>OZ005605.1:10007500-15007500 GCA_963930655.1 Myrica gale | reverse complement strand
ATAAATGAAAAATAAATTGATTATTGAAATAGAGTTTCAATAGATAAATTTAAAAAATATTACTTTTTTAAAAAATATCATATTTTATTTTTAATTTTATCTTGGATGAGCATTTTGATTATTTTTCATGTTTTTCCGTCTGATTTAACGCTTGATTTGGACGAGGGCATTAATTGATGTGTTTCAAAAGTGAAGGGTCTTGAATCGACATTTTGAAAGTTACGGTTTCAATTTGATTTTTTCTCATACTTACGGGACTAACTATGACTTTACTCCTAAAAAATAATTTTTAAATTCTTTATTTTTTATACAAAAATTCAAACAAACAAACATAATAATTGCTAATCATTACACCGTAAAAATTTTTAATATCTACACAAACACACCCCAGAATTTTAACAATTACAAACCCCAATAAACATCAATATTCACAATATTCCCCAAAATTTTGACAATCAAATGCCACCCTTATATGTTTTGCCTAATCACCAACTTATATATTTTAGTTCATATTAAACTTGTGAGATTTAGCTGATAGAAAAAACGGTGGATATTCCACTAGTTCAATAAAAAGTGATGACCAGAATGAATGTCAGCTACATTAACACTCAAATTCTTTAATTGTTATCGCCCTATCTTCGATGATCAACTCCAAGCACATTAAGTTTTGATCTTCGGCCATCCCGGTCCTTAGGACTCAACACAATATTATTTTTAGAAATTCTCTTACAACATGCAAAAGGTGTTAATATGATTTTTCCATATGGAAAGCGTACCCTCTTTCACACAGTAAGAAAATGACCGAATAACTCTTCAAAAGAAAACTATCAACCTGCGTGGTGACAGAGGTCACAAGTGAGCAAATAATTTACATGAGTGAGCATTGCGGTAACAAGATGCGAACGAGATGTAATGATGTTAATGGTGGTTGTAGAGGGTGGGGAAGAGGAGGTGAGTGTTGGATTACTCATGGCTTTTCCACCAGCCATACAATGATTAGTCAATAGGCTTTGATGCCATAACAAACTCTTACAAATGACTTTCATTTTCATTGCTCATGTATGCATACAGAAGGAATATATTTGTATAGTGTTGAGATGTTAACAACCGAAAGATGTTGTTCCTAGTTTACGGTATGAATAACACGTATAGAAAAATCTTGTTACACTGTTATATTCTAGAACTTTTAACAGATCTAATGAGGTGTGCTGATTCGACGATGCGGTAGCTGATGTGTATGCTAAAACAACAAATGACTGAGCGTTAACAATCTGGACCTGAGGACCTTTTGTGTAACACCCCGACCCTCTAAATATTCTTGTTAATCTTAATTTTACAAATTAATTATGATTAATAGTTTTTATATTGTTAAATTCGGATTTAATTATTTAATTATTAGTAAATATTGTTAAATACCTCATTCTTGTCTTTTCAAGCTCTTTCAGGTCATTACCTATTTTTATAATGTCAGTGCCCTAATAATTTTGCTTAAATATTTTTTGTAGACTGTAAAAGACAAATTTTCCCTAAAGCTTGTTTTCCCCCTATTTTCTATTAGAAACCCTATTTTTATCCCATCTTTTTGCTTGACATGTTTTGTTCCATTATTTTCTTGATCAACAGGGTCTAATTGGAGATGTTGTGTCTTGTTTGAATTATTTCTTAGTAATTTTATTTTAAATTAGTGTTTTTGGGCTTGGATTACATTGTCTTGAGCATTTGGGCTAAAAAACCATAAATTTTTAGGCCTAGCTTCAGCCCATTCGACATGCCTTGGCCCATTAGTAAGCCAGCATCTCCTTTAACCAATAAAAACCGGCCAAACACATAGTTATACTAATGTAATAATTGCATATCATTAAATGTTCAAAAAAACACTATACACTTGTCTCCTCCTAGGTTGCTGCCGCCCAAGACCACCATTGCTGATCTAATGATTGCATAGATGTCTCAGGCTAGTGCTAGGCAAGATCATTGTGTCCCTCTTAACCCTAGACAACATAGATCATAACCCTAAGCTTAACCCTAGTTAGCAACTAGTATAAATAGCATGCATGTGTGAGAGTTTTCCTCACTGATCTGGTCGAAATTCTTAGAGAGAGTGAGAGAATGACAGAGAGCTTGGAGGAAGTTAGAGATTGAGAGGAGAAGGAGAAGTTCTAGCCGATTGAAGCCTAGAGGTGATTCTGAAGAAATTTTGTGAAATTCATGAAGTTCTTTTGAAATTTCCATGCTTTGATCTTGTTCTGATTTTGTTTGATGTTTCCATGATATTTATGTAGGATTTGTGATTACTAAAGCTTGAGAAGATTAATCAAAGTAAGGGGTTAGTTTACATGATTTTGGTGTTCTTAGAAATATGATGATTTAGGCTATTAACATGCAATTTTCTGATCTGGAACTTTTTATTAGGTTGATTATATGCTAGAGGGATGATCAATTTGAATTGATATTCGAATATTTTGGAGAATTTATGAAATAATGGAGATTAGGTCATTTTACCCCCTTTGATGAACTTATGATAATTTTTATGAATTTATTTTGCATGTCTCAGTTTTAGGACTCCTAAGAGGTACTATAAGCATTTAGGATTAATTTGGTACAATGATATGCGTGGAAATTACAAGCTATGCTTAACTAGGTCAAAACTAGCCTAGTTTAGCTTATTTCTTGATGATAGTGTGTCTAGGCATGTTTATTGTATAGAATACACCATATTTTGATCTGATATTTTTAGACATAAACTTATAAATCCTTAGGAGCCTCCAGTTTAAATTTCATGATTTTTGGAGTTAAAATGAACTTGTTATGAATATTTGAAGTTGTTGTTTTGGGCTTATTGGCTGGTGTTTTGGCCAAGCTTTGGGCTTGGATGTGGAGGTCTAAAGTTTGACACATAAAGACCCTTTAAGCCCTTTTTTAAGGCCCACATGTTGGACCTTTCTTTTTGTTTCTTTTTGGACCGGCCTAGTGGCCCATTTTAGCCATTGACCACTTAAGAAAAATGGGCTTGTCAGCACACGCAAGGTACAAGTCTACATTGGACTTGAATTATTGACCTTTGAACTTTCAGGGAATAAATACATGTTATAGATTATTTTGTAAGATGATATGAAAAAATGGAAAAGATATATTCTCGGCGAATATATCAAGTTATAAATTTTTGGGTGAATGGATGTCATATTGCACTCACATCAAAATATTAACAGAATGACATATTTTTATTGTAATGTTTTTTATGGGGGTGATAGTACCATTCACCGAGGAGTACAACCATCAATACATGGTAGGATGACCCCAAAGTAGAAGGTTGTTAGGCCTTTACTCGTGTCCTAGGACAACGTAATGTCTAGGACTGTCCTAAAACAACGGAATGTCTAGGATTGTCCTAAAGTACAGGGGAGATTGGACGCATAACCCTGACCACTGGGGGTGACACAGATGGATTTGTAAGGAAAGGTTGCCATTCAAGGGGAAGAAAAAAAGTGCATTGCATATTGTGTGTTGCATCATTGCCTGTATATATTGTAACTATATACTGCATGACTGTGTGCTGCATACTGCATATCATTGGCTTAATGCATGTTATCTCTGGTAGGTTTGACTGCGTATTGAACTGATTATTGAACATGTACTGTTATTGTCACATGCCCTCATTCCCCCTTACTAAGTCCTTACGACTCACCCCTTTATAAGTTAGATGCTTGTCTTTGATTCCTTGTTAACCCATGATATGATCACCCACACTCTCGTCATCCATATCCGTGCCCTGGTGACCAATGGCCTGGAAGTGATGGTAGATTGTCAACCTTACATAATTTCGAAGGACCTACCGCCGAATTTTTCCCGAGAGAACGGTTCCGTGGGAGAGCACTACTGCCATATAGACTGGATTGACCTCAGTGGCTCCTCTGACGATGAAGGCGAAGACTCCTCCTAGATGTTATGTTTTCCCTTATTTTTCTTTTATGTTATTTGTGTGGTGTATTTTGTAATTAATTTGAATAATAGGGTTAGATGTATATTTATTTGTAGGCTTACATGTATCGCCTAATGAGCTATAATCCCTAATCCTTAACCCCAGCTGCTTGGCTTGTTGTTTCTTTGTTTGTTTATTTTTTCCTTCTTTTAAATATTGCCCCTAAGTACCAATTTATTATATATATATATTAACGAATCGTTTGTGTGATAATTCTTCTTCTAATTTGACTTCTATTTTCTCCTGCTTAAATTTTGTATATAATTTAATAAGTCTTTTGCTTGTTTGCTCTATTGTTTATAGTTGTCTATAAACATTCCAAGGACTTAACCTTAGTCTTGAGACCCATATGATAATTATCATGTTGTAACCTCGTCATTTATGCACTTCTGTTACTACAAAGAGAGCTTAGAGGCTATACACGCATAGGACGTGACATGTTGTTATGGAAGGAACTGTCCCGTATTTTCATAAAAGAATTCATGGGATTTATATACGGAGGGGCTTTGAACGTAGAGTGTTTGAAGTGAATTTTTCATTCTTTGATGAAACAATGTAGTCCATGCTTATGCATTTTCACATAGGTAATAATAAATATTATCTAAGAAGATCGGGGTGGGTGAAGTTTGTTGGCCTTGACGAGAAACTGCAAGGAGTTACTGTTCGAATTTTTGGGTTAAGATATCAAAGTTGAGGATGTGAGAGACTTCATGATGAAGGCATACATTAAGCTTTAGGCTTCCATTTTCGATTAAATAAAATATGAGTGTTCTGCTTTTAGCTTTAATTAGATGTCTGAACTAATTTGAACTGTGTATTCATTTATGTCGATACTACTTCTGCTGATTGTCTTGTTTTCCTGTTACTCTTGGTATTCTTAGTCCTTATGATTGAACAAGCTTTGCCTAATCCACCAACTATATATTTTTTTCATATTAAAGTTGTGAGGCTTATTAAACAAAGAAAAAGGTTGATACTTCCACCAATTAAGTAATAGTGACGACCTTAATGAATTAATTATGAACAATGAATGTTAGCTACATTATCGCTCAAATTCATTCATCGTTATTGTCTTAGCTTCGATAATCAACTCCTTGCACATTTAAGTTTTAATCTTAGGGCATCCTGGTTCTTAGGTCTCAAGACAATATTATTCTATGAAATTCTCTTAGAATAAACAAAAGGTGTTAATAAGTCATATCCATATGGAAAATATGCGGAAAAGATGTGATAGTGTTAATGGTGGTTGTAGAGGGTGGGGAAGAGTTGGTAGGTGTTGGATTACTTACGACCTTTTCTTCAACTGCCATATGATGAGTAGTCAATATGCTCTAATACCATAACAAACATAAAATAAACATTCACAAAATGGCTTTCATTTTCTCCATGCGTACAAAAGGATTATATTTATACAGTGTTGAGATGCTAACAACCAGAGAATCTTATTTCTGGATTTACGGTATGAATCACATATAGAATAATTTTAGGGATAAATACAATTTGCACCCTCTAACTTTGAAGGTCTTCACACTTTGCGCCCCAATATATTATTTTTGTCACATTGCACTCACCAACTATTGATTTTAGACACTTTGCACCATCTGTTAAAATTTTTTGTCAATTTGGACGGAAATTTATTTTTTTTTATTTCAAAAAGTAAAATTTTACCCTTGTAAAAATAGTCACTGCCAAAAAAAAATATGGGGACAAAATTGTCATATCGCATGTCAAAAAATCATTTTCTATCTAAATTAACCGAAAATTTTAAGAGATGGTCTAAAATCAATAGTTTGTGGGTGCAATGTGACAAAAATAATAGATTGTGGTGCAAGTCAAGACCTCCATAATTGGAGGGTGCAAAGTGTATTTAATCCATGATTTTGTTACACTACATTATTCTAGAACTTTTGACAGATCGAATGAGGTGTATTGGTTCGACAATGAGACAACTAAGGTGGATGCCACATAAGCAAATGACTGAGTGGTAACAGTTTGGGCCTGAAGACATGTTACTGTGGAAGGAATTGTCTTGTAGTGACATAAAAGACTCTCATGAGATTTATATATGGAGAGGCGATAAACATGAGGTACCTGAAATGAATTTTTTATTCTTTGACCAAAGAATGCAGTCCAAGCCCATGCATTTTCACAAAGGTAATAAATATTATATCAAAGGATCAGAGTGGGTGGAGTTTGCTAGCCTTGACATGAAACTGCAAAAATGAGATATCATTCGAATTCTCGGGTTGAGGTGCCAAAGTTTTGATTAGGTGAGAGGCTTCATGATGAAGGCATACTTTAAATTTTAGGCTTCTAATGTCGACTAAATAAAAGAGGGTTGTTCTGCTTTTAGGTTTAATTACGTGTTTAAACTAGTTTGATCTATGTAGTGATTTATGTCAATTATGCTTCTGTTGGTTGTTTTGTTTTCCTATTATTGGTGGTATTTTGAGTTCTTTGGACTAAATAGGCCTTGAATAATCACCAGCTTGTATATTTTTGTTCATATTAAAGTTGTGAGACTTAACAAACAAAGAAGAGGATATATACTTCCACTAGTTAAGTAATTGATGACGACCCTAATGAATCGATTATGAACAATGGTTTTTAGCTACATTTGCGATCAAATTCCTTCATCGTTATGATCAACTCCTTGCACATTTAAGTTTTGATCTTCGATCATCCTAGTCTTTGGTCCCAAGATAATATTATTCTTCGAAATTCTATTAAAATAAGCAAAAAGTGTTGATACGTCCTATCCATATAGAAAGCTTATCCTTTTTCACATAGTAAGTAAATGGCCGAATAACTCCTCAGAAAAAGAAGGATCAAGCTGTGTGGTGGCAGAGGTAACAAGGGATCAAATAATTACATGAGCGAGCTTTAAGGTAACAAGATGCAGAAGAGATGTAATGATGTTAATGGTGATTGTAAAGGGTGGGGAAGAGGAGGTGGATCTTGTATTACTCACGACTTTTTTCTCAAGCAACCATACGATGAGTAGTAATAGTCTCTAATACCATACTAACCTTAAAACAAAATTTCATAAATGTCTTTCATTTTCATTTTTTTCCATGCGTATAGAAGGAATATATTTATATAGTGTTGAGATGCTAACAACCACATAATCTTATTTTTGAATTTACAGTATGAATCACACATATAGAATAATCTTGTTGCACTACGCTATTATAAAACTTTTGACATATCGAATGAGGCGGGTGCCACATTAGCAGATGACTGAGCGTTAACAGTTTGGGCATGAAGACTTGTTGTTATGGAAGGAACTGTCCCGTAGTAACATAAAAGACTCGTGAGATTTATATACGGAGGGGCAATGAATATAGAGTGTGAAGCGAATTTCTCATTCTTTGACCAAACATTGCAGTCGAACTTCATGAATTTTCACAGACTAGGTAATAAATATTATAGTAGAGGACCAGGGTGGGTGGAGTTTGCTATTCTTGACATAAAACTGTAAAAATAAGATCGTTCGCATTTTCGGGTTGAGGTGCCAAAGGTTAGTAGGTGAGAGGCTTCTTGATGAAGGCATACTTTAAGTTTTAGGCTTCCAATGTCGATTAAATAAAATAAGGGTGTTCTTATTTTAGCTTTAATTACTTGTTTGAACTAGTTTGATCTGTGTAGTGGCTTATGTCAATTGTGCTTCTGTTGGTTGTCTTGTTTTCCTGTTATTGATGGTATTCTGAGTCCTTTGGACTGAATAGGTCTTGCCTAATCACTAGCATGTATATTTTAGTTCATATTAAAGCTTAAACCTGACATGTGATGAACTTGGTACTTTGGATCGCTAAATGTCGTTGACCCCATCGTTTAAAAGTTGCAAAAATGTAAATTTTTAAGAAAAACAAAGTTTTGACTTTTTCACAATATAATGATTAACACCCGCATATGAGAAATGGTTCTGCTGGGCTCCCATCTCATAATGTCTCATCTTGAGATTGAAGGAGGTCGAATTCCATGTCAGCCTACAGAATGTGCGAAGGTGGGGGAGAACAACTGGGTTGTTCCCTTCTGCTTGGAACTTCAGCCAGGGACTCGACTCTTATTTTGTTTTGTTTCGTCGAATCGGAACTTCACTTTGAGAATGAAGTCCCGTTTTATATATTATAGAAAGTCGTTTCTAAGATCCTAACCAGCATACTCCGATCTTTGCTTCACAAGATATTCTCTGAAAGCATCAACCCATGAAGTAGTAGGAAGCAAATGAATCTGTAATGGCAATTGAGGTTGCTATGAAAATTAAGCAAAAAGCTTATATATTATAATGCCATCTTTGTTGTCCTAGAAATGTTTGAATTCTGGCAATTGGGTCCACTAGATCTGCTAGTTAGAAACTCAAATTTCCTCCACTTCTAGCAATATTCAGTTGTTACAGAAGACAACACCATCTTTGGAGACAAATTGGGATGCATCGGCGCCCATAGCCTTACACCAAGCACTAAAGAATCGCTCAATTTGGCCTGCTCTGATCAAACGGGGCCAGCCTGCCAAAAGCAGCAAGCCCGAAGCTTTTAGTGTCTCCAGCCCAGCTCAGCTCTGGGTTTTCGATGTCACTTAACTAAAGCACCATAGAAAACGATTACCTATCCTCTTTTTATCTGCATAATATCCATCAACATGCAGATATTGGCACTGTCAAACCCTCGATGTTATGCTTGTTACATGATCAACATAATATAATATGTTATGCATATCAATGCAAATATTTTATACACCCAACCCCACTTCCCATTTTCCCATTCTTTTCCCTTCTACGCACTTCCGATTTTTCTATTCAGTCACGCAGTTTCCCAGCTCGTGAACATTTTATTAACCCATTTGTGCATGTGGATGTGCACTGCACTAGGAATTGTTATAAATCTTGGCACCCTAATTTGAAACCGGTTTCGTATTATGTCATCCCAATGCGCCAGCCCCATAATCTACAACCCCCAAGGAAATGCCTTTAACCATCACTCTAAGGAGAGATTCAGATTGAGCATCAAAACTCATTGGGACTGGCGTGCTTTAATATTCAACCCAAACCCGAATTTTGATTTCACTACAAGTTCAAATTCCACACCCCAATGCTCTCCTAAATCAACGTCGATTTAGCCCTTGCCAAAACAACCACATGGTGAAGTACATCTCGCACATGTTAACCGAGAAAGAGATTTTTTTTCTTTCTTTCTTTAATTCTTTCTTTTTGTGTGGCTCTTTTGAACATGCTGTGCTCGATAGAGCATGGAGCAGTCGTCTTAGATATTTTGGAAAGTCGCATCCAAAACGTAAGTTCAAGAAGACGTCCCCACCACAAATAAAAAAAGGTGGATTCTGGGGTTGCTGGAATGCCAACCTTGCCTTTGATTGATACCATTATTGTTGATAGTGCCCTGCCCTACCTTGTCACCATTCCATCCATCAAAAAGCTGTCCTATTGCTACACAAGCCACAGCCCCACATGCATAAAACAAAACAAAAACAAAAACAAAAACACGAACCAACCCTTCAAATTTCGCCTTCAAACACAGTGCCCAGTCAGTCCCACATCCAAAAAAGGGAATCGCAACTAAAATTTCCCACCTTTTTCTCCCCTTCTCCAAACTGATTGAAAATTACCCTCGGGAACAAGACCAGAAATACGTGCAACATGCAATGTATATATCCTATGGAGAAGGATGAGCTATAGCATTGTTTAAACGTGCCTCAGCGGTTGCCGACACTGCAACGTGCCTCAGCGGTTCCATCATGCTCCAGCTTGAATATGATTCATATCTACCCTTTAGTGAAAAAATAAGGGCCACTTATTTTCTCTAGAAGTACTTGTGATTTGAACTTCAATATATGTCTATTGGGTCTATCAAGCAAAGCATATTCAGTATCTTTCCTATCTCGAGCTCGTATCATCTCCTGAATCAAGGGCTTTCCTCTAATCGAACGGTGGTATTGACACTAGTCTCAACTTCTCCAAGTCGTATGATTAGTTCACGTCAGAGGACCACGGCTTACTTTATAGGGGCAACAACCCTTTATCTAAGTCAAAGAGCCATTCCCGTTTAGATTGACAATTATTGCACGCTTGCTGCATGAACCAACAACCAAGAGAGTAAAATGGGGGGGGGGGGGGGGGGGGGGAGGAAGCAAACATTTTTCCCTCTAAGAACAGGTAACGGGTTCCTATTGCGTTGATTGGGAGATTCTCAATAATGCCTTCCCAATAATGGATCCCTTTCCTTTGTCCTTCTAATGTGATTCTCAAAATATCACTATCCCCTTTCAAAATATCAGGTAGAGAATTAACGATCTGGACTAGGGCTGGTGGACAATTTACAGGAATATTATGCACGGAATTTGAACCTTCCAGATAATTTACGATACTGGGTCTACAGGTTACATAATAGACAGAATAAGAAAAAATTAGCAGAACTAAATGGCCATACAAACAGGTAAGTAACCTGCAAGAGTATTAGTAAAAATTGGATTAAAAAAGGAAGTGGCATATGTTGGGGCGACACAACTAATCATATGCAAAGCAAGGATGGGGCTGCTTAGGTTTGTTTTCTCAAACTTGAGAACCTATTAACGCAATGCTGCTTCAATATAAATGGAAACAAAACAAAAAAGACCTTGTTTTCCACACCAAAGGTATCGCATGGCATTGGAGTCCAGGTCTATCTCCACGTGCAGTTTTATCATCAAAACACAAGAACAGGTGCTTATAAAAAAAAAAAAGCAAGGAAATGTCAAAGTGGAATTCGACAACATAAACCTCATGTTATGAACAATTGCAGCATAATATATGAAATTGCCTGCAAGTCAACGGAAACAAAATACTGATCTCCAGAGCAGTAATCTCCTAATATATATGTATAGCATGTATTTCAAAAGCTTAAAATAACGTGGAAATACGTCGTTTACTTACAGTATAGCTCATAAGTAAGAAGCTAGAATTAAGCACCCCTTCCCAACCTTATAAGGCTGGAAGAGATGCCAATACTACAGAAGCAGAGAATGGTTCAGAACTGGTCAAATAGTTCCGTACTCAAGAGACCCCACGGATGTTATCCCAGAGCTCAAATTTCTGGAATCCTGCCTGTTTGCGTAATCATCACAGCTGTTGCCAGACATCCTCTGAATTGGCACAGAGTTCAGAAGCTCTAAGCCTCGCTTACCCATTTGCTGCACTTCTTGCGGCGACAGAATTTTGATACACCACACACTGTTTACAAACTCCCTGGAATAAAAAAGCATTGAATTAGCAGGCTTCAATGATTGGGAATGGAAGTCACTAGAATTTCATATCAAAGAAGATGTTTTTACTAAGAACATAAACCTCCATGACTGCCAATTACAGCATCATACACATGGAGGAAGATCTTCAACCATCTCATTTACTCTAAGTCAGTTTGTGTTTTGATTTGTTTTTCTCAAATTTCAACATGAAACACGCCAGAAAAGTTCTGATATCGAATGGCTCAAATGAGTCCATCGAGTCTTGGGCTTTTAGATGCAAGTCATTGCCTACAAGCCCCAAGTTCACATTTCAAGACTTGCTAGATTTATAGGGAATTTTCATTCATTATAGAAAAAAGCAACACAAAAGTTGGAAACTCACGGCCAGGGGTCATCACCGAGGAGAAGAACATCATTCTCCCGGTCGACAAATACAAGCTGCCAGCCTGATCTCAGAGGATCTTCCAACTCGTCTTCGAGGCCAAACATACGAGCTAGCTCACCACGCAACTCATGGTAGCTACTGAATTTGGTGATATCCAATGATCTGCCAAAGGACCCAGACTTGTAAACCTGTCAACGTAGATAGATCCAAATCAGGGAGAATAGCAAATGCTCAAGAGCGTTAAAATGGATCACCTCTTACAAACAGAATATGATTAAAAAGCCCAAATACATAAACTCAAAAAGACAGCCCACCTTAACGAACGTTCTGGTTGGTGGATTTACTTGGCCCACATTTTCTGGAGACTGCAGGAAACCAGATTCATCAATGCAACTGGAAGGTGTCATCACTGGATTAAGTGAGAAATCAGTGCCTGCAGTGCTCATAAAATTGGAAGACGGGAAGGTAATGGTTGTGGAGTCACTATCGCTGCCAACTCCTCTTAGGGGTGACATTCCATTCTGCATTAGAAGAGATGATGGCTCTATATTAACGCCAAACAGAAGATGGCTCTGAGGGTCAGTGCCTCCTTGGTCTATTGAGCACTCCCTACCAGGAAAGGGAGGCAATGAAATAGTAGTCGAAGAGATGTTCGTCTGAGGAAGTCCCAACTTCTCCACCTGGGGCAGACCACACTGAGAAGCTCCAGAAGAAATAAGAGGTTCGACTGCTGCTCGCTTTGATGGCCAGCCAGCAGACGTGATCAAGGGATTAGTTCTTGAAAGATTGAGCAGGTGGGATGATTCATCCTGGGGAAATGAACTTAAAAGACTCTGCAGAGGAGACACAACAGGACTGGTAACAGGGTTCCCATTCAAACTCGGCTGTTGGCATAGTGAAGATATAGCTTGCAAGGATGGGGACTGGGATTGAGAGGTTGAAGCAAATTGGGATATTGTAGGGAAGGCATTTGGAATCTGTCGATCGCCAACCAGTTGCTGCTGCTGCTGCTGCTGTTGTTGGTGGTGTTGATGCTGCTGTTGGTGGTGGTGTTGATGCTGCTGCTGTTGGTGGTGTTGATGCTGATGCTGCTGCTGCTGTTGGTGGTGTTGATGCTGCTGCTGCTGATTATTGAATGAGTGCTGATGCTGCAACTGTTGCTGGAGAAGCTGTGACTGAGTTTGACCCTGAGGGTGAGATTGAGGCTGGTTTTCTTGGACACCTTGGTGAAACACCTGCTGAGACTGAGACTGCTGAACCATCTGGGGCTGCATCAAAGCAGCAGACCTACTTTGGAGATTCTGCTGTTGCTGGAATTGCAGAAGGGATGTAGATGGTGGTTTAGAAGGATCCACAACTCTCATCTCCTGAAGCGCAGCGGCAGCCATAGCCTGGTACATGTCAGTATGCAAACCAAGCATGGAAGCATCAAGCCTTGGTTGCATCCATGGTGTGACCCCAATTCCCTGAAAGTTCAAGGGTTGGATTCCACAATCTCCATTATCTCCTCGAAGCCACATAAGAGGAGAATTAATTCCCAGATCATCATCCTTGATGCCTGGGGGCACAACAAGAAAACAGAAATCAGAAAAGACAAATGAGGGTTACAAGGTTAGTGGAATGCCAGCGTCTTCTCGTTTTTGTTTAGTTGTTTCGAACCCCCCTGGGGGGGGGATAGAGAAAGAGAACATAAACTTGCAACTATTATAGGATGTCTGTATATATTTATCAACCATGTAAAACCCAAGATAGGAGTAGACAACCATACCATGGAAAGATGGAAATCCGGGTTGCCAAGGTCGCTTAAGCCTAAGAGGAAATGGGGATGGATACATTGGGAATGTAGTCAATGGTTCAATTTCCCAAAGGGATACTCTTGGCTGTCTCTCCCCTGCTGTGGATTCATCCCAGCCAACCTGCATTAATCAAGAAGACGACATTCTCAATTTGATCTTTTCCTAGAGTATGTATAATCTGTCCCAAACTTAACCTAGAAAGGGCAAGATTCTATCTAGTTTCTTGCCAATAATACGAGAAAAATACTTTGCTCTCAACAAACCTTGACAGAGCGCCAATGTGAATTTGACCACCGAACAGGATCTAAGTCAGTTATGCCAGTTATCGTACCCATGTACCTGGATAGTATAACATGGTCAGTCTTTATTTTCACATTTACAAGTCAACAGCTTTTAGAAAGAAATTCATCATCACAAGAAAAGAATATAAATAAGAGGAAAAGAGCAATTTATAGGTCATGGAGGCTTTACATGGGAACTCAACCAGAAGTGTAATCATAAATTCCATTTCTATGGAATTGAACCACAATTTTCCTAAGAGGATTGCAACCTAGACTGAAATACCAAATGAATATTAATCCCATTCTTCCCTACTATTTCGTGGATTCCAGGACGTAATATTGGCCTATCCTGCTATTATTCACTAGTCATTTTCAGCCTTGCTCAGTAGATAATAACGGTCTTGAATGTACCGCAAACTTCCCATCAATTTTCCTTTACAATATTCTATTTCAAAGAATAATGTCAAGCCCGCATAACAGTGATTCGTCAAAACAGTAGAGTAGAAAACATAAAGGCTCAGACATAGTGACTAAAAAGAACTGGTTCAAGACCTACCGACGGACACTCGATTCTTCCGTTTCAAACAGCATCCTAAAGCGCATGCCAACAGACACACGAGTATGATAGACAGCTTTCACGTACTTTGCCAACGGTATGACGAATTCTGACGGGCTAGCCCTGAATGAAAGCTGCTGTGAATTTACAGGAACCTGACACTACAAATCTTGAAAAACAGCAATGAAGAATCCTACCTAGGGTTATAGAAAATGGTGAAACGGCTGTTTGTTGCAGCTGCATGAGCTGCAGCAGCAAGAAGACCCAAGTGCATGCTATCACTAGATAAAACTGATGAAGGCATCACAGTTTGGGGTCGATTAGCTCGCCGGATACCAAGGAGTAGTTGATTCTTTTCATTCCTGATGCAGTAGAAGACATCAGTCAGACCAAAAACACAATCCAGACTTTCAAAAGTTGAAATAAATTTAAAGAGTCAAGATGGAGAAAGAGGCAAAGAAAGTTGCACCCTCCATCCTAAGTTATACGCAGCACATGATGCAGATACAGGAAGTCAATGAATGAAAGATTTAGCCCAACATCATATACTGGGTGCACCAAAAACCTATTTACATGAATAGGCTGACTATTGAGTATAATTATAACTCACATAGCTTGGATCAATCAGACAAATCTCTCCAGACACAGGAATATCAGCAAAAAATTACAATAGACAATGGGTAAAGTGCAGAGGAGAGAAAATGATAGACGGAGTTCGCAAACTGTCTACCAGATAAAAAGCACGGAATCACCAGCAATGAGTCTTTTAGCACTAACAAATACACTCCATCCCGTCGTAAGGAGATGTCTTTTGGGCTGGCCTGCACAAACGAGAAGGCAACAATTTTTAATAGAGCAATTGCAGTACTCTGAAAATGAGTTCAGTTTCTTACTTCTGCGGAGAGGATAACTTGCAAGTTTACAGGATAAAACCCTTATAAAGACTGCAATTAGCTGGAAAAATACTGTAAAGTCCAGACAGGTGGCTTATACAAATTAGAAAGGATTTAAAATTGATTCCACCTATCTCCCACACTTTGGCTCATTGTGATTTTGAACAGAATTTCAGAAAATTAATGTTAAGGAAAGTAAGACTAGGGTTTTGTAGTTATGGAAAGGATTTGGGGGGTTTTATTGTGCTTGATATTTTCCATATATACACCACAGAGTATTGCCTATTTATAGTGAATGCGTGAGGGAGGCTTTTTGGAATTTGATTGAGGGAAAGGGTCTGAGCAAATTAACCTTTCTCCCTCACTTTTATGGAATCCTAGTTTCTATAACAATTAAAAACAAAAAAAAAATCAGCAATTTTCATAGGGGTCATCCAAATAAAACTCACCACGAAATATATGTCTAAATTTCCACTCATTATCATGCAGATCCCTCGCAATTAACTCTTGGGCTGGAGGCTGCTGGGAGAAGTCCTGCAGGTCAGATATGTAATGTGAGAAACAATAGAAAATATAGTGAGCCACAAGACAATAAAAAATTGATGATTACACTCCATAGTTAAAGAACTTACCAGTGGAGGAAAAACCTTTTCAGCTGCTCGGCGAGGAACAGAGAAACCTCCATGAGTGCTTGTGTCACTAGCTGTCAAGGTTTTGCAAAAATAATTTGTTGGCTGCTTGCTAGGGGTGCCCAACTCTGCTGGGAGGTAGGCATCCTTCTGCTCTTGCTGCAGATTAAGGCCATTATCAAGATATGAAGCAATCAATAAGGCCAACAAATAAAAACACCAACAAAATAGAGCAGCATACTGGATTCAGTGGTTGCAAGGTCATCTGAGCGTATACTTCATCGGTCTCAATGTCTGCCTGAAGTTACACAAATTCTGAGTCGTTAGGCACTGGCCTATGGGAATATTTTGAAATCAAAACCAACCACACTAAAACAAGCTTACATGCATGGTCACATTGTGGAGTTGACAGATAAGTTGCGGAGGTAAACTTGGGTAGTTAGGAATATGGGCATCAACTTCCTTGTTGGTTGATGCAGCAACCTACATTGAAGCATTGGAATATGCTTTAAATATTTGAAAATGTTACATTGAGCGGATCATTCAATTTCAGGATGGAAATTCCTACTTTGAAGAGATAAAAGAAACACAAATGTTTATTGGCAATCAGTGCCAATTATAAACAAAGGAAAACAAGGCAGGACTGTAATAGTTCCAGAGAAAGGGAAAGGAAGTCAACAGAAGCTGAAGGAGGGAGGGAGCAATGGGGGAAGGGGTGTTGAAACCTCCCTTGGTAGTGATGTATAACCTACAACTTCTCAAATTTCTTGCAAGTGGCAGATTCTATGAGTATGAATCCTTTCAATAATAGTCTTTGGATTACTGGCCGCATTATTTGAATATTAGGTCGCTCTAAGTTTCACATCCACAGCTTCTTTTGTCTTGTTTTGTTCTTTTCCTGCTTGACTGCTCAAAATTTGCATACAATCCCTTTGGTAAGTTTCATAGGTGTGCTGCTGAGTAATGTCTAAGCTCACCACTCAGTAAATAGGCTATTTCATAGAAAACAGGGAAAACCAGAAACAAAAAACAAAAAAAAAATGTCCTTTAATGCAATTGGATTACACAGAATATTTTCTTGCCCAGAAAGACGAGAACAACATTGTTCACTGTTTATTTCAAGCACGAGTAGTCTTTCAGGAAATAATGATAAAGAAAGAAAAATTATTTAGTTCTGATCCTTTTTGGTAAAAAAAAAAAGATGCATAGCGTATGCGCATTTCAAAGAATCAGATTCAAATCCATTATTGCATTAATGACATCACTAGTCACCCATACAAACCTGCTCACTATGACCTTGAGGGAAGTAAACAACACGGCTTCCAACTGCCGGTAGTGAAACCAGAGGACCCGCACAAGCATGCCAAAGTTCAGAATTTAGAACTCTCTTCTCTCCTGCAGAAGTAGTTTCGGTGACGGGAAGTTTCGTTAAGAATAAGCGCAATTTGTATTCTGTATATTAGAGGCGCCGATAAAATAGAACAATTCCTTCTCATTGCCATGAAAGGTATGTTCCACCAGACGGCGTCAAAGCACTGTGGTAAAAATATCACAGATTCTAGAACCAAATTAATTGTGGGAACACCAGAAAATCCCAAAGGACAGGAAACAGACAGAAATTCAGCTAGATGCAGCCAAATTAACCTTCTGTTGCCCAGAATATGTAGAAGAGGAAAGAATCCACAGCAGCAAATACAAAGTTCAAGCAATTTCGGTGGTCCAAGCAGCAAAAGAAAAGGAGAAAGAAACAAAAAGCTCAAGCTAAATGGAACTGTCAGATTCTTGGGTTTTCAACATTTTCCCTTTCTATCCTTTTCCTAGTCTTTCTCAGAAACCATGGTGAGCCCCCACGGGCATCGCAACTTCTATAATTAATCCCCAAAAGTCACACCGGAACCGAGTCTAGTAAGCAAAACTGAAATTTCCTAGAAAATGGTTGAGAGAGAGCGGGAGAGAGACCGATAAATTTTTTTTTAATAAAGTACCAAAACTACAAGAAAATATAAAGCATACCTTCCTGTGCTTGGGGACTAAAACCAGCTGAAGAGAGCCTCATTTCTGCTGATGCTCCGAAAGTTCTGTAAACCTCAAACTTCAGCCCACAACTAATCTTCCGAACCGAATCTTAACCACAACTACTACGAACAAAAGTACACCCAGAAAAACCCCGAGGCCCCTGAATGATTGCTTCACCTGCGTCCCCTTCCCTGCACAACACCATGTCTTTACCTTTCCCTCCACTTTACCCCCCAAGGCCCCTTAAAGAGGACAAAGTTGGACCAAGGTTTGAGTATGAACCTTCATGCAAGGATACCGAAGCCTAACCCAGACTAAACCCACTACTGAATCTTCAACCAAAACCGGTACCACTACAAAGCACAATGGATTTTAGCCTCATCCGCTCCTTGCTGTCCTGACCCCCAACCCCCAAAGATTCCAACTTCCAATACACAAGTTCATGCTACAATCTTTAGCAAATAAACCTCAACATTTTAGCTACAAAACCAAATCCCTTGCTCCACCCCTCGCACAAAAGCTTGGCTTCACGACTCGGAAGTTGCTTGGTTCCAGTACACAATTGACCCAGAAAACCAAATAATTTTTTCACAACCCCAAGAAAACCCACAGAGCAAAACAGCCCCCAAGTATGCCACAGAGAGACCAGATCTCAGAGTGTTGGCTGGTTCCACGGCCCAATTGACCCAATTTCAGAAAACCGAATAATTATTTCACAACCCAAGAAAACCCAGAGAGCAAAATAGCCAATTATGCATGCCACAGAGAGACCAGATCTCCGCCACAGTTGCCCAAAGCTGACTTCAGTTTGAGCCCCAGAAGGAACACGATCCCAATACAGAACCAACCCAGAAGAGAGCTACACACAAGCCAGCCAGCACAACCATATTTTAGAGCAAACTGAAGCTACTTATTGATAAACCGATCACTGTTCAAACATCTTTGCGCATATATTCCAGAGAGTATATTTTCAATGTACGGCCTAGCTTTCAGAGTTGCAATAAGTATGGCTGGACTAGGTTTGGTCGTGTTTCTACAAATGGAAATGGAGGGCTGTTGCTGAATCTTTGTGGTGGTGGAGGTGGTAGCACTACTAGTCCCCTACTACTATTACGGCCTGGTGGCTCTGCTATCACTATTGCTTTACCACTTCCCCTCTCTCTCTCCCTTAGTTTTCTCTCCCTTTGTTTTCTCTCCCCTGCTCCAATCAATCAACACACAACCACCATTATTTTTCGCTACCCTTTTTTATACCAAAGAAACGCAAAGACTCATGAGACAGAGAGAGAGAGAGAGTGCGCGCGCGTCAGATTTTTCTGTTTTTTAAACCCAGGAAGGTTTTGCATTTTCGCTTTTCTTTACCGACTTTTCGTTCTCTTTTTTTTTCTTCCTAAGACCGACTTTTCGTTCTCATTTCAGAGCTTCTGAAACGTACAAAACAAGCCTCCGACGTGAACAATTTTACTATTTTACCATCACAGCCTCACAGGAAAAGTTCCTACTTTTATTTTTTTAAAAAAAATTAAAAACTTACTACCTATTTGTAGAATATATATTTTTGCTAAATACCTATTTGTAGAATATGTTTAAAAACTAAATTAGAGAGTGCGACTAATTTTAAGGTATGTCTAAATTCAGACAATGATTTGTTAATTCAATATTTTAAAAACTCAAGCATTAATTTTTAAACTTCTCTTATTTATTTCCTCTTCCCTATCTTATAAATATAATGTACACCAGATTTGGGGAGCTGAATTCTCCCCCTCTTTGTTTAACATGGATGAAAGGAGTATAAATTTTGTCAAAAAAAATTTATGAAAATATTAACTGGAACTGCGGTAGGGAATTGCAAGTTGGTGACAATGCACACAAGTCATTAAAGATGGGCCAATTCTTTAGAATCCGACTTATAAGTGTTAAAGATTGTGCTTATATAGCATGACCTACCTTGGATTTTGCCTGCCAGGTAACATTTAGGCAATTAGGCCCAGGTAACATTTAGGCACAAGAAATTCACAAGCACTAAAGAAGAAGAAAAACAAACAAAAGAAAGAAAGGAAAAGGAAGTGGAAGTGGGTGTGGGTGTGGGTGTGGGTGTGGGCACCCATTATCATAAGGGGGATTCAAAATTAAAAATGGAAGGATATGTGAAAAAGGAATATTGGTTTCAATGATTCTCATGGAAAAGATGTAGGGATGGGGGAGGTTCCATTGCAGGAATGGAAAAAGGCATTGCCAAGTGTAGCACTTCCTCTCTTACAGTCTTTTTGACTCTCTAACCTTTCCTGTTCTTCATATGATTCGGCCATAAATTTACTGAATAATATGGAGGAGATATTTTACTGAATAATATGGGATAGACCTGTCTTTCCCTTTCATATTTCATTAGGTCCACCCATTTCAGATATATACTATTTGGGACAACCCCCATCATATATATATTTTAAGGTTATGGCCTTAATTAAGGTTATTGGTCCATCTCGCCTTAATTAAGGTTATTGGTCCATCTCATTTAGATTTTGGAGGAGTTTTGCTATTGATTCGGGACCATACAATATCTTATATAATTTTTTGATGAAGGGTGCAATTTAGAAAGAAATAGATATAATAAATATTCAATACATGTCCAAAGTTTAATATGGACAGTAACGAATAGTGTAAGATCTACTTGTGTCAATATGGACATTAGTAAATAATGTAGGATCTACTTATGTATGTCTCTATTTATATTACAACATATAATCTGTCAAAGATCTAATTTCTGTTTTATCTATAAATGGTTCACGATTATCCTTACAAGTTATCAATCCACGGTACAGTAAGGGGGCGTTTGTTGCTCGAATAATTGGGGTTAATATTAAAAAATTATTAAATAATATTTCTTTCTTTATCAAATAAATTTTTATTATTATAATATTTATTTAAATCTTTTCTCTTCACTTTTTTCACCCACTCTCATAAAATATATTTACTTTTTCACAACCTCAGTACCCAACATTTCCACACCCTCAAAATTTTCACAAACAAACACCACCTAAGACTAAAGACCGAGTCTTCGTGGTTGTGTAAGATAATAGTTGAAAGTTTCCATTTAACTTTTTTCTATTTTTTTATGTTATTGTCTAGATTTGAGCTTTTTCTTATTATTGGTAATGTTTGCAAATTTAAAATATAAGAATCTAAAAATAATTAACTATAAATTTTGATTTAAAAAAATACATTAAATCATCTTTCTCTACAATTTTTTTACGTCCACTTCGATGAAATCCTATTTTCACTGTTTGACCAAGAATGACAGGGTGATAAGACCCAAGACTTCGTCCTCTTCCAGCTACCAAAACATATCATTGTATCTTGAACAAGAAAAATTGCTTATACGTGCAATTACAGATACATACGGTACCTACCTGGGTATACGTACAGATCATGATATAAATGTTTTGTGTATCGTTATGAGTTTTGTTCATTCGCCAACTATCCCAAAGATTATCACGTGCGAGATTTAATGTACGTGGATCTTCCTATTAGGCAAGAAATTTTGGCATTTTAAATGAAAAGCAGAATAGAGTACACGCAAGGGTTTAAACTTAGGAGCACTTATTTTAAAAGTGTATGGTGATAAAAAGAGGTGAATTTATTTGTTCAAATTATATTCTCTAACGAGATCAGTTTAATATTTTGAATATATTAATCTTTCTTCTTGATAACATGCTATAAATAAAATAACGTGCTGAGAAAATTTCGAAAGATGAAAGAGGTCTGATAGCATACTTATAAATGATACATGCAATATAATAAAAATAATAGTTGGAAGTATAAAGTATCAAGATCTTTAATTATAATCAATAAAATGTGAAATGTATTTATTTCAAAAATTTAATAATAAAGAAGAGAGAAATAGATTATAAAAATAAAAGTACATCTAACTATGCTCATATTTGAAACAAATTGGAGCTCTTAAGGGGTTTGATGTCTTGACATAAAATGTTTCAAGGTATTTCTTAACGTATGTTTCTGTTTTCAATTGTTTTGATGTAGGCGACCTAATTTGGTTGCTGGAAACCCTTACACGTTCTACCTAAGTCCTTTCGAAACCTTCCTCCGTTAATATAAGATCTTTACCATTTCTTATGGGAAAGAGGAGAGAAAATAACGGATTTAACTAACTTATCAAATGTTTGTTTGGTAAACTTTTCGCATTGCCCCAAAGGGAAAAAGACATTGAGCTTATAAAAAGCTTCAACAATTTATCTATTACAAGAAATTCTAGTTACTTTCTCAAATCTCAATGTTGATTATGTTTTTCTTTGGTCACAAAATATGAAGCTTATGTCTCATAGGAGATTATGATTTTATGGTAGACTCGTGTTTGTCGAAGTAAAAGTTATCATAGTAATTGGTACAGGAAACATAGGATCTCAAAATTGTGGGGTGCAACTTTGGTTGGTTAAGGACCATCCAAGATTATCAACGCGTTTGGTTATAAAATTTAGGAAAATTCACTTTTTAGTCCCTAGGTTTTGGACATTTTTTCATTTTAGTCTTTCAGTTTTAACTTTCAAATTTTTAGTCATTGAGTTTTCATTGTTTTACAAAATGGTCATTCCGTCAGTCTGCGTCCATATACTTAACGGAGCTCTCTTACACGTCAGCAATTTTGACCCGGTCGACCGCTACATGAAGAGGTCGACCGCTCACTTTCAACACTTATATCCGGTCGACCGCTTCATGTGTCGTTAAGCATATGGACGACAGAGTGACGAAATGACCATTTGTCAAACAATGAAAACTCAAGGATAAAAAAATTTAAAGTTGAAACTGAAGGACTAAAATGAAAAAGTGCCCAAAACCTAGGGATTAAAATGTCAATTTCCCTAAAATTTTAGTAAAATTTTATGTTTAGGTTCAAAGGAGGTGTATTTGAACGAGTGATAAAAGTAAAAAAAAAAATTCAAAAAGTGTGATACAAATATAATTTTGTTAAAATTTTACGAATCAAACGTCATTTGTCGACTACAAAGAGAATATTCTTCCTCTTATACTGATGATGCCTTACTTGTCCTTTTTTTTAAGACAAAAACGGTAGTAAGAGTTTAGCCTTATTCTTAGGAATTACTAGTCTATAGAAATGCTCTCTCCTAATGTTTGGATTGAATCATAATCCTAAATAAAAAATTAAACCGTTATTACAACCCACAAAAAGATAACTAAGTTGTAGTACGACTGAAAGATTTAATCCACGAATCTGTAGCCCCAACCCAAATACGAGGTTACATTTATATTTGTCTTTTTTTTTTTTAAGACAAACAGGTAGTAACTTACATATTAGGTGTTAGTATAGAGACTCCCTCACTGCAATATGTTTAGATTTAGTCATAATTATTAATTAAATATTAAATATTAAAAAAAATCAAAAATCAAACATTCATTATAACTACAAATAAATAAATAAATAATAGTGGACTGAAAAATTCAATCCAGATATCTCTAGCCACAACCCAAACCGAGTTGACTGCACTACCGGTTAGTCTACCACTTCGCTGGATTCACTTTGTCAAAATAACGCGAGTAAATTTGCTTAAAAGAGAGCGAGAGTAAATTAATTCTAATCCTACGGCTAATAAAAAATTAGAGAGGAAAAAAAAATAGAAAGAAAGGAAGGAAGTATTGCGGAAAGTGCGGAGCGTGATGAATCCCCAAGCGTTGGCCGAGGAAAGGGTGGGGTCCCAACGGGTTAATGATGGGACGTGACGCGACAACTGTTTTCTTTTCCTATTCGTCGCTGTCGGCTCGTACGGTGGAGAAACGGCACACGCAATCAACCATCCCACGCGTCCAAATTCTAATAAAAGAGGCGGGCAAGAACTGTAATTTTGGCAACTTGACAGCGATAACGAGGTCAATAATAATAAAGTGGATAATACGTCCTTTTCTTCCTCAATCTCTGCCATCGGTTTTTTCTACTTTTCTATTCTCTATTTTAATTTATTAATTATTTTTTTCTAATCCTGCTTCACAAATAAAGAATAAGAAACATATATACTAATGTTAATAGAAAAATTATAACACAGGATGAGAATTTTAAAATAATTAATAATTTGAAGTATAACATAAAATTTAAAATATAAATTACAACTTATATACTTATTAAAAGATACAAAATGTAGTGGTCGCTTCTTTCATTTATTTTTATTTTTATTTATTATATAATGACATTTTTTTCAACTATTTGAGCAAAATTACTTCCCCTTGTTATCGTATATTAAGGAATGTCCCTAGACTGAGAGCTGTGGTGTTTGTATTTCAAAATTCTAGACCTCTCAAAATTTTTTGACTTAATAAAATAATATTTTTTTATTAAATAATTATTTCTTTTCATTATAATAAATCAAATCATTTCTGAACAATTTTTATCAATTAAAATTATAATGTTTAATCACAAAATTATGTGGTTCCCTTGGGTAGGCCATTCCGCGGCTTTTCGGGACAGATGATTACAAGAGGAGCTAAACAACTCGATCCAACGGGGTTCTGATCACTTTCCTAAATAGAAAAAAATTAAGAATAAAAGAACAGCCGAGAAATGAAAAGACAAGGAGCGAATTTCAACCAGGAGCCATCGTCAGCAAACATATCTTCCAGTCACCTTTTTCCGTGTGAGAGCCGAGAGGGATGTAATCGTCAGTTGAAACATCAATTTCCAAAACAAAATCAGTACTCCCTGCAGTTGAGGTAGTCGGCCACACCACATGGGACCGGGGTTTCGTGTTAGAAAGATAAGAGGTGGTGTATGATCTGAAGTCTCTCGTTTTCAAACCCCGACGAATTTAACGTCTCGGCCACCACAGTTTTGGTGAAGACCCAAAGCTTGTGTCTCCTGCAATAATGGTAAACTGTGGAAAGATCTTTCGAAAGGCATGCAGCGTGTTTTCAATTACCACAATGCTCGCTGTACCTGTGGAGCTTTGTTGATAATTGCATCAATGAAAAACGCCGATGAAAGTTGCAGGTGCCAGTCGACCGCACTAGCTAACTACAGCACAATAGCCTAGCGGAAGCTACATGCGATATAGATGGCTAATCATTAGGCTAAAGTAAATTTCTGGCTGTGACCAACTTAATGCTAATCATTTTGATATGCGGCTGATAAACAAGTTTGATCCAAATTAGTTTGTATTGATTAGGGCTCGGTTGGTTGTGATGCATATCAGCTACTATGGTTGATGCATCCATCAAGAGTGTCAAAAGTGTTAAGACATTTATAAGGATTAATCCAATAAGTACAGGACCTGGAATTGTCCATTCCGGATATATATATATGTCCATACTTAATTATAACCTTAATTAATTCCCAGTAAAATTTTGTCCACCTCAACCAATTGGATTAGTATAATCCTCATGAAAACCCGCGTTGATTAGGCTCAATACAACTTTGTTCTTTGCGGTAGCAAAGGACAATTAGGTATGGTTAGGAATCGCAGCAAAAAACCAAAAGGAAATAAGTTGAGGACAATGTAGCAGTGTCTTTTTCAAGACCAAGGTGTTGTTCGGTTATGTTGTATTTTGAAGATTTTTTGTGTTTTGAGAATTTTTATGTGAGGTTAACTTTATTGGCATGCGTGTTGTAATTATTTTTATGTAGTGTTAAAAATGATGTTTGGTTGTAGAATATTTTGTATTCTGAGAATTCAAAAAAATCCTGAGGATTTTGTTTGGCCGAAAAGCCCCCAAATCATAATTTACACTAAAGTATGTTTAGCTTTAACTATCTAATGATTAATTTAAGAGTGTGTTCGTTTTGAGAAAATTTTAAAAATTCTAAGAATAATGTGAATATTTAGGTGATGTTTGAACTTTATTGACATGCGTGTAAAAGTTGTTGGATTGCATAGATATTCGTGTAAGAATAATATTACGAATATAAATTAAAAAATTAAATTCTAATTCTAATTATTTTTTTTACAAAAGTAACATGATTTGAGCTAACAATTCACTCCCTTTAGAAGTTGTCTTTCATGTTTGTTTGCCCAAAAATTCTAACTAAATAAACATATCTCAAAATTTTCAAATTTTACATATATATTTTAAATTTTTCATAAACTCTAATAAAATTCAACATTTAAAAGAGTTTTAAAATTTTAAAAATATTCACCAAAATTTCAGGGACTTGTTGAGTTTTGGAAATAGATAGAAAGGGACCTGGATCTTTCGCCGCCGAGAAAAACGTTGTCAAGCTATATCAAATAGAACCAAGTAGATTCAGAAAGAGTCTACTATTAATGTGACTAATATATATATTCAGCCCTCTCGCTTCCACAATATTCTGGCATAAAACCTGGAAAAACTTTTGACTATATTGCGCAGGTTGGGGCACAAGACTATTCATGAGGACAGAAATTAAGATCCTGACAACAATAGATAAATACGAACATAAAGAAAGAAAACAAAAACAACATCTAGATTCTACTGGGTCTCGTGCCTATGGAGGAACGAGGATTGAAACGTGAACACAGGAAAAAAGCTAATTAATCACCAGTTGGCTGGCTTGCTTGATATAAAACATGTGACAAGGCAAGGGGTTAACTTAAAGGCCGCAGTTAGACAGGAAGATGAGAAAGAATATCAACCAATCAGCACTAGAAGTACAATTGTCTAATCTACCTGATTAAATCAATTGAATCCTACTAGCTAACTAGCTAGCTAGCTACCCATCGTTTAGTCTTTTCCTTTTCCTGAGCGAATCCCACTATGGCCATCCACTTGGTCCTCCATCAGCCTCGCAATCACGCAGGTACGAGAAAATCTTATCAATTATCATAACGAGCAAAAACCAACTAGAGAAAAAAAAGAAAAACCACCGACCCATGTAGACTGTAGTCGAAGGCTAGACCAACTGAATCAAGATCTAAACCACATACCCACTCGATCGATCGAGGATCGTACAAAATATCTGAACTTATTAGATCCTATTATTCTAAGCTGCTCAAATAATTTTTCTAGGAGATGAAAACAAAAGACACGAAGATGATACATGGAGCTTCAATGGGACCCAACCCATGAGTTAACCACATGACCTGTTTCTTTTATGGGCCATGGACCATGGTTACAGATTCAAGGAAAGTGTCCCGCAAGTTAATCTCTAACTCCAAGAATATCATAACCCAACAACTAGTGGGTCCTTACCACAATAATTGATGATAAATTTATATATACCATCCGTTTTTATTATTTTTCTGCTTCCAAATCTATCTGGGTTTGAAGCCACATTATTTCAGTACATCTACTTCTCTGTTAGGTGCATCAAACATGACATGTATTGTAACACAGCGTCGAGCATTTATATTGAGGGTTGGATTGAATCATAAAGTTGGATAACAAAAATTTAATATTTTGTATTTCTGTTTGGTAGAACAACCTGCGACAGTAACAGAAGCAGGAAAGCCGTTCTTTCTCTCTTCCCAGGCGGTTTGCTGGAGTACTGCACGGCTTACAGTACTCTTCCATGGAATTTTCTTTCGCCCACTATTTTTTTTTCTAAGCCTTTCGCCCACTATTTACGAACAGGAACATGCAAAAGCGAAGTGCCTTTGTGCTCAGACTTTCATGTACGTTTGCTAGGTGACAAACTCTGAAACAATCAGTTTTCTGTACTAGTATATAAGTATCCAAAGTTTAAGCAACTTTTGTTGTTTCGCAACTTCCTAAATTGAAAATTAACGTAATCTATCACAACTGGAACTTCCTGTCGAGCTAGGAGACTTCATAGCCCACAGTACGCTAAATGAAAACAAATGAAATGAAAAGCCAAGACCGACGTACCGTACTTCACAACTCGATACGCAGATGAAAAAACCTAGTACTTTGTCTCACAAGACCAGCAACGTCCCCTCCTAAACCTAACACTGCTCCCGCCAGACACTGTCTCTGTGGGTTAACACCTACCAGTTAGTTATTACGCTCATGATGCATTGGGTCGAACACTAATCAAAATGGGAAGAAATTAATATTAAGATGCTTGGAAGTTGTTTAATTTCATCCTCATTCAGAAGCAGAGTTTGGGATTCTTCTCTGAAAATATTCTTATGAGTCGAAGTTATCCTTTTTCTTTAATGTTTTGTTAAAAGCAAGCAATAATTATTATAATTTGATGAATATATGCTACAAATTAGGGCTGTCCAATGGCTTGTCCGATCTAGTCCGGCATGCCAAACTAGTATGTTTGTAAAGTGAACATACCGGATCGGACCGGACCAGACATTCTAATAGAACCGGTTCGGTCCGATTCCCGGTTTCACCAGTCCGGTTTGGGTCATGCTATCTTAGGCCTTTTTTTGTTTGAGCTTCTTAGCATTTTTTATTTTTTTAGGCATTTTTTGAATTTTTTTTACTGGTAAAGATCGATTTGGAGTGGTATACTTCGGTCCGGTTCCGATTTTCCATATAGGTAACTCGAAACCAGACCAGAGTACACCGATTTCGGTCTGAGTTGCCCAAAATCGATCCGATTTTGATCCGGTGTGACCGATCCTACCGATTTTTTGGACAGCCCTATTATTAACAAAGAAGATGGGAATCCCTCCTAATCTTCAAAAGTTTGACGAAAAGGCCTATACAGATTATCATGAAGGTTGCCAAGAAAAGCAGCCCCTACGACAGCCTATTTTGGGACAAATGAGGTGCTAATTAATAAAAAAAAAAGAATTTAATAACTCAGCAGCAAAAGAAACACTGACAAATCTCATATACGCACACCCCTAGAAGAGGGGTAATTAGAACACAACGTGCCTAATTAATTGGTAGATTTGCAGGAACAAGGGTTGAAGTTAAGAGAGATTGCCCTTTCTTAACTTTGTTAGGAGCCACAATAAATTAAAAGAGATTACGTCTGCTCTTTATATGAGCTTAAAAGAGCAGACTTTAAAGCATTATGAGAAGCAACTAAAATTATAATCAAAGGGTAAATATACTTTTCGACTAGTTAGGGTCATGATATTTTGTATTTAAAATTATCAATTTTATTATATTTTATCTCTCTATGTACTTTATGCTATTAATTTTAATGTTTAATGACAATTTATATCCATATTTTTTAGATTATGAAGTTTTTGAGAGTCTAATAGGATAGAAATTGTACATTGATAGTTGATGATGAAATATATAACGAATGTAAAATATGACTAATTATTGGCGAAAAATATTTTTTTTCTATAACTAATTTTCAGTTGATCATATCAAACCAAAAAACTAACAAAGCTTGGATAATTAGGGAGTTCTAATCAAAAGTCCTTTTTTTAAAGAATAAATAAGAGGTTAATTGACTGTGTCATATAACCTCAACACACTTCGGTAGTGTTTTATAGTAAAAATTTTGAGAGTTGGAAATTTTTGAGTATTGTTGTTTGTGAAAAAGTAAATATATTTTATAGAATTGGATGAAAAAATGAATAGAGAGAAGATTTAATTGAATATTATAATATTATTTTAAAATTTAATTAGAAGAAAGATATTATTTTATAATTATATAAAAAAAATTTAGGGATAAAAATTTACACCCAAACACCCCTTCATGTGCGCAGTGTCCCTTTATTGGTCAATTCTAAGGAGTTTGATTAAAAAAAGAAAAGAAAATCTGAATTCTTCATCTTCTCTGATGATCTTGAGGTCGTTTAAAAATCTATTGCACACAAATCGTGAACAATTAAGGCTGCGTTTGTGTTCTAAAATTTTACCTTCTCTAAAATTTTAACACAATAAAATATTATAATATAATCTTTATCCCCCACCAAATCATAATTTTTCACTACAAAAAATATAAAAAATTACTTCTTTTCACTTTTTCAATAAATTTAATACCTAAAATTTTAAGAATCATACCAAATAATAAAAAAGAAAAGAAAAGTTGACTTTCAATAAGATATAAAAAGTCCGAATATCAAGAAAGTTAGTCAAAATAATAATCTCTCTTTTCAAGGAAGTCGGCTAAGAGAATCCCCATTCGATAATTATCACCGATCATGACAAGCACGTAATAAAAAAGCATAGACAGGGCAAAACGATAAAAGCCAATCAAAGTCCGAATAAGTATGGAAGGAAAAAAGAGGCGGGTGGGTGGAATATAATGTAGACGCACTTTTATAACTCTGCACGAATCATGCACAGCTAGCCTTTCGTTTTCGTACATTCTCTCTTTCTTCCATATTTTCTCGGCCACTCTCCTATTTTTTCCAGTCTTTTCTCTCTTTTTTCTCGGGGAGAGAGAGACGTGGGCATGTTCGGGTGTGTGGAAAAGTGAGAGAGATGTCAAAAAAGCAACAGCTCATTGCTAGATTTGCGGGTCCCACGAAATTTGTCTGTAGATTTCTTCGTTCCCTTTTTGACGGGACAGGTGGGGTCCTTGAAAGAGTGGCGTCAGACCGCATACTCTTTGAGGTTCTAGCCTGCTCACTCTTACCCGCTAGAATATGTTGGTTTCTCACACAATTTTAGGTTAGGGCTGTGTTGTAAAATTTTTTGTATTGATTTTAGTATTAAGAGTATGTTCGGTTAAAGTGTATTGTGAAGATTTTTTGTGTTTTGAGAATTTTTATGTGATGTTAATTTTATTGGTATGCGTGTTGTAGTTATATTTATGTGGTGTGAAAAATTATGTTTGGTTGTAGAATCTTGAGGATTCAAAAAATCCTGAGGATTCTTCCTAAACGAACATGCCCTTAGTATTGGGTTTTGTGAAAATGTAAAGAGATAGTTAATTTTTTATATTTTATAATTTTTTATATTTTTTGATGGGAGAGAGAGATTATATTATAGTATTTTATTAGGAGTTGGTGAAATATTTTGTGAAATATTTTGTGTTGTGTTTGTCTAAGAGAGGGGGAAAACCGTGATTTGTCTAATTAAAATTGAAGAGAGAGGGGAAAAAAACGAAATAGAAATTATCTTTTAGAGCTGTATAATAATTATACGGTGTTTGTCTAATTAAAATTTTATTTTTATTAAATATATTTTAAAATTTTATTTTTACTTTTATCAATCATTTATTAATTTTATTAATTTTAATAACACTATTTTTTTAACACCAATACAAAATTTTATTAATAATTATACTGTGTTTGTCTAATTAAAATTTTATTTTAATAAATATATTTTAAAATTTTATTTTTATTTTTATCACTCATTTATTAATTTTAATAACACTGTTTTTTTAACACCAATACAAAATTTTATTAAATTTTTTAAAACATACACCCTATTTAATATTCCTAAATAGTTATTTATTTTGAATTCGTCTATAATCTTATCGAGTACTTAGGATATGAAGAAGTAGATTGATCAAAACTTCATGGAAAGTTGGTTAAATCAAACGATTGTTTAAGGTAGGCTGTTGCTTTCCGTAAACTTGAAGTTACTGCCTGTGCTTACAACCTTGGGGGATCTCAAAGTTTGTATGGCTAACAACAATGGCGGAGCTATAAAGTTTGCTCGTGATTTTACAGCTACGTGCTATATATAAATGATAGTTTTGGTACCAAAAAAAGCGGCTCGGTTAATGGAAGAGTGCTGCCAGTTGAATGATAGCAGTCATAGTCCCATGATTCGACCCCTTGTAGCTCCATTAACTATGAAGATAGGAGTGAAAAGTTATCCATGGAGGTCGGGAAAAAAAAAACTAAATATATAAAAAAGAAAGAAAGAGAAAGAAAAATCATCTGATGCAGAGAATTGAGAGATGTTGTGTGGTGGTGGGGGGGGAGGGGGTCCCATTTGAATGATGGGGACTTCCTTTGGGCATTTTAATTTGAAGGTGATAAGGTGGTGTTCATTCGCACTGAAGGGCTTAAATTCTCACTTTTGGTTCCCTTTTTCGTCTTCTCATGGTAGAAAAAGATTCGACAATGTACATGCACTCGATATACAATTGGTTGTCACAAGCTTGGTGCTAAAATGAAAGAAAGGCACTTCCCTGATATTGTAATGGGTTCACCCAAATGCAGTAGTACTGCATGCCATAAGGCAACCCACTCTTAGTTCTAGACCTAATGGAACCCACTTTCTGCATATGTTGTCTCAAAGCTCATTTCGCAGCAATTTGGACGCTAGAATACCCCAAAAGACTTCTCTGTTTTTGCTCATGCATAATTGAACTGGTATCTGTACATGTCTGCCTGTCTTTCATAGGTTCATTCGGTGGTTGATCATCTTGTGTGGCTGCCGATTGCCTTTGAAATATCTAATGTTCAACATGTTCATCTTTTGCATCGAACTCATTGATTAGTTCTTGCCTAAGAGAAAAGTAAATCTCATTGATTAGCTCTTACTATCCTCTTCAATTAGAGTAAGATATGAAGATCTTTTGCGGAAGCCAAATACAATATTTATTCATGTCCACCGGAATCTCTTCCTCTGAAAGCAGGATCGAATATCCTTCCTTCAGAAACCAATCAAGTATATATATTGATTGATTTGTTAGCCTAAGCAAGTATATATAGCATCGAACTCCAATGAATTTGTTGGGTATATTGCATTGATTGAGGGAAAGGAAATAATCTTCACTCCGTAATCGCACATGGCATGCAATATGGGTGTTAGTAGCTAGAGAGTTAGGTTGAGCAAGACTTTGGCCCATGTTCAAACCCAAAAGCTTCTGAGACAAATCAAACCAAACCAAAAACCAACTACTTGATCGTTGCATGGTTGTCAGCACGGTTAGCTGAAAATAATGTACTGCACCATGTTTTTGAATAGCAAACAAATGGTATAGAGGGGATGAACATAAAACCGCGCCTTGGCCTTAAATGGCAGCTTGTTATTAATCGGCCTACGTCCTAAGAGCAGCCAACCACTTTCTTCTCCAATGTGAATGCATAAATACGGCGTAAAAAGCTGCAAGCTCCCTGTACAAGGATCCCACTGTCTGTCTCATGACCTAATTCCTCACCTTCCTTGAAAACAGGCCACATGGGGCGCGTTACCGGCTTTAATAGATCAAAATGGTAATTGGGAACGGATTTCAGGTTTCTAATTTTTCTTAATTTAAGATCTAGCTAGCTAGCTAATTGCATGCATCATCATTAATTCAAGCAGATCAGTTAGGTTGAGTTATAGCTATTTTGATCTCTCTACAGCTATATATCTATAAGTAAATTGATCCATATATATTTGGATGTCTACATGATGGGTTTGGGAAATCCTATCTTTCCCTCTATCTTTAATTAGCCTACTTTTCCTGCATGTGCACTGTATAGATCTATGTCATTAAGGAATATGGTAATATTATTTCGGAATATATATTTTGTTGTGTTTTTTTGCTGATGAGCTGCTGAGCAAGTAATATTTTCACATGCAGGCTCAACTACAAAGACTATTGGTTTTGGTAATACGAGAGACTTGAAAAAAAAAAAACAAAAGTGGTCCAACCTCCATGCTGCAGGCCAAATTCGCAGCAAGCAACAATTCGAAAGAACTTAGAGAAATGGCTGTTTTTTACATAAAGATATAGTTTAGTGTACCTAATCACAATGCAATTGATCAAGATATGCAACTGCGTGCACGTCTCCAGTTAGGTATGTCACCAACGAGAGTCGAGATTTGCGGCGCAGACTAGACACTGATATACGTTTAATTATAAAACATTGAAAGGCCACAGCATGAGGAGCTCTTAATTAAGCGGACAATCTTCATCCTCTATCAAGCTGCTAACCACCAAGATTTTCTCCGTATTAAAAAGTGGAACATGGATTCAAGAACAATACGACACTTATGGGGGCCGGGGCAACACTGATAGAAATTCTCTCAAGTGTGGAGCCCATCCGTTAATCATGTTAGTATGCAGTAGGAATATGACTAATTAATGACAGAAAAAGGACAAAAGAGGGCAACTTAATCATGATTATATATAATAAAAAGTGTTTCGTCATTAATGTCCCTTCTGAAACAGGACACCAAAAGAGCATACAATGCTAGAGAGACACAACAACCGAATCAAACATGTTGACCAGATGTTTCTGTTTTCCCTTTTGCTCAAAGGGTATATTTTGTAAGGGTGGGGGGCAAAGCAAGAAAGCAGACCAGCAATGCTTAGATCCGCCCTTGGTCATGTTCTGGGGTGACATCTATAATCTCCAACAAAACCACCAACACGTTATCAAAGTTTGTTTCCGACGTTGTTATGTTTTCTGACCACCCTCTAATCATTTCTATATCATCTTGGGTCAGTGAAAAGAAACTATAAAACTCCCACTAACCAAATTTTGTTACAAGTCAAATCTCTGTCATCTGCAATAATCCAATTTATTTTCAGTCTCCAATCTCTCTGTCTCTGTCTCCTCCTCTCTCTCTCTCTTCCCCTATGCAGTCAAGCTGAGGGGTTGATTCAACCTTCAGGTTACGTAATTCCATTCACAAGGTGATAAAGAAGTGGGTCTTATGCAGTGCAGCAGTGGTTATCATTGATGTCCCTTCTTTGACTGCGATACATGTAACTATTGCGCAGGATAAGGCAATTTTTCCAACACGAAGCTCGTTCTTCTCCTGATCTCTTACTCGTGACTGTAAAGTAGATTAAACTTTGAACACAAAGGCTAGCTATTTAATAGCAGATCGTAGCACCCTATATATTACTCTTCCGCACCAGTTACTTGATTTCCAATTTCAAGCTAGCTGCGTGAAAAGCATGCACGACGTATCCTCATATGATGGGGTTGTGTGAAGTTCAAGAGAGCCCCTATGCAGTATGAAGGGGACCACTTCCAAAGCACATCAAAGTTGTTGGCTATACAGATATACGAGAATGTTGAGTATATATATAAAAAAAATGATTTAACGTTACTAATTTATACATAGTGACCATTTATAATAAATGCTTATAATAATGATAATTATCTAACGTATCGGTGCAAGGGCACTTTCAAGATTTTTGCAAAGGCATCAGGTAGATAGTGTAGGGAGGTAGATGGGCAAAGGGTGACACTTTTAGCTAGCTAGGCAGCTTCTTAATTAATTAATGTATAGTACGTTTAATTAATTAATTGCGTCTGGAAGTCACTAAGGGCCAAAAAGATCGAAGATCGTGTTAAGTTTTCAAAAGGCAAATCTGCTTTATTAAAAAAAGACAATTTATATTGAACGCCAAAATCTTGCCCTAATCCCATTCTTACATGGGATTCTCCTAAGACTTTTGCCACCAACTTTCAACGTATTGCCCTAATTTATATTGAACGCCAAAATCTTGCCCTAATCTCAGGTTTTTCTTTTTTTGGCAGCCTTTTAAACTTCAGTCTACCAGCTTGAAAATGAGAGGGAGAGATGAGTTGCTTAAATTCAACAAATTTAGGCCCATTGTTATTTTTTTTTAAGAAATACATTTTAGACATTTTCTTTCCGGTAAAAAAGTTGCAAAACATTAGCCGTTTTGCACTCTTTAACCTAGATGTCACTATGATCTATTTGACCACTAGATTAAAATCATCTCCAACTTGTTGCTTCAATTGGATGGTTCAATTCGAAAAGAGAAAAGACAACATTTAATGTTGCTCATATTAACTGTCTATGGACTCTATAATATTCAATGCGTGTTTTCTCTCTCAAAATTGGACCATCTAATTTGGGCAACAAATTATAAAAGATCTCAATCCTATTAACAAAAACTTAGATTGGCCTAAACCGAGATCTCACTACTCATATTAATTGTAAGACAATATGAACTCTACAACGTTTAATGTGTGGTGTGTTTTCTCTATCCGAATTAGACCATCTAATTGGAACAGTATATTAACAAGAATTTCAATCCTCTTAATAGAAGCTTAGCCTGGCCTAAACCGAAATCTCACTGCTTAAGATGAATTGAGCCATAAACTATAATAGGAGGCATTGATGAATACGAATAATATATAGGAATAAGTCTTCTCTCCTTCCCATTATATTTACGAAGACTCAAACCTGTCATCTATCCTCAATTAACTATATAGAAATTAGATTAATATTAAAGGCTTTATCTCTCCTCATCTTATTCTAAGTAGAACATTCAACATGCTCAAATAAATTGCTTGCCGCTGTCAACTGTCAAGGCTTCATTATGCTCCATGACTTGCTTGCAAGTTGTAAGTGTCCATCTTGTCGTGTTGACATAAACACAAAACTTGTCCAAATTATCCCAAAAGCATGCACACCTTGTCGGTGATGATCTTGTGCCCTTAGATGAGTCGGTACCACTATTAAAAAGCTCGTTTCTGTCTATTCCATGAATTTGAGGCAATTCCGGATTTAACCTCATTTGGGCTTGCACTAACCCGGTCGGCCTTGGGCCTATTTGGAAAGCCCTCGGGGCCTATTTGGAAAGCCCTCGACAGTGTAAGACTGTTAATTGTCAAATGTCATTTACCATTTTCCTCCTGAGAGAAACAGGTGAAAAAAAAAGTGACCTAAAAGAAAAAACCAAAGGAAAATTTCAGAAAACAAGTTCCAGGAAAGCGTAGCCATTAGAGACCAGGCCAGGTCTCTCCAGACTAACCTATATTCTAATGCCAGCTCTTGATTTTAGCTTTGAGAAAGGTGAACCCCGCACAAAGGAAAAGAGATTTAGAGAAGCCTATAGCAGTGCACTAGTTGTTCGCATATCGGTTTTTGAAAAATCCTTTCATGTTCGACCAAAAGGGAAAAAAAAAGCAGAAGAAATGTGTTAATTTTTTAAATAATAATAATAATTTAAGAGAGAAGAAAAAAGTGGGTAAGCTATTATTACTGTTGATCTAGGATCCTTCGAGTCGAAAGGAGGTTTTTAATTTCGTTCCGTTATAGTTTAAAAGGAGGTTTCATACTCATCTTTGATCATGGAAACCGTTTGACATGAAATTCTCTGTTGCCGATGTGAAATGATGAATGCTGAAATCGCATAGAAAGTATATGCCACCTTAACGACCAAGAACAAAATGTCCATTTGGCCTAAACTTTTTATATTTCAAGAGAAAAAGAGGAAAACAATTTCTTGATTTTCTTGATGCACAATTCTTCTACTACATTTTCACTGTCTATGCTTAGATTGTAGACTATTTCGCTTCAAATTTTCCGAGACTTATCATGAACTGTCCAAAAGCAAGGATGATAAGATTACTAGTCTTCATCGAAATCCAGTAGAAAATCGGTCTTCTCAAGACGCTCCAATTGCGTGTAATTTTCTCGTCCACTTCAACCTCAACCTCAACCTCAATCTTAGCATCAGTATCAGTAACAGTATCAGTATTGACTCCTTCATCCTATTGGAAAGAAAACGGAAATTTCTCCATAAGTGCCTTAGAATGTTGTTATACGATTAAAACTAAGGGCATCTCTTCAAACTAAGGAGAAACATGAATAGGAGGAAAAGAAAATGAGGAAGAAAAAACTCACATCATCTTCACCAATGTCAACAGCTTGTTGCATAGCGTCATCAATATCCGTCATCTGCATTTATTCAATTTCAAGAATAAAAAAAAGGCACAATTAAGGTCAGAAACTTTATACAAATACAGGTTTTCCCTCTGGTGAGATTGCTTCAAAGTTAAATTTACTTACATGACTTACATATTTAGAATCTGATGGCAGAAACCAACAAAAGCAAAAAAAATACTTGAATGGAGACTTGCATTTAGAAAACAATTTCATATGGTAGACGCAGGTCACCATTGTAATTAGACAATGAATTTCATGTCAATAAAGAGAGGATAAATTCATTTTGCACCCTCTTTCTCTCAGTTAGTTAAGATCATAAGAAGCCTGAAGATATCTACAACGAAAAAGCAGACAAATAAATATTGCCCAAGCTTATCCACAAAGTAGCTGGAAATAGAGAACAGTAGGTAGTCTATAAAGCTACCCTATGGTGGAAATATCTGCCATCCGTTTTCCATCCTCAACCTGTTCCTAGCCAATTTATGAGACAAAATGAGCATATAAAAGAATTGGATCACATGTTTTTCACTTCCAAACCTCATTGTAGAGCAAAGTAAATCTAGTGTGAACTGTAAAGAAGATGTTGAAGATACAACAATATCAAGTCACTAGACATCACCTAAATATTTTCAGCTTTGTTCAGAGTAATCTGAAACCAATTTGACATATAGAACAAAAAAAAAATATACCAAGTGAAGTTCATAGGAAATTGATTCATTACCTCCAATTCTTCTGTCTTCTCGTTTGCCAGAATCTTGTCAAGCTCCTCCCTTGATATGATTTTGCCATGCTAATGCAAGTAAGGAAAAGAACATCAGAACTTAACATGAGGTGAATAACCGCAGGGTTCAAGAAAATATTTGAGAACTCTACTTTTCTCAATAGATGTGTGTATAGACACTCAGGAACAAACTCTCATACAGGATAACCGTGCAATGAGTGTACTTGGCTATAGGTTCTACATTAAGGTTGGACAAGAATGCAAATTCAAACCCAAATTGAGAAAACATTAAAAGCTTTTCTTTTTTCTTACATTAAAACATCTACTTTGCTAAGTTGGGTCCACGGACCTATCAAGTAACTTCCCACAATTGGGCTACATATAACGAATTCTGATTGTCTATATTTCAGTATCTCCCAAAGAACCATATGTAGTTCACTTCCAGTTCAGCAACCGAAATTTTGCTTTTGTAAAGAGTATGATGACTGACAAGCCAAGTAGAAATATTTATTGCTTCAGATAAGCCTGCAATTTTGGTCTTAAACCAAGCGAGAGAGAGAGAGAGAGAGAGAGAGATTGAAGCTAAAAGTATTAACGTCCTTCAGATAAGCCAGCATATTTGGTGTGGGTTCATGAAAATCTGGACCCCTGAAATCAATCACTTCATCAGGATCTTGAATGTAGTTCACAGTTGGATAAACTGGATCTCCAACCCATACTGAAAAGGCCAACAGATCTAGAATTACCAGAACAGAATACAACCGATATCGCTAAGGGTAAGAAAATAATTCAAATATGTTGCTTTAACAAAATAAAGTTAACTAACAATGAAATCTGAGAGATTTAAATGGTTAAATGGCATGCAAATATTATGCATCGGTGATAGCCAGTTTCAATGTATAAAACATCATGCTAAACCATAGAAGCAAAGTGTTAAATGGAGTTCGCAGGACAGTTTACAATCAAGTATGAAACTCAAGACGAAATAAGACAGAAGAATCCATGCAAGTGAATGTTTTTTACAATGACCCAGAGCTTCCCTAGCAAAAGAAACATTGAAATTGACAACAGAAAAAAAAACTATGCACTAGATGCATAAGCGAGACACAAAGCGGTAGAACGGTTAAATCCATCTTACCTTTTCTCTAGGTAAGTTACAATGAGCCAGTTTGCTGATATTACAAATTATATCCCTCTGCTTTAAGTACCACAACACCCTCTTTTATGATAGAAGGTAAAGGGAATACACAGAACAGGTTTACTGCAATAATATCCATGTCTTTTGCCAATAAACCCTCTTACTGTACTGTTACTCCACTTTAAAAAGGGGGGTATATTTGTCAGTCCATGTCTGTCTTTGACAGATTTGGAGGATGGGGATGGTCTTCATAGCATGATGTCATCTGATCTCTTAGGCTCAACCAGGAGGGGGAAAAGACAACTATAGTTTCATGAATGGTTTAATCAGGAGGGAGATCTCTAGGGAGGTCTTGATCTGCAACAGACATGTTTTACAATTTACTTAACCAGGAGGAGGTTCTTGTAATACCTCAAACAAAAGAGGATTCAACCCTAATATTATCAAACGTCAAGAGAGGTGCTTGTAATCCCTACCCATCCTCCTCTATGAAGATTTCAAAAGAAAAGAAAAAAGCCTTAAAACAAATAAACAGACTACCACTTTGAAAGACTGATTCTGTGTCAAAGCTCATTGTGCACCGATCACAATAAACCAAATGATAAAGAACATGATTGAAAATCCAAGACACAAAAATAACCCACAGAATAATTAGCTTTGTAGTGGATACTTTGCTTTATTTGATCCTCCTGCATTCGCATTGCTAGAGGATCCCTACAAACGCGGACATCAGTCCCCATCATTATGTGATACTCTCGATCTGTTTGATAGCAGAACATTTCAATTAGCTGGGTATTTTCATCTTCACCAGTCTCTTCAAAATGTTTCAGAACTGCTTCACGGGAAGTGTCCCTTTTCCATGCTTTGATCCACTCTGAGTAGTATGCTATTGGACCTATTCTTTCTAGTCTCTCCTGTTCAGCTTGAAGCCTACAAAATCAAGCATATTTTGCAAATTGCTTCACAAAACTGTGACGCTACATAGGTGTTTGTAATCAACAAATTCAGGTGGCAAAGCATTTGGTAGTTGTAAACCTGTCAACCAGCAAAAGAGAGAGCAGAGCAAACAGGAATACAGCTGATTTTTTTTTTTTTTTTTCATTTTCTATATTAAGCGTCATACTTCTGGGCATATATATACATAACTTTCTGGACATATAATTAATATAGGGGATCATAATGTTACTTCCAGAGATAACTGTGGATAAATTTTGTGGAGAGCAAGTTTTTCCTTATTTACTATGATTGTCCTAATTAGGTGTGTCTTTCCATATTTAAGTCTAAGTTGTTTCTGTATAAATCAGAGGTTTATTAATGAGAAAAAATAAGCCCTGGGGGCTGAATTTTCCCCAAGCAATTCTATGATTATAGAATCAATGGTTTGTCAAATTTACATGCTTAAACCCCCGTATACGATTATAGAATCAATGGTTTGTCAATTTAAGAGATATGTGGAATGAATTTGGATGATAGATCAATTCTGATATACATCCTTGCCTAGATTCTAATATATATCGGACAGAGATAAAGAGAACATAAGTAGGTCATCCAATGAAGGTTTGCAGCCTAGGAGATTTAGTAACAACATAGAGGAAGGTGATAAGAGGAAAAAAATTCATATGACAAAAATACATTGCAGGTTTGAAATCGTGTATGATGTTAAGGCAACTTAAGTGAGAGCAAACCAAGGAAGCACTCCTTTCCATCATGATGAAGTGGACAAAGAAAGCATTCAATTAATTTAAGAAAGCAATAAGCGCTGATAAATCCTATTGTCAGAGTTACATTTAGAAGATTATTTTAATGACATTCATTTTAACAAAAGAACACTAGATTTAATGTTTTCCACATCATGTAAAGATTTTGCTTCTATTTAAGTACATCTTGTAGTCTAGTAAAATATTCAGGACCACTGATTTAAGGACTCCCAAATCCCCCCATGAAAATCCCCCAATCAGATGCTTAGGGATGTGGAATATCTTATTTTGTTTAGCATGCACCTTTCCTGTCAGAATATGGGGAATGTTACATTCCCAAGTTTTGTGAGGCTAAAAATATTTTTGAAAATGATAACAAATTTTATCCAAACCTCCAAAAATACCCATGTTCCAAAGATGGCAGCCATTGGATGGGAGTTTAGATTTGGTGGCAGACAGAGCGGTCAGCAGTAGATGGCTGGTGGATGGTGTCTAATAGCTAACAGTCCACCCATGCTGAATACTGCTCATAGCTCCCGGACAACATCTTTTGTTTTCCATTTTCTTAACGTATTTTCACTCCAAATCCACCATAATCTCAAATAAGCTTTTCCACAGAAAAACCCTAATCTGACCTTCTTTCTCACTCATGCCGAATGTGAAAAACTCTAATCATTAAATTGAAAAGGCATCTAGAATACATTTCTCGCACAATGTTAATTAGGCCCTGCCTTGATATAAGTGACATATATTCATCCCTTTAAACAGAGGTATTGAGTGTGTGTTTTTGGGGAGGGGGGAACAAGGCCTATTGTTTATTGCCCAACCATTACTTCATGATGTGGGGTAAACCCCCTTTAACGCTTTCCCCCCTGCTTCGCTTTTCCCCAGAGGGGGGATTTACTGAGTTAGTTATTATTAGAGAAGTGTTTATTGCTTCGCTTGTTTAATTTGTTGATAGCTTCGCTTGTTTTTTATACCCTTCTTCCTTGAAGAGATGTCGTCTAGCTCTATAGAGAGAAGTTTCAGTTAATGTTGGATGTTCACCATAAAGCTTTACTTGGCCAGTCTCGGCCATTGCTTTGAGAAAAACCTGCAAAATGAGATAAAACGTCAAAACCAAGCCATCTTATTAGGTCCTAGGTACGTGCTGAATGATGTCCATACAGTTTTGACCAAGCAATATACTTCCATAGATTTCATTCATTAACCATATGCTAAATAATTTGTTCATGCAACGCCTACGCAAACATTATCTATTGTGCAGCTAATGCATAAAGATGCAGAACACATTAACAAAAGAGATCCAAAAGGGGGATCATCTAGACAGAAAATTTATTTAATCAGATTGATTATACTTCAGATCTTATGGTTCACGAAGTTCAAAAGACAACTAGTCATTTTGACTCTTGATTCTATGGATCCCTTAGGTGGGGAAAAATATCACACAAGTGATGTAGGATATCACCCATTGCTTACTTCGGTGTCATCTGACCTTTGGTCACATGACAGCTGAAATTGTGGAAATGACTATGCAAGAAATACATTAGCACCGACCGTACCCAGCAAACAAAAGGTTTGACATTTAACCCCCCCCCCCCCCCTCCTTCTCTCTGTTTTCCACTTATTTATCCCAAGGTTGTGTCATGACAAGACACTTTTGAAGCCTATTCAGTTCTAAGATTGAATAACCTCCCCCCCCCCTCCAAAGCATGGTTGACATAAATCAAAATGCAACAATCAATAAGGAGGATTGTAGTAAGTGTTACTCATCATTTTCTCCTTTATGTTTGCACTAACCGTCTCAGAATCAGGTCGTCTGGCTTTCTCCAGTTCCACCACAGTTCTTGACTAGTAAGTGGCTCCTCTATAGGCTTTTTAACTTTTGGATCAATAAAGGGATGAGGGTTCCCAAGTTTCTTGTCCAGGTCATATCCAGTTTCTTCTTGCCCAGATTCAGTTTGATAAACAACATAATCAGAAGGAAAGTCTTTAGGCTCTTCTGTTGTGTCCACTGGACTTTCAGGTTCCAGTGAATCACTTGATTCTGAACTTACACCAGAAGATTCAGGGGCAGTTACTGATGTTTTATACTTCTTTCTCCTACTACCAGGATTTTTGCCATAAGATGGAGATCCTAATGATGTACCAGTTGGTTCAGGAGCCTTGGCAGCCCTAACTCGACTAGCGGTGCCTTCTGGCCAATAATCCTCCCCCGGAATACTAGCACGAGCACCAGAGGCAGGTTCAAGCTGCCCAGACGTCAAGTCCAAATAACTATAGTAGGGTGCACGTTCAACAGATACTTCTTTGAAGGATTCATCTTCCTTCTCACACTTTATAAAAGGAAGCAGAAGAGTCCTCCTCTGTGAATTAGTCCAGGAAAGCCTAACTTGAAATATTCCTGCTGGAAATGAGCCTGAAAATGATGACTAGATGGTCCCCAAAAAATTCTATTTGTCAGCACCAATGAAACAAAAGATAAAGGAAGACGAAAAGAACACTAATGAGGTCAAGTAATATCAGAATGAAGCATCTTGAAAAGGAAAATGCATATTTTGTAATTTGGGATCTATTTGATGCACCAGAACTGTAGCCGTGAAGAATATTTAAAGGAGTATCCTATACCACAATGATTTATATACATAGGTTTATGTGCACATGTATACATACGGACTTATTTCTGCAATTTATGTATGTGTGTCCTTATTTAATTGACAAGCAAAACTATCTGATGAACTATGCTGAAAGAGAGACACAGAGAGAGAGAGAGAGAGAGAGGATAACTTCCCTCTGTTTTGCTAATTGGGGACCAGAACCCCTTATATTACACGATTGACTTATACTAATTCATGATCATATTATTCCACACAGATTAACTTTTTTTTTTAATCAGAACCATAACTCTTATTCAAACCAAAAACAACAAAATGTTAAGGGAAGATCAAACCCCTCATACAACCAGAATAAAACAGGAAAATGCTCAATACTACAAGGATTGCCACCTGAGAGCAACTCAGTGGCGGCGCAACGAGCTAACTGGTGCACCGCCTCATTAGCACCATGACGAATATGACGAAATCCCACTGCTGAAACTGTCGAAAAGAGTTATGAATATCCAATACAAGGGGCTGGATTTTCCAGAGTGTTACTCGGGGATGTTGGTTAATAGCAGAAACCACAATTTCCGAGTCTCTTTCAAGTATAATATTCGGATAACTTTGTTGAAGCGCAAGATGTACCCCCAAAAGTGCAGCTTCAGCCTCACCTACCACAGGCACAACTACCCCAAGCCTTGTTATTTTTGAAGCCGCACAGATTTCCTAGGGAATCACGAAGGATTGCTGCCACAACCGCAAGCTCAGATCTGATAGCAACGTTCACATTTATTTTTATCACATCTACTAGTGGAGGCTTCCATTTCTGGGGAACAAGTGGAGGAGCCAACTTCCAAACCCAAGCTTGTCTATGTTCCAAACTCAACCTTCTCACCCTAGCTGCCACCTCGTCAATCTTCCATCTTTTGTTCTCATGGAGCACACGGTTTCGACAGCACCATAATAAATCAATGGCATTCACAGAAAAAAAAGTTGAAACAAATGTTGCTCATCCAATGGTATCCCTATCTTCTGGTGTGGTGTGGGTGTAGAATATGTTGGATCCAATCCCCAACAGACGCACGTCCAAAGGCTACGACACATATTAACTTAAATGTGATGTTTCTTACATCTATTTGTGAAACTACATTTTTTGGTGTATCCTCGGGTCCCTTTCATGCTTGCCTTTGTGGTTACCACTGTCTTGATTCTCCAGGCTAGTTACAAGTAGAGTACAAGATGGAGTGATTCATTTCAGAGGATTGCGCTCTCACCAATCCTTAAAACTAGGGCTAGGCATAAAACTTGAGACCCGATGCCCTGCCTCGGAACCGACCTGGTTAGGTCGGCTTTATTCGGGGTCGGGTTTTATGTATGTGTTCTGACAATATTTGGGTCGGGTTCAGGTTTGTTCGGCACATTCCGAAAACCTAGAACCCGACCCGAATATTCGAAGTCTATGCATTATTTCTAAAAAATTATAGTATTGGGCTAAAAAAATTAGAGCCCATAACATTTTGGGCCTATAATATAAATGTAAATAATGAAATAAAAAGACCAACGAAACCCGGCCCTGACCCGATCTACGTGGGGGCGGCTAAGGTTCAGGGGTCATTCCAGGTCGGGTTTCATTTTCCGTAATCCGGATGGGTTCGGGGTGGGTGAAACCCGAAAACCTCAGCCCTACTTAAAACACGTACAAATTAACAAAAATGGAAAGAGGACAATGCTTGGAAGGCAGACTTTTTGCCAAACATAGTTCAAACTTATTCCCAAACTAAATTCCGACCAAATGATGATACATCTCATCGTCTATATTAGAGACAGACACGTCTTGTTTGCCTAGGCCTGATGAATAGTAAAGATTAACATGTTTTAGAGGACTAATATCGAGCCAAAAGAAGCAGTCCTGTCTAATAATAACCCAAACAGTATTGTTGTCCCCAACCACACCGCATATGTGATCTCGTCATATGGAACACAAGGATTTCCCCCAAGACTAAACTTTTGAACATTGACAAGAAGGGGATGGAATGACAAACTGGGAGAGATATGAAGTAAGAGGTAAGTGTTAGTGATGGTAGCATCGGCTTTTAAGCTAAATAGCCAGTTGCAGAACCTTATAGTTGCCACCTGTCAACTCATCAGCTGAAAAGGATATAGTCCATATGAATTTCCTTCCAACTGTTCTTTTCCAAGTAGAGAAGCTGTTGTATTCAACATATCTCGCACAATGGAAAAGTATACTTAACAGCATAATAAACCTCAATACGTTACGTTGCGAGGGAAAAAAAACTTTACCTGTTATGTAAAAAGTGAATTTCATTATTGGCTGTGATAATGCCTTAAATACAAGATACAACCACATTTTGACAAAAGAGAGTTTTGCTCAGTCTGCCCATCTACCCAGCAAGCAGAACAAGATAAAAGATGACTACCTGTGTTTCCAACTAAGAGAAAGAGAAAGAGAAAGAGAAAGAGAAAGAGTGACGACAAAAAAGTCCTGTTGTTACCAGAAATATGTGGATTTTAGCTTTGACCTCTCCTTTTCATGCTTTTTTGGAACTCTAAAACAAAAAACAAAAAAGGCCAGCTTGACTAAACCAGACAGTTGCTTTAAGCTCAGTTTGAGTTATTTTCAATTCTCAGGTACCGTTCTCTCAGAAATGAAACAAAATTTTACCTAAAACTGTAAGAATTTATACATGCTAAAAAACTCTCCATTCAACGAGAGAAAATTGTGCAATTGCAGGAATGAACTCTTTAGCAAACTCCTAGACAATCGACATTATGAGAACCACACAAAATAAAATAAAGACCAAACCTGGAAGTAATTGGACTGCGGCTTCAAGGCAACAAAGCCATCAGCATAAGCTATATACCCCCAGTGGCAGAGTCAGCGATTTTGTATAGGGACAGAAACAAAAATTATTTTAAATAATATGAAAGGTTACCAAGTGTAGTTCAAATTCAAGGGGAAAATGTAGTTCAACAAAGTGTAAACTACCTCTGCGAATATGCCTATCCAAATCACATATGTTGACAAACAACGAACCCCCGACAAGTGAAAAACTTGTCCTTCCCAAATTGGTTGGATCACCTACGACCCTAGTGAAATGTTTATTATGCTCGTTTATCGTATTCGTATTTGCATATCTTACAAATCTGGAGGTGGTTCTTATTTGAGAGTTTCACTATTCACGGTCCCAACGCGAACTTGAAGTAGCCTAATACGACCCAATCTGGAGCCCCCAATTTTTATGATCTCACTAGAATTGTTGTGGCCAGGTATTTTTATCCTTGTTTACTTGGGCCCTAGTATATTTCTCATTGAGGGAGATTGCAGTCCTAACGAGGGCCATAAACTTTTTTATTGGCAGACTACAGTCCAGAACCTTTTTCTGTTTTTAGGTTTTGAGTGAAGGTCCGTATTATTCACTAAGCCCAAGTTTGGCGACACGGTTAACTTCAATTTTCAGAAAGGCCTTGGACTAGGCGGCCCAATTCTTAGTCCATAAGATTAAAAGAGGATATTCAGTGAATTGGGTCTCAAGACTACTAAAATTGGGCTTAGGTGGATGAGTCGGGCCAGTCGGCCAGAAATGGCCCGAATTATCCTTGAGGACTCAAAGATCAAGCCCAATTGATGAGGGGGGCAGCCTTACATGAAAGGTTACATGAAAGGTTACGGCTATGTTTGTTTCGTATCTAAAAAAAGTTTCAAAAACTTCTCACTCATTTTTTCATCAATTCCAATACCTTTTCACTAATCCTAATAATTTTTTCATTAATTCCAATATCTTTTCAACAATCCCAATAACTTTTTACAAATTTCAACAACTTTTAACACATTTTTCACCTATCCCAAGAGAATCTACACTACTTCCAAAAAACACAAAAAATAAAAACTATTTTGATATGTAAACCAAACATAGCCTACATGTTTAAGCCTCAAACCTCTTTTTTTTTTTAAGAACTGAGGGGGGCGGCTGCCCCTCCCCGCCCCTGTATGCCCCTCAATCCTCTATCTACCATACACCAAAAAAAAAGGAAAAAAGATACATAAAATAAAATATTCATTGACCTCATAAATCTGGAAGTCATCTTTTATAGAAGAAGCTATTTGAAAATAAAATTAATTTAACAAAACAAACCTTGATACAACCAAGTCGCTGAAACAGATGGCATTTTAATTCACAAAGTATACGACATATGTATCTGCAGAAATTATGAAAACTAAAGGAAAAAAAATAAGTTAGCAAAATCGCGAAGCCCCCTTTCACAATGGCCACATATATAAACACATGCACATACACGAAACCAGTGGGTTAATTTTGTCTTACAACTCCTTTCCCATGTGTTGTCTCCTCTTATTTTATATCAGTTACGTTTCGTTATCTCAAAATAAAACGAGTGATGCTTGGATGTTATTATCTACTCGTCTAATTGCATTATATCCAAAGAGATCTCTCTTTGCACCTGAAACTTTTATGTACTCTCTCTCTCTCTCTGTGTTTCAATAAGAAAGACTATCATAATGTTGAATAAGAAAAGGAGGAAACAAAATTCTCATTCTCTATATATTATGCATGGCATGAGACCTGAAAGAAAGCAGAAGCTTCATCCATCTTATTCTAGGGCCTTAGTAATTCTTAATCTTCTTCCGAACAGAACAATAGGAACTGCAAATTTTCTCGGAAATACTTTCCTACAAAACACACAAAATATCAAACCGTTAAGACTGAATTGGCTTCAATGAAAAGAATGTCAAGAAGAATGTTATTAAACAAGAACACTGAACCGAGGGTTCGGTTGAGGAACGCACCGTATTTGACGGGGGAAGATGGAGTTGAAATTGCAAGGGAGAGGGTAAAATTCTTCAGCATTGGCTTTCTTAGAATGCGTTAGTTTTGGTTTCGGTAACCCTTTTCACCGTTTTAGAGAACGCCATCGGAGGGTTTAACGTTGAAGCGGGTTCTGAGCCGAGGGGTTTTAGCTGCTGGCAAGTGCAAGTAGAGACTAGAGTGACACAGTGAAAGCTTGAACGTGGATAAGGGCCTTTTTTGTTGGGTAGTTTTTCAGTTGTTCTTTTTTTGTCGTAGCGGGTAGTTTTTCAGTCAAGATGATGGAACTCATAAGTTAAGGTCAACCGTCTGATCAAGTTTTATTGCATTTAGATTTTTTTTCTTCAACAAAAAAGGCTCACGCTGAAATCACAGCCTCGCCCACTTAAACCCAGGATTGAGTCATGGCGGGGAACCTGCGGCTAGGGGTGGTCATTTACACTGACGGTGGCGGTTTTAACCGCTAAAACCGCAACCGCAACCGCAATCGGCAAGAGCGGTTATTGTGCCTTAGCTGTGCGGTGACGGTATTAAATATGTGATTCCGTCAATTGCGGTGCGATGACAGTTTTCGTCAAACCGTCACCTACACTATCGTTAACCACCCCTAGTTGAGACTTGAAATGATTATTGATTATGTGACATACTTTTGTTGGAATATGTTAGTTGGTTTATGTCACATTATTGGACACTTTTATTAGACTTTAGTCTATGTTTGAATATGATATTATGTTGGACTTTTGAACATCTTATTATATTTGTTATGATTATTAATAATTATGATATTATGTTTGAATAGGTTAAGATATTTGTCCATTTGATATGATTATTGATTATGATATTATGTTAGAAATTTAAACAGGTTATGATATTTGAATGATTATATTTGTTACTTATATATAGGTATCAAATGGTCTTAATGGTCCAAAAAAGCTCAAGAAAAAAAGCCCAAAACAATGAAAAAAATGAAAAGAAAAAAAAAACCTTTTTTTGTCCAACGGTTATACGGTTTAAGCGGTTATTGCATAATCGTTACCGTTAATACCGTCACCGGCAAAGACGGTTATTGTGCCTTAGCGGTGCGGTGACGGTGTCAATTATGTGATTCCTTCAATTGCGGTGACGGTGACAGTTTTCATCAAACCGTCACCTACACTACCTTTAACCACCCCTACCTGCGGCAGTAGTGGGACACGATCGATCACTAAGGTCATCTCCATGGGGTAATGCATTTGGATTTCAATGTAAGCTTCTACTTTCAACAACAGGTTCAATTTTGGCAATGAGGTCTCTTAATTGTTCCTTAAAAAAAAAATTTTAGACCCAAAATAATGCATTTGAATATGTTATTTGGCATATACTATTGGTTTAGATCCGAACAAATACCAATTCAATTAACAAAATAATATACAAAAAAAATAAATAACCTCGAATCACACAAAGAGACGAGATTTTGTCGACGGTGATTTAGATACTAGCAATCATGTTGCTTAACTCGGACTATCCGATGTAATAATTTAAGTAATCTAACTTAAACCCGCTACTTGTAGCAATCACCTCAGCCCTCTGAGAGTCTTTTTATTAACTCTATGCGAACGAACTCGTTCTTCAACACTAAAACTCCTGCAACCAAACTCCTTCAAGACTATGAAATTGGTTAAAATGGTGATTGGATAAGAGAAAATTTGGTCAATTTCGATCTTGAATTTCTAAGGTGTTTTCTCTCTAAAAAAATAGAGATCAATAAACAATGGATGACCTCCCTTCCATGGAGGATAATTTTCTCTTAGGAATGGGCAGATAGAAAATATTATAATACCTTTCAATTCTAGATCTCGAGTATGATAAATATTTAAATGGACTCAAAATGATAAGGTTTATGCTTATTCTTATCGGATGCATTCATATTAGAACTTCAAATACTTATCTTTATCCAGTGATGCAATCTCATCGTAACTCAAGAAGATCGTGCTTATTCTCTTCAATATTTAGACTAAACTTATCTAATAAGGAATTACAACTCAATTTAGACTTATATTGACACGAAATGAAGCCAATATTCAAATATACTAAAATTACTAAATTGGACTTGTGATTTAGTCATCATCTTACTTCTCTCAAACAATGCACAAAAAGAATTATAATTCTTTATAATTTTTTGTCCGAGTTATATTATATGATTTGAAAAGATACAAACAAAGCAAGTATCAAATATTGTAGGTTGATTGGTTCACTCTACATTTGCAGGTAATTCCAAGGTTTACATTCTACTAGCTAATTTTTGTTTTTTATTTAATTTTTAAAAAATTCGCATATGGTTTTATTATTGGTTTTGTTGAAGTTTATCTCTTATTTATTTAGGAATTTGACAATTTAGTCATTGGGTTTATACCCCTTTTGCAATTAGGTCATTCACATTCAAACTTCAAAATAGAAGCCCTTAAATTTTCTAACTTTGTCACAGAAGCCATTCTGTCAACCTTCTGTCCATCAACTTAATGGAATCGCCAACCACGTCAGTTCTAGGTTCACGTGGTTAAGAAATAAGCCATGTCAACTTCCAAGTCAGCAAGCACATGCGACATGAACCAAACGACGCCGTTAAACATAACGCATATGCACCTATGCGATTTCTTCAGTCAAATGACATGCTTTCTAAACGAAACGACGCCGTACGAAACAAGGGGCATATTCCTCAAACTTGGTAAACATTTCCACCCCAATCGAGTTAAGAAATAGTTCCTTTTTTTCTCCCAAATTACTCTTGCGTTCTAAACACTTAAACCCTAGACAAAATTACCAAAAGAAAAAACTCTTCGTGTTGGATCTTTCTATCTATGCTTCTCGGTGGACTTGTAAGTGACGAAAAGGATGAAAAATCAGCAGTAGAGGATATGTTTCTTGTTCGAAGTACTTGTTCGAAGTACCGAAGTGCTCGAGCAAACGTGTCTTCAGGTATGGAGGGTTCTCCAACAAAAGATGTTGCCTATTGTCTTCCATGCTACCTTTTCAAAAATAAATCTGTTGGACGTCCTGGTTCAAGAGCATTCATGGTTGAAGGTTTTCGTTCAAATGACGGTAGAGCCAACTCAACGTTTAACCCTATGAAAGTTAGTTGAGGGGCAGCAACGTCATTTTGGTAACGTGGGTTTATGGATAGTCTCAGACCTATTGCAATGACGAAAGTGTCCCTCAAGCCTATAAAATCGCCTTGATTAACGGGTTTAGCAGGTCATTAACTAATTACTTTTTTTTGTTTGTTGTTTATATCATTTTATTCAAACAACATGACCTGTAAAATCTCATTGTTGAAGGAATTTGTAAGCCATCAATTAGACTCAATTACTTACTACCTAATATTATTTAATTATGTACCATTTCTAACATAAGAGCATCTAACAAATGAAAAAACTATATTTAAAAGTGCTAGTGTGACAACAAAATTTTTAATTAAATGTGTTGAATTTGATTGACTAATTTTATAATTAAAATTGTTCAATGTGATAAACAAGTTGTTTTGTCCATTAATCAAAAAACACAAAAAAAAAAGCTTCTCTTCCAGAAGCGCAAAAAAGAGAGGACTAGTAATTATCTTATTATTTCTATTTTATTAATTAAAACATTATTGATGATAAACAGTGTCCTAGTTTCAACAAAAAGAAAATTTTTCAAAAGAAAAATTAGTACATTAATTACATCATCAACATAAAAATTAATAATACCACTACAAGAAACAAACTTTAGGTGATAAAAAAATTTGGTCACCCAAAGTCCCCAGTTCGTCACCTAAAACCCGTCAGGCAAAGTTTTAGTTATCTTATTATTTTTATTTTATTAAAAACATTATTGATGATAAACAGTGTCCTTGCTTCAACAAAAAGAAAATTTTTTAAAATAAAAATTAGTAAATTAATTACATCATCAACATAAAAATTAATAATACCAACATTAGTAACTGAAAGCGAAATACTAATAAATATTAAGTACACGTCTTAGATAAGTAATGTTGTATATCTAAAAGCTAAAAGAATGATTTTTAATTAAATTTTATTAATTCCCAACTAACATAGACCCGCACCTACGTGCATGCATGAAGGCGTTTTCTATCAGAGAGCGGGAATCTCATAAACTTGGGATATATATTTAAAAGAGTAATGTTCAACCTAATTAATGACGTCCAAACTTGTCCCAGGGCCTTGCACGCCCTCCTCCCTAACAAAACCCCAACTAAACTCCTCAAACCAACATGAGATTGCAAAAAGGACCAAATCTAGCGTACTTTGTTCGCATTCAACAAGTAGATTAATCCTTTGCTTAATTTGAATGGGTGAGGTTAATCATGATTACGAGACATTGTTATCGCAACTAATTAATTTGGTGAGCCTATACACAATTAAAGTAGATGCACTGACTGTGAATTGGTACCCAAATTTTAACAACTACTATTATTTTATTAATATATAGCAACCCAAAAAGCATCGAGCAAATATAAAAATTAATAAGTTGAGGAAGCATATTTGAGACGTTGGTAACGCCTAACATATTGCTAGATTCGTTCCAAAAAGTCTAATCACGCATTAATTCATCTTAAACATGGACTTGAAATTCACCTATTAAGCACACCTTATATGTTCAATCAGACAAATTAATTTCCGGTGTTAATCTCGATACATAGACATAACTCTGCAACTACATCTATTAGACTTTTCAGGTCGAGATCACTTGTTGGAAAAGGTCGATATAATAATTGCCCATGATTCATGCATGCCAGCTTCTAATCATCGAAATTAATATATTATATGAATAAATTATGAGATAAATAAATATGCGTACCATTACATTCTGGTACACCAACATGTCCACCAGCATAGATCTTATGATCTACCCAATTCCGTTTGTTTTATTTCTGAAAGACGATCCGAATTTATGTGTTTTTAGGTAAGTTAGTTCGTCCATCAAAAGAATGCACGAGTATGTCTGAAGTAAAAGGGGTACATGAACTTGCATATATATATATATATATAAGTGGAAGGCACATATCGTATTAGGGAGGATGAGAAGAGAAAGGAAATTGGGAATGGTTAATGTAATGTGTATAAGGCCCTAATTGGGACCTTTTGCTTGATTGCCATCATTGTATATCTTGAATTTGTTTGTATTTTATATAAGGCTTAACTATTAGTACTATAGTTACGTGGTATTGAGTTTTAACAAATTAGTCATGTGGTACAACTTTGAATGAGATGATCTCTGTAGTTATTTTTTAATTTATACATATAGATTTTTTTTTCATAAAAATTAGCTAACTAACGGAATACCAATATTGATTAGGAGTCAAGATATTCATTTTTGTGGTCGGATAGCCTAACCTGGACCATATCTCCATCAATGGTCTAACTTTTGATGGATGAAAAGACCTGTATATCTAAAAAACAGACCACATGTAGGACCGTCGCATTCAAAGTTGTACCCCACTGATTTGTTAAGAGTTAATACCACATATATGTATAAGTAATTACACCTTTATATAATAATTTACTTATCCAACGACATAAGAAGATAAAATAAAGAAATTAATTGTGTTTATTCAATTAAATCCACTAGGTTTCAAGTGTCCTAATTTAGCACAACAGATTTTTTGATCTACTTCCACCATTATTGTCATACACCAATAATATCAAAATAATGCCCTAAATTTTAATTTTATAAATCAGTTGGATTTTTAGTATCTTCACTACTGCAATGCAAACTTATATATGTCTTTAAATTACAATGGGATTAATAAACTTATACCCAAAGTAGTACTTATTCATAGTACGGAAATAATATAGTCTGCTAATTAATCCGTAGATGAGATTTTTTTTATTATGTGCTAATAATATCAAATAATGCAGTCCAATAAACGGCAAACAAAATAAGATCACAATCATTATACACAATAATATCAAAATGTAGTAATTATTTTAAAATAATCTCGACGAACTTAATTGTTAATCGAGTATAACCAATTGTTTAGAGAAGCAAGAACAATAATTGACCATTAGTTGAAGCTTGTCAGGGTTGTTTTAATATATATTTTTTTCAAAAGAATAAAAGTCATTTCAAAGACGTAATTGTTTTTTTAAATAACCGTCCAATCGGGTTAGCTTACGCTCACCTTGATTAATCTTAATATTTGTATAGTCCTCATGCCCCACACAAATTGAGTAAGTACGGGGCTAATGGCTCTAGGGTGAGCGACCCCAAAGGGGTAGTAGCACTTAAGAGGTTTTAAACTTGACACCTTGGATGAGAGCAAACCTTCAAGTCTTGAACCTTAATCATTAGGCCAACCCCTTGAGGTTCTCGAGATGTAACTTAATTATATACGAAAAAAGTAACTTTTCATCCTCAAACTATGATATTAATGTCATTTTAAGGTCTAAATTATCAATTTTGTAACATTCCACATGAATTATCAAAATTCATACTTTTCTCCCTTGAGTAGGATCTGAATTATAAAGATTGTGCCATTTTTTGCTTATTTTGACTATAGGATCATATACTAGAGGGCCAAGAAGATAATTTTCGATAATTGAGGGCACAATATGATGAAATTAATTGTTTGAACTCCTAAATTGATGTTTGCTCTAGAATTTAAGAGGGCAAAGTAGGTAACTCCAATCAAGGATTTCTTTTCCAATAAAAAAACTTTGGTCTGTACAAACAAAGTTAACTTTGGACAGAATCTATTGAGCAGTTTTCAATCTGGTCGTACAGTATCTATCGGCATATTTCAAGAGCCAAATTTATCGAAAATTTTGAGGTTTTAAAAACTTTTAGATGCAAGCATAACCAATTGTTTTCGGATTTCACACTTATTTTAGATTCTAAATAAGAGGTTCGCAATAATTTCTCCCTTTTTTAAATAATAATAATTTCGAAACTAAAAAAAACTTCTTAAATCATATTTTTTTTCATTGGATAAAAAATTAATTATGAGGTAATGTCATAATTCCCCCTTAAACTTCTAAAATCATCTTTTTCGACATATTTCATACATTAATTATGAGGTAATGTCATAATTCCCCCTTAACTATGAAAATAGCGATTTACATATTCTAACTTTCGAAAATCATCAATGTACACCTCCTATCCAAATCAACTATTAATTTAGATAGAAAAATATGTAAAATGATCGAAATGTTTCATAGTTAGAGGGGACGAGATTGATTTTCCCCCATTCTTAAGGGGTGAACCATGACATTATCCCAAAATTTATTCAAATAATCTTTCTCTTTACCTTTTTTTTTTATCAACTTCCATACAACTCAAACATTTCCCAACATTTCTTAAAAATACTTCAAAATTTTCACTAGTTTTTCACTAAACTCTAATCTATTTCAATTTTCACGCTTTTTTTTTTAAATTCCTAAATGAAAACATGTCTATAATTCCGTGCGAGGCATACTCATATTAGTTCAAGTTAACCCTATAAAAAGCACAATAAAACAGTTGAACAAGGTAGAGTGTCTTGTAGCGTACATATAATAATTTACATAAAAAGTCATAAACCTTCCGAGTCTTCTAAAACCTTTGTAACAGCCGACCTAATCCGTAGAAGTGTCGAACAATGCCACTAGACGATCCCTAAAAGACACAAAAATGTATGAAATACGACGAAAAGTTAAAAACTAATCAATATAGTTTCAATGCATGAGAAGTCATGAGAACGAAATGAAACCAACAAATAAGACTAATATGGCTGCCAAGAAAAAAAAAAGACTAATATGATTCTTATATTGTATAAAACTAAAAAAAGAAGAAAGAAGAATTTACTAATAGGGTGTCAACTAATTGATGTTTGCATATTAAAATTTTGAGAAGGTCAAAATTTTAATTTATAAGAGTTGGTGAAAAAAATGAAAAAAAGATTATTTAAAAGAATTTTTTATATTTATTATAACAATAATAATAATTTAAAAGAAAAAGAAATTATTTTATTAGAGATAACTAAATATCTGAAACATAACCACCCATGTTTTAACAGAGGAAGAAACATAGTAATATGTCTATAGACAAAAATTAAATTGGACTATAAATTTTGATTTATTTTTTTAAGTCCCTCTCACTATATATAATTTAACAAAGGAGGGCAGGTGTCACTATACATTAGTATACTTTTTTTTTTTTTCCCTTAGCACTATACATCAGTATACAATGCTACCTCTTATGTTTTGCAAACCTAGGAAGACAAACACTGGAATGTCTTTTCCTTTACCTTTTAAATAAAAATTAAAATAAAATTCCTGAAAAATATATGTCATTATTCATTTTCCATTCTCTTTTTGTTTAAAATTTGAAATCCAATCCTTGAAAAATGTTTGTCTTTCTCATCTGAGTACCTCAATTCCTTTTCTATTTCCTCTACACAGGCATTTCGCCCTTTAGTGCAAACAACGGTACACACTCTCTGCATTTCCCGTTTTCTTCTGTATAGGGTTTTTGGGACCCTTCTCACTCCCACTCATGCCCATTTATTGAACCACAATCAGCTTTCACCAACTTGATCTTACGCAATTTCTTTGGTTCGTCTGTGTCTTTTTGTTTGTTCGTGTCCTTCATTAGAAGAATGCTGCCGGAATGTGCATGAATTTAAGGTTCTCTGTGCCAAATCTCGATGGGTTGTCTCAGAATATGTCGCTGAATCCTGATATTGGTTGATTTCGCGGATATTACCTTGTGCTTCTAAATTGACCATATTTGCTTAACAGCATTGCATTTTATTGATCGGTGCAAATACTTAAATTAAGAGTTTGTTTTGAAGATTTTGATGACATTTGCTCGTGACTGCTTTGTGGGGGTGTTTGAAGCTTGTTTTGGTTTCTTTTCGTCGATTGAAGAATGGGTTTGAGAAAATTTTGGTTATAGGCTAGAAGTTTCTGGTGCATCTTAGCCTGATAAAGATGAAAAGGCCGAAAAGTGAGCCTCCCGGAGTGAGGAGGTTCAAATTATCGCATTTGTTGTTGGGTATAGCGGTTTTATACTTGCTTTTTATATCTTTTAAGTTTCCCCAGTTTTTAGAGATTGTAGCGATGTTGAGTGGGGATGATAGTTATGTTGGATCAGATCGGACAATGGAAGGGGGCCTTGAAGATCCGGATTTAAGCAAACCGTTCTATAGTTCTGTCTACAAGGACGCATTTCATCGGAAATTAGAAGATAACCAGAACCAAGATGCTCCTTTGATGCCTAGTAAGGAACCTTTGGAAGAAGGAAAAAATGTGTCTAGAACCATAAAGCCACTGCAGCACCGCTACGGTCGAATTACGGGTGAGATTATGAAGCGAAGAAATAGAACTTTTGATTTGTCAGTGCTTGAGAGAATGGCGGATGAGGCTTGGACATTAGGCTTAAAGGCATGGAAAGAAATGGATAAGGTAGATGAAAACTACACCCAAGAGAGCTCTGTACTTGAGGTGAAATCTGAGTCATGTCCTTTGTGGATATCGATGACTGGGGAAGAATTGGTAAGGGGAGATAGGTTAATGTTTCTTCCTTGTGGACTTGCTGCTGGTTCTTCAATAACGGTGGTGGGAACACCCCATTATGCTCATCAGGAATACGTGCCTCAGCTTGCCAAGTTGAGAGAAGGTAATGCAATCGTGAGTGTTTCACAGTTCATGGTTGAATTGCAAGGATTAAAGTCGGTAGATGGGGAGGAACCACCAAAGATTTTGCATTTGAATCCTCGATTGAAAGGAGATTGGAGCAAGCAGCCAGTCATCGAGCATAACACCTGTTATAGAATGCAGTGGGGAAAAGCTCAAAGATGTGATGGTTTACCGTCGCAGAATGACGAAGATATGCTTGGTATGATTTCACTTAAGAATTTTCCTTTGTCGCCTCTGTTGTTCTATGCTAGGGATGAAGCTTGATAAGGATTTTAAAGTTCATCTTTCTACTGAGAAGGACAAAAGGTTTAACTGAGTGACCCAAAAAAAATAAAAATAGAAAGCAAGAAGAGAGTTTTTTTTAATCATAAGCAGATGAAAACAACATAATAAAGGGACTGCGGCCGACCTGCTAAATTCCCGGTTGAGAGAATATAAGGTTCGTTCCCTGTGCTTGCCTTGAGGTGAGTCTCAAGAGAAAAAGGTCGTGGCAAATCCATGAGGCTCAATCGACCTGACACTTCACGCTATGAAGTTTGAATAATTTTATATAAGTCATGGTTTAGAAAATTTGTGTTTGTCCCTTGGGCTTGGCTTGTGGTGAAGCTCATGAGAAATGACTTGTGGCACATCCATGAGACTCTGGCATGTTCGTTTACCAGTTTTTTTTAGGATTTGCATCTTATTTTTATATTTACAATCCAAACATCACAAAACACACGTATTTCAATACAATACTTTATTACTTTTTTTACAAACATCAATCCATTTTAACAGCTTCTGCACGCATGCCAATACAACTTTAATATCACCTAAATATTCACAATTTTATCAGAATCCTACAAATTTCTTCCAAATGAACATCCCCCTGTTCACTTAAAACTTCCGCCTTGAGGTTTGAGCATTCTCAAGATGCTTGTCTTCACACCTTAATCTGTTTATTTATTTTTCTCTGGATACCCCTTAATGCATTCACCATGTGGTCGATATGTGTGGCATGACACACTAAGTTGCCTTAAAAATTAGGCTATAACTTTATGGCCCTTCTATTGTTAGAGATGTTATTTCATGACACACCCACAATCCTGTTTTGTGTATTGTTCCATTTTTTGGTATAAAAGATTCAAGATATGCGAAGTGATATTACTATATCCTTTGCGTCGAGAAAACTCAATATCCATTGCTCTTAGAGGAAATTAAAGAAGCATGTCAGAAAATATTTCTCTCTCAGCATGCATCTCAGAAAATATTCTGCATTTTAGTTTTTTTTACTAAATGCACGAAGCTTGGTAGAATAATGTTGTTTGTGTTGAGCATCGGTCACAAGAAAAACCCTCAAAAAGTGTGTATTTATTTTTTCTCTGGTTATTGATGTGAATATTCAAATTAATGAAACTATTTAATGTTTAATTCTTATGCAGTGGTGGGAAAGATCAATCACATATAGGCTTTGTCCGGTGACTAGGAAAAGTAGATAGTGAAAGTGCAATTGTTCCCCTATTACATTTTTCATTGCCGAAGTCTAAGATAGACAGCTTGTTGACCTTGAACATATGCAAACCCTCTAGGAAATTAACTGGATAAGCTAGTCGGTAATTCCATTATGCAAATTCTTTGAGGATATGGCTTTCCAGGATTACAACAAACATGATAGACAGCGGTTTTAGTTCCTTCTAATCCAAGATGAAGAAGCAATATTATATGATAGTCAACTGACGCTGCCCACAGTGGCCTTTCAGGTGGTTTCCTCGACATAAAACTAGTCCATCTTAGGTGATGTTTGGCATCACAAAATTTTATAGTAGTTTGAATATTTAGGTAGATTGGAGTTTTATTGGGTTTGTAAAAGTTGGTGAATTTTTTTAAAGATATTTGATTGTAGATTGATTTTTATTGGAGTTTGTAAAAAAGTGTAGAGAGAAATAATTTGATGGGACTTTTTTATAAAAAAAATATTGGAGTTTTGTGAAAAAAGTATGGAGAGAGATGATTTGATAGAGTTTGTTTAAAAATATATTGAAGTTTGTGTGTAAAGGTGTTGGAGTTTGTGTTGAATTTTTTGAGATTTTTTATGTTTGGTTGTGAAAATTTTTACTTTCAAAATATTTCCTCAAGATGGTAAAAACTTACTATTGCCGAATATCACCTTAGCAAAACAGATAATCCTTGAATTTATTTCCAGCATGAATTTGAATACACTAAGAAAACTGTGAAAAGGAGGATACAAGACAATCTTGCTGTGAACACCCACAAAATGGTTCAAGGATTATGGCCTCATTTTTTGCAAAAGTATTTTAAGCCTAGTCTTAGCTCTTCCTCTCTTCTTGAGCCTTTTTTTCTATTGGATAGTGGCACTTGCGCACTATGGTTTTGAAACCCCGAGATTACCTTCTGCCCCATTCTTATTGGGAAAGTAAGTGCCATTGAGTTGCTTGTTGATTTTTTTCTTCTTCTTTTCCCTTTTTATTGATAGTTTCTTTTAATCTTTTAGGCATAAACCATGTGTTTGTCCAATTTTCAATTTACCAGACACCTTGGAAACAAATCAACATTTATTTGTTCTCTTTCCAGAAATAATTGGTTCCAGGACATCAACTGACTCATTGACTAAATAGAAGCATGAGCCCTGACAACGTGACATAGTAATTACACTTCTTTCTTCTTTGATTTCTCTTGAGCTGCCAAATTACTCTAACCACATTTCAGTCCAGCAACCAGTGCATCATTTCTTTTATGCTGATAAGATTCTTGACATCAAGCTAGGGCATTGGTGTCTGTTAGTGTGTGGGCTACGTACAAGTCTGGCCTAATAGGGTTATGCGTCAAGCTTGATAGGGTCTATTTTATTGGTTCTCAATTACGTAGGAGCTTCATTGTGGCAGTGTCATTGGAATGAGTCTTGAATTGACTTGGGTAATAGAATTGACTTGTTTTGTGCTATACATGACCTACCTTCCTTGAAGTTCCCCTGTTATATTGAGTGTGCTTTGTCGTAGCGAAATTTCTGTTTACCAGTAAAATGCCTCGACTGTGATTCAATAATTCATGTTTAATGGTAACTTGCTGTATTGATCATACGTCTGCTATTCGGGCCTTAGCCTTTGTGTGGGCCTATATGCGATGTCTCATCTTGAAGGTTTCTCACATTAATCATGAATCTTATACATTTTGGTCCATTGCTAATACCTTCTAACTCTTCTGCAACTGTCCTGACTGTGGCAAGCACTAATTATGTGCATTTTGTGTGAAGGATTTCCAATTTTTGCTCCTTTTAAACGTAAGCGTCTATTTATTTATTACTGTACAGTTCTTCATCATGTGGTCTAGCTTATGCCTTTCTTTTCTATCTTTCTGCTCCATCCTATCAACTCTATTTACTATTTGAGCTGAAAGGTCTTTTGTATCTATGTATTTTGCAGTTGATGGATATGGGAGATGTGAAAAATGGATGCGGAATGATATTGTAGACTCAAAAGAGTCCAAGACAACCTCATGGTTTAAGCGATTCATAGGGCGTGAGCAGAAGCCAGAAGTGACCTGGCCATTTCCTTTCGTGGAGGGCAGATTGTTTATCCTGACCCTCCGAGCTGGAGTTGATGGGTACCATATTAATGTTGGGGGTCGGCATGTGACTTCATTTCCATACAGGACAGTAAGTAATAGGGAATGTTTTGTAATATTTACCATTAACAGCATCTGTTTACTACCTGAACAACATGATTGGAGAAGGCTTGCCTAAGAGATCAGGTTGATGTAAGCTTGCCGTCTACTTATGGTCTTGTACTTCACAGTGCACCAATTTTCTTTTTAACAGTGGCTCATAGTTTAATGTCTTGAATTCAATTTAGGAATATTCCTGTTCTTTTAGTAAATTTTTAATTTCTGAGTGTTCTTAGTACTTGTTGATTTAGAGATTCTATGGAACATGCTGTTCCAGCTATAATTGTGATACGATACTGTCTGCCATCACATTCCTGTTATTTCAAACGGTGTTTGTGTTTAGCAACCCTTTACTGAATACAGAAATGCTTTGCTGTACCTTCAGGGGTTTACTCTTGAAGATGCAACAGGACTTGCAATTAAAGGAAACGTGGATGTTCACTCAATCTATGCTACATCTCTCCCCACTTCTCATCCAAGTTTCTCACCTCAAAGAGTATTGGAGTTTTCAGAGAATTGGAAAGCCCATTCTCTACCCAAGAGCAAGATTCAACTTTTTATTGGAGTGCTATCTGCTCCTAATCACTTTGCTGAACGCATGGCAGTCAGAAAAACTTGGATGCAAACATCTGCTATCATGTCTTCAAATGTAGTAGTTCGATTCTTTGTTGCATTGGTAAGGCTTCTGCATTTATTGTTGCCACTACAATCCGGTACGATGTCAGGATATATGGGTTTACACATTGGTTTCTAGGATCAATTCCCCATGAGTTTAGGAATAGAACATGGTCTATTCACGTGCTGGAAACATAGAGTTATTAAGGATAATCTGAATACCTATCTGAAATGTGATAGGTGGTACTTAGCCCAGAACTTTTAATGAATCCTCAATTTAGAGTCCAGAGCTGCGCATTGTTGAACATATTGATGTTTGTAGTCTATAGATGCATAATCGCCTCTTGATGGGCCTATATCATTATTGTTGATTTATGTTTTAACAGAGAAGCCATGCATTTGAGTGGTTGCGCTCTTAAAACTTTTTTATTCTTGAACCTCGATTTGATGTCAAACCACATGGAATAACAGCCTAATTCATTTGTTTGTTTGCTGGCTCAACATCTGTCAGACCACATGGTTTTTGCAATGTGGACTTTGTTATGGTTCTATAATTTGGGTCTCCACCCAACAGCTTGAACTTTTAATCTGGACAAAGGATACTGAGGGGAGTGTCACTTCACTCTAGATATGGTCATGTAAAATATAATTTGCAACATTCTAGACTTTCATTCAGTTAGGAGATGTATTCACAAAGGCTTGTAGTAATGGCTTCTCATTAGCTGTCAACACCATGGTATCATTTGCGATACTCCCTTCAGGATAGTTTTCTTTTATCTACACTATATGCTTATATATATCATAGAGAGTTAGGGTAATTGATAGTAATTGGGTTTATGGCTATTGCACTTGCTTGGAATAGAAAATAATCTTCATAAACAGAGCAAAAAGTTTGTGCTGAATAAACTTCTGGGGTCCAATTGAGTGTTTTGGACAGTGGTTCATATATATACAGCAACTTAATTTGGATTTCATTGAAGAGCTTGTGTTACTTGCCAAAAAAGAAAAATGCTTGATGAGAAGATATTGTCTAGGGTTTGGAGCGTTGACTAAATTGTGAATTCACTTCCTGATGGTCTCGTAATTACAGAATTTCGAGCAGATTGATGTGAATACTTCCTATAGAGTGCAATCGTTCATTAGAAGGTAAATTTGAGATGAAGAGATTGGGTTTCTCATAATGAAAAATTTCGGAGTGATCAAGAAATTGGAAAGAGGAATTGTTAAATTGTGTACTGGGAAAGATATCAATTGTGAAATGGCGCATCTGAAAAGGAAATTAGACAAGCATTTTATATTATGCCTTCAAGTGAAAGATGATGATTTCTGAGATGCTAGAATTGTTTAGAAAGATGTGTGTTGCTAACCTTGGTCAAAAGAACTTTGCACCTGGTTATTACCAGTTACAGAGGTATAGCAATAATTGACTGGTAAGTTTTAATTAGGTATCATGCAGGGCTTGTGGATCCCCCTGAGCATCTGACATGGAATCTAGTTGTGATATCTGCTAGGTGATTTAGTTGAATAACAATGAAAGGATTATAAACCGTCCGATAGACATTTTTTTTTAATATTGTCCTATTTTCATACAATATAGTCAATAGGCAGATGTGTGGAGATTGTTGTTCTCTTTTCTTTCTTGGGACTTTATTCATTGATTGTTTTGTATGATTTTCTTTTTCTTGTTTTTACCATGCTAAAAATATTACGAGTGCTTGTTTAGTGTTCTTATCGGTTTCAAAATGTACATGCAGAATCCAAGGAAGGAGGTGAATGCAGTGCTAAAAAAGGAGGCTGCTTTCTTTGGTGATATTGTGATTTTGCCCTTTATGGATCGCTATGAGCTTGTTGTTCTGAAAACTATTGCTATCTGTGAGTTTGGGGTGAGTTGGAGTGCTATACTTTATTTCTCTGTGAGTTTGAGCTTGTTGGGTCCCATGCTGAGTTGTATTCTACACCTTAAGTAGCCCAAACATCCTCCATGCAGGTTCAGAATGTATCCGCTGCGTACATCATGAAATGTGATGACGACACGTTTGTTAGGGTGGGCACTGTCTTAAAAGAGATCGAGGGCATCTCCTCTAATAAGTCACTTTATATGGGCAACCTCAATCTCTTGCATCGCCCTCTCAGAAGTGGAAAATGGGCAGTCACGTATGAGGTATGCTAGTGGGTTTGCTTTTGTGTAAATTTGCCCCTCTTAGTTCAAAAATTATTTTAACTTGGTTCTGCCCTTTGGATTTTGGATTTCCGTTGGAGCTCCTTCACAATCAGATGGTTTTGGAAGTTCGATACGTTTCATTTGCTAGGAAGTAGGGTTGTAAAAAGGAAGTAAAATAGTTTTTTCTCATGGTAGCTTTAAGTTTCTTATTATTGTTGTTTCTCGTAGAACGAACTTGTCTTTTTTTTTGGATTGACCTCTTTCTTTTCTATCTCGGGTTCCTATATCTGATGAATCTTGCATATAACAGGAGTGGCCAGAGGAAGTATATCCTCCTTATGCCAATGGACCTGGATATGTAATTTCCATTGATATTGCCAAATATGTTGTCTCTCAACATATCAATCAAAGCCTAAGGGTTAGTAGTTTTGTTGATCTTATATGCGGTCCTTTTATAGGACCCTCCTGCCTCAATTGTTGACTGAAAAATACTGTTGGTTTTTTGTGGCAGCTCTTCAAGATGGAGGATGTGAGCATGGGAATGTGGGTTGAGCAATTTAATAATTCCATGGCAGTCGTCCAGTACTCCCACAATTGGAAGTTTTGTCAGTATGGGTGCATGGAGAACTACTATACTGCACATTACCAATCCCCAAGGCAAATGATCTGTCTTTCGGACAAGTTGGCAAGAGGTCGTGCTCAATGCTGCAACTTTAGGTGACAATTGCATCCATCTTCCTCCTCCCTCTCCTACTTTGTATTTTCGCCCATCGTTGTGCTGATTTTGTCCATTTAGGTTAGTGTCTGGATTAAGATACGGACTCATGAGTGAATTATGAGAAACCAGTTGCCACGAGCTTAAAGAAGTATGTGTTACGTAGAATGCTTCTGATATGGTCTACATATCTATCTTTCTACTAACACAAACTGATTCAAACTGATGTTTATAGTGTTTTTGTCCATATATAGTGACAAAAATTGTTGAATTCTATTTTGTTGCTTTTTTTCTTGGATAGGCTGAAGAGCCATGTTATACCTCCCTCCTCTAGGATGACTGTCCTTTTATATGATTATCTTTGTGTCATTTACACCCTCCGAACTGATAGACTAGATGACTTTTTTCTAGTTCTTTTCTTTTATCGAAACCATTTGTTTTTCTAAAACTACTTTTGATCTTGTCCCTACAAAACTGAGTACATAGATGTTATTTTCCTCTTTGCACGTACAATGGAAGAGGTGTTGAGATTCATCATTAGCACATAAACTTAGTTACATCGGCATAAATTTCACATCGGTTAATTGGATAGAGGTTCAAAATTAGACAAATATGAAAGCTGACTTGGCATTCTACTTCACTTAGAACACTAAATAGTATATTATCCTGGACATAAGTTGAAATCGTTTGCGAAAGTAAAGCCTGACCTTAGGCCTAGTGGACGGGCTAAGACTCTCTGGTGGTCTTATTGGTGCTGTGGTGACGGGCTCGCCCAATGGGCAGTAGCTATGGCTCAAACTGAACATTCTGCAGTGGGGGGGTGCTTCTATGGTCACACTCATGGAGGGTTGCTATGCTGGTTGCCCCCTTCTTCCCTTCTGCTTAGAATAAAAAAGTCATATGTTCTCTACTCTGACAAGAAAAAAAGGAAAACTTTGTCCTATATATGCTTCCGGTCTAACCTTAGCACAGTCTTAATACTTGTATATTAGTTAAGGATGCATAACTGTAAGTTCTTGATAATTTGAATAAATAATGTGTACAAGTTATATTAGTTAAGGATGTATAACTGTAAGTTCTTGATAATTTGAATATATAATGTGTACAAGTTAATAGTGTGGATGCCATATGACCAAAAGGGTGATAATTCAGGTAAAACTTATGTTTTACTTTATTCCTAACGTTTTTTTTTTCATCACATAACTAGTTTCTAATTTGTAAGAGAGAGTTATGATTATGGTGGCAAGAATAGTTTAATCGGAGGTATCCTTGTCACTTTGCATAAACAGTAATTGGATTAGTGAATCTAGGATATTACATTCTTTGACCTTTGTGATGTTCTTTTAGGAGTTCCATAATGTTACATGTATTTCCTTCTAAAACCAAGCCTTTTCCAAAAATTTCTCAAAGAGGAATATTCATTCCACCCCAAATTATAGGGGGCAATATCAAATGGCTGTCCATTATTACACTTTTTGCTACATTGAACTCCCAAGCTTCAATTTTTTTTTTCAACATGCAATCTTAGTTAAATATTTGACTGCGTAAATTAATGAGAATTGGATCATTTTAGTTTTAAGGGTCAGATTAACACTAATTTAACATTGCCCCATAGTATGGAATAAAAAAACTAACATTTTTCCTTCTCTAATCGGTCAAAAATTGTACCCACCATTAGGGCTGCACAACTGGAAATTTGGTCCGATTTTTGGACCAGAATCTGGTTGGACCGGATTTCCGATTGTGCCTTAATTGAAGGATTGGAATGGATCACTTATAAGTGGTCCAAACCGGTTTTTTTTTTCTTAACCTTTTTTTTTCTTTTTCAGCTCACGTCTTATGACAAAAAAAAAATTGTTGAAGTGAAAAGGGCATGGCCAAAGAACTCAAAATGCATAGTTTTAGGGCAAAAGTTTCAAGTTTGTATTAATAATTGTTTTAAAAAAAATTATTATTTATATTAATAAATCTTGTTCAGTCTGGTCCAGATCAAATCCTAAAAGGCCTAAACCGGACTGGATATAACCAGTTTTTCAAATTCGGTCTAGATCGGATTTGTACCATTAAGACCACAAATTCGGTCCGGTCCGGTCCAGTTTTGTGGTCCAGTCTGCGGTCTAGTTTTGTGCGACTTTATTCACCATTCATTGGAATTAAAAAAAAAAAAGAACATGGTTTAAATGGTGGAAAAATCAGCAAGCCCCTTGTACTTGATATTATTTATATTAGTAAAGGTACAGTGAACCTAAGTAGTAGGTTTGTGCTCAAGAAAGGGAGACCACCCTCCAAGCTAAGTATTGATCAAGGACGGATAACGAACAAGTAGCATGAGCACTACGAGAAAAAGGTGAACCGAACCATGTTTTAGGAGTGTAATAAGTAACCTAAGATCCTACACGAACAACCAGTCGAAAGAGCGGAACTTCGAGCCTTTTACTTAATATTAGGAAAATCTTCAGTTTTAGGCTTTAGCCCCTAAACTATCATCCAAATGTCATTTACAGGTTTGAATTACAAATTTCATCACATTTAGTCACAAAATTACCAAAATACATCAATTCTACAATTGTAATATATAGAAAATAGGCTATGTGACATAATATTAACAGTCAGATGTTATGAAAGAGCGAACAATTATGCATTATAGTAGTTTGGGGGCAAATGTGATGAAATTTACAATTCTGACTGGTAAATGACATTTGAATGGCAGTTCGGGTACTAGAAGTGAAATTTCTCCTGTTATAAAGCAGGCCACAAAGGCGATGGCTCAATTGTCAGCTGAATTGTCAATATTGAATCTCTTGCTTAACTTCAGCTTATAACATCTCTCTTCTTTCTTCTGCACTTGCTTCTCTTTTTCTTTCCACTTTTCGAAACTTGAAATCTACGGCAGAACTTAATTGTTTATCTAATAATCCCAACACTCCCCTCACCTCATGTACGGTCTACCTTAATATTTTACTTGAAATGGAACCCTTTTCATCAATGTCAAGGAGACTCCTATTCCCTCATCAAATTTCGATTTTTAGTCGAAGCGTAAACGATTTATTTCACTAAAAGCATTACAGAATAACGTGTCAATATCTGATGAAAATCATCAAGTAATCTTGATTTTATATGCCCTTGTTCCCCCCTCCAACAGACAAATACGAGTAATCAAATCTCAGACCAAAATATTAATACCAAAAAATTGAAAGGTATATAAATAAAGAATCCAAAATAAATACGCTTTGAGAACATACAAAAATTATTTTGACCAAATCATGATTGTTATCACCGGCCATGAGCATTCTGTAGCATGAGGGCAAGGTTGCATGATGAGGCCGTACATTTTTTGGGAGCCTCAAGTAAGGCTTGAGCTTTAAGAATATGACATATCAATCAGTGTATAGGTACCACAAATAACTGAGCCGGCCAATCAGACCTTTGGTAGGGGAAGGATCGATGAGGGCTAACCATTGTTCTCTCTATTTTCTCTACTACCAGTAGTCTACAGGCAAAATGATACCCATCACTTACAGCATCTCTTATACTAGATTAAGGTTGCCATTTTCCTATACAAGAACCCAAAAATGAATCCCCTTTCGGCAATAAAATTAACACATTAGGGAAGAACAATCAGATAAGCAGGAACAAAGGTACCCTAAAAGGGTGAAGAAAACCTGCATGAAACCAATGGTTGGTTAACATCAATCAGCAACCGATTTCATGAAATAGAGTAACTAGATTGATCATGCAGCCTGAAACAACCAGAATTGCAGAAAGTTCATATCAACCGCAGCCACCTAATAACTACCTTTTCCAGGCAAGTGAGAGTAGGCATATGCTGATGGCAAAACAAAAGAGCACACCAGTCCGGATAAAATAGGGACCACCTTGGCCTTCATTTTGGTTTCCAGGAAATGTTAAGAGTAAATAGTGAAACACCACCATTATCATTATTCAGTAGTATATACACATGATATTCATAGCTTCTGAATTTGACAAAGTTTGCTAGGATAGGCACAAGTGGCTCCACGAAAATATTAACAAAGAAGATCACACAAGCACTACATTAGTCATGCACGGCACCTCTGAACTGAGAATTTCAAAAACTAGCTCCCCCTTGATTTTAGGTTTCTCCCATTCGCCCCAATCCATAATCGAACGTTCACCGTGTCCTGCATAGAGTGATGTCCATCGGTCGATGATCATCTTCTCAAGAGCAATAGCATTTTTTAGCAGACATACGGCAAGGTCAAATTCCACCGGATAACCACAAAAAGCATGTAGTTCCACTTCTTTAAGGTGCTGATGTCGACAGTATTCCTTAAGCGGTATGTTTTTGTGCTTTATGTACTCTGCAGCTTCAGCTATCTTTCTTTCACCTTTTTCATTGAAGGCAAGATGGAGCTACAAACAAGAGAGCAGAGAAACAAAAATAATCTGTTTTCATTTTAAGTAAATGATTCATTTGGACTGACATGACACAATCAGAAGCATTCGCAAGGCATTCAAAACTTGAGAACCAGTAGTTGCACATATATAATGATGTTAGAATCAATCACATAAGTAAGGTCCTCCAATAATCATTAAAGTGGGAAGAGAGAAGCTATAAACAAAGAACATATAGGATCTTATACATTTTCAGGGGAAACAAGAATTTCAGTTCAAACGATTTATGCATATACTTCTTTAACCAAAGTTTTTTTTTAATGAGCTTTTAACATAAATTTCTCCTACGCTAGTTGAATTAGTGACCACCATTTTGACTCTCCAATCAAGGATCTTCCCAAAATGTGAATACACGTGGCATTGAAAATTATATCCTACACGAATCTCTGAGACAAACCCTTCCTGACATCTTTGAAACAAGAGGTCATATATGCGACAAAAACCAAATGTTTGAGACATGATATAAAGAAAATTGTGCACTGAATTGAAGAAACGCGTCTTATTGTGACCTTTTAAAGAAATCCTTCCATTAATCTGGTTATGGAACACGGCACATATACCGAAGTCCAGAATCTCCTCCAAAATATACTCTGGCAGCACACATAAAATGGAGGAACCGGCACCTGTCCCATTCTAACTTTTCCAGTTTGCACCCACAGTAAACAAGATATAAAAAATGTGCAGAAAGACAAATACAAAGGTTAATTTTTCCCACACATTCATCACTAATGGTAACACCAGAAGAGAGAGTCTTCCTAAAAAGTCAACCACTATCACAGAATCTTCTCATTATAGATCCCTCGATGCTTCTCCGACTAACTGCCCCGAACTCCTTCACCCCCCCCCCCCCAACCCACACATCACACCACCATACCTCAAGGGTATTGTTGATCTCTCCTTGGGTACCAAGACGTATGTCTACACCAAACACAGAGCAATCTTCATGCACATACACTGTCGGTCCCTCAAAACCTTTGTTGTAGAGGGGGCATTCGTTTCTCAAAATTTTGGCACCTAAAAATTTCGGACCTAATTAAAAAATTACAAAATAATCTCTCTCCTCATCAAATAATTCTTTTTTATTATAATATTTATTCAAATCTTCTCTCCCTTCACTTTTTCACCAACTCCTATAAAATATCTTCACTTTTTCACCAATTCTAATACCCCAAAATTTCCACAAACAAACACCCCCAGAATCTCCACTACCAGTTGCTACATAGCCCACTTGCGCGACTTCACTCTCCACTAGCTTCCCAATCTCGGCAAAAGATTGCTGACCTCTACCCAGACATGAAGAAAGCTCAATTCATCATATATCTCTTGAACTTTCCCCCTCTCTATTCCTATACACTAACTTAGTATATTTTGTGTCTTCTATTATTTTCTGTTAAGGGGTTTTGAGTTTGCATTTTGAATGATAATAGAAAACATAAGGAGAGTGCATTGGACTCCACAGGAAGAGAGGGGGGAAAGGGATGAAACAAACAAAGCAGCGCATAATCATGAATTTAATGGGAGCCCTCAAAATTGACTCCAGTAGTCAATCATGAAGGTTAAGCCTTCAATACCGATCTAACACAAGTGAGGAGGAGAGAGAAGGTGAAGGAGACAGCCAAGAAAAAAAAAGTAGAGCATTGGGTGTTCCGTTAACAGCAATGGTCAATCATTAACCGTGTTGTAGTTAGTGATGCATGGCACGACAACAAAGTTATCTACAGATGCATGTTTTATATACAGTTCAAAATGTGAGTGAATTGGAAAGGTCCAAACCGGAGCAGAGCCCCTCCCAAAAATGGAGACATGGTTTGAAAGTTAAAGGTTAAAAACCCTTAGTACTGAAACCAAGTACCAAAGCAAATGTAAGATAAAGACATTCCTCAAGTACACAGATCCAAGGAACAAAATGTCCAGTGCGGCACAACTACAAAAACAGGAATGCCTTCAACAAAAAAGATAACTTACATCAATTTCAAATTTAACCAATGATGGAGCAGCCTCCAAAAATGCAAAGGTCATGTCCAGGAGGGTTTCTTTTGATACTGACCCAAAAAGCACCAATTGCTTGAGTTTCGTAAATGTGTTACACTGCTTAGGAATCATACCAACCTGAAAGACAACCCAAAGGAAATCATTAACTAAAGGCATAAATATCATGAAAAAAAAGGAAAAGAAATTCAAGCATAACTTTTATCATGGAAATACCTTGATAGAACGAAAGCACAGCAATAAAGTCTCAACTTGTGGATATTCTTTTGCAAGAGCGCCAAAGACATATGTTACAGAAGCTAAAGGATTAGACTGCCAATTTAAACAAAGCCTAACAGGCTGTGCACTGTTCTTTAATAAGACTCGACCAAACTTGTCTACCGTGTAATCAATTGCTGCAATACTCATGGCATCATGGATTTCAACATCTTCTAAACGATAACATCGAAATATTCTCAAATGTTTGAGCTTGAGAAATGGGCGTCCGCCAGAAATTTTCAGATGAGACGGACAAGGGCACAAAGTCATAGTAAACCTTTCCAAAATTGGACAGTTACTGAAAATGTTATCCACATTCTCTTGACTTAACCTTGTCCCTACCAGAGAGAGGTATGAAAGGGAGTTAAAACCATTGAAACCTGCTGGAAGACTCAAGCTGCAACCGTCCAAAGACAAATGCTTTATAATTGATCGTTTCCCTCTTTGAGTGAAGAGCCAATACGGGAATTTGTAGAGCTCATCGTATGCATCTAAACAATCATCAGTGATGTTGAACTCAAGCTCTTCAACCTGCTTATTAATCGCATATTGAATCCATTGATCAAAATCGCGACCATGATCCCTACCCAAGGGATACTCAACTCTGAAAGAATCTACCTTCTTTCCAACATGAAGTTCCAGAATATGATATACCCAGCTTACAAATCTACTCTTATGCTTCTGTTTCCACTCAAAGCACCGCCTTTCTATGTGGAACAATTTTTCATAACCAATCATGTTTCCGGCATGAAAATCAAGTTTAGAAGAGGTCCTCCAAAGGTATCTCCATCTTTTTGAAAGAATGCTAGTAGTAGCAGCCTCCCTCAATGACATTAATGAGATTATGTAAGAAATAATGTCTTCCGGCAATCTTCCCATCAGATTGTCCATAGGGGTACTGCAAATCTATGCCCACACAGAAAACATGATCTAAAACAAATTAGACTCCTTTAACTAATTATATTTTAAAGTAAAGATACTTCATTGTTGTTTATAGACTTTTTTTTATAAGTATTGTTATTTATAGACTTTAAAAGAACAATTAGGAAAAACAAAGACAGCTTTTGAGTGCCACAGACAGAATTGCATAAATATATTTCCCAAATTTAAACTCACACCAAGCAATGCATTGGATGGAGATTGTGACAACTTAAGACCGGCAAATTGGTTTGAGAGGTCCTCTATCATCTTGTTTACCTGTTATGAAAAAAAAAAGCTGTTTACAAGCAGACATTGCCATAACATGATCTGGTATGAAGTGCCCTTATGAGAATAACAACAAAAAACTGTAATGAGAACAAGAAAAAGAAGACTAATAATATAGGAATCATACTGATCTTTCCCGAGGGCCCTATGATGACAGGGGTGGATCAATAAAAATTCTACCATCAGTAAAAGTACAAAAAGGGATCCTTCACGATCTGTCAACAATTACTAATTTTTACGGAAACATTATAAGGTATCATCTTTCAGTAAATTGTTTTATACATCTTAGTAAACGTGTAAAATTGTTCGGCTCCGGTGACATGGAATTCAAATTTGGCGTGCTTCAATATCTTTGTTCAGTGTAAGACGCAGCATACTCAGACTTGGGGAAAACAGGGATTAGACCTAAAAAGAATAACGGCAATCAGCTATTGCATCGAGAAATAATCAATCCATACCTCTGACCGGGACAATCCAAAAGAAAACCTGGGGTGGTCATCCTGGAGCCCGTCAGGCCATGTTTCCTCCCGTTTCCGCTTTGTACCCGTCATCATAGTCCACTCCTCTCCGGATGCAAACTTCAAGGTTCACCCAATATCTCTCCAAAAGGAAATGATGATCAGTGATCACGTCAAGTCAATAGCGCATAGCAGTTTATAGAGCTCAGAGCCAAAAGCAACCAACTTTGTAGTCAAAAGTCTCAAATCATGAATCAAGAAAAATGCAAAAAGGTGAATTTCCAGACAAAAAAGCTTTACAATTTGCTTGACTGCCAACTTCATACGAGAGCATAGAAGAAGAACAAGGAGGAGGAGAAATTGTTAAAATAAAAACCGGTTTTACCGGTGCCGATAACCGAGAATCTGTAAAATTATCGAGTTTATCAACACGTAGGCCACCGGCACCCGCATCAGTTAGGCTGGGTTCTAAAAACTCGGGTGCTGGTTCCGGTGCAGAACCGGTGGAACCGGATCTCCCGCTTTAGTTGAACAGTCCTACATGGATTCACGTATAGGGGTGTCCAAAAAATATCTGGTCGGACTGCCCGACCCGATCGGATCGGCCTTAGTCAGAGCCGGATATTGTGTTTAAAAAGACAAACAATCGGGTCAGAGTTGGATATCCGAATAAAAATTCGCTTTTATCCGACCCAACCCGAATTGAAATGCGTGTTTCAGCATGCCCTGCACCCCACACTTCGCGATTCAGCCCTGTCCACACCCCTTTCGCGATTTTTCACATTTCCCTTCCTGACTTCCCCTTTTCCTCTCAAATATCACACGGTCACACCCCTTCGAATAAAAAAACTCTAACCTAACCGTGACTCCGTGAGCTGTCAGGTGTCTTTGGCCGCTCAGTTGCCACACCCCCCTCTGTTGCCAGTCTCCAGTCGCCGCACCCCCTTCGAGTTCGCGATTAAAGCTCTCAGCCTCTCCTAGTCTCTCTCTCTTTCACATATGATGTATCACCTTAGATTTCTTGCTGCTGATGTCTGATAGTGATTGCTTTGTTTATTTTTATTGCAGATCTAGGTTTGCCGAATTGACTTGTAGGTTTTTTTTTTTGCTGTTGGAACTTGGAGCTATTATTATTAGTTTTCATTTTCTCTGATTATCAGTTTCTATTCGTTTGGTTGAAAACTTGAAATGTTATTAATTTTAGGAAAATTGGCATTTTAGTCCCTAGGTTTTGGACACTTTTTCATTTTAGTCCTCCACTTTCAACTTTCAAATTTTTAGTCCTTCAGTTTTCTTTTTTTGACGAAATGGTCATTTCGTCCATATGCTTAACGACACATGAAACGGTCTACCGGGTATATGTGTTGAAAGTGAGCAGTCGACCGTTTCATGTAGCGGTCGACCGGTACAAATTTTCTGACGTGTTAGAGACTTCCGTTAAGCATATGGACGACAGACTGACGGAATGACCATTTCATAAAAAAAAAAAACTCAAGGACTAAAAATTTGAAAGTTGAAAGTGAAGGACTAAAGTGAAAAAGTACTCAAAACCTAGGGACTAAAAAGTGAATTTCCCTTAATTTTAATTTAACATTTTTGTTGCCTTTTTGGTTCGTTCATTATTGAGTTAGTGTATATTTTTGTTTTTATTTGTTATATTTTGTTATTTTTGTTAATTACAATTTAGAAGTGTGTAAGTGTTTGTTTTTATTTGTTATATCTTGTTATTTAATTTAGAAGTGTGGAAGTGTATATTTTTGTTTTTATTTATTATATTTTGCTATTTCTGTTAATTATAATTTAGAAGTGTGGAAGTATTTGTTTTCATTTGTTATATCTTGTTATTTAATTTAGAAGTATGTAAGTGTATATTTTTTGTTTTTATTTGTTATTTCTGTTAATTAGAGTTTAGAAGTGTGGAAGTGTATTTTTTTTGTTTGATTAATATGTGATCCATAGACATGTACGCATTATGATGTATGGAAGTGAATTTATATTAGATATATAGTTGTTAAAATGGTTTTTATTTTTTACATGACAATTTCTACAAAGAAAATATTGTCTCGAAACAAAATTTAACTACAAGTCTGCAAATGTGATTATGTCAAATCGTTAAACACTTAACATAACAACTTACATGGCTCAGGTTCACAACACTTACATGGTTAAACACTTAACATAACAGCTTTAAAAAAACCCAAATAACAACTTAAGGATCAATTCGGATTACCCAAAGCACACTGCAAAAAAAATTAAAAAAGGCTTGTTAAACAGCAAAAAAGGCCCAATTTTTTCAGGCCCAAATCAAAAAATCAATCCGAAATCAACTTGAAGTCTATCCGAATCCGACGGATAATACCTATCCGGATTCGCATTTCGGATTCGAAATCCGGTATTCAAATTTTTTGGATTCGGATATACCCTTTCGAATTCAAAAAATTTGGTGCACACCCCTATTTACGGAGGAAGCAAACCCAAAAATAACTGACCCAAAATTTTAGTAAAATAAAATAAATTTAATATTATTCTTATGTCAAATTATCTCTTTTAATTATAGTACGTATAAAAAATCTTCTCTAAGATTTTTCTTCTTTTTTTATAAAGTAATTTCAAGTTTCATCGTCACTTATTTATTAATTTTCATAAAATTTTATTTTTTATTATACATTTTTTATTTTTTTAATAAAACTCTAATACAGTTAAATTTTTACAACTTTTAACTTTTATTCTAATTAATATATAGTTCTAATTAATTTAATCAGTTCAAATTAAAGTAAAAAATGGACCTCTTAGGTCAATAAAAATTCAAAAGGGTATGATATACCAATGCTTCGCGGCTAATATTTATTATAATCTGTACTCTGTCGTTCTTAACGATTCTACCGCTGACTGCACCCTTTGATTTTTTGTTATGTGGCGTATAATGGTCATTTCAAGTGTATTTAATCTTTAAATTAATCGTCAAAAAACTAAAAAAGACAAAAAAATTAATAATTAAACATCTTCTAAAAGTTAAGGTTTCTGTGCCGGAATCCAAACTAGTCGCCCAGGAAAAGGATTAACAGATTAGGGAAATAAATTCAGATCTGATAAAAAAAGGAAAAGGAACAGTAAAAGTGTGAAGAAAACCTGCTAGACGGAAGAAGTGGTTGGTTCACCTCAAATAATAAACTGATTTCATGAAAACTTATGAAATTGAAGGAGAGATGAATGAGAAAAGTGACAAGGCTCAGCTGTAAGTTCAATTGCTTCAGCCAGCTTCCCGAATATTTATTAAGGGGCGGGTAGGTTTCATTCTTATAAGTACATTAGTTTGGAGTTTAATTGGAATATAATTTTATTTGGAAAGAATAAATATAGTAAAATTTTCATTGAGTTCTCTAATAATCTATATAATATATATATATATATATATATATATATATGTGGCTAAAAAATAATGTGTGTCCATGTGGTGTCACCTATTCCTAGAATTGTTCTTAGGTTCTATTTTTTTCCCTTTGTCCATGTGGTTTTATACGTTTCCAATACATGTCCCTCCGGTCCAATTTTCGTCCACAACCTAACGGAAGTTGCTAACTGGTTAAACCTCGTCCGCGTAATGTCCAATAATAATAGAAGATGTATCCATCTTGCTGCCTGGGTGCATCTCCTCTGTTGTACATGCCAATATGCCACGCCAGTAACACAACTTGAAATGTCTTTGTTGCCCCTGCCACGTAATTTCAAAAATTTCACATTCTAGGAGTCTGTTCGGTTATGAAGTATTTTGAGGATTTTTTGTGTTTTGAAAATTTTTAGGTGATGTTAACTTTATTGGCATGCGTACAATAGTTATTTTTAAGTGATGTTAAAAAACATGTTCGGTTTGTGTATTCTCAGGATTCAAAAAATCCTGACAATACAGGTAAACCGAACAAGCCCTAGTGTCCCCATCGACCTCTTCACGCATGTCGTCCCTTCAATTAGGTCAGCAAATCCCACTCTTTCCCCAAATCGAGCAAACCACATTAGCGCTTCATTCCCCAAATCAGCCGAAGAAGACCAAAAACCTGGTTAAGATAGAAGGACCGAATGTTCATGCTTTTCAGAGAACACTTAGAAGGACCGAATGTTAGGAAAAAATAGAGAAGCATCCGAAACCCTATTGTTCATACAATTTCGACATGTAACTTCGTGAAATTGGTTTTCAATTCTCCATCGTCCTAAATCGAAAAGCAAGCCTGAACATTATTTTCCCCCAAATCCAAAGAAGGCCCGAATGGAGGTTTTTGGATTCTCCATCGTCCCTGCGATTTCTCAATGAACTCAAGTTTTCGAACGGTAAGTTATCTTTGTGTGTGTTTGCGTGTGTTTTCCTTCTTGTGTGCTATTTTGTTCTTGTGCAACATGTTGGGTGGGTTTATATAACTGTTTGAAGCCATAAAGTAGACATAGAATAATTTGTAGGCCACATAATGTTAGGAATTTAATATTTTCCACCCAAATCTGTCCCCCTTTTGTTGAATTGAAAATTGTTGTTTGCCCATATATTAATGAAGTGGTGCCTCCTAAAATGCAATGTTGATTCTTTATCATATTGTCGATTGTTCATCACGTGTTTTTGACTAAGTCGAGGTGGCTTTTGTTTTGGATTTGTATTCCTGAGGTTTACTTATGTCTCTGGGGTTTACATTTGGTCGAGTTTGCAATATTCTAAAGGCAACATTAAGTGTGAACAACACTGGGCTGAAGACCAAACCGGCCGACCCAAACGACCGAAGCCCATCGGCGAGGGCGGTTGAGTGTTAGGCTGGCTCGGTTGTCGGCCCAGGCTTTTTTAAAACCCAGTGTATCGATTCTGTTTTCGGTGATATGGGTCACTGAACAGAAAACCGAATCGATCGACCCATATACACTTATATTTTTTACTTGTGCCCTAACCCTAAGAGACAAACGTCCAAGGCCAAAAAAATTCCTCCTCATCCTTTCCCTGCCGCGCCATTCCCCTTCCTCTTCCTTGCGCCATTCCCCCATCTTCTTCCCTCAAGACTTCAACTGCTTCATTCCCCATCTTCTCTCTTCGTCTCCATCTCACCATATCAACGTATCTTCACAAATCCAACAGGCTTTTCACACTGTCTAAAGAGAGTTGAAGTCGTCGAGTGCCATTTCTCCCTTGGTCTTCGTCTCACCATCTCTCTCAATCTCTCTTTCTTGTGAATCTGTGGATATTGAATTGATCTATCTTTATTTTGATTCATTTATTTCATTTGAATTCATCTCTCTTTCTTTTGATACAAGATCCGTATAAATCAAAAGCACCGCTCTCTTTCTTGTGAATTTGTGAGACAATTAGTGTTTGGGTCTTCAATGATCTGTGGAATAGCTGAATAGGGGTATGACCGTATGACATTGATTTCTTTGTGATTGAATTTAATCATTGGATAGAAGAATGTTGACATTGATCTCTTGTACTGTGAACATTGATTTCTTTGTATTTAATTGAATTTGTGAATTGAATTGTTGGTATGAATTGAACTATGTTAGTATGTGAAGAATGTGAATAATTTGTTAACATGTCTATATATGAATAGTTGGTGTGAAGAATGTGAACTGTGTTCGTATGTTTTTGGCCTTGGGCGTGAAGAATGTGAACTATGTTTGAATATGAGAAAGACAGATTATGTTAGTATGTTAGAATGTGAAGAATGTGTGAAGAATATGTTTTACAGATTAGTTTTATAGAAATTGTTGAATATTTTAGTTTTTACAGATTATATTTTGATAATTGATTTTGATTCTTTGTCTAATTTTCTGATTTTCAATTACTAAATTCTAGATGAAAAGTCCTACATTTAATGAGGGTAATCCTAACCCTCAGATAATTATAAAAGAGTATGAGGCACCATATCCTATGAATGAAAACCCGTCAATTGTTAACAATACTCTAGCTCAAACCCAACCTATTGTTCAACCCTTTTCTAAAAGGAAGGATAGTAGAGACCCTTCCCAAGTGCGGGACCATTTTACCAAAATGATTGGTTATGATTCTAGTGTCCCAAAAGTCACATGTAACTATTGTTCTGAGGAGTATTATTGTCATTCCAAGAAAAATGGGACAACATCAATGATACAACACTTAGAGAATTGCAGGAAGTATCCCTATAGGAGACCAATGGATATGAATCAAACTACTTTGTGTTTTGACAAGAAAGGGGAAGGGTCTGATGCTGGTGTAATTAACAAAGTGGAGTTTCATAAGTATGATCTTGAAGGTATTCGTATGACAATTGTTGAAATAGTCATTTGTGATGAATTGCCTTTTAGATTTGTGGATTCGATCAAGTTTTAAAAAGTTTGTTGGAAAATGGAACCTAAGTTTAATGTGCTTTGTCGTTTTAATGTGGCTAGAGATTGTATGAAGTTTTATGATATGGAAAAGGGGAAGTTCAAATCTTTTTTAAGTCTTCTGTTACTAGAGTTTGTCTCACAACTGACACTTGGGAGCTCAGTGCAAAATTTAAATTACATGTGTTTGACGACACATTTCATTGATTATGAATGGAGGATGCACAAAAGAATCATAAACTTTTATTTTATTCTTAATCATTGGAGGGATACAATTGGGAAGCATATAGAGACTTGTTTACATGATTGGAGAATAGATAGGGTTATTACTATCACAGTTGATAATGTCTCCTCAAATGATGTTGCTATTGATTACCTAAAGAGGCATATGAAGGGCAATGTCATAGATGAAGATTATGTTCATATGAGATATTGTGCCCACATCTTAAAGCTTTTTGTCAATGGGGGGTTAAAAGAAAGTGATGAATCAATTATCAAGGTTCATAATGCAGTGAGATATGTGATGTCCTCTCCTTCTAAAATGAAACAATTCAAGATTTGTGCACAAAAAGAAAAGATTGAGAGTAAAAAGCGATTGTGTCTTGATGTTTCAACTAGATGGAACTCAATTTATCTTATGTTGGAGTCAGCTCAAAAGAGTTAAAAGGCATTTGAATGCTTGGAGGATGATCATGAGCACTTTCTTCTTCACTTTGGTGAAGTTAGTTGTGGAGAAGGATTTTGGGGCCCCTCGATGTGATGATTAGGATAGATTTCAAGTAATTACAAAGTTTTTTAGACTTTTTTATGAAGCAACATTGAGATTTTTTGGTTCTTTGCATTTAACTTCTAATGCATATTTTCAAGAGCTTTGTATGATTCAAAAATAATTGTCGAAGATGTGTGATAATAGTGACGTTCTTTTAAGTTCCATGACAATTGATATGAAACGGAAGTATGAAAAGTATTGGGAAAGGTCTGAGAAGTCTAATTTATTGTTATTCATTGTTACTGTGATTGATCCACGACGTAAAATGTTTGGTTTGAAATTTTGGTCAACAAATATATCTACACAAGGCTGAATTGATGTTAGAAAGTGTGAGAAGTGTCCTACATCGATTGTATGTGGAGTATTCTGCTAGGTTTGAGTCTTCAAATGAGGTTCAAGCATGCAAGGACTCTTCTACTCAACATGAGGGTGATGGGAATGATGTAGACGACTCTAAATCTTTTTGGGGCATTATGGATGAATTTGAATCAACGACAAATGTAGATAACAAATTTGAAATTGAGCAATACTTATCAGATGGTCGTGAGGCACGAACTGTTGATTTTGATATATTAATTGGTGAAATATGAATGCTTCTAAATATTCTATCCTTGGCTATATTGCACGTGATGTGATGGTCATGCCTATTTCTACTGTTTCTTCTGAATTGACATTTAGCACCGGTGAACGTGTGTTTGATCCTTTTCGGAGTTCTTTGAGTCCAACAACTTTTGAGACATTAATATGCACACAAAATTTGTTAAGGGAAGAACCCAGTTTTGACATTCAACAAGCATTGGACAATATTGAAAAATTGAGGTTAAAGAAGGAAATTTAGTAATTGTTTTATTTATTTTGATTTCTTTTTACTGAAAATCTATATGTGATGCATAGTATTTAGTATTTACACAATATGTTATTTTTGGGTTTCAGAGGGTGGAAGTGGAAAGGCATGATGCCATTTGGTAATGATACAAACACTGTTTTGATTTCCTTTATGAATTTCTGAATTTATGTGATAGATGCTTGAAATAAAATTAATAATTCCTGCCATATGTTTCTTGCATATATTTGGAACTTTGAGAGTTTTGACTTGATGAATGGTTGCAAATGAGGAGCTATTTGGGAACTGCGTAGTGTGTTGCTTATATTTTTTAAATTTGGGAGGTATGTTACTATGTTTTAATTATTATGAGGTTGAAAGAGGCTTGTGTGTTTTTTAATGATAGGAGTTGCGTACTGCCTATTGAGAATTGTTGTGGGTTTTTTAATCTTGAATTGCATGAATTCATTTTATGTTGGAATGTATTAAGTTATGTTAGTATGTCTTTTGGTTTGTATTCAACGAAAATGATATGCATGTTTTAAGTATTGTCCTACTGATGTATGTCTCTGCGTACTGCTTAGGTGGGTTTTTTTAATGAGAAGTATGTTTTGTATTCAACGAAATGAGATGTATGTTTTAATCTCTCTAAAAAGGCATGTTTAATTGCTTGTGGGCTGTAATGTCCTACTGATTAAAAGAATTGAGCCTAAATATCATTAAAAACTGAAATAATTGGGTCAAAATTGGCCTATTCGAAACTTGGGCTACATAAAAAGTAATTTGAGCCTAGGCTAAAAAGCCTAGAAGCCCAACCGAACCTATCGACTAAAGGCAGACCAAATGAAATTGTCTTCGGTTTGTTCGGCCAGCAATGGCATTTGGCCGGTCTCGGTTTGAATTAAAAGGCAACCAATTGTGCTCGGTTCAGTTGTCGAAATTGCCTTCAAACCAAACCGAGCACAATCGGTTGTCCACCCCTAGGCAGCATGCCACTTTTTCATATGTAATTAGCAAACACAGTACATGTAATCAAAGGCTAAAATATCTTAATATCTACGTTCATTTGCAGACGTTAAAAATTATTATGCATCATGGAGGGATGGTGGAATTTTGCAATGAGGAGTACATTGGAGGGGGGTTAGCGAATTAGGTGACCTTGACCCTGACTACATATCAATGAATCGTATGTAGAAGTTTCTGATGACATCCATGAACTATGCAGATGCTAAAGAGTTGTGGTGTAAGTTTCATAGAAATGACTCTCAGCCCGAAATTACTCCTCTTAAATGTGATGTTGATGTGTTGACAATCACTGCGAGAATAATTCTGGAAGGTAGGGACACATTGAGAATTTATGTTGAGCATGCTACTAGTGAACCAATGTTAGTGCTTGAGGAAGATGTGGTTTTGCCTAATGTTGGTATAGAGGAAGATATGGTATTTTCTTATGTTGGTGTAGAGACAGATTGAAATGTTGAGGATATTGTGAGGGAAGGTGAGGCTGATAATTTTGAGAGAGAGGTGTTGATTCAGATGATGAAATGGGTAATGTAGTTAGGGGGTAATAGGGAGGAAATAGATGTTAGTGAATGTTATGAATCTGATGACGAGCCTGAGCCATATGGCTTTTCAGATGGGAGTGTAGAAGATGCAAGGAAAACTTCAATGGATGGGTTTGAGCAAGGATCAAATGCTGATGTTTTAGTGGACAAGCCTAAGATTGTTAGAGGTTCCAACAATGATGTTATGAAGAGTACTAGTAAGGATAATGACTCCGATGATGGTGGACACCGTGAGAGGAGTTGAATGGTACGGTGCACTTAGAAAAGGAAATGAAGTTTAAGGATTTGCCCTCATTTAAAAAGGCAATTAATTTGCTTTATATCCAAAATGGGTATGACTATCGTTGCAAAAGAGTGATAAGCTATGGGTCACAGTGGTATGTAAGCTTCATTGTGGTTAGTTAATCCACTCTTCTTTTATGTACGAAAGAGAAACCTTTCAGATTAAAACTTTTAACTCCATACACTCTCGTGGCACGCACCACAAGAACAACAAATTGGATGCCAATTTTACAGCTGCTCGGTATGTGAAAAATGTTAGAGACAACCCTAACATGCCACCTTCGGCATTGGGAGGCAATATTCATTGAGACTATAAAGTGCAAGCCTCCAAGAATCACATGTACCGGGCAAAAAAGATGCACTTGAACTAGTTTATGGGAGGCATGCAGACCAATACAAGTTTGTATGTGACTATGCAATGACAATTTATAAGTGGAACCCTGGTTCATAGGTGAAGATTCGAAGAAATGAAATTTGTTCCAGCGCATGTATGTAACACCCATCTCTATTTTCACATGTTTGACATATATAAAAGTTAGTATAATATGCTATTTGGAGTTATTTTTAGTCTAAATTATTTCTTTTTTGAGCTTACATTATTTTAATAGACTTGCTTGCATATTTTTAATTCTCCTAACTTAAAATTATGTGGTTACATTTGTTTTTATATTATTGAGCTTGATATTTTTTTTTATTTGTACTATCTACATTAGGGAATTTAAATTTTATTTCCAAATGATATCTTTATTTTTGTTTAGCATGTTTAATGATCTTAATGTACTTTTAACTTACTTCAATTTGCAATAAAAGGGCATGCTTAGCCGAACTAGCACATTTAAAGACAACTGCGTGCTTTTAGCTTTTTCTCTCATTCTCTCTCTTTCAAGCCAATTGCATGGGGTGTTTTTATTGGCCCTCTCTTTGTCTTTTATGCATGCATTGATACATTGGAGGCTTGGGCAGTTCGGTGGATGATTTTGTGTGGGCAAATGGATTTGAACAATCCTAATGATTGCCTAGATGAGGGCTATGCAAACACTTGGCAAAATATGCCTCTTAGCTGACCAAGGTGACCATTTCGTGGGCTGCCTTCTTTTAGTTATCAACCAGTTCATCATTAGCTACTATAGGCCTAGGGTGTGGGGTTACATGCCTTAACCAAACGTTTAGCCACCAAGAACCATCGATTAATGAGAGGAGCCTTGTTGTTATAGAAAAAGTGTGAGAGATGGAGAGATAAGGGAGAGTGGCGTGAGACTTAGTAACCAAAGGAGAGAAAGAGAGAGACATCATTTGACCGAAGGGGTAGAGGAAGGAAGGACCAAAGGAAAAAGGGAAGAGATCAAGGGAAAAAGAGAGACCATAGGGGAGAAGAAAACTGAAGGAAAGAAGAGGAGGAAGAGAAAAGAAGAAGAAAAGGGGGAGAGAGGTAGTGTCGGCCTGCACTTTTTTTCCATCAGATTTTGTCTCTTCTTGTTCTAACTTAGTGTCTTGCTTTTTAGGTGTTTTTATCCAAGAAATCGCTACAACCGCAGCTAAGGTAAGGGTGTTGTAGGTGTCTTGATTTGAGGTTTTGTGGTGTGTTGTTCAGTGATAGAGGAATGGGGTCACGGGTTGGGAAGATTTGATACTTTTGGGTTATATTTTGAGGTTTAGTGTCATGCATGTGGTAGATGACATTAAAATGGTGAGAATGAACTATTTTGGTGCAAATAGAATCAAAGTACCCGAATAGATGTCCTTTGCACTTTTTTTTTTTCTAGAAAATCATGTTTGCTTTGTTGTTTAAGTGAAGTTAGATATTTTGCACGTAGGTAATGTGGATAGATTTGGGTTATATGAATTCTTTTGTCATGATATGAACATCCTACAAACACCATTCGTACTTAAAAAACATTGAACTCGTTAGTTGTAAGTTTAGGCTTGCATGAAGTATTTTTTAAAATGATCTTATATTTTTAAAATGATCTTGCATGGGCTTTTGCATCTTATGAATTGGAGGTTGCAAAAGTTTCTTAAGTGTGTTAAGGAAGAGAAAAGAGGGCACGACAGTGCCTTACGATGAATTTTTCCCTTGATGTTTTGTGGCCGAAAATGACAAGGCTTGATATTTAATGTACATGTGTTAGTTTTGTGATGATTTGGGAAAACGAAATAAAGGAAACATAGGCTTTTGCATCCCAAAAAGGGTATTGTTCATCCTCTTGACTTTATTTTAACGTTACTCTCATTTTATTAGGACTTGTGCTGAAATCAAAACAAAACACATGCATGCAAGAAATCATTAAGCCATAGGGTACCCGATTGTACTAGGTGATTTTTCTAATCATTAAGCCATAAGTTTGAATTTATATACCAAATTTTCCAGAATTGAATCTTAGTAATTATAGGTCTTGTCCTAAAAATTTCAGCTAAATTGAATAAGTGAAAATGACCGAAATGCCCTTGGAAGCACCTGGGGCAGTTTCGGCATTTTTGAGAAGAATGGGGTAAAAATTGTCCAAGCTTAAAATTTAGACCTATGGTTAGTATAGACTTAATTGAAGGGAATTAAGGTAGAAATTAGAGCCCATAATTAATCCACATAAGACCCAAAACACAAGGCCTAATATGATAATAAAACTGGCCTATTAGGTTTAATATGATTTTAATCATTTAATCAAAAAGGGTAAGTAACTAAAGATAAATTAGTAATATTGAAAACTGTAAAATGCCATGTAAATGTATGCTTAGTAATAAGTGACAAAAAATAGAATAACAATATAAGGTAGTGAACTTAAGACATGCAAGTTCAGGCTCTTAGATGAATTAGTTAGAACAAAATTTATGGAATCGCTAATAGTTCTCCTTTTAATGTTCAATGTCATTTGCAATTTTATTTTGTTATCCATTGATCGTTTTTGGTGAATTGAATTATCGATGATATATATTATACATGCTACATCAACATATCATGTGTATGAGGATTCTGTTGATTGAAATGATTGAAATAAAACCAATACCCAGATGTGGTCCTGAGATCGGGTGATGGTACCGCTCACAGTGGGATAGTGCAAGCCACCATTGAGAGGATAGTGGTTGGTATCCCTTGGGGATGAAACAATGCACACCTGATCGAGTCCTGGTGCCGAGGCACGGAACAGTCCCAGCGGAGAGGAGGGACGCACAACCCGGACTTTGGGGGTTAAACAAAGCGAAGAACGGACACCTTTACAGACCAAAAAATGAATGAAATAAATAAAGTGAAATGACCGGGTAACATATGCGTTCACTCTGCATGGCATTGCTCATACCGCATTGATTGGTTTATTATGGATATTGCTCTATAATTGCTTATTCTCTATTTTTGTCACTTATGTTTTACATTGTTGCGTTTCATGTTCCCCACTCCCCCTTACTAAGTCAGTAGGACTCACCCTTTTTATTTGTTTATCATTTCATATGTAGTGTGACGGTCATCGAACTTGATAGATGAAGATATACATGAGCGAGCAGATTTTGGATTTTGACATTCATATATTAGTCGTCAAGATCAGAACGTATGTCACTGATACTTTTGAGGTGTACGAGCCCCAGTGGTACCTCAAAAGTCCACCCCTGCCCCCACTTCCCCGTGTGGAAGACTTTGGGCTGATAAATGTAGATCCGGCTCTCCTACACATAGTCCTCTGCCACCGACAACCGACCCCGCCGGCAGAGGGCACCAGGGAGAACGAGATTATACACCTGACCTCTGACACCGAGCCGGAGGATTAGCTGACTTTAGCAGTTGTCACTCTTTTGTTAGTTTGGGTTCAGTTAGTTATTTCAGAGACATTGTAGTACGAAAAGCTTTAGATAGTTTCCGCCTTTGTAATTATCTTCTCTTTACTTTTACTTTTGTATTCCTCATGAAGGATTTTGTTTTTTTTGTAAAAGAGAAGACTCCGTGATCTTAATGGAATTATGTATTTACATTTTGGAAAATGTTTTCTTATTCTATTTCTTCCTTACTCCATATTTGATTTCATTTTCTTAACTTTCATTTTATTTTCTTTAACTTCTAAGTTATTTTCTAATCTCATTTCCTTAATTAATTCATTTTTTTATTTTCTTTATTCAAATAAGAACTTTTAACTTCTGAGATTATTTGAATGTCACATTTTCGTTTAATTCTTGAAAATAATACTTTCACTTCCTTAATATATTTCTAAATTTCAAAACAAATTGCAATTAAACGTTTCCGCTAAGCTTTTCAAAGTCAATCACTAGGACTTTATAAAATCAATTCGTGTCGTAATCCTCTTTTTGTGCATACTATCACTATAGGTGAGCCTATGGGGTAAGTGCTGGCACGAGGCATGACAATATATGTCAAACTTGAGGCTTATCAACGGGGTTTCTTGGCTGGGGTTATGCCACTGATTTGCCTTGATGGTTGTCACCTCAAAGGCCCATTTGGAGGTCAGTTACTATACGCAGTGACGAAAGTCGCAAATGATAAAATGTACCCAATTTCGTACGCATTGGTTGAAGTGGAACACAGATCTTCTTAGACGTAGTTCATCAAGATACTCATTGACATTATGAGTGAAGATTAGCCCCCATGGACCTAGATGTAAGACAGGCGAAAGGTACATATTCTGTGTGCATTATGTACACCATCTATTTGGATTTTTGTTTCCCAAATGAAAATATGTAATGAGGTTCCATAATGACCAAATGTTGTTTTGTAGATTCTTCGAGAGGCACCAGAAAAGTTAGTGTCAAACGATGAGCAGAGGCATTATGTGAAACATTTGCACGCCAATTTGAAGAGCAAGCAATGGAGAGACAAGGCCATAAAAGACGTGTTATGGAAGGCTGCATGCGCGTGTACAAGACCTGGGTTTGAAAAGAGTATGGCGGAGTTTAAAAGGGTAAATGAGAAAGCCTGGAAGTATCTTTCCGAGGTTGACCTTAAAGGGTGGTCTCGTCATGCATTTAGAACGACTAGTAAGAGCGATTTACTACTTAGTAACATCGTTGAAACATTCAATTCTTGGATCAAAGAATCACGGGACAAGCCAATCTTGAAGATGATGGAGATGATTAGACGTAAACTAATGAACCCGTTTAAGTACAAACGGGAAATGCTTGAATCTGCTACTTGGGATATATGTCCTCGGATAAAGAGGAAGCTAGAGAAGAATAAACATGATGCTATACATTATTTATGCATGTGGACGGATGAGACCAGATTCAAGGTTGATACAGCTGATGGGGATCATAAGCTGGTTAATATAGGTGAGCAAGAATGTTGTTGTGATCAATGGTAGCTGAATGACATCCCATGTGCACATACTTGCGTTGTAATTTATTCTGATAAGTTAAACTCAGTGGATTACGTCGAAGATTGCTATCTCAAAGCGGCCAACGCAGCAGCGTACTCGCATGTAGTACACATAATGCCTGGACTGGGAGAGTGGCTCCAAGTTGATGTTAATGATATAGGACATCATGTTATTCGGCCTATGCCTGGCCATCCAAGGAAAGCAAGGGTTCGACAAGATGATGAGCCATATCAACCGTATAATGTTAGTTGGAGCGGCTATCATAAGTCATATACCTTGAATTGATGAAAAATAATTATTTAGTTCATTTGAAAATATACAGGGTCTGACTAATGAGGCAACACAAGGATCACAGCCATCATAGCCTCGAAGATCTCCCCGAAAGAAGACCGCAACCGAGGTAAGGAAAAAGTCATCAAAACACATATACCTTGATATGACTCTAAAATAATGATTTTCTTCATTTGGAAAAATATAGGCTCAAGGATCACAACCACCACATAAACACAGTCTTCGCTATTTTAATGGACGTGTTTATTTGGTTAAGTACAATCATCGTTTAAATGATATGTAATTTTGTAATGGATAAGCATTGCTATTTTAGTCAACACCCTCACCACTCATACACGCTCACTTATCTTCACAAGAACTATACGAGACAAATTATAAAATCAACAATTGGCCGGACCTAATCTGGGACGTGTCCTGGTCATAACCCGAACTTGGGCTGGGTCAATGGGCCCGAGTCCAACCCGTGGCCCTAGACCACACAGGTTACCATGGCTCAGATCTTATCCGGCCATGGGATGGCCTAATAGGGTCCAGCCCTTGCGGTATCCCTCTCCTTTTTCTTTTTTTATTGGACACAACCCAACTTTTAGACTGGGTCTGCTGAGCCTTGGGCCAGGTAAGGCAAGGCCCAAACGCGTGACCTAGGGAATCTCATTCCTTAGGCTCCGTTTGGCCCTCAAGCGTAGGGGTTGCGCTGAGGTGGCCTGGGAAGCGGCGGGGAGGCCAAATGGCCTCAACATGACAATCATGAAGAACACAAATAATACTTTTCTCTTACATGCCAATCAAAACACAAATAATACTTGGTACAGAAACACTTTCCATCCAACATATTCGCAACAAATTTAACGAATTGTGAAGAACACAATCTTGCATGCGCATGAGCTAGAGAGAAGCACTAACCTGGAACAGTGAGATTTCACAAACCTCGCTCTAATACCACTTGTTAGAGCGCAATATCGCAGCGGAAAGGATCTTTGAATCAAAACAGCCCAAGCGTTCTACCTCCTTCAAACCCACGCACACAGTTTTGAGAGAGAGTTAGAAAGAGATTTTTGTTGAGAGAGAAAATCTCATGTGAAAAATGAATTCCCTTTTCTCAAATGAATTTATGAGCTATTTATAATGACTGACTTAGAACTCAAATGTGCTTATGCATGAGATAGGGACCTCAAGTCTCGGTCGTAGAAACATCATGAAAAACTCTTTTTCATTAAACCCCCTTATATTTTGTAAGAGATAAATGTCAAATTGGTCCCTGTGGTATACGAGAATATCGATTTAGTCCTAGTATTACGAAAATGATAAAATCAGTCTCCATATTTGCTAACTCGTTTGCCGATGGTCCTCCCTCCCTATTCCGTTCACCATATCACCAGATCACACTCCACCTAAGCCCTAAATGTCACGTGTCTGACATATAAGCATTGACCAGTCACGAAAAAAAACAAAAAAAATTCACCTCCCCAAATCTCCTGTAGCAGCCCGTGACCCACACTGACCCTTAATTTTTTTTTACTTCCCACGTGACCCATTCTGACCCTACCTTGTACTTGCCGAAGAAAAATCTCAAAGAAAAATCCCCAATCCTTTCTTCCTTCATAATTCCTTTGCAACTCTCTTTAGCCCTAAAGAAAAATCCTCAATCCTTTCTTCCTTCGTAATTCCTTTGTCTGATGCTGTATAGTCCTGGTGGCAGCTAGTTTGTTTTGTTTGATTTGGTTGTGATTTTTATACGTAGTTGTGTTGCATTTGAAGTGGTCCCCAAATATGCCTCTGGAAAAGAAAAAAGGTCCCCAACTCAGTCTCTTCCAAAAGAATTGGTCCTTGAAAAACACCTACTTTATTTCTGTTATTTATGTCTTCAACCAAAGTTGTCTGATAGTGGTCCCAGATTCAGCTCAAATTTCAACTAAACTAAGAGTATTCATCCATCTTTCTATAACTTAACTAAAGGTTGTCTGACATAGAATATTCTATTTATTTCCATTATTTGTTGTTGACTTAGATTGTATATTCACTTTTCACGTCCCAATTTGCATGCATGTATGCAGGAATGAAGCTTGTAAAGGTTTTTATCCACCATGGTAGGTATTTCGGCGGTGAACCCTTAGACTACATCGATGGGAGTAAGGAAGAAGCTGGAAGCATGGATCCCGACTACATCACCATTGTGGATTTCAATGCATGCTTGAGTGAAAGAGGTTGCTTTGGGTCTGCAACGCTATGGTATAAGTTGGGTGGTAAGAGTCCTCGACAGCAATTTACTTCTTTGAAGACAGATGATGATATTATTGATTTGATATGGAGGGTGGAGAGTGAGAATGCAAAAGTCATTGATGTCTATGTTGAGCACAGTGTTGACATTGCCTACTTTAGTTCCGGAAGAAGATGTTATTGACTATGGTGGTGAAAATAGTGAGGGTTCTGAACAGCATGGTGATAATTCAAATGAGGGTGGGTATGAGGCTGCAACTGACGTTGGAAATGAGCATGTGTATGACGCTAGGTTTGAGGGTGACAATGGTGGTGAAAATAATTTCGATAATGAAGGGGTTGAGAAGGAAAAACAGTTTCTGAGAGAGGAAAGTAGTACTCAAAAGATTCAGATGCAAGAGGAGGAGATGTTGTTAACTGATTTTGAGTTGACATCTGAGGAAGAAAATGATCTCTATGTTGAGGGTGCTGACAAGGAAGCGATGGACTCGATGAAGGGTGCCAGTTGGTTCGGTACTTGTGTTGGGGACGAGGAAGTTAACGGTGGGAGTGATATTGGATCTGTGGATGTAGAAAGTGACACTCTGGTTAGTGCATCTGGCAGCGAAAATGATGATGACGCACCAGCCAAAAGGAGATATTCAGAGTTTGCCCCAAGTGTTGACATTAAGAAGAAAATTTAGCTGAAGACTGGGCTCTTGTTTAGAGGTACTGTTGAATTCAAACTTGTGCTTAAGTTATACGCGCTACAAAATAGCTTTGACTACAAGTTCAAGAAAAACGACAAGCTCCGACTACGGGCCGAGTGTAAGGGTGAAACATGCGATTGGAAGATCTATGCTTCCTGGAAAAATGATAGAAAGTTCCTCCAAATTAAGACTATGTCCTCAAGACATAGTTGTGGGAACCACTACAACAACAAAAAGGCGGATGTGGATTGGATTGCAAAGTATTATGTTTCCAACATTGGGGTAAACAAACAATTATGTTACAAAGCAAAAAGGAAGGCAATTAGGATTATCAATGGGAACCACGAAGAGCATTATTTGCATTGCAAGGACTACGGACGTGCCATTTGGAAGTGGAATCTCGGCAGCACCGTTAAAATTAAAAAAGACGATGACCATTTTCAAAGAATGTATATTTGCTTCTATGCTTGTAAGAAAGGATTTTTGGCAGGTTGTAGGCCAATAGTAGCAGTTGATGGTTGTCATTTGAAGGCTGGGTATGGAAGTCAGTTGCTGGCAGCAGTTGGCAAGGATGACAATGATGGTTTGTTCCCAATTGCCTTTGACGTTGTGGAGGCAGAGTGTAAGGACACATGGATCAAGGATGCAAGGGACAAACCACTCCTCATAATGTTTGAAATGATAAGACGACAACTTCTGAAGCGTTTTGAAGCAAAGAGATCTGGAGCAACCACAACCACCACTCAATGGTGTCCGAAAATACTGAAGAAATTAGAAAGGAACAAGGATATTTCTAGAAACTATATTTGCCATTGGAAGTTTGTTGGGAAGTTCGAGGTAGATCACTACTTCGAGGCATGAAGAGTTGTTAATATGCCTGAAAAGACTTGTACTTGTGGTCGTTGGCAGTTAAATGGCATCCCATGTGCACATGTTGTGGCTGCCATGTATTTTGACAAGAATAATCCCGAGGACTTCATTCATAGGTAAAATGTTGTGTAACTTTTTTTATAAGTTAAAAATTTCCATAAATAACTCCATGTCTTTGAATGTCATAGGTGTTATCATATGGATACATTCAGATAGGCATATCGCTTTCCGATCGAGTCAATGATTGGACACAATGAATGGCCAAAGGAGAACGATGAGATTATACTACCACCTCAATATAAAAGGCAACCTGGCAGACCTAGAGTTGCAAGGAGAAAGGGACCTGATGACACCTACAAGGTCACACGACAGGGTATATTCATGCATGCAAAATCTGCAAGATAGTTGGTCACAATACCAGGACATGCCTAAAGAAAAAAGCACAACAGAATTCGAGGGTAAGCTATGCCAACTTTAATTATTTACTAATTATCTGAGTATGCCTACGTTAATATGAGAATCTGTTAATGTAGGATGTTGAGGCTTCACAACATTCTTAGCCTGTAGGGCCTTCTCAGCCTGCAGTGGACCCACCATATCCTACTCCACCTGAACCCCCTATGGAATCAGTAGCTGTTCAACCACTCGTGGGGCATACCCAGCGCACAACAAACAGATCGAGGAAGAAGATGATGCCTATACGTCATGCTGAAAATATTTATAATATTTTAATTCTGTTTTTTGGATGCCAATTGGAAGTGATTGGGTTGGGTATTGGCTCTTTTTTGTTAATGGTTGGATGGTGGTAGTTATAGGTTGGATGTTGACAATTTTTTGAAGAATGAATGGTGTTAGTTATAGGTTTTATGTTGACAGTTTTTTGAACTTAGAGGATTCGGGGAGCCTATTTAGTTGTCAAAGTTGAAGATTGCAATGGTTCATGATTCCTATATTACTATTTGTAACTAGAATATGAAACCATTAGCTTTAATGTGTTGGTGCTTTTAAGAATTTGTGATTTCTGTGTAAAACAGTAAGCTTTAAGAGTTTGTGATTTGTCACATTTTACTTACTCACTACTGGACGAGCTTTTGTGTTTTCTGTGTATTTGTATAAGTTGCATGCAAAATCAAAGTCTCCTTCAAGCTGTTTTGAATTTTCCAACGGAATTTAGTATTTTCTTGGCTTGCTGAAATAGTATTTTCCTTGCGACTTGCTGCTGAATGTTGTTGCTGAAAAAATGGCACCAAATGGTTCTTAGTCATTGTCCATTTCATTAAGGGTGCCATTGATGGGAGATCATCCAATTATGGTTTCTTTAGTAGCACTAAAAATTTTGTCGTCCAATCTTAGGTAATCAAACTAAAGTTATACACAACATCTGTTAAGTTTTTCAAATAGAAAATTGCTAAACTTCACTCCAGTCATCGGAGTAAGCTGTTATAGGAGGTTTCAGAGATGTATGGAACTAAACATGTCCCTGAGATCTCAAAGGAGTGGCTGCACTGCACTTGTTACCCTACAACATAGATCCTTAAAGATAAAATTACGTTCATTAAAGTTAAAACAGCCATACATAACTGCTTACGTAACAACCACAAAATCCATACATTGAAGTTACATTGAAAACCAACAGCTCAAGAATGGCTCAAAATCCATTAAACAGGCATATTTATATGTAATAAACTAACTACTTTTAAAACCACAAGGCCACACAAACTGTAACCAGTGCGAGGAAGAGGACTCGAAAAAAAGGCACAAATCAAACAGATTTTATAAAGGATAGCCTTCCACGTTCGAAGGAGATTTTGAACAAGCTGCGTATGGCCTTCACATTGGAAGTATTTTTTCATCAAAATGGGTGTCGTCTTCTTCAATGTTGGAAGTATGTTTGATCAACATGGGTGTGACCTTCTTCAACGTTGGAAGTATGTTTGATCAAAATGGGTGTGGCCTTTTTAAAATGTTGGAAGCATATTTTGATCAAAACGGGTGTGGCCTTCAACGTTGGAAGTGTATTTCTTCAAGGGTTAAGGAGGGTTGCAAAAGGAGACATGGAGGAAAGGATTTGGGGATTTTTATGACGTTGGGGTCAAAGTGGATCACGCGGGAAGTAAAAAAAATTAAGGGTAGTGTGGGTCACGGGCTGCTACATGAGATTTGGGGAGGTGAGATTTTTTGTTTTTTTTCGTGACTGGTCAATGCTTATGTGACAGACACGTGGTATTTAGGGCTTAGGTGGCGTGTGCTCCGGTGATATGGTGAACGGAATAGGGAGGGAGGACCATCGGCAAACGAGTTAGCAAGTATGAGGACTGATTTTATCATTTTCGTAATACAAGGACTAAATCGATATTCTCGTATACCACAGGGACCAATTTGGCATTTATCTCATTTTGTAATCCAATTTTATGGGTTTTTACAAATTGTGATCATTTTCATTAACATATCACAATTGACCTTCGAGATAATTAGATTATTTTTGTGAAATCCCTTTTGCTAACAATTATACGTTTATTTATCCTTCCACCATACTATATTCTACATGGCTAATAGGACCAGAATAAAATCAACAATTAAGTCCTTAGCTCATATAATTCTTAATTCTTAGTCTGTATCTAGTTGGACTCCCATAAAGTTTCGAAAAATAATTTTCGAAAATATTTTCTTAATATATAATATAAGTAAAAACCGTGAAAACATTTTTCACAAAATCTCGATGCACAACATTTTTATTTGAGTCCAACAATATACAGACATAATGAATATATTGTCTCATCAAAGACTGATGGATTCCAAAATTGAGCAGTTATACAAATTTAATTACTATGTGCAAGGCAAAACACAAGCACACAATAAGTAAACCTACAAAACTCTCTCAAGTCTAATGACAACATAAAATAATTGTGTTAAATATCATTCTCTACATAAGTGATAGTTTCCAGAAGGTATTCATATTTGATCCGGTTCAATGTATGTACTCTTACATTGCACTCACTCATCTGCTTAAGGTCACTATCTCAATGACGAAGTCCTTCATTTTGTCTTATAGAGACACAACGAGTGTGACCTGTTTGTATATTTTCATATATCTTGGTGTAGAATAAAGTAAGTCAACAAGGATCCGAAAAATCACACTCTCAAAGAGGAGACGCAAGCCCAAGGACACTTGAAATTGTATTAGTCGTTAGAGGGCTCAAAGTGGTGTTTTACCTATTGTTTTGATATGTTTATGACATATTATTGACAAGAAATTCTCCAAATATGATGAATGAATGAATGAATGAAGTTATTCTTTAGATCTAAGTTTGAAATGAAGATAAGGGTCGAGCGATATATGTCTTGGGGATTAAAATCTCAAGAGATATAGACTTAAAATTGTTATATTTGGATCAAGAGAAATATTTAGACAAGGTACTTGGGTGGGTTTGTTTTGTAAAATTTTAGTGTTGTTAAAATTTAGGTATTGAGTTTAGTGAAAAAGTGAAGAGAGAGATAATTTTTTATATTTTTGTAGTGAAAAGTAATGATTTGATGAGGGAGAAAGATATTATATTGTAATATTTTATTGTGTTAAAATTTTAGAGGGTGTAAAATTTTACAACACAAATGGAGCCTTAAAAGATTAGCTTAATTAATCCACTAGTCCCTCGTGTATGACTGGATCTCAAATTGGTCCTTAGAGTTTATTTCATCTTATACTAGTCCCTGTGAATCCTTCATGTCCTGACTTGACCATTCCTTCAACTCGATTGGCTCCGTTAACGAAATAAATCTCACGTGTCTAACGGGGACATATCACTACCAATCGCAAGTAGTCATATGTTTCTGAGTCACTCCAACTACCAAGTTAGACCGATTGCTATTAATTGAAAATTCACATCAAACAGTCTACGCCATTGGACCTAAAATGCCATGTTTGACATGTCTTTTGTAAAGAAAACACACCCTCGAGTGATTTGAGGATACATGATTGTTTGCGATTGGTGGTGACATATCTCCATTAACCACAAGAGATTTATTGCGTTAATTAAAGGGTCAATTGAGTTGACGAAATGACCACTTTAGGATATGAAAAATTCCCCAAAGACTAGTATAGGATGAAATAAAACCTTAAGGACTAGTTTAAAAGACTATACACCAAGTACTAGTGGACTAATGAAGCCTTAAAGATTTGATATAAATAATTACAACCCATTGAATACTCCAATTATTAAAGGATCAAAATTTAAGTAAAAAAAAATGTATCCACAAATGAGGCGAAAATAAAGGAAATGGAAAAAAAAAATACTCCCTATGCCCAAGTTATGGGTAGTATCATGTATGGGATGACAACTACTAGACTAATTATGTAGTATAAACTAGTATAATCCAAGAAAAAATTTATTAGTAACCAGTTAAAAGAATATTCAGATATTTTGAAGATACAAGTGATCTGAAGATTAAAGGATGCATAAATGCTATCTATGCATAAGATCTTTTAATGACAGAAAATTCATATATATATATATATATATATTCACGCAGCACTGTTGTAAGTAACGATGTTTTGTGAAAAGTTTAACTATGGGTATACCTACACGACAAGTCACTGTGTTTTACGATAACAATATGTCATTTCATTTATAAAAAGTGAAGTTTGGAATTCCAAGGACAGACAAATTGATGTGAATTATAACTAGGGGAATAAAAGTGACAAAATTCACTCAAATGAGACGGTAGCTAAGCCATTCAAACGACCGAAAGTCCGAAGAATTGCCTATTGAGTACATTTATAGAATATGTGACAGCTATGAGTTTGAGATGCATCTAAATAAAATAGTCACATTGGTATAAGCATATTTCAAGTAAATTTGGGGACCCCTAAATTAAAGAAATATTACATGCTTACCTAAGACAAAATATTTGGTCGTAAGTAATATTATGGATATGTAAGCGAAATGAAGTCTAACATAATTAGTTGATATTGAAGAAAATATTATTGATATCAGCTCATTGAGATAATATCTTGCAAAGTAAGTTTAATTAAAAAGTCAGTGACAATAAAAACACATACGGTCATATGCATTGATAATGGTGGTATTCGGAGGTAAAAATTTTCACGCTTATTAAAATTTTTTATTATTATAATATTCATTCAAATCTTTATTTAATTTTATTTTTATAAATCTCAATACCCTGAAATTTCTCTCCCAAATTTTTAGTGCCTAACACACCAATATCGTGACGAGTGGAAAGAGAAGGTGATCATGAATCTAACTGAAATCGTGTTGTGGCCAATCATCGGTCCAGACCAGATTAAGGTGACGCTTGTTTGTGAAAATATTGAAATTTTGAAAATTTTAGGTATTGAAATTTGTGAAAAAATATAGTATTTTATGAAAAATTAAGAAGAGAGAAAATTTAATTGAATAATATAATATTATTTTATAATTTAATTAAGAGATAGAAATTATTTTATAATCATTCAAATATTTTGAAGATTGAAAATATTGAGAAACAAACTCCTACAATAGTTCACGGGCACGTGGCCCAACACATGTAAAACTCAATTACCCAAAAAAACAAAAAAAAGCAAGGAAAGGTGGGTCACACGTATCTCCGTCTTTTCCTTTCCCCAGACAACTGCCATTATTACTTCCAACTGTATCGGCACTTGCGATGGCCCACGTCCTAGCTGTTCCCCAGCCAACACGAAACAACGCCACTCATTTAAATTTAAAATCTTTTGAAAGGAAAACTTTGTTCGAAATAATTAAATTAAAAAACTACTTGTTCAAAATAATTTTGAAAAAAATCAAAAGAATCAGATATCCATATCCTTACCTACACGGAAAGCGACAAAGCAGCCCTCAAAGTCTTGTAGGGTCAACTCGATGGGAACTCCAACCGTCAATACCTTTAAGCAATGTCGGCAAAGCAAGAGAACGCCACGTGTCCCCGTCCGAAGATTACTCTGATCATCTCTGCCACGTCGGAAAAGTTTTCTTTCGTTGCGCGTTTCCTCAAAGCTAGAGAGCCACCACCAGACGCTCGAGTAGTATAACTTTAGTACGTGACCATCGAGTGAGCCACGTCATTATTCGTAACACCGTGTTCGTCTGAGGTGAGGCGGAAGGTACCCAATGCTGGGATTTACAGATCGGCGAGAGGACAGAAATGGACGTTATTAGACTGAGGTTGCCAGTTGAGAGTCACATGTTACTTTTAAGTTTTAAATGGATCAAGTACCCTTATTTTATTATGAAGCGACGAAATTAACCCTCAAGTTTCGAAGCTTGAGCTTAGAACAAGGGTAATCTTTTGAGAAAAATTGTCAATAAGAATAACTTCAAATAAAATAAATCAACTTTCCGTTATTTATTCTTTTACTATTTTAATAGGGGTACTAATTATTATTTAATTACTATACGAGCTTTCTCATTAGTGCAGTGCCCATTGCCCATTTCATTATTTTGTTTAATTATATTATTTATTTTGTGAAACACAGACGTTTCTCAAGGGTCATGTCCCCTCAGCAGCTTAGCTGGACCAAGTCTACGACTACTCTCTTTTTTTTTTCCTTCTAATCAGTAATCAACATTATTCATCATCCTACCCAATACTGAATTATTGCCTGATTTAATATTTAATCTTTTGTTGCAATATCTAAAATAAATATTTTTTTTAAGTAATTACATTTTACCACAATCTGGATGAGGTTGATGATTTTATATCAAATTACTCCGCCATCTATTATTTTTAGTATGCTTTTTTCTCTTCAATCTTTCTAGACAAGGAGAAAAATTAATTTTCATACTTTGTATTTGGATATATTTAATTTAGCTGGCAAATAGGCCAGTAATAAAATATATTTCATTGACAGAGTATCAATTAGTGTCAAAGAATAAATATACTTTACACCATTCAATTATTTAAAGAGATTTTGACAATTTACCTCTCAAATTGTTACTTTTCTGACTTTGAAAATAATTTTATAACATAAAATGATAATTTTATCTCCATATTTTTGTTTATAGTCACATTTTATGAGAGTAAAATTATAATTTTGGTGAGAAAAAGTAAATTTCTATTTAAAATTATGACGGAGAATATAAAATATTTAAAATTAATAATTAATAAATATAAAGTGACAAAAATTAATAAATTGAGTTACAAAATATTAAAATTCTGTTATTAAAAGTACAAAATGTAATTAATTAGCTTAAACAGTATATGAATTGAAGTAGATTCGTCTTTTTAATCAATTTAAAAAAATCAAATCTTTTCCCAAACTGTACAACCCATTTTCGAAAGCCACGCACTCCTGCGGAATATATACGGTTCACTCCACTCATCCTTTTTTCCCGGTCGGATACGACAGCATGTGGTGTCTCCGGAAACCCCCAAGAAAGGGCTAGTATTGTCAATTATTAGGAAACAGTGGGTGGTATTCTAGTCATATTATATTTTTGATTCAGTTACGAATGGAGGTCAATTTTGTCTTCTTTGATGCTCACTCTTTAACTACCTGTCCCCTCCGTTATCTGCCTCTTATCAGATCCGGTCCTACAGTCTCTTTCCCCCTCCCTATCTCTCCGCTAATACATTAAAAGCAGTAAAACACGAAGGCTGCCCCCAGAAGCAGCTCATCATATACCCCATTTATTTTGCGGACCCACTTTGCCTCAAAGAAACGGCATTTTTTCTTGTTCGGCTACCCTAAGTTGTAACTGGCACCACTCCCCCACCATCCCATCTGCATACTCTGTCCTCCACACTTCCTGCTACCCTCTTTATATCCCCTCTCCCAACGGTTACTTTTTCCTTTCCTTCAACGGCCCCTTGACTCCCGCTTAGGCTTTATCCATTTCATATATACGCTTCTTCGTAGACGCAAACCTTCTGAGAGAGAGAGAGAGGGGAGTTTGAGATTTAGTCTTTAGAGGGAGACCCAGATGGATTTCAGTTCGTTCTTGACGTCTCTGGGGACGTCGTTCTTGATCTTCGTGATTTTGATGCTGCTCTTCACGTGGCTGTCGACGAAGCCGGGGAACACTGTGGTGTACTATCCGAACCGCATCTTGAAGGGCTTGGATCCCTTGGAAGGCGGTTCCAGGACACATAACCCGTTCACGTGGATCCAAGAGGCTTTGTCCTCAACAGAACAGGACGTGATCTCCATGTCAGGGTTTGACACTGCCGTGTACTTCGTCTTCTTGAGCACCGGTTTGTCTCTAACTCTCTGTCTTTCTATGTGTGTTTTGGGTGAAGTGCCTACGGTGAATTGGGTTATCGTTTTCGGTTTTTTTTGGGTGCAGTTTGTGTGCATCGATTGTAGATTTTTTCTTTTGGATTAATTATAAAATTTTCACCAATTTATACCTCAATCTTAAATATTTTATAAACTCAAATTCGTTACAATTTGTCTCAGAAACTATATTTTTATTGTGATTTAATCCCTCAATCTACTGGAGTTATATAAAACAATTTTTTATCTCATCTAAACGACACGTGACCTTCTCTTTATTTGAAAAGACGAATTTGACAAGTTTAATTTTAAGTTAATCATCTTTTTATTTTAATAAAAAAATCAGCTAACTACGTATTATTTTTTTAACTCTACAAATTGCTAAAAGTATTGTAAAAGATTATGGAGGACTCAAATAATGGTAAATTTGTATTTTCAAGTAAGAAGAAGGTCCAAGTGAGACAAAAATAATTCGATATAACTTCTGTAACTTGAGGAATAAAACCGCAACAAAAAGTATAATTTGTAGTGGTGAATTACAACAAGTTTGAGTTTACGGTGTATTTGAGATTGTGGTATAAATTCGTGGGAAGTTTTTATAATTGACCCTTTTCTTTTTTTTTGAGGTTTTCATGGATTTTGTTAACTATTGTTTAAGTTTACTTTATTTATCTGAGTTGTTGCTTAATCATCCTAGGAGTTCTTCTATTCACCGGAACTAAAAAATAGTAACAAATCATCATTTTGAGTTGGTTGGTAATTTGAACTCTGTTATAATTTTTTATTCTTCCGCGATCTAATTTTTTGGCATTATCTTTTTTTTCCTCTCCATTTGAGAAAGTAGGAGGGGTTTCATATTAAGTCTTGTTTGAGCCCAATAATTTGGGGCCAAATATTTTGGTTTAATAATAAAAAATTCGTCACATAATTTTTTATTATTATAATATTTATTAAAAATCTTCTCTCTTCATTTTTTCGTCAACTCACATAACATATCGTTACTTTATAATATTCTCTAAACTCCAATATCCAAAAATTTTACCCTCAAACATCCCCTTAAAACTCTTGCAAGTGTTGGAAAGGCTCTACTAGAAAAGAAAGGAAAAGAAGTAGTAGAAAGGAAAAGAAGAAACAAGTGGAAGACTTTTTCATTCTAACTAAAGGGGAGTGGAACAGTTCCTTGATGCAAATTGCAACCTCTTGGCATGATTCCCGTTGGAGTCCCTTTTTCTGTACCACGTGGAGGGCCCCTTCGGATGTAGATTTCCAATGTAGGTGTTGATAGGAGTGACATAAGGGGAAGTCAATAGATTACGGATACAATATGTCTAGCCTTAATTTCATTAAGCTTTTTGTCAGTTACCAAAATATCGTTACGTATCAAAAATCAAAATAGATAAACAAATAAATGAATAGAAATCCAACGTAACTTGGGGATATTGCAGCCAATCCATAGGTGAAGGCCAATTGAATACATTGAAATTGGCCAAGAAAAAAGAAGAAGAATACATTGAAATGGTATCAATTTCAAAATTTTGAAATTGAACTTATTTCTTTGGCAAAAAAAGTGGTAAATATGAGATTGATAACAATGTTTGTAGTTCCTGAAGTTTTTCAGTGGTTAGGTCATTCTAGAGTATAAAACATCGCATGAGTTATGTCAATGACACTCTTAATTTAAGAACCTTAAATAACAATGCATTATTGTCGTACATATACCTCAAAACTTCTCGAACAGTTTTTCCAGAGATAAGCTTGTATCCATGTCTTCTTCTATTTGGCTCACTCACACTTTTTTACCTAAATATGAGAACTTTACAGAAGTTGAGCAAACAATTTCTTATATCATTCTCTTTTGGCATATTAATTTTCAGTGTTGGGAATCCTGTCTTTATCGGGCATAATGCTGCTACCGGTTCTGCTACCAGTTGCTGCCACTGAAAAAAATGTGAAGACCTCGACAAACACAAGCGTTGGGGGTTTTAACGACCTTGACAAGTTATTCATGGGGAATGTCCAAGTATGCTTCAAAACATTTCATAAATTGAATGGTTGAGTCTCTTTCTGTTTAGTCTCAAGAGTCAGGGCAGTAGGTGATTTAATGACCGAGGTGGCTGCTCGATATCCATGAGATTTGTCAAGTGCATTTATGAATTTGTCACGACCAAACAACTCTCATGCCTGTTAAATGAACAGAGTCATGTCAAAGGCACAATTTTCACAGCTAGTGGTCCTAAGTATATAATTAGTGTCATGTTATCTAATTTAAACAATTATCGGCCTTTTTTTTTGGTTAATGGGCTCTTTAGCGCTGTCATTTCATCTGACTGCAGTTTTTTTTTTCCTGTTTCTTTCTAAATACAGGAGAAGAGTCCTCGGTTATGGGCATTTTTGATAGGCACTTACTGGGTTTCACTTGTTTCATACTACCTGTTATGGAAGGCATATAAGCATGTTTCTCGACTGAGAGCTGATGCTCTTATGTCTCCAGAAGTGAGACCTGAACAATTTGCCATTCTTGTTCGTGACATTCCTCGAGTCTCTGAAGGTCAAACAAGAAAAGAACAGGTTGATTCATATTTTAAAGCTATCTATCCGGAGACATTTTACAGATCAATGGTGGTCACAAACAACAAAGAGGTATGGCATTGATTTGGTATGTATTTTCTGTGCAGTTCATTTTAACTAGGTTACTAATATATAACATGGTTATCGTAATCAAAATTAGGACGTGTGAGCATGCAAGATTTATCAGAAAAAAGTACCATGAGTTAGATGATTAGGCCATTCATTTGACTTGTTTTTCCATTTTTTGTTGCCCTTCATGCATTGACATATAAAAAGTGAAAAACAAGAATAAGGGCACTAAGTTATGTACATTGATTATTAGATTCGTTAGTTAACATTGATTGATTCTCTTAGGTGAACAAAATTTGGGAAGAGTTAGAGGGGTACAAGAAGAAGCTTGCACATGCTGAAGCAGTATATGCACAGTCAAAAGCAACAGGCAAACCAGAAGGAGCAAGACCCACTAATAAAACGGGCTTCCTTGGTTTGATTGGTAAAAAGGTGGATAGCATAGAGTACTACAATGAAAAGATTAATGAACAAATACCAAAACTGGAATCAGAACAAAAGGTCACTCTCAGAGAGAAGCAGCAAGACGCTGCGCTGGTCTTTTTCACGAACAGGTTGGTTGCAGCTTCTGCAGCTCAGAGTCTACATGCCCAAATAGTAGACCACTGGACAGTTACAGATGCTCCTGAACCTCGTCAAGTGATTTGGAATAATCTTAAAATCAAGTTTTTTGAGCGGCAAGTACGGCAGTATGTTGTGTATGTTATTGTGGCTTTGACCATACTTTTCTACATGATTCCAATTGGGTTTATCTCCGCTCTCACAACATTGGACAATTTGAAGAAACTTATCCCATTTATAAAGCCAGTTGTGAACGTGGCATCAGTCAAGACAGTGTTGGAAGCTTACCTCCCTCAGATTGCACTCCTTGTCTTTTTGGCTTTGTTGCCGAAGCTCCTCTTTTCTCTCTCTAAAGCCGAAGGAATTCCCTCTGAAAGCCATGCAGTAAGGGCCGCTTCTGGGAAATATTTTTATTTCTCAGTGTTAAATGTTTTCATCGGAGTCACAGTGGGCTCTACACTGTTTACTACATTGAAGGCCATTGAGAAGGATCCTAACTCTGTAGTTACCTTACTAGCGGATAGTCTCCCAGGCAGTGCAACGTTCTTCCTGACCTTTGTAGCTCTGAAGTAAGATGCTAATTTCTCATTGATATTTTCTCTCTTTTCTTTAGTTTTCCAACCCTTGGTAAATTGTTTTCTTGGTGGTGATGAAGTTATTATGTGGATCCTAATCTGGTGTTTGTGCCTTTGCCCTGATTAGAGTTTTGAAGAGATAGCCTATGTTTTCATATTGTTTTGGTTTCAATTTACGACCTTTTGCATATTGCAGTACAGAGTGGTACCTTCCTCATCATCGAAATAATCTGTGCATTAGTCTATACAATTTTACTCTTCTCATGCAATTAATTACTTCCATGATTTTCAGGTTCTTTATCGGCTACGGTCTTGAACTCTCCAGAATAATTCCCCTTATTATATTCCATTTAAAGAGGAAATATATGTGCAAGACTGAGGCTGAGTTGAAAGCAGCGTGGTCTCCTGGAGATCTTGGGTATGCAACTAGGTTTCCTGGTGACATGCTGATTCTCACAATTGTCCTCTGCTACTCTGTTATAGCTCCTCTTATTATACCCTTTGGTGTGGTTTACTTTGGCCTTGGGTGGCTAGTTCTTAGAAATCAGGTAATGTTCCTGAACTTTTGTTTAGTCTCCGTTTCATATTTGACCAGAGCCCTTTCCTAATGTTTTCCCCTGCAAGAGGGCCAATTATGTAGTTGTTTTTTTTAAGTTTTTCCCACATCGTTAAAGCTTTCTTTCTGGTGTTTCATTGACAGGCACTCAAAGTTTATGTTCCGTCCTATGAAAGCTATGGAAGGATGTGGCCCCACATGCACAAACGCATCCTTGCAGCTCTGATTTTGTACCAAGTTACAATGTTTGGTTACTTCGTAGCAAGGAAATTCTACTATGCGGCATTCTTAATTCCACTCCCCATAATATCCTTGTTCTTTGGCTATGCCTCTAGTCAGAAATTCTACCGGTTTTTCCAGGACACGGCTCTGGAAGTTGCTTGCCACCAGTTGAAGGAAATTCCTAACATGGAGCAAGTATTCAGAGCTTTCATCCCAAAAAGCTTGGGTTCTGAAAAGATTGATGATGATAAATTTGAAGATGCTTTATCACAAGTTTCAAGAACAGCATCATTCGTTTGATGTACATTTACGTATTCCACGGTATTTATGTTCGTGATTCTTGGCTTGTTTGACAGAACTTTTAAAAAACTTGGGCATATTTGTCTATATTAACCATTGGGTTGTCTGTAACATACTACTTTAATTCGAGTCACTTGTGTGGAATGTCTTATATATGTTTCTGTCTAAAGGCAGAGAGTTTATTGGGCATGCTTGTATTTTGATCAATATGCTCTGCTAGTTTGTAACTTGTTCTTCGTGTGTTCGCTTCAATATATAAGATGTCTGGTTTTAACAAAAAAAAAAGTTTCCAAAACGTTGCTTCGTAGTCCCTGGCCATTTTTGCTTCAAGAAAGGAAAACGTGTGGAAGTTTATCGCCCAGTAGAGGACACGATTCTAGGTTGAGGGTGATCGTAACAAGGGAATGAAGCAGGACAGTTCGATTAATCCGACGGTTCTGCCAGTGTGGTTATCACTGTAATTCGCCAAACTTGACTCTGCATTTTTCTATGCCTACTGGTCTTCCGCATGGTGAGCGGCATGAATTTGCTCAAAAAAATAAAGCCCCGTTCTTTTATCTTCTTCACAATTTTCGGAGTTTATTCAAATTTATCCAAAAGTTCTATCTAGATCAAATATATAATTAAGATGGTATCGATTAATTTTTAATCACTAAGAATGAATATGTGGAAGTTTGATATTGTTTAATATGTGTTTCAGTTAGTCACGTTGAAGTTTGCTGTCCAAATACACGCTACAAGTATTGACACAATAAACACAGGAATTATTTTATTTAATTGTAAGGTTAAAATTGTATAATTTTATTTAATTGTACGACTGTCGATTTTTAATACAAGGTTTTGATAATTTTATTTATTAATTCATTCAAAAAAACACCTGACGCATGTAAAAGGAAGGTCGGGTATCACGCGTAGAACGGTGGAATATATATATAGTAATTAACTTTTGTTCAAATGTATGATATTAAGAGGAACTATTTTTTGGCATTTATTTTTAATAATAAATACATATGTGGGTTTGACATGCAGACTAATGATTCTTTGATGATTATTTTTTTTTCAAAAAGGGCATTATATTGCTAAAATATTTGCTAAACCACCGCGGGAAAAGAGTAGCCAAAGACATACCTTTTTCTATTCTTGGGATTGATTGGTCGGTCACTGGTAGGTGAAATCTACCTTCATTGACATTGTTGTCACCTACACACTCCTTGCGTTTGTTTCCAATTCGAGAGAATCGGCACACTGTCTTTCCAATGTATATCATTACGTGACGTCTTCTATGCCTCCGGAGTTATTTTATTGGTCAAGATTTTTGTAGCAACGAAGGACAACCTGCAACACTTTCCAAGTTTGTTGCTGGATCTGGGAAAAAAATTGGGCAAATGGAGTAAGATTTTTGCATGAGGTAGCTGTTGAAAAATCCTCTTCACACCCTATTAACAACTATAGGTATAGTATATATGTTTATCCTCTATTTAAAAATTTAATAATAATTTTAAAATAAGTCGTAAAATTATTAAGTCTAGATTTAAATAACCAATCAACAAAATATATATGCAGCGGAATAATAAAACAAATATCAATCACACAAGAGACAATGATTTTGTTGACGAAGTAGAAAACCTTTAAACTTACATTTTAAATAAAAAACCACTTCGTACTCATAATGTTTTATAGCAACTTCCATTTGGATACATCAAAAAATCAAACAACGAAACTTATGATTCTATAAATCTCTTATGAGCTCGAAGATGTTTTAAATATATTAAAAGTTGCAGCAATTTATGTTTTAAATTTGGATACATATAGATGTTAGTTTTATTAAAAATTGTAAGATTTTTAGGATTTTTAATAGAATTTTAAATATTTTATGTAAATTGGAGTTTTATAAGTTTTTGTGTAAAAGTTGTTGAAATTTTTTAAAGATATTTAATTTTTATTAAAATTTATAAAAAGATGTAGAAAGAGATAATTTGATATAATTGTTTAATAAAAAAAATATTGAAGTTGTGAAAAAGTATGGAGATAGAAGATTTGTTAAATTTTTTTAAAAATATATTAGAATTCATGTGAAAAGTTATTGAAGTTTGTGTAAAAGATATTAGTGTTTGTGTAGTATTTTTTGAGATTTTGGATGTTATTTTACAATTTTTGTTGAATATATTGTATTCTAGAATACTTTTGCAAATGAACCTCCAATATTTGTTTTGAAAAGAAAATTTCAACTTCAAAAATCTTAGAGGCAATATTTTACTTTGAAAATGAAATTTCAATTTCAAAATTCTTCCTTTAAAAAGAAGTCCGAGCTTTTGTATTTCAAAAACTCCAAGGCAATATATTTTCGTAGAAAAAGCCTTCTTAAGCCGTTCAATTGAAATTTCAAATGTCAATATTTGTGTAGCATTAATAACCACATGGGAGACTTTGTCAAAATTCCTTACTCATATAGGTATTTTTTCAAAAAAAAATTTTGGGAGGGGGGGGGGGGCGGTGGCCACCTCGCCACCTCCTGCCTCCTCTTCTATCCGCCCTGACTATCTCAATGTAATAATTTAAATAATCCAACTTAGACCCACTTCTTGCGTTTAACCCCAGCTCTCTGAGGTTCTACTTATGAACTCTTCAAAAAACGTCATTATTCTTCAACACTTCTTGCGATTAACCTCAGCTCTCTGAAGTTCTTCTTATGAACTCTTCAAGAACGTCCTTATTCTTCAACACCGGGAACTTCGGCAGCCTATGAGCACGGATATCTAAAGAATTACTCTCTCTAGGAAGGAGCTTGAATTTGAATAAAGCTTTGAATGACCTTCCCAAATTTTCTTGGTCGATCTCTTTATGTATTTATAGAGTTGGTTGAGTTATATTTCAAAAAAATTCAGAAGGAAATATTTCAAAATCCAAATTTTGAAATAGTTTCAAAATTTTCTCAGAGACTTCACATCTCATTGTTTTTAACTCTTATGTCCTTATCCTCGTTACTAGCTCATTGTTTTTAACTTTTATGTCATTATCCTTTCAAACTTTGAAAGAAACACTTTGACCAAACTTAAAATACAACTCAATTTGAATTAAAAATTTGACACGAAGTTACTCAATATTAAAACACTAACACCTCTTTTTTTTGTTTGAAGTGAGATGACAATGTGCTTTTTTGTAATAATGTTTTTTTTTACAGATGTGGTGCGTAAGGTGGACAAAGGAATGCAACCAGTCAGCACATTAAACGCGTGTCATCGTTTCATTGGTTGTGACGTGGTCAGTGTTGGCCACATCAACAAATTCCATCTACAAATGGGCGGTAGATTGACGAAGAGACACAAGCGGGTAATGAGTTATAGGTGATGGAAAAAAAAGGTACTCTAAAAACATAATTGGGAAACCTTTAAACCACTAGGATACACGTACTATTTTAGCATTTTTTTTATTTAAGTAATGAGGGATAATCCATGACTCTCTTTGTATACCAGTTTTGAACAAACTTGACACAATATAATCGCACTGAAAAGCTTAATGCTAAGATAAATCACGAACAATGCAATGATCTTTCACCACAAGTATTAGTTAAGTTGCTGTACTTTTGTTATTATAGAGATTGGAACCAAGGACCACCTATTTAGAAGGCATGCACCTTTCGAATTTCACTCAGTCCCGGGGCATTGGTCAAGATTTTAACCATCATTAAAATCTGTATTTGCATGGGAAATAACTCAAATATCAGAGTTTGTTGTGCATTCTGATCAGCTAAGTGCGTCCAACCCTATCGGGTTTCCTCTAATCACATACACGAGCTAGGTGGATTTTCCTCGTTACTGAAAAGAAAATATTATTTCTAAAAAATCCCTTCATTTGTAAAAAGGGATCCGGGAAGTCGCTATTTTACATGTTATTTTGTATTAAGCTTTGACATTAAACAAATACTTGAACACGAAGATGTTTGAAGTTTTGAACATTAATTAATACCGTAAGATGCATAGCTACCCACCAATTGACAACTAGAGATATTTTATATATTCTTTGCTGGCATAAAACGCATAAGATATTCTCTCTTTCTGACTGTTTCCGTGTTTTTTCACAGTTGTTCGAATCCAGGTTAGATATATATTCGAGAGTTCAAATATTTAATTGTGTAATTTGTGTTGTTAAAATTTTTGGTATTCGATTTAGTGAAAAAATGAAGAGAGGTAATTTTTTTATATTTTTATAGTGAAAAGTTATAATTTGATGGGAGAGAGATTATATTATAGTATTTTATTGTGAGAAAGTGTAAAATTTTATGAAATTTTACATTATAAACAAAACCTCAGTTTACGTGAATATTAATCTAAATAAATGTATACGCAGATGAATGTCGGAATTTTCTTTGTTAAAAAAAAAACACAATTCTTTGTCCTTTACTCAATTTTTCTTTCTAGGCAGGTCCTTTACTAATTAACCAAAACTTATGGGAAGTTTGTGCAAACAAACCAAAAAAATCAAAAAATTCAAAATCCTACCGTCGTTTCTTGTTTTCTCCCTCAGAACTTCTCCCAAAAATCGAAAGCATCAGACAGTGTCACTGTTTGTCTACGAGAAAACCCAGAACTGAAACAAAAAATCAAAGCTAGTAGAAGCAAGAAACATGTTACCAACGCAACCTGAAACGGTTGTCAAGAACCGATTCTTAGGGTTCCTCATATGGCAGTCCATCCCCTCCTCCGTCATCTTCCTCCTCTTTAAAACCTTCATCTCCACCATCGCGACTAGTGTTTCTACTAGTAGCAGCAGTAGTAGCAGCAGAAGCAGAAACCCATTACTCGCTTATGCCCCGTCGTTCATTACCCTTCTGACCTTCTTCACTTTCCACCTCTCACAGCTCCTCTTCTCTTCTTCTCTTTCGCTTGTCTCCTCTCCCTACCCTCACCGCCCAGCTTACCCTTACGAGCTCATACTTCGCCTCATCCGCTTCCTTCTGGTTTCGGACTCATACGCATCGGTATCCGCTGATTTTCGCCGCCGGGCGAAGGTTTCTCTGAGCTTTGTGTTGTTTGTGGCGGCGTGTGCTGTATCGGGATCTCTGGGGATAATGTCGATATGCTGGGTGAAATCCAAGGGCTTTTATGTGGAGTGGCTGATTTGGGGTTTTGGTATTGGTTTACTTTATGGGCTGGTTTATGTTTATCAGCGCAGATGGGTTTTGGAGTTTCCCATTATTCAGGTTTGTGTGTGTGTAGGTTTTGGTTGCTTTTTTTCCCGAAGCTTTTGGGTTTATGCTCTGGTTTGTTGCTAAGATAAGCTCGAATTAGGAAAATATTTTTTTTAAAAAATATATTACATACTTTGCTATTGTATGGTTTTTCATGTTCAGCTGGTTTCAGAAGAAATAAGAAGAAAAATTTTGTTTGCTTTATTGTTAGGCCCTATCTCTAAGCATTGAAATTTACATGAGAAAGCTGAACTAGATATTTTATGTTTTGGATAGGGTGCGTAAGTTTCGGTGTTAACAACTTGTTTTCGTTGCACCAAATGTTGGCTAGAGCACGGGTTGATATTCTGATCTGCTCTAGCCAACACGGCCTTGTGCGTTACTCTTTTAGGTGGCTCAAAGAAATCCGGGTGCTTATCTGTTAGTTTTCTGTTACTTTGTTTGATAATGTTCACGTGTTCTTGAAGATATATCATCGTTGTACTCTATTATAAGTTGTTATTGTGTTTTGAGAGCCTGCAGAGTGCAGCACGGCTAGATGAAGTTTATTTTTACTAATGGAACATTTGATGTTTGCTCATGTTTGCTAGAGTTTGTCATCCAAGAAGTAAAAATTAGTTAGTCATTTTTTTCTCACAGTGCTTTGCTTACTCGTGACACTCATGGCCTCTAATTTCAATTGCTTGTCTCTACAGCGCCCACCTTTCTTCAGCTTCAAGATGGGGCTCCCTTCTGCCACTACATGCGCTTTGAAGCTTTCAGGTGTGGCCTACCTATTTTCAGTTCTTCTTGGAGCAATTCTCCCTGATCAGTTTAAGAGCGAGATTACAGGGAGAAAGTTCATTGCTGACCAGATAATCTTTTGGATTGGGAGTTTTGCTGTGCTTCTCTGCTGGGAATTAAGTCACCATTTACATCGGGTTGGTCCTCTTGAATATTCTCTAGTTTTCATTTTAGTTCTTGTCAGTATCATTTAGCTTTTGCTGGTTGTCAACAGCACCATCCATATTATTGAATATTTTCTGTCTGTTCTGTAATTTAGTTTCTAAGTTTCATTGCATATAATCTCCTTCAAATACAAGAGTGAGGGGATCTTATGTCTTGCATTTTGTTTTATCACCAATTGTGTTAGTAGAAAGGAGAGATGGTTGGCATCTCCCCTGACAGGGACGGGAACAGCCTTCGGGCTTTCCTGTTACCATCACATCCGGTTAAGGCTACCCACCTCGTTCTTGAGGTGGACCTTATAACCCAATTTTTCTTATAAAAAAAAAATCACCAATTAATGATCTTTTTGTTCAATTGTACCTCTGGGACGAAATAGAATGCAGAAGACGTGAAGGAATGCAAAGAAATTGTTGTCATGACTGGAATAGTTCAAGCTTTATGTGCCAAACAATTTTACATGACTGCCAAACAAAATTTTTTCGCTTGAACATTTTATTTGGCTCCACGAATATCAGTTTTGCTCATTGGACAGTATGGTATTTCATTTCTTTCCAATGCCCTATGAATTTTATGAAGGAACTGGAAGGTTATATTTCTTTACCAAATGAGGAACAGAAAGACTTTAAGCAAATGAAGGTCTTGCATTATGGGGTTTATCAAACTGCCATTATCATCTTCATGTTGTCTGTTCCCTCTGATGTTTCTTTTTGGTTTGTTCTTTGATTTGGAAGATAATATTTTGCAATGCTGCCAAATTATTTTTACCTTATCCTGCATATATGCATATGCAGCAGGGGTACTTCTCTATCACTTCTTTGTGCATGATTGACATGCAGTGGATTGGCTTCTCTTACCATCTCACTTTTTTAACCTTAAAGTCGAGAGAAGGTAATAAGGTGAAGGGGGATAATAGAGTAGACTTATTTTATTATTCCTGTATAGATGGGCCTCAGCATATCTTTTTCCTTGAAGAACTATCTCCTTATCTATTGCCCAAACACACAAAAACGGGGCAAATGAGAAGTAAAAGAAAGGAAGAAAGAGGAAATGAAAAAGGCATATTACTTTCTATCGCATAATAATTCTGGATACTTGTCAAACTATTTTTTCATTCTCTATCTTTTCATTATGCCATTAGTTTTTTTGTGTATCTTTACTGACCCTGTTCGATGTCCATACTTTTTGCTGCTGTATTATTTGCTGCTAAGGTTTGTAATGTGGATTGAACGTCTCATCCTAAACGTTACTTGTTGATGCATGACAGATTAAGGGAGTCTTTTAGCTGTGGTGAATGTAGATTTAGGGTCAGTCTTTTAGCTGTGGTGAATGTAGATTTAGGGTCAGGCGAATCTGTGGATCTAGGATCTGGAATTTTATAAGGAAGGGCTTCAGGTTTAAAGTGAGCTATGGCTTCAAAAGATTGAATTTTTATAGATGAAAAAAAAGCTGGAAACAAGAGAAATGAGTTGCTATAGTTTTCTAGCAACAACTAGAGATTATGCGTTCAGTAATGTTTGGGGGGCAGTCTGCGGGAAGTCTAGGAGGTTGGAGGTCTCTAGGGAGTTGAATGAATTGATTTCTTTGGAGGAGATTAGCTGGAGGCAGAAGTCTAGGGCCCTTTGGCTCAAGGAAGGTGATCGTTGTACCAAGTTTTTTCATTGTGTTGCTAACTCTCATAGAAGAGCGAACTTGATTTCTCATTTGGTGGTGGAGGGGGCAGAGTTGGAGGATCCAACAGAGATTGCGAAGGAGGTTGTGGATTTTTATTCTTCTTTGTATGTGGAGCCCTTTGATTGGCGTCCTTCCCTGGATGGGTTGGATTTTGATAGTATCACGGGGGAAGATGCAGTATGGCTCGAAAGGCCTTTTGATGAGGAAGAGGTGACCGGGGTGGTGCATTGCCTTAATGGTGATAAGGCCCCTGGTCCGGATGGCTACTCCCTAGCCTTTTTTCAAGCTTATTGGGCCTTTATTAAACATGATGTTATGATGATGTTTAATGAGTTCGCGAGAGATGGACAGTTTGTTCGGAGTCTAAACTCCACTTTCATTGTGCTTATTCCCAAGAAGCCCAGGGCGGTGGAGCTCAATGATTTTCGCCCCATTAGCTTAGTGGGGGGGATCTACAAGATTTTAGCCAAAGTGTTGGCCAATAGGTTGAAGTCTTTGATGGATAAGATTATTTCTCCTTCACAAAATGCGTTTGTTAGGGGGAGACAAATTTGGACTCGGTGCTTATTGCGAATGAGTGCATCGATTCCAGGGTAAAGTCGGGAAAACCTGGCATGCTATGCAAGTTGGATGTTCAGAAGGCTTATGACCATGTGAATTGGAAGTTTCTTTTGTACATTCTTCGTAGATGCGGTTTTGGTGAGCGATGGTGTCGTTGGATCTCGTTTTGCATCTCTACGGTGAAGTTTTCTGTGATGGTTAATGGCTGTCCGAGAGGCTTTTTTGGTAGCTCCCGGGGTTTGAGGTAGGGGGATCCCCTTTCTCCTCTCCTCTTTGTTATGGTGATGGAAGCATTTAGTCGTATGATGGGAAAAACGTCATACATAGCTTTTAACGACACCATCGCTCACCAAAACCGGGGCAGAACTCTCATATATGAAAAGCTATGTATGAACGAACACTTAAGGCACCAAAAACGTCCTGATTCCACATGTTAAGCTTCAATTTCAGCGCCTTTAACTTCGAGTCAAGCACAAAACTCGGAGATCCCCGAAACACAAAACCTTGCCACCACTCCTTGACCATGTCCACGAAACCATCCACTTTAAGCCACATGTTTTCGAAGCGAAACGGCTTCTTAATGCCCCCAAAACTGCCACTCTCCAAAACAATCGGAAAATGATCCGAAAGCAAACGAGGTAAGCGTCTCTGAATGAGCTCCGGATACATAGACTCCCATTCCGCACTAACAAGAAACCTATCCGACCAAGACTGAGAAAAACGACCTCTGGACCAAGTAAACCGACCACCAGTCATCTCAAGATCCATCAACCTGTAGGCAGAAACAAATTCTGAAAACTCCACCATGGCACTACTCAAACCCCCAACCCCCGACCGCTCACTAGGAAAACGAGTCACATTGAAATCCCCTCCAATGCACCAAGGCAGATTCCACCAGCTAAAAATGCCCGCCAACTCATCCCACAAAATCTTCCTACTCCATTCATCATTAGGACCATAAACTCCCGAAAAGATCCACTGAAGACCATCATCCACATTCCTAAGAATCAACGATATGGAAAAGGTACCAATACATGACTCAATCAGATCCACCATACGGGAATCCCATAAACACAAGATGCCTCCCGATGCACCCATGGCCTCCAAACAACACCATTTCACATGCTGCCCACCCCACAACCTTCGTACCAAGGCACGAGTCACCTCCGCTATTTTAGTCTCCTGAAGACAGACTAAGTCACCCTTCCACCCTCGTAAAAGATTACCCAAAACATATGGAAGAGGTTGTATCCTTCTAAGGGCGGGAGGCTTACTCTCATTAAGTCTACTCTCTCGTGCCTACCCACCTATTTTTTATCTTTGTTCCCTATTCCGGTTGCTGTGGCTAATAGGTTGGAAAAGATTCAGCGGGATTTTCTTTGGGGCAGCGGTGGTGATGTGCACAAATTTCATCTTGTGAAGTGGGATTTGGTGTGTTCTCCATTTTCGAATGGGGGGTTGGGGCTTCGTAGAATTACGTTGTTTAATAAGGCTCTGCTGAGCAAGTGGTTGTGGCGTTTTGCCAATGAAAGAGATAGGTTGTGGAGGGTGGTAATTGCTGAAAAATATGGGTGTGCAGTTGGGGATTGGCGAACTTTACTGAGCAGGGGGTCTTATGGTGTTAGCCTTTGGAAATTCATTAGTAAAGGGTGGGATGTTTTCAGCAATCATATTAGATTTTGGGTGGGTAGTGGGGTTCGGATCAGTTTTTGGAAGGATTGGTGGTGCGGCGACAAGCCTTTATCTTTGGCGTTTCCGGTTGTTTTCTCTTTGTCTAGGTGCAAGGAGGCTACGGTGGCGGAGTTCTTGATGGAAAGGGATGGTCATGTGGTGTGGGCTGTCCCTTTTGTTAGATCTGCCAATGATTGGGAAGTGGAAGAATTTTCAACCTTCTTTTCCCTTTTGTATAGTTCGATGCATAGGAGAGGAGTGGATGATAAGGTGTGTTGGATTGGAGCCAATAATGGTGTTTTCTCAGTTAAGTCTATGTACAATTCCCTTTCGTATGGGAATGGTTTGTCTTTCCCTTGGAAAGGGGTGTGGAGGTCGAAATGCCCTATGAGGGTCTCTTTTTTTGTTTGGGAGGCTATGCATGGTAGAATCCTCACCACCGATAATCTTCGGAGAAAAGGTGTTATTATGGCAGAATGGTGTTATCTTTGCCGCCGTGATGGGGAGTCGGTAGATCATATGCTTCTTCATTGTTTTGTGGCTAGAGCTCTTTGGAATCATGTTCTCTCTATCACGAACTTCTATTGGGTGATGCCTGAAAAGGTAGTGGATGTGTTGTGGAGTTGGAATAGGAAGTTTTCCAACCCGATTGCTAAGGCCATTTGGCGAATGATTCCTTCATGCATTTGGTGGTGTCTTTGGAGGGAACGTAACAATAGATGTTTTGAAGATGTTTCTCTGTCCTTGGTGAACTTGCAAGGGTGTTTGTTTCTTTCTCTTTTTTTTTGGGCTAACGCGGTGTTAGGTTGCCCCTTTATTGATTTCGATGACTTTCTTAGTTTTGTTGTTTGTATGGACTAAGTGTATTCGGTACAGTCCCTTGTACTGTTTTAGCTTCTTTCTAATAAGATTGACTTACTTATCAAAAAAAAAAAATGTTTGGGGGGCAGTCTGCTATCTGAAAGTCTCATGCCTTTCCTTGTTGGACTAATCTAACAGGCATTTTCCAACCTATAATTGCCAAAATGCCTTTACTTCACAGCAGTTGCAAAAAATTTCAGATCTGCACTTCACTTGAAAATTTACAAAATAATAACACAATAAATGTGCAGAGTAATGAGGTAACAAACATAGCAATGTCTGAATCAGTTTATCTTTTAACCGCAAGATCTTTAGTCAAATACTTCTAGGCTGGTGCTTTTGATAAAGAGTCAATGAGAACTTAGATTAGATAGAAACACTATAACACCTGCATCTTGTCATATACTCTCTTCCACGAATATGTAGTTATAGCAATGACAAAAATGAACATTATACTCTCTGCTGTCTTGACCTTGAATGGGCGAATACTTCTGTGTTGATTGTACCTACCAGTGAACGTTCAAATTATTTTGCTCCAGCATTTTCATGTTCATATCCTCTTGCCTTTCTTTGTTGCTTGTATGACTTGATGTTTCAGTATAGTTCTTTTGTACTGTCATCATTTTTGGTTCCTTAATAAAATCTTTCTTACTTATCAAAAAAAAAAGGTGCTACATACAAAGAGGTTCACATTTGCACCACCCAAAGGATCAGCAGCAGCCGAAACAAATCCTAGTGAGCATCTCCTTGAAGCAGTGGAGAACAGCAATCCAAGTTCTCTTCTACGGTATCTTGCATATCTTGATCTCTGCATGGTCTGTGAGAATAATGTTGATACCTGGCGACGAGCTGCCTTTTTTGAAGAAACTGGTGAGACTTACAAAAGAGTCACCGCTGTGTGCTTGAGGCCTCTGGAAGAGCTTGCATCAAAGTTGGCTCAAGGTTCAGAAAGTAATCTTGACAAGACCTCCCAACTATCCAATCAGTTGCTCTCACCAACTGATTCACGTCTAGAATCCAAGTATTGCGAACCGCTGAACAACTTGCAGGTACACAACACTGTTGCTTTACTTGTGGATGCTTCAAGGATATATAAATCTATTTACCGGTGTGCATGTATTGTCCCTTGAAGCTTTTCGGATTTTTAACTTGTACCAAATAGATAGCTTTTATGAGAGATTTTTCTTGGACAACTAATTCAATATAGCTAATAGGTGTTTAGAAAATTTGACGTTTGTTGGCGTTAGGCCAAATTAGCAAATTGTTACCAACTTAAGCTTTTGAATGCACACAATTTGAAAGATGTAGTTTTAAAACTGCATGTTTCCTTTTAGGCTTTAGCGAGCAATTGTTGAGCTGAAGATTCACCGGATGAAGATTTTAAGTGTCTTTAGGTTTGGTTGCCGAAAGAAAAAAAGAGGGCCATTACTGTAGTCATGTTAAAATAGTATTACCTTGTCTACTACTGTAGGATGGGAAGCAGCTGTGTTCTGTGACTGTGAGCCTTTGTTTACAAGGTCACATTCTGTTATTTCCTTAAAAGGGTCCTCCTTGAGATCTTCTTGGCAACAGATCCAATACTGTAGACTCTAATGTCATTTTTTGGAAGAAATTGCTGACCGTGAACATGAAAACCATTCATTACCTGCCAGTATAAGATGCATTCAAATTATGAATCTTCTGTGCATTTGATTTGGCTAAGTAATCAACTGTTCTGTCTTCTAGATGTTGGAGAATTTCTCATTGACTCAGAGTAAGTTTTTGAGATTTGATTGTCTACTGCTTGACCCGCTATTGCATGATGATGGAAATATTTCTCTCATTTCTCTACACAGGCACCTTATATTTTGATCTGGATGTCTGCTGGACCTACTACGCTAGGTTTAAGCACTCAATGCATCTCAAACTTCATATTTAATTCTCTTTTAGACATGTAGTGTCTAAAAATGCAGAAATATGCTAATATCTCTTGAGAGTTTCACTTGGACTTTCCACGCTCTGTTCTGCATGTTACCTGTAACCTGGTTATAGATTAGCTAGTTATGTTTGATATTTTTTGCCAATACATTGTCACTGATAAATAAAAATGGTGCAGTCGAGGAGAGCACCCAACTACTAGAAATTTGTTTGCATCATGATGGAATTCAATATGAACAGTATCTTCTGCAGCTATTTACTTGATAATACAACCTAATGCTGGACACTTTACGCAGTTATATGCATGGTGTGCCAGGACGGTTGCCTCAATAACTGCACATTCGTACAGGGAAGACAGGTTTGGGGTTGCTCAGCTCTCTGGAAGTAATGCTGCTGTCATCTCAACTTTGTTATCTTGCCTTCTTGCTGTTGAGGCATTCATGGGGAAGAAGACAAACCTTCAAACACCTCCTCATTTGATGGGGCCAGCTGGAATCAAATGGGCAACATTAAGCGCTGGAAGAATAGACGTTGCTGTTGGTAGAAAGAGAGGAGGGCCTTATTATTTGAAAGCATATGCCATTGCTGATGTTTTAAGGACCTCAATCTACCAGATTGTGTCTGCTTTCCACGGGGAAATGCTGAGTAGTGCTAAAGCAGGTCTTCTCGAGAAGGATTGGATCATTAGCAGCAAACCTCCTTTTGGTACCCGCGAGCTCCTACTGCAGAAATTGCGTCTTTGCCTGGATTTTCGAGCTAGCTAACTGCTAATTTGCCTGGGTTCAAACCACTGCCGTTTTTTTTTCCTGTCCTTTCCCGCACCTTCCCTTTTTTGATTTTCCCATTTGTGAACTTTCCTCTTAGGACAGCACAAATGAGGAGGCGGTCTTGTTTGTTAATTCTGAGTTATAGGCTGAATATAGAGAGAATGCTGGTTTTGCTAATATCAAAGGTAATTGGTATAATTTAAGCTGTATGATAGGTAGAGCACACTTGAATTGGGTGTTGAGTTATTGAATTGAGCTAACCCATTGGAGGGGCAGCCTCGTATGTTGGTTTCAGATTGTCCGACGTTCCTCATTTGGGTACTAAGGAACTTTACTGTGCTTCTCATTGTCACGGTATCCTCTTCTTTCTCCCAACTTTTCTTTCGTACTGGTTAATATAATAATTTCATGTTTTTGTTATCAAGAAGATTAATTCGATTAAGGGCGAGTCATAGCTGTATTAGGAGGGGTAGGTGTTGACGTTGGCGAGCTGCCGCTATAATTTTGCATCCTTTTTATTTATTTTTAAGATATGTGGCGTGCCGCACGATAATGATTTGTCAATTTTGGAAAGTAAAATAATTTTTTAAAATCTCATAAAATTTCAAGCAGTAATTTTAAATTTACATTTTTATTACTAGGATTAATTCGATTTTTGCTTACAATTTTGCATTTATTATTATTATTATTATTTATTTTTAAGATATGTGGAGTGTCACATTACAACGATTTGTCAATTCTAGAAAGCTAAATAATTTTTTAAAATCTCATAAAACTTCAAGAAGTTTACGTTTTGTTATCACGAGGACTAATTCGATTTTCGCTAATAATTTTGCATTTCTTTTTTTTATTTATTTTTAAAAGATGTAGCGTGTCACATGACAATGATTTGTCAATTCTAGAAAGCTAAATAGTTTTTTAAAATCTCATAAAACTTCAAGCAATAATTTTAAATTTTCTTAATTTTTTTGCGAGTGACATTATTGTGAGGCTGAAACCATCATTTTAGAAGTGAAAAAAATAATTTCCGTTCAAATTGTGAGAGAATTTTCACAAAGGTACCAAATGTCTAAAATCAATAGTTAATAGGCGTAATGTGTTAAAAATAAGGGTTAAATGCATGTCATGCCCATGTGGTATGCGCTAATAGTAAATATGCCCCTGAGGTAAACAAAGTCTTTTTCATACCCCTGAGGTAAACATTCAGGAGCAAATATGCCCTTCCGTTATGTACTGTTTGAAACACTAACAGTAAATGCTGACGTGTCAAAATTAGACACGTCAGCACCAATCATAAAAGCGACACGTGGCATTTTCGAAAAAAAAAGGAGAGAACCCCTTCGAGCGGCGAAGGGAGCCCAGATCTGGGCTCCCCGCGTCGCGCGAGGCGACTCCCCTGCTCAGGGGTGGCTGGCAACCGCCTCGCGCGGGGTGGCTTGCGCGACGAGGGGAGCTCAGATCCGGGCTCCCCGCGTCGTGCGAGGCGGTTGCTGGCCACCCCTGAGCAGGGGAGCCGTGGCGGCGAAGGTTCGCCGCTCGAAGGGATTCTCCTTTTTTTTTCCCGAAAATGCCACGTGTCGCTTTATGATTGGTGCTTACGTGTCTAATTTTGACACGTCAGCATTTACCGTTAGTGTTTCAAACGACACATAACAGAAGGACATATTTGCTCCTGAATGTTTACCTCAGGGGTATGAAAAAGACTTTGTTTACCTCAGGTGCATATTTACTATTAGCGCATACCACAGGGGCATGACATGCATTTAACCCTAAAAATAATAGTTTATGATATAAGAAGTCAACACTCCATGGTTGAAGAGTGAAAATTGTATTTATTACCAAACATTTTTTTTCCTTTGCATATGTTTTTGTATTTTCCTTTTATGTGCCTCATTCTTATTTTTAATCCTGTTCTTAAATATATATTTTTATTACACAAAGAACATATGTAGCATTAGAGGGTCACGTCACAATTTTAACCAAAAACTAATTGAAAAAATGGATAAGCTAGCGTATCATATTTTAGAAGTGGTTTAGAAGTGGAAAACTTGGGTATTAAACTTACAAAATTAAAAACTTAGGTCTTGAAATAAAATTGAAAAAAAGAGTGTATCATATTTTCTTTTTGGAAAAAATACATTTTTCGCCCCAAACTATTGGGGGTAATGAAACTTTGCACCCCATATTATCAATTTGGTGACATTTTGCCTTCAACTATCACCTATTTATAGATTGCACCCCGACGTCAGGATTTCTGTCATTTTGTACGAAAAAACGTGCAACTGACACACACATGACTCATGGTGACATTTTGTGTCCCTTTTATCCCTAGAAAAAACATATATTTTTGACCCCCTAACTATTGGGATACATGCACTTTGCACACCTATATTACCAATTTGGTAACATTTCATTTCCCCAACTACCACCTACTTACAGATTGCACCTCGATGTCAGGATTTCTGTCATTTTGACGGAAAAGCGTGCACGAAACACATACATCACTCATGGTGACATTTTATGCCCCTTTTACCGAAGTACACCATAAAACAAATTACTTGGTCACTGATATAGGTGGAAAACATTTTACATTTACTCACAAAATTACCTTATACCTGTTCACTGCTTGAAGGGGAAGTCTCTCTAAAAAGTACTAGAGAGGGACTGACATTCAAACCGCAACATCTTTAACATTACTTCAAATACGTAAAATCAAGGGTTTGAATCCCAAATTTTTCAATCAATCTAAAAATTAAGAGTAATCTATCATTGGGAACCATGGTGCTTTATCGAAGGATTTAAACGTTGAATAATTGAGGACCATTACGCACATGTGTGATGCCATCATGGTCCAAATAAACTATTGAGGTCTCAGGATGAAGTTGGTTTCGTTGGTCTTCATGCGAGGATGAGGGAAAGGCTAGTGTATGTTAAAAGAAAAGAATAAAGGATAAAATAAAATTTTCAAAAGGTTTCATACTTCTTATGTTCACTTGTACAACAAGGATTAAAAGGGGCATATAATGTCAACATGGGTCACGTGCACACTTTTACGTCCAAAATGACGAAAATCCTAACGTCGAGGTGCAATATGTAAGTATGTGTTAGTTAGGGGTGAAATATTACCAAATTGGTAATATGGGGTTGCAAAGTACCAGTATCCCAATAGTTGGGGGCAAAAAATGTCTTTTCCTAAAGGGTAAAAGGGCATAAAATGTTACCATGAGTCAAGTGTGTGTCACGTGCACGCTTTTCCATCCAAATGACTGAAATCCTGACGTCGAGGTGCAATTAGTAAGTAGGTGGTAGTTGGGAACGAAATGTCATAAAATTGGTAATATAGGGTGCAATGTGTCAATACCTCAATAATTAGGGGGCAAAAAGTGTATTTCTCCCCTTTTTTTTTTTTTTACTTTTGAGTTACATCCAAGCATAACTTCTCATGATTCAACTAATTAAAAGAAAACATTACTTTTCCTCTAAACTGTGGGTCAAATATCATTTTGAATCATTAAATTACTAATTTATGTCACATTAACCTCTTAAAATACTAAAATTAATTATTGTTGCCATGTCATAAGATCGAACCATCGACATTGTACCACATAGTCTATTTTTATATATTTCAATTGTAAGATCTTATTTGAGGACGAATATTGATGCATTTAAGTAGTTTGATCAGATAAATGTGAGAAAATTGGTAGTTAACACCCGCAAATTAATGACATTTATGTAATAATTAAGGGGCTAGAAATAAAGATTTTGTTTAATTAAGTTACAAATTCAAGTACGGTTCACTTACATTTTGAACAACTTCTTGTTTGTTTGTTAGTTACAGCTTACATGATTAGTTTATAATTATCTTTAATAGAAAATAAATTTCTCGATTCCAGTTTTATATGTTCTCATAATTTTTTTTTGTCAAGTATTGATGTTCTTAATTATGGTAAAATATTTTATGGTCCTACTTAATTTGATCAATTGCAATTATAAACTTATACAACTTAATTTCATTTACACTTTATTCGTGATATGCTCGCATTGGCCAATACAATTTATAAATTATTATATATGCATCAAATTAGAGTAGACTTCGATCAGTACAAGAGAATTAAGATCGTAATGGGGTTACATATATATAGCATACTCCCCCACTAGATTCACCACTAAAATTATATATACACACGCCAAATTAAACCTCTATTTAATTAATTAAATTGATAACATTTCTTTCTTAATTTATCCATTGATATCCCACTGCACGTTGTACGCAGCACGTCTGAATTAGTAATATTTATGTACTGCTTAATTGAACTAGACTGGATCTTGAGTCATGCGACATAAAATATTACAACACGTGCAATAATTTAGATAGAGATTTTGCGGGTGCTTAAGATATCTCTATATAACATATATAATCCTCTCAATTAATTATATCAATTGGAAGGGAGAGAGACACGTACACATATCCAACGAGCATTCCCATTACTCCTCATGTGAATGCATGATTCAGATTGAAAGTTGTACATGATGGTGATTTTAAAACTCCATTCTAGTTGGTTCCACTTATATGTTTCTTTCTTTTATGCACGAAAGAGACGTTTTATTTTTTTCTTATCATAAAATATTGGCGTTCCCAGTTTCTCAATATTGGTTTGGTCCTATCGCTAGCTAGTTTAATATATTCAAATGAACCAATTGACGGGGCGTTTGTTTCTCGATATTTCTCTTCATCAATATTTTTAAACAATTATAAAATAATATCTCTCCTCATTAAATTATAAAATAATAATATACTATTTAATTAAATCTTCTCTCCTCAATTTTTCATAAAATACTATAATTTTTCACAAACCCCAATACAAAAAATTTCCATATGCCCACGACCAAACACTCCTATTGTGATACACGAGTGAAAGTTGGAAAGTCAGCGTGTACGTGTCGAAAGTCAAACGGTTTGGCCGAGTGAAAAAGAGATGGAGGAAGTCAAAAAGATGGCAGCTTTCTTGTGTGCTCTTTTTTTTTTTTTTTTTCTAAGCTGTACTCTTACTAAATGGTAGTTGGAAGTATTCTCTAGGTAAATTCCTCATAAAGCAACCCATCGAGGGGGTCAAATGCTCAAATTGAACACGCTAGCTAGCTGACCAATTCCAAAGTGCAAACAGAGCAAATAAAAATTGGAGTGACGTGTATTTAGAAAAAAAAAATTGGAGTGACGTGTCAAATTGTTCATCGTACAACTAAGATATTTTTTTTTTTTTTAAAATTAGATTAAAATAATGTCCTCAAAGGTTTGTAGTCAATTTCAAGGATTGATTTTTTTTTTTCTAATTTGAAATTGTATCGAGATGGGTCAAAGTGTTCACACGGTTCGATAATTAATCTGGACAAAACTGAATGTATTCAGATTTAAGCATTATATTTATCTTTTCTATTGGAACAAAGTTAAATACACTTTTCGTCATTTACTACTAACCTTTTATACCTTATACCTTCCTCGGTTAATTTGAATGCTCATAATTTATTTATTAAAATATTAATATTTTCCGTCCGAATTAACTCTTGAACATATAGTATTCAAGGTTGTAGTTGACGAGGAAAAAATTAAAGAGGCTGCTTATCCTAAATTCAAGTGTTACACACAACGGTAGGATTGGTATAAAAATGAAATGAAATGAAATGTAAGTACTTTGACAACAAGAGGTCAAGAGTTATACAGTTAATTAGTAGCCACTTAAGGTGAAGTACTTGAGGCGAGTTTAATTTTTTATTTTTTATTTTTTCTTTTGAGCAAGTTGAATCTTTGTTTATTCACACATACAGGGACCGGTAGTGTTTGTTTGTGGAAATTTTGGGGTTTTGGAAATTTTGGGTATTGAGGTTTGTGAAAAACATAGATATTTTATGGAAAAGTGAGGAAAGAGAAGATTTAATTGAATAATATAATATTATTTTATAATTTAATGAGGAGAGAGATTATTTTATGATTAAAAATTTTGAAGGCTGAAAATTTCCGAAGACAAACGACCATTGTGAACCCGCGTGTGACGAGTCTTTTATGGGTGGAAATATGACTCTTTATAGGAGGCCGGAGGGTCAAGGGTTTTAACATTTCGCAGTCTCTGAATCCGCGTGTGACAGAGTCTTCAAAGACCATATTGGTCAAGTCTCGAAATCTCCATACTATATAACATACCCTCTCCGCCTCACTTCCCCTCAACCTTAACTGCAGCCTGTCACCCACCAATCTGCTCGGCAAACTTCCAACGCCAACAATCATGGCACTGTCAACAATGATCTATAGCCATCTTCCTGCCGCTCAATCCAGCGTGACCGGGCTGTCCATAATCCGCGCCAATCAAGCACTTGTCCTCGATCTTCCACAAACAGAGCCATCGAACCGGGCTTCACGTCTTGCCGAATCAGTACTCTCACACCTCCACCTCCATGTTGAAGCCCCTGCTCGGACCAGTCTTCCCCAATCCCATTGGGCGTCGTACAGTGAAGAGAAACTCTCGACTCCAACAACCTCCCCCAAGGAGGTCATAGCGCACAAGTGGCGTGAGATACATGGTTCCACGGACTGGGACAATCTTCTGGACCCTCTTCACCCTTGGCTCCGAAGGGAAATTGTCAAATACGGAGAGTTTGCACAAGCAACGTACGATGCTTTTGACTTTGATTCTTTCTCGGAGTTCTGCGGGAGCTGCCGGTACAACCGTAACAATCTATTCGACAAACTAAGCCTTTGTAGAAATGGATATACCGTTAGCAGGTATATTTATGCTATGTCACATATAGATATACCCAGGTGGCTGGAGAGGTCACATTTGGGGGACACCTGGAGCAAAGATTCCAACTGGATCGGTTATGTGGCAGTTAGCGACGACGAGGAGACACGTAGGATTGGACGGAGAGATATCGTGGTGGCGTGGCGTGGAACCGTGGCACCGTCTGAGTGGTACGAGGATATGCAAAGGAAGCTAGAGCAATTTGGGCAGGGGAAGGCTAAAGTTGAACGTGGGTTTCATAGTATTTACACTAGCAAGAGTGACTCGACTAGGTACAACAAGTCCAGTGCCTCGGAGCAAGTTATGAAAGAAATAACGAGCATTGTGGAATCGTACAGGGAAAAGGGTGAAGAAGTTAGCCTTACAGTCACTGGACATAGCTTGGGTGGTGCATTGGCGCTCCTCAATGCTTATGAAGCAGCATCCACCATTCCCAACCTTCCAGTTAGCGTGATCTCCTTCGGTGCACCTCGGGTTGGCAACATTGCTTTCCGAGACGAGCTTCAACAATTGGGAGTCAAAACATTGCGGGTGGTAAATAAGCAAGACATAGTCCCCCGTACGCCGGGGATTGTTTTCAACGAGAGTTTACAGCGGTTTGAAGACATCACCGGGACATTGGGGTGGGTTTACACTCATGTTGGAGCGGAATTGAAACTCGACGTTCGTTCTTCGCCATTCCTCAAACATGGATTCAATTTGCCAGGCTTCCATAGCCTTGAGACGTACCTCCATCTTGTCGATGGGTTTCTTAGTACAACATCTCCATTCAGATCGGACGCTAGGAGGGATGTTGCTTTAGTTAACAAGGCATGTGACATATTGGTGGAGGACCTTAAGGTCCCGCATTGTTGGTACCAGTTTGCCAACAAGGGATTAGTTTGTAATGGTCATGGTAGATGGGTAAAACAAAAGAGGGACCCAGAAGACATACCTTCACCCGTTAGGGAAGAAAGTGTCCACAAATTTGCAGTTGGGACGCAATCTCAAGTTGTACTTGTACCACGATATAATATTGCATAAACTAGAATTCTTTTTTGTTTTTCTTGGGCATAAACTAGAATTTCGTTCTCAAAAACTTAACTATGTTAGGTGATTATACTAAATCTGAAGATAACCGGCTCATAAGAATCTGGATTTACATAACTGGGCCCAAAAGGGATCAATTTGAAGAAATTCCTAAAAGATAAGCCTAACAAGTCGTCAACCAAAGATGCGACCCACGAAGATAAAGTTTCAAGATCGAATGCATATGATGGAAGAAAAATCGTCCTATTAGATTACGTGGCAGCAGCTGATTTACTTCTGTTTACTTCAACTGAATACTGTTAGTTTGTTAAGCTCTCATTCGTGTATAAATATAACTCACAGTGTACAAAGTAACTTACTGAAATATACGATAACATTCTCACATTCAATCTTTTCTATCTCTGTTTCTTCTCTCTCTATCATTCCAACTATACACGTTTTTACATGGTATCAGAGCTCTAATGGCTTCAGAAACTCCATCTTCCGCAACTGATGCTGACAAATCAAGCAGCCCTTATTTCTTGCACAATGGAGATAGTCCTGGTGCTATTTTGGTTACTCAAGTTCTCACTGGTGAAAATCATTCGAGCTGGCGTCGATCCACGGAGATGGCACTCAGCGCAAAGAACAAGCTTCAATTTGTAAATGGCAGTCTTCCTAGACCAACAACTGATGATCCTTTATGGACACGATGCAATGATATGGTTGCATCTTGGATCTTGAATTCTGTATCGAAAGAACTTGCTAACAGTGTCTTATACATAGATACAGCAGCTGGAATATGGAAGGATCTTAATGAGAGATTCTCTCAAGGAAATGGGCCACGGATCTTCCAAATTCAGAAATCTATTGTCTCATTATCTCAAGGACAACATACTGTTAGTAAGTACTTCACTATTCTCAAAGGTTTATGGGAAGAGTTATCGAATTACAAACAGACTTTGGTCTGTTCTTGCAGCACTTCTAAGTTGCTGGCTGAATCTTACAATCAAGAGTGCATTATGCAGTTCCTGATGGGACTTAATGACTCTTATTCTCATGTCCGAGGCCAGATCTTACTAATTGAGCCTCTTCCTTCAATCAACAAAGTATTTTCATTAGTTCTTCAGGAGGAACGTCAAAGAGATGTCTCTGTTCTTGACTCTCCTTCAGTTGAAAATACTACATTTGTTGCTCGATCTCAGTCATATAGTTCTCGTCCTCTTCCACGTAAAGACAAGCCGACTTGCAGTCACTGTGGTTTTGTAGGTCATACTATTGACAAGTGTTACAAACTTCATGGATATCCTCCCGGATATAAGTTTCGATCTAGGTCTTCTACTGTCCATCATAGTGCTGCTAATTCTGCCTATCAAGTGTCTGAGGTTTTGCCTGCTGGTTTGCCATTTACAATGGATCAATGCAGACAGCTTTTAGCCCTCTTACCTACGGCATCTCAGAATTCTTATGCACAGCAATCTTCTGATGCACATTCATCTTCTGTTCTTCAAGCTGGACTTGTAAACATGGCAGGTAAATCTTCCATTTCTTCATCCACTTGGATCGTGGATACAGGGGCCACTGACCATATGGTCTCCTCTGTTCCTTTTCTCACATCTGTAACATCTACTACATCCTCTTATGTTAGACTCCCGAATGGTATTTCAGTTCCTATCACTCATATAGGAACAGTTCAGCTTTCTCCTCATATTTTACTGCAACATGTTCTTGTCATCCCTTCGTTTTCTTTTAATCTTCTTTCTGTCAGTGCTTTAACCAAACAAATTTCATGTTTTTTCTGTCACTAGCAAAAAAACTACGATATAGAGTATTGGAAAGAGGAAGCCCGAGAAAGGAGCAACAAGGAAAAAATGGAGAATTCACTATAAAGAAAAGGAAAAGAAGAAGAAGAAAGATATGTAATTAATAACACAACAATTATGAGTTCGAAGAAAAATAGCACAAAATTGCTAACTTAATCATCGGAGGATTTACTCCGAGGTGACCGAAGATTTTGTTTATATAGTACAGGGAAGATTTGCAAAAGGATATAAGCTCATTTATTCCGAATAGCCTTTGAAAATCAACTGATTCATCGTTAGGAATGTGACTTGTTGCAAAAGAGGACTCATGAGTTTAGGTTTTCGTTTCAAATTTAAATTTGAAAAAAAATTTGGATTGAAACCAGGCTTAAGTCTTAACCTTTGTTTGGTTGGGTAGGATTTAAAACCGATTTTGTTATTATTTTCTTTAACTGTTTTTTTCAAATAGTTTTTTAAAGATATTTACTTGAAAACTGCCGTAAGATACTTCCACTGTGCACTTCCTCGTTGCCCCCAATTGAAGCACCTCCTATGGCATAGGTTGTAGTCTAGGAGTTGGTTGTTGTACAGTCCCCGCTGCGGGATAGATCCGCACGGATCCACCATGCCTAGCGTCCGATGTAGCGTGGTTGCTGAGGGTGGCGTGGTGGTGGCACTGCGTGGGGTGGAGGGGCGGATCCAACAGCCCTACCAGATTTTTTTCTCCCATCTTTTTAAATTTAGAGAATTTGACATTTTGGTCCTTGAGTTTATACCCCTTTGGCAAATAGGTCATTCACTTTCAAATTTCAAATTTTTAGTCCATGAGTTTTATTTGTTTGACGAAATGGTCCTTCCGTCAGTTTGTTATCCCTATGCTTAACGACACATGAAGCGGTCGACATGGTATATGTGTTGAAAGTGAGCGGTCGACCGGTACATGAAGCGATCGACTGCTACATGAAGCGGTCGATCGCTACATGAAGAGGTCGACCACTTCATGTAGCGGTCAACCGATACAAATTTGTTGACGTGTCAGAGAGCTCCGTTAAGCATATGGATAACAGACTGACGGAAAAACCATTTCATCAAACAAAGAAAACTCAAGGACTAAAAATTTGAAGTTTGAAAGTGAAGGACCCATTTGCCAAAGGGGTATAAACCCAAGGACCAAAATGCCAAATTCCCTTAAGTTTACTTTCTTATCTTATGTTTAATTATTTTTTATTTATATTTTATTAATAGATGGTATGGACTACAAAAAAATTGCCTATAGCGGAGGCCAAAAATTGCTGGTACAGGAGAAAAAATACTTTTAACCAGCCAATTTTTACCGCGTTTGCAAAAAATGCGTTTGTGTGTCAGGGTAGGGTTTTAGCTGCGTTTTTTTACAAACTCTAGTGAAAACTGTCCTACCCCAACGGTCAGTTAGCAGCGATCCCCAACCGCTGGTATAGACATTATATGCGGTTGAATTTTCTTTTTTGGCAGCGTTTTTCTAAACCGCCGCTATAAGTATTTAACAGCGTTTGCAAAACGCCACTACAGACCACGCTATTGTGGCGTTTTAGAAACGTTGCTATAGCTCGATTTTGTTATGGGGTTTAGAAAACGCCGCTAAATCAAATGGGAAATTTTTTTGTGGTGTCTCACAAATGCTGCCAAATACATATGCCAGCATTTTTAAAACGCCACTTAATCATTTCACTAAAAGCTGCAATAGATACATTTATGTAAAAATCTGGATTTTTATCTATTATAAAAAATTATTTTAATTGATGTCAAAACATAAGAACAAGTTTAATAAAGCAAAACATATTTTATCATTGACTAAATAACTACGACGTACAAGTTTTGCAACAAACACAAGAGGTTCAAGAAGTTACTAACAAGAAGTCTAAAAAGTAACAACTATCGTCATTTAATATAAAATAACTACAACTTTAATCCTTTGCAGTAGCAGCTTCAACACCATCTACACCAGCACCCAACACCATCATCGCACCAGCACCACAAACACCAACATCATCATCATCATCATTATCATTATCTGCAATTGCAATGTTGGAAATGTAACAAAGAATAATATTTCGAAAAAAGATACAAATAAATAAATACAAACACAAGAGCTCTGTACACACTTAAGGACAAAAATATCTTACCATCAAATGTTGCACCTAGATTATTTCGGCTTGCATGAGATGATCGAGGAAGTGATCGTGGACCTAATGGAGTGTCGACATTTTGTTCGTTACGGTATTGCTACAAAAGTATAACAAACAATTAACTAAGAAAATACATACTTAGATAGATTCAATCAGTGACTATTAGGGTAAAGTAATAAATTGCTCCCAGCTTTCGCATGATGGGTTGAATAATAGATTCAAGAGAATCATTTTGTACCCCTGAATTATGGGGTACCTGACACTTTGCACCCCCTTGTCTTGATTTCGTGACATTGGGCTCACGAACTTTTGATTTCCTTCGGTTAACACCCCGAAACTCATTTCTCCATTAACACTAACGGTAATAAGCTCACGTGCCGTCCACGTGAGCCACTTAAATCTTACCTTTCCGTTTTACCCTCCTTATTGTCGCGAAGACTCGATTCCCTCCAGCACTTAGCCCAATCTTTATTCTCTCTTTCGAACTCATTTTCTCCTCTTTGTTCGACTCTCAGTCCAACGCATGCACTCGCCATCTCTCATTAAATCCTTACCCTCTTACTCTCTCTTCTTCGTCAGATAAAGTTTGGTTCTTGGCTGCAATGGCTGAGCTTACAGAGACAAAAACACTGTCTGAGGCTGAAAAGAAGAAGGAGCAGAGCCTGCCATTTTACCAGCTCTTCACTTTTGTAGACAAGTATGTTTGGTTGCTCAAGGTCTCTAGGAGCTCGGGAGCCATTATCCATGGCTCTTCCATGCCAATTTTTTTTCTTCTTTTCGGTGAAATGGTTAACGGTTCGACAAGAACCAATTCGATTTGAAGAAAATGACCAAAGAAGTTTCAAAGGTCTACAACCCAATCATGGAATACGTCAATGCTAGTATTTGTGCCGAACAAGTGAAGCTTTACGTTTCCCATCTGTCTCATTGTCCTCGTTTAGTTTGAGATCCATTCTCGTTTAAAATAAAGGGAAGACTTTGGTTCTGAAAATCGTTAATATTCGTCTTTTGTCAATTGGAAGTCCTTTTTCATCCTAGCTAGCCATTAATGCTATGTAAACCTGATATATCATTGACCTAAAAAGCGTACGTACTTTACATATTGTGTCCTTATTGACCTTCTAACTCTTTTACCATCTGTATAGTCCATTGCCCAAGTTCGAATAGTTTACTCATATGTTGATGAGAGCAAGGCCCTGAATTCGTACTCATATGTAATATATAACACATTGAAGCTTGGGCGTAGTTGATATCTTCTCTCCATCTTGCGGGGGTATTATGACCTGAGCATGCACCTTTATCAACGTGAACATGCTGACTCAGCACCTGCACAGTCACCTGCTTCAGCACCTGCCCTGTCATCAGCCGAATCTTCTTCTTCGTCTCTCAGCTGATATTCTATTATTCTGTTTTCTCTTTTCTTTCGTATATATTCTTTTTTTCCTTCTAGCATCTTCTCTGGTTGTTAGGCGGTTAGATTATTCCTTTTCCCTTCGGGTGTATATATTTCGTATGATCCTCTCATTCTTTGACAAGTGAATATACAACAGATTCATCCTACTCTCAACCTCTCCTCCTTCTCACGTTGAATGCTTTCTGAAACTTTTCTTTTTTAGCTTTGTTCTTAACTCTGACAGGAATGACCAAGGGTCTGGGTCTGGGATGTACATATGGGATAGCGTTCATGTCATGGGCACTCGTTTTCTGACATTCAAGCTTAGGAAAGAAAGGCTCTCAATGTATTCATAAGAAATGGAGGTCAATTTTAGCTACCCATCCAGACCATATGTGATTATCTTCCAAAATTTCTCGATTTTCTTCCCCGCTGGAAAGACTGTTGTTGTTGCCCATTTATTATGAACTTTTTTCTTTCATATCTTTTCAACAACACTTTTGAAGAACTTGAAGATTTTTGTCTACGATCTGCCACCGAAGTACAACACGGACTGACTATCCAACCACTTGTTTACCGCAGAGGTCGCCATCCACCGAGCTTTGTTGAACAGCCATGTGAGGAGGTTTGATCCTTATCCAACCGGCCTTGTTTTCTATTAATTATTGTTATCAGGCCTGAATTGAGGTGAGCAGTTTTTCTTCATTGGTTTTGGCAGGTCTGATGTTTTTTTTTTTTTTTACCTTTGTGTATTCTAATTTTCCGATCACACCATCTATAATACTTATTAACTTACCTAGAAAATAAAAAACAAAAAGTGGGCAAATTGCAAACTTAAGTCATAAAATCTAACTACAAAACAACAAATGAGGATGGTGAACGTAATCATTAATATAGGCTAATTACCAAAAAATAAAAATTGAAAAACTTCCTCAAATATTTCATAACATACTTTGTACTGACATTCGAAATTGATCAATTCTAGGTAATTAGAGACCTTCTGGATCAGCAAAGAAAACTCTCGCTAAATTAAAAAGAAAAATAAAGAGTCAAAGACAGAGAATGCGACAGATAAATACCAGAGAGGAATAGTTGGATCTCTCTTACATAGCATTTATATATGTTATGACCAATGAAGGAAACTTCTTTAGTCTACTGCTAGACAGAGATCCCAGTGGAGTTGAGCATATTTCAGTACCGTTCTTCAATGGTGATGAATCAGTTGATTTACGGTCAACACGTCCGAGTAAATGCGTCTTGATCTTCACGTATCTTCCCTACAAAACTACAAAAATAACCCCAGGCACCGAGGTTAAGAACCTCCGATGCTTAAGTCATCAGGAGTGGAGGACTTGTTAAATATTCTTTGAGCTCTTCAAAATCCCTTTGACATTCCTCCGTCCATTCGAAGGCCTTTTGAAACGTTTTGAAAAATGGCAGACATTTATCCGTAGCGCGAGAGACAAATCTATTGAGCGCTGTTATTCACCCCGTGAGTCGTTGCACGTCCTTTACGTTCTTCGGCGATTGCATGTCCAGGATGGCCTTGATCTTTTCATGGTTAGCTTCGAAAGCGCATTTTGCTGGATTTAAACGCATTGTGTATTTTTTGAGTTCTTTGAAGGCTTCGGCAAGATATGTAACATAATCTTCCGCTTCTCGTGTTTTCACTAGGAAATCGTCCACGTAAACTTCCATGCAGCGTCCTATCTTTTTTTGGAACATCAAGTCGACCAGCCTCTGGTATATTGCTTCAGCATTCTTTAATCCAAAAGGCATTACTCGATAGCAATAAGTATCTCGACCAATTGTGAAGAAAGTACATTCTTGATCTGGTTATATCTCGAGAAAGAGTCCATGAAGCTGAGGAGCTGATGTCCCACGGTTGAATCGACAAGAGAATTGATTCTTGGGAGCGGGTAACAATCTTTTGGGCATGCCTTATGTAGGTTAGTGTAATCTACGCACATTCTCCACCTACCGTTGGTCTTCTTTACCATGACCACATTCGCTAGCAAACTGGGATAGTTAACTTCCCTGATAAATCGAGATTTGATCAATTTCTCGACTTCCTCCTGGATCGCTTGACGTCTTTCAGAAGCGAAGCTCCTCCTACGTTGTACGATTGGTTTGACGTCGGGGCGTACAATTAATTTGTGGGTAATGACCTCGGGGTCTATTCCTGGCACATCTACATATGACCAGGCGAAAACTTCGGCATTTGCTCGAAGAAATTCCAAGAGTTTTTTTTGGAATAATTAGATAGTTGTGTGCCAATCTTCATCGTTCGCTCTTTCGAGTCCGCCCAGAGCGATACTTCTTCTAACGGTTCCACCGGTTGCACTTTGAATTCTTCCCGATATTCAATAGCCATGGTTTCTACAGTTTCTCGGGTGCCCGATAGGTAACACTTTCTTGCTTGTTCTTCTTCTCGTTTTGCCTCTCATATTCCCTATTTCATTTTCAAGTGGTAAGTTGACACCACAACGCGCAATTGATTCAGGGTAACTCGACCTATGATGACATTGTAGGAAGATTCTCCTTCGAGAATCAAGAACCTTACGGAGAGTGATGCTTCATTAGGGGGCTTCCCCACTGTGAATGGTAATTCTTTTATTCCCAGGATGAATACTTCATGACCAGTGAACCCTGTGAGTCGAGTGTTTTCTTTTCTAATGGCTTCCTTCCTGAGCTTCATTTGGTCGTAGGTGGTGGTATACAAAATATCAGCGGAACTTCCGGTGTCAATGAGTATTCGCTAAATTTTGCAATTTCCTATTAAAGCGTCGATTACCAGCGCGTCGTCGTGTGGATATTCAATCCCCACCATGTCTTTTGCTGTGAACGTGATAGGATTTTCTTCTCCTGATATCAGACGCTGAGATTCGCTGTTTATTTTTGCAACAAGTAACCATCTCACGTAGGTTTTCTTGAAGATTTACACGATCTTCCTACTGCAAAGCCTCCAGAAATGACCCTGATTTTGCTATCGCTCTCGGTGGTGAGCGTCATTCTTCTGGTCTTTCTCTCTGTCATGGGGCATCGTTGACCCTTCGATCTTCATGAGGTTCTTTCTCGTCTCTTCGGTCGGGCCCCAAACGTCTGTTCTTGGGAATCTTGGGCTCTCTCTGGAATGGCTCCTCTAGTCTGGTCGTGGTGAACTGTCGTAGACGCCCTTTTTGAATGAAGGCTTCTATTTGTCTCTTCAGTTGTATGCATTCGTCTGTGTCGTGGCCATGATCATTTTGGAAGCGACAAAATTTGCGGCCGTCTCGTTTGTCAGGATCAGACTGCATTTTCGGGGGCCACTGTATCTCGGGATTGTTTCAGATCTCCATGAGAATTTTTCCCTGGGATGTATTGAAAGGCGTAAATTGTAACCTCATACGATCCGTACGTGGTTTGGTTCGCAGTGTGCTCTTTGTTCCCCTTCTGTTGTGGGGAGCCTAGTTAAAGCTCCTTCTTTTCGCCGACGTCCCTCCTTAATCGACAACTTGTTGCCGGCGAGCTGCCACCATATCTTCAGCATTCATATACTTTTGCGCTTTTTCCATGAAATCTCCGAAGGTCTTTGAGAGTTTCTTTCCTAGCGAGAATGAAAATCTCCTGTCTGTTAAACCAGCTACTATGGCGGTGAACATCACTTTATCTTTCGAGTCTTCCATGTTGAGCTTTTCTTGGTTGAAGCCCGCCACATAATCTCGCAGACTTTTCCCTTCCTTCTGCCGGGTGGAAATGAGGTGAATGACTGACTTTTTCTGTTTTTACTTGCAATGAAGTGGCTAATGAAGGCTTTGCTGAGCTCTTTAAAACTTGGAATGAAGTTCGGTCTTAACCTACTAAACCATACGCATGCAGGTCCGGACAATGTTATAGGGAACAACTTACATTTGATGACGTCTTGGGTGTCCAGTAAGTCCATCTGTGACCGGTAACCTTTCAGATGATCGAGTGGATCGGTCGTTCCTGTGTATTTGTCAATCACTGGCATACGAAATTTGGATGGTAGCTGGACTGCTAAAATATTTGAGGTGAACAAAGATTCCACCTGGTGCATCATGTTTTTCAGGGAGGACGGTGGCGACTTGTCCATTTTCTGTATCATCCTCCCTAACTCGGCTAAAAATTCTTCTAATCTTGCGTTTTCTCTGCCAGCATCTTCATTCCTTCAAGGTGGAGAGTGTGAATCTCCGTTGTACGGTGGGACGTAGGCCTCTTCGTTATGCCTTTCCGACATCGATATATGTGGTATGAGAGCTTCCATGGTACGCCTTCCTTGGATAGACATTTTTCCTGGTTGTCTGTGGTTCTGGCTAGGCTCTCGTCCTGTATTAGTATGAGATTCATGGATGATTTCCACTAACCCCTCTATTTCTTTCGGAGGAGGTTCCAGATGTGGTTCCGGATTGCCTCCGACTTTCCCCTTTCCTTTACTCTTAGTGGCCACCATAAACCTTTTATCGCAAGAACTTCAAACGATTCCCACAGACGGGGCCAACTGATGAATTAGTTGGTTTACAGTCAACACGTCCGAGTAAATGCGTCTCGATCTTCACGTATCTTCCCTGCAAAACTACAAAAATAACCCGGGCACCGAGGTTAAAAACCTCTGATGCTTAAGTTAGCTTCTTTTTTTATATGTATTTTGTAATTTGGTTGCTCAGAATTCACTCCCATTTTCCAGCGTTAGCTCTTCCTTTTATAGCTTTTCTCTCACGTTCCTCTCTTTTCCTTTTTGACGGGAATTCTTACAGGAATTTCGTCTCGTACGATCGTGTGCATTTTGATGGTTTTTTCACGTCTTCACAACGGTCGTTTTCCTCCACTATGGGAATAGAGGGATCGTGGAGTCACAACTTATCGTGGGTTGTTAGACAACCGCTCATGGCACGTGTAACGGTTTCCCTTCTGGATCTGGATGCGACATGAGCTTGGTTGTAGCCATTGGACCTCATAGAGACATAATCATGCTTGTCGGCCCAAATTGGTTTGGGCCGGACGTGATTAAGTATTAGTATCATCAATTGATACTTTTTTTTATCTCAACATGCTTCATAATCCTTATGTTTTTGGAGATTTTCTAGATTTCGATTTTTTTTGGTAGTTGCTTTGTAAATTTGCATACCTTTTTCTTTTGAGGATGTGTATATACGTTGAAGGCACTCTGTTGTTTCCTGTAATGGTTTCTTCAGTTGGAAGATACTATGGCAAGAGATGGAACGGAAGCAGAGCAACGAGGAGGGTACAAAGACAAAGAGGCTAACTGTTGAAGAAATCACGTATTACCCAATTGAGTAAACTTCGAAACAACAAAAATCAAGCCAAAATAAGACTGTGATAGGAGATTTGTGAAATTTGAGAACTACAACAAGAAATGGCGTAGAAATAGAGGCAAAGGCTCATTTCCACGGATTAGGAGAGTCGGCTTTCGTGGGTTCTTGATGGTGAGCGCAAGGGTGAACACGAAGCTTTTATATTGAAACGAAATAGGAAGGGAAATCAAAGTACATCAGTTTGGTAAAATCTGAGTCATAGTCGCCAGGTGCTGGGTAAGGAAGAAGGACCTGGGAGATGGGTTCTCTCTTTATCTGGCACCAAAGTGTGAAGGGTCTTTGGGACGTGTTTGTTTTAAGAAAATTTGTTGAATTCTAAGAATAACGTGAATATTTAGATGATATTTGAGCTTTATTGATATGTGTGTAAAAATTGTTGAATTGTATTGATGTAGGTAAAAAAAGTAATATTGAGTTGTATTGGTATGGTAATGTTATGAGTATAAATTTAGAAAATTTGATTCAAATTTTAAAATTTTTAGTAAAACGAACATACATGCCCTTGGCTTCGCAAAAAGTTCAAAAAAATGTCATAAAATGTTTAATACTTTTTGAAAGAGGTTTTAGTGACCTCAATTACCCCTATTAGCTCCAATTTTTCATTTTTTCACCCAGATAGATGGCGTGTCAAATTTATAGCGGTTAATTTCAACTAACGGCTAGTATTGAAAGAATTGTTACTCGTTCAGTACCCTAAGAATTATTTTTTAAGTTTCTGTTAATTCTTCCAGTTATTATCTAGGAAAATCAATATATACCATGTAATTCTTACTGTCCTGTCCTCTTATAGTGCAGATGACATTTATCTATCTATCACGTTATCTAGGATGTCATTTGATTAAATTAGAAGATTAAGAAATAAATGAAAGAACTACTGACCTTCCACCCCATCGTCCGAGTCAACTAAATGCTAATTACTTTTTGATTTGGCTGTTAAACCTAAATGTTCACTTCCTTAATACACACCCACTACGGTAAAGTCAACAAACACATTGAGCTAAAGGAGTTAATCACTTTTGATTTGGCCTTTCTAACAACAGGTTGTTAAAGCTTATTTATCCTTTTCCTAACAAAATCAGCACCCTAAGCAACTTTATTTTTCTTTATTAATTGTGATACCATCAACCTTCCTCCACCGTCCGATCAAATGAAATCCAACAGCCATGGCGTTTCTCCTATGCTTAAAACCCACACTCTCCCCTCTCTGAAGATGTAGCCCCAAATAACTTCACTTGCAGTGCTACCAAAACCAAAAGGAAACATTTACAAGTCTTTTCCGATTGTGAACCAACCAGTAAGGAGAGCCACAGACAAAAAGCAACCCCATCTGACCAGGACCCGCACAGTCACCACCCAGTCCGCATCCGCCACGTCTTCAATTTCCACTTGGATACTTACATTTTTTTCTTTCTAATTTGATACTTCCTTACACTGTCGGCAACTTCCCTCTTCTTAGCTGTCTCTACAGACAACCTCACTGACACCACCACGTGGCGGCCTTACTATTCGTCCAAACATTTCCCCGTCATTTTCCCATGTGTTCCTCCCCGGCCCCAATCAAAATTCATTTTCTTTGTTTTTGTATTCCTTTTTCTTTCCCCTTTAAAACCGAACATTTCTTTACAGTATAAAGCGCAATACGCCCCCGTTAAACTGTGTTTGTGTCAGCAGAAAACACCCCCCCCCCCCCCCCCCATTGATTTTTTCCTTCATTCTCCCGAGCAACCCAGTCTCAGAACACTTTTTTTAGTTTCGGGGATATATCTTTGGATTCTTGGACGTCAACATGATGAAGCGAAGGTCAAATGGATACGGCAAAATGAGCGACATCTCAACCACGACGGCGTCATCCACGTCTAGAGAAGAAGTTGTTAAGTGGGAGATGAGACCCGGAGGAATGTTGGTTCAGAAAAGAAGCGACGGTAAGGATGTTTCGGCTCCGAATATACGGCTTCGTGTCGCTTATGGCGCCCTTCGGTACGAGATCTCGGTGGATTCTCAGGCCACGTTTGGTAAGATGAGCTGGATTTACATTTACAAAATCTGTTTCTAAGTTGAAGAAAGAAAATGATAGTCCGTGATTTTGTGCTTCAGTTAATGATTGTTTGTGGGAAAGAAAAGTTGATTTGGCACCACTCTACGATTACCAACTACCGCATTTGATTCGTTGCATGGTTGATGGTTCTTACAAGATCTACATATTATTCTCGTTCATCATTTTGTCTTCTGTTTTATGGCAGAAGAGAATATTGTTTTAAGTACAACCACCATTCTAACCTAAAAATAATAATGATTACTAAAGCGACGGATTCAGTTTCTTCCCGTTTTCTTGCTAACCAAACAACTTTTTGCGCTTAATGGATGGCGTTTGTTTTCACTTTTTTGGAGGGAAAATCATGATTTTTACTTACTTCTCCGCTGAATGACAATAATACCCCGTTGTTATTGGGATCTTCATTTTGGTGAGATTTGAGATTTTTAGAATGTAAAGTGTATTTAGAATTTATATGATATATTTGAAGATCAAAATTAAAAAGAGTAAAATGGGATTTTTCTTCCTGGGGTTGACTGACAGGGGAGGTGAAGAAGGTTCTTACGGCAGAGACAGGGTTACAACCCGCTGAACAGCGGGTGATATTCCGAGGCAAAGAACGAGAGAACGGGAAGTACTTGGACGTGTGCGGGGTCAAGGACCGGTCGAAGATCATACTAATGGAGGACCCGTCGAGCATCGAACGGAGATTCATCGAGATGTGCCGGAACGCCAAGATCCAGAACGCGAAGCGCGCCATCTTGGATGTGTCCATGGAGGTCGATAAGCTGGCGGAGCAGGTAAGCCAACTAGCTAAGACAAAATCTTCACTTCTTTTGCAACATAACTATGCCTTAGCGTTATACTTACCGTTTACCCAAAAAAAAAATGCCTTAGCGTTAAAAGGGCGGAACCATGTTTCGTGGTTGGCTTCGTAGTGGTGTTTTGAGTGAATATGAGCCGTTCAGTTGGTTTGGATGCTGACTATAATTGTCATGATCGACACATGGGGGATGATGTACTTATGTGGGTCTGACTTCATCATTAGGCGTAGGATCTTGACCGACAGGTTGCATTTAAGGTAGGGACCCACTGGACATTAATTGGAGTAGAAAGGAGGCAGTGGAGATTACCTGGCCTGGTGTAGCTGCGTTGTTGGACTTTAATTGTAAAAAAGGTGACATCTGGTCCAGCTCGTTAAGTTAAGATGGTCCCGCCTTCAAAAAAGTAAATGGATTTCAGATGGGTCCCGATTTATGAGGGGTCTGGTTTTCAAATTTTATTATGGTTCTTTAAGCCACCCGAACATCTTGATTGGGGTATGTGAGTTCGATTTCAAAAGTTAGTCAATATAAGTTTACTTTATTACAGTAGCTTCCACACCCAGCGAGCTCAACGGAGTCAGATTTGTTCTATGCATAGGATCGTTTGTGTGTAAAGATAAATTACGTAAAATTATTTGTATATTGTGATTTAAATAAACAAATCTAACAAAATTGGATTTGTTTCTTTAAATCAGAACTCTCATCTTGAATGACTTTACACAATTAATCTTTGCACCAAATTTATTCTCCATTTGGGTGTTCTTGGAGTTTAATATTCCTCGTGGAGACATGGATTTTCGATTATGGAAGGAGCATATTGTTAGTCGAATGTTGGACTATTTTCAATAAGGAGTTTCTTGAGTGGAGTTTGAAAGAATGGCAGTAATCTCCTCTTTGGAAATTGGAATAGGACTTATAAGCTAAATGCCCTTCACACTGTTTTATGGAGCAGTACTAATAAGAGATTTTTTGGATTCTCTGGTAGAGGGAGGCCGTCGGCGTGCAATTTGCCAATTCTTTGGTGGGTTAGCTTAAAAGAAACCCCAACTGCAGTAGGATTAATGGAGACTTGTCATGGTTTTAACATTACCTTGAGGTCCTAAATCCCTCTAGCTGTCTTGCTGCTGATCAATTGTCAAACATATTTTATAGTTCGGGTTAATTTGGCTATTACAACGAAAAACAATTGACGTTTTAGGATCTCTCAAAATACGTTTTTCAGATACAATGTACTTCTGGCAGCTTGGTACTGTGTTTTTTCTTCTCAAGAAGGAAATCATTACTATTTCGTCTTGAATAGGTCTCTGCCATCGAGAAGTCAATCTCAAGTGGGGTTAAGGTACCGGAAGTTCAGATAACGACATTAACTGAGATGCTCATGAGACAAGCAATCAAGCTAGATGTCATTTCTGCAGAAGAGGACGCTTCTGATCTGAAGAACTTGCAGGTAGTCCCATATTTCTTTGGCCTATTTTTCTCTTGTCTTCGCTATTTCTACATTAGCAACAATTAATCTCTTGTTCTTTGACACCACTAGTACTTGGGAAGATAATTCCTACAAGTAGCTGACTCGAATGGCTACTATGACTATCCATTTTGCAGGGCAAGAGGGTGCAGAAGTGTGTGGAAACCCTTGATGTTTGCAAGATATCGAATGCGAAAGTAACGCCTGTTATTGTCACCGCCACCGAGTGGGAGACCTTTAATGATCCCCATCCCACCACCAACTCATGGGAAATTTTCGACTGATCTCTCTCCCCCAATCTTTTCATTTTTCTCTGTCCTCGTTAATTTAATCCATTCAATGTAGTTACCTCTAGAGGACTATAAGCGAGCTACCTGCTATGCTAGCTTCTTGTACTTATTGCCCATCCTACCACCAATAAGATTACAAGCCTTGGTTGGGATAAATACATCATTGACAACCTTAGGGTTGGCTCAATCATGACTATAGGTACGCAAATGGGCAGCCTAGCGAGAACATGTGGCATGGGCCCAAGTCCCATTATTGTGTGTAAAAAAAGGACAGAACGCGAACCGAAGTGATGGACCGCCAAACAAGAAATTGGTAGATTTTGGACACGTTTGTTTGTAAAAATATTTTAAAATATAATAGAATTTAATAAATATATAAAATAAACATTTAAAATCTTAAAAATTCATAATATTTTTTACACAATTTTTAATAACTATTAACATAAATTTTAATATTTTTAAGAAAAAAATTATAACAAATATTCTCTTTATATTTTTTTACTTAAATCTAATATTTTTTTATTAAACATTACATCAATTCATGTCCCTATAATTTTTTACAAACTCTAATAAAAATTAAATATTTTTAAAATTTTTCACCAACTTTTACACAAAAACTTATAAAATTCCAATTTTAAAAATCTTTACAACATGTACCGTGTTTTAAAGGGTAACTACAGTTGCACTTTACTAACTAGTGGATTTTCACCTCAAACTATTAAGTTAATAAAATATGCCAAAAAAAATATTTCAAAATTTGTTCACAAACAATTTGTCCAATCGCATTGTCACAGGAACCATTAACTGTACGGATTCTGTCCAAAACTGGATGCTCCAAACGGATATTGGTTGTAAATTTTTTTTTCTCTTTATTAAAAACTGATCGGATGCGAAAGCGTGAAGGAAGGAACATGTTTGCAACAGTCCATGTCTGATTCTGGTCTTACCATAAAAAATTGTTGGGCCAAAAGAGAAAAAGATGCCAAAAATGGTATTGGGAAAGTTGGTCGGCTCTTTTGGGCCAAACAGAAATCCATTACATGCAAAAACCAACAGATAGCAAGCCTGGGCCTACACAATCCGAATGTTTTTTTTTTCTCTCCTTTCGGTAAACGGCCAGAACGAGGTACCGGGCGCGCCACGTTGAGAGGTTTTGGCGGGTCAAAACAAAATTCAAATGAATTTCCCTTTTTCATGAAATAAAAGGTGCCCATCTTCTTCTCGCCCCTTCCGTCCCCTATAAGTTTTGTCAAAATTTTGCCTTCTGCGAGACTGCGACTGTGCCTCTTCTTCTTATCCTTCCTTAAATCTCCTTGCTCTCATCAGAATCAGAGGTAGCGAAAATGTGGGATCCGAACCACCTGGAAAAGATGGGCAGAGAACTCAAGTGCCCCATTTGGTATATGCTCTCTCTCTCTCTCTCTCTCTAGGTAGCCAGAGCTTATTTTTTTTCTTTTTTTAGGAGCAGTCAATATTGATGTTCTTATTGTTCTTATTGTTTTTTGGCTGTTCCAAGATATTCTTTTTTTTTTCTTGGCTAATTGGGGGAACGGGAAAGGGATCCATTCATCATAGAAGGCAAAACAGACTCTGCATGTTTATTGTTGTCTTAACAGATGGTGTTGACTCTATTTTCTGATTTTTGAGTCTTTAATTGCTAAGCCGATATGAAGGTTAAGCGAAGTCTTCCTGGATATTATGGTCATACTTACTTCTCTGGAATTTGTTTTAAAGACTTTTTAATCTTAGGGTGTGGGGAAATTTCTTTTGGGGTTCAATGGGCTGAATTGTGTTATGTCCATTGTGCAGCTTGAGTCTACTAAACTCTGCGGTTTCACTCGCGTGCAATCACATCTTCTGCAAGTAACATTTTCTGCTACACTTTCAGGGTCATTTGTGTCATTGTCTCGTGATCAGAGTTCGGAAAAGTGAAACTAACATTTTTCTTCTTATTTCCAGCTCATGTATTTTGAAATCAATGAAAGCAGACTCTGCATGTCCCGTTTGTAAACTGCCGTATCGGCGTAGAGGTATGTCGTTCATGATTTTCAGAATGCGAAACTTGGAGTTTTATGTGATTGATGCCTCAAATTGTAGGGATCTGTACGTGTAAACCACGGTTAGCTTTTAGAGAATGTTTTGACATATTTGCTGGATAAGGACACTCGAAGAACTTGGTTTTAATAAAATGACCTTGGGGAAATCAATTCTTCATTTCAAATCTGAACTGTATTGTCGTTGTTTGGGATGTTGCTGGTTTTGTTGTTCTTTGTTTTCTCTTCTTTTAGTTTTCTCATGGGTTATTGTCCTGGAAATTAATCCCTTAGAAGTTAACTTAAGTTTGAGAGATTCATTGTTTGGAGGACAAGATTGACCATTTGACTTAAGTTAGATTGCAAAGTTTACAGGAAGTGAGGTTGATATTTGTACTGCTATTTTATGATAGACGGTTGTACTGAGTTTGGAATTGGCTGTTCAGGTGATTGACTGTCCAAATCTTACTTCATAGGTGACCTTTCCCAGCTATACACGACATCAAAGTACATTGGATAGGACTCAAATAGATATCAATGCTTCAGGGGGGCATAACTTTTAAACTTTGATCGTATTTGAAATGGGGCATGTTTGATGAGTCTTAGGGCATGTTCGTTTGCAAAAATATTCTAGAATATAATAGGATTCAACAAATGTATAAAATAAACATCCAAAATCTCAAAAATTCATACATAAACACCAATGCTTTTTACACAATCTCTAACAACTTTTCACACAAACTCCAATACCTTTTAAAAAAAAATTATAACAAATATTCTCTTTCTATACTTTTTTACCTAATTCCAATATTTTTTTATTAAACAATTACATCAATTCATCTTTGTCTACAACTTTTTACAAACTCCAACAAAAATTAAATATCTTTAAAACTTTTTACCAACTTTTACACAAAAACTTATAAAACTTCAATCTACATAAATATTTACAATTCTATCAAAATCTTAAAATTCTTTACAAAACGAGCATCCCCTTACTAAACACTGACCATTTGAATCTACATGGGCGAGAGGATAGATGGAGTCTTAAAAAGAAATCTCCTTGATTGAGTTTCATGAAATATACAATCTTTTGCACCCACCCCGATTCTCTGTTTTAGTTTTGTTAAGCCAAAACAGAAAGTTTAATTTCTGAATGAATGCAGGAAGTTGGACGTACAGACTTAGTATGACTATTGGGGTATTGTTTGTTAGGTTACTTTATGCTGCAGTAGTCTCCGGGATTCTCCCCCTTAAGATATTTGTTTCCTTTTTCTTTAGTCTACATCTAAAGTGTATTTTTGTTTCCTTCTCTCTGTGTTCTACATTTGCTCACTGGTTTATAGTGCCATTTACTGCTCCCAACTGAAAATAACTACTTATTCGTCCTATGGTTCTACTTTAGAAAAGCAAAATGACAAAATATGTTTCATCTATTACTTAAGAAGTTTGATATCTCAGTGGAAAAAGAAAAATGATAAATCTAGTTCTTTAACTTGCATGGCCTTTTTTACCAGCGTCAGCACTACTAAATTTATTCTGTGATTAGGCCTCAGTCTTATGGAGGATTTTTTATGCAGAGGTTCGACCTGCTCCTCACATGGATAACTTAGTGAGTGTTTACAAAAGCATGGAAGTTGCTTCTGGAATCAATATATTTGTCACTCAGAATGCATCCTCAACTAAAAAATCAGGTGATGTGTCAGTCCACACATGTTCATTCATTTTAATGCAAAATATATTAAGGAATTACCAGCCTTCTATTAGAGAAAATAATTGAAAGTATGGTATTCATTGTTCAAAAGTATTGACATCATCCAGATGCAAATGGATTAAATTTTACATGCATAAGGGCATGCATCACCTGAACTAACACTTGCATATCTTCTGTCTTTCTGAAATAAGTTCCATATTTAGTCATTTCGATTATTTTTAATTTCTTTTAGCAAATCCTCTGCATGATCCTTTGGTGATTATTTTGAAATATGAAGACTGTTATAGTGCCGTGCCACAGCATTTGCACCAGATAACACCTTGACCCGTGAATTAATGTTGGAGGGCCAGAATACCTTTCAGTCAGTTTGTCTGATTTCCATTTACCTATGAAAAGGCCCTTAGCAAAGTGAAAGCATTCATGCAACAAAATTTTGCTTTTTTTGTTTCATTTTCCACAAAACAATTTGAGATTTACATACATTTGATGTGCAAACTAGTAAAGGTGAAACAAATGCATCTGTTTCCAAGTGGAGTATGCCATTTTATTCTCTTAGGTTGTCACACAAACTAAACCTACGCACTTTGTTTCGGTCATACCGTTCTGTTATGTTCCAGATAGAGAAAAGCAAGCTGAAGCTGAAGGTGATGATGACCACGATGAACAAGATACTGGTGGAAATTGTCAGCATAGAGCAAAGAAACAGAATACCATGAAAGGCAAAGGGTCAAGAAAAACATGTGATTCCAACATGAAAAGTACTGTGAAACCTTCATTTCCAGCCAAGAAGAGGGTTCAAGTGCCTCAGCACCCATTTCCAGAATCCCAAGAAAGGCTTGCACCGTTTGAGGGTGAATCATGTGAAATTGCTAAGGAAGAACCTATAAGAAATTCGACCATTTTAAAGGAGAAGCTGGTTCTGAATGATAAGGGAGAACCAATGCTTTCACCTTTTTTTTGGTTGAGGGAAGATGACGGCATAGAAAGGTCAAGTCAGCATACTGATGAAGAACAACTAATGGATATGCCACCAGTGAATGTTCCTTCCTTTAGTGATATTAAGGACTCAGATGATGAATACCCTTCTAATTTGACCCCCACTGTGAGTTCATACTTTATTTCAAGCTTGGGAGATGATCTGCAATCATCAGTAATATATTCAGCTGACTTTGTAGTTAATTATCATTCGTTAGTATGTCAGATAAATGCCAATGGACTGGTTCTCAATTTGTATCTAATTCTTTTTTAGGTAGTTTGTCTGTATGTAGTACTCATTAAGTTGACAAGTTGCTCCCGTTGCACTTATTTGAAATCTGCATGAGTACTTTAAAAATTAATTTCTCGAATTTAGCATAGATGGCCATCCTCCAATTTCTAGGGGAACTAATGCAGTTTGCCATCTCTGTTATGGATTGTTCTATTGACCAAAAACAAGTTGACGCTATCAAGTTGTGCATAGTGTTTGAAGAGTTACCTCATTGTGTTGTCTTCGATTGTTTGCTGTCACATTTCCATTCCTTATGTTTTGCAAATACCATGTAGGGGGGAATGCATGGCAAGGGCTCCAATGTTGCTGATTTTTTGGATAGTGAGATGTTTGAATGGACACAAAGACCTTGCTCTCCTGAACTTTGTTCAAGCCCCTTTAAGATGCAGGTATTAGTATGAAAAATACGAGCAATGCATTTCACCTCCTACATTTGTTGTCTTTCATCTTACTTGTGTCATTTGGCTCTTACTAAATTGGTAATGAAAGCCAGGTCGCAGATATGAAAGATATGAATGGCATTCAAGAGAATGAATTAGAAGCAGACTTACAGGCTGTGACAACAAATGAAGGCCCATGCACTGAAAACGTAAAATGCATGAATTCTGAGCCAGGAAGTGGTACTGCAGAGGCAGCCCTGCCCAATTTGTCTTCTCTCAGACCTGAAGTGTCTAATGATCCAGCTGAGAGTAATAAATCAGACAAAAGTGGTAGGATTAGAAAGACCAGTAAAAGAGCCCAAAAGAAGTATGCTAAAAGAAATACAGATTCAGATTTTCGAATTTATGTTGATTTGAATGAAGTATCAGAAAAGTTTATCCAAGAGCAAAACTGTGACAATGGTGACAGTATGGGCAAGACTAGCAAACGGAGTAAGAAGACTCATTTTGGTACCAGCGTGTCTAAGCCAGCACTTGAAGATGTTCAGGCTGTCTCTGCGGGAACAGAAACCCTCAGTTACAGTGAAGGAATTGTGGTAACTGAGACATCCCCCTCAGTAGGTAAGAAAGAAGGCAGTGATGAAGACTTTACCTTGAAGAAGGTTGGAAAAAGGTGTAAGAAGATTGATTACTCTGTAAGGTCTGATAAACGAAAGCTCGATTCTGAGAAGGACAAGATGTACAAAGAAACATCTAAAAACCAAAAACAGAAAAATGAGGATGCTATCCCCGAATTGGCCCCTCAATCTATCTGTATGGCTGATAATAGAAGGAAAGGCTCTGATCTCAGGCAGAACCTGAACAAACCTGGAAAGCAAACTAAGTCATCTGATCAAGAACTGAGTAAGAAAAAGTTGAAAGTTTTATCTGTTGGCATCTTGCAAGAGGCGTTGGTAAATGATATGCGAGTGGGTCAGACTTATGTTCCTGCAAAGGAACCACAACTCAATGAAGGGATTCAAGGCAAATCTGATGTCAACGTTCAGGATGATTCATCAGTTGTGCAGAAGCTTCCTTGTCTGATAAATAGAGTAGTCTTACAGAAATGTGAGACCATTTCTAACAAGTTTCAATGCGCTTTCTGTCTTTCTTCACAAGAATTAGAGGTATCCAATAAGTATGCTTGGCATTTGTTTTTGGTCACATGATCTCTGTTTCCTTCTTATACCTCGGTATATTTGGACAACAATCAAGCAATTTTATTTCCGAACCAAATGCAGGCATCAGGAGACATTGTCCACTACTATAATGGTAGGCCAGTTGCTGCAGATCACGAAGGAGGAATCAAGGTCATACACACACATAAGGATTGTGCAGAATGGTAAATAACCATCTCTTCAAGAAAATAATTTATGTTTTTCTCAGTATATTTCCTTCTCGACTTTTTTTCTTATTGCTATCTTTTTGTTTATTGAAACAAGCTTCCAATTCTTGTTTGACCTTTTCTGGCTTTTGGTAATAAAAAAATTCCAAGAGTTCTTGCAATTATTGTTCACTTGCTAATGAATTTTTATGACGACTTTAAGATTTGGGGTTAGAAAAACTTAGAGAGATGGGTTATCTAGTTTAATTTCTAATTTTTTACAAAATATTGCAATCTTATTCAATGTATCTACAAATATATGTGCAGGGCCCCTAATGTCTATTTTGAAGATGAGATTGCAATTAATCTAGAAGCAGAATTAACTAGAAGCCGGCGAATTAAATGTTGTTGCTGTGGAAATAAGGGGGCAGCACTTGGGTGCTATGAGAAGAGTTGTCGCAAGAGTTTTCATGTTCCTTGTGCAAAGTTGATCCCTCAATGTCGATGGGATACTGTGAGTAATTTAGATATTGAAGTGCTATGCAGATCTTTGTACGAAATGTCTTTGCTCATATAATTATATTTTTCACTTCTTGAATCAGGTTAACTTTGTCATGTTGTGTCCACTTCATGCCTCTTCTAAGTTGCCCAGTGAAAACCCTGGATCACAAGAACGAAGGAAGCAATGTACTCCTGAGGGGTATGTTTGACCTTTTCCTTCAAGTTCTAAAGTTTAGTAAAACACACAGCTTCTCTCCATTACAAATTCTCCTTCTGTGCCTATTCATTCTCTCTTCTCTTTTCCAGGCGATTATCTCAAAGTCATTGTGTCTCTAGTAAACCAAACAATACTGGTAGAAAATGGAATTTTTGTGTGCCTTCAAAGAAATTGGTTCTCTGTTGTTCAGCTCTCACAACTCCAGAGAGGGTAAAAATATTCTGCTTATAGAGTTTAATTTTGTCTTTTCTTCTTTGAGTTTCAAAAGAACTCTGATTTGCATTGTTTTCTTGACAACTGGAATTGCAGGAAACTATTTCTGATTTCGAGAGATCATCTGGAGTTACAGTTTTGAAAAAGTGGGATACTAGTGTCACCCATGTCATTGCATCAACAGACGAAAATTGGGCATGCAGAAGAACCCTCAAAGTATTAATGGGTATCCTGGGGGGGAAGTGGATACTAAATATGGAGTGTAAGTACCTGTTCATTTGATCACTTGGGCAATCACAAAAATTTCTTCTATTCTCTCCAGTAGTTGGCTTGAATATTTTTAAGCAGTTGGCTCGTATATGACATGTAGTTAGCTTGTATATTTTAACAAAGCTGAAAGCATCATATTTTAGATCTGTCTATTACTTCTCCATCTAAAAATACTCAATATATTCATATCCGCATGTGCTGTGTGTATAAAATCAATTTGCTGAAAGAGGCAAAAATTGTGATTTGCTCGTCGTTTGTATATTTTGTGTTCAGGGATTAAGGCTTGCATGAAGGTCATGGAACTTGTTAATGAGAAGCCTTATGAAATTACTGTTGACGTTCATGGGATCAGGGAGGGCCCTCAACATGGACGGCTAAGATTCCTGAACAAGGTTTGTTACTCCTTTCCTTCATCATAAAGATGATGACCTTTTGTTGAGATAGACATCTCCTGGAAATTCATACTCTGCTAGCATCTGCTAATACTGCATCTTAAATAGCTTTTACCTATTCTTCGTAGGCCATGTTAAGACACTTTGTTCTAATGATGATGGTGTTCTCTGTCATCTTAACTTTTCCTATGCTTAGAAACTTTAGTTCCTCGAGGTCTCATGTATTAGTTAGAAGACCCTCGTCTGATTGTTGTGTTTATCCCTTGGAGTTGTAACATATTCTAAACACTAACAATATTTTTAAGTTTATTCAGAACAGTAAAGCTTTCATTTAATTTGGGGAATTCGATGAGTATCTAACCTATGATAATATAAACGCACGGATTTATGAAACACAAGGTTGTGTGGTAACATGTGACCTTGGATCTTTTATTGACAAATGTTTTCACGTGCAGCAACCAAAGCTGTTTAATGGGTATAAGTTCTATTTGATGGGCGATTTTATAACTTCATACAAGGGGTACCTACAAGACCTCATAATTGCTGCCGGAGGAACAATTCTTCATAGAAAACCTATTGCGGAGGATCAAAAACCCTTGTCTGGTTCGTCAACATTTCAGAGCTTCATAATTTGCAGTCTTGAGCTGCCCGACAAATGCGATCCGAGCAAGAAATCTACAATTCTCAATCGCCGCCGGTCTGATGCAGAGACCCTGGCAAGTTCAACTGGAGCCAAAGTTGCAAGCAATTCATGGCTGTTGGACTCCATAGCAGCCTGCAATTTACAAAATCTTGGTGAATAATATATCTTTTGCAGTTCCAGGAGCCCTATGATTACAAACTTCTTCGGAACTAGCTCTTTTCTTATAATAGGACAAGTATAAACACCTTGCTCATATTTTTACATATTTGCTGTAACATAATTTTATTACACAAAATCTTGTTGCTGAGCAGTGAACTATAATAAGACAGTGGGAAGAAGGTTAACTGTGGAAGATGATTTATTGTGATATATGGTTCCCATGTTAGTGGAGGCACAATTGCTGCTACAAGTGTGTTATAACAGAATCATGCTGGCAAATCTGTTCCATGTACTTCTAACTGTTCTGTATCTTAAGACCATTTTGATTTCAGAAGTTGAAACCAAATTCCTTGAAACATTTTTTTTGTTGTCATTATGATGATTATAGGTTCTTAACTGAGCCCTAATCATGGAGTTTAACAAGCCAGATTGTGCAAGCGGTTAACATACATCTAACACTTGGTAAACAGGTTAAGTTATAACTATTAGTATCTGCTTTGCCATTTGGAATATAGAGCATCAATCCCTCTCGACTATATTAATCCACACTGCTTTGAGATGCCGGAATGCATGTAATCCAGCCATTAAGTTAGAATGATGCAGTCATCCAATTCACCCTCCTTTTGAGAGATATTTCTGGGTTTTAGTCGGTGATTACCTTTTCTTCTCATGCAAGAACGGAGGATTCTGCGGCTTTGATCTCAGCTTTGGGTTCTGTTGCTGTGAAGAGTCAAGAGCAAATCTTGACAAGTTCAAGACGTGAAGTCCATGGCCCCATAACGTCAAGATTTGCTGCTCGCGAATCTTGACAGTTTTTCAACCACCTCCAACAAAGGAGTTATTGCATCGAAGGAGAAAAGATTTGCAAGCCGCAAATCTTGAAGAACGTTTCCTCATTTCGCACGATGTTTGCTCTATAAATGCGAACTCTATTGAGAGAGTTCGGTGTGACTCTCAGTGGGAGAGCACCCGCGAGTTGAGAGAAAAGCCTGACTCTCTGAATTAGAACACCCATGGGTTGAGAGAGATTGTGAGGAGAAAGGTACGGTGTGAGAGTTTAGAATTTGTAAAGTTTTGATTATGTGAGTGAAATCAAAATACTCTCCTTTGTGGAAGTAGGCAGTTGCCGAACCACGTAAATATTGGCCTCCTTGTGTTTGTGTTTTTCTTGTTCTGTGCTCAACAAGTGGTATCAGAGGTCAGGTGGCCGGAAGTTTCCATTTTGTATTCGCCTGAGACCAAATCTGTGTCCAAATCGAATTTTGGACCTGATTGGAGATTCCTCACGACAAGAGGAGCACAACGGTACAAACTACAGGCCAAACCGAGACTGTATGCGCGCCCACGCACCGATAGAAGATTCTGCGCGTGTCTGCACTCTCCACACTCGCCACCATCTACTAGAGACACGTGTCACGCCCTCCCACACGCTCGAGAATTGAACGCGTGTCGACTCACTCGCCAGCATTTCTTTGGGTCGGTGCGGGTTAGCGGACCGGGCGTGGGTCCTGACTGGGCCTGTCGAGCCACCTCGCTGAGTTAAACCGAGTTGGCGGGTTAACTCGCCGGGTTAATTGTAACGGAATAGTTTAATGCCGTCAGCATATTATATTCTGTTTCTGGAGGGAATATTCCAGTTTCGAGTTTTGTCAATTTTGGGCCAAAATATATGTCTATTTTGGGACGGACCGGATCTAATCCCAGCTATTTCGACCATTCCGGACGCAACGGTGGGCTCCGTTTTACGAGATTCAACTCCGAACGTAGAGAAAGAAGCCATTTGCTAGTGTTAAAGGATGAATCCATGGAGGATTCAAGATGCCTACACTCTATGGCAAAAGCTGGAGAACATGTACTAGGACAAGACCGTTCGAAGCGCGGTACCTCTATAGCAGAGCACACCAGTGAGTTCCAGAACCTGGAGAACCAACTTTTGTCAGTAGATCTGAAATTTGGGGATGAAGAACAAGCTCTGCTCCTTCTCAGTTCCCTACTAGACAACTGGGAGACATTAGTGATCTCCTTAGCAATTCGGCTCCAGACGACAAACTTACCATGGTGATGGTGAAGGATGCATTGCTTAACGAGGAAGCCAAGAGAAAAGAGGCTGGTATGGAACATTCAGATGCCTTTGTTGCAGAAGGAATGCACCAAAGAAGTGGTAGATGGAGAAGTAGAGGTCGAAACAGAGGTAGATCTCGGAATCCAGGCAGTGATCAAAAGAACAAGGTCAAATGTTCCTTTTGTGGCATCGGAGGTCTAATGAAGAAAAACTGCTAGAAGCTACATCGGGAGCAAGGCCAGTCCAGCAACAAGGAAGATGGAGAAGCTTTAGTCTCTTTTCCTAGAGATTGTGCATGATACTGCAGGAGAGGTTTCGGTGTTGAGTAGAGGTTACTGTCACCTCCTCCACCAGAGACTGCAGGAGATGATGAGGTGTTGAGCAGAGGGTGTTGTCACCTCCTCCACCAAATACTGCAGGAGATACATGGTGTTGAGTAGAGGGTGCATATCCTCCTCCACCAGATAGATGCATAGGGTATTGAGTAGAAGACGTTGTCTCCTTCTCCACCAAAAGCTGGAGAAATGAAGGCTAGCTACGAGCCAAGAAAGAGGAAGATGGTGAAAGTTTATTCATTCTTCCTGGAGATTTTGAAGAAGGTTATGTTCATGGTGCGAGTCCGGATGCAGAATGGGTGGTAGATACAACAGCTTCCTACCACGTCGCTCCTCGCAAAGACTTCTTCATGATGTAAGGAGCCGGGGACTATGGTACAGTGAAAAAAGGAAACTCCAGTTCCTCTAAGATCGCTGGTGTAGGCGATCAGAAAAAGTCCAATGTATCAAGTACCATGGTGTTATACAAGTGCCCAACCTCCGGCTAAATCCAATATTCGTGTCAGCCCTTTACCGCCAGGGCTATGACAGCCGCTTCAGCAACAATACCTGTATGTTGACGAAAGGTATTGTGGTTGTCACTTGTGGACACATTTATGGCACGTTATTGACTCATGTGAAGATATGTGATGATGGCCTCAAAGTGGGTCAAGGTGAGACATCTCCAAATCTGTGGCATAAGAGACTTAGGCACATGAGGAAAAAAAAGTTATTTACATTGGCAGAGAAAAGCGCATTCAGGAGGGAAAGCGCGCCCAACCCTTTGCAGAAAAAGAGTCTAGAGAAGATAAAAATTGTTGATCATGGTATACTTTGATCTATGATCCCTTTTAAAGAGGTGTCTTTAGGTGGTAGCAGATATGCAACATGTTACTTAATAAGCAGAACACTATCAGATCTGTTGACGCTTGAGGTTCCTAGAGATAGTGTGGTCTGACTGAAAGATAGCATCCTCTCGTTGGAGAGTGAATAGGTGCAAAGTGTTTGCACATGTATCCAAGCTGCAGAGATATGTGTTGAGTTGGAGAACAATTCCTCACTCCACCAGAAGATTTGGATACAAGTTTTTTTTGGGATCTTAGAGCTGATTGCTTCAGATGGTTATCAAACCCAGGTGATATGAAAAGTGCTCTAGATATTATTCAGTCCTGGACGACTTTAGTTTGCCATAGATACTAAAGGAACGCAGGATGGTTCCCCTGAAGAGGAAGGTGGTGGGCGACAGAAGAATATATCGCTCCACCAGAAGTTGCTGAGAGTGTGTGTTGAGCATAGGGTACAGCTACCCGCTTCACTAGAGGGTGTTAAGCAGGGGGAGACGTACCCCCTCCACCAAAGGTTGCAAAAATGAGTGTCGAACAGGAGTCATCTGCTCCACTAGAAGCTGTATGATCGTCACAGTGATCCAGTGATGATGAACTTCCTCTGATTCACGATCCTCCACGGAGAGAGGGTTGTCACTGATCCCGTCAAAGATATTAATGGAATCAGATTATATTCTTCTTATTGATGAGGGGGAGCAATGAAGATTTTGTGAAGTCAGAACTCATAGAGACATATTGATTCAGGAGATGCAAGATGCCTTGCACATGTGTTGCAAGATGAGAAGGAGTTGAAAGATGCCTTGCACACGATTGCAAGATGAAAAAGTTCTCTTGCAGAAGAATCAGATGTATGAGTTGATGAGACTTCCAAAAGAGAGCATTGAAGATTTCAGCTGACATGTTGTCGTAGGTGGAGCTATGTGGGACATAGCTGGGATGAACACCTCCAACTAAAGATGTCAGGATATATTCTCCTCTGTGTGGCATGGAGGGGGAAAATTGTTGGTGTGAAAGTTCAAGACGTGAAGTCCGTGCCCCATAAATGCCCCATAACGTCAAGATTTGCTGCGCGTAAATCTTGACAGTTTTTCAGCCACCTCCAACAAAGGAGTTATTGCACCGAAGGAGAAAAGATTTGCAAGCCGCAAATCTTGAAGAACGTTTCCTCATTTCGCACGATGTTTGCTCTATAAATGCGAACTCTATTGAGAGAATTCGGTGTGACTCTCAGTGGAAGAGCACCCGCGAGTTGAGAGAAAAGCGTGACTCTCTGATGTAGAACACCCGTGGGTTGAGAGAGATTGTGAAGAGAAAGGTGCGGTGTGAGAGTTGAGAGTTTGTAAAGTTTTGATTATGTCAGTGAAATCAAAATACTCTCCTCCGTGGACGTAGACAGTTGTCAAACCACGTAAATATTGATCTCCTTGTGTTTGAAATCAACAGTTCGACATGCTCATTCTTCTTGTGATCATACTTTGACATCTTCATGTTAAAGCCCTCAAACATGCGCTCTAGTGCTGAAATCTCCTCTTCAGAATCCCCGAGCTGTTCGTCCCCTGAGACCATCCGTTGCCTGAAGTTGCGTATTCTGGCAAGGCCTGCTCGGACTTCCTTCCTTAATTCCTCCATTGTCTCAAAAATAACAATATTTTCATCTTTTGAATCTTTTAACTTTCTCTTTAAGGATCGATACCCTTCAAGCGACTTGACCAGTTGCTCTGAAAGTTCCCTGTTTCGCTCTTGGAGTCCTGCATTCCCTTGAGTCTCTCCCTTAACATACTTCCTCTCTTTGTGCTCGTCCCCACAAGTTTTTACTTTGGCCAGCAACATCTCGTTCTGCGCTTTAAGATCATTAATAAGCTCCTCCATACCACTCAATTCGTGAACCTTCCTTGCAAGCTCCGACGCCATGATCTCATTCTCCTTTCCCAAACTTGAACACAACATTTCGAGGCTCTTTCGTGCAGCCAAGCTCGCATTGAGCTCTTTTCTGAACCTAATTTCTTTCTCATCTGTTAGCGGTTCATCAGGCTTTTTGTCCCTCGGTACATTACGCCTAAGATCTGTGTTGCACCGCCAAACTCCTTCTTGGTGGCAGGAGATTGAGATTTTTTAATCCGGGATTTCACATCATCAATGATCTTGTTCATTCTAGCCACCCTTTGCACCTTCCGGTCGTCGTTGTCTTTAGTCCGTGCCTCGTTATGATCTTGGATAAGCTTCAGTAGCAGGTTAACATTTGTTGCGATGCCTAGAACATCATAGAGAAAGAATCATACAAATAAAATGATTTCTTAGTCCAAACTATTACAATGAGCAGGAAAACCTCTGGATCAGTAGATGACACAAAGTTTTTGTGCTTTGTATGTATATGAAGAAGATAGATCATCATTTTCCTACTGTTTAATCCATTTCATCATTGAGAACAATATGACAAAGAACAGTGGAAATAATATTTGTACTTCTGCAATTAAGAACCAAATTAAAATGCGAATATTTCGTGTTTGATATTCGTTTTGGGTTATTTACCACCATTCATGGTCATTACTCTTGATGCTAACCATGATAGCTAGGTGTCTGCAACTAGGTCATGGACATGGAGTTATTTAGCACCAAACGCTGCGAAATCTAAATGCCAAGAAAAGAAGAAGCATCTGGTCACCGAGTTCGGTTAGAATACGAAGGTGTTAAACTGCTGGGTTACGGGGGAACGGCTCCGATTCATCCCTTCGAATCCGACGGTCCTCAGCGCCAGCCTTGTAAGTGACGAAATCCAGACCGGCTGACCCGCGTGTTTTACCGAATTCATGTCGACGACCCGAACTCTTGACTCCTTGAGAATTTAACCGAACTCCCCCAACGTCTCTGACATCCCATTCACAGCCTCGCAGATAAGTGATAAGGCGTGAGCTGCGACCCGGAGAGCCACCAGGTCGCAGATATTAACCTCCGTGGAGAGTCCCAGGAGCTCGAGCGGTCCCACCTGCAGGCTCCATCTGCAGGCTCACGCGACTCTCCTCCGTCACCATCGCTGACTGGAAGGGAGATTCCACGGTGCATCACCTCCTTTCCCTTTCTCCGAATTTTGGATCTTATTGGAAACCGGATCTCGGGAGAGCTTCCGGCTGGTATCGGCCAACTCAAGCGACTCACTGTTGATCACCTCGAAGCTTCGTCGTTTGTTTACAACGACTGTCTTTGCGGGAAGCCACTAAAAGCTTTCTAGGCTCATGTTCCGGCCGATATTATTATGATGGGCTTTTGTCGGGTTGGTTTGATAGAAATATCGCGAATGTGTTTGTATTATGTAAGAGCAAATTGGTACACGTTTCTAATTAGTAGTTGTGTTTTCATGCACTTAAGTTTGCTCTATTTCTTACAATAAAGTAAACAAAAAACAGAGGAAGAAAAAAAACAACAAAAGCTCGTTTGTTTTGAGGGTGGCCTTGGGTGCTGCTGTCGTGCTAAACTACTGCCTTCAGGGGCTATTCCATCCTGCTCGCAAGGTTAGGGAGGTCTAATGGAAGATTTATAACTCGCTGTATATTGGCTCACAAGATGCTCATGTGGCAGCTTATCATGTGCTGGAGGATGAGCACAACAACATATATAGTAGGCCCGAGTTGATGATGTTTGTCTGAAATGCAGATTCATTGTACCTTAGAGGGCAGAAAGAATCTTACGTGAGCACTGGGTATCATATTAGGCATTTTAGTTGTTTTGGCTGCAGTAGTCCTTTTGTTGATCAAAGTGTTTATTGAAGTATTGAACTGTATTGACTTTCTTACTTTTCCTTGGGTACTTCCATCTTGCTTGCTTACTAATAATCTGCCATGTAGAATTTATGGTGGCCAGAGATTGTGTAAGTTCTGTCATGCATACATTCCTCCAATATCTCTCGTTCATAAGGTGGCCTTTTCTTTAGTGCATGAAGTATACGTTTCTATATTAGGCATGATGCTGGGGAAACGGCAACGGGCAAAATTCAAAGGCACGGACACCAAGCAATTTGTGAAGGAGTGGCCATTTAGCGATGAAGCGGATCAGTGTTTCAGCAAAACGGGTCGGATTGGGCAGGAAATGGTAAAACACGCGGGATTTTTGGGTGAGGGCTCATTAATGCGTTGGCGATTTGAGGAACGTTGGATTCCAGAGATTTAATCTGGGCCATGCACCCGTAACCACTATATTTTAATGCCTTCGTATTCTAACCGGACTCTCCGGTCACCTTCTAAAGAATAGTCTTCATTCCTTTTGCTATGACTCGTTGTAGGAGGTGCCAGGTCCGGAAACGAAAATGCTCGAGCGCGGTTCATGCTATTTTGTCCAGAAGATGAAAGAAGAAAGAAATAACTGATCTACAAGAGAAAAAAGCTCTGCGGGATATATCCAATCACTAAAAAGGAAATTGAAAAACGATGGATATATGGAAGAAAAAGTGCATCATTTCTTTAAAGCCTACAATCATTAATTTTGATGTATATTGAAAGATCCAGGAAAGAGAGATGCTTCTGCACTCTCTCTCTCTCTCTTTCTGAGAAAATTTATTTCTCTCTCTCTGTTCCTGTCTGTCATATTAGTATGTTAGCCCATTTTAGAGTGGTCGGTTTCTGGTTGAAAATTATGCGCAGCCATTGGGTGTCGGTTTGTGTTGGTTCTCCTCTCTTTTGACCCCCTTTGTGTTTTTTTGTCTAAGCAAAAGTGAACCCCCAATAATACAACTTTAAGGGGTTTATAAAACCAGTCACAATTCAAAATATCAGGCGGAATATCAGTAATAACACGATGTTTGTTATAAAAATGGGATATAACCTTATTGTGAAGCTCTTAGTTTAGCTTGAGATTTGTATTTTTAAAATTAATCTCAGAACACGTTCGGTTATAAAAAATTCTCACAATACAAAAAATTCTACAACCAAACATCATTTTTAACACCACATAAAAATAACTACAACACGCATACCAATAAAACTAACTATCACATAAAAATTCTCAAAATACAAAAAATCCTCACAAAACTCCTTAACCGAACATCCCCTTAGAGTTTATGTCATCTTTTTGTCCCACACAAATTGGATAATTATCCTATCAAAAGTGTTAAAGGTAGTTTCAAAAATTGAAAACATGTATAAAATTTTGAATTTCAAACTTTAGAGGAAATATAACACCAAAATTAATACGGTAGTTGCTATTTGATTTACTTGTTGATTTAGCATCCATTTGGGATTTGGTCCAACTTTTAATAGGAAATAAGCATTTTTGAATCTCAATTAATTGAGCTTAAAATTTTAGGTTTACTACTAAAAAATTTATCACATAATTTTTTATTATTATAATATTTATTAAAAATCTTCTCTCTCTTCTCTCTCTTCTCTCTCTTCTCTCTCTCCACTTCTTCACCAACTCCTATAACATTTATTTACTTTATAATATTTTCCAAACTCTAATACCCAAAATTTTCACCTTAAAACGTACCCATAATGTGGAGGACAAGGTGGTTGGAGTTGAAGCATTAATTAGCCTTGGACTTTTCGTACGGTGGTCTGATAACATCATATAGGCGCATATATCAGAAGTTACCAACATCGTGATCTCACCCGTTATTTGAGCATACCGGTGCTGCAGTGGCTTTTTTGTTTTTTAATTTTTAATTTTTTTTCCTGACTTGGCATTTTTAATTATGTGACGTGGATCTGGTGGAGTGACCTGTCAGTCAGCTGTACATGGGATGACCTGGTGCACTATACTTGGGTTCTGATGTGGCTCTAATTGTACACTAAGCATTTTCCGTTCTAGACTTTAACCCTGGGAGATGGAGGGATCCGTGTGTCATTTTCCGTTCTAGACTTTAACCCTGGGAGATGGAGGGATCCGTGTGTCACCACCGATTCCTGTATGTCGAAGGAGTGCATTGCTCTATTGCAGTTATGTGCCTCATCCAGATTCAAGCTGAAGCAAATACATGCTTTTTCAATCAGACATGGTGTCTCCATATCCAACCCAGAGATGGGCAAGCACCTCATCTTCACCATTGTGGCCCTCTCAGCTCCCATGTCTTATGCCCGGTGCATATTCTCTCAAATCAAGTGTCCCAATATTTTCACATGGAATACCATGATGAGAGGCTATGCTGACAGTGAGAACCCGAGTCCAGCCGTCGAACTGTACAGCCATATGCGTATATCCTCTATAGAACCTGACACACACACGTATCCTTTTCTTCTAAAGGCTGTAGCTAAGTTGACTGCCTTTAGAGAGGGTGAAAAGATACATTCCACTACCATAAGAAATGGGCTTGAGTCATTGGTGTTCGTTCAGAACTCGTTGATTCATATGTATGCTGCTTGTGGGCATGCTGAGAGTGCACATAAAATGTTCGAGTTAACTCCTGAAAAAGATATTGTTGCTTGGAATTCTGTGATTAATGGCTTTGCTCTTAATTGGATGCCCAATGAGGCTCTGACTCTTTTCAGGGAAATGGGTTTGGAGGGCGTTCAGCCAGATGGGTTCACTATGGTAAGTTTGTTTTCTGCTTGTGCTGAGCTTGGAGCTTTGGCATTGGGGAGGAGGGCCCATGTGTATATGTTAAAAGTTGGTTTGAGTGCAAACATGCATGCGAATAATGCCCTTTTGGACTTCTATGCTAAGTGTGGAAACATTAGAGAGGCACAAAAAGTATTTGATGAGATGGAAGAACGGAATGTGGTTTCTTGGACTTCTTTGATAGTTGGGTTGGCTGTTAATGGGTTTGGCAAGGAAGCGCTTGAGCATTTCAAGGAGTTGGAAAGAAAGGGGTTCGTGCCTAGTGCCATAACTTTTGTTGGGGTCCTGTATGCTTGCAGTCATTGTGGAATGGTGGATGAGGGGTTTAATTTTTTTGAGAGGATGAAAGAGGAATACAAGATTGCGCCTAAGATAGAACACTACGGCTGCATGATTGATTTGCTGGGTAGGTCAGGAAAGGTGAAAGAAGCATACGAGTATATCCAAAACATGCCATTGAAGCCAAATGCCGTTGTTTGGAGGACCTTGTTGGGAGCATGCACGAGTCATGGACATCTGGCTCTTGGGGAGGTTGCAAGAGCCCATCTTCTACAATTAGAGCCTGGTCATAGTGGGGATTATGTGCTTCTGTCAAATCTCTATGCAGCAGAGCATCATTGGTCAGATGTGCAAAGGGTTAGGAGGTCAATGCTTAGGGAAGGGGTGAGGAAAACTCCTGGTTATAGCCTCGTTGAGTTAGGGAATAAGGTATATGAGTTCACCATGGGTGATAGGTCTCAACCTCAAAGTGAAGATATATACGTGATGCTGTCGGAGATCACAAAATTGTTGAAATTGGAGGGTTATGTCCCTCACACAGCAAATGTGCTTGCAGACGTAGAGGAGGAGGAAAAGGAGACTGCTTTGTCTTACCATAGTGAGAAAATTGCAATTGCTTTTGTGCTCATTAATACAGCTCCAGGGACCCCAATTAGAGTAGTGAAGAATTTGAGAGCCTGTGCAGATTGTCATTGGGCTATTAAACTCATATCAAAGGTTTTTAAGCGAGAGATTGTTGTGAGGGATCGTAGTCGGTTTCACCATTTCAAGAATGGTTCTTGTTCTTGTAGGGATTATTGGTAGCGTATGAGGTTATTAGACATACAGGAGTGTTGCAGGAGAGTGGTACATACAGACTATGTGGTAAGTATTCAGTGTATAGTTGCTGGGTTGATTTGAGCTGCAGTAGTCTCTGGGATTTTCTGTTCCAGAAGATATTCGGTTCCTTTTTCTTTTGCCTACATCTAAAGTGTGTTGTTTTTTCCTTACTGTCTGTGTTCTACATTTGTTCACCTGCTTATAGTGCAAAAAAATGACAAAATTTGCTTCAGCTATTCCCTAAGAAGTTTGTTATTTCAGTGGAAAAAGAAAAATGATAAATCTAGTTCTTTAACTTGCATGGCCTTTTTACTAGCGTCAGCACTACTGAATTTGTTCTGTGATTAGGCCTCCATCTTACGGAGGAATTTTTATGCAGAGGTTCGCCCTGCTCCTCACATGGGTAACTTAGCGAGTGTTTACAAAAGCATGAAAGTTGCTTCTGGAATCAATATATTCATCACTCGGAATGCGTCCTAAACTAAATTATCAGGTGATATGTCAGTTCATACATGTTCCCTTCATTATCATCCAGATGCACATGGATTAAATTTTACATGCATGAGGACATGTTCGCCAGAACTAACTCTTGCATATCTTCTGTCTTTCTGAAATTAGTTTCAGTTAGTCATTTCGACATAATTTCTTTGAGCATATCTTCTGCATAATCCTCCTTTGGTCATTATTTTGAACTATGGAGACTGTTATAGTGCTGTGCCACAGGATTTGCACCAAATACATCTTGACCTGTGAGTGAACGTTGGAGGACCAGGTAGAGAAAAGCAAGCTGAAAACGTAAAATGCATGAATTTTAAGTAAGGAAGTGGGACTGCAGAGGCAGCCGTGCCCAATTTGTCTTCTCTTAGACCTGAACGGTCTTGTGATTCGGCTGAGGTAATAAATCAGACAAAAGTGGTAGGATTAGAAAGACCAGTAAAAGAGCCCAAAAGAAGTATTCTAAAAGAAATACGGATTCAGATTTTTCAATTTTTGTTCATTTGAATAAAAATTTCAGAAAAGTTTATCCAAAAGCAAAATTGTGACAATGGTGACAAAATTGGGAAGACTAGCAAACAGCGTAGAGGACTCAGAACCTGAGCAAACCTGGAAAGGAAACTACAGAAACCCACGAGAACTGGTTTACCCAAAGACTACGAAGAACAAAAGAATTCCCCCAACCCGTGTATCTAAACACTAACGCAGACAATACAATGGATCATAAACTAGAAGCCAACACCAATGTTGGGGTATCAATATCTGAAAACCAAAACCCACAACAAGCAAATTAAAAAACCAAAGAAGTGAGATAATTCCAGTCTTCAATTTTCTTCGATGGAGAGTACTGCAGGCTCCTTGAAGAAGCTGGAGATAACTCGGCACCCGCAGGCATGTCTCCAAGAGCAGAGAGTATCCGGCGGATACTTGGGGAGCGAGGTGATCCAAAACTAAGTGATCTCTTAGTTTTGGAGAAGACGTTCGATGATTTTGAAAGGATGAGATACACCAAAGCCTGGATGAGGACAAACATGGCAACCTTCATAAGAGTCGCGTGTTCTGAGCTGCTCTCCATCTTGGTTATCTTAAACTGACTTAATTTGAAGCTGATTGTAGGCGCGATCGAAATTTGGATTGAGAAGTGATCAAAGGATGAATTGGGTTAGCAAAGATCACAACAGTCATCCTTTATAAAGACAAGGTAATGAATCGAATGAACACTACGTAGAAGTTTCCGATCGAAGAGTTGATGGTGGGAAATGGTCAATTTTGACCGAGGAGTTGCTCTTCTCAAATATAGAGGGGAAAAGTATGGAAACAATCCATGTGGTTTCACGTTATGACAAATTGGTCCATGTGGTTTCAAGTTGAACGAATTAGTCTCTGTGGTCAGCGAGAGGTTGAACTTAGTCCCTCCGTCAATCTCCTCGTCAAGTCGTGAATATCGATGAATTGTCAAATTACACACGTGGAATTCATTTAGATTTAAAAAAATACAAAAAACACTCACGCATGGCAGTCGAATTCCCTAGCCCAAAATCCCCATGTCTTTATTTCATTTCCCCCCAAAAATGCCATATTCCGAAATCTCGAAATCCTCCTTTCTTCATATTGGTCCTAAATCAGACTACGTTCATCTTGGTTTTGCTATTTTCTTGATCAAAGAACCACCCTTGGTTGTCGTCGCCATTTTCTCCCAAACCACCAAACCTCCCCTTCGCCATTTTCGATTGGGGTATTCTGAAAAATGCTGGGCTCTTTTGCGCCTGAAGAACTTAGGGCTAGCTGTGGGGATTGGGAGAAAATGAAAGAAAGACGAATTTAGGGATTTCGGGCTAGGGCATTCAACTCCTAGATGTGAGTGTATTTTTTTTTTAATCTGAATGAATTTCACGTGTGCAATTTGATAACTCATCGATATCCACGTTGCAACTTTTTGACAAGTAAGCGTGCTCCGTTCACGACTTGACGGAGGGACTAAGTTGCAACCTCTCGCTGACCACAGGGACTAATTCGTTCAACTTGAAACCAAATGGACCGATTTGTCATAACGTGAAACTACATGGACTGTTTCCGTACTTTTCCCAATATAGAGAGTCAAAGTCCGCCAAATACTAAGAGCAGGGAGTACTCGGAAGATAGAGATTTTATTTGTCTATTCCTGAATAATTTTGATGTAATAAGTTGCCAATGAATAAAGTTAGACGGGTTTAAATAATTATGTGTTCTGAGATCATGTTGTATTCTCTTTAAAGGGTTCTGCCACGTCCAACTTTTTGGACCATATTTCGTGAAGTTCAAATGTTTAAAGGAATTGTGGATTTAAAAAAAAAACAGGATAAGTAGTTGTGGGTTGAATAAGTAGTTGTGGATTAAAAAAAAAGATAAGTAGTTGTGGGGGCCTGAATAAGTACCTGTGGATTTAAAAAAAAAGATAAGTAGTTGTGGGGGCCTGAATAAGTACCTATGGATTAAAAAAAAGGATAAGTATCCTTATCCTTTTTTTTTAATCCACAACTACTTATTCAACCCACAACCTTTTTTAAATGCACAACTACATATTCAACCCACAACCACTTATCCTTTTTTTTTTTAAACCACAACTAGTTATCCTTTTTTTTAACCCCTAAAAAAATGCCCATCATCAAATTACATGCTAATATACTAGGGTTGTTCAGTCTGTCGCCGCCTCCGCTACCATTGGACGGCTACCGCAACCCAACAGTGCCGAGGGTAGTTGGGATTTCATAGAAATCCCAGTGGGCTGAGCAATGGCAGTGTCCCCACCAACAGAGGCAGGGACACCGCTACCACCATTTTTTTTTTTAACTTTTTTTAGTATTATTTTTATAAAAACGACGCCGTTTGGTTTAATACAGTTTTTAAGAAAGGAGCTTCAAAACGAGCTTGTCTCCCTCAGCTACGGTGACGCCCCAGGCTCCCGACCTCCCCTCTCTCCCCAAGTCAATTTCTCTCACAACCCAAAATGGGGGCGGTTCAATCGGGAACCGCTGAAAAAGTAGTAGCAACCGCCATGAGTGGTTACCGCTCTTGGTGGTTGCGGGGGCGGTAGAGGTTGGGGGCACAAGCACCCCCATTTTTACCGCTACCCCTACTAAAGACCACCTTTGGTTAAAAAAACTAAAAAAAAATACTAAAAACCACTATGAACTGAAAACACTCCAAATCACCGCGAACGTTCCCACGTAAGACTTTCAGATATTTCCAGCAACTTTCCTTTTAGCAAAGTACCCCCATGCAGCGGGGCTCGAGTCATTAGACAAGTTATAATGATTGAGGAATTTTAGTTGAAAAATTAAATTAAATTATAAATTTGCTTCTTCATGTGAAATTACTAATTAAATTTTTGAATTCAAGTTTGGTGATTAAATTATTTTTTTATAAATAAAATTACTAAATCATCTAATCTATCTTGAGACATAGTTATTTATATAATCTCTGGCTTTGAAAAACTTGTTTATATAGATGCATTTATAATATAATATATAAGTAGTATTATATATTTAATAAAACAATTTGAAAACGCAATCTAGATATTTTTTTATATGCAAGAAGTTGTTTTGCTTTAACAAAAAAATCGAAACTACTTGAGAAGTTGCCTTGCCTAATATTGTTTAGCAAAAAAAAACTAGCTTTGAGAAACTAAGAGTCCGTTTGGATGTTGTTTCCGGAAACTGTTTTTTGTTTTCGTTTTAGTGTGGGCCCACACGAATTACAATTGCCTCTTCTCAGCGTCATTCTCCCAATTTGCTTAGAAAAAATAGGTTGTGTAATTGTTTTATTGTTTTAATTTTGAGTTTTTATGAAGAGCACTCTTTTACGCGAATAGAGGCTCCCACATCATCAGAGGAGAAAAGATCCAGTCCAAAGATGTTGACTTCAAAGAGTTCAAAGAAGCGGTTCAGATCGAAAGAAATAGATCTAACGATCTGAACTTCGACATGTCATTGAACGAGGATAACCGACTCCTTGCTCGGCTTAGTCTAATTCGAGCCCAGCGTGACTCAGCCACACTTTTTGTTTTTCTCTCTTTTCGCACCCTCCCCTCCCTCTTCCTTGTTCTTTTTTTTTTCTCATTAAACCAACAAAACCAAACCAACAGCCAAACTACAACACAACAGAGTCACAAGACAAAATATAAAAAGAAATACCACTTGAATCAAAAGTGCCAGACAAATGGAAACGAGCAGCCCACTCGGTAAGGAGATGCGCTTGCTAGTTGAGCTTCCGGGGGACCCAATGAAGAGCCCATTGAGACTGAGCTTTGAAGATCCTACGTAGGGACCATACCATGTCCTCTATTTTCCAGCAGGGGGAAGATCAGTCTGTTCCAAATCATCACAAAGAAGTTTACAATCGGTTTCAAAGAAGACACGAGACCAACGATGCTGCAGAGCCACTTCCACCACACAGACAGTAGCAAAACATTCACCCACCAATGGGTCTGTAGCCGGAAGTCGCTCCATGTACGCAGTACAAAGAGAGCTAGAGGAGTCTCGACAAGAGACGGCTACGTACGATCCATGTTGACGTATCGTTACGTCAAAGTTGATCTTCATCCAACCGGCATCAGGGGGAGTCCAGCGAAGAGACAAACTAGGAGCTCGAGTGAGCCAAGCTGATTGATGCTCTGAAAAACATCGCATAAGAGAGGATTGCAGATCGGGAACAACAAAATCCAACCCCTCATGAATAACTTTGTTATGGGTAAACCAGAGAATATTCGTAATAAGGGCAACATTTAAAATCAGAGATTGAAAAGATGAGGGGCTGAGACCAAGAGCGGACTCGGCAGAGAGTAGAAACTGGATCCAAGCCAATGGAGAAACAGTAGGGATGCGGGATAAATCTAAAGGCCATGTAGAAGGAATCGGTGACTTTACGACAAAGAGCACAAACAGGGTGGACAACTGCTATAGCGGAAAGAAAGGAGGGAACAACCACCGGTAAAGCTTCAGTAGCATCTTTCCATAATAATAACTTGAGTCTGTCCTGCAAAGGGAGTCGCCATAAAAGATTTCCAAGTTTGATCAGTGAGAACTGAAAGAGAAGACCCACGGGAAGCTTAGGCGAGCTGAACTGCACCTTTCACAGTAAAAATGTCCCTCGGATCGAGGGTCCAAATAATGTTGTCCTGGTGATGGGGAGAAGGATGAGCCATAACAAGAATGCGGGAAACCTTACCATCCTCAAACAAAGTCTCCAACAAAGACAGATTCCAGTCCCTGGTACTGTTGTCCACTAAATCAGCAACCCACCTTGGAAGCACAGCAGAATCAACAGACAGATTGAGAATAGGACAGAACCTAGCCGTTGTTGGGAGCCAAGGATCCTCGAGGATGTTAACAGACGAGCCATTGCGAGGCAAAAGACAAATATTCTCACAAAGGGAGCAGAGCACTAGGCCAAAGCCCCGACGACCAAGAAAGAGAACTGGGGGTAGTATCTAGTTTTCATAATACAAGCCCAAGCTGCCTCAGGGGTCAAAAGGAACTTCCAACCCAACTTCTAGATGAAGGCCACTCGCCTCTTTGGGCTGACAAATGGAAGACCAGCTCTTGAGGGTATAGTTTCTAGGCTTATCCATGGGGAATCCCCACCATAAGTCCTTTAGGCAGCAATCCACATCCCGACACTAGCCAGTCGGAAGAAGGATAGATTGCATTAAATATTGTGGGAGGGAAGTGGCAACAGATTTAATTAGAACAATACGGCCGGCATGAGATTAGGTCTTAGACTTCCACCCAACAAGTTTCTTATGCACTCTCTCATTAAGACCAGCAAAATGACGGGTTTTATTCTTCCCCCAAAAAACGGAAGGCCAAGATGTTTACTATCAGAAGGCATAGACGGAAGCTTAAGCGTATTGCACAGAGCTGTGGAAACCTGAGGATGAGTGTTGGGGCTGAAAAAAATTGAGGACTTTCGAAGATTAATAAGTTGTTCGGACCAACGACAGTAGGATGAAATGATCTCATTAACTTCACGAGCCTTCCGTAGGTTTGTGCGACAAAACACGATCAAGTCGTCGGCAAGAAGAAGATGGGTGACCGGAGGAGCGCCCCTAGTTACCACAATACCGTGGAGAGAACCATAACCCACTTCCCGTTGAAATAGCCGAGTGAGAACCTCCGAAGCGAGAATAAAGAGAAAGGGGGACAAGGGATCCCCTTGTCTAAGTCCCCATCCAGGAGAAATTAAACCGTGGGGGCTTCCATTAATCAAAAGAGAATAAATCACAGTTGAGATACATTAATGTATTAGGTGAATCCAACAAGCACTGAAGCCGAAACATTTTAGGACATGGAGTACGAACTTCAATTCCAACCGATCGTACGCTTGGGCCATATCAAGTTTCACTGCCATCAAACCATTTTTGCCTGATTTACGGTGCATAGAGTGAAATATTTCTGCTGCGCATACCGAATTTTCTTGAATAACTCAAGCGGTCAGCTAACAGTTTAGAAATCACTTTGTAACTCACATTACACAGACTTATAGTCTGAAATGCTCAACAACATCCGAGTTAGAGATCTTAGGAATTAAAGCTACGAAAGTGTGGTTGAGCTGTTTAAGAAGAAAACCAGAGGAGAAAAAACACTTTACCATTTTGTTGACCGTAGGAGCCACAGTGGCCCAATATTGTTGGTAAAAAGAAGCTGTCATCCCATCCAGACAAGGGGATTTAGCGGAGCCCAAGCTCTTCACAGCACGATGAATTTCAGCGTCGGTGGGATGGAGAAGAGAGACATGTTATCATCTTCAGACACCAGCGGGTGGATATGATCCTCAACCATGTACGCTAATTCTGGATCCTGAGAAGAGAAGTGGGAATTCAGCAAACTGCCGATTGCCTCTCGATTCGTATGTCAGTGACCTCTTGCATCCTTCAGGGTCTGAATGTCATTCCGAAGACGACAGATGAGTGTAGACACGTGAAAAAACGTGTGTTCAGATCTGTCGTGGTCAACCATTGATTACGAGATTTAGATTTCCAGAGGCTCTCTTCCTTCCGGAGAACATCTTGAAGGGCCGAGCGAACAAGAGAAGCTTCTTCCACTTCTTCAGATGGAGGCTGATTTTCTAGATAGCTTAGCTGGTCATGAAGTTGTTGGACAAGAGCAGAAAGGTGACCTACACTCTCTCGGTTCCATTTCAAAAGAGCACGTTTCGTAGCCACAGTTTTGCGAGTAAGTTGAAAAGAGGGAGAACACGGGTGGCGTGAAGCTCAAGCCCTCGAAATAATCACTTTGCTTTCCATTTGTTTGATCCAGACTGCTCAAAGCGGAAGGGTTTAGGTCCGGAAAAGGAACTCCCCACCGTTTGAATCATGATGGGGCAATGGTCAGAAGTGGTTCAGGGTAAGTGAGATAAAAGAGCATGAGGAAATAGGTCAAGCGAAGCAGAGTTGGTGTAAGCCTTGTCAATCCGTTCCTTGATATGCCGACTGCCCTTTCAACCGTTGCACCATGTGAACTGGGGTCCCACAAACCTCAGGTCAAGCAAACCATGTTCCAGTAGAAGTTGACTCAAAATGTTCCGAGAGGACGAAGTAACTAAACGACCTCCATATTTCTCGACCTGTGTCAAAACCATGTTATAATCACTCATGATAACCCACAGACCTACATGAGAATCACCCAACACAGATAACTCCTGCCAAAACGCATCCTTCGAAAGAGCATCAGCTGGACAGTGGATAAATGACATCACCCAAGGCTAATGAGAAGGTTCTGCCATAACCTTAATAAAAATCATGTGACGATGAACCAACAGCAAATCAAACTCAACACCAACCCTCCAAGCAAATATTACTCCCCCAATTCGGGTTACGTTGTCTGATGGTGGCCCGTAAGGAACGGATAGCCGCGGGGCGGGCTAGCCCCCGACAGTTCCAAAAAATGGCTAACATTGAGGGGGTGGGGCATGGTCTGTCCCGCCTCCTCAACCTCAAAAAATTGGTTGCTAAAATCCGCTTCCATACCTGTTGTAGCCCTCGCCACAACACTGGGAAGATAGACTCGAGGCATGCGGCCACGGCCACGACGATATTTGGAGACAGTCTGTTGTGATGCCAATGGGAGAGCCTCTTCAGTACTGATAAGCGGAGTCAAAGAGGAAGTGGAAAGAAAAGTAGGAGGTTGAGCACAGAAACGTTTCCCTTCCGCCAACGGCCACGGGGTGGCACGTTTGGTATCCATAATAGGAGGAACTACGGGCAGGGGTGAAGTCTGCTGTGAGAAAACGAGTTCCTCCTCCATTTCCTCAATGATGGGTCCCTGCGGACTAGACTCGAGGCCTCAGGAAGGGCCGAGAGGGGAGGACCCATGCAAAGAACCCTGGAGGCTGAAAGAGTTGGGGACAGCTCGCAGGGAATATTCATAGTAATGTCGGACACTAAGAGAGGGATAGAGTCGGCCCTAGTTCCAGCCTTTGCTTCTTCTCGTGGTTGAGCGTGAAGCACAGGTGCTTAACCCACGCGTCACGGACCGAGAGCGTGGATGGAGGGTAAGGGACAAGGTGTAGCTAAAAGGGGTGTTGGGGGTAGGGCGAAAGAGGGACGAGGTTGTATAGGTGGGACTAGTGTTTATGGGGCTGCATGGGAACATGGAGCTGTGGAAAAGGGTTCATGGGGCAGAAAAGCAAAGGAAGGGTCAGGAGGGGAGGGAACACACGATCAGTACCAGGAGGTGAGCTGATGGTTGGCGGAGGGGTCCCTTCCGAGGTGGATCCCCGAACTGGTGTGGTTCATGGAGGTTGTGGGGTCCCCGATGGGGACGGAGGTGATCTGGTAGTAGTGAAAGAAGAAGGTTGAGAGCCCAAGAACTGTTTCCCGTCCATTTTTGTCGCCTTAAGATTCTGAAGGGCCCTAGGAGGAAAAGAAGACAACACCATATTATATGAACAGAAGCGGATGGAGTGATCCAAGCGCCCACATTGGGTGCACCATTCCGAGATGCGTTCATACTTGAACTGCACCCATAGGTCCGGCTTACCAGCTCGAGACATGTAACGCTTATATGTTACTTACATTTTTTCTCTTCCTTGTAGAATGACTCTGTTCTGGCTTTTGATATGCGCCAATTTGTTGGCCCTGTCAATCACCTAAGGGGGCTGACATGCAATCCTGTGCATACCATCCACTCACTTTTGCATAGTACAACTCTTCCCTCCAGTGTCAGATCCATCCTATCTGCTTCCTCGATTGGCCTGTGCTGCTGGAACTTTGGTTGTGCTGAAGAAGGGTAGGTGGTTATTACCTCTTGCATGAGTACTTTAAGATGACCACGGTTAAGTTCTTTCTATCAATGTATCCTTCAGCTGCATATGCTACCACCAAGAGAACCTCAAAGAATCTAAGAGCCTTTTATTAAACAATATTGGAAATGTAGTGATTCTTTAAGTTCCAATTACATTTCTAATTGAACGTAATAATAGCTTGTCTCTGGAATGTTTACACTGAATTATTCATGTAACGTTTATATCAAACTCTATTTTAGATTTCCATGCTTACTTTCAGATTCAGAGACCTGGTAATTGAATATTAGTGTTTGTGTTGACATCAAGAGAGAATTCATTGGGTACATGTATTTCATTTCCCTTCAATTTTAGATAAATCTTGTAAATCTTTCTAAATGTATTGGTCTACACTCTTGTTGCACACTGAAATTTTTGTGAAGGTCGTTTTTGATACCTGAAAAAGATAATCAAGGAGTTTGTATATCCTTGCTTATTCTTCTAGAGGTGATGACATTGTTGCTTCATATCGTCCCAAAGTTGAGATTTCGAATGACATGGCTTTTTCTCGACCTCCTCCAACTCCTTCCCAAGTTACTGGGCAAGAGATACAGGGCTCCCATGTTCATTATAAGGTAGTGGACAACTATTTTCAGAAGTCAGGTTCTTCATCTGCCAATGTAAATGATATTCGACTACCCAATGGTAATTCTTGGCAAGAAGGTGTTTGATTTAGTCATAGCTAAGCAGATGGCCAAGGGAGATGTCCTTATTGTGGCAAAAATTGCAGGAATTACTGGAGCAAAGAAAACTAGCAGTCTCATTCCACTCTACCACAACATAACATTGACTCATGTAAGTGTTGATATGACACTAAACCCTACTGAATGTAGCGTTTATATAGAAGGGAAAGCTGCATGTACTGAGAAAACTGGGGTTGAAATGGAAGCAATGACAGCTGTGACAATTGCTGGTCTAACAGTTTATGATATGTGCAAGGCTACTTTGAAAGATATCCAGATTACAGATGTACGACTTGAGTGCAAAACTGGTGGGAAGAGTGGAGACTGGTCCAGGGAGAAGTGATGGTGTCTTTGAAGTGCAAAATGCTGCCAAATGTCTTGGGCGTAAGGGTTTTAGTGGATATTTATATGTCCAGTTGCAAACAATGTTCTACATCCTTTTGTTCTTTTGGAATTTCAAGGCAATGAATACTTGGATTGAGTTGTTGCAAGTAAAACTTGATTGGATATTTATATGTAGACTAGTATTTTTAATATTTTGATTGGATGTAACAATTATTTAATAAAGTATTGTATTCAAAGAGTCATTATTTTGAGATTTGGTAGATTTTCTGATTGTGAATAATATAAAACATCAAATATTCTCTAGCATTAGTAACACTAGCATGTGGCATTTAGTGACACTTTTGATCGTTGGAGTTAATTACTTTCAAGGTTCCATTCAGGAGCATTTCTCTACATGTTTTTGGGAACTGCTTTTTCAGCTTTTCAAAAATATTTCTTACAAGTACAAAATCTTCAAAATATAATATTTTACAAGTACAAAATCTTGAAGAAACTCAAAAGTTTATAGGAAAACATCATCTCCATAACAAAATGAGCGATCTTATATGAAGATCCACTAGTTGGCTGATGCTTAAGCATTTTTTCACAAACAGCTTTCCCATGTCTTCTACAACAACATTGCTCCTGGAAGAATCAAAATACCTTAATCATCAGTAATGGAACTTCTCTCAATTAGCTGAAAGAATCAAGCTTCAATCCAAAGCCTTTCATCATTCGGCATTATTATGTAAATGTAGTTTAGCACTAATTTAAATTATTATTAGATAACCAATCAGTGTTGGGTGATGTCCTTTTCTTCCTTCCTTTTACCCCAGCAGAAAAAAACGGCCATGATATCCTTATCATCTATTGCTTTTTCTAGCCTATTATATATCACAAATATCACACATTTATCCCTCACAAAGAGTTTAGACACCTAGTTAAAACCGGCCACTGCTTCCTATGCAACTCAGAATCCATGTACATCAACTCCCAAGTGCCTCTCATCAGTCATCCCTGCAAACGAAGAGCTACAGTTGAGCCAAATTTACTTCCTAATGTCACTCCCTAAATCCCATGCACAACTTCCAGAGAATGGAGTTCTAAACTCTTAATTGGTGCCAAAAACATTTCTCCAACTCATTTACAGATTGTATTGTTAGAAAAGTAAGACAATGGGCGGGGAATTACTCAGTTATTAACAAGAAGACGTGAAGGAAACAAAGTATGAAAATTCCAACTTGATCCTCACAAAGACTTTTCTATTGGGTTGAAGTAATCTCCCTATGACATCATTCTTTTGATTATTCTCATGTTTGTCACTTAATCTATCGGAAACTCGGAAGCTAATAACTAAACAATACATATATATATATATATATATATATATATATATATATATATATATATATATATATATATATATATATATATATATTCCGAGTCTTCTGAAGTAATTTTCAAATATTTAACTCGTTTGACTCGGATGATAAAGTTCAATGCAAACTTATTTGCTGCATTGTCTAGAGTCCAAGATTGACAGCAGTGTGTACACAAGCCAAGGACATGTACTAATGAATCGAGACAAAAGTTTCATAACAAAAATACTCAAACTCCTAAGAAGTGTGGGAAGAAGCACAAAGTACTTACTTCTTTTTGTCCCCATTCTTGCTTTGTAGCCACCTGTATTGCTGAGCTGAAGGCAGGAGAGCGGGAACAAGCACAGAGTTGGAGAAAACATGAGAATAGAAGGAAGCGTGTTCCGCAGGTTCGAAAGTTTTGGCTGCAAGAAAAGCTCGAAATATTGGTTGTCAGCGAAAGTTAAAGCCGAGCCAAAAAAAAAAAAACAAGCCGAGCCAATTTTTCTCTTGTCATTAAATGATGTTGCAAAACCTCAGCCGTTAGATTTTTCTCTTTAAATCTGAACCGCGTATCTGAAGCTCTATGAAGTCACGTTATTTTGGACTGAATCTTTTCCCTCGTCAGAGACCGGAGGCTAAGAGCACGTGAAACAACTGAAAAACGCTGAGAATAGAGACATCGTGTTTCTCTTCTTTATGCTATTTGCTTAGAGCTTATGGACCTAGTGGAGAACCTTGTGGGTTTCTCCGGTAGAAAAAGTTGAAATGAATGAGCAAAGAATGAAGTGCGAGTGAGTAGAACTGCGGTAAGATATATGCTTCATTTTTAGTGCTGGGAGAGATGCAATTTTAGCTTCAAACTAATGATGATACGAGCTTATTCTTATTCAATGCTAGCTCTGACCTAGCTCCCCATAGAAGAAAGGCTTATAATCAATGCTATTGTATTTTTTATCAATCGAGTGCCGTCTACAGTGACAGAAATGGTTTAACCATGGGAGTTTATTTCACAAGACACCTGATTACAAGTTGTTACGCAGATGGTGAGTGACTAGTGGGTCAAAATGCTTGGAGGGCAAGCAGAAGACCAAGCTGAGTTGTTCGAGTCAATGCCCCCTCGCATATTCCCAGATGGTTCTCACTAGTTTCATGGTTCAATGGCTATATGTAGTTAACTTTTTCAAAATTTTGTTTGACCTTTTTTACCTTTTGATAACGAAAACAATTCCAAGAGTTGTTGCAATTCTTGTTTGCTAGAGTCACTAGCTAGTGAATTTTTACAATGATAATAAGCTTTGGGTTTAGATCAACTTAGAGAGATGGGCATGTTTGACCTTTTCCTTTTTTAAGTTCTAAAGTTGTTCAGTAAAACTCCTAGAGCTTTTCCCCATCACAAATTCTCCTTCTGTGCCTATTCTTTCTCTTCTCTCTTTTCCGGGCAATCATCTCAACGTCATTGTGTCGCTAGTAAACCAGAAAACAGTACTGGTAGAAATTGGAATTGGTGTATCTTCAAAGAAATTGGTTCTCTGTTTTCAGCTCTCACAACTCCAGAGAGGGTGAAAGAATTCTGCTTATAGAGCTTAATTTTTGTCTTTTGCTTCTAGAGTTTGGAAAGCACTCCGATTTTTATTGTTTTCTTGACAAGTGGAATTGCAGGAAACTGTTTCTGATTTTGAGAGATCATCTGGAGTTACAGTTTCAAAAAAGTGGGATCCGAGTGTCACCCGTGTCATTTTACCAACAGATGAAAAAGGGGCATGCAGAAGAACCCTGTAAGTACCTGTTCATTTGATCACTTGGTCAATCACTGGAATTTCTTCCCAATAAATTCTCTCAAGTAGTTGGCTTGAATATAAGGGCATACAAGGGGTGCATACAAGACCTCATAATTTCTGCTGGAGGAACTATTCTTCATAGAAAACCTATTGGGGAGGATCAAAAAACCTTGTCTAGTTCCTCAACATGACAGACCTTCGTAATTGACAGTCTTGAGCTGCCAGACAAATGTGATCCGAGCAAGAAAGTTAGAATTCTCGATCGCGGCCGGTCTGATGCAGTGACCCTGGCAAGTTCAACTGGAGCCAAAGTAGCAAGCGATTCATGGGCGTTGGAATCCAAAGCAGCCTGCAATTTACAAAATCTAGGTGAATAATATTTCTTTTGCAGTTCCAGGAGCCCTGTGGTCAACAAACTTCTTCGGAATTATCTCTTTTCTTTTGGATTTTAATAAGACATATAAAATCATTGTGCTCATATTTCATATTTGATGTAACATACAACATCTAACACTTATGAACGGGCGATTTAGAGCTTCAATCGCTCTCGGCCATTAATCCACACTGCTTTGAGGTGCATGTGATCCAGCAGCGAAGTTGGAGTGATGCAGTCATCCAATTCACCCTCCTCGAGAGAGTCAGCGATTATGTATATGACTATAAAGAGAAAACATCCAAACGAGTTATTTCTGGGTTTTTGTCGGTTATTACCTTTTCTTCTCATGCAAGAACAGAGGATTCTGCGGCTTTGATCTCAGCTTTGGGTTCTACACGCTCGTTCTTCTTGTGCCCATACTTTGATATCTTCATATTAAAGCCCTCAAACATGCGTTCCAGTGCTGAAATCTCCTCTTCAGAATCCCCGGGCTGTTCATCCGCTGAGACCATCCGTTGCCTGAAGCTGCGTATTCTGGCAAGGCCAGCTCGGACTTCCGTTCTCAGTTCCTCCATTGTCGCAAGAATGTCAGTTTTTTCCTGCTTTGCTTCTTTGAGCTTCCTCTTCAAGGATCGATACCCATCAAGCGACTTGAGAAGTTGCTCTGAGAGTGCCCTGTATCGCTCTTGGAGGCCTGCATTCCCTAGCAACTCTCCCTTACCACACTTCTTCTCTTTATGCTCTTCCGCACAAGTTTGCACTTTGGCCCGCAACATCTCATTCTGCGCTTTAAGATCACTAATAAGCTCCTCCATGCCATTCAATTCTTGAACCTTCCTTGAAAGCTCCGATGCCATGATCTCCTTCTCCTTTCCCAAACTGGAATACAACATTTCGAGGCTCTTTCGAGCAGCCAAGCTCGCATTGAGCTCTTTTCTGAACCTGATTTCTTTTTCATCTATTTGCAGTTCATCGGGATTGTTTTCCCTCGGTACATTACGCCTAAGATCTGTGTTGCACCGCCTGAGCTCCTTCTTGGTGCCATGAGATTGAGATTTTTCAATCCGGGATTTCACATCATCAATGATCTTGAACATTCCAGCTACCCTTTGCACCTTGCGGTCGTCGTTGTCTTTAGTGCGTGCCTCATTATGATCTTGGATCAGTTTCAGTAGCAGCTTAACATTTGTTGCGATGCCTAGAACATCATATATATATATATATATATATATATATATATAGAGAGAGAGAGAGAGAGAGAGAGAGAGAGAGAGAATCAGACAAATGAAAAAACTAACATGGGCAGGAAAAATCTCTGGATCACTAGATAACATATATTGTTGCTATTCTTTTCACGTATACGAAGAAGATAAATCATTTATTTTCTCTACTGTTTGATCCGTTTCATCAATGAGAAAATATGACAAAAATAATTGAAATGGTTTGTTTTTTCGTTTACGAATTGTGTTTTGGGTTATTTACCAGAAATTCATGGCCATGACTCCAGATGAAAACTGTGATATATAGCTATAAGTGTCTGCAACCACGTATTGGACATGGAGTAATTTAATTATCACCAAACGCTGCAAAATCTAAATGCCAAGAAAAAGAAGAAGAAGAAGAAGCATCTGATCACCTTCTAAAGAATAGTCATCGACCTTTTCGTCATGACTCGTCGTAGGAGGTTGAAGTTCCGGCGATGAAAATGCTCGACCGCGGCTCATGCTATTTTGTCGAGAAGATGAAGAAGAGATAGGTATAACCAATTCCACTAACAACGAAATGGAAAAACGAAGGATATAATATGGAAGAAGAAGAACTGCATCATTCTTTAAAGCCTACACTTATTAATTCTGACATATATTGAGAGATCCAAGAAAGAGAGATGCTTCTGCACACTCTCTCCCTCCCTCTCTCTTTGTTTTTTTGAGAAAATTTGTTTGTCTGCGTTCCAGCCTGGAATATTAATATGTCCTCTCGGTGTTAGCCCATTTTAGAATGGTCGGTTAATCTGGTTGAAAATCATCCGCAATTATTGGGTGTCGGTTTCACGATGTTGTTGGTTCTCCTTGCTTTTGACCTTTTTTTTTGTTAGGAAAATGGGATATGTATTGTGAAGCTTCTTTTTGTTTCGGGTGCTGTGGTTTGCTTGTTAATTTAAAATTCATTTGGGATTTGGTCCAACTTCTAATAGGAAATAAATGCTTTTCTATCATGTACGTGCAGGCAATGTTAATATATATCTATAGGACTTAAAAATGGAGCAATAGGCTTAGCTGTCATTGATGGAGGGTCTGATAATCTCCTCCATTATTCAAAATGCAGAAAATAAATAAATATGTTAATATGGGTGAGATATAGTTCATGTGCTGCAACATCGATATTATGTTGAATCCTGAATGTTTGTGTGGAACTCAATGGACTCCTATGGACAACAGATCATGGTCAACTCTCTTGTCACCACATTCATGCATGGCGTCTTGACGAGATTTTAGGATCAAATCAGCTGCCATCGAATGCGCGCGGCGATGCATGTGGGCATCGTACGCAAATTGCAAGCTAGCTCCTGGATGTGGACCCTAGGTTCATACTTTCTTCTTCAGTTCATGCTTATTTTCTTATTAGAATTGGATCCACCTATAGACTATGAATTTCCTCCTACTTTAGGGTTGCTATCCATTTGATTTCATATTCTCACTACAACAAAATGGGTTTTGGGTGTTAAAAGTTTGTCACCTAAAGTCAAAATTGTGTCAGCAAAAGTTATTGGTGTCAAAAAAATTTTGACACTCGGTTTGATAGGAGAAATAGAGTCCGAACGCCAATATATAAGGTTCAGACGGTTTTCATTTCGTGTGACAAATATAAATAAGTCACGAATTCCTTATTTTTTCGCATGTACCGTGCCAGCGTCAATGTATTACATGACAAAGTTAATTTTGTCATGGAAACCAATGCGTATGTCTCTAATACCTATTCGCACAGAGTGAATTTCTGTATCAAAATGTAATTTTGTTAGTAGATTCATCGTCCGCACAATTATTATTTTTATACTAAGAAAAAAGAAATTACCATGAATATACAGTGTGAACGGCAACAGAACGTGCAGATGATGCTAAAATAAGGACTTGAGGACGATTGATTTGAGTTCCGACATTTGCAATGGCAACATGTGAGGACGTTTATTTAGTGAGTGCAGACATGTAACATATCAGCGGATGTCTGAACATTATTAATGCGGCCGGATTGCTCTTAATTACAATAAGCAATACTCAAATTTAATTTATTTAATATTAAAACATTGTATTAAATATAAGATAAAAATGGTCTACAAATTATATCCAACCAACATAATAGTAAACAAAATACATCATCAAAATCAAGTATATAATATAAAATAATTGTTCATAGAAATACTAAACGATAAGATAATTATAAAGTCTAGTACAAGCAGGAGATTAACAAAGTATAACGAAATAATAACGAAAAATATAAACCAAAGACTAGTCTGAATCACAATGAGGAACTGGCTCATCGAGATCTTGTCTGACAGCACTGTAAACGTGCTCCAACCGCTCCTCCATAATATCCACCCACCTGTTTGATGAGTGTCCGAATCTGTATTGAAACGGTATGAAGAGACTAGTGCAATTGGGACAAGTGATCTCTCACAGTAAAAAGTTTCATCCATATAGCATTCAGCTCCTTCGTCAGAGCCCTCTCTGTCAAGCTGGTCGCTTAGTCTATGCCCCATTGGTGATACTTTTCTCAGAGTGATCCATGGCCAACCTAACAAAAAACAGTTAAAATATCAACAAAAACTTATCAATGACTAGATTAACATTTACGTACATTACATATAGTCTAATCTCTAACTTTCCAAAACTTGGAAAATTCGAGAATTAAAAAAATAAATATTAAATAAACTTCACGCAAAATCGTTCAGATGGATTAACAGTTGTCCACACTACAACAAACGAAAAAATGCCGTTTCGTGAAGAAACATTTGCAAGCTATTCAGGACGTCCGAATAGTTTTAATCGCCAAAAAATCGTTCGGACGTCAACAGTAAATGTCCTGACTGCGATTGTTGAAGAACATACCCTTCGACAATTAGATGCCCACTGACCACTTAAATCATAAAAACAACTATTTTACATCACAATTTTCACACCCAATCAACACCAAACATGTTTCTAAGCTACCAAAAGCATTAAACAATCAACAATCAAGCAAAAAGACGTATTTTTACTCAAAAAACACAAACCGTAAAACACCGTATCTCTCAAAGTTTCCAAATCCCAAATATTTGCTCCCATCCACCCAAAGTTTGAACAATCTATGTCTGACCCTCCACCTCAATGATTCAAATGACTCTTCAAGAAGAAATCTGAGCTAAGACGAATTGGAAATGATTTTTTTTTTTACAGTTTTCGGGAGAGTTGCGAAATGAACGTACAGTTTCTGGGTTTCGGCCTTTTAACTCCTCGAAACTACTTCTCGACTGTAATAAGTTACGTCTGGACGTGTTTGCCTGAAAAATTTGGCCATGAAAATTTACTACCAAGAATTTTGTAGCCTTCTGGACTGTTATCCAAATTTTCGATGGAGTTTGGATGCATTTCAAATTAAATTCAATAAATTATTCAAACATACCAAGGACACCGTTTACATCCATCCTCACGACGTCGTATTAGAAAACGAACGTCCAAACGCCTCATTTGAAACGCAGAAACCTTTTTGGTAAATAAACAGTGTCGTTTATTCAACAAAAAAGTCTGAATGGTTAAATTACGTCCGAACGCTACCTAGATAAGTAAATAAATTACTTATGTATTAGAGACTTATAGTTTATATATATTTATATAATTATTGATGGCCGATCTTTGTATCAAAATTATTGAAGTATATATATACTTTATGAAGAAATGTGTATTTTAAAGAACAATGCAGGAAAATACATTGAAACCTTGCACGAAAAAACACATCGTAACGCTCATTCAAACGGATTAAAGTCCAAAAAACTGAAGCAAACCCCTATGAAGCAGGTCAAAAAGCTTTGAGAAAAATATAAGCACTGAACAGAAGAGTACAGACTCGCTCGCGAAACGGGTAGCCAAACAAGGTCTATACAAGCCGCGGAAATGAATTAGTGGAGTGCTTTCTGTGGGGTTTTGAGAGACAATTTGAGAAATACAGAGAAAGGAATCAGAGAGCCACTGTGTATTACTCGCTTTATTTGAGGTTTTAAAACAAAACGTCAAGCTTACAAGCTTTCCATTTCGAAGAGAATGAGAGATGATTTTCTTGAATAAATGTGTATTTTTAAGAGAGATAATTTGAGCGATATAGAGAAAAGAATTAGAGAGTCGTTGTGTATTAGTTGCCTTCTTTAGGGTTTCAAAACAAAACTTCACAAAACGTCAAGTTTACAAGCTTTTCACTTCGAAGAGAATGAGGGAGGATTATCTTGAATAAATGTGTATTTTTAAGATTTTATTAGATTAATCATAATAATTATGTATATATACTTCAATAATTTTGACATTATATTTATAAATTATTTAATTCTTATAAATTAATTACTTATATATTTCATCTTAAATTTTAACATAAGATTCTATGTGTTACAATTAATAACAATCTAATTAATAGATCATGAACATTACATTTGAAGTATTAACATATCCAAATTGTCGAAGGTCAATATTAAACAATAAAAAAAGATAAATAATAACTATCATAAAACAAGATCAACGTAAATATCCAAAATACAAACCCAAAATAAATATACAAAATAAAAATAAATTATGATAATAAATCATGTCTAAAAGTAATAACGTGAGATAAAAATAGGAAAGTGGTCATTAACTCTTTTTCTGATTTAAAAGTGGACTCAACTTTACCTTGACTAAATACTCTCCAAGCTTAACAATTCATTAACCCCATTCTTGGGCTGACCCTCATTGGGATGGTTATGACCTTTGAGATAATGGTTCGCCTTTCTTGGTTCGTGGGCCTATTGTCTTTTATTATCCCTATCAGTTTGTAAATTAATACGAAGTGGAACCGATTGTCTTCTTTTGGAAGGAAGAAAATAGGAAAGTGTTCGATATGTGCATGGCACTCGAATCCTAGAAGACGTGAATCGCAAGAGGTAAAACAAGAGAAGAAGTCTATGAAGGATAAAGGGGTCGAGCAATTACCATAATTGCAGCTTTGGTGGTGATAGTCCTGACTGCTTTGCAATGCTCCTCTTGCAAGAGCATACCAATAATTTCTTACCAGCTATGCTGAAGAATCTAATGAAGGTGTCACATTAAAAGGAGAAAATAAAACCATAAACACAGATTAAGCTCCAATAAGGTGAATCATTAGACACCATCATATTTGTCAAATATTTTCATCTCACCAGATCTTTTCATAGAAATATTGGTCTTTAAATAAAACAAAAAGAAAATGAAGAAAGAGGTTCACCACATTCTAGAAGTACAAAATTATTCCATAATCAGTCCACTGTAAAACTCCTAGAGACTTCACTTGCTAAAATTTCTTCTTGCTCTCTTTACTGAATTTACTTTTCGTTTAGACTGTGCACCACAGTCAAGCATATTGGATAGTTACTCAAAATTGCATCTTGCGGATTGTTGTGAGATAAGAGATGTAAATGCATAAATTACAGTAGATGCACACTAGATGAGTTTGCAACCTGCCAGTAACAGTTGAATATCTGCAAATTACGTCTGAAAAATATCTGTCAATAACAACATAATATGTGAAAATTACATCTGAATGACAGCATGTTTTCTGCCAATAACAACATTCGACAAAAAGATACTCCATCGAGATGAGTTTGCAACCAATACACCCAAATTTCATCCTCCAACCAATACACCCAAATTACATCTGATCGACGGTGAGATGACGTTAGCTTCTCACGGAGGCGACGGTGGCTCCACCCGTTAGTGACAAGAAGATTAGGAAGAGACAACAATGGGTATCTGCTTAGGTCAAGAGATTTGGGGGAAAATGGCTTTTCGGGTGGTCTGTTGGGTGTATAGGCAATCAATTTGGTCATTAAGTTAGTTTTTTTTTTCAAATTTCCTTACCCTATATACTAACCACTGTCTTTTTGTTTTTTTTTTAATGCTAAAGTCTGACACGTGGCGGTTTTTATTGGACGTAACTTGTCAAACCGTTAGCTGACTGTACATGTAATGGACGAAATTGAATGGAAGGATTAACAAACAAAAATAATTTATGGACTGATTTGAATAAATTTGAAATTTAAAGACCATTTTAAAAAAGGGTGTACAAATTAGGGACTAAAATGGTCATTAACTCTTTTTCTGATTTAAAAGTGGACTCAACTTTAACATGACTAAATACTCTCCAAGCTTAACAATTCATTAACCCCATTCTTGGGCTTACCCTCATTGGGATGGTTAATACCTTTGAGATTATTGTTACACTACAAGAAATTATGCTTTAGGTGACAAAATTTTGGGTGTCAAACTAAATTTTGTCACCTAAAGTGAATTTTCTATGACAAAATATTAATTCTGTCACCCAAAACCATTCAGGAACTCCAAAATTGTCCGGACCTGTCACAACCCCGTTCGGACCTATTGTTGGTGTGACGACATACACGTGTCGCGAATGAGTGAAGAAAAAAACCGTCACAAAAAAATAACGTCCGGACTCTCAAGATACTCGTTCGGACTCGCTGCAGGGTGACAAATTCCACATCGTCGTAACTGAGTGACAATTAGAATCGTCACAATTTGTACAATACCGTCTGGACTCCGTTTATACACAATCCGAACGGACATTACCTAACGAATATTAATCGTCAGGCTAGAGTGACAAATTAAAAATCGTCATGAATACTCAATTCAGTCTGGACATTATAAACCACGTTCCAACGGAAAAATACCCAAGTCCGGACGGTACAAAAAAAGGTCCGCACAATTATAAATGCTTCTTCCGCGAATAGTGTGCTTCCACGTTGCAAAACTTCATACACGTGATATCGATACAGTCCGGACAAAGTAATAACGTGCGGACCTTATAAGGACCGTTTGCGGCTTGTAATAGACATTACGATTGTGTTTTTCATTCGGTATTTGGATTATTTTTGGTATTTTATATTAATTATATTTTTTCTGTAGATTAAATTTATTACAATTTAAACGGATAATTAGTAAAATTAAATAAGTAGTTATAATTGATATTTAATATAAAAATATGATTAATTATATATATATATATATATATATATATATTTTTGTATTTTAAATAAAGAAATTAAGTTAAATATTTGTGCCAAATTATATTGAGTTGAATGAAATAAATTAAATTATTTACTTAAATTAACTCATTTAAATTAATTAGGTTATGTGAAATATAGTAAATTGTGTTAATTTAATCGGTGAAATAAATATGCTATCTGTTCAGACTCTCTACATGAGCGTCTGGACTCCTGCATCGCAACCGAAAGTAAGTGAGGTACTCGTTGGAACGGTTTTTGAGACAGTCCGGACATTCACTTAACTGTCGCATGGCGTACACGTGTTTTCGTTATACGAAAGTTAAAAATGGTTGTACCAGTCCGAACGTTTAAAAGAAGTCCGGACATGCTTCGCCGTTTTTTTTTGTTTTTTTTATAAGCAATATCTACATGCGCGTCCGGACTTCTGCATCGCTACTGAAAGTAAATGAGGTACCCGTTGGAACGTCTTTGAGACTGTCCGGACGTTCACTTAACCGTCGCATGACGTCCACATGTTTTCGTTAAACGATAGTTGAAAACGATTGTACCCGTCCGCACGTTTAACAGAAGTCCGGATGGGCTTGGCGGTTTATTCAGCCAAACATGCGCTTCCACGTCGCTTCAATTCATTGCAACGTTCGAAATAGACGTGTGAATGTCTTAATACAACGTCCAGATGTTTTAATTGTGCCGAACGGTTTTAAACGGTTTAAAGTTTGACATTTAATACGGAGTACGATGATTGGGCCACGTGTGCAGAAGGAAGTCCGGACGGCAAGCATTAGATCCGGACGCGATCGACGTATTTTGAAAAGACGAATAGTTCTTCATTTTCACGAACACCGAACGTTTTCCCTAAAAAACACTCAAAACTCAAGTTTTTTCTTCACAAATCTCGACGTAATATCACTCTCTCATGTATCTAATCACATCCATGTATGTTTTGCTTATTTTTAACAAGATTTTAAAGGTGAAAACTTCTTTTTTATATAGTTTTATGTATAGTATTTCAATTCTATTTTTTGTATAGTAGATTGTGTTTTTTGATTGATTTTTACGTAGAAATTGATTATGTTAAGTGTTAGGTTTGTTTTAAGTATATTATTTTGTGTTTTGGTGGAATTTTTGGGCGAGTGTGGAGGTGGAGGGACGCTGTCATGGCTAAGTTAACTCATTCATCGTTCGCACAGCATTCGGACACGTGTTTGAAATCAATCTAGACGTTTTAATGTTAATTTAAATAGTTTTTTATCATCTTAGGGTTGGGACGAGTATCCAAAACCGATACGTTGATGTTTTGATCATATCCGGATGCTTATAGTACACGTCCGAACAAATTTATTTATGTTCGGACGTTGTCATTTTCGTTTGGACGTTGTGCTAACCGTGCAAACGCTATTTTGTGCAGATTCACTAAAAAATGAGTAAGCGTCCACGTACCAGCGGCCAGGCTGATGAGGAGCAATCTTCCATTCGAGCTATGATAGGGGAGCAGCATACAACGATCATTATGTCTCGCTCGATTGTTGTCGAGCGGGATATCAAATTGATCGACTTTAACGACCTCATATTTGAGCATCGGACGCTTCCGAAAGTGGTGGAGGGGTTAGGTTGGCTTCCATTGATCCACCGGACCGGCTATGCGTCAAAAAATATGGTCCGAGAGTTTTATTGCTCTATATTACGGGTGAGGGACCTCGAGGAGCCTAGTATGGAGGTCATTGTTCGTAACGTTCCGATAACATTCTCGTCGGACGAGCTGGCGAATTTCTTGGGGTACGAGAGAGATTTGGTAGCGTTCCCAAACCTACCAATGAGTAAGGAGGGCCGGCCTACTAAGGCCGAGGTATTCCGGACCATGCTGGGGGATGATACTGCGATCTTGGACGGAGCCTATATGGTACACGGGCAGCTGCTTCCTTTTTGGCGAATCATGCATCTGAGCCTATGCTCCTCCATCGACCCGAAGAAGCACACCACAGAGCTGTCTTATAGCTGGGCCGAGTTCCTGTACCTGGTAGTTGTACTGGGGCTATCTGTTGAAATAGCGTCATACATCTACCAGTCCATTCGTGCAGAGGTCTTGAAGATTGATGCTACGACTTCATTGTCGCACGAGATTCTTCTGACCCAGTTCCTGCACGCCATGCTTGTACTCGAGGGTGGTGACAAGCCGAAGGCGCTTCCAATGGGGGTTATCAACAAGATCACGCTCAACAAATCGATGGCCCAGACACGTCGAGCGTTGCAAGCCGCTCAGTTTGCTTGAGGAAGACGACAGGAGCAGCCCGCGGAGGTAATGGAGAGGGAGGATCCTGGGCAGAGCTCGACCTAGGGACTTGGGCCACAGCGACCGAGTTGGATGGACGATATGATAACAGAGCTGTCTCAGCGGATGCAGTCGGTCTTGCAGCCCACCCATTGCATGGTCAGTGATATCAGTCGTCGTCTGACGGCTTTGGAGCAGAAGGTCGCCGACATGGAAGCTGAGTGGAAGAAGGAGGTCGTTGCGCTTAAGGAGAGTTTGAGGGGCGTGACAACCGGTGCAGAGCTCTTTCCCCTGACTGAGCGGGTCGTTCTGATAGAGGAGCACGTCTGTCACGTCCGTCACGTCCTAAAACTCACGGATGATGATGATTCGTAGTCTTCCTTATTTACTTTTATTATCAAGTTTATTTTTTTATTATGTTTTGAGGACATTTAATTTTATATTATGTTTTGTGGACATGTATAGATTTTATTTGATGTTTTTGTTCATATTATGTTTTATGTCATTTCAGTTATGTTATTTGTATTTATTAGAACTTAATATAATATGTTAATTAATATTACGTTTATAATTTCAGTACACTCATTCAAAAAAATATTTATTATTTACATTATTAACTAACTTTGGTTATTTAAAATTTGTTAATAAAGTTAATTAGAAAATGAAAAAAATAAATACATATTGTCCAAAAACGTTCAAACTTGAATTTATCCGTCCGGACTATTTAATGTAAAATCGAACGGTGTTGTATTATATAAAACAAACTGTCTGAAAACATGTTTAGACGATCGAGACTGCTGAAATTCAAAATACCGTCCGGACTCTTGTTTACTACCGTTCGGACGTTATTGTTTATTATCAGACGCTATGGTGTTGGTATTTCCTAAACAGTCTCGGGTAATGTAAGGTAGTGTTCGAACGGTATGTGACGGTCCGAACATATATGTTATTGAGCATACGCTGTCTTTTGAGAATTACTAAAACGGTGTGTTGAACTGTAAGAGGGAGTGCAGACGGTTAAATAGTAGTTCGGACGTATATGAAAATTTTGGCGGCATGAATTCCCTCGAAAACTAATACACGTATGCGTCCAAACGTCCTTTTATCGGTTCAAACAGTATTCAAAAGTATGAAAGTTACAGATTTGCAAACAGTGGAGGAAAAATGGAGTAAAAAAGCAAATGAGAGATTTGAGCACGAGGAGAAGCGGAGAACTGATTTTGGGCGTTCAATCTCATTGAAGAGGGTGTGAAAAGAGCATATCTTTGAGAATTTGAAGTTGGATTGCATTTGAGGTTAGTGGTTTTTAAATTGAATTGTTTTAGGATGAAAAACTTGTATTTTAATATATGAAAGCATGTTTTTTCGAAATTTTAGGTTCTAAAATGATAGTAATGGAGTTTGGGGTTGGTTGTGAAGTATTTGTGAATTGGGTTGATTTTGACAAGGTTTTTGGACTGAACATTGTGTGTGCATTGAGAATTGGACGGACGCTTTGAAAAAGGCGTCCGAACCTATTTGTGTATGGTCGGACCGTTATGTAATGTCCGAACGGTATTTGTTGTAATGTTATGCATTCATTTAGTAGCCTTAGACCCCGTTTAAGAATTACACGAAGTTCGGATAACGAACTGGATGTAATTCTTGAATTGTCCACGTTATGGACAGTTTGAGTTTACAATATGCGTAATGTGCATAATTGTATCTGCTATTGTGACAGATGTGTTTAGAAATTTCGATGCAAATCTCATTTTGTCCTTCGGATACACATTCAGCATTGAGCTTACACACTGCCTTAAATGGTGGGTGTTTAGGCTCAATGTTGTAGGTGTGTGTCTGGGGACTGAGGGGAAATGCTGTCGAAATTTCTAAAGCATCGATCACAATGGTCGGGTCATTTACGTGCAGTACGTGATATTGTAAACTTGAATGGGAAAAATTAGAGTTGAGTATGAATGTCATCATTGTTTGCATTATTGTTTGTATTTTCTTCTTTGAAGAAACAATTTGTATAAGAGTTGGATTTATGAGGCTGATAGACTCAAAAATGCGAAGTATAGTGATGATGTTCGTGATTTTATGAGTGTTGCCCGTAGTTATGCAGATAGTCGGGGTCTGATAAGATGTCCATGTAAGAGATGTAAGAATGTGTTGTTCCAACGAGTGGACGAGATGGAGGATCATTTATTCATAATTGGGTTTGACTAGCTCATTGGTATTTCACGGAGAGTAAATTTCAGAAGTTCCAAACCGGATGGTGAATTTAGAACCTGAATCAGGCAGCGATGACTCTGAGGGAAATATAAATGATGATATGAGAGACATGTTAAAAGATTTTGAGGCGGGAGCAGGGGTTGATGAGAATATATCGGATCCTGAAATAGTCCAGTCTGGGTTTGGAGATGGATTTTCTGCGTATACCAAGTTATGGGGGGATGCTGAGCGAGAGATGTATCCCGGGTGTAAGAAGTACTCCAAGTTGTCTTTCGTTGTTAGGTTACTTCATGTGAAGTCAGAGAATAATTTGACTGTAAAGGCGTTTGAAGATGTGTTGGGCTTGATAAAAGATGTTTTGCCGGAGGGGGAGACACTTTCTAAATCTTATTATGAGGCGAAAAAGTTAAGAAAGAATTTAAGATTTAGCTACGATAACATACATGCGTGCTTAAATGATTGTGTACTATTTTGGAAGGAGCAAAGTGAGTTACAAAAGTGTCTGGTGTGTGGGGAATCGAGGTGGAAGTACAATCAAAATAACAAATAAAAGGTTCCTCAAAAAGTGTTGCGGCATTTTCCCTTGAAACCGAGGTTGCCGAGATTGTTTTTATCAAGGTAGACGGCAACGGATATGCGGTGGCACCAAGAGAAGCGTGTGGTTGAAGATGGGGTGATGAGGCATCCTGCAGACTCTGAGGTATAAAAGGACCTCGATAAGAAGTATGAATGGTTTGGTCAGGAATCTCAGAACGTCCGGTTGGGTTTGGCATCTGATGAGTTAAATCCTTTTGGTAACATAAGCTTATCGTATAGTATATGGCCAGTTGTACTAATTTCATACAATTTTCCGCCATGGAAATGTATGAAGGATTCAAGTTTCATGTTGTCGTTGCTTATTCCGGGTCCAAAAAGTCCCAAGAATGATATCGACGCCTACTTGCAGCCATTGTTAGATGAGTTGAAGGACTTGTGGGAAAATGGAGTGCAGACGTACGACGCGGCCGTATCAAGTTCATTCAAGTTACATGCTGCTTTGCTTTGGACAATAAATGACTTCCCGACATATGGTAATCTCTAGGGTTGGAGTACGAAAGGATGGGTAGCATGCCCTAATTGCAATGCGAACACAACGTCATTTTGGTTGAAACATGGGGGCAAACATTGTTTCTTGGGACATCACCTGTATTTGTCCGCTACGCATGGGTGGAGGCATGATATCGACATATTTGACGGGAAAAAAGAGTATAGAGTAGCGCCTGAAGAAGTCACTGGAGAGGAGATCCTTCAACAACTTGAATCGGTACCGTTATGTTCGTTTGAGAAGACTCAAAAGAAGAGAAAACGGGCTCACATTTAGTTAAGTTGGATGAAGCGCAACATATTCTTTGAGTTGTCGTACTGGTCAGAGTTTAAATTTTGACATAATTTGGACGTCATGCACATCGAGAAGAATATTTGTGACAATGTGTTTGGAACTTTGGTGAACGTCGATGGTAAGACGAAAGACAATTCTAGTGCTCGGCGGGACTTGACATTAATGGGCATTAAAAAGGACTTGCATTTGCAAGGTCAGGGTCAGCAGGAGGTGATGCCTCGAGCATTATTTACTTTAACGAAGGCTGAACGTAAGAAGTGTTGTGAATGGCTGAAGGGTATCAAGTTTCCGGATGGATACGCCTCTAACATATCTCAGTGCGTGAATATAAATGAAGGGAAGATAATGGATATGAAGAGTCACGACTCACACGTCTTGTTGCAGCGACTATTATCGGCAATGATACACGGGTTGTTAGGAAACGAAGTATGTACGGCGTTGACTAAGTTGAGCTTATTCTTCAGAGACTTGTGCTCAAGAACAATACGTTTAGACGTTGTGAACCAATTAGAGAAGGACATTGGAATGATTCTTTGCAAGTTGGAACACATATTCCCTCCATCATTTTTTTACTATTATGGCTCATTTAGCTGTTCATTTACCTCGAGAGGTGAAACTTGGGACCCAGTTCAATTTCGGTGGATGTATCCAATGGAGAGGTATATGGGGAATATGAAGCATTTCGTTAAGAACAGGGCACGGTGTGAGGGCTCAATAACAGAGAATTATGTGTTAGATGAATGTTTAACTTTTTGCTCAATGTATCTTGGTACGGCTGAGACGAGATTTAATAGAAAATATCGGAATTATGCCGACATGGATGATCAAAGTTGTCGATTTTCTGTGTTTACTCGAAGTGTTCGATCGCTGGGAGCTGGTAGGGGTCAAGATTTGAATAGAAATGAATTTACAAAAGCGTAGTGGTACGTACTCAACAACTATTCAGAAATCAGCCAACATATCGAGTAAGCGTTAATGTGAATATTTGCTCACTTAATGGGCATTATAAGTTCATTTTATTTTAATTTACTATAAAATATCTTATTTCTTTATAGTGTGCACTTGGAAGAGATGAGGAAGAAATCACCAATGAATGTTGATAGGAGGCACGAAGAAGAATTTTTGTTATGGTTTAAAACTCGGATATTTATTTAATTTTATCCCAATTATATGTTTAATTTTAATCGATCATTTTTTTAGATTAATACTTAACATGTGTTTACTATTTTAGATTCAAACTATGTGCAACGAAAATCCGGGTTCGATCTCGAATGACTTGTATGCATTAGCATATGGTCCGGATCAACGGACACTTTTTTCCTCTGGGTGTGTAGTGAATGGAGTTAGGTTTCACACGGTCTTTCGTGAACAGTTTCGTAACACTCAGAATAATGGTGTGGTTGTTCCGGGGGACCATGATGGGGAAGATATTGATTTTTACGGCCAGGTCATGGATATTTACGCGTTGCGTTATTTGCGAGGGAATTTAGTTTATTTACTAAAATGTGACTGGTTTGACTTGAGTACTCAAAATTTAGGTCTTGATAAAAGTGGTCGTTTTTTAGTATTAACACATCCCGAAAGTGGTACAAAAATGACCCGTTCGTGCTAGCTTCTCAGGGGAATCAAGTGTTTTATATCGATGATATGAAGCTGGGTGGCCACTGAAAGATTGTTCAAAAGATTACCTCTAGAAATACGTATGATATTCCACCTATTGAAGAGGAAGCTAGTGAAGAAGGAGAAGGACCGTCGAACCGTTAAGCATACCAGGAGAATGAGTCTATTGAGCGTTTGTGGAATTTAGCTCATTTGACATTATCCCGTTGACTAGAAATGACGTCGAGGCTTATCTCCCGGTAACCAGTAAGAGTGGTCCATAACACCGTGAAGTAGAAGGAAACGATGATTCCTTGAAATCGTTTGGTGAAGATTGTAGTGATTCTGAAAAATATTACTCCGAGGACTAAAGTAAATTTATCGTTTCAATTAAATTTGCGATCATATTTTTGCATTTATATTTTTTATTCATTTTGAGTAGCATAATTCATTGTGTTTTTTCCTCTAATATTGATTTATTTGGTCACAGGACGACGTCATGCCAGCGGGAGGGAAACGTCTTCGGTGCTATTCATCAGTTCAAGATGAGAGTAGTTCGGGTACACTAGCAGTGTCGGGTCCTTCGCTTAGGGATATGAATGAATTACTATCCCCTACCACAGCCAGTCCAGTAGGCACCCAGAGTAGTTGTGCATGTGAGTATATTACCCCGTCAATCTTTATTAAATATTATGAATTTTAAATCTCTATGCTTAATTGAATTTTAAATTTATTGTTCTTCATTTGTAGCGACATCCGGAATTAGACACGTTCGAGGTAGTACGCACGGGATTGCCTTACTCAAGGCTCACACCAGAGGAAAGCTGACCGTAAATATCCCTGATGGACATACGGGCGGTGATGACAAGGCGTCCTCAATGCTCTCCAGCCATATTGGTGCACTCGTTCGACAACATGTCCCATTTGAGAAGAGTAAGTGGAAGGATGCCCCCGACGAGGTTAAATCGTATGTGATGAACCAAGTGTTGGTAAGTATAATTTATTAAATTTTAATTGTTGAAACTTTTTTACGTTTCTAACTGTTATATATGTTAAGGATGACTTCCAACTAGATTACGACCGAGCCGAGGATCGCATCACTGTGACGTCAACGATAAACACAGCGTAAAGGACGCACAAAAATAGAATGTTCCAGCATTAGTCGGTGTTCAATTCCAAAGAAGAGGCGTTAGAGCACCCTTATCCCGATATGAACAAGGAAGAATGGACTCGTGTTTGTGATTTATTCGCGAGCGAGGAATTAAATGTAAATCATTTTCTTTTAGATCTGAACGTTTATTTTAGCCATATGTTTAATTGTGTTACCAATTGTACATGTACAATGCAGAGGAGGAGTGCAATCAACAAGGAGAATAGAGCTAAGCTGAAGATTGTACACACATAAGGAACGAGGTCCTTCCAACGCGCTAGAGCGTTTTTAGTAAGTAATAAATTTACATTTTTATTATTTATTATTTAAATAAATGACTTAGGTATTTTTATATGCATGTTCTATATTTCTTTTGGTGTACAGAAAAATCTAGAATCTGATGAAATTAGTCCTTCGTTGCTTTATAAAAAGACGCATACTACTAAGGATGGTATGTGGACTTCAGAAGATGCACGAGAAAATTTTGTAAGTTGTAAAGTTAGTTTTAATTATGCATTCGTATGCGTTTTTGTTTCATATGTACTATTATTATCTACTTTTCTATTTTTTAGAAAAAAATAGAGACGTTACAGTTGCAGTACGAGTCAGAGGGAAAGTCATACACCGAAGTGGAGATCTTCACTGAAGTGTTGGGGATGAAAGCGGGTTACGTGCGAGGTTTAGGCCGTTCAGTACGGTCTGTTGGATCATTTTCATCAGCATCGTCTGTTGATTTGTCCCGGAGATTGGTGGAGGCCAGATTACAGATTGAGGAGATGAGGGCTAGACAGTTGGAATGTGAAGCGCTTCTGGTTAAGCGGTCAGATATGGAGCAGACGATGCGAGATCATCTGCAGATGATAGAGGAGCAGCAACAGAAGAAAGACGAAGAGCTGATGAAGATGATGGCGGAGCAGCAACGGGAAAAAGACGAAGAGCACCAGAAGAATATGCAGAAGCAGCAAAAGAACCTAGTGCAACAACAAGAACGGAGGATCCAACTAATCGCGGAGCAGATGCGTGAGCAGCTGATGGAGCAGATGAGACAGATGCAATCTCGTGCGACACCCAAATGAAAATTTGGGTAAATTTATATATTTTTACTATTTTGTCAGTACTTATCCATTATGTATTTTATTTACTTTTAATAACGATTGCATATTTGTAGATATTTTATTATATTATGAGCAGTAAATGTCTTCATATTTATATTATTTCATAAATTTTAATTAAATTAATTCAAATATATAGAAAACCGTTCGCATGGGTGTTACATTTCGTTCGCACGGATATTTTTCGTTGCTAGTGTGTGCACGCATAACTATCCGTCCAAACATGTTGCTTTAAATTCTATAGTCCGAACGGTGTCTATCGCGTCCACACGTTCTTAAAATAAGAAACCGTGCGCACGATACATCAAAACGTTCGAACGTGTGCAACGTACAATGAGTCTGAACTTTATACGTAAAGGTTCGAACCGCGTTTTCAGATGAAAAAATAAATTTCTTCATAATGAAACTACGGTGCGGACGTCTTCACAAATACGTCCGGACATATTCACATCAGCGTTTGGACATTAATATACAACGGTGCAGACGTTTATTGCGTGAGAAAATGTATTTTCGTCGCATTGGATTAATCGTTCACATGAGCTGTTCGAATGTTCAGAGAGAACGTTTGCACAGCTCATGTGAAGGGATGGACTGTACTGGGCATGATGATTTTGAATTGCGTTAGTATGACACCAAACCGTTCGGACGGGTTTATAAACCGTCCGAACGGGTTTGAGTGACAAAACACGAAAATCGTCACCTAAAACATTCGCTAACGGGCTTTAGGTGACAACCCGGTATTGTCACCCAAAACCTTAGGTGACGAAATTTGTACTTTGGGTGACAATTTCTTTTTGTCACCCAAAGTGTTTTTTCTTGTAGTGTTAACCTTTCTTGGTTCGTGGGCCTATTGTCTTTTCTTATCCCTATCAATTTGTAAATTAATATCAAGTGGAACCGATTGTCTTCTTTTGGAAGGAAGAAAATAGGAAAGTGTTTGATATGTGCATGGCACTCGAATCCTAGAAGACGTGAATCACAAGAGGTAAAGCAAGAGAAGAAGTCTATGAAAGATAAAGGGTTCAAGCAATTACTATAAGAGGGGATTAGGATCAGCCACTTATTTATCTTTAAGTGGCTACTAAAAGTTAGCTCGTTTAAATTATTGTTATCTTTTCATGGTAGGATTGTCACTATGTTTAATAGTATGAGTCTTAGTTGATTTCCTAATCTATGTAATTTTTCTATAAAAGGAGCTATTGGAGATTAATAAAATCATCCATCAATTTTGTCATTATCAACATGCATAATATACATTGAATTTAGGAAGCCTAATTCATCTCGAAGCGAATCGCTATGGGAGGACTTTGGGTGTTCTAGATATTCAATATAGGGAAGCCACGCAAGGACGGTTCTTGTTCTCTTCTTATTAATAAACTCGTCACGTGTTTCACAATTAAGTAACATAATAACTTGGTAGCAAAGCCAAACATGTTTGACCACCCTTTGGAGTGTTCGAAAGGAGAAGTTGATTCCTTGAGTACCGGTCAACAAACTTTGCAGGCAGATATGCAACTGGAAATTATTTTTATTGGAGTTTAATAAATTTTAAAAAGAGAAAATTTGATGAAATTTGTTAATGAAAAGGTATGATAGTTTGTTAAAAATTAACGATGAAAAATTTAATATCAATTTTTTTTTATAAAAGTATATTGAAATTTATATGAAAATGTGTTAGAATTTGTGTAAAATTTTTGAAATTTTGTTATTTAGTTAGAATTTTTTTTAAACAATTTCTGTAAGAATTAAATATTTTGATCGTATCTATATCAAAATTAATGTACGGATGAATCTAAAATATTTAAAACTTGAATTTATTCGGCGGGAATTTGACATTTTGGTACTTGGGTTTATATCATTTTTTGCAAATGGGTCATTCACTTTCAAATTTCAAATTTTTAGTCCCTGAGTTTTCTTTGTTTGACGAAATGGTCCTTCCATCAGTCTGTCTTTCATATGCTTAACGGAGCTCTCTGCACGTCAACAAATTTTATCAGTCAACCGGTACATGTATCGGTCGACCGCTTCATGTACCGGTCGACTGCTCACGTTCAAAATATATACTCAGTCGACCGCTTCAAATTTGCTGACGTGTCAAAGAGGTCCGTTAAGCATATGGACGACAGACTGACAGAAAGACAATTTCGTCAAACAAATAAACTCAAGGACTAAAAATTTGAGTTTAAAAGTTGTTAGCCCAAGGTTGTTTTGGAAACAATTCATAAATGATTTTGATGATAACAAAATATTCTAAGTTTTGAAGGCTTTTAGATTTTATATTGTCAATCCACTTTATCCAAATTGTATTTTCAAAAGAATTAAGTTTATCTCACCAAAATTCATCTAAATGCACTTGAACACCTTTACACAAGTTGATAAAATCAATTTCTCATGTTATAGGTGCTTAAAAAGGTTTTGGAATGATATAGAGATTTCAAAGATACTGTTTTTTTGTCTCCAGGTCTTTTAGGTGTCGGCACATACAGGACAAGTGTCTACACATGTCACAAGCAATGTTAATGGGACACAATAGATTTATCTAATGCTTCTTTAAATTCATTTATCTCTAGCCCTAATAGTGGAAAAAAAAAATTATGCTTATAATTGGATGGGGATGTCTGAGGTAGAACCACTTGATATTTTCAGGATTGTGTTGGATAATCCAACCCTAAATGAGGTAATTAGACCCCATGCCAGTGCCTTAACTATTCATAGACGAATATTGCATCACATGGTTTGCCATGTTATTTTACCAAGGACTGAAAAATTTGAGTACATTACCTACTTGGAGTTATTTGTTATGTACTGTTTAATCACCCGTACACAGATGAATCTTGGTCATTTGATGATTAATCATATGAAAGCCGCCTCTGAAAAGAAAAGGCAAGGGCTGCTTTATGGGATGTTTTATACTCACTTATTTCATGCCCTTGAGATTGATGTATTTGGGAAGTTAGAGAAAAACCCCAAAGATTCTCAAGAGTACAACCAGAAAACTCTTAAGTTGATGGGTTTTATGCAAAATATAGAAGGTGAATGGGTGAAGAAGGGTGTGGTGATACCTCAGAAAGGTGGTGAAGACGCTGAAACCACTGATAGGACTCCTATAGAGGAGCATACCCTATCTCTGTCTCCCCTCCACCTTTTGGATATTCCTCATGAAGGGCTGCTGCTGGTAGCTCTCATCAGCCTCGGTTAAACTCCTTTGAAGTCTTCATGGATGAGATAAAGAAAGAACAGAAGAAATTGGGAAAGAATATGGAGGATTTGGCCACCTGTATGAAGACCGGGTTTGAAGACATCAAGAAGATGCTTGCATATCACAGTAAACATCTTGGGATTCTCACTAAGGATATGAGGAGTCTTAAGCATCAAGTCAGCAACAACATCCATGTGGCCAGCATTGTGATTCAAAAGTCAGTGGATGAATTTGCCTCTACATCTGAAATACTTGAGCACGTCGTGAAATCTACTGCTGAAGATGTGATCATGGCCACTAAAATCCATTTGGATGAAGATCAAAATCTTCATCCCCAGGTGATCAGATGGACATATTGGTTCTCCACCACTTGGGTTAACTGGCTGAAGAAATTTGATGTTGATCATCCTCCTCCTCCCTTTGATTCTCCATAGTCTTCTTGCTTGACTCTTTCCATAGCCTCCTACCTTTCACCTTTCCCCTTATTTTTTTTATGATGCCAAAGGGGGAGAAGTTTAATGTTATGTCACTGACTTCTTAGCTCACTTAGAGGACATTTCTTTTGTGTACTTACCTTATATACATTTTGTAAGTACTGTTGCTTTAGGCTGAACATTTGACTTATCTTTTCTCTCATGATTATCTCTGATATTTAATGTGTATCAAATGAATCATTTGATTTTGCTATATCTGTTGATTTTTTTGTATCTATAAGGATTTAAGCAGTGCTTATCTATTTGCACTTCATTATGGAAAAGTGAGACTTGATTCAAAGGTAGTGTTTCTAACTCTCAGATCCTTACTATATGAAGTCTTGTGTTTTGGTTGGTAAATTTGAAGTTTGGAAAGTTTGAAGGAAGATATAAAAGTGTTCTTTCCTGTTCTTACATTTTGTGAAACCTCCATTTACAAAGGAAACTCTTGCAAATTTTTTGTAAAATCTTAAAGTTCGTTTTGCTAAAAACGTCATGAAAAACTTCTGCTTATTCTCAAGGGGAGTTTTTCTATTTATTAGCAAATTGTCGTTTTTAACATGGTTTTGACATCATAAAAAATGGAGAGATTGTTAGCCCAAGGTTGTTTTGTAAACAATCCATAATTGATTTTGATGATAACAAAATATTCTAAATTTTGAAGGCTTTTAGATTTTATATTGTCAATCCACTTTATCCAAGTTGTATTTTCAAAATGATTAAGTTTATCTCACCAAAATTCCTCTAAATGCACTTGAACACCTTTACACAAGTTGATAAAATCAATTTCTCATATTATAGGTGCTTAAAAAGGTATTGGAATGAAATAGAGATTTCAAAGATACTGTTTTTTGTCGCCAAGTCTTTTAGGTGTCGACACATACAGGACAAGTGTCGACACATTGTACTTACTCCGAGACATGTTTTCCAGACCAAAACATGTGTCGACACATTGATCTTATAATGTCAACACATTGCACTGACTCCCAACCGCCCGACTTCAGTTCAATTTTCGATGTGTCAACACATGTCATCTATGTGTCAGCACATGCCGCGTAATTGAAGATTTCTTGGAAATACCGAGCCTTCAAATCGGTTCCTTAAATTATGGACAACTTTATAACGACCATTCTCATTTACCCTGATGACCGTTGAAGACGAATTAGTTTAAATACAAGAGACAAGTTATTGAAGACAAGCTCTCACCCGCACGAACATTGAAATTTATTTCTAACCTAACTTCTTGAGAGAGATAAAGCTTTGAAGAAGAGAGAAGGCTGCACCTACCAAGAAGGCTTGCTATTTCTCTACCACATCTCAGTCTTCTATTGTGATTTTATATCTTCTTGCGACCCTTTGTAGTTCACACTTGTATATTCAGCTTTAAGAGCCATTTCGTGAGTTTCACTTTGTACCCATTCAATTTAAACTTCGTGAGTGTTGGGTAAACACTGAGTAGAAGAAATTCCTAGGTTTTGGGATTTGTGAAGAAAGTTGAAGTGTGAGTTCGAAAAACGCTTTGTGAAGGTTCCTTAGCACCCAGGAAGCTAAGGTGTACTTGCTATTTGAAAGATAGTGTAGAAAGCCCAAGCAAGTCAATAGCCTTGGGGGTGCACGTAGGCAACTGTTTGGCCGAACCACCTAAAAAATTACGGTGTCTTCTCTCCAACTCTTATTTCCTTGTTATTATTATTCTCATACTCTTGTTCGTTGTTCTTGTGGTTTTGTTTCAAATTCTTTGAAAAATTTTTAATCCCATTAAAACTCAATTCACCCCCTCTTGGGTTGGTACATAGACTTTCAAAAGTGAAAGACTAAAATAAAAAAAGTGTTCAAAATTTAAGGACTAAAATGTCAATTTTCCACGTTCGGCTAAAGGGAAAGGAAAAGAAAAATGACTTTTTCTAAAGCCGCATTAAATGCAGATTTACTAGGTAATAGATGAAAAAAGAATTTTAATCTTATTTTTAAGGGGAAATACATTTTTCACCCCCAAACTACCATATGTTTTACACTTTGCATCTCTAACTACCAATTTTGGTACTTTGCACCCTAAACTACACACTTTGACACATTGCACCCTACAACTACTAATATTAAACATTTTGCACCGTCCATTTGACAATAATACCCTTAATAAATTAATGAATTGACAACAATATCTTTAATATATGCACATTTTAGCATAAAAATTTGATATAGTGTGCAAAGTGTAAAAAATGGGTAGTTAGAGGGTTTGAGGTTCAAAATGTAAAACCTATAGTAATTTGTGGGTGAAAAATTGTATTTTACCCTCATTTTTAAATTTCGATTATATTTTGGGAGTTTCTGTCCCAGAACAGACGGTCGGAACCCTGAACCCACTTCGGATAATACACAGCCACCCGTGACTTGAAGATTTTCAGGGAAATCCAAACGTACTTCTCCGGAAGATTCACCATGGACCCTTCTCCTGCTCACCCCCTGGAGACCTCCGGAATTGGCTGGAGCTCCCACGGGACGTAACGGCATCGATCCTTCTGAAGCTCGGCGCCATCGACATCCTGACGGACCCGTCTATGTGGTGCGCCGTCGACATGCGCAACCTCGGGGACTTGCCGTATGAGTATGACCTCGAGAAGATGTGCCGGCACGCCGTCGATCGCAGCGGCAGCGAGTTGGTTGATATCAACATTGAGTACTTTGGTACCGATGAACTCCTCAAGTACATCACTGAGAGGTAATTTATTGTACTTGTTTTATTGTTTATTCCTTTATAATTGTAGTTTTACTTTTTGAAAACTTTATTTGGTTGTTGTCGTTGTTTTTTGTCCATGTGTTGATTGATTTCTGCGTTTGATTTAATTTGCTGTCATATTGATGGCCTTTGCTGCTTACATCTTAAGTTTTCCTTATGTATAGGTACCTAATGTGTAGTCTTATTTTTGTTGATGTCTAGATACCTAATGTGTAGAATTTTTGTTCATGTATATAGAAAGATAGATACATAAAATAGGTAAAATCATCATAACATTAGTTGTCTCCCCAAAGATTAACTACTAGCTCCTCCATTACTTGTAAGCTCATCGAATCAAGCACATTTACATTTTTCACCATTGCAGCTCCATATGTACTCGGTCTATGTTTCTCTCATCACTCTACCACATGGGTTTCTTCAATTACGTACCCTATTTGGTGTAATCTTGCTTATTTTCAGCAGCATTCTATTACTGGCATTCACAAGTTTGTTTACTTGTAGCAAAGGTTCCATAACATTGTAGCCGCTTACATACACTATTGATATTTATCTTGGCAATAACCAACATGGATTTCTCGAATTTTTGACCTCCGCTTTTACTCTTGTCTAGTTTTTGTGGCCTCTGTGGCTATTACCAAAATCCCAAAGTTTTGTCTAGCTAACAAAACGTTAGCCCATAACAAAAGCAAAAACACACAGTAGGACTGCTTGTATCAAAGTGAAATTTTGCCCAACACATTCTTCATCTTCACCTTAAGATGCAAACTTTTTTTTTATTGGAGGACATCTTCATGTTGTCTCTTGTAATGTAAGAATATCAAAATCACTTTGATGAAACAGTTTGGATCGTTAGGGGTTATGCTCTCACCTAGTTAATGTTTCTTAGGTTGCAGTGTAAGGTGTTGCATGTGGGCCCTTCTTGCTAGCCAAGAGCCACTTAGGCAACAAAAAAATAAAGATTGATTGGACTAGGATGTGGCATTAATGATCAACCGAAGGTTATTGTAATATTTAAGCCAATCATGTGTTCAACTCAAACATTCCTACAAAAGAATCCAAATTCGTAAATGGTGGAAAATACTTCTGAAAAATGGTTTGAAGTGTTTTGGATGAAATCTACAAATTATATTGTTCGGGATCCACAGCTCCATTAATGTGCTTTGATTTGTTGGGAAAAAATTGAGCAGGTTCGGCCCTGCAGGTTTGTCTTGGATAAGTTGTGTACCATTCTGTTTTGTTTATACAGAAAGAAAGGGAGGGAGCTTTAGTTAATGTCTACTTGTATGCAATCAGCAAACTCCGGCAGATGATCCAATTCCGGTGATTTAAGCTAAGATGTCGCCTCCTTGATATATATGCATAGTCAGCCTTTGATGGCTGTATATGAACCAAAAATTTTACGCACTAACTGTGTGCCATCTTTTCTCCAATTTCTGCCTCTTGAGGTCAAAATTCTTTTGAAAAGGATTGCCACACTTGGTTTCGGGGGAAGGAGAGGTGGGGGTTTTGGATGGGGGCTCGTTTCCATCTGCTTTGTCAATCTTGTAAACATGAGTGGTTCATTGCTATCCCATGGTTACAACCAATTGGCGAAGTAAGTAGATTTAGTTCACCGACAATTTGCCGATGTTTTGTTGTCCAACTGACTGTTTAACCTACATTTGCATTGAAAATGGCAATTGTTCAAGGATCAGTAAGTTTGGGTTCTCCTCTCATGTGATTATTTACCCGTTGGGCTGTTTTAACTAGCTATATGATTGGTGCAGTAGTGGCTTATCTAATATTGTGTCACGGGGCAATTTTATTTTGCAGTTGGCCTGTATTTTCTTTTTATACAAGTTAAAGTTACCCTTTATTAAAGAAAACCTTCTTTCTTTAAAATCTTGTCAAATATATGAGCCTATACTCCTTTATAGGTTCATGAATTTCCACAGATACTGACGGTAATAATATGAACTGTAACTGCCACATCTTGTTTGTGGCATTTTAACAGTTCAAGCCAGCTCAGACGCCTTCGACTTGTAAGTTGCTACAGCATTTCAGATGAGGGAATTAGCGAAGCAGCTGGGAAGCTTCCATTATTGGAGGAGCTTGACATTTCCAACTGTTCATTGTCAAAAGAACCTCTGGAAGCTGTGGGTTGCTGTTGTCCTCTTTTGAAATCACTCAAATATAACATCCGGGGCTACAGACGACCTCGCATAGAGTGTGATGAGGAGGCACTTGCTATTGCAGAGAGCATGCCTGAATTACGCCACCTCCAGCTTTTCGGAAATAAGCTGATTAATGATGGCTTGCTTGCCATACTTAGTGGTTGTCCTAAAATTGAATCACTTGACCTGCGCCAGTGTTTTAATGTCACTCTGACAGGGAATTTAGGAAGAAGATGTGCAGACAGTATCAAACACCTGCGGTTTCCCTGTGATTCCACTTCTGACTATGAGTTTGATGCCGAAATTCATGATAGTGGATCTTTTGATGAAGACTACCCATCTGGGTTCTCGGACATTGACTACTTCTCTGATGATTATGGGTATTATGAATTCTCTGGGGACAGCGAATTCTCTGACTATGGTTTGTACGACTATGGAGAATTTTTCTTGGACTAGCATTTTGTTAGTGCCTTCAATTAAAATGACTTGTGTGCTGGACTTGTACCAGGAAACACAGTAGTTTGCGACTCCTGTGTATTATTTTGTCAGGGAAAAACCATCTTGTCAAGTAGCAACCGTACATTTGAAAAAAGTCTTTTTTTTCCGTATCATAATGCTTGAAAATAGCTGCTCTTTTGGAAGGGAAGAAAGTTACTTTAGAATAACTGAGCCCAATTATATTACTTCTCAACCTTCGCATCTGGCTATTTTTTGACATAAACAACTCTCTCTCTCTCTCTCAAGCCATCTTCTTTTCTCGATCTTGGCCATGAGCCCTTCCTTCTTTTACATCTCTACCTAATTTCTCTCAATAATTAATTTAATTAATTTCCTTTAGTTGAATTAATAGTTATCTCATATAAACCTGATTTTCTACATCATAATTTCCAATCATGTCAGCGTCCTTTTGGTCCAACTTTATTTTGTTTATAAAAACTCGATTGCCCGAACACAGGGTTGTAGAGCCAATTTTACCAGATGTATTTTTTAAGTAATCTTTGAAAGTGGTGGGATTTATAGAAAAAACAATTAGAAAGTGAAATTTTTGAATTCTATTTCCAAAGAGAATGTTAAAATGAAAATATGTTTGAAAAAAAAATTACGAGACTACTCATGCAGTCATGCTTTGAAACGCAATACTGTGTAAAATTATCCTACTTTATTGTTTGGCAAGTAAAAATTTTAAGAGTTTTGAATTTGAAGAAAAAAAAAATTGAAAGCTTGACCTTTGTTAAAAGTTTAATAAGTGTATAATAATTTTTATTAATTTTTTTATAAAATAAAGAGAGAAGATTTGATTAATTTTTTTTTAAATGATGAAATTTATAAAAAAAATGAGGAAACAAATATTTAAATTTATATTAAAATATTTATTGAATTTTGTGTAAAAATTTTGAAATTTTATTATTTGGTTAGAAAAATTTTACTCTTTAAAAAATAAATATTTTGATTCTGCTAAAAATTACAATTAATGCACTGACAAGTTCAAAAATATTTAAAACTTAATTTCATCCGAGGAAAAGATTCGTAATCTTTATTTTGAATTTATTTTCTATTTTGCAACTTTCTTCCATTGAACATATGGCCGGGGGAAAAGATTCAATCCAAAAGAACACTCGTTCAAAGAAAAGCAAAGACACGGCTCAGATAAACCTTCTTATATCCAACGGCCAAGATGAAGTCACCTCATTAAATGAGGTGAGACCGGAAATGGCTTAATTTTGACTCGGCTTTGACTCAGCTTTTTACATGAGCTGTCTCCCTTGTTTTCTTCTTCACTGCTCTTTATGGTTGCACCCGTTCCATTTCCACCACGAGAGAGAGGGTTTCAGAAAGTGAATGCAGTCATCATTAAGAAGTTCTAAGAAACTGTTACCCAAATCTGTCTAATCTCATTCCCCTACTGCAACAGTCAACCCCCACTGCTTCGGCGCCAAAGAAGAGCAACGGGTACTGACTAAAACAGAGCTCATACCACCTCAAGCAAACATAGACCAGTAGTTGTAGTTGATAAAAAAAGGCAAACTAATAGTCTAATTCAATTACTCTGTTTGAAAAATATACAATTATCTGATTTGGCTCGCTGAATTTTGACTTTCGTGGAAAGGAAAACCAACATCGCATTGCATATATAAAACTTTTTGTTTTCGTCTATTCTTTCTTTCTCATGAGTTGTGGCCCATACACATCAAAATGATAATAAACAGAGGAATCAATATTTTGCACTGGAAGGATATCCTGCGCTATGGCTGTACAGGGGATTTGCATCTTTGGTCATGAAAGCAATATGGTTGTACGAAAATCCTCTGCTAGCTTCTGCTTGCTTCTTTGGGCATGAAAGCATTAATATGACTGAATGAAAGCTAGTCTGTGTAAAAAGGCTCTCTCTAATGAAAAGTCCAACGGGAAGAGGCTGTTATCTGTTAAGGTCATGAAGTGGGCCTCTTCTCTATCACGCTGGAAATGGAACAGGTGTTAGGCCTGATCACCGGTACCGGCGGTGTGTCGGTTAACCGGCACCGCCGCCGGTACCGACACCCATTCACCGCTCACCGGCACCCAGCGGCACCGGTGACGGTGAGCAAAATCCCCTGTTAGCGGGGATTTTGCCGATGGCGGTTTCACCGCTCACCGCTTCACCATTTTTTTTAATATGCATATCAAAATGACACCGTTTCGTTTAGTGATTTTAAACCTAACCTAACCTAACTCTATCTCTTTCTCCTTCTCTCGATCACTCAGCGCTCTGCCTCCCTCCTTCAGTCGCACAGCGCGCACGCACGCACTCCCCTCCTTTGCAGCAACCAGCAAGCAACAACGCTCTGCCTCCCTCCTTTAGCTCTCTTTTCCCCAGCAACTATCGACTATCGCTCTCTCTCTCTCTCCCCCCAATTTTCTTTCGATTTGATATTATATTTGCGTTTTGGTTGAGATTTGCTGGGTTTGTAGAAATTTTTCGTTTAGGCTTTTTTCGATTTGATTGATATTTGGAAAGCTTTTCAAATATGTGGAGATTTTCTTGTGATTTGGTACTGATTACAAGGGTTCCAATTTAGGAATTTTTTTCAGTAGTTCATGAGATTTCAGATTTGGGAAAAACAATTGAAAGCTTTTCAAATTTTTGGCGATTTCCAAGTGAATGTCAATGTGTAGAATCAGTAGATTTGGTTGTGATTTACAGGGGTTGCAATTTTAGAAAAAAAATTTAGGTTGTTTATGATTTGGTCGAGATTTCAGATTTGGATTTTTTTTGAATTTGGATTTGGATTTGATATTGATTACAGATTGGATTTCCATTTGGCATTGATTATAGATTTGTATTTCGATTTGGTATTGATTATAGATCTGGATTTCGATTTGGTATCGATTTTTTTAGTGCTCTCCGGAGTAGGGGCGATAATCGCTACCGCCACCATTAGGTGCCAGTTTCCTCCCTTCACGGTGGCGGGGGTGGTGTCCATTTCTGGACAACTGCCCATAGCGGTGCCGATGGAGGGGATAACCGTCACCGCCGCCGTTTATGCACAGCCCTAACAGGTGCAACAATGAAGAGCAGGGAAGAAGAAAATGAGGGAGGCGTGTTCGGGAAGACAGCTCATGTAAAAAGCTGAGTCAAAATCGAGTCAAAATTAATCCATTTTCGATCTCACCTCATTAAATGAGGTGTCTTCATCTTGGCCGTTGGATATAGGAAGTTTTATCTGAGTCGTGTCTTTGCTTTTCTTTGAACGAGTGTTCTTCAGATCGAATCTTTTCCTGACGGCCGGACCTAAAACCCACTTCGGATAATGCTACAGTCTCCCGTGACCTTGAATATTTTTTGGTAAATCCCAACTACTTCCCAGAAAATTCACGATGGACACTTCTCCTGCTCACCCCCTGGGGACCTCCGGAATTGGCTGGAGCTCCCACGGGACGTGACGACATCAATCCTCTTGAAGCTCGGCGCCATCGAGATCCTGAGTAGTGTGCATAAAGTGTGCTCGTTGTGGCGCAACATTTGCAAGGACCCGTCTATGTGGCGCGCTGTCGACATGCGCAATCTCGGGGACTTTGATATCAACATTGAGTATGATTTCGAGAAGATGTGCCTGCACGCTGTCGATCGAGGCGACGACGAGTTGGTTGATATCAACATTGAGCACTTTGGTACCGACGAACTCCTCAAGTACATCACTGAGAGGTAATTAATTGTATTGTTTTATTTTTTATTCCTTCCTAATTGTAGATTGTAATGTACCCTGGTGTAAATGAGATAGAACAGGAAATGAATGTTTGGGAGATGAGAAAATATCGGTATATTGTATTCGCTCTATTCGAGAGAGAGCAACTCTTCGTGTGATTCTTACTGTTTGGATATTCGATACCATACTCACAGGAGCATTCCTGACTATATACTAAGATGGGCTGAGCCTTTACAAAACAGAATTACAGCAAGCCCCAAACAATTGGGCTATTCAGGAAAATAGCTAAAACTAACAAAGCCCAACGAACCACCCCTTTGGCCCTTAGATCAGCCAAAGGCCAATCCACTCCAGCCCAATCGACATCCACCTACATACCAGACGACAAACTAAGTTTAAGTCTTGAAGCTCTTAAGTCCCGAAGCTTCCACTTCACGCCGTTCATGCCCTTCCCTAGTCAAGACTCCACTTTACCCTTCTTCATCTCACGGCAAACTCCAGCAAAAACTCCAAATAGCCCTGGTACCATTTGGTTTCATAACATAGATATAAATTTTTGAAAACTTTATTTGGTTTTTGTTGTTTTTTGTCCATGTGTTGATTGATTTCTGCGTTTGAATTTCACTTGTTGTCATGTTGATGGCCTTTTGGGGGACAATATGATTGGGAAGAGACTTGTGGTTGGTTGGGTTTTGGTAATATCTTTTGTGCATATTTGTTTACTGACTTAAGGTTTACGCTTTGTTTATTTGGGTTTACCCATGCCCTATCCAGTGCAAGTTATCGGTCTACTTTTACAGTTTAAGTTTGTTGGAGATTGGTGGGGATTGTTGTTGAATTTCAGTCCTGGTTTTTACTGTTTTAGCGTGATAAACAGAAGCTTTTCACTTCCATGATTTTCATTTTTACTGCAAATTGTTTGTGGTATGCAATCAGCAAACTCCGGCAGATGATCCAATTGTCAGCGATTTATGCTAAGATGTCACCTCCTTGATATATATGCATACTCATTTGTCTTCAATGGTTGTACATGAACCAAAAATGTTAGGCATTAAGTTTGTGTCATCTTTTGTCCAATTTCTGCCTCCTTGAAGTAAAAATTATTTTGAAAAGGATTGCTACACTTTGTTTTGGGTATTTGGGGTGGGGGCTCGTCTGTTTTGTCAATCTTGCGAACATGAGTGATTCATTGCTAATCCAACCAATTGACGAAGTAAGTAGATTTAGTTCAACGACAGTTTGCATTGTAAATGGCAATTGTTCAAGGATCAGTAAATATGGGTCCTCCTCGGCTTGTTTAAATCAAGGATCTCTTGTGTGATTATTTATCCCCTTGGGCTGTTTTCACTAGCTATAGAATTGGTAATTTTGTGCCACAGGGAAATTTTATTGTGTAGTTAGCCTGTATTTTTTTTTAGATAAGTTATAGTTACCCTTTATTGTGTACTAATGTGAACTGTATCTGTGTTTTCTCCAGATGAGTTACAGACATGGAGTAGCTTGCTTGTGTTTGATTAAGGGACAAATGAGCTTATGTCCCCTACCCCTGCCACCCTATTTTTAGCTGCCTTCCTCCCCCATTGGTTTGTTTGTCTATAGTAGCATTGTGCGGTTAATAAGTTGGTGGATGATTTGGCTTGGACGAATTACTTACTACACATTCGCTTCTCTTCGGTTTTTCTGCGTAGAATAAAAGATGGATGGCATGCCACCAAATTATAGGCCCCAAGGGCATGCATATCCTTAAAAAAAAAAAAGAAGAAGAAAAAAAGAAGAAGAATAACAAAAAATTTCTCAGTTGAGGATCCTACTCTCGTGGTTCACAATTTATGTGGCCGATTGGAGTTGTTAGTTCGACGAACTTGTAGATGCAGATTTCTCTACGTATTTTTATTGCCTATCTGTTTAAAAAAACTGCTTGTTCATTTTTGGGCATCTTGTCTGTGGCATTTTAACAGTTCAAGCAAGGTGAGACGCCTTCGACTTCTAAGTTGCTACATCATTTCAGATGAGGGATTGAGCGAAGCAGCTGGGAAGCTTCCATTATCGGAGGAGCTTGACATTTCGTACTGTTCATTGTCAAAAGAATCTCTGGCAGCTGTGGGTCGCTGTTGTCCTCTTTTGAAATCACTCAAATTTTACAACCAGGGCTACAGACGACCTCGCATAGAGTGTGATGAGGATGCATTTGATTTATTTTTTTGGTTGAAACATCTATCTTTATATATTGAAAAAAATACAAAACCAAAAAAAAGGAGCTAAAAAAACAAAGGAAAGGCCCACAAGGGGCTTTACAAGCGGTAAGTCGAGGGGCTAAAAATAAAGTGGCTTGCAAAGAGGATACAAGATCCTCGGATGGTTCGGGCTCGAGGCTCAAAGCGATAGGACCCGAGGGTCCTAGGAAGCACAAAAAATCCGTGAAAATAATAAACTGACCGCTAAGGCGTTTCGACGGAGTCGAAGGACCGGCGCCTAATTAAGCCACCTCCAGCTTTTCGGAAATAAGCTGACTAATCACGACTTGCTTGTGGTTGTCCTAAAATTGAATCACTTGACCTGCGCCATTGTTTTAATGTCACTCTACAGGGGATTTGGGAAGATGTGTGGACAGTATCAAACACTTGCGGTCTCCCTGTGATTCCACTTCTGACTATGAGTTCGATACCGAAATTCATGATAGTGGATCTTGTGATGAAGACTCCGCATCTGTTCTCCGACATTGATTACTTTTCTGATGATAATGGGTATTATGAATTCTCTGGGGACAGCGATTCCTCGGACTATGATTTGTACGAATATGGAGACTTTTTCGATTTCTCCGACAATGGAGAATTTATCTTTGACTAGCCTTTTGTTGGTGCCTTAAATTAAAATGGCTTGTGTGCTGGTGTCAAATCTTTTGTGGTGCTATTATATTGTAGCAGGAACACAATTAATTAATAGTTCAGAGTTCTCTTGCCTAATATTAACTACCTAATTATTAATCTGTTAAAGTTGATGACATCTGATACATAGCCCTAATCCATACGTGGTAGGCCTACACGTCAACCTCCAGGTTTTGGCCACGTAAGTCTAGGACCTATACTATATCCTTAGGCCCAAGGCATGCACGCTCACGTGACCCTCCTGCCTTCTTCATAGGGATGAACAAAATCGGACCACAGATCGGATCGGACCACAAAATCGGATCGAATTTGCAGTCCGGTCCAGTCTTGTTTGTGTAAATCTGGTCCTGTCCGGACCTTTTGAAAACCGGTCTGGACCGGACCGGACCGCATTAGACTGAACCGGACCATTTATAAGTGGTCCAGTCCTACCATTTATTTACAACTAAAAATCCGGTCCAGTCCAGTCCAAAAAATCGGACCGAATTTCCGGTTATGCAGCTCTACTTCTTCAATCGATGTGCACTTCAACGTGTCTTTCTTTTTTCAGGAGTGTTTTTTGTTGTTATTTTTGGCACTCAAACGCAACAGTCATGACTGACTGCCACTTGCTCCATCGGGGTCTGAAGAATTAAATAATAATGATTAAAATGCCTTAAAAAAGAAGAAGCAGAAATCTTATTGAAAACTTCAATTAATTGATAGTTTGGAAATGATTACATTTAAAGATAAATTTTATAAATGTAATCTAATTTATAATTAATTAAATAATATAGTGATAATTGAATAAAAGGAAAAGAGACGGGAAAAATTCGTAAAAAATAGATAAAAGTGTAATTCCGTATCACGGAATGTATAAAATGCCCTTCACGATGACAAAACAAAAGAGTCTATGAACACAAAAGTGTGATCGAATTCTCAAAAACCCGTAACATTTTCTGAATGTTACCAAGTCAAAGGTGGACTCAACTTTACTTCGACTACATACTCTCCAAGCATATCCCATTAACCCCATTCTTGGCCGACCCTCTTTTGGATGGGCCAGACCCTTTAGATTCTGGTTGGCCTTTCTGGGTTCGTGGGTCAACGACCTTTTTCTTATGCCTATCAATTTGTAAACGAATTCTAAGTGTAACTTGGGATCAAGCTGGACATAGAGAATGCCTATGACAGTATGGAATGGAATTTTTTGTTGAACGTGCTTCGGAGATTCGGCTTTGGTGAGCGGTGGGTTAGATGGATCGAACAATGCATTATCACAGTATCTTTCTCAGTGATGTTAAATGGCTCTCCCTTCAGTTTTTTTCACCCTTCGCGTGGATTGCGCAAGGAGATCCTTTGTCTCCATTTCTCATTATTTTGGGCTCGAAAGTGCTCTCAAGATTGCTAATCAAAGAGGAAGAAAAAATGGGCAGTATTCACGGCATAAAAGTGTCACGGACAGTGCCTTCCATCTCACATTTATAATTCGCAGATGATCTTCCAATTTTCCGCTGGGCAAATGGGAGGGAAGCCAACCGAGTGGCTCTTCTTCTAGCCGAGTATTGGAAGATTTTTGGACAAAAGGTTAACGTGGCTAAATCAGCGCTTTATTGCAGTAGAAATACTCATCCAGCCGTGGTTGAGGACCTGTGCCAGATTTTGCATGTGAAAAAAATGGGGTTGGACAGCAAATATCTTGGCTTGCCATTATTTTTGGGGAGATAAAAAAAGAAGGCTTTCGAGGATGTTAAGGAGAGTTCTTTCCAAAGTGGCGGGATAAAAAATTTGTTCTCTCTCTTGCAGGGAGAATGACTTTGATTAAAGACGTTGCTACAGCTATGCCGCTTTATAGTATGTCAACGTCGTTTCTACTCCTCAAGGGGTGGTGTGAAGATAAAGGCAAGATGCTGAAAGATTTTTTGTGGGATTTTCAACGCAAACGAGGCACAATTTTATGCCCAAGGCATGGATTCTATTGAAGGAGAGGAGGTATTGGGTTTCGAAAAATGTAGGAGGTGAATGTTGCTTTGATGTCCAAGCTGGGATGTCAATTTTTGCACTGTCTGGGAAGATTATGGGTGAGAATTGCTAAGGCAAAATACAACAACCATTGTCCTATAAATCCTACGAAAAGGTATCTTGTAGGTTGCTCCACTCCTTAAAGTGGGGCTTTGTTTATGGCCTAGGAACGGGGGCACAGTGAGGTTGAGGGAAGACCCTTGGCTGCCTTGGTGAAAGACTTGGTTTGGACTGAGGTGAATTTTTGGAATGCAAACCTGCTGAGAGATTTGTTCAAAAAAGAGTCGGTTGAAGAGATTATGAGGCTGCCAGTACCAAATTCTGATTTGGAGGACTCGTGGCTGTGGACCAAGGAAAACGATGGCTTGTTTTTGGTAAAGTCTATGGTTGTGAGTGAACAGATGCAAAGGGCACCAATGAGCTTTGCTTTGGATGAGGCTTCAAGGGACAGATTATGGAAACTAAGATTGCAGGACAGGCTCAAATTAATCCTTTGGCAGGTTGCAGCAGGGGCATTAAAAACAAAGGGTTCTTTGGCTAGGATTCTTGGGTGTGAAGAAGAGAGAGTTTTCTGTGCCCTTTATGTCGTCAAGCCCTTGGATCGTCAATTCATTTATTGGTGCGATGTCGCTGGCATGCATTGCTTGGAGGGAGTCCCCTTGGGCAATCTAGATAGATGTTTTAAATCTGGATTCTGCGGAAGAGCTGATTGGCACTGTTTTGAACGCAGATCGGCTTAATGTGAGCAAAGGGAGGCTGAATGCCTTTGCGCTGAATGCCTTTGCGCTGAATGCAGCAATATTTTTTTTCTAAATAACAAATCCATTGTAGAAGAGACAATAATTCATGGTGGAAACCATGGATTATCACTCGAGAGAATGTTTACAAGAATACAAGAAATGAGGATAGTCCCCTCAAGATTAGCCAAAGATGTCCATTGAGCTACTCGATGGGAAAACTCATTGGTCTTACGCTTTACATGCATAAAATTCCAAAACGTTCTACAAGTTGACAAACTATGAATATCAGCCACTATAGTAGAGATCTGCCAGTCCCCACCATTCGCTGAATGCTGCAATAGTTATCGAATGTTTGTGGTTTATGCGAAACAAAGTCATTCCTGAGGATGTTAAAGTGGATTCGGGAGAGCTGATTTTGGCTATCCGGAGGCGATATGCAGAGCATGCACAAGCGTACGTGGTTGAAGTTTGAAGGAGGTGTGAAGCTAAGGTGGATTCTGCCAAAGCTTGGATGGTTGAAGTTGAATTCGAACTTGGTTATTCGTCCAAATGGAACATTCATAGCTATCTCATTTTGAGATTCTCGCACTTCCCTTTGTATGACATACATGAAACTATTTGCTGTTATGGACCCGCTGGTTGGAGAAGCTTGTGCGCTGGTGGAGGCTACGGATTTAGCTCTCATAAAGTAGCGGTCTAGGGTGGAGTTTGAGTGTGACTCTCTTATGCTTTGTAAGGAGGTTCTGAAGGATGACATTCCTAGTTGGGCTATAGCTTCTTTGGTAGAGAAAATCCGTCGTGGGTTGGCTGATTTCAAGGAGTGGCGGATTGCTTGGGTTTCTCAGAGGTGCAATGTTCTTACCCATAAGTTAGCTAGTTGGGATATAGCTTCTTTGGTAGAGAAAATCCGCCGTTGGTTGGCTGATTTCAAGGAGTGGTAGATTGCTTGGGTTTCTCAAAGGTTCAATGTTCTTACCCATAAGTTAGCTAGTTGGGCTGCTAGTTCTAGTAGTGTTAGCTCTTTTTCGTTTTCTTGCATTTCTGGGTATATCTGGGATTGTGATATACATAGTAACTTTTTATTTCCGTAGTGTGACGAGGTTTATTCAACAAAAAAAAATTGTGCTTTTTCGCATAGATGCTTGCATTACACTCAAATCCTAAAAGACTTGAACAGCAAGAGGTATGGAAGAGAAGAAGTTTAAGAATGATAAGGTGTCAAGAAAGGAGATTACTATGTGTGTGATTAGGATGAGCCACATAATTATCTTAGCTAAATAAGTGGCTACTAAAAGTTAGGGATAACATTTAGGCCATTGGAATTATTATTTTTTTCATAGTAGGATTGTCATTACGCTTTCTTAGTAGGAGTCTTAGTTGATTTTTTAGTCTTTTGTAATTTTCCTGTAAAAGGAGATATTAAAGATTAATAAAATCATCGATCAATTTTGCCATTATAGCAAACGTTGAATTTAGGAGAATCGATTCCCCTCAAAGTGAATCACTATCGGAGGACTTAAAACCCCTCAAAGTGCTCTGATAAAGAAGGTCATGCAAGGATGATCCTTATTCTCATCCTATCAATAAACTCATCACGCATTCCACAAATAAGCAACAGAACAACTTGGTATTAGAGCCAAATATGCCTAAACAACAATTGGACCGTTTGGAAGGAGAAGATGAATCCTTGAGTAATAGTCAGTAAACATTGCGAGTTAGTGAAGTACAAATAATGAAGCATTTGGAATAGATGTTTAATGCTATATTCATTGTGTATGGTCATCCAAAGGGAGTGTTATGAATCTACTGATTCAATATATTGTGGATGACTAATTGATTTCATGATCTTTGAATTTTCTCACTTCTATGACCTTTGAGTTTTTCCACTCCCATGACCTTTGAGTTTGTAACATTTATCTTTTTGTCTTCCATGTAGTATGACCCTATGCCTATATAAAATGATATTGAGATGTATTTCAAACACACAAATATTGAATTAATAGAGCATAGTTTGATGAAGAACTATTCATCTCCTATATTTTGTCTTTTTTTTTTTTCTACTACGCATTGTTATCTTTATCTTTAATTTTAGAACAATTTTTTAATTTTCACTGTATCAAACATCAGAACAAATGCATTTATGAGTGCAAAAATGTTAAAAACTTAAAAATTCGAGGAAAGAAAGAAAGGAAGGAAGGAAAAAAAAAGATTACTATTTCCAAATCCAAATGCAGCTTTACTAGCACATAAAAGGTGGAAAATATTTTTACTCTTCATTTTCAATTTCGTTTCTAGTTTGCAAGTTTCTTCCACTGAAACATGGCTGAACCCTCAAACCGACTTCGGATAATGGAACAGCCACCTGTGACTTGAAGATTTTCCGAGAAATCCCAACGACTTCCCCAGAAAATTCACAATGGACCCTTCTCCTGCTCACCCACCTGGCGGCCTCCGGAATTGGCTGGAGCTCCCACGGGACGTCACGGCATCGATCCTCCTGAAGCTCGGCGCCGTAGAGATCCTAACGAGCGCGCAGAAAGTGTGCTTGCTGTGGCGCAATATCTGCAAGGACCCATCTATGTGGCGCGCCGTCGACATGCGCAACCTCGGGGACTTACCGTATGAGTATGACTTCGAGAAGATGTGCGAGCACGCCGTCGATCGCAGCGGCGGCGAGTTGGTTGATATCAACATTGATTACTTTGGTACCGACTAACTCCTCAAGTACATCACTGAGAGGTAATTTATTGTATTGTTTTATTGTTAATTCCTTCCTAATTGTAGTTTTAATTTTTGAAAACTTTATGTGGTTTTTATAGTTTTTTTTTTTGTTCATGTGTTGATTGATTTATACGTTTGATTTTCATTTGTTGTCATATTGATGGCCTTCCGGGGGAAAATGTGATTGGGAAGTGTGTTGTGGTTGTTTGGGTTTTGGTAATTACTTTTGTGCATATTGCTTTACGCTTTGTTTGTTAAATTGGTATATTTGGGTTTACCCATGCCCTATCCAGTGCAACTTATCGGTCTACTTTTACAGTTTTAAGTTAGTTAGTTAGTGATTGGTGGGGGTGGTTGTTGAATTTCAGTCCTGGTTTTTACTAATTTTAGCTTGATAAACAAAAGTTTTTCACTTCCATGATTTTCATTTTAATTGCAAATTGTTTGTGGTATCTATCTTCTCTGCAACATTATTTGAACCACAATTGTACTTTGATCTTGATTCCACCTACAACTTGAATATTGCTGAAAGATTTGCTTAGGACATAACTTTGCTGGGAAAACGCTCCAGGGAGGTGAGGTTTGAGCTTCCCTTGTGTAAAGAGTACGGAACTAGTAATGAATACTATTGATGACTTGAATGTTATGCAATCCAGTATTGGATGAGTTGAGCTCGTGTACATATGTCAGCCTGGGATCTTATGAGGGTAGGATAGCGGTGATAGAACTCATTCTATAGTCTTCTATAGTCTTTTAGTGGTCTTTATTTTAAAAAAGGAACTCAATTCCAAACTAATTGGAATTGCTTGCAACTCCTATGCGCCCCCCCCCCCAACAACACAAAAGTTGAAAAAAAAAAAAAAGATGTCCTTGTTCCAAAAACTGAGAGCGTGTGGTTTTCCCCCATATTTTTTCAAGTCCCTTAAACTCTTCCATCTCTCTCCTCTGCGGAAGGGAAAATTATAATATTGGGTGACATTTTGTATGGAATTTTTTTCACCTTTATTCAAACTCGAATATTAATATGGCTAATTTACAGGATAAATATCTTTTTTTTATACACCTTTCAATTTACGAACTGCTTTGTTGCTTACATCTTGGGTTTTCCTTATGTATAGTACCTAGTGTGTAGACTCATTTTGTTGATTATAGATACTAGAATTTTTGTTCATGTGTATAGAAAGATAGATACATAAACTAGCTCACCAAATCAAGCACGTATACATCCTTCACCATTGCGGCTACTTATGTACTCGGTCTATGTTTCTCTCGTCAGTCCACCACATGGGTTGCTTCAATTACGTACCCTATTATTGGTGTAATCTTGCTTATTTGCAGCAGAGTTCTATTACTGGCATTCACAAGTTTTATTGCTTGTATCAAAGGTTCCATAACATTGTAGTTGCTAACATACAATATTGATATTTATCTTGGCTATCACCAACATGGATTTCTCGAATTTTTGACCTCCGCTTTTACTCTTGTCTTGTTTTTCTGGCCTCTGTGGCTATTAACAAAATCCCAAAGTTTTATCTAGGTAACAAAACGTTAGCCCATAACAAAAGCAAAAACACACAGTAGGACCGCTTGTATCAAAGTGAAATTTTACCTAACACATTCTTCATCTTCAGCTTAAGATGCAAACTTTTTTATTGGATGACATCTCACCATCTCTTCCAATGTAAGAATATCAAAAATCACATTTGTGAAACATTTTGTGATTGTTCGGGATTATGCTCTCACCGAGTTAATGTTTCTTAGCTTGCACAGTATAAGGTGTAGCATGTGGGCCCTTGCTGCTAGCGAAGAGCCTGTTAGGCAACAAAAAAAGAAAGATTAATTGGACTAGGATGTGGCGTTAATGATCATCCAAAGGATATTGTAATATTTAAGACAATCACGTGTTCAGCTCAAACATTCCAGCAAAAGGAGCCAGATTCGTAAATTTGGGAACATGCTTCTGGAAAATGGTCTGAAGTGTTCTTTGACGGAGTCTACAAGTTATATTATTCGAGATCCTCAGCTCCATTAATGTGCTTTGATTTGTTGAGGAAGAATTGATCAGGTGCGGTTTGTCTTGGATAATTTGTGTACTATTCCGCTTTATTTATACAGACAAAGAAAGGGAGGGAGCTTTAGTTAATGTCTACTTACATGCATTCAGCAAACTCTGGCAGATAATCCAATTCCATTGGTTACACTAAGATGTCACCTCCTTGATCTATATACGTAGTCATTAGACTTTGATGGCTGTATATGAACCAAATATACTTTTGTCCAATTTCTTCCTCCTGGAAATAAAAATTCTTATGAAAAGGATTGCCACACTTGGTTTTGGGGGGTAGGAGGAGATGTGGGGTTTTGGATGGGGGTTCGTTTCCATCTGTTTTGTCAATCGTGTGCACGAGTGGTTCATTGCTACCATCGACCCAGCCAATTGACGAAGTAAGTAGATTTAGTTCATCGATAGTTTGTCGTTGTTCTGTTGTCCAAATGACTGTTCAATCTACATTTGCATTGTAAATGGAAATTGTTCAAGTATCAGTAAGTTTGGTTTCTCATCTTCTTGTTTAAATCACACTCTTATGTGATTATTTACCCTCTTGGGCTGTTATAACTGACTATATAATTGGTGCAGTAGTGGTTTATCTAACATTGTGCCACGGGGCAATTTAATTGTGTAGTTGGCCGGTATTTTCTTAATAGATAAGTTATAGTTACCCTTTATTAAAGAAAGCTTCTTTCTTTAAAATATTGTCAAATATATGAGCCAATACTTGTTTATATGTCCATGAATTTCCGCAAATAATGACAGTACTAATATGAACTGTATCTGTGTTTTCTCGTGATAAGTTATAAGACTTGGAGTAGTTTGCTTGTGTTTGATTAAGGGGCATGTGAGCTTATTTCCCCTACCCCTGCCACTGTATTTTTAGCTGCCTTCCTCTCTCTTGGTTTGTTTGTCTGTAGTAGTATTGTGTGGTAATAAGTTGGTGGATGATTTGGCTTGGACGATTTACTTACTACACATTCGCTTCTCTTTTGTTTTTCTGCATAGTATACAAGATGGATGGCATGCCACCAAATTTTAGGCCCCAAGGGCATGCACATTCTTAAAAAAAAATAGATGAAAAAAATACTCAGCTGAGGATTTTGCTACTAGTTCACAATTTAGCTGGCTGATTGGAGTTGTAAGGAGTTGTAAGTTTGAACAACAAATTTGTAGATGCAGAATTCTCTACGTATTTTTATTGCCTATCTGTTTAAAACTGCTTGTTCATTTTGGGCATCTTGGTTGTGGCATTTTAACAGTTCAAGTCAGCTCAGACGCCTTCGACTTGTAAGATGCTATAGCATTTAAGATGAGGGATTGAGCGAAGCAGCTGAGAAGCTTCCATTATTGGAAGAGCTTGACATTTCTTACTGTTCATTGTCAAAAGAATCTCTGGAAGCTGTGGGTCGCTGTTGTCCTCTTTTCAAATCCCTCAAATTTAACAACCAGGGTTACAGACGACCTCGCATAGAGTGATGATGATGCACTTGCTATTGCAGAGAGCATGCCCGAATTACGCCACCTTCAGCTTTTCGGAAATAAGCTGACAAATGACGGCTTGCTGGCCATACTTGGTGGTTGTCCTAAAATTGAATCACTTGACCTGCGCCAGTGTTTTAATGTCACTTTGACAGGGGATTTGGGAAGAAGATGTGCGGACAGTGGACATGTTTGGGGGCCCAAAATTTCCAACAAAACAAACATGTTTAAAATTTTCAACTTTTACACAACACTTCAAACTTTTCACAAACCCTTATAAACTTTATCATTCAAAAGATTCCCAAAATTTTTGAGAATATTTCTCAAAATTTCGGTAAACAAATATACCCAGAATCAAACACTTCAGTCTCCCTGTGATTCCACTTCAGACTATGAGATTGATGCTGAAATTCATGATAGTGGATCTTTTGATGATGACTCGCATCTGGGTTCTGTTTCTTTGATGGATATGGATATTATGACTCTGGGGGCAACGAACTCTCCGACTACCGTTTGTATGGAGAAGTTTTCTTGGACTAGCCTTTTGTTGGTGCCTTCAATTAAAATGACTTGTGTGCTGGATTCAAATCTTATTTTGTGGCTGTATTATTTTGTATCTGGAACACACAATAGTTTGCGACCCGTATGACTCAAAAATGTAGCATGCAATTCGGGAATTGCATCGGATTCTAGTTCTCGTGCCTTATATTGAGTCATTTGACTTGGTAATTATTATTCTGTTAAAGTTGATGAAACCCGGACACTTATTGTGTTTTATGTAGTGAAAAAAAAAAGTAGAAACTCATGGGAGTTACGTGAAATCCATACACGTTTGAATTTTTTTTTTTTGAAATATTTTGGAAGTGTTATTAAATTTGATAGGATCGGAGTTTATTGAGTTTTTTGGGAACGTAGAGAAAAAAATAGATATAGAGATGGTTTTTATTTTAAATAAAAATAATAATTTAATAAAGAAGAGTTATTTTAAAGTTATTTTATTTAATAATTTTGATGAGAATGATGGTTTGCTAACACTTTGTATATATTGACCTATTCTATATGACTCCAAAATGTTTCGTATAATTTGGGAAAGAAATTGCATCAGATCTTAATTCTATACTTTATATTGAGTCGCTTATTATGTAATTGTTAATTTGTTAAAGTTGATGAAACACAATGTAACAAAATTTACAAAACTATCATTCTAACTCTCAAAAAAATTATATATAAACATCAATATCTATTATACAAATTCTAGTAACCTTTTACATATATATATATACACTTAACAAAAATTTTCACTCTATATTTTTTTTACCAAACTCTAATATTATTTATTAAAAAAATTACATTAAATCATCTCTATACATCTTTTTATAAATTTAAATAAAATTAAATATTTTTAACACTTTTAAATAATTTTACATAAAATTTATAAAAATTCCGATATCTATAAGTATTCGCAATTTTATTAAAAATCTTAAAAAATTTTAAAACCGAACATTCTCAAGCTTTTATTGGATTCGATGAGCATGTGGTAAAAAAAGTATAAATTTATGGAAGAATTTACGAGAGTATAAGGAGATTAAAATTTTATTGAGTTTTGTGAGAATTTATTCGGTAAAAAGTCGTTAAAATTTTTTAGGGATAAATGATATTTTGGTCCCTGTGGTTTGGGTGAAAATCAAATTAGTCCCTTAACAATTTTTTTCATCAATCGGGTCCCTGTAGTTTGCATGAACATCAAATTAGTCCCTTATCAATTTTTTTCCTCAATCGGGTCCCTGATCTTTACATGCTTTTATACTAAGTTCTTCCATCCAAATTCGTCCACTGACTTAACGGTAAGTGTCAACCTGATCTGCTAGGGATGGAGAGCTAAGAAGATCGAGATGCCCGAGAAGGTCGAACAGCTTGTGCTCGGGATGCTCGGACTGATTGTGCTCGGGATGCCGAGCTACTTGTGTTCGGGATGCTCGGGCTGCTTGTGTTCGGGATGCTCAGGCTGCTTTTATAATAGTCTTTGCGCGAGCGGCCTTATTGCTCGGGCCTCTCGATCTGCTTATGCTCGGGATGCTCGGGCTGATTGTGCTCAGAATGTCGGGTTGCTTTTACGCGGGATGCTCAGACTGTTTTTATATAGCATTTGTGCGCGAGGCCGGCCTACTCAGGCCTCTCGATCCTCTCAGATCTCCATCCCGAGTAGATCAGATTGACACTTACCGTTAAGTGAGTGGACGGATTAGGACGGAAAGACATAATATAAAAAGCATGTACATATCAGAGACCCGATTGATGAAAAAAATTGATAAGACACTAATTTGATAGCAGTCTGACCTGCTCGGGCCTCTCAATCCTCTCAGCTCTCCATCCCTAACAGATCAGGTTGACACTTACCGTTAAGTCAGTGAACGGATTTGGACGAAATGACTTAATATAAAAGCATGTAAAGATCAGGGACCCGATTGATGAAAAAAATTGATAAGGGACTCATTTGATTTTCATGCAAACCATAAGGACTCGATTGATGAAAAAAATTGTTAAGGGACTAATTTAATTTTCACCCAAACCACATGGACCAAAATATCATTTATCCCAATTTTTTAATATGAAAATTTTTATTTTTATTTTTAGGAGAGAATGATTGTTTGCCAACGGCCAACGCCTCCTGATACATAAAGCCCTATGCCCTACGTGGCAGGCCTACAAGATGACCTACAGTACAGTCCACAGGCGTAGGCCACGTAAGACTAGGACCCATACTATCTCTAGGCCCGAGTCATGCACGCTCACGTGATCCTCCTGCCCTCTTCCATCCATCTGCAGTTCAACGTGTCTTTCTTTTTGACTTTTTTTAGTAGTGATATTTTTGTAATTAAACGAAATTGAAAAAACTGCACGGCGTGCGACGCCGTCTTTGGCAGATGGGCAGAGGGCAGAGGCAGAACCACCAATGGCGTAGCGAATCAACTGACAGTGGGACCCATTAAAGATAGAAAGCTGTGTGGCCTGACGCGGAGCATCATCAGCTTCGTCATCCGCACTTCATTGACTTTTAAGATTTCATGACTTGTAAGAAAGTACCGGACATCTACGTGGCCTGCTGCCTGCCACGTCGTTCTGCTGTAGTTTTCCTATTGTCACAGCATCGTATAACTATGTTAGGACGACTGACGGCCACATGCTCCATCCACGTCTGAAATGTGTACGTGTAGTCCTCCTATTCTTTATGTGGTAACACTTACAGAGCATTCCTAGTAGGTTCTCTATTCTAGCATTTTGGTTAGAATAGAGAACCAATTTAACAAAAAAGCCAAAACACTCACAGCTTATCTATTTTAACAGTTTTTAGCTAAAAAATTTAACATGTGAACAGTGGTTCTCTATATTTAGATAACCACTGTTCACTTCTCTATAATAAAATATTAATATTTTTTTTTCTTTTTTTTTTCTCTCTTTTCTTAATACATTTTAGACTAAATAAAGACTAACTTAATACATTTTAAACTAAATAAAGACTAACTTAATACATTTTTAAAAATATGATCGTTAAAATAAGACGACTATTTATAAATATGACCGTTAGGATAAGAAAATTTTTTAAAAATCTAATCGTTGAGATAAGATAAACTTAAAAAATACTGAGCGTTAGGAAAAGACAAAAATTAAAAAATCCACCATTTTTAGGATAAGACAAATATTAAAAAATATAACCGTTACAATAAAACGAATATTAAAAAATATAAATGTTAGAGAAATAATAAAGAACTCTTTGAATAATAATATTTAAATAGAATAGTAAAAGTAGATGGTTAAAATAGAGAAGCTGTTGTGGGTGTTTTTAAAAAGTTGATAGTTAAAATAGAGAAGTGTACTTTTTGGTTAAAATAGAGAGTCAAATTTGAATAAGCTACTAGGAATGCTCTTACATGTTGAAAAAATAATTAAGTCTAGATTTTATTTTGCTGATTTTGTCTGTTGCTTTTGTAAATTTTCTATGCATTTATTATATTCTTGAATATTTTTAAAAATGAATAATGCTTAAAACGAAACCCAACAAATTACATTAAGCACAACAAAATTAGACCCAAATAGTGGGATAAAAATTCGAATTCCTTAAAGGGGACTTAAAAAAATAGGCTTAATTGCAGTGTAAGTCTTTGTGGTGTCATCTTTTGACGAATGTGCCCTTGGGTATCACTTTCTACAAACAGGTTCTTGTGATCACTCTTCTAGGTAAAAGTTGGTTCATCCGTCCATCAAACATTAACACTAACGGAATTGACTGACATGTCAAAAACTGTCACGTTAGCAACGAATGAGATCATGTCGCTTGTACTCGTATCCACGTAGGACGCCAGCTAAAAAATAAATAAAGCCTAAATTTCATGCATGCATCCTACTCAACATTAGAAAAAAAAATGAAATTTAAAAGAACACTTAATCTAACGATGTCGCTCCAAACGTGTTGGACCCACTTACAAACTCACTTAACTAAGTCTCACGAACACATTTGCATATTTGTGTTTCACTCTAACTCACGAACCCTAAGTCCTTTCTACAGACAACTAACCCTTTATCCCTTGAATATTGCTTGATTTTTCACATGGTTTCTTCTTTCTTTGCAAGGAAAATCTCACTAAAACCTTGATCCGCATTGGTCGAAGGTCCTGTAGCGCACAGTAACTATGCTAGCCACTTATTGAGCGTTTGCGTTTTGTTGTCCCATCCTTTGTGCGTGCGTTTGTGTCCCCTTTTACTTATAGTTTTGGATCAATGGAGCAGAGATTATTTTACATTTGTTTCTCGTCCCCTTTATTAGTTTTTTTCAGTTGCCCCTTCAGTTCCCGTCCCCTTTTCCCCTTTATTCGTGATCTGTCATCGATAATGTTGGCACTTTGTTTGTAACTTGTGGATTGTTTATTACCTCTACTTGCATTTTTCGGCAACCACTTTTTCCCTTATCATATTTATGTCTTGGATGCATGTGTTGATGCCACTACCATAGACTTGTGTTTGAGTGTTAAAATTTTGGGGAGGTTAAAATTTTAGTGTATTGGAATTGGTGAAAAAGTGAAGAGAGACATGATTTGAATGAATTTTTTTATATTTTTTAGATTAAAAAGTAATGATTTGATGGAGAGAGAGATTATATTGTAATTATTTTATTATGTTAAAATTTTGAGAGGAGAAAATTTTACAAATCTAACGCAGCCAAACATCTATGTTTATGTGGTCCTGTTGTTTTCAAGTGGTCCCGACATTTGGGTACACGACAATTAACTTAGTTCCTAGGGTTTTGAATAGTTGTAAATGGAAGGTACACAACGGTTAGCTTAGCCCCTAGGGTTTTGAATATTTGTAAATGGGATACATTATCAATCCCTAGGGTTTCAATAATTGTTATTCAACTAGTTATTATTCCTTATGGTTTTCAATAATTGTTATTCAACTAGTTATTATTCCTTATGGTTTTTCAATTATTGTTATTAACTACATTATTAATCTCTAGGCTTTTCACTAATTTTATTCAACTAGTTATTAATCCTTAGGGTTTTCAATAATTGTTATTCACTACATTATTATCCCTAGGCTTTTCAATTCCTTAGGGTTTGAATATGAACTATCCTTTAGGTCTTCTTTCTTGTTTTCCCCCTATGTTGGTGTAAGTAAGATTATTAGAACACATATATGATGAAAGTGTTTTTGGGACCTACTACCAGAATTTTATTTGGATAATTTTGACCTTTTGTAATTGTACCATTTGTACTATGTTCTTATTTGTTTCTTTTGTTGTTGGCAAGTATGATTCACATTTATGTATATCATACGGGATCACTTGATTTGATGAAAGAGGAGTACGTCGGAGGTGAGGTGAGATACTTGGGTAATCACGAACCCGATTATCTTTCAGCTGTGGTGATCAAGAATTTTGTTAGCAAACATTTGAGATTCATTAACGTACAAGGATTAGCTTGTAAGTTTGAATATGAGCCGTGGTCGAATGGGGTCACATATCTCGTTGATGATCTTGATTCTATCAACTTAATAAATACAATTCGGTCAGAGAAACGACACACACTCATGTCTATGTGGAGTATTCTGTTGATGTGCCTACATTAATAGAAGACTAAGAACTTATTCGTGGACTGAAAGATACCAAGTTTGATAATTGCCCCAGAATTCAAACAAAGCTTGAGCGTGCCAAGAGTGATGGAAGACATTTTATATGCCACTGGGGTAACGGGATAGAGTTTGAGGTCGAGCATGACACGGAGGAGCAGAGGATCGTGAACATGCCAAATAGGACCTATAGTTGCGGGAGGTGGCAATTGTCCGGCATTCCATGCCCACATGCAGTTTCTGCCATTTATTTTACAAGGCAGGAGCCCGAAAAACTGTTTCCACAACCTATTTTCACTTGGTAAAAACTTGTGTACTAATTACTATTAAACTCAAAAACCAATTTTTTCATCGTCTTCAGTTTACTGTCCGAATAGAATGATCTAATTCTAAGAGAAATAAACACATTGGACATAAAGTAAGGTCCACACCATCTGATAGTTAATAGAAAAATTATTGAATATTATAGGACTCACACGATGCCTCTATCCATCTCCGAACTGGTCCATCTAATTTGGACAACAATTTTGAAAAAAAAATCTTAATCCATAGATTAACTGCTCATAGAAAAGTCTATAGATTGAATTTTGTGTCAAACTATCTTCAGATAGGTGTTTCATGAGTTTTATTTTGTTAAACGGAAGATATTATATATTGAAAGAAATAAACTACAACAAACTAAAATAGCAAGACAAAACGAAGAAAAAAAATAAAAAAACAAACCAAACCAACTAAGGTGGTTTGGCACCATTGAACTTCCACAAGCCTAGATTACGAAGAAAATGGGCGGGAACTTCTCCAGAAAAAGAGTGAGCAGCGGCCGATGCTGCTAGAGAGTGAGCCTCTCAGCTCGAGAGATCTTTGAAGGAGTGAATAAAGGGATAGAAGAGAAAAGTGGTTTGAGGCTAAGGATAATATAAGCAAATTTTCAAGGAAAAATCGAACAAATGGAAGATCCATCCAAATAGGCTTGAAAAATATTATCCATAACAGTTTTAGGATCTCCTTGAAAAATTAAGTGGGAGAGCTTTAGATCCGATGCCTTAGACAAGAAAAATAAAGCTGCTTCAGCTTCACCAATTAGAGGATCGGTGCAATTGGATCATTGAGCCCAAGCTTGTAAACAATCACCATTGGAATATAAAAGAGTTGTTGCACTCACAGAAAAAAAAGATCTAATAGCAACATCAAACGTCATGCGAAGATATCCATTACCAGGGAAAGAAGAGATTGCAGATTTGGTAAGTAATGATGGCGAAGGGTGACATTCTGCTAAATGTTCTTGATGAGCATGTGATATCTATCGTAGAAGAAATAAAGGAGTATCGTGGATGTGATCATGTAACATCTTATTTCTTATCATTCACATGTGATCCAGCATAAGCGCTTCAAATAGCTAAAATGAGTTATTATCACTAGCAGGAATCCCAAGGAACTGCGAGGGGTCTAATATGCAATGAACCCAATCTTCAATGGGACACTGAGAAAATAGTTCGACAATAAAAGTCCAAGGAGAGAGGCACCAAATGAGACGTGAGTATGAAAAGGAGAAGAGAAGGTGATGAAGAGTCTCAGAGCTATCTTCACAAAGCAAGCAAGAGGATTCACCCTGATAATCCAAATTAAGATTATGTGATATACGTTGTCAAGTGGGCAAGATATTCCAAGCTACTTTCCATAAAAGAAACTTCAATCTTTCATGCATATTGAGTAGCCAAAATTTTTTCCAATCAATTGATGGGCCACTTCTCAGACCATCTGTATTATCCAAGGTAACTTACCTATTTTACTAGGCGATGTAGAATGTCCTAATTTTGACAAAAGTACCTACAGGTGGCAATGTAGACATCCAAAAGAAGTCTTCCATTGATCTGAACATTGGAGTACATATTTCTCCGCATATACTCTTCTTAAAAATCTATATGAACATTAAGTTCAACAAGGACAAAAAAGAAGTGTGCATAATGTATTACCATAGCATCAAAACACACATAATCCTAGAAGATAATAAGTCATGTGCATAACGTCGGCAATGGCGGCTAGACTGAGAGAGAGAGAGTTGTGTCAGTGAGACAGTGAGAGAGAGAGATCGAGGGAGACAAAGTCGCAGGGAGGAAGGAGGGAGAGAGAAAGGAGAAGGGGGGTCGTCGAAGTTTTATGGTTTTTTTTAAGCTTTATACTTTATGCTTTTTATTTTATGTTTTCATTGACAAAGCATTTTTGTAGCTAAAAAGTGTATTTAGCAACAAAATTCTACATTTATAGCTAAAAACATGCATTTAAAGTCTTTAGCCACAACATAATATTTCTTGTTAACCCAAGGTTATTTTACAAACAATCTATAAATGATTTTGATGATAACAAAATATTTTAAGTTTCAAAGACTTTTAGATTTTACATGTCAATCCACAATTTCCAATTTGTATTTCAAAAGGATTGAGGTTTATCTCTCTGAAATATTTTTAAGTGTACTTGAACACCATTACACAAGCTGATAAGATCAATTTTTCATATTGTAGGTGTATAAAGAAGTTTGGAATGGATTGGACACTTTAAAGCTGTTGTTTTTCTCTCCAGCACTTATAAGTATCGACACATTGAATCTATGTGTCGATACATTGAACTAACACCCGATAGTTTACATTTCAGGCAACTCAAAATGATTTTTTGACTAAGTGTTGGAAGTGCCGACACATTGAATCCATGTGTCGACACATTGCACTTACACCCGCGAGCGCAAACTCCGGAATGCAAAAATTCAATGTTGACAGCATTTTCAGACTAAGTGTTCAATGTGTCGACACAATGAAGACCATTTGTCGACGCATTGCACTGTCTCCCGAGAAATGAAAACATGGTGTTGACACATAGAAAACCATGTGTTGACACATAGTGCGAAATTGCAGAAATTCTGGAACAACGCCAGATCACTAAAAATGGTTCAAAATTGTCTCAAATGACCTCCAAGGGCACTTAATATTTCCAAGAAGACCCTTTATGACCGTTGAAGACCTAGAAGCTATAAGAAGAAGAATAAGATGGAGAGAGAGAAGAAGAAGCTCGGTCAAAAGAGCAACATCTAGAGAGAGCAAAGCCAAGAGCCAAAGAAATTCATTTGTTGATTCCTGCAAGTCCGGAGCTCTCTTTGTCAAAGTTTCTCCTCTTGCTAATCATTGACAACCCAGCCTTTAAAGGGAGAGAAATTTTTTGAAGAAGAGGAGAACTTGCTCATTATTCAAGCACTACCTCCGTTAAAGAGAAAAAGCAAGCAAGATCCATAGTTTCCATTTGCTGATTCTTCCAAGATCAAAGCTCTCATTGTTCCATACTCTTCTATTGCTTATCATTGACCACCTAGCCTCCAAAGAGAGAGAGATTTCTTGAAGAAGGGACAACATACTTGCAATCATTCATTGCCCTAGCTTCTAGAGAGAAAAATGCTTTGAAGAAGAGGAAAAATCACATCTACCAAAAAGGCTTGTGCTCATATCTTCCAAACTCTAGATTTCTTTTAGAATCTTATCTTCTTGCACTCTATTGAGATTTACACTTGCTAATTTGGCTTAGAGAGTCATTCCACATGTTGTGACATTTACAATTGTATATTTAGCTTAGAGAGCCATTCCATATTTGTGTGTCTCATTTGCTCATTCATCTTAGAGAGTCTTCCTTGTAGCCATTATTTGTAAAAACTTTGAGTGTTGGAACAACACTTGGTCCTACTTGTGAGAGTAGAAGAAATCCTCTAGGTTGTGAGGATTTGTGAGAGTGAGTTAAAGTGTAAGCTCGGAAAACACTTTGTAAAGGTTCCTTAGCACCCTGGAAGCTAAGGTGTATTTGTTATTTGGAGAATAATGGAGAAAGCCCAAGAAAGTCAATAGCCTTGGGGGTGGACGTACGCAAGTGTTGGCCAAACCACCTAAAAATACGGTGTTATCTCTCTAACTCTATCTCGCTTATTATTCGTTTCATATATGTATTTGTGATGCTTTATGATTCATGATTCATTGCTTATATTTAGCTTATCATTTAGTATATTTATATATGTATTTATATCCTTAGAGAAATAACATTTTCCAGATCTGTGTTTTAATCGAAAAAGGGGTAAGTTTTTGTAAAACTCAATTCACCACCCCTTTTGGGTTGTTATTTAGACTCACATTTCTGTCGCAAAAAAATTTTTAGCGACACAATTGGGTTCGTCATTAATAACGTTTTTAGCGACGATTTAGAATTTTGTCACTAAAAATATTTAGGGGTAAAGTCATAGTTAGCCCCCTATGTTTGGGCAAAAATCATAGTTAGTCCCATATTTTTGAATCCAACAATTTGATTCCCATAACTTTCACAACCTATCAAACTTAGCCCCCCGTCTAAATCAGGTGTTAAGTCCGACAGAAATTCATGCAAAATGACCGAAATGCCCCTCCAAAGCTAAAATTTAAAATAAAATAAAATAAAATAAAAATTTAAGAAATAAATTAAAATAAATATATTATTGAAATAGAGTTTCAATATAGTTTTATTTAAAATTATTAAGTTTTGAAAAAATATCATTTTTTATTTTTAATGAATTTTTTTTTTATTTTTTTTAGTAATTTTATTTTGGAGGAGTATTTTGGTCATTTTTCATGCTTTTTCCGTCTGATTTAACGCCTAATTTAGACGGGGGGCGAAGATTGATAGGTTTTGAAAGTTATGGGTATCAAATTGTTGGATTAAAAAATATGGGGCTAACTATGATTTTTGCCCAAACATAGTGGGCTAACTATGAGTTTACCCCAAATATTTATTTATGAATTTAGCGACAAACAATATTTTCGTTGCACAAAAAGTACTTTTAGCGATAAAATTGAATTCGTTGTTGATAACACTATTAGCGATGAATGTAGAATTTGGTCGCTAAAAGCGTGTATTTTAAGTATTTAGCGACAAAATAATATTTTCGTCGCAAAAGAGATATTTTTAGTGACAACGTTCGATTTGTCGCTGATAAAATCATCGCTAAAACCATCTTCTAGTGACGAAATTTTTATATTCATTTCAAAAAGACGTATTTTAGCGACGAAATTTTATATTTGTTGCAAAAAGAGGTATGTTAGCAACAAAATACTTTGTTGTCGCAAAAATAGATTTTTAGCGACGAAATTGGGTGCGTCGCTAATGAATTCGTTGCTAAAGGCCACATTTCTTGTAGTGACTGTGAATAGGCCTTTAGAATCAAGAGTCCATACCAGGTTGTCAACAGTTGTCGATGGAATTGTGATTTAGAGGATATTGGCAACAGAACATTTGTCATAAGTGTGATTTAAGAGTCAAACGTTCCAAAATCGAGTAGAAGCATTGATTAAGTGACTAACCAGAGATGCATGTGTTCGTCTTGAGAGCTAATTCTGGGTTGAGGTGTAAAAGATGGTAAACTCGAAATCTAAGGATTTGCCCAAGTGCAAATATTTTCTCCATAACCAATTAAGAAACAATGACCTTGAGAAAAAAAGGAGACGCGATTTCAATAGTCCTGTCCAGAGCTAAGAAGAAGAAGCGGTTCTATTCACTTGCAGAAATTCTGTACTCTTAAGATATTTTGCCTTTGAGTAGTGAACCCATGTTCTTTGACTTGAAGAAGACAACATCCATCTGAGTTTGGAGATAAGTGTCATATTCATGTCACATATTTTTAATACACATTCTTCTAGCTGATTTAGGAGTACAAATTTTATCCTATGAATGAAGGGTGAGATGTTTGTATCCATCTTGCTTGTGACCCCACTAAAATTTATGGAGTTAAGAATCAATATGATTGCAAATTGATTGAGGCATTATACATAATGACATGTCATATATGGGAATGGAGGCAGCTACTGACTTTATCAGCATGGTTCGCCTAGCCTGAGATAGAAGTTTACCATTCCACTCTGATATCTTGCAATCTATTCGATGATGCAAATCTCGAAAAGCTTCAGATTTGGATCTGGGCATAATTAAAGGAAGTCCCAGATAACGAGAAGATGTGGACAATGGCTTAAAACCAAAGTTATCACGAATAAGTCTTGCAAAAGAGCGATTTGTGTTAGAGGTTCTCCAAATGGGCATTTGGGGCTTGGCCAGACCACTGGAAAAATAAAGCTAAGCAAAAATTAAAATTTTTAGCCTCTGTAATAGAACCTTCTTAAAAAAGGAGTAAATCATTAGCATACATAAGATGAGTAATAGGCGGTCATGCTTGAGACAAACAAATTAAAACCTTTAACCAATGAGATAGATTGAGCTTTGTTTAGCAACCTAGAAAGAATCTTCGTACCAATAACAAACAGAAAAGGTGATAAGTGATCGCCTTGACGAAGTCCTCTAGATAGGACAATAAAACCATGAGACTACCGTTAAGCAGAAATGAATATGAAGTTTTGACCTAGGTCAATGAAGTGACTTAAAGTAGGGGTGAACAGAACCGGACCGCAGACCGGACCGGACCGGAAAACCGGACCGGATTTCCGGTCCGGTCCGGTCCTTTTTCTTAAAATGCGGTCCGGTCCGGACCGGACCGGATAAATCCGGTTATCCGGTCCGGTCCGGTCCTCTTTAATAATAAATGCGGTCCGGACCGGACCGGACCGCATTTATTAAAAAAATAAAAAAATATATTTTTTTATATTTTTAATACAAATTATAAACATAAAACATTTAATTTTTATCTAAACTAAAACTTAACATTTTTATATACACATCCCATTTGAAATTAACCTAAAAAAATTTTTGAAAAAATTTTAAAAAATTAAAAAAATTGAAAAAAATTAAAAAAAAATTAAAACCGGTCCGGACCACTTAAGCGGTCCGGACCGGACCGCATTTAGTGAAACCGGACCGGACCGGACCACTTATAAGTGGTCCGGTCCGGTCCTATATTATTTAAGGACCGCAATGCGGTCCGGACCGGAATGCGGTCCGAAAAACCAGACCGCATTCCGGTTGTGCAGCCCTAACTTAAAGAGTACTGGAGACACCTCAAATCCCTAGTAAATTGTGGATGAAGTTTTGACCTTTTTTTCAATCAAGAAAAAAAAAACTCATTGTGATTTTACGCAATATCGAAAAAATAATCAAAATAACCTTTAGTCAACAATTACGTGTCCCTAGAGAATATATCTTAATTAAAATTAAGGGAATTTTGCAACTTAGTCCCTGAGTTTATACCACTTTGGCAAATGGGTCCTTAGATTTCAAATTTCAAAATTTTAGTCCTTGGATTTTCGTTGTTTTACAAAATGATCCTTCCGTCAGGGATCCGTTAGTTTCCCTAACGGAAGGCTACATCAGCTGACAACTCAGCAGCTGATGTGACAATGAAAATTGACAGTTTAGTCCTTAAGTTTTACGTCGTTATATGTTTTAGTCCTTAGGTTTAATTTTTTAAACTTTTAGTTCTTCAGTTTACATTTTTTGACTAAATGGTCATTCCATCAAAAATTACTGTTCAAATTTTGAAATACAAATTTTGGCCTTGAATATTGAATAATAACATGTCATTTTTAGTTTTGAAAATTTTAATAACACATTTAATAGGACTAAATAAATTCAAAATTCAATTTAAATATTCAAAAATCTACAATTTTCATTAAAACTCTATCTCTTGAATAGTAAAAAGTTCTAAAAGTTACAAATATGTTTATTTGTTTTTAAAAGAAAGAGAATATGAGTGTAAATACTAAAGGAGAAAACGCTCATATTCTCTTTCTTAAAAAAAATAAATATATTTGTAACTTTTAGAACTTTTACTATTCAAGGGATAGAGTTTTAATGAAAATTGTAGATTTTTTAGGATTTAAATTGAATTTTAAATTTTTTTAGTCCTATTAAATGTGTTTTTAAAATTGTCAAAATTAAAAATGACATGTTATTATTCAATATTCAAGGCCAAAATTTGTATTTCAAAATTTGAACAGTAATTTTTTATGGAATGACCATTTATTCAAAAAATGTAACTGAAGGACTAAAAGTTTAAAAAATTAAACCTAAAGACTAAAACATAAAATGACGTAAAACTTAAGGACTAAACTGTCAATTTTCATTGCCACATAAGCTGCTGAGTTGTCAGCTGATGTGACCTTCTGTTAGGAAAACTAACGGATCCCTGACGGAAGGAACATTTTGTAAAACAACGAAAACTCAAGGACTAAAATTTTAAAATTTGAAATTTAAAGATCCATTTACCAAAGGAGTATAAACTCAGAGATTAAGTTGAAAAATTTGCTAAAGACATCTTAAGTTTGCAGGATGTTAGGTGAACTATGTCGGATCTCGGTTATATATGTGAGAATTTCTTTTGGAATTTCAAACATCGAGGCACATATAGCTGTCAATTTTCCAGCTCAATCATATCTGGGTTGGAATTTCTTTTGTAGGCCATCATTGCTGCATGCTCATGATCTCCCTACTTGCAAGTTGCAAGTTGCGTCAGACCAAAGTTTTATAAATATTTGTGCTCTTAACCCGACAATTCTCTATGATTTTTCTGACAAGATTAATTCAATTATGTATGTATGTTGTAATCGAAGTCAACTGTTCAACATAGAAGAAGTCGCGCGGCACCATCGAAAAGCCGACCCTCACCTAAGTGAATTGTCATCCCCGAAACCCTCTTACCCATGAATTATTTGACTTTTCCACCCCTTGTTTACTTCTGGTAATCCCAAATCCAGTTATGAAAAATTGGAAACACAACTCTACCGACATGCGTACATAGTCATCTTGAATCTTTTAACTTTGTCTTCCAAATTAATTTAACTATATATATATGTTATACGTACACTTTTTTTTTTAAATTTCATGAACCACTTGGCATGTGCCATAGACGTTTCCATGATCCCTTTTTTTAATTATGTCATATATATATATATATTAGTTGTTTATATTTTATGTTTTTTTTCCTATCAACACTCTTCCTCTCGTTGGCACTCTTTATTTAAATGATGTTCTTCTGCATTAATAATATTTATGCTGTTTGTCAGAGCTTTAGTCTTCTTCTTTTTCCCTTTCTTTTTAAGAAAATAATGAAGGGATGCAAATTAATGTTAGGTGATAGATCAGAATATATATATAAAGAATAGTATACATTAGAATTTAAATTCTTACAATAATTTTGAGGAACTTTGAAATTAAAACAATCTTGATTACTTCTTGTAAAGTTAATAATATCTACATATGGTTAGCGTCTTTCTTGAATAGCTATAATATATCACATCTACTGCCTATTTTAATAATATTGGAAGCATCTATACATTATTGCAGTTCAACCATATATTCCACACATTTATATAGTTTTGAGTGACTTATAATTGATCCGACATATATAACAAACAATGTACCAACTCCATGTATGCTGCGAAAGGGAACATGTTAAATCTTCCATCATAACTAAGTCCTTAAAGACAAGGGTATACCCAATCCTAACTAACTAAAATAAAACGAACATGAGAAAGGATTTGTGAACTTCTCCACCAAGAGAAAGAGATAATTATTGGCAAATAATGCAGCAGTTGCCTTGCCGTTGCTCATTGATTAGCCCTACCTTCTTTCTTCAATCATATCACACATTATCATTTCTAGGCTCTCGTTTGCTTTTATCTTGCTTTTTTAGAGTGCTTTATATCATTCAAATATATCCCTGTTTTAGTCTATTTCTTATATCAGGATTATCTATAATTTATTACTCAAATTATTATGTAATTTGAAGAGAAATGACCGATACTATAAAATATTCATAAATAAGAAATGGCAGAGAGTATGGGACTTATAATAAAATTCACTTATTATATTTACATCTGAGAGAATATCCTAGTCTGATTCCAGTCTATTGCAAGTTTAACAGCCGAGCTGATGGGCACATGCAAGTGATGTAGCAATGGTGGGGTCATAAGTTGGAGACCAAAAGAAGAATAAACGCAACGTGTGTGAACGTGAGTGGGTGTGTGGGACAACCATGGCTGGCTTTTTGTGCTGGGAATTGGGATCGAGTGGGGTAGGGCTTTGGACATGAAGGGGGACAGTGCTTGAAAGTGAGCTGGTACTTGGTAGGGCTGCCTGGTTGGCAGGTATTCATTCACATGGACATCTCCATCTGTTGTCACTCGGGCTCCCTCGCTCAGTCCCCACTCTTTACTATCCCCCCCCCCCCCTCATATTATTATGAAACCCCCGAAAGTCCTTGTGTAGGGTACGCCCTTCCCCTCAAGGACACATGCACGGCCTTTGATATGATACGTGCTGCTCACATCCCTCCGTAGCGAGTGATTACTGAGAAGTCCTGAAAAGTCTTCCTCCAAACCTCGGCCTCTGCAAAACACCAGTTTCGGAGGGCTTTGATTTCAACTAAATTATTATCATCCAATGATTTAAAAACCTAATTATGATTTTAAAAAGAGAGATGAAAAGGGTAAGACCTTTTTATGAGAGAATCTGAGCCATCGATCGGGTCTGGTTTTTGCCCCTCTTTGTGCGCTACATGATTCCTTATTCCCACGGTCTCCTCTGCGAATATTGGTGGGTACCTCTTTAAAGTCACTGGAACGGAGATGATCAACTTTTTTTACTCAAAAAATGCAACGGACTTTGTGGGAGATTTATGCTCTTCCAGTAAACCTGCCCCCTTAAATATTCTTGTTCAGTGGACTTACTTGTAGATTAGACGTTATACTGTCAACGTTAATCTCTCTCACAAACCAAACAGATTGGTTCAGTATCTTGTTCATGTCTTCTCTGAATGAATATGTTGCTTAATATGTGTAAAAGTAATCGAAGATTAAAAGGTGGAGACGAAAGATTGATCCCCTCGAATTCGCTCACGTACTTTATAAATTATCGACAAACTGAATGATGCTTTTTAAAGAAGAAAAATACAACAAGCGCGCATTCAATGGTATGAGGTTTACATTGCCATTAACACAAATAGTATCTATCATGTTTTGTATATTTCTTTTATGAATTGAATCATCCAAATCGGTAAACACGGATCGTAATATGATGTTCTTTATTTTTAAGCATAATCGTATCAGTACCCAATACCATTATCGCAAAAAAATGAAAATAATTTTTGGAGAACTCTTCGCTTTGATGCTCTCAGAGTAGGATACTTTCTAAATTGCTGATAAATAAGAGAGTCTAATGTAGAGAAGAAAGACACTACGTACATTTAATGTTGTGAGATTAACACTGCTCAACAATCAACACAAGTTATATTTTAAACACTCTAAGATGAGCATACTTTGTCCATGTGAATCGGACCATCCAAATCGATTAAGAAATTAGAGGGGAATCTTAATCTGATGCCCTCTAGGTAGACATAATCATACGAGTACCATTATCGCCGAAAAATGAAAAATAATTTGGATAACTTTTCCGCTTTTCCTCAACCTAGTAACTACCGTTAAACTTTGGTTTATCAAGAGTGTTTTGTCTTCGATAGTAACAAAGAAAACATCTTTTATGCTAAAAAGATAAGTAGCTAAGTCGATCGGTACCACTTGCCTCAGAATGTTTATTTTTGTCATTCTCGGTGGTAACTAGTGCCGTAAGACTTGTGAAAGGTTGTCGTTTATACTCCCTGAAAACGATGTTATCCAATGGATCAGAATAAACATACATATAGATTCACAAAAAGAAAAAGAAAAAAAAGGACCGTAAAAGTAGCAAAAAAGGAAAGTAGCACACAAACGCAACATCGAAACGTCCCCGCTTTTTTGAAGAGGAAAAAAGCATGCAAATTGCAAGTGGAAAAATTGTTATATTGCATGGAGGTGGAGGCATGCTAGATCGTGTCCTGCAAAAGCGTAATCAATCTAGATGTGGAAAATGGGAAGAACTGCTCGCAACATCTTTTTAAGCTGATAGTGCTGTCTTTTATATCGTTTGTGGCAGGCAAAGAAAAATAATATACCTCAAAAAGCTATACACAGACGAAGAGCCTTCTGCTGTGCAAAATACTGGGTTTTCGTATAATTTTGGAAACTTGGAAAAAGGATCCTGCTTTTACAAGGGGTTATAACTGTATATAAGCTCCCTTACTTACAGGGGGAAAGTGGAAACCCATAATATAGTACCAGGTGATTTCGGTGTTGCATTGAATATTAAATTTGAGAGGAATTATTGTTATATTAAATTAAACTTGAGGAAGGTTTCGGATTGAAATTGTTGAATTATATATGAACTGACAGATTTGGTACACTGAACCTTCTCTTTTTCTTTCTTTTTTCTAGGTTAGTACATGAACGTTATCTTTAAAAAGGGTTGACGTACACAGCTAGGAATCTAATCGTTATTTTATTTGGTGTATTTATTGGTATTAAATTTGTATATATCTTTTTATTTTATGGTTGTTAAGCACCCTCTCCAAGTGACAAATTTTGTCTTTGCTCCCCCTTTTCATTTTCCTTATTTGGCCGGGTCGAAATGAAGATAGTCTACAAATCAATAAATGATCTATATATGCCATACTCTTATTTTACTATAATCCAAGCTTTTAAAGTTACGTAGTTTATAACGTCTACTTTTATTATAACATAATCCATTTGTTTACAGATATATACTGAATGTTATGTCTCTATTTGAATTGAATTATTTAAACAGTAGATTAAAGAAAATCTTGATATATATATATGTGTTGTCTATAGTGAGATTGATTATTGTGTGAGTGAAGCTATTGTGTGAGTGTGTGAGTGTGTGAGTGGAAGTGTGAGATTAGAAGTTGAGAAATCTAACAGCTGACAAAATGTCACGTCAATTAATGAAATCGAGTCGGTTGTGCGGGTCGAGTTCATTAATTGACGTGTCATTTTTTCAGCCGTTAGATTTCTCAACTTCTAATCTCATCCGTCCACTCACACAATAACTTCACTCACACGGTAACTTTTACCGTCTATAGTTTATTGATAGGGAAAAAAACGAAGCATTATAAATTTTGTATTTTAAGTGATCTACTTTTCTCTGTTTTGGCAATGAGAGAACAAAACATGTTACCGAAGGAGCAGCCCCCCGTCTGCTTTTTCCCAAATTCCCAAGCCTTTCCCTTTAAAGAATGGCCATGGGGGGCTCCATACAGTAACCATGACATAATCAAAGCCGTGATTTGGCAACGTTAAACGCACACATGATCCCACAGAGGTTTTCCTAAGGTTCAATCCTGTCGGAATACTACTATATGCTCACATAATCACATTCCCACGTATTTTACGTAAATATATTTCTATTTCCTCCAGATATATAAAAAGTCACTTGACCATACGTCAAAAAAGGAAAAGGAAAAAAAAAGGACAGCTCGAATATACACGTCGCTGTCACCTGCCAGTGACAAAAACTGGCAGTACCTACGCAACACGTGGCGCGAATCTCGCCGTTTGGCTCAGAAGTACCCGAACGCCGTGGGCTGTGCAGCATTGTTCTCGGCGCGGTGCGACGGCGTCGTTTTCGGATTTCTTAGGCTTGGGATCTCTGGCGGAGTGAGCGACCGTATGAGCGCGAAGTTGAGGTTCCTGAAGAAGGGGTGTTTTTTGACGTCAGCGGCCCCACGCTTCGACCCGAGTCGGCTGACTGGGTCTTTGTTTAGGAGCCTGGAGATGAGGTCCCGCGCGTGGAGCTCAAGCGAGCTGGAGGACGTGGATGATGGGAAGACGAGGGGCTTTTTTATGATGTTCCGCAGGGTGGTCTCGTTCGATGCAGCAGCGAAGGGTGTCCGGCCGTAGATCATCTCGTATATGAAGATTCCGAAGGCCCACCAGTCGACGGCGTTGCCGTGGGACCCGCCGGAGGCTACTTCCGGTGTCACGTACTCGTGGGTACCGACGAAGGAGCATGACCGGGCGTCGACCGGCTCGGCCACAAAGAGACGGTTAGGGGTCAGGGTCTGGACCTTACGTGATCGGAAGAGCCGGTTGGGCAGGCAGGAGAAGGGATTGTTTACGGCGCGGGTGTAGGACGGGGTTGGTGGATTCGATCGATCTGGGGAGTAAGATGGTGATTCGACGGCTGCGATAGAGTCTGAGCAGAGTGAGAGGTCAAAGTCCGAGAGCATGATATGACCGTCCGATCTCACTAAAACGTTCTCCGGCTTTAGGTCCCTGTAGATTATTCCCAGCATGTGGAGGTATTCCAATGCCACGAGAACTTCAGCAGCATAAAACCTGGAAAATAACATGAAAAAAAAAATAATACTGAGCAACTGTAAATTAACAAGCTAGCATGAGTAGAATCGGCGGAATTAACTGGAATGTTTACATTTCTCCCAAACCTAATATAAGACGCACAGTCTCCAATTTCTCGGGAACCAAACGGCAATATTGTCCAAGAAGAAAATAAATCTAAAGTGTATTGTGATTCCGTGTATGAGAAGTAATGCCTGATCTAGCAAAATTTGATCAAGAACGTAATCATGGGGAACTGTTTCTATCAATTTCCAATAATGGAAAATTGTTATTAAATGGAACTTTGCGGCCAAGTCAGAGAGATAATCCGAGAAGATCTCAGCTGCGAAGTCTTATCGAAATCCATTTTCTAATGCAGCTAGAAAAAAATAAAGTTGGGATAATTGGAGAAAGTTAAAAAGAAAATTTTAATTCGATTGAGACTCTGCAGAGATGAGAAAGCGGACAACAAAGGAGCCATGTCAGTCCTCGCAGCACAAGAAAACAAAACACACAGAATGCAGCATGCAGAAATATTTAAAATCAGAAAAACTGCAAACAAATACAGGAAGTTTCTTGGTTAACTTTTGAAGAAGTGCAGCTTTTTAAAATTTTCAATAGTGTCTCAGTGGAAAATGGAACACCATGAGAGTACCTCGCCGAGGTGAGAGAGAAGCGCTTGTGGGGCTGCTTGTGCCTCAAGGAATGCAAGTCACCGCCGGAGCAAAACTCCATCACAATGCAAGAGAAATGGGAGGCCTCAAACTCAGCGTAGAGCGTCGGTAAGAAAGGATGGTCCAGCATCTTTAGAATCTTCCTCTCCATCTCGGCCCTCTGAACCTTCTTCTTCTTCGCCAACGCCTCCTTGTCCACCACCTTCATCGCATAGAAGCACAGCTCGTCATCTCCGGAGAAGTTGCAATCGCGGAGGGTGCAGAGGTAGACGGTGCCGATGTCGCCAGCGCCAATGCGGCGGACGAGGCAGAAGTCACGGAAGGTAAGGCAGCCAGTTTGTCGGCGACAGGTGGCCGAGCGTATGGCGGAGTAGGCGAAGTCGGAGGAGCGGTGGGGCTTCATGTTCAGGTTCTCGGGCGAGGAATAAGAGGTCGGGACGGTGAGCTCGAAGGAAAGACGGCTGATGCTGCTGCAGCTATCGCTGCTCATCGAGCTATAACCGGAATTAACTGCCTCCAAACTCAACTCGCTGTCAGACTCTCGGCCACTCTCTAACATCTTAGACACCCAAGCCGCCTAACCCAGTACTCACTCTTTCTCTGTACACAAGAGAAAGGAACAAATCCAACTACTAGTCAAAAAAGAGAAAACGAACAGGAATCCGGCACCGTTTTTGCGCAGAGAATGTTAGTTCAGATACCAAAAAAGAAGAATACAGCGAGAGAATCCTTGAACAAGTTCGAAACAATGAATTTAAGAAGTTTAGGAATCAGATGCCCTGAAGACGGCGAGGAGAGATGAGGCCGAGTGAAAAACACGGAGGCGCCTGTAAGAAGTCAAAAGCTTCTGCAGTGGTTTTGGGAGTGAGAAAGCGTGTCGAATCCTTGAATTAGAACGGAAATAAAAAAGAGGTGGGGTGGAGGGGTCTGAGCCATGCTTTCAATGCGCATTTTGAAACGTAGCAGCCTTTTGAGGTCGGACCTGAAAATTAGGGTTTCAGAACTTCAAAAAACCAGTCCGTACTGGACACCAATAAAGGAGAGAGAGAGAGATGGATAGACTTTCTCTGTTTTGTAGGACTCAGAGCGAGCGGAGGCCGAAGAGGATTGGAAAAGAGGGGGAAGTAGTTGTGGGGTATTTATGCTGGGGGTGTACGGAGATAATTAGGGCCGCGGTTAATCTGTGAACTGAGTTTTTAACTTTTAACCCAGGGCATTGGGGTTCACACGTGAGGTAAGAAACAGGGGCTTTGGAACCTGGGAGAGGTCTGTTTCCTTGTTCGTAGGGGCTAGGAGGAGAGGGGGAGAGAGCCTACGTAGCCTTTTTGGATGACGCGGATTAACTTACGGCACGTGCAGGGAACCTCATCTGGATGTCTTTCACGTGGCGATAGTTACTTGTTATTTTCTTCGGAAGCTCCAGAATTTACTGCACTGTTAGGGGAAAAAAAACATATATCAGCTGAAATGCCAGAAGTACCCCTTTGAGAGTTCTCAAATATGGTATGTTTTTGGGCAAGTAATAATGCACAATCTCCCATTTCCCAGATAAATCTTCTCTCTTTAATGAGTAATCTGTTTCGGGAAAGAAAAGGGAGATTCTGTGGATTGTGAAACAGTCACAATCTAGAGAACGACTTATCGGTAATTAATACTGATTTTAGTAGCATTTAGGTTAATGTTATAAATTATCACACTTCTTTTTATTTGTTGCCACATTCGTCTAAACTTTTAAACTATCATATTTCATTAATATGAGTAAGTTGATAAAAACTTACGGAAAATAAGCAACATGCTTAAGGATGGAGGTCATGCTACAATTGTTACAAGCATTTTTAAAGCTAAGTTCTATTATGTTTACATCTCTCTAAATTAGCAAGAAATACAAAGTTTGAGGTCATGCTCCAATTGTTATAATATAAACCCTAATTTACCTTTGAAGATTCAAGTTAGGTGCAGAACATGAATCAAGGGCCGGCACAGATCTAAAGTAGTACCATATAGGGAGTCATCCATTACTTTTATGTGCTAGTCCTAAATAGCACTACCACACGTTTATAAAAAATCATATGAAACATCCTTAAAGCATGTCGACCCAATATATGATATACAATTATTATTAACTGCACTTCCAAAAAAAGAGAAACAAGGCTAAAATATTAAAAAAGAAAAACATAACCCATTAGTACTCTCCCAAATTAGTTTACTTGAGGTCCTACTCCGACAGAGGGTATTTTGTTTATGAAAAAGGGCAAAGAAATTGTGTGACTAATTAAATACCGACCGAGTTTAGGCAATCTCTGGACAAGCAACAATATTAATAATGGCTAATATGTGCCAAATAAACATTGTGAGGCTTTTTACCTTGCTCTGATTTAGCAGACACACCATGAATAATTGTCCGTCCAAGCATGGACATCCAAGTAATTTACAAATGTTTACCCGAATGCGCGATGTAGATCCACGACCCCGTGGTTTGTACTGACAAGTGACAACCACATGTGGAGGCGTTTCGACGTGGGTTCACGAAGGACAATCGGTCCAGAAGTAGGGTCATTTTTCGTACGGAATAGGCTCCAATTTGAAATGACTTTTCACCTTTTAAATCCTTTTGCTGTGACGTTGCATGGGAATAGGAAATCATTTTCTTCTTTTCTGTTTTTTATTTCTTAGTACTGATAAATATAAAATCTGTCTTTATATAAATGATATGCGAAAATCGAATTAGTTTCTAAAGTATCAAAATCATAAATGTAGTTCTCATAGTATCACTTTCATTTTGTCGTTAGTTCCTTTACCTCATTCCGTTAACACAAATAATGGAACTTTGACATATGAATCATCATTAACATGTTACCTTCCTTTACCTCATTCCGTTAACACAAATAATAGAACTTTGACATATAAATCATCATTAACATGTTACCTTCCCGGTTGGCTCAACACATTAAGTCCCTCTTTTGTGCTCGCCTGACCCCACCCTCTACATAATTGAACCCTAACCCCAATTCCTCTCATCCCCCGATTCTCTTCTCTCTCACGCATCTCCTTCTCCTGAAACCCTATCCCCAAAATTGTTATAAGCCCTAACTTTAATTCCAAAAGAAAGCACCCATTACATTCTAAATTTGTCCACATCACACAAAAGGATTCAGCAGAGGAAGCGGTGCATCTCCAACGCCAACGACAAAGAATTCTTTTGGAAGCGGTGAGAAATATAGAAGAGAGATGGAGATAAACTTCCAGAGGTGTGATTGGAGCTATGAGCATAGGAATTGGGCTCAAAGATAAAGAGGCGAGAAGCTGCCCAACTTCTTTTAAGTGCTCGCCAGTGCTCCAAGGTCTTCCAAGCTAGAGCAAATTACACACAAGAGACAACTCGATTCAGGTTGCAATTGCCCACTGTAAGAAATGAATTCGCCAAGAGTCTGATTTTTTGTTTTCAAATGTCTTTGCCCTTTTGGTGTTAGAATTGAAATACATAGAGGGGCTTCTCTATGTATTCTGATGTGATTTTCCTCTCCCAAGTAGGAATGTATCCAATACCTCTTCAAACACTCAATTATTTTCATCCATGTTCTTTCTATTTTCTCTACAAATGTAACTTGAAGAAAACAATAAATGTTATAAATTTTGAATTTTAAGGAGAAAACTATTATTTATAATTCATGATCTTTGTTAATAACTACAATGGAAGTATATCTTTAAGTCAGTAACTTAATTAATAATATTATTATGTCTTAAATTAAAAAATATAACCTAATGATAAATATTTTTATAATATATATTTTTATTCAGGCTAAGCCGCTGATTCCTATAACGCTTCTGAATATTGAAACTTTGACCAATGACATTGAATCTTATCGGTACAATTATGGTACTGAAGCCCTTACTAAAGGAATTAAAGGTTTTGTTTGGTACGTGATCGAAGATTCTGTCCAGTTTGACGATCATATTGAATGGAAGGTACAAATCGACGGTAACAAAGATTTTAAGGGTGAAATGTGTGCAAAAAAGAGGTTGCAAAGTGTACTTAACATGAAAAGACTATAATAAAATGAACAACAAAGGGGGGAGAGAGAAGAAAGCAACTTAACGGTATCAGGTTAGTCGGGTGATGGCCAAAATAGAAAATATTTTGATGTAGAAGCACATGCAATATGTCAGTTCTGCTTCCATATGTCCCGTTTACATATCTTTTTAATTAATTCCTTTCAGCAATCTAGCAATTAAACAAGAAGTAGACGGATTAAACTTATACTAAATACCCACATGGCCGAAAAAATAAAACACTTCCTTCATGATCTGTCAGCGAGATTGGAAGCAAAGTGGGTACTATGGGGAGCGACTGTTGGAGCTGGGAGTCTCTCCTCTCTCCTCCTTGATGTCAGACTGGGTCCCATTTGAAATGAACAATTCTCTAAAAGCTTAAAGGTTTTTGGATTGTTCTGCTTATTTTCATACTTCTGCAGAAGTATAGGGGGAGGAAATTGATGCAGAGGGGCCCGATGATAGTTTTGATGGAAATGAATGTCGTGGGAAAGGGCAGCAAAAAGTGCACCGAGTGGAATTATATTTGCATTGGAGCAATGCCATCTATTTGAAAGGGAAAGCCGTACACCCGCATTTAAGAGGCTGGCTATAGCTAGAAGCGAGTGCATGCGCTCAATGACAAACTCGAACTCCCAAAGCGTCAAAGTAACAGTACTGTTCCCTCACATGATGAAACGGAAACCAGGAGGAAAGAAGAAAACCTAGGAGAGAAGTATGAAAACTCTAACAGGATTGCATCAGCCTTGCTGGAGTTACTGCGTTCATTTGGCATTTATTTCTGCCTTCTGTGAAGAGGCGCCGTATAAGAACATCATCTAGGGTGACGAAGCCATGCAGTGTTACATAGTAAAGGAGAATACTCTATATATGATACTAGGGCATACTGGCTCATATGCTGCTGCTGACATTAATGGGAGGAGAAACCTGCAGTAACTGTATTATTCTCAGATTCTAACATACTGTGGGGTAGACAAGATGATATCTATTTGTGGATTTGATTTTTGATGAACTAGGCCGCGAAATTCCAGAGCATAGGTTTCCGTGATTAAGCCCTAATCAGTAGCTCCAAACTGCTAAACCAACTTCAGAGATCTAGTGGGCCAACTCTCAGCTACACCATGTTATATTATTTCAATGTTTTGGCATTTCTCATGTGCCTGTGTTCCGTCAAGTAAGTGAGTAGTTTAGTTGTCTTTTTTTTTTTCTTTTCTTTTTCCAGATGAGTAGTTTGTTGTCAACGACATGCAAAGCAGGGATATTCATTATTTTCTACTCTATCCATACCAAAGAAAATAAAGGAAAACAACCTTTCAGGAAGAACTGAGTTTGTGCCAACAAGTTTGAAGCACAGAGGCCCCATAGTCTTTCCCCACAAAGGTTTCCAAGAAAACTCCAACTCATCCCGTTCGTACCAGGGCATTTTTATTGACATTTCAAAACCTCCGTATTCTCATACACACGTCCAAGATGCTCTCTCTTTTTCTAATCTGTCTCCGTGGAAACAGCTCTTTGTGACTCAGAAAACATGTTTTTATCGACGTTACTTTTAAAATTACGCCTTGTGAATTATAGATTATTTGTTTTACATCATCCAAAATTCGATCTATCTTGATTTTTTGAATACTTACCTTCATACTTTACCAAATGCATTCAACTTTAATTAGATTGAAATGTTAAACCTAATTAACTTCTGTTTTACAGTTTTTTTTCTCAGAAGCAAGTGAAATGTCATTACTCAATGAAACAGAGTCCAAGAAACAAAACAAACAGGTACATATATAACATGTTCAATCCCTAAGCATAAGCAAAATCAAAATCCAATCGAAGAAGGTGAAAGTGTCGGTTTATACCCGATTAACACCTACAAGGGGGGATGAATGATAAGTGTTTACCTAAATTTTAAAATCAAACACGACAATCTTTAAACACGTTTAAAAATTATCAAGTCTAGATATGGACAACGATCAACACAATTAACAAAATACATAAACAGAAAAGTAAATCAATCATCAATCACACGAGAGAAGAGATTTCGCTGACGAAATGGAAAACTTTTCAAAAACTTTTCAAAAGAAAAACAATTCCGAGCTATCAGCACCACCACAAATCCACTCAGAAGAATATACTTACAACTCAATTGAACTGGCTTTTCAACATATCTAAGATGATGTCTGGAAAGTGGAAATTTTGAGTTAATTGTATAAGAAAATTTTGAAAGTTTGACTTTTGTTTGAGATTCATAAAAAGTTTGGTGAAAAAGTTTAAGAATATTTGATTGTAAAATAATTTTTATTGGAATTTGTTAAAAAGTAAGGAGATAGAATATTTGATGTAGGTTTTTTTTAAATGAAAAAATATTGAAGTTGGTGCAAAAAAGTGTAAGAATTGTGTGAAAAGTTTGAAATTTTGATGTTTTGTGGTAAAAAAAATTTGACTTTTTAAAAAATTTCTGACCAAACATCACCTAACTTTGTCCAGATCTTAGTTAACTTATATTTCATGAAGTCTCAATATATACGAAATAAGCGGTGTTTGGAAACTTACAGATGTTATTCTACGTCAATTAGAAGTTGCTGAGATTATTGATGGTACTTTCCGATCGATGCCAAAATCACGGACAACTCCTGATCAGTGGATGCGATACTGACCACCTTATAAATCTATGACTTTCAGAATGATTAAGTATTTTTAACACCTTAGAACTCTGTGGATCGAGTATCTAATTAAAATTAACTTGTTTGATTTAGGATAATTTCTTTATATATATCAGATATATCTGCAGACAATATATATATATAGACAGGTTATTATAACTATAAAAACGGGCGACGAATCATGAATCGTCGTATCATGAGTAAGCATGATCTTGATTCTGCAGGTCATTGGAAAAAGTTCCCATTAAGAAACTGATCGACCACCATTATGTTGTCTGACTTTTGACGTGGCAAGGGCTTTATAATAACTAACAAGCTCTTAGTCCTAGAACGTTTTTCGGTTGAAACGGGGACTGGATTTGCATTAAACTGCATTAGACTATACGTAGATGACCGGAGCTGCAAACATAGAGATTGACTCAGAGATTGTGCTGTTTAATTTGCACTGACCTAGCGGATCATGAATGCATATGCCAAATAAAATATGTATTAAAGGCAAAATATATAGGAACTTACACAGAAAGATAAGAGGAACGGGAGAGTGCAAGAACCAGAGGATCATGATACATAAAGCACGAAAAGGTTGACATTTGTAACCTAAGGAAAATGCATGATAGCGGAACACCCAGGCAATATTCCCGCTGTTTTGTTAGGCCGACAAACGGACAAAATGTGTCACATCGACAACTGCTTCATCCTCCACATGAGATAAACAAAAGCAGTTTTAGTTGAAAACGGCAACAGTACTTGAATAAAATAGAGCCAACTTTCTATTATTACTATTATAATAGACCTAGTTTATAGTCTTTGCACGTAAACGTAGAATCCTGACGAATTTCGTACATATAATTCTTAAAACCCATAAATTTATAACGTAGTCATGACTGTGTCAAGAACAACCCAAAATAGAAAAATGGGTCTGTGGAAGCCGAATTCGGCCTCTTTCTCGGTACCATAAAAATTATATATATGCAGGCCGCCTGATGTTTCCGAAGCTGTTTCACATTACTTCTATGTTTGCCTGCAGATCTTCTACATATACAAAATGTAGTGGTTGCTCAGCTAACTTGTTGATTTTGTTCCCAACAGCTATAAGATATTGATCTAGGTTAGGAAAGTTGAGGCGATTCATCAGTGATTTGCCCTAAGCCGTACATGTAGTAAAAAACAGAGCAAAACAATCTGGTCGATCATAATTCATATGTCCCTCCCTTCTCGGTATAATAAATCGTTGGGAATGACGATGGTGCAGATTATGTTTAATTTCATGTTTAGGATTAAAAGAAACAAAGGGATCGAAAACTAATTAAAGAATAGCACTACATGCAGCATATCACTGAGGTCCTTGTTTGAAGCTGAACAGTGGATCCCCACTGCTCCGGTGCCTTTTCACCGGTCTGTGAATGGTCCTATCACATGAAAATGGACAGAAGCCATCAAACAACAGATTAAAGTCTCTTCATTCAACTTTATATTGACTAGTTACGATAAAAAAAATTGAAGTTAAGTGGTTTGACTTCTAAAATTTTGGATCTTTTGAAAATTTAGCATAATAAAATAACTTCAAAATAATTTTCCTTTTCATTAATCATCTATTTTTTTTTTATCAAAATAAACATAAAAATTCACTCAAATAATTTCTCTATTCAATTTTTTCACTGATTTTCATACACGAAAATTTTTAAACTCACAAAAATTTTGGGAGTCATTTTTCAATATTATACCTGTTTTTTTATGTACGAACTAAATTGTTTTTACAAACACTTTTCACAAACCCATATCAAACCTACAATACCTCCAGTAAAAGAATTATCAACAAAAAATATTTTGGCCCATCAAGCAAAAACTAAGATATTTATGGTTTGTGACACCCGCTCTATTTTCAGTTGTTTGACTAGGGTGTAAGGTGTGTTTGCAACATAAAATTTTACACCCTCTAAAATTTTAACACAATAAACTATTACAATATAATCTCTCTCCCCCATAACATCATAACTTTTCACTACAAAAAATATAAAAAATTACCTATCTCTTCACTTTTTCACTAAACCCAATACCTAAAATTTTAACAACACTAAAATTTTACAAAAAAAATCCACCCTTATTTACATATTATAAATTAGTCTACTTTATTAAGCTTAAAATCAATTCTCTTATTATTTAAGTAAGTGTTTGTATTTTTATGCATATTATTTCATTATGAGTTTCATATTTTGTAACACTCATCTCTTGTTGAATTCACCTATTTAATAGTTTTTATGTCTAAGATGTAGTTTTTATGATATACTTGTAATTATATTTTTATACGTGTTATTGTTACAAGAATAGCTGGGCAGGCAGGGTGCCAGGGCTGATAGGGTATGGATGATTAGGGGAAAAACTGTAATTACAGGGTAGTTGGTAACCCGAGTGCCCGGGAAAAATTCGGTGTCATATGCCAGGGCTTGTCTGGAAGGTTAGAAAGAGTGGTTTGATTATTCCCAGGGTGTTTGATGAAAATCTCGGGCTATCTGAGAAGAAGTCTCAGGCTGTCTGCATGGTAATGTACCAGGGCTGGCCGAGTGTTAAACTCCCGGGTGGCTCGAGTGCTGAACTCCTGGGAGGCCTGAGAACAGGCTCCCAGGAGGGCCGTGTACTGCGCGCCAGGGAGGGTCTAGTAATACACGCTCGGGAGGACCGCGTGCTGTGTCCTCGGGATAACCAGGGCACAGGCTCGGAGGCCTATATGCCTGGCTTACCACAGGCCGCGCCTGTATGCCCGGGGACAGGTCTAGAAAGCCCTGTACACCCGGATAACCCCCTGGAACATGCCTATTATTTTGCTACACTCAGTCCATTTTGATGTCATGTTGGTTCCACTCTCTCTCTCCTCCCTAGGTCGCACGACACACACAAAGAAATCTTTGTTTTGTCTTGTTTTCTTTGTCCTTTTCCCTTGTCCCATGTTCTTGAACTTTGATGCGTGAATAGTTAGATTCAACTTTGGACCAACCGGCTATGCTTGCTTGTAATCAGATTTGATTTGATTTTTGATGTGATTGTTGCTTGTGCAAGTGTTCTTAATCATCACCTAGGGAAGGGGAAGTGTGTCATTTGGCTCCTCCAGCCCTTGTGTCGCCCAAGCCAACCAATCAAGGGGTTTACTTGTGGCAGCTACACCTAGACCAAATGATGGCAAGGTTGGCTACAAAAGCCAACCCTTGCCATGCATTTCAAACACACTTAGCCGACCATTTGAGCTTGAGAGTGAGGAGTGAGTTTTGAGAGCATTCGGCCAAGAGGGAGGGGAAGGAGAGAAAGATGAAAAGAAGAAGAGAAGGACGGTGGAAAAAACTTCCACGCTAAGGGCTACTTGAGAGCACCAAAGTAAGGGGCTAGGTCTTTGAGCTTTGATTATGGGTGTATGGCTTGTTGTTGTTGGTTGAAAGAGCTTATACATTTTCGTGTATAGGGCTGTGATTTAATGATGAATACGTTAGATTTATCTTGGTTGTAAGATTTTGCAAAAAGAGAAGCTTTTAAGTGCCATAAAGTAAAACCTAATCTAGAAAGTTTGCATGTTGAGATTTGATGAAGAATCCTTATGTTATGTGCTCTATAAGTTCATTTATATTGGTATATTAGATGTATCATTAGCCTAAAGTTTCTAAATGCAATGATTGATCAAATGCATGAACACTTATTTAGAGTTTTTAGTCAAACATAGACGCTGTTCAAATCGACCCTAAGCTACACAATGATTTTTTGTATAAAAATTTCCAGATAGCATCCTTATCTAATATTACGTTCCCATTAAAAATTACAGGGATATCTGAGGTCTGTAAATGTCGAAAATGCCTCTGGAGGTCTCTAAGGGCAGTTTCAACATATCTCAAAACAACCCCACAGAATATTTGGAAGTTTGGCCTGGAAATTGGTGGGCATGTATTAAAGGAGTACAGTAGGTCCCAGTAATAATTTCAGGGCAATCAGAGGTCAGAAAAGGTCGAAAATGCCCCTGGAGGCTTCTAGGGCAGTTTCAGCATTTCACATTAGTCGTTACTGTAAAAAGATCTGAACTGGAAAACTGACTTTATGGATGTCCATAGAATGAAAAATAAATGGGGCAGCCCAAATTTGAGCTCAAAAAAAATTTGAAATAAGGGCTAAAATCACAAAATCCGTTTAGGAGCCTAAATGGATTTTAGGCCCAATAACCCTAAAATAGCACCAAGCCAATAATTCTTTGGGAATAGGCCCAACAAGGTCTAAAGAGGACCAATAGGCCTTCAATGGGGTTAATGTCTAAAATCTTACTAGTTATTATCATGGTTGTTTCAATTCTCAATGTTTATTCTTTAAACGTGTTATGCTTCTTTCAAGTTCATTGCAAATTAGTGTGCATTGTTTGCAAATTGACCCCTTAGTGCATGTTTGATTTATGAACTGAAAGATGTACTTGATGGATTGATGGATAAAAGGGGGTCACGGCAGTGCCCTAAGGATGCTCAAAATGAGCAAAAAGGCCAGGGAATAGCAAAGGAAAAAAAAGGCCCAAAAGGGTAAACACGAGAATTTGTGTTCTAAGAAAATGGAAAGAAAAGTACATGGCTTTATTTCCATCTTATTTCCTCACTGATATCATATAATATGTGCATTGTGCTTGTAAATGAAGAATCATGAATCATAATTACGTTCTGCATTATTTATGCAAATGACAGAGCATCAATGATTGCATTCATATTATGAATCATTGAGTGGACCAAGACTAGGAAATAGAAACCGAACTTACCCGAGGTGTTTTCCGTAATGATGGGTGACGGTACCGTTCACTAAGGGGAGAGTGCAACCCACCGCTATGAGAAAAAGGGTGGGCTCCTAACCTAATAGGGGCAAAGGGTTCTGGTGCAGTTGGCACGGGACAAATCCCGGAGGAGAGGAGGGACGCACAACCCAACTCTGGGAGTAAACAGAGTAGACGGCGGAAACACCTCAACCCCAAAGGAATGGTTGGAAATTGGGTGCATAATATCATTTCATTTCACGTGCATCGATAGATGTCTTGATTGTATGAATGGTATGAAAGCATGCATACTCTATCATGTATCATATTGTCATATGTTATGTATTGTCATATCTCCGCATGCTTTTTCTTCCATGATTGTCATGTCCCCTTCCTCAACCATACTGAGTCTGTAGGACTCACCCTTTTTATGTTTGTTGGTGATTGCCTTTTTATTGTTAATCAAGAGGCTCACCTTTTTATTAAGGGAATTTAATATTTTTGTCCTTAAGTTGAGGTCCATTTTGCATTTGAGTCCTTCAATTTCAAACTTTAAATTTGACACCCTTATATTTTCGACCTTTAATAAAGAAGCCTTTCCGTTATACTTTCATCCATCCTATTAACGACAACTCCACGTCATTGGCCGACTAAGCAAAACTCTTAAACCGCACACCCATTTGGTTAAAGAAATGTACGTCGGTATTACAACGCTGGGATCGCTGAGCTCATCAACACGGGAGGAATGAGATGAACTTCACACCTGTCAAATATTGCATGCAGGTTAGTTGTGCTGCCTATAGGGAGTGGTGCTTTATTTCTTATCATCTTTGCTGGAGTCAAACAACAAAGTATATGGCAGTGATCAACATAATCTCGACACACTTACCCGACGAAGAATATCTCAAAGAAAAGATTTCTCATCTTGATCAGGAGACACTAAGATCATTGAGCTGCTCTTACCAAGCTCTGGACCTGGGGTTATCTGCAAAGGGGAACCCAATAGCATAACAGTGTGAGGATTGAATAATGGTGACTTATTATTCATCATGGTATTTACTAAAGTTATACATCAGGAGAGAAACAAAAAGACAAAGCTAGTAACTCCAGGACTCTGCAACATCTTTTCTACAAAAATGCAAAAGAGTCACTCTTCAACAAAACACAAGTTTGGAAAAGTTATAGTGGCTAACTATCTAGAGTTATTAATACCCAGCAAAATGGAAGCCCATATCCCCCAACACTTGCCTACATATGGAACACTATGTTCCCTACCAGTCAATGATAATCCTCCACTATACAACCGGTTTTATTCCATACCACTAACTATTGATTTGGTTATCGACGAGGGAGAAGTTTTCGACATTGGCGCCGGAATGGGAGCCACCCTTGAGCCAATTGAGGAGGCGGAGAGCGGAGCCTTTTTAACACTCACAGCTCATTGAGTTCCACCTAAGGGTATGTCTCAAGGGGAGTTCGGTTATTGTGCTAAGCACTATTGTGCTAAGCACTATTGTGCTAAGCACTATTGTGCTGAGCATGCTGAGCTACGACTGAGATTAAAAGCTGGAGATCCGACGGTTATGGTTAAACATATCATTTAAAACATTCAAAACATTTTAATTGATGTGGTGCAATTTGAACCCTTGAATTTTGAAGCTTTTAATCTCAACCCTCGCTCAGCATGCTCAGCACAATAGTACTTAGCACAATAACCAGACTAGTCTCAAGGGAGAGATTCTGCCATTAAGCTCTTCGGTAGGAATATTCCATCGACGGACTCTCAGACACCAATAGTTTCCGAACAAGACTCCGACTTGGAGCCTCAAGCTTCGTCAAATCCTCTAGCCAATGGTACATAATGGATGTGAAGAAGGAATAGAAACTCGAGTGGACTCTGTCATGGAGCAGTATTGTGAGCAGAGTATTCATTCTAAGCTAGATATTCAAGAGAGACGAGGCGGAGAGCGTCAGGGGAGTCGCGGGACATGCCGAGGGAGTCTATGAGGCAGGTGGCAAGATGGACTCCTTGAGGCAGTAGGTTCCGCGAACTCGGTGGAGGTTCAAAATGATAAAGTGGATGGCACTGAAGTAGTCTTCGGGATCGCAGAGAGTGTCTAGGAACCTGCGGAACTTAGAGTATTTCTTGGCCACCTTCTTGCTTCGCTGGATCCAAGTGAAGAGGCTGCAAAGCACATTGAAATTGGTGTTGGTCGCAGCAAGGTCCGTCGTTGCAGAGCACTCTGATATGATTCAAGCAAAAGGAGAAGCTGTCATTCGCCGCATGCATGTTCGAAGCTTGCGAAGGAACCAGGCTGTCGAGTACCACGTGTGAATCTAATTTTAACCAAAACGGTGTCATTTTGGGCTAAAGAATCGAAGACCCCGTGACTTGCGGTTTAAGAGTTTTGCTTAGTTGGCTTATGATGTGGAGCTACCGTTAAGAGAATGGACGGAAGGGTTTCTTTATCAAAAATCGAAAATATAAGGGTGTTAAATTTGAAGTTTGAAATCGAAGGACTCAAATGCAAAATAGACATAAACATAAGGACTAAAATGTCAAAGACCATTTTATTAATTAACCCTTTGTGTCTTTAGAAGGACACTTTTGTAACTTTCTATTTATTTTCGATTTATTTTCCTTATTCAATGCAGAATTTTTTTAAGGCGTAATTGAATATGGCAATTTTGATAAATCCCTGAAACTATTATTTTTCTTAATAGACTTTTAAATTTTCAATAAAACGTTTCCACTAAGCTTTTTCAACGCAAGTTATCAGGGTTTGAGAGGATTAATTCATGTCGTAATCCCCGCTTGTGTGCATTTCATTACTATAAAAGAGCCTAGGTGGTATGTACGAGCACAGGGCGTGATATGGTTCCTTTTAGATGTCTTGTATACATCATCTATAAGTAATCAAGTAGCATATATTACAGTAAAAGGATCATATATGTGCCTCGATAAGTCACATGTAACAGATAATTTTGTATTGATTCTTGCTAAATGTAAATTGATGCCAAATTAATATATAGAAAAATAAAGTACTTGAATGCTATATAATGTTTTGGCAAAAAATGGACTTTAGTGTTAAAAGATGCTATAAGATCTATTGTATAAAATGGGAAATAATCACAATTTATCGTGCCACATTTGTCTTGTGAAAATCCTCTTCCTATGCCGGGAGTAGTGGTGACGCGTGGAAAAATCTCATTGGGAGTAATTAGAGAATTGATAACTTTTTTTGAATGATAACTTGCTGTACTTGTGCGTAATATATGTCAAGCCTTGCTGAAACTGAATTTTGTTTGTCGCTGTTTGGAATGGTCCAAATTCAACTTCGTTTATTGGGCTGATCCAATTCATTATTGGGCCGGTCATTTGTTTTTAGTTGGCCCAAAAATTGTCAGATAACTCGAATTAAGAACTATACGGCTTGGACCCAAATGCCCTCAGCGAATTTAGCAGCAAAGTAATGAGAATTTCAGGAGGCGGGGAGGTCAAAATATCGCGAGAAATGACACTACATGTTTTTTTTTTAATGTGATTTTGGGTAAAAGTGAATATTACTGGACTCTTTACCACAAAAAAGAAGATCGCTGAACTCTACCACCGTCCTAAGCTGCGTTTGTCACTAAAATTTTACTCAAAATTTTATCTCTCCTAATAAAATACTCTAATTTAATCTCTCTCTTCCATAAAAAAATATAAAAAATTATAAAAACTTTAAAATATTACCTCTCTCTTCACTTTTTCACTAAACCCAATACCAACACTAAACCCAATACAAAAAATTTTACCGCACAAACCCACCCTTAAGTCTCTGCAAATCTTCAAAAAGGAACGCACTGCTCTCCTCTGTCAAAGTAGTATCCTTCTGAAGCATGCATCATTCATATACCTCTTTTTGATTTCAAAAAAGCGAAAAGGATTATAATTTCCCTCGAAGAAACTTGCAGATTCCTCAACACTCTTGCATATATACCACCCCGTTCTCATACTTTATTGTCCTCCATCAGTGTAAAAGAAACTGAGAGAGAGAGAGAGAGAGGTTATCCGCGGAGAGATGGGGCGCTACATTTTCCTTTTCTTTTCCTTTTGAGCCTAATAGAAGTTTTGAAAGGCTTTCTTGGCTGAAGGGTGAGACAAACCCCACCATGGGAAAGAAACTATGGGCTTTGGAGTTTTTTCTGTTGATGGAATGCTGCTGTCTGGGTATGCTATCTATTACTTGTTATAAGCTGACTCTTCTCTGGTGTTCTGTTTTCTCTTCTTTATTACTCGTGGGCTTGGTTTCGTTTTTTACGTCTCTCTTCTCGTTTCTGTAAGTCTTCTCTACTTTTTTTCCTTTCATTATTCTGTTCTTCTTAGAAACCTGAGACTTGCTGGCCAAGATACTGTTTGTATGTAACCCTGCAATCCCTAGATTTTCTTTGTTTTTTCACTTTAAATGGAATATTAGATAACTTCCTTTCTGGTGTTTATCAGAGACAAACATTCTGTATTTAGTTTAGCTTTAAATAGTTCGTAAAACATTTGATATACACGTTGGTTTAGCTCTAGAGCTTCTTCTTGTCTTCCTCTTTATATTCAGTTGACTAGAGAAAACCTAAAACATGTTCATATTGGAAGCTGGTGCTAGCTTGTAATGGTTCTACGAGTTCGGTGGACATGGCCATCCATGTTACTGTACCTGTATAATTCTGGGCTTACCAAATTGGATATTCTGATGGTGACTGTGACTTTTGCCTGCCCATTTAGACGGTTCCCCTGATTGGTCCATTGGGTACTTAAAAATAGGACACATTATTCACTAGCTCAGATAATATTCCCCAGGTTAATGAATTTATTATATTTTGCCTATATTCTATTTGCATACTGAAAATGATTTTGGGTATATTGGATACTGCCGTGTTCTTACTCACATTGAAGCGGGTTGAAATGTGGGATTTATCAGCAGAAGCGTGATCCTCTAAGGATAATGAAAATTTTCGTGTAGGTTCATTTTTTAATAAAATTTTTGGTTGAATTTTCTTTTATTTCCATAGCTGTTTCATTTTTCAAGACCCCAATGTATTCCAGAAAACTCTGTTATTTGCCAGCCGAATAGAAGACATCAAGATGATTGTTCATTATTCTGTACGAAATAAGAAGGATTCTTTAGAATATGAAAGAAAAAGATGGTGGGGGATCATTCACTTTGCTTCCGGAATGGACCTTAGTGGATGCTACTCGGGCCCCAAATCCATCTGTTAGGACAGCTACAATTGTTTTATATATAGTTAAGCATCACTAAAGATATTTCCAAGCACAGTTTATAGCAGTTGAAAAAGCTTGATATAATGAGATTTAAAGTGATTGCCTATCGGCTTTTGTCTTGTTTATTTATTTTTGCTACAATCCTCTGGCTGGATTTTTTTTTTTTTAATTTGTATGCAGATAAGCATATGATTAAACATCATTAAAAATGCTTACTCAAAAAAAAGTCATGAGTGCGTCTTTTTTTTTTTAGTTTCCTTGAACTTGTAATGCTTGGTGCATATGATTTATGACCTGTTCCCTGACATTGAAGTGTAAAAAGGAAATTACTTGATTGGGAGATACTGGATTAAATTTTACTTTCCATTCGGTTATTTGACTTGTATAGAGTGTAATTAAGCCTATTATTTGTATAGTAATTCATGATGATAATTGCCTAGAAGAGTGATATGCTTATAATGGTAACGAAAACAAGTATTCACAAAAACCATTCCTCTCTACACGGGAAAAAGAGAAAAAAAAAGGAACAAAAGACGTATATTTTTGTGTTTTTTTTTAACATCAAAAGTTTGATAGGCAGAAATATTATATCTTGACTTTTTTAACGCCTAAGAAAGTTGGTAATAATAGTATTTAGAAAGTAAAAAGACCACATATCACGTTTTCTTTCGATCAGTACTGTTGGCTACTGAGATCACTTAGACCAGATATATATGAATGATCATTTCTTTAGGAGTAAATTGTTGAAAACTTTAATGCTAAGCATAAACTGGTCTGTTCGCAACTTATAGTGCAAATGGGGTATGTCCTACTTTGTCAAGATATAATTGCTGATTTTTATTTATAAGGAGTGTGTATTGAGTAAAGAATTTCAATTTTGAGTTTTCTGTTTCAGGTAATGTTTGAATGTTTTCTACATGATTTTATTGATTTTGTCCCATCAAAATAATATCTCGGTTTGCCATTGAGTGTTAATGCTTTTGGGAAATTGATAGATATGCCATATTAAACTATATTTTATTCATTTAATTAAGGATCCCTGCTCTTATGTGAATCATAAATAAAAGCTAGTTATAATTATAACTAGTATGTTTCTCTTTCTTTCCAAAAAATTTAGCTTTGACAGCAGAAGTTGTAGTGCAAGAGAAGGCAGATGCAGGAATTCCAGTTACAACATTATCACCTCCAGAGGGCAATACCACTTTCCTCGATGGAACAACATGGTGTGTGGCCCTCGCAGGGGTCTCTCAAGGTGATTTGCAGAATGCATTAGACTGGGCCTGTGGACTGGGGATGGCAGACTGCAGAGAAATCCAGGACGGGGGAGCGTGTTTCGAGCCGGACACTCTAGTGTCTCATGCATCCTATGCTTTCAACAACTATTACCAACGGAATGGAAATTCTGATATTGCTTGCAATTTTGGAGGAACTGCTACCGTAACTAAAAACAACCCAAGTAAGTTATAACTCTTTATCTTCTTTCCTCAGCTTATTGGAGATTATTCTTGCCTTTGAGAGTTAAAATTAATGATCTAATTCTGTAGAACAGCAAGAGAACTTCTACCATAATGCAGATTCTCAAGAGCATTTTTCAGCGGATGTATTGTTTGGTTGTTTGGGTTTGGAATGGAAACCACACTGATAAGTCTCCCTGCTGTCTGTTTCAGGTTATGGGAAATGTGATTACAGTTCATCTGGGTATGTTTATTGTTTGTGATTTGAACTTGCTGCATCTCAAAAAATAAGAAAATTGTCCGTCATTTAAAGGCTCGTGTGATTGCACATTCAGTACTCGGCTGATAGACTGTGTTCATATCTCAGATCTTTGGTCTCTTCAGCACCTCCGTTACCCAAGTGTAATCCAAGCTTTCTGTGGAGGAAACTTGTACTTCTGCTTCTGTACTTGGGAAGCTGAATCCGTGGAAAGTTAAATTGCTGTACTCGAAGATTAAAAAAATCAGTCCAGTCTTGACCTGCTCATATCAAGCTACTCAATCTATCGAGAAAGAGAGAGAGATAAGCATTTTGTAAGTGTCGTAATTTGTTATAATATTCTTGTCTTTTATGTCGGTTTAGGAATCTGTACCTAAGCAAATCTCTCTTTTCCTCCTTTTTAAGTTGTTCCCTTAATTACCAACAGAAAAAAAAACCTTGTTCCCCTCATGCATTATGCCTTGTCAAGTAATTTTGTCCAGGATACTTTCCCATAAATGAATGAAAGTTGTCTATTAGTACCTGTGCCGGGTTAGATTTTTTTTTTTCCTTTTTCATTGGAGCTCTATTCTGACACATTTGATTCTTTGTAATATCTTTCCCATGTGTACTCCACGTGGACAAAGTAGCCCTATGTGTACTGCATTTAGTGTGTGCAAACGGAAAGGAGATTTTACCATACTGACATTCAGATATCAAAGCAGAATCTGGTGAAGTCTGAATTCTGAAACTGGGTTTGCAGGGGGGACCCGCTGTGGGACGTTTATGGGAGATGGCTTTTTGTACTCCACTTTTGTGTAAAAATCAAATCCAACGCAAATTTTGCATGAAATAAAATGTAAAAAGAGTCTAAGGTAGTACTCCCCAACCCTGGAAGCTCTCTTCTCGGGCAGTGTTTTGGCTTATTACCTGTTCCCTTTGTGGTCTGTAGAGTAGAGTAGAGTAGAGGACGGAGCTTAACGACAACACGTTTTCTTTTGAGGCACGCGATTTCTTGTTTGGTTTCAAGTGTCAGAAAACAGCCACCGTTTTAGGGTGCCTCGATTTGATAGTATACAGCACCTTCATTCTTTTTTTAAAAAAAATTTTCTTCTTGAAATCATGGAAATTTCTTTCGTCTTCTAAGACCAATGAATAAGTGAAGATATAATGATAAATAAATAAGTATACTCTTTTCACCTTTTTCAATCTTTAACGATGGTGTACGTGAAGAGGAACAGCAAATATCCATGCAATATTGTGGGATGTCTGTTGAGGGAGATAATCATTTGGCTGACTATTTTTACAAGGGGAAGGGACCCCAATAGTATGTTTACTCTCCTTCATCTAATTTTTTTTGAAAAACAAAAGGAACGACTCTGGCAAAAAGAAAAATTAAGAAATCTTACACTATTAATGTAATGTTTGAAAATTTCAAACCAAGTTTCTTGGTCCATGAGTTTACAAATTCATAACATAGGTCGAAAAATTGTCAGTTTGAGAAAATATTTACTCTACCAAGTATTTGTTGAAATCCCGACAAAATTTTGATGTATACTTCACGTGTGATGGGTTAGATTTTACTCCGCCCACTATTGCGTGAGCCCAACATAAACAGGGGAACCCTACAATTTGTGGTTACTGAGGGTTGCCGGCTCATTTGAAACGGTAAGCAGACTAAAGCCCCACCAAATCTTTCTTGTGGACAAACTAAGCCCATGCGATAATCAAAGCTACATTAAGAGTCAAAGCACATCAGAATTAATAGAGAAATTATAGATATACTTGAAAGCAATTGTTAATTAGAAGTCAATTCATGCACATTATCCACCGATGCTTCTTTTTCCGTAGATTCGCTATTACTTTCAGACGAATCTTTTTCATGCTTTCTGCGCTATTCTCTTCAATTTTTGCTTCATTCCCTTGGAAGTGTCATTATTTTCTATACGTCTTTTCTTATGCCGGTCAATTGTATTAGAAACTTCAATAATGTTTGGCGCAACATCATCATTCCGTAGAGGATTAAGGTTAAACTGTCATAAGTCTATAAATGAATTAATGACATCGTCCTCCTGATACGCTTCATTCGTTATGGTTGATCCCGATTCATCATTTCCATCAACTTAGATTAGTAATCTATCATCAAGTATGTGTACTTAGATTGTTTAAGTATATGTACTTAGATCTTTTATTGAATTCTTATATTGTGTATTTAAATTCTTTATTGTATTCTTAGTTATTTACTTTATTTATTTAAGTATTTGTACTTAGATATTTTAACAACAACGTATATTTTTATTTATTTCTCACACTTGTTTTTATTTATTTTATCTCTTTTAGAAATTTTTTCATTGGAGGGGCATTTTGGTCAATTCACATCTCTCCGTAAGAAAATAATAAACAATAAAACAAAAAATGCCAAAATATAAACAAAATTGTCATATCCAATCTCAATACATATCCAAAAGACAAAGCTAACATCTTGTGAGTCTAAATAACAACCCAAGAGGGGGGTGAATTAAGTTTAAATAAAATATCAAACTTTTTTCAATTAAAGCTCATATCTGAAAAAGCTTCAAGCAATAATAATTGAAGAGCAATAAATAATAGCAATAATGTAAGAGAGATAAGGAGGAGAGATAATAACACTGCGATTTTTAAGTGGTTCGACCAAAACTTACCTACGTCCACCCCTAGGGTTATTTCCTTCCTTAGGCTTCTCCACTATAATCCAATAGTGTCACAACTTAGTTTCTAGGTGCTAAGTAACCTTTACAAGTATTTTTCCGAGCTCATGCTTCTACTCATACAAACAAATCTCACAACTAATGAGATTTCTTCTATCCTCACAGGTAGACCCAAGTGTATCTCACACTTCAATGTTTTTCAAAGGTTGTATGGTAGAAATGATAAACAATAACTCTAAAAGTTAGATCAGCAAATACAAGGTACAATGATGACTTAGAAGACAAATATCAGAGTGAATGCTACAAGAATAGAAAGTGGCAGCAGTAGCTTTTTTAGAATGTGTGTAGATTTCTTCTTTTGTTATTTTCTCTCTCTTTTGAAGGCTTAGGTCAAGATTGATGATACAAGAGATGCAATTTCTCTCTCCATAAGGATGTATTTAAAGCCTTCAGCCTTGGGTGGTCCCTAACAGATTTTTTGGAATGTTGGAGAGGTGCCCTAAGTGCCACAACGACTTGAAATCCGCGCTGATGTCATCATTAAAAAAACAGAATTCTCGAAACATGTGTCGACACATTCATGCCCATGTGTCGACACCTTATTCAAGCCTGGAACTAATTCGCAGGTGCTAGTGTCGACACTTCCTTTACCATGTGTCGGCACCATCAAGGTGGCATGCTGGCAACAATGCAATGTGCCGACACTATGTATCCCATGTGTTGACATCATCTTGGTTGGAGGAGATTTTCAGTGCTTGGATGATGTGCAATCCTTTCCATTTCAACACGAAAACTTCTACGAGGAAAAATATAATAATTTAAGTGCATGTCATAGTGTTGTATATAATTACAGGGCTCAATGAACTTGAGAGAGAATATGTATAATTGAATACTCTTGTTTGAATTGTGGATTGACAACCACATATTCTAAAAACACTCCAAAACTATTTTCTCGTTTGTTATCATCAAAATCGAATTAGATTGTTCAAGAAGCAACCTTGGGCTAACAATCTCTCCTTTTTGATGATGACAAACCCATTTTTAACTACCTTTGCAAAGAAAACAAAAAGCTCCCCTGAAAACAACCGGGAGTTTTTTCAAAACAATTTGTTGCAAAGGGCTTTGGATTTTTAAAAAATTTTGCAAGAGTTTCTTTGGTATTATAAGGTTTCGAAAAATTTAAACCTGATAGAAAACACTTCGATAACATCCTTTAAAATTCTCAAACTTCACAAAGTAATCTCAGATCATAAACACTTCAATATTCTTCAATATTCAAGAGTCAGAGTTTAGGAATACTACCTTGTTGTCGATGTCGAAACTTTGCAAATTGGAGACGATAGAATATTAAAAGATAATCAATTTGCATTCATAATAATCAGAATAAGCATAAGGATAGAAAGTAATCAAGATAATATCATCCATAAGTTGTCAATGTACTCAAATGTATCAAAACAAGTCATAAAGTACATGTGTAAAATCATAATGCAGGAGAAGGAATGCAAAATATGGAATGTTTCTTTACATGACATGAGAATATGACAAAATTTCTCTTATACTTCTCCCCTTTGGCATTATCAAAAAGAGAGGGAAGGGTATGGAAGGGTGGGATAAAATTACTCCTCAGGGCAGGGGCCAGGGTGAATGCAATACTTGCGAAGGAACTCCATCCATGATTGACTGAACCATTTGACATTTTTCAATGAATATGTCACAATTCTGACTGATATTCGAAGCTATGTGCTGGATAGTAGAACTCATGTCATCTGTAGACTTTATCTCTATCCATCACTTTTCAAGTCAAATATAATAATAATCTTTATCCATATCTTAACCTTTAAAATTCAAACATAAGATCAAATATATATCCAAACTTTTAAATTCAAATATAGTTCACATCTCCATCTCAAAACCTTTAAATCCGAAAATACGATTCAACCTCTATCTAAAAATCAAAAATAGGATTTAACCCTTATCTTTTCAGTTAAAATTCAAATTACTCACTTACACCTTTTTCGGGATGAGATATTATACAAGGTGTCACCCCTTTGTTTGCAAAGGCCTTAAATGGTCACCTCTCTCCTCATAACTTCTTTCTCTCTTCATTATGGCGGCATAGTAAATAAGGGTGGTCATAATTAGGGAGACTATCATTAACTCAAAGTTTACAAGCTTAAGAAATCTCCTAATTGGGTAGTGATATCTCGATAAGGCAAAGGGATGCCAAATGTTAAAAAGATTCTATTTGTCTCACATAGGCCTTAATTACACTAATAATGGGGAGGGGCTCTAGGGGTGGCAGGCCATGCTCTTTCTATCCTCAGTAATGAGTTTGTCTCTTGAGTTCTCAAGCCCATTCTAAGGTCTACAACGTTTCACCTAGCCCACTTGTAAGCTTCCATAAAGACCCAAGACACTAGCTCACTATTTAGGTCCAATAGTAAATATAGTTTCTCATAAAAATTATTTAACCAACAAATTTATTGTAAGAAATTTTGATCAAGGTATAAAATATGTTAAATAATCAATGAGATATAAGCGGAAAAAATTAAGCTAATGGACTAAAAATAATATATGAGGAAAATAATTCATTTAAAGAACTAATCAAATAATATTAAAAATATTTACTCATAAGCGTGGAAGCAAAAGAAAATTCAATTTAGCGGCAAAACCTCTTCATTAAAACTTAAGAAAGCTTAAAAGAGCGTCTTAAGCGGGAGGGCTGTCACACCTTAGGGCAAGATTGAAATCTCGCACACATACACACGCTGAACATAATGTTGGTCTACTAGTAGTAAGGTAAATTGAAGATCCAATCATACCCCGATATTTCGTTTGGTCTTTACCTTTTTCATCATTTTTCATTTTGGTAGATGAACTCATTGAAGTACATATTGGTTTTGAGTTGTCCATTTCAAATCTTTTGAGTATATCTCTTGTGTATTTTGCTTGGCTTAAGAAGATGACCTCATGATTATGTTTGATCTGAAGTCTCAGAAAGTAATTTCACTCTCCCAAGAGGCTCATCTCGAATTCACCTTTCATGACTTTGGAAAATTCTTCACAAAGAGACTTATTAGTAGAACTAAATATGATATCATCAACATAGATTTGAATGATAAGCAATTCATTTTCTTTTTCCTTATTAATTCATTTACTCATAAGCGTGGAAATAATTCATTTAAAGAACTAATCAAATAATATTAAAAATATTTACTCATAAGTGTGGAAGCAAAAGAAAATTCAATTTAGCTGCAAAACCTCTTCATTAAAACTTAAGAAAGCTTAAAAGAGCGTCTTAAGCGGGAGGGGTACCACACCTTAGGACAAGATTGAAATCTTGCACACTTGCACACACTGAACATAATGTTGGTCTACTAGTAGTAAGGTAAATTAAAGATCCAATCATACCTCGATATTTCGTTTGCAACGTCTTTACCTTTTTCATCATTTTTCATTTTGGTAGATGAACTCATTGAAGTACACATTGGTTTTGAGTTGTCCATTTCAAATCTTTTGAGTATATCTCTTGTGTATTTTGCTTGGCTTATGAAAATGCCCTCATGATTATGTTTGATCTGAAGTCTGAGAAAATAATTCAATTATCCCATGAGGCTCATCTCAAATTCATCTTTCATTACTTTGCAAAATTCTTCACAAAGAAACCCATTAGTAGAACCAAATATGATATCATCAACATATCGATAACCAACTTCTTCTTAGTGCTTGAATCCTCTTTAAACCAACACACACAAATCCATTAAGATGAATACGAAAATACGAAAATATGAAAATTTTCGTGGAGAAGAAGCTTATCTACAAAAATCAATGAAACACAAATGAAATCAAAAGAAATCCATCAAATAAAAAGTCAGCATAGTAAATTACCCAACAATATTAAAACCTAGAAATTGCGAGCCAAAACCTCGAATTTGAAAAAGTAGTGAAGGAAAGAGAAAGACCATACTCACTCTAGGAGAAAACCAAGGGAATTAGTTTAAAAGACACACCATGGGATTTCGATACCAGTAAATCAGGAAAAAAAAAACTTGCCTTATAAACAGGGAAATTGTGAAAAGAACAAGAGAATGACAAAGAAGAAACTTTAAAAGATGGAAGTCGAAGAAACAATAAAGAAGAAGACCTTGAACTTTGTCGCGTTTTAGTGATGATACTTGCATTCATCACCACGAACCATGTTAAAATCTGTTGGGATGCTTTGTTAGAATTTGTGACTAATTGAATTGTCACTCATTTGTGACATTTCATAATATGTCACCTAAAAATTAGTTTGCACGTTTTTTAATAAGCGTCCGAACTAATATAGTAATATTGTGTGAATATTTTTTTTTGTAACGAATGATAACTTTTGTCAGGAAAGGGTACTCTTTGGCAGCTTCTGTGTATTTCATTTGGAAAGAACGCAATGCGAGATCAAAAAAGAGACTTCTCTTGGTTTTGAATGATATTTTCGTAGCTATTAGATCCAGAATGCTGTTTGTGGGTAAGTTCACTGACACTCCAAGAGACAGAGTCGTTGCAGCAAACTGGAGCTTGAATGACTCTGTTTAGAATGTGAAATTGCCTTCGCGGTGTCCTGATTCCAATTGTGTACTGTTTGTGTATGACTGGTTTTTAACCCTGTAGGGCTCATGCCCATTTATATATATTTTTTAAATACACTTACAAATTATCAAAAAAGAATAATCTGTTATAAGAGATTATCATCGCTGGAAACACTGAGCTTTGACTTCGAAAAGATCCCTATTCCACTCCACTTGTGTTTTTGTTTACTAAAATGTTAACATAATAAAATAATTACAATATAATCTCTTTCTTTATATATAATCATTATTTTCACTTTAAAAATATAAAAAATTTATTCAAATAATTTCGCTTTCACTTTTTCATCAATTTCAATACCCTAAAATTTTAACACTCAAATCCAACATAATTAGGGTTCCTACTTTTATAAAACTCTAGATAGAATTCGGGGTGGTATTTCTTTTGAAAGTGATCAATAAATAGTGTCCTTGTATAACCGTAAAGATGATTTAGCTGCAGTACGCACGTCTGATTGTCACTGGGATACAACCTTTCGAGGCCATCCGAACATTTCCAACTGGGGGTGTTATGATGATTATCGATTATAGTCGTCCTTACTAGAATTTGGGGTACTGGATATGTTTCAGTGTTCTAGACGATTTGATACTAGGAAACGCATGTTCTAAGGATTTCTCAAACCAGACACGTAAACGAGGAAAACAGAACATAATCGACATAAGATTGTCAAAGATAATTTACAGTGCACCAATGTTCGTGATAAAGCACGTTCCAGTGCCAACACAGCAAGCTCGACTGTCACCTGAAGGCAGCTCACCTGGACAACTCACCAGTCAGTTATTGAGGCCATTACACAAACCTCTGGCGTGCAATCCGTTGTAACAACCTTCTCAGTGTGGCAGATTCCTTTATTCTTTCCTTACACCTGTACCCGCATATCAAGGGATTTGTTATTCTCAAATTGTATAAATATCTATTGATTGTATTCGAAAATCAAGTAAGGAAATATTACAAAGTTGTGAAACTTCTTCATGGTATCAGAGGTTCTATGACCTCTGTCTTTTCCAACCATGGCTGACGATGTATCCTCTCAAATTAACCCACCCTCCACTCCACCGTCAAACCCACAAGCTTCCACCACATACACCTCCTATTTCTTCATCGCCCCCTCTCAGTCCCTCCATTTTGCCCTCCTTGACTCATCTTGTCACCGTCAAACTTACCCATGACAACTATCTCCTTTGGCGTGCTCAAATGCTTCCTTACCTCCATGGTCAGCGACTTTTTGGCTACATTGACGGTTCCATTTAACAACCAGCTCCTTTACTTCCTGATGCCTCTCCGAATCCAGCCTACTTACATTGGTTCCAGCAGGACCAGATGATTTTAAGCGCTCTCATCTCCTCTCTTTCGGAGAATCTTATTGCCCAAGTTCTTAAACATACCACCTCCCGCTCTCTTTGGCTTGCCCATGAGACCCTGTTCACCACTAAATCTCAGGCTCGTTTTATTCATCTCCACGCCCAACTAGCCTCCCTTCAAAAAGGCTCAGACTCCATCTCCGATTATTTTCGCAAATCTACTACTCTTGCTGATACTCTTGCAGCAGCCGAAAAACCACTCTCTGACATTGAGTTTACTACTTACCTTTTTGCTGGGCTCAGCACTGACTATGATCCTATTGTGGCTTCCCTCACCACTCGGTTGGACCCACCTTCTCCCGAAGAAATACTCAGCTATCTTCTTACCTTTGAAGCTCGGTTGGCTCATACTCCTCACACCCCCCTGCGCCTCCATCTGACATCTCTGCCCACACTACCTCTAAAACAAATTCTTCTAACTCTCACTCCAACCGTGGCCGTGGCTCTGGTCGTTCTGGTAGCTACCGTGGCCGCCCTGGTTCTAACCTTGGACGAGGTGGTCGTGGTGATAGTCGCGGTGGTCGAGGTGGCTCCTCCTATTTTTCTGGCACTCGTCCAGTGTGCCAAGTTTGTCTCAAACCTGGTCACACTGCCCTAGCATGTTATCATCGCTTTGATAATGCATATCAGCAAGCTGCTCCTGCCTCATTGTCTGCTCATTTTTCCTCACTGCCCCAGCACTCCGACAACAACTGGTATCCTGATACTGCTGCAATAAACCATATGAGATCTGATTTTACCAATCTGCATCTCTCCTCTGCAGAATATGCTGGTGATGAACAAGTGCGCGTTGGAGATGGTTCGTCACTGCCCATCCACCATATTGGCTCTGCCCATATTTCCGCTGCTTCTCGCAATCTCCTCCTTCAACATCTTCTTCATGTGCCTTTAATCACAAAAAATCTTGTTTCCGTTCAACAATTTTGTCGTGATAACTCTGTTTTCTTTGAATTTCATCCTCAATGTTTTCTTGTGAAGGATCTCAAGTCCGGGGCAACTCTTCTCCGCGGCCCCATTAAGGATGGTCTCTACATTTTTCCGCCTTAGTCTGCTTCCTCCAGTCCTCAGGCCTACGTTGGTGAACACACATCTCTTCTTCACTGGCATCACCGTTTAGGCCATCATGCTCTGCGTTTAGTTCAACATGTTATTTCTTCTCAACGTCTTCCTGTTTCTAAGACTAATGTTTCTAGCATGTGCTCTGACTGCTGTGCAGCCAAGAGTCATGCGCTTCCTTACCCTCTCTCCCCTGCTCGGTCTACTAAGCCTCTTGAGTTGATTTTCAGTGATGTTTGGGGTCCCTCTCCCATTTTATCCCCTACTGGTTATAAATATTATGTTACGTTTGTGGATGATTTTAGTCGCTTCACCTGGTTTTTTTCCTTTGCGCAAAAAATCTGAAGTGTTACAAATCTTCTTAAAATTTCAACGTCATGCTGAAAATCTCCTTGACACTCGCACTAAATATCTTCAATCTGACTGGGGAGGAGAATTTCGCTCCTTACATACCGTCCTCGACACTCTGGGAATCACTCACCGCATTACTCGCCCCTATGCCCACTCGCAAAATGGCACTGTTGAGCGTAAACACAGACACATTATTGAGACTGGTTTAGCCTTGTTATCTCATGCCTCCGTCCCACGCAATTATTGGGTCGAAGCTTTTGACACCTCTGTGTATCTCATTAATCGTCTCCCAACTCCTACACTTAAACATGTTTCTCCTTTTGAGCTTCTTTTCAAAACGTGTCCTGACTACACTTTTTTGAAAAATTTTGGCTCAGCTTGTTGGCCTCATTTGCGACCCTACAACAAGCATAAACTTCAGCCCAGATCTCAACTTTGTGTCTTTATGGGTTATAGCTGCAATCACAAAGGCTATAATTGTCTTCACATCCCATCGGGCCGCACCTATATCTCCAGGGATATAGTGTTTGATGAGCAATTCTTTCCTTTTGCTCACCGACCTTCCTCCCCTTCCTCTACGTCCAGCTCCACCTCACAATCTATTTTACCTCTTCAGTTAAATATTTCTCAGCCCACTATCTCTCAGCCCAGCCCACCTCCCATTCTCCCTACTTCCTCATCTCCTATTTTACCATCTCCTACCCGACCCATCCTTTCTTCTTCGTCTTCCTCCTCTATGCCTTCTTCTCCTATTCTAGATTCTCTTCTCTCCTCCCACTCTCCTATCGGCCCTTCTCTTAACTCCTCTCCTCATCGCATGGTCACTCGTTCCCTCCATAACATCACTTGCCCCAAACAGTTCACTGATGGTACCTTGCGATGGCCACCTCCGCGCGCACAGCTCACCACCACTGCCTCTGCCATCTCCCCTCCAGCAAATCCAACGTCTGTTGCTGCTGCTATGAAGTTTCTTGAATGGCGTTCTGCCATGTCTGATGAGTTGCAAGCTCTTCTCTCCAATCAGACTTGGGATTTAGTTCCTCCTTCTTCACAGCAGAATTTGGTTGGGTGTAAGTGGGTTTTTCGAACGAAGCACCATGCCGATGGTACCATTTCCCGTTATAAGGATCGATTAGTGACCAAAGGTTTTCATCAACTTGAAGGCATCGACTATAATGAAACATTTTCTCTCGTTGTGAAACCTATGATAATTCGGCTTGTACTGGCTTTGGCAGTGTCTCGTGGCTGGTCTTTACAGCAAATTGATGTTCAGAACGCCTTTCTGCATGGCGAGCTCAAGGATGAGGTGTATATGACTCAACCCCCAGGTTTTGTTCACTCTGATTTTCCGCACTATGTTTGCAAACTGAAAAAGGCTCTCTACGGCCTTAAGCAGGCGCCCCGAGCTTGGTTTTCTCGCCTTAGCTCTCGCCTCACTGAGTTGGGTTTTCTTCCCTCTCAATCAGACCACTCTTTGTTTCTTTTAATTAAGCCACACTTCTGCATCTATGCGCTTGTGTACGTGGACGATATTATCGTCACAGGATCCAACTCACATGCTATCTCTGCCTTACTTTCAGCTTTGAGTTCTGCCTTCCCCATTACACATCTTGGAGACTTGCACTATTTTCTTGGCATTGAGGTTCATAAAACTCCTGCTGGTTTGCTTCTATGTCAACGAAAATACATGCTTGATTTGCTTGCCAAAACTAACATGTTGAATGCCAAACCCGTGAGCTCTCCTATGACTTCCAATGTCAAGCTTTCGGCTCTTGATGGTCACTCCTTTGCTGATCCCTCTTATTATCAGAGTATCGTGGGCAGTTTACAATATCTCTCTTTTACAAGGCCTGATCTAGCCTTTGCTACAAATCGAGTGTGTTAGTATATGCATGCTCCCCGTGATACTCATTGGCAAGCTGTCAAGCGCATTTTGGTCTTCTTCTTCGCCCGTCTCCTTCTCTTAAACTTGTTGCTTATTCTGATGCGGATTGGGCAGGATGCCCCGATGATCGTCGCTCTACAAGTGGCTTCTGTGTGTTCTTGGGACCAAACCTTGTGTCTTGGAGTTCAAAAAAACAGCCCACCATCGCTCGCTCGAGTACTGAGGCTGAATACAAATCATTGGCCAATGCTGCATGTGAGGTTATTTGGCTTCAATCCTTGTTGAAGGAACTTGGTATTTTCTTGGCCTCTCCCTCGGTGTTGTGCTGTGATAACTTGGGGGCAACCTATCTTACAGCAAATCCCGTTCTTCACTCTCGCACAAAACATGTTGATATTGACTATCACTTTGTGCGAGATTGTGTAGCGGCCAAGACTCTGCTCATCACTTTTCTGTCTAGCAAAGATCAGCTTGTTGATATTCTAACCAAGCCACTCCCCTCAGCTCGGTTTCATCTTCTTCGGTCGAGTCTCACAGTGCTTTCACCACAGCTTGGCTCGCGGGGGAATGATAAAGCACGTTCCAGTGCCAACACAGCAAGCTCGGCTGTCACCTGAAGGCAGCTCACCTGAACACCTCACCAGTCAGTTACTGAGGCCATTACACAAACCTCTGGCGTGCAATCCGTTGTAACAACCTTCTCAGTGTGGCAGATTCCTTTATTCTTTCCTTACACCTGTACCCGCATATCAAGGGATTTGTTATTCTCAAATTGTATAAATATCTATTGATTGTATTCGAAAATCAAGTAAGGAAATATTACAAAGTTGTGAAACTTCTTCAGTTCGTAAGGCCAAGAACAACCCCAACCCCAATAATGTGACCCGCACTTCCACATGCCAAGGTATCCGCAAGAGTGAAACCAGCTGGGTCTCCAGACTGCAGACCAGAGTCCCTAACTTCAAGCCTTAGTCCTGCCGTGGCCTTTATGTTTGCTGATGGAGCCAACCCAAACCTTCCAGCAAAAAGCATCAGGCTTGTAGAAGCCACCATTATCTATCTCACTTATACAGTTAGTGATCTCTTCCGGAAGAAAAATAGCAACAGAAAAGCACTCTGATTTAAATGTGTAGGAACTCTAAGGCTATTGAAACTTGTTCTAGTGGATTTAAACCAACTAGAAAAACACATATTTGTCAGATCCTTACCACATTTGTGGGTGAACCAATGAAATCGCAGGGAGCACCCAAAGCTCCCTTTCCCTTGCGCCTCATTGGCTGACTTACAGCCTGAATGGTTGCCAAAATATTTTAATCACAATTGATCCCAATTATTGGTGTGTGAGAGAGAATGTGCAGGCTATAGAGCCATCATGTGTGCATCTATCAGACAACCGGCAACCGGCGATATTGGCCGGAACAACTTTGATTTAACTCTAGGACATGGGTCGGAGAAGGGACACTTACCAGGCTCCGAACAGAAGCAGCTGAAACTTTGGCTCTTAGCCAACTGTATTGTGGGAGAGAAGTAGTAACAGTTGTTGCCATTTTCTGATTCAAATGGGAATCGAGTAAGGAGGTGCAATAGTTCTCTTTCTCCCTCCTTTGACAGTGTTATTAGCTTCTAATTTTCCTCGGTTCTTTTTTTTTCTGCTGAATAATACCGAGAGGCTTTCCATTGCATTGAATCAAGAGTACAAGATACACAAGACATCAAGAACAAAAGATCCAAGCATAACTAGGTTGCAAAAAAGAGGCTAGCGGGATCCCTAAAGGATCGGTAAACCACAAATGCTCCATGTTGGGCAGAGAGAGCGGGTGGCCGAAAACGGCAGACAACACTACCGGAACCATAACAGATACTAGCACAAAAGCTAAGAACATGCAACATAGGACATAGACAGATAAAACTACAAAACCCACAAAAGGGCAGCAAGGCCACAAAATGGCCAGCAAAGCCCCAAAGGAGCAGCAACAACACAAACCAACAACAACCGAAAAAGAAGCAGCAAACAGCAAAACTACGGCCGGAACACCACGACAGAAGACACGGCGGCGCGTGAAGGTCACGCGCGGCTGAGGGGCACAGGACCGACCAGATCTGGGCGGCCGAGAGCTTTTGACACGGTCCAAGGGTCGTTGCCGTTGAAAATCGCCGAAAATAGCCCTAGAATGCAGAGGATTGAATCGGCGCGTGGGGGCGCGTGCAGCGGCATATCGGCGACGTAAAGGTGCGGAGAAGATCGACCGGAGGAGTTGAGTTTGATGATCTATGGCGTGGCCTCCAAGGGTCAGCAAAAAAGTTGGGATCTAGCAACACTTCTTCAAAAGAAAAGCCGAGAAAGAAGGGGTGAATCCGAAAAGAGGGGGTAAGCCGAGAAAAGAGGAAGCAAGAGAAGGGGAAGAGGAAGAGAAGAGAAGGGGGAGAAGGGGAAGAGAAGGGGGGGAGGCCGCCGGAGAAAGAGGGAGGGGGTAGGGTAGGCGAAAAACACCAAAGGTGTTCTAGAGAGAAGGCTCTCTCTAGAACTTCTTTTACCCTGTCTATTCAAACAGACTTACAAGATCTTGTGATTCAAATGTACAAAAAGTAGGCTTAATTTTCCTGGGTTCAAAAGTGTTATAAGACACTCAATAAGAATTGCTGCTCTGTGGCTTCGGAATGCCAGCATTGCCAGGCTTGGATACGCCTAGTACTTGTTGCAGATGTGGCGTTAAGCCCAATTGGATAAGGTTTTTGAGTGCTTTGGAAAAAGCCTCGAAAATTTTGATCCTAATGCCTCTGTTGAGCTGGAAATGGGCCGTATTGGCAGCCTGCTGCGTTTGTGGTGGGTTCGGCAGATGCAGTCTTATACCAAACCAATTCACGCAAAAGAAAAATAAAATAAAATTCAATTCCATCGATTTTTTTTTTAAAAAAACTAAACTTTACATCTTTTAAAATTTATACTTCAAATTATTAAACTTGGCACATTCTACTTCCAACACTATAAGTTAACATAGGTTTCATTTGCTTCTTTTTTTTATTTTTTTATTTTTATAAGGTATTAAAAGCAACGCTAGACTAGATGACTATTATGAACCTACCCAATAATTTTTGTTTGAACTAATTTATTTGTATGTAAAAAACAAGAACAAAAGAAAAAACCTTCTAATTATTTGTGTACTATCATAATGCTTCACGTTTTTAGAATTAGATACTAATATTGGGCTAAATTAAAGATTTCAAATAATTATTAATTTATGTTTTAAAATCAAACATACAATTTCTTTCTAAATTATCATGTTTTTTGTTCTTGGTAAAAAAAGATTCATGATGGAATGATAGACCCCATCCACTTAAATTCGAGATATCTCATTGCGTGGGATCTAAGACAGTAGTGGAACATACAAGGTCTCATACGTAGTTAAACCAGTAACATAAAATGTGATTCGAACCATTAACATTGAGATCAAACCTACCCCGCGACAGTAATGGGACACACAAAGGGCATGTTCGTTTGGCCAAAATTTTTAGAATTTGAATCCAACTTTCTAAATTTATACTCCTAACATTACTTTTACACGTATACCAATATAACTCAACATTATCTTTTTTACACACATTAATACAATTCAACAACTTTTACACACATTAATACAATTCAACAACTTTTACACATACTAATAAAACTCAAATATCACCTAAATATTCACGTTATTATTACAATTTTTAAAATTTTATCCGAACGAATATGCTAAAATTCTCGCACGTAGCTAAAATTTTCATCTGAGTCCAACATTGTAAAGACATATTGAATATATTGCCTCGACAAGAGACTGATGAATTCCATATTGAGCAGTTACACAAATCTACTTACTATGCATAAAGTCCGATATTAGCTGAAATATTTGATCTACGAAGATCATCACCAAAAGATTCAGTCAAAGCACAACATACAATGATTATTTTCAAAATATTTTCATATTTGATACAGTTTATTACATGTACTTTTATAGTGCACCTACTTGTCTGCTTAAGGTTCTAACTCAAATAGAGTCCCTGATTCTATCTACTAGAGGTACAACGAGTGTAGATCTATTTATATCTTATTTTGTTTCTCGGTCTAGAACATACAGTGCACCTACTTGTCTGTTTAAGGTCTCAACTCAATGATAGAGTTCATCATTATATTTAATAAAGATACAACGAGAGTAGATCTATTTATATATTATTATGTTTCTCGGCATAGAACATAGTGAGTTAACAAGAATCCGAAAAATAATATTCTCCACTTTTGATTCGTTAATCATGATTGGTTTGATTTTTCTATAGTGTTGCACAATAATATGTTGTATAGACATCTTGTGTCATTATAAGTACCCAATGCTTTATAAAACAATATATACAGGTGATTAATCCATAAAGAAACATTCAATAATTATCTCATAATTATTTCAAATAATTAATTTTAAAGATATACATTTAACAGTAATTAACTCGCACCTGATTTGTCCTTTGCTGCTAATGACCTGAACAAGGTATCCAATCGCACGCATTGTTTAGTTCCATAGCTAATTAATACCGTAATAAGTACCCGTTTATTGTTTAACGTGGAATCAACTACCAAAGTCCCAATACACTGCTGGTAGCATGCATGTCCCTCATCGTCCAGTCCAAAAGAGTTGCACTTTTGACATTCTTGGCATCTACCTAGCTACCCTTCTAAAGCCACCCAAAAGTTAGAAATCATTTTTTTTTTCAAGAAATCCCATAGTTTTTTTTCTAAAACAAAAAAAGTTTTATTCGAGTTTTGGATCCTATTATTTTCAAATTAGTTTGATTTCCTTTACCCTTAATAGTCTCTTAACCCTGACTAAGGGGATGCTGGTGTTGACACCTTATGATCAAAGTTAATATTTGAAAGATTGAAACATTCTTTAAAATTTATTTTGTACTCGTTTGTATGGCAAATATATAAATAAATTCCAAGAAGACAAGCACGGTTACAGTTCATGATCCTCCACTTAAAGTCACCAGTCTGATCATGGGAGAATCAAATCTAATACTAATAATGTGTTTCCAAATGTAATTTGGTGTTAGGGTTTGTTCAACTTGATTTGCATATTATCTCAGCAAAAGAAAGATAATCTGAACATGAGAGGAGTCCAACGTGAATGGTAGTTCGGGTTTTCATGGGAAGGAAAAAGGGGATTGTGATTGTGATTTGAAAACTGAGGAATACAAAAGATGAACGAAAGAGGAAGAGAGCAATGAGAGGCGAGTTAGGGAAAAGCGGTAGAAAAGCTGAGTAGGGAATCCAAATTATTAGTCAGAAAAGAGCCTTTTATTTTTCGCTTTTGGAAAGTAGTAGCTGTTCTGTCCTCTTAAAAAAAGAGAAAGAAAAAGGCAACAGGGCATGAGAGGATAAAAATAAATTAAAGGATCGACTTGGATTTAGATAATAAAATATTTAAAAAGGAACGAATTTTCGAACAAATGAAAAAGAACGTATCTGTAGAAAATTTTCTTCAAAAATAACAAAAAATGGCATTTGTTGTCTATTTCCTTTCAAGTTTAGGAAGATAAAACTAGAGGAACTATTTTGAGAAAGAGAAAAAAAAACTAAAATATAACGCGTGTACTTGGGTTTTAACTTCTTTTTTTTTATTTATAAAAATACCCCTATAGTAAGATTTGTTGTCTCGCCGTCCCTGAAGTTTAATACGATTCTCAGTCATGTCCATCCGTCTAACTTCTATCCACGCCATCTCTACTAAAAACTCAACACGTGTCCATCTCTCCCAAATGTGCATGCCACACCAGCGAAATGACATGAAATGTCCATAATATCTTTGTCACATTATTTACTAAAATTTCTTAAAAGACTAGATGTCACGCCCCGTGCCAGTACTTACCCCCTAGACTCTCTTATAGTACTGGAATGCACACAAACGGGGATTACGGCACGAACTATTCCTCTTAAGGCCTAATAAGTGTCTTTGAAAAAGCTCAGCGGAAACGTTTAAAGAAAGTTATAAAGGAAATAAATTGAAGTAATACGATGATAGGATTATAAGACATTTCAAAACAATTGTAAGGAAATGAGAATTTAAAGTTTTTTTTTAGGAACACATCAGGAGGAAGGAAAAGTGCGAAAAGATAAAAATAAAACTTTTCCATTAGAATATTATACCAACTCCTTCGTGAGGATACAAAAGTAATACAAAAAGTGAAAGAAAATATACACTAAGACGGAAGCTAACAAAAACTTTTCGTCTGATACATAACTGAAACCCAGCTACTCAAAAACTATCTCTCAAAATGTCACCTAACTCACCTAGACCTCGTCTAGTCTACCCTTGACTCTGTATCAGAAGTGAGATCAATGATCACATTGTCCCCTGCACCCTCTACCGGTGGTGCCGGTGGAGGAGGGTCAACGAGTAGGAGGGTCGGATCGATCTCAACTACCCCAAAGTCCTCTACCAATGGAACTGTGAATGCTGGAGGGTCCTTAAGGTACCATTCTGGATCATATCCCTAATAAACCTCATATGAATCAGTCACAAAGATCCATATTGTCATCTTCAGGATATATGGATCTACATCCAGGATTTGCTCACTGGAGAATTTCAACATCTTGCAAGTCCGAGGTTCACGACAATACATACAACAATTTAAACAAATAAAAGGGTGAGTCCTACTGAATCAGTAAGGGGGAAAAGGGACATGTCATTTAAACAAATAAACATAGATTATAAGAAACAGAATAACATGATCGATGCAATTGCATGGTTGATGCATATGTTTCCCGGTTCTTTCTCTTTCTTTCTTTTCGGTCACTATCACTTTCTTTCTTTTCCGGTTCGATAGAGGTGTCCTTTTGTTACTCTGTTCTATCCCCCAGAGCAGGGTTGTGCGTCCCCTCCCCTTCTATAGGACTGTCTTGTGCTCCTTGCACCACGACCCAGTCAGACGTATATTGTTTCACGCCAGGGATACCACCCACTCCTTTCAATGGTAGCTTGCACTATCCCACTGTGATCGGTACCGTCACCCGTTCATAGGACCACCTCTGGGTATGGGTTTCATTTCGGTCAACGGTTTCACATACCCATGAGATGTTGATGCAATATAACATGCCATATGATGCAACATGGCATGTCATACAACAGATATCCAATTCATAACGATACTTTAATAACATGCGATCTTTTAGCATAAAGATGATACAATTCATAACAATCCAAACACCACTTCCTCAAATAGGCAAGTCCAACAACTTATACAGCTTTTTCTTTTTATATATTATTGAACCCAATAAGGACTGGTTGTATGTAAACGAAAGGATTTTATGGCTATTCACTAATTTCAAAAGAAAATCCTCCCGGGCATTTTCAATTAAAAACCTCCGAGCATGTTTTAAAAATCTTCCGAGCACGATTTATAAAAATATCCCGAACACATTTTTTTTAAAATATTCCGAACACACTTTTTAAAACTATCCTGAGCACACTTGTTAAAAATATCTCGAGCACACTTTTTAAAATATCCCAAGCACACTTTTTAAAAATATCCCGAGTGCACTTGTTAAAATATCCCGAGCACACTTTTTAAAAATATCCTGAGCACACTTTTTAAAAATATCCCGAGCGCACTTGTTAAAATATCCCGAGCATGTTTTATAAAAATTTCCCAAACACGTTATCAAAAAGCTCCTCGGACACTTTTCTTATCCTCTATAATAAAACAAAATTCCTTTCCTTTTTATACACCATTCAAACATACTAGTACCTAACTCAATAGAGGTCTTAAAAAAAATCATGCATGAACTGATTCTTCACCCAAGGCCAACCCGTGGTCGTACAATCCCATATTCACTATTTTTTCTACTGAGGGAGAATAAAAGATACCCAGATCACCTTTAACATATTTCAGCTTCATAAATCAAGCATTTAACCATTCTCAAAATGATCTCATCAATAATAAACATACAACTATAACTCCTTTACGTGCCTGTGAATATCTCTCCCCTGTACCCTGACATGCAACAAACTCCCCGGCTCTACCCTTCCCTTGTAACGTTAAACTAAATCCCTCACATCTAGTTCTCTTTAAGTATGTAACTATCCCGAATACTTTGTTGATTCGCTAAACCCTTACCTTATACGAAGTCATCTGGTTTCGTGGATAAAATGGATAATAACATCTGAACAACAGAAATTATTAGTTAGGAAAGGAGAAGACTGAAGTTGATGGGAAGGAAATTGTAGGCCGGTACTACCTCGGTCTCTTTCCTTCAATCAACCAATTATCTTCCCCACTCACGTCCTTTTCCTCCATTTCTCTTTCAGTAAGATGAAAGTGTTTCGTTTCTTTAAGACTCGCGTACTAGGTAGATTCACTAATATTTGTTTGAGACAACAAATACGCAGGGGAGAACAACGAACCAATGGGTGCATCACCCCTGACCAGCCTATACACCCTTAGTTAGGTAGGAAATAATTTGAAAGATTTTAATCAGTTCGGAGTCATACACAGACTGTCACCACACTTCCCATATAACACGTCTCTATTGTGAGCGCTAAGTCAAGGTGCGAGCCAATAAAATAACTTCACGTAGGCGGTTAAGATAAGGGGCATTAAATGCGCATTCAGTGAACATAGAAATCTCGAACTCGGGGTCCAAGGCTAGGCCAGAAAATTCCCGAGCGGAGCTCTGATCTAGGTCACAAAAGTCAAGACCAGAAAATTCCCGAGCAGAAAATTATCGAGCATGCTGCACTTGGCCAGCCCGAAGAATTTTACCGAGAGACCCTGGCCCTAGCCAATCGGTTACCCTAGTCATGAACTAGCCAGCAATTACAGCTTCGTCCGTGGTCAACCTAATAACCCTATCAGCCCAGACACCTTGTCTAACTCAATACCCTAATGAACGTACTGTAAAACACAAATAAAAAATCATAAAAATGCATATTATAACTTATCTCATACACATAAAAGCTATATTATATAGGGGAATTAAACAAAAAGAGGAGTGTTACAATATAGGGGAATCAAACAAAAAGATGAGTGTTACACTAGAGGACTCTCTTCACTTTGACATTGCCCATCTTTGCACTTTGAAGAACCAAATTGCTCCTCAAGTGTGCACAGCCGAAACTCAAATCCAAGTTCAGCCGAAACCTATTTGTGAACAACCGAAACCCAAATTGCTTTCCAAGTATGCACATTCGAAATGCAAATCCCAAGTTTAGAGTCATAGATCTGTCATTGCCGAGTTTGATTGCTCTCCAAGTTTGCAAAACACGAAACTCAAATTCTACATATCTGTCATTGCTGAGTCTAATTGCTACCCAAGTGTGCAAAACTAGAAAATGGTTCACGAAAAGCATTGATTCAATTATTTTAGCTTTCTGCAATGGTGTTCCTGAGTTCAGATTATAAAAAATATTTAAGTATAATTTACTTCTCCGAGTTTTATGCATTGTAGGTGCAGGCTAGCTGCTATTTAACTTCTAAAATGAGGAGTTGGTACTGGTCGAGATATTAGGACTTGGGTAGACCATTGGGTTCCTAACCTGTCGTCTTTTAAACCCCTCCCTCGGGTGGGACTTCTAGATAGCTCGTCCTCTTCTCGAGTCAGCGACTTCATTAATATCTCTTCTTGCTCTTGGAACCTTGGACGTCTTCATGATGCTTTTGACGCACATTTGATTCATCATATCCTACAAATTTCCATTCATCCCTCCAACAATGCTAATAGAGTGGTGTGGACCCCAGACAAGAAGGGTCAGTTTACGGTTAAATCGGCAGATTTCATCGACTCGAGTTTCTTTGCTATCTGCGGCTCCTACTATCAACTGGAAGCGATTATGGCATTTAAACATTCATGAACGATTCAAATTCATTTTGTGGAAGATATCTTAGGATATTTTACCTACCAAATCCCGTATTTCTCAATCACTTGGCTCGAACTTTCAAGGTGATTCTTCTTGCCTACTTTGTGGAGACAGTATGGATTCCATCCATCACTTTCTTTTTTCATGTTCCTATTCTCGGTTCATTTGGCTAATGTCTCATTGGGCTCTTAAGGTTGAGTTATTCTCTCACCTTTCTCCTCTTCAGTCTGGATTGATTATCTTATTGATCCCTATCGGAGTCATGGAATCCCATCACATTCTGTTCATTCTTTCCAACTGTTTTGCGGTCATTATGCTAGATTTGCTCTAGATGGCCCAAAATCAACTACTTCATGATGATATTCGGATAGAACCTCCAGGATTTCTTTAGAAGATTAACAGTTCACACAAAGAGCATATAACTGCTTGGCAGTCTTCTCCTAGATTGTTGAACAAACATATGACTCGATCTTTTTTTCTGAGGGTGCTCATCATCGTCTCACTTTTGATGTTGCCATTCGAACTCTTTTTTCTATGAGTGCGACAGTTCTTTTCAACTCTAGTGGTGATATCCTGAACACCTAGACCCAGAGATCTTCTACTACTTGCCCCCTGATTGGTGAAGCGGAGGCGACTTTGTTAGCTATATCTAAAGGTCTGTCCTTGAATATCTCTAATTTCCTTTTCCAGGGGGATTGCGCAGCGGTCATGGAGAGCCTTTTACTAACTCAGTTCACTGATCCCACTTGTGCCTCTTTACTACCTTGGAAGATTGCGTCAATTGTTCTCAACCTCCATCAGATTTTTAGCTCGTTTACCTTCTTCTCCATCCAAGATTCCTAGAGCTGATAATTTTGAAGCTCATCATGCAGTAGCCTGGGCGGCTGCCCACTCTTTTTCTGGAGATGTCCCCGATTCCAGAGGCGGATGCAGGGGGTGCGGCACTGGGCGGCGGCCACCCATTGCATCCCAAAAAAAAAAAATTCATTTTTTTTGTTTTTTTATTCATAAGTTGGCTTGGGCCTATGGAGGCCCGACCCCCATTGGCCCAGGCTAACCCCCCATATTCTGCACGACTTTTATTTTTTTATAGGCAGAAGGTGAAACGACGCCGTTTCACCCTCTGCATTTTAAAAATAATAATTTAAAACGTTAAATGTAAATGAAAAAAATCAAAACTTTTGAAATCTCTCAACCCCCCTCTTTCTCTCTCTCTTCGCTGGCACACGGGTCACGTCCGCCGCACCACCGTGCCCAGCCGGCCAGGCCCATTGCCCGTTGCGGCGTTGCCCACCCCCTGCATCCCGCATCAGCCACTGGCCCAGGCGCCCAGCCCCGTTGCCCACAGAGGCAGATGCAGGGGGTGCGGCCCTGCAGTGCTGCATCTCTTTCCCTCTTAGTCTCTCTTCTCTGCCCCTCTCTCTCTATCAACTCTCGCGACTCTGCCTCTCTCTGAGTCTCTCTCTTTACTCTCACTCTCAGCTCTCTCTCAATCTCATGATTTTGATTTTTGAGTCTTTGACAATTGAATTGACAGTTTCAATTTTTGCAGGATCTAGATACTTGAGATTTTGTGCAAAGAAATTGCAAATTGCATTCGCTGGACCTTTAGTATGTCTCCCTATCTAAGATTTTATCTCTACAATTCAGTTAGAATTTTGTGATTTGTGAAATTGTTGGAGGATGAGATTGAATTGATTTGGATCTTTGTGGTTTGTGAATTGGAGGATGAGATTGAATTGGTTTGGATATTTGTAGTTTGTGAATTGGAAGATGATGAGATTGAATTTGTTTGGATCTTTGTGGTTTGTGAATTGGAGTATGTGATTGAATTGGTTTGAATATTTGTGGTTTGTGAATTTGGATATATGTATTTGTGAAACTATTTATTTGAATTGAATGTAATGTAATTAGATTTGAATTAGGGATTTTGACATTTTGTGAAATTGAGGATTTTTTTGGTAGTATCATTTTTAATTAATTTCATTGTAATGTCAATTGAATGCAATGTAATTAGATTGAAATTTGGATTTGAATTAATTAGATTGGAATTTAAATTTTTGAGTTGTGATCCATTGTGAATATGTAAATATCTACATTTAATATTTTTGAATTAGGGATTTTGACAAACTGGTTTTTGTTTGTTTAGGTTTTTCATGGCCTTGAATTTCCGTGGAGTTCCTACTGCTCAAACTATCATTTTCTTATATATATATAATATGCAAATTATTAGGATCCAATTGCCACATTCATTCTTAGCAAATAGTAAGTACGTGTATTATAAAAATTTTAACGTTTTTAATCCTTAATTTTCGATATTTTAACTTTAAGACATTTTTTACGTTACATATGAATTTTTTTTTGTCATTTCGCCCTATGTGTTCGCCCCCTTCAAATTGGATACTGCTCTATTCCTTTCTTTTTTCTCGCGGCCTTTGGAAGTTCAATAGTGTTAAGCCGCCTTAGACTTGTTTTTGTTTTTTTCTTGGTTTCTGCTGATTTGTAGCTTGTTCTTGATGTGCTCTCTTCAATATATAAGATGTCTGATTTTAACCCAAAACAAAAAAAAACTTCTAAAATGAGGAATGAGGATTTTCTGGATGTCCTTAGGCGTTATTTGGTTAAACAGAAAATGAAATACAGAAGAGTGGAAGATATTTCTGTGCATTTGTGATTCGTTGTGCAGTACTGCAGTGTAATTTGTAAATGGCTAGTCTTTTACTAAATTTTATTAAATGATGTGTCAGGAGTATTATAAATATTAAATAGAGATAGACACTTATTTAGTTTTTAATAGAGATGACGTGTACCAGATTTAACACTTCGTCAAACTTCTGTCAATTTTAAGATTAAAGTCAGACAGAAGAACATAATTAAGAATAGTATTAAACCTGAAGGGTGGCCGATAACAAAACTTAACTACGAGCATTTTTAGAAAAAAAGTTAAAACTCCAATCCGAGCATTATATTTTAGCCGGGAAAAAAAAAAGGAAAAATACCTAGAAGGTCCGAGCCTGCTCGTTGCCGGTCCAGTGTTTGTCCCACCGAGAAAGCTTAAATTGCGCCTTCTCTGCTTTGCTTTGGATGCTTCTGTGCTCTTCTCGGGTCTCGAGCTCGCAACTCTCTCTCTCTCTCTTTCTCGATGTCTTCTGAAGGCATGAAGAGTGTGGGGGGAGTTCTCTTTGGAAGGCTTTCTACACGGAGAAGATTCCCCTGCGGGTTGACGTTTTCTGACCCATCCAAACCCCGAACATTTTTGTACTAGTAGTAGCAGCTGGTTTTCTGTGCTTAGCAGAGCAAAATACTTTGGTCTCTGTCCTTCGCAGTTGCCATGTCAGGACATTGTTTTCCAGTCTTTTAGTATTTTTTTCGCTTAAGCGATCACATCCGAAGAGCTTTGTGAGACATTCTACTTGGAAACCCAGTTGGATTTCGGGGTACCATATTCGGCATTTGGTGTTATGGGGGTTCGATAGGTTGATATTTCGGGTTGAAGATCAAATTTTGGTCGAGTTACTTCGGAAGCAGCGACACGAGACGCCCATTTTAGTGATCTTTTCTTGCAGCTTCGTGGGTACGTGACTTCTTTTTTCGATATGGAATATTCGAAAATGGCCACTCCTTTTTGTTTATCTTTTCGCCTTGTATGAGGTCACTGAATGACCAGAATTGGCTCGGCATTTAGTGGGGGAACGAAGGATTTTGGGTTCTGAAGACCAATTCAACTTATTAAACTCAAAAAGACGAGTGAATTATGAAATTTTTGGAACTGGTTTCTGTTATTTACGTATCTTGTTTGCGTTTTTTTTGTTTTCTTTTGAAACGCACAAAACTGTAATCGCATGCGGTGCTAGAACTTCTAGAATTTGTATGTGGTGGTATTATGGCATATGATTATGTAGCTTATGTTCGTACCTTGTGATTCTCATTTGAGGTCGGAACAGCCTGAATGGTTGCAGGCATTATGAATTTGCAAGGAGACACTCGTAGATATAGTTAGTATTTTCTCTGAATAGAGAAGTAGACAAAATTGACCTGCATTTGTGTTTATTCGTTGTGTTATTTTTTCCAGTTGGGCAAGATAGCATAAACTCTACGTCGCTGTCTGCATATTGAGCATAATGGGCTGTGTTGCATCGAGGATTGAGAAAGATGAGAGGGTGCAGATTTGCAAGGAGAGGAAGAAGATAATGAAACAGTTAGTTGGGGCTAGGGGAGAATTTGCGAATACCCTATTGGCTTATTTGAGAGCATTGAAGAATACCGGAGTAACTCTTCGGCAATTCACCGAATCGGAGTCATTGGAGCTGGAAAATACCACTTATGGCCTAGCATTGCCTCCCTCACCACCTCAGCCATTGCCTCCTTCCCCTCCTCCACCTCCTTCCTTTAGCCCCGATTTGAGAAAGTACGTTGATAGTGACAGGAGGGAGGAAGTTCACCAAAAAGAGAGAACAGAGATTGAGGAGGACGATAGTTTCATCCCATCACCTCCTCCAATACAGAGCTCATGGAATGTTTTCAACTCTTTTGGACCATCTTCACTGCGTGGTCATAAGAGTGAAGTCACAGAACTAGTGGAGGAAGAAAAGTGGGCAGAGACAAAGACAGAATTTGAAGAAGAAGACCTGAAAGAGGAACCTAATGTCAACATTGTTGCAAGCCCAGTTTCTGATAAGCCACAGCCTGCAGAATGGACTGATGATAATTCGTTGACAATGAGTGCTAATGACACTTCAGATATGGCCATGGTAGTGTGGAGGAACAAGAAGACCTTGGAGGGTATTATGAGGGAGTTAGATGATCATTTTCTTAAAGCATCAGCTTGTGGAAAGGGGATAGCTGTTCTGGTGGACATTAATGGAGGTGACACTTTTCTCTCTCAAGGTATGAGCGAAAACGATGGTAAATACTATCTCTTTTCAACAATCTACCATTTATCTGATACTTTCGACTTTCTCCTCTTGATGTTTCCCCATGATATTTGGTAAATACTTCTGAGGTGGACATTCTGCTTGATGATATTGTCTTTTTCATAAGTTTGTTGCTGATTTGTTATGATGTGTTTTCTACCAATATCGTTATTGTAATTGTATGAAACTTTCTGATGTCTGGACATCTCTGCTATGGAATCCATCGCTTCTGTTGTTGCTATGCCACATGTTCAAGCTTCCAGCCCTTATAGAGGCATTGTGAGGTGGCTAGGGACCTCTGGGCTCATGTGTTTAAAATTACGGATTACTGTTGGGAGGGTTTAAAATTACGGATTACTGTTGGGTTATGCCTCCGAGGGTGATTGATGTGTTGTTTTGCTGGAAGAGGAAGTTTGACGATCCTCATGCTTTGATTGTGTGGAAATTGATTCCCTTGTGCATTTGGTGGACTCTCTGGAGGGAGAGGAATTATAGATGCTTTGAGAACACTTTTTTTTTTCTATTGAGGAGTTGAGGGGCAAGCTGATGAGTTCTTTTTTTTTTATTGGCCAAAGCTGTGTTGGGTTTTCGATGCTGTGATTTTTCTGATTTCTGTAGTTTTGTAGCTTGCTTGGCTTAGGTTTCAGTATAACTCTTTGTACTGTTACCTTCTTTGGTTTCTTTAATATATCTTTCCTTATCAAGAAATTGCTCTATGTTGCCTTCTGAGTTTAAAGTAGGAAGGAATCAGCCATCGTTGTAGGCTGATTCCTTAAAAGAAGAAACTGAAGTGTTACCATACTTTCAGCTGTTTGTTGATTTTTGGGTCCTAGGCTGAGCTGTGCTGCTGCTTAGAAACCTTTTGTAAGTAAGTCATTCACCTAGGGTCTCAGATCCTAATCTGCCTAACGCGTTCGAAGTTTGGCATAACTATAGAGTATATTTTTACTACAACAGCTCTTATTTCACTTGTTATTGGACTATTTTGGCTTTGATTCAGTGTGTATATGGAAGGTTAATGGTCTGTTTGGTTCCTGTAAACTGTTATTGAACATAACGAAGAAAACAATGCAACAGTTTTTGCTCCAGACAGTTGTCATTATGGTTTATGTCATAGCAATATATAACCTCAACACATAATGTGGATTAGCGAGCACATCACACCAACTAGTCAATTCTTTCCTAGGAATTGCTAAAATGTAACTCCCAACCTTTACCATTCCATTAGTAGTTACTGCTATGTGAAATTTGAGTCATACTGATGCATAAAGGAAAAAAGTCCTGCATCTGACTGTGATGGTCTATTAAGCGTTTGATTACTACTATTGGTTTTCCACAAAAAAAAACAATTCTTTCTTATTTTCAGTAGAAAACAACCATAAGGAGAAAGCTTGGGATCTTGTGGTTCCCGTGTTCTGTTTACTCTTGTCTGTTGATGCCAAAGTTACTATTTCTTTTTGCGTATTCTAATGGCGTTTTTTCGTAGTCGTGTGATCGAGGCCAAAAATTTCTAGTTCTCTCTTAGTTTTACTGGCTTAGTTATGTTAACGGAGCAGGGTAGGACGACTCAGAATTCGATTCGGTTAGGTAGATATGGAGTGGTCTGGTTGGCGAATGTGTTTGGCAGACTTGTGGAGTGCGAGGTTTCTAGAGACTTTTAGGAGAGATTCAATGAACCCCCACGTGCTTTTTTAGCCCAGATGGGCTCGAACAAGTGCGGTCGTTACGTGGTTCTTGCAGAATTTGGTGATAGGGGTCGTCGGGGGGCTGTGATGATTCCAGAAGGGAGGTCGAATGAAGGATGGCAAGCATTTGCTCTGATATATGAAGAAGTTATCTCGGCTATTGGCGAGTTTAAATGGAGGAAGAAGGGGCCTGTGGATTCTTTAGTTAGAAATGGAGTTTCCTTCGCCGATATAGCTAAGTCTAGATTGCTAGAGAAGAGAGTGGTGGGGAAGAGAGAGACTCGTAAAGCTTCAGCTGACGTGGGCAGCATGCAAAAGATTGAGTCTGTTGGTGTTCCCTTGGTGCCGCATGCTCATATCGTTGAGGGGCCGGTATTGGCTCTGGGATTTCTGATTTGGCGGCTGGGTCTGACAGTGTTTTATGGGAACGTCTTATGAAATTAAAGGCTGAGTTGGATGGTTTTGGGTTGGTTAAAAACAAGAAGGTGGATTCGGGGCCTTTGGTTGGGTCTAAGATGGAATTATGTTGCAGAGTGTGTGGCTTTAAATTGGTGGCCTAGGATCAGGTGGGTGTGGCCAATAATTCTCTGGCTTCTTCGAGTGGGCCGTCTGGACCGGGTTCGGGTCCATCTATGGGTCAGCAAATGGAGCTTGGGCCTATTTCCTTGGGCCCGGATCCTCCTGTTCTGTTGGCTTTTGACCATCCCGAAGCCCAACCCTTGTTTTCTGGTCAACCGTTGTCCCGATCATTGAGCCCGGTATGGTGGTGCTCCCCGATGGGCTGTGTGTGCCGTTTAACGATCTGGGATGTCGGAATATGGAGGTGGGGACGTTGGCGAACTCGTCTGAGGGGGTGGTGGATGTAGCTGGAGTTTCGTCAGAGCCAGCGAGGGGTGATGAAGTTCCCAAGATCACTGTCGCCTCTTCTGTGTAGTGTCTTGGGCAGTAGGGGGTCGGATTGCTGTCGTCGTCATTGTCTGTGGGGGTGGTGGGTGGTGTTGGAGTCTTGCCGGCACCGGAAGTGTTGTTGATGCTTGCGGTATCTCTGGTGGCTCTTCGGAGCATCTTCCTGCCTCGCTGTTGGGGGTAAGGAGTCTGCGGAGGCCATGTCTCTCGGGTGGAGGTTCTGTCGAGGTAGAGGACTCTTTCTGCTAAACCTGAGTTAGGTGGTAGGGGGTTGGGACGTTTAAGGAGTGTGGTGATTTGGAGGAATTAAATTCTTTGGACCCCGACCATTCTTTGTCTCTGTTTGGTCCCGACAGGCTATTTGAGGAGCATGGGGCCACTGGGTCTTCTTCACCTTCATTTTTAGAGGTCCCTCCTTGTGATACAACGACGAATGTAGAGGGTGAGGTTAGCTTCTCCAAGGCTCTGGTGGTGAGGCCGGATGATTCTCCTTTGTCTGTGTCAAGGTGATCCCTTTTTGCCCTTTTTGTTTGTTATTATTATTGAAGCTCTGAGTAGGATGCTGAATAAGTTAATGGAAAGTGGTTTCATGGAGGGCTTCTCCGTTGGAAGTGATGGGGTGAACATCTCTCACTTGCTATTTGCTGACGATACCCTTATCTTGTGTGGCGCTGAGGAAAGTCAGTTTCGTTATCTTCGTTGTCTTCTCCTCTGTTTTGAGGCGGTGTCTGGACTTAAGATTAATCTCCAGAAATCTGAAGTTATTCCCGTTGGTGTGGTGGGTAATGTCCAGGGGCTTGTTGATATCATGGGTTGTAGAGTATCTTCTTTGCCCTTTTTGTATCTTGGGCTTCCTCTGGGTGTGTGCTTCAAAAGCTCCCACATTTGGAACGACATTATTGAGAGAACGGAAAAGAGGTTGGCTAAATGGAAGCGAAGCTATCTCTCGAAAGGAGGTAGAGTCACTTTGATCAAGTTTACCCTTGCTAATCTTCCGACTTATTTCTTGTCTCTTTTCCCTATCTTTCTGCTGTGGCTAAAAGATTGGAGAAGTTACAACGGAATTTCTTGTGGGGGTTGCGATGGTGATCAACACAAGTTTCATTTGCTTAATTAGGATAATGTTTGCTGCCCTATTAAATTTGGTGGTTTGGGTATTAGGCGGCTATCCACTTTCAACAAGGCTTTGCTTGGGAAATGATTGTGGCGTTTTGCTTGTGAGCATAATTGTTTGTGGAGGAATGTTATTGCGGTGAAGTTTGGGTGTGAGGTGGGTGGGTGGAGGACCACTCAGAGGAGGGGTTCTAATGGTGCTAGCCTTTGGAGGTATATAATCAAGGGGGATTTTTTCAATCAGAATATCTGGTTTGTGGTGGGCTGTGGTAATAGTGTTCGTTTCTGGAGTGATCTTTGGTGTGGAGATCGACCTTTGAGGTTTACTTTTCCGCTTCTCTTCGCCATTGCAAGAGAGAAGGATGCTTTGCTGGTGGATTATTGGGATGAGAATTCAGGTTCGGGGGTTTGGAATGTCCAATTTGTTTGGGCAGCAAATGATTGGGAGCTTCAGGTTTTTTCGTCCCTTTTTACTCTTCTCTATGTCAAGGTCATAAGGAGTGGGGTTGATGATAGTTTGTGCTGGTTGGGTTCCAAGTCCGGCAAGTTCTTGGTGAAGTCGTTCTATGGGCTTCTTTATAGCAACCCCTATGTTTCGTTCCCTTGGAAGCAGATTTGGTGATCGTTTGCTCCCATGCGAGTCTCCTTCTTTGTGTGGGAGGCTGCCCATGGAAGAATTCTGACCATCGACAATCTAAGACAGCAGAGTCTTTGTTTATTGGATTGGTGTTTCCTTTGTAGATGCTGTGGAGAATCTGTGAATCACCTTTTTCTTCATTGTAATGTGGCCAGGGACCTATGTGCTCATGTGCTAAAGATAACGGATTATTGTTGGGTTATACCTCCGACGGTGATAGATGTGTTGTTTTGTTGGAAGAGGAAGTTCGATGATCCTCATGTTTTGATTGTGTTGAATTTGGCCCCCCTGTGTATTTGGTGGACCCTTTGGAGGGAGTGGAATATAGATGCTTTGAGAACATTTTTTCTTCTTTTGAGGGGTTGAGGGGCAAGCTGATGAGTTCTCTTTTTTCTTGGGCAAACGATGTGTTGGGTTTTCGTTTCTGTGATTTTTCTGATTTCATTAGTTTTGTAGCTTGTTTGGCTTAGGTTTCAGTATAGTTCTTTGTACTGTTTCTTCTTTGGTTTTTTAATAAAGTTTTCCTTATAAAAAAAAAAAGAAAACAGCCATAAGGCTAGCTGACTCAGATTTTGAACATGATTTATTGAAAGTGAATTTACTTATTTTAACTTACACGTGGTGGAGGAAATGGGACACCCAATACCGAGCAAAGGGAATGATAGTTTGGTTCTGCCCTAGTCTTCATTTCAACTTTACTTTCTTGTATGCAGAAGTATAACAGACGACTGAATTGTTTTATTTCTTTTGGATCTGATATCTAATCTTGAGTTACTGCCTATTTGCTCCGTGCCTTATGCAGTCATTTAAGATTGGTTTGCTCTGGGAAACCTTGTTTTTATGTTGTAGCTTCTGCTCAGAGTATCGGTTTTATTCCTATGAGCTTGTCTGCTGTTTTTTTTTTCTTTTCAAAAATCAAGTTCCTCTTGAAATTTATGGTTACTGTGCCATCTACAGGGAAAAACTCTGCAAAGGTCTTTAGTTCATTGTCTTGGAATTGGTCTTCCAGGTCTCTTCAAGCAGCCAAAGAGCCTGTTGAGCTTTGTGGTTCTAGCGAACCATGTAGGCCTGGAGGTCATTGCATCACACTCAAAAAGCTTTATGCTGCTGAACAGAGACTTTATAAGGAAGTGAAGGTAAGATCATCATTCAAAAACTAAGCACAACTAGGGAGTATCTGTGTGTATGTTCTTCATCAGCATCTTGTCCATATACCTAAAATGTTCATAGCTTTAGTTGGTCTTCCTGAGTGTTCTGCTAATATCTGGAAACACTGTTCTAGAAGGTTCCTATGTTTTGTTTTTTCCGTACTATTTTAGAGTTTTTTGAGGTCTCCATGCCCTGGCACGAAATGGCTTGGAAAAGTTTGCTCCCTTTAAACCCTCCCTCTCCATTCCTTTGAAGGTGCTTCAAGTCTCGTGGAACATACAAAAGATAAAACTGTATAACTGCAAGAATACTGTCACACTGGCATGGCTGTTTCTGGCAACTGCAAAGCATGTTTCTGTTCTAACTCATGCTTAAGAAATCAGAAGTTATTGTGCAAGGTTCATATTTGTGTATGTAATGTGTTCCAAATAATTCGTAGGTTATCCTGCTGGGTATTTACAATTGATGCCTCGCTTAGACTCTTTTGTTGGATATACTAAAAAATAAAATGGAGGCAATATTTTAGCACTTCTCGAGGCTTAGTCACAGGTCTTGCATAATAAATGGCAACACGACTCTCTCTGCCCCCCTAAAAAACATTACAATACAGCTATAGTCCGTTTTATTTGGTTTTTGCTCCTGCTCTTTGATTTATACTTGTTTATTACAGATTTAAATCTCACACTTTGTAGGAGGAAGAGATTACCAAGTTAGAGTATGAGAGGAAGTCCTTCTTACTACAGAAACAAGAAGATGAGAACCACGACTGGAACAAGACAGAGAAAACTCGATCAACTGTTGAGAGCTTGGAGGCTGACATAGTACGTCTGCAGCAATCAATTTCTGTGATCTCTTCAACTATATTGGAGCTCATAGATGAGGAGCTCTATCCTCAACTGGTTGCGTTAACCACTGGGTAAGCATTGTAGACATCACTTTCTAATACGAGCACTCTTTCTATGCATATACGTGGTTCTGTATCGATTTTAACTTTATTAAAAGCTTCCAGACCTTTTCTATTGGATATAAGAAGCATAATTATTTGCCAAAAGATGTTCTCGAGCTTTTCAAAATGATGAAAATGGCACCCCCTCAACTCAGATCTTGTGGAATTTATAAAGTATAGGTTAGCTGTTACTTTCCCTACCTTGTAATGAGATTTCAGTCGGGCCATAAATAAGTTTGGGTCAATGTTACTGAAATAAATTGTTGTACCCTCTATCTCTGACTAGGGAGTCATATTGAGATCATGATTTTTCCCTCAAGATTAATCTTCCATGCTTCAATTCTTATGCAGGCTGATGCATATGTGGAAAAAAATGTCTGAGAGTCATCAAGTTCAGAAGCATATCTCGGAGCAGTTGAGTCATCTGCATGATGACCCAAGCACAGACTTCAGTACTGATTACCATCGCCAGGCAACAGCGCAGCTTGAAACTGAGGTCACCTACTGGTACAACAGCTTCTGCAAACTCATAAAGTCTCAAAGGGACTACGTAAGAACTCTTTGTGGGTGGATTCAGCTCACCAGCCACCTTGCGGATGGCAATAAGCATGGTGGCTACTCATCTGTTGTCCGCAGCCTATCTGAATATTGGCAGGTTTCCCTTGACAGATTACCTGATAAGGTACTGTTGCTGAATCTTATCTGTGATATTACTCTGTTTATTAATGACTATGATCTAGCGATAATATAAGCAATGTCAAAATACATGTCAAGCCTGGTACACAGTCTGTGCCCACCACCTGTATGAGGTCTCTCATTTCCCATGTCGGAGTAAACTATCTTGTGCCAGGCGGTTTGACAGTTGCATGTGTGGTGAAAAAAATAACAACCTTACATGCAGTTATAGAAATATTTCCTCATGTGGTTGTTTTGACGAGGGGTAGAGTAAATCATGCTTTACAGGGATTTCTTTCTTATAATCCTTCTTTATGTTCATTGTCTTGATTTAGCAATCATTCCTTATGTTGATAGAGAGAATCATGCACTATTTTATGAATGGTAATTACTGCTATGATTTGTAACTTCTTGAAAATATGAATGGAATTATTGTGAAAGAGTGAGATCAAGATTCCTTAAGTGAAGCTTCTGCTCACTCGTTCTCAATGTGCTAGCTTGAGCTAGTCATTATTCGCATCCTCCCCCGCCGTGATAATGGGTGGGATTTTCCTGAGATATCCCTTATCCAAACCTTGACCCACCTTGACCCTCTTTCATTGTATCCGTTTCTATGGCCAATGTGCTAGTGCTCGTGCTATGCATTGCCATATTATCTATATATCTATCCCGTGTTGTGGAGATAGCTTGAGCTATGCTCATAATCTATTCCGTTTTCTCTTTGTTTTGTTCGTAGTCGGGTAGAATGTCTTGAGCTATGAAGCCGACCTCCGCAAGGACCAACTGGGCTTCCATCATGCAAACAGCTGAAAGGCAAATGGTTATTATCTTAGATTTTGGTGTTGGGTTAAGGTGAAAGAGTAGGTAAACAACTTAAGGTGCGCTCGGAATTTTTTTGGGAGCTGAATGGTATCACTTTGTTTTTTCAGAGTTGAAATCGGGAATTATCTCAGTTTGAGCCTTTTTAATTTCTCTATAATTGTTCAAATCCAGGTGATTTCTGCCATAGCAAGCAGTTTCATATGGAACTAATATAACTGCTATACTTGCCCACAATGACATATATGTATAGAATTCCTACTCCCTTGTTTCGTCCAAGGAAGTTTATATCTTTGACATTCTATTGTAGGCTGCCTCTGAGGCCGTCAAAGGCTTTTTGGCTGCCATCCGCTCTATACTCCTGCAACAAGCAGAGGAATACAACCTGCAGAAGAAGTCTCGTAAACTTGAGAGGAGGTTTCAAAAGGAGTTATACTCGCTAGCAGAAATGGAGCAAAAAGTTGTTGGAGGCTTTGCTGCTGCAGATACAGTCTCCAATTTGAGCCCTAAGCATCCTTTATCGCTGAAGCGTACCAAAACAGAAGTGATAAAGAAGCAAGTGGACAGCGAGAGGGCAAAATATCTGGATGCAGTCCATGCCACAAGGGCCATGACGTTAAGCAATTTGAAAACAAGCCTCCCCATTTTATTCCAGGCATTAATGGGATTCTCAAGTGCTTCGGTTCAAGCTATGGAGGCGGTTCACAACCATGTCAAAGTGGGTGTTAGCTGTGATGATGCATCACAAAGCTCAATGAATTGAATACTGTACAGATTATGAGGTGAATTGAAAATTGGACGGACCTTTTTTGGCGGCTATTGTGTCTGTATTTACTGTAAAATTATGTACTTGAGGAGGTTCATTCTCGACAAAAGTTGATTCACCTGCAGAAAGGGGCAACAAATGGCTCGGCAAGCACAATCAATAGGCCCATGTGCCGAGGATTGCTATGGCTGTCGGGGAAAGCATAGCATATTGGGAATCTAGAAAACGAAGTCCAAGGTGCGTGGAGCTTTGTTCTTAAAGCTTTCGGCACCACTGATAAAGGAAATTGATGTATTACCTTAAACAATCAAAGCAAAGATTTGTCGTGATTACTTTGTCATCATAACAACTGATTACTACTAGTCATGATGAAAGACTTCCTCTCCACTTGAAAAGTTTTGGGCATATCTCTACCTCTTTCTTCGGGCCTCAAACAATCTTCTCAACTCCCTTTATGTATATATATAAACATAGCTTTACGGTGGCATCTTACATCATATTGGCATGGTCTTCCCAAGATCGTATTGATAGCAAATCAACATTGACAGATAGCGAATCAGCATTGACAGAAGAAGAAAATCAGCAAGAAAATTCAAACTCTAGCAAGTCAGCATTGACAGATAGCGAATCAGCATTGACAAAAGAAGAAAATCAGCAAGAAAATTCAAACTCACTACAATCTGCCAACATAAAAGGAAGAATCATGCGAATCAAGGATGCTTTAAATACTCACCTACCACTTTCTCAAAATATGGTAGTACAGAGCTTTTTTTTCTATTTCCTTGTATATTCCTTGTATAGCTGTAACGTTGATATGTTTACCTATTTAAGCTAATGAAATATTATAGCATTCTCTTATTACGAGAGAATCAGCTAAAAGACAAATCTTCATTGTTTTCTTTTCTTCTTTATGGTATCAGAGCACTAACGAGCTCACGCCTTTTTCTCTAAGATCCAGCTTCCGCTCCTACAAACTCTGCTCTCGTGATCGCTCATGGCTTCCTCTACGGTAAATGTTGCCAATTTTGTTACCATTCGTCTCCGTCAGGACAATTATCCTCTCTGGCGAGAACAAGTCCTACTCTTGGCTGAAAGCCATGATCTTCTCCGATATCTCACAGATGCAGAGCCACCTGCCAAATTCCTGGATGATACCCACACCACAAACCCAGCATTTACACAACTAGGAAAAAGAATAATGTCTTGCTTCGTGGGTGGATTCTTGGCACCTTGACCGAAGAAGCTCTTGGCCTTGTTATTGGTCTGGAAAGCTCTTCTAAGGTATGACTTGCTCTCAAAGACTCTTATGCTCAATCCTCACAGGATCGAGAATTTTACTTGCAACAACAACTCTCATATGAGAAAAGATGATGGTATTAGTCTCAACGATTACCTTCGTCACTTTAAGAGCATATGCGACAGTCTTGCTGCTATTGGCAAACCGTCTCTGATCGTTCAAAAGTTTTTGCTCTTTTAAATGGACTTGGAGAGCGCTACGACAATTTCGTCACTGTCATGCTTCGTCCACCTTCACCACCTTACAGTGAGATCATTCCCCTCCTGCAAAGTTTTGAGACTTGATTGGTGTCTCACCATGAACAACCACATGTGGCTTTCTACGGCCAAAAGAATGGTGCTGCCTCTCCATCCAAAGGAGGTATTAAAAATCAGTCATTCAATTCCAAAGGAAAAGGCTTTGCTCAACATGGGCAAATATCACGATCTCCCTCAACTGGGTCCAACTCACTTCCTCGACGAAATTCCAAAATCCAGACGTGACGTGTCAACTCCGTGATAAGGTAGGACATGATGTGTGGAACTGTTGGTGGCGGTTTAATAAAAATTTTAAGAAGCATGATAGCCAAGCACCAGCGGCACTCACCCTCGACACCGATCTTGATGAACATGATTGGACCACCGACACTGGTGCTTCTATTGGAGATCCTCATACACCTGCCACGTCAGATACATGTGCTGCCACATCACCAGCCACATCAGATAAGTGTGATGTGTCAACTTGAAGCTAATTTCTTATGTGTCGACTTGGTTCAGCTGCTGTTAAGCTGTTATGCTTATTGTTAAGTTGTTATTTGAGTTCTGTTAATCTAACTGATTTTAACTCAGTTAACTACGCATGTATATAAGCTAATCAGATTGATTAGTGTTTGAATAAGAAAAGCTATTCAGTCACTCTCGAACTTCCTCTCGAACTTTCTTTCCTCTTTCTTTAGTTTTCTACATGGTATCAGAGGAATCTGTTCTTCTTCCTTTCGCACTCTGATCTGCTTGAAGAATCATCATTTCTTCAAGATCTGGTTACAGCTATGGCAGATTCAGAAATTCGTGATTCCGAAAACGTTCGCAACCCTATTTTCCCAAATCCAAACCTAAATCCAGCTTTTCTCAATCTACCACCGAATCTTTTCAATACTCGACCTATTCTTGATAATGCTTACACAATCACTTCAGGAGATACTTCCAATACTCCTATTGTCTCTCCACATCTAAACGGAAAGAACTACTATTCTTGGAGCCGAGCCATGCTCATGGTCATTGGAGCTCGTAACAAGTTTGGTTTTCTCGACGGGAGCATACCAGTACCTGCTCAAACCGATCCAAGTTTCAGTGCTTGGTATCGATGCAACTTGATGGTCTCATCGTGGATCTGTGCGTCTGTCTCACCAGAAATTGCTCAGGTGATTTTGTACATTGATACAGCTGAGAAAATGTGGAAATTGCTCAAGGAAAGGTATGAACAGAGTAATGAGCCTAGAATTTTTGAATTACAACAATCACTTAGTTGTATTTCTCAAGGCCAATCTTCTGTGAGTGATTACTTTACTCGACTAGAATCACTATGGAATGAGCTGCATCAATTTTCTCCTATACCAGTTTGTTCATGTGGAATTTGTCATGGTTGTACTTGTCATGTTCTAAGCACCATCACTGCCCGAGAAGAAAAACAATTGACCATGATATTTCTTATGGGATTAAGTTCGGCTTATCTCACCATTAGGGGAAACATATTGATAATGAAGCCTTTTCCTTCTTTGAATGAGATATATTCATTAATCATTCAAGAAGAGAGACAACGTGCATTTACTAGAAGTTCAGGATTTACTCATGAAAATGTTGCCATGACTGTTAATCAACATTTTTCTAAACCTGAACTTGTTGCTGCACCTGTTCAAAGGAGATACTTCACTGGTCAGAAAGAACGACCCTTATGTACTCATTGTAATAGAAAAGGACATACTAGAGATAAATGTTTTGAATTGCATGGGTACCCCCCTGGTTGGATATCAAAGAAGAAGCTCACTGCTCCTGCCAATCCAGTTGGTAATTTTCATCCCTCGGCTCACCAAGCTATTGCAAACACAGAGGCTGTTATTAATAACCCGAGCTCTACTATTTCTCAAGAGCACATTCAGCAACTTCTGCATCTCCTTCAAACACAAATGAAACCCGAGTCCTTGTCCAAGACTCCCCTTGACTCTCCAACCTTTAGTTTTGCCAATATGGCAGGTATACACTTTCCCATGCATATGATCAGTACTAATGTTGCTCACTGTTTTTCTTCATCAAATTCTTCTTTTCATTCACCTAATGTTTGGATTGTTGATAGTGGTGCAACTGATCATATGATTTGTTCCTTTTCATTATTTTCTACTTCCAAATCCATAAATGCCACTGTTAGTTTGCCTAATGGTCAATCTGCACAAGTTACTCATAAAGGTTCAGTTCAATTTTCGCCTGAACTTATTCTACACAATGTGCTTTATATTCCTTCATTCACATTCAATTTACTTTCTACTAGTAAACTCACATCCACTTCTCAAGTTAGCTTGCTTTTTCTGTCTAACAAGTGTTTTATTCAGGACCTGCATGCTTGGAGAATGATTGGGGTGGCTGAGCAAAAGGATGGTTTATATCTTCTTCAAACCGAATCCATTTCAGCTTCTGTATGTTCTGTTTCTTCCAATAAATCAGCTACTCAGCTATGACATATTAGACTAGGTCATATGTCTCATTCAAGAATGCATTTGTTGCAGCATTCTATTCCTTTAGTTTCTTTTGATTCTCATACATCTCAATGTCAAATTTGTCCATTAGCTAAGCAGCATAGGCAATCTTTTCCCCTTAGTTCCATACAAACTTCACAAGCTTTTGAAATGATTCATTGTGATATTTGGGGCCCTTTTGCTGTGGCTACTACTCATGGTCATCACTATTTTCTTACAATAGTAGATGATTATACTCGTTGTACATGGGTTTTTCTCATGAAACATAAGTCTGAAACTAGAATGATTATTGAATCATTTTTTCATCTAGTTGAAACACAATTTCAATCCAAAATTAAAGTGTTTCGTTCTGACAATGGTCTTGAATTTTGTATGATTTCTTTCTTTTCCACTAAAGGAGTTATTCACCAACAAAGTTGTGTTTACACTCCTCAACAAAATGGGGTGGTTGAACGTAAACATCAACATCTCTTAAATGTAGCAAGAGCCCTTCGTTTTCAATCCAATTTACCTCTCAAATATTGGGGTGAATGTATTCTTACAGCTACATATTTGATCAATCGTTCTCCCTCTCCTTTATTACACAACAAATCCCCTTATGAACTACTTTTTTCTGTTCAACCATCTTATTCCCATCTTCGTGTTTTTGGTTGTCTTTGCTTTGCCACTAACACTTATCCTCATAAAACCAAGTTTGATGCCCGAGCTAGTAAGTGTGTTTTCCTGGGTTATCCCTATGCTGTCAAGGGTTATAAATTGCTTGATCTTCATAATCAAACAATTTTAATTTCCCGAGATGTCATATTTCATGAATCTTCTTTTCCTTTTCTCACTACATCCACTTCTAACCTTTCTCCTTCAGACTTTGTTGTTCCCACATCCATTCCCAATACTTTCTCTTATAATCATTCTGCTGCATCTTCTCCTGATCATACTGTTTTTTCACCTCCTGATATTCCAAATTCCCCTTCATCTCCATCTCCACCTCCTCTGCCTCTTGATGTTCCTTCCCGAAAGTCCACCAGAATTAGAAACCCTCCTACTTATTTACAAGACTATCACTGCAGATTGGTCCATTCTCTTGCTCACGGTTCACCTTCTTCATTATCCTTGCAACAGCCTTCTGAATCAGCATATGACATTAGCAGGTATCTTTCTTATTCTAATCTCTCATCTTCTCATAAAGCTTTCACTCTTGCTCTTATGACCCATCCTGAACCCAACACCTACAAACAAGCTGCTCTTCATCCCCAATGGCAAGAAGCCACGTTGAATGAAATGATTGCTCTTGAAAATAATAAAACTTGGGTTATTACTGATTTGCCTCTAGGTAAGCAAGCCATAGGTTGTAAATGGGTTTATAGAGTCAAATATAAGGCAGATGGTACTGTGGAGAGATATAAGGCTAGGCTTGTAGCAAAGGGTTTCACCCAACAAGAAGGCGTTGATTATTCTGAAACCTTCTCTCCGGTTGCAAAGATGACCACAATTCGTTGTTTTTTGGCTCTTGTTGCATCTCATAATTGGTTTCTTGAACAATTGGATGTCAATAATGCATTCTTGCATGGTGATTTGGATGAGGAAGTGTACATGGTTCTTCCTCCTGGTTTTGATCCACATGGGGGCACCAAGGTATGTAAATTACTTAAGTCTTTGTATGGACTTAAGCAAGCCAGCCGTCAGTGGTTCTCTAAGCTTTCTGCAGCTCTGTTTTCCCTTGGATTTACTCAATCCCAAGCTGATTACAGCTTGTTTACTATGATTGAAGATAATTCTTTTACTGCTCTGCTCATCTATGTTGATGATATCCTCATTGCTTCCAATAACATGGCTTATGTTACTCAAGTCAAGAATTTTTTGGATGCTCAATTTAAAATCAAGGATCTTGGTAAATTGAAGTATTTTTTGGGTCTTGAAATTGCCCGTACTTCTGCTGGTATTTCTCTTCATCAACGCAAGTATGCTTTAGAGATTTTGGAAGATAATGGTTATCTTGATTGTAAGCCTGCAGCCTTTCCCATGGACTCTAAACTCAAGTTATATCGCACTAATGATGACTTGTTGAAAGATGCTTCTTCCTATAGAAGACTTATTGGTCGTCTCCTTTATCTCACAATTACTAGACCTGACTTATCCTATTCTGTTAACACTCTTGCTCAGTTTATGGAACACCCTAGTCACTCTCATCTCAGTGCCGCACATCATGTTCTACGATACATTAAGAGTTGTCCTGCTCAAGGATTATACTTTTCTTCATCATCTTCTACTCAACTTAAGGGGTTTTCAGATTCTGATTGGGCAGCTTGCATTGATAGCCGCAGGTCAGTGACTGGTTTCTGTCTTTTCATTGGTGATTCTCTGGTTTCATGGGGCTCTAAGAAGCAGGGCACAGTATCTAGAAGTTCTGCTGAAGCTGAGTATCGAGCTCTTGCTTCTACTTGCTGTGAAGTTATTTGGTTGTTACAAGTTCTTCATGATTTGAACATATCTCATTCATCTCCTGCCTCTTTGTATTGTGATAGCAAGTCTGCTTTATCATTGGCTGCTAATCCTGTTCATCATGCTCGCACCAAGCATATTGATATTGATTGCCATTTTATTCGAGAACAACTTGCCAAAGGTGTCATTAATACCTTTTATGTTGATTCTGCTCATCAATTGGCAGATGTGTTTACAAAAGCACTTGGCAAAGCACCATTTCAGTATCTTATTTCCAAGCTTGGTCTTCTTGATATTCATACACCAAGCTTGAGGGGGCATATTGGAGATCCTCATACACCTGCCACGTCAGATACATGTGTTGCCACATCACCAGCCACATCAGATAAGTGTGCTGTGTCAACTTGAAGCTAATTTCTTATGTGTCGACTTGGTTCAGCTGCTGTTAAGCTGTTATGCTTATTGTTAAGTTGTTATTTGAGTTCTGTTAATCTAACTGATTTTAACTCAGTTAACTACGCATGTTTATAAGCTAATCAGATTGATTAGTGTTTGAATAAGAAAAGCTATTCAGTCACTCTCGAACTTCCTCTCGAACTTTCTTTCCTCTTTCTTTAGTTTTCTACAGCTTCCACTCATATGAAATCCCATGAAGGTATGCTATCTAACCTTGTCCCCTATTTTGGAAATGATAAAGTGATGGTAGGCAATGGTTCCCTGCTTCCCATTACACACACAGACACTTCTCAGATTGGTACTGGTAAGAATTCTCTTGTCATACATAATGTCCTTTTAGTTCCAGATTTAGAAAGGAGTCTCTTATCCGTTGGACAGCTTACTGTTGAACATAACGTGACCTGTGAATTTAACCTTTTCTGTGATAAACAAAAAAAGGACAAATCGGACTCTGCTGAAGGGTCGTAAACAAGGGAACCTCTATATTCTTCCAGCAAATAAGGAGACGCACTTCACTGCTAAGGTCCAGATAGCAAATAAAAGCATATGGCATCAACGGCTTGGACATGCTCATGATGCTACCATTCTCCAATTACGTCGCCTAGGCTTGATATTTTTTCAAGGCCATAACAAAATTAACTCTCTTTGTGATAGTTGTCACATGGGTAAAATGAGTAGACAACCTTTTGCACCTTCCACGGATAACACATTTGAGTTGTTTGAGAAAATACATGTTGATCTCTGGGGTCCTGCCCCAGTGACTTCTGTCAATTATTTTACATATTATGTATGCCTTGTTGATGATGCTAGTCGATTTCTTTGGTTTATTCCTTTAAAAAAGAAATATGAGTTTATTCATGTTTTTCGTTTATTTGTGAAACAAATTGATAGGCAATTTTCACGAAGGATAAAAATCCTTCAAAGCGATGGTGGAGGTGAATTCACCACCACACAATTAACCACTTTTCTGCAGGAAGAAGGAATTAAACACCAAATTTCCTGTCCGTATACACCGCAACAAAACGGTATGGCAGAACGGCGCCATCGAACAATTAGAGAACTTGGTCTAACCATGTTGTTTCATAGTGGGATGCCTAAGAGATACTGGGTAGAAGCCTTCCACACTGCAGTATTTCTTATAAATCGCCTTCCCACTCCAGTACTCCTTGGTGACACCCCTTTCTTATGATTATATGGATCTTATCCTCATTATGCTTCATTACGTGTCTTCGGCAGTAAATGCTACCCTTATATTTGGAATTCAACTACAAATAAATTTGATCCTAAATCTCTACCTTGTGTATTCATGGGATATAGTGAGCAATACAAAGGCTACAAATGCTTGTATCCTCCCACCAAGCGTGTTTATATCTCACGACATGTTTCCTTTGATGAAAGTCAATTTCCCTTCAAAGATCTTAATTCATTGCATAGTGATAAGTCTTCTGCAATTGTTACTGAGTACTCACCATGATTGACTAACTCAGGTAAACATCCTATATTTCCTATTTTGCCTATGGATTATACTCACTGTAGTTCAAGCTCTTTATTGCCTCAGGTTCACTATCCTATTGTGGAACCCCACCTGCCTCACAACACTCATAACTCGGTAGAACTTGGCTCTTCGAGACTCGATCCAGCTGAGCCTTCTAACCTTGCACCAGCTGAAAAACTCGTGGTTGAACCTGTGCACGTCGAGCCTCTTGCTGTCTCTGAGGCAACTAAAACCCCTATACCTCATTTAGTTGAAACTTGTGACCTACGGCCAGTTCTCTCTGAGCCAGCTGAGACTTCTAGACCTTCCTCAGTTGAAACTTGTGACCTTGAGCCAGCTGACAATCTCGCCATTCCACCTGTACTTGACCCTCAGCAAGTCGAGCCCATTGCTGTCACTGCAGGACCCTCAAACCAGTTCACAAGTCCCAATACCACAGATTCCTCTTTGGCCCCACCTACAGACATTTATGCACCTCCTCTTAGCATGATTACAAGGTCCAAATCTGGTATACGAAAACCAAACCCAAGGTATGCCAATTTACATCTCACTTCACATGTGCCTAGTGAGCCTAAAAGTTTGAAAAGTGACCTACGTCATGAAGGTTGGACATCTGCTATGCTTAATGAACTCCACGCACTAGAAAAAAATCATACTTGGACTTTAGTGCCACGCACTTCTTCCATGTATATTATCGGGTGTAAATGGGTTTATAAACCCAAATTAAAAGCCGATGGCTCACTAGAACGCCTAAAAGCATGTTTGGTTGCTAAGGGCTTTCAACAAGTTGACGGGATTGATTTTTCCGAGACCTTTTCACCTGTTATTAAACCTGAAACTATTAGGACAGTCCTCACAATTGCTATATCTTTGGATTGGCCTATTCGTCAATTAGATGTTAAAAATGCTTTTTTACATGGTACCTTGAATGAAACAATTTATATGGAGCAACCCCCTGGGTTCAAAAGTTCCAAGTTCCCTAACTATGTTTGCAAATTACAAAAATCGTTTTATGGGTTGAACCAAGCACAAAAGCACCTTGTGCTTGGTTTGACCAATTCAGCAAATTTTTACTTCGTCATGGGTTCTTTTGTAGTTTTTCAGATCCCTCACTCTTTATTTGTCACCAGCACAATGCTACCTTAGTACTACTATTATATGTCGATGACATCATATTCATTGGTTCCAACATTTCCTTATTATCTCATTATATTAATCTCTTGAGTCGGGAATTCGAAATGAAGGATCTTGGTCCCCTTCACTATTTTCTCAGGGTTCAAGTAACCCCTACTACTGATGGGTTTCTTTTGTCTCAAGCGAAGTATGCAACTGATATTCTCCACCGTGCCGACATGTTGGACTGCAAACCTACCATCACTCCGATGTCCACTAAAGCTCGTACACCAATACATGAGCCGCCTCTTGACGATCCTACTCCTTTTCGAAGTCTTGTGGGGGCCTTGCAATATCTTACACTCACCCGTCCTGATATTTCTTATAGTGTGAACTTTGTCTCCCAATTCATGCAACACCCCTCTCATCATCACCTTCAGCTCGTGAAGCGCATTCTACGCTACATCCATGGCACCATTACCCACGGACTCACCCTTCGAAAGACCCAGAAGTTCTCCCTCTATGCCTTCTTTGACGCTGACTAGGCTGGTTATCCCTAAACTCGCCGCTCCACCACAGGCTATTGTACTTTCCTTGGTCCCAACTGTATCAACATTGACAGAAGAAGAAAATTAGCAAGAAAATTCAAACTCTAGCAAATCAGCATTGACAGATAGCGAATCAGCATTGACAAAAGAAGAAAATCAGCAAGAAAATTCAAACTCACTAAAATCTGCCAACGTAAAAGGAAGAATCACGTGAATCAAAAATGCTTTAAATACTCTCCTACAACTCTCTCAAAATATTGTAGTACAAAGCTTTTTTTTCTATTTCCTTGTATAGCTGTAACGTTGATATGTTTACCTATTTAAGCTAATGAAATATTATAGCATTCTCTTATTATGAGAGAATCAGCTAAAAGACAAATCTTCATTGTTTTCTTTTCTTCTTTACGTATGACATGCATTCACATCCACATTTTATATGAAGAGATTGGAATGAAAAAAAGAGAGCAGAAACTTGAAGGCTACTCCTAGTGCTTTTTATTGCACAATGTTAAAATTTAAAATAAGGGAAAATAAATTGACTAGAGAGATACAAAATATAAAATAGTTAAGTCATAGACCTACATTCTCCAAGAGAAGGCCCATAGGCTACATCTTTACTTTCAATGGTTTAATGAGTAAATACAAGTAGAGCTTATTTATAAGGCCCAAGTTACAAGAGCTGACATTGCCTTAGCAATGTGACACAAACTCTAACTTCTCAACAAACTCAAGGTGTATAGTTTGGACTTAAAGTTTTTTTTAAATTCCTTGATAAAAAAGTTGTCGTGAAGTCACTGGGAGGTGGCCCAGGATCATTAGAGAATGGCCAGAAGGCGGCAAATGGCGAGGACACTAATTGGAAAATGGCCGGTAAGTGGACTTGGTTGTGGTAGATAGCGACGTCGATGGCCAAAAAGTGTTAGAAGTATGCTGGATGTGGAGCTAAAAAGCTCGAAAGAAGACCAAAAGTTTGCCAGAATAATGCTGGACAAAGTTGGCTTAGTCAAAGACAGGCCAGAGCTGTAATGGGCCAGTAATTAAGCTGGGCCAAACTAGCCCTAAGTCGAATTGGACCAAATTGTGCCATAGGAATGAAAAAGCTCTCATATCATGCTAAATTTAGGGTAAATTTCTTATATAGTCCTCAAATAACTCTCTATGCTTCAAAAATCATCAAACAAGTCATTGAGGTTCCTTCCTTTTTGTATATGGTCCTTCCGTCAATTGCCTACTAGAAAAAATAACGGTAAGCTCGCCAAGTGTCACTCCTGTCACGTAATCACCAACCACTAAAGGCTAAGTGGACAGACTAAGTATGTTTACAGTCACACCACATCACACTGACACCTTTTTTTTATGATTTTTGAATCACAAGGAGTTAATTGTCAAACTCATAAACCAAAAGGACCGTATAAGGATTTTACTCCTTGAAATAGGCCACTTGGCGAGCTTAGTGTTACTTTTTTCTAATGAGCAAGTGATAGAAGGACCATATATAAAAAATGGGAACCTCATAGACTTGTTTGATGATTTTTGGAGCATAAGAAATTATCTGTTAAATGCGTAAACCACATGAACCATATAAGACTTTTACCCTAAAATTTAAACAAAAGAGAAAATAAAATTGACTACAGAGAAAGTAGAAGAGAGGGAAAAAAATATAAGGTGGTTCGGTCAATAAACCTATATCTTTCATGGGAAGGCTCACCATACAAACTCTTGTCAGACAAAACAGATGAGGTGGCTTGTTTCATACAAGTCTTGCTAGACGCAGTAGATGTGGAACTCGAAGGCACCACATGTTAGTTGTTATACACATTCATTTAAATGTTAGCTGCAGAGATGTATAAATACAAGGTACAAGCAACAGAGGCACAAAGTGATATCTTTTGTAATGATATCCTCTCTCTGGAGCCTCTTGAGCAATATGCTCTCGCTACCTACCTTTTACCCCTACGGACCAAATATTCCCTACCGGCCATCCTGGCAAACACACGTCCACTTGACCCCACCCTGCCGTTTCCGCATAACTTTCTACCCCCATCAACCCTGTCACCTACTCTTTCTTACCAGAATCCCATGACATTCTTTCCTATGACTCCTTTCAAGATTGATACTTCGTACACCAACACCTTTTTTTAATGATTTCGTTTAGCTTTTTCTTCCCTCTTACCTAGATTACTACCACTTCTTTAAAACTCATATTTTATTCTGCTACCTCTTGGATTTTTATCACTTTTGTGCTAGCCTTGTTCTTGGTTACTACTGTTGGTAGCCTTCAAAAGCTCGGTTGGGAGGAAAGCTGTGGGTGGAAGGAACTCCTGAACCTGGTGAAGGAAATGGGGGCGTCTCTGCTGTAGTTCGGGTGACCGAAGTGCAGCATAGACGCTGCAGTGTGTGAGGGTGGGGTGTGGGTCCCGCCCGGGACCCACACCCCTCCCTCACATAATGCAGCAAATTTGAGCCCGAAAAATGGGCTCATCTAAACAATTGATGTATGATGTGGAAGAGATAATGGAGAAATCGAAGAACTTGTCCTGAGAAGATGTTTCGGGGATGCTCAAGGTCAATACTGATAGAGCCAAGGACTTCGAACATGCGCATTGAAGATGCTGGATGGCGTTTTGCTCCAAACATGCGCATTGAAGATGCTGGACCCAACAATTTCTTATTTTCTTTTCAATCCATGGAGGAAAAAGAGACAGTTTTGTGTCTTGCTCCATGGAACTTTATGGGATACCTCATGATATTGAAAGAATGGAGGAGGGGTGAAACTATCAATGAAGTAGAGATATCTCATGTTTAGTTCTGGGTACAAATTCACTGACTACCAATGGAGAGTCTAGATGAGGAGACTGCCTATCTGCTAGGGAGTAAACTGGGGTTAGTGCTGCAGGTTGAGATGGTGGACGTCAACAAACCCTACTTAAAGGTCCAGGTGCAGTTTGATATCAAAACTCCCTTGCAATCAGGATTTTATGTGCCTTGGGAAAACCAGAACCCTGCTTAGATTGCTTTTAAGTTTGAGAGTTTGTCCAACTTATGTTTAATCTGTGGACACAACTCACACCATGGGGACCTGCATTGATGATGAACACCTTTATCAATTCGCTCTAGGTGAAGAGATGAGAGGGATTGTGCCAGTGGAGGAGTTGGGTCAGCTGTCTCCCTTTAGAAACAGACTAGTGCACAGAGGTCCTCGTTTGAGTGGTATGCAGAAGGTGATTGGTGGAGTATGGGCTGGATAGGCAGGTGGTCTGGAATGGGCGACTAGGAGTTTGTCTTCTCTGGTGACTCCTAGGATGGCTACAGGGAATATTGGATTTTTAGTGAGGGAGTTTTTGGTCTTAAGGCAGGGGGACCACAAGGGGACATTGGAAGACTGTTGGGTGAGTCAATTTAGCCAAGAAATGCAAATGCATCCCTTGACATTGTGGCTGCTCTCGCCCATCAGTGTCATACATCAGAAGACACGTCAGGAGAGGCGTCAGACTTCCCCTTTGAAGAATAACTGTGGGCATAGGGTGATTAGGCTGGAGGTGGTGCAAGGATCGGGCCATACTGAAGAGTCCACTGGAGTTATGTTGTAGGAGGCTCAACTGCCTCATGGACTGGGCCATCAACCACCATTCTAGAAAGCCCAATGGATTCCATTAAGAATATTGAGGATGCCCCAAATCTCAAAAAGGTGGGGACATTTTTAAGGCATTTGGGAACCAATCGAAATGATCTTGAGAACAGATTATCCCTGAACTTTCAATAGAGTAGCCTCTGGCACTGCTCTTCTCTTGGGGTGGAAGTTAATGGTTGCCTTCGGAAAAAGAAGCGATTTGGTTGTGGACTTGGGTTTTTTGAGGTGGAACTTTACTTGGACTAATGGTAGAGTGTGAATGGCTTGTATAAGAGAGAGACTAGATAAAAGTATTACCAACGTGCTGAGGTGTACTAGCGATCCAAATGCTAGGGTTAAGCATTTTAGTGATACCGATTCTGACCATATTCCCTAGTATTAAATCTTTGTGGAGCTGAAGCTTATGTCGCCAAATGCTTTAAATTCGAGAAATTTTGCGTGAGGGAAGATTCCTGTTTTGGTGTTATTGCAGAGACTTGGCAACAACCTGTTTTTGGTACTCTAACATGGATTCCTTTTTGGAAAGTTCGTGCAGTGCGAGGTGCTTTAAGGCAATGGAATAGAGATATTTTTGGGGATATCCATTCAAATATGAGAATGGTTGAGTAATTAAGCTATTTCCAACAAGCTGAGCCGACTAGTTACCATGCTTGGATGGAAAAGTGTCTCATGTCTGAGTTGGATGAACAATTATGAAGAGAAGAAATATTGTGGAAACAACAATCCCGGGTGGAGTGGTTGACGTCAAGCGATTTAGACACTAAATTTTTCCACACTTCAACGGTGATTCACCGGTGACGCAATCAAATTGTTGAACTGAAAAATATGGTTGGGGAGTGGATTTCGGGCAGAAATAGTTTGGGCTTCGAGTTGGTACAATTTTACTCTTCTTTTGATAGTTTTGAACATCCTTCTATCCCACTTGATTTGGAAGACTTGATTGAGGGGTCTATCATGAATGAAAAGAATGAGATGCTCATTCGCATAGGTGGAGATATGAGATACGTTGAAAAGAATGAATCCTGACAAAGCACTAGGACCCGATGGTATAACGATGTTCTTTTTCAGGCATTTTTGGGAGATTGTAGGGGCTGACGTGATCTCAGTGCAAGATTTTTTTTGTGCAAGGCTGCATGTTACCAGAGATTAATCAAACTAATCTTGTGTTGATCCCTAAGGTGGATAACCCAATTGTGGTGGGGTAATTTCGCCTAATAAGTTTGTGCAATGTGGTATATAAACTAATCTTCAAGATTATGACGGACAGGATCAAGTTGGTGTTAACCAAGCTCATCTCACCGCATCAGCTTGCTTTTGTGCCTGGTAGGCTTATTCAAGATATTTACATAGCGAAGACTGAAGTGTTCAATGACAAGAACTATAAACAGGGTCATGGTGGGTGGATATCGATTAAAGCTGGCATGAATAAGGCTTATGATAGAGTAGAGTTGGCTTTCATCCTCAAAATTTTGGAGAAGTTCGGCTTTCACCCAATTTGGATCACTTGGATACAACAGTGTATCTCTTCCTTGAGCTTCTCAGTTTTGCTAAATGGTGCACCTTTTGGACAGTTCTCCTCGTCTAGAGGACTTTACCAAGGCGACCCATTGTCCCCCATTATGTTCTTATTGTGCTATGAAGTTCTTTCAAGATTGTTGTTAAAAGAGGAAGGCTGCGGGGCAACTTCAACGCCTTAAGATTGGGCGTTCTGCCCCTGACATCTCACACTTACTTTTTCCTGATGACCTTCTATTATTTGGTAATGTCAATATCAACAATGCTAGAGCTATGGATAGATGCTTAGAGAAGTATATGAAGTGGTCAGGGCAGAAAGTCAACAGAGGCAAGTCCTCTATCCATTTTAGCAAGAATTTTACTGGTTCATCCATCTTTCCTAAGTGTTATTTGTTACACATGAAAAAATGCCCTCCAAAGCAAAGCATCTTGGCTTGTTGCTGCTTATCCCTTGTTCTAATTACCATGCTTTGGCTGATATGAAATAACATTTATTTACAAAGCTTTCGGAGTGGAAAGCAAAGTTACTTTGTTAAGCTGGTCGTGCTACTGTGATTCGGAGTATAGCAACTTCATTAATGGCTTATTCCTTGAATTTTTTTGCTACTCCTGAGGTTTGGTGTGCTGAGGTGGATAGGGGGTTGAAAAAATTCTGGTGGGGATTTAACCCGGATAAATCACGCAGCCTCACCTTGATTTCGTTGGAGGGGATGCATCTCGAAATCTGTTGGAGGGCTAGGATTTCATGCTATGGCAGACTATAACAAAGCGTTGGTATCTAAGCTTGCTTGGAAAGTAGTCACAAACTACCAATGCTTGTGGGTGCAGATGCTCAGGAGTAAATATCTCCATCGTATTAGTTTTGAAGAGGTTGTGAGTAACCCGAATGGTTCTTGGGTATGGAATAGTATTTTGAAGTTGAAACATCTCTTCGATTTCGGAGTTCAAACCTTCCCCCAATGAAGCAAATCCTAGTAGCACTGAGGTGACCAAACTGGCTGAGCTCATTGACTCTTTTAATGGTCAGTCTAATATTCTTTTAGCCAACCTGATGCAGAAGCAATTGTTAAAATCCACTTAAGTAGTAAGGCAAGATGGGATGAGCTATTTTGTATTCCAGAAAAATCTGGAGTTTTTCGATGAAGTCTATGTATCGGGAATTAATTAACCCACAGAAGTTTCCTTCTAGCTCTCTTGATATGTCTTAGTGCATGAGACATTAAAAATTATCTTGTGAAAGTTATTGTGGGATGCGTTCCCTACCAAGGTAGAGTTGCGGCTTGGGTTGGCACTAGTGGAGCGACTGAGGAGGCTCGAAGTGTTCTGTGTGGTGTAGCTGAAGAAACAACCAAACATATCTGATGCTTAAATGTTTGGTGAGCCAGATTATTTGGAGCAACTCCCCTTGTGACTTGATCATTCGGTCTTTCATTGACATACCTCTCTCCCTTTGGCTCACAATGATTATAGACCCAATATCCTTAACTGCCTTGCCTTTGGAAGACCACCATTACTTCCAGCTGTATGCGCTCAACTCTTGGGATCTCATTGACACAATTTGTGGAATTGGCTTAATGCCTTGACCATGTTTCACCTTTTCATTATTTTAAATTATCAAATCAAGATATACAAGGTCTGTAATCACGTATCAAGCTATAGAAGGAAAGAAAGTGTTTATCTGTTGCCTATACACAACTGTAGTCTAATGATGAATTAATAGGGAGTTAAGAACAACAAATCTATCTGTTGATAGCCCCCTAAAATTGATGCGGGTTTATAACTAGCATCAATTTGCGACTCAAGAAACAATGGCGCTGCCGAGTAAGAGCCTTGGTGAAGATATCAGCAAGTTGAAGTTCTGTACGACATGAGGAAGAGTGGTGACATGAGCTTCAAAGGCTTCATGAATGGAATGACAATCAGCTTCAATATGCTTTGTACGCTCATGATAAACTGGATTGGTCGTGATCTTAATGACATTAGTATTATCGGCATGAAAGGGTGTCAGTTTAGATTGAGAAAAGTCTAATTCAACAAGCAAACCCCGAAGGTAAATATTTTTTTTAGCAAGCAAGAGAAATTGCCCGGTACTTAGATTTCGTAGACGACTTAGAAACCTGGTCTTGCTTTTTACTCTTCCATGAAATCAATGCATCACACACTAACCAATGATGGAACAACGTGTATCAGTACAATAAGCCTAATTAGGATCATTGTAAGTAGCAAGGTGAAGAGAATTGTGGACAGGGAAGAATAAATCACATGCAACAGTGTCCTGAATATAACAAATGATTCTGCAGACGACAACCAGGTGAAGATGTCACGAAGTCTAAAGAAATTGACTAACTTGTTGTACGACAAAGGAGATGTTCAATCAAGTAATTGTTAGGTAGACAAGACTACCCACTAGCTTGCAATATAAACTAGGATCAGCTACTAAGTCAATCTTTTCTTTACGAAGTTTGATATTCAACTCCATTGGAGTATCAACCTGAGGAGTGTCTTCAAGACCAGCCAGGACAACCAGATCATAAGCATACTTATATTGATTGAGAGAAATACCAGAAGACAGATGACGCACTTCAAGACCAAGAAAATATGTGAGAGATCCAAGATCTTTCATGTGGAAGGACTCTGAGAGATGGTGCTTGAGCTGCTCAAGTAGAGTAGAATCTTAACCAGTAATAACAATATCTTTTTTTATAAGTAAGATTAAATTTGATTAATGAAAAATAAAAGTGTTAGTAGTACAAAAGATTGTACTGAAAACGGCTAAAGCTTACAAGATAAAAAACTATTGAAATATGAAAGATTCAAAATGGAAAACCCAACACCAAATTTGCCCATATGAAAAGAGACTGCAACATATATCCCTTTAAGAACTCCAACGATGACATTATATTTTCAAAGCAATGACTATTTCTTTCCTTCCATAAACACGACCAAATGCAAGAGGGTATCATCTTCCAAACCACCGAAGATGTCAGGTCGTCAAATTTCCTCTTCCAACACATCAAAACCTCAACCACTCTATTAGGCATAACCGAAGAAAAATTCAGCATGAAGAATATATGTGACCACAATCCATTAGCTACCAAACAATTAAGAAGTATTTGATCCACAGACTCCGCATCACATCTACACAATTAACACCAATCAAGCATGCAAATGCCTCGCCCTCTTACATTGTCTATGGTCAATACCTTCCCATGAGACAACTCCCACACAAAGAAAGAGACTCTTGAAGGTGCTAAAGTCCTCCATAACTGTCTCCAAGGGAAAACCATAGCAGAATCACCCACAAGAAGTCCATACATAGATTTTACTAAGAATACATATCATCAACAATAAACAAGAAGAACAAGAATACCCATGTTTAGGAGTCATGCTTGCTTTGTTGAAAGGAGAAGTGAAATACAATAGTCCGAAATTTATCAAACTATGCCTACGGAGCTTGTTTAAGACCATAGAGAAAGTGACAAAGCTTACAAACATGTGTAGTAGGAGACGAAAACAAGCCTAAGAGAGGTTTCATAAAAATGCATTCTTTAAGATCCCTGTGAAGAAAAACATTCTTCACATCCATTTGATGAAGAGGCCAATCATTGGAGGCAGCGAGAGCCAGAATAGTACAAGCAAGGGTCATTTTAGCAATAAGAACAAAAGTCTCTTTGTAATTAACACCATATTCTTGATTATTTCCAGGAGCAACTAGTCGTGCTTTGTAGCGATCAAGACTACCATCAGAGCAAACCTTGACATAATAAATCCACTTACATCTCAAGGGTGTAATCGTGGGAGGACACAACTCAATATCCCATGTGTGATTCGCCTCAGAAGTCGTGATTTCTTCCTGCATAGCTTGATGCCAACACTCATGCTTGACAGCATGTGAGTAGGAGGTGGGAATAACATATTGGGACAGTGATGCAGTAAGAGCAGAAATAGAAGGGCTAGAAGTAGAAAAACCATACTGATTAAGGGGTACAGACACTCGAGTGGAGTGACATACCGATGGTGATAGAGCATTAATAGATTGGATGAGAGGTGCAGCAGGAGCAGGTAGCGGTGGCGCCATTGGAAGAGATGGCGGGCGAAGGCGTCGCATATACACTATACCTGGCTTGAAACAAGAAGGGACCGAGATAGGATGCAAGGAGGGCTCCTCGAAAGGTGGAAGAAAGACTACAGGAGAAGAAGACAAAGAAGGCATCAGAAAGAAATGTTGATTTTCAAAGAAAATCACATTCCTAGAGACACGAAGACGATGTAAAGTAGGATCATAGCACACAAATCTCTTCCGACAAACATTATATCCCAAGAACGCACAATGAACAGATTGAGAAGATAACTTATGTCTTTCATGACGTGGTAATGAACAAAGCACACACAACCAAATGTGCGTAAATGATCGTAACTAGGTTTTTTAGCAGAAGACAAAAGTATGGTGATTCCATGTTTAAGATTGAGGATGGTAACCGATTAATCAAAAGAGTAGTAGTTTTCATAGCCTCGACCCAAAACATAAAATATCGAGAAGATGACAGTTTTTCCTTTCGGCGACCACATTTTGTTGTGGAGTAGTAGACACGAATGATGGTGAATAATGCCCTTTGAATTCAAGAATTCAACAACATCCAAAATATGCCTTCTCTTCACAGAGGCACTTTGAGACGAAGATATAAATTTGTCCATCACCAACTTCAACCTGTTGGCCCAACACCTTGACCAGAATTTTGTAGACCCCTCCCACCAAACTAATAGGAAAATAGTCCATTAGCTCGACAACACTGTGCTTCTTGGGAATCAAGACAATGAAAGTGGCATTGAGGCTTCTAACAAATTTTCGAACTTGAGCAAACTCATTGAACATAGAGAGAACATTCCTCTTAATAATATCCCATCACGATGGATAGACGGATAAAGTGATATTAATCATCATGTACAAGGTTGACTCTACTTATTATTCTTTCTTCCATTTCTTTAGCTACTAAGCTATCTTTATAGTTGCTTATTCAAGTACTAAGCAAAAATTAAAATTGTGCTTCTACTTATTTACTTATGTATTCTCCAACTATAATTTCTGCTGAGCCCAAATATTATAGGCCCCCAAGTGCCATTGTTTTACGTTTCTGAGACAAACATTTCTCATTTTCTTCTATTGCATGGTCTCCACTTGCTACAGACCATCTCTCTAACAACAATTTCAAAATCACAGATAGATTCAATTAATAATGATTTCTCAACTTTATGTTCTTTGGATATGATTCTACATTCTTTGAATAAAAGGAAATACAATTCTTCATTCCAGCTTCTATATTTTTAATTACGTCACTAAGACTTCTATCCTCATTATTTATTTATCATTTTATAAGTAAGTTAGAATTTTATTGAAAAAGAAAGAGTGTTAGCAGTACAAAAGACTATATTGAGAACATCTAAAGTATACAAGCTATAAAGCTACAAAAATCTGAAGGTCCACAAAAGGAAAACCTAACACCGCATTAGCCCACAAAAAAGAGACTGCAACATCTAACCCTTTAAGCACTCCAACGATAACGCCTTATTGTCAAAACATATATTATTTCTTTCTCTCCATAAACACCACCAAATACAGAAGGGTATCATCTTCCAAATTGCCAAAGCTGTCAAGTCATCAAATTTCTTCTTCCAACACATCAAACTTCCTCTTCCAACCTACTAGGCATAACCCAAGAAATATTCGACGTACAAAGCATATTCGACAACAACCCTCTAGCAACCAAACAATGAAGAAGAATATGATCCGCCAACTCCCCATCACTTCCACCCTCATTATGAAACTGAGGCTCATAAACTTGTCAAGTTATAAGATCTTTGAGGTATTCAATTTGAACAAATAACCACGGAACAATGTCAACGCTTCAGGCTTTGAGAAAATACAACTTTTTCTAAACAAGACTTATTGAATGATACACAAAATAAAAAGTTCCCTTTTAGGCAAAATTTATCCATACAACCATGGCAAGTGTTGTAACTGACCTGTAAGAGATGGTTCAATAGAATTGGCCCCGCGAACTGAGAAAGATCATTGCCAATCTACAAGATGGTCAAGCATTAATAAGTTCCTTACGAGTTTTCAAATAGTGAAGTGATATTATTCTTTCTACATGTAGCACTCATTGTTCTTTTCATATCCTTATTCTTAGATTCCGAAGGATGTTTTCACTTTTAACATAACCTACATGAAGTACAAGAGCGGGATGTCCATGCATCAAGATCCGTGCAAAACTTCTTTTCAGAAGTCTCCATTTGGTGACCTCTAAAAAATATTAGAAAACCCATGGGAGCCAGATATCTGCTCAAAAGCAAACTTTAGAAAATATATCATTGTACAAGCATCTATAGAAAAGTACATACTTTGCGTTCAATTTATGAAATCACATTTTGTTCATAATGAATTTAACAGATTTACCTGCTCTAAAATGGAAAATAATGGACAGATTAAGGTACAAAATTTAGTTATGACCTCCAAATATTAAACCGCAAAATCAAATATTAAACCGCAAAATCAGAGATATACAGTAAAGCAGATGATGATGATGAATGGTGAGTTGAAGACAGTAGGAGGGTGAAAACTGGGAATGAACAAACTACCTTGAACAGGGCTCCCCACCAAAACCTGTAGAATCATTCACCATACATCATACGTTGGAAATCATAGAATCCAATTCAAATAAAGATCATGAAAATGTAGGTTGTACCTTCCACCAAGGCTATTATTCAATGCTCTTAAAAGCCGTGGCTTTGGCTTTTGAGATTCATCAATCCAGCACCTCTGGAACCTACAAAATCACCAACTATTATAAATGTTTCACAGAAATTACGACTTCATGAAGTGGTAGATGAAAGGTGGAAGCATGACACTAACTTTCCAATAAGTGTCTCTGTTTGATCCCATCTGTCTAGCTTCCAAACATCCTTTTCAGTGATAGGTTTTTCGTACCCTTGCTGCATGAGTGGAGTGATCCATCCAAAACATATTCCTACAGAAAGTGCATAAAGGGTAAGGAGGTCAAGCCTCCATCAATGACACTTAAATCATATAAATACTGCAGGTTTCACCTTCCAGTAGGGTCCCAGTGATTTAAGTTCAAGAGGAAATCTTACTTTCCAGCCTAAGATATCTCAGTGGCTACCTAGGATAGTTGTAAGACCCAACAACAAGGATACCAAATTGGTGTGAGCGTCTGGTTTTCTTTTTCTCCTTTTTTGGGGGGGGGGTGTATCATCTAAAGATCAAAATCCTCCACAAACACAACAGTTCTTGTTTTGAAACCGGCACTGCCTAGCGCTCTGACTCTACATGTGTAGTTTTATCTAAGCCAATAATTAGAGAAGTTAAGCTTTACAAAAAAAAATAGTAGAACTCCTGCCGCTAAAGAACACTCAATTTTAGGTGTACCCACTTGAAAATATGTTGACATGCCTCTCAGGAAAAATTTTATCTTCTCCAGGAAGTGCTTCATATTCAACCTTGTCAAGAGACTCAGAATGCAGAGGTATGCACCCCTGACAAGGATCCAGATTGGGAACATAGGCAGCAAGAAGAATTCCAAACGACACCTAAATCAGAAGATTAGGCACAAATCTAAAGGTAAGAACATGGTTTGACACGAGTCAGTCCATGCTAAATTTCAAAGGACTCTAGCATTCACAAAGGTACCACATCTTAATCCCGAGGTTGGCCCAGGTTAGTTTAGCTAATGACAAGGCATTGCAATGTCCTATTGAGAATAAAATTGAGACTAGTGTAGGTCTATAGGACTGTCAGGATACTATGTGTGATTTTGACAAGTATTTTGGTCCATTTTGTAATAGCTTGGAACTTTAGACGGATGGTTTCAAACGATCATGACATCACAACATATATGTAGCGTCAATGTCCTTCATTCTTAGCAACCTCCATTCTGTTTGCTTCTTAAATTCTGTTTTCCACATCCAAGGCTCAAGATTTGTTTTGTTATTGGCAAGCCTAAATGTGAAGGAGGACGCTAGCTTAAGCTTTTGTGACCAGATGTTCATTAATATGACAGGATTCGGACGTGCAATGGCCAGTGTCTAAACAATCTTCTAGGGTATGTGCTTCGTTATAAAAATTTCAAGGACAAGCTTTGATCAGACAGATAGCTTGGATTCAGAACCAAACTGTAACTGCCAATCTGAGCCTAATGCTATACATTGGAACAAACACGCTGACATCTACACGATACTGTCAAAAGACGATAAATTTTTATGCTTAAATTATTCTCACCAATTTACTTATCCAATAATTTTTTTCGAAATTAATTTTAAAAATTTAGGAGTTGTACAACTTTGATGTTCTTGTCATTGAGTTCATATTTATGATCTTCAATTCTAGATATAGGATAACATTGTCAACTACATGTCTATTTCTATTAAGATATCTGATTGCTCTTGCATATTTCCTCAGCCGTCAAATGAGCCTTCCAAGACATTGACAAGTGACTATTAGCTGATTGAGACAGGGAAGAAACCAAAAAAAAAAAGACGAAGAAGATAGAGGAAGAACATAAAATCTGTGTTTGTACTACAACAGTAAAAGCTATCTCACTTCAGAAAACTGTGCCGCTAAAATGTATCATATTTGTTGTTTCCATATCAGTGAATTATTCAGAACCATTGCTACACCACTAGCATTATTGAACCGGATTTTAAACCTATAATTATAGTTATCACATGAATGATAGGTTTACCAACTAGTGTCTGTGTCTGTGATTTTCAGCAAGTATTGCACTTAGTGAATGGAAGGGAAACTAACCTACTGTTGTAACCGCTCACAGAAAGAATGAGATTGAGTGGCACAACATCCTCTATTAACATATAAATGACTCCAAACCGTACATACCAACAATATAAGCTATCTCACTTCAGAAAACTGTGCCGCTAACATGTGTCATATTTGTTGTTTCCATATCAGTGAATTATTCAGAACCATTGCTACACCACTAGCATTATTGAACCGGATTTTAAACCTATAATTATAGTTATCACATGAATGATAGGTTTACCAAGGTGCAAAATTAAAATCCTTTTCTTTTATATCTAGTGTTGTGCCTGTGATTTTCAGCAAGTATTGCACATAGTGAATGGAAGGGAAACTAACCTACTGTTGTAACCGCTCACAGAAAGAATGAGATTGAGTAGCACAGCATCCCCACTAACACATAAATGACTCCAAACCGTACATACCACCTAAATTGTTTAATTTAAGTTTTAGTGTCCAAGCCAATCATTATGAGCATCATAGGCAGATGCAGGGGGTGCGGCCGCCACCCATTGCATCCCCAAATTTTTTTTTCATTTAGTTGTTTTTATTTATTTTTGTATTCATAAGTTGTCCTGAGCCTATAGGGGCTCGACCCCCATTGATAGTATAATTTTTAATTAATTTGATTGTAATGTCAATTGAATGCAATGTAATTAGATTGTAATTTGGATTTGAATTAATTAGATTGAAATTTGGATTTTTGAGTTGTAATCCATTGTGAATATGTGAATATGTACATTTAAAATTTTTGAATCAAAATCTTTTATGTTTTGGTTTGGTACTATAGTTTTATTTATATTTCGGTTGTGGTCCAATTGATTGATTGTCTTCACTTTGTTATTTTGTTTAGATAATGGACAAGTTTGTTATAAGAAAACCACGCAGCGTACTATAATAAATGCTCAGAAGAAGAAACTGATAAATTACCATGGATAATATCTTAGGGTTATAGAGGTTTCTACTTGGAAATTTTTAATTTTTTAATTTTTTTCAAGAATAAGTAGAAAACCCACTCATATTTTTGGGTCCCAAATTAATTATTTAGCTGATTTTTTTTGTTTAGGTTTTTCATGCCCTTGAATTTCCATGGAGTTCCTACTGCTCAAACTATCATTTTCTTTTATATATATATATAAAAGATGCAAATTATTAGGATCCAATTGCCACATTCAGCAAATAGTACGTACATGTATTTTAAAATTTTTAATGTTTTTAAATCCTTAATTTTCGATATTTTAATTCTAGGACACTTTTACATTACATAGGAAAAATTTCTTTTGTCATTTCGCCTTGTGTTCGCCCCCCTTCGAATTGGATCCCGAATCCGCCACTGAATTGAGCATGGAGCACCAAGCAAGAGCCTCGATGATTAGAGAAACTGCCTACAAAGAAAGAAGCGATTCACCTCACAAATCAAACAAAAATATTTTTTACGATAGACAAGCCAACAGCTATCAAATTTGTACTTCATTCTGTTTTAGATTGGAAAGTTCTTTATCTGTGAAGATAGCGAGCAACACAGATCAAGAATATATGAAAAATCACCTCAAAAGGGGCAATGCCCGTTCCATCCAGGTTAAATATTGAAAAACCCATCACCAACCTTAACTACGGTCCAGCAGTGCAATAACCAGCCAACAACCCCAACATATAGTTATAGTAATTCAACTTCAAGCAAAACCGGTTGGCTTTGGAATTATTCTTTATGAGCCATGTTCGATAAGAGCAAAGGCCAAGGAGAACTAAATGAGAAATGGAGATAACTAGAGAGTCAATTGCACAAGGTGTGTATGAGCCAAAAGCAGTATCTACTACTTTGGCCCATATCCCATTTGCTGCCGGTTGACAATACCAAATTAATGGATCAAAAGTCATATCTGGTCCCTGATTCACGAGTCTTGCGACATTACAGTGTCGTATTTTCATTTGCTAGAGACATCAATTGGGTGTTTTGTGATAGTTTATGCGGAATTAAACTATAAACAAACAACATGTTTTCAACAAAACATCAACTAGAATTATGATTACAATTTCGGATTCGATTTCATACCTAACACAGGAAATTAGGAATCTATAAATCTTAAGCCGCTTTACGATCCAATCCAAAGCTCCAAAGGCTCCAACAATTCAGAACAACAACTCAGATGTGTTGTCTCCTAAGGGATTTATGTCACTCTCTCGTTTTTGGGATTTCTCTAATAGATTCTGATGACTAACCCCTTGAATATAACAATTATATTTATAAGCCTTGGAAAACCCTAGAGAGAGCATGATACATAGGATCCTTAGGGATCTCAAATTCTAGTCGTAGGATAAAACTGAAGAACTCTTCTTCTAATACAATTAGAGCTTATACTGATTACAATCAAGTCCACCAACATATTGTAATTGACCGCTGGAATTTGAGATTATTGCAAACATGCCCCTTTACATTCAATTAATTCCTTCTACCATACTATATTCCATATGAGATATTAGGACTTGATTAATTAATTTGGTTATCGAGGACACATAATTCTAACATTTTGTTCACCCAATTCTTTCTCTTTTTTCCCCACAGCCGGTCTCCCAGCATGCACCTCCTGCAAACAAGAGCAAACCACACTCACGTATGAAACAGGAAAGAAAATAAGACTGCAGCCGGTTGACAGTACCAAATTAATGGATCAAAAGGCATATCTGGTCCCTGATTCACGAGAAGACATATCTATTCCAGTACTAATCTAACTTCATAAAGGAAGAGATGACAAGGAAAAAGCTAAAGAAATCCACTGATCATCCTCCATTTGACCATATGGTTTCCGAAAGAATGCAGCGGAGAAGAAAAGAGTCGACAAATCCAGTTCAATTGTTTACGTTGAAAGAAGAAACGTAGATGGTTTTAGTCAACTTCAAATTGTAGTTTCCTCAACTACCAAGTAGTGAAGTAGACATGCAGGACCCATTACTGTAACTCTATATTCTCAACGTTTCCTAAGTAAACGATACCCGTTAGCAAAATCAAGAACGGTAACAGCAGTATCAGCAAGAGCAGCAACGACGATTATTAACAAAGAATTGTAAAGCAGAAAATCCATAAGAATTAGCATTACCTCGAAGGGTGAGTTATCGCAATTTTTGCAGCTTCAGAACAAAATGAACGAAACATGCAGCAAGTGTCAGGTAGCAGCTTATTTCGTGCATTGGTTAGTTATATGTAGTTTCAAACAAGTAACTGAAGTAAGAGATACCACAGTAGTACAAGACAAAACTGAAAAACGTGAAATCGGCAATCAAGCAATGCATAAGGACCATTGCAAGCGTCACAGCTTACGAAGACGTCCTACACGTTAGGAAAAGGACATGGAAGAAAACATTCACAACATGATTGGAAATTTTTTTTTATAAAAAATGCCCTCTCCCTACTAATTTTGTCTGCTTCCCCAGTCTATGACAGGAGTCAAAGGACGTGCTAGTATTCATATGAGACAGAGAAACCAGTCGGACACATCATCTTCTATGCCCACTAAAATAAGAACAATAAGTCACAAAAGTTTAGGTACGTGGCTTCTTTTTTATTCGAGTAGAAAGATGCGTCCCAGCTACGAGGGATAGTTGCAGAAATATGTCGGGTTGCAGAGGAAGCATGCAACTAATCACGAGGCGACTGGGAATTTGGAACCACAAATTGTTGCCCACCACTAGATATTGGATGAGGAGATGTATTGCGCGGCCAGACTTCGAAATTGGCAAATTGCGTCTGAAAGGCATGTGGACCATGTTGAAAAAGATTTTTGGCTCTTATTGTTTACTAAAATTTTAATAGAATAAATATAAAATTAGTCGACCGAAAATCAAATAAGTTTTTCAACTTTAAAACCCATCAAATTAGTCTCTAAAATTTAAAATTTATTAAGAATTTAATCTTTTTGGGACCATTCAAATGTGAATGATTTTAAACCTCAGGGACTAATTTTATGTGTTTTAAACTTTAAGGACTTATTTGATTTTCAGGCAAACTACCGGGATCGAGATTGTATTTATCCCTAAAATAATTATAATATAATCATTCTTTAATTTTTCACTAATTTTAATACCTTAAAATTTTAAACTTCCTAAAATTTTACCTTTCAAACACAACCTTCGAAATTTTCACGTTCAAAGAATTGCCACGGGCGACGGGCCCCTAAATTTGATGCCCGTTCATTGCGACTTCAAGGTCGCTTTTCGGTTGCAATCTTTTCTTCGTTGTTTTTTTAATAATTAATCACAAGTGATTTGAACAAAATTCTTTTTTGGATTCTTTTGATTTGTACTTCTAAGTTTATTTATTTATTAAAACGAATAGAAATCTCAATCACTTATTCGCGACCTACTTACCCAGTCCTCGATATTAAAAAAAAATTACACTTTACATTCACATGATTTGAGTTTGGAAGTCTTGACATTTTGAACTTTGGACTTTACACTTCATTCTTTTATTTTTGACACTTTTATTTTTATATGAAATAAAGAATAAACTGACCGGAATGCAAATCAAAATAAATTAAAACTATGTGGATAAAATATATCAAAATTGAAAGAATAGGGTGCAAAATATCAAGATCTCAAACCACGTGAATGAAAAGTAAAATTAACCTTTTTTTTTTGTATTGCACAATCACTGGCTTTATTTCTTTCCATTACTGCATTCCTCTTTCTTCCATTAATCTTCTCTTTGGGACACAGGAGAGGTTGGAGGAGATTTTCACAAGCTGATAGTTGAACTGAAAACAATGATATTTTTTGGAACCCTAAACCAAAACAATGCTTTGAATCCCTTGACTAAGAACGGTGACTCAAATTCGATTGCTCCAAACATATGATTAAATTTTTTAAGTGGGAAGGCCTGAAAATTTTCTTTCTTAGGCGAAGGCCTGAAACATTGAAAGCAGGGATCTGACACACTAAATCAATACCAAAACTTTGGAAAAAAGAAGAAAATATACTATCCGGGAAAATCTTATCTGCCATTGGATGCAATAAATTGTACTTCGAGATTAAAATTTCCAATCCTGAATGCCATAACCTGATGTTGGATTACTTCTCAACGGGACAAGGAAAAGCTGAATCCTTCCACCCAAACAATCGTGGCAGTTATTTGTGGTATCTTCTAAGTTACCAGCAGAACTGTTCAAGACTCATTAGTGGCTCATTCTGAACAATCTTGTCTGTCTGCAAGTTTCATGTACAAAGCCTGAGGTAGTGTGCCTCACAATGCACCACACTTCTCTCCATTGCTACCTTGTGCTTTAGGACAGATCAGAAATACATCACAAAAATAGGTAGTGGCTGCAGTCAGTACCGGGTATAAATGCATATGTGTAGTCACGGCTGTGAAGCCTGTGTGAAGTAAACAAAACATAGTGCCTACTTATCAATTTGGTCCCAGTCAATAGATCTGTCTTCAAGACCATACTCTGATTCTTGAAGCCTGTTCCGAGCTAATCTGCTCATCACAGCAAGACCTGGAAAAGAGGAAAAAAATATAAGATGGAGTTGAGACATTAATATTGCGGCATTAATTGATTCCATAATAAACCCTATCCTCGAATAAAAGAAAAATTCTTGGAACTATGACCATCCAAAAGCCAGATATCCCCCCACAAAAGTTTGCAAGAGATCATGCAATGCGTAGCAATTGATAACAAGAAATAATACATGCAAATTCATGGCCAAACTAAACATGAATAAGAGTGTACAGAACTTCAAAGGGGGAAAAACCTAGACTGAAACAGACTAGGATGATTGCATTGTTGCTTGTGTGCAAGATTGGGGCTTTCTAAGAAATTATGAGGGTTTTCCTTTCTTTCTTTGGCCGAGACTCGAGGAATTCTTATCGCAACATTATTGGCTTCCTCATTTATGTAACCAACAAATATTGCCTAGAAGTTCTGGAGCTCAAACCAATTTGCATACCATTCATGCAAGAATCAGCATCCGAAAGATTAAAAAATCCACATTCCAATTATTGGATTTTACAAATAGTTTATTTGTGTGGCTCATGAAAATGGATGATGCAACCAGAGACTTTCAGTTGTACCTTCAACCATCCTATAGAGAGCCGACCACCATCCATCTCTTGAGATCTGGTATTGATCAAGGGACTCTTCAATTACTTTATCATGCTTTCCTTCCAAAACTCCCCGCAGAGTTATCACTGCATCCTTTGTTTTCTTGAGGATACTGTTCTCATCTTCAATTTCCAGACGTTGAAGATCACTCTGTGATGAGGTAAGGCTGACTGCAAGGGCGAATTGAGCAGCAGCAGCCCACCTTGAAGAGGCCAGCCATCTCCTCTGACCATCAACCTGTTTGTTCTCTCCTCTTGCCGACTTGTTTTCTCCTTCCCCTCCAAGTACTAAGCTGCGTAAGTATTGAGCATTTGCAGCTCCCGTACTCTGAAGCATCTTAGAGAAAGCACTTTGTTCATTTGACAGCAGTTCCTCTGGGCTGTTATATTCTAGAACCTGAAAAGCACATATATTCTGTATCATCCAAAAAATAACTGAAACAAAAGACTAAAGATAAGGATACGTCAGCTTAAAAAGGTCTGCTGATTCTCAAGTTTGACTCATTCAAAAAATATTATCTCGTCATCAAGGAGTTATCCATCTTGTTGAATGCCAGCAAAGAACAAGAATAACAAGAAAAAAATGTGCTGAACCTCTGAACATTGAAGGCATACCTGACCAGCATCAAGCAGAAGGATCCTGTCGCAGTCAATAATGGTGTTCAATCGATGAGCAATAATAAGCATTGTACAAGATTTAAATTCCTCTCGAATGGTTTTCTGAATAAGAGCATCAGTTCTGACATCAACAGCTGCTGTAGCCTCATCAAGAACCAGTATTTTTGATCTCCGCAACAGTGCTCGAGCAAGACTTAATAGTTGCCTCTGCCCAACACTGAAATTTTCCCCGGCTTCCGAAACCTTCACAGAATTAAAGGGCACTCTCAGCCAACAGTTGCATTCTATTTGAAATTATTAAAAAGCAAAATCATATGAGCCACTTCTGTTGATAATTGTAGCAATGCCTCCGACAGATTTGAGGTTATACAATAAAATGAAACGCTAAAGTCAACCTATTGTGGGGTGGGGTGGGGGTAAACATATCAAAACACAAGATCATCCAGAATGACACTTTTGAGTACCAACCTAAATGGTGAGAACAGCAAAAAAAGAAGAGCATTTACCTCTGCATCCAGACCAAAAGAATTCCTCCTGATCACGTCTTTCAAATGTGCCCTCTCTAATGCCTCCCAAAGGTCAGCATCATTGTGTTCATTGAAAGGATCAAGATTAAATCTTACAGATCCTAAACAGAGAAATATGTCCAAGATTAGAATAAGAGAGACTTCATATGTTTTACACACCAATAACAATCAACTTGGTAAGCAACGACTCTCTAATCAGTATAATATGAATAGTCTCATATAATTATTAAAACTGTGTTCTGCTTATCCTCAATCATGGGAATACTGGAAGTTTGAGGCATCCGTGAAACAATAAGTAAACGTTCACTGAAACAAATGGAAGAAGCCTTTTTTAGTTCAAGAATAAGTGACACGTCACTAATATTTTATCGTACTTTCTACTTCGTTTGTCTAGACTTAAGAGTGTTTTTGTCATTCCGTAATCCTTGGTTGTGGGCCACAGTTTTGGGCTACGAGATTATTTTATAAATAGGTTCGTCTTATTCATTTAGTAGATCTTTTGAAACCAGATTCACAATTTGAAGTTGCACCTACACTAGTCATTTATAGGCCATATGACTTTTGAAGTACAATCCCGATGATAGAAACAAGCACCCAGACACATATTATAGACATGCAAACTCATGCCAGTGCAAGTATTGGCACCATTAGGAGATGGGTCTGGACACCGCAGCATCTTTCAAATTACTGGGCTCAAGCTCCACCACTCTCCCTCTTTTTTTTTTTTTTTAATTGGGTTGAAAATGTTCAGAATTCGAAATAACTAATAAGACAATCAAGCAACTTGTGGAGAACAGACATAGAAACTCCAGCTTCACACCAAGGACTAACATATACTATTAGAATCAATTCGGAAAAAAAAATTCTTTAAGAAAAAGGGAACAATATTTCAACAAACAAACGAGGAAGCCAGGGGCACTCAGCTGTCATCCCAGTTTAAAGCAAGATTGTAATCAGTGTACCTGAAAAGAGAACTGGGGACTGTGGTATGATTCCAAGAACTTTACGCAGATCATGAAGTCCAAACTTTGCAATATCATAATCATCAATTAAGATTCTCCCTCTTTCCAATTCTACAATACGAAACAAAGCATTGAGCATGCTAGATTTCCCAGCCCCAGTCCTTCCAACAATTCCCACCTTGTCAGTTGGAGAAATGGTGAAAGACAACCCATGCAGCACAGGAGGAAGTTCAGGCCTATATCGTAGGACAACATCCTCAAACTTAATGGATCCCGAAGAAGGCCATCCAGGAGGGGGGCAGTTGCCCTCAATAATAGGTGGAGCCTCTGAAGGCAAATCTATGTAAGTGCCAACTCGCTCAACTGCATTTAGACTGTTCTCAGCCAGACTTGCAAGTCTGAGTACGCCTGTCAGTAAACCTGTGATGTTTAAAGCATAGCTAAGAAGAAGACCCATGGTCGATGCAAATGCCTGCTGGTTTTCTGCCCTCCCATTCTGCATGACAGCAAAAGTCGCTGTAAACCAAATCATGAGGCCTCCCAATGTTTCCAAACGAATTGCAAGCCAGCGGTTTCCACTCATGTTCACGAGGGTAAATCTAATATTGTTGTCAACAGATTTCCCATTGATGTCTGCCATCCGATCATAAGCTTTGTATGCACGAATTGTTGATAGACCATTCAGTGCTTCTCCAAATTGTGCATAAACAGGAGATCTGCTGATGGAGTCTAAGCGCTTCACTTCACGTGCTGTGCTCTAAAGATATGAAAAGATGCTCACATCAGAAAAAATCCATTGTGCTCCACAAACACAAAATAGCGTTTACTGGTAGATGTATAACAGCTGACTTAAAAATCCAATTTATCGTGATCTGCGAGGACTCCAAATTACCACTCATCTTTATAGGCAAGTGGTACCTCACCCCAATATGGACAGAGGGAGAGTGGAGAAAGGGAAGAATCATGAGCTCCACGTGGGAAGGAAGCCTTTGGAGAGGGGGATTGCTGCCCAACAATTTTTTTTTTAAATTTGGGCAACATGTGCTTGACCTATCACTCACTCATATCATCAGAATACAATACTTAACTTCCATGAGAACCAACGGCAAAAAGATCACAAATATAAGCCTTCACAAACCTGATAGTATAGGTAGGCCGCATAAAACAAAACCAAAAGTGGCATTATGGCCCACAAAGACAATGTGCTCACAATCCCAATCAAGATGAAAGTAGAAAGGAGGCTTGACACTTGGCCAAGGAACATGTTCACAAATGGAGCAACATTCCGGTCAATGTCCCCCAGATCCTTTGCAAATCTATTGATGATCCGTCCAAGTGGATTGGTTTGAAAGAAGACCATGGGAGCTCTCAGTATGGAGCCAAGCATGGCATCATGCAACCTTCTGGCAGCATAGAGACTTTTCATGATCAACCAATAAGAGTTCACCAGTGTCACCATAACCTGAAACAAGAAACCACAGAGACATTTAGAAGTTCAGATCTTCGCAGTTGAAATCAACAACAAATACACTATGGACGTATACACCGAACCTCTCAACAGGAAATGCTGTACCTGAGCAATAAATAACAATGAATGAAAAAGAGTGAACATTCACCGCGGATCATAAATAGTGAGATTTATAAAAATAACTTTTAAGGCATTTTAACTTAAATGTACTCATACCTGACCAAACGATAGAGCTGCATATATTGTATTGTAGAAACCAGGACTGTATCTCCTCGAACTGCCTTGATCAGTCCAACGGCTTAACCATGTGCTACTTGAAACCCGTAGAACCTCAGAAAGAACGTAGCATGTAAAGAGTATCATAACCACCCATAGGCCTCCCAATGCATTTTTATACCTGCACCACCAAAGTTGAATCAAATCTGTGTTCAAAAGGATGAGGAAAAAGAAAAAAGACTGGTACAAACAGGATTTAACTCATAGTTCATTTCGGGATTGACCAAACTGCCAGTGTTAGAAACCAAAAGTCATTCAGCACATGGTGCATTGTGAATGTATGGTTATTGAAAGGTCCTCCTTATCTGTAGTGGATACTTGGAGATACTAGTTGTTGGAAGGTGTAATTTTGAGGGTTCTGGAGTTTGATCCAAAGTGGAGGATGGAGAAAAAGCCATATCGGGAAAGGAGGTATGCATATTGTTCATATTTGGAGTGGAGAAATTAATGGATAACGGGAGGCACTGCAACCATCTTGCAGCAGTCACAACATCAAGTCCCCAGTTAGAAGAGGAATCCCTAGTAGTTCTTGATAAATAATAAATGACATTTGCTAAATTTTTTCAAGGTATTAAGGGTAATGCAGGATAAAAATTATGATTTACTTTCTAGAACAATGGTTAGGGTCTAGAAAAACTGCCTCCAACTAAATGTGTTCAAAGTTTTGTTTAGCTCAGTTTTTATAGTAAGAACAAATTTGAGTTTTCTTTCACCATAAAGGAAAATTTTTACGCGTGAAGTTATCTAGTTGAACCATATAAGTACGGGTTCATTTGTTACCTCACCAAGACCTTCAAACTAACCACACCCGTTTCACGTTCTTCCTGCTTAATGAGAACAGATTTGCCTTCTTTCGGTTTATTTGTGTTTAAATTTTTTTGGAAATCATTCACCAAGCCATTTGCAACAGGTTTCGAAGTGGGTTTGTGGTCAATTGTATCACTATCAGCCTCCTCCTCTTCCACATATTCTTCCATCTTTCCTGCATTTTCCATTAGCTTCTGGAAAAGAATGCCATGAATAGAGAGCTCCTCAAATGTTCCCGCCTCTTTAACCGTACCTTCATGGACCAAAATGATTCTATCAACCTGTGAGAGAAAATGCAGCTGATTTGTGACAAGGACTCTGGTCTTTCCTCTTAGTTCTCCTTTGATACATTTATCAAAAACCTGAAGGTTATAAGAAATGCGAGTTAGACCACTAGAAGATAATGTTAAAGCACTATTAAAATTTTCAAAAGCCCAATTCCGCTCTATTCATGCTTCAAAAATAAAACGAAGAGAAAAAAGAGTAGAATCAAGACACACAACATAGTCAGAAAGGTACAAAAGAAAATGAATAGACAGAAAAGGAAAACAAACGAAAGAGAAACAATTATTTGTTCATCCATTCAATCCCAAAGATATGTTATGTATAAGTACTAAAGTTCACATTTATCCCCAATAGATAAGCTGAGTTTCAAGTCATTTCGTTGAAAACTCATGGGTCAAATTGGAAGTGTATTGTGAGAACCATCATTTTTGTAATTTCGCTTTACATATTGCTGGAATTAAGAAAGAGGCTAACATGAAACTTTTGTGATAGTATAGCATATCTTGGTTTTGGAACTAGGTAAGTTCATCAACCCTAAAGAGACAAAAGAAAGAAAAAGAGAAAAGAGGAGGCCATTCCTTGTACCACAAAGCATGAAGCAACAAATGATGAATACACTGCCACATTTTTGCCTATAAAACAACACTCCGCTCAAAGCATATCTTCTAATGAGATTTGCAGTTAAATGGGATTTTATCCGTCAGGAGGGGCACTTTGATAGGGGCTTTCTATGTCAAATGCCCCTTTAAAGGAATCGTGTACCATCTAGATCCTCTTAAAAGACTCAAAATAAGAAGGAATATTGAATTTATGACTGAGTTCAACTTCCAACCCAATCCTTAGCACCATCTCCACTGAAAAAATACTAGAACATACTAGCAAGAACAAACGAAAAGAAAAAAAAAACCCCATTATTTTCTAATCATTGGAAAGTGTGAAACTCAAGATTACATGAATAGTATCACCATCTCCGAAATTACAGTGCGAGACACAAGTTTATCTGCCTCTAATGTGGAGTACATCTAGAAATCTGGAAACATCTCTTATAATGGATGCCCCCACAGCACATAGAAATGCACACCTCTATCTTCTACAGTGAATCCATGCCATAACGCTACATCCATCACTCTAGTGATTGGTCAAAAGTGCTCAACATTTTTGTGTTATTTTTTCCACTTGAGTGTGTGCATATTAACTCTAAAATTTCATAACATGATAAAATAATCCTGTAAATAAAATCCATGGGAAGGTTTTAGGAGCCTAATCAATATCAGGGATAGCTACAAACCGAACATAAACCACGTTAGATGAAAGCATTGGAGCCACGCCATTGTAACATGACCAAACGTTATATTATATCATTCATAACTTGAAGCACAATGTAGATCAACAACAGCTCTTTAAGCGAATTAATATTTGTTAACATTAACAGTTACCTGTCGAGCCACATGGGCATCCAGAGCACTTAAGGGGTCATCAAAAATGTACACATCAGAATTTGAGTACACAGCTCTGGCCATGGAAACTCTTTGCTTCTGACCACCACTAATATTTACTCCTCTCTCACCAATCTCAGTAAGATCACCTCCCTAGTTTAAGCACGGAACAAAGATTGAATTCAGGCCCACTTGAATAATATGTGACACTATGACAAACATCCTCAAAATTTGGCTGCAATATAAGATATCGACAACCACTTACAGGTAGCAGTTCAAGATCATGCTGCAATGCAGTCACATCAATTGTCTTATCGTATCTTGCTGGTTGAAAAGCAGATCCAAATAAAATGTTATCACGCACCTGTAAAGATGAAAACCATAATAATTACAATAACTGTAAGGGTAACAAGAAATGTATGTTACCAAATCCACAGGATTATAATAAATGAACCCGACAGCGAAATTGATCCATCAAAGCTTCCCTAACCAATTTTAGCGTAAGCAACAAACAAAATTACCACTTATACTGCATGCATACAACAGCAAGGTTTGTAAGATTGACGTACAATCAGTTGAATTTACCAAAGACACATTGGGACAATAAATGAGCTTTCTTTAACTCACAGTTGCATTGAAAATCCACGAAACTTGTGGAACATAAGCAACTGCCCCCCTTGTAACAACAGTGGCATCTGAGATTGGAGGAATCTCTCCAAGCATGGCAGAAATAAGTGAGGTCTTCCCTTCTCCAGTACTGCCCACAATTGCAACTAAGCTACCAACAGGCACATCCAAATTGATATTTGACAGTGTGGGCTTCTCCGCCTGAAAAGACAAATAAGCTTCAAAAACTGCTAGTTTCCAGACAAGAGAAGCAAGAAAGAAAGTTTTCAGGATTCAAAAACATCACCAAGTATAAACAATGTAGAGCTATCATAGCAAGCATCTATCCACAAATGAAATGGTATTAGACCAAGCACATAGATAACAATAAACTTCACATTCACCTCTATACCAAAGGGCTATCAGAAAGCATGATTTTTTACCCCCACTTACTTCATGGCATTAGGAGCAAGAAGATTCAGAATACATTTTTAACCTGGGGGCTTCAGTAAAAAGAATAACTACCACCTGACTGCAAGATTTTCATAAATGCCTTCACTATAGTAGCATGAATCTTTACAAAGGTTCTTTAAAATGAAAAGCAATAAATGGAAAGAGAGAAACAGACCTCAACCTTAAATTAGTAACATTCATATCATCAACATGCATAAACATGTTAATGCATGGGAATCTATGTTGACATGTCACAAGCCGAAGCAAATAAATTGAACAGACCTTAGGGTCCCAAGAAAAGTATCCGTTCTTGATGGAGATAGCTGGCAGTCCTAGATCAAGAGGCGGGTTTGGTAGAAGAATTCTCTCTTCAGCTAAGAGTAGCTCCTCCAGACGCTTTAAGGATACATTTGCATTTACAACCTGCCAAATTAAGGCAGCATTAGAAGCAGAGAAATAATAGAGTTGAAGTAGTTCGAAAAATAATATCCTTTATAGCTCTTTTTTTTATAAGTAAGAAAATTTTATTAAAGAAAAAGAAAGCTGACAGTACAAGAGACTATACTGACAAAAACTAAAGCAAACAAGCTAAAAAGCTAAGAAAGTCTGAAAAATCCACAAAAAACCGAATTAGCCCACAAAAACAAAGAATGCAACAAAAAACCCCCCTAAACTAGCCAAAGACACAACCCTGTCTTCGAAATATCTTCCATTTCTTTCCCTCCACAAGCTCCATCAAATGCAAGCTGGAATCATCCAAATGGCAAACACAATTGGATTCTCAAACTTCCTCCTCCCAACAACACTAAACATCCACTACCTTCCTAGGCATAACCTAATCATAGTTAAGAATTTTCAACGATGTCATCCCAAATGTTCACACATTTAAACTTAGCACCAAGAGGAAGCTCAAGATATTTCATCGGAATGGACGACACCCTACAACCCAAAATATCTGCCAACCCCTGAACATTACCCACTCTGCCAATGGAAATAACCTCGGACTTGCCAAGGTTAATCCTAAGACCAGACGCCACCTCAAAGCACAAAAGAGGTTCCACACTTAATTCTCCACATCCTCACAAAAAATCGGCGTATCATCAGCAAAGAGTAAATGCAAAATACTCACCCCATTACTACCATCTCTCTCAACCTCAAAACCCTTAATGGCGCCTCTTTCAACTGCCTCATTCATCATCTTGCTTAAGGCTTCCATAACAATCACAAACAATAGGGGTGAAAGAGAATCACCCTGACGCAAACCTCGAGTACTCCCAAAGAAGCCATGAGGAGAGCCATTCACCATCACGGAAAACTTCACCATAGAGATACAAAACTCAATCCAATGACACCACTTCTCTCGAAACCCGCATCTCCTCAAAAGATACAACAAGAACTAATTCACATGATCATAAGCCTTGTGAATATCAAGTTTGCACATCACCCCCGGAACCTTTATAGCTATTTAACACAAAAAAAATCATTGGAAGTTGTACAAGCACCAAGTGATGCTCTCCACCTACCTAATATGAAGAAGAGGTGCGATTTGAGGTGTGCAAAATGTTGATCGAATAGTAAATCATAAAAACTATCATATTCCATCTACCAAATTGCAGCACCATCTAACAAAAATACGCAGCATTGTGACTACTCAGTTCATCTCTATATGTTTATTATTGTACGAAGACTACAATGTGGGGCATGAGATGCAATTTTTTCAAAGATTTGGGTTTTAAGTTCACATCAGGCAGAGGTGGATTGACTTTCTCATATAGAAGGATATTTCTGGGTTTGTCACACGAGGATATTCAAAGGTACGACTGGCATCTCTTTTCTATTCCTTTCTTTTTCGTAAGTAGTTGAGTATTAAAAGGAGTTAAAATCTTCAGCATCTGCTCAGGCTAACAGCAGATACTTCAAAAAGTTTTAGGCATTGAAGATTAGAAACTAAAATAACAGAGACAAAAAAACCTTAGACAAGGAAGACACAACCTAAAATGGGGGACGGAGGGGGGTGGAGAGAAGGCCCCAACCATCTGCACACAAAGTGGTGGAGGGAGGGGATGGGGGTGAATGACAATAGCAGGATAAGCAAAATGGGATAGATTTTCTGAGGCCTAAGCAATGACATGAGGGGGAAACCTTTACTCTTGGGTGTATCTGACTACGAAAAACAATAGTGAGAATGTTCGGACAATGCCTCATGACTTACAAAAGCAATGTTGAAATATCATCATCTCACAACCAGAAACTCTAATTCTTTGGAAAAAGCTTGTATGTTTGCGAAGAGTTTTGATTGAAAAAAAAAATCTACGTCACCTGATATGCCCCAAGACGCTCCAGCAAACGAACTCCCACAATCCAGAGAACATTAATACTAGCCAGAGAAGCCAACTCTTAAGACTCTTTATGGACAGACATTTTATTTCCCAATAACTGAAAATTAGAGGACTGGAAATCTGTGATAAGGCCTTTCAATGGGGTTCTTCCTGAAGATATTTTAGGCCTTAATAGTATAAGAACCACAACGTCTGAAGACAATTGAGTAAGCAATCAAAAAACTACAAAAAAAATTGCATGCAAAAGTATGGTAAAAAATATTCCAGCAGGACATGAGGTTTTGACAATGGTGAAGACAGAACCTGAGTTATTATATTAGGAAGCATGAATAGGGGAAAGCGAAGCACTGCAAACAGAGAAAGGGAAGTAAAGGCTCTCGCAGGTGTCAGATCCCCACCAAGCAAAGTGAAGATTCCAAATGATATCACAGTCACCACAACTGGAATGGTATTTAGTATAAATCCATTGCACTGCAAAACAAGGGAACAAGTTAGTAAAAAGAACAAGATAGCATTCACATAATTCCCAGGCTAAACAAATACGATAATTAAAAACTCATGCCAAAATACAACTTGCAAAATCACATTCCCAAATACCAGTGGTATATGGTGGATAGACCTCCTCAAAAACAACTGAATATCATATATATGGAAAGACATGAGACGCTCCCCAAAAAAAAAAACATCTGAAGTAGTCAGTTGTTCTTAGAACTGTAAAGCACTCTGCATCTTTGTCAATTCTTGTTCGGAAACAAGGACCATCTGGTGTTTTATTCCTATCTTTATTCCTTTTCCAGTCTGACATGGTCAAAAATGTTAAATAAGACCCCATATTTTTTGCCCACACAACATGCTGATTTATTAATCTGCTTTCAAGTTTACATACCAAGTGCACCATATCGATGTCAGACACTGACCTCTTGGGTATCTTCCCAATTCCCATCCTCTAAGCAGGACAAGATTTGGTAAACAATGCAACTAAAAAAAATGGCAACACAAATATTAATAGTTATATTATATTATTACCAGTTCAGTTGTTCAATACCCATGACAAGTACCTTTTTTTCTCTTTTTTCCAAATCATGTCCTACTCCAAAATTGTTGGAGAAAAAATTCAGGGGACCGTGAGCATGTATGTAATGAATTTCATTTCCTTTTTTAAAAAAAATTCAGGGGACCATGAACACATGATATGTCCATTAAAAATTAAGACTAAAGTAACTGGCTTTTCAATGGGCAGAGCAGGTCTTCTTCTTAACTCGAAAAAAAAATGACCTAAGGTGCATAAAAAATAACACTGGAGCAGACAATACTGATGTGTTTCACTTATTTTTAAAAGAAGCAAGCAGAAATTGTTGAACATGTCCCACAACATACCGCTCCTATCAGTGATGCTTTTCGAAACCAAGACAATTCCTCTGTCCGAACACTTTGTACTTTAGCTTCGAAACTACTCTCCCATGCATAACATCTGAACCATTTCAGCATAGACAATCAAAACAACCATTAAATGCCTATATCTCACAAGAAACACCCAAATAACACTAGTGGAAATATATCATACTTTACAGTGTCCATAGCAGCCAAAATCTCATTCATGAGACCAATTCTCTTGTCTGTACGTTGCAAACCCTCCTTAGATAACTTCTGCATTTTGGTTATGATAAACGTCTGTTCCACAACAAAAATTAGAACGATCATGAAAAATCTTTAACTCCTCGTAATCAATCCCCAGTATTATCTTATTACAAACAATGTTAGTCAAAATTAGATTTTTTTCTCCTCTTTGTATCCAAAGTTTCCAATCCGAACATGCTTCTACAAAATCATTGCCAGTTATCTCAAACTGGCCCCTTCAAATGAATCTAATGTTATTTACCAGTATCAGAAGCTAAAACAGTAGCAGATTTACCAGCAAATGATCCGAACACTAAACAAAGACAAGGGCACTGGAAACAAAAAAGAAAACCACATGTAATATGAATTCTTTTTTGACTGGTAAGTTACATGCGCATCCATTTAGTTTAGAAAACATGACTCACCCAGTATCTTATTGTTATGCGGGGAGGCAGTATCATTTAAACTAAAACTCATCGGAAAAACCACATTCAGTAAGGTAATAACGCTACTATTTCAAAGATAATAGGCAAAGTGAAGTGAGACGACTCTTGCACCTGGATGGGAAACAAAAAAACTAGCATTAATGCACCGAGAAGTGAGGCAATGCCCAATTGCTGGTAAAGGAGAACCATCGCAATGACGATACGAAACGGTGCTGACCACAAAGTATGAAGTGATTGGCATATTTGCTGTACAAATAAAACACCAAATTAGTAATTAAATCATACAAATTACAAAAAAATTAACAAGCACCCCTGAAAATACTATAGTCAAAGTTTGATCAAGTAAATGATCTCTAACTACAGCAACTTTCTCTCCTTTAAGATAATCAAATTGAGTTCAGATTGTAACTTCCAGCAGAAAACGTTTCATATAGATCAACATTTTCAAAGAACAAATAACCCCCCCCCCCCCCAAAAAAACAACAAAAAAAGCAAAATAAATGTAATTCTCTTTATCTGATTGAAATCCACTTCTCTACCAGGCTGAGATAATAATGCAGAATTCAAACATCACATTATTTACGTAATGCTCTTTCATCAAAATGTTAGAAAGTATATAAAAAGAGAACTTTGTGTTTTTAACCGAAACACAAAATAAGACGGAAAAAGACAAAATGTCTTTGAAAAATCAGCTTGTAGCTGCCCACCAAAATGGCTAATCACTAATCTAAGGAAACTTCTGGCAATTCAGTTTTCTATTTCCAAGAAGACTCTGAAGCCTTATAGCACTAATTCCCACGTAACTTTTAAGTTGCTGAACTCCCTCCAAGTCTCCAGAACAAGAAAATTCAATCAACAAGATTGTTCAAAACTTAAAAAAGTAGAAACAACATTTCAACTTCTGGAGTGAAAACAGAGGTGAAGCTGATTACCAAGCACACCAAACTGAAGAAGCATACTAATCAGAATTCTCCGTTACAAAGTGTTGTCTGCAAGAATTCATAGTCTTGCACTAACTATATGTGGCTCCAAAGTACTTGTTATATTCCACTCAGGGCTAGGCATGAAACGCAGCAAAAACAACCCAACCGAAAACTGATCTTAAACGAGTAGTATCAAGCATTTTGCATTGGTGTAAGACAAAAATTCACTTTCCAACATGGTCTTGGGTCAACGACGGTGGTGGGACACTGTTCGGGCAAAGCTATAACAAGACAAGATGCACTGAATCACTTTTCACGTCCAAGTCTGTCAAATTAAAATTTAGTGATATGGCTGCTTTCATGGGGATTCTGTACCTGTTTTGTTGAGTTGACACGCATACCTTTATTAAAATTACATGTATAGTTATGTAGACTACCAGTTTTATTTTTTTAGATGTTCTCAAAATATTAATATACGCGGATATCAGTAAGACTAAACAGAAACTGGTGACTTCACAAATATGCAAAATTGAATTGGATTTTTCACAGCATCAACTATTAAGTAAATCATAAGCATAAATTTCAAATGGGAAATAGAGCAAACCTGTAGTGCCTCGGCATCAGTTGTCATCAAGTTGGTTATTTTCCCAGAAGCAAATTTCTTGCGAGCTTCATGAGTTAGCCTTAAAGATTTACGAAATACAGCGGTAACCTAGGATAAAGACATCTCAGTATATAATTATTACAGAACCATCAACACCTTCAGTGCTGGCATGAAACAATTCAAGAATGTAAGTTCAACTTTTCCTTGTATTAGTTCAGCTGGGATCAATAATATTACCTAAAGGGACCTCCCAACCGAAACATGAAACGATAGATCAGAAGGACCTTCACCCACACAATTCATTTTTTAAGAAGCTCAACCCCATTTTCCCTCTGACACACGCAAGCTTAACAATTATGACCCAGTACCAAACCAACAAATCCATTGCCAAATTTTAGACATGACTAAGCACAAGAACTGATCCAAGCAATAGTGCTGTTCCATCTCAGGATATTAAGCCATGTTTGCAAATCCCAAAATTCTAGAAATTTTAGTGGTATTGTGAAAATTGAGGTAGTTAGAGTTTTATTGATTTTGTGAGAAAGTAGTGTAAAATATTGTAGTAGGTGTTGTGGACTTTTTAGACCAATGATTGGGGTGTTAAATAATTATTGGAGTTGGTGAAAAGGTGGAAATTGCTTTCCGTTTCCACCCCTCATTTTTACCTTTGGTTTGCCATAAATTATGGGTGTTTTTGTAATTTAATTCCCCACATGTTCTGCGCATGAGACATGTCCCTGACACCCATCGACTGCTGCGCGCGCACACATAAACGATACCCAGGTGGCCAATTACCCCAATAGCCCACGCACAGTAAAGATAAGCTAGGGGTTTTTGGTCAGTTGAGTTCCATAATGCATTAATTGTGAAAAGTAAACTCGTCATTTTTTTCCTCACTTTAACCCATCAAGCTTTGCACAATGCTATTACCTACTCCCTATACCCAACCCCCAATTTATCCAGATCCTCCCCCCAAATACCCTTGCTTACTTTGAAGAAAAGCAAAGAAGCTACCCTGATACAATAATTTTTGCCACAACCAGTTTAGTATCATGGAATTAATACAATCAAATAATCATGTAAGACATTGCAAAAGGGAGGCTAATCTACTTCAGAAATATCTAAATAAGTGCCAAAAAAATGTCACGAGGATCAGGGGTAGAAAAGCCAAAATTTGAAAAGGAATACCAAGGTTGATCGTAGCCGGTATCCAACACGCATCACATTCTGAAAGTATTGAGCTTCACATAACACACCAAAAACCTGGAGCAAATTACACCAATCAGAAATTACGTGTCTTGATTAGTCAATAAAGAACAGAAGTATGATGGTCGAGCTATAGAGCTGTCACCAATCATAAGGAGGAACAATACTCTCAGCTCAGTGACAAAGGTGTAGGCAGAAAGAGGATATGCAGTGAAATGTAAATTAATCCACTTCATAATAAAAGCATACAGTTAGTAAATCATATGGTGACATGAAATATATGATGCAAGTAGTGGCACAATGAATCAGTTTTTGTTAAGGGTACCATTAAGATAAGGAGGAAGAAAAAATGAACATTAAACAAGCACCCAATAGATGCTTCTCCAAGAAAATCCAACATAAATCCTGAGATTCTTACAGTAGAAAGAATACAACAGGACATGCCCTAATCAACCTCCATACAAACACAAAGATGAGAAGGTCAGGACCTATGGGCCAAGGGACAGTCTCAGGTAGACAGTTTCTATGGGGCGTAGGCCTCCCAAAAGGTAACGGAGGCGAGCAAAGGTTTCCTCGGGCCAAACAGACATTGGCCCTCGAGTGCAAAGGCAGAAGGGAGCTTGACTGCATGATATTACAGGAACCTACACTATCTCTGAAAGTCTATAGAACATAACGTTGATAAATTGAAATCCCAAACTCAACATGTACATTTCACATGTCTAAGGATAACCTGTTCCAATAGATACCAGCAAAGTTCTCAATACGTAAAAGACAAAAACAACAGATCAGTTTGAAATAAATAAATACAGACCTCAAAGGCACATACAAGCCAACTTTCATGCAGTCTCCAATCCAGAGGTATGCATAGAAAGAAATTCACTAACTTCAACATATATACACACATTTAAATCCTATAAATTGAATGCAATGAAGAACTGACTCAGTGAACAATAGAAAATATGAAATTCAGTGCATCAAGCTTTAATCCACTGTCAAACTGCACAAGAAGCTTTTGATTTAGTTTATGATCACTTCTAAAGGGGTCATAGCAAGAGTGAAAAACAGAGAGCTAGAAATTAGGCCACTAAAATGCCTCATCTCAATCCACAAGGATTGGGATCTTCACCATGCATTTATTGATTACAGAAGCAATACTGTGATAAGCATACATTATACATGAAGGTAATCAACATATTGGCAATAGGTGGACAACCCAGAACATAAAACAGAATATTCATGTCATACCACTCCAACAAAGATTGAGAAGGCATAGATGTATCCGATCCACGCAGGATCCCCCCGTTGCATTGACTGCAGAAAAATTCACCACAAGTTAAGTTGTACACTTTCAGTAAATATAATCTGTATAAGGATTTGAGTTGCTCCTCAATCCTTTAACATGGCTGTCACATCTAAATACTTCTTTAGCTAATCGAAATAAACCCCAAAATTGTCTCCCATTGTAAAATAAATTCAGAAAACACATTTGTCCCACCATAAAGTAATATCTTCAACTAAAACTCATCACATAAAAATTTACGTAACAAACTAGGGTAATTTAACTTAGAGAAATTGTCATGCTCAAATTGCCAAAGTCATGCATTGTATTAAAATTCAGCTTTTTCTCATGGTATGAATTAACCATATGCCCTTATTAGTCATCCACCTGTACTTAATCCACCTTTTGACTTCTTGATACAGGGCCTAGTATAGGAATGGGTTCAGCTCAGCCAAACGAGATCCAAAGAGCTTCCCACTTATGGGCATACAGAAGCTCAAATTTGCATCCGCCCATAGTTTAAACTATAGTCAACTTGAAACATACTTAACGAATAATTAACTTGGCCATTGCAATGGCTGGCAACTGACTCAAGCGAGTTGGTAAAAGTTTCCATTGTTTGGAAGTGTAATTTCTGTTCCTTCACTTTAAGCGATTTCCTTCTTGGTATTTTTTAATAGAGTCCTATTTAGTTAGCACATGACTAACTAGTATAGCTGTAAAAGAATGATTCAAAGGAGGCTTAGAACAGTAGGGGTAATTGTAAGATTCGTCGACTGCATGATTTCAAAAGCACCAGCTTTTTGCTCCAAGGAAGCTTTTGTATTATTCAGCTCACCTTGGAGTCAATGTTGAAAGTCTCAACACATCCCTCTAACTAATATCCGACTTCTAAACTTACAAGATTCCAATGCACTTAAGATGTGAAAAAATAAGAGTGATTATCATGAGTAACAAAAGAAGAGAACTGAGAAGTTTGAATCAAGGGGTTCCAATTCTCCGTCCCTTCCCTACAAGTTTTCCAATACACTAGAGTACATAACGATCATCTTTCAAAGCTTGAAATCTGAAAAAAGTTGACTGTAGAAACACCTATAAGAAACCATTTCTTTAGTTTGATTGCTCTAGACACAGTTTGCCGTGATCATCTACCAAACAAATATACTCACACTTGACCTTCTGAAAACAACTTCAATTGTATCTGTCCATACACATTTTCCCATCAAAAACAACAAAAAACCGATCCAATGATGCCCATAGCATTCAAAACGTTCTATACAGGTATAGATACCAATAAAGATCATATAGTCATATGAAAATAAACGAGTGTACTACGGCCATGTAACATGAGCTAATTAAGGCTTAGCAAAAATAGAACTTGAGCTAATTAACAGAATCAACATCACCAATAATGATCAGCATTAATTCTTACTTACCAATTTCATTAACCAGATATGTGTGTTTGTTTGTGTGGGTGGGTGTGTGTGTGTGTGTGTAGAAATTCACACATCAAGTGCTAAATAAAGGTGGTTCTCAAAGTTTGATGCCAAACAGAGCACCCAAAAAGAGATTGATCTGCCATTACATGTAAAACAAACTAACCTGTAGAAGGTTATTTAAGATGAGCGGCCCCACAAACTGGGAAAGATCATTGCCAATCTACAAATGGAAAATTTTGTTTAAAATATGCAACACATCACGAAACTTCATATAAGTTTGGCATGTGAACAACCATGGCTATAGATGCTTTGTGTATTGGTGTGTGCGCGGGGAAATAGAAGTACGAAAGTTTTCCCAAAAGTCATAAGCCCGTTACCTTCCAAACGCCTCCCCACCAAAACCTACAGGAAGCAAAACAAGGACATCAATGAGATTCTCATGCACAATAATGACATAGGAAGCAGACCACCACATCTAAAAAAGAAACTTATAAAGGGTTTCTATATATGACATTATATATTACATAGGAGAAGGAAAATGGCTGTTCTGGCACCACATATTTGTCCCTGATTTATTCCAAATTAGGACTACAACTCCACAATATTAATTACTATTCATACAGCCACTTCTGTCACATTAATTAAACATAAAGGATCAAAAATCAATTCTCTAATGCCTCTCTTCATCATGTAAAATGTTCCAAAGCCTCTCTATCGACAATAAGACAAGAATCATACAAGTTAATGACCTAAAACTCTTGAACTTTTTTTATTTATTAGTGCCAAAGAAACACTAGATTTTTTCAAAGGAGAAAAGATAGGTATATGATACTATTAGTCAAACATAACAACGAACAAAACATAAGAATTCTTATCAGCCGTGTATCTCAATACTCACCTTCCCCCAAGGCCACTATTTAAGGCTCTTAAAAGCCAAGGCTTAGGCTTCCGAGATTCATCAGCCCAACATCTCTGGAACCTACAAAGTTAGCCAAAAACTTGATAGGACCTCACAATACTAGAGTTCATTAAGAAAACCAAATTGAGAAGAAAACAATCACACACGTATTGTTCAATGTTTCAGTCCGATCCCAAGTATCTAATTTCCAGACATCTTTCTCTGTGATAGGTCTTTCATAGCCCAGCTTCATTATGGGATTCATCCACGAAAAAAATATCTCTGACAGAAAAACAAGTAACGAAAATTAGTTACTAAACAGCTCAACCATACCAAAACCAACCTACATCACAGTTCTCTTGAATTAGTGTCATCACCCCATATACAATTAGCACATAAAGAAAAAAAAAAGGTGGGGAAAAGACAGCTGTAAAGATCAAATATCCTCCCCTAAATCTACTTTTTAAGAAGATCGAGTATGTAAGAAGCTAAAACATGTTTTTTTATAGGTCATTTGAAGAAAAACAATAAAGAAGTCAGACTGAGGATTACTGTTATATAGAACGAGGATGAAATCATTTCACTTTGAACAGACACAAACCAGTCCTTGGAAGAGTATTCATAGTAAACCAGAGATGAGTTGTTTTCTCATTTTTTGTTATTACAATTCTAACTCCATCAACACAAAGAGATTTGATATTTTATAGATGATAGGCATTCATGTCATATGAATTGACATACACATACTTGAAAATATGTTGACATGCTTCTCAGGACAAACTTGCTCTCCTCCAGGAAGCTCATCATATGCAGCATCATCAATTGATTCAGTCCGGATTGGGGTATAACCAGGATAGGGATCCAATTGAGGAATGTATATAAGTAAAAGTATTCCAAACAAAACCTACATAAAATTAATAAGAATGACCATTATTTATCTTCACTGTGCTAAGTGAATTTTATCCCCATAAAAAGGAAAGGCCAAAATCTAAATACACACAAATAAGAATGCTTTGTAATGTAACTGACGCTAGATTACACAAGAAATACTGCTGTTCTCAGTCTTTCCTAGGACTTGAAGTGATGTCCTATGTGTACATAAACATCTAAATACACACAAATAAGAATGCTTTGTAATGTAACTGGCGCTAGATTACACAAGAAATACTCCTGTTCTCAGTCTTTCCTAGGACTTGAAGTGATGTCCTATGTGTACATAAACGCACATCACATTGCAAGAGAGTACATGATTTCCCAATTTTTTCATTTTTAGTTGATTTTTTTTTTCAGACGTGAGTGTTGTCTTCACATCTTAGAATTGAGACTTTTAGTAAGTTCGTTTAGAAATAGTTCCCTTAAGGTACTTTATAATGCCTAATACAGCAACAGTCGGGCAGATTTCTTTTGAGCTCGACTAAAAATTTTGACATAATTTCTCATCTTTTCTAACTCTTTGGTATTCTTCTGGATTATTAAATTTGATGCCTTTCCTGGCAGTATAAGTCAATCAATAAATTTGATGAATGATCTACTACAGGTATTACAGGTTGTTTAGTATTTATTCTATGCATAAACAACTATAAGCGCTCCCTGCATCTCCAATTTACACGAATATGCTGTTTGCCTAAGTCTGTGACTGTGTCTGTTTGTGTAGGTTCAAATCTTATAACCAATTCTAATTTTCCTTACTGGACATGAAGGAATAACAAGCTAGCAGATCCAATTACCAGAGACAGTCCAAATACTAACAAGTTCTTCAATGCAACACAACTACAATTAAGTTTGAAAAGGTAAAACATAAAGTGTAAAGGGTAAAAAAGAACTCAAACACAACCAACCTTAACTACAACCTCACTGATGTACAAATACAATAAGGACCTGCACAGACAACATACACCTATCAGAGAGGGAGAATTGCTTGTAAAATAGTTGTACCATCTTTAGCCAAAGAGGTACCCAATTCAAATAAGGAAAGAAACACAAACCTATCATATAACTCCTTCGCTGAAAGAACCAGATTGAGCATTGCAGCATCCCCAACTAAGGCATAGACGACTCCGAATCTGACAAACCATCGAACCTCATGGACGTAGACTTTTGTTTCAACACCAATCAAGACCAGCATAGAGCACCAAGCAAGAGCCTCAATGAGCAGAGAAACAGTCTGCCAATAAAGGATGAAATTAGAGATTTTAAATTTGACTTAAAAAAAAAAGGTACAAGGTAAGAAAGCTCACATGTGCTTGAGATGTTTGCGGCTTCTCAAAAAAAATCTGAGTTTCATTGCACAAAGCACCCCAACAAAACTAACAATGAAACTGAAATCTACTGTGTCCAAATATAAGGCAAGTGGTTGAGATAATTTACATCTGCTTAAATACTTTCAGTTCCTTTGATATTTCTGTAATAATGGCTAGGAATATTCTAATAAGGAATTCCAATTACGAGTTCAAATTCAAGATTACATCTGAGCATCCACGCCCAACATCCTGTTTTTAATATTCCTTTACGCAGTAGGTCATGCACAAGGACCGCTCCTTTGAGTAGCCCAAGTCATATCTTGTTGAAAGCATTTTAGGTACATCAGATTTATCAGAGGGTAATACACATAGATAATATGCCTACTAGAAATACAAAATTAATTTATCAGTTTAACATCATAATAGAAAATCATATCCTTCTTTCCAATGGAAGAAATTTCATTGCAACTTAATAATCATAGTGGTAGCTTCACTTCCAGCCATATGATTAAATAGCGATAGTGAAAAAGTTCTAACGGAACTCAATAACCATGATAGTCAGCTTCGATTCAGCAAGTGAAAATCTGAGACTTCTACTAGGCCTTAGACTTACCTTCTAAGACTTCATCCCAAAAGGGGACGACTTAGGGTATGTTTGCTTTTTTTTAAAAAAATGTTTATTTTGATCTCAAAACAAATTTTCATTCAAACATGTTTTTAGCACTAAAAACCTTTTAATCTCAACTAAAAAATTTCTTCTAATCATTGGCCTTATTTTTGTGACAAAACAATGAAAAAAAAATACTTCCATGAAGACCCATACACAACTCCTCTCACAACAATTTTTCTTCCAACCAGACTCTATTAATTCCAAAATCTCCAAGAGACTATATTTCTACAGACCCCTCCACTTTCACAAACACTAAACAAAACACTCACGTTTAAAAAAATTTGTCATGATAGGGTGAGTTTGGCTCATTATTTTCATATCAATATTTAGTATCAAATCAATTTTTTCACCCAAACATTAACTCAATTTCAGTGACAAAACTCACAAAACTTAAAAAGTATTTTCACTATTTCCAACAAAACTCCCATCTTACAAAAGTTCTCCCAACCATATTTTAAGTGAACCTATCACTTTTTTGGGTAAATAAACCTACCACTTCACCAACTTCAAAAAAATTTCTTTTTCCAAATAATATTTCTACGGGTCCCACTACTTTCATAAATGCCAAAAGCACCACAACCTAAAAAAAAGATTAAATACACTTTCCACCCACGAACTATGCGGTCATTCATACTTTGAACCCTAAACTACCAACTTTGAGACATTTTACCCTCAAACTACTGATTACTGTATATGATTTTTGCTAAATTGAACCGAGAATTGAACAAAAAAAATGAACCATTTGTGTTTTATCTACATTTTTTAGACTAGAAACAATGAAATTACCATTATTATTTTAAAGTTATTTGTTTTTGCCTTTTGATTTTATTATTTAGTCTTTTTGCTCACATTTTGGCTTCTTGTTATAGTCTATTAATTTAATTTCACCATTTTCTAGTCTAAGAAGGCAGATACAATGCGTATGATTTAATTTTTTGTCCAATTCTCGGTTCAATTTAACTAAAATCATATATCTAGGGTGCAATGTGATAGTAATCAGTAGTTCATGGGTGAAATGTTTCCAAGTTGGTAGTTTAGTGTCCAAAGCGGGAATGACATCATAGTTCGGGTGTGGAAAATGTATTTAACCCTAAAGAAAATCATGATCACAAAAAGCTGAAAATGTTTTCCTATCCAAGCACACCCTTTAAATTCCTGGTTTCGTGTATGACTAAAATGCATTAATGGCATTAACGGGCTTTTGAGATCCTTATTGGTGCCCAATTTGTAGGTCATGCCTCATCTGCCAGCCCTTATAGTTGCTTGATCCTTTCCGTTGTGAGAATGCCAAATTGTAAAGACAATTTTTTTTATTGCTGGGATAAGTACGCACGCACCATCTCATTACTCAAACATAGTTTCTACAACATAGACAATAGTATCAGTGGCAGGTTTATTGGACCAGCAACATTAGACAGAGTATTCATTGTCAGACTCTGCCCCAGTGTTATTTTTCGTTTTGATTAGAAAATCTCCCCCGATAACAGGTAGAGTACTTCAGATCCTTTTCATGACTAATGAAATTTAGAGTGCTTAAGATCCTTTTCATGACTAATGAAATTCTGAAGCAATCATCTGGAGCATTCACAGCCTCACTGAGAGGCCCAATGTTTTGTATAATTTCAGTCTTCTATTTGGAGGGTGAAGTACCAGAATTATAGTAGAATTCATTTCATCCAACAATATATAAGATTCATTTTCACCAAAAAGAAGTAACAAAAAAAACGAGAAGATAAAATCAAGTATAAGACCTTCTGAGAGAAAAAATAGTTCGCCACACTAGTGAGGAAAACTAAAAATGATTAGAAATTCAGACAAAATAGTATTAATGTAATTAATCGTGCATAAATGACACATTTCGAAGCTTTGCCTACCGAAATACAAAAAGAATTATAACAAAGATGGATACCATGAAGCCAAATATCCTAAGAGAATATGAAACTTAACAAGAAAAAAGAACAAATGTTCACCCATTAAATAACAGAAATTTGTTTCTCAAAATAAACCATAAATTAAACCTCAGAGGTAATGAGTCAAAGAAACGGCCTCAAACAATTCGATTTGCCTTCACCCAAAACATAGTTCATTTTATGGCACCCACATATGGATGCAAGTCCATGGATATGCTTGCCAAAATTTGAACTGCATATTGTTTATATATGCCGAATTGGATAGGCATGTGAAACAACAAAATGGACCATAAATATAGATGGAAGCCATTAAACAATCAAAGAATGAGCTCACCTCAAATGGCGCAAGACCAGGCTGCCCATCTAGGTTTAAGACTGAAATTCCCATGATCAATCTAAACAAAGGCTCGGCAGTACAATAAGCAGCCAATAAACCTAAGACATAATTGTAAAACTTCGACCTCAAGCAGAACCTCTGGACCTTGAAATCCTTCTTGATCCACCATACCCGGTAGCAGCAAAGACCTAGAACAACCAAATGTGAAATACAGACCACCAGAGAGTCAACAGCACAAGGTGTGTATGCACCAAATGCATTCTGCACTGCTCTTGCCCACACCCCATCTGCCACTGGTCGGCAATACCAAAGCAATGGCTCAAAAGCCATTATCACTCCCCCACTGGAAAAGGTTCTACGCTTAAAAGTACATAATGTACAATAATCTGCTTCTACTGATGGAATTGCCTTTCACAACTGATATGAGTTTGATTCCTCACAGTTCCTATACCAAGTTACTCCTGTAATAAGATTAAACCATATTCAACCTCAAAGGCTCAAAGGGGAGAATAGCAATCAAAGAACCCACCCCATAAACACAAAAGAAGAGAAAGAAAAAAGATATGAAAAAGAGAACACTTTAGACTCAACTGAGCCTAAACCATATTCACCCTCAAAGGAGAGAATTGCAGACAAAGAATCCACCCAGTAAATCCAAAATAAAAAAGGAAATAGATTTGAATAAAAGAAAAACTTTCTGACTCAATTGACGCAAGTACAAACGTAGTACTACTTAGAACAATTGACATGGGGTTTGATTGTTAGGTCTCCTTAGCTTTCTCAACAAGTTCTCAGTCTTAACCGACAAAAATGTAAGACCCTTAAGAAAGTTTCTGTAAATTCATCAAAACAACCATGAATCTAAATGTTAAATATCTGAACTCGAATCAAAGAAGATAAAACTATCAAGAAGTTCTACAGGCGTCTTGATCTGAAATGTCAAAACACAGGACAATAACATATGTCCTTATTCCAGCCGTTAACAAATGGAAAATTAATGTCCTACTCTCTAGAAGTCAACAAAAACTTATGTTTTCCCGTTTTCCAAATTAATTAGCCTAACTTAATCCGCAATGCTCTTTTATTCTAGTTCATTTTCTTAGTGGGCAAGCTGAGCATTGGACCAAAAACTTTGGGGGAAAAGAAATAAAAAAATCCAAAATCTTGTTTTCGTTAAAATGAATAAAACAAGAAGCAGAATTCAAACAAAAACACAAAAACTACAGCTTATGAAAGATGCAGAGTAAACACGTAGTCGGAATATCCAGAACAGAAATTAACGATCAACTAATTAAAAGCAAAACTAAAGTACACCTTATATCACCATTGCTAAATTTGAAACAACAGAGATTGATATTAATATTAATACACAGCTTTGGTTTTACGCTCAAACTCTGACATAAACAAACGAAAGAACAGGCTTTATACGGCGTCACAGACCTCGATTTTCTTCACAGATTTAAAAGTACACAAAAAAGGAACAAAAAGCTCCTTTACGTCTGGTTTAGAAAAGCGAACCAGAAAAGATTCCCAATAAAAAGTTTCGGAGACGGAGACATAGAGAGAGGGTAGCTGACCTGTTTGCTTTCGAGCTGAGGGTATGTGATGGAGAGGGAATTGGAATGGATTCGCAACGCACCAAATGCTCGGTGAGGAATCGGAAAGCAACGTATTACGACGTTGTCTTGCTTATTTGTTAACGGGGACAACAGGTACAAATGCATAGGAGTGTGGTCTGGTCCCCTTCGTCGGCAGTGGCACTAACGATATTCTATACTGGGAAATGGTCCAAAGGTAAAAGTTTACGGGCCAAGAACTTGGGATATCTCCGTTTTGAGAAATTTGGGTCGAGAAATTATGCAAAGGTGGGGCTCATTGCTTTGCCATAGTGATGGGCCAAGACAAAGAAGAAAATGGGCAAGGAGAGAAGCATGGTGATGGAAGTGAGGAGCTGCCCCAAGGTGTGAGGGCGGTTTTGGAAAGACACAAGGAAGTATTGGAGGTGCCTACATCGTTGCCTCCAAGAAGGGACTTTGATCACCGCATCGTGTTGAAGGATGCGAGTAAACCGGTAAATGTGCCACCATACCGGTATGCTCACTTTCAGAAGGGTGAGATTGAAAGACAAGTGGAGGAGATGTTGGCTAGTGGCTTGATTCGACCAAGCACGAACCCCTTTTCATCGCCGGTGTTACTTGTGAGAAAGAAGGATGGAAGTTGGCGCTTTTGCACCGACTATCGGGCCTTGATGAGTTGCATGGAGCTCATGTGTTCACCAAGCTGGATTTGCGGGCCGGATACCATCAAATCCGGATGAAGGAGGAAGACGCCCACAAAACGGCATTTAGGACTCAATCCGGCCACTATGAGTACCTAGTGATGCCTTTTGGGCTATGCAATGCCCCGTCGACCTTCCAAGCGGCTATGAATGCCATATTCAAGCCGTTCTTAAGGAAGTTCGTATTGGTGTTCTTCGACAACATCTTGGAGTATTCGAAGAGTGTGGAGGAACACTTGGAGCAGTTGGAGCGTGTGTTGGTGATCTTAAAGGAGCACAACTTTTTCATCAAGGCATCCAAATGTGTCTTCATGCAAGAAGAGCTAGAGTATCTTGGCCATATCATCTCGGGCCAAGGAGTGAAGGTGGACCAACGGAAAGTGGAAGCAAAGGTGGATTGGCCTTTACCCAAGGATGTATCAGCCTTGCGAGGATTCCTTGGATTGACGGGTTATTATCGACGGTTCGTGCAAGGCTATGGGTTGATAGCCAAGCCACTTACGTCGATACTAAAGAAGGAGGGCTTTGAATGGACCGATGAAGGAAGGAGGGCCTTTGAAGACTTGAAGAGAGCCATGACCAAGACACCCGTCTTGGCCTTGCCCGACTTCAAGAAACCATTTGAAGTCTATATTGATGCAAGTGGAGAATGAATTGGAGCAGTGTTAACACAAGAAAGGAGACCCATTGCATATATCTCAAAGGCCTTAGGGCCAATGAAGAAGGCATGGAGCACTTATGCAAGGGAAATGTTGGCGGTGGTGCATGCGGTGAAGGTATGGAGACCTTACCTCTTGGGGAGAAAGTTCACCATCGTGACCGATCAGCAAGCGTTGAGACATTTGCTAGAACAGAAGATAGTGACGCCGGAGCAGCAGAAGTTCCTTGTGAAGCTGTTGGGATTCGAATATGACATCGTGTATCAACCCGGCAAGGAGAATAAGGTGGCTGATGCCTTATCGAGGAAGGAAGGAAGTCCAATGATGTGGACTCTTTATGAAGATGAGGCCGAACTTAGTGCCTTGAGTGGAGCCGAGTGGCGGATATGGGACAAGCTTAGAGAGGTCGTGGAGTTGGATGCAAGGTCTCAAGAGATTATTGAGAAGCTTGAGAGCCCATGTGATGGGGTGACCGGATTCAAGTTGCAGGATGGGCTTATCTACTATAAGTCCTACATCTATGTGCCAGATGTGCCCAACTTGAGGAAGGAGATCCTTACTCACTTCCACCATAGTAGGGAATGTGGTCAATCGGGATGACTCAGGACCTACATAAGGGTCAAACACTTCTTTTATTGGGAGGGCCTCAAGAGAAGTGTAAAGAAGTGGGTGGCCGAATGTGACGTGTGTCAGAAGGCCAAGCATGACACAAGAGCCCCCATGGGCCTATTGCAACCCTTGCCCATACCGGAAGCTATATGGGAAGACTTATCTATGGACTTCGTGGAGGGCTTGCCCACAAGTCAAGGGTTTGAAGTGATCTTGGTGGTGGTGGATCGCTTAAGTAAGTATGCTCACTTCATACCCCTTAAGCATCCATTTACGATGAAGAGTGTGGCGAAGGCATTTGTGGATAATGTGGTGAAGCTCCATGGTTTCCCTAGAACCATAGTGACGGACCGGGATCAGGTGTTCATGAGCTCCTTTTGGAAGGAAGTGTTCTCACTTCAAGGAAGTAAGATGAAGACAAGTTCTTTATATCACCCGCAAACCGATGGCCAAACAGAGGTGGTCAACCGTACGCTGGAACAATATTTGCGGTGTTATTGCCATGATGAGCAAGCAAGGTGGATGAAGTATATGTCATGGGCAGAATATTGGTACAACACCACGTACCACTCATCTACCACACTTAGCCCATTTGAAGTGGTGTATGGGAGGAAGCCTCCTACCTTGGTGACTTATGAGAAGGGTACGACCAAGAATGCAGAAGTGGAGGAAGCCTTACTCACTAGGGATGAGATCCTAGCCAAGGTGAAGAGAGAGCTCAAGAAAGCCCAAAATAGCATGAAGAAACAGTATGACAGAAGAAGGAGACTTGAGGAGTTTGAGCCCGGGGACTTCGTATACTTGAAGCTCCAACCGTATGGGCAAAAGACAATGAAGAGAAAGGTGAGCTACAAGTTGGAGAAGAGATACTATGGGCCTTTCAAAGTGGCTGCCCGTGTCGGGATCGTTGCATATCGGTTGGAATTGCCACCAACCTCAAGACTTCACCCGGTATTTCATGTGTCTCTCCTCAAGAGACGGGTTGGAGATCCTAGTTTGATCGTGGAGGAATTGCCTTCATTTGATGAGGAAGGAAGAATGCTTCTACAACCTGTCATAGGCCTTGAGTACAAGATGGTGCCAAGGGGAAGGTTTAGGAGGAAGATTTGGAGAGTGTTGGTGCAGTGGAGTGGGCGACCAAGAGAGGAAGCAACTTGGGATGACTATGATGAGATAGCCTCAAGGTTTCCACAATTTACCCTTGAGGACAAGGGTACACTTAATGGAAGGGGGAATGAAAGCGTCCCCAGGGAAGACCTTGGACTGAACGGCTGCGAGGAGGAGGATAGCATGCGAGATGCGGCGCCAATGACACCCATGGGCGCTTTTGACACCCCCACAGCGCGCGCGGCAGGAGCACATGACACACCCACAACGCGCGCAGCCGAGGCACCACAGACAAGCCATGGCATCAACATGCGCTCGCGCGAGCAAGGCACACCGGCACCACTGACAAGCCGTGGCAGCCCAGCAATGCCCACGCCTAGCAAGCAAGTCAACCAGCCGCAAACATGTCATGGCAAGCTCATGGCCACCACATGGCCCTGCCATGACTTAGCACCACAGCAGGGCCCTGGCCCCCAGCCAAGCCAAGCAGTAGCAGAGGGCCAAGAGTGGCTAACCACAGCAGCCACCGCCGGCGGCGGAGCACCACCACCCTTAGCGGTGACAGGAGGGGAAGTGACGAGCATGACCTTGGGAGTCAGAGGAGCATCACCACCCAAGGAGGAGCATGGCGGCGCCGCCACCGTGTAGGGCGGCGGACGGCGGCGAGATCAGCATCTGCAAAGATTGCCCTTGATTATGGTAGTGATTCAATAAATCTTATCTTCTAGAATTAGATGTTTCTATAAGATTATCTTTCATTTCTGAGTTTTGATGTTTTAGGAATGTATCATCAAATCTCCTTGATTCTTGGAATTGTTTCCTTAGAATCTTGAAGATTTGATTTAGATTGATTTGATTAGGTTTTTGTAAGCTCATGAGAAGGCCTGTATAAGCACTCCTCAGGAGCCTTAGAATTCATTCAGTCAGAGAGTTGAGTAGTGAGAGCTAGAGAGCTTTTCTGAGAGTGGCCAGGTATAGGCACCATTTATGCCAGTAGACTTGGGGGCTAATAACCTCTTAAGTTGGGCGTGCTTGGGCTAATAACCCTTGTACGATTGTTCTTGTGTTCTTGTGGTTCGAAGGACTAATAATCCTAAGACCACGTTTTTCGTAATAAGAGAGGTATTATTCATTTGTTGAGTGTTTTGATCCTAAATTCTTCGCTCGTGTGTTACTAGAAACGGTTCAGGAGGATCAATTACGGTGTTGGAGCGAATCGCGTGGAGGAGCTGGTGATTGTTGTGGAGTCCTTGACCGGGGACCCTAACAGCATTATTGAAAACGTTTATGCGGAATCCTGAAAAAAAATCTCACCTTGCTGAACATGAAACTTTTTGAATTCGAATCCTACCAATTTTCATGAACATGCCTTTTGGATAATTGGACGAATCGGAACAACCTGAATTTTCATTTTTTTATTTTTTTATGTTTTATTATTTTGTGCCTCAGATTCTGTGTTTTGTCACGCTGTAAATAATGTGAATCGGTGTAGATTTGGTCGGGGTAGGATTGTCCTTTAGCCAGAGGAGTCAGGAGTGGGTGTGGTCCCCTACTGTAGGTGTGTTACGGTCTCATGCTTTAGAAAATTGGGGTGCCCATCAATTTGGTGACTCGTTCTTCGACTTATACATATTTAATCATTTACCCTTAAAGATATGGAAGTAGTACTTATCTTGTAAAGTCATAATGTAATGATTTGGGTTCTCATTTTCTCTATTGGAATAAAGGTTACTTCGGTACTTTTAACAACTTTTTGAAATCCGTTCAACAGTGTTTTATTGAAAATTTGTTTATTAGAGGATTAGTGTAAAATTTATTGAATTCTATAAAAATAAAAATAAAAAAGTGTGGAGCAATAATTAAATAGAGTTCTATTATTAAATAGTTTTGTAAAAAAGTGTTTAAATTTATAAATATATATATTAAAATATGATATTCATAAAAATGAAATTAGATAGTCTATTGCATATAAGGTTGTAAACGAGCCGAGTCGTGACATATATGTTGAGCTCGAGCTTGGCTCGTTTAATATATATATAAACTCAAAAACTCATGTTCGAACTCAGGTCGTTAAATTTTAAACCAGCTCAAACTCGATACAAAATAAACAAACGAGCTCAGCTCGAGCTCGTTTTGTATTTTAAAAATTAGGGAGAACCTTTTCAAGATTAAAAAAACTACAAAATAATATATCTCATCGTTACCATGTATTTATGTATAAAAGTTCTAAATTTATGATCTAAAGTATAATTAATATAAGCCAGTAGTAGACATCTATTCCTAAATATAGATGTTACTCTTAGCTTATAAATTACGATAATCTCAGTTATATTTTGACTCGATAAAATCTAAATGGTATATTTGCCATCAAGTATAGCCTATTCTATGTCTTAAGGAATACTAAACATTACCTATTAATTAAATTAGAGTAGCTTCCATGCTTATCCGCTATTCTACAATAGGAACTCCTCTAGTCTTAACCTTCTATGTACAAAATCAAGTTTAGTTATTTATATTGTTGTCAAAATTTGATATATATTGAATATCTAGATCATTGGATGGTAATGATGAAAGTTACAAAATTGAAGACTAGCGGATTTTCTTATGAAAGAATTTTTAACTTTATATTAGCTATATAAATATACGAATGACTATGAATTATTAAGAAAATGTTAAACTAACATGAAACACAGTGAAAATAGTTGCTCATCTTCTTTAAACTTATCGAACCTAAGGAGCCAACCAAAAAAACGGAATTGTCCTCTAAGCTCTCTAAATTACTGCTAACTTTTTAGGTCAGTCTCTAATCTATGTATCCTTTTAGTTTGGTGGTAATAATTTTTTTTTTTCATTTTTGTTGTATTTGTTATCCGTGAGAGTTTTGGTGCGAACTAGTAATACAGAATTTTCATGTGATTAGGCGCGCATCTTCGTGGAAAAAGCACCATAATTGGGGCCGGAGCACCTTTATAAAACCTTAAGTCTTGTCGTAAAAGTCATTGATCTATTCATGCCGGAGAACCGGCGGACAAAACTTCACCCCCTATTTCGAGGAAAAAAAAAGTTATTTTTTAATTTTTTGTAAGTACCAAAAAAAATATTTTGAAAGGTTCAAAATGTAACTTGTTGAAAGAGAATACTGTTTTTATATTATGTTTGTTTTTGGTGCAACAGAAATATAATTTAGCAAAAGATAAATATATGTGATTGACTATATATTACTTAATGCACGGTCAAAATTCTAATCAAGTCGGTGTAAGAGTAGTTTTAGAATGAAAAGGGGATAACGATGTATACAAAATTTTACACTTTCTAAAATTTTAACACAATAAAAAATTACAATATAATATCTTTTTCTTCATCACATCATTACTTTTTACTATAATAAATATTAAAAATCTTCTCTCTCTTCACCTTTTCACCAAATTCAATACCCTAAAATTTTAACACTAAAACACAACCGTTATGTAGCAGGAAAGGGCCGGAGTGGCGGTAGTTGTTAAAATGGGATCACGTGACGTTTGTCAATAGTTTGTTAGTTTGATTAGACTATTAGGAATGACAGGAAGAAATGAGTTACAATCAATCACCATCAAATCTGCTTTATTTGCTCCATCGAATACCAAGGTAGTGTTCGTTTTGTTAAAAAACGTAGGAATCGAATCCTAAAACACACTTGTTCGGCAGAGTTGAGAAAAAATCAAGGATTCCGCATTTTGTTTTACTTTTTTGCCCTTAAAAAATTCATATTTAATTACTAAAACACCCTCCATCACAACCTAATAACTAAAAACACATAAGGGTAAACTTGGAATTGTTCAAAATAACCTGCAGTCGGCCTGCCTCTTCACCTGACATGTCAGCCTGCTGTCGTCCCTTTTTCAACTTTTCGGCCTCTTTTTCCAACGCCTGACTCACGGGTTTGAAGAGAAAGTCATGCTTTTGCATGCTTTCTCTTTCGCCTGACATGCTTTTATTTTTATCTTTTGAATTTTGCTTTAAATTTTTATTTAAAATATTATTATTTTATTAAAAAAATATTATTATTTTAATAAAAATAATAATAAATTTCGGAAAAAAAACAAAAAAAACTATAAACATCATCATTCATTTTTTACACCTCACCAACTTCTACACAAACACCAATACAACTTTATCATCACCTAAAAATTCACAAAATTCTTCAAATCCTACAAAAACCTTCAAAACGAACATCACCCAAGATTCGTCGCCAGCTCCTTAGCAATCTCCATCACCACCAGCTCCTTAGCAATCTCTGTCGAAGGCATTATCTCTGTCAAAGGTCTGTATCTTTTTTCTTCCTTGCCCAACTTTTTTCTCCAGCTCGTTTACTGGTCATTTTTCTTTTTCGTGCCTTTTGCATATTTCTATATCTGTATCAAGATCTAGATCTGCATCTCCTGTTTAAATTTGTTGAGGTATCTGGGGTCTACAAAATCTAGGTCTTTCAAGCTTTAGTTTATCCAAGCCTATTTTCTGTAATTAAACGGTAGATTGTGCAAACTTTGATTGATGAATATTATTCTATGTCAATAGATTTAGTGTCTCATATCCTTTTCTGAGTCAAATGGATGATGATCTCCTGGAGAAATTCTCAGCTCCAAAACGAAACTTATATAATTCGTGATAATGTTAAGAAAGACAACCTTGCATTAAACTATTATTTAGTTGAACCCGCACTTCAATTTTTCCTGCATACCTATCTACTTGGGCATTTACTCAGCAAACAGTATACACACATATGTATATGAAAAGGCAATGGATAAGATATGAAAAGACAATGAATTAGTATATGAAAAGGCAATGGATAAGATATGAAAAGGCAATGGATTAGAATATGAAAAGGCAATGGATAAGAACACATGTTTTGACTTTAGTGGTTTTCTGGACTAAGACTCTCCATACAAATCTGATCAATGTATTCTGCTCTTCTTGGAAACCTTTCTATTCTTCTATTTCCATCCATATTCCTGCAAATACCACTGAACTCTAAGTAAATTAGCATCTGACAAGTTGAGCACTCCATTGATTTGGCATTTGATTGTAATTTTCAATCTTTTTTTTTCTCAAGATCTAGCATGACGTCCACTATTTCAACATCATCTTCAGCTAGATGCAATGATGTTATCTCAGTTGAGGTGCTCCCTCAGCCACTGTGCAAGTGTGGGATTCCAACAAAGTTACGGACTAGCATGACCAATGGAAATCCACGCCGACGCTTTTATGGATGTCAACGATATGAAGAAAAAAGTTTGCAATTTTCTCTGTCACGTTTGGGTGTTGTTCATTTTTCAATATTGTTTGTTTTTTTCGACTAAGTATCACTTGATAAACTTGAGATCTGTAGAGTCAGGTTGGATGTGATTTTCTTTCAATGGTTAGAACCCCCTCTGTTTATGGAGAAAATGTCAAAAGAAGAAATTGTTTCTTCAAGAGACATCAAAGATATGGCTGAAGTCATACGTATGCTGAAATCGAAGGACGAGCAGATCGAAATGGTGGTAGAACTTCAAAAAATAATAGACGATCAATTTAAAAGGGTGCTTGAAGAGGTTAAAGTGGTGGATGCACAACTCCGATGTCACATTGCAAAGGAAAACTGACTTAAGGCCATTATAATTAGCATGTTGTTTATCGTATTTGGGTTTCTTAGGTGTTGATTTCTCTAATGTAATTTGTTAGGTGATTTGATGTAATTTGTTAGGTGTTGATTGCTCTAGTGGACCTGCACAAGGCACTTTTCTGTTATGATGTTGATGATTCTAAAATTTGAATCTATGGGACTCTTTAGAGGCAATCCCATTTAGAGAAACCTTTATGTTAAGATGTTTTTACTATGCCTTTTAGATTTTGGCACTATTCGGTTTAAAGCTAACAAATCTTTGATATAAAACATGTTAGTTTTCCAAGGTGGAATCTTTTCTTATTAGCTGACAAACTTCAACTTAAGAGTTGGAGAGAGATTTACAAGGTCCTGCAGTAGATTCACTCCCAGCCCGTATCCATCTTCCAATCTAATAACTACATCACAATGAAGTTTCTCCAATAGAATAAGTTTCAAAATACGTAGCAGCATCCATGACATCTAGTTTCAAAATGAACAACATTCAATACATGCCCATAAAAAAGAACAACATTCAGTTTCACAAATCAAGTGAACAATAACAACATCAAAATAAACAACATGCAGTTTCACAAATCAAGTTAACATAATAGCTTCAAGAATGATGTCTTCCACATGTTGGTTATCATTGAGTGGGTCTGAGGAAGGGGTTGGTGCTGGATTTCTTGCGCGGCGATCTACGCGGTAACGTAGGTGGTTAGGAACTTCCCTACAATCATAAAAGAAATACATATTAGTCACATGTTTTCAGTAATACTTTATTGATGAGTGCTTTCAAGTATAGGTTTTACCATGGTCACAACATTTGAGGTCTTAACTTCATGAGAAGTTTGTGCGCTTGATTTCTTGCTAAGTGATCTATGGGGTAATATAGGTGGTTGGGAACTTCCCTGCATTCATACAATAAATATTTATTAATTACATATTAAAAGTGAAGCTATGTAGTTCAATGTGTTTACATATAAGTTTTACCCCGGTCACAACATTGGATTGCTCAAATTCGTTGTTAGTTTGTGCGATTAATTTCTTGCGAGGTGATCTACGTAGTTGTGCACTTTCCTACATAAATGAACATAGGAGTTAAATGGCTAATCAGATATAACCAATTTGGAAATGAAAAATTTTATTGACCTGGACATTCGCTTGCGTCCCTCGCCTTTTACGTGTAGTGGTTCTAGTCATGTGATGTTCCTACGATTCCAGAGGTCCCATCAGTTTGGGATGTTCCAGTTTCACTGCTATGTGGAATAGCCTGCATTAAAAAAATTATAAGCAAGCAATAAACATGATTTATGGCAATTTTGTCATAGGATAACAACATTGATGGTGCATTTGAAGCATGTACCTCGGGGTTCCTGTTTTTCTTACTAGACTTTTTGGGGCATATTCGACGATTGGAATTGTCGGGTTTCTTGCATGAGCACGCGTTATATGGCCTTAGACTCCACATTTCCCACACCGAATATCATATCTGACACGAATGACCCAATACGAGTCTTGTAGCTCACCCTCCGCCCGTACTCTTGCTTTTTTGGGCCTCCCTAGTGCCACCCTAATTTGTGGTCGCTCAGGTTGATCATTATGAGCATGTGGCCAAAGATCAAATCCAGGCATTGCGTGGATGGTAGTGGCGTAACATAGTTTATAAGCATCAATGCGATAGCAAGCATCAACATAATCCTCGAGTAGCCACGTCTCATAGTAAATTATTGCGCAAGCATGGGAGCACGAGATCCCATTCAATTGTCATTTGCCCCACGAGCATTCCATCCTTCCAAGGTTCACAAGCTTCTGTGAGTCATTCAATGGCTCAACCTCCAGGACGTGCCCATCAGTCCAGTTACAAAGACAGAATCTCGAATTGTTCTTGGCCCTTTCAATTTAACTCTGATCCTCGGGCATATGGTCCAAGTAGCCTTCTGAATCCCAACTCATTTTGCCACAAACCGTTTCATGACTTAACGTCTCTGCTCCAACATTGTCAAAATTGGTTTGTCCCTTGCATCCTTTATCCAGAATAAATGGCTCGGCGATATTATTCATTAATGTATCACATTTGCTGTATACCCAGAATGCATGCTTGGACATCCTTTGGGATCAATTTTATCCAAGTAGGCAAAACAATCTGGATTGATCCCTTTGAAGACTTGTATATATGGTCAAGCTTAATGCGAGTACATCCCTTAGCAGCAGATTCCAGCTCGTATTTGATGGCTTCCCTCTGTGCCCTTTACACTTCACATTGGCATGTAAATTCCTCAGACAATGGTCCTGCTCGACATCTGGTTGGAGTGCCTCAAAGGCATCACGAATACCCAATTCCAGAAAACATATTCACATATTCAGATAAAATAAGTACCAGATTGTAGCAACTTTCAAGTTTGATCGTTGAAGTAAATGGGAAATGCAACATACCATGGCAAGAGTTAAAAATTTCTTCAGACTCATGTCTATGTATTATGCCTTCTTTGAGTGGCACACACACTAAAAAATGTCTTATGCAAACAAGAAAATAGGATATAATGCAACCACAATCACATGATAAGCCTTTTTTCAAAAAAAAGATATCAAATAAGAACACCAGTGCCCGTGGACTAAACAAAAAAGCAATCTTGTTCTTACCATCTTGACCAATCACATAACTAACTTTCAATAACTCAGAACTGATTGTAATAATTGTAGAGTCACTTCTAACAAATTTAAAGGTTGATGCTAGGAATAAAAAAACAAATGTAACTTTACCTTTTGTCTATCGGACATCCAAGTCCAAGCACGTGTATCCCCCAACCCAATATCCTCCAACAAAATAGTGAGAAACCACGTCCATGACATCCTACACTCCAACTCTACAATGATCACTGCAATTGGGAACATCTCATCGTTGGCATCCTTCCCCACTGCACATAAAAGTTGGCCTCAAGTGGCCCCTTATGATGACACTTAGACACAAATGATTGGCCTGCAGCCAAGCAAGAACCCATGCTTACATGCATCGAACCTCACATACATCCTTTGAATGAATACCTTGTCCTTAGCAATCTTCACACAACTACCCTCATTCTATTTGTAAATTGTTGTAGCGTAGTCGTACATGAACCTATATTGGTCGGCGTGTTTCCGATACATATGATCTCAAGACCCAGTTTTTTGGCTCGATACATATGATTTTTCGACATTTCAACCTAAAAATCCTTCTGTATCTGCTTCCATAGGGTCGTTGGTGGCAGATTCGAGTTGTCTCTTATCTGCTAAACGTAATGAGCAACACTAAACCAATGATTGAGTTTGTTATTCTTATGGTGTGCCCCACGGTTATGTTCACTAAGAAACTTCTTCACTTGAAATGCCTCTCCTCGATTCATCCACTAAACTTGGATCATCCACAGACATGGAGGCTTCTTACAAATGGCTCTGACTCACAGCTTGTCATTCTTCAGAAATTTGTAATCAAATTTTGATTGTATAATGTACAACTTCAGAGCTTCGTTGAAAAGTGAAACGTCTTTGAACTTCAACCCATTCACCATCTGAATTGGTCTCGTCAGGTCATCGTTACAAAAATCAGGATACCGTATCCTGCGAGGATAGTCACTATCGAAGTCCGCATCTTCACTTGTGCTGCCAACCTCCTCTGATATAACTCCATCATCAGCCTCATCCTCCGTTGTGTTCTCTACTTTGCCACCGTGACCAGACTATTCAACAACATCTTTGCGTTGGGATGCAAATGCCTCGATTTGAGATGGAGGCTCCCTCTCTGTACTTGCAGCTGCCCTCTCAGTACTTGTAGCTGCCCTTTCCTTTGCCACCTTCTTCCCCTTCCCATTATCAGCACCTTCAGTAACGGAATCCTCTGAAAATTCTTTTTCCAAGTTATAATCCACATCATTCCCAAATGATAATAGCTCGAATAGCCCTTCGTCACCCTCATTAGTGTCGTACATGTCACTCAATCTAGCACATTCAGTTTAAGAATTAGAACCACTATTTTCGGAACCTACTTCAGAGTCCGTTACAACACTTGCATTCCCTCCCAGTCCCTCACCCTACCCATCTCCCAATCCTTCACTACAGTCTGTATCGGGTGGCAATAAATCTGGTATGTCCACTTCATGCTCCAAGTATATATGGAGATCATCCCGAACCTTACTCGGATGCAATCTGTCGATCATCCTTAACATGTCTGCATTAGTTTCCAAATACACCATTGCTTCCACAAATGAGTCCCGACCAAGCTTGCAACACCTTCTCTTCACATTTTTGTACTTTAATTTCACCTTTACATGCTTCAATATATGTGCTACGCTTATATAGTCTGGGTCCAGATCACCAAGAAAGGTGACCTCACCATCTACATAAGCTCATTTCACGAAGTTCATTGATCCACCATGATAAAGCCACAATCTAACCATCTGCAATAAATACAATACCTATTAGTTGTGTTCTCATCATGCAAACGTAAGAAACTGCAAGGCAAACAATACATGCGGAAAGAAGAATATTAAAGCAAGCCATGGAAAAAGAAAAGCAATAAGAACTGTTTCTTCATGTGTCTTTTTTTGTTTTCCATTTCATAAAACAATATTAGTGACATTTGTATTCCATTTTATTTCATCAGCATTACAAAAATTTCACTATGTTCTTCACTTGATTTTCAGTTCTATGCTAATGTCTCAAGTCTATGTTTTGGGAAAATTTGATTTCACTTACTTTTCATAGAAAACAGTGTGATGCAATAATCAAGTTCTTTACTGTTTTGTAATTTCTATTGGACATATAAGAACGTGATTACTGTCAAGCTCATGTACTGCATCCATGAAAAATTCTAATTGTTCATCCCACTTGAGAAATCTGGCACACAAAGGGATGCAAATAAGCCATGCAAAACAAGTTATGGGAAAATAACGACCAGCTTATAAGCCATGCAAAAAGATGTAGTGCTGAACTTTTAAAATAGAACAATGACAAAAAATAAAAGGGGATCACTATGGTTAATTGAGACAATCAACAAGATTCAAAGACAAAGACATCTATGTAACAAGAGAAGTAAAAAATAGTAGGGTCCCACGTGAATTATGCACTTTCTGTACACTTAAACAACAACTGCACATTCAAGTTTCCTTTCCCCCAAACTGAAGGGTCCAATACAATACTCAAGCACATAGACAAACATTGATGCTTCCCAAATATAATATCTAAGAAAGAAAGAAAGTGCTTATCGACATAAATATTTCTACCTCACCTTGACTATATAATTGACCCCACACCATCCCAAGTACATAATTAATTAAGATGTTGAAGGTCCCTTTTCCCCATCGTTGCAGGTCCCATACCACCTCAACAAAGAGACAAAAATATAGGCATATGAGAAAGAGACCATTCAACGCAAAACTCAAAGTGTTCTGTAAAAAATAGATCCTATAAATATCACGCAAGCACCCTTCGTAAACAGACGATAGAAACGAAAATAACAAGAACAATATGCCTAAAAAGATAGAGAGCCAACTGCACAACGGAAGCCAACGCACGTTCAGTATGTCAATTGATGAAGATGGATGGAAAAGCAAATAACTTTACAGATCTGCACGTTCAGTACCTTCTGAGGACATATCTGTCTTCAAAAGACTAATCGGTGATGAAAAAGCTAACTACTGGTGAGCCGCTGCGAACTAATCGGTGGAATCTCAGTTCAATGAAAAGTTAGGGTTCGTCAGGGTCACGAGAACCAATTTGGGGATTTGGGGATTTCTGTTATGCGACGGGGGCAGGGGAAAATAACATGACAGAGGTCATCCCTTGTGGCGTAATGATATGTCAATTGGACACATGTCATGTTATGAAGGGATGATAACATGGATTAAAATGTTACTTCTGCATTCTTCGTCGTGAAGTTGAGCCCGATTTGATGGAATGCCTTAAAAAAGAAGAAGATGAAGTTCAAGGGCTTTTGTAGAATGAATTAAAGTCTGTGGACTAGTTTGAGAAAAGTTCAAACTCTAGGGACTGACCGGTACAATTTTGGCAGAGGCGGAGCCAAGGGGGTGCGGGTGGGGACGACCGCCCCCACTGGCTCCAAAAGTTCAATAATTATATACATATATATATATATATATATGATTAAGAATCAGGTTTTCCCCCACTGGCCCATGCCTGCTTCAGAGCCAGTGGGGGCGGGACGACCAGCGGGGGCGAATGCGCCCTTTCCGCGCAGTCTTCCAAAACAAGGCCTTGGTTTCTGACAATTTCCTAGGCATGGTCCCTGATCTCACTTCCTTTATTGGCTTTTATCGGTTCCTGCCAGTTCACAACTTGAAATATTTCTTTTTTTTCTTCTTCTTCTTTTTCATTTCTACGGAGGCTAGCAATCTTTCACATTGATAAAAGGAAGGGACATCTGACAAAAGGGACAATCCTATCACACCCTCCAAAGGCGGTATTAATGAAAGAAAGAGACTGCTTTTCAAAAGGAAAGAGGCAAATAAAAGAAAACCCATCAAACCTGAAGCCTATTTCTTTAAAGACGAGCTAAGCAAGTGTCGGCTTTTTCGAAAGGGAACACAAAAAACCAGGACCTAACACTTATGACCTCATCTTTCCAGGCCTAACACTTTGCAGTCAAAACACACTCATTACACTTAGGAAACAAAGGGTTTTAAGGATTTCAAGGGCCCTACAATTAACCGAACATTTACAGCTAATGGAAACACACAAGAAGAAAACAAAAGTTTGGGAGTGCAACATAAAGTTATGGGGGCCTCAAGCTTACATGACCAGAACATGAAGAGAGGTAATTTAATAAATCATGACCAGATGGCCATTATACGTCTCTAATAGCTCATGAAGATAATTTTTTATATTTTTATAATAAAAAATAATAATTTAATAAAGAAAAAATTATATTATAATATTTTATTATGTTAAAATTTTAAAAAGTGTAAAATTTTATAATACGAACGCAACTTGAGTTTTTCAGACAGTACTTTCTGTTTTCCTCAATCTTTCATGCTGACGCGGTGGGTCGCTAGAATGTTCCGTAGCTACTACTTGCGTATGCCATGTTGTAGCTAGTCGTATACACTGGTGGTGGATAGTAATGTGGTGGGTACTGGTGGTGAACATGCTGACACGGAGGGTATTCTTGGTACGCATTCTGACGGGGAGGGATGTCATTGGCGGTAGCAGGAATTGATACTTGACCATGACCAATACCATGGCTTGGTGATCCACTGCATGGCGGTGGATCGCTAGAATGTTCCGCCTCATCAACGTTGTTATTATTCGCTTTTGTTTTTTTTCTTGTAAATTTTTCCTTCTTTTGTTCTTTTTTTTCTAAATTTTCCTTCTTTTGTTCTTTTGAACTAAAGTGGGCGTATTCTTTGGGTCGCACTTCCATATTGGACATTTTCGTTTCTATTATCGATGTTCTACGGGACGAGAACAATCCACTTTTGCTATCCAGCTGCCACTTTCAACGTGCCCCGTTGGGAAATCCTTTCTTTCCTTACACAACAAGTTTCCAATTAGTTTCCGGCTAGTTGGGTCTTAATGAGTATGTTGACTATAAAATGGACCCTACATGATTAATAGAGGAAGATTGAAATCAGTCGCCCCAAACTGGATACCGGGTCCAAGTTACGGTGTTGGACTGTGGTTCTATTTTAAGCCGCAAAACTAGAACCACAATCGACTGGGCCTACTTGCTTACACCAGCAACAAGTCCGTTTTTATTACGTTGCAAAGTGGGGTATCATTTTTCTGGCCCAGTCTTGACCCTCGATTCCTGCATCTGCATGGGCATGGGTCAAACCAGCATGTCAAACATCCACGGAAAATAGCATATGAAAAAGCAATCTTATGGGTTCTACTGGTTTTAAGCCCAAAATCAAGCCGCATGTTTGATTAGCTCCGGTGAATGTTTGAACACGTTGTAATTAATATTGTCGCTCTAGCAGAATTAAATGCATAATTGCATCTATAGTCCTTATAATACTTAAAAGTTATAAATATACTCCGAGGTAAGAAAAACGAAAAATAGCTCTATGAGGTTGATATTCCGTTAAAAACAAGCCTTGACGTACACTCTCATATCAGCCGTTAATGATGACTATGACATTTTATGGACTGGTTTTTTATTTGAGTGACTGCTTCTTTTGTGGAATCAATTACAGTGCTTCATTGATAATGAGGTAAAGATCCCTCATTTGAGGAAGTTTAATGATTTTAGTTTTTAATTTTCGATATTTTAACTTTAATATATTTTTTACATAACTTAGAAAAAAAATTTAATGTCATTTCGCCTTAAGAATTTGCCCTCCCTCAACTAGGATCCTGGTTCCGCCACTGAATTTTGGTATTTTTTAATCAATTACCCCGAAACTTTTAGTTCATTTTGCGGGTGGTCGGGCCATTCCAAATATATATATAAGCTTTTTAATTTCTAGGAATCTAGGCTATTCAGAGGACAGTAAAAGTATGAAAAATATATCCACTCGGTAAGTGGGACAGGTTAACGAATCTCCCTTCGCCAGGGAAGGCAGGAGTGCCTTTTTTTTTTTTTTTTTTGTCGTCTCCGACGTTAGGAAGTGAAAGAGATAAAAAAAAAGAGACAAGAAATGAACTTGTCTACGCAAAATTCATATAGACAAGACAGAGCGCTGATTTGGTTCTGTCCATCTGATTCGTCATTGCTTGAAATAATGGGAGGACTCGTACTTGTGCATCTATCACCTATTTTTGGGGACCTTTTATCCCTCCCCACTCTAATCTTCTTCTTTTTGTGTGGCTCCACTTACATTTTCTGAAAAAGGAACTTGACCTACTAGATTTGATTTTTTTTCAAGTAATAAGCTGGTAAGCAGGCCAAGCCTAGAGCCCGTGAGGTCAATCTCGAGACCGATCTCTCTTTAAAGAAAGGAGTGCCAATCAAGCTATCAGCTCGTAACTACTGAATTTGATTGATATCATGTAACCTACGAGATCTCAAAGTTTTGCTAGGCAACAGGAAAACCTTTTCCTAGCTAAAGAAAGGAGAATCTTTTTCCCTACTTGAGGCTGTCGTTTCATAAGAAATCAGGTACGTATCTATCACGGGGCTGCAATGATAGGCAATTCTGGGAATGTATGGATTCCATTTCCATGAAGAGTTCTTCATTCCATCCCAATAAATTAGATCGAAATTAAAGCTAACATTTCAAAATAATAAATATTATATACTCAATTTAAATTAGTTGTACATAATTTCTTTGTTGCCGAAAAGACAAATCAGATATTATGTACTCTTCTTTATTTTTTTCATCCAGTCGCATTCATAATAGGTTTAAATGAATATTATAATAGAAAAAATTGGAGATAGAGAGTTGGTGAAAAAGATGAGAAAATTTAAATGAATATTATAACGAAAAAAATAATTTGATAAGGAGAGAATATTTTGTAGTTTTTTTAATTAGATCAAAATTTTGGTGTGTTATTAAAACACCGGAAAGTTCTAAATAGTGGGAGCTCTAAAGTATTTAATATAGATTTAATATTGATATTTACATTTTGAACATAAAATTGGAAAAGATCTTGTAATGGGAACTTGTATTAGTATTAATGTTACGCCTCCATTGGTATTTCAATTTAATATTAAATCCACAAATCCACATCTACAGATGAGGGCAGCACATGAAGTGGAGCCATTTGATGCATGATTTTTGCACTATATTTGCCAAACAAATATTGGATACCACTTACCAGGACTAATTTAGGCCTCAAATTACATTGGCCACCCCACCATTGGACTCCTTAGAGTTTGTTGCCCGAAAGGCGTGGCTTATGTAATTGTGAATATACATGTTTTTGGGATTTCTATCTAATTAAATGACTAAATATGCATACAGAGGTACATAACTCACACTTACACGGCAAAGGAGGCAGTACCCGCAAGGATAAAAGGGAAAATAAAAGAAGGGAAAAGAATAATCCCTACCCATTTATAATATCTAAGTTTAAACAAATTTGCTAGACCAGAGGCGATAGATTGAAGAAAACAAGAACCCCAAAATAGGAGAAGGCCCAGGTAAAGGCAACAAGTGGGTGCGGAGTGGACAGTCGGGGCCCATTGTCCTTCACATCTAGGATTAAGCTCAGGCCCAGGGCCCAAATCCGCTCTCTTGCAAACTTCACTGACAAGCTTTTCCGCTAAGGAATGCACGCAACGCCTCTGCTTAGATCATCTTTCCCATCCCGATAAAGTTTCTGTCTTTGCAGTTCACAAACTTTGAAGACGCGTTCACACTTTCTAATTCAAATTATTATTATTGTCATGCTCATCAACCATTGATTGCATTTTAGTTAAAATTTTATGTTAGAAAGTTGATATTTTAGACTTTAAAATTACGATTTTGACTCATAAAATAGTCTCCGTACGTTAAAAAAATATGCCGGCCTTGTAGTATATCAAACAGCTCATTAAAGTTCGGCCAACTTTTCTAACAGTGAATCATAAACTTTGCATGCATAAGAACCGAACACAACAGTATCCTCTCTCTCTCTCAGCCGAGTGCTTCCTCCAGCCCAACAGTACCCTTATGGAAGAGGGGGGAGCTTCGGCTCCTTCATCCCCCTCCTCCTTTTTCCTTCCCTCTTTCCCCTATCCGGCTCTCTGGTCTGCTCGGTGGGTGTGGGGTTGGGTGGTTTTTTTGGTTTTTTTTCACAGGTGGCTCTCTCTCGGTTTTCGGCGGTTTCCGTCGTCTGAGGCCTTGCACGCGCCGGCTGGGAGGACTCCGCGCGGCGAGCGCTACGTCGGCTCTCTTCCCCGTTCACCAACAGGGGCGCGTCGTGATCCACGCTGAAAGGATCCCCAGTGACGACATGGGGGTGATAGCCATGCGTGGGAGGATAGGTGCCGAGATAAGGCACCAGTGGCACCAATGGGCATCCATGACATGCCCACAGCGCGCGCGGTGACAACACCACAACCAAGCCATGACACCCATGCGCGCGCGCACAAGCTCAGCGCCTCAGCGCCCCTGACAAGGCATGGCGCCCCAGCAACAGCCATGCCTGGCATGCCAGCCAACCGGCCACTGACATGCCATGACACGGTGTCAGATCAAGTCCTTGGCCACCAGCCAAGCCATGTAGCCATAGCAGGCCAGCAGACAGAATAGTGGCATGACACAGGATGACCACCACCAGCAGCCACCACCAGTGGCGGAGCACCACCACCCCTACCGGTGCTAGGTGGGGAATGCAAGGGGAAGGTCACAGGACCCAGAGGAGCATCACCACCCATGGTGGTGCAAGCGGCGGCGGACGACGGCGAGATCCTGGAATTGATAAAGGTATCTTAGGGATTAGTTTCCTTAACTGTTGAGATTGAATAAATCATATCTTCTAGATTTAGGGATCCTTTCCTAAACTCTAGAAGATTTCTTTCCTTCATGTTCTTGTTATATTAGGCATGTAATATCAAATCTGCTTGATTCAAGGTATTTGATTTAGATTTGATTGTGATTGTGATTGTGATTTGATTTGATTGAGTCAATTAGGGTTTGTAAGCTCCTAAGGATGTTTATATAAACACCCTTAGGAGCATTAGAGTCATTCATTCAGGAATAGTAGAGTCTTGCAGAGCCAGAGAGCTTTTGGGTTGGGATTTGGCCAAGCATAGGCACGTATATGCTAAGTCGGTTTCAAGGCTAATAACCTTGTTACTTGGGATTCATTCTAGGCTAATAACCTAGTTTGGGTACCCGTTCTTGGGCTAATTAACCCTTGATCGGGATTGTTCTTTGTTCTTGTGGTCTTTGGGCTAATTAACCCTTGACCACGTTCTTCGTTCTTCAATAATATCAGTTCGAGTGTTCTCCATTTGTGTGTATTAGATCCTATTTGCAACGCTAGTGTGTTGATTAAACGGTTCGGGAGGATCGATTGTGGTGTTGGAGCGGATCGCTTGGCGGGAGTTGGAGTTGTTATGGCGGCCTAGACCGGGGTCCCTAACACACGCGCCCCACGCGTTGGCGGCGAACTGACGCGTCGACATGCTTTGGCGCGCGTGGCGGCCTCTCCGCCCTCCAAACCCTGCTCTTTTCCTCCGGCGTGGAACGTGTGGCCCCTGTGCTCCATTTTCCCCTACGGTTCGCCTCTGCCACCTCGCACGCGCCGCCGCCGTCTGATAGTTTGGGTCTGCCCCTCTGTTTAGGGCTTGTTGTTTGTTTTGTCTCGTGGTTGTCTATCTGCCCCTTCTGTGGGCTTATCCGAGTCTTTGTGGCTCTTCTCCGACCCTTTTTTGGGTCTCGCAACGCGTCGTTTGTGGCGCTTTACCGGCTTGTCCAGGTCCTAGTAGCTCTGCCTACTATGTCCGGCCATCACTCCATCTGCCCTGCATGGAGTATATAGTGGTTCCTCTGATCCGTCCGAGGGTCTTGCTGGTTTTCTCTGTCTTGTCTGTCCCGTCTGTCCTGTTGTCTTTGTGTTCGTCTTGTTGTTTTTCCATTTTGTTTTCTAGTTTTTAATCTATTGGTTCTTTTTTCGAGAAAAAAAAGAATCATAAACTTTGCAACTTCTTCTTTTTCTCCTCTCTCTCTCTCTCTCTCGCCTTCTCCTTCTCCTTCTTTCTTCAGTGTTCCCTCCTTACTTATTTGTGTGCGTGATTGACAAATAACTAAAGGGAAAGTGGTGTGCGATAAAACAAAACCGGAGAAAAAAGGGGAGGGGGAGGTTGGTGTGGAAGAACGAAAGAGGTGTTGGGGAGGAAAAGACAACTCTACCCCAACCTTGTTAGTAACGCCTATCTCTATTGGTCAAGCCGTGCGGCAACTCTTTTTTTTTTTTGTCACGTGATTCTCCCACTATAATGAATTTCTTTCCTTCACTTTGCCACTTCATAGAATTCACGTTTGACTCTCTTTTCCGTTATCTCAAGCAAACATACACTTTTCAAAAATCAAAGCCCTTAAATCAAATTCTTATCAATATTGCAATTTAGGTGGATATTCTTAGACAAACAAAAGTGAATAGCATAATTGACACCTATAATGCAATTTAACACTATGAAAACTTGTAAACAAATATAGCATTTAAATTATTAATAAATATGAACGAAAAAGTCCTAAAGGAAAATTTCACCTTAGACATAATTTTAAATCAAGTCAACAATACATTTCTTTTCTCAATAATTCAAGAAAGTGCAAAAACTTAAAGAGTCGAGAGGTAAAATTTTAATGTCTAAATTGACATCGAATGAACCTAAACTGATCAATGCTACTAGTATCTAATTCGAGGTCTCACATTCTCCCTTTTCTTATAAAATTCTGATCTCAGAATTTTGTCTCTTACTACTAGAAATTTTGCCCGGATCATGGGGCCTAGGACGTGGTCTGGGGAGTTACTGCCTGTCCAAGAATGGGACATGGACTCCTAACTCCGACCTATGATACTAGGGTCACTGATCACGTTACCTGAAGGCTCGTGATACCTTGGTGTAAAGTCAACTTCCCGCGATGGGATGTGGGTCTCAGGAATGTCATTGAGGATACTCGGTCCCCTACCATATACTCTTCTAAATCTTAGCTAACTTTTCTGGGGTATACATCACTCTAATGGGTAAAAATGTGCCGACTTGGTCAATCAATCCACGATCACCCATATAGCATCATAACCCGCAACAATCTAGGCAACCCTACTACAAAATTCATGGCTACCCCTTCCCACTTCCATTCAGGAATCTCTAGAGGCCTTAATGTTCCTGTTGGCTTCTGGTGCTCTGTCTTCACCTTCTGACTGGTCAAACATCGAGCAACATATTCTGCTATCTCTTGCTTCATATTAGGCCACCAAAAGGCCTCCTTAATATCTCGATACATCATTGTGCCTCATGGGCGAATAGTATAAGGCGTAGTGTGAGCATCTGCTAAGATCAAGTCCTTGATGCCCTCTATACTTGGCACACAAACTCTGTCTCTGTATTGTAACAATCCATCCTTATCCCCAAAGTCAGGGTCTTTTTTTTTCAATCATCTCTATAATCCCTTTCTATCACCTTATCACTTTTCTGGGCTTCGTGAATCCGCTCTTCCAGCGTAGGTTGCAACGAGAGCCCTGCTATTGAGACAAACTGATCGGAAATTATGAGCACGATCTTAGCCCTTTCCAAGTCTCTCATAATTCCCACAGGCACTACTTCCATTGAACTTGTCTTCGTCGACTTCCTACTTAGTGCGTTAGCCACTACATTGGCTTCTCTCGGGTGGTAGTTAATTGTGCAGCCATAATCCTTAATCAGCTCCAACCATCGTTGTTGCCTCATGTTCAGTTCTTATGATCCGTGAATATCTCGCATTTAACCACATACAAGTAATGTCTCCATATTTTCAGCACATATACTATTACAGCTAGATCTAAGTTATGAGTGGGGTAATTCCTCTCATGATGCCTCAAACTTCCTAGACGCATAGGTTATGACCCTTTTGTCTTGTATCAAAACACAGTTGAAACCCTACTTCGAGGCATCACTATAAATTTCAAACTCTCCATGTTCCGAGGGTAATGTTAATACTGGGGCAGTAATTAAGTTGACCTTAACTTTTGAAAACTCCACTCACACTCATCTGTCCATTCAAACTTGACATTTTTCTTTGTTAAAGAAGTCAAAGGCATGGCTAATTTTGAAAATTTCTCAATAAACCTCCGATAGTACCCTGCTAAACCCAGAAAACTTCTTACTTCCTTAACATTTGTAGGCTTTGGCCACTTGGATACAACATCTACCTTCCCCGGATCCACAACAATCCCTTCACCGGACACCACATGCCCCAAAAATCAAACTTCCTCCAACTAGAACTCACACTTGGAGAATTTGGCAAACAATTTATTCTCCCTAAGAATCTGTAAAACATCCTTAGATACTTCTCATGCTCCTCCTTATTCCTTGAAAAAATCAATATATCATCAATAAATACAACCACAAACTTCTCTAAGAACTTTTGAAACACTCTATTCATCAAATCCATAAATGCGGCCGGATCATTGGTTAGCCCAAATAGCATCACTAAGAATTCATAGTGATCATATCTTGTCCGAAATGCCGTCTGAGGAATATCTCACTCCTTCACCTCCAGTTTGTGATATCCTGATCGCAAGTCGATCTTCGAAAATGCTTGTGCCCCTTGTTGCACCTACTCAGCGAAAAGTTGAGTCATGTGCCTTAAAATGTTATCAGGAGTGACGCCCGGATCTTCGGGCCACCGATTCAAGTTTCGATTCCTGGGTGGTCCTCTAGGTGGCATCCTGCATTACAACGTAATCACTATGTAGGTATTCTTAAGCATACTCGGTTTCATGTGTTAGAAATGGTGGATCAATGTGAGGGTAGTTTTTCCTTGTCGGTTTCATTCAAGAATGTTGATGATGGGACGCAATGGGCTTTTTCGGGGGGGTCTATGTACCTAATGATGATTCTAGTCATAGGCTTTTGTGTGAAGAGTTGGCGGGGGTGTCCTCTTGGTGGACTCTTCCGTAGTGTATTGGCAGTGACTTTAATGTTACTTGATTTCCTGGAGAGAGGACAGGGGCTGGAGGTACTGGTAGAGCTATGGAGGATTTCTCCGATTTCATTTCAGATTGTGAATTGGTGGATATCCCTTTGTTTGGTGGCTCGTATACTTGGTCTAATAATAGAGCTGCTCAATCATGGTATCCAGAGACTGTTCAGCTTAGATTGCCCCGGATGTATTTTGATCATTTTCCTATCATGTTGGAAAGCAAAACATTCGGGGGTAGAAATAGGTTTTTTTGTTTTGAGAATATGTGGTTGAAAGATAAGGATTTTGTGGAGAGAATTAGAGGCTGGTGGAATGGTTATGTTTTTCAGGATCTCCCAATTATGTGCTTAATTTGAAATTGAAGGCCTTGAAACATGATCTTAGAGTATGAAATACAGAAGTTTTTGAAAATCTTAGTTTTCGTAAGGAAGCTTTGCTTAAAGAGTTGTCTATTTTTTTAGGCGATGGATGATGGAGATGGGCTTAGTGTTGAGGGGTTGTAGAGGAAGGTGGAAGTTACTAGGGAGTTAGATCATCTGATTGATTTGGAAGAAGTGAGTTGGAGGCAAAAATCCTGAGCATTGTGGCTTAAGTAGGGAGATAGATGTACCAAGTTCTTTCATCGGGTGACTAATTTTAACAGGAGGATTAATTCTTTCACAGGTGGAGGTGGATGGGGAGGTGGTGACGGATCCTAGAGATATTTCTAATAAGATCGTGCATTTCTATTCCTCGTTGTATTAGGAACCTTATGCTTGGCGACCATTGTTAGATGGGCTGGATTTAGATGTCATTTCAGGGGAGGAGGCTGAGTGGTTGAAGAGGCCTTTTGAGGAGGATGAGGTGTATGGGGTGGTGTGTGGTCTAAATGGGGACAAAGCTCCGGGTTCAGATGGTTTCTCTCTAGCTTTCTATCAGTCTTGTTGGGATGTGATTAAAAGGGATGTCCTTGATGTTTTTAATGAGTTTGCTCGGGTTGGTACATTTTTTCGTAGTTTGAATACTTTGTTTATTGTTCTTATTCCAAATAAGCCGGGAGTCGTTGAGTTGAAGGACTTTCATCCTATTAGTTTGGTGGGAGGAGTCTATAAGATTCTTGCTAAGGTGTTGGCGAATAGGCTGAGAGTTACGCTAGCAAGGATCATTTCTTCTTTTCAGAATGTGTTTGTGAGGGGAAGACAGATTTTGGACTCGATATTGATAGCAAATGAATGTATTGACTCACGCATGTGGTTGAATGAATCGGGTCTGTTATGTAAGTTGGACATTCATAAAGCTTATGATTATGTCAACTTGAATTTTTTGTTGTACCTTCTAAGGCGATGTGGGTTTGGAGATAAGTGGTGTCGTTGGTTAAATTTTGTATTTCTTCGGTGAAGTTTTTGGTGCTTGTGAATGGTTCACCTGAGGGATTTTTTGGAAGTACTCGTGGCTTGCGTCAAGGTGATCCTCTTTCTCCTCTTTTATTTGTTATTGTGATGGAAGTGTTCTCCCGCATGATGAAAAAGTTAGTTTTGAATGGGGCTCTTGTTGGTTTTAAGGGGGTGGTGTTAGTGGTGAGAGACTTGCGGTTTCTTACTTACTTTTTGCTGATGACACTTTAGCTTTGTGTGGGGCGGAGGTAGAGCTGATCCGGAGTCTTCGTTGTTTGCTTTTGTGTTTTGAGGCGGTTTCTAGGTTAAAGGTTAATTTTTCGAAGTCGGAGATGATTCCGATTGGTAATGTTGGGAATGTGTCGAAGTTGGCTTCAATTTTGGGGTGTAGTATCTCTGTGTTGCCAATGACTTATTTGAGGCTTCCTTTAGGGGTGTGATCTAAAAGTGTGCATATTTGGGATGGAATTTAGAGAGAATGGCATGACGATTGGCTGGTTGGAAGCGTATGTATTTATCCAAGGGGGTCGGGTAACGTTGATCATATATACGCTTTCTTGTTTACCTACTTTTTCTTTTCTCTCTTTCCTCTTTTGTGTTCTGTGGCTTCTAGAATTGAAAACTTATAAAGGGACTTCTTGTGGGTTAGTGACTTGGATGTTCACAAATTTCATCTAAGTGGGAGAAGGTACGTTCTCCTTTTCATTTTGGGGGGTTGGGGCTTCGGAGATTGCCGGTGTTCAACAAAGCATTGTTAAGCAAATGGTTGTGGCGCTTTACCACTGAGAAAGTTAGTTTGTGGATGATTATTATTGCGGCGAAATTTGGAACTTCGGAGGGCGATTGGATAACTTTACCCTCTCGAGGCTGTTATGGGGTGAGTCTTTGGAAGCATATTAGTAGAGGATGTGATTTGTTTCACGAGAACCTTCGGTTTGTGGTGGGTAATGGGCACAGAATTCGATTCTGGTATGATTGTTGGTGTGGTGATAGACCATTCTATCTGTTGTTTCCTCTTTTGTATTCCTTATCTCAGTACAAGGATGGGGTGGTGGCGAATTTTATGTTGGTGACTCATAATTCCATTGTTTGGGATGTTCCGTTTTCGATATCTGCGAATGATTGGGAATTGGCGAAATTTAAGGATTTCTACTCTACTCTTTATGATACGGTGGTTCGTAGAAACAACGCAGACAAATTGACGTGGAAGGGTTCCAAGAATGGCGTTTCTCTGTTAAATCCTTCTATGGTCTTATTTCTTGGAATCAATCCGAGTCTTTCCCTTGGCGGGGAGTTTGGAAGACAAACGTTCCCACGAGAGTTTCTTTCTTCATGTGGGAGGCTACCCATAGTATCATTTTGACTACTAATAATCTTCGGAGGAGGGGAGTGTATTTCCTTGATTGGTGCTACTTATGTAAGATGGATGACGAGTCTGTTAATCATGTTTTATTGCATTGTTCACAGGCTAGAGGGCTTTGGCAGCATATTTTTGGTATCACGAATCTTCATTGGGTTATGCCTGCCAAGGTGGTTAATGTCCTCCTATGTTGGGGTAGGCAGTTTGTAGATCCTGTCGCTAAGGCAGTTTGGAAGATGATTTCATCTTGTGTATGGTGGTGTCTTTGGCAGGAGCGTAACCGACGATATTTCGAGGATTTACCTTCTTCTATGGAGTGATTATGAGGGGTTTTCATGCATTCTATATTTCTTTGGGTTACTCCTATGTGGGGGGTCATTTCTTAGATTTCCAGGATTTTTTTAGCTTATTCGCTTGTATTTTCTAGTGCATCTAGTACAGCCTTTGTACTTTTTTTTAACTTCTCTTTTTAATAAAATCTTCTTACTTATCAAAAAAATAACTCTTCAAGCAGCCAACCCTAAACTCCGATTGTGTCACAATTTTGTTAATTAATCACTTGAGAAATTTCTAAAATTACACCATTTCCACGAAAATGATAAAATTATGCTTTGGGCATTAGTAAGGAGCGAATTGTTAATTTTGACAAAAGCAAGTGCAATTCAGTAAATTTAAGGAAACAAACATTATTTGTTTTCTCTCCTCTCACCATATTTCCATGTTTCCCTTTTCATAAATACAATTGGAATATTTTCTATAAACTTAACTTCTCTTTTTTTTTGTACGTATTGCATATGAACAATGGAGATGAAGTGAGCTCATGGAAGTGAGAAGGAGGAGAATATGTCTAAAAGATCAAATCAGCTCATGCCAAGTGTCAAAGAGAGAGGGAGGTTGAAAACAAAAGGAAAATTGTGGGCATTTAGCATTTCACGGAGGGAGAGACCAAGGGGGCTTTTTCGTTACTTTTCGTGGCTGCTCCCTGGGAGACCGAAGGCTTTTTGGTTGCTACAGAGGTCTTTCGTGGCTGCTTTTCGTTGCTGCAAGATGCTTTTTCGTTGCTTCTTTTCCTTGTTTTTTTGTTGCTTTTTCGTTGTTTTTTTTGGTTGCTGCTGAGTCTCCCGAAGGCTTTTGGTTGCTGCTGAGTGCTTTTCGTTGCTGCTGTTTAGACCGAGTGCTTCCTTTCCTTCTTTTGTTGCATTTTCATTTCATACTTAGCTTTTGTTTGGACCGAATGCCCTCTTCCATTCTCATTTCAGATTTAGATTTTGCTTTCTTTGGATGATTGGCTGTTATGTTATGTTTCCATTTCACTTCCTTAATGTCAGAATAGTGATTGTTAATTTTTGTTAGTTGGATTGAGTATGAGTATGACTGGATTTTGGCCAGCTAAAGATTAGGTACAACGTGTTCGATGAAATGTCTCTTAAAGCAGGAAACCATGGTGTTAAGTATTTTCTTTGGGTGATTGGGCTAGATGATGTTGGTATTTGACTTAGCTTTTCAAGCAAGGATAATCTTCATCATTTATCACACGTCCATGGAGTCGATCACTTTATTGGAAGACGTGGATTAATGCCAAGCAATGTTTACTCGACAACTACTTGGTTTTATCTAGTTTCAACTTCATCTAATGCTACGTTTAATATCATGTTTTTTCTTGTTAGCTCTTTATTAATCTTTTAGCATTTACATTGATCATAACTCAAAATCTTCAGTAATCATGGATGATATCCAAGAACCCGACCTTTCCCTTTGTAAATACCATTTTAATTGTAAATAGAACATAGTTTTCTTTTATTGTAATAGTGGTCAGAATGAAAAATTGAACACATCGTTCTTTGTGGAGATGATTTAGGGCTTCCCTAGTATTACTTGACAACCTCTTACGCTTGGAAGTAGTTCACTAACCATTTTTAGGTGAGTCAAACTCCCAATTGAACCACATATTACATTTGCTTCTGCTTAACGTGGTATAAAAATTACATTTTTTTGGTTAAGGATTCACAGAACGACCTTTCTTATTACATCGACACTAATAAAATAACAGAAACTAGAAACGATACGTATGCAACTAAAAGTCATACTCCCAAATATGCCATTAGAAAATCTGAAGAGGTTTAAAATGTTTCCAAGCACCAAAATCTTATGCAAAAAAAGGCTTCTGAAATTTTTTACAAGTGACAGCATAGCAAGAGTAAGCACAAATGCAATACTTAAAGAAAATTGAACTTTCTTGAAAGGCAACATAATCCATTTTTGATTGCATTATCCCTGTACCTTTGTTGGCTTTTATAATATTTTCCATTTCTATTCTTCTACCTTTCTATTTTAGCTGAAATACCTCTATGAGCAACCTAGTTTTCATATGTGACAGACAATTACCCAAATAGATAAACAATCCTATATCATAAACCTGCAGATGAACATACATTCCTATGAAGACCCACCATTGTGGAAAATATTTGACGTTTTTACACCCCGAAGCAGGAAAGACACCTCCAATTCCCCAAAAAACTTGGAAGCCCCAGAAATGTGAAGCAAAACTGAACAATGAACCAAGCCAAAAGAACTCAAGCATATAATATCCGCCAATTTCTAGATGCAGCAAACAATTTGATTATTAGAATAATCGTCCATGACAAAGCTTTCTCATTAATGAGGTCCGAAAAAGATGTTGTACACCAAATTAACAGTGCGTTTGATTAAAAAAAATTTCACTTTTATCAAACACACTTCAAAATTTTACTTTTACATTTATCACTCATTCACCAATCCCAATACCACCTCTTTTTTTAACACCAACACAAAAGTTTAATAAAATTTGAGAAAAGTACTGAAACAGTTCCTGTGGTTTCACGTTTTGACAAAATAGTCCCTGTGGTTTCAAGTTGAACGCGTTAGTCCTTGTGGTCAGCAAGTTGTTGCAATGCAGTCCCTTCGTCAACCCACTTAACGGTTAAAGCTTCCGGGAGGACCTTTTTGTTACATGATGCATACCTCAGGGACCAATTTATCAAAAGGTGATACCACAAGGACCTACAAATTAGTCCTTGTGGTATCACCTTTTGACAAATTGGTCCCTGAGGTAGCATCATGTAACAAAAAGGTCTTCCCGGTAGCTTTGACCGTTAAGTGGGTTGACAGAAATCTAACGGGAGGACCTTTTTGTTACATGATGCTTACCCCAGGGACTAATGTGTTCAAGTTGAAACCACAGGGACCAATTTGTCAAAACGTGAAACCAGAGGGACTGTTTATGTACTTTACCCATAAAATTTTGATATAATTTTGTAAACAAACGCACTGTAAGATACTCATTCCGATAGACATCAGATAAAATCTCCTCCTAGGGATCTGTTTGAGGATAACTATAAAGTGAGAAGCGAACAACAACAGAGATCCCATCATAAGAAGAAACCCAACTAATAGGGGCTGAGAGACGGGGCTAGGCGGGACAGAGTTGACTGCTGTGCGATTTGGCGATGAAGAAGCACCGCGGATCTGAAATCAAAATTTGCAAAATGGGTCGGGTACTAGTGTTTTTTGGGTCGGGCATGGGTAAGCACATTTTAAATGATGTGACGCGTTCTGGGCCTTTGAATTTTGAAGACTCGATCCTGGTCGTCGCTCAACACTGCTCAACATAATAATGCTAAGCATAATAATCGAACTCCTTTAAGATTCCTCCCATTGACTTAATTGTCTTACAGACTTTCTGCAAACAAAATTGATTGGTTAGCATTCAGTTAGCACACCCTATATATTAACACAAACCATGTATTGAACACTGTAAATATTCTAAAAATAGTAAGCCCATAAGTATGAGTAAAACGACAATGATATTGGTAATAGGGAAGAAAAAATATGGTCGACAATATTTTTCACTTAGTACCCCTCCTCCCCCCAGTGCTCGCACATGATCTTCCAAGTTTCTTCACACATTTCCTCCAGAGGATTGGCCAGTGCTACTGCTTTCGTCGAGTATTTCTTATAAATATTATGTTGATCATACCTATAAATCTTATAGCTGGAGGCCATTTTACTTTTATGCATTCGCGGTCCTTATATCTATTCCAATCTAGTGTGAAATCTCCCTGCTCAGAAGGCAATATTGACACGATAATAATTTTTTTTAAGAAAGAGTTAAGTGAAATGTAGAAATCTAATATCCAATTGCAACAACTATTGTGGAAGATAATGACTACTCTGTCAACATCATTATCAAGCCATTTCTATGACAGAGGTCCCATTCTCGTGATTATCTCTTACCTTCCATTTTGCCATTCTTATGAATATTCAATGAAAGATTAAAGTGAGCTTCCATCTGAAACCCTTTCTAATTTGAACTACTACTACTCCCAGAATTAGATTGAATGCCCACATGCTCCGGGTTGTTCCAGAGCTATTTCTACTATCAGGTCTCTTTTGTTTTTCTAACTCAAACTTTACCATATTTTTCCTTTCTTCCAAGACTAAGCCTATCTTGCACACTTGTAAGTGCAAAGTTTTATATGCAAAATAAACAGAAAAATAAAGGATAACTGATCACATATAGATTAACGAAAATGTCAAAATTATTTGGATAAAAAAAAGAATGCAAACGAATAGAACACAAAACAGAAACAAATCTTTCTCTCGCTATTGATCAGTCGACTTGCAAGCTTCCGCCAATTTGTTCACATAACTGTGGTGGACTTTTGAGGGGACAAATGGGCAAAGTAAACGAGCAGACATTGGGGGATTCACTGATCAGAAAACACGGAGGTGATTTGTCGTGGACGATGAGTGGCCGTTGGGCTTATTTCTTGTAGTGAGTGTTTTTAAGACAATAAAAATAAAAGAAACAAAATCAAGGAAATAAAGCAACAATAAAAAGCTCATTTTTTTTGGAATAATATGATACAAATAATAGAGGAGCCGCAAGTTGAGTTGTCTCGACTTGATTTTAACCAGTGTAGAAGCTTTTACACACGATCATATAATATCGAATTTGATTGTCAGTTCAATATTTTTCATGCGCACCAACTTTCTGCTTTCAACTGCATCTTCCAGGAGAAAAATTCAATAGTGTTGATCATTTCTTTCAAATTCTAGAAAATAACTGACACTTGCTTTGATTTTACCCGAGTGAGTGATATCATTATTCTTTGATTCATACACATCTTATGTTCGCCGATGATTTACTTATTTTTTTCCGTGCCAATATTCAGGAAGCTCGTTCAATAGTATTCTGGATCTTTATTGCAGTTCGACTGGGCAGGTCATTAATCGTCAAGAATCTTCTGTGTTTTTTAGCCCAAACATAAATCAGGAGATGGTAGCTGCTATCCGTACGAAACTACAGCTTAGACTTGTGAATCAGGATAGCAAATACTTGGGGTTGCTAGTTTTTATAGGGAAGGATAAAGTCAGAAATTTTGTTGTGGTTAAAGAGAGAATTAGTTCTAAAGTTGCTGGTTGGAAGTCGAAAATTCTCTCACAGGCGGGTCGCACGACTTTGATCAAATCGGTTGCAACTTCCCTCCCTCAATATTATATGCAATCCTATCTTTTTCCGGCTGGTTGGTGCAGGGATGTGGATAGGATTTTGAAGAATTTTTGGTGGGGTTTTTCCCTAGAGAAATCACGTAATTATACGCTTAAGGCTTCGACTGCCATTTGTCAGCCTAAAGTGTTTGGAGGTTTGGGTATACACTGTATGGAGGAGATCAACAAAGCTTTCATTCAAAACTTGGCTTGGTTGTTGTTGAGTAAGCCAGATCTGCTTTGGGGGAGAATTTTGACAGCTAAATATTTCCCTCGTTCTACTCTTCTTGATGCCGGTCCTAGACCTGGTGCCTCTTTGATTTGGCAAGGTATTTCCAAGGTTATTACTATTCTTCGAGACAATATTTGTTTCATTCTAGGAAATGGTTATGCTATCCGTATCCGTGATGATCCTTGGATCCCTTGCTTGTCTGACTAAAGGCCTGTTTGGAATGATCATGCACCCCAGGTGGACCTCCCCTTGTTTTGTTTCTAAGTTGGCTGCTTTGGATTCTGTTCACCAGATCTTGCGGTTAATTCCACCAAGTGCCTCTCATAGCGATGCTGTCATTTGGATTCCAGCAGACAAGGGAGGCTTCTCGGTTAAAGAAGCTGTTTCTCAATACTAATCCTTGCGCAGGCCTTTTTCTTTGCATCTTTCTTCTCAAGATTGGTCCAAACTGTGGAAAGCTAGGCTTCAAGACAGGCTTAAGCTCCTCTTGTGGAAGATCGTTGTTGGAGCTCTCCCGGTGTGAGTCCCTTTTATCTCGGCCACTGCAGAATCTCATGACTCTCGGCTATGTGGCAACTGTGGCCTCTTTCTAGAAACCTTGTCTCACGTCTTCCTTAGCTGCTCTGTAGCTTAGAGGCTTTGGAGAGTTTCTGATTGGCCAATTGATGTTTTTCGTCTTCCGGTCTCTAACTCGGAATATTGGATTCACTTCTTGCTTAATGCTGATTCTACTCTTGGTTTAAGAAGTTTGTCGTTGCCTTGTTTTATTTTGGATGCTGCACTGCATTGTGATGTTCTCTGGTATTTTAGGAATCGGGTTGTTCATGAGGGACAGCAAGTCGTGTTTTCAGAGCTCCAAAAATCGCTGCATATTCGTTACTCTGAGCATAAGTTGGCTTGGCTTTCTCATTCTCCTTGTCTCAGTGCGACCTTGACGCCTCCTGATCCAGGATGGATGAAGATTAATTTTGACATTATTATATGTCATAATGGATCATACATATGCCGAGACTCCTCTGGCTCCCTCTGTACTGTGTATAGGAGCGAATCATGGCTGTGGAGTGTGGACCCATTAGTTGGCGAAGCTTGGGCTGTTGTCCGGGCTGTTGAACTTGCTGGTCAGCATGGGTGGGATAAGGTTATTTTTGAGACTGATTCTCTTCTTTTTTGAGGATGTTTCTCGGGTGGATCAGCTGCCTTGTTGGAAGATTGCTGATATTATTCCCCTGCTGCGTGCTGAGCTTGGACTCCATCCCGAATGGTCTTTGTGCTGGATTTCTCGTAGGCTCAACAATCAGGCGCACTTGCTGGCGCAGTGGGCTGCGAGGTCCCATATCTCGGGCTCTTTTGATTCTAGCTGTGTTCCTTTGCATATTTTGCTGTGTGATTCGAACATTCTCCCTTAGTTGGAGTTTTTAATAAAATGCGTTATTCAGAAACAAAAAAAAAAAAGAAGAGTATAGTCCTAGGTGGCAGGACAAACCCAGATTTTGGAATTCTCTGGATGATGTGGCTCGGGACTTTCCTGGAGCCTGGATATGTCTAGGAGATTTTAATGCTCTAGCTTCCCAGTTTGACAAAAGTTGTGGAAACCCAATGAATGTTTTTTCCTCTCTGTGTATGAACCATCTGATGAATGTTCATGGTATGATGGATTTGGGTTTTACAAGCCCCAGTACACGACTACACGTGGTCTAATAGAAGGCAGGGTGCTGCCCTTATCAGAGAAAGACTTGATCAAGGCTTAGCAAATGGTGAGTGGAGACTCTTGTTTTGCCCAAGCTGTAATTTCTCACCTTACACGAGTAGCCTCTGATCATTCAGCGGTATCTCTTGATACTTGGGGCGACAGGTTTTCTGGTCCAAAGCCATTTCGCTTTGAACCCTTTTGGACCCAAGATGAGTCTTCCCGTAAGGTGGTTTCGGATGTGTGGGCGAAATATATGCATGGCTCCCCAGCCTATCGTTTATGTTAAAAAATCAGACTTACGGCCTACGGGTCAATTTGAGAAGATGAAATAAAGAGACTTAAGAAATATTCCAGATCAAATCAAGAAGTGTCAGGAGGAACTTTGTTCCATCCAAGCTCGGGAATGGGAAGTCCAACGAGAACTTCAAGAGACTTTGGAAAGAGGAGATGGTGTGGAAGACTAAGTCTAAGGTGCAATGGGTAACATCTACTGAGCTTAATACTAAATTTTTCCATCTATCTAAGATCATTCGAAAACGTAGAAATTGCATCGAATCTCTGAAGACAAAATCTGGACAATGGTTGGATACCCGTAATGAGATCGGGAACCATGTATACCAGTATTTTAAGGAGCTTTTTACCTCCCGTAAGCTGACTATCAACCATGAACTCAGGGACCTAATCTCACCTTGTATCACTTGGGAGGAAAATGAGATTTTGTGTGAAAATCCTCATGAACGAAAAATCTGGATGGCAGTTTGATCTATCGGAGCCTCGAAAGGTCCAATACCATATGGTATTGTGGCGCTTATTATCAGCAATATTAGACCATAGTAAAAGTCAGGTGTCATCGAAACAGTTCAAAGGTTCTTCTGTTTGGGATTTTTGCTCCGGGAAGTAAATCACTCTAACATTGTCGTAATCCCCAAGAAACACAATCCTTCTCTAATCAGTCAGTACCCCCTATAAGTTTATTGCCTTCATCCTGTTTGCTGCTATACTCTCTGACACTATTTGGTTTTCATCGAAACCGAACGATGCATAAGGCTATTCCACCGGATATTCATGTTATGATTTTTTTTTTTGCTGAATAATACCGTGAGGCTATCCAATGCATTGAATTTAAAGTACAAGATACAATAAAGGATCAAGAAACAAAAGATTAAAACGCAACTAGATTGCAAAATAGGCTAGCATGATCCAAAAAGATAGATAAACCAAAATGCTCCATGCTGGGAAGAAGAGAGCAGGTGGCAGGAAACGGTAGACGGTAGCTACTGGAACCAAATAGGAGCTAACTCTAGAGCTAAGAACAAAGGCAACTTAGAGAAACACGGAGGCACGTGAGATTCACGCGCGGCACAAGAGGCATGGAGGCGTGTGATATTCAAGTTATGATCAATATGCTTAGACAACATTAAAGAGAACAAGCATGTGCTTGGATGGATAACGATTTTCGAAGTAACCAGATATGGATTCCTCCTCCCCCCTCTCTATAGAAGTTTAACTGTGATGCTGCTTGCAGAGGCTGTCAATCCTTCGTTGCAGTGGTTTACAGAGACTCCTCTAAACAGATTATCTCTGCGTGGATAGATTGTATTCTCTCCTCTAATCCCTTTCTGGCAGAACTCTAAGCCTCTTTACTGGCATGCCAATCAGCCTATTCTTCCTTTGATGGGAGGATTATCATAGAAGGAGACTCTCTCATTGCCTGCCAGATGGTCAACCAGCTGGAGTTGGAACTTGATGGACCTGTCTCTGAGGTAGTCCAAAAGATTCGGATCATGCTCTCTAATCATCCCAACTGGAGTTTTCAATGGGTTCCTCGGAAGCAAAATGAAATGGCTCACTGATTGGCACAATGGGCTGCTGTGGAGTGCAGACTTGGTTTCTTTAGATAGGTTTACCTTCTGCTGTTACTCTTTCATACTGGTGTTTTGAGCCCCCTTAGTGGCGTTTTTTACTGTTAGCTGTTTGCTTAGAAAGAAAAAAAAACAATTACTTTTAACCACGGGAAATGTATGAAACATGAAAATCAGAGATATGATACATTTCATACAGTGCAAAAAATTATGTACTCTCAAAGCATTCCAAAACAAAAGAAAAAAATCTGCAACCATGTCAAATTCGAGGTAAAAAGGAATTAAAAAACATTAGTAACGAAAAGTTCAGCTAGGTCATAGTATATCAGTGCAACCTCGTCAATTCTTCGACTCTCTTGCAAAGCTCCTCAACTGAAACATTCATGGCCTTTGAAATCTCATCCATCTTACTGCGATTGAGATCAAGGAATGACTCGATCAGATCTCCGTCCAAGAAATTTCTGGCATCTACCGTTTTCTTCTCATTGTTAAATGACCTCCACTGCTCGTGGCTCAACCCTCCAACCCCCTTTATCACCTTCCTTAGATTTGATTGAAGCTTCTCTAAAAAGAGATACTGGTCGTGAGGCAGTGAAGCAATGACTCCAATCACCCCATTGACAGTACCAAAAATGACAGTTGGAATCTGACCCACATCGGAATCTGGCAAGCGCATGACAAGAGAACCGTGCCGGAAACGATTGGCAAATTCTCCAAGGTGATACTCACCAACTACCTCAAGACGTCCGCGTTCCTCATCAGTGGCACCTTCACTATTCTTCCGGACAGTGAAAAGATTGAAGTTATTTTCAGCACCAAGGTAAATGTCATCGTCAAGAATCTCAACAGCTGACATCCAATTAGCGTTGTAGTCACGAGCTCGCTCCTCAATGGCACCTTCTTCATGCTGACAACAAATGAGCCATTGCATCAATTGATAAGAAACAGTTTAGCTATAAGAATTCAGGTGAAAAATAGATTGCTAGAAACGAGAGTCAAAATCAAAACCAAATACATAGTTAAGACGGAATTTTTTATTAAAAGAGCAGAAAAAAAGGATATGCAAAATGTTAAGTGGCACGCAGGCAGACTGTTCTTACTTCTAAAGCCACAACCACAACTTCCACCCTTTAATTACCTCTTTTTTTTGCTTTTTCTTTTCTTTTTTTTTTTTGGGGGGGGGTCAATATTTAAACGGGGACTGGTGCAAAAAAAGAAGATGATCTAAATGATTTCACAAATGACAGTAAATTATATGGTCCAGAGATGATGAGAGGTAATCCCTAACCTTGTAGATTAACAAGGAGATCGACTTCATAAGATCACCAACAACAATGAAATCTCCACGAGTTTGCACATAAAGTGCAAGTATGTGTCCATGATGTCCACATTCAGATTGTAACTCACGAGTACCATCATCCCGGAGCATCCACTTGTACAACTGGATTTTTTGATTAATAGCAGCCAGCAGCTTGCCATTGAAGGCATTCAAAGAGTAAACAGCCCCCTTAGTTTCCTTTTCAGCAATAAGCTGTAGCTTCCCATCTTCAACCATGAAAACTAGTATTCGGCCCTAAGATTTCAATGAAGCAAACATAAAAGTTGGAATATCACTATGTTTTGTTTAGGACTACGGCCAGAGATAAGAACAAAGACAAATAGTGTCAATATTACCTTGGTTGGCTCATTCTCTTCTGGCAATACATAAGCAGTTCCAACACAGTAGTATACATTATTGTCATCCGAGAAAGAGCAACTAAGGATGGAGCAAGCATACTCAAAAGTGTCAAGTGGGTAAGTAGATATGAACTCAAAGGTCTGGTCATCCAGAAGGCGGATGAAGTGCATTTCAGAATCTTCTGGACCGGACTGGTTATACTTCACACTGCAGACAGCAAATGTCCTGGACTGCTCCTGATGACATATACGGCGTGCATGCTCCCCTAGTGGGATAGAACGGATATGAAGTTTCTGGATATCATCAATGGTGCCAATAGTAAGTTCACCTTCTTTTGCGATAGCAAGGCTGATGACAAATCATCAAAAAAGGAAAATCAGTCACTGGAAACAGATAGAAAAAAAAACTCAATATTTGTAAAGAAAGAACTAAGAAGACAAAGAAGTTTTTAGTTGGTCTTGCAGGTTAATTGTAATTTCTAAACAGGCCAATAATTATGCAAATGCACATATGAACCTCCTGTCTCCCTCCCCGCTTTCTGTTTCTCGAGCTCAGTAGTTTCCAAAGTGCTAGCTAGCAGAGCCCTATAATGAGTAGATAAATTTCATTCTACATTGTCCTGTAATGTCTCCATAATCAAAAAGTTGGACATTTATGATCTCAATTTCATGTAATGTCCCCTCTTCTCCCTTCAAGAATTTTGGAGAGAGGTAGGGAAGGGCAGGAGTAGGCAATACATATGGGATTGGGGAGCACAACAGGAAGGGTCTACAAGAAGACAAATGAAGCTTCAAGGAGGGACTGGACAAGGCCTTCTTGGGGATTTAATCTGCAAATGTGAAGTTTCTTGCTGAGAGATGTTGATCGTCAACATTTCGAATCATTACAACATTACAAACATGAGATCTACAGCACTGACTGCATCTTGCTACAAAGTTGTCTATGTGCCACGAAGACACGTTAAGGAATGGAGGACTATCACTTTTCACATGAATTAGTTAGCTTTAGTTCGACATCAACCACACAGGTGCATTCAGCCTGGAACAATTGCTAACTAAGCAAGAAATCCACAATAGCTCAGAGTCACTATCTTTGTAGCTTCACACTAATCTGTTTATTATCATTGATATTTCAAATGGCAAGAAAATAAGTAACAGACGGTCAAACAAATTTCAACTAATACTAAGCAATGATCAGCAACTAATCCAGCTTCAAGTCACTAATATGATTAACATGCATAAGAAAATAATAATCCATCATTCTCATCATACTGCAACTTTACCACATTACCTCGTTAAGAAATGATGCACAAATTCCTGGTAAAGATAAACAATTGTAACATGCACAAAAGAACAAGAGGTAAAAATTATTCCTCAACGATAGGAAGAAGTCGAAAGGAGAGCGACTGCCTTAAGGACATATAGTAACAAGTAGGGCTTTCATAATAGTTCAACTACTGGTTTAGGTCCTTCATTCAATCTCATCACTCATTTCGTGACTACAAGAAGTTTCTGAATAAGCCTATATATAGAATTGTATTACACTACAAATAGAGGCTCCACACATACCTTGACTACCCATTCAGCACTTTCTTCTTCTACCAGTGAAATTTTGAAGCAAAGAAATATATGAATTGTATGATAGGAAAAATCATATATTCATAGATATCAACCAAACTATCCTCCATTGCTCAGGTAATATTCAACTTGAACAGCAAGGGAGAAGAGAGCAAATACCTGTCTGGGAAAGCAGCAGAGTTGAAAGGGCACATATGGCTAACTTCTTTCAAATTTACATTGCTGTAAAGTAGCTTCTTGTTGCTACTATAAATAACAGTTGGCCTATCTGATGCAGCAAATACATATGTAGTGTTCTTTGAGGAGAAAGTACGGAGTGTAATAGGCTGGGTCCCAAGAGAGACCTTTTTCCTATCCGTTAGCTCGCCATTACTTGTGTTCAACAGAAAATTTAATAGGTGCCCATCTCCAAGGGCACATAACAAATAAGATATCTGAAAGAAACACAGAACATACTTGCTTAAATGTAGGATAAAAATCTATTGAAGTGTAACATATGAACTTGAGAGAAATGAAAAGGAATGGAGCAGGGCTGTGAGATCTAAAGCGTCATCTACGATTAACTTGAATCGGACGAGTTATTTCCCATGTAGAGCTAATATAAAACTTGAAATTGCAAATAAGAATCTTAAAAAAAGAGGTGAGAATAAATGGAAAGAAAGCTCAAGCATGAACATACCCCTTCAAAGGCACAAAGAAGTACAGAACGAGGTATAATTTCTCCTGCCAAAAGCTCCTTTGTGATGAGATTCAGGTCTGGAAGCGAAAATATCCTTACACTTATATCTGTCCACATCCCAACAGCAGCTAGCTGACTATAGTTGGGATTGTCACCGATTGGGTTCATATCAAGACATGAGATCTCGTACTCCAACTGTGCATGTTTCACTTCTGTCAATATCCCATCTCCAATTTCTAGATAAACTAAATGGCCACCACCAGTTGCCAATAAAACCTGTCAAAAGAGCAATGCTTCGACTGGTCATTTAATCCATAGACACCACTACATGAACAAGGTGAAAAATATGCTAATAACCAGTGAAAGTGTGCTCCCATATTTTTAATGTTATTCGGCACATTCCAATCTGTGCTCACCAAGAAGTGAACGCTGCTCAAGCATTTTTGGATTTATCTTTCTTAGGATGACAGATAATGGAAGGATCCACTGGGAGTAGTTTTAGGTTTAATTCATGTTCATGCCAAACAGAAGAGCAGGTCCAAACTCGTCATTGGAAAAGAAAAAAGCAGTCAATTAGAATCTATAAAACCTAGTGAAACCCAACTTAGGACCAAAACAAAACTTATGTCCAAACATACGAAAGTAGTACACTAACCTTGCCAAGAAAAACAAAAAGAAAGTAGTACACTAACCTGGGTGGCATTAGCAGTGGCAACATTAATTGAATAGCCAGATGGAGCATTCCACTCATTCCGTAGCTCTCTAGATGTAGAACTGACCAGTCTGACAGAGCTGGAAGTGACCTGTAAAGGTGGTTGATCAGTCAGCATACACTCTAAATGCAAAACTTCCAAAACATTAACCATCTCCAGTTTATCAGTTCACAAAGGCAGTTTCTAATCCACTTTCTTAGTAATGTTGTTGAATGCATGACACTTAAAACACCATATTTTTTTCTTTTCTTGAATCTCTTAAAAGTGGACTGTGATTCCTAAGGCGCTCTCCGATTTATAAACCACATATTTGTATGTCCTTCTAAAAGAGAAAAACATACTTGGGAATAAAAACAATAACAATCCTTGCTAAAAGGGAGCAAATGTGTATTATGGTAAGTGGAAGTGTTTAAAGTTGATTTTCCCTTGTGATACGATCACCAGCATTCACTAAGTTTTGCCTATCAGAGATAATGGGCACTATTCACAAAAAAGAATGCATTGGCTGCATTAAAAAAGGCTGGACTACTAGTTAAAGTTTCAATGCAGACCACACGTTGATTGGCCTCTAGATCAAACTTCACAATACCTCATATTCAAAGCAGAGAATGCATTGTTTGGACAACAAAGCTGGGAACTAACAGAAACTGATCTTCAAGGCATGTTCAACATCGAGAACGCCAGGTTCTTTCAGAACAGTTCACATGGGACAATATTGTTGCAGATAACTAACTTTTTTTGGGTTCTTTCTTCTCCCTTTTTCTTTAAGAGGAAGAGGGAGGGAGGGAGGGAGGCGGAGGAAAGGGAGGGGGGGGGGAGACGGGGAGGTGCTTAAGATTCCACACTACAAAATGTCAAAGGAGATTTGCACTTCTACCATTGAGACCTATTGCTCGTCTTGCTTATATTCAGTGGCACATAATTCAATTGAATCCAGCATGCGGGAGCATTTAAATTGCAAATCGTAAAAGTTGGCAAACACAGGCTTAAAACTGGTTTATTGCTGCAAATAATTACAATGTTTCGATTTGATTAGAAGAAGAAAAGAACCACTGTAACCAATATGTCTTTTCAATGGACAGCACAAGGGAAACTGATTAAAAAGAAGCCTTCAAAAGACACATCAAAAGATTTAGCATGCAAAATCTTAAGGAAACATACATGAAATTGGAATAATTTTCATCAACAAACTACATTATTGAGCACAATATCAGAAAATAAAGAAGTAATGTGAGTTTTGATCTGCTAAACATAATCTGTAGAAGCTTGTCTGCATGTATTAACTCAGACAAAAGATGGGAGAGGTATATAGCCATTCAACTCCACAAAGCCCTGAAAAGAATTACATTGACTGATGTTTTAGATGAAATACATGTCTTATACACAACAAGTACTTCGAAAGATCTGTAATGCAAGACATTAGTATTGTGACCAGAGGAAATGATTACTCCCATCCATCCATGACACAATGGAATAAAAGGTCTAAAGCAAGTGCCTTAGGAGATTAAAATTTAAAAGAAACGATCACTAGTCTAGTATAGTGCAATTCTTCAAAAAAAATTCTAAAATTTTAGATGACAGGAGGAAGAAACAGATAGATAAAAACGAATGGTTAGAAAAACATACTTGTACAAGTTGGTTGTATACAGCATCATGGCAAAACAAAGTCTGCACTTGAGAGCAGAAGCCCTCTATCTCTGTTTCTTCCAACTCATCCTCAAGATTCATTGCCAAAATTCGTGTCTCACTGATAAAGCTCACAACAAGGAATGTATCAAATGGATCATCGGTAGAAGATCTTAATGACCACATTCCCTTGATACCTTGAAGTTCTACTGATGCCTACTCAATTCATATATAAAGACCAACCAATTAGTCTTATACAAATGGTCACAAGGAATTTGGACAAGTAGTGGACCACTAAGCAATACCTGTTCATTAATTCCAATCCCATTTCTAACAATCCGAAGAGAACCATCTTTATAAGCTCCAGAGCAAGTTACAACCTGGCCTTGGCCTTGCCTCTCTAGGTCCACAACACAAAAGTCAACAATTGGCCCCAAATTGACATATCTTTCCAGTACTTCCACATATGAACCTTTTGGATCAGGCTGAATATTTAACTTCACAAGCTGTGCAGCCACCATAATGGAGTATTAATATCAAATAAGGAGGTGATCTCAAAACATCTAATTAAGCGAAACAAATCCCAAGATAATGAAAATATGCATAGCTTTCACTTGAAATAGCATAATCCAGGATTTGATCTTTGATATCATACTTCGGTAAATTAGTTTTGGTCTGGGGAAGGAGAAAAAAAGAAGAGTGAGAAAGGAAACGGGAAGAGGAGGGGAGGTTATAGAGCGATATGGCGTTCTTTCGTAGTTTAGCGATCGAGGCGAAGAAGTTTCATTTCTCGGTTAGCTCGCTGGGTCTCGTTACGTTTTCAGAGCTGAGTAGGAAGTCGCAGAGCTCTATTCGTGTTGGACGTTATGGGGTGGTTTGGTTGGCAAATTTTTTTGGCAAGCTGGTCGAGGACACGGAAGACCGAGTCACCTCGGTGACTTTTAACGACTCATCTCGTGCGTTTTTTGCCCAGAAGTGCTCGAATGCGAATGGAAGATACGTTGTCCTGGTTGAGTTTGGGGACAGACGTCGGCGGGGGGTAGTGATGATCCCTGAGGGGCGAATGGGTGTTGGATGGCATTCCTTTGCTCGGTCGTGTGAGGAGCTGATTTCGGTTCTTGGTGAGCTGAGGTGCAGAAAATCATGCCATGCTTGTTCTGCGATTAGGCAAGGGGTGTCCTTTGCTCAGATTATGCGGCCAGGCTTGCCGGAGAAGAAGGTGGGGGAAGGGCGGGAGTTATGTGAGGAACACGCTAGAGTAGAAAGCATGGAGCGGCAGGTGTCGGTTGGATTCCCTATGGGGGCGCATGCAGAGGTTGGTAAGGAGTTTTCGTCTGAGCGGCCTTCTGAGTCGGCTGGGGCAGAAGGGTAGTTGTGGGCGCATTTAATGCGTGTAAGAGCAGAGCTGGACAGTCTCATTCGGCTGGCTAAAAACCGAGATTTGGCTGGGGAGCTTAGGAATGATTTGAGCTGTGTGGTGTGCGGGTTTAAGTTGGTGGCCCAGGCGAACGTGGGGCAGACGTTATGCGAAGCATGTGAAAGTGAAGCGAGGCCGGGTAATTTCTAGTTGGGCTCAACGCACATCTAGGGTCAACTTGTGTTGGGTCGTGGTCCTGTTCTCTCTGGGTGCTAGCGAGGGTGGCCCTTCGTCACAGACAGCTGCACAGTTTGGTTTCGAGCTTTTATCGACTGGGCTGGGGCTCGTAGGGCATATTCCAGCCGAAGGTGACCCGGGTCAGCTGGGAGTGGGGAGTTCGTCGCCGGAGGAAGTGTTGGATGGCTCCGGGAAAGCTGGTGTGGCTCCGGCGACAGTGCTGATTGCTTTCGGGTGCTCTGGCGAGGCTGTTTCAACATTGGGTGTTGCTGGGTCAGATGCGAACGTGTTGGGGGGGTGTCGCGCAGGTCTCAAATGCATCGTTGTTGGCCCTCCCTCTTGGGGAGCATATCGGGGATGTCTCGACGTGCTGCTCTGGGATGGCAGAGCTGGCTTCAGGTGATGGTGCGTCGTCTTCGATCCAGCTGGGAGGTGGTGATGTTGTCCTTGGTTCAACAATGGGGGCTGTCTCGAGGGAGGCGGGTACGTTTTCTTCTTCTTGTGTTTCGTCGCTTGATTTGAACCTATGCTTGTCTCCCGATAGGTTGGGTGATGTGGAGTTGGTGGGGAGCTCAGCCTCTGATTCGGAGGCTGGTGGGGAGTTGGTTGTTTTCACGGGTGAGACTACTGGGGTGACTACGAAGCCTTTGCGGGTGCTTCTTCCGGCAGTAGCTAGAGTGGAGGGTGTTAAAATTTGGTTATGCATACAGAGCCTTAGAGGGGTTTAAGGTTGGTGGTGGTCCCGAGGGGGATGTGAGTATTTCTCATTTACTGTTTGCTGACGACACCTTGGTGTTGTGTGGGGCGGAGATATGCCAATTTCGGAGTCTGAGATGTCTTCTTTTGTGCTTTGAGGCAGTTTCTGGCCTCAGAATCAATTTTTCTAAGTCGGAGGTTATTCCCATTGGTAATGTTGATAATGTTCAGACGCTGACATCTATCTTGGGTTACAGAGTGGCTTCGTTGCCTATGACTTGCCTTGGGCTTCCTTTGGGTGCTTGCTTTAAAAGCGTCCGCATTTGGGATGAGATTCTTGAACGGATGGAACGGCGATTGGCGGGGTGGAAGCGGTTGTATCTTTACAAGGGCGTAGGCTTACTCTTATTAATTCGACTCTTTCTTGCCTCCCCCACTTACTTTTTATCTTTGTTTCCCAATCCGGTTGCAGGGGCGAAGAGGTTGGAAAAAATCCAGAGAGACTTTCTTTGGGGCAATGACAGGAATATGCACAAATTTCACCTTGTGAAGTGGAACTTAGTTTGCTCTCCTTTTCAGAATGGGGGGTTGGGGCTTAGAAACATTATTGTGTTCAACAAGGCTCTCTTATCCAAATGGCTTTGGCGCTTTCCGTTCGAAAGAGATAGACTTTGGAGGGTGGTTATTGTTGCGAAATATGGGTGCTCGTTGGGGAGGTGAACTTCTTCGAGTCGGGGGCCTTATGGAGTTAGTCTTTGGCGTTTTATTTCCAAAGGGTGGGTTGAATTCAGTAAGCACATCAGATTTATGGTGGGAAATGAAGGGGTTAGTTTTTGGCATGATTGTTGGTGCGGCGATAGACCTTTGTCTCTTGCATTCCCGGATGTTTATTCTTTGTTTCGCTGCAAAGAGGCTTCGATGGCGGATTGTTTGGTGGGGAATGTTGGCCATGCCATTTGGGATGTTCCTTTTCTTAGATTGGCTAATGATTGGGAGTTAGAGGATTTTTCAGCTTTTTTCTACCGTGTGTATGGATGGAGATTAGAAGAGGTGTGGAAGATAAGCTGTCTTGGATAGGGTCTTCTCAGTGAAGTCTATGTATTCTCTCCTTGTGTGTGGGAATGGCTTGGCTTTTCCGTGGAAAGGGTGTGGAGGTCGAAGTGCCTCGTGAGGGTTTCCTTCTTTGTTTGGGAGGCTATGCATGAGAGAATTCTCACTACTAATAACCTTCGTCGACGAGGAGTATACATTGCTGATTGGTGCTATCTTTGTCGTAGTGATGGGGAATCAGTTAACCACTTGCTTCTTCATTGTCCGGTGGCGCGGCGGCTTTGGACTCATGTTCTTTCTATTGTGAATTTTCCTTGGGTTATGCCGGAAAAAGTGGTGGATGTGCTCTGGAGTTGGGAGAGGAAGTTTTCCAACCCCTTTGCTAAGGCTATTTGGAGGATGATTCCATCATGTGTTTGGTGGTGCTTATGGAGGGAGCGTAATAATCGTTGTTTTGAGGATGGTTCTTTGCCTTTACCTATGTTGCAAGGTTTATTTATGTTTACTCTTTTTTGTTGGGCTGATGCGGTGTTAGGATGCCCGTTTGTTGATTTTCAGGATTTCCATAGTTTTATAGCTTGTTTGGATGAGTGATTTCGGTATAGTCCCTTGTACTGTTTTCACTTATCAATTAAATTATCTTGCTTATCAAAAAGAAATAGCATAATCCAAATATATATCCTAAGATATTGAAAGTATGTATAGCTTTCACTTAAAATAGTGTACTACAAATTTATGACTTAAAGTCACCATAAGCCAAAGCAGAGTTGCACGTGAATGTACCCACAAAGGTCGCAAAAGCCCCCATACAAAACTCTGTATGGCATTCTTAGAATTCTTTTTAAAAGAGTGTTAACATAATTATTTTTCTAATGAGGGAAAATTCGTAGATAAGTTTTTGTTATTTGCCACCCTCAATCTCTAAATCTCCAGAGCCTCTTCATTAGTGTCACACTTGCAATACATATAACTTCTAATCATTCCTAGTCGTCGTTCTACTTTCTGCTCATTTGAGGTGTTTCAGCCATTCACTACGTATGTAACATGCCTTTGTAATACCAATCTCTAATAAAGATTACAAGCCTTGGAAGAAAGATAGAAAATAACACCTAGAAAGGCAAGACAATTAAAGCCAGCTCAACTTCTGATGCAGTTTCTCCTAAAACACACCTATGATATGAAGCAGAAATGCAATACACACCTGTGAATCTCCATAGCTTGACCCAATATATACAAAAGCATTATCAAGATATGATATAGTAGATGCAATTGAAGTTTCGCCCAAGAGCTCAATTTTGAGTCCAGTAACCCTGCAAAGGAATGTAAATGATACAGTCAGAAGGTCACAGTGATGACATAAAATCAACAAGTGCAAACTATGCTTTTCTTTTCATTTGTGTTTAAATAAATGTTGTCGGAGTATATTATTCAATCATAGACACAAGATAGAAAAACATACTTCTCTTTCTCATGCGTTATAACAAGTAGGTGAAGAAGCCCAGCATGATCACCAAGTAAATACCTAGAACCGTCAGCATCAACTCGTCCATAGGCTCTCGTGATGGACTTAAAGTGCACACCAATATAATGAGCAAGAAACATAGTATATCGATGAGCAATTTCAGTGAGGAGATCTATTAGAATTTCAATAATAAAGTCTAAATTTTTTTAATCCTACCGGTCTGATTGGGATTGCTTTAAATGCATTGGCACTGCAGTAGACAATCGTTTCTTCTCCGATAATAATGACACCACAAAGAGGTGGAGGTACTGGTATGAGCAAATCAGCCCCATTGTCAAGATTGTTCTGCGACCAGGGACCCTCGACAAAATCTTTATCCTTAAGAGCAACTTCATATGTTTTCACATGCCGAGCATCTTTGTTATCCTGCAAAAATCAGAAATTGTAGCCATGTAATTTACTGAGCTTGCTGCAGTGGCACTTGCTACAGATAAACCAATTACACCATGCTATCCAACATCTATTTGTAATCCACAGATAGTCCACAAGGACAAAAAAAGAGAACAAATATTAACCTGACAAGTTACAAAAAGCACACAACTCTCTAAGCTTTTACTAGAAATTTATGTGAAAGAGTTGTTACACGTTACAATTCTGCAGGGACCATTCCTGTCAGATGCCTAGGGTTTGACATGCGTTTTTTTTGGCTGTTTGTGAAAGGGGTGGGCCCCTAAAAAAGATATTTAGAAAGAGAATTTTTTGAAATCTATTCCCTTGGAGATTGTGAAAGTAATAGTGTGTGTTTGGAAGGAAAATTCTAGTGAGATTAGCCTTTTTATGGGTTTTCATTAAAGTTGCACCAGTTGTGTTCTTTTGTCACAGTAACCGAGGTCAATGATTAGCTGGACATTTTTCTTGGAGATTGAAACTGATTTTAGTTTTAAAACATTATGCTTGGATGAAAATTTTAGTTTGAGACCAAAAAACCAATTTCTAAAACACTTAACACGCATAGCCTTAATTTCCATAATGCAGGAGCTCCATGAGCATACGCATATATCCACGAATAAATGTGCTGTAATAGAAATCTCCTTTAGCAAGAATGTGCCATGCGTGCTACCTAGACTAGTTGGTAATTTTTTAATTTTATCTGGACAGCGTGATTGAAAAAAATAGAGGTCAACTTCCCAGCATAGCCCGTAAGCCCAAGTGACTTGCTGCAGATCAAGGAGAATGGAGCAGAGAGGAGAGAAAGAGAGGGGTGGGTCCACCTCCTGCTGTGAATCCAATAGGAACGTCCCCTCTCTCCCAACCAAGAAGAAAAGAAAAGAGAAACCCAAACCAGTGCTAAAAGACAAGAAAAGAAAAAAACAACATTTCCAGACATCCTTAGGACATTCTGTTTCTGTGGCCAAAACATAGCGAACTACTTGGCATACACTCTCTCCAACCACATGGCACATTCTTTTCTACTAGAGAAGTTCACATATATGATGGAATAGAAAGCTAGCAATACTTATGATTCAAGAAATGTTTATCGAATAACTACAGTGAATGACATATAGCGTCTAATGAATATATTGATGGAAGAAGAAACAACAGAGAACCTGGTAGAGAACAACAATGGTGGGTTTTGAACATCCATAAAGAAACTTGATATCCAAAACTTGAAGTTCCTCAAGCCTGAAAACACTCAAAGTCAGAAGATATAATGAAAGAAATTATTTTATTCAAGCAAACTAATGCTAGAAACAGAAACAGAAGGGGCTTTTATATCACTGAGCAATAAATCTTTAAAAAGTAACAATTACTGTCAGCGGCTATATATTCAACACTGTTTGCTTCAAATCCTTGTAAAACAAACTTTCAAAGAAAAGAATACCTAATGTTAAATGCTTCTTTAAGCTGCCCTTTGTTATCAAAAGGAATGACCTGAGAAAACAACAAACTCTTCTGGTCACGTAACTAATTTTCATGTAACAGCAAAGACAAGATTTTTCCTATAAGGAGATAGAAGTAGAGATTAGAGCAAAGGAGAGAAGATTACAACTATATCTCAGTCATACCATTATATACACCAAGATTCATTTCACCTTGCACTTATTACATGTAGCTATTTCTACATTATCGTAATTCTTCCCTTAACAATCATCCTCAAGCTTGAGCATATATATAATATACCCAGCTTGGAACAAATAAACTCTAATTGATTTCTACCCAAAGACTTTGTAAACACATCTGCACGTTGATTGCCACTTTGTTCAAGATGAGATAAAGAAAAAAGGTATAGGCTTGCAAAAGAATTCTATCAAATACCTTGAACAATCCATCGTATAAATGAAGTCCAATCAGTCTGCAATCTGGATCAATTATGCCAATCTGAATAAAGAGAAAAAGCAGAGTAACAAGAGAAATGTTCAATGCAATGAAAATAGCCAAAATTTTCAGTAAAACTAGAATGTGTTCACAATGCCCACGACAGGGAAAATCAATGTTTTAATATACACTTACAACCAGTAAAAGAACTCATGAAGGGATTGAAACGAATCTAGAAACAAACAGATACCTGCCCATTGTCAGTAGGACGACCAATACGATCTGAAACATCCCCCATTGATCTATATGGCAGGCATAAAGTCTTTGTCAGTGCAAAAGGTAAATAGATCCATCACTAAAATACGGTGGTAACATAGAGCTACAATGGTTTTCACCAACTACAAGAAGATGAAAGGATTTTACAGGAACTAATGGTTTATCGTGTAATGGTAGTAATTTTCAGTCAAATAAAACCAAAACCCTATCTGAAGGTATAATTTAGTGTGGAAGGGAGGGAAGGAAGAGGGAGCACTAGAAGCAGTTCTTTGAAACATTGATTCCTTCGTTGTTTGAATGCTTCCTTTATTGTTCTCATTCCTAAGATAACAGGAGCGGTTGAGTTGAAAGATTTTAGGCCTATCAGCCTTGTGGCCGGTATTTATAAGATTCTTGTCAAGGTGTTGGCTAAAAGGTTGAAGTGTGTGCTGAACAACATTATCTTCCCGTCTCAGAACGCTTTTGTTCGTGGTAGGTAGATTCTGGATTCGTTGTTGGTTGCGAACGAGTGCATTGACTCACGTTTGAGGTTAGGTGCGCCGGGCATGCTGTGTAAGTTGGACATCCATAAAGCTATGATCATGTGAATTGGGATTTTTTGATGTACCTTCTTAGGAGATGTGGGTTTGGAGCAAAGTGGTGCCAGTGGATCTATTTTTGTATCTCCTCAGTTAAGTTTTCAGTTCTTGTGAACGGCTCTCCTGAGGGATTCTTTGGTAGCTCTCGTAGTGTAAGGCAGGGTGATCCCTTATCTCCCTTGTTGTTTGTCATTGTTATGGAGGCTTTATCTCGTATGATAGCTAGGTTGGATTCGGTTGGTGTCCTTCAGGGCTTCAGCGCCTCTGGGGTGAATAGGGAAGGGGTTTGTGTTTCCCATTTGTTGTTTGCTGATGATATGTTGATTTTCTGTGGGCCTGAGAAGTATCAATTTTGGAGTCTCCAATGCTTGCTTCTTTGTTTTAAGGCAGTTTCTGGCTTGAAGGTTAATTTATCTAAGTCAGAGGTGATTCCAGTTGGCCAAGTCAGTAATGTGTCGGAGTTGGCTTCCATCTTAGGGGGCAGGGTCTCTAATTTGCCTATGACGTATTTGGGTCTTCTGTTGGGAGCTCGTTATAAGAGTGTTCACATTTGGGATGAGATCTTGGAAAGGATGGAAAGACGGTTGGCTGGGTGGAAGCGTCTGTACTTATCAAAGGGAGGTCGTGTTACTTTGATTAAGTCTACGCTTTCGTGCCTTCCTACGTATTTTCTCTCTTTTTCCCCTTCCGCATAAGGTTGCAGCTAAAATGGAGAAACTGCAAAGAGATTTCTTGTAGGGTAGCGATGGTGAGGTTCACAAATTTCATCTTCTTAATTGGAAGGTCGTTTGTTCTCCTATTGATTGTGGTGGTTTGGGTATTAGAGGTCTCTCCGTGTTTAATGAAGCTCTGCTGGGTAAATGGTTATGGAGCTTTGCAACTGAGAGAGATCGTCTGTGGCGGAATGTTATTATGGAGAAGTATGGAGCCATTGAGGGGGAGTGGTGCTCTTTATCTCCTCATGGGTCTTATGGGGATTAGTCTCTGGAAGCATATTAGCAAGGGTTGGGAGACTTTCAGGGTGCATACTCGGGTGGTGGTGGGGAATGGGCAAAGGACGAGGTTTTGGCATGATGTGAGATGTGGGGCTCGTCCGTTGAGGTGCTCTTTTCCTACGGTGTTTTCCCTTTCTATGGAGCCGGATGGTTTGGTGGTGGACTGTATGGATTCTGATGTTAGCACGGTTGTTTGGAATGTTCAGTTCTTACAACGTGCAAATGATTGGGAGTTGGAAGAATTCTCGTCTTTTTTCTCCACCCTTTATGCGTTTCTGTTGCAGCGAGATGTTGAGGACAAGTTGTGTTGGGTGGGTAACAAGGATGGTAGTTTTCCTATAAAGTCCTTCTATGCTTTGCTTGATGGTGGTAGAGCTGTGTCCTTCCCTTGGCGGCGGATCTGAAATTCTAAAGTCCCCTCAAGAGTCTCCTTCTTTGTTTGGGAGGCTACGCATGGTAGGATTTTGACTTCTGATAACTTGAGGCGTCGTGGGCTTTATGTGCTTGATTGGTGTTACTTATGTAAGACGTATGGAGAATCGATTAACCATGTCTTACTCCATTGCCCGATTGCGAGAGGTCTGTGACAGCATGTTTTCTCCTTGCTAAATCTTCATTGGGTCATGCCGGAGCGAGTGGGGGACGTTTTGATTGGTTGGGGGAGAAAGCTTAACGATCCTTTTGCTAAGGTTATTTGGAGGATGATTCCTCCTTGCATATGGTGGAGCCTTTGGAAGGAGAGGAATAGGCGGTGTTTTGAGGGTTCTTCATTGTCCATTGACCGTTTGCAGGGGGTTTGTTGCTTACTTTGTTTCTTTGGGCTAATGCGTTGTTGGGGGGCCCTTTTCTTGATTTTCAGGATTTCATTAGTTTCTTTGTTTGCATGTTGTAATTTGTTTCGTTAATAAAACTTCTTACTTATCAAAAAAAAAGTTCTTTGAAACATTGCAACATTTCAAACACAGTTCTTCCCCCGTCCTTTTGGGTTGGGGTGAGAGGGTTGAGTTGGGTAAAACCACGAGTTCCCCCCCCCCCTTCTCCCCTCTTGGATAGAAGAAAAATTTTAGCATTTACATCTGTAAACTACTCAACATTCAGGCAATATAGATCAGTGAACATAGAAAATAATTTACAGGAGACATTGTCCCTCAAATTTTTAAGAAGACTGAAAATACATGTGTATGCAAAAATATAGTAATATACGTCTTTCAAATCAGTAGCCACCAGAGTAATATTTCAAGGCAGCAGGGTATCTCCCAACACCAAAAGGGAACGAAAACCACAGGGATTCCAACGTGTCCCACAAACCAATTACAAATACATAAATTTCCTGATAATAATTCCTAAAATACAGAGTTTTATGCCCAAAATATGCCTATTTCCAACAACTCTTTAGTTAGGATGAAAAATGTCCCCAACTAGTTACTCTCATTTTAATAGGAAAGTCCACACCAACGAGTCAATATTCTCACTATATTGCTCCCATACACTACATAGCAACTAAAGACATAAGGATATAACAGACTTTTTACACAACAGTCTCTCACTGACAGTATTGTGTCCCATAAACAAACAAAATGTGAAAATTATGTTGGCCATAATGAAAAAGAATCAGATGCCACCCATCAATCAAGAAAATAAACAGAAAGTATCACTTAGTAATCAAATCTCAAACCTTGTAATAAGCTCAGATGTCTCAGCATCCCACTGAAGAACACAGAACTTGTATCTTTCTGTTGCAATAAAAAGAAAATCCTGTGCTTCACCCTGTTCGAAACAAGAGATATGAATACAGGCAAAAAGAGAGTAGGTTCGGAAGGAAAAATTAATAGCAATACTTACATGAGGGCGAAAAAGTTCAAGTGTTGCAATTCTCCCGTATATTGGCACATCCAACATAGGCTGCACAAGGAAATTTCGATAAAGCCTATTTCCCAGATCTTAGTTGTAGCTGGTCCAGGACATATTACTTATTTCCAAAGAAAAGAATATTACAGCAGACAAAAAGTCTGGAGACAGAATCAAGATTACTAAGAGAACATTATCAAAAGATCAGCAGGCATTTCACTTTATTTGATGTAGATTTATTATGAACATTTTATCCCATTGAGCTCATTGGAACAAGCATGTGGCCCAGGATCTTTGATTGAGTAATCCAGATTGGTTGAAGAACCATAAGATTGAAAAGCTCTCTAAAAAAACCATATAAGTTGTTGTTTGAAGCACAAAATCAGTAGTTATCAGCCTCCTTTGGGTTTGATTAGCTATGTATTTGTATTTTGCTATCTTTGAAATCAAAAGTTCAAAGGTTTGTAAAGCGGAAAACAACGGACATAATATATAGCTGTTTTTTATAGTTAATTGTTTTTCTGCAGGTATACTTCAAGACTAAGGGGCCATTGATTGCTACACTACTAAAATCAAGGGCAAATGTGAGGCTTCAATCTTTAGAGCAAGGACTTAATGTAGAAAGTGGAGCATAGGAGAGTATCCAAACCAATCCTGCTCAGACCCTACTGAAATGGTACTAAAATTGGACAATGACTTTACAAAACTATATAGCCCTTCTACACAAACATTAAGGTCTATGTAACATATATACGTAGACTTCAACTCTTAAAGGATGCAAAATACTGGGACGACTGGTAATTTTCTTATAATGACCAGTAACTCAAACGGCACATCCTCTACCTGAAGAACAAAGCGAAAAGGTTATGGGTTCAAGACAGTTGGGAAGCTACTTTTTTTTTTAAGCAATTAGGAAGTTGCTTAAGTGCATTACGGTTCCCATAATAATCATATAAAAATGGTACAACATGCATCTGGGCACTATTCTTACTTTCGGAGTTTTTAGATCTCGCGTGTTTGGCATAGAAATCTCAGTATAGTCCTTTGTACTGTTACTTCTATTCGTTTTCTTTCAATAAAATTGCCTTACTTATCAAAAAAAACTATTCTTACTTTCCTCGGCTACCAATCAACAATTTAAGTGTCTTCACATTTGGTTTAATGCTACTTCTACCACTTCATTTGTCAATGGAGACTTCTGTTTGGCCATCTTTCTCTCTCATGAATAGCAAAATCAAACTTTTACCCTCAATGTCAGGCCATAAAACCAAACCTACCATGTACTTCTATTTGTGATGCTGAAATCCTCTTATAGTCAAGAAAAAAGTGCAAAGCCAACATAGGAGTAATTCCCAAATGCGCACACACTTAAACTTAGCCCCAAGAGGAAGGCCAAGATAGGTCATCGGAATGGACGATACCCTGCAACCTAAAATATCCGCCAACCCCTGAACATCATTCACACTGCCAATGGGAATAACTTCGGACTTGCCGAGGTTGATCCTAAGACCGGACACCGCCTTAAAACACAACAACAAGCATCTCAGATTCCTCATTTGCATCTCCTCGTACCCACAGAATATCAGCGTATCATCAGCAAAAAGCAAATGCGAGATACACACCCCATTGCTACCGCCTCTCCCGACCTCAATCCCCATAATAGCACCCCTCCCAACTAGGACTGTCCATTGGCCGGTCCGGGCCGGTCCGGTCCGGCCGGCCAAACCGGACATTTTATAAAGAATGTATACCGGACCGGACCGGTCATTCTTTCGGTCCGGTCCGGTCCGATTTCCGGTTTCACTGGTCCGGCTTGGGTCGATCTAGATCGATTTGGGTCATTCCATTTTGGGCCGATTTTGGGTTGGACCATGTCATTTTGGGCCGGTTTTTGGGGTTGGGCCATGTCATTTTGGACCGATTACCGGTTTGGGCCGGTTTGGAGAGGTATACTCCGTTCCGGTTTTCCACATGGGTAACCCAGAACCGGACCAGATTATACCGGTCTCGGTCCGGTTTGTCCAAAACCGGTCCGGTTTCTGTCCGGGTTGGCCGGTCCGGCCGGTTTGGTGGACAGCCCTACTCCCAACCACCCCATTCAACATCCTACTGAAAGCTTCCATGACAATAACGAATAAAAGGGGCGAGAGTGGATCCCCTTGACGCAAGCCAAGAGAGCTCCCAAAGAAGCCTTGAGGAGAACCATTAACCATCACAGAGGACTGAACCGTAGAAACACAAAAACCAATCCACCTGCACCACTTCTCCCGAAACCCACATCTCCTCAAAAGATACAATAAGAAATTCCAATTCACATGGTCGTAAGCCTTGTGAATGTCAAGCTTGCACATTAAACCCGGAACATTCGACCTCAATCTCGAGTCTATGCACTCATTAGCGATCAAAACGGAGTCCAAAATCTGTCTCCCCCTCACGAAAGCATTCTGGGAAGGCGAGATGATTGTCTCAAGAACCATTTTCAGCCGATTTGCCAAAACATTGGCAAGAATCTTGTAAACCCCTCCAACCAAACTGATAGGGTGAAAGTCTTTCAATTCCACGGCACCTGCTTGTTTAGGAATGAGAACAATGAAGGTCGCATTCAAGCATTTAACAATGTACCACTCTGGGCAAATTCATTAAACACAGCCAAAACATCCCTCTTAACCACCTCCCAGCTAAACTGGAAAAATGCTAAAGAGAAACCATCTGGGCCCGATGCCTTATCACCGTTGAGGCGACAGACCACCCCAGTGACCTCATCCTCCTCAAAGGATCGCTCAAGCCAACTCGCCTCCTCCTTAGAAATGGAATCAAAAACCAAACCATCCAGAGTCGGCCTCCAAGAACAAGATCACAGTTTCCCCCTCCACTACCAAACTAGCAATCGAATTAACCCCCCGATTCGAATTGGCCATACGATGGAAGAAATTGGTGCATCTATCCCCATCTTTAAGCCACAAAGACCTTGATTTCTGTCTCCAACTAATCTCCTCTAACTCAATCAGATGATCCAATTCTCCAACCACCGCCAATTTTCTCGCTTTCCCCCTCTCATCAAGGAGCTCCCCCTCATCCAAAGAATCAAGAGAGGCCAACTCACTTAACAAGGAAGACTTTCGAATACTGAGATCCCCAAAACTTTCTTGGTTCCAAACCTTCAGGTGATTCTTCAAAGCCTTCAATTTTGAGTCGAGCACAAAGCTAGGAGAACCCAAGAACTCAAAAGACTCCCGTCATCCCTTAATCCTATCCCAAAAACCATCATCCTTCAACCACATGTTTTCCCTCTAACCCTGCCATCCACCAAAATAATGGGAACATGGTCCGAATACAAACGAGATAACCTTTGTTGAGAGGCCTCAGGAAACAAAGACTCCCAACTATCATTGACCAGAAAGCGATCAATCATCGACCAAGACTGGATGGTTCTATTATTGGACCACGTAAAGGCACCACCCGATAATGGGATATCCAATAATCCCAACGGCGTTGCACCACACCCCTTGTCATGCCAAAACCGAACTCTGGAACCTCTTCCTACCGCAAACCTAATATGTTCTCGAAAAAAAATCCACCCCTTGCTAATAAATTTCCATAAACTCACCCCGTAGGAACCCCGAACCGCCAAAGTGCTCCACCCACCCTCTTCACTCCCATACTTCGCCGTAATAACACTCTTCCACAAGCTGTCCCTCTCATAACTGAATCGCCAAAGCCATTTTCCAAGGAGAGCTCTATTGAACAAGGGAAGCCTTTTGAGCCCCAATCCTCCGACACTAACAGGTGAGCAGACTCTAGCCCATTTAACAAGGTGGAATCTCCGCTCGTCACCATCACTTCCCCACAAAAAATCTCTTTGAAGCTTCTCCAGCCTCTGAGCCACAGACAAAGGGATAGGAAAAAGCGACAAAAAATAAGTTGGACCACGTAATTGGGTCTTTGTCTACTTTGGGGGGCTCTATGTTGCATGCTCTTTTTATGTGGGCTAATTCGGTTTTGGGTTTTCCTTTTGCGGGTTTTCTGGATTTTCTTAGTTTCTTAGCTTGTTTGCTTCAGTTTTTGTCAGTATAGTCTCTTATACTGTCACTCTTCCTTTCCTTTAATAAGATTGGCTTACTTATAAAAAAAAAGAGTCTTTTTTTTTATTAGTAAGCCAATCTTATTAAAGAGGAGAGAACCAGAGAACAGACAACAACGAAGTCAACAGTACAAGAGAATATACTGAAAACCCCAAACACGCAAACGAAAAACAAAAAACAAAAGATAAAAGCACCCTCAACCCTTTAGCCACAGGGCAAAGCAACAAAACTCTCCCTGCAATTAGTGAAGGAAGAAAACTTTCCCGTTTTATATTACAAAACGAAATATATTCCTGCTTTTGCTTTTCCAACAGCCAAGCAATCCAAATCTAGTGCAAGGAAAATCACTAAACAACTAGTTTACCACTGGCAAGAGAAAGAGCCCACACTTCAATCTATAAATGAAAAGAAAAGAAACAGGGCATAATTAAAACCCAGGGGAAAAAACCAATTTTCACTCATTAAGGAACGTCTCATTTGACCATTTCGGAGATTGCCATTTGGAAAATTATGTACACAAAAAAGGCTATGGTCAAGCTCAAAAACTCAAAACATTCGGTCTCCAAAAGCCTCATCACTGCATGATCCTCAACACTTGGACCATAGGACTGTCCCCACAACCAGGCTCAACGACAACCAAACACAAATCAACACACATTTTCCCACAATCCACCAACTAAGTAAGCAACAATATGTCACCAATTGCAAATAGGATGAAATTCCTATGCTCAGATAACTTACAAGCTCTGAAAATGGTTCTATGCACAACAAGAAATTGAAGAGTGCTGAAGTCAACAATTACATATGTAGCCACAGAGGAAGATCTCTCTGTTGACATTTTATGCAATGTTTCAAAGTTTTCTGTAGAGAAACTCAATAACTCAAGATTTGAAGGTTGTTTATCTTGCTTCTTCTTTTTTTGTAATTGTGCCTCTTTATTTTTAAACACCAAAGGGGAGACAATGAACCTAAGTATCGTTTATGCAAAATGAAAAATGAAAACAAATTCAAGAAAACATGTCTTTCAAGCTATGGATGGATGATACAACTGTGTAGAGAATGAAATATTGAATAATGATGTGTCCTTATCTTTAAACTTGGTGCAAGTCGTTCTATCAGAAGCCAAAAGGACATGCAGAGAAAGTAGAAAAGAAGTTCTAATCATGTACAACCTCTAACACCTTAAAAAGAGCTGCTAAAAGAAAACGTAAAATAATTACGAAACCGTAAGGAGGGAATCAGTGTACCTGCAGGCCCTGAGGAGTAAGCAAATGAATTTCAATTCGGGTGCATTTCCTGAAACACTTTTGAATTGTCAGCATGCCATTTATTTATTTATGTATCTTGAGACATTCTCAATTCAGCTCATTACATCGTGGTTTGCCAATCCAGACGTTCAGAATACCAAGAATTTATACTTTAAAAAAAACCAAGAATTTATGCTTTTACGGATTACTTTAGGGAGCCTACACAGCAACACATTTAGCTAAAACCAAATCGTAACTTGAAGCACTCGCTTGTATCAAATAAATGAATTACTTGATGAGATTGAAGACAAAAACCCTAAAGAAGAAGTAAAATGGCAAATAAGAGCCTGAGAGGAGCACTTCAATATGAGCAGAGGGAGATTGAGAGAAAGAAGGGCTTACGCTACAATGAGGTTGAGCTCCTGAGGGCTGGTGAAATTGCCCACGCACGAGTGGGTCACGTTGGTCGGCTTGTGAGCCGTAACGACGTAGTTCCAGATACTCATGCCTTCTCTCTCTCTCTCTGCGTGGAGGAGCCCTCTCCCTCTCCCTCTCCCTCTCCCTCTCCCTCTTTGCTTTCTTCCGGCTTATTCTACCCTCTCTAAGTACTCTCGCTCTCTTTTACAGTAGGAGCAAAAATTCCTTAGAGATGCCTCGCAAGTACACAATTTCAAGAAGCACGTACCGCCTATAAAACTTCGATCGGTAAGGTTGTGATTGTTTACTAAAATTTGAACATAAAAAAATAATTATAATATAATTTTTTTATTTTCATTAAATCATTAACTTTTACTATATTCAATATAAAAAAAATTTATTCAAATCATCTCTCTCTTCACTTTTTTATCAATTTTAATACCCTAACATTTTAACCTCCCCAAAGTTTTAACTTGGCCGAAATTAATTTGAGTTTGTTATAGACCTAATTATTGAGTGCTGATGTTTTACTTGGCCGAAATTAATTTGAGTATAACAGTGAATAAATTGGTTGTGTAAATTGTTTGAGACTTTGAATTTAGGGGAAGAAATGTGTTGCTATAAGCAAGGTCCTCATGTACTGACCACCAAATTACTAGCATAAACTTGGGGTTAAACATTCAAGTTACACATTCACTAACTAGATACACTTCTGTTATGTTTGTGTTGTAAAATTTTTGGTATTGGGTTTAGTGTTGGTATTGAGTTTAGTTAAAAAGTGAAGAGAGGGGTAATTTTTTATATTTTTTATGGGAGAGAGAGAGAGATTATATTATAGTATTTTATTGGGAGTTGGTGAAATATTTTATGAAATATTTGATGCAAACGCAGCCTTCATGATGTCGGCATGTAAGTAGCTAATGACCTTAAAATGATATTATATTTCTATGACATTGTATGTAATATCAGGATGCTTAGTGTATTTTTATGGTTGTAATAATAACTAATATGTTGTAAAACTAAGGAGTAATACAATCTAGAAAAGTGTAGCAAGTAACATAGACAAGAAAGAAGAGAGGATAGTTCTTCAGTAACTATTATCTATTTTAAATATTGTTGTGTGTTTGCAACTCATCTTAATACCCCTTTATATATGCATAGAATCATAATGAGATACATGGAATACAAAGAGACGAATGTTACAAACTCAAAGGTCGTAGAAGTGGAAAAAACTCAAACGTCATAAAGTCAAATGGTCATCCACAATTTATCGAATCAGTAGATTCATGACACTCCCCCTTGGATGACCATACATGATGAATATGTCTCGTTAAAACCTTGCTAAGGAAAAATTCCAACGGAAATAAATCATGAAGAAAAATGTGTACAATACTCGTGTGTACATTTGATATTAGAAGATTGCTTCATTAAAACCTTGCAAAAGAAAACACAATAGCCAAAAACCTTAGTGAAGGAAAAATAGTATAATTTGTACCAATATAGAAGAATCCCCCTTGAAAGGAAGACTAGCTTCACAATAAAAAATATTTGAGTTGTCGCATTCCAATATTGTTCATAATCTTCTTGAATGTTGCAGTTGGTAATGAGTTAGTGAATAAATCTACCAAAATATCACTTATCAGTAGATTCATAACACTCCCCCTTGCCCCCTTGGATGACCATACACGAAAAATATTTCACGTTAAACCCTTACCATGGAAAAATACAGTGGAAAAAAACCAATAGTGAAGGAAAAAGAGTACAATACGCATGTGTACCTTTAAAATTAGAAGATGACCTCATTAAAACCTTACAAAGAAAAATACAATGGAATAAAACCTTAACGAAGGAAAAAGAATACAATTTGTACCAATATAAAAGACTCCCCCTCAAAAGGACGACTAGCTTCACAATGAAAAATCTTTGAGTTCTATTCCATCTTTGAATACAATCTGTACCAATATAAAAGACTCCCCCTCAAAAGGACGACTAGCTTCACAATGAAAAATCTTTGAGTTGTCGCATTCCAATATTGTGCGCAATCTTCTTGAATGTTGCAGTTTGTAATGATTTGGTGAATAAATCTATCAAATTATCACTTGAACGTATCTGTTTGATATCAATTTCACCGCTCTTCTGAAGTTCATGAGTATAAAAGACTTGAGGTAAAATATGTTTGGTTCTGTCACCTTTAATGTAATCTCCACTAATTTGTATGATATAAGCAAATTTGTATTCATACAAAATTGTTGGAATGTCTTTAACTCATGGAGATTACATTTTTCTTGGTGTTCTGTCTTAAGGAAATTTTGCATGCATGTGTTCCTTTTGTTTTTGACATAAATCTTATGTGCACTTTTCTGCTAATAACACATTAATAGCATCAAAATACATTCAGAGATGATAATTAGTAACAATTCACAATGCATAAGTCTTCATTTCTTATTTTCCTTTTCCAAAACCATTAAAACCCATGCACGTGGCTAAATGCCACTTCTTTATAATTTTCCAGCCACTAGAATTCAAGGAGAATTCTCCATAGCGCACTTTCGTGACCCTCTATGTTCTACATGACTACATTTTTCTTTCATTTATCAATTTCCAAGGTCATAAGTGCACCAATTCACAAAGATTTAGTCCAAAGCATGATAAAAGGAAGGTAATCTACAAAACTACTATTGCAAGCATCTTCCTTTTTCTCTAAGTGCAAACCGTGACATATCTAACTTCAAGAAAGCATGATTTTCTTCAAGAATAGAAGTACGGAACAAACAATCGGCAAGGAAGTTCTTTTGCCCATTTCATCATCATCTACCTACATGCATGTTATCAAATCCACAAGAAAACTCAAAAGTCATCACCTATCCCAACCCGTGACTCATAAGCTCATTTTACGTCACAAAAACACAACAAAATACCCCAAACCTCACATTAGAGCAAAACTAATCACCCATACCTTGCTAGCTTCAGTTGGTCTCTGAATGTCCCTTGAAAATTCCTAAGGCAAGTCCGAATGTTAGAAAGGTATTCAAGGAAGAAATCAAGGGAAAAACGTGTTGGGAAAAATAGGATTCCCTCTTTGTGGAAAATTGTAATACCCTACTCTTTTGAGCTACTTTTGGAACTCTCATGTTACGATTTTTCTTTTTCTACTCCTTTTCCTTAGCATTTGCTTTATTATTTGCTCTTAGAGGATTTAATTCTATTATGCAGTATGTTTGGTACTGATACATTTGAGGATAGTACCTCAAGGATCCACCTGCATCCCCCGTTCCTCTAGGAGAGGATTTTAGGCTTGTCAATGTTTGACCCGGCACATCGGTAGAGAATACGGGGAAAAATGAGGTTATCGATCTAACCTCTGACACTGTGCCGAAGGTTGACTAGATGTCAGGGGTAGTCACTTTTGTAGGTGGTTTAGGTCTGTTTTTGTTTAGCCTTTACAAATGTTATAGGAAGGAAGTGTTAGACAGCTTCCGTTCTTGTATACATCTTACCTTTTTACTTTTGTATCATCGTGAAGAATTTTGTTATTGTACAGTGCTACTAGTGGAAAAATTTTGTAATTACCTTTTCAAGATTTTCTCTCCTTTTGCTTCTACCTTACGACAAAAATATTTTAACTTTCACGTCTTTAGATTTGTTTTCGAAATTTTTATAAGTCCATCTCCTTACAAAATACATTTTATTTTCTTTATTCAAGTCAAAACTTTTAAGACTTAGTTTGAAAGTCGTTTTTTGTTAAATCCCTGAAACTATTATTTTTTTCCTCCCTTAATATACTTATAGATTTTTCAATACAACATTTCCGCTAATTTTTTTTAAAGCAAGTTATCAGACCTTGAGAGGATTAATTTGTGACATAATCCCCGCTTGTGTGCATTATGTTACTCTAGGAGAGACTAGGGGTAAGTACTGGCACGGGGCGTGATAGTTGGCCTGTATGCCTGGGACTTCTGTGGAAATTAAGAAAACCGGCCTTACTTTCCACGTGTCTTAACCATATGGTGTGCATTAAATGCATTTTTATCATGTTTTATCTGGACGCCTAAGTGGAGCTTGGTCATTGGCCCATCTTTTAAATTACTCCTTGATAAAGATACGTGACATATGGGGAGAGTTTGTGGCTGTTTATGATTGGGTATGACATGATTTTCCAAATCACTTTCTCATGATTGCCTGGACCTAGAGTAGGGTGTATAGACTGGCGAGGGGGAGTTCACTGTTAGTTCGTTGCTTTTTGCTTATGTTGTCAATTAGAAGAATAAAAGAGAGAGAGAGACATGAAGTGGACCTAGCACTCAAGACATAAAGAAACCGAGAACTTTCAACTAACTGATAGAGAAAGGAAGGGAGAGTGACGTGAGAGAGAGAGACCAGCTAACCGAAAGAAAATAGGAAGGAGAAAACCAAAAAAAAAAAGACCGAGGTAGTCTCGACCTGCACCTTTTCCTTCCCATCCGCTTTTGTCTTGCCTTTTCTAACGTAATATCTTGTTGTTTAGGTGTTTTTATCCAAAGAAAGGTAGTACAAACTCGACTAAGGTAAGGGCGAGCTAGCTTTATGGTACATGGGGGTCACGATTGAGATTAGAATGATGAGCCCGGGGAGTCTTTTCTTTTGGACTAATCACATGCATGTAGAGGAAAAAATAAGGAAAGTGGAAAAGAAGTACATGTGTCGAATGGACTGACCAAGCCGTGCGGATCCTTGAATCTTCTGATAGCCGGTCCTTAGGGGATTTAGAAAAACCAAATAAACCGTATAAGTTGTTGGCCTTGCCTATTACAGTAGGTTGTGCTTATAGCGTTTTAGTTCTGATAACATAAATGTTGCTGACCTTCATATATGCATTATTTAAAGCATTATTGTGACTATAATGTTTCATTTATGATGATGTAAATGTTAGATTGACAGATTATATTACATGAGCATCACATGAAATGAACTCTTTAGTGAAAAACCCTTGTCGTCCAAAACATCTCCATGAAATCCTAGGATTTTTGGCCTAGAAATTTTTAAAATTGTATTATATGATCACAGTAGGTTCCAATAAAAATTTCAAGGCAGTTGGAGGTCAGGAAAGGTCAAAAATGTCCTTGGAGGTCTCTAAGGGCAATTTCTACATTTCATACTAAACGTTAGAGTAAAAAGGTCTGAATAGGAAAAATAACTTTATGGCTGTGTAGAACATAAGAAATAGATGGGGAAGTCCAAATTTGAATCCAAACCGAGTAGAAGTAGGGGCTCAAATCACAAAACTCGTTTAATGGCCTAAATGGAATTTAGGCCCGTTAACTCTAAACAAGCCCAGAATACTTTGAAATCTTAGGGATAGACCCGGAAGGGTCTAAGAAGACCCAAAAAGCCTCCATTTAAATACTTAGTGTAGATTGATCTTTTAATGTTAATTTCTATGTTTAATTGCTCATGTCCAACTCATCTTTATGCTAAATCTTACATTTTATTGATGGACATTTATGAATTGCATATATGTTATGTGTATGACATGCCATGTCGCATCAACATCTCATGGGTGTGGGAAAACCGTTGACCGAAATGACCGAAATGACAGAATGAAACTCATACACAGAGGTGGTCCTATGACAGGGTGACGGTACCAATCACAGTGGGATAGTGCAAGCCACCACTGAAAGGATTGTGGTTGGTATCCCTGGCGTTGTAACAATATATGCTTGACAGGGTGCTGGTGCTGGGGCACGGGACAGACCCAGAGGAGAGGAGGGACGCACAACCCTGACTCTAAGGTGATAGAACAGAGCAAAGAATGGACGCAAGTGCAGATCGCCACTTTATTGGGATAAAATTGGGTAGCAACAGTTGTTAGGTCCCGAAATTGTACATAAGACCTGTGAGAAAATTGGGATTATCAGGAACGCCTCAAAGTTGCCCAGAGTAGGCAAAAGAGTTACGCGGATGTCAGACGTCGTGATTTGGAGTTTCAGGTGTGCGATAAGGTACTCCTCAAAGTGTCGCCCATGAAGGGGATTAGGCGATTTGGAAAGAAAGGGAAGCTAAGTCCTCTCTTTGTGGGACCCTACGAGATTTTAAGAAAATTGGGGCCAGTAGCATATCAGTTAGCACTACCACCAGAACGAGAAGGGATGCATGATGTCTTTCATGTGTCAATGTTAAGGAAATATGTAGCAGATCCCTCTCATATTCAGGACATTGCACCATTGCACATGATGAGAGTTTGTCATATATAGAGCAACCAGTGCAAATCATGGACCGAAAAGAGCAGCAATTGCGTACTAAAAATATTCCACTGGTAAAGGTGCTTTGGAGGAGCCAGAAAGTAGAAGATGCATCTTGGGAGTTAGAATCTGAGATGCGTGAGAAGTACCCTCATCTATTTACTGATATAGGTTCTCCTTTTTCTTGCTTGAATTCCATTGGTTAGAGATAGTTGAGTTGGAAAGAAATTGCAAGTTGTTGAACTTTTAGTGATCTGTATACTTGTATATGCTTATATAACAGATGGAGAACCAGACTTTCAAGAAGGAGGTTTCTGTGAAGAAGATGAAGTACCAGAGCCCAAACCTAGGCGGGTCTGGGCAACTCGAAGCATGCCTGAGGGATGTTACCAATACCTTGGAGTTGCGAAGAAACCTAAGCTAGAAAAAAGAAAGCGAAGAAGAATTTGACCCCGAGGAAGGATCCGAAATAGAAGAAGAAAAGGAGAAAACCAACCCCGAAACCAAGAAGGACCTGGCCGAGAAAAAGCTAATCTAGTACTGATATATCTATTTTATTTTTTTTCTTTCAAAGCTTTTGAAAACTTCGTAACTTTTGAAACTCACACAATTTCGAGCTTATTCGCTCCATTTAACCCCTAAAGTCAGGGTTATGCGTTCCCATTGGAACTGTCCCCGATTTCCCTTGGGGACCTTACATACGGTCAAGCTAGCACACCTTCTCGCATTCGTCCTTCAGTGGCTAGACATGACCCTTGGAGACACCACACCTTCTCGAGCAACGTTCCTCGGTGTGGTTGCACATACCTCAAGGACTTACCCAACCTTCTCGATCAACGTCCCTCGGTATGGGCGTCCTAGGTTCCATTCATCCATCCTTCTCGATCAACGTTCCTCGGTATGGATGATGAACCTCACTTAACTTGGTACGGATCCAACCCAAAGCCCCCGGGCTTAATCATAACATAAATTCTTTCTCATTTGCATAAAACAACTTTTCATGTTTCTATGCAATGAACATGCCATGCCACTCTTGAAAACAGCGTAATTTCATTTGCATCAAAACGTCTCTCATGCGTTCATGCAAATGATCATGCTATGATATGTTCGAAACATCATGCGTACTTGAAACATTCTTTATGCACAATACATGTCACTTGTATTAAAAACATCTTGTCATGCACCATAAAACATGTAGTGTATCATTCCAGTTTTCCAAATCGGGTAAGATTCACTTACAGTACTCCTTGCAACCTTCTCGGTTCTCACTTGGCTCTCTGCCTACAAGGAATAGGTTCGATTCTCAATATGCTGAGTATACATGAAATTATATCAATACGCTTCAGTTCTATTAACTGTTCAAATAAACCTATCTTGAAATCCACTAAGGAACGAATAGTGATAATTAAGCACTTAACTTAATCTTAACGATATAATATAGTTGCTGAAGTTCTCTTAGTCCAATTGAACCTCTTGTTCACCTCTTAACCTTGAACTCCCCGTCCATCACAACGGTTTCAAACAGCAACTATATATATTTATTTATTTCGATATTGTAGATTTATACATTGCCTTAATTCTTTTAACCTCTTAATATCTTATTTAATCTTTTACTTTCTACTAATTAAGCTAAGGTTATTTAATTACTTAATGCTATTGCAATATATTTCTATTCTTGTTTAAGACTCTAATCAGCAACTAATTGCTCTAGAATTAAATCTTAATCTTCCTTTTATTTCAAGTATTCAATTAAATCTTTACATTAATCAATCACTAACCTTAATCATACTAACCTTAATCATAATTAACTCTTGGCTTGGTTATTAGATCTCTATGCAACCCGAGACATTACCTTGATTAGAGTTTTTTATATTTTCTCCTCATATGATCAAGGTTCTTTAAGTTCATCAATTACTAACCCTAATTATACTTAATCCTTGGCTTGACATTAAATCTTTAGGCAGCCCGAAAATATAAGCTAATTTGTCCATCATAAGTTTCGGCCAACCTAGTTAAATCCTCAATCAATACTTAACACCACAAAGCTTTGCAAATTCTTTTAATCAGAATCTTTAAGCACTTCATCTATGTTGTTCTTTTACTAATATGACGTGTTTTATGATTGAGCTTAAATCTTATAACTCATTTAGCCATAACCCTAATTTTACTTATCCATCACATATAAACATAAATCTTATTCATAGGGTTGCTATTAGGGTTACACATATTAGATCATTCGGCCATGCACCATTTTAAGCATTTCTTGTCTAAGTTTCTTCTCCATTGGTGATCTCATCCTCCATTTTTCAAATTCACAATCTAGGATCTACCAATCACAACACAACTTCTAGATCTAGCTCAATGTCATATTCGGCCAACACAAATTGTTCATAAAATAATTAGCTCTTTCGATTTGCATGCAACCTATAATATTTCAAGCCTAGCCCATATGCGTGTTTTCACTAAACCTTTATACATGAAATGGTCATTCATCAAATTGACATTTAACAAAATATATTTAGAGATTCAACACCTATAAGTTTCGGCCAACACCATAAATCATAACCCTTCATGGCAAAACTTGACATCATGCATACCCTTTGCATTTTAAGACCATACTAGCATGCATTATTCATTCTTAACATTTTTCTAACATTTAAGTTCGGACCTCATGCTCATATAACTAGATCTAACATTATATCCTAGGGTTGATCTCATAACCTCAAGATCTAGCAAAACCAAGTACCAACTCAAATCCAACCATGTGATATTCGGCCTACATCATTTTAGAACTAACAACCCACATCTTTGGCCTTACCTTGATGATTAATCACAAGTCTTGAGCACCTAGCACAATAAAATATCTTAGGTTAGAACTTATAAAGAACTTTAAGCACAAACACTTAGTGGAATCAAGCCTACCTCTACCTTCACCAAAGTTTCACAAAAACCCTTCCTTTTGCCAACTTTCGGTTAACCCTTTTTGGAGTGGTTCCAAGCTTGATTATAAGGTGCTAAAGTAGGTTTTATGGTAGAGAGAAATATGATAAGCTTGAATGATTTAGTTCTAAGGAAATTAACTAAATTTCTTCAAGATAAAAGTGGCTAAATGAGTAGAGTTTTCAAAGGAAGAAATAGAGTTGCACAAGGATATGGTTCGGTCACCTCAAGGAGAAAACCAAACTTAAACTTTGGAGAGTGTTTTAGGTTGCAAGAAAGGAAGATCAAGACTTGAGCTTAGAGGAGAGATTCGGTCAAGAGAAGAAAATGAAGAGTGTTGAAATGGAATGGGTGATATTCAGCCAAGGCAATTTCAAATGTGAAGTGTGAATTGAATTGGCAATTGAATCTCCCAAGGTGACATTATGGCAATGAAAATTGACATGAAGTGTTTGAAAATGACAAGAGAGAGAAAGAAGAAAAGGGGGGGTGAATTGGGTGAGCTTTGGCCGACCATGCCATTGTCTTTTCTCTCCTTTTGGCTTTTCACTTTCTCTCACATCACACTTTGCCTCCTCATGCTTGCTTTCCTACGTGATTCTCTTGCTCTTGCATTTGATTTTCTCTCATTTCTCTTCCATTGAATTGTCTTGTCAATTAATTGTCATCTCATCACTTCTTTACAACTCACATGGGTAAATCACTTTATGGCTTTTCCATTCTCCTCATGTCCTTCACGTAAATGGCTTTGTCACATTTTGGTTTGCTTTTTGTTTAGTTCAATTATGATGTTTGGTTAAAATGCAACTAATTTAGTTACTCTCACAACTAACTTTCTAGTTATCCTTACCACAAACTTTCAATTTAGTTACTATTTAACCTAACTTATCTCCTATAAGTTCTCTAGCTTATCTAATTCAATCACTTAACTTATCATCTTATAAGCATGATATCTTATCTTAAGATAATGGCTCTAGCCTATCTCTACGATAGCCACATCAACTTATTACATAAAGGTTTCCTTAACTTATCATTATGCTTGCTTATCACTATGACAAGCAAGTGTGCTTATCATTTTATCTTTCTTAAAACTTTATCATATGCCTAGTAGCTTATCATCTAATATTCTAAGGATAATTCAACTATTAATTTAGGTCATATGACAATACTATATGCCACCTATTAATGACACACAAAAATATTCAATACTCTAAAAGTAATTCATGATTTTCCATTTAATTATTTTCGGCCTATATATAAAAATCTTTAATCATAATTTAATTTTATGGATATAAAATATATTAGGCAAATGAAAAATACAAATACATGAGAGAAACTTACCTTGCAAGTTTCGGCTCTTAGGAGAATATAATCAAACCTTGCACAAAACTTTCATAATGAAAGGAAAATAATGTAATAGAAAAATTTCATGAAATAAAATCTCATATTAATTGATGTACCTTATCATAAAGCTTAGGCCATCGGAAATTAAAAGCTAATACATAAGAAATTAAAAATTAAAGCTAATACATCGGAAATTAAAAGCTAATACATAAGAAATAATCGGGGTCTCACACGTGTGATATTATGTGAAGGAGAAAGAACTAAAAGACGTTGGGGGACCACCTGGGGCTAGATCCTTTGAGTCGTGAAGTTTGAGAAAGGATTAAAAAGTGGGGCAAGTGCAACATGCGTCCTACTCCATCTCAATCTCTGTCGTCAAAGTCGATATCTCTACATAATTAAGAAATAAAAGCATAAAATTATAATGATTACATTATATTGAGTATTGAATTTCAAAATGTAACCAAAGAATAATTTTACCTGAATCAAGCCTGTAAGTCTCTTCATCTTCAGTTATGTTATGGGATCCATAAAGTTCAGCTTCAACCACTCCCACAATAGGGTCACCTCTCAACCAATTCTGAGCACATATTAATCCTTCAGCAGTCTTTGGAGCCAACGAACTCCTGAAAGGATCCAAGATCCGTCCTCCAGTACTAAACACCGACTCAGAGGGCACAGTGGTGATGGGGATTGCCAATACATCACGGGCTATCTGAGAAATAACTGGAAACCTCGAAGAGTTCACCTTCCACCAATTCAGAATATCAAATTCCGGACTCTTCTCGATAACTCCCTCAGATAAATATCTCTCAATCTCAGATTTGGACTCCAACGCCCGCTGTGAAATTCTCCATTCAGTAAAGTAATCACTGTCATCATCAATATCAACATCAACCATAGAGACAGTGCTATCGACAACAGCACAGGGAGGAGTGGTAGTACTAGTACCACTACCACTACTAGTACTAGTAGATGAGGCACTACTATACTCGGAAAACATCCTCTCAAATACACCTTTTATTTTGTTTGTCATCTCCTTCCCCTTTGCCTCCCCTAATTGGTTCTTGAACCAATACTCTAATGCCCCCAATTTGTATCGAGGATCAATCAATGCTGCAATGAATAAAAATCCATTCACATTCTCTAAATCACCCCAATACTTGTCATATTTCGACTGCATTTTCAATGTCATAGCCACAAGATCCTTTTGCCCACTGGATTTATACCTCGTGATATGTCTAGTAATCTTAGTCAATTCTTCAAAGAAGGAATTAGATGTGGCCAAGTTCGATCCCGATACCCACAGAGTGACCTCATAGAATAACTTCAAAAATTTTATTACACCACGAATGGCCTCCCAATCCTCAAATGTAGGTGGACCCAAACCTTGCCTCCCATGCCCATCCTCTTGCAAATAAAGAACAAAATACCCATCCAAAATCATCATCTGATCAAATGCTTTCTGGTATTTCTCAGCTACATTCAACATAAAATAGGTGGAGTTCCAACGGGTTGAAACATCAAGACTCAAGAATTGACCACATTCAATGTTTTTTTCTGCAACAGCTTTCTTGAAAGTTTCTAGCCTTTGAGGTGAAGACTTTACATATTTGATCATATTGCGGACTTTAGATATCGAATTATGCACATCTTTCAATCCGTCAGAGACAATCAAATTAAGAACATGTGCACAACACCTACAATGTAAATACTCATGTCCACACACAATCTTCAAAGCTGAACAACCAATACTTTCAAACAATTGTCTTCTTCTAAATTGGTCAATTGCCGCATCGTTAGAAGATTCATTATCAACCGTAATGGTTAGCACCCTATCAATATGCCATTCAAGTAGACAATCTTCTAATTCTTGTACAATACTTGATGCTTTATGGTCTTGAATCCTCTTAAATGACAAGATCCTCTTATGCAACGTCCAATTACAATCAACAAAGTGTTCAGTCACACACATATAGTTATAATTTTGGATTGATGTCCAAGTATCTGTGGTGAGGCACACTCTATACTTATTCACCGAAACCCCTCCTTCAACTTAATCTTCTCCCTTAAAAATAATGTCATGCAATCTCTCATCAACGTATACCTCGAAGGCATCTTAAACTTAGGTTCTAAGTAATGCATCAACGCCCTAAACCCAACCTTCTGAACCGTGATAAATGGCAATTCGTCTATAATTACCATTCTTGCTATCAACTCCCTAATAGCCTTCTCATCAAACTTACGAGTGACCCCCATCACCCCAACATCACCACTATTCGCCCTCGATGCATCATGATTCAACAACATCTGACCAACATCCACATGACCCGCTAAAGTCCTTTTGTAATAAACACAAGACTCTAAATGTTGCCTCAAGCCCGATGTCTCATTCTTCTTGTGATGGGCAGGAAAATCTTTCTCACAATAGTGACAAGTGGCTCTAACATTCATAGAATCATTTTCATCAACAACCTTAGTGTAGTGCTGTCAAACCGGAGACTCACGTGAGTTCTTCCTCTTTTTAAGTGGAGGAAGTGGTGGTAACCCACGTGGATCAACCCCAGTTGTTTCCATACTCTCCGTAGGAGTGGCTGGACAAGACTGAGAAGGTGTAGTAGCCACACTACTACCTATAACGTTAGAAGTGTGACTAGTTTCACTTCCCAATCGAGTCTCACTATTAGAAGTACGTGATTGTGTCAAATCCATCTGAAAATAAAGAAAACAAAAAACAATTCAAGTGTAAAATAATTTGAGAAGCTACATTGATCAAATTTTGAATTAAAAAGAATGTTGGCCAATTCAGAATAGCTTTAGATGAGATCATATTAAATTACAACCACCTCCAAAATAGAAGTTAGCAAAAATTGGCCTTTTCGATGTACGCTTTAGAGTTTAAAGGGATTGAAAATCTTTAAAAATACGATTTTTAAAAACAAAACATAACATCAAATTCAATTCAAAGTAAACAATCTGTCAAACGAAATAACCAATTCAACAATCCATACAAATATATCCAAGTATCCAAACCAATTCGATCCCATCCTCCAACAGATTCACAAACCACAAGCATCCAAGCCAATTTAAATCTCATCCTCCAACAGATTCACAAACCACAAGTATGCAAGCCCATCCTCCAACAGATTCACAAACCCTAAAGCAATTTAAGTAACTGAATTTTATATAGGGATGAGATAGAAAGACATACCTGATACCACTGCCAAATTAAGCACAATCACAATCACTGAGAACCTAAAAAAAGAGGCAGAAATTTAACTTCATAATTAAGCTATAAGCCACTGCGAAATTAACCCGATTAACAGCATCTAACATCACCTAATTAACCGAATTACATCACCTAAGTTAATATGTAATAATATATGCTTGAAGATTAATTGTATGGCTAAATTTTACCAAACAACACATGATGATGATCTAGACTCCTGTTTTGCAGATATTCCGAAAAACAAGAAGTCTTTTATCTCCCTCAATGCAGCATCCGTACAATTTCACAAGATTACGGTGCTGTACAGCAGATATGGTAGCAATCTCTGTTATAAATTGGTTCTTTCCTTGTTAAGATGCTAAAGAAAGTTGCTTCTTTGGGCATTCCTACACTCTGAAAACAACTAGAATGTTTCAACAAAAAGTTAAACTGAACTGTTTAATAATGTGTGAAGTTCTAGGACCCTAGCATTGACCACCCATCTGTAGCAAGACAAAGCAGCAACTATTATCTGATCAGTCAATTAACTGGTGACTATCGCACAATAGAGAATGTGCAACTTAGGCACCTGACATGGCCACATTCCTGCAACTACCAGTCATTCTGAAGGAATAGTAGAGGATGATAAGGAAAAGCCAATAACTTGATCATATCTGAAAGCATAGTAACATTTAATTTGAAGGCTGAAACAGAACTCATCATATTACAAGCAGGTTAAACTATCATATACCAGATTATGAAGCCTATTAAGACATACATTGGGTAGATGGAATCAGGCTAAAATGATTCCAAAATACAACACGATGGTGTTACTGCAACATGATGCTATATCGAGAAGTCAGACAGAGATGGATTTACTCTTGAAAGACAATTTGTGCATAATTAGATCAGCACAAAATCGAGAAGTCAGACAACTATAATAAATGGTCAACAGATTTTCTGGTTTACTTTCATCTTCATTGTTCATATCAGTTAATTAGAGCCAATCAGTGTGAAAAAAAAATAAAGGCAGAGATGGATTTAGGGATTTACCGTGAGGGAGCTGGGAGACAGAGTCACAGCGTCGAGGGAGAGTGAGACGTCGGCCGGCGGCAGCTGCATGTATGAGGCGGAGACACATTAGAATCGAAAGAGAGAGAGAGAGGCAGATAGCGAGAGAGAGCCTGAAAGGGAGACAGAGACTTACCGTGAGGGAGAGTGACGTTCACCGTGAGAGAGAGAGTGTCGAGCCGTCGAGGGGGAGGCTGGAGGGCAGTGGGCACCGAAAAACTGTCGACTGTCGAGGGAGGAGCCGTCGAGGGGGAGAAATGTCAAATGAGATTGAGAATTTGAAGGGGGATCGGGATTATGAGATGCGGGAACCCTAACTCGTCAAAACGACGCCGTTTTCAGTTTTTTTAAAAAAATCGGTTTGTGGCGGTGAACCGCCACCGCCAATTTCACCGCCTTTTGGTGAAATTGGCAACCGGTACCGCCCCCGCTACTAAGCGGGGGACAGTTACCGGTGCCGGTACCGGTGCCGGTGCCGGTTAACCGGCACACCGCCGGTACCGGTGAACAGCACTATCCCTTGGGATAGTGCAACTAAAGTCCAGGTATCGTTACTCTCAAGGGCAGTATTTTCTGCAACCATTACTTCCTTCCATTGAGAATGTTTGATTGCTTCAAGAAGGATTTTGGTTCAAAATCACTAGAGAGGTTGAGGGGAAAATGTCGATGCATAAGAGATATCCTATGATAAGTGACGATAGATATGAGACTATGTTGTTTACCTAGATGGGCTGGTTTGGGTCTGCTAGAGCAGTGCAAGTTTGCAGTGGTATTCACGTAAGTATCCAGGTTCTCTAAGAGCTCAAGTAGACCTTCTCAGTGCATGTGGAGGACTAGGAGGTGCAAGGGATCTGATTGGTGCTATTTCCCTTGTGTGTTCTGTTTCTGAAGTGAGAGTTTCCATATCAGCAGAAGAATCAAGTTCTAATGAGGTTGAATTACCTTGCTCATCAAAAGCTATGTCAGAAATGGAGCCATAATCATAAATAGGAATAGGAATGACTAGAAAATTCTCATATATGGGAACAAATGGTGTAGGCAACAACCCAAGCGTGGTCTTGGTGGAGTCTTTGAAAGGAAAAACTAACTCATGAAAGAGAACATCACGTGAAACTAACACAACTTGATTTTTGAGGTCGTAAACTCTGTAGCCTTTGATTCCATATGGATATCCTATGATTACACATTTAGTGCTCTCGGATCAAACTTTTTTCTCTGTTTAGGCATGGTGGAGACATAACAAAGGTTGTCATACGTTCTAAGGCGAGTGTATGAGGGAGGTCGTGAATGCAAAACTTCATATGGAGTTTTGTTTTCCAAAACAGTTGTTAAGTTGTAGTCACCCCAAAAACAAGAGGCAAGTTAGCTTGGAATCTAAATTCCAGTGCCACATTAAGCAAATGGAGGTGCTTTCTCTCAACCACAGAATTTTGTTAAGGGGTGTATGTTCAACTTTTCTGTTGCACTACTCCTTTTGGTTCAAAGAAATTTTTGCAGTTGAATTCGGTGCCTTGGCTGTCCTAACAGTTTTAATTTTCTTGTTGTATTGGGTTTCTATTAAATTGAAGAATGAATGTATGATGCCTTGAGTTTGGGATTTGTTGTGCATGATATATACCCATGTGCACCTACTGTGATGATCAACAATAGTGAGAAAATTTTCTTGATCAATTTAGAGATGCTACAAAGAAAGGACCCCAAACATCAAAATGCACTAGATCAAAACAAGATTCGGTTACATGAGTAGATTTGGGAAAGGGTATTCTTCTTTGCTTTGCTAAATGAAAATTTTCACATATACTTGTATTTGGAAAAGTTGCAATGTTGCAATCTAACCTATGAAAGATGTTAATCCTATCAGTTGCTGGATGTCCTAGCCTAAGATGCCACAGATTTGGAGAAACACTTGTAGCTGATGTGTATTTTGATAATTATCTCCAATAAATTTTGAATTCGAATTTGATATTGACATTAATTTCGTATTTGGGAGTATATTTTGTATCTATGTTGTCTTAAATTCTCTATTTTCAGAGTAGGAAATTTCTATTTGATGTCACCAATTAAAATAATGAATCGAGTTAAGATGAAAAGAAAGAGAAGCTCCAAATCAAATACAAAGCAGATGAGTACTAATTAACCAGTCAAAGATGGAAAGCAAACGTGGTAAAAAAAAAGAAAAAAAGACGGAAAGCACAAGTAACTGTAAAAGGGGCCACAATAGCAAAAATGTAGTCAGACAAAAACTAAGTTTCTACTCGTAGTAGTCTCTCTACCCTCTTTTCTCTCTGCTTCTTCATACACACCGACGGTCCGGAGGAGGGGGGCTCTCCGGCTCTCCCCTCTCCCCTCCTTTTTCTTTTCCCTTTTCCCTTCCTCCCTCTTCCCACTTCCCTTTTCTCCTCTCTGGTTCAGATGGTTGCCTCTGTTGGTTGGGATTTTGTTTTATTTTTGCTTCTGTGCAGGTGGATGCCCAGCGTCGCCCGATGATTTCCGCCTAGTTTCTTCCTACACGCGCCCCACCGTTGGTCTCCGTCGGCCGAGATCTATGCCTTCGGACCCTTTCGCTTCCCAGACGACGTGGCGTGAAGCTTCACGCGCCGTCCACTTTTAGGGCGCGTCCAACTTCCACCGCTACCCACCTCCTGCATCTCTTCCCAGATCTAGCCTTTGTGGCTCCTGCCCTACCTTTTCAGCAATGGATCTCCTCCTCCGACCACCAAGCGTCGTCGCCGCCGCTCCTGCTCCCGCTCCGACCAGAGTCTCCACGAAACTTTTCGTGGCCTATGTTATGCTTTCGCCCGTTTAGGCTAGCCTCTCTGTTTAAGGCTTGCTTAGGTTTAATTATGTGTTTTTCTACTGTTTGCAATTACAGCTGAGATTGCATGTTTAGCGCTCTACTGGAGCCAGCTCGTTAACTCTGTTATCGGTCCTTCAGCGACAGTTCTTTCACGATTTTTCCTTGTTTCCTAGGGCCATGAGGTCCTCTCGCTTCGAGTTTCGTGTCCGCCATACCTGAGTACCTTGTGTCCTCTTTTAAAGCCACTTTAATGTTGGCCCCTCCACTGTTGCTTGTAACGCATTTTTTGAGTTTTTTTCCTTGTTTTTCTAGCTTGTAATTTTTGTTTGTGTGTTTTTTCAATATATCATCATTATCGTTTCAACAAAAAAACTGTAAAAGGGGCTGATTGGTAGATCGTAATTTTCAAACGGCCAATGATCAGCGCCATAATTTCTCTCTAAAATCGTATGAAGCAGAAAAATGTGAGAGTTTGAGTTTTTATGAAGTTTATTAAAAAAGTTTGAACATATTTGATTATAAAATAATTTTTTTAGAATCTATTAGAAAAAAAATGAAAAAAGATTTGATAAAATTTTGTTAAAGATTTAGTATTAATACGATCCCGACTATTCATATAAGATTTTGCTATCCAACTATAAAAGTTAGTAAATGAAAAGAGTTGTATTGGCACATTAATATTCGCATGACTATTTTAAGACTAAACATTACCTAAGGATTAGTTTAAATTTTTAAAATATTAATGGAGTAATTGAGTTTTTTTATTGATAAAAAATATTAATACGGTAGAATTTGTATGAAAATTTCTCATTTTTGTTGTTTGGTAGTAAAAAGATTTACTTTTGAAATATATATATATTTTTAATTGAAAATTTCTTACCACCAAACATCTCCAACCCGAAAAGTAGAGCCCATGATTACCCAGATGGAAAATTGAAAAGTGTAAAGCCCATGATTTATCTTTAATACGAAGAAAGCTTATGAAAAGCAGCAAAGTAAGCGACCCATCATAAAAAATTAAAAAAAAAATGGCTTGGGCCTCAAAGTCCACTACGATAACAAGACTTCAGACATTCCTTTGTTGGACAGAGTCCTGCTAAAAAGCCTGCAAGTCCCAAATATTTTTTCTTTGCTATTATAAGCTCTCTTATGTCCTAATAAGTTGAGTTGCTATAACTTGGGTATAGTTGATGCAAAAACTTCAACGCATGTTTTGAGAGAACGCAGCAGTTTACTTCAATTTTACGGGTGCGTTTGTGTACCAAAATTTTACCTCTTCTAAAATTTTAACACAATTAAATATTACAATATAATCTCTCTCCACATCAAATCATTACTATTTACTACAAAAAATATAAAAAAATACCTCTCTCTTCACTTTTTCACTAAACCCAATACCTAAAATTTTAACAACAATAAAATTTTACAACACAAACACAACCTAAATAGGACTACCAAGGCGAGTTTATTTTAGAGCTATAAATGTTAGGAGTACTCAAGAAATGCATTCTTGATAGGAGTATCACTTTTTTTAATACGAAAAAAAAATTAAAAATCATTGCCTACGTTTTCACTCCCTAAAAAGTAACTGCCTACGTTTTTAAAAAATTATAAAAACTACTTGGATTCCCTCCCTTTTCAAAATAATGCCTTCATTCCAACTCTGTTACCCATAGTTAATGTCGCACCCGTCACGCGTCATATCAGCCATGTTTTATCCAATTAAGGGCATGTTCTTTTTCTTAAAAATTTTAGAATATGAATCCAATTTTCTAAATGTATATTTCAACATTATTATTACACGCATATTAATAAATTCAACGTTATATTTTTTACACACATTAATACAACTTAACAACTTTTACACGCATGCAAATAATTTTTTTTTCTATTTTTAGGTATTCCTAAATTCAGACTCCCAAACTTAACTCAACACAACTCAATTATTGTAAGTTAATGGTTGACTTGGTAACAGTAGATTATTTTTTTTTAGTATCAGTAGAATTCAAAACTTGTAAATTACATTGAAGTTGCTGAATTAACAGATTCCATTTGTCTCCTCGTCTTTTCCCCAGCACACATATCTCCATCAGACTATGGAGAAGGGTCCCCACCCCTGATTGGGACAATTTTTTTTTGTCACCTAAACCTCTCCACATCCGGACGATACAAAGATTATGATATCTAACTCATTTATTAATACCTGCCTACGGAGACTTCGTTCTGAACTCGGTTTTATTATTGGCCCATTATTTTCTAAGCAACCCAAGTAACGCAGCCGCACATGGCCTCGCTGGACAGATATCGTAGCTGTTACTTCAAAGCGTTTGTCATTAATCCGAGAAATCTCCTCAATAAATACAGTTATATCGGTCAAATTTTGCAGATAACTTTTTTTTTTCTTTTTCGTTTTGTTTAAAGATGCTCTGAAGCAAAGTTCTAGAGAAGCAATGAGTGTGTTACAAGGCAAAAGTACTCACTTGTGTGCGTGAACATTGGTTTCAGAGCGAGCACTTAAGTGGAAACCCATCTAAGGGGCTCTTGCATGAATGATGGCCTTTAGGGACATTATTTTAGCACAGTGCCTCACTTGTGTACTTTTTCTTTAATGAGAATGAGTGGTTTCGGTCCCTTGTGTCCCCCGGGGCTTTGAATTTTGGAATCTTGTAGGTGAGTTTTAAGGGGTAGAAAAAATAGTGACACTTGGGTCTGTTTCATGAACAGCTGGGTGGTTTCCTGGGGGAGAAACTTGGAGGGGTTGACCTAATTTAAGTGTCTGGTTTAGGGATTTCTTTTGGGCTGTGGGAGTAGATATGAGTCGTTTTTTTCCAGTGGGGATGCCCAAATAATGGAGTGGTTCTAGATTTGTGATGGTTTGGAACTGGGTTTCTGAAAGTACATGCTCTTTTCTCTTAAATCTAGTAGTAGATTTCGGGCAATTTTGTAGGAACATTTAGCGGGATTCTGCCATCATAGTGCTGTTTTGGCATATAAATCAGAGAAGAAACCTCATTGGGGTTCTGTTTCTAGGTTCTGAGAATCTTGGCTTGAGAATTTTGGGTTTGGCATTGTTTCTTCTGGCTGATTTCTGTTTCCTAGTGTCACTTTAGGCAAAAAAATCAACTGGGTTTCTGTTTCTGCTCGTAAGATTGCTCTATTGAATCAAAGCGTTCCTTGGGTGTGGAAACGGTTTTCAGTGTGAGATAGCGGCTGAGGAGGTCGTTGTTTGGTTTCACATTAGTTCGGCTATATTCTTGAAGTTTGATCAGTGCTTTCACTGTGACAGAATGGCTTGCATGAAACTGGGATCTAAGAGTGATGCATTTCAACGGCAAGGGCAGGCCTGGTAAGTAATTTGGTCTCCGTGACATTATCGTTTATATATATGTATAACCTATGGGCTGTTTGACATGACTTATTCCTATTGCAATATGTTTTAGTTAGTTAGTTTGTTTTTTAAAAGCGGAGTTTTGAGCGTTAATACTGTACGAACAATAGTCCACTCTCTGACATACTTGGTTAGTTGTTAGAACTTAGAGATGTTTCATGCGGAAAAATCTGGATGTGTTTAGTTGCAGAAATCCACCTTTGCCACCTGAACAGACGAGTAATTTTTTCCTCGACAAAGGAAGCATGCTCGTTCTTATCGGCACAGGGCTCAATTTTTCTTTCTTATTTTTATTTTTTGCTCTCCCCTCGTGTGGTGAGGAAACTTTCTCGTGTAGGTTGTGAATTTAAATCAAGCGTGTTGAAAGATTCCCAATTTAAAATAGTTGCTGGGCAAGATCCTGCATGAAATATGTCGAGTAAATTGACTTTGACGAAGTGGCAATAGGTGAATGGTTTTTGCCTTGCTTATGTGGGGAGTAGCATGAGTTGAGGAATGGTTCAACTGATTAAGGTTGATGGCCATTTTACCTGAGTAGCAAACGGTTTTTACTGCTTCCTAAAGCTGATGGACATGTCCAACTGCTTCATCAGAGTTTGTCTTTCACAGATAGCATTATGGGCTTTCTGATTTGACTTGTTAATTCTATTCATAAGATGGTTCTTGCATTTTAGTTGCATGTGTTTGAGCCATTGGATCTCATTTATCAAATGAACAAAACGTATTGCATCTCAAACAAATTTACCGTACAGGTTTTTAATCCATTTTCCTTCAAAAGAAAAATGTTTTTCAAAACCAGCACAGGGAGTGAAGTATGGTTATTTCAAGTTCCTTAGTTTTAGGAACTATGGCAGTTAACATCCACATCATGTGTTGTAAGCATAGTCAGTATGATTAAGAGAAAAGGAAGTCCTTAAGGCATGGTAATAGTTGTTTGGATTTGACCTCAAAAGCAAATCTTGAGCCTTTGACCTATTTCTAATTTCTTCTTTTCTGTTTTTGCAATTTGTTTCTTTGTTCTATCATATGGGGAAACTGTACTTTTAAACTTTTTGCTTCTTCCCCGGTCAAGCAATGTGATACACAGACAATGAAAATCTCTCATGGAGTTTACAACAGGATATTTCATTTGTGCGACCACTGACAAGGGAGGATGATATTGGTGTGGGATGTGTAATAATTGGACTATGGGGATGTAGATGACAAAATGTTGTAGTTGTGAACTCTGGAAATTAATGACATGTGCATGGTAGAGTGGCTAGCTACGTTTGCAGATATAGGACTTTATTCTCGAATTTTGGGTTATATTGGAGATGTCATTGATAGTATTGGGGCGTATCCAGCAACCATTGATATCCAGTAAGTACGTGACGTGGATATGGATATATTTCGAAAGCATCTATGTGCCCACATGTATTACAGGCGAGATGTTTTTAAAAAAAAAAAAAAAACTTGAATTCCTTTTGTATGTCTCTTATGGTTATGAGAAGGATACATCTCCGATTTATGTGGTCTGCAAGGTAGAAAAAAAACAGATGTGAGATGGTTTATACCCATTTTGATGTGTATTTTCTATTGATGGTCGTCAGAACATATAGTTAGTAGGATATATGACTCTAGTATCTACGAACCTAATCTTTTACAGCAAGAGCACCTGTTTCAAAAGCCTGTTCTTCAATTTATGGGCTATTGTTAACACTATGGTAGAGATATATTTATGAATTTTGTTTGGATTTGCTAAAAATGCTTTTGAGGAATGCTGTACCATGTGATCTTGTACCAGACAATGAAACAGCTTTGTGATTATGGTGGTTTTAATTTTTGATTTTTAATTGGTGACATTACCCAAAGCTCTCTACTAGACCACAAAAATGCTGCTTCACTCGCTTGTGTGGGTGTGTGCTTCTGTGTATATTTATCCTTATCTTTTCATGCCTCTTTTATGATATTTAATATAGCTATAATATTTATAGGTTCTGCACAAGTGGGCTTCCTAGTGATATTGTCGTTGAAGTTGGTGAAATGTCCTTTCATCTTCACAAGGTATTTTGATTAAACCATTTTATATTTTCTTTTGACATACGCTCACTGAAGTCTACTTGAATATGTCCATTATTTGCCTCTAAAATCATGTTATCTTACTTTCTTACCATATGCAATGGGTGCCATTTATTGGCCAAGTGATTGTTCAGATTGCTTATATGCCCAGGTTCAACTTGCCAGGACCATTAACCATGAACAATTTTCAATTATCCTTCCAATTGTCTCTTAGATTGGGGTTAAGTTTTGTTGTTAGGAACTTCTCATCCTTCCTCTCCATAATTTTGAAGCATCCAACCTTCGGTTCTGACATTTTTTGTTACATTGTCATGAATTTTCTTCTCTTGCTGTCTTGCTCAAGCTAGTAGTTGATACTCCTATTCACGGTGGGAAAATCTTGCTTATCACTGAGCTGCAGGTCAAACCCCCATAAGACATCAGCATACGAGCATTAATATAAAGCTTCTGATGAACTGCAGTATATACAATGTTTTTTTTACCACTAATTGTTATGATCACTTTACCTTGTCCAGTATATTATGTATTGTCTGATAGCTAAAATTTGGTGTTGCTTTCATATAGCTGTAAGGTGGAATTGTCACATATTTAGGTGCAGACAAACTGAAAATGTTATTTATAGTTTCTAACACTTGTTAATAATTCATAATGCAGTTCCCTTTGCTCTCAAGAAGCGGAGTTATGGAAAAAATGATTGCGGAAGAAGCAGAAGAAGGATGTGTCATAAACCTTCCTGATATTCCTGGTGGGGCAAAAACATTTGAACTTGTGGCCAAGTTCTGCTATGGAGTGAAACTTGAACTTACGTCTTCAAATGTTGTGTACCTCCGCTGTGCTGCCGAGCACCTTGAAATGAACGAGGAGTATGGTGATGGCAATTTGATTACCCTGACAGAGACCTTCCTGAATCAAGTAGTTCTTAGAAGTTGGAAAGACTCCATAAAGGCACTACAAACCTGCGACAATGTTCTACCCTATGCCGAGGAACTCAACATTACAAAAAGATGCATTGAGTCGCTGGCTGCTAAGGCATGTACTGACCCAAATCTATTTGGGTGGCCTGTTGTGGAGCATAGTGGCCCCTTGCAGAGCCCTGGAGGGAGTGTGTTGTGGAATGGGATAAGTACAGGGGCTAGACTAAAGAATTCAAGTTCAGACTGGTGGTATGATGATGTCTGTACTTTAAGTTTGCCTCTTTATAAGAGGCTGATTTCAGTCATGGAAGCTCGTGGAATCAAACAGGACATTATTGCTGGGTCCCTTACATCCTATGCAAAAAAGTACCTGCCAGGGTTGAATCGGCGGCAGGCAGCCAGTGAGTCAAGTAACCGTCTGGCACCAGTGGCTTTGGGCGCTCCACCATCGGAAGAAGACCAGAAGCTCTTCTTGGAAGAGATTGATAGGCTACTTCCAATGCAGAAGGGCCTAGCACCAACCAAGTTCCTATTTGGTCTACTTCGAACAGCCATGATTCTCCGAGTGAGCCCTTCTTGCATATCTAATTTGGAAAGAAGGATTGGGATGCAGCTTGATCAAGCTACACTGGAAGATCTGTTGATGCCAAATTTCTCTTATTCCATGGAGACACTGTATAATGTTGACTGTGTGCAACGGATTCTTGAACACTTTCTTGTGATGGATCAGGTTTCAGGTGGGGCCTCCCCATGTGTGATTGATGATGGCCAATTGATGGGGTCACCTTCATTGACACCAGTCACATTGGTAGCCAAGCTAATTGATGGGTACCTTGCAGAAGTTGCCCCTGATGTTAATTTGAAGCACCCCAAATTTCAGGCTCTAGCTGCTGCAGTTCCTGAATATGGGAGGCCCTTAGATGATGGTCTTTACCGTGCAATTGACATTTATCTGAAGGTACTAAACAAGATATCTGAGCTTGAATAGATCATGGTGCATTTTAATGTCTTACATATTTGAACTGGACATCATGCGCAAGCACACAACACATCTTAGCCCAAACTCACTACCCTTAATCCCTCTCTAGTTTCAGCCATTGACCGCCTCCAACCAGAATCACCATTCTTCTTTTTTTTTTTACATTCTTAATTCCAATTTAGTTGGGTGACATTACAAATTTGACCAGATGGGTTTTCTTTGTATTTTGTTGGAGGACTTATTTTCGTTTTCTCGTCTTTTCTTTCCTTTCTTCTATTAGAATGTGCCCTGTGGTTGTGGGGTTGGCTATTCATTGTGAAAGTTTGGCCGGCCCTCAATATTGCAACATAAATAAGCTTCTCTCAATGGGAAACTGAACGAAGGAATGGCTCCAAACTATGTTTCAATCTGGAAATTTAAGCCAGATGGGGCTACCTCCTCCCAAGTTCTTCAGTTTTCATATATATTTCCTTTCCCCTGTAGACACTTATAGACAGTGATGAACATCAAGATTGTTACTTTTGGTTGCTGGATTTCCTGTAGTTTGAAAACATATTATAGGACCGTAGTAAAATAAAAATGAGATAAAAAAGGAAGACAAAACATACTATCTTGGGTACATTTTCATTAAGTTTGGGCTTATTTGGTTTCCCTACGCTTGTCAAACATGCAGTCACACCCATGGTTGTCAGAGTCCGAAAGAGAACAACTCTGCAGGCTGATGGACTGCCAGAAGCTCTCCTTGGAAGCCTGCACCCATGCTGCACAGAACGAGAGGCTTCCTCTTAGAATAGTAGTTCAAGTTCTCTTCTTTGAGCAGCTTCAGCTTAGGACCTCCATTGCTGGTTGCTTTCTGGTTTCCGATAATCTTGATGGATCGAGACAGTTAAGAAGTGGGCTTGCTGGATCAAATGAGGGAGGCTGGGCCACAGCTGTGAGAGAGAATCAAGTTTTGAAGGTGGGGATGGATAATATGAGGATGCGAGTATCTGAACTTGAGAAGGAATGTTCAAACATGAGGCAGGAGATCGAGAAGTTGGGCCGCGTAAAGGGTTCAAGTGCATGGGGAAGTGTGTCAAAGAAATTTGGGTTTAAGTTGAAGTCTCAGATGTGCAGTGCTCAAGCTGATTCTGTAACCAATCAGAATAATGGTAATGGGAAAGTTGAGAAGTTGAAGGTCAGGCAAGGAAAGCACAAGAAAAACTCTTCTCATAATGACTGAACCTTTTTCTTAATTCTTTATTATTGTGTAGTATTTCCTTTGTATTTCTTATCATCGGTGTTTCCACTTTCTTTATTTTTAACTTAGAAACTAAAGGGTTCAATCACAGTGGTTTCAAAACTCAACATAGCGTAATGGAGACATATGGAGGAAAATGTTCTTCGTGGTTCATATAACTCTTAAGAAGGGTCTCTCTGTATGTAGGCGCGTACTTCTGTTTTCGCTTTCTAGAATGGCTTTCGGCGTAAAAGTTACCGTCTGTTGCTGGGTTATTGGACACGGTTCTTTTCTCTTGTCATTTGGTTGTCGAGTAAACTGAACAAGGAAAACACCTTCCCTGTCAAGTATGTCAATAGAGTTCGTTTGTCTCTTGTTATTTGGTTCTATATGATCTATGCTCCCAGTGGCCATTACACTCAAGGTGGTAACACAATAGTCAATAGAATAAGCTCCTATCTTGTCTACAAGTTCTTGAATCCATGACCGGTAGACCACCAGATCAAAGAGCATAAAATCACAGCTAATGAGTAAACTTAAGAAAGTGGGGGAAGAGGTAGTGCTAGAAAGAATTTATGGTATGGTAGCCCTGTGTCATTCAAGAGAGTCGTGGCGCTGAGCGAAGGGGAGAGATTAGGGAGTTGGGAGTTGGAGAACACGCACAGGAGTTGCACAGGAGGAAGATGGAAATAAGAGAAGAAGGGTTCCTACCATTTGGCGGTTGGGACTTTGGGTGGTAATTGCCTCGACTTATTGTAAGTTTCTTTTATAAAAAAAAAAATCATTTTTTGCTCTCGAATTATAAGCCAAATATCATTTTGAGCTCTTAATTTATCAATTTCTTTATATTGAGCCTTCTAACTATCTTATTAAAGGATCAAATTGTTGATTTTGGAAGATTACGATTTAAATGTGATGAAATTCTTATTGTAGACCGGTAAATGACATTTGGGTAATAATCCGGTGGCTAGAAGTGATGATTCCTCATTCTTTTTTTTTTCTATTCCCGTTAGGGAAATCTTCACAATTTACCTATAAAATTACATCAAAATGTTAAAAAGAGATCCAAACTAACACAATTATCACATTTTGCTAGTCATCCAAAACAAATATATTATGGTTTACTCACTTAGAAAGCAATCAACTCTGATGGTTTTAAATGAGTAATTGCAGTGGCAATTTATATGGTATTGAAAAATTATAAATAACTCTATGAGGTCAATATTCCGTTAAAAATAAGTTCCTCTATCCACTCCTATCTTAAACATTGATGTCACTTAAACGCCATGTCATCACCAATACCCCTGTGCTACATGCCCATTAGGGGTGTCCAACATCCGGTCCGGGCCGGTTCGGTCCGGTTTGGCCGGCCAAACCGGAAGTTTTTGAAAGTATATAGACCGAACCGGACCGGACCGGTTGTATGACCGGTTTGGGTCATGCTATTTTGGGCCGGTTTAGGGTTGGGTCATGCCATTTTAGGCCGGTTTTAGGGTTGGGCCTTGCCATTTTGGGCCAAATTCCGGTTTGGAGAGGTATACTCCGGTCCGGTCCCCGGTTTTCATGAGGGTAACCCGGAACCGGACCGGAATACACCGGTTTACCGGTCCGGTCAACCCGGTTGAAAAAAGTCAACCGGTTTGGGTCAAAACCGGTCCGGTTTGTCCGGTCCTGTTTGGCCGGTCCGGTCCGGCCGGTTTTTTGGACAGGCCTAATGCCCATCCAACCCTGTCAATTCATTTATGCGGCCTCATTTCCTTGTCATCAAACCAGAAAAGAAAAGGCGTGATTGCACCCAGAGTTCCTCAGCCGTAGAAATGTTACAAAAAAAGCCTCTAGGACAAGAAAAGTTGCATTTGAATTCATGTGGTTTTCCGATTAAAATATGGCCCCTCTATCTATTCTCGTCTCAAACGCTAATGGTTAATGAATACGTGTCAAAATAGGGATGTGCATATGGGGCGCCAGTGGTATTTTGTGCCCCTATGGGATGTTTCCCCAAATTAGGGACCACCCTCGTCCTTGTTATTTTAGGTAACCAGTTTTCACAGGGGCTGTTACCACTACTTGCCAAAGAATTAGATAGACTGAGAATGAGAGAGTGTGCTAATTGCTAATGCATACATGTCAGATAGGGATGTGCATATGCGGTGCCGAAGGCAGATTGTGCTCCCATGGGATGTTTCCCTAAATTGTGGACCACCCTCTCCCCATCCCCATTATTTTAGGCAACTGGTTTTGGTGGGGGCGGTTACCGCTACTTGCCAAAGAATGAGGGAGAGAGAGAGAGAACAAGAGAAGAGAAGAGACATCAGGGCCAGCCATTGAGTGTCATATACATAACTAGGATATGCAGTCACTTTGAGCGCCTCGTCACCAGTCTCGTCAGCCACCTCATTGTCACGTCATCCAAATTAAAAACAAAATTTAGCAGAATAATTTCATCCTACTTAAAGAGGAATGAGCCCCCTTCACCCCCTCCCATGATCTGCACCATTATCCCACAAATTTTTCAAACCAACATGAACTTTATATCCCTAAATTTTCAAATTCCCTCAAGCCGAACCAAATTTGTCCAAGCATCCAGACTATACCGAACCATATTCATTCAAGATTTGAACCTTGAAGTCCGAAGGTTGAGGTCAAAGTGGTTTTTCTGAGGCTAAAAGGAACTTGATGGAACATAGATTTAGTGGTGGGGAGCTCCATTGACATGAATTTGAGGTAACTTTATGGAATCCTCATATTTAATTGTAATTTCATGTTTATATGATCACATAATGCTGGTTATTCATATCATTATTCGGCTTCTTTAGAATAAGAGGACCCAAAACGAGTGGAACTTTGAATGAAAAATCTCTTGTGTTGGAGAGCAATGTTCTTCATTAGAGCGAAAAATTACAAATTGAAAATAAACTTTAATGCCCTTAATGGGTTCAAACACGCATACGTCTCCTACTTTCAAATTATTCTCTTGTGCAAATACTTTCCAACCATTTCTAAGTAGGCGTCTTTGTGTAGTAGCATACATGTGAAAAACATACTCAACAGTTCAATTTCTTGCATCTAAAATCTGAAGGATGACAATAGATAGATCCTGCTTCAAATATCTCCCTGTAGAGTTGGATGATATTTTTTGAAAAAAAGAAGAAGACAACCAGTAAGGAAAATTAACTTTTTAGTTTAGTATAGATAGGAATGAAAATATTTACAGTAGTATAATAAGATAACATCTTGGCACAACTTTGTTGTCTTCTAAATAATAAATATTTTGTAATTTGAACTGTGTGCCATCTATAATCTGACCTAATTCGTCCAAGCATCCAAACTAGACCGAGCCTTATTCATCCAAGAACCGAAGCTTGAAGTCTGAAGGTTGAGGTCAAAGTGGTTATTCTCAAGCTAGTATGAACTTGCTGGAACGAGAAGTCATGGTGGGGAGCTTGATTGACACAAATCTGGGTTAACTTTATGGAATCCTCGTATTTACTTGTGATTTCATGGTTAGATGGTCATATATCGTTGGGTATTTCATATGATTATTTCGACTCCTTTAGAATAATAGGACCAAAACATAATGGAACCCTAGAATGGAAAATCTCTTGTGTTGGGAGCAATGTTCTTCATTAGAGCGAAAATTACAACTCGGAAATAAACTTGTAATGCCCTGAATAAGTTCAAGCATGTAATCTCTTGTGCTGGGAGTAATATTCTTCACTAGAGCGAATAATTACAAATTGGAAATAAACTTGTAATGCCCTAAATGAGTTCACATGCACACATCTCTTACTTCCAAATTATAGTGTTGTGCAAATACTTTCCAACCATGTCTAAATGGGTCTCTCTGGGTAGCAACATAAGGTTGTGTTTGTGTTGTAAAATTTTAGTGTTGTTAAAATTTTAGGTATTGGGTTTAGTGAAAAAGTGAAGAGAGGTAATTTTTTATATTTTTTGTAGTAAATAGTAATGATTTGATGGGGAGAGAGAGATTATATTGTAATATTTAATTGCATTAAAATTTTAGAGGGGGTAAAATTTTGGTACACAAACGCACCCTATTCAAATATCTTTTTTTCGCATTAGATGGTATTTCCTGAAGAAAAAAAAACGAGTAAGGAAAGTTACCTTTCTAGTTTTGTATAATTAGGAATGAAAATATCTACATTGGTGTAATGGATGAAAGTTACAAATTTGTTCTCTTTTGAATAGTGCATATTTTGTAAAATGAACTGCGTGTTATCTATAATGATGAGGTAGATTTCATATTGAAAGCTTACCCACAAAGAAGGCTACTCATTGTCATGTTACGAGTCTTGTCATACATCTCATTGTCACGTCACCAAAATTAAAAACAAAACTTAACATAGTGGCTTCGTCCCACTAAGTGCCTAATAAGAGGAATAAGCCCCCTTCATCCCTCCTCCCACGATCCACTCCATTATCCTGCAAATTTCGCAAACCCGCATGAACCTTAAATACCTAAATTTCCCACTTCTATCTAGTCGAACATAATTCGTTCAAGCATCTAGACTAGACCTAACCTTATTTCTCCAAATCCGAAGCTTGAAGTTCAAAGGTTGAGGTCGAAGTGGTTATTCTAAGGCTAGTAGGAACTTGCTAGAAAGGAGATTTAGGTGGTGTTTGATTGTAAAAATCTTGGGTTGGTAAAAATTTTGGGATGTTGGAGTTGATAAAAAAGTGAAGAGATTGATTATTTGAATGAATAGTTTACATTTACTTGGAGTGATGATTTGATGGAGAGATAGAATTTTGGAGAGTTATTTTATTGGAATGAAGATTTTGGAGGGTGGAAATGTTGGGTCTCAAACATCTCCTTAGTAGTGGGTAGCTCAGATGACACAAATCTTAGGTAAGTTTTTGAAATCTTTATATTAAATTATGATTTCATGTTTAGATGGATAATGTTGGATTTTTCATATGATTATTTCAGCTTGTTTAGAATAAGAGGACCTATATTTCATATGATTATTTCAGCTTCTTTAGAATAAGAGAACTCAAACCGAATGGAACCCTAGAATGGAAAATCCCTTGTTTTAAGGAGCAATTTTCTTCACTGGAGCAAAAAATTACAACTTGGAAATAAACTTTAATACCCTGAATGAGTTCAAACAAGCATACTTCTCCTACTTCTAAATTTTTTTCTTGTGCAAATACTTTCCAACCATGTCTAAGTAGGTCTTTCTATGTAGCAGCATACGTGTGAAAAACATACTAAACAGTTCAGTTTCTCCCATCTGAAATATGAAGGATGACATTAGATAGATCCTTATTCAAATATCTCCTTGCAAAGTTTGATGGTATTTCTTGAAAAAGAAGACAACCACTTTCTGATTTAATATAGATAGGAATGAAAACATTTACAGTAGTGTAACAGAAGAAAACATCTTGGCACAACTTTGTTGTCTTCTGAATAGTACATATTCTGAAATTTGAACCGATGGTCATTTGTGATGATAAGGTAGATTCATATCGTAAGCTTACCAACGAAGAAGGCTATTCAAATCGCACGTATTCAGTATGGCTTGCAAATAGCAGAAACGATGTGGGTAGTTAAGGATGGTTCGGAGATTTGGGGTTCTAGGGCCGCACTTAGTTTTGAGAATTTGGTGATCTTGGATTCCACTGAGTTTGTGGACGTTGGGGATGGATCAAGAGGATGGGTATTTTGGCAAGCCTAAGTTTCTTTTTGTCTAGTTGGATGACAAGGCAACGAGGTTGCATAAGTGAAATGAATGGGCTAGTGATATGACATAAGGGGGCTGACACGATTTAGGTGGAGACGTGGTGTAAAGGGATAGTGGTGACGTGATATTTAAGTGATGCATTAGTGTTTACTGTTAGCGTCTAATACGAGAGTGGATAGTGGGGTCTGCTTTTAACAAAATATTACCTCATAGAGCTATTTGTTGGTTTTCTTACCTTGATGGTTTATTTACAAACTTTCAGTACCTCAATGACTTTATGTTTTTTTTTCTTATATATGTGAACTACCATGGCTCTACTAAAGCAATCTTGACTAATTTGCATTGCTCATATGTATATGTTTATACTTCTTTTTCTAAAAGCAAAAAAGGTGGAAGATGGTTTCAATGTGATTACTATCTCCTAAGCGTGACCATAGGGGTTCCATCAGTAGCAGAATGTTTGAATTTAGCCATAGCTACCAATCTAGGGAGTGGACCATCACCACAGCGCCACGAAAGTGCAACTGGGCCCGAGACAAGTTTTTGATCCAAAGACCTCTAGCCACTTACTCGCTTTTGGGACTAACTTCGAGACCAATCGAGTCACCACTTTCGTGGTGTATATGTTGATACTTGGTTGCCAGTGCTTTATCTTTTTCAAGTAAAAATGATTTCTTAACTTATGGCTTTGAGAAATGAATATTTTGAACGAACTTATGACTGGTTCAAATGCTTGAATTTCAAAACATATATCTATACAAGATTCAATTATACGAGTTAGAACACTATTTAAAAGGTTAGTATAGATTTTGAAACAAATAATTACAAAACATATGCAGTTTAAAATGATATATATAAAGAGCATCATGCTAATATCTTATTTTGTAATGTAATTAAGCTTAGGCTTAAAGGAAGATATTCATTATGTTTCTTACTAAATTTCTTATCTCAATTATAATTTTCTCTCTTTACCTAGGCAAATGTGAGGTTTTTGTGCTCCAAGTTAATTTTATGTCTAGTAGGTGAGAAAATAACAATACACCTTCTAATTGTTATACTGTTTAGAATTTCTACTCCAAACTATCAAACTTAATACATTGAACATAAATATATCTATTTATTTATTTATTTTAACTTATCTTAACATCTCACCATTAAAATCAATGAAAAAATAGGTCACATGACATATCTTAACATTTAATTGGTAACATTGGTGCAAAATATCAATTAGTAGTTTGAAATGCAATATGTCAAGTTTAGTAGTTTGAAAATATAAATTATAGAATATATGGTAGTTAGAAGATGTAAAATTTAATTTATGTTATATTTTATTCTTGGGGTTAAATACACTTTGCACCCCTTATGTTTATGAGTGTTGACACATTGTACCCCGATGTTTTATTTTTGAGATATTGAGTCCATTATATTTTCTCCTCCTACAATTTGCACCTCAATGTGAAAATTTGATATCAAAATACATTGTATCCGTTTACACGTCTACCTCACGTGTCCTTTCTCGATGTTAGATTACTAAATTACCCCCGAAGCTCAAAAAATCATATTTAGAAGAAAATGCCCTTCCCGAGAGTATCACGTGTTTTACCTCAACCCAACGAAGAACATCTAACTTTGTTACTTGCCCTAACCCACACGATATCTCAAAAAAACATCTAACTTTATCGATCTTCTCTTCAGTGCTTGGCCTAACCCACACGAGATCTCAAAATTCTTCTCGAACCCACTGTTTCTTCTCATTTTGATCAAAACAAGTGTAACTAAACATGTACAAGGCATTACAACGCATATTCTAGCAAATTGTGGCGGATTGCAGCTTAATGAGCGTTTGTAGTGTAGAAATAACAGGGAATTGTACGCGGGTGTAGACTGGGGCTTGGGGTAATTTCTGACTGCAGACAATCTCAAGAAGACGTATAAAGTGCTTCTAGACTGGTATGTGTAAAAGTATTTAGAATCAGTAAATCCTCTTTTTATTCATTTTAGGAACAAACTGTTGTTGCTGCTTGTGATTGATCAAAATGAGAAGAAACAGTGGGTTTGGAAAGAATTGATGATCTCGCATGGGTTAGGGTAAGCACAGAAGAGATGATCCTTAAAATTAGATGTTTTTTGAGATATCGAGTGAGTTAGGGCAATGAAGAAAGTTAGATGTTCTTCGTTGGGTTGAGGTAAAACACGTGACTCTCAGTAAGGACATTTTCGTTTAAATATGATTTTTTTGAGCTTCAAAGGTAATTTAGTAATTTGACATCGAGAAAGGACACATGAGGTGGACGTGTAAACAAATATCGTGTATTTTAACGTCAGATTTCACATTGGGATGTAAATTGTGAGAGGAGAAAAAATAATGGACTCAATATCTCAAAAATAAAATATCTAAATGCAATGCATCAATACACTCAAACATAAGGAATACAAAATATATTTAACCCTTATTCTTACTTTATATTCCTTGTATGTGACCGAACTCTTCTTTAAACTAAGCTGTCATTTCCAAAATGGACGCAAAACAGTCAATGAAGCGTCGTCAGCTGGGCCCGGAGCGGCCTCGATGCTTTATTGGGTAAGAAATGAAAGGCTTGGCCTAAATTCCCTCTCGGTCTCGGCCCATAAACAATTTGTTGCCAGACTTCTAGGCTTTATCCTTCTAGGGCGTTGGTTAGGGTAGGGAGGAAAACGACTTTACGCTATATATATTTTAGCAGCTGCTATTGCTTCCCTTAAACCCTAATCTCTGCCTTCCATTGTTCGTCCAGCCAAAAACCCTAGCCCCTCTTCTCCCGCCAATCTTCCACACCAAGAATGGTAAGCTCTCTCTCTCTCTCTGTTTGTGTGTGTGTCTCTCTCTCTCTGTTTGTGTGTGTGTCTCTCTCTCTCTGAGATTAACTGGTGTGCGATGTTTTGATTACAGACAGGAGAAGCAGTAAATCCAAAAGCGTACCCTTTGGCCGATACGCAGCTCACGGTCACAATACTGGATCTTGTGCAACAAGCCGCCAACTACAAACAGCTCAAGAAGGGCGCTAACGAAGGTCTCTGCTTTCTCACCCTCATTAACTTTTGATGGGTGCTCTGGAAAGTGGTTTTCCTGATTTTTTTAAAGCAAAACTAAAATTTGGAAACTTGTATATTGTTTATAATGCTAGGAATGGAATAATAAATTGCTCGACAGCATATACATTTTTTATTCGGTGGTTTTTGGAACCAATCTTGATTTGCTTAATTGAAATGGATTTGTTTTTTCCGTAATTTCTTTTCAGCTACAAAGACATTGAACAGGGGTATTTCTGAGTTCGTAGTGATGGCCGCGGACACCGAGCCACTTGAGATCCTTCTCCATCTTCCACTGCTGGCTGAAGATAAGGTAGTTTTAATGTCCTTAATCAGTGCGTGGAAAACATTACTTTCTTCAATTGTATAATGTATGATATGCCGAGGGCATAGGTTTAATATCTTTCTAAGTGACTTAGATATGAGATAACTAGTTGGTTGAATTAGGATGCTTTTTTTTTCATCTTTAATTCCTTTTCTGACTTTCCCTGCCTCCCTCCCTTGCTAACATTCTCCATAGATTTCACTTATTAAAAAAAAGCATTCTCCATAGATTTCGTTGCCACTTTTTGGATGTTATCTTGGACACTTCTTGGTCCACATTCTTCTATTATGCACCAACTTTTCTTGCTATTTGTCGCTTGTTCGAATTGCATGATACAATGCTGAGAGAGAGACTTAAAAAGTGGACTATCCGGTATTTAATGCTGCCCACCTGCAGCTTTGGGCAGTATGGACCATACAACATTTCATGCTTATGGCAGAAGAGCTGGGATATGTTATCTCTGAATTGCATCATTCAATTCAGGTTGGGAATTGTCCGTCAATGGGTGATATTCCAAGGATAGACTAGTATTGGGGGGCTTTGGCAGAAGAGCTGGGATATATTATCTTTGGCTCTAGGTTTTACATTGTAATAAGTTACCTCTCTTATTTGAGAAAGAACTGTTCTTTTCCAAAAGTTTTCATTATAATATATTACGTGCTGGAAAATGCCGCCTTAAAAAGCAAGTCTGTTATTGCGTTATTATCATGTTTGAGAATGGGTCTGAATCACTTCTTGATGACTTATTATTAGATGTACAGCTCCTGAATGTGTTGTATGTTTTGCATCTAGAAGCCTTTGTCTTGCACTTGGATACTAAGATTTGCTTTGTAAATAACAGAAATGTATGCTTTGTTAAGGTGAACTTAGATCATTATGCTAATGCCTCAAGATGTAACTAGCAGTGGATTGTGAGCCCTAGTTTAAGGATTATTTGGTTGGGTACATGTGGAAGCTTTTCTGACATGTAACTGAAATCCAAACTTCTTTATGTTATTAATTTGAAAGGTAAAATAATTCACGATTCATCTGGCACATATCAGATGCCAACTGTAGCACTATTGATTAATCTTATCCCTTTAATTCCATTCGAGTAACTAATGAAGAAGTTTCAATACCTTTCTTGTTTAACTTGGGTTGGGCTCTTACTGCTATTTGAGCTATGAAAATGTGTGCTCTCTGCAATGACTGCAGTTCCTTTTATGTCGAAGACATGGAGCTTTACCTTTGACTATTGCGTCTTATTCCATTTGATGCATTCAGATCCATGCCACGGTGTAACATTTTTTACTTGAATTTGGCAGAATGTGCCTTACGTATTTGTCCCTTCAAAGCAAGGACTTGGCCGAGCTTGTGGAGTCACCAGACCAGTTATTGCATGTTCTGTCACAACAAACGAGGGAAGCCAATTGAAATCCCAAATACAGCAACTCAAGGTACACGGACTGATTGCCTTGTGATGTGTTGGTTAATTTATGTTTTGCGCTTATTTTTTCCCAATTGTTTGATCATGAATTCTGAGAGTTTGATTGTGAAATGCAGGATGCCATTGAGAAGCTCTTGATCTGAAATGTCACGGAGGGCAGGTTCGGTATGATGGGCTTCTTGGATCATTGTGGTCGCACATTTAGAGGCTTTGACTGATGAAGTTGTGCTATTAGTGACCTAGATTATGAAGTTTTATTTGTGTAACGTAAGCAAATACTCGATTATATTCTAGTAGTTTGCGGGAAAGAAACTCTACCTTGTGTTACAACGTGATTAATGTATTTTGCTTGGTTGTGGGCTGCAATTTAAAATGCCTAATGAATTTCCTCTTCTTTTTTACCCCCATTTTTTTATTCTCCTGAATTATCATGGTATTGATTGGCTGAACATGAAATGAGCTGTTACAGATATATATATAAAAGCCCCTCCCTGCGAGATGTTGAATCTAACCCTGTGAAAACTACAAGTTTTTTGTTTCTTGTTTGGGTACCCTACAGTCTACCCATCGGTCTCCCTTTTTCTCTTTGTTGTTTCGGTTTAAACTGGGTTCTTGCATAGCTTTCCCATGGTTTAGCTTACGGAAGAAATTTGCATCGTACCCTAGACCGGAAATATGGTTGGTATAGTAAATTTGGGGCCTCTTGCTGTACATAAAGCCACTTGGTCTTGTTCAAGCTGAGCCTCATTCATTTATGCTCTCCACTACCAACGCTCCAGTGTGTATACCAGAGAGGGCTTTAAAGTATCTACTTAAATAAAGCTTCCTTTTTCCAGATATTAAGAGGAGAAACAGCAGTGAATTTCACGTACAAAACTATAGCTGAACATTTAACCCTCCATCTTGAAAGGCTCCGATGTGTGCATCCTCTACGAGGTTATCTTGTAGGTGCTCTTTCTCCACCCTTCCCTTTCTCCCTTTGTCTCTCAACACTTTCATTTCTAATCCTAGGCATTCTGCCACCCTGCATATTTCCTCAGATTGTGGGTGGGACATGTCACCTGATGAAAACCGATGCAAATACAATGAACCAACCGTATCACTAGCATCCACCCAACTAAAACCGATTTCCTTCTTCACCCCCCTTTCTCTCATCCCTTTCCTAATTTTTGCCACCTTTTCCCATTGCCCTTTCTCAGCGTACAAGTTGGACATCAACACATATGAACCTGATCCCATTGGCTCTATCTCCACCAAAGCATCAGCTATCCTCTCACCCATCTCCACATTCGCGTGTATTCTACAAGCACCAAGCAAGCTTTGCAGCACAGACAATCCTGGCTGTCCTGGAATCTGACTGAGCAAGCTCTCTGCCTCCTCCAATTGCCCTGCTCGGCCCAACATATCCACCATGCAAGAATAATGCTCCGGAGACGGTTCGATTTGGTATTCATTAACCATAGATGTGAAGAGTTGACGGCCGACATCAACCATCCCCTTTCTACTGCATGCAGATAGGACAGAAAGAAAAGTGATTGAGTCAGGTTTTACCCCTTCCCTCTCCATCTCCCTGAAGAATTTTAACACTGATTCATAGTCTCCATGCCTAGCATAGGCAGAAATTACTGCCGTCCAACCAAATTGAGTTTTTTGGGGCATCTCATTGAACACTTTTTGAGACTCACAGATGCTCCCACGCTTTGCATACATGTCAAGCAGAGCACCCGACACAATTGGGTCAGCGTCGAGTCCAAGTTTTGTCAAATAAGAGTGGCATCTCTGCCCGTGTCTCAAAGAAATATCCTCAGCAGCACTAATTGCACTCAAGACACTACCCAATGTATATTGGTTGGGCTTGGACTCGATGATTGCTGAAAGGAACGTATGCATGGCTTCTTGAGACAAACCGTTCTGAGCATACCCAGAGATTAAAGAATTCCATGATATGATCTCTCTCTGTTTAAGCTCCTCAAAGATCTTCAAAGAGTCGTGCATGGTTTCAAACTTAGCATACATGGTAATAAGGCTATTGCAAACATTTGGTTCTGACAGAAAGCTAGTCTTTATGCAATATCCATGAACCACCTTTCCTTCGTCCACCAAATTCCTGCTTGATAGGGCATGAATTAATCCAATAAATGTGACGTCATTTGGATATATACCATTCAATCTCATCTCGTTAAAGAGAGACATACCACACTCTTCCTTTACAGAAATCATCGTAGTCCAAGAGACTACATTGCGATCATTCATGATCCTAAACACTAGTTTTGCATCTTCAACGAACTCACACTTCAAATAAGTTGAGATCAAAACATTGCAAACTGAAAGATGTTGCCCGTATCCTGTTTTTATAGCCAAACCATGTATCTGTCTTCCAAGCTCTAATGTTCTTTCATGACCACAAGCTGAGACTGCACTAGTAAATGAGACATGGTCAAGCTTCATCCCTTCTCTCATCATTTCAATGAATACACAAATTGCTTCTAAGCCGTGATCTCCCTCCTGAGTGTACCCTGATAATATTGCATTCCATGAGACCAAATCCCTACTTGGCATTCCATCAAACACTCTCCTAGCTTCCACTAATTGTCCGCATCGTGAATACATTGATGTAAGTGCATTCCCAACAAAAACTTCACATTCAAACCCAAATTTTAGTGAGAGTGAATGCAATTGTAAGCCGAAGAGAAAACCTTCATTGTCCGAACAAAATGCAAGAACTGTAGTACAGCTCACGGGATCAAAAACAACCCCGTTCACATTCATCCAAAGAGCAAAGCTCAATGCGTCCTCACTCTTTTGAAATCCCGAAAGCAGGGTATTCCACGAAACAATGTCAGGATCAATCAGATTTTCAAAGATACATAAAGCCCTTTCAAAGTGTCCTGATTTACAGTACATATTCATCAAAGAATTCGAAACCGTAATGTATGAAATAAACCCAGAAGAAACAGCAAACCCGTGAATTTGGCACCCCGGTTTTGGATCTCCACGACAAGCCTTGAGCGCCAGAGCCAGTGTAACTTCATCACAATTGTCGACCAAACCCAACCGAAGCTGATTCTTAAAGTTGTCAAGAGCCTGGAATGGACGGTTCCTGTGCAGATGGTTGAGCATTGCGCGGTTAGTGAGGACGGCGTTTGGTTGAGGAATTCGGTCAAACAGGTGCTGTCCATGTTGGAGTGAGTGGAAGTTTACGAGGCCATGTGACCGTTGCTTGGGTATTAATGCCCGAAGGATTCTAAAATCCAGATGGCCGGTAATCATGAGAATCTAACGGTCTACTGTGGAGATCATAGTACCAGACAGGAACGTGGACATGGTATCAAGGGAAAGGCAGAAAGAGCATACGGTCATATTGGACATACAGAAAACGAACGAGGGATTTGGATATATATTGGCATCCCTCAATTTCACTTAGCACCCCCTAATAAACACAATTTCTAATTTACATCCTAAACTATTAAATTTGACATGTATATTACGTGAATATTTTTTTTTTCAAATTCTTGATGCAAAAATTAACTCATTTTGTAGTGTACACTTTAATTTCTCATGTAAGGCAGTGCTAATTTATCTACCTAAAATAACTGAGCACAAACTTATTTTGCGGTAGTATAGACTTGTTGGGCCAAATTATGTCTCAATGCAAATTAAATAATAATCTCAAGCAAACCAACAACTAAACTAGAAAAGAAATAAAACAAGTACCAAGAGAACATACAAGATTTATATAGAAAACCCTTTAGTGAGAAGGGAAAAACTACGGGACAACTTTGAGATAAATCCAATATAATAAAATAGAGATTACAACACTCAAGTTTATGTCCAAACTTGAGTTCTAACAAATTAGAATTCAACAAGATCAACTATCTAAGAAAAATACAATCTCATCACAAATCCTGGAATCTGACGAAACTCACCCTATAGCAAGATCCTCAATCTGAATATCACATCACCTCATTGATGAAGCACTCTGATAACCTTTGCATAGATAATCTAATTTGCTCCTGTGTGAAAACTACACCCGAAGGTCGAAATAAAAACTCCCCGAATAAGTCTCCTCTTTATCTTTTTCCTTTTCTTTTCTCTCGTCTATTTCTCTTGTGCGGTAACCTTTTTTTTTTCTTCTATATATTATGGGGCAACTTTTAGTTGCCCTACTAAATGACTTGCGCCCACAAATGGGCTTTAAAAGATCTCATGGGCTGGACACCCATATAACAATCTCCCCTCTCCAGCCCACTGAGGAAAAAAACTATTCTCTAATGAATTAGTTAGAATCCATGTCAGCCAGTCCGGCACGAAGCTCAAGCTTTTCTCTGGTCACAACTTTCGTCATCATGTCAGCCAGATTCTTCTCAGTATGAATCTTTTTCAATAGTATCAACTATTATGCCACTAGTTGTCGTAGCCAATGGTATTCCACATCAATGTGTTTCGTCCGTGAATGGTAAGTAGCATTCTTGCTCAAGTCTAATGCACTCTGACTGTTACAATGAACCGCGTACCCATCTTGCTTCAAACCCAAATCTTGGAGAAACCGTTTCATCCAAAACATCTCGTTTCCTATTTCAGTCACTACAATATACTCAACCTTAGTTGTAGATAAGACAACACATTTCTGCAACCTTGACTGCCATGTTACAGCTCCCTATGTAAAAGTAAACAAGAACCATATAGTAGATTTTTTACCATCTAGATCATCTGCCATATCTGCATCTGCAGATCCCTCCAAAACTAGTTTTGAATCTCCAAAATTTAAACACATCTTCGAGCTCCTATCAAATATCTGAAAGATCCATTTCACTCTCTCCCATTGATCTTTACCAAGATTAACAAGAAACCTGCTGACCACCCCAATTGCATGAGCAATGTCTAGCCGTGTGCAAACCATGACATATATCAAACTCCCGACTGCAAAGGAATAATAAATAGCTGCCATGTTTTCTTTCTCTTCCTTTGTAGAAGGATAAGTCTATCTTACTGAGTTTGAAGTGACCACTAAGTGATGTCCCAATCGTTTTTGCATTCTTTATGTTAAATATCACCCGCACCCGTTCTATGTATTTCTCCTGTGATAACCATAATTTTCTAACCTTCCTATCATGACGAATATGCATCCTCAAAATCTGTCGTGCTGAACCAAGATCCTTCATGTCAAAGGACTTGAACAAATCTGCCTTCAAACTGTAAACCAATTGAATATTTTGTCTCACTATCAACATATCATCTACATATAGCAAAAAATAATGAAGTTCCCGCCATAGAATTCTCTGACATACACACAATGCTCTGCCTCTATCCGTGTATAACCGTGACCCACCATAAAAAAGTTAAATTTTTTATACCACTGTCTCAAAGCTTGCTTCAACCCATACAGACTCTTAATCAACTTGCAAACCATGTTATCCTTTCTTTTCACTTCAAATCCTTCTGGTTGATCCATGTAGATTTTTTTCTCTAAATCGCCATGGAGAAAAGCAGTCTTCACATCTACCTGCTCAAGCTCGAGATCCAAACTAGCTACTAAACAAAAAACCATTCGAATGGAAGTCATCTTGATGACAGAAGAAAATATCTCATCGAAGTCAATCCATTTCTTCTGACCGAAGCCTTTTACCACCAAGTGAGCTTTATACTTCACTACTTTCTCAATATCTTTCTTCAGCTTGAATATCTATTTTATTTTTCAACGCCTTTTTGCCTTTACGAAGTTCCACAAACTCATAAGTTTCAATCTTCTGCAAAGAATTCATCTTGTCTTGCCTTACATTCACTTAGCTCTGCTTGTCCATATGATATTGCACTTCCTGAAATTTTTCTGGCTCTCTCTCATCAGTTAATAAAATAATCTGAATTAGGATACCTGACTGACGGACGATGCTCTATGGTATATACATTCTAACATGAGGTACCGATGTAGTATGTTGCTCCCCTGCTCAACATCCTCTGAATCGTCCCCATCAACTATTGTTGGCTCATCAACATGTTTGTCAACATGCATCTTTCCCCCCCTGAGTGGCCCTGTTTGCAGACAAAGAGATAGGTGTAAGGTCAGTAACACCTCCAACGGCACGTCTCAGATTCTCAAATTTCTCAAAATCTATCAAAATTTTATTTCCAAGGAAAATCACATCTCTACTTTTGATAATCTTCTTCTTTTTGGATCCCATATCCTGTAGCCAACAAAAATGCAAGGAATGACTTTATCATCAAGCTTCAATTATTGCTCTTTAGGTACATGTGCAAATACCTTGCACCCAAAAACCTTCAAGTGAGAATAAGAAACATCCTTTTCTGTCCACACTTTATATAGAATCTCAAAACCCAAAGGAACTGATGGAAACTGATTGATTAGGTAGCACACAGTGCGGACAACTTCATCCCATAATGACTTAGGCAGTCCAATCGTCCTTAACATGCTTCTGACCTTTTCGACAATGATGCGGTTCATTCTCTTTGCCACACCATTATGCCATGGGGTACTAGGACTGTCTTCTCATGTCTAATGCAATGTTTTGAGTAGTAATCTTCAAACACATTAGACGTATATTCTCTTCCATTGTCAGTCCGGAGATGTGATACCCCTAACCTTTTAAGCTACTTTTGAAATCCTTGTGTTAAGGTTTTCCTTTAAATATTTTTAGTAAATGTGATATTTTGTTACTTGTTTTATTTGCTTTAATTGTTAAATTCATGATGTTAGTGTTTTGATTAATTGCTTATAGGATTTCTTTGCTTTTAATTTTTAATCTTTGAATTAAGATCACTATTTTTAGTGCAAATGCATGTGTTTTAAATTGTCTAATTGACTTGCTTTTATTTCCTCAAATATTTTAAGTAATTATGCTCTTTGGTATTTGTTTAGTTACTTCAGTTTCCAACTTCGTGACTTTAGTATTTCAATTTACCCTTTTAATTTACAATGTGTATGTGCTTCCTTCCTTTAATGCTTACATTCTCACATTATTTCAATTAATTTTATGTGCTTAAATTATTTTATTGATATGAGTTTTTTCTCTTAAATTTTTAGATTTAATTGGATAAATTTATGCTAGGGCCGAAATTTATCTTTCTTGATTCATATTTTATTTTTAATTTTTGTTTTAATCATTATTCCTTACTTATATTAATTCAATGTTGCTTATTCCATTTAACTTTATTCTTTCATGCAATTGATTTTATTTGCACCTAATTGCTTTTTTTTTAAAGGGGGCTTATTTATCTCATGGTCGGCTAACTTAGTGTAGATTCTTGCAAATTTTACCTTATTGGCCATGTGTCAAAAACTCATGTCCCTATGAGTTAATATTCAATGAATGTTATTCATGTCTTGTCTCTATAATCATTAAGTCTTCAAAATTATAGCATGCCCCTAATTAATTAGCTCGAATAAAGACAAAAAAATGAGATGTAGTGAGAGAGAACATGTGACTCAAGGCAAGCATTTTGCCGTGAGACAAGAGAGAGAAAAGGGGGGAGAGGAAAGGAAAGAGAGAAAAGAGAAAAGAAAGAAAAGAGAAAAAAGAAAAGAAAGAAAAGAGAGAAAATAAGGAGGAGATCCGGCCAAGAGAGGAAAGAAAAGGAAAAGAGAAAGAAGAAGAAAAAGGAGAGGAGAGGAGAAAAAGAGCTTGAAAATAAGACAAGGTAAGGGCTAGTTTTATACATATTTGGTTAGAAACGTGGGATTGAGCTATTTTGGTTGCAGTCAATGTGAAATCTTTGTTGCATATGTTAGTTTCAATGTAAAATATGTCAACTTAGTTTTTATTATGATACAAAGTGTAGATGATGACTGCATATGAATAATTGTGTTTAAGATGATGTTTACATGCTTTTGTTGAGAAACTTTGTGATGAAAGGGTTCTGATGTGAGCCGAATGACAAATGATGAATTTTATGGTTGAAATGGCAGATCAAGGCCATGGAAATGAAGCTAAGAGGGCTTAAGATGAAGTTTTGAAGCAAAATGTTCATGCATGTGTTATTTTGATGATTTTGAAGAAAGTTATGAGGCTACATGTGATTTTTATTGCTGATCTATATTTTAATGCATGTTGTGATTATATTCTTTCAGTTATGATGACTTAAATCATTAAATCTAAGATTTATAGCACATGAACATCACATGAAATAAAAAAAATTAGGACTTTTTAATGAAAAACCCTTGTTGTCCAAAACTTCCTTATGAAATCCTTGGATTTTTTTGCATAAAAATTGTTGGACGTGTATTATATGATCACAGTAGGTCCTAGTAAAAAGTTCAGCTCAATCAGAGGTCAAGGCTTCTCTCATAACGTTCCCCTCGAAAACTGGTCAAATTTTTCTTAATGAGGTATTTCAAGAAGTCACTAGGCCGCAAGCCGTTGGTCATGACCATGAGCTTGGTCTCGTCGATGGCGCGCGAGATGGAGACATGACATGAGACACTTCAAAATCTTGTGAGTTTCTCATTCCACAATGGCATGAAACTTCTTGAAGTGCTGAAAAACTTGGTCATTTGATCTCAAACAAAACATCCAAACCTTTCGTGCCACTTATGCCACAAATCCAGTGAAGAATTACCTTCTGCTGCATTTATCGTTTAATTACACACCTTTACTTGTGTCTTGTAAAGTGTGCAACAAATCTTTCCTCTCGTAAATACCATTGACCCCTTTGTAAGTTTCTATTTTCTGTTGCCAAAATAACTTTCATACTCCGCTTCATCAAATGCATGTGTAGATAGCAAATTTAGGCGTATGTTTGGCATATGTCGCGCATTCTTCAATGTTAAGGTGCATCCAACATCTGTCTGTAGACAAATATCATCAATTCCCACTATGTCGGCATGACTCTAATTGCCCATCTTCACTCTGCCAAAGTTACCCACTTTGTACAAAGTAAAGAGCTCCCTCTTTGGAGTGACATGGTAGGAAGCTGCTAAGTGGATCACTCACTCACACAACCTTCGATCTGATACCACTTTGTTGGGCCAAATTACGTCTCAGTGCAAATTAAATAATAACCCCAAGCAAACCAACTACCAAACTAGAAAAAAAGCAAGCACCAAAAGAACACATAAGATTTACGTGGAAAACCTTTCAGTGTGAAGAGAAAAACCACGGGGTAACTCTGAGATAAATCCAATATAATAAAATAGAGATTACAACAATAAAGTTTATGCCCAAAACTTAAGTACTAGCAAATTAGAATTCAACAAGATCAACTCTTTGAGAAAAATATAATCTCACCATAAATTCTAGAATCTGAGAAAACCCATCATGCAGCGAGATCTCCAATCTAATCATTACAACACCTCGTTGATGAAACACCCAGATAACCTTATCAGAAATAATCCAATTGCTCCGGCGTGAAAACCACACCTAAAGATTGAAAGAAAAACTCCCCAGAAAGTCTTATTTTTTTTCTTTTCCCTCCTCTATTTCTCTTGTGCGACATCCTCTCTTTTCTATATTACGTGGCAACTTTTAGTTGCCCTGCTAAAAGACTTGTGACCACGATCGAGCTTTAAAAGATGTCATGAGCTGGATCCCATATAACAAGACTTACTTTACATTTAATTACTGAAAAAAGAGAACCAGAGTCTAATAAGTGGTTAATTAAATTCTTTTTTTTTTCAGAATTAAGCTTTTCTATAATTTATTGTTCAATTTGTTTTTTTCCCCTAAATTACACACCAAGCAATTCGACTAAAGGATTATATAGATATAAGAATTCCTTTCTGAATGTATGTTTCATATGTTAGCCCTATATGCAGTTCGAGCCTATTAGGCAGACACAACTCACGACTCTCCCTCCATAACCTCATAACTTATAACTAAAAGGGTTTACCATTTTTCCTTTTTGCTTACTTAAGCAAAGTCTTTGTGCAAAGTGGGAACCTTAAATATAAGTAAAATATTTTTTATTTTTATTTTTTGCTTAGTGTTTGGAGGTCAAAATTTTAAGAGTTTAAAAATTTTGATACACGAAAATTTGTGAAAAAAATGAAGAACGATGATTTTAGTGAATGTTTTATATTTGTTATGATAAAAATAGATAATTAGATGGAAAAAGAAAAATGAAATTTAATTATTTTATTAAGTTAAATATTTAGAATTAACAGATACTCTAACATAGGAACAACGTCACTTTTTGGTCCAACGCGGCACAGTTAATGATTTTTGAATCAGTAATGTAACTACAACGGACTCATTCAACATGAAGTTGCCTAGGAATTTTCAGACCCAACCCGTTGAGCTTTCTCCCTATACGATGTCTATCTTCAATGTTTTCGATGTGTACGTTTTTGTCGTTGATGACGTCATGTAATTTTATTTTTTTGGGTTCTTTTTGTTTACGGTCCGATTAAAATTTAAAGAGAAATTCACTTGTTAGCCTTTAATTTTTGGACACTTTTTTCATTTTAGTCATTCACTTTCAAACTTCAAATTTTTAGTACTTGAGTTTTCTTTTTTGGACTAAATAGTCATTCCGTCAGTCTGCCGTCTATATGCTTAACGAACATCTTAGCGGTCGACTGTGTATATGTTTTGAACGTGAGCGGTCGACCGGTATATGAAACGGTCGAACGATACATGTAGCGGTCGACCGGTACAAATTTACTGACGTGTTAGAGAGCTCCGTTAAGTATATGAACGACATACTGAGGAAATGACCATTTCGTCAAACAAAGAAAATTTAAGGACTAAAAATCTAAAATTTGAAAGTGAATAACTAAAATGAAAAAGTATTCAAAACTTAAGGACTAAAAAGTAAATTTCACAAATTTAAAAGAAGAGGCAAAGCTCAACATGACTTATGCACTAAGCACTTACAATTAATGCTAAAGAAGTCGCTCGCCCCTCTTATGTTACTGGTCCAGGAACCTAGGGATATGTTCGCTTTCACACTTTTTTCAGGATTCTAAGTATATTCACAAATCTATCACCGAACATATTCAGAATTCAAACACAAACACCGATACATTTTACACAATTTTTTACTTTTAATTCAACATAAATTTTCTCTCTATATTTTTTCAAATATCTCCAATACTTTTTTATTAAACAATTACATCAAATCATTTTTTTCTCCACTTTACACAAACACCAATAAAACACTATTCAACATAAAATTCATAACTTCTCTAAAATCTTACATTTTTACTCAAAACGAACATAACCCTATATTGCTTATTACTTTCATTTAATTATTGAAGGAGTTTTTTTTAACTAAACAAGTAAACGTAAACACTAAAAACCAGCAAGATATGTTTCGAGCAATCTCTTCGAAGTTGTAATTCTTTCACAGCGATTTCTTTTCCTTTTGAAATTTATTTTATAAGATTGTCTAATAAAATAAGAAAAAGTTGCACTTTAGTTTTCTAATTGCCGTACCTTTCATATCTTCTACCACCTAATACAAGCATAATTGAAGATTATCCAATTCGACATACAACAAGCATTGAATATATTGAAGCTCATAATAACCAAAAATTAATCTGGGCATCTTTTTTTTATCAGAACAAGCTCTGATTTAGAGAGGGTCAAAACTTATATACTCAAGAAAAGAGGAGCCAGACCCCCGAATGAAGCAGCAACCCAATAATGTAAGGCATAAAAGCTTAAACCCAAAAGGACATAGAGCTAAAATGACCAACGAGAAAGGACCATAGAGTGGGAGAAACATATAGTGGCGGGAGGCAAAAGACACGACCAGAGGAGAGGAGATCTTGACCGGAGAGGGAAAATGCCGAGTGCATGAGAAGACGTCGACGCAGACTAGAGCTGGCAGTGTCGTCAAAAGACGTAGGGGCTAGTCGAGAATGGATGGGAGGGGAGGGTGAGAGGACTTGGTAAACCGAATTCTCAAAATTTTGAGAATCTTTTTAATGTTAAAATTTATTGGAATTTGTAAAAAATTGTGAAGTGTACGTATAAAAGTGCGAAGTTTATTGTGATTTGTGAAATGTGTTTGGTGTAATGAAAATTTTGGGCTCTCAAAAAATTGGGCAAACAAACGCCCTCTTGAACTCCTCTCGTCGCTGGAGAGGTTAGATGGAGATGAGACAGTCGAGGGAGAGCTTCTCTATGTAGACTTTTTATTTTTTAATATAAGCCTCATTCAATGTGTAGGTTTAAACCTTGTATCTATCTCTAAATTAGAGTATCCCATTTAAATAGCAAATGAGAGAATTTAGAAGAAAAAAAAAAGATAGCAAATGAGAGTGTATTAAGAAAAGACTGACAGTGTGTCGGTGAAATTGAAAAAACTAGAGGAAATAAATGCGGTGAATAAATTTGTAATGTTAATTTGTTATTGATTGAATTAATAAAGGAGAAAGAAAACAACAATGAGAGTACAATTCGTTTAAAAAGAGCGCGTAGGCAACCACGCACCTTCCTCCTCCTCCTCCTCTTCCGTCGCCATCCTTTTCGGTTAAGTAAAGAGGTACGAACTCACAGACTCTGATTGCCCTCTTTCACCCCACTCAATTTCAACACGTCCCTCTATCTCTCGCTGTTCGGGAATATCAAAGCACAAGTTATATTCACTTTGAAAATTCTGTTTCGAATTGCTGGTCTTAGATCTCTTTCTCGTTCATTTTGGATCTGTGCGTATGGTATAGAATTGGGACTTGTTAGATCCGAAGAAGAAGCAGAACCAGAAGTAGCAGGAAATGGACAATGGGGATATCGAGAGCGCGGAGGAAGAGTTCCCGGAGCAGATTGGCGGGCGCAAGTACCGCCCCGTGGTGGCCAACGATCGCGCCGTGCTCGAGATGTCCTCCATGGAGCCTGGATCTTCCTCCGCTGTCTCCGCCACCTTTTCCGATCGCCAAGCTTCCCTCAAGTAAATCCTCTCTCTCTCTCTCTCTCTCGCTACATGTTTATGTTCGTTACAAATGATTCTTCATTTCAAGAATTGCAATGCAATTGTCTTCATATAGGGTAATGAAGTTGTGGTACCTGTATGTGATGGAATTGTTGTCTCTAATTTTATTTCTTCATGCGGTGAATCTCTTTTACTCCTAAATTTATTCTTCGTATTAGCATCTCTTTTACTGAGTACCGTAAGTGAATTTTCGTTCCGCTTGAGACAAAACATCATATTAGCAGGCCTTATGGCTTCGTATATGAAGTTTACTGGAACCTAACTTGTGGGGATGAGTTCTTACATTTGATTTAATCTTACGCTTTTCAGTCATAATGTGCTAATTAGCTTATAGCTGTTCTTAGAATCCAATAAAGATTGGTTATGGTATATATCAGCAATCACTTGTGATGGACACCGTACTGCATGCTAAAGGATGTGAGCCTAATGTTTCAATCCCTTCACTAAAAGTGAAGTGGAATTTCAGCTCTACCCCACTTTTTTTTTTTGATAAGTAGCTCTACCCCACTTTCTTGAAGCTCAGAATTCAGAAACACGGGCAATTGTCAAATAACAAATTTATTTTCTTTCCATATTCCTTCCTTCATAAACTCCTTAACACAATTGATGCAGAATGCAAAGTCCAGTTCATTCCATCTTAATTCAGTGATTGCTTATCGTTCTTTTCCTTTATAAACTTCTGGAAACACTGCATAGTGAACAATGCTTGTTAATTAATAAAGCTAGGTTTCTTCTCTATTTGAATCAAGGGTGCTCGAGAATGTAAAATGACAGAATTTACAAGTCTTGTCTGATCTCTTTTATCTGATTGTGGCAGGAAAATCAAAGTAGGCACGCAGGCAAACACCAGTGCCGAACTGAAAGAAGGGTCTCTGCCAACACGTGTACAAGCCAATGGCACCCAAGGAGAATCAAAACTGGAATTGTTTGGTTTTGATTCTCTTGTCAACATTCTGGGTCTCAGGAGGTGCATTATTGTGCTTTTTCCTTTTTGTTTTTGAATTTAATCCATCCTGTTGTTCGACGATGTTGAAATTCAGTTTCTTATTCAGTATGACAGGGGAGCAGATCCCTGCTTCTTCTAGTCCAAGAGAAGGCGAGGATGTCTCTATTACCAGTGGCCGACCAAAGGTAAATGATGGTTTCATGAGCATTATACTGTTTGCTTGCATTGTGGCGGTATGCTTTATTTTAGGTAGAAATGGTTGGTTCATTCAAAAATTTGAACAACAGCCTAAGAATTGACGAAACAGCAGTCTAATGGAAAGATTTTTTGGATTTTGCCTGGATATTTATTGAGGCCAAAATGCGGAATATTCTTTCTTGGGTGGTGTTAAGTGAAAGAAGTATGATATTGTTTTCTTCGTAATCTAAAGGGCTGGTCCTTCTTTCATTGATTTCATCTCAGTAGAGCCTAAGCGAGTATTCTCTCTAAACATTGAATTTAGAGGTGTGGAGCAGAGGGGTATTTACTTTGTGGTGTGTCCCTTTGTTTTGGTTGACTCATGATTTGGATGTGAATATTATATTACATTGCTGCTCTCCGGTTACTTGACCTTGGGCAATGCACTGTACTAGCATTCTGACGCTTTTCTCCTTTCATCGCATTGCGTGCAGCCTGCTGATGTCAAATTGGGTACTCTGATGGGTGTGTTTGTCCCATGCTTGCAGAACATACTGGGAATTATCTACTACATACGATTTTCATGGTGACTCTTATATTGCCTATTGTTTATATGCAAACATTGAAGTTTGATTTTAATTGGTTGCAGGGCATACATGCATATAAATTCGTGTATAGTCTCAGTTGTGGATGCTGTTTATAATCTAAGATAGCACCTGCTGGAATTTCTGTAGCAATAGTTAATTTCTTGACACCCAAGACATGCATATAAATAGAGATAAACATCATTTGGTGCATTTTTCATTTTTGTTTCTCATTTGATCTATTTAGCGCACAATTCTTACATAGGAGTTTATTCTTTATGACTATTGGCATTTCGTTATTGAACTTTTGTTAATTGCAAGTTTGAAACTCACAATACAAATAATTATAATCATGGGCATAAGTGCTGTTTATATCGTGGAAAGAAATTTTTAGATTCAGCTTGATAAAATGAGGTGATTTAGACAATAGAAGAAGGGGTAAAATGGCCTATGCAATCAATTCAACAGGTTAGTCAAATGGTTTGCGTTTCTCTGTATGAATCATATCAGAACCTTGCCGCGCAGAATTAATGCTTCTCATTGTTTCTTGTGAACCTGCCTCATGTTACTAGAAAAAAAAGCTCCAGGGTGGAAGATTGAAACCACCTAATGGTGGCCACTACAATTGTATATATTATAACAAAAAGGTTAAATTTGTGGCTTATTTTTCTTTGTGGTCTCCACATACCATTGTTTGACTTAGACATTATCTTCTTGTGGAGACAATTTATGAATCACTATTTTAGGGCCACTTGTAAACTGCCTAAGGGGTTATACTGGAGATATATTCTCATTCAATTAGGGGGAGCAACTTCATAAGTAGGAAAAGGGCAATCCTCCTAGTTGTTTTAAGCCGTATGTTCAAGAAGAAAGGGAAGAGAGAGAGAGAGAGAGAGAGAGAGAGAGAGAGAGAGAGAGAGAGAGAGAGAGAGAGAGAAACACCAGTGGAAAAGAAGTTAGACATGGTATATTACCCTAATTGACCTATTTTTGACTGGATCCTGAACAGTTATCTTCTTTAGTGATGTGTCTTTGCTGTGACTTTCTGTAAATAACTGAATTTGGTTTGTTGCCTTTTCTCCTTGGACAAATTATATGGTATTGATTGTTCTTTCTCTAATTGTGAGAATTGCAGGATTGTCGGTATGGCTGGCATAGGTGAGGCGTTGTCGCTGGTTTCTTTCTGTGGTTTGTGCACTTTCCTGACTGGAATATCACTGAGTGCTATTGCAACTAATGGTGCAATGAAGGTAGACATTATCAGAAATTTCCTTCCTAGCTGTGCTTGTGTCCTATTGCTTTTTGGGCGATGACTCTCGTTATGATGAAAGAAAAATGGCTTGCTCTTTCAAGTATATTAATACATAATGGTTTAGAGCAGATATTACCTCTTTGATGCCAGTGTTAGAGAAGAACTATCTGCAAGGACTTCTGTGACTAACATAGTGGTTGCTAACATGTTATTATTAGCAAGTCTGGAAGAAATAGGGCAGTTTCTTATTCCTTGCAATAAATCAGTGACGGAATTGGGAATGTTTCTGGGATAAATTTGGGAAGGGAATACTCATTTTTTTGATGTGGGATTCATCAATGCAGATTGGTACTTAAGTTCTTTGTATAAAATCTGGATTAGGTTAGATAAGTGCTGATTTATATATGTTCTCTTTTTGTTGTTTTGCCCCTTATGGCATGTAATTCACACACTTTGGGTTTATAATTCCATGGCTTAGACTTCCATTGTACTGCTGCATTGTATTGTTTTTTCCCACTAATTGGGTTTGCCTTTGGAGAGAAAATTCACATATATCAAAGGTTTTCATAGTGTGGTCTATAAATTATTTTGGCTTTCACCAAATTGTTCATGATGGAATTAAGGTAAAGTGATCTTGGTTGACTTCTTTGCATCTAGGGTGGGGGACCATACTATCTCATTGGTCGTGCCCTTGGTCCAGAGGTTGGAGTTAGCATTGGATTATGTTTTTTCCTCGGGAATGCAGTTGCTGGAGCTCTGTGAGTGTATTCTATGAATTAAATGTGATAGCACCATGATTTATTCCCTCGAAGTCCTTGGAATGATGGGGTTTGGGCATGTCTTATTCTATTAATTACTTCGTGTCTTACAGATACAGGCTCTCTCTCTCTTGGTTTTTTTTCCCTTTGTTTAAACTTTGCTCTTTCATGTGTTTGTGGTTCTAGGTATGTGCTGGGAGCTGTTGAAACCTTTTTGAAGGCTGTCCCAGCTGCTGGGATATTTAGAGGTTATCATTGAGATTGTCATGGTTGTTTGTATCCTTTTGTACATAATATTCTTGAGCCTTCTATTTCACACCAATTGTTGATAGATTTCAATTTGAGTGCTTGTTTTTTATACATTTCATTTCTCACCAACTAAAGCTATGGTGATAGGACTGTCGTTGCTATTTTGACCTTCTAAAGATATAGTAAAAAGCTTTGTTGATGGTTAGCTATACTTATGATTCTAGTGTTTCTTCTCCTTGATGGAGGAATAAATTTCCTATGATTTAAATGGTTTTGCTATTCAAATTGTTTGTGAAACTTGGACTTTATTGTCTCATGATGCCGCAGATGATAGGATGCATTTTACATATATGTTTTTGAGTCCCATGTTAGTATGTAGTAAGAGAAATTGAAGTTTATAAGTGACATTAACATTTGGGAATAAATGGCTAACATTTCTGTAGATTGGGACAAATGATATTGAGTCCATCTAGTAATTGTATGTGGCACTACGGCATTGCTACCACAAATTCCCACTAGGGCATCAGGGTTTTGAATGGGGCCAACTGTGTTCCCAAGACTGAAGTATTTATGTTATGACCCACATCCGGTGGGTCATATGTGAAGCCGTTCTGTGGGCTTGTTTTGAGTTCCACTTTAGCTGTATACTAGGTACAATTGGCCTTTATGTGCAATTCTTAGGAGCTTTGATTCTAATTCTAGTAATCCTCTTGGAATGTGTGGTGTTTGTATAGGTATATACTCTCCCCTTGTGTGTTTTAAATATGTACGTGTCTGCATTTAATGAGATCTCCACCCTGCATGGTTAAAAAATTGCTGATATCTGTTTTTGATGGTTGGTACTGAAAAACAAAGCATGCCATGCAAGGACATCAAAATATTACCTTACGAGTTTATTTGTTTGTCTGTTCATGTTGTCAATGCAGAGACCATCACAAATGTTAATGTCACTTCAGTTGAGCGGGTAGAAAGTCCAAGTTCACATGACCTGCAAATTTATGGAATTGTTGTGACTATCCTCCTTTGCTTTATTGTATTTGGAGGTGTGAAAATGATCAATCGGGTTGCACCAGCTTTTCTTATACCTGTTGTATTCTCGTTGTTCTGCATATTCATTGGGATCTTTTTGGCACGGAAGGATAAACCTGCAGGTGTGTATTTTTCAACTTTTCTGTTTTGGGGAAGACTTCTCTGTGTGTCTCTCTATCTCTTCTTTAGGATGACACTTTCTTATGGTAATGCGGTCAGGTTGAGAGCATCAATAAACATGCTTAAGAACCTTTTGGTTCTTACACAATGTTATCTGGTTAGTTCTCTTTGGGCCCAGATCAACGTCTACAAGAATTCAAGATGACATGTAGGATGTACAGCTTATCTGAGTGTCACCATGGAGTTTTCTTGAAATATAGCACACTCGATAGAAATTTGGAAGAGTATTCATCATCATGCCTCATCCTTTGTGTGAGTTACTTTGAGGATGACCCCAATTGTAATGAGAGAGATTAGATGTTGGTGTGCTGTTATCACTCCAACTTCTTCATTTTCAAGAATTGAGACACTTGGTGTCTCATACATATGGGTAGTGCTAGTTTGTCCACTCTTGCTGTTGAGGTGCCTTCTGGCTTATCATTTTCTTTGCGGCTAAGATGTTCTGCACTGATTTTCCTTATTTTTTTTGCTGTTCCAATGTAGTCCACTTCTGACTGAAAAAACGCAACCTTTGGTTGTTTCTTTGTACCCTAGTGACCTTGTCAAAGTTGGATGCTTATTCTTGGTTCTTTATGGCCATGTTGGCTATATTGATGAAGTTTTTGTGGGTTTGGTTATGCACTTAGATCACTTTGAACCATTGGGTGAGGTCTAGTGCAGCCATGTGGCCTCCGTGAACTAAGTTCCTCAACCAACCAATCTGTTGATGAATATATTGCTCTCATTCTATTTGTTCAGCTCAGTGGTTATCTAGTGCATTTTGACAATGATTCAAAAGTCGATTCGTTTATAGGCAGGTATTCTGCTGATTAGGTCAGGTTGATTTTGGCTGTTGGTTGTATGAATAGAAGCATGTGTCTGTATTTTGAGTCTTAGATAATTTTGACATCTGTAGCCTTGACTTTTACTTTTTATTAGATATTTTTCCTGCTCGCATTCCTGCTTAGTCTGGAATATGTTTGGTGGAGGGATCAAATAAATTATATTCTGTTGCAATATTTGGTACAGTTGGAATCACAGGCTTGAGTTCAGAATCATTCAGAGACAATTGGAGTCCGGGTTATCAGAATACTAATGAGGCTGGTGTTCCTGATCCCGAAGGACATGTATACTGGAATTTCAAGTAAGTAGTGAGTACTAATTTTTCTTGAAATAGTTATAAGTCTTGAGTCAATTTTATGAGATATGTGCCTGGTCTGTGGGTTATATCATTAAGGATCTGATGCTATTTCAACAAGACCAATTAAGGATGTTCATCTTAGGGTTGGTGGATCTGGGCCTCCAGATTATGTTTCTCAATCGTAGTTGGATGATTCAATGGCTCATCTCTGTTAGCCATTACCTACATGTCATTTGATTAGCCGAAGAAAGTACATTTCGCATCTAAATTTTACTATATTGTTTTCTTTGTTGATGTGGAACATTCTCGTGGATGTTATGGAGTCTTTGCTAATAATCTCATGTATTTGACTCCTTCCTACCACAACTTCCAGTAATACGAAGTGACCCAATATCCCGTGCATCGTTCTCAGACGAGAATCAAAATTTCCATCTGATGGTTCTGCTTTTATATTTCACTCCCTATTAAATAACTGGAGTAATTTTTAATTTTCTAACAATATATTGTTTCATTTCTTACTTTTTCAGTGCATTGGTCGGTCTTTTCTTCCCTGCTGTAACAGGGATTATGGCAGGCTCAAATCGATCAGCTTCACTGAAAGATACTCAACGTTCAATTCCCATTGGAACATTGGCTTCAAGTCTCACTACTACTGTAATGTATCTAGTTTCTGTGTTGTTATTTGGAGCCCTTGCAACCAGAGAGAAGCTATTGGCGGACAGGTATTTATATGTCTTTTATGTAGCATTTGTTGCACAAAAGGCTCATACCTTTTGAGGCAATCATGTTGCCTACTTTCTTATTTTTCAGCACCTAGTTGTAGTTAGCCTGGAAAATCTATAAGGCGCATACCTTTTGAGACGATCTGTTTATATCGTGTGATCTATTACTTAACTGATTAAGAACTAAAATGAAGAGCAATGAAGCCAGTGGTCTTTGGCCCAGTTGGTGTCGCCTTCCCCATTAACAAATAGCTGCAGTGTGAAATAATGGATGCTATTCTTTTGTGTACGTGGCTTATATTGTATTTGAAAAAGAAACTGCTATGAACAATAAGGAGTTTTGTTGAAACAAGCTAGAAAAGAGGGGAAAAAACTTTGGAGTTCTAAATTGCTGAATTAATAGTTCTTTCAAATTGCAAGGCCAGTATCATATCTTTCTCCAATAAGTCAGGTCAGCTTGAAATCCTTTGTACTTAATGATTTCATGAACAATATATGATGAACTGTTGCAGAAGATTGTCTCATCGGGTTTGTATAACCTAGGGTACATGGTCATCTATTAGATAACCTAATCATATCATGATTGTCTACTGTGGTTTGGTGTGTGTGGGGTGGGTAATAAAGGAAAAAAATGAACAATCTTGCATACACCAGAGTGCAGTAGACAATCATATTGATGTGAACAGATAGCAATCACCCCATTCAAAAAGGGACCTATCACACTGCATTCAGGACTTGAGTCCTGTAGTCTTGAGATTTTTTGTCAATAGAAAGCCACAGGAAAGAAAGGAAATGAAGGAGCATTGCAAAAAAGCGTTTCCAAGAGGATCCCTTGCTTTAATGTTATGCCAGAGTTTGCCATCCAGGTCGGGTCCCATGGATTCTTGACTCTAGATCATGAAAAGGCCCATCTTTTTGGCAGTTTCTGAAGCAGTGCAATGAATGGACTGGCCGTAACACCTACTCCAGATGGAATCCACAGCAGGGAAGGAAATCCTGTTGGCAACTGTGATGTGGTGGCTAATGAAAATGTCGTCTCTATCATCCTTAGATAGGGGAGCATGCACCAATGATAGCTCCAGGAAAAAGAGAAATCCTAGATCTCTGGAGAAGGATGGTAGGAACCTAGATGCCATGCGGTTAGGCGGCATGTGAGACTTCCATGTGCTTGAGGCTACACGAGACTCATGTACCAGTGGAAGGAGAGATGGATAGGATGGCAGGGTGAAGCGGAGGGTGAGGAATCTGGTGGGGAGGGGGTTTGAGAGGCATGGATAGCCAAAAGTATTAGATCTAGGTTCCATCATCCAAAGAGAATAGAAAAAGGAACAAAAGAAAAGGAAAAATAAAAGAGAAGGGAGAGAAGGAGAAGGGGGGAGGGGAGGCAGGGACCTTGTGAAGGGCATGCGGCGACAGTGGGTCACAACAGTAGGCAGCGAGGGAGAGAGGGTTGGTAGAGAAAAAAGAAAAGCTGGGGAAAGCGTTTGACTAGTAGCCTCTGTTTACTTAGTTTATTTGTGAAGAGTAAAGCAAAATTAACTGGAAGGAATTTTATTTTATTATTTGAAGAAAAATTTCAGAGGCTGGATAATCTCTGTAGAATAAGATTAGCAACAGTGTTGAACAGTCTGTCTTTGGAAGTGTGATAGTACAAAGAATGTCATCCTTATACAGCAAAGGTTGAAAGATACACAATATTATGGATGGATAAGTAAAATGGATGGAGAAGTAGAAGTAGAAGTACACAAATATTGCGCGTCATGTGAATTATGTTGGTATTATCCACAAACAATAAATCAAGTTAGGTTTTGGGTCTTGGGTGCAATCCAGTACATCAATCTCTTCCGTTTTTACAAGCAATACATTATTGAAAGGGTGTACAGGAAGGTTGTAAAACACAAGGCATAAATGACTTGCACCTAGATCATGCGTGGCTTGTACCCTTCTCATTGGTGTGCATTCAGCCCGAAATGTATCATAAGTCGTACATTACTTCTTTAGGTTAAGGACATTTCAAATCCCCCATGTCATAATGTATAAGAATATATTTCTTGAGTTAATGCATGGTATCTTCTTGCTTCTAAGTCTATGGTCTTGAAGATCCAGTTGTTAATTGTACTAGGAATTTAGACTGCTTAATTAGTTGTTGTAGTACTCATTTAATTGATTTCTAAGCGCTTTCTTAATCAGTAATTCTTTTCTGCATCAATCTTTTGTCTATTGTGAGTAAATGTACATAGTATCTTCTCAGATTCTAGTACCTTTGTGTCAATGTGTATGCTAGGGAAAACATTTTTATGCATGTTAGTTAAGCTATGAACTCTTTACTTTATGAGAGCTGAAATGAGAGTTTTATCCAGGCTGCTTACAGCTACTATTGCTTGGCCTTTCCCGGCCATTGTTTACATTGGGATCATTCTTTCAACATTAGGGGCTGCCCTCCAGAGCTTGACAGGTGCCCCGCGCCTTCTTGCAGCAATAGCCAATGATGAAATCCTGCCTATTCTTAACTACTTCAAGGTTGCAGATGGTAGTGAGCCTCACATTGCTACCCTCTTTACGGCGTTCATCTGTATTGGATGTGTTGTAATTGGAAACATGGACCTTATCAGCCCGACTGTGACTATGTTTTTCCTTCTATGTTATGCGGGTGTGAACTTATCTTGCTTCCTTCTGGATCTTCTTGATGCTCCCAGCTGGCGTCCTCGGTGGAAATTTCACCACTGGAGCCTCTCTCTTCTTGGAGCATCACTTTGTATAGGTTTGCTTCCTTTTCCTGTTTCTCATTCGTACATTTGTTTTCAATTATCTTTGGCTGCTATTTGAATAGCTTTGGCAAAGAAAATAAGGTGAAAGCATTGGCCAGGGAGGACCTAGGTGCTTGCTTTGGAAGCTATTAGATTCTTGTTATGAGTTTTGTTATTGGGTGCACACTCTCCAAGGGAGATGTAGCCTCCTTTTAATATCCCTACTGACCCTTTATATTCCATATGTATGGCGAATGCTTTTAGAAATATGATCCCATATCCCATCTCTTGAAGGGCCTGGTTATGTCTTACGAATTCCTTGGGAACTGTTTACGATGACGTTAGATGGTTTAGTCAATTGTGCAGAGTGGCTAAATGATTCCTTTTCAAGAAAATCTGAGGCTTGTCTTTGTAGTGATGGATATTAGTTTGTCTATGGGGTAAATATGTGTGTTCCAGGAATACTGTAAAACGGTAAATATTTTTATCATTTGGTAGACACTTTGATGTTTCTGGCGGAGTAGCTTCTCCAGGGGACATTTTGCTAATTTTGCCAGTGGGTTCTAGTGCTTGCACGCACAGGTCATGCCCACGTTTCTATACATGTGTGTGCAGCCAGTGCTGGTGTGATATCCTCTGATCCTCATATTTACCTGGTACTTTTATTTTGCATGCAGTGATCATGTTCTTAATCTCATGGTCCTTCACTATAGTGGCTTTAGCCCTCGCAAGCCTTATATATTATTATGTGAGCATTAAAGGAAAAGCTGGGGATTGGGGTGATGGTTTCAAGAGTGCATATTTCCAGCTAGCTCTTCGCAGTCTTCGATCACTCGGAGGTGTGTATACTTCTGAAAAATAACATGACTTTATACTCTTGATTGATGATTTCCAAATCTGATTGAATTGAGAAAATACTGTGCTGCTTTGGCATGTTTGTTTTGTATAAAAGTATTCTAAAATAACAATAAATACAACAAATTCACAAACGAACATCCAAAACATCAAAAAATCCTACACAAACATCAATACTTTTAACATATACTCCAATAACTTTTCACACAAACTCCAATACTTAAAAAAAAAAAATTCTAACAAATCTTCTATTTTCATATTTTTTCACCGAACTCCAATATTTTTTTTATTAAAAAATTACATCAAATCATCTCTCTACACCTTTTTACAAACTCCAATAAAAATTAAATATCTTCAAAAATTTTCACCAATATTTACACAAAAGCCTATAAAACTCCAATCTACATAAATATTCACAATTCTATCAAAAATCTTAAAAATCTTATAATTTTTTATAATAGGAACATCCCAGAATTTGGTGGGTTTCTCACTTCTTTGTCCATGTATGTATGTCTTGTAGAAATATATGCATAGTGCACTTTTGAAGAATACTTATCTTTGTATTTGCAGCAAGCCATGTGCACCCCAAGAATTGGTATCCAATCCCCCTGGTGTTCTGCACGCCATGGGGTAAACTGCCTGAAAATGTACCTTGCCATCCGAAACTTGCTGACTTTGCAAACTGCATGAAAAAAAAAGGCCGGGGAATGTCGATCTTTTTCTCCATACTAGATGGAGACTATCACGAACTTGCTGAGGATGCCAAAACCGCCTGCAAGCAGCTAGGTGCGTACATCGACTACAAGCGTTGTGAAGGTGTAGCAGAGATAGTTGTAGCGCCTAGCATGTCTGAGGGATTCCGTGGTATTGTCCAAACCATGGGCCTCGGCAATCTCAAGCCGAACATTGTGGTAATGCGGTACCCTGAAATATGGCGTCGTGAAAACTTAACTGAAATACCTGCCACCTTTGTTGGAATAATAAATGACTGCATAGTTGCAAACAAGGCAGTAGTTATTGTTAAGGGTCTTGATGAATGGCCCAATGAGTATCAGAAACAGTATGGTACAATAGATCTGTATTGGATAGTTAGAGACGGTGGTCTCATGCTTCTCCTCTCTCAGCTCCTTCTTACGAAGGAGAGCTTTGAGAGTTGTAAGATTCAAGTCTTTTGCATTGCAGAGGAGGATTCTGATGCAGAGGTACTCAAGGCTGATGTGAAGAAGTTTCTGTATGATCTTCGTATGCAAGCTGAGGTGATTGTTATAACAATGAAATCATGGGATGCTCAAGTAGAGGGTGGACCTCAGCAGGACGAATCACTGGATGCATTCGCTGGTGCACGACAGCGGATTGCTGGATACATGGCTGAGATGAAGGCCACTGCTGAGAGAGAAGGAAGCCCGCTGATGGCCGATGGAAAGCCCGTTGTAGTGAATGAGCAGCAGGTGGAGAAGTTTCTGTACACGACTTTGAAGTTGAATTCAACAATATTGAGATACTCTAGAATGGCTGCAGTTGTGCTTGTGAGCCTACCGCCACCTCCACTCAACCACCCAGCATATTTCTACATGGAGTACATGGATTTGTTGGTGGAGAATGTACCAAGGCTTTTGATTGTAAGAGGATACCGTAGAGATGTTGTAACTCTATTCACATAGCTGTTAGCGGATTGCACTTCCTGGACCGTACGGTAAATTACTGGCTTACTCGCTTGTTCATATTGTTTCTCCTGCCGCCTTCACCAATTTTTGTAGTTAAAAATTGTTACATTCATTCTTTTTAGCATCATTGCAAAAAGCCGCATATTGTTCTTTCGTCCTTCACTAATGTAGAGATTTTTGGAATCGCATAACCCCTTTGGGGGAGTATTTTTTGTTTCGTTTGGTAAGCAATCCCCTTTTGGGGAGTTTATTATTATATTGTTTAGACTCTAGAATCAATATTTGCACTCTTTCGGCGCTGAAGTTGGATCAGTTTGAGACTTTGTTTGAACTTCAAGATGTACTGATGATTTTATTGAAGATATTTCTCTTTACCTGGGGACCATATTAATGAAGCATAGATGACTCTCTCTGTCTCTTCTCTCTCAATCATGCACACTCATCAGTTGATATTAACTCATTTTCACTTATAATATGATCGCGGATGAGAGAATGGTCAAGAAAAATCCGTACATATTAAAGGTAGACAGCTTCCTTTTGGGGTTTGATTTGGGAGAGCCAAATTTTATCTGATATGTAACTCTTATTCCCCAAAATTTTGTCCATATTCAGATTCTCTCATTCGTAAGTAATTGTCCTACTTTTGCCTATCAAGTGAATTGAACTGTACCTGTTACATTTGGTAACTATGACATCAGTCAATTTTTTTTTTGTAGAAAAAAAACTAAAGAGAGATTGTTTTGATTAATATTGTGAAATACATCTTTGGGGGATCGGATCCCTCATATATTCAGAATAAATTAGGCGAGTGCTCTATAATGTCACCGAAACAATTTTGGAGGCGGCCCATTGAGCTAGTTGGTGCGCTATGGGCAATTTTGTTGATTGTTGACATATTATATTGATACCGAATGTACGGATACGGATGGATGGGTGAGATAAAAACCTCACCTTTTTTTCTTCTTCTGGAAAATACCACTTGATATAAATAAAAGCAGAGAAAATACAACTAGAAATCATCACAAGAGACGACACTAGCAGGAATACTAGAGAGCGGCACAAAACCAAAAACAAGAGCCAACGAAGCCCACTAAGCCAGAAGGTGAGCTTGCCGATTACAGCGTCTCGGAACCCATCTAAAAGACCAAGAAGGATGCTGACGAAGCTCCTGACGGATGGAAGCAACCAAGGACTCAATCTGCCAGCAAGCAGGAAGAGAAGGGTTGTTCAGGTCAGAGCAGAGGAGCTGGGAGTCAGACTCAAAGATAACCTGCGACTAGCGATTCTCCAAAGCAATTTCCACTGCTCTAACCGCAGCGAAAGATTCACCAACTAATGGATCCATAGCCTTTAGTCGTTCCATGTACACTGTACAGAGGGAACTAGAAGAGTCTCTACAAGAGACGGCTAGGAAAGAGCCATTATAACGAACAACGACATCGACATTCATTTTCAACCAGAGAGTTGTAGACCAGGATTGGAGATGATCAACATATCTTCGATAAAGAGAAGCCTTCAGATCTTCCTCACGCACCTCTAGCCCCTCACGAACTCGTTTGTTGCGAGCATACCAAATTTCTTCACAAATAAGGGCAACATTGATGATAAACTTGTGATGGTGTTGAGGAAGGACACCGAGAGACTCATCAGCATTAATAAAGTTCTTTACCAGCTCTGCAGGAGTAGAAGAGGGTATGCTTGCAACATCCAAGGGCCAAACAGAGGTCCTCCAAAGAAAGCGATTAAAACGGCAATGCCGAAACAGATGTAGAGCAGTCTCAGAATGATATTCACACAGGGGGCAGCTCCCGAAAGCTTGAGAAGCCTCATCCCTACTCCTAAAAAAATTAGAGGAAAGGAGAGGGAGAGATTCTGCCGCTATCTTCCAGAGCAACAACTTCAAATGATCTTGCATTATGAACTGCCAAAGCTTCTTCCATTCATTTACGAAAAGAGAGAAATTACGAGAAGCTCTCATCTGCCGTTCCAGGAGAACCACACCTTTTTACTGAAAAGACACCTTTCGAATTAGAAGTCCAAAGAACCAAGTCCTCCCCCATCCGCACAGGAGCTAATTCCACTCCGCCGTATTGTCCAACAAAAGGTCAGAAACCAAACGAATCTGGGAGGAGGAGTTACTCAAAATTTTCCATTGTGGAAAGAATCCCCGAATAGAAGGAATCCAAGGGGTCTTACGCATTTCCAGCGAAGTTCCATTCCTTGGGAGATAGCACACATTGCTGCGAATTAAATCCATAGTCTTGCATATTCCATTCCACACCAAGGATGCCCCAAGAGATGGCTTAGACTCCAAAAAAGAACATGAAGGGAAATATTTCGCTTTCAACACACACGCCCAAATCTCCTCTGGAGTAACTAATAACTTCCATCCTAATTTTACCATGAAAGCTCTATTAATATCCAACATGCACCTCAAACCCAATCCTCTGCATCTTTTGGTTGGCAAATATCATGCCAAGATTTTGGGGTGAAGTTGTGAGATTTAGAGAGTGGGAAGCCCCACCAAAAATTCTTAATCAAGCGATCAACAGAGGAGCACCAGCTCTTGGACATCAAGAAAACCTGCATAAAATACTGAGGCATAGACAATCTTGGCCTTTTGCTCCTCAATTGATGCCGAGTGTTGGCTTCCCTCCTTAATTGACTTGGCACGCCTTAATACTATAGGATGTATTGGAATTTAATCAAAGTCATCAATCTAGATGATTTTTTTTTTTTCCATTACAGAAGTTTCCTTATCTTCATTCAAGTAACGAGGTCTCCATTATAATATTTTAAAGGAGAAAATAAAACTTAGCCCAAAGTTTGATGGTATAAATTTGTGTCTTACCCCTTAATTTTTATTTCCTATAATTTTTCTCCTTTTTTCTTTGTTTTGAGATTTTAGTTCGTTGGGTGCCGGAGGGGGAGTACTAGTAGTAGTAATTGCTAATCTGTCATCTTTGACGACCACCTGATTCCGCAATTGGTGACTCATGTATTTAGCTATCAACAACGACAGTTCGCTGTTAAACAAATTCGTTTGAACAGTACGTAAACAATTTCCTTATAATCAAACCAGTAATTTTACTTGCCCAAAAAAAAGCCCCAGTAATTTGAACAGTATATGATGATTGTTATACCTCGTTGGAACGAAACTAATCATATAAACGGCATGTTATAATTGTTACCTATTTTCATTAATTTGAACTTCAAATCATATATTGTATTCAAATTAATTTATATCTAAGGTTTGAAGGGTTTAGCAGTATCATGCGTTTTGTCAAATTTATAAGTTCTAATCAATCAGAAGGCTTAACCATTAGAACTGTTAAGCGTTTGGGAGCCCTAAGAACAATATTAGCTTAATTATTTGTCCTCTATAACCCATTTTTGTGGTTGAGTCAACTCATTTCTAAATCCAAATAGTCACAATATCATCAATAAAAGCTCAGAATCGCCAGTACTCGGCTCAAATACTGCCCTAATTTTGGGCTTATTTTAAATTTTCACTCGGTTTGAGCAAATAGACCTAGAATTATATTGAAGTCAAAATTTGCTTGAATTTATAGGTTTCATTAGGCATGGATCCAGATGCTGCTCGAACAGCCAGGGAATCTCTTGTTAGTTTTCTCAATGTAACATTGAAAAGAGAATTTGGGAAGGAAACTCGTTCCAATTGTATTAAATGAATAATGTAATCTGTACAAAGGTAACTTCCTCTCTATATATACATGCTTGCGCCAAAAGATCGAACCACCTCGCAGCTGTACACAGGACAATGATTACAAGAGAGGGAAGATAGAAAAGAATATTGTAACTAACAGCGTCCCTGCTATGTAATGGAGCAGTAACAAACGAATCTTTATGTATCTTCTCTAGTGCTGCAGTACCCTGGAGCTGCAGAGTTGGAAGCTGACTAGGAGCTGAATGAGCATAGGACGTGGATAAGGAAGCAGCAGCAGCAGGAGAAGTAGAAGCGTCCAATATCTCTGGACCTGAAATTCAACATGTCAAACCTTCTGGACACAGAGCTCGACCGCCATATTCTTTCTGTCTATTAGAATTTACAGAATATGTGAAAGGTGGACCTAATTCAACTCCAAAAGACGCCTTGAGGAGTAAGAGATGTCACAACCTTATAAGGAGCACATTGACTAGTTTCTCTAGCAATGTGAGACTTCCAACACGCCCCCTCACGTGTGGCGGGTGGACATCCAAGCCAACACGTGGAAATGAGTGATGGTGGACTACAAACTAGGAAAATTGCTCTGATACCATATTAGAATTTACACAATATATGAAAGGTGAGCCTAATTCAACTCCAAAAGACGCCTTGAGGAGTAAGAGATGTCACAACCTTATAAGGAGCACATTGACTAGTTTCTCTAGCAATGTAGAACTTCCAACACTCCCTCTCATGTGTGGGGGGTAGACATCCAAGCCAACACGTGGAAACGGGTGACGGTGGACTACAAACTAGGAACCTTGCTCTGAAACCATATTAGAATTTACACAATATGTGAAAGGTGAGCCTAACTCAACTCCAAGAGATGCCTTGAGAAGTGAGAGATGTCACAACCTTATAAGAAGCACATTGACTAGTTTCTCTAGCAATGTGAAACTTCCAACACTGTCCTCATTGCTCTATGTGACTTGGGCTTCAACCCTGAGGCACTCGCTGCGCTCGACAAAGAACTCCGGAGAGAGCCCCAACACTCTTCCTCACCCCCAACATATGCTGCGTCATCTTCGCTTCCCTATACAGTCCGTATGTGGTATTTACCTTAGCTTGTCTTTTATCAACTCTAATAACCATCGTCTTTGTCTGAGGAGTGTTATGCTCTTTCCTTTGGCACGATGTATTCTTTTATGTATCTCTCTGAACATGTTTTGTTATAGATTCTTGACATTTCTGTCACTTAACATAAAAGGCCCGACTAAATTCTGATATGGTTTCTACTCAGGCACCCCCCTGCTGGATATTGAAAGTTAAATGTAAACTACGGAGGGAAAAGATAGTCTTCTTTTATGCAGAGCAAATTCAGTTCTAATATGACAAAGCCATGTGTAATTATCATTCATGGGAGTAGAACTATTAGAATGTAATGGCATGTAAACTCTGTTGCAAGTTTCACGTTAATGAACTTTTATTCTTGAATGCATCCATTGGTGGTTAGCATAATTGTACATCTTCTTGTCAGTCCAATTCTTAGTTTCTGAAAGAAATGTGTGCAAAAGACTGAAATTCAGGTGAACACTCTAGCTATTGCTAATAACTAGGAAGCCCTCACCTGGAAAATGAAAAGCGAGGTATTGACATGGTTATAATAACCTTTAGTTTCCACGTGTTAAAGTGTGAAGAATACGAAATGCAGATAACAGATTAGAGGGCTAAATAGGTGGATTGGCTTTGTTCTGTATGCTTGTCCGCAGGGTTCAGATCGTGTAGACATCCATGAGAAATCTGTCCACTGAGGAAGACATAATAGGGATGTTGATACATGGACTGAGCTGAACAAACATGTTGGTACTCGTCTGAAAATTGCCTAACATTTTTGCCAGGTGATGGTCAAATGTGTAGGGAAATGTCTTCATACTTTGCGGTCATAGTCGTTAAAATCTACATTACTACTTATGACAGCGTAAGCCATGCTTGGCCCTTATACGCAAAATACGTGCTTATGTAAGTGGCAAATTTGGGCTGCTTTGGAGTCGTCCTTCAAATTTTTTCCCAGAACAACGGACCAGAACGTTATTTTTCTCCGTGTATGGAAATAATTTAGTTCTTGTAAAAGAAGATTGTTTCGCTTACCAGTTGCAAGCAATTGTTAGCAGGTAAAAACATTTCGACAAGTTGGATGGCATCTTTGACCGCCTTGGTAAGTAGAAACACCAGTGCTGCGCTCTGGTTAAAAGTACTGTCCATACTCCATGTCTTTTATTATGTATTTCTCTCTACCGGGAGCAGAATGTCATTTATCAGAAAAAGAAAAGTTCCCGTAACATATTATGGTGAAGGAGTTGAAAAGAAATCAAAATTAGAATTTCAATTTTTCTTAAAAACCGTTCCTTATTTTCTATTTGTTCTCCGTTGCTTTTTCCTTCAACTCAAGGCTGCTCAATGTAGCCAGGCCCGAACTCGTGTAAAGATTTTTCAATGATCATTCATGTTCAACAAAAAGAATAGAGATGGTAAGTTTTCTTTATAGAGGATTTTCCACTGCAGAACTCGAATGTATTCAGCCCGGGAAGGATTGGATTGATTGACTTTGCTACAGAGAGTAACGAAATATTCTCTCTTTTTTCCAAGTCAAAGCAACAGTCTACCCCAAGAGACTAATATAAAGAAGAAATCGGAATCATGGTGCCACGCAAAGGCTTGAATGAAGACTAAAATCCTCTCAAGGAAACCCATTAAACCATCGACTCTCACTCCTCACAACCTTAGAATCTGTAGGCTCTCTCTCTCTTGGACCAAAATTTTCCTTCTCTATATAGTGCCGCTGGTTTGTTATACCCATCAGACCCCAATCAAAATGGCGATATCAACTCTCAAGTCTCGGAGAAATCTCGCAGCCTGGAAAACCACTCAGTTAGCCTCGAGTTCTCTGTTGATGGAGGAGTCGCCATACCCGTATGCCCTTCGCACGAGCTCATCGATGCATCTTCTCTCTACACGTTTCTCCAAAGTTGGACTGCTGCAACTAGTGGACTTGTGGGGGTAGTTCTCCCTGAATTCACTGGGGAGTCTTTCTCGGGGGTTCGGATTCAAACTACCCAAATATTGCTCCAGACTGGTCATGACCCACTGTCTAAATTTTCTCCAACGCCTCACAGAGCGTCACATCATTTAGTGAGACGGGACCTCCACCAGCTAGGCTAGGCTCCTCACGAAGCTGACCAGACTTTTTTTCTCTCCACAACTATCCTCGTATTTTTTATTTTCTCCCGAATCCTCTCATTTCGAACCGTTAACTTCTAAATCCCCAAAATTCCAGTCACTCTACTCGTTGAATGCCATCTAAAAAAATAGTGTTGCAAAAATTGTGGTTGGACTGCGTCGTTGAGGTGGACTTTCTGGATTTTCCACTTGTAAATGAAGAGGCAAAAAATAGTGGCTGCAAAAATTGTGGTCGAACTGCATCGTTGAGAGAGACTTTTTGAATTTTCCGCTTGTAAATGAAATGCAAAAAATAGTGGAGGGAGAAACTGTGGTAAGATGGGTTCGGCAGCCTGGTTAAAATGTGATCGGTCGGAGCACATTATTGTTAGTTTTTAGTCACAATCAATATTCTAATAATAATAATAAAAATAATTGAACTAGATAATCAACAAGATCCAAATTAACACAAAATGCACAATCAATCAAGCAACGATCAAATAAAGAACGTGACTTAGAAGTGAAGACTCCAGACTCTAGGGTAATTTTTGTAACTCTGAGGTCTCATTTGTAGCAAGGATTTGAATCACACCCTACATATTTTTCAAACCATGTACAAACATTTTTTATATTAATTTTGGTAATTAAATGTATGAAGTGTTTTCAAACCATACCCTTATAAATTCTCAAATCATATATATACCCTTAGGGAGTTAGTATTTGAGATAAGGTTTTAAAATAGTTAAAATTATGCTTAAAAATTATGAAGGCTGTTTTTTTTAAGTTCAAGTGGTCTACCCAAGATGAATCGGTTGGTGAAGAGGTCGACCTGGTCTGTGAACTGGTCGACTTAAGACTAATCGCTTAGTGAAGCGGTCGATCGGATCAAAGCCCAAATGTTAGGCTGCATGAATTTTTTACTATTGGAACAACAAACACCTGTAGCGATTGACCACTAAATGTACCCATCGACTGATATTGCTCGAATTTTGACGGTTCGTTCCAAACGGCTAGAAACAACTAATTTTTGTTAGAGACCTATATAATGATCATTCCAAAGCTTGATATTTACACTGGAACAACCATTGATATTTTATTAAGCGTGAGAGAGAAAAATCTTTTAAATCTTTGTTTTCTCATCTCATTCACACATAAGCCTTCACTTTCATTTCCTTGCTATTATTTATGAAATTTAAAAGATAAATTTTCAATTGTAATATCCACTCCATTGAGGGAGTTTTGCTACTGTAAAATCACTCCACCATTTTGGTTAGAAAAGATGGATTCTCTTGTGTCTTTTCAGTGAGTTTTGTTCATTGAAAGGAGTTTGAAGAGGTTGTTCTCAAACTTGGTCTTGAGACTTGGAGATGTGTTTCTCAAAGTTCAAGAGTAAAAAACTATGCCCTGTCGTAAGAGAACTAGTGGAGAAACCTCAAGACTTGGAAATGAGATTGAGGAGTGGACGTAGGCGACTTTGTCGAAACACCTAAAAATTAACGTTATTTGCACTTCTCTTACTTTATCTTTACATTCCGCTCTTACTTATTGCCTTAATATTTATTGAATATTTGTATTGAATTAGCTTTAACATTGCAAACTAGATTTTGGGGTAAAAAATAAAAAAAGTTTTAAAACCCAATTCACTCTCTCTTGGGTTGTCTTAATCATAGAACTTCAATTGGTATATGTTTGAGGTGCTTGTTTCACAGATTTAAAAATCTTGAATTAGAATGACAACTCAAAACTCCTATATTGAAGCTTTCTTCACTTCTAGACCACCTTCTTTTAATGGAATCGATTTTGCCTATTGGAAAGCAAGAATTAAAATATATTTTTAATCTATTGATTTTGATCTATGACTTTGTATTTTGAATGACCCTCATGTGCCTACAAAAACTATTGGAGAAATGAAATCTATCAAAAACAAAAATGAGTTTGATGAAAATGATAAAAATAAATTTCTCTAGATGCAAGAGCTATGAACATATTATATTGTGCTTTATATAGAAGTGAATTTAATAAAAATATCTTTTTGTTTAAATGCTAGAGAAATATGACATGTTCTTGAAATTACGCATGAATGAACAAATCAAGTTAAGGAATTCAAGATTAGCATGCTTGTTCATAACTATGAATTGTTCAAAATAAAATCGAATGAGTTTATAAGAGATATATTTACTAGATTTAATAACACTATAAACTCCTTGAATGCTCTTAGAAAAAATATGGGGAAACATCACTTTGAGCTCTCCAACTCTTAATGCGATTTTAAATAGGGGTATAAACTATTACCTTTGACACATTGAGCCTACTAACTATCAAATTTCTTAAATTTGCGCCCCTAAAAAGGATCCAACGATCAAACTCCTATCACATGTGTTGTGAATGAGCCACGTGACACGATTTTGACACTCAGATTTTATTTCAGGGTCCAATTTGATTAATTGCGGAAGTTAGAGGGTTCAATGTGTCAAGATTGGTAGTTTAGATCTCTATTTGAAATTGCAATGGTAGTTAGAGGGTTCAAAGTGATTTTTTTTTAAAAAAATATTATAACTCCAATTTAGTGAGAAAAGATCTCAAGTTGTTACCTAAGTCTTGGGAAGCCAAAGTAACCGTGATTCAAGAAGCCAAGGATATAAGCAAGAGACCTTTGAACAAATTTCTTGGATCCCTCGTGAGCCATGAGATCACTATGGGTAGGCATGATGAGGAACACAATAAGAGGAAAAACATTACTCTCAAGTCCTCCATCATTGACGAAGAAGATGTAGAGGAAGAAGAAAGCGATGATGAATATATCCCTTTCATCACTGGCAAGTTCAAGAGTTCACTAAAGAGAAAAAAAGGAGGGAGGGACTTCAAGGAAATCAAGAAAGATGATCACAAAGGAGAGAAGAAGAAGAATGATCCTATCATATGCTTTGGATGCAAGATGCCGGTCACATAAAAATAGAATGCCCACTCCTAAGAATAAGAAAAGATTCAAGAAGAGAGCAATGAAGGTCACTTGGGATAATGACCTGGAGTCCAGATCAACCGAAATCGAAGAAGAAGAAAAAAATAGCCAACATATGCTTCATGACCATTGATGACGATGAGGTGTACTTCACGTACGAAAAGTCCAAACCTTCTTACATTGAACTAGAAAATACTTTTGAAAACCTTCGTGATCAATTTCAAAAACTTGGTGTGAAATATACTTCTTTAAAAAATAAATTCATATTTGTTTCAAATGAATTTAAAACTTTTGAAAATGACCAAAAAGATATGAAAGCTAAAAATGATTTGCTAAAAGAAAAGGTTTTAAGTCTTGCAAAAGAGAAGGACATCTTGAATGAAAAGATAGTCCGTCAAACAAAAATTCTTGAGAAATTTATTCAAGGAAATAAATCTTTGGACCTAATCTTAGGTAGCCAAAGATGTATTTTTGACAAATGTGATATAGGCTACAAGCCTTTAATAAACCAAAAATATTTTAAGAACTAATTTTTCAAAGGCAAAACTTCTAGTGTTTTGTTTTATGCAGATTGATTCGTCTGTAAGTGAATTTTCTAATTTAAATTTGTCATGATGATATAAATGGCAAAGAAAAGAACTTTATATCCAGGTTCTAACTGCAACCATGTCCTTGCGAAGAACTAAAGAAGATGCAATTGGGTTGCCAACAAAAACTGTGGAGACTTTTCATGTAGAGCTTTTTGTAGACGAACTTTTAAGATGTACGACGAGATGGAAGGAGGAAAAGAAGGTGTAGAGGAGGACCAGGAGGATAGCCATCGAAGACGGAGAAGGTGATGGCAAGGAGGATAGAAAGATTGGCTGTGGCAGCAATTTAGCCATTATGCATTTGTATCCAGAGTAGCTGACTAGCTGCGATTGTGACGGTGATCAGCTCTCATCCCGAAAAGACATGTACTCTCTCCTCTAGAACCCGCTCATCGATATGGAAGTGTATGAACCCGCTCATTGCTATTAGTTCATTTTCTTTACCTCTTTTTTCTTTTAACTTGCTGCAAACAGTTTGCCGAGATTCGATGAATATTTTCTTCTCTTTTGTGCCTATCAAAAAGCATAATTTAGTAGGCTTGACTCTTCTTATGTGTTTATTCTCTTAAAGCTAACAACAGTTTGCTGTTAAGTCACGGAAAAGTTATTGCTTCAACTGATTACTTAAATCAGTTGCTTAGTTTGTTTAACTTAGTTTACTTTGCTGAAAGCAACTAAGTGTATATATACAGGTTCATTCGATAGTGTAAAATTAATCAAGTCATTTGAGCATTCTCAAGAACTCAGTGTCCAAATTCTCTCTGTTTCACAAACTTCTACATGGTATCAGAGCTCAATTGAAACATGACTTCCGCACCTCCTCCACCTCCTCCATTACCTCGAAACTCAACATCCTCCCTTGATACTGCCTATGTGATTACTTCTGGAGACATGTCCAGTGCTCCGCTTGTTTCTTCTCTTCTTACCGGGAAGAACTACTACTCTTGGAGCCGTGCTATGCTTATGGCGATTGGAGCTCGTAATAAATTTGAATTTCTCGACGGAAGTATTGCTCGTCCCAGCTCCACTGATTCCACATACAGTGCATGGTATAGATGCAATCTGATGGTTTCGTCTTGGATCCACAGCTCTATTGTTCCAGAAATTGCTCAGGTCATATTATACATCGAATCTGCAGAGAAGATGTGGACTTTGCTTAAGGAACGTTATGAACATAGCAATGAGCCTCGTATTTTCGAATTACAACAAGATCTCAATCGTATTACTCAAGATTAGTCTACTGTAAGTGAATATTTCACTCGTTTGGAGTCTTTATAGAATGAACTCCACCAATTCTCACCTATGCCGATCTGCACATGTGGTGTTTGTCATGATTGCACCTGCAAGGTTTTGGAGATTATCGCAGCACGGGAAGAAAAATACCTCACAATGATCTTTCTCATCGGCCTGAATGAGAATTATCCCACTATCAGAGGTAATATCCTTCTCATGAAACCATTTCCTTCCTTGAATGAAATTTATTCTCTCATCATTCAAGAGGAGTGGCAACGTGGTTTTTCACGGACTATTGCTTCAAATCATGACACTATAGCTATGATAGCATCTCAGCATCTTTCATCTCCTAATTCTGTTGCCGCTGCCATTCCTAGACAGAATTTTAATTCTAGTTCTAAAGAGCGTCCTTATTGTACTTACTGTAATCGAAAGGGACACACAAAAGATAAGTGTTTTGCACTTCATGGATATCCTCCTGGCTGGGTCCCTAGGAAGAATAATTTTGACAATACTCGTCCTGGAAATTCTCCTTATTCTGCACACCAAGTGACTGCTAATAGTCCTGTTGCCTCTCAAGAGCAAGTTCAGCACCTTATCAACATTTTACAGTCACAGTTTAAGGTCGATTCTCCACTTTGTGATGCTTATTCATCTACATTGCCTCAGCCTTCTAGTCATGTTAATATGGCAGGTAGTATCTCTCTTCCCTCTAGCCTTTCACATTGTCTTACCTCTGCATCTAGCACTAGTCTTAATTCCCAAACTACATGGATCATAGATAGTGGAGCAACCGATCATATGGTATGCTCTCTATCTCTTTTCTCTACTCCTCCACTTTTGGTCAATGCCACTGTTACTTTACCAAATGGTCAGCTTGCTAAAGTTACGCATATAGGTTCTGTTATTGTGTCTCCTCATTTATAATTACAACATGTTCTTTACATCCCTTCCTTTACCTTCAATCTTATATCAGTTTGTAAACTCACCTCCAATTCTAATCTTACCTTGAAATTTCTTGCTAACAAATGTTTGATCCAGGACCTGCAAGCATCAAGGACGATTAGAGTGGCTGATCAAAGAAATGGGCTTTACTTGCTGAATTCTTGTCCTGTTTCTTTTACTTGTTTTTCTGCTACATCTCAGCATGCTTTATGGCATCGTAGACTAGACCATTTATCTCTTTCTCGTATGTCTTTGCTTCATGATGTACTTCCTGATCTTAGTTTTTCATCTAATACCGATCCATGTCAGATCTGTCCATTAGCTAAACAGCACCGTGTTCCTTTTTCTATCAGCTCTATTAAGACTTCTAAACCTTTTAAGATTGTTCATTGTGATGTTTGGGGCCCTTTTGCTGATCATACTAACAATGGACATCATTATTTTCTCACAATTGTAGATGATTTCACTCGCTGCACTTGAATTTATTTACTCAAATTTAAATCCCAAACTGGCAGCATGCTTCAATCATTCTTTGCAATGGTAGAAAATCAGTTTAGTTCCACTATCAAGATCATTCGATCTAATAATGGCACTGAATTTAATCTTTCCACCTTTTTCGATTTCAAAGGTGTTATACATCAACATAGTTGTCCTTACTCCCCACAACAAAATGGTATACCCGGAAGAAAACATCAACATTTGTTGAATTTTGCTCGGGCCCTTCATTTTCAATCTAATATTCCTTTGCATTTTTGGGGAGATTGCATCATGACTGCTACTTACTTAATAAATCAAACTCCATCTCCATTACTTCATAACAAGTCTCCTTATGAGCTCTTGTTTTCTATTAAACCTTCTTATCAACATTTGAAGGTTTTCGGTTGCTTATGTTTTGCAACTAACATAGTTCCTCATAAAGCTAAGTTAGATGCTCGAGCTCGTCGTTGTGTCTTTCTTGGATACCCTTTCGGTACCAAAGGATATAAACTTTTTGATCTTACTTCTAAATCCATTTTTGTATCTCGAGATGTTGTTTTTCATGAATCCATTTTTCCATTTCATTCTCCTACGTCTCCTCAACCTTCAGGCTTGGTTTTACCTATTTCTACTTTTGATCCATCTTCTCTTACTACTGATACCGCCTCCTGATACATCTCTTCCTTCTTCTTCTGATTTTTCTTCTTCCAATGATGCATCTCCTGCTCATATTATTTCTTCACCTCGTAGATCGCTTCGTTCCAAACGTCCTCCTTCTTACTTACAGGACTATCATTGCAAACTTGTTCAATTCTTTGATCAACCTTCTCTCCATCCTACCTTCTTGCAGCAGATTCTTCTTCTGCATTTGCCATCAGCAGGTATATTTCTTACTCTTGTTTTTCTCCTTCTCACCGAGCCTTTAGCCTTGCCATTACTACTCAATCTGAGCCTAAATCCTATAAGCAAGCTTCCTTGGACCCTTAATGGCAAGTTGCTATGAATGCTGAAATTTTAGCTTTTGAGAACAATAGAACTTGGTCTTTAACAGATCTGCCTCCCAGGAAAGTTGCCATTGGATGCAAATGGGTGTATAGGATTAAATATATGGCTGATGGTGGTATTGAAAGATACAAAGCTCGTCTTGTGGCTAAGGGATTCACACAACAAGAGGGGATTGATCATGCTAAAATGTTCTCTCCCGTGGCTAAGATGACAACCATTCGTTGTTTTTTAGCTCTAGTAGCTAGTCATGGATGGTTTCTTGAACAACTTGACGTTAACAATGCTTTTTTGCATGAGAATTTAGAGGAAGAAGTTTACATGGTACTTCCTCAGGGCTTTGCAAGATAGGAGGAGCATAGACTTTGTCGTCTTTTGAAATCTCTATATGGTCTCAAACAAGCAAGTAGACAATGGTTTCAGAAGTTAACCACAACTCTCTTATCTCTTGGTTATACTCAATCAAAAGCTGATTATAGCTTGTTCACAAAGGTTCAAGGTCCTTCTTTTACAGCTCTTTTGATTTACGTGGATGATATCATAATAGCTTCCAATGACATGAGTTATGTTACTCAAGTTAAAGCTTATCTCCATGCTCAATTCAAAATCAAGGATCTTGGTCAATTGAAATTTTTTTAGGCTTGGAAATAGCTCGATAATCTGTTGGTATCTCTTTGAGTCAACGAAAATATGATCTTGAAGTGTTAGAGTACAATGGTTATCTTGGCTGTAAACCAGTTCATTTTCCTATGGATTCTAAACTTCAATTGACAAAAGATGATCCTGATGCTTTAGTTGATCCATCTCAGTATAGGAGGCTTGTTGGTCGTTTATTGTATCTTACCATTACCCGTCCAGATTTATCTTACTCTGTCAATTCTTTGGCTCAGTTTATGGATAGACCATGTACATCTCATCTGGCTGCTGTTTTTCGGGTACTGAGATATGTCAAGGGTACACCAGCTCAGGCCTTATTCTTTCCAGCTTCTTCTTCTACACAGCTCAAGGGTTTTTGTGACAGCTTCTTCTTCTACTTCACGTTGTTGTGGAACACTCTCATCGGTTACCGACACATTGTTGTCTCTAGCTTGGAGATTCTTTGATTTCTTGGGGATCCAAGAAACAAAGCACTGTTTCTCGTAGCTTCGCTGAGGCCGAGTATCGATCTCTTGCTTCTACTAGTTGTGAGGTCATATGGCTTCTTCATGACTTGCAGATTCCACACTCTTCTTCGACTCTTTTGTATTGTGATAGCAAAGTTGCCCTCTTTTAGGCTGCCAATCCTGTTCACCATGCTCGTACCAAGCATGTTGACATTGATTGTCATTTCATCCGTGAGCAGCAATCCAAGGGCGTTATCAAGACGTTTTATGTTGCTTCTTCTCACCAATTAGCCGATATTTTCACTAAAGCTCTTGGCAAAGCTCAGTTCCAGTTTCTCCTTTCCAAGTTGGGCATTCATAACCTTCATGCTCCAACTTGAGGGGGACTCTTTAAAGCTAACAACAGTTTGCTATTAAGTCACGGAACAGTTATTGCTTCAACTGATTACTTAAATCAGTTACTTAGTTTGTTTAACTTAGTTTACTTTGCTGACAACAACTAAGTGTATATATACAGGTTCATTCGATAGTGTAAAATTAATCAAGTCATTTGAGCATTCTCAAGAACTCAGTGTCCAAATTCTCTCTGTTTTACAAACTTCTACATATTCTTTACTTACAACACATATAAATAAATGATAAGCAAAAGTATCCAATAACCCGGAGTTGCTAAAAAACAATTGTACTGTCGCTGTTCCGTAGGATGTTGATCTTGCTTGAAGAGCCACAAGAAGCTGCTGGTTTCAAGATCATGCGCTTAGATGTGTCTATGAGTGCAAAGAGAAGGGATGAAGTAATCGAAAAATTGCTATGTTTGGTTTAGATTTCAAAACAGTTTTTTGTGTTTGTGTTTTTTGGAAGTAGTGTAGATTCTCTTGGAATTGGTGAAAAATGTGTTAAAGTTGTTGGAATTTGTAAAAAATTATTGGGATTGATGAAGAAGTGAGTGTGAGAATGTTTTGAAAAAGTTTGGACAATAATCCAAACGTGGAACCGAGCCGTCGAGGAGGAAGTAATCGATCGAGTCCATTGGATAGGACAGAAGGTTGAGGATGTGAATTATTAGGTTGATTGCTCCAAACACCACTGAGAAAAGGATATTAGAGTTGCCGGAGAAGAAGAGGAAACTTGCGAGGAAAGCTTTTGGACGTAAGGGCCCAAAGGTAAGGAGGGAGATTTGTTGTGATGATCTTCATGCCCTCGTGTCATTGTGATCTCTGTTTACCCTTAGCATGCATGTGGTTCTGTTTGTTCAATTGTTTATATGCAGAAAAAAATTTGTTAATTCTTTTTACTTCTTTTCGGGTATTTTTGAATTTATCACTCATCTCAAAAGTTTAAGCTAATAGGAAAAAGAAGATTTTATCATTTGAATTATACTCTCTAACACTCTCCTCACGTGTGGGCCAGACTCTCCTTTAATTGGGAGACCCAACACGTGCAATATTTAATTGAAATTGGGGTAGAGTGCTGAGTCAGGTCTCGAACTCTGGACCTTATCTTTTATATCATGTGAATGTATCACTCATCTTAAAAGCTTAAGCTGATAGGAAGAGGAAAATTTTATTATTTAAATTATATTCTCTAGCAGTATTCTAGATGCACCTGCAAATGGGGTCAAAAGAAAATATTTTAAAGCCAACTTAAAGCCTTCTTGTTTTTCAAAAAAATAAATTAACCTCAACTTTTTCGAAACTATTTTTTTCTCACTCCCCGACATTTTTAGCTCTCACTTCTGATATTTCCCAACAACACAATCTCCATCTGTCTTTGCTTCTCTCTCTCTCTCTCACACCCACATAGCTTGAAGTGTCTCGCCAAATCAAGAAAAATCAAAGCCCGAGATTCGCAGTTCATTGTAAACAAAACTTTTCTCTTTAGATTCGGATTTTAGAGCTGTTGTTTTTTTGTGATTTGTGATTTGTTCAAATTTCTTCCATATGATTGCTCTCCCTAAGTTTTGTGGCGTTCTTGATCTGATTGTGTATGAGTTAGACTGATTCCAAAGAGGGGGGGATTGTGTCTTTCTTAAAGTTTTGATTAAAGTCTCGGACGAAGCTTGAGGTCTTTATGTCGAGCTTAGAATAAGCGTTTATTTTGGAACAGTTTGAAAACGAAATATTATGCTAAATCCCATTCATACTAATCCAAATCTTTTGTATTCTTTTATAGAGCATGAAAACACAATTTTGCTTGTTTTCTCAAGGCTGATTCATTGGGTCACTCTTGGGTTTCAAAACCTGTCATCTTCTGTTGAGGAGGGTGATAGTTTATGCGAAATTAAACTAAAAAAACATGTTTTCAACAAAACGTCAATCATGATTATAATTACAATTGTGGATTCGATTCCCTACCTGACACAAGAATTTAGGAATCTACAAACCTTAAACCGCTTTACAATCAAATCCAAAGCTCCAGCAATTCAGAACAACAACTCAGATGTCTTGACTCCTAAGGGATTTATGTCACTCTCTCGTTATGAGATTTCTCTAATAGGTTATGATGACCAACCCCTGGAATATAACAATTATATTTATAGGTCTTGGAAAATCCTAGAGAGATCATTAGACATAGAATCCTTAGGGATCTCAAATTCCAGCCGTATAGATAAAACTGAAGAACTCTTATTCTAATACAATTAGAGCTTCTACTAATTACAATCAAGTTCATCAACATATTGTAATTAACTCCTGAAATTTGAGATTATTACAAATATGCCTCTTTACATACAATTAATTCCTTCCACCAAACTATATTTCATATGAGATATTATGACTGAATTAATTAATTTGGTTATCGGGGACACGTAATTCTAACAATCTCTCACTTGCCCTCATAACTAAATACCACTGTCATGTCCCCATCTAATGTAAACTTGATTTCTTAATTCACAATTCAGTTGGATCACAAAACCATTTTGATATATATAAATTATAGTTTTATGTATTCATAAAATAGTTTTGTAAAACACTCCGGACGGATTTCTTTTGGTCCAACTCTTTCATGAACACTAAATGAATATATTGTCTTTCCAAAAGACTGGTGGATTACTTGTTGAACATTCATATCACTCAATCATTACGCACACAACCCAACATAATCAGATATAGTCCCGAATGAACATCACCGGTTAACAATATCAAAGCATGTGTACACAATTAATGAATAAATACAAACCTCTCAGGTCTAAGGATAATACTGAATTGTGATAGAACAAACTTTAACCTGACAGTGATCTTTTCCAAAAGGTGTTCTTAATAGGATCATATTCAGTGTATGTACTTGTTACATGACACCCACTTGTCTGCTTAAAGTCATACCTCAATGATGAAATCAATCATTCTCTGCACAACAAGTGTAGACTTTATGTTACAAAATTCTAAAACAATTTCAAGCTTACAAGGAACTGAAAAACCATTATTCTCTATCTTTGATTCATTAATCTCTAACATGATTTTTCTACAATGTTACCTGAGCAAATTTCCGTAAATAACATCTCATGTTACGTATAAGCCCATAACAACAATAATATATGTGAGAAACAAATAAACTTTTATTATCAGATAATAAAGAAACAAAACGTCAAACTCAATCATACATATATCTCAAACACATATCCTTAATATGTTTCACAAACACTTTCTGAGATAAAGACTTTGTAAATGGATCAACTAAATTATCAGTTGATGCAACCTTCACCATTGTGACATCACCTCTGGATATGATATCATGTATTAGATGAAAACGACGTTCTATATGATTTTTCCTTTAATGAGACCTTGGTTTCACTGCCTGTGTAATCACACCATTGTTATCGCAGTATAAAGGAATAGACTCCTTAATCGAAGGGACAACTTCAAGTTCTTGAAGGAACTTGCGAATCCACACAGCTTCTTTTGCAGCTACATATTCTGCCTCTGTTGTAGAATCAGCAGTAGTACTTTGCTTGAAAGTTATCCAACTGAATGCACTTGGTCATCTTTCCTTGTAAGTAGGGCTCACAGATTGGATATGGCTCAATTTTCAGAAATTGTAATGACACAGCCCTTACTAATCTCTTGATCCTATCAATATTGGCATGATCAAGTCTTAGATGTTATATGTCAGTTGGATTAACATCTCTTTTCCTCTTAAGACAGATAAAAAACAAGTTTTGAAATAGAAATCAAATTTTTACAAACTTCTAGAACATAATGACAGTCTTCTAGAATCCAAATTCTATTATTAGATAATTCTAAACTAAACACTCCGATGGCTGTCGCTGAAACAGTTGCACTCGTCCCCATCTCGAGAATCAACTCCTCTTCATGGAGCTTTCTGGTCTCCATGAACCCCTGCAATAAATTGCAGATGTGAGATGTAGAACCAGAATCCACACACCATGAATTAAATGGACCATCCATTAAATTCAATTCAATTACAGAATCCACACACCTTCAGAAGGTTTGTCCTTTTTAAGAGAAGCTAAATAAACTTGGCAGTTTCTCTTACAGTGACCGGGCTTGCCACAATTGAAACAATTTCCTTTGTCTTTGTTCTTGTCACCTCCTTTATTTCCCTTTCCACTTTGGAGATTCTTAGCTGCTTGAAACACTTTATTACTTTTCTTGAATTTTTTAAACTTGAGTTTCAGTTTCATAGAGGCATTAGATTTCTCTGTGATCATCACACTATGTTTGTCTTTCATGATGAGATCTTGAGCTGACTGCAACATATTGAGCAGCTTTGACAATTTCACACTCATCTTGTTCATATTGTAACTAAGGACAAACTAATTGAAAGAATCAGGTTGAGATGAAAGAATGACATCAAATTTTGTGTTACTATCCATCTCGGCTCCCAAAAATTCCAATTCGTTGATGAAAGAAATTATCTTCAAGACATGATCCCGAACTGGGTTACCTTCCACATTTTGGTGGACATCAGATTCTTCATAGCAGTTTGCCAAGCAGATTTGCTCTGCTCACCAAACATTTCTTGGAGATGCAACATAATACTTGCTACTGTAGCTATGCCCTCACAATTTGAGATTGAGACCATAATAGAGCACTTTGCATTTGATATTCATGTCATTTGTTAAATACTTATTTTCTTCCTCAGTGGCATTGTGCAGGGCAAGCTCAGCTGTCTCAAAGGTTAGAACATAAAAAAATCTTATCGGCTGAGAGAACAATCATAAGATTTCTCTTCCAGTCAATATAATTCAGTCTTATCAACCGATTGTCATCCAAAATCCTAGCTAAAAGGATTAAAAGTCATTTTGATTATGCAAAATCATTCATACATATATTTCCAATAGATTCAGGTTTTTCAATAACTAAAGGTACCACCCATTCGAACAATAAATGAATATATCACAATAATAAGAAATATAACATTTAGATTCATGACATTCTAAATAGGTATCGAGAACCTCTACCTTACATGCAACAAAAATTCCATTTTGGTAATCATTGTACCATTATCTATGTGTGTTCTAAATTCTTATGAGTTTATATCACTATTTTAGTAGACACTCCCACTAAGATGTAGACACTTATCTTCCTAAGAGATAAACAAGAAAATTTTACAAAATTAAAATCGGTCTTATCCATTTTGGCTTCAACCAATTTTAAATAGTAAAACTCCTATTTATTGATAATAGAGACCATAGAAAAAATTACAATAATTAATCCAATCCAGCCCCGGACCTGTAAGGCCGGTCCAACTTAGCGCGTGGGCTGGGTTCACAATCGAGCTCTGCCCTGTGAGTTGGGCAGGGCTTCGAGCCCAGTCAGCCACCTCGTGAGTTGGGCAGGGCTCCGAGCCCAGCCAGCCCACGGGTTGGGCTGGGTTCTAAACCCTGCCCAATACGCAATAATTGTTTTTGACCTAGCCCAAGTTTTAGGCCGGGCTGCTGGGCCTTGGGCCGGGTAGGGCAAATGTTGCCCTACGTGAGGCCCAAGTGCTTGATCCAGGTCATCTCAATGCCCTGGGCGCCGCTGGCCCCTTGCTGGAATGCAAGGTTGGCCTCAGGCCAGCTACTGGCCAGTCTGGCACCGGCAAGTCTCCGGTGGCACTGTTTATTTCAAGAACAATGTTTTTTTAAAAAAAATAATAATTCAAAACGTTTTACTGTTCATAACTTTATAGAACCAATTTTTTATGAAATAAATTAATGAAAAAAAAACGTGATACGTAAATCGGGTTATAATAAAAATCTGCATTATTCATAATAGCGCGTGAACATTAATCGGAAAAGAGTTTTTGCTTTTGATTCTCAATAAAAAAATTAGCAAGGTCCATATAATCCAACAATTGCAATCATATGAATCTACCGCTCTGATACCCCTTATAGTTTAATGCGGAATCAAACTAAAGCAAACATCATATTTTCAACAAAACATCAATCATGATTATAATTACAATTGTGGATTCGATTCCCTACCTGACACAGGAATTTAGGAATCTACGAACCTTAAGTCATTTTACGATTAAATCCAAAGCTCTAACAATTCAAAACATTAACTCATATGTGATGCCTCCTAAGGGATTTATGTCACTCTCATGTTATGAGATTTCTCTAATAGGTTCTGATGGTCAACCCCTTGAAATATGCAATTCCGTAGGATCCAATTGTCACATCTAAGTATTAGTAAATAGTACGGTACCTGTATTTTAAAGTTTTTAGTGTTTTTTGTTCTTAATTTTTGATATTTTAACTCTAAGATATTTTTTTTGCATTATGTAGTAATTTTTTTGTCATTTTTCTTTAGGAGTTTGAACCCATTCGATTTGATTCCAGGTTCTGCCACTGTTCAGGCACCCTTGCTTAGTGCCATTCATCATCACAAAGAACATAGGAGAGACAATACAATTAAAGATCAATTTCCTCCAAGAAATCGAGAAACCAAAAGTAGAAAAAACCTGAAGAAAAAATCCTCAATTCACCTTGTTATATGCTTTAGCCATATCAACTTTCAGGAGGATATAACTGTCCTCACACTTCCGATTTTAATTTTGCACAAGCTGTTGAGGAATAAAAGTATTGTCAAAGATGCTTCTAACTTTCACAAAAGTATCTTGCTCTTGGAAAATTAAATTATGCAATTAAACTATTACATTATCATTGATGATACCAATACTGAATCAGATCCAACCCAAATCAATTTGGGTTGGATAAACATGATCACACTTGCGCTTAATCTCCTCCTTATCCTACTGAGAGCTTCTCTTTCTTTCTCCTTCAAGCACTTTAGTGCCTCTTCAAAGCTCCAAGTGTGAAGTCGTTTGTAAAAAAACTTGTGCGCATCTATATGTGAGGTTTATATATCCTATTTATAGCCTTCGTACTTCTTTGAGAGAGTGGAGATCGGATTTATCTTCCAATCTCCCTTAGGACCTATGGCTTCGTGCCAAGTATCATAGGGGACCCGGATTCGAAGGCTCTTCTTTCTTTTGATTGTCAAAGCCCAACAACAATAATTACACCCATATCGTTTTAAGTCCAGAAGAAGGAATCGTGACATGTGTCATGGACAGTTATAAAAATAACATACAACGTGCAGTAACTCCACAATCCCAACATTCACGTAATCAAAGTAAGTGCCCGTTAAGAAGATGTGTGAGGAGCATATCGCGGGACACAACGTTACAGATATTAGATTCTCGTCAAAAGGAAAATATGAGAACGTGGAAGAAACACTATAAAAGGAGAATATGAAAAGTATGTGATTCTAGAGCAATTGAATAGTGAACATTCGTATAAGACAAAAAACTGACTTAAGCATCGAAGGTGCCTTACCCCGAAGTCCAGGGTCATTTTTTTTACAGAATGAGTTACACGAATATTGAGATGCATTTACTCCTACGTGTTGACCATAAATCAACTGATTTGTCAGTTTACGCCGTCTGTGGAAACTTTTAGTTCTTGTGATAAAATGTTAATGGTGACCACCAAGAGTCAGTCGAATACAGAGCCATCTTTGGAACCTTCTCGGCAATTAATCGAGGGTCAGTAGAATCTATCCATGAGGAGTCCCATGCCGACCAAGAGCCAAATCATCACGACAGGCAACCAGGAGAAGCATCTTTCCAAGAAAGACGTAACAGTGAAACTCACATTCTGCAAATATCAATGCGGGGAAAACACAACAAGATGATCGTATATTACACCACAATAGAGACTCCCACTCTCCATCGCGACAAAATGAAGACGTTGGAGGAGTCAACGCTGGGTTGGAAGAAGTTCTAGCAGAGATGGGAGGAATGAGACAGAAAGTGGACAGGCTGCCACAATCCTATATAAAAAGCATGATGCACCAGGTGGAATCTCCGTTCACACCAAGAAATACACAAGAGCCACCGACCTACTCGATCACTTGGAAGGCTATCGATCGCAGATGGACCTGCTGGACACCCAAGATACTATCAAATGTAAGACATTCCCTACAACACTAGCAGGATCAGCTCATAACTTGTTTAGTTGGCCGAATTCCATTTTGAGCTTCAAAGAGCTCAGCAGAGCATTTGTCAGCCACTTGATAGCGAGTAAAAAGTATAAAAGCCAACAATCCATCTTCTCTCTACCCAGCAAGAGGAAGACAAGAGTCAGCGAGATTATGTGGCATGCTTTAACCAAGAAAAAATCAATGTAGAAAATCCAGAAGATAAGGTGGTCCTTACCGCCATAGTAGCTAGACTAACTGACGGAAGATTTTCATTTTCTTTGGAAAGAAACCCCTAGAAACCTTTCAGAGAATTCATGGAAAAAGCGTAAAAATATATGAATGCAGAAGATATGGTGACGGCTTGCAGGCAGCAAACCGTCGATCAAGGAGGAGCGGCAGTCAAAAGAAGAAAAGAAGTGGCCTCAGCTAAACCTCCCACTACAGAGAGAGACCGAAGAATGGAACCTTGAGCTAAACCATGAGTAGAACGTCGAGGATGCAGTTTACGCCCCTCAACATGCATCCAGAAAAGATCCTTATGGAAATCCGAAATGATCCCAAGATACAATGGCCTTTAAAAATGCGATCAGCCTCAAACAAGTGGGATGAGCGGAAATTCTGTCGTTTCCACAATGACCAAGGTCATGACACAGATGAGTGTATAAACCTAAAGAGACAGATCGAAGTCCTCATTCAACAAGGATGTCTTTGGCAATCTCCACAACCAGTGTGAGAGAACCATTTAGAATCGAACCACAAACACCTGACTATCCACGTTTTAGACCCTACCAACAACGAAATGAAAGAGAACACCAGGAAGATCGTAGAGGAAACGGGGTCCCGAGACAAGAAATAAGATAGCGGAAAGACGTTCCCAATCTAAAGCAGTGGGTGAAATTAGGGTCATCTCTGGAGGCTTCACTGTAGGAGGATCTTCAAAATCCTCGAGGAAGACCTATGTGAGACAGTTGCTTGTTGCATAGACAAGTAGCAGACCTCGGCGTCCGATATTGGGAGAATAAAAGTACATCATGTTCACAACTAAAGATACAGTGGGAGTCGAGTATCCACATGATGATTCCCTGGTTATTTGATGCAATGATAGAGAATTACAAGATTCGACAAATACTAGTCGACCCCGGGAGTTTCGCTGACATCCTGTATGCTACTGCGTTCGACTAGACGAAGCTGGGGAGACAAGATATTAAACATGAAAGTACCAAACTCACTGAATTCACCAGCCACCAGGTGCATACTCTTGGAATGAACTAATTGGGGAGTCTCCATGTGAAGCTTCATTCTCCGTTACGTTCCTAATCCTTGAGGGAGAATTTTCTTGTAACGCCATTATAGGACACATCACGTTGAATAGATTGCATGTTGTAGAGTCAACCTACCATATGAAAATGAAATTCCCAACCAACGCATGAATAGAGAAAGCAAAGGGAGACTAAAACTTGGCAAGGAGCTATTATTTGTTAAACACTGAGTAACCGGGGAAACCATGGCTATAGAACATATGTAGGAGTTTCGACCACAACCGTAAAAACCTTAGAAGAGATACAGTTGTGGGCGGATTCAAAGGAAAAGAGGGTCAAAGTTGGCACCAACCTATCAAAAGAATTCAAATCAATCCTCATGGAGTTCCTATGGGCAAATAGTGAAGTCTTTACGTTTTTTTCTAGATTAGTGAAGTCTTTGCTTGGTCACACGAAGACATGCCAAGAATAGATCAAAAAGTTATCACTCACTAGTTGAACATATGACCCGAGGTCAAGCCGGTCATACAACGTAAGAGGAGTTTCGCCCCAGAGCGCAGTCAAGCAATCAATGAAGTGGTTGAGAAGCTGATCAAATCCCAATTCATTAGGGAAGTTGATTATCCCAACTGGGTGGCAAATGTACTCATTGAAAATAAGGCGAAGGAAAAATGGAAAATGTGCGTGGATTACACCGATTTGAACAAAGCCTGCCCAAAAGATCGTTATCCACTCGCAATAGTTGATTCCTTAATAGATTTAATGGTAGGACATCAACTCTTGAGCTTCATGGACATGGACACCTTCTCAGGATACAATTAGATCAAAATGCATAAATCGGACCAAGAATGTGCCTTATTTACAACAGATCATGATACTTACTATTATCGGGTAATGCCTTTTGGTTTGAAAAATACGGGAGCTACTTAACAAAGGCTGGTCAACCTGATGTTCCAGAATCAAATATGGTGCAATATGGAAGTCTATGTTGGTGATCTGCTAGTTAAAACACGGGAATCAGCACACCACATCACTGACCTCGTTGAAACCTTCAACATACTTCGAGTTTACAACATGTGTTTGAACCAGACAAAATGTGCCATTGGCGTATACTCTAAGAAATTTTTAGGATTCCTTATATCCCAACAAGGGATCGAAGCCAATCCAGAAAAAATCAAGGCCATCCTAGATATGTAGTAACCTTGAACAGATTCGTCGCTCATGTCACGGACAAATGTTTGTCATTCTCCAAAGCACTCCGAAAAGCCTTAGAATGGACAGAAGAATGTCAAACATCATTTGAAAAATTAAAGAGCTACCTCATGAATCTCCCACTCCTGACAACGACATTCAGGGACCAATATACTATGTAAGCAAAGCATTGTAAGGAGTTGAACCCCGATATCCTGACATTGACAAACTCGCATTAGCTGTTATCATCTCAGCAAGGAAGTTAAGGCCATACTTCCAAGCACACCCAATACTTATTATGATAGATCAACCGTTGCGGCAAACTTTAGGCACACCGGATGCCTAGGGAAGGTTGGTCAAATGGTCTGTAGAACTCTGAGAATTCGACATCGAATATCGATCATAAATATCACGAATTGTGATTAAGGGACAAGCAGTGGCCGACTTTGTCACGGAGCTTACAACCTCGACATCCCAAGAAGAGACCCTCGAACTGAACCATGGGAGATCTACGTAGAGGGGTCATCCAACCGCGTTACAGGGGGCGTGGGGGTAGTTATTGAGATACCTGAAGAGGAGCGAATTTAGTTTGAGATCAAGCTGGAATACTCGCCCACGAACAACCAAGCTGAATATAAAACCTCATAGCTGTCCTTCGTACGACATAACTTCTACGAGGAAAACATCTCAACGTACTCTCAAACTCTCAATTTATGGTGGGAAAGGCCACCGAAACCTTCGAAGCTTGGGATGAAAGAATGATGACTTATCTAAAGTGTGCACTGGAGATTAAAGAACGCTTTGAAGCCTTTAAAATCCAACACATTTCCCGAGATCAAAATGTCCGAGCTAATGCAATAGCAACCGAGGTATCATGATCAATTGAGATGTTCAGAGGACGAGGTGTTATATGATCCACCGGAGTCATATCCGAGATTCGTATGATTGATGAAGTCAAACTTGGTGACTGGCGATTGTTGATCACCAATACACTGCGTGAGAAAGATTCTGGTGTTGATAAACAGTAAATGCAGAACTTAAAAATGAATTTATATCGTCAAAGTCTGTCTAAGCCGCTACTATCTAGTCTCAATGCCCGAGATCCAGATTACACACTGCTAGAAGTACATGCAGTGATATCTGGAAATCTTTCAAAAGCAATAACTTTGGCTTAAAAGGTCATTCAAGTTGGATTCTTTTGGCCCACCTTGCATACCAATGCTGAAGACATTGTGTGAAAATGCGAGAAGTGCCAAAAATTCGCCAACCTTATAAATACCCTGGCGAAGAAGATGACGATTGTCAGTACCCCATACCCGTTCATGTAAGGGGGAATCGACATCCTTGGTCCTTTCCTAATGGGAAAAGTAAAGCTGAAATTCTTGATAGTTGCCATCGACCAATTTACCAAAATGCGTGGAAGCCGAGCCATTAGTGAAGATCATCAAACAAAATGTCCGGAAGTTTGTTTGGAAAAACAACATCTGTCGTTTCAAGTTATCTCGAGCCATAATCACTGACAATGTCAAACAGTTTGACAACAAGAATTTTTGGAACTTCTGTGAAGAACTCAATATTGAGAAGCACTATTCATCTCCGTACTATCCGCAAGCCAATGAGCAAGTAGAACTAGAGAACCGATCACTGCTGAAGATCGTCAAAACAAAGCTCGACGATCACAAGGGTTCGTGGGAAGAAGAACTGTCGGGGGTACTATGGGCTTAGCGCACCACTGTCAGAAAACCTATAGGAGAGGCCCCATTTACTCTCATCTATGAAACTGAGGCTGTGATCACTGTCAAATTCTTCAAAATTACTTGTCAAATAAACGACAATGAAGTATATTCCTAAACTCAAGATTAAGACGACCTCGGAGAACCCCGATTCTTTGTCTCATCCACAATGAAAGACTTAGGAGAACTAAGGTTCCCAGTCTCCTCAAGAATAAGAAGACCTCGGAGAAACTGTTATTAACTGTCCTTTCATATGAGCGTAATGATGCATGTCAACTTCAGAAAACCATCAAAAACCTCCAACCAACTACATGTCACCTGCAGATGATGTTCGGTCGAAGCGTCGAGCGTCAGAAACGGCTGCATTAAATGCTACGTGCTGCTCAACACACGAGAGGAGATAGCATGTCGGTCCCCTCGATCGTCTGCAAAACTTGGAGTGGCCACATGTTATCAACAAATAGGAAGCAGTCGAAACATCGGACCCCAAAAATACGGAATTGAAGAAAATGTGTAACACAAAATACGAAGAGACGACGCACGATCAATCAAACGGTTTTCTTTCAGTAATTTCTCTTAAAAGATAATCACCAAAATATGCAGGTATAAAAAGAGAAACCATCTCAACAGAGGCAACAAGGAGAAAGAGAATAAAAAAAAGAACAACAAAAAGATTAAGGATGCAACCATCAAAGCGAAACCTTATTCAAGCGATGCCTGAAGAACTATAGTCCGAGGTGATAAGCTGGTTTGTCCCTAATAACCCGAGAAAATGGAAAAATCTCTGCCTAGTATCGAAGCAATTCAACCAAGCAGCTCACGGATCCACAGTGAATCGAAGATTGAAGGTCGAAGATATACCACTTCAATATCCTCCGATTGAGGCATGGAAAATTCTAAACGACAAATGTTATGCAAGCAAAAACCAGCACAAACTTTTCATCTGAGGTAGTGAAAAGATGCGCTGGACCACGAATGTCAAAGAAGGACTAAAGAAGGTTCACGCCTCTGCGAAATGAGGGAACTCGAAAGCCAAATACCTCCTCGTTTTGGCTTACCACCACCAAGGAGGAAGTGCAAGGCAAGCTGTCGTTGATATAATCTCAGAGCTTCGAAAGCAATTGCAAGCAGAACAAATGGAATAGTGAACAAGGCCATTCTAGATTGGGTAATGGCCAGATGGGGACATGCTAATGAACATCGATACAGACTGAAGGACAAATTGGAATGTTCCAAAGAGGAATCCTGCCGCATTCCAGAAGAAGCCGAGATCCTAGTATCATTCCCAGAATGGTGGATCAGTTATAGATGTTACTTTTGCAACACCTATGCGAACAAAGAATTTTGATATTGTGATATATATTTAGGTTCCACTGAAGATGTAATCGAATGGACAATTCCTCCTCGGACCGATATGTGATCATTAATAAAGATTCAGTTCCTTATGCATTAACTTCACTTGCCGTATATCTCGATATACGAAAGCATCAACAAACATTTTCAACCTGATTCATATATGAATCTGCTCGAGAATGGGGAGACTCTGATGATACCAATACTGAATCAGATACAGCTCAAACCAATTTAGGTTGGATAGACATGATCACACTTGCGTCAAAGCCCAACAACAATGATTAGACCCATATTGTATTAAACTCAGAAGAAGGAAGCATGACACGTGTCATGAGCAGTTATAAAAACAACTTATAACGTGTAGTAACTCTATGATCCTGACGTTCTCGTGATCAAAGTAAGTGCCCGTTAAGGAGACGTGTGAGGAGCATATCGCGGGACACAATGCTATAAAAGGAGAAGATGATAATTGGAAATGTATGTGATTCTAGAGCAATAGAATAGTGAACATTTGTATAAGACAAAAACCTAACTTAAGTATCGGAGATGCCTTACTCCGGAGTCAGAGTCATTTTTGTTATTTTTACAGAAGAAGTTACATGAAGATCGAGACGCTTTTACTCCTACGTGTTGACCATAAATCAACTTTGCTACACAGTAAATTTTGCAAACCTTGCTCTTTTTGCAAAAAACATTTTGGGGTCAAAACAAAAAACATTTTCTGCTTTCACACCCGACACTGCAATTTTTTTGTAAGCTATGATACAATAGTCCCTATGCTAATAACCGGTTAATTTAAACTACTAACGTGTCAATGTGAGACTTCAATTGTATAAACCTCTAAGTCTATACCATACGTAAACTCTTCAAAGTCATTATAAGACACTTATAAATCTAATTTAATTTTATAAACCCTCAAGTATAGAAACGATTTTCCAAATCGTCATAATCAAATAAACCATAACTTAATAGTAGTCGGATGTCAGTGGCCTTCCTTTTTCGTCCCAAAATTTTTTGTGGTAGTCCTTCCCGCGTATTTTCTTTTAGAAATAATTTTTGAGACATTTAGCGACTGCGCTAAATTGTCAGTAAGATGTTATTCCAATTTCGACCTCAAGACAGGACACCATCCCTCTGGAGCTAGCTAGAACATCCGAAAAATAGACCTACGCTCGGTAAAGAAGACGTGAGATGTCATCTTCGCTACCTACTCTCTCTTCGCAATTAGCATGACGGTCAAAGCATATAAACCTCTCCACGTACGTAAAATAAAAAGGGGAGATTTCTTACACTCGCAACTTCATTCTAAAAGGAAAACTTGAAACATAGTGGACAAATATGACAAATCTGGCTAGACGTGTGACAAAGTTATATTATAGTAGGTAAAAGTTATTATTTGCGATAAGTTATAATATTCTATTGCTGTATGTGAATTGTTGGGGCGAAAATTAATTTGTCATTAACATTTTAGTTCTTTAATTTTACCATTTTTTAATTTTTTTTATTCTCCAAATTTCAATTTTTTAAATTTTTAATTTTTAATAAAATAGTCATTCGATCAGTATTGTCAGTTTTCTAACAACAGCACACGTAATTTTTAAAAAATATTTTTTGTCCATTAGCATTGCATTTAAATATATATGTATTTTTTTGGAACAGTGTGTTTCCCATAATAGACAAAGGCATGTGGTATATATTCTTTACTCTATTTATCGAACTGGGTTGGCATCAGGGCCGGCGCAATATAGGTTATGTTTGTGTTGAAAAATTTTTGGTATTGAGTTTAGTGAAAAAGTGAAGAGAGAGGTAATTTTTTATATTTTTTGTAATTTTTTATATTTTTATGGGAGAAAGAGATTATATTATAGTATTTTATTGTGAGTTGGTGAAATATTTTGTGAAATTTTTTGTGCAAACGCACCCATAATTGGAAAGTCTTTGGTAAAAAGTCAAATTTAATCCTTTTTTAATATAAAAAATTGATTTATTCAAGTATTAATTGTTTATTCAATTAAAACCCATTTTTTTTTAAATATGTTCATGACTCCAAAAAGCCATAGTTTGATTAATTACTTCCTAATGCGACTTCCAAAAAATGATAAGAAGGTCAACAAACGTGTCTTGATTTTTGTTGATTACATTTAAATGCAATGCTAATCGATCAAAAATATTTAATTCAATAATTAAATTATATATGACTGACAGAAGATCTTTATGAGGTCTAGGGGATGGGGGTCTTGGCAACGGCCTAGGCTATGCCTACCCTTAAAACCGGCCCTAATTTGCTTATGTTCAGTCCTAAACAAGAGCTAGAATATAGCATAAGTCACGATTTAGATTTGTCTTATCATAGTGTTTGACTGTTCAAATTTTAAAGGGTTGAAATTGGTAAAAAAAAATAAATAGAAGTGATTATATTGAATTTTTTTTATATTTATTATAATAATAATAGAAGATTTGATTGTAAAAAAGAATATTTTGTAGTTATCATAAAATTTTGGCTAACAAATACCATAAATAATTTTCAATCCTTTTAATTTAAAGTGTTTTTTTTTTTGTCTTTTTCACACATCGAGTAACATAAAGTCGGGATCGATCCGTCCAAGCTGTGTCCAATTTTGCGTTTCTTCCAAATCTCTTGAGAAATTGAGTCACGTAAGTAAGCGGAAGAACTTCGGAAAAAAAATTCAGACGTCAAAATTTCATCTCATACAAGTTGTATCTTCATGGCCATGGGTCACAGACTCACAAGTAGGAATATAATGTCCGCCGGCTTTGACCAACTGACATATACCTGTGAGCCCAATGGCCATTTTAACGTTTTTTTTTTCTCTGATAAGTACTCTTCCTGCCAGAGTGCATGCCTGGTCTAGAGGCCAACATTTTCACCGGACATAAAACTTCAACAACGAATCATATTATAGTATTACGCATGGTCCTATCCGGTGCAGTTCATTTTAGTGCCGTTCCAACCAACTGTTACCATCAACCACTTTTGTCTTTTCGTATCCCAATATTCTTCTCTACCCCGACCTTATTTGAATGCGACTCGCAATTCCATTCAGATCAAACATCATCACACTTTGAAGGAATGAGACGCAATTGGGAGAACAGGGTGGATACTGGAGGAGAATAGAGTGCGCACGCAGTTGACGCCAAAAAGTCAACGAAACACCTCGAAGCGTGGAAGACATTATCAACCACCAATCCCTTAGCTTCCTTCTTTACCCTAATTGCACAAATATCTACAAGACTCAGCTGGCACTACTCTGCTATACGTTCGCATACTTTTTAGGCTGGTTTTTATGTAAATACCAACCAACCAATAGTCTTCCTTCCTATCCGGTTGATTTCTAAACCATAAAAACAGGTACGACAGTTAACCCGAAGCAACTATACATATATATAAATAAAGCTAACTAGATTCAGATTCAGATTCAGATTCAGATTCAGATCCAACGAGCTTTGTGAACTCATATACGTCTAGGTTCCACGGCTTAAAGTGGCCGTTATATTCAAGCCTAAATTTGGGGTCAATACTGATCTTCCATTATCTTGTCGCTCGACTCGTACACGTCCAGGTTCAGATCGTCCAAATAGGGGATGATACCCTTATCTTTATTTGCAAAAGAAAATACAGTACAAATTGAATGAGCTTATGGGCTGGCCGCTGGCCCCGAAGTCAGGGCCAATCGTTTTAGGCCACATGAAGCGGAAGTATTATCTACCGTCCAGCTGCGACCTCTAGACTGAAAACATCTGAAAAGGCGCTCAGCCGTTTGACCCGTACATTCATGCTGTAGTCCGTGTCCGTCGGTTTGCCAAAAGCAAAGTCAATCGCGCCGTTTTGATAGAACCTCACGGTAGGCCGACGTGAACGCGCTCGTTTATCGTAGCCTTTTCATCCAGCTAAGATTCACACTAGACGCTTCTCTCGAAACTCTTTTAATGGTCCCGCACAGATCATACTCCCCGAGTGCGTCCCAGTATCCCCGATTGACGGAATCTCAACCGTCCAACAGAATCTCCGGTTAAAAAGAAAATATTTTTTGAATGATTCTCTGTTCAGTAGAATCTTCTCTGGCGTAAATTACTGTTCTAATCACTATTTAAACCCATATTTGTTACGCCAAATAACGATTTCAGCAAAGTGTTCTCGAATCTAACCAATTGAAAGAGCTCTCTGAAGTGTAGACGGAAAGAATTGCTGAGCCCCAGGCTATGTAGTGCATGCTTCCCGCTTTAAGTCGCTAGGTAGATTTCGGTCCAGCTCTTCCTCCGGCGTTTCCCTCTGCCGGTCACAAAAGATTCTCCCTAGAACATACCATTTACTCTCTTTCTCTCTTAAATCTTCGACTTTTCCTATTGAAATACTGAGTACGCATTCACTATTCAGCGAGCGAAGTCAAGAGATAAGGGATTCTGTGTCCGGATCTGGGTATATATATTCTATTTTATCTTTCTTTTTTTAGTAAATTAATATTTATTGGATATCAGGTATAACCGTATAATCATGAATTGCTTTCCTTGATGAAGTCGACAAAAATAACGGAATATTCAAATGGTCTCGGCTTGTTTTGCACTCTTTTTTGAATCTTCTACGATTGTCCAAACTCTCTTGTATATAAGCACCTCTAAGCAGCGACCGATTTGTGTAGCTTTGAAGTACAGATTTCGCCTCTTTGTTCAACAGAGCTTCCTCTCCTTTCGTAATTTCTATCTGTTTCCTCCGCAACCAAACAGGGTATTTAAACGTGATTCTTGGATCTTATGTCTTTGTTAATTTACATTTCTGGATCTCAGACAAACAGAATTTCTTATTTTGTTTTTTAATTTGCAGGTAAGGACAGAATGGGAGGAGCGGCAGGCGACGACGGAATGAGGAGGACGGGGTGCTCTTGCACTAAAAATGATTTCCTCCCTGAGGAGTCCTTTCAGAGCTGGGGAAACTACGCGAGGGCGATGAAGGAGACTCCGCTGAGGCTGAAGAACCGGTTCCTGACCCGGTCCAAGGACCACACTGAGCTTGTGGATGTGAAGGCCCGGAGCGAGCACGAGATGAAGAAGACGCTCACCTGGTGGGACCTCATGTGGTTCGGCATCGGCGCTGTCATCGGCGCCGGTATCTTCGTCCTCACCGGTCTCGAGGCCCGAGAAGTTGCGGGTCCCGCCGTCGTCTTGTCCTACGTGGTCTCCGGGATCTCCGCTATGCTATCTGTTTTCTGCTACACCGAGTTCGCCGTGGAGATCCCTGTAGCAGGTTCGTACCCCTCGGCTTTCTCTTATTTCATCCCGCGTCTTTAATGATTTTAGAATAATATTGATCCATAAAATTCCTTGCACGAATTTCAATGACTGCTGTTGTTTTTCTTATTATGTGGAATTAAAAAATTATTTTGATATTAAAAAATATTTTTAAAACCATCTTATCCTGCATGCTTGACTCAGTTGGATGCAGGGTTCAGCATCCTCCTGTAGGGCTGTGCATGGGCGGTGGTGGTAAACACCGGTGGCGGTGGCGGTGAACCGCTACCACCGCTGGGCCCTGATTATTGGGCCTTTTAGGCCCGTTTGGGCCATTTGGGCCCATTTGTTGGGTCATTTGACCATTTTTTGTGGCGTTTTGGAGGCTGTTTTGGACCCATTTTTTTGGGCATTTTGGACCCATTTGTTCCCATTTTGGGATGTTTTGCAGAGTTCCCGAATCCCATTTTGGACCCATTTTTTTGGGCATTTTGGACCCATGTTTTGCATAATATAAATAATATTTGCACATTGATCTAAAAAGCAAAAATAGAACAATATAATGATCCATAATCTAAACAAAGATCTAAAACAATTCATGAAATAAAAAAACAATATAGTGAAAATTGTATCTAAGACTAAACATGTAGGCCATATTATTGATCCCCATGACAATAATTAAGTTTAATCATGGAGACTTATCATATGGCCTTTTTTTATTTGCCCCATTTTTTTGAGAATGACCAAATCCAATATTTGATCATTCTCAATCAAAACACTAAATCATGATTTTAATTTTCACTTACAAGTTACAAAACTACAACAAAATTAACAAATTGTCAAATACAAGTTAGAAAACTTACAAGTTAACCAAACTACAACAATACATAATACAAGACAACACTATAAAATTACTAAAATACAACATTATACATACATGATACATCAAATAAACATTGTTCAAATAAAATAGCATAAGGACTAAAAGGTGGGCCAAATGCAACATGCGTCCTACTCCATCTCGATCTCCGTCGTCAAAGTCGATATCTCTACATAATTCAAAAATAAAAACATCAAATTATAATGATTACATAATATTGAGTATCAAATTTCAAAATTTAACCAAAGAATAATTGTACCTGAATCGAGTCGGTAAGTCTCTTCATCTTCAGTTATGTTATCATATACATCATGTTCAGACTCAACCACTCCCACAATAGGGTCACCTCTCAACCAATTCTGAACACATATTAGTCCTTCAGCAGTCTTTGGAGCCAACGAACTCCTGAAAGGATCCAAGATCCGTCCTCCAGTACTAAACACCGACTCAGAGGGCACAGTGGTGATGGGGATTGCCAATATATCACGGGCTATCAGAGATATAACTGGAAACTTCGTAGAGTTCACCTTCCACCAATTTAGAATATCAAAATCTGGACTCCTCTCTATAACTCGCTCGGATAAATACCTTTCAATCTCAGATTTGGACTCCAACGCCCACTACGAAATTCTCCATTCTGCAAAGTAATCATCGTCATCATCAACATCAACCGTAGAAACAGTGTTATCGACAACAGCAGAAGGAGGATCGGTGGCACTAGTACCACTACAGTACTCGGAAAACATCCTCTCAAATACACCTTCTACCTTTTTTGTCATCTCCATCCCCTTTGCCTCCCCTAATTGGTTTTTGAACCAATACTCCAATGCCCCCAATTTATATCGAGGATCAATCAATGCTGCAATGAATAAGAATCCATTAACCTTCTCTAAATCACCCCAATACTTATCATATTTCGATTGCATTTTCAATGTCATATTCACAAGATCTTTTTGCCCGCTGGACCTATACCTTGTGATATGTCTAGTAATCTTAGTCAACTCTTCAAAGAATGCATTAGATGTGGTCAAGTTCGATCCCGATACCCGCAAAGTGACTTCATAGAATAACTTCAAAAATTTTATGACACCACGAATGGCCTCCCAATCCTCAAATGTAGGTGGACCCAAACCTTGCCTCTCATGCCCATCCTCTTGCAAATAAAGAACAAAATGTCCATCCAAAATCATCATTTGATTAAATGCTTTCTGGTATTTCTCAGCCACATTCAACATAAAATAAGTGGAGTTCCAACGAGTTGCAACATCAAGACTCAAGAATTGGCCATATACAATGTTTTTTTCTAAAACAGCTTTCTTGAAAGTTTCTAATCTTTGAGGTGAAGACTTGACATACTTGATCATATTGCGGACTTTAGCTATCGAATCATGCACATCTTTCAACCCGTCAGATACAATCAAATTAAGAACATGTGCACAACACCTACAATGTAAATACTCATGTCCACACACAACCTTCAAAATGGAACCACCAATACTTTCCATCAATTGCTTTCTTTTGAATTGGTCAATTGCCGCATCGTTAGAAGATGCATTATCAACGGTTATCGTTAGCACTCTATCAATATGCCAATCAAGCAGACAATCTTCTAATTCCTTTACAATACTTGATGCTTTATGGTCTTGGATCCTCTTAAATGACAAGATCCTCTTATGCAATGTCCAATTACAATCAATAAAGTGTCCAGTCACACACATATAGTTATAATTTTGGATTGATGTCCAAGTATCTGTGGTGAGGCACACTCTATACTTATTCACCCGAAACCCCTCCTTCAACTTCATCTTCTCCCTTAAAAACAATGACATGCAATCTCTCATCAACGTATACCTCGAAGGCATCTTAAACCTAGGTTCTAAGTAATGCATCAATGCCCGAAAACCAACCTTCTGAACTGTGAGAAATGACAATTCATCTATAATTACCATTCTTGCTATCAACTCCCTAATAGTCTTCTCATCAAACTTACGAGTGACCCCCATCACCCCAACATCACCACTACTCGCCCTCGTTGCATCATGATTCAACAACATCTGACCAACATCCACATGACCCGCTAAAGTCCTCTTGTAATAAACACAAGACTCTAAATGTTGCTTCAACCCCGATGTCTCATTCTTCTTGTGATGGGCAGGAAAATCTTTCTTACAATAGTGACAAGTGGCCCTAACATTCATAGCATCATTTTCTTCAACGACCTTAGTGTAGTGCTGCCAAACCGGAGACTCACGTGTGTTCTTCCTCTTTTTAAGTGGAGGAAGTGGTGGTAACCCACATGGATCAGACCCAGTTGTTTCCATACTCTCCGTAGGAGTGACTGGACAAGATTGAGAAGGTGTAGTAGCCACACTACTACCTATCACGTTAGAAGTGATACTAGTTTCACTTCCCAATCGAGTCTCACTATTAGGACTATGTGATTGTGTCAAATCCATCTGAAAATAAAAATAAAAAACAATTCAAGTGTAAACTAAAGGACTACAAGACTAGCACTATTTGACAACAGCAAAATGACACCCATAGCATATGATTTCTACAAGACATGCAAACCTCACAATAGCATATGATTTCTACTGCAAAACAGAAAATGGTGATCATGTGCAACGACAATCATAAGACACAATGGGAACAAAACATAACATCAAATATATCTACATTCAATCCAAGCCAATCAATAGACCAACAGATTCACAAACCACATCCAAACCCATCCTCCAACAGATTCACAAACCACATCCAAGCCCATCCTCCAACAGATTCACAAACCACATCCAAGCCCATCCTCCAAATCAATTTAACTAACTGAATTTTATATATGGATGAAATAGAAACACATACCTGATACCACAATCAAACAAACAGAAATGCCAAACTATATCCAACCCACTGAGCCTGGCTACCTGATTTGCAGCAAACAAGACAACAGTGCAATTAGAGCCCATTGGGATAAAATTCAAAAACTCCAACCTGAGCATTGAAAACATGGATTTCAGAAGTAATTTATGTCCTCTTAGTGATATATATGGCTTATACCTTTAATTTGTGCTACCACACCAGATGGCCTCTCTTATGCGATACAACGTGCGCTACCCGTAAAGGACACGGCCTGTGGCACGTATTTAAGAAAAAGGAGGAAAAGCCTTGTGATATAATTTAAAACCATTCAATTGCAACTATCTGTCTTGTCTGCACACAAATAGTTAAACAAAGCAGTCCCGATTATTCAATACAAGTCTCATGGAAAAAGCTATTAACAAACTCTACACTAAAGTAAAATCAATCCTACACATACCAAAAACCACTCTAGATCATACTAAAACATGTTTCCTAGCTGTCCATTCAGCTGCTTTTGAGAGAGACTTGCAGAATTATATATCCACTCTCCCAATTTCAATTATTTAGCTCCATTTGGTTACGTTTGTGAACTTAATATCTCCATTTTCAAGAACCCTTTTTCCCGTGCCTTATTTCTTGTTCTCTAAAACCCAAGAATCATAAAACCACAAAATTCCACGACCCTATTTTTAGTACTTGCCATTAAACTTATTTCAGCAACAAAAATAAATAAATATAAATTACAATTTCCCCGTTATCTCCAGAAGTTTTTAACCAACCAGAGTGTAGCTTATTTTCTTCTACATAGACAGTCGTTAAGACCTCATTTTCCCCTACAGATGGCCTGAGAACTCTAACAATACAGATGGCCTGAGAACTCTAACATAGACAGATGGCCTGAGAACTCTAACAATACAATTTGATGCTTCTTGAATGGATTTAACTGTTCCTCCCTGTTTTCCAATCAAACTACCAGCTTCAGAGGTTAACAAGGGACTAATTGTCTAATACTGTGTTGTATTCGAAGTATAAAGACCCTTGAAAAGGGAAAAAATACTTTCTAGTGGTGCCCAGCATTTGCAATTTACAATCAAGCCTTTAATTTGTATGTGAGATGGTCTGCAGATCCTTAATTTTTTCCACTTGGATCTATTAAACTTGTGTCAAATTTGTAATGTATTAAAGCTCTAGGCAGATTACGGTACATATAGGGAAAATAGCAGATAACCGAAAGCATAAAAATGGTCGCTGCTCCAAGCCTGTCCATAATAAAGAGAGAGAGAAATAATTACCGTGAGACACCGAGAGGTATACGGCTGACGGCGAGGAGGGCGGTGGCAGACGGCGAGGTGCACTCGAGAGGCCGGGAGGGATATGCAGTGCCGCTGTGGTCTCCGACTCTAGGGCAGGAAAAACGAAAATCGCTCGGATAGTCGACTGTCGAAGTGAACTGCAAACGAAGGAGAGGAGATAGGGTTTAAATGAGATAGGTTCAAAACGACGCCGTAAAGAGGAAAACGATTTTGTCGGTTTACCGTCAAGCGGTGGCGGTGTCACCGGACACCGCCACCGCTTGTATCACCGCTATTCCCTGGAAAAGGTAACCGCCACCGCCCCCGCTAAGAAGCGGTGGGCGGTGGTAGGTGACGGTACCGGTGGCGGTGCCGGTTAACCGGCCCACCGCCGGTACCGGTGAACACCCCTGTCCTCCTGGGTGCAACATGCAGATAAGGTCGAAAGATGATTTATGAAATGCTGTTTGTCGTTTTGTGAACATGGACTTAATGGTAGAATATCGTATCTGTGCCTGTCTTCCCCTTCACCATTCTTTTTTTATTTTTTTTATTTTTTAGTTCCCCCCTTCACCATTCACTGGAACCTTGCTTAGACTAGGTGTCCCTGTCAATGCTCGCTGATTGGAATCTCTTTTACTCCTATTAATTATTTTTGTTCGGATATTTGAAAATTCAATCTTTGTTGAATCATTGATGCATGTCTGACAAAAGAGAGGAAATGAAAGGCTTTGTTAGCCGGGCTGGGTATTCTTCTCTCTCGTAATCTATGTAAGGCTGCGTTTGTATTTTAAAATTTTACTCTCTAAAATTTTAACACAATAAAATATTATAATATAATCTCTCTCCCTAGTCAAATCATTATTTTTCACTACAAAAAATATAAAAAATTATATCTCTTCACTTTTTCACTAAGCTCAATACCTAAAATTTTAACAACACTAAAATTTTACAAAACAAACCCACCCTAAATTATCGGAACTATCCTTCAAATTATTATTTTTAAAATATTACATCTATAGATTATTAATATATATTAGATACTTTAAACTATCTATTTTAACACATTACACCTTTTAATTAATAATATTAAATATTTTGTACCTTCCATTTGATAATAATATTTTTTTTTAAATAATGAATTGACAACATTATTTTCAATATATGTAAAATAGGTATATTGTCTTTATTTTAATCTAAAAATTTGATAAAAAATATAAAATATCAAAAATTAATAATTAGATCATATAGTGTCAAAATTGATAGTTTATAAAGTAAAAATTATGATAATTTATAAAGAAAAAATTATATTTTTTTCAAAATTCTAACCATTGATGAGTACGACGTAATGAAAGTGCTATAATAATTATCATAATATCTGCTCACATGACTAGGGTCAACAATAGACAGGCGGGCTCATCCTGTATGCTTCAGCCGGATTACTTTTGATTTTTCCAGGGGTTGCTTGCGTATGGCAGCAGTTTCGGCCTTAATCACGTTCCAGACTTTTCTTGGCCTTCTTCATTTAGGACATGCTAGTATTGTAAATTTGCAACCCGAACCCCCACTCTCTCTATATATTGGGTCATGTTCAACTCTTCTGTAATCTCCTAGGTTGAAATCATTGTTTGATTGTAAAAATTTTGTGGTGGAAAAAATTTTAAGGTGTTGGAGTTGGTACAAAAGTGAAGAGAGAGATGATTTTAATGAATTTTTTTTATATTTATTTATAGTGAAAAATAATGATCGGATAAAAAAAGAGAATTTTAAAGAGTTCTTTTATTAAAGTGGAAATTTAGGAGCTCGAAATCTCTACTCCTAAACATAGGTTCATATATTGACTTTTGTTGTCTTTTTGACAAATTTTTTAAACCTTGCCCTTTGTTGAGTCCCACACTTGACCATTTTTAGGCTTTGCAGTTGGCTAGATTTAACTTATTTTTAGGCTTTGTTTGAATCCTTGACTTGTAAGGGGGCGAATTTGGAGAAGTATTTCACCTCTAGTCCTGGAATTAGAAAAACCCCATGCTTTAATTTTTTTTTAGGCAAAGAACCCAATACTTAGTTCCACCAGTATCAACTCAGACTGAATTTGGGCTGTTTCTCTATAACCAGCGGGTTGAATCATTCTTAAAATTCTAAGGTAACTTATTAGTCTAACCCAACAAATTTATTAAAAGGCCTGGTTATCAGCTGCCGCATTGGCTCAACTTAGCTCTTTTTCAGTCTACTAAATCAGTGACCCAATTCTAATTTTTTTTATTATTGATATAGGATTTGAGGTAATTTCTCTTTATATTGGTGATGGATCTTCACTTTTGGACTCAAGCTATCAGTATCCCTGAATAATCAGTTGCATTTCCGAGACATAAGTTAATTAGCTTGAATGTTGAACGGATTGAAAAAGGGTCATGGTTAAATGCTTGGTAGATAGTGATAGGATATGATCCATGAGAACATCCTGCAAACACAATTCAATATCTATCTGCAAACATAATTCAACATCCTTGATCTGTACTTTGAAAGAAACATGGTTTAATGCTAATTGGTAGATACTATCAAAACAAATTGTTTTCCCTTTCAGGTGGATCATTTGCCTACCTAAGGGTAGAGCTCGGCGACTTCATGGCCTTCATTGCTGCCGGCAACATCCTACTCGAGTATGTCATCGGTGGAGCAGCCGTTGCCCGTTCCTGGACATCCTACTTCGCTACACTCTGCAACCACCAGCCAAACGATTTCCGCATCGTTGCCGATGGTCTCGGTAATGACTACAAATATCTCGACCCCATAGCCGTGGGTGTCATCGCTATCATTTGTATAATCGCAGCCCTCAGTACCAAGGGCTCATCCCGTTTGAATTACATCGCCTCCATCTTCCATGTTGTCATCATTGTCTTCATCATCGTCGCGGGCCTTACAAAAGCTGATACGAAGAATTACACCCCATTTTCCCCTTTTGGCGCCCGTGGCGTTTTCAAGGCGTCAGCCGTGCTTTTCTTTGCTTATGTTGGATTTGATGCGGTCTCAACCATGGCCGAGGAAACAAAGAATCCAGGTCGGGACATCCCTATTGGTCTTGTGGGCTCAATGGCGTTTACGACAACGGCATATTGTTTGATGGCTATAACACTATGCCTCATGCAGCCATACACACAAATTGATGCAGATGCACCATTTTCGGAGGCATTCCAAGCAGTGGGTTGGAATTGGGCTAAGTACGTTGTTGCTGCTGGTGCACTGAAGGGGATGACAACCGTTTTGCTTGTGAGCGCAGTGGGTCAGGCTCGTTATCTCACACATATTGCTCGGACCCACATGTTGCCCCCATGGCTCTCCCACGTCAATGACAAGACCGGGACACCCGTCAACGCCACAATTGTCATGCTTGCAGCCACTGCAGTAATTGCCTTCTTCACAAGTCTTGATATTCTCTCCAACCTACTCTCGATATCCACACTGTTCATCTTCATGCTTGTGGCTCTTGCCCTTATGGTGCGCCGGTACTATTCCAGTGGGGTGACAACAACAGCAAATCGTAACAAACTCATCCTGTGTCTCGCGCTTATACTTGGATCCTCAATTGGCACTGCTACTTATTGGGGCATTAGTTCTGATGGTTGGATCGGGTACCTCATAACTGTGCCACTTTGGTTCGTTGGAACCTTGGGTCTTTGGCTTTTTGTTCCACAGGCAAAGGAACCGAAAATTTGGGCGGTACCGTTGGTGCCATGGCTACCATCGTTATCGATCGCCATCAACATTTTCCTTCTTGGCTCAATAGATTCAAAATCTTTCGCAAGATTCGGCGTATGGACTGTGGTACTCTTGGTTTACTATTTACTTGTTGGATTACATGCATCCTATGACACAGCCATGGAAGCTAACAAAGCGGTACAGTTGAAGGCCGTTGAAGAGGGGGCAGTGACTTCGGAACATGCAGGTTGAAGACCAACTCGTTTTAGTGAAGTTTCTACGGCTTGTATAATGCATGTATGTGTGCAGTTGATGTTCATATTATGTATCACAAAGGTGCTTCAATCAAATTGTTGTCCTTTATTTTTGTTATAAACAATAATTTTTTTTTAAAGACGCGAAAAGTCTATGTTTCTTGTTGATACAAAATTTAGTAATAATTAATTGCTATTGAGAAGTGACATGACTATACATTCCGAACTCAAGGAAGTTATTATACGTGGCAGTGGGTTGTAAATTGTGGGTACTGGGCCACGACTATGTACATTCCGAACTAACAAGTTCTTTTCATCGAGTTCCTAAACAATAAAAAATCATCAATGTGTGTCTTTTATCGTCCATCAAAATCGTACTACATACATGTATAAATAGATCATGTGACACAGTTTTAATGGGCATATCTTATTTGAGTGCACATATAGATGAATTTAATAGTTTGAGAGTTCAACGGAACGAACTTGATAATTCGGACATCTGAAGTGATATTAAACTAATATATAATTTAAGGGCGCAAAATGAAGTTTACCTATTTTTTTGGGGAAAGCAAGGACAGGGAGATAAGTAACATTGGCAAAGTGAATACTTTGTTAGCAATCTGTTTGAAAAGTAAAGATGTGGAGTTACACTTCCTTAACACCACTATTATTGCAAAGCTTAGAACCAAATATAACAAACATGAAGTCCTCAAAACGGGCCAGCGCTGCTACGAACGATCTTTGCAAGAAGAACATTGAAGGGAGGCAAAAGCTTATTTGTAGTTATTTGCCTATGACTTGAGTTGCCGACATATATACCAAGAATCAGACACTCAAGAGCTTCTTCTCCCTAAAGCTTTCAACAGTGTCCTTTAAAGTCACCTCCACAGGGGTAAAGTTAAGGCCTAAGCTTTCTGCCTTCTCCTTGGACACCTTGTAGGTTGACACAAAAGGCTTGTCATGATCATCTTCACTGCTGCAAAGGTTTAAGTGTTTTCTGTTACTGCGGTACTTGATGTATTATAAAACCGAGTATATTTGATGCTTTAGTTGTATATAAGGATAGTTTTTAAGGAAAGTGAAGAAGATGGATATTGGAAAGTTGATGGCAGTCATTTATATGGATATATACAGCTTACTTGTCAGGAAGGATCAAATTAGGGAAGATTTCCCGCAAAATATTCATAAGCTTAGAACAGGAGATAGTTGATCCAACTAAGCAACATCTTCAATGTCTTTTAACAGCAATCTTTTAATAGCTGTCACGAAAAGTGCCACTATAGGTGACTTTCAGCGGCTTTTGCCGTTAAAAACACCGCTGTTAATAAAAACTTCAATGTCTGTTAACCGCGGTCACGAAAAATTCCGCTGAAAGCCACCTAAAGCGGCGCTTTTTATGACTATAGTTAAGAGACCGTTGTTAAAAGCTTGATTATTTTTTAACAGCGGTTTTTTTAACGGCGGACACGAAAAATGCCGCTGAAAGTCACCTATAGCGGCACTTTTTATAATCGCCTTTAAAATACTGCTGTTAAAAACTTCACCGTCTTTTAACAACGGTTTTTTTAACGGCGGTCATGAAAAATGCCACTGAAAGTCACCTATAGCGGTTGTTTCGTGACCGCCGTTAAAAATACCGCTGTTAAAAGACGATGGAATTTTTAACAATGGTCTTTTAACGATGGTCATAAAAATCGCCGCTATAGGTGACTTTCAGAGGCGTTTTTTCGTGACGACCGTTATAAAAACCGCTTTTAAAACCCTTTTTTTGTAGTGATTCTCGAATTGGCATTGGATTGTTGTGCAGATGTGCCGGAACAGAGGATCAATATGGCAAATGTTTTAGTTAGACTACAAGGTCAAACTAAATTTTTTACGAGTTGTTGAACGGGGTAATGTGACAGTGTCAACAAAGTAATTAAAGTGGACTGGTGACTATTATTTGTTGATACTTGCAGTTTATGTTGTGTGGATTTTGAAATGTAATCTTTTGCATTTTTGGATGTGCTCGGTTGCTGAAATTTAACTTGAGGTTGCAATGTGTACGTTAGTGTAATTTGGGAATGTATATATTGAAACCAAATTCCATTACTGCACCTTAAGGATGTATACATCACTAAGGTTATTATATAGCATTGAATGAAATCTGCAAAATTTAATTCCCAAATTTCCGTCTATATATAACTTTTCTCATATACCTCGTTGTTCTGATTAAGTCATTTGCAGACGAGTTTTAACCAACGTTTAAGTGAGAGCGAACCATATATATTTATATATTTTTTAGAGGAGATATTGGAATATACTTTAAAATTACAATAAATAAGAAATAAAATTAAAGTATCTTTTAAAATAACAACAAATGCTAATGAAATTAAAAGTTCACCAAGAGATGCAATTCATTTTATGACCTAAATACCGGTTTTTGTTTCAATTATTTATTTATTTATTTCAATTTCAATATTAAAAAAGTGGCTCTTCGATTTTGTATTAACTTTAAAAATCTTAACATAAAGAAATATCACTTAGCCTACCAAGAATCTTTCGCAGCTTTACATATGATAATTTATTGGGGTTTGAAAAAATGGGTGACTTTTTAAAGATATTTGATTGTTGGTTGATTATTATTGAAATTTTATAAAAAATGAAAATAAGAATGATTTGATGGAATTTTGTAATAAAAAATTATTTAAGTTTAATGAAAGGTATGGAGAGAAATGTTTTGATGGAGTCTTTTTTTTTTAAAAAAAATTTGCAGTTCGTGTTAAATTTTTTGAAATTTTGGGTGTTTAGTTGTGAATTTTTTTAATTTCAAAATATTTTCTTAAAAATGTGAATATTTGTTATCGTTGAACATCACCATTATTCTCCTCTATGGCTTCACCCCCAACACTCGGGCTGGGTAGTGGTGTAAACAGGGGGAGGGTGTGTTTTTTCCCAACCGGCACCGCTGCCGCCCAGAGCGGTGTGCCAAGTTTGGCTATTGCTCCCTCCAGGGGCGGTTCCCGTTGTTGGCGATTCCTGATTAACCATCCGACTTAGGGTTGGGATAAAGGTTGAGTATGAAAAAAGAGGCAGCTGAGTTGTTGAGATTTTGGTGCGGTGAAGCTTAGAGAGGTGCGGTGTCATGGGAGGGGCAGCTACAACGACTGAGAGAGGCTCTGAATTTAATTTCTGAGAGCTTGGAGCCTGGGGCGTCATAGAGGGAATTGAGGGAGAGTGAGAGGTCCTGCAATTCCATTAAAAGGGGAGCTCCATTTTTTTAAAACGCCCTATTAAACAAAACAACGTCGTTTCTCATTAATAAGAAACAACACAGTTTATAAAAAGATATTAAAAAAAGTAAAAAACAACACGATGGTATCCGCCTAGTTGTGACAAAATAATCTATTTTCATCAAATAATTCTTTTTAATTATACATATTCATTCAAATCTTCTCTTTTTTTTTCAAATTTAAGAAATTATCTTATTTTTTTATTGACTCTTCAATTCTAAAATTTTAATCATTCCAAAATTGCGACACTCAAATACTATACAAATGAAATCGGGCAGCAAGAGAAGAGAAATACATTTGTCAGAAGGAGAGAATGAGAGCCATCCCAGGCAGAGAAAGATTAGTAGATCCGGTAGACATGATATTTGGAGACGTTCCATCAGAACTAATTTGGAGACATTTTGTCAGAGCTATAAAAAACAAAGCTTAAAACGGTTTACAAAAAATTTCTCGGTACTGATAACTTGATAACTGTTTTCGAATCATTGTTCAACATATTGATCAATATCATGTTTCACATTATCTTGGAGTATCTGATCCTTCTTCCTACGTTCAATATGATGCCCGGCCAGGAACCTAGCCTATGTCTTAAAAAAATTTCTTGCACATCCTGATCCGGACTGAGAAAAGTTTTGGTCCTGATACTTCAGTCTGGTTCCTTTCTCGGCAAAAGCTAGCCCCCTTTCCTAGAAACTCGAAGGTCGCGTGATAGACTCAAAGTGGTAAGGGGTGATTACGGGAACGAATGGAACCGGAATGACCATTTCGGTTTCGGTATTCACCGAAGTAGGAATTTTCATTCCGGTTCCATACTGGAATGGAACCAGAATTTCTGAAAACGGAATCCGAAAATTCCGGTTCCATATCTGGGTATGAAGGCCCAGTTTTGACTTTGGCCCAAAATGGGCCGGAATTGAACTGTTTTTTCCCTATTGCAGCAGTTTCTTTTTTATATATAAGTAAGCTTTATTGAAAGAAAAAGACGGAACAGTACAAAGGCTATACTGAACTTAAAAAAAGGAGACAAGCCCTGAATGACTAGGGGCCCAATATGCCCGAAAAATAGAAATAGCAGACCAGCTTGCCCGGTAGTCCCAAGAATCCCTGAAGCCCTGTATGCCCAGGAAGACCTAAAAGCCCGACTGCCCGAATGTAGTACCTATAACCCTGGGGGCCAAGATGCTCTGAATGCCCCGCATAAAACTATCATCCCTGTAAGACCGGGATTCTCTGAAGACCAGGAGACAAGTCATGGAATCCCTGTATGCCGGACAAAGAGGATACCCCGATACCAGCATGCCCAAATTAGGTTTTTAAACATATCCTTCCATCATGATCATCAAGCCATCAAAGGGAAAAAATTACATAATTACATATTGTATCCATAATTACATTTTGTCCCAAATAAACTAAACTATACTGAAAAGAGAATGAGAGATTTCTGTCTAGTTCTTGTAAGTTGTACACGAAGTGGTTAGTTCAAAAGTGGTTATGATATGCAGGCATAATAACCTGATAAAAATAAAATATAATCAACAACGAAATAAATATAAACAACAAAAATAAAATGCTAATGAACTTAGAGAGCACGTGACTTGAAAGCATACATCAATAAATTCCACTATGGGTTATCTGCAAACTCCAATAACAAAGTAAAACCAGTTTGTAAAAAGTATGCCTATAAATCTCACAATCATGGTACTCCTGCTTGTCCAACTTGCGCCCTCAGGTTCTCCATCTCTACAAAAAAAAAACAAAACATAACAATTATAAGATAAATACTAAGAGAACCAAATAATCACTTAAGAGAGCAAAAGATTTAAAAAATAAAAAGTATACCCATATCTAGTTTGTAACTCAAGGGATCATCTTCACCATCCATGTCGTCATCTTCTTCATTACGTATAAGAGCAGTATTCAACTAATTTTGTGCACATATGAGGACCTCCACGGTACAAGGCGCCAAGGAAGAGCGAAAAACATCCAACCCTTGACCCGAAGTGCTAAAGTCGGAATCAGATGGCACGGTAGTAATTGAAATAGCCAATACATCCTTTGCAATGCGCAAAAGAACTTGAAACTTATGACAATTCACCTTCCACCACAACAAAATATCAAAACCCGACACTCTTGGTTCCACATCTTCAATCAAGTATCTCTCCACCTCATACTTACTATCTAGCAAGTCCAACTCACATTTATGCAAAGCATTAAATTTCAGTAGCTAAAAGAACTAAAATTCTTCTTACTTTGGAGAACATATTCTAAGCTTGTACATGGATTGAAGTTCTGAGTTGTACTTTTAATAGTACCTTAAGAAGATTCTATCTCCATATAAAACTTGTGATAGAAACAAGACCAAATGCACATAAATTTCCATCGTTATCCAAAATGAAGTAAAGAAATACAACCAAGTTAGTGCAGAAATAGTATAACTTCACTCATATATTTTATACGGGCATGTGGGAGCTGTAGATTGACCAAATGCACACAAATAACTAATGCAGTAAAATAATCATACCTTGGTGAGACTTGCGAGAGAGATTTGGTTTTCAAATAATCAACTCTAAAGAGAAATTATTCAATGACCGAATCTGCCAATTATAAAATCATAAAAATCTCAAAATCAAATTAACAAACACCAAAGCAATTTAAAGACTACATACAACATTTAACAAACTAACATTAACAAACCTTTAGTGTGAGACAGCTGGTGAGAATTTCAGCTACCAAAGGTCAGAAATCCAACAGATGGCAGCAACCCGCGAGAGAGAGAGGGAGAGAGAGAGCGAGAGATTTTGGGAGGGTCAGGGGAGAGAGAGAGAGAGATTTCGGGAGGGTCAGGAGAGAGCTAAGAGAGAGAGAGAGAGATGGAGATTTCGGGAGGGACAATGGCCGGACTCAGTGGTGAGGGGGCTGTCGCTGGCGGCGGGGAGGTGAACTTAGGGCTATAAGGGACTTAAGAAAGAACTCTTGAAGACTCGCGAAGGCTGAAGGTTGTGGGGAGGTGACGTGAACTTTCGTGTGACCTGAGTTGTTTTGAACCAGTCACGTAACTGGCATTTTTTTAAACAAAAAGTGCTCAAACGACACTGTTAGATCCCTGAAATTATTTAAAAAAATACCGGAACCGAAAAATTCCATCATTTTTTGTTCTAATTCTGAAATTTTCATAAAATGGGTTCTGGTTCCGGTACCGGAATAAGCCGAAACCGGATGATTTTCTCACCCTTACAAAACGGGAGAAATTTTGGAGACACCTGATAGCCCCAAGCCCAAGAGACACTTAATCCTGAATCCACACTAAACACGAGTTTCCAGTCATTAGAACAAGATATAATTATAATTAACAATAAAGAGTAATAGTCTATCCTTTTAGAAATAGTAGTAATGCCGCGGGAACGGTTGAAATTGCGTTTGTGGCTGGACACCCGCGCACACAGCACTGGAAAAATTGAAGGAAATTTTTATCGATCCAGACCTTGAACCCACGCACACGCACAGTCGGTGCCATTAGATTTCTTTTCGCAGGCCCAATTAGATAGAGAAAAAGAAAAAAATAATGGATTTTGACCGTGCTGCATGTCATGAGTGGTAAAAGACTATAGAGCTAGCATATCAACGACGTAGGACCAAAAGATTATACCTGCATTTTGTTTTTTAAGAAGGACAGCGACACATCCTAATTTTATTAGAATACCTTCACTTATACTAGAAAAATACTATGGTAACAATCAAACTAATATGTCTACAAATACAACACCTAAAGCAAAGCTAAAAACCATCAAAGACTTAAAACAAACCAACTGAGTCAAAAGAAATAATGCAATCAACTATTATATTTGGCTAAAATATAAGGCATGTTTATGAGGTTTATTTTGTTCGTGATGGCCAAAATAATGCAATCAACTATTCACTTATTAGGGTTTGTTTTGTTGTCCCGCCGTCTCTATATCTCATATGAAATATAGTTTGATGCAAGAAATTAATTGTATGTAAAGGGACATATTTGTAATAATCTCAAATTTCAGGGATAAATTACAATATGTCGATGGACTTGATTGTAATTATTATAAGCCCTAATTGTATTAGAAGAAGAGTTCTTCATTTTTATCCGACAGCTGAATTTGAGATCACTAAGGATCTTATGTCTCAGATCACTACGGATCCTATGTCTAGGATTTCCTAAGGCCTATAAATATAACTGTTATATTCAAAGGTTGGTCATCAGAACCTATTAGAGAAATCTCCTAACTAGACATAAATCCCTTAAAAGGCAACACATCTGAGTTGCTGTTCTGAATTGCTGGAGCTTTGGATTTGATCGTAAAGCAGCTTAAGATTTATAGATTCCTAAATTTCTGTGTCAGGTAGAGAATCGATTACACAATTGTAATTATAATTCTGAGTGATGTGTTGTTGAAGACATGTTATTTGTTTTAGTTTAATTCCACGTAAACTATCAGTTGATGCTGTTGGTCTCTTCTGTTTCTGGTGTTAAAGAATTGTAAGGCGCGTTAGAGCGTCTCTGGTGTTGTTTTGGACCTGGCGGAAGCTTTTCTGTGGATCGAATGGCCACTTGGGATTTCGCCAAAAGGCTTGGACTAAGATCCAGGAGAGGCAAAGACATTGTACCCCGGTCAAGAAATCCATCTTTCCCTAACTCGACTCTGATCGCAGAGGAAACAAGAAGTTAAAGCAAAAGCAGAGTACCACTCTTCCTCTGCAAATAGAAGTAAAAGAAAACTTGAGCACGCCACCTCATGTTTAGAGGGATACCTTTCCCTGCTATAGGTTACTCTGTTGACAGCCTAAAACCAGGCGATCGTTGTTTTAAAAGATCTCTATAACCTAAAACCGCGTGATTGTCGATCAGGAAATCCTCTCCAATGCCTAGGTATTGGAGAGGGTACAATTCTTTAAACCCGCACGCGCTAGTGTTGGTGCTGGTGGTCTCTCCGGTTGATTGGGATTTTTCAGGCTAATGTGGAAGAAAAAGGGTTCACGCACAGATTTGGGATAGAGAGGGACAAAGAGGTTGATGGGACAAAGGGGCTGATATTTTTTAAAAGTGTGTAAAAAAGATAATATTGAGTTGTATTGGTATGTGTGTAGGAGTAATGTTAAGAGTATAAATTTTAAATTTTAAATTCAAATTATAATTTTTTTTGCCAAACAAACATGTCCAATGACGTCGCAAGGGACAAAAACGGCATTTCACGTTGGGTTGCTCGCGTGGCATGTATAGTGTTGGGTTGCTCGCGTGGCATGTATAGTGGCAGAGGAGATGAACCCAGTCAACAACGTGGACACATGTCTTATTATTAGTGGACATTATGTGGAGGTGGTTTAACACGTCAGCAACTTTTATTAGGTTGTAGACGAAAATTGGATGAAGAGAAATAAATGAAAAATTGTTTAAAACCACCGTAACAGCTAGACAACAAAATAAATCCTAGAGACATTTCCAATAAAAAGTGATATCATAGGAACACGCCTTGTATTTTAGACATTATATTTTAACTGTAACAATCCGAATAGAACCAAGAACCTCCTGACCCTCCACTCGTTACAAAATGTATAGAAAATTAATAAAAAAATGTAGAAAAAATTCTATAAAAAATTATGACCGTCCATTCCTTTAAAAAAATAAAACATTACATGAGTAACTAAAAAAATAAAATTAACGAGTTTAAAATTGAAATAATTGGTAAAAATGAAAATCAAATCAGAAAAAAAAAACAAAGAAAAATTCTTAAAAAGTTCGACCCTCAATTTCTTTAAAAAAAATGAAACCTTGGAAATTTAATTTAATAATTATAAAATAAAAAATAAATAGACAAAAAAGTGACATCTAATTAATAAGAAAAAAATAAATATAAAAGTTAGAAGAAACAAAAATTCAAAAAAGCTTTAAAATGAAAAAACAAAAGTCTCTAATTTTTATAAAAGAAAAAAAATAAATTTAAAAACCTAACAACAAAATTTGTCATAAAACTGGAAAATTGAAATAACATATCCAGAAATATAATAAATAACAAAAAAAGGGGGAGAGGGAAACAAAAAAAATAAGCTAAAAATTTAAAAAGGTGTACAAAAAGTTTGTCGGTACTGGTTATCTCACAATTGTTTTCTAATCATGCTTCAACAGATTGAATATCATGTTTCATGTTTCAGGTTATATTTGACAACCTGTACTTTTAAAAATAGCGGTAAAGCCGCGGGCCAGTTGAAATTGTGTTTGTGGCTCGACAACCGGAAATTTGGTCCGGTTTTTACACCGAAATCTTGTTGAACTGCTCCTCCAAAATTCCTTCGTGATGTCAATTAGAAGTGCATGCATCGTCATTTTCTGTTAGAAATAGAAGGCAGGAAGGGGTATCATTGGAAGTGGAGGGTGACGAAGCCACATGCATTTGCTTATGTGGCATCAAGGCTCGAATGAGGACAAACAAGATAGGAGGATCCGGACATAAGATTTTTCGGCTGCCCGCATTACTTAAGCGGTTTGGTTAGCATCTAGTGCATCTTCTCCTGAATTTCCTTTGTCTTCGAGTTCGATTTTTCTGCTGAATACGAAATCTGGGTACTTATGTGCTTTACTGTTGAGATCCTTATGACGGTTTACTTTATGACTGTGAAGATTTTAAGTCTCTTGAGCTTTAATCAATATTTTTGTGCTTCTGCTTCTGTACTATCAATGGTGGTATAATTACTAGGCTTTTCCAACTATTCTAAGCATTTCAAAGTCACAGTTGCTTTGGCATTGGTTGATGTCAATGCAACTAGAGCTCTTTTGACCATTTGAAACAAAATTCTCTCTCGGGGACTTCTCAATTTGTAATTCCCTTTTGTTTGGGTTTTTTTGTTTTTACTTTGGCGAAGTTAGGGTTCAGAGAATTATTTGAAGGCCTTTGGGGATTTTGGACGTGTGACCCCATGATTTTACACGTGGGCTTCTGTTTCATTAATTAGAATTTTTTTACCAAGTTGTAAATTTTCACGTGTCAGATTATATACACGTGTGCTCACTACAAGAAAAATGACCTTAGGTGTCAAATTTTCGGGAGTCAAAATAAATTTTGTCACCGAATCATGCCCTTCTATGTCAAAATAGAAATTTTGTTACCTAAACTGTGCCATGAATTACAAAATCATCTGAACGTACTTAAACATCGTTCGAACAATATTTTGGGTTGACAAAAGGAAAAACATCGCATATTTGTGACTAAAAACATTCGTCAGCAACTGCAAATATGTCCGCACGGTAGGTGAGTCAGTGATGCAGGTCAAATCGTCAAAAAATCTGCATCATCGTCCGCACGGTCTGATATAGACGTATGAACATCTGCGACAGTCCGAGCATGATTGACACACATCTGTTTTTGAAGAAGGAGGAGAACAGTTGTGCGAGTCTGCACACTCACATACCTTCCAGACGCATGTGGCAATAATTTCAATTAATGGTGGTTCTCCACATTGCACGTTACAGACGTCTAGTCGTCCGCACATACTCATCCCGTTCGGACACCTTCATTTCGAGAAGATTTTGCTAACCATTTACAATTTGGAATTTAATGTGAAGGAATTTGATTATTTGACGTGTAAAATGGTAACATCCTAACAACCACGAACGTCCAGTCCGAACAGAGTGGACGTGTTTAAAGTCGAACAGAAGTCATTCGAACTTCATTTTACATAAACTGTGATTTTTTACATCGGCAGTTTCTCTTATTTCTCAACCTACATTCACGTTTCTTGTCCAACAATCTTTCATTTTCAATGTGTTCTTCTTATTCATAAAAATCTTGTTTTTAAACTTATTTACCTAAAAAAAATTATGAACGATTTTCGGCCACTACAGTTGTTTGATGCTCATCTATTTTATTGATATGAATTGCATGATGTTGTAGGATTTTTTAGGCTATAATTTCGTGTTGTTTGTTGTTGGTTTGGGGAGTTTTGAAGGTGAAAAATAGACATGCAATGGCTGGCTCGACTCTGTATTCTACCCCACGACAGGTCCTGATGGGCAAAAGTCACTCGGACAAATAGTTTTAAACTGTCTAGGGTTATATATATTGAGAATGGTGTCATTTTCGTGCATTACGTTCTAATGTAACTTATACACGCGCGTTCGGACAAGTTTTACAGAGAATGAAAGTGTTGAAACCCAGAGATTTATCATGCACTCGGTATACTCTCAAATCTTCTCCAATCCATCATTTTCAGCCATTTCTTGGTGAGGAAGCCATTGTAGGTTGACAAAAGGAGGTTGAATCATAGATTGAAGTAGGTTTGGGTGGATTTGAAAGCATTTTGAGGTACGATATTTTACAATTTTTGTGGGTTTTGAGTGAAAATGTTTTATTTTGGTTGATATTTGATTTTTTACTACTTTGGGTAGGTTAGAAACATGTTGGGTATTGATTGGGTGTGAAATGATGATGTAAAACATGTTATTTTAGGATCGAAATCGGTCTATGGAGATATAGATTATCGAAGTATCTGTTCTTCGACAATCGCAGTACGGACGCTTACTGTTGCCATCCGAACGATTTATTTGGCCATTAAAACTGTTCGGATGTTCTTCATGGCATGCAGATGTGCTTCACGAAATGGTTGCATTTTGTGGTTGTTTTGTGGTTGTGGTTGTGCGGACGGTTTTGCTTGAAGTTCATTTAACATTGGTTTTGTTTAGCATTTAGTAGCCCTTAGACCCATTTGGGAATTACTGTGTGTTTTAATTTCCGAAGGCGCAGTAATTCCTGAATTCTCAAGTTGTGGACAATTTGGAATTAGATTATCTGTAATGTACGTAAATGTTCTCTTCATCGTGCGTGATGTAGTTAGAAATTTCAACAACGCTATCTTTTCGTCCTTCGGATGCATATTTAGCGTTGTGCTTACACACTTGCCTCTTGTCGGCGGGTGTATAACCACAATGCTGAATGCTTGTATCTGGGGACTAAGGGGAGATGCTGCTGAAATTTCTAGCGCATCGGGCACAATTTTTGGGATATTTATGTACATTATGGATAATATGATCTTAAATGAGATTGGATCTATCACCCTAGAGATATAAAGTGTTAAAGGTGAATTGTCATTACTCTATGTTTGATTGTTTTATATATATCTATGATTCAAGGCACAAAAAAATGGATAAGAGCTGGATTCATGAACTGGATAGGTTTAGTGTGAAGTATAAAGAAGGCATTTGAGAATATATGAGTATCGCCAGGAATTCTGCGGATGATGACGACAAGGCATCTTTGATGCTTTCTAGTCATATTGGCTCGTTCGTGCGATCACATGCCCTGTTCAATGTGGTCAACTGGTCCAAAGTCCCTGATGAGGTTAAGTCTGACGTCATGAACAAAGTATTGGTAAGTGTAACATGGTTCATTTCAGGATGACTTCAACCTGGATTATGATCGGCCAGAGGATTGCAACACTGTGACGTCTACAATGAACACAGCGTACAGGACGCATCGGAATAGAATGCACCAGTACTACGCTTTGTTTCCCACAAAAAAAAAAGCATTAAAGCATATGTATCCCAACATAAAAAAGGAAGAATGAGCTCCTATCTCCGAATTATTTAGTACTGAAGAATTACAGGTAGAAATATTTATTCTAATATTTTTATTTACGCTGACACTACTTCATTTTTTTACTAACTCAATAGAAATGTATTTTAGAGGAGTGAAATCGACCACCAGAATAGGGTAAGCTGATGGTTGCTCACACTTTTGGCTCTCGATCTTTCCCATGGGCTCTAGTTTTGATGGTTGTAATCAACATAAATATTCAAGTGTATTTTTGTTGTTACATCATTATGTTATTAATGAATTTTAATGTATATATAATTTGTTGGTGTGCATAAAGATGAAGAAACTGATAAGATTAATCCTGCATCGATGTACAAGAAAACGCATATGAATAAGGACATCGTGTGGACATCCGATACTACACAAGAACATTTTTGTAAGTTCTATAAAATTTTATTATGCATTATTAATTTTTTATATTTAAAAAGGTATTAATTTTCACAATGTTCTCCTTCACTTGTGAGGAAGGCAGAAATGGAGAGGGTGATGCGAGAGCAGCAACAGCAACATTTAATGGAGCAGAAGCATCACTTAGAGGAGTAGCAATGGAACCAACAAGTATAGCAAGAACAGAGGCTCCAGCTATTGCAAGCATAAATGCGTGAGCAGTTGATCAAACACATAAGGAAGGTGACACGCATTTCACTCCTCGACGCAAATTTGGGTAAATTGTTTATTTCAGACTTGATTTTGATTATTTATTTTATTTTATGTTGTGTCAATTAGATATTTGTAGACAATTACTGATTTATACTATATTTAATAAAATGTCTTCATATTCATGTCTAATCTAATTTTAAATGCGTAATTAAATATAGAATTGTCATATTTGCATATTTAATTTTATAATTTATATTCGCATATTTAATTTTATAATTTAGAACTGTCCAGACAGATTAATAAAGTCTGGATGTTCGCCGGGATATTTCATTCAACTGCACGCTACAAAATTAGCATCCGCACAGGTTACCCATAATAACATCCGGATGCTATGTCACTATCCCCACATCCGTTTTTATCCATAGTATGAACGGGTGTCAAAAATTTTTTGACAACATTGAATTTTGATGACAAATTATTAACTTTAGGTGACAAAAAAATTTGACACCCAAACACTGTTTTCTTGTAGTGGCTTAATCGTTAACTAAGTTAACGTTAAGATGGGCGTGGGATTAGGTCCAAAGCTCATGGATACCTGTAGGGAAAAGTGTACCTTAAGGACCAATCGGGAAAAATCTTAAACCCCAGGGACTGGTGGAGATATTTAGCCTAAAAAAATAAAAGTCTTTTAATGCATGGTTCTTCTTTTCTAACTTTAGACATTTATTACTGCATTTTCAATTACCGTTATCCCTAATATGAGAAGTCATTAGTCTTCAAAATTATCATTTTCTTCTTCCTTTTTTCCACTAGTCTTCAAATGGTACGTAGTATAATCCTGTAGTTCTCGATATATATCTGATTATCTACAGCCAATTAAGTAGGAACTAAGGACTTGATCATATACAGATGCTTATATTGGATTTAAGTATTGATGCATTATTATAAGGATAGTATAAATCTTTTAGATGTGTTTTAAATATTGAGAGAAAATGCATGCCTCGAGTAATATTAATGAACGTATCAATCAGAGTCAGTGATCCTGCAGTCATAAATTGTGTCTAGCGACCCCAAGTTTCCACGTCTCTTATTTAAATAAACATTCCGACAATATCAAATTTTCTTCCAAGTTCTAGTTCCCCATAGATTTCTCAACGTCTGCAATGTGAAAAAAGAGAGGTGAGTGACAGAGAGAGAGATAAAATTGAACAAAGAAAAGAAAAGAGCATGAAATATGTTCGGCAAAAGTGATGAAGCGAACAATTCAAAACAAAACAAAAATGATAAGAGAAAAAAATCTCATTAACGTTGTCTATCATCTTTTATCGCCGTTATTAGCTATATTTGGTTGTTTGTCTATTGTTCTTAAAGACATCACTTGGTCCGTTGGTTATATTTTTTCAGTCCACGTGTGCCTCTTATTACAGTGGATGTATGTCTTCTAGACCAAATCACTTATATCTTTGTCTCTCTTTACTTTTTTTCCTTTTCTCTCCTCTCCATATTATTTTTCAGTTATGCACTGGGTTTATCTTTTCTTTTCAAAATAATGATCTTTAATCGCATATGAACAATAAGAACGAAATCGGCCTTTCAACAGAAAACATAAGTTAATTTCAGTTTTAACAGCATATATACATTTCTAATTCCTTTCATTAAAGCAACTATAACTAATTTAGTTTGTGGAGAGTGAAAAATTGGAAATGACTAATCTCATGGTCAGATTGCAAATTCGGGCGAAGGAGATGCACATATCTATAGTACTGGATAAGGGCCTCCGAGGTAATTATCTCTTTTTTAATTATACTTTAATTAATTTCTTTAGGAGGGACTTGAATATCCTTTAATAGTTTGGAGATCATGTTGTGACACTTCAATATTCTACTAAAGTTGTGTTTGAGTGTTAAAATTTTGGAGATGTTAAAATTTTTAAGGTATTAAATTTAGTGAAAAAGTGAAGAGATATATGATTTTTAATATTTATTATAATAAAAAGTAATGATGTGATGAAAAAAAAAAGATTATATTTTAATTTTTTATTACGTTAAAATTTTAGCAAGTATAAAATTTTTGTTTGCAAATGCATCCTAAATTTCCCATGAAGCTTCTCCATTGCATTTAGGGATGGCACCGACACTTATTAGTCATGATAAGAGTGCAAAGTGGACTGCAATGTCTTATCACTTGAGATATACGGGGAAACGTGGAATACCATATTGGTGACTTGAATGTCCATCCTGTAAGTTATATATTCTAGCTGTACCACGCCCTTCTGTAAGTTAAAGGCACTTTTAGTCATGACCATTCTAATTTAGCGAAAGCAAAACTCACTAACTTTTAGTTAAGAAGAGATGAACACGTCTGTCATTAAATTGCAACCAGAATGACTTTGACTTGAATATCTAGCAATTTGGATAAGGTCAAAAATTTTATTAACTTTTCCAGTTTTATTCTATCAACTTGTCGTCCCCACTCATATATTATAGTAAGATATAATTTTTTCTTAAAAAAAAACTCCGCCCTTTTCTATTTCCCAAAAGCCACCTCTTTTTCCTCTCAATTCTCGAACGCTAGCTACAGTACTCCCCTCTGTATATATTTGAGTCTTGCTTGTCCTTTGGATTGCAAGACTAATCCCAGCGATCCACCTCCAATCCTCCATACCTTACAGATGGACAAAATCCTTCTTTCCTTGACATTATTACTGCTTCTATGTTACTCGATTACGTTCGTTTTGAGTAAAAATGTAGGATTTTAGAGAAGTTGTGAATATTTATGTTGAATAGTATTTTATTGGTGTTTGTGTAAAGTGGAGAGAGAAATGATTTGATGTAATTTCTTAATAAAAAAAATATTGTAGTTATATGAAAAAGTATAGAGTGAGAAAATTTATATTGAATAAAAAATTAAAAAATTATTGGAGATTGTGTAAAATATATTGGTGTTTGTATTTGAATTCTGAATATGTTCGGAAGTAGTTTTGTGAATATACTTAGAATTCTGAAAAAAGTGTGAAAACGAACCTATCCTAGTTTGCATGGCCAAACGCAGAAAAGCTTAACATCGCCTCTGATCAGTCGTCACTTCTTGCTTTAAAGGCTTGTATCTCTGATCAACCCCAGTCCTTTGACAAGCAACTGGTCCACTAGTACTTCTGTCTGTAATTGGATTGATGTCACGTGCAGCTCCAAGCATCGCAGGGTCATTGCCTTGAACCTTTCTTACATGGGCCTTGCGGGCACCATTCCTCCCCATGTAGGAAACCTTTCGTTTCTTGTTTGGCTAAGCGCCGCGAATAATAGTTTTCATGACTCTATGCCCAATGAATTGACTCGTTTGTATAGCCTGAAAGGTTTGGACTTTAGCTTCAATAGCTTCAATGGAGAAATCCCATCATCACTTGGGTTGTTACACAGACTTCAATTATTGTCTCTGGGTGATAATAGTTTCACAGGTACTATTCCAGTATCTCTATGCAACCTATCTTCATTGCAAAATATCGTTCTCGGCTCTAACATGTTAACGGGCTTCATACCTTCATCCATCTTCAACTTGTCGTTCTTGCAAACAATTAGTGTCGAAGATAACAAGCTATCAGGTCCGATGCCCTCCATGTTCTTTGACATGCCTTCACTACAATTCATTGGTCTCTCAATGAACTGTCTGGTGGACTTCCAGGAGATATGTTTAATCATCTTCCTAATTTACAAGTGTTTGATGTGTCTTCTAATCAATTATACGACGAAATCCCATCGACTTTGTTTAAATGCAAACAGCTGTATTTCTTGGGATTGGAGTACAACAATTTCAAAGGAAGGTTACCTCCAGAAATCGGGAACTTAACCATGCTCTCATATTTATACCTTGGAGAAAACAACTTTGAAGGTATGTTTTATCGTCTTGTAGTCGATTATATGGTCATACATGATGTGATTGGTTCAGAAGGTATTTTAGAGATCAATATTAACATTATCTATGGACATTAATGCCCAAGTTAAACATTTTCTACAGCTATCAAACATCAGTGCGAGAATAGGGGTCAATTAGTGTAACAAAGTAAGATAATATATAGTCCCAACAGATGGCCTTTCTTAAAGCCTGCTTTAATTAGATAATACTGCGGCCACGACCTACATGCAATACTAAGCTAATATCTAGGTCGGAAATCATAGTGCCTAATTTATAGTCGTCCTTATTAATTAGTTGGCTTATTAGACGTCGTTCATGTGCTCGCATGCAAGATTTACTAAAAGCATATTATATGACTTCTCAGTGTAGTACTTCATAGTAATTGATACCATGGCAGGTGGAATACCAAGTGAGATCGGGAATCTACGAAACTTGGAGCAATTCAGTATCTACAGTAACAACTTCACCAGCTCGATTCCATATGAGATTTTTAATATCTCATCACTACAAGCCATTTCAATGTCTATGAATAAACTCTCAGGCAAACTTCCATCCAATATCGGACTTTTTCTTCCAAACCTTCAAGTGCTTTTTGTTGGGGGAAATGAACTCAGTGGAACGATACCCAATTCGATCTCCAATGCTTCGCAGCTCATTAGTTTAGACTTAGCTTTTACTTTTTAACGGGCTTCATTCCAAAAAGCATCGGTAATTTAAGGCTCCTCCAGGTCCTCAACCTTCCACAAAACAATTTGACTGCTGAACTAGTTAGTCTCGTTTCTTCTTTGTCAAATTGTCAATATCTGAGAGAAATAAGTTTGTCAACCACTTTACTAAATGACATCCTTCCCAGTTCACTTGGTAATCTCTCTACCTCTCTTCAACGGTTGGTCCTAGATGATTGCGGCATTCGGGGCAGCATTCTCCCAAATATCAGCAATTTAAGCAAACTGATTCTTTCGGCCCTATGTAATATTAATGCACTGGCAGGACCTATTTCAAATACAATGGACCGATTGTAGAAGCTGCAGATCTTGGACCTTTCTAGTAATAAACTAGAGGTCCCATCCTATCCGATCTTTGTCAGCTAAAAAGCTTATTTTACTTATCTCTAAGAAGTAATAAGCTTTCTGGACAGATTCCCCCATGCATAAGTAACCTGACTTTGCTAGGAGAACTCCACTTAGGCTTCAACCAATTAAGTTCTGTAATTCCATTGACCTTGTGGAGCCTTACACATATCCAGGTGATCAACCTATCCTCAAATTTTCTAAGTGGTTCTCTTTCATTTGAGATTGGAGATGTGAAGGTCATAAGGGTATTGGATTTATCAATAAATCAACACGTTGGAGATATCCCAACAACCATTGGTGGACTCAAAGATCTAGTTTCTCTCTCCTTAGCAGACAATAGATTGGAAGGCTTAATTCCAGAATCTTTCGGTACAATGGTGAGCATGAAGTACTTGGATCTTTCCAATAATGAATTATATGGAGAAATTCCAATGTCCTTAGAAGCTCTCTTATACCTTAGGTTTTTAAATGTCTCCTTCAATAAACTGCGAGGGAAAATTCCTACAGGGGGACCATTTGTAAACTTCTCGGCCCCATCATTCATTTCAAATGATGCACTTTGCGGTTCTCCTCGACTCCAAGTTTTCCCTTGCAAAGAAGGTCCTGCTCGACCAAAAGTGGCCACAATAGTGCATAGACTAGAATATATACTACCACAAATTGGGTTGCTAATACTCGGAATATCTGTTGTATTATTTTGGACAAAATGCCGAAAGAGAAATGTCAAATCTTCATGTGAGGTAGAACTGTCGCCTTTAGCAACATGGAGAAGAGTTTCCTACCAGGAACTTTTACGAGCAACAGAAAGGTTCAGTGTAAATAACTTAATTGGAGAAGGGAGCTTTGGATCAGTCTACAAAGGAACACTTTCAGATGGCATGAATGTGGCAATTAAAGTGTTAAATTTGCAAGTAGAAGGGGAATTTCCAAGGTTTGACGCAGAGTGTGAGGTACTCCGCAACATTCGTCACCGAAATCTGGTCAAATTCATAACTCTTGTAGCAACATGGACTTTAAAGCCTTTGTGTTAGAATACATGCCCAATGGAAACCTAGAGATGTGGTTGTATTCTGACAACCGCTTTTTGAATCTGTTGCAAAGGCTAAATATAATGATCGATGTGGCAGCTGCACTAGAATATCTTCATTTTGGTAATGCAACACGTATTGTTCACTGTGATCTGAAGCCCAGCAATGTCTTGCTCGATGAAGATATGGTTGCACATGTTGCAGATTTTGGCCTTGCCAAGCTCATAGGTGACGCGGATTCAATAACTCAAACTATGACCCTCGCGGATTCAATATCAATATGGCAGATGTTTTAGTTAGACTCTACAAGGTCAAACTAAAGTTTTTACGAGATGTTGAAGGGGGTAATGTGACAGTGTCAACAAACTGAAGTGGACTGGAGACTATTATATGTTGATACTTGCAGTTTTATGTTGTGTGGATTTTGAATTGTAATCTTTTGCATTTTTGGATGTGCTCTGTTTTTGAAATTTAACTTGTTTTTCAATTCAAGTAAATTTTGTTTTGTTTTTGGTGCGCTATCAATATTCAAGAGAAGCAGTTATATGTTACTGTAATGAGCTACGATATAAGTTCTAGCTACTGTTTTGAACGAAGAATGACCTAATTATGCCTTGCACTAGAAAAAAAAAATTTAACAGAAAGAAAGAAAAAAAGAAAAGAATATTAAAAAGAAAGATATTAAACAGCTTGTACTTTGGTCATTATATATATATATATATATGTATCTTCCTTCCTATTATTTTGAAGAATTTAATGAGAATCTTAGTTTATGGTACAATTTGTTAATGACATTATAGCTTATAAATGAAAGGTATATTTAACAATAAAAATACCACGAGACAAAGATGCAACCTATTGGCTTCTAGTTAGCCCAAAACTTGTTCATCTCTTTCTACTTTCCAAAGCAGCCTGCTCTTTTATGTTGTCTTCTAGTGAGACTGTCAGGTATGAGGCTGGCCCTGAAATCATTATTTCATATCTGATGATATCAGGCGTATCTGCATTGCTCTCTGTGCTGTGCCACACCGAGTTTGCTGTTGATCTCCCGGTGGCAGGAGGATCATTTGCTTATCTTCTTAAGAGTAGAGCAGGGTGAGCTTACATTGCCGGTGGAAACATTGTTTTAGAGCATATAGTAGGAGGTGCTAATGTAGCACGAGCCTGGAGGTCATACTTTGCAACCATAAACCTAATGATCTTCAAATACATTGTCGTCTCAATGGCAGTCGGTGTAGGCGCAGGCCTAAACATGAAGGGTTTCTCAAGATTCAATTCAATTACATCCATCACATAGTCCTGATTATCATCGTGATTGTAGCCGTCATCAGATTTTTTTCTTTTTTTTTTCCCTCAAGGCAAATAGAGTATTAGGGGTGTGTTTGAGATGTAAACTTTTAGGGAGTTAAAATTTTAGGGTATTGGATTTGGTGAAAAAGTAAAGAGAGATAATTTTTTATATTTATTATAATGAAAAATAATGATTTGATGGGGGAGAGAGAGATTATATTATAATTTTTTATTGTGTTAAAATTTTAAGAGATGTAAAATTTTGGGTTGCAAACGCAACCTAGATTTGTTAGTCACGTTTAGCAATGTGGACTATTATAATCAAAAGCTTATATTTTTTTTTTTACAAGTAAAAGGTTATAAATAAAGTTTCTCTTGTAATCTCATCCTTATATCAGTGATTACACAAATCTGCATAGTTAGAAAAAACCTCTTCAGAGTAGATGTAAGTATATAGACCAAACCACTTAAATCTCGTGATCTCTCCTCTCTCCCTCTCAGTTTAAATTATTTTTCTCTTTTAATTTTAATTTTAATTTTAACAGAGAAAAGAAAAATAACGACACAGCAAAAGGACACGAACAAACAAGCTTATAGAGGCTCAAAATTTCGAAACCCATGTGCCTTTAGGTATCCAAGGGGTTCTTAAACCTTCTCCAGTGCTCTTATTTGCTTACACTGGATTCGACGCAATTAAACCTATGTGACTTGTGTGTCTATCACCATTGCAGTCTATTCCCTTTTAGCAGCAACATTGTGCTTAATGCAGCCATACACACAAGTCGATATCCCAATTAAGCTAGTTTCTTCCACAAGTTATCTTTTTTTTTTATAAGTAAGATGAATTTTATTAAAGAGAAAGAGACAAGAAGCGAAATCAATACAAAGACTGTACTGAAGTCACTCAAAGCATACAAATAAAGAAACTAAGGAAATCATCATAGTCCACAAAATGACCCCCCAACAAAGCATTAGCCCAAAAGAAAAGAGAAAGAAACACATCGCCCTGCAAGCTCCTTAGTGATCTGTCCGAATCTTCAAAACACCTTCTATTCTGCTCCCTCCAAAGGCACCACTATACACACGCTGGAATCATCCCCCAAATAGCCTTGGCTGAAGGATCCTTAAAGTTCCTACCCCAACAAGATAAAACATCCTCCACCTTTTCAGGCATAACCCAATGAACATTCAAGATACCAAGGACCGACATCCAAAGACCTCTAGCAACCGTGCAATGCAATAACAGATGATGAACTAATTCGCCATCTCCCTTACACATATAACACCACTCTGTGACATGAACACCCCTTCTTCTGAGATTATCAATAGTCAAAATACGCCCATGGGTAGCCTCCTAAACAAAGAAAGACTCACATAGGGACCTTTGCCTTCCAAACCCCCTGCCAAGGGAAAGAGACAGAGCTAGCATAACCAGAAAGATAATCATAGAAGGATTTAACAGAAAAAAACACGTCTTCGAACCCACCCACCACATCACATCTGCACTATCACTACGCACCCTCTGCTCATTGAGGAGAGAATAGAAGGCATCAACCTCCTCCAATTCTCAATCATTCACAGATCTAGAGAACTGCAAATTCCACACTAAGAAGAATCAAACTCCAAACACTCCACCACCATAGCTTCCTTACAAGAGGACAAAGAGAAGACTAAGTGGGAGGAATGGCTAAGAACTCGCCCACCGCACCACCTGTCATGCCAAAAACTGAGACGCTGACCATCTCCCAAAACAAACCGAGTATGCTTAGAAAAAGAATCTCAACCATTACTGATATGTTTCCAAAGGCTGACCCCATAGGAACCGCTGGAAGACAAGGAGAACCGCCTGCAGTACCATATTTTTGCAACAATAACACATCTCCACAATATATCCCTCTCAATGTCAAACCGCCACAACCACTTGCCCAACAACGCTTTATTGAACATAGTGATCCTCCAAAGCCCCAGCCCACCAAAACGAATTGGAGAACACACATTCACCCAACTAATAAGATGAAACTTGTGAACACCATTTTCACTACCCCACAAGAAGTCCCTTTGTAACTTTTCAATTCTCATTGCCACAGCACTCGGAATGGGAAAAATAGATAAAAAGTAAGTCGGAAGACTAGATAAGGTGGACTTAATCAAAGTGATCCTACCACTCTTCGACAAATACATACGCTTCCATCCCCCCAACCTCCTTTCCATCCTCTCCAAAATGTCATCCCAAATCTGCACACTTTTGTATCGAGCACCCAAAGGAAGCCCCAGATAAGTCATTGGCAATGTTGAAACTCTACAACCCAATAAAGAAGTCAATCCCTGCACATTACCAACATTACCAATAGGAATAACCTCCGACTTGGACAGATTCACCTTCAACCCCAAAACCGCTGCAAAACATAACAACAAACAGCGAATGCTACGAATCTGATCCTCCTCAACCCCACACAAAATTAATGTGTCATCCGCAAAAAGCAAGTGGGAAACACTAGTAACCACACCACTCACATCACCAACCATAAACCCATCAATAACACCATGCGAGAAACATTGAGTCATCATTCTAGAAAGAGCCTCCATAACAATAACAAACAAAAGAGGAGAGAGAGGATCTCCTTGCCTCAAGCCCCGAAAACTAACAAAAAAACCCTCCGGGATCCATTCACAAGGACGGAGCCCTTGCCAGTCTATAAATTGTTTCAGCCTATTTGAAGAAGTTTGACAGTAAAACCATTCAATAGAATCAGAAATGCCGCAACTGTCCCAAAAGAAATGCTCTAGCTGTATAGCTAGTAGAAACCACAAGAAACCCACGCTACAACATATGGTACAGATTGCCAAGCAACCGCCCAAAACTGTTGAGCCTGGAAAATCGAACACTTGAGCATGCATCTGATAACCACATACACGTGTATGCCGTGACAAACCAATGGCGAAAGAAAGACGACATTAGGTTAAAATATTATCATTGACACCATAACATACAATGATCTTGGCAACTGCTATTCTTTGACTACTGCACAACATTTTTTACACTGAAAAAATAACATATATAGCTGTCATAGCAAACATAGCATATGTGCTAAAAGTACAATGGAAACAAATTAAGGGAGAGAGAGAGAGAGGGGTAAGGGCAGGCATGCCTCAAAACCTATAAACTGATAAATTTTGAAATCAATTCACTTTACACTTAATTGCACTCATGTTTCTATTTTGAGGAGAGAATTGAGAGATGTACTATTGAATCTCTGAGCAAGGCCTCGAATAACAAGCACTAGAACATCGCGGAGGTGCCGGGACTGCACCATCAAGTCTACCTCATTCTCACTGTCCACTACAATTCTCAACCGATGCTGGTTATTTCGGAAAAGCTCCACCTGTACATAAAACACATAGATTTCCAGATACATTAATTATCAAAAGAAAAGAAAACTGCAGAAGTAGACAGCACCGGCAGGGTGAATGTTAGCTAATGCTGGCTAACGTAAAATAGATTGAATCCTTGCAACTAAACTCAGTTAAGTCTCGATCATTCCACGAGTATCTTTTTTCCCTTTCTATTCTACTTAATTCAAGATAACACTCCACCCAATTTTGGTTGAACGTTTAACGTCCTTGTTAGCGAACAATTAAAAAAATAGAATGAGAGAATTAAAGCAATACATCTCAGGCAATTGACAAAACACACCGTCTGAGAATTTTAGGCACCTGGAGATAAAGGCCCAAACTTACATGAAAAGGAGGTGCATAACTTCCACGAATTTCAGTTGTTGGAAAAGAAGTTTTAGACCCTGGCTTCACAACTTTGACTCTTTTTCTATTAACTTCGAGGACTCTTCTCTCGAGACTCCCCACTGAAGATTCCTGCACGATTCCAACAGACAGTTCATTTGTTTACTATGTCAATCTTTGCAGCAGAATAGATCAACAGAAAATGAGTGTACCAAGAGAATATGAAAAACAACCTTTTTAGAAGATCGGTCCTTGTCACACAATACCTGTTTCCAACAAAAAAACAAATAAAGCAAAGATATATAATAAAGGGGAATTAAAAATAAATTTAATCGCATGCACTTCAATATTTATGTTATTTAGTTCTGGGGCAACAATCAAACATGTGTATAAAATAGGCATGTATGGTATTTATCATGAAACTACATAGTTTACTGGATGCACAGTAAAACAGAGATTTATTTAAAGAGACTAATGGGAATGTTACTCCAATGACAAGAGAGATGAACATTCTCCTAAGTAGAGGACTTAAGCAGCAGTTGGTTTAGTGGTGCTGATCAGTCAATATACGGTGTCCTAGCTTTGAGTCGTGGATATTCCCGATTTAATCTGGCAATTGGAAGAGGAATTGTCCAGAGAACTTTAGAAGTGCTTTTGACCACTACCATCTTAATATTAAGCTTAGTATCTTCTAGGCAAGTCGTGCTAAGAGCGCACAATGGTGCCAATCTTCCTCTGCAGAAAATAATTCCTCAGACACCAGAGTTTCCTGGTGGAATAAGTATCGAGGATTTTCATATTGTTGATTTAGACTAATGACAGAATGAAAAAACCCAACAAATTCCTATGACTGTTTTTTCAAACTGTCCCAAAATTCTTTACCCAAGTTGCTTTACGTGAACATCAGAGACTAGCTCTGCTTTTTCACAATGGACAAAGAAAAGTAACAATATGTGCTGAAAAGAACAAGCTTGAAAACTTCTCTGAAAAAAAATTACCCGATCATGGAAAACTTTCCGGAAACAATGCATGCTCAGTATTTCTAGTCATTAATTCATTTCATGCTTTATAACGTTCTTGATTTCCGTGCTCAAAATGCATTGATTTAATTAGAACACAAGAATAACCAATAAACATGAGATGTGACACCTCCTTAGACTCTTCAGTTGATAGACCTTTACACTAGGCAAGGGAAAGGGAGAGCCAATTGATGATAAAATGAGGGCGAGTCTTTGAGGGAATACAATTTAGGTGTTTGCAACCGAAGTGTATAAACACAATGGTTTGAAAGAGTAACTGTACCTATGCGTATGATGTAAATATCAAACCAGAAGGACAAAAATGATGGTAGAACTAGTACAAAATAGTTGTTGAGAGGTAAGGGGGGGGGGGTATGGCCCTATATTAAGCCGAATGGTGTAAATGACCTACAGTTGAGTTCTATTCAGAAATAAGGTCTCATGATAAAGCAAGTATTAATAGCTAACAAGAAAATTAAAATGCAGTTCTATGAATTGAACAAAGGAGAAGATTGCATCGTGGAAAGGCCATAGGAAAACAAAGATCATTACTCCAGCATAATCCAAGCATTCTTCTTGACAGTTGCACCAAATTAGAAAAAGGGGAACATTCAAATCACTCTCGTGTACTTGGGTTCTTTTCTGCTCTTCAGGATACCACAAGAATACTTGGATCACTTTTTATCAACCTTTTTTTGTTGGAGCCAAAAACAAAGAACAGAAAGAACAAATGAAAGAAAGGGACCGATGTTCAGAGGATTAACACTAAAAGCTCAGACTCCCCTGCTGACCTGGACACCTCAGCTGTAAATCCTTTTTGACAAAAAAGATTAAAACAGAAACCTTTCGGGGATGTGGCTTTTTGTTGTTAATTACAACAAAAAATAACGTGAACATTTCTAAGATTTGAGATATAACCACACCTCAAACTTCACAGATCCAAGATCAAGCTTCTGTTTCACTTCTTTAAGAACATCAGGCTCTGCAAGCAAACCAATGCAATAGAGAATGAAAACCGTGATAGCTGTAGAATCCCATCTGATGAAGCTAAAGAATTCCTTAAACCACTATCCACAGTCAAACTCGGTAAAAGATATCCACCTTCCCAAAAATGAGATGGCAAAAGAAATAAAAGAACAAATAAGGAAGAGTCAAGAAAAGAAAAGCTATTTAGATGTAAACAGAACCAAAAACCACAACCCTGCAATGATTGATGTTGGATACATGAAAAGAAGATTTTAAGCCCTGTGGATTGTTTACACATTCATTTCTTAATATGGTCACTATCATTGCACAAATATGACGTTTTTTACTCAACCTTGCGACAACAAATTGTTCCATTAAAAAGAAAGAGAGAGAGAGAGAGAGAGAGCCAGATGCGATTCTCAACCTCTAGGCACTGTATGTTGTAATAGGTTTTTTCTCGTGTAAGTGACAAATTAGACAATAAATTCAAAATGGGGGGGGGGGTACAATCCTCGCATAAATGGAAGTACTGGAACCCCAAACAAAAAGAAAAGAGAACCATCAAAACATGCTGCGTACACATCTTCCACATCTGAATATGCAAATAGTCTTGATTATAATTGTTAATAAGCAACAATAGATAAACACATCCAATCATTCTAATGCTACTTGATCATTTCATGTTCCTTGAAGGATGACAAGAGCATACGGGTGTTTCCCCTCCCAGGGACACCCGTATCATCACCAAACTTATAATTATTGTGCTCTCATTTGATAAAGATACTATGTGAAGCTCAAGTTACAAAATTGAATATTATAAATCAAGCCGTCTATAGCCAAAAGAAGATATCTTACAAATCATGCTTGTTAACCAACCTTACTGGAAAAAGGGTCCTGTTTCAGAACACTTTCAAAAGATAATAAATTCAAGTTTTTAAAAGTAATCAACATTTGACAAGGTAGATTATTGATTTCGAACAGTATTTGCTCTTCATAGTGTCATAAGCTCATAGAATATTATGATTACAATCTTTTGGTTCACTCAGAACAGACATACAGACATCAAATAGAAAAGAAATACAAAGCAAGCACCATTATGCACTACAAGAGATGACACCAAAAAAAGAACATGATCGGTTTAATTCAAATGAGCCACATAGAAAAATAAAATCAAAACAAAGAAAAAGTTGATAGCAAAAGTTACTGGCACAACCAACGAACTATAAAAAGAGACAGAATGCAGTTCCATATTACCAACTGCAATTGGCTCTGTTGATGCAGAAACAGGTTGGCCCTCAACTCCATCCTCTCTTACAGGAGTATAAATGGCCACTACCCTGTACCCGATGTCATCCACATTAGCTTCATACATTTTTCCTATTTCTCCTGCAATCAATATCAATCTTTGGCAATGAGATACTGGAAGACACAGAACAAGGATTCTCTCAGAACATATTCCCCAAAGCAGAAATGAAGGAGCCAATACAACCACCTATATTGTTTACGATCATAACAGAAAAAGAGAATAGAGACATCCTAGTTGTTAAATCTAGAACAGCCTTAATGCACATTAGGACAAAAATATTCCTTTGAACAGAGAGAGAGAGAGAGAGAGAGAGAGATTTCATTTTCCAAAACTTCAAAGAAACGTCAAACTCTTACATCAGGATGCTTAAGCTTAGCTCAGTCATTCTAGTTGGGGACAGTTACTGTATAGATGCTGTCAAACAATCCACCTGATAACAAAAGAAATCAACCTAAAGTTTTAACTTTGGAAGCCGGTTGGTATTTGTGTATGCTAATCAAATGATTACGTGTCTCACCATTACAACACAGTGCATTTTCCTCGCTAGATGCAGAAAACCATAAAGTAGTGGCAGCTAGAATGGGAGATGTGGAAGCAGGAAGGACACCAAACCTCCATTTTCTAGCATGCAAGAAAAGAGCTAATTGATATTTTTTTTGATAATTAAGGCAGTTTTATTAACAAGAAAAAACGAAACACATAACGGGGATACAACAGTACAAGAGAAAGTACTGAAGAAACCAAAACAACCAGGAGAACCCACCCACCCGTGACCCATAGGCCCAGAAACAGGCCCACCCAGATCCTCATCAACCGACTTGACCTCAAGCCCAGGCGCATAGACCACCAACTGGTCCTCAACTCCCTCGGGCTTCAGTGAACAGACGCCACCCACAGGCCCACCTCCAACTCCCGGCCCAGCACACTCAGCACAGCCGACCCAGCCTTCCAACAGCCCCCCCGAGCCCTCACCCAAGACATACCCGATGAGCCTATTCAAATCCTCAAGCAAACCCTTAAGCTTTAAACGACAATGCATTGGGCAGCAAACCTCTGACATGGCAGGAGTAGCCCCCAAATCAGACATAGCTGCCCCCTCGACTGCAGTGTTCTTCCCTACCAACACAGTCGACTTCCCTTTGCCTCCTGCAAATGGAACGGCACTTTGAGCAGGAGAAACAGCCTGCCCATGACCACCCTTTCTTGACCCCATCTGAACAGCTTCCGCGAAAGACAGCTTCTCTCCTTTTCCCACTGCACCGCCAGCACCAAGATGAATCCCTACCGGCCCAAAGTGATCGACCACCCCCTGGAAACACGCTGCCATAGCCAACCAACCAGCTCCCTCTCGACCTTCAGGGACCATGACCACCCCTGTCCGGCGTCCTTCTCCAAACTCCATCACGGCAACAAATCTACCCGACTTGTTAGCACGTCGTTGAGCCAGGAAAGCCCTAGAGCCTTCATTGAATCTCAACACGACATCCTGATCGGCATCAACTCCCAATAGCTGGCTGGCTAAAGAAACTAACCAGGCAGCCCCTAATCTCCCAAACGAAATGGCACTATGAGACTTTCGACTCCACTCCGACCATCTAACAACTCCCCTAACATCAACAGACACCTGAAAGGTTTTGGCTTCTACTCGAAAACACCTGTCTAAACCCATCTTAAAACTAGAAGCAGCACAACCAGTAAACAAGAACCATGACAACAACAAGAGAAAACATAAGAAAAAACAAAAGAGGAATCTAAAGAGAAGGGAGAGCTTCTCTCACTAAAAGGTGGAACCCCTGTGCATCATATTAGTGACAGAGCTAATTGATATTAACCATAACAAATAATTTAGCAAATCTTGCCAACTTTCTGGTCTGATCAGTGCATTTTGTTTGACAGAAGCAACAAAATACTCATAGGTTTAAGCACAAAACGTGAGGCCAAATACAGGATCTCTTGGACAGGATTTTAGAATCAATAGTACGTCATATCTAACAATTAAGCATCAATGAGGACTTTGTGCAGAGCGCCCAAAAGGAATTGCAATCAATTCAAGGGTGATCTTGATCGACTAATGACAAAAAAAAAATCAACTTTTGCTCAAACTTCATCTCAGGCCATTCCTGACCATATTCTACCTCCTTTACTGCAAGAGTGACTTTAAGAAACGATACATTGTCCAGCAAATAGAATGTTGATCACAAATGCACAAATGGGGTAAAAACCAAGACACAGTGATTGAACAGATCGCAGAGTTCCCTAACATACAATATACAAGTTTTGGCACATTTTCACCCCAGTTTTCTCATCAGCTTAACCACCCATTGCCCATTTTCTTTTCATATGTGGGCTGATTAATGATAAATAAATAAGTTCGTCTCCAAAGACAAGATATGAACTTTGGAGTTGTAAGATAAACGTTTTTAGCATACCATGTAAAGAGATCAGATAAAGGTTTTTAGCATACCCTGTATAGAGATCAGATCAGGACTTCCAACCATTGATCTAAGCCACTGAATTCTGCTTTTGCCTTCCTTTCCTCCAGTATAAGTTCCACGAACAGCATATAAGTTGGTGTGAAAGCCCCTCCCCTCAATCTCCAGCTTATCTATTCTAGGAACACCTAAACAAAAAACTAATACCTTTAAATAAAATATAACAGGAAATGAAGATAATGAGAGGAATGATGCTTCCTAATATGAAAATCAACAATGCTATTAGAACTAATGAAACGAACATAGCTAGCAGCAGTCAACCCAAGTCAACATAAAAGGCAAAAACTTCCATATCGTTCAGTGACTTTTTGGTCTGCCAAATAATGGTTTGAAGCCTTCCAACAAAATCTTCAGCTTATGTGTAGGTGTACCCAGAAGAAACTAAAAATGGAGTCCGATCTAACTAAAACCACTGATGCTTCTTTTTTTTGGGTAATTAAAGAACTGCTGGTTTTCCATTAGAAGAACAATGTTCTAAAGTTTTAAACATCCAGACATCTCTAAACACAAAAGAAGATGAGAAAAAAATGATAAAACAGGAAATTAAATGTGTCACCATTTCAACATTATGGAAATTGTAGAACTAATTCTTGGAACCCATCCAAATAAATCACAAAGTAGTATAATAATAACAGACGGACAGAAGAACTGGAGTCAACATGACATATTAGTAATATGCCAGAAAGGAAGTACCAGCTTCGTTATAGAAAGTTGAAGCCAACTTTTTCAACAGTTATCCCAGGGCCTAGTTATAACAAGTATAACCCAACAGTGATGCTAAAATAGTTGAAAGAAAGCAACAGAAATTATGTGCCGATTATTGAGCAAGAAAACAGTTAATGAATCAAACTCACTGCAGCGTGCATAGAAAAGTACCTGGCAATACAGGTGCAGTTTCAGCATATACTGGCTCAGTTGACCTCCCAAACACGTCAGTCACAATGCATTCACATGTCAGATATCGGCCGATGTCCTCAAGCCGCACCTTGTAGGAGCAGGACCTCTGTGTAGATAATGCTTCATAGGAATTTCTTTCTCCCTGGCCCACTTCTGATGAACAGAACCTGCAGTGTCCCTCGTGTCATATATAGAGAAATGGATGCTATTACAAGAGCTAGTAAGATGAGATAAGTTTCTACAAGACTGGGCAACAAGAGACCAGGATAATAAAAACAAAAACATGACAGTCTGAGAATTCGACTTAAGAGAGAAAGCCGTAATTCAGATAGCTATCTTTTGCTCAAGTTCTATTTCCCTACCATAATACTACGCGGTTTCTAAATATAATTGCTAAGTGGGAACAATTAGTGAACAAAGTGAGAGTCTGCAAAGACATTTCGAATATGTTGCAACTACTCAAAAAGGTACCACCATACCATTGGTATCTGACATCTTTCTTGTACTTGCTCCAAACACGTTGTTGAGTCTCACTCTTTGGAATTATTTCAACAGCGGTGAGCACCTCACCTTCAACTGCCTTTCCAGTTAGGGCAAGCAACTCCACTTTTGGCAGCTCTGAGGGGCAATGCAATATCCAAATTCAGAAAGAAATACAAAACTTCTACAAGTTCACTATGTAGGACAAGTTAGATTACAGATGCACAGGAATTTTTCTACATCTCATAAATCCGCATCCCAAGTAAGGAATGCAACACTCATGCAAGTCCAACCTCCAACAAATGCGGGAGCTATTTAAGAATCAATTGTGATTTAAAGGGCCATTGCTTTGGTATGGGCAAAGGGAAGCTTTTACCTGGGAGAATAATATCAGTCGCCTCAGACAATCTGAGTTCCCCCACAACTGAATCTGACCGAACAGGGGTATATCTGTGAGATACATTGAAAAATTAATTACAATAGGTTTCCAGGATAAATGAAATTTTTGATATGCTAAAAGATGAATCCTAAATTCTAATTGGATCCCAAGGGAAGGATCAGCAGAACATAACACATTTTTGGTTCAACAAACAACTTGTGCACCAGAAAAGAGGCATATCCAACAGGCCTTTCTTTGATTCTTACAGACTCCAGGTCCAAAGAGGCTGACCTCTCTTGGTGAACACCACTAGCATCGCAATGAAGCTGAACCTAAAAACTATTTTGATATGAACATTTATATGCATGTGGCCCCCACAAAAAAGCATATGCAAAATAGAATCTTCAATGTGACAATTGGAAAAAAAAAAGCACTTGTGTTTCAAATTATTGCAAAGTTCCAATTTTCTCAGATATCCCCGAAGGGACCTCCTTATGACAGTTATTTGAACCCCACTACCCCACACTTCTTAGTAATTCATATAAGCATGAGAAATAAACAATTATATTGATTAGAACAAGGTGATCCATCCGGGCTATCATGGTACGCAGATAGAGTGAGCAATGACACCTGAAAAACCAAAACAGATCAACCTTGCCAGGTAGGGTAGCAAGATCAAACATTGTTGGTGGTCTAAAAATAGATATGTGGCTAATTGATGATTTCAATGATGATCCGCACAAAACTTGCAACTTTCTTGAGATCTATTGTCACTTTTTTTTTTAGATCTGTCACCACCGTTCAACAAGAAAATATTTTTCAAAGATCTGTCAGGGGTATTAACTTTATGTTAAAAAAGGTTTCCTACTGGAAACAAACACAACCAAACCTGTAGCAACTTTTGTGGCAAAGATTGATAGAACATTGACTGTTTTTCGCTTTTCAAAAGCTTTCTAGGGAAAGTTCAACCTGTTATCAATTATTTCATTGTTCTGAATAAACTTTCTTTTTGCCATAAAATACAGGAAGAAAAAGGTAATTTGCTATACTTACCCAAACAACAAACGGCAATTATAATCTGAATCAGCAACTTCATAGGTGCTCAAGTTAGCTCCATTGATAAGAATAATAGTACCCTCGTTAGTTTCTCTATACCAGCTGTAAAGGCTTGATCCCTCGTACCCACCGGAATATTCACCTTCTCCAGAATAAGTACCGGAAGACAACTCCTTCACCCGAACATTAGAAACTACTGGAAGAGCTGCCACATTGTTTATCAAATTTTATCAAATAACAAGACTACACAAGTGTTAAGGGACATTAGGGTTTGTGTAGTTATGGAAAGGATTTGGAAGGTTTATTGTTTTTTATATTTTCCTTGTATATTCCACCGGTGTATTGCCCCATTTATATATTGAATGTGTGAGGAGAAAGGTTAACTCTTTCTTCTCTCTTTCCAGTGGAATCCTAGTTTCTATAACATGGTATCCAAGCATTAGGTTTTACATATTTTCTGCCGCATCTTTGTATATGAATGCTTTGGCATGACAAGGGCCAAAAGCCAGCAAATATGGAGCACATGAATTATGTAGGACCAACTATTTAACGGCTCAAGAAAAGGAGGTATTGCTTGCGCCAAAATCAGCTACATTGGATGAAAACAACCACTTGAGCTTATCACTTGCTTAGAAATAAAGCATAATCTATATGTACTACAGAAAATTTAAGGAAGAGTCTTCCAATTACATCATCAGAAATATATGGGTATGAATACATACACAAGGGCACCTCTGTGCTAGGTCCTCAAGTTAGCCACTAACAGGAAACAGATTTCTAATATTCTACACTAAAGACAACGAATGAGCTATACCTGGGGCCACTCGAGAGCTGGAGACTGCGACCAATGGCTTCCCACATTTGCCATCATCACGAGTGGGGAGCCAATACAAGGCCAAGAAAGCCCCGACATCTTCCAGTGATGGTACATAAATTCTGCCATCATTCACTACCATTCAGTGTCATGATCCAGACACGAATTCCCGAAATCTTGGAATATAACAAAATGCAGTACTTACAGTGTTTTCCCACTTATAACAGCATCTTCACAAGCACTAGATGGATCACATAATGCAGATCCGTGCAGCTGATTCTTTGTTCGGTACCAAATATATTGTCCAACACCTTCTTGACCACCAAAATATGTTTTCACTGGGATTACCTCCTCATTCTCAACGCAATCAGGGATTTCCAGGCTCACTCCAATAGGATCCGCTGTTGAAGACAAAAACAAAAATATCCAAATTTAGACATGGTATAGAGGTTAGGCCACTAGAATCAGCGCACCACAAGTTGTGCACAATGTATCATAGTAAAAAAACAACAAATATTAATCAAAGAAAAAACACTAGTCAAACATCTATTTGTTCTCCACTAAATAAACCTACAGCCTCTGTTTCATTTATTTCTACAGAGGCTGCAATTTTACATGATTCACTATCAATAAACAAAAGATTATAGAAAACAATTAAACCAAAGGACCCTGAACTCCTTGGAACATTACATGGATTTTCAAGAACAGATGTTCAACTAACCCGGAGCAATTATGTCTGATAATATGCTCCTAGGACTCCCTTTCATTCCGTCTTGGCGCACGGCAGTGTAAACAAGTTCAACGCATCTCCCCACATCCTGAAGAGCCAAATCCAGAAAATCTGACAGAAAACGTTGTAAGATATTGATATTATTAGTTCCAAATGGGCAAGTGAGAAGACTCATCTCATAATTCATAACACGCACCTAAAGTACTTATTTTCTCCCGCACGCCATTACTTTTCACCCTAAACCATTCATGGAAACATTCTCCTCTCTCCCTGAATCAATAGAAAATGATATTCATTTCAGATTCAGTTCCAACAGAGAGGCTAGAGGTTCCAGCCTTATCAAAATGTAAAAGATGGTGAATCAAATGTCTCACCCTCCACTATAAGATGCAATAAAGCTCACACGTTGTCCTTCTATCATTGATCCAAGAAACTCTAAAGACCGACAAGTAGGAGGGCCTGCATTACATAACAAAATCCACAATAATTTTTATTTAGTATATGCTACTGAAAAAATAATTGACCTATCACAATTAATCTTCTGAACTGAAGAGACTAGATTCCTACTGAATGACTGTTACGCGTAGTAATAAATAGATTCCACAGTTTGTGAGAATAAGCTGGTTCATAACATAGTTCAGAAGAGGAAATTGAATTTGTACCAGGAATAATAAGTCCAATTTGTTCAGAAAGAACAATAGGACCACGGGCCCAGTCATTTCTGACAGGCTCACATGAAATGGAAATAAAGAAGCCAATGTCATCAATGGTGAGCAAATATGACGCAGTATTTGCACCCCTAATTTCAATTTGCGCGCCATCTAAACTGGTCTGCATATACAAAACATTTAAGGAAAAAAGGATATCAATTAATTGAGCACCAAACTTTTTGAGCAACCATGACTTTCTGCTGCTGGAACAGCTCTGCAAGTTGTTGATAAAATAATATTTAACAGAACAAAAATACCCTGAACCAGCGGAAAACTGAATCTCCCTCTTCACCACCCCAATATTTTTTCTCTGCACTTAGTGTGGTTCCTTCAATAGCATTTCCGACTAGTTGTAGAGAGAGCAACCTCGGGGTTCCTAATCATCAAGTAGCACTCAGCATAATAACCAAATCTTAAGCAACTAACATAAAAAACAATCACATATGAGGATTTATACATAAGAACTAGTTCAAGTATGTCCTACATTTTACACATTGCACTAGTACTAACATTCATTTGCAGACCAGCACATGACGAATATATTCATTGAGGTGACAGGCCATTATGCGAACAACATTAGCCAGAGTAAAATCAATGCCAGGAAATGTGATCCCAAACACTGAACAAAAAATGGCATCAGCCGCAGCAAATTTTCACATAGAATCTACTAAATGTTGACTCTTTAAAAAATTTCACGTGCAGATGTGAGATACAACATCCCATGGGTATCACATGCACCTATATATTGCTCTCAAGAGCACAATTCAGGAGAGTACAGTTAAGAGTAAGAGGAAAAGATTTCCAGCACAGGACAAGTTTGTTGATTTGGATTAATCTCTTACTTAACTAACATAGGTATTTCTACTCACAGATGCTTTGGCAAGATCTGCTTGGTCAGAAGTTGAAATAGTATGAGGAAGCACTTTCACATTCTGCTGATTTTAAAAACTTCACTCATCTCACAAGTTTCCGGAATATTGTACATGATTTATGCAACATTTTTCCTCTGCTTCTCATCGAGCATTATGAAATTCCAAACACTGACAATAAATATCATTCAATAAAATTCATTCGAACACCTTTGTGCATCACTTTAATGCCGTTTTGGCAATTGCAAATATAATTTTCAGACCCAAAGAGCATGAATTACCAGGGCGAACACGTTCCTGCCCCATACAAGTTCTTGGCTCCCCTACAATCCCATCATCACGTATTGGACTGCATTGGAAGGAAATGAATTTACCAATCGCATCCTTTGTAATACGATACTGAAGAAGCCCTGAAACCTCGGGTATTAGAGAACCGGAGTCAGTTTCAACCTGCAGATTCCCGAGAACATTTAAATCAATATAAGCATATATAACTGAATGTTCGTAATTTTGTGCGGTATGCATAATGAGAAATAAATTTTAACTTGCCCAAACTCTTGGATGAAACAAGATGTTAGTCGATCTCCTGACATTTTAGTTTTTAACTTGCCCAGAACTGGAGATCACATAACTTTAAGAACTATCTGAGCATATTGAGCATATGATGCTTGTAAAAAATATGACAACATTTCCTAATACAAATAATCAATATGAAAATAGTAGACAGAAATATGCACAGAAGATGATTCAGAGAAAAAGTAATAGCTATTTATAGAAGTAGTACAGATCAAAAGAATAAGGAAAAAAAAAAGAGAAAGAAGAAACAATTTCATAATTTGGTAGGCTTTGGAGCAGAATTTGTTTGCAGTTATAAAATGAATTCTGCAAACGGAAGAGTGACGAGATGGCAATTTTAATGATAGCAATCATCGTTTACATATGTGGAAGCCAGGCACCTAAACCTACATAACCATCACTCATTGGAAAAGTCAAGTGCACATAAATTACACCATGTTGCTATAGGTGTATACCTCATGCATATACCAATTGTAGATGCTTTTCCCCTCATGGCCCCCAATGTAGCCATATGATGCTGTCAATATTCCATCTTCAGCGTAATCACCAGTAATAGATAAGAAATTCAAGCTTGGGGGAAGAGCTGAAAAATATGTAGTGACAAATCTTGCATTAAAAATTAAGGGTTTAAGCATAATGGTGCTGCAAATCAAGATACTTGTTCATTGAACAATGTATTGCTAGAAAAAGAAAGAGGTTTTCTCACTCTCAACCGATCTATCTGATATAGCAAATGCTGGTTCACCGGATTCACCATCTGTAGTCATAGGAGTATATTTGACAACAATGTGATACCCAACAGCTCCTAAAGGTATGCGGAATGCCTACAAAAAGACCAAAGCTTAACTAAGACTCCGCTCCAGATATTAAAGCAAACAAACAATGCCTGCAGTTGAGGACGACTGCATAGTCATGGTTAGTGAAAAGTAAACATCATCTACCTTAGCAATCTTGGAAGTGCTCAACGCTTCCAGATCTTTGTCATCATCCAGTACTGATGATCGTTTTTTAAACCACTGTACTCTGCTGGTACCCTCACTTCCTCCAGTAACAATACCAGTTACTGTGATCTTGCTGTTCTCTCTAAATTCACCAATTATCTTCACATTTGTTACCTTTGGTGGCGCTGGAGTTTTGACAATGATATGCATCGTAAGAAGAGTTAACAACAGCATGCACCATAGATAATAAAAGCAATAGATCTGTGTTTTTAAGTAGGAACACTTTCCATGCAAAAACATAAAAGCAGAGGGAAACAAAAGCATCGTCACTGATACATAAACAAGAGGATACCAGAAGAAACAGGACACAAAAAGATTTATTGTGATAATCATTAAAACAGTAGCTTCAGCATAACCAAGCAAATTATCTACTTTGATAAGTAAGACAATCTTATTAACGAAAAAGAAAGATGACAGTACAAGATATACTGACGACAATTAAAGCATACACGCTAAAAAAACTAATAAATCTGAAAAATCCACAAACGGACAACCTAAACCCGAATTAGCCCACAGAAAAAGAGAACGCAACACAAAACCCCCCAGTGTAACCAGAGACAGAGTCCTGTCTTCGAAACACCTCTCATTCCTCTCCCTCCATAAATACCACCAAATACAAGCTGGAATCATCTTCCAAATGACCAAAGCAATTGGATCCTCAAATTTCCTCCTCCAACACTGCAGAACATCCACCACCTTCCTAGACATAACTCAATCATAGTTAATGATGCTCAGCACATGCCCCCACAATCCTCAGTCACACAAACACCCCTCCTCCTTAAGTTGTCAATGGTCAAAATTTTCCCATGAGTGGTCTCCCAAACAAAGAAAGCTACTCTAGGGGGAAACCAATTCCTCCAACAAAGTCGCCATGGAAAATCCCCATTGGAACCCTCCAAAAGAAAGCATATATCGATTTCACAGAGAAAACACTGCACTTAGAACCCCTCCACAGCATTTTATCCTCTCCCCCCTCTCTTCCTCCTACTACATGAATACAACAAAGAAAAAAACTCTCAACAAACTTCCATCTCCCAATCGTTAATCAACCTATAAAAATGAACATCCCACACAACCACACCGGAACCCATCTCCATGCAATCAGCCACCCAAGCGTCTTTCCTTTGAGCAATAGAAAATAATTGAGGAAACTCCTCACTCAACGGTCTATTCCCACACCACTTATCATGCCAGAACCGAATTCTAGAACCGCTCCCAACCACAAATCATATGTGCTTTTTTAAAAAGTTCCACCCTCTACTAATGTTTTTCCACAAACTCACCCCATAAGAACCCTAAACCATCAAAGTGCTCCAACCACTCACCTCGCACCCATACTTCTCTGTAATGACTGTCCTCCACAAGTTCTCTTTCGTAATTAAATCGCCAAAGCCATTTTCCAAAAAGAGCTCTATTGAACAGGGTCAGCCTTCTAAGCCTCAACCCTGCAACACTAATAGAGGAGCAAACTCTAGCCCACCTAACAAGGTGAAAACTATACTCATCGCCCCCACTTCCCCACAAAAAATCCCTTTGAAGCTTCTCCAACCTATTAGCCAGAGACATTGGAATAGGAAAAAGAGACATAAAATAAGTAAGAAAGCTAGAGGAAGCCTACAACCCAAAAATATCTGCCAACCCATATGCTCACACATTTATACATAGCACCAAGAGGAAGCCTAAGGTAGGACATCGGGATAGACAACACCATACAACCTAAAAATATCCGCCAACCCCTGCACATCCACCACTTTGCCAATAGGAAAAACCTCAGACTTGCCAAGGTTAATCCTAAGACTGGACACCACCTCGAAGCACAAAAGCAAGCATCTCAGATTCCGCACTTGATTCTCCACATCCTCACAAAAATCAACGTATCATCCGCAAAGAGTAAATGCGAAATGCACACCCCATTACTGCCACCTCTCCCAACCTCATAACCCCTTATAGTGCTTCTTCCAACTGCCTCATTCATCATCCTGCTGAAAGCTTCCATGACAATCACAAGCAGAAGGGGTGAAAGAGGATCACCCTGACGCAAACCTCGAGTACTCCAAAAGAAACCAAGAGGAGAGCCATTCAACATCACGAAAAACTTAACCGTAGATATACAAAACTCAATCCAACGACACCACCTCTCTCGAAACCCACATCTCCTCAAAAGATACAATAAGAATTTCCAAATCACATAATCATAAGCCTTGTGAATATCAAGTTTGCACATAACTCCTGGAACATTCGACCTCAATCTCGAATCAATGAAGCAGAAAGCATCCTAACAGAATATTGTTATGGATTGCACAAAGGAAAAAGATAAGGATGTGGAGTTTACCGCAGAGGATGGCTGGCTCCTCTATGTGGTTTTACTCATATGATACATAGGACATATCACGCTTACAGTTAAATAACAATCTCGACAAATATAGAGCGAAATATCGCAAAAAGTTCTTGACACCAAGACGTACCTTTCTTCACTACTTGAGACACTACTGATGCTGATTCCCCTTCCTGCCCTGAAAGGTATACCGATTATTCTGTTAAGTACTGATCCATACGAAATCTACATAGCAGGTATAGATAGAAGATTTCTACAACACAGAAAGGTGCTGTACAAACCCTCAAAGTTGGTAGGTATATATACGAAAGCCAAAACTCGCCCAACATCTTCTTTGGTCAAGTTATATTCCGATGTACCCGTTGACACAGGCAGAAAGTCTCTGCAACAAAAGTCATAAACCGATGGGGGTATGATAGCTAATTATACAACGAAAAACTGACTGAAAATTATCATGGAGATAAAAGTTCTATGTCAGTGTGTAAAAACCAAAATCTTAAAAAGAACCTTACAATTTAAAACTAAAGCACACAAATACCAAAACCAAATATAAAGAGGAAATGAAGAAACACAAATATCACAACTCATCTAGGTCCGAAAAATTATTATTAACCAAAATCAGGGGAAACTTTATTCCTCAAGCATTGTAAGTGGGACAACCCAAGCAGGATGTAAAATTTGGCAGGAAAACATGCGAATACCAACCCTGTGTCCTTATTCTCACGTAGCCACTCAAACTTGCTGGGACCCTCTCTTCCTCCAAGGTAATCACCCACTCCTTTGATTATATTTCCTTCAACAACATCTCCATTAATTTTGACATTACTGACCGATGGAGGAGCTGCAATCATGAGACAAGATCCACTAGTATGTGTTAGAACGCACTTTGGGTGACAAATTTATAATTAACGAATCAAACATTAAAAAAATGTATAAGAGCTAATTGAAAGCCTAGGTGTACATTTGAAACAATTGCATTGGCATATTGGCAAAGAAAAGCTAAAACATCCACATACGTACAGACAATTTGAACAAGAAAAACTTTAGCAAAACCATATTACTGACCGATGTACTCCCCTCACACACCTGCTTTTACAAAATCTGTATGCTTATATTGAGGTTCTCCTTTGGCACCTTCTTCTGTTACTGGTGTGTACATATAGACTAAACTTGAATCAACATCATCTATAGTCAGCCGGTACTCCTCATCTTCTGCTCCAGTAATTACCAAGGGGCTGCCATTCCATTTTCTCCTCAACCAACTGAAAAATGCGAAATGTTCAGATATCCCATTGAAAAAGTTTATTTATTCATATTCCCACCTGATACATTAAATGTGATGCATGAAAAATATATCATATGTGAATATTCATAGTCTGTCTAATAGCATGCATAATTATTTTGTCCATACAGCTCACCTAGCGACACCTTTTCCAGGAATCCCACCACACCATGCAACCTCAGCATAACCTCTAATGGTATTTCCCTCCACCAGTTCCCCACGGACTTCAAGGTTCACAACCTTTGGAATTCCACTTCCTTTGCAAGATAGGAAAGGTAGAAAAAGTGAAGGCCAACAAACATTAAAGAGGAAAAAGATGCAATAATGGCATGATGCAAGTTGCAAATATCAAGACTATTTCAATAACAGTTGGCCGAGGCTTAAAAAAAACAGTTGGCTGAGTCTACAAGACCGTTGGCTGAGTCTACAAGACAGATAGTTTAATCCATAAGATCTTGCATAGAAAGTGAGGGAAAGTTGGAATAGATGGAGTAAGGAGCTTTGTTTTAAAGAATTAAAAAATTGATTAGTTAGGGTAACCAATTTGAAATAGGGGATATAGCTTATTAAAATTGATGATTTCAGAATAATGTGAGGAGCTTTGTTTGCTGCCTTGAGTAAGTTTTCAAGTGTTTTAGACTTCTGTGGGAGTTGTTATGCCAAATGAGAAAAATCTTTGAGTAACTCTTATTTGAGTTGTTATCCCTCAAACAGAAAATATAAAAGATTGTTTGCTTCGATAAAAGACAATCTTCAGTTCTTATGCTGTGTTAAGTGCTGTCCAGTACAATAACTACATGATTCTGAGCATATGCTTGATTCGGTAGTGTAGACTGGGGCTTCTCAATCCGGTTCAGATAGCCATTCATGGAAGCTAAATGGTGAATTCTTCTAACACTGCAGATGCTGTTTGTTTTGTTTTTTGTTGATGGAAGAAGTACTTAACCTTGTAAAGAAGCCCTAATGTATTCAAAGATAAATTTGGAAAGCCAGATAGCTGGTGTGACACCCTTGTTTATAGATTCTTATTTTTCTTGTGATGGAGATCAAAGCGCAGTGTTCTAAAATGTTGGGAAAATATTCATAAATCAGGTTTTATTATTGCCTGGGAGACTGTAAAACTTTTTTTTTTATAAGTAAGCCAATCTTATTAAAAAAGAAAAACCAAATATACAAAACAACAGAGTCAACCATACAAAAGACTATACTGAAAACCCCTAACATAAGCAAGCAAGAAAGCTAAGAAAATCCGAAAAACCCGAAAAATGATAACCCAACATCACATTAGCCCAAAGAAAAAGCGATTGCAAAACAAGACTCCTTAAGCTATCCAAAGACCGCTCCGAATTTTCGAAGCATCTATTGTTCATCTCCCTCCACAAGATCCACCAAACAGCAAGAGGAATCATCCTCCACACTGCCAAAGCAATGGGGTTGTCCAACTGCTTTTTCCAGCCCCTCAACACCTCAATCACCCTCCTTGGCATAACCCAAGAAAGGTTCATAATGCAAAATAAATACGCCCACAACCCTCTAGCCACCGAACAATGCAGAAAAAGAGGATCCACAGACCCCCCCCCCTCGCCTTTACACAAGAAACACCAATCAGTCAAGTAAAAGCCCCTCCTCAAGTTGTCAATAGTCAACACTCTCCCATGAGCAACCTCCCAAGCCAAAAAAAAAACTCTAGAGGGAGCCAAAGTCTTCCTGCACTGACGCCAAGGGAAACCTAAATCAATATCCCTCGAAAGAGATCTATACATAGACTTGACCGAAAAGGCACCGATTTTGGAATTCCACCACCTCATCTTATCAACCTCCCCTCTCCTAACAACCTACCCATACAGCAAAGAATAAAAGGCCGCAAATTCATCCAACTCTCAATCATTGGCGGTTCTAGAAAACTAAACATTCCAAATCGTAGTTCCCGACCTATCCTCCAAATAATCTGCCATCAATGCATCCTGATTCTGAGCCAAAGAGAAAAGGAGAGGGAAATCTAACCTTAAAATTCTCTCTCCACACTAAAGATCATTCCAAAAATGAACTCTAAGCCCGCACCCCACCACAAAAAAGAGCCTCTCATAGAAGTATGCCCACCCACTACTAATATGCTTCCACAAGCTCACCCCAAAAGAATCCTTAACCACCGGAGTCCTCCATCCCCCCACCTCGCAACAATACTTCTCCAAAATGACATGCCTCCATAAACTATTAGTATCCGTAGCGAACCGCCACAACCACTTCCCAAGTAAGGCCTTATTGAACAAAGGCAACCAGCCTATCCACTTCTCTTTTTAGGCCCGTAATATGGTTCCACAGGTCAGCAACATTAAATGACGCCACATTCCCTCCCGGCAAAACAACAGCACGCTTTCCATCCAAATATCCAGCCTTCGTCACATTAATGGAAATCATATTGGGAGTCATAACGTCTGCCGCCCCTCCTGCAGGTAAATCATTAGACGTTTTGGAATCCACCGAAATTCTGCCATATCCAAAATTTTCAAAACTGAGGCTCGACCTCCTCTCTTCAACCGCCACCACTAGAGACTGCACCACCTTAGCGAAAGAGACATCATGTCTAATGCTTGATGAACCCAAAGACTTCGCAGAACAGAAGGACGGGAGATGCAAAAGAAAGCAACCACCTCCCAGAAGACACGATTCATAATCTACCACCCGTGACCATTTTTGCCTTCTGGAACCATCACCGCCCCCACCTTTCTTCTCCCACCATATTCTGCTACCACTACATACCTACCACCCTTATTAGAACATCGTTGACCCTGGAATCCACATCTAGATTTGTTAAACTTAGAGGCAAAATCAACTCCAAGACTAGCTTCCATCAATTTACTCGACATATTAACCATCCAAACAGACATACCTCCCCAAATGAATCAAGTTCACAGACTTAACACTCCACTCGGAAAACTTAATCTCACCCTTAGCATTAATAAACACTTGTAGTTCCTTCGACTCAATACGAAAATTGCGAGAAAATGTCGCCATAATCCAAACACCGATATCAAAAATCAGAGAACCTACCCATCAGAACGGTCTAACAGATGAAACACCCACAAATATCATACATTGAAAACTGGATGACAAGAAAATGTTGCATACCGCGTTGAGAAACTAGAATATATTGTGCTTAGCGATCTTGGTACTATGATATGGAGTTTGATGAACCTACAAAGTACTACGCTTTCTGATCTTAGTATTGTGCTCAATGACATATGATAATAGTCTGGTAGCGGTACAATGGTACCATATTAGGTGAGATATGTGGTGATAGCTCGGTACATGTTTTGTGATCTTAGTACAGTTGCTCCATAACGTATGATGCACAATTGGTTACCATGCTTTATAATCCTAGGCTATAAGCTTCTGACAATAACATGATATTTACATTTACAGCTATTACCATGCTTTGTGAACTGGTTTCGTAGCTCAGATAAATTTTTTTTTTTGATAAGTCAATTTTATTAAAGGAAAAAAAAAGACACAACAACGGTGTCAACAGTACAAGAGATTATACTGAAAGCCCCCAAAAACCACCAAACAAAACAAAGCCCTGCAACTCCCATGAGCAACCTCGACCATCGTTCTCCCAAACCCCACCTCCCATGAATCCCTCCTAACAGTCCAACTCAAGAAGCCCGCCTTTTGATCTTAGTTTTCCTAGCACACGAAGAAGACCCGTCATAGTTAATCGAAGAATACAATCCCTGCAACTCCCTTATCATCTTTCCGCTGGATTTTCTAGAATTTTTGGAACTATGCTGCACCCTATCACGTTCCAACGCAGCAAAGAGATTCCTCAGCTCTTCCTCGTGACCGTCACACGACACCCCAACCAAATGTCCAACAGAGGATACCATATCTAAGACCCACTCCGGAGATTTGCCCACTGAAGCCCCGGCATTCCCCGAGCACACAATCTCCCCTCCGTCAGGGCTACATACTGCCAGAGGACCCATACCCAGCTCTTGTTCGGCAACCACAACCAAAGACATCTCCCCTCCCGCGTCACCCGCCCCACCAATCCCTTCCACCATGCACCCAGCTTCAACACAAAACGGGCCCACCCCCTCTGCACTCCCACTACGCGGCCCAAGTGACTGAATATCCCCAGCAGGCCCAACACCCAGCCCATCCCCTCCACACTGGACTCCCGACGCCCCCAGGCCTTCCAGGAGTATTAAGGAAGACCCAGCGACCCCAGCAAGGCCTTCAGGAATGAGGCTCGGCCTAAGCAACTCCCCCGGAGAAGTAACAACTACTTCGACATGCACAGGACTAGATCTCGGTGACATTATCGGCGCCGGAAACCCTTCTGAACCTTCAGGACAGAGATTCGGCATGCAAAACACCCCCGGCGAAGAGAAATCCACGTCTGCATGCGCAGGACTGGAGCACGGCGACCGCTCCGGCGCCGGAACGACCACCGTACAGTTGCGTCGCACCTCAGAAGGCACCGGCGATGAACCTTCCTCCGGCGCGAGCTGGATAGCACCGCGTGCCACTTCAGCAACCTTAACGTCGACGAAACCTCTCGGCAGCAACGGGTCACGAGGAAGACCCGACACAGACCCAGGCTTGTCCGACCCATTGTCCACATCTGAAGGCTGCAAAAGGCTAAAATCTTCCGAAGGGCCCACAGACACCAGCCCATTACCCACTACCAAGTTAACAGGAGTTGAAAGAATTGGGCCCAGCCCAGCATCCTTCAACAGAACCTGCGGGGGTAATGGTTCCTGCTTACCCCACACATACTCAACCGTATGGCCTAAAGAGTCTTCTCGCAAAATACCCGGTCCATCCTCCTTTCCCAAAAGACTTAACAGAGCGTCAATTTCTGCTCTGAACCTCATCAACTTGACTCTCCAAAAAGACACGTCAATCACCATGTTGTCCGCCGACTGAGCATTAAATGTCAACTCGTTGGAAACTGAAACGGCAGCAGAAGCATGCAAAGCCTTTTTTCGAAAAGAAGTCACGTGACCTTCTTCGCCCATTGGGAAAACAACTGAGGACAGACTTCGGCCTGCAGGTGCCGCCATAGGGAAACTAACTTTGTCCTGCAGGTTAACGTTGCCATCATGATGGGTACGAAGCTCCCCCTCACCCTCCTCCTTCATCATCTCCGGCGAGCCACCCCTCACCAGTTGGGCAAAGGAAACTCCCGGCCTAAACTCTGACACTGCATACCCCGAGTTTGATCGATGCAGCTCACCAATGACAGAAACCATCTCCTCGCAAGTCTGACCGAAAGCCTGCCATCCAAAGCCCGATCGCCCCTCTGGAATCCTGACTGCCCCCCTCCGCCTTCTGTCCCCAAATTCCACCAACACTATGTATCTACCATGCTCATTCGAGCATTTCTGGGCAAGAAACTCACGGGAGGATTCATTGAACTTCACCGACAGACCCTTGTCTTCTTTCCCCTCCTCCAGTTTGCCAAAGAGGTTGGCAAGCCAAACCACCCCAAATCTGCCTATACGAACGGAGCTCTGCGACTTCCGACTCAGCTCCGATAACGTAACGAGACCCAACTTGCTAACCGAGAAATGGAACGTCTTTGCCTCTATCACTAAACTACGGAAAAAAGCCATCACAAACCACGAACTAAGAGGAGTAACACAAACCAATGGACCTACGGGGGGGAGAACCTAGAGGAGAGAGAACGGAGAAAAAAACCATCTTTTTATCCTTGATCTTATTAGCTCAGATAAAATTCTCTAATACCTATTTGTCTTACTTCGTGATCTTGACATTGCAGTTTAGGAAGTTAGCTTGTGGAGATGATGTTACTATATTCATGTCCTATTATTTTGTTTCTAGATGCTAGACCTTAATTTAGAATTAACAATGTGTACTTACTGAGGTATCTGATTTATCTTACATAACATTTTACTGATATAAATATGTCTCTTTCCACTTAGTGTATCTGTAAGTGCTGAAATATGTACATAAGCTTAAGGATACGGAAGTTCTGTAAAAATTGTAATGATTACTTGTTTTGTTAAGTGGATTTTTTATAAGCATATTGTATAGTTGGGGTTTGAGTCTTTTTTAAAGCTTAAAGTGGGTATTGAGAAGCTTGTTACTATTTTGAAGTAGGTTCAAAACTGCATACAAGTTAGAAACCATGAAAATAGTTTGCTCTGGCCTGTTTCATGGAATTACCGATTTGCAAATTGATATTGTTGCAACAGAGACTTATTGAGCCTATTTTGGTCCGAGGTGTTGTTACATTTAGATCGTGGGAAACAACTCTTCGTTACTAGTGCTTCACTCAAGAGGCTTGCGGATTTATTACATACATATTGTTATTAGCAAATTACTGGTGCAGTTATAAAATATTTCCTATCTGCGTTAAGCTTTACCATGTGTGTCCAATAGATAAATAATTAATATTTTTACCGGATAAATGGGAATACTATATATTGGCTACGTAATTTATTCCAGCCAGGACATGTTTATTTGCTTAGATCTAAGTATCGATCTTGCTACAATTTTCCAAGGACTTCTAACATTTTCTCAAACATTACACGCCTATATGCTATTCTTCAAACTTCTGTCTAATTCCCTTAAAACAAAACTAAAACCACACTTTTGCAGCAGTTTAATTGTTCGGGCAAACTTTACTGGAGAATCCTAATCTTAAGTTACCATTCCTGCAGTTTTAATCTAAACTATGAACTGAAAAGCATGTTAGGAGACAAAGTAAATATATTTTCTTATAGACATCTCATATTTTGAGTAATCTCTTTTAGCAAGACAGGAATTGATGTAGAGAACTACTAGGTTCACATAATTGTGCACCTAACATGTGCAAAAAGCATTCCAGATAAATACTTGATTGACTAAAATGAACGTCGAAAATCAACCCTTCAAACCCAAAGAAATTACAGAGAAGTGTGTACCTGGTGAAACTGGTGAGGATATTGCAAAAATAGACGCATATTTTGTTTCTCCTAGTAGAGGAGTACACTCCGCTTTTAAGATTTTACCAACGTCTTCCCGCTTTGGCCAGTAAACCTGACCATTGTATCATACAGTATGACAAACAAAGAAGCATTGGCGGCGATTTAAAAATTAAGATATAATAATTACAATGCAAAAATTAGTTACCTCTCCAGTAGCATCGGGAATAGCAACAAAACTCGAAAGCATTCTCTCTCCCACAAACCATTGATAGTTTAAAACTAATTGTGGGTCAGTGGTCAATGCACTGTCTTGCACAAAAATAAAGTGACAATGACAAGCATCTTCTTCAAAAGGCTGATCCATAGAAGCTTCCTTAAGCATGTACCCCGAAGGTAAATGATCCTTCCATTTCTCAGCAAGAAAGCGAAAAGTTGTCTCTGCCCCAGAACACATAAAATAACATGTGTCATTGTCAGAATGCTCTACATATAGATACACGTATGTAATGACTATCTATAATTATCGATACATGCAGAACTTCCAGTTGCATTGAACACTGCCAAACTGAAACCACATGCTAGAACCTTATTTGAACATTCATGTAAAGCTGAAAAGAATACTCCAGAGCAAAAACACTATCACCAAAACACATTTAACTTTAAAACAAATCCAAAGGATAAATACACATTTAATCATAAATAAGTTCTTGATCATCATCTCCAGAAATTTGTAGTTAAAACCCCCAAATGTAGACAGAACATACAGAAGATAATGAAATTCCGAAGCATTTATTTATCAAATGTTATGAACTTTACAAGAAGATAGGAAGATAAATATATTGCTTTATAGTATCACCAGATTAACCACTGAATAAAGCATTGCTGTCTCTATAAAAAAAGATGGGATATTTATATTCCAACCTGAATTAATGAAGTATGGGTTATTGTAACAAAAAGCAGTTACCAAGGAAAAAAATTTGATGTCGTGATTATTATAATGCACCTGTTGCATGCTCTGGACGGCAAAACTCCCAACCATCTCTGATGCACAAAGCCGTCTGTGCAGGATAACGCTTTGCTAAAGCTAGCTCATTGCGGGAAAGATCTAAGTTTCCGCATTTTACAGAAGGAAAATTCAATAGTAATTAAACTGAACTATATTTAGGGGCAAAACTCTTATAGAGCAGGAAGCAACAATTGAGCACCAAAACATATATGCATTACAAGGTACCTCGATCATTAAACTTTTTCAAAGTGGGACCAACGAGCAAAATGGAAGCTGCTTCGAGATGAGGCATCTTCAGGATAGGATTCTCTTCCACTCTTAAATGCTGCAGCAGGACATACAACCACAAAGTATAACTATATGTAAGTACCAGCTTGTATATTAAGTAGATAGAATCACTATGTAAAGTATTTCCAACTCATGAATCCCTTGAATTTTATTTTTCTCCTATAACTAACTAGTACATAGGAAATGAAACATTTTACAAGTTGAAAATAAATATATGAGAATTTAAAGTCCAAAGAAGGTAAATCAGATCTGATAATGACTGGACTTGTCTTAGATGCAAGTCAAGACACTAACGGACCAAATTCAAAAATAGCAAGATAACTAATACAGCTCATCTTTGCTCATAGCAATTACTAGAACAATGGATGTAATTCTGAAAGAAGTGTTTGCTATATTTTCAAAATCTGCGCGCTGAAAAATTGGGCAATCAAGATACTTCAAATAATCCAACTTTGAATTTACAAAACCTACAAATCCTTATACCAGTGTCATGATGAATTATCTCAAACACATTGCCGTATTTCCGTACATTGCAATGTCAAAACAATTTCCAACCTTCAAAATATCAATAGCCATGTTTTGCACATAATGGACCCTAAAATCAAAGTGATTTTAACCCACCAGATTACCTCAGCATGTTCACCACAAATATTTGACGTGATCAACACTAGCGCTAAGCATCCATACTAGACAATATGAGTGAAAATAAGAAAATCTAAGACTACCATGTTTAACATAGAGAGACTAACAAACAGACACCACTAACCTCAAGAAACGGTAAATGCGGGAAACCCTTCAGAGTTGAAATTTTGTTTTTGCTTGCAGCTAATACCTACAAAAGTTTCAAATAAAGAATAGGAAGTCCTATATCTTTCACGGAAGAAGCAATTAGCTTGAAAACAACAACAGACCTGCAGTCGAGGTTGACTTGCCATTGAGAGAGACTTCAGCTTATTCTGAGCAACAGAAAGAAACTGCAAGGAGGGGAGGAGGGAAGGAAGGGGAAAAAAGGCAATTAATTCTAATCACCGGAAACTGAACATTCATTGGTGCTAGCAAAGCCGCAATCATTCCAAAGCCCTACCTCTAAATTAGGAAGCTGCGGTAGGCTTGCAAGTGATGTGATTTGATTTCCCGCAAGATATAGTTGCTACACCAGTAATAAAGTGATAAGCATTTCAAGATGTTATTGCATTCAGTAACTCCAAAAAGTGCCACGTCATGGCAATTCAGAGATGATATACCTGTAGAGCTTTGCAATTTTCAAGAGGTTCAAATCCAGGCCCTTTAAAGTCATTGAAGCTCAAATCAAGAACCTAGGAAGAAATAGTACAACCAGTCAATTGCAAGCTTTTCTTTTGCAAATCTATACAAAACATTAAAAGTCTATTGTTCTAGTTTCAGGAAAAATGGACATTGAATGGAATGAAGAACTAAATTGGTATATATACATCTCATAAAATAACAAACCTTCACCCTCTTCAGTATCTCAACTCCTTCCAATGTAGACAAAAGATTGTCTCTGAGATATACAAACTGCAAGAAAGATTATCAGCACTCATATATTCAACTCATGCTTTAAGAACTTACGACCTGATTTTAGACAACCATGATAAAGAGGTATCAGACTACAAGTTTAGCTTTTAACAGTTCAACCTTTTGAAGTAGTCCACTTTCTCACAACACAGAAAAGAAAATAACAACTCTTGACGTAAATTAAGCAAGGGTTCCAGGAAATAACTACAGTACTCAGTCTCTCAAAGAATCCTAGAAATCATTATTTAAAATTTTGTGACTTAATTTTTTACATCCATGTGCATCAACCCCGTGTCCCAATTCATCTCTTAAAACCAATCTGTCCAATCCAAAAAGATTTTTTTCTAGGCAATTAAAATAGAAATTGAAGGCAATAGGCTTTGGAATACCCTTATTTTGACGGTAAAAGCTCCTATACTTTGACAATAATACTCCTACAACCATGAGGACTGTTGATTGGAACCAAAAACATATCACCCACATGATAACTATCGAATTTAACCTTATATCTTACAAGAGACAAGTTAAGTATCAATCATGCAGCTACTTCACTAATCAAACATCAGGGGAAGAAGCTTAGCCTCGACCATCAGGGGGATAGAAGTTAATCCACAAGAAATTAACACAGAATTTTAAAAACAATAACAAGGCACTTGATTATAACATATTTCTTCATAAATAGTGTGCACCATATAAGCAATAATGCCTCACATATGAGTTCATTTTACCTCTAAATTTGTTGACAAGTTCAAGCCACCAGAATTGAGACTGCGTACTCTGCGGCCCCGAAGATCCAACCTCTGCCATAGTAAAAAATGGAGCACTAAAATGTACTGAAATGAAAGTTTAATCTCCAATATAATAATATTAGATGTGCTAATTTAAACCATGGGAAAAAAACAATATATAGTGAAGAGGAACCAATAAGATAAACACTCTCAATAAAGCCCATGAGAGAAATTGCACGGCCACATCCACCAATTATCTTCTTCCATGTCAGCACCTTTGATCTATTTTGCTAGTATATCATCCATAAATCTCAATTATCGCAGTCAAACTGAAGCTATCCATTTTTATGGTAAATAAACCTATCATTCTAGGCATATTATATGTCCCTAATTTGGCAAACACCAACCTTTAGACAACTTAGGGGTCTCAAATTATACTCTGATATACTTAAAACAAGCAGTCATTCCTAGTTATGTAACTAAGATTCACTCTTTTCCATTAGAGACTTTTTTTTGCTACGTTTTTCCATTAGAGACTCAAAAACCTATTGAAAGGAGACATGTATAAAGGCATACACTCCATGGAATTTGAGAGGCTCAATAAAAAGAAGAAATGGGATGTTCCCAAATTACTAGAGTAAGGATGAGCAGCTTTACACACCAGAGTCAAATGAAGTTCTAATCAACAAATAAAAAGTCAACTATTCGCAGAAGCATGTCTCAGGCAACTAAGGTAACTAAACCAATAGAAGGTTGATTACTAATTAAGATACTCTTGAACCACCAAGCATAATTAGAAAGCTTTGCAGGTGGTGCTTACCACCTCATCGCCAGCTTTAATCTCCACCTGTGGAAGAACAATGAATCTAGAGTCCCGGCTTTCAGGAGTCGCCACTTTCCTCCGTCCAGATAAACTAGAACTCCTATCTAGAGATGATGACAAAGAGCCAGCTCTCAATCCACTGGAAACTGAAGGCGACCGAGCTGATGCAGAAGAAACCTTTGAAACCGTCTTCCGGGTACTGCTGTTGCCACTACTGTTCAATGACGTAGTTCGAGAAGAAGAAAAAGCTACTGATGATACCGGCTTAACTGAAGACTTCCTCGCAGTCTCCTGCTTCACGACATCAGATCCAGTTGATGTGTTAAGGCTCCGACCTAGTGGTGCTACTGGAACAGACTTTCTAGTCTCCGAAACCCCAGCTCCGCTCAAAGCTTTTGTAACAGGCGAAGGCAGCGAACTCCTTCGAAGTTCTGGGAGAGACCGCCTCACTGGTTGAGAATCCAAAGGAGTGGTAGTCTTTTTAACGGCAACAGATCCACCATTGTTTGGCCGCTTCTCAGGCAAGCCTCCGATGCTGTTTCTCCTTGCCACAGGAACCGCATTTGAACTTTTCAGTGACGCACTGACAGTTGGTCTCATCACAGTCGAAGTAGAGTCTGGACCCGCTTTGGAGTCCATCCTCTTCCTAACAGAGCCTGTTGCTGCCGAAACCTTTGCGGCTGACACCACACTAGGTTTCACAGTCTTCTGAACCCTTTTTGCGCTTTCTGATTGACCAGCAGTTGTCTGTTTCTCTAAGACATGGGGATTTTCTGCTTCCTCTCCGCCCGTTTGTACTCCTAAGGGTTCCTCCATCTTTGCTCACGAGCTCAAGTATACTGCAACTAACAATCCGATCCACCAACTGCCAAAAAACTTAAATCAATAAAATGAACTGAATCGTCACCAATACGCTGCTCAGCTAGCAGGGAAAAGTAGGAGAGAAAAGAAACAGATAAATTAGACTCTGAATCTTAGTCTTTTTCCAATGTTGATTTCAAAAAGCACACAACTTGACACGCTATGCAAGAACTCTGTTAGTTGAGCGGTCATTTTCATTTCTTCGCTCCCATGACTCATGAGTGAAATTCAAATTCATTTGCTCGAACCTTCTCAACTAGACGGCAATTCAGTTGAAACTACATTTTCAACAAAAAGAAAAAGGAAACCAAATATATAGGTAGAGCAACTTACAAGTACACTACTGTGCAAGAAAATCGAAGCTTTCAGAACCGACACCCTTGCTCATGACAGCAGAAGATCATACTCGGATCTGTACAAAATGCAGGTTAATTAGCCCAAAACTTCAAGTTTCTGGGTCGATCTAACCCAGGAAAAGGCTTAGAGAGAGAGATTAAGAGTGAAGCAAGAAGCCCAATGCGAGCATATCAATCTAGAGAGACAGGCAGATGGAGGCAGTAAAATTGCACCTGCATGATGTTTCAGATCTGGCGACGCAAGGGAATGAAACGGAAACCAAACAGATAAGGGACCACTAGGGCCCTGATATCTGGCAGCAAAATTATGAGTTTTCGCGGCGTGGAACCCAAAAGGCGTTTGGGCGACAGGGAGTGAGAGTGGAGTAGGCTCAGGCTGGAGCAAGTGTGCTTAAGCAAAAGTTGGGAAAGCCGGCTAAAGGACAAAGCGGGTGGGATTAGAATATCTTTGAAAAAGTTTAGGACAAGTATAACGTCAAAAGAATAAACCACAATGGAAATTGGCGGAAACAGACTGTGGCGTTTAAAACTATTGTTGCGGCTTGCGAAGACTGCTTGAATTAAAGTTCGAACCTTCCACCAGGACTTTAGCAAAAAAACAAGAACCTTCCACTAGGAAATCGTGCAAGTTAGCCCGGGCTTTGCTAGGATTTCTTTTTTTTTTCTGTTTCGCGAGTCTAATAGAAGTTCGAATCCTATTAGTGAACGAGTTCTTCGCTTAGGTGTTGTTAGGATTTCAAATCTTAAGCTAATTTTTTTTTATATATTTCAAGTTTCTATAGACACTTTTTGTAGTTACTTTTTTGGGTTTACTCGAAAAGTTTGTTAAAAAAAGTGTGAATAAAATGAGTTGGTAGGATTTTCAATAAGCATAAATATATCCACATTCTATGTGATATAAGAAAGTAAAGAAAGTTGTAAATTTGTCATGGATAAGGTTTTTTTCGAAGCACATCTCTTTGTTCATCTCTATCTTTTTCATTAACGACACATGCTAGTAGATTATGAGATTTGTTATTGTAGTTAATGTTGAGTAACATTTGTCGTTCGTGAAAGAGATGGAAAGGGATGAAAGAATGTATTTTCAACGAAAACTTTCACATGAATTAATTTGTAACTTTCTTATATTATAGGAATTATGGATATATTTATGCATTTTTCATAATTGAAATAATATTGAATGTAACAAATTTCTTAACTTTGAGTGTCCAACATTACAGTTTTGCTTCTAACCCGGTAAGTGTATCTGATGGCTAGGTTAGATCTATTTCAATCCAATACACACATCAATGCAACGACTTTTAAAAAAGATAGAATAAAAAATATATGTCCAATAAAAATGTGCCTGATAAATAAGTTAGTTACACCAAAAATTTAATAGAATGAAGTCGTTTACAAAACCATGTCTCCCTAATTTAATCCTTGAGTTTATACTTTAAAAAAAGTAGGGCCTTCTGACCCTCATTCCGTTAACAGTCAACCGTCCACAGGTGGACTTATTTTGTTAAAAGTTTTAAAACTCAGTTATTTTCAAATTGTTACAAAATTTGAAGCTTACTTTTTTTTGTTTCAAATAGGGCTGTTCATTTTCACCGGCGGCGGCGGTTTAACCGTCACCGTTACTGGTAAAAGCGGTTACTATACCTTAGCGGTGCGGTAGAGATGTCAAATATATGATTCCGTCAATTTGCGGTGACGGTTTTCGCAAAACCGTCATCTACACTACCGTTAACAACCTCTAATTTAGACTTTACATGATTATTAATTATGTGACATACTTTTATTGGGCTTTTGTTAGAATATGTTAGTTGGTTTATGTCACATTGTTGGACACTTTTATTAGACTTTAGTCTTTATATTTGAATATGATATTATGTTGGACTTTTTGACATCTTATTATATTTGTTATGAGTATTAATGATTATGATATTATGTTTGAATAAGTTATGATATTTGTCCATTTAATATGATTATTAATTATGATATTATGTTGCAAAATTTAAATAAATTATAATATTTGAATGATTATATTTATTGATTATATATGGACATCAAATGGTCATAATTGTCCAAAAAAAGCCCAAGAGAAAGAGTCCAAAATAGTGAAAAAAATGAAATGTAAAAAAAAATATTTTTTTGGCTTAACTCTTACACGATTTAAGCGGTTATCGTCTAACCGTTACCGTTAATACCGTCACCGGCAAGAACGGTTATTGTGCCTTAGCGGTGCGGTGACGTGACGATGTCAAATATGTGATTCCGTCAATTGCGGTGACGGTGACGATTTTTGCCAAACTGTCACCTACACTACAGTTGACCACCCTTAATTTCAAACTCAAGGACCAAAAATTGATTTTACTCCATTTTTGTTTTTGTTTTTTTGTTTAATTTCTTTTAACCCGAGAACTCACACAAAGTGCGCCACTCGAGTCGCCCTTCACAACTTTTTTTCCTTTTTTTTTTCTTTTCCTTTTTGCCTTTCATCTAATGACTTATTTCTATCCTATCTTCATTTTAACATCAGCTTTCATTCATCTCCTCCACAAATATAGCTATTTCTGCCACTTTTTTCTTTGTCTTTTTAAGGTAACCACTTTTCTTTGTTTATCCCAGGAAAACAAGTATCACCTTCTTTATCTTGCATCGGAATATCACTATTAAAAATACAGGCAGACTTAGAGAAAAAAAAGTATACAATACAGGCAGGCAATATTGCTATGGCTATGATTGTTTTCTAAAATTTTACACTTCTTAAAATTTTAACACAATAAAAAATTATATCATAATCTCTCTCTCCATCACATCATTACTTTTTATTATAATAAATATTAAAAATCATCTCTCTCTTTATTTTTTTTACTAAATTCAATACACTAAAATTTTAACACTCAAACATAATCTAAGTCTTCCATTAAAATTTTAATTCTTAGGTTATGAAATAAAAGATGGTCATCCTTTTTTTAGGTGGGTTTGTATTGTAAAATTTTTGTGTTGTTAAAATTTTTGATATTGGGTTTAGTGAAAAAGTGAAGAGAGATAATTTTTATATTTTTATAGTGAAAAATTATGATTTGATGGGAGAGAGATTATATTGTAGTATTTTATTCTGAGAGACATCATGCAAACGCACCCAATGTGTTTTTGACGTCTTTCTTTTCGTTGTCAAAGGTCGGGCTATTAGCTATAAAGGAGGTGTTTGTTTATGGAAATATTGGGGTTTTGGAAATTTTGGGTATTGAGATTTGTGAAAAAATATAGTATTTTATAGAAAAGTAAGGAGAGAGAAGATTTAATTGAATAGTATAATATTATTTTATAATTTAATGAAAAGAGATATTATTTTATAATTATTTAAAAAAATTGAGAAACAAACGAACTCGAAAGTTGATGCAAGTTTAGTAGTATATATTCTTAGATACGTGGTGGCCGTGTGCAACTGCAAGGTGTTCATCATCCCTATTACTCCCAGGCACGGAAGCTTCCGCTTGTCACCACAGATGGATATTTTATTATTTCTTAGATAATATTATAAGCATTTTCAAAATGGTATCGGATTGAGTTTTTTTTTTTTCAATTTCTGAAACTGGAATAGAAAATCCTGTAGAATTCAACAGGATTTTTCGATTCCGATTATTATTTTTTTTTTAAAATATTCCAGGTCTTATTTTTCTCTCTATCCCCTTTGTCTCAAGACATCAACAAATTCCATCTGTTTTCCTGTTTTCGGAATTAAAAAGAAAAAAGTAGTTTAGGTGGATTTGTAAAGACACGGATGAATTTTACTATTTTCGTGTCGACCACTATGGAAATATCTTAGTGGGGCCCTAGGACTAGGAGTTCCACTCGAGCAGTTATGACTTCTTCTGAGGGCGAAGCGAAATGGGTTATAAGGAAATGTGGGATCCACCACGAGACCGTCCAGTGATTCGGGCGCCTCTTCCTTGAGAAGGCCTGTGGAGATAACCCAATCATGCAAGACTCGCACATGACCTTATCGTGGTTGATCCATTATCTACCAAAATTTTATTTACTCTTTGACCAAAATTATATTTCAAGATTCCTAAGCTAATTATGAGAAGAAAACGAAAAAGGAAAACAAATATTTTTTTTACCTCACGTGATTTGAATAAGTAATATTATTTTATCCTTCAAATTTTTTAAAACGGAAAATAAATATCTTTTTTTAGCTCATGTGATTTGAATAAGTAATATTATTTTATCCTTCAAACTTTGGCCAGGTACTAACTATACTTTAGTTTTTTTCACAAATTTTAATAAACTTAATATTGAAAAATATATTAAAAATTACATCAAATTTTCTCTATACATTTTTTCATAAACTCTGATAAATTTTTGGAAAAAATTTAATTCGCACCCCCAAAGTTTGGGGTCATTTCTAAGTTGCACCCACTTTTATTGATTTAGTTAGATTTGTACCTCAAACTACCACTTCCCGTTAATTTCCACCCTCCAGCGCAAATTACTGTTACTTTTCAAGGCAAACGAAGGACGTGCCGTCCATGTGACCACCTAAATTGATGATTTCCCGTTTTGTCCTCCCTCTTTTTGAGAAGTAGCATTATCCTTCCTCTTTCTGCCTCTCTTCCTAGGTTTAGCTCCTGCGGAGACAAGGTTGATGTCTTGTCGATCTTTAACCAACAAGCCAGACTCAGCATTACTTCCATTAAAACTTTGTAGCCCTGTAGCAAGTTTAGAGTCTGAGCATACTGGAGTGGCTTCTTCCTTCCCTTCCCTCTCACTTTTATAACCAAGTGAATGTGGTCTCATTACCCCCAGATCTATTACCAACGAACCATTGAAGCCAGAAGCACTTTGAATCTCTGAGGGTCCTGAAGCAGCGTCTTTCCTCTTTCTCTTTTTCAGCTCAGGTATACCTAATGAAGCAATATGACTGATAACCATATGATCTTCAGCTGAGGACGTGGGTATGGCACTGTTCCCATTCAAATCCGGTATGCCAGTTGCTTGTTCGGTTTGCAGACATGTTGGACTTGCTCCTTCTATCCCGGTTTGAGTTGAAATTTTGACTCTGATTGGGATATAGGCAATCCACAGCTGTAAAATGGAGTTCGGAGAGAAATTCAGCTAAAGACGTGTTCATTAACTCTGGACTACAAGATGTTGCTTCCACTTATGAACTTCTTGTACCATTTTCTCCAAAACCTCTTGTTGCAACCTTTAACAATGGCAGACCAGTGAACTGACCACCACTGGCACTTGTATCTACTTCTTCAGGAACTTTTGGAGCCAGTGTCGTCCACGTGACCACCTAACCAAGGCCAAACTTGTATATTCATTATAGGGAGGGCAAAACGGGAAATCGTCACTTTAGATAGTCATATGGACGGCACGTCCTTCCTTTGCCGTGAGAAGTAACGGTAATTTGCACTGGAGGGTGGAAATTAACGAGAAATGATAGTTTGAGGTACAAATCTAACGAAATCAATAAAAGTGGGTGCAACTTAGAAATGATCTCAAACTTTGGGGGTACAAAGTTAATTTTCCCCTAAATTTTTATTAAAACAAATATAAAAAAAACTTTATCAATCAACTCTTTCTACACTTTTTCACACACTCTAATAAAACTCAAAATCTTCAACCAAACATATAATTTTTACTCTTTTCCACGAGCTCCCATAAAACTCTAATTTTCCTAAATTTCACACCACAATTTTTTAAAAAAAATTTTGATGTGAAATATACTCGACCCGGTGGGAACAATTATCTCTACCTCCTGCATTTGTTAAACGAAATAATTATCTTACCTCCTGCATTTGTTAAGCGAAAATTTAATTAGAAAGAAAAGTAAACATTACATTACACCTTTTTTCTGATTAAACATTACATTACACATATACTGTTGCCAATTCCCCCTCAAATTGGCCTTTAGTCTTGTAAAAACCCAAAGTAAAACACATATTTTTACCTCGAATATTTAGTAATAACCTATCAATTTTAGTTTGACAGATCTTAAAAACATATTTAATAAACTAAAAACAATTGAAAAAATACAACTTAAATCTATCTAACTTTTGAATTGTAAAAAATTCTTAAGGTTAAAAATATATTGGTTTTAAACATTTTTTTACTACTTTGAATTTCTTGAAACTCTTTCTTATTTATAGATGCTTTCTATTATCTTTGCGAGCATATTCACAGTATAAAACTTGAGAATATTTTTTGAATTTGGGTTATACAAAGTTTTTATATTATATATCTAAGAAATCATATAATATGAAAAAAAAATTATTATAATATTATTTTAGCCCCTAGTTTTTTCTAAGCTAGTATTGTAGCCCCCCAACATAAAATTCCTAACTCCTCGGCTAATGACTATATGTATTGGAAAAAGAATTCAATGAGATTTTGCTTCCTTGTTTACTCTAAAGTTATCTTTGCAGACAATTTCCCTACTTTACATGCGCTACAATAAATTTTCGTTTTTGGGACGGAATTTGTGATCCGTCCCAAAATGTTTCCTTTCGCAACGAAACAATTTTGGTCCCTAAATTAAATAGTTGTTTGAATGTCAGTCGGAAAACGTACAGTTCAAATGGTCTTTAAATTTTACGTGAGTCATTCGTTCTTTATCAAACGATACATTTAGAATCGTTAGATATAGAGATAAATCATTAGAAGGCATAATTCATTTAAAATTCGATCGTTTTGTTAATAGTAACAACATAAGCGATAACATGTCCGATACCTTTCTTAATTAGTTCAAACGCTAAATAAAATAATGTTCAAACAGTCTTCAAAAATTTGATCAACCACGTCAACGTTTTAATCTATCCGTTTGATATCGTTCTTTCTATCTTCTAACGGTTAGAGATGACTACGTTTGATATCCAACGTATGCGTTCGGACGTAATGTATTAACGTTCAAACATTATTTAACATTTAGGTTTCTTTGTCTAAACAGTTTAAGTAAAATGTCGGAACGGTTTGCATTTTAAATTTTTAAATTATTTATAATAAAAAATTCAGGAGCAAATATTATAAAAAAGTGAAATTAATAATTTACTAACAACAACCAAATTTAACGTTAAATATTTTAAATGCTCAATAGATTCTTGTGGTTTAATATTTTTCTAAAAAATGTATCTGTACTTCAATTTGGATTATACTGGTCCCTGCACTTTAGATGTTTCCTGAAAATGTGTTAGTATGGCCCCACCAACTTAACAGATTTTTTCGACCTGGCAAACTGAGGTCATATCATTGCCAATGGCATGCCGCCACATCAGCCACCACGTCACCTGCCATGTCAACTATATCTTCTTGGACCCAAACCACCTTCACCCGTCTCTTCTGCCAATCTATAGGGGGCACCAATGTTCTCTAGCGTTAGGCTGCGTTTGCAAAGTTAACTTCCTCCAAAATTTTATCTCCCTCCTAATAAAATACTTCAATATAATCTCTTTCTCACTCATAAAAAATATAAAAAATTACAAAAACTTTTCACTAAATCCAATACCAACACATATTTTCATACCAAAAATATTACAACACAAACACAACCTTAGAGGAGCACCAGTGTTCTCAAATGTACTTTGTCCTTAGGCTGGCCGGAGACGGCACGCGGACAATTTATGAGAGAGATTGTTCAAGGTTGAGAAACCAAGATGTCAGAGGAGACGATGAACTCACTCTAGTCAAAACCAAAGCTGCAATGAATTTATATGCCAGGATCTTGGCTGCGATTCGAAGTGCTGAATCAATCTCAAAGAGGATTCAGAAACTGAGAGATGAAGAATTGCAGCCTCAAATCAAGATCATTTACGTGCCCCACCTTTGGAAAATTCTGCAATGATTCTCACCGACTAGCGACGCTTCAGCTCGAGGCTGAGCTTCAGAACTGGCGCACATGCTTCATGGAATATGTTGCGGCACAGAAAGGGTATGTAGAAGCTCTCTACGGCTGGCTAGCAAAGTTGGTTGGCCTTGAAGTTAAATTCTACTCTAAGGGAAGGAATTAAGCTACTTCATATCAGGTCAATGGACCCCCATTGCTTGTTATCTGCCATGAATGATTAGCATTTATTGATAAATTGCCAGATAAGGGAGTAGCCATATTGCATTGAAAAGCTTCACAAAGGATGTGAGAGCTCTATGGGTTTAGCAAGGGGAGGAACAACAACAAAAGAGGAAAGTTGACAATATAGAGAAAGATCTCGATAGAAGGATTTTAGAATTCCAGAAAGTAGAGAGCAGATTTCTTGATTAATAGCTTACAGAACAAAGGTCAGAGCCAGAAGTGAAACATCACCATGAACACTTAACTGATAAGAAGGCGGTTTCCCGGGGGGGGGGGACCAGTGTTCTCTGGTTGTGAGGAAGCACTACAAGAAATTGAGCTTTGAGTGACAAAATTTTGTTTGTCAAACTAAATTTTGTCATTTAAAGTGGTCTTTTCCTGACAAAACATTAATTTCGTCACCCAAAATCATCGCTAAATTTTGTTCGAACAGATTTCTAGTGTGACAAGAAACACCTCGTCGTGAATGAGTGACGATAAAAATCGTCACATTTACTTAAAAGCCGTTCGAACCCATAAATAATCCATTCAGACTCTTATCTGGGTGACATTTTGAAAATGTCCAAACGGACCTTACCCAACGAATAATGATCGTCAGCACATAGAGACAAATGAAAAATCGTCATGTCCGCACATGTATGAATGCTTCTTCTGCGAATCGTGTGGTTCCACATTGCAAAACTTCACACACATGATGTCGAAACCCTCTTAACCTAGACAAACTGTCCAGACGGATGTAAGTTCTAGAAGATTTTATAATCTGGCATATTTAATGACGTTGAATTTGATTGGGCCACGTGTGAATCTAACCGTTGAGAACCATTCGAAAGCCTATGGAAACTATGCGGACACCTTGCTTGTCACATTAAACCTACCAGACTTGTCAAAATCACATTTTCACTCTCTTCCCTCAAACATTTTTACTACCCATTCGAGATTTATTTCAAGATCTCTCAAACAACTTTGGATAAAACCTTCTTCGTGACTTTGCATTTCAATTTCATGTTTTTCAATTTAATAATTTTGAATTTTGTTGGATAATAACGCTATTTTTTTTTCACATTTTCACGCTCTTCTCTCAAACATTTTTACTACCCGTTCGAGATTTATTTCAAGATCTCTCAAACAACTTTGGATAAAACCTTCTTCGTGACTTTGCATTTCAATTTCATGCTTTTCAATTTAATAATTTTGAATTTTATTGGATAATAACGCTGTTTTTTTTTCACATTTTCACACTCTTCTCTCAAACATTTTTACTACCCGTTCGAGATTTATTTCAAGATCTCTCAAAAAACTTTGGATAAAACCTTCTTCGGTTATGTTTGTGTTGTAAAATTTTTGGTATTGAGTTTAGTGTTGGTATTGGGTTTAATGAAAAAGTGAAGAGAGATGTAATTTTGTATATTTTTTGTAATTTTGTATATTTTTTGATGGAAGAGAGATTATATTGTAATATTTTATTGGGAGTTGATGAAATATTTTGTGAAATATTTGGTGCAAACGCAACCTTCGTCACTTTGCATTTCAATTGTATGCTTTTCAATTTAATACTTTTGAATTTTGTTGGATAATAACACTTTTTTTTTGTGTTCATCGAAGTACCGTTTGAAGTCTTGAATATAAACCTCTGGACACTTTTAATAGTGTTCGGAATTAAGTGCGAACAAATTATGTTTACGTTCGAACGATTTTTGATAGGTTGACCATGGATTACTTCGTGAGAAGTATTACCGATGTCGGGGCATAGATTGAGCGATCATCTTATGCTGATGCTTTAGTAGTGGAGTTGAAGGGGAGTATTTGGGCGATACTGAAGTCGACGCATTCGTTGTGCATGGAGCTTCATACTCACTTGATCAGTTTGGAGAACAATTTTGCTCAACGGAGAGGGCTCTGAGGGAAGAGCTGAATGCTATGCAGAAAAAACTGATTTCTATGAGAAAAAAGTTTCCTAGTTGTCCAGTCTCTCCATACTGTTCCGATAGATCTCTGGACACTCATCAAATGAGTGGATAAAATGGAAGAGCAGTTGGAGCGTGTTCGTGAGCCCTCGACAAGATCTGGACCAACCAGCTCATCTTTGTGATTCAGACTAGTCTATGACTTATGCATAGTTAGTTTCCGACTTGTGATTTAGACTAGTCTCCTGTTTATGTTTTATCACTATTATTTACTTATGATTTATTAGTCTCAGGCTTGCACTAGGCTTTGTGATTGTATTTTCCGTTCGGTATTTCGATTATGTTTGATATTTTATATTAATTATGTCTTTTCATTAATTTAAATTTATTACAATTTAAACTGACGATTAATACAATTAAATAAATGATTAGTATGAGTGCTAAGTTAATGGAATGATTAATATAATTAGTTATAATGGATGTTTAATATAAAAGTATGCTTAACAATATTTTTTTATGTAGTCAAAATAAAAAAAATTAAGTTTAAATCTTGTGGCGAATTACATTTAGTTAGTTAAATGTTTTAAATAAATTAAATTGAGTGAATTAAATGGGATCCATAATCAATTAATGAATTAAAGCAATGTCAAATAAATCTACTAAGTGTCCGCACTACATAATGTTTCGTTTGGACGCCTCACATTAATCGATTACGTTGGAATGCACGAAAACACCATCCGGACGCCCTTGTCGCAGTAGCATGACTTACCCGTGTTTAATGAGGACAAAGGTTGAAAAAAACTTTAGGTGTCCTTATGATTTAGCATCGAGTTCGGATGGTTAAGATGAAATGACACAATTGGAATGGATGGCAGTACGGTCTGGATGTTTGTTTAACAGTCGCATGGCTTACACATGTTTACCTAAGATGACAGTTGAAAACAAGTGTATACGCCTGCACCTCTTGAACACCTTATGGACACGTCGTGATGTTTATTCAGTCAAATGTGTGCTTCCAAGTTGCACGAAGTCAGGATAATTACGTCTGTATGAGCATCCATCTTCTGGACGCTTTTAATTTCTCGAACCGTTTAAACAATTTCAATTTTGGCATTTAATGAGCTGGACTTTCATTGGGCCATGTGTGCTGAAAAGCATCTGAACAAAGTGACACTGTCTGGATGGTGTCTACGAATTGTCAAATATTCGAACAGTTTGATATTTTACGTTTACCCTGTTGTTTTCTCATAAAAATCTCCAATCACATTTAAGTATGTTTTATTCATTTTAACATGATTTTAACGGTAAAATTTCATTTTTTTAGTTTATGTATAGAATTTCAATCCTATTTTTTGTATTCTACATTGTGTTTTTTATTATTTTTTTGTAGACTTTGATTGTGCTAAATGTTAGAATTTTTTTGAGTGTATTTTTATTACACTTGGTTGTGTATTTGTGAGTGTGTGGGAGTTAGAGGGAGGCTGCTATAGCTGAGTTAACTTGTCGTCTTTCCCGATGCAGCCGAACGCTGGTTTTAGTCATTTGGATGCCCGGTAGTATCCCAAAATGGATACATTGTCATTTTGTATGTGTCCGAACACTATATTGAAGCAATCCGGATGGGTTTATATTTAATTTTAAATAGTTAAATTCTGTCTTTTGCGTTCGGATGGCAATCTCATGCGGTTCGGATGTTTTTGGTGAAAACGTCATCGTTTTCAAAATGGTAGAAATTTATGTTGTTCATTAGAATCCGTCCGGACGGCTATCCTAGCAGTCTTCTTTTATATTTAATTTTCATATTTATTGTTCGTTCACTGTGCGAACGTTTGTGGTGGAAACGTCTTCGTTTTTACAACATTTTATATAATGCTATTAGTTCTCACGGTGGTTGGAACGATCACTAACCGTGCGAACAATTGTTTCTTTAGTTCAAATACATTTTATAACTGTGCGAACGCTTTCGTGCAGATTCTATAAAAATGAGCAAGCGTCCGCATTATGATGCCGAGGCTTCCAGCAGCCAGGCTGATCCCAAGCATGCTCCCACTCAAGCTCTATCGTTATTGAGCGACAGATTGCGTTGGCTAATGCCAACGATATGAGATATGAGAATTAGACACTTCCAGAGGTGGTGGAGCAGGCGAGTAGGGTACAATTCCTCTAGTGGACAGGTTATATGTCCATGAATCTGGTGCGGGAATTCTATGCTGCTATACTTTGGGTGCCGAATGTTGATGAGCCTAGTTTTGAGGTCACCTTCCGTAACATTCAGGTCACATTCTCACCAGACGAGTTAGCGAGGTTCATGGGGCTATGAGAGGCCTATGATAGTGTTCCCCTAACTTGTTGTTGAACAAGAAGGGTTGGCCTACTAAAGCAGAGGTTTTTCAAAAGATGCTGGGTCGAGATACGTTTATTCTATTGGGAATCAACATACAACACGGGCAGTTGCTTCCTTTTTGGCAGATTATGCACCTGATTCTATGCTATTGCATTGACCCGAAGAAGCACACAATTGAGTGTTCTTTTCACTGGGCAGAGTTCATGTACCTTGTTTCACAGGGGGAGCCGGTTAATCTGGCATCATACATCTACCAATCTGTCCGTGCAGAGGCTCTGAATCAAGAGGTGGTTTCTTCCCTCTAGTACGATATTATACCGACTCAGTTTCTGCACGCTATGTTGGTACTTGAGGGCCAGCACGAGACAAAGGGGTATCCACTCGGGCCGATCAACAAGGTTACTATCTCACATTCCATAGCCCAAACACACCGATTGTTGAGTACTGCGTGAACGACTCTAGTTACACGACAAGAGTAGCCTCAAGGGACTCGGAGCAGAGCGACCGAGTTGGGTGCCAGATCTGATGGCCAGTTGAGTGAGATTGTGCGATCGATCATGCAGCCCTACCATCAAATGCAAAGTGATATCAGTTCTCAGCTTACATCTCTGGAGAGTAAGGTCGGCCAGTTGGACTATGAATGGAAGGAGGTGGCTGCAGTTCAGTCAGATACGAAGGACGTGGCATCTGGTGCACAATTATATGCCCTGACTCTGTGTGTCAGTGTGACAAAGGAGCACATGAGTTGTGTACGTTAGGTGCTACATCTAGCGGACTAGGAGCAGTAGTACTTTATATTATTTGTTTTTATATTATATTTTGAGGACATGTTTATGGATTTTATTTTATGTTATTTTGTTTATATTATGTTTTGAGGATATTTGATATATTTGTTATTTCTATTTATTCATCCTTAATACAACATTTTAATTTTATGTTGTATTTCTCATTTCGTTACACTCTTTCAAACTTCAAAACTACTATCTAACACACTTAAGGTTATTTATGTTATTAACACTCCTGAGTTTATATTTGTGAATAATATACTTGTCACGGACATACTTAGGTTTATATTTGTTCTTAACACTCTTTGGTTATCTAAAACTTGATAATAAATTGAATGGTATGAGCTATAAAAAATTAGATCTTTAAAATTCGTGCGGACGATTATACAAGCGTCCGGACAGTTTATTGTGATGTCGAACGGTGTCGTATTGTATAGGAAAACCGTCAGGACAGTATTTCAAGTCATCCGGACAGATTTGTTTATGATAATTTGCTTGCATGTATAGGTAGAAACACTGTCGTTTGGGGATTTATAAAAAATGTTGTTAACTGTAAGAAACCGTTCAGACGGAAAAGTGTCCTTGATGATAGAGTGAAATTTTAGGCAGCAACGAATTCCCACGAAAACTTAACACTTTGGCGTCGATACGGGCTTAAGGGTGTCCGAACAGGTTTTGTGCGGATGAAATATGTGAAATCACAGACAACACACATAACTGAAAGAAATTTATCAATGTTGAGATTTGAGGAAGAGTAGAAGAGAGGAACTGATTTTGGGCATTCAATCTCACTGAAAAGTTGGTGGAATGAGTAACTCAAGGAAAATTTCACATCGGATTGCATTTGAGGTTGGTGGGTTTAAAATTTTACAAAACTTTAGGATGAAAATCAAGGATTTTAGGATTTTCAAGTGTTTGTGATTTGAGTTGATTTTATCATGAATTTGTGGTGATTTTGGCATTTGTTTGTTGAAGAATAGTGGCGATCGACAATCTTAGTGACAGATTATGGTTCGTTCGAAAGCTCTTGTTTGGTTTGGATGCTTTTGCTAAAGCCGTCTGAACTCTCATGTATATGGTTCGGATTGTTCTGACTCCGTCCAAACGGTTTTTATCTGTTATGTTTCATGCATTCATTTAGTGGTCTTTGCTTCGTTTAAGAATTACACAGAGTTCGTTACACATTATGGACAATTTGAATTTACAATATCCGTAATGTGCGTAATTGTATATGCTATTGTGGATGTGTTTAGAAATTTCAATGCAAATCTCTTTTCGTCCTCCAGATACACATTCAGCATTGAGCTTACACACTTGCCCTCAATGATGGATATTTATGCTGAATGTTGTAGGCGTGTATCTATGGACTTAGGAGAAATGTTGTCGACATTTATAAAGCATCGGTCACAGTGGTCGGTTTAATTTTGTGCTGCCTATAGTTATGCAGATAGTCATGGATGGACTCAAAAGTGCAAAGTATATGGATGAAAGTGTATGAAGGATTTAATTTTCATACTCTCAATTCTTACTCCGGGTCCAAGAAGTCTTGAGAATGATATCAACGTCTACTTACAGCCTTGGATAGATGAGTTGAAGGACTTGTGGGAAATTGGAGTGCAGACATGACGCGTTGTGTCATGTTCATTCAAGTTACATACTGTTTTGCTTTGGACAATAAACAATTTCTCAGCTTTTGAAAATCTCTTAGTTTGGAGTATGAAAGGACATTTAGCGTGCCCCTAATTGCAATGCGAATACAAAGTCGTTTTGGTTGAAATATGGGGGCAAACATTGTTTTTTGGGACATCGCTAGTATTTGCCCGTGACACATAGGTGGAGGCATGATGTCGACATATTTGACATATTAATGCAAGAACATTTATGTTGCAGGAGTTAAATTTGGGCTTGAACAAACAAAGAAATCAAATGACAAAATTGGAACAAAAGATGTCCAAATGAAGAACCCAAAGCGGAGGAATGAAAGAAAAGAAAAAAAATACAAAACCAAAAGAAGGGAAATAGTTTGCATGTGAGGACAAGAAGAATGAAAAAATAAAAAAATAAAATAAAGAGGAGAAATCTCAGCACGTGGGACTGGAGGAAAGAAAAGAAAACCTAACTAAAAGGGCAGTGATGGAAAATAAGAAAAAGAGAAAGTTGCTGCAAAACTAAAAAGAAAAAGACCTACCGCAATATTGAGAGAGGGGGACTTGCGGCCAAATAGAAAGAAAAGGAGAAAAGTTGTACAGTGCTGCAAGGGACTTTTATGGATTGCTTGACTTTTCTTCTCATGAGAGCACAATGACTACCCTTTTAAAATTCAGTTTGTTTTATTTATCTTTTTAATGTTTAGTATTGATATTATGGATTTTGTTTTCATGATAATTAGTAGCTACGTTTTTAATTAAGGTTGAGGATAAAACCTTGTTGAGGATTATCAATGATTATTCATGAGATTTGAATTTTTCCCATGGATATGTTCTTTAATGATTAAATTGTTTTTGCTTCACAGGAATTGATTAAGATGATTTTCTGAATATGAGTTCAATCGTGTTTTTCTCATGATTTAGATTAGTCTGATTCAATTATTTGTTTGGATTATAATTGTTTGCTTTTAGAATTGAATATCTTTTGTGATTTGTTTTCAACTTATACATGAGATGATTTAATTCTATATTTTTAAGCTAAGAAGAACATGTTTTAGATTTTTTTTTTTATATTTGATGATAATATTTTTCATGGTAACGAGATTGAATTCTATTCGTTTTCATCATTTTTTCAGGATTCTAAGTATATTCACAATTCTACCACCGAACATATTCAGAATTCAAACACAAAAACCAATACATTTTACACAATCTCCAACAACTTTTTAATTTTTTATTCAACATAAATTTTCTCTCTCTATACTTTTTCACATAACTCCAATATTTTTTTATTAAACAATTACATCAAATCATTTCTCTCTCCACTTTACACAAACACCAATAAAATACTATTCAACATAAAAATTCACAACTTCTCTAAAATCCTACATTTTTTCTCAAAACGAACATCACCCTAGATTATCATGCAGTAGTTTGGGAAATATCTAATGATCATGAATAATTGTTGTTATGAATTAGCAAGGTGGATTTTGAAAACCTCAACTCCTTTCTCTTGATAATTTACCGATTTTTTTTATTACCTTGCTTAATTAATTGTTTTCTTATTTCGAGTATTAGATTAATTGTTTTCTTTGTTTGGATTAGTTTCGGTTTTAGTGCTATTTAATTTCAAAAACAAAAACCATTTTTCTGAACTAGATTAGGATTCATTTAGTTGAGGTTTAGTTAATTTTCTTGAGTTTTTACAAGTCCCTGTGGGTTCGACCTTGCGCTTGCCTAATTATACTTCGGTACGGTTCGTGCGCTTGCGAGTACGTTAAAATTGCACAACAAGTTTTTGGCGTCGTTGTCGAAGACTTGGTCAGGAAAATAAATTAGATCTTAATTGACTTTTTCTTTCTACTAGTTGTAGTTAGGATTTAAAAAAAAATATGGTGTTGTGTGGTGTATGAAAACGTGGAAACGTGATCAAACACATCGTATTGTTAGCTGTGATTTGCCATTCGTAATGGAAGAACAAGGTGAGGATACTAAAACTCCTAGGGAATTTTTTTCATCCATTACCACCAACACTCCTTGTATAGTGTTGCCTGCAACTACTGTATCACACTTTGAGCTGAAGCCACAAATAATTCAACTCTTGCCCACTTTTCATGGATTGGACAGAGAATATCCTTACATGCATGTAAAGGATTTTCTCGAAATTTGTGCTACTTGTAAATTTCAAAACTTTACAAATGACTCTGTTCGCCTTCGTTTGTTTCCTTTTTCCTTGAAAGATAAAGCGAAAGCGTGGCTTAATTCTTTGTCCCCTAGATCTATCACCTCATGGGAACTTTTGGTCACTAAATTTCTTTCTAAATTTTTTCCAATGTCCAAAAGCAATGCCTCGAGGAGAGAAATTGCATATTTTTATCAGGAAGAGCATGAAAATTTTTATGAGAGTTGGGAAAGATTTAAGGATTTGATTTTAATAGGAATGCAATTGACTAGTAAAATTACTATCAAAATTATGAAACCAAAAATGAGTGAAAGAATCATTTTTAGTAAAATAATACTTTTGATCATGCTTGTATGTAGTCATAATAGCTAAAAGGAATAGAATGACCAGGTAGATCTTGAAGTGCAGAAGGGACGTGGGATCCCCATTCTTTACATGATAAGATCTTGACTATGAATAATTTGTGGAAGATGATTTTTTCCTGAAAAAGATCGAACGTATCAAATATAGGATCATTCTTGACGGAATGAGTACAAAAGAGGATAGCTTTGTAGAAGCTAATTGATTTGGAGGGATGATTTGGAATAGAATGTCATTTTGGTGGCAAGTAAGCTTGAACTAAATCTATGACTTTTAAATTTTCGAAGAATTCCTTATCATTATGGTTGCCCTCAAATTTTACTAATTAGCTACCATGACAGCATCGAAGCATGATCAAAAGTCTTATTTTACCAAATGAGTGTTTTACTCATTCTTGGTTCCTTAATTTTGACAATCATTTCACTAGTCAATTTCCTTATCGATTTCATCATTGGCGGCAAATGTTCGATTCCACACCTGGGCGATGTTCGTTTTCGAAAGTTTTGCAGGATTCGCGTTTAACAAAGCATTTTGTTCGCCATTTTTTGCATCCATACCGGCAGAGGCTGGCCCACTAACTGACACCTTTTCTGTTTTTTTTTTTTTAAACTTATCCCATGCGCAGCAGCTTGTCTTCGACTATGCATACTACTTTTTTGCTTTTTTTTTTCCTTTTTAACCTTTAAAAAATCACGTTAAATAAAAAAATAACTTTAAACATCATCATCACTTTTTTACACATCATCAATCTCTACACAAACACCAATACAACTTTAACAACACATAAAAATTCACAAAACTCTCCAAATCCTACAAAAACCTTCAAAACGAACATCACCTTGATCTTTTCCAATAACCACTTCTGCAATCCATGCAGTTGTATGCCACAAGACACAAAGTTAATTACTATCACAGGCAATTCTAAATAATCTCCTTATTTTCATGTAAATATAAAATTCTTTGAATTTTGAAATGGGAATATAAAATTAGTCATAATATCTACACCCACAGATTTTATGTAAAATGGTTAGAGAAATTTAAATTTGATCGCATCATTTCTCAAGTTACATAGAAATTTTCTCCCCAAAGGAAATATCACAATTTATGGCTGATAAAGTCAACTTGCAAACAGCTTATACAGATTTTAGATTGTGACTTTGTTTAGTTTTCACAAAAAGCAAAAAGTTTTAGCTTATACAAAAAGCAGAAAGGAGATTGCAGTCCTTGCCCAGGCAGTAGCTGGGAGGAGAAAAAGAGGTGAAGAAGACTTTTGGGAGAAAAGAAAGGAGAGCGTGTTGGGAAAAAGAGAAAGATGTAAGGAACCAAGTGATGGGGAAGGGCTTGGTTGAGAATCTGAGATAGCGGTTCGGCTTGGCTCAAAAAATAATGAGCTATTTTTGTCTTCTTAAATGAGGTGTCTAAAATCTTGTCCTTATCTGAAAAATTGAATCTGGACCTCACCTTTGATTATCTTTGAACAGATCTCCTTTGCACAGAATCTTTTCCCGGAGGCTCTGTGCTTGAAAGATTAATACTGATACTTTCCATGCCTTATAGTCTAGTATACGTTATAATGAAGGACGTGGTATTACAGCACAAGGAGAGACAGGTCACAGTACAGTACAACAGCATGCATTTCATTGACGATGAAGCTAAAGAAAAATACAACAATGGCTTCCATTGATGCTTGTTTAATTTCCTCGTATATAAAACCATCAGTTCATCCCGGGGTGTACGAAAGAGTGGGGAAAACAAATAAACAAGTGATCAAAGTAGGCATAAGTCGATCTTCTTCTTTAATTGATTGTAAGTAATTACTTACAGGGCTGGACGATCGATCGAGCTGTCTTCCAAAAATTGCCGCTTGTAAATCACATAGTACTGTACAAGTGGAAGTCTCCAGTAGATGAACTCAATGCTTAGACAGCGATCCGCAGTTAAGGATCACCTCTGAACACATTTGTCAAAACAAAGCACGTCTTGAAGTCGGCTAAACTACGGTTATAATGTTTATCGGAGGAGGGCTGAAAAAGTTTGAGCCCTATAATTTTCTTCTTCCTTCGATTATTGAGAGGAGGGGAGGAAGTTCTAGGAAGTCATGAGTGGATTCCAGCTCGATCGACGTCTTTCTGTACCCTTTTCCACTTTTTTAAAGAGTCTTACGTAAGCTCAGAAAACAGAACAACTACTGTGTTTCGCAAAACACAATGTTAGTCGTGCTTCCAGCTCGAGTCTATTTGTCGGGACGGAAACAATTCAAAACCGGGAAAATTTTGAGGTTGTCCAAAGCCCAAATCATTGACTGTTGGGCAGTATATTGTGGACCCTTGCCTGCCATGTGACAGGTTGAAGAAATCAAAACAAAATTGAAAGGTAAAGAATCAAAGAAATGGCGACTATTACAAACAGCTGAAAACTATCCGGGAGGGCCAGTAACTTCTACATTAATTACTTATTCAATTTATAAATGTGTCAAAATTTTGGTCTAATTAAAAAAAAATTATTTCAGTCATTTTTTTTATATAATATTTATTAAATTTTTTTATTTATTTTTTCATCAATTCTAATAAACTATTTTCACTTTTTCACCAACATCTATATTCTAAAATTTTAACTACCTCAAAATTTTGACACTCAAGCACCACTGCAACATTGACTTACTTATTTTATCCAAACGTTAATACAAATAGCATTAAATAGGGACATTGGTTCACATGTTTTGTCTCTCTTAAATTTCTCCATACAATTCAGGATCACTTCTTGTCCTTACTCTTTAATTTTGTTGCTATTGAACTTGGTTAATTTCAATTTTGCAACATTTAAATGTGCATTGAAAGGTTGTAATGTTTCAATAACGAATTGTAAATGATATTAATCCAACTATATATACGTCAGTTCATTAAGGTGGTACTTCAGTTCACGACTGCCCGACTCTGCTTCACACGTATAAACGGGGATTTTCAAAAGAGAGCTACTTTGTTACCTTGTTTTTCTACTTTATCACTCCTTTATGACCATCTTTTTGGATGTTGGCAACAGAAAGCAAGTGTTTCAATTATTAGCAAATTGCATGGGCAGCTCCTTCCGTCCCCTATCCTCCTCCATTCCTGCCATTTATGACCGAATCTCTTAATAAACCTATATTTCTAGCAATTTTTAGGGACCTTATTCCGACGGTTCTGGTGGCTAGATTTACACTTTTCTATAGATTTTTGAAGATCACAATTGACGAGGACCACATCTACATCAACTGAAGAAGATTTCTGCACCGGCCAACCAGCAACGGGACGACATGTGTGCTCTCATGCGCACGTCCCTTTTTCTTCATTTCTTAGCTGCAAGTTGTCCTCTCCGGTATGCACATGCTAGGTGGATGACATCTGGATGTCCAAGCACTCCTCGTGGTCATCTCTGATGATCGGCTGAGTGGCGTGTGTGGGCCCACATGAGTGGATCTCGCGAGCCTCCCCATTTTCAAATTTGGTCGGGTTTTCTCCTCCCGTTGCTGGTTCTGCCACCATCTTCCGCCATCGACTTTCCTTTTCCTTTGGTCGTCTCAGCTTGCTGCCCTTCGTGTGCTCTCCACCCTTTATGGGTCTCTACCCGCCTTTTTGGACTTGGGTTTGTAAGGCTATTTGACCCCCTTTGCTCGTTGGTTCGTCACCTCTCTGGAAGGTCTGACACGCCCCTTAAAGCAAGTACTTGATCTTAATAAAAGCTTGATGTTTTGACTTAAAAAGAAATATTGCATGGCCTCACTTCAAGCTCCAGACGTCGGCAACCCAAATGTCGACTCACGAGCATATAATCTCATAAACGGCCATGTGTGGTTAATCATTTTTTTAAAGTGTACTTTAAATTTATTTTCCAGTCTAAACATTATTTTTTTCACACACAAAACATGATAATTTTCAATGAAATTTTCTATCTAAATCAATTTTTTTTTTCAAAAACAACACAAAAACTAAAAGAACTTTTATAAAAATTCATCTCACAAATTTTTTTTATCCAAATCTATTTTTTTACGCTCATATTTTCCAACAAAATAAATTTTTAAAAATTTCTCTTTCCAAGCATCAATTTTTATGAACCCACCACTTTCATGAATACTTAAAAACATATCTCAAAAAACTCATTACAGGAATGAGTTTGTAACCTTGTCCAAGTTCTCGTCTATATAGAAGGATGTTTGGATTAAGGAGAGAACATGCATGAGGATTAGGATGGAGAGTATAGAACGTACATTCTCTTCTCTCTCTTTTTTTTCCTTTATTCTCTTTACAAGAAAGTGATTTTAGATTTTTTTTTTCGTACAGCATCCTCCACTTACCAACTTGCTAGCTCAATTTTGTAATTCTTAATTGTTAGGCTATGTTTGTTCAGGAAGGGCGTTGTTTTGGTGTCTGTATCGATTGCCAATTAATGTAACTAGTTTTGGTGTTATATGGAGTACTCTAATCCCAGGATGAACATCTTCTTTCACAGAAAAATAGAAGCATTAGCTTATTGCTCTGCAATATGATTGGTGGGGCTCCAACTTTGTTTCTTAATTACCTCTTCCTTCATTCAATGTGGCCAGATGATTACGGAAGTGGACGAAAATTGAAATTTTCGAATCATTGAACTGTTATTCTTTACTAATCAATTGTTATCAAGAGAATGCAACTCAATTATAAGTGGATAACTTTTGAAGCACCATTCAAAAGAAAAACCATTATAAGCTATCAATGCCACCTAAAATATACAAAGAAGACAAACTTTACAAACGGTGAATTAGACACTCCAAACTCATTTGCTGTTAACAACCTGATGAAATAATATGAATACCCTACTCGAATCTGCTCTGTGGGGCAACCATCGCAGACCCTTGAGATTCTTCATATGGATTCTTCATGAATGATCTTGTTCTTCAACACTAAAATTCCAACAACCAAACTCTTTAAACACTCTGAAGGCTTTACAATAGAAAGTTGATTTCAAAGTGATTAGATGAGAGAAAAAGCTAATAATTTAGATCTGGAATATTTGAGGCATTTTTTTTTTCTCTCAAATGGAGGCTAAAATAAATAATGTACGACCTCCTTACATAAATGGTATTTTTCTCTATTATACATCTACATACTAGATCTCGAGTGTCACTTTTAAAGTTATTTAAGAGATACAGTCTCATCATAATTTTGTGAAGATTATGTTTATTTACTTATCCATATCCAATGATACAATCATCAAAACTCAAGAAGATCATGTTTATTGAGATTTTTGAATTGTTCTTGAGTATCACAAGTGCTTATCCATATCAGATGCAATCTCATCTGTAATGCTCCGAACCCCGACGATTAGGGAGTTACTTCTTTGCGTAAAATCACTAAAAATGAGCAAAAATTAAGGATTACAAATCAGTTATCACAAAATAAACAATCTTGATAACAAACTCACGTTAAAACTTCGAAACAATTGAATAAAAACAATTTGTTTAGAACTATTTAAAAACTGGAAAACAACAATGAAAACTCTTAATCTAACTGAAACTCTAAGCCTTCTCTCAGCTACACACCCAAGCGCCATCTATCACGACTCTCGGCATGCTTCTAAATATCATATGAAAAGAGACAGATAAGGGGCGAGTTCAACAACTCGATAAGCAAAATCATTATGCTAGAGTGTACTTCAAGAGCAACATTTAATAATAAAATCACTAGAAAAATGTAAATGTAAATCTTAATTCATATAACTATAACTGTAAAACAACTTTTGTCTTTATTACTAATACTATAAAAAATCTCATTCGCAATAACTGTATGTCACATTTACCCCCGTGACAAGGTTGTGCAATTGCTACCTAGTTTGGGATTAGCCAAACTAAGTCTGTCACGCCCCAAATGCTATCCCGTAGGGCCAATGACAGCCGCGAGCAATCCCTAAAGAAAGCTTCAGCGAACTTAACCATACATAGTAGCTGAAAAGAATCGAGAGAGAGGGACGGGCCAAGAACTAATCATGACTTAACTTCATAATATACCACCAACGGAAGAGTAGGGTCTTAAATTACATAACATATAACTTTCATAACTTAAGTGACGGACCGCCTCGGTCAACAGTCACCAACAACAAAATACATAAAAATCTACTCTTCTCAAGACAGATAATCCTCCTGACTTCCTTCACCTGAAACATCTAGAATGATACATTTTGAAAACTGAGTCAAAAGACTCAGTAGGGGAAAACGTAAACTTGTAAACACGAGTTTATGACTTGAACATGAATATCATGAATAAGCGTAAATCTTGATGCACATGCATGTTTCATGGTTGCATATGACATATGCACATGTACTTGCTCTTGAAAATGTATGCTTACACTTGTAACAATCTTGATCTTAAAAAACATGCTCTTGAACTTAAAACAACACATGGTCCTTGGAAAGTGTTTTCTTCTTGACTTGTGGGCTACATACGCTCCATTTAACCCCTGAAGTCAGGGTTGTGCGTTCCCATCGGAACCGTCTCCCTTTCCTTTGGGGACATTTCATTTGGTCGAGCTAGCCCACCTTCTCGCATTCGTCCTTTAGTGTGGTTGCACTTAACTCTAGGGTTCACTCATCCTTCTCGCATTCGTCCTTCGGTATGAGTGCCCTCCTTGATGGTAGGGTACCGACCAGAGACCCTTACTTAACTTGACATAATCTTTCTTACTTTCATAGCATAAAACTTCTTTTAGAAAATCATGCAATGCTCGTGTCATGACATGCTTGCTTATGATGCCATGCTTGTTCATGTAAAACCATGTTGAGTATCATTCCAGTTTTCGTAAAGATGTAAGCTTCTACTTACTTCCACTTACCTTGCTTCTCTTGATATTCGGATGTTGCTTCGCCTACAAGCGAGTTACATACGTTACATAATGTTTAGAGATTTAATCAAACAACATACAAGTACTTCTAAGTGTTCTTGGTTTTTCAAAAGTATATATCTTTGAAATATGATTTCATTTTCAAAATATTACTTTAACTAGTTTTCGTAAAACAATTGAAGAAAGACAATTGAACATGAGCATCAAACATCTCCAATACGGTTGCTAATGGGTCCACTATGAAATTCACTTCATATCAACTAAGTACACTGATTATTCTCAACAACATCGTTGATTTCAAAGCCTATTCGTAAAATTCAGCAATAACATCTCATGCTAAGTATCTCAAGCCAAATCAACAACCTATAATTCATCTAGCTTAATATCTCATGTTCAATACTTTACATTATACCATGCCTGGGTTAATGACCATCGAATTCCCACTATCTTATCCTCAATAAACTTATTAACTAGGTTTGGTCAACTAGTCTCAATGATAGGGTCCTACACATCTTCAATAGGAACTCAAAAACTCAATATCTGAAATTTAACAAGTCCCACTCGAGCGCTTTTCGAGCGCCAAGTCTCTGTCCAATTTTCATCTATCCTCGCTCGAGCGGTGGTCGAGTGCCAACTCTTTGTACGAAAACTTCCAAGGCCGCTCGAGCACCTGTTGAGCGCTGGTCAAGCGGCTCAACTCTGTATCACAAATTTCCTTAAAGCCGCTCGAGTGCCTGTCACATGCTGATCGAGCGCGATTGTGCCTAAAAACAGGGCACTAAAAACTCCCTATTCCAACAACCTAAACATGATTTATAACTTGATTCTTTTGACCAATAGCAAATCCACACAATTTATTACATGCCTAAACAATCTCCAAGCACATTGACCATTCGGCCACATCACTAATACTAACCTACATATAACATTATTTCTCCATGATTTTTAACTAATCATTTCATTAAATATCATTAACCTACCTCAAATCAGAAACATTATTTCATCTAATGAAGTCACAAAATTCGGTATAGCAGCAACCTATATACATGCATATCATTATCTCCAATATTTTAACCAAGACACCACTTCTTAGCCCAAAATCATGGCTTTAACCCTTCCTCCATCAATCAACAACATCGCAACCACAACTCCAACAATCACAACCTAATCAGATCCAACATTCAACATACCTTCAAAGGGAAAATGAGCACAAGAACACAAGCATGCTTGGCTAAAACAACAAGCCTAAACCTTGAAGAAAACCAAACCCTAGCTTACCTTTCTAAAGCTGGACATAAGCTGATTAGGGAAACACCTAGCATAGGAATACCCAAAGTTAGATCTAGGAAAGAAAAGAGAAATGAGATGGACATACAAAGAGGAATCATATATTCTTTTACCTCTTCCACCTTCTACCTTACTCGGCCAACACCAAGGCTTCCTTTCTCTCTATCTCTTGGCTTCTCTCTAGTGTGCTACAAAGGGCTGAGATGAGGGCAAGAAGGTGCTGTGATGAGTCTTAAGGTGAAGTGAGATGAGGGCAGCTGTTGAAAATGGAGTGAAGAAGAGAAAGAAATGCTTTGGAGAAGTGAAGAGGGTTCTTGGCCAAAGAGAGAAAATGAGCTGAAATGGTGAGTGATTCGGTCAAGTGGAGTGAAGTGAGGGGAAGAGGGTTTCATCCAAATGCAAGGGCTGAGTTTTTCGGTGAAGAGTGAAGTGAGGTGAGCTAAGTGAGGTGAGAGATGTGAAGGAGATGAAAAAGGGGCTGAATCTAGTCTATGCAAGTCCAAGGAAACAAGAAGAAAGGGTTTCATTTGCTCTAGCCCATGTGACATGTCAGTGCATTTAAGTGCCTGTCTCCTCCACCTTTCCAATTCTTTGTTTCCCATACATCTCACGTGAATTCTTCTTCCATTCTCCATAAGTCTTTATCTTACATCACATCTTCTTTTTCAGCCAACATCACATCTCCTTTACTTGCATTTACCTCTTTGTCTCCTAACTCAAGCCCTACAAGTGAATCACCTTAAAACCATTTCAGTTTTCTCTTTGCCTTTCACGTAAATCTCCTCTCTTGCCTTTGATTTTTCTATTTTTTTTCATTTTATCTTTCTCTTATCACATGGTCTACTTTATAGGCATATTAATTTATCTCCATTATAAGCACTCTAACTTATCTCCATTATAAACACACTAACTTATCTCCTAGTTCTGTATCAAGCTATCCTATAAGCCTACCAACTTATTACTTAATTCTCTTAATGATGCTTAAGACTGCCTAATGGAGATTAAGGGTTACTTAATAAGGACATAAAATAACTTACATGCACAATATAGAATTTCACAACATAATGAAATACTTAGGAAAACTTATAATTCAAAATATCATAATCAACTTAACATCTTACATTGGCCAAATAATAGCCCCTTGAATGTAAATCCAAAAACAAATACATAGAGTAAATAGCAAGAATGAAATACGGGGTCTCACAAAGCCAATAATATAGGTAGAACTCTTCCTTACTTTACATTGGTCATGCCCAAGTGTGCACTCAAAAAGAACCTACAAAATAAACCCCTTCTTTTTCCAGAATGGGTGCATTCAATGAGTTACAATTGGTACCAATGAGCTATCTCTGTAAACTAAGGGACTCAGGGTTTGAAAATACGTAACATATCATACTATAAATATCACTTTAAACTTTGTAGCTTTTTTTTATGAAACATAATGCACAAATTTTAAATAATAATAAACATAAAAAAGCTTTGATTTAAACATTGAAAACAAAGCGTAAAATCATTGGACATAAAAATAGGCTCATGTTTACACATTTCATTCTATAATCTTTGACAGTTTTATCATAAACTAATAATGCACATAAAACTTTGAGGGTTTTCAATAAAACATGCAATTCACAAATATCACTTCGGTCTTTTTGGAAAATCTAGCATAATAACCTCGCTTTCCTCGCCTTTCATAACACTTTAGTTCTTTATCAATTAACTTTCAAGAGCTCAAGAAACTAGACTAGAACCTTCGAAAAGACGCTTGATTTCTCATTCTCCCAATCAATACACAATATCACAGAGACTAACAAAGTATATAAAAGACTAATTGTAACCCTATTTAAAGAAAGACTCTAAATTTAAAAAGAAGATAAGAATAGTTTGCTATCCATTTTAAAATTCAAACATTTTCTAGAAGTATTCAAATTCAAAACCTTAAAATCTAAAGAGATAAAGAAAAAACATCTCTTCTTTAAATTTCAAACACTTTTAAAAATATAACATTTTCAAATCAAATCAATATTTCAAACAATAAAAAAACACTTTTAAAACCAGATAACTTTTTCATTTAATTCGAAATTTGAAATTCAATAAAAATAATATTGAAATAACAAGAAGAAAATTCGGGGTGCTACGATCAGCCCTCCTTAAAAAAATTTCATCCTCGAAATTTGCCGCATCTTACCCAAATGAATAACTCCATAAAACCAATCGAAACAATACACGCTTCTGCAACGCACTATAATCATTTGACTTCCTAGAAATTTGTTGCATCTTATCCAATGAATAACTTCATAAAACCAATCAAATCAATACACGCTTATGCAGTACACTCTAATCATTCGACTAATAATCTTATAATTTTCTCCAATACGTTATTCAAGCCTAAAACCCAAGCTCATCAAACATCAAGGCTAAAACACGATCAATATCAATATCTGCAAAAAAAATACTCAAGTAATCAATTTATTCTACCAAATTCTGCCCGCAGAAAAATTAATCAAATCACATACCTTCAAACAAATCTCTTTTTATTGTCTACAAAATCTAAAAAATCGGTAGTTTTAATACCAAATTGTAATGCCCTGAATTCCGACAGTTAGATGGTTACTTTTTGCGTAAAATTAATAAAAATCAGCAAAAATTAGGGGTAGAAATCAGTTATCATAAAATAAATGATCTTGATGACAAACTTACATCAAAACTTTAAAATAATTGAACAAAAACACTTTATTTAGAACTTTTTAAAAACTGTAAAATAACAAAGAAACGTTTTAATCTAACTGAAACTCTAAGCCTTCTCTTAGCTACCCACTCAATCGCCATCTATCCCGACTCTCTGCACACTTTTAAATATCGTATGAAAAGAGTGGACAAATAAGTGTGAGTTCGACAACTCGTTAAGCAAAATCATTATGCTATGGTGTACTTCATGAGCCATATTTAATAAGTAAAAATCAATAGAAAATTGTAAATCTCAATCCATATAACTATAACTATAAAACAACTTTTATCTTTAATAGTAATTCTATAGCAAATCCCTTTGTTACTAACTGTGAGTCACGTTTACCCCCTTGACAGGGTTGTGCAGTTGTTACCTAGTTTGAGAATCAACCAAACTAAGTCAATACTATGGGTAGAATTCTTCCTTACTTTGGCTTTGGCATGTCCAAGTGTGCATTCAGAAAGAACCTACAAAATAAACCACTCCGTTTTCCAGAATGGGTGCACTCAATGGATTGCAATTGGTACTAATGCACTGTCTCTATAAACTCTGAGAGTCAGGGTTTGAAAATACACAATATATCATATTATAAATATCACATTGAACTTTGCATATTTCTCTTCTTTTCATGAAACATCATGCACAAATCTTAAATAATTATAAACATAAAAAAGCTTTGATTTAAATATTGAAAACATAATGTAAAATCATTGAACATAAAAATAAGCTATTGTTTACACATTTCATGCTATAATTTTTGACAATTTTATCGCAAAGTAATGCACATAAAACTTCGAGGGTTTTCAATAAAACATGCAACTCTCAAATATCACTTCGGTCTTTTAGGAAAATCTAGCATAATAACCCTGCTTACCTCGCCTTTCATAACACTTGAACCCTATATCAATTAACTTCCAAGACCTCAAGAAACTAGACTAGAATCTTCGAAAATATGCTTAATTTCTTATTCTCCCAATCAATACACAATATCACATAGACTTATAAAGTATTTATAAAAGAATAATTGCAACTCTATTTAAAGAAGAACTCAAAATTTGAAAATGATAATAATGGCTTGCTATCCATTTTAAAATTCAAACATATTTTAGACGTATTCAAATTCAAAACTTTAAAAACTAAAGAGATAAAGATAAAACATCTCTTCTTTAAATTTCAAACACTTTTAAGAAGATAACCTTTTCAAATCAAATCAATATTTCAAACTTTAAATACTTTTAAAACCGCATAACTTTTTCAAATAATTTGAAATTCAATAAAATAGTATTTAAATAATAAGAAGAAAATTCGGGGTGCTACATCATCAGAAATTCAAGTGCTTATCTTATCCAGTGATGCAATCTCATCAACTTGATAATCTTACAATTGAACGAAGTTCTACTGCGAAAAGCATAATATTCAGGTTAAAAGTTCTGCACCATATTTGTGGTGTTTGAGTGCCAAAATTTTGGCCACTCTTAATTAAAAAAGTACAAAATAATCTCTTCCCAACAAATCATTCATTTTTATTATAATATTCATTCAAATCTTTTCTCTATTTACTTTTTCACCCATTCCTATAAATTATCTTCAATTTTTCACCAACTCTCATATCCCAAAATTTTGATTTGGCACTCAAACACGGATTGTTTTAATTCACGTACAAATCTCATATTTAACTTTGCTAGCTCAATTAATATTCTTGACCCACTAAATAGAGAAGAGAAGGTTCTTTTTATTTCCTACCAAAATTAATATAAAAAGGTGTACACAAATAATGTAAAATTCCAATATAATATTTTATTTTTTGGATTTGAAATTATGAATTTGATAAATAAGAGATCATCATGAGTTTGGCTTTTGAATTTGAATAGCATTGTAAGGAATATCTTAATAGATGCCTGCCCGCCTGGTTGCAGCACCATGCATCTCCAACCCATATCGGTTTGCGCCCTCATGAGTCCATTAGGCCAAGCACTACTTGCCGGCAAACGGGTCGGATATATTATGCGGGACAAATCACAAATGGGTATGCATAATTTTTTTCTGGTTATTTGGTTTTCCTTTCTTTCCAAACAGATTATTAGAGTTTTCGAAAGCATCATAGCAGGTAATCAGAGTTTTGCCATAAAAAATGTAGTTCCTTCGTTTGTTGTCTAAACAAAATTGTAGAGTAGCACTAATGGACAATTACATAGTACCATGGGATCATAGAAGTTGATACTTAGGCTCTGTTAAGAGTGGCCAAATAATCAGAGTTTTTTTTTTTTACTTAGATTTACTTTAGTTTTTGGTTTATCTGGTGAGGCAAAATGGAAAATTTTGGAAGGTCCGATATTGTATTTATAATTTTATAGTTCCAACCTTACTTTTACGTTGTCTTCTATGACCTGAGAATGACTCAGAGCCGAGGAAAACCTTTTTGATTCTCAGATGTCAAACTGTTCAAAGATTTATTTAAATTAACTTTTTGAAAATATTCATGAGTTTTTAAAATTGATAAATGACTGCCTGAATTTAGGTTATGCTTACAATATTACTTCTTTAGTAGATTTCTAATAGAATTGATGATGTAGCAGGTCATGTGTCTCATGTAATATGCCGCCTGTCATGAATTTTAATACAAATTATAATTATAACAACAAATTAAATTAACACATAAAACTAGTTCAACCCATAAACTAAATAAAAAGATATTATAATATTTTATTATTACTTTTAAGAGAATGCCACGCGATCATATATTAACACTTGTCGTAGTATGTTATAAATTCGATTAGAAATCTAGATGAAAATGTGACGGGTATGATGTAAAAGCAAGCAGTACTGATTTGTCAATTTTAGAAATTTAGGTAGTTCTTTAAATTTTAGGGTGAATTTTAAATTTTCTTAAACTAAAGGCAAAAACAAAAGAACCTATACAAAAAATAAAATAAAAATTGAGTAGAATCCACTCTGTCCAATAATTAATACTATATTACTACTCAAAGTTCGTTTGCAAGAGTATTTTAAGATAATGCAACAAAATTCACAAAAAAAAATATTCGAAATCTTAAAAAATCATACACAAACTCTAATAACTTTTCATACAAACTCTAATACCTTTTTAAAAAATATTTTGAGAAATTGACAATTTGATCATTAGGTTTTGACCCTTATGACAAAATAGTCACACGGATTAGTTTTTTTTTTGCCCGGAGTCCTTGTGCTTGTGACTTTTTACTCATTTCGTCACTCTTCCATTTGCATTTTTAAATGAATGCACTAACACGTCATCATCTTCTCCAGCTCAGCTTCATTAATCCACGAAACATTAACTAAACAACCTGCAGCTTTTTTTTTGTTTTTTTCATTTTTTTCCCTTTCATTTTAGCCTTCAAACTCGAAGGACACATGAATAATGTTCCGCCGGAGTTGTCTGCGTTGATGGGTTGCGAGAAGATGCAATTGTTAGTGATGTCGGGTCGACAACGACGAATCCGTTGCTGCCTTTTCTCATGAAGCTTTACAACTTGGTGAAGACCCGGAGACCAACTCCAACAATAGCTTTGTTGTCTGGAACCGCACGAGTTCGCCGCCAAGCTCCTGCCCAAGCACTTCAAGCACAAAAACTTCGCCAGCTTCGTCAGGCATTTGAACACCTACGTCGCTTCTCACCGTCTATCTGTTTTCTCCCTCTTTTCTCATCATCTTCTTTATTCTTACTTTTCTGCTGCAAGAAATTCACAGATTATTTTGAGAATTTCATTAGGATTTGGCGAGCTTAATTTTTGGAATGTGAATTAGAAGTTTGAGTGAGACAAGTAGCTAAGAGATTAGTGTGTCAAACAACAAGAGAAAAATGGTGTTTTGTGGATTGAAATCTTCACTACCATAGTGTTTTCCAGTTGGAAAATTGACTGATGCACATGTTTTAAGTTCATGTCCTATGTTCATTTATTCAGTTTTTTTCACTTTTCTCTCTTTGGTGATTATGAGGATGTTCGGTTAGAGTAAATTTTGAGAATTTTTAGGTGAGGTTAACTTTATTGGTATGCGTGTTGTAGTTATTTGTATATGGTGTTAAAAATAATGTTTGGTTGTAAAAAGTTTTGTATTCTGAGAATTCCAAAGAATCCTGAGGATTCATAGCAACCGAACACATCCTATATTAGTTTTTCATGGGTCATAATATCACTGACCCAACCTATCAAAATACAATAACCCATCTACAAACTTGGCCAAGACCACATGCGTGTTCAAGGCCCCAACCCGTACGAATATGAATTTATCCCCCCAAATCTTCTCGTCTGGCTCTTCAAGGAGTCCTAGGGCTCAATGTATTCAACTCCTTTTAGGACAATGACACTCGCATCCTATATAAGACATGTACCCCCATTATATTTTCTAAGCTTAATTACTTCTCAAGACTAAACTCTTCTTGAGATCTAACTTAGGTATCGAAGTATCCACATCCGATGTCGCATGTCTTCTTGTTCCCTTTCGGGTCTGATCGGCCCTAACACTTGGTGATATTGACGTCATCAGTTAGCGACATCGGTGGAATTTTAGAAAAAAACCTCCTCTAAAACTCCCTTCGACCATCTTGTTCGCACCCTTCTCCAAGATGACTTCCTCTACTGAGATACCTAACAGGGATCAACCACCTCAGGTGATGAACTCGGAACTTGTCCACAACAGCAATGCAGTGATCGTACTCAACAACAACGCATTGACGAACTTGGAACTCGACAACAACGGAGTGATCGTCCCCAACAACAACGCTGTAACGAACTCGAAACTCATCCCCAACAGCGATGCGTTGCTGGCCACCTTGGTTCAGACCATCGACAATCTTGTCCACCAGAACAACATCATCCCACATACTACGACTCCTTCGTCCCCTCCACATTGACATATATCTCCCTCACATGAAGAAAATGTAGACAACTGCTCAACTCACCAATCTCCTCCTAAACAACGTGGATCAGATAATTGGCGGGCTGCCTTAAATGAGTAGATGGCTGGATAGGCAGAACATATATGACTACTTCAACAAAATTTGAGCAAACTGAAAGACCCTAAAACAGACGACTTCTCCATACCCCCGAGTTTTTGACCATCCTAGATTGAACTGTTTGACGATTCTGACGATCCCTGTGGGCACTTGGAGATCTTCCGCTTGCACATGCATGTCCAATCCTATGTAGACGCCATCCTCTGCAGTGCATTCTCATTAACCCTTAAGGGATCAACACAGCAATGATTTTCTTGTCTACCAGCTGGAACATCGACAACTTCAACACTCTCAGTATGCAGTTCATGAGTCACTTCATATCTAATGGACGGATCAAACGCCTGACCTCCTACCTGTTCAGTGTCAAGGAAAACCCAAAGAAACCTATGCAATTACGTAGCGCGCTTCAACCGCGAGGCAATCATTGTTTCCTAGGCTAAAAATGAGGCCAAGCTTATGGCTCTGACTACAAGCCTTCAACCGAGCGACTTCCTCAAAACCCTTATGAGGAAGGCCCTGACCAATTTTGCTGTGGCCATGACAAAATCATAAAAACACATGGACTTCGAGGACATGTTCGTTGCACGTCTCCTATCATGACATTGACCGTTCTCACTGTAGAGATCCATGACGAGGAATCGGTAGAGACCGCTCACCACGACCCATGCGACATGATCAACTGCGTCAGGAGCAACGTCTTCTCCCTAGTTTCACAGCTCTCAACACTACCCCTAGGAAGATTTTGATGCAGATAAGGCAAGACCCAAATGTTAAGTGACCTCAGAATCTAAAAACACCACCAGAGAGACGAGATTGGAACAAGTACTGCGATTTCCATGAAGACCACGAGTACAACACAGATGACTATTATGAGCTTAAGCGACAAATCGAGTATTTGCTCCAATAAGGAAATCTGCGGCACTTGATACTAGAACATGACGCCCCTAGACGAGACCGACCTTGCAGCTAAGAATGGGAATACGCTCAACTCCAGGACCACCAACCCATCACAAACAATCTACCCTCACAGCTAGACTTACCCCCACCACCTCATCTCCAAGGGGAGGTGCTTTAGCAGGAGTGCGTAGAAGAATTACATGTGAGAAGTACAACACCAACAAATCTTTCTTGCAGAACAACACTTCAAACGACCTCGTACAGAGGGAATACCCATTACATTCACGGAAGCCGATGCAAAAGGAGTCCTGCAATCTCACAATGATGCACATGTCATCGACAACCATAGTTCGGCCGATATAATCTTCTCCGAGGATTTTGACCAATTGGGCATTAGAGAATCCCCTCTCGTACTTTGGGATATTGAGCTATTCGATTTCGCAGGAGAACGGGTCAGTTCGGTAGCCTTTGTACTGTTATCGATAACTATGGGCACTTACCCCATCTCTGTTACCACCCTCATCAATTTTCTCGTAGTCAACAAATGGTCCTCATACAACGCCATCATCAGGTGCTCTTCCGACTAGATGTTGTCAAAGAATATCAGTGGGCTGCTTGAGATTGTTACTACTCTGCCCTCAAAGGTGAATCTTGCCAGATAGTGGAGGAAAGCCACAAGGAGACTGACATCATTCCCACCGAGCTCCCTTTAGTTGACATTGACCTAGAGCTTAATAACCAAGACCAAAAGAGGATGGATCGACCCCAAGTTGTGGAAAGCCTAGACGAAGTTGAGATTGCACCAAGAAAGGACTTACGCATAAGCGCCGTGTTGACTGGAACCCCACGTGATAGTCTGGTCGAGTTCTTGGTACAACATCACACTACATTTGCATGGCCCCATTCAGATATCAAAGGAATCAATCCAAACATCATCACCCACCAACTGAGCATCTTTCCAGATGCTAAACCTATTCGGCAGAACAGAAGGACCTTTGCTCCCGAATGCAACCAGGCAGTTGCTAAGGATGTTTGCAAATTGCTACCTACCAATTTCATTCGCGAAGTGCACTACCCCAACTGGCTCTCCAATGTGGTCATGGCAAAAAAAGGCCAATGGCAAATGGTGGATGTGGTGGTTTTCAAGGATCTTAATCGGTCATGCCTAAAGGACAATTTTTCCTTGACTCGTATCGACTTGCTAGTTAACTCCACTACTGAGCACAAAATGTTATCATTCCTTGACGCATTTTCAAGATACAACCAGATATGTATAAAAATCCATGACTAGAGAAATCAACATTGTTACTGCCAGAGGCCTATATTGCTACAAAGTCATGCCCTTCGGACTAAAGAATGCGGGCACCACCTGCCAACGACTTGTAAATCTCATGTTCAGAAACCAGATCGAGATGAATAATGAAGTTTACGTGGATGACATGCTAGTCAAAAGCATCCGAGCTCAAAATCATCTGGTTGACCTTGAAGAAACCTTCCAAGTTTTAGACAAATATCGCATGAAGCTCAACCCAACAAAATGCGCCTTCGGAAGTAAGCGTAATTCCGCCTAAACAATAAAATATATTGACATGCGGGGGAACATATTTACTAGTTATATTATCCACAATCGCCAATTCAAATCCTGGATTTTTCGAATTTAGAGTCTCATTCGAGAAATTTCTAGGATTCCTAATATCAGTCGCGGTATAGAGACAACCTCAAAAAAGATACAAGCCATCATGTAGTTACAACCCCCGCACACCATGCAGGAGATGCAACATCTCATTGGCAAAGTATTGGCCCTCAATCGGTTCATATCCCGATCTTCCGACAAATGTTTGTCATTCTTCAAAACTCTCCACACCAGCTTTGCATGAACTGATTAGTGTACCATGGTGTTCGCTCAGCTTAAAGAATATCTTAGCAGCCCACCATTACTCAGTCATCCGAACCAAGGCGATACTCTACCTATACCTAGCCGTCATCGACTGGGCCCCAAGCACCGTCCGGCTCCACGAAGAGGACGGACACCAACGTCCCATATACTATATCAGCAAGGCTCTACGAGGGGTCGAAGAATAATATTCCACTATAGAGAAAGTGACATTTGCCTTCCTTGTCATAACACGGAAGCTCGGACCATATTTCCAAGCTCACACACTTGTAGTTCTCACCAGCCTACCGTTAAAGAAAGCATTACAAAACATCGAAACCTCCGGGCATTGACACAATGGGTCATTGATTTAGGTGAGTTTGACATCAAATACCAACCCCACACAGCAACTCGCAGACAGGTCCTAGCTGATTTTATGTTTGAAATTGAAGATGTACACATAGCTCGAGCGACTCGCTAGAGCAACCCTCCCTGAGCGAAACATGTCTGGACTGCTCATGTCGATGGCTCCTCAAACAAGTGGGCCAGTGGTGCAGGCTTGGTTTTGATGTCACCGATCAGATGATCGTACGATACGCCCTCCGGTTCAACTTCAAAGCTACAAACAATGAAGCCGAGTACGAAGTCGTCCTAGCAGGCCTTAGCATCCCAAGTTTCTTGGGTGCTGATGGAATCAACATGCACAACGACTCCTAACTTGTGGTTGGCCTAGTCAGAGGGGAGTTTGTAGCAAAAGGAGACAATATGAAAGTGTATTTGGCTCGTATACTGGAACTTACACATCTCTTTAAACATTTCTCCATAAAGTAGATACCTCGCGAGGATAATTCCCTGGCCAACAACTTGGCTCAGATGGCTTCAAACCCTTACTATGTGGAGAGTCATATAGATGTCCCCCTTAAACTCTTGGATAAGCCTTCCATTTGCTTCAACACATGTGGTGTGGTAAATAATCCAAGGGGAATGGTGGGGTGTACCAATCAACCGTTTTCTCCTTTCCGAAGATCTCTCAGTTGATAGAGGAGAGGCTAGAAAAATATGAATGAAGGCTACTCAGTACACAATACAATTGAATGAGCTCTACAAATGAAGTTTCTCCGGACCTCTCCTCCGATACCTAGCTCCCCTTGAAGGAGAGTATGTTATCTGGGAAATCCACGAAGGGATATGCAGGAACTATGCAAGAGGAGGGTCATGGTAAAAAGCTGGGACAAGTGTCAGCGCAACGTAACCATCCAATGACTGCTAGTGAAAAATATTACCTTGGTCAGTTCCCCATGGCCCTTTTCACAGTGGGGAATCGACATCGTATGATATTTTTTGCTCGGGGAAAGAGCAAGTGAAGTTCTTGGTAGTAGCGATCGACTACTTCACTAAGTAGGTAGAAGCCCAAACTTTAGCATCCATCACATAAGAACATATCCGGAGGTTTGTATGGTCCTCTATCATATATAGATTCGGCATACCAAGAGTTCTAATCTCCGACAATGGAAGGCAATTCGACAGTTGGCTGCCAATTCTCAAGCTAATGGGCAAGTAGAGGTCACAAACCGGACAATTGTTAACATGCTAAGGCTAAACTCAACAGTAGAAAAGGAGCATGGGCAGAAAAACTTCCAGGAGTCCTCTAGGCCTATCGAACAACAGCTCGAACTCCTATAGGAGAGACACCGTTCAGTCTTGCTTATGGCACGATATCCATGGTCCCAGTAGAAATGAGCGTTCATACCTACCGTGTAAGTAATATGACCGGCCCAGCCCATCAAAATATACTAACCCATCTACGTTCCTGCCTAAGACCATAGGCGTGTTCAAGGCACCCAGGCCGCACAAATATGAATTAACCCCCCATATCTTCCCGCCTGGTTCTTTAAGGAGTCCTAGTGCTCACAGTATTAAACTCCCTTTTATGATTGTGGCACCCGCATCCTATATAAGACCGGTACCCCCATTATATTTTCTAGGTTTAATTACTTCATTAGACTAAACTCTTCTTTAGATCTAACTTAGACATTGGAGTCTCAACATCCAACACCGCTCCTCTTCTTGTTCCCTTTCAGGTTTGATCGGCTCCCGACTCTTGGTGATTTTGGCATCATCAATTTTCTTACTACTAGGAGTTATGAGATCCTTTCACCTAGCGCTTATATTTCTTTCCTGTTATGGTACACCATGGCCTTACCCTGTATTTTGTTGATGTTTTATGCATACGATTAGGATTTTTGTTGCTATATATTATCATTAATATCTTTTGATCGACTGCTTAACATTTGGGTGATAATCTTGATTGAGAATTATGAACTGAAGATACTTGTCCAAGAGAGGGGAAACACTTGCCAGCAAGCTAGCCACGCCCGCTCCTAGTTCAAAGAGAGAAGTGGCGACACATGACATACTTTGCGGCTAAAGAGAAAGAGAGGGAGAAGAAGTTGTTGGTAGTGGGAGTTTGGAACTTTGTAGCAGAGCTTAAGCTGTTGTTGACAACACTTGTTATCCTCTGTCGTCGTTGTCAACTGCACCTTCTCTTAACCCATCAAAGCTGACAACTCTGGCGGAACATTATTCCTTTATCCTTCGAGTTCAACGGCTAAAATGAAGAAGAAGAAAAAAAGCTGTAGGTCGTTTAGTTGTTTTGTGGATTAATGAAGCTGAGCCGAAGAAGGTGATTACGTGTTGGTTGATTCCGTTAGAAAGACAAAAGGAGTGACAAAAGGAGTAAAAAGTCACAAGCATATGGACTCATTGACTAGAAAAAAAAAAAAAATCCTAGTAACTATTTTGTCATAAAGGTCAAAACTAAAGAACCAAATTGTCAAATTTTCAAAAAAAAATTAACAAATCTTTTCTCTATTTACTTTTTCACCCGGCTCTAATATTTTTTTATTAAAAAATTACATCAAATCATCCCTCTTATACACTTTTTTACATATGCTAATAAAATTAAATATTTTTAAAACTTTTCACCAACTTTAATACAAAAATTTATAAAACTCTAATATATAAATTCTAATTTTACAAGTTTTTATAAACCAAACATCCCTAATATTATGATTTTTTAGCTTGTGTAGCTGAGCATCTTTGCTTTTTTTTTTTTTTTGAGCATCTTTGCTTAGTAACAGAATACGTATTCCATTTCTATTCTTTTTCTGTCTTTTTGCTTATAAAGTTTTTTCCATTTCCATTCGAGACAACAGCAAAGAAATTTCCGATTTCTCTAAACCAAAGGTTGACCGGGTTGAGAGAGATAGAGACATCTTCCTGCAATGGCGGACCTGGACGACGGGAAGCCACTGAGGAATATATCGGAGGCGTTCAAGGAGCTCGCAGCCACAGTTGATTCCCAAATTGCAGACGTGGAGGTCGCGCCATTCTCCCGGGCGTGCTCTCTCCTCTCGCCTCTCTTTGGCTGCTTGGGCATCGCCTTCAAGTTCGCGGAGACGGACTACGTCGCCAAGGTACACCGCGCCCAATCTCTTTCAACCCTTCTTGGTTCCGGAGAAAACTCCAATCCACGTACGGTATTGAATTAACATGTTTAAAGCCGTCGATTTCTCGTGGTGATCGTAGAAAGAGAGAATAGAAGCTCAACTATTTCGAGAGTTATATAATTTAAACCAACCTTTTTGTCTGCGATTTATTACCTCTTCATAGAACAATAGTATGTATTGGAGTTTACATGCCGTTCTTTCTCAGTTTTCTTATCAAACACCCAATAAATTTGTAGGAAAACGAAATGAACTGCCATTTTGACTCCATTTACCCGGTACTTATGTATTCCTCGATGGCTCGATATCTTTCTCTGTTGTCTTGGCAACCAAATGAAGTTCCAACTCTTTACTTGTGAATAATAGTGAGTACTGTCCTGCTTGATTGCAGAGGATATTTTAATGGAAAATAAAGTTGAAATTTAAACTGCCAAAGTGCCAATCTTTTTTTTTTTTTTGTCTTTTTCTAGATTTCTTCAACGACCAAGAACGTCAAATCTAGGGCTGTGTCCATACCATTTGGACATGATAACCCAATAACGAGGATAAATATATATAATCCGTATATGATTTTGACTATTTTAGTCTTAATTGATTGGCTGCTTGATGAGCACAGGTTAAAGATCTTGCAGAGGCGTCGAAGTCTATTGGGACCTTGCAGGCTTTGCTTGATCGAGATATAGAGGCGAACACTGTAAGGAAAGCTGGAAGTCATTCGAGAAACCTCTTGAAAGTGAAACGTGGCCTTGACATGGTCAGGGTACTCTTTGAGCAGATGCTAGCAACGGAGTACGTATATCCTTAACTTCTTTATTAGCGTTTTGCTCAATCCAAATAACTCTTTACATGATAGTGTTGAGTCACCAGAAAATTTCTTATTTCTATTCAGTGTGTTTGGAGGCATATGTTGAATTGATTACTGAAGAATGACACTAGCATGAAGTAGTCAAATTGGAATTTTCAATAAGAGAATCTGGGTAATATGTTGATACAAGAACTGGAAAAGAAGCTAAGTGAAAAAATTCCACTTTTTGAAGAAGACGCTGGTGCATTTATCAATAAACTGTTTTCTTTTGGATAGGGATCAGTTCTTTGGGGCTGTCTTGATATTAATCATCGGGTATGTTTGGTGCCCAAATATTTGGGCTCAATCATAAAAAATTCACCACATAATTTATTATTATTATAATACTTATTAAAAATCTTCTCTCTCTTTACTTTTTCACCAACTCCCATAACATATCTTTACTTTATAATATTTCCCCAACCCCAATACTCAAAATTTTCACCCTCAAATAGATCACTAGACCATTTTATTGACACGGGTGTTGTCTACATTAGAAAATTTGTCGATTGAATCATTATTTAGGAATTCATGCCCCCTTCCCCATCACAACCGCAAGGGAAAAGAATAAAAATCCGTCCTGACCCTATTCCCTAGGAATGAAAGGAAAGAGGGAAACAATTTAGACAATGTGTAAATCTTAAAGGTTATATTATGTAGTTACTCGACCGTATAATACGAGGTCTGATTCTCCTAAGATAAGAAAACCTTGCTCAGATCTTCAACTTCTTCGAGGGACTTTAGAACCACCAATCAGTCGAAATACGAACATATGGGATGTAACATTGTGAAAACCGAAGTAGATACAAAAGAACAGTGAAGTGGGCAAGAATACCAGTTTCCTTTTCAAATGGATTGGATATTCAATGTCCTTGAGGGTATTCATTTATATACGGGTTTCATGAAAGTAGAGAAGTACTTTAAAGGTGTGGTTGTATCTTTTTTTTTTAGGGGGGGGTTGGATTTCTAGAATTGGGATGAGAGCATCAACTACATTTGGTTAGGTCAGAATTTCATTGCAGAACTTGGTGATTGTTATGTGGTTGTGTATCAATAGTTGGTGAGGAACTAGGTCGTGCTGGCAATAGGGCCATGGATTTGTTTATAACTGTAGAATGTATACTGTTGAAAAGCAGCCATTCTTTGGAAATTATATATTACTTTCTTTTATCAAATTTCTATTGGGACTCCCTGTATATAAATACAATAACCTTGAGATATATTTTACATGATTCAACTATTTGAGGTGGTCTAGATAAGAACTTTCATGTACTACATGAATACCTTCAGTGGATTTGTCAGTTGGTACAAAACGAGGGAAATAGAAATGCTTCTCTCTCCAAGATTCCAATTTATCCCAGTAGCAGAACGTACTCTTAACAGCGAATGGTTAGATTCCATCACAGCAAGGAGAGCTAATACTGTTTTAAATTCTTGGGTTCTAATGCAGTAGTCCTGAAAATATGTCTTGTCAAATCCACTAGGCTATTAGATACAAAAAATTTAACTTACCAAGAAAATAATAGTACATTTCCTTTTCTGAGTAGAAATTTATAAATTTTTATCTATTTGCATGATTAGCTTTGATGTTGAAGATGATGTTTTGTGCTTGATTCAATGAGTTCTAACAGTTGCTGACGATCATATGGCAGAGGGAATTCCCTAAGGGATCCAGCTTCGAAGGCCTATACACAAGTGTTTGCTCCCCACCATGGGTGGGCTATCAGGAAAGCCGTAGCTGCAGGGATGTATACCATTCCTACAAAGGTACAGCTGTTGAAGAATCTCAATGAAGATGGTGAGTTCATGAAGCAATTAGTACAATTGTTCAGTTAACAGTGTCAATAAATTTATCACAACGCTTTCCTGCTACTGGGCTTTTGTATTTAAACAACTTTTCTAGATGCATTCAATAGGTGACGCAGTTGATTGTTTTGAACTAATACCCATTTGACTCAATTTGACGTTACTCCGAAACCTTAGGGCCTATGGGTGTTTCTCTCTTTGCCGATCAGAGAGTAAGGATGTGGGCTTATTAATGCAAACCAAAGTATATTTGCATCTGTAATCCTTCTTTTCATAAATGAGTCTTTGTGTGACCAGGAAGTGAAAAAAAAAAAAGTTACCCGGTTGAGGCAGCTGGGAGGGGAATCTTGTGTTGTTTGGTTTCTAGTTTTTCATTTGTTTATATTTATAGCACCACTAATGACATATGGTTGCTTTCAGAGGAATCGTCAAGGGTTGAAATGCAAAGTTATATTGCTACATCTGCTCCTCTAAGCCTGTACATTGACAGACTCTTCCTCTCAAGAGAATTGGGTATAGATTGGTAGAACAAAGGGTTGTAACCTGATTACTTCGACTTGTTTCATGTGATCAATTTCCATTAAATAAGATAAGTTTAGTATTATAGTTTATACCAGTACCATGAGATTATTGTATATCATGATAGTAAATATTTCTAATTTAATTGGGGTTGCTATTCCTGTCATGCTATCTGTGAGATTTTATTGCTGATCAATAATACTTTTGTGAGTAAGTAATTGGATATATTTATTGTTGACAGCATAATGTAGAGTTTCGAGATTAAATTACTTTGCATTTTCAAACTTAGGGCCAATATCACTTTTGAGTTTAAATTACTAAGTTAATCGTATTCAGTTTTCAAAAGATCAAAATTCACAAATTTATGCATTTAAATGAATATTTAATTGAAATAGGCTAAAGATATTTCATGTAGCGTGCATGATCTTAATTTTTTCTAATAAAAGGTACAAATTGATGAATTGTAGTAGTCTGAGGAGACGTACATGTTTATTTAACATCTTGAACTACAATGTTTGGGATATTTTATCCACCAATTATCAATTTTAGATAATTGCACTGTCTAGTTAGATTCTCTATCATCTTGGACTTGGACTTGGACGTCCAATAACTCACTTGCACAGCACGTGTGATCATTTTGCTTGTGAAGAAACGACTTTATCCTTAAACAAATTATAACTAGATGAAATTGGTCTTGTTTTTTAACCCTGAATGTGAAAAGTACAATCTCCTAAATGTCCCCCCTTTTTTTGGTTGAAAATGTCTGTTTTACCCATCAGAAAGTGACTTTTTAGATTTGGTTCAAGTGTTCTCTATCGTTGGCTATTGCATTTCCTGTCCCTGTCATCCCCGAGGAAGGGGTATTCTGGACAGGTATAGAAAATTGTCCAGCAAATGGCAATTTATGTCTTCAAGTGAGCTACGCATGTTTCTGGACAAGTCTTTTTGTCTCTTTCGTTTTTGTTGGTGTCTGACCTTAAGGAAACCGTGTCATGTAATAAAGATGGGCAACAATTGTCATAAGTGTCTTACTTTTATTTTTCATTAGGTGTAGTCAAGTGTATGAGTTAGCATGTGAACATCAATCCAAATCAAATCAAATGACTTTTGGTTGTAGTTCACGTACGCCTTCCATTGTTTGAGTACATTTTTGGTCCACCATATTATCATGTCCATTTTATTACTCAACAGAAAATACAATCTTCCCTCCCCTCCAGAAAAATAAAAAAAAATAAAAGAGTCAAATTTAGAGCGCTCGGACGAATGAAGCTTCAGGAATATGAGAGGCTCCATTTTTGTTCAAATAGACATTCTACCTTTTGTGGAAGACAATGGAAGACAGAATGGATTTGAGACGTCTAGAATGTGGACGGTTTCAGAACAAATGGTTGATCAGAACCCATAACCCAAACACTCTCGGTACTTGGGCTGGACTTTTGAAGCCCAAATACAAGTCGATTTAAACTCAATTCAAGCCTAGTTTTCCAAGACCCATTAGGTTTTAAATAAATAATTAAACTTTTGAGGCACACCAATCCAAAGCTTCCAGCCCTCTAAATGAGCCCACAGCCACTCAATCCTCGGTCCAAGCCTTAATCCCTTTTTCTTCTTTTTAAATTCTATTGACAATTAGAAGCTTCTATAAATACTATAAACTAAATTATTCCTTATCAAATTTCTAAATGAGAGCACTTCAAATTAATAATAAAGGAAAATATTCAGTACGTTGCTCATAATAGAAAATAAAGAAAATAAAAATACATTTAGCAAAAGTAAATACTTTCACCTTTAGCAATTTAATTAAAATAAAAAGAGTATAAAGTGAGAATTAGGACATTATGTGATTTGAAGATAAGAGTACACTAGTAGAACATAACATGACATATTATTTATTTTAGTTAGCCAAATAAATTTAGTAACGAAACTGGTGTATAAAAAATGTAATATTTTAAGGATTTTCATAGAAATCTGAATATTTAGATTGGAGTTTTATAAATTTTTGTATAAAAGTTGATGTAAAATTTTAAAGATATTTATTTTTTTATTGAAGTTTGTCAAATGTATAGAGAGATGATTTGATATAATTTTTTAATAAAAAGTATTGGAGTATGGTGAAAAAGTATTTATAATTTTTTTAAGAAAGAATTTGAAAATACTAAAAGAGGAGAAAACACTCATATTCTCTTTCTTTAAAAAAAATAAATATATTTGTAACTTTTAGAACTTTTTACTATTCAAGAGATAGAGTTTTAATGAAAATTGTAGATTTTTGAATATTTAAATTGAATTTTGAATTTTTTTATTCCTATTAAATGTGTTATTAAAATTGTCAAAACTAAAAATGACATGTTATTATTCAATATTCAAGGCCAAATTTGTATTTCAAAATTTGAACAGTAATTTTTGATGGAATGACTATTTAGTTAGAAAATGTAAATTGAAGGACTAAAAATTTAAAAAATTAAACCTAAGGACTAAAACATAAAACGACGTTAAACTTAAGGACTAAACTGTCAATTTTCATTGTCACATCAGCTGCTGAGTTGTCAGCTGATGTGGCCTTCCGTTAGGGAAACTAACGGATCCCTGACGGAAGGACCATTTTGTAAAACAACGAAAACCCAAGGACTAAAATTTTGAAATTTGAAATCCAAGGACCCATTTGCCAAAGGGGTATAAACCCAGGGACTAAGTTGCCAAATTCCCTAATTTGTTTTAAAAGTATTGGGTTTGTGTAAAAAGTTGTCAGAGTTTGTAGTAAAGGTAGCAGTGTTTGTGTTGGATTTTATTTGAGATTTTGGATGTTCGTTTTATGAATTTTATTGCATTCATTATAGCCTGTAATACTTTTGCAAATTAAATCAGCCACAAATCATATAATTAATCAAATAATATCTAATTAAAGATAATTAAATATGAGGGATGTTACATCCATCCAGTTATCTACCACCATTGCCTTCTCACTAGCAAACCAGTGAGTATAGATTCTTATTAGAAATCTAGAAACTAGTCTGATGGATTTTGCCAAGTTGTATAAGAAGACACTTACTAAGGCTGTTCAACCCCGATGTAGGTGCCGGCACTGGATAGGCTGGTTTTCAAATATTGGTCATCTACACCTATACCGTTAAGAGAAAAAATCGGCCCTTAGCGATGACGGTTTCTAGTTAACCTGTATTTATATTTGGTCATTTTTATAGTATTTTACGCACATATAAAATGAGAATCTAAAGTCCAAATTAATAAAATCCAAAATAAGACCTGCGAATTGTATAGACCTCCAACTATTAACTAGCATAAAACTAAAATTGGTCCAAAAAATTTCACACAAGAACAATATATAACAATCTTTTTTTTCTAAGTACAATATATAACAGCCACTTGGAGAAACATGCAACTCAAAAACCATGAATTTCGGGAACCCTGGCCAAAATAATTTATAAAACCAAACGTATAACCGTTCAACAGGAACATTGGATTCCATATTGTGAACCTTAATTAGCTTATAAGCAACAAATTCAATTTAAATCATAAATCAGCCAACATCTTATATCAACCGTTGAAGCTAAGTTATTGGACTAAATAAACATGACAATCTCTAGTACACAAAAGAGCATCATCAAACAATACCCTGATCCTTGTTTATGGAATAGCAGATGGCAATCACCAGTCATATAACAATCCCCTGTTTAAATTCCTCTGTAAACCAACAAACTATCCTAATCAAAATGCCGGATTCTCTTCCAATTGGATGAAGATATTTCTCTGGTATCTTGCGGTTCAGATTCTCCTTAACGAAACTTCAAACATTAACACCACAGCTTTTAACAATTCAACCAAAATAATACTGACTATAAATAAAAAATATTCATCACAAACCTGTCTAGCAGCCCCAAAACCTTGAAGCCCTCTGATCTTCCCTTGCAAGTCCTTGGCAAGTGTGAGTGCTGTGAAACCCCCACACTCCACTACAATGTGTCCCAAATTAACATGAGGGAGAGGAGAAGATTAGAGTACCAAAATAGAAATTATTAATAAATTGCAGCTTAAACAAAATTGAAATCAAGCAATAGCTTGCAATCTTATAAACGAAATTTCATATAGAAATCCCCAATAAATTGCAGCTTAAACTAAATTGAAATCAAACAATATCTTGCAATCTTATAAACGAAATTCCTTCCATGGTGTAACAGAAAGAAAACTGTACAACAAAAGAAGAGAAACAAAAACGGCCCAGAGCTTTGAAACCTAGTAAGCATCGATTTTTGCCAACACCAAAAAACCACAAACAATGGAAACAATGCTCAAAGTCAAACGCATCATCTGGACTTCAAAATTCAGCAGAAGAATGTGGAGAGTTCGTCGTCTATGTGAAAGTCAAGCAGAGAGCGGAGGAGTAAGGGACCTAGAAGAGCGAAGGAGCAAGGGACTAAGAAGGAGAGGATCAGTGATAAAGGAGAGAGAGAGAAAGAAAGTGAAAGTAGGAAAATGGAAATTGATTTGGGGAAGTCGAAGGGGGACGATGACAAGGGGCAAACACATACCCTTTTTATTTTTATTTTTTAAAAATCAAGTTTAACCGGTATCCGGGAATCCGGTGCTGGGTAAATCGAGAATCGCTTAAACCCCTGGATTTTTGCAAATAAGGGCCACCAGTGCTGATGCCGGTGTCGGTGGAATCATGATTTCTCGGTTTGGTTGAACACCCATAATGCTTACTAATAAGGATGGGGAGTGGCTAATGGATATTGTACTGAGAGTTTTGTAAGTTGTCACGCTCTATTATGTTAAATTTATACAATAAAGTTTAACATATTAACTTTAATTCTTTTACCTACAAGTGACCATAATACATGTTATTTCTTACTGTTGTGGAAAAAGATGAAGGCTCTATAGTTAGAGTATGAGGTTGAAGGGAGATCATACATAGAAATTAAAGATTTTTATAGTTTTCACTTAGGGACTTGTGACGCCTCAAACCTCAACGGCTAGAGGGTGACTTACAAACAATAAATGAAGAGAATGTAAAATGTCATATTTCTCTCCCTTAATGTTTAGTCTTTTATACTTATTTGATGCCTAAATGTACTCATTATTCTTATGTCTTGATTTAGGATACAAATGGAGGCGTTAAGTGCAAAACAAAGTTAATTGGGCAATTTTGGAAAGTTTCGATATCACTTCGTAATATGGGCATAACTCTCTCATGCTAGCTCTGATTGACATAATTCAAGATGCTATGGAACGCCAAGAAACAGATCTACAATTTTCATGAGAGATACTAGCTGCATGAAGGACAAAATCGGCTTGAAGTTCCATAACCTGCACTGTTGACGTTCTAGAACATTATGTAGATTACAATTCTAATATGTGGATCTGACCTGTTGGTTTTGGGAAGTTTCCAGACCTGGTGCACGAAAATTTCAGAGGAAGACGCCATTTTCCTAGTTTTATTAGGTCTTTATTTTATTTTTAATATTTTCCTTAAATAGTCAGATTTGGATTGTTATAGTTTTAGAATATATTTGAGAGATTTGCTAGGGTTGCAACACTTAGGTTGAACGGGGTAAAAAATAGAAGTTTCAAACTTCTGAACCAGCTGCCTCTCTCTCTTCGCTTTCTTCTAACTTGTCCTTAGAGTTTTCATCATGGCCCTATGTGGCTAAAATTTTATACTTGGCCGAAGGGAAACGGAAGCCTCGGAATCAGAAAAACTGTGAGATCTAATTTATTTTCTTTGTTCAATTTATGCTTTGAGTATCAGATGTTCTTCTGTGCCAATTTTCATTATTGTCTCGTTTAATAACTAGGAGGCCTACTAGTTTATTATTTGTTGCAATCTAATTCTTGGTTAGATATCAAATCTGTAATTGTTTGATCCCTCTAATTGTGAAGCAACTAATTGATGCGTCAAAAATTATTAGATTTTAGGAAGAACGATTGACGAAATTAAATGCAACCGCTTGTGCTTGTGTTGTTTAGCTTCAACGATCTCTCAAATTCTTAAGGCTGCTACTCAATTAAATCTTTAGCGCTTTTCTTGGGTTGTTTAGTAGCTATGGATAATTAGTTTGCTTGTTTTCTAATTAATTACGCTAAGGAGAGATAAGAAAATAATTCCAGCGGTGAATATTCAAAGTATGAATTGATATATGCTTGCATCAATGATCAATTTTAAAATTCCGATGGTGGATATTGCTTAGACCAAGGTTTGTTCTTTTGATTGATTTCGACACTCTAATTTGAATTGTTCCTTAGTTGTCTTTCTTAAAATTGTTTTTGTTATACACAAATCCCCCTATCCTTGTTCGCGTAGCATAAAACTAGGCTAGATACTCTCTATGGGAACGGTCCTTACTCGCACCACTACAAGTATTTTTAGGAGTATATGTTTTATTAATTTGGTTGCATGCAACAACACACCAAGAAAAAAATAGACTTTTGATTTAAAAACATATCCAAAACAATGCGGAATAAACTTTATTTAAAAACTTCAATAAATCTCTCTTGATAAAACTTAAAAACTCTTTTAGAACACAGAAAAATCTAAACATGATTAGACTCATACTAGAGTAAAATATTTATTCTAATAATCTCTCAGCTACCCGCCCACGTGCCATCTAATCCGGACTATCAACGCTCTCCTGATCAACATCTGAAAAAAAAAAAAAAACAATCGAGGGTGAGTTCAACAACTCAGTAAGCAAAATCATTATGCTAGTGTGTATCCTGTGAGCCACAATGTAATAGTAAGAGACAAAGTATTTAAAATCTTTCTAAATTGTTAAAAGCTGTCTTTGGCAATTTCAATAAAACATCTGTTAGCCCAAGGTTGTTTTACAAAACAATCTATAAATGATTTTGATGATAACAAAAGTTTCTAAGTTCTTTGGCTTTAGATTTTACATTGTCAATCCTCAATTTCCAAATTGTATTTCAAAAGGATTGAGGTTTCACTCACTAAAATATTTCTAAGTGCACTTGAACACCATTACACAAGTTGATAAGATCATTTTTTTCATATTGTAGGTGTTTAAAGAAGTTTTGGAATGGATTGGACACTTTCAAATTGCTGAAAAACTCTCCAGCACTTATAAGTGTCGACACATTGAGTGATGGTGTCGACACATTGCACTTACTCCAGAATGCTGAATTCATGGTGTCGACACATTAGACCATAGTGTCGACACATTGCACTAACCATCAATGTGTAGACATATTGCACTGTCTCCCGAGAGCAAAATTCCAGAACAAGTTTTAATGTGTCAGCACATACCCATGTGTCGACACATACCACGAATTTGCAGAAATCCTGGAACAACGCCAGATTGTTCAAAGTGGTCCAAAAAAGCCTCAAATGACCTCCAACGGCTCTCTAACTTTACAAGAAGACCCTTGATGACCGTTGAAGACCTAAGGGCTATAAGAAGAACAAGATGGAGAGAGAAAAAACAAGCTCGATCAAAATCGCAATATCTAGAGAGAGAAAAAGCCAAGATCCAAAGAAATTCATTTGCTGATTTCTTCAAGTCCAGAGCTCACATTGTCAAATCATCTCCTCTTGCTCATCATTGACAACCCAACCTTCAAAGGGAGAGAAATTTCTTGAAGAAGAGGGAGACTTGCATAATCATTCAAAATCTACCTTCGATAGAGAGAGAAAGCAAGCAAAATCCAAAGTTTCCATTTGCTGATGCTTCCAAGATCAAAGCTACCATTGTTCAATACTCTTATATTGCTCATCATTGACGACCTAGCCTCCAAAGAGAGAGATTTCTTGAAGAAGGGACAACACACTTGCAAGTTCTCTTGCCCTAACTTCTAGAGAGAGAAAGTGCCTTGAAGAAGAATGAAGAGCTCACCAACCAAAAAGGCTTGTGCTCACACCTTCCAAACTTTATAGCTGTCCTTTGATAATCTTGTCTTCTTGCACTCCATTGAGCTTTCCACTTGCTGACTTGGCTTAGAGAGCCATTCCATACGATTTGAGCTTTTCATTTGTTAATTTGACTTAGAGAGCCATTCCATACATTTTGTGATTCATTTGCTCATTCGGCTTAGAGTGCCTTCATTGTAACCATCCTTTGTAAAACATTTGAGTGTTGGGAAAATACTTGGTCATACTTGTCAAAGTAGAAGAAATCCACTAGGTTGTTTGGATTTGTGAGAGAGAGTTGAAGTGTAAGCTCGGAAAACACTTTGTAAAGGTTCCTTAGCACCCAGGAAGCTTAGGTGTATTTGCTATTGGAGAATAGTGAAGGAAGCCCAAGGAAGTCAATAGCCTTGGGGGTGGACGTAGGCAAGCATTGGCCGAACCACTTAAAATTTCGGTGTCGTCTCTCTAACTCTATCTCTCTCATTAATCGTTTCATATTCATACTTGTAGAGATTTATGCTTTATCTTTAATTGCTTATATTTGACATAGCATTAGACACATTTAGATCAACATTCTTATTTGTTAAAGAGTGGTAGTTTTCAGATCTGCATATTTATAGAATGAGTGCACTCAATGGGTTGCAATTGGTACCAATGTGCTATCTCTGTAACTCTGTAACTCTATGCCTCAGGGTTTGAAAGTACATAACATATCATATAATAAACATCACTTTGAACTTTGCATCTTTATATTTTTTTTTCATGAAATATCATGCACAAATCTTGAACAACAATAAATATAAAAAAAACTTTGATTTAAACATTGAAAACATGATTAAATATCACTGGACATAAAAATAGCCTAATGTTTACACATTTCATGCTATAATCTTTAACAATTTATCGAAATGTAATGCACATAAAACTCCGAGGGTCTTCAATAAATCATGCAATTTATCACACTTCGGTCTTTTAGAAAAATCTAGCATAATATCAGCTCGGTCTTCTCAATTTCTCAATTTTATCTAGCACCTATCATTACAAAATTTAACGTATTATAATACGCTCAAACCATTTCTCTGTTGACGGAGTCAAACTATACCCTGAATAATTCGGTACTCGTCACTTCCAAAATTAAAAAAGATCTATTCCAATATCCTTAAATCCCAAAATGTATACCAAAAGATTCATATATGTGTTATAAAGATACTCATAAAATTTCATGCCTAAATTCGAAGCCTACCTATGTCATCCGGTTCAAAACTCCAATTTGTATCAAAGGATTTTTCTAAGTAATTCCAATTTCTCTAAGCTTAAATTTTGGATTTTCAAAATCATACCAATACATCTCCAAAAATTATGAAACTTTAACTGAACCCTCCTGCATATGTCTAGTACAAAATTTTTCAACTGTTAGGGTTGGCTATACAAAAATAATTCGATCTACTACTCAGATCAAGAACTTGAATTTTCCTGAACAAATCTTGAACCCAAATCTCAATTACTCCAAGAAGCCCGTTAAAACTATTTCGAAAATCTTAAAATAATTAGGACTAGATCTAGACACCATATAGTTTGATCTCTGATAAAAATTTTGATAAAAATAATACAAATAAAAGCTCAAGAAATTTGAAATACCTGAATTTGCTTCAAGAAAATTCGTCTTGATTGTTGAAAACAAGAAAACCCTTCTTTTTCCTCTTCTTAGCGTAAAAGTGAGGTGTGAAAAAATTAAAACCAATATGTAAATATATATAGATTCACACTAGTAATAGACTCTCTTTTAAACTCTAAAACGTTTAATTTTAAATAATCACTACAGTAAATTGGGTTATCAGCATAGGTTAGGTCGTTTAGTTAAGCAAGTCGCTGATGGAGCTAAAATATTGCATGTTTAGTACATCTAAAACTAATATAATATTAATTTTTTTATTTTTTAAATATTGGTCTTAGATGGGAAGATGGTTAAGAGGCATAAATCTAAGTTGTGCATTTAATTGTTGACTTTATATGACTTTAGATTTAATTTATTTCACATGCAATTTTCACCATCCTTAGCTTGCTTAAACTCAAGTCATATCGCGTCCAAATATAATTTAAAATCATTATTTTTATCATTCGCACTATATTATTAGCATTGTAATTATTTTTGTGTATGGTGCAAAATTAATTGCTTTCTGGACTCACAAACAACATGAGTAGTCTACTGAGACACATGACAGAGCAAGATGAATTCATTAATCTTAATGTTGTAATTCTATGAAGAAGTGAGATACTTAAATTTCAGCCCTTCATCTCTCTTTTCACATTTATTTTCTATTTAACTTAGCAAACCCTACATCTTATTTTCCTCCTCCCTACTTTTTCTAACCTAGTTTATTTTTCCCTATTCTCTCTCTCTCACTTTTTCTTCTTTCTTTGGCTGATTGTTACCCTATTTATTCTCTCTCTTTTTCCTTTTCGCAAAATCACTCTCTCTATCTCTGTATTTTATTTTTCCAACCTAGCCACACTTCTCCTCACTCAATTCTCTCTCTCTCTCTCTATATATCTCTTTTCTTTCCTCCATTATTTTCTCTTTGCAAAAAGCCCTAGTTTTTATGTCCTTTTTCTTTATTCTATATGCTACTCTCTTCTCGCTCCCCCTTGTCACCTTTTCTTTTTTCCTTTTCTTTCTTCTCTCTTCTCCCTCCACTATAATCTCTTCTCTCTCTACTCCTATTTTTTCTCTTTGGCCGTATCTCTACTCTCTCTCTCTTCAGTTTTTGGATTAGTTTTATTATTCCCAATGTATTTTAATTCCTAAGATTTAGATTTAAGTTTTTTAATCTTTATTTTTTTGTAATTTTTATTTCAATTATGTACTATTTTCTTGTTTTTTTTTCTCTTTTAACTTGAATCTTAAGTTGTAATAAGACGATATTATTTAATCCAAGACCCTTGTGCTCTATTTTTTATTCGTTGTCAATTACTTATTATCGTCTTTTACTTTCCGTCATTTAATTTTAGTCCTTTACTTATTGTTATTTATTTTCTGTCATTTAATTTAATGCATGTATTCTAGGTTTTCGTTTTGTGTCTAATTTCGTTTTGAACTCCCCAAAATCAAGAAATATGAATCTGAGTTGTGTTCAGTAAACGCTTTTTTATATTTTTCCTGAGAAGATGATATGGCCTTTTGGGCTAATTAGTACACGATAGAAGTCCTATACTGGGGATAACATTTGCGCTGCTCATTTTAGAGTGAGTAAAGTTTTTGGCGTCGTTGCCAGAGATTATTAGGTTTGGGTAATGTTCGTTTTCAAGTTTTTTCTAGTATTCAAATCCATTCACAAAACTATTACCGAATATCTTAAGAATTCAAACACAAACACCAATACATTTAACACAATCTCCAACAAATTTTTACTTTTTTATTTAACACAAATTTTCTCTCACTATACTTTTTCACCTAATTCCAATATTTTTTTATTAAACAATTACATCAAATCATCTCTCTATCATTTACACAAACACCTATAAAACACTATTTTACATAAATATTCACAATTATACTAGAATCCTACAATTTTTTTACAACACGAACATTCCCTTGGTTTCAAACTCTTGTCAAAAACACTATTTTAATTTTTGGCATAATCTTAAAAAAAATCTTGTATATTGAGTTACTTTATCTCTGTTGGTGAACCACTGCTATTAGGATTGATGTTTGATGCCTTAGGTTAGAGACATTTCAAATAGATTATACAGAATTACATACAGTTTCTTCAAACTATGTGCAACAGGGAATTCTTTAGCAAGGAATCGTACCAAGCACTCACATTTTTTGATTACCTTGCTGAAAGTGCCAAACAAGGGAATATTGATTGGGCACCATTTACAACCTCTCAGAGCAATTGGTGGTGGGGGAAAATATGAAATCAAAGAGGGTATTAATGTCCAAGCTCGTATTGCTAGTTTGACTAGGTGTTAGAGGTTATGAAATTAGAGAAGACGAATGTAGCAAAAGCAGTAGAGGTGTGTTCTTTATGCACTGATTCGAGCCACATGAGCCAAGATTGTCCAATTATCTCGGTATTACAAGAGAGAGGGTCTGCTTCAAATCAAAGCACCAAATCAGTTTTCTCCAACCTTCCCAGTCCTATGCACGACCGTCTCAATAGAAAAATCACCAGGCTGCTCCATAGCACTAGTATCAGCAACATCATACTTCTCAGAACTATTTTTTAGTAGGACCTCCAGGATTCCAGTCTCATGTAGCTACTCAAAATTTTCAGTCTCTAGCGTCTGTTCCACCAAAGAAGTCTCTCGACATTAGTATGACACAGATGGCTAATACACTTTAGCAATTCTTGCAGATTCAGGCCACCACTAACAGTCATAACACTCAAACCATAAATAAATTACGGGGCATCATTAATAAGATGAGCACGACATTAAGCACCCTAGAGAAAGGGATACCAACAACAACAAATACTACCTAATGTCTTGGGGGATTCTCTTGAGACAGCAAAGGCGGTTATTACTTTGAGAAGTGGAAAGGATGTTCCCCGTCCTAAGATGTTCATTGACAAACAACAGTTGTCCCGATACCTGAAGTTACAACTGAGACTGATCAAGCTGAAGAAAAACCAGAGGAAGTAAACTCAAAATTGAAGAAGCTAGTCAATGAGAAGGCCATACTAGTATGGAATACCAACATGTGGTTCCTTATCCTCAAAGATTGGCAGTTGGCCCAAGAAAAAAATATGACACTGAGATTCAAGAATTCTTCAAGCAAATGAAGATTGAAATTTCGCTTTTGGATGCCATACAACAAGTTCCTTCATATGCAAAATTTCTAAAGGATTTGTGCACAGTGGAGAAGAAGTTGAATGTGAAGAAGAAAGCCCTCTTGATAGAACAAATTAGCGCACTGTACTGAGCGAGACCCCTCAGAAGTTTAGAAATCGAGACTCTCCTACTATTTCCATTATGATCGGTGAATCACGTATTGGGAGGGCGCTACTTGATTTTAGAAGTAGTGTGAACTTGCTACCATTATCAGTATACAAACAGTTGGGGTTGGGTGAGGTGAAAAGGACCTCCATCATGCTGCAGTTGGCTGACAGATCAGTCAAGGTGCCACGGGGTATTATTGAAGATGTGTTGGTTTAAGTGGATAATTTTTAGGGGTAAACTCATAGTTAGCCCCTTATGTATGGGCAAAAATCAAGTTGCTACCCTTATTTTTCAATCCAACAATTGAGACCCATAATTTTCAAAACCTATCAATCTTCGCCTCCATCTAAATCAGGTGTTAAGTCCGACGAAAATTCATGCTAAATGACCGAATGCCCCTCTAAGGCTAAATTTTAAAAATAAAAAATATAAATTTAAGAAATAAATTAAAATAAATATATTATTGAAATAGAGTTTCAATATAGTTTTATTTAAAAAATATTAATTTTTTTAAATATCATTTTTTTATTTTTAATGAATTTTTTAAATATTTTTAGTAATTTATTTTGGAGGGGCATTTTCGTCATTTTTCATGCTTTTTCGTCTGATTTAACATCTAATTTAGACGGGGGCGAAGATTGCTAGGTTTTGAAAGTTATGGGCCTCAAATTATTGGATTGAAAAATAAGGGTAGCAACTTGATTTTTGCCAAAACATAAGTGGCTAACTATGATTTTACCCCTAATTTTTATTATCTAGTGGACTTTGTAGTTATGGATATGCAATAGCTAGATTCCATTATTTCCTAGGCACCTGTCATTCTTGGACGTCCGTTCCTTGCTACCTCCAATGTATTGATCAATTGTCGAAGTGGAGCACTGAAGCTCACATTCGGGAATATAACGAGCAATTGGCGTATGCCAGTTTTTGATCCACTTGACACCAGGGGAGTCCTTTGACCTTTCCCTTTTACTGTCTTTTTTTTTCGTTTTATTTATTATTATTTGCATCCTTTTTTTCTTTTTCTTTTGTACTTGTTGGCTGTGATTTTCTGTTGTTTTTCCATTGGTTTGCTTCTCCATTTCCCTTCATGCTTTCACATTGAGGACAATGTTTTATTTAAGTGGGGGGAGCGAGTTCCATCAAACTCACATGTTGTACTGATCTCAGATGACTGCGCTTATTTGAACATACCTCAATTCACTTTTGTATGACTGCGTGTAAGTTTGTGAAGGGCATTTGATATAGGAACATGTTAGGAGCGAGTATTCAATTGATATCACATGTTTGGACTCCTACAATATACCTTATGTGAATCAGGATTTTGAGTTGAGAACGAACCTGCATGACATTGTTGCATCTCACATTAGCACATTTCACTTAGATATAATTTGGTCAGTTCAATTTTGAGCACATACTTGAGATTGCTTTTGACATTTGGGTGAGTGAGATTTTGAGAAGCAGATAAGCAGTAGAGCTACTGAACCACTGTCGAAAAAAAAAGAAATAAAAGAAGAAAAAAAAAGAAAACCGAAAAAATAGACGAAGAAAAGAAATGGAGATTAAAAGAGAGAGAGAGAGAGAAAGAGTTAAGTTGTGCAGATGATTGTGATGACAGGCTGGAGTCAATGAACTCGAGTGTTGGGATGGAAACAATTACCTAAGCATTGAGAGCTATAGAATAGTTTTTAATTAATAGTGCTAAGAGTGAAAACTGTTATTCCTATGGGTTTTGAAGCATGATAGGGTCCTTTATTGAACACTAATCTTAAGGGTTGTTACTCTTGTGATGTCATTCATTCTTTTGTCTTGAGTATTTCCCTACGCACACAGAACTACTCTTTTTTTTTCTCTGTGAAATGCTGGCCTATTTGTTGAGAACTATTTGAAAATGCAAGTGTGTTCAAAAATTTGTTTCCTAACTTCATAATAAGTTGTGGCATTTGAGTTTGAATGGTAGTTGATTTTAGTTGAGCTTTTGGTCATGGGATGTGTCTAGCTCATTGTCTTTCACTTTCTTTGTTAAGAGACTAGCAAAAAGTTAATTGAGGGTGTGATTGAGCTAGAATATTGCATGTTTAATACATCTAAAATTAATATAATATTAATAATTACATATTTTAAATATTGGTTTTAGATAGAAAGATGGTTAGATTTAATTTATTGTACATGCAATTTTTTCCATCTTTAGCTTGCCCATACTTAAATCATATCGTGTCCAGATACATTTTAAATTCATTAGTTTTAGGGTAAATTACTCCACCTGTCCCTGGGGTTTAACATTTTCCCAAATTGGTCCCTGCGGTAATTTTTGTCCTACGGGTGTCCTTGTGGTTTCTAACACTTCCAATATTAGTCCTGCCGTCAGATAGGTAATGAAACTTGCATACGTGGCTGACGGAGACCACGTCAGAACCAATAAATGCCTGACACGTGTCAAAAAACGCCACATCATAAAAAACCTAATAAAAACGTGGGTCCCGCCTCCAACATGTCATCTTTGCATGTCTAAATGTACCTCATATATTGTTGGGATTGATACATTTTTTCTCTTTCGCCGTATTTCTACTCTCTATTCATTATTTTCAGTTTCTTTTATGTTTTATTATTCCAATGTCTTGTATTTCTTGTTCTTTAATTTTCTGTAATTTCTATTTCAATTCCGGAATATTTTCTTATTTTTTCCCTTTTAACTTGAATCTTGGGTTGTAATAAGGCGATATTATTTAATCCAATAATCTTGAATCTGTTTTTTTCGCGAGTTTGAAAGTAATTTATTTTTCTTGAGGAGACGATCTGACCTTTTGGGCTAATTATTACACAACAAAACTCCTATACTTGAGCTTGTCTTTGTTGGTTTTCTGTAAACCTAACTCGCAATTTGAAGGAGGCTAGAATGGGGAATAAAGGAGATGAGGGCTTAACAGAATGATTATGATGGGCTTACTTTTAAACATGCAAAGATGGAAATGATTTTGCGAGCGCTACAAAACATTCAGGAGTAGAAGCAACAACGATAAGCATGGTACGAACTAAAGCTACAAAAAATAAGGCATAAGGGAGTAGCAGTTGATGAAACAAATAAGACACCTCACACCCATTTGATACCCTAGCGGAAATGATAAAAAAAGAAAAAGAAACCTTGATGGAAATATCCGCTATGTTACATTTGAGCATTGCCAAGTTCATGTCCTAGCAGGGGATGCTCTAAGGTAATTGGGGCCTTAGGCGAAACTTTAAAGTGAGGCATTTTTAATAATTTATAAAATAATATATTTAAAAAATTACATATTGATAAAAATTTAGTTAAAACATTTTTCAAGCTTTTTAAGATACAAAATTACTTATCAAATTTTTATATTCTAAATTTGTTAATATATCATTTTCAATTGATAAGATGACTAATCCATTTATCTTTCTTGCGTCATAGTTGATCTTATGTAGGATTTTATTAGTTCTAGTTTTGAAAAACTTCTTTTACAGAAGCAACAATATTATCAATAATATTTCTATAAGCAATACTTGCATTTGGAAAAGAGTCTAATCTTTTTATATGGTTTAATGTTTCAATTGGGGGTGTAAGTCTCTATTTTTAAAATCTATTTTATCACTTTTAATTATGAAAACAAATCTAAACCATCAATATCAACACCATCTTTCCTGTTTTAAAACATTTTTAAGTACAATACAATATTTATTTAAGTCATCCTCATCCAGAGATTTCAAATTTCAAATTAAATAAAAAACCAAAAACACAATTCAGATATTGATAACTACAACAAATAAAACACAAAATAAAAAGTTTAGAATAATAGCACTTGTGCTTTAGTGATGAATGATCTTGATCTCAAAGATAAGAATTGGGAAGAACCAATAAATGAGGAAAAAAAAAAAGATGGTTGAAAGAATTTTTTTAAGTAGTTTTTGTACTTAACAACCAATCGAAATGTTGTCTCACTTAATTCTAATATGGTTCATAGATGAAGTCCTTTTAAAAATAGATTTTTAGTTGTTAATTAATGGTAAAAATATTAAATAGATTAGATGGTATAAACGGCCAGAAATTATTTTTACTTGTCAAGTAACGGTAAAAAAAATGATTGAATTAGGTGTGAGTTTTTGTAGGATTTCTCGAATCAATTGCCAAATAATCTTAAGGAGATTTTATAGGATATTGATTTTATGAAATTTTGTTTGAATCAATTTGCAATTAATATCTTTTAAAAAAGTAGACAGGTTGATCATGCAAGATACTTTATTAACTGGTGAAGAGTTAATAGTTCCATCAATCAAGAAGATTTAATAGGCCTCTTTATAGAATAGAAATTAATTACCTAGACTTTATAGGATTGATGATGATCTAATAAAGGAGACCTTTATAAACGAGTGAGAAGTTAAAGCTTCATTTTATCCAGGAGATTTAATAGGCCTCTTTAATCTTTATAGATTAAAATTTAATTAACTAAAATTCTATACAAATACCTTTTAAGTTAAATTTTGAGGCCTTATCATTCAATATATTTTTAATATACCTATTAAAGAACTTTTTTAATTAAGGGCCTCTCTAATTTGGGGACCTTAAGCAACCGCCTACCCTGCCTATAGCGACCGCTGGTGAAAATGGCGAGCTAAAGCGACGGTCACAAACGCTGTTAAAGACCCCAAGCGCATTTGTGAAATTTTTTAGCAACGTTTCTCTAAAACACCGCTTTAGATCTTTAATAGCGCTTTCCTAAAACATTGTTTTAGGTGTTTAGCAACATTTTTTAAAAAGCAGCTATATCTCAATTTTGTTCTGCAACGTTTTATGCATTCACTTAGCAGCATTTGTGACAGTCGCTAAAAATCTATGCCAGCGTTTTTTTAGAGCATTTTATTTTTTATTTTTTTATTATTTTTTTGGTATGTGCCAATATTTTTAAAACATCACTAATTTTTCTTATATTTTCCTATACATGCCTTTTTAATCGGTAATACAAATTTTAATAACCATAATTCATTATATGTAAAAACTTAAAGAACAAGGATAATAAAAAAATATACTTCATCATTAATTAATAACGTTTTACTGCAAACACAAGAATCTGTCCAAGTAATCTAAAAAGTAACAAGTTTCTAGTATAAAATAACAATAAGCAAAAGGATGAACGAAAATATTAAAATACAACACAATAATTAAGGACCAATTAAAATCTTCCTCCTTTTACACATCAACGTCCTCTTGAATTCCTGTAATTGAAAATAAATATTACATGAGAAATAAAAATAAACAAAATATTTATAATGCAAATACACTTATTTTGGAATGGTAAATGTATTCATATCCAACAAATAGTTAACCTACAAAAAAAAACCAACAAATAGTTGGTGGGCATGAGCCCTACAATCTCTTTTCTCTCGGAATGACATCTAAAGAGGAGTCCTTACAAGCCATACTAAACACAATCATCCAGGACAACTGTTACAAGCAATACAAAATAGAAGTTACAAGACACACAGGACATCAAACAAAAACAAGCCGTCAATTCCACATTCAAGTACTCAACAAGCAGCAACATTACTCCAATCAACACTTTAGATTGAATCATTCAGTCCCCACGCCTTAGTAATTTTCTGGCTATTATCACGAACAAAATTCTTTCTCTGACAACATTACAAATTTCATTCAATACCAACACTAACCTTTTACAGACAGCTCAAATCAGATCTTCAAAACCATGTCAGCATGCCCATGCACATAATTAAAATACCAACAACACAGTTTTATTGGTAGCAAAAATATTAACAAGATATTCTCATACCAGCAACATCAATCGGTACAAGTTGGGTTGCTTGCCAGACATCCTGCTCAGCTAATGGACTGAAATGAAATGTGTTAAAAAGCAAGATATTCTCATATAAACAGTCAAGGAAAATAAATAAGTAATCTCTTATCATCACATAAACAGAGGAAAAAAAAAGTCTAACGCACCACGTCTAAAGTACCAGCAAAGGTAAATTACCAGTGAAAGATCATACTAGAATCTTCAAGACATTATCACCAGCATATACCTAAAAACAAATATGGACGTCAAATTCAAAACAAACATTTAAATCAATGTTTCCAAAACAAACAAACTAGTTATAAAAAAGGTGCAAATATAAACTTGATAAATATAGAAGCCCATCAACTCAGATCTAAATCTACACAAGCAAAAACCCCAAAACTTAGGGGATTGCTCTCAGGGTAGCGACTGGAAGGAACATAGAAGCGAAGATGAAACCTAATGTTCGAGATAATTTTTGGAGAAGGTGGTTTTTTTTTCACTTTTTTCTGGGTATTGTTTTTACCGGAGGTGGAATGGAACCTAATGTTCAGTATTCTAGGCATTACTTGGGAAGAGGCCTCGCTAAAATCCTTGTCCGCGGCAGCAGGCCAATCAGGAGAGACAGGGCGGTGTTTGGCGAGCTAAGAGAATTCGAATGGGGTTCGGCGAGCTGTGAGAGTGGGTGAGGCGCAAATAGGGGGATCGGGATGGGAGGCAAATTTTTCTGAAATGGGGATGGGAGGGAAGGTAAGTGTGGTATAATGGGACCATAACTCATGGGAGGGAAGGCAAATGAAGCACGCCCGGGAAAGGAAAATGAAACTCATCGTGAAACTCAAATTTGTTTTGTTTTCTATTCTTTCATATTTTGTTTATTTTATTTTGATTTATATAATATTCTTTTATTCTGGTAAAGTAAAATTGTAAGGCCAAATGAGCAGCTGACGTGTCAAATTAGTGTCAGATAAGAAAATAATTAAATAAAATTGATGTCAAATTTTAAAATTTAAAAAGTACATATGTATTACTTATGTAACAAATACATACTTATTGCTTATATAAATATGCACATACTTATAACTACCCATTTTTTTAATGTCTTGTTTTTTTATATAATAAATTGAGTCACAATACATGTGGGTACACTCAGTGGCGGAACCAAGAATGATTCTGAAGGGGGGCCAACTCCTAAGGAAAATTGGTAGCAAAAAAATATTATTTAATGTAAAAAAACATTAAAAATATATTATATTGAAAATTAAAGACTAAAAATATTAAAAATATATTATATTGAAATAAACGTACTGTACTATTTGCTAACACTGATATCAATGGGTTTACGTAACCCTGGGTCAGCAACAATATCATCTGGACTAAATAAAACACGAGGTCTTTTCGAACTAGTATTCGTCTCAGAAGTAGCAGCCACATTAGGAGTGTTAGACGACCCCGTTGGTTTTTTTTTATAAAAAACTTATCCATTATCTAAACAAAATAAAACAAAATTGATCAATATAATTTCACAAGTCACAACCTAAGGTCCTAATCACAATTTCACAACTTAGTCCTAATCACAATTTCAAAACTTAATCAATAAGCAATCGCCACAATAATATGAAAAATGATTTGGAGTACAACAATCTCAAAATCAAAGAATGAAGCTGTGAAATATATCATCCTTAAATAACCCATGGCAGCAGAATTAAGAAACCAATGATAAAAGATTGTAAAAGGTGACATAAATACATTATCCTTATATAAACCATGGCTGCAAAAAATTAAGACACCAAGGAGAAAAGGTAGTAGAAAGATATGATCACTCATCAAAGATCTCAATTGAAATATAAGCATCTCCCGAATAAGAAAGCTTGAAAAGCCTAAAAGCTATTGGAACATCTAATAGGAAGCAATCAGTGATTGGTTTTCAAATAAACCAACATCTAAATTTTTATCCCCATAAAGCTGATTCCTACATGCCTAGCTATGATGCAGCAACAAACCCACAAAAATAAAAGGAGGTTAAATACAGTCTAAATGTACCTCATATATTGTTGGGATTGGTACATTGGTAGAAGAGACTAGATAAAAATAGTAGTTGGGATGTCAATTACTCCTGTCAATATCATAGAAAACAAATTATAATATCAATAAGCTTCTATCAATTTCTCATAGAAAACAAATTAGAAAAAACTACTCCTGACAATACTTAAAAAATAAAAAGCTACTATCAATTGAATTCCCTCTAACATTGTGCGTTCCCTCTAACATTGTACGAAACTTGCATGAATGATCAGAAACAAATGACGAGATCAAATTTAACAAAATCTTTGAAATAACTCACAAAGAAAAGTGCCCAACATAAAACAAGTTATAGATAGAATTATATCTCCAGCATTAACTTTCTGCCAAACCCAACCTAGTTTTGTCTAATTGGATAGGGCAATTTGCAGGATCATAAACGTAGCCAGATCAAATCACTTTGATAGCTGTGCATTTATAGCCCACAAAATAAGGGCCTTGAGTTCTTTACTTCTGTGTGCAAACAATTTTTCGATGGTGGACGCTAAAGAAGATTCTTCTGTGCAGCTCAAGGTGTCAATTTGTATGCATTTTGTGCGTATAAGAGAGGGAGTTTAGTATGCATTCTTCATATATTAGAGCGTGAGCACAAAAGGGGGGCCAACTTAATGAAAAAAGCCATATAAGTTATATATATTCCCCCTTTACATCTGCCACTGGGTACACTTATGTACTTAGATATCAAATTGTTATCACAGTACATTATATATATATATACATGATATGCGCTAATTAACTGAAGTACTTTGTATGTATGTAGCTACCTAATGAGTAAGTCACAACCTCTAAGACTATATATTAAGTTATGCACTTTAATTGTATAAGCTAATCACACAATATATTAAGTTAGATACAAGCATTCAGCGTTGAGGTTATACTCCCGCCGACAAGAGGCAAGTGTTTAAGCACAACGCCAAATTTCTATCTGAATAACAAAAGGAGAGCGATGTCGAAATTTCTAACTACGTCACGCATAATCACGAGAACAGTATGTACATTACCAATAATCTAATCCCAAACTGTCCACAACTTGGGCAATTTAGGAATTATCGCGCGTTCGATTTAAGGGCTACTAAATGCAAAAAAAAACCAATATTAAATAAACTTCAAGCAAAACTGTTTTGGACGGATTAACAATTGTCCGCACAACCACAACCACAAAATTTATCTGTTTCGTGAAGTTACGTTCGCACACCCCGAGGAACGTCCGACCAATTTGAATTGCCAAAAAATCGTTTGGACGGCTACAATAAGAGTCCAGACTGTGTATCTCCACAGACCGAATTCAATCCCAAAATAACACGTTTTACATCACCATTTCTCACCCAATGAACACCCAATATATTTCTAACCTGCCCAAAGCATTAAACAATCAAACATCAACCAAAACAACACATTTTCACTCAAAACCCACAAAAATTGTAAAATACCATACCTCAATGCTTACAAATCTCACAATGCTTCCAAATCCACCCAAAACTACTTCAATCTATGCTTGAACCTCTTTCTATCAGCCTAGAAATGCTTCCTCAACAAGAAACTCAAAAAATGACGGATTGGAGAGGATTCAAGAGTATATTGGGTGAATGATAACTCTCTGGGTTTCAATAGGAAAGATACGACGCTGTCCGAATAAAATAAAACAAATTATTTGAACATGCCAATGACACTATTTTAAATACAGCTAAACCATGTCATTTTATCACGCTGTCGTCCGCACAGTACTTAAAACTGTGCGAACATACTTTTTCGACAAACACAACACCATTTTCCATTTACTAAATGTCGTCATTTAGACAGACATACCATGCATATGGTTTTTGGATCGACCGAATGTTTTCGTCTCATTTTATTTATAATGTTATAATGGTATTTCATTTCTTAATAACATATTAAAAGTAATTAAAAAATTATTTTTAATAACGTATGTAATTAAAATTCATTTTTACTTAACATATCAAAACATAAATATTAAACCATAATAAAAAAGATATGTAATAACCATCATATAGCGAAATCAAAATAAATATTTAAATACAAACTATACTAAAATTTCAAAAATAAATATCCAGTACGAACATAAAAATATATAACAGTGAAAATTTAACATAAAAATCATAAAACGTGATCATGCTCCGGACCAGGCTCAATGGATTTGTCTCCCAGGTTCTTACTCATCTTCCCATTTGATCCTCAATAGCGCCCAACCTCCTCGACATAACACGCAAGGTGCTCTGAGTGCTAGTGAGAAATGGTTGCAATCCCACTATTTGAGACTCCATACACTCAAACGGGTCTCCAAGCCGATGCACAACTAATGCGTCGGTAAAATAGCAGCATCAACCATTAGCTTTAGGTCCGTCATAAAAACATCGGCACAGGCTAGTCGCTCTCCTACAACATGACGAGGGGGCTGCTCCGCTCGTTATAGAGCACTCTATCGTGTATTTTCTCGGCTCGATGTTGTAGGCAAAGATCAGATGCAAAATACGCCAAAATGAGAGCACGAACATCTGTTTTAGAAACGGTCCGATGACCACCATGTCTCGGCCCGTCAATGTACGTAATACGTCTTCCGCCTTGTTCTGCATCTCCACTGTAGGGCATCTCCAAAAATCTAGCCAGGATGTCTACTGACAACATAAATGTCACCCCACGTACATTGACGCTTCACACTTGTGCATCAATGTCCACAACGTCCAACAAGGCTGCATAAAAATTCCGAACCAAATCTACAAATGTCAGGCCTTCTCTCTTTAGATTCCCGATCCAACCCTGATCATCTAAAACATCACCAATATTCCAGCCCTGAAGTCAGCCATGTAAACCTCACGCTCCACAATGACTAATTGGCTTAGGAACTTAGCCCGCTGCTGGGCAAGCTGCTCCTCCCGTGTCATGTGATCCTCCTAACTCTGAGGATCCTCCTGCGCAAGCTCCCAACAATTGAGATCTCCTCTATAGCGACTTCCGCTTGCAGTATACTTTGTTGGACGCGACACTCTATTTCTGCACGCATTCTCCACTTCATCTCTATTTAGAGGCTTTTGATAGGCTGGTTTCTTCCATAACTATGTATAACATTCAACAATAGGGTCGCTAATTTCTTCCGGAGCAACCAGCCGTCTCCCATCCTCCAAATCTACCGATATGATATGACTCCAATTATGGAAATTTTTTACAGCCTAGAAGAAAAATTTAGAATTTTGTTTCCCCAGATTTAGCAACTGACTTCGCGACTTCTGGCACAAGAAAGATTCTTTTGTGTGCAAGAGTTGGACATATTTCTTCGCTGCCTCGTCTTCCCTCCTGATCCATGTTTCAGATTCAGCTTGGTTAACCGCTTGGTTCATGTCACTTTGGGCAAGATCAAGTTCCTACTTAGCTTCTTGCACTCTCCTTGTGATGATATCTGAAAAATACACTCCATTCAACTTTTTCAGCTCCATTTTCAATGACCTCAAACTAGAGCATAGCTGGAACATAAGCGTACCATCGACTCTCTCCTGCCACAATTTCTCAACAACAACAAAAAAACTTGGGTGCTCACAAAACATATTAAAGAATTTAAAGCTCGTAGGAGATCTACTCATCTCCGCAATTTGAACAAGGATCAAAGAGTGGTCATATATACCTGCTTGGTAAAACTCAGCTTCAAGGGCCTGGTAGACATAATCCAAGCATTTGAAAATGAGGTCGAAGTAACAATTTTTCAAGTCAACGGTAAAAGATCTATTATAAGCCCTTTCAAAATACTTAATTCCGCCTCATATATTTTTAAAAATAACAATCCACGCATTCCATTTGATTTGACCGCTAAACCACATGCAAAATGATAGAAATGCCCCTCCAAGAAAAAATTAGTAAAAGTATTAAAAAATAAAAAATAATATTTTTTAAATAAAAATTTTGAAACTCTATTTCATTAATCTATTTATTTGTAATTTATTTCTTGATTGTTTTTAAAAAATTGTCTTGGACCAGCATTTTTGTCAATTCACATCACTTTCTATATGACTTAACAACCGAATCAAACAGAAGCCGAGACGTGATTGTTTTTGAAACATATGGGGGTGTAATAAAACATTTTGAAACTAAAGAGGGATTGATTTTCGTCCAAAGGTATGGGGCGTTCTATGATGTTCCCCATTCTGTTTCTCTCGTGCCATTTCAGGTTTGTGCGACCTCCCTCTCTCTAACCTCAATCTCTCACGCAATTCCCTCTTGGTAGAATGTTTCACTTACTTTCTCAAATGACAATTAATGTCTTAATTTGTCTAATTTTGTAAATGTTGAAGAGATCAAATCCATAGAAGTCAAAATAAAACTTTAAAGGCATAGAAAGTCAAATTCGAAGAAAATGTCGGCTATAGAACCTATTTGTTTAGGTTAGAACCACATTGTTTCTAGTGAGAACTTGTATTATATAGGTTAGAACGGGTTGTGTGCATTCCGAATAGGTTAGAACCGGAATCTTCTAGGTTAGAACATGTTTGGAAACAGGTTATAACGGATTTAATAGGTTCAACCTCTTATTAATAGGTTAGAATTGATGTCTTTTGTGTTATGATTTTATCATTTAGGTTCAAACTTTTTTTTGGTTAGAATCGGTTGTGTTTATTCGTAATATGTTAGAATTGGTTATTTCAATGTTAGAACCGAAACCATACATGTTAGAACCGTTTTTATAAGTGGTTAGAACGTATTAAACTGGTTCGCACTTATATGTACAGGTTAGAACCTTTTCTTTTTTGGTTTTATTTTTTTATTTATGTTCGAACCTGTTATTTACAAGTTAGAACTGGTTGCGACAAAATTGTTTTTTTTTCTTCAATTTGACGTTTTAGACAAGAATGCCTCGTGGAAAGCGTGCTAGACACAGCTTGGCTGTCGCGGACCAGCCTGTGACAGTCGAGGAGCGTCGTCAGCTGATTTTGGGCCGCTCGGTCCAAATGGAGAGGGAGGCTCGGCCGTTGGAGCTCCAGGGGCTCAACTTTGAGGGTAGGACCATACACGACGTGATCCACTCTCGGGGCTGGGATCCAATCATAGTTCAGTCTGGCACGATCTCAGTGCCAGTAGCCCGAGCCTTTTATGTAGGGCTGGTGGAGCAGCTCACGCACTGGGTGGTACGTGATAATTAATTTTTATTTAATATTTTTATATATTATGAGGTAAACTCATAGTTAGCCCCCTATGTTTGGGTAAAAATGAAGTTGCTATCCTTATTTTTCAATCAAACAATTTGAAACCCATAACATTCAAAACCTATCAATCTTCGACCCACGTCTAAATCAGACGTAAGTCCGACGAAAAATCATGCAAAATGACCGAAATGCCCCTTCAAGGCTAAATTTAAAAAATAAATAAATAAATAAATTTAAGAAATAAATTAAAATAAATATATTATTGAAATAGAGTTTCAATATAGTTTTATTTAAAAAATATAATTTTTTATTTTTAATGAATTTTTTTAATATTTTTAGTAAGTTTATTTAAGAGGGGCATTTTTGTCATTTTTTTATGCTTTTTCTGTCTGACTTAACGTCTAATTTAGATGGGGGGCTAACATTGATAGGTTTTGAAAGTTATGAGTCTTAAATTTTTGGAATGAAAAATAAGGGTAACAACTTGATTTTTGCCCAAACATAGGGGCTAACTATGATTTTACCCTTTTATTTATTGTTTGTAACACGTAAATTAATGATTACTGGTTTTCTTGCAGGACTCTTATGACGTGATGGTTCGGGACGTCATGGTCACTTTTTCTGCGTAGTGGATTGCCGAGTTCCTCGGGCTCCCTTGGCCCAAGGGACTGGCAATTCCTGAGTTGGAGTACCTAGCCCTGCTCTAGCCCTTCGACCTCTTCCAGCTCTGCACCGAGAGCAGCGAGAATGTGCCGGGAGTGCCGCACATAGTGTACAAGACCCTGAATGACTTCTTTAGGATGTTGCACCTCATAGTGGCCTACAACATCGATCCTAGGAAACGTATGACGGTCCGTGGGGTTCCTACGGACCTGCCTGGGTACATGTTTAAGTTGGCCCGGGAGGCGGCAGACTCAGTGGACAAGGACTCTCTTCCCTTAGGGCTTCTTATTACGAGTATCTACGATGCAACATGTTCATGTTTACTTAAAATTTTTATTTTCTAATTTTATTTCAGGTATATCTAGTAATTGCTTCTCCAATCTTGCAGGTTGCCCGACTTATCCCGAAGACGATCGACAGAAGCTGAGGGGGGTGATCGATCCGAACACCCTTGCTCGGAGTCACGCTGCGATCAGACAGGGACTAGGCCCCATTTTTGTAGCGTTGCCCGGTTTTGGGGCCGAGCCACTGGCTTGGGCCACCAGTTTCCTAGAGTCACAGGCGCAGCTTGGGGACAGACTTTACGTGTTGTTCCCGGTTCTCACTTGCTTGCAGGAGCTGTTGGACGCACAACAGGAGCAATTAGATGCGATCTGGGCGACGCAGGAGGCCCAACAGGCATAGCTGGATGTGATCTACACCACTCTGACTGTACAGACCGAACAACTCATTGCAATGGCATTGGTGGTCGACTCCGCCCGGGAAGCTTCCCTCAGTGTGCCGGGTAAGCTGGCCGAGGGCGACGACTCGCTGTGCTTCCAGTCTCCCGCGTGTTTTGCTTTTTTTTTTTTTTATCTTGCTTTATTTGCTGGTTGCCTACGGGCTTTTTGTACATGTCCATTACATTTTTATGTATACTCGATATGGACTTTGTATGATATGCGACATGATGTATATATACCACTCGGGGCTGGCCTGTTAGAAGATAAGGAGCGGCATGATTTGGTGAGTTTATGGACTGAGTTGATCATTGTTTTTTGTGAACATTTGGTTTTGGGGTGTGATTTCTTACATTGAAGTTGATATTTTTTTATAGTGGTGGGTGAAAGGGAAAGAGGAGAAGTAGAGAGGGACCAAATCCATCGATTTGTGGCCTTGGAAGCTTGGAAATCAGTTTGTATGTATCACTTTCATATTGTGTTGCTATTTTCATGGTTCAATGGTGATTGTGTGTATTTTGGTTGGATTTTAATGGCATGAACGACGAGATTTTGGGCTCTCTGTGTGAACCAATTCTAATATCTAAACTTGAGGTTCGAACCTTCTAGCTGTTCGAACCTAATTTTTAGAGGGTAGAACCGGTTCACTTAACAGGTTGGAACGTGTTAGATTTATGGTTAGAACCGGTTAGTACGTAGTTAGAGCCTTATTTAAGGTTCTGACCGGAACATCAGGTTAGAATCGGTTGTGTCAAGTTCGAACACCTTTATAACATGTTCGAACCTAAACAGTGGAAGGTTCGAACCTTTTAAATAGGTTCGAACCTGTTTTGCATGCCAGAACTAGAAAGTTGAACAAAAAAAAGATACGGGCCAGAACCGTTTATACAGTTAATGTTGGCATTGTACATTGAATGGTATAGTTGGGGATAATATCATGGATAAGAGTTAGATGCTTGCAAAGAACCGTCTCGATTCTGTGTTTATCAACGGTATAGGTCAGGTGGATGGAAAGGTTAGGTGTCCTTGTAAGAATTTCAAGAATGTTAATAGAGAAACCTTAACAATAATACAGAATCATTTATTTGATAAAGGGATTGATCCTAGCTACACTGATTGGGTTCACCATGGGGAGAGATTTGGATTACACGAACCGCAAGTCCATAACGAGGCCTTTGTAGATCGGGATTGGGGGGCGCCGGACAAACCAAAGATATGGAGCAAATATTAGAAGATGTAAAGGCAGGGATGTTTGGAACTGTAGGTGTGGAGGGCGATGCAGATAGTGATATACATGGATTCACATCGATGCATAGAAAAAAGTTTGCTAGGTTATGGGCTGATCTTGAGGAGGACTTATTTCAGGAGTGTAAGGAATTTAGCAGGTTTTCGTTTATTGTGGAGATGATGCTTGCAAAGAAGGAAACAAATATGAGTGTACGGACGTTTAATTGGATGTTAGGATTGTTTAGGCGAGCAATAGGTGGCACCGAGGGAAAGTTACCCAAATTACATGACGAATGTAAGAAATTGGTAGATGGGTTAGGATTCAGCTATTATAAGATGCATGCATGTGTGAATGATTGTGTAATGTTTTGGAAAGAGAAGAAGGATAAAGATAAATGTGATGTGTGTGGTGCGAGCAGATATTAGTATGACCAGTCCAAGTAGAGCAATATACCTCAGAAAATATTAAGAGACTTCCCTTTGGTATCGCGGTTGAGATGGATGTACATGACTAAGGAAACCACGGTTGAGATGCTGTGGCACATGGATTAACGTCTTGGTGATAATGTATTTTTAAGACACCCAGCGGACTCCGTGGTTTGGAAAATGCTGGACAGGGGTAAGGAATGGTTTAGTAGAGACCCTCGGAATGTTAGGCTTGGGCTAGCATCAGATGGATTCAATCCTTCGAGTAATTCGGGTGGAAGCACATATAGTATCTGGCTAATGGTTGCAGTCCCGTACAATTTACTGTCGTGGAAGTGTATGCAAGCTCATAATCTCTTCATGACGTTGCTTATACCGGAATCAAGGTCCCTTGGCAATGATATTGATGTATATTTGCAACCATTAATTGACGAGTTGAAGGGATTATGGGAGAACGGAGTACAAATGTTTGATGCATCCACTGGGGAGCACTTTAAACTGCATGCAGCTTTGTTGTGGACTATTAATGATTTTCTAGCATACGCAAACTTGTCGGGTTGGAGTACGAAGGGTAAATTGGCGTGTCCAACTTGTAATGAGGAGACATCATCTAGGTGGGTGTATCATGGAGGTAAGCACTGTTATATGGGACATCAGAGGTATTTACCAATTGACCATGAGTGGCGGAATGACACCATTAATCATGATGGGACTGAGGAGCATCGCCTACAACCGAGAGAGTTGTCAGGAGAAGAAATTATGGCTCAACTGGCAAGAGTACGCCCTTTAGAGTTTGGCGAGGGTCCGTGCAGTAAGAAGCGAAAGTAGCTTGAGGTAGAGTTGGGTTGGACAAAAATAAGCATATTCTTTCAGTTGTCGTATTGGTCATCGATAAAACTAAGGCACAACTTGGACGTTATGCACATTGAAAGGAATGTATGCGAGAGCATTGTAGGGACTATGATGAGAATGGATAAAAAAATGAAGGATTTGTCTAAGGCTAGAAAGACATGGAGGTGATGGGGGTAAAGAGCTCTTTGCATCTTCAGAGGGTCGGGGACAAACAGGTGATGCCGCCAGCTATTTACACATTCTCGTTAGAAGAGAGAAGAAAGATTTGTTCTTGGTTAAGAGATGTGAAGTTACCTAATGGATATGCATCAAACATCGCTCGTTGTGCAAAAGTGAAGGAGAGTGTTATAAGTGGGATGAAAAGCCATGATTGTCATGTATTCCTACAACGGTTACTGCCAGTAGCGATTCATGGATACGAGTTTAAGGAGGTTACAGAGCCAATTACTGAGTTGTGTTTATTTTTCAAAGATTTATGTGCACCGACCCTGAAGGTGGATGTTTTGAAACGTATGGAGAAAGACATTGTGATGATATTATGCAAGTTAGAAAGGGTGTTTCCTCCGATATTTTTTGATATGATGGTACATCTCTTAGTTCACTTGCCACGGAGGCATTATTGGGTGGCCCAGAACATGGAAGGTGGATGTATCCTATGGAGAGATACATTGGTAGATAGAAGCACAGGGTGAAGAACTGTAATCGCCCCGAAGGGTCCATTGCGGAGGCATATATTGACAGATAATGTTTCGCCTTCTGTTCGAAATATCTGAAGGGGTGGAATGAAAAGTCTGTAATGGGGTTAATGAGCGGGCTGAAAGTGAAATACCTTCATTTTCCCAGCATGTAAGACCAATTGGTGCGAAGAAAGGGTATGACTTGACTGCGAATGAGTTGAAGAAGGTTCGGTGGTATGTTCTAAGCAACTCAAACAAAATAAAGCATTACCGAGAGTAAGTAGCATTACTACAACATTTAATTTGTTGTACATGTTTTATAACGATAATCGCATTCAATAAGCATGTACATGGTTGTAGGGAACACATTGAGGAGCTTTCGAGGGGTCGGGTGAGGGATGTGGAGCAGAGACATAAGCTCGAGTTCCCATCATGGTTCAAGAAATAGGTAAGTCATGAAATGATTGTATATTAATGTAAGAACAAATAAATACTTCGAACAATCTAATTTATAAGTAACTCACACAACAAATAACATTGGTATACGGGCAGATGCAAGAACAACATCGTGAACATCCCGAGCAAGTCTCATTGGAAATATACGCCTTGGCATATGGCCCAGACCAACGGGCATATTGATATTCTGCGTGAATTATTGGTGGGATAAGGTACCACACAATTGAGTGAGAACAGCGAAAAAAACCCCAAAATAATGGAGTGTATTGTCGAGGGGGTATGGGGTAAGAAAAACCCAACCTTAGAGGTTGGTTCGAGTTGGTCCCGGTCAGCCCAGATCGAAGTGGACGACGTCGTTGACGATGACCTGGACGACGAAGAAGAGGAAGAAAAGGAGGACGAGGATGAGGAAGAATGGGAGGATAACATTTTGCTTAACGACCACGATACAGACAATGAGTGATAAGTTTGATGTGTTGCATTACATTTTTAATTCTGATGTATACGATTATGTATACCTGTGTAATTGTATATGTTTCTATGTTGGTGCAGGGTTATTTTCGATGGCGAGTACGAGGAGTCGCACCAGGAGGATTGTGGCGACCACACCACATGTTTATTTCGAGGGTCCACCCGACGACTGGTAGATGGCTTAGAGCCTTGTTATAGGTATAATATAACACTGTACTATTATACCCAATAATGTTAACATTACTTTATTGTATTGACCATTGTTGATGTGTTGTGATTGTAGCTACACCCATTAGCAGAAAGAAGTGCGGTAAGACACGCGGGGTGGATTTGGACAGGTGTAAGGCAGTGGGAGCAGGCAAGCTGGTTGTTAATATCCCTGATGGAATGCTTGCTGACATTGGTAACAATGCCAGTAAGCTTTCTATTAGGGTAAGGGTACTGGTAAGTAGGCTGGTGGATATGGCGACTTGGAGTTGCGGAGATGTCTCCACCAAGACTAAGCAATACATCAAGGTTCATCTTCAGGTACATTTCTATTAATGAATTGCAGTAATCATGGGTAATTTATAATATTAACATCTTATATCAACGTTACAGGATGATTTTGTGCTTAACTATGATCGGCTGGAGGACGTGTGTATAGTAAATAGATTAATGGTCACCCGGTACCGAAAATTCAAGAATACCTTGCACATGCACTACAAAAACTTTCCTAAAAAGGAAGAGGAACTAAAAAACCCACATGAGGAAGTGGAGCCCGAAACGTGGACAAAATTGTTCAATATATTTGCTGACCCAAGATATGAGGTAAATGTGTTTGGTTGTTAAATATAACATTTTTGTATTTTAATTATTACATTGTTTGACGACATTGGTGTGTAGTTTTCTTACGTGATCCATATTATTATTTGTTGGTTAAAATTATATAGAACAACATTTCCTGACCATGCTTCACTTCGCACATTTTCTTTTAGATCGTTGTATATATACATATATTTCGGTACATTTGAGACTTTAATTTATAAATTTTTTTGCATGAGATGATATTTATTTGAGATGAATTTGCATTTAATTGGTGAAAATTAGTATAATTTTCAAATTTGTTGTAAATCAGGTCACACAGGTTAGAACCTATAATATTCTGGTCATAGGTTCTAACCTGAAAATAGGTTAGAACTATAATCTAATAAGTTCGAATTGGTTCACCTGGAAACAGGTTCTAACCATAAAAGATAGGTTAGAACCTAAAAGCAGTCGAAACTCTAAACAATAGGTTCACACCAGTTCAGAGCCAACAAGGTTAGAACTTGAAAAGCAAGGTTCTAACATAAACTAGCAGGTTCGAACCATATAAGAACAGGTTCGCACTTCTTCGTGGTAAACCGGTGCTAACCTATACATTGAGGTTCGAACGCGGTTCCATTCTAACCACTTCATTTTTGAGAGAACCATTTGTCGACTAACAGGTTATAACGTGTTTATTTAGGTTCTGATCAATAAAAAGCGGTTCGAACGCTTTATCTGAACCGGTTCGTACTTTTTCCAGGACATGTTTTGACTAGGTATATTATTAGGTTCGAACCTGTACTGTACAGGTTCGAACCTCTTATGTTAATAGTCAGAGTCAAACTATTCGAAGTTATCAGTATCCTTACTATCATCACATGACTCGTCATCACTGTCCGATATTGATGTAGCACGGTGTCGTGTCTCAGTGTCATCAGTGACGTGTAGAAGCGGATTAATGCCGTGCCTACTTAACGAAATCATGTTAAAATTGCTGAAATCTACAAAAAGAGAAACAGACTCGTTCTCTTGGAATGCTTCTTGGTTCGACGGTCTTGCCTTCTCTTTGTCGTCCTCTTCTCCAACAACGAGCATATGATATGTATTTTTGCTTATTGTTTTCTAAATTATCTTCTAGTGGCCGCCCAACTTCATCTCATCTAGATAAAATACTTGACCACCTTTATACCACTTTCATGATGTATTGATGCTAATAAATCGTCCACTTTTGTGAAGACCACAGTTTTTGGTGCTCAAGTCAAACCAGTCACATTTTAATAAATAAACTAAATTCCCACGCTGGTACTTTACTGCGTAAATGTCTGTAACTTGACAATAAAAATTAACGTCTTCACCCTCATGGTCTACCGGAACAACCACACCACTATTCTATGACTACGAAATTGTTCACGTTGAATTGTATGAAACCGAAGTCCATTAACTATGCATCCAAATCAAAATATTCTTACATCTCGGGCAGGGGCACCTTATTTGACCACGACTATCCGTAGAATTTCTGGCGATACTCATAAATTCCCGAACACCTTCCTTATACTTCACGATGAACCTATCTCGTTCATGAATCCAGCTTTTTTTATTTTTTGTGCCTTCAATCATAGATATGCATAAAACAACCAAACAACAATCTTGCTTAGAGTTATGACAATTAACCTCTAACACCTTATTTCTCCAGGGTGAGAGGTCATATCCCATTCAGGATTAGATTATCCATAATGTATGTAAATGTCCCGAGCATTGTGCCCGACGCACTAGAAATTTCGGTAGCATCTCCCCTTAGTCCCCAGATACAAGCATTTAGCGTTGAGGTTATACACCTGGCGACAAATGGCAAGTGTGTTGCACAACGCTGAATATGCATCCAAAGGAAAAAAAGAGAGCACTGTCGAAATTTCTAACTACGTCACGCATATTGACGAGAACATTTATGAACATTACAGATAGTTTAATCCCAAACTGTCCACAACTTGGACAATTAAAAAATTACCGCGTGTTCAGCAACGAAAACATGCGATAATTCCCAAATGGGTCTAAGGGCTACTAAATGCAAAACAAAATAAATATTAAATAAACTTCAAGCATATTCGTCCAGACGTATTAACAATCGTCTGCACAGAAAAAACAAAACACAATCATTTCGTGCATCAATGTCCGCACGCCCTATGGTACGTCCGAACGGTTAGAATTGCCAAAATTAACCGTTCGGACGGCTACAGTAAACGTCTAAACTGCACTTATCGAAGAATAGATCCTTTGACAATCACACACCCACATACCCAATTCAATCCCAAAAATAGCCGTTTTACATCACCATTTTCGCAACCAATCAACACCAAACATGTTTCTAACCTTTCCAAAGCATTAAACAATCAAACATCAAGCAAAAAAAAATACATTTTTACTCAAAAACCTAAAAAATTGTAAAATACCGTACCTCTAAAAGCTTCTAAATCTGACAATGCTTCCCAAGCCACCCAAAACTACTTCAATCTATGCTTGAATCTCCTTATATCAGCCTACAAACGATTTTTCAACAAGAAACTCAAAAAATGACGGATTGGGGAGGATTTGAGAGTATTCGGAGTTGAGTTATAATTCTCTAGGTTTGGACCCTTTCATTCTCTATAAAAGCCGTCTGGACGTGTATAAGTGACGTCTACATGCCATCAAAGAATCTCCGTCTGGACGATACTGCACAACAACACGAATCTATTTGCAAAAGAAACGACCCCATTTTAATAGGAAAGAAACAACATCATCTTTAAAGCCAACCGTCTGGACGGTCACGAATAAATCCAACAACATATTTGAATTTGCCAATGACACCATTTTAAATAAAACTAAATGACGTCATTTTATCACATGGCCATCCGCACAATAATTAAAAACGTGCAGAATTAATGTTTTGAAAAGCATGACACTGTTTAAACAGACCAATCGTGCGAACAGTTTGTCAAACGTCCGAAATCTACCCATCTCATTTATTTATAGCATGATAATAGTATTTCATTTCTTAATAACGTATTATTAGTAATTAAATAATTATTTTAAATAACGTATGTAATTAATATTATTTTTTAGTTAACATATCCAAACATAAATATTAACCTATAAAAAAAAGATGTATACTAAGCATCTTAAAGTGAAATCAAAATAAATATTCAATTACAAACTATACCAAAATATCAAACATAAATATCCAGTAAAACTATAACTATACATGACAATGAAAAACATAACTCCTAATCATGCTCTGGACCGGGCTCAGTGGATCCGTCTCCGGGATCTCGCTCACTTTCCCTATCTAATCCTCAATAGCGCCCAACCTCCTCGACAAGGTGCCCGGAGTGGTAGTGAGAAATGGCTGCAATCCCATCATTTGAGACTCCATCTTCCCCAAACGGGTTTCCAAGTCGCCGCACAATTGATGCGTCTTCCCCAAACGGGTTTCCAAGTCGACGCACAATTGATGCGTCGACAAAATAACAACATCCGCCATCTCTTTCAGATCCGTGATCCAAGCATCGACCCAAGCTGATCGCTCCCCAACATCATGAAGAGGGGGCTCCTCATCTAGCAATGGCTCTCCGGGAGCAGGAGCCCGCAGTTGTTGTAGTCACTTGATTTGACCCTCAAAACTTCTCAAAGTAGTCCGAAAGATGGGACCGAGAGGCACCTTCCTTCTCATTCCGACTATCAATACAACCCACACTATGAAGGAAGTGTGTCAGGAGTAGACCGTATGGCAACCTAGTAGCTGAATTCATCTTCGCTTCAATTGAAGAGTCAGGAAGATGTACAACGGTAAATCCACAATACCTCCTCTAGCCACGTACAACATTGGCTCGGGTTTCGCCAAAGGACACTCTATCGTGTGAGCCCTCGACTCAATGTTGTCGACAAAGATGAGATGCATAATACGCAAGAATGGAAGCATGAAACTCTATCTTACTAACGGTGTGACGACCACCACATCCCGAGGGGAAGCAACTTGTGAAGACTATGACGAGATAGCTTTAAGGTTTCCAAATTTTACCCTTGAGGACAAGGGTACACTTTATGGAAGGGATCCCCGGTGAAGACCACGGCCTGGACTACCACGAGGGCATGGATGAATGGCAAGAGGCAGCGACAATGATTGACCAGTACGTTCCTGACACAGCCCGAGCGTGCACACCATGCAGACTGACCGATCGGGGCAAACTGACAGACCAGAACAGCCTAGGCAGACTGAAAAACCAGGGAAGCCAAGTCATGCCGACCGACAAGGACGACCCAGGTGTGCTGATCGACCAGGAGACCAGCAGCCTGCAAGCCAACCGATCGCAGAAGGATCAGGACCAGCATGGAGGTCAAGACTCGATTGGGGAGTAGTGACATCACGACCACGCTTATATGAAAATGTCTTCCGCGCTCGGTTCCTTTTTAAAGGAGATTCAAATTGTCTAGATCCGGACTTTCCTCTGAAGATCTAGAAACTTATATTTTCTTTTTGAATTCCATTTATTAGGTTTGCAATATCAAATCTCCTTGATTTAAGGAACTGATTTGATTTAGATTTAAATTGATTTGTTTAGGGATTGTAAGCTCCTAAGCATGTCTATATAAACATCTTTAGGCGCATTAGGAAAGGATCATCGAGAGAATATAGATCTTAAGAGCTTGAGTGCTTTTTGAGTGTTTTAGCAGAGCATAGGCATGTATATGCTAAGTCGATTTTAGGGCTAATAACCTTGTTACTTGGGATTCATTCTAGGCTAATAACCTAGATTGGGTACCTGTTCTTGAGCTAACTAACCCTTGATCGGGATTGTTCTTGTGTCTTGTGGTTTTGGGCTAATTAACTCTTAACCACCTTCTTTGTTCTTCGTTAATAAAATCTCGAGTCTTTTCCCAATTTGGTATATTAGATCCTAAATTGTAGCTCGTGTGTTACTTAATATTGGTCAGGAGCATCGCTGTGGAATTGGAGTAGATTGGGTTCGAGGGAATTCGTTACTTGTTTTGGGTTCCTAGACTGGGGATCCTAACAATTTGGTGCTTTCATTGAGAGGCTTGAAGATGAGAAGTACACGAGCATTTACTTGTGGAGGGGTTCGATCTTCTTTTAGAGAGAACCCAAGGTAGAAAGTCGTTTGTGCTATGTTTGTTGTCGGGAGGGGTTCGATCTTCTATTCGGAGATAACCCAAGGTTGGACGGTGAAGTTGCATCCATATCCAAATGGAAGCCGAATTCAATATGATGCCATCCAACTGAGATCGCTTGGAAGCTTTGGAGTGGTCCTCCCTTTGGCTGAAAGACAAGATGGAGGATACCACCACAACCATGGCTCACATGCAAAGAGCCTTCGACACAGCCAGTTGAGTAGCCGAGGAGAATGGGAAAGCAGTGGCAGGAATGCGGCAAGACTTATAAGCTGTGTCGGCAAGACTTGGTTGAGAGCCAAGAGAAGATAATTATGTACCTGCCAAAAGGATAGAAGAGAATAAGAGAGAGGTTGTTCATCTCGAAGATAGGAGAGAAACTCATGCTTCGGTATCCACAAGAGGCCCAGATCCCGATTAGTCTGTAGATTGGCCGGACGAGTAGAGAACGAGTGGGAAGTGGTAGAGAGGTGGTTGCGAGAGGAGGAGTCTAATCATGACACTGAAGACCAGGCGAGAACGGAGGAAAGAATAGGTGTAGGTTGGTACAGGGAAGAGATACCCTATGGCAGAGAGGCGAGAAGAAATGAGAGACCACCGAGAGGCCACGACTACTATGATGAAGAAGAAGGAAATTAGTTTCACCACTGAAGACCTAGAAGGCCACGTTCCAGAGGAAAGAGACTACCAGGAAGATGATGGAAATCAGTTTAATAACCGAGGACCGAGGAGACCCATGATTGAATTTCCTAAGTTCAATGGTGAAGATCTGCTTGAGTGGCTCGATAAAGCTGACCACTGCTTTAATGTCTATGAAGTCCCGAGGGCAGAAAGAGTAGCCACGACATACTTCTTTCTTGAGGGGAAAGCAAGCAAATGGTGGAGATGGATTTGGGCCTAGTACAAGAAGGAATGAAGATAGCTCGAGTGGATGGCATTCTAGAACGAGTTGCTTATGCAGTTCGAGCCTTCGTCCATAGTCAACCATCATGGCCAATTGGCCAAGCATAAGCAGGAGAGTAAGGTGCATGCCTATGTGGAAAATTTTCGGCAACTCCAAACTTTAGTAAGGTGTTTATCCGATGAGGCACTGATCGATACCTTTGAGGATGGGCTAAAGCCGTGGATAGCCAAGGAGCTCAAGTTGAAATAACCCACTCGGCTACCTGAGGCAATGAGGATGGATAAAGATCAAGTGGCTAACAAGGTTTCTAAACCCTTGTATTCCACGGAGTCTTGGAAGGGAAAAGAGGTAGCTACGGGATAACCGAGAAGTAAAGCGAAAGAAGTCAAGAAGATTAGTTGGGATGAGGTTGATGACTATATTAAGAAGGGCTTATGCTTCATGTGTGGGGAGAAGTGGAGTCGGGACCACCAATGCAAGAAACCATGGTCATGTTTATGATCGATGAAGAGGAGGAACATGTGGGGGAGACCAGTGAAGAGGAGCCCGAGCAGGTGGAGTCCTCCAGCAAAGAGGAAGGTGAAGAGGCCGAGTTGAGCCTCAATGCCATGTCCGGGGTGCAAAAGCCCTTGACCATACGACTTATGGCTTGGGTCGGTAAGCATGAACTCACGTTGTTGGTGGATAGTGGGTCTACCTACAACTTCATCAATTCCCGCATCCTTTCTAAGGTAGGATTGCAAGGAGAAGAAGTGGAACCATTCGATGGAAAGGTGGCAAATGGTGAAAAGTTGAGATGCGAACTCGTGGTAAGAGCCATGAAGATAAATGTCCAAGGCATTCAAATAGTAGCAGATCTGAATGTACTCTCTTTGGTTGGGCTAGATGTGGTCTTGGGCAATGCATGGCTAAGACGCATCGCTATGGCTCTCACCGACTACGAAAAGATGATTATGGAGTTCAAGCTTGGAGGGAAGAAGAGGACGTGGACAGTTTTAGCTTCGAAAGATCCAAAGCCTTGTGAGGCTAATCTGTTTGAGAAACAGTGCAAGGGTGGGGCCCAGTGCTTTGCCATATTGAGGGGCCAAAACCGAGGAGTTGCTGAGCCGAACGGGAAGCAGAGCGACGGGATGGATGAGTTACCCCGAGGTGTGCGGTCGGTTTTGGAAAGACACAAGGAGGTATTAGAAATCCCGACCACGTTGCCTCCAAAGAGAGAGTTCGATCACATCATTGTGTTGAAAGATGCGGGCAAGTCGGTAAATGTACCACCCTATCGATATGCTCATTTTCAAAAGGGAGAGATCGAAAGGCAAGTGGAGGAAATGTTGACTAGTGGTCTGATTTGACCAAGCACAAGTCCCTTTTCATTGCCTGTATTACTTGTAAGAAGAAAGATGGAAGTTGGCGCTTTTGTGTTGACTATCGAGCACTGAATGAAGCAACCATACGAGATAGATGTCTCATACCTACAGTGGACGAGATGCTTGACGAGTTGCACGGGGCTCATGTGTTCACAAAGCATGACTTAAGGGTCAGGTATCATCAAATCCGGATGACATAGGAAGACATTCACAAGACGACATTTAGGACTCATTTCGGCCATTATGAGTACCTAGTAATGTCATTCGGGTTGTGTAATGTCCCATCAACCTTCCAAGAAGCTATGAATGCCATATTCAAACCATTGTTAAGAAAGTTTGTGTTGGTATTTTTTGATGACATCTTAGTGTACTCGAAGAACGAGGAGGAACACTTGGTGCAATTGGAGCAAGTGTTGGTTATATTGAAAGAGTACCACTTCTTCATCAAGGCCTCCAAATGTGCCTTTATGCAAGAACAACTGGAATACCTTGGCCACATCATCTTGGGCCAAGGAGTGAAGGTAGACCAGAGAAAGGTAGAAGCTATGGTGGATTGGACCGTACCCAAGAACGTGTCGGCCTTGAGAGGATTCCTTGGTCTCACGGGCAATTATAGAAGATTTGTTCAAGGCTATGGGTTGATAGTCAGGCCACTGACGTCGATGATGAAAAAGGAGACCTTTGAGTGGTCGGAAGAGAGGAGAAGAGCTTTCGAAGACCTGACTTCAATGACTAAGACACCCGTCTTGGCTTTACCCGACTTCAAGAAATCATTTGAAGTGTACACGGATACAAGTGGAGAAAGAATTGGGGTTGTGCTAGAGCAAGAAAGGAGACCCATTGCTTATATCTCCAAGGCCCTCAGGCCAATAAAAAAGCCGTGGAGTACTTATGCAAAAGAGATGTTAGCGGTCGTACATGCGGTGAAAGTGTGGACACATTACCTCCTGGGAAGGAAGTTCACTATTGTGACCGACCAACAAGCGTTAAGGCATTTGCTTGAGTAGAAGATCGTGACACCTGAGTAGCAAAAATTTCCATTGAAGCTGTTGGGATTCGAGTACGACATTGTATACCAGTCCGGGAAGGAGAATAAAGTAGCTGATTCTTTATCAAGGAAGGAAGTCCGATGATGTGGACACTTTATGAACATGAGGGCGAACTGAGTGCCTTTAGCGGAGTAGAATGGAGGATATGGAACAAGCTTAGGGAGGCCGTAGAGCTGGATGCGAGGTCTCAAGATACGGGACTGGGTTCAAAATACAGGATGGACAGATCTACTACAAGTCCTATGTCTATGTACCCGACGTGCTGAGCATAAGGAAGGATATTCTCAATCACTTCCATCATAGCAAGGAAGTGGTCATTCGGGATGCTTTTGGACCTACATGAGGATCAAACATTTCTTCTATTGGGAGTGCTTAAAGAAGAGCGTGAAGAAATGGGTGGCCGAGTGTGACATATGTCAAAAAGGCCAAGCATAATACGAGGGCCCCTACGGGTCTCTTGCAACCATTTCCCATACTGGAAGTTATATGGGAAGACTTGTCAATGGATTTTGTGGAAGGCCTGCCCACTAGTCAAGGGTACGAAGTGATTTTAGTGGTGGTCGACCGCTTGAGTAAGTATGTTCATTTCATACCCCATCAGCACCCATTTACTACGAAGAGTGTGGCTAAAGCATTTGTAGATCACGTGGTAAAAGTACATGGTTTCCCGAGAACCATAGTGACCGACCGTGGCCTGGTATTCATGAGCTCTTTCTGGAAAGAAGTGTTCGCACTAAAAGAGAGCAAAATGAAGACTAGCTCTTCATACCACCCGTAGACCAACGACCAGACAAAGGTGGTCAACCAGACTTTAGAGCAGTATTTACGATGCTATTGTCACGATGAGCAAGCAAGATGGATGGAGTACATGTCCTGGGCGGAGTACTGGTATAATACTACATATCATTCATCCACCACACTTAGCCCATTTGAAGTATTATACAGGAGGAAGCCTCCTACTTTGGTTACTTATGAGAAAGCAAGGCAAAGAGTGCAGATGTGGAGGAAACATTGATCACCCGGGACAAGATCCTAGCTAAGGTAAAAAGACAGCTTAAGAAAGCACAATCAGGCATGAAGAAGCATTATGACAGAGGGAGGAGACAAGAAGATTTCAAGCTCGGGGACTTTATTTACTTAAAGCTTCAACCATATGGTCAGAAGACCATGACGAGAAAGGCGAGCCACAAGCTCGAGAAGAGGTACTATGGGCCCTTCAATGTAGCTGCCCGAGTGGGACAAGTTGCATATCATCTGGATTTGCCTCTGACATCAAGACTTCACCCGGTGTTTCATGTGTCTCTCCTTAAGAGACGAGTGGGTGATACTAGCCTGATCGTAGAGGAATTGCCTTCCTTTGATAAGGAAGGAAGAATGCTGGTCCAACCTGCAAAGGTCTTGGAATACAAGAGGGTAATCTGAGGTCGAACTATAAAGAAGATCTGGAGAGTATTGATACAATGGAGTGGGTTAACCCGAGGGGAAGAAACTTGGGAAGACTATGACAGGATAGCCTTAAGGTTTCCAAATTTTACCCTTGAGGACAAGGGTACACTTTATGGGAGGGGGATTGACATAATCCCCAGAGAAGACCACGGTGGCGAGGATGAATGGCAAGAGGCAGCGACAATGATCGACTAGTGTGCTCCTTACATAGCCCGAGCGTGCACACGATACAAACCGACCAATCGGGGCAGATAGAAAGACTAGAACAACCTAGACAGACTGACCGACAAGGGAAGCCAAGTCATGCCGACTGACCAGGACAGCCCAAGTGTGCTGACCGACCAGGAGACCAGAGGCTTGCCAGCCAACCGATTGCAGAAACATCAGGACCAGCTCAGAGGTCAAGACCCGATCAGGGAGTAGTGGCAGCGCGACCACGCTTATATGAAAATGTCTTCCACGCTCGGTTCCTTTTTGAAGGAGATTCAAATTGTCTAGATCCAGACTTTCCTCTGAAGATCTAGAAACTTATCTTTTTTTCTAATTCAATTTATTAGTTTTGTAATATCAAATTAACTTGATTTGTGGAACTGATTTGATTTAGATTTAAATTTGTGAGTCTAAATAACAACCCAAGAGGGGGGTGAATTGGGTTTTTCAAATACTTTACACTTTTTGAGTAAATATGCAAATCTGAAAACTACCCCTCTTTAACAAATAAGAATGTTGATCTAAAATTGTCTAATGCTATGTCAAATATAAGCAATTAATGATAATGCATAAAACTCTACAAGTATGAATATGAAACGATTAATGAGAGATAGAGTTAAGAGAAATGACACCGTAGTTTTTAGGTGCTTCGGCCAAACACGTGCCTACGTCCACCCTCAAGGCTATTGACTTCCTTGGGCTTCCTCCACTATTCTCCAAATAGCGAATACACCTTAGATTCCCTGGTGCTAAGGAACCTTTACAAAGTATTTTTCGAGCTTACACTTTAACTCACTCTCACAAATCCTCACAACCTAGAGGATTTCTTCTACTTTCACAAGTAGGACCAAGTGTTTTCCTAACACTCAAATGTTTTACAAATAATGGCTACAATGAAAGCTCTCTAAGCCGAATGAGCAAATGAGGCACACAAATATGGAATGGATCTCTAAGCGAAATATGCAATTGTAAATCTCACAACATCTGGAATGGGTCTCTAAGCCAAATTATCAAATGGAAACTTCAATAGAGTGCAAGAAGATTAGATTCTAAAAGGGAATCTAGAGTATGGAAGATGTGAGCACAAGCCTTTTTGGTAAATACGGTTTTCCCTCTTCTTCAAAGCACTTTCTCTCTCTAGAAGCTAGGGCAAAGAGAAGTTGCAAGTGTGTTGTCCCTTCTTCAAGAAATCTCTCTCTTTGGAGGCTAGGTCATCAATAATGAACAAGAGAATGAGATTTGATAGTGAAGCTTTGATCTTGAATGAATCAGCAAGTGATTTCTTTGAATCTAGCTTTCTCTCTCTTTGGAAGGATAGATGTTGAATGATGATGCAAATCCTTCTTCTTCAAGAAATTTCTCTCCCTTTGAAGGCTGGGTTGTCAATGATGAGCAATATAAGAGTATTGAACAATGAGAGCTTTGATCTTGGAAGAATCAGCAAATGAAAAATTTTGGATCTTGGATTTCTCTCTCTAGATGTTGCGTTGATGGTTGAGCTCTCCCTTCTCCCTCTCCATCTTGTTCTTCTTATAGCTCTTAGGTCTTCAACGGTCATAAAAGGGTCTTGTTGTAAAGTTAGAGTGTCGTTGGAGGTCATTTGAGGCAATTTTGAATCACTTTGAACGATCTGGCGTCATTCCAGAATTTTTGCAAATTCGCACTGTGTCGACACATAGGGTATGTGCTGACACATTAAAACTTGTTCTGAAATTTTACTCTCTGGAGATAGTGCAATGTGTCGACACATTGGTGGTATGTGCTGACACATTAAAGTGGTCTGGAAATCTTGTCTCGGGTATTAGTGCAATGTGTCGACACTATGGTTCAATGTGTCGACACCATGAATTCAGCATTCTGGAGTAAGTGCAATGTGTCGACACCATCACAATATGAAAAATTGATCTTATCAACTTGCGTAATGATGTTCAAGTGCACTTAGAAATATTTTAGTGAGTGAAACCTCAATCCTTTTGAAATAAAAATTGGAAATTGTGGATTGACAATGTAAAATTTAAAAGTCTTTGAAACTTAGAATATTTTGTTATCATCAAAATCATTTATAGATTGTTTGTAAAACAACCTTGGGCTAACAAAATTGATTTGTTTAGGGATTGTAAGCTCCTAATGTCACGCCCCGAATGACATCCCGCAGGGACCGTGACAGCCGCGAGCTATCCCCCAGATGGCTCCAGCGTTCTTACTTATATACTTACGTGCTTACAGCGGAAACGTACAGGATCGCGAGGGATTCGAGATAATCTTACATAATCAGGGTTCTCATTAAGTTTTCATACAAAACATATATAACACATTAAAAGTCAACTAGTGACGATCAAGCCACTAGTATCAAAAGTATGAAACAAAATTCTTGTGCTTCTATGTCAGGTAGTCCTCCTGACTCTCTTCACCTGAGGCATCTGGAATGACACAATTTTGAAAACGTGAGTAAAAAAGACTCAGTAAGGGAAAGACATAAATTTGAAACATGCTCTTGACTTATGCTTGCTTAATCATGAAAGAAAGAACTTGATAAGTGATGCACATGCATGTCATGGATATGCATATGCTCTTGCTTGAATTCGGCCCTAGGCCCTTGAAAATTACTTATTCATACTTGTGCCACTCTTGGCCTTTTCATAACCACTTCATATCTTTTACTTGTGGGCTCGCTTCATTTAACCCCTGAAGTCAGGGTTGTGCGTTCCCTTTGGAACCGTCCCCGAATTCCCTTGGGGACCTTACATATGGTCAGCTAGCGCACCTTCTCGCATTCGTCCTTCAGTGGCTAGACTTGACCCTTGGAGGCGCCACACCTTCTCAATGTCCTTCAGTGTGGTTTGCACAGCCTCGTGGATTCACCCATCCTTCTCGCATTCGTCCTTCGGTATGGGAGTCCATCTTGATGGTACGGTACCGACCAGTGCCCCTTAACTTAACTTATCGTTTCATAAAACTTTTCATAGTCTTTCCATAAAATCATTGCATAAACATTCTTCTTGAAAAAATTTCATGCAATGCACATGTCATGTCATGCTCGATTAAACTTCCATGCTTGTTCATGAAACGATGCAGTGTGTCATTCCAGTTTTGAAAAAGAACACTTACTGTCCACTTACAGTATCCACTTACTCTTGGTCTTCCTTGGTAGTGTATAAGACACGTAGATCGCCTACAAGCGATTCAAATATTTCTTAGACTTTAAGAAATAGTACGTAATCATTAAATATTTACATTTTTGAAATCGGTCATCAACCATAGATATATATATATATATATATATATATATATATATCACTGAAATTCATTTAATCATTTAAAATATTTTATTTATTCTTTTCTTTAACTAATATTCAAAACTTAATTTATTAAATTATTAATTTTTTCATTGCAATATAACTTATATATATCCATGTACATGCCTCGATTAGGGTTTAATTAACACCCACGGATTTAGAATTAAACCGAAGTCTCTTATTATTACATGTACCCCATTAAAACTTTATTTTAAACTATTAATAATTTAAATCATGATTAAATCTTAACTTGAACTTTAAACCTCAATTAATCCTGAGTACTAACCCTAACTAGGGTTCCAAGTAATATTTTATTACATGATCATGGTTCTACAATATTTATTCCAACTAGCCTAAACCCTAATTTCCTTATCCATCATAACAATGATAATCCATTTATCATAAATTGCATTTAGGGTTTCATTTCATTTATGATATTCGGCCATTACCATTTTATGCACCCTTTAGTCACAACTTTAACTCCAATGGTGATCACATCCTCCATTCAACAATTTCACAACCTAATATCTATAAATCAAGGCACCAACACCATGTATAATGCTCATAACATTCGGCCAACACATGATTTCATCCAAATGATTAGGTTTTCTTTTGTTTCCTTTAATATGCATGCATCTAATACCTATCATAATCATCTACCATTCATTGGGTCATAAATCTTGCACATATCATGGCCAATGTCCAGATCTAAATATATACAAAATTATACATGAAATCCTAAGCATCTCATATTCGGCCATACCTAAAAATGTCACCTTTCTCATGCTAAAAATTATAACATGCATATCCTTTGCATTTGTGACTTAACTAGCATGCATCAACTTTATATCTTCATCAAATATTCCCATCAACATTAGATCCACCCTTTATTCACACTAACATCCATAGATCTAAGTAAAATAATCAACTTGCATCAAACCAACACATCAAGACCTAGATCTAGCTTCCTTTAACATGCATTGTTCTCCATTTGCATATTTCTTCACATTCAACCTTAGATCTAAAGTTTTCATGGTTAGATCTAACATTTAAACAACCTAGGGTTCTTAAGCATTCAAGATCTAACAATATCAAGGCATATCACAACCTCAAACTTCAAGATCTATACATATAACCATTCGGCCATCTTTATATTAAACCAACAACATCACATTTGGTCTTACCTTGTTGACTATCCCAAGCTTGAGTACCTAGAAAATAAAATGCCTTAGGTTAGTATTTATGAAACTGTAGGTAAGATCATCAAATAGAACCAAGCTTACCTCTACCTTTACCAACTTTCCTAAACTCCTATTTCTTCCAAGTTTCGGTTCACCCTCCTTAGAAAATATCCAAGCTTGATTTGAGGAGCTAATGTGGGGTCTATGGTGGGTAAGAGAATGTGGTAAGCTTGAAGAGAAAAGAGGCTAATGGTTAGGGTTTCCAAGGAAGAGATGGGGTTGCAACAAGAGAGATTTGGTAACTACAAAAGAGGTCTACACTTGGCTTTTGGAATGAGATTTGGAAAGCAAGAAGAATGTGGTTTAGAGTGCAAGAGGAAAAAGGAAACAAACCTTGAACTTGGGTGTATGGTTCGGCCAAGAGAAGGAAAATGGGAGAGAGTTGAGAGCAATGAAACTTTCGGCCAAGTGAGGAGGAATTTGGAGAATGAAGTGCATGAGAGATTCGGCCAAGGCAAATGCAAGAGAGGTGTGAGAGAATGAGTCTCCCAAGGTAATTTAAGGCTATGACACAAGACTTGAGAGGTTGAGTTGACAAGAGAGAAATTTGAAAGAGGAAAAGGGGATGCATGGGGGGGTCTTGGCCGACCAACATGGGTTCTGATTTCTCTCTCTCTTCTTTTATTTCTTTTCACATTTTTATCTCACATCACTTGTCTCCTAAAGCATGTCTTTGAATTGATTTCTCTATCTCTTTCCCCCAATCCATTTGGTCTCTACGTGAATCACCCTTTCTCCTTTGCTTTTCTCTCTTTTTTTCTTCCATGTGTTGTCTTGTCTCAATTGAATGCATCTTACACCTCTTACACCTCTTACACTTCACATGTAATTTCTCTTTTTGGCTTTTCCAATTCACCTCTAGCCCTTTCACGTAAAAGCCATCTCATTTACTTTGTTTGGTTGCTTTCCAACCAACCTAGTTACTTCCACATTTAAATTGCAACCAACTTTCAACTTGGTTACTCTCTCACCTAACTTATCACTCATAAGCTCTCTAGCTTATCTAATTCATTCCAATGGCTTATCATCTCATAAGCATGATATCTTATCCTATCATAATGGCCCTAGCCTATCTCTACAGTAACAACAAAGACTTACCACCCTAAAAGTTTCCTATCCTATCATCATGCTTGCTTATCACTATGATAAGCAAGTGTGCTTATCATTTAAATCTCTCTTAGACCTTATCACATTATTACATAACTTATTATTGAATATTCAAATGAAAATTCTTTTACTAATATAGGCCACATGGTAATAATACATGTCACATATGAATGATATAAAGTATTCAATCAATGTCTTCAAAAGAAATTCATGATTTAATCCATTAACCATTTTCGGCCTATATAAAGAAATCTTAAATCATAATTTAAATTCTATGGTCCATGAAACATATTAAGTAATTGAAAAATATAAATCCATAAGAGAGAAACTTACTTGCAAAATTTCGGCTCCTAAAGAAAAATACAATTTAAACTTTGCATAAAATGACAAGAAAATTATTTAAGAAATTTCATGAAATAAAATCCCATTTTAATCGAAGTACCATAACATAAGGATTAGGCCATACATTGGCCAAAAACATGGTCCCATGATGAAATAAAAGCTAATACATTGGAAAATAAAATATAATACATAAGAAATAACGTAGGAGAAAATCGGGGTCTCACACCTAAGGATGTCTATATAAACATCCTTAGGCGCATTAGTAAATGATCATCGAGAGAAAATAGATCTTAAGAGCTCGAGTGCTTTTTGAGTGTTTTGGCTGAGAATAAGAACGTATATGCTAACTCGATTTCAGGGCTAATAACCTTGTTAATTGGAATTTATTTTAGGCTAATAACCTAGATTGGGTACCCGTTCTTGGGCTAACTAACCCTTGATAGGGATTGTTCTTGTGTCTTGTGGTTTTGGACTAATTTACCCTTAACCACGTTCTTTGTTAATAAAATCTCGAGTCTTTTCCCAATTTGGTGTGTTAGATCCTAAATTACAGCTCCTGTGTTACTTAATATTGGTCGGGAGGATCGCTGTGGAATTGGAGTAGATCGAGTTTGAGGGAATTCGTTACTTGTTTTGGGTTCCTAGACCGGGGACCCTAACAACAAAGTCGTACGTAGAGGACATTAAGAACGTCCACACTGTATAATTAAAATGGCAACATTTTCAAAACTATCCATAGAAAAATTAAAAACCATCAGTCAAGACAACTTAAAGCCCTTCCGGACATGTCGTTGGGAAGAAGACAGAGTCGACTCAGCAATGGTCGACCTCTCTCCCAACTCCAAAATCCCCCAAACCAACACAAAAGTATAGCCTAAACAATCCTACAACATTAGGCAATCCGTATCAATACAAATACGGGCCATCAAACAACTGTGGTGGCCGAAAATCGTTAATGAAAATTTCTACGTAAGAAACTTAAAAAATACGATTTTTATGAAAAAAAACATGAGAAACGTACCTAGAAACAAAGAAGTCGACGAAAATGAAAGATTACTGGATGAGAAACATGAATGTAGGTTGAGAACTGCTGGTGTACATAAAATTCCATTCAAAGGGCTTCTGCTCTACTTTAAAATCCGTCCACTGCATTCCAATGGGCCATTCATGGCCATTCGGACGTTACCATTTTCCACGTGGACAAATCAGATTCCTACTCATTAAATTCTAAATCATGAAAGGTTAGCAAAATCTTCTCGAAATGATGGTGTCAGTGTGGACTATCCACTACAAGAAAAACACTTTGGGTGACAAAAATAAATTGTCACCCAAAGTAGAAATTTCGTCACCTAAGGTTTTGGGTGACACAACCGGGTGTCACCTAAAGCCCGTCAGCGAATATTTTAGGTGATGATTTTCGTGTTATGTCACTCAAAACCGTTCGGACGGTTTATAAACCCATCCGAACGGTTTAGTGCCATACTGAAGAAATTGAAAATCGTCATGCCCAGTACAGTCCATCCGTTCACATGAGTTGTGCGAACGTTTTCTCTATACGATCACACAGCTCATGCGAACAATTAATCCAATGTGACGAAAATACATTTTGTCATGCGATAAACGTCTGCACCGTTGTATATTAACGTCCGCACGCTGATGTGAATATGTCCAGATGCATTTGTGAAGACATCCGCACAGTAGTTTCATTATGATGAAATTTATTTTGTCATCTGAAAAAGACGTTCGAACCTTTACGTATAGAGTTTGGACTCGTTGTACGTTGCACACGTTCGAACGTTTTGGTGTATCGTGCACACGGTTTCTTATTTTAAGAACGTGTGGACATGATAGACACCGTTCGGACTAGTGAATGTAAATCAAGTGTGCGGACGGATAGTTAAACGTGTGCACGCTAGCAACGAAAAATATCCGTGCGAACATTTAACAACCGTTTGAACGGTTTTCTATATATTTTAATTAATTTAATTAAAATTTATGAAATAATATAAATATGAAGATATTTACTGCTCACAATATAATAAAATATATAAAAATATGCAATTGTTATTAAAAGTAAAAAAAATACATAATGGATAAGTACTGACAAAGTAGTAAAAATACATCTACCCAAATTTTTGTTTGGGTGTCGAATGAGATTGCATCTGTCTCATCTCCTGCATCAGCTGCTCACGCATCTGCTCCGCCATTAGTTGCATCCTTTATTCTTGTTGTTCCACTAGATTCTTTTGCTGCTCCTGCATCATCTTCTGCTGCTCTCCGTCTTTTTTCCGGTGCTGCTCCGCCATCATCTTCATCAGCTCTTCGTCTTTCTTCCGTTGCTGCTCCTCCATCATCTGCAGAAGCTCTCGCATCGTCTGCTCCATATCTGACCGCTTAACCAGAAGCGCTTCATATTCCAACTGTCTAGCCCTCATCTCCTTGATCTGTAATCTGGCCTCCTCCAATCTCCGATACAAATCAACAGACGATGCTGATGAAGATGATCCAACAGACCATATTGAACGGCCTAAACCTCGCACATAACTCACTTTCGTCCCCAACACCTCAGTGAAGATCTCCACTTCGGAGTATGACTTTCCCTCTGACTCGTGCTGCAACTGTAACACCTCCATTTTTTCCTAAAAAATTAGAAAAGAAGAAAAAAATATTACATATGAAACATAAATGCATACGAATGCATCATTAAAACTAACTTTAAAACTTACAAAATTTTCTCGTGCATTTTCTGAAGTCCACACGCCATCCTTAGTAGTATGCGTCTTTTTATAAAGCAACGGAGGACTAATTTCATCAGATTCTGGATTTTTCTGTACACCAAAAGAAATATAAAACATGCATAAAAATACCTAAGTCATTTATTTAAATAATAAATAATAAAATGTAAATTTATTACTTACTAACAATGCTCTAGCACGTTGGAAGGATTTCACTCCCGATGTGTGTAAAATTTTCAGCTTAGCACTATTCTCTATGTTGATTGCACTCCTCCTCTGCATTGTACATTTACAATTGGTAACACAATTAAGCATATGGCTAAAATAAACGTTCAGATCGAAAAAAAATGTTTTACCTGAAATTCCTCGCTTGCGAATAAATCACAAACACGAGTCCATTAATCCTTGTTCATATCGGGATACGGGTGCTCTAACGCCTTTTCTTTGGAATTGAACGCCGAGTAATGCTGGAACATTCTATTTTTGTGCGTCATGTCCGCTGTGTTCATCATTGACGTCATTGTGATACGATCCTCGACTCAGTCGTAATCTAGTTGGAAGTCATCCTTAACATATATAACAGTTAGAAATGTAAAAAAGTTTCAACAATTAAAATTTAATAAATTGTACTTACCAAGACTCGGTTCATCACATACGATTTAACCTCTTCGGGGACATCCTTCCACTTACTCTTCACAAATGGGACATGTTGTCAAACGAGCGCACTAATATGGCTCGAGAGCATTGAGAACGCTTTGTCATCACCGCCCGTATGTCCATCAGGGATATGTACGGTCAGCTTTCCTCCGGTGCGAGCCATGAGTAAGGCAATCCCGCGCGTACTACCTCGAATGTGTCTAATTCTGGACGTCGCTACCAATGAAGAACAATAAATTTAAAATTCAATTAAGTATATAGATTTAAAAGTCATAATATGTAATAAAGATTGACGAGGTAAGATACTTAGACGCACAACTACTCTGGGTGCCTACTAGACTGGCTGTAACTGATGAATCGCACCGAAGTGAAGGACCCGACACTGCAAGTATACCCAGACTACTCTCAGCTCGAACTGATGAATCGCACCGAAGACGTTTCCCTCCCGCTGGCATGACGTCGTCTTGTGACCAAATAAATCAATATTAGAGAAAAAAACACAATGAATTATGTTACTCAAAATGAATACAAAATTAAAATGCAAAAATAGAAACACAAATTTAATTGAGACGATAAATTTACTTTAGTCATCGGAGTAATATTCTTCTGAATCACTACAATCTTCACCGAACGATTCTAAGGAATCATCGCTTCCTTCTACTTCACATTGTTGTGGACCACTCTCATCTATTACCAGCAGATAAACCTTGACGTCATTTCTAGTCAACGAGATCATGTCAAATGAGCTAAAGTCCACAAACTCAAACGGGATCTGTCACAATAGCAGATACAGTTACCCACATTACGCATATTATAAACTCAAACTGTCCATAACGTGGACAATTCAAGAATTACATCCAGTTCGTTATCCGAACTTCGTGTAATTCTTAAACGGGGTCTAATGCTACTAAATGAATGCATGACACAACAATAAATATCGTTCGGACATAACATAATTGTCCGAACCATACACATAGACGTTCGGACGCTTTTGCAAAGCATCCGAACCATAAAAGGCAGTCCGGACGGTAAATAAATCGTCCAGACTGCGATCATCGAACAAGAAAGTTCTTCGACGCACAAACTCAATTTTCAGCCCAAAATCTTGTCAAAATCAACCCAAATCATAAACACTTTAATATAAACACATCACAATTGTGAGTCTAAATAACAACCCAAGAGGGGGAGTGAATTGGATTTTTAAAAAACTTAACGTTTTTTGAGTAAATATGCAGATCTGAAATTTACCCCTCTTTAACAAATACTAATGTTGATTTAAATGTGTCTAAGGTCATGCCAAATATAATCAATGAATGATACAGTATAAATCTACACAAGTATGAATAAGTACTAAAATGTAATAGAGATAGAGTTAGAGAGATAACATCGTATTTTTAGGTGGTTCGGCCAACACCTGCCTACGTCCACCCCCAAGGCAATTGACTTCCTTGGGCTTCCTCCACTATTCTCCAAATAGGAAATACACTTTAGCTTCCCGGGTGCTAAGGAACCTTTACAAAGCGTTTTGCGAGCTCACGCTTCAACTCTCACAAATCCTCACAACCTAGAGGATTTCTTCTACTCTCACAAGTAGGACCAAGTGTTTTCCCAACAGTCAAAGGCTTTACAAATAATGGCTACAAAGAAGGCTCTCTAAGCCGAATGAGCAAATGAAGATCTCAGTACATGAGGAATGGCTCTCTAAGCCGAATATGCCAATGAAAAGCTCAAATCGTATGGAATGGCTCTCTAAGCCAAATTAGCAGGTATGAAGCTCAATAAAGGTAAGAAGATAAGATCTTTGAAGGAAACCTAACATTTGGCAGGTGTGAGCACAAGCTTCCTTGCTAGGTGTGGTTTTCCCTCTTCTTCAAATGACTTCTCTCTCTAGAAGTTAGGGCAAACTGAGTTTACAAGTGGGTTGTCCCTTCTTCAAGAAATCTCTCTCTTTGGAGGCTTGATCTTCAATGATGAGCAAGAGAGGAGAATTTGAAAATGAGAGCTTAGTTCTTGAATGATTCAGCAAGTGAAATCTTTGGATTTTGGAATTTCTCTCTCTAGATATGCAATATTGGTCGAGCTCTCTCTTCTCTCTCTCCATCTTCTTCTTTTTATAGCTTCTAGGTCTTCAACGGTCATAAAGAGTCTTCTTGTAATGTTAGAGTGCCGTTGGAGGTCATTTGAGTCAATTTGGAGACTTTTTGAACGATCTGGCGTCGTTCCAGGAAATCTGAAATTTCGCACAATGTGTCGACACATTGATTGTATGTGCTGACACATTGAACTTGGTCTTGAAATGTAAAGTCTCGGGTGTTAGTTCAATGTGTCGACACCATGGTCCAATGTGTCAACACCTTCAACACATAGTCAAAAAAATCGTTTTGAAGGCCAGAAAATGCAAACTCTCGGGTGTTAGTTCAATGTGTCGACACTATGCTCCAATGTGTCGACACCATGCTCCAATGTGTCGACACTTCTAACACTTAGCCAAAAAATCACTTTGAATCCTAGAAAATGCAAACTCTCGGGTAGTAGTGCAATGTGTCGACACCATGGTCCAATGTGTCGACACTTCCAACACTTAGTCTGAAAAATTTGTTCTTTGTCAGCAACTACTCTAATTTTAACTTCAAAGCATCCAAATGATTCCAACACTTCTTTAAGCACCTACAATATGAAAATTTGATCTTATCAACTTGTGTAATGGTGTTCAAGTGCACTTAGAAATATTTTAGACAGATAACCTCAATCATTTTGAAATATAGTTTGGAAATTGTGGATTGACAATGTAAAATCTAAACTCTTCAAAGCACTTAGAATTTTTGTTATCATCAAAATCAATTGTGGATTGTTTGCAAAACAGCCTTGGGCTAACAACAATCAACCCCAAACTCCATTACTATCATTTGAGAACCTAAAATTTCGAAAAGCACATGCTTTTATATATTCAAATACAAGTTTTTCATCCTAAAACAATTCAATTTAAAAACCACTAACCTCAAATGCAATCCAACTTCAAATTCTAAAAAATATGCTCCTTTCACACTCTATTCAATGAGATTGAACACCTAAATCAGCTCTCTGATTCTCCTCATGCTCAAATCTCTCGTTTACTTTATTTTCCCGTTTTTCCTCCACTGTCTGCGAATCTGTAACTTTCATATGCTTGAATATCATTTGAACACATAATAGAGCGTTCGAATGCTGACGTGTATTAATTTTCGAGGAAATTCATGCTGCCAAAATTTCATATAGGTGCGCACCACTCTCTAACCGTCTGCACGTCATCTTATAGCTCAACACAACATTTTCGCAATTCTCAAACGACAGTGTATGCTCATTAACATAAACGTTCGGACATTAAAATACCGTTCGAACACTTCTTTTGTGTGTTAATATCGGAGGCGTCTGATAATAAACATTAACGTCCGAACGTTATTTTGAATTGCAGGAGTCGCAACCGTATAGATAAGTGTTCGTACGTTTGTTTTTCTATAAAACGCAACCATTCGAGCTTACATTAAATTGTCCGGACGTATCAATTAACGTTCGAACGGTTCCATAACAATTTTGTTATTTTTAAAAGTTTTTAATTAACTTTATTAGCAAATTTTAAATAACCAAAGTTAATAATGTACATAATCTTAAGTGGATTAAGTTCTAATATTGTTATTTTTTTAATGAGTGTACCGAAATTAGAAATGTAACATTAATTAAAATATATTGTATGGAATGAGTAACATTGACCTAGTTTCCATACGTATCTTTTTTATTAAGTTCTAATATCAATATTTTTTTGAATGAGTATTTTGAAATTAAAATATGTTTATAAAAAACATAGTGTATGGAAAACATAGCTAGATAACATAAATATATCACATATCGTCAAAACACAATATAAACAAAATAACATCAACTAAATATCAATCGATGTCCACAAAACATAATAGAAACAAAATACCAATAGATGTCCACAATACATAATATAAACAAAATATCCTGAAAACACAATAAAGAAAAAAAAAAAAAGATGTCATCATCTTCATCATCGCCATCATCCGTGATATTTAAAACGTCACGGATTTGTCCTCCATTTCCACTATTCATCGAGTCAATGCAACTAACTCAGCACTACTTGCCGCTTTCCTCATGGCCTCCCGAATATGGGTGATCTTCTTCTTCCAGTTAGAGTCCATGTTCACGACCTTATTCACCAAAGCAGTCAGCCGTAAACTGATATCACTGACCATCTCGTGGGTGGGCTGCAAGACCGATTTCATCCGCTCTGTCAGCTGCACCATCATGTCGTCCATCCAACCAGGTCGCTCTGTGGCGAATCCCTGGGTCGATCTCTAGCCAAGATCCTGCTGCTCCCTCGCCACAGCAGGTTGCTCCTGTCATCAAACTCTAGCAGCCCGAGAGACATTTACTGCTCGACCTGACTTGTTTATACACCCAAGTGGAAGGGCCATGTGCTCGTCAGCACCCTCGGGTACCAGCAAGGAGTGCAAGAACTGGTTCAGCAGAATCCCATGCGGCAATGAAGTCGTAGCATCCGTCTTCAGGGCCTCCGCACGAACGGACTGATAAATGCAGGATGTCATATCAACAGTTAGCCCCCGAACAACGACCATGTAAACTGACAATGTAAAATAACTCCGCTCGGCTATATGACAGCTCCGAAGTGTTCTTCCTCGGGTCGATGGCAGAGCATAAGATCAGGTGCATGATCCGCCAGAAAAGACGCAACTGCCCGTGTACCATATAGGCTCCGTCCAAAATGGCAGTATCAGCACCCAGCATGGTCCGGAAAACCTCGGCCTTAGTAGGCTGTTCCTTCATACTCATCGGCAAGTTTGGGAACGCTGTCAAATCTCGCTCGTACCCTAAGAATCTCGCCAACTCGTTCGACGAGAATACAATCGGGACATTACGGACTGCGACCTCCATACTAAGCTCCTGGATGTCCGTCGCCCGCAAATGGCACAATATAACTCCCGTACTAGGTTCTTCGATGCATACCCGGTCCTATGAATTAGTGGAAGCCAACCAATCTCCTCCACCACCTCCGGAAGCGTCCGACACTCAAAAGTGACGCCGTAAAAATCAGCCAACTTGATGTCTCGTTCCACAACAATCGAGCGCGACATAATAATTGCTATATGCTGGTCCAATGACAAAGTGGAACCGGAAGATTGCTCTGTATCAGCTTGCCCGCTTGTACGTGCACGCTTGCTCATTTTTAAAATCTGCAAAATATCATTGGCACTGTAAGAAAGATGTCTAAACCAACAAATCACGTCCGGAGATACCAACAAATTAATTCAAATGTTAAAACGTCCGGATTGAATTCAAAATGACAATGTATCACGTAGTGACGCTAAGTGCGTCCGAACATAAATAAAGCAGGCCGAACACCCTCACCATTGTGTCCAGACAAATAATAAACAACAATGTTTTCCTCCGAACGGCATTAGAAAAAGTCTGGTCGTTAAACATTAACGTCCGGACACTAACGTAATGGTCTGCCATCTAACGTAAAAGTTCGGACTCTAACCTAAGGGTCCGGAGTCTAGATTAAAAGTCTGAACGTTAAAGTCCAAGGTCCGAACGCTAATGTAAAAGTTCGGACGCTGTGTGACTGCCGGGTTAACTCAGCCATGGCAGCATCCCTCCACCACCACACACGCCCAAAAAAATACAACCAAAACACAAACTAACAGACTCAAATCAATGCTAACAATTAACACAATCAATTTCTACGTAAAAATCAATCAAAAAACACAATGTACAATGCAAAAAATGGAATTGAAAATATATACGTAAAAACTATAAAAAAAATAAAATTTTTACGGCTAAAATCATGTTAAAAGTAAACAAAACACACCTTAACGAGATTAGAGTATCGAAAGAGTGATCTTAGTCGAAGATTTGACAAGAAAAGTTTTGAGAGGTGTGAGATTTTGAAGAGACGAATTGTTTGTTTTGAAAATGCCGAATTGTTCGGCATTTTTCAAAACTCGTCATCCCGTTCGGACTCTACACGCACAGTTCGGAACACTAAATACGTTCGGACGCATATTAAATGCCCAAATTTAAATCGTTTAAAACCGGTCGACACACTAAATACGTTCGGACGCATATTAGACGTTCGAACTTAAATACTTCAAAACCGCGTGACGTGGCACCGCACGTTTGGCTAACCCACACGTCCAAACACGTTCGAACGTGCACAACTGTTTCCCACAATCTTGTAACGTAAACACGTGTAAACCATGCGATGGTTACATAGGAGTCCAGACGGTTAGTTTACACACGTATCCCATTCAACGCATGTGTATTAAATGGCAAAATTTAAACCATCTAAAACGGTTAGATACACTAAATACGTGCGGACATATTTTAGACGTTCGAACTTATTTACTTCTCAACTGCGCGACGTGGCACCGCGCATTTGGGTGACCCACACGTCCGAACACGGTCGGACGTGCACAACGGTTTCCCACCATCTTGTAACGTAAACACGTGTAAACCATTTGATGGTTACATAGAAGTCTGGACGTGTTGCTCATCCGTTCCAACGGTCTCGCATAATGATAGCAGTCCGGACCCTATTCCTCTTTGTTCGAACGCTTATTTGATATGTAGTCCTGACGGTATGGTAGTCATTCGAACGACTTATTTGTTAATTTAATTATGTGAAGAAAATTAATTTCAGTGAATTAAGTTAAAATTGGTAACAGTAAAACACATATTTAACTATAATTACAAGTTTATTACACTACATGTTCTACTAACATAACACTTGTACTAATCGACTATTTTATCATACTAATTATCCCTTGAAATTGTACTAAATTTTATCAAGTGAAAGAATATAAACTAATTTAAAATATCAAAAATAATCCAAATACCGAACGAAGATAATGTCAAGTACAAGCCTGAGACGGTCTTTCAAACGATATGTAAATAATTAATACTAATAAAACATAAACAGGAAATTAGTCTAAATCGATAGCTGGCTCGTCCAGATCTAAACCGAGGGCGTCACGAACATTCTCCAAATGCTCCTCCATAGTATGGACAGATCGGGACAACACAGTCAATTGTTCTCTCTCAGAGAATAGCTCCCTCCGCATAATATTGAGCTCTTCCGTCAGAGCCCTATCCATTAGAGTAAGTTTGGTCTCTAGACCAGTCAAGCGGCATTGCAGCGTCATACATAACGAGTGTGTCGGCATCACTATTTTGCGTATACTCTCCCTCAACTCCACTAAAAAGGCGTCCGCCCAAGCTGGTCGCTCTTTCTATCTCCCGACATTGGCGCAATTTCTGCCTGAGTCCATTGTCAACCTAGCAAAACCGTCCAAACGTAAATTAATCTTTGTCGTTTAAATTGTATACCGTTCAAACAGATAAAAACAGTCCCGACGTTGTGAAATACAGTCCGGACGTTGTTGTGAACCACAGTCCGAACGGTGTGAAAAGTCCGCACGTTGTGAAAAACAGTCCGGACTGCGTTTAACCTTTCTGTCAAACCCAAACGGTATTTCGATAAACCGAACCAAAGCAACTTAATTTGATCAACGAAAACAACCAACAAACAGCAGAAGGTATTGAACTAAAATATATGAAACTAAGAAGAAATAATTTTACCTAAACGTTGTTGAGAGATCTTGAATGAGAAATCATCGGGAGAGACGTTTGAGAGACTAGAGAGAGAGTTTGTGATCTTCACAGAGTCTAATCGTCCCTTGGACGCGTCTGAACGTACTTTATATCTGTTCGAACGTGTTCTGCTTTTTTTCTTACACGTGGCCCAATCAAATTTAACGCCCTTAAATTTGCCGATGGATTCAAAATGGATCTAGAACTTTACTCGTACGGACTGGTTATTAGGCCAGACGTCTTGGAAAATAATCTGTATTAACCATCCGGACGACCTTTTTTGGTTGTCCGGACAGTGTTGGAAAAATTGTGACCATTCTAATTGTCATTCAGTTAAGATGATTTGCAATTTGTCACCCATCATAGAGTGCGGACGTGGTATTGTGAAGTCCGGACGATATGGAATGTTTTTGTGACGATTTTTATCGTCACTCATTCACGACGCGTGTATGTCGTCACACCAGATATACGTCCTAACGTGCTTGTGAGTGGTCCGGACGATTTTGGCATTCCTGAATGGTTTTGGGTGACGAAATTAATATTTTGTCAGGGAAAGTTCACTTTGGGTGACAAAATTTGGTTTGACACCCAAATATTTGTCGCCTAAGGTCTCATTTCTTGTAGTGATCCCAGATGCTCTGAGGATTTGACCTGCATCATTGATGGGTGACAACCGTGTTTTGTCACCCAAACTATGTGTGCACGTCTTCGCGTACTGTTTGGACGCTGTTGCAGATGCTGGCAATTATTTTTAGTCACGAATATGTGATTTGTTCCACATATTATTTTTATTTCTTTTTCCCACAAGAGTCACCACAATACACGTTATTTCTTACTAGTGGCAGAACTATAAATTAATATATGGGAGCTGATTTGTTATAATAATAATATATATTTAAATTTTTATTTATTTAGTTTAATAAAAATATATATTATAAAAACATGCATAATAAGATTATATTTTTAATTTAAGACATAATAATGTTATTAATAAGTTATTTACTTAGAAATATACGTGCATAAAAGTTATTAACAAAGATCATGAATTATAAATAATAGTTTTCTCCTTAAAATTCAAAATTTATAACATTAAATGTTTTCTTCAAGTTACATTGTTAGAGAAAAAAAACATGGATAAAAATGAGTGAGTATTTGAAGAGCTCAAGAAAAATAAAAGTAAACCACACGTTATATGTTTTATTATTAAATATTTTGTCACAAAAAAAATTGTCCAAAACTTTTGAATTATAATTTTTTTGACAAATTTTCAAGATTCAAACTAATTCTTGAAATAACTATGTAAATAGGGACTAAGGAGAAGTTTAAAATTTGTTGGGAGGCCAAATCTTAAATTTCGTTAAAATCCGTGTAAGGAAAACTAAAGAGTAGGAGGGTTTTCAAAATTTTGGGGCTTCGCCACTGTTTCTTTTTGTTGTAGAAAAAGATGTAGGCACTGCAATTAGAGTATAAGGTTGAGGGGAGATCATACACAGAATGTAAAAAATTTTATAGTTAGGTCTATCTGTCTCAACTGAGTTATCAACATAGTTTAGACCGTTCAATTAAGTCGATCGCCTCCTTGTTTTCTCTGTCTTCTGTATACTTAGCCCGTAATTTGACGGAGCTTAGAACGGAGAATAAAGGTGATCTGGGTTTGACAGAAAGATTAAGATGAGCTTACTTTTAAATTAAACGCGGAGATGGAAATAATTTTGCCCGAACTAAAAAAGAATTAAGAGGAATAGAAGCTACAACTGTGAGACCCCGACTTAGACTAGTAGGATCTAGCAGTTCTTAATAGTATTCTTATCACAAATTAGACACAGTTTTATGACCTAGTTTTCTTTTGACCAACTGGGACCTCAATATTTTAAAGAGTTACTTGGCTCTGTGTTCAATCGACAGTTAGGACATGTGAAGGGGAATTAAAAGATTTGCTTAACTAAGTTGAAACTAGTCTATGTTAGCTTAATTCTTGATAACAGTGTGTTTAAAGATTTTTATTGTATATAAAAATATCTTGGATTGATGTGAAATTTTGAGGTTTGAAATCAACTGTTATTGGGGGTCTCCAGTTAAAATTTCGTATCATTTGGAATTAAGATGAATTAGTTATGAATTTTTGAAGTTTTGTTCAAAAAATTGGGTTTTGCCTAAAAACGGGTTTGTTCTATATCAAATCGAATTGGTCTTATTTTCTGACCCTTGTATTGTTTTTATGGGCTTAATATCTTGTATTTTGGATAAACTTTGGGTTTGGATAGACCCCGATTTTCACTATGAAGTTTAAGTTCGTTATAATTATCTCTTATGTATTAGACTTTCTTATCTTGAATATTTGGAAAAGAATGTAAGAGATGATAGTATGTGATATTTCATTTAAAGTACATTTATTAAGCTTTATAAGTTCTGATTTTTTCTTAAATATGTTCATCGTATACTAAATTATGATTTTGATCATTTTATTGCTAATGATACTATGTCTTTTGTTTAGTAGTCTTAATCTTCATTAGGTGGACTAAGTGACTATATAGTGTGCTAAGCAAGAGGTCCATGTGAGGTGCATTGAGAGACAAAAGAGGAGGGAGATAGTGGTTCACGTGAAAGAGAGAAGACCAAAGTAAAACAAAAGAAATAAAAAGGAGACAAAGCATTAACTAGATGACATGACTTGTAGAGCAAAGAAAAGTCAAGAGAGAAGGTAGTAGGAGAAGTTACGTGAGGCATAAGAAAGCAAGAAACAAAAGAGAGAAAACAAAGACATAAAAGAAAGGCAAAAGAGAAATGTTAAAGTGGCTGATGTGGGAATCACGTGAAGGAGTGGAAGCCAAGAAAATAAAAGGAAGTCAAAGAGATGTAAATGGAAAAGAGAAAAGACAAGGCAATGGTAGGCTGAAAAGTGAATAAGTATAGGCTGAAAAGTAAGTGTAGGTTGAAGGAGAATTACGTGAAAGGGCTTAGTAAAGGCAAAGAAATAAAAGAGAGAAGACAAGACATTAAATGAGCTGGTCATATCAAGCAAGACTTTTCCTCCCATTTCAAGTGAAGTGGTCACTTGCACCTCTCATTTCACACACTTCATTCAGCCACACATTCAAGTAGCACGAGAGAAGAAAAGGAAGAAAGTCGAGGAGAAGAAGAAGAAGAAGAAGAAGAAGAAGAAGAAGAAGAAGAAGAAAAAGGTAAAAGGGGAGAAAAGAAAGGTATGGTTCGGCCACCTTGGTTGTGAAAATTTTTGTTGGCCGAATGAGGTTGCTGTTGTGTATTCTCTTAAACTTTTCATGATATGAAATCTTTTGGGTTGAGTTATTGTGATTTGCTGATGGAGGATGAGTGTGAAGGCCACGACTTGGGCTAGTTAGGAGTTTGGAAAATGTTGGATATTGTAGTTGTGATGAGTTTGTGAATATTGACTAATTGAAGGTGAAGTTAGATGTATAGATCTTTGATTTTGGAGGCTGTGAAGCTTGATGTTCTAAACATTGGAAATGGGTGTGAAAAATGTTAGATTTAGGAAGTATTGGGGCTTCAGTCAGTAGCTATAAACTATGGAAAAAGAAAGTTATTTGGAGAAGTTCTAACATGCATGTAAGTTGGTGATATGACATTGGGAGATTTCAGCATGCATATTGGCCGAGTATATTCAATGCCTTATGTCTCATGTTTTTCCTGGATGATAGCTTGATGTAGTTGTCTTGCATGTGAATAATGTACGTAGATCAGCAAGCTGAACACTTAAAGAGATTAGTTATACTTGGAGAAATGGATTAAGCATACTCAGGTTAAGTGGATTGGCTAGCATGTTGTTTCTCTTAATAAATTGTGCATGAAACTTGAGGATGATAAATGTCCATGCTGACCTGCTCTTGGGTTAGATCAGTAAACTAAGGATGAATTGAAGTGAAAGAGAGCCATAGGTTGGCCAAAGAATTAGAAAATAATGCATGCAATCACAAGCTCTGGCAGATCACTAGACTCGGTTTAAGTTAACTTTGATGGCGTAGTTTACCCTTCAACCTTAGGTTATGACAGAGTTCTATGAGAGTAAAAGAATTCAAACTAAATTTCAGGTCATTTCGATAAGTATTGAATTAGTTATGAAATTTTAAATGTCCAGACGTCAAGATGCCAACAGCCTTGCACGCCCAGAACTCTTGCTCAATTCGAATACCTTTTTAGTGATTAGTTTAAGTCCAAATGTTATGAATCTGGTCTTGGAATTTAAGTTTGTGAGAGAAGAACACTTTGAGGTAGAATTCGTGTGATTTGGAGATGTAATGCATAAGTTGTGGTTTGTTTAAGGTGTCGTCACACTCAACCAGCGTTCGACTCATGCTCGAGCGTCCTTGGAAAAATATCAGACAGACTCGTACCGCTCGACCAGTGCTCGATCGGAGTTGGAGGATTTTATACATACTCATAACGCTCGACAACCGCTCGACAACAGCTCGAGTGAGACTAGGACAGAAGCTTTGCGCACGACCGACGCTCGATTGGACTCTGACGAGTTTCAGAAAATGTTGAATTTTTATAGTTCCTTTTTGAAGTCATGTGCATAAGGTCGAATCATTATGGATCCGATCTTGGATATTGAGGTCATGAATGACGATGTTGTAAGATCAAGTTGAAATACCCTAGGTGTTCACTTAATTTGGAGTTGTTTGATGTATATGATTGTTGTTTTCAAATTTGCTTTTATGAAAGCTACAAATGTTTAAAAGAAATTTCACGTACGATTTCATGTATAATTTCACGTAAAGGAAATCTCATGTTTAAAGATACGGATTTTGAAACCGAGTACGTATATGAATACTTTTCTTTGAATGTTTATTCTTAAGCGTTAAGTAATGAAAGTAACTCGCTTGTAGGGGAAGACCCATTCTAAGCTCGAGAGGATCGAAGTAAGTTAAAACTTACTTTTTTATGAAAATTGGAATGATACACAACATGTTTTTATGAGCAAGCATAACATGTTATTTTTATCAAGCATAACATGTTGTTTATAACCAAGCATGACAAGATATTTCTCATCAAGCATGGCATAACATACGCATTTGCATAAAAGCATGAAAGAAGTTTTTGTGCAAATGAAAGCATGAAAGTTTTATGAGATATTTTTTATCAAGCATGACACGTCATAAGCATTTGCATGATTTTCTTGAAAGAAAGAAAAGAAGTTTTCATGCAAATGAAAGTATGAAAGTTTTATGACAAGTTAAGTTAAGGGGCTCTGGTCGGTACCTTACCATCAAGAAGGGCACCCATACTGAAGGACGAATGCGAGAAGGTGTGGACCTCTAAGGGTCGTGTCTAGCCACCAGGCCTAAGGCCACTTCAAAGGCTAGCTCGACCAGATGTTATGTCTCCAAGGGAAATAGTGGACAGTTCCAACGGGAACGCACAAGTAGGCCACAAGATAAGAATTGGATGTTTTCCAAGATCAAGATCTTTACAAATGCAAGTACACGTTTTCAAGAGCAAGTGCATGTGCATATGCACACATGAAGCATACATGCACATCAGGAAGTCATGATCATGTATGAAACACATTATGTTTACAAGTGCATGATTTCACGTTATGTTACTAGTGCATGATTACAAGTTATTTTCCTTACTGAGTCGTTTGACTCACAGTTTTCAAAATGTATCATTCCAGATTTTCCAGGTGACAGAAGTCCTGAGGATTACCTGACCTAGTAAGTATTAGATTGTAATGTTGTTGATCATAGGCCATTGGGAAAGCACTGCGGGTCAGGATTTGGAGAATGCATAAGAAGCCCTAAGAGTGCTTGATATCATTTTGAAGCGGCAAGTTGCTAAACAATAATGTAATGTATATAAGGATACAAGATGTTATGTAAAGACGTTATGAATAAATATTACATAAAACAAAGAAGGAAATTACCTTCTTAAGACAGATAAAATTCGTAATCCTGTCCCTATTTAAAAGTGAACCTCTTTGCTCTGCCATTAAGCGAGCACCGGATCCGCAAACAGATATTATGACGATTCATTGTCGGAAATGAACTAGAACACTACGATTTATTCATACACAAAACAGTGCTGACAATATTCAGGGAGATATTATAGCAACATCATGCAAACAAGAAATGATGCTTGCAGCGTAATGCAGAACATAGTAAAAAGTTCGAGAAGGAAAAAAGAAACTGAGGGAAAATAGAAAAGAACGAAGTCAGTGGTGGTAGTATCCAAGAAAGCAAAGAGTCTCAAACTCGAAGGCCAAGCATCGTAGAGAAAAGAGCAACAAAAACACACGCATGCACGGTTGCACCATGTATTATACAATACAAGAAAGCAAAAACTCGGGCTGTCATTAGGAAAACAAAAAGATAAAAAAAAATTTCATTGAAACACCAGAGAAAAGAAAACCATAGTTCCATTCTTTTTATGAGCCTATGAGGGCTAACCTGTAGGGAGGCAAAAAAAAACAGTTCTGAGAAGATACGAAAAGATTGAAGGTTGAAAGCCGATGAAGAGCGAAATGCGTAACGTAAAGAAATCGATGGGTTTCTTTGAAACGGATTTCTGATGGCAGTGTTCACGAGAGAGAGAGAAGCCTAATGAGCATGGCACCAGCAAAGCTTCTGAGTTGCGAGGTGTTTTGCAGGGGTTGAAAATGTGTTGTCAACTTGGTAATAGACGTAGAAACTCTCAGATAATTGTTAACTAAATCGAGAAGACGAGACGGTGGAGTTTGGTAATTGGAGGATTATTGTAACAAAGTTTCTAGAGAGGATATTTTGTTTTTCATTACATTCTCATGTATGTATCATTATTTTCCGTTTTTAGGAAAGCTTTTTACTTTTTATTGTTCCAAGGGACCCGTTTTAAAAAACATGAAGGAAACATTTATTAGGGATTCAGGCTTTCATTCTAGCTGAGTTATGATCAAGGCAGTGAAGGATCTAGGGGGCGCCTAATGTAAAATGTTTGATTTTTTTAATAACTAAACTGCTAGGCGGACCCCTTTAAAGCCCAGCCCAATAATATTGTAAAAGCATGGGGAATTTGGGTGGTTTTGTTTCATGTAAAAGGGAGGAAAAATATTTTATTTTAAAAAAAAATATTTACAAGTTTGTAAGGTTCTTTTATTTTCAAGTGAAAAATTGTTCACTCTATTTAGGTTGTCAAGCATATATCAGCTTCTCTATTCTCTTCAAGTTTTATTTTATTTTATTTTTGCATCTAATTTCTATTTTTTAATTTGTTGTTTTTAAATCAAAACAAGAATTCTTTGTTGATAAATTAAATAAGTTCTTTCAGAATAGCACAAACAATCTTATGCGAAATATGGGCTTCAAAGAAGGAAATTATATGGTCCCACTCCGTCACGTACTCCGACCTTAAAATTTTGGGGCTTCGCCACTGTTTCTTTCTGTTGTAGAAAAAGATGTAGGCACTACAATTAGAGTATAAGGTTGAGGGGAGATCATATATAGAAAGTAAAGATTTTTATAGTTAGGTCTATTCGTCTCAACTGAGTTATCAACATAGTTTAGACCGTTCAATTAAGTCGGTCGCCTCCTTGTTTTCTCTGTCTTCTGTAGACTTAGCCCGTAATTTGACGGAGCTTAGAACGGAGAATAAAGGTGATGTGGGTTTGGCAGAAAGATTAAGATGAGCTTACTTTTAAATTAAACGCGGAGATGGAAATAATTTTGCCCGAGCTAAAAAAGAATTAAGAGGAATAGAAGCTACAACGATAAGCGGAGTACGAACGAAAGTAAGCTAGGCATAGCGAAGAAAAAAAAAAGTAAGCTAGGCATAAGGGAGAAGCTGGCCGTGATGAAACAAAAAAGATACCTGACGGCCCATTTGAAACCCTGACGGAAATATTATCTATATATGTTACTTTAATTTGAGCTATGTCAATCACATTTGAGACAAGTTTTTTTTTGACGCCATGTATTTGAAACAATTTCTATTTCGTGACACTAATTGTGAACATTAATGAAATGCTTGAATTATTAAATTAATTGTACGTGTAATTTATTGCAAGTGATAATCTATTAATAATTGAAACTAGTTTAAAAAGTAGTACTGCTCATGTGAGAACGCATTCGAACTTATTATAGAACTTGGGAACAAGAAGAGAGATAGAGGAGAAAAAGGTTTAAAATTTCAAATGGTGAATGATGATGTCAGAATCAAGAGCCGGAGTCGATTAGACCTGAAAGGAATAAGAAAAGAGGTGACATCAGACGTGGAGGCTCTGATGCCAAATTTTGATCTTGAGAAGTGTTTAAACCAAAGAATTAATTACGCTTGGGAAAATATAATGGGGTACCTGCAGTCTTTTATAGGATGGGGTACTAGAGTCCTATAGGAAGTAAAGGTATGGGCTATAGGACTCTTTATCTTACGTGGAGTCCTGAAGCCTTCTGGATTGCTAGGTAGGGAGATTGGGGAGATTGTTTCTTATTTGTGTCGACTGATGGGCTTGAGCGCTTGTGGCCCTGACTGGGGAATTAGACCGGTCATATTATGATCCATCAGTAAAGATAAGTCAAAATTGCAAAGCAGAAGCTTGATGGGGGGAAAGATCATGTGGTATCAGTCTATGAGACATAAACAAAGGGGCAACTACTCTCATTGTCAAAAGTCTAAATAAATGGGGGCCAGTATAATAATTGTTACCCCCTTTACATTGTTCATATCTGATTGAGAGTATTATTGTGCATGAATTCATTAATTCATTGTGGCTAGCTTTATCATCATTTCAAATGTAAAATAATAATAATAATAATAATAATATCCAACCAATTTGATGAAGAATTTTAGACGAGAGTGCAGAGTCTCTAAAATTAATAGTTAGAAGATACAATGCGTCAAAAATTATTAATTTAGAGTGCAATATGTTAAACTCTTTATATTTTACGAGTGAAAAGTGTATTTGTTCCCTTAATTTAAATAAAACACCAGAGTTACGCAAAAAATGAAGAGGGAGAGGAAAAGATTAGAAAAAGACTTCTAATCATATGCGTTGAATGTACTAGGAATTAGTTAGGAGATGGTTATGACCATTTCAAACAATTAGGTGATGAAGTTTTTGGATTAAAAAAAATTAAGGCTTTTAAATATTTGGATCAATTATTAGTAGGTGTAAGAAAATGACATAATCACAAGAGTACTAAGACAAATATTAAACAAAAGAAATCATATGGTAGATTGATTACATAAATCATTGAAAAAGTCATTTTGTGATCTAAACTATCAAAACAATCTGAAAAGGAGTCTCAATTACTACGTTTAACATATTAAAACCTCAAATTGTTATGTGACATTTTTAATATTCCACAATGTGTTCATTAATTTAGACGCAAGTGATTGCAGGTTGAAAAAATTAAGTACAAATAGACTTGCAGTTATTGGTAGTTATTTAATAATAAACGCGAAGGAGTTCCAAACGTACGCAACTAATTATATGCATCGTTATCCATAGGCCGGTCAAAATTCGCGGTTCCGCAACGTACGTGGAAATCCGTCGCCTTTCATATAATATTACTACCCTCCTCGCGTTCATCCACAACCTCAGAAAATAACGGAAAATGAGACTTCAATTTCATCTGATGGCTTGACTAGCTAGTAAGGCCGAAAATTATTTCAATTTTAAAACTCTATTGGAAATTGATATATATATATCAGCGTCTTGCTTGAATTGCATAATTCAATTAAAAAGAAACAGACACTGTGTAGACTCTATTGTAGTTGTAGGTTCCATACCTACGGGTCAAACATTGCGGCTTGCAATGTTTGCATCAGCCGCAATTGAGATTTGCATCAGCCGTAAATCTTGCAACACTCCATCGTCTGCAGCAGCCAAGCATTTATGAGCTGCAGGTGAAGGTTTGCACGCCACCGCAAAAACTGATAGATTTGTTATCAGTTTTCACACTCATGTTCCTCTTCTATAAATAGATGTAACGCATGAGTGAAGACAGTGTGTGCGGAGGAAAAATTGTGAGAGGTGCGAATTGCAGTGAGGGAGTTGAGAGAGTGGAGAAAATTGCTGTCGTGAGAGTTGAGAGTTGTAAAATTTGGTTTGTTGAAATCAAAGTTTCTCTCCTCTGTGGACGTAGGCATATTGCCGAACCACGTTAAATTTTGGTCTCCTTGTGTTTATTATTTTTGTTCTGTGCTCAACAAGTGGTATCAGAGGTAGTACATTCGGTCGAGGTCCTATCTGAGTTCAAATCCAATTTTGGACTTGTCTCGAGATTCCTCTCGAAGAGACGAGCACAAACGAACAAACCGGAGGTCAAACCGCCACGGCACGCGCCCACACGCGCCGATTGAAGTTTCTGCGCGTGGCTACACTCGCCACACGCTCCGCACGCGCCGCCAAACCCCGGAAACACGTGTCACGCGCTTACACGCGCCCGAGAATTGAAAGCGCGTCCCCTCACGCGCCAACTTGAGTTCGGGTCGGTGCGGGTCAGACAATCGGGTTCGGATTTTGACCGGGTCAACAGGTTAACTCGGCGAGTCGTTCCGAGTTGGACCGATTCAGACCGAGTTACTGTGTCGACTCGTCCGAGTTAACGGTGACGGTAACCGTTAACGTCGGCAGCATCTCCGGCGAAGATTCCGTTAAGTTGGACGGAATATTCCGTTTCTGGAAGGAATATTCCAGATTCGAATTTTGTACTTTTTGGGCCCAATTTTTGTCCTTTTTTGGGCCGGACCGAACCTGTTCCTAGCTATTTCGACTGTTCCGGACGCAACGGTGGGCTCCGTTTTGCGAGATTCAACTCCGAACGTAGAGCAACAAGCCATTTGAGCTAGTGTTGAAGGCGGAATCCATGGAGGATTCAAGTTCTAGTGCAATGATCAAGCTTACGGCGACCAACTACACCATCTGGAGACCCAGGATGGAAGATCTTCTAAATTGCAAGGATTTGTTTGATCCAATAGAAGAGAAAGGAATAAAAGCAAACGAGACGCCGGAAAAAGATTGGAAAAAGTCGAATAAGAAAACTATTGGTCAAATCAGACAATGGATCGACCATAGTGTATTCCATCATGTTGCACAGGAGACAGAAGCTTATACTCTATGGCAAAAGCTGGAGAACATGTACCAGGCCAAGACCGCTCGGAATAAGGCTCTCTTAATGAGACGCCTTGTAAACTTGAAGTTGAAGAGCGGCACCTCTGTTGCTGAGCACACCAGTGAGTTTCAAAACCTGGTGAACCAACTTTCAACCGTAGCGTTGAATCTTGGCGATGAAGAACAAGCTCTACTGCTTCTCAGTTCGCTACCAGACAGTTGGGAGACGTTGGTGGTCTCCCTCAGCAATTCGGCTCCAGACGGCAAACTTAACATGGTGATGGTGAAGGATGCCCTGTTTAATGAGGAAGCCAGAAGAAAATGAGGTCCGGTTTTTCGAAGACTGGGTGCACCAGTAATCAGTAATGAGTTGGTACCAACAGCAGTAATCAGTAGGGCTAAAAAACCGGAATGCGGTCCGGTTTTTCGGACCGCATTCCGGTCCTCTTAAAATAGAGGACTCGGTTTCACTAAATGCGGTCCGGTCCGGACCACTTAATTGGTCCGAACCGGTTTTAATTTTTTTTAATTTTTTTCAATTTTTTATTTTTTTAAAATTTTTTCAAATTTTTTTTTAGGTTAATTTCAAATGGGAAGTGTATATAAAATGTTAATTTTTAGTTTAGATTAAAATTAAACGTTTTATGTTTATAATTTGTATTAAAAATTACAAAAAAAAATATTTTTTATTTTTTAATAAATGCGGTCCGGTCCGGACCGCATTTTAAGAAAAAGGACCGGACCGGACCGGAAATCCGGTTCGGTCCTGTTCACCCCTAGTAATCAGTAATCACTAACAAAACATCGCCTCGGGGTTTGAAAACAATATAATATATAATAACAGAATTCAGATTTCGAAATCAAAAATGATGTTCAGCAGATTACAGAATCTTTGATAAATAATTCAGAACAGTCATATAAACAATCTCAGTTCTTTTAAAATTTCACATTTATTTTCAAAATAACATAAACTTGCAATAAAATATTTTCTACAAAATCGTTTATGAAAACGTGTTCATAATTTTTGGAGAAAAATATTATAGTAGCTCCGTTTACCCGACTTGCTTCGATAATCGAACCGCCCTAAAATCCACGTATTGCAGCGACCCAAAAGAACCGAAGAAAATCGAGAAACTCAACAACGACCGAAATTGACTTAGAGAGAGATAGAGAAAACTCAAAATGGAGAATAACCCGAAATTGAGTGGTGTGCACTACAATCTGCACGAAACTCCCTTTTTATAGGTGTTGAGGCTTAATCACAAGATAAATGATGAGTCTCTAACGTTCTAATTCTAGATCCAACCAGCGTCACTTCGATTACCACTCATTATTGACTTTAATCACATAAAAATCATGAACAACTTAAAGCAAATCGTTAATTTGATGAAACGCCCAAACAAACGCTTAAAAATGAGTTATAATGAATGAGAAAATAAAGAGAGAGAGAATTGATGAGAGAGAAAGTCCAGATCTTGAAATTGGCGGCCATAGGTTGAAACTCGGGTGTTTTAGGGTTTGGGGAAGAATGAGATCAAAACGCATCGTTTTACTTAAAAAATCCAATTCGAGCAAAATGTGTTTAAGTAAAATAAAACTTCACCATATAAAGAAAAAAATAAAGGCGCCTCAGTGGTCATGAGCGCCTCAGTGGTCATTAAAGCTTGGGTTCGAATCCCAGCCTTGCAAAAACAAGGTTTTCTTCTATCTTTTTTTTTTAAAGACCGGGTTCTCACACAAACTGATACTCGTTGCAATCTCGTGAATGCATACATATCCCATCTTGTCTAACAAAAGTAATTAATATGGTTTGCTCCCACGTAAAACTTGGTTGAAGCACATTTATATATGTAAGAGTTAATTAGAACAATGAGGTCTATCCTATTAATTATGGATGGAAATTTGCCGATTAATAAATTGTGAAGATTAGCATTCTACTCTATATAGTCCTAAAGGCTGATTTCGGTTTAAACATATCATCTTTTTTTTTCAAGTGTAACTCAAGTATAGGTAATTACGAAGGATCGAAACAGACAATTCCTAATTGGCATTATGGTTCCCATTTGCCGATATATAGTTAACCTTGGACAAATGCCGATATGTCAATTATATATATGCGTAGTCATTTCCGGCCCCTAATTGAAAGCAGTATGAAAAGTTTTTTTACGTGTGAGGAAAAGATTAATGTCTCTAAAAAATGTTAAAAGGGAAAAAATCACTTTGAGCCCTCTCAATACATTGAGTTCTCCAACTTCCATAATTAATCAAATTGTGCCCTGAAATAAAATCATGTCGCATGGCTCATTCACAACACACGTGGCATGAGTTTGAAAGTTGGAACTTGTTTGAGGTGCAAATTGATAAAATTCGGTAGTTCGTGGGTCAAAAGTTGTAGTTTACACCCTTATTTGAAATTGTATTTGTAGTTAAATGGCTCAAAGTGATGTTTTACTAAAAGTTAATCTTAGTTGTAAAGTATCTAACATCCTTTTTTTTGTGTTTACCATCCATGAGATTTGTTTTGGATGAGAAGGGTATCCGAGCTTAGCTGCAACTAATCTCTCAGTCTTTCATCTCATACAAATCTTGTAACTATATATTAGGTTACAAACACGCTATAGATGGCGTCAATTAAAGATACACTACAAAAAAAATGACCTATAGCAGCGGTCGTAAACCGCTGCTATAGGTCAAAAAACCGCTGCTATACGTTATAGCAGCGGTTTTTTAGCGGCGGTCGAAACCGCCGCTATAGCTCCGTCGGCATAGATCTATCGCGGCGATTTCGGTGACCGCTGGTGAAGACCTCGGGTCTATAGCGGCGGTCACGTAGCAGCGGTCGAAACCGCCGCTATAAACCCGAGTGCAGTTGCGCTGAAGGTTTGTAGCGGCGGTCACAGACCTAATATGACCGCTGCTATAGACCTATAGCAGCGGTCAGGTTCAACCTATAGCCGCGGTCAACCTATAGCAGCGGTCAGGTTCAACCTATAGCCGCGGTCATTGACCGCCGCTATAGGTTTGCAGGGTAAAAAAAAAACCAAGACAAGTCAGAAAAAATCTCATTTCAAAAACAGATTATTTTGTCCATGTACTAAAAAACCAAATAAAAAAATCATACACATAAAAAAGAACCTTGCAGCAATGTAAGCCTTCAAGTCTGCAACTCTCTCGATGGCTTTTATCACTTGTGTATCAACTGCTTTCTGGTCATCTATTTTCTCTTGTGGGAGCACATTTTTTTCCTACAATTTGCATGACCATTTTAGAAATTAGAACAAATATATCACACCATTCACTACCAACACAAATCAAGGAAAATAGACTAACCTCTTTCTCAGCTTCAAAAAACTCGCTCTCTCCCTTCTTTTTCTTCTTCTGAACTTCCTTACCAAAATATTTGTCATCGAACTTAGCCACGTTAACCCCAGAGATATCAACTTTTGTTGAAGTGGCTATACAGTAAGACTGATTCACACGTCTTAAAGGAATACCATTAATCTTGAATGGTCCTGCATTGGCAAGGAGAATTGAGATTAGCAGAGCCATAGAATAATTTCTTCATTTAACAAAGAATATTAGGCCCCTACTTAGCAAGTTAAGTGCATCACATTCTGATGAACTACAAAACCAGCACTCATCAAACACTATGCCAAAACCGACAGAGAGACACTTCTGCTAATTAATTTTGCAAGACAAACCAGATAATTAACCAAAACAGCCTTTCTAGCTAGCCACTTAGACAGAACACTGGTATCAATAAAATGTAAATAATAAAGAAAGTCTTATAATGAAGCTGTCAGAGCAAGACTCTGGTTCTATCTTGTTTGATTTTGAAAGATGTATGAACATGGAAAAATTCAGATGGTTAAAAATTCTATATTACAGACATTTACCAAACTGAGCAAATGCTAGAGGACTAAGAAAGTAACGGATCCCATATGACAGTTTCGCGCAAATCCCACCATAAGTATACTCAAAACAGTGTACAGTTTGCCCCTGAGAATACTACAAGGTGAATTTACTGAAGAAAAGCTTATCAATTCAGCACCGGGTTTGCACAAATGCATTGAAGAATCCTCTTCGAGCAATTCCAGACTTACATGTTGGCAACATAATTAGAAATTACAGTAGCAATCCCATGCCCCATGGTCAAACAAGCACTGCAATGAGACACCATGAAAAGACTTCATGGTAATTCACAATTAGTACGGCATATAAAATTATGTTTGCTAAAAGGACAACTTACTAGCCAAAACCAAGTAAAGTGAATTACAGCTTCCAAGCAAAAAACAAGTGTACTATATTACAACTTATTAGCAAGAGAGAAGTATACTAAAATGATAAGTCAATCAACCACTCACCAGTGACCAAAAGCAATCCAGATGGAAGCTGCTTCAGGAAAACAACTCGCTTTCCCATAAACCGTCCAACAAGAAGGATAAGCACAGTACCCGGGGTAATACTCGACCTACAATAACATAAATTTCAAAAAATTCTAAATAAAAAGAAAAATGTAACTTCATTTCTTATTTAGAAATGCACATATGGGCTACTAGGAAATGAAGTTCGCAATTCAATCATCGATGGGATTCTACAACGAAGCCAAGTCCAAAGAGATTTGCTTCTGTATCTGGATTAACAAAACCTACTACCAGAATCCCATATTTTAACAATCCCTCTCTCTATCTCCAACACTCTAATTTTCAGAAAAAATCGAACTACGCATGTATCCCCAGATCAATAACAACTTCAACAATTTCCCCACGTTTTCCACTGAGCTACCAATATCAGACACCATAAAGTAAAACGACCCAAAAATCAATCCAAAATCCAAAGACGCTAACCAGAAAATCTATAAAACAGATTAACATACCAGAACATCATATATAAGCGTACAGATAAACATATATACCTGAGTTTTGTTGGTTGAGGCTTCCGCTTGTTCAGCAGAGGCTTCTTATATCTTCAGAAGGGTAGTATTTGGGGGGCATCTCGGCGGGAGTGGGAGTCTTGGGCTTGGCTTCGTGGCTAGGGAAAGCTCCGCCGTTCTTTGCCTTGATGGCCCAGAGGCCCCTCTTGTGGTACATCTTTGACCGAGATTCGGAAAGAGAGAGGGAGGGAACCTGAGCCACCTCGGAGAGCCTGATGAACGTCCACCATGGCCTTAATCTTAGGGTTTCACAGAGAAAAGGAGAGAGAGTGTGTGGGGAGGGAGGAACTAAAATGCGAACGGTACGAACGGAATAGAGATGTGATCTGCAACTACGCAATTTTTTTTCCCCCCGTAGATGGACTTAAGAGTAGCGTTTCCGGTTTCTTGTTCTGATTCAAAAATATCCTCTTGAAGCCGACTAATTCAAACACAGGATAGGAAACTCACTTTTTGCTTCCAAGGATTGGGCGCCTACTTTTCCCGCCAACGCCGAGTGCCAAAAAAGAACACAGGCTCAGCTCTTATTTTCGGTCATAAGTGTAGGTGTTCTTTTTTGTTTCTTATAATTATAAGTGTTGGTGTTCCATTATAAATTTGTTGCACATTTTGTAGTTATGTGTTTTTAGTAAATTAAAATCAGTTGTAATATTTTAATAATAAGTTGTATTTTGTAGTTACATTTACTTTAATTTTTAACTAGTGTAATAATTTTAATTAAAACAAGTTGATAGTAATAATATATAATATTTATAATTTAAAAATATAAACTACCATAAAAATTATGATCAGATATTAAGTTATGTACTTTAATTGTATAAGCTAATTAATCTCACAATAACGAATTCAAAATAATCGTGTATGTCCCAAAAAAAACCACAAACCGAGCAAAATAGCTAAAAATAGGTTTTTGAGAGGGAAAACAGTGGATTTAGGGCTCGAAAAGAGGCGCACCGAAGCATAGCTGGGTGCCCATGACGTGCGCGCCAAAAAGAGCTTTCCGAATTGGGGTCATGGGCGCGAATCGTGTACTCGTAGCCAAAGTTATGACCAAAAAACCGACACGTGCGCGAAAATTGCCCCAATTAGGTTAGATTCCGATTTTCTTACCATCCTTGCACTGATGTATAATAAATAGTCAATAAAATAATTATTAACCTTAGTAACACATAAAATTTTATTTTTTTATTTTTTCTATTTTTTTCAATTATTAACTTATAAATAATAATTTTTTTATTTTTTTTTCGCATATACCTATAGCAGCGTTTTTTTTTTAACAACACGCAGACCACTCAATTGTGGAGATGAAAGAGTGTGGGGCGCGTTTACTATAACGATGGTTTAGAGTTCTCTAATTCTGTTGCTGAAGGTTGGCATCTGGATTACTACCGTTACGTTTCTGGCCATGATTTCTAAACTGCTCCATCAATTAGTTGTTCAATCTTGAAAATGCACGAATATTAATTGTTCAATTATCGAGATACCTGATACTTATTATCTCTTCAGAGTACTAAATACCCCTTCCGTGCCTTCTATGTCCACTGGAGGAAAACAAATACACTTTGTCCAAACTTTGCACTCTAATCTACAATCTAACTTTTTTTGGTTAGTGCGCGATGCCAAGAGCATACAAACGAATAAATATTCTTCATTAGGAGTGCAGAATTTTGTTGGCCAAATAGCAGCAGCCACTGAATACGTTACGGTAAAAACTTATTTGCAGGTGCGTTAGTCTGGAGCACAACAAAGTAAGTTCCCATGTGTATTCGTCACACTTCCTCTATCCATTGAATATAAGTACATAACCTATCCTAGCAACACCTTTAATCACTAGGAGTAACTTCAAAAAATAGGAATCACCTCAGATACAGCCAAGGCCCAAAGTACTCGTAAAGAATTCTAGTTTGTTCATTTTCCAAGAAAGCGGAGGTTAGCATGAGGAAAATGGCTTTCCCCGTTAGTTGGGTCACTTGTTTTGCAGCTCAGCTGGTGGCACCTGTCAGTGATCAGAGCCGGCGGTACCATCTCCTTCGGAGCCTCGTCGCTTCTTGCCCTCTCCATGCCTTGACCGCCTTGGTGCCTCATCCTCACTTTCACTCTCCTCATTTCTAAAGTTAATGCCACCGCCATATTGATCTTCATGGTGACCTTGAATACATGCTGGTTATGTGTCTCATCATCTGGTCCACCACCTGGATCGAGCATCTCTTGACCCTTACCTTGTTCTGAACCAGAACTATACATATCACTCCGATCATTAGCCCTCTGATCCCTCTTCACCACCCGGTTGATGCTCTGAGAGGATAGTGGCGGGTGTGGTGGAAACATTTGGGGCATTCCAACTGGCCGGCTAGATCGGGCTGGATTTGTACCTGCAACCCCCATCCCACCCATAAAGGGGGCACGCGCTGGACCCATCATCATCCCAAATCCTCCAGCTGGAAACACCCCAGGTTGCGAAGGTCGTGCACGAAACATCATGCCAGAGGTGGGACCTGTAAAATCACCAGGGAATCTTGGACCGAAGGGCACAAAAGCACGGGGCCTACAGCAAAAAGATCTGGCATCGGAAACCCATCGGGGGTAACATGTCCATAAGCTAACCCATCAGCACCCATCATTACAGGATGAAAACCGTGTCCCAGGCATAGGTCTGGCTCCACGTGCTAGCGGCATGTGAGGGGGCCACATGATTCCCCTGCCCCTTCCTCTGCCCTGAGTTGCAGCCACAGGAACCTGGCCAAAGCTCTCCTCTTCTTCTTCACTTTCTTCCTCTTCCTCTTCTTCGTTGTCCTCAAAGGGAACAATATCTGGGTTCTCTCCTCCATTGTCTGGATCAACTCCCTTTGCTTTCTCCTCCTCTCTTTTTGATTCAGCAGCAAGTGAGATCGCCTGCACCCAGGGAAAAGAAAGCACGACAACCAGATTCATTTAGTAGCGACCATTTAAAATGTCTTGCAAATGATATATTGCACTGCAATTTGGTCCTTGGAGTCTCTCCGACCTCATGAGGACATAAGATGCCAGTCACTGGCTGCCCTGGGAAATAGATTGATCGCATGAACCAAGAGCTTTTTTTCTTCTTTTTTTAAGCACACTAATGAGATCTTGCTCTCCAATGCGACACTCTACCAGATGCCTTGAAGACCCGAACCATAGAGTACTTACTACCGGTGCCACACAGAGATATTTCATTTGTTGAAAAACCCCGTGGCATTGCTACAGAAAACTATAGTTCTTCTCAATCCATATCAATGGAAAATATTAAAGGGGTATTTGAAGATAAAGGGAGAAAATGAGGACTAATTGATATTTAGGTGGTGTTTGAGTGCTCAAGCCAAAATATTGGCTTAATAAAAAAACTACAAAATAATCTCTTTCGCCCCATCTAATCATTCTTTTCCACTATAATAAATATAAAAAACTCATTCAAATTTTCTCTTTTTACTTTTTCAACAACTCTCATACCCAAAATTTTGACACTCTAAAATTTTGGCACAGAAACATCACCTTAGGATTTCACACCTAGGTTTATATAACAACAGCATAGCAGGAACATATGGATTCAAAATTCGAATTTCTATTCTCGAGTATCCTAATGCTCACTTTCTGATTTTTTTAGCAATAGCTAGTAGTTACCTAGGCAGATAATCATTTTATATTTATTTCAAACTATCTTAAAGTCGTTAATTTCTTTTCACCCCCTCCGATCACCTGAGTAATTGATACGGTTATCCTGTTGGCATGATATACCATCTCTCACGTAACCACTCATATCATGAGTCCAAATGAACCTTTTCTAAGACAACTTTGACCGTGTGTCATTTTGCATAAGCAAGTAGTTCTACTCAAAACATTATCTCTGCTACAGAAGCTCACCCTGACCACAAATGGATCCATCATTCTAAATTTTCATGCTACATTGACCAATGGATCACTCCTAGTTCTTCCAGCTCACTCTAGTCCCACCTATTGCACCTTAATCCATCCACAATGCGCTCTTTAGTACCTCCTCACTCTAGCCTTATGTCTATTGCAAGGAAATGATACAAAAATGGGTTTAGATTCAGTCATAATAACAAGATCCTAATAAGTCCTAATAAACGGCTCTCATTCAGCTACCACATTAATGAGTTACATCAACAGCCCGGATCGAGTTAGTTAGCCCATTAAGGGTCCAACCGCTCTATTTTATTCTATTATTTTTTCTTTAGAGAATTTAACCTGGGCCGTCCATAAAAGTTCCTAAAGCAATGGCTGAACATGAACAGTATACTAGGACCTATTAAGATCTTAGTATTAGAACTGAATCACAACCCTACAAGTGTTAAAAGAATGTCATTACATCACCGGTCTTTCGTCGTTCGCAAAGGTCATAAGCAAGGTCCACAAAAGGTTCAGCCTTATTTCCCACAAGACTGCAAACAAAGAGATTGTATCTCCTTTACAGCAGATATTATTGTGCCGTGGAGATGACCTTTTACTGAAGCAATTTGGATATGACTTTCGAATTGGGGCTTAAAATTCCACCTGTCCCTTCTGCATAATGACCAGAGTGCATAGGACCACCAAATCACAGCCAAAAGCTAAGCAGGTTGAAACTTATCACCAAGTTAATTGCCTTTGTTCTTCTGCAAGGATGGAACCTATTATTGCCTCTCGACTCACCATTGTTCACTTAAACACGCACTCTAATATTCCTTCAACCAAAGAAGCCATCCTATCATTTGCTGTAAGAGTGTGGGGTCTCAATACAATGCTCAGACCCTAGTGTCGTCTCTGCAACAATATTCCTAACATTTTTATCTAGAAAGACACGTGCATAAACTCAAATAATTAAGCAATCCCACCTTTATGCCAACTGTATTTGCATATATTTCGCATTTTCAGTTTATTGCATTCCATTTTCTTTTCCAGATTTATAAACCTATTAAGCTGATTATGTTGTTGCATGCCACCATCACTTGTAAAAACACATACCATAAGTTCACTATCTGGCTCGAGATAAAGCAAGGAAGCCAACTGCTCTCCAACAGAAGGCTCTAGCTCCTGACAGTCTCTACTTATCTGCAGTTACAAATGCAAAACAATGAGATCAGTTAGGGCTCACACAGAGACATGCCAACAAATGGGAACCCAAGGAGTTACATGTTTAAGTTACAAAAATTACCGCAAGAGTTGTCCACAATCCATCTTAGTCAAAGCACCCATATGCCCTTAATTTTGGATATTTTTGTTTTAATTGCCAATAGCATGGGAACCTGAAGGCCTTTTATGCAATTTTGTCTTGAACCTTAGTCTCAACTTGTCAAGTGTTTGCCACAATCATTAAAAAGCTGTTCCCCTCACTTTTGGGCACTTTAGTTTAACACGTACAGTTAAGAATGTCTATATATTCGCCAACTGCAGTTACATCATAATTACCTACCTTCAAGATGAAGGAACCTGATATGGTCTAAACAAATGCAGTTAGCATTTTACGTGTATAGCAAAATTGGTAATCAACAGTATCCACCATCATAATGGCAAGGGCACCTCTTTTAGCATGCGAATTCTCAACAGATAAATCAATGACATTTCGAAAAGTAAAGTTCTCAATTCTTAGGGCACCAAGTTAGATATTTGTGCTTTCCAAACAATTTTTACAGGCAACTATTACTTTTTCCTATTTGCAAAAAACTAATAGCAATAAAAGGGAAATTAGGTTCAATAACACAGGCAAATGTCACCAGAAGCTCTCTCAAGAAATATCACAAAAGTTCAGCAAGTGTTAGATCAAACCCTCCTCAAGAAAGTAAGGCTGAAAAACCAATATATCTTTATTGACTTCCTGTTGGTAAATATTCTGCTTCCCATAGCAATTACCGTCTCCACTTACTAGGGCATGTTTGCAAACAAAAATTTTGGCTAAATTTCCCTCCATTCCAAAATTCTCATTTGCAAACATAACAAACTCAAAATTTTCATCAAGAAAATAAGAATACAAAAACTTCAAAATCATCTCTCTGCCCATCAAATCATCTATTTCCATTACAATAAACATAAAAAAATCACACAAGTCATCTGTCTACATTTTTTCACCAACTACCATAAAATTCTACTTTTCACTACTTTCTCTCAAAATCCAATAAAACTCTAATATACCTCAATTTTCACAACATTCCCGAAATTTTCCAGAAAATCTTGGTTTGCAAACAGGGCCTTCTGCTATTTGCTTCCAGAAAGTGACCTTCACAGTGCCTAGGCAAACCTCGATATTTCTGGTTCTCAGTTATTTGCTCTTCTAAAGATAATTGTAACTTTCTCGGAGGTACCCCAAGGGTATCTGAATTCATATTGCTTATCATTAGGCCATTATTCTCCGCACTCTCATCAGCCATGAGAATGAAAGTAAAGGTAGCAGTTAATAACAATATTATGCACAAACTGGCATGGCTAAAATCCAAGAGACCAATTTCACAAATTCATTTTACCTAGGAAGGGTATTCCTAGTTTGTCAATATGAAAAGGCATGTAATGCAAGATGAAGACCAAGGTCCAATCCATCCAATTCTTCTTACCTCCACAGTTTACTTAAATCGCATTTAACTACAAATTGACAGACTATTTCGTATGGGGATCCCTACTATCAGTTCTTGTGCAGAGGGATCACCCCCCCCCCCCCCTTCTCCCCTTCTGCACTTCTGCAGGAGCACTTTCCTGATGTCTTTCACGAATGAGCAAAGCCTAATATCTGGGATATCCCTCTCTAAGATCAAATAATTAAGTAAAGAAAGGACTTCTTGGAATTGTTCACATGCAGATCCAATCACTTTACGGTCTTAAATTTACAATGAATAACCCCATTTATTAATTTAATATAAGCCAAGTTGATGTTGCTATCAATTTTTCAAATTCCACCTTTGGTTGTCATTCCTGGAGAAATGAGATACAATAGTAGCACAAAAGATGTTTGGATACCATTTCCATGCAGTATCAGGGTGAAAGATGAGATGATATGTATCTTACCGCAAAATGGAAAACAAGGAAGAAAACCAGACCACAAAATGAAGCTTTTTATAGTAAATTTGCAGTATGGAGAGGTTGCAGTTGTAGCTCTGTTTAATTTAGGGTGCCGCTAAAATCCACCACAAGCAAGGGATAGTAGCATATCCCTCTCCTGAGCGTATTTATGCGTTGTGTAGGTACAAACATGTCTCATATGCGTGTGTGGGCCTTCATCTGTGTATTTTAGAAGCAGCACATGAGGATCATATTACTAAATCCAAGCTCCATGTGAGGCTGGGCAGAGCAAGGGTTAAGCCAAAATAATGCACCTCTCTCCATAGTTTGTCCTAGCTCAACCTTGGCCTTGGTTCAAGCTTAAAGAAAAACCAAGGAGAAAATAAGGAAGAAAAACAACCAGTACAGGGAGAAGACTGTTATTAATCTTATATGGGCGGGCCATTGTGAAGCCTACATAGGCGGAAGCAGCAAATCGCTTCTACCAAGTTCCCCAACAGTAGCTAGGTTAACTCTTTATACTAGCATGGAGCTGCTGGATCCTTTTGATCAATAGGAAGAGGAAAAAAAGAAGAAGAAAAAAAGAAAGCTTCCGATGAGCATCTATTTGAGTTGGTCATTTTTTGGATCTAATTCAAGTTTTTCCTTGTAATGAATGCCTTACAATGAGAAGTTTTTCCAAAAAGACTAGAAAACATCTCCAAATTATTATCATCCATTAGATTTAAAATAAAAGAATAAGAATACCCAAAATAATACCTTCACTGGTAAGTTTTCATTGAATGGATTTCGAAGATGGCGAGTTTTGTGGAAGGACAATTCACATAACTGCATACAAGAAATAGACATTAGCCATGAAATTTTTTGAAATACATTACTTAGACGTCTACACAAAACAATATATAAATGTAACTTATTTGGTCTTCTACTCTATGAATTTGGCTTACTTTCCATCATAGGATACTGGTTTCAAACAGAATTGAAGTTCAGACATCCAGGTAAAATTTATTGCTTTTGTTCAAGCTTCAGAAAAAGCAACTACAGTGAATGTAATGCACGTACTAAAAGCTCCTTGAATAAGACATAATCACATTTCACCCAAAAAATGATGTGAATTACAAGAGAGAAATTGAACCGACTACCTCGAGTTTTTGGAACCAAAAGAAATATTACAAGACATCGTGAGAAAATACTGACTAAAGTTGTCCCCATTGAGAGAAAAAGATGTACCTTCAACCATTTGACAGAAATTTCGCCCATAGTGTGCAGTTCCATGTGCATATTTCCAATTCCCTCCACCAACGGAACCACCAATTCTGGATGTCATCTTTGCACAACCCTGACAAAACAATCTTGAGATTTAACTCAAGGCAGACACAAAACAAAGATCCAGACTGACTAGTTGGAGTCTATTAAACTACTAAGCTATGGGATCATTGAGAGACATACAGATCTATAGCACAGATAAAATAGCTATAGTGGGATATTGAACAAAAAATTTACCTGGAAATGACGAGTACGGTTGACAGAGAAAATCAAAATCACATTTTCAGCAGAGTCAAAAGCTTCGTTCAGTTTTGCTTCATTGCTTCTTTGAGTTGCCCATACTCCTTGTTGTACAGATAATTCCAAATTTTCACGATTGCAGCTTTTAACAATAAAGTACCTGAGGTTCCATTATTGAAAATCCAAATTAAGTAAGCAGATCACACTGCTTTAGCTTCATATAAAACAATCAGAGACCAAACTAGAAGTTCTAGCAGAAATTAACAGTTACTAAATCATTTGTGAATGGCATCAAGGAAAACAGCTTCTAGTAGCTTGATCCAGAATTCAATCTCTAAGCCAGTGTCATACTACTCATAACTAATAAAACTAGTATCATGGCATACATGTTCCTTGCAATGCCAGATGGCAGACAGTCAAGAAACAAAGAAACACCCAATCTCAGATCAACTGACAGATGGGAAAGTAGAACACTGTATGCATTTTTTAAGCAATATCTTGATGCCCTCAGAATGCTTTCCCAACTATTCCAGAGCAGGCAAAGTAGCACTGAGCTTCAGTCCAACCACCTCTAACCATCAACCCCTGTAGTTCTCCAACCAACCAAAATTTTGATCATAGGTATTACCCAACCAATAGCTAACAAGGAACACACCAAACAGCTACATCAAAGGCAGTGTATGGCTTTTCACATTTTTTTTCCAGTGAGGATATCACTTGGCTACAAAGGCTTCCGCCAACTATTTGTGATATGATGTATTAGTCAATTTTCTTCCCCCTAAACTTGAGACAAGCCCTCTCAACATTTTCATATAACTATTTCAAAGACAATAGATTATCAAATCCTGTAGCCTAAAATTTGTTTGCACATAACTTTCTATTAATTAGATATGAACAGATAAATCAAACAGCAGAAACAATAGATGGGTTCTTAGAAAACAGGCATTGCACTTCTATTCATTTTTTTCATAAGAAAAAGAAAGCTATCAATGTACAGGAATGTCAATGGGTCCACGACTTTTAAGTTCTATTTCCATTATTTGCAATAAATTCAAAAGAGAGAACCATTATTTAATGCAAAGAGTTCTTAAAATAGGGGTTAGTCATCCCTCCCCACCAATTTCAAACCCTAAACCTCCCAACCAAAACGGAGAACGCAAAAATTACCGACAGTGAAAAAAATGAAAGTCTCAAATCCAACCAATGAGGGCATATCCCTTACAAAGTGGAAAGAGGAACAACCAATATTCTCTATCAAGCCTGTGATTAATCGTCTTATATATCCATATGTAAATGTCCATGCATGTTTTTATATTCTATCGATCACTCAATTTACCAGAAATACAAATTAAGGAAAAAGAACGACTCATTCCCATAAAAGAACACTTTGTAAATAGGTTATTAAAGTAACATGTCCCATTCCTGATTGAACCATGACCTCACTCTTTACCAGATGCTTTTGGGGAGAAGAGCTTCTATTGGTTTCAAGGCTATTAGCATGATTCATATAAATCACATACGTAAACCACCAGAAAAAGAAAAGAGGATATAGCTTTAACAAAATGTTGCATTATTTAGATCAATATGATATAAAAAAGTTACAAAATAGCCAAACCACTTATAATGCACCCAAATGTGTCAGCCACAGAATCGAGTCATGAAAAGCAAGCGTAAGTGGCTAAGGTATTTTCCAAGAGCATCACCCTGAGTTGATGAGCAACCACCCAAAGTCTCATCAGCCGTAACTGTCTTAAATGCGTCCCCCTTGGGAACATAAGAACCAGCAGACTGTTTTGCAGCTACGAGCATCTGCTGCTCCCCCTCTGAGGCACGCGAAGGCCTGACACCTTCCTTCGAAAAAAGAACTTCCTCACTGCTGTCAAACGGACCTTTCTCGCCGACCACCGCCAAAGCCAAACCGGACTTAACAACATTAGCGAAGGATAGGTTTGATTGCACTCCAGCATCACCCTGAAACACCACCTTACGTCGACTGAAGGAGGAGACCACCTCCTTGAAAACCTGGTTCAAAATCTGCCACCCATGACCATTCTTGCCTTCAGGAATCTTCACCGCCCCAATCCTCCTTCGTCCACCATACTCGGCTACGGCCACAAATCTACCACCTTTGTTGGAACAAAGTTGCAACAAAAAACCGCGATGAGACTCGTTGAACTTAGAAGCAAAATCAGCTCCAACACGATTTGCCAGTAACCGGTCAGTCATGTTCCCCATCCAGACTGCTCCACACCTCCCCATCCTGATCACAGACGAGAACCTTACACTCCATTCTGCAAACTTAACCACTCCCTCAGCACTAACCGAGACTTGAAATTCCTTGGACTCTATGCGAAAGTTACGAACAAACAACATCACAAACAGGGTTGCTCAGGAAGACCAATAAAATACCTTCACTTTGTGCTTGCATGGAATTGGTGGCAACCATAGCAGCTTCAGCAGTTGGAGGAACCAGAAAGACACTATTTACATGCTGCAAATCCCATTTGGAAAGCAAAGAATAATTGTGAAGAATGTATCTTTTGTGTTTTTCCTAAGTAGCTCGGCTGGTGGTTTCCACCCCCAAACGTTGTCGCGCTGCTCTTCCCCGGTGTCGTCTATGGTGGGTGGTGACGTCCCGCCGGCGCTGATGGAGATGCCGGAGTCACTTGTTCCGGCAGCAGTGGGTCTTACTCGAATTTGCTCCTCTGAGGCGCCAGAGCTGATGGAGATGCCGGAATCACTTGTTTTGGTGACAGATGTGGTCGTGAACCCGTGTTTGCAGACTTCTGAAGCTGTTGAGAGGGATGGTATGGTGGAGGGGGCATTGGTGGTTTCCAAGTTCGCTTTGGGTAATGAGAATGGGGTGTTCCAGGTTGACCCAGATGGGGTGGTGCAATCTCAAGATGTGTGTGTCTCCCAGGAGGTCTCTCTTTTGTCGGAAATTGCTGCTGACGGCCCAGTTGAGGTCGTCGGGTCCTCCTTAGTGCTTTATGATGCAGCTAAATGGGTGGGCTTTGATGGGTGGATGGGTGCGGCTCTTAGAGTGGGGTAGGGCAGGGAAAATGTACAGGAGGCGGGTGGGGATGGTCTTGGGCTATCGGGTGAGGGGTCTGGCAGTCCTGATGGAGTGGATAAGTTGGGACCTGTCTGTTTAAGGGGCTCTCAGTCTCCTGGTCAATGTGTTGAGTCGGAGGAGGTTGCTGGGATGGCTCGGCTTTATAGTATTGTAGATGGAACTGGTGTGGGAGTGCTTGATGCAGCGGGAACGGTAGGAGGGGAGTTGTCTTTGGTGGAGGTGACGGAACAAATTCTCGAATCTCATCCTACCAAGATCGAACCCTTGGCGGTCGGTTTCTCTAGTAAAACCGTTGGGGGGGAATCTCCGGCGTGGGTCTTGGACGTGGTCTCCTCTGTCGGTCAGATGGTTGGGGTGTCGTGTGGTGGTTAAGAGGAAAAGCTGAGGGACCTCTTTGTGGCTTTGGAACACAATCGGGTGCCGCTTAGTTCGAAAAAATGTAGAAAATCAGGGGGGCGGATGCTCAGGGAGTTGAAGGGATTGAAGTCTTCGGTTAACTACGAAGGGGCTTCTTCGATCGCTAGGAAAACTATAAGCTATGGGCTGGACTGCTAGGGGATTCGTTTGTGGCGTCTTGGGGATGAGGGTGGGTGGGAGTTTTTGGGAGAGTCGTGTGGGCTGATGGGTTGAGGGTGCTTTTGTTTCTTGGGAGAGTCTTGTTTGTGTTAGGATTCTTCAATACATTCTCTTGTACTGTTGATTCCGTTGTTGAGTGTTCCTTGTTTTTTCCTTCTTCTTAATAATATTGGTTTACTTATCAAAAAAAAGGAAAAACACAAAAAAGTCTAATTTATTTGTGTTATTCTCTCAATTTCAATAAAATACATAATGTTACATTAGTCCTAACTGTTACTTGAATATACCTTTAGGTACCTCAAAACCGACAGCACTCCAGGAAATTTATCGGACGCCAAACAATTTTTTTTTTTATAAGTAAGCTAATCTTATTAAAGAGAAGAAAAACAATGAACATAAAAAGGAGACGACAGTACAAGAGACTATATTGAGAACCTCTAACGCATACAAACAAGAAAACTAAGAAAATCCGGAAAAACCAGAAAAGGGATAACCCAACATCACATTGGCCCAAAGAGACCGCGACTGCAAAACAAGACTCCTTAAACTATAAAGACTGCTCAGAATCTTCAAAGCATCGGTTGTTCCTCTCCCTCCACAAGATCCACCAAACAGCAAGAGGAATCATTCGCCACACTACCAAAGCAATGGGATTATCGAACTTCTTTTTTCAGCACCTCAACACCTTGATCGCCCTCCGAGACATAACCCAAGAAAGGTTCATATTGCAAAACAAATATGCCCACAAACCTCGAGCCACTTGGCAATGCAGAAATATATGATCCACAGACTCCCCTTAGCATTTGCACAAAAATCACCAATCAGTCAACAAAAGGCCCCTCCTCCTTAAGTTGTCAATAGTCAATACTCTCCCATGAGCAACCTCCCAAACCAAAAAAGAAACTCTAGAGGGAGCCAGCGTCTTCCAACACTGACGCCAAGGGAAGTTCGAATCAAAATCACGCAAAAGAAGCCTGTACATTGACTTGATCGAAAAAGCACCAATTTTGGAATCCCGCCATCTCAACTTATCGACCGCCCCTCTTCTGACAACCTGCCCATACAGCAAAGAGTAAAAGGCTGCGAAGTCTTCCAACTCCCAATCATTGGCTGGTCTAGAGAACTGAACACTCCAAACTGTTGCTCTCATCCCTCTCTCCAAGTAATCTGCCACTAGAGAATCCTGATTCTGGGCTAAGGAGAATAGAAGAGGGAAAGCAAACCGAAGGATTCTCTCTCCGCACCAAAGATCATGCCAAAAACGTACTTTAAGCCCGCATCCCACCACAAACAAGGTCTGCTCAGAGAAGAAGTCCCACCCACAACTAATATGCTTCCACAGACTCACCCCATAAGAACCATGAACCACCGGAGTCCTCCAACCCCCCAACTCGCATCCATACTTTGCCATAATGACATTCTTCCAAAAACTATCATCGTCCATAGCAAACCGCCACAACCACTTCCCAAATAAGGCCTTGTTGAACAAAGGCAAATGTCTTAGACCCAATCCACCAGCGCTAAGAGGAGAACACACTTGATTCCACCTGAGAAGATGAAACTTGTGCCTCTCCCCCCCACTACCCCACAAAAAGTCTCTTTGAAGCTTCTCCAATCTGTTTGCTACCACCATAGGAATAGAAAAAAGAGACATGTAATAAGTAGGAAGGAACGAGAGAGTAGACTTGATAAGAGTGATTCTCCCCCCCCCCTTCGAAAGGTACATACGCTTCCAACTAGCCAAACTCCTCTCACCCGCTTGATAATGACATCCCAAAAACGAGGACTCTTACATCGCGCACTAAGAGGCAGCCCAAGGTAAGTCATTGGGAGAGAAGAGACTACAATCCATGAAGGCAGCCAATCGTTGAACGCTGTCCACAACGCCAATACGGACAACTTCCGATTTAGTAAGGTTGATCTTCAAGCCCGACACCGTGTCAAAGCAAAGCAACAAGCATCTAAGGTGACGAACTTGGCTCTCCTCAGCCCACACATGATGAGGGTATCATCAGCAAATAATAAGTGTGAAATGCATAACCCATTCCGCCTACCGCCTCCCACATCCACACCCACCAAGACACCTCTCACCACCAACGCATTAATCATCTTGCTAAAAGCCTTAATAACGATAACAAATAAAAGAGGTGAAAGAGGGTCACCTTGGCGTAACCCAGAACTACCAAAGAAACCTTGAGGAGAGTTGTTCACCAAAACTGAAAACATGACCCTTGAGATACAAAAAGCAATCCAAGTACTCCACCTATCGCCAAACCTGCACCTCCGCAACATATACAATAAAAAGTCTCAATTCACATGGTCATAGGCCTTCTGAATATCCAGCATAAAAAGCAAACCAGGCACCCTAGATTTCAACCTAGAATCAATGCACTCAGTTGCAATCAACACCAAGTCTTGCCGTACAGTGGAAATCCTTAAGCTCAACTGCGTTGAACTTCTTGGGAATGAGGACTATGAAGGAAGCATTCATACTCTTGACAAATGTCCCCCTTTGGGCAAACTCATTAAAGGAAGCCATAACATCCCTCTTAACCACCTCCCAGCAAGACTGGAAGAATGCTAAAGAGAAACCATCTGGGCCCGGGGCTTTATCCCTATTGAGGCAATGAACCACCGCAGTCACCTCGTCCTCCTCAAAAGGTCTCTCAAGCCAACTAGCTTCCTCCCCCGAGAGAGAATCGAACTCTAAGCCCTCCAAAGATGCCCTCCAAGAGTGAGGTTCCTTGTACAAGGAACTGAAGAAGTTCACAATCTCATCGAACACCACCACCGGGTCCTCCACCACAACTCCATCCACTTCCAAACAAGTAATGGATTCCTCCGATTCGAGTTGGCCATGCGATGGAAAAACTGAGTACATCTATCACCCTCTCCTTAAGCCACAAAGATCTTGACTTCTGTCTCCAACACACCTCCTCCATATCGATCAAGCAATCCAACTCCACTAACACGTGAATCCTTCTGGCTTGCCCCTCCTCCTCCAAGAGCCCCCCTTCCGCCAATGAATCAAGCGAAGACAGCTCAGTCAGCAAAGAGGACTTCCTATAACTAAGATCCCCAAAAACCTCTGGTTCCACATTTTCAGATATATTTTCAAAGCCTTCAACTTAGCATCCAACACAAAACTGGGGGAACCCAACAAAATCGTACAAACCCCATCACTCTCTAACCTTATCCACAAACCCATCTACTTTCAACCACATATTCTCAAAACGAAAAGGCCATCTCCCACCCCCCAAGATGCCCCTCTTCAAAAGAATAGGGAAATAATCCAAGAGAAGGCGGGACAGCCTTTTCTGAATCACCTCGGGGAATAAGGACTCTCAGGTAGGGCTAAAAAGGAATCGGTCAATCCTAGACCAAGACTCGAATGACCGATTGTTGGACCACGTATAAATGCCACCCGTCAAAGGAATGTCCATAAGACCCAACTCCGCGACGAAATCAGAAAACTCAAACATATCTCTCCCAACGCCACCTCTACCCGACCGCTCGCTAGGGAAACGAGTAACGTTGAAATCCCCCCCAATACACCACGGGAGGTCCCACCAACTAAAAACTCCAGCCAACTCGTCCCAAAGCAACCTCCTATCCCGATCCTCATTAGGACCATAAACGCCCGAAAACATCCATTGAGAACCATCCCCGACATTCTTAAAGATCATCGTGACAGAAAACGCACCAAGGCAAGAATCCACTAACTCCAACACCCTACTATCCCACATCAATAAAATACCCCTGGAGGCGCCAACCGACGCCAAACTAATCCAACAAATGTGAGTCCCTCCCCACAAACGCCGAATCAAGGCCCGAGACACCTCCACCACTTTTGTCTCTTGAAGACAAACCACCTCCGGTCTCCAACCCCTCAAAAGATTCCCCACTCTACTACACTTCACCTTATTATTCAACCCCCTAACATTCCAGCTCAAAATTCTAGACATCATTAAAACAATGACAAGGCTTGCCCATTGGTCTTACCCGTCCTAGCAACCAAAGATGACCCTTCATAGTTAATCGAAGAGGTCAATCCCTTCAATTCCCATTGCATCTTGCCCCCTAATTTTCTAGAATTTTTAGGACTAAGCTGTACCTGATCTCTTTCCAAGGCAGCAAAGAGATTCTTCAGCTCCTCCTCGTTACCTTCACACGACACCCCAACCAAATGTCTATCAGAGGAAACCATTTCTAAGACCCAAGTCGAAACACCAATCTCCAGAGAATACCCTTTCAATACGTCGCTAGGGAAACAGACTGCCAAGGGATCCACAGTTACCAGTTCCTGCTCAGAATCAAACAAAAACTCTTCATCCTCCATTTCTCGAGAAGAAGACCCAATGACAGGTCCAAGAGGGCTTTCAACACAAACCAAGCTCTGAGATAACCCCCGAGAATACTCCCCCACCTCCAGACCTCCTAAAAGGGCCCCAGAAGGACTCAACACATCTCGCTCCCTCTCAGCCTCATCATTCTCCTCAACGCAATATGAAGGGGCCCCATCGCACACAACAGGGACCTCTCCGATCGTGACCCCACACTGGAGCATCCCAACAGGCTGATTGGCCTGTACTGTCCCCGAAAAACAACTTCCTAACATCGCCTGCAAGCCAGGGTCGAAGCGGGTCAAAAAAGCACCATCTGGTACTGACTGTTCCGGCGCCGGCGAGTCGCCGGAATCCAACCCTGCCACCATAGACCATGTCGCCTGACGCAAATCCTCCACCGACACAAGACCCAACTCATCACACCCACCCAAGTCTCTACTAAGCCCACCTAAAGGTCTCCCCAATTCACTCACATAAACCAAAAAGAGAGCTGGGCCAGGAAAAACAAGCCCAGTCTTCCCAAGCTGCCCGGAGTCAGCAAGCCCTGTAAGACCAAAGTTCCCGGGCTAACGGGAGTATTCAAGCACTGAACTCTCAGGATGCCCAGTAGTACCATCTCCTTCACACTTGGCCCCGGTCAAGGAGACCTGAAAGCCTGGGAGGCTCTGTAGTCCTGGGGTCCAGCCCTTGTATGACCAGGGACAAGACTCGTCGGGCTCGGGATGCACTGGAAGCCCTTCGTACAAGCAAAGCCCACCGCAGGAGAGCCACCTTCCACCGCTGAAACAAAACCCACCGAAAGATCTCCATCCAACAGGCTCGCCTGCTAGAGTTCCGCAAGACCTCCACCGGGTCGTCCGCGCTAGAGAGCGGCCCGATATGGCCCTGCCCAGCTGAAGGCCCACAGCCCACTGTTGAGCCCACCTAGACTTTCTGAGAATTTGGGCCACCCAGAAGAAGGCCCACATCTCGCTTTCAAGCCCACTGCCAAAGTGAAACCATACATCAGACAGCTGAGGTTGCTATGGGGCGCAACCAAGTTCACCGAGGTCCCTTGTTTATTTTTCACCATCCCGAGAATTAAATCCAACTCGGCTTTTAACCGCATTAAATGCACTCATATCTCCCCGTCAGAAGCAGCAGCCAACGCAGTATTTCCTTCGAAATGAGGACTATCGGAACTCACAATGGCAGCATCACACTTGTCAGGCGGCGCCATGAAAAACCCAACCAACCTTTGATTTTGCATGGCACCCACAGCTCCCTAAACTTTAGGCAACTCTCTCTTCTCAGCCACCGTCTTCTCCGGCAAACCAAACTGCTCCATATCCCCGTAGCAGATGTCGTTCCGAACCGTAGAGACCACAGGCCCCGCTCTCTTGCGTCGGAGCTTGCCAATGACCGAAAGAAGCTCTTCACATATCATAACAAAAGACTTCCACCCAACGCCGGACTTCCCCTCCGGAATAATCACAACCCCACGACGGCGTCTCTCCCCAAATTCCACCAGAGCTATGAACCTCCGTTCTTATTCGCACATCGTTGGGCAAGAAAAGCGCGAGATGATTCGTTGAACCTCTCGGAGATATCCTTGGAATCCACGGACTCCACAAGTTTTCCAAAGATGTTTGCCATCCAAACAACCCTATACCTTCCAACTCGAAGAGAACTTTGCAACTGTCTGGTGTGTTTAGTCAACGTTACAAGGTCAAACGAACTCACTGAGAAGTGAAACGTCTTAGCCTCAATAACCAAACTCAACTTTACACACCAAACACTAGGTAAAGAAATTTTGTTTCCCATTCAACTTTACACACCGAACACCAGGGAAGAAAGCAAAAAGGATTCAGACCATAACCATTTGTTTCACCCTCAACTTTACACCAAATAACTATAATATTTTTCACGTGATAGCAATTTAATTACCATATACCTTTTTCCCAAAACTTCTGATGACTTATACATGGGTCCCTGAATCATTTATTTTTCCCCTCAAGGAAAAAAAAAAGGAATATTCACTGAAAAAAGACATCATTCCAGGTCCTAAGCAAAAATTTACAGAGGGAACTTATCATGTAGATAATCCAGTTGGGGAGATGTACCAATGGAAAAACAAAAAAAGGGGATTTAGCACACTGCATTAGATGAGAAGCAAATCCAAACGTCAAATGGTGTTTACTTTTCTTTTAGATGTCCCAAGCAAATAAAAATATATTATGAAGTACACTGCATATCCATGTCTATCATCAAAATGAGAACAGTACATAATAAAATGTGTATCACAATATAAATTAACTAACGGTTGCTTAATAGGCTACCCAGAGCAGCTAAACATGGACAGAATACTCTTGGGCATCATTGGATGAATAATGGGCCCTCGATGACAACGTACGTATAATTACACAGAAACTGATTTACATTACCTAACTAAAGACCTAAGGACTCTGAACACACCTAGATATTCCTTGAGGCAAAGGTATAGCAGCTCTGTTCGTCTGATTAGGCAGGCCACTGGGAACATTTTGGATCTGATTCTGGCTGACCTGCTGTTGGGACTGTTGCTGCTGCTGGACATTAGCAGACTCAATTGTAGATGGTTTCCCAACCACTCCTTGATTGGCGATGTTGGGACCTTGTGGAAACTGAGATTTGTCTGCTTGTTGAGGGAAACCGCCATTCTGTTGTTGATAAAATCTATTCGAAGAGTTGTAGTTGTAAGAACTTAAATGTTGAATCTTCTGAAGGACCTCTTCAATAGGTGGTGGAGGTCCTGGCAGCTTTGCATGCCTGTAGCGACAGTCGGGACCATTTGGACAGAAACCCAATTTGTACCTGCAGTCACAGAATCTCTCAATTAAGGACATACACTTTCAAAGCTGTTACACTCGACCAATGCTCTGCACAGCAGATATTCTGCTCTTGTTTCATCTCTGGCTAACCAGTGACAGGTTGGTTCACACAACAAAAGAATAAAATATCCCAAATGACAAAACAATGCCAAACGATTTTTTACCAGCTACTAATAAATTCATAATCGGACCATGATATATAGTAAAAACCTTGACAGAATCAACAAGGTATTCAAACAAGAGAAGCGTACAAATCCTCCAGATACAGGCTGACACTAGAAAATTTTCAACTACAGATTCCATACCTACTGAAAGTCTTGTTCTCTTCCACCCACTCAAAATCAAACGCAACATCGCCCTTAATAATCCCGGTAACCGTATTAACATTGGCTCCAAATTTCAGACGAAAAAAAGCAGGTCTCGATTAAACCCAACCCACCGAGACTAACATAACCAAAAAAAAAAGGATCCAAAAATGTACCATGTAACCAAGTTAATCAACCACCAAGAAAAACAAGGGCACAGAAAGCATCACCACCCTCCAAACCAAAGCAATCAAGAGCAACGATTTAGTAAGATGTGGCAGTATGATCATGAAGAAAAAAGAGCAAAAAACAAATACATACATGTTACACTCCTTGATGTCTTCATTAGTGTGCTTGTAAACGCAGTCCTGCTCGCGGCACTCGCCGTACAGCCGGAAGAAGCGGAAGACGGGCATCCGCGACTTGTCGTACTGGTGGAGGAAGCCGCAGGCGTCGCCCTTCATGCAGAGGCTGCGGAGCCAGTGCCAGCACACCGTCTGGCGGAAGCTCCGCCGACCGGCCGCCGGGTTGCTCCCTGCAGCGGGGTCGGCTATCGCTGTGGCAGCCGCGTTGGCGTTGGCTATCGGTCCAGAAGCGGAATCGGACTGAACGAGGTGAGGAGGCCCCGAGGCGGGGGCAGGGTTGGCGGTGGGACCGGCATCGAGGCCACCCTCGAAGTCGAAGCTGAGAACTCCCTCGGAGTCCTCCATTGAGGGGCCTCTATTGTGTCTGTATGTAGAGGTAGGTGTTGGTTACCGACTTAGGGTTTTCGGACAACCTTTGATTTGATTACAAGAGAATGGAGAATGGAAGAGTTACAAAGTTAATACAGAGAGAGGGGGAGGGAGGAGAGTTACAAAGCAAAGATATCATTTTTTTTTTTTTGGGAATTTATCAGTTTGGTCTTTGAATTTTACACACTTTTACTTTTTAGTCTTTGAATTTTATTTTTTCAAATTTTAGTCTTTGAGTTTGCATTTTTTGACAAAATGGTACTTCCGTCAGGAATCCGTCAGTTTCCCTAACGGAAAGCCACTCCACCTGCTGATGTGGCTGGACTTCAAAACTCACCGTTTTAAAAAGAAAAGGTGATAAGAAAAAACGTCACCGTTTAATTTGCCTAAGATTTTAAACTAATAGTTAACGATACACCGTTTGTTTTCAATGTCCAGAACATTTACCTCTGCCATGAATCTGAGTTTTAAATCCTCCATTTCAATGAATCTAAATTATATTGCAATAAACATACTGTTTCACCGTGTGAAATGGAGGATTTAAAACTCAGATCCATGGCAGGGGTAAATGTTCTGGACATTCAAAACAAACGACGTGTCGTTAATTATTAGTTTAAAATCTCAGGCAAATTAAACGATGAAGTTTTTTCTTTGTCACCTTTTCTTTTTTAAAACGGTGAGTTTTGAAGTCCAGCCACATCAGCAGCTAGAGTGGCCTTCCGTTAGGGAAACTGACGGAAGGACCATTTTGTCAAAAAATGCAAACTCAAGGACTAAAATTTGAAAAAATAAAATTTAAGGACTAAAAAGTAAAAGTGTGTAAAACCCAAGGACCAAACTGCTAAATTCCTTTTTTTTTTGTAAGCAAGCAAAGACAGTTTGAAAGGTGATGAAATGTTGTTTTATTAGAATTTATTGATTATTTCAGGAAAAATTTATTTTTCAGTTTTACGCCTTTTCATGTTTTGAAGTTTTAAAATTAAAAATTTTAGTCATTCAATTTCTCTATTTGGATGGCTTTAAATTTTATTGAGGTTATATAGATTTTATTGAGTTTTATGAATAAATTGTTAGAATTTATGAAAAGATGTTATAATTTGTAAGAAAGTATTTGAATTTGTGAAAAAGTTCTCGATTTTATTGAAAATGATGTTGGAGTTTATGAATAAGTGTGTAAAAAAATTTATGTTGAATAAGTGTGTAAAAAAAATTTTAAAAAGAAAGTATATTGTCTTCTTTAGTGACATTGTGTTTGAAGTTAATTGTGACGTTTCTAATGTAAATTGGTGAAGTACTTAGCTAAGAAAGAAAGTCAATTGTCTACTTTAGTGAAAAGTTGAGTGAGACCCGGAGGAAATACTCGACTTATTACAGAGAACTTTATGCTATTGTTTGGGTCTTGCATCATTTGAGTTATTATATTCTTCCTATGGAGTTCATCTTGTTCACAAATCATAAAGCCTTAAAGTAGTTGACTAGTCAACAAAAAACAATTCTCAAGCTGCCAATTGGAGTAAGTTTTTACAGTTATTTTATTTTGTTCTCAAGCATAAGAGAGGTGTTCAAAATCAAGTGGCTGATGAATTTGAGTTGTTGAGGTTCCTTGCTTTCTATTATACAAGTTATTGTTTTAGGCTTTGAAATGGTGAAAATGTTTTACAATGAGGATCTCTATTTTACCAAGGTATGGAAAGAATGTTCTAAAAGCAATCAATTGTGTATTTAACAATGTTCTTTGAGAAATGTCATTATCGTTGAAGCTTATAGTGGTGGACTTGTTGGTCACTTTGATACAGACAAGACTCTTTCTCTTTTTAGAATTATAACAAGATGTTATGAGACTAAGGAGCATAGTAGAGTTTGTCACAATGTAAAGAGTCATGACTAAAATACTAGATTATACACTCCACTTTCAATTCCTAAGTCACATTGGGAATATGTGAGTATGGATTTTGTTGTGGGTTTGCCAAAGGCTTAAAGGAACAAAAGATTCAATAATGGTGGTTGTTGATCTCTATTCAAAAATGGCACATTTTATTCTTTGTAGGAAGACTTTTGATGCCTCTCATGTGGTAGATCTCTATTCCTTTGAGTGAATGAGAATTATAACAACTAGCACATAAAGAATGAAACTAACAGTTGGATATCTCTAATTCCAACTCAATCCACTTCCATACAAGACTTCGTCTAGGGCATTCAACATTGTGACTTTTTAATTTACTCCTTCAGTGGCCTTTTTGTGTAATTGATGAAGAGTTACAAGACACTACCATTGGTAAATACACGAGAAATGATGTTATGCATTTGGGGTACTCGTTTTCTATGTCATCTCAGGAAAGCGGAAAGTCACTACTAGTTCAATAAGCTTGCAAGAATTGCATAGCCCGTACGAGTCTCCAAGTGAAAGTCCATCCATAGCAACTGTACACGTTGTCCTACGTTACTCAAATAAATTGCGTGCAAACTTTAACAAAGGTAGGCTTGGACAACCCACTGACTGTTCAATATAAAGAAACAAACTCCATTAATTGATGTTGTGACATTTGCTAAGTACCATGTTTGTTGTAAAGAATGAGCGCAATCTCAAGATGAGATCCACCTTGTAAAGAAGATAGGGTAGAAAGTACATAAGGAAACATAAAACATGACGTAATAGCACATGACATGAGTTTTTTTTTATTATTGTTTAGTCCCTACGGGAAATTTAGAGTATGTTGACATTTTTCATTGTCATTTTGGAATCATACTTATGTGATGTTGATGATATTTGATGCATTTTCAATCTTGTTTGGATGATTATATTTTACCATTTTCCTTGATGTTTGATGCCAGCAAAAAGGGTAAAAGAGAAAAACCTTGTCCAGAAGCATGCTTGGGTCAGCTAAAGACATACATTTCCCTTTACTATAACAATTTTTTTGTACTTTTCCAGATTACCCCTCACTCGACATAACGGGGGAATACAATATAGCGAACAAACATAAAATAAACACAACAGGGCATTTGAGAGATTATACTCTTTATAGTTAGGGTTAAAAACCAATACTAGTTTCCTTTCATTTTTATTTTGTGTTATGGTCAATCATTATTTCGCATGCAAAAATAAAATTAGAAATATACGCCTTATCAACAATAAATATAGGGGAAAGTACACTTTGCACCCCTGAACTATGGCGTCGCTGATACTTTGCACCCCATTATCTTGATTTCGTGACATTGAGCCCACAAAATTTTGATTTCCGTCGATTAGCACCCCAGAACTCATTTCTCCGTTAATACTAACGGCAATTCGTGCACGTGTCGTCCACGTGCATCACTTGGTTTATTTTCTCTATTTTACCATCTTTCATTTCCTTAATTTCAGACGATGGCTGACAGGATCATGGACGAGAATGCGAGATGTGGCCACGTGGCGCTCCTCCACATCAACCGCACCGCCCTGGCTTCCGCATTCGAGCGCACGTCAAGCCTTCTCTACCGCGCTGCCGATGGGCTCGTACTTGAACTCTGGGCTCGATTTTTGCGTAAATGCCATAATGTCTACCAAATGTTGGCAAGTTTCAGTTACAGAAGAAAAGGCAATTGGGGGTAGTCGGTGAGGAGGAAGTGATGGCAGAGAAGCTGTTCTCCTCAAAGTTACGTATAGACGGTGGACCCTGTATGCCTATAAGAGAGACAACAAACAATAATAATAGTATACTGATCCAAACGACAGACAAAAAGAAGAAAACTAGGGGTAAATTCATAGTTAGCCCCCTATGTTTGGGCAAAAATCATAGTTAGCCCCATATTTTTCAATCCAACAATTTGGTACCCATAACTTTCAAAACCTATCAAACTTAGCCCCCCGTCTAAATCAGGTGTTAAGTCCGACGGAAATTCATGCAAAATGACTGAAATGCCCCTCCAAAGCTAAAATTTAAAATAAAATATAAATTTAAGAAATAAATTAAAATAAATATATTATTGAAATAGTGTTTCAATATAGTTTTATTTAAAAAAATATTAAAAAATATCATTTTTTATTTTTTTAGTAATTTTATTTTGGAGGGGCATTTTGGTCATTTTTCATGTTTTTCCGTCTGATTTAACGTCTAATTTAGACGGGGGCGAAGATTGATAGGTTTTGAAAGTTATGGGTACCAAATGGTTGGATTGAAAAATATGGGGCTAACTATGATTTTTTCTCAAACATAGGGGGCTAACTATGAGTTTATCTCAGAAAACTATGTTTATTTGCCATTATTTGATTAGAGGAGAACAGAATAAAAAAGGTACGGTAGTTATGCGTTTTCTAAAATAAGTTCATCTGGTCATCCCACTCAAGTCTAAAGGTGCGATTGTCCAAACATGCTGAAGTTGGTAATGGCTTTCCCATAAAGAATACTAGTTTTCTGTTCGAGAGTAAAAGGACCCCGCAACTTCCTCTTTCTCACATAAACCCACTCCCTTTAATCTCTATATAAACAGAGCAATGCTCATGCGTGGACTCTCATGCCTGAGTTAATCCACTACCAAATTAGAGAGCTCAGTGTTTAATATTATTAAGTACCATGGTCCTTGAGAAGAGGCTTGTTGATGAGGTATCCGGTTGGGTGAGAGTCTATGATGATGGCTCAGTCGATCGAACATGGACTGGACCCCCTGAGGTCAAGTTCATGGCCGAGCCAATCCCTCCCCACGACGAATAAATGGATGGAGTGGCCACAAGAGACGTTATCATGTATGAAAAGTCTGGTCTCAAGGCTCGGGTTTATCTACCAGAGAAAAAGCTCGAGGAAAATGATAAGCTTCCAATCCTACTCCACTTCCATGGAGGTGGTTTTTGCATTAGCGAGGCTGACTGGTACATGTACTACTATATATACACTCGACTGGCGCAATCTGCCGGAGTGATTTGTGTCTCGGTCTACTTACGCCGAGCTCCAGAACACCGCCTCCCAGCAGCCGTCGATGATGGGTACTCTGCTCTCCTCTGGCTACGCTCGTTGGCTCAAGGGGAGTCATATGAGCCCTGGCTCACGGAGAATTCAGACTTTAACCGGGTTTTCCTTATTGGATATAGCTCGGGAGGGAACCTTGTCCACGAAGTGGCTGCAAGAGCTGGAAAGGTGGATTTGAGCCCTTTAAGACTAGCTGGAGGGATTCCAGTCCACCCGGGATATGTGCGATCTAAGAGGAGCAGGTCTGAGTTGGAGCAACCTCAGTCGCTTTTTCTCACCCTGGAAATGGTGGACAAGTTTCTGAACTTGTCATTACCTGAAGGGAGCACTAAAGAGCACCCAATTACGTGTCCAATGGGGCCTGCAGCGCCGCCATTAGAGGAGCTTAACCTGCCACCTTTCCTGCTTTGCATAGCAGAGAAGGACCTGATCCGAGACACTGAGATGGAGTACTACGAGGCCATGAAGAAGGCTAACAAGGCTGTGGAGCTATTGATCAGCCCAGGGATGGGTCACAGCTTCTATCTCAACAAAATTGCAGTGGACATGGATCCAAACACGGCTAAGCAAACGGAAAACCTTTTCTCCGGGATTGCAAGATTCATCAATAAGCACTAAAACACTCGTATTATGGAAACATTGTTTTTGTTTTTCCTCTCCTAAAGAGAACGTTGTAGGTGTACTGAAAGAGTGAAGAAATACCAGTTCGTTTTGCGCGACCATCGTCATCGAACCTAGTTGTGTCGCCGGATTCTACTTCAAAGCTTAAAGTTGTTTCCGTCTTCATGGCTTTGTCTCTCGCCCACACACAGATCTTGGGGACGTCTCTGGCAAGAATCTCCTACGTTTGGTAGAGAAATGCTTAGAAGCAGGAAAAACGACAAAGAGAACACATCATGGATGAGGTATTCCTGCTAGTTTTGGAGATCTCTATGTAGAAAGAAAATCAATGGTTTTAAAGCGCATGCACCAGAGAGAATCCCCGCCACTTATTTGCCAAAATTAAAGAGAGCCATTACAGAGTGAGAACACTGCGAGTTAGAACTTGGATGGTATAGACTGGTTCCTGACGATGCCCAAGGTGAATAATAAGTACTGCCTAAAATCGCTGCCTCAACGCGTTTTTAGTCTTTTAATCGTAAAAAAAAAATCTCTGCTATGTGTTTTCCCCGCTCAGTGTGGTCTTTAATTTGGCAGTGCAATAATTAAAGAGAGTCTAGGGCATGGAGCTGCCGGCGCAAGAGAGAGAGACTCGAATATAAGGGTAAAAAGGAGAAAATAAACCAAGTGATGCAAGTGGACGACACGTGCGTGAATTGCCGTTAGTATTAACGGAGAAATGGGCTTTGGGGTGCTAATCGACGGAAATCAAAAGTTTGTGGGCTCAATGTCACGAAATCAAGACAATGGGGTGCAAAGTGTCAGGGACCCCATAGTGTTTATCAACTGTTGAATGTTAATTTGATAATATAAACATATAAATTTGATATTTTGAGAGTTTAATTCAATGAACACAGACTTAAAAGTGATATTGACTTCATAATATGAGGATGCAAAGTAATTTTCTCTTGAAACTCTATAAGATGCTCCGTGTTTATTGATAATAAATATATTCGATTAGAAATATCAACCACGGCCCATTAAATTAGAATAATTTTATGGTACTGGATTTAACAATAATATAAGACTTATCCTAATTATAGGAAATTGAGCCCATGAATCAAGTCAAAGTAGTTAGTTTACAATCCTTGTTCTACCAATCTATACCCAATTCTCTTGAAAGGAAGAGTTTCTCAATGTGTAGGATTACAGAAGTTGATGCAGCAATAAAACTTTGCATTTGAACCCTTGCTGATGCATCTGAAAGCACAATATGTCATTATTGTTGTCATAAATATAAACAAATGAAAAACTATAAACCAAATAACACAAGATTCCCCTTGCCGGTTGCCTCAACATGGTAACTTTTTTTTTGTTAATTACAATTTTCCCTCTCAAACTTCCACACGATTCTCTAATACCTCCACAAACTTTAATTCGTTGCAACTCACCCTCATACACTATGCTTCTCATTGTGATTTCTTCCCTCAACTGACTAGAGGCATTATATCGAACGGTTTCTATTCGATGTAACAAACACGTAACCTTCTCCTTATATGAAAAGACAATTTCACCCTTATTTGAGTCCTCCCTAACCTTCTACAATAATTCTCGCAATTCGTAGAGCCAAAAAAGAATATGCAGTTACTGATTTTTTTATTAAAAAAAAACTCACTTATAATCAATCTAATCAAATTTGTCTTTTCAAGCAAGGAGAAAGTCACGTGTCGTTTATTTGGGATAGAAACAATTCGATTAATAAACTCCAGTAGGTTAGGGGATGAAATTGCAACAAGAAGTATAATTTGTGGGAGTGAGTTGTAACAGGTTAAAGTTTATAGGGGTATTTGAGAATTTGGTGATAATATGAGGGAGAAATTGTAATTAACCTTTTTTTCTTCACTTTTCTGACACACAAAGACTCATTTATCAAAAGAAGGATTACAGATGCAAGTATACTTTGGTTTGCGTTAATAATTCCTCATTCATACTCTCTGATTGGCAAAAGGGGAAACACCCATGAGCCCTAAGGGTTCGGATAAACCATTCAAGGCACCTAGAAATCTATTTAAATACAAAAGCCAAAAAAAAGGAAAGTGTTTTGATTAATTTATTAAGACTAATTAAAAAATGTTGTACCAATTACTTCATGAACTCACCATCTTCATTGATCATCTTCCAAAACTCTGAAAGTGTAGGAAGGGAATACATCGCTGCACCTGCTACTTTCTTGATAGCCCACCCATGGTAGGTTTCAAACACCTGTAAATAGGCCTTGGAAGCTGGATCCCTTAGGGAATCCCCTCTGCCATATATCGTCAGGTTGTTACAATTCATTGAATCAAACACATAACACCGTCTTCAATGGCAAAGTTAATCATGTCAATAGTTTAGATAAAATTATTTTAGCATCCAATGATTTAAAACAGTATTAGCTCTCCTTGATGTGATGGAATATAAAAGAATTCGTAGTTAAGAGTGTGTTCTCTTCTCTATTGGGACAAACTAGAATTTTGAATAATGTCAAAGTTTTTCAAAATATAATTATTTTAAAGCTAATGTTTTGGGAATGAGAAAAATTGATGCAAAGTTCTTTAGGGAGAGAGTCCTACATAGGAAATTACACAAAGTGGGAATGCATTTATTAATGGGCGCTAGTGGCACATTTGTGGCGCACTTGACACTGAGCACGAAGCATCATAGATAGGACCTAAGCCTCAGATTTTTGATCTTTCGATCGGACGATCATATCTTGTTATTTTTAACTTCGATGAAGATCTAACGGATGGTTTGACTGATTGTTTATATCTGATGCTAGAAGCAATCGCAAGAGAAATCTTTGCTCTATTAGTCCTGTCTAATAATCAGCCATAGATTGAGGTCACAGGTTGTATCATCAACGGGGTTAGAGATTGGATCACATTATTCAGGGACAGCCACAAAGTAGTTTGTGCATGTAAGTGTATTACCTTTTTTCTTCAACTCTATTGTTTTACAAGAAATAGTTTATCTAAACAGTTTAACTTAAATATAGCTTAAAAATATTAAGTCTAAAACTTGATAACCACGTCTAGCACTAGACCTAGGCAAACTTGCGGGTTAGGTCTAGAAAAGGCATGAGCTAATGAGAAGCTTCAAGTGCACATTCCCGAAAGTGTGGTGGGTGACGAGGGAGTTGGTGTGGCCTTACTCTCATCCAACATTTGAAGCCTCGTTCATGTTAATGCATCATTGTGGTACGAAAACTGGCCTATGGTTCCGACAGACACTAGAGCAGTTTTGAAGGATCGTTTGATGGTAAGTAATTTCAAGGTTTTTTTTCAAATTATTAGTATAATAACAATTCTTGCCAAATACGTGAATTTTTATCTCTGTTTCAGGACTTTAGCTGAATTACGAATGTCCTGAATGTTGGGCACAAAACGGGAAAAAACACAAACACAAGGAGACCAATATTTACGTGGTTCGGCAACTGCATACGTCCACGGAGGAGAGTATTTTAATTTCACTCACAGAATCAAAACTTTACAAACTCTCAACTCTCACACCGCACCTTTCTCCTCACAAATTCTCTCTCAACTCACGGGTGCTCTTCCACTGAGAGTCACCCCTTTTCTCTCCACCCACTGGTGCTCTACATTGGAGAGTCACACCGAACTCTCTCAATAGAGTTCGTATTTATAGAGCAAACATCACCGTGTTAAATGGAGGAGAAATTTCTTCAAGATTTGCGGCTTGCAAATCTTCTCTTCGGTGCAATTACTTCTGTTAGAGGTCAGAGGCCGGTGGCATGACATTTCAAGATTTGCGGCAAGCATATCGTTTTCTTTCGATGTCGTAACTCTTTTGTCAATGCAGCTGAAGACTGGCTTGATTTGCGGCTCACAAATCTTGACATTTGTGGCAACCGCAAATCAAGACTTTGGGGCATGGACTTCACGCCAACAATTCTCCCCCTCCATGTCACAAAAAAAAAGAGAATATCTCCTGACAACTTCAGTTGGAGGTGCTCATCCTGGCTATGTCCCACAAAGCTCCACCTACGACAACATGTCAGCTGAAACCTTCAGTGCTCTCTTTGGATGTCTCACCAACTCATATGTCTGATTCTTCTGCAGGGGAATCTTTTCATCTTGCAACTCCTATGCAAGACATCTTGCAACTCTTGAATCAATCTCTCTTTGAGTTCTGACTTCACAAAATCTTCGTTGCTCCCCCTCATCAATAAGAAAAATATAATCTGATTCCGGAAATCTCTTCGACGGAATCAGTTACAACCCTCTCTCCATGGAGGATCGTCAATCAGAGGAAGTTCATCATCACTGGATCACTTGTGATGACCATAAAACTTCTAGTGGAGCAGACAACTCTTGCTCAACACTCATTTCTGCAACCTTTGGTGGAGGGGGTACGTCTCCCCCTGCTCAATACCCTCTTCTGCAGCTTCTAGTGGAGCGGGTAGCTGCACCCCTATACTCATCACTCTCTCAGTAACTTTTGGTGGAGCGGTATCTTCTTCTCTCGCTCAACACCCTTCATCACCTTCCTCTTCTGGGGAACCGTCCTGCGTTCCTTTAGTGTCTGTGGCAAACTGAAGCCGTCCAGGACTGAATAATATCTAAAACACTTTTCATATCACCTGGGTTTGATAACCATCTGAAGCGATCAGCTCCAGGATCCCAAAACCTGTATCCAAATCTTCTGGTGGAGTGAGTAACTGTTCTCCAACTCAAACACTTTGCACCTAATCACTCTCCAACGAGAGAAGAATATCTTTCAGCCAGACCACACTATCTCCTGAGCCTCAAGCGTCAACAGATCTGATAGTGTTCTTCTTATTAAGTAACATGCTGCATATCTGCTACCACCTAAAGATATCTCTTTAAAAAGGGACCGTAGATCAAAGTGTACCAGGATCAACACCTTTGATCTTCTCTAGACTCTTTTTCTGCAAAGGGTTGGGCGCGCTTTCCCTTCTGGATGCACTTTTATTTGCCAATGTAAATAACCCTTTCTCCCTCATGTGTCTGAGTCTCTTATGCCACAGATTTGGAGATGCCTCACCTTCACCCGCTTTGAGGCCATCATCACATATCTTCACATGAGTCAATAACGTGTCACACATGTGTCCACAAGTGACAACCACAATACCTTTCGTCAACATCCAGATATTGTTGCTGAAGCGGTTGTCATAGCCCTGACGGTAAAGGGCTGACACAAGTATTTGATTTAGCCGGAGGATGGGCACTTGCATAACACCATGGTACATGATACATTGAACTTTTCTGATCGCCTACACCAGCGATCTTAGAGGAACTGGAGTTTCCTCCTTTCACTGTACCATAGTCTCCGGCTCCATGATGAAGTCTTTGCGAGGAGAGACATGGTAGGAAGCTGTTGTGTCTACCACTCATCTGCATCCGTACTCGCAACATGAACACAACCTTCTTAAAAATCTTCAGGAATAGTGAATAAACTTTCACCATCTTCCTCTTTCTAGGCTGGTTGCTAGCCTTCATTTTCTTCAGCTTTTGGTGGAGGAGGTGACAACGCCTTTTACTTAACACCACGTGCATCTGCTACAATATCTGGTGGAGGAGGTAACAACACCCTCTGCTTGTGCTACAATGTCTAGTGGAGGAGGTGACAACGCCTTCTACTCAACACTCTCTGCATTTGCACTAATGTCCGGTGGAGGAAGTGATCCACCCTCTGCTCAACACCATGTATCTCTTGCAGTATTGGGTGGAGGAGGTGACAGTAACCTCTACTCAACACCGAGTCATCTCTTGCAACATCATGCATAATCCCCGAAAACCAGAATTCGCCATTGATTCGCCTATATCTGAGGCTCAAATGACTTGTTGCTCTACGTTCGGAGTTGAATCTCGTAAAACGGAGCCCACCGTTGCGTCCAGAACGGTCAAAATAGTTAGAAACAGGTCCGGTCCGACCCAAAAATGACAAAAATTGGGCCCAAAATGCACAAAACTCGAATCTAGAATATTCTGTCCAGAAAACGGCATATTCCGTCCAAACTAACAGAATATTCTCAGAAGATGCTGTCGCCGTTAACGATAACCGTTACCGTTAACTCGCCGAGTTGACTCACCAACTCGCCTCAACTCGGTCCGACTCGCCGAGTTGACCCGTAAGACCAGTCAGGATCCGAACCCAGTTCGAATGGCCCGAACCGATCCGATTTCAGCCTAGCGCGTGGAAGCGTGTGTATCAACGCGCCTTCAACCACCCGAGCACGTGGTGGCGCGTGCATCATTCTTTCGGCTACTGGCGGCGCGTGGGGAGAATGGAGACACGCCCAGAAGCTTCTACTGGCGCGTGTGGGCGCGTGCGGTGTCCATGTTACCCCTGGTTTGTACCGTTGTGCTCGTCTCGCCGCGAGGAATTCCCATTTAGTTCCAAAATTGCATTTGGACACAGATCGGGTCTCGCCCGAAAGAAAATTTCGGCCACCTGCCGGCTCTGATACCACTTGCTGGGTACAGAACTGCCTCTGATACCACTTGTTGGGCACAAAACGGGAAAAAACACAAACACAGGGAGACCAATATTTATGTGGTTCGGCAACTGCCTACGTCCACAGAGGAGAGTATTTTGATTTCACTCACAGAATCAAAACTTTACAAACTCTCAACTCTCACACCGCACCTTTCTCCTCAAAAATTCTCTCTCAACTCACGGGTGCTCTTCCACTGAGAGTCACCCCTTTTTCTCTCCACCCACTGGTGCTCTACATCGGAGAGTCACACCGAACTCTCTCAGTAGAGTTCGTATTTATAGAGTAAACATCACCGTGTTAAATGGAGGAGAAATTTCTTCAAGATTTGCGGCTTGCAAATCTTCTCTTCGGTGCAATTACTTCTGTCAGAGGTCAGAGGCCGGTGGCATGACATTTCAAGATTTGCGGCAAGCATATCGTTTTCTTTCGGTGCCTTAACTCTTTTGTCAATGCAGCTGAAGACTAGCTTGATTTGCGGCTCACAAATCTTGACATTTGTGGCAACCGCAAATCAAGACTTTGGGGCATGGACTTCACGCCAACACTGAAGTCGTAAGGACCGTTCAGTGGACAATGGCTATAACATACCAACAACATAAGGGCCAGCTGCACGAGCATTATCAGAAGTATCCTACAATGGAGGCTACTCTAAAACATCCGCATTAAGATACTAATGCAAATTTGTGGGCCAAAGTATGTGATTTGTTCTACAGTAAGGAGTACTTGGTATAATAGTGGTTCTCCTTTTGTTATAATGTTTTACATATAGTTTTCCTTATGTTACAAAAAAAAGAGGAAGTGAAATCAACAAACAACATCGTTTACATTTGACTACCTATCAAACATTGGGATTGAGATTATTTTAGCGCATTTTTGCCGAACTAGTATTGTGATTGTGTTTGTGAACTTGTCAACGTATTTTTTTAGATGCTAAATTTTGTGCATAACTATATTTTTCTGAACCATAGATATCGTGAGATGGGCAACGTTGATACAAGGGATTTGTATAAAAAAAAATTATGCAAATGGCATGGGCGAATGAGTGTCCAACATTGCATGAGAAAATTTTGTACGTATTTAAATTAGTGATTAAATATCAACTGTTATCCTGTTGTTGCATAATTTTACTTTTCATTATAATCAGTAATGTGTTACTCTTTTGGATGGACGCGTATAGGAAAAGATGTAAGCTTTTCAATAGAAGTATATAGTTGAGGGCTAGACATGCACTGAGCATGAAGTCTACAATGAGGTCCTAGGAAATAAAGCCGGATATTTGCGTTGTTCAAGTCGTGTGGTGATTCCTCCTACTTTGTCGTCTTTAGCATCTATATCAACATATCTCACTAACCCGCTGTAGCAGGCATGATTAGAGATTAAGGAGATATGAGTTGCTAGAGAGAAAGACAACGAAGAGTTGGTGGCCAAGCAAGCAAAGATAGAGGGCATCTTCTGTGAGTAGCATCAACGTCAAGAGATCCAAGAAACGCAACGCTAGGACAACCAGAGGAAAATGCAAGAGCTACATAGACTACAGGTGGAGGAGCGGCTGGAGGACCAAATGCAAAACATTTTTAAAACCATCTTGTTTCTAATTGTTTGTTATAAAACATCTTGTTTATTTGTTTTTTTTAAATATAAAATAAAAACCTTGTTCCAACAACGTAAAACGAATTCAAATGCTATTAGTGCCATCGTTCGCTCGAGATTGTATAGATCCAATTTTTGCGTTCGAACTAAAACCGTCTCTCTCATGAAGTTCGAATCGTAAAGAATGACTTCACCTCTTAACTGTTTGAACGCGTGCCAATATTAAAGAATGAGATTGTCAATGGATGTTCGAACAGGATAAAACCATATCCAACAATAAAGCGTTGAACCTTTAATTTCCAGTCGGATAGAACATAATAGACAACGCATACCCATCCGAAGGTACTACTTTTGTTCGAACAGATGTTTTTAAGACAAACTTCATTTCTATTGCAAAAAAATATAGAGATGAATACCGTTTGGTGTCGTTCAAACGACACTTGCAGGGAAAAACTATTCCATGATTTCAAGTGACGCCTTTTGGGATGGTTTCGTCCATCCCAAAGAGTGCATTATTTCGGGACCGGATAAAATTTTGTCCCAAAAAACTACTTTCGGGAACGGAAGAAATTAGCGGTAGGCTCAAGGTTAGTGGGTTGTACTATACCTACTCGTCCAAGTCCACTAGTAACACTTATCATAACCTACCCAATACTAATACTACTTATAAAAATACTAGACTAGCCATTCCATTGCTGACCACAGCTGTTGTCTTTTGAAATTCCTAAATCCCCAACTTCATACTCAGCCATTGATCCACCATCTCAACTTATTTTTGTCTCTATTATTCTCAGATTGCCATAATATCCCTCCTCGCTTGCATGCTCGTGACAACTTGATGTTAGTTCTCCAAACACACTCGATACAAATAAGTAAAGCTAATTGGATGGATAGAGCAAAAAGTTAGATAAAGAAGTTAGTGATATACGTACCTTGTAGCTAGTATGTTCTCAAAGATTGCCCTGACCATGTCAACCCCACGTTTTAGTTTCAAGAGGTTTCTCGAATGACTTCCAACTTTCCTTACAGTGTTAGCCATTATATCTTCTTCAAGCAAATCGTCCAAGGTACGAATAGTCTTCGATGCCTCTGTAATGTCATTAACCTGTGATCATCAAGCGCGGCCAGTCAATTAATATAGAAAGATTCAAAATGAAATACCAATTATAAATATTTATTCTTGTTATTGGGTTGTCATGTTTAGGGACCGAATCCAGGATTTCCCTCTAGGGCCAAATGGAATTCTTACTTCAATTTTTTTTTTTAAAAAAAATTCCTAATGATGTACTCAGTTGGCTTTAAATTTTCATAAACTCGCAATTCAACCAGACAAAACTGTACGTCCAGTTAAATTGTGTACCACTCAAAATCATCTTCTATTCTACTCTCTTTTTGCGACCATGAGTACCGTACGAAATCGATAGCTTTTCAACATGTTAATCCGATATCATATATATTTGTGTTCGCCTTTCCTCGGGAACCAAAAGGGGTTGAACGAGATGAGCGTGGTGTACCTTGGCGACCAAATCAATCTCCGCGAACTTGGAGGCGAGGCCAAAGCAGCGAAAGAAAGGGGAAATGAGAGAGAACGCGCTGGAGAATGCCGCTGTCTCCACGTTTGCAGTTTGGGAATCAATAGTTGCCGCGAGCTCCTTGAACGCCTCCGACAAAGTCTTCAGTGGCCTCTGGTCGTTCAAGTCTGCCATTGGACTCAGATCTCTCTCTAGCTCTCCCCCGTCAACTTTTGGTTTCGGGTGATGGATTTTGAAAAGAAGAAAATATTATGTTTTTCATTCAACCTTTAAAGTTGGTCGTTTTTCCTGGTCCATATTGCTACGTTTGACGAATGGTTAATACATACAAGTTGTACAGAATAAGTAGCTCGCTGACTCATCCCAATATGAGCTAGCAGTAGCACATGGTGTCCCTACCAATTCTAGAACCAGCAAACAAACAAGAAGTTCACAGGCCTCTTAAACAAACAAGAAGCAAACAACGAATAACAGCATGTGTACCGTGTTGCATCGATCAAATGAATTGAGGTCTTTTTAGTTGAAAAACGGTACAGACTATATCGATAGTGGCAAACGGTATAGATTTATCGATAGTTTAGAAAAATTTTGGGACCAGTACGTCACGGGATTTCTCTTTGCTGGGGACCACCTATTCCTAGATTGATACTTTCATTTTTCAAGTATTTACGGGGTTTGGATCGAATCCCATACACGTCAATAAATAAATAGAATTGTACACATCATTAATTGAGTACACGTGAAAATGAACAACTCAGCCAAAAAAATCCAAAAGATTAGATGTAAAGACGAACAAGCCAAAATTAAAAAAAGAAAAGAAAAGAGAAATTCATTTTTTAGTCCTTAGGTTTTGGTCACTTTTTTATTTTAGTCCTTCATTTTCAACTTTCAAATTTTTAGTACTTGAGTTTTCTTTATTTGACGAAATGGTCCTTCCGCACGGCACATGAAACGGTCGACCGAGTATATATGTTGAAAGTGAGCGGTCGACCTCTATATGAAGCGGTCGACCGGTACAAATTTGCTGACATGTCAGAGAGTTCCGTTAAACATATGGACGGTAGACTGACAGAATGATCATTTCGTCAAAAAAAAAACTCAAGAACTAAAAATTTGAAAGTTGAAAGTGAATGACTAAAAATGAAAAAGTGTTCAAAATCTAAGGACTAAAATTCCAATTTTCCAAAAAAAAAACTCGGAAACTCTCAACGTCAAAATCTCCAAATTAAAACTAAGTCCAAAAGACTCTAAATGTGCCAAATTAAAACTAATTTATTCTTTTCCCTTTTTATCCTTGCGGGTACTGCCTCCTTTGCCGTGTAAGTGTGAGTTACGTACCTCTGTGCATATTTTTAGTCATTTAATTAGATAGAAATCCCAAAAACATGTATATTCACAATTACATAAGCCACGCCTTTCGTTTAGAAAAAAAAAAACATAAGCCACGCCTTTCGGGCAACAAACTCTAAGGAGTCCAAGGGTGGGGTGGCCCAATATAATTTGAGGCCTAAATTAGTTCTGGTATCCAATATTTGTTTGGCAAATATAGTGCAAAAATCCTGCATCAAAGAGCTCCACTTCATGTGCTGCCCTCATCTGTAGAAGTGGATTTAATATTAAATTGAAGTACCAATGGAGGCGTAACATTAATACTAATACAAGAAGATCTTTTTGCAATTTTATGTTCAAAATATAGATATCAATATTAGAATATCTATATTAAATACTTTAGAGCTCACGCTATTTAGAACTTTCCGGTGTTTTAATAAGTCCAAAAGACTCTAAAGTAACAGCGACTCCCTCTTCCGGTAGGTGATTCTCCCAGTCCCGCCACTTGTTCGACGTGGTTAGACACACGAGGTGCGCCCACGTATATATCTCGAGATACTATATGAACTTGGACTTAAAAAAAAAACTTTTTATTTTCTTTACTCTCGAGTGACATTCTTTTTTCTTGTCTTCCATATCTAAAACAAGCTTAAACAAAAGAAATATAAATATAAAAAATAGAAAAGAAAACCAAATATAGACGTCCATAGTGTAAAAGGGAACTTTCTTTGTACTGTTCAGGTTCGATCAAGGAGAGTCTATGGATTGCTCCAAGTATACCAATATACAGAAAGGGATTTTTGGGTGTAATCACCCGCTTGATTGGTGCTGTATTTTCCAGACCACCCGTCTAATCATGAACGCCACAGTTAAATGTTCACACAGCTTACCTATTTTGCAGATTACCAAAAACTGCTGCACTGAAAATGATCTTTTAGCAAACATGCTCTGCAGTTAATTGCTTCTGCTGCGATATTTCATGCTTGAAATTATGAAATACGCAGTTATTTATAATCCATCGGACCCGCGTTGTATTGCCAATGGAATCTTGAAACTGGAGATTCGCATGGCTGCTAGTACGACATTCAATGCAGCTTTTGCCCTTTTGCCTAGCTGATAGGAGGCCGACCTCTTTGCCCCCTCCCTCACTTCCCTTGTTTTTCTAACCTCTAGATTATATAAAGCGAAAATAAAACTAGACGATAATGAAATATTATAAAAAAAGGGAGATGATAAACTCAAAAAATTATGACAAATTATGCTACATAACCTATAACCCTTAAAAAATAGGGGACCCCTCCTAGACTAGACGACATCCTTATCCTCTGCCTTGATTATAATAAATGGGGAATTATTTATACGGATAAGCTCATTTAATTAAAAGACCAACAAACCAAAACCAAAGAACATGATTGCATTGTCTGGAAGAATATAAACGTGGAGGTGGATGGAGTGAGGCAACCATGTGCATTGATATTAATACTTTAGAGCTCACACTATTTAGAACTTTCCGGTGATGCCCAAAAGCATAGTCCACATATCAGCGCAGAGAAGAAGTGGACACCAGGCGTAAAAATCAAATACTGCATGCAACTGGGCTCGGTGTACCAGACGTAGACTAGCAGTCCATGCGTGTCGCATGTGCAAACCCCTTCTCAGGCCCAACGTGCTGGTCCACCTCCACGGGAAGCCCATTTTGCGAATAACAGAATTAATTATTGACCGCAAGTTAGCAGGTTTAACGAATTTTGTTTGTACTAAATCGAGTAAATTGTCATTTTCTAAGATTATTACGGCTAATCATTGCTCATATAAAAATAAAATCTGTGATAAAATAGCCAGCAGATTCATCCAAGGTTTGCTTGGCAAAAGAATATATTTCTGAAAAAGAAATTAAACATACCACCTTAGTTGTACCAATTTTTCCCTTTTTTGCTTTGTATTTTATATATTTGTGTGCTTTATAATTTAATTTATATAACCCACAGTACAATTAGTGTTTAATATTTGCAATTGTGTTATATCCTTATTTCTAAAAGTTAAGATCAAGAGTGGAGTTGATGCATCAAAATAGAAAATATTAAGGTTTTCCCCTTTTTATCAATTTATTGGTATGATAATTAGTGTAATGTTTTCAAAACTTATTCATTTGTAATAAATTGTAATGAGCCAATGATATCAGAGATGGAAAATGTAGTAACATAAATACTATATGGTAACATAAATATTTTTCTCTTAAAATGCGTCTAAGCACATATGTATATACTCAAGTGTATTGGCTAAACCATATTTTTTATTATGATCATAAACGAAAGTTAAAGAATCAATACACTTTCTACTACATTAACATCAGGGTGTCACAATACGCATCTATCCTGCCTTTTCCCTATGGCCTTCTTAGGATCATCCATCAATTTCTTTTGGAAAAAAGTCTAATTATTTTTTGCTTCCACTTATAAGGTAGACAACTCCTCAAATGAGACCCCATAGTCTAGGTCTCTTGGTCTTTACAATGACAATCAATTTGCCCAAAGTAGTTGCACTTGTCCATAGTTTCTTTAGATCAACAAAAGGTAGACTAGTGAAATTATTCCACTTCGGGATGTTGGATTTTGAAGGATCATTTATCATACATGGATGACACCTGAAGGTAAGAAATCCAACACTACAAGAAAAATGACTTTAATTTGGATGTCACAGTCTTAAGCCTTAAGCATCAAACCAAATTTTGTTATAAAATCATACCCTTTCCTGACAAAACAACAAATTTTGTTACGGAAATGATGCGCACTATTGAACATAAATAAGGGAAGGTCGATCGGCTCCATACGTGCCACTATCAAACCAGCTGTGCTCGGGGGGTGGTGCATTCCGTGTGATGGAGTCGTGGCTAAATGTTGTTGTAGAAGATGAGGTGAAACATGCGCCAAAATCCGGGCTAATATTTCTGCAACACTGATGACTGTATCAAATAGTGATACTCTCTCGTCATTAGTCAGAAGATCTCCTCAGTTAGCAATACACTAGAGGGCTCAACAACAGAATAAGCCCCCATTCGCCTCTGAATGCCTATGTAATGGGACAGGATGTTAGGGGAAATCCTAACTTGGACTCCCTGGATAACGTCTTCCCACTAGTCAACATCAATGTCAATCTCCTACAACACTGAGTAAAAGTCCTAGAGCAGGAGCGTGTACAGCTGGCTGGTCCAAGAGAGCACGCGCTCCCAACCCTAGTGAAAATAGAAGTCGCAGAAGTTCAAAGTGCAAACAACCATCTCGACCACCAATTGAAGCCTAAACATAAGTGCCTGCCTCTTCTCGGTAGTCATAGCTTTCATTGGAAGAGCCTGCGAAGAAGTAGAAGACGCAACTGATTTGGAATGCTTTGGCATTTTCGCTTAATCTACCAAAAAAATGCAAAAGAAAAGCAACCGATAGAACAACTTATAACTACATTGAACGAAAATTAATACAAATGTTCGAATGGATAACTAATAGTTCAAATGTAGAACAATGCAACCATTCGAAATTAAAACTAAATAGCTATTCAAATGGATAACGAAGCATTGAACGAAAATTATATAAACCATCGAACGAAAATTAATCTAAATCATTGAACGAAACACTATTTGAACAACTGTACAAAAACCTTCGAACGATATCACTTAAATGCAACATTTTAGTCAACCCTTCGATGCGGGGTTAAAATGTGCGTTTCAAAAATATCGTTTGAATTCCTAATATTCCCGTCAAGCACTCTTACACGAAAGCAAAAAAATGTCTAAGTCAACTTGGGAATTTTCAAACTACATAAAAGACTACATTTCTACATAAAATCATTCTCAAACAATCCTAAACTAACTAGAAATGTACACATTCGACAACATGAAGTTATTTTTCAAGATTCATAGCATATTCAAATCAAAATAAACAAAAACAAAATCTATGCATAAAAACTAAAAAAAAGAAGTTTCATGTTTTATCCCCCAAAACTAAGATTAATGCAACCCAAGAGGGGGGGGGGGTGAATTGAGTTTCCAAACTTTTTCGCTTTTATCCCCCAAAATCGTGCTTGCAAAGTAAATGATAATTTTCACACATAAATATATGCAACAAGTACAAATAAGTGCTAAATGTAAAGATAAGGGTATGAGAAGCAAACACATGATTTTTAGGTGGTTCGGCAAACCCCCCTACATCCACCCTTCAACCTTCTTCATGGAGCCTTGAGGTTTTCCCACTATTCTTCAAATAGTATATACTCTAAATTCCCGGTGCAAGAGAACCGTACAAGTGTTTTTCACGGGCTCAACATTCATAACCCAATTGATTTTTCGAGCGCACCACTTACAACCTAACAAGCTTGAGATATACCATCTCTAAGTTTCTTCTTTAGTGAACAACCTCACTAAAGAAAACACCTCTCTTGATATAAATATGGAAGAACAAAACTCTCTCAAAGAGTAGATATGAAATTGGAAAGCTCTATCTCTTAATTCACATGAAGATAATGATATGAAAGTGTGATTTGTGTGAATGATATGAAAAATATAGAATATGAAGGTTTGATATGTTTATCAAGTGATCTAAATGATATGTGGTCAATCTCTCTTCATTTTGGACGTTATGAAGGTGTATTTATAGGCCACATATGAAAACTAGCTTTTTATAGCCGTTGGAGATCGTCTGTCAAAACGAGCCGGTTGACCGTTACAAGTTATCGTTATCCAACGATCATATTTTCAGAAAGCTCAACGGATCTATTTAAAAAAATCAACTGGTTGATTGCTATACCAAGCGGTTGAAGACTGGTCGACCGCTTCACCAGCTGGTCAACCTCCTCAACTTAAGCACATGATCCGATTCAATTAAAACCACATTTTTTACCACTTTGAAACACCTAATTTAAAGACTAACTTCTCATAAGTATACAAAAGGTTTGAGAGTTTGATTGGGGTGTTTTGAAACCATTTAAAAACATGTTGATCTTTCAAGCAAGAGGTAAAACGGTTTATGCACGTTTTGAAAGATATGCAAGTGTGATTTAAATCCTTGTCAAAAGTGTAACTAAGAGTTACAAGGTTTATACCCTAAGGTCTTGAATCTGCACTTTTGAGCTCCTTGCATATTCTTAATCTTCGATCTTCTAGTCTTTGGTTCTTTGATGATTGCATATTCTTAATCTTCGATCTTCTAGTCTTTGGTTCTTTGATTAAAATGACTGTCTTTGAAGATGTCCAATTTGTAAACATAATCCATTTATTGAAATAAACAAAATATCGATTGTGCACAAAAGACAATATATACTAGTAGTGTTTAGAGGCTAAAAAATATGAGTTGCACAGAGGAAATGAGGAAATGTGAGATTGAAAGAAAACATGAAGATATTTTATGAGTGTGAAAATGTGAGGAAATGAGGGTCGAGAGGGTGTAATGATCCAATGAATGTTCGAACGATCGTTAAAAAAACCATCAGAAATTGAACGATTCATATTCATAACGTTCATAATTCGTTGGAATGGGTTACTTATTAACATTCAAACGAGATTAAAAAAATAATAAAATTGATGATGACGGGACGTGCATTTTATAATGGTAGGAGAAAAATACACCTTTAGTGAAATATGTGGCCTATAAATACACCTTCATTTTATAACGAGATTTCATATGTGGCCTATAAATACACCTTCATTTCGTCTAAAATGATAACCTAACGACCACATATCATTTCTACTACTTGAGAAATATTCTAAACCTTCATATTTTATATTTCTCATAACATTCACACAAAACAAACTTTCATATCCTTGTCTTTGTGTGAACAAAGAGATAGAACTTCCATTTTCATATCTACTCTATCAATAGAGTTTTTGTTCTTCCATCTACCTATCCAATAGAGGTGTTTCTTTTAGTGAGACTGTTCACTAAAGAAGAAGCTGTGAGAGTGTATATCTCAAGCTTGGTGAGGTTGTGAGTGGTGAGCCAGAAAAACCACTTGGGTGAATTTGAGTGTTGATCCCGAGAAAACACTTGTACGGTTCACTAGCACCCGAAAGCTAGTGTGTAAGCTATTGGTTGAAGATAGTGGAAAATCTCAAGGCTTGGTGAAGGAGCTTGAGGGGTGGATGTAGGCGGGTTTGCCGAACCACGTAAAAATACTGTGTTTGCTTCTCTTACCTTTTTCCTTACTTTAGTTTACAGTTTCACATATTATATACTTGTGCTAAAGTAGTATTTACTTGCAAATACATTTTTTTGGGGTTTTAACCGAAAATTTTAGAAAACCAATTCACCCCACCTCTTGGGTTGCCTTAATCCTGTAAACTAGGACTCACACAAGTTACATGCTGCTTTGCTTTGGACAATAAACGATTTCTCAGCTTTTGAAAATTTCTTAGTTTGGAGTATGAAAGGACAGTTAGCGTGCCTCTAATTGCAATGCGAATACAAAGTCGTTTTGGTTGAAACACGGGGGCAAACATTGTTTTTTGGGACATCGCTAGTATTTGCCCGCGACGCATAGGTGGAGGCATGGTGTCGACATATTTGACATATTTTCCCACGAATGTGTTCTTTAATGATTAAATTATTTTTGCTTCACAGGAATTGATTAAGATGATTTTCTGAATATGAGTTCAATCATGTTTTTCTCATGATTTAGAATAGTTTGATTCAATTGTTTGCTTGGATTATAATTGTTTGCTTTTAAAATTGAATATCTTTTGTGATTTGTTTTCAACTTATACAGGAGATGATTTAATTCTATATTCTTAAGCTAAGAAAAACATGTTTTAGATTTTTATATATTTGATGATAATATTTTTCATGGTAACGAGATTGAATTCTAGATTATCATGTAGTAGTTTGGGAAAAATCTAATGATTATGAATAATTGTTGTTATGAATTAGCAACGTGGATTTTGAAAACCTCAACTCCTTTTCTCTTGATAATTTACAGATTTTTTTATTGTCTTGCTTAATTAATTATTTTCTTATTTCGAGTATTAGATTAACTGCTTTCTTTATTTGGATTAGTTTCGATTTTAGTGCTATTTAATTTCAGAAACAAAAACCATTTTTCTGAACTAGATTATGATTCATTTAGTTGAGGTTTGGTTAATTTTCTTGAGTTTTTACAAGTCCTTGTGGGTTCGACCTCACGTTTTCCTAACTATACTTCGGTACGGTTCGTGCGCTTGCGAGTACGTTAAAATTGCACAAGTTTTTGGCGCCGTTGCCGGGGACTTGGTCAGGAAAATAAATTAGATCTTAATTGACTTTTTCTTTCTATCAGTTGTAGTTAGGATTTTAAAAAAAAATTATGGTGTTGTGTGGTGTATGAAAACGTGGAAACGTGATCAAACACATCGTATTGTTAGCTGTGATTTGCCATTCGTAATGGAAGAACAAGGTGAGGATACTAAAACTCTTAGGGAGTTATTTTCGCCCATTACCACTAACACTCCTTGTATAGTGTTGCCTGCAACTACTGCATCACACTTTGAGCTGAAGCCACAAATAATTCAATTCTTGCCCACTTTTCATGGATTGGACAAAGAATATCCTTACATGCATGTAAAAGATTTTCTCAAAATTTGTGCTACCTGTAAATTTCAAAACTTTACAGATGACTTTGTTCGCCTTCGTTTGTTTCCTTTTTCCTTGAAAGATAAGGCGAAAGCATGACTTAATTCTTTGTCCCCTAGATCTATCACCTCATGGGAACTTTTGGTCACTAAATTTCTTTCTAAATTTTTTCCAATGTCCAAAACCAATGTCTTGAGGAGAGAAATTGCAGATTTTTATCGGGAAGAGCATGAAAAATTTTATGAGAGTTGGGAAAGGTTTAAGGATTTGATTTTAATAGGAATGAAATTGACTAGTAAAATTACTGTCAAAATTATGAAACCAAGAATGAGTAAAAGAATCATTTTTAGTAAAATAATACTTTTGATCATGCTTGTATGCAGTCATAATAGCTAAAAGGAATAGAATGACCAGGTAGATCTTGAAGTGCAGAAGGGTGGGATCCCCATTCTTTACATGATAAGATCTTGACTATGAATAATTTGTGGAAGATGACTTTTTTCTGAGAAAGATCGAACGTATCAAATATAGGATCATTCTTGACATACAAAAGAGGATAGCTTTGTAGAAGCTAATTGATTTGGTTTGGTGGCAAGTAAAGAATTCCTTATCTTTATGGTTGCCCTCAAATTTTACTAATTAGCTACTATGACTACATAGAAGCATGGTCAAAAGTCTTATTTTACCAAATGAGTGTTTTACTCATTCTTGGTTCCTTAATTTTGACAATCATTTCACTAGTCAATTTTCTTATTAATTTCATCATTGGCGGCAAATGTTCGATTCCACACCTGATATTTTCCAATAACCACTTCTGCAATCCATGCAGTTGTATGCCACAAGACACAAAGTTAATTACTATCATAGGCAATTCTAAATAATCTCCTTATTTTCATGTAAATATAAAATTCTTTGAATTTTGAAATGTGAATATAAAATTAGTCATAATATCTACACCCACAGATTTTATGTAAAATGGTTAGACAAATTTAAATTTGATCGCATCATTTCTCAAGTTACATAGAAATTTTCTCCCCAAAAGGAAATATCTCAATTTATGGCTGATAAAGTCAACTTGCAAACAGCTTATACAGATTTTAGATTGTGACTTTGTTTAGTTTTCACAAAAAGCAAAAAGTTTTATAGCTTATACAAAAAGCAGAAAGGAGATTGCAGCCCTTGCCCAGGGCAGTAGCTGGAAGGAGAAAAAGAGGTGAAGAATACTTTTCGGAGAAAAAGAGGTGAAGAATACTTTTGGGAGAAAAAAAGGCGAGCGTGTTGGGAAAAAGAGAAAGATGTAAGGAACCAAGTGATGGGGAAGGGCTTGGTTGAGAATCTGAGATAGCGGTTCGGCTTGGCTCAAAAAATAATGAGCTATTTTTGTCTTCTTAAATGAGGTGTCTAAAATCTTGTCCTTATCTGAAAAATTGAACAGATCTCCTTTGCACAGAATCTTTTCCCGGAGGCTCTGTGCTTGAAAGATTAATACTGATACTTTCCATGCCTTATAGTCTAGTATACGTTATAATGAAGGACGTGGTATTACAGCACAAGGAGAGACATGTCACAGTACAGTACAACAGCATGCATTTCATTGACGATGAAGCTAAAGAAAAATACAACAATGGCTTCCATTGATGCTTGTTTAATTTCCTCGTATATAAAACCATCAGTTCATCCCGGGGTGTACGAAAGAGTGGGGAAAACAAATAAACAAGTGATCAAAGTAGGCATAAGTCGATCTTCTTCTTTAATTGATTGTAAGTAATTACTTACAGGGCTGGACGATCGATCGAGCTGTCTTCCAAAAATTGCCGCTTGTAAATCACATAGTACTGTACAAGTGGAAGTCTCCAGTAGATGAATGCTTAGACAGCGATCCGCAGTTAAGGATCACCTCTGAACACATTTGTCAAAACTAAGAGCACGTCTTGAAGTCGGCTAAACTACGGTTATAATGTTTATCGGAGGAGGGCTGAAAAAGTTTGAGCCCTATAATTTTCTTCTTCCTTCGATTATTGAGGGCAGGGGAGGAAGTTCTAGAAGTCATGAGTGGATTCCAGCTCGATCGACGTCTTTCTGTACCCTTTTCCACTTTTTTAAAGAGTCTTACGTAAGCTCAGAAAACAGAACAACTACTGTGTTTCGCAATGTTAGTCGTGCTTCCAGCTCGAGTCTATTTGTCGGGACGGAAACAATTCAAAACCGGTAAAATTTTGAGGTTGTCCAAAGCGCAAATCATTGACTGTTGGGCAGTATATTGTGGACCCTTGCCTGCCATGTGACAGATTGAAGAAATCAAAACAAAATTGAAAGGTAAAGAATCAAAGAAATGGCGACTATTACAAACAGCTGAAAACTATCCGGGAGGGCCAGTAACTTCTACATTAATTACTTATTCAATTTATAAATGTGTGTCAAAATTTTGGTCTAATTAAAAAAATTATTTCAGCCATTTTTTTATATAATATTTATTAAAATATTTTTTCTTTTTATTTTTTCATCAATTCTAGTAAATTATTTTCATTTTTTCACCAATATCTATACTCTAAAATTTTAACTACCTCAAAATTTTGACACTCAAGCACCACTGCAACATTGACTTATTTTATCCAAACGTTAATACAAATAGCATTAAATAGGGACATTGGTTCACATGTTTTGTCTCTCTTAAATTTCTCCATACAATTCAGGATCACTTCTTGTCCTTACTCTTTAATTTTGTTGCTATTGAACTTGGTTAATTTCAATTTTGCAACATTTAAATGTGCATTGAAAGGTTGTAATGTTTCAATAACGAATTGTAAATGATATTAATCCAACTATATATACGTCAGTTCATTAAGGTGGTACTTCAGTTCACGACTGCCCGACTCTGCTTCACACATATAAACGGGGATTTTCAAAAGAGAGCTACTTTGTTACCTTGTTTTTCTACTTTATCACTCCTGTATGACCATCTTTTTGGATGTCGGCAACAGAAAGCAAGTGTTTCAATTATTAGCAAATTGCATGTGCAGCTCCTTCCGTCCTCTATCCTCCTCTATTCCTGCCATTTATGACCGAATCTCTCAATAAACCTATATTTCTTTCAATTTTTAGGGGCCTTATTCCGACGGTTCTTGTGGCTAGATTTACGCTTTTCTATAGGTTTTTGAAGATCACGATTGACGAGGACCACATCTACATCAACTGGAGAAGATTTCTGCACCGGCCAACCATCAACGGGACGACGCGTGTGCTCTCACGCGCACGTCCCTTTTTCTTCATTTCTTAGCTGTAAGTTGTCCTCTCCGGTATGCACGCGCCAAGTGGATGGTATCTGGATGTCCAAGCGCTCCTCGTGGTCATCTCTGATGATCGGCTGAGTGGCGTGTGTGGACCCACGCGTGAGTGGATCTCGCAAGCCTCCTCATTTTCAAATTTGGTCGGGTTTTCGCCTCCCGTTGCTGGTTCTGCCACCATCTTCCGCCATCGACTTTCCTTTTCCTCTGGTCGTCTCAGCTTGCTGCCCTTTGTGTGCTCTCCACCCTATATGGGTCTCTATCCGCCTTTTTGGACTTGGATTTGTAAGGCCGTTTGACCCATTTGCTCGTTGGTCCGTCGCCTCTCCGGAAGGTCTGACACGCCGCTTAGAACATGTACTTGAGTTTTTCAAACCTCCTTGATCTTAATAAAATTTTGATGTTTTGATTGAAATATTGCATGGCCTCACTTCAAGCTCCAGACGTCCGGCAACCCAAATGTCAACTCATGAGCATATAATCTCATAAACGGCCATGTGTGGTTAATCATTTTTTTTAAAGTGTACTTTAAATTTATTTTCCAGTCCAAACATTATTTTTTTCACACACAAAACATGATAATTTTCAATGAAATTTTCTATCTAAATCAATTTTTTTCAAAAACAACACAAAAACTAAAAGAACTTTTATAAAAATTCATCTCACAAATTTTTTTTTATCCAAATCTATTTTTTTACGCTCACATTTTCCAACAAAATAAATTTTAAAAAATTTCTCTTTCCAAGCATCAATTTTTATGAACCCACCATTTTCATGAATACTTAAAAATATATCTCAAAAAACTCATTACAGGAATGAGTTTGTAACCTTGTCCAAGTTCTCGTCTATATAGAAGGATGTTTGGATTAAGGAGAGAACATGCATGAGGATTAGGATGGAGAGTATAGAACGTACATTCTTTTCTCTCTCTTTTTTTCCCAGTTTTTTTTTTCTTTATTCTCTTAAAAATAAAGTGATTTTAGAATTTTTTTTTTCGTACAGCATCCTCCACTTACCAACTTGCTAGCTCAATTTTGTAATTCTTAATTGTTAGGCTATGTTTGTTCAAGAAGGGCGTTGTTTTGGTGTCTGTATCGATTGACAATTAATGTAACTAATTTTGGTGTTATATGGAGTACTCTAATCCCAGGATGAACATCTTCTTTCACAGAAAAATAGAAGCATTAGCTTATTGTTCTGCAATATGATTGGTGGGGCTCCAACTTTGTTTCTTAATTACCTCTTCCTTCATTCAATGTGGCCAGATGATTACGGAAGTGGACCAAAATTGAAATTTTCGAATCATTGAACTGTTATTCTTTACTAATCAATTGTTATCAAGAGAATTAACTCAATTATAAGTGGATAACTTTTGAAGCACCATTCAAAAGAAAAACCATTATAAGTTATCAATGCCACCTAAAATATACAAAGAAGACAAACTTTACAAACGGTGAATTAGACACTCCAAACTCATTTGCTGTTAACAACCTGATGAAATAATATGAATACCCTACTCGAATCTGCTCTGTGGGGCAACCATCGCAGACCCTTGAGATTCTTCATATGGATTCTTCATGAATGATCTTGTTCTTCAACACTGAAATTCCAACAACCAAACTCTTTAAACACTTTGAAGGCTTTACAATAGAAAGTTGATTTCAAAGTGATTAGATGAGAGAAAAAGCTAATAATTTAGATCTGGAATATTTGAGGCATTTTTTTTTTCTCTCAAATAGAGGCTAAAATAAATAATGTACGACCTCCTTACATAAATGGTATTTTTCTCTATTATACATCTACATACTAGATCTCGAGTGTCACTTTTAAAGTTATTTAAGAGATACAGTCTCATCATAATTTTGTGAAGATTATGTTTATTTACTTATCCATATCCAATGATACAATCATCAAAACTCAAGAAGATCATGTTTATTGAGATTTTGAATTGTTCTTGAGTATCACAAGTGCTTATCCATATCAGATGCAATCTCATCTGTAATGCTCCGAACCCCGACGATTAGGGAGTTACTTCTTTGCGTAAAATCACTAAAAAGGGGCAAAAATTAAGGATTATAAATCAATTATCACAAAATAAACAATCTTGATAACAAACTCACGTTAAAACTTCGAAACAATTGAATAAAAACAATTTGTTTAGAACTCTTTAAAAAACTGGAAAACAACAATGAAAACTCTTAATCTAACTGAAACTCTAAGCCTTCTCTCAGCTACACACCCAAGCGCCATCTATCACGACTCTCGGCACGCTTCTAAATATCATATGAAAAGAGACAGATAAGGGGCGAGTTCAACAACTCGATAAGCAAAATCATTATGCTAGAGTGTACTTCAAGAGCAACATTTAATAATAAAATCACTAGAAAAAATGTAAATCTCAATTCATATAACTATAACTGTAAAACAACTTTTGTCTTTATTACTAATACTATAAAAAATCTCATTCGCAATAATTGTATGTCACGTTTACCCCCGTGACAAGGTTGTGCAATTGCTACCTAGTTTGGGGATTAGCCAAACTAAGCATGTCATGCCCCAAATGCTATCCCGTAGGGCCAATGACAGCCGCGAGCAATCCCTAAAGAAAGCTCCAGCGAACTTAACCATACATAGTAGCGGAAAAGAATCGAGAGAGAGAGACGGGCCAAGAACTAATCATGACTTAACTTCATAATATACCACCAATGGAAGAGTAGGGTCTTAAATTACATAACATATAACTTTCATAACTTAAGTGACGGATCGCCTCGGTCAACAGTCACCAACAACAAAATACATAAAAATCTACTCTTCTCAAGACAGGTAATCCTCCTGACTTCCTTCACCTGAAACATCTGGAATGATACATTTTGAAAACTGTGAGTCAAAAGACTCAGTAAGGGAAAACGTAAACTTGTAAACATGAGTTTATGACTTGAACATGAATATCATGAATAAGCGTAAATCTTGATGCACATGCATGTTTCATGGTTGCATATGACATATGCACATGTACTTGCTCTTGAAAATGTATGCTTGCACTTGTAACAATCTTGATCTTAAAAAACATGCTCTTGAACTTAAAACAACACATGGTCCTTGGAAAGTGTTTTCTTCTTGACTTGTGGGCTACATACGCTCCATTTAACCCCTGAAGTCAGGGTTGTGCGTTCCCATCAGAACCGTCTCCCTTTCCTTTGGGGACATTTCATTTGGTCGAGCTAGCCTACCTTCTCGCATTCGTCCTTTAGTGTGGTTGCACTTAACTCCAGGGTTCACTCATCCTTCTCGCATTCGTCCTTCGGTATGAGTGCCCTCCTTGATGGTAGGGTACCGACCAGAGCCCCTTACTTAACTTGACATAATCTTTCTTACTTTCATTGCATAAAACTTCTTTTAGAAAATCATGCAATGCTCGTGTTATGACATGCTTGCTTATAATGCCATGCTTGTTCATGTAAAACCATGTTGAGTATCATTCCAGTTTTCGTAAAGATGTAAGCTTCTACTAATTTCCACTTACCTTGCTTCTCTTGATATTCGCATGTTGCTTCGCCTACAAGCGAGTTACATACGTTACATAATGTTTAGAGATTTAATCAACATACAAGTACTTCTAAGTGTTCTTGGTTTTTCAAAAGTACATATCTTTGAAATATGATTTCATTTTCAAAATATTACTTTAACTAGTTTTCGTAAAACAATTGAAGAAAGACAATTGAACATGAGCATCAAACATCTCCAATACGGTTGCAAAGTACACTGATTATTCTCAACAACATCGTTGATTTCAAAGCCTATTCATGAAATTCAACAATAACATCTCATGCTAAGTATCTCAAGCCAAATCAACAACCTATAATTCATCTAGCTTAATATCTCTTGTTCAATACTTTACATTATACCATGCCTGGGTTAATGACCATCGAATTCCCACTATCTTATCCTCAATAAAATTATTAACTAGGTTTGGTCAACTAGTCTCAATGATAGGGTCCTACACATCTTCAATAGGAACTCAAAAACTCAATATCTGAAATTTAACAGGTCTCGCTCGAGCGCCAAGTCTCTGTCCAATTTTCATCTATCCTCGCTCGAGCGGTGGTCGAGTGCTAACTCTCTGTACGAAAACTTCCAAGGCCGCTCGAGCACCTGTTGAGCGCTGGTCAAGCGGCTCAACTCTGTATCACAAATTTCCTTAAAGCCGCTGGAGCGCCTGTCACATGCTGATCGAGCGCGATTGTGCCTAAAAACAGGGCACTAAAAACTCCCTATTCCAACAACCTAAACATGATTTCTAACTTGATTCTTTTGACCAATAGCAAATCCACACAATTTATTACGTGCCTAAACAATCTCCAAGCACATTGACCATTTGGCCACATCAATAACACTAACCTACATATAACATTATTTCTCCATGATTTTTAACTAATCATTTCATTAAATATCATTAACCTACCTCAAATCAGAAACATTATTTCATCTAATGAAGTCACAAAATTCGGCATAGCAGCAACCTATATACATGCATATCATTATCTCCAATATTTTAACCAAGACACCACTTTTTAGCCCAAAACCATGGCTTTAACCCTTCCTCCATCAATCAACAACATCACAACCACAACTCCAACAATCACAACCTAATCAGATCCAACATTCAACATACTTCCAAAGGGAAAATGAGCACAAGAACACAAGAATGCTTGGCTAAAACAACAAGCCTAAACCTTGAAGAAAACACCCTAGCTTACCTTTCTAAAGCTGGACACAAGCTGATTAGGGAAAAACCTAGCATAGGAATACCTAAAGTTAGATCTAGGAAAGAAAAGAGAAATGAGATGGACATACAAAGAGGAATCAGATATTCTTTTACCTCTTCCACCTTCTACCTTACTCGGCCAACACCAAGGCTTCCTTTCTCTCTATCTCTTGGCTTCTCTCTAGTGTGCTACAAAGGGCTGAGATGAGGGCAAGGAAGTGCTGTGATGAGGCTTAAGGTGAAGTGAGATGAGGGCAGCTGCTGGAAATGCCGTGAAGAAGAGAAAGAAATGCTTTGGAGAAGTGAAGAGGGTTCTTGGCCAAAGAGAGAAAATGAGCTGAAATGGTGAGTGATTCGGTCAAGTGGAGTGAAGTGAGGGGAAAAGGGTTTCAGCCAAATGCAAGGGCTGAGTTTTTCGGTGAAGAGTGAAGTGAGGTGAGCTAAGTGAGGTGAGAGATGTGAAGGAGATGAAAAAGGGGCTGAATCTAGTCTATGTACGTCCAAGGAAACAAGAAGAAAAGGGTTTCATTTGCTCTAGCCCATGTGCCATGTCAGTGCATTTAAGTGTCTGTCTCCTCCACCTTTCCAATTCTTTGTTTCCCATACATCTCACGTGAATTCTTCTTCCATTCTCCATAAGTCTTTATCTTACATCACATCTTCTTTTTCAGCCAACATCACATCTCCTTTACTTGCATTTACCTCTTTGTCTCCTAACTCAAGCCCTACAAGTGAACCACCCTAAAACCATTTCAGTTTTCTCTTTGCCTTTCACGTAAACCTCCTCTCTTGCCTTTGATTTTTCTATTTTTTTTTCATTTTATCTTTCTCTTATCACATGGTCTACTTTATAGGCATATTAATTTATCTCCATTATAAGCACTTTAACTTATCTCCATTATAAACACACTAACTTATCTCCTAGTTCTTTATCAGGCTATCCTATAAGCCTACCAACTTATCACTTAATTCTCTTAATGATGCTTAAGACTACCTAATGGAGATTAAGGGTTACTTAATAAGGACATAAAATAACTTACATGCACAATATAGAATTTCACAACATAATGAAATACTTAGGAAAACTTATAATTCAAAATACCATAATCAACTTAACATCTTACATTGGCCAAATAATAGCCCCTTGAATGTAAATCCAAAAACAAATACATAGAGTAAATAGCAAGAATGAAATACGGGGTCTCACAAAGCCAATAATATAGGTAGAACTCTTCCTTACTTTACATTGGTTATGCTCAAGTGTGCAAAAAAAAAAACACTCAAAAAGAACCTACAAAATAAACCCCTTCTTTTTCCAGAATGGGTGCATTTAATGAGTTGCAATTGGTACCAATGAGCTATCTCTGTAAACTAAGGGTCTCAGGGTTTGAAAATACGTAACATATCATACTATAAATATCACTTTAAACTTTGCAGCTTTTTTTTTATGAAACATAATGCACAAATTTTAAATAATAATAAACATAAAAAAGCTTTGATTTAAACATTGAAAACAAAGCGTAAAATCATTGGACATAAAAATAGGCTCATGTTTACATATTTCATTGTATAATCTTTGACAGTTATATCATAAACTAATAATGCATATAAAACTTCGAGGGTTTTCAATAAAACATGCAATTCACAAATATCACTTCGGTCTTTTTGGAAAATCTAGCATAATAACCTCGCTTTCCTCGCCTTTCATAACACTTTAGCTCTTTATCAATTAACTTTCAAGAGCTCAAGAAACTAGACTAGAACCTTCAAAAATACGCTTGATTTCTCATTCTCCCAATCAATACACAATATCACAGAGACTAACAAAGTATATAAAAGACTAATTGCAACCCTATTTAAAGAAAGACTCTAAATTTAAAAAGAAGATAAGAATAGTTTGCTATCCATTTTAAAATTCAAACATTTTCTAGAAGTATTCAAATTCAAAACCTTAAAATCTGAAGAGATAAAGAAAAAAAATCTCTTCTTTAAATTTCAAATACTTTTAAAAATATAACATTTTCAAATCAAATCAATATTTAAAACAATAAAAAAACACTTTTAAAACCAGATAACTTTTTCATATAATTCGAAATTTGAAATTCAATAAAAATAATATTGAAATAATAAGAAGAAAATTCGGGGTGCTACGATCAACCCTCCCTAAAAAAATTTCATCCTCGAAATTTGCCGCATCTTACCCAAATGAATAACTCCATAAAACCAATCGAAACAATACACGCTTCTGCAACGCACTATAATCATTTGACTTCCTAGAAATTTGTTGCATCTTATCCAATGAATAACTTCATAAAACCAATCAAATCAATACATGCTTATGCAGTACACTCTAATCATTCGACTAATAATCTTATAATTTTCTCCAATACGTTATTCAAGACTAAAACCCAAGCTCATCAAACATCAAGGCTAAAACACGATCAATATCAATATCTGCAAAAACAATACTCAAGTAATCAATTTATTCTACCAAATTCTGCCTGCAAAAAAATTAATCAAATCACATACCTTCAAACAAATCTCTTTTTATTGTCTACAAAATCTAAAAAATCGGTAGTTTTAATACCAAATTGTAATGCCCTGAACTCCGACAGTTAGATGGTTACTTTTTGCGTAAAATTAATAAAAATCAGCAAAAATCAGGGGTAGAAATCAGTTATCATAAGATAAATGATCTTGATAACAAACTCACATCAAAACTTTAAAATAATTGAACAAAAACACTTTATTTAGAACTTTTTAAAAACGGTAAAATAACAAAGAAAAGTTTTAATCTAACTGAAACTATAAGCCTTCTCATAGCTACCCACTCAATCGCCATCTATCCCGACTCTCTGCACACTTTTAAATATCATCTGAAAAGAGTGGACAAATAAGTGTGAGTTCGACAACTCGTTAAGCAAAATCATTATGCTATGGTGTACTTCATGAGCCATATTTAATAAGTAAAAATCAATAGAAAACTGTAAATCTCAATCCATATAACTATAACTATAAAACAACTTTTATCTTTAATAGTAATTCTATATCAAATCCCTTTGTCACTAACTGTGAGTCACGTTTACCCCCGTGACAGGGTTGTGCAGTTGTTACCTAGTTTGAGGATCAACCAAACTAAGTCAATACTATGGGTAGAATTCTTCCTTACTTTGGCATTGACATGTCTAAGTGTGCATTCAGAAAGAACCTACAAAATAAACCACTCCGTTTTCCAGAATGGGTGCACTCAATGGATTGCAATTGGTACTAATGCACTATCTCTATAAACTCTGAGAGTCAGGGTTTGAAAATACACAATATATCATATTATAAATATCACATTGAACTTTGCATATTTCTCTTCTTTTCATGAAACATCATGCACAAATCTTAAATAATTATAAACATAAAAAAGCTTTGATTTAAATATTGAAAACATAATGTAAAATCATTGAACATAAAAATAAGCTATTGTTTACACATTTCATGTTATAATTTTTGACAATTTTATCGCAAAGTAATGCACATAAAACTTCGAGGGTTTTCAATAAAACATGCAACTCTCAAATATCACTTCGGTCTTTTAGGAAAATCTAGCACAATAACCCTGCTTACCTCGCCTTTCATAACACTTGAACCCTATATCAATTAACTTCCAAGACCTCAAGAAACTAGACTAGAATCTTCGAAAATATGCTTAATTTCTTATTCTCCCAATCAATACACAATATCGCAGAGACTTATAAAGTATTTATAAAAGAATAATTGCAACTCTATTTAAAGAAGAACTCAAAATTTGAAAATGATAATAATGGCTTGCTATCCATTTTAAAATTCAAACATATTTTAGACGTATTCAAATTCAAAACTTTAAAAATTAAAGAGATAAAGATAAAACATCTCTTCTTTAAATTTCAAACACTTTTAAGAAGATAACCTTTTCAAATCAAATCAATATTTCAAACTTTAAATACTTTTAAAACGGGATAAATTTTTCAAATAATTTGAAATTCAATAAAATAGTATTTAAATAATAAGAAGAAAATTCGGGGTGCCACATCATCAAAAATTCAAGTGCTTATCTTATCCAGTGATGCAATCTCATCAACTTGATAATCTTACAATTGAACGAAGTTCTACTGCGAAAAGCATAATATTCAGGTTAAAAGTTCTGCACCATATTTGTGGTGTTTGAGTGCCAAAATGTTGGCCACTCTTAATTAAAAAAGTACAAAATAATCTCTTCCCAACAAATCATTCATTTTTATTATAATATTCATTCAAATCTTTTCTCTATTTACTTTTTCACCCATTCCTATAAATTATCTTCAATTTTTCACCAACTCTCATATCCCAAAATTTTGATTTGGCACTCAAACACGGATTGTTTTAATTCACGTACAAATCTCATATTTAACTTTGCTAGCTCAATTAATATTCTTGACCCACTAAATAGAGAAGAGAAGGTTCTTTTTATTTCCTACCAAAATTAATATAAAAAGGTATACACAAATAATGTAAAATTCCAATATAATATTTTATTTTTTGGATTTGAAATTATGAATTTGATAAATAAGAGATTATCATGAGTTTGGCTTCTGAATTTGAATAGCATTGTAAGGAATATCTTAATAGATGCCTGCCCGCCTGGTTGCAGCACCATGCATCTCCAACCCATATCGGTTTGCGCCCTCATGAGTCCATTAGGCCAAGCACTACTTGCCGGCAAACGGGTCGGATATATTATGCGGGACAAATCACAAATGGGTATGCATAATTTTTTTCTCCGTTCAAAATCATTTGGTTATTTGGTGTTCCTTTCTTTCCAAACAGATTATTAGAGTTTTCGAAAGCATCATAGCAGGTAATCAGAGTTTTGCCATAAAAAATGTAGTTCCTTCGTTTGTTGTCGAAACAAAATTGTAGAGTAGCACTAATGGACAATTACATAGTACCATGGGATCATAGAAGTTGATACTTAGGCTCTGTTAAGAGTGGCCAAATAATCAGAGTTTTTTTTTACTTAGATTTACTTTAGTTTTTGGTTTATCTGGTGAGGCAAAATGGAAAATTTTGGAAGGTCCGATATTGTATTTATAATTTTATAGTTCCAACCTTACTTTTACGTTATCTTCTATGACCTGAGAATGACTCAGAGCCGAGGAAAACCTTTTTGATTCTCAGATGTCAAACTGTTCAAAGATTTATTTAAATTAACTTTTTGAAAATATTCATGAGTTTTTAAAATTGATAAATGACTGCCTGAATTTAGGTTATACTTACAATATTACTTCTTTAGTAGATTAATTTCTAATAGAATTGATGATGTAGCAGGTCATGTGTCTCATGTAATTTGCCGCCTGTCATGAATTTTAATACAAATTATAATTATAACAACAAATTAAATTAACACATAAAACTAGTTCAACCCATAAACTAAATAAAATGATATTATAATATTTTATTATTATTTTTAAGACAATGCCACGCGATCATATATTAACACTTGTCGTAGCATGTTATAAATTCGATTAGAAATCTAGATGAAAATGTGATGGGTATGGTGTATAAGCAAGCAGTACTGATTTGTCAATTTTAAAAATTTAGGTAATTCTTTAAATTTTAGGGTGAATTTTAAATTTTCTTAAACTAAAGGCAAAAACAAAAGAACCTATACAAAAAATAAAATAAAAATTGAGTAGAATCCACTCTGTCCAATAATTAATACTATATTTCTACTCAAAGTTTGTTTGCAAGAGTATTTTAAGATAATGCAACAAAATTCACAAAAAAAATATTCAAAATCTTAAAAAATCATACACAAACTCTAATAACTTTTCATACAAACTCTAATACATTTTTAAAAAATATTTTGAGAAATTGACAATTTGATCATTAGGTTTTGACCCTTAATGACAAAATAGTCACACGGATTTTTTTTTTTGCCCAGAGTCCTTGTGCTTGTGACTTTTTACTCATTTCGTCACTCTTCCATTTGCATTTTTAAATGAATGCACTAACACGTCATCATCTTCTCCAACTCAGCTTCATTAATCCACGAAACATTAACTAAACAACCTACAGCTTTTTTTAATTTTTTTTAAATTTTTTCCCTTTCATTTTAGCCTTCAAACTCGAAGGACACATGAATAATGTTCCGTCGGAGTTGTCAGCGTTGATGGGTTGCGAGAAGATGCAATTGTTAGTGATGTCGGGTCGACAACGAAGAATCCGTTGCTGCCTTTTCTCATGAAGCTTTACAACTTGGTGAAGACCCGAAGACCGACTCCAACAATAGCTTTGTTGTCTGGAACCGCACGAGTTCGCCGCCAAGCTCCTGCCCAAGCACTTCAAGCACAAAAACTTCGCCAGCTTCGTCAGGCATTTGAACACCTACGTCGCTTCTCACCGTCTATCTGTTTTCTCCCTCTTTTCTCATCATCTTCTTTATTCTTACTTTTCTGCTGCAAGAAATTTACAGATTATTTTAAGAATTTCATTAGGATTTGGCGAGCTTAATTTTTGGATTGTGAATTAGAAGTTTGAGTGAGACAAGGAGCTAAGAGATTAGTGTGTCAAACAACAAGAGAAAAAGGGTGTATAGTGGATTGAAATCTTCACTACCATAGTGTTTTCCAGTTGGAAAATTGACTGATGCACATGTGTTAAGTTCATGTCCTATGTTCATTTATTCAGTTTTTTTCACTTTTCTCTTTTTGGTGATTATGAGGATGTTCGATTAGAGTAAATTTTGAGAATTTTTAGGTGAGGTTAACTTTATTGGTATGCGTGTTGTAGTTATTTGTATGTGGTGTTAAAAATGATGTTTGGTTGTAAAAAAATTTTGTATTCTGAGAATTCTAAAGAATCCTGAGGATTCATAGCAACCGAACACATCCTATATTAGTTTTTCATGGGTCATAATATCACTGACCCAACCTATCAAAATACAATAACCCATCTACGAACTTGGCCAAGACCACATGCGTGTTCAAGGCCCCAACCCGCACAAATATGAATTAATCCCCCCAAATCTTATCGTCTGGCTCTTCAAGGAGTCCTAGGGCTCAATGTATTCAACTCCTTTTAGGACAATGACACTCGCATCCTATATAAGACATGTACCCCCATTATATTTTCTAAGCTTAATTACTTATCAAGACTAAACTCTTCTTGAGATCTAACTTAGGCATCGAAGTATCCACATCTGATGTCGCATGTCTTCTTGTTCCCTTTCGGGTCTGATCGGCTCTAACACTTGGTGATATTGACGTCATCAGTTAGCGACATCGGTGGAATTTTAGAAAAAAAACCTCCTCTAAAACTCCCTTCGACCATCTTGTTCGCACCCTTCTCCAAGATGACTTCCTCTACTGAGATACCTAACAGGGATCAACCACCTCAGGTGATGAACTCGGAACTTGTCCACAACAGCAATGCGGTGATCGTACTCAACAACAACGCAGTGACGAACTTGGAACTCGACAACAATGGAGTGATCGTCCCCAACAGCAACGCTGTAACGAACTCGAAACTCATCCCCAACAGCGATGCGTTGCTGGCCACCTTGGTTCAGACCATCGACAATCTTGTCCACCAGAACAACATCATCCCACATACTACAACTCCTTCGTCCCTTCCACATTGACATATATCTCCCTCACATGAAGAAAATGTAGACAACTGCTCAACTCACCAATCTCCTCCTAAACAACGTGGATCAGATAATTGGCAGGCTGCCTTAAATGAGTAGATGGCTGGATAGGCAGAACATATATGACTACTTCAACAAAATTTGAGCAAACTGAAAGACCCTAAAACAGACTGACTTCTCCATACCCCCGAGTTTTTGACCATCCTAGATTGAACTGTTTGACGATTCTGACGATCCCTGTGAGCACTTGGAGATCTTCCGCTTGCACATGCATGTCCAATCCTATGTAGACGCCATCCTCTGCCGTGCATTCTCATTAACCCTTAAGGGATCAACACAACAATGATTTTCTTGTCTACCAGCTGGAACATCGACGACTTCAACACCATCAACATGCAGTTCATGAGTCACTTCATATCTAATGGACGGATCAAACGCCTGACCTCCTACCTGTTCAGTGTCAAGGAAAACCCAAAGAAACCTATGCAATTTCGTAGCGCGCTTCAACCGCGAGGCAATCACTGTTTCCTAGGCTAAAAATGAGGCCAAACTTATGGCTCTGACTACAAGCCTTCAACCGAGCGACTTCCTCAAAACCCTCATGAGGAAGGCCCTGACCAATTTTGCTGTGGCCATGACAAAATCATAAAAACACATGGACTTCGAGGACATGTTCGTTGCACGTCTCCTTTCACGACATTGACCGTTCTCACTGTAGAGATCCATGACGAGGAATCGGCAGAGACCGCTCACCACGACCCATGCGACATGATCAACTGCGTCAGGAGCAACGTCTTCTCCCTACTTTCACAGCTCTTAACACTACCCCTAGGAAGATTTTGATGCAGATAAGGCAAGACCCAAATGTTAAGTGACCTCAGAATCTAAAAACACCACCAGAGAGACGAGATTGGAACAAGTACTGCGATTTCCATAAAGACCACGAGTACAACACGGATGACTATTATGAGCTTAAACGACATATCGAGTATTTGCTCCAATAAGGAAATCTGCAGCACTTGATACTAGAACATGGCACCCCTAGACGAGACCGACCTTGCAGCTAAGAATGGGAATACGCTCAACTCCAGGACCACCAACCCATCACAAACAATCTACCCTCACAGCTAGACTTACCCCCACCACCTCATCTCCAAGGGGAGGTGCTCTAGTAGGAGAGCATAGAAGAATTACATGTGGGAAGTACAACACCAACAAATCTTTCTTGCAGAACAACACTTCAAACGACCTCATACAGAGGGAATACCCATTACATTCACGGAAGCCGATGCAAAAGGAGTCCTGCAATCTCACAATGATGCACATGTCATCGACAACCGTAGTTCGGCCGATATAATCTTCTCCGAGGATTTTGACCAATTGGGCATTAGAGAATCCCCTCTCGTACTTTGGGATATTGAGCTATTCGATTTCGCTGGAGAACGGGTCAGTTCGGTAGGCTCTGTACTGTTATCGATAACTATGGGCACTTACCCCATCTCTGTTACCACCCTCATCAATTTTCTCGTAGTCAACAAATGGTCCTCATACAACGCCATCATCAGGTGCTCTTCCGACTAGATGTTGTCAAAGGATATCAGTGGGCTACTTGAGATTGTTACTACTCTGCCCTCAAAGGTGAATCTTGCCAGATAGTGGAGGAAAGCCACAAGGAGACTGACATCATGCAGGAGATGCAACATCTCATTGGCAAAGTATTGGCCCTCAATCGGTTCATATCCCAATCTTCCGACAAATGTTTGTCATTCTTCAAAACTCTCCGCACCAGCTTTGCATGAACTGATTAGTGTACCATGATGTTCGCTCAGCTTAAAGAATATCTTAGTAGCCCACCATTACTCAGTCATCCGAACCAAGGCGATACACTCTACCAATTCCTAGCCGTCATCGACTGGGCCCCAAGCACCGTCTGGCTCAACGAAGAGGACGGACACCAACGTCCCATATACTATATTAGCAAGGCTCTACGAGGGGTCGAAGAATAATATTCCACTATAGAGAAAGTGACATTTGCCTTCCTTGTCATAACACGGAAGCTCGGACCATATTTCCAAGCTCACACACTTGTAGTTCTCACCAGCCTACCGTTAAAGAAAGCATTACAAAACATCGAAACCTCTGGGCATTGACACAATGGGTCATTGATTTAGGTGAGTTTGACATCAAATACCAACCCCACACAGCAACTCGCAGATAGGTCCTAGCTGATTTTATGTTTGAAATTGAAGATGTACACATAGCTCGAGCGACTGGCTAGAGCAACCCTCCCCCAGCGAAACATGTCTGGACTGCTGATGTCGATGGCTCCTTAAACAAGTGGGCCAGTGGTGCAGGCTTGGTTTTGATGTCACCGATCAGATGATCGTACGATATGCCCTCCCGTTCAACTTCAAAGCTACAAACAATGAAGCCGAGTACGAAGTCGTCCTAGCAGGCCTTAGCATCCCAAGTTTCTTGGGTGCTGATGGAATCAACATGCACAACGACTCCTAACTTGTGGTTGGCCTAGTCAGAGGGGAGTTTGTAGCAAAAGGAGACAATATGAAAGTGTATTTGGCTCGTATACTGGAACTTACACATCTCTTTAAACATTTCTCCATAAAGTAGATACCTCGCGAGGATAATTCCCTGGCCAACAGCTTGGCTCAGATGGCTTCAAACCCTTACTATGTGGAGAGTCATGTAGATGTCCCCCTTAAAATCTTGGATAAGCCTTCCATTTGCTTCAACACATGTGGTGTGGCAAATAATCCAAGGGGAATGGTGGGGTGCACCAATCAACCGTTTTCTCCTTTCCGAAGATCTCTCAGTTGATAGAGGAGAGGCTAGAAAAATACGAATGAAGGCTACTCAGTACACAATACAATTGAATGAGCTCTACAAATGAAGTTTCTCCGGACCTCTCCTCCGATACCTAGCTCCCCTTGAAGGAGAGTATGTTATCTGGGAAATCCACGAAGGGATATGCAGGAACTATGCAAGAGGAGGGTCATGGTAAAAAGCTGGGACAAGTGCCAGCGCAATGTAACCATCCAATGACTGCTAGTGAAAAATATTACCTTGGTCAGTTCCCCATGGCCCTTTTCACAGTGGGGGATCAACATCGTATGATCTTTTTTGCTCGGGGAAAGAGCAAGTGAAGTTCTTGGTAGTAGCGATCGACTACTTCACTAAGTAGGTAGAAGCCCAAACTTTAGCATCCATCACATAAGAACATATCCGGAGGTTTGTATGGTCCTCTATCATATGTAGATTCAGCATACCAAGAGTTCTAATCTCCGACAATGGAAAGCAATTCGACAGTTGGCAGCCAATTCTCAAGCTAATGGGCAAGTAGAGGTCACAAACCGGACAATTGTTAACATGCTAAGGCTAAACTCAACAGTAGAAAAGGAGCATGGGCAGAAAAACTTCCAGGAGTCCTCTAGGCCTATCGAACAACAGATCGAACTCCTATAGGAGAGACACCGTTCAGTCTAGCTTATGGCACGATATCCATGGTCCCAGTAGAAATGAGCGTTCATACCTACCGTGTAAGTAATATGACCGGCCCAGCCCATCAAAATATACTAACCCATCTACGGTCCTGCCTAAGACCATAGGCGTGTTCAAGGCACCCAGGTCGCACAAATATGAATTAACCCCCCATATCTTCCCGCCTGGTTCTTTAAGGAGTCCTAGTGCTCACGGTATTAAACTCCCTTTTATGATTGTGGCACCCGCATCCTATATAAGACCGGTACCCCCATTATATTTTCTAAGTTTAATTACTTCATTAGACTAAACTCTTCTTTAGATCTAACTTAGACATTGGAGTCTCAACATCCAACACCACTCCTCTTCTTGTTCCCTTTCAGGTCTGATCGCCTCCCGACTCTTGGTGATTTTGGCATCATCAATTTTCTTACCACTGGGAGTTATGAGATCCTTTCACCTAGCGCTTATATTTCTTTCCTGTTATGGTACACCATGGCCTTACCCTGTATTTTGTTGATGTTTTATGCATACGATTAGGATTTTTGTTGCTATATATTATCATTAATATCTTTTGACCGACTGCTTAACATTTGGGTGATAATCTTGATTGAGAATTATGAACTGAAGATACTTGTCCAAGAGAGGGGAAACACTTGCCAGCAAGCTAGCCACGCCCGCTCCTAGTTCAAAGAGAGAAGTGGCGACACTTGACATACTCTGCGGCTAAAGAGAAAGAGAGGGAGAAGAAGTTGTTGGTAGTGGGAGTTTGGAACTTTGTAGCAGAGCTTAAACTATTGTTGACAACACTTGTTATCCTCTGTCGTCGTTGTCAACTGCACCTTCTCGCAACCCATCAAAGCTAACAACTCTGAGCCGAAGAAGGTGATTATGTGTTGGTTGATTTCGTTAGAAAGACAAAAGGAGTGACAAAAGGAGTAAAAAGTCACAAGCATATGGACTCATTGACTAGAAAATAAAAATAAAAAAATCCTAGTAACTATTTTGTCATAAAGGTCAAAACTAAAGAACCAAATTGTCAATTTTTCAAAAAAAATCAACAAATCTTTTCTCTATTTACTTTTTCACCCGGCTCTAATATTTTTTTATTAAAAAATTACATCAAATCATCTCTCTTATACACTTTTTTACATATGCTAATAAAATTAAATATTTTTAAAACTTTTCATCAACTTTAATACAAAATTTTATAAAACTCTAATATATAAATTCTAATTTTACAAGTTTTTATAAACCAAACATCCCTAATATTATGATTTTTTTAGCTTGTGTAGCTGAGCATCTTTGCTTTTTTTTTTTTAGCATCTTTGCTTAGTAACAGAGTACGTATTCCATTTTTATTCTTTTTCTGTCTTTTTGCTTATAAAGTTTTTTCCATTTCCATTCGAGACAACAGCAAAGAAATTTCCGATTTCTCTAAACCAAAGGTTGACCGGGTTGAGAGAGATAGAGACATCTTCCTGCAATGGCGGACCTGGACGACGGGAAGCCACTGAGGAATATATCGGAGGCGTTCAAGAAGCTCGCAGCCACAGTTGATTCCCAAATTGCAGACGTGGAGGTCGCGCCATTCTCCCGGGCGTGCTCTCTCCTCTCGCCTCTCTTTGGCTGCTTGGGCATCGCCTTCAAGTTCGCGGAGACGGACTACGTCGCCAAGGTACACCGCGCCCAATCTCTTTCAACCCTTCTTGGTTCCGGAGAAAACTCCAATCCACGTACGGTATTGAATTAACATGTTTAAAGCCGTCGATTTCTCGTGGTGATCGTAGAAAGAGAGAATAGAAGCTCAACTATTTCGAGAGTTATATAATTTAAACCAACCTTTTTGTCTGCGATTTATTACCTCTTCATAGAACAATAGTATGTATTGGAGTTTACATGCCGTTCTTTCTCAGTTTTCTTATCAAACACCCAATAAATTTGTAGGAAAACGAAATGAACTGCCATTTTGACTCCATTTACCCGGTACTTATGTATTCCTCGATGGCTCGATATCTTTCTCTGTTGTCTTGGCAACCAAATGAAGTTCCAACTCATTGATCGAGCCGCCCTTACTTGTGAATAATAGTGAGTACTGTCCTGCTTGATTGCAGAGGATATTTTAATGGAAAATAAAGTTGAAATTTAAACTGCCAAAGTGCCAATCTTTTTTTTTTTTTGTCTTTTTCTAGATTTCTTCAACGACCAAGAACGTCAAATCTAGGGCTGTGTCCATACCATTTGGATATGATAACCCAATAACGAGGATAAATATATATAATCCGTATATGATTTTGACTATTTTAGTCTTAATTGATTGGCTGCTTGATGAGCACAGGTTAAAGATCTTGCAGAGGCGTCGAAGTCTATTGGGACCTTGCAGGCTTTGCTTGATCGAGATATAGAGGCGAACACTGTAAGGAAAGCTGGAAGTCATTCGAGAAACCTCTTGAAAGTGAAACGTGGCCTTGACATGGTCAGGGTACTCTTTGAGCAGATGCTAGCAACAGAGTACGTATATCCTTAACTTCTTTATTAGCGTTTTGCTCAATCCAAATAACTCTTTACATGATAGTGTTGAGTCACCAGAAAATTTCTTATTTCTATTCAGTGTGTTTGGAGGCATGTGTTGAATTGATTACTGAAGAATAACACTAGCATGAAGTAGTCAAATTGGAATTTTCAATAAGAGAATCTGGGTAATATGTTGATACAAGAACTGGAAAAGAAGCTAAGTGAAAAAATTCCACTTTTTGAAGAAGACGCTGGTGCATTTATCAATAAACTGTTTTCTTTTGGATAGGGATCAGTTCTTTGGGGCTGTCTTGATATTAATCATGTATGTTTGGTGCCCAAATATTTGAGCTCAAATATTTGGGTTTAATCATAAAAAATTCACCACATAATTTATTATTATTATAATACTTATTAAAAATCTTCTCTCTCTTTACTTTTTCACCAACTCCCATAACATATCTTTACTTTATAATATTTCCCAAACCCCAATACTCAAAATTTTCACCCTCAAACATCACTAGATCATTTTATTGACACGGGTGTTGTCTACATTAGAAAATTTGTCGATTGAATCATTATTTAGGAATTCATGCCCCCTTCCCCATCACAACCGCAAGGGAAAAGAATAAAAATCCGTCCTGACCCTATTCCCTAGGAATAAAAGGAAAGAAGGAAACAATTTAGACTGTGTAAATCTTAAAGGTTATATTATGTAGTTACTCGACCGTATAATACGAGGTCTGATTCTCCTAAGATAAGAAAACCTTGCTCAGATCTTCAACTTCTTCGAGGGACTTTAGAACCACCAATCAGTCGAAATACGAACATATGGGATGTAATATTGTGAAAACCGAAGTAGATACAAAAGAACAGTGAAGTGGGCAAGAATACCAGTTTCCTTTTCAAATGGATTGGATATCCAATGTCCTTGAGGGTATTCATTTATATACGGGTTTCATGAAAGTAGAGAAGTACTTTAAAGGTGTGGTTGTATCTTTTTTTTTTAGGGGGGGGGGGTTGGATTTCTAGAATTGGGATGAGAGCATCAACTACATTTGGTTAGGTCAGAATTTCATTGCAGAACTTGGTGATTGTTATGTGGTTGTGTATCAATAGTTGGTGAGGAACTAGGTCGTGCTGGCAATAGGGCCATGGATTTGTTTATAACTGTAGAATGTATACTGTTGAAAAGCAGCCATTCTTTGGAAATTATATATTACTTTCTTTTATCAAATTTCTATTGGGACTCCCCGTATATAAATACAATATCCTTGAGATATATTTTACATGATTCAACTATTTGAGGTGGTCTAGATAAGAACTTTCATGTACTACATGAATACCTTCAGTGGATTTGTCAGTTGGTACATAACGAGGGAAATAGAAATGCTTCTCTCTCCAAGATTCCAATTTATCCCTGTAGCAGAACGTACTCTTAACAGCGAATGGTTAGATTCCATCACAGCAAGGAGAGCTAATACTGTTTTAAATTCTTGGGTTCTAATGCAGTAGTCCTGAAAATATGTCTTGTCAAATCCACTAGGCTATTAGATACAAAAAATTTAACGTACCAAGAAAATAATAGTACATTTCCTTTTCTGAGTAGAAATTTATAAATTTTTATCTATTTGCATTATTAGCTTTGATGTTGAAGATGATGTTTTGTGCTTGATTCAATGAGTTCTAACAGTTGCTGACGATCATATGGCAGAGGGAATTCCCTAAGGGATCCAGCTTCGAAGGCCTATACACAAGTGTTTGCTCCCCACCATGGGTGGGCTATCAGGAAAGCAGTAGCTGCAGGGATGTATGCCATTCCTACAAAGGTACAGCTGTTGAAGAATCTCAATGAAGATGGTGAGTTCATGAAGCAATTAGTACAATTGTTCAGTTAACAGTGTCAATAAATTTATCACAACGCTTTCCTGCTACTGGGCTTTTGTATTTAAACAACTTTTCTAGATGCATTCAATAGGTGACGCAGTTGATTGTTTTGAACTAATACCCATTTGACTCAATTTGACGTTACTCCGAAGCCTTAGGGCCTATGGGTGTTTCTCTCTTTGCCGATCAGAGAATAAGGATGTGGGCTTATTAATGCAAACCAAAGTATATTTGCATCTGTAATCCTTCTTTTCATAAATGAGTCTTTGTGTGACCAGGAAGTGAAAAAAAAAAAAGTTAACCCGGTTGAGGCAGCTGGGAGGGGAATCTTGTGTTGTTTGGTTTCTAGTTTTTCATTTGTTTATATTTATAGCACCACTAATGACATATGGTTGCTTTCAGAGGAATCGTCAAGGGTTGAAATGCAAAGTTATATTGCTACATCTGCTCCTCTAAGCCTGTACATTGACAGACTCTTCCTCTCAAGAGAATTGGGTATAGATTGGTAGAACAAAGGGTTGTAACCTGATTACTTCGACTTGTTTCATGTGATCAATTTCCATTAAATAAGATAAGTTTAGTATTATAGTTTATACCAGTACCATGAGATTATTGTATATCATGATAGTCAATATTTCTAATTTAATTGGAGTTGCTATTCCTGTTATGCTATCTGTGAGATTTTATTGCTGATCAATAATACTTTTGTGAGTAAGTAATTGGATATATTTATTGTTGATCAATGACAGCATAATGTAGAGTTTCGAGATTAAATTACTTTGCATTTTCAAACTTAGGGCCAATATCACTTTTGAGTTTAAATTACTAAGTTAATCGTATTCAGTTTTCAAAAGATCAAAATTCATAAATTTATGCATTTAAATGAATATTTAATTGAAATAGGCTAAAGATATTTCATGTAGCGTGATCTTAATTTTTTCTAATAAAAGGTACAAATTGATGAATTGTAGTAGTCTGAGGAGACGTACATGTTTGGGATATTTTATCCACCAATTATCAATTTTAGATAATTGCACTGTCTAGTTAGATTCTCTATCATCTTGGACTTGGATGTCCAATAACTCACTTGCACAGCAGCACGTGATCATTTTGTTTGTGAAGTAACGACTTGATCCTTAAACAAAATTAAAACTAGATGAAATTGGTCTTGTTTGGTAACACTGACTGTGAAAAGTACAATCTCCTAAATGCCCCCCTTTTTTTTGGTTGAAAATGTCTGTTTTACCTATCAGAAAGTGACTTTTGAGATTTGGTTTAAGTGTTCTCTATCGTTGGCTATTGCATTTCCTTTCACTGTCATCCCCGCGGAAGGGGTATTCTGGACAGGTATAGAAAATTGTCCAGCAAATGGCAATGTATGTCTTCAAGTGAGCCACGCATGTTTCTGGACTAGTCTTTTGTCTCTTTCGTTTTTGTTGGTGTCTGACCTTAAGGAAACCGTGTCATGTAATAAAGATGGGCAAAAATTGTCGTAAGTGTCTTCCTTTTGTTTTTCATTAGGTGTAGTCAAGTGTATGAGTTAGCATGTGAACATCAATCAAATCAAATCAAATGATAGTTTTTCTCTTTTGGTTGTGGTTCACGTACGCCTTCCATTGTTTGAGTTCTTTTTTGGTCCACCATATTATCATGTCCATTTTATTACTCATCAGAAAATACAATCCCCCCTTCCCTCCAAAAATAATTAATCTCTTTCAAACTCCATAATATAATTTGCCCCCTAAAAAAAGAGTCGAATTTAGAGCGCTCGAACGAATGAAGCTTCAAGAATATGAGGGGGTCCATTTTTGTTCAAATAGACATTCTAGCTTTCTCGGCGGAGGGGGAATCCCCCCCTCCACCTCTAGGCGGCCAGAGGGAGGTCCACCCACGCCAACGAGTGGAGGAGGTCCACCCATGGCCGCCCAGAATTGGGCACCCAGAGGTGGAGGGGAGAGACCCTCCTCCCCCGGCAGCCAGAGGCGGAGGCGGGATTCCCCCTCCGCCGTGAAAGGATCGGGATTGCTCGATCCTTTTGTTTTTGTTTTAAATTAATAATACTTTTTTTTGTTAATTTTAGATTTATTTTTTATTTTCATTTATTTAGTGACACGTGTCATATTGTGATTGGATGTGATGAATTTTCGTTAAACGGGGCTAACGACATTGAGTTCAGTGAGTTTTTATACAAAATGATAAAACTAGTGAGTAATTTGAAACTTTTTAAAACCCGGTGAGATTTCACAAAAGGCGTTAAAACCCAGTGTGATATTTGTATATTTCCCTAAAAGTTGATGTAAAATAAGATATTTAATTTTTTTTATTGAAGTTTTTAAAAAGGTGTAGAAAGAGATGATTTGATATAATTTTTTAATAAAAAAATATTGAAGTATGGTGACAAAGTATGGAGAGAAGATTTGTTAATTTTTTTTTTTGAAAAAATAATGAATTTTGTATGAAAAGTTGTTAGAGTTTGTAGTAAAGGTAGTGGTGTCTGTGTTGGATTTTATTTGAGATTTTGAATGTTCGTTTTGTGAATTTTATTGTATTCATTGTATCCTGGAATACTTTTGCAAATTAAATCAGCCACAAATCATATAATTAATCAAATAATATCTAATTAGAGATAATTAAATAGGAGGGATGTTACATCCATCCAGTTAACATCCCTCCAGTTATCTACTACCACTGCCTTGTCACTAGCAAACCAGTGAGTATAGATTCTTATTAGAAATCTAGAAACTAGTCTGATGGATTCTGTGAAGTTGTATAAGAAGACACTTACTAAGGCTGTGCAACCCCGGTGTAGGTGTCGACACCGGATAGGCTGGTTTTCAAATATTTGTCATCTACACCTATATCGTTAAGATAAAAAACCGGCCCTTAGAGGTGGCGGTTCCTAGTTAACATATATTTATATTTGGCCATTTTTTAGTATTTTACGCACAAAAAAGATTATTGTGAACCTTAAGTAGCTTCTAAGCAACAAACTCAGTTTAAATTATAAATCAACCAACATCTTATAGCAACTGTTGAAGCTAAGTTATTGGACTGAATATACATGACAATCTCTTGTACACAAAAGAGCATCATCAAATAATACCCTAATATGTATTTATGGAATAACATATGGTAAGCACCAGTCATATAGCAATCCCCTGTTTAAATTCCTTTGTAAACCAACAAACTATCCTAATCAAAATGCCGGATTCTCTTATAATTGGATGAAGATATTTCTTTGGTATCTTGCGGTTTAGATTCTCCTTATGTAGAGCGAAACTTCAAACATTGCTACCACAACTTTTAACAATTCAACCAAAACAATACTGACTATAAATAAAACATATTCCTCACAAACCTGTCTAGCAGCCCCAAAACCTTGAAGCCCTCCGAGCTTCCCTTCCAAGTCCTTGGCAAGTGTGAGTGCTGTGAAACCCCCACACTTCACTACAGTGTGTCCCAAATTAACATGAGGGAGAGGAGAAGATGAGAGTACCAAAATAGAAATCATTAATAAATTGCAGCTTAAACTAAATTGAAATCAAGCAATAGCTTGCAATCTTATAAACGGAATTTCATATAGAAATCCCCAATAAATTGCAGCTTAAACTAAATTGAAATCAAGCAATATCTTGCAATCTTATAAACGAAATTCATTCCATGGTGTAACAAAAAGAAAACTGTACAAAAAAGAAGAGAAACAAAAAAAGCCTAGAGCTTTGAAACCAAGTAAGTATCGATTTTTGCCAACACCAAAAAACCACAAACAATGGAAACAACTTGAAGTCAAACGCATCATCTGGACTTCGAAATTCAGCAGAAGAATGTAGACAATTCGTCATCCATGTGAAAGTCAAGCAGAGAGCGAAGGAGCGAGGGACCAAGAAGGACGAAGGAGCAAGGGACCAAGAAGGAGAGGATCAGTGATAATGGAGAGAGAGAAAGGAAAGTATGGCCGAAAGTAGGAAATTGGAAATTGATTTGGGGAAGTCGAAGGGGGTCGAAGACAAGGGGCAAATGCATACCCTTTTTTTAGAATTAAAAAAAATCCTGGTTGAACCAATACCCGAGAATCCAGTGCCAGGTAAATCGAGAATCAGTTAAACCCCCGGTTTTTTGCAAATAGGGGCCACTGGTGCCAATGCCGGTGGAACCAGGATTTCTCAGTTTGGTTGAACACCACTAACGCTTACTTAATAAGGATGGGGAGTGGATAATGGATATTGTACGTGAGAGTTTTGTAAGTTGTCATGCTCTATTATGTTAAATTTATACAATAAAGTTTCACATATTAACTTTAATTCTTTTACCTACAAGTGACCATAATACATGTTATTTATTACTGTTGTAGAAAAAGATGAAGGCTCTATAGTTAGAGTATGAGGTTGAGATGAGATCATACATAGAAATTAAAGATTTTTATAGTTTTCACTTAGGGATTTGTCAAGCCCCAAACCTTAAAGGCTAGAGGGTGCCAATTTTCATGATTGTCTCGTTTAATAACTAGGAGGCCTACTACTTTATTATTTGTTACAATCTAATTCTAGGTATCAAATCCGTAATTGTTTGATCCCTCTAATTTGTGAAGCAACTAAGATTTAATGATTTGCCGCGTTAGAAATGATTTTCTTGTATTGTTTAGCTTCATCGATCTCTCTAATTTTTAAGGCTGCTACTCGATTAAACCTTTAGCGCTTGTTTTCTAATTAATTGTGACTAAGGAGAGATAGAAAAATAATTCCAGCGGTGAATATTCAAAGTATGAATTGATATATGCTTGCATCGATGATCAATTTTAAAATTCCAATGGTGGATGTTGACTTAGACCAAGGTTTGTTCTTTTGATTGATTTCGACACTTTAATTTGAATTGTTCCTTAGTTGTCTTTCTTAAAATTATTTTCGTTATACACAATCTCTCCATCCTTGTTCGCGAAGCATAAAACTAGGCTAGATACTCTCCACGGAAACGATCCTTACTTGCAACACTGCAAGTATTTTTAGGAGTATAGGTTTTATTAATTTGGTTGTCCGTGACAACACACCAATAAACAATTAGACTTCTGATTTAAAAACATATCTAAAAAAATGCGGAATAAACTTTATTTAAATTTTTTAATAAATCTCTCTTAATAAAACTTAAAAACTCTTTTAGAACACAAAGACAAATCTAAACATGATTAGACTCATACTAGAGTCAAACATTTATTATAATAGTCTCTTAGTTACCCGCCCACGTGCCATCTAATCCTGACTATCAACATGCTCCTGATCAACATCTGAAAATAAAGAAAACAATTGCGGGTGAGTTCAACAACTCAGTAAGCAAAATCATTATGCTAGTGTGTATCCTATGAGCCACACTGTAATAGTAAGATACAGAATATTTAAAATCTTTATAAATTGTTGAAAGCTGTTTTTGGCAATTTCAAAAAAATCTTTGGCTTTGTCAAGTCTTTGGCTTTTTGAATGACGGTGACCTTGAGTTCCCAAGCTTTTGCTAGGCACCTAAGAATCTTTCTCACCATCTCAACATTAGTATATTTTTTACCAAGAGATTTAAGTTCATTTAAAATATCGGTAAAGCGACTAAACATGAGTGACATAGATTCATCGAATTTCATCTTAAAAAGCTCAAAACTATTAACAAGCATGCTAATATTTTTTTCCTTGACTTGATCCGTACCTTCATGGGATACTTGAATTTTATCCCAAATTTCTTTTGCGGTATCACAACCGGAAACACGATTGAATTCATTCGAATCAAGTGCAAAATATAACACATTTATAACTTTAGCATTTAAAGATATAATTCTAAGATCAACATCATCCCATTCATTTTCATCTTTCAACTCTCCTTCCTTATCTCTAGGAAATGTAGGACCATTTGAGATAACTCTCTATAGTTCATAGTCCGCGGCTTGGATGTAAATCCTCATCCTAGCCTTCCAATAATTGTAACAAGTTCCATTGAACAAGGGAGGTCTATTTGTAGATTGACCTTCAGCTAAGGAGGTATTAATAAGGGTTGTCATAGATAGAGATATTAAACCTCAACTCTGATACCAATTGTGAGTTCAAACAACAACCCAAGAGGGGGGGTGAATTTGGTTTAACAAAAATTTACCCATTTTTCGATTAAAACTCAGATATAAAAATACTATTTCTCTAAGAATAAAAATCCAGATCTTAATATACTAAATGATAAGCTAAATATAAGCAATGAATCATGAATGACAAAGTATCATAAATATGGATATGAAACGAATGATAAGCAAGATAGAGTTGAGAGATGACACCGTAGCTTTTAGGTGGTTCGGCCAAACACGTGCCTACGTCCACCCCCAAGGCTATTGACTTCCTCGGGCTTCCTCCACTATTCTCCAAATAGCGAATACACCATAGCTTCCCGGGTGCTAAGGAACCTTTACAACGTGTTTTCCGAGCTTACACTTTAACTCACTCTCACAAATCCTCACAACCTAGAGGATTTCTTCTACTCTCACAAGTAGGACCAAGTATTTTCCCAACACTCAAATGTTTTACAAAGGATGACTACAATGAAGGCTCTCTAAGCCAAATGAGCAAATGAGGCACAAAAGTGTGGAATGACTCTATAAGCCAAATAAGCAAATGAAAAGCTCAAATCGTTTGGAATGGCTCTTTAAGCCAAATAAGTAAGTGAAAAGCTCAATAGAGTGCAAGAAGACAAGATTATAAAAGGAAATCTAGAGTTCAGAAGATGTGAGCACAAACCTTTTTGGTAGATATGGTTTTCCCTCTTCTTCAAAGCACTTTCTCTCTCTAGAAGCTAGGGCAAGGAGTGATTGCAAGTGTGTTGTCTCTTCTTTAAGAAATCTCTCTCTTTGGAGGCTAAGACATCAATGATGAACAAGAGAATGATATTTGACAGTGAAGCTTTGGTCTTGAATGAATCATCAAATGATTTCTTTGAATCTAGCTTTCTCTTTCTTTGGAAGGATAGATGTTGAATGATGATGCAAATCCTTCTTCTTCAAGAAATTTCTCTCCCTTTGAAGGCTGGGTTGTCAATGATGAGCAATGGAAGAGTATTGAACAATGGGAGCTTTGATCTTGGAAGAATTAGCAAATGAAAAACTTTGGATCTTGGATTTCTCTCCCTAGATGTTGCGTTGAAGCTCGAGCTCTCCCTTCTCCCTTTCTATCATGTTCTTCTTATAGCTCTTAGATCTTCAACCTTCATAAATGGTCTTCTTGTAAAGTTAGAGTGCCGTTGGAGGTCATTTGAGACAATTTTGAACCATTTTGAGTGATCTGGCGTTGTTTCAGAATTTCTGCAATTTCGCATTATGTGTCGACACCATGTTTTCATTTCTCGGGAGACAGTGCAATGTGTCGACACATGGTCTTCAATGTGTCGACACATTGAACACTTAGTCTGAAAATGCTATCAATAGTGAATTTTTGCATTTTGGAGTTGGCCTCTCGGGTGTAAGTGCAATGTGTCGACACATAGATTCAATGTGTCGACACTTTTAAGTGATGGAGAGAAAACAACAGCTTTAAAGTGTTCAATCAATTCCAAAACTTCTTTAAACACATACAATATGAAAAATTGATCTTATCAACTTGTGTATTGATGTTCAAGTGCACTTAGAAATATTTTAGTGAGTGAAACCTCAATCTTTTTGAAATACAAATTGGAAATTGTGGATTTACAATGTAAAATCTAAAAGTCTTTGAAAATTAGAATATTTTGTTATCATCAAAATCATTTATTGATTGTTTTAAAAATAACTTTGGGCTAACACATATCATACAATACACGTCACTTTGAACTTTGCATCTTTATCTTTTTTTCATGAAATGTCATGCACAAATCTTCAATAACAATAAATATATAAAAAACTTTGATTTAAACATTGAAAACATTATGAAATATCATTGGACATAAAAATAAGCTAATGTTTATACATTTTATGCTATAATCTTTAACAATTTTATCAAAACGTAATGCACATAAAACTCCGAGCGTTAATAATAAATCATGCAATTTCTCAAATATTACCTCGATCTTTTAGGAAGATCTAGCATAATATCACATTGGACTTCTAAATTTCTAAATTTTATCTAGCACCTATCATTACAAAATTTAACTTATTATAATACGCTCAAACCATTCACTTCTGTTGACGGAGTCAAACTATACAGTGAATAATTCGGTAGTCGTCACTTCCAAAATTAGAAAGGATCTATTCCGATATCCATAAATCCCGAAATTTATACCCCTCCCGAAATCTATTCCTAAACCTTGATAGTTTCGCCCCAAACGGCTATAAACAACTATTTTTAGAGTTGGCCAACAAACTTGAGAGAGAGAGATACCCTAGCCAAATATGAAGTTTTTAATCTTAGTGTTTTGACATGGAAGGGGTATAGGAAGAATTTAAGAGCAAACAAGCTAGACTTTAGTAGAAGTCCAAAATAATTTGGAAACCTAATTCACCCTGCTTCCCCCTCTTAGGTTACCTTAATTCTAGAACTTCAATTTTCACATCATAGAGCCTATAAATAAAGAGTATGTGTGGTTTGCTTAATTTGACCCTTTTACTCTGTTTAACCATTGATTTTATATCAGAGCTTTAAATTCTCTCTCCATTTTTCTTGTTCAATTTGTTTAGTGAGTTGTAGAAGTCCTTGCTTTATACGGCCTTTGTAAGGATATCCGCTAGTTGATCTTCAGATTTCACAAATGGAAACCGAATTATCTTAGCTTCAAGGTTTTCTTTGATAAAATGTGTGCCTATCTCCACGTGTTTGGTACGGTCATGTTGGATCGGGTTATGAGAAATAGCGATAGCCGCCTTGTTGTCACAAAAAAGATCTATCTCAGAGATAGGAGCAAAACCCATTTCAGTTAAGAGTCTTTTCAGCCAAATGAGTTCACAAAGTCCCTTAGCCATTCCACGGAACTTCGTTTCAGCACTTGATAATGCCACCACTTTTTGCTTCTTGCTTCTCCATGTAACAAGATTTCCCCCGACGAACATAAAGTAGGCTGAGGTCGACCTTCTATCTGTGGTTGTCCCTGCCCAATCTGCATCTGTATAACCATCAACTCTGAGGTGATTTTTATTTGAAAACATAAGTCCTTTTCCAGGAGAGGACTTTAGGTACCGTAAGTCTAAGTTTGCTGCAAGAGACAATAGGACTCTGACTGTGTTGAGCTTGGATACTGGTGAGAAGGTTTCTTGGTAGTCTACACCGTAAGTCTATGTGTACCTCTTTGCCACTAGTCTCGCCTTGTATCGTTCAATAGATCCGTCTGAATTATGTTTGATGGAGAAGACCCATTTGCACCCTACCATTTTCTTTCCTTTGGGTAATGGGACCAAAGTCCATGTTTCATTCCTCAGTAGTGCTCCCATTTCTTCCTCTATGGCTTGGGTCCATCTTGGGTCTGCTAATGCGTCCTCAACATTGGTGGGGATATGGCATGACTCAAAGTCCATGTGAGAATGTCTAGAGAGGTTCAGATAGTCTCTTGGTAGATGCATAATTGGCAATAGGATACCTTGACCTTCGTTCCCCAACGTCTGGAGATTATCTGTTTGGTGGCTTTCCCTGATTATGCCTGTAAGGTAAGGTATATCCAACAGTACTATCTATGTCATTTATATGTGAGGGTGTAATGTGATTGTTTACCTCAGGAATATTCTCAGGAGATGGGTCTGAAGGTACGATAAGACGGGGGGTTTCTTCTACCGCTTCAGATGATGTTGATGTGGGTTCAATTTTTGGAGGCAGATTCGATTTGGGAAGCATACTGGATTCGACCGAAGACACATTTGGCTCTCCATTTTGCTTCTCATCCACCATCGTTGTATTATTTCGATCTTCAAGCCACTCAAAACTTAACCAATTCAACTCTTCATCCCGAGGCTCCCCCTGAAGAGGAGGATTGGATGTCAGAGGGGAGTAAAAAAATTCTGATTCCAGAAAGGTGACATCCATCATCCCATAAGTACGCTTGGTAGTGGGCTCATAGCACCAGTAGCTGTTCTGATGCACAGGGTACCCCAAGAAGAGACACCGAAAAGCACAGGGGTCGAGTTTGGTGCGTTGATTTTTATGGAGGTGCAAAAACGCCAAGCACCCAAAAATGCGAGGAAGCATGAGGGCTGTAGGAAGAGATACCAAGGCTGCCAGTGACTGGAGGGGAGTCTGAAATGCTAAGACCTTGGACGGGACGCGGTTGATTAAATGGACAGCAATGGCCACAGCATCCGGCCAGTGGTGTGTGGGGACATGAGAACCAATCAATAGGTCACGAGCAATTTCAAGAATATGCCGATTTTTTTGCTCAACAATGCTGTTTTGTTGAGGAGTCTGTGGACAAGAGGTTTCATGAATAAGACCATGTGTCTGGAAATAGGCCTGGAAACGGTGATTAACATATTCTCCACTATTATTGGAGCGGAGAATCTGAATATTACCGGAGAACTGGGTCTTAATCATAGTATGGAATGACTGAAAAACACGAAACACCTCGTCCTTGTGTTTCAGTAAATAAAGCCAGGTCATACGTGTACAATCATCAACAAATATAACAAGCCAACGGATGCCAGTAACAGTAGAAACCGGGGAGGGCCCCCACACATTAGAATGAATTAAAGCGAATGGTGTATCACGTTTATTCATGCTTTAGGGATAGCTAGTGCGATGACTTTTGGCCAGAATGCAAGTTTCACAGGTAAAGTCAGAAGACGGTACATTCGAAAATAGAGCAGGGAAAAAGTGGCGTAAATAACCAAAGGACGGATGTCCGAGACGACGATGCCACAGCCAAATCTGTCTGGCATCCGGACTAAGTTTAGAACCCATATGATGTGCACGACCCAAACTGAAGTCATCCATGTAGTATAATCCCCCCCGTCTAGTACCACGCCCAATGATCTCCTTGGTGAGAATATCTTGAATAAGACAAACGAGGATAAATTAGTACCACACAATTCAGGTAAGAAGACACTTGACTAACCGAAAGTAACTTATGTGATAAAGATGGAACAAGTGGAGTATTAGAAAATTTGAGCAACGGAGATAGAGTCACAGAGCCAGCCCCTGTGACAGGAGAGATCACTCCATTTGCATTGGAGATGTTGGTGCCTCGCGGGAATGAGGGCTGAGAAAAATTTGTTGCATCGTAAGTCATATGGTTCGTGGCTTCGGAGTCAAGGTGCCACGCAGATCTGGGCGAATTGTTATGGTGGCAAAGGAAGGCGGAACCAAGGTTACCTGAATCTTCCGGAGAGAGGACAGTGGACGCTGGTGCAGGGGTTGGAAGTAAAGAGAGATGTGGTTCGACAGCAACCACAACAGCTTTGCCTGTGCTGCCACCAACGCCTGGACTATCCTGTTTTTTTTTCGGGCCTGAAGCTCGTTCCACCAATCTGGATAGCCATGCAACTGGAAGCATTGGTCACGTGCATGTTTCATATTTCTGCAGTGAGAGCACTTCACACCATCTGAAGAAGCACGAAGCCTTGCTACTGGAGTTGGATTTACCGTGGTGATGGGGAGAGGAGTTCGAGGACACCGGGCCTAGCTTGAGCCCTTGGGAGTAGATTCATCGCCCCCGGTGTTCATCGCTTGCTGGTGGAGAGCCTCACGACGAACATGAGCGTAGGTTTGTTCCACGGTGAGAAAAGGGCGCAGTTGCAACACATCGCCACAGATGTTATCCAACCGGTCGTCAAGACCATCCACGAAGACATAAACACGTTCTTCTTGTAAAAGAGTACTATAGTGCTTGATATCAACAAAGCACTCCATTTGGTTGGGATGATGGAAGTCGATTTCACGCCAAAGATCCTGCAGATCGGTGTAATATTTTTCGAGGGAGCCACCTGCCTGCCGAAGGTGAGTGACCCGACGTCGGAGGTCATAGATCTAAGAGGTGTCGCTGCCATTGAAATATGTAGTGGCGATAGAGTCCCATACCAGTCTTGCCGTGGGAAATCTGATGAAGTTACTGATCAACACTGGATCCATAGAGTTGATTAACCATCCTTTGACAATGGCATTGTCATTGTGCCACTTTCAAAAGGATAGATCAGTTGGTGAGGGTTGGGAAAGATCACCATTGATGTACCCCAACTTATCTTTGCCGGAGATGTACATCTCCATCACCTGAGACCAGAGAGCATAGTTGGAACCGTCCAACTTAATGTCGATCAGGACAACAGAGGGTTCGTGGGTCATGGTAGAGGCCTGGGCTTTGGTGGAAAGGAAGTCGGTGAGGAGAGTATCTAGGTCAAAGGGTGAGTCACCAGAATTGTCTGGGTGGCTGGTGGTAGCCATACTAGCAATGGGAAGAAGCAGGGAGTTTGCTAGAGAGGACGAAAAAACAGGGACCCAGGAACGGTGTGGCTCTAATACCATATTCACTTTCTATAATTTAATATTTACATTCATATCTTTACGTTGAGGTTTGTACATATAAATGAGAAACTTTCCATCCTATTCTTGGCTATTCAGAAATGCACGCTAGAATCATGGTTGACGTTACACAACTTTGAAAGTTATTTTCACATCAACCTTTGAGTCCCATTGGAGGGCCATACAATTCATTTTCAGAGGCAATTGATGTAGATCAATTGAGGGCCATAAATGGAATATTCCTTCGTGATTGTTGTGGTTGTGTATCAATAGTTGGTGAGGAACTAGGTCGTGCTGACAATAGGGCTATGAATTTTGTTTATAATTGTAGAAATGCATACTGTTGAGGAGCATACATTCTTTGGAAGTTATATAGTAGTTTCTATTATCAAATTTCTATTGGGACTCTCTTATATAAATTTGTTAGCCCAAAGTTGTTTTGCAAACAATCCACAAGTGATTTTGATGATAACAAAAGTTTCTAAGTTTTTGAAGACTTTAGATTTTATTTTGCCAATCCACAAATTCAAAGTTATATCTACAAAAGGATTAAGTTTATCTCACCAAAGAGCTTCTTAATGCACTTAAAGACTTTTACACAAGTTGATTGATAAAATCTTCAAGTTACAGACACTTAAAAGAGTTTTGTAATGAAATGAAAACTTCAAATACACTGATTTTTGTCTCCAGGACTTTTAGATGTCGACACATTGCATTCACACCCGAGACATATTTTTCAAGCAAAGACATGTGTCGACACATTGACCTTATAGTGTTGACACATTGCACTCACACCCGAGACATGTGTTTTTGACCAAAACATGTGTCGACACATTGACCTCATGGTGTCGACACATTGCACTAACTCCCGAACACTCATTCTCAGTTCAAATTTCATGTGTCAGCACATTCCGCGATTTTGAGGATTTTTCGGAATGACATCAGAGACATCAAATTGGTCCCTAATTCATGGGAAACCTTCCAACGACTATTCTCACCTACCCAGTCGACCGTTGAAGACAAAATGACTTAAATAGAAGATCGGTAGCTGAAGAAGATAGAGCTCTCACCTACACACTCGACTTTGCATTTACTCCATGACCTAACTTCTTGTGAAAAGAGGAAAAGCTTTGAAGAAGAGGGAAGCTCCGCACCTACCCAGAAGACCTGCTATTTTCCTTGCCATATTTCAAGTCTTCTATTGTACATTTTATCCTCTTCATATCATTTGTGCCTCACATTTGTAAATTCAGCTTCAAGAGCCAATTCGTGAGTTTTTTTATTTGTACCCATTCAAGTTAAACCTTGTGAGTGTTGGGTACGTAAACACTGAGTCCTACTCTTGTGAGTAGACGAAGTCCCTAGGTGTTGGGATTTGAGAAGAAGAGTTAAAGCGTAAGCTTAAGAAACGCTTTGTGAAGGTTCCTTAGCACTCGGGAAGCTAAGGTGTACTACCCATTTGATAGATAGTGGATAAATCCCAAGGAAGTCAATAGCCTTGGGGTGGATGTAGGCAAGAGTTTGGCCGAACCACCTAAAAATTACGGTGTCATCTTTTCAACCCTTACCTTCTTAAGTTTTTATTCTTACTCTTGTTCTTAGCTCTTGTGGTTGGTGTTTTAAATTCCTTTAGAAATTGTTAATTTTTATTAAAACCCAATTCACCCCCCCCTCTTGGGTTGCTACATAGACTTTCAAAATTCAATATCATTGAGAGATATTTTTCATGATTCAACTATGTGAGGTGTTTCAGATAAGAACTTACATGTATTACTTGAAGACCTTATTTCAGTTTATCCCAATAGCAGAACGTACTGATCTTAACAGGAATTTTTTTTTTTCAGATTCCATCAAAGCAGAGAGAGCTAATACTGTTTTAAATCCTTGGGTTCTAATGCAGCAGTCCTTGGGTTCTGTGCCAAATCCACTAGGCTATTAGATACAAAAAAAAATTAATGTACACCAAGAAAATAATAATACATTTCCTTTTCTGAGTAGAAATTTATCAATTTTATTTATTGGCATGATTAGCTTTGATGCGAGATGATGTTTTGCGCTTTATGCAATGAGTTTTATTAGTTCTTGACGATCGTATGGCAGAGGGAATTCCCTAAGGGGTCCAGCTTCGAAGGCCTATGCACAGGCGTTTGCTCCCCATCATGGGTGGGCTATCAGGTTTGCTGTAGCTGCAGGGATGCATGCCATTCCTACAAAGATAATGCTTTTGAAGAATTCAATGAAGATGGTGAGTTCATGAAGCAATTAGTACAGTTTTTCAGTTATGAGTCTCATAAAATTAATCACAGCTCTTTCCTGTTACTTGGTTTTTGTATTTAAACAGCTTTTCTAGATGCATTCAATAGGTGACGCAGTCATGGTTGTTTTGAACTCATACCCATTTGACATTACTCCAAAACTTAGCAACGGCCTATATTGGTGTTTCCCTATTTGTCGATCAAAGAGTATGGATGTGGGCTTATTAATCTAAACCAAAGTGTATTTGCATCTGTAATCCTTCTTTTCATACATGAGTCTTTGTCTGACCAGGAAGTGAAAAAAAAATTACTGGTTTGATGCAGCTGGGAGGGGAATCTTGTGTTGTTTAGTTTCTAGTTTTTCATTTGATTATATTAAATAGCAACACGAATGACATCTGGTTGCTTTCAGAGGCATAGGCAAGGGTTCAAATGCGAAGTTATGTTGATACCTCAGCTACTCTGAGCCTTTACATTGACAGACTCTTCCTTTCAAGAGGATTGGGTATAGATTGGTAGAACAAAGCGTTGTAACCTGACTACTTCAACTTGTTTAATATATTACATGAAAAAATTTCCACAAGTTTGATATTATCGTTAATACTAGTACCATGAGATTATTGTATATCGTGATAGTCAATATTTCTAATTTAATGGGAGCTGGTATTCCTGTGATGCTATCTCTGAGATTGTACTGCTGATCAATAGTATCTTTTGAGAATAAGTAATTGGATATATTATTGTTGATCAAGGGCAGACGTCATGTAGAGTTTCTGCATCTTCAAACTTAGGGCCAATATCACTTTTCAGTTTAAATTTCTAAGTTCATTATATTGAGTTCTTAAAATATAAAAATTAATAATTTATGTGTGCATTTGAAGATTCAACGGTTGAAATAGGCTAAAGATATTACATGTAGCATGATCTTAATTTTTTCTAATAGAAGGTACAAATTGATGGATTGTAGGAGTGCGAGGGTTTAATGACATACTTAGTTATTTCACATCTTAAACTACAATGTTTGGGATATTTTATTCATAAATTATCAATGTTAGATAATCGCATTGTTTGGTTAGATTCCCTATCATCTTGGACGTACCAGAACTCTCGTGCACAACACGTGACATATCAATATTTTACAGGTGAAGTAATGATGCGATGACACAAATTAAAACTAGTTGAAATTGGTCTTTTCTAACCCTAACTGTAAAAAGTACAATCTCCTATATGCTTCCCTTTTTGTTCAAGATGTCTATTTTACCCTTCAACAAGTGACTTTGAGATTTGGTTACTGAGCCATGCATGTTTCTGGACAAGTGAGGGGTATTCTGGTTACTGAGCCAGCAAAGGAATGTATGTCTTCAACTGAGGTTACTGAGCCATGCATATTCCTGGACAAGAATTTGTCTTTTTCCTTTTTGTTGGTTTCTGGCCTCAAGGAAACGATGTCATGTTATAAAGTGGGGCGACATCTTGCTACATTAAGTTCATTGGCTATTTTTAAGTTGCCTTATATTATCTTATTAATGCTAAATATAGGTGAAACCTTTTGAGCCTCCCATAATTAAGTATGCATTGCTTGTGCATACTCGATCTGCGTTTTAGCGTTACACTTTCGCTTGCAAAAAATACTTAATTCAACACTACATCCCCTTCGAGGGAGACCTTACAGGCTCATACAGAATACTAGTACTCCTCGTGTTCATCATTATCCATGCAACAAAAGAGTACCTTGGAATAGAGCTGGTGCCCCATATAATATGGTACCGGGGTGGTTTTGGTGGCCTATTGGTAAGGGAAAGCATAGCATTAGAAATAGAGAATTTACCCATGGGACTAGGAAGCCAAATAGAGGAGTCAACTCTGCTCATCCTTGGGTTAAAATTGGAGGGAGTTAGCTCCCCAAAACTCGCCACTAGGCCAATCCCAATCACCATCTACTATGATATCTCGAACTCTGGTCTTCGGGTCTAATTCGGACTCTTGATTGGTCAGCAAAAATAGAGGGCCCACTGATGCAGGGGAACTAATGGAAAGGATGAGTGGCGTCTCACACACTCATGTTTGGAATCTCACCAAAATAGGAAGTTTCTCACTTCAGACAAATTTGAATTTCATAATCTTGCTTTGCCTTTATTGAATAATCAACTCCTCCTTTATAGACTAGGAGGTTATAAAAACAAGGAATTCAAATTTAGCTGAACCTACACATTTAAATTTGAAATACGAAGTTTATTTTGGAATTGTAACCATCAAGATCCCCATCACCCACTGGTGCCAACGATCGAACCACAGTTATGAAACGCCCTCAAAAAGGTTTATGCTTACTAGAGTTGCTTTAGGAAGGATGAACATTGATGACAAATATGTCTGAATAGCAAATAGGATAGATGTAACCAATTGAAGTTGGCCGGCAAATGAGAGAAACTGATTAGTCCAGCTCTTCGTGTAGGAAACGGATTCCCTCCGAAGGGGAATCCGTCCGACGCACCGAATGAATGGCTGGAACCGCACGCTCCAGCCATCCAACGGTCACGAATGCCCGAGGCGTGTAGCTCCCGCGCGGGACCCACACCTGCCCGAGCAGCTCTGCTCGGGCATTCGTGACCGTTGGATGGCTGGAACGTGCGGTTCCAGCCATTCATTCGGTGCTTCGGACGGATTCCCCTTAGGAGGGAATCCGTTCTCCTTCGTGTATACCAGAATTTTTCAGTAAGAATGCGTCAGTCAATGCTTCGCAGTCTATATAGTAGATATGAGTGGGACACCAAGGGAGCGGATATGAAAGTCACCTTCAGAGAAACCCAACAGCTATAAAATCGGGCTCTCCCTCGCCTCCTGCCGCGTCCCACAAATAAAAATTTTGCTTTTGGCAACATTAAGAATAAGACCTGAGATATCCCTAAAGCGAGTAATACACTCATTGACTAGCGAGATAGAAGTCACCGAAGCTTTCGAAAAAATCAGCAAATCATTTGCAAAACACGAGTGGGAAAACTTTATTTTTTTACATCTATAGTGCGAAAGTGCTTATGTAAAATTGGCATAATTTCCATGGTCAAAACAATTCTTTGTATAAATGTATTTTTCCATTTTTAGAATTGTAAGAGCAACTTGATTAAGTCTGGAAGGACGTGGAGCTAAAGAGAAAGAGTCTGGAAGGAGCTGGGTGCATCTAGAATGGTTGGGAGACAGTTGCTGAGCTGTTAGATAGATTTACGGTTGGCTGGGTTAGCCTTGGGTCAGCCTAGCGGGAATTCTGCAGATATCGTATAGACCTTCTAGAAAGTTGCCCAGTCATTAAAACAATTTCGTTTTGACTACTTTACCCTCACTAAAGCCATATACAACTTTCCCAAATTACCTGGACGTTATTCACGCATTGACCAAGCCCGAAAACTCCAGAAATTTCCTCTCTATGCGATTTTCCCATTTTCTCTCTCTTGAGCAAGATTTGGTTTTAACCGAGATCTGAAGGTGAGAGTTCGTAATCTTCCCTCTGGTGGAAGATCTAAGTGCCTTGATCGTTGATTGAAGGCTGTACGTTTATACCTCTTTGCTGTTGAAGATTTGCGTCACCAAGTGTTGAGGTTCTTGAGTGGGTTCTCAAGAACAACTGCTGCTGAAAGTTTTCAGAGGAGTTCAAGCCTACGAGTTCGTGGGATCTGCTGTAGAACGAGTACCAGAGTTGCTGGTCTTCGTGTGGGTGCCGGGCACCAACCCAATTCGGTAGATTGAGTGATTTTACATAGGAAATGGGGTCTTGAGGCTAAAGGGTCTTTGGCTAGATCACCATTGTAAAATCTCGACGTTCTAGTGGAAAAACTTGGTGGAATCACCCGGAGTGTTTTTTATTTCTCAGAAGACGTTCTTCTTGAGAAATTTTTCACTTCGTCAACATAAATTCCGATGTTGTCTCTATTGTTATTTTCACTTGATCTTGATCTTGTTTTGTCTAACCAATCTTGTGTTTACTGTTTTGCAGATCTTACTAGCTGAAAACGTGTTCTGTTAAAGGGCTAATTAGTTGCTACATTTGTTCTATTATTTGGTTTGATATTAACTGATCTTGGTTGTGATATAAGCATTGTATATTGCTGGAGTTTATTTGATTAGTGCTGTATAAATAGATCATTTGATAATGTTATTGTTGCTGGAAATTTAGAAGGTAGCTTGCTGTTAATTAGAGTGAATCTTGATTTTTAGTATTGCTGAAAATCATATTGTTCTACTTTCTGACTTGCTGTAAATTGTGCAGTGTTTCCTTGTGTTTAGTTCTTGAAGGGCTATGATTTTCTTACTGAGATTATTAACTCTTGTGTTGGTTGTTGAAGTTGCTGTAGAAATCTCAGAATCTTTGCGTGTATTAGGTTGAATAAATCTGCACATTGTTTGACCATATCTTTGATTGCATCTTCATAGAATTGAGTGTTTAAAGTGTTAAAAATTCTGCTTGTTTCATTTGTTAATAACTGCTGTAAATTAGATTATAGCTTGATCTTTTGCTGTTGTATTATCGTGATTGATAGTATATCTTGCTTAAGTTTTTTTTTTAAATACCTATTCACCCCCCTCTAGGTATATTCTAGGGTCTAAACACAGTTTCATAGTGGAACTCACAATTGAGATTTGCTGCCATATTGGCTATGATGACCGAGAAAATCCTCCAGCACCAAAAAAAGGAAATCCCAACGTACATGATCATAAGTCTTCATTAAGTCCACTTTAATACCACACCTCAGTGGACCGTCATCCCTGTGATAATTCTGGAATACTTCTTGCGCCAGTAGAATGTTATCCCCAATCCTCCTTCCTTTGATAAACGTTGTTTGGGTTATTCCCACCAGGCTATGAATGATACTATCCATTCTCTTTGCCATAATCATGGTAATACATTTGTATATTGTATTGCAGAAGGAGATAGGCCTGAAATCTCTAAGAAAAAAAAGCATTAGAGACCATAGGAATTAATGAAACAACAGTGCAATCAACTTGTTTGAAGATGCTCCCATCCTGGAAAAATGATTTGATATGGCAATAAAACTGTCCCCTACAATGCTCCACACTTTCTTGAAGAAAACTGAGTTATACCCGTCTGGACCAGAAGCGTTATCATCATTAATAGAAAATAAAGCAACTCTAATCTCCTCTATAGTGACTTCTGCTTACAGTTTACTTTGTTGGACGCGAGAACTCTATTTCTGCACGCATTCTCCACGTCATCTCTATTCAGAGGCTCTTGATAGGCTGGTTTCTTCCATAACTATGTATAATATTCAACAATGACATCGCTAATTTCTTCCGGAGCAACCATCCATCTCCCATCCTCCAAAGCTACCTATGATACGACTCCAATTATGGAAATTTTTTACAGCCTGAAAGAAAAATTTATAATTTTGTTTCCCCAGATTTAGCCACTGATTTCGCGACTTCTGGCACAAGAAAGATTCTTCTGCGCGCAAGAGTTGGACATATTTCTGTTGGGGTTGTCCAACATCGGTTGTGGAAGGGGTTGATGGTCAGTTTATAAGTGAAAACTTCACCTCTTAAGCTAGCTTTTGGAGTTGAGAAGGCCCAAGACCACCTAACAATTTATTCGCTGCCTCGGCTTCCCTCCTAATCCATGTTTCAGATTCAGCTTGGTTAACCGCTTGGTTCATGTCACTTTGGACAAGAAGAAGTTCCTACTTTGCTTCTTGCACTCTCCTTGTGATATCTGAAAAATACACTCCATTCAACTTTTTCAGCTCCGTTTTCAATGACCTCAAACTAGAGCATAGCTGGAACATAAGCGTACCATCGACTCTCTCCTGCCACAATTTCTCAACATCAACCAAAAAACTTGGGTGCTCACACAACATATTAAAGAATTTAAAGCTTGTAGGAGGTCTCCTCATCTCCACAATTTGAACAAGGATCAGAGAGTGGTGATATATACCTGCTTGGTAAAACTCAGCTTCAAGGGCCGTGTAGACATCCAAGCATTTGAAAATGAGGTCGAAGTAACAATTTTTCAAGTCAATGGTAAAAGATCTATTATAAGCCGTTTAAAAATATTTTATTCCGCCTATGTTTTAAAAAATGGGTAAACTCATAGTTAGCCCCCTATGTTTGGGCAAAAATCAAGTTAGCTCCCTATTTTTCAATCCAACAATTTGATATCCATAACTTTCACAACCTATCAAACTTAGCCCCCGTCTAAATCAAGTGTTAAAGTCCGACGGAAATTCATGCAAAATGACCGAAATGCCCCTCCAAAGCTAAAATTTAGAATAAAATAAAAGAAAAATATAAATTTAAGAAATAAATTAAAATAAATATATTATTGAAATAGAGTTTCAATATAGTTTTATTTAAAAATATTAATTTTTGAAAAAATATCATTTTTATTTTTAATGAATTATTATTATTATTTTTAGTAATTTTATTTTGGAGGGGCATTTTGGTCATTTTTCATGCTTTTCCGTCTGATTTAACGTCTAATTTAGACGGGAGGCGAAGATTGATAGGTTTTGAAAGTTTTGGGTATCAAATTGTTGGATTAAAAAATATGGGGCTAACTATGATTTTTGCCCAAACATAGGGGGCTAACTATGAGTTTACTCCTTTAAAAAATAACAATCCTCGTATTCCATTTTATTTGATCATTAAATCAAATGTAAAATGACATAAATGCCCCTCAAAGAAAAAATTAATAAATATTAAAAAATAAAAATAATATTTTTTAAATAAAAATATTGAAACTCTATTTCATTAATCAATTTATTTTTAATTTTTTTCTTGAATCTTTTTTTTTTAAAATTGTCTTGGACCGTCATTTCTGCTAATGCACATTACTTTCTATATGACTTAACAGCCGAATCAAACAGAAGGCGAGACGTGATTGTTTTTAAACATATGAGGTGTAATAAAACATTTCGAAACTAAATAGGGGTTGATTGATTTTCAACCAAAGATATAGGGCGTTCTATGATTTTCCTCATTTTGTTTCTCTCGTGCCATTTCAGGTTTGTGCGACCTCCCTCTCTCTAACCTCAATCTCTCACACAATTCCCTCTTGGAAGAATGTTTCACTTACTTTCTTAAATGACAATTAATGTCAGTTTGTCTAATTTTGTACATGTTGAAGAGATCAAATCCATTTAAGTCAAAATCAAACTTCAAAGATGTAGAAAGTCAAAGTCGAAGAAAATGTCGGCTATAGATCGGATTTGAGTCTTTGATTGAAGAATATTTTGATTTTGAAGGGTGCATGTTATTATTTTATATTATCTACAATTAGGCTTTTATGGGTGAGATTTTATTTATTGTGGAGCTTAATTATTTCCTTAGCACGTATTAAATTTCTTATGTGAATATATAAATTATTATACGTGTCACATCACAAAATATTTTTAAGAACATATTTTCAAAAGAATAATCAAACACTGAAAAATGAAATTTTTATCAGTAAATGTTTCAATGATTTTTTTTTACGTAAAATAATAGTTTTACAAGTTAAGCACACCCTAAGTCTAACTATGAGTAAATCATTACACTATAGTTAACTAGGAGAAGCAAGCTAATTGTATGGCAATTAGGGTTGGCATTTGACAGATTTTGTCACTTGTCTCAAGGCTTAGAAATTCTCTAATTATGATTTCTTGCTAACCTTGTTAATCTCCTAAAGTGGCCAGCCTCCTATGGTCCTTGGGCTGGACTTTTGAAACCCAAATACAAGCCCAATTAAACTCAACCTAGTTTTCTAAAACCCATTAAGCTTTAAATAATTAAGCTTTAAGGCTCGCCAATCTAAAACTTCCAGTGCTCTAAATGAACCCGCCGCCGATACGGTCCAAGCCCTAACCCCTTTTACTTCTATTTTTTTATTGACAATTAGAAGCTTTTACAATACTATTATAAACTAAATCATCTCATACTAGAAAATAAAGAAAATCAAAATAAATTTAGCAAAAGCAAATACTTTCACCTTTAGTAATTTAATTAAATAAAAGAGTATGAAGTGAGAAGTTGGCAATTACATAATTTTAAGACGAGTACACTAGTAGATAACATATATATAATAAGACAAATTAGTTATTTAAGTTAGTAAAATAAATTTAGTAACGAAACCTGGATTAAATCACATAGACTTAGCCACAAATCATATAATTAATCAAACAATATGTAATTAGAGAGATAATTAAATAGGAGGGGCGTTACATCCACCCAGCCATCTAACACCACCGCCTTCTTGTCGCTGGCAGACGATTGAGTGTAGATTCTTACTAGAAATCTAGAAATTGGTTAAATGGATTTGGTCAAGTTGTATAAGAAGATGCTTACTAATAAGGATGGAGAGTGGATAATCGATAATGCACAGGAGACTTTTGTAAGTTGTCACCACTATAAGAAAATAGCTTTTGGGTGTCAAATTTTTTTGTCACCTAAAGTTAAAAATTTGTTACCAAAACTCATGACAGAAGAAGCATGTCACCCTTATTTTTCGGTGACAAATTCTGAGTTTCCTCAGGAACTAGCGTCCGGACGCAAACTCAGACTGTTCGAACGGTTTTCATTTTGTGTGGCATGTGTGAACGTCAATGTATTACATGACAAAATCAATTCCGACATGAAAAACCTGTGCAAACGTCTGTAATATTAGTTCGCACATGGTGAATTTCTGCGTCAAAATGTAAATTTTTGTAGCAGATAACTATGTGCAGACTCTTATTGTTTTTATTTTTTAAAAAAATAAAATTCCATGAATATAATGTGTGAATGGCTATAGAACTTACAGACTATCATTAAACACGAACGTGGGGACGGTGGATTTGAGTGCGGATGCTGGTTATTTTTATTTTATGAAAAAATGCCACGAATATGGATATAAACGAACGATATTATGGGTATAAACGAACATGTGGACTATGAATATAAACGAACGTGGGCACGGTGCAATAGCGTTCAGACGTTATTATGGGTAACCTATGCGGATGTTAATTTTGTAGCATGTGGACGAATGATATATCATGGAGGACGTCTGGACATTGTTAATCCATCGAGACAGTTCTACAATATAATATTAAATAATATATTTAAAATTAGTTTAGACATGAATATGAAGACATCACATTAAATATACTATAAATTAGTAATGGTCGACAAATATCTAATCTACATAACAGTAAATAAAATAAATAATCGAAATCAAGTTCGTAATAAACAATATACCAACATTTGCGTCGGGGAGTGAACTGCGTTGTCACCTTCCTTACGTGTTCCTTCATTTGCTCATGCATTTCTGGGTTTTGATCCTTTCAGCCTATAGACGATTCTTCAACAAGAAACTCGAAAAATGACAGATTAGGGAGGATTTGAGAGTATTTGGACTTGAGTTATAAGTCTCTGGGTTTTGACCATTTCACTCTCTATAAGAGTCGCCCGGATGTGTATAAGTGATGTCTGTACACCATGCACTAAATTTTTTGTATGAAAAATTACCGCCAATAATTTTGTCTCTGTCTAGATGATACTCCACAACTACACAAATCTATTTGCAAATGAAACGACCCCATTTTAATAGGAAAGTGTGAGTCTAAATAACAACCCAAGAGGGGGTAAATTGAGTTTATAAAAAATTTGTCCATTTTTCAATAAAAACACAGATCTGAAATTATATTCTTTTTAACACTTATAGATTCAAATAAGAAGGAGCTTAATACAAGGTAAATCAACAATTAAAGATGAAGCCTAAAACATCATAAGTATGCATATGGAACGAAAAATGAAAGAGATAGAGTTAGAGAGACAACACCGCGATTTTAGGTGGTTCGGCCAACACTTGCCTACATCCACCCTCAAGGCAATTGACTTCCTTGGACTTCCTCACTATTTTCCAATAGCAAATACACTTTAGCTTCCCGGGTGCTAAGAAACTTTTACAAACTGTTTGTCGAGCTTGTACTTTAACTCACTCTCATAAATCCTCACAATCTAGAGGATTTCTTCTACTCTCACAAGTAGGACCAAGTGTTTTCCCAACACTCAAATGTTTTAAAATGGATGGGTACAAAGATGAATAGCTCTCTAAGCCGAATATGCAATTGTAAATCTCACAACATGTAGAATGACTCTCTAAGCCAAATAAGTAAGTGAAAAGCTCAAATCGTATGAAATGACTCTCTAAGCCGAGTCAGCAAGTGGAAAGCTCAATAGAGTGCAAGAAGACAAGATTATCAAAGGAAAGCTAAAGTTTGGAAGGTATGAGCACAAGCCTTTTTGGTTGGTGAGTTCTTCTTTCTTCTTCAAGGAACTTTCTCTCTCTAGAAGTTAGGGCAAAGAGAACTTGCAAATGTGTTGTCCCTTCTTTAAGAAATCTCTCTATCTTTGGAGGCTATGTCGTCAATGATGAACAATAGAGGAAGATTGAACAATGAGAGCTTTGATCTTGGAAGAATCAACAAATGAAAAACTTTGGATCTTGAATCTCTCTCTCTAGATGTTGCATTGATGATTGAGCTTCTCCTTCTTTCTCTATCTCGTTCTTCTTATAGCTCCTAGGTCTTCAACGGTCATAAATGATCTTCTTGTAAAGATTGAGTGCCGTTGGAGGTCATTTGAGACAATTTTGAACCATTTTGAGTGATTTGAGACAATTTTAAACCAATTTTGCACTATGTGTCGACACATGGGTATGTGCGGACACATTAAAACTTGTTCTGGAATTTTGTTCTCGAGAGACAATGCAATGTGTTGACACATTTGTGGTATGTGCTGACACATTAAAATGGTCTGGAAATCTTGTCTCGGGTGTTAGTGCAATGTGTCGACACTATGGTCTAATGTGTCGACACCATGAATTCAGCATTCTGGAGTAAGTGCAATGTGCCGACACCATCACTCAATGTGTCGATACTAAAAAGTACTGGAGAGAAAAAAAACAGCTGTAAAGCGTCCAAACCATTCCAACTTTCTTTAAACACCTACAATAAGAAAAATTGATCTTATTAACTTGTGTAATGGTGTTCAAGTGCACTTAGAAATATTTTATTGAGTGAAGCCTCAATCCTTTTAAAATACAAATTTGAAATTATTGATTGACAATGTAAAATCTAAAAGTTTTTGAAACTTAGAATATTTTGTTATCATCAAAATCATTTATGGATTATTTTCAAAACAACCTTGGGCTAACAGAAAGAAACGACGCCGTCTTTAAAGCCAACTGTCCAGATGGTCACGAATAAAATCCAACAACTTATTCGAATCTACCAAAGACGTCAATTTATCACATGATCGTCTGCACGTTAATTAAAACCGTGTGGGCGTCTTGTTTAGAAAAGCACGACACCGTTTAAAAAGACCAACCGTGCGGACAGTTTGTCAAACGTCTGAACGCTACCCTTCTCATTTATTCATTTCTTGATAACATATTATTAGCAATTAAATAATTATTTTAAATAAATTTTGTAATTAATATTCTTTTTTACTTAGCATATACAAACATAAATATTAAACCATATATAAAAGATGTACAATAACCATCATAAAGTGAAATAAAGATAAATATTCAATTACAAACTGTACCAAAATATAAAACATACATATCCAGTACGACTATAAATATACATGACAATGAAAACATAACATAAAAATCATAAAACTCTTAATCATGCTCCGGATCAGGCCCAGTGGATCCGTCTCCCGGGTTCTCGCTCACTTTCCCCATTTAATCCTCCTCGACATCACACCCAAGGTACTCGTAGTGGTAGTGAGAAATGGCTGTAATCCCGTCATTTGAGACTCCATCTTCATCAAATAGGTCTCCAAGTCGACGCACAACTGATGCGTTGGTAAAATAACAGCATCCACCATCTCTTTCAGGTCCTTCATCCAAGCATTGGCCCAAGTTGGTCACCCAAGCTGAGCCTCGGAACGGCTCAAAGTAGTCCGACAGATGGAACCTAGAGGCACCTTCCTTTCCTAATTCCGACTATCCGTGCAACCCATACTATGGAGGAAGTGTGTCAGGAGTAGACCATATGGCAACGCAGTAGCAGAATTCATCTTCGCTTCAGACCGAAGTGTCAGGAATATGTACAGCTACAAACCCACAATACCTCATTTAGCCACATACAACATCAGCTCGCCTCTTGCCAAAGGGCACTCAATCATGTGAGCCTCCGACTCGATGTCGTAGGAAAAGATTAGATGCATAATATGCAAGAATGGAAGCATGAAACTCTGTCTTAATAACGGTGCGATGACCACCACGTCCCTGTCTGTGAATGTACGTAAGATGTCTTTTGCATCTGACTTGTTCTCCAACTCCACTGCACTGAATACTCTAATCGGCCTCTGCATCCCCAAAAATGAAGCTAGGATGTCTCCTGACAATAGAAAGGTCACCCCGCGTACAATGACGCTCCACACCTGTGCATCAATATCCACAACATCCAACAGTGTTGCATAGAACTACCGTACCAGATCTACAGATGCAATGCTTTCTCTCTTCAGATACCCAATCCAACCCTGATCATCCAAAAAATTACCTATAATTCCACCCTGATACTTCATCTCCTCGAAGTCAGCAACGTAAACCTCACGCTCCATGATGATCGATCGGCTAAGGATCTTAGCCAGCTGCTAGGCCCACTGCTCCTCCCACGTCATGTAGTCCTCCTAACTCTGAGGATCCTGCTGCATGGAGCTCTCGCCAAATAAGGTAGATGACAAACATTTCTTAATCTATAAAGAAAAGGAAAAAAGAAATAAAATTTCAGGAAAAACCATCCGCACGGTGTCACATAGCGTTTGCACATCATATAAATCGGTGTCGTCTCATCCAAATAATCATCCGGGCGTTTCCTTCACCGTCCGAACGAAAAGTAAAAAGAGTTAGTTTTACGGAACAAATGTGCGAACGCTATCGTAACCGTCCACTATAAAATAATCCTTAAAAAATAATTCTAGCATGTGTATATATCGTAAATAAAACGACAACATACAAATAAAAAACATCCAAACGCACAAATGAAGATGTTTGAACGGCTAAAGAAACGACATACTTTTTGCAAAGATATGTGTGCATGCTCAAATCACCGTCCGCAACAAAAATTCTCCTTAAAAATAAATTTTTAACATGTATGCATATACCATCAACAAAACGACAGAATATAAGGGACAAATGTCCGCACGTAAAATAATCCTTTCGAACGTCTAGTGAATTGAACTAGTTTAGTGAACAAACATGTGCATGCTAAAATAGCCGTTCGCAACAAAAATGCTCCTAAAAGTAAATTTTTATCATGAGTATATATCCTTGACAACATGAAAGCATATAACAGCTTATAATCCCCACTGACAAAGTTTCGTCCGAACGTCTTGTGAAAAACGATGTACTTCAAAACACATATACATAAGTACTTATCTTAAATTAAACGACGACATATAAACGACAACGCTGTCCGCATAGGAACTAAGAGTGTCCTCACAGTATAATTAAAATGCCAACATTTTCAAAAATATTCGTAGAAAAATTTAAAACTATCAGCCATGATTGGCCTCTCTCCCACCTCTAAAACTCCCCCAAATGAACACCAAACAACAAAAAAGTATAGCCTAAATAATCCTACAACATTAGGCAATCCATATTAATACAAATATGGGCCATTAAACAACTGTGGTGGCCGAAAATCGTTCATGAAAATTTCTACATAAATAAATTTAAAAACACGATTTTTATTCCAAAAACAAATAAAAACATAAGAAACGTACTTGGATACGAAGAAGTCCACGAAAATGAAAGATTAGTGGAGGAGAAACATGAATGTAGGTTGAGAAATGAGAGAAACTGTCGGTGTATGTAAAATGCCATTAAAGGGCTTCTGTTCGACTTTAAAATCCATCCACTCCATTCGGAAGGGTCGTTCGGACGTTAACGTTTCCACGTGGACCAATCAGATTCCTACGTATTAGATTCCAAATTGTGAGCAATTAGCAAAATCTTCTTGAAATGATGGTGTTCGGAAGGAATGTGTCAGTGCGGACAGACAAATGTATGGAACGTGCAACATAGAGTACCACCATTAGCTGAAATTAAAGCCATACACATCTGGATAGTATATGTAACGACTCAAGGACAAGCACTAGCCACATCCGTGCTTTGACTTCAAAATGACTAGTCAAGGTTGCTCTTAAAGCCCCTTGGATCATTATAAAGCCCAGTTCAACCTAGTAAGGTCCTAATGTGGGACTTGACCCTTATAGAATACATCTCTAATTCATTCTTCTCTCTCACTCCATGTGGGATTCAGGGTATCACAATCACCCCCCTTAAATCCTTGACGTCCTCGTCAAGGCCCACCAAGCCCACATTGGTGGTTACTAGGACTGCTCTGATACCATTTGTAACGACTCAAGGACAAGCACTAGCCACATCTGTGCTTTGACTTCAAAATGACTAGTCAAGGTTGCTCTTAAAGCCCCTTGGATCATTATAAAGTCCAGTTCAACCTAGTAAGGTCTCAATGTGGGACTTGACCCTTATAGAATACATCTCTAATTGATTCTCCTCTCTCACTCCATGTGGGATTCGGGGTATCACAGTATATAACCATGCAGACGTGCATAGCTGTTCTCCATGATCATTTGAAATAAACGCGTGTCAATCATACGCAAACTATCCCAGATGTTCAGACGTTTATGTCAGACCGTGCGAACGTTGATGCAGATTTTTTGACAATTTGACTTGCGTCACTGATAGGTGACAACGGTGTTTTGTCACCCAAATTATGTGTGCACGTCTTCGCATAGTATTTCGACGCTTTTGCAGATACTGACAAATGTTTTTAGTCGCGAACATGTGATTTGTTACCTTTTGTCAACCTTGAAGATCGTGCGGATGGGGTTTAAAGACGTCTAGACGGTTTTGTAATTCTTGGCAGAATTTGGGTAACAAAATTTTTATTTTCACATAGAAGGGCATGATTTGGTGACAAAATTTGATATGACACCTGAAAGTTTGACACCTAAGTTCAATATTCTTCTAGTGGATACTCTATTATATTAATTTGTACTATAAAGTTCCACATATTAATTTTGTTTCTTTTTCCTACAAGAGTCACCACAATACACGTTATTTCTTACCAGTGGCGGAACTATAAATTAATACATGCACTACAAGAAATTTCGCCTTTGTCAACGGAGGCTTCCGTAGGCAAAGACAGGGAAAGTGGTCGAGGTTGCCGCGTCCGGGTTGCCTTTTCCTGACGACTTTTCTTCTCCGTCAAGATTGGCATCCTCTTTATCGACGATCTTTTGGTGTGGGTAATGACTTACACCGACGGAACATTTCGTAACTGATAGTGTGTGGACCTACAGATACAGTGAGCTTCAACCTCGACGAGCTCCTCGTGGGGAATTAACAAAGCCGACGAGCAGGATGGTTTTTGGTGGGCATTGATTTTTGCTGACGACAAATAGCTTTATGTTTTTTTAATCAGCTTTATGTTTTTATTTGTTTGCACGAGCAGTGATGTTTTCTGGTGGTGGGAGTTGATTTTTGCCGACAACCAAGTGTTTTTTTTGTTTCTATTTTTTTGAGTGGATAACAATAAAATATGTATTATTTTCTTGGCATATTCACATTTTCTATTACTTTGCATTTTCCATGAACATGAAGCGGTGACTTTTTTTTCCCAGCTTCTGCTACTTAACCATGATAATCTTATTAGAGCAGATGTCATCATTAGATCATAATATAATTGAGTCAAAGATTAAACAACAGAGTACTCTTGCATTCCTAGATACTTGTACTTTAACAAAGCATTCATAATTAGAATGCAAGCATACTTGTTTTCAGAGCTTTACATTTATCAACAAATTGATCTGTTGGCTCTGTTTTTTTTTTCCTTTCATTTTGAATACAACTTACCATAAAATGTCTCACTCAAAACACAAGCATTCTCACGAGAGGTACCCAAGGTACATCACAATCTACCTTTGCTAACAACCCAAAGTACATCATATCACACTATTGTTAACTATAGCAGTAAAAGTCACAGTTCAATACTTCAATCCCCAAACAATAGCTCCAAGAGATTATAAGTTCTGCAGTATTCGGGAATTGGCTGGAGAGACTTTGATCCACTAGAGCACCTGGTTGTCTAAGTTCCAAATTACAATTGGCTCTTGAAGCAAAAAATATGTTCCCAACCTTGTAGCATCACAAACACAAAAATTAGTAGAAATCCCAACACGAAATTCATAACAAAAATTAGCACAGAAAGCTTCACAACCGATCCAATAGGATACCAATTGAAGTACACAAACCAAGCCAGTTACAGAATCCAAAGCAAAGCAAAAAGGCATAACAGAACTATGCAAGGCAACCTAGCGCGCAGGAGGCGCGCGACAACCAATATTTGGCTGTCGCGCGCGCATCCTAGAGCCCCAATATTTGGCTGTCACATAACCGTCCTCTTAGAGCCCCAAATAATTCAACTGGCAGTCAAGAGGCAAATAGAACATTCAACAAATCAACTATCTTTTCAAGCAAAAAAGTACGCAAGTTATTATAGAGGCATGAAGAGCAACATCAACTGCCTCTGACCCAAAACAGAGGAAGAGAGAGTAAGCAAAAAATAGAGAGAAAGCAGAGCTCTCATTTATTTTAAAAGCACTCGATCAGAATGCACAAGGTATTGCACCTGTTCTAGTTGGTTGAATTCGCTTGTTAGCCTCTTCCAAAATCTTATTGACAGCTTCAATTGACTCCAAACGAACCCGACATAGAATAGATTAAAATCCAACTGATACAAGTTACAGAATGTTTTCCTAAATCAGTTCTGAAATAGTCACGGAAACCAGAAGAATAACAGAAGCCAAATTGGTATTGATATATAAAAAATAGTAAAACCTTCCAATCAGGACTTTCAAAGCTCTTCAGCAGAGTGGGGGTGATCTTTCCACTAATATCTTCACGCGGAATGCTATCTAGCACTCCAGCTGTCGCAAAGGAATTGGACTCTGATGCTCTAACAGCCCTCTTTGGAGCTGCAGAAGCACCCTGGAAGATGATATATGAGTACAATCAACACCAACAACGAGAGATACAGAGATGGAACTTTAAAACAAACTTAACATACCTCAAAGGGATTCTTTTCATACTCAGTATCAAGTGCACTAAGCAGTGCAGGTTTGACATCTGCAAGAAAACCTTTAATATCTGCAAAGGGGTCGCTCGTCAATGGCAATGAACACGAAAGAAAGATGGCAATGAACTCGAAAGAAAGATGAAAGAGAGAGAAAAATGGGAGAAGAGAAAGAGAAAAGTGAGCAGCTGGCAAGGAAAAAATTTGACAAAGGCGAAGCGGGAGCAAGAAGCCCGCTAAATGAAAATTGCGAAAGTGGATTTAATTTTTGACTTTTAGTAACAACACATTTTTACTTTTCGTAACAGAAATAAGCCGGACACTCTGTTCTGTACCTTTAGTGACCAATAAAACGATTTCGTCACTAAAGGCTATTTTTAGCGATAAAACAGATGGAGTTGGTGGCTGTTGCTTGTTTTTCTTGTAGTGATGGGAGCTGATTTTGTATAATAATAATATATTTTTAAATTTTTATTTATTTAGTTTAATAAAAATATATATCATAAAAACATGCACCATAAGATTATATTTTTAATTTAAGACATAATATTGTTATTAATAAGTTATTTACATGGAGATATAAGTGCATATATAGAAGTTATTAATAAAGAACATGAATTATAAATAATAGTTTTCTCCTTAAAATCCAAAATTTATGACATTCAATGTTTTCTTCAAGTTACATTGGTAGAGTAAATAAAAAAAACATGGATAAAAATGAGTGTGTTTAAAGAGCTCAAGAAAAATATAAGTAAACCAAACATTTTAAGTTTTATTATTAAATATATTGTCACAAGAAAAAAATTGTCTAAAACTTTTGAATTTCAACTTTTATTTGACAAATTTTCAAGATTCAAACTAAATCTTGAAATAATTAACATGTAATTTAAAATATTTAAGGGACCTAGCTAAAAATTAATTTTTGTAAAAACTTTATAAATAGGGACTAAAGAGGAGTTTTAAAAATTTTTGGGAAGGCCAAATCTTAAATTTCGTTAAAATCCGTGTAAGGAAAACTAAAGACCAGGGTCATGTTCGGTTTCAACCTTCTTGTAGGATTCGAATCCTCACAAACCTCATGTTCAGCAAAAGCAGAATCCATCCTAGGTCATGTGGCCCCCAACGTACAAGCAGCCTTGTCTAACCAAAGTGTAGAGGATTTGACGCACAAGCAGCCTTGTCCCCTCACTACAAAAAAACAAGTCTATAACGGCGGTCTTTTTAGCGGCGGTCGCTAAAACGCCGCAAGCTAAAACGCCGCTAAAGGGTGTTTTTTGCGGCGTTTTGCAAAAACCGCTGCTAAAGGGGGTCTCTAGCATCGGTTATTTAGCACACCTTTTAGTTGTTTTTTTTGCAAAACGCAGCTAAAAGGGGCTCTCTATGAAAGGGTCTCCAATGAAGACCTCGGACTGAACTGCCATGAGGAGGAGGATAGCACGCGAGATGCGGCGCCAATGACACCCATGGGCGCCTTTGACACCCCCATAGCACGCACGGCAGAAGCACCTGACACGCCCACAGTGCGTACAGGCCGAGGCACCACAGACAGACCATGGCATCAGCATGCGCGCGCGCGAGCAAGGCACACCAGCACCACTGACAAGCCGTGGTAGCCCAGCAATGCCCACGCCCAGCAAGCAAGTCAGCCAGCCACAGGCATGCCACAGCAGGCTCATTGCCACCACATGCCCTTCTTAGGACTTAGCACCACAGCAGGGCCTTGGCCCCCAGCCAAGCCAAACAGCAGCAGATGACCAAGAGTGGCTACCCACAGCAGCCACCGCCGGTGGCGGAGCACCACCACCCTTAACGGTTACCGGACGGGAAGTAACGAGCATGGTCTTGAGAGTTGGAGGAGCATCACCACCCAAGGAGGAGAATGGCGGCGGCGCCACCATGTAGGGCGGCGGACGACGACGAGATCAATATTTCAAAATGGCATCTTCAGGGATTGACTTTAATTATGGTAGTGATTGAATAAATCTTATCTTCTAGAATTAGATGTTTCTAGAAGATTATCTTTCCTTTCTGAGTTTTGATGTTTTAGGAATGTATCATCAAATCTCCTTGATTTTGGAATTGTTTCCTTAGAATCTTGAAGATTTGATTTAGATTGATTTGAATTGATTTGATTAGGGTTTGTAAGCTCCTGAGATGGCCTATATAAGCACTTCTTAGGAGCATTAGAATTCATTCAGTCATAGAGTTGAGTAATGAGAGCTAGAGAGCTTTCTGAGAGTGGCCAGGCATAGACACGTTTATGCCAGTAGACTCGGGGGCTAATAACCTCTTAAGTTGGGCGTGCTTGGGCTAATAACCCTTGTACGATTGTTCTTGTGTTGTGGTTCGAAGAACTAATAATCCTAAAACCACGTTCTTCGTAATAAGAGTGAGGTATTATTCATTTGTTGAATGTTTGATCCTAAATTCTACGCTCGTGTGTTACTAAAAACGGTTCGGGAGGATCGATTACGGTGTTGGAGCGGATCGCGTGGAGGAGTTGGTGATTGTTGTGGAGTCCTTGACCGGGGACCTTAACAAATTGGTGCTTTCATTGAGAGAAGTTGCTTGAAGTTTTATTCACTTCAAGCGAGGTAAACACGAGCAAACCTTACTTTGATTCTTATTACTAAGATTTTTGTAGAAGAAAGTTGTTTGTATTGTGTTGGAATTATAATTCGTGGAGGGGTTCGATCTTCAATTTGGAGAGAACCCAAGGTTGGAAAGTGTTTGTTCTTGATACCTTTTGGTGGGTAAGGGGTTCGATCTTCCTTTGGGAGAGAACCCACGGTTGGACTTGTTGCTGCCAAGTGTTCCAATGGAGGCCGCATAGAGTTCATTTCCATCCAACAAAGACCGTTTTGAAGCTTTGGAGCTGGCATCTCGTTGGATGAAGGAGAAGATGGTGGAGACTACGACTTCCATGGCTGACATGCAAGGGGCCATCACCTCAGTGACAAATGCTACAGAGGAGACTATGAAGGCGGTGGAAGGTATGAGGAAAGACTTGCAAGCAATCTTGGCAAGACTTGGAGGAGAACCAAATGGGGGCAACCGCATACCACCCCCAAGCGTGGAAGAGGAGCAGCCCTTTGATGGAAGAAGAACTCACATGTCCGAGTCTACAAGAAGAACCAAGGCAACGACCAGCACTTAGATTCGGTAGAAGAGTGGAGAATGAACGGGAGGTAGTGGAGAGGTGGCTACGAGAGGATGAGCCCAACCATAATGTTGATGACCATACAAGGACTGAAGAAGAAGTTGGGGGAAGTCGGTATGGGAGGAGTTGCCCTATGACCGGGCCCATGGAGATGCTAGAAGGCATGAGAGACCGCAAAGAGGCCACAACTACCATGATGATGATGATGATGATGGAGGAAATCGGTTTAACCCCCGGGGACCTCGAAGGCCCCATTATCGCGGAGGTGACTATGAGATCGATGATGGAAATCGGTTTAACAACCGAGGACCAAAAAGGCCACAATATCGTGGAGGTGACTATTAAGATGATAAAGGGAATCGGTTTAACAACCGAGGACCGAGGAGACCGAAGATTGATTTTCCCAAGTTCAATGGTGGCGACCCTCATGAATGGCTAGACAAGGCGGACCATTATTTCCATGTTTATGAAGTCCCAAGGGAGGAAAGAGTAGCCACAGCTTGTTTCTTCCTTGATGGAAAGGCGAGCAAGTGGTGGAGATGGATTCGGGCTCAGTACGAGAAGGAAGGAAGAAGGCTCGGGTGGACAGCATTTGAGAGAGAACTGTTGATGCAATTTGGGCCCTTGCCCATTATCAACCACCATGGCCAACTAGTCAAGCTAAAGCAAGAACGCAAGGTGCATGCCTACGTGGAGGAGTTCCGTCAACTCCAAACCTTGGTGAGGGGTTGGTCTGAGGAGGCGCTTGTTGGTACCTTTGTGGATAGGCTGAAGCCATGGATTGCCAAGGAGCTCAAGTTGAAGCAACCCACAAGGCTACAAGAGGCAATGAGGATGGCCGAGATCCTTAAAGAAAGCCACCACTTCGAGAAGAGACACACCAAAGACCAAGTGGTTAACAAGGCTTCTAAACCCTTGTATTCCACGGGGTCTTGGAAGGGAAAAGAGGCGGCCATGGGAGACTCAAGGAGCAAAGGGAAGGAAGTCAAGAAGCTGACCCGTGAGGAGTTGGATGAGTATATCAAGAAGGACTTACGTTTTAAGTGTGGTGAGAAGTGGAGCCGTGACCATCAATGCAAGAAAGCCGCCAAGGTGTTGTTCATGATCGACGAAGATGAAGAGCATGCGGGGGAGCCTAGTGAAGAGGAGCACGGGCATGAGGAGTCCTCTAGTGAAGGGGAAAGTGAGGAGGCCGAGCTGAGCCTTAATGTGATGTCCGGAGTGCAAAAGCCCTCAACCATGTGACTTATGGCTTGGGTTGGGAAGCATGAAGTAACCTTGTTGGTGGATAGTGGGTCTACCCACAACTTCATCAACTCCCGCATTCTTTATAAGGTGGGGTTGCATGGGGAAGAAGTAGAGCCATTCGATTCAAGGTAGCAAATGGTGAGAAGCTAAGATGCGAGATGGTGGTGAGAACCGTGAAGATGAATGTACAAGGTGTCCGCATAATGGCTGATCTCCATGTACTTTCCTTGATGGGATTGGATGTGGTCTTGGGCAATGCTTGGCTAAGAAAAGATGACTATGGAGTTCAAGCTTGGAGGAAAGAAGAGGACGTGGATAGCTCTAGAATCAAAAGAGCCAAGGCCTTGCGAGACCCATATGTTCGAGAAGCTATGCAAGGGTGGGGCTCATTGCTTTCCCATAGTGATGGGCTAAGACAAAGAAGAAGATGAATAAGGAGAGAAGCATGGTGATGGAAGCGAGAAACTGCCCCAAGGTGTAGGGCGGTTTTGGAAAGACACAAGGAAGTCTTGGAGGTGCCTACCTCGTTGCCTCCAAGTAGGGAGTTCGATCACCGCATTGTGTTGAAGGATGCTAGTAAACTGGTGAATGTGCCACCATACCGGTATGCTCATTTTCAGAAGGGTGAGATTGAAAGACAAGTGGAGGAGATGTTGGCGAGTGGCTTGATTCGACCAAGCACAAACCCCTTCTCATCGCCGGTGTTACTTGTGAGAAAGAAGGATGGAAGTTGGCGCTTTTGCACCGACTATCGGGCTTTGAATGAAGCAACGGTGAGGGATAGATTCCCTATTCCTGCGGTGGATGAGATGTTTGATGGGTTGCATGGAGCTCACTTGTTCACCAAGTTAGATTTGAGGGCCGGATACCATCAAATCCGGATGAAGGAGGAAGACACACACAAAACGGCATTTAGGACTCACTTCGGTCACTATGAGTACCTAGTGATGCCTTTTGGGCTATGTAATGCCCCATCGACCTTCCAAGCGGCCATGAATGCCATATTCAAGCCGTTCTTAAGGAAGTTTGTATTGGTGTTCTTCGACGACATCTTGGTGTATTCGAAGAGTGTGGAAGAACACTTGGAGCGTGTGTTGGTGATCTTGAAGGAGCACAACTTCTTCATCAAGGCATCCAAATGTGCCTTCATGCAAGAAGAGCTAGAATATCTTGGCCATATTATCTTGGGCCAAGGAGTGAAGGTGGATCAACGGAAGGTGGAAGCTATGGTGGATTGGCCCTTACCCAAGGATGTGTCGACCTTGCGAGGGTTCCTTGGATTGACGGGTTATTAACGAAGATTCGTGCAAGGCTATGGTTTGATAGTCAAGCCACTTATATCGATGCTGGAGAAGGAGGGCTTTGAATGGACCGAAGAAGGGAGGAGGACTTTTGATTACTTGAAGAGAGCCATGACCAAGACACCCGTCTTGGCCTTGCCTGACTTCAAGAAACCATTTGAAGTCTATACTGATGCAAGTGGAGAAGGGATTGGGGCGGTACTAGCACAAGAAAGGAGGCCCATTGCATATATCTCAAAGGTCTTAGGGCCAATGAAGAAGGCATGAAGCACTTATGCAAGGGAAATGTTGGCGGTGGTGCATGCGGTGAAGTTATGAAGACCTTACCTCTTAGGGAGAAAGTTCACCATCGTGACCGATTAGCAAGCGTTGAGACACTTGCTAGAACAAAAAATAGTGACGTCGGAGCAACAAAAGTTCCTTGTGAAGCTTTTGTGGTTCGAATATGACATTGTGTATCAACTCGGCAAGGAGAATAAGGTGGCTGATACCTTATCAAGGAAGGAAGGAAGTCCAATGATGTTGACTCTTTATGAAGATGAGGCCGAACTTAGTGCCTTGAGTGGAGCCGAATGGAGGATATGGGACAAGCTTAGAGAGGCCGTGGAGTTGGATGCAAGGTCTCAAAAAATCATAGAGAAGCCTGAGAGCCCATGTGATAGGGTGACCGGATTCAAGTTGCGGGATGAGCTTATCTACTATAAGTCCTACATTTATCTGCCAGACGTAGCCAACTTGAGGAAGGAGATCCTTACTCATTTCCACTGTAGTAGGGAAGGTGGTCACTCGGGATGGCTTAGGACCTACATAAGGGTCAAGCACTTCTTCTATTGGGAGGGCCTAAAGAGAAGTGTAAAGAAGTGGGTGGCCGAATGTGATGTGTGTCAAAAGGCCAAGCATGACACAAGAGCCCCCACGGGCCTATTGCAGCCATTACCCATACCGGAAGCTATATGGGAAGACTTGTCCATGGACTTCGTGGAGGGCTTGCCCACTAGTCAAGGCTTTGAAGTGATCTTGGTGGTGGTGTATCGCTTAAGTAAGTATGCTCACTTCATACCCCTTAAGCATCCATTTGTGGATAATGTGTTGAAGCTCCATGGTTTCCCTAGAACCATAGTGACGGATCGGGATCAGGTATTCATGAGCTCCTTTTGGAAGGAAGTGTTTTCACTACAAGGAAGCAAGATGAAGACAAGTTTTTCATACCACCCGCAAACCGATGGCCAAACAGAGGTGGTCAACCGTACGCTAGAACAATACTTGCGGTGCTACTGCCATGATGAGCAAGCAAGGTGGATGAAGTATATGTCATGGGCAGAATATTGGTACAACACCACGTACCACTCATATACCACACTTAGCCCATTTGAAGTGGTGTATGGGAGGAAGCCTCCTACCTTGGTGACTTATGAGAAGGGTACGGCCAAGAATGCGGAGGTGGAGGAAGCCTTACTCACTAGGGATGAGATCCTAGCTAAGGTGAAGAGGGAGCTCAAGAAAGCCCAAACTAGCATGAAGAAGCAGTATGAAAAAAGAAGGAGACTCGAAGAGTTTGAGCTCGGGGACTTCTTATACTTGAAGCTCCAACCGTATGGGCAAAAGACCATGAAGAGAAAGGTGAGCTACAAGCTAGAGAAGAGATATTATGGGCCTTTCAAAGTGGCTGCCCGTGTCGGGATCGTTGCATATCGGCTGGAATTGCCACCAACCTCAAGACTTCACCCGGTATTCCATGTGTCTCTCCTCAAGAGACGGGTTGGAGATCCTAGTTTGATCGTGGAGGAATTGTCTTCCTTCGATGAGGAAGGAAGAATTCTTCTACAACCTGCCATAGCCCTTGAGTACAAGATGGTGCCAAGGGGAAGGTTTAGGAGCAAGATTTGGAGAGTGTTGGAGCAGTGGAGTGGGCGACCAAGAGAGGAAGCAACTTGGGAGGGCTATGATGAGATATCCTCAAGGTTTCCACAATTTACCCTTGAGGACAAGGGTACACTTAATGGAAGGGGGAATGAAAGGGTCCTCAATGAAGACCTTGGACTGAACTGCCACGAGGAGGAGGATAGCACGCGAGATGCGGCGCCAATGCACCCATGAGCGCCTTTGACAACCCCACAACACGCGTGGCAGAAGCACCTGACATGCCCACAGCGCGCGCAGCCGAGGCACCACAGACAGACCATGGCATCAGCATGCGCGCGCGCGAGCAAGGCACACCAGCACCATTGACAAGCCATGGGAGCCCAGCAATGCCCACGCCCAACATGCAAGTCAGCCAGCCACAGACATGCCACAGCAGGCTCATGGCCACCACATGGCCTTGTCAGGACTTAGCACCACAGCAGGGCCTTGGCCTCCAGCCAAGCCAAGCAGCGGCAGATGACCAAGAGTGGCTACCCACAGCAGCCACCGCCGGCAGCGGAGCACCACCACCCTTAATGGTGATCGGACGGGAACTGAGGAGCATGACCTTGGGAGTTGGAGGAGCATCACCACCCAAGGAGGAGCACGGCGGCGGCGCCACTGTGTAGGGCGGCGGACGGCGGCGAGATCAATCTTTCAAAATTGCATCTTCAGGGATTGGCTTTTAATTATGGTAGTGATTGAATAAATCTTATCTTCTAGAATCAGATGTTTCTAGAAGATTATCTTTCCTTTCTGAGTTTTGATGTTTTAGGAATGTATCATCAAATCTTCTTGATTCTTGGAATTGTTTCCTTAGAATCTTGAAAATTTGATTTAGATTGATTTGAATTAATTTGATTAGGGTTTGTAAGCTCTTGAGAAGACCTATATAAGCACTCCTCAGGAGCATTATAATTCATTCAGTCATAGAGTTGAGTAGTGAGAGCTAGAGAGCTTTCTAAGAGTGGCCAGGCATAGACACATTTATGCCAGTAGACTTGGGGGCTAATAACCTCTTAAGTTGGGCGTGCTTGGGCTAATAACCCTTGTACAATTGTTCTTGTATTCTTGTGGTTCGAAGGACTAATAATCCTAAGACCACGTTCTTCGTAATAAGAGTGAGGTATTATTCATTTGTTGAGTGTTTGATCCTAAATTCTACACTCGTGTGTTACTAGAAACGGTTCGGGAGGATCGATTACGGTGTTGGAGCGGATCGCGTGGAGGAGTTGGTGATTGTTTTGGAGTCCTTGACCGGGGACCCTAACACTCTAGCTGCGGTCGCTATAGACATTAATGATATGGTTTAAATACATTGAGCATTATAAATTAGGTAAGCATATGATGTGGAAAGCATCTGAAGATGACTCTTATGTCAAATGAGGAATCTCAAGAAAAGGAGCACAATAACCAATTATAGAAATTCAAGATCGAAGATGTTGATGTGTAAAAGGAAGAAGATTTTAATTGGTCCTTACTTATTGTGTTGTATTTGAATATTATAGTTGGTCCTTGTTTATTGCTATTTTATGTTAGAAACTTGTTGTTTTTTAGATTACTTGAAGAGATTCTTGTGTTTGTTGTAAAACGTTATTAATCAATGATTAAGTATATTTTATTTTATTATCCTTGATCTTTAAATTTTTAGATCCAATGAATTATGATTATTAAAATAAAGTTGTATTACTGATTAAAAAATTAGTGGTGTTTTAAAAATGTTGGCAAAAAAAAAACGTTGGCACAGACCTGCGACCGCCGCTAAAAAACCGCTGCTAAAGCTATAGCAGCGGTTTTTTGACCTCTGACCGCTGCTAAAGGTAATTTTTTTTGTAGTGCCTGTAAACTTCATTTTCTGCTTTGATTTCACGTGTTCAGACACTTTTCACGTTTAATCTTTTGTCGTTTTCTGTTTTTTTAATACCTTTTAAATATTCAACTTTTAATAAAAAATAAATAAATTCGAAATATAAAAAAGGAAACAACTTTAAACATCATCATTAATTTTTTACACTTCAACTTCTACACAAACACCAATCCAACTCTAATATCATCTAAAAATTCTCAAAACACTCCAAATCCTATAAAAATCTTCTAAACGAATATAACACAGGAGGATTTTCAAAATTTTGGGGCTTCCCCACTGTTTTTTACTCTTGTAGAAAAAGACGAAGGCAATACAATTAGAGTATGAGGTTGAGGGGAGATCATACATAGAACGTAAAGATTTTTATAGTTAGGTCTTGGGGACTAAACTGAGTTATCAACACAGTTTAGACCGTTCAATTAACCCGGTCGCCTCCTTTTTCTCTGTCTTCTGTAGACTTTTCCCGTAATTTGAAGGAGCTTAGAACGGATAATAAAGGTGATGAGGGTTTGACAGAAAGATTAAGATGAGCTTACTTTTAAAGTAAACGCGGAGATGGAAATAATTTTGCCAGAACGAAAAAAGAATTAAGAGGAATAGAAGCTACAACGATTAGCGGAGTACGAACGAAAGCAAGGCATAAGGGAGAAGCTGGCCGTGATGAAACAAAAAAGATACCTGACGTCCCATTTGAAACCCTGACGGAAATATTAGCTATATATGTTACTTTAATTTGAGCTATACCTATTACATTTGAGACAAGTTTTTTTTTGACGCCATGTTTTTGAAAACAATTTCTGTTTGGTGACACTAATTGTGAATATTAATGAAATGCTTGAATTATGACGTCAAAAACACCTAGAGCTGGAGCCTATTAGAGGAGAAAAAAGTTTAAAATTTCAAATGGTGAATCATGACGTCAAAATCACCTAGAGCCGGAGCCTATTAGACTTGAAAGGAATAAGAAGAGGGGTGACACCGGATGTGGAGACTCTGATGTCAAAGTTAGATATTGAGAAGTGTTTAGTCTAAAAAATTAATTAAGCTTAAGAAATATAATGAGGGTACCTGCAGTCTTTTATAGGAGGGAGTGTTAGAGTTCTATAGGGAGTAACAGTAAAAATTACAAGACTCTTTATCTTAGATAGAGTCCTGAAGCCTTTTGGATTACTAGGTAGGGAGATTGGGGAGATTATTTCTTATTTGTGCCAGCTGATTGGCTTGAGCGCTTGTAGCCCTGACTAAGGAGCTGGATCGGTCATATATTATTATGATCCATCAGTAAAGATAAGTGAAAATTGCAAAGCAGAAGCTTGATAGGGGAAAGATCATGTGGTCTCAGTCTATCGGACATAAACAAAGGGGCAACTACTCTCATTGTCAAAAAGTCTTAATAAATGGAGGCCAGTATCATTAGCAGGTGCAAGTTTCTTGTTTTTTTTTTTTTTTGTTGTGGCAATTATATTTTCTAGCTAACGTTAGACAGGTTGACTAGTCATTTAGAGGAGAAGGTCTAAAAACTTTACAATAATAAATAGTTTTCGTAGAGGAATATATACCTCTTGAAAATTCAAACCACAGATCACTATACGTTCGGTGTTATATATTGACGACCCATATCATTAAGAAAAGACAGACAAAAAAAGTTACATTTGAGACCAATGATTACTGTAAGAGATTGGTTTAACTGTAATAATCACTTTGATATATTATCCACTATAATTACCAATTTTATAACTTTTTACCTACCATCAAGTATTTTCGTTGAATTAGACAAAGATAATAATAATATCCGTTACCCACTTTACATTATTGATATCTAATTGAGAGTATTATTGTGGGTTCATTAATTTAATATTGGGTTACCTTTATCATCATTTCAAATGTAAAATAATAATAATAATAATATCCAACCAATTTGATGAAGAATTTTAAATGAGAGGTATAATGTGTCAAAAATTAATAATTTAGAATGTAATATGTTAAACTCTCTATATTTTACGAGAGAAAAAGTGTATTTGTTCCCTTAATTTAAATAAAACACGAGAGTTACGCTGAGTGTACAAGGAATTAGTAAGGAATTGGTTATGACCATTTCAAACAATTAGGTGATAGAGTTTTTGGATTAAAAAAATTAAGTCTTTTAAATATTTGGATCAATTATTAGCAGGTGTAAGAAAATGACATAATCACAAGAGTAAGGCAAATATTAAACAAAAGGAATCATATCTTAAAAGCATTGAAAAAGTAAACTATCAAAATAATATCTTTATTTTTTTAATCAATCTAACACAGAATCTGAATTAAGTTAGAACCTCGAATTGTTATGTGGAACTTTCAATATTCCACAGTTCCCAAACGTACGCTACAAATTTAATTATATGCGTCGCTATCCATTGGCCGTTCAAAAGACGCGGTACGTTGACTTGAGTGAAGGATGCGTTTCCGCAACGCGGAAATCCATCGCCTTTCATATACCTGGCCTCCTAGCGTTCATCCACGGACCACGATATCAGAGAAGCAAGGAAAATGAGACATCATGACTCTCAGCTGATGGCTTGACTAGTGAGGCCGTAAATTATTTCATTTTTAAAACCCTATTTGTAATTATATATGATCAGCATCATCTACCATTGGCTGTTCGAATGGTATGATTCAATTAAAAAAATAAAGATAGACACTGACACACTGTATAGACTCTATTATAAAGAATGCGGAGAGATTCGATGTACATGATGATCAATGGTTCACGCCAGGGCATTGAGGAAGTCGTCCTGTTACAGTCAATCCTGGTCTATATATATACAATATGTCATCTAAGTAGTATAAAAATTTCTTAACGGATCGATTAGGATCTTGCTTTTTTTCTCGCGTCCACACCTATTAGTTTTGATTTTGTTCTACTTTACCCGAATTCAAAGCCTTTGGTCCTCAACTTGACCCGAATTCAAAGCCTTACGTGATCACTTTGTTTGTGACTTGTTCGAACACCTACTGCGCAATTTTTGCTTATGTCGGATTGAATTTTTCTTAGCCTCCGTTTGCAACTAAAATTTTATCCATCATAAAATTTTAATAATAAAAAATTACAATATAATCTTTCTCTTCATCAAATAATTACTTTTTACTACAAAAAATATAAAAAATTACATCTCTTTAATTTTTTATCAACCTAATACTTAAAATTTTAACCTTAAAATTTTACTTCTTAAACACAGTCTTAGACTCTTTCAAGAAAAAAAATAATATGACCTTTCAAATTAATTCTTTTAACAAAAATTAGAAGATTCCGGGATAATGAGGGTAATAATGTCATTTAAGCTAATCAATATAAGTTGTTTACTCCATTATGAATAAAACCTAAAAAAAACAAGTTCCCATTTGCGTTCCCATTATTAGCAAAAGAAGACATGATTCGCAGTGCACCAATGCGTGGCTTTTGCGCGTTCAACTTTTGGCTTTTTCCAAAAGCAGATCCTAACCGCCAGATCCGGTCCAAATGACATGAACCGGATTCAATACCATGTGCAAGGCGTCTTGGCAGTCCAAAACAGTGAATGGTATAGGTCTTTTTTTCTGGTGATATTTTTTGCTATTTAATTATTACATAAAATAATATAAACAGTGTTTGTATGTTATCATACAGTTTGGTATGATGTTAAAGTAGTCAATAAGACTTCTTTGACTATGATATCCGGGACCAAGTGGCCATGAGATTTCAAGCAAATAGTTCATGCATCTGTTTATATTAAAAAGGTAAGGCTTTTAAATTGGGTTAGGTGGGGAGTAGGTATAAAAAAATGATATAATCACTACATTAATTAAGATAATATTAAACAAATGATCCTTCATTAAAAAAAAATTAATCATTCGTTGGAGGTTGGACTCTAATACACACATTACAAGTTAATTACTTTTTAGGGACGAAAAATAGCATAAAAAATGCAATTTTTGTTTTCAATTTGTCCTAAAAACACCTTTTGGGACACGGCAAAAAATTGTCTCGAAAAGTGTTCAGCAGTCCCAGAAAAACCATTTAAACAATTTTTTTTTTCTAATCAAGTATATATAAAGACCAGCTTACGCGATTATGCCTGCAGCTTACGCGATTATGCCTGCAGCTTCTATAATAATCAGTTCCACAATAAAACGACAATTACCAAGCTAAAAGTTTTAGGGTGGCCCCAAAAGATTGGTAGCACTTACGAGGTTTTAAACTCGAAATTTTAGAAAGAGAAAATCACCAAAGTCCAAGCTTTAATTATTAGGTCAACCCTTTAGAGTTAAATTTAGATAGTATTGATTTAGAGATGGAGTTCGAACACCAACGTGATGGTCGTTCAGAAGAAATTTATAGGATTATGATAAAATTGTGAATATTTAGGTGATGTTAAAGTTGTAATGGCATGGGTGCAGAAGTTGTTAAAAAATATTAGTGTTTGTAAAAAAGGTAATAAAGTATTATATTAGAATATATTTTTTTAATCATATTGGAATACGTTTGTTTTGTGATGTTTGACATGTAAATATAAAAGTAGGATGCAAATTAAAAAAAAAAACATTTGTGGCTTATCTTATCTTTTGGAAGGGCATTGATGCTATATTCCACAAGTTCGTTGCTTATGTCTGAAAGCTGATTGAATTTTACAGAGCAATTGAAATTCATATTACTTAAAATTTTGCTTTCACACTAATTTTGCCACAGCATAATCGAATTCATTTTTTTACATATGTTTTTTATGTTAATTTAAAGAACCAATTACTTAAAATTAGTCCCTGTTCGAGTTACCAAGAGATTTACCTTTTTCTTTTTTCCTTCTTTGAACAAATTACATAGTGAATTTTAAATTAAACAGGATGCCTCCATCCCGCCAAGCACAGCTGGAAGTTGGTTGCTCACCGACTCCAGTGCACTGCCCACCATCGATTGCTGTCGGCCCGCCGTGATCTGATGCTCTTCCAGTTGTGTAGGGCAGCAACCGCCAGTACGTATCCCTCTCTCAACTCTCTCTCAGCAAATTATTGATTGATTGTGATTATGTGAATTTGTGATTTGTGCACTAATCACAATCGATGTGAATTTGTGATTTGGCATGCTAGAGTTGTGATTTGTGCACTAATCACAATCGATTTGAATTTGTGATTTGGCATGCTAGAGTTGTGATTTGTGCTCTGCCCACCATCGATGTGAATTTGTGATTTTGCATGCTAGAGTTGTGATTTGTGCACTAATCACAATCGATGTGAATTTGTGATTTGACATGCTAGAGTTGTGATTTGTGCACTGCGCATATTCTGTTCCTGTTACCATAGATATTCTTTACTGAATTGTGGATATATTTTCCAAATGGATTAAGGTTTTGGCATTAATTTTTCAGTTGATTGTTGCTGGTTTTGTGCTTCAGTTTCATACTACTTTATTGCTTGCTTGGCTTTAAAGGTAGTTAAGCCCTACAAGCAATTGTCCTAACTTTGTATATGGAGTTTGGGCCAAACATCCGGTCACCTTTTGGGCTTCAAGATATTATTGGGACATTATTTCACAAAGGACAGATACTCATTCATCTCTCTTTCTTTCTCCTTATTTATTTTATTTTACATGGGGACAGGGATTGAGTTAATTGTTACGGATGTGCATTTTATATCTAATGTGGGTGTTGCATAAAAAGGAAAGCATAGGGTAATTGTGGGTCAGTATGTAATTTTCATTCTTGTCTTCAAGTTTTGTGTTGGTGTTGAATGGTTCTGTCCTTTCTGTTTTTGGTACTCGAGTGGAATTTGATGAACCACCTCTCCTTCTAATCTATGTCAGTGATATTATGGCACTTCTATGCTTATTTACCTTTTCTCAAATCTTAAATGCATTCTGACGACCAAATAAAATCTGGTTTGTGAATTGATGGCTGGTTGTAGTGATTGCACAAAGTAACTTATTTTAGACCATTAATAAGTGGATACCAGTTAAGTGGCCTTAAATCGCAGAACTGCGGGTAGAACGAAACTTATCCAGAGCAATCTAGGGTCAGATAATGTTTGATAATTGACTGTAAACATGTTTGTTGTTTATGCTTAGATCCTTTAGGTTGTGAACATAATTGTTTAGAGTTTATTTAGATAGATTGAGTCATTTTGCATTTATTTTTTGTTATTCAAATAAATTGAAAAATCAAATATTTTTAAAGTCAGATGGATGAGACTAGTATTACACATACTACAGATGTAAGGTCTTGCCCTAGTGGTGGTGGTCCAATACCTGATGAGTCAGTTAGTAGTCCTCAATCTGGTGGTGATGAGGATATTACCAATCAGTCAGAAGAACAACCAAGTAAAAAGAGAAAGAATACTCGCAAGAGTTTTGTGTGGGATCACTTCACTAAAATTTTGCCAGTTGTCAAACCTAAACACCTTGAAGCCAAATGTCATCATTGTAAGGCCAAGTTTGGGTGTCACCCTGAACGCTATGGGACTTCGGGTATGAGCGCTCATTTGACACGTTGTTTGCCATATAAGAAGCAACATGACCAATTAGACAAGACTCAATCTAGGTTGACATTGGATGGTTTGAAAGCAATAGGGAGTAATAAGGATGTTTTGAAGTTGGATACTTATAGTGAAAAGGAGGTGAGGAGGTGGATTGCTGAATATTTGATAATGGATGAGATGCCTTTTAGGACTGTGCAGAGGTTAGGGTTTAGAAAATTGGTGGAGAGACTTGAGCCCCGCTTTAAGATGCCTAGTAGATTTACGATGATGAAGGATTGTATAGCGTTGAATATAGAAGGAAGGACTAAGCTGAAAGAGGCAATTGCCATAGAAAGTCCTAGAGTGTGTTTTACCACTGATACTTGGACTTCAGTTCAAAATGTGAACTATATGTGTGTGACTAGGGGTGTTCAGTGCCACCGGAAAGATCTGGTGGCACCGGGACCGGGACCGGCACCAGGATTCCGGGGCACCGGCATCCCGGTGCCGGTGCCGGTTTCATGAAACCCTTCCCCCCTGGGCAAGTACCCCGTTCCAAGTCCAAAGCCAGATCTCTCTGTCCTTCGTTCTCTATCTGAGGTTCTCTCTGTCCATCAGAGGTTTTGGGGGGAAGGGGAGAAATGGAGAATTCTTTGGCGGCGGTGGTGGTCATCGCCTTGGTGGTTCTGTTTGGTGCGGATCAGGGGACGTTCGGTGCATCAGATCACCGCTACAAGGAAGGAGAGATGGTGCCTCTCTATGCTAACAAGGTCGACCCGTTTCATAATCCCAGGTAAATTCTTCTGAACGTTGGAGCTCGATCTGAAAGCTCTATGCCTTGGTATTTACGGACTTGTAAAGCTTGGTCTTGCTCCAGCTGGATCTGAGCTGTTTCGTAGAGGCACTCTATAACGTAGTTCTTTTTTTACTTCTTATCCGTTTGTAATGATTTTCGTAAATTTTGGTTTCCGGAGCTTAGTCTTGCTATAATGTTTTAGCTACAAAAAAGTTTTTATATTTGAAATCAGTTATTTCCGCTCAAACACATCTTTGTCGGTAATCAGCCGAATGTTAATGTAATTTTTCATGTGCTTAGCTGGGAGATAGGTAGGCATTGTGTGTTTGGGAATGTTGATGTGGGACGTGGATTTGTTTCCAGAGGTGGATCTAGCGTTTAACAGTTTGTCATGTTCTTTAACATTGGAGATAATTTTTTTTCCTTGTAGAAATGGCACAATTGTGGTGATTGTTCTTATTTGGACTCTAGTAACATCACCTTTACTGGTATTGGGTGGGATTGCTGGGAAGAATAGCAAGGCTGAATTCCAAGCTCCTTGCCGAACCACCAAATATCCCAGAGAGATTCCACCTTTGCCATGGTACCGGGGAACTGTTCCACAGATGGCAATGGCTGGCTTTCTGCCTTTCAATGCTATATACATTGAACTTTACTATATCTTTGCCAGTGTCTGGGGTCACAGGATCTATACTATTTACAGCATCTTGTTTATCGTCTTTATAATTCTCTTGATAGTTACTGCTTTCATCACTGTGGATTGATAAAGCTACCTCATGGGACTAGTGCAGGTGCATCCTCGAGCAGATAAAGCTACCTCATGGGACAACATTAGACATCAAACGGTGTAGATACTGGGTCATTACAGGTACATGTTTCTTGAACTGGATTGGATTGTAAATGAACCATGAATGGATTCGATTGGATTGTGTTGGATTAGTGTAGACTTTATATTTTTTATGTACGTAAAAATTGCTTAATATGAATGTAGGATTACTGGAAACCGCCACCGCTAAAATCGCCACCGCTAAGGGCCGGTTTTTGCCCTTAACGGTGTAGGTGTAGGTGACATTTTTTCCAAAACCGGCACCTACACCGGGGTTGAACAGCCCTTTGTGTGACAGCCCACTTTATTGATAGGAGGTGGTGTTTACAGAAGATGATTATTTACTTTCGCCATATAGTTGATAATAAGGGGGCTAGTATTAGAAAGAGATAGAGGGATGTATGAATATTTAGGGGATTGACAAAATTCTCACAATCACGGTTGATAATGCAACCAACAATGATGTTGCAATTGACCAAGTGAAAAAAAGCAATTAGGAGGTGGGTCAAATGTTGTCTGTAAGCATGATTTCATTCATATGCGATGTGCTGCGCATATTTTGAATCTTATTGTTCAAGAGGGTTTGAAGGGGTTGGATGATTTCGTTGCAAAGATACGGAATATTGTGAAATATGTGAAATCTAGTCCTCAAAGGCTTGCTGGGTTCAAGAAGTCTGCTGCAAATAGATTGTTGTTTGATAACACTTTCTTGCAAATGAACGTACCAACTCGATGGAACTCCACTCATATAATGTTAGAAAGGGCTGAAAATTTTCGGGAGATTTTTGAGGATATGTTGGATGAAGATGGGACCTTAGTGATGTATTTGAATGAAGATAGTCATGGGAGGAAGGGATTGAGGTCACCTTTATTTGAGGATTGGGCGCGCATTAAACTGTTTGTGAAGTTTTTGAAAGTGTTCTATGAAGTCACCCTACGCATATCAGGATCTTCATATGTAACTTCAAATACATTTTTTGAGAAGTTAGCAAGAATTAAGTTTCATTTGGAGACATTTGTTAATTGTTCTGATATATCACTTCTTGACATGGCTAAAAAGATGCAAAGCAAGTATGATAAGTGTTGGGGGGATTTGAGGAAGGTGAATAGACTTTTATTTGTAGTTGTTGTATTAGATCCTCGCTTTAAACTCATCAATTTAGAGTATTGGGCTATTGACAATTTTGGGAAGGATAAGGGCATGGATTTCACTGCTATGGTGCAAGGTACTCTAGAAAATATGTTTGAGGAGTATAATGGAGATTTCATAGCCCAATCAGAGCTGCCAAGTGGAAATCACATTTCTGCAAATATGGATGAATTGATGAATATTGATCAGCATTTATGGGGAGATCTTCCTACTTATCGACAGCAACAAAACTTGCTAGATAGTAAGTCTGAGGTGGAGAGATACTTGATTGAAGATGTGGAACCAAGGGTAGCGGGTTTTGATATTTTGTTGTGGTGGAAGGTGAATTCTCAGAAGTTTCAAGTTCTTTCTCGCATTGCAAAGAATGTGTTAGCTATCCCAATTACTACCGTGTCATCTGAGTCCGCTTTTAGCACTTCCGACAGAGTGTTGGATGTTTTTCGTTCTTTTTTGGCTCCTTGTACCGTGGAGGGCCTCATATGTGCACAAAATTGGTTGCATGCTACTCCTATACTTGATGAAGATGATGCTGACATTGATGGTGGAGATGATCCCTTGAGTTACAAACTAGATATGGATATACTTTTTATTTTGTTAAATCTTTTGCTTTGTTAATTGATTATTTGGTTCTCTTATAATTGTTTTGTTTTTCTTTTGTAGAGATGGAGAACTTGAGGATATCAGTTGGACAAGCACCATGATCTATTTAGTATTTTAGTGGCTGGTATCCTATTTTAGGTTTCAGTTTTCTTTGTTAATCTCCATTATGTGTTGCTGAAAGGATACTACTGTTTTAGTATAATAAATTGTTTGTTCTGATTTCAGGTCATTTGTTGGATTTTGGGGGAGTATGGAACCGTTGATGGGAAGTATTCTACATCTTACATTACTGGCAAATTATGTGATGTGACAAAGGCATATTCAAATGATGAAACTGTAAAGGGTTATTTTCCTTGGTGTTGCTAGCATTAACATCTTCTAGATAATAATGTTTGGGTTCATATATCTTTTATGTATGCACATGTGTCTAGGTTACCTATAAAAAAACGTGTCATGGTTTGATTTTTACACAATGAGGAAGATAAGTAGTCTTAATGCTTTCAGTCAGAAACACCACAAAGCAGATCCAAAAGCAACCTGAATTATTCTATACCTGCTTCTGAGTTCCAACTAACATTGATATGATGCCCTTACATGATATGAAATCAATATTGGAGGAATTTTGTAGCTTGAATGTTGTAGTTTAATCCTTGTTTCAAAGCTAGTTTGGTTAGATATAACTGAATAGCCAACAGGAAAAAAAAAACCAGCTGTATAAACGAATAGCCAACATTTTAAAGAAAGCGCTCGAGCGAGAAGGCTCTGTAAGAAAATGGTATGAAGCGCTCGAGCGCTTGTCGAGCGGCGTTCGAGCGAGAACTCTCTGTATGCTAGGGGAGAAAACAGGTCGTTTTGTATTCAAAAAAAAAAACTCGGTTCCCGAAAAATCACCGGATTTTATAAAACACCCCAAACCGGCACCGGCACCGGTGAAGCCGGGTACCGAGAACCCGGTACCGGTATCGGTGCCACCAGAAAATACCGGTGTGCTTGTGCAGCCCTACTACTGCACTGCCTTTCCAATCCAAGGGAAGAGCGTGCTAGAGGCAACTACGAATGCCCCTGAAACGTCCACTGAAAGCTTAAATGAACTCCAGTTTTCACGCTTTTTTTTTTTACTCTTTTTAACTCTCTTTTGTTTCACCTTATGCATAAATGAACTCTGATAATGTTACCTGCTTATTCGTTATAAAATCTATCACAGATCTTTCTTTTTCGAAATAATAAGTTCATTAAAATTTTACATAAATTTAATTTTCGCCAAATTTTAAGAAAAAAATAAATAATGTATGCAATAGGTTAAGAATGAGTAGTTTATGTATAAAATGTAAATTTTACATAAAGGTCTCATACAGATGGACCAAAAGGCCCATAATTTCATAGCAGGTCCAAAGACCCAAAGCAAGCTCCACCACAAACGGAGAATTCGATCGCCAAAGGAGAGGATGAGCAAGCATCGCGGTCTCGCTTCCCCGGAAGCTCATCCATACCAGCACAACCAAAGGGAAGAAAAAAGCAACCAAACACTGCAAGAGAGATCTGGCCTAGCTGAGGAGTACCAACATTTCCATGTCCGCAGGAAGTCGACTAAAAAAAATGGTTGCTACGAAACCCTTTCCACAAAGCCCGAAGAAATGAAATTATTAAAAACAACAGAAAGAAAACAAAGTACAAGACATAAAATCCCTTGACTGATCAACCACCACAAGCAGCAATTCAAAAAATAGTCGGGCGCATGAGATCCACGCGAGAGTGGGTGCGCATGGATCATCACACGCAGCCACTCTAAAATGGTGGGCAGAACAATGCTAGAAGCTACTGAGCTCAGTTGTGCTGTGCGTGGTGACAAAAGAAATGGGCTGGGGGCAGTGACGCAGGGGATCTAAAGAGAGGGCAGACGCTCTCTCTAGAAGACACGAGAATCCATAGGCTTTCTAACCTTTTTCTATTGGGTTGTCAAAGGCAAAAATAGAGACAACAAAGCGTTCGGTTGTTAGATTCATTTATTGTTATTTATTAGTATATATAAGAAATTATTGCTACCATGAATCATAGGATCCAGCTCCAACAATTCATTCACATTCGCGTGTGTTGAATTATTGCACACAAAATATAGGTGTGATTTGTACTGTTCTCCATGGGGGACCAAAGTGATCTTTACCTTTTCAACTATCAATTATCAATTTTTTGATATATTACACTCTAAACGACCAATTTTGACACATTTCACTTTCAACTATTAAAATTAGACAATTTTACACCCTAAACTGCCCACTTTGACACATTTCACCATCCAACTACCAATATTAGATAATCTATCACCTCCATCTAACAATAATACCCCCGACAATTTAATAAATTGACAACAATATCTTTAACATATACAAGATGGGTCAGTGACATTATCGTTATTTTAGTCTAAAAATTGACAAATGATGCAAAATGTCTAAAATTGATAGTTAAAGGGTGCAATATATCAAAGAGATTGATTTGAACAAAGGAACTGAAACCGATACCAGAAACCAAACTAGAGATGAAATTCTACATTGAATAGATGACCGACCTACAATAAGACGAAAATCTAATTCTGAATTTCATTCTCTAAGAAAAACTAAAGGGATGTCCCTAAGTAGCCAAGGCTTTTGGTAATTTTGGATGCAATATGTTGAACTTGTGATAGTTGATGTATGAAAAGTATATATATCTTAAAAATAAATAAAGTATCAAACCATATACAAATTGGTAGATACTTTCGTACTCAGGTCAAACTGATACTCGTTGCAATCTCGTGAATGCAGACATATCCCTTCTTTTCTAACAAAAGTAATTAATATGGTTTGCTCCCACGTAAGACTTGGTTGAAGCACATTTATATATGTAAGAGTTAATTAGAACAATGAGGTCTATTCTATTAATTATGGATGGAAATTTGCCAATTAATAAATTGTGAAGATTAGCATTCTACTCTATATGGTCCTAAAGACTGATTTCGGTTTAAACATATCATGTTTTTTTTTTCAAGTGTAACTCAAGTATAGGTAATTACGAAGGATCGAAACAGACAATTCCTAATTGGCATTATGGTTCCCATTTGCCGATATATAGTTAACGTTGGACAAATGCTACAACTTCTTTAAGAAATATTAGATATGTTATTTATTGATGGAGATTCAAGTCAATTAGGTCCTCTACCTTGTTGCAATTTCATGTCAATTATATATATGCGTCATTTCCGGCCCCTAATTGAAAGTAGTATGAAAAGTTTTTTTTACGTGTGAGGAGAAGATTAATGTCTCTAAAAAATGTTAAGGGAAAAAATCTCTTTGAACCCTCTAACTACCAAAGCAATTTCAAATAGAAGTCTAAACTATCAATCGTGACACATTGAATCCTCCAACTTCCATAATTAATCAAATTGTGCCCTGAAATAAAATCGTGTCACGTGGCTCATTCACAACGCACGTGGCATGAGTTTGAATGTTGGATCTTATTTGGGGTGCAAATTGGTGAAATTTGGTAGTTCGTGGGTCAATGTGTCAAAGATTGTAGTTTAGACCCCTATTTGAAATTGTATTTATAGTTAAATGGCTCAAAGTTATGTTTTCCCAAAAGTTAATCTTATTCGTAAAGTATCTAACATCCTTTTTTTGTGTTTTTACCAACCATGAGATTTGTTTTGGATGACAAGAGTATCCGGGCTTAGCTGCAGCTAATTTGTGAGTTTGTGCAGTCTCTCATCTCACACAAATCTGGTAACTATATATTAGGTTACAAACACGCTGTAGATGGCGTCAATTAAAGATATATGGGTAACACATGAGAAGTTTCGAACTTAAGACCTTAAATGGAGCAGATCCTGAATCTCAAACCTAGACCACTAGATCAACCCTTAAGAATTACCAACCACTACATTGAATACACGCAGCACATTCAAATTCTAGTGTTAGTTTGTTTTAACTGGGCCTGCAAACAGAAATCTAAATATTATTTCGTGCCTCATATATCTTTCAGAAATCCTGAGGATCAGCTGGGCGAAGTGGTCTAACTAGCTTGATCAGGACGTAATTGACAAATCTTGTTGAAAACTAATTGTCTCGTCATCCTACCTATCCCTACGAACACGGTACATGGAAAAGAAAACTTATAGAAGGGAGGGAACAACGCTTAACTTACACGGGATGGAGTCATTCAAGTAAAGGTCGTCCCCTTTAAAACAAGGTCTTCCACTTTTTGCCAAATATCCCAAGTCAAGGTCAACCACTTCGCAATCTGATGTGCCAATTTCGTAGAAAACACTTATACAAGTCTAGTGGGAGGGGTCACGATTTCACACAATATCCCAATGGATGGACATTCAAGTCAAGCTCACCCAACTACCATTCTACGTTCTCCGTACCTGGGTGCATGGCATCCATAATGTGAGTTGTGCATTCCCAACAGGTCGGAGGTTTCTAGCATTTGGTATAGAAAGAGTGAGATCAGGAAGAAGAAGTCGAGGTCATCCCCTATGCAATCTGATCATGACTAAAAAGTGTAAACGGAGGAAGCAGCTCGATGGGCAAATTAGTAGAAATTAAAGTGTCACATGACATCCAAATTATGGACGGACATTCAAGTGGTCCTAGTTGTCATGGAAAAGAAATTAAAGGTAGAAATAAGAAAGAGATTATAATTACCAGATATGCATCTCTTTTACCGGTCTCTGCAATCTGATGATATTAGTCATTTCCACTCTCTAAATAAAATCTTTATAGTTCTTGTAATGAAAGGAATTAGAAATTTGTGTTATTAAACCTAAAAGTTTTTTTCCTTTGAAAGGCCGATTTCATTCTCATTTTTATTGCCTAAAACTTACGTGAGAATAAGATCATTATTTATTGCCAAAAATTACTTTTTGTTTAAAATTATATATAAAAGAAAAATCACTACAACAAAATATAGAAATATATAATTAAAAAGGATAACAAAAATAAAATAAATCGAATAGTTTACATACCTTAAACTCTTCACTAGAGAATAAATCGCACACTTCCTCTTTGCTAACCCACTTCAAATAATACTCGTGGAGGTGGCACTTATGATGTCGGTAGACAATGGCCTTTGTCCCCTTAATCATCCTGAGGACCACATAACGTTGGTAATCCAGGTCAAAATCATTATGAAGATGTTGATATCACATTCATATGTTCAAGATTTGTTAGCTAATGAACATGAAAAAAATAAATACACTACTTGCCAGCAAAAGATCCATAAAAAACGATATGGTTTCCCTTAGGCAGACTATCAATAATCTTCAAAAGTCTAAACTAACTTTACTACTTAATAGAATTTACAATTTCCGCTCTTGATCAAAACATTCCTACAAAGTTAAATTCACGTGTTCAACACAAAATATAAACTAAGAATGTAATGTGAATTTAAATAAATGAAGACAAATAAAAAATAATAAGTAAATGATGAAAATTAAATAACGAAAAGTAAATGATAATAAGTATATGATAGAAATTAAATGACATGAAATAAAAATTCAAGTTAAAGGGAAAAATAATAAAAATATAATCTTAAAGCGAAATAGAAGTTAAAAAAAAATTAAAGAGCAATAAATATAATTCTAAATCCTATGACTTGAACAAGATAACAAATTAATAAGCATAAAGAAAATAATCTTAAACTTGAAAATAAAACTTAATGTTGAAGCCATCATAAAAAAATGAAGAAAAGAGCAACGAAGTGGAGAGAGGAGAAAAAGAAAAGTGAGAAGGTGAGGGAGAGAAGTGAGTGTCGGCGAAGACAAGAAGAAAGAGAAGGGCGAAGAAAAAGGTGAGAGGGAGAGAGAATTGGATGGTCGGCTAAAAAAGTGAAGAAAAAGTTAAAAGGGAGAGAGAGAGAGAGTTAAAGGGAATAGAGAACAGGGTATTAGGCCAAAAATGAGACAAGCAAGAGGTGAGAGAAGATGAAAGGGAAAAGGTAAGATGGGAGAGAGATTTTGAAGCGTGCGGCTAGGATAATAAAAAGAGGGGTAGGATTGGAGGAATGAGAAAAAGATACAGGGTTTGTTAGATTAAGGACTTGTTTGAGCTCTTGGGGTTAATATTAAAAAATTTATCAAAATTTTTATTATTATTATAATATTTATTAAAAATTTCTATTTCTTTATTTTTTTACCAACTCTTATAAAATATTTTTACTTTTTCATAAACAATAATATTTTACAAACCTCAATACTCAAAATCTACACTCAAACAACACCTAAATGTGTCTGACTACAGAATTGCTATTAATGAGTCTCAAATGCTCTTAACATTTTTCAGATGCTCTTTTACGTTGATATATATGTCAGTAGACTGTTAGTTATCTTCTACTAATTTAGAAAGTAATTAATTTTACTATCCTCACAAAAATAAGCAATTAGTTAATGGCATGAAATTAAATTCTTAAAATAATTACATGTTAATAATCATAGTGCAAATAATAAAAATAATGATTTTAAAATGTGTGGACACGGTATGACTTAGTATAGGCAAGTTAAAGATGTAAAAAATGGTATATGCAATAAATTAAATATAAGTCATAGAAATTTAACAATAAAATGAACAACGTGGATGCCTCTTAACCATTTTTTATTTAAAACTAATGTTTAAAATACTAAATAATTAATATAATATTAATTTTATATATACTAACCTTGCAATATTCTAGCTCAATCAATCTGTAAATGAGAATTGTGGTGGCACTCGAGTGGAGCCTCTGATGCCTAAATCAGAGATTATTGATCTAAGGATAAAATAATGATAGGAGAGCTAGTAATCAACATGTAGTGTTACGGGTGCGTACTTTATCTTTTATAGACCCCAGTGAAGTAGGGTTGTTCAAACTTGGTAGCAGTGCCGGTTGTGGCAATAACTGCTACCGCCACCGGATGGGCTGATTTCCAAATATTGGCCACTGCTACCACTGTCGTTACGTGCGATAGCGGTTCCCGGTTACCGACTTTTATATTGAGCTATTTCTTATGCCTTTTACGCATTCGGTCCAATTTTTTTCTTCTTTCTTTTTGGTCCATTGAGCTCATATCAATAAAATATAAACTAAATACATCCAAAATCAATAAAATTAGGGACATATTAAAAGCTAGCATGATATAAAGCAATAAAATCCATAATCAATACAATTAGAGAACATCTTAAAAGACCAATATTTATTTGCAATCAACATTAATATTTATTTGAATATTAATAGCGTCAAATATTGTATGAAACTATCCAATTGTCAAATCTTTAGTCATTACAAAGCACCAGCTGAATTGAGATTTAATTAATTTCTAGAGTTCATCAAAGTACTTTATTATCTTCCCAAATAGGTCGTTTTATGGTTGTAGAGTATTCCTTAAGTATTAAAACTTCTTTCAATAAGATTTGATAAAATGAAAGGTTAGGGATTTATATTTACATAGCTTACGTGTTAAAGAAATAAAACTTGTGGCTATTATTTATGTTAGGGTTGTTCAAACCGTCACCGCTAACGGATGGGTCGATTTCCAAATATTAACCACTGATATCACTACCGTTAAGTGCAGGAACCTGATTTCTGATACTGTTACTAGCACCAGTGGTGAGAGAATCGGAAAATTTCAATTCACTAAACAGCCCTACCTATAGACTGATTAACATTACAAGGTACAAGTTTTTTGCTTTTGTTGTTGTGGTAAGCATATTTTCTATCTACTCATGTGGTGGAAGAGTTCTAGAAACTTTAAAGTAATAAATAGTTTTTGTAGAGCAATATACCTCTTGAAAATTCAAACCACAAATCACACACACATGGGTCCAAGAACACCGACTATCTGGACGGGTCCCTTGATTTAAATAAAACATAAGAGGGTGAAAAAAAAAGGAAGAGAGAAAAAAAATTATAAAAAGACTTCTCATAGAGATAAGATGCATAATGTTTGGGTTACATTATAATTAGCTAGGTGTAGAAAATGACATATGCTTTGAGTACTAGAAAGTTAGGTTTAAGTCCATTTCAAAAAGGTAGGTGAAGAACATTTTTGATTAAAAACATTAAACAGGATGCCTAACCATCCCACCACAATCTGGAAGTTCCTTAATGCTCTCGTCTTCTCCACCACGCGGAAAGGACGGAATCGCTTGCATCTCCTTATAAGTTAAAAACCCCACCCAGTTGGTTTTTCTTCCCAATATTCCCTGAGTCTGCAAACTATTCTTGCCCTGCCCTAATCATACTGTTGCTAAGTCTCATGGAATCCATGACCACTCACGGACCCTCGTCATATTGTTCAGAAAATGAAAGAAAAAGAAAAAGAACTTCCTTATCTTCTTCTGCGTCAACATCTAGCTGGAAGTATGAAGTTTTCCTCAGTTTCTATGGCAAAGATACTCGCAAGAGTTTTACAGACCATCTATATGCTGCTTTGAAACGGAAAAGTATTCTCACCTTTAGGGATGATGAAAAACTCCAGCGAGGAAAATGCATTGCTCCAGAGCTCTTGAAAGCAATACAAGAATCTATATATGCCATAGTTATTATCTCCCCGAACTACGCTTCTTCAAAATGGTGCTTGATGGAACTCGTTGAGATCTTCAAATACATGGGCGAGAAGGACACAATTTTGCCCGTTTTCTACCACGTGCTTCCCTCTACTGTAAGAGAACAAACGAGTACTCTTGCAAAAGCTTTTGATAAGCATGAAAAAGACCCAGAAGTTGACAAGGAGCATATACAAACTTGGAAGGATGCTTTAACAAAAGTGGCCTGTACCTCGGGATGGGATCTACAAGATCGGTAACATTTAGTCTATTTATATCTTCCACGATGAGTACATCATATGGTGATATTCGGATACAGTTTTTTTGTTTTCCAAATTTAGTTTTTCAGCTAAAAGATTGTTTATGATTCGTTTTATGAATTTTCGTAAAAGGGAGTACGTAGAATTAAGAGTTAATTTAAAAAGGATATATATATATATATAGTGGAGCACCGCTGAACCGATTCCCTTCCTTGCGGGGAACGCGTCCAACTTGTTGTGCAACCCAAGTTCCCTCATGGGGCTCCCGGCAAATCTACGGGGGCTAGGAGGGTTGCAAGCTCCTCACAAGCTTTTCCAGCCACCCGTACTATCCCAGTGCGATGCTTCTCAACAGGGACAAAGCTACTCCTATCTCAAAAATCTGTATGAAATAAATATTTTTTCTTTTAGTGAAAACAAAGATTTTTTAATACTTTTTCTCTTTTTTACATGTTAACCCTCGAATACTTTTTTTCGAATTTTGGCTTTGTTACTCCTCAGTGTACTGCGATGTCTTTGGGGGTACCTAACCACCACAGCGCCGCGTCGCTACGAACGAGTTTCCCTAAACTCCTAAAATTGGCCCTCATCCTATTTAGCCAGAAACCGATACATTTTTCATTTTTTTTTTGTCAGATGCTAAGTTGGCAGCGGGAACAGAGTAAAATTCTGAGAAAAATTTCTTGCTCAAAAACTTTTGGAAAAAAAAAAATTGTCCGTGCATTTTATAGGAGGCTATTAATGTCGGAAACTAGAAAAACTTCCCAAAGACATTAACTGGGTTTCTTTCAAACTCATTAATTCTGCGAACATATTATCATAAATTTCTAATTACCACATACTTAAACAGTTTCCCTTTCTCTACCAGAGAAGGCTAAACAATACTGTTTGTTCTTAAGCATTTTATATCTATATGATTATCAATGTCTCGTATCTTTTCATCTTGCAGGTACGAATCAAGTGTTATTGAGAAAATCACAGAAACTATATTTAATCGGTTGCACCATAGATTATCAGTCACTTACAAGAAACTTGTTGGAATAGACTCACATGTGCAAGAAATGATGAACTTGCTTGGTGTTGGATTGAATGATGTTCGTTTCATTGGGATTCATGGAATGGGTGGAGTTGGTAAGACAACTCTATCAGAAGTTATTTACGATAGAGTTTCTAACCATTTTGAAGGTAGAAGTTTTATTGCTTCTGCTAGAGAAGAAATTGGAAATCCAGGTCTAGTTTCTTTGCAAAAACAACTTCTTTCTCAAATTCTCCAGGAAACTGAAATACAGATATCGAATGTTCATCAAGGAATCAAAATGATCGGTAATAGACTACAGAATAGAATGGTGCTTATTGTCATCGATGATGTGGATAGAGAAGAACAGCTAGAAGCGTTAGCAGGGGGCCATGATTGGTTTGGTCCAGGGAGTAGAATTATTTTTACAAGTAGAGATAGTCATTTGATTAAAAGTCATGGAGGGAATGATACATATCTCTATGAGGTTAAAGGGTTGAATGATAATGAAGCTTTACAACTTTTTAGCTTATCAGCTTTCAAAAAGCCTTTTCCTGAAGAAAACTATAGGGATTTGTCTAAGAGCTTTGTTGATTATGCTGGAGGACTTCCTTTAGCTCTTAAAGTTTTAGGCTCCTCCTTGTTTGGTAGAACAAAAGATGCATGGAAAAGTGCAAGGGATGAACTACAAGCATGTCCTAATAGGAAAATTTTGGATATTCTTCAAATAAGTTTTGATGGTCTAAAAGACTCGCAGAAGAAATTGTTTTTGGATATTGCTTGTTTCTTTCATGGAGAGCTTCTAGATAGCTTACTATACAATATACTTGAAAGTTTTGGTTACTATCCACGCATCAACATTAGTGTTCTTAGAGAGAAGTCTCTTATATCCATCGCAAGTGAAAGATTGATCATGCATGATTTGCTACAAGAAATGGGTCGGGAAATAGTTCGTCGTGAATCCCCTGAAGAACCTGGCAGGCGTAGTAGATTATGGCATCAAGATGATGTTCTTCACATTTTGAAAAATAATGATGTAAGTGAATCAATTAGAGAAGTAAATTTTCATACTAAATTGTTTTGATTAAATATTTGTCAAATATTTGCACTGCGTCACTGAATTTATGAAAATTCTTGATTATCAGGGTACAAATGCCGTTGAAGGTATACTCTTAAACTTACCTCTTCTGAAAGAGGAACAATTGAATGCTAAAGCCTTCTCAAGGATGACAAAATTGAGAATACTTAAGATTGGAAACTTAAGTATCGTAAGAAACTTTTCTGAAGCTTATCATGACATGTTAAGGACAAGTATGAAATGGTCAGGAGATCCTTTAGAATCCTTGTCAACCAATAAATTACGCATCATGGAATTCTGTGAATATCCTCGGAGATCCTTGCCGACCACTCTCCAACTAGATAATCTTTATAAACTCAGCATGCCTCACAGCAGCATCAAAAAATTGTGGAAAGGAAGTAAGGTAAGCTTTTTTTACGAGTGAAAATTTTAGTATTGCTCTTCCGTTCTTATTGTTTCTAAATTAGTTCCTTTGTTCTTAATCTTGTTCAATTACTTATTTGTATGTAACAGAGGTTGGGCAATTTAAAAGGCATTGACCTGAGATGGTCTGAAAATTTGGTAGAGATACCGGACTTACGTGGAGCTCCAAATCTCGAGAGACTAAATCTCGAAGGTTGTACAGGTTTGTCCAAGGTCCATCCCCATATCGGAGTCCACAAGCAGCTTAAAGAATTGATTCTAAGCCACTGCAACCGTCTTGAAAGCCTTCCAGACGAGATCAACATGGAATCTATTAAATTGATTGATCTTCGTCATTGTTCAAGATTGCAGAAGTTTCCAGATATTGTGGGAAACATGACATCTTTGGAGCATCTTTGGTTGGACGGGACTGGAATAAAAGAACTACCATCTTCATTTCAGAATTTATCTCGGCTTTCTGAGTTGTCTTTAAAAGACTGCAAAAATCTTTCGGTTCTTCCAAGCGTTATCTGTGGTTTGTCATCTCTTCATGGTCTGTATTTATCGGGTTGCACAAGCATTGAGAAATTTCCAGACCTCAGTGTCATGGAATGTCTGGAGGAATGCGACATAGATGGAAGTGCTATAACACAATTGCCATCCCCTAGTCTATTTCCGAAGAACATCAAAAGATTAATAGTCAGGGGATATAAGGAGTTGTCGCTAGAATCAAGGTATTCGTGCTTCTCCGATTTTTCCTTGTCAAAAGGAAGCTCAGAGAGCATCAATGTGTCATCTTTCAACTTTTGGTCAGGAAGAGATATTTTAGATGCCTGTTGTATCAATTTTGGTGACAACAGACGTGAGGTTCGTATGGTATACTTCGAGCTAGAACGTACTTTGGATGAGTATACAGGCTTTGAAGTGAGTCTCTGTTTCTCTCTCTCTCTCTCTCTTCTTTTGTAAAAAAGTATACAGGCTAGAACGTAGATTGCGGTTAAAATTTAAACAAAAAGTCATCAAAACGTTTGCCGGGGCGAGTGTCATTTAAAATGCCTTAAAATAACATCTTTCTTTGATTTTGTTTTCTTTTTACAGGGAAATGGTAGGCGTTTCCAACGAGTACTTGGCTCTTCTTTGGCACATGGAATACCCGACTGGTTCAACACTAGGAGTAGTGGCTCCTCTGTAACGCTTGGGGTGCACAATTGGGATGGTAATAGGAAGTGGATTGGCTATGCTTTGTTCATTGTTTATGAGTCCCAAAAGCATGAGGAATGCAATTCTTGGATTCTTGAATCCAACGTTCCCGTCTATCAAAAGTTTACTTGTGATATTGAGAGCGACAAAGGTCGTCAAGAAGATTTCTTACTACTTGAGACGCCTGATGTCGCTTCTGTTGGGCCAATTGGATTCTGGGTGGTTGTACCGTTTGAGTGGTTTTTGGAACGCTCAAAAAATTCGGATGGATGGAGCTACATTAAGGCTTCAATTGCACCATGCTTCCTGGAACAACACGCAGACCACTCAATTGTGGAGGTGAAAGAGTGTGGGGCGCGTTTACTATACGAGGATGATGGTTTGGAGTTCTCTAATTCTGTTGCTGAAGGTTGGCATCTGGATTACTACCGTTACGTTTCTGGCCATGATTTCTAAACTGCTCCATCAACTAGTTGTTCAATCTTGAAAATGCACGAATATTAATTGTTCAATTATCGAGATACCTGATACTTATTATCTCTTCAGGGTACTAAATACCCCTTCCGTGCCTTCTATGTCCACCGGAGGAAAACAAATACAATTTGTCCAAACTTTGCACTCTAACCTACAATCCAACTTTTGTTGGTTAGTGCGCGATACCAAGAGCATACAAACAAATAAATATTCTTCATTAGGAGTGCAGAATTTTGTTGGCCAACTAGCAGCAGCCACTGAATACGTTACGGTAAAAACTTATTTACAGCAGGTGCGTTAGTCTGGAGCACAACGAAGTTCCCATGTGTATTTGTCACACTTACTCTATCCATTGAATATAAGTACATAACCCATCCTAGCAACAACTTTAATCACTAGGAGTAACTTCAAAAAATAGGAATCACCTCAGATACAGCCAAAGTACTCGTCAAGAATTCTAGTTCGTTCATTTTCCAAGAAAGCGGAGGTTAGCATGAGGAAAATGGCTTCTCCCGTTAGTTGGGTCACTCGTTTTGCAGCTCAGCTGGTGGCACCTGTCAGTGATCAGAACTGGCGGTACCATCTCCTTCGGAGCCTCGCCGCTTCTTGCCCTCTCCATGCCTTGACCGCCTTGGTGCCTCATCCTCACTTTCACTCTCCTCATTTCTAAAGTTAATGCCACCGCCATATTGATCTTCATGGTGACCCTTGAGTCCATGCTGGTTATGTGTCTCATCATCTGGTCCACCACCTGGACCGAGCATCTCTTGACCCTTACCTTGTTCTGAACCAGCACTATACATATCACTCCGATCATTAGCCCTCTGATCCCTCTTCACCACACGGTTGATGCTCTGAGAGGATAGTGGCGGGTGTGGTGGAAACATTTGGGGCATTCCAACTGGCCGGCTAGAACGGGCTGGATTCATACCTGCAACCCCCATCCCACCCATAAAGGGGGCACGCGCTGGACCCATCATCATCCCAAATCCTCCAGCTGGAAACACCCCAGGTTGCGAAGGTCGTGCACGAAACATCATGCCAGAGGTGGGACCTGTAAAATCACCAGGGAATCTTGGACCATAGGGCACAAAAGCACGGGGGCCTACACAAAAAAGATCTGGCATAGGAAACCCATCGGGGGTAACATGTCCATAAGCTAACCCATCAGCACCCATCATTACAGGATGAAAACCCTGTGTCCCAGGCATAGGTCTGGCTCCACGTGCTAGCGGCATGTGAGGGGGCCACATGATTCCCCTGCCCCTTCCTCTGCCCTGAGTTGCTGCCACAGGAACCTGGCCAAAGCTCTCCTCTTCTTCTTCACTTTCTTCCTCTTCCTCTTCTTCGTTGTCCTCAAAGGGGACAATATCTGGGTTCTCTCCTCCATTGTCTGGATCAACTCCCTTTGCTTTCTCCTCCTCTCTTTTTGATTCAGCAGCAAGTGAGATTGCCTGCACCCAGGGAAAAGAAAGCACGACAACCAGATTCATTTAGTAGCGACCATTTAAAATGTCTTGCAAATGATATATTGCAGTGCAATTCGGTCCTTGGAGTCTCTCCCACCTCATGAGGACATAAGATGCCAGTCACTGGCTGCCATGGGAAATAGATTTGATCGCATGAACCAAGAGCTTTTTTCTTCTTTTTTTAAGCACACTAATGAGATCTTGCTCTCCAATGCGGCACTCTACAAGATGCCTTGAAGACCCAAACCATAGAGTACTTACTACCAGTGCCACAGAGATATTTCATTTGTTGAAAAACCCTGTGGCGTTGCTACAAAAAACTATAGTTCTTCTCAATCCATATCAATGGAAAATATTAAAGGGGTATTTGAAGATAAAGGGAGAAAATGAGGACTAATTGATATTTAGGTGGTGTTTGAGTGCTCAAGCCAAAATATTGGCTTAATAAAAAAACTACAAAATAATCTCTTTTGCTCCATCAAATCATTCTTTTCCACTATAATAAATATAAAAAAACTCATTCAAATTTTCTCTTTACTTTTTCAACAACTCTCATACCCAAAATTTTGACACCCTAAAATTTTGGCACAGAAACACCACCTTAGGATTTCACACCTAGGTTATATAACAACAGCATAGCAGGAACATATGGATTCAAAATTCGAATTTCTATTCTTGAGTATCCTAATGCTCACTTTCTGATTTTTTTGAGCAATAGCTAGTAGTTACCTAGGCAGATAATCATTTTATATTTGTTTCAAACTATCTTAAAGTCATTAATTTCTTTTCACCCCCTCTCCGATCACCTGAGTAATTGATACAGTTATCCTGTTGGCATGTTATACCATCTCTCATGTAACCACTCATATCATGAGTCCAAATGAACCTTTTCTAAGACAACTTTGACCGTGTGTCATTTTGCATAAGCAAGTAGTTCTACTCAAAACATTATCTCTGATACTGAAGCTCACCCTGACCACAAACTGCAGGAAGGAGGACAGGTAAGAGTTGAATTGCACCTTACTCCATACACAACGCAATCCATCATTCTAAATTTTCATGCTACATTGACCAATGGATCACAACTAGTTCTTCCAGCTCACTCTAGTCCCACCTATTGCACCTTAATCCATCTACAATGCGCTCTTTAGTACCTCCTCACTCTAGCCTTATGCCTATTGCAAGGAAATGATACAAAAATGGGTTTAGATTCAGTCATGATAATAAGATCCTAATAAGTCCTAATAAACGGCTCTCATTCAGCTACCACATTAATGAGTTATATCAACAGCTCGTGTAATAGCCCGGACCGTCAAGACCTCAAGCGTTGTCTTATAGTAATAAACGTCGCTATTAGACTAAGATTACGGCCAGTGGGAGGATCGTGAAAACAACAAGATTCCAACTAAAATACAAGTAGAACCTTTTATTAATACCGAAGTATTACAAAAGAGAGTCAACTTCTTATAATGTCCATACAAAAAAGAAAACCACAGCAGCGGAAAAGCTAAGAAACATAAAACCTCTACTCCTTGCCATCAGAATCACTTAAGTTTGTCGCACATGCTGACACAATCATTCGAATTAGGGGTAATCCACCTATGACCCCGGTCTTCCATCAGAACATCTAAATCAGTAGTGACATAGACACGAAATGATAACACCAGAATGGTCCATCCATGTCGTATGACCTTTGTAAACTCACCTAAACATATTTCAGACATTTGCTAAAAGAATATTTAACAAACAAAGGTGAATCCAAATGACCCAGTAAAGTCAGCGGTTAGTGCAACAGAATAGCAGATACAAGAGCAAAATATTGAAGAAAACCCGTTTCAACAATAAAACCTCAACAAAATAAGAAAAAGTAAATGATGAGTCAATTTTCTCAAAAATGAACTTTTCCTTTTTCCATTCTCTTTTTTTTTGATAAGTAAGAAAAATATTATTGAAGAGAAAGAAAAAAGGTACCAGTACAAAGAGCTATACTGAAAACCTACGCCATAGAAGCTACGAAGCTAAGAAAATCATCAAAATCAGAAAAAGGAGAGCCCAAAACAGCAGAGGCCCAAAGAAAAAGAGAATACAACAGTAACCCCCTAAGCCCCTCAGAAGACATAGGAGAGTTCTCGAAACACCTCTTGTTCCGATCCCTCCAAATAACACCTCTTGATCAAGTCCACTCTTGCTAATCTCCCGACTTACTTCTTATCTTTTTTCCCTATTCCCTCCTCCGTGGCTTGTAGATTGGAGAAGCTACAGAGGGATTTCTTGTGGGGCAGCACTGAGACTGTGCACAAGTACCACTTGCTTAATTGGGAGACAGTGTGTTGCCCCATTAAGCAAGGTGGACTGGGTATTAGGCGCTTTATCGCTTTATGACCAGTTGCATTCCTTTACGGCAGATATTATTGTGCCGTGGAGATGACCTTTTCCTAAAGCAATTTGGATATGACTTTCGAATTGGGGCTTAAAATTCCACCTGTCCCTTCTGCATAACGACCAGTGCATAGGATCACCAAATCACAGCCAAAAGCTAAGCAGATTGAAACTTATCACCAAGTTAATTGCCTTTGTTCTTCTGCAAGGATGGAACCTATTATTGCATCTCGACTCTCCATTGTTCACTTAAACACGCACTCTAATATTCCTTCAACCAAAGAAGCCATCCTATCATTTGCTGTGAGAGTGTGGGGTCTCAATACAATACTCAGACCCTAGTGTCGTCTCTGCAACAATATTCCTAACATTTTTATCTAGAAAGACACATGCATAAACTCAAATAATTAAGCAATCCCACCTTTATGCCAACAGTATTTGCATATATTTCGCATTTTCAGTTTATTGCATTCCATTTTCTTTTCCAGATTTCTAAACCTATTAAGCTGATTAAGTTGTTGCATGCGACCATCACTTGTAAAAACACATACCATAAGTTCACTATCTGGCTCGAGATAAAGCAAGGAAGCCAACTGCTCTCCAACAGAAGGCTCTAGCTCCTGACAGTCTCTACTTATCTGCAGTTACAAATGCAAAACAATGAGATCAGTTAGGGCTCACACAGAGACATGCCAACAAATGGGGAACCCAAGGAGTTACATGTTTAAGTTACAAAAATTACCGCAAGAGTTGTCCACAATCCATCTTAGTCAAAGCACCCATATGCCCTTAATTTTGGATATTTTTGTTTTAATTGCCAATAGTATGGGAACCTGAAGGCCTTTTATGCAATTTTGTCTTGAACCTTAGTCTCAACTTGTCAAGTGTTTGCCACAATCATTAAAAAGCTGTTCCCCTCACTTTTGGGCACTTAAGTTTAAAACGTACTTTACGTTAAGAATGTCTATATATTCGCCAACTGCAGTTAGATCATAATTACCTACCTTCAAGATGAAGGAACCTGATATGGTCTCAACAAATGCAGTTAGCATTTTACGTGTATAGCAAAATTGGTAATCAACAGTATCCACCATCATAATGGCAAGGGCGCCTCTTTTAGCATGCGAAATCTCAACAGATAAATCAATGACATTTCAAAAACTAAAGTTCTCAATTCTTAGGGCACCAAGTTAGATATTTTTGCTTTCCAAACAATTTTTACAGGCAACTATTACTTTTTCCTATTTGCAAAAAACTAATAGCAATAAAAGGCAAATTAGGTTCAATAACACAGGCAAATGTCACCAGAAGCTCTCTCAAGAACTATCACAAAAAGTTCAGCAAGGGTTAGCTCAAACCCTCCTCAAGAAAGTAAGGTTGAAAAACCTATATATCTTTATTGACTTCCTGTTGGTAAATATTCAGCTTCCCATAGCAATTACCGTCTCCACTTACTAGGGCATGTTTGCAAACCACATTTTGGCTAAATTTCCTTCCATTCCAAAATTCTCAATTTGCAAACAAAAACTCAAAATTTTTATCAAGAAAATAAGAATACAAAAACTTCAAAATCATCTCTCTGGTCATCAAATCATCTATTTCCATTACAATAAACTTAAAAAAATCACACAAATCATCTCTCTACATTTTTTCACCAACTACCATAAAATTCTACTTTTCACTACTTTCTCTCAAAATCCAATAAAACTAGAATATACCTCAATTTTCACAACATTCCCGAAATTTTCCAGAAATCTTGGTCTGCAAACAGGGCCTTCTGCTATTTGCTTCCAGAAAGTGACTTTCACAGTGCCTAGACAAACCTCGATATTTTTGGTTCTCAGTTATTTGCTCTTCTAAAGAAAAATGTAACTTTCTCGAGGTACCCCAAGGGTATCTGAATTCGTATTGCTTATCATTAGGCCATGATTCTCTGCACTCTCATCAGGCATGAGAATGAAAGTAAAGGTAGCAGTTAATAACAATATTATGCACAAACTGGCATGGCTAAAATCCCAGAGACCAATTTCACAAATTCATTTTACCTGGGAAGGGTATTCCTAGTTTGTCAATATGAAAAGGCATGTTAATGCAAGATGAAGACCAAGGTCCAATCCATCCAATTCTTCTTACCTCCACAATTTACTTAAATCGCATTTAACTACAAATTGACAGACTATTTCGGATGTCTTTCATGAATGAGCAAAGCCAAATATCTGGGATATCCCTCTCTAAGATCAAATAATTAAGTAAAGAAAGGACTTCTTGGAATTGTTCACATGCAGATCCAATCACATTACGGTCTTAAATTTACAATTAATAACCCCATTTATTAATTTAATATAAGCCAAGTTGATGTTGCTATCAATTTTTCAAATTCCACCTTTGGTTGTCATTCCTGGAGAAATGAGATACAATAATAGCACAAAAGATGTTTGGATACCATTTCCATGCAGTATCAGGGTGAAAGATGAGATGATATAACTCTTGCCACAAAATGGAAAACAAGGAAGAAAACCAGACCACAAAATGAAGCTTTTTATAGTAAAGTTGCAGTATGGAGAGGTTGCAGTTGTTGATCTGTTTAATTTAGGGTGCCGCTAAAATCCACCACAAGCAAGGGATACTAGCATATCCCTCTCCTGAGCATCTTTATGTGTTGTGTAGGTACAAACAAGTCTCATATGCGTGTGTGGGCCTTCATCTGTGTATTTTAGAAGCAGCACATGAGGATCATATTACTAAATCCAAGCTCCATGTGAGGCTGGGCAGAGCAAGGGTTAAGCCAAAATAATGCACCTCTCTCCGTAGTTTGTCCTAGCTCAACCTTGGCCTTGGTTCAAGCTTAAAGAAAAACCAAGGAGAAAATAAGGAAGAAAAAGAACCAGTACAGGGAGAAAACTGTTATTAATCTTATATGGGCGGGCTATTGTGAAGCCTACATAGGTGGAAGCAGCAAATCGCTTCTACCAAGTTCCCCAACAGTAGCTAGGTTAACTCTTTCTACTAGCATGGAGCTGCTGGATCCTTTTGATCAATAGGAAGAGGGAAAAAAGAAGAAAAAAAGAAAGCTTACTATGAGCATCTATTTGAGTTGGTCATTTTTTGGATCTAATTCAAGTTTTTCCTTATGTAATGAATGCCTTACAATGAGAAGTTTTACCAAAAAGAATAGAAAACATCTCCAAATTATTATCATCCATTAGATTTAAAATAAAAGAATAAGAATGCCCAAAATAATACCTTCACTGGTAAGTTTTCATTGAATGGATTTCGAAGATGGCGAGTTTTGTGGAAGGACAATTCACATAACTGCATACAAGAAATAGACATTAGCCATGCAATTTTTTGAAATACAGCACTTAGACGTCTACACAAAACAATATATAAATGTAACTTATTTGGTCTTCTACTCTATGAATTTGGCCTAGTTTCCATCCTAGGATACTGGTTTCAAACAGAGTTGAAGTTCAGACATCCAGGTAAAATTTATTGTTTTTGTTCAAGCTTCAGAAAAAACAACTCCAGTGAATGTAATGCACGTACTAAAAGCTCCATGAATAAAACATAATCGCATTTCACCCAAAAAATGATGTCAATTACAAGAGAGAAATTGAACCGACTACCTCGAGTTTTTGGAACCAAAAGAAATATTACAAGACATCGTGAGAAAATACTGACTAAAGTTGTCCCCATTGAGAGAAAAAGATGTACCTTCAACCATTTGACAGAGAAATTTCGCCCATAGTGTGCAGTTCCATGTGCATATTTCCAATTCCCTCCACTAACAGAACCACCAATTCTGGATGTCATCTTTGCACAACCCTGACAAAACAATCTTGAGATTTAACTCAAGGCAGACACAAAACAGAGATCCAGACAGACCAGTTGGAGTCTATTAAACTACTAAGCTATGGGATCATTGAGAGACATACAGATCTATAACACAGATAAAATAGCTATAGTGGGATATTGAATAAAAAATTTACCTGGAAATGACGAGTCCGATTGACAGAGAAAATCAAAATCACATTTGCAGCAGAGTCAAAAGCTTCATTCAGTTTTGCTTCATTACTTCTTTGAGTTGCCCATACTCCTTGTTGTACAGATAATTCCAAATTTTCACGATTGCAGCTTTTAACAATAAAGTACCTGAGGTTCCATTATTGAAAATCCAAATTAAGTAAGCAGATCACACTGCTTTAGCTTCATATAAAACAATCAGAGACCAAACTAGAAGTTCTAGCAGAAATTAACATTTACTAAATCATTTGTGAATGGCATCAAGGAAAACAGCTTCTAGTAGCTTGATCCAGAATTCAATCTCTAAGCCAGTGTCATACTACTCGTAACTAATAAAACTAGTATCATGGCATACATGTTCCTTGCAATGACAGATGGCAGACAGTCAAGGAACAAAGAAACACCCAATCTCAGATCAACTGACAGATGGGAAAGTAGAAGACTGTATGCATTTTTTAAGTAATATCTTGATGCCCTCAGAATGCTTTCCCAACTATTACAGAGCAGGCAAAGTAGCACTGAACTTCAGTCCAACCACCTCTAACCATCAACCCGTGTAGTTCTCCAACCAACCAATTTTTTTTTTTTTGATAAGTAAGAAGAACTTTATTGAAGAAACAGAAAATGGGTAACAGTACAAAGAGCTATACTGAAAACCTACTCCAAACAAACTACAAAGCTAAGAAAATCAGAAAATAGAAAAAAGGAGCGCCCAAAACAGCAGAGGCCCAAATAAAAAGGGAATTCAACAACAAACCCCTCAGAAGACAGAAGAGTTCTCGAAACACCTCGTTCCGCTCAACCAAAATTTTGATCATAGGTATTACCCAACCAATAGCTAACAAGGAACACACCAAACAGCTACATAAAGGCAGTGTATGGCTTTTCACATTTTTTTCCAGTGAGGATATCACTTGGCTACAAAGGCTTCCGCCAACTATTTGTGATATGATGTATTAGTCAATTTTCTTTCCCCCACACTTGAGACAATCCCTCTCAACATTTTCATATCACTATTTCAAAGACAATAGATTATCAAATCCTGTAGCCTAAAATTTGTTTGCACAGAACTTTCTATTAATTAGATATGAACAGATAAATCAAACAGCAGAAACAATAGATGGGTTCTTAGAAAACAGGCATTGCACTTCTATTCATTTTTTTCATGAGAAAAAGAAAGCTATCAATGTACAGGAATCTCAATGGGTCCACGACTTTTAAGTTCTATTTCCATTATTTGCAATAAATTCAAAAGAGAGAACCATTATTTAATGCAAAGAGTTCTTAAAATAGGGGTTAGTCATCCCTCCCCACCAATTTCAAACCCTAAACCTCCCAACCAAAACAGAGAACACAAAATTACCGACAGTGAAAAAAATGAGAAGTCTCAAATCCAACAAATGAGGGCATATCCCTTACAAAGTGAAAAGAGGAACAACCAATATTCTCTATCAAGCCTGTGATTAATCGTCTTATATATCCATATATAAATGTCCATGCATGTTTTTATATTCTATCGATCACTCAATTTACCAGAAATACAAATTAAGGAAAAAGAACGACTCATTCCCATAAAAGAACACTTTGTAAATAGGTTATTAAAGTAACATGTCCATTCCTGATTGAACCATGACCTCACTCTTTACCAGACGCTTTTGGGGAGAAGAGCTGCTATTGGTTTCAAGGCTTTTAGCATGATTCATATAAATCACATACGTAAACCACCAGAAAAAGATAAGAGGATATAGCTTTAACAAAATGTTGCATTATTTAAATCAATATGATATAAAAAAGTTACAAAATAGCCAAACCACTTATAATGCACCCAAATGTGTCAGCCACAGAATCGAGTCATGAAAAGCAAGTGTGAGTGGCTAAGGTATTTTCCAAGAGCATCACCTTGAGTTGATGAGAGTTACTTAGGAAAAACACAAAAAAGTCCAATTTATTTGGGTTATTCTCTCAATTTCAATAAAATACATAATGTTACATTAGTCCTAACTGTTACTTGAATATACCTTTAGGTACCTCAAAACCGACAGCACTCCAGGAAATTTATCGGACACCAAACATTTTTTTTTTTTGATAAATAAGCTAATCTTATTCAAGAGAAGAAAAATAAAGAACATAAAAAGAAGGAGACGACAGTACAAGAGACAATATTGAGAACCCCTAACACATACAAACAAGAAAACTAAGAAAATTCGGAAAACCAGAAAAGGGATAACCCAACATCACATTGGCCCGAAGAAAAAGCGACTGCAAAACAAGACTCCTTAAACTATAAAGACTGCTCAGAATCTTCAAAGCATCGGTTGTTCCTCTCCCTCCACAAGATCCACCAAACAGCAAGAGGAATCATTCACCACACTGCCAAAGCAATGGGATTATCAAACTTCTTTTTCCAACACCTCGATCGCCCTCCGAGGCATAACCCAAGAAAGATTCATAATAAAAAACAAATACGCCCACAAACCTCGACCCACTTGGCAATGCAGAAAAATATGATCCACAGACTCCCCTTCGCATTTGCACAAAAAGCACCAATCAATCAACAAAAGACCCCTCCTGGAGTTGTCAATAATCAATACTCTCCCATGAGCAACCTCCCAAGCCAAAAAAGAAACTCTAGAGGGAGCCAGCTTCTTCCAACACTAACGCCAAGGGAAGCCCGAATCAGAAGCACGCTAGAGAAGTATGTACAGTGACTTGATCGAAAAAGCACCAATTTTGGAATCCCGTCATCTCAACTTATCGACCGCCCCTCTCCTGACAACCTGCCCATACACGAAAGAGTAAAAGGCTGCGACGTCATCCAACACCCAATCATTGGCTGGTCTAGAGAGCTGAACACTCCAAACTGTTGCTCTCATCCCTCCCTCCAAGTAATCTGCCACTAGAGCATCCTGATTCTGGGCTAAGGAGAATAGAAGAGGGAAAGCAAACCGAAGGATTCTCTCTCCGCACCAAAGATCATGCCAAAAACGTACTCTAAGCCAACATCCCACCACAAACAAGGTCTGCTCAGAGAAGAAGTCTCACACACAACTAATATGCTTCCACAGACTCACCCCATAAGAACCATGAAACACCAAAGTCCTCCAACCCCCCAACTTGCATCCATACTTCGCCATAATGACATTCTTCCATAAACTATCATCGTCCATAGCAAACCGCCACAACCACTTCCTAAGTAAGGCCTTGTTGAACAAAGGCAAATGTCTTAGACCCAACCCACTAGAGCTAAGAGGAGAACACACTGGATTCCACCTGACAAGATGAAACTTGTGCCTATCCCCCCACTACCCCACAAAAAGTCTCTTTGAAGCTTCTCCAATCTGATTGCTACCACCATGGGGATAGAAGAAAGAGACATGTCATAAGTAGGAAGGCACGAGAGAGTAGACTTGATATGAGTGATTCTCCCCCCCCCCCTTTGAAAGGTACATACGCTTCCAACTAGCCAAACTCCTCTCAACCCGCTCGATAATGACATCCCAAAAACGGGGACTCTTACATCGCGCACCAAGAGGCAGCCAAAGGTAAGTCATTGGGGAGAAGAGACTCTAAAATCCATGAAGGCAGCCAATCGCTGAACGTTGTCCACAACGCCAATAGGGACAACTTCTGATTTAGTAAGGTTGGTCTTCAAGCCCGACACCGCCTCAAAGCAAAACAACAAGCATCTAAGGTGACGAACTTGGCTCTCCTCAGCCCCACACATGATGAGGGTATCATCAGCAAATAATAAGTGCGAAATGCATAACCCATTCCCCCTACCGCCTCCCACATCCACACCCACCAAGGCACCTCTCACCACCAACGCATTAATCATCTTGCTATAAGCTTTCATAACGACAACAAATAAAAGAGGTGAAAACGGGTCACCTTGGCGTAACCCGCGAGAACTACCAAAGAAACGTTGAGGAGAGTCGTTTGCCAAAACTGAAAACTTGACCGTCGAGATACAAAAAGCAATCCAAGTACTCCACCTATTGCCAAACCCGCACCTCCGCAACATATACAATAAAAAGTCTCAATCCACATGGTCATAGGCCTTCTGAATATCCAGCATAAAAAGCAAACCGGGCACCCTATATCTCAACCTAGAATCAATGCACTCATTTGCAATCAACACCGAGTCTTGCTGGCCACCGACAAAGGCATTCTGAGAGGGTGAAATAATTTTATGCAGAACCACCTTCAATCTGTTGGCCAACACTTAGCCAAAATCTTATAGACCGTGCCCACTAAGCTGATAGGACGGAAATCCTTAAGCTCAACTGCGCTGAACTTCTTGCGAATGAGGACTATGAAGGAAACATTCATACTCTTGACAAATGTCCCCCTTTGGGCAAACTCATTAAAGGAAGCCATAACATCCCTCTTAACCACCTCCCAGCAAGACTGGAAGAATGCTAAAGAGAAACGATCCGGGCGTAGGGCTTTATCCCCATTGAGGCAATGAACCACCGCAGTCGCCTCGTCCTCCTCAAAAGGTCTCTCAAGCCAACTAGCTTCCTCCCCCGAGATAGAATCGAACTCTAAGCCCTCCAAAGATGGCCTCCAAGAGTGAGGTTCCTTGTACAAGGAACTGAAGAAGTCACAATCTCATCGGACATCACCACCGGGTCCTCCACCACAACCCCATCCACTTCCAAACAAGTAATGTAATTGTTCCTCCGATTCGAGTTGGTCATGCGATGGAAAAGCCGAGTACATCTATCACCCTCCTTAAGCCACAAAGATCTCGACTTTTGTCTCCAACACATCTCCTCCATATCAATCAGGCAATCCAACTCCCCCGACACGTGAATCCTCCTGGCTTGCCCCTCCTCCTCAAAGAGCCCCCCTTCCGCCAATGAATCAAGCGAAGACAGCTCAGTCGGCAAAGAGGACTTACTATAACTAAGATCCCCAAAACCTTCTGGTTCCACATTTTCAGATATCTTTTCAAAGCCTTCAACTTAGCATCCAACACAAAACTGGGGGACCCAACAAAATCGTACAAACCCCATCACTCTCTAACCTTATCCACAAACCCGTCTACTTTCAACCACATATTCTAGAAACGAAAAAGGTCGTCTCCCACCCCCCAAGATGCCCCTCTCCAAAAGAATAGGGAAATGATCCAAGAGAAGGCGGGGCAGCCTTTTCTGAATCATCTCGGGGAATAAGGACTCCCAGGTAGGGCTAAAAAGGAATCGGTCAATCCTAGACCAAGACCCGGATGACCGATTGTTGGACCACGTATAAACGCCACCCGTCAAAGGATTGTCCACAAGACCCAACTCCGCGATGAAATCAGAAAACTCAAACATCTCTCTCCCAACGCCACCTCCACCCAACCACTCGCTAGGGAAACAAGGTTGAAATCCCCCCAATACACCACGGGAGATCCCACCAACTGAAGCTTCCAGCCAACTTGTCCCAAAGCAACCACCTATCCCGATCCTCATTAGGACCATAAACACACGAAAACACCCACTGAGAACCATCCCCAACATTCTTAAAGATCACCGTGACAGAAAACGCACCAAGGCAAGAATCCACTAACTCCAACACCCTACTATCCCACATCAATAAAATACCCCTCGAGGCGTCAACCGACGCCAAACTAATCCAACAAACGTGACCTTTAATTCCCGTTGCATCTTGCCCCCTGATTTTCAAGACTTTTTAGGACTAAGTTGCATCCAATCTCTTTCCAAGGCAGCAAAGAGATTCCCCAGCTCCTCCTCGTTACCTTCCCACGACACCCCAACCAAATGTCTAACAGAGGAAACCATTTCTAAGACCCAAGCAGAAACACCAATCTCAGGAGAATGCCCTTTCACCATTTCCCGCTCAGAATCACGCAAAAACTCTCTATCCTCCATTTCTCGAGAAGAAGACCCAATGACAGGTCCAAGAGGGCTTTCAACACAAACCAAGCTCTGAGATAACCCCCGAGAACACTCCCCCACCTCCAAACCTCCTAAAAGGGCCCCAGAAGGAGTCAACACATCTCGCTCCCTCTCAGCCTCACCATTCTCCTCAACACAATATAAAGGGGCCCCATCACACACAACAGGGACCTCTCCGATCGCGACCCCACACTGGAGTTTCCCAACAGGTTGATTGGCCTGTACTGTCCCCGAAAAGCAACTTCGTAACGTCGTCTGCAAGCCAGGGTCGAAGCAGGTCAAAATAGCACCATCTGGTATTGACTGTTCCGGTGTCGGCGAGTCGCCGAAATGCAGCCCTGCCACCATAGACCACGTCGCCTGACGCAAATCCTACACCGGCACAAGACCCAAATCGTCACACCCACCCAACTCTCTACTAAGCCCACCCAAAGTCTCCCAGTTCACTCAAAAAAAAACAAAAAGACAGTTGGGCCAGGAAAAACACGCCCAGTCTTCCCGGGTTGCCCGGAGTCAGCAAGCCCTGTAAGACAAAAGTTCCAGGGCTAACGGCAGTATTCAAGCGCTGAACTCTCAGGATGCCCAGTAGTACCATCTCCGTCACACTTGGCCCCGATCAAGGAGACCTGAAAGCCCGGGAAGCTCTGTAGTCCCGGGGACAACCCCTGTATGCCCGGCATACCCGGGGTCCAGCCCTGTATGACTGGGGACAAGACTAGTCGGCCCGGGATGCCCTGGAAGCCCTTCGTACAAGTAGAGCCCCCCGAAGGAGAGCCACCTTCCACCGCTGAAACATAACCCACCGAAAGACCTCCATCCAACAGGCTCGACTGTTGTAGTTCCGGCAAGATCTCCTCCAGGTCGTCCACGCCAGGGGGCAGCCCGATATGGCCCAGAGCCCAGCTAAAGGCCCAGCCCGCTGTTGAGCCCACCGGGACTTTCTGAGAATTTGGGCCACACCCAGAAGAAGGCCCACATTTCTCTTTCGAGCCCACTGCCAAAGTGAAACTATACACCAGACAGCTGAGGTTGCCATGGGGCGCAACCAAGTTCATCGAGGTCCCTTGTTTATTTTTCACCATCCTGAGAATTAAATCCAACTCGGCTTTTAACCGCATTAAATGCGCCCAAATCTCCTCGTCAGAAGCAGCCGCCAACGCAGTATTTCCTTCTAAATGAGGACTATCGGAACTCACAATGGCAGCATCGCACTTGTCAGGCGGCGCCATGAAAAACCCAACCAACCTTTGCTTTTGCATGCCACCCACAGCTCCCTGAACTTTACTCAACTCTCTCTTCCCCGCCACCGTCTTCTCCAGCAAACCAGACTGCACCATATCCGCGTAGGAGATGTCGTTCCGAACCGTAGAGATCACAGGCCCCGCCCTCTTATGTCGAAGCTCCCCAATGACCGAAAGAAGCTCTTCACATATCATAACAAAAGACTTCCACCCAGCGCCGGACTTCCCTTCTGGAATCATCACAACCCCACGACGGCGTCTCTCCCAAAATTCCACCAGAGCTATGAACCTCTGCTCTTATTCGCACATCGTTGGGCAAGAAAAGCGCGAGATGATTCGTTGAACCTCTCGGAGAAATCCTTGGAATCCACGGACTCCACAAGTTTTCCAAAAATGTTTGTCATCCAAACAACCCCATACCTTCCAACTCGAAGAGAACTCTGCAACTGTCTGCTGTGTTCAGTCAACGTTACAAGGCCAAACGAACTCACTGAGAAGTGAAACGTCTTAGCCTCAATAACCAAACTCAACTTTACACACCAAGCACTAGGTAAAGAAATTTTGTTTCCCATTCAAATTTACACACCGAACACCAAGGAAGAAAGCAAAAAGGATTCGGACCATAACCATTTGTTTCACCCTCAACTTTACACCAAATAACGATAATATTTTTCAGGGGATAGCAATTTAATTACCATATACTTTTTTCCCAAAATTTCTGATGACTTATACACGGGTCGCTGAATCATTTCTTTTCCCCTCAAGGAAAAAAAAAAGAAGGAATACTCACTGAAAAAGGCATCATTCCAGGTCCTAAGCAAAAATTTACAGAGGGAACTTATCATGTAGATAATCCTGTTGGCGAGATGTACCAATGGAAAAACAAAAAAAGGGGATTTAGCACACTGCATTAGATGAGAAGCAAATCCAAACGTCAAATGGTGTTTACTTTTCTTTTAGATGTCCCAAGCAAATAAAAATATATTATGAAGTACACTGCATATCCATGTCTATCATCAAAATGAGAACTGTACATAATAAAATGTGTATGACAATATAAATTAACTAACGGTTGCTTAATAGGCTACCCAGAGCAGCTAAACACAGACAGAATACTATTGGGCATTATTGGATAAATAATGGGCCCTCCATGACAACGTCCGTATAATTACACAGAAACTGATTTACATTACCTAATTAAAGACCTTAGGACTCTGAACACACCTAGATATTCCTTGAGGCAAAGGTATAGCAGCTCTGTTCGTCTGATTAGGCAGGCCACTGGGAACATTTTGGATCTGATTCTGGCTGACCTGCTGTTGGGCCTGTTGCTGCTGCTGGACATTAGCAGACTCAATTGTAGATGGTTTCCCAACCACTCCTGGATTGGCGGTGTTGGGACCTTGTGGAAACTGAGATTTGTCTGCTTGTTGAGGGAAACCGCCATTCCGTTGTTGATAAAATCTATTCGAAGAGTTGTAGTTGTAAGAACTTAAATGTTGAATCTTCTGAAGGACCTCTTCAATAGGTGGTGGAGGTCCTGGCAGCTTTGCATGCCTGTAGCGACAGTCGGGACCATTTGGACAGAAACCCAACTTGTACCTGCAGTCACAGAATCTCTCAATTAAGGACATGCACTTTCAAAGCTGTTACACTCTACCAATGCTCTGCACAGCAGATATTCTAGCTCTTGTTTCATCTCTGGCTAACCAGTGACAGGTTGGTTCACACAACAAAAGAATAAAATATCCCAAATGACAAAACAATGCCAAACGATTTTTTACCAGCTACTAATAAATTCATAATCGGACCATGATATATAGTTAAAACCTTGACAGAATCAACAAGGTATTCAAACAAGAGAAGCGTACAAATCCTCCAGATACAGGCTGACACTAGAAATTTTTCAACTACAGATTCCATACCTTTGAAAGTCTTGTTCTCCTCCACCCACTCAAAATCAAAAGCAACATCGCCCTTAATAGTCCCGGTAACCGTATTAACATTGGCTCCAAATTTCAGACGAAAAAAAGCAGGTCTCGATTAAACCCAACCCACCTCAACTAACATAACCGGAAAAAAAAAGGGAACCACAATGTACCATGTAACCAAGTTAATCAACCACCAAGAAAAAGAAGGGCACAGAAAGCATCACCACCCTCCAAACCAAAGCAATCAAGAGCAACGATTTAGTAAGATGCGGCAGTATGATCAAGAAGAGAAAAGAGCAAAAAACAAATACATACATGTTACACTCCTTGATGTCTTCATTAGTGTGCTTGTACACGCAGTCCTGCTCGCGGCACTCGCCGTACAGCCGGAAGAAGCGGCAGACGGGCATCCGCGACTTGTCGTACTGGTGGAGGAAGCCGCAGGCGTCGCCCTTCATGCAGAGGCTACGGAGCCAGTGCCGGCACACTGTCTGGCGGAAGCTCCGCCGACCGGCCGCCGGGTTGCTCCCTGCAGCGGGGTCGGCTATCGCTGTGGCAGCCGCGTTGGCGTTGGCTATCGGTACAGAAGCGGAATCGGACTGAACGAGGTGAGGAGGCCCCGAGGCGGGGGCAGGGTTGGTGGTGGAACCGGCATCGAGGCCACCCTCGAAGTCGAAGCTGAGAACTCCCTCGGAGTCCTCCATTGAGGGACCTCTATTGTCTGTATGTGGAGGTAGGTGTCGGTTACCGACTTAGGGTTTCGGACAACATTTGATTTGATTATAAGAGAATGGAGAATGGAAGAGTTACAAATTTAACGGAGAGGGAGGAAAGTAGCGGGGTTTTGTGCTAAAAGCAAAGACAGCATTTTTTTTTTTTTGGTAAGCAAGCAAAGACAGTTTGAAAGGTGATGAAATGTTGTTTTATTAGAATTTATTGATTGTTTCAGGGAAAAAATTATTTTTCAGTTTTAGGCCTTTCATGCTTTGAAGTTTTAAAATTAAAAAATTTAGTCCTTCAATTTCTCTATTTGGATGGATTAAAATTGTATTGAGGTTGTATAGATTTTATTGAGTTTTATGAATAAATTGTTAGAATTTATGAAAAGTTGTTATAGTTTCTAAGAAAGTATTTGAATTTGTGAAAAAGTTCTTGACTCTATCAAAAATGATGTTGGATTTTATGAATAAGTGTGTAAAAAATTTATGTTGAATAAGTGTGTAAAAAAAATTTAAAAAAGAAAGTCTATTATCTTCTTTAGTGACATTGTCTTTGAATTTAATTGTGACTTTTCTAATATAAATTGGTGAAGTACTTGGCTAAGAATGAAAGTCAATTGTCTTCTTTAGTGAAAAGTCGAGTGAGATCCGCAGGAAACACTCGACTTATGACAGAGAATTTTATGCTATTGTTTGGGTCTTGCATCATTGGAGTTATTATATTCTTCCTATGGAGTTCATCTTGTTCACAGATCATGAAGCCTTGAAGTACTTGACTAGTCAACAAAAAAACATTTCTCAAGATGCCAATTGGAGTAAATTTTTACAGTCATTTTATTTTATTCTCAAGCATAAGGCGGGTGTTCAAAATCAAGTGGCCGGTGAATTTGAGTTGTTGAAGTTATTGTTTTAGGCTTTGAAGTGGTGAAAATGTTTTACAAGGAGGATCTCTATTTTACCAAGGTATGGAAAGAATGTTCTAAAAGCAATCAATTGTGTATTTCATAATGCTCTTTGAAAAATGTCATTATCATTGAAGCTTATGGTGGTGGACTTGTTGGTCACTTTGATAGAGACAAAACTTTTTCTCTTTCAGAATTTTAACGAGATGTTATGAGACATAAGGAGCATAGTAGTGTTTCTCACATTGTAAAGAGTCATGGCTAAAATACCGGATTATACACTCCACTTCCAATTCCTAAGTCACATTGGGAATATGTGAATATGGATTTTGTTGTGGGTTTGCAGAGGCTTAAAGGAACAAAGATTCAATAATGGTGGTTGTTGATCTCTATTAAAAAATGACGCATTTTGTTCCTTCTAGGAAGACTTTTGATGCCTCTCATGTGGTAGATCTCTATTCCTTTGAGTGAATGAGAATTATAACAACTAGCACATAAAGAATGAAACTAATCGTACTTGGATATCTCTAATTCCAACTCAATCCACTTCCATACAAGACTTCGTCTAGGGCATTCAGCATTGTGACTTTTTAATTTACTCCTTTGGTGGCCTTTTTGTGTACTTGATGAAGAGTTACAAGACACTGCCATTGGTAAATACACGAGAAATGATGTTATGCATTTGGGGTACTCGTTTTCTATATCCTCTCAGGAAAGCGGAAAGTCACTACTAGTTCAATAAGCTTGCAAGAATTGCATTGTCGTACAAGTCTCCAAGTGAAAGTCCATCCATAGCAACTGTACGCGCTGTCTCTACATTACTCAAATAAATTGCGTGCAAAATTTTACAACGGTAGGCTTGGACAACCCACTGACTGTTCAGTATAAAGAAACAAGTTCCATTAATTGATGTTGTGTCATATGCTAAGCAGTGGTGGAGCCAGAAATTTTGTATAGGGGGCAGAAACGAAACCTATAGTACATAGGCATACCCTTCACCCGTCATGTGCATCTGTGGAAGGGTGTCAACCACTGCCCCTACTTGCTCTTCACAATAGGCATCTTCAAAAGACAGCAATCTGGTAGCATGCCAAGAGCACATGTTAGACGTCCATAATAATTGCAAATATGAAACCCCGTACCTACTTCAAAAGTTCCAAGATTAAACAACATCCAAGAATTACAGCAAGCACAGTATGAAGAGAAGTCACACCACTAATCTCAATTGATGAATGCGTATGTATCTATGCAACTATTTATGTGCATGTTATACTACACATACATATATGTATCCTACAAAGAATCCAAAGGATGAGGAAACAATTAAAGATAGGGCACACTCTAACACAACCACCTCATAAATGAAATGTAATTACATTTTTTGTATATGTGGCCTGCAAGTAGCAGCAGAAGAAAACACTTGCACCCTCAGGGAAAGGGGAGGGGAGTGGGAGGAGGGGGGAACTCCCCTATTATTACTAATTTCCATGACAGAGAAACTCCCTGACAAGGATATGACTACTGGATTACACTGCCAAAATTATTCAGTGATAGAGGAATTTCTGCACAGGTGATTACATAATAGCTGCACGGGATTGATTAGGAATAACTATTACCAAACAACTACTGATCTCCTCTGTCAGGAATCGTGAATCACTAGGAATACTTTTTGGGAATGACTCTGCTTCATCAAATGCAATTTTAAACAAACATCCAAAAAAACTTAAGTACGGTGAAAATCCATGTAATCTTAACCTTTTTTTCTCCTCTGGTTGAATTATAAGTGCCTCAATACCTGTAGTTCACTTTAGAAAAGCCAACGTCAGAGATCCTGTGACCTGTGGGTGAACTCTAGGTTTTAAGGTTCTCATTTAGGAGCAAGCGCTCCTAGTTCTCAAGTGAGAACTTCACGCAAAAGCATCTTGGGACAGCTAGATCTAATAGACTGAGTAGCATCCAAGAATAAACATCCTGCAGACATTACTAGAAGTTCGTGTAAAATCATCATTTTCAGTACCTTTTAATCAATTACCAATGCCATTCTAGAAACTAAATGAAATGAGGACAACCAAATTACAATTCAACTAAACAAGGCTACAGATTTTTGGAGTATCATACCTTCCCAATACATTGTCCGACCCATGGGCAATGCTGAACAAAGTGCCAGAAAACCCCATAAAGCGCTAGAAAACTCTAGGGGGCGGCTATTTCTCTCTTGCACGCTCTGTTCTTCTTGGCCATTTCTTTCCATTGCTTTTAACCACCCATAAATATTTTTTTTTAGAACTGAGGGGGCAGCTGCCCCCCTCTCTCTACCCCTGTTGCTAAGCACCATCTTTGTTGTAAAGAAGAAGCGCAATCTCGAGATGAGATCCACCTTGTAAAGAAGATAGGGCAGAAAGTACATAATGAAACATATAACATGATGTAATAGCACATGCAATGAGACAAGATTGTCTATGTAGGAAAATTTTAGAGTATTTAGAGTTTTTTTATTATTGTTTAGTCCCTACGGGAAATTTAGAGTATTTTGAGATTTTTCATTGTCATTTTGGAATCATACTTATGTGATGTTGATGATATATGATGAATTTTCAATCTTGTTTTGATGATTATATTATTCTATTTTCTTTGAGGTTTGATGCTTTTTTTTTACTTTTCCAGATTACCCCTCACTCGGGAGGACGGGGGAAATACAATATAGCGAACAACATAAAATAAACACAACGGGGGCATTTGAGAGATTATACTCTTTACAGTTAGGGTTAAAAACCAAGACTAGTTTCCTTTCATTTTTATTTTGTGTTACGGTCAATCATTATTTCACATGCAAAAATAAAATTAGAAATATATGTCTTATCAACAATAAATATATTACTTGAGGATGCAAAAAACTATAAAAATATTCAAAGCAATTTTCTCTTGAAACTCTACATTATGCAAATGTGTTTATCAACTGATGAAAGTTAATCTGAGAATATAAACTTATAACTTTGATATTTTGATAGTTTAATTCTATGAACTCGGTGCTTTAGACTAAAAAGTGATATTGACTTCATAATACGAGGATGCAAACTAATTTTCTCTTGAAACTCTATATGATAGCTCTGTGTTTATCGACAATAAATATATTCGATTCGAAATACCAACTCCAGCCCATTAAAGTAGAATAATTTCATGGTACTGGATTTAACAATAATATAAAACTTATCCTAATTATATGAAATTGATCCCATGAAACAAGTCAAAGTAGTTAGGTTACATTCCTTGTTCTACCAATCTATACCCAATTCTCTTGAAAGGAAGAGTTTCTCAATGTGTAGGATTACAGAAGTTGATGCAGCAATAAAACTTTGCATTTGAACCCTTCACTAAAAAAAAATGACTTTTAGTGACAAAATTTTTTCGTCACCAGCTTCGTCAGTGTAAGAGTGTCACAAAATGTATTTCGTGACGAAACCCGAATTTCGTCACGAAAAGTTTTTAGTGACGGATTTTTTTCGTCACTAAATATCGCGATCGATCGTCACAAGTTACGACCGATCGTACTTGGCTTAGTGATGGATCGATTAAACTAGTGATTGATCGGTTATACGATCGATCGGTGAATTATTGGCGATTGATCAGCCATTTTTACCGATGGAATTATAAGAAATAGACGATCGATCGCTATAGTAATGACGATCAATTGTAATTTATTAGTGATCGATCGTCTTAACAAAAGCTGATCGGTCAGTGATTAAAGTGATTGATCACTAACTACGTTACTGGTCGATCGGTATAATTGTTACGATCGATTGATGACTTTACTGATCGATCAACATTACATATTTTTAATATTGACGATCGATTGATGACTTTACTGATCGATCGACATTATATATTTTTAATATTGACGATATATTAATAGCTGGGCGTTTAACTACCGATCGAATGGTTGAAACATAATTTGGATTTTTGAAAAAAAATAATAATAAAAAATTTATATAACAGATAGTAGTATAATAAAAATACAATACTCATATTAATGCACGTTAATGGTAAGAAATAGTAATCCGCAATTAAATAAAAAATAACATCGTAATAATACATAATAAAAAATAACATAATGGTAAGCGCTATTGCACCTTTCGCATGCGCTCTTGTTCCCTTTGCATGCGCTCCTCGTGCTCCACTCGCATGCGCTCTTGCTCCATTTTCATGCGCTCCTCCTGCTCCAACCGGATGTGCTCTCGCTTCACCCGCTGCTCCTACCTTGCCCACGCTTAGAAGCTGATGTCGCTACATAAAATTAAATTAACAAAGTCAGTTAGTTAACTTTAAAAAATTGAAATATTCATTAGAATAATTTCTTACATGCACAACTACTAGGACAAGCTGGCGTGCTTTGAGTCATGGCTTCATTAGCTCTCGGTGTTGGAGCGCTCAGGGTAAGGCACGGGATCAAACTCATACTAACCGGACTAACTGGACTATGCAACCGTCCAGAAGTAACTGAAGGAAATTCTCGTCCACGCTCCATTTCACCGTACAAGCTGTGACATAACAAAAGAAAATATACTTTAAGGTTAAAAAGAAAATATACTTGAAGAAATTTATTAATCAGAATCTGGTTCTTGCAGGTTATCGTCCGATGCTTCATTCTCAGTAGAATCGCTATCACTTTCGAACGAATCTTCGTCAGCACTTTCTTCGCTATTTTCTTCAATTTCTGATTCATCCCCCTCCGAAACATCATTACTATCTATACGTCTTTTTTCGCTGATCAATTGCCTCAGAAGCTTCGATAACGTTTGGCGCAACGTCATCCCTCCGTAGTGGATTAATGTTAAATTGTCGGAAGTCTATAAACAAGTCAATGGCATCGTCCTCTTGATACGCTTCATACACGATGGTTGCTCCCGATTCAACGTTTACGTCAACTTCACCGTCCGGATCTGGTCCGGGAATGTCATATGCATTTCTACACGACAACTTATGCACGACTTGCCATGTAGGTCCATGTAGATGATCAACTAGATAAAACACTTGACTTGCTTGATTAGCCAAAACAAATGGATTTTCTAAGTACCATCGTCGGAAAGTGTTTATGCTCTTAAAGTTCTCGTCGATACGAATTCCACGATGATCTCCGACGTCCCACCAATCACACTTAAACAAATATACTGTATTTCCCCGCAAGTATTGCATGGCATAAATGTCTACAAGTCTCCCATATAATTCTATTGGATTTCCCTCATGTGTTCCCGGTACTACAATACCACTATTCTGAGTTCTCCGACGTTCTTCCCGTTGTACTGTATGATATCTACATCCATTCATAACACATGCAGAATAACGCATCACTCGTGTATCAGGCCCACGTGCCAGTGAATACAATTCATCGATCGATGTATATGGATTTTGAGATTGTAATTTTTGAACCTACAAAAATATATTAGAAGTTAATTAAAAAAAGACACGATATTAATTTTAATGACTTCTAAAAATAAGACTTGCCCTAAGAACCAATCCGAAAATTGTTACTCATGCATATGAGAAATGTTGGAAACTCCTTGCGCGGGAAGTTTGTCCATATGTTCACTGTAACGATAATGTTAATCAACGACTGTTTATCTTGGAAAAACATACATGTATATCTTTTTACTTACTTTAAGTACACGCTGATGTCTTTGCAATTGTTCAGCACAAACCAGCGAGCTTTCTTGAACTCTGTTCGGTCTATATCATGCCCTTTTGCAGCCCCTATCAATCTAATTCTCTGAGTGAACACATCCAATGACCTTTCTGGTATCTCAATTTCGCCGTCGGAATCGTAGTTTTGATCTCTGCGATTAAACACTGTTTCGACCCTTCGGAGGTATTGGGAACAAAATGTCGAACACTCATTCTCAATATACGCTTCTGCAATCGACCCTTCAGGACGAGACTTATTTTTCACATTCCTTTTCGAGCCACCCATCAACCGTTCAACTGGATACATACATCTGTATTGTACGGGTCCAGCAAGCAATGCTTTGCGTGGTAAGTGGACAGCCAAATGCATCATCACTGTAAAAAAAGTGGGTGGAAAAATCATTTCCAACTTGCATAAAATTATCCCGATATCTTCTGACAGCCTTTGCAATACAGAAATCTTCAATGTACGAGCTCGAAAGAACAAGCATAATTCAGTCACTGCGCCACCCACATCTTCCTTCAACAACCCTCGGATTATCACTGGAAGAACCTCTGTAAGAACACATGACAATCATGACTTTTCATTCCAGAAACTTTCAACTCATCTAGATTCACACAACGTCAAATCTCAGCTGCATAACCATCGGGGAACGTTTTTGCTCTTCCAGAGTTAAAGTATACGTTGCTTGAGGTATCAATTCAACCCGACTGTCATACACCAAATGCAAGTCTTTTTTTACCCCCATTTCAACTAAATCTCTACGTGCACCCACTGAATCTCTGGTCTTAAACTCGATATTCATCACAGTTCCAATCACATTGTCACATATGTTCTTCTCAATGTGCATCACGTCCAAGTTATGTCGTAACCTTAACGTACTCCAATACGGCAGTTGGAAAATATATGCTCTTTTTCGTCCAATTCAAACGTTTTGACGATTGTTTCTTCTTTCCCCTATTCTTCCCTGACGCTTTTCCAAAGATAGTCTCCCCGACATGCGTCAGTTGTTCCAATATGTCCTCACCAGTTAACTCCTCAGGTGGAAATCTATGTTCTTCTTTCCCATTGAACGTATCCACGTCGTATCTCCATGCATGCCCCCATGTCAAATATCTCCTATGACCCATATAACACATTCTTCTCCCGTGCTTCAACCACTTATAGTCAGTGTCTAAATTACACGTTGGACATGCCAACTTCCCTTTGGTACTCCATCCAGATAAATTAGCATATGATGGGAAATCATTTATGGTCCACATCAAAGCTGCATGCATCTTAAATCTCGTCCCATCTGAAGCGTCATGTGTCACAACTCCATCTTTCCATAGTTGTTTCAACTCGTCCACTAAGGGTCGAAGATATACATCTATATCATTTCCCGGTGACTTTCGACCCGGGATTAAAAGAGTCATCAGTGAAAATGGGACCTTCATACACCTCCATGAGGGTAAATTGTATGGAAAAACAACGACTAGACAAATACTGTAAGCGTTGTTCATGTTTCCGAACGGATTAAACCCGTTAGAAGCATGACCAAAGCGAACGTTGCGGGCATCTTGAGCAAACCAACCATGGTCCTTATCAAAATTCTTCCAAACCAATAAATCTGCAGGATGCCTCAAACTCTCCCCGTCATCGACCCGTTTTTCCTTATATCATCTCATGTCAATTGCTACATCTTTTGTGGTAAACAAACGTTTAAGTCTAGGGATTAAAGGGAAATGACGCAACACTTTCCTTGGACATCGATTGCGCAACTCATTTTCAAATTTCCACCGCGACACCCCACATACCGGACAATTGTCTAACTCACTGTTTTCCTTCCAAAACATTACACAATCATTCTGAAATTCATGAATCTTATCATAACTAAACCCAAGACCCTTTTGCAATTGTTTTGCCTCGCCATACGATCTCGGTAACGTCTCCCCCTCTGGCAACACCTCCTTAATCAACTGTAATATCATATCAAATGCCTTAACCGACAACTTATTCTCTGACTTCACATGCAACAACCGGACCGTAAATGACAACTTACTAAACTTGGTACATCCAGGATACAATTCTTGTTCTACCTCTTCCCATAAGTTATTCAGTGGTGTTGAACCCTTCGGTTGCGAACTATGGGTTTCCTTATTATTAGGGTTCTCTGTTTCAACCCTCATCGGCCCACCATCTAATCCGACACGAACATCAGTCAACATTTCCGTTATTCTATCAGAGTTATCTTCCTCTAAATCATCATCACTACATGGTAAACCCGCACCAGACTCTTGACTCAAGTTAGAAGTAAGTTGCATACCCTCCCCGTGAAACACCCATGACTTATAGCTCACATCAAACCCATTAATGTAAATATGATCTTCCATTTTATCTAACACTTGAAACACTACATTTCTGCACTTCCGACACGAACATCTGATCTGAAGCCGAGAGTCTACTCAAGAAGCAGCCATACCGACAAACCTACGGACCCCCTCCGCATACTTTTCACCAAACCTATTTTTCTCATAAATCCAACTCTTATCCATCGCCACCAATCTAAAAAAATACACCAATTAAGTAATTCGTAAACCCCCACATAAGAATTAAGCATATCCCTCACATAAACTCAAACATAACAAGTCAAAAACACTTCAATATTCACCCTCCATGTTTCCCAAACTCCGTGATTTATTTTAAGAACTCAAGCACTTCAATAATCAAACATTCAATATATAGCTCAAATACAACAAATGTATCAATTATAGAAACAAACACTCAAAAAATCATAATGCAGCGATCTGACCAAAACACGCGATTGATCGTTACTTTAGACGATCGATTGGTGTTCAATACAGATGGATCGTCTAAAAATGGACGATCGATCGCCGAGCATCCAACTAACGAATGATCCATCGTCGTCACATAGACGATCAATCGACAATACCACCATCTAACAGACGATCAATCATAAAAAACAAGCGATCAATCGTGGCAAACCCATATCGAAAACATAACTTTTCAGGCCTCCCCACACTCAAATCCAAGCCCAAAAAACTCATAAATCATCCTCATGCAATTCTAATTCTAATATACATATTAATAATACTCTAATAGCTCTAATCATCACAAATTCATTCCACAATACCCACAAATGGACAAATATTAAAATCATCAAATAACCGACCAAATCATTCATAAATCGTAGTGTATGTTGATTCCATTACCTCTTGCACGAAATGTAGACCAAAACGAACCAATTTCACACCAAAATCTCACAAATGTCGGCCAAATTTTCCAATATTCACCAGGTTAAAAAACCAATGAATTTGAACTTGGGCTTATCCTTAAGCACTTCTAAAAACCCTCACAATTAAAAGGACGATGTTTTGGGCAAATTTTTCAGGCCAAGTAGGGAGCTTCCGCGACTCTCCTCTCCTCTTTGTCGTGGGTGTATTGTTGCCTTTCACCCACGGCCTTTCCGCATTCTCGCATTTGAAGCTCAATATACGTCGATTGATCGGTATATATGCCGATCGATCACATCGTCAGTCCCAAAAATCCCACTCAAATTTCACCAATTGATCGTGTAAAATGGAGCAATCGATCGTTGCATCTGTATAAAACGACGACGCATGCATTTCAAACTAACGATCCATCAGTAGGAAATTATGAAACGACACCGTTATACACCGATCGATCGTCTCGTCAGCATGAAAATCCCGCTCAAATTTCACCGATGGATCGTGTACAATGAGCGATCGATCGTACAGTTTGTATAAAACGACGACGCATGCATTTCAAACTAACGATCCATCAGTAGCAAAATATTAAACGACACCGTTATGTACCGATCGATCGCATTATTAGGCGATCGATCGTGGATCTAATTAAAAAAAAGGTTAAATGCATGTCATGCCCCTGTGGTATGCGGTAATAGCAAATATGCCCCTGAGGTAAACATAACGGAAGGGCAAATAGCAAATATGCCCTTGAGGTAAACTGCATGTCAAGCCCCTGTGGTATGCGGTAATAGCAAATATGCCCTTGAGGTAAACAAAGTTTTTTTATACCCCTGAGGTAAACATTCAGGAGCAAATATGCCCTTTCATACCCCTGAGGTAAACATAACGGAAGGACATATTTGCTCCTGAATGTTTACCTCAGGGGTATAGAAAGGACTTTGTTTACCTCAAGGACATATTTGCTATTACCGCATACCACAGGGGCTTGACATGCAGTTAACCCTAAAAAAAACTAGATTTTACCCTAACAAATGACTTAATTATTAAAATTAAATTACTAATAATGTCATCTTAATACATAATTCGTTCTTATGACTTGTAATCATGTGTTAAATAAGTTTTATGTCACTAGTTTTTAACATCTTAATACTTAACTCATTCTAACAAGTGCACTCCCAATCTATAATGCAACATGTACAACTTATACATGCTTTCCTAAATATGAATTATATGTACGTGATATATTGTTATGTAATCTAAATACATTATAACAAACATTGTTAATATATATTTTTATATTTATAATCATTTAAATTCACATTATTCAATAAAATGAAGATAAAATGTAACGATCGATAGACAGAATTCGCGATCGATCGTTTATAAGACCAAAACAACGACGGATAATATCGACGGATCGCTACAAACCAGAAATCGATCGTCACAGATGAATAAAACGACGACGCATGCATGACATACAAACGATCCATCACGTACTCCCTTTATAGGTGGTACGGGGGTTGCAGGTACAAATCCAGCCCGATCTAGCCGGCCAGTTGGAATGCCCCAAATGTTTCCACCACACCCGCCACTATCCTCTCAGAGCATCAACCAGGTGGTGAAGAGGGATCAGAGGGCTAATGAACGGAGTGATATGTATAGTGCTGGTTCAGAATAAGGTAAGGGTCAAGAGATGCCCGGTCTAGGTGGTGGACCAGATGATGAGGCACATAACCAGCATGGATTCAGGGGTCACCATTAAGATCAATATGACGGTGGGAATAACTTTAGAAATGACGAGAGTGAAAGTGAGGATGAGACACCAAGGCGGTCAAGGCATGGAGAGGGCAAGAAGAAGCGGAGAGGCTCCGGAGGAGAAGGTACCGCCGACTCTGATCACTGACAGGTGCCACTAGCTGAGCTGCAAAACAAGTGACCCAACTAACGGGGGAAGCCATTTTCCTCATGCTAACTTCTGCAATTTCTCGGAAAATGAACAAACTAGAATTCTTTACGAGTACTTTGGAAAATGAACAAACTATAACCAGCAAATTTGCCCTTTTCGTAACGTTTCATGAAAACGCTGGTACATACTTTTAGCGACGGTCGCGGTGCCTGCGTTTTTTTCTTATATTTTTCTAATCGGTAATACAAATTTATTTTAATAATCATAATTCATTGGATGTAAAAAAATTAAAGAACGATGAGAATAAAATAAAATATATTTCATCATTGATTAATAATATTTTACAACAAAAATAAGAATCTCTACAAGTAATCTAAAAAGTAACAAATTTCTAATATAAAATAACAATAAGCAAGGACCGACTAAAGTATTCAAATACAACACAATAAGCAATGATCAATTAAAACGGGTCAAAAAATACTAAAGAATTTAGATATGCTTTAAAGTCCGACACTACCCATCATTGTTCAAAACTAAGATGCTAGTGTAAGTTCCCTAATCTCCAGAAACAGGATAACAGGATATCTGAGCATGAAACATGATTAAAAAAGCTCATGGCTTAACTTTGAAGGAAACATCAATTCCAGAAATAGGGTAACAGACTTCACAAGTCCCTTGCTGTCCAAATAAGATGGGCGCAGAACAGCACATGCAACTTTAGGAGTACTTAAGAAATGTTCAAAACGAAGGGGAATTACAATATCAAAATGAAACAACAACATTTTATGCAATGTAACATGACAGATGAACTGATTAATGATCCCACACCCAATTCAGTACCTTCACTTCAATGCATGGGCAGAATCCAGTTTGGTCCGGCAAAATTACAAGCTTGCAGAAGGTGCAAACATCACATAGCCAATTGAATAATAACTTACGAGTTGATGATGCAGAGGTGTCACCAGTAGACCACAAAGCCCCAAGCCCCAAGCTCACCTTTTCTGGAGTTGTTCCTGCCCTTTTTCTTCTTAACCAAGGCTTGTGGAAATTTAATGGTGTTAAACCTCCATAGTTCTTTTTTCTCTTCTTCGTTTTATTTGTTGTTTTTCTGTTTTCTTGTAGTTTGTTGTAGTATGCTTTTTCTCAATATAGAATATCTGTTTTTTTTTAAATCATGATATGATAATTGTATGCACTACTAGAAATTTGACATTTAGTGACGAAATTCTCAGTGACTAAAAGTGCATTTTTAGTGACAAAAAAAATTTATCGCCCCAAATTTCATCACTAAAGGTTTGATGTGTGACGAAATAAAATTTTCGTCACAAAAAGTCAATTTTTTTGGGACGGAAATTTTTGTCGTACAGTGATCAATTGGTCCATAAACCATCAATCATTCCTTTTATGATCAAACGCTCCGTCGCAAAATACAAATTTTTGGTGACGAAATTACATAAACTGATCAATCGTTTACCAATTAACAAGTGGCTTTATCTAGTGATTGATCGGTCCGCGTAACAATAAGGAAATATGGAAAGAAGATCAATCGTTATATTATACTGATGGATCATTGATGCAATGATTCAATGACTGGTAAAGCGCCACGTGTTGCAAAAGAAAGCGATCGATCATAACACAATGACTGATCGAACATCACGAACAATTATATGAAACCATCGAACTCATTTTGACCGATTATCTCCACAAATTCTCACCAAATCCTCTCAACTTTCTACTATCAAGTTTGTGTTGCATTGTCTTCTAAAGTGTGTGGAACCTTCCCCCACTATCATCTACGTCAAAGGTACGTACTTATGTTGATTTTTAAGTTTTTTTAAATTCATTTTTGTTTAGTTTTTTTTTAAAAAATTGCTATATGATCCATTTAAGTCCCTAAAAATATGTAGCTTTTTAGATTTAATGTATGTTTTATAAGAAATTTTGGTCCAAACTATTCAAAATCGTGCGCACGGCGACGTTTTCACGTGGACCAATTAATATTGTGCGCATTAAATGCCAAATCTCGAATCGTTGCAAAAATCTTCTAGAATCTCAAGCCGTGCGGACGTGTTTGGATGTGCATATGTGTACGGATGACAACGCGCAACGTGGAGATCCACTATACGCTCAAAATTCGATCAGTGGCACTCGGACTGTTTTGTCTCGTTCGGATGTTTCAAAGTTGTTTTATACAGACATGTGTCAAACATGCGAGTAATGAAATGTTCAATCGAATAGTTTTGCATAACCATATGGACATATCTAGCTTTTATGAAAAATTCGGTTGCCACAGATGGGTGCCGAGTAGGATTATCTCCCAAAATACGTGCCAATGGTCTAGAAAAAACGTGCAGACGAATTTGAAAAATCTTTGAGAAAATGGATTGTCACAAATTTGTGACGTTTGGTTCTGCATCACTTGTAAAGACATTTGGACAGTAATTTATACTGTCTAGACGAAGTTTTACCAGTGCGCATCATTTCCGCATCATGTGATCCTCCTAGCTCATACAGGGTTGAGTCAGCGAGTTACTTCACTACAAAAAAACCGTCTTTTAACAGCGGTCATCAAAAACGCCGCTAAAAGGAACCTTTAGCGGCGCTTTTTTCAACACCGTTAAAAAACCCTGCTAAAAATCTTTTGACTTTTAACAGCGGTCTTTTTAACGGCGGTCATCAAAAGCGTCGTTATATGTGCCTTTTAGCGACGTTAAAAAGACCACCGTTAAAAGACAACGAAGTTTTTAACCGCGGTCTTTTTAACGGCAGTCAACAAAAACGCCGCTAAAAGGAACATATAACGGCGCTTTTGATGACCGCCGTTAAAAAGACCGCTGTTAAAAGTCAAAATATTTTTAGCAGCGGTTTTTAAAGACGCTGGTGTTTCTCCGCTTATAGTAGCGGTTTTTTTAAAAAATCTGCTAAAAAACCGTTGTTGGAAATCAGGAGAAACGCCAGCGTTTTTAAAAACGCTGCTAAAAAACCTCTGCTAAAACCTGGGAAACGCCAGCGTTTTAAAAAAACGCTGCTAAAAAACCGTAGCTAAAATCTGGGAAACGCCAGCGGTTTTAAAATCGCTTCTAAAAGTAGGAAACGCCAGTGTTTTAAAAAACGCTGCTAAAAGCGAGAAACGCCAGTGTTTTTGAAAACTCTACTAAACAATCACTGTTAAAAGCGGGAAACGCCAGCCTTTTTAAAAACGCTGCTAAAAGCGGGAAATTGCCAGCATTTTTAAAAACGCTGCTAAACAACCGCTGCGAAAAGCGGGAAACACCAGCGTTTTTAAAAACGCTGCTAAAAGCGGGAAACACTAGCGTTTTTAAAAACGCTGCTAAAAAACCGCTGCGAAAAGTGGTAAATTGCCAGCGTTTTTAAGAACGCTGCTAAAAGCGGGAACACCAGCGTTTTTAAAAACACTGCTAAAATCGGGAAACGCCAACGTTTTTAAAACCGCTGCTAAAAGCGGGGAAACACCAACATTTTTAAAAAAACGCTGCTATAGCCCAAAAAACACTAGTATAAGCCAAAAGACCTACTATACCGGCATTTTTAAACCTTAAGGAAGCAAGGAAACTTTTGTTTATACTTATATATTATATGTCAATATATATACAAAGTAAGACAGTAAAATTATTTTGTTTATACTTATATATTATATGTAATTATATATACAAAGTATGTAAAGAATGAATAAACCTTCTATACAAGCACAACCTAAAAAAATTACTTGGTTAATTCAATACCAATGAAGTCATTATTGTATACTACTTTGAATAATTATTACTTATAAAAAATAATAATTTGTAATATAATATTATTTAACTACGACATATTGTTTACTTTCAAACAAAAATATATTATGAGATTAACGTATGCAAATAGAGTACATAACTTAAAACGTATAAAGTAGGTCAATCGAATTGAATAATATCTAAGCATGGAGGTTTTGAATTCTATCATATATATACCAATTAAGGTATTATAAAACAAAAGTATATATATACACATCAGTTTACTTGGAATATATTACTTAGAATAAAGATATATCCATTAGCACAATAAGAAGGATTGGTTTTTTTTAGTTGTCATACATGTTTTATATGTACGCTCGTGGTTTATAAAATAAGATAACATCCTTAGAAAAGTTTGCAAATAATTTGTTATTATCAAAATTAAATGACCAAAGTTATCATGTAATCTTAGAACTAATACTAAGTGCTATAACCATCAAGTTATGGTAAAGATCATATACTAACATGCCATATAATTATTACCAAGTACTGAGATTTTCTAAATACTAAGTATAAAATTCAAAGTAATATTAGTTCTAAGTCATTTTACGTACTAAGTATCCTGCAGGTATGCTGGTATTCATATGTCACTTGATGATTCTTAGCTGTTTTTGGTTTACCTAAGATTTCTATCTATATTCTCAGTTTTTGATGTACGAGGTTTTCTTTGTCAGGGAACAACATAAGAAGCTATCAACACTTGAGATGGACTTAGTTGCAGCTAGACAGTTGGGTCTTACATCAAAGCATCCAACAAAGACAGAGACATCTATTATTATATGCTTATAATGAGCATATATATTTGTAATAATTAGTAATATAATAATATTTAATTATGACATATTATTTAATTTCAAACAAAAAGATATTCAAATACTATTATAATTTGCAACTGCTTTTAATTTATTAAATACACATAATTAAAAAATATAAACTATTTTACTCAAAATTTGGAAAAACTACAAATTAATAAAAAAAAAACTTTTAATTAAAACGGTACCGTTTCTTCAACCCCCTCCCCTCCTCCTTCCCTCCCCCCTCATTCTTCCCAAAAACGCAAGCAGATACGAAGACTATTGTATTTCCCGCATCCCCCGCCTTTTTTCCAGAACGAAATTTCTATCTCTCTTTTAAATCACTGTCGTTCCCCCACCTCCCCCTCCCCATCCCCTTTCTTAAAAACTCCCCCCGCGCGCCCGCGAAAATTCCCCCTCCCCGCGCGCGCCCTCACCCCCCTTTTCAAAAAAATCTTGCTCTCTTTCTTTCTTCATGTCTCGTTGATCAATCAGCCAGAGAGAGAAATATCAGGAAGAGTAAAGAGGATGTGGTATGTCACTCATGTATGATATATTGTGCATGATACTTTTGCATAAATTTGTCGCTAAATAATTAGTATAATATATATAATGTATTGTGACAACAATGTTATATAAGTATACTTGGAATTTTTTTACTAAAGTGTGATATGTATAAGTATATATGTGTACCCATATGTATTGTGACTCAATGTATTATATAATAAAACAAGACTTTAAAAAAATGGATAGTTATAAGTATATGTATATTTGTATAAATAATAATTATTTTACTTTACTAGAATAAAACAATATTATTCAAATCAAAAATAAATTAAATAAAATATAAAGTAAAGGAAAAGAAAAGAAAGCTTAGTTTTAGTGAGTTTAGTTTTCCTTTTCCGCCCGGGACCGAAACATTTGCCTTCCCTCCCATTTCCCTCCTCTCCCGAGTCGATGCAGTGGGGAACGCCCCTTTTAGCACCAACTCTCTCACGCTCTCCGCAATGCATAGAAAATCTCTAGGGGCACCTGCAGTCTCAAAGCATCATGGCCATGGTGGAGCCAAGGAGGACACTCTCATGAGTCATGGCTGAAGATAAGGAGCCAAAGCACATAGACGACGATTTTGCCGTCGAAGAGGAGCGCAAAGCAACAAGGCCCTGTCGTAGGTCTTTGTCGCCGCCTCAGAAGCCCGAGAAGTTCATTGACGTCATCCCCGTCGTCACCCTCCTCTGCTTCCTCATTTTGTACGTCTGCTCCCACAGTCCGTCCCGGTTAGGTACGTCCTCAGAATCAAAACCACCTTGTTTCTCGTCTCCACCGACATCCGTTTATTTAATCCTATTTACAAACCTCTTTTCTTGAACAACGAGGATTTAGCAGGAGAAATCTTTTGCTAATAATAATGGCGATTAATGGCTTTTTGATTGTTTTCCTGCTCGTTGCTAAGGAGGCCAGGAGGGCGCAGGAATTTCTATGACGGTCTGCGTTCTTTTCGTTGGACACTTGTTATAATGGAGAAAATTGTGTGCACAACGAATGGCCGTATAGCAACGAGCAGGACAAGGCTCCGGACCAGGCTGGATTTTTCTTTCGGGCTCCAAGGTACAAGCTCGACGAAGAGAAGCGTTCCTTCTGTACAAGCTACATCAACTCCTGCTGGGTATCGAAATAGCAACTTTTGGTTACAATTGTTAATTATTACAATCGACCTTGGGTATCTCAGTTCAAGTTAGAAAATTTACTTTTCCATTTTTGCTTCTAATTTCATTTTTGTTACCTTTATAGCTTTGTACCAAGTCTTGTGTTCTTTTATGCGCTGTTTGTTTTGGTTATCGATACTTCGAGCCACATACAGATCAAACTGAAGATCTTAAAGCATAACTCGCTTTCGTGTTTAGTGATTGTTTGGATTACCAATGTGGGATAACTACCCAGTTTTTGCATCTAGGCCAAAGAAGGAAGAAAAGGTTGGCCTTGCAGAGGCTATCATAAGTAGCGTTCTTTCAACATGTAGTTTGCATACATTTTTCCTACTATTCACAGTAAGTGATGCTTATTAATGATGGTGGTTCATTGACAGGGCGTATTGACTTCCAGAGAAAATTGTTTTGTAGCATACAATTGGTGAGTTTTGGGAGCTCTGGCGCACTGTGTATGATCCTATTTCTAAATATTCAATGGCTTTTACAAATACTCTGTGGCTGTTTTTTTTTACTGTTGGCGGGGATAAGTATTCCTTTTGATATTCTGCATAAAAACAGAATAAGGAGTCCATGAAATCTTAGAGCAGATGAAGAAAACTCATCAGAATATAGTTTATAAACATACATTCCATTGGCTGGATTATTGCTGAACTATATGTGTCAACATCAGAACTAGCCCATTTAAAAAATACAAGGTTTGATGTAAAGTGGGGTGCTTCTCCTACACCATGGGAATTTGTGCTGGTGATCAATTCATTGTAGATGCAGTATATTAGGTAGTTGTTACCTTACTGGGACTTGTCAAAAAAAAAGTTGTTACCTTTACTGGGTGCTCTCGGTATTGAAAGAAATGCACATGTTCATCACTCACTCACTGTTACCTTGTGCTTTTTTTAGGGATTCAGTGTGGTACATAACTTGTACTGAATGTTCTGTTGCAATCTTGTTGCATATTGTGTCACATTTACTCCAATTTTTCTATTAACCATGATTGTAAGGGGAAAGTACTAATAAATGCTAGTTTATGTCATACTTTGTATGACGGACTTTCAGAGAGAGTTTCTTGTATGATGGCTTTTAAAACTAACATAAAGTCAACTACTAAGACTCTGATATGCCCATGCTAGAATTCATGTTAACTAAAATTTTGAATCCTTCCTGAAATATAGTGCACCTCTGATTCCAAGACCTCAGTAATGTTTTCACAATTCTTTTTTGTCCTTTCTTGTTGCAGAATTTTACTTGCAATTCCTTCAAACGAAGCAATTGATAATGTTGAGGTAGGGTGAAACGTGTTATTTCCTTGTCCATCTCATGTTATAGAATGTGCTCTGATTGCATAGAAATTAGGTTCTGCTACTTGGAAATTGCTTCATTCAGAAAATAAGCTCTTTAACATCAATTCTAACTTTTAGGAGATAATTGCTAGACATTTTTGTCTCTTACGTTTCTGCAAAAATCTGAAGCTCACTTTTTGTCCTTTCTGAGTGCACTCTTTACTTCATTCATCCGTGGAAGAACATGTGAAAAAGTTGGACAGGTACAAGAAAGAATCTATAGCTGGAGCTCAAGATACAGTATGATCAGAACAAGGGGAAATTGTACAACGAAGAATGTTTATTGTGTTGTATTTGAATATTTTAGTTGGTCTTTTGTTTATTGTTATTTTATATTAGAAACTTGTTACTTTTTAAATTACTTGTAGAGATTTTTATGTTTATTGTAAAACATTATTAATCAATGATGAAATATATTTTGTTTTAGTATCCTTGTTCCTTTAAGTTTTTATATCTAATGAATTATGTTTATTAAAATAAATTTGTATTACCGATTAAAAAAGCATGTATATGAAAATATAGGAAAAAATTAACATTGCTAGCACATTGCAAAAAAAAATGTTGGTACAAACTTTTAGCGGCGGTTACTGATCGTAGCTAAAAAACGCTGGTGTTCTTTTGGCATATACCAGCGTTTTTTGACTGCTGCTATAGCCCTTTTTTTAGACTATGCCAGCGGTTTTAAAAATGCCACTAAAAAACGTTGTTGTAAATCATTTAAAAATGCTGCTATAAGCAGGGAAACGCCGACGTTTTTAAAAACGTCGCTAAAACACCGCCGTTAAAAATCAGTAGAAATTCAAAACGCTGCTAAAAAACCGCTGCTATAAGTGGGGAAACACCAGCGTTTTTTAAAAAACGTTGCCAAAAAACTGCTACTATAAATGGAGGAACGCCAGCATTTTTAAAAACGTCGCTAAAAAACCGCTGTTAAAAGTCAGGAGAACACCAGCGTTTTTAAAAATGCTGCGAAAAAACCGCTACTATGAGCAGGGAAACGCCAGCGTTTTTTAAAAACGCCGCTAAAAAACCGCTGTTATAAGTGGGGAAACGCCTACATTTTTAAAACCACCGTTAAAAGTCAGGAGAAACGCCAGCGTTTTTTAAAAACGCTGCTATAAGAAGGGAAACGCTAGCGTTTTTTAAAAACGCCGCTAAAAAACCGATGTTGTAAGCTGTGACATTACCAGCGGTTTAAAAACGCCGCTAAGTGACCGCTGTTAAAAGGTAGGGAATCACCGACGTTTGTTAAAAACGCCGTTGAAGACATTTGCCGACGGAGAAAAGACAACGGTCGGAAAAACGCCGATAAAAAACCGCTGGTAAAAGTTTAGCAGCGTTTTTTGGACTTTTACCAGCGGTTTTTCCGACCGCTGTTGTATCCCTTTTTTTTGTAGTGCTTGTTCTGTACAACTTGTATGTATTAACCATTCGTCAAACATTGGCAATATGGACCAGGAAAAACGACCAACGTTAAAGGTCGAATGAAAAACATAATATTTTCTTCTTTTCAAAATCCATCACCCGAAACCAAAAGTTGACGAGGGAGAGCTAGAGAGAGATCTGAGTCCAATGGCGGACCTGAACGACCAGAGGCCACTAAGGACTTTGTCAAAGGCGTTCAAGGAGCTCGCGGCAACTATTGATTCCCAAACTGCAGACGTGGAGACAGCGGCATTCTCCAGCACGTTGTTGGAAGTCCCACATTGCTAGAGAAACTAGTCAATGTGCTCCTTATAAGGTTGGGACATCCCTCACTCCTCAAGGAGTCATTTGGAATAGAGTTAGGCCCACTTTTCACATATTGTGTAAATTCTAATATGGTATCAGAGCAATATTCCTAGTTTGTGATCCCACCGTCACCCGTTTTCACGTGTTGGCTTGGATGTCCTTCCGCCACACGTGAGGGGGCGTGTTGGAAGTCTAACATTGCTAGGGAAACTAGTCAATGTGCTCCTTATAAGGTTCTGACATCCCTCACTTCTCAAGGCGTCATTTGGAGTTTAGTTAGACGCATCTTTCATATATTGTGTAAATTCTAATACGTTCTCTCTCATTTCCCCCTTCTTTTGCTGCTTTGGCCTCGCCTCCAAGTTCGCCGAGATTGATTTGGTCGCCAAGGTAAACCACGCTCATCTCGTTCAACCCTTTTTGGTTCCCGAGGAAAGGCGAACACAAATATATATGATATCGGATTTTAACATATTGAAAAGCTATCGATTTCGTACGGTACGCACGGTCGCAAAAAAGAGAGTATAATAGAAGACGATTTCTAGTGGTACCCAATTTAACGCGACGTACAGTTTTGTCTGGTTGAATTGTGAGTTAATGACAATTTAAAGGCAACTGAGTACAACATTAGGATTTTAAAAAAAAAAAAATTGAAGAAGTCCATTTGGCCCTAGAGGGAATTCCTGGATTCGGTCCCTAAACATGACAACCCAATAACAAGAATAAATATTTATAATTGGTATTTCATTTTGAATCTTTCTATATTAATTGATTGGCTGCGCTTGATGATCACAGGTTAATGACATTACAGAGGCATCGAAGACTATTCGTACCTTGGAGGATTTGCTTGAAGAAGATATAATGGCTAACACTGTAAGGAAAGTTGGAAGACATTCGAGAAACCTCTTGAAAATAATACGTGGCGTTGACATGGTCAGGGCAATCTGTGAGAACATACTAGCTACAAGGTACGTATATCACTAACTCCTTTATCTATCCAATTAGCTTTGCTTATTTGTATCCAGTGTGTTTGGAGAACTAACATGAAGTTGTCACGGGCATGCAAGCGAGGAGGGATATTATGGTAATCTGAGAATAATAGACAAAAATAAGTGGAGATGGTGGACCAATGGCTGAGTATGAAGTTGGGGATTTAGGAATTTCAAAAGACAACAGCTGTGGTCTGCAATGGAATGGATAGTCTAGTATTTTTATAAGTAGACTTCGCGTGGGTAGGTTATGATAAGTGTTACTAGTGGACTGAGACGAGTAGGTATATCATATGTTTGTTTGTCCAAAATTTTGGAGCTCAAAATTTCTAACTTTTTATACATATACGTTTCAAAATTTTCACAAATACCAATAATTTTTAACATTTAAAAAATTTCCAAAATTTTGAGAATATTTTCAAAATTTTAGTAAATAAACCTAACTAGTACAACCTATTAACCTTGAGCCTACGCTAATTTCTTCCGTTACCAAAAGTAGTTTTTTGGAACAAAATTTTATCTGTTCCCGAAATAATGTACTTTTTGGGATGGACGAAACCATCCCAAAACTTTGTACAACCTATTAACCTTGGGCCTACCTAGAGCCTACGCTAATTTCTTCCGTTACCAAAAGTAGTTTTTTGGAACAAAATTTTATCTGTTCCCGAAATAATTTACTTTTTGGGATGGACGAAACCATCCCAAAACTTTGTACAACCTATTAACCTTGAGCCTACCTAGTACAACCTATTAACCTTGAGCCTACGCTAATTTCTTCCTTTACCAAAAGTAGTTTTTTGGAACAAAATTTTATCTGTTCCCGAAATAATGTACTTTTTGGGATGGACGAAACCATCCAAAAGGCGTCACTTGAAATCATGGAATATTTTTTCCCTGCCCAAAAAGTGTCGTTTGAACGATACCAAACAGTAATCATTTCTATTTTTTAGCAATCGAACAGAAGTTTGTACCAAAAATATCTGTTCGAACAAAAGCAGTACCTTCGGATGGGTGTGTATTGTCTATTATGTTCTATCCCCCGAAAAGTAAAGGTACGCTTTATTGTTCGATATGCTTTTTTTCCTTGAACATCCTTTGACAATCTCGTTCTTTATTGTTGCCATGCCTTCAAACAGTTAGAGGTGAAGCCATTCTTTACAATTCGAACGTCATGAAAGAGACGGTACGTTCGAAAGCAAAAATTGGATTAGTACAATCTCGAGCGAACGGTAGTACTAATAGCGTTCGAATTCGCTGTATGTCATTGGAACAAGGTTTTTATTTTATATTTTTAAAAAATGAATAAACAACATGTTATATACTAAACAATCAGAAATATAATGAAGTTACGTTTGGTGAATTAGAAGACATCAAATTTTATTATAAAAAATGATATCAAAAAATAAAATTCAAAAAGTAACTAAACGAATAAAATAATAATACTCTACGCATACAAAATACCATATAAATAGACATAATAAAACAAACTCTCTGTGACCTATGTCATGACTCATGAATTTTTGCATTTGGTCCTCCAGCCACTCCACCTCTAGTCCATGTAGCTCTTGCATTTTCCTCTGGTCGTCCTAGCGTTGCGTTTCTTAGATCTCTTGACGTTATTGCTACTCTCATAAGATGCCTTCTATCTTTGCTTGCTTGGCTGCCAACTCTTCGTTGTCTTTCTCCCTAACTCATATCTCCTTAATCTCTAATCACGTTTGCTGTAGTGGGTTAGTGAGATCTATTGATATAGACGCTAAACACGACAAAGTAGAAGGAATCACCGGGCGACCTGAACAACGCAAATATCCGGCTTTCATTCCTAGGACCTCATTGTAGACTTCATGCTCAGTGCATGTCTAGCCCTCAACTATATATTTCTACTGAAAAGCTTCCATATTTTCCCATACGCGTCCATCCCAAAAGAGTAACACAATACTGATTATAATGAAAAGTAAAATTATGCAACAACAAGAATAACAGTTGATATTTAATAACTAGTTTAAATACTTACAAAATTTTCTCATGCAATGTTGGACACTCACTCGCCCACGCCATTTGCATAATTTTTTTATACAAATCCCTTAAATCAACGTTGCCCATCTCAAGATTTCTATGGTTTAGAAAAATGTAGTTATGCACAAAATTTAGCATCTAAAAAAATAAGTTGACAAGTTGACAAACACAATCACAATACTAGTTCGTCACAAATGTGCTAAAATAATCTCAATCCCAATGTTTGATAGGTAGTCAAATGTGCACGATGTTGTTTGTTGATTTTACTTCTTCTTTTTTGTAACATAAGGAAAACTATATGTAAAAGATTATATCAGAAGGAGAACCATTATTATACCAAGTACTCCTTACTGTAGAACAAATCACTTTGGCCCACAAATTTGCATCAGTATCTTAATGCAGATGTTTTAGAGTCGCCTCCTTCATAGGATACTTCTGATAATGCTCGTGCAGCTGGACCTTATGTTGTTGGTATGTTGTAGCCACTGTCCCCTGAACGGTCCTTACGACTTCAGGACATTCGTAATTCAGCTCAAGTCCTGAAATAGAGATAAAAATTCACGTATTTGTCAAGAATTGTTATTATACAAATACTGTGGGAAAAAAAACCTTGAAATTACTTACCAACAAACGATCCTTCAAAACTGCTCTAGTTTCTGCCGGAACCATAGGTCAGTTTTCATACCACAATGATGCATTAACATGAACGAGGCTTCAAATTTTGGATGAGAGCCAGGCCGCACCATCTCCCTCGTCACCCGCCAAACCTTCGGGAATGTGCACTTGAAGCTTCTCATTAGCTCGTGCCTTTTCTAGACTTAACCCACAAGCTTGCCTAGGTCTAGTGCTAGAGGTGGTTATCAAGTTTTAGACTTAATATTTTTAAGCTTTATATAAGTTAAACCATTTAGATAAACTATTTCTTGTAAAACAATAAAGTTAAAGAAAAAAAGGTAATACACTTACATGCACAACTACTTTGAGCCGTCCCTGAAGAATATGATCCAATCTCTAACCCCGTTGATGGTAGAACCTGTGGCCTCAATCTGTGGCTTAACATTAGACAGGACTAATAGAGGAAAGATTTCTCTTGCAATTGCCTCTAGCACCAAATATAAACAATCAATCAAACCAATCGTTAGATCTTCATCGAAGCTAAAAATAACAAGATATGATCATCTGATCAAAAGATCAAAAATCTAAGGCATAGGTCCTAGCTATGATGCTTCGTGCTCAGTGTCAAGTGCGCCTCATATGTGCCACTAGCGCCCATTAATAAATGCATTCTCACTTTGTGTAATTTCCTATTTGGGACTATCTCCCTAAAGAACTTTGCATAAAGTTTTCTCATTCCCAAAACATTAGCTATAAAATAATTATATTTTGAAAAACTTTGACATTATTCAAGATTTTAGTTTTTCCTAATAGAGAAAAAAACACACTCTTAACTACGAATTCTTTTAGATTCCATCAAATCAAGGCGAGATAATATTGTTTTAAATCATTGGATGCTAAAATAATTTTATCTAAAATATTGACTTGATTAACTTTGTTGTTGAAGATGATGTTATGTATTTGATTCGACGAATTGTAACAATCCTGACGATATATGGTAGAGGGGATTCCCTAAGGGATCCAGCTTCCAAAATATTGACATGATTAATCACAACACTTTTTTTTTTTTTGGCTTTTGTATTTAAATAGATTTCTAGGTGCCTTGAATGGTTTGTCCGAAACCTTAGGGCTCATGGGTGTTTCCCTTTTTGTCAATCACAGAGTAAGAATGACGAATTATTAACGCAAACTATCACCCAATTCTCAAATACCCCTATAAACTTTAACTCGTTACAACTCACACCCACAAATTATACTACACTTTGCAATTTCATCCCCTAACCTGCTGAAGTTGTTAATCGAATTGTTTTTATCCCAAGTAAACGACACGTGACATTTTCCTTTCTTGAAAAGACAAATTTGACTAACTTGATTATAAGTGAGTCATCTTTTTTTAATAAAAAAATCAGCTAACTACATGTTCTTTTTTGGTTGTACGAATTGCGAGAATCATTGTAGAAGGCTAGGGAGGACTCAAACAAGGTTAAATTTGTCTTTTCACATAAGGAGAATGTCACCTGTTTGTTATGTGGGATAGAAACCATTCGAAATAATGCCTCCAGTCGGGTTAACGGATGAAATCACAATGAGAAGAATAGTTTATGGGAGTGAGTTGCAACGAGTTAAAGTTTGTAAGGGTATTTGAATATCGGGTAGAAGTTTGAGGGAGAAAATTGTAATTAACCAAAAAAAATTTACCGTGTTGAGGCAGCCAGCGAGGGGAATCTTGTGTTATTTGGTTTACAGCTTTTCATTTGTTTATTTTTTTGACAACAATAATGACATATTGTGGTTTCAGATGCATCAGCAAGCACTACAAAAAAAATTGAGTTTTAGTGACGAAATGAATTTCGTCACTAAAAAAGGGTTTTTTGTGACGAAACTTTGGTTCGTCATCAATTTCGTCACTAAAAGTCGTTTCTGTGATGAAATAAAAATTTTGTCACTAAAAGGTAATGCTTTGGTGACGAAAAATTCATCACGCCACGATCGATCGGTTATATGAAGATCGGTCGGTATGTTGTGACGAGAAACTCCGTCACAACATGTGAAATCTTTTGGCGACTACTTTAAATCGTCACGCTTAACGATTGATCACTGATTATTAAACGATCGATTGGTTACGAATCGACACCTGTTGAAAATTGATGATCGATCGTTGACTCCTGACGTTGGAAAATGCGAGTCATCGATCGATCGTGGAAGCGTCACCGTAATTTTTTTTGAATTCACGATTGATCGTTACAATGAGCGGTCGATCGGTACTTGAGATGAATGGAAGTTCGCCATGTGTAAGACAATAAGCGATCGACCGTTTCCGCCTGACTTTGAAAAATGCGAATCATCGATCGATCGTGGAAGCGTAACCGTCATTTTTTTCAATTACGATGGATCGTGATTATCCGCGGTCGATCGATGCTGAAAGCGAATTAGAATTCGCCACGTGTAAAGAAATGAGCGATCGATCGTCGCAATTAATAACGATCGATCGTAGTAAAGGATGAACGATTATATGAAACCGGCGAGTCATTTTTACCGGTTACCTCTAACGAATATTCTCGAATCCTCTCAACCTTCACGAACCATTTCGTTCAGCATTGCCTTCCAAAGTACGCGTCACTTCCTGTTATCATCTACATCAAAGGTACGTAGTTATATCGCCTTTTGTGGCGTTGGATCACCATTTTGTTGTATCGCCTTTAATATTTTAATTTACATTATTGTGATTATTTATTAACGCATATTTATATACAACTTTTGCAGCGTTCGTAAAATGTGAGCAGCTAAACGTGCACGCACAATGAGGGCCGGGACTAGAATGTCGTCCAATGATCAGGAGCCCGCTGATTCGTTGATGACTGTAGAGAGGCGGATGAAGTACTTGAGGGGGTGACAGTAACGAAAGGATACCGTGACCAATATTACTATTAATATAAGAATTTAATAATGTGACCAATATTACTATTAATTAATTATATAGTGTGAGTTTAAATGATTAGAAATATAAAAATATATAATTTGTGACAAATATTAATATTTTTGTATTAAGATGACATTAGTAGTAATTTAATTTTAATAATTAAGTCATTTGTTAGGCAAAATTCTGTTTTTTTTTATAATTATGATACCGATTGATCGTTAGAATGAAATGCATGCGTCGTGGTTTTATACATACGTGACGATCGATCGTGAGTTTGAGACGATTCATCGACACAGCATGTCGCATAATGGTTCACCTACCGATGGATCGTTTGTATGTCATGCATGCGTCGTTGTTTTATTCATCTGTGACGATCGATTTCTGGTTTGTAGCGATCCGTCGATATTATCCGTCGTCGTTTTGGTCTTATAAACGATCGATCGCGAATTCTGTCTATCGATCGTTACATTTTATCTTCATTTTATTGAATAATGTGAGTTTAAATGATTATAAATATAAAAATATATATTAACAATGTTTGTTATAATGTATTTAGATTACATAACAATATATCACGTACATATAATTCATATTTAGGAAAGCATGTATAAGTTGTACATGTTGCATTATAGATGGGGAGTGCACTTGTTAGTATGAGTTAAGTATTAAGATGTTAGAAACTAGTGACATAAAACTTATTTAACACATGATTACAAGTCATAAGAACGAATTATGTATTAAGATGACATTATTAGTAATTTAATTTTAATAATTAAGTCATTTGTTAGGGTAAAATCTATATTTTTTTAATTAGACCCACGATCGATCGCCTAATAATGCGATCGATCGGTGCATAACGGTGTCGTTTAATATTTTTCTACTGATGGATCGTTAGTTTGAAATGCATGCGTCGTCGTTTTATACAAACTCTACGATCGATCGCTCATTGTACACGATCCATCGGTGAAATTTGAGCGGAATTTTCATGCTGACGAGACGATCGATTGGTGTATAACGGTGTCGTTTCATAATTTCCTACTGATGGATCTTTAGTTTGAAATGCATGCATCGTCGTTTTATACAGACGTAACGATCGATCGCTCCATTTTACACGATCAATCGGTGAAATTTGAGCGGGATTTTTGGACTGACGATGTGATCGATCGGCATATACACCGATCAATCGACGTATATTGAGCTTCAAATGCGAGAATGTGCAAAGGCGGTGGGTGAAAGGCAACAATACACCCACGGCAAGGAGGAGAGGAGAGTCGCGAAAGCTCCCTACTTGACATGAAAAATTTGCCCAAAACACCGTCCTTTTAATTGTGAGAGTTTTTAGAAGTGCTTAAGGATAAGCCCAAGTTCAAATTCATTGGTTTTTTAACCTGGTGAATATTGGAAAATTTGGGCGACATTTGTGAGATTTTGGTGTGAAATTGGTTCGTTTTGGTCTACATTTCGTGCAAGAGGTAATGGAATCAACATACACTACGATTTATGAATGATTTGGTCGGGTATTTGACGTTTTTAATATTTGTCCATTTGTGGGTATTGTGGAATGAATTTGTGATGATTAGAGTTATTAGAGTATTATTAATATGTATATTAGAATTAGAATTGCATGAGGATGATTTATGAGTCTTTTGGGCTTGGATATGAGTGTGGGGAGGCCTGAAAAGTTGTGTTTTCGATCTGGGTTTGCCACGATTGATCGCCTATTTTTGACGATTGATCGTCTGTTAGATGGTGGTATTGCCGATTGATCGTCTATGTGACAACGATGGATCGTTCATTAGTTGGATGCTCGGCGATCGATCGTCCATTTTTAGACGATCCATCGGTATTGAACACCAATCGATCGTCTAAAGTAACGATCAATCGCGTGTTTTGGTCAGATCGCTGCATTATGATTTTTTGAGTGTTTGTTTCTATAATTGATACATGTGTAGTATTTGAGCTATATATTGAATGTTTGATTATTGAAGTGCTTGAGTTCTTAAAATAAATCATGGAGTTTTAGAAACATGAAGGGTGAGTATTGGAGTGTTTTTGACTTGTTATGTTTGAGTTTATGTGAGGGATATGCTTAATTCTTATGTGGGGGTTTACGAATTACTTAATTGGTGTATTTTTTTAGATTGGTAGCGATGGATAAGAGTTGGATTTATGAGAAAAATAGGTTTGGTGAAAAGAATGCGGAGGGTGTCCTTAGGTTTGTCGGTATGGCTGCTTCTTGTGTAGACTCTCGGCTTCAGATCAGATGTCCGTGTCGGAAGTGCAGAAATGTAGTGTTTCAAGTGTTAGATAAAATGGAAGATCATATTTACATTAATGAGTTTGATGTGAGCTATAAGTCATGGGTGTTTCACGGGGAGGGTATGCAACTTACTTCTAACTTGAGTCAAGAGTCTGGTTCGGGTTTACCATGTAGTGATGATGATTTAGAGGAAGATAACTCTAATAGAATAACGGAAATGCTGACTGATGTTCGTGTCGGATTAGATGGTGGGCCGATGAGGGTTGAAACAGAGAACCCTAATAATAAGGAAACCCCTAGTTTGCAACCGAAGGGTTCAACACCACTGAATAAGTTATGGGAAGAGGCAGAACAAGAATTGTATCCTGGATGTACCAAGTTTAGTAAGTTGTCATTTACGGTCCGGTTGTTGCATGTGAAGTCAGAGAATAAGTTGTCGGTTAAGGCATTTGATATGATATTACAGTTGATTAAGGAGGCGTTGCCAAAGGGGGAGACGTTACCGAGATCGTATTACGAGGCAAAACAATTGCAAAAGGGTCTTGAGTTTAGTTATGATAAGATTCATGAATGTTAGAATGATTGTGTAATGTTTTGGAAGGAAAACAGTGAGTTAGACAATTGTCCGGTATGTGGGGTGTCCCGATGGAAATTTGAAAATGAGTTGCGCAATCGATGTCGAAGGAAAGTGTTTCTTCATTTCCCTTTAATCCCTAGACTTAAACGTTTGTTTACCACAAAAGATGTAGCAATTGACATGAGATGACATAAGGAAAAACGGGTCGATGACGGGGAGAGTTTGAGGCATCCTGCAGATTTATTGGTTTGGAAGAATTTTGATAAGGACCAAGGTTGGTTTGCTCAAGATGCCCGCAACGTTTGCTTTGGTCTTGCTTCTGACGGGTTTAATCCTTTCGGAAACATGAACAATGCGTACAGTATTTGGCCAGTCGTTGTTTTTCCATACAATTTACCCCCGTGGAGGTGTATGAAGGTCCCATTTTCACTGATGACTCTTTTAATCCTGGGTCGAAAGTCACCGGGAAATGATATAGATGTATATCTTCGACCCTTAGTGGACGAGTTGAAACAACTATGGAAAGATGGAGTTGTGACACATGACGCTTCAGATGGGACGACATTTAAGATGCATGCAGCTTTGAAGTGGAACATAAATGATTTCCCATCATATGCTAATTTATCTGGATGGAGTACCAAAGGGAAGTTGGCATGTCCAACGTGTAATTTAGACACTGACTATAAGTGGTTGAAGCACGGGAGAAGAATGTGTTATATGGGTCATAGGAGATATTTGACATGGGGGTATGCATGGAGATACGACGTGGATACGTTCAATGGGAAAGAAGAACATAGATTTCCACCTGAGGAGTTAACTGGTGAGGACATATTGGAACAACTGACGCATGTCGGGGAGACTATCTTTGGAAAAGCGTCAGGGAAGAATAGGGGAAAGAAGAAACAATCGTCAGAACGTTTGAATTGGATGAAAAAGAGCATATTTTTCCAACTGCCGTATTGGAGTACGTTAGGGTTACGACATAACTTGGACGTGATGCACATTGAGAAGAACATATGTGACAATGTGATTGGAACTATGATGAATATCGAGTTCAAGACCAGAGATTCAGTGGGTGCACGTAGAGATTTAGTTGAAATGGGGGTAAAAAAAGACTTGCATTTGGTGTATGACAGTCGGGTTGAATTGATACCTCAAGCAACGTATACTTTAACTCTGGAAGAGCAAAAATGTTCCCCGATGGTTATGCAGCTGAGATTTCACGTTGTGTGAATCTAGATGAGTTGAAAGTTTCTGGAATGAAAATCATGATTGTCATGTGTTCTCGTACGTTGAAGATTTCTGTATTGCAAAGGCTGTCAGAAGATATCGGGATAATTTTATGCAAGTTGGAAATGATTTTTCCACCCGCTTTTTTTACAGTGATGATGCATTTGGCTGTCCACTTACCACGCGAAGCATTGCTTGCTGGACTAGTACAATACAGATCGATGTATCCAGTTGAATGGTTGATGGGTGGCTCGAAAAGGAATGTGAAAAATAAGTCTCGTCCTGAAGGGTCGATTGCATAAGCGTATATTGAGAATGAGTGTTCGACATTTTGTTCCCAATACCTCCGAAGGGTCGAAACAGTGTTTAATCGCAGAGATCAAAACTACGATTCCGACGGCGAAATTGAGATACCAGAAAGGTCATTGGATGTGTTCACTCAGAGAATTAGATTGATAGGGGCTGCAAAAGGCATGATATAGATCGAACAGAGTTCAAGAAAGCTCGCTGGTTTGTGCTGAACAATTGCAAAGACATCAGCGTGTACTTAAAGTAAGTAAAAAGATATACACGTATGTTTTTCCAAGATAAACAGTCGTTGATTAACATTATCGTTACAGTGAGCATATGGACAAACTTTGCGCGCAAGGAGTTTCCAACATTGCTCATATGCATGAGTAACAATTTCTGGATTGGTTCTTAGGGCGAGTAAGTCTTATTTTTAGAAGTCATTAAAATTAATATCGTGTCTTTTTTAATGAACTTCTAATATATTTTTGTAGGTTCAAAAATTTCAATCTCAAAATCCATATACATCGATCGATGAATTGTATTCACTGGCACGCGGGCTTGATACAAGAGTGATGCGTTATTCTGCATGTGTTATGAACGGATGTAGATATCATACAGTACAACGGGAAGAACGTCGGAGAACTCAGAATAGTTGTATTATATTACCGGGAACACATGAGGGAAATCCAATAGAGTTTTATGGGAGACTTGTAGACATTTATGCCATGCAATACTTGCAGGGAAATACAGTATATTTGTTTAAGTGTGATTGGTGGGGCGTCGGAGATCATCGTGGAATACGTATCGACGAGAACTTTAAGAGCATAAACACTTTCCGACGATGGTACTTAGAAGATCCATTTGTTTTGGCTAATCAAGCAAGTAAAGTGTTTTATCTAGTTGATCATGTACATGGACCTACATGGCGAGTCGTGCATAAGTTGTCGTGTAGAAATGCATATGACATTCCCGGACCAGATCCGGACGGTGAAGTTGACATAAACGTTGAATCGGGAGCAACCATCGTGTATGAAGCGTATCAAGAGGACGATGCCATTGACTTGTTTATAGACTTCCGACAATTTAACATTAATCCACTACGGAGGGATGACGTTGCGCCAAACGTTATCGAAGCTTCTGAGGCAACTGATCAGCGGAAAAAAGACGTATAGATAGTAATGATGTTTCGGAGGGGGATGAATAAGAAATTGAAGAAAATAGCGAAGAAAGTGCTGACGAAGATTCGTTCGAAACTGATAGCGATTCTACTGAGAATGAAGCATCGGACGATAACCTGCAAGAACCGGATTCTGATTAATAAATTCCTTCAAGTATATTTTCTTTTTAACCTTAAAGTATATTTTCTTTTGTTATGTCACAGCTTGTACGGTGAAATGAAGCGTGGATGAGAATTTCCTTCAGTTACTTCTGGACGGTTGCATAGTCCAGTTAGTCCGGTTAGTATGAGTTTGATCCCGTGCCTTACCCTGAGCGCTCCAACACCGAGAGCTAATGAAGCCATGACTCAAAGCACGCCAGCTTGTCCTAGTAGTTGTGCATGTAAGAAATTATTCTAATGAATATTTCAATTTTTTAAAGTTAACTAACTGACTTTGTTAATTTAATTTTATGTAGCGACATCAGCTTCTAAGCGTGGGCAAGGAAGGAGCAGCGGGTGAAGCGAGAGCACATCCGGTTGGAGCAGGAGGAGCGCATGAAAATGGAGCAAGAGCGCATGCGAGTGGAGCACGAGGAGCGCATGCAAAATTTTACAACGGTATGCTTGGACAACCCACTGACTGTTCAGTATAAAGAAACAAGTTCCATTAATTGATGTTGTGTCATTTGCTAAGTACCATATCTGTTGTAAAGGAGCGCAATCTCGAGATGAGATCCACCTTCTAAAGAAGATAGGGTAGAAAGTACATAATGAAACATAAAACATGATGTAATAGCACTTGCCATGAGACAAGATTATCTATCTTGGGAAATTTTAGAGTATTTAGAGTTTTTTTATTATTGTTTAGTCCCTGTGGGAAATTTAGAGTATTTTGAGATTTTTCATTGTCATTTTGGAATCACACTTATGTGATGTTGATGATATTTGATGCATTTTCAATCTTGTTTGGATGATTATATTATTCCATTTTCCTTGAGGTTTGATTCCACCAAAAAGGGTAAAAGAGAAAAACCTTGTCCAGAAGCATGCTTGGGTCAGCTAAAGACATACATTTCCCTTTACTTGAATAGTTTTTTGTTCTTTTCCAGATTACCCCTCACTCGCGAGGACGGGGGAAATACATATAGCGAACAACATAAAATAAACACAACGGGGGCATTTGAGAGATTATACTCTTTACAGTTAGTGTTAAAAACCAAGACTAGTTTCCTTTCATTTTTATTTTGTGTTAGGGTCAATCATTATTTCGCCTGCAAAAATAAATTAGAAATATATGCCTTATCAACAATAAATATATTATTTGAGGATGCAAAAAACTATAAAAATATTCAAAGCAACTTTCTCTTGAAACTCTACATTATGCTAATGTATTTATCAACTGTTGAATGTTAATTTGAGAATATAAACTTATAAATTTGATATTGTGATAGTTTAATTCAATGAACTCGGTGCTTTAGACTTAAAAGTGATACTGACTTCATAATAGGAGGATGCAAAGTAATTTTCTCTTGAAACTGTATATGGTGCTATGTGTTTATCGACAATAAATATATTCGATTAGAAATACCAACTCCAGCCCATTAAATTAGAATAATTTCATGGTACTGGATTTAACAATAATATAAAACTTATCCTAATTATAGGAAATTGATCCCATGAAACAAGTCAAAGTAGTTAGGTTACAATCCTTTTTCTACCAATCTATACCCAATTCTCTTGAAAGGAAGAGTTTCTCAATGTGCAGGATTACAGAAGTTGATGCAGCAATAAAACTTTGCATTTGAACCCTTGCTGATGCATCTGAAAGCACAATATGTCATTATTGTTGTCATAAATATAAACAAATGAATAACTATAAACCAAATAACACAAGAGTCCCATCGCCGGCTGCCTCAACACGGTAACTTTTTTTTTGGTTAATTACAATTTTCCCCCTCAAACTTCCACCCGATTCTCAAATACACCCATAAACTTTAACTCGTTGCAACTTACCCGCATAAACTATGCTTCTCAATTGACTGGAGGCATTATATCAAACGGTTTCTATCTCACGTAACAAACACGTGACCTTCTCCTTATGTGAAAAGATAATTTTACCCTTGTTTGAGTTCTCCCTAGCCTTCTACAATAATTCTTACAATTCGTAGAGCCAAAAAAGAACATGTAGTTAGCTGATTTTTTTATTAAAAAAAAAAGATGACTCACTTATAATCAAGCTAATCAAATTTGTATTTTCAAGCAAGGAGAAGGTCACGTGTCGTTAATTTGGGATGAAAACAATTCGATTAACAACTTCAACAGGTTATGAGATGAAATTGCAACGAGAAGTATAATTTGTGGGAGTGAGTTATAACGAGTTAAAGTTTATAGCGGTATTTGAGAATTGAGTGATAGTTTGAGGGGGGAATTGTAAATAACCTTTTTTTCTTCACTTTTCTGACACACAAAGACTCATTTATCAAAAGAAGGATTACAGATGCAAGTATACTTTGGTTTGCGTTAATAATTACTCATTCTTACTCTCTGATTGGCAAAAGGGGAAACACACATGAGCCCTAAGGGTTCGGACAAACCATTCAAGGCACCTAGAAATCTATTTAAATACAAAAGTAAAAAAAAAGGAAAGTGTTCTGATTAATTTATTGAGACTAATTAAAAAATGTTGTACCAATTACTTCGTGAACTCACCATCTTCATTGATCATCTTCCAGAACTCTGAAAGTGTAGGAAGGGAATACATAGCTGCACCTGCTACTTTCCTGATAGCCCACCCATGGTGGGATTCAAACACCTGTAAATAGGCCTTGGAAGCTGGATCCCTTAGGGAATCCCCTCTGCCATATATCGTCACGATTATTACAATTCATTGAATCAAACACATAACATCATCTTCAACGGCAAAGTTAATCGTGTCAATATTTTAGATAAATTATTTTAGCATCCAATGATTTAAAACAGTATTAGCTCTCATTGATGTGATGGAATCTAAAACAATTCGTAGTGAAGAGTTTGCTCTCTTTTATATTGGGACAAACTAAAATCTTGAATGATGTCAAAGTTTTTCAAAATATAATTATTTTATAGCTAATGTTTTGGGAATGAGAGAACTTTATGCAAAGTTCTTTAGGGAGAGAGTCCTACATAGGAAATTACACAAAGTGGGAATGCATTTATTAATGGGCGCTAGTGGCGCATTTGTGGTGCATATGAGGTGCACTTGACACTGAGCATGAAGCATCATAGCTAGGACTTAAGCCTCAGATTTTTTATCTTTCGATCGGACGATCATATCTTGTTATTTTTAGCTTCGATGAAGATCTAACGGTTGGTTTGACTGATTGTTTATATCTGGTGCTAGAAGCAATTGCAAGGGAAATCTTTGCTCTATTAGTCCAGTCAAATTATCAGCCATAGATTGAGGCCACAGGTTGTACCATCAACGGGGTTAGAGATTGGATCACATTCTTCAGGGACGACTCAAAGTAGTTGTACCATGATTTCAAGTGACGCCTTTCGGGATGGTTTCGTCCATCCCAAAAAGTACATTATTTCGGGAACAGATAAAATCTTGTCCCAAAAAACTACTTTCGGGAACGAAAGAAATTAGCGGTAGGCTCAAGGTTAATGGGTTGTACTATACCTACTCGTCCAAGTCCACTAGTAACACTTATCATAACCTACCCAATACTAAAACTGCTTATAAAAATACTAGACTATCCATTCCATTGCTGACCACAGCTGTTCTCTTTCGAAATTCCTAAATCCCCAACTCCATACTCAGCCATTGATCCACCATCTCCACTTATTTTTGTCTCTATTATTCTCAGATTACCATAATATCCCTCCTCGCTTGCATGCTCGTGACAACTTCATGTTAGTTCTCCAAACACACTCGATACAAATAAATAAAGCTAAGTGGATAGAGCAAAAAGTTAGATAAAGAAGTTTGTGATGTACGTACCTTGTAGCTAGTATGTTCTCACAGATTGCCCTGACCATGTCAACCCCACGTTTTAGTTTCAAAAGGTTTCTCGAATGACTTCCAACTTTCCTTACAGTGTTAGCCATTATATCTTCTTCAAGCAAATCCTCCAAGGTACGAATAGTCTTCGATGCCTCTGTAATGTCATTAACCTGTGATCATCAAGCGCAGCCAATCAATTAATATAGAAAGATTCAAAATGAAATACCAATTATAAATATTTATGATTTTATTCTTGTTATTGGGTTGTCATGTTTAGGGACCGAATCCAGGATTTCCCTCTAGGGCCAAATGGAATTCTTACTTCAAATTAAAAAAAAAAAAAATCCTACTAATGTACTCAGTTGGCTTTAAATTTTCATTAACTCACAATTTAACCAGACAAAACTGTACGTCGCGTTAAATTAGGTACCACTCGAAATCGTCTTCTATTCTACTCTTTTTGCGTCCATGCGTACCGTAAGAAATCGATAGCTTTTGAACATGTTAATCCGATATCATATATATTTGTGTTCGCCTTTCCTCGGGAACTAAAAAGGGTTGAACGAGATGAGCGTGGTGTACCTTGGCGACCAAATCAATCTCCGCGAACTTGGAGGCGAGGCCAAAGCAGCGAAAGAAAGGGGAAATGAGAGAGAACGCACTGGAGAATGCCGCTGTCTTCACGTCTGCAGTTTGGGAATCAATAGTTGCCGCGAGCTCCTTGAACGCCTCCGACATAGTCCTCAGTGGCCTCTGGTCGTTCAGGTCCGCCATTGGACTCAGATCTCTCTCTAGCTCTACCTCGTCAACTTTTGGTTTCGGGTGATGGATTTTGAAAAGAAGAAAATATTATGTTTTTCATTCGACCTTTAACGTTGGTCGTTTTTCCTGGTCCATATTGCCAACGTTTGACGAATGGTTAATACATACAAGTTGTACAGACTAATTAGTTCGCTGACTCAGCCCAATATGAACTAGCAGTAGCACATCGTGTCCCGACCAATTCTAGAACCAGCAAACAAACAAGAATTTCACAGGCCTCTTAAACAAACAAGAAGCAAACAACGAATAACAGCATGTGTACCGTGTTGCATCGATCAAATGAATTGAGGTCTTTTTAGTTGAAAAACGGTAGACTTGTACACGTGATTTATCGATAATTTAGAAAATTTTGGGGAACAGTACGTCACCGGATTTCTCTTTGCTGGGGACCACCTATTCCTAGATTGATACTTTCATTTTTAAAGTATTTATGGGGTTTGGATCAATCTCATACACGTCAATAAATAAATAGAATTGTACACGTGAAAATAGACAATTCAGCCAAAAAAATCCAAAAGATTAGATGAAAAGCCTAACGGGCAAAAAAAAAAAAAAACTCCGAAACTCTCAACTTCAAAATCACCGAATTAAAACTAAGTCCAAAAGACTCCAAATATTTGAAGGAAAAAAACACCTGACTGCATCTAGTAGATGGCCGGTAAACGATCAAAAACTTCCGTTAATATTGAATCTATCATTCTCTTCGTGATCCTTCTGTAATCTTTGGATGTTACTTTTTGTTTCTGAGCTACTGATCACTACAAGAAAAAACACTTTGGGTGACAAAAAAAATTGTCACCCAAAGTACAAATTTCGTCACCTAAGGTTTTGGGTGACAAAACCGGGTTGTCACCCGATTTGTCACCTAAAGCCCGTCAGCGAATGTTTTGGGTGACGATTTTCGTGTTTTGTCACCCAAAACAGTTTGGACGGTTTATAAACCCGTCCGAACGTTTAGGTGCATACTGACGAAATTCAAAATCGTTATGCCCAGTACAGTCCATCCCTTAACATGAGCTGTGAGAACGTTCTCTCTGAACATTCGCACAGCTCATGTGAACGAGTAATCCAATGCGACGAAAATACATTTTGTCATGCAATAAACGTCCGCACTATTGTATATTAACGTCCGAACTCTGATGTGAATATGTCCGGACGTATTCATGAAGACATCTGCACCGTAGTTTCATTATGACGAAATTTATTTTGTCATCAGAAAACGCGGTTCGAACCTTTACGTATACAGTTAGGACTCGTTGTGCGTTGCACACGTTCGATCCATCCCTTCACATGAGCTGTGCGAACGTTCTCTCTGAACGTTCGCACAGCTCATATGAACGAGTAATAAAATGCGACGAAAATACATTTTGTCATTCAATAAACGTCCGCACTGTTGTATATTAACGGCCAAACTCTTATGTGAATAAGTCCAGACGTATTCATGAAGACGTACGCACCGTAGTTTCATTATGACGAAATTTATTTTGTCATCTGAAAACGCGGTTCGAACCTTTACGTATACAGTTCGGACTCATTGTACGTTGCACACGTTCGAACATTTTGGTGTATCGTGTGCACGGTTTCTTATTTTAAGAATGTGTGGACGTTATATACACCGTTCGGACTATAGAATTTAAAGCAAAGTGTTCGGACGTATAGTTAAGCGTGCGCACGCTATCAAAGAAAAATATCCGTGCTAATAGTTTTCTATATATTTGAATTAATTTAATTAAAATTTATGAAATAATATAAATATGAAGATATTTACTGCTCACGATATAATAAAATATCTACAAATATGCAATCGTTATTAAAAGTAATCAAAATACATAATGGATAAGTACTGACAAAATAGTAAAAATGTATAAATTTACCCAAATTTTCGTTTGGGTATCGAACGAGATTGCATCGTCTAATATGATCCATCAGCTGCTCACACATCTGCTCCGCCATTAGTTGCATCCTCCGTTTTTGTGGAACTAGGTTCTTTTGCTGCTCCGCCATCATCTTCATCAGCTCGTCGTTTTTCTTCCGTTGCTGCTTCTCCATCATCTGCAGATGCTCTCGCATCGTCTGCTCAATATCTGACCGCTTAACTAGAAGCGCTTCATATTCCAACTGTCTAGCCCTCATCTCCTCAATCTGTAATCTGGCCTCCTCCAATCTCCGGGACAAATCAAAGACGATGCTGATGAAGATGATCCAACAGACCGTACTGAACGGCCTAAACCTCGCACTTAACCCGCTTTCGTCCCCAACACCTCAATGAAGATCTCCACTTCGGTGTATGACTTTCCCTCAGACTCGTGCTGCAACTGTAACGCCTCTATTTTTTCCTAAAAAAAATAAAAGTAGATAAAAATAGTACATATGAAACATAAACGCATACGAACGCATCATTAAAACTAACTTTACAACTTACAAAATTTTCTCGTGCATCTTCTGAAGTTCACATGCGATCCTTAGTAGTATGCGTCTTTTTATAAAGCAACGAAGGACTAATTTCATTAGATTATGGATTTTTTTGTACACCAAAAAAATATAGAACATGCATATAAAATACCTAAGTAATTTATTTAAATAATAAATAATAAATAATAAAAATGTAAATGTAAATTTATTACTTACTAACAACGCTCTAGCGCGTTGGAAGGACCTCGCTCCTGATGTGTGTACAATCTTCAACTTAGATCTATTCTCCTTGTTGATTGCACTCGTCCTCTGCCTTGTACATTTACAATTGGTAACACAATTAAACATATGACTAAAATAAACGTTCAGATCGGAAAGAAAATGTTTTACCTGAAATTCCTCGCTCGCGAATAAATCACAAACAGGAGTCCATTCTTCCTTATTCATATCGCGATACGGGTTCTCCAACCCCTCTTCTTTGGAATTGAACACCGAGTAATGTTGGAACATTCTATTTTTGTGCGTCCTGTACGCTGTGTTCATCGTTGACGTCACAGTGATGCGATCCTCAGCTCGGTCGTAATCTAGTTGGAAGTCATCCTTAACATATATATACAATTAGCAACGTAAAAAAGTTTCAACAATATTAAAATTTAATAAATTATACTGACCAACACTCGGTTCATCACATACGATCTAACCTTGTCGGGGACCTTCGTCCACTTACTCTTCTCAAATGGGACATGTTGTCGAACGAGCGCACCAATATGGCTCGAGAGAATTGAACGTGTTTAATTCCGGACGACGCTACAAATGAAGAACAATAAATTTAAAAGTCAATTAAGCGTGGAGATTTAAAAGTCATAATATTTAATAAAGATTGACGGGGTAAGATACTTACATGCATAACTACTCTGGTGCCTACTGGACTGGCTGTGGTAAGGGACGGTAATTCATTCATATCCCTAAGTGAAGGACCCAACACTGCTAGTGTACCCGGACTACTCTCAGCTCCAACTGATGAATCGCACCGCAGTCGTTTCCCTCCCGCTGGCATGACGTCGACCTGTGACCAAATAAATCAATATTAGAGAAAAAAACACAATGAATTATGTTAGTCAAAATGAATAAAAAATAAAAATGCAAAAATATGATTGCATATTGTAAACACACATTACGCATATTGTAAACTCAAACTGTCCATAACGTGGACAATTCAAGAATTACATCCAGTTCGTTATCCGAACTTAAACGGGGTCTAAGGCTACTATATGAATGTCTGACATTACAACAAATACCGTTCGGACGTTACATAACGGTCTGAACCATACACAAAGACGTTCGAACCCATTTTTCAAAGCGTCCGAACAAAAAAAAGAGTCTGGACGGTAAATAAACCATCCGGACTGCGATTGTTGAACAAGACATTTATTCGACGCACTGACGCAATTTTCAGTCCAAAACCATGTCAAATCAACCCAAATCACAAACTCTTTAAAACACATCACAACCAACCCCAAACTCCATTACTATCATTTTAGAGCCTAAAATTTCGAAAAACACATGCTTTCGTTTGGGAAAAAAATAAGTTTTTCATCCTACAACAATTCAATTTAAAAACCACTAACCTCAAATGCAATCTAACTTCAAATTCTCCATGATATGCTCTTTTCACACCCTCTTCAATGAGATTGAACGCCCAAAATCAGCTCTCCGCTTCTCCTTGTGCTCAAATCTCTCCTTTGCTTTTTTTTCTCCGTTTTTCCTCCACTGTCTACGAATCTGTAACTTTCATACTTTTGAATACCGTTCGGACACATACGTGTATTAGTTTTCGATGGAATTCATGCCGCCAAAATTTTCAAATACGTCCGAACTACTATTTAACCATCCGCACTCCCTCTAAAAGTTCAACACACCATTTTAGTATTTCTCAAACGACAGCGTATGCTCATTAACATATACGTTCGGACAGTCACAGTCCGTCTGAACACTACCTTACCTTAACGGAGACTGTTTAGGAAACACCAACAAAATAGCAGTCCCGACCGTCTAAACATCTGTTCGGACGGTTAGTTTTATATAATACGACACCGTTCGATTTTACATTAATTAGTCCGGACGGATAAATTCAGGTCCGAACGTTTTTGGACAATATGTATTTATTTTATTCATTTTTTTAATTATCTTTATTTGCAAATTTTAAATAACCAAAGTTAGTTAATAATGTAAATAATAAATATTTTTTTGGGTAAGTGTACCGAAATTATAAACGTAATGTTAATTAAACATATTATATTAAGTTCTAATAAATACAAATAACATAATTTCAATGACATAAAACATAATATGAACAAAAATATCAAATAAAATCTATACATGTCTACAAAACATAATATAAAATTAAATGTCCTCAAAACATAATAAAAAAACAAACGTAATAATAAAAGTAAATAAGGAAGACTACAAATCATCCTCATCATCATCATCCGTGAGTTTTAGGACGTGACGGACGTGACGAAGGTGCTTTGCTCCTCTATCTGCACGACCCGCTCAGTCAGAGGAAAGAGCTTCGCACCGGTTGCCACGCCCCCCAAACTCTTCTTAAGCACAACAACCTCCTTCTTCCACCCAGCGTCCATGTCGGCGACCTTCTGCTCCAAAGTCGTCAGACGACGACTGATTTCACTAACCATGCAATGGGTGGTCCAAGTCCATGGGTCGAGCTCTGCCCAGGATCCTCCCTCTCCATTGTCTTCGCGGGTTACTCCTGTTGTCTTCCTCTAGCAAACCGAGCGGCTTGTAGCGCTCAGCGTGTCCAGACCAGCATGGCGTGCAAGAACTGGGTCAGAAGATCCCGTGCGGCAATGAATTCGTAGCATCAATTTTCAAAGCCTCTACACGAATAGACTGATAGATGTATGATGCTATATCAACAGATAGCCCCCGTACAACTACCAGGTATAGGAACTCGGCCCGGCTATACGACAGCTCTGTGGTGTGCTTCTTCGGGTTGATGGAGGAGCATAGGATCAGATGCATGAAGTGAGACCCCGTATTGCATTTTTGCTATTTACTATATGTATTTGTTTTTGGATTTAAATTCAAGGGGGCTGTTGTTTGGCCAATGTAAGATATTAAAATGATTAAGTTCGTGGAGTTTGATAGACATTAGGTTTGGTAAAGGTATAGAACAAGGAAATTAAGTTGGACATATTATAAGTTGTTGTTTTGGTTAAGAATTCTTAGTATGATTGTTGTTACTGAATTTCATGAATAGGCTTTGAAATCAATGATGTCGACGGGAAGAATCAGTGTCATTAATTGATTATAAGTGGGATATATAGTAGTCCAATCAGCAACCTTGTTGAAGATGTTTAATGCTTATGTTTGATTACTTTTCTTCAAATTGTTTTATGAAAGCTAGTTAAAGAAATCTTTTGTAAATAAAATCATATTTTCAAAGATACGTACTTTTGGAAAACCGAAATGTTTATAAGTATTTCTCTGTATGTCTATGTGATTAGTTTCCTAAGCGTCTGAGTAACGTATCTGACTCGCTTGTAGGCGAAACTTCACTTCGAAACTCAAGAAGACCAAGGTAAGTGGAAGTAAGTAGAAACTTACATTTTTACAAAAATTGGAATGGTACACAGCATGGTTTTTCATGAACAAGCATGGCATCATAAGTAAGCATGAACTCATTGATATCAAGCATGACATGACACGAGCATTTGCATGATTTCTAAAAGAAGTTTTTATGCAAATGAAAGTGTAAAAGTTTTATGTTAAGTTAATGGGCTCTGCTCGGTACCGTACCATCAAGAAGGACACTCATACCGAAGGACGAATGCAAGAAAGATGGGTGATCCTAGAGGTAAGTGCAACTACACTGAAGGACGAATGCGAGAAGGTGTGGATCATTAAGGGTCGTGTCTAGCCACATTGAAGGACGAATGCGAGAAGGTAGGCTAGCTCGACTAGATGTAATGTCTACAAGGGAAATAGGGGACGATTCAAACGGGAACGTACAACCCTGACTTCATGGGCAAATGGATCGTATGTAGCCCACAAGATAAGAAGTGAATACTTTTCAAGGACCTTGTGTCATTTTAAGTTCAAGAGCATGTTTTCAAGAGCAAGTGCATGTGCATAAGCAAACATGAAACATGCATGCACATCAAGATTTACGATTACTCATGATTTTCATGTTCAAGTCATAAGCTCATGTTTACAAATTTACATTTCCCTTACTGAGTCTTTTGACTCACAGTTTTCAAAAATGTATCATTCCAGATGTTTCAGGTGAAGGTAGTCAGGAGGATTATCTGTCGTGAGAAGGGAGACTTCTTATGTATTTTGATGTTGCGACTATTGATCAATGTGATGTGTCACTTAGGAATTGTATAGTTTATGTGTTATGTAATTAAGCTACTACTCGTCTTTTGTGGAATATTATGTTGTTAAGTTATGATGAATTCTTTGGCCCGTCTCTCTCTCTCAGTTTTATTCCGCTGTTATGTATGGTTAAGTTCACTGGAGCTTTCTCTCGAGATTGCTCGCGGCTGTCATTGGCCCTACAAGATAGCGTTTGAGGCATGACACATGATCCGCCAAAAAGGAAGCAGCTGCTCGTGTAACATATAGGCTCTATCCAAGATCGCTGTATCATCCCCAGCATGGTCCGGGATACCTCGGCCTTAGTAGGCCGACCCTCCTCGTTCATTGGCAGGTTTGGGAATGCTGCCAAATCTCTCTCGTACCCCAAGAAATTCGACAGCTCGTCTGGCGAGAATATGATCGGAACGTTACAGACAGTGACCTCCATACTAGGCTCCTCAAGGTCCCTCGCCCGTAATATAGAGCAATAAAACTCCCGCACCATATTTTTCGACTCATAGCCGGTCTTGTGGATCAGTGGAAGCCAACCTAACCCCTCCACCACTTCCGAAAGCGTCCGACCCTCAAATGTGAGGTCGTTAAAGTCGGACAATTTGATGTTCCACTCGACAACAATCAAGCGAGACATAATGATCGCTGTATGCTGCTCCACTGTCAAAGCTCGAGTGGAAGATTGCTCCTCATCAGCCTAGCCGCTGGTACGTGGACGCTTACTCATTATTTAGTGAATCTGTACAAAATAACGTTCGCACGGTTAGTATAACGTCCGAACTAAAATTACACCATCCGAAATGCAATATAAACGTCCGGACGTGTAATATAAGCGTCCGAAAATGAACAAAACATCAACGTATTGGTTTTGGATACCCGTCCCAAACCTAAGAAGATAATGAAAGCTATTTAAATTTAACATTAAAGCGTCCGGACTACATTGAAAGACAGTCCGGACATCCCAACCCTAAGACGATAAAAAATTATTTCAATTCAACATTAAAGTATCCGGACATCCTTGAAAGAGAGTCCGAATATAATCAAAACGACAATGTATACCACCGAAACACTACAACAAGAGTCCGAACGCCCAAACAAAAGTCCAGACGCCCACATAATGAGTCCCTCCACCTCTCCCACTCGCCCAAAAATTACACCAAAACACAAACTAAAATACGTAAAACAAACCTAACACTTAACACTATCAATTTCAATGTAAAAATCAATAAAAAAACACAATCTAGTATACAAAAAATAGAATTGAAATTCTATACATAAAACTATATAAAAAAAGAAGTTTTCACCAATAAAATCTTGTTAAAAATAAGCAAAACATACCTAGATGTGGTTAGATACACGAGAGAGTGATATTACGTCGAGATTTATGAAGAAACAACTTGAGTTTTGAGAGGTTTTTTGAGAGAAATGTTCGGTGTTCGTGAAAATGATGAACTGTTCGTCTTTTCAAAATACGTCGATCGCGTCCGGACCCAATTCTGGATGTCCGACTGCATTCTGCACACGTGGCCCAATCATCGTACTCCGTATTAAATGCCAAACTTTAAACCGTTTGAAACAGTTTTGCACAATTAAGACGTCCGGAAGTATTATTAAGGAGTGCAAACGTCTATTTCGGACATTGCAATGAATTGAGGCGACGTGGAAACGCACGTTTGACTGAATAAATGGCGAATCCCGTCCGGACTTCTGACAAACGTGCGGACGGATACAACCGTTTTGAACTTTCGTATAACGAAAACACGTGTACGCCATGCGACGGTTAAGGGACCGTTCGGACTGCCTAAAACACGTTCCAACGGGTACCTCATTTACTTTTAGATGCGATGCAGGAGTCCGAACGCGCATGTAGATATTGCTTATCAAAGAAAAAAAACGGCGAATTACGTGCAGACTTCTATTAAACGCTCGGACGGGTACAACCGTTTTTAAGTTTCGTATATGGAAAACACGCGTACGCCATATGATGCGACGGATTAGTAAACGTCCGGACTTTCTCAAAACCCGTTCCAGCAGGTGCCTCACTAACTTTCGGTAGCGATGCAGGAGTCCGGACGCGCATGTAGAGAGTCCGAATGGATAGCATATTTATTTCATAGATTAAATTAACACAATTTACTTTATTTCACAAAACCTAATTTATTTAAATGAGTTAGTTTAAGTAAATAATTTAATTTATTTCATTCAACTCAATATAATTTGGCAAAAATATTTAACTTAATTAATTTATTTTAAATAAGTAAAAAATATATAATTAATCATATTTTTATATCTAATATCAATTATAACTAATTGTCAATTTAATTATAACTACATAATTAATTTTATTAATTATACATTTAAATTGTAATAAATTAAATCTACTTTAAAAGACATAATTAATATAAAATATCAAAAATAATCCAAATACGGAATAAAAAATCACAATCGTAATGTCTATTACAAGCTTCAAACGGTCCTTTAAAACGATAAATAAATAACTAAGTTTAAAGCATAAACAGAATACTAGTTCAAATCACGATCTGCGACTGGCTCGTCCAAATCTTGTCCGAGGGCATCACGAACATGCGCCAAATGCTCCTCCATATTATCCACCAATCTGAAGAGTGTCTGCAGCATTATCGGAACGGTATGGATAGATTGGGACAATTGAGACAACTGTTCTCTCATCCTTATTAGTTCTCTCCGCATAATATTAAGCTCTTCCGTTATAGCCCTATCCGTCAGAGCAAGTTTTGTCTCTAGACCTGTCAAGCGGCAATGGAGCTCCATACACAATAAATGCGTCGGCTGCATGATCGCTCGAATACTCTCGTTTAACTCTGCTAAATACGTGTCTGCCCAGGCTGGTCGCTCTGTCTGTCCCCCGACATTGGTGATACTTCTTCCAGAGTGTTCCATGGTCAACCTAGCAAAACCTCTGAACATGAGTATGAAACGTTCGCACGACAGTCAATAAACGGAGTCCGCACATACAATAACAATCCTGACGGTTTATAACAAGTCCGGACGTCGTGAAGCGAGGTCCGAACGTGGTTCGATGAACACTAGCCAAACAACCTAATTTCATAAAATAAAACACCATAACAAACTAAACAATGGACGATATTTAATCGAAATACATAAAATAAAACAACATAACAAAAGTTTTACCTGAAGTTCTTTGAGAAATCTGGAATGGAGAGTGAAAATGTCCGAGAGAAAAGTACGAGAGAACGAATGAGTTTTAGATTTTGACTAAGTCTGTCAGTTTAATGTTGCCAGTAACCGTCCGAACGTGATATAGTAGGGTTCGGACGGGTTTCAATGGTTATACTGACACGTGGCCCTATCAAATTTAATGTCATTAAATATGCCCGATTCGAAATGATTGTAGAAGTTAGATGGTCTGCACGCTATTTGTTTGTTCGGACTGTATTGATGTCACGTGTCTGAAGTTTTGCAACGTGGAAGCACACGATTCGCGGAAGATGCATTTATAATTGTGCGGACCTTTTTTTGTAGCGTCCGGACTTGGGTATTTTTGCCGTTGGAACGTGGTTTATGACATCCAGACTTAATTGAGTATTCATGACGATTTTTAAATTGCCACTCTAGCCTGACGATTACTATTCGTTAGGTAATGATCATTCAGACTGTGTATAAACTGAGTCCGAAGACGGTATTGTAAAAATTGTGACGATTCTAATTGTCACTCAGTTACGACGATGTGGAATTTGTCACCCTGCAGCGAGTTCGGACGTGTATCTTGAGAGTCCGGACGTTACTTTTTTTGTGACGGTTTTTTTCTTCACTCATTCGCGACACGTGTATGTCATCACACCAGCAATACATCCGAACGGGGTTGTGATAGGTCCGGACGGTTTTGGAGTTCCTGAATGGTTTTGGGTGACGAAATTAATATTTTGTCATGAAAAATTCACTTTGGGTGACAAAATTTGGTTTGACACCCAAAATATTGTCATCTAAAGCATTATTTCTTGTAGTGGATTATGATATGAACCCATGATGGCTTTGATCTTGCAGGTACGGGCGTCCTTGCTATTGTATCGTAAGATATTAGATGAGAAATAAGCCAACGACTACAACAACTTCACAAAGAGGGCCTACTTAACCCCAAATCCCTAAATCGACGAACCCTAAGCTCCTTAAAGAATGGGGTCTTTTTTTCCTTCATATATTTGGGGAGTTTTTGGTCTTAGGGTTCGTCGAATTGGAGATTTTAGAGTTACAGGTATAGCTATGCAGATTTTACGATTTCGGGAGGGTTTTTTCAGAATAGTGGCTTTTTATTTAAGTTTTTAGACTTTTTTAGTCGAGTGTCTATTTCCACGATTACTCAGTTAGCTACCTGTGCAATTTCTTCTATTCAGTTGACTGCATGATTTGTGTGAGATTGAGTCCAAATTCTAGGATACTTTTAAAAAAAAGGCGGTTAGTGATAAAATTTTGCAATCGTGTTTAATATTTGCAATTGTGTTATATCCTTATTTCTAGAAGTTAAGATCAAGAGTGGAGTTGATGCATCAAAATAGAAAATATTAAGGTTTCCCCTTTTTATCAATTTATTGGTATGATTATTAGTGTAATGTTTTCAAAACTTTGAAGGATCATATATCATACATGGATGACACCTGAAGGTAAGAAATCCAACACTACAAGAAAAAGGACTTTGGATGTCACAGTCTTAAGCATCAAACCAAATTTTGTTACAAAATCATACCCATTCCTGACAAAACAACATATTTTGTTACGGAAATGATGTGCACTAGTAAAACTCCGTCTGGACAATATAAATAACTGTCCATATGTCTTTACAAGTGATGCAGAACCAAACGTCACAAATTTGTGACAATCCATTTTCTTAGAGAATTTTCAAAACTGTCCTCACATTTTTCTAGACCGCTGGCACGTATTTTGGGAGATAATCCTATTCGGGCACCCATCTGTGACGCAACCGAATTTTTAATAAAAGCTAGATATGTCCAGAAGGTTATGCAAAACCATTCGAATGAACATTTCCTTACTTGCATGTTTGACACACGTCTGATGCAGACGTCTATGCAAATCAACTGTGAAACATTTGAAAAGGACAAAACAGTCCGAGTGCCACTGATCGAATTTTGAGCGAATAGTGGATCTCCACGTTTCGCGTTGTAGTCCGTACACATATGCACATCCAAACACGTCGTCACGGCTTGAGATTCTAGAAGATTTTTGCAACTAGGGGTGATCACCGGCATCTCCGCCGGTACCGGCGGTGTTCACTGTGCACCGGCGCCCAGCGGCACCGGTGATGGTGAGCAAAATCCCCCGATAGCGGGGATTTTGCCAGTGGCGGTGAAACCTCTCACCGCTGGCGGTTTCACCGCTTCATCGTTTTTTTAATGTTTACATCAAAACGGCGCCGTTTGGTTTAGTTATGTTGAAATATAATCTAACCCTAGCTACCTCTCCTTTAACCGCACCCCCTGCCCCCTTTGCAGCAAGCAACGAAGAGCTTCAACCGTACCCACCTCTACAGTAAGCAACGAAGGCTCTTTAGCTCTCTGCCTCTCTCTTCCCTAATGCGATTAATTCTCCCTCTCTCTCTCCGATTTGGTTGCCATTTTCTTGGTTGCGATTTGTTATGATGTTTGTGATTTGTGTTGTAGTTTGTGGTTTGTGGATTTGCTACGATGGGGTTACGATTTGTGTATGTGGTTTGTAGATTTGTTATGACTTGGATTTGGTTGCGGTTTGTGGCTGGATTTGTTGCGATTTGGGTTTGTGGTTTGTAGATCTATTATGATTTGAATTTGGTTGCAGTTTGTGCCTAGATTTGGTTGCGATTTGCTTTTTCTTTTGGCAATTTTCATGATCTCTGGTGTAGGTGGCGGTAATCGCCACGGCCACCGTCGAAGCCGTCACCGTTAAAGGGCGGTTTCTTCCCTTAACAGTGGCGGGGGCGGTGTCCAGTTTTGGACAACCACACATAGCGGTGGCGGTGGAGGGCATAACCACCACTGGTTATGCATAGCCCTATTTGCAACGATACGAGATTTGGCATTTAATGCGCACGATAATGATCGGTCCACGTGGAAAACGTCCCCGTGTGCACGATTTTGAATAGTTTGGACCTAAATTTCTTATAAAACATACATTAAATCTAAAAGACTACATTTTTACGGACCTAAATGGATCATATAGCAAATTTTTTTAAAAAAAATAAACTAAAAATACATTTAAAACAGCTTAAAAATCAACATAATTACGTACCTTCGATGTAAATGATAGCGGGGGAAGATTCCACACACTTTAGAAGACAAAGCAACACGAACTCGATCGTAGAAAGTTGAGAGGATTTGGTGAGATTTTGTGGAGATAATCGGTTAAAATGAGTTCAACGGTTTCATATAATTGTTCACAATGTTCGATCAGTCATTGGATGATGATCGATCGCTTTCTTTTGCAACATGTGGCGCTTTACCATTCATTTAATCATCGCATCAACGATCGATCAGTATAATATAACAATTGATCGTCTTTCCATATTTCCTTATTGTTAAGCAGACCGATCAATCACTAAATAAAGCCACGTGTTAATTGGTAAACGATCGATCAGTTTATGTAATTTCGTCGCCAAACAATTTGTATTTTGCGACGGTGCGTTTCATCATAAAAGGAATGATCGATGGTTTATGGACCAATTGATCGCTGTGTAACAAAAATTTTCGTCACAAAAATTGACTTTTAGTGACGAAAATTTTATTTCGCCACACATCAAACCTTTAGTGATGAAATTGGGGCGACAAATTTTTTTGGTCACGAAAAATCCTTTTTTAGTGAAGAAAATAGCATTTTGTCACAAAAAATGCACTTTTAGTGACGAAATCGGAGAATTTCGTCACTAAATGTCAAATTTCTAGAAGTGCGTACAATTATCATAGCATCATTTTTTTTAAAAAAAAAACAGATATTATATATTGAGAAAAAGCATACTACAACAAAACAGAAAAGCAACAAATAAAACGAAGAAAAGAAAAAAGAACTATGGTGGTTTAACACCATTAAATTTCCACAAGCCTTGGTTAAGAAGAAAAGGGGCAGGAACATCTCCAGAAAAGGAATGGGCAGCCGCCCAAGCTTCTAACGAGTGAGCCTCCGAGTTTTCAGCTCTGGAAATCTTCGAAGAATAAAAGAAAAGGATGGAAGAGAAGAGCGGTTGGAGGCTGCGGATGATAAATGCAATTCTCCAATGAAAATCCGAGAAAGCAGAGGAACCTTTCAAGAAGGACTGAAGAATACTATCCATCACAATCTTGGAATCACCTTGGAGAAGTGAATGAGAGAGCTTCAGTTTCGATGACTTAGTTAAGGCCAATAATGATGCTTCAACCTCTCCATCAAGTGGATCAGTAGAATGTGATTTTTGAGTCCAAGCATGTAAACACTCTCCACTTGAATGAAATAGAATTGCATCACTCATAGAAAAAGTGGAGCAAATGGCAACATCAAAATTCATACAAAGACAACCATTTGGAGGAAAGGATGAGGCTGGAACTTTGCGAAGTAATCAAGGAGAGGAATGCCAAGTTGCTAAGTGCTCCTTATGAGTATGCAATATCTGCTGAAGAAGAGACAAAAGAGAGGCATGGATATGATCATGTAACAGCTTATTACTAGGCATCCACAGGTGATCCAACATCAGAGTAGGAAAAAGCTAAAAGGAGTGAATGTCGGCAGATGGCATACCAAGAAGTTGCGAAGGGTCTAATAAACAATGAATCCAATCTTCAATGGATCTTTCTTTGAACATTTCGACATTAAACCCATTGATAAACCCTTAGGCCCAACAATCAGATGAATTTCCTATCTCAAGTTGGAGCTGTGATTAATCTGATCCTCTCGGACTTCAACCTGATCCGACAGGCGCCTCACCTCGCCTTCTAGGAAGCCGATAAGCTCTTCCCCTAGACCAAAGAGAGAAGCCAAGTGGCACCGGAGTGGAGCATCCTAAGCCTAAATAAGAGAGATGATAGATTTAAGGATAAAATAATGATAGGAGAGCTAGTAATCAGAATGTAGTGTTACGGGTGTGTACTTTATCTTTTATAGACCCAGATGAAGTGGGGTTGTTCAAACTTGGTTATGGTGTCGGTTCTGGCAATAACCGCTACCACCATCATTAAGTGCGGTAGCGGTTCCCGGTTACCGACATTTATATTGGACTATTTCTTAAGCATTTTATGCATTTGACCCAAATTTTTTTTCCTTTTTTGTCCATTGAGCCGATATCAATAAAATCTAAACTAATGACATCCAAAATCAATAAAAATTAGAGACCATATTAAAAGATAGCATGATATAAAGCAATAAAATCCACTATCAATACAATTAGAGAACATCTTTAAAGACCAACATTTATTTGCAATCAACATTATATTTATTTGAATATTAATGGCGTCAAATATTGTTTGAAATTATCCAATTGCCAAATCTTTAGTCATTACAAAGCACCAACTGAGTTGAGATTTAATTAATTTCTAGAGTTCATCAAAGTAGTTTATTATCTTTCCAAATAGGTCGTTTTATGGTTGTAGAGCGTTCCTTAAGTATTAAAACTTCTTTCAATAAGATTTGATAAAATGAAAGGTTAGGAATTTATATTTACTTGCTAACGTGTTAAAGAAATAAAACTCATGGCTATTATTTATGTTAGGGTTGTTCAAACCCGGTAGCGGTACCGGTTTTAGCAATAACCATCACTGCTACCGAATGAGTCGATTTTCAAATATTAGTCACTGCTATCACTACCGTTAAGTGCAAGAACCTGATTTCTGATACTGTTACTAGTACCGATGGCGGGAGAATCGGAAAATTTTGGTTTGCTAAACAGCCCTACCTATAGACTGATTAACATTACAAGGTGCAAGTTTTTTGTTTTTGTTGTTGTGGTAAGCATATTTTCTAGCTACTCATGTGGTGGAAGAGTTCTAGAAAATTCATAGTTTTTGTAATAAATAGTTTTTGTAGAAAATTCATAGTTTTTGTAATAAATAGATTTTGTAATAAATAGTTCTAGCTACTCATGTGGTGGAAAAGTAATAAATAGTTTTTGTAGAGCAATATACCTCTTGAAAATTCAAACGACAAATCACACAAATGAGTCCAAGAACGCCGACTATCTTGACGGGTAATAAATAGTTTTTGTAGAGCAATATACCTCTTGAAAATTCAAACGACAAATCACACAAATGGGTCCAAGAACGCCGACTATCTTGACGGGTCCCTTGATTTAAATAAAACATATGAGGAAGAAAAAAAGGAAGAGAGAGAAAATGACAAATGCTTTGAATGTACTAGAAAGTTGAATAATGTTTGGGTTACATTATAATTAGTAGGTGTAAGAAAATGACATATGCTTTGAATGTACTAGAAAGTTAGGTCAAGTCCATTTCAAAAAGGTAGGTGAAGAACTTTTTTTGATTAAAAACATTAAACAGGATGCTTAACCATCCCACCACAATCTGGAAGTTCCTTAATGCTCTCGTCTTCTCCACCACGCGGAAAGGACGGAATCGCTTGCATCTCCTTATATGTTATAAACCCCACCCAGTTGGTTTTTCTTCCCAATATTCCTTATGTCTGCAAACTATTCTTGCCCTAATCATACAGTTATTAAGTCTCACTGAATCCATGAGCACTCACGGACCCTCGTCATCTTGTTCAGAAAATGAAAGAAAAAGAAAAAGAACTTCCTTATCTTCTTCTAAGTCAACACCTGGCTGGAAGTATGAAATTTTCCTCAGTTTCTATGGCAAAGATACTCGCAAGAGTTTTACAGACCCTCTATATGCTGCTTTGAAACGGAAAAGTATTCTCACCTTTGGGGATGATGAAAAACTCCAACGAGGAAAATGTATTGCTCCAGAGCTCTTGAAAGCAATACAAGAATCTATATATGCCATAGTTGTTATCTCACCGAACTAGCTATTTCAAAATGGTGCTTGATGGAACTTGTTGAGATCTTCAAATACATGGGAGAGAAGGACACAATTTTGCCCGTTTTCTACAACGTGCTTCCCTCTGCTGTAAGGGAACAAACGAATACTTTTGCAAAAGCTTTCGATAAGCATGAAAAAGACCCAGAAGTTGACATGGAGCAGATACAAACTTGGAAGGATGCTTTAACAAAAGTGGCCAGTACCTCCGGATGGGATCTACAAGATCGGTAACATTTAGTCTACTTATATCTTCCATGATGAGTACAATATCATATGGTGATATTCGGATACAGTTTTTTTTCCCCAAAATTTTTAGTTTTTCAGCTAAAAGATTGTTTATGATTCGTTTTATGAATTTTCGTAAAAGGGAGTACGTAGAATTAAGAGTTAGCCAGAAACCGATACATTTTTCGAATTGTTTTTTTGTCAGATGCTAAGTTGGCAGCGGGAACAGAGTAGAAAAATTCTGAGAAAAACTTTTGGAAAAAAAAAATGTTCGGGGATGCTATTAATGTGGGGAACTAGCTAGAAAAACTTCCCAAAGACATTAACTAGGTTTTTTTCAAACTCATTAATTCTGTTCACATATTATCAAAAATTTCTAATTACCACATACGTAAACAGTTTCCCTTTCTCTACCAGAGAAGGCTAAACAATATGGTTTGTTCTTAACCATTTTATATCTATATGATTATCAATGTCTCGTATCTTTTCTTCTTGCAGGTACGAATCAAGTGTTATTCAGAAAATCACAGAAACTATATTTAATCGGTTGCACCATAGATTATCAGTCACTTACAAGAAACTTGTTGGAATAGACACATGTGCAAAAAATGATGAACTTGCTTGGTGTTGGATTGAATGATGTTCGTTTCATTGGGATTCATGGAATGGGTGGAGTTGGTAAGACAACTCTATCAGAAGTTATTTACGATAGAGTTTCTAACCATTTTGAAGGTAGAAGCTTTATTACTTCTGCTAGAGAAGAAATTGGAAATCCAGGTCTAGTTTCTTTGCAAAAACAACTTCTATCTCAAATTCTCCTGGAAACTGAAATACAGATATCAAATGTTCATCAAGGAATCAAAATTATTGGTAATAGACTACAGAATAGAATGGTGCTTATTGTCATTGATGATGTGGATAGAGAAGAACAGCTAGAAGCATTAGCAGTGGGCCATGATTGGTTTGGCCCAGGGAGTAGAATTATTTTTACAAGTAGAGATAGTCATTTGATTAAAAGTCATGGAGGAAATGATACATATCTCTATGAGGTTAAAGGGTTGAATGATAATGAAGCTTTACAACTTTTTAGCTTATCAGCCTTCAAAAATCCTTTTCCTGAAGAAAACTATAGGGATTTGTCTAAGAGCTTTGTTGATTATGCTGGAGGACTTCCTTTAGCTCTTAAAGTTTTAGGCTCCTCCTTGTTTGGTAGAACAAAAGATGCATGGAAAAGTGCAAGGGATGAACTACAAGCATGTCCTGATAGGAAAATTTTGGATATTCTTCAAATAAGTTTTGATGGTCTAAAAGACTCGCAAAAGCAATTGTTTTTGGATATTGCTTGTTTCTTCCAAGGACAGCTTCTAGATAGCTTACTATACAATATACTTGAAAGTTTTGGTTACTGTCCACGCATCAACATTAGTGTTCTTAGAGAGAAGTCTCTTATATCCATCGCAAGTGAAAGATTGATTATGCATGATTTGCTACAAGAAATGGGTCGGGAAATAGTTCGTCGTGAATCCCCTGAAGAACCTGGCAGGCGTAGTAGATTATGGCATCAAGATGATGTTCTTCACATTTTGAAAAATAATGATGTAAGTGAATCAATTAGAGAAGTAAATTTTCATACTAAATTGTTTTGATTAAATATTTGTCAAATATTTTCACTGCATCACTGAATTTATGAATGTTCTTGATTATCAGGGTACAAATGCCGTTGAAGGTATACTCTTAAACTTACCTCTTCTGAAAGAGGAACAATTAAGTGCTAAAGCCTTCTCAAGGATAACAAAATTGAGAATACTTAAGATTGGAAACTTAAGTATCGTAAGAAACTTTTCTGAAGCTTTTCATGAAATGTTAAGAACAAATATGAAATGGTCAGGAGATCCTTTAGAATCCTTGTCAACCAATAAATTACGCATCATGGAATTCTGTGAATATCCTCGGAGATCCTTGCCGTCCACTCTCCAACTAGATAATCTTTATAAACTCAGCATGCCTCACAGCAGCATCAAAAAATTGTGGAAAGGAACTAAGGTAAGCTTTTTTTACGAGTGAAAATTTTAGTATTGCTCTTCTGTTCTTGTTGTTTCTAAATTAGTTCCTTTTTTCTTAATCTTGTTCAATTACTTATTTGTATGTAACAGAGGTTGGGCAATTTAAAAGGCATTGACCTGAGATGGTCTGAAAAATTGGTAGAGATACCAGACTTACGTGGAGCTCCAAATCTCGAGAGACTAAATCTCGAAGGTTGTACAGGTTTGTCTAAGGTCCATCACCATATCGGAGTCCACAAGCAGCTTAAAGAATTGATTCTAAGCCACTGCAACCGTCTTGAAAGCCTTCCAGACGAGATCAACATGGAATCTATTAAATTGATTGATCTTCGTCATTGTTCAAGATTGCAGAAGTTTCCAGATATTGTGGGAAACATGACATCTTTGGAGCATCTTTGGTTGGACGGGACTGGAATAAAAGAACTACCATCTTCATTTCAGAATTTATCTCGGCTTTTTGAGTTGTCTTTAAAAGACTGCAAAAATCTTTCGGTTCTTCCAAGCGTTATCTGTGGGTTATCATCTCTTCATGGTCTGTATTTATCGGGTTACACAAGCATTGAGAAATTTCCAGACCTCAGTGTCATGGAATGTCTGGAGGAATGTGACATAGATGGAAGTGCTATAACACAATTGTCATCCCCTAGTCTATTTCCGAAGAACATCAAAAGATTAATAGTCAGGGGATATAAGGAGTTGTTACTAGAATCAAGGGATTCGTGCTTCTCCGATTTTTCCTTGTCAAAAGGAAGCTCAGAGAGCATCAATGTGTCATCTTTCAACTTTTGGTCAGGAAGAGATATTTTAGATGCCTGCTGTATCAATTTTGGTGACAACAGACGTGAGGTTCGTATGGTATACTTCGAGCTAGCACGTACTTTGGATGAGTATACAGGCTTTGAAGTGAGTCTCTCTCTCTCTCTCTTCTTTTGTTAACACACATGTACACTGCGGTCAAAATTTAAACAAAAAGTCATCAAAACGTTTGCCGGGGCGATTGTCATTTAAAATGCCTTAAAATAACATCATTCTTTGGTTTTGTTTTATTTTTATAGGGAAATGGTGCAACGAGTACTTGGGTCTTCTTTGGCACATGGAATACCCGACTGGTTCAACACTAGGAGTAGAGGCTCCTCTGTAACGCTTGGGGTGCACAATTGGGATGTTAATAGGAAGTGGATTGGCTATGCTTTGTTCATTGTTTATGAGTCTCAAAAGCAGGAGGAATGCAATTCTTGGATTCTTGAATCCAACGTTCCCGTCTATCAAAAGTTTACTTGTGATATTGAGAGCGACATAGGTCGTCAAGAAGATTTCTTACTACTTGAGACGCCTGATGTCGCTTCTGTTGGGCCAGTTGGATTCTGGGTGGTTGTACCGTTTGAGTGGTTTTTGGAACGCTCAAAAAATTTGGATGGATGGAGCTACATTAAGGCTTCAATTGCACCATGCTTCCTGGAACAACACGCAGACCACTCAATTGTGGAGGTGAAAGAGTGTGGGGCGCGTTTACTATACGAGGATGATGGTTTAGAGTTCTCTAATTCTGTTGCTGAAGGTTGGCATCTCGATTACTACCGTTACCTTTCTGGCCGTAATTTCTAAACTGCTTCATCATGTAGTTGTTCAATCTTGAAAATGAACGAATATTAATTGTTTAATTATCGAGATACCTGATACTTATTATCTCTTCAGAGTACTAAATACCCCTTCCGTGCCTTCTATGTCCACCGGAGGAAAACAAATACACTTTGTCCAAACTTAGCACTCTAATCTACAATCCACCTTTTGTTGGTTAGTGCGCGATGCCAAGAGCATACAAACGAATAAATATTCTTCATTAGGAGTGCAGAATTTTGTTGGCCAACTAGCAGCAGCCACAGAATTGGTTACGGTAAAAACTTATTTACTGAATATAAGCACATAACCCATCTTAGCAACACCGTTAATTACTAGGTTATGTTCGTTTCGAGTAAAAATATATGATTTTAGAGAAGTGAATATTTTTGTTGAATAATGTTTTATTGGTGTTTGTGTAAAGTAGAGAGAGAAATGATTTGATGTAATTGTTTAATAAAAAAATATTGAAGTTATGTGAAAAAGTATAGAGAGAAAATTTATGTTAAATAAAAAATTAAAAAGTTGTTGGAGATTGTGTAAAATGTATTGGTGTTTGTATTTGAATTCTGAATATGTTCGGTGGTAGTAGTGTAAATATACTTATAATTTTAAAAAAAAAGTGTGAAAATGAACGTATCCTATAAGTAACTTCAAAAAATAGGAATCACTTCAGCCAAAGTACTCGTCAAGAATTATAGTTCGTTCATTTTCCAAGAAAGCGGAGGCTAGCATGAGGAAAATGGCTTCCCCCGTTAGTTGGGTCACTCGTTTTGCAGCTCAGCTGGTGGCACCTGTCAGTGATCAGAACCAGCGGTACCATCTCCTTCGGAGCCTCGCCGCTTCTTGCCCTCTCCATGCCTTGACTGCCTTGGTGCCTCATCCTCACTTTCACTCTCCTCATTTCTAAGTTAATGCCACCGCCATATTGATTTTCATGGTGACCCTTGAATCCATGCTGGTTATGTGTCTCATCATCTGGTCCACCACCTGGACCGAGCATCTCTTGACCCTTACCTTGTTCTGAACCAGCACTATACATATCACTCCGATCATTAGCCCTCTGATCCCTCTGATCCACCCGGTTGATGCTCTGAGAGGATACTGGCGGGTGTGGTGGAAACATTTGGGGCATTCCAACTGGCCGGCTAGATCGGGCTGGATTTGTACCTGCAACCCCCATCCTACCCATGAAGGGGGCACGCGCTGGACCCATCATCATCCCAAATCCTCCAGCTGGAAACACCCCAGGTTGCGAAGGTCGTGCACGAAACATCATGCCAGAGGTGGGACCTGTAAAATCACCAGGGAATCTTGGACCATAGGGCACAAAAGCACGGGGGCCTACACCGAAAAGATCTGGCATAGGAAACCCATCGGTGGTAACATGTCCATAAGCTAACCCATCAGCACCCATCATTACAGGATGAAAACCCTTTGTCCCAGGCATAGGTCTGGCTCCACGTGCTAGCGGCATGTGAGGGGGCCACATGATTCCCCTGCCCCTTCCTCTGCCCTGAGTTGCTGCCACAGGAACCTGGCCAAAGCTCTCTTCTTCTTCTTCACTTTCTTCCTCTTCCTCTTCTTCGTTGTCCTCAAATGGGACAATATCTGGGTTCTCTCCTCCATTGTCTGGATCAACTCCCTTTGCTTTCTCCTCCTCTCTTTTTGATTCAGGAGCAATTGAGATCGCCTGCACGCAGGGAAAAGAAAGCACGACAACAAGATTCATTTAGTAGAGACCATTTAAAATGTCTTGCAAATGATATATTGCAGTGCAATTCGGTCCCTTGGAGTCTCTCTGACCTCATGAGGACATAAGATGCCAGTCACTGGCGGCCCTGGGAAATAGATTGATTGCATGAACTAAAGCTTTTTTTCTTCTTTTTTTAAGCACACTAATGAGATCTTGCTCTCCAATGTGGCACTCTACCAGATGCCTTGAAGACCCGAACCATAGAGTACTTACTACCGGTGCCACACAGAGATATTTCATTTGATGAAAAACCCCGTGGCGTTGCTACAGAAAAATATAGCTCTTCTCAATCCGTATCAATGGAAAATATTAAAGGGGTATTTGAAGATAAGGGAGAAAATGAGGACTAATTGATATATAGGTGGTGTTTGAGTGCTCAAGCCAAAATTTTGGCTTAATAAAAAAACTACAAAATAGTCTCTTTCCCCTATCAAATAATTCTTTTCTACTGTAATAAATATAAAAAACTCATTCAAATTTTCTCTATTTACTTTTTCAACAACTCTCATACCCAAAATTTTGACACACTAAAATTTTGGCACAGAAACACCACCTTAGGATTTCACACCTAGGTTATATAACAACGACATAGCAGGAACATATGGATTCAAAATTCGAATTTCTATTCTCGAGTATCCTAATGCTCACTTTCTGATTTTTTGAGCAACAGCTAGTAGTTACCTAGGCAGATAATCATTTTATATTTATTTCAAACTATCTTAAAGCCATTAATTTCTTTTCACCCCCTCTCCAAGCACCTGAGTAATTGATACGGTTATCCTGTTGGCATGCCTTACCAACTCTCATGTAACCACTCATAATATGAGTCCAAATGAACCTTTTCTAAGACAACTTTGACCATGTGTCATTTTGAATAAGCAAGTAGTTCTACTCAAAACATTATCTCTGCTACTGAAGCTCACCCTGAACACAAACTGCAGGGAGGACAGGTAAGAGTTGAATTGCACCTTACTCCATACACAATGCTGTGAGAGTGTTGGGTCAAATACAATACTCAGACCCTAGTGTCGTCTTTGCAACAATATTCTCAACATTTTTATCTAGAAAGACATGCATAAACTCAAATAATTAAGCAATCCCACCTTTATGCCAACAGTATTTGCATATATTTCGCATTTTCAGTTTATTGCATTCCATTTTCTTTTCCAGATTTCTAAACCTATTAAGCTGATTATGTTGTTGCATGCCACCATCACTTATCAAAACACATACCATAAGTTCACTATCTGGCTCGAGATAAAGCAAGGAAGCCAACTGCTCTCCAACAGAAGGCTCTAGCTCCTGACAGTCTACTTATCTGCAGTTACAAATGCAAAACAATGAGATCAGTTAGGGCTCACACAGAGGCCAACAAATGGGAACCCAAGGAGATACATGTTTAAGTTACAAAAATTACCTCAAGAGTTGTCCACAATCCATCTTAGTCAAAGCACCCATATGCCCTTAATTTTGGATATTTTTGTTTTAATTGCCAATAGCATGGGAACCTGAAGGCCTTTTGTGCAATTTTGTCTTGAACCTTAGTCTCAACTTGTGAAGTGTTTGCCACAATCATTAAAAAGCTGTTCCCCTCACTTTTGGACACTTTAGTTTAACACGTACTTTAAGTTAAGAATGTCTATATATTCGCCAACTGCAGTTAGATCATAATTACCTACCTTCAAGATGAAGGAACCTGATATGGTCTAAACAAAAGCAGTTAGCATTTTACGTGTATAGCAAAATTGGTAATCAACAGTATCCACCATCATAATGGCAAGGGCGCCTCTTTTAGCATTCGAATTCTCAACAGATAAATCAATGACATTTCAAAAACTAAAGTTCTCAATTCTTAGGGCACCAAGTTAGATATTTTTACTTTCCAAACCATTTTTACAGGCAACTATTATTTTTTCCTATTTGCAAAAAACTAATAGCAATAAAAGGGAAATTACATTCAATAACACAGGCAAATGTCACCAGAAACTCTCTCAAGAACTATCACAAAAAAGTTCAGCAAGGGTTAGCTTAAACCCTCCTCAAGAAAGTAAGGTTCAAAAACCTATATTGGCTTCCTGTTAGTAAATATTCTGCTTCCCATAGCAATTACCGTCTCCACTTACTAGAGCATGTTTGCAAACCAAAATTTTGGCTAAATTTCCCTCCATTCCAAAATTCTCATTTGCTAACATAACAAACTCATCTCTCTACATTTTTTCACCAACTACCATAAAATTCTACTTTTCACTACTTTCTCTCAAAATCCAATAAAACTCTAATAGACCTCAATTTGCACAACATCACCGAAATTTTCCAGAAAATCTTGGTTTGCAAACAGGGCCTTCTGCTATTTGCTTCCAGAAAGTGACCTTCAGTGCCTAGCTGGCAAACCTCGATATTTTTGGTTCTCAGTTATTTGCTCTTCTAAAGAAAAATGTAACTTTCTCGAGGTACCCCAAGGGTATCTGAATTCATATTGCTTATCATTAGGCCATTATTCTCCGCACTCTCATCAGCCATGAGAATGAGAGTAATGGTATTAGTTAATAACAATATTATGCACAAACTGCCATGGCTAAAATCCAAGATACCAATTTGACAAATTCATTTTACCTGGGAAGGGTATTCCTAGTTTGTCAATATGAAAAGGCATGTAATGCAAGATGAAGACCAAGGTTCAATCCATCCAATTCTTCATACCTCCACAGTTTACTTAAATCACATTTAACTACAAATTGATAGACTATTTCGTATGGGGATCCCTGCTATCAGTTTTTGTGCAGAGGGATCACCCCCCCCCCCCCTCTCCCCTTCTGCAGGAGCACTTTCCTGATGTCTTTCACGAATGAGCAAAGCCAAATATCTGGGATATCCTTCTCTATCAAATAATTAAGTAAAGAAAGGACTTCTTGGAATTGTTCACATGCAGATCCAATCACATTACGGTCTTAAATTTATAATGAATAACCCCATTAACCCCATTTATTCATTTAATATAAGCCAAGTTGATGTTGCTATCAATTTTTCAAATTCCACCTTTGGTTGTCATTCCTGGAGAAATGAGATACAATAATAGCATAAAAGATGTTTGGATACCATTTCCATGCAGTATCAGGGTGAAAGATGAGATGATATAACTCTTGCCGCAAAATGGAAAACAAGGAAGAAAACCAGACCACAAAATGACGCTTTTTATAGTAAACTTGCAGTATGGAGAGGTTGCAGTTGTTGCTCTGTTTAATTTAGGGTGCCGCTAAAATCCACAAGCAAGGGATACTGCATATCCCTCTCCTGAGCGTCTTTATGCGTTGTGTAGGTACAAACAAGTCTCATATGCGTGTGTGGGCCTTCACTTCTCTTCATTTTTGTCATAAGAAAAGGAAAGCTATCAATGTACAGGAATCTCAATGGGTCCACAACTTTAAAGTTCTATTTCCATTATTTGCAATAAATTCAAAAGAGAGAACTATTATTTAATGCAAAGAGTTCTTAAAATAGGGGTTAGTCATCCCTCCCCACCAATTTCAAACCCTAAACCTCCCAACCAAAACAGAGAACACAAAAATTACCGACAGTGGAAAAAATGATAAGTCTCAAATCCAACCAATGAGGGCATATCCCTTACAAAGTGGAAAGAGGAACGACCAATGTTCTCTATCAAGCCTGTGATTAATCGTCTTATATATCCATATGTAAATGTCCACGCATGTTTTTATATTCTATCGATCACTGAATTTACCAGAAATACAAATTAAGGAAAAAGAACACTTTGTAAATAGGTTATTAAAGTAACATGTCCATTCCTGATTGAACCATGACCTCACTCTTTACCAGACGCTTTTGGGGAGAAGAGCTGCTATTGGTTTCAAGGCTATTAGCATGATTCATATAAATCACATACGTAAACCACCAGAAAAAGATAAGAGGATATAGCTTTAACAAAATGTTGCATTATTTAGATCAATATGATAAAAGTTACAAAATAGCCAAACCACTTATAGTGCACCCAAATGTGTCAGCCACAGAATCGAGTCGTGAAAGTGGCTAAGGTATTTTCCAAGAGCATCACCTTGAGTTGATGAGAGTTACTTAGGAAAAACACAGAAAAGTCTAATTTATTTGGGTTATTCTCTCAGTTTCAATAAAATACATAATGTTACATTAGTCTTACTTGAATATACCTTTAGGTACCTCAAAACCAACAGCACTTCAGGAAATTTATGGGACGCCAAACATTTTTTTTATATGTAAGCTAATCTTATTAAAGAGAAGAAAAACAAAGAACATAAAAAGAAGGAGACGACAGTACAAGAGACTATACTGAGAACCTCTAACACATACAAACAAGAAGACTAAGAAAATCCGGAAAACCAGAAAAGGGATAACCAAACATCACATTGGCCCAAATAAAAAGTGACTACAAAACAAGACTCCTTAAACTATCCAAAGACTGCTCAGAATCTTCAAAGCATCGGTTGTTCCTCTCCCTCGACAAGATCCACCAAACAGCAAGAGGAATCATTCGTCACACTGCCAAAGCAATGGGATTATCGAACTTCTTTTTCCAACCCCTCAACACCTCGATCGCCCTCCGAGGCATAACCCAAGAAAGGTTCATAATGCAAAACAAATATGCCCACAAGCCTCGAGCCACTTGGCAATGCAGAAAAATATGATCCACAGACTCCCCCTCGCATTTGCACAAAAAGCACCAATCAATCAACAAAAGGTTCCTCCTCCTTAAGTTATCAATAGTCAATACTATCCCATGAGCAACCTACCAAGCCAAAATAGAAACTCTAGAGGGAGCCAGCGTCTTCCAACACTGAAGCCAAGGGAAGCTCGAATCAGAAGCACGCAAGAGAAGTCTGTACATTGACTTGACCGAAAAAACACCAATTTTGGAATCCCGCCATCTAGGAAGACTTTTGATGCCTCTCATGTGGTAGATCTCTATTCCTTTGAGTGAATTAGAATTATAACAACGGTAGGCTTGGACAACCCATTGACTGTTCAGTATAAAGAAACAAGTTCCATTAATTGATGTTGTGTCATTTGCTAAGTACCATGTTTGTTATAAAGAAGATAGGGTAGAAAGTACATAATGAAACATAAAACATGATGTAATATTACATGCCATGAGACAAGATTATCTATCTAGGAAAATTTTAGAGTATTTAGAGTTTTTTTATTATTGTTTAGTCCCTACGGGAAATTTAGAGTATTTTGAGATTTTTCATTGTCATTTTGGAATCATACTTATGTGATGTTGATGATATTTGATGCATTTTTAATCTTGTTTGGATGATTATATTTTACAATTTTCCTTGAGGTTTGATGCCAGCAAAAAGGGTAAAGGAGAAAAACCTTGTCCAGAAGTATGCTTGGGTCAGCTAAAGACATACATTTCCCTTTACTATAACAATTTTTTGTACTTTTCCAGATTACCCCTCACTCGGCATGACGGGGGAAATACAATATAGCGAACAACATAAAATAAACACAACGGGGCATTTTAGAGATTATACTCTTTACAGTTAGGGTTAAAAACCAAAACTTGTTTCCTTTCATTTTTATTTTGTGTTAGGGTCAATCATTATTTCGCATGCAAAAATAAAATTAGAAATATAAGCCTTATCAACAATAAATATATTATTTGAGGATGCAGAAAACTATAAAAATATTCAAAGCAATTTTCTCTTGAAACTCTACATTATGCGAATGTTTTTATAAACTGTTGAATGTTAATTTGAGAATATAAACTTATAAATTTGATATTTTGAGAGTTTAATTCAATGAACTCAGACTTAAAAGTGATATTGACTTCATAATATGAGGACGCAAAGTAATTTTTCTTGAAACTCTATATGATAGCTCTATGTTTATTGACAATAAATATATTCGATTAGAAATACCAACTCCAGACCATTAAATTAGAATAATTTCATGGTACTAGACTTAACAATAATATAAAACTTATCCTAATTATAGGAAATTGATCCCATGAATCAAGTCAAAGAAGTTACGTTACAATCCTTGTTCTACCAATCTATACCCAATTCTCTTGAAAGGAAGAGTTTCTCAATGTGTAGGATTACAGAAGTTGATGCAACAATAAAACTTTGCATTTGAACGCTTGCTGATGCATCTGAAAGCACAATATACCATTATTGGTTTCATAAATATAAACAAATGAAAAACTATATACCAAATAACACAAGATTCCCCTCGCCGGCTGCCTCAACATGGTAACTGTTTTTTTGGTTAATTATAATTTTTCCCCTCAAACTTCCACCCGATTCTCAAATATCCCAACAAACTTTAACTCGTTGCAACTCACCCTCATACACTATACTTCTCATTGTGATTTCATCTGTCAACCGACTAGAGACATTATATCGAACAATTTCTATCCGACGTAACAAACACGTGACCATCTCCTTATGTAAAAAGACAATTTCACCCTTACTTGAGTCCTTCCTAGCCTTCTACAATGATTCTCGCAATTCGTAGAGCCACAAAAGAACATGTAGTTAGCTGATTTTTTTTATTAAGAAAAAGATGACTCACTTATAATCGATCTAATCAAATTTGACTTTTCAAACAAGCACTACAAAAAAACCGACCTATAGCGGCGGTCGAAAACCGCCGCTATAGGTCAACAAACCGCTGCTATAGGCTATAGCAGCGGTTTTTTAGCGGCGGTTGCGACCGCCGCTATAGCTCCGTCGGGATAGGTTATAGCGGCGGTTTTTTCGACCGCTGGAGAAGACCCTAAGCCTATAGCGGCGCGACCGCCGCTATAGACATTTTTTTCGAATTTTTTTAATCGGTTTTAAAAAAGTTGAACACCTATAGCGGCGGTCCTCCAGCTTGGGCCTATCGGCCCAAGCCTCCGCTCCATGGACTAAGCCTCAGAAAAAATCTCATTTCAAACTCCAAAAACAAATTATTTTCTCCATTTACTAAAAATATAAAGAAAAAAATCTTAATTGAAAACACTGGAACAAGTAAAGAATGGAACCATCATACGGGAAAACAATGGAAATAAACTGCAAGGAAACACACATATATGTTGGTGTGTGTTGATGTTTTCAATTAAGTAACAAAATAGCAAAATCCAATCCAATCCAAGTCACCAGCAATGACTCTCCCAAAAGTCTAACAGTTTGAGGTTAAGCTCTCTGACTGTAAAATAAGCTATAGAACCTAGGAACTTGTAAAATAAGCTATATATACCAATCCTGTATCATTGAGATATGAGACAAAAGGCGAAGCAGAACACCTGAATAGCCTCAGGACTAGCATATGTACGCGGAAATTTCCAATGATCAGCACCAATAAGACAAAGTCTTGCACTGTCTGAATATGGTTCTGCGGTGGCTTCTGCAACTAAATAACAAATATGTGCAGCCGTAATCTGTAAAATTGGTTAACAGTCAGGATGAGACCAGAGAAAACAAATACTATTCTCGACAGACAGAAAAATACTTGACATAAAAGGAAAAAATACAACCTACCTCCCCGTGCTCCTTCCATAGGCTATCTCCAAGATGAATGATGACCAGCTCATCATTTTTTGTTCTGTTTGCAGATATGATGGCTAAATTCTCTTCCCATTCATCTAGTAAGCAGTTAGCCACCATCTGTGGTACATGACATCTGATACTTAAACTCGCGGAGATAAAACATATTCAAAGGAATCTAAAACTTGTACAAACCAAAAGTCTAGTGAGAATAAATGAGAGTTCTTGTTCCTACTTTTCCATGTAATTGACTAGGAAATGCAGATTCACTCTGCTGGATCTCACGGAGAATCACGAACCAAAATGGCCTCCCTTTTCAGGAAGGCAGGCAATGCAAAGGCAGCTGAATGCATCTGTCATTAAAAAGAATGCTATTTAGTCTATCCCCTAACCAAGACACCTTAAACGAACACATATAAAATAAGAATAGAATTAAGGAACCAACAAACAAACTGCCACACTAACCACAAATGACTGGACAACATCAATGGTTGCCTCATAACTGCTTATTGTCTCCACATGCTGTACTAAAACCATTCACATATGAGTACAGGCGATCAAAACTGAATGGAATTTGGTGACAGACTATGACAGTTGCAGTGAAATAGGTGTCTCCAAATAGGCCACCTTTGCTCGACTTGAAGAACTTGTACAATGGGGCAGCATCTTTACCATTCACATCAACTTTTGAATGTGAAAAATGAGGTATCATTAGGCATTATCTCCAACACATACAAAAAACATAAACCCATGAAGCAAGGAGACAAATTGAATCTCCCGTGCATATCATTCAACAATGCCTAACACCATTACCAGTTTCAAAATTCTCCCCCTCTCTCTCTCCCTCCCTCATGGAGGCCACAGGCCTCCAACAACCCACAAACAGTTGTCAAATGCACAGGACATAATGCAAGATCTGCATTGACTCTGTCCTCCACAACTAAAGTGTCTGCAGCCAATACCAGCTCTGAGGATTAATTTTTTTCTAAGGAATCAGTCATTAACTTGAAAAAGCTCACGTCAAGTAAATTGCCTCGAAAGGTTAACAAATGGAGAAAATGACATGAATTCCTTTGTGGCACCAGCTACAATAGTATTTTTGTCATCAGCCTGAGATCCACTTTCAACTGGACCATTTTCAGCAGCCACTTTATTGAGCTCTGCCTGCAAAAAGTAGTTCATATTATAAGCAACATGTTGATCAAGAGAAAGACGTGTTCGCTCAAAGCTTAAAACAATCGTAATCATCTGAGGTTCAGTTACCCCTCTAGATATCCTATGCTAGTATCTTTAACAAACAATTTCACATCTTAATATTCCCACTCAACGTACTGCAATCACATTGTCAAACTCAACATATGAGAGGTAATTCCTGTAAGGTACAACATCAAGGAAAGCCAAGTGCCAACATTGAAAAATGCCAAAAAGAATTTCAGGCAATAACTTCTACTTAGGGCAAAACAATACACATGATCATAATGATGTTATCTAAATAAGTACCATCGACAGAACACCAAAGCATATTGCATAAATATGCAACAAAATTAATGAAAAGCATATAACTAGGAAGCTGCATGAAATATAGAAGCAAGTTAGGTTGTCTTCTCTCCAATCCTGAACCAATATAGAAGAAAGAAAAATCACTTCTAGATATGCAAAACAAAACTTCACAGCAAGAGTTCGCAAAACCAACAAGGGCTTTGAGAGTACCTTTAACTTAAAGATCAAAATGAATCTAAGGATCACCACACTCGCCAAGGAACACCATTCGAAGATACTTGAAGATATAGATAATATGATCCTCAAATGTAATTTGTTCAATGGAGGCAGATAATAAAAGCCATTCTCACAACCTACACAAATGTAGTTCCTACCATTCTCAAACCACCTGCGCGCTTGAGAGGCATTTTCTCTGCATCTGATGTAAGGGGCGGTCATCCTTTACAAATTGTTGTTAACAGCTTGGTGTTAATTCAGACAGGTGCTCTCTAAGAATAATTTCATCATTAAAGGAATTCCATGAAATAAAAAGAGCAACAAGGGCCATCGACTATTATATCTTGTTAATTTGAAGAAAATATAGAGACAGTTAGAGAGAGAGAGAGAGAGTAGTGTGAGATTACCCAAGAGGCTGATTTGGAGAGAGAGGCAAAGGCGAAGCAGTGTTAATGGAGAGCTTGGCATTGATGAAGAGAAGCATAGTTTGCTTGATGGAGTCCAATCTGGTGAGCGGTCGACCATTCACAGCTGTTTGTTCATCCAATCTCCCATTGATCTCAAAATAGCCACTAAGCACTTCATAGTAGCAGGAAGGGACGAACGGAGAGAGGAGAGGATAGAAGAGACGAAACTGAATTGAAAAAAGAGGGGGTTTTTTAACCTAAGTAGCAGGAAGCGAAAAAAAGGCGGGGGAGGGGGGGCGGGAAATTTACAATTTTTTTTTCCTTAATTTGAAGTTTTTCTAAAATAGTTTATATTTTTTATTATGTGTATTTAATAATTTTATATTTAGTAATACATAGCATATTATTTAATATTTTTCGCATATGAGTATAGGCGATCAAAACTGAATGGAATTTGGTGGAGCACTGGCTTTCGCCGATGTTTGCCATGTTCAGAGAGCTTGCCTATTCCGAGTCTGGGAACGTGGAGCTGGGTTTTGTGCAACGGCCTGAAGGAGAAGTGGTAATCGCAACGGCCTGAAGGAGAAGTGGTATGTTGGGTGGTGAGTGATGGCAAGGAGAGGGAGCTCGAGGGACCAGGGGGTGAGGGCTGTGCGGGGGGGTAATTAAACGAGAGGTTCGGCGTCGGGTGAAGGGGGAAAATGCGGGGGTGATGGGTTCGCGTTTTAGGGCGCGGGGAGGGGAAATGTTCGACTTATAGGGCGGGAGGACTTTGTTTTAAGAAAGGGAGAGGGGGAGGTGGGGGAAGGAACGACAGCGTTTTTAGGTAGGGATTTTTTGTTTGAAATTAAATCATATGTCATAATTAAATATTATTGTATTACTAATTATTACAAATATATTTGGTCATTATAAGCATATGATAATAGATGTCTAAACTACTTAAATTTAGTCAATAAAAATACAATTACCATAACAATCATAGATATAACTGTCATAACATTATTTCTAATTTCATATAACCAATTCAAAATAATCGTGTATGTCCCAAAAAAAACCACAAACCGGGCTAAAATAACTAAAATCTCATCCCTAAAATATCATCCCTAATCGGGTTCAAAAATAATTCCTAAACGGTAAAGGAAGGAAAATAATAACTAAAAATAGGTTTTTGAGAGGGAAAACAGCGGATTTAGAGCTCGAAACGAGGCGCACCGAAGCATAGCTGGGTGCCCACGACGTGCGCGCCGAAAAAAGCTTTCCAAATTGGGGTCATGGGCGCAAATCGGATACTTGTAGCGAAAGTTATGACCAAAAAACCGACAAGTGTGCGAAAAGTGCCCCAATTCTATATAACAACTTCAATATTCATAACACTCTCTCTAATTTTATATTTTATTAACTATGTCTCTTAAATTTTTTTTAAAACATGTGACAAAATACAATTATGTATAAAAAGGAATAAATAGTCAATAAAACAATTTTTAACCTTAAATAACACATAAAATTTCATTTTTCTAATTTTTTTTCATTTTTTTTAAATTATACCTATAGCAGCGGTCACTACAAAGACCGTCGCTATAGGTATACTTGTAGCAGCGGTTTGTATTAAAACTGCTGCTACAGGTACGAGATTCAGGCTGTAGACCCCCTTCCTATAGCGGCGGTCAACTGACCGCCGCTATAGACACTGACATATAGCCGCGGTTTATTCAAAACCGCAGCTACAGAAACCGCGACTATAGACCCCCATTTAGCCGCGGTTGACTAAAACCGCCGCTAAAAACACTTTGTAGCGGCGGTATTGGTGACCGTCGCTACAGTGACCGCCGCTATAGGTGGTTTTTTTTGTAGTGAAGGAGGAAGTCACGTGTCGTTTACTTGGGATGAAAATAATTCGATTAACAACTTCACCAGGTTAGGGGGTGAAATTACAACGAGAAGTATAATTTGTGGGAGTGAGTTGAATGGGTTAAAATTTATAGGCGTATAATTTCCTTCACTTTTCTGACACACAAAGACTCATTTATCAAAAGAAGGATTACAGATGCAAGTATACTTTGGTTTGCGTTAATAATTCCTCATTCTTACTCTCTGATTGGCAAAAAGGGAAACACCCAAGAGCCCTAAGGGTTCAAATATCGTCAGGATTGTTACAATTCATTGAATCAAACACATAACATCGTCTTCAACGACAAAGCTAATCATGTCAATATTCTAGATAAAATTATTTTAGCATCCAATTATTTAAAACAGTATTAGCACTCCTTGATGTGATGGAATCTAAAAGAATTCGTAGTTAAGAGTGTGTTCTCTTCTCTATTGGAACAAACTAAAATCTTGAATAATGTCAAAGTTTTTAAAATATAATTATTTTAAAGCTAATGGTTTGGGAATGAGAAAACTTTATGCAAAGTTCTTTAGGGAGAGAGTCCTACATAGGGAATTAAACAAAGTGGGAATGCATTTATTAATGGGCTCTAGTGGTGCATTTGTGGTGCATATGAGGCACACTTGACACTGAGCACGAAGCATCATAGCTAGGACTTAAGCCTCGGATTTTTGATCTTTCGATCGGACGATCATATCTTGTTATTTTTAGCTTCGATGAAGATCTAACGGTTGGTTTGACTGATTATTTATATCTGATGCTAGAAGCAATTGCAAGAGAAATCTTTGCTCTATTAGTCCTGTCTAATGATCAGCCATAGATTGAGGCCACAGGTTGTACCATCAACGGGGTTAGAGATTGCATCACATTCTTTAGGGACGGCTCAAAGTAGTTGTGCATGTAAGTGTATTACCTTTTTTCTTTAACTCTGTTGTTTTACAAAAAATAGTTTATCCAAACGGTTTAACTTATATATAGCTTAAAAATATTAAGTCTAAAACTTGATAACCACCTCCAGCACTAGACCTAGGCAAACTTGCGGGGTTAGGTCTAGAAAAGGCACGAGCTAATGAGAAGCTTTAAGTGCATATTCCCGAAGGTGTGGCGGGTGACGAGGGAGTTGGTGTTGCTTGACTCTCATCCAAAATTTGAAGCCTCGGTCATGTTAATGCATCATTGTGGTACGAAAGCTGGCCTATGGTTTCGACAGAAACTAGAGTAGTTTTGGAGGATAGTTTGTTGGTAAGTAATTTCAGAAGTATTATGGCCCAAAGTATCAGAAGTATCCTACAAAGGAGGCGGTTCTAAAACATCCGGATTAAGATACTGATGTAAATTTGTGGGCCAAAGTATGTGATTTGTTCTACAGTAAGGAGTACTCGGTATAATATTGGTTCTCCTTTCGCTATAATATTTTACATATAGTTTTCCTTATGTCACAAAAAAAAAGAAGTGAAATCAACAAACAACATCGTGCACATTTGACTACCTATCAAGCATTAGGATTGAGATTATTTTAGCGCATTTTTGCCGAACTAGTATTGTGATTGTGTTTGTGAACTTGTCAAGGTATTTTTTTAGATGCTAAATTTTGTTAATAACTATATTTTTCTGAACCATAGAAATCTTGAGATGGGCAACGTTGATACAAGGGATTTGTATAACAAAATTATGCAATGGCATTGGCGAATGATTGTCCAACATTGCATGAGAAAATTTTGTAAGTATTTAAATTAGTGATTAAATATCAACTGTTATTCCTGTTGTTGCATAATTTTACTTTTCATTATAATCAGTAATGTGTTACTCCTTTGGGATGGACACGTATAGGAAAAGATGTAAGCTTTTCACTATAAGTATATAGTTGAGGGCTAGACATGCACTGAGCATGAAGTCTACAATGAGGTCCTAGGAAATAAAGCCGGATATTTGCGTTGTTCAGGTCGCCTGGTGATTCCTCCTACTTTGTCGTCTTTAGCGTCTACAATGAATTGCTAGAGAGAAAGACAATGAATAATTGGCGACCAAGCAAGCAAAGATAGAGGGCATCTTCTGAGAGTAGCAGCAACGTCAAGAGATCCAAGAAACGCAACGCTAGGTCGACCAGAGGAAAATGCAAGAGCTACATAGACTAGAGGTGAAGGAGCGGCTGGAGGACCAAATGCAAAAATTCATGAGGAAGATAGAGTCAACTGAGTCATGACATAAGTGACAGAGAGTTTGTTTTATTATCTCTATTTATATTTGTATTTTGGATGCTTAGAGTATTATTATTTTATTTGTTTCGTTACTTTTCGAATTTTATTTTTTAATATCATTTTTTATAATAAAATTTGATATGTCTTCTAATTCACCGAAAGCAACTTCATTATATTTCTTATTGTTTGTTATAAAACATCTTGTTTATTTGTTTTTTTTAAAATATACAATAAAAACCTTGTTGCAACGACAAAAAATGAATTTGAACGCTATTAGTACTATCGTTCGCTCGAGATTGTACAGATCCAATTTTTGCTTTCGAACTGACGAACCGTCTCTGTCATGAAGTTCGAATTGTAAAGAATGACTTCACCTCTAACTGTTTGAAAGCGTTCCAACAATAAAGAACGAGATTATCAATGGATGTTCAAATGGAAAAAATACCATATCGAACAATAAAGCGTTGAACCTTTAATTTCCAGTCGGATAGAACATAATAGACAACACATACCCATCCGAAGGTACTACTTTGGTTCGAACAGATGTTTTTGAGACAAACTTCATTTCCATTGCAAAAAAATAGAGATGAATACCGTTTGGCGTTTGGTGTCGTTCAAACAAGACTTTTTGGGACAGGAAAAAAATATTCCATGATTTCAAGTGACGCCTTTCAGGATGGTTTCGTCCATCCCAAAGAGTACATTATTTCGGGACCAGATAAATTTTTGTCCCAAAAAACTACTTTCGGGAACGGAAGAAATTAGCGGTAGGCTCAAGGTTAATGGGTTGTACTATACCTATTCGTCCAAGTCCACTAGTAACACTTATCATAACCTACCCAATACTAATACTAATACTACTTATAATAATACTAGACTATCCATTCCATTGCTGACCACAGCTGTTGTCTTTTGAAATTCCTAAATCCGGTCCCAACTTCATCCTCAGCCATTGATCCACCATCTCCACTTATTTTGTCTCTATTATTCTCAGATTACCATAATATCCCTCCTCGCTTGCAGGCTCGTGACAACTTCATGTTAGTTCTCCAAACACATTCGATACAAATAAGTAAAGCTAATTGGATAAGAGCAAAAAGTTAGATAAAGAAGTTAGTGATATACGTACCTTGTAGCTAGTATGTTCTCAAAGATTGCCCTGACCATGTCAACCCCACGTTTTAGTTTCAAAAGGTTTCTCGAATGACTTCCAACTTTCCTTACAGTGTTGGCCATTATATCTTCTTCAAGCAAATCCTCCAAGGTACGAATAGTCTTCGATAGCTCTGTAATCAGTGGCGGATCCAGGATCCAATTTGAAGGGGGGCGAACACATAAGGCGAAATGACAAAATTTTTTTTCCCGATGTAATGTAAAAAAATGTCCTAGAATTAAAATATTGAAAATTAAGGATTAAAAGCATTAAAAATGACGATGTAAAAATAATTTGCGAAAATAAAGGTGATCTCTGACAAAAGCATACGATAAAGAGCCATCGTTTGATCTTTCAATGAGTTCAAGTGGAACTGAACCAGTGAGCTGATTTCGTTCTAAGTTTCTGTAAAAATAAGAATGTGATTATGTTTCCGCTTTTATAGCCAACAAATTTGTAGTATGAGTTTTTTTAGTCCACAGAACATACATGACCTTCAAGTGTGGCAATTGTGAAAGTGAATAAGGCACTGATCCATTTAAGCTATTATTTGATAGATTCCAGAAATGTGCAAATAATTAAATTTAATATTTATGGCTACACATGGTGCATTGATACAACAATCTTCATCATCTTCGTGTTCCTAACTTATTTGATCACGTGAACAGTTGCTGTTACTTACAGTATTTGTAACATTATGAGATTTGATATGTCATCAGAAATAGCTCCCATCAATCCACTTGAGGACAAGTTCCTGAGAAATGTGAGGTTTACAGTTAGTTAATTACCTTAAAATATGTTGGAAAGTCATAAAGTTTATACCATAATCAACTTACAAGGATGTGATTCTAGGAGGATTAGAATCATCATAGCTGCATTTTAGACCTTCCCAAAAGTATGCTTTAGGAGCACGTGGATTTCCTTGCCAATTTCTCTTTATTCCATACATTGATCTTCGTGATAGCATCAACTTAAAGTTTCAAATTGTGTCCAAGTGAGTTAATCAGTCAACTATATGCAATCTAAGAGGGTGTAAAGAAATTGACTATGCATTATAATTCCTATAAGCTCATACAGTAAGTGCCAAATAGACGACACCATAAAACCCAATGCTGACATATCGTATCACACTATTGATACTCATTTGTCTACAATAACATGAGCAAACCAGCTCAGCAGTCTTCTCTAAAACGAAGGTAAAAAATATGGTAGTCAGTGGGCACTTTTGCCTATCTTCTTTTTTACTTTCTTTCATCCTCTACATAGAACTAAAAAGACTCCCTCGTTGACTAAAACAGACGACTAGTCCTATAAAAAGTTGAATCCATGCTTGAAGTCAATAAGAAACCTCTAAACTATTCTCACAACAAGTTACATTCGACTTTAACACCTTATGAAGTGCTAATTCCAACACAGAAACGATCATCTTTAAGCCTTGTTGGCCAAAAACTTTCAGGACAACCCAATAGAACTGTCCTTCACAAACTTACCTCTACACACAAAATATATAGGTATGAAAACCTAATGAAGTAATGTAAAGTAACCTACTGACAGTTCTAAGACTGTTGCTTGACACATTAATTTCCAGACCATGGAGGCACGATTCCATAAGGTATAAAGCACACCACACAACACAGTTCTAGTTGATTTTTCATCAATAATCACCCCTTTATAAGCTATGTTAGTCAACACAGCTAATTAACTAGATTATAAGGATGGATGCTGTAAAAGAACCGAGGAAAAAGAAAGGTGTGTGTTGGGGGGAAGCAGCAGGAGTAGAGTACTAAGGACAGAGACCATAAAAACAAAAGCAATCCAACAATCAAGTGCACTCCAACAGTTTAGAGGAGGCAAAATTGAACAGTAAGTGTCAAATAGACGACAGCATAAAACCCAGTGCAAATTTTCCACTACCAAAGTCACTAATCTGCTCATGTAGTACATTTCAAAAAATTATGTGTTCAATCACAACTCAACAAGCCTAGTTTTACCGTATTCAAGGGCAATTCAAGCAAATTTAAACAGGTTTCATCCCTAATATAGACCAATCCGAAGCCCAATGTAAAATACTCAGAATCTAGCTACGTTAAACCAAGGAAAAACTCAAATTGTTGAATAAATTGCCCTAAATCTAATTGCCCTAAATGTAACCTGCATTCTGCCCTAAATCTATTAACTATAAATTGCCCTAAATCCAACAATTTCATAAATTAACTATGTTGTATGCATTAGTCATTATAATTCCTAACTAACTATTAACTAAAGAAATTAATCGGTTAAGAAATTAAACCGTTTAATACTGCAAACAGCAAAGGCTACTGAGTACTGACATAATGCGAGGGAGTGAGGGAATGCAGAATTCTCACAGATGAGGGACGAGGCGGCTCGCGGCTGGGCTGGTGCCTGCCGGGTGCGCTGGACGCTGGTGCTGCACTGCTGCGGGCAGCGGACTGCGGTGCAGGGCAGGCAGTGGTGCGGCGCAAGCGGGGGTGGGCGGTAGAAAACGGCGTCGGCGCAGTGGGCACGGTGGTGCGGTGTGGCACGACGGTGGGCGAGAGAGAGAGAAACCAGTAGAGAGAGAGAGGGGTCGAAGATTGATGGGTCGAGATGAGAGAGAAAAACACGTTTTGATATTTTTTTAAGGCAGAGGTCGTTTCACCCTCTGCCGGTTAAAAAAATAAAAAGTCTGGGCCCCCTTGAAGGGAAATATCTGGAGCGCCTCGGCCAATGGGGTCGGGCTCCCAAAAGTCCAGGCGCTCCAGAGTTGGTCTGGGCCTATGGGTATCGGGCTCCCATAGGCCTAGACCAACTTATTAAAAAAAAATTTACATGTAAAATTTTTTTTTGCCTGGCCAATGGGTGGCGGCCGCCCCCTGCATCCGCCTCTATCTGTAATGTCATTAACCTGTGATCATCAAGCGCGACCAAGCAATTAATATAGAAAGATTCAAAACGAAATACCAATTATAAATATTTATTCTTGTTATTGGGTTGTTATGTTTAGGGATCGAATCCAGGATTTCCCTTTAGGGAAAAATGTAATTCTTACTTCAAATTAAAAAAAAAAAAATCCTAATAATGTACTCAGTTGGCTTTAAATTTTCATTAACTCACAATTTAACCAGACAAAACTGTACGTCGCGTTAAATTGGGTACCACTCGAAATCGTCTTCTATTCTACTCTCTTTTTGCGACCATGCGTACCGTACGAAATCGATAGCTTTTCAACATGTTAATCCGATATTATATATATTTGTGTTCGTCTTTCCTCGGGAACCAAAAAGGGTTGAACGAGGTGAGCATGGTGTACCTTGGCGGCCAAATCAATCTCCGCGAACTTGGAGGCGAGGCCAAAGCAGCGAAAGAAAGGGGAAATGAGAAAGAACGCGCTGGAGAATGCCGTTGTCTCCACGTCTGCAGTTTGGGAATCAATAGTTGCCGCGAGCTCCTTGAACTCCCCCGACAAAGTCCTCAGTGGCCTCCGGTCGTTCAGGTCCGCCATTGGACTCAGATCTCTCTCTAGCTCTACCTCGTCAACTTTGGGTTTCGGGTGATGGATTTTGAAAAGAAGAAAATATTATGTTTTTCATTCGACCTTTCAAGTTGGTCGTTTTTCCTGGTCCATATTGCCAACGTTTGACGAATGGTCAATACATACAAGTTGTACAGACTAAGTAGCTCGCTGACTCAGCCCAATATGAGATAGCAGTAGCACATGGTGTCCCGAGCAATTCTAGAACCAGCAACCAAACAAGAAGTTCACAGGCTTCTTAAACAAACAAGAAGCAAACAACGAATAACAGCATGCTTACCGTGTTGCATCGATCAAATGAATTGAGGTCTTTTTAGTTGAAAAACGATAGTGGCAAAAAATCCATAGATTTATCGATAGTTTAGAAAATTTTGGGGACCAGTACGTCACGGGATTTATCTTTGCTGGGGACCACCTATTCCTAGATTGATACTTTCATTTTTCAAGTATTTATGGGGTTTGGATCAATCTCATCAATAAATAAATAGAATTGCACCCATGACTAATTGAGGACCAAATTTTTTTTTAAAAAAAGCTCCGAAACTCTCGACTTCAAAATCTCCAAATTAGAACAATGTTTTCCATTCATCTAGCGCTGGCCTTATACAATGGTGTAATAGAAGTTCAGAGGCCTACAAACAAGAAGCAAACAACCAATAAGAACATATTGACTTGAAATATCAGTGTACGTAAGAAACCTACCTTCCCCGTCGTCTTGTGCTCTGAATTTTATTGGTCAAATTACGAGGAACCTTGCACGATCTTCTTATCAATTATTTAATGTGCTTCGTGGCCATACTTAAAATACATCATCGCCCAAAGACATTTTCAGCGACGAAAATATTTGTCTGCAAAAATTTCGTTTTGGCTAGTAAGGCGGTAAGTAATGTATGTCCGAATGATACATGTTTTAACAAATGGCTCGATCGGTAAAAGACTTTTTTTTTGAAAAAAAAATATTTGACACAAAATTGGAAAGAAACATAAAACATTAAATAAAACACATAAAGTATAAAACTAAAAACAAAAGATCCAAAAAAAATAAAAAAATTACTCAAAATTAAATCTATTCCAAAAATACCCTTGCCAACTAGATAAGCAAAGGTTGAAGACTACCTCAACGGCACCATTTAAAACTAATTGAAACGGTGTCTTGCTGGAGACAGATCTCGTTGACTCAAGCCCAAAAGCATAGTCGTATATCAGCGCAGAGAAGAAGTGCTCCAGGCGTAAAAATCATATAATAATACACTGCATGCAGCTGGGATATGGCTCGAGAGCATTGAGGACGTTTTGTCATCACCACCCGTACGTTCATTAGGTATATATATGGTCAGCTTTCCTTCGGTGTGCCTTGAGTAAGACAATCCGAGGGTACTACCTCGAATGTGTCTAATTTCGGACGTCGCTACAAATAAAGAACAATACATTAAAAATTCATAATATTTAATAAAGATTGACGGGGTAAGATACTTACACACACAACTATTCTGGGTGCCTACTGGACTGACTGTCCCTAAGCGAAGGACCCGACACTGCTAGTGTACCCGGACTACTCTCAGAAGACATTTCTCTCCCGCTGGCATGACGTCGTCCTGTGACCAAATAAATCAATATTAGAGAAAAAAACACAATGAATTATGTTACTCAAAATGAATAAAAAATAAAAATGCAAAAATAGAAACGCAAATTTAATTGAAACGATAAATTTACTTTAGTCATCGGAGTATTATTCTTCTGAATCACTACAATCTGCACCACACGATTCCGAGGAATGATCGCTTCCCTCTACTTCACGTTGTTGTGGACAACTCTCATCGGTTACCTGTAGATAAGCCTCGACGTCATTTCTAGTCAACGAGATCATGTCAAATGTGCGAACAATCTTTTGAACAACCTTCCAGTGGCCACCCAACTTCATATCATCGATATAAAACACTTGATTCCCATGAGAAGCTAGCACGAACGGGTCATATTTGTACCACTTTCAGGATGTGTTAATACTAACAAACCGACCACTTTTATCAAGATCTAAATTTTGAGTACTTAAGCAAACCAGTCACATTTTAGTAAATAAACTAAATTCCCCCGCAAATAATGCAACGCGTAAATATGCACGATCTGGCCGTAAAAATCCACATCTTCCCCATCAGGGTCCCCCGGAACAACCACACCACTATTCTGAGTGTTACGAAACTGTTCATGAAAGACCGTGTGAAACCTAACTCCATTCACTACAAACCCAGAGTAACAAAGTGTCCGCTGATCCGGACCGGATGCTAATGCATACAAGTCATCCGAGATCGAGCCCAGATTTTTATACTCAATATTGCAAACAATAATGACATTCAAACTCAACTCTAATTTCTTCAGGTGATAGGTCCTATCCCATTCAAGTTTACAATATCTCGTACTGCACATCAATCACAATAGCATATACAATTACGCACATTACGCATATTGTAAACTCAAACTGTCTATAACGTGGACAATTAAAGAATTACATCCAGTTCGTTATCCGAACTTCGTGTAATTCTTAAACGGGGTCTAAGGCTACTAAATGAATGCATGGCACAACAATAAATATCGTTCGGGCGTAACATAATGGTCCGAACCATACACATAGACGTTCGGACGCTTTTGCAAAGCGTCCGAACCATAAAAGGCAGTCCGGACGGTAAATCAATCGTCCGGATTGCGATTGTCGAACAAGACAGTTCTTCAATGCACATACTCAATTTTTGGCCCAAAATCTTGTCAAAATCAACCCAAATCACAAACACTTCAATATAAACACATCACAACCAACCCCGAACTCCATTACTATCATTTGAGAACCTAAAATTTCGAAAAACACATGCTTTTATATATTCAAATACAATTTTTTCATCCTAAAACAATTCAATTTAAAAATCACTAACCTCAAATGCAATCCAACTTCAAATTCTAAAAAATATGATCCTTTCACACCCTCCTCAATGAGATTGAACGCCCAAATCAGCTCTTTGATTCTCCTGGTGCTAAAATCTCTCGTTTCCTTTGTTTTCCCCTTTTTCCTCCACTGTCTGCGAATCTGTAACTTTCATACGCTTGAATGCCGTTCGAACGCTGACGTGTATTAGTTTTCGAGATAATTCATGCCGCCAAAATTTCATATACGTGCGCATCACTCTGTAACCGTCCGCACGTCATCTTATAGCTCAACACAACGTTTTCATAATTCTCAAATGACAGTGTATGCTCATTAGCATAAACATTCAGACATTAAAATACCATTCGAACACTTCTTTTGTGTGTTAATATCGGAGGCATCTGATAATAAACATTAACGCCCGAACGGTATTTTGAATTGCAGGAGTCGCGACCGTATAGATAAGTGTTCGGACGTTTGTTTTTCTATAAAACGCAATCGTTCGAGCTTACATTAAACAGTCCGGACATATCAATTAACGTTCGAACGGTTCCATAACAATTTTGTTATTATTAAAAGTTTTTAATTAACTTGATTAAGAAGTTTTAAATAACCAAAGTTAGTTAATAATGTAAAAAATCTTAAGTGGATTAAGTTCTAATATTTTTTAATGAGTGTACCGAAATTAGAAATGTAACATTAATTAAAATATATTGTATGGAATGAGTAACATTGACTTACTTTCCATACCTATCTTTTTTATTAAGTTCTAATATCAATATTTTTTTTAATTAGTATTTTGAAATTAAAATATGGATAACATAGCTAGATAACATAAATATATCACATATCGTCAAAACACAATATAAACAAAATAACATCAACTAAATATCAATCGATGTCCACAAAACATAATAGAAACAAAATACCAATAGATGTCCACAAAACATAATATAAACAAAATATCCTGAAAACACAATAAACAAAAAAACTAAATGTCATCATCTTCATCATCACCATCATCCGTGATATTTAAAACGTCACGGATTTGTCTTAGGTGCTCCTCCGTTTTCACTATTCCCCGAGTCAATGCAACTAACTCAGCACTGCTTGTCGCTTTCCTCATGACCTCTCGAATCTGGGTGATCTCCTTCTTCCAGTCAGAGTCCAAGTTCACGACCTTATTCTCCAAAGCAATCAGCCATAAACTGATATCATTGACCATCTCGTGGGTGGGCTGCAAGACCGATTGCATCCACTCTGTCAGCTGCACCATCATTTCGTCCATCCAACCAGGTTGCTCTGTGCGAAATCCCTGGGTCAAGCTCTGGCCAGGATCCTGCTGCTCCCTCGCCACCGCAGGCTGCTCCTGTCTTCTAACTCTAGCAGCCCGAGCTACATTCAGTGCTCGGCGTGTCTGGGTCATCGATTTGGAGAGCCTTGTCTTGTTTATACACCCAAGTGGAAGGGCCCTGGGCTCGTTAGCACCCTCTGGTATCAGCAAAGAGTGCAAGAACTGGGTCAGCAGAATCCCGTGCGACAATGAAGTCGTAGCATCCGTCTTCAGGGCCTCCGCACGAACGGACTGATAAATGTAGGATGCCATATTAACAATTAGCCCCCGAACAACGACCATGTATAATAACTCCACCCGGCTATAAGACAGCTCCATAGTGTGCTTCCTTGGGTCGATGGCGGAGCATAAGAAAGGACGCAGCTGCCCGTGTACCATATAAGCTCCATCCAAAATGGTTGTATCAGCACCCAGCATGGTTCGGAAAACCTCGGCCTTAGTAGGCCGACCCTCCATACTCATCGGCAGGTTTGGGAACGCTGTCAAATCTCGCTCGTACCCTAAGAATCTCGCCAACTAGTCCAGCGATAATACAATCGGGACATTACGGACTGTGACCTCCAAACGAGGCTAGCTCCTCGATGTTCGTCGTCGCAAAATGGCACAATAGAACTCCCGCATCAGGTTCTTCAACGCATACCCGGTCCTATGAATTAGTGGAAGCCAACCAATCTCCTCCACCACCTCCGGAAGCGTTCGGCCCTCAAAAATGACGTCGTAAAAATCAGCCAACTTGATGTCTCGCTCCACAACAATCGAGCGCGACATAATAATCGTTATATGTTGGTCCAACGACAAAGTGGAACCGGAAGATTGCTCTGTATCAGCTTGCCTGTTCGTACGTGCACGCTTATTCATTTTTAAAATCTGCAAAATACCATTCACAATGTAAGAAAGACGTCTGAACCAACAAATCACGTCAGGACATACTAAAAATATCGTCCTAACTGAATTAATTCAAATGTTAAAACGTCCGGACTGAATTCAAAGCTACAATGTATCACGTAACGACGCTAAGTGCGTCTGAACATAAATAAACCAGGCCGAACGCCTTCAACATTGTGTCCGAACAAATAATAAACGACAACGTTTTCCTCCGAACGACATTATAAAAAGTCTGGCCGTTAAACATTAACGTCCCGGACACTAACGTAATGGTCTGCCATCTAACATAAAGGTCCGGACTCTAACCTAAAGGTCCGGACTGTAGCTTAAAAGTCAGGACGTTAATGTCCAAGGTCTTAACGCTAATGTAATAGTCCAGACGCTGTGTGACTGTCGGGTTAAGTCAGTCATGACAGCGTCCCTCCACCACCACACACGTCAAAAAATACAACTAAAACACAAACTAACATACTAAAAACAATGTTAACAATTAACATAATCAATTTCTACATACAAATCAATCAAAAAACACAATGTACAATGCAAAAAATGGAATTGAAAAAAAAAAAAAAAAATCACATTTTTACGGCTAAAATCATGTTAAAAGTAAACAAAACATACCTTAATGAGAATAGAGCGTCGAAAGAGTGATCTTAGTCGAAGATTTGACAAGAAAAGATTTGAGAGCTGTGAGATTTTGAAGAGACGAATTGTTCGTTATGAAAATGCCGAACTGTTCGGCTTTTTCCAAAACTCGTCACCCCATTCAGACTATACATACACAGTTCGGACGTTATTTTACACACGTGGCCCAATCAACGCACACGTATTAAATGCCAAAATTTAAACCGTTTAAAATCGGTCGGCACACTAAATACGTTCGGACACATATTAGACGTTCGAACTTAATTACTTCAAAACCACGCGACGTGGCACCGCATGTTTAGCTGACCCACACGTCCGAAAACGTTCGGACGTGCGCAACTGTTTTCCACAATCTTGTAACGTAAACACGTGTAAACCATGCGATGGTTACATAGGAATCCAAACGATTTGCGCATCCGTTCCCACGGTCTTGCCCAATGATAACAGTCCGGACTGTATACTAACAGTGCGGATGGTTAGTTTACACATGTATCCCAATCAACACACGCGTATTAAATGCCAAAATTTAAACCGTTTAAAACGGTTCGGCACACTATATACGTGGGACGCATTTTAGACATTCGAATTTATTTACTTCTCAATTGCGCGACGTGGCACCGCGCGTTTGGCTGACCCACACGTCCGAACACTGTCGGACGTGCACACCAATTTCCCACCATCTTGTAACGTAAACACGTGTAAACCATGCGACGGTTACATAGAAGTCCGGATGTGTTGCTCATCCGTTCAAACGATCTCGCATAATGATAGCAGTTCGGACCCTATTCCTCTATGTTCAAACACTTATTTGATATGTAGTCCCGACGGTATGGTAGTAGTTCGAACGACTTATTTGTTAATTTAATTATGTGAAGAAAATTAATTTCAGTGAATTAAGTTAATATTGGTAACAGTAAAACACCTATTTAACTATAATTACAAGTTAATTACACTACATGTTCTACTAACATAACACTTGTACTAATCGATTATTTTATCGTACTAATTATCCCTTGAAATTGTACTAAATTTTATCAAGTGAAAGAATATAAACTAATTTAAAATATAAAAAATAATTCAAATACCGAACGAAAAATACGATGATAATGTCAAGTAAAAGCTTCAGACGGTCTTTCAAGTGATATGTAAATAATTAATACTAATAAAACATAAACATGAAACTAGTCTAAATTGATAGATGGCTCGTCCAGATCTAAACCGAGGGTGTCATGAACATGCGCCAAATACTCCTCCATATTATCCACTCGTCAGACGAGTGTCTGTAGCTGTATCGGAATAGTACGGACAGATCGAGACAACACAGACAATTGTTCTCTCACAGAGAACATCTCCCTCCACATAATATTGAGCTCTTCTATCAGAGCTCTATCATTAGAGTAAGTTTGGTCTCTAGACCAGTCAAGCGGCATTGCAGCGTCATACACAACAAGTGTGTCGGCATCACTATTTCGCGTATACTCTCCCTCAACTCCATTAAAAAGTTGTCTGCTCAAGCAGGTCGCTCTGTCTGTCTCCCGACATTGGTGCTATTTTTGCCTGTGTCCATTGTCAACCTAGCAAAACCATCCGAACGTAAATCAAACTTTGTCGTTGAAATTGTATACCATCCGAACAAATAAAAACAGTCACGACGTTGTGAAACAGTGTCCGAACGTTATGAACTACAGTCCGAACGGTGTGAAAAGTCCGCACGTTGTGAAAAATAGTCTGGACTGCGTTTAAAACCGTCCAACGGTATTTCGACGAACCGAACCAAAGCAACTTAATTAGATCAACGAAAACAACCAACAAACAGCAGACGATATTGAATTAAAATATATTAAACTAATGAGAAATAATTTTACCTAAACGTTGTTGAGAGATCTTGAATGAGAAATCTTCGGGAGAGACGTTTGAGAGACGAGAGAGTGTTTGAGATCTTCACAGAGTCTAATCGTCCCTTGGACGCGTCCGAACGTACTTCATATCCGTTCGAACGTGTTTTGCTTTTTTTCTTACACGTGGCCCAATCAAATTTAATGTCATTAAATATGCTGATGGATTTGAAATGGATCTAGAACTTTACCCGTCCGGACTAGTTATTGGCCGGACGTCTTGGAAAATAATCTGTATTAACCATCCGGACGACCTTTTTTGGTGGTCCGGACGGTGTTGGAAAATTTGTGACGATTCTAATGGTCACTCAGTTAAGACGATTTGCAATTTGTCACCCATCATAGAGTGTGGACGTGGTATTGTGAAGTCCGGATGTTATGTACTGTTTTTGTGACGATTTTTATCGTCACTCATTCGCGACGCGTGTATGTCGTCCACCAGAAATACGTCCGAATGTGTTTGTGAGTGGTCCGGACGGTTTTGGTGTTCCTGGATGGTTTTGGGTGACGAAATTAATATTTTGTCATGAAAAGTTCACTTCAGGTTACAAAATTTGGATTGACACCCAAATATTTGTTACCTAAGGTCTCATTTCTTATAATGGTTACAGACTTAAAAGATGATGATATGGCCATTAAAAAGGGGTAAATGAGTTGAAGATGATTTAATCGCCAGAGCCACACTGTTACACAACATGAAAGATAATCTCCTCCCTCGCTTTGAATAGTGAAAAGATATTGATGCTTTTCCATTTAATTACAACTTACATGCATATATAGCAACCGAAAAGTAGTTCTACGACTTTTCCAGCAAATCATCTCACTAGATCTTTTCAAAAGAGACTTTAAAGCTCATTAATTACTCCTAAAACCTTTTTTAATCAAAACTTCCAATCTTATTCAAAATAAAGCAGAGCAAACACAAACCCCAAAACGAACTTAAGGGGGATCAGTCCCCGCATACAACCAAGATAAAGTAGGAAAGTGCTCAATATTATAGAGATTCCTTTTTGAGATTATCTCAGTGGCGGCCCAACGAGCTAATTGGTGCACAACATCATTTGCCTCCCGACGGATATGACTTACTTTCCAACTCTGGAAATGCCGGAGAGTGTCAACCATATTCTGCACAAAAAGATGAATCTGCCAATCTGTGAGTTGTAGAAAATTGTGAATGACGGAGACAATAGTCATCGAATCACCTTCAAAATGAATATTACTATAGCCCAATTTGTGAGTGAGCTCCATCCTCAGCTTCATTGCTTCTGCCTCACCGACCAATGGTTCCTCAGCGTTGATTTGTGAGGTTGCAAACCCCTTAAGAGAGCCCATGTGATCCCGTATAATGGCTGCTACCACAGCAAAAGCATCTCTGATGGCCATGTCAACGTTAACTTTGACTATCCCAAGAGGTGGTCGCTGTCAACAAGTAGTCACTGCAGGAACCAATTTATTTTTCCATGCCGACCAATGCTCCCTACTCACCCTGCCCACCTTTACTGCCAAGTCAGAGGGTTTGCATATTTTGCCATCGTGCACAACTGCATTCCTACAAGCCTACAATAAATCAAAAGCATTTGTTGCATACAACTGAAAAAGGTGCTGATCTTCCAGGGGGATGGCGAGATGCAGGTGCGGATGAATCACTCTAAGCACCCAATCACAAACCGAATCATTCCCAAGATGTGCAATATTCAGTTGCCAAGGAGACTCACTCCAGATGGCTCTAGTATAAGGGCAAACGTAAATTAGATGATGAAAAGTTTCCCTCGCCACTCCACATAAGGGACAAAACAACTCTTCCTCCATTGTTACACGACTGCCCACCCTCTCTGCAACTTTGCATTGAGTTGGTATTATGTCCCACACTAATTTCCAAAGTAGAAGCTTGAGACGATGATGAATCTTTAGCCTTCATAGATCTCTCCACTGGCCATGTTTCAAAGGATTTAAACCCGGACTACGGTTTGCAATAATAATTCTATAGGCAGACTTAGTAGTGAATTCAGCTTTGGGGTCATGTGGCCAAAATACAACATCCGGCTGCTCCTTACCTTGAATTCAAATCTTCAAAATAGCAACTACATATTCTGGAGTAAAGAGCCTCCGAATTTTCTCTTCATCCCAGCGTCTACCATCCAATGTCATCAGACTACTCACAGCAAAATTGCCCTGTTCAGCCGAGGTGCTATCACGGAGGACTAGTTTAAAATCAGAAAGAGAGTACACCCATGAATCGTTGAGTGCATCAATATCTCGACCTGCTCCCACCTTATAGCACAAACGTCTCCTTAATACCTCACGGTGCTGAATGAGGCTCTTCCACACCCACGAATCCCCAACTGATACCTCAGCCTCCAAAACTGATTTACCACGCAAATATTTCCCTCCTGACACCTTAACCCATAACCTGTCCTTATGACTGAGCATACACCATGCCAACTTAGAGACCAAAGCTGAATTAATATCACCAAATAAGCGGATGCCAAGCTCTCCTTCATGTTTCGGCAGATAGATTTTCATGCTTTTAGCGAAAGATTTTGGGATTTCTCAGCCTTAAATCCCCACCATAAGTTTTTCAGCTCTCTATCCAACTCCTTGCAGCAAGAATTCCGCATGCCATAGTAACCCAATAGATAGGACGGTATTGCTCCCGCTATCATCGTGATCATCATAGTACGTCCCGCATGTGAAAGGACTTCCGCTTTCCAACCCGTTATTTTTTTTTCCAAAAATTTCTCCTTTATCACACAAGCTACCTCGGCCTTTGACCTGTGAATAAGCAGTGGCAGCCCTAGATGTTTGGCTTTAGATGGCAATTTCCTAAGTTGAAGCTGATCCAGAATAGCAACAACATGCTGCCCTCAAAATTTTTTACTGAAGTGAACGGAGGACTTCGCACAATTCACCTTTTGTCTCGACCATTCCATGTATTTGCCGAGGCATGCATCCAAATTTGAAGCTTCTCTCATCGTAGCTATACCAAAAAGGAGAAAATCATCTACGAATAGGAGATGGGTGATCCTTGGAGCTTCTCGGCCAACTCGAATTCCTTTTAGGGTTAAATGCATGTCATGCCCCTGTGGTATGCGGTAATAGCAAATATGCCCCTGAGGTAAACAAAGTCATTTTCATACCCCTGAGGTAAACATTCAGGAGCAAATATGCCCTTTCATACCCCTGAGGTAAACATAACGGAAGAGCATATTTGCTCCTGAATGTTTACCTCAGGGGTATGAAATGAACTTTGTTTACCTCAGGGGCATATTTGCTATTATCGCATACCACAGGGGCATGACATGCATTTAACCCTTCCTTTTAAGCTGCAATTGTGCTCCTCCTTGAGTAATAGCCTTGATAGCACTTCAGAGCACAATATAAACAAAAGAGGAGATAACGGGTCCCCTTGCCGAAGCCCTCTCGAAGGCCGAAACTTACCAAACGGACTACCATTTATAAGTATTGAAAGAGATGTAGTCGATACACATTGCTCCACCCATCTTATCCATTTGGAGCTAAAACCAAAATTAGCCAAGACTTTTAGGACAAAACTCCACTCCACTCCATCGTATGCCTTCTCCATATCTGCTTTGATAGCCATCCACCCACGCCGCCCCTGCTTATGATTCATACAATGGAAAATTTCCACTGCGACTATATAATTATCTTGGATTGATCTTCCCGGGACAAATGCCATTTGATAAGGAGAAATAAGCTTTGAGATTACTATCTTAAACCGATCAGTCATAATCTTGGAAATCACTTCATAGATGACATTACACAAACTAATGGGCCGATATTGACTCACTGTAGATGGATTATCAACTTTCGGTATTAGTGTAATATGTGTATGATTTAGAGCAGGGAGTAGGAGATCATTTGTAAAGAAATATTGAATAGTACGAACCACACCCGACCCAACGACATCCCAAAAAAATATGTAAAAGAAAACGGTCATACTGTCCGGGCCCAGGGCCTTTTCAAGGGACATTTGTTTGAGAGTGTGAAGGATCTCCTCTGCATCCGGTACTTGGGTGAGCATGGCGTTATCTTCTAGAGTGATCAATGGCTCAATCAGGTGCTGAAGGTCAAGGGGAATGTCTGGGGAAGTAGTCATAAAAAATTTTCACAAGAATTCCAAGAATTCATTGCCCACAGCTGCAGGGCCTGACACACAACCCCGCTCTTCAGTCTTGATTTTAATGATCTGATTTCTACATCGCCTAAAAACAGTGGAAGCATGGTAAAATTTGGTATTCATGTCGCTGGATGTCAACCAAAGCTCAATAAAGAGAGTTGATTTGCTAGAAAATTATAGAACTACTTTTCGAGTTGCTTTTGATATAACTTATATCTTAAGTTGTCTACAAAGAATGTAGATTACTTTGCATTTTTTATATAAACATTAAACGTTTATTAATGATTAAGAATCTTGACTCTTCTATATTTTTTTTCTTTGTTTTAAGGTTTCTCCCTTTTATTAATTTATTGGTATGATTATTAGTGTAATGTTTTCAAAACTTACTAATTCATTTGTAATAAATTTTAATGAGCCAAAAAAAACTTAGAAGTTTTCAATAGGTGAACCATATATATTTATCTACAATAAAAGAGATGGAAATGTAGTAACATAAATACTATATACAGTAACATAAATATTTTTCCCTTAAAATGTGTTTACGCACCTATGTATATACTCAAGTGTATTGACTAAATTATATTTTTTAGGGAATTATACAAATAACACACTGGGTTTTAGCGACTTTTTACAAAACTCACTGGTTTAAAAAAAATTCAAAACGCTCAATGGGTTAGTTATTTTGGTATAAAAACTCACTGGACCCAACGTTGTTACACATGTTTAACGAAAAAATCATTTCAGCCAATCACAATGTGACACATGTCATTAAATAAATAAAAAATAAAAAACATTTTTTTTAAAAATTACAAATAAATCTAAAATTAATTAAAAACGTAATTTACAAAAAAGGAAGGATCGGGACCCCCGATCCTTTCACGGTGGATTCCCCCTCCACCTCTGGCCCCCCAATTCTGGGGGCCAGAGGGAGGGCTCCTCCACCCTGGGCGGTGGTCTGGGTGGAGGGGATCCTCCCCCATGGCTAGGGCGGTCGGGGGACCTCCCTCATCCCCCACTCAGACGCCGACGGGTGGAAGGGGTCCTCCCCTTGGCTCTGAGGCGGTCGGGGGTCCTCCCCCAAGCTCTGTGGCGGTCGGTGGACCTCCCCCAGACCCCACCGAACGTGGATCCCGCCTCCCTCTGGCCTCCCAATTCTGGGCGGCCAGAGGTGGGGGGGTTCTCCTCCCCCGGCGGCCAGAGGAGGGGAATGTCCTCCCCTCCACCGTGAGGATCAGGGGTACCCGATCATTTTTTTTTTAATACGTTTTTTAATAATTTTAGATTTATTTTTATTTTTAAAAAAATATTTATTTTGATTTTTCTTTATTTAATGACACGTGTCACATTGTGATTGACCGAGATGAATTTTCCATTAAACATGTGTAACGACGTTGGGTTCAGTGAGTTTTGATAAGTAAATGATGAATCTAGTGAGTTGTTTAAAAAGGAGCCAAAACCCAGTGTGTTATTTGTATAATTCCCTTTTTTTATTGTGATCATAAATTAAAATTAAAGAATCAATACGCATCTATCCTGCCTCTTCCCCTTCGTTTTCTTAGGATCATCCATCAATTTCTTTTGGAAAAAGGTCTAATTATTTTTTACTTCCACTTATAAGGTAGACAACACTTCAAATTAGACCCCATAGTCAAGGTCTCTTGGTCTTTACGAAGACAATTAGTATGCCCAAAGTAGTTGCACTTGTCCATAGTTTCTTTTGATCAACAACATGTAGACTAGTGAAATTATTCCACTTCGGGATGTTGGGTTTAAAAGGATCGTTTATCAAAGCATTCTCAGCTCTCCATGTTTCTTTTCACTCTCCCTTCTTTTTAACATAGCAAATCTTACATCTTATTCTCCTCGTCCCTACTTTTTCAAACCTAACCTCCTTTTCCCTAGATTGTCTATCTCCATTTTTCTTCTCTCCTTGGCTAACTCTTCCCCCTATTTGTTCTCTCTCTTTTTCCTTTTAGTAAAATCACTCTTTCTATCTCTCTATTTTATTTTTCCAGCCACACTTTTTCTCCCTTTCCTCTCTTCTATTGTTTTCTCTCTATTTGCCGCTCACCTCTATTATCTCCTTTCTTTTCTCTCCTTTTTTTCTCTCTCACCTCTTAGCTAACAAACCCTAGTTTCTCTCATGCTCTATTTTATTTAGAAGCACCTCTTCTCTCTCTATTCTCTCTCTCTTTCTCTCTATTATATTCTCTTGTCCAAAACCATAATTTTTCTTTGTAGCTTTTCTTTATTTTATGCCTTACTCTCTTTTCTCTCAACTTCTCACCTTTTCTTTTCCATTTTCTCTCTTTTCTCTCTTCTCCTATTTTTTCTACTTTGGCCTGATATCGCTTTCTCTCTCTTTTGTTCTCTTTTCTTCTGTTTTCTCACGGTTTCCAACATCAAGCTTTATTTTTCAGTCATTATTTTTCAGTTTTTAGAGTAGTTTCCTTTATGCTTTATTATACTAATGTCATGTATTTCAATTCCTAGGAGTTAGATTTAAGTTTCTTGCTTTTTAATTTCCTGTAATTCTAATTTCAATTTTGGATTTTGTTCTTGTTGTTTTTTTATTAACTTGAATCTTAGGTTGTAATAAGACGATATTATTTTATCTAAGAATCTTGTACTCTCTTTTTATTCCTTGTCATTTACTTAATGTTATTTATTTTTTGTCATTTAATTTCCGTTATTTACTTTCCGTCGTTATATTCTTAGTTTAAGTTTTGCATGTTTTAATTTAGTTTCGAATTCTCAAAAATTCAAAAATATAAATCTGAACTGTGTTCAGAAAACACTTTTATATTCTCCTTGTTTTTTTACACGAGTTTGAAATTAATATACTTTTTCTGAGGAGACGATATGGCCTGTTGGGCTATTAATACACGACAGAACTCCTATACTTGGAATAACCTTTGCACTGGTCATTTTAAAGTGAGTCAAGTTTTTTGCGCCGTTTCTGGGGAACAATAGACTTAGTTTCAAACTTGTGATTTTCTTTTATTTTAATTTTCTCATAATCTGAAAAAAATCCTCTACCTTCAGTTAGTTTTCTCTGTTGCATCTCTATTTGTTTTCTACTGTATTGGTGAACCTCTGTTGTTTGGACTGATGTTTGATGCCTTGAGTCAGAGACATTTCAAATAGATTATACAAAAATACACCTAGTACTAGTAGTGATATTCGTAGCACAGAGCTAGATAGTTCTTCTGTCTCTTTTACAATTGAGGATACTTAAATTGATTTATACATAAATTGATTTATACAATCCTTTTGTGGAAGAGAATTTTGAAGAAGCTATTGTTGCACCTACACCAAACACTCTCAAAGTTTTTTTGCACCCCACACACACCACTACACCATTATGCATTGTTTTACCTAATGATGTATATAATATTATGATTATGCATTGCATGATGCCAGTGATACCTCAATTCTACGGGATGGATTCAGAGAGTCCTTACCAACACCTGACGGACTTTGAGTTGGCTTGCATTACTTTTATTACTAGAGCTGGCACCGATAAGTTTATTTCCTTTCCCTTTAATGGATAAAGCAAACATTTGGTTTAATTCTTTGAGGCCTAATTCCATCTCTAGTTGTCTGATATGCAATGTGAGTTCTTACATAATTTTTTTCATTGTAAGAGAACTCAATTTTTGCAAGAGAGGTGATGAGACCTTCCACACTTGTTGGGAATGGTTTAAAGATATGATGAACATTTCTCCACATCATGGGTTTGAGTCTTGGAGCTGGTGAATTATTTCTACACTAATCTAATTCCTGAATGCAAATAGTTTGTTCAAACTATGTGCAACGGAGAATTCTTTAGCAAGGGACCAGTTCAAGGTCTAACATTTTTTTATTACCTTGCTGAAAGTGCCCAACAATGGAATACACGATCTAACCGGTACCATTGGCAGTACAACCTCTCGGAGCAATTGGTGGTACTATGAAATCAAAGACACTAAAAAAAACCGTCTTTTAACAGCGGTAGCGAAAAATGCCGCTGAAAGTCACCTATATCGGCGCTTTTTTAAAACGCCGCTAAAAACCGTTGTCAAAACTCTTTTGACTTTTAACAACATTTTTTTTAACGGCGGTCCCAAAAAGCGTCACTATAGGTGACTTTCAGCAGTGTTTTCGCGACCACCGTTAAAAAGACCGCAGTTAAAAATTTCGTTGTCTTTTAACAGCAATTTTTTAGCGGCGGTTAATAAAAGCGCTGCTGAAGTCACATATAGCGGCGCTTTTATTGACCGCCGCTAAAAAACCGCTGTTAAAAACATCGTTGAATTTTAACAGAGGTCTTTTTAACGGCGGTTTAAAAAAATGCCGCTAAAAGTCAACGGTGCTGGCGTTAAGAAAACTGCTGTTCAGCAGCGCTTTTGCGGACCGCCGTTAAGAAAACCGCTGTTAAAAGTCAAAAGAGTTTTGACAGCGGTTTTTTAGCGGCGTTTTAAAAAAGCGCCGGCGTTTCCCAACTTATAGCAGCGGTTTTGTAGCAGCGTTTTGAAAAACGCTAGTGTTTCTCCTAATTTTCAACAGCGGTTTTAAAAATGCTTGCGTTTCTCCGCTTATAGTAGCGGTTTTTTAACAGCGTTTTAAAAAGTGCTGGCGTTTCTCCCATCGTTTTTCAATAGCAATTTTTTAACGGCGTTTTAAAAAAGCGATGGCGTTTCCCAACTTATAGCAGCGATTTTGTAGAAGCGTTTTTAAAAACGATGGCGTTTCTCCACATACAACAGCAGTTTTTTTAGCAGCATTTATAAAAGTGCTTGCGTTTCTCCCATTGTTTTTCAACATCGGTTTTTTAGCGGCGTTTTTACAAACGCTAGCTTTTCCCAACTTATAGCAGCGATTTTTTAGCGGCGTTTTGAAAAACGCTGGCGTTTCTCCGCTTATAAAAGTGCTGGTGTTTCTCCCATCGTTTTTCAACAACGGTTTTTAGCGGAGTTTTTACAAACACTGTGTTTCCCAACTTATATCAGCGGTTTTTTAGCGGCGTTTTTAAAAACGCTGGCGTTTCTCCCCTTATAGCGGCGGTTTGTTTAGCAGCGTTTTTAAAATTGCTGGTGTTTCTCCCATTGTCTTTCAAAAACGGCTTTTTAGCGGTGTTTTTACAAAATGTTGGTGTTTCCCAACTTATAGCAGCATTTTTAAAACGCTGGCGTTTCTCCGCTTATAACAACGGTTTTTTAGCAGCGTTTTTAAAAGAGCTGGTGTTTCTCCCATCTTTTTCATCAGCGGTTTTATAGCGGCGTTTTTAAAACCGTTGGCATAGTACAAAAGACCTACTATACCAGCATTTTTTAGCCATCGTTTTTTTACTACAATGTAATATGTATAAGTATATAAGTGTATCCACATGTATTGTGACTCAATGTATTATATAATAAAACAAGACTTTTAAAAAATGGATTATAAGTATATGCATATTTATATAAGCAATAATTATGTAGGTAATTAAAGTGAGATTAAAGTTGTTAATAAAATATAGAATTAGAGGGAGTGTTATGATAATTGAAGTTGTAATATAATATATTTTAAAGCACATAATTTAATATATGGTCTTAGAGGCTATGATTTAGTCATTAGGTATATAGGTACATAAATATAAAGTATTTGTACATATTAAGATTAAATATTTTATATAGTATAGTATGTCACTCATGTATGATATATTGTGTATGATACTTTTGCATCATTTATAGTATAATATGTCACTAATGTATTTGAAAAAATTTATTTTCAAGGAGCATATATCATTTATTGACTAAATCTAAGTAGTTTAGATTTTGAATAATTAGTAATATAATAATATTTACTTATGACATATTATTTAATTTCAAACAAAAAGATATTGTGAGATTAGCTTATGTCATTAAAATACATGACTTAAATATATGGTCTTAGAGGCTATGATTTAGTCATTAGGTATATAGGTACATAAAGTACTTAGGTTAATTAGCACATATCATGTATATGATAAACATATATAATAAATCATACAATGTTATATAGAAATTATTATACTTTTAAATTATAAGTATTATATATTATTACTTTTAATTAAAATTATTATACTAGTTATGAAAAATAGTAGAAAATAATACTGTGTACATCTTTATACACAATACTTAGTCAATATAATAGAATAATTGAAATAATCAATTTTGTTAATGATCGCTAAAAAGTTTCAGTATATAGTGTAATAACAAAATGAATTTAATATTATTATATAATATTGATTCACAATTAAAGAAAAAAATTAAAAGTTCAGGGCGAGGGAAAATTTATTTACCTTCAAATCACAATTTCCCGATACTTATACAATTGTGAGAGAGAAAAAAATTCACTTGGCGCCAAGTCCTTTTCACTTAGCGCCAAGTCCCAATTTCCCTCCCTAGTACTCGATAAAAAACCACTATTTTTTCCTTGCCGCACTCTCTCCCCTCCCAGATATTGCCGCACTCTCTCCTCTCAGTTGTTTCGATCGAACAAAATGCCAGCAACGCCCAACCTCTCAATCGTCTCGGAATTATCTCAACTCGCCGAACTCTACCTCTTTCTCTCACTCGATCTTCCGTAGCTGCAGCCGACAGCCTCCTTCTCTCTCTCTCTCACTCGATCTGCCGTAGCTGCAGCCATTGAAATTACTGATTGATTTTCAAAATTTAGTTTGAACATTTCGGTTTCGATTTTGCTTCGAATTCTGTGAAGCCCGCTCCTCTCTTCCTTATTCTGCATTCTCACATTTTGTTTCTCTCTCTCTAGGGTTTTAGAGAAGCGCACCCCATTTTGATTTCTCTGTGAGGAAATTGGAGAGGGAATTTTGTCATTGGGTAGCCGTAAAATGTTCAATTTCTTTGTGAGGAAAGATATTAGAAAGATTCTGAAGCGCAAAGACAATGATGCTGGCCAAAATGGTAACTGTTTCAAAAACATTTTGTGGTTTTCTCCGATTATTCTTGCTTCGTTGGGTTTCTTTCCATGTTTTGCAGACCCATTTTTGCTCTTACCTTCAATTTCGTGGTAGCTGTTGGTATAATTTTCGCGAACAAATTGGTTTGTATCAGCCACCTCTCTTTATATCTAATCTACTCATTAATGCCATATTGGATTAATCTCTCCCTCCCTCTTCCTATTTTATTCTCCGCTCGAAATCTCTCTTCCTCTTCATCTTCATCAAACGCTCTCCCTCTCCGTCAAAATCTCTTTTAGTACATAACTTAATATATAGTCTTAGACGCTATGATTTAGTCATTATGTATATAGGTACATACATATAAAGTACTTAGGTTAATTAGCACATACCGTGTATATGATAAACACATATAACAAATCATGCAACATTTAAATACTATTACAATTGATCTTAATTTATTAAAAATATATATATAACTTATTATTAAAAAAACTTAAAACGGTGAGTTTAAAATGTAATAACGAAATCAGTTTTATATTAAGATATAATATAGATTCAAAGCTATAACTATTGGACGAAGAAAACATAAAATACGAGAGGAAAATTTTCCTTTAGTCAAAACCTTTAGCACCAAAGTTTTCCGCCAAATTTTAAACAAAACCTTTAGCGCCAAAGTTTATCCGAATACAAACCCACTTAGCTTATTTTCATTTAGCGCCTTCTCTCTCCTTTCCCACCCATTCTCTCATCATCCTTGTCGGCCTCCTCGCCGCCTGGCTCTTCCTCTACCTCTTCCGCCCATCTGACTAGCCTCTCGTCTGAAATCTCTCTTCCGATATAACCCCAAACGCTACCGTTTGCGGTTATACGACTTTCATTGCTTGGTCTAGAAGTTCCTACAAAATCACTCGCTGAAGAAGTAGAAGGGAAGAGGATCAGAGAGGGAAAAAATGGAGGCACCAAAGACTATAGCGCGTGAAATTGGAGAGACCCAAAACGACGCGCTTCGATTTGGACTCCATGGCGTCAAGAGCGACATCGCTGGATCTCATCCTCTTGAATCCGCTTGCCAATCTGTATTCACTCTCTCTCCCTGCTATCTAATTTCTCTGCTGTGACAACTTTTCATTGGAACAAATGGAGCGAAGCTTCTGTGTCATTAGATAGCAGGGAGAGAGAGTGAATACAGATTGGCAAGCGGATTCAAGAGGATGAGATCCAGCGATGTCGCTCTTGACGCCAATCTATATGACCTACTGATTTTGTATTTTTTATGTTGATATTTTTATTATTATGTTTTTTGGGGGGGTGTGTTAGGCATCGAGGACACAGGAGGAGATGAAGAGGAATATCTTGAGGAACACATATGGAAGTGCGTTTCTACTGAAGATGGATCTTGACAAACAAATTCTTTCTCGGTATGCCTTTTTGATCCCTTGAATCATATAAGCCTATGTGGGTTATGCTGGAATGCAAAAGCTTAGTGCTCTGGGAATAATATGCATAACCAGGGAGACTTTAAATGCCCATCTGTTTGGTATATGGAATCTCCTATATACGGAGACATTGACTTGGTATGCTTTAAACTTCGCTTGGAGTCCTCTTTGCTTCGTGTAGGTTATAGAGAAATGGGGATTGGGTTTATCATAGAAGAAGCAGATTTCGTGCAAAATCTTTTGTTTCTGTATGTAGGTAGCAACTTCTTCAATGTCCTCCTTGGCAAGACTTCTTCAATGGGCCTATATTTGCAGCTCCATTTCTCTGTTGGTTTGTGGTTTTTGCAATTTATTTGCAAGCTCCATTTCTCTGTTGGTCTGTTGGTTTGTGGTTTTTGCGTCACTTGATCGTTTCCCTTACACTGACAACTTATTTTTACCACAAGTTTGCATTTTCTTCCTTTTTGCTTGGTCGTCTCCCCTTACTTCTTTTAGTGAAGTATTTTTTTTTTCTTCTAATTTGTGTTTTTAGCTTGTTGAAATTCATTTCGAGCATTTGAACATGAAATGGGTTTTATAGGTTGAAATGTGAACTGTTTGTTCCTTTGGGTTTGAGTGGAGAATTCGTGGTTCTTAAGTTCTTGTGTAGTTCTGGGTGTTATGGAAATGGAGACTCTTTATATCGTCCGGTAATCTATTGGAGTTTTGACCAAGATACTTTTTTACTTCACCTGAGAATTTCCTTTTCCCTACTTGCAATTCCTTCAGCATCTTCTTTCACTGGACTTTCATGTACTGTATAGATCAGAAGTTATTAAAGTTGTGCAGGTGTAATTTGGAAAACATGTTTTCATGCAAAATCACCTTCAATATAAATAAAAATAGGCTTCTAACATTCACATTGTTGGAAATACGAAAATTTGCTTACCTTAAAGTTTATTTTTGCAGAGAATCTTTTTGGAGGACGCTATGACGATGTAAAGTAAATTGTCTTGCATACTGAATATACTACGCCAAGGCTTTTGGTGCACAAGCTAATGTTACAAGAATCTGTCCTATTAGTTTCCTCGGTGCCTGTATAGATTGCTATGTGAGTGGTATCCCGAGATATTGCAAGCAATGCATAATAAAAGAAGAAAGAGTTTCTTAGTGAATTGTTGAAAGTCTAGAACCTTGGAGTGCACTGGTGTTGATTTTGCTGGATCTCTCTCTCTCTCTTCAAAAACATGACTTTTGCTTGTAGGTGATGAAATGGATAGCATTTGCCGACAGCGTTCCACTAGATTCTGATTCATGCTTTGGAGTTCTCAATGGATTGAATGATGACTTGGCTTTGAAGTCTGTACTTTTGGGGAATGGACTAAAACCTTCCGAAGCTGATGTTATTGTGTTTTCAGTGCTACATCCTTTACTGGAAGGGAATTTGACACTCCATTCAGCTTAAAGGCCTTTGGCCTCACAGAAGTCAAGTTCTAATGATTTCTGTGTCTTTATAAATGCTAGATCGGCCTTCCGAATGAAGAGAAGGAAAAGTTACCACATGTAATGAGATGGGTGGATTACATCCAGGTAGGGCCAAATCCAGATTAGTTTCAGTTATTTCAATCTATACGTTTTTGATAGCCTCCTAAATTTAGTTACCTAATGTTCTAATGTTCTCGTTAGATACAGATATATTGTCTATTTTGTTTAGCAATGATCTGAGGAATACAAATGTTTGTTTATTACAAAAATAATGGTGTAAAAAAGGTGTCAATGAAGTGAGCAGTCATTATGCACTAACCTCTACTCTATGGAAATGTTTAGGCTGTGTCTCACTCATTTGGGTTACATGTACTGTTAGTGTTTGAGTGCTGGCAAAATTTCGTACCAAATTTCCCCTCTAGGTGTTAATAGGGTCTAATCCGTAATTTTCAGGATACATTAGGGAAAACTGACTACATCTCATTGAAGGGCAATGATAAATTTTTGAGCCAACAAGTAGTCCTAATATATTCATGTTGCTCAGTAATAAAGAATTGTTAGATGAAAAAGAGTTGGTTAATTAGTCGCTAGATGCCAAAGTCTTTTAATTGTGGCCTGGACATGGCATTAGTTGACCATCACTTTTGAATCTTTCAGAAAGAAAATAAAATTGCTTTCCAGGTATCTGGCTGCTTCTGCAGTGAGTAGATGAAGGAAAAAGAAAATTGCCGCTATAAGCATTATTTGGAAATACCTCTCTGCAAAAACTGTAGGTGAGTTTTTTTATATCTGTAGGCAGAGCGTGGTTGATGATGAGCAATTCTGCTATATGAACTTGTATGCTGCGACATCTCGTTGCGATGATGCAATCTTATCTTGTCATGTTTTTAGCCTATGTGTACATCACGTTGGTCTTGCCTTATGACATCTAGATATGCATCAGAATTGTGCTCTGCTTTCTGTGCCCCCTACCTTCTAAGCCGATTGGGATGTATGTTATATTTTTTACACACACATCACATTGGTACATTCTGTGGGCTGATAGGGCCAAGTCGGGGAGCTCATGGACAAGCCTTCCTTTATGGGGTCTGGAGGCATTGCCCTCAGGGGATATTTTTTGACCCATTTTATCTAGAGTTGCTTATAGCCTTATATACGAGTAGATATTTTGTTTACATAAATCTTTTGTTTATTTCTATTTCTCATGTGATATTTATTTTCTATTACAGGAATTCAAGATAGAGGATGTTGATGTGTCAAAGAGGAAGATTTTAATTGGTCCTTGCTTATTGTGTTGTATTTAAATATTTTAGTCGTTCTTTATTGTTATTTTATATTAGAAATTTGTTATTTTTTAGATTACTTGTAGAGATTCTTGCGTTTGTTGTAAAATATTATTGACCAATGATTAAGAGATTCTTGTGTTATTATCCTTGTTCTTTAAGTTTGTAAATCTATTGAATTATAATTATTAAAATAAATTTGTATTACCAATTAAAAAAGCATGTATAGGAAAATATAGGAAAAAATTAGTGGTGTTTTAAAAATGCTGGCACATAAAAAAAAAGCTGCAAACCACTGTCATTGCTATAAGTGGCATCTGATCGTCGCTATAGCCCTCTTTTTAGACTATGTCAGCGGTTTTAAAAACGCCACTAAAAAATTGATGTTGGAAATTAGGAGAAACACCAGCGTTTTTAAAAACGCTGCTAAAAAATTGCTGCTATAAGCTGGGAAAAGCCAGCGTTTTTAAAAACACCGCTAAGAAATCGCTGCTAAAAACGGAAAACGTCAGCATTTTTCAAAACACCGCTAAAAATCGTTGTTGGAAATCAGGAGAAACGCCAGCGTTTTTGAAAACGTTGCTAAAAAACCGCTGCTATAAGCGGGGAAACGCCAGCGTCTTTAAAAACGTCGCTAAAAAACCGTTGCTAAAAGCTGGGAAACGTCAGCGTTTTTAAAAATGCCGCTAAAAAATCGTTGTTGGAAATCATGAGACACACCAGCGTTTTTTAAAAACGCTACTAAAAAACCGCTGCTATAAGCGGGGAAACGCCAACGTTTTTAAAAACGCCGCTAAAAAACAGCTTCTAAAAAAAGGGAAACGGCAGCGTTTTTAAAAATGCTGCTAAAAAACGGCTGCCATAAGCGTGGAAATGCTGCGTTTTTAAAAACGCCGCTAAAAAACCGCAGCTATAAGTTGGGAAACGTCATCGCTTTTTTAAAACGCCACTAAAAAACCCTGTTGTAAGTTGTGGCATGACCGGCGGTTTAAAAACGCCTCTAAGTCACCGCTGTTAAAAGGTAGGGAATCACCAGCGTTTATGCAAAACGTCGTTGAAGACATTTGCCGATGGAGAAAAGACAGCGGTCGGAAAACGCCGGTAAAAAACCGCTGGTAAAAGTTTAGCGGCGTTTTTTGGACTTTTGCCAGCAGTTTTGCGACCGCTGTTGTATCCTCTTTTTTTTGTAGTGAGAGGATCATGATGTCCAGGCTCATATTGCTACGTTGACTAAGAGGTTAGAGGTTATGGAATTAGAGAAGGTGAAATTGCGAAAACAGTGGCGGTGTGTTCTCTATGTGCCGATTTGAGCCACAAGACCCAAGATTGTCTGATTATGCAGGTATTACAAGAGAGTGGGTCTAATCAAATGCTATCCGTAAATTGGGTTAATCGAGAACAAAATCAGCTGTTATCCAACACTTACAATCTGGGGTGAAGGAATCACCCAAATATTTCATGGAAGAATGGTCAATCTACTAAACATCAATATCAACCACCTCCTCAATAACCATCCTATACACCACCTCCTTAGCACCAGTACACATCAGACTTCTCAGAACTAACCTTTAACAACAGCTTCAGGATTCCAGTCTGATGTAGCTGCTGAGAATTTTCAACCTCTAGTGTCTGTTCCATCGAATAAGTCTCTCAACGATAGTATGACACAGATGGCTAATGCACTTCAACAATTCTTGCAGATTCAAACCATCACTAACAGTCAGAACACTCTAGCCATAAATGATTTGCGGGGCACCATTAATAAGATGAGCACGACATTGAGCACCCTCGAGAAAGAGAAATTTCCAACACCGCCTCTGCCTAATCCTCAGGTATACCCGCAACAACGACATCAAATACATAATGTCTTATGGGATTCTCTGCCTAAGCCTCTGCCCAGTCTTTGAAGCTCTTGACTTACTGGAAGCCATTAATTCATAGGAAAAAGCAAGTCCCTACACTAAAGTTGAAGTATTTTTTTCTGGGTCTAGCTAAAGGCACATTTCCTATGGTTATTCCTTCTCAGCTTGCATCGAAGCAGGAAGCCAATTTATTGAAAGTGTTGAGACAACATCGAAGAGCAATAGGCTGGACCATTGCAGACATCAAGGGTATGGACCCCTTCAACCTGTACCAATTCATTTTTCTGGAGGGAGATGCAAGATTAGTTCGTGATACACAGCGGAGATCAAATCCCACCATGAAAGAGGTGGTAAAGAAAGAGGTGCAGAAATTGTTAATTGTGGGCATCATTTATCCTATCTCCGTCAGTAAGTGGGTAAGCCCGATGCAGGTAGTTCTTAAAAAATTTGGTTTAAGTGTCATTGAGAATGCTAGTGGAGAATTGATCTCGTCTAGGAAGATAACAGGTTGGATAATGTGTATTGAATTCGGTTATGTAATGCACCTGCTACTTTTATTGTTTTCTGGACACTATCAAATTTTCATAGTACTATAGCACCAGAGGATCAAGAGAAGACCACCCTTCACTTGTCCCTTCGGTGCTTATGCTTTTCGTAGGGTGTCATTTGGATTATGTAATGCACCTGCTACTTTTTTGCTCTGTATGATTTGTGAATTTTGTATAGATGATTTTTCTGTGAACTAGGAGAAATGCCAGTTTATGGTCAACAATGGCTTGGTACTTGGTCACCTAGTTTTTGAGCGTGGTATAGAGGTTGACAGAGCCAAGATAGAGCTGATTTCCCAATTACTTGTCCCTTAGACAGTGAGAGATATATGTTCTTTTCTTGGCCATGCTGACTTCTATAAATGCTTCATTCAATCTCTTAGTAGTATTTCTAAACCATTGTGTGCTTTCTTGTGGACTAATGAGTGCCAACATGCTCTTGAAACCCTGAAGAAACACTTGACAGTCACACCCATTATGCAATTTCCTCGGTGGGACTTGCCTTTTGAAATTATGATCGATGCTAGTAATTTCGCTCTTGGTGCCGTTCTTGGTTAAATAGTCGATAACAAGCCATCGGTCATTTATTATGCAAGTTATACTTTAAATGATGCTCAGAGAAACTATACCACCAATGAGCAGCAGTTGTTAGCTGTAGTTTTGCTTTAGATAAATTTTGTTCTTATATTATTGGGTTAGCTGTTATTATTTTTACTGACCATTCTGCTTTGAAGTATTTGTTGGCAAAGAATAACGCTAAGCTCATATTAGAGACAAAAAGGGAGTTAAAAATGTTGTAGTTAATCATCTTTCTCACTTGTAGCTACCTAATGTAACTTAAACTCTTCCTTAAATGATGAATTTCCAGACGGTCATCTTTTGTAGTGTCACACGCTCCTTGGTTTGAAGATATTGTAAAATACCTTATCATTGACCAGATGTTAGAGCATTGGGCAGCTCAGGACAAGCGTAAGTTTCTTGCAGACGTACGAAACTATTATTTTGACAACCCTTATTTGTTTAAATATTGTGCTGATCAATTGGTGCATCCATGTGTACCTGATGATGAGTTTACCTCTGCATTTTTTTCCATAGTGGAGCATGTGGAGGTCATTTTGCCGCAAAGAAAGCTGTTTCAAATTTTTTACAAAGTGGATTCTACTGGTCTACTATATTTAAAGATGTTGAATCTTTTTGTAAGGGCTGTGAGCCTTGTTAGAAACTTGGAAAAATTACAACAAAAAATGAAATGTCTCTCCTATTTTAACTTTTGAATTTTTGATTGTTAGGGAATTGATTTTATGAGACCCTTCCAAAATTCATTTGGGAACTTCTACATTTTAGTTGTTGTAGATTATGTGTCAAAATGGATGGAAGTCATACCTTGTAGGACAAATGATCATAAGGTTGTCATCCGATTTATTAAAGAGTTATTTGCACGCTTTGGCATGCCCAAAGCAATCATTTGTGATGGGGGTTCACATTTTTACAATAAACCTTTTGAAAAACTAATGTAAAAATATGGAGTGACTCACTTGGTCTCTACTCTATATCATCCCCAAACTAGTGGTCAAGCTGAATTGACGAATAGGGAGATCATGCTCATACTTGAGAAGACGGTCCGTTCTCTCGAAAGGTTTGGTCCGAAAAAATTTTGATGCTCTCTACGCTTATAGGACTCAATTCAAAACTAATTTAGGAATGTCAACTTACATATTAGTTTATGGTATGGCTTGTCATTTACCTATTGAAATTCAGCATCGTGCTTAATGGGCTAAAAAGCATATTAACTTTTCACTTGATAATGCCAAAGATTTATGAATGTTACAGATTTTTCAGCTTGATGAAGCAAGGAGGGAAGCCTATGACAATACCCGCTTGAAAAAAGAGTGGATGAAGTCATTGCAGTATAAGAAAATTAAAGAAAAATAACGTCTCCCTAATCAGCAAGTGCTTCTCTATAATTCCAGATTCCACCTTTTTCCCGGGAAGCTGGAGATCTAATGGGGTGGCCTCGTATATCATTAAAAAGATCCATTCTCATGACGCGGTAGACATTGTCGATCCAGAGAATGACAATAGCTTTACAGTCAATTGACAACGACTCAAGCCATTTTTGCTCCTTTAAAGCCAAATGGAGAGATCTTGCTTGTGCAAGACACCAGGGTAGTCCTCTGACCTTTTTCTTTTACTATCTTTCTTTTTCTTTTCATTTTATTCATTATTTTTTTGCATCCTTATTTTCTTTTTCGTTCTTTCGCACTTGTTGGTTATTATTTTTTGTGGCTTCCAAATGGTTTGATGCTCTCTGTGCATATATTTTCGTTTCCCTTTATGCTTTCACATTGAGGACAATGTTCTATTCAGTTGGGGGGAGCGAGTTATATCATATAGTACAGATTTCATCACATGACTGCGTTTATTTGAACATGCCTTAATTCAATCTTTTGTATGACTATGAGTAGGTTTGTGAAGGGCATTTGATATAGGAACAAGTTAGAGCGGGTATTCAACTGATATCACTTGCTTGGACTCATAAAATATGACTTTTATGAATCAGGATTTTGAATTGAGAATGAACACGTGTGACATTTTTGCATCTCACACTAGCGCACTTCACTTAGATAATTTGGTCAGTTTAATTTTGAGCACATATTCGGAATTGCTTTTGACATTTGGAAGAGTGGATTATGAGAAGCAAATAAGCGGTAAAGTTGTTCAACCACTGTCGAAGAAAAAAATTAAGAAAAAAAAGGAAAAGGGAAAAAAAAGATGAAGAAAAGAAAAAAATAAAGGGATAGTTGTGCAGATGATTGTCCTGAAACCTCTACCACTTTCTCTTCCAATTGTTCACAAATTCCTCCTCTATTTTATCCATGCGAAAGGCTCGGATAGGAGTATTAGGGTTTAAAATTTTTACCAGATATTGGATGTCATCCTTGAGACCTCCGTTGACACAGCTCAACTTTGTCCTCGATGATAAATCCTTGAATCGATTAGAAAGAGCCTAAAATTGGCTCTTGTACTAAGCCAAAGAAGCGGTTTGCTTTTAGATTTTACATCTCCTTCATAGGATCATACTAAGAAGTGTCACCGAACCTCAATAGTAAGGCTATAGTAAAAGCCTTCCAACTGCAGAAACACCTCAAAATATTGATTGACCTTAAACAACCACACATCTGGATTTTCCCTATCAAATCTAGCAAAATCTATCATAAGTTTCAGGATCCAAGAAATGCAATATCATCGGGAGAATTATCTCTGTTTTGATTTGGCTAGGCTATGTTGAGTTGCTGGTACATTCCAATTAATATCAAGTCTAATTTCTCATTTAGAATTTTCACACGCTAAACCGTGCGAACAGTAACATATACCATTTGGCCAGTGTAAGAATAGTCTCAAGCTTTTTGAATGTTCACATGCAAACCATCCAAACGGATACATATTCCATTCGAATGGCATGGAAAGGGACACCTGTTACACTCCTGTTCAACGGTAATGTGTTCGTACTGTAATGAGTGGATTGTTGCGAATAAAAAGGTGCGATATCAGATTGTACTATTTGGACGGTTTAAATACCGTCCGAATGAGACATCAAACATATAAAAATGGAGCCCGAGTCTTGGTTCTCAAAACATTACTCTAAAATGCACGGAAACTCTCTCAATCCTTCTCTAACTTCTGTCTCATTTTCAAAGTAAACCATATTGTCATCAAGATTCTCACAATCCAGGTTAGTTTTTGGCATTTTGTAATTATTTAAATATGTGTACTTCATTTTCTAAATTTTTTTTTTTGATAAATAATATATTTTTGCATGTTTTTAACGGTCCATTTGGCCTGAAACTTTGAGAAATTGTGTTTAATGAGATATGAGAGTGTTTGTGTGTTTGTTTGGGATGTTTTAATTGGTGTATGTACTATTTTTTTGAGTTTTGCAACCAATTTTCGTGGCCGGGACAACTGGGCCAAAAATTGATTTCGTTTATAGCATTCGAACGATTCTCGTATGGTTTGGACAAGTGCAAGTTATCCGCACCGTTTTGCTTGATCGTTACGACGGTAAAACTAAACGATTAGTTTAGGAGATACAGTTTGAATGTCTTGTTAAGCAGTTTGAAATCTGTCAAAACTATGGGTTTTAAGATACAAGAATGGGATGTATGTTCAAAATATTTGTAGACTGCGTTTTAGGATATACCATTTGTACGCATATCTATTACCGTTCGAATAGCACTTTGTTATCCACACCTATAAAGCTAAACGATTCGTTTAGGAGATACTGTTCGGATGCCTTGCTAAGCAGTTCGAACAATATATCAAGTATGTGTTTTAGTATACACAATTCAGACGTATGTGCACACAGTTTGTAAACTGTGTGTTTTAGGATATACCGTCACATTCAGTCGCATATCTAGTCCTTTCCGACGGTATTACCAAAAATATGTGTTCTATGCACAGCTGTCTGAAGGGTTTGAGACAGATAAGTAAAATTTATTATTTTCATTTTTTGACATTATACATCGTTCTTATTGCGGTGTATACCATTCTAACCCATCCTTATTGTTTTGTAAATTTAGAAAATATCGAAGCGAGAAAGAATGTCTTCTCTGGCCATGGCCCTAAAGGTTTCCCCAATAATGACGAGAGACCGTCGAAAGCAGAAGCACGCATGTGAAGTGGTTATGGATGGGTCAGTATTCGTCTCAGACTTAGGGAGCTATTGATTTGAGGACAGGGTATTCACCCACCATGGTTGGACTAGACAGCTATTGTGGGTGGGGCTTGTCTACATCAAAATGGTGCAAGACTTCTTTGCAACACTTTTGGATGCGGGCACCGACGATGAGTAGTGGGTGGTCACTGTCTAGGGTTTGTCGGTGATGGTCTCACCTGACATCTTTTTCATTTTCTTAGCATCATGCGGCTATAATCAGCCTACTCATCCGCCGAGGTAGTTGATCTGATGTCTAAAGAGTGTTTTATATATTGAAGAGGCAAGACGTATGCCCGATATCCTAATCTATCCATCATCGCGACATGTCACTTTTCTTGGACAGGATGCGTCTGATCCTCTCCCACAAAATCGTTCCTCACAACACCTTCAAGTGTAGAACTCACCTAGCTAGCATGATGTTTATGGTAGCCCTACATCTGCTTTTGAACCTCTCACTCTGCTTTTTCTAAATGATCAGAGCGTAGGTTAAAACAACCTCCTCCTGAGACATGATGTAGGACCTGATGTTGAAGCGCTTCGTCACGGAGAGAGCTGAAACTATCCAGCCCGACAAGCCAAGATTGAGGCAGTTGTTCCGGATCAACGGTGTGACTCCCCGACGTAGCCCCAGACATGCGGCGTCAGAACATGTGCTCGTAGCACAACTGCGACCTTCAACTCAAGAGGTCGGGAAGCCTGAAGATTCTAGGACACCTTCTGAGCTGGCCCCTCGGTATGTCTTATCCGTGAGGGCGGCCTGTAGCGCTCAGGTTCCACACATCGACATTGTTGCGAGTGCGCTCGTAGAGATGCAATCGGACGTATTGGGCTCTTTAATGACCATCCTCGAACGAACTTCTGCTGCTAGAGATTTTTTATTGTATTTCTTTTTTTGATTTTTTAATTTTTGGACTACTATGAGTTAAATCTTTATAATTTTTACAACCACTCACATTACATGCTTGTATGAGTTACATACTCACATACATACGCTTTAATAAAATTCATGTTAGTAGTATTTTTGAAAATAATATTAATAGCTACTATTATTACGATAATAATTAATGTTTTGAATAGGGTAACCATTTGAACTGGGTACTATTATAGCTCCAACGTACTGTTTGAAAATTTACCCCAATAAAAACAGGGTCATTTCTAGAGGACGAACGGTTATTTTACAAGCCTACGACTGCAACCTATTTACCATTTGAACGAAACATAGTAATAAACACAATAGTGATACGTCTTCATTGTATTTCCATTTGAATCAAGTTAAATGTACATATGTACATTCGAACGCAATTGGATTGGGGGCCAAATTTTTCTAGTCTTAATTTTGGTGCGTTTTTGTTTAAACGGTTGTAAGTTTCGTTTAAACACTGTATTGTGAAACTAAAAAAATATAGGAGACCCGAGGGTCCCCAATTAATAATATCTTAATCGCTGAAACACTTGGAAATCTGTATTTGATGTTCATCTTATCCGTTCGAACACCTGAAAATCTGAAATTGATGTCCTTCCGTGACTGTTGAAAAAAGATCAATCACACCGTTTGATCATTGTCACGCCCCGAACGCCATCCCGCAGGGACCGTGACAACCGCGAGCATTCCCCGGGAACACTCCAGCGCTTACACTAACTCTTACAGCGGAATTTTTTTTTTCTTTTTATACACATAGGATGGCTCACTCAGGATCCACATGTTGGCTGAGATACAAACCCAATGATCATAACCTCTCGGTATACACATCATAATTCAGAAAAGTCTATACATTGCATCTTGTTCGCAACTTATACAAAACGTACTAGGGCAACATACTGCCACTTGATCAAAACCAGCACTCCCAAGTGCTACCTCGGAGTTCACCAACTCCGGCTCCAATCCCCAAACTTCCATGATTTCTACGTGAGATACTCCTCTGCTCCCCAGTTATCTTGTGGATCTAGAATGATACGATTTACAAACTATGAGTCGAAAGACTCAGTAAGGAACAACAGTTGAAACATGAACTTTAATAAAACATAGCTTTAAAAGCATACTTACTTCAATACACTGTAGCGATAAGATAAGAAATGCAAAACTGTAAATCATGAGTTAGTGCATAAAAACCATGATGCATATGCATGCTCCGTGATGCACATGTCATGCACTAAAATCTCTTGCCACTCTTGGTCTTTTCAAATGCATTTCAAATCTCGAAATTGGCCCCAGGCCCTTGAAAATCTTTCTTTCATTCTTGCTTATAAAATTGGCCCTTGGCCCTTGAAAATCATTCATTTCATACTTGTGCCACTATTGGCCTTTTCACAACCATTTCGTATCACTTACTTGTGGGCTCGCTCCATTTGACCCCTGAAGTCAGGGTTGTGCGTTCCCTTCAGAACCGTCCCCGAATTCCCTTGGAGACCTTACATCTGGTCGAGCTAGCCTGTAGTTGCCCCAGGCCTGATGGCTAGACACGACCCTTGGAGGCCCACACCTTCTCATTGTCCTTCAGTGTGGTTGCACATACCTTACGGACTAACCCATCCTTCACGAACAACGTCCCTCGGTATGGGCGTCCATTCATCCATCCTTCACGAACAACGTCCCTCGGCATGGATGTCTCAGGTTCCATCCATCCATCCTTCACGAACAACGTCCCTCGGCATGGATGTCGAACCTCACTTAACTTAGTACGTGTTCAACCAAAGCCTCCGGGCTTAATCATAACATAAATTCTCTTTCATTTGCATAAAACAACTTTTCATGTTTCTATGAAATGAACATGCCATGTCACTCTTGAAAACATCGTAATTTCATTTGCATCAAAATGTCTCTCATGCGTTCATGCAAATGATCATGCTATGACATGTTCGAAACATCATGCGTACTTGAAACATTCTTCATGCAATACATTTCATATGTATTAAAAACATCTTGCCATGCACAATAAAACATGTAGTGTATCATTCCAGTTTTCCAAAAGGGGTAAGATTCACTTACAGTACTCATCGCAAATTCTCCTTTGCTCACTTGGCTCCTCGCCTACAAGGAATAGGTTCAATCTTTCAATGTACTGCGTATAGATGAAACCATATCGGTACGTGTCGGTCCTACGAATTACCCGACAGTCCTATCTTGAAGTCCACTAAGGAAAAGTAGCGATAATTCAACGCATTACTTAATTTAATGGTATAATATAGTTGCCGGATATTTCTTAATCCATCTTGAACTTCCCGTTCATCACTTGACTTCGTACCTTCCATTCGTCGGAACGTTCCCGAATGGCAACTATATTATATTTCTTTTTTTTTGATAATATATATATATATCAATATAATTCTTTTAATCATTAAATACTTTATTTAATCTTTATATATTCTTTCGTAACCTCGATGTCCAATATCGAATTCGTAGTCCTTAACCTAACTCGATTACTCCAAAGTACTGGAACTAAACCGCTCTTCGATACGTGCAAGGTTGCTGTTTTCACCTTCTTCGTGGCCAACTCGTATCCAACTTGATCAATTAATTCTTCCTGTCCTTTAACATTGATTCCGAAGCCTATCATGAAATCATCAACAACTTTTCGTCCTAAAAATTCTATATCAAAACAGCAACTTATCTCATGTCCAGTTTTTATTCTCCTGGTCCCATACTTTTAATCTTCCTTTGCATGAACTAATAACCATTAATGCCATCACTTAACTTCATGGAACATGATATATTGTTGCTGCCAAAACCTTTAGGATTGACCTAATGTTCTTCTTCTTTTATCTCTAAGTGTTTCAAGCTCACATGAGCACCAATGAATACAACTCGTCAAAACACAACTTAAATATATTGAATCCTCACTTCATTGGCCAACCCGTGGCCTTCTTGCCCTTATTTCCCTCTTAAGTTTGTTGTTCTATACATGATATAACCATCATGCAATACTTTTAACCATCAAGGAACATCAAGAACTTGCTATACATCAAGGCGATCGGCCAACATGCATGTTATATCATCCCGATTACATGTCATTCCTTTACATGCATATTAGCATTTCTCTATGCAACCCGAGACATTATCCTTGATTAGAGTTTACATTTTTCTCCTCATAAGGTCAAGGCTCTCTAATCCTTAGCTTTGATATACATCTCATTACGATTACGTTTCACTCTGCCCTAAATAGGATTTGGCCAACATTCAATCATTCTAATTAAATCCTTAATCCATGTTTAACATCACAAGGCTTGTTAATCCTTTAACTCGATCCTCTAAGCCTTAACATCTTTTAATTTGTTTGGCTAAAATCCCTAATTTTATTCATTCATCACAAGCAAATAAAATCTCCAATTGTTACAAGCTTGAAATTCGGGTTTCTCTTCCTCATGGCATTCGGCCAACACCAATCTTATGTGTTCTTTAATTACAACTTCATCTCCAATGGTGATCCCATCCTCCATTCAACAATTTCACAACCTAAGAACTACCAATCATAACATAATTCAAGATCAAGGACAAAGTGACATTCGGCCAACACCATATCATGGAACACTTGGACTTTTCTCATTATTCATTTGCATGCAACTTCCTCGATTCACAACCAAACTTACATGCATTTTCCAATAACAAGTCAGTAGATACTCACATTCATTCATGCTCTTAGATCTAACACCAAACATAAGCAGCAAAATGCAATTTAGGGTTGCATGGTTCGGCCATCATAGTGATTTATGCCAAAACTTATGCTTGTCCTATCTCCCTCTTTATCATGCATTTCTTCCATAGTTCGGAACCTCTTTCACATGTATATTGTTCATTAAATCATCATAACAATGGTCAAACACTTAGATCTAACATTCCAACACATCCATAACCATAGATCTAGGGAGATTTACAACTTACAACCAACCAACTTAGCATAAACTTAGATCTAGCTTCCTTTAACATACATTGCACATTTTCTTGCATGATCCTAACATTCAAGCTTAGTTCCCAACATACATGGCCAGATCTAACATCATACACAACCTAGGGTTTTCTAGGCTCAAGATCCATCAACAATCAAGCATGAAACTCAAGATCTAAACAAGGATCACCACATAACTCAAGAACTACATAATATGAGCATTCGGCCAACATAAAGTGTAGAGATCTAAACATTCTTTTCTTGTTGTCTTTTCTTTTCCTTTCCTTCTTCCTCTTGCAAGCCTTCCTTTCCCCTTCACCTCCTTCTTCTCCTTCTTCTTCTTCCTTACACGGTTTCTCCCTTGATTTTTCCCCTTTCTCCCTTTTCGGTTTCTCTCTTTTTCTCTTGTTTCTCTTTCTTCTTGGCTTGAGTTGATCGATCAATATGACACAAAAGACTCCAAAAGGTGGTGATGGGAGATGTTCAATACGTAAAAGGAAAAGCCAAGGCAAAGGAAGTTTGCACTTGGTCTAAATTTCGGCAAAGGGGGGGGGGGTTCTCCAAAGTTCACTTTTTAGCAATTGTCATTTCATGTCTCTTTGTCTCCTTTGGTTTAGAACTAGTCTAGTTCACTTGGTTGAAATCCAACTAAAAGGGTTCATGGTTACTAAATGGGCTTAATAATCCATCATCATAATTCAAGGCCCATTAGGCTAAATCTCAAATCCAATTAACAAGTTTAAAGAATAGGGCCCAATAACATCAATCTTTAAAGCTAGGCCTAATAACATAAATCTTTAAAGTTAGGCCCACTAACATTTCAATCACATAAGACTTTGGCAGCCCAATAATATTTGTCCAAGGCCCAATATCACAAGTCTCAAGTCCATTTCGCAAGCCTAAAGGCTAAGGCCCAATAACCTAAATCCTTAAAGCCCAATAATCATTCAATGGCAGCCCATTATCATTAATTTAAAGGCCCAATATCCCCTTAATATTCTAAGTCTTCTAGCAGCCCAATATCACAACTTCAAGGGCCTATCATCACATGTAATTGGGCAGCCCACTTGATTAAATTTCAAGGCCCATCATTCCTAATTTTCGGCCAAGCTTGGGCTGTCCATTTTCAGCCCATTCTTTTAGGCTTTAAGTCCAACCATTTAAACCTTAATAGCCAATAATATGGTCCATAGCATAGTCCTTCAAAAATTAATCAAGGATATAGAAAATAAATAAAATTCAGCAACTTAAAGTTGACTACCTCCAAAGTTAAATCTTATCCATTGAAATTCCATAATGCTCATTAAACTTAGACCATACCATGGCCTCCATTAATTCAAAACAAATCACCAATTCCTTAAGCTTACAACAGAGTACGTACTGATTTTTCGGGGTCTCACAATCATAAACCTTTTCGTTTGAACAGTAACCTTCATTGGAACATTCATGCTGTCTCCCACCTTCATTTTTCGAGGTATTTGTTAGAGTTGGGCTCTCCCCGCTATAGATCTGATCCATTGGTACTCGCATATGCTAATGTGTGCACCTGAAGGACTAAAGGGAGATGTTTACTCACATGTTCGGTTGTTAAGGGCACAATTTCGAAAGAATTCATGAACCACGATGAATTTGGAGTAACAAATAAGATAAAGGTGGATCATGCTAGTACACTAAAGTTTCCTACGAAAGTGACCAATATCAATGTGACAACAGGATTGAGATGGATGTTGAAAAGAATCAAGAAATAGTGGAGGATTGGAAGATAAATGAGGATGGAGATTTTTGTTTACCTTGATGACTCAATGTTAAAGAGAAAGCTTTCCCATATCTCTATCCTCCTAATGAAATCCAATGCTTTAATATTTTTGGATTTTTTACAGCGTTTTCAGACGACTTTAATGATGACTCATGCATTTTTGAAAAATTATTGTGTACATAATTATGTTTAACTATTTCTATTCATGTATGCACAGGGGCGGAACCACATGTGGACCATGGGGGACAGCCACCCCCCATGGCCTGACTTTCCTTCAATTTTTTTTTTATGAGTGTTAAGAGCCAAGTCCGCCCCCAGCAACCCAAGCCTGACCCCCAGCTACCCAGGCCCCCAAATTTTTTTTATTTCATTGTACATAATGTGAAATAAGTACTCTTGTAAGAAATGAACATGAAATTCGCTTTTTGATTTTTTTGTGTATTAGTCTTTCTTCTCTGTTCTCCTTGGCTATGATGTATTAAACTTTGTCCTATATATCTACATGGAATTATAAACTTCAATTCATAAGAAATGTATGATTTAATTGCTTCAAGAGCTTTCAAGAAGCAAAGAAAAATTTAAGGCCAATTTTCTGACCAAATTAGATCATCTAATTTGGAGAAGTAGAGATCAAGCATATATTACCTATAACATTCATTGTTGTTCGTATTAATTACCGGACAATTTGAACCCTATAATATTCAATATTTTGGATGCTTATCTGCTGCGAAACTCAGAGGAACCACAAGGAGAAGGGATCAATAGGGAATTAAATAAGTAGAAAGGAAAACAAAATAGTATAGAAAATAATATTCCAAATATGGCCAGACATTGCAAATTTTTCTTCCCCTCCCGTTAGGGTATGGAGTTGTGTTTTATCTCAATGCTTAATTTTACAACTGATCATGACATGTTGCCTAATCCGCCAGCAATAATGGACTACACTATGCTCCTTAGTTGATTCATCCACTCATATACATTAAGCCCATGTCATACTTTGACCTTTTCCAGCCCCAGCCCCAGCTCCATTCAATCTATCCCAAGACCGATCGCCGAGGCTATGGGCGCTATTCCTACAGCCTAGATAACGAAATTAGAGTACAAGGGAGCATTACGCAATATAATAAATAGGAGCTGCTACCTCAGGTCAACTAAAATTGTGAATTGATCATATTATGCTTAGAGATCAACTTCGAACCTACATTTATGATTTGAGAAGTCATGATGCTTTTTATGAGCTTAAAGATATTAGATGTCTTGCTGTGAAGATGGTTGAGACAAGAAAACATACTATATATGCATTAGTTTATCAGCTAATTGAGTTAGCATTGGTCTTACCAGTTGCGACTGCAACCGTTGAGAGAGTGCTTTTAGTGCTTTTAGCCATCTCCAATGCTAGACGCGGGTGCGAGCGGACTAGAGGGTTACGTCTAGACAACGCACAAACTAATGGGAAATTTCAAGTGCATATTCCAAATGGTGTGGCCAGTGAGGGAGTTCGTGTTTTTCGGCTCTCATCCAAAATCGGAAGCCTCGTTCATGTTATTGCACCACAGTGGTACCAAAGTTGGCCTAAGGTTTTGGCAGAAACTAGAGCGTCTTTTGTTGGTAAGTAATTTCAAGGATCTCTCAGGTTATTAATATAACAATAGTTCTTGACAAACATGTTATTTTGTTATATCTATTTCAGGACAATTTTTAGTTCGATTACGAACATCTTAAAGTCGTACTGACCATTCAGCAGAAAATGACCGCAGCCTACCGACAACACAAGGGCTACCAACACACACGAGAGATCGATTTGACAATTTTACCGTTGTACCGGTCGATTGGTTCAAGTAGTCGTTGCCCAACGGTCATAAAATTTGAATTATGTCAAATTTTTGTCCTACGCGCCCGGTCGACCGCTATAAATCATTTTCATCATCCGCTATAGGCGGTCAACCGCTTCATGTAGAGGTCGACCGCTACAATTCATTTTCATAGACCGGTTCATTTAAAACCATGTTTTTGACCACTTTTAAACACCCAATTTTAAAGGCTTACTTCCCATAAGTATATGAAAGGTTTGAGAATATATTTAAGGTGTTTTGAAACCTTTAAAAACATTTTAATCTTTCAAACAAAAGGTAAAACGGTTTATGCACGTTTTGAAAGATATACAAGTGCGTGACTGAAATCCTTGTCAAGTGTGAAATAAAGAGTTACAAGGATTATACCCTAGGGTCTTGAATCTTCACTTTAAGCTCCTTGCATCTTCTTGTTCTTCTTTCTTCAAGGTTTGGATCTTTTTGTCAAGTTGTCTTTGTCTTTGAATATGTTCATTTTGTAAACTTCATCTATTTATTGAAATCATCAAAATCTCGATTGTGCACAAAAGCCAACAATCTCCCCCTTTTTGATGATGACAATAAATTGATAGTTTTGGGATGACTCCCCCTATCTTTTGCAATTGGACAAACATTTAAAACTTGGAGACAAAGTATTAGTACTAGCCATTTGGATTCATAAAGAGTAATACAATCAAAACATAATCTAAATCAAAAAGGAGAATACATAGTCATCAAAACTATTACCACATTTATCCCCTTTTGTCACATCAAAAAGACAAAGCTTACATTTCTCCCCAAATATGTATTCAAAAAGCAATGAGAATACAAGCATGTATACATTTAAGAATTCTCCCCCTTTGTCAATCAAAAGGAGAATGCATGGATAGAATTCAAAAATCAGTTAAAAGAGATAATCCAAAAGAATAACTTGTAGTTTTAAATGACAATCTCATTGAAATGGTATAGAGGATGTCTAGCGGGGACTCAAGAGTCCATCGCTGTTACGATAGTAGCCCACCGAGTGGGTTTGTACCAACCTCTTAGCTACCAATGACAATTTAAAGGTCATTCTCAACCAAAAAAGTTTAAGCTCTCAAAATCTCATCAAAAATCATGATTTTGTAAAAGTGATAGCTTATAGATGTTCCATTTTGATAAATGCAAGAAAATATGTGAAAGATAAATACATTTGCATTTATAACATTTAACAACCAAGAAAATATCATAGAATATAATTAGCCAACAATTTAAAAACTTATTCTCAAATAAGGATTTAGATGTTACCAAAGGTTTCCCCTTAGCGTTTGTCCTCAAATGTCACAAGCCTTTTTGATAGGCAAGTTTCATCAAAGCACCGTTTGTTGCTCCATCTTACAAGAGAATCAAGAAACCATTTTTGGTACCCAAGCCTTCTTGGGTCCTTCGATGTTAGTTTTGGTTCCTTTTGGAACCCATATCTTCTTGAGAGTTTTGCTCCCAAGTTTCTTTAATGCACAATCAAAGATAAGATGCCCATCTTTATTGCAAAAATGACATGTTTGAGTAGGTGAATTATAAGATTTAGCCTTCACAAAATAATTCTTAAAATATTTTTGGTGAATTGAAGGCTTGTAGCCTAAGCCACTTTTGTCAAAGACACATCTTTGACTACTAAGCATGTTTTCCAAGATTTTGCTTCCTTTAGTAAACTTCTCAATAATTTTGCTTTGAGAAACAATCTTGTTGTTCAAAGCAACCTTTTCATTTTCAAATTCTAAAGCTTTTTGTTGTGATAAATCATTTTCAAGATTTAGAGTGTTTCTCTCATTTTTCAATAAATCAATTTAATTTGAGATCAAAATGAGTTTCTTTTTCAAAGATGTATATTTTGAACCTAGTAGTTCGAATTGACATAAAAGATCATTAAAAGCATTTTGAAGCTCACTATAAGAAGTTTCATGCTCATCATCGGAAGAGAGTACCTTATAATCATCCTCATCAGTGTCTTCAAATGCCATGAAGCACATGTAGGCAATTTCTCCATCTTCTTCTTCTTCGGAGGAGGAGGAACTTTCATTGTTAGCCTTCCAGGATGTCTTCTTGTATTTGAGGCTTCTGTTTCCTTTCTTGCTTTTTAGGAAGTTCTTGAACTTTCTAGTCATTAAGACTATATCTTCCTTATCTTCTTCTCCATCTTCAATTATGGAGGATTTGGGAGCGATCCTCATCTTTTTTGCTTTCATCTTCGTTTTCGAGCATTTGGATTTCATGGGTCATTAAAGATCCAATGAGCTCATCTAGAGGAAGCTTGGTGAGATCCTTGGCTTCTTGTATGACGGTCACTTTGGCCTCCCATGCCTTTGGTAGTGACCTAAGGATTTTTCTCACCAAATCAGAGTTAGTATATGATTTACCAAGAGCATTTAAAACATTTATTATTGTGGTAAATCTAGTATACATGTTAGACATAGATTCCTCGGGTGACATTTTAAATAACTCATAGTTATGAACAAGCATGTTGATTTTTGACTCTTTGACTTGACTTGTTCCTTCATGAGTAACTTCGAGAGTATGTCATATATCTTTAGCATTTGAGCATGATGCAATTCTATTAAACTCTCCTCTATCCAATGCACAATATAATATGTTCATGGCTCTTGCATCTAGAGAGATTTTTATTTTATCATTTGCATCATATTCGTTTTCGCTTTTAAGGGTTTGAACCTCTCCAACTTTCTTTGTCGGAATATGAGGACCATTTAAAATGCATATCCACAAATTATAATTAATAGATTGAAGATAAATATTCATCCTAACTTTCCAATATGCATAATCACTTCTATTAAAAAATGGTGGTCTAAGTGTGGAAAGTCCTTCAACTTGAGTATTGAAGCTTGTAGTTGTCATTCTAACTCAAGATGTTTAAATCTTGTAAATATGAGCACCTAGCTCTGATACCAATTGTGAGTCCTAGTTTCAGGATTAAGGCAACCCAAGAGGGGGGGTGAATTGGTTTTCTAAACTTTTGGATATTAACCCCCCAAAATCATGTTTGCAAAGTAAATACTAATTTAGCACAAGTATACTGATATAACAAATATGTAAGTGCTAAATGTAAAGAGTAGGGATAGAGAAAGCAAACACGTGATTTTTAGGTGGTTCGGCAAACCCGCCTACATCCACCCCTCGAGCTCATTCACCGAGCCTTGAGGTTTTCCACTATCTTCCAATATCTTTTACACACTAGCTTCCGGGTGCTAGTGAACCGTACAAGTGTTTTCCCGAGATTAACACTCAAACCCTTCCAAGTGGTTTTTCGGGCTCACCACTCACAACCTAACCAAGCTTGAGATATACCCTCTCTAAGTTTCTTCTTTAGTGAACAACCTCACTAAAGGAAACACCTCTATTGGATTGGTAGATGGAAGAACAAAAACTCTCTTGATAGTGTAGATATGAAAATGGAAGGCTCTATCTCTTGATTCACACAAAGACAAGGATATGAAAGTGTGTTTTGTGTGAATGCTATGAGAAATATCGAATAAGAAGGTTTAGAATATTTCTCAAGTAGTATAAATGATATGTGGTCGTTGCATATTAATTTTAGACGAAATGAAGGTGTATTTATAGGCCACATATGAAAACTAGCCGTTAGGGGTCGATTTGACAATTTTACCGTTGTACCGGTCGACCGGTTCAAATAGTTGTTACCCAACGGTCATAAAATTTGAATGCTGTCAAATTTTTGTCCTACGCGACCGGTCGACCGTTAGAAATCATTTTCATCATCCGCTACAGGCGGTCGACCGCCTCATGTAGGGGTTGACTGCTACAATTCATTTTCATAGACCGGTTCATTTAAAACCATGTTTTTTACCACTTTTAAACACTCAATTTTAAAGGCTTACTTCCCATAAGTATATGAAAGGTTTGAGAATATATTTGAGGTGTTTTGAAACCTTTAAAAACATTTTAATCTTTCAAACAAAAGGTAAAACGGTTTATGAACGTTTTGAAAGATATGCAAGTGCGTAATTCAAATCCTTGTCAAATGTGAAATAAAGAGTTACAAGGATTATACCCTAGGGTCTTGAATCTTCTGTTTAAGCTCCTTGCATCTTCTTGTTCTTCTTTCTTCAAGGTTTGGATCTTTTCGTCAAGTTGTCTTTGTCTTTGAAGATGTCCATTTTGTAAATTTCATCCATTTATTGAAATCATCAAAATCTCGATTGTGCACAAAAGCCAACAAATACCAAAAGTGTCATATTGAAATGCCAATTACAAATATTTATTCTTGTTGTTGGGTTGTCATATTCGGGGATGGAAGCCATGCCAAATATATTTTTGCTTTAAATTAAAAATAAAATCATAAAACAATTAATTTTTTGGATTAAAAAAATTAAGGCTTTTGAAGAACATTAAACAGGATGCTTCCATCCCAAATGTTTTTCAAAAACATTTCGAAGATTGAATTAGGGGACAGCCAAATATATAATTATCTGTATTACCTAGCTACACCGCGGAATATATTACGATTAATGCAACTTCTGTTTGTTCCAGATCCCTGAACGGAAAATCTATATAGTTTTCTTTCTCTTTTAATAGAATTGAGAATTGAAGCTATTCAGAGGTTTCCCACTTCGCCTTTTGTGATGTGTATATATCACACTACAAGAAAAAACATTGTGTGAGAAAAAACTGTCACCCAAAGTACAAATTTCGTCACATAAGGTTTTGGGTGACAAAACCGGGTTGTCACCCGGTTTCTCACCTAAAGCCCGTAAGACAATGTTTTAGGTGATGATTTTCGTGTTCTGTCACTCAAAACCTTTCGGACCGTTTATAAATACGTCCGAACGGTTTGGTGCCATACTGACGAAATTCAAAATCGTCATGCCCAGTACAATCCATCCAATCGTATGAGCTATGCGAACGTTCTCTCTATACGTTCGCACAGCTCATGTGAACGATTAATCCAATGTGACGAAATACATTTTGTCACGCAATAAACGTCCGCACCGTTGTATATCCACGTCTGCAAGGTAATGTACAATTGTCCGGACGCATTTGGGAAGACGTCAGCACCATAGTTTCATTATGGAGAAAAATATTGTCATCTAAAATGTCCGTGTGAACCTTTATGTATACAGTTCGGACTCCGTTTACGTTGAAAACGATCGAACGTCTTGCGGTACAGTTTGGACGCTTTCTTATATTACATATCGTGTGGACGGGATAGACACCGTTCGGACTAACGAATTTCAAGCAAATTGTGCGGACGGATAGTAATGCGTGCACACGATAGCAACGAAAAAGCTTCGTGCGAACTAGATGATGTAAGCCGTCCAAAAGGGTTTCTATATATTTGAATTAATTTAATTAAAATTTATTAAATAATATAAAGATAAAGATATTCGCTGCTGTAGATATAATAAAATATCTACAAATATGCAATCGTTATTAAAAGTAAATAAAATACATAATCGATAAGTACTGACAAAGTAGTAAGAATACAATAATCTACCCAAATTTTCATTTAGGTATCGATCGAGATTGCATCTGTCTGATCTGCTCCATCAGCTGCTCACGCATATGCTCCGCCATTAGTGGCATCCTCTGTTCTTGTTGTTCCACTAGGTTCCTTTGCTGCTCCTGCAGCATCTTCTGGTGCTCTTCATCTTTTTTCCGTTGCTGCTCCGCCATCATTTTCATCAGCTCTTCATCTTTCTTCCGTTGTTGCTCCTCGCATCGTCTGCTCCATATCTGACTGCTTGACCAGAAGCGCTTCATCTCCTCAATCTGTAATTTGGCCTTTTCCAATCTTCGAGACATATCAACGGACGATGCTGATGACGATAATCCAACAGACCGTACTGAACGGCCTAAACCTCGCACGTAACCCGCTTTCGTCCCCAACACCTCAGTGAAGATCTCTACTTCGGTGTATGACTTTCCCTCTAACTCGTGTTGCAGCTGTAATGCCTCCATTTTTTCCTACAAAATTAGAAAAGAATATAAAAACAATACATATGAAACATAAACGCATACGAATGCGTCATTAACACTAACATTACAACTTACAAAATTTTCTCGTGCATCTTCTGAAGTCCATATGCCATCCTTAGTAGTGTGCGTCTTTTATAAAGCAACGAAGGACTAATTTCATCACATTCTGGATTTTTCTCTACACCAAAAAAAATATAGAACATGTATATTAAAATACCTAAGTCATTTATTTAAATAATAAATATTAAAAATAAAAATTTATTACTTACTAACGATGCTCTAGCGCGTTGGAAGGACCTCTCTCCCTATGTGTGTACAATCTTCAGCTTAGCTCTATTCTCCTTGTTGATTGCACTTCTCCTCTGCATTGTACATTTACAATTGTTAACACAATTAAGCATATGGCTAAAATGAACGTTCAGATCGAAATAAAATGTTTAACCTGAAATTCATTGCTCGCGAATAAATCACAAACACGAGTCCATTCTTCCTTGTTCATATCGTGATACGAGTGCTCTAACGCCTCTTCTTTGGAATTGAACACCGAGTAATGCTGGAACATTCTATATCTGTGCGTTCTGTACTCTGTGTTCATCGTTGACGTCACAATGATGCGATCCTCGGTTCATCACATACGATTTAACCTCGTCAGGGATCTCCTTCCACTTACTCTTCTCAAATGGGACAATTCAAGAATTGCATCCAGTTCGTTATCCGAACTTTGTGTAATTTTTAAAAGGGGTCTAAGGCTACTACATGAATGAATGCCATGGCAAATAATACCGTTCGGACGTAATATAACGGTCCGAACCACACACAAAGACGTTCAGATACGTTTTAAACCGCGTACGAACCACAAAAATGGAGTCTGAAAGGCAAATCAACCGTTCGTACTGCGATTGTCAAACAAGAATGTTCTTAGACGCACAGACTCAATTTCAGCCCAAAATCTTGTCAAAATCAACCAAAATCACAAACACTTCAATATAAACACATCACAACCAACCCCAAACTAAATTACTATCATTTGATAACCTAAAATTTCGAAGAACACAAACTTTCATATATTAAAATACAAGTTTTTCATCCTAAAACAATTCAATTTAAATACAACTAACCTCAAATGCAATGCAACTTCAAATTCTAAAAGAGATGCTCCTTTCACACCCTCTTCAATGAGATTGAACGCCCAAATCAGCTCTACCTTCCTCCTCGTGCTCAAATATCTCTTTTACGTTTTTCGATTTTTCCTCCACTGTCTGTGAATCTGTAACTTTCATACGCTTGAATATCGTTCGGACAATTCAAGGTCATGCGGACGCTTACGTGTATTAGTTTTTTAGGGAATTCATGCTGCCAAAATTTTAAATAGCTAAAGTTAGTTAATAATGTAAATAATCTTAAGTGGATAAAGTTCTAAGATTAATATTTTTTTGAATGAGTGTAGCGAAATTAGAAACGTAAAATTAATTAAAATATATTGACTCTGTTAACTTTGACTTTGAAATTATTAAGTTCTAATATCAATAATAAAATTGAATGAGTATTTTGAAATTAAAATATGTTATTAAAAACATATTGTATGGGAAACATTTTGTATGGATAACATAGCTAGATAACATATATATATCACATATCGTCAAAACACAATATAAACAAAATAACATCAACTAAATATCAATCGATATCCACAAAATATAATAGAAAGAAAATATCCTTAAAACACAAGATAAACAAAATAATATCAACAAAATACCCATAGATAAACATAATATAAACAAAATATTCTGAAAACACAATAAAAAAACTAGAAGTCATCATCTTCATCATCGCCATCATATGTTATATTTAGAACGTCACGGATATGTTTGAGGTGCTCCTCGATTTCCACTATTCGCCAAGTCAATGCAACTAACTCAGCACTGCTTGTGGCTTTCATCATGGCCTCCCGAATCTAAGTGATCTCCTTCTTCCACTCAGAGTCAATGTTCACGAACTTATTCTCCAAAACAGTCAGCCGTAAACTGATATCACTAACTATCTTGTGGGTGGCATGCAAGACCGATGGCATCCGCAATGTCAGCTGCTTCATCATGTCGTCCATCCAACCAGGTCGCTCTGTGCCAAATCCCTGGGTCGAGCTCTGGCCAGGATCATGTTGTTCCCTTGCCACCCCAGGCTACTCCTGTCTTGTTTATACACATCGATTTTGGGTACCAGTAAGGAGTGCAAGAACTGGGTCAGCAGAATCCCGTGCGGCAATGAAGTCGTAACATCCATCTTTAGGGCCGATAATGTGCTTCCTCGGGTCGATAGCGGAGCATAAGATCAAGTGCATGATCTGCCCGAAAGGACACAACTGCCCGTGTACCATATATGCTTCGTCCAAAATCGTTGTATCAGCACCCATCATGGTCTGGAATAACTTCGCCTTAGTAGCCGACCCTCCATGCTCATCAGTAGGTTTGGGAACGTTGTCAAATCCCGCTCGTACCCTAAGAATCTCGCCAACTCTTCCGGCGAGAATACGATTGGAACATTACGGACTGTGACATCCATGCTAGGCTCCTCGATGTCCGTCGCCCCCAAAATAGCATAATAGAACTCCCGCACCAAGTTCGTCGATGCATACCCGGTCCTATGAATTTGTGGAAGCCAACCAATCTCCTCTACGACCTCCGGAAGTGTCTGGCCCTCAAAAGTGACATCATAAAAATCTGCCAACTTTATGTCTCACTCCACAACAATCAAGCGCGACATAATAATCGCTATATGCTGGTCCAATAATAAGGTGGAACTGGAAGATTGCTCCATCTCAGCTTGCCTACTCGTACATGCACTCTTGCTCATTTTTAAAATCTGTAAAAGCATCGAACTGTTACAAAGGCGTCCGAACCAACAAAAAACGTCCAAACCAAAATTTCAAAGCGTCCAGATGTAAAATCGAAGAATAATAATATCTTCCGGACGGAATTAATTCAATGTTAAAATGTTCGGACTAAATTCAAAACGACGTAGCGACTGCTAATACGTCCCAACTTAAATAAACCAGTCTGAGCGCCCTCAACATCAATTCGGGACAAACAATAAAAAACAACGTGTTCTTCCTAACGGCATTCGAAAAAGTCCGGCGTTAAACATTAACGTCCGGACATTAACCTAAGGGTCCGGTCTCAAACGTAAAATTCCGGACGTATAACGTAAAGGTCCAGACCTTCATGTTAAAGTCCGGACTTTAAACATTAAATTCCGGACTCTAAGGTAAGGGTCCGGACTCTGAGAGAAGGGTCTCGACTCTACCATAAAGTCCGGACACTGTGTCACTGCCGGGTTACCTCAACCATGGCAACGCCCTCCACCACCGTACACGCAAAAAAACACAACCAAAATACAAACTATCATACACACAACAATGCTAACAATTAACACAATCAATTTTTACATAAAAAAATAAAAAAACACAATGTACAATGCAAAAAATAGAATTGAAAATCTATACGTAAAACTATAAAAAAATGAAATTTTTATGGCTAAAATCATGTTAAAAGTAAAAAGAAAAACATACCTTAACGAGATTAGAGCTTAGAAAGAATAATATTAGGTCAAGATTTGAGACCTATGAGATTTTGAAGAGACGAGTAGTTTGTTATGAAAATGCCGAACTGTTGGGCTTTTGTCAAAACTCGTCCCCCCGTCCGAACCTTACACTAACAGTCTGCACAGTAATTTTAACCAAGTGGCCCAATAACGCACGCTTATTAAATGCCAAAATTTAAACCGTTTCAAACGGTTCAGCATACTTGGCACCGCACGTTTGGCTGACCCACACTTCTAAACACATAACAAACGTTCGGACGTTCACAACTGTTTCCCACCATCTTGTTACGTAAACACGTGTAAACCATGCGACGGTTAAATATCCTTCCGGACCCTATACTAACAATCCGGACGGTAAGTTTTCTCACGTATCCCAAACAACGCACGCATATTAAATGCCAAAATTTAAACCGTTTCAAAACGGTTCGGCACACTAAATACGTCCGGACCTATTTTAGACGTTTGAACTTAATTACTTCTAAACCGCGTAACGTGGCACCACACATTTGGCTAACGCAGACGTTAGAACACGTTCGGACGTGCACAACTATTTCCCACCATCTTGTAATGTAAACACATGTAAACCATGCGACTGTTACATAGGAGTTCGGACGTGTTGCTCCTACGTTCCAACGGTGTCGCCTAATTATAACAGTCCGGACTGTATCCCTCTATGTTCGAACGCTTATTTGTTATGTAGTCTCGACGTTATGGTTGTAGCCCGAACAGCTGATTTGATAATTTAAATAAGTGAAGAAATTAAATTTTAGTTAATTAAATTAAAATTGGTAACAGTTAATTACACTACCTGTTCTGTTAACATAACACTTGTACTAGTAGCCTATTTAATCTTAAAGATTATCCCTTTAAATTGTACTAAATTTTATCAAGTGAAAGAATATAAACTAATTTTAAATATAAAAAATAATCCAAATACTGAACGAAAAATATGATGACATTATCAAGTACAAGCCTGAGACGGTCTTTCAAACGATATGTAAATAATTAATACTAATAAAACATAAACATGAAACTAATCCAAATCGATAGTTGGCTCGTCCAGATCTAAACCGAGAGCATCACGAACATGCGCCAAATGCTCCTCCATATTATCCACTCGTAGCTCTATCGGAACAGTCTGGACAGATCGGGACAACTCAGACAATTGCTCTCTCACAAAGAACAACTCCCTCAACATAATATTGAGCTCTTCCGTCAAGCGGCATTGGAGCGTCATACACAACGAATGTGTCCGCATCACTATTTCCCAAATACTCTTCCTCAACTCCACTAAAAAGGCGTCTGCCCAAGCTTGTCGCTCTGTCTGTCTCCCAACATTGGTGTTATTTCTCCCTGAGTGTTCCATTGTCAACCTAGAAAAAACCGTCTGACCCATATAAAAAACGTTAGAATGAAAATCAAACTGGTCGTCTAAATTGTATACCGTCCGAACAGATAAAAACAGTCCGGACGTTGTGAACAACAGTCCGGACGTTGTGAAAAATAGTCTGGACTGTGTTTAACACCGTCCAAACGGTATTTCGACGAACCGAACCAAAACAACTTAATTTAATCAACGAAAACAACCGAAAAATTAAATAGCGGACGATATTGAATCAAAATATATGAACTTAAGAAGCAAATTTATGAAAAAACATTTACCTGAATGTTGTTTTAGAGATCTTGAATGAGAAGTCCTTGGGAGAAAAGTTTGAGAGACGAGAGTGTTTGGGAGAAAAGATTAAGAAAGGAGAGAGAGTTTGTGATCTTCACAAAGTCTAAATGTCCCTCGAACACGTCCGAACGTACTTTGGAAGAGTCCGAACGTGTTTCTACTTTACACGTAGCCGAATAAAATTTAACGTCATTAAATATATTGATGGATTCGAAATGTATCTAGAACTTTACCCGTCCGGATTGGTTATTGGTCCTGACGTCTGGGAAAAAGAATCTAACTTAAGCATTCGGACGCCCTTTTTGGATTGTTCGGACGTTGTTTGAAAAATTGTGACGATTCTAATTGTCACTAAGTTAAGACGATTTACAATTAGTCACCTAGTACATAGTCCGGACGTGGTCGTGTAGAGTCCGAATGATTTTTTTTGTGACGATTTTTATCATCACTCATTGGTGACTGGTGTATGTCATCATTCCTGAAATACGTCTGAATGCGTTTTTGAGGGTCCGGACGGTATTGTGGTTCCTGCATAATATTTAGTGACGAAATTAATATTTTGATAGGAAAAAACTATTTTAGGTGATAAAATCTGGTTTGACACCCAAATTTTTGTCACCTAAAAGCTCATTTATTGTAGTGTCAACGTTTATGCGCTAATTGCTCCCCTGCCGTTGTTAATTTTTTAGGTGTCCTTCAGGACTTTATGTCTTGTAAAGTATTTTAGCGTGTGTGGCTGGGCTTCGTCAAAAGTCAAGCCGCTGATCCCCACGTGCATGTTGAGAAGCAATTTCAACATAGCATTTATATGCAACCTGTTCATTTGAAAAGTGAATCACCTTTCGTTCTCTTTGTCTCTCCTCGTGTTCTCGTGTGTTTGTTGTCTTTTTGTAGTTGATTTTTTCGTCGTTTGAATTCCGTTATTTGCACTCTGTACTTTTTTCAATAAATAATATGCACCTGTTTCACTAAAAAATGAAATGTGAACCTTGCGTTATTTGCAGTGTTCTCGTGCGTTTGTTGTCCTTTTGTTGTTGGTTTTTTCGTCGTTTGTATTCCGTTATTTGCATCATCTGTACCTTTTTCAATATATAATATGCAACTGTTTCACTGAAAAAAGAAATGTAAACCTTGCGTTTTCTAAAAGTGACCGACAAGCTGCAAGCTGCAATTAGCTTAGCTGAAGACTTTAATTATTTGCATTTATTGAAATGCGCCATGTTAAGTGCAATTATAAAAGGATAATAGTTTTTTTTTGAAGTTTAGGCAGCGTGAAAACCGAGCAGAGAGACGATAGAAAAGAGTGACACATTTGAGAGGTGTCTATTGTTATTCCCGTATTTTTTGTATATGTGCGAGTAACTTTGGTGTATTAGAGTTTTAGTCTTGAGTGTTGTATTATCACTTTTTAATTTCTATATTTTTATAGTGTATTTCTTTCTGAATTTCGGTCAAGAAACGTAGGCTTCAAAAGTAAATTACATAAATCTTGGTCTTTTGTGTGACTGCTGATTTTATTCTCATTTTTTACTTCTTATCCAACCTGAATAATATTTATTCTTATCACAACAAATATCTTTCTAAAATTTTCCAGGAAATATCAGTATATCCGATGAGTATTGAGTGAGAGAGAGATCAAAGTAGATGCAAATTAGATATATGTATACCGTTTTGCAATCTATCGATAAAATGAATTGGGTTTCTTTTAAGTTGAGAATTGCATTGCCTATTGATAGTTTTTCGGAGCATTAATGCTAGTGACAAAAAAATCCATATATGTATCTATTGTTTAGAAACTTTTGGGGACCCAATTTTGTACGTTACAAGATTTCTGGGTGACGAGAATATATATAGTATATGGGGTTCGGTTAAGGTGCTGATTCTTAAGCTGCTGATGGCTGCTAATAGACGGCCACGATCAAAATTTTAAGATCTAATGGCTTCTATCACGCCACATCAATTAACGAACTTGACCCGTGAACTGACCCGATTCGACCTGTTTAATGGTGTTGACCCGCAAACTGACCCAGCAAAAAAAACCCAAATATTTCGCTCTTCTTCTTCGCACACTCCATCCCTTCTTCGCAGAAACTCCCAGCCGCCTAGCATCGCCCTAGAGTCTCCCAGCCGCCCAGCGCCGCCACCCATCCCTGCTTTGAGTTTGTGTGTTTTCTGTTGACATTCTGATTTTTGATCTTATGCAAGGCAAGCGGGAAGCTCTAGATGAGCTAGAGAAGATTGAAGTGAAGACACTGAAGAAGAAGAAAGAGGAAACTAGTAGTTCATATGATTCATCTTCATCAGAATCTGAAAAAGAAGAGGTTGGACTAAATAACAAAGAAAAATCACCTTTTTAGCTTATTTTATGCGTAATTTGGGTTCGTATCGTTTTATGTTTGTTTTATGTTAAAAATATTTTCCGAAAAACAAGTCTTCTGGGTAGCATTTTGGTTCTGGAACATCATACTTTTGGTTCTGCCCTTTTCTCAGATTCGCATAATTTTGATGACCAAATTATCATGTGAGCTGTTCGTTAAACAATCTTCAACTAAGTGTTGTTGTCCATAAGAATTATATGAATCTGGAGAAAGGCTGAAACACAAATGATATGCGCAGTTAATAAATGATGTCTACAGTTGAGTCTTGTCAACAAAATCTCCATGTTGCATGAATTAAGTACATAATTGGAAAGGAGGCCTTATGCTGAATTATCGTGTCATTCTTTCTCTCAGAAGCCTGGAGCAAAAAAACTGGCAATTCCTGCTAAAAATGGTATTGTTGGCTACCCTGTTAAGAAGGGCAAGGAGCCTAGCAGTTCAGATTCCGAATATGATAAAGTGAGTACTCTAATTACTTTTGTGGGTGCAGCCATATGCACTTGCTGATGACTGTGCGCACCTTCTGAACATTGTGGGCGTCTAGATATTGGTCTAAAATATCTGAGTGGGTGTGAAATATTGAATTTTTTTTCTCTGTTTAAGGTTCCAAAGACTAAGGTAACTGCATTATCAAAAAATGTGATGAGGAAGATGTGAGTATCAGCTACAAACTCTCTTGATTTTTATTCTCTATCTTTTCAATGCCTCGTGTCTTTATTGCACCTATTTTGAGTTTTCAGTTACTGTGGTTACTATTAAAATGTGATGCTGTTAAAAGTTAGTATATATGATGTAATATTAGTTGAACCCTTGTCACCTATTTTGTATTTGTCAAATGATTGACCTGATTTCATGGTTACTTAATACTTGAACTGTTTTTGTAAAGCATCTTGGTGCTGTTACAATATCATATGGCATTGCAAAGTTCTTGAAACATATATATCCTTCGTCCCATGCTTAAAGACTCCTTACTACTTGTGCCCTTGGTAAGCGTTATTATCTTTTCTTGGTTGGCCTCTCAAGGCCCATTCTAAAAACTGTCTTCCTGGAGTTGAATCAGTCGGTCCTTTATTCCTGGAGTTGGATAAGTCTTTTTTTCTCCATTTGAAGTGATTATTAGTCTGGTTTCTCAGAAGGGACACAAAAGAAAGTAGAAAGTTGGCTTTTATGGTCTATATGTTTTCAGAAAAAAGAATTTAACTTTCCCATATGCTTTTGCATCATTTTTCACTTCCTCGGTTTGCTTATAATGGCAAATCAAAAAATAAAATTCCTTTGAACCTGTAATTGGTTTGACTTTATTTTTATGATTCTATTTTTGTATTTTTTTCTTGATAGGATGTGATCATATTAATTGATGCTTCAACAATTTGGTGATCTTTTGCAGTAACTACTCTTTTGGGCATAATAACAACTATCAATCAACATATTCTTGATACTTATCTACTGTCAAGGACTTAGAAACATTAATTGAAGTAGTAGCACAACATTACTATGGCGAAGATAAGAAATGGAATTTCCTTGTTGTTACAGAGGCTACCAAGTAAGCAACATTCTAACCAGACAAGTGGCATGGAAGTGGGACCGCTTTTGATGAAGAAAATACAGGTGCTGCAAGGGGAGGTGGCTTTACTGACGTGCTCTAACGAGGCACATAAATGTACATGGGTGCACTATTGTTTACTAGGTCCAAGTGATTTCATAGGTTGATGATGTGAACTTGTCGTTTTGGAGTGTTGGAGTTTTGAAGTTGTGACATTGTATGGGGTAAACTGCTTGTAATTATCCTACCAATTTTGTTGGACAATTTGTAAATGGTAGGATTTAAGGGTCTTATGCTACAATCGAAATTGATGTAATATACATTTTGGGATTTTAAGGGTATTATGCTACAATGGAAGTTACTGTAATGTATATTTTTATGAATGTCTTGGGTTATGAAATTACTTCCAAATATCAGCAACTCCATTTCTTGTGGATCAAAGTTACATATTGTAACTCAAAGCAACTAGAAGGTCACAGATATCTGAAACTTCATCTTCTGCAACTCAAAGAAACTATAATTCACAAAAATCTGCAACTCAACTTTCTGCAACACAACGTTTTGCAACTCAAACATAAAAACTCTACATGTACAACAACTAGAATTCACATATATTCCAAATTTACAACAACTATAATTCATATAAAAACTCCAAATTTATAGCAACTATAGAAGGCATCTCCATATTTCTGCAACTCCAAAATTCCAGCTACTTGACAGCAACTCCCCCGTATGACTGCAAACAAAAAAATTGATATCCATTTCAGCCATTATTCCTATAGGTGAATAAATCTGACACAAAATATATAAAAAAATTAACACTTATTCCTATATTCTTTCTATAGGCAACACAAACGGGCTCTATAATGGGGCTAAAGAAGTTTTAAAAAACCTATTTAAGCTTTTCGCCTCACATTCATAGAATATTTTATTTGATATGGGCCAAAGAAGTTATACTTTTTCCAAAATATCAGTAATGTTGGCTTGAAAATACTACCCTGCTTTCTTACTTTTTCCAACACAAACGGGCTCTGTTACACTTTGGTCAAATGTTTGAAATCAGATGGTGCCGCGACAAAAATTAAGATCCTTCGACGTCCATGTTGAAAGGATAGAAAAAGAGATATGGGTCTGGGTAGGGACCAATAGAACATTAGTATACAATAGCCACTGATGAGAAACAGAAGCACATACGTTTTCCCCAGCCTCACCCACTACTGTTCTTCGTCTTTAGCTTGATCTGTTGCTCAGCTCCGTCCAACGGGCAAGTGAAAGAAGCGGATGTGGGGCGACGCTGGAAGACTGGGAGACCGCGAAGAAGGGATGGAGTGTGTGAAAAAGAAGAGCAAATCGATTTGGGTTTTGTTGGGTCAGTTTGCGGGTCAGCACAATGTACGGGGCGAATCGGATCAAAATGGAGGTCAAAATTCACGTGGCCTTGTTTGCAGCATTGGATATTGAAAATTTAATCTCAGCCGGTCATCAGCAGCTATCAGTACCTTACGTATCAGTTACATGCAAACCATCCAAACAGTTACATATTCCAATCAAACGGTATGGAAAGAGACTTGTTACACTCCTCTCGTTCGGATGGTAATGTGAACCGTTTTGATGGTAATGAGTGGATAAGTTGATGAATAAGGAGGTGCCATATCAGATAGTACAGTTTGGGAGGTTTAAATATCATTCGAATTAGACATCAAATACATAAAAATGGAGCTCGAGTCTCCTTTCTCAGAAAATTACTCTAAAACGCATGAAAAATCTCTTAATCCTTCTGTAACTTCTGTCCCATTTTCAAAGCAAACCATATACAAGAATCTCATAATCCAGGTTATTTTTGGCATTTTTAACAGTTTAAATATGTGTATCTAGTTAGTTTTCTAAAAAAATTTACTTTGATAAATATTAGATTTTTCCATGTTTTTAAGGGTCCACTTGGCCTCAAACTTTAAGAAATTATGTTTCATGAGATAGTGGAGTGTTTGCGCATTTGTTTGGGGTGTTTCGATTGGTGCGTATACAATTGTTTTGAGTTTTGTAGCCGGTTTACATGGACGAGTCGACTTGGCCACAAACCGATTTCGTTTATAGCATTCGAGTGACTCTACTACGGTTCGGACGTCTGTAAGTTATCTGCATAGTTTTGATTTACTGTTCCGACTGTAAAAACCAAACGATCAAATTGGATGCCTTGTTTAACAATTTGAATGCTATCTAAACTATGCATTTTAATATACAAGAACGGAGCATATCTTTGAACGGTTTGTAAACGCTGTGTTTTAGGATATACCATTTGTACGCATATCTATTACCGTTCAACCAACACTAAATTATACACATTATTAAAACCAAATGATTAGGAGATACTGTTCGGACGTCTTGCTAAGCGGTTCGAACAGTATTTGAAGATGTGTTTTAGTATAACACAATTCAGAAGTATGCGCACACAGTTTATGAATGATGTGTTTTCTGATATACCATTACATTCAGTCGCATATCTAGTCCTTTCGGACGGTATTACCAAAACTGTGTGTTTTGATACATAGCTGTCCGAAGGGTTTGGGATGTTCAGTAAAATTTATTATTTCGTTCCATGACATTTTTAACCGTTCTTATTGCATTGTATACAATTCTAACCCGTCCTTACATGTTTTGTAAATTTAGAAAATATCGAATTGAGCAAGAATGTCTTCTTCGGCCGAGGCCCCAGAGGTGTCCCCAATGATGACGAGGGACCGTCGAATGCAGATTCACGCATGTGAAGTGGTGGTGGATGGGTCAATAGTCCTCTCTGATTTAGGGGACAATTGATTTGAGGAGTGGATATTCACCCACAATGGTTGGACCAGACAACTATTGAGGGTGGGACTTGTCTACATCAAATTCGTGCCAAACTTCTTTGCAACACTTTTGGTTGTGGGCACCGACGATGAGTCGTGGGTGGTCACTGTCTGGGATATGTAGATGATGGTCTTACTTGACCTCTTCCTCACTTTTCTTAGCATCGAGCAGTTGCAATCAGCCTACTCATCCTCTGAGGTAGCTGATCTGAGAACGGATTTCCTCCGAAGAGGCTCCTCGGACAGGTGTGGGTCCCGCGCGCCTCGGATTCCTGACCGTTGGATGGCTGGAACGTGAGGTTCCCGCCGTCCCTTCGGACGGATTCCCCTTTAGAGGGAATCCGTTTTCGCTGATCTGATACCTAAAGAAGAGGTATTTTAGATACTGTCAAGGCAAGACCGGTGCCCGATATCCTCTTTCGTCCACCATCGCGACATGTCACTTTTCTTTGTTGATGCATTTGATCTTCAAGTTCACGGCTCACCAAGCTAGAATGATGTTGAGGGTAGCCCTACAACTGCTTCTGGACCTCTCGCTCAACATATTCTGAACGATTCGATTCGTGGTTCAAGCAACCTTCTCCTGCAGCTTGACGTACGACCTAATGTTGAAGCGCTTCCTCGCAGATGTAGGTGAACCTATCTAGCTCGAGAAGCTAAGATTGAGGCAGTTGGTTTTGATCAACGGGGTGACTCCCCGATGTAGCCCCAGACATGCAGTGTCATGACATGTGCTTCCAGCACAATCGCGACCTTGATAGTCCCTAAACTTTACCACAAGTGCATGGGCTGTGACAAGTAAAATAGGGCAAGAAGAGTAACATTTCCACAAGGAGGAGATTCAAGTCCCAATTTATAAAATTTCCTATATTATATAGACATCCCAAATTGACGTGAATGATTGCAAGTTCTTAACCTGAAAAATCAAAAATTAAAGATTTTTAGGTGTTGGATTTCATCAATTGAATTCTTTCAATGAGTTTAAACCTGATTGCTTTCATTAATGTTTTTTTAATCACAGTGACCGAATTCTTTTTTTTTATGTGATATCGTCTTTCAATGTATAACACCTATATCCATATTATTCCGATGTCTATTTCGTGATCACAAAAATTAATAAAGATTCATTTTGCTATGTGGAATTATTAAATGTTGGTCGCAATGTGTGTATTTATTTCTAAATTACACTACCAAACTCTAATGAATTCATGAACTAATATTAAACTTCAACTATCGTTACTTCAATCAACATCTTAATCATGCCATTCATGGCCAGCAAATTGCAAGAATGAACATCGAAGTCATCACATTGCAATTAACAAATTATATTAATTACATCCATACTCAAATCATATCAAAAATTCAATAGCTACGTCCTAGCCCAAGAATAAGAAAACTAGCAAATCATAACTAATAAACACAATCCAATTATTTTTCAAAGATAAATTCGAATTTAACATCCTTAATAGTAATTCAAAAGCTAAAAACTTGAGAAAGTAGAAAAACAATGAAATTGCAGAAATTCACAGCTACGACGTTCCTCCTCTTAATATCTTCTCCATTTTTTATTTTTATGTGTTTTCTCCATTTAACTGAAATAATTCTCTTTTCAAATTTTGAAACAAAAACTATTTTCAAATTTTAAAACAGAATCTATTTTGAAATTTTAAAAGAGATTTTACTTTCTAAATTTTAAAATGGATTTGATTTTCTCTTTTCAAATTTTAAAACAGAATCTTTTTTCCAATTTTAAAACATATTTGCTTTTCAAATCTGAAGATAGATTTGAAATTCGAAATTCTAGGCTGATTTTATTACCTAATTTCCATCTGGAGTTTGAACATAAAAAATAAATAATTTGGAGTTTGATCCTTCGTAAAAGTTTTATATCTCATTCTCAGCTTTCAAATGAATCTGAGTTTGCATTTTTATGACTTGTATAACTCTAGACAGATGCCAAAAACAAAACAGGGTCTGGGCAGCAGTAACTTGTGGACAGATTCAGACTTCTCTGTTTTTTTGTAGATTTTGAAATTCAAAATGGCAGAACTGGGTATTGGATAAAAGTTTTAGGCCTGCAAACTCTTCAATTTCAATCTTATTGTATAATTAAATACCTGCAAACATCAAGAATTCTTAAGAATTAAATAAAAGTAAAAAACACTTAAAATTCTAGACAAACGAGCGAAGAAACATACAACACACTCTGAATCAAAACAATTACTACTAACAAAATGAGTGATATAAATTCCCACATCAGACCTCCAACACCAGAGGTCGGGAAGCCGGAAGATGGTAGGACACCTTCGGTGCGGGTTCCTCGGTACGTATTATGTGGTAAGACAAGTTTTAACTATCAAAGACTACGGTGTTACACAAATCTCTTGCTCCGAACGAGGATCAGATGACCATGTTGGAGCATCAGAGAGTGCGACGGGCAGCGCTTAGGTTCCATGCATCGATGTTGTTGCAAGTGTGCTTATAGAGATTCTAGCGGTCCTATTGAATGCTCTGAAGACCGTTCTCGAGAGAACTGATCCTGCTGCTACAGACTTTTTTGTTGTATTTAGTTTTTTGATTTACTAATTTTAATTTTTGGACTCTTGTTACCTTTTGTATTAAGATTTTTGCTTTTTCAAGATACTAGTATTCTGGGTAATAATTTTCAATTTAAATAAATCGAAATGTCAAACGTTATTATACAACAATATTTACAATCACATTATGCACGCAGAACTAGTTCCATGTTCATATATGAGCTCTTAAAATTATAATGATTGCGCTAATATAGTTCAAATCACATTAAGAGTTAATATGGGTATACTAAAGCATATATCTTTTCAAGCACTCACATCACGTGTCTGCACAAGTTACATACTCACACTTATAATAGAGAAATGCTTCCCGTCCCGAAACGGGAGTCCCGATTTTAGTCCCAATGATGTGGACCTAACTTTAGTCTGAAACGCAATCGTTTTATAAAAATTCTGAGAAACGGAAGCCAAAATCCCCAAATGAGCAAGTCGAGACCGAAGCCAAAATCCCCAACTCAAGGTTCCGTCATAGTAATAGGTGCAACAAATCGCCCTGATGCTGTTGATCCAACACTGAGGCGACCTGGGAGATTTGATCGGGAAATTTATTTTCCGCTTCCATCTGTTGAGGACAGAGCTGCCATTTTGTCTCTACATACTCAACGGTGGCCAAAACCAGTTACCGGATCCTTGCTCAAGTGGATTGCAAAAAGAACTGCAGGTTTTGTTGGTGCTGATCTGCAGGCCCTCTGTACGCAAGCTGCCATGACTGCTTTGAAAAGGAATTTCCCTCTGCAACAAATTTTATCTGATGCTTGAGAGAAAGCTTCTGTTAATAAGCGCCTTCCTCTTCCTACCTTTGCAGTGGAGGAGAGGGATTGGCTAGAGGCCCTATTATCTGCTCCGCCTCCATGCTCCCGAAGAGAAGCAGGAATTGCTGCTAATGATACAGTATCTGCTCCTCTTCCCAGGCATCTAATTCCTTGTCTGCTGCAAGCATTTTGCACTTTGCTTGTATCTCTTTATCATGATGAACGCCTAAGGTTACCACCACCTATTCGTAAAGCGGCAGCAATGATCCAAATTGTTATGGTTTCTGCTTTAGATAAGAAGAAAATGCCTCCTGAACGTTGGTGGTCTCATCAGACCAAAGCCAAAATCCCCAGCTCTCTCCCCAAGCAAAATCGGGACGTCTCTCGGTGAATTTGCATTTCTCTCTCTCTCTCAGGCCGAAGCTCAGGCAGACGATTTCACCGGGGTAAGAAACGAATACCCTGTAAATGAACCGACTAGGGATTTTGCTGGGAGAATTGGGGATTTTGGCTTCGGTCTCGGCTTGCTCAATTGGGGATTTTGGCTTCGGTTTTTCAGGATTTTTATAAAATGGCTGCGTTTCAGACTAAAGTTACGTCCACATCATTCGGGACTAAAATTGGGATTCCCGTTTCGGGACGGGAAGCATTTCTCCTTATAATAATAAGGCTATGTTAGTATTGTTGAATTCATCTTTTTCAACCTCTCACAATACATGCCACTATGAGTTAATCCATACAATTTTTAGGAAAATTAGCAATATGGTAACTAGGTTTATACCACGCTAAGGATTTAGTCACTAGGTTCGATTTTTTTTCTTTATGGTCATTAAGTCCATATCCATGTGACGATTGAGTCCTTCCGTCCATGTTCTATCAATCTATTTAACGGAACCCCATGCCACATCAGCATTTTAACATGTCAGCCAGATTAATTACGTCAGATTATCATTAAAAAATGCACCTTTTATTGCATAGTAAACGACAGACCGTATGCTGCTCAAACTAAATGAACTGTTTACTGCAGGAACCCAAACCCAAAGACATTTATGCAGACTAAACAAACTGTTTCATTAAGGTACACATTCTTCCTTCTCAATTCACGCAGATGGTTTTCTCCTTTCCCCACTATCCTTCACACACCATTTTCCCCCTTTTCGTAAACCCTAGACAGAGAGGAGAAGGATTTTTTGCCTTCGAGGAGAGGAACGTTCTGCTCTACTTAAGCAATGTTTGAGGAAGGTTAGTTTTTGGGTTTGGGTTTGGGTTTCGGTTTTGCTGTTTGCTGGGTTCGTATCTATCATTTGCTCAATTGCTTTGCTCTTTGATTTTGCTGTTTGCTTGCTATTTTCTCTATGATTTTTCTTTTGAACCTAGAATCTAATGTGCTCCATGATTGATACGTAGACCCAAGAGGTACCCAAGGCTCGCAATTGGATGCGATTGTCTTCCATCTATTTGAATTTTGGTCCATACGAATGAATTATCTCTTTCAGTTTTGTGGTCTCCATTTGCCCCAACTTGAATCTTTAGTCTGTATCTGGTTTCCCTTGCCTAGCTTTTAACATGTGAATTTGAGTCAATACCCAAAGAGGCTCCAATTAACTTTACTGAGACAGTAGACCACTTCTGCAAATTTTGGTCAGCTCCTTTCATGCTTTGGTTGGGCCTGTTTAAAGTGGCTAGAGGAATTGATTACAGAAAACAGCATCTTCTCCTATTGTCGGAGCCAGATTTTTTTGTCAGATTCATGATAAAATGGTTGTTAACTTCAATACTTTTTATTTAGTTATCGGCACAATTGGACATGCTGTACAGTTTAACATGAAGATACGAATATTATCAGTGATGTGCTTGTTAGATGTATGCCCTCAAAACAAATAATATTGGATAATTATGAGATAATTATTATTGTTGATTAATCACTTGTATATTATTTTGGGTACTTGCAATGACATAAGATGTCATATTGTTGAGCAACATTGTAGAAAATTCAGGTCAACGATTAATGAATCGGAGACGCGGAGTATGAATTTTTGGATCCTTGTTGACACGCTTTGTTCAAGACCGATAAACCGAGATACATGATAATTTAAGAGTACATACACTAAACCGGATCAAATATGAACACCTTCTGGAAAATATCGATGATGCAGAGAAAGATATTCAGCACAATTAACTTATGATGCAGATTTGCTTGTTATGTGCTTGTGCTTTGAATGTCATTTGGCGATGATCTTCACATATCAAACATTCCAGATAATGTTGGGCCTTATGCATAGTAAGTGAATTTATATCATTGCTCAATATGAAATCCACCAGTTTCTTGATGAGGCAGTATATTCATTATTTTTGTATATTGTTGGACTCAAATAAACATGCTGCGTAGCGAGATTTTGTGAAAAGTATTTTCACGGTTTTCCAAAAAGTGTTTCGCAACCTTTTGGGAGTCCAACTGGGTACAGACTTAGAATTAAGAATTATATGAGCTAGGGACTTAATCGATGATATTATTTCGGTCTTATTAGGTCATGTGCAATATAGTCTGGTGGAACGATAAATAAGTATATAATTGTTAGCAAAAAGGATTTCGCAAAAACAATCTCATTATCTTAGGGGTCAATTGTGATATGTTAATAGACATGATCACAATTTGTAGAAGACCTCATATTCGGATTACAGAATATGAGGGAGTTTAATGAAAATAGTTTTTCATAACGATCCTACGACCGGGGAAGTCCCTAAAGATTCCACACATAAGCACAGTTGACTTCTGAGCCAGCCATCATAAATAGCTTAGAAGCTCATTTGAGAAGAGAAGAGAATTTCTTCATGAGACTCTCTCTCTGGAAAACCTTTCTCTCTCTAAACTCTAAAAAAATAATGTGTGTGGATCTAAAGGAGGCAGAGGCCTTGGGTCGCTTCGATTCAACGATCATTTCCACCGCTAAATCGCGCTCCAACAGTGCTTGTCATAGAAAAAGGAGGAAAATTTACCAGCCACTATATTAGGAAAGAAAGCATGTACTTCTAAATTCTAACATGGACATTTCCATCCTTCGGAATCAGTGCACAGATTCATAAACAGACACTAACATCTAACAGAATGGTCATGAGGCAGAAAGAATTTTGCAGGATCTTCTTTAGTTACCCTTAGGTCTACATCTTCTATGATATTGGTATATCAATCCACAATACGTTTCCACAAGTTGAGGTACCAAAAGCAAAAAAGTGTCCCATTTTCGTTACCCTTATGTCTGAATCTGCTATGAGTGCATCCTGTGTGTGAAAGATCATTTGCTAATAACTTGGGTAGTGTACTTACAAGTGTGAGACTGTGTAGTTTTGACCTAGGCTTATGGTAATGTTATAGACTTAGAAGACAAAGAAATTCAATGGTGGATGAAGTAAGTGTTGGCTTTTGTGCACAATCGAGATTTTGATGATTTCAATAAATGGATGAGTTTACAAAATGGACATCTTCAAAGACAAAGACAACTTGACGAAAAGAGTCAAACCTTGAAGAAAGAAGAACAATAAGATGCAAGGAGGTTAAAGTGAATGTTAGCCCAAGGTTGTTTTATAAACAATCTATTTTGATTTTGATGATAACAAAGTTTTCCAACGAGTTTTTAAACCTTTAGATTCTACATTTGAAAATCCGTTTTAAGAAAATGATATCAAGAGTTTTCTAGTTATAAATCGGCCTTAGATATAATCGAGCACTCTACATAAGCTTACTTGTTAAACTTCACATTGTAGATGTTTTTGGAATTGCTTAAAGGTGCCAAGAGAAACACTTTTCAGCCTAAGTGTTGAAGGTGTCGACACATCGGTCATACACCAGAAGACATATTTCAAGCCAAAGTGAAGGTGTCGACACATAGTGGAGAGGTGTCGACACATCGGTCATTCAACAGAAAGCAAGTTCCCAGGCCAAGATGAAGGTGTCGACACATAGACCAAAGGTGTCAACACATTGCACTATTAACAGAAGGCAGGATTCCAGGCCAAAGCTGATGGTGTCGACACATATGCAAATTGGTGTCAACACATTGCACATGCACCCAAAGGCATGTTTTCAAGGCAATTTGAAGGGTCAACATATTAAGGGAAAGTGTCGACACGTTGGACATAAGTGTCGACACATTGGTCATACACCCGAGAGTGAGTTTTCAGGCAAAACTCCTAAGTGTCGACACATACATGGAAGGTGTCGACACATGCTTCGATTTCTCAGATCTGGAGCGACCTCACTCATTCTAAAAGTGTCTCCAACGGCTCTAAATTCCCTCTAACGGCTCCAAAACATGACAAGAAAGCCCTTGGTGCCCTAGAGACTATAAATAGAAGAAGTTTGAAAGAGAAACAACAACTCTTGCAGAGCTTCACACGAAAATCATCCTTGCCCTAATTTCTTGAGAGAGAAAGCTCAAAGAAGAAGAAGAGAAGTTCTTCCGACCTTGAAATCTCGTGATCCATCTTGTAAATTCGAAAGCCTTCCTTGAAGATCTCATTCTCTTGGCACACCTCAGGTTCTTAAACCTGTAGATTTGGCTTAGAGAGCCGTTTCATTTCTTGAGCTACCCACTTGTATATCTGGCTTAGAGAGCTTTCAATCATTGTATCCAAACCTCATAAAACCCTCAAGTGTTGAGTGAACACTGTATCCTACTTGTGAGAGTATAAGAAATCCCTAGGTTTTGGGATTTGTGAAAAGAGTTGAAGCGTGAGCTCGGAAAACGCTTTGTAACGGTTCCTTAGCACGCCGGAAGCTAAAGTGTGTATTCGCTTGGAGAATAGTGAAGGAAGCCCAAGGAAGTCAATAGCCTTGGGGGTGGACGTAGGCAAGAGTTGGCCGAACCACCTAAAAATACTGGTGTCATTTTCATAGCTCTCATCTTTCATTTCTGCTGATATTGCTTGAATGAACTTGCTTATCCATTATTGTTAATATCATTGTCTTCTTAGATCCAGTCTCTAGTTTTCCTAGAAATAGATCTGAACGTTTTGGGTTTGTTTGCAAAAGAATTGAAAAGTTTTTTTAAAAACCCAATTCACCCCCCCTCTTGTGTTGTTATTTAGACTCACAGTGAAGTTTCAAGACCTTAGAGTATAATCTTTGTAACTCTTTATTTCACATTTGACAAGGATTTGAATCACGCACTTGCATATCTTTCAAAACGTGCATAAACTGTTTTACCTTTTGTTTGAAAGATTAAAATGTTTTTAAAGGTTTCAAAATAACTCAAATATATTCTCAAACCTTTCATATACTTATGAGAAGTAAGCCTATAAAATTGGGTGTTTAAAAGTGGTCAAAAACATGGTTTTAAATGAATCGGTCTATGAGAATGAATTATCGCGGTCGACCTCTACATGAAGCGGTCGACCGTCTGTAGCGGGTGATAAAAATGATTTATAACGGTCGACCGCACACGTAGGATAAAAATTTGACAGCATTCAAATTTTATGACCGTTGGGCAACGACTACTTGAACCGGCTATAAACGACTAGTTTTCATGTGACCTATAAATACACCTTCATTTCGTCTAAAATGATAACCTAACGACCACATATCATTTATACTACTTTAGAAATATTCTAAACCTTCATATTCCATATTTCTCATAGCATTCACACAAAACACACTTTCATATCCTTGTCTTTGTGTGAATCAAGAGATAGAGCCTTCCATTTTCATATCTACTATATCAAGAGAGTTTTTGTTCTTCCATATACCTATCCAATAGAGGTTTTTCCTTTAGTGAGGTTGTTCACTAAAGAAAAAGCTTAGAGAGGGTATATCTCAAGCTTGGTTAGGTTGTGAGTGGTAAGCCCAAAAAACCACTTGGGAGGGTTTGAGTGTTGATCCCGGGAAAACACTTGTATGGTTCACTAGCACCTGGAAGCTAGTGTGTAAAGCTATTGAAGATAGTAGAAAACCTCAAGGCTCGGTGAAGGAGCTTGAGGAGTGGATGTAGGCGGGTTTTCCGAACCACCTAAAAAATCACGTGTTTGCTTTCTCTATCCCTACTCTTTACATTTAGCACTTACATACTTGTTATGTCATTATACTTGTGCTTAATTAGTATTTACTTTGCAAACACGGTTTTTGGGGGGTTAATATCGAAAAGTTTAGAAAACCAATTCACCCCCCTTTTGGGTTGCCTTAATCCTGAAACTAGGACTCACAGTAAGGTGATTAGTACTATTGTTACAAATGTTATGAAGTCCCAAATGCTGCCCATAAGTCCTTTTTTCAGTAGCATGAATAAAAGGCCACAGTATAATTGACATAAAGCACCAGACTATAAATCATTAAAAATGGTCTCCCCTTCTAATTAGATCCACCCCAGGATCCAAGGAATTTAGCTTAAGCAAGATTAAGACGAAGTATGGGTAGGAAAATTTAGTACTTCTAGGAGCACTGTTCTTGACATGATGTGCACCAATACCTCATGAGGTAAAGCTGATTTAGTTTTGGCAGCAAACTGTTAGCAATAGTTGTACCACTTATGATTTATTTTTTCCACTATTGTTAGCAATATATCATCAGCATCACTCAAAATCCGTGGACCATACGACGCTAAGGATTGTAGTCATGGTCTGAAAGCACCAGTGATGGCCTTTTGGACTGGTTTGAATCCCGGAAGACGTTTCTATGGATGTGAAAAATTTGATGGAATTTCAATAAGTATGTGTCGTATTTCAAGGTTAAGTTCAACTGCCTTGTGTATTTTGACTGATGTTTTTATTGTTTTTGCAGAAGAGCGGCATTGAAACTATTTTTGTTGGTTTGATCCTTCGGTTTGCCCACGTGGGATGGAGGTGAGACCTTATTTAAATAAGAAGGTGAAGGACCTGCAGAATGACGTTGCCTCGGTGAAGTGCACTGCAAGAACGTTCAAAATTCTGTTTGGAGTGTCTTGGATTGTCATTGCTGCCACAGGGGTTGCACTATTGAGAAGATCGTAGGATTAGTTAGCCATTGTTTTTTGACATTGCTGCCCTGTGTTTTTGTTTGTGTTGGGGAAGAATAGTAGGGTTGTATTCAGTGGCGGAGCCAGGATTTTCCAATTGGGGGGGCCAGACTAATTAAATAATATTATTAAAAATAAAATTCAAATATTATAGGACATAAAAATTTGCAACAATATTTTGTTATAAGTTAACCTTGATGTACAAAAATTTATCTTATTTACTTGATTTTAGATATACTAAAAAAATACACAAAAACATACTGATTTCCTATTACAATTCACAAAAATATATCTTATCTAGATATACTAAAAAAAAGTACACAAAATCATACTAATTTCCTATTACAGAGTAACTCGATAACTCATCTATTAATATTTTTGTGCTAAGAGTTGTAGTAATTTTTTTCTCAATATAGATAACCAAAGAATTTGCAACTGGAAGAGTTAGCACAAGACGAATCAATCTATCAACTAAATGGAAAATCTTTGACCTTCTTGATTCCACCAATTTTCGGCATAACTCAGAAATTGTAGACAAACTTTTGAAATTGGGATCGTGAGACACATCACACTTAAAGCTATCAAAGGTTGAGCTTAGAATAAGAAGTTATGTTGTTTTTTCACTAAACCTATTGTTTAGTTAATGTAATTGAGAGTCAATTGCAGCCACAAATATGTCAATTCGATACTGGTGCTCAATTGTAACATGATCTTGTTGACTCTGAGACCTAGCTCGACCTGACTTGTACAAAGCATTCGTATCAGGAACTTCAATATCATGTTTTTCACAAAATGACTTCACATTCCCAAAAAAGGCATCCCAACCATTTTCTCTCAACTCTTAAATGAACTCTTTTGTAGTTTTGACCAAATGCATATCATTCAAAATGTCTTGAGTTTCTTGTTATAGTGTTTAACATAGACAATAAGATAATCTCCTTATTTATTTCATCAAATATTGCCAAATAAATACAAGGGGTAATTTCATAGTTCGCCCATTAAGTCAATCCATCAATGATGACATTGTCAATAACTTTGAAAGTTGAATTGAACAAATGGTTGGGCCTTGACATTTTGTAAATGTGTTGAACTTTAATTTAGGAGGACCAAATAGAAATATCAAAATTTTGGAGGGGCCAATTCTAAATTTTTTCAGTCAAGCTTCTAAATATATATACTAAATTTTTTTTCACAAAATTTTTGTAGGGGCCACGGCCCCCCTGGCACCCCCTTCCCTCCGCCCCTGGTTGTATTGTATTGGAAGCAATACGTGTTATGGATAGGTGAAGTGTACTTGAAGTGGTATGTTTTTTGTTTTGTAAGGTGGATTGATAGCAATAGGTGATCTGCCTATTTGTAAAACACTTGTGTATCAGTCTGTTGCATATTTGTCATTGAAATGAAGTTCTGTTGTGGAATTTATTCAACCTTTGTAAGATCTGTTTAGTTAAGTTCTATTCTGGAATTTATTGACAACAATACCAACTACCAATTCCATCAAATTCCAATACCAAAACCAAATACTAAATCCAATATCAATTCTAATGTCAACCCCAACCTCTACAAATGCAGAAAAAAAAACACAACTTAAGTTTTACTTAATACATTCACTAACAGATTAAATAAAGGAAATGTTTATACATTTTGTCTGTCACTCAAAAACACCCAGCCATGGTCCTCTGCTGGGCCAACATCGTCTAACAACATATTCATAAACCGTGTCCATGAATCTCGGGTCTCCGCCTCCAACATATTCATCATTCTCATCTTTTCCGATAGCATAAAGGAGCTGCTCGCCATATTTGCCCTTTAAATAGCACCCGTCAACACAAATGATAGGCCTACAGTGCTTCAACCCTTCCTTGCATGCAGTAACGCATACATAAAGCCTTCTAAAGTACTCACCATACTTGACTAATGTTGGTGCCTACTTCAGATCCACTCACACAGGTTTGAGAGAGAGTTAGAGAGAGAAATTCTAGAGAGAGAGACTCTCGCGTGAAAATGAAAAATCTTCCTTCTCAAATGTGTTTCTGAGCTATTTATAATGGTGGCTCAGAACTCAACTGTGCTATTGTGTGAGATCTTTAGGGACCTCAAATCTCGGTCCTAAGATCATCATGAAAAACTCTTTTTCATTAAACCCCCTTATATTTTGTATTCCGAATGTATGTGCTTCTATAAATTGTGATCATGTCCATTAACATATCAAAATTGACCCCCCGAGATAATGAGATTGTTTTTGTGAAATACTTTTTACTAACAATTATATGCTTACTTATCCTTCCACCATACTATATTCCACATTAGCTAATAGGACTGGAATAATATCACCGATTAAGTGTCTAACTCATATAATTCTTAATTCTCAGTCTGTTACTAGTTGGAATTCCAAAATTGTCCAAAATCATTTTCGCAAATATTTACTTAATATATAATATAAGTAAAAATCGTGAAAAACACTTTTTACAAAATCTCTATGCGCATCGTTTTTATATGAGTCCAGCAATATACAAATATAAGGAATATACTGCCTCATCAAGAGACTCGTGGATTACATATTGAGCGATTATACAAATTCACTTACTATGCATAAGGCCCAACATTATTTGGAATATTTGATTTGCGAAAGATCATCACCAAATGACTCAGTCAAAACATAAGCACACAACAAGCAGACCTGCATAACTCTCTCAGGTCTAAGGACAACATAAGCTAAATATGTTGAATACCATTCTCTACATTAGTGATCGTTTCCATAAGGTATTCATATTTTATCTGGTTCAGTGCATGTACTCTTACATTACTCCCACTCGTTTGCTTCAGGTCACCACCTCAATGACGGAGTCCATCATTCTATCTTATATAGGCACAATGAGTGTAAACCTATTTGTACATTATCATGTACCTCGGTCTAGAACAAAGTAAGTCAACAAGGATCCAAAAAGTCATACTCCCCGCATCTGATTCATTAATCATTGGCTTGACTGTTCTATAATGTTGCTCCAAAGTATGACATCTTATGACATTGCAAGTACCCAAAATAATATACAAATGATTAAACAATAACAATAATTATCTCATAATTATGCAAAATGATTGGTTTTGAGGCATACACCTAACAACCAAAACCACAAAGGTGCTATGATTTCATTTCTCAAGTACTAGACAACATTGCCCCGTGAATTTGAACTGCTATGCTTGGTTTCCACGAACCCTAAGGAAAGCCATCCTCTTCGCTCAATAACAGTGATGCATTGAGACCTCAATATTATAATCACGCTGGATCTAGCTACGTAATGTAGATCTATGCTAGCTTGGATGATCCCTATAGTTCGCCATGTACTGTTGTGCCAGAAACTTCATGTCACACTTTGTGTTTTTGTACTGAGCGCCACAAGTGTGCTCAGCAAAGAAATGCTTGATCTGAAATGAGATGTAGACAGTGGACTCTTCCATGCATTGGGCTTGCACTCTAAGGTTATCTTTGTGAAGGTATCCTCCCAGCATCACCAAACAAATCAGATTACTCAACATCTGTGGAGCTGAAATCACTCAATATAGGAGCCTCCTATGATGTATCCTCAAGAACATAATCATGATCACTGTCATAATTATACCTTGAGTCAGCTCCCCGATCTCGTCCCCTACCCCTAGTTGAACTTTTAGATCACTAATCACCAATCGAACCACTGACACCCCTTTCAGCTTCCCCCATATTAGGTTGTTCTTCCCCCACAACAGATTTTGGTTCCCTTATAATATATTCTGGTTCCTCGGCTTCTGCTTGCGATGGTCCACTTGCCAGTAAGTGCAAGTGGGTGATCCTCGGTATTGATGATCTCAGCTTCCTTGACTATATGGTCGACAAAGACATTCAGTATATCTCTCTGCTCAGTGACGACTCTGTTGATCAGCTCGATCAGGTTTTTATCATTCCTTAGTGTTGTAATATTCAGCCAATCTTCGTTATCAATGTGTACCATAATAGTCTTGTGCGTAAGTAACCGGGAGACTTCACCGCCTCTTCAATTTCTATTGAGGATTTGAAATCCGTATCCAATTTCCCTAACTTTTCCATCTTCCCTCCTTGATATATTTCACCTCGACCACCGACAAATTGACCACTATGATACACCACTATCCGTAGCAGTCGTCCCACCGACAATTGAGATGATGTAAAAATAGCACTACGATGTCGAAAGTTCAAAAAAGTAAACCATATCCAACAAAGATATAGTACTTGGATGGGCGGATAATAGATCGAAATCGTGGCATGACAATAGATAAAAAGAAATAAATAAGCCAGCAAAATAGCCACCTTCAGAACATAAATATCCAAAACAATGTCAAGTTATATGAAATAAAAAAATGATCAACTAGAAGTTCCCAATCCGCATACTTCAAGTTAGTTGCACTGCAGTGAGGATGGAGTCGTGTTCATGAGTGTAGAGAAAATAATACAATGCATATACAAGCAGTAGAGTTTCATTATAACAACTAACAAATGTGAAAAGTTTATTCTAACCGATATAAAAATGGTTGGAAGTCCTCAAATACTCAACGGAAAGCCTTAATGTGCTTGACGTTAGTGCATATGCAGCTTACACATCATGTTTGTCTTAGAGTACAAGAGACTAACATGTAGCTTAAGTTTTTTTTTTCCAAGAATTTCCTTGGGAGGAAACTATTTTTAGTGGTTTTTCTAATCAAATAAGAGATCCATCATAGAAACCATCGGAGAGAAGCGAGAGGTGCAGGTTTCAGAGAGAAGCGAGAGGTGCATAAATCCAATAAATAAAAACCCTTGAGAAAATACATCTGAAGTGCATACAAAGGAAGCTCCATGGCCTCCATAAGCTTAGACTGTTACTCTTATTCTAAATACACGATACTAGCCACAAGGGAATAGCTTTCAAAATGGAAACATAAACCATTTATATTCAATGAAGCCTAACAGTTAAGCTGTTATTCAATATAAACCTAATGACCACAAAATCAACCTGTCAACAAAAACTTGGACCTACTTAGAAAGTAAGAAAACAGAAACAATTTGAACTCACGTGTATTTCATGTGATTATTTGAACAAATAAACCTCTTAATTTTATTTTATTTTTGAATGATGAGAGTATTCCGAATTTCATTCCGATTCATACTTACGTTACGCTTTGTGTAGTTAAACTTCAACCAGCAAACTTATCCCTTCACTAGCTACATGATGGACTTTCAGAGCCAATTGAAACGAGGTCAACGCACAAAAGAAGAAAAGTGATAATGATGATATTTATTAATGGGGCTCGTAGAATATTATTATAAGCAGAAGAATATTTACTTGGAATGTCATTGTGTAAGAAACCTATCTTCTTAGTGTCATTATGTAATAAATAATAAGAATATATATTAGTGATCTTTCCGCTCTGAATTTTCTTGGCCAAATTATTAGGTGCCTTGCACGATCTTCTTATCAATTATTTAACGCGCTTCCTGGCCATACTTTAAAAAATATATATTTTTGTCACAAAATTGGAAAGAAACACAAAAGATAGAAGTAAACGCATAAAGTGTAAAACTAAAAACATGAAACTTAAAACTTAAAATAAAAATATATATTTGAAATGAGAAAATTTTAATAATAATAATAAAGAAGTACTAAAAAATTAAATCTAATGTCAAACTAAGGAGCAATACGATCTAGAAAGCGTAGTAAAGTAATATATACAAGAGAGAAAGAGAGAAATAATTATTTAGGAACTGTGATGTACGTATTCTGATTATTGTTGTATATCTGTAATACCTCTCAAGACTCCTTTATATAGGCATAGGGTCATACATAGAATTAAAAGGAATTAAAAAGGTACATAATGGTGGGAAAACAACGGGTGGGGAGAATAAAAAGGTGCAACGGTCATTCATAAATATTTTATAATTTCATGATTAATGGTCACCCATTATAACCCATAATTATAATATTCATAACACTCCTCCTTGGATGACCATACACAATGAATATGCCTCGTTAAAACTTTGCCAAGGAAAAACCCATTACAAAAAAAAATCCAAGGCAAAGGAAAAAGAGTACAATATTCTTGTGTACCTTTGGTGGAAGAAGATTGCATCATTAAAAATTTGCAAAGGAAAACTGAATGGGACAAAAACTTAGCAAAGGAAAAAGAGTACAATATGTCCCAATATAAGACTTTCCCTCAAAAGAACAACTAGCTTCACAATGAAAAATCTTTAAGACGTCGCATTCCAATGTTGTGCACAATTTTCTTGAATGTTGTAGTTGGTAATGATTTGGTAAATCAATCAGCCGAATTGTCACTTGAACATATATGCTTGACATCAATTTTACTACTCTTTTGGTGTTCATGAGTATAAAAGGATTTAGGTGAAATATGCTTGGTTCTATCACCTTTAATGTAACCTCCTATGATCTGTGTGATGCGAGAAGCATTGTCTTCAAACAAAATTGTTGGACTTCTTTTAGCTGATCGAAGACCACATTTTTCTTGAACATGCTGAATCACTGATTTCAACCAAACATATTCCCGACTTGCCTCATTAATTGCAATAATTTCAGAGTGATTCGAAGAGGTAACATATATTGTTTACATGACGAAACTTCATGAAATGGCAGTACCTCCATAGGTAAATAAATATCCAGTTGGTGATCGTTCTTTATTGCATCAGATAAATAGCTTGCATCTGCAAAATCAACCAACTGAGCAGTTGATTCTTTTGGATAATATAATCACATATCAGTTCTGCCTCGAAGATAATGTAATACTTGTTCGAGTCCATTCCAATGTCTCCGAGTTGGTGCAAAACTATATCTAGCGAGCAAATTAACTGCAAATACTATATGAAGATGAGTGCAATTTTCAAGGTACATTAAGGCACCAACTGCATTGAGATATGGTTCTCTAGGACCAAGAATCTCTTCTTCACCATCTTTAGGATGAAATGGATCTTTCTTCGCATCTAGTGTTCACACAACCATTGGAGTACTAAAAGGATGAGTTTTTATCCATATAAAAGTGCTTTAAGACTTTTTCAGTATCTAGCTATTGATGGACAAAAATTCCACTCGAAAAATGCTCAAGCTATAGGCCGAGACAAAGTGTAGTTTTTCCAAGATCTTTTCATTTCAAATTCACTTTTTAAACAACTTGCAGTCTTTGCGAGCTCTTCTGAAGTCCCCACAAGATTTAAATCATCAACATATACTTCCATAATTACAAATTCGGATTATGATTTCTTGATAAAAACACACGAGCAAAGTATACTATTCTCACATCCCTGCTTCAGAAGGTATTCACTAAGACAACGATACCCCATGCGTCTAGATTATTTTAACCCATATAGGGATTTTTCAGTTTGACAGAGTACTTGCTTTTGGATGTTGAATTAGGTGCTCCAAGATTTTAAAATATATCATGGTTTAGTGAACTATATAAGTATGTAGTCACAACATCCATTAATTCATTTACAATCTTTCTGTGACTACTAAGGTAACTAAAAATCTGAACATAATTTAATCCATTACGGGAGAATAAGTCTCTTCATAATCAATTCTAAGTCTCTGCAAGAAACCCTGTGCGACAAGTCGTGATTTATATCTCACGAATTCATTTTTTTCATTACGTTTTCTCACAATTACCCACTTATATCCAATAGGCATGACATCTTCAGGTTTCTGGACTATTGGTCCAAATACTTTACGTTTGTCTAGAGAGTTTAACACTGCCTGGATTACTTCTTTCCACATTGGCCAATCATTTCTACGTCGACATTCTTCAATGGATTGTAGTTCAATTTCATCATTACATCTAGTAATGTCAAAAACAATTTTGAATGAAAATATGTTGTCGACAATATTTTTTTTTTCATCCAACATTTCTCATGTACTCACATTGGCTAATCATTTCTACGTCAACATTTTTGATGGATTGTTGTTCAATTTCATCACTACTCTTGTCATCTTTCTCTTGATAATTTCAAAATTCTTCTCAACTTCACTAGTCCCATTGAAAATACCTCCATTCAAGACTAAGTGATGGGTACAATGATAGAGCTAAATCCTTTGATGAATCTTCGATAAAAAGATACAACACCATGAAAGCATGAATCGACCTTGGTATTTGCCAAGTCATGATTGCTTCAATCTTTCTAGGATCCACCTTTATCCCTTCAGTAGAAACCACGTATCAATAAAAGATAAAGCTCTCCATAAAGAAATGACATTTCTTTAAATTGGCAAACAACTTTTGCTCTCGTAGAATTGTGAACACTTGCCGAAGATGTTCCAAGTGTTGCTCCTTATGCTTGTTGTACACCAAGATTTCATCAAAGTAGACAACAATGAAATTCCCAATAAAGATTTAAAGACATGATTCATAAGGCGTGTGAAGGTGTTTAGAGCATTAGAAAGCCCAAAAGACATAACCATCCACTCATAAAGACCATCTCGAGTTTCAAATTTGATGATAACCACTTCAAAACGATAGAAGCAACCCGTGAAGGTGATCAAGAAGATCATAAAGGAGAGGAATAGAAAAACAATATTTGATGGTAATCTTGTTCACCACTCTACTATCAACACACATCCACCATGTTCCATCCTTCTTTGGTACAAGAAGTGTGGGAACAACACAAGCACTCACGCTTTGTTTCACCAAGCCTTTAGCCAAATGCTCTCCAACTTGCCTTTGCAATTCTTCATTCTCCTTAGGACTCATCCTATAGGCTGCTTTGTTTGGAAAGATGGAACCCGATACAAGATCAATGCAATGTTGAATATATCTCATGGGGGAGAGAATGTGGAATTTCTTCGGGGATGACATCAATGAATTCATTAAGAGGAGATTGCATAATAAGAGGTGGTTTATTCAATTCTTCATTTTCTTCTATCACCACAAGAGCACAAAATTCGTTAGAACACACTACCTCATTCTCAAAATCACATATTTAGAGTAGATTATTTCTCTCTCCTTTATAAGTTTTAATAGATCTCTCCAAACGGAAAGGACCCAAAATGATCTTTACTCCATCTTTGATAAAATCATAAGTATTTTTGAAACCATCATGAATAATTCTTCTATCATTTATCTTTGTAATTCTTGCCAATAGAAAATTGAACAAGAGTGCATTTATTTACCTTCACGTAAACTTGTAAGGTTGAGGATGAGGTTGCGTCTTCAGTTTTAATTTCTTCACCATTTCTTCAGCCACCACATTCTCATAACTTCCACCATCAATGATAAAATCACAAACTTTGCCATGGGAAGTGCATCTTGTTTGAAAGATGTTTGTACGCAGCCATTCATCACAATCTTCAAGGACTGAACTCAAACTTCTTCGAACAAGAAGTGATTCTCCAATGATGGCATAAGTGATATCTTCATCTTTCTAGCTTTCTTCATCTTTTTCCATTGGCTCTTCTTCATCATTGTCATCCACCCAATCTTCTTCAACTAGAGTCATCACTCTACGGTTTGGACAATCAGAAGCAATATGACCAAATCCTTTGCATTTGAAACAATTACGAGAATTAAAATTTTTGCGACTTGCATTTGTACGATGCCTTTCCTGCTGAAAATTTTGGTGTTGAAACCTTACAAACTAAAGAGCTCCCTCGGTTGGAATGATCATCCTTTGCTCCATATCGTGTCCTACTTCCATATGCCTTCTTTCGTTGCTTCTTCACCTTCATTGCAAGCTTCACAACATAGTTATAAGTCAAATACAGTTGCAATTGGACAATATTACCAACCTCCAATCTTAGCCCATCAAGATAGAGAGTGATAGTTTGTTGTTCCTGCTCCGCCACATCACACTTTATCTTGAGATGATTAAACTCCATAGTATATTCTTCCAATCATTTTGCTTGAAATTGTGAAACTTAAGAAAAATATCTTGTCGGTAATAATATATCAAAAAAATTTTCTTAAAAACTTTTCTCATCTTTTCTTATGTAGAAATACGACTTCTTCCTTCTCGAGCACGTTGCTTCTTCAAATTCTCCCACCATAGAGAAGCATATTTCTTCAACTTCAATGTAACAAACTTCACCTTTCATTCTTCCGGCACCTCCTTATAATCAAAGATCCACTCCACAGAATATAACAAATCAAGAAACTCATCCGGTTGCATCATTCCTTCGAACTAGGTAATATCAACTCATATATCAAGTTGATCTCGTTGGACTTCAAGGTTTCTTAGAACATAATGACGACGATGATGAACATGTTCCTTCAATAGTGGTCCAGATTGATCACGATAGAAAGGATTCTCATTCTCTTGATGAGAAGAGTCACCATCCGAATCAAGATGAGAATCAAAAAGCTCATAATGCTCAAGACGTTGTTGTAGTTGTTGTAATTGTCTCCTTAGATCTGCGATTTCAACTTCATAGAGATCTCTTCCACGAGCTGCAGGAGATTCAACATTTGCTCCTCGACAACGACGACCCCCCATGATAACCAAAAGCTCTGATACCCATTATACAAGGGTTAACTGGGAAAACTGTGGGACATCTTGTGAGCAACTCTGGCTAATTGGAATGATTCAAATAAAAATGATAACCTAGGGAATATAATGACAGCCCGAGAAAAATAGACACCTCGGGATAGTAATGGGAACCTCAGGATATTTATGGGGAGAACGGGAAAGTGTATGGGTAACTCGGGATGCTTGTGGGTAGTTCGGGAATCGAACTCTAACTCACACTCGGATAAATAAACTTACCACCCATTACAGTACAATGTGATACATAAATCACCATCCAATGTAATCCAACACCACATACAAAGCAATAACTCGCCACCTTTTGGAATCCATCGAAGAATAAGAGTTTGTAGAAGAAAACCTTTTTCAAGAAGCCTGCGGCTCAAGTTATATAAACAATAAAGATCTCTATTTTTTCACTACTTGAGAGGGGTTTAAATTGTAAAGCTTGGAACAACCCTCCAAGCATTAGTTAATGAGAGATGCAACTTCCAAAATATTAATCGAAACTTAGGAAGCATAAAAGATTATTAGCAAAATGAAAATACATATTGAAAATCCAAAAGAACAAGGTAAGAATAGAAAAATTGTCTAAAATTCTCTACACCTCGGAATTGTTCCCAGCTTGACCTCCTTAAAATAATTTAGTCATAACTTCGTCTAGAAAACTCCATATTGTATGTCATTTGATGTGTTGGAATTCCAGCACGCCATAACTCTAACACAGACTCTTCATAAATTATTATAGAGTTTTATTTCAATCACGACCTTCGGTGCTGACCACACTTGTGTCACCAATAGTAGAAAAGAAGCCCAACTCGTGTAGTCAAAAATTGGCCCGTTTTAGTTAAAAATCAAGTTTTAACAGTGAACATTAAATGGCCATTAGGTTTCTAGTGTCGTCTACCCTTAATGTGAGACCCCGTTAATCTCTTTTATTATTTCCTATGTATTAGCTTTTAATTTAAATTATGGGGCCATATTTTTGGCCAATGTATGACCTAAGCTTAAGGTACATTAACTATTATGAAATTTTGTTTCAAGAATTTCCTTTAAATAATTTCTTTTCATTGTGGAAGTCTAGTACAAGTTTAAATTTTTTTTTCCCTAAGAGCCGAAACTTGCTAGGTAAGTTTCTTTTATGGATTTATATTTTCCATTTGCTTAGTATATTCCATAATCCATAAAATTAAATAATGAAGAGAGATTTATATATTATGGCCGAAAATAATTAAGTAGAAAATCATGAAATTCATGTAAGCATTTAAATATTTTTGTGTGTCTTTTAATAGGTAGCATTGATCATCATTATGTGGCCTTAATTATTAGTTTGAATTATCATTAGAGATGTTATATGATAAGCTACTAAATATATATGATAGCTTGAAGAGAATTTAATTGATAAACACACTTGCTTATCATAGTGATAAGCTAGAGAGCTTTTAAGATAATAGGTTGTTGTGGCTATCTTAGAGATAGGCTAGAGCAATTATTTTGAGATAGGTTATCATGTTTATAAGTTGATAAGTTATGAGATTGAACTAGATAAGCTAAAGTGCTTATAGGAGATAAGTTAGAATACATATGTGTGTGATAAGTTGAGATAGTTATTTGATAAGAGAAGTAAAAGAAGATAAGTGAAATGCAACAAGTGAGAAGAGTTTAGAATGGTGTAGCACGTGAAGAGCAAGGAGGGGAAAAGTCTTAAAGTTGTGGTCCATGTGAAGAGTTAAGAAGAGTTAAGATGAGCATTAAATTGACAAGACAAGACAAAGAGGAGAAAAGCTATGAAATGGTGATGTTCACGTGAAAGCTAAGCAAGAAAGAGAGAAATTGAAGTGAAATGGCAAGGAGATTCACGTGGGAGGGCAAGGCTTGAGGGGACAAAGGGATGAGGTGAGAGAAAAGGGTGAAAGTGACAATGCATTGGTCGGCCACACCTCACCAAGTTCACCCCCCCTTTTTTCCTCTTGTCATTTTCAACTCTCTTGTCATTGTCATAATTGAATCTAGTGAAATTCAAATTAGCCTTCTACGAATTATCCCCCCCCCACTCCTTCACATTTCAAATGCTCATTGCTTTGGCCGAATAGCACCTTCACTTCAACTCTCTTTCTCTTTTTTCTCTCTTGACCGAAACTCATCTCTTTGGCTTAAGTCTTGTTTCCTTCCTCTTGAAACCAAAATACTTCTCTATGCTCTAGTTTGTTTCTCTTCTTTGGTGACCGAATTTCTCCCTTGGTTCAACTCATTTCTTCTCTCTTGGTGGCTGGAAATTTCTCTTCACTTAGCCATCTTCCGTTGACAGAAACTTAGCTCACTCTCTTGAAACCAAATCACTTCAAAGTTTCAAGTCTTGCCTTGTTTCTTCAAGCAACTCTCAACTGCGGAACATTTCTCTTTTCCCCACCATAAACCTCCATCTCAGCACCTTGAAGACACAAATCTCAGCCCTTGGAACCATTGCTAAAGGTGAAACCGAAAGTTGAGGGTATGGGAGAATTTTGGTGAAAACCGTGAGACTAGTTGAAGGTAGAGGTAGATTTGATTTTCATATGATGTTTGGCTTGAGTTCCTTATAGTTTCTAACCTAAGATGTTTTATTATGCTAGGTGCTCTTCTTTTAGCAAGGCTTGTGTCCAATCATCAAGGTAAGGCCAAATATGGTTGTTGGTGCAAAATGATGTGTTGGCCGAATGTATGATCTTTCTAGATCTTGAAGTTATTTTGTGATTGGTAGATCCTAGGTTGTGAAACTGATCATGGAGGATGGGGTCTATGTTGGAGATGAATATTTGATGCATGTGGTTGATTCATGGCCGAATGGCTTAGAGAATAAAAGCTTTAATGGTCGAATGTCTTCTTTTAGTTGGATCTTGAGTTTAGTTGCCTTGTTCTTGCTAGATCTTGAGCTTGGAACACTTTAGGTTGTGTTGTGATGCTAGATCTAGTGAATGGATGATTGAATGAACAATGCATGTGAAGTTGCCATTGACTAAAAGTAGGTTTTGGATGTTGTTCATGACTTGGCCGAATGATGTAGTGAAGGAAACCCTAATGGCCAAACGATTAGTAATTTAAAATGTAGTTTCATGTGATGTATAAGTAAAAATTAATATTTTGGCTAAATGAATTAGAGATTAAAACCTAGATTTAGTATTAAGAGAAATCTTGCAAGTTAGTTAAGTATAAATGATGGAACTTAGACTTCGGATTGGTACTTGTTAAGGTAATTAGCAAAACTTGGATTTTGGTACCATTAGATTATTGATTTTGGACTTAGATGCTAATAGGATATGTTGATTTGCTAAATACTTTTCTTAAATGATTAATAAGAGTTTCTATGTAAACCCTTGAGAATGATATAATATTTTTCAGAAATATATTTTTGGGAAAAACCAAGTTATATACAAATATTTATCTTGTATGTTTATGTACTTAATTCCTAGTAACTAAGAGGTGTTTGAATCGCTTGTAGGCGATCTTCGTACCTTTATTCATAATCAAGGAGACCGAGGTAAGTGGATTGTAAGTGGAAGTAAGTTAAGCTTACATTTTTCAAAACTGGAATGACACACTGCATAAATTCATGAACAAGCATGATATTTCAAGCAAGCATGACATGGCATGAGCATTGCATGATTTTCTAAAGTGAATTTTTATGCAATGCCGTATGGAAAGACAAGTTAAGTCAAGGAGCTCTGGTCGGTACCGTACCATCATGATGGACACCCATACCGAAGGACGAATGCGAGAAGGTTGGGTGAATCCTAAGAGGCTGTGCAAACCACACTAAAGGACAATGAGAAGGTGTGGGCCTCCAATGGTCGTGTCTAGCCATCAGGCCTGGGGCAACTATGGGCTAGCTCGACCAAATGAAAAGTCCCCAAGGGTAAGGGAGACGGTTCCGATGGGAACGCACAACCCCGGACTCCAAGGGTTAAATGGAGCGTAAGTAGCCCACAAGTTATGAAGGAAATGTTTTCAAGGGCCAGGGGCCAATTTCAAGAACAAGTTTATGTCTACAAGCAAGAGCATATGCATACCCATGACATGCATGTGCATCATGAATTATGATTTCCCATGTTAAGCAAGTCCAAGTCAAGATCATGTTTTAAAAGTTATGTTTTTCCCTTACTGAGTCTTTTTGACTCACGTTTTTAAAATTGTGTCATTCCAAATGTCTCAGGTGAAGGAAGTCAGGAGGACTACCTGACTTAGAAGAAAGATTATTCCTATGTTTTGTTGTTGCGATCTGATCGATGAGATCCGTCACTTGTTTAAATGTTAAACATGTTATGTATATATTAAGATGCAAGTTTATTGAGAACTTTAATTATGTTATGAGTTGGCTCGCTTCTCTCGCGATTCTGTAGTCTTTCCGCTGTAAGTATGTATGTATGAACGCTGGAGCTTTCCTGGGGATTGCTCACGGCTGTCATGGTCCCTGCGGGATGGCGTTCGGGGCGTGACACTTAAACCTCCAAATTTGAGGTCAAGACAAGGTCATTTTCTACAAGCGATTGTCCTCTACACGTTCTGCTGTCACAGAATATGCAAAACTAAACTAGGTTATATCTACTTGGCTAATTCCTCATTTTTCACGTAAACCTTTGTGTGCAAGCCATCCTATATGTTTCTAATACTTCCTAAAACATCCAGCAAACATGTCATGCCATTATTTACATCAATTCATATCAAAATAATCCTAAAGGGTTCTATGACTAAGTTTGACAATAATCTCCATATTTTAACTATTCTCTTGCATTTAATCATTCTAACTTATTGTTTTGCTCATGTTTAGCATAATTAAGGGTTCCAAATCACAACCTAGCATGTTTCTACCCTAAAATCATAAAAATGCCAACAAATATTTCCAAAATTAAGACTACCCTCACCTCTTGATCTTCTTGACTCTTTGATGACTTTTTGAGTATCAAAAACCTCCATTAACTCACTGTTAGTATCAAGCTGGAAAATGACAACCTCAAAAGACCAAAGCTGAAGATACTTCAGCCTCCTTCCAATTTTTATTTGAAATTTCTTCTTCTTCTCTCTCTAGGGAGCTCGGCTCCTTTCTCCCTCTTTCTCTCCTCCTTCCTCCTCGCTTCTCTAGCTCTCTCTCATTATCTCTTTCTCTTGAATGAGCCGACTGAAGGTGTGAAGAATTCCTTCAATACTAGCTCCTATTTATACTGGTAAGTTTAGGCTTCCTAGGGTTAAGCTAGACTCGGCGTCGTTGGGTCTACAATTAGGTGGGAGGTGCTATGCAAGCAAAGGATAGGGATTGGTTGATATGGGTGGCAGCCAATGATGACTAATTATTGCAAATGATGACTAATCATTGCAAATGATTACAAAAAAATTCCTATGGGCACTAAATTAGGGGCTGGCCAGTTTTGAGTCTAATTTCTTGGCCTATTAATTGAATTAAATTCTAAAACTACTCCTAAGATGAGGGGTTAGGCTAGAAAATATTTTTTTGGCTTAGTAATTAAGAATGTAACAGAAAGCTGTGCAAAACGTTTGAAGAAAAATGAGTTTAAAAAAATAATTAGGGCTAAAAGCATGAAATAATAGCATTTTAATATTTTTCAGCAACATAAATCATTATTTTAAAATTTGTAAAATAAAAATGAGTAAAAAGACTACTAAATTAAAGATCTTGAAAAGATAAGAAAGTGAATATTTTTTTCATAATTTTGGGTTATGTATAGCTATTTTCAGGGAGTTTCCTTATTTTTAAACTAATTAAATAATTAAATACAAAATAATAACTAAATATATTATTGAACTAATTATACATGGGTTGAGGAATGATATATTGGTTGTTATGAAATGAAGTGTTTCTAGCATTGACTGTGTTGAGCTTATTCTTCGGAGACTTGTGCTTAAGAACAATACGTTTAAACGTTGTGAACTTCTTAAAGAAGGATGTAGAATGATTATTTGCAAGTTGGAACATTTATGCTACTCTAATATCATCTGTCACATCTCTCGTGCTTATGTTAGTCTCTATGTTATTTTTGCACCAACAGAGATGCATAAAAAGCGAGATTATGGCACGTCCTTATTTATGCGTTTCAAGACTGTAGTATATTCCATGGGGTTTGTAAAGATTTACTACTTTATAGAAAATACAGCGGAAGACTTATAAAATTTTCTAAGAAAAAGATGGTAATAATGGAAGTCAAGTTAAAATTAAATTACTAAAATACTTAAAAACAAAGCAATCGTCACTCTTACTTAAGAAAATAGCACAGTGAAAAGAAAGCAATCTATCCGTAAGGGTTAGGGATGAGGGAGGACCCTAAGCTCTTTACAAAATCTAGGCTAGTAACAGATAAGCCTATATTAAGATCACTAACCCTGTTGTTCCAAGTTTATGTACAGACAAACCAACACTAAATAAAACATAAAACAAAAGCATCCCTAGGAATTCAGGCCGGTGTGATTCTCCCTTAGTGGGTTGTTATCGTACAAGACATGGGCTTGTTCAGAAATGGGTCATGGTTTTGGTTTTGGGTTTAAAATTCAAAATTCAAATTTTAAGATTTAAATATTGTTTTGTTGTAAGGGTTTGTTTGGTTGATTAAGATATTGAAGGATTTCTATTTTATTAAATCAAATAATATTATTTTATAGATATTCTGACATACAACAAATTTTTAAAAAAAAAATTGGAAAAATATATAATTCAAAAAAGACGTAGAAAATCGTTTCATAAATATAAAAATTATAAAAGTAGAAAAAATGTCAAACTTATTAAAAGTATTCTTAGAAATAAAAATACAAGATAAAAGTCGTGCAAAATTTTGTTTGCTGAGCGTAAATATATGTTAATACCCAATATTCTCGATATAACAGTCTTGATGACTGAGACATATGTTTGCGTAATACCTACACACAAAAGAAAATTTTATTTGCACAACGCCTCTGGGAAATTAAGGACTTATAAACGACACTTTTACAATAACTATTCGCAATAAAGTACACTATATACTATTCTAGAATATATATTAGTTGGAGGAACACCCACACTTTGACCTTGGCAGCGGTCGGAAACCGCTGTTAATTGTCAAAAAAATCATTGTTATATCTTTAGCAGCGCGACCGCTGCTATAGGTTCGTCGCAGTAGATCTATAGCAGCAGTTTGCGCTATAATAAATAATTTCTAAACTACTTAGATATAATCAATAAATATTCAATTACCATAATAATAATGACCAGATATTAAGTTATGTACTTTAACTGCATAAGCTAATTAATCCCATAATATCTTTTTGTTTGAAATTAAATACTATGTCAAAATTAAATATTATTATATTGCTAATTATTACAAATATATATTCTCATTATAAGCATATGATAATAGATGTCTAATCTACTTAAATTTAGTCAATAAAAATACAATTACCATAACAATCAAAGATATAACTTTCATAACACTATTTCTAATTCCATATAACAACTTCAATTTTCATAAAACTCCTTTTAATTCCATATTTTATTAAGTAGGTCTCCTAAATTTTTTTTAAACACGTGACAAAATGAAATTATGTATTAATAGGAATAAAATATTGTATAAAATAATTATTAACATTAAATAACATATAATTTTGGATTTTTAAATTTTTTTTCCAACTATTCCTATTGCAGCGGTATTTTTCAAAACCGCTGCTAAAGGTACAAAATACAACGGCGGTCATACTGACTGCCGTGTAGGTATACAATCTTTAGCGAGACCGCCGCTAGAGATTGGCCTTATAGCCGCAAATTTGACAGAACCGCTGCTACAGGGGTCTTTTTAGTTGCGTTTTAAATAAAACGCAGGGATAGGGGGTCTATAGGGGCGTGTTTAGGGACCGCCGCTATAGACCTGTTGTTTTGTAGTGCTCGGTCATAAATATTTTATTCTTATTTGCTGTTGTAAATTAATTTTGATCCTTATTTTCGTATATTTCAACAAATTTTTATTTTTCTTATAGTAATTTTGATAAGGATTATTAAATAGAATCATGTTAAGCCAATCTATGTAAACAAACGAAGGATATCTTTTCCTTTTGGGTAGACTTACCAAGCATGAGATGGGTCTTTGATCGAAATAAAGAGCTTCCTCCTAGATAGAAATCCAACTAATTATTGTTAGGTTTTTATTTTGAACATTTTAATTAATTTTTTTAATTTAAAATTTTTTGTTATTTTGTAAAATTTTAATTGTTTTATAAATTTTGCACGATTTTTATCTCGGTCTTTTTATTTTTATGAATATTTTTTATTAGTTTCATGTTTTATCTATTTTATAATTTTTATATTTATGAAACTATTTTCTACTTATTTTTTAAAAATATATATTTTCTGAGTTTATACAATCATTTATTATTTTTTGAACATCATAATACTATAAATTAATATTATTTAATTTAACTAGAATATAAATCATTCCAAACCTTAATCAACCAAACAAACCCTTACAACAAAACAATATTTAAATCTAAAAATTTAAAATTTGAAAGTTAAAACCAAAACTAAAACCAAAACCAAAACCTCAACCCATTTTCAAACAAATCCTAAGGTGGCAGATCCTTCTGAATTAGGTAGGGCTGATGGACTATGATTACGTCTAAGACGTCTGAAACTAGAACTTGAACATGGATAACCAAAGCATGGGTGGAGAGCTCATGGGTGATAAATGACTTGAATATCACCATAATCAGTCTTAGCAGTAGCCAACAATATGGACGATGAAATAGGGTGAGTCTTAATGACTCAGTAAGGGGGATAGGGGGCATGTGATGACAAGCAATGGTACAAAGAGTACTTTCACATTCAATAATCTATTAATGTTTTTAGCAAATCATACCAGTCATTATCATATGCAGTATGAATATCATGCTCATGTTGTATGTCCTTTGTCTTTGATGTCCACTGTTTCACCCCCAGTAACAGAGTTGTGCATCTCATCTCCCCTGCACTTTAGGACAGTCTTAGGCATTTCGTTGCCTGGAACGATGGGTAAAGGCCCCTATGTCTTCTACCTTGGGGTCATCCACAAACTCATAGTGATGGTTGAACTCCCCAAGGATCGGTACCATCACCCATTAACATTTAGTACATGTTATAATCCCTTAGGTTCACTGTTATCACAAATTATGCAAAACTAGACTTGGTATGATCTAATTAGCCATATCTTCATTTTTCATGTAAACCTTTGCATGCCAACAATGCTATATGTTTCTAATACTCCCTAAAACATCCATCAAACATGTCATGTTGCTATTTACATCAATTCATATCAAAATCATCAAAAAGGGTTCTGTGACTAAGTTTGACAATAATCTCCATATTTTCACTATTCTCTTGCATTTAATCGTTCTAACTTCTTTTTTAGCTCATTTTTATCATAATCAAGGGTTCCAGATCTCAACCTAGAATTTTTCTAATCTCAAATCATCAAAATGCCAACAAATTTCACGAAAGTGAAAACTACCCTTAAGTCTTGATCTCTATGACCTTTTGATGATTTCTTTGAGTTTCAGAACCTAAATTGTGCTTCCTTTTAGTATCAATACTACGATAAGAACCTCTAAAATAGCCAATTTCAAGATACCTCAACGTTTTGCAGCCTCTATCCAAAAAATTTCTTGTTGTTCTTCTTCTTCTCTTGGGGGGACTCGGCTACTTCTTCTTTTCCTCTCCTCCTTTCTTCTTCCTCTAGCTCCCATTCTACACTTATTTTCTCTCTAAAAGACCATATTTGGTTGGATCTTGGTGTGAGGATAACCCTCACACCACTTCTCTATTTATAGTGCTCTAAACCATTTTTAGAGCACTAGGGTTTAACCTAGGTTACTAAAGTTAGTCTAGACTAGGCATCACTAGGTCTATAACAAGGTGGGAGGTCCTATGAAAGCAAAGGATTGGGATTGAAAGATATAGATGGCAGCTAATGGTGACTAATGATTGCAAATGATTACAAAAAAATTATATGGGCACTAAACCAGGGGCTGCCCGGTTTTGAGTCACAAAATGGGCTGGGCTGGGCTGGGCTTTGGAGAAGTGCTGGGCCGAATTGGGCTTATATAATTACATAAATTAATTACTAAAATTAAGATAATTAAGAATACTTAAAGGGTCGAGGTATTAGAAAACGTCCGGACGAGTTATGAAGTTTTCAAACGATGTTCAAAAACACTTATATATGAATCGCTAATACGATGTCGTTTGAAGTTAAGCGTTTGAACATGTTTTCATGCATTATGATGTATCGTAGTCAAATTCAAGAATACTTAATTGCGTAATTAATTAGTTATCCCAATTTAATTGATTTAATTCACTCAATTTAATTTATTTAAATCATTTAATTCACCTAATGTAATTCACCACAAAAATTTAACTTTCTTTATTTATTTCGAACCGCATTTTGGCTATTTAAATCATTCATATAGTTTATACATAATTTTATATTAAAATTCCATTATAAATAATTGTACTAACTGTTCGGTTAACTCAGCACTTATACTAACCGTCCGTTTGAATTGTAATAAATTTAAACTAATGTAAAAGTATAATTAATATCAGCTGCTGAGTTCCCAGAGCTGTATCAAGTAGGTACTAAGAGATAGGTAAAATTGGGACACGTGTCCTGTCACAAAAGTCAATTCCTTCAGCATAGCAATCACCTCCCCCCTCAGACCGGTCCCCATCAGAGCAAAATTATTCTCCAAAGTGGTCAAGCGCGTATGAATATCCATGTACATTGTCTTCGCCGAGTCCACCATCGTCTGGATACTCTCCTTCAGCTCCACTACCATTGCGTCTGTCAAACCTGACAAAAACCCTTCTGAACGTTGGCATAACCCATTTGTACGGGTCTCAAACGACGATGTTTCTAATTATTATATGTCCGAACGAAGAGTCACTTCATTCGGACGAATATTAAAATAATACGTTTTAAATAAAAACATGTGTTTTTGTCTGCACTTGTACTAACGTTGTGCGTAAAAATCAAAACACGACAATATTATCATATAAATCCGTCTGAATAATTAGCAATCCATTCGGACAGAGCTTCAATGAACACAGAATTGACTCAGCCATAGCTATGCTCTATCCGCCCAAAAACAATCAAAATGCATGAAAATGGAAATATAAAGGCACGAAGAAGGTTTTACCTGAGGTTTGTGAATATAGAGCTTGAAAATTGACAAGTATGAGAGAAAAAGGTTCAGAGAAAATCGAAATAGAAAGAGTGAGAATTTTGTCTTGACAACTTTTATGGGTAATTTCATAGTTTGCCCTTTAACTATGAGCAAAAATCAATGTCGCCCCCAAACTATCAAAACGGTTTTTTACATACATTAAGTTTTTCAAATCATCAAAGTATCAAAATTATCGAAATGCCCTCAAAGAATTTTTTTTAAAAATAAGTTAAATTTCGAGAAATAAATTAAAAATAAATAGATTACTGAAATAGAATTTCAACATTTATTTAAAAAGTATTGCCTTTTTTAAAATATTTTTTTATGTTTTAATAAATTTTTAAATATTTTTAGTAATTTTTGTTTTAGAGGACATTCCGATCATTTTTCACATTTTCCATCTGACTTAATGGTTGATTTGGATAGAGAGCGTACTTTGATGATTTTGGAAACTCAGAGGACGTAAAAATATGTTTTGATAGTTAGGGGGTGACATTGATTTTTGCTCATAATTAAGGGGCGAACTATGAAATTACCCTTTATTTAAAAGTTTCAAGTTCAACGTCCGTTACGTGTCTTATGTTTGTTCGGACGGTATTCAATGGTTAGATTTAAATGTTGCCCAGTCAAATTCAACCTCATTACATCTTGTATCTAATGCATATTCAAAAATCTTCTAGAACCTACAAGCATCCAGGTTCGACATTATGTGTCTAAATTCTGCAACATGGAACCAAATGATTCGCTACATAACTTTTCCTCAATGTGTAGACATCCTTTTACGGTCCGAACATGTTTTAAGTTTGCATCAAGATTTTGAATGCATCACGAACTGGTAACGATCATATCGTTACCTAAAGTTCGTTTGGACGTGGTCAATAGCTGTCCAGATTGAAGTGAAATATTTGTGACGATACTAATCGTCAAACATTTGCAACGACTTGTATTTTGTCAGCCACAAATTCGTCCAAACGGTGTTTGGACCTGTTAGGACATAAATGGCATTCCTGGATCATTTTAGGTAATAAAATTAAGCTTTTGTCTGGGAAAGGAATCTTTAGGTGACAAAATTTGGTTTGACACCCAAATATTTATCACCCAATGTTCTATTTCTTGTAGTTTCTCATCCTATTACGCAAACCATTTTGTGCAAATTTTTTCAACGGTAGGCGTAGATGATCCACTAATTGTTCAGTATGACGAAAATAGTTCCATTTGATGTTGTGTCCTTTGCTAAATTATTTTGACGTAAATGTGACATTGTAAAGAATCAAGTTTTGAAGTACAATCTCGGGATGAGAGGCACCTTCTAGAGAAGACAGGGCAGACAGTACGGAATGAAACATGAAACAGGATGTAATAGCACTTGCCATGAGACAAGATTATCTATCAAGGAGAAATTTAGTGTTTGTAGAGTTTTTTTATTATGGTTTAGCCCATTATGTAATATAACTTCATTGTCATTTTTGGATCATACTTATGTGATGCTGATGATATTGAGAGAAGTTGTGGCCAAATTTTGGGATGGCAAAATTTTAATATATTTTCAATCTTGTTTGGATAATTCATTTAGCATTTTAACTTCAATATTTAAAGTTAAGACAAGGTTGATTTTAATTTCTATTTAATGCATGCTAATTGGACTGATGTTACATTGAAAGTTGATCGTTCCTTTATTTGAATATACTAAAGAAAAGTCGTAGAGCACGACCGTAGGAATAAAAAACAATGGCTGTCATGATACACAATAAATTTATGGTACTAGATTTAACAATAATATAGAACTTATCCTAATTATAGGAAATTAATTCCATGAAACAAGTCGAAATAGTCAAGTTACAACCCTTGTTCTACCAATCTATACCCAATTCTCTTGAAAGGTATAGTCTCTCAATGTACTGGCATACAGAAGTTGATGCATGAATAAAACTTTCCATTTCAACCTTTCCTGATGCCTCTGAAAGCGAAAAATATGTCATTAGTGCCGCGAAACATCCAAACAAAAGAAAACTAGAAAACCAAACAACACAAGATTCCCCCTGGGCTGCCTAAACACGGTAACTTTTTTTTTCCACTTTTTTGGCAAAGACTCATTTATGAAAAGATGGATTACATATGCAAGTATATATACTTTGGTTTGCATTAGCAAGTACTCATCTTTACTCTCTGATTGGCAGAAAGGGAAACACCCATGGGCTCTGATGGTTCAGACAAAACTATAAAACACAAAAACACAACTAGAAAAACTATTTGAATACAAAAGCCAAAAAACAGGAAAGCGATGTGATTAACATATTGAGACTTGAACTGAAAAAATGTTGTTCCAATTACTTCATGAACTCACCATCTTCATTGACCATCTTCCACATCTCTGAAATTGTAGAAAGCGAATACATCGCTGCACCTGCTACTTTCCTGATAGCCCACCCATGGTGGGCATCAAACACCTGTGAATAGGCCTTGGAAGTTGGAAGTCTTAGGGAATCCCCTCTGCCATATCATCCTCGAGAATGTAACAACTCATTGAATCAAGCACATAACATCATTTTCAACATCAAAGCTAATCATGTCAATAGTCTAGATAAAAAAAATTTAGTATCCAAGGATTTAAAAAAGTATTTGCTCTCCTTGATGTAATAGAATAAAAAAATAATTCGCTATTAAGAGTGAGTTCTCATCATCTCTATTTGGACAAATTGAAATATTGAATAGTGTTAAAGTTTTTCAAAATATAATTATTTATAACTATTATTTTAGAAATGGAAAAATTTTATGGAAAGTTTTTTATGGAGAGAGTTAAACATGGGAAATCCGAAAAAATGGGTAGCATTTATTAATGGGCGCTAATGGAGCTTTGTGGTGCATATGAGGCGCACTTGGCCCTTATCACCAAGCATCACAAGAAGGAACAGAGCCGTAGATTTTTTATCATTTAATCGGATGTTCAAATCTTGTTATTTCAAGCATCGGTAAAGATCCAAAAGTTGGTTTGACTGATGGTTTAGATCGGTACAGTTAGTTGATAAAATCATGATTAATTAACATGAACCACCTTGTTAGTATTTTAGAGCAGTTAATTAACTACTAATGAATTTGCATCATCTGTATTTCAAATTTCTCCAAAGCATAGATTTTTTATCAAGTATTAAAAAAAATTAGGGTTCGTCTCCGTTAATTGTGCAGTACAATTGAACAAACAAATTCAGAAATCCAGGGTCCATTGTATCTTGAATGAATGAATTTGCATCAATATTGCGTACAAATTGGTGGGGGTAAATATCATTCAAAGAAAGCAACGCTATTGTGTAATAGGAGCAATTTCTTTCATTCTTCAAAAAACAGGAGAGTGTTTCTGTTTCCTTCCTTTTTACCAACAACTAATAAATCTACTAAAGGTATTCCTGTAGTACATGTAAGTTCTTATCTGGCACTTGGGTACGTGATAGTTGGTGAATTATGGACTGAAACATGGTATCCGAGTCATAAATAGCCTTCAACTATGCCAACCAATCCAAATTAGGTCAAGAAAATGACGTGAGATCTAAATACATCTTATCTAATTCATATTTCCTACACAGCTCATCAGCAACCTTGTTATCTATACTATTCTTTTACTTTATAAAAAAATTATAACCCAATAAGTTCAAAATCCATTTATGTTATGATGATGTGCCAATTTTTTGCTCCAACAAGTACTTTAGGCTCCGCTGATCTGTTTTAACCATAAATTCTTGTCCCCAAATGCATGGTCTCCACTTTTTGGCTGCCATCACAAATGCTACCAGCTCATTTTCGTAACTTGAAAGGTGCAACACCCTTCCTTTAAGAGCTTGGCTTAGAGATTCACTGAGTTGGGTAAACTCCATTAAAGCATTGTTGCAATTTTTCTTGTATCTATCCATACCCTTCGTTTGATATAACATGCCTCAAGTATTCCACTTCAGGATACCCAAATTTACATTTGCTCAACTTTGGATGTTGTTGGTATTCATCAAGTGTTTGGAGAACCAATTCCAAATGAACCTTGTGCTAGTCCATCTACCAGCTAAAAAATAAGAGTAAACCTCCTGAGATACGGTTTGAACACCTTGTTCATAAGTTCTTGGAAAGTTGTTGAGCGTTAGTTAAGCCGAAAGGCATAACTAGAACTTGTAATGCCCTTAATGTGTAAAGAATGTGTTTTTGGTACTTTTGACTCCAGCATTTTGATTTGTAGATATCCTGACCTTATATGAAGTTTTGAGAAAACTGTGGCCTCATTCAACATGTCCAACATTTCTGTTATCATTGGTATGGGGTACTTGACCTTAATGGTTTCATTGTTCAGTGTCTTATAGTCCATAGACATTCTCCAGCTCCCATATGCTTTTCTAACCACTAAAACTAGCGATGAATAAAGACTTTGGTTGTTCCTCACCAATCCACACTCCAACAACTCCTTAACTATTTTGTCTATTTTATTTTTATGATAACATGGATATCGGTAAGGTCTAACGTCGATATGTTTTGCACCCTCCTTCAATGTTATTTTTATGATAAAAGCTCCCATATGCTTTTCCGTTTTTTCCATTGTCTCCATCTGCAATGGTACTTTATGATATTCTCAACCTTTATAGCACTACTCTTTGTTCATGACACTCAAACTATATTAAAGTCAGGAAATCCCACAAATGGGACCTAAAGTGGCTAGCTACTGTATTCGAAAGACTACATCACACCCACCTAAGGATATTACAAAAAACATTGGTTGTGATTTGTTGCCCTTGCACCTACACACATACATGATTGCATTCTCTTTCCCTTGGATGGTATCACGATTAGCCAATTGCACCCTCACCTTCACCACTATGCTCATTTTCAAGTTATCTCTACTTGTTATACTAGTGTCAATTAAATAGTATGTGCTACTCGAATCTATCAAAATCACAACCCAGGTTCCATTGATTCTGCCATTAAACCTCATTATCTTGGAATATAGTGCTCCTGACATAGCATGTAATGATATTTCTACATATTGTAGTTCAATGAGATTCAACTCTAGTATGGTTAGGATTCCATGTCCTTCATTAACTTTTAATTCATCCTCTCTTCCCTCCGCCACCAACTCCTGGACATCGATGACATAACCTAACATTTATGTTTATGATTCCACTTCTCATCAAGGTTGTAGCAAAGCATCTTCTCCCTTTTCTCCTTCATTCGTGATAGGGTTATTTCTTGTATATGTTTTATGGGTCTATTTTTGGTTCTCTTGAGTTATTATTGGGTAGGTAATTAACTTTCAGATAGTGGCCCAAAACCTCTACCACTCCTCTTCCAATTGTTAACAAATTCCTCCTATATTTTAGCCATGCGAAAGGCTTGGTTAGGAGTATTAGGGTTTAATATAGTTACCGGATATTGGATGTTGTCCTTGAGACCTCTGATGAAACAACTCAAGTTTGTCCTATGTGATAAATCCTGAATCAATTACAAACAACCTAAAACTGGCTTTTGTACTCAGCCAAAGAAGCGGTTTACCTTAAATTTTACATCTACTTCATAGGATCATAATAAGAAGTTTCACCGAACCTCAACAGTATGGCTCTAGGAAAACCTTCCAACTACTGAAACACCATTCTCTTCTGCATCATAGAACCACACCAATTGCTCCCTCTCCATGTAAAATAAGCTACTTATGAACTTTTGATTAGAAGAAGTCTGACACACCTTAAATTATTAAATTATCGATTGATTAGAAAATATCGAAGCGAGCAAGAATTTCTTCTTCGACCGAGGCCCCGGAGTCTCCCCAACGATGGGAAGGACAATCGAAAGCAGATGCACGCATGTGAAGTGGTGGTCGATGGGTCAGTAGTCCTCTCTGAATTAGAGGAGCGGATAATCATCTACTATGGTTGGACCAGACAACTATTGTGGGTGGGACTCTGTTGGAAGAGGAGTTTACAACACAAAGGGTGTAAGGCTTTTAAAGTAGAGCAAATTTATGTGGAAGAGATAATGAGGAGAGATATTGGAAGAACACTCTTCAATTTCTCAAACTTGGCTTTACTTGGCTTGTCTTGAACTTTCTCGACTTCTTCTTTTTCTTCTTCTTACAAAATGGTGGGGCTACACCCTTTATGTAGGCTTACACATTCAATCTTAGCCACACATTTCATCTAAACTATCTAGATATTTCTATGGCATTTTCTAGATATTTTCTAGCACTTTCTAGACAAAGACACTTCTACTTATTTCTAAGATATTTTCTTAGAACTTTCTAGAAAGTTATTGATCTCTCATACTCTAGAGATTTATAGAAGTCTCTAGAGAACTTCTTGCTCTTCCTTTATCTAGAGCACTATAGAACTTTCTAGAAAGATGATTTCTCTTCCTTTCCTCTAGAGATTTGTGGAACTCTCTAGAAGATCTTCATCCTCCATCGGGCCAAGACTAAGTTTGGAGCACATTTTGGGCCCAAATCAAGTTTAACTTTCAACAGACTCATCTACTTTGAATTGATGCGATACTTCTTTTGCAGCACTTTTGGATGTGGGCACCAACGAAGGGCCGTGGGTGGTCACTCTCTAGGGTATGAAGGTGACGGTCTCACTCGACATCTTTGTAACTTTTCTTAGCATCGAGCAGTCGCAATCAGCCTAGTCATCCGCTGAGGTAGCTAATTTGATGCCTAAAGAGGAGGTCTTTTATATATTGTCGAGGCAAGACCGGTGCCCGAGATCCTCATCCATCCACCATTGCGATAAGTCACTCCTCTTCTTGCACATCATGCATCTGATCTTCTCTTACAACATCGATCCTCACAACACCTTCAAGTGCACAACTCACCTAACTAGCATGATGTTGATGGTAACCCTACATCTGCTTCTGGACCTCTCGATGTACATATTTCGTATGATCCGATCGGAGGTTCAATCGACCTCCTCCTGCGACTTAACATAGGAGCTGTTGTTCAAGCGCTTCCTCACGAAGGTAGGTGAACCTATCCAGCCCGAGAAGCCAAGACTAAGGCAGTTTGTCCCAATCAACGGGGTGACTCCCCGACATTGCCCCTAATATCTGAACGGTTAGTTTACAAGCGTTCGGATGCAATCTATTTACCATTTGAACAAAAATAGTAAGGAACACTGTAGTGATACGTCATCTTTGTATTTCCATTTGTATCGAGGGAAATTTACGTTCAGACGCAATTTAATTGGGGGCCAAATTTTTCATTGGAACATTCACACTGTCTCCTACCTACATTCTTCGAGGTATGTGTGCACCTGAAAGACTAAACAGAGATGTTTTCTCCCCTGTATGGTTGTTCAGGTCACGATTACCAAAGAATTCATGAAGCAAGATGAATTTGGAGTACATATGAGATAAAGGTGGAATAGGATAGTACACTAAAGTTTCCTATGAAAGTGACCAATATCAATGTGAGAACAGGATCGAGATGGATGTTGTTAAAGAATCAAGAAATATTGGAGCATTAGGAGGATAAACGAGGATGGAGATTTTTGTTTGTAGTGACGACTCATGGTTAAAGAGGAATCATTCCAATATATCTGGTAGCCAGGAGCAATTGTAGAAAAAAGTTATCTCTAATTGTAGAAAAAAGCTTTATCTTTAGACTTGAGTCCTGTTTGGCAACTAGTATCTCCATCCTCCTAATGAAATCCAATGCTCTAATATTTTTCGATTTTTTTACAGCATTATCGAACGACTCTAATGATGACTCGTGCGTATTCAAAAGTTATTGTGTGTAATAATGTTTTAACTATTTCTATTCACGTACAGGTCAACGACCGTTGGTGGAAAACATACATGCTCTTGACAGACGGTACCTTCTCGACCATCAGTCTCGTTTAATGATCAGCCACGCGTCCACGAAAGCCGTACAATTGACAGGAAACTAGAGCGTCTTTGAAGGATCTTTTGTTCGTAAGTAATTTCAAGGATTTCACAAGTTATTAGTATAAAAATAGTTCTTAACAAATAGGTGAATTTGTTATCTCTATTTTGGGACGATTTTGAGTTGGATTAAGAACGTCTTAAACTCGTAAAGACCATTCAACAGAAAATGGCCGCAGCCTACTGACAACATAAGGGCTACCTACACGAGCATTTTCAGAAGTATCCTACCAAGCGGCTCTAGAATATCAGCATCGAGATACTGATGCAGATTTATGAGCCAAAGTGTGTTGACTGCCTGAATGCCCTAAAGTTACTCTAGTCCTGACTGCTACTTTTGTTTCTTGAAATTCCTAAATCCCCAACTCCATACTCTGCCGTTGATCTATCTCCATTGCTTCTCCCTACTGCCCTTAGATTGCCATAATAGCCCTTTTCACTTGCATGCTCGTCACAACTTCATTTTAAAACATGCTCCAAACACACTAAATACAAATAAGAACGTTTCTGGTGATGCAATACTATCATGTCCTGAAAAATTAATTGGAGGGAAGAAAAAGCTAGATAAAGAAGTTAGTGATATACATACTCTGTAGCTAGTATGTTCTCAAAGAGTGCCCTGACCATGTCAACCGCACGTTTTGTTTTCAAGAGGTTTCTCGAATGGCTTCCGACTTTCCTTACAGTGTTGGCTTCTATATCTCGTTCAAGAAGAGCCTCCAAGGTACTAATAGACTTTGACGCCTCTGTAATATTATTAACCTGTGCTCATCAAGCGGCCAATAAGTTAATACCAAAAGATTCCTAATGAAATATCAATTATAAATATTTATTCTTATTATTGGGTTGTCATATTCAGGGACCGAAGCTAGATTCCACTCTAGGAGGCCAAATGTAATTTATGCTTCAAATTAAAAATAAAATCCAAATAATATATATAAGGCTTCACATTTTCTTTTAACTCACAATTCAATCAGACAAAACTGTTGCTTTAAATTGGGTACCACTCAAAATCGTCTTCTATTCTAATATTTTTTCGACCATGCCGCGGGGTTTTCAACACGTTAATTAGATTATCATATTTGTGTTCGATCGGCTGTCCACGGGGACCAAAATGGGTTGAACGAGATGAGCGTGGCGTACCTTGGCGACTACGTCGATCTCCGCGAACTTGAAGGCGAGGCTGAAGTAGCGAAAGAAAGGGGAAATGAGAGAGAAAGCGTGGGCGAATTTCGCTACCTCCACGTCTGCAGTTTGGGAATCAATAGTGGCCGCGAGCTCCTTGTACACCTCAGACAAAGTCCTCAGTGGCCTCTCGTCGTTCAGGTCCGCCATTGGACTCTGATGATTATCTAGGTATACCAGTCTACCTGCTCAAATTTTGGTTTCTGGTGATGGATTTTGGAAAGAAGATAATATTATGTTTTCCATTCCTCTAACACTGGCGTAATGGTGTAATATATAAACGTTGTACGGAATAAGTACCTCGTTGACTCAGCCCAACATATATAAGCACGTGCATGGTGTCCGAACCCACAGGCGGAGGGAGGGGGGGCAGTTTCGGTTTCAGATCAGAAGCTACTTTATACTAGTCCATTGAATACACGTTCCTCGTCTATCAGACATTCAGGGAAAGAGATCAGCTAGGTGGGAGTTGATTTCGTAATTGACAAATCTTATTGAAAACTTAATATTGACTCGTCATCTCTACACATATCCCTACGAACACGGTACTTGGAAAAAAAATTAACGCAAATTAAATTAGAATGATCAAAACTTTCAGTCCAGGATGGAGTCAATATTCAAGTCAAGGTCGTCCACTTTACAAGAAGCTGGTTCTTCCACGCGTCTTCCCCGTATTTCACAAGTGATGCCAGACATTAAAGTCAACGTCACGTCGTATGTTATGTCCATTTTAAAAAGTTAGGTGAAGAATTTTTTGCATTTAAGAAAATTAAAGGCTTTCGAAAAACATTAAACGGTATGCTTTCATCCCAAATGTTTTCAAAAACAATTAGAAGATTGAATTAGGGGTCGGCCAAATATATTATCTATATTACCTCCTCCACTTAATATACTACGATTAATGCAGATCACGCGATCGAGGCCTTCGATATATAGTTAAATGAATCAATCCCATTAATTATTTGGAGATATTTAAGATCTGAACCATTCAATGGACAGCTTCTGTTTGTTCCAGATCCCTGAAGGGCGCGAACGAAAATCTATATAGTTTGCTTTTCTTAACTCTATCCCACTGGAAATTATGGTACAACCTCATTCCAGAAGATCCAGATCACTGTAATACGTACAAAACCAAAATTATAGCTAATGATTATAAAAAATAAAAAAATAATTAATGCTCAGAAAGATCACATGCCAAAATCCTAATTCCTTTTTTTCATTGATTTTATAAACAAATCTAAATGTAGAAACGGACAATATAAGCATTAGCCTATGTTTGTTATGATGTTTCAAAAAAAAATTTCGATCACAAAACAAATTTTTCATCGAACATGATTTTTAACACTATTTTGACGTACAAATATAAATGTAGCCCATACATTTCCTTATTTTAAAATTTTCTTTTTCTTTCTTTTTTCGTGAAAATTGAGAATTGAAGCTACCCAGAAGTTGGCCAGTTGGCCTTTTGTGACGTGTATATATCAACGTTTATGCGCCCATTGTCCCCTTTCGTTGTTAATTTTTTTGGTGTCCTTCAAGACTTTATGTCTTGTTTGTCTTGTGAACTGTTGTTGCGTCTGTGGCTTGGCTTCATCTAAAGTCAAGCCGCTCCCACATGTGTTGAAAAGCAATTTGAACGTAGCATTACTTGTCACTTCAAAAACAGTGCGAACAGTTATTCAGTTAGTGTAAACGCTATGTCTGTTGAATCCGTGGGAACGTATGAAATGTCGTACATTTGTCATTCATTCGATGGTTTGCATGTGTCTCATAAGACTTCATGTCTTGTTTGTCTTGTGAACTATTGTTGCGTCTGTGGCTTGGCTTCATCAAAAGTCAAGCCGCCCCCCACATGTGTTGAAAAGCAATTTGAACGTAGCATTATTTGTCACTTCAAAAACAGTGCGAACAGTATTCAGTTAGTGTAAACGCTATGTTTATTGAATCCGTGGAACGTATGAAATGTCGTAGATTTGTCATTCATTCGATGGATTGCTGTGTCATGAGAATGTGTTTTAATTTAGGACCCTGTGCAGGGAATAATTACCTTGCGGACGATGGGGGCACACGGATGTTTACGTGTGCGCACATTTTACCAAAAATTAGTTTAATTAAAAGTTGAAAATAATTTTCAAATAATATTAATAGAAAGATATAAAATACTCTTAATAATAATAAAATGTAAATAAAGATGTACTCGTCATAAGTAAACAACATATATAATCGATGAGTTAGTGAATATACATAATATACCAAAATATTCGTTTGGGCGTCAAATAGATTGCGAGCTATCTGATGTGCTCCTTCATTTGCTCATGCATTTTTTAGTCTATTCGTTGCAGCCTTTGTTCTTTCCCTTCTTGTTGTTTTCGTTGTTGCTCCTCCAAATATTGATGATGCTTTCTAATCAGCTGCTCCATTTCGGTCTGCTTGACAAGAAGCTCTTCATATTCTATCTGGCTAGCCCTCATCCCCTCTATCTCTAATCTGTCATCGTCCAATCCAACAGACCGTACTGAACGGCCTAAACCACACACGTAACTTGTTTTCGTCCCCAATACCTCAAAGAAAATCTCTACGTATGTGTATGGCTTTCCCTCAGATCACCAAATGCAACATTAAATCTAACGTTACTACTTACAAAATTTTATCATGCATCTTTTCATATCCATATGCCATCCATATTAGTATGCATTTTTTGTACAGCAACGTAAGATTAATCTGATAAGTTTATGGATTTTCCTGTATACCAAAAAAAAATATCCAATTTTGCATATTAGAATACCTAAGTCACTTATTTAAGTAATATCTCTAAAAAATATAAATTTATTACTTACAACAGCTCTCTTGTGCTTTAGAAGAACCTCGCTCCCGATGTGTGTACAATCTTCAGCTAGCTCTATTCTCCGATTGATTGCACTCCTCCTATGCGTAGTATTTTTACTGTTGTTACGTCAATTAAAAATAAACTAAAATAAACGTACATGACAGAATAAAATTTTTTAACCTGACATTCCTCGCTCGCAAATAAATCAGTGACACGAGCCCATTCTTCCTCTTTCATCATAGGATACAGGTGTTGTAACGCCTCTTGTTTGGTATTGAACATCAAGTAATGCTAGTACATTCTACTCCTATGCGTGCAGTATGTTATGCTTATCGTAGACATCACACACTATAAGAAAATTGACCTTAGGTGTTAAAAGTTTGGGTGTCAAAACAAATTTTATCACCAAACCATTTCCTTCTGTGTCAAAATCGTCCAGACGTCCTTACACTCCTTCCGCACTATATTCAGGGGTGACAAAAGGCAACACAACACATATTTGTGATTGAAAACATTCGTCAGCATTTGCAAAAGCGTCTGAAAAATATGCAAATACCTGAACACATAGTTTGGGTGACAAAACACCATTGTCACCCATGAGTGACGCAGGTCAAATCGTCAAAAAATCTAGTTTCATGCCGCATGGTTAGACATAAACGCCAGAACATCTTGGACAGTCTACGCCTGATTGACATGCATCTATTTTAGAAGATTGTAGAGAATAGCTCTGTGTATCCACATGGTTCTATCCCGTCCGCACTAATCCATTACATCTGAATGCCATAATTTCTTGAAGATTTTTTACTAACCATTCACAATTTGGAATTTAATGTGTAGGAATCTGATTGGTCCACTTGGAAAACGATCTAGTCCGAACGGCGTGGACAGATTTTAAAGTTGAACATAAGCCATTTGAATCGAATTTTACGTACATCGGTTGTTTCTCTCATTTCTCAACCTACATTCATGTTTCTCGTCCTACAATCTTTCATTTTCGTGGAGTTCTTTGTATCTAGGTATGTTTCTCATTTTTTTTATTTGGTTTTTTCGCATTAAAATCGTGCTTTTTAAGTTATTTACGTAGAAATTTTCCTGAACGATTTCTGGCACCACAGTTGTTTGATTGCCCATATTTGTATTGAACTACATTGCCTAATGTTGTAGGATTGTTTAGGCTAAAATGTTGTGTTGTTTGGTGTTGGTTTAGATGAGTTTTGGAGGTTGGAGAGAAGCCGGCCATGGCTGAGTCGACTCTGTTTTCTTCCCCACGACAGGTCCGGATTGGGTATAAGCCGTCCAGGCAGATAGTTTTAAATTTTCGACGGTTAGTTTTGAAAACGTTGTTGTTTTAATGTTGTAGGATTGTAGTTTGTTGCGGACAGTGGTCTGAGCCTGCTCACATACGCTTTTCATATATATATTTATTTATTTATTTTATTTAGGATATATACACATGTTAGAATTGTTTTTTAGGGATTATTTTTTGTTACATATGGTTATGATAGTGTTCGCACATTTATTCCCTAAAACTAAGTCGTTTTACTTACCGTTTGAACATTAAATGAAACATTTGGACTTTTATTTAGATAAGACAACATTGTTTTATATGATGCGCGAATGCTATGTGACACAGTACAGACTGTTTTGCCTGACAAATTATTTGTTTTTTTCCTTTTTAACAGATGTCTAAATGCCACCACATGTCAACTATCTCATTTGTCGAGTGCTCAACGTAGCAGGATCCTCAGACTCAGAAGGATTACATGACGTAGGAGTGGTTGGCCCACAAGCGGGTTGAGATCCTTAGCTGATCAGTCATCGTGGAACGTGAGGTTTACGTGGCTGACATCGAGGAGATGAAGTATCAGGGTGGGAGTATATGTGATATTTTTGATGATTAGGGTTGTATCAGGTATCTGAAGAGAGAAGGTGTGACATCTATATATCTGGTCCGAGAGTTTTACGCAGCACTATTGGACATTCCAAATATGTTTGCATAGTTATAGAGTGTCACAGTACGCGGGGTGACCTTTCTGTTGTCAGCAGATATCCTGGCGGCATTTTTGGGGCTGCAGAGGCCGATTGGGGCATACCCTACAACGGAGATGGAGAGAACATGCCAAATGCGAAGACATCTTTCGTACATTTAAGGGCTTAGATGGAGAGCTTGTTAGACCCTTTGTAAAACAGAAGTTCATGCTCCCATTCTAGAGTATTCTGCGTCTCTTCTTTGCCTACGACAAAAAGTCAAGCAAATACATAATAGAGTGCCCTATAGCGAGAGGCAATCTGATGCTGTATGTGGCTAAAGGAGGTGTTGAGGATTTACCGCTGCACATCTTCCTGACTCTTCGGACTGAAGCGAAGATCTGTTCAACTATTGTGTTGTCGTACAGTCTACTCCTGACACACTTCCTCTGTAGTGTGGGTTGCACGAATAGTCGGGACGAGGAAAGGAAGCAGCCTCTTGATCCCATCTGTCAGACCACAGGCTCTTGCTCCTGAGAACCGTAGCTAGAGGAGGCCCCTTGTAATGATTTCAGGGAGTGACGAGCCTGGAAAATGCATGGATGACGGACCTGAAGGAGATGGATGATGTTGCTATTTTACTGATGCATTAGTTGTTCCTCAACTGGGAAACCCGTTTGACCTCTATTGAGTCTCAAATGGCTGGATTGCATCCATTTCTCTCAAACACTCCGAGCACTATTGAGGATCAAATGCGGAAGATGAGCAAGAACCCAAGGGACGGATCCTCTGAGCCTGGTCCGGAGCATGATTAGGACTATTATGATTTTTTACGTTCTGTTTTTGATATTTTAGTATAGTTTGTATTTGAATATTTATTTTGATTCCGCTTTATGATCGTTATTTGTAATACCCCGAACCTTTTGAGCCACTTTTTGTGACTCTCGTGTTAAGGCTTGCATTTTCATATATTTAGTAATTTTATTCCTTTCCTTAGTATTTGCTTACTTTGTGCGTTGCTTAGTATTTATCATATGATTAATTTTACTCAATTTTACTTCCTCTAATATTTTAAGTAATTATAGTCTTTGGTATTTGTTTAATTGCTTAGGTTCTAAACTTGTAACCTTAGTATTTTGATCTACCTTATTAATTTACATTGTGTATGTGCTTTCTTTCGCTAATTCTTAAACCCTTGAATTATTTCATTTAAATCCATGTGTTTAAATTGTCTAATGGATTTGATTTTATTTCCTCTAATATTTTAGAGCAAGTTGGTTAAATTTTTAGCATATGGTCGAATTACACTTTGGTCTAAATATTGTATTTTAACATTGATTTTAATAAATTATCTATCCTATATTACTCTGATTTTATTTGCCTAATTTACTCTTATTATTTGAGGTATTTGTTTTTCTTAGAGCTAAATTATTTTGTAATACGATTAAGTTGGTTAATGTCTATTTAAATTCTTTTAAATTTTAATTGGGAGAGCTTGGCACTGTGAGGCCCGAAAGCTGAAGTCCCGGGACGCCCGAGTACTCCGAGCCCTGGAGGACCAAGTACTGCGCGCCTTGGAAGACATATAGTTGTATGCCCGACTTACCACATTCATGTGCCTGTATGCCTGGGGACAGGTCTGGAAAGCCCTGTATACCTAGCTAACCCCTGGAACATGTTTGTATGCCCGGGGTATTTGGTTTCATTATTTACATTAGGGGCTTTAAGTTTATTAAGAGTTTTCCATAAATCTCTTTCCTAAATTCCAAATTTCTCTAATTTCCCTAATTTTCTTGATTTCTCGTATTTAGCCAATTAACGATTATGATCGTGATTTTCTCTATTTTATCGGTTTCTATGCGTTTAACAAAATTCTTCCATTCTCTTGTTAATATCTTAGTATTCCTATTGCTTGATTTAAATACGTGACATTTTCCTAAGTATACTTCATAAGCTCGTATTTAATATTTTCTAAATATTAGATTTGATTTCTTGGCACATGATTTATTTCGGTTCTAATTTCCCTAATGGATTTCGGTATGCTTAATTAATCTCTTTCCCCTTTTTGTTCTCTTGTTTACATCTAAATTTTTTAACTAGTGTCAATATTTATTATTCTATCACTAATCTCAGTTAATTACTTGACTAATTACTCTCTTTCCCCTTTTTTTCTCTTGTTTACATCTAAATTTTTTAACTAGTGTCAATATTTATTATTCTATCACTAATCTCAGTTAATTACTTGACTAATTACCTATTTCTTTTTCTCTAACATATGCATTGATTAACTTTGTAACATAGCTAATCATTTTGCTAACCTAACTCCACTTTGATGTCATGTTGGTCTCACTCTCTCTCTCCTCCCTAGGTCACATGGCACACACAAGGAAATCCTTGTTTTGTCTTGTTTTCCTTGTCCTTTTCCCTTGTCTCATGTTCTTGGTCTTTGTTGAATGAATAGTAAGATGCAAAATTGGACCAACCCGCCATGCTTGCTTGCAATCACAATTGATGTGATTTTGAAGTGATTTTAGCTTGTGTAAGTATCCTTAATCATTACCTAGGGAAGGGGGAGTGTGCCACTTGACTCCTCCAGCCCTTATGCCGCCCAAGCCACCCAATCAAGGGGCTTGCTTATGGCAGCCACCCCTTGAAAAAATCATGGCAAGGTTGGCTATAAAATTCAGCCCTTGCCATGCATTTCTCACACCACATATCCAGCCATTTGAGTTGAGAGTGAAGAGTGAGTGCTGAGAGCATTCAGCCAAGAAAGAAGAGGAATGAAAGAAAGATAGGAGAGGAAGGAGAGAAAGAAGAAAAGAAGAAGAGAAGGAAGATGGAAAGCTTCCATGCCAAGGAGAACATCAAGAGCTACCCGAGATCACCAAGGTAAGGGTTAGGACTTGATGCTTTGGTAAGAGTTTAGGTTCTTGAGTTTTGTGGAGGATGGATAACATGTTTTTTTGTGTTGAATGATCATGCTTATTTTTTTGCATAGAGCTGTGATTCAATGATGAACATGTTAGGATTATTTTGGTTCTCAAGATTTTGCAAAAAGAAAGGTTCATAGGTGCCATGAAGTAAAACCTAAACTAGACACCTTGCATGTTAAGGTTTAATGAATATTTCTTGAAGCAAGTGTATAAGATTGCCTGCTGAGTTGGTTTGATTATTCAAAAGAGTTCTTGACACGCTTTATGAGCTATGAAAGTGGTGATAAGCCTAAGCTTGGAGCCTTATAGACCACGGGTTGGTCAATGAAAATGATATATGGTGTTGCATGTTGCACTTCATTGTTTTATGATACAAAGAGATGCATATGTGGTATGAAATGGTGATGCAATAATAAGTATGATGATGGCCAAGAGGCCTGGAAGTATATCTGGTCAAGATAAGGCCAAATGGGGCCAAAGAAAGGAGTCATGGGCTCAAGAAAGAGGTTATGAAAGTTGAAAGCATGATACAATGTTATGCATATGTGATATGAAATGTTGAGCATTGTTGAGAATGATGATGGCCAAGAGGCCTGGAAGTATACATGATCAAGATAAGGGCAAATGGGGCCAAAGAAAGGAGCCATGAGCTCAAGGAAGAGGTTATGAAATTTTAAAGCATTAGAAAGATGCATTATGCATGTTCTTTGACGACATTGCAAATGATCATTGTTTGCCTTTAGGTTTCTTGAAGAATCCATATGTTATGTGCTCTATGATTTCTTTTATATTGATAGATTAAAATTATTTTAGTCTAAAGTTTCGAAAAGCATAGACTAATCAAAAGCAGGAACACATATCTAGGCCATTTAGGCAAACATAAGTGCTGCCCAAATCGACCCAAAGCTACGGGTTGTATTTTTGCATGAAACTTTCCCGATAGTATCCCTATATAATAGTAGGTTCTCTGTAAAAATTTCAGCCCAAAATGATGAAGGAAAAGGTCGAAAATGCACCTGAAAATTTTTGCCTAATTCGTTAGGGTAAAAGGGTCCAAAGTGAGAAAATGATTACATGTTTGGATAGAGCATGAACAATTGATGGGGAACCCAAATTTGAGCTCAATCCGAGTTGGAATAAGGGCTCAAATCACAAAGCCCGTGTAGGAGCCTAAATGGATTTTAGGCCCAATACCCGTAAAAGAGCACCATGTCCACTAATACTTTTGGAGTAGGCCCAGTATGGTCTAAGGAGGTCGAATAAGCCTTCATTGGAGTTTAATGGTCTGAGATCTTCTAGTTATTATCATCATTGTTTCAATTGTCAATGATTATTCTTTGAACGTGTTATGTTGTTTATGCTTCTTCAAGTTCATATCAATGAGCATTGTTACATATGTATTTTAATGCTTGGATATGTGATTGCATTCATAAGAGGGAAAACGAAAGTGAGGAACCCCCTAACCTGCGAGGGTTCCTCGAATGGTTGTGACGGTACTTGGCACTTAGGACATTTGCTACCCCCCACTACAAGGAGTGGGTGAACTCCTTTATGAACGCTAAGGCATAATGTTATGTTAAGGGTCCTGGTGCTGGAAGCAAGGGACAGTCTCATAGAAGGGGGGGACACACAACCCGACTCTGGGGGTGAACAAAGTAGACACCGGGAACTCCTCATGAAACCAATGATGGTGTGATGCATTGCATATTTTAAATTATCGAAGTTCATACTTATTATACTTGAAGTTGGTTTTACAACATGCTTAAGTAAATTATATGCACTGTATTTGTTTGATCATGTTTCCCCCCCCCTCCACCTTACTGAGTCAATAGAACTCACCCTTTTCTCTTATGTTGTTTTTGCAATTTTTGGCGACTTGAGTATTGAAGAATGAAGCTATTCAAGGAAGAGTTGACCTATGATTTCCACCCTTATGTTCTGGTGTTCAAGATCCGGACATGGGTTTCGCATTTTGTTGAAGTATCAGTGGAGCATGAGGCCCACTGGTTCCTTAGGTAGCCCTTAACCTCATCCCATATACCCTCATCCCCGTTACCCCGATTTGAGGATTTTGGTATACCAGATGTATCGCCTGAGTGGTTCCACGGGGAATAGTGGTTCCACTCCGAGGTTCGATTTTATCAACCTTACATCGGACTCGGACGTAGAGGATTAGTACACCTCGTAGGCTTGTTGGAGTGTTTCGTTAGTCTCCAGAGTTTTGTTCATGTGTATCAGGTAGTTTTTGAATCTTTGTAATATAGCCTTTTATGTAGTTGGGGAGGACGCGGTTTTGAACTTTCCTTGTATTAAAGACGTCCTTCTTATTTCAAGTTTTCAATCTCCTTTTTGTCTCTTTCCTCATCATTATTTCAAAGTTTTTATTTCTACTTAAAAGCTTATAACTCGACATTTTTGACTTATTCGGATTTTAGTATCTCTCTGACCTTTTTGTAAAACATAAAGTTTTTACCCTAAGTCTTTTCCAACTTCCCATTACAATTTTATTTTATTATACGCTTTCCGCTAAGTTTCATGGTAAATCGACTAAGACTCATAGCGACATACGTGCCATAATCCCCTTTTGTGTGCGTATCATTTCTGTAGGTGAGCCCAGGGGTAAGTATGAGCACGGGACGTGACATTATTATACATCTTTTTTATGGTATGATATTTTCTGTTTGGAAATGTTAAGTAAAAAAGAATATTAATTATATACGTTATTTAAAATAATTATTTAATTACTATTAATATGTTATTAAGAAATTAAATACTATTATCATGCCATAAACAAATGAGACGGGTAGTGTTAGGACATTTGACAAACCATTCGCATAGTTGGTCTGTCTAAACGTCGTCGTTTACTTAATGGAAAACAATGTCGTGCTTTTAAAAAAAGGACGTTTGCGTGGTTTTAAGTATTGTACAGATGATCATGTGATAAAATGACACCTTTCAGTTGTATTTAAAACAGTGTTATTGGCAGCTTCATATAAGTTGCTGGATTTTATTCGTGAATGTTTGGACTGTTGGCTTTAAAGATGACGTCATTTTTTTCCTATTAATACGAGGTCATATGTTTTGCAAATGGATTCGTGTAGTTCTGGAGTAACTTTTCAAGCAAAAATTTTCATGCATGGCATGCAGATGTCACTTGTACATGTATGGACGACTTTTAAAGGGAATCAAATGGTTGAAACCCAGATACTTATCATTCACTCGGAACACTCTCAAATCCTACCCAATTCGTCATTTTTGGAGGTTCTTGTTGAAGAATCCTCTATAGGTTGATAAAAGGAGGTTCAAGTATAGATTGAAGTAGTTTTGGGTGGATTTGGAAGCTTTTAAGGTACAATATTTTACTATTTTTGTGGGTTTTGAGTAAAAATGTGTTATTTTGCTTGATGTTTGATTGGGTAATACTTTGAGTAGGTTATAAACATGTTTGATGTTGATTGAGTGAGGAATGGTTATGTCAAATGTGTGATTTTGGGATTGAAATCGGTCTGTGGAAGATGGATTGTCAAAGGGTATGTTCTACAAAAATCGCAGTCTGAATGTTTACTATTGTTGTTCGAATGAGATTTTTGGAAATTCAAACCGTTCGGACGTACCTCAGGGAGTGCGGACGTAGATTCACAAAACAATTACGTTTTGTAGTATTGGCTATGCAAACTGTTGTTAATTCGTCCGAACGGTTGTGATTGAAGTTTATTTAATATTGGTTTTGTTTTGCATTTAGTATCCCTTAGACCCGTTTGGGAATTATCGTGTTTTTAATTGCCGAACGCACAGTAATTCCTGAATTATCCAAGTTGTGGACAGTTTAGGATTAGACTATCCGTAATGTAAATAAATGTTCTCGTTATTGTGTGTGACGTAGTTATAAATTTTGACAGTACTCTCATTTTGTCCTTCGGGTGCACCACCCAGGAGAAATAAGGTGTTAAAGGTGAATTTTCATTACTCTATGCTTGATTGTTGTTTAATTTTTGTATGCATTTCTTTGACTGAAGGTGCAAAAAAATTGATACAAACTGGATTCATGAGTATCGCTAGAAATTCTGTGGATAGTCGTGGTCAAATAATATGTCCCTGTCGGAGATGTAGGATCACTTGTTCATAAATGAGTTTGAGAAGAGTTATATTGATTGGGTATTGGAGGGAGAACCAATTCTAAGAATCACCTTTCTTCGATCTGGCAGTGTTTGAATGGGAGCTGAGAAGTGAGGAGTCTGAGGGGAATATAGGTGACAACATCTTAGACATCTTAAAGGACTTTGATGCGGGAGCATATCGTACTGTCGGCCCAATGCGACCCTAAATGGGGCATGGGGATGGATTTCTGCATATGCCATGTTGTGGGAGGATGCTGAGCGAGAATTGTGTCTTGGGTGTGACAAGTATTATAAGTTGTCTTTTGTTGTAAGATTACTCCATGTGAATTCCAAGAATAACTTAAGCGTAAAGGCATTTGATTACGTGTTAGGGTTTAAAAAACACGCATTACCTTATGGGGAGACTTTACCAAAATCTTTCTATGAGGTGAAGTAGTTGAGGAAGAATTTAGGATTTAGTTATGACAACATACATGCATGTTAGAATGATTGCGTTTTGTTTTGGATGCATACTAGCGAGTTATAGGAGTGTCCAGCGTGTACGGAGTCGACGTGGAAGTATAGTGAAAATGCTCAGTCGAAGGTCCCTAAGTGGTTGATGAAGGGGTGATGAGTCATCCTGTGCACTCGATGGTGTGGAAGGAACTAGACAACAAATATGAGTAGTTTGGTCGGGAAGCTCGTAATGTTTGTTTGGGTCTAACTTCTGATTTCAATCAGTTCTGGAACATGAGCTTGTCATACAGTATATGACAAGTGGTCTTAGTCTCATACAATCTAGCTCCATGGAAGTGTATGAAAGATCCTAGTTTTATGCTCTCACTGCTTATTCCCAAGGATGGAAGTCCGGGAAATAAAATCGATGTGTATTTACAACCGCTAATAAAGGAGTTGAAAGAAATACGGGAGCATGGAGTGCAAAGTTGGTTGTGGCATATGAGACTTGCTCACGCAAGCATGAACTTTATCTCAAGATTAGCCAAAGAAGACATTGTTTCGGGTTTGCCTGAACTTATTTATTAGAAAGATATGATTTGTGCTGCTTCTCAAAAAGATAACCATACAATAAACATCGTCGTTTGAACTGCGTACGAACAATTTGTTCTTATGTTCGAACGATTTTTTTTAGGTTGAACATGGATCTCTCCAAAAAAGTGTCAGTAATTTCGGGGGACAGACAGTGCTGGTAGCGAAGCTGAGAGGCAGTATTCGGGCGATAGTGGAGCTAACGCCTTCATTGTGCGTAAAGCTCCAATGCCGCTTGACCGGTCTGTCAAACAAACGTGTAGATAATATAGAGGACCATTTGGCACATGTTTGTGAAGCCCTCGGACAAGATCTGGACGCGCCATCTCGTGATTCGGAATAGTTTCATGTTTATATTTTTTCACTATTATTAACTTATCCTTAAAAGGATCGTCTTCAACTTGTACTAGACATTAGGATTGTGTTTTTCGTTCGGTATTTGGATTAGGTTTGATTTTCTATATTAATTATGTTTTTTTATTAGTTTAAATTTATTAAAATTTAAACGGACAATTAGTATAATTAAAAGGGTTACTAGTATGAGTGCTATGTTAACGGAACAGTTAGTGAAATTACAATTAAATAGGTGATACTTGTAATAATTAGTGTAATAACAATTTAATTTAAATAGTTGATTAGTTTTAACTATATTGTATTAGTGAAATGATTTAAATAAATTAAATTTACTGAAGTAAATTAAGCCGTGTGGATTGAAGCAATAAAATAGATGTGGCACGCGTCTGAGCGATATAAACATACGTTCGGACGCAATTTTGGCAGAAAAATAATGTGTTTAAAAAAGTAAGAGTTTGAACGTAACAAAACAAATTCCGGTAAGAGTATAAACATACGTTTGATTGTACAACATAGTTCGAACGGACGTGATAATCGTCCGGACGTATTTGTAAATTTCGCATGGCTAACACATGTTTACGTTACATGACGGTTGATAATAAATGTTATCGTTCGAATAGCAATCATAACTTCCAGACATATCGTGATGTTTATTCACCCAAATATGTGCTCCCACGTGGTGTAAATTACAGGGAAAACTGTCTGAACGTGCCATAATAGTACGGACGAAAGTAATTTTTCAAACCGTTTTAAACGGTTTCAATTTTCGAATTTAATGTGGACGACTCTTATTGGACCACGTGTGCTGAAAATAGTATGAATGGTATAAACATAAGTCGAGACACAATTCTGACTGAAAAATAACGTGTTTAAAAAGGTAAGAGTTCGAATGTTATGGACGTGTTTGATAGTACGACATGGTTTGAACGGACGTGATAATAGTCCGGACATGTTTGATTGTACGACATAGTTAGAATGGACGTGATAATCGTTTGAACATATTTTTTGCACGATGGTTGACAACATTTGTTACCGTTTGAACCCTATTCATTGCATCCGGACGTAGTGTGACGTTTATTCTGTCAAACGTGTGCTTCCACGTCGCTCGAATTTAGGGGAAAACCGTTCGGACTTGCCATAACCGTCCGAACGTTATTAATTTTTCGAACCGTTTTAAACGGTTGGAAATTTTAGAATTTAATGCAGAGCGCTCTCATTGGGCCACGTGTGCGGAATAGAGTCCGGACGTGTAATAACCGTCCAGAGGGATTTCACTGATTATGAAAAATGCAAACAGTTCCACATTTTCATTAAACCGAATATTTTATCACCTAAATTCTCTTGACCCTTAGTTGTTTCTTCATCAAATCTTGACGTAAACTCTTTTCGTCGACATTTTAATAACATCCAGGTATCTTTTGTTGACTTTTAACATGATTTTAGTTTTAAAATTTTGTTTTTATACAATTTTACATATAGGATTTCAATTCTATGTTTTATATACTACATTGTGTTTTTTGATTAACTTTTACGTAGAAATGGATTGTGTTAAGTGTATTTATATGTGATTTGGTGGTGTTTTGCGTAGTGAATAGGAGGTTTTGAGACTGTGAGTCTAAATGACAACCCAAGAGGGGGGGTGAATTGGGTTTTTCAAAAACTTAACAGTTTTTGAGTAAATATGTAGATCTGAAAACTACCCCTTTTTGACAAATAATAATGTTGATCTAAATGTGTCTAAAGCTATGCCAAATATAATCAATTAATGATAAAGTATAAATCTCCACAAGTATGAATAAGTACTAAAATGTTAGAAAGATAGAGTTAGAGAGATGACATTGTAGTTTTTAGGTGGTTCGGCCAAACACGTGCCTACGTCCACCCCCAAGGCAATTGACTTCCTTGGGCTTCCTCCACTATTCTCCAAATAGTGAATACACCTTAGCTTCTCGGGTGCTAAGGAACATTTACAAAGCGTTTTGCGAGCTCACGCTTCAACTCTCACAAATCCTCACAACCTAGAGGATTTCTTCTACTCTCACAAGTAGGACCAAGTGTTTTCCCAACACTCAACAAGTGTTCACACAACACTCAAGTGTTTTCCACAAGATGGATACAAAGGAATTACAATGAAAGGCTCTCTAAGCCGAATATGCCAATGAAAAGCTCAAATCGTATGGAATGACTCTCTAAGCCAAATCAGCAAGTGTAAAGCTCAATAAGATGCAATAAGATGAGATTATTGAAGGAAACCTAAAGCTTTGCAGGTGGTAGCACAAGCTTCCTTGCTAGGTGTGGTTTTCCCTCTTCTTCAAATGACTTCTCTCTCTAGAAGTTAGGGCAAAGTGAGTTTGCAAGTGGGTTGTCCCTTCTTCAAGAAATCTCTCTCTCTTTGGAGGCTTGATCTTCGATGATGAGCAAGAGAGGAGGATTTGACAATGAGAGCTTTCGTTCTTGAATGATTCAGCAAGTGAAATCTTTAGATTTTGGATTTTCTCTCTCTAGATGTGCAATATTGGTCGAGCTTTACCTTCTCTCTCTCCATCTACTTCTTTTTATAGCTTTTAGGTCTTCAACGGTCATAAAGGGTCTTCTTGTAATGTTAGAGTGCCGTTGGAGGTCATTTGAGTCAATTTGGAGACTTTTTGAACGATCTGGCGTTGTTCCAGGAAATCTGAAATTTCACACAATGTGTCGACATATTGATTGTATGTGTTGACACATTGAACTTGGTCTTGAAATGTAAAGTCTCGGGTGTTAGTTCAATGTGTCGACACCATGGTCCAATGTGTCGACACCTTCAACACTTGGTAAAAAAAAATCGTTTTGAAGGCCCGAAAATGCAAACTCTCGGGTGTTATTTCAATGTGTCGACACTATGCTCCAATGTGTCGACACCATGCTCCAATGTGTCGACACTTCCAACACAGCCAAAAAATCACTTTGAATCCTAGAAAATGCAAACTCTCGGGTAGTAGTGCAATGTGTCGACACCATCCAACAATGTGTCGACACTTATAAGTGCTGGAGAGTTTTTCAGCAACTTCAAAGTGTTCAATCCATTCCAAAACTTCTTTAAACACCTACAATATGAAAAAATGATCTTATCAACTTATGTAATGGTGTTCAAGTGCACTTAGAATTAATTTAGTGAGTGAAACCTCAATCCTTTTTAAAAACAAATTAGAAATTATGGATTGATAATGTAAACTCTAAAAGTCTTCGAACCTTAGAATATTTTGTTATCATCAAAATCATTTATAGATTGTTTGTAAAACAACCTTGGGCTAACGAAGACGATGCCAAGACTGAGTTAACTCGGTCGTCATCAGCCCAGCGTTCGGATGTTTTAATATTCCGTCCGGACGTTGTAATCACCCGTTTGGACTCCTTTTAGTGTAAAAAAGAAATACGTCATCGTTTAGTTTGTGTCCAAATGCTACACAAAATACGTCTGGACAATTTTATATTAAAAGATATAAAATTTTACAATTTGTGTATAGTTCAGACGTCTATCCAAAAGTGTCTGGAATGCGAGGAATTATCCAAAAATTAAATGTTGTCATTTTTCTTATGTCCAGACGCTATGTCGATTATGTCTGGACACTTACATAGAAAATTTAAACTGTTTTCTTAACTGTTTTAAGTTCGGACGGCTATCCAAATCGGTCCATACGCTATTTGTGTCTGTCCGAACTCCTTTCTATATTAAATTTGTGTTTTCTTTTTTTATTATATCGTTCGGACACCATTTATATTGTTGTTCAAATGTAGTTATAACCGTTTGAACGTGTTTTTGGCAGAATTATGAAAATGAGCAAGCGTCATCGTACCAGAAGTCAGGTCGATCATGAGGAATCTTTTGCTCTAGCTTTATCGTTGGAGGAGCACACGACAGTCATCATGTCCCACTCCATCGTTGTCGAGCGGCATATTCAGTTGGCAGATTTCTATGAGCTTCTGTTTGAGGATCGGACATTTTCAGACATAGTGCGCCAGACAGGTTGGCTTCCGTTCCTCCAAAGGACCGGGTATGCGTTGAAGAACTTGATGCGAGAGTTCTATGCTTCTATACTTAGGGCGAGGGACCTCGAGGAGCCTAGTATAGAGGTGATTGTCCGGAATGTGCTGATCCTATTCTCTCGCGAGATTTTTGGGTACGTGAGGGATGTGAAAGCGTTCCCCAACGTGCCAATGACAGAGAAGGGCTGGCCTACTAAGGCTGAGGTTTTTCGGGCGCAGCTGGGCGCTGATACGACTATCTTGGAGGGAAGCAAAATACTTCAAGGGCAGGTGCTTCCTTTTTGGAGGATCATGCACATGATTCTATGCTCCGCCATCAACCCGAAGAAGCACACAACGAAGCTGGCTTATGGCTGGGTGAGTTCTTGTACTTGGTAGTTGTACAGGGGCTTCCTGTTAATATGACATCATTCATCTACCAATCCCTATAGTATTCTTTTGACCCAGTTCCTGTATAACATGATGGTATCCGAGGGTAACGACGAGCCGAGGGTGCTTCCACTTGGGTCGATTAAAAAAAACGCTCTCAAAGTCGATGGCGCAGACACGACGAGTGCTAGGTGCTGCTCTGGCAGCTAGATCTAGATGAGAGGAGCCGGCTCAGGGGACCTAGGAGTAGGATCTTGGACAGGGCTCCTCCTAGGGACCCTAGGGAGAGCAACCGAGTTGGGTGGTGGCTATGATGACCGAGCTGACTGAACTAATGTGACCTGTCTTGTAGCCCACCAATGTGATGATGGATGATATCAGTTCTCGGCTAGCAGTTTTGGAGCGTAAGGTCGAGAGCATGAACGGTGAGTGGAAGAAGCAGGTGGTCGAGGTTCAGTTCTCCCTGACCTAGAGGGTCGTGTTGCTTGAGGAGCACATGATGGAGGTTTGGGCGATTCTGCAACTCGCCGATGATTGATGATCAATAGATTTTCAGTTTCTTTTATTATGAAATTTGATTTTTTATTCTATTTTGAGGAAATATATTTTTATATTATGTCTTGAGTGCATGTGTTGGGATTGTATCTATTGTTATTTTGTTTATAATATGTTTTATGGAGATTTGATATGTTTATGTTATTTTGGTTATGTTATTTCTATCTATTAAAAGTTAGTACAACATCTTAATTAATGAAGTGTTTTTCATTTCGTTACTCCTCCCAAGTTCCTTACACTCTTGTTTATATTGGGTAAAAATTTGAACGGTATGAGTTTAGAAAATTTTTTTAAAAAAAATAAGATCGTCAAAATTGTTTGGACTAGGGGATAACCATCCAGACGTATTACAGTAAGGTTGAATTATGTCGTACTTCGCAAGAACAGCGTCCAGACTTTATATACACAGTTCGGATGCTATTTTTTAGATTGTAGTTTTGAGACGCTGTCATTTGCGGGTTTCCAAAATGGCACTTTGAAATAGAAGAAAGCGTTTGTTTTCTGGTGAGTTCGAAGTTTCTATTAACCATCAAACACTGTTGTTTGGCGATTTCTAAAACGGTGTCGTCAGCTGTAAGTTTCCATGCTGACGATATGAAAATTTAGGCGGCATGTTTTTCCCTCGAAACTTTTTCACGTAGGCGTCCGGACGATATTCGTGGCATCCGAACGGGGTTTAATCATTTGAAAGATGGTAAATCGCAGACAATATAGCGAAAACGATTAAAACTTAGAAATTTGAGAGATTTGAGCAAGAGGAGAAGATGGAGAGCTGATTTAAGACATTAATCTCATTGAAAAAGGGTTTGGAAGGAGCAACCCATTTGAGATTTTGGATTTAAAACATGGATTTTAGGATATTAAAGTATGTGTTTTTTTGAATTTTTAGAGTCTAAAATGATCGCATTGAGTTTGGAGTTGGTTGTGATGTGTTTATATTGAAATATTTGTCATTTGGGTTGATTTTGGCATTAATTTGTGCTGAAAATATCATCTGTTCATCGAAGAACAATGTTGTTTGACAATCTCAGTCCGAACGTTTAATGTACCGTCCAAAATCCATTTATCAGTCCGAACGCTATACCAAAAATATGTCTGAACTCTTGTATTTTATGTTCAGAAAGTTGTGAGCGTCCATACGAGTTTAGTATGATGTTCATGCATTCATTTAGTATAGCAAAGTAGGTGTAATTCTTGAATTGTCCACGTTATGAACTGTTTGAGTTTACAATATGCGTAGTGTGCATAATTGTATCTGATATTTTGACAAATGTGTTTAGAACTTTGGTATTTTGGGTTTATCTCTATCATATATTAAATTTTATTGATCTTTTATTTTTAATTAACATGTGTTTATTATTATAGATTCAAACTATGCGCAATGAAAATTCGGTCTCAGTGTCAGATGATTTTTAGGCATTAGCATTCGGTCCGGATCAATGGGCACTTTGTTATTCTGGGTGTATAGTGAATGGAGTTAGGTTTGACACAGTCCTTCGTGACCAGTTTCGTAATACTCAGAATAATGGCATGGTTGTTCCAAGAGACCATACTGGGGAAGATGTTGATTTTTATGGCCAGGTCGTTGATATTTATGCATTGCGTTATTTGCAGAGTAATTTAGTCTTTGTACTCAAATGTGACTGGTTTGACTTGAGTAATAAAAACTTTGGTCTTGATAAAAGTGGTCAGTTTGTTAGTATTAATAAATCCTGAAAGTGGTACAAAGAAGACTCAGTCCTACAACATCTCAGGGGAATCAAGTGTTTTATATCGATGATATGAAGTTGGATGGTCAACGGAAGATTGTTCAAAAGATTACCCCGAAAAACACGTATGATATTCCACCTATTGAGGAGGAAGCTACAGAAAAATAAGAAGGATTGTTGAACCGCGAAGCATACCAGGAGAATGAGTCCTTTAACATGATCTCGTTGACTAGAAATGACGTCGATGCTTATGTGCCGGTAACCGATTAGAGTGATCCATAACCACATGAAATAAAAGGAAATGATGAATCCTCGGAATCATTCGGTGAAAATTGTAGTGATTCTGAAGAATATGACTCTAAAGACTAACGTAACTTTATCGTTTGAATTTACTTTGCATTTATATTTTATATTCATTTTGAGTAACATAATTTGTTGTGTTTTTTCTCTAAAATTGATTTATTTGGTCATAGGATGATGTCATGCCAGCGGAAGGAAGTGTCGAATTGATTAATTTGTTGGGTCCTTCACTTAGAGTTAGGGACGAATTGTCGTCGCCTACCACATCCAGTCCAGAATGCACCCAAAGTAGTTGTGTGTGTAAGTATCTTTCCCCCTCGATTATTACACGTGTAAGTATCTTTCCCACTGAATTTAAAATTTATTGTTCTTCATTTGTAGCGACATCCGGGATCAAACAAGTCAGGGGTAGCACATGCAATATTGGATTAATAAAGGCTAGTACAGGAGAAAAGCTGACATTTCATATCCCTGATGGACGTAAGGGCGGTGATTACAAGTGGAAGGAGATCCCCAACGAGGTTAAATCATACGAGTGTTGGAAAGTATAATTTACTAAAATAGAATTGTAGAACATTTTATACGTACTAACTCTTATATATGTAAAACATTTTATAAGTACTAACTGTTAAATTCCTTTAGTGAGGTTGTTCACTAAAGAAGAAGCTTAGAGAGGGTATATCTCAAGCTTGCTTAGGTTGTGACTGGTGCGCTCGAAAAACCACTTGGGTTGTGAGTGTTGATCCCGGGAAAAACACTTGTACGATTTTCTAGCACCTGGAAGCTAAAGTGTATGCTAAGTGGAAGATACTGGAAAAACCTCAAGGCTCGGTAAAAGAGCTTGAGGGGTGGATGTAGGCGGGTTTAACGAACCACCTAAAAATCTCCTGTTTGCTTCTCTAACCCTTCTCTTTACATTTAGCACTTATTTACTTATTGCATCAATATTCTTGTGTTAAATTAGGCTTTACTTTGCAAACACCATATTGGGGGTTAAAAGCAAAAAAATTTAGAAACACAATTCACCCCCCTCTTCTATTTCCTTAATCCAAGGACTTACAGGTTCATCTTCATCAGCATCTTCCGTGGATTTGTCCTGCAGATTGGAGGAGGCCAGATTAGAGATTGAGGTGATGAGGGCAAGACAGATGGAATATGAAGTGTTGGTGGTCAAACAATCAGATATGGAGCAAACGATGCGATAGCTGATGCAGATGATGGCGGAGCAGCAAAGGAACTTGGTATAACAACAAGAACAGAGGATGGAACTAATGGAACAACAAATGTGTGAGCAAATGATAGAGCAGATCAGACAGCTGCAATCTCGTACGACACCTAAACGAAAATTTGGGTATATTTTTGTATTTTCACTACTTTATCAGTACTTATCGATTATGAATTTTATTTACTTTTAATGACGATTGCATATATGTAGAAAGTTTACTATATTATATGTATTGAGTATCTTTTTATTTATTTTATTTGTAAATAATTTTTAAATTTTTAATTTATTTAGTTCGAAAGGTAAAAAATGGTTCTAACGGCAAAAATCACGTCCGAATGGTTATTGTGTAATGATACGTGCGCACGATTGGATAAACATTTGAAATCTTAACCGTCCAAACGTAGTTTCCTACGTCCACATGGTCTTTAATTTATGTAATGTCCGAACGGTAAAAAAACGTTCGAACAATCTCAACTGAACAAGCGTCCTCGCCGTAGATGTTGGTGTTCGAACGGTGTTTGACGGTGACAGAAAAACTATTTTGTCATAAATGAAATAGCAGTGCAAACATCTCTATGTTGGCGTTCGGACGAGATATGCAACCGTCAGAACGGTTTTGATTCACCATGCGCACATATGATCCAAGACGAAATGCATTTCGTCGTACTGGATCAACCATTCGCACCTCTCATGCAGACGGATAGAAGATAGTGGGCTTAACGATTTTGTTTTTCATCAAAATAGGAGGAAGAAAACTGTTCGGACGGTTGAGTGACAAAACTCAAAAATTGTTACCCAAAATCTTTGCTGACAAACTTTAGGTGACAACTTTGTTTTGTCACCAAAAAATTTTGGTCACAAAAATGATACTTTGGGTGAGGAAAGGAGCAAATCCACGATTCTCAAACCTAGACGACTAATCAACCTCCGAAAGTTACCAACCACTCCGTTGAATACACCTAGCTAGCACATTCAAATTCTATTGGGTCTGCAAACATAAATCTATATATTATTTCGTGTCTCATCTATCAGAAATTCAGCGAAAGAGATCAGCTGGGCGAAGTGGTCATGGGAGTTGATCATGTAATTGACAGATCTTATGAAAACTAATTGACTCGTCATCCTACACCTATATACCCCTACGAACACGGTACATGGAGAAGATAGCTTAAAAGATTCCCGCAAATTAATTAGAATGATCTTAACTTACAGAAGGGAGGGTACTGCTAGCTTAACATACAGGGTGGAGTCATTCAAGTCAAGGTTATCCCCTTTATAATATGGTGTTCCACTTTTTCCCATATATATCTCAAGTGATGGAAATTCAAGTCAAGGTCATCTCTAAAATCAACGGAGGAAGCTTGATGGGAAATTAGTAGAAATTGAAGTGTCACATCCTGACATCCAAATCATATGGATTGACATTCGAGTAGCTCATTGACTATTACCAGTTGAGAGGCGCTTCTCCAGTACCATCATTACCAGATACGCATATCTTTTACCGGTCTTTGCAATTTGATGAGATTAGTATTTTCATTGTCATTGACTATTTTCGTTGAAATATTAGACAGAGATGAGGATAATATCCTTTACTTGCATAATTTCATATCTGATCGAGGGTAAAAATCATCCAATTGGACGAATTCAAAAATTCATCTATGTTTATGATCATCCAATTTCAATAATTCATCCATATTTATCATCATTTCAGGTGTAAAAAACTCAATTTTCATCTAATTTGACGAAAATTTTTGAAGAATACAAAGTGTCTAAAATTGTTAATTAGAGGGCTCAATATGTCAAAGCTAGTATTTTAAAGTGCATTATGCCAAACTCTCTATAGTTGAGGGATCAAATGCCACGTTAGCACCTAATTTTTTACCCTACTATGCCCATCCCCACGAACCATCTCCCATATTCTCAAACTCAATATAATCCTCACATGTCAGCTTTACCGTTAACAGAAGACAGGGAAGGGTCTCTTTTTCACGAAATCACTACTTGAGGGAGCTACATGTCTAATTTTTTTACCTTGAAGACCTAATTGGAACTTTTGAATACATCAGGGCCGTGGGTGTAATTTCGCCTAAATAAAATACAAGAGGGAGGAAAAAAAAGAATAGAGAGAGGCATAATGAAATGTTGAATGTTTGGTTAGATTATTAATTAGGAGGTGTAAGAAAATGACATATACTTTGAATGTGCTAGGAAGGTAAGTTGTCCACTTCAAAAGGTTAGGTGAAGAATTTTTTGGTAAAAAAATTAAGGCTTTTTAAAAACATTAAACAGGATGCTTCAATTCAAATATTTTTCAAAAACCTTTAGAAGATTGAATTAGGGGACAGCCAAATATATTATCTGTATTACCTAGCCAAACCGCGAAATACTACGATTAATGCAGCCCGCGATCGAGGCCTTTGATATATAATTGAATCAATAAATCCCATTAATTTTTGGAGATATTTAAGATCTTGGCCATTCAATGGACAGCTTCTGTTTGTTCCAGATTCCTGAACGGAAATCTATATGGTTTACTTTTCTTAGCGCTATTCCAATGGAAATTATGGTATAACCACATTCCAAAAGATCCAGACTGTAATACGTACAAAACCAAAATTATAGCAAATGATTATAAAAAGTAAAATAACAAAACCTTAAGTGAATATCCTATTGGTTATTAATGCTCAGGAAGATCACTTGCCAAAACCTTAAGTCTTGATTGTACGTCTTGAAAAGCACTGTTGCGTGTGTGGCTTGGTTTAGTCAAAAGTCAAGCCGCCCCACGTGATGAAAAGCAATTTGAACATAGCATTATATGCAACCTGAACACACGAAAAGAAAATGCATTTTCAGTGTCAAGAAATTTTTGTCATCCAATGTCCATATTTAGACGCCAAAAGTTTTGGATGAAAAAACCGAGTTGTAACCCATTTTATCACCTAAAGCATGTTAACAAAGGTTTTAAGTGATGATTTTCGTATTTCTTTGTGCAAAATTTTCCGAACGGAAAACTAAACTGTCCGAACGATTTTCTGATATCATGACAAACTTCAATTTTGTCATAGGCTAGTTCTCTCTATCCTGTTCGCAAGAGACGTGCGAACCTTTTGTCCAATGTGATGAAAATCATTTTGTCCTAGAAAATCCGTACACACGGTTTTATTAACACATGTGCATGGTTATTTCATTTATAACGAAATGTGCGAACAAGTATTCAGTTTGTACGAACGCTTACTCTATTGAACCTGTGGGACTGTATTAAATGTCGACAATCATACATCTGTCACTCATTCAATGGTTTGTATGGAGTTTCATACCGTGCGAACGTGTTTTAATTTAGGCCCCTGTGCGCGGAATAATTACCCTACAGACAATATTCCATACAGTGGGGGCAGACGGATGTTTACGCGTGCGCACGTTTTACCAATAACACCGTGCGGATGGATTTGTTGTCGTTCCTACAGTTTTCACGTATTTGAATTAGTTTAATTAAAAATTTTAAAATAATTTGCAAATAATACTAATATAAATATATTCAATATTCAATATAATAATAAAATGTTTACAAATATGCAATCGTCATAAGTAAACAAAATACATAATCGATAAGTGAGTTAGTAAAAATACACAATCTACCCAAATCACTGTTTGGGCGTCAAATGGGGTTTGAGATGTCTGATGTGCTCCATCATCTGCTGACGCATTTCTTTTTCTACTCGTTGCAGCCTCTGTTCTTACTCTTCTTGTTGGTTTCGTTTCTACTCCTCCAAATACTATTGATGCTCTTGCATCATCTGTTCCATTTCTATCTTCTTGACCATAAACTCTTCATATTTCATTTGTCTAGCCCTCATCTCCTCTATCTCTAATCTGGCTTCCTCCAATCTCCCACTTTCATCCCCAATACCTGAGAGAAAATCTCCACTTGTGTATGGCTTTCCCTCTAACTCGTGCATCAACTATAATGCATCCATTTTTTCCTAAAAATTTATAAAATAAGATAAAGTTAGCACATATGAAACATAAGAGATAATGAATGCATAATTAAATCTAATGTTACAACTTACAAAATTTTCTTGTGCATCTTATGATGCCAACATGTCATCCTTATTAGTATGTGATTTCTTATACAGTAACACAGGATTAATCTGATCAGTTTCTCAATTTTTTTGTATACCAAGAGAAATATCCAACGTGCAAATTAAAATACATAAGTAATTTATTTAAGCAATATCTCTAAAAAATATAGATTTATTACTTACTATCAACACTCTTGCACGTTGGAAGAATCTCGCTCCTGATGTGTGTACAATCTTCAGCTTAGCTCTGTCCTCCCTGTTGATTGCACTCCTCCACTGCATTGTATTTTTACAGTTGTTACGACAATCAATAATAAACTAAAATAAACATACAGGACAGAATAAAAATTATTAACCTAAAATTCCGAACTCACAAATAAATCACAGACACGAGTTCATTCTTCCTTGTTCGTCTCGGGATATGGTTTTTGTAACGCCTATCCTCCCGGTTGATTGCACTCCTCCTCTGCATTGTATTTTTACAGTTGTTACGACAACCAATAATAAACTAAAATAAAACGTACATGACGAAATAAAAATTATTAACCTAGAATTCCTCGCTCACAAATAAATCACAGACATGAGTCCAGTCTTCCTTGTTTGTCTCGGGATATGGCAGCTGTAATGCCTTATGTTTGGTATTGAACACCATGTAATGCTAGTACATTTGATTCCTATTCGTCTTGTATATTGTGTTCATCGTAGACGTCACATTTACATATATAACAGTTAGTACGTATAAAACTTTGCACAATTAAAATTTAATAAATTATACTTACCAACACTATGTTCATCACATGTGATTTATTTTGATCTGTGACTTTCGTCTACTTAGTCGTCTGAAATGGGACATGTTGTGGAACGAGCGAACAAATATGACTTCAGAGAATCGAGGACGCCTTGTCATCACCGCCCATATGTCCATTACGGATACGAACTGTTAACTTTCCTCAATGACGAGCCTTGTGTAACGCAATCTCGTGCGTACTACCCCTTCCATGCTTGATCTTGGACATCACTATAAATGAAGAATAATACATTTAAAAAACAGTTACCATACAATTTGACAAGTCAAAATATTTAATCAAAATTGACATGGTAAGATACATACAAGCACGACTACTTTGGGTGCCTACTAGACTGGCTACGGTAGAGGACGATAATTCATTGCAATCTCTAAGCGAAGGACCGAACTCTACAACTATACCGGGAGTACTTCCAGCTCGAACCGATGTGGCAGATAAATTGAACCAAATACATTTTCCTCCCGCTCGCATTACGTCGTCCTGTTACCAAATAAACCAACATTAGTGAAAAAACAAATTAATTATGTAACTCAAAATTAATATAAAATACAAAAGCAAAGTAAATTGAAATGATAAAGTTACTTTAGTCCTCGAAGTCATATTCTTCCAAATCACTACAATCATTACTGAACGAGTCTGAGGAATCATCATTTTTTTCTATGTTACACTGTTGTGGACCACTCTCATCGGTTACCGGCACCTAAGTCTCAACATTGTTTCTAGTCAACGGGATCATGTCAAACTTGCTAAAGTCCACAAAAGGCTCAATAGACTCATTCTCCTAGTATGCTTCATGGTTCGATGGTCCTTCTCCATCTTCACTAGCTTCCTCTTCAATAGGTGAAATATCATACGTGTTTCTTGGCAAAATGTTTTCAACAATCTTCAAATGATTGCCCAACTTCATATCATCGATATTAAACACTTGGTTCCCCTCAAACGCTATCACAAGCAGGTCGTCTTTGTACCACTTTCGGGATGTGTTAATACTAACAAACCGACCACTTTTATCAAGGCCTATGTTTTGAGTACTCTAGCCAAACGAGTCATATTTGAGTAAATAGACTAAATTTTGGCATAAATAACACAAAGCATAAATCTCCACGACTTGCCCATCAAAATCAATGTCTTCCCCATCATGGGACCCCGAAACAACCACACCATTATTCTGAGTACTACGAAACAGTTAACGAAGTACCATGTGAAACCTAACTCCATTCACTACATAGCCAGATTATCAAAGTGCCCGTTGATCCGGATTGAATGCTGCATACAAATCATTCGACACCCGTTAATGAGCATAAATAAAAAAGATTGATAAAAAAATGAACATATAATAGATACAAAATAAAATAAAAATCTGATTTCTTAACCATAATGGAAATCCTTCTTCGTGCCTCCAATTAACATTTATTTGTGATTGCCTCCTCATCTCTTCCATGTGCTCGCTATAAACAAATAAAATAATATGAACTGATAAGTGTTGAAATGAGAACCAATTATAAAAAGCGCTTACTCTATATGTTGGTTGGTTTCCGAACAGTTGTTGAGTACATACCACTGCACTTTTGTAAAATATTTTCTATCCAAATCATGTTCCCTACCAGCTCCTGGTGAGCGAACATTTTGAGGAATACTAAAAGAAGACATCCCCGACTAGTTCGATCCCACACCTTACTATAGTTAGGGTTTTATTTAAATGGTTGAGCCATGAGCTATGAGATAGCAAGATAAAGGAGGCAAAACATTTGAACTGCTATTGTGAAATAAAAAAGACTCGTGATTATGAGATAGACAAGACCTGAAGATTATTATCCAAGATTGAAGATTTTTAAAGACTATTCGAAAAATATCATCAAGATCTAAGAATTCTCGAAGATCGTGATTAGAGAATTTGTAAGTAATTTTTTTCAAGAGCAACTTTCGCAACGACCCTAGAAAATCTTTTAGATGATTAGAAAAATGGAACTCAAATAGCAGTAGTTGCAATATTCGTACAGTTTAGTTTTAAATTAAACAAGATGAGAAGTTCCTTGCTCACGTCTTCTCCACCACGTGGAATTTACGGAGGGAATCGCTTGCATCTCTTTATAACAAGCCCCGTCGAGTTGGTTTTCTTCCCATTCCTCAAAGTCTACAAACTATTCTTGCCCAAATCATGCAATTTTAAGTCTCACGGAATCCATGAGCACTCAAGAAGCCTCGTCATCTTGTTCAGAAAAAAGAAGAAAAAAGAAAAAGAACTTTGTTATCTTCTTATACTTCAACATTTGTCTGTAAGTATGAAGTTTTCCTTAGTTTCTATGGCACAGACACTCGCAAAGGTTTTACAGACTTTCTATATACTTCTCTGAAACGGAAAAGCAATATCACCTTTAGGGATGCTGAATAACTTCAATCAGTGGCGGAACCAGGATCAAAATCCATGGGTGTCGAACTTTAAAGGCGAAATGACAAAAAAAAAATCCTTTCGTAATGCAAAATATTGTCTTAGAGGTACAATGTCGAAAATTAAGGACAAAAAACATTAAAAATATTGGAATACATGTACCGTAATATGTACTACGACTGAGAGGTGATAATTAGATCATACGAGTTTACATCTTCCGAAAAAGTTGCAAAATGACTTCGTTCTCAATAGTTTTAAAAATTTATTGCTCGATGTACACTAACATGCAATCATTCATCCATTTATCTCTCATATTATTACGCAAATCACTCTTTATGATTTAATCCAAGTTAATTCCCTAATAATTTTAAAACTTTAGAACAAATTACAGATGATTATGATGGTTGAGATCTTTATGTCACTAGGGGTTGTCTTTCTTACATTTTTTGGTTACTACCTAGAGAGTAGAGTCTCTCTTTTTTTCTCATTTTTTTCTTTTGATAAAAGGTTACTGGGATGCATTTGTAATTTACTTTCTCTAGGTTCTATGGATTTGGAATTTAAAGATATTCACATTCTCCAAAGAAACTTTCACACAGAGAGCAACAATTGATGACAAACCATGCTCTGAATAATAAAAACAAAATTTTCAGGATAAACAACATTTAGTAAAAGAGTTCATTAGATAAAAATATCCCAAAAGTGGTCAGAACTTTGTTTTGGCCTATACAAGGATCCTAAACAAACACAACATTTTTTGAGGTCTCTAATAAAAATGAAGAAACAAATCAACATAGGGAGAAAAAAATGAAGTGGTCTTGATTGTGAAAAAATAGGAGGAAAGAGTAAATAATTTTTTATTAACATAAATTTAGTAAGATGGCAGGAAGTTTCCCCTCGATTGAAGAACTTGTAATCGATGCAAAACAAAAAATTATAATAACTGTATATTTGCCTTAATTATTATGTAACACTAAGAACAAAATTAATGTATAGAAAAAAAAATATTTTAGATCCGATACCCATTAAGTCTATTTGGCCTGAACTTAATGGGTATCGGACTTAGTTAATTTATAAAGAAAAACAAAAAAAACAAAAAAATTACATTAAAATTTTTTTGGGGGCTGCGATGGGTATCATCGCACCCCCTTGCTTCCGCCCCTGGTGGAGGCAGAGAAGGGGCATCACCCCCTGTTGCAGGAGGAGGAGGGGCATCAACCTCTAGCGGAACTTAGCCCTAGGGATCCCCAAAAACTCAACAGATCGCATTTGCTGAAGCAGTTACCCTGATAGCCCGGACCATCAGAGTCACTTGATCCGTATTGGGATCCTCTTTCTCCATCTCCACATAAAAAGTCTTGAACCATGTCATGGATGATTCACCCGGTCATTTGAAGGATGGTTCTCCATTCTCAAGCGTTGAAAATCTAGGGGAGTGTCCTACCCTCAAAGCTTAATCGAGTGAGCTCCTCGATCTTGACGACCCATCGTGCCTGGATCCCTCCCTATCCTGTCAAATCCTCCAGTAACGAGGCATGCCCGATCCTTAATCACTATCATGTTAGTGCCATGACGTTACTAATCTACCGACTCTGCAATAGCGTAAATTTTATCATTCCTGTCAGTGAAAGAAAATTTGTAAATTTAAACTAATATTATTAATCCACAAAAAAACATGATATGACTGTAACAATTAAAGACACAAGGTATAAAAGATGACAGTCTGCAAGGGAAATTGATAAGTTAGAAGGAGAATTCAAACTAATAAATAACAATGGAAAAACTAAGTACATTGGACATGGAAAACAAAACAACCTATTGTGCTTTGGACAAATATATAACGCAACAAAATTTGTTGGAACTTAATCAAACGTGAGTTGTAACATATATTTAACAATAATGGTTGAAGACTCAGTCGTTTGAGAATACTCAGGCTGAAAATGAAATAAACTATTTTTTAAATATTATTTTGGTAATAAATATTTGGCGTTGTTTAATAGGAAAATAGCTACTAATTAATTGGTTAGAAATTAGAAGAAAAGTAACGGTACATGGTTAAGAGAGGCACCTGATTTGGACATTTGAAAATATAAAAGTGTGGAAGAATAAGAAAATTATCAGTGTATAGAAAGAGTCTCCCTTATCTTTAAATATCCAATCTTAATTTACCTCAATATAATCAACAAACAAAATTTGATGTGAAAAATAATAACTCGTTAGTGAACACTTAAACTGAGCATACATAGTTGAAAGGATTACATATAAACAGGTGAGAAATTTGTCATTACGTTTGATATTAAGATGCAGTTATATACTAATAACCCAAAAATGTACAATATGAAATGGCCAATGACTTGTAGCTCAGTTGGTGGCTTTTCCCTTTGTAGAGGGATAGATCTAGGGGTATTCAAAGGCCCATTTGCTGGTAAAAAATGTTCCATATATAGAACTAACACTTCAGGACTCATTGAAAAAACAAAAAAGTTGTCCAAAATTTTTCCTTTCTTCTCCCGAGCTACCTCCCATGGCTGAGTAAACTCAATGGTGTTTCTCTTCCCCATAAAGCAACACTGAGTAGGCCCAAATCCACCATCTTTAGATCCCGCGGCCCCAATGTACCACGAGGTGGAATAATGCACTGCCAGAAGTGGCAGTGGAGGGTGGCAAGAGTTCTACGAACACCCGATCCTCCCACCCTGTTGGATCATCTCCATCTCACACTCCATACCCACTCTCCAACAATAAACAACTGCCCATTCCCACTTCATCTCATCAACAAAACCAAATCAACCTTCGAGAACCACCAACAGACCACCTTTCGACCACCATCCACCGTTCCTGCCAACGAACAACAACCAAGAAAGAAAAATTCCAAAGAACAATCCCATTACGCAAAAAAGGCATCATTTCATTTATTTTTTGAGTTAGCAGGCTAACTCAAAGTGGGGATGGGAAAGTCGGCAGCTTTCGGCGATCAGGCAAAGGAGGTAAGAAGTTCTACAGCGGCGAAGCTTTCTGTTGCGAAGTGGGAGCCGTTTGAGGAGCTTTTGCATCTTCTTTGTCTCGTTGATTTAATTTTTAATCACTAAAGCACTTTTGAATGTGCACCTTTTAGATTAGCGCGTAAGACACATATTTGAATCTGTGTGTGATTGTCACAAAAAGAAATCCCTAATACGCACTAGCTTACGTGGAAGAAAAACAAAAATTAAACATATCGCGTTTGATTCTGGGTATGGTCTGTGTCGGCACCATGCAACAATTTGTCGAGACATACCACATAGGTAGAATGCCCATTCAGCAATGTGTAAAACCCTTCAAATTAGCACCAACCTAGATGTCATCACTTGCCACGTAAAAAAAATAGCCAACCCACCTACCCTGTTAACAAGCTGTGCATATTTAGTAGACAAATCAATATTTGATTGATACTGAACAGGTTCAATGAAAGGGAACAAGAGATTACTATTTCCCAATTACATAGCAGAGTAGGGAAATATAACCAATGAGGGAATCACAGGTACAACCAAACATTGCTTCCATAGGAAAGAGAAGAAAACCCCCATTTGCTAAAGATAGACTGCTCAGTCTGATATGCCTCGACATTCTTCATCAGACTGAAGATATAGACCATTAGCTGCAAGTAGGATCTTCCTATGTGAATAAATAGTGACTTGCCCTGGAACTGTATTGCAGTCCAATAAACCATATTCGTTGTGAGAAAGGATAAACAAAATATAAGTGGTCCAAGGACTCTCTTTGCCATTTTAGAAGGAGCAGTTCTAATTCTTGCAATATTGCCATCTCCATTTATCTTACTGGTATACAAGTGGATAGCTTGCCCTTGCCAAAGTATAAAATCATGTCAGGGAGTATAAATTGTGGTTCCCTAAAATGCAAGAGTTTCCTTTGTAAATGGAGGTTCCCCAAAATTCAAAACAAGTAAAAAATACTTCTATGCACATCCTCCAATCTACTCAAACTGTCAAATATCCAACCAGAACTCAAGACTTCAATATTTGAGATAAGAGAGCAAAAATACTACCTTCAAAAGTTTCTTAAACTTCCTCACTTAAGGGGTGGTGAACTAGTATTTCAACTCCATCACATGAGGAAGAAGTAATCTTTCAGTATTCATGTAGACCTCAGTATCTTGTGATTTCCTCGCAAAAGTTTGGAACTCTACAGAGGTGGCCTTAAACTAATTAGTGGTGCCTTGAATCACGCCAGCTGCCATTGTTATGCTATTGTTGACTTGTTGCTAGAGAAACCTCAAATCTTTGTCAAGTGTCCGAAAGCGTTCAGTATGATCAATGAGAAGTTTCTTCATATCAGCAAACCCTATGTTCACCTTGGTAGCGATATCCTCAACACTCTTACTCAATTATGCTGCTTAGTCTTCAAGTCAGCAATGGATGCCTCAAGGGGATCCAAACAAGGCTCATGAGCATTGAAAGCTCGAGTCCTAGAGGATAAGGTTGTTCAACACCGGTGTATGTGCCGTTTTGGTAAAAACTGGCACAAACACCGGATAGACCAGTTTTCAAATATTGGCCACCTACACCTACATTATTAAGGGAAAAAAATCAGCCCTTAGCGGTGGTAGTTTCTAATTATCCTACATTCATACTAGATTTCTAAAACCATCAACTATTCACTTTGAAAGACCTAACAAAAAAATTAACCTAACACTCTCCCATACTGGACCATGCATTTCAAATACCAACATGTGCATTAACATTTATTTCCAAACAGAGATAAAAAACGAATTGAGTTTAAAGACCAACCCAGCATTAACATTTCACCTTCATGCTCCCACAAAGATTTCAAAGACCATCTACACCAGTAGCTGCTACATAAAACTAGGACAGTTATAAAGGAGCCATAACAACATATCCACCAATACACGGTTAGGCAATGAGCAGCACCCCTCAGTGCACCAATCATCAATCAAACATACAGACCCCTAAGAAACTTCCTCTTTTCCTCAATACCAAATTCAGAAGCCAACTGAAATGAAGAATCAGTTGCTCAAATGAAGAATCCTCTGCTATATTAATTTTATTTCACAAGCCATAGTGGAACCCAAAATTAAATTCAAAACCATAAAAATCGCAAACAAAGGGGAAAAGTTAAGCAACAATATATGTCTCAATACTTTCAATAGAACAAATTCAAATCAACAAACCCATAGATTTTTAACAACAAAGCTAAATGAATCAGTGAGACTTGAGAGAGAGATGTGGCAGAGGAGATGAGAAGAGATTGACGCGTGAAGGAGGGAGAAGAGAGAGAATGTAGCACCTCATATTTTCTTCTTAGTAATAAAATGTTATTTTTATTGAATTTCAAATTTCGAATTATTTGAAAAAGTTACACTGTTTTAAAAGTGTTAAAAGTTTGAAATATTGATTTGATTTGAAAAGGTTAATCTTTTTTAAAGTGTTTCAAATTTGAAGACGAAATGTTTTTATCTTTATCTCTTTAGATTTTCAATTTTCAATTTAAATACTTCAAGAATATGTTTAGTTTTAAATGGATAGCAAGCTATTCTTATCATATTTTCAAATTTAGAGTCCTTCTTTAAATAGGGTTGCAATTAGTCTTTCATAAATACTTTGTTAGTCTCTAAAATATTGTGTAATGATTGGGAGAATGATAAATCAAGCGTCTTTTCGAAGATTCTAGTCTAATTTCTTGAGGTCATGGAGCTTAATAGATAAAGGGTTCAAGTGTTATGAAGGGCGAGATAAGTGGGGTTATTATGCAAGATTTTCCTAAAAGACCAAGGTGATATTTGAAAAATTGCATGAGTTATTGAAAACCCTTGGAGTTTTATGAGCATTACTTTTTGAGAAAATTGTTAAAGATTATAACATGTAATGTGTAAACATGAGCCTATTTTTATGTTCAATGATTTTAAATGATGTTTTTATTTATTGAAATCAAAGCTTTTTGATATTTACTATTATTCAAGATTTGTGCATGATATTTTATGAAAATAAGAGAAATATACAAAGTTCAAAGTGATGTTTATTTTATGATATGTTATGTATTTTCAAACCCTGAGGCCTAGAGTTACAGAGACAGCGCATTGGCACCAATTGCAACCCATTGAGTACACTCATTCTAGAAACGGAGTGGTTTATTTTATAGATTCTTACCGAGTGCACACCATTCTAGCAACTGTACAAACATGTCAAAGGGATTTTCTATAGTATTACTATGAAAGATAAATGTTATTTTATAGTTATAGTTATATTTATATGGATTGAGATTTACATTTTTCTATTGATTTTCACTTCTTAAATATGGCTTATGAAGATCACCCTAGCATAATGATTTTGCTTACTGAGATGTCAAACTCACCCTCTTATTTGTCCTCACATTTCAGATGATTTTTAGAAGCATGCAGAGAATCGTTTTAGATGGGGCCTAAGTGGGTAGCTGAGAGAAGAATAAGAGTTTTCTTTGTAATTTTTCAGTTTTTCAAGAGTTTTAAACAGAGTATTTTTATTCAATTGTTTTCAAGTTTTAAAACTGAATTTGTGATCAAGATTGTTTATTTCTTGATAACTGATTTCAAGCCCCTATTTTTCGACGATTTTCATTACTTTACGCATAGAAGTAACCTCTTAACCGTCGGAATTCGGGGTGTTACAGAGAAGCTATGGTCAACAAAGGGAGGCATGACAGCCAGAAGGTGTGGTGGTCGGCGAAGAGTGGTTGTGCCGCCTCTACGCAAGATAGGGAAGGGAGGGAGGAAGAGAGGCAGGGCCGCAGGGGGAGGGGTGACTGTTACCTTTGAAGAAATGGGAGGGAGGGGTGGGTGATTGCAAAAGAAATGGGAGAGAGGGTGTGTGACAAAACGGCGTAGTTTCTCATAATGATAAACTACCTGATTTTGTATAAATAAAATTAAAATCACAGCTTCTTGGTACCCGGGCACGGGCACCGGTTAAACCCGGATATCGACATCCCGATACCAGTACCAATGCCGGTATCAGTGCTTCCAGTGGCACTGAACAGCCCCACTAGAGGATGATGCAATGAATAGTTTATGAGGTCTCAAGATCGGAGTCATATCACTCATTGGAGTCCTATCACACATAGGACTCCTATCACCCATAAAGGTCCACTCATTATCACCAGCTCCATCATCATCCCCCTCAGTGGCAGCCTTCATTTCGTTAAGCATCAAATGTCCAAAATTCATACGAGTTTGAGTTATCAAGCAATACATCACAAACATATCCAAGAACGTGAGGTACCTAACTTACCCGTTCTTGGGAGGATAATGTTGGAGACTATTTGACGTAAAAGTATCCTATGGATGGTCAAACCTTGAGCCTGAGATTTGACCACTTGACGTAGAGCTAGGTTATCCAAAACCACTCTACGAATATCAAGAGGTTCAACATCTGACATACCAGTCCAGCAATATATATCAAAAAATTTCTTGCCTGAGTCAATAGCTTTGGCCAAGGTATTAAGCATAGTCATTGAAAAACCCAATTGTTTCCTATAAACTAAACTAGATGCATCTTCAGTTACTGTAAAAGTAAAATTTGCATATGCTAGTTGGACCAAATATGGAAAAGTATCAACCCTCATATTCACAAACACAAATGAGCCTTGGTAATCATAAATTTCTTTGAAATTGAACCCATTCTTACTGAACTAGGGGAAGTGAATCCATCTACCCGCAATAACCTTCCTAGTATGATAATCATTTACCTATCTATTTCTACCGAGACCTGACTGGTAAACCTGTCATTCTTGTGCTTCAGACTGTTCTACAATGGTTTTTCCCCTTTTTCATGCCCTATAATTGGCAAAACTAGGTGTCTGCCGTGTGGTCTCTTAGACATCTTTGTAATGGAAATGAGAAGGATTTGGGGGTTACCAGTAAAATGTTGGTGATTTGGCAATGGGTTATTGATATTTGAGAGAGAAGAAAGAAATGTGAGTGTTTTGGAGAGATGGAGAGGTAAAAATGAACATCGTCCCTATGCCATAAGGTGTTTTTATAAAGACCACGAACCATTTTAAAAACTGCCAGTTCGAATTTTGTGTCGACACAAAATGAGAGAGTATCAACACTAATAAAATGGCTCTTGGGAAGATGACCAATATGTCAACACATGGTTTAATGGTGGCAACACATGTATATCCTATGAAAATAAAAACAACACTACAAGAGTCAACAAGGTTTGTTACAATAAGCAGTAACACATGACATGTTGTATAATTAAAAAATGATGGCCATGGATGGTTAATGATTTTTTAAATATTTTTTCTTTTAAAAAATCTTTTCTAATTCAAATGTGTTTGTTCAGACACATTTTTGTGGACCCCACCATATACACAAATACCTAAAAAACTATAATTCAAAATTTATCTTAATCATTATACATAAAAATAATTAATACACAGAAACTATTTTAACAACAACCAAACACAATTAATGCAATCAATCAAAATATTAACCAAATATTTATACACAAATCATTCCAAAGGTAATATCATACCAATTAAAATCTAAAGCAAAAAAAAATCAGTGATAAGGTTAGATAGCCACCACTATTCTTCATGTAGCGAGCACAAATTAGGTTCACAGATGATAAGGAAGCTTTACATCGATGGCTATATGAGCTCATGCTTCAACTCACTTCACAAATCTCAATAGCCCAATGTGTTTCTTCTACCCCCACAACTAGTGAGCAAGAAGGCAAGATTCAAGTAGGAAAGAATTAGGTTTGACATGTTTGAGCACTAGATTTCTTGAGTGGTGAGGTCTTCTCTGTTCTTCGAATAACTTTCTCTTTCTAGAAAGTTAGGGCACATGTAATGCAAGTCTATTGAATTTATATATTCATCTTGTTCTATTTATAGCCCCTTGTCTTTAAACGTCTTCAAAACCCTTATATGTACCGTTGGAGGAGTACCCAAGTATTTTTGTAGCAATATAATGAGTAGGCAACGTTGTAGGAATTCTGCGAACTCGCAGCATGTGTCAACACATAGTCGATAATGTATCAACACCATACAATGTCTGCTTGTTCGAACTTTGATGACATTATTTTTATTAAATGAAATAACATGCTTTTAATATAACTTGGTAGTATAGTATCCGAATAAAATATTGGTTCGTTAAATATGGCACTACAAGCCAGAAAAAATAACACTTAAAGAAATGCCAATTTTCCCATTTCAAATCTCAACTTGGGTGAATGATTATTTTTTGTTTTATATTATAATTTATTGCCACAGATATATATAACATGGTACGTATTTACTATTTATGAATATATATATATATATATATCATTATGTGAACATGGTGAATATAATGTGTGGAGCACATTAGTATCTATTGACACTAAGTAAATTAATATATGTATGTATATATATATATCATTATATATTTTTATATTATAAGGGTCTATATTTTGTGTATGATATAGTGTGAGTGTACATGGTGATACTAATGTATGGAGCACATTAATGTCTATGCACACTAAGTACATCAATATATATATATATATATATATTGTGCTCCATACATTATATTCACCATGTATGGAGTACATTATGTTAACATATCACTAAGTACATTAATATATAAGCTATTGTATAAGAACTAATGTTGGAATGTATGTTTGATTAGGATATTTTAATTTTATTAAGTAAAACGATGTATGCATAGTTTTGTATCTGTTATCCATGATAAAAAAAAACTGAAATCATTAAATATGGCAGTTAAAGATGAGATATGAAAAGGCCTCATTTGACCATTGGATTATGTTATCTAAGTTTCTATCCTTCTCATTTTCGAATAACATTGAATGCCAAAAAAAAATTGTATGCGTATGAATTTGATGCTCGCGTGGGGGAAAGGAACCATTTCACATTCGAACATCTTCAAACACAACACTTAAGTTTAACAGATGGTAAAAATAAAAAAGGGATAAGTTTCAAGAGAAGCTTCCAGATAAGGCACATGACACAGAATCAAGCACCTCCTGGTCACTACTTACCAAAGGCCAGACCGAATAGATAGAGAGAGAGAGGTCTTGCAGATCGCGCACGGTCCATACTAAAGAGAGAGAGAGACCCCAACGATCTACACAAGGCTCTAGTAATATAATTTGCTCCTCTATTATTTTATAAATTACTAAATAAAGACCATGCATTTAAAAATATGAAAATACCATTATTTCATTCCCGTTAACTTGCAATCTTTTAGATTTGCGCATCGGGATATGTTTCGACCCCCATCGGCTAGAAATGACTAATTTTCTAATGTGGTCTATATAAAGACCTTCCTAATGTCTAAAAATCAGGTTGATCGGCTACATATCATTTATATAGCTTGAAAAATATCTTAAACTTCTTTATTGTGTGAAGCAAAGAGATAGAGCTTTTCCTTTTCATTTCCACTCTTTCAGAGAGTTTATTCTTGTATCTTCTTATTCAAAAAAGGTGATTCCTTTAGTGAGGATGTTCACTAAAGAATAAGCTTAGAAAAGGTATATCTCAAACTTGGTTGGGTTGTAAGTAGTGAGGCTGAAATCACTTGGGTTGTGAGTGTTGGGCCTGGAAAAGCACTTGTACGTTTCTCTAGCGCCCGAAAGTTAAAGTGTACACTATTTGGAAGATAGTGGGAAAACCTAAAGGCTCAGTGAATGAGCTTGAGGGGTGGATGTAGGTGGGTTTGCCGAACCACCTAAAAGTTACATTTGTCGAACCACCTAAATCTTCTAACCCTACTCTTTACATTTAACACTTATTTATTTATTGCATCAATATACTTGTGCTAAATTAGTCTTTACTTTTCAAATACAATTTTAGGGGTTAAAAGCAAAAAAGTTTGGAATCCTAATTCACCCCCTATTGGGTTGTCTTAATCCTAGAATAGCAAAATATTTTCTCAAAACAAAATCCTTGAGAAGTTTACTCAAGGAATGAAATCTTTAGATTTAATTCTTGGTAGTCAAATATGTATGTTTGATAAAAGTGGCTTAGGCTACAAGCCTTCTATTTACCAAAAATATTTTAAGAATTATTTTGTGAAGGCTAAGTACTTTTGTGCACATACTCAAACATGTCATTTTTGCAACAGAGATGAGCATCTAATTTTTTGATTGTGCATTGAAAAAATTTAGGAGCAAGACTCTCAAGAAGACATGGGTTCCAATAAGAACCAAGGCCAACACCGAATGACCTAAGAAAGCTTGGGTACTTAAAACATTTTCTTGATTCTTTTGTAGGATTCAAGAAAGATGGAGCAATAAAGAGTACTTAGATGAAACTTGCCTATAAAAAATGCTTGTGACATTTGAAGAAAAATACTAAAGGAAAAACATTTGGTAACTTCTAAATCCATGATTGAGAATATGTTCTAAATTGTTGGTTAATTGTCTTCTATAGTGATTTCTTATGTGTTAATCTTAAATGCAAATGTATTCATCTTTGACATATTTCTTGCATTTATCAAAATAGAACATCTCTAAAATGAAATTTTTATAAAATTATGAACTTTATGAGATTTTATGAGCCTAAATTTTTTGTTAAGAATGACCTTTAAATTGTCATTGGTAGCTAAAAGGTCGGTACAAACCCACTCAGTGGACTACTATCATAATAGCAATGGACTCTTGAGTCCCCATCAGTCATCCGGTATACTATTTCAATAAGATTGTCATTTAAAACTTTAAGTTGTTCTGTTGGATGTTCTATTAAATGAAAATTATTTAAGTTCTATCCATGTATTCACTTTCCGTTTGACAAAGGTAGAAATATCTTAATAACGATATGCTTGTATTCCCTTTGATCATGTGATGAATATTGGTAGAATGCATGTTTGGGGAAGCAATTGATCCCCAATGCATGCACATTCAAATTTTAGGTGATGCATCCATCTAAGTTTATATCCTTTGTCTTTTTTATGTGATAAAGGGAGAAATGTGTTAATATTTTTGATGACTTATAATCTCCTTTTGAATTGCATTATGAACATTGATTGTATTATTACTTTATGAATCTAATAGCTACTAATGTTTTGTCTTAAGTTTCATATGATTGTCCAATTGCAAAAGATAGGGGGAGTCATCCAAAACTATCAATTTATTGTCATCATCAAAAAGGGGGAGATTGTTGGCTTTTGTTCACAATCAATATTTTGATGATTTCAATTAATGGATTAAGTTTACAAAATGGACATCTTCAAAGACAAAGACATTTTCATCAAAGAGCCAAAGACAAGAAGATTGAAGATCAAGAATATGAAAGGAGCTCAAAAGTGAAGATTCAAGACCATAGGGTATAACCTTGTAACTCTTAGTTTCACTTTTGACAAGGATTTGAATTAATCACACATTTGCATATCTTTTAAACCGTGCATAATCTTCTTATTACAATTTTGACAACCAAAATGCATCGTAAGTGTTTTCAAATCATCTATATATAAACTCCCAAGCATTAGATATACGTTTGGGAAGTTAGTTTTTGAAATTGAGATTTCAAAATTGTCAAAAAAGAGGTTTTTAATTGTAGCGGTCGATGAAAATGATCTGTAGCGGTCGACTAGTACATGAAGCGGTCGACCGGTACAACGGTAAAATTGTCAGATCGACCTCCAACGGCTAGAAATGGCTAGTTTTCTAATGTGGCCTATATAAAGACCTTCCTCATGTCATTTCTATAGCTTGAAAAATATCTTAAACCTTCTTATTCCATATTTCTCATATCATTCACATAAATTGCACTTTCTTATCCTTGTCATTGTGTGAAGCAAAAAGATAGAGAAATTTTATTCTTATATCTTCTTATCCAAAAGATGTAATTCCTTTAGTGAGGTTGTTCACTAAAGAAGAAGCTTAGATAGGGTATATCTCAAGCTTGGTTGGGTTGTGAGTGTTGAGCCTGGAAAAGCACTTGTATGGTTCTCTAGCACCCGAAAGCTAAAGTGTACACTAATTGGAAGATAGTGGAAAAACTTCAAGGCTCGATAAAGGAGGTTGTGGGGTAGATGTCGGCAGGTTTGCCGAATCACCTAAAAATCTCATGTTTGCTTCTCTAACCCTACTATTTACATTTAACACTTATTTACTTATCACATCAATATAATTGTGCTAAATTAGTCTTTATTTTGCAAACACGATTTTGGGGGTTAAAAGCGAAAAAGATTGGAATCTTAATTCACCCCCCTCTTGGGTGGCCTTAATCCTAGGAATTACAATTATTTGCATCAGAATTTAGTTTGGGATAATATCAAAGTAGTCCCCTTAATTATAGGAAAAAATCAATCTCGCCCCCTAAGTTTCAAAACTATGATTTACACCCCTTATATTTTGAACATGTTTCTCCCTCCATTTGATTTAGGTGTTAAGTCAAATGGAAAAGCATGCAAAATGACCGATGGCGAGAATTGATTACTAGAAAAAAAATGCCCCTCCAAGCAATTTAAAAAAAAAATTAAAATACAAAAATTCAAGAAATAAATTGATCACTGAAATAGAGTTGCAATCTTTTTATTTAAAAATATTATTTTTTATTTTTTATTTTTTATTTTTTTAATGAATTTTTAAATATATTTTTAGTAGTTTTCTCTGGAAGGGCATTTTAGTCATTTTACATGTGGTTTAATGGTCATTTCAAAAGGATGGTGAGAATTGCAACTATTATGAAATTTAGGAGGGAGAGATTGATTTTGGCCCATAATTAGTAAGCGTACTATGACATTACCCCATTTAGTTTATTTATTCAAATATGACTAGTTTGACTTGAGTGCACTCAACTTATGTCTTCATAAAGGGGATCGGTTTGTCATCATCAACACATCCCAAAAGTTGTATAAAGAAGATCCGTTCTTGCTAGCATGCCAAGGGAATCAAGTGTTTTATCTCAATGATATGAAGTTACGCAATCATTGGAAGATTGTTCAAAAGATTTTCCCTAGAAATACATATGATATTCAACTTATTGAAGATGAGGTTAGTGAAGACGGAGAAGGACCGTCAAACCGTTGACTTGAGTGCACTAAACTTTGGTCTTCATAAAAGTGGTCGGTTTGTCATCATCAACACATCCCGAAAGACGATCTGTTCTTGCTGGCATGTCAAGGGAATCAAGTGTTTTATCTCAAAAATATGAAGTTAGGCGATCACTAGAAGATTGTTCAAAAGATTTTCAATAGAAATACGTATGATATTTCACTTATTGAAGATGAGGTTAGTGAAGACGGAAAAGGACCGTCGAACCGTGAAGCATACCAGGATGATGAATCCATTGAGCTTTTCCTGGATTTTTCCTGCTTTTGACATGATCTCGTTGAGCAGAAACGACGTTGACTCTTATGTGCCCGTCGCCAACGAAATTGGGACACAACAACATGTGTCAGATGATAGTGATGATTTTGAAGACTCGTTTATTGATGAATAGTGGTGATTCTAAAGAATATGACTCCGAGGATTAAAGTGATTTTATCATTTCTATTTATTAAAAGTATGTATTTTGTTAATGTTTTGACTATTGATAATTAATGTGTTTTTCCTTTAATATTGATTTATTTGGTCAAGGACTATGTTATGCCAATGGGAGAAAAACGTCTTTGGTGCAATTCATCTGCTACAACGGTTCGTGCTAGCTATCATCCCAAGATTGTAGCAGTATCGGGTCCTTCACTTGGAGCAGCCAACGAATTATCATCTCCTAGCATAAATAACAAATCTACATGCCACCCAATGTAGTTATGCGTGTAAGTATTTCAAACCATCAATTAAAATATAAATGAACTATACATGAATTTTTTTAAAGTATGCTAACTCTTTTGTTAATGTATTAATTCTTCATGAATAGCAACGTCCAGGTTCAGACAAGGAAGGGGTAGGATGCGCAGGCTTGCATACAAGGCTTGTCAAGAGGGAAAGCTAATTGTCCATATCTCTTATGGTCATACGGGCGGTGATGACAAAGCATCTTTGATGCTCTCTAGTCATATTGGTTCACTCGTGTGATGCCATGTCCCATTTAAGCCGATCAAAGTGTAAAGAAGTCTATGATGAGGTTAAATCTTACACGCACTAGAATTGTTTAGCTCTAGTAAGTAGATATCAATCTAATTGGGGAAAGGATCATTGGCAAGAAATTAAAAGAATATTTAGGTATTTACAAAGCACTAGAAATATGGGATTAAGAATTGGAATGAGTGATTTAGAAATCATAGGTTATACAGATATTGATTTTGCAGGAGATCGTGATGATAAAAAATTCACAAGTGGATATGTATTTCTACTTAGTGAAATAATTGTTTCTTGATTAAGTATGATACAGAGCTGTGTTGTGAAATCCACAATGAAAACTAAGTATATCTCATGTAGTACTTCGGTAATTGATGCGGTCAGGATAAAACGTTTGTAGAAAGCTTGAATATACCTACTAGTCCGGTCAATGTATTTAGTGATAATCAGTATCTTATTAATTAAAAGTGAAACACAATTCGAAAGAAAAAGACATGGATACAAATTACTATTATATACAAGATATAGTGGAGATAGGAGAAATAAAATTTAACTATATTTCTTGTGAAGAGATGGTAGCCGATCCTATGACCAATTAATTGACTAAAAAAACTCAAAGTACATGTGACAACCACGAGTTTAAGATGGATGCATCTAAGTTAAAAAGGTCACATCAGTACAAGCATATTTTATATAAATTTGGGGACACCTGAAGTAAAAGAAATATTGCAATATTACCTAAGTACTGGTCATGATTAAAGGTAATTAAAATGTATGGATAAAAGATAAAAATTACAATAGAATTGGTTGTTATCCGAGAAATTTCAGTACACTGAAGTAGAATCTTGCAAGGAGAATGCAATTGAAAACTCAGAGATAAGAACACATGGGATAATGTGTACTGAAATATCATCATGAGAGGTAAAATAATGAACATAATATTTACCTCAAGTATTTTTGATGAAATAAAGTGCATATGTATAGTTTCACTTAAATAGTACTAAGGGGATGGCATGATCAAGTGGGAAATTGTTGAAACAATACAATGTGGCATTGCTTCAGGGTGATCAGTGTCATAACCCCATTAACCAGTGCATTCAGCCGGTTGACAAATGCAACGATCGGAAATTACTACTCTTCCATTGACAAAGAGATGCAACGTTCAGCAACAAGTGCAGTGAGGCATATAAATCCTCACAAACGACAGATGTTTGTTCTCCTATTTTTTTCTCCATTTTCTCACCAAAAACAGAGCATCTCTCAGGCCATCAAATTTGACCATCGCTAGATGATTTCCGGCGATCATCAGTTTCTTAACACAAACGAGAAGCTCAGAAACCGGAGCTTCGGATTGGCGAACAAAACATAGGACTGCGAGAATGAAAAGGAGGTTGGGTTCCTAAAACCAAGCGGAAACGACACTATTTTGAAGGAGGGCATGGAGTACTGGACCCTAGAAGCTCTAAGCAAAGAGAGAGACGGTGAGCTAAGATCCTGTGTTCGTCTTCACACCGCATGTCTATAATCCTCTGCCCTTCAGTCATAAGCCTGTCTTCATACCGCATGTCTACAATCCTGGGCCCCTCAGTTAGGGATGTTTAAACCTGGTGTAGGTGTCGGTTATGGCAAAAACTACACCTACAATAGATACGCCGGTTTTCAAATATTGGTCACCGCCACCACCACCGTCAAAGGCAATAACCAGCCCTTAGCCGTGACGATTTTAGCAGTGGTAGTTTCCGATTAACCTACATTTATATTGGGTCATTTTTTTAAAACATTTTACACACTTGACCCAATGTATTTTTTTCCCTTTTTTCTTTTGGTCCATTGATCACATATTAATAAAATTTAAACTAATGAAATTCAAAATCAATAAAATTTGAGAACATCTGAAGATAAGATGAGAATCTAAAGTTCAAACTAATAAAATCTAAAATCACAATTAATCCAACGATTTAGTCCAGTGTCATATGATGAGATATGTTAATCCACCCTTCTCCAATTACAGTCTTTTAAATCACAATATTTCCAACAGTTTATGGGCTACAGAATCTGTAATGAGTTTACATCATATTAAGTTTGGCACTACTATGAACAAGCATCAAATTATCTGGCTTTTGTATTTTCCAGCAAGATCTTCGTGGCTTTTGAATCAGCACAAAAAAAAATATATTTAATTCTTTTTTCTTTTTTTGCGGGTTGTATATGATCAGCCAGTTCAAGCTTTTGTATACGCATTGTAATCTTTCATAGGGAAAACGGAGTCGATCAGGATAAAACCTGTGATTTGGCTTGATCAAAGTCCAGTTCTCCCTAAACGTCACGTGTGCAGGAATTTTGGAGAGGGAGGGGAGGACTGAGGAGAGGCGGAAGGAAAATGCGAAGAGAATGCTGGAAATTTGGAATCGATTCAATTGAATGAGAATTAAGAATTTGAGAGGGGAAGGGGTGGGAACGGCGTAAGTTTAGGGATTTATATATATAAAGAGTAAAGAAACGCTCGGTGCAGATGGTATTAACTCAGAATCCAACTTCAAAACGAAAAAGCGCAGCCAATAAATACTCTTTTACGTTTTTTCAAAGATAGACGATGTATAGGAAGTATAGGTTGCATAGTTGCATTCAGTACACGAGTCATGAAAAATTAGGAAGAGCATTGCCGAAGTACTGAGTATAGGGAGCAAAAGCAATTCCAAAGTGAAAGTTGAGACTTGAGCAACAGAGTGACTGTCACAGACGCCAGACCCAGTTTACATTATTTTAAAAATAAATACAAATAAAAAAAAACGACTTTACTTATCCGTAAAACCTCCAGATTTCTTCAAAAAGAAGCCACCAGCACCTGCACCGGTTAAGCCGGATAACGAAAACCCTGTACCGGTGGTTGCTCGCCGAGCCAACCATGAGCTGAACCGGCATCCGAACCAACTTGACTTGCCGGATCGGCTCAAGATACTAGGCAATGGAAGACCTGATGTAACTTCCTTTCTGTGCAATATATTTTATTAATTGCCTAGAAAACAAAGAAAAAGTGTTAGTTGGTGACAACGCCGTCGTCCCGGACAACTTTCAATTACTCTGAGAATCGTTGTTCTGAGGGTTTTGCATCTTTACCGAGAACCTGGTGAATATTAAAAAGACATTTAGAAGGTGGGCTCAACGTGAACAGCTTTTTGCCAGATCTAGGTGGATACACCATATTTAGTGTAACCTGGGCATCCATAGGCTTGAGTGAAAATTTAGGTCTTAGGTAAGAGAGGCATAATAGTCTCTATCCCAGAGGCCTACACCCACTACTCGTTTCCTTTGATTGGATGCCTAACTCCTCAACATTGAGATCACATTCTAACAGAACATGAGACGAGTGCTTTTCACATAAAATAAATAAAGCATTGAAAAGATAAAGAGGTTCCCATTCTAAACCGTGGGGTGTAATTTACTAAGACTCCACACGGGAGCCGTGCCCGCAAGCCACAGGAAGCCGCCCAACATGTTTGGCTTGTAGGCTGTGTTGGTACAGTAGAGAAAACGTGAGGACCGAAATCCACAATATTATTATGAAGCGCCTGTTGGCTACAGTATGATAATCACAACATTCATGAGAACCAATTTCCCATTTAAAAAAAAAAACTTCATAACCTAGAAGGACAATCGTTTCAGTAAACGTATATTCTTGTGCTAAACATCCATGCAGCACGTGACAGTTGAATCCATCACCTAGCGAAAGGGAAATGATTCACCAGACATCAAAATTTTGCCAGAGAAGTTCGGAACTAAGAACTTGCCCTTTCCATTTTTTCTCAATGACGGGAGGGGTAGAGAATAGAGCAATTTTCGTGGTGGGGGGGCAAAGAATCATCAAAACCCTATTTAACAGCACTGCCCCATGCATGATGTACAGAAGCCTCCAACGTAACAGTCGCCTACCCAGCCCTAGAATTCATCTTCCCACCTGGCAATGTTGCAACATGAGTTAGCCCAATCAAACTGGTCATTGAAAATCCACATTAGTTCCCTGTTTGTTCATTGTCTTTTTTGCCATCTTCTGCCTCAGGAGCCCCTTCGGTTCCTTCAGCTATCACCACGTCATCAGGAGTGGTCGATTCTAAACTAGGATTCCCATTACCCAATTCTACCGGCTTGGAAGCAGCCAAACTTGAGGTCTCCTCATCCGATCCTAGCAACTGTCCAGTAGTGGTTTCATCGTTCTTCTCCAATACATCAGTGGATGAGGACAGTTCAGGTGCATCAGGCTCTCTAGGTTTTGATCCAACTTGAATCTCACCATTGGGCAGAACCCCAGAATGATCACTGGAATCCGAATTCTCCCTCCATTCAACCCATTCAGGTGGCTTATCTGTTTCATCGTGTCCTGTTTCTCTTAAATCATTAGACATGAGATGTGCAGTGTCTTCTGATTTTGTTCCTACTTCTGGGGAAGATGTTGCAGTGTCAACCAAGTCATCATCTTCACCAACAGTAACATTATCACCACTGCCACCATTTATAACATCGGCCCCCTCAGTACTTGGTGAAGGAGAACCGAGTGAGCCAGTTGATCGTTCATTGGCAACTCTGTCGTCCTCAAAAGCAAACCAATTGGAATTTGTAAAAAGTGAGGCACTGCACCCACCGCATGCGAAAATAAAATAGGTCAAGCCAAACGGATAGTATACTAAAAGATATCTGCACTACAACACCATATAGTATATATGAAAAAATAGGCAGAATGACAGCACAGTAAAAACACTATCCTTTCTCTGATAATTACACCAAAGAAAACAGCACAGTAAGCACACTATTCAATGCCTAATAAATCGTTTAGAAGCTTATCCTCAGTATCACAGGGCCAGCCAAGAGAATAAAGCCAAAGAAGCATTGCTACGAGCCTTGTGATCATTTTGACCTACTGCATTCTCAAATGCGCAGTAAACCAAAGTCACAAGAAGTCACCACTCAGATATAAAATCTTTCACAAAATTTAAAACAAACTCCCAGACCCAATTGTAATTTAAGCAAACACTGACGCTGCAGTCCTAGTCTGATCAGCAGGCACACACTGGTTTTCTGAAAGGCCAAATTTTCCTTCTGTACACTCTTGGCTGCGGAGATCTACTGAAATTCAACTAGAGCCCTATAAAAAGTTGGTTGCAACCTACACCAATGTTGTAAAAGTGTAACGAGACATACTAAGGGCACTGAGCATGCCAGGGTAAAAGCAGTTTTCAGGCTTAAAAGTAAAGCGAACTCAATTAAGCGCATGCACGTTTTCGTTGAAGGCCCAGGCACAAAAAGTACACCTTTTCATTCCTCCACAGTTCACGTGGTTCAATACGAAAAAGTCTTTGGATCAGTGACCAATCTAAGTTGATTTGACCACTGTTTTGTTATTCTCACTCCAATGCGATGGTTCCTCCCCCCTCTTTCCGGAACACTATCCTTTCTTGCTCTCTTTAACCATCATGAGCTGGACAAAAATAACATAAATATTTCCTTCTTTATTAAATTATTCTTCCGTCCAGAGCTCTTCGTTGTTGTTGTACTCTTACCTAAAAACCCAAGAATATCACTTTCCAGAACCCCCCCCCCCCCCCACACCCCCGGCCTGCCTGAAACACAAAGAGGCACTTTACTATCATGATCTTTTGAAATTTTCCTATTGTACATTACAACCTCTCTCCTAGAAGTTATTTAGGCATGATAATTGAAACAGTGTATGCATCAGTTTGATTAGGTGTGCACTTGCGGTGCTTTACACGCAGGCTTCATAAGGCCTTTGCAAATAAGTTCAGTTGAAGCTTTCAACAACATTGGCCTACACATCCCCTCCCCCCCCCCCCCCCAAAAAAAAGGAAACCAAGAAAACAGAACACAAGATAACTGGTTCCCATGGACAACAGAAAGCAAGTTCTAATACAGAATTTGAATTGAGAAAAAGGAAAAAGGCCAGAGAAGACATTGTGCCTACCTTTCTTGGTCATCTCCCAACCGCAGGGAAGATAAAACAACTTCAGCAGATTCATCATCAAAGTACACATCCTGCCAAGTACCCACAAAAGAAACTTATCCATAATTAATCTACTTCCCAATCAAACAGCCAGCTATCAGAGAAAGACAATAGTTGCTATGTATGAAATGCATGTGAAGTGAGATAATGATCAAAACCATGCATGCGATGAACAAAACTCTCGTCCTTTTTTATTCCCCAAAATACCGCTCCTTGATGTAGACTACTCTTGGGAAAAAAACCGGGGAAAAACCGCAAGCACTATTTTACTTGACAGCCTACCGCTGGATGTAATCACCACTAACCAGGATGGATTATGACTAATGATAGCCCTAGTAAAGTCCAACTATACAATTTACTCAACAGTTGACATATTTCTTTAGCCCACATAAGTTTGTCTTTGCCTATGACTTGAGAAAACTGATTCATGTATGGCTCATCACAATACAACTGTTCATAAAATAACCAAATTTACTTTTTCCACGACATGCATTCATGTTAACAATATTAAATTCATCCCCAACAAACAAAGCAGATAATATCTCACAGTATAATTTCCAGGAAGAAAAAAGGCATATAAAACCATATCTCCGTTTAATGCTAAAACAATGACTGCACAGCAAATCACTCTTGAAGCGCAATGCCACAAACGATCTCTAAAAGGGAGAAAGAAAAATTCCCCTAGTCACTTATTTGAACCAAAAGAAAAAGAACTGCCACTTTTGTAAGGGTTTAGTATTCATAGTTACTAGAAATATTGGTCTTCCTCATCAACTTTAAACTAAAATGCTTTCTGTAACGTCTTCTACTGGTGATAAACTCAATTCCTGGCTAAAACCTCTACCAGGATAGTGGAAAGATGATACCTTTCATATACCTAAGATCACTCTAGGATAGTGGAAAGACATAGGGCTCAACAGACAAAAACACATGAACAACCATCACCTTATATTTTCCTACCAACATAGTGGAATTACCAATATTCTAATAAGAAACCCCTGCTAATTCTATTCAAAAGATCTGCCTTCTTACTCATACCGAGAAGTCTGTGTATATCATACCTCATCATCTCGTTCAAGTGAGCCATGACCCTGAAAAAATTGGACACGGTTATGACCACAGTAGAGTAATAGGATGAACAAAAATAGGAACAAGTCAAAAAAACTAAACTAAGAACAGTCAACAGTGCAGTCACACGCAGTGTGCCACTGACCTTTCTGTGGTGTTATATGAAATACAGGAAAATCAACATTCATAAGGCACAGTTCTCAATTGCCGAATACAGTTAGAACTCATGACACTTTAACCGAACAAAGAACATGATCAGGGAGATAGCAGATTAAAGTTGAAATAGGCTTACTAGTTGGGTAAACAAGTGTAACTTCAATTGTTTGTATCTAGACCCCAAGATTAAGTTCTTCTATAATCTTGGGACCATAAAGTGAGGTTGTCCAAATGTGTTAAGAGAAGATAATAGACAGCATAAATAGGCAAATGTTAGTATCAGCTTTACTCCTGACTCGAGCATCACATGGAAAAATGAATTCAGGAGAGGATCTTCAGGGGCATTTTTTAGGTTGGATTACTTGGTAGCTTGAGGAAACATGTGAGTATGGAGTTTTAAGTAGCTGCAAAATAAAGAAAGCTGAAGAGTAAGAAAACATAAATTCTGTTTGTATTAGGCTCTCTGGTGTTGTTTTCTTGAATTTTGTTGCAAATACGGTGCACATGATTTCGTAGAATCACTTATCAATCACAAATGAATAAGGTAATTTGTCCACACTGTATTCAACATTTCTCTAGGTACAGCCCAAAAACTAATAAGATGGGTCATGATGGATGTCATAGATGTAAGCTTCATACATCCTGTCTTTGTAGTTAACTTCAATAAATTGTAGCTATAGTAAGATCCTCTCCCCACTCTGCCACCTCCCTTATTTTTAAGTACCATTATCGGAAAAAACCTTAAATTTCTCCCTTTTGTAATTCGATAAACATAGTTGTTTCTTATCTTCAAAGACTACATAGAACTAAACTAAGAGCTATTATAACAAGTCAAAAAATGTACCTCATCCATATCATCATTGCTGTAAATGCCATATCGAAAAGCCTGGCTTAAGTTATTCGCTAGGGCTGCAACATCATAGTCTCTATCTTGGTAATCATCATCATCGCTATCCCTAGTCCGATCTTGCAATGCTGTCGGCCGCCTGTAAGAAGTGATCAAACATGATGAACATGAAGGATATAGGGCAAGGGAGCAAGCAGTTAAAACGTCACATTTTTTACATTAGCCATGATTATTACCCACTTGATTTCTCAATTTTATACCCAACGTATGAACAGATGAGAGGTATCAAACATGAAGAGTTTGCAGGTATAAACAGTAACTGGTTCTCAAAGCCATGCCCAACTTACCTCACTTATTGACAGCCTTACTTACATTTACTTTTTTTTAAAAAGTTAAACTTTATTAGAAAAGAATGTTCACAGTACAAGAGACTATACTGAAAACATCTAAACCATACAAGCTAAAAAACTAAGGAAATCCGGACAACCCGAAAAATGACACCCTAAAACCGAATTAGCCCAAAGAAAAAGAGATTGCAACATCGAGCCCCTCAAACGCTCCAAAAGCCCTGTCCTCAAAGCGTCTACCATTCCTTTCCCTCCACAAACTCCACCAAATATAAGAAGGAATCATCTTCCAAATGGCCAATGCAATTGGCTCCTCAAACATCCTCCTCCAACACTTCAACCACCCTCCTAGGCATAACCCAAGCAAAGTTCAGACTTCTAAGCATATGTAACCACATCCCTCTTGCAACCAAGCAGTGAAGAAGGATATGATCAACCAACTCTCCATCACTCTTGCACAAATAACACCAATTGATCAAGCAAATGTCCCTCCTTAAGTTGTCAATAGTCAGAATTTTCCCATGAGTAGCCCAAACGTAGATAGCAATTCTAGATGAAACCAAAGTCTTCCAACACCGGAGCAAATTATATAGCCCACGGCACAGAATTGCTTAAAACCAACAAGTAACGTGTCGCTGTTCTAACACACCATTGTTGATCCTATAGCAATCGGATCATTTGATACACTAGTAACACTACCATGAGAACATTTCATGACTTCTTCATTAATTCAGCTTGAAAAATGTACTAACCGAATGATGCTGTATAATGGGAAAGCAACCAAACACCTAAAAAAAATCAATTCACTATGAATTGAATATATATATCCAGTGGGTCTTGCAAGACCTCGCCCTCCACCTAGCTCTTATGAGAGGAACTCAGAGCCATTTGAGCAGCACATCATTGGCACCTAAACAGATGAAGTTTCTATGACTAGGTTGGGTTGGGATTCAAATTTATGGTTTTCATCAGGCTGACCTGCTAATGGTGACTGATTGCAGATGAAGGTTGAAGGTTGAAATGCAAGAGTGATTTCTAATGACATAAATCTTGCCTATTTGGACCGTGCATGGAATAATCATTAGTACATGAGAAAACATTAGTTTCGTTCCCTCAAGCCTTTCATTAGTACATGAGAAAACATTAGTTTCGTTCCCTCAAGCCTTTACCAGCATACATTGAACTGCAAATGAGAGACTAATAACTTTGAGGTGAAGAGAACATACCCACAGGCCCACTGATAGACATTTTCCACCGCATTCCGCTGTGATAGAATATTTGTATACCAATCCTTCCATTCACTATTTTCCTGCTAAACGGCAAAACCACTATAAACAATGAGTCTGAAGATGAAAATGCTAAATGGGCAAATGGTCATTGAACTTTTGCAGCAACAATTCCAAATACATTTCACAGATAAACGTGTTTAATAACAACACCACAAGCAACCTACTAAGTATGATCCAAAGTGGAAGTCACAGTAGGACTACCAGGTATATTTTGATCTCATTGAAACATAGTTGGAACAACCAGATATTTTAGCAATCAAATTTCTGGACAAATTAACTTTTAAAGGCCAAAGAGCCATCATACTGAACTTGACTATAATATAGACGCGACGCAACTTCTCAAAGTGAATACAAACATACTGATATGATAAATACATCAATAATGACAACCATTTGAGACTCAGGAATAAACCTGTAAATGTGCCAGGATCTCACTGCTGCTATTCCCCAATTGAACAAGTTTGTTAGATATATGTGTTATGTGTCCAATATTCCCTATCCTGGGGGGTAATCTACCCTCAGCAGGGACAGTTGGCTGCAGACACAAGAAAAAAATAATATTCTCAAATATCGATTCCACATAATGCAGCCACATATCCAGAATGTTACTAGAATGTAGAAAGAGAAGTAAGACCTCTCCTGAGGTGGAGATATTGGTTATCTAGAGAGCAATGCACCACTACCTTGTTTGAATCAGTTGTCAAGTTGTTATTCTTTTCAGCTTCAAGAATTCTCCCAATGAGATTGCACTCATTAAGAAGATGTTCTATAAGAGGAGCATTCTTGCTCTCCAAGCATGACACTATGATATTCTCTATGTGATGGTGCAGGAAGTTATTATATGGGTACCTTCACAACCAAACAGAGGAATAAGGGTAGTATCCAAGCAAACAGAGGAATAAGGGTAGTATCCGCTTGCGATTCAGAAATGACAATTTCTTTTTCCCAACTTACTCAAGGAACAAGTCTAAAATTCTTTGAACAGCACCAAGATTGATTAATTCCTTCTCCGCAGATTCGCTGCCAACTGTCACTAAAACCGAGATGAACTCTACAATCTGAAGAACTCCATTATCAGTAACAATCAGCTTAAGTTGCCAAGATGGCTAATCAGCATCCGCAGATTCATTCTATAGAGAATATGGATCTCGAACAAATGTTAGCCAACATGTACAACCAAACTAAGATGATCAGCAACCAGTAACAGTCCATAATTACAGAGGAATCACATTTTAATATTCAAACTTCTACTAAATTGAAAAGGTTTCTGAAACACCCATTTTACCTTTAGGCGATGTTTTCCAAGAGGTGGCTGCAACTTGCCATATGTAGTTAACAGGAGATTCTCTGCCGATGAAACATCTAAAAGCTTGAGTAAATCACCTGCAATATAATATATGGTATGGTCAATATTTACTTTGACTTGGGAAAGAAAAGTACTCAACAACTGTATCGACAGACATAATCTCTTCTCCAGGATTACCATAATGATCCTCACACCTGACTTAATAAGTTAGTACCCATGTGCTCAATACTATTGTGCCAATCGATTCAGCAGCTTCAGTGTCCTCCATGGTTGGTCTCTATATTGTGGGTTCTAATCCTAATATGGATTCTCGTGGGCCCGATCCCAGTATACCAATACCAAGGCATCTAACATTTTCAAGAAATTATAGAGCTTCCATTCAATGCAAAAGTTGATGACACAAAGTTTACCCGGACAGAGTATATCAGCTGGCAAAGTTCGTTCCTTTATGCTTATGAGCACATTTATGTCACCCTCAACTAGCAAAATTGCCACCCAAAACTTGTTTGTTCTAATGGCCAAACCCACAATTTGTTACAACTCCACAGGTACATCAAAACAGTTCTCATGTAGTCTGAATTATTAGTTGCATTCCTATTCTAAAAATTTCTTGATAAAATACTCATTAACTCCTGCCACAGAATTCAGGCCTCCAACTACATTGGATAACTTTATCTATTGTCAGTATTTTATCCAAGCACCTATCCACAAAAAAAAAAGGCAACATTTCTAGAGACCTCCACTAACTGATGGGTGAAGTTGAGGGGTGAAGTTTAGCAAACTGATCTCATGGGAGAAAAGTGATACAGTACTCAATCCACTCAAAATATCATTAACAAACTGGACCTTAAACTTTCCACTCAGCAGCAACTCCCAACACAGCATATGAAGCAACAAATTCCAATCCACATGCTATGAAGCTACAGAAGTAAAGCATCTTTAAGGCCAAAATCCCAACACACATCATGTCAAAAACATATCCTCCAGCCATCTACTACACAATTAACATCCTCCCCAAAAAAACTGCCAATCACTCCTATTACTTCTCCACAAAACCTTTCCCATCCTCACACACCTTGCTCTTATTTTATGAGTCATCTTCTCTTCATTCTCTCTATCAGTTTTTTTTTTACAAGTAACATTACCTTTATTAAAAAAAATGTGTAACAGTACAAAGGACTATACTGAGACACCTAAACCATACAAGCTAAGAAATTAAGGATTAACTTTTTTTGATAAGACACCTCTCTATCATTATGAATGTGAAATTGAAAACCTCACTCCAGCAGGAATGTTAGGAAACATAATCCTAATTAGGAAAGGCCAAAGTAAATAGCTGGTGAAACTTTAAGCAAAGGACTACTCATAAGGTTTGGAAGAGACAGTTCCCAAATAGAATAAGAAAAGAGAGAGAATCAGGGGAAATGTTAAATAGTCTAGAAACTAAAAAAAAAACATGAAAGAAGTTACCCTTACTTAGGCTTTCTAGCATGCCTTTAACTGTCTCAGGATTAGCAACTATTGTAGATCCCTGAGGTATTTGGCGGTTGTATGCATGATATACTCCGAACGTTAGCCTCTTAGGGTCTAACAAAGATATGCACACAGACAATGAGTTGACAAGAACAGACTTTGGTCGTGAGTCTTCCAAAGCATGAAGAAATAACCTTCCTATAAAACTGCAACCAAAAAATTATACACTTTATATCATCAACTGAAAAACCATAGCAGAACAATATGCATATTCCTAACATGAGATGGAAATTAAATGCTACCTTGGGCTGGAAATTTTAGCAGCAAGCCCAGGTGGAGCAAATCTAGTAATAGCGCAAAGTGTTTCCGCTGCATTAACGTGAACTTCAGGAGAGTCCTGAAAAAAGCATATTTCTATAAATATTTCTTTAACATCAATCCGTCATTCATAACTACTACAGATGATCCCCTGACAAGACAAGCAATTTAGGAAAACAGTTGCAGTATATGCTGACGCGACACGAAAGACTATCTAAAGCCCAGATTATCCTGCCTCCATTCTGCATATTTTTTGACAATGATATACAGCAGTAGGGAACATAAAAATAAAAACAAGATAGAAACAAATTTTGCGTAGGAAAAAAAAAGAGAGACAGATTTTATTACATCTTAACATGCTAACATTACTGTAATTATTGATCAGCAGGTGGTAGCAAACAAAATTTGGAGGGAGAAAATAGGTTTAACAAATTCAAAAGTGAATTTGCACAACCAAAAATATGTAAAGATGCAAAACACCAAATTTCCTTCCAACGACTAAAAATAAGGAGAAGTTAAACTCAAAAATATTTGTGCATTTGAACAAGCACATGTAAACATGCATGACACCAATTTAATTTCACATTGCAAAACACCAGAAGTAACAGTTAGACTTTGAAAAAGGAGGGAGGGTCAGTCTTAACACTCTTTCGTATTCACCCCAAACTGACTGACTTTTAAGACCTTGCAAACCTAAATTGATAGTCTAGTGATATTTTGCACCCTCTATTACGTTTTTTAACGAGAATAGACTAAAGTAGGCCATAAGAATCACCAGTCACCCTTAAAATGATTCCAATGCCCTTCCATACCAGTTCACCATCTTTTATTTGTGTCACTGTATTAGTTTCATTCGAATCGCCTTTCAAAGGCTAAGATGTCGGCAGAACACAAAATGAGGTGGGGAGGAGGAAGCCTCTGGTACGCTTTTAAACCAAACCCTTTCTCAATTCCATGCTAAGTTTGTTGTCTCCTTCATTTAGTCCACACCGCCATTGGCTACCAACTACTCAAAAATGACGTGTCCAGAAACTTTTTTTTTTATAAGTAAGCCAATTTTATTAAAAAGAAGAAAAACACGAACACAACAACGGTGTCAACAGTACAAGAGAAAATACTGAAGAATCCGAACACAAACAAACTAGAAAACAGACATGAAAACGGGCAACCAGAAAAGAGAACACAAAGGCCCAAAGAACGCCAACAAAACCACCCTCATCCCACTAGCCAACAAAACTCCCCCAGAGAACAAAAACACCCTCAACCCGCAAGCCAACCAACGCCACCAAAGCACATAGTCTTTCCCTAACAGTCCAGCCCAAACCACAGTCTTTCTAGCGATCGAAGAAGACCCTTCATAGTTAACCGAAGACTTCAAGCCCTTCAACTCCCTGAGCATCCTCCCGCCTGATTTTCTAGACACTGCACCCGATCACGTTCCAACGCTGCAAAGAGATCCCTCAGATTGTCCTCTTGACCACCACACGACACCCCAACCAACTGACCCACAGAGGAAACCATGTCCAAGACCCACGTCGGAGATTCTTCCCCCAAAGCTTTATGAGGAAAACTAACCGTCAAGGGTTCAGTCGAGGTATAGCTTCCGAACTCCGCTGCAAGAGAATGACACACCTCCCTAGGTTCATCAGCACTACTGTCTACACAAACTATAGCCCCTCCCCCTACTAAAGAAGCTGCTGACCTCTCACCATGTCCAGAGTCACCGAGCTTCTCCAAGACTTCTGTCTCCACCTCGAGGGTCCCACACCCTTCAGGATATGCCCTGACAGAGCACTCAGAGTCGACAGGAGCTCCCGGCGACGGTAGAACACCGGCTGGACCCACTACCATCCCAGACAACGACAACCCATCCTCCCAAAGCTGATGGACATGGACCACTTCCAGATCTACCCTTACAGGGCACTCAGAAAGAGTTGTCGACTCCGGCAGAGCACCGGCTGGGCCATCAGCTCCTCCAGACGTAGTCGACCCCACCTCCAAAGGCCGGAAGACAAGATCCATTGCCGGATCGGGAATCTGGAAGCTAGGCGATGGTCGATCAGAGTCGACAAGAGCTCCCGGCAACGGCAGAACACCGGTCGGACCCACTACCACCCCAGACGACGTCGACCCATCTTCCCGAAGCTGATGGACCTGGACCACCTCTGGGTCGGTTAACTGGGGGCCCACGATATCCCCCGTAGACGTTGGGTCAGGCAGCCCAAAACCCACTGGGTCCACCGCTCTGCACTCCACCCCATCCAAATCAAAAGAACTCACGTCCTTGGGCCCGCATAAAACGATACCCAGCCCAGCCCTTTCGGAAGCCACAGCTTGGCTTAACTAGCCGGACCCCCACAATCCACGATGCCCGAATCAAGAGAGGCAACCTCACCCATCAGGCAAAAGGCCTGAATAAGGGCCTCCAGTTCCTCTTTTAGGCCCACTAGCCTAGTTCGAAAATGATTCGAACAGAAAGCCACGCCCGAATTCTCCAACGACGTCGCATTAAAACACCCCCCCTTGGGACCTGAACTGTCAATTGCCACAATGTCAGGCACTGCCCTTTTCGCCGCATGCACAGACGTAGCACCAGACCCCTTTGCAGCTTTCGGCTTGGCTTCAAAATTTGAAAGAAGCGTGCCGAAGACTGGCGGAGGATCCCTCTTAACGGCATCGGCAAATGAGACACCTACCCTCCAACCTGTAGCATTCGACGATGAACCTAAGCGCCCAGAAAATCGACAACCGCCGGAAAACAATCAGCCAACAAAATTCAACCTCTCCCATCGACACCTTCTGGGATCATAACTGCCCCTCTACGTCGACCTTGCCCATACTCAATGATAGAGACAACATGCCCCGCCTTACTCCCACACCTCTGAGCCAGAAAAGCTCTGGAAACTTCATTGAACTTCAACGAAAAAGGACTATCAGCAGCAGCCGCCAACAACTTGCTGGCCAAATTTGCCAACCAAACAGCATCATACCGACCCAAGGAAATAGTGCTATAACCCTTTCTACTCCTTTCAGACACCTTGATCGTACCACCAGTACTGACTGAGACTTGAAATTCTTTGGCTTCTATTCTAAAGCACCGAGAGAACCCCATCGGAGAGACGTAGTCAAGAGTTCGATTACATCTCTATGTTGTCCCTCTCTCTCTCTCTCTCTCTCTCTCTGACGTGTCCAGAAACTTACAACTATGGTGGACATTCTGAAGGGAAAAATACCTCATTTCAAACTTCAAATTGACTTCTCTGATGTTGCTGCTTTCCTGGGGCTCTGCACCTTTGCTTTCAAAGGACTATCAATAACTTTGGGTTTGCTGGAGAAAGTAAATTTCTCTAGAAATTGATTGGCCGTAGAGTAAATGGAGTAGTAAAGAACCCAGAGCTTGAATTTAAAGTTGTTAATTCGCAGTGCAAGTGAAAATAACAAATGAACTTGTCATTGGCATGCAAAGGATAAGGATGGTGACACAGTTGAAGAGGATGACTGCAAAGACTCGCGACCACCTCTAATCCCTACATGTGATGTAGCACAGTCACGGTGGTTTTATGCCTAGCCTGGGTATTATTTTCTTTTGAGCATAGCCCCTGGGGTGACAATGAACACAAGAACAAGTCCACATGTCAACCTTTCAAAATATGGGAAACTGAGGCAATATTACTTCCCATGTGGCAAGGAATCAACTTACATTCCTACATTGTTGACATGTGCTCAACTGAAGAAACAAATGACACAAAAACTAAAACTCTTAAATAGACAATTTGGTTATTCTCAATTTTCAAATTATTGTGTTTCGGGTAGGATCAGTGGAAGAAGAGGTTGTATTTATATTTTTTCTGTTTTAAAATTTCCCACCTCCAGCAAGCTGATCTTTCAGTGGGGATATGAAAGAAATGGCTTTCTCCTCGAATCTCTTTCCTCTCCTTTCCCTTCCCCGTCCCTTCACCCAGTTGTTCAGAATCCTTAGTTAGTGGTTTGCGATGGTTTTTTTCCGTAGTTTAGTGATTGAGGCAAAGACGTTCCATTTTTCGGTTAGTAAGTTGGGTCTCGTTTCGATTTCGGAGCTGAGTCGGAAGTCCCAGAGCTCCATGCGTATAGGCAGATATGGGATGGTTTGGTTTGCCAATCTCTTTGGCAAACTGGTGGAGGGGCACGACGACAAAGATTTATCGGTGAAGTTCAACGAATCCTCACGGGCGTTTCTCGCCCAGAAATGTTCGAATGAGCATGGTAGATACGTTGTGATGGTGGAATATGGGGACAACCGGCAGAGGGGGGCGTTAAGGATCCCAGAGGGACGCTCGGGTTTTGGCTGGCAGGCCTTCGCTCAGACTTGTGAGGAGGTGCTTTCTGTCATTGGTGAGTGGCGTCGTTCAGGATGGGGGCATGCTGGGTCAGAGGTTAGGAAGGGTGTTTCTTTTGCCCAGCTGGTGAAGGGTGGCTCGCCGGAGTTGCAGAAGGCGGGTGTGGGGGAGTTTCGAAAGTTACCCGAGGCTTTTGGGGGGACTGCAGCGACGGCTGGGTCAGCTGGACTCTGGGCGCATTTAATGCGTCTACGTGATGAGCTGGAAAACATTGTCACTCTCGTCGAGGAATTACGGAAGGCACCAAGGAGTTGTTTGGTATGTGGGTCTCGTGAGATGGGCTGGGGGCTTCCTTCAATTTCCTGTGAGCCAGGCCCTTCGATTTCAGTGCTTAAGCCTGCTGGAGTGAAGTGGGCTTCGGCCCAGGAACCAGATGGGCATGCTGGTGTGGAGCGGCCTGATGGGTGTGCAGCGTCGGGTGCTGGGCTGACCGGACCTCTTCGCCGGTGGACGACTTGCCTCCGGTGACGTCGTCTGTGGTGGTTGGGGTGGATTCCGGCCTCTCGCCGGCGCCGGAACAGCCAGAAGTAATTGAAGAGGTTTTTACTCGATTCTCTCCGGCCTTCCCATCGGAGCCATCAGCACGCCCAAGGCTTGTTACCGGCGACTTCGCCTGCGCCGGAATGGCCACCGGGCAACGCCCCCGTACCGCAGAAATCGCCGACGATGGTCCTACCTCCGGCTCGAGCTGGTCAACACAGCCTGCCACTGCATCAGCCAAGCCATCGTCGAATCCACTCACCAGCATCGGGTCGCGAGGAGAAAAGGCCCCCAGAGGGCTACTGCCTTCCAACGGGCCGGGAAACTCCAACCCAAATGCAGGGTTCAAGCCCGAAACGGAAGGAACAGAGCCCAACCCACCTGCCTGCAACATAGCCTGTTGGGCTGAATTCACTGGCCCAACCATCACCCCAGGGCCTGGTGAAGCAGCACAAATAGAGGTGGAGGCGAGTGTCAGGGGGTTGTCTAGGACCGGGTCTGGTGAGACTGTTTTAGAAATGGTGGTTGTGGAGCCCGGGGACATGGAGAAGATCGGTGAGTGCTCTGGGATCATTCAAGGGGCTGTCGTTTGTGTTGACGATAGTGTTCCTGAGGCTTCAGAGACGGAGGATTTGCCGCTTAAAGCTTTGGGGGGAGAATCTCCGGCGTGGGTCTTGGACATGGTTTCCTCTGTGGGTGAGATGGTTGGGTTGTCTTGTGGAGGTCAAGAGGAAAAGATGAGGGAGCTATTTGCAGCATTGGAACGCGATCGGGCGCCGATACGGTCGAAATCATCGAGAAAATCAGGGGGGAGGATGATTAGGGAGTTGAAGGGTTTGAAATCTTCGGTTAATTATGAAGGGTCTTCTTCGACCGCTAGGAAGACTGTGACCTTTGGAATGGATTGTTAGGGGTCTCGTTGGAGATATGGGTGGGTCTTGTGGGCTATTGGGAAAGTTTGTAGGCTCGTGGGTTTTGTGGGTGGGTTTTGGTCTTGTGGGCTGTTGGGAAAGTTTATATGGGTGGGTCTTGTGGGTTATTGTTTTCTGGGAAAGTTTGTAGGCCCGTGGATTGGTTTCTTCAGTATTTTCTCTTGTACTGTTGATTCCGTTGTGTTTTGTTTTTTCCTCTTTCTAATAAAACTTGTCTTATTTATCAAAAAAAAAATAGACAATTTGGTCATTAGGAGTTGCAGTAGTGTTGTGGCTGAGATGCACAGAGTTTCAAATCCAACTTTCTAATCTTTGCCAACATTGAAAACCAGTAGTTTTTGGAAAAATATTTGGCCAAAAATATTTTCCTCTTTTCCCTCTATCAAGTCGAAATAAACGCAGCCCGGGCCACTTAAGTAGGTGAAGAACAATTCAGCATATGATAGACGGGAATGGGGTATGAAATGAGAGGCCGAAACAAAACCGGAGATGAACCAGTCAATCCCTGGGTGGCAGGAAGCTCTTTAATAACTTCAGGAAGAAGATAAAAACTACTATGTTCTCCAAAACAACAAAACGTAGTGACCTAGTGAATACAAAGAGGAACACAGTGTAACATGAAATGGAGAACAGAAGAAAATCAAGGAAAGAGCTCAATTGAGCACTGAAGTATGGTCATTTACATAAAGGGGTTTTGACTACAATTAATAGTACTTACTGAAGAATTGAACTTGTCAACAATCATCTCTAGAACATCTGTTTCTTCTATCCACTGCATTGATTCCGTATAGTTTGCATACATGTGTTCATCAGCACCAATCAGACGTATTAAAACCTGTTCAACAAGGAAACAGTTTCCCATAAACCACTCAGAAAACAGAAGTCCCCAAAAATTTTACAGCTGATGAATTTTTTTTTAATACGGAATGGGGTCAAAAGTTCAAGAGTGTCAATCACTGTTGTTTAACATAAAAGGACAAGATGTCAAATCAATTGGGAAAAAAAAGCACCTGCAAACACCAATATAATGAAATGAACAATAAAAATCAGAAGAATATATAAACCCGTCCTTCTACATGGGATCACAAAAACACACGCACGCAGACTGCACAAAGCCTATATTAAAATTAAACGTGAACAAACACATACCCAACATTTGAATACCAAAGACAATAATAAAATTGATCAACAACTAACCTCCATGACAGATGTAATTCCAATCAGGTCAACTAGCTTCCCAACTATCTCCTTATGAGCCTAGATGAAGACACAAAGCCAGTGCCAATCAGCAACAAAAGAACAGGTACGTGATATACATTTTTCCCTATTTATTTAATATTAACCCTCCAACAAGGAGTATATTATTAGTTCAAGATGCCATAGTTCACTATTGTTGCCACTTGTACCCTCAATTTTCCAACCATTTCCAGCTGCTAAGAAAATGAATTAAAATATACCTCATATGATTTTCTTGGTTATTCTCTCACAATCCTCTACATTTATGAATTCCATAGAAGATCAGTTCTGCCATGACAAGTGTCAATTACATTCAAATGGTCATAAAACTTCCTAGTCAGTGAGACACAGAAGCCTGCTTTTAATATTACTAGTCAATAAAATATGTTGACAACAGAGATAAGGGAAAACACTAACAGCTCCATTTGCAGCATTAGTCCATGCACCACCCCTTATCTCTAATGCCAAAGCAAATATGGAATGGGGCTACAGTTGCTCGAATAAGATAAGGAGATCCAGCACAAAATGAGGCTCACTAACATTGACCCGAAAAATGAAAAACAAGAACAAAAACCTACAGGAAGCAGCACCTTCCTCAATGGCCTTTTCTTGGAAGTACAAAAATACATCCTGCATGCTACCACAGAATTTTGATGTTTTCCGTTCATAATTTTTCTATCACCACAAAATGAAAGATATAGTCATTTATGAACACCTCAGACCATCACAAAAAAATAACCAAAAATTTAAAAGCATAAAAGCAGAGTATATATTGGTTAGAAATGATGCACTTACTTGAACATAACGCATAAAAGGAACTGTCTTACGCAACAACAGGCATATGACAACCTAACAATAAGAAATTAGGGCACAGATGACCCACATAACGCATTAGTTATAACTCCACTTCACAAAAAAAAAAAAAAGGAAAAAAGGAAGAGCTCAAATAGTCTCTATGACAACAAGTATTATTGACAATATCATCCTACCAAAGTAGATAAACTTAAAAGTTCAACAAGAACTACCTTGCTAAAGTACCCAGCCAATAGTGTGCTATGCGGTTGTTCTGGTTCCAAAAAGGAAAACAACAATTTCATCAACTGCCAACAATCAACGAACAAAGGACATCAACCACAGAATAAGGTTTCAAAAAGTTATCGGGAGGTGAATAATTGAAGTTTCTAACCTCCTCGTCCTCAACCAGACTTTTGAGTATTATATCCACTTCACAAGTAAAAATCTCACAGGCAATAAAAGGAAACCTGTGAACAGTATAATTTCAGAAAATAAATCACAAGTCACATCCCGCTGTAGAGAAGTATCTGGGAGACAAAAAGCATCCTACTTGAAAGTTAGCCTCTTTTCAGCATCCTCAGGAGCTTCTTCCACAATGTAGTGAATGAGCTGTTCTACCTGAGCTCTTTCTCGCAAACTGTGAGAAAAGGACAGTGGACAGACATCAAACAAGGCCGAAAGAAAATGACATGAAATTTCATTCCTAAGGTAATTAAAGATCGAATTTACCTTATCATTATGCTGAAAAGATTAGAGTGAACATTTTGTAGTTTATTAGTTGATTTTTAATGTAATACTTACATAACCCCCTCAACTTTACGACTTCAGCCAAGGAAGAGAGGATGACAATTAACAGTTCAAAAAACATTTCCTTTTCCCTGGTTTTTGAGGCAGAAGGTGGGGAGGATTGCGAAAAAATAATTGACTCAATTGCAGAGTTATACAGTGGAGAAAACAGGAAAATTTACATTATCAATAGTTGATACCCATTCCAGTACCCAATAATGAAAAACAACTGTGTACGGTATTCAAGACAATTGAAGCATCAATAATCCAGTAATTCAATTATCATATCCAATTCGAAATTGAAGGATTAGCAATGCATTTATTTTTGGAGGCATCCCCAGTGATATCCTAAACAAGGAAAACTAAGCTACAGATCTAATAGTAATTTGTGCGAAAGCAACATTATTTGCGCACCCCACAAGGCAGTGGTGACACAAAAAGCAAATTATAACTGACCAGACAACAATTCCATATTTTTTGCTTGAGTGATCAAATAAAACAAACACACAGCAATCAACACAGATCCAATCAAAATTCACAAGTACAAAAATTCACATTTTGACATGACATTTGTTTCTATGAGTGAATGAAGCCACAAGAAACAAAATGTTAAAAATATTTTGTAAGTAGCATCCTCGTTACTCATGGGAACTTGAAGTGATGTAAATATTACCTAAAAAGATGGCTTTCAAAATATCAATCACTAGTCAATTGGTTAACAAACAACATCCAGGTAAGTTCACTACCTGTCCACTAATACTCGTTCATTGGCATAAGCAATTCATGAAAATGACATAACTGATCTCTCTATAAAGGAAACAGCAAAATACCGCTAGCACACATACCGAATCAAAGATCACGCCCAAAAATAGAATCATGATTACAAAAAGTATAATTTCCAATCTTCTTCATCTTTCATATGTTAAAAATAATGAAGTCTATTCAATAGATATTTTGAGCATAATTCTGACCATGGCATTTGCAGAGCCAGTGAAGACCTAAGTCATGCTCTACGAAAAAAACTATCGGATTTATTTTATGGTACATGTGCATTGATAATTGTTCAAGAAAACCTTATTGAAACGATTTTCCAACACAATATTCTTCTTCCTCTTGAAAAACCATTAGTTCAAATGAAGATGATGTCCATATGAAAGAAAAGAAGGCTAATCCTTGGTTTTTGGTCCATTTCAAAATTACAATTTTACCAAAGATTTTGAATTCAGCTACCCTGTGCTCAGGTTATATTTTGCATCAAACCTCAACCTTTTTTCCCTGTTCTTTCTAAGAGATGAGAAAATTTTAAATCTACATCTACAGAATAAGCAACAAATGATTTTATGACTTTTGCATATTGTTTCTTTCTCAACCATTATCACAGAGATTTAAAACAGGGGCAAACAGAAAAACAAGGGTTGAAGCCCCTAATGGTACACTGCAACTAATCTTATTTTCCATAACTCATCAAAACATAGTGATTAGTTCACAAAAAGCCTTCCTCCAGGGACATCAAGTGATCATTAATATGAAAGTCTGTACATATCAATCATTCATTGAACTACAGAAACAACTTCAAAGAAAAAACACAGATGACTGGAAATAAAAAGAGAATTACAAATTAATAAGGCGGCCATTAAGAGCTTTGCATTCCTGAATAATTTCATCCTCATCAAGAAGCTCCTCTAATGTGAAATTTTCCTTATCCAAAATAGTCTCCACCTGCAATGAGCATATGACAACAAAAAAAGGCATAAAAATAAGAAACATAATTGAATTAAACATTCACAAAGACTGCATTTACCTTCCAAATTAGCAACAAGCAAGTAATATGAGGAGGGCCACGTAAAATTTCGCAACAGTGTATTGGCAACAAGCTAAGGTGATTTCAGGAAATAATTCCACCCCTCCCAAGAGAAAGAGGTAGCTAATGGAACCTTGACTAATTGGTTCCTAGGACAAACAGGTGTTCGTGTCGGAAAATTGCCTACCTAGTTGACTGCTCCAAGGCACACTGATCATAAAAGTGGCATCTAATAAAAAGAAAAGCCACATGAGCAAGAGGCACTCACTAAACATCTATCCACTACTACTGACGCCATCTCGAATAGTAACCTAACTCACAGAAAATATGAGTGTTGCAGGTTTCAAGTATCTCCTCCATGAACTCACCAAAGGATTATTCCATGTCCTTGGGATCAACTACATTAAGTCATGAATCATTTCTCTTTTTATACCCAACTAAGGCTGTATACTTTTTACCTTAATCTTGAATGGCATCATTCCATACATAATGCAGTCACACAACTTTGCTGCACAACCAAAAGAATGAAAGACCTTCCCTCATCTTATCCCAAAGAGGACACAACCACTTTCTTTCTTTTTTATAAGTCAGTCAATCTCATTAGAAAAAGTGAAAACAGTACAAAAGTCTATATCGGCCCCAGACACATCACCCGTAGTTCTCTATCTTTGTTTCCATGTTCTTCAAGGTATAAATATAATCACTCCCTAACTAGGAAATATTGACACTACAAAGTAACTGTTATAAATATGCAGGAATATAATGAAAATACATATTGGATGGATAACCATGAATAAAACCTAATAGCAAACATGTGGCAAAATGGCTGTGGGTGATGGAAGGGTGAAAATTAACATATGAGGACCAGCTTTTTGTATAGTTAGAGATTAAGAACCTTCAAATTTTCAAATTTCAGAGTATGTCAAAACTGAAATATCCATAACTGTCTCATCCATAGAGTTTTATGGAATCAAATTATACTTTTGTAACCAGTTTAACATAAGAGAGCTTTCCATAAAATATACTCACATTTGAAAATAGAAGACACACATATAGATTCATTTTCCCTCAAACTGTAACATTGGCGGTACCAATCCAAGGGAGAAATAGGTCTGCTTAAAAGTTCATTCCAATATTGTCAAATGAACTTTAGTTAAATGAGTAGCACATTCACACAGTTATTCAATTCAAAAACTCCAAAATAGAATTGACCAAATGACACATCATTTTTTTGTCTGAAACCTTGGTACGATGAATCCTTAATTAAGTGCCAAGGAAAATTAAGATAGCTGAAGAAATCGTAGAATATTATTATCTTTTCGGTCACCATGAATTTCCCAGATTAGGAAAAGCAGAACTAATTAGTTAGGGATTGCATCATATTCTGGTCAGAACAAGGAATATACTGAATTCAAAGAAAAAGTCAGTTCCTGAATCTTATCCTCTGCGAAGAACAACGGCATACAAAATTCGAGCAATTTACATCAATTAGCAATATCCCGTTCATTACAATATGCATTGTGCGTACATATTGAACGGACATACAACATAAAAGAGAACCGCGATTCGAGAACTCACAGGAGACGCCATGGACAACCCCGTCATACGCCAAAACATTTCTAATTCCACGGCGAAATATCCTCCGCGAACGAAACAAAGTCAGATCTGCAGGCCTCAGAAACCCTAGCGCAGCCGCCTCGCCTAACCTCCGGGGAATCGCGGATTCGACAAACGCCGAGCGACAAGAGCACACGAGAAAATGTGAACAAAACCCTAGGGTCTGAATCAAGCGAGAGGATTTGAACAGATAGGGTAATGAATTTGATCGAATCCACGGCAGGAGGAAAACAGAGAGAGAGAGGGAGACCGAAAAAAAAAACCTGCAATCGAGATTCGCGGAGGGAGGACGAGGGTAGAGGAGTATAGGACTCAAAAATAATATTTTTACCAGTGTATATTGGTATCTTTGAATTTGCACAGTGAGAGAGTGAGTTTAAGAGGATGTTTGAAATTTTGGATATTGAGATTTTTGAAATATTATAAAGTAAATATATTTTATAAGAGTAGATGAAAAAGTAAAAAGAGAGAAGATTTTTAATAAATATTATAATAATAAAAAATTATGTGATAAACTTTTAATATTAATCTCAAATAATTGGCACCAATTATTTGAGATTAAAACATCCTAGGGAATAAGGAATAAATATGTCTCTTTTTTTGGGTAAGTGAATAAATATGTATCATTCACAAAAAAAGGAATAAATATATGTCGTTTGTATAAGATATTTTTGTTATATGATAATTAAATAGAGAGTTTTATTGGCAATTTGGGTATATCAGAAAAGACGTGGCACAGATTTGCCGTAGTTTTCAAACGTCGCCCCCGAGCGAAGTTTTGTTGCCATTTGCTGGGGTGCATTTAATGTGTCACCAAGGTGGTGTTCGTGTGTTGGGTAAAAATGTAGGATTTTAGAAAAGTTGTGAATATTTATGTTAAATAGTATTTTATAGGTTTGTGTAAAGTGGAGAGAGAAATTATTTTATGTAATTGTTTAATAAAAAAGTATTTGAGTTATGTAAAAAAGTATAGAGAGAGAACATTTGTGTTAAAGAAAAAAATAAAATGTTGTTGGAGATTGTGTTAAATGTATTGGTGTTTGTGTTTGAATTCTTAAGATGTTCGATGGTAGTTTTGTGAATGGATTTAAATCCTAGAAAAAGTTAAAAACGAACTTAACCCAAGTTTAGATAATCATGCCATGAAAAAAAAAAGTTTAGATAATCATGGGAATGATTCTCGAGTAAAAAGCATGCCTTCAAGCAAATTACAGTAGATGGTATTGATAAATGGTGCGTTTGCATTGTTGCTGATAGAGATTTTTACATATCACGTGGCAAAAGATGAATAGACAAGACAAAAGAAGTAGAGCAATGAGACTGATAGACAAATGTTAGAGAAAGCATGACACAAGTAACATTTTATTCTCTATAATTTTATATTCGAATTGTACTAAGCAATTTAAATACAATATTTATAATTTTACTTTGTAAGTTTTCATCCTGTTTGGTATCGACATTGTGCGACTGGTTAGCGACTGATTAGAGTTGTGATTACAGATATAAAGCGTGGAGAGGGACTGTCCAGAAAACGGATTGAAGTTTCACCTAGTAGTAGAGCCAAAAATTCAACTTTGGGGGTGTATTTATGTTGTAAAATGCAATTTTTTTTAAATAAAGAAAAATTTGTCACATATTTTATATTATATAAGATTTTTCTCCTTAATAATAATCAGTGGCCTATTAATTTAGGGTTTTTACTGTAACCTTTGTTGATCCGGTAGTTTGGTTACTAATATAATGAAGGGCACCATTGATGCAAGGACATTATTTTTATGAGGTAGAAACTTAAGAATTGAAAAGTTTTAATTTGAAACCCAACTACCTATATTTTAAATCAAGGTAGAATTCATTAACAAAAGAAATGATTTTATTCTAAAAATATTTATGAATAAAATAGAAAATAGGCAATAAGCTTATTTAATTTGCATCCATGTAGTTTAATTTTTTTCAATTTGGTTCGTCAGTTTTAATGCTTCTCTTGCAAGACTCGAGGGTTAGCTACTTATCTCAAAAAAATATGTCTATGTGGCTAATGGAAAAACATGTTACCACTAATTATTAGTCGATATCGGAATTCACTCAACTCATACTGAGACATGTGCATTGTTTATGGTATGTATTTAGATGGAAGGACCTACTTGAGACATGTAATTAACCCTAAGGACACTTAGGTGAAGAATTTAAATTGAAGTACTAAACTCGAAAAAAGGTTATAAGGACTGGCGGATTAATTAAGGCTACTTAATAACATGACAAATGTAATAAGATTTAGGTTGCGTTTGTGTACCAAAATTTTACCCCCTCTAAAATTTTAACACAATTAAATATTACAATATAATCTCTCTCTCCTCATCAAATCATTACTATTTACTACAAAAAATATAAAAAATTATCTATCTCTTCACTTTTTCACTAAACCCAATACCTAAAATTTTAACAACACTAAAATTTTACAACACAAACACAACCTTAATAAAGAACTAAGAAAATGTATACATCATTAATTTTAGAGAATCTTTTTCGGCTAAATTAATTTGACTTTAAAATTGGAATTTTATGAAAATTCTAGATTTTTCTAGATTTTGAGCTAAATTTAAAATTTCACAACTACCCACGAGGGGTGTCTAGTAATAAGGGCTATTCTTTGGGTGAGTTGTAAACTTGAACGTTCTGCGTTGGAATCTTAGAATCTGTTCGGTTATGAAATATTTTGAGAATTTTTAGGTGATGTTAACTTTATTGGCATGTGTGCAGTAGTTATTTTTAAGTGATGTTAAAAACATGTTCGGTTTGTTTATTCTCAGGATTCAAAAAATCCTGAGAATTCAAAATTGCCGAACAAGCCCTTAGCTAAGTGACCTCACTTAAGTGATCCACGTGTATTGCGGGCGAGCATTTGTGCTCGAGAATTTTACCAAACTCTCTCAGCCAACCGTATTGCGCTTCTACTTGCTCCAAGGTTCCCTCATGTGACTCATGTGCAAGACACAAGACTAGTGCACGAGTTTCTCTCGTTACCAAATAATAATAATAATAATAATTTCGTAACTAAATTCTCAGCACATGTAATGTTTAGATTTTGGAAAAACATAAACAAGGGTGGATTGTTAATTGTAATACATTTCAGGAAAGATATTACAGTAAATGGACAAAAATCAATGAGGTCAAGTTCTAATTTGTTTGATTACACCTTATAAGTTGTAAGGAATTATCAATCTTTACCCTTCATTCGATTTAGTTGTTAAATAAAAAAAATGATGTGGAATGATCAAAATGTCCTTCCAACAAAATTAGACAAATATAAAAAGTGAATAAAAAGATAAATAATTAAAAATGACATAGAATTTGTATATATTTTTTTAAAAATAGCAATGTTTAATATATATTGCTTTTTATATTTTATTGAATTTTCAATGTTTTTAGTAATTTTGACTTATAGGGGCATTTTGGTCATTTTCTAATGGTTTAAAATGCTGAATCGAATGGAAAGTGATGATTGATGATTCCTTGCAACTTATGGGATTTAATTAAACAAAGTAAAACTTAAAATGACTAATTAATTTTTATCTATAGATATGAGGGTGTGCAACAAAATTCACAAAATGAATAGCCTACACCGGTTATGCTGGTTTTTAAAAAAATGACACATACACCTACACCGTTAAGGGCAAAAATCGACCCTTAGCGGTGGCGGTTTTAGCGGTGGCGGTTTCCAGTAATCCTACATTCATATTGAGCAATTTTTTTAACATATTACGCACATAGAAAATATAAACTCTACACTAATCCAATACAATCCAATCCAATCCATTCATGGTTCATTTACAGCTCTATCCAAAGGCTTCTGATTCTATCTCTATTTCATTCCTCATTCGATATAAGAATTACAAGCCACAACTAAAAGATGGAAGCATTGGTTCTCCTAAAAGATGGAAGCATTGGTTCTCCTATAAAATGACAAACATGTAAAGCACAAGTCGATATGACAGGTAACATTGGTTCTTCTAAAAGATGGAAGCAGAAACCACGGGTGCTTTTAGTTATTCAATCAATTTTACTCGACTATTAAGACAACAATTACTACTACAAGATTTACCAATAGACAACAATTACTACACATAATAGATGGAAAGAGAAGTCATGCAAATTTTATTTAGCAAACTAACAGATTCATCCAGAACTAAGTAGATCAAGGGAAAGCCAGGGGAAAAACATGCCCAAACACCATCATTCCAAGGACTTAGAGGGAATATATCATGGTGCTATCACATATAATTCATAGAATACACTCACAGAGCTCCAGCAACTGCATTCCCGAGGAAAAAGCATAATCCAATGCTAACTCCAACCTCTGGACCAAGGGCACGACCAATGAGATAGTATGGTCCCCCACCCTAGATGCAAAGAAGTTAACCAAGATCACTTTACCTAAATTCCATCATAAACAATTTGGTGAAAGCCAAAATAACTTAAAGACTACACTACGAAAGCCTTTGATATATGTGAATTTTCTCTCCAAAGGCAAACCCAATTAGGGGGAAAAACAATATAATGCAGCAATCCAATGGAAGTCTAAGACATGGAATTATAAACCCAAAGTGTGTGAATTACATGCCATAAGGGGCAAAACAACAAAAAGAGAACATATATAAATCAGCACTTAGCTAACCTAATCCGGATTTTATACAAAGAACTTAAGTACCAATCTGCATTGATGAATCCCACATGTTAGCAACCACTATGTTAGTCACAGAAGTCCTTGCAGATAGTTCTTCTCTAACACTGACATCAAAGAGATAATATCTGCAACAAACCAAATTCAGTTATTTATAGAAAGTCGCAGCAATTATGCCCATGATTATAATTATTTGTATGGTAAGTTTCAAACTTGCGATTAATAAAAGTTCAATAACGAAATGCCAGCTGTCATAAAGAATAGTCTCCTATGTAAGAATTGTGCTCTAAATAGATCAAATGAGAAACATAAATGAAAAATGCACCAAATGAGGTAACACACGAATCAAACCCAACTAAATTAAAGGCAATGCATTGGATAGTAAATAAAAAGGCAAGCACACTTCGTCAGAGTTACAAAACCAACAAGCCACACCAAAATCATCAATATCCGGACTACAAACACACATACACATACAAAGGAAACCAGATCTATACAAGAATCACAGTACACTTCGTCCAAAGGAAAAAAAATACCCAAATTCACATACAAAGGAAACCAGATCTATACAAAAACACACATACCCAAATTCACAGCTAAAAGGAAAAAAATAGAACACAAAGCTAACTTGGGCCACTGCTATTGTGCGCCGGACGGCAGGAGAGGGAGGGGAGGGCCGGAAGGGAAAGAGGGAGACGAGACTAGGGAGCTGCTGCCGGCTGCGTTAGGGGGCACTGGGCACTACGTCGGCAGTGGGCAGGGGCTTAAGGCTGGGATTTGGGAATGAGATTCGGGAACCGTGGAACGCAGTGGGCACTTCGCGTCCTCTTCCTTCACTTAAAACGCGCGCTTCACGTTTTTTTTAATAAACCCGGTTTCCTAGGGTCCGGGTTCCCGGTGCCGGGTAACCCGGGAACCGGGATTATCCCCGGGTCTTCAACGAAAATGCAAACCGGCACTGGCACCCGGGTGCCGGTACCCCGGCAACCCGGTGTCGGTGCCGGTGCCACCGAATTTTCCCGGTGGCACTGAACACCCCTAGCTCAAATCTCAAAAAATCCTACACAAACACCAATATTTTTAACACAATCTCCAACAACTTTTCACATAAACTCCAATACGTTTTCAAAAAAATTTATATCAAATCTCCTCTAGATCTCCATGCTTGTTCACCAAACTGTTTTTATTAAAAAATTACATCAAATCGTTTCTCTACAACTTTTTACAAACTCTAATAAAAGTCCACCGTGAATTTTTAGGAGCATCAATGAAAAAAGATTCATGACACACAAGAGATATGAAGCTACCTTTCTTTTCAAGTCATTCTTTATACTTGATGTAGCTCTTCTTTACATGAACATCTTTCTTGGAAAAGAAGCAGGTCACCTTTTTGCCATTAAATCCATTGGATTTTGGTGGCACATTATGCTTCCTTTTTTCTTTCGTTCAAGTCATCAAGAATTGTTCACCTTTCGCCGACCATGTGCAATGCGTGAAGGATTCATTATCCTTCAACAACGATGGTCAATGCGTCAAGAACGCTACATGAGATTTGCCCTGTATCGGCAAGACGGCGCTTGAATCAATTTATATCGCTTGTCAATTTGCTCTTCGTTGTTTTTTTTTTGGTGCTCTGATTCTCAAAATGCTCTTTTTAATTTTGTTTGAATAATTTTTGCTGACGATAAGTAAACCGCACGTGGTGGATAAAGCGTTTTCTTGTAGTTAAGTAGTATATAATTTAACAACACTTTTCAATATACTCGGATGTATTCGACTTTCTTAATGAGTTACAATATGAAGAAGTATGGCTTTAAAATATTATACTGTGAATAATTGAATTATGTATGGATGACAAAAGTTTCACTTCTTTATAAATTTATAATCACTACTAAAATTATTTTATAATTTGTTTTTGTGTTCAAACATTATAATGAAGTCAATGACATTTAAAGGTGTCCGAACTTTCAATTTAGTCACTATCATCTAAGACTCGGTTTGTTTCAAAGTAAAGTATTTTTTTGGTAAAGTAATTTCAAATATATTGTGTTTCAGTAAAATATTCTAATTTTCAATATTTGGTTCTTAAATTAAATATATTTTTTAAAAGTATTTTTCAATATTTGATGCAAATAATGAAATAAACCAAATAAAACCACCAATATGAAATACAACATAGTCAAGCTAAAAATCTCCAAGTCACAACGAAACTTAGCAAAATGAAATACTCTAATGGGAGAGGTGCGTAGAGAGCAAGATCGGGAGAGTACATGTCACGCCCCGAATGCCATTCCGCAGGGACCGTGACAGCCGCGAGCAATCCCCCGGAAAGCTTCAGCGTTCGTACATACATACTTACAGCGGAAAATACAGAATCGCGAGAGAAGCGAGCCATCTCATATCATGATTAAAGTTCTCAATAACTTGCATCTTAATACATACATAGCATGTTTTAACATTAACAAGTGACGGATCTCATCGATCAAGTCACAACAACAAAACATAGAATAATCTTTCTTCTAAGTAAGGTAGTCCTCTTGACTTCCTTCTCCTGAGGCATCTGGAATGACACAATTTTAAAAACGTGAGTCAAAAAGACTCAATAAGGGAAAACATAACTTTAAAACATGCTCTTGACTTGTACTTGCTTATCATGGGAAAACATAATTCATGATGCACATGCATTTCATGGGTATGCATATGCTCCTGCTTGTAGAGACATAAACTTGTTCTTGAAATTGGCCCCTGGCCCTTAAAAATATTTCCTCATAAATTGTGGGCTACTTACGCTCCAATTAACCCCTAGAGTCCGGGTTGTGCGTTCCCATCGGAACCGTCTCCCTTACCCTTGGGGACATTTCATTTGGTCGAGCTAGCCCGTAGTTGCCCTAGGCCTGATGGCTAGACTCGACCCTTGGAGGCCCACACCTTCTCATTGTCCTTCAGTGTGGTTTGCACAGCCTTTTAGGATTCACCCATCCTTCTCGCATTCGTCCTTCGGTATGGGTGTCCATCATGATGGTACGGTACCGGCCAGAGCCCCTTGACTTAACTTATCTTTCCATAATCTTTCCATACGACATTGCATAAAAATTCTCTTTAGAAAAATCATGCAATGCTCATGTCATGTCATGCTTGCTCAAAATATCATGCTTGTTCATGAATCCATGCAGTGTGTCATTCCAGTTTTCATAAAAGTGTAAGTTTCTACTTACAATTTCCACTTGCTGTACTCCTTGAAAATCTTCTTGGTTCTCACTTGACTCTTTGCCTACAAAGAATAGGTCTGTTTCTCAATATACTGAGGATACATGCAAGTATATTGATACGTTTTGGTTCTAGGAAATATTCAAGGAAACCTATCGTGAAATCCACTAAGAATGAATAGTGATAATTAAGCACTTAACTTAATCTTAATAGTATAATATAGTTGCTGAATTTTTCTTAGTCCAATTGAACTTCTTGTTCACCTCTTAACCTCGTCCTTCCGTCCATTGAAATGTTTCCGAACAGCAACTATATATATATACTTCAATATCATAGATCATACATTGCCTTAATCCTTTTGATCGCTTAATATCTTACTTGATCTTTTACTTTCAGTTACTAATTAAGCTTAGGTTATTTAATTACTAATTTCTATTGCAATATACCTCTATTCTTGTTTAGGACTCTTAATCAGCAACTAATTGCTCTAGGATTAATTTTAATCTTCCTTTTATTTCATGTACTCAATGAAATCTTTACGGTAATCAATTATCAACCTTAGTCATAATTAATCATTGGCTTAGCCATTAGGTCTCTATGCAACCCGAAACATTAGCTTTATTATGCTCATCATAGGTTTCGGCCAACCTAATTAAATTCTTAATCTATACTTAACATCACAAGGTTTTGCTAATCCTTTTAACCCAAACATTTAAGCCTATTATCCTTGTTTTTCTCTTATTTGTATGGTGTGTTTTATCATTGAACTTAAGTTTTAATCCTCTAATCCATTTAGCCATAACCCTAATTTCACTTATCCATCACAAGTAAATATAATTTCATTGTTATAGTCTTGCCATTAGGGTTTCTCTACTAGGTCATTCGGCCATGCTCCATTTTAAGTATTCCTTGTCTAAATTTTCTTCTCCAATGGTGATCTCATCCTCCATTTTCAGATTCACAATCTAGGATCTGCAAATCACAAAACAACTTCAAGATCTAGCAAAACATCACATTCGGCCAACACCCATTTTCATAGAATAATTAGGTTTTCCTTGATTCTTTTGATTTGCACGCAAACTTCTACATTTCAACACTAACTTACATGCATATGTTTACTAAACTTACATATATCATGGTCATTCATCAAATCGATACTTAACAAAGTTATACTTGAAGATCCAAGGCATACAAGGTTCGGCCAACACCAACCAACACAACCTTTCATGCCAAAACTTGCAACATGCATTCCTTTTGCATTTTTCTAACATTCAAGTTTGGATTTCATGCTTATATGGCCAGATCTAACATCACAACACAACTAGGGTTGGTTTTCTAAGCTCAAGATCTAGATCTAGCAAGAATCAAAGCACCAACTCAAGATCCAACCAAGAGACATTCGGCCAACAACAACATTTAGCATCAACAACCATTTTTGGCCTCACCTTGATGATTGAACACAAGCCTTGCTTAAAGAAGTGTACCTAGCATAGTCAAACATCTTAGGTCAGAACTATAAAGAACCTAAACAAAATATAACATGTGAACATCACATCTAACTCTACCTTCCACTTAGAACACACGGTTTTCACAAAATCTTCTCCTACACTTCAACTTTCGGTTCCACCTTTAGGAATGGTTCCAGGGGCTGAGATTTGTGTCTTCAAGGTGCTAAGATAGAGGTTTATGGTGAGGAAAAGAGAAGTGTTTTGGTTGCAAGAGAAAAGGAAACAAGACTTAAGCTCAAAGAGAAGTTTCGGCCAAGAGAAAAAAGAGAGAGAGAGTTGCAATGAAAGTGTGATATTTGGCCAAGGGAGAAAAGCAAATGAAATGTGAAGTAGTGGGGGTGATGATTTCGTAGAAGGCAAGTTTGAATCTCCCAAGATGCAATTATGACAATGACAATGACAAGAGAGTGAAAATGACAAGAGGAAAGGGGGTGAATTTTGGTGAGGTTTGGCCGACCATAGCATTGTCACTATCAACCTTTTTCTTTCACTTTCTCTCACCTCAACCTTTATTCCCTCAAGCTTTGCTATCCCACGTGAACTCCTTGCCATTCCATTTCATTTTCTCTCATTTCTCACTTAGTCTTCACGTGAACATCCATTGCTTAGTTTTCTTATTCTTTTGTCTTGTCTTGTCCATTAAATACTTGGCTTATCTCTTCACATGAGACCACAACTTTAAGACTTTTCCATCCTCCATGTTCTTCACGTGAATGGCCTTATCTCATAGCTCATTTATGTTGTTTGGTTACAATTCAACTAACTTAGTTACTTTTGTCACACCTAACTTATGTCCTATAAGCACTTTAACTTATCTAGTTCAAATCCATAACTTATCAACTTATAAGCATGGTAACCTATCTCAAGATAATTGCTCTAGCCTATCTCTAAGATAGTCATAACAACCTATTATCTTAAAAGCTCTCTAGCTTATCACTATGATAAGCAAGTGTGCTTATCAATTAAATTCTCTTCAAGCTTATCATATATATTTAGTAGCTTATCATATAACAATTCTAATGATAATTCAAAACTAATAATTAAAGCCACATAATGATGATTAATACTACCTATTAGAGTCACACAAAAATATTTAAATACTTACATGAATTTCATGATTTTCTACTTAATTATTTTTGGCCATAATACACAAATCTCTCTTCATAATTTAATTTCATGGATTATGGGATATACTAAGCAAATGAAAAATATAAATCCATAAGAGAAACTTACCTTGCAAGTTTCGGCTCTTAAGGAAATAAAATTAAACTTGCACAATGAAAAAGAGATTATTTAAAGAAAAAGTTCTTGAAATGAAATTTCATAATAGTTAATGTACATTAAACTTAGGTCATACATTGGCCAAAAATATGTCCCCCTTAATTTAAATTAGAGCTAATACATAGAAAATAACAAAAGAGATAAACGGGGTCTCACAATACATAGAACAAAGTTTTCGAGAGAGTGAGAAAGGGGACCGACATAGTCAAGCTAAAAATCGTTAGATGCAAAGTAAATCTCCAAGTCACAACGAAACTTAGCAAAATGAAATACTCTAATGAGAGAGGTGCGTAGAGTGAGAGTACATAGACCAAAGTTTTCGAGAAAGTAAGAAAGGGGAACGACCATGGCAGAAGATACGAAAATTAAGAGCCTTCATGAGAGAGTGAGAGAGGGAGAAAGGGGATTGTTGAGTGAGGCCTGAATGAGAGAGAGATTGTTGACTACCGAGTGAGAGACTAGGTAGGGCTGTTCAAATCGGGTTTCCACCACTCCTATCCCGAACCTGAGGCAATCGAGGAGAGAAGTTTGCAACTCGACCCCGACCCTGAAAAAACCCAAAACAGTTAAGTTCGGTTCCTGTGAATGCTTCGGTTTTGGTTTGGGTTAGAAGATTAAAAAAATACTTCAAAGTGAGTAAAAAATGGCCATTTCATTAAGGAAAAACATTCATGTTAGAGACTTGAACCCAATTTCTCTCAAGTTCATATTTCAAAAGCTGACCCTAACACCGAACCCAATGTAACCCGACCTGTTCGGGTTGAACTAGGTAAGAAGTCAGGTCGGCGGTTTTTGCCCACCTCTAAGACTGGGAGAGGCAGCTCAAGAAAGAAGATTAATTAGTTTTAGAAAGTAAGGGATTTCAGGAAAGTGAAGTTATGTTTTACGGTTGATTTGATCATATTTTATGAGACTCTCGAAACAATCAAAAATATGAAAAATACTTTACATAAAGTAAGATACGGTAAAACAAACGGAGACTAATTGCAAAAATGAAAGTCTAAACTACTCACATTATGATAGAGTTAATATTATTTAAAGGTCCAAACCACCAATTTCGTCACGCTCTCAAAATATAAAAATTCATCAATATGAGTGCTTTCTAATAGGATTCGATGTCCAAATTGTGGTACATAACTCAATTTTCTTTTATTTTTCTAAACTACTCACATTATAATAGAGTTAATATTATTTAAAGGTCCAAACCACCAATTTTGGTCACGCTCTCAAAATATAAAAATTCATCAATATGCGTGCTTTCTAATAGGATTTGATGTCCAAATTGTGGTACATAACTCAATTTTCTTTTATTTTTATTGCAAAATTTGATTAAAGAGTGATATTTATAAATTTCGATAGTTTGAAAGTGAAATGTGACGAAATAGATAATTTGAATCAAAGTTTGAAGTGAAAAGTGATTTTTTTTTCTTTTTAATATTTGAAAAGGTTAGAGCCGTAGGTTGGGAAAATATATAGAAAGAAAATTTTGAAGTATGGAGGAAACTTTTAGTATGTGTATTTTTATTATTATTATAGAGATCGCAAACTATCAATCCCTAACACATTGCACCGTCTATCCATTTTTCCGTTCAATTGAAAGAAAAATGGACTTTTTTTTTAAAAAAATGTCGATGTTGCACCTAAAAAATCAGCCTAAACCTCCACAATAGATTGTGTGTCTGCATTTGCAATATCTGGACTCTCAGTATCTTCATAGGCATTTGCATCATTAGCCTCTAGGTCATTGAACTCATTCAAATCGGCACCATAATCAGATCCGTCTTCATCTTCACCACTATCGTTTGTAGAGCTACGTGCCCTATGGCAGTATCTACGTATATGGCCATTCGTCTTCTCACCACACTCCCCACCCTCCCTCAGATTTTCCTCATCATCATCATCAATATTTCCACCTTACTCTATGTCTTCGTGGTCCCCACAAACCTCCTCTCTATTTCCCAACAAATATCATCTTCAAAATCACAATCCTTATATAATGGCCCAGCTTCATGAACTGTCAGTGGGGGCACTCCATCATCAATCAGGTCAGCCTCAACAACGGTATGATCCACATAGATATTTAGGACATCTTCTCATGTTGGGATCTATTGATCATTGATGGACCATAATACACTAGCTCATCAACAGTCCCATCCAAGACCACATGCGCCTTCTAGACCCCCAGCTTGTATAAGTCAATCCCTCCAGGACTCTAAAGACTTCATAAGTCCAGGTAAGACAAGGAGTCCTGAAACCCATACCAGTGGACTCCTTTTAGGATTCTAACAACCCCTCCTATAAATAGAAGGTAACCCCTTTATATTTTCCCAAGCTTAATTACTTCTCTAGGCTAGACACTTCTAAGATCTAATTTTGGCATCGAAGTCTCCAGATCCGACGTCGCCCCCTCTTTTTATTCCTTTCGCGTATATGAGAATTATCAGAAAAAAACCTCCTTTAAAACACCCTCTGACCATCCCATCCACACCCTTCTCGAAGATGACTTCCTCTACAGAGATACCTAACGACAATCAACCACCTCCGGTGATGAACTCGGAACTCGTCCTCAACAGCGACGCATTGTTGGCCACCTTGGTCCAGATCGTCAAGAACCTCGCCCACCAGATCAACACGATCTCACATGTTAAGCCTCATCAGTCCCCTCACACAAAGGAACTGCTGACAACCAGACGTGGAGAGGATGACTGACGGGCTGCCCTCCATGAAAATTGGAAATTCGACTACTCCAACAAAAGCTGAGCAAATTGGAAAACCCTAAAATAAAGGACTATTCCGTACCATCGAACGTCAGCAGTTCCCCGTTTTCATTGAAGTGCTCATATGCTCGCTGCCACCGCATTTCTGACCACCCCTGGATGGCTATGGCAATCCCTACGAGCACCTGGAAATCTTCTGCTTGCACATGCGTGTCTAATCATATGCAAACCTCATTCTTTGTCGTGAGTTCTCATTAACCCTCAAGGGATCAATAAACGGTGGTTTTCTGGTCTATTGGTTGGAACCATCGATGACTTTGACACCCTCAGCACACAGTTCATGAGTCACTTCATATCGAATCGACGGATCAAATGCGCGACCTCGTACTTGTTCAGCGTTAAGTAAAACCTTAAGGAAAGCCTACGTTGTTACATAGCGCGCTTCAACTGCGAGGCCATCACAGTTTCACAGGCTACTGATGAGGCCAAGCTTATGGCTCTGACCATAGGCCTTTAGCAGAGTGACTTCCTCAAAACCCTCATGAAGAAAGCCCCGAGCAATTTCGTCGAGACCATGACAAAAGTACAAAACACATGGACTTCGAGGACATGTTTAATGCACCTTTCCATTTGATACCTCCTGACCAACAGGGGGACAAAAGGGACCCCAACATTTATCGTCCTCACTACAGAGATCAGCGATGACGAACTGGTAGAGACTGCTCACCACGACCCTTGCGACGTGATCAACCACCTCAGGAGTGATGCATTTTTCGTACTTTCAAGGCTCTTAACACTATCCTTAGGGAGATCTTGATACAGATAAGGTAAGACCCAAATGTCAAGTGGCCTCAGAAACTAAAAACGGCACCAAAGAGAGGAGACCGGAACAAGTATTGTGATTTCCACGAAGACTACAAGCACAACATGAACGACTGTTATGAGCTTAAACGACAGATCGAGTATTTGCTCACCACATGTCACACATTTTCTAGACCGACCTCGCAGCTAAGAACAGACAATCTGCCCTCAAAAGCAAACTTACCCCTACTGCCTCCTCTCCTAGGGGAGGTCCAGACAATCATGGGAGGACATAACATCGGTGGCTCTAGCAGGAGAGGGCCAAAGAAGTACATGAAGGGAAGCACAACACCAACAAGTTTTTCTTGCAGAACAATACTTTAAACGACCTAGTATGGACGGAGTACCCATTACATTCACAAAAGTCAACACGAAAGGAGTCCTGTAGCCTCACAATGATGCTCTTGTCATCACTATCATGATTTCCAATTTCGCTATTTGACAGGTACTCATCGAAAAGAATAGTTTGGCTGATATAATATTCTCCGAGGCTTACGACTAATTGGGCATCAGAGAATCCCCTCTCGTACCTTGTGACGCTGAGCCATTTGGTTTCATTGGAGAACGAGTTAGTCCAGTAGGTTTTGTACTGTTGGCAATAACTATGGGTACCTACCCCACCTCTGTTACCACCCTCATAGACTTTCTCGTGGTCAACAAATGGTCCTTATACAATGCCATCATCGGGCGCTCTTGTGAGACCCCGAACTTTGCTTTTGTTATTTTTCTTTGTATTCGTTTTAATTTAACTCAAGGGGCCATATTTTTGGCTAATGTATGACTTAATATTTATGATATTTCATTTTAATTTCCTTTAAAGAATTTCACTATTATTGTGAAAGTTTATTAGTGCAAGTCTATTATTATTATTTTTCCTAAGAGCCGAATTTTTCAAGGTAGATTTCTTTTATGAATTTATTTTTCATTTGCTTATTGTTATACTCCATAACTCATGAATTTAAATATATGAAGAGGATTTTATTAGGTAACCTTAATCATCATTAGGTAGTTGTAATTATCATTAGAGAAATTAAGTGATAAGTTATTAGGTTTATAAGATAACTTGATATAGAATTTAAGAGATAAGCTAATGTGCCTATCTTAGTGATAAGCTAGTGTGTTAATGGAGATAAGCTATTGTTTTTACTAGAGATAAGTTGATATACTTTATATGGTGATAGGCTAGAGTGCATATAGTGGTGATAAACCAATGTACCTATGTGATAAGTGGTAGGTAAAATGAAAAGAAGAGAGAAGTGAATTAGAAGAGAAGATTTTCGTGATAGACAAGGTGGGAATTTGAAATAGCTATAGAGTGCATCACGTGAAGGCTTAGAAAGCAAGGAAATAAAAGAAGACAAAGCATTTATTGTGCCACCCATTCAGCCAATGGCTGCTGTCGATGGAACCAAGGGAAAGTTCCCCCTCGCTTATAATCTTAGCCAAGTCCTTTTGGCCGAACTCTTCACCCTTCTTTGCCTTTCACGCCAAACACATCAACTTCACTTCACTTCCTCATTTCAGCTTGCCTTTTCTCTTGTGACCGAAACTCTCTCTTCTTGCTCAAGCTTGGCTTCCTCTCTTGTGGCCGGATATTTCTTCTTGCTCAGCTCATTTCTCCCTTTGACAGAAACACACCATTTCAGCTTGCTCTTGTTCCCTTGGCCGAACCACTTCAAGCTCCAAGCCTTTCCCTTGTTTCTCTTTAAGTCACTTCCAATAGTTGTTGTTACTCCTCCTTTCCCTCACGATAAGCCTTCATCTCAGCACCTATTAAACACTTAACTCAGTCCTTGAACCATCATAGTAGGAGGAACCAAAAGCTTAAAGAGTAGAGAAGTTTCTGGTGAAAGCCGAGTGCTATAGTTGGAGGTAGAGGTAGATTTGGTCTTGCATGTGCTGTTTTGATTGTTTTCCTCCATAGATACTGACCCTAGATACTTTTGTGCTAGGTGCTCTCTTCCCTAATCAGCTTGTGTTCAACACCAAGGTAAGACCGTATATGGTGAAGATGAATTTGTTGATGGCCGAACCCTGCATGTTCTGTTTCTTCTTGATTTGGCCTATATATCTTGCTGTTATCTTGTATATATGTTAGATCTGAATAGGTTGAGTCTGTTGGAATTAATATTGTAATGTTGGTTGATACCATGGAGGATGGGATAAAGGCCACAACTTGGCTGGAGTTGGAGAAAGAAATAATGGCTGGTTGTTGTTAGGTGATATCATGCATATATTCTATGTTGGCCGAACCTTGCATGTCACGCCCCGAACGGCATCCCGTAGGGACCGTGACAGCCGCGAGCAATCCCCTGGATAGCTCCAGCGTTCTTACTTACGTGCTTACGGCGGAAACATACAAGATCGCGAGGGATTCAAGCTAAATCTTACATAATCAGGGTTCTCATTAAGTTTGCATACAAAACATATATAATATTTAAAAAACCCAACTAGTGACGGATCTCATCGATCGGGTCACCATTATCAAAAATATGAACTTCATCTGGGTCCTTCTAAGTCAGGTAGTCCTCCTGACTCTCCTCACCTGTGGCATCTGGAACGACACAATTTTAAAAAAGTGAGTCAAAAAGACTCAGTAAGGAAAAGACCTAACTTTGAAACATGCTCTTGACTTATGCTTGCTTAATCATGAAAGAAAGAACTTGATAAGTGATGCACATGCATGTCATGGATATGCATATACTCTTGCTTAATTTCGGCCCCAGGCCCTTGAAAATTACTTATTCATACTTGTGCCACTCTTGGCCTTTTCATAACCATTTCATATCTTTTACTTGTGGGCTCGCTCCATTTAACCCCTGAAGTCAGGGTTGTGCGTTCCCTTTGGAACCGTCTCCGATTTCCCTTGGAGACCTTACATACGGTCAAGCTAGCGCACCTTCTCGCATTCGTCCTTCAATGGCTAGACATGACCCTTGGAGGCCCACACCTTCTCAATGTCCTTCAGTGTGGTTTGCACAGCCTCGTGGATTCACCCATCCTTCTCGCATTCGTCCTTCGGTATGGGAGTCCATCTTGATGGTACGGTACCGACCAGTGCCCCTTAACTTAACTTATCGTTTCATAAAACTTTTCATAGTCTTTCCATAAAATCATTGCATAAACATTCTTCTTGAAAAATTCATGTAATGCACATGTCGTGTCATGCTTGATTAAAATTTCATGCTTGTTCATGAAACGATGCAGTGTGTCATTCCAGTTTTGAAAAAGAAACACTTACTGTCCACTTACACTTGGTCTTCCTTGGTAGTGTATAAGACACGTAGATCGTCTACAAGCGATTCAAATATTTCTTAGACTTTAAGAAATCGTACGTAATCATTAAACATATATATATCACTGAAATTCTTTTAATCATTTAAAGTATTTTATTTACTCTTCTTTAACTAATAATATTTAAACTTAGGTTATTTAATTATTAAACTCTATTACAATATATTTATATATCTATTCTCGATTAGGGTTTTAATCAACAATTAATAGATTTGGGATTAAACTCAAGTCTCCCATTAGTTAATGTACTCCATTAAACCTTACATTAAACTATTAATAACTTAATCACACTTAAATCTTGAATTGGACCTTAAACCTCAATTAATCCCGAGTACTAACCCTAACTGGGTTTCAAATATTTTTATTACATGATCATGGTTCTTCAATATTAATTCTAATTAGCCTAACCCTAATTTCCTTATCCATCACAACAGTGATAATCCATTTATCATAAATTGCACTTAGGGTTTCATTTCATTAGGATATTCGGTCATTACCATTTTATGCATCCTTTAGTCACAACTTCAACTCCAAGGGTGATCACATCCTCCATTCAACCAATTTCACAACCTAGGATCTAAGAATCAAAGCACAAACATAAGATACTATGAAGTACAATTTTCGGCCAGCACATGATTTCATCCAACTTATTATGTTTCCTTTGGTTTCCTTTAATTTGCATGCATCCTTTACACTTAGCAATCACCTACCATGCATTGGGTCATAAATCTTGTACATAACATGACCAATGACCAGATCCAATTATGCACAAAATTAATCTTGGAACCCTAGGTATACAATATTCGGCCATACCACATAATACCACCTTTTATACTTAGAAAATTTATAACATGCATACTTTGCACTCTACAATCCATCTTAGCATGCATTTACTTCACACCCTCATCATTCATGTATGATATGTCCAGATCTAACATTTAAACACATATATAATCATAGATCTAAAGAGATTCACAACTTACAACTAACATAGGCTTAAATCCAACATCCTTTAACATACATTGTTTTCCCTTTGCATTTTTTCCAACATACAACTCTAGATCTAGAATCTACATAGCTAGATCTACCCTTAGACATCTTAATACTACAAGATCTAGCAAGATTCAACAACCTAAGAACATGAAACATCAAGATCCATTCACAACTAGTTCGGCCAATCAAGAGGTATGGTGGTTTGGTCACTACCTTGTTGTTCCTTCTTCCTTCTCTTTGTTCCTTTGCAAGCTTCTCCTCTCCTTCACCTACTAAACAACCTAAGGTTCTTAATCATTCCAGATCTCACCATATCCAAGCATAAAACAACTCAACTCTATCAAGAGGTATGGTGGTTCGGTCACTACCTTGTTGTTCCTTCTTCCTTCTATTTGTTCCTTTGCAAGCTTCTCCTCTCCTTCACCTACTAAACAACCTAAGGTTCTTAATCATTCCAAATCTCACCATATCCAAGCATAAAACAACTCAACTCTAAGATCTATACACAAGAGAATTCGGCCAGCAAGAAAGAACAAGATCCGGTTTTTACCTTAGTGCTCCTTTGTTTCTTTTCTCTTTTTCCTTTGCACAACACCTCTTTTACTTCACTTCCTTCTTCTCCTTTCTTCTTCTTCCTTGTCCTCCTTCTTCCCTTTACACAAAATCCCCTTGACACCAGCTCAAATCTCAGCCTTTTGGTTCAAAAGTTTTGGCCTCTCCTTGATTTCTCTCCTTTGGCTTTCGGTTCTACTCTCTTTCTATTTGGTTTGCTTTGGCTTGTGTTTCTCTCTATTAGCTATGTGTTGGTCGACTAAGGTAACCCAAATGAACACAAATGAAGTGGAAAAGAAGGTGATAGGCGTGTAAGGTCACAAGTGAGGACAAAAGGGCATGAACCTCACCACTAAATTCGGCCAAGAGGTGTTCCTTCACTTTTTCTCCAACATTTCAGCTTTTGCCCATGCTTGTCCCCTTGCCTTGGTCGACCATCACCCCTAGCCACACACTCAGCTCCTTCATTAAATGTTTGGGTAACTCTCTTAGTTCATTTGGTTGAATTCTAACTACTTAGTTCACTTACCCTAATCTAGTTACTTCAGAAACTTAAATAGGATTAGTTCCACTAACCTAAATTTATTAACCTAATTTTCATGGCCCATTGGGCAGTCCATTAAGCCCTTAATTCAAGGCCCATCATCATATCCTAAAGCCCAATTCATAAGCCTAAGGGCTTAGGCCCAATGTCCAACTTCCTTAAGGCCCAATAACACCATTTCAAGGTCCATTGCCATGGGCTTCATGACAACCCAATATCATGCTTTCCAAAGCCCATCTCCATGATTATTTTGGCAGCCCATTAGCATGCCATTATAAGCCCAATATACACCAAATGTTATAAGCCTCATGGCAGCCCAACATCACACTTCAAGGGCCCATCATCACATGTAATTGGGCAGCCCATTTGATTAAATTTCAAGGCCCATCATGCCAAATTTTCGGCCAAGCATGGGCTGTCCATTATCAGCCCATTCTTTTAGGTTTTAAGTCCACCCATTTAAACCTTAATAGCCCAATAATATAATCCATAAGAAAATTCTTCAAAAATAAAAATCAAGAATATTGAGGAAAATATACAATTAATCTAGCAACATGAAATTGGTCACTATAATATTTAAATTCCATCCATGGCATTTGAATCATATCATCACATATTGGAAATTCAAAATAACTACATATACATTTTCTTAACATTAAATCATGCCTTGACCAAGCAAGGTCTCTTTTAATACAAAACAGGTCATGGAATCATTCATCTAGTAATGAAGTATACACGGTTTTCTTTGGGGTCTTACATTGCATGCCTATTTCCCCTTTGATCTTTTGATATTATCTTGTCTATTGTTAGATCTAGTGATTGGTCAAATGTTATGATGTTTGAGTGAACAAATGCATGTGAAATTGGTTCTGAAATGTGGAAGAAATTGCACGTTAAAAATGAGATAAGGTAAGTCTAAGTTTCGGCATTGATGGTTATGTTGGCCAAATGAGCTATGTTGTAAGATCTTGAATCTACATTGTGATTAGCACCCATAGGTTGTGAAGCTTACTGGAGGAAGGGATTCATGTTGGATGTGAAGAATACATACATGCATGTCATTTGTTGATGGTCGAATAGCTTGGAAATGCAAACCTAGGTTAATGGCCGAATAGAGTGGAGGTTAGAAAACCCTAAATCAGTGTTAAGGTTGGCTTAATTGCATGCAATTGGAAATCACTAAATAGATCAAGATTTGAGGTTCATTAGGTGTTAAGTCAAGATGGAAAGAAACCCTAGATGATATTTATGATGCAAGATGCCTAAGGCCGAATATAGATGAAGTTCCAAAAAGGAAGTTCATTATAAAAATGTAAAACTTAAATATCATATACTAAGAAGGGAGTCACGGGTTGGATAGTAGATGGAATAAATAATCATGGATTAGCCATGATTAGAGTTGGATAAGATGAAGTAGCTATTTAACAAAGAATAGCCTTGATGCATAAGATTAAGAAGATGTCAAGCTTGGATTTTAGCACTAAATAGCTTGCTGTTTTGGAGTCTTAAATAAGATATAAGAATAATTGGAAGGAAGCCATAAAAGTATGTTAATTAGGACTTTGGTCAGCAGCATATCTTAAGGGATTAATGTGAAGAGGAGTAAATCAGCAAGTGTAGAAGGATAATTGGTGAATTTGATGGACAATAGGTTTGATCAAGTCAAGAGCAAGGAAATGGAGTTAAGCACCCTATTAGTTGCTGTTTTGGGGTTACGATTCTATGTTGTATGCTGATTGCTTTCTACAATTATTTTATGAAAGTTTAATTAGTAACTCTTTGAAAACAAAATAGTATTTTCAAGATATGTACTTTTGGAAAACCAAGATAATTGCAAGTATTTCTTTTTGTATGTCTATGTGATAAATTTCTAAGCATCTAAGTGTGATAATTGAATCTCTTGTAGGCGAAGCACCGTCTTATAATCAAGGAGACCAAGGTAAGTGGATTGTAAGTGAGTAAGTAAACTTACATTTTACAAAACTGGAATGATACGCTGCATAGTTTCATGAATAAGCATGACATTTCAAGCAAGCATGACATGTCACGAGCATTGCATGATTTTCTAAAGAGATTTTTATGCAATGACACATGAGAAGTTTTATGATAAGTCAAGTTAAGTTAAGGGCTCTGGTCGGTACCGTACCATCAAGATGGACTCCCATACCGAAGGACGAATGCGAGAAGGTTAGGTGAATCCTAAGAGTTAGTGCAACCACACTAAAGGACAAATGTGAGAAGGTGTGGACCTCCAAGGGTCGTGTCTAGCCATTAGGCCTGGGGCAACTACAAGGGCTAGCTCGACCAAATGAAATGTCCCCAAGGGTAAGGGAGACTGTTCCGATGAGAACGCACAACCCTGACTTCAGGGGTCAAATGGAGCGTAAGTAGCCCACAAGTCAAGAAGGAATTATTTTTCAAGGGCCATGAGCCAATTTCAAGAACAAGAACATGTTTTATGATCAAGAGCATATGCATAACCATGAGACATGCATGTGCATCATGATTTACGAATTCTCATGATATTCAAGTTCAAGCATTAAGATCATGTTTTTCAAGTTATGTTTTTCCCTTACTGAGTCTTTTTGACTCACGTTTTTTTTAAAAACTGTATCATTCCAGATGCTTCAGGTGAAGGAAATCAGGAGGATTATCTGACTTAGAAGGAAGATGTTTATGTGTTTTGTTGTTGTGACTTAATCGATGTAATCTGTCACCTATATATGTGTTGTTCATGTATTGTGTAATTAAGATATCAAACCTCGTTAAAGATCTTTTATGAAGTTATGTTGTTATGAGTTTGGCCGTCTCTCTCTCTCTTTCTCTCTCGGTCCTATGTTCTTTCCGCTGTTTGCTCTAGGATGTTCGCTGGAGTTAACCTCTGGGGTTTCTCGCGGCTGTCACAGTCCCTGCGGGATTGCGTTCGGGGCGTGACAGCTCTACTCTGATTGCCTTCCACGCCGTCTCCTCCATTTACCACTTAACCTTAAAGTTTCCAACCTATTTAGGACTAGGTGTTGTCAAAGGAGATCAGCGGCTGCTCGAGGTTGTTACTACTCTGCCCTCAAAGGTGAATCCTGCGAAGTAGTGGAGAAAAGCCACAAGAATGCTGACAGCACTCCCGCTGAGCTCCCCTCAGTTGACACTGACTTGGAGCTTGATAACCAATACCAAAAGAGGATGGCCCTAACCCAAGTTGCAAAAAGCCTAGACGGAGTTGAGATCGCACAAGGAAAGATAGTATGCATCAGCACTGCGTTGACTAGAACCCTACGTGATGGTCTTGACGAGTTCTTGAAACAACATCGCATTGCATTTGCATGGTCTCATCCAGATATGGAAGGAATCGATCCAGACATCATCACCCACCAACTAAGCATCTTACTAGACGCTAAACCGATTCGGCAAAAGCAAAGGACCAACACTCCCGAACGCAACCAGGCAATTGTTGACGAGATCAAAAAATTGCTAGTTGTGAATTTCTTTCGCAAAGTGCACTACCCCAACTGGCTCTCCAACATGGTCATGGTAAAGAAAGTCAATGGCAAATGGTGGATGTGTGTGGACTTCAAGGATCTTAATCAGTCGTGGCTAAAGGACAGTTTTCCCTTGCCTCGTATAGATCCGCCAGTCGACTCCACAGTCGAGCTCGAAATGCTATCATTCCTCGACGCATTTTCAGGATACAACCAGCTATTTATGAAGATCTCCGACAAAGAGAAAATGACATTTTTTTACTGATAGAGGCCTATATTGCTACAAATTCGTGCCCTTCGGGCTAAAGATTGTGGCTTCTCAACCCCATGTTCAAAGGAATATTGAAGTCTACGTTGATGACATGCTAATGAAAAGCATCTGTGCTCACAATCATTTGTTTGACCTTGAGGAAACCTTCCACGTTTTAGACAAATACCGCATGAAGCTCAAACCAAATAAATGTGCCTTCAGGGTATCCTCCAACAAATTTCTAGGATTCCTAATATCTAGCCGCGACATAAAGGCCAACCCAGAAAAGATATAGGACATCAAGAAGTTACAACCCTTGCATACCTGAAAGGAGATACAGTGTCTCATCGACAAAGTATTGGCCCTTTGTTGGTTCATAGCCCTATCTATCGACAAATGTTTGTAGTTCTTAAAAACTCTCTACACCAGCTTCGCATGGATTGACAAGTGTACCACGACATTCGCTCAACTCAAAAATATCTCAGCAACCCACCATTGCTTTATCGTCCGAACCAAGGTGATACATTCTACCTATACCTCGTCATCAACAACTGAGCCCTCAGCACCGTCCTGCTCCGCGAAAAGGATGGGCATCAACGCCCCATGAATTATGTGAGCAAGGCTCTACGCGGGGCCGAAGAAAAATATTTTCCTATTGAAAAAGCGGTGTTTGCTCTCCTTATCACAGCACGAAAGCTTCGACCATATTTCAAGCTCATACAATTATTGTCCTCACCAACTTGCCGTTAAAGAAGACGTTACAAAACATCGAAACCTCAGGGTTGCTGACACAATGGGCTATTGAACTAGGCAAGTTTGACATCAAGTATCAACCCCTATGGCAGCTCGCGGACAGGTCCTAGCTGATTTTATGATCGAGATTGATGATGTACACACGGATCCCGAACAGCTCTCCGAAGGAATCCCTCACCGAGCAGAACATCTATGGACTGCTCATGTCGATGTCTCTTTAAACAAGTGGGCTAGTGGTACGGGCGTGGTTTTGATGTGACCCGATCGAATTATCATCCGATACACCCCTTCGGTTCAGCTTCAAAGCCCATAACAATGAGGCCAAGTACGAAGCCATCCTTGCAGGCCATAGAATGGCAATTGTTTTGGGAGCAGATGGAATTGACATGCATAGCGTCTCCCAACTAGTAGTTGACCAGGTCAAAAGTGAGTTTGTAGCAAAAGGAAAGAATATGAAAGAGTATTTGGCTCGTGTGCTAGAACTTACACTTCCCTAGCTGACAGTGTGGCTCAGATGGCTTCAGAAGCCGACTGTGGAGAGTCATAAAGACGTCCCTCTAGAAATCTTGGATAAACCTTCTATTTGCTTCGAACATGCAGTGTGGCGGATAACCCAAGGGAAATGGTGGGGTGCATCAATCAACCATTTTCTCCTCATTGGAGAACTCCTAGCTGATAAAGGAGAGCCTCGAAAAATACGAATGAAGGCTGCTCGTCATACAATACAATTGACTGAGCTCTACAAACGATGTTTCTCTGGACCTCTCCTCCACTGCCTTCCTCCCCCCGAAGCAGATTATGTCCTCCGAGAAATACACGAAGGGATATGTGAGAACCATGCAGGAGGATGATCCGTGGCTAACAAAGCCATCCAAATAGGTTATTATTGTTTGACCATATTAAAAGACTTTATGGCCATGGTTAAAAGCTGTGACAAGTGTCAGCGCAACACAACCATCCAACGACTGCCGACTGAAAACTTGACCCCGGTTAGCTCCCCATGACCCTTCTCACAATGGGGGATTAACATCGTCAATTCGTTTCCACTCAGGAAAGGGCAGATGAAGTTCTTGGTAGTGGCAATAGACTATTTCACTAAGTGGGTGGAAGCTACACCTCTAGCCTTTATCACAGAAGAGCAAATTCGAAGGTTCGTGTGGTCCTCCATCATATGTATGTTTGGCATACCAAGAGTTCAAATATCTGACAACGGAAGACAATTTCATAACCGTCGGTTCAAACAATTTTACGAGGAGCTGGGTATTCAACATCATTTGTCATCCCTAGCTTACCCTCAAGCCAACGGGGTAGTGGAGGTCACAAACCAAACAATTGTTAGTATGCTCAAGGCTAAGCTCGACAATACAAAAGGCGCATAGCCAGAAGAATTTCTAGGAGTCCTCTGGGCCTATCGAACAACAGATCGAACTCCTACAAGAGAGACATTGTTCAGCCTGGTTATGGCACGAAAGCCATGATCCCCGTAGAAATGGACGTTCACACCTATCAAGTGAGTCACCACAATCACGAAACAAACGACGCTGACCTCAGAACCAACCTCGACTTGCTAGAAGAAAAAATAAATGAAGCCAACATGTGAAACTATAACTATTAGCGGCGTGTGGAATGATATACTACAACACTTGTGTCAAAGCAAAATTTTTTTCCATAAGCAACCTAGTACTACGGGAGATGATGCCACCAGCTATTTATCCTACCGAGGGCAAGCTCCACGCCAACTGAGAAGGACCCTACAAAGTCATAGGCAACCTAGTACTACAGGACTTGACCAGGAACTTACCACTTGGAAGACGCGCAGGGAAAACACCTTCATCACCCATGGAACGTAGCCCATTTGAAGCGTCATCACCAGTAAGATCACATTACATTATTACTGAGACCAATTTCGGGACTCCTTAATTCTTCGTAGTACCTTAACATGTTATTGAATTTTAAGAAAAAGCAAGTACTATCTTTGCCACACCTCCTTCTATAGAATCACACTGTTACAAACCCTTAGTGAGTACCCTCGTGACGGGAATATCCCGAACGACTGGTCTAACTCATTTGTGCCAAAGGTACCATGAAGCGCTAGTGCTATGAGCACTATCAATGAGTACCACGGTGACGAGTACACCCCAGACAGCTGGTCTAACTCACTTGTGCCAAAGGCACCATGAAGCGACAATGCTATAGGCACCCTCAAAGAGTACCACTATGACGGGAACACCCAAGTAGTTGGTCTAACTCACTTGTGCCAAAGGCACCATGAAGCGCTAGTGCTACGGACACCCAAAATGAGTACCTTCGTGATGGGAACACACCTGATGGTGTTCTAACTCATTTGTGCGAAAGGCACATCCACACCAGCAAATTGGTCTAATCACTAGTGCCAAAGGCACAATGAAGTGATAGTGCAACGAGAACCCATAATGAGTACTCCTGTGTTGGGAATACCCTGGGCGGCTGGTCTAACTCATTTATGCCAAAGGCATCTCCACACTAGCAAATTGGTCTAACTCATTAGTGCCAAGGGCACCTCTACACCAGCAAACTAGTCTAACTCACCAGTGACAAGGGCGCACCCCTTTATCAGAAGACTGGTCTAGTTCGACAGCACTAAAGACACCTTCATACTAGATCAATACCACGAAAGAAGCTCTAACGAAGGCAAACAAAGAAAGAACACAGACGAATAAATAAAAATAGAGGAGGATAAGACAATTTTATTCATAAAAATAGGAGGTATAAGGTGATACAACATTCAAAAGGGAAACCCATAGTGACTGGTTAACATATATACACAAAATGGGTCATCTCCCGATATGCCTTACAGTACATGCAGAGATCATAGTCGTAATAATCTACTGCCCATTTATGGAGCAACCCCACCACCTCCGTAATGTCGCAGTTACCATGACACCCGAGCCAATTATCCACCTCTATCCCTGACCCGTCATTCCATTCGCGGTCGATTTGCTGTATGGTCGTCCTCTTCAACCACATCATATCCCCAGTGTCCTTAAGGGGCCCCATAAATTTGAATACATGGGCAACATCATTGGACTCCAGGTGAGGACCGTTCAACAACTCTAGTATGTAGAACATGTACGTCGCTTGAGATTTCAGCCTCCTTGGCCTCTTCCACCAATGTCAAGTCTTTGAAATAATTGTCCCCCACGAATATTTTATGTATACCCCTCAAGAATAGGACGTCGGGGTTACGATGGATATAGATCAAGTCAATAAACTTGTCTACTTCATCGAGACTGGCCATAAGATTGGGAAGCTCCTCAACGTGACAAGACCGGTAGGCAATCCCGCAATCCAAAACCTCACGAAGGGTCTTGCAGGTTCCTCGGATGCTCAACAGAGTAAACACCGAGTCCTCACTTGTGTAAGGGTCTTCGCTTGCTTTAAGAATAATCTCCAGTAACAACACCCTTAGAAGGGCAATTAGATAATCTGCCACGAATGAAAAAGAATATGAGATAAGAAAGGAAAGGAAAGGAAAGATAGAGGCTAAAGATTTAGACCAACACAAGAAAAATGAGGAAGCTGAAGAGGAGTTTAACACCAAAGGAATGAAGGCATATAATATACAAAGAAAGGCTATCAATGGTAGTTGAAAAAATGCCATTCCAAAAATATCTTCCCCCGGACGTTTCACAAAGCGGTTTAGACGCTTTGGCACCGATGAAGAGTTAATTTGTATCTTTTTGAAGAGAGTGTTAATCATACCTCAACAACTTCCAAACAATGAGCTAAAGCGTCGCCTAGGGCTCAAAGTCAAGAACATTGACGTCTATTGATGGGACATGTGCAAATGATGTGTTAGGAAAGTGTTACATCAACAAGCGACATCGTCAAGCAACGAGAAGTGTGATACAACCAAATTAAAAAGATCATGCCATTTGTTATGTGGCATGTCAATTGGCGAGCAGTTTGACAAAAGAATATCATGACTAGGACTTTCACAACTTAGGTCGACCTGTCAAAGGAATATCATCACTACCACATCAGGTTCGTGGAACAACTTCAATGGTTTTCCTTTCTCAACCACAACCTCTGGGATAGCCTCTCCAACCTCCATGTTCCATCTCTTCAGCTAAGGGAGAGCCTACTTCATCACCAACCTGATTGGTATAATCTTTAGCCTTCAAGCATGACAAATCCACACAAAGGAACATCTCCTTGACTACTACCACCGTGTCAAAGCCAGAGTAAAAGCCTGCCGACCATTCTATCATAAGGGACGTCTTAGCAAGCTAGAGCTCGTTTTGTAGTCGCCGCTTTTCGCGCTTTGACGCTCTTACATCATCCTGACAGTTGCAGTTGAAGCTCGTCTCCCCTTTTAAAATTATGCAGACTTTCCCAAACGACGTCCTCCCACAGTGACTTCTCTATAGCTACGGTGCTAGTCAGCTCCATCAACTCTTTGTTCTTCATTAGTCCTTCCCTTCTCAACTGGTCAGCCTCAAGACGGTTAGCCTTCAGACCATTTTCACCCTATCAGCACACAATTACTCCAACTCGGTTGACAACCGTGACACATCGAGTAAAAGTTCCTTTTCCCTAGCTGTATTAGCAATATGTTGTGACTTCAACTCTTCCACCTCTAACTACAAAGCACAAAACTACTCATATACAGCATCCACAATACCCCGACCGTCTTGATTGGTCGAAACATTGTCTCCCTCCCTCATTGACTCCCGAAACAACTCTTCGAGGATAGTACGATGAATCCGGATAGAAGCCTGTTTAGCTTGTACCCAGCAACAGATGTTTGGAAGTCTTAAAGTAGTCGTCCCACTGCAGACGCAAATGATATAAATTCTGGTAACATCCTCTCCACTTGCTTGAATGGTCCCAGGGTAGGAGAAGAACCGACAACAGCACCAGACGAACCCAGCATGCCAGAACCTTCCACACATCTTCCAACCCAAAGGACTAGCCACCCCGCTTTGTTGTTTAATAGCTGCCAAAGCGTCTTCCAACCCAAAGGACAGAAACCCTTTAGAGGAGGAAGAAGATGACCCCCCAATAGTATTTTTTTGCTCGCTACTGCTTTGCTCGGGCCACTTGTGGGCCTTCATCCGTGCCTTGAGAATGAGAGGATCCTTACTCTTTTCCTCTTCCTCCTCGCCCATTATACATGCCTGTTGTGAGAACGGGCCTGGGGCCTAGAGTGGCCACTAGTGAAGGCACCAATAGGAGCAGAAACTTCCTTCACGGTCTCTACGTCATCGCTGCTTGATGATGGCAATACTGCCTTTCACCAAGCAGCAACAGACCATGTCTCACAAACAACTGTGTCGAAAGACTTTGCCCAAGAACCAGTAGGACTTGACCTACCCCCAGGAACGATTTTGAATGGCCTACCATGTTGCCTCTGGCCCTTGCTTCTACAAACAACACTGAATTGCATTAGTTCCAAGCACAGTCAGCTGCACACAGGATCATTCGACCCCCAGACCAATACACCACAATGCACCAGCATACCACAACTATAAAAACCCCACCATTCGACAATAAAGTCACACCCAAGGCATAAACTACTGACAACCCACCCCAAGTCGCAGCAAACCAACACACATATACAGTCTTTCATAGAAGCTTCAAATGAATAACACATAAGCACAATGTGAACGAGTCGATCACAAAGACTCACCTGTTGAAGCTCCTCCAATAGCATAGTTGTTGGCTTTTGTGCACAATCGAGATTTTGATGATTTCAATAAATGGATCAAGTTTATAAAATGGACATCTTCAAAGACGAAGACGACTTGATGGAAGAGCCAAAGACTTGAAGAAAGAAGAATAAATAGATCCAAGGAGCTCAAAATGAAGATTTAAGACCTTAGGGTATAATCCTTGTAACTCTTTGTTTCACTTTTGACAAGGATTTGAATCACGCACTTGCATATCTTTCAAAACATGCATAAACCGTTTTAAGTTTTGTTTGAAAGATTAAAATATTTTTAAAGGTTTCAAAACACCCCAAACAAACTCTCAAACCCTTCATATACTTATGGGAAGTAAGCTTTTAAAATTGAGTGTTTAAAAGTGGTAAAAACATGGTTTTAAATGAATCGGTCGATAAAATTATTTGTAGCTTTCAACAGCTACATGAAGCGGATGATGTTGACAACATTCAAATTTATGACCGTTGGGCAACGACTAGTTGAAGCGGTCGACCGGTACAACGGTAAAATTGTCAAATCAAACTCCCAACGACTATAAACGGTTAGTTTTCACATGTGGCTTATAAATACACATTAATAACATCTAAAATGTAGAACCAACGACCACATATCATTTCTACTACTTGAGAAATATTCTAAACCTTCCTATTCTATATTTCTCATGTCATTCACATAGAACACACTTTCATATCCTTGTCTTTGTGTGAATAAAGAGATAGAGCTTTACATTTTTATATACTCTTTGAAAGAGTCTTGTTCATCACCTTCCTATCAGAAGAGTTGTTTCCTTTAGTGAGATTGTTCACTAAAGAAGAAGCTTTGAGAGTGTATATCTCAAACTTGGTGAGGTTGTGAGTGGTGAGCCAGAAAAACCACTTGGGTGTGTTTGAGTGTTGAGCCTAGGAGAAAACACTTGTACGGTTTTCTAGCACTCGGAAGCTAGAGTGTAAAGCTATTTGAGAATAGTGGAAAACCTCAAGGCTCGGTGAAAGAGCTTGAGGGGTGGATGTAGGCGGGTTTGCCGAACCACCTAAAAATTGAGTGTTTGCTTCTCTTACCCTTATCTTTACTTTTAGTACGTATTTACTCTTATTGCATATTATATACTTGTGCGAAATTAGGTTTTACTTTGCAAACACGTCTTTGGGGGTTAATATCGAAAAGTTTTAGAAAACCAATTCACCCCCTCTTGGGTTGCCTTAATCCTGTAAACTAGGTCTTACAATAGTTACGTCCTAGGGCTTGCCTTCCATTTCCCATTTGATGTGCGAGTCCTTCTCCAGGGTCAGATCTGGTGTTTCCCGAGCTACACCGCAACATCCCACCAAATGAAAAGTTGTACAAATCACTCAAACACATTTAAGAAGAGCAGGAGTAAGGGGACAAGAGGCATTACACCGAGTTGAAGGCACTCCCCAGGACTGTTCAACCCTAATGGGATTTTCTTCCTCGAAGGATATTCCCACCCTTCGCCAGACACGAAGAAGAACCTCTTATGCCAACCCTTGTTATTTGAGGGAAGACCACAGAATAAACTGTGCCTGTCTCGTGCTTGAAAGAAATGCATGCCAAACTGACTCGTCATGATCTTGTAGCACCAAGCAAACTCTAGCCAGATAGAAGGCTTCTCGTCAGAAAACAATTTATCCCATAGGGCAAAGAAGCCCAACGCCATTCGCCAGTTGTTGGGAGCAAGTTGAGGGGCAGATAGTGAGAACCACCGTAGAAGCTGCCTCATATCCCTAGTGAGCAGAAAGCCGATTCCCGCATGTAACATATTTTCAAAAAAGGCAATCTCATCCCCTCGGGACACACCACCCTCTCTTTGTGTGCAGGCACTCTCATTACTAGAGATGGAGAAAATCCATATCTAAGCCATAGTCCGACTAAGTCGGTTTGATAGCGATTTGACACCTATAGGGCCACCGGTAGTGTTCCCTGCTTCCGCTTCCTCAATCCCTGAACCAAATGAAGCCATCGAATGTAGATCTCTCGGGAAGAAGTGCAACAATGTCGAGTAGCAAATGACACAAACGGATACCGAACACCACGGAGAGAAAAGATGAAACCCTCTCCTGATGACACTCGCAGAACACTCATCTCGATAAGTGTCTCCTCACCTGCACACTCTCCTTATTTCAAAAGCCTCGAAATGGACCGGGTCAAATATTGGCACGCGTCTCAGGGCCCCGCAGTTTCGACCTTTTTTCCTCCTCCCCTTCGAGCTTCAGGCATATTGAGATTGGGCCGAATCCAGATAAAGCCCAAAAAGGCACATGTCTTGGCCTTCCTGGAAAAATCCATTTCCCCTACCTTCATGCACAAAAGCAGCAGCAGGAAGGCTCCACATCCCATAACTCGAAGTTCTATCAGGGTCTTTGCCTGCCTCGACCTGTTTAAAGAGGAAGACTATTGATGGGTCATAATACAGTCAGTCCATTAAGATCACTTGATTGGCCTAACAACAACTAGTCTGATAAACCTTCGGTCTGTCCGAGCCCGTTTAAAGGGAGGAACTAGTGATGAACCATAATATGATCAACCCAACCCGTTGAAATACACTAGCCCATCAGCAATCTCATTCAAGACGAGAGACGCCTTCTAGACCCCCAACCCGTATAAGTCAATCCCTCTAGGACTCTAAAGACTTTAAGACCCCATGTGAGATACCGCTGGACTCCTTTTAGGACTCTAACACCCCTTCATATAAAATAGCGTGTACCCTCTTTATATTTTCTCAAGCTTAATTACTTCTCTAGACTAAACACTTCTAAGATCTAATTTTGGTATCGGAGTCTCCAAATCCGAAGCCGCCCCCGCTTCTTATTCCTTTCAGGTCTAATCTGCTCCGGCTCTTTGTGATTTTGGCATCATCAATCATACTAATCACATCCTTGTCAGTCTTAAAAGTCCTAACAGCATGTCAATCCTCGTATTCAAATGTGTACCACAAGTCACCCAACTGTAAATACCCAATCCTCTTCACTGCATAACCAATTTCACTTACTGAGATGTATTCAAGATCCATCGGGCCCACTTCCTTCGCCTTGCTTCCTACGTAAAGCTGACCCCGACTTCCATGATTGATAACTATCTTCAACACACCTACATAAAAAAGAATAAAAACTTAGGTTCGTAACATATATTTAGAACAACATGTATTATAACATTAGGCATAATAGATCCTGAGGATTAAATTAGAGTATAGTATAACAGATCAAAAATTAAATTAGTTACTTAAAGTTAAAAAAAACATTATAAAAAAGGCTTCCATCATTGATGACTTAATTGTGAGATATAAGATTAATAAAAATAAAATAATTGTGGGATATAAACAACTAGTTCAAAACAGCCTTTCCAACAAAAATAGGTATGAATTTTCAACCGTGGGACCACTTTCTTATACAACATAAACACACACCAAGACTTTTATACTAAACAATGAATTGTGGGACCATTTTCTTAAAAAACTCACTAACTCACAAATCAGCAAGTCTTAAAACCTACGGACGTGCTGCCTTTAAACTGAAACCACTCAAATCTATTACGTTTATATGGCATGTGCGTTCATATATTGAAGAAAACCTAGGGACCTGCAGTTATAATATGCAAAAATTTTCAATCTGACAAAAACAAACAGCAACAACACCAAAAGACAACACTCAAAGTCTGCACTAAAGGACACCAATGCATATAAAATTTGTTATGCACGCTACTTTTCATGCTTGTTGAACAAAAGATGCACAAACCATATATCAACATTACACCCACAATACTGACAAGACCAAGACCCCAGACTAGATAAATAAGATGAGAAAACGGGTCCCTACCTTCCGACATTTCCATTTGTCCTGCAAGTACAACAAGCTTTTCGTCAAATGTGTCGCGGACTTCGAAACTTCAAGCAAACCCAGTTGGATTTTTGCACAAATATTTTCCTCAAATCTGAATGGACATTCCACTAAAGTGTTAAAATGGGAGCTATCACCAAAACCTTTGGATTATCTAATCTAGGGTTTAACTCGGCACTGTAATGGGAAATCGTGGGCAATAGTGAGGAGCAATGGCGAAACAATTAGCCTGATTTCGATTTCCCTCTCCCCTTTTCTCTTGCACGACGCTATTTGAGTAAAAGGGACGTGTCTTCTCCAAGACTTCAATGACAACATATCAACCTCTTGGCTCAATTTTCGTCCTTTTAATTGAAGCTAACAAACAACATTGTTTCTATGAATAAAGACAGATTGGTAGATGCCTTGGCTTGTGCAGTGCCAAGTGGAATATTTGCGAATGTGGAAGGTTCTGCCATTACTCAAATATACGGAAGCCTAACAGAATGACGTTTTTGTCGAAAGAGAGAAGTTTAGGGATTATTTTATTGAGTTTTAAAATTTAAGGATCAAAGTGATAGAAGGTGGAAAATCTAAAGACTAAAATGCCTTTTTTTTTTCTTTTTCTTTTTTTGACCTTTTTCTGAAATCTTTTTTACGCTAAAGAAAAAGAGTACGGGAAAAGAATTGGAACGTCCAAAGAAATAGTCAAACTGCAACATGTCATCAATAACACCCTAGAGAACACAGAAAGGAAACCGCAGTCTCACAGCCAATTCCATTCAAATCCTTCTCCTCTTTAGCCAGAGAAGTATCTAATTCTAACCTCAACCTCCCAAATGATCTTCTAATTTCAGAATTTTTTAGCTCTGAGTGATTTGTCAGATCTAACATCGTAGGCTGGGTTGGGATTCTTGGGCTTTTCACCTATCTGAAATATTCCAGAGGGAGAAAAGTGCAGAGCTATCGAAATGCTAGGTGGGTTGTACGGAGACCTACCTCCACCCACGTCGGCGGACGAAGAGAAGCCAAGCAACTCCACTGTGTGGTCAAGCAGCGCCAAAATGGCGCCGCCGACTCTCCGCAAGTCCTCTTCGATCTTCGCGCCGCCGCAGACGGTCCTAAAATCCCAAAGCAAGCCCAAAAGCACCAATTTTCCTGCGGCGGCTCAGCCGAAGAGTGGCTTGTCAGCGCCCGCGGTTCTCCCGCCTTCGCTGTCGGTCATGCTGGAGGACTTGGGGCAACCTGCATTGGTGGGAGTGACTTCGTCGGTGATGGAGGAGTACGATCCGGCGAGGCCGAATGACTATGAGGAGTATAGGAGGGAGAAGAAGAGGAAGGCTATGGAGGCCGAGATGAGAAGGGAACTTGAAAGGCGGCGGCAGGAGGAGGAGGAGGAGAGAGAGAGGAGGGAAAGGGAGAGGGAGGAGAGGGAGAGAGAGAGGGATTATGGCGACTCGCGCTTGAACATCTCGGGCGAGGAAGCATGGAGAAGGCGTGCAGCGATGAGCGGGGCAATGCCAAGGTCGCCTTCACCGCCAAGTAGCGGAGACGGATTTACTATTGGGAAGTCGGAGACAGTTGGGTTGGGCGTTGGTGCGGGTGGCCAAATGACTGCAGCGCAGAGGATGATGGCAAAGATGGGGTGGAAGGAGGGGCAGGGGCTTGGCAAGCAGGAACAGGGGATTACTACTCCTTTGATGGCCAAGAAGACAGACCGGCGAGCTGGGGTGATTGTGAATGCTAGTGAGACGAAGCAGGATAAGAAGGTGAAGAGCGTCAATTTTAATGGTCCTCCCACTCGGGTTATGCTGCTTAGAAACATGGTATGCATATTTATCTTTGTTACAGAAACTTTTTGCTGCTTTATATATATATATATAAAGTGTTACTGAGGTTGGTTATTTTTTGGGTAAGTGAGGTGGGTTGTTTGCATGTCATTTGGTTGGTACATCAACTATTTCATTTGTTTTTAATGTGCATTTGATATGGACGTTTTCAATAAAGATCCTACAAAATATTAAGCAAATGTTCCCAGTCTTGAGAAGGATTTTGTCACATATTTGAAGTGTTTGTAACTTTTAATGTGCTTGATTCTAATGCTGATGGGAATAAAGCTAACTTTCTAATTGGTAATAAAACTAAATTGATATGTTTCAGGTTCTTGCTCGTGTCTGATTCAACTTTTACGTTAATCTATGGTAGCCAGCACACCAGTTCCTCGTGCTGTGTATTTGTCAGTCCTCTGATGCTCAATTCTTGCATCTAGTCTTAGCATCTCCTTCATAGCATATTGCATCTAGTCTTTGTGGTAAACAACTGTTGTCATATCATCCCTAACTACATTGCTTCTCAAGCAACATACCTCCAGGACAGAATTTATAATTTGCCAGGACAGAATTTATAATTTGCCACTGCTTTCAGACAAGATGGGTGTGGTATAGTTCTTGCTTAGTCACCACTAGTTTATCTAATTATTAAACGGGTTGACAAGTTGAGGTTCTTCTAGCTGTGCTGGTTTTAAACTCTACAGAGTCTTATAAGATCTCTCCTCACCCCATATTATTAGTGTTCGATAATAACTGATGGTTGGTAGAAATGGGAGATGATAAGGGTGTTAGCTTATTGTGTGAGTACTTCACAAGAATCCACCATCTCTAAAGACCTCGAATCCCACAAAATCAAAATCCCGCCCGAAGCTCCTACTGCCGCTAGACTGCACCAGCCCACATGATGCCCCCACCCCCAGAAACTTCGAATTAATGATCTAGTAACTATTCCCACCTTAGTTTCCTGAAAAAAAACTAAATCGGGCTTCCAACCCCGCAAGAAATTACGCACCCCATTGCGTTTCTGGCTATCATTCAGCCCCCTAACATTCCAACTCAATATTCTAAGCTCCATAAAGATTTAATCGAAACCCTCCCTCCCTTACGGCTTTTCTTAGACACATACTCCTACCAATTTAGACCCAATGAACGGCCCAACCTCAGGCCCACACGACCCCCCCTTTCCTCAGAGCATGACGCCACCTCATCCCCTATCAAAAAAGCATGGGCCTCGAAACTCTGGCCAAAAGATGGACCCGAGCCCAGTTTAGCCTGCCCAGACGAAGACGCCAAAGTCTTATGGGACACACCCACAGTATCCTTGGACATCATTTTAAATCCACACACCTGGCAACTTAAGTCCATCCGTGGCCCAACCCAATCAAACTTTCCACCTCAACCTTTAATTGCATTAGATGCTTCCACATGACACCTTTAGACCCAACCACCAAATCAGAAGCCCCAGAACAATCATAACTCTCGGGAAGAACCACCCCCCCAACGTGATATGCATGCGGCTCCAAGGGAACATCAACAGACGCGCGCTTATGCATTTCACCCACGTCAACTACAGCTTTACGACACTCCTCCTTCCCCACCGTTGTCTTCTCCGGAAAACTACTCTTTGCCATATCGGCGAAGGAAATCCCTTTTTTGACCATAGAATTCACAAGCCTCTTCCTCTGTCTAAGCTCGCCAATGGCTGAGAGAACTTCTTTGCAAGTCATAACAAACGCCTTCCACCCTTCAGCTACTTGAGGTCCAATGTGTCGGGCATGTTGTGCAAATTGGATATTCAGAAAGCCTATGACCATGTCAATTGGAAGTTCCTTATGAATCTGTTGAGGAGATGTGGTTTTGGGGAGAGGAGGTGCAGGTGGATTGCGTTTTGCATTTCTACGGCTAGATTTTCAGTGATGGTGAATGGTTCCCCTGAAGGTTTTTTCGGAAGCTCTAGGGTCTTGCGTCGAGGTGATCCGCTCTCCCCCTTTTTGTTTGTGCTCATTATAGAAGCTTTCAGCAGAATGATGACTCAAGTGGTGGCTAGGGGATCCATTGTGGGGTTTGAGGTTGATGGTAGGGGGGACGAGGCATGAGTATTTCTCACCTCTTGTTTGCTGATGATACTTTAATCTTGTGTGGGGCTGAGGTGAGTCAGCTTCAAATCTCAGATGCTTATTGCTTTGCTTTGAGGCGGTGTCGTTGTTGCCTACCACCTATCTTGGGTTACCGTTGGGAGCGCGTTTTAAGAGCAGACACATTTGGGATGACATTGTAGAGAGAACTGAAAGACGGTTAGCATGTTGACAACGTAGCTATCTTTCTAAGGGTGGTAGACTCACGCTGATCAAGTCTACTCTCTCTAGCCTCCCAACCTATTTTCTGTCTCTCTTTCCTATTCCTTTGGGGGTTGCAACCGTTTGGAGAAGATCCAAAGGACATTTTTATGGGGTGGTGATGGTATCGAGCACAAGTTTCATCTTGTTAGGTGGGAGAGGGTTTCTTCTCCAATGAGTAGTGGAGGGTTGGGCCTAGGAGACTCCATTTGTTCAATAGAGCTTTATTGGGAAAGTGACTGTGGCGTTTTGCCTTGGAGAGGGATAGTTTGTGGCGGGCTGATATTGAGGAGAAGTATGGTTGTGTTTCGGTGGTTGGCGAACCAATGAGATCCATGGGTCCTATGGTGTGAGCCTGTGGAAGCACATTAGCAATGAATGGACCTTCTTTTGTGGGAACATTCGTTACTTGGTGGGTTGTGGTCTTTGAGTTAGGTTTTGGCATGATCTATGGTGTGGAGAACGGCCTTTGAAGTTTGCATTTCCTCTTTTGTATTCTCTTGCTAGGCACAAGGATGCGATGATTGCGGATTGCTTGGAGGGCGTTCCTGGTTCGGGGGTGTGGAATATCCAGTTTGCTAGAACCGCCAATGATTGGGAGATTGATGACTTTTATGCTTTCTACTCTCTGTTGTACTCTTTGGTCCTTATGAGAAGGGACGAAGATAAAATGCTTTGTCAGGGGGCCAAGAATGGGGTCTTTTCGGTCAAGTCACTGTAGCTCTTTGTTGGAGGTTCAAGCAAGGTCTTTCCATGGAGGCATATCTGGCAGACCGCTGTCCCATCTCGAGTTTCGTTCTTTGTGTGGGAAGCGGTTCATGGGAAGGTCTTAAACATTGACAATTTAAGAAGGAGGGGGTTATACTTGATCAATTGATGCTTTCTTTGCAAGAATGATGGGGAGTCTGTAGATCATGTGCTTATCCATTGTTTGGTTGCCAGAGAGTTGTGGGTGCATATGCTTAGTATTGTCAACTACCCTTGGGTGATGCCTAAGCGGGTGAGTGAGGAGCTTATGGAGGGAACGGAACGGAATATGCTTTGAAGATTTGGGGCTGCCCTTAGACTGTTTGAAGGAAAAAATGATGCATACTTTGTTTCTGTGAGCTAATGGGGTGTTGGGTTCCCCTTTTGTAGACTTCAGTGATTTTATTAGTTTCCTAGCTTGTTTGTTGTAGTCTGTTCAGTACAACCTTTGTACTGCTCCGTTTTCTTTTTATTTCAATAAAGTTCTTCTTACTTATCAACAAAAAATTAAAGTATTTTTTGTATCCCTGGTCATCTTTTTTTAAGTGTCTTATGGTCAATATGTATGGATTTTACTTCAGCCTGTGTTATATCTTGTATGTCTTCTTTTTCTCATTCAAGTTACCTTGGGCTTGTTAGCTATGCAGTTGTGTTAATCAAAAGTGAGGTAGCTACTGTTGTTAAAACTCTACATAACTGTCAGGATGGTGGATAGAGAACAAATCTGATCAATTGTTGCAACTGGAATATTTGTTGGTATGGTCTCCAATTCAAGTTATTTGCATGTGTCATTCTCCTTGTTTTTCTCTTAAGCAAACTGGGCTGGGGTAGGATCAGAGTTTGGAACTTTCTACATCTTTGTGATTATAGGAGTATCCTGTACTCCCTGAGGTAATTGTCAATAGAGTTAGATGGGGGAGATCCCAGGTGCACCTTCAAGACGGACCTAGCCATAGCTTGACCTCAGCCCTGCCAAGGGATGGTGGTAGGAAGCTGGTGGGTTAAAATAATTGACAGAATGATCATTCCCCTTGCATCATGCCTAAAGAGACCGGAACCTGTAACCTCATCTACCGAACCTTATATAAGTGAGTCTTTACAATTAAATCAATCAATCCTTGCTGTAGTCATTCTTCTTTTTGGGTCCAACTAAGGCCCCATTGATTACGTGTATCAAGGGGGTGATGTACTAATTGATATATCTTATTAGAGCATGAAAAGTGTCTTACTCTTGGTCAAGTAAACTTTAGGTTACCACCTTTATGCACTCGACTTCTAAGTTTTTGAAAGAAGCATATATCTGAAAAGAGAAGCTTCTGCCCCTGCTTTTGTTTGTTAAGAAAAGGGGCTCCTGTTGAGTTCTGGGACAGAATGTTGTTGAATATAGGGCAGATTGACAGAGGACACTACTGGGGGGTAATATTAAGTAGGGCAACCTCCATTTAGTGAAACTAAAAGGATTATAAGGACCTTTCTAAGTTACATATCGAATGTAACAACAATGTTGAAATTAAGAGATGGTAAATAGATTTTGGTGAGTTAAATTTTTTTTTTATAACCTTGGTGATAGGGAAAATTCGGGTGGGCAAAAATCCCTAGGTAAAATGAAATTTTACCTGAAATTTAATTGTCAGGACAGAGGCTTCATTTGATTGAAATCTGAGAAATAAGCTCAAGTACAAAAAGAAACAATGTAAAATACCTAAATGATGTAGGGAGAAGAGAATTTAATTGTTTGTGCAAAACATCTTAAATAGGGGAGGGACAATAGACTTCACAAATCTTTGAGTAGTTAATCTTTCTTTGGATTTATGTAATCACAGTGAAAGAGCAAAGCTGGCGAGAATGGTAAAGGGAACAGAGATTTGTTAGCTTGTGCAATAATAGTGAGATGAGGAGGGAGTCAGACCCCCTCCCTCAATCTCGATATATGCTTTATTCCTGCAATTCTCAAATGTGTACGATGATTAAGGAAAGAGAAACGAGGAACGTGTGATCGATGTGCGAATACAAGTCCAATATAAGCAATTTTTAAAGTTTTGTTCTCTGGGAAGTAGGTCAAGTTAATCATTTCTTAGCTCCCACCGACGACCCAAGGAAATCTTTCAAATTAACTGACCTGTGGACCTAGATCCGAGCTGACTAGTTTGTGTAACTTTCTATTTCTTTAACTCTTGCATCCTTTAAATAGGTTGATCTAGGAGAACCCAGCTTTTGGTTTGGTTGTGGTCAAGTTTTTGTTGTTACCGTATGCTATTCCTGTAGTATGATGACAACAGAGAGAAGATATGAGCAAATTGTATCTGATTCGACAAATGTTAAGGAGAAGGTTTTCATTATGTAAGAATATTGCCGGTTGTCTTTTGAACTTATTAATGGATCCATATGTATATTAAAGAGTCAGAGATCTGAGGGAAATAGAGCAGGGTAAAAGAGAAGAAGGCAACTGTCATAAGTTAGATCCCACGAGCCAATGCCAAAGAAGCAAAGACAAGCAGTCTAATAGGTGTCGTATTAACCGTTGCCACTATTGTGACAAGCATAAGTTTTGTGTTCCTTGTTGCCATTATTACCATAAACAATTTGAACATCTTACTGGCTTGTAGGGCTTTAGAACCAACAAAATAAAGGAGGTTACATATTATCTTTGTACTTGTTGCACATAGTGACGCTTGTGTGATGCTGAGATGGCTTACCTTTTTTGCTTTCTTTGAAGGTGGGACCTGGTGAGGTTGATGATGAGCTAGAAGATGAGGTAGCATCAGAGTGCTCTAAGTATGGGACGGTAACTCGAGTTCTCATTTTTGAGATAACAGAGCCAAATTTCCCAGTTGACGAGGCAGTTAGAATCTTTGTTCAGTTTGAGAGACCAGAAGAAACAACCAAAGCATTTGTTGACCTTGACGGCCGATATTTCGGAGGTAGGGTGGTCCGTGCTTCATTCTATGATGTGGAGAGGTTCAGCAAGAATGAGCTAGCTCCAATGCCTGGAGAAATCCCTGGTTATACATAAAATAATGGAAAGTTCAAGTGCAACCTAATGTCCAACTGTCTAGGGTTGTTGAAACAGATACGATGCACTAGAATATTGATTTTAATTGGCTATGTGATAGTTGTGCAGTATTGCAAGTAGCATTCACATTTTGGATCAACTGCTTCATCTCTTAACTAGGTCCAAGTGATGCCTGTAACCGAGACTAACAGAAGTTGCATGAGGAAATTATTGAAATCATGTGGAACAGAGAGCATCTTTATGAACACTGTTGAAAGCTTAGCCATACGTGGAAAGGGATGAATTCTTTGTGCTGGGCATATGCATCACTGTGGATGGGAGAAGGGTAAACTCTTTCTAATATTTGTCATTTTATTCAGAGCGGTAACAGTTGCAAGATTTGAAACCTCCAAACCTTAATCATAATAGCACACTCGACCTACTCAGGAAAGCCAATTACACACCAAAAAGAGTGTATAATGCATCCTGTTATAAAGTTGGCAGCATGTACAGGTACTAAAGAAAGAGTTGAAAACCTGACCATATTTTCAAGTCCTAATCTAAGGGATTCATCAATGAAATTAGATATTGGAATTCTTAAGAAGATAGATTTTTCTAACTTCTCACTGTCGTATTCAAATCAGTTTTTTTTTTTCTATATAAGATGTATTCAAATCAGTTGGATTCAATTTTTTGACTTCCCTATTTATTATTTTCAAGATGCCATAAATTATGGTCAACATTAGGTCTGTAAATACGAAGGTTCAAGTTAAAAATGTTCTGACAAAATGTAGAAAAATCAGGAATTTTTTTAAAAAAAAAAACTAAAAGGGAACCCGCAGGATCAGATCCAGGTCTCAAATTGGTTCAAACAATAGTCCACCAAGTTCTCTGTCTTTGATGCTTCTCGAGAGTAAACAACGAATGGTAAAACCATCAGTAAACTAAATAGAGAAGAAATAATCAACATTCCATGATACACCATGATATTTAAGGCAAAGAGAAACCGATATATAAAGCTACCACAAGACCTGTTTCTAATTAAACAAAATGGATTCTTTCACTTTCCCAATATCTGTAGGAATAATTGGATGTAAAATTACCTGATGAGCCAAAAAAACAAAAGGACACCAATCCCTTATTTTACTCTGTACTTACAACAAGTCTCGTGGTATTTTGTAACTTCTTTTAACCCACTGAAGTGTTGAGGAATGAACACTTGAGAAGTCCTTCACTGGACTTATAATATAACATATAGGGACATCTCTCAACCTAAAAGCTTACGCCCTATAAGTTTAGGTCCAACCACTCTACATTAACTATCCACACTTGGTATTTTTTTAAGGGATAAATACAATTTGCACCCTCCAACTATGAGAGTCGACACTTTGCACCACTATCTACTATTTTTGTTACATTGGACACCTCAACTATTGATTTTAGATACTTTGCACCGTCCGTTAAAACTTTCCGTTAATTTGGACAGAGAATGATTTTTATGAGGATAGAATCGTAATTTTAGAGGCCAAAAAATTAATTTCCTTCCAAAATAACTGAAATTTTTAACGAGTATTTGAAATCAATATTGCGGGTAAATAAATGAGGTGCAAAGTGTCAAGACCTCTATAGTTGAAAGGTGCAAAGTGTATTTATTTCTTTTTTAAATGTGAGACTCAACTTGTTACACCTCATATGTGTATATTCAACAATCTCTCATTCATGTGAGAGTCTATCACTACATTGCTTCACTCTTTCTTCAACGAAATTCTTTTTTTTTTCAAGAGCATCTTGTGGATCATACCATAAAAACACACTCCACCTTGAGTGGAAACCTCCTTGTCCCCTATCGCGCACTTTTCTCTTAGGCCCCTCTTGTACGATCCACCTTGTGCCTCGCACTTGCACAACTTTCTCCTTTCTCTAAAGTGTCTTTTTTTTCAATCTTACAAGGTCTCTTTGGATCACATCATCGGCTCTGATACCACTTATTAGGGAGGCACTCATTGTCCATATCCACTGATGTGAACCTCGTTAAGAGTAACGAGACCCAACAACTAAAAGGAACCCAAGATCGTTTCTAGGACTGATTTGATGGAAGTTGTTTATCAAAACAAGAACCTCGGTATAAGAAAGACGCCACAAATGGACTTACTTGCCTAACAAAAGTTTGGACGCCTAAAATAGAGTTCCACTTATGGAAATAGCTGTTGGACGCCCAAAATAAGAGTAAAGGATATAAAAGGAAGGATTTGAGTGCCTATAATAGAGATCCTTCTAGAAGAGCCCCAAAAATGTTTCTTTCCAAATTGAAGCTCAACCTTGGCCGGATTCTTCTAGAACGTGAATCAAGATGACCATTCTTTGTGTCTCACGTGGATCATGTTCAATGGGCCTCCACGAATTCGCTTGAGTCCATAAATCTTGAATAAGTCCGTTGAGTACATCTTTGAACTTCTTCGCCCGTGCTCTCGTAACCGGCCCCATTGGTACTTGAACGACGTCCTTCGAAACGGTGTCTGATCTCCATCATTCCCCTCATCTTGAAAAGGATTTTCCCTCAAATCATCACCTACATCAAAAGGACTTAAATCAGTAACATTAAAAGTGGCACTTACATTGTACTCACAAGGTAAATCTAGCTTGTAGGCGTTGTCGTTGATGCGCTCTAGGACTTGAAAAGGTCCATCTCCTCTTGGAAGCAATTTTGAACTTCTTTTTGCTAGGAATCTTTCTTTTCTCATATGCAGCCAAACCCAATCTCCGGGTTCAAAAAGCATCTTGTGACGTCCCTTGGTTGCATGTTTTGCATATTGCTCCATTTATCGCTCAATGTTGAGTCTTGCTTTCTCATGAATCTGCTTGACAAAGTCAGCTTTCTTTTTGCCATATAAATTAACATGCTCAGTCAAAGGCAAAAGAGACAAATCCAATAGGGTTAAAGGATTAAACTCGTACACAATTTCAAATAGCGAAAATTGAGTAGCAGAATGAACGGCTCTATTATAAGCAAACTCAACATGTGGTAAACACTCTTCTCATGTTTTGATATTCTTTCTAATGATTGCCCACAATAAAGTAGACAAAGTTCTATTGACAACTTCAGTTTGACCATCAGTTTGTGGGTGACAAGTAGTGGAAAATAATAACTTAATACCTAGCTTACGCCACAATGTCTTCCAAAAATAGCTCAAGAATTTAGCATCTCTATCCGAAACAATCGTCTTAGGCATGCCATGTAATCTTACAATCTCCCTAAAGAACAAATCAGCAACATGTGAGGCATCATCCGTTTTGTGACATGAAAAAAAATGTGTCATCTTAGAGAATCTATCCACAACCACAAAAATTGAATCTCTTCCTCTTTTGGTCCTAGGCAATCCTAACACAAAATCCATTGAAATATCAATCCAAGGATCACTAGGAATAGGTAAAGGAGTATACAAACCGTGGGGCTTCACTTTGGATTTAGCTTGCCTACACGTGACACATCTTCCACAAATTCTTTCAACATTTTGTTTCATGTGAGGCCAATAGAAATGTTCTTGTAAACCAGCTAAGGTTTTGGCAACTCCAAAATGTCCCATTAATCCTCCACCATGAGATTCTTGCACTAATAACTCCCTCAATGAGCAATTAGGCACGCATAACTTATTCTCTTGAAATAAGAACCCATCAAGCCTAAAGAACTTACCACAAGAGGTTTTCTCACAAGCTCTATATTCCTCACCAAATTCCTGGTCATCAGAGTAAATAGTTTTAATATGTTCAAAACCAAGCAATTTTGCATCAAGTGTGGAAAGTAATGCATACCTGCGAGAAAGTGCATCGGCGACCACATTCTCCTTACCTTGCTTGTACCGAATGACGTATGGAAACGTATCAATGAATTCCACCCATCGCGCATGCCTTTTGTTAAGCTTGTGTTGGCCCTTCAAATGTTTCAAGGACTCATGATCGGTATGAATCACGAACTCCTTAGGCCATAGGTAGTGCTGCCACGTCTCTAAAGCCCGAACCAACGCATACAACTCCTTGTCATAAGTTGGGTAATTTAAGGGTGCCCGCTGAGTTTTTCGTTGAAGTATGCTAGTTGTCGTCCTTTTTGCATAAGAACGACGCCTATACCGATACCTGAAGCATCACATTCAATTTCAAACGTTTTAGCAAAGTTAGGTAAAGACAACAAAGGTGTGTTAGTCAACTTCTCTTTGAGTAATTGAAACGCCTTCTCTTGCTCTTCTCCCCATCGAAATCCAACGTTCTTCTTGATCACTTCGGTAAGTGGTGCGGCTATGCTACTAAAGTCCGATAAAAACTAGCAAGTCCATGAAAACTACGAACATTACCTACACTCGTGGGACTCGGCCAATCTTGGATTGCACGTACCTTCTCTTCATCAACCTGTATACCTTGTGAACTAACAACAAAGCCCAAAAATACAAGTTTATCAGTGTAAAACATGCACTTCTTCAAATTAGCAAACAACTTTTCTTTCCTTAGCACATCTAACACAGATTTTAGATGTACTACATGGTCGTCCACGTTTTTGCTATAAATGAGGATATCATCAAAATAGACAACAACAAATCTACCTATAAATGCACGCAAAACATGGTTCATAAGTCTCATAAAGGTGCTCGGAGCATTACTCAAACCAAAAGGCATAACTAACCATTCATACAAACCATATTTTGTTTTAAAGGCGGTTTTCCACTCATCTCTTTCTTTGATCCTAATTTGATGATAACCACTCTTTAAATCAATTTTTGAAAATATGCAAGACTCATGCAGCTCATCTAAGCGTGGGATAGGATGACGATACTTTACCTTTATATTGTTGATGGCTCGACAATCAACACACATTCTCCACGTCCCATCCTTCTTAGGTACAAGTAGAACCGGAACAGCACATGGACTCATGCTTTCCCTCACGTGCTCTTTCTCCAACAACTCACTGACTTGCCGTTGAAGCTCCTTTGTCTCCTCGGGATTGATCCTATAAGCTGGTCGGTTTGGAATGGTAGCACCGGGGACAAAATCAATTTGATGTTCAATCCCTCGAATCGGAGGTAATCCATGTGGTGTTTCCTCGGGGAAGACATCATCATAGTCCTGTAAAAGAGAGACAATAGAACTAGGCAAAGCATGATCAAGTTCGTTAGTGTTTAAAAATGCCTCCTTGTACAAGAGTACAATCATTGGCTGATTTGAAAGCATCGCTCGCTTGATCTCACTCACTTTTGCATAGAAATTCTTTTGTTTTCTCATAACTCTTGAATAAGTTCGTTGAGTACATCCTTGAACTTTTTCGCCCGTGCTCTTGTAACCGGCCCTATTGGTATTTGAACGACGTCCTTCAAAACGGTGCCTTGATCTCCATCATCCACGCTACCAAAGTAAAGAGCTCCTTTTTTGGAGACATGATGAGTTGATCACCCACTCAACTTATGGATCCGCAACATGACAATAGTCCTCTTCTTTAACAAAAATGATTGTCATTACCAAATCTTCAACTAAAACACTAGCTGCAGTATTTTGATCATCTTCTAGTTATTCTTTTCTTTCTGCTTTTGGACTCGTGCCCTTTATAATCTCTTCCCTTCCTTCCTTATTCTCTATAACAAGAACATGTACATTGTCATAACTCTTGTCCTTTGTGCTATGTAGCTTCTTGCTCTGTTAGCCTTTTTCGGTAAAATGTAGTTAGTCAGATTCAGTTAGGGAGTTGAAATGGATTTTTCTCGTAGTTTCAGCATTGAGGCCAAGGAATTCCAAGTCTATGTTAGTGGTACTGGAGCTGTTAAGTTCTCGAAGTGGAGTTCGAAATCTTTGAGCACGATTTTCCTGGGGGGTATGGGGTTGTGTGGTTTGTGAATTTGGCCAGTAGGTTGTTGGTGGCTGCCTATATTAAAGAATTTGCAGCAAAGTTCAATGAGGCAAGTCATACCCCGAGCTTTTCAAACATCACATGCATTTTGTTTTATATAATGATTAGTAGTACGAGAGACTTAATGACCAAAAGTTCGTATTGGATCAATAAAAAATTTTAAGCAAGTAGGACGTTTTTGTCTCAAAAATTGAACCATATGATTTTATTCTTTTAATATGTTGGGGGATCATTCACGAGATTATGGTTCAAATTTGGAGACTTTTTATTTTTCGGAAGCAAGTAGGACGTTTTATGGAAGCAACTAGGTTAATTTGTGATTATTGGACGATTAGTGAAAAGATTAGCAAAACTTAGTCATTAAGCAAGAGAAATTCGGCTGCCCTAGAGAGTGACACTTATAAAGGCTAGGAAGCATGACAAATCAAAGCTAGAAGCACGACAAATCGATGCAAGAAACACGACACAAAAGGCTAGGACTTAGGTAGCTTGAGGTGTCAACCACCGGTGGACCTAGGTGGTGATTCACCTAAGCTATAGGCTGAATTCCGGTCATAGGTGTGTTGAGCAGCTGCTTAAGGTAGTTGGGTGTCATCACACGGTGGAAGTAGCCTTTTGAGTCACCGGAGCTAGCCTAGACATGTGTCGCGTTGTGATGAATCAAGATTTCCTAGAAATAGGAGGGTGGCCGGCCATTCAAAACCTACACCATTCAAATCTGAAATTTTGTGAGCTTAAACTTGAGAGATAGAATGCAGTGAAGTTGGAGAAAGAGGAGGAAAAAGATTAGTGAAGATTCGGCTTCATAGAGGTAAAGTTTAGTTCGGTTATCCTTGATTTCGATTCAAGAGTTGTGAAGATGATTTGTGAATCTCTTGTAATTCTTTTCTTCAACATATTTTGTTTTTCTTAACATTGTTCTATTTTTTCTAGTGTTCTTGATGTTCTTCGTGTTCTTGATGAAGAACAAGCTTGTCTTTTCGAAAAAATACTATTGTCAAAGTTTGATTCGTTTTCAAAATATTTTTCTACTTTGATCCGATTCTTTTAAAAAATTCTTCCGAAAGTTGTTTTTCAAAACTTGAACATATGTCTTCCCTTCTGATTTCAACACTTTATATGTCAAAATTAGTATTTTCTACGAGGTGATTAAGCTGGTTTTTAACAGAGAAATCAAAGTGTTGTTTTTGTCTTCACAACATTTTCCTTCTAGAAATGTTTTATAATGTTGTGATGATGGAAACGAGTTAAGGTGTTGCATATCATAAATGAGATGTATGGGCGTTGATATGAGACATGCATACTGTGAAGACATGACAGTACTATGCATAAGAGAATGCGTTCACTTGTTGTGACATTCTGGCCTCTCCGTTGTACGCGGAAAGATCCTGTGTTAGGATAACTCACTCTGGAAGCTTGAAGTCCTATTGTGCTCTGGGAGTACTGCTGCAAAGATACGGATGGTTACTTCTAACCCGTCACTCTGGGAGTGAGAGTGGTGGTGATTGATGATTTGAGAATGGAAAAAGGAGAAGATCATTTTTGAGGAAATTGAGTCTTTTCAGTTACTTTTTCTTATTCTGTTGAGTTTTATTGTTGAAATGGGTTTTCTTCAATATCTTAGTTCTTATACTAAGTGGGTTCTCTTTTGTAATACTTCGATATTAATAAAAGGTTCTACTGGTGTTTTGCTTAGAATCCTGTTGTTTCAACGATCCTTCCACTGGTCGTAACCTCAATCTAATAGCAGCGTCCATTAGAATCCGGTTTTCTGGTCCCCATGACTCGAAATTGGAGTATATCGTTGTTGAAGGTTGCGGAAAACTGAAGTTACATGAACCTTCGAATTCGCATGCAACTATGGGGGCCGACATTGCAACTTCCAAGAGAATTATTTATTAGGAGTCTGTTGTTGATGAAGTGGGGAAAGGGGTTAGAGTGTCGTTTTGGAGAAAAAGATATTGGGATTAAGAGAGGAGCTAGACGAGTTGCTTAATCTAATAAATGAGGATGTTGGGCTGGGTATAACGCAACTGGGCTTTTAAAAGGCAACCCGGTGAGGTTGTTTCAAGTGGGTGGTGATTGTTGGCCAATTTCAGTTTTGCCTAAAAACATTAATGCGCAGGGGTCCATTGTGGTCTAGGTGGTGGGTCGGGTAGGATGGGCGATTCAGGTAATACTGGTATGGGTCTTTTGCATTCTGTCGTAGAGGATCCTATATTTGTTGATCCCGCCTCTGTGGTGTTGAGCTTGGCCAGAGGTTCCCACTTCCAGGCGAATGTGGTAGTCCCTGTCAGCGTCGTCTATGAAGGTTGGGGATTGTTCTGTTGTCCCGCCGGCGTCAGAGTTTCTTTCGGGAGTTAAGCACCTAGTTGCCAAAGAGTCCAGTCGATCCTTTAAGCTTTTGGAGTAGACGGGAACGCCTATTTTGGGCGCCACAACTTTGTGTTTCTCCTTGTGTGATACACCAAGGTGGGGTTGCGATGATCGGCGATGACAACGACATCTTTTTAGCTCTCTGTCATCATATGGAAGTGGTTTGTGCTAAGATGAGGTGTTGTTGTGTCTGAGGGGTCTTCTGAGGTTCTATTAGCTATTCTGGAGGGTGGGGATGACTCAAGGGTGGTGTTCTTGAGCCTTGATGTTAAAGGTGCATCAAAATCGATCGTTGTGGAGAGGGAGTTGGTATGTGTTGCAAACGATTGTCATGAGATGGTGTTGGAACTGTTGGCAATTTGTTTTCCCTATGATGTAAGGGAGGAAAGATCAAAAAAGTTTGAGGCATCGAATTGGGATTTTAATATGGTGTCTTCCTTTTTGCAGATGGTGGGGTTGTCTTGTATGGATTATGAGAAAAAGCTGATGAATGTTTTTGATGCCTTGGAGAGGGATAGGGTGCAAATTTGCACCATGACGCCTAGTAGTTCAAGTGTAAAGTTTCTGAGAAAATTGAAGAGTTTGGAGTCTTCAATTAATTATGATGAGAAATCCCCTATTACTGGGAAGGGTAGGAATGAAGGGAGGGTCTTGTTAAGGTTTAAATGAAGTCAAGAATTTTAAGTTGGAATGTAGAGGGCTTAATGATAGGATGAAGTGCGAAGGAATGAGGAATTCGTTGCGAGGGTGGAAGTAGGCCTCACGTGAGTTGATGTAGTTTAGCGGCAGATGACACTCGGGGGGTATTTTAAAATTATGGGATACTATGGTGTTGGAGTTGGTGAATTCGTGTATTGATTCTTTTTTTCTTTCGCTGGTATTTAAAAACTTGGAGGACGAGACTCGTTATATGTTTTCTAGAGTCTACGGACCTAACGATGAGGGTAGTAAGAGATTGTTGTGGAAAGAGCTGGCGGGTGTTTATGCTTAGTGGAATCTCACATTGCGTATGGAGGTGACTTTAATGTAACCCGTTTTCCAAGTGAACGCTCTGGCTTAGGTGGGATTGGGAGTGCTATGGTGAAGTTCTCTAATTTTATTGTTGATAATGGTCTATTGGATATTTTGTTGTCGGGGGGTTTATTTACGTGGTCCAACAAGAGATCTTCTCAGACGTGGTTCAAAATTGATCTTTTTTTTTGCTCAAATTGGTAATCCTTGTTCCCTGAGGTTTCTTAGGAAAGATTGCCGCATTTGTGGATAGCTCTGTGCTTGATTGTTATCGTGATTGTTTGTTTGCCATGCTTGAGAAACCAAACAAAAAATCATATTCTTTGAAAACAAAAATTCATAGTTTTGAAGTTAATTCAGTGCGAAAGTCAAGTTGGATTTCTTTAGTTACTAAGAAAATGCAAGGATAAAAGACTACATAGGATAAATAGCAGTAAGGAGTATCGTTGGGCAGGATGACTCAGTTGCCTCCTTGCCAAATTCGCGTAGGACCTCGTTGATGTTAGCCTAAGGGGAGAGTTGGGAGCCATCAGTTTTGGATGTCATGAAAGATATTGGTGGTGATGACCCTTCTGTACTTATCCCTCAAAGTCCAATATATAAAGTAACTTAATTTACTTGTTTAGGGCTGAGTAAAAAATAAAAAGATAAGATAGCCACATCAAAGATGATCTGAGGAATGATCTCAATCTTTAACACAAAAAAAAAGTTATGCATCCAATCACATTCTTTGTATAAGTTCATGAAAGTGTCTAAATTCCTTAAAATTAGATCAAGGAGAGGCAGACAATTTGACTTGTGCGTTATTATGTTAAAGACAAAGATTACAACCTTTATGATCTTTAATTATCAATACATAACTATTTTTTACAGGTACAATGTATTTCTTTGAGTTAAAATTTGTTAAGAAAGTGTGATTACTATTTTTCTTATGTACACACTCTACTTACGTTATTATTCAATAGGAGATGATTGACCAAGTTTAGATATCTATATCTTTTGAAATGGAGTGGTATATCACATGTCTCGTCTTTTAGGAGCTATAGGGGTACTTAATCAAATGTTTTTTTATTGAACCTCTTTTGCATAAATCATATATGAATTGGTTTTCCCTGGCTTATTGTTTAATGTATGCCACATTATATGTATTCTAATCTAATATAGCGTTAAGTAATATATTAAAACCCTGACCCCTAAATATGAATATTAAAAAGCTAACATAGAAATTTAGAAGGAGAAAGTTATAAATGCTTCAATCGATTCTAGTAAAAGAACATGAATAGTTCTAGGATAACAACTCAAAACTTCTTTATCTCATGTACATTTCCAAATCAACCATTTTAGGAGTTGAAAGTTTCTACTACATTCCATGGGGTCGAAGTTTTCAGTAAAACCTATTGGAAGGCCATCCGACATCGAGGGCTAGTGGTGGAATCCTATAGAGTTGTGTGGTTCTTCTATCATATTTTTTTTGCACACCATGATTATTTGACTGATCAGAAGCAGAAGATTGGTCACTCAAGATATGGTAACTTTAACAAGCATCAAACTCACAACTCTTTGGGGTGTTGTTTGTAGCTAAAAGGTGTTAGAAAAAATTGATCACCTTTTTGTTTTTGTCCTTTACTTATAGAGTATGATATATGCTAAGTGATAAAAGTAAGTTACCTTAATCCAACCATACTTGGAGAGACACTATAGGTTTATAGTCAAACAATAACAATAGGAAGATAGGAAACAAACGTTGTATTGGTGCTTGCTCTAAAAATGCATTTAAGTATGTTGAAATATCTTAGACAATGGTAGGAGCTAGTGTTATTTCTCTATATGGGGTATCAACTAAAAAAAGTAGCCCTTATAGAATTATAGAAGTTATACCAAAGAATAATGTTGTGATTTTCTTCACTCCATTCGTGTAATGTTCTATCTTGCTAGTTTTCTTTTTCAAGTTTGTCTTCTATAATTAGAAGGGCTCTATTCTATCTTTCTTGTGAGGTAAATGCAACCATGTGGGTGTTATTTGATATAGTGGTATTGGAATTTTGACTTGTTATGTTGCTTTGGCCTATGATCATGTCTACCTCATGTGATCTAGCTACATACTCTAATGTGTAGAATGTTCTTGCTGCATATTGTTGTATTTTTAGTCTTATGAGATATATCCCTATATTTGTTCACGTGTTCCGATGCATCCATAGGCTTAATCACAGGTTTTACTTTATTTTTAAAACAAAGAAAATGTTTCTATCAATTACGTCGTGTTTCTAAAATAAACACTTTATGAAAAAAAATGATGATAGTATATTTTAACATGATGGAAATTGGTAAATAGTGTAATGTTCCTATTATTCTCTTTGTTTCATTTATGCTATATTTAGTAAATATTTTTTGTACGTAGATTCTCATTTTCATGCTTATGTAATACCTGTATATATCATCTAATGAACTAAAGGCTATATGAAGTGAAACTACAGTAAAATTTTCTCAATTTCCTACCAGATATCCTTCAAATTTTCTACCAATTTTTCACCATTCTCCATAAAAGTCAATTAAATGTAACATAGATTTTCATGTTAGAAGGATTGACGTATATATTCATTATGGTGGTGTACTTAATCTAGTAATAAATAAAAAAGAATGAAATAAGTTGTGCATGACTTCTTTCTACTTCTTCAAAAAAATTGATAACGAATTTTTTATAGAATGTTATTGAGTTTTGCTCTTTTTGATGCTACATAAAGAATGTCCCTGTATAGTTAAGATTATTTCTACATTAGAGTTTAATCCGGCCTTCTTTGTGGCTTCCATTTTCCTAACGATTATCTGTGAGTCCAAATATCAACCCAAGAGGGGAGATGAATTGGGTTTATAAAAAATTTAGTCCCTTTTTGATAAAAATGCAAATCTGAATATTTAAAGCAATAATAATACCCTAATAACGATAAATGATAACAATAAGTACGAGAGTAGGAAAAAGAGATAACACCGCGATTTTTAGATGCTTCGGCCAAGACTTGCCTACGTCAACCCCCAAGGCTATTGCCTTCCTTGGGCTTCTCCATTATAATCCAATAGTGTCTACATTATAGTTTCTGGGTGCTAAGTGACCGTTACAAGAGTTTTCTCTAGATCTATTGGAAAACGTACATCCTTGTCTTTGCTCTTTTCTCTCACTTTTTGGAGGCTAGGTCGTCAATGATGATGTAGAGAGGCAAAAGGTGTGCAAAAGATCTATTTTCTCTCTCCATAAGGTTCCTTTTATAGGTCTTCAGTCTTGAGGGGTCCTGAGGGCCTTTTCGGAATGTTGGAAAGGTGCCCTAATTGCTACAATGTCTTGATTCACGTGCTGAGTCATCTTTTTAAAAACAACGTCCACGCAGCATGTGTCGACACATATATGTTTATGTATCGACACCTTCATCAAGTCTAGAACTGACTCGCAGGTGCCTGTGGCATGTGTCAACACTTCATCATTTGTCGACACCCTCTTCAAATGTGTCGACACTTTGATTCTCTGTATTGACAATATCGAAATGACAATCTGGGTTCTGTGCTATGTGCCTACACCATGTCAACCATGTGTTGACACCATCTTGGTAGATAGAGTTTTTCAGTGCTTTTTGAAGTCCAATCTTTTTCATTTCAACACAAAAACTCCTACAATGAAAAATATCATAGTTTAGATACAAGCCATAGTGTTTAAATCGAATATAGGGCATAACAAATTAAAGAGATATATAAATATAATTGAGTACTCTCAATTGAATAGTGGATTGACAACCACATGTTCTAAAAATACTTCAAAGCTATTTTGTCATTTGTTATCATCAAAATCGAGTTAGATAGCTCAAGATTAACCTTGGGCTAACAATCTCCCTTTTTTTATGACGACAAATTTCATTTTAAAGATATTTGCAATGAAAACAAAAAACTCCCCCTGAGAAGAAGTGGAGCTTTTTCAAAATAGTTTGTTGGAAAGTACCTTGGAATTTTAGAAAATTTTGCAAGCGTCTCCTTTGTATTTAGAGGTTTTAAAAAAAATATAAACTTGTTAGAAACACTTCTATATCATCCTTCAAACTTCTCAAACTCCATAAGATGATCTCATATCACAAACACTTCAATATTCTTAAAGTAATTAGGAGTTTAGAGTTTTAGAAATACTACCTCGTAGTCAATGACAAAGCTTTGCAAATGTGAGAGACTATTATACCAAATAAGATACCATTTTCAATTAGAGTTAAGTAAGGATAGAAATAATTAACACCAACTCATCCATAGCAAATAATCATATATCAATTAAAGTCCAAAAATTAATGAAAATGCAATGGAATGGAATGTATTCGCTACGTAAAAGAGTACGACAGAAGGTACATATGCTTCTCCCCCTTTGGCATCATCAAAATGAGCTATGGCTCAAGTGGCACCTCCTCCGTATAGGAGGGTCCTGATCCGGGGTTCGAATACCCCCGCCCCCCTCTCCTGGCAGGCTATGACCTGCATTGCCTAAAAAAAAGAATCAGATGGTAGACTTTGTGTCTAGGACAGCTTTCTATGTGACCCAAACTTGTGATATCTTCATCGACAAAGACAAAGATCTTCGTGCCGGTGTTGAGTGAGGGGCCGTGAATTGCTTTTCTCCATAAGTATCGCATTAACCTCGGTTTATGTCCTCTCATCTTTGTAATGAAGGATTGTCTCCAATCATACAATGGTGATGTTTGTTTCCACAATATTTTGGGGCATGGAAATTTCTAGCAAAACAAACACATTCCAATTTTTTTAACTTTTACACATACACACTTTAATTTTCATAAATGCCGATAAATCTCAATAAAATAAATATTCTCAAAATTTCGGGAATATTCCCCAACATTTTGGCAAACAAACATACCCAATGTCATCCGGCAAAGAGTGATCAGGTTGTTGTAGTGGTGGCGAGTGGAGTGAGCCTCATGAGTAATGATCTCCATATCAGTGGTGTGAGTCGCTAGAATGGATTTGATCTCATCAAACTCAGCCACATGTCACAATGTACAAACAAAACCTGCTCCTTGAGATCTGAAACTGAGGCTTCCAAAAGGGCGAGCCTAGTCACCTGTGACCCTGAAGACACTAATCTGCCAACTATTGGAGTACGTGGAGAGGTTGGAACTAGAATCTCATCCTCTGCTCTGTCTTCAGTCCACTTCCTCTGGATCCTCTTCTTCATCTTCTTCTTCCTCAGTATCATCCTCTTGAATCTCTTGAGAATGCGTTGACACTGCTTTCTTAACTCATTCATCATCCTCATTTTGTACAAAGCCCATGAGTCTTAGAGTCTTCTGATTATACTCTCTAGAGACTTTAGGCTTCTCCCCTTCTTCGTCATTGGTGTCTACATCAAACAAATCAAACAACTGAGTGAACAACATCCCATAAGGCAAACCCTGCCACTTCTTCGCATAAGCTGGCTGCCTTCATATGGTTCAATAGGAGGTGGCCAAGATTCATTTGGCGCCTCGTAATCAGGCAGTACATCACAAACAAATCCAGGAAAGTGACATGCTTAAATTTTCCCGTCCTGGAAAGTATAATGTTACAAATCATGTGATGTAACAATCTCCTACATACATTCAGGTCACTGGCAAAGGGTTTCTCAACCTCGGTCAAATCAGGGTCATCCATAACTACCCTAAGGATCTCAATGGGCTCTACATCAGACATACCAGCCCATGTATAGGATTCAAAGAATTTCACCCTAGAATTGGGGGAAAGGGCCACGACATTAAGCCCATTAATAGATAAGTCCAATTATTTTCCCTTCACAAACCCGTGGTAGTCTCAAACATATCAAAATGAATATTGGCATATGACTACTTTCACCAAATATGGAAATGAATCACACTTCAAACTAATAAAGTTGTACCAGCCCAGCAAATCAAACAAAGCTTGAAAGTCGAACCCATTCTCTGAAACCACGACAATAACACCCAACATCCAAAGATTGCCTTTCGATTGGGGAATTCGCAGTGAAATCGTTGTTGGTGGAGTCTAGATCAGAATAGGAGACCCTCTAATGGAGCAGAAGACCCTTATTCTCTTCAAACTCTCTGTCTCAGCCTCGATGTCTCCCCATGATAAAAAAAACTCTCTTCCTTCGGCCACTGGACATCTCGGACGCACTGGAGGAGAGAGAGGGGATATGTGAATCTGTGCTGATGGAGAGGGAATTTGCTGAGATTTAGGGCACGAGAGTGAAGGAATGTGAGGTGCGATGGTGAGAGGAGGCACGAGTCGAGAGTAGGGCACGGGTGAGTTTAAAAATGAGGGAGAAATGGTTTTTAGGTCAAATGGAGTTAAGTATCTGAGGTATCGACTCATTAAACGTAAGAAAAGTTCATGAATGCAAATGAATCGATGTTTTAAAAACTGCTCATTCGAAACATGTGTCGGCACATATGGAAGCATGTGTCAACACATTGCGTATGCACAGGACTTATGTGTCGACGCATAGGACAAAATGTGTTGACACTTACTCAACAGTCTTCTCCAGAAACACAGAGTGTGTCAATACATGGCTGAATAGTGTCGACACATACAGATTCCAAAGAAAACAGTCAAGCAAGTCCAAAAATGTGGACACTTGAGGATTCAAGTGCTGCACATGACATGCAAATATGTAAAATGACATGTTTTCAAACAAAAAATCTATGATGCAATCCAATTAAGCATAAAAGCATATAATTACCTCAAATAATATCCAAATAACACACGAATGATACAATAAGCGGTTTACTGCAAAATAAATCATTCGGGAGGAAAACGCATATCGATCTTTTGACGAATGAAGCAGAAATGATCTTCATTGAGAGGATTCGTGAATATATCAGCAAATTGAAGATCTGTGCTTACAAACTCAAGAATAATGTCACCTTTTTAGCATGATCATGAAGAAAATGATGTTTGATCTCGATATGTTTAGTCCTAAAGTGCTTAATAGGGTTTTTAGAAAGGTTTATGGCACTCCTTATCACACTTAATTGGGATCAGAAAAAATGAAGATTAAAATGTTCCAGTTGTTGATCCATCCACAAAATTTGTGTGCAACAGTTACCAACTGCAATATACTCGGTTTCCGTGGTTGATAAAGCCACAAAATTTTGTTCCTTACAAAACCAAGACATTAGAGATGGGTCATGAAACTGACACGTGTCACTATTACTTTTTATATCAATTTTGCAACTGGCATAATCAACATTCGAATATCCATGGAAATTGAATTCAACACTTTTTGGATAAAACAAACCAAGGTCATGTGTACCTGCAAGATATCGAAATATCCACTTAACCGCAAGGAGGTCTTTAGGGCAAGATTGAAATCTCGCACGCATGCACACGCTAAACATGATATCAAGTCTACTCGCACAAAATTAAAGTAAAGAGTCAATCATATCTCGATACCTTGTTTGGTCGACATCTTTACTTTTTTCATCCTTATCCATTCTGGTTAATGAACTCATTGGTGTACTCATCAGTTTTAAGTTGTACATCTCAAATCTTTTTAGTAGATCTCTTATGTACTTTACTTGGTTAATGAAGATGTTATCATGATTTTGCTTAATCAGAAGCCCGAGAAAGTAATTCAACTTTACCATAAGGCTCATCTCTAATTCACCTTTCATTACATTGTAAATTCCTCACAAATAAGCTCATTAGTAGAACCAAATATGATATCATCAACATATATTTGAACGATATGCAATTCATTATCTTTTTCTTTAGTAAATAGAGTGGTATCGATAATACCTCGTGAAAATCCATTTTCAAAAAGGAAATAACTCAATCGTTCATCCCATGCCCGAGGTGTTTGCTTCAAGCTATATAAAGCTTTTGTGAGCTAGAATAGCACATTTTACATCCATTTGAAATAACTCAAAATCTTTAAAACATGTAAAGGCAAGCAATATGCGAATAGATTCTAAACAAGCAACAGGTGCGAAAGTCTCATCAAAATCGATTCTCTCTTCTTGATTATAACTTTGGGCTACCAACCTTGCCTTGTCCCTTACCATAACCCCAGATTCATTCATTTTGTTTAGAAAAACTCAATGAACTAGATTTCATATCTATTTTTTCTCAAACTCTTTTAATTCATCCTCCATGGCATTGATCCAACTTTCATCATCTTTTGCCTCAGAAATATTTTTTGACTCAATTTGAGAAATTAAGGCAAAATTATTAGCTTAATTATAAGAAAAGCAAGTTTTTACATCTTTCTCAACATTACCAATAACTTGATCCATAGGATAATTTCTGACAAACTTCCAAGCCTTTAGTAGATCATTGTTGCCTTGAGGTGTTTCTTCTTCATGATCTTGTTCATCTTTGTCTTGTGACTGAGAAACTTCTTTCACTTGTAGCAAGTTTCTCACCATCTTTTTCAAGATCTACAACATCATCATCATCTCTTTTTAAAGAAATGTTAGATTCATCAAATACCACATGAATAGATTCTTCAACAACTAAAGTTCTCTTATTAAACACGCGATAAGCCTTAATGAAAATAGAATAACCAAGAACTATACCTTCATAAGCTTTTGCATCAAACTTACCCAAGTTGTATTTGTTGTTGTTGAGAATGAAACATTTGCAACCAAACACTTGAAAATAGTCAATGTTGGGTTTTCTATTTTTTCATAGTTCATATGAAGTTTTTTAAAGAATTGTCATTATCATACATCGGTTCATGACATAGCAGCCAGTGTTAATAGTTTCTGCCCAAAAATAGTCTGGCAAGTTATTTTCACAAAGCATGGTCCTCACCATTTCTTCAAAAGTCATATTACAACCCCGTTTTGTTGAGGAGTCCTAGGAGTCGAGAAGTTATGGTTTATACCAAAATCATCACAAAATTTTGCAAAAGAGAAGTTTTCGAATTCTTTTCAATGGTCACTCTTTATGCTAGAAATATCAAAACCTTTTTTATTTTGAATCTTCTTGCTCAGTTTTTCAAATGCATCAAAAGCCTTATCCTTATGAGCTAAGAAAAAAACTCATGTAAATATACTGTAATCATCAACCACAACAAAGCCATACCGTTTGCCACTCAAGCTTGACGTTCAGGTTGGGCCAAACAAGTCCATGTGTAGAAGTTGAAGTGGCCTAAAAGTGGACACAATATTTTTGGGTTTAAAAGATGTTCTAGTTTGTTTTCCTTTTTGACAAGCAGTACAAATCTTAGCTTCTTCATAAGTAAGGTTCGGCAAACCTGAAACAAGATCCTTTTTGGCTAATTTTGAAATAAGATTCATGCTTGCATGAGCAAGTCTTCTATGCCATAGTCAACTATCCTTGTCACTTAGAGATAAAAGACATTTTACATTTTCAAAAGAGATATTCTCTAAGTGAACAACATACACATCAAGACTTTCTTATTTTCAATATTTTCAACAATGCATATTGATGGTTCAAATATAACTCGGTTTTCCTTTTCATATAATTGACTGAAGCTCAACAAACTATGCTTAAAACTATCAACAAATAGAACATGTTCAATAGTAGGATTAGAAGTCATACCGACATTTCCAATACCAAGAATATTTCCTTTACCGTTATCACAAAAAGTAACCGATCCCTTTTCTTTTAGGTTAAGAGATTTGAACCAACACTTATGCCTTGCCATGTGCTTGGAGCATCCGCTATCAAGAACCCAATATTCCTTGACTTTGGTTGAATTCAAGCACTTCTGCAAAAAAGAATCATTTCTTAATTTTTGGTACCCAAATCATTTTGGGTCCTTTGGTGTTAGAAACGGTTTCCTTCACCTTGTCCTTTGGAATCGAAACAAATTTAATACCACTTGAAGCATTCTTTTTAGTGTAGCAAGAATAGGATTTCTTGATCATATTTGGTGTTCAGGTTGCATAATCTATATGATATAGATGATTTCTTGATCATATAAGAATAGGATTTTTGATCATTGAAAGAATCATAACCAATGCCGCTTTTGTTGAAACAACACCTTTGATAACCAAGAAGAATATCAAGGTTCTTTTTCCCTTATGTGAACCTTGTAAGATCATTCATAAGTGTTTCAACTTTTGATTTTAAAGTTTCACTTTCAGCAATCAAAATACTAGTTTTGTTTTGCAAAGGTATTTCATTTTCTTCCTTGATTCTTGCAAGATCATCTTTAAGAGTAAACATTTGAGTTTTCAAAGCATCATTCTCTTAGTAATATTTTCAAAATTATTTTTAAGAGAACTATACTTTGAAATGATTATTCACTTCAAGGTATTGATCATCAAATGCATCTTGTAATTCATCAAATGAAAAGCATTGTATGTTTGAAGATTGTACCTCATCCTCGCTAAAATTTTCCATCAAACAAAGCTTTACAACTTCTTCTTGTTCGCTATCACTTTTACTCTTTATGATTCTCCCCATGCGGCTAAGAATATTTTCTTCTTATCCTTGAAGTCTCTTAAATTCTTGTGTGATTCAATGTTGGGGCACTCAGATTTGATATGACTGGGTTTTTTACAACCAAAGCTAATGGTATCATTTTTTTTACCGCTATCACCCTTGAAGTTGTTCTTCTTTGGGTACTTCTTGTCACATTGCTTCTTTCCAAAGAACTTATTATATTTCCTTGTAAACAAGGTCATCTCATATTCATCAAAAGATTCTTCACTACTAGAGTAAGAAGCTTTCAAGGCAATTCCTCTTTTTTCTTTTCCCTCAATCTCATCTTTTTTCGCCTGGTTCATCTTATGTATCATGAGGGATCCCATAAGCTCATCAAGAGATAATTTCGTTAAGTCCTTGGCTTCCTGAATAGCTGTAACTTTAGGTTCCCAAGCCTTAGGAAGGCACCTGAGAATTTTTCTCACCATTTTCACATTAGAATAAGTTTTACCAAGAGATTTCAGTTCATTGATAATATCAGTAAAACAAGTAAACATAGCAGAGATAGATTTATCAAATTTCATCTTAAACAGTTCATAGCTATGCACAAGTATACTAATCTTATTCTCTTTAACCTGATTAGTACCTTCATGAGTAACTAACAATTTTTCTCAACCCAATCTTTTTCCTCTTTATGCAAGCCATCTTTATCCTTTGGAAGTCTTGGACCGTTTGTGATGATCTTCCAAAGATCGTAGTCAACAGCTTAAATATAGATTTTCATCCTTGTCTTTCAGTAGTTGTAGCACATTTCATTGAACAAAGAGCTAACAAGAGTAGTCATTAATAAAGATAATAAACTTGGCTTTTGATTCCAATTGTGAGTCCAAATATGAACCCAAGAGGGGGGGGGGTGAATTGGGTTTATAAAAAATTTAGTCCCTTTTTGATAAAAATGCAGATCTGAATATTTAAAGCAATAATACCCTAATAACGATAAATGATAGCAATAAGTACGAGAGTATGGAAGAGAGATAACACCGCGATTTTTAGGTGGTTCTGCCAAGACATGCCTACATCCATCCCAAAGACTATTGTCTTCCTTGGGCTTTTCCACTATAATCCAATATTGTCTACAACTTATCTTCCGAGTACTAAGTTACCATTACAAGAGTTTTTCCTAGCTCACTCTTCAACTCGTTCCCAAATCTCAAAGCCTATGAGATTTTTTCTATCCTCATGGGTAGACCCAAGTATATCCCACACTCAAAGATTTTCAAAGATTAATGTTAGGAATGAATAAATAATAACTCTCAAAGCCAAATCAGTAAAACAAAGCTCAATAAATGACTACAAGACAAGATCTGATGATGATGACAGCAATGTCAAACCAGATCTATTGGAAAACGTGCAGCCTTTGTCTTTTGCTCTTTTCTCTCACTTTTTGGAGGCTAGGTCGTCAATGATGATGTAGGGAGGCAAACGGTGTACAAAAGATCTCTTTTTTCTCTCCATAAGGTTTCCTTTATAGGTCTTTAGTCTTGAGGGATCCTAGGGGTGTCCAAGTGCCACAACATCTTGATTCGTGTGCTGAATCATCTTTTTAAAAACAGTGTTCTCGCAACATGTGTTGATACATATATGACTATGTGCTGACACCTTCATCAAGTCTGGAACTGACTCGCTGATGCCTGTGGAATGTGTCGATACTTCCTTCACCATGTGTCGACACCATCTTCATATGTGTCGACACTTTGCTTCCTATGTGTAGACACCATCAAAAATGGAAATCTGGCTTCTATGCTATATGTCGACACCATGTCAACCATGTGTCGACACCAACTTGGCATATAGTGTTTTTAGTGCTTTTTGAAGTCTAATATTTTCCATTTCAATACGAAAACTCCTACAATGAAAAATATCATAGTTTAGGTGCAAGTTATGGTGTTTAAGTCGAATATAGGGCATAAATAATTAAAGAGAAATATAAATACAATTGAGTACTCTTGATTAAATAGTGGATTGACAACCACGTGTTCTAATTATGGAAGGGGAGCAGTGTCCACGGGTTCAAAGCAAGAGAGAGCAAAAGTCTCAGCTTCGGTATCATAGGAAATCGGGCTATTAGGGGGTGTGGGAGTGACCTCCTCAATAGCAGAGATGAGGCTGGAAGACGGAGGGGTGACCTGGTGGAGGACCGAAGATGGAGAAGACACTGGAGACGTGGGAGAGGTAGCCATCGTGCAAGAGTGAGGGAATGAAGAAGCTGGCCATGCAACATGATTTTTAATAGCCGAAGATGTGAGGGCTGTATTCGTAAAACACCCGAGAGCTGACAGTAGCACTTGATACACCTGAGGGAAAGACTGTGCAGTAGGTGTAGCAGCCGAACTTGTAGGCATAAGAGGACGCTGAATTTGCATCCAAATTCCTGCTAAGTTCGCAATCGGGGGGGCCTGAATATGGTTAAAGGATCCAAATAAATAGCTTGAGACTGTGATGATGAAGAGATCACCAAACCGGAAGAGATCTGATGCTAAGTTGAGTAGTCATAACCTCGCTGATAATCCACCGAGTTCAATAAGTCAAGATAGAAAATACACAATGAAAAACACTAATTATGAGCAGTGGTAAAAGACAGTCCTACCATCTTTTTGAGAAGTAAAAACACTTGAAAACACAGGAAAAAAAAAATCAATTAAGCCAATGTAATAAAATGGGCTTCACAATATCTAGGTTCTAGAAACCTCTATCCAGGTCTCTCTTCCTCCTTATCAAACACCTAAAATCAAAGTTCTTACTTTTGATTAGAAGATGCGCGAGAAATGAGCAAGAGGAAGGCTTGGGACGTGTGTTGCAAAGTGACCCACCAGTAGGAAACCCAGACGGAAAAAGTCATAAAACCCGAATATAAATTAAACACTAGAAAAGTGAAAATGTAAATTCAAAACCACGAACCCATTAAAATATCAATACAAAAGCAAAGTACAATTAATAACAAGACCAACGCTCTGTTTGTATGAACTTTGTATTGGAATTTATCTTGGACTTTTTCAGATTTTGGATGTTTAGTGGTGAAAATTTTTAATTTCAAAAGGTGAAAACTTTCTATGGGGTAACATCTTCTCTTTATAACGAATTTAGCTAGTTGTGCATGGCTTCTTTGTAATTTTTCAATAAAATTATAATTCATTTTCAATAAATTTTTGTATTTTTTTCAAGAAAATTGATAAGGCATTTTCTTCTAGTATGTTATTGGTTGCAGTAAAAATAAAATTATGTACACTTGATAAGTATGTTAGAATTCAATATTTTTTTGAATTTTGCTTCTTCTTTTTTATGTTACATAATGAATGTGCATGTATAGTTAAGATAACTCATACATTAGAGTGTAATCCGGCCTTTTCTATGGCTTCAACTTTTCAGACTATTTTTTAAAAGTTGTTCACTTTAACTCATTTAATATGTTTCAGAACTAGGTAAAAAAAAGTTTTAAACTATCAATGTCTAGTAAAACTTTGACACATAATAATATTAGTTAGAAAGTATTAATCGTATCGTTCTAGGTTTAATCCGGCCTTGCCTTCAAATATCGAATCACTAACTACCTCCTAACAATTTTGAAGCTACTCAGGAAAACGTAGATATGTTAATCTTCTTTATCTCCACTTTTTTTCTTTTAACTTGCTGCAATCACATTTAGGTGATGTTTGAGACTTTTCATAGGGTTGTTACAAAGTTAGTGAAAAGAGTGTAAGAACGCTTGGTTGTATAATAATTAATAGGGTTAAATATACTTTGCACTCATTATATTTGAGGGTGTTGACACATTGCATCTTAATGTTTTATTTTTTAGACATTGATTTTATTATGTTATTTTCCCAACTATTTGTACCCCGAAATGAAATTAGAAAATACATATAACATATTACTTTTTCACATTTCGACTATTTTGGGCAAAACTCTCATAGCGGTAACATTTGATATACCTATAAACTCCATACATCCTATATTTAGAAAGCTCCTCCACTTCTGATGCAAAAGTGGCATTAAACCAACAACCTAAAATGTAGTCCAAAAATGATCCTCCAATATTAATTTGAGAAAGTTTAACAATCTCTCTCAAAATAAGGTCAAACACTTGAAAATAAGGTCAAAGTAAAAGTTTTGAAGTCAATAGTAAAAACTCTATTGTTTTTTAGAAAATAATTCTTACCTTCCATTTGATTTGGCAAATAACATGCAAAATTATCAAAATGCCCCTCTAAGATAAAATTATTAAAAATAAAAAATAATATAAAAATAAAAAATTTAAATAAAATCAATACCTTAGAGATTAAAATGTTAAAATTTTGAGAAAGATTTTGCATGCCACGTGGTAGCCTACGATTAACACTGAGATAATATTTAAAATCCACGTGGGCACCATTCCATTCGTTAATGGCAATTGGGCGGGAAATCAATTTATCTCAAAAGCTTAAATCATAGACCCGAAGGTTGAAATCAATACCTCATGGACTAAAATGTCAAACTTGTAAACCACATAGACATGTATGATAATTAAATCTTTTTATGTAAACATGTTAATCTTTAAGCATGTCAAACATCAATATTTTTAAAGAATAACCAAATACTCAAAAGGAACTTTTTTTTTTAAAAAAACGATCTGAACAAATACCAATTAAGTTTCTAGGGATGACCATAACTCATAACCTAAAAATAGCAACAAGGTGGTGAGAGGTCCCCGTCTATTGATTTTTCAATCGACTGAGGAAATCATTTGCATGAACAAGGTGCTGATCTTTCCAGCTTATTAATTTATTTTGGCGTAAGTAAAAAGGTGCTGATATCTCTGCGTGCATTCAAAGATGCTATTTGCAAAGGACATTGAGGATATCCTGGGGCTAAGATGGAAGAGATTTTAAGTTATGGAAGACAGCTGCAGACGTCTCCAATATTGCTGCGATACGAAATCAAAACGACTCCGTTTTCTGTTAGTCTGTCACCTTCAATAGTTAATTGATTCATATATGTAAATACTCCCACCAAGGATTTGAGAAACCATCTCAATCTTCATCTGAAGTTTTCTATCAAAAACTCAAGTTAGAGGCCTTCTCAAGCTCCATGATTCAGTGAAATAATTTGATTTCCATAGAGAGAATCACCAGACAGGGTACCGGCAACAGCTTTTCCTTTATATTTCTGTTTCCTTTTGACATCTTCCTTTTAGTTTATGCGTCTAATGTCACCAACGCATCATATTCATCCATAAAATATTAAAACGAAAATAATTTTTCACATACATTGTTTTTCTCAACTGCTAGCATGATACATGTTGCTAACAAACTGTCTAGGGTTATTGAGGCACTTCAAGGTCTGGTCTCCGGTCAAGTACATCTCCTGTTGAACCATCTGGAAATGCATCTGGATAGGTGGCCAAAATCCTTGATTTCATGCTCCTGTTAATGTGTGTGTGAGAGAGAAAGTGTAAGAGAGAGAGAGAGTAAGATCACCATGCTACATCAAAGGCTGGAAACCCAAGAGAACAATGTGTAAAAGGAATTCAACTTCAATCAAGATCATGAAATTGATCCAGTACAATGTAAGGAGAAAGGGGGCCTGATTTCTCGTCCTCTTTATTTCATCTCCAAATCCAACCCTTCTGTTATACCACAGGAATCCTGTATTTCCTAATATTTTCAAGAACTTTTCTGCTAAAATCCTATACTTAACTATTCCTATACATCACAACAAGAGCCTGCTGTCTTGCAAAAATTTTGGTGTCAAAGGTTTTCTCCTACATCAAATGTGTTCTAAAGCGTTACGGTTATGTTGCAGTGACCATAACGTTGTTGGTGGTTGTTAATTTGGATGTAGTATATGCTAAAAGAAGGAAACAACAAGAAACATATAAGATGCCCAGCATCTCCATTACTAAGTACAAGGAGAGAGTGGAGAGAAGATTCCAGGCATAGTGGCACAAAGTCGATTTATAACATGCGCATTTCCCGCCTGCTAACACACATCTACAAAGAGAAGGGAGCAGGGTTGGAATAAGCCACTAATGGCTACTGTTCTCATTTAAAGTGGATCCCGTACAAAGTATGAAAATTATTGTCCTTTATAATTCTCAGACAAAATTAGTTGTCTTCCTCATTTGCAATTAAGCTTTCAAACATTTGTAAACCGATTGCTATTAAGATTTAGATGCAGGATCAGAAGACATCTCATGTAATTGTTTCGTTGGATGTTCAAAGGCATATGCAGAGTTATTAGTCTTTTGACTCTTGTATGAACATAGGTAGAGATATAGGTATCATTGAGTATGTTGGCACCTTCAAAATGAAATGATTCAGGAATTTACACAAAAACGTGTTGATATGTGACTAACTACTTGATGGCATTAAAATGAACAAATGATTATCCCAAGAGTCACAGAATTCAATGATATGCCTATGGTTAGCAATTCCAGGGTACCCCATGGCAGAACACCTAAATACACTTGTTTTACCCCTATTTTCTGTATTCTATTATGTTGAAATATTCGTTATCAATGCAACACTGATTATTCTTTGTAAGGCAACAACCTCAAATTCTAAAGTAACCATACTACTGGCAACTAGAAAACATATATCATCGTTAGCTACACTACCAAACTGACTACATGAAAATGCAGGAAGAAACCATTAAGTCTAAATATACTGCACATCTCAAGAATGTACTTGAACAACCCCCTTATAAGTTGTTAATGAAAAGTATTAACAGGTAACAGAATGAAGGACAGTATAAATAATCATTCACCCGGGTTAGAGTAACCAGAGGAAACAATCAGCTTGGAACAAAACACTAGTGCTAACCATACCTTAGTTTCTGAAAAATGTAATCAAGATCTGACTTCATAGACCTCAAAAGACGTGTATTTCTAGAGAGGTCTCCAGAAACCTCAGCAAAGCAATGCTCAGAATACTCATTAAAATGTGACAGCACTGCATTGCCATCCTGCAATCTTCCCAATCTGGAATTTGGAGCACCAAAAGATAAATCAGCAGGGGGGAATTAGTTAGCAGGTGCTAGGTGCCATCCTATATGTGCTTCCCCCCTGCCCCGGGCAATATAGGGCTATAAAATAGTAAACACAAGAAGAAATAAAAGAAAGATCCAGCCACTATATTACGAATATTGCTCTAAAAATCTCTCTTCAATCAGGAACATGGCTTCAATACATTTCCCTTTTCACTAAAGATTGTTATGAATGTATCTTTAACATGATCTATTTGCATCTTTTATCTCAACCGCAGCCAATTTATGTAGCGCACTTAAAAAAAGCGAAAAGGTTATTAAACAGCACAAAAGAAGGTGCAACTAAAGTACACTGGCAGCAAACAAATGGGTCACTCCCGAAGAGAGAAAGTGCTTCACATAGAGTATTGTGAATATAACTTGAACAATTAAAAATGATGTTGAAAGAAGCAATAGAGGCATTCAATTTTGCTTATTTGAGGCTCAATTCAGAACGTTTACTCAGAAGTTGAGATGTGACCTGGAAAAAGCAAAAAGAAGTAGGGAGAGAAAATGTACATAAGATGCTGCAATTGCTTGAGGGAATCCAAATCCTCGGCGTTGATAAGGGTTTTGAATTCTTGAGAAATCTCCTCTGAAGCCGCCCTTATCGATTCTTTCTCCGTCTGCTCCATCTCCGATTGATCACAGAGAGAGAAAGAGAGAGAGAGAGAGAGAGAGAGGGGGGGAGATGCTGATGAAAAGGAACTTTGGGCCATGTATATGGGCTCTATGTTTGGACTCTTGTTAGATCATTTGGGCCAACCCAGATTACTTGGGTGCTTGATCCAACAGAGCGAATTTAATAGAGTTCGCATCAGCGAAACACTAATGGTACTTGGAACTAATTTCGAAAACTATACTTAATCATTTTTTATATATTAAATTGATTCGAAAATGAAACATGAAGGATATGTTACTTTGGAAATTTCCACTAAATTAAAAAACTTGAGAGTATCATACGGAAATTTCCACTATATTTAATGGTACGTCAAATAATTAGTAGCAATTAGATCTTCAATTACGGGTAAATTGCAAATAAGTGATAGTTTGAGAGAATTAATTATCAAGAACGCTAATTTGAGAGGCAAATTGAAAATAAGGTCAATCTCCTTCGACCGAAACATGCCATATGTTTTATTACGTCTAGCTTTAGCTCTGCTTTCATGTTCACTCTATTAATTAAACAAAATATCTAATTTCGTAATCCAAAGTACTATGGAAGCTTTTATCTCATGTTGGACGATGCATAGTTCCTCGGGTATATTTCCCTAATTCTTTTTCCTTTTTTTTTTTTGGTTTTGCATGTTTTCAAATTGAACTCTTTTTTCTTTCGAAAGCCCATCTCGCAGACCTCCAGACTCCCGTACAGTCCCCCCCCCACCAAAAAAAAAGGCCGACTTCCCCATTCCTCATCGACAAGGACGAAGCCCATCATCAGTATTTCTCCTTCTGCAACGCTTCCACCAAAACAGAAACCCCCCACTAACCCTAATTTCTCTCGAGACAAGCGCAAAACAGGCTAAACTAGCTCCAGTCAAACCCCGCCACTAATGAGCAACCTAAAGTTCCAGACCCATGATAGTCTATACCTTCCAGCTAGCTACTAAATCTTTTAAAGACTGCAAACAACACATAAAGATTTCTTGCTTCCACACAGACCCAGACCGGCCCTAGCTGTGAAGAAAAAAAAACCCTAGGACCGCACTTATCTTGGGCATTGTAAAGGATGGGGATCCCCTGCAATTCCCTGCCCGAATTGCAGGGGGCAATTCGGTGAGAGGGAGAGACACAGGTGTGGGTCCCACCCGGGACCCACACCTGCCCGAACAGTAGGGCACTGTTCGGGCAGGTGTGGGTCCCGGGTGGGACCCACACCTCTCTTCCTGCCTCTCACCGAATTGCCCCCTGCAATTCGGGCAGGGAATTGCAGGGGATCCCCATCCCATTGTAAAGCTAGAGATCTTTGCACTTTAATGTGGTTTGGTTCAGGAAACCAACAGTGCCATGAAAAGGATCCAAAAGCACGCTCGTTCTGAACCTCTAACCGCTTAAATACAAAAGGGTATAAATGCCACGACGAAAAAAACTGCTTTTGTGTGTAAGAAAAAGAGAGAGAGAGAGAGAGAGCGTAAGCATGAGCTGATACAACAATCGACAAAAGTCGAAAGCTGAAGGGACTCCACGCGGGAACAGTTCAGTTCCTTTAAACTTGCTCTGCACCAAAAGATAGAGAGCTGCAAGTGAGATATTATATATATTTATATATTTATTCTTTATTGCTTCAGTAGACAGTAAATGGGAGTAAGCGGAGGGGGAAAAGAGCACGAGGCTCGAAAAATACAGTGCCTTTCGCATTCACCTTTAGAAATGCCTCGAATTGCAACACACTGAAAAGGGCAAGAAGATGAAGATCCTAGTCCTATCCCCCTCTACCGGCTTGACCCTCTGCTCCAGTGGCTCCCACTTGATAGATGATGGTAGATGTTAATGATGTCTATGATGTTGATGTCGATGTCGATGGTAGATGCATGTCATGTAAGATGCTGGACATACTCGGTACTTGAGTATAAATAGTAAATGCCAACTAAAAATAAAGGGCTGTGCTGGGCGTCCCGCCCCACGTCAGCCAGCGGGATGCTGGCGGGACGTGGGGGCGGGACGTGGGGCATTTCCCAAAAATAAATGCCAACATTACGTACATGGGAATAGGGATGTACATAAAGTAATCGGTGACGTATGTGTGTGACATACAATTTTACAATCTGAGTTGTATCGAGGCAAAAAGTGAGTTTTATTTAATACGAATAGTTTCTTATATACATGGGTGAGCTGTAACATCCAAACTAACTATCATTATACAAACTAACTTAAGCTGTATAACAGATTCACATTTATTGTAAAAACCCCCCTCAAGCTGGACGATGTATATCAATGAGTCCAAGCTTGGCAACTAAAGTAGAAAATTTGACAAAGACTAAAGACTTTGTAAGTAAATCAGCCAACTGATGATCAATGGTGACATGAAGGGTTTTTACAATATTGCGCTGCACCATTTCCCGAACCACATGACAATTAATGTCAATGTGTTTAGTGCGCTCATGAAAAATGGGATTTGCTGCAATATGTAAGGCGGCTTTGCTATCACAAAACAAAAGGACCGGCTGAGAGTGAGAAACATGAAGATCAGCAAGCAGAGAAGTAAGCCATTTGAGTTCACAGCACACAACAGCCATGGACCGATACTCAGCCTCTGCAGATGAACAACTGACAGTGACTTGCTTCTTCGATTTCCATGAAATCGAAGAATCACCAAGAAACACAGCAAAACCAGTAACAGAACGTCTACTATCGGGGCAAGCAGCCCAATCCGAGTCACAGAAAGTTTTAAGCTGAAGAGAAGATGCACTTGAAAGAAGAATTCTTTGATCAGGACACCCTTTGAGATATCGAAGCACTTTGAGAGCAGCTTCATAATGAGAATGTCGAGGGTGAGATAAAAACTGGCTAAGGGAATTAACAGCAAAGCTAATGTCAGGACGCGTGATTGTAAGATACAATAATCGTCCTATTAAGCGACAATAAACACTCGGATCAGCAAGAAGATCACCAGCTGAAGTAGTCAAGCGTGTATGACAATCCATTGGAACATTGGAAGGTTTGGCAGCTAAGAGACCAACATCAGCAAGAAGTTCCAATGTGTACTTACGTTGACAGAGAGAGATTCCAGAAGAAGACTTGGCAACCTCAAGTCCAAGAAAATGCTTCAAAGGCCCGAGATCCTTAAGCTTGAAACAAGAATCTAACCAAGCTTTAAAAGCTATAACATAAGTGTTAGATTTGGTAGCAAGAATAATATCATCTACATATACCAGAAGAGCAATAAAATCAGACTCATTCAGCTTGATAAACAAAGAATGATCAGATTGAGATTGCTGAAACCCATATTGCGACAGGGTGTTTGAAAATTTCTGGTACCATTGGCGACTTGCTTGTTTGAGTCCATAGAGAGATTTCTTCAATTTACATACTCGGGCATCACCAGGAAAGAAAAACCAAGGAGTTGCATATAGACTTCCTCATCTAACTCACCATGCAAAAATGCATTGTTAACGTCAAGTTGATGTAAATCCCAATGATGAATAGCAGTTAAGGCAAGCAAGCATCAAACAATGGTCAATTTGGCAACCGGAGAAAAAGTGTTAAAATAATCCACCCCTTCATGTTGTGTATAGCCTTTTGCAACTAACCTGTCCTTATGTCTCTCTAAACTCCCATCTGCTCGAAACTTGCATTTATAAACCCATTTGCACCCTATGGCAGTTTTGTTGGGTGGCAATTCAGTCAATTCTCAAGTGTTATCGAGCTCAAGGGCAGTAATTTCAGTCTTCATGGCATCTCTCCATAAAGGATTTTTGACAGCCTCATTATAAAACTTCGGTTCAATGTGAGTGGATAAGGCTAAAGTATATGCTTTGTGAGAAGAAGAAAGTTTAGAGTAGGAAATAGGATATAAAGGAGAACTATCACCTGTACTCGAAGGAAGAGAATTGCTAGTAAAAGTTTCAACCAAATGACAATGATAATCTTGCAAATACACAGGTTGTCTCCTGATTCGTGATGACCTGCGAAGGTTAGTAGAGTTTGGAGATTCTGATGTTGAAGGATCAACTGAAATAGAAAGAGGATTAGAAGAAACAGAGGGCTGAATATCAGAAATGGATGGAGATAATGCAGAAGAAGTAGGAAAGGCAGGAGTAGAAACAGAAGGATGAGAATGAGTAGAAGAAAGTGAAGCATTTGTGGGAGAAGCAGCTGTGGGAATAACTGGAAGGACAACAGTGTTGAGAAAACCAGGACTATCAAAAGGCAGAGGAGTGTGTGAAGATTTGACAAAAGGGAAAACGGTTTCATGAAAAAGAACATGAAGAGAAATAATGATTTTGTGAGTAGCAAGATCAAACAGTTTATAACTCTTAATACCAGGTGGATAACCAATGAAAATGCATGGAGTAGATCTTGCAGAAAACTTATGTTGTGTGTGTTGATGTGTGGAAACATAAGTAAACAACCAAAAGTTTTCATGTGAGTATAAACTGGTGGTGTGTCATATAGAAGCTCAAAAGGGGATCGGTTATGAAGTAATGGAGTAGACAGCCTATTAATGATGTAAACAACAGTAATGAGGCAGTCACTCCAAAATTGAATGGGAAGATGAGCTTGAAAACGTAATGACCTAGCTACATTTAAAAGGTGCTGATGTTTTCTCTCTACAATGGAGTTCTGTTGAGGAGTGTATGCACAACTTCGTTGATTTAAAATACCATGCTGATTATAGAAGGATTGCATGTCAAATTCGAAACCATTATCTGATCGAATAATTTGGACAGATGTATGAAATTGATTTTTAACTAAGAGACAAAAAGATTGAAGGTATTGGCGTGTATCAGATTTAGCTTTCATGAGATATATCCACGTGCATCTTGAATAATCATCAACAATGGACAGAAAATATTGAAAACCATTATATGAACAAACTTGAAAAGGTCCTCATATGTCAACATGAATAAGCTGAAAGATGTTCTGAGATTGAGATTCACTTGAAGAAAAGGGAAGCCTTTTCTGTTTACTAAGATGACAAGTATCACAAGGTATAGAAGAACATGAAGCTGAAACATCATGTAAAGGTAAGACATGTTTTATTAGCTTCAAACGCGAAGGAGAAAGATGTCCTAGGCGACAATGCCATAGAAAATCTGATTGCTGAACAGTAAAATTGCAAGCAAGTGATTTATTAGAACCAGGAGAAGCTGTGACAGGCTGCAGGAAATGATAGAGGCCTTGAAACAGTTTAGCTATGTCAATCGTCTTCCAAGGAGCAAGGGCCTGAATAAAACAAAAATCATGTGGAAAGAGAAGACAACAAGACAATTCAGAGGTTAGTTTACTTGCTGAAATGAGATTGACATTAAAATTGGGAATGAATAACACGTTTGTAAGGACAAACCTATCAGAAAATGCTACTGTGCCAACATGAGTAGCAATGACAAAATGATTATTTGGAAGTTTGATTTTCAAGTGTACCGTGGAAATGATGTTGGTTAAGAGATCAAGAGAACCAACCATATAGTGGGTAGCCCCAGTATCAAGGATCCAAGAATGTGAGGTATTTTGACATTGATTTGAAGAAAAATCATATGAGAGATTACCTGAAAAAATTGGGAACAAGTGAAGAGGCAGAGACTGAAGGTGTAAACACATGATTAACCGAAGGAGAATTAGGAATTGAGGACATCATATTCTGTTGTTGAAGAGACTAAATGAGACTTTGGCACTGCTATTGAATACATGATAACTCTGGAGTTGAACTGAGATCTGAATCAAGAGAGGTATTGTGAGCAGTAGGAGTGCTGGAAGCATTTCGACCCTTAGTGAATTTGAATCTAGGTGGAAAACCTTGAAGTCGATAACATTTGTCTATAGTATGGCCTGTCTTCCAACAGTGTGTACAGAATAGTTTTGAAACTGATTTTCCACCAAAAGATCGAGTAGGAGCAGCTTTAAGGACCATGACAACCGATTCAGATACTGAAATAGTTGTACCCCCAAGTTGGTCCTCTTCTTGAACAACAAGAGAGAAAACTTTGTTGATGGCTGGGAGGGGATCGTATAACAAAATTTGACATCTGACATGAGAAAACTTATCATCAAGTCCCATGAGAAATTGCAAAATAAACTCTCGTTCTTGTGCTGCAAGAACAGACTTAGTAGCCTTACACTCCGATCCACAGATACAAATATCAAGAGAAGAGAAAGATTGTAGTTCATCCCAATGCATTTTTAATTTTGTAAAATAGGTACTGACAGAGGTAGCACCTTGAGAAAGAGTAGCAAAATTCTTTCTAGTGTGAAAAATTCTTGGACCATTTGACTGGGTAAATCTTTCTCGAAGATCATTCTAGAGATGTTGTGCTGAATCAACGTAAAGAACAGATGCTGCTAGTTCTTTGGAGATAGAATTCAGAATCCATGAAGTAACAATCAGATTGCATCTGCCCCATCCAAAATAAGATGAACTAGTTGGATCTGGTTTGATGATACTGTCATTCACAAATCCGAGTTTATTTTTGAAATGAGTGCCATAATCATGGACCTGCTCCATGTTAAATAATTATGTGCCCCAAGAAGAGGCTGTGACACTAATGATGCATTCGGATTTCCAGCATAGTGAATATACAGAGGATTCGAAGGATCTTCCATAGGAACAAATGGAATTTGAGGATTTGAAGGAGAAATGGGATTGATGTGAGGAGGATTGGAAGGAGAGTGAGGTTGATCGTGTGTTTCTTCTGAGGTTTGAGTAGTCATGCTCAGTTTGTAGAAGGAAGAACGTAGAAGAATGTAGAAGAAGTTCGCAGAAGTTTTAATTTTACTCTGATACCATTTTACCATCTGAGTTGTGAGTTGTATCGAGGCAAAAAGTGAATTTTATTCAATACGATTAGTTTCTTATATACACATGAGTGAGCTGTAACATCCAAACTAACTAACAGCATACAAACTAACTTAAGCTGAATATCATATTCACAGTTATTGTAAAATACAAGGTGCACGCGTAGTGGGGCTGGGGCCCGCATCATATCGTATTTCTTCCCCGGCGAGGAAAGTGGTGTACCGTGCTCTGATTGGTCAGAAAGTGCTGGGTATTTTGCCTACAAATGTTGGCTTATCTTTTCGGTGCGCTCCTGCCTTCCCGCATATGGACTGGACCAGTAACGTGGGCCTCCACAAGATAATTGTTGCCATTGCTTGACGATAATACCCAGTGGCGGAGCCAGAAACCCAATTAATGGGGGGCAAACTTTTAAGGAAAAATGACAAAAATTTTTTTTTTACTATTTAATACAAAAAAATGTCTTAAGAGTATAAATAAAAAAAAATTAAGGACTAAAAACACTAAAAATATTGAAATACACGTACCGTACTATTTGCTGATACTGAGAGGTGACATTAAAGATTAAATTCTTGTTGTTCAAGACACCAATAGAGCACAAACTAATCACACAAACAAAAGTATTTATATATATATTCTTTGTAAAACAAAACACATAAATGAAATAAAGTATTTTCAGCAATATAACTTTTTACTTCAATAAATGAAGTACTTATTTTTGTTGCTAGAAAGGATGTGCCCTATGCTCAATAAGTCCTGCTGAATTTGTTGGGATTTATAAAAAGAAAACATAACACATAAATGAGAAAAATAAACAATTACTGTATTTCTATTATTCTTGAAAGAAACAATAGCAAAACGAAGCATACTGGAAAAAGAAGCCAAATTATCCAAAGTTCAAAAAGAATCCAGGTTCCAATGGCATAAAAATACTTCTCACCCTTGCTATAGTTTTTTTTAGTGTGACAGTACTATTGAATACGAGCTTCTCAAGAGTGGAATCTCTATCAACAATAAAATAACTCGAAATTGCAAGGAGGAAATACATACTTGGTAAATGATAATAGAAAAAAAAAATTGGACAAAAATTTTAATTTTAACATCCAAATAACTATTCTACTTCTCTTACAAAATGAGAAAACAGAAAAATCGTAGTTCAAAGTGCTCATTACCTGGCTAAATTAATGGCTAAAATTTTGAAAAAATAGATTTATAACTTGATCCAAACGTCACAAATTACAATGGAAAAGAAGTTCCAACTTTAGAGAAAGACAATTAAAAACAAGTCAATCTCATGGGCTATGAAAAATCAGACCTAAACAAACAAAAGATAGATGAAAATGAGTCTTACTTCAACTTTGGATTTTCATAAATTGTGGAGAAGTCAGACATGTAAAATTAGATGATGATAGTGACAATAAAATGATATAACCAATGATTCTCTAGTAAGTAAAGATAGACACGCAACACACTTGAATAATTGAATTATCACTTATCCAACAAGAGCACACCACCCCCTTTCTCAGTATTTGCGATATCCAAATTCTCAACCAAGTCCAACATAAAAGGCAAAAGAACAAAAAAAAAGCAGTACTAGAATAGTAAAAACATCTATTTCAATGATTACAACACACAACGATTATCAGGACTTAGGAGAAATATATGAAATATTCGTCGCAAAATTCACGATAACGTCGACAAGTTAATGTAGGATTTCAAGTTTTGACATAAATAAATATCTCTCTGCTTATTCTTTTAATTTGATTTTGAGGTATTAGGCTGCTTGGATTTTAAGGGGGGCGGGCTGATTCATCTAGGCAGGCAAGGGGGGCAAGCATAATTTTATTTGGCCAAGGGGGGCAAACCTAATAAAAAATAAAAAAATACATGTAAAAAAAATTTTGGGGGGGAGCCAACCGGGGCAATGGCCCCGGTTCGCCCCCCCTCCCTCTGCCTGTGATAATACCCATCCAAAGTCAAAGCTATAGCGATTTTGTGTACAGGCTAAAATGAAAGTCTTTTTATGAGAATCTAAAAATCTATACGGGAAGAGATGAAGGGAAAAACTTAAAAATTATAAATTAGTTTTTTGAGTTTCTGAACGTGTTATGTATGTACCCATTTTGAAGTCCAATTGGTCCAGCAGATCAGCATTTGATTAGAAAATTTTAACAATATCAAATGTAATATGCAAAATGTCAATGGGCATGAGATTAGCCCTTTATTTTGCAGGACGGGGGCATTTTCTTCATTCCGGCAGAAAGAGTGTTGAAGGACGCAAGAGACGAGTCAATTCTAATCAGGATTGGGAGAAATTTAGGCTAGAAATATTTTTTGAAAATATATTTTATTAGAAATAGAGTTGATTTTTTTGTTGAGATCTCTGAAGAGTTTGTTAAAAGTGAATAGAGTTTGTAAAAAATTTATTAAAATTTGTTTAAATTTATAAAAATATTACTAAAATTTGTAAAAAAAATATTATAATTGATGAAAAAGTGATGTAAATTTTGACAGTAAACTTATATTTTCTTTTAAAAAAATTAAAAGAAAAAATGGGAAGAAAATTGGAAAGAAACAAAGGACGTGGATCGGAGCGTCACAAGAATGCCACACTAGCCGCTCCTCCAATCCGGAGCAAACAAGTGTATATCTACCAAAATAGCTTAGGGACATCATTGTCTATTTACTTATCTTTTTGTCTTTTTCCTGCTCCTCTGTTTTAGATGAATAAGGAATGTTACATGTATATATTTTTTGTGCTTTTTGTATATCAATGAGAATAAGATTATTCTCCTCAAGGTTTTCTGACATGGTATCAGAGGGGGGAGAATAGTCTTCAGCGCTGTCGTCACCTAAACCCTAGAAAATATCCTCCTCTTCATCTTTTCTCCTCAATCTCTCGAATCTCCTCATCATTGTCTCACTAAGCTATGGCTTCGAGTTGCAGCACAGAGACTTCTTCAAGCTCCTCCAGTTCTAGTTCTTCGAATCGTTCCACAGGCAATCTGGCTCCTTGCGAAGATCCTAACTCACATTTTTTTCCATCCTAGTGACAATGCAAACACTGTGATTGTCACTCCTGAACTTATTGGTTCGAACTACCTCTCCTGGAGCCATGCTTTTATGCTTGCTATCTCTATGAAGAATAAGTTTGGGTTTCTTGATGGGTCAGTGCCGACTCCTCAACCGACAGACCCTCTTTACACTTATTGGTTGCGCTGCAACAATCTATTGCTTTCATGGATTCTGAAATCGATTTCACAAGATATTGCTTCCAAAGTGCTCTACATCAACTCTGCATAACAAGTGTGGGACAAATTGAAAACTCGTTTTGCACAACCTGACGATGCTAGGATTTTTCATCTGCAATATCAACTCAGCAATCTTATTCAAGGGAGTCTCTCTGTAAGTGACTACTTCACTCAATTATATGCCATTTGGGAAGAATTGAGGATTTATCGTTCATTACCTTTTTGTTCTTGTGGGCACTGCACATGTGATCCTTTGCAAAATATTGGAGTTATTCAACAAAATGATTATGTATTCAAGTTTCTAATGGGTCTTAATGATTCATATTCTACTATTCGTGGTCAAATCATTTTGATGACTCCAATACCTTCACTTGACCGAGTATTCTCTATGGTTTTACAAGAAGAACGACAGAGGGAAGCTAGAACCCTGACTATGCCTAATCTTGAATCTTCTGCCTTGGCCGTTTATCGGCCTAATTTCAAAAAGAAAGAAAAAACTGATGTCATTTGTGGCCATTGTGGGAAACCGGGGCACACAAAGGATAAATGCTACAGGCTCATTGGTTTCCCACCTAGTTTCAAATTCACGAAATCGAAAGGGCATTCTAATTCCTTGGTTGGAACTGGACATTCTGCTAATCAAGTTGTGATGCAGAATCAAAATGAGGAGAAAAAACAATACCGATACACCCCCTATTCCTTTCACACAGGCGCAAGTTCAGCAATTACTTGCTTTGCTTAATGGTCAAGGTCCATAGTTTGATAGAGGACCAAACAACCCTACTTTGCAATCCTCAAAAGCCATGAACATCACCACACAAGAGTCAAATTCATCTGGCAATGTTGCCATGTCCAACTTTGCAGGTAGTGTCTCACCTCCATCTAATTTTTTTGGCTCTTCGTTTAGTTCAAATTCTTCCATTTTTTCACCCACACACCATCATCATTTTGTCTCTTTACTGACCAGTGAAGCACCGGGTCTATTGTCCACACCCTAGATACTTGACACAGGAGCTACTGATCACATGGTTTGCTCTTTATCTTTTTCCACATCTATTACTTGTGCCGTAAATACCTTCGTTCAACTACCAAATGGAACAAAGGTACAAGTCACACACAGAGGCATTGTGAAATTTTCAGAACATTTGATCCTAACCAATGTCCTTTGTGTTCCCTCTTTTACCTTTAATCTTATATCTGTCAGCAAACTCACTCACAACCAAGACACTTGTCTAATTTTTCTAGCAAACTATTGTCTTATCCAGGTCCTGTCTTCATGGATGACGATTGGTCTTGCTAGAGTCAAAACTGGTCTTTATTTTTTGCTGCATTCAACTGATGACTGCCTACCTAGAGGTCTATCTCATTCCAAGAATCCCACGAGAGTCAATCATGCTGCTGTACATTCAGATTTTGATCTTTGGCATTTTAGGTTAGGACATCTCTCTGTAAATCGAATGAACTTGATTCATTCCAATTTTCCTGATGTAAAAGCCAATCAAGACTTACAATGTACAGAATGCCATTTTGTAAGACAAAGAAGATCTTCTTTTCCTATTAGTGTTAAATCTACTTCTGTTGCTTTTGAATTGATCCACTGCGACATATGAGGTCCTTATTCTCGTCCTTCCCTCAATGGTTATCATTATTTCTTAACTATCGTTGATGATTACACTCGAGTCACATGGGTTTATCTCATTAAGCATAAATCAGAAACTTCATCTCTCTTGCAATCATTTTTCCGTCTTGTTCAAACTCAATTCAACACAAAAATTAAAGGAGTTCGATCTGATAATGGTGCTGAATTTTTTATGCCTGAGTTTTATAGTCAAAATGGGACCTTATACCAAAGATCTTGTGTTGCTACACCCCAACAAAACGGGGTAGTCGAGAGGAAGCACCAACACCTCTTAAATGTGGCACGGTCAGTTCTTTTTCAAGCCTCCCTACCAATCAAATTTTGGGGTGGCCATTCTTACCTCAGCATATTTGATTAACCGTATGCCTACTCTACTTCTAGGGAACAAAAGTCCTTATGAAATGCTTTTCTCCACTCTTCCATCTTATTCACATCTTCGGGTTTTTGGTTCATTGTGTTATGCAGCCACCTTGAAACATGGTCGCACCAAATTTGATCCTAGATCCCGAAGATACATCTTTATTGGATACCCTTTTGGGATCAAAGGATACAAATTGTACGACCTTGAAAGTAACTCCACTTTCATTTCTCGAGATGTCATTTTTTATGAATCCACTTTTCCTTTCCACAATGCTCCACAAAACACCTCTTTTAATCCTCCACTCACATCAGATATTGTCATTCCCAATGTTCCCCCATCTATTGACATTCCTTTTCCCATTATAGAACCGGATCCTCCTCAAAATACCAGTCCACTAGATCTAGAGATAGGTCGATTAACCACTGAAAATGTCTCTTCCTCTTTATCTTCTCCACTCATTCCTTCCTCTACTCAACCTGGTCATTCTCTCATTCCTTTGAGAAGGTCTACTAGGGACAGACAGCCTCCAACATACCTGCAGCAATTTCATTGCGAGTTAGTTCATTCACCACCTCACCAATCCAATTCTTCCCCTTCCACTACCCTTTCATTTCGGTCTCCTCATGTGTCCACACACCATCCCTTGGCTGCCCATTTAACCTATCAAAACCTATCTAGCTCACACAAGGCATTCAACCTCTCACTATCTCTCACTCATGAGCAGGCTGTTGTTTTTTACCATTGGCAGCAAGCAATGGCTGCTGAACTTGTTGCTTTGCAGCAAAATAATATCTGGACCTCTCAACAAAAGACCCATTAGATGCAAGTGGGTCTACAAAGTTAAATTGCGATCTGATGGGAGTATTGAGAGGCACAAAGCACAACTTGTTGGCAAGGGATACACTCAGAAGGAAGGGTTGGATTATCAAGAAACATTCAGTCCTGTGGCTAAGTTAACCACTGTCAAGGTTTTTCTTGCCTTAGCCTCCATCAATCATTGACATCTCTCTCAATTAGATGTTCATAACGCTTTCTTACATGGTGATTTGGATGAATAAGTGTACATGGATATTTCGCCCGGCTTCCACCATAAGGGGGAGAATGTCGAAGGTTGCAAGCTTAACAAAGCACTTTATGGGCTAAAACAAGCTTCTCGCCAATGGTACTCCAAATTTTCTGCTGCTTTACTCTATTGGTTTTATTCAATCAAAATCTGATTATACCTTGTTCACCAAAGTCAACAAGCACTCTTTCATTGCCTTATTGGTTTATGTTGATGACATATTGGTTGGTAGTAATGATCTCTCTGCCATTGAGTCTCTCAAGTGCTACTTGCATAGTCAATTTCGAATTAAGGATCTTGGCAATCTCAAATATTTTTTGGGTCTGGAAGTAGCTAGATCAACCTCGGGTATTTCTTTATGTCAACGTAAATATTCTCTTAAGATTCTCCAAGATGCAGGTAAGTTGGGTTCTAAATCAATTTCCACACCTATGGAACTTAATCATAAGCTCTCTCATTCCAATGAAGAGCTTCTTTCAGATGCCACCAGCTACAAACGCCTCATTGGGAGGCTCATCTACCTCAACATAACTCGTCCAGACATTACTTATGTTGTCACCATTCTTAGCCAATTCGTGGATCGACCCTGCCAAGTCCATATGCATGCTGCCACCCGAGTTCTAAAGTACCTCAAGGGCTCCATTGGGCAAGGTTTATTTTTTTCCAGCAGCTCCTCTCTTCAGTTAAGAGCATACAGTGACTCTGATTGGGCCTCTTGTCCTGACACTCGGAGATCTATCACGGGCTATTGTGTGTTTCTCGGTGATTCTCTTATTAGTTGGAAGTCTAAGAAGCAGAATATAGAGCCCTTGCCTCAACCACTTCAGAGATCATTTGACTTCTCCAACTCTTGACAGATTTTCGCCTTGTGCATCCTCAACCAGTACTACTTCTCTGTGATAATCAAGCTGCCATAAATTTGAGCAAGAATCCGGTCTTTCACGAACCCACAAAACACATCGAGCTTGATTGTCATTTTGTTCGAGATCATGTGCTCATTGGTAAGATCAAACCAGTTCACATCCCATCCAAATATCAGCTAACTGATTCCTTTACCAAAACCCTCACTGCTCTCCAATTCCAGTTTCTGATGTCCAAGATGGGCCTTCTCAACATTTAGGCACCTCTTGAGGGGGAGTCACAAGAATGCCACACCAGCAGCTCCTCCGGAGCAAACAAGTGTATATCTACCAAAATAGCTTAGGGACATCATTGTCTATTTACTTATCTTTTTGTCTTTTTCCTGCTCCTCTGTTTTAGATGAATAAGTAATGTCACGGGTATATATTTTTTGTGCTTTTTGTATTTAAATGATGAGATTTTTCTCCTCAAGGTTTTCTGACAGAGCGGCAGGGAGTGGGGGTAAGGTGGTGCTTACCGGCTTACCGAAAGGCTGTACAACCACGAAAGCCGTAGGGAAATGGGACTGAGACTGCATCAGCATTCTGGAACTCTGCACAGAGAGAGAGATGGGTTGGGGCACGTCTTTGAAGAGGTAAATACTGACGTGGCTGTGAGTTGAAAACGTAAAGATGCCTTTAATTCCATCCATTGACTAATTGCAAGGCTCTTGGCTTTCCGTGGGTATAGATTCTTATTGTCCCACGCATATCTGTTTATCCAACAGAATTGAAGATTCTCCTCGTCAGTTCCGTTCCGACGTGGGCCCTGTCCCAACGGCAAGATTTTCGTTTTCCTGAGCAGTGTGTTAGGTTTGTTTTTAAAATTTTATCAAAATAAATTTTGTGTGAGTATTTTACTAAGTATTGAGATAGATGAATGAGTGATAAAAATAAAAATAAAATTTTAAAATGTATTTAATAAAAATAAAATTTTATTTAATAAACGTCAAATTACTTTTAATTTTTTTTATCGATTGCGGCGCCACCTCATTGATTTGGGACCATAACCTTCGAGTACCTTTTTTTATTTTTTTATCAAATCCAAATATTTGGTGGGATATGGATTCAAGTCAGCCTGTGTTTGGTGAGTGTCACGCCCCGAACGGCATCCCGCAGGGACCGTGACAGCCGCGAGCTATCCCCCGGATGACTCCAGCGTTCTTACTTATTTTCTTACTTGATTACGGCGGAAACGTATAGGATCGCGAGGGGTTCGAGCAAATACTTACATAAACAGGGTTCTCAATAAGTTCATACAAAACATATAATTAACATATTAGAACCCAATTAGTGACGCTCGTGTCACTATCAACAAAATGCGAAACATAATATCTTGGGCATCTAGGTCAGGTAGTCCTCCTGACTCTCTTCACCTGATACATCTGGAATGACACAATTTTTAAAAAAAACGTGAGTAAAAAAGACTCAGTAAGGGAAAAGACGTAAAACTTAAATCATGCTCTTGACTCATGCTTGCTTAATCATGAAAGAAAGAAAACTTGATAATTGATGCATATGCATGCTCATGAATTATGCATATGCTCTTGTTTAGTGTTTTCGGCCCTAGGCCCTTGAAAACCACTTCCTTTCATACTTGCTTGTAAAACTGGCCCTTGGCCCTTAAAAATCTTTCTTTCGTACTTGTGCCCTTGTTGGCCTTATCATAATTATTTCATGTCTTTTACTTGCGGGCTCGCTCCATTTGACCCCTGAAGTCAGGGTTGTGCGTTCCCTTCGGAACCGTCCCCGAATTCCCTTGGAGACCTTAACATCTGGTCGAGCTAGCCCGTAGTTGCCCCAGGCCTGATGGCTAGACACGACCCTTGGAGGCACCACACCTTCTCAATGTCCTTCAGTGTGGCTTGCACAGCCTCTTGGATTCACCCATCCTTCTCATAAATGTCCTTCGGTATGGGAGTCCAACTTAATGGTACGGTACCGACCAGTGCCCTTAATCTTAACTTATCGTTTCATAAAACTTCTCATATTCTTTTCATAAAAATCATTGCATAATTTTCTTCTTGAAAAATTCATGCAATGCACATGTCATGTCATGCTTGCTTAAAATTCATACTTGCTTAAAATTCATGCTTGTTCATGAAATTCATATCATGTCATGCTTTCTTAAAATCCATACTTGTTCATGAAACGATGCAGTGTGTCATTCCAGTTTTGAAAAGAAATACTTACTGTCCACTTACAGTATCCACTTACTCTTGGTCTTCTTGTTCGTATATACAGACACGTGGATCGCCTACAAGCGATTCAAATATTCTTTTAGACTTTAAGAATTATGAAATCATTTCTTTTTTTTTAAATCAGTCATCAATCGAAGATATATATATATATATATACATATTACTGAAATTCATTTAATTACAAAATAATTATTTTATTCTTTTCCTTAAATATTCAAAACTTAGCTTATTAAATCATTAATATTTTTATTGAAATAAAAATATATTTATCCATGTACATGTCTCGATTAGGGTTAAATAATACTCATAGGTTTAGATTTAAACCTAAGTCTCTTTTTATTACACGTACTACATTAAAACCTTATTTCTAACTATTAATAAATTATTCATGATTAAATCTTAACTTAGACTTTAACCCTCAAATAAAACCCGAGTAAAGCTTAACTAGGGTTCCAATAATATTTAATAAAGATCATGGCTCTATAATATTATTCCAACTAGCCTAACCCTAATTCTTCTCATCCAACACAACAATGAAAATACATAAATCATGAATTGCACTTAGGGTTAACTTTTCTTGCAACTTTCGGCCACTACCATTTATGCACCAATTAAATCACAACTTTTTCTCCAAGGGTGATCCCATCCTCCAATCAACAATTTCACAACCTAATATCTATAATTCAAAGCACCAACACCATACACTATACTCATGGCATTCGGCCAACACATGTTTTTACCCAATGATTAGTTTTCTTTTATTTCCTTCAACATGCATGCTTCCAATACTTAACATAATCATCTACTATGCATTTAAGGTCATAAATCTTGCACATTTTAAGGCCAATGTCCAGATCTACACATATTCAAAACTATACATGAAAATCCACATAGCTTATTTTCGGCCTTACCCCAAAATGTACCCTTTTCATGCTAAAAATTATATCATGCATATCCTTTTCATTTGTGACCTAACTAGCATGCATACACTTAATCCTTTTTATCAAATAATTCCATCAACAATAGATCTACTCTTTATTCACACTAATATCCATAGATCTAAACAAAGATATCATTTTTCATCACCCAACATATCAAAAACTTAGATCTAACTTCCTTTAGCTTGCATTGTTCTCCATTTACATTTTTCTTCACATACAACCTTAGATCTAGGGCTTCCATGGTTAGATCTAGCATGTAAACAACTTAGGGTTCCTAAGCATCCAAGATCTAACAACATCAAGGCATCTATCAAAATAAAACTTCAAGATCTTATACATAGGCCATTCGGCCACTCATGCTAACCCAACAAAATCATTTTAGCCTTACCTTGTTGTTTGTCCAAGCTTGAGCACCTAGAAAATAAGGTACCTTTGGTTAGTACTTTTGAAGCTCAAGACAAAATCATCAATGAAACTAAACTCACCTTCAACCTTTACCAACTCTTCCTATCCTTTTCCTCCTTCAAAGATTCGGTCCACCCTCTTTAGAAATGACCAAGCTTGGTTTAAAAGAAGCTCTATGGTGGTGAAGAGGGCATGGTAAGCTTGAAGAAAAATGGTGTCAAATGACTAGGGTTTTCAAGGTAGGACTTTTGTCTACAACAAGAGAGATTTACTTGGCTTTTGGAATGGGTTTTGGCAAGCTAGATGGAAGTGGTTTAGAGGCAAGATGAAATGCACAAACCTTGAACTCTTGAGTGTGAGATTCGGTCAAGGCTTGAAAATGGGAGAGAATGGAGAGGTTTGCAATATTCGGCCAAGGCTTGGAATGAGAGAGAGTTGAGTGAAATGGGGGGGGTTCGGTCATGGCATTAGCAAGGGGATTGGTGTGAGATTGAGTCTCCCCATGCAACCCTAAGGCTATGACATAGGGTTTGAGAGAGAGAATGGTCATGAGAGAATTTGAAAGAGGGAGGGGGGATGAATGGAGGGGTTGGCCGACCAAGGCCATGTCCACATCCTTCTCTCTCTCTTTCTTTCATCTTTTCTCCCCATCAAATCTTGTCCCCTTAGCCAAGCTTGTGTTTGAATTACATCACTCTCTCTCCTCCCTTGAGTCCATCGACCAACACTCCTTCTCTTTGCTTTTCTCTTCTCTTTTTACTTCAATGCCTTGTCTTATCAATTCTTACACACTTACACCTTCTTACACATCTCTTACACATCACATGACACCTCACTTTGGCTTCCAAATTTCCTCTCCTTGCCTTTCACGTAGAAGCCCTCCTTTGCTTAGTTTGGTTGCTTTTCAACCAACCTAGTTACTTCCACATTAATATGAAACTAACTTTCAACTTGGTTTTCACTTATCACCTAACTTATCACTTTATAAGCTCTCTTACTTATCTATCCATTCCAATAGCTTATCACCTTACAAGTATGATATCTTATCATGTGATAATGGCCTTAGCCTATCTCTACAATAATCACAAGGCCTTATCACTCTAAAAGTTTCCTAACTTATCGTGCTTGCTTATCACTATGATAAGCAAGTGTGCTTATCAATTAATTCATATGGAAATTCTAATAATATAGAATACATCATAATGTTACATGTCACATACAATATTTAATCCATGTATTAAAAAGAATTTCATTATTTAATCTATTAAAAATTTCGGCTTATACAAGGGAATTATTAAAGCATAATTCAAATTATATGGTCCATGAATCATATTAGGTAAATGAAAAATATCAATTTGTAAAAGAGGAACTTACTTGCAAATTTCGGCTCTTAACATAATATAATTTATACTTGCATAAAATGGCATATTAATTATTTAAAGAGATTTTATGAAATAAAATCCCATTTTAATCGAAATACCATAACATAAAAAATTAGGCCATACATTGGCCAAAACATAGCCCCATTAAGAAATAAAAACTATTACATTGGAAAAATAAAATAATACATAAGCAATTACGTAGGAGAAAATCGGGGTCTCACAGTGAGTCCCTAACTTATATAGCATATGTAGGGCTGTACAATGCCACCGGGAAATTCCGGTGGCACCGGCACCGGTACCGGCACCGGGTTTCCGGTTTTTGGTCTAACCGGTGCCGGTGTAAGTTTGGTTTTTTGAAAAAACCGGCGGTTCCCGGTTTAACCGGCACCGGGTTTCCCGGTGCAGGTTAAACCGGGATTTTTTTTATAGTTTTTTATTTTAATTTATACTCAATAGTTTAAACTTTAGTTTTACCTCAAGACATAATATTCTAGAAGCATGACAAAGTTTACTCAATAGTTTAGTTTCACTTGAATATTTGAGATTTGTTGTTGGTTTTGTCTAATCAAATGCTTACATTCAAGTTACCAAGAAGCTTGCTAGGTGAATGAACTAGTTATTTAGAATTTTGGTAGAAAAATTACAAATTTATTGTATTTAAAAGGGTATATATGAAGGCATTGGAATCATAATTAAAGAGTTTAATGTCAAACTTTGGTAAGTACATCGCATAATATAAGTCAAGAGGTCGAGATTATACCACAAAAAATTTTAAATCAATGTATTAGTTTAAGAGTTTTTATGAAATATTAACAAATTGTCTAAATTTTAAAATTGACAAATCACTATTAAATTTATACCATGCTTGCAAAATCAGTCATTCAATTACATTTTAGTTCAAATTTCTAATACATTTTAGTTCAAAAATTCATATAGAGTCATCACGTTTGACCAGCGTTTGACAAGCGCTCGAGCGCCCTTTGAAAAAATTCAGACAGAGTCATCACGTTTGACTAACGTTAGACAAGCGCTCGAGCACTCAGTGCAAATTTCAGACAGAAACATAAGCGCTCAACGAGCGTTTGACCCGCGCTCGAGCGCCTTAAAAATTGCCAAATTTTTTTTATTTTCGTTGTGAAGCCAAGGGAAACCCTATTAGGTTTTGAACGTGTTTTAAAATTGTTATTGATTTGTTAATTAGAGGGAAAACACATATTCTCCCATCTAAGTGTTGTTAGAGTCTAAACTGAATTTTTCAAAAGATAATAGTTTCTATTTACAGTGACGTCTCTATTACTATGGACTTAAAATTCTCATCTTATCTTTTAAGATGATCTTTAATTTTATTGATTTTGGAATTCATTAGTTTAGATTTTATTGATATGTGATTAATGGACCAAAAAAAAAAAATACATTGGGCCAAGTACGTAAAATGCTAAAAAAATGGCTCAATATTAATGTAGGATAACCGGAAACCGCCACCGCTATGGGCCGGTTTTTGCCCTTAACAGTGTAGATGTAGGTGGTAATTTTTTCAAAACCGGCCTACCCGGTGTAGGTGCCGGTTTTGGCCAAAATCGGCACCTACACCGGGGTTGTACAGCCCTAAGCATATGGGTTGAGGGACCGGAGAGCTATCCTGTTACGGGATTATAGTGACAGTCTCGGAGATAGCTCCCCTCCGTCGTCACCATTTTTTTTTTAGTTTTTTCTTTTTGGTTTATTGTAGTTGTGAAGAATTGTAAACATTGAAAATTTATTTATATAACATAATACTTATATGAATAAATATAACTCATCGAGGATTAGGCTCAATTGATAGATCAGTAAATATTATCTTCTCACTTTGCTGATATTCAAGCTGCGGACCAATGTTAAAGTGTAAAGTCATTAGAGTAATGTCATAATTCGTACCTGTAAAATCAAACTCTTCCTTCTAATTATGAAAATTGCATCTCTAACTTTCAAAAATTATCAATGTAAGCCTCATCCAAATCAGCCGATAAGTAAGACGAAAAAAACATGTAAAATGACCGAAATGATCTTTCAATACAAAATTACTAAAAATATTAAATTTTTCAGTACAAATTTTTTTTTTAAAGAAGATAGTATTTTTAAAATAAATTATTGAAACTCTATTTTAGTAATCTATTTATTTTTAAAAATTTATCTTGGATGGGCATTTTAATCATTTTACATAATTTTTCGTCTGACTTAACGACTGATTTGGACGGGAAGACATATATTGATGATTGTCGAAAGTTAAACGACGTAAATCGTCGTTTTCATAGTTAGGGGCACAAGATCGATTTTGTCTCATACTTATGAGATGAACTATGACATAAAATAATTTTTGGGTGTTATCTCGATTCCATTTTATAAGACTGTACATAAAATATTTTTGGGCGAACTATGACATTGCTCCAAAATAATTTATTCAACAAGATTATGAGCTACAAAATTAACTATGCGTATAAACTTTTTATTTATAAAGAAAAAGAATATTGCATGCATGATTAGCTAACAAAATTTTGCATTGACAACATAGAACAAAAGGTAAACCTAAGCACTTGGCTATGTCCTACATCCAAATTCGAGACTAAAAAAAATTTAATCGTAAATTGGGAGAATACTCATTTGCTAGTCCATGCGATCCTTCAGTACTCACTTCTTATACAAAATCTACCAATAGTCTTATAGATATTTGCGGATTACATAAAACCAGCATGAGAAATTTCTGTTGATCAGAAAATATCCAAAAACAATTACAAAAGCATAACAAATCTTCATGTGATATTAAAACTTGTTGATCATTTTTTATTGTCTTCCGGCACTGACAATATATGATCAGTCTATCAGTACCACGTGGATTTGGCAGGAAATACAGGGCTGGGATTACGACATTAATTGGCATAAGATCTTAACCAAAGGTAGAATTGTTTTGAGAAAATTTACCTGATGTTAACTGTGGTTTGAATATTTAGGTTATGTATTAATGTGTAGAATGCGTAGACTTTATTAATGTGTAAAAAAAGTAATAATGAGTTGTATTGATATTCGTGTAAGAATAATATTGTGATTGTAATGTTAGAAAATTAGATGCAAATCCTAAAAAAAGTGAGGGAAACAAGCATTTGCTTGATCAGTATCATAATAATGACTGTGTGAAGAGGAACAGAGATACCTAAACAACATTAATTAAGAAAGATACTCCCTGAAAAAAGTGAAAACTGCAGTCTTCAGGGTAAGTTAAGCTGGTTTAGGTCAGCTGTTTGCACAGGTAGGGAACTGAACATTTCTTAAATGAACACTCTTCCCATAGTATTCTCCCCATTAGTGCCCTCCTGTACAAAGCTGCTGCCTGTAGCTGCTGTAAGATTTTCTCTCTCTAGCTCACCACAAAGCAATCTTGGATTTAAAGTCCCATTTTTTTAATCAAGAAACAGAGAACTATATTTCATTATGGCGGATCAAAATTAAGAAGAGGAGCTCTAACGGGGGAGCCAGACCCTCCAAGAAGGCGGCAACCCAACGAGCAAAGCCGAAATAAAGGCGTTACAAAGTGCACCAGCACTAGTCCAGAACCAACCAAACAGAAAAGAAAAAACAACCGAAACAGAAGAAAAACACCCAGCAAAGGCGGCAGAGCAGGTAGGAGGTGCGGAGGAGGGACGCCGGACCGGTGCAGATCAGGCCTCCAGGAGACGCTGAAGGTAGCCGTGGGGTGTGAGACCTCCAAAACCACCAAAACAAGACTAAAACAGAGAAATTAAGCTCATCAGATGGTAACTACGTCGTGTCGCGCACAACGTAGTTACACCATCGTATGAGTCCCGTGACTCTTAAGGATCAGTTTCGGTGGGCTTCGGCCAGGGATAACCACTTTCAAGTTTGCTTTCGAGTTGGTCGACGAGAAGGGTTAAAACAAAATGAATATTTCCTAACTTTCAAGTGAATTGAAGTACCGAGTAATTGCACTTTAAACTATTAAGTTGTACTTAAAAAAAAAAATGAAGCGCGCAGTATTTGACGGGCAATATTTATTTTTACAGTAAATTATTAAATTCGTCGCATTGAATTTTTAAACTACAAAAACTCCGAATTGAATTTAATAAAAAGATGGATATTGATTAATTTTTATAATATTGGTCCAATATGGTGGGGACAAAAAATAATGTTTCCCCAAAAACTGAATGAATCGATTTACTGAGGATGATGGCGGTGGTTATGGGCAAAGAGCCGCAGAATGGCTGGAGTGGTGGCATTGGGAGGCAGTCATTAAGCCATATGACTCTACAAAAGTTGTACAAGAATTGCAGTTCTTGTTCCTTTTGGGTTAGTCCTATGCAAGCAAACATTGCATAAGGATCCTGCACACAAGTTTGACTACAGCATACCAGACAAGCAAAAACAGAAAGACAACCTACCCAGTATTTCTGTCCCCTACATAATTGACCAATGCCTACCAGATCAGCACCAGTTATGAATAGAAATTGTTAGTGCCAGTTAACCAAACTAGGCCGATGTGGCTGCCAGTCCTGCCAACAACACTTCCGAGATTTATCTATTTTGGTGTCAAATCTGAAGCCAAATTCATACTACCTGACGCAGAATGAGGTAGTCAGGTTAACCAAACATATTAAGCAATACCCTAGGAATTGGGGGATCCTGGTCCATTAAGCAAACATGTGACGGGTACAGATATAGGTAGTTTTCCCTGAGATCTGCGATGACTTATATTTCATGTCACAAGGTCTAAGTTCTACGAGCAAAATACATATAACTTAATAAATAGCTGAAGTATTTGTGGTATGCTTTCCCCATCACACAAAAGACCAGTTTACAAACATGAAGGCCAAGCAGTGATTTGAATCATCATCATCGAGAACTTTCCAGGCGATGGCCTGCTCATAAGATACTGGTCTACCCATGCTGGAAACACATATCCCTGCTGGCAGATGCGCAAAGCCCTGCAATTTTCAGAACCATATGACATGCTGTTACTCCTTTCTAAATGCTCGCTGAAGACAATTACTTTGTTGCAATATATAACCGATAACAGAGCAAACAAAGCTAGTTTGCAGTAAGAGCTTAGTCAACAAGGTATAATCAATTGCACAGCATTAGGGTTAGATCCTGAAAAAGCATATCTTATGTGGTCGTTTATTCAATTTGTTAACGCATTTTTGTATTGGTAAAATTCCGTATCAAAATGTCTTGATCGAGTTGTAATTTTGGTCCCCACATTTATTCGAGAGTTAGAGTTGTTGGTTTGTCCAAAGTCTTCATCATGTTCAACCAGCGTTCAACGGACGCTCGAGCGGCCTTGGAAGAATTCATACAGAGTCATCACGTTCAACCAGCGTCTCTGGCGAATTTCCTTTTGAAATGTTAGGAAACCTTACAAGGTTTCGTGAGAGGCCGACCTAAAGTTGATTGAGGCTTCCATCGAGTAGATCTGTGCCTCATTCCTTGAGAGAAAACCCCCAGAAGAGTTGTGCTTCAAGATTGACAAGTTTTTTCTCGTCTTCGATCAAATATCTTTGTAACCTTCATGATGTTGAAGGCGTGCTGAAGAACAAGAGTGTTCGGTGAAGATTCCATAAGAAGATCCTCAAAGGTTTGAGGGAAATGCCGCACGGAGCAGGTCTAAGCAGGGAGACTTAGATTATTACATCAGGGTTGTCAGAGTCAAGCAACAGGAGTTGCTCGTGTCTGAATCACTGTTTGTAAGGTTTTCTTCTTAGTGGATTCTAGGTGACTGCTAGCCCGAAGTGATTTTTCCTTTGAATGGTATTTCAAAGGTTTTTCACTTCGTCACAAAATTCTTGTCTCTTTGTGTGATTGAAGTTTATTTAATTTTCCGCTGCCTGTTTGTTGACTGAGTTGATTATTATGCATATCTAAACTGAACAATTTTAGAACATGTTTTAAAATTGTTATTGATTTGTTAATTAGAGGGAAAACACATTTTCCACCTCTAAGTGTTGTTAGGGTCTAAACTGGATTTTTCACAATCATTGATAAGAACTAAACAGTCGAGTTCAATTCAATTAATCATTTTGACGACTGTTTTACATATCTTATTCGTGGAAAAACAGTAGGAACTAGAATTAACACTTGAGGTGTAATTACCTGCTGCATTATCTTGGAGAATTCAGAACACAGAATCTTCTGGCCGGTTTCATCAAGAATCTTGTCGAGCATTATGTCTTGAAGGGCCACAAGAGTTGTTTCTAGCATGTCCAGTCCAGCCTGGTTTGCAAAGGTGAAAACAGGAGATGCCTGCAGTAACATTTAGCGAGTTGGATAATTAGTCTTCCAGGCACAAACACGACAAGAACTTTAGGGAGAAAAAAAAACCTCTGCTCAATACGTTAACCAAACAAACAGACTTTATAAAATTGATAACCAGCTCAAAATGACATTATCTGACAAGATCTAGGCGCATTTTACTTAGAAGTGTTAGTTGGATAAAGGAACTTTAGAAATAAAAATCAGACGAAGCAAGAAAATTTGTTACATTAGTTTTCACTGAACAGCAGAGTAGGGCGTCTGAATGGTGCCAAAGTTGCTTTAAGACAGCATCACCAGCTTGGGAGTCAATACGAAAGAGCTCTCCTCCAGTGTGGATCCTGAAACATAGCAATTAGTAAAGGAGTGAGCAGCTGGCACTGAAAAAGTAGACCCAGAAAAGCAAAAAGACAGATAACAGACCACCAGATTCTCCGCCTCAATCACCCCCACCCTCCCCCTCCACACCTCCCTCCACTACAACCCCCAAAAAAAATTTACACTCCCCATGAACAGCTTCCATTAAGCACTGACCCATCTAAACAGTAACATGAATGTAGAGGTTCTTTTAAGGACTCCATGACTCGGGGGCTACATGCTAACCATGGTTTATTACTGTTCCACTCTGAAACCAACTTCAGAATAAATGTTCTCAAGAAGTCATTGTCCTACGTTGCTATACCACTGACCCCTCAGAGACTTCATTACCAAATCTCCCATGACCAATGGTTATTCTAACAACCCTTAAATGAAAATTGAAACGAAAAGAGAAACTGGTAAGAAATAAAAGATGCAGAATTCAAAAGATAAATGGATGTCAACCTGTAGCCCCGACAGATCCATCGTGCCAAAGTAAGAGCCTCCGGTGAACCAGGTAGGGGTTTGGGCCCCATCTGGGAGCTAATGCGGGAAGGCGAAATTGCCATGGCAACCCTCTGAACAGACGCTACAACACTACGAACATACTGGCGAGCCATGGCTGCCACATTGTCCCGCAAGTGGCTTTCAAAGCTAAATTGGAAAGCAATAGTCAAGACTGATCTAAGGTTGCAACTGTTCAGATCAGCTTCACCAGCTGGACGGGCACCTACTTCAAGCGTAGAGGCCAAGTCCAATGTCCGAGTTGCAGCTGGCCCATCCTGCCACACAGATATCACAAAAAAGTCAGCAGGGAGGCATGTAAAACAATGTACATTAACGAACTATGTGCATCAACTCTCTTTTTTGTTGGGCTGATGCGGTGTTAGGTTGCCCGTTTGTTGATTTTCAGGATTTCCTTAGTTTTATAGCTTGTTTGGAATAGTGATTTCGGTATAGTCCTTACTGCTTTCACCTATCAATAAAATTATCTTGCTTATCAAAAAAAAAACTGTGCATCAATTAAGTGACTTCATTCCACACTTGTTGAAAATAAAAATTAACCCCAATGAAGATATGAACTGCCAAATACCACAGTACTTAATTGATTCCTTTTTATGGACAGCTTGGTTAGCTCTGTAGCACAACATAATCCACAAACATACTTCCTGTGCTTATCCTATTTGAGCAATTAAAATTACAACAATAATCTGATATGTCACCGAACTGTTTTAGGATCCAGTGGTATCACACGAAAACCAGATGGCAACAAAAGAGCATCGTCAGCAAAGGATTCATCAATTGGTGCAAATACAAGCTGAGCACAGGCACCAACTGCATTTTCATCGAGGCCGCTGCAAAGCTGTCAACATAGAGTTTAGGACAAATAACAATTACATCAGCACTAAAGATCAACGTTAATGATAAAGCATGTCCTTTAAGAAAAAAAAAACCCCATATCATATACAATACTGCCCCCCACCCCCAATCCAACAGTAGTTAGCACGCTTTCCTTTGGGGCTGTCTCAATGTAAATGAAAGCCCTCAAAACCCAAAAATAGCAAATGTTAACTTCCCATATTATCCCTAAATTTAAAACCCACCTTTTTAGTTCCCCCACCCCCAATCCAACAGTAGTTAAGCACACTTTCCTTTGGGGCTGTCTCAATGTAAATGAAAGCCCTCAAAACCAAAAAATAGCAAATGTTAACTTCCTATATCATCCCTAAATTTAAAGCCGCCTTTTTTGTTCTCCTAATTTCTACATTTTAGATTGCATCATTATAACGCATGCATATGTAGACTATCATCATTCTGCAGCGAGTGGACTAATTAAAAAGCCAACCTGCAATAGAAACATATCCCGTGCCAACACCATATCCTCGGGAGAGAATGCATGACCTTCTAGCCGAACCACCTCCAAGAACTTCAATAATGAATGGAAAAGATCAAGTCAACAAATTTGTTCTTGAACCTGATGGAATAATAAAAGAAAAGAACCAAAAAGAAGAGCCGACAAGAAATTGACTTCAGAGTGGACACAAAATTCGTCACCTCCTCATGTTCCACAGTATGGGCTAGAGGCAAGATGACCTGGCTACCAGGAAAGCCACCAGGTCTTGTACAAGGTACTGCATAAGGGCTAGCTTTAAGACATGCTGCAGAGTATGCATCAACCCCATAGTCAGCCCACTCTGAACGGTGCTCCCTCAGAAAATGTACAAGCAAGGCAGGGGGAACATTCTGCATAATCCCCCAAGAGCAAAAATGAATAAACAGTAATGCGAAGAATACAGATTAGCTAATCCATAGGGATACAAACAAAGAACAGAGGTAAGGAAATACAATACACTGATGCTAAAATGTAGCAGTGAAATAGCCAAGCTAAACAACCCATTTATTTTTTCAGAGTAGTTTATGAAATCACCTGCAGCAACATTGATGCCTTGGCACACAGCACCCCTCCTCCGAAAGTTGAGAACATTGCCGCACTATATTGGGAACCAAGAAATTTGTTTGGAGACAAATTTATCATGATGGTCACATCTTCCACACCATCACTACCCAGAAGCGACCACCCATCATCTGCAAACCCATTGACAGCATCATTGAACCCCCTACAATACATTGGCAGACGGTCAATAGAGAATCCACAATGGCCCAAGAACAGGAAGAAAATAATTTTACAGGATGATATGATTTGGAGTACATACAGACTCGTCAAGAGGAGCAGGTTAAATTAAAAAGTTCAACCAGGTAAGACCCGTTGACTTGATGTTTCAACGAACCAGTAGCCTAGGTTTACATATACGAAGCTTGGACACCTTACCTGCAGAGTCTCTGACTAAATGTTCTTAAAACAGCAGGCTGGCGGCCCCCACCATACTGAATTTCCCCACTAGTCTCTTGTGCAATTTGTCTTATGTGTCGCAAGGCCTGCGTATTAAGATCAACACTACTAGTGGGAACTACAAACTCACCAAATAAAAGAAATAACGATATCTGATGTCAGTTTCTTACAGCAATAGTAATTTTCTGGGCGAGAATTTTCGATGATTCATAAAGTGGCCTGAGAACTTCAGGAACACTCCAAGCCTAGAACAACCAAGAAATTAAAACAAACAAATTAATAAAATATAAGAGAGAGAGAGAGAGAGAGAGAGAGTGGAGAAACTGAATTCAATCAACTCCTCACATCTAAATCAACATGATCAACAATGTGGATAATGGAGCCACCACCCTCACAAGGTCGAATTAGATAGCCACTGGGAAGCATTTCAGCTCTTACAAAACTAGTAGTGGGAGGCCCTGCTGGACCGCCAGTAGAAGAAGTCAATGATCTCTCACATATCTGCAAAGATTAGGTTGACACAATAAAATCAATACAATCAAATGAAGACTTCCAAGGAACTGAAGTGAAAATTTTATCAAATTAGGTCAATTCTTTATCCTACAAAATTGAGTAGTTTCAGAAACCACATTTAATAAGAGCAAACATAATCAAAATCTCCAGAATCTATTAAAACTTGGAACTCATAAAAGGGGAGAAAGTAATCCAATGCATTAAGCAGGTGACAACTGGAGGGCTTCCAGCCAAAATCTTGTCAGAGCAGGATCAATAAACTTCAGAAAACTCTTTCTTCGAGCCAAGGAACCAAAGAAACATTAATTTCTTTTATGGGAATCTGGATTACCACAAAACTACCATCTTCCAAACTTGTTGTATATCTCAGCGTCCAGAAGTCGCGTGCCGCAGCCAATGTTGTTGGTGCATAAGTCTGAGAACAAGAAAATTTACAAAAATAAAAGCAAATTAAAGTCACAACTGAATGTCAGACTGGATGCAGTACAAACGATGACGAACTCCAAGTTTAAATAGACAACATACCTGCATGTATATAAGCTCTATTGTCCCTCCATTTCCTGTAGGTACTACACTCAGTACATCAAGGCAACGACAATCACGAAACCACGATGGACGATCTTTGAGGATTTCTGCAACCTGTAATGAACTTGTACACATTACACCAGGGAAAAGCAGAAATGCTTGTTGAGGAATGGGGTACTGTGGAATGGAACAAGTATAGGAAGAAAAACCTACCTTTGTGGGCTCTAGACTCACAAGACCGCAGGCTCGTGCTGCTACCCCACTACAGTTGCGGGAAATAGCAACGATTCCAATAGAATCCGGACCAGGCTACATGTTCGATAGAATGGTTACAGTTTGGAACAGTGATGACAGGCAGAGAGTAATGTGCGAGGGCAACTATGCACACAGACATAAACATGAATAACAGAAAAATGACCTATCATACCTTCATCCCAATCATCTGGACCCAGTCGACAGCAGTTCCAGTAGCCTTGGAAAGGAACTCCGCGAGGGCCTCCTCAGCAATTGCGAGAAGACTAAGTCATGAATATAAAGGTCAAGCAAGACGAGGAGACAGTACTCAAATAAAGCGGTTCAAAGAGACACATTACTCACCCAGCTGGGTTGTTAGCATCTCTGTGCAGATGCTGAGGTGTTGGGTTTTGCTGTTGTTGGTTCTGACCACTCATGACCACAGACTCACAGCTGTTGTCTGTGGTCGTTCCAGATGCCTGGTTAAGTCCCCAAAAATATAAAGTCATACATACGTGAGTTCTATCAAGGACATATAATCTAGAGGAGAAAATGCATCAACGCAAATAAACCACAGATAATCCCAAAAAAGGTTAACTCTTGTTCAGCAAATCTTGAACTGGTAATTGAAACATAAACACAGAATCAGGTGAACATTGCATAAGTTATGGCATACAAATTAAAAGATGGACTCAAGAACCATCGGCAGAGCATCCTTCCAACAAGTCAAAAGACTTGACCAGGGAATCTATCACAGTTGAACAGGTGGGTCAAAGTAGTGAAGCTTACACTCTGCAGTTGGGTTCGCATGTATCCATTCTCATAAACTAGATGTGACACCTGCTTTTGTAAGCGGTCATTCTCTTCCATCAACAGCTTGTTCATGGCAGTCAGCTTTCTATTCACCGTCTGGAGACGAGAGGCTTCCTTCCTCTGCTTTTCGCGGCACCTATGAAGAACAAATGGATAATATATGAACTTGGAGAATAGGGCATCAACTTAGATGTTTTAATAAGGACACTGCGAAATGGACATCTCAACATCGGTAAACAAATATGAAGATAAGGACGTTGCTAAATGGAAGCATAAGGGAGGTAAAGCAACCTACTCTACCATATTGCTTTTCACCCATCTGCCACTGGCGTGAAGTCAAAAGAACAGAAAAAGATGAAGCATTAACAGTGACGAGAAATATAAAACTACGGCTTTCAAGGAGATCATAACCGATCAACATTTCAATTAATGATCCAGTTCCCATTCATTACTGAGTGAATTTCAAATTCAATGTGAGAAATACAACTACTTCAGTCCAAGGAACACCCTACGATCAGCTAATCCAAGACCGACCCTCCTACAACCAGAAGTGCAAACATGAAGCTACACAGCCGATGTACCCATTATACAAGAGTCACGGCTAAATTCCATGTTAATTACATTTTTCTCAAAAAAAATTACCATACTTTGGTGGGAAAATAGGCTTTTGCAGTACAAGAATTCACGACGGGAAATACGTCTAAGAAACTGAGCTTATCCACCAAATTTCATTTCTCTATCACTTCATGACGAAAAGGAATAGCATGAACCTCAAAAATGATGGAACATAGAGAGAGAGAGAGAGAGAACGAGAAAATAAATAGAAGAATGTTCAACACAAGGAAATCTAGTTTTAATTATCATTCTTTCTATTTTGATAAAGAGTAGAGCAAAGCAAACACAACCCCACTTTAGAAATTAGAACCATTGACATTACAATCTACTCCTAAATTTTCCAAAATGTGTGAAAATATAGGAATCATATCCGAGTTCTACTTTGACATCCTCTGCAGACATCTTAATGTAAAGCAATCCAAACGATAAACAAAGAGAATACGAGAAGAATCAAGGAAGGCATTTTCCAACAAAATCGATCTATTTATGTTGTCATCAAAAGCAAATGGATTAGGTGTCATTATTTTGTTCTAAGAAGATTGCGTATTCTCGGCAGTAGTTTTCCATAACTTCACCAAAGACAAAAATGAGAGCAAACAGAACCACAAAACAGCATTTAATGCAATGAAGAAAGCGGGGCAGTAGAGCAAACCAAGCCTCCACTAGGCATGCAAGAGCCCTGGTTCTGGACTACTAAAAGACAAGTCAAAAGCAATTAGAGCCTCTCCCAAAAATGGCATCAGATCATTGAGATTCTTAAAGCAAAAAAGGAAAAAAAAACAACCAACAACAAGTGAGGTTCTGAGATGATTAAAAGCTGTAAATGAGCAAAAAGAAGACGGCAGAACCCACATCTCCAGCTCACGAACTCTCTAAGCATAATTGACAAAATAGACGGACAATGGATGTCCACGACATAGCTCTCAACCAAAACAGAAAATTGAGAGAGAGCTAAAGAAGATCTTATAGATAAAGGCATTCATTTTTCCACAGTAAGGAACTGATTGTGACTTCAAAAAACAAAAAATAATATTTAGAAAAACAACTACAAGGTCAAAGAAGGGAAATTTTTAAGGAACATCCCATTCCACATTCCTCATTTACCCAAATCCAAGGTCCAACCAAACTAACAAAAAATTGCACAGAATAATTTTAAATAAAAAGTAAGCAAAGGAACGAAAAGACTCATTTCCAAAAGATGAAAAAAAAAGAACATAAAGAAATGATAACAAATTGCAAGGCTTTTAATCTTTTACGTGTTCTATACATCTACCTGCGGTTCTGAAACCAGACTTTTATCTGTTTGGGCTCAATGTTGGAAAGAATAGGACACTCCCTAATGAGCTGCTGCCTTCTCAAAGAACTAGGCTTTGGGCATTCGGAGTACACCCTCTCCAACGCCTCCACCTGCTCTGGCGTATACCTCACGTACTTGCTCGTATCCATATGCTTATTTGCTGAATCTTTGTGCATAGAAAGCGCCATACATATAAAAATACAGTACAAAACACCAGACCTTAAAAAAAGCAGCCAAAAGAAGAAAACCAAAACCAGCACAGACCAAGAAGTTGTTTTGGTTCCTAAGGCCTCTTTGAGCACACTGAAAATGGGACGCTAGAAAGATGGTAGCTTTGGTTCTGTTTCTTCAGCTTCTATGTTATTGTTGTTGGTGGTAGTGGTGTTCTGGGGCAGGCTCTCTCCTCCAAGAGAGCCTCCTTTCTCCTTCATCAGCTGTTGAGGTCTTTCCTCGTTCTCTGAAAGCAAAAGCTGGGAAGAGGCTTGAATTCAGAATCAGGGAGGGGGTCCTGTGGTCTTTATCTTAGACGCCAATCTCGAGAATTTTAAGAGAGAGAACCAACCCACAGAAAGAGATTGAAAGCCAAGGTAGAGAGTGTGCTTGTGTTTGTTTTTGTAAGGTGATAGTGAAAGCAAACAGAAAAAACAAACAGCCAATGGCAAATGAAAGGCCACCTGGCTACATGCCTATGTTTTTTTTCCTGGCTATGTGCGTAGCAGCCTAAGCATTGCCTTGCCTCTCACTTTTTCCTGCACTTTTGTTTTTGGCAGAAAAACGCTCTCTTTCCCTCTCAAGGAAAAAAAGGAAAGGGAGAGAGAACAAGGAGGGAAAGGAATAAATGAGAGTAGAAGAATGCGGAGAGCTGATTTTGGCCTGCCAGACCACAGAGAGACGTTTTTTGACAAATGGGTCGCTGCTCTCTCTCTAGTAAAAAGATAAAGCTACAGTACAGTCTGCCCCCCTCTCTCTCAGCGTCAGTTTCTCTCTGTCTGGGGAAACATTTGCTTGATGATGCACCCATGTCAATGTATGTATGTATGGGATGTGATGTATGTAAGAGTAAAATCACAATCAATCAATTTGATTGTGAATGCAGCGGAATAATAAAGCAGGATCTTTACCTCCAGCCATCTTGCTCAGAACTCGAACAGAATCTCTGCAGAGTAACTTTATGAATATGAAGTATTTTAGTGAGGCTCTTCCAACCTATGCCTATGCCTTACAGAGAATGCATTAGATGGTATACACAGGCCTCTTATTTATAGGCTAGGTCAGGGACCCTCAATCTGTTGTAGATTTGAATTTGTTCCTTCCATCAAGGTAATTCAAATTCAAAATCAAAATCAAATAGCAAACTTTATCTAATTGGTTACAATTTGAATTCCAATTTAAATCAGAAATCAAATTGCAATCTTTATCCAATTAGTTCTAAATTTGAATCTGCTACAGATTCCATAATCTTATTTTAACTAACACCATAATCTTTAAAACTTTAAAAGATTATTTACATATGTCAATTAGGTCACCTTAAGGAAATTTTCTAACATTCTCCCACTTGACCTTGACGACATATGTCTTAATGGTGTCTGGAGTTCTTTAGTATGGCCAACTGTTTATGGAATCCTCCCACCCACATAATGAATGCTACACACGAATCATAGCGGTAAAACCGTAACATAATCGGTCGTCCCTTCCATGTATTACCAGCACAATACTCATTATATGAGTACTTTATGGGAATCAAAACTTTATGAATGAACTTCCTATAAGTCATTCAGGTCCTATTTTATTTATCTCCATAGATAACAATAAATAATAAAGAATTTGCGCAATAAATCTTTATTACAATAACTTCATGTCTGTAATTCAAAATTTGAGAGAAACTAAGTACAAAATGAATTTGCAAGCCCCATATGGTCCACATGACCTTTAAACTGTTTTACCGGTAAACCTTTAGTCATGGGATCAGCAAGCATCAACTTAGTACTTATATGCTCTATAGAAACAGCATGTCTCTTGATGTTTTCTCTCACACTAAGATACTTGATATCTATGTGCTTACTCCTGCTTCCACTTTTATGATTCTTTGAAAAGAATACTGCCGCAGAATTGTCACATAAGATCTTAATTGGTCTCTCAACAGACTCAATAATTTTGAGACCACTAACAAAATTTCTTAACCACAATGCCTGTGTAGTGGCTTCATAGCACGCAATAAACTCTGCTTTCATTGTAGAGGTAGCAACTATAGTCTGTTTGCAACTTTTCCAGGATACAGCTCCTCCAGCAAAGAGAAAATTGTACCCTGACGTAGACTTTCTGCTATCTATACATCCAGCAAAATCTGAATCTGTATACCCAGACACTTCTAAATGGTCAACATGTCTGTAGGTCAAACTGTAATTCTTGGTTCCTTGTAAGTACCGCATGACCTTCTTTGCAGCTCTCCAATGCTCCAATCCAGGATTACTTTGGTATCTTCCCAGTATACCAACTGCTAATGCAATATCAGGTCTAGTACAGACCTGAGCATACATCAAACTGCCGATTGCAGATGCATATGGTAAACCTTTCATTTGTTCTTGTTCCAATTCACTTTTGGGACATTGATCCAAACAGAATTTATCCCCTTTAATGATGGGTGCTACACTAGGAGCACATTTGCTCATATCATATCTCTCTAAAACTTTTTCAATGTAGGCCTTCTGAGACAGTTGTAATATTTTCTGTTTTCTATCTCTATGAATCTCTATGCCAATGACATAAGAGGCTTCACCCAAATCCTTCATTTCAAAGTGTTTAGACAGAAACTTTTTAGTTTCATATAGCAAACCCAAATCATTTGTTGCAAGTAAAATATCGTCTACATAAAGGACCAAAAAGATTACTTTACTCCCACTGACCTTAAGGTATATACATTGATCCACAAGATTCTCCAAAAATCCGAATGAAGTAATAACTTTGTGAAATTTAATATACCACTGACGGGAGGCTTGTTTTAGTCCATATATAGATTTCTTTAATTTACATGCCTTCTGACTGTTATCACCAAACCCCTCAGGTTGTCTCATATACACCTCCTCCTCAAGATCCCCATTTAGAAAGGTTGTTTTCACGTCCATCTGTTGTAGCTCTAAGTCAAAATGAGCTACTAATGCCATGATTATCCTAAACGAATCCTTCTTTGATACTGGAGAGAAGGTTTCATGATAATCTATGCCTTCTTTTTGAGTGAAACCCTTGGCTACAAGTCTGGCTTTATATCGTTCAACTTTACCGGAAGCTTCCCTTTTGGTTTTGTAAACCCATTTGCAGCCTATGGCTACAGCTCCCTTTGGTAAGTCAACAAGATCCCAGACTTGATTCTTTGCCATAGATTCCATCTCTTCCTTCATGGCATTGAACCACAACATGGAGTTATCTCCATTCATGGCCTGTGAAAACGTATTTGGATCCCTTTTAGGTCCAACATCAAAGTCAGACTCTTGAAGGTATACAACATAATCACTAGGGATTGTTGATTTCCTTATTCTAGAGGACCGTCTTAATTCTACTTCCTCAACATCTTGCAGAGGTTGGGTAGACTCAGTCTGAACCTGTTCTGTATGGGTTGGCTCTTCTTGAACTGGTTGTGGTTCAGGATAATCAATTTGATCTTTCCTAAACACAAACATTCTTTCTCCAGAAGGAGAAGATTCAGACAACTCTTGTGCTTCTTTAAATTCAACATTTTGGGAATTTGCACTAGGTTCAATATCCTCTAAAAACTTAGCATTTCCTGATTCAACAATCCTAGTATTATGTGTAGGACAATAAAATCTAAATCCTTTAGAGTTTACTGGATAGCCGATAAAAAATCCGCTGGTTGTCTTTGGATCTAATTTCTTTATATTCGGATCATAAATCCTCACTTCAGCAGGACAACCCCATATGTGTAAGTGATTTAAACTAGGTTTCCACCCATTCCATAACTCAAAAGGTGTCTTTGGGACAGCCTTGGATGGAACCCTATTTAAGATATACACAGCAGTTTTTAAAGCTTCACTCCATAGATACTGAGGGAGACTAGAATTACTAAGCATACTCCTTACCATGTCCATAAGTGTGCGATTCCTTCTTTCTGCTACACCATTTTGTTGTGGTGTACCAGGCATTGTGTATTGAGCAACAATGCCTTCCTCTTCAAGGAATTTCGCAAATGGACCACTCATTTGTCCTTTTTCTGTGTACCTTCCATAATATTCTCCACCTCTATCAGATCTTACGATCTTGATTTTCGTTTCCTTTTGATTCTCTACTTCTGCCTTATAAGTCTTAAAGGCATTCAACGCCTCAGACTTTTCATTAATAAGGTAGAGATACATGAAATGTGAATGGTCATCAATGAATGAGATAAAATATCTCTGACCATTGAAACATGGAGTAGGAAAAGGTCCACAGAGATCAGTGTGTATGATCTCTAGAATCTTTGAACTCCTTCTGGCACCTTTAGTGGACTTGTTAGTCTGCTTTCCCTTTATGCAGTCTATACAAGTGCCAAGGTCAGTAAAATCAAGAGTTTGTAAGACTCCGTCATTTGCCAACCTTTTGATTCGCTCAATGGAGATATGTCCCAATCTCCTATGCCATAACAAACCGGAATTCTCATTTATAAGCCTTCTCTTTATGCCAATAGTATGTATTGACAAACAATTATTCTCAAAGTTGGGATCTAATTCAATTTTGTAAAGACCATCAATTTTTATTCCACCACCAATAACTTGATTATTTCGAAATAAACTGAAAACTGAATTTATAAAATAAAAACCATAACCCAATACATCAAGTTTTGAAATTGAAATTAAATTCCTTGAAAAGTTTGGAATAAAAAATACATCTTCAAGATCTAAAATAAATCCAGTCTTCAAAATTATTCTGTAAGTCCCAACCGCTTCCACACTTGAGAACAATTTATTTCCAGAGTAAACTCGTTGTTCACTTCTTTTCGGCTTCCTTGTTGTGAGAAAACCCTGCAATGTATTCACAATGTGGATTGTAGAACCAGAATCAATCCACCAAGTATTGCAAGGAGCTTCAACAACTAAAGATTCATGACAAACAAGAGAGAGGAATATACCTTTCTTCTCGAGCCACTTTAGGTACTTTTGGCAATCCTTCTTCATGTGTCCTTTCTTCTTACAGAAGAAACAAGTATCCTTAGTGCCATTAATCTTAATTGGCACCTTGTTCTCCTTCTTGAAGTTGTGGACAACCTTGCCTTTCTTGGTCTTCCCCTTAGCACGAGAAACAAAGTGAGAACTCTCAGGTTTCTCAGGTTTCTCGAGTTTCAGCCTCTCTTCCTCTTGAACACACATAGTCAGTAAATCATTCACTGACCATTTTTCCTTATGTGTGTTGTATGATATTTTAAAGGGACCATACTCATTTGGTAGAGAGTTCAAAATTAGATGAACCAAGAATGAGTCAGAAATTTCAACTTCCAGAGTTTTTAATTGAGATGCAATGTCTCTCATCTCCATTATGTGCTCACGCACACTAGTTGAACTCTTTATTGATTTGCTTGACAGCTTTCTCATCAGGGTGCTGGCTAATGCCTTTTCAGAAGTAACAAATTGTTCTTCAACGGACTTTAAAAAATCCTTAGCTTTAATGCTTTCAGGGATAGAACCCCTAATGCTCTTGATGATGTGAGATTTAATGAACATCAAACTGAGACGATTTGATCGCTCCCATCGTTCATAAGAATAAATCTCCTGTGGCGTACTTGATTCCGTGATAGTGGGTTCCACTACACGGAGCGCTTCATCTAATTCCATACACCCCAGAGTGAAAAGCAAACTTTGCTTCCAGTCAGCAAAATTATCACCACTTAGCATTGGAACACGCAACGAACTATCAATTAGGGAAGAAGGAATAACTGCAATATAACCAAAGAAACATAAAACTACTGAATTGCTATGAAGTAACCATATTTAAATCAACCAATGTCAATTTAATAGTAAATTTCAACCTACCTATGGGCAAAGGTTGCATATGCATGGAATTTACTCTTTATTATTAAATCTAACAATTTTAAATATTAAGAATAAAATTCTCCGTACCTGTGAGCCTAAGAAAATTTTATTGTTAATACAAAATTTATTATTTTAATCTAACTAAGTCACAAAATTAAAAAATTCCCTGCGGGGAAAGTAATCAATTTTATAATTTAGTTACCACACGGAGATTAATTTCACTTTATGAAGTTCATATATTAATCTTGATGTAATCATCAATATAAAATTGGGATGCTGTGGCTCTCCGAAAATCATTATGATAATTACGACTTCATCAATATCCGTCAACTTTATAGATGCCTAATCTTAATCCAAGAATAAAAAAAATGAACCAATCTTTAAAGTGAGACAATAGTATTTTCTAAAACACAAGCAGGGGAGCTCCCAGGTAAGTGAGGTAGGTCTGAGGACCTTTAAATACCAAGACTTGCCTTAGCCAGAACTGTCCCTGACCTGTATTCTTCGATCATACCCCATATTCCCACTAACCTTAGTAGGTTCATTTAATCATGCTTGGTCTAGGCATCATACATTTTATGCATGATCAACCTATCTATATAATTATATTTTTCACATAATAAATCAAGCATAAATTTAATATTTCTAGAATGGAATCAATTAAACATTGAACATCATAATAATTCTAGAAATTAATGCAAGCATAAAAGTAAATTGACATTTCTAGAATTTAATCAATTAAACATTGAACATCATAATAATTCTAGAAATTAATGCAAGCATAAACTATATTTCTAGAATTTAATCAATGAAACATTGAACATACAAATAATTCTAGAAATTAATGCAAGCATAAAAGCATAAAAGTTTTTTTTTTTTTTTTAAAAAAAAAATTAAAATTAAAATTAAAAATTTAAAAAAATAATAATATAATCTGCCGGTCCGGTCCGGTCCGACCGGACCGGTGGTCCATACCGCAACCCGCCCACGCGGGTCGCCTGACCCGATCCATTCGGGTCAGGGCTTTGGGCTTCAAGGGCCTTGGGCTGACCCAATGGTCAGTCCAGCCCATCTGGTCAGAAGCATTTTGGGCCTCAAGGCCCTTGGGCTGGCCTCCTGACTTATCCGGGTAGGTAACCCTACCCGGGTTACCGGGTCAATGACCCGGTCATCTTAAACACAGACCCGAAGGTCTGTGTTTGTAGCAGAATTGCGGCGGCAACTGCCGCCGCAACTCATGCAGCGGCCTGGCGTCCTAGGGGACGCCGCTGCACTGCCTGGCGTCCCAATGGACGCCGCCGCCTGCACCAGCCTTCGCCGGCGACGAGAAGGCCGAGAGCCTCTCATCGCCGGCAGCCTTTGAAGGCCACGGGTTTCTAACCCGTGGCTGGGAGAGGAGGCTCCTCTCCGGCCACCTGCTGCCGCAGGGAGGGTCACCTCCTCTGGTGACTCTTCATCTTCTTTGTTCAAGAACCAAAACACAGTATTTTACCATTCCAATGAATCAAAAAACTTGGTTTTCATGAAGATGTTTTATGAACATTTTGCAAAATCAAAACCCAAATCATACAGTTTTTTTTTTTTTTTTTTTTTAAATATGCTTTTGTTTGCACCAACAACAACGTAGTGCCTTTTCCAATTCATAAACAAAGTTATGCAATATAACAGTAACTGAAAGCACACCGTGTAAGGTTTCAGGCATTAGCAAAAATGCATTGTCACCAAAAAATACAAAAAAAAAAACTTATACCGAACATAATAGAGATCCGGTCAAAGAAAGAAAAAAAATTTCTTTTAAAACACTGATACAGAGAACCTTTAGCTCTTGATTCAAGCGACAATCTGAATTTAATCAGTAGATCGCTTCACTGAACAAGAAGCTTGAAGGATGGCTCTGATACCACATGTAAGAGTAAAATCACAATCAATCAATTTGATTGTGAATGCAGCGGAATAATAAAGCAGGATCTTTACCTCCAGCCATCTTGCTCAGAACTCGAACAGAATCTCTGCAGAGTAACTTTATGAATATGAAGTATTTTAGTGAGGCTCTTCCAACCTATGCCTATGCCTTACAGAGAATGCATTAGATGGTATACACAGGCCTCTTATTTATAGGCTAGGTCAGGGACCCTCAATCTGTTGTAGATTTGAATTTGTTCCTTCCATCAAGGTAATTCAAATTCAAAATCAAATAGCAAATTCAAATTCAAAATCAAATAGCAAACTTTATCTAATTGGTTACAATTTGAATTCCAATTTAAATCAGAAATCAAATTGCAATCTTTATCCAATTAGTTCTAAATTTGAATCTGCTACAGATTCCATAATCTTATTTTAACTAACACCATAATCTTTAAAACTTTAAAAGATTATTTACATATGTCAATTAGGTCACCTTAAGGAAATTTTCTAACAATGTATGCATGATAGCGGAATCAAACCATTTGCAGCTATGCTGCCTTTGTGTGAGAGAGAGGCACGCAAGGGAGGCGTGGAGAGTAGAGACATGAAGAAATGGACCACCTCTCGAAATATGGAAAAGGATGAATAAAAACGAAAGGACAAACAACTATAGTGATAATCCACCAAACTAGTTTGTGTGAAATATGGCTATTTTGTGTAAATTATGGGCATGTTTAAAAATATATGCCTAGAAAAAAAGCGTATAAAAGATGGACATGTTCGGAAAATAAAATTTTCTTCATTTCTTCAGAAAAAAATGGTTGTGTTCATCTACAACATGTTTTTATAGGGTATTATCAAATATCATTTGGACTTTGAGCGAGTTCTTTCAAATTTGTAATTTTGGAGTTAGTAATATAACTTGAAAGTTTATCTTAAAAAAAACTGCTTCAAATGTAGGATCAACATAAATAGGAGTCCCATGAACCTTCCTTTGATCGAAATGTTCTAACCTAATTCCATTTTTCAGTGTTTCTTCCAGTAAAAGAATAAGAAAAACAAATGGTACGATCTAGCGGTGACCTTCCCCACTTGCATGGCATCGTAACGGGGGACCCTCATATCCTGCACAAACGGGATCGCCTTGCCCTCCCCTGATTTTAGGGTTTAACACCGGGGAGATCGGCTGCTTCCCCGTATTGCGAAAGCCGAATTGTTGGGAGTCAACTGAATGACCAAGGCATCGGTTGCTTCCGCTCGTGGCCTACTACGACCGCTTCACTCAACTAGCACTAGAAGGGGTATTGTTCTTGATCACGTAGCTAATGCCTCTTGGAAGGGTAGGAGCAAAGCGGGTATAGTGCCCTCCTCGTGCAATTCTCTCTAGACGCGGAAGCTTAGCACATTGTCTACCTCCCACTAGAGGGAGGGGAGGCAACCATGAGATTGAGATTTCCAAAATTTCTACTCAATATTCAATGTTATCCATGAATACTTTAGGGAGTATAGGCTTTTACATCATTTTTGTTGTGTTTTTTGTTCTTTTGAATTGTATAGTCCAATTTGATTAGGAAATTAAAAAAATAATTTTAATCCTATTATAAAGATCCAAATGAAATGCATGTTAAATTTAAGTTGATATATATTGAACTTGGATGTCCTAAATAGATCAGAATAAAATTAGACTCTTAATGTTAAATTGCGCCAAAGATTACTATGGTTAGCAATCAAAATAGAAACATAATTATCAATAAGGGTGAGAATTTATTCTGGTTTCCGCCGGAATTTCCGGTTCCGGTATTGGTTCCGGCCTATTCCGGTATCGGAACCCATTTTATGAAAAAATCGGAATCAGAATCAGAACCGGAAATTCCGGCGAAAATGCCGGAATTTTCCTGTTCCGGTAAAAAAAAACATCAATTAGGTGACCTGGGTCAAAACGACCCAGGTCACGAAGACAGACGACCTTTCGTCCCATTTTCCCTTCAGCCTTCGTGAAATTTCCCCAGGATCCCTCCGCGCCGCCTGCCACCAGCTAGTCGCGATAGCCTTCCCACCACTTGCTCCGGCCACCGTCCCTCCCGCGGATATCTTTCTCTGATCTCTCAGCTCTCTCCTACCCTCCCGAAATCTCTCTCTCTCTCCCCTCACGCTCTCGAAATCTCTCTCTCTCCTTCTCTCTCGCGGGTTGCTGCATCAGTTGGATTTTCGACCTTTGGAGGCCGAATCTTTCACGGTTTCACCAGCTCTCTCTCACCTAGGGTTTATTAATTTTAGTTTGTTAAATGTTGTATGTAGTCTTTAAATTTACTGCATTAGTTATTTGTGTGCATTAGTTCTTTTCGTTGCTGGAATTTGATATGTAGACTCAAACACTTTTTAGTTACTTGAAACCTCTACTGTCTTTGAGAAGAGATGAGATGTACATGGACAATGACAGATATATGATGCTTCTTTGTCTTTCATTTTGGTCTGTTTGATTTTTATTTTATTTTATTTGTCTTTGATTTAGTTTCTATAGTTTCATGTTTTGACTTGTCTAGCCGTATTTTGATTGGTTTGGTTGTCTGAAAGAGAGACTGTAGTGAAGGAAAAGAAGGGGTTTGAGCTTTGAACTTTGAATTTGAAATGCGGGAAAGAGACGCAGGCAATTATGAGGATGATGATGAGTTGCTGTAGTTAGCTGTTTCTGGTGTGGTGGTTCTAGTTCTAGATGGTTGGGTGTTAATTGGAATTTGGATCTTGGTAGTGTGGGCTATCTGCCTATCTCTGGTTGTAGGCATTTGGGTTTGGGCTGTGGAGTCTAAATTTCCCGCAATTGAAGGCTACCACTTTTGTGGCTTGGGGTAGATATTATGCTGCACTGGAGGCTGTTGTTTGTGTGGCTTAAGGTTCTGGATCAAAGGCATGTGGTTGTTTCAACTTTCAAGTTAAGTTTGTTAGGAGGAATCAATCGAGGTGTGTCTGTTTCCTGCTGTTTTAGGTAATGTTTGGACAGCCAGAGATGAGCTCGATATCTGGTAAGTACTTGGGTGGATGTGTCCAGTGGCTTTTGAAGCTTAGATTGGCGTGATATATATGTAATTGCTAATAGAAAGTATTACAATTTTAATTGCTAATGTAATTGACACAGAGCTTGGTTTTTGTTGAAGCTAGCTTTGTTTTTGTTTCTGTTTATATCCCTAATAGAAAGGATTACAACATTATGAATTTGTTGCAACAGCCAACAGGAAAAAGAACAGCCAAATTTTGGCTTTAAAAGGCATTTTGTGTGTAAGTAAAAAATGGGCCTTCAGGCCCAGATATGGAACCAGAATACAAAATCCAATTCCGGTGAGTACCGGAATGACCCATTCCAGTTCCATCCGTTCCGGTACTCACCCTTAATTATCAATGAAAAGAGAGATAGAAAAAGATAGTCGTACTACCTAGTATAAACTCAACATTTTAATAATTCCATAATGAAATACGTTTGACAGTCACTGGATTTTTTTTTTGAGAAAAATAAACAAATAGTTCTTGTGGTTTCATGTTAAGATAAAATAGTCCCTATGATTTCAATTTGAATAAATTAGTCTCTGTAGTCAGTAAATTGTTATACCTTGGTCCTTCCTTCAATCCTCTCTTGAAACCATTAACGGAGAACGCTGACGTATCAATAATTTACCACGTGAACACTAATGAGTTGGCAATTTTCACACGTGGCCACCTCACATAATATTTAAAAATAAATAAATTTACAGAGAAGTACCCAAACAGTTCCTATGGTTTCACGTTGTGACAAAATGGTCCCTGTGATTTCATAAAATGATCCTTGTGGTTTCAACTCGAACAAAATTAGTCCATGTAGTCAGCAAATTGTTGCATCGTGGTTCCCCCATCAATCCCCCAGTAACGCTGACGTGTCAATAATCCTTGAATAAATTCTTCTTGAAAAGTATTTTTCTAGATATGATAGATAAAATTGAAGGGTCGATGAGTATGTACCTCAAACGAAGAAGTGAAAATGAGATAAAACAATTTATAAAATAAGTACCAATCGTGCCTCCTGCGCTATGTTTGGTTATGTTTTGAAAAAAAATATTTTTTTTGTAATGATTAAGAATTGTTTTTATTTTTCATAATTCAGTTAACATTTAAAAAAAATAAAAGAAGAGAAAAGGAAAGTACATAAACAGTCAATGTGATTTCACTTTGTGACAAAATGGTCTTTGTGGTTTCAATTTGAACAAATTAGTCCCTATAGTCAACAAACTGTTGCACATGGTCCTTCCATCAATCCCTCGTGCAATTGTTAACGAAGAACGCTGACGTGTCAATAATTTACCACATGGACACAGATGAGCGGAAAATTTTCACACGTGACCACTTCACATAATGTTTAAAATAAATAAATAAATTTACATAAAAGTATTCAAACAGATCATGTGGTTTCACGTTGTGACGAAATGGTCATTGTGGTTTCAACTTGAACAAATTAGTCCATGTGGTTAGCATATTGTTGCATCGTGGTCAATAATTTATCACATGGACACTAATGAGCTAGCAATTTTCACACATGGAATGTCACCCCACATAATATTTTAATAAATAAATAAATTTACAGAATGTAAAAAAATCAAATGCCCTAAACTTACCCCCAAATCACATTACCTTCACCGAGAAACCTTCCTCTTCACTGAGAAACTTAACTTCTCATTCGAACTGTAAATTGATTTCTCCACCTCCACTTCTCTTCCCCCTAAATCACTGAAATCCCCTACTTCACCTATTCTTTCCTTTGCATTTTTTTATTTCACGCAAATCCCCAAAATCTTGCTGCATGTTTTTGTTGCTCAAATCTCATACGAACACTAATGAAATTTTCTGAGCTTCTCTTAAACCCTCAAGACAAAATGTGCAGTGTTGAATTAAGATCTTGTTTTGAGGACTTCATATTACAAATAAATAACCAAAAAAACACAAATAAGTAAGTCTCTCAATCCACTGCTATTTACTAGTGATTTGAAATGCCATAAGTGATTTGACACTAAGCTTCTTCTTATTATTTTTTTCCTTCTATTTTCTAGGGCCAAGGTTTCTCAGTGAAGGTAGTGTCATTTGGGGGTAAGTTTAGGGCATTCGAATATTTTATTTTGTTTTTTGTTTTTTTACGTTCTGTAAATTTATTTATTTATTGAAATATTATGTGAAGTGACCTTCTACGTATGAAAATTGTTAGCTCATCAGTGTCCACGTGGTAAATTATTGACCATGATACAATAGTTTGTTGACTACATGGACTAATTTGTTCAAGTTGAAACCACAATGACCATTTCGTCACAACGTGAAACCACAGAGTGAGTACTTTTATGTAAATTTATTTTAAACATTATGTGAGGTGGTCACGTGTGAAAATTTTCAGCTCATCTGTGTCCACGTGGTAAATTATTGACACGTCAGCGTTCTTCTTTAATGGTTGCACGAGGGATTAACGGAGGGACCACGTGCAACAGTTTGCTGACCACATAGACTAATTTCTTCAAATTGAAACCACATAGACCATTTTGTCACAAAGTGAAATCACATGGAATATTTGGGTACTTTTCTCTCTTTTTTTTTTTAAAAAAAGGTTAATCGAATTCTGAAAAATTAAAACAATTCTTAATCATTACAAAAAAAATATTTTTTCAAAACATAACCAAACATAGCGCAGGAGGCACGATTGGCACTTATTTTATAAATTTCTTTATCTCATTTTCACTACAAGAAAAAACACTTTGGGTGACAAAATAATTTGTCACCCAAAGTACAAATTTTGTCACCTAAGGTTTTGGGTAACAAAACTGGGTTGTCACCCGGTTTGTCACCTAAAGCCCGTCAGACAATGTTTTAGGTGACGATTTTTGTGTTCTGTCACTCAAAACCGTTCGGACGGTTTATAAACCTATCCGAACGGTTTGGTGTCATACTAACGAAATTCAAAATCGTTATGCCCAGTACAGTCCATCCTTTCACATGAGCTGTGCAAACGTTCTCTCTATACGTTCGCACAACTCATGTGAACGCTTAATCCAATGTGACGAAATACATTTTGTCACGCAATAAATGTCCGCACCGTTGTATATCCACGTCCACATGGTAATGTACAATAGTCCGGATACATTTGGGAAGACGTCTGCATCGTAGTTTCATTATGACGAAAATTTTTTATCATCTAAAATTTTCGTGCGATCCTTTAAGTATACAGTTCGGACTCCGTTTACGTTTCTTAATTTAAGAACGTGTGGATGCGATAGACACTGTTTGGACTAGCGAATTTAAAGCAAAGTGTGCGGATGGATAGTTATGCGTGCGCACGCTAGCAACGAAAAATATACGTGCGAACGCCATGTAACAAACGTTCGAACGATTTTCTATATATTTGAATTAATTTAATTAAAATTTATGAAATAATATAAATATGAAGATATTTACTGCTCATAATATAATAAAATATCTATAAATATGCAATCGTTATTAAAAGTAAATAAAATACATAATGGATAAGTACTGACAAAGTAGTAAAAATACATAAATCTACCCAGATTTTTGTTTGGGTGTCGAATGAGATTGCATCTGTCTCATCTGCTCCATCAGCTGCTCACGTATCTGCTCCGCCATTAGTTGCATCCTCCGTTCTTGTTGTTCCACTAGGTTCTTTTGTTGCTCCGCCATCATCTTCTGGTGTTATTCGTCTTTTTTTCATTGTTGCTCCTCCATCATCTTCATCAGCTCTTCGTTTTTCTTCCGTTGTTGCTCCTCCATCATCTGCAGATGAATTATAAATTGAAACGAATAAAGAAAAAAGCAAAAATAGAAACACACAAATTTAATTTAAACGATAAATTTACTTTAGTCCTCGGAGTAATATTCTTTAGAATCACTACGATCTTCACCAAACGATTCCGAGGAATCATCGCTTCCTTCTACTTCACGTCGTTGTGGACCACTCTTATCGGTTATCGACAAATAAGCCTCGACGTCATTTCTAGTCCACGAGATCATGTCAAATGAGCTAAAGTCCACGAAAAGCTCAATAGACTCGTTCTCCTGGTATGCTTCACGGTTCGACGGTCATTTTCCATCTTCACTAGCTTCTTCTTCAATAGGTGGAATATTATACGTGTTTTTAGGGGTAATCTTTTGAACAATCTTCCAGTGGCCGCCCAACTTCATATCATCGATATAAAACATTTGATTCCCTTGAGAAGCTAGCAAGAACGGGTCATCTTTGTACCACTTTCGGGATGTGTTAATACTAACAAACATACCACTTTTATCAAGACCTAAATTTTGAGTACTCAAGTCAAACCAGTCACATTTTAGTAAATAAACTAAATTCCCCCGCAAATAACGCAACGAGTAAATATCCACGACCTGGCCGTAAAAATCAACATCTTCCCCATCATGGTCGCCCGGAACAGCCACACCACTATTTCTGAGTGTTACGAAATTGTTCACGAAAGACCGTGTGAAACCTAACTCCATTCACTACACACCCAGAGTAACAAAGTGTCTGCTGATCCGGACCGGATGCTAATGCATACAAGTCATCCGAGTTCGAGCCCGGATTTTCTTTGCGCATAATTTAAATCTAAAATAGTAAACCATGTTAAGTATGAATTTAAAAAAAATGATCGATTAAAATTAAACATATAATATGGATAAAATTAAATAAATACCCGAGTTTTAAACCATAACAGAAATTCTTCTTCGTGCCTCCTATCAACATTTAATGGTGATTTCCTCCTCATCTCTTCCAAGTGCTCGCTATAAAGAAATAAGATATTTTTTAGTAAATTAAAATACTATAAGTGTATAATGCCCATTAATAAATGCAAATATTCACATAAGCGCTTACTCTATATGTTGGCTGATTTTTGAACAGTTGTTGGGTACATACCACTGCGCTTTTGTAAATTCATTTCTATTCAAATCTTGACCCTTACCAGCTCCCAACGGTCGAACAATTTGAGTAAACACAGAAAATCGACAACTTCGATCATCCATGTGGGCGAAATTCCGATCTTTTCTATTAAATCTCGTCTCAATCGTACCAAGATACATTGAGCAAAAAGTTAAACATTCGTTTAACACATAATTCTCTGTTATTGAGCCCTCACACCATGCCCTGTTCTTAACGAAACGCTTCATCTTCCCCATATTCCTCTCCATTGGATACATCCACCGAAATTGAACTGGACCCCCAAGTTTCACCTCCCGAGGTAAATGAACAGCTAAATGAACCATAATAGTAAAAAATGATGGAGGGAATATATGTTCCAACTTGCAAAGAATCATTCCAATGTCCTTCTCTAATTGGTCCACAACGTCGGTTCGTATTGTTCTTGAGCATAAGTCTCTGAAGAATAAGCTCAACTCAGTCAACGTCGTATATACTTCGTTTCCTAACAATCTGTGTATCATTTCCGGTAACAGTCGCTGCAACAAGACGTGTGAGTCATGACTCTTCATACCCATTATCTTCCCTTCATTTATATTCACGCACCGAGATATGTTAGAGGCGTACCCATCCTGAAACATGACAGCCTTCAGCCATTCACAACACTTCTTACGTTCAGCCTTCGTTAAAGTAAATAATGCTCGAGGCATCACCTCCTGCTGATCCCGAAATTACAAATGCAACTCCTTTTTAATACTCATTAATGCTAAGTCTCGCCGAGCACTAGAATTGTCTTTCGTCTTACCATCGACGTTCATCAAAGTTCCCAACATATTGTCACAAATATTCTTCTCGATGTGCATGACGTCCAAATTAGGTCGAAGTTTTAACTCTGACCAGTACGGCAACTCAAAGAATATGCTGCGCTTCGTCCAACTTAACTTAATGTCAGCTCGTTTTCTCTTCTTCTGATTCTTCCCAAACGAACATAACGGTAACGATTCAAGTTGTTGAAGTATCTCCTCTCCAATGACTTCTTCAGGCGCTGCTCTAAACTCTTTTCTCCCCTCAAATATGTCGACATCATGCCTCTACCCATGCGTCGCGGGTAAATACCAGCGATGTCTCAAAAAACGATGGTTGCTCCTATGTTTCAACCAAAATGACGTTGTGTTCGCATTGCATTTAGGACATGCTAACCGTCCTTTCGTACTCCAACCCGAGAGATTACCATAAGCCGGGAAGTCATTTATTGTCCAAATCAAAACAACATGTAACTTGAATGAACTAGATACGGCCGCGTCGTACGTCTGCACTCCATTTTCCCACAAGTCCTTCAACTCATCTAACAATGGCTACAAGTAGATGTCGATATCATTCTCGGGACTTTTTGGACCCGAAATAAGCAATGACAGCATGAAACTTGAATCCTTTATATATTTCCATGGCGGCAAATTGTATGGAATTAGTACAACTGGCCATATACTATACGATAAGCTCATGTTGCCAAAAGGATTGAACCCATCAGAGATGCCAAACCCAACCGGACGTTCCGAGATTCCCGACCAAACCATTCATACTTCTTATTGAGGTCTTTCCATACCTCAGAGTTTGCAGGATGCCTCATCACCCCATCTTCAACCACATGCTTCTCTTGGTGCCACCGCATATCCGTTGTCGTCTGCCTTGATAAAAATAATCTCTGCAACCTCGGTTTCAAGGGAAAATGTCGCAACACTTTTTTAGGAACCTTTGATTTGTTATTTTGACTGTACTTCTGCCTCGATTCCCCACACACCGGACACTCTTGTAACTCACTGTGCTCCTTCCAAAACAGTACACAGTCATTTAAGCACGCATGTATGTTATCGTAGCTAAATCCTAAATTCTTTCTTAACTTTTTCGGCTCATAATAAGATTTAGGAAGTGTCTCCCCCTCCGACAAAGCATCTTTTATCAAGCCCAACACATTTTTAAACGCCTTTACAGTCAAAGTATTCTCTGACTTCACATGAAGTAACCTAACAACGAAAGACAACTTGGAGTACTTCTTACACTCGGGATACAACTCTCGCTCAGCATCTGCCCATAACTTGGTATACGCAGAAAATCCGTCGCCAGACCCAGACTGGACTGTTTCAGGATCCGATATATTCTCATCAACCCCTGCTCCCGCCTAAAAATCTTCTAACATGTCTCTCATATTATTATTTAAGTTTCCCTCAGAGTCATCGCTGCCCGGATCAGGTTCTAAATTCACCACCCGATTAGGAACTTCTGAAATTGACTCTCCGTGAAACACCCAATGAGTGTAACTCTAGTCAAACCCAATTATGAATAAATGATCCTCCACCCAGTCCACACGTTGGAACAACACAATCTTACATCTCTTACATGGACATCTTATCAGACCCCGACTATCTGCATAACTACGAGCAACACTCATAAAATCACGAACACCATCACTATACTTCGCACTTTTGAGTCTATCAGCCTCATAAATCCAGCTCTTATCCATATTGTTCCTTCAAAGACGAAAACACAAACAATAATGCAAACAATAATGACATTCATACTCAACTCTAATTCTTTCAGGTGATAGGTTCTATCTCATTCAAGTTTACAATATCACGTACTGCACATAAATGACCTGACCATTGTGATCGATACTTTAGAAATTTCGACAGCATTTCCCCCCAGTCCCCAGATTCACGCCTACAACATTGAGCCTAAACACCCACCATTTAAGGCAAATGTGTAAGTTCAATGCTGAATGTGTATCCGAAGGACAAAATGATATTTGCATCAAAATTTATAAACACATCTGTCACAATAGTAGATATAATTACGCACATTATGCATTTTGTAAACTCAAACTGTCCATAACATGGACAATTCAAGAATTACATACAGTTCGTGTATTCGAACTTCGTGTAATTCTTAAATGGGGTCTAAGGCTACTAAATGAATGCATGACATAACAACAAATACTGTTCGGACGTAATATAACGGTCTGAACCTCATACGAAGACATTCAGACGTGTTTTGCAAAGCGTTCGAACCAAAAAATAGAGTCTTGACCGTAAATCAACCGTCCGGACTGCGATTGTCAAACAAGACACTTCTTCGACGCACAGACTCAATTTTCAGTCCAACAACCTTGTCAAAATCAACCCAAATCATAAACACTTCAATATAAACACATCACAACCAACCCCAAATTCCATTACTATCATTTTAGAACCTAAAATTTTCGAAAAACGCATGCCTTCATATATTAAAAATACAAGTTTTTCATCCTAAAACAATTTAATTTAAAAACCACTAACCTCTAATGCAATCCAACGATCTTTTCTAAAAGATATGCTCTTTTCACACCCTCTTCAATGAGATTGAACGCCCAAAATCAGCTCTCCGTTTCTCCTCGGGCTCAAATCTTCTCCTTTCTTTTTTTTTCGTTTTTCCTCCACTGTCTGTGAATCTGTAACTTTCATGCGCTTGAAACCCGTTCGGACACATAAAAGGAAGTTCGGATGCATACGTGTATTAGTTTTCAAGGGAATTCATGCCGCCAAAATTTTCATTTACGTCCGCACGACTATAACACGTCCGAACTCCCTCTTACAGTTCAACACACCGTTTTAATAATTCTCAAACGACAGTGTATGTTCATTAACATTAACGTTCGGACTGTCGCATACCGTCCGAATACTACCTTACATCACACGAGACTACTTATGAAATACCACCACCATAGCTTCTGATAATAAACAATCACGTCCTCACGTTAGTAAACAAAAGTCCGGACGGTATTTTAAATTTTGGGAGTCCCAACCGTATAAAATTGTGTTATGACCGTATGTTTTATATAATACGACACCGTTCGATTTTACATTAAACAGTCCGGACGGATAAATTAAGGTCCGAACGTTTATGGACAATTTTGATTTTTTTCCATTTTTTAATTAACTTTATTACCAAATTTTAAATAACAAATTTAGTTAATAAAATAAATAATCAATATTTTTTTGATTGAGTGTACCGAAATTATAAACGTAATACTAATTAACATATTGTATTATGTTATAATAAATACAAATAACATAACTGAAATGACATAAAACATAATATGAACAAAAACATCAAATAAAATCTATACATGTCCACAAAAATAATATAAAAGTAAATGTCCTTCAGAAATGCAAAAAAATAAACGTATTATCATAGTAAAAGTAAATGTCCTCAAAACATAATAAACATAGTAAATGTAGACTACAAATTATCATCATCATCATCATCATCATCATCATCCATGAGTTTTAGAACGTGACGGATTTGACGAAGGTGCTCCTCTATCAGCACGACCCGCTCAGTCAGGGGAAAGAGATTCTCACCGGTTGCCACACCCCTCAAACTCTCCTTAAGCGCAGCGACCTCCTTCTTCCACCCAACGTCCATGTCGGCGACCTTCTGCTCCAAAGTCATCAAACGACGACTGATATCATTGACCATGCAATGGGTGGGCTGCAAGACCGACTGCATCCGCTGAGACAGCTTCGTCATCATATCGCCCATCCAACTCGGTCGCTGTGGCCTAGGTCCTTGGGTCGAGCTTTGCCCATGATCCTCCCTCTCCATTGCCTCCGCGGTGTCGTCTTCCTCTAACAACCCGAGCAGCTTGCAACGCTTGGCGTGTCTGGGCCATCGATTTGGAGAGCGTGGTCTTTTTGATTGACCCAAGTGGTTGCACCCTCGGCTCGTCACCACCCTTGGGTACCAGCATGGCGTGCAGGAACTGGGTCAGAAGAATCTCGTGCGGCGATGAAGTCGTAGCATCCATCTTCAAGGCCTCTGCATGAATAGACTGGTAGATGTATGATGCTATATCAACAGGTAGCTCCCGTACGACTACCAGGTACAGGAACTCGGCCCGGCTATAAGATAGCTCTGTGGTGTGCTTCTTAGGGTCGATGGAGGAGCATAATATTAGATTCGTGATCCACCAAAAAGGAAGCAACTGCCCGTGTACCGTATAGGATCCTTCCAAGATCGCTATATCATCACCCAGCATGGTCCGGAATGCCTCGGCCTTAGTAGGCCGGCCCTCCTCGCTCATTGGCAGGTTTGAGAACGCTGCCAAATCTCTCTCATACCCCAAGAAATTCGCCAGCTCGTCAGGCGAGAATACGATCGGAACGTTACGGACAGAGATTACCATACTAGGCTCCTCGAGGTCCCTAGCCCGCAATATAGAGCAATAAAACTCTCGCACCATATTTTTTGACACATAGCCGGTCCTATGGATCAATGGAAGCCAACCTAACTCCTCTACAACTTCCAGAAGTGTCCGACCCTCAAATGTGAGATCATTAAAGTCGGCCAATTTGATGTCCCGCTCGACAACAATTGAGCGCGACATAATGATCGTTGTATGCTACTCCACTGTCAAAGCTCGAGTGGAAGATTGCTCCTCATCAGCCTGGCTGCTGGTACGTGAACGCTTACTCATTCTTTTAGTGAATCTACACAAAATAGTGTTCGCACGGTTAGCATACCGTTCGAACGAAAACGACATCGTCCGAACATAGATTTATATGTCCGGACATATACTATAAGCATCCGGACTTGATCAAAACGTCAATGTATCTGTTTTGAAAGTCAAAATAGCGTCCGGACCGATTTTGGATACCCGTCCCAACCCTAAGACGATAAAAAACTATTTACATTTAACATTATAGCGTCCGGACTTCCTTCAAAGAGAGTCCAAACATGATCAAAACGACAATGTATACCACCGAAACACTACGACAACTGTCCGAACGCCCAAAAACTTGTCCGGACGACTAAATAATGTGTTCGAACGCTATGTGAAAGATGATCGAGTTAACTCAGCGATGGCAGCATCCCTCCACTTCCCCACTCGCCCAAAAATTTCACCAAAACACAAACTAATACATTTAAAACAAACCTAACACTTAACACAATCAATTTCTACGTAAAAATCAATCAAATTACACTATCTACTATACAAAAAATACAATTGAAATTCTATACATAAAACTATAAAAAAGAAGTTTTCACCATTAAAATCTTGTTAAAAATAAGCAAACCATACCTGAGAGTGATTAGATACACGAGAGAGTGATATTACGTCGAGATTTGTGAAGGAAAAACTTGAGTTTTGAGAGATTTTTTAGGGAAAACATTCGTTGTTAGTAAAAATGAAGGACTATTCTTCTTTTCAAAATACGTCGATAGAGTCCGGACGCCTAGTAGACCGTCCAAACCGTATTCTGCACACGTGGCTAAGCATCGTACTCCGTATTAAATGTCAAAATTTAAACCGTTTGGCACAATAAATACGTCCGTGCGTTTTGTTAAGGCGTGCGAACGTGGAAGCGCATGTTTGGCTGAATAAACGGCGAATCCCGGCCGGACTTCTGTAACACGTCCGGACGGTATTATTGTATAGAGTCCGAACGGATAGCAGGTTTATTTCACAATTTAAATGCACTCAATTTACTTTATTTCACCTAACCTAATTTATTTAAATGACTTAATTTAAGTAAATAGTTCAATTTAAATAATTAAATTTATTTCATTTAATTCAATGTAATTTGATACAAATATTTAACTTAATTTATTTATTTTAAATACATAAAAAAAATATAGTTAGTCATATTTTTATATTATATATCAATTATAACTAATCATCAATTTAATTATAACTACTCATTTAATTTTACTAATTATCTGTTTAAATTGAAATAAATTTAATCTAGTGAAAAAACATAATTAATATAAAATATAAAAAATAATCCAAATACCGAATGAAAAACATTGTCTATTACAAGCCGGAAACGGTCCTTAAAACGATAAATAAATAACTAACTTTAAAGCAGAAACAGAAGACTAGTTCAAATCACGAGCTGCGACTGGCTCGTCCAAATCTTGTCAGTGGGCATCACGAACATTAGCCAAATGCTCCTCCATCTTATCCACCCGTCTGACGAGTGTCTGCAGCTGTACCGGAACGGTATGGACAGACTAGGACAATTGAGACAATTGTTCTCTTCGCATAATATTCAGCTCTTCCGTTATAGCCCTATCCGTCAGAGCAAGTTTGGTCTCCAGATAGGTCAAACGGCATTGGAGCTCCATGCACAACGAATGCATCGGCTGCTCGATCGCCCGAATACTCTCGTTTAACTTCGCTAAATAGGCGTCTACCCAGGCTGGTCTCTCTGTTTGTCCCCCGACATTGGTGATACTTCTCCTAGAGCGTTCCATGGTCAACCTAGCAAAAATCGTCCGAACATGATCATAAACCGTTCGCACGAACGTCAAACTAATAAACATCGTCCGAATGTATAATAACAGTCCTGACGGTTTATAACCAGTTCGGACGTCGTGAAATGAAGTCCGAACGTGGTTCGACGTACACCAGCCAAACAACCTAATTTCATAAAATAAAAAAACACAATAAACTAAACAAGCGTCGGTATTTAATCGAAATACATAAAATTTATGAAGAATGTTTTACCTCAAGTTCTTTTAAAGATCTCGAAGGCAAAGTGAAAACGTGCAAGAGAAAAGTCTGAGAGAATGAGTGAGTTTGAGATTTTGACAAAGTCTGGCCGTTTTAATGTGGCTAGTGACCGTTCGAACGTGTTATATTAGCGTTCGGACGCGTTTCAACGGTTATATTGACACGTGACCCTATCAAATTTAACGTCATTAAATATGGCCGATTCGAAATGGTTCTAGAACTTATATGGTCCGCACGCTATTGCTTTGTCAAGACTGTATCGATGTCACGTGTCTGAACTTTTGCAACGTGGAAGCACACGATTCGCGGAAGAAGCATTATAATTGTGCGTAACTTTTTTTTACCGTCCGAACTTGGGTCTTTTTTCCATTGGAACATGGTTTTTAACGTCCAGACTGAATAGAGTATTAATGACGATTTTTAATTTGTCACTCTAGCCTGACGATTACTATTTGTTACGTAATTACCGTTCAGACTGTTTATAAACGGCGTCTGCACGGTATTGTAAAAAATGTGATGATTCTAATTGTCACTCAGTTACGACGATGTGGAATTTATCACCCTGCAGCGAGTCCGAACGGGTATCTTTAGAGTCCGGACGTTATTTTGTTTTTGTGACGATTTTTTTCTTCATTCATTCGCGACGCGTATATGTTGTTCATGGATAGTTTTGGGTGACGAAATTAATAATATGTCATGAAAAATTCACTTTAGGTGAAAAAATTTGGTTTGACACCCAAAATTTTGTCACCTAAAGCATAATTTCTTGTAGTGTTTCACTTATTTGTTTGAGGTACGTACTCATACTTAAATTTTATCTATCATATCTCAAAAAATATTTTTCAAGAAGAATTTATTCAAATATCAAATTAAAATATGGATTAATCAATTTGATATATATATACCCAGGTGTTGTCGTCGTTAAAATTATCATCAATTTCGGAATGATATGAAATGTCACTATCATATTCTTCAAACATACATCCATCCAATGCAATTATATTATCTTCAAGATATTGAGAACATAAATATGCACTGTAAATGATATTTAAGAAAAGAAAGGCAAGCAACGTATTCATAGTATCATTAAGCAGTAAAGTAATTGTGAGTCTAAATGACAACCCAAGAGGGGGTGAATTGGGTTTTCAAAAACTTTTGAAACCTTTTCAAACAAACCCAGAAATGTTCTGATCTATATCTAGGAAAACTAGAGACTAGATCTATGCAAACAAAGATAACAACAACAATGAATAAACAAGAACAATCAAGTAATATCTGCAGAAGTAAAAGAGGAGAGTTAGAGAGATGACACCAGTATTTTTAGATGGTTCGGCCAATCTCTTGCCTACGTCCACCCCCAAGGCTATTGACTTCCTTGGGCTTCCTCCACTATTCTCCAAATGAATACACCTTAGCTTCCGGGGTGCTAAGGAACCGTTACAAAGCGTTTTCCGAGCTTACGCTTCAACTCGTTTCCCAAATCCCAAACCCTAGGGATTTCTTCTACTTCTCACAAGTAGGATACAGTGTTCACACAACACTAGGAAGGTTTACAAGATTAGGGTACAGTGATTGAAGGCTCTCTAAGCCGGATGTACAAGTGGGTAGCTCAAGAAACTAAAGGGCTCTCTAAGCCAAATTTACAAATGAAAGAACCTGAGTTTTGCTAGAAGAACGATCTTCTGAGAAAGCTTCTGGAGTTGCAAGATGAATCACGAGCTTTCTAGATTGGAAGCACTTCTCTGTTCTTCTTTGAGCTTGGTCTCTCAAGAAATTAGGGCAAGTGTATTTCGCGTGAGAGATCTGTAGGAGGTGTGTAAACCTTGTCAGAGATTTCTTCTATTTATACCCTCTTGGACATCAGGGGTCTTCTGGTAAAGATTTGGAGCCGTTGGAGGTCATTTGAGTCCTTTGGAGACGTTTTTAAGTGACTGTCGTAACTCCTGGATTTGAGAAATCGAAGCATGTGTCGACCCCTTCCATGTATGTGTCGACACCTTGAAGATTTGCCTTGAAACTCACCTTCTGGTGTATGACCAATGTGTCGACACTTATGTCCAATGTGTCGACACTTCCCTTCAATATGTTGACCCTTCAAATTTGTCTTGAAACCATCCATTCGGGTCTATGTGCAATGTGTCGACACCATTCTCCCATGTGTCGACACCATCAGCTTTGCCTAGAAATCTTCATTCTGTTGACAGTGCAATGTGTCGACACTTCTTGGTCTATGTGTCGACACCTTCATCTTGGCCTGGGAACTTGTTTTCTGTTGAATGACCAATGTGTCGACACCTCTTCACTATGTGTCGACACCTTCACTTCGGCTTGGAATATGCATTCTGGTGTATGACTGATGTGTCGACACCATGATGATATGTGTCGACACCTTCAACACTTAGGCTGAAAAGTGTTTCTCCTGGCACCAACAAGCAATCCCAAAACACCTACAATGTAAAGTTTAACAAGTAAGCTTATGTAGAGTATTCGATTATATCTAAGGCCGATGTACAACTAGAAAACTCTTGATATCATTTTCTTAAAACGGATTTTCAAAAGTAGAATCTAAAGGTTTAAAAACTCGTTGTAAAACTTTGTTATCATCAAAATCAAAGAGGATTGTTTATAAAACAACCTTGGGCTAACAATCTCCCCATTTTTTTATGATGACAAACCCTTTTAATAATAAACCATTGATATGAAAATGAAAAGTTCCCCCTGAGATTAGGCTGGAGTTTTTCATGAGATTTTAGCAAAAACGGGCTTTAGGATTCTACGAAAATTTTGCAAGAGTTTCCTTTGTAAATGAAGGTTTCCCAATTTTTCAAAACCTGTAAAAACACTTCTATAGGAATCCACCAAACTCCCCCAACTTCATTTATCAATACAGATCACAAGACTTCGTATTAAGGAGAGTTCAAAGAGATTACTTGATTCGTGTATCAATTATCCACAATGAAGTGTAATTACGTTTCAAAACCTTATAAACATCATCAAAGATAATTATATGTGCAAGCATAGATAATTCGAATGATACCAAATATAATAAACCTGAATTATCAATACATTGATCCAAAAATTGTTCAAAAGAGACAATACAAGATCAAACACAAACTTAACAAACATCCAAAAGTCCAAAAGAAAGGAAGTACAAATATCAAACTTTTCTCCCCCTTTGGCATCATCAAAAACAGACCAAGGGGGGGTCAAGGAGAGCAACAAGGCAAGGAGTGGAAATGAGGTCTAATCGAACGGAGGAGGATCGTAATCCACATCCCATTTCTTCAGCCAGTTAGTCCATGAAAAACATGAGATTCACAGAGATTCACAAGAGAAAACGTGAGATATGATTCAAAAATCATTTAAACAAACATCAACCAATCATTCAGAGCATGATCAATGCAATCAACCAATATGAATTCAAGAGATACAACAAATATACTAATCAATTCATTCCAATGGGAAACTCATTCCTATCTCTTGGCGAATAAAGCAAAATCTATCCTCATTAAGGGGTTTTGTGAAAATGTCCACCAATTGAAGGTCGGTATTTACGAATTCAAGAACAATATCCCCTTTTTGAGCATGATCTCTAATAAAATGATGTTTTATCTCAATGTGTTTTGTCCTAGAGTGCTGAATTGGATTTTTAGTGAGATTTATAGCACTAGTGTTGTCACATTTTATTGGGATGCGAGAATAATGAAGATTAAAATCTTCCAATTGTTGTTTCATCCACAATACTTGTGCACAACAATTGTCAATGGCAATATACTTGGCTTCCGTAGTTGATAAAGCTACGGAATTTTGTTTCTTACAACACCAAGAGACTAGTGAGGGTCCAAGAAATTGGCACGCACCACTAGTACTCTTTCTATCTATTTTACAACCGACATAATCTGCATCCGAGTATCCTTGCAAATTAAACTCAACACTTTTAGGATAAAACAAGCCAAGATTTTGAGTGCCAACAAGATATCTGAAAATACGTTTGACAGCTAGTAAATGAGATTCCTTTGGACATGATTGATATCTAGCACACATGCAAACAGTAAGCATTATGTCTGGTCTACTAGCGGTAAGATAGAGAAGTGAGCCAATCATACCTTGGTATTTAGTTTGATCCACATCTTTACCTTTATCATCTTTTTCCAGTTTCGTGGATGGACTCATGAGAGTACTCATAGGTTTTGAGTTTTCCATGCAAAATCGCTTGAGAAGATCTTTAGTGTATTTTGCTTGATTGATGAAGATTCCCTCATTGCTTTGTTTTATTTGAAGGCCAAGGAAGTAATTTAATTCTCCCATGAGACTCATCTCGAATTCACCCTGCATAACTTGAGAGAAATCTTGACATAGAGATTCATTAGTAGACCCGAAAATAATGTCATCCACATATATTTGAACTATTAATAATTCATTGTCTTTTTCTTTAGTGAAGAGGGTAGTATCAATTTTACCTCTTGAGAAACCATTTTCAATGAGAAAGGAACTTAGTCTTTCATACCATGCTCGAGGTGTTTGTTTTAATCCATAAAGTGCTTTTGTGAGCTTGTACACATGATTTGAGAGATTTTCATCCTCAAATCCTGGTGGTTGCTCAACATAAACTTCCTCAGTGAGGAATCCATTTAAAAATGCACTTTTCACATCCATTTGAAATAATTTGAAATCTTTAAAGCAAGCGAAAGCGAGTAGCATGTGAATGGATTCTAAACGAGCAACAGGAGCAAAATTTTCATCAAAATCTATTCCTTCTTCTTGATTGTAACCTTGGGCTACTAATCTTGCTTTGTTCCTTACTACTACCCCGGATTCATCCATTTTGTTTCTAAAAACCCATTTTGTACCAATAACTGGATAATCCTTGGGTCTAGGAACTAGATGTCATACTTGGTTTTTCTCAAATTGTTTTAGTTCATCTTCCATGGCATAGATCCAACTTTCATCATCTTTAGCCTCAAAAAAATTCTTAGGCTCAAGTTGAGAAAGTAAAGCAAGATTATTGGCTTGAAGTACAGAGGATCTAGTTCTTACCCATTTTTCAACATTACCAATGATTTGTTGAGGTGGATGACTCTTGATGTATTTCCACGACTTTGGTAAGTCGTTGTCATCGTGATGAGATTCCTCTTGAAGCTTTTGGGGTTCTACCTCTTTCACAATTGATTCTTCTTTGTCCATGTTGATAGTGAGTTGATCGACTTCTTTGGTGAGATCTATAACATCCTCGTCATCATTCCTCACAAGATTGTTAGATTCATCAAAAACAACATGAACAGATTCTTCAACAAATAGATTACGTTTATTGAATACACGATATGCTTTACTAGAAGTTGAGTAGCCAAGAAATATACCTTCGTCGGTTTTCGCATCAAACTTACCCAAATTGTCCTTGTTGTTGTTTAGGACAAAGCATTTAGATCCAAATACATGAAAGTATCCAATGTTTGGTTTTCTATCATTCCATAGCTCACAAGGTGTTTTCTTGAGGATTGGTCTAATCATGCATCGGTTCATAACATAGCAACTTGTGTTAACTGCTTCAGCCTAGAAGTAGTCAGGCAAGTTGTTTTCACAAAGCATGGTTCTAGCCATCTCTTCAAAGGTCCTATTCTTCCTCTCTACAACACCATTTTGTTGAGGAGTTCTAGGAGCCGAGAAGTTATGGTTAATACCATTTTCATCACAGAATTTTTCAAAGGAGGAATTTTCAAATTCTCTTCCATGATCACTCTTTATGCTAGAAATAGCAAAACCTTTTTCATTTTGGATTTTCTTGCTAAGTTTTTCAAATGCAAGAAATGCCTCATCCTTATGAGCCAAGAATATAACCCATGTAAATCTACTAAAGTCATCAACAACAACAAAGCCAAAACGTTTGCCACCCAAACTCAAGGTTCGGGTTGGACCAAATAAGTCCATGTGTAGAAGTTGAAGTGGTCTAGTAGTGGACACAATGTTTTTGAGTTTAAAGGAGGTTTTGGTTTGTTTGCCATTTTGACATGTTGCACAAATCTTATCTTTTTCAAAAGAAAAGTTAGGCAAACCCGAAACAAGATCCTTTTTGGCAAGTTTTGAAATCAAGTCCATGCTTGCATGAGCAAGCCTTCTATGCCACAACCAACTATCTTTGTCATTTAGAGCTGAAAGACATTTTATGTTTTCTGAAGAGATGCTCTCTAAATGAACAATATACACATTTTCAAATCTGTGTCCGACAAACAAAACTTTCTTGTTTTCAATGTTTTCGACAAGACACATAGATGATTCAAAAATGACTCGGTTTCCCTTGTCACACAATTGACTAATACTAAGAAGGTTATGCTTTAAACCTTCGACAAGAAGAACATTATCAATTGAGGAATTGAGATACTTACCAATGCTTCCAACTCCGAGTATTTTACCTTTTCCATTGTCACCAAAAGTGACTGGTCCTTTGTTTTTAGGACGAAAGGAATTGAACCATCTTTTCTCTCCGGTCATGTGCTTGGAGCATCCACTATCAAGAATCCAATGGTCCTTGACATCTTCGGACTTCAAGCACACCTGCATAAAGAATTAATTCTTGATCTTTGGTACCCAAATCTTTTTGGGTCCATTAGTATTAGAACTGATTTCTTTCATCTTGTCCTTACGGACCCACATAAATTTAATCCCACTAGAGGATTTCTTTCTAGTTTGGCAGACATGTGATATGTGACCAGATTTACCACAAAAGTTGCATAACATAAATGATGGAGATGATTTTGTGATCATGTAAGAGTAAGATTTTTTATCTTTAAAAGAATCATATCCAATACCACTTTTATTGAAGCAACACCTTTGAGACCCAAGAAGAATGTCAAGGTTTTTCTTTCCTTGAGTAAACCTTGCAAGATCTTTTGTGAGAGAGTCAACCTTCATTTTCAAAGCTTCATTTTCAACAATCAAGGTATTTGACTCTCTTTGTAAAGGTTTTTTATTTTCTTGAGTAGTTCTTGCGAGATCATCTCTAAAAGATATAACTTGACTTTTCAAAATATCGTTCTCTTTAGCAATACTTTCAAAATTCTTTTTAAAAGAACTATATTTTGAAACCATTCTTTTAAATTCAATATATTGCTCATCAAATGCATCTTGCAGTTCATCAAGTGTAAAGGAATAAAGTAAATCTTGTACCTCATCTTCATCTCCCTTTGCCATGAGACACAAGTTTGCAGCTTCTTCATCACTTTCGCTGCTGCTTTCATCAGATTCTCCCCATGCAGCCAAGAATGCTTTCTTCTTGTTTTTGAAGTCTTTTGACTTCTTGTGTATCTCGAGATTAGGGCAATCCGACTTTATATGCCCAGACTTCTTGCATCCAAAGCATATGATCTCATTCTTCTTGCTGCTATCACCCTTGAAGTGAGTTTTCCTTGGGAATATTTTATCTCCTTGTTTCTTCCGGAAGAACTTCTTGAACTTCTTGGTGAATAGGGCGAATTCTTCATCCTCATCCTCAGAAGATTCATCTTCACTGGAGCATGTTGCTTTTAATGCTATGCTCCTTTTTCTTCTACCTTCATCCTCATCCTCCTTCACTTGGTTCATCTCATGTGTCATGAGAGATCCCATGAGCTCATCAAAAGATAACTTTGTCAAGTCTTTGGCTTCTTGAATTGCGGTGACTTTAGGTTCCCAACTCTTAGGAAGACACCTGAGGATCTTTTTCACCATTTCAACATTAGTATACTCTTTACCAAGAGATTTTAATCCATTAATAATATCAGTAAAACGAGTAAACATAGAAGAGATGGTTTCATCAGATTTCATCTTGAACAACTCATAATTGTGCACAAGCATACTAATCTTGTTTTCTTTCACTTGATTAGTACCTTCATGGGACACTTCTAGTTTATCCCAAATTTCTTTCGCGGTATCGCAACCGGAAATACAATTGAACTCGTTTGCATCGAGTGTACAGTATAGCACATTCATGGCTTTAGAGTTCAAGGACATTAGTTTGAGATCAGCATCATCCCAATCTTTTTCATCCTTCAGCTTACCTTCCTTGTCTCTAGGAAATCTAGGACCCCTGGAGATAACTCTCCATCGTTCATAGTCTACGGCTTGAATGTAAATTCTCATCTTTGCCTTCCAATAGTTATAGGCATTCCCATTAAACAAGGAAGGTCGATTCGTCGACTGCCCTTCAGCCAAAGTGGTGCCAACTGGGGTTGTCATGATAATGAGCTAGTAACCTCAGCTCTGATATCAATTGTGAGTCTAAATGACAACCCAAGAGGGGGGGTGAATTGGGTTTTCAAAAACTTTTGAAACCTTTTCAAAAAAACCCAGAAATGTTCTGATCTATATCTAGGAAAACTAGAGACTAGATCTATGCAAACAAAGATAACAACAACAATGAATAAACAAGAACAATAAAGTAATATCTGCAGAAGTAAAAGAGGAGGGTTAAAGAGATGACACCAGTATTTTTAGGTGGTTCGGTCAATCTCTTGCCTACGTCCACCCCCAAGGCTATTGACTTCCTTGGGCTTCCTCCACTATTCTCCAAATGAATACACCTTAGCTTCCGGGGTGCTAAGGAACCGTTACAAAGCGTTTTCCGAGCTTACGCTTCAACTCGTTTCCCAAATCCCAAACCCTAGGGATTTATTCTACTTCTCACAAGTAGGATACAGTGTTCACACAACACTAGGAAGGTTTACAAGATTAGGGTACAGTGATTGAAGGCTCTCTAAGCCGGATGTACAAGTGGGTAGCTCAAGAAACTAAAGGGCTCTCTAAGCCAAATCTACAAATGAAAGAACCTAAGTTTTGCTAGAAGAACGATCTTCTGAGAAAGCTTCTGGAGTTGCAAGATGAATCACGAGCTTTCTAGATTGGAAGCACTTCTCTGTTCTTCTTTGAGCTTGGTCTCTCAAGAAATTAGGGCAAGTGTATTTCGCGTGAGAGATCTTTAGGAGGTGTGTAAACCTTGTTAGAGATTTCTTCTATTTATACCCTCTTGGACATCAGGGGTCTTCTGGTAAAGATTTGGAGCTGTTGGAGGTCATTTGAGTCCTTTGGAGACGTTTTTAAGTGACTGTCGTAACTCCTGGATTTGAGAAATCGAAGCATGTGTCGACCCATTCCATGTATGTGTCGACACCTTGAAGATTTGCCTTGAAACTCACCTTCTGGTGTATGACCAATGTGTCGACACTTATGTCCAATGTGTCGACACTTCCCTTCAATATGTTGACCCTTCAAATTTGTCTTGAAACCATCCATTCGGGTCTATGTGCAATGTGTCGACACCATTCTCCCATGTGTCGACACCATCAGCTTTGCCTGGAAATCTTCATTCTGTTGACAGTGCAATGTGTCGACACTTCTTGGTCTATGTGTCGACACCTTAATCTTGGCCTGGGAACTTGCTTTTTGTTGAATGACCAATGTGTCGACACCATGATGATATGTGTCGACACCTTCAACACTTAGGCTGAAAAGTGTTTCTCCTGGCACCAACAAGCAATCCCAAAACACCTACAATGTAAAGTTTAACAAGTAAGCTTATGTAGAGTGTTCGATTATATCTAAGGCCGATGTACAACTAGAAAACTCTTGATATCATTTTCTTAAAACGGATTTTCAAAAGTAGAATCTAAAGGTTTAAAAACTCGTTGTAAAACTTTGTTATCATCAAAATCAAAGAGGATTGTTTATAAAACAACCTTGGGCTAACAGTAATGGCAATTAATACAAAAAGATCTTGACTCATATTGAAAATCAAAAGTTTTACAGGTTACAAGATTCAAACTTAAAAGCAAACTTACAATATTGAAGACTTGAAAAAAGGAAGGGTTGATATCTAACAAACTGGAAAGATAATAAAGGGAAAGGAATTATAGATGATATGTAGAAGATTGAAGGCGTAGAAGTTTTTAGGAAAAGGAAGAGATTCGGTTGAAGGTAGGAGAAGGTTGATAAGAAAAGGCTTGAGAGATTTCGGAGAAAGGAATGCAGGTATCTGGTTCGAGAGAATAGTCTGAGAGAATCTGAAGGCTGAGAAGTATTCGATACGTGAAATGAGAGACGAAATGAACGTTTATATAGAAAAGAGAGAAGAGAAAAGGACGAGAAATGTCCTCTGATATTTTTTAACATGAAGGGTATTTTTCGAAAAGAGCACCGTAATTAAAACAGTACCCGACGGAAGAGTACTATAGATGAATAGTGATATTTGTCGGGAATAGTAGATGACAGGAAAAGCAATAGTATCTTGAACAGTGCTTTGTCGGCGACTGTCGGTAGAACAGTAATCTTCAGCTTAAAAAGACTATCTTGACCTTGATATTCGGATATTTGTCCTAGATATCTTGAAGGATTACATCTCTGACATTATTGATATTGACGTCATGCTTGCATCATCAAAGGAACTGTTGGTTTATAACATTTATTTCTTCATCGGATAAATGAACTTCGTATCCATCATAAGGGTCTTGAGCATCTTGATATTATGGTATTTGACTGAGAGCAGAACAAGATACCGTAGTGGCATTATTGTCATCTTCTTGTGACAACTGGGATAGAACTTCGAGCAATTGATTTTTATAATCATCTTTATTTCTGGCAGTAGCAAGTTTAGCCTGTAATTGACTTCTTTGAGCAAGGAATTGAAGATGGTTTGATATTTGGGTTTTGGCTTTGGTAATGGAATTGATGATATTATCGGTGGTGTAAACGTTCCACCATTTAATGAAAAATTTCTGGGCTAATATTATGACATTGTCTTCTTAGGAAAAAACAAACTTCCAACAGAAAATCCAAGGGACAAGGTTAAACTGTATATAGAAACGGAGAAGGACATGTATATTTTTTAAAGGAGGGTTTTTCAAGGCTGGATATCTGTCTAGGGAAGGTGTATCATGTGGGTTAACAGCCCATTGATCATATGCTTTCTTGAGATTTTCAGGAAAAAGTTTTTCATCTGGACCGAAGCGGTCCCACCACTGGAGAAACCAATGGGGTATCGGTTCAGTACCATGCAATCCTTTAAAACGTATAAACCAAGTATGACGATGGTTGTTATTTTCGAAAAATAAAGTGTATGTCCATGCGTCAATGTAATCATAATATGAAATTGTTTTGATATTGTTAAAAGATTCAGAAAGAGAACGTAGAGTCCAGGGTGGACCTCACTCTTTTTGTGATATTATCCTGCGTATTGTGAATTTAGAAAAACCAACTCTTGAAGAGTCAAATTTGCAGGGTGTGGTTTCAAATTCAACAGACTTTGTATCCTTTAAAACATGTTGATAAAAAGCTTGAGTAAATAAAGGATGCTTTGGAACATAGTTCCATTCTGGAGGTAATATTTGTGCAGCAACTTTATATGGATCACACTCATTGTCATATGGGCTTTCCAAGAAAAACACTAATCTGATATATGATTTAAGCATTAAAGGGTTAACATCAGGTAAAGGAGGTGATATTGGAGTAACAGGGGTAGATGATATTGAAGAGGAAACCTTTTGACTAAAGGTGGCAGTCATTGGAGGAGGCACAGAAGCTAAAGGACTTGATATTGGAGGAATATGAGGTATTTGGCCTAAAATAGTAAATTGATTTTGAATTGGAACGACACCAGGCCGTGGACCAGGAGGACGAGGACCAGGTGGACGAGTATTACCGCGATAAACAAAAGGAGGCAAAGGAGGAAAATTAGAGGATTGCTCAGAGGAAGATTTTTTACTCATTTTTTATTTTACCCTGTAAAAATTCACGAATTAGAAAACCAGGAACAAAATTTTGAGAACCTTTTATATATTCAATATCAAAATCAAAAGCAGATAAAATACCTTGCCATCGGGCAAACAGATGTTTGGAAGCAAGATTTTTAACATCTTTCATCAAAATATCTTTTGCAGAATGGCAATCAACACAAATTAAAAAAACTTGATTTAATAAATCATCTTGAAATTTTGAAACACAAACTACTATTGCCAGAATTTCTTGCTTTACAGCACTATACTTTTGCTGCGTGATATTCCATGCATGAGAATGATATCGTACTATTTGTTCATTGTTATCTGGATGCATGCGTTGTTTTAATATGCCACCATAACCTATATTAGATGCATCTGTTTCTACAATTTTAAATGCATGAGGTGATGCTATTCCAAGACAAGGCAAATGCTTTACATGCTTCTTTATTTGTTTAATTATTTCTGTGTGTTGATCAGTCCAAGGGGAAGGTTTTTTCTTTAATCTATCAAACAAAGGTTTGCATATTTTTCTTAAATCTTTATAAAATTCAACAATATAATTTAAACTACCAAGAAATCTTTGTAATTGTTGTTTATCAGTTATTTTATCAGAAAATTTATCGGCAAATTCAATAGCGCGTGATATTGGTGTAATAGCACCTTGATATATGGTATGACCTAAAAATCTTATTTTTGACTGAAATAATTTTATTTTAGGAGCAGATACAACTAAATCATTTTGTTCAATGATCTTTTGAAATTTATTCAAATGATACCAATGTTGTTTTATTGATTTAGAAAAGATTAAAACATCATCAATATAAACTAAAGCAAAAGACGAATAGAGATTAAATATATCATTCATAATGTTTTGAAATTCAGAAGGGACATTTTTCAAACCAAAAGGCATAACATTCCATTCAAAATGACCGAAAGGAACTGTAAAAGCAGTTTTATATCTATCGTATTCAGCAATTTGTATTTGGTAATATCCAGACTTCATATCAAATTTAGATAAAACACAAGCATCATGCAATCGGTTAAGCAAATCTTTTTTATTAGGGATTGTATATCTTATCCATCTTAAAACTTTATTCAGAGGTTTATAGTTAATAACAAGTCGAGGGACACCACGTTCCTTTTCAGCAGCATTGTTTACATAAAAAGCAGCACAACTCCAAGGAGACTTAGAAAGACGAATTAATTTTTTATCAATTAAAGACTGAATTTATTTTTTACAAATTTCTAAATATTCATTATTCATTTGTATGGGTCGAGCTTTTGTAGGTATATTTTTCTCGAAAAAATCAGGTTCATAAGGAAGAGTAATGATATGTTGTTTTCTATTCCAAAAAGCATTAGGAACAGAGGAGCAAATAGTATCTTCTAATTTTTGTTGATATTTTTTTATTGCTTCTTGTAACTGTTCATTATTAATTTGTTCATCGATTTGTTTATACATGATTTCTTTCTGTAAAAATTGTAAATGTTGTTGTTTACGAAGAAATTTTGTTTTATTTAAAATATTAATTTCTTTTGATATCGAAATGTTTTTCAAAACTTGAATATCTCTAGAAAAAGGAGGATAATAGAAATTAAAAGTAACTTCATGGCCAAGCACTCGAGAAGTTATTCCTTGTTCAGTAACCATAAAAGGATATAATAAAGATAAAAAATGATTACCTAAAATAACTTTAGAAGTTAAATTTTTAACCATAACAAAAGTAGTTTGAAAGCAAAAACCATTATTGCAAATATGAACATTTGGAATTTTATAATTTATTGTCATTTTCTTTCCATCAGCTTGAGATAAACGTTCAGTAGATTTTTCAAAATATTTGGAATCAATTAATCCTTCTTGAATACAATTTAAATCAGCACCAGAATCAATTAAAACAACAACAGTAAAGGAAAAATCTTTAATACGAATAGTAACTTCAGAATACCATTTTTGAAAAATAATTTTATCTATTATTTGTAAGAAAGCTTCAGTAGACTGTATTTGCGTATCTATTTCAGGAGGTTCAGAAGATGAGGGTATATCTGATATTGTTAGTTTGTTATTATCATCTTTTTGAGTTTTTAGAAGACAAATTTCGGTTAATAAATGATCGGTGATATTTGTTAAACTTATCTGAGAGTTTTGCAACTGTTTTATTTCTTGTTTAAGAATTTGTATTTCTTTTTGTAAATCTTGTATTGTAGCAGGTTTGTTTGAATTATTAAATCTAGCTAATATTTTACTATAATCATAATGAACTGTGGGTTGTTTATTCGAAAAAGAGGATGAAGAAGATTGTATTTCCATATTTTTCATTTTTACGAGAAACTCATGCTGTATTTCTTTATCTTGTATTTGAGTGATAGCTTCTAATAAAAGTTTATCAGACTTTGTTAAAACAAAAACTTTTTTACAAGTACAATTATCATCTAAACAATTACATAATTGAACTTCATCATTTTCAGAAGAATTATCATCATTTAAAGAAGAAGAGGAAGAAGAAGAAGAAGGTGGAGTAGGTGATTGATCATTTAAAAATATTTTAAACAGTTTATTTTTTATTTCCTCTGGAATTTCTAACTGTTCTATTTTCTTTCTGACATAACATTTATTAGCGAAGTGTCCAGTTTTTCCACATTTCCAACAAACAACATTTTTTCTATCTTTTTGTTTTTTAAATTTCTTAAATGATTTTGAAGAGGATGGTTTAGGTTTAGAAGAATATTTATATTTGTTAAACCATTTTTTATACTTGTTATATTTTGATTTTTTCGATTTATAATATGTATCATGTTTTCTTCTTTTAGAAGGAGCAATCGGAATGGAGTAACCATATTGTTCACAGAAATGACCTAATTCTCTATGAGTATGTTTTCTTTCTAATTCTATTGTTTTCTTTAACTTGATATCATTACAAATAAGTAAACCAGTACGATTGATAATACTTATTATTTCACCATAAGTATAAGAATCATATAAAATAACAACTTCATCATTGACTAAATTAATAGGAACTTTTTGAGCAAAATAATATCGTAAGCCAGCAATAAGTTTTTCTTTCCAATAGGCTTGATTGCAATCAGTCCGTAATAAAACTTTAGACAAAAATACATCTTTATACCAGCGAAAATTAGCCATAGTTGGACATTTTAAATTTAAAAGAAAATAAGAAGCCCTTTCACGATAAACATCAGGAGAACAAACAAAATTTCTTGTAATAGTATAAAGCAAAGTATTTACAGCATCTGGAATAGTTTGGTTATTTTCATAAATAATATTATTATTCTCATCTTTTTTAACAGCATTTGTTACGGCAGTTCGTGCTTCTTCTGTAAGATATTTATCCCACCAATTTTTTAGTTGACCAGTAAATCCAGAAATTAAACAATTAGCAGCTTCTTGTTCGGTTTTGTGACTATTACGAAGTACCTTTGCATACATGGCCATTTCATTCATGATATTAATAATTTCATATTCAGCAATTCCATCAATATTTCATTCATATAAATTATCAGCAGAAAAAATAGAAGTATTTGTTAAATGTCTTTCTTCATATTGTAAATCTGGAGGAGTAGGTCTTGGATAATAATTTCGTTGATTTAAATTATAATATTTATTATTATTATTCTTCTTAGTATGATGTATTTTATTAATATTTAAATCTTCCTGAAATTGTTTTTCTAGATCATTAATATCTTGAGTTTCAACAGATTCTTGATCATCATCGGAAGTGTCGTCTGATATTGAAGAAGAATTTGATTGATTTAACACTTGTAATTTAGATGATGAGAGTTTTTTTATTATTATCATTCAAAGATAATTTTGCAAGCATTTCATTTATTTTATCTAATTTTTCGGTGTTTGAATCAACAGGTTTCATGGGAGACATTTTTGGTAAAGCATAAGGAATAAACATTGGTTGTTTTGCAGATGCAATTTTTGAGGGGTTACCAGGCTTAATTAATTGTTCAATGTTGGTTAAATGCGTACCAATTTGTTGTAAATAAGCATTTGTGTAATTATTCTGTTGAATGATATTATCAAAGTTTTATCATTATTATTCATTGCATTGACTTTATAAGGAGAAGCAAAATATTGTTTAGATAGATTATCAATACTAATAGCAGTTCTGGGAGGATAAAATTCATAAACTTGTTTACTATCTGTAGTTAACCAAGGAGGATTTTTTGTAAGAACATTTAAAGTAGAATTTAAATTGAAAATATTCTCATCAAACCAAGAAAAGAAAGGAATATTTTGTTGAACTTTGTTCAAATGATCATAATAAGTGGAACGAATAAAAGCTTGTTCAATCTCGTCATAATTTTCCAAAAACCAGAGTTTTTTCTTAATATTAAAAATAGAATCAAAATCTTTACGAAATACTTCTTTGTTAATAGAAAATTTAGACTGTAACATATTTATAGAACGAGAACGTTGTAACGACATAATTTCAGACTGTGTAGGAGAAGTTTTAAAAACTTGTTCATTTTCATAAACTGGATTTTGTACAGAATTATCAGAGGATTTTATATCAACAGGAATATGAGGAATATTTTGATGTACATACGTAGGTATATATGGAGGTATTGAAGAAGTACTAGTGCGAAAAGAATTTAAAGCAGATTGAAAATTTAAATTTCTTGAACTTGAAGAAGGATTAATATTACTAGAACTAGTAGACAGTCTATTAGATCTATTTTGAAAAGATAAAGTAACAGATCCATCATCATGATGTGTAAAGTATTCAATTTCTTTATTTTCTTTTTTAGGAGGGGGAACAATTAAAGGTAATTTCCAATTATCGGGTAGAACAACATTATCCCATTTAATCATTTTATGTATAGTAATATTCGAATGTTCATTACTAGTGGTTAAAAGCAATATTTCGCCAGAATGAGGACTAACCTTAGATCTAGGATCCAAAGTTGTCTTCATTAACTTATAATGAAGTCGGTATACGATAGCAAGATATTGAGCACCTTGCATCATATCCTGACCCATGGCTTTAATATTTAATATTAAAGAATGTAGAATAGTAGGATCAGACAAAGATAAGGGAAAACAGGGATAGCAATTAAAATATATAGGACCTTGATGTAAAGAGGATTCAACAATTCCAAGCAAAGAATTAGAAAATTGATTATGTCTACCATCTCTTAAACATAATAATACAAAAGTATTTAAACCTTGACGAATTAAAGGAGTAGCAGCAACTTGAACCAAACCCATGTGCATGTATGTAAAACCTTGATTAATATGTTTACGTATAATGTCTGTTTTTATTAAATGAATTGTTTCATATTCTTTACCTATTGGTATTAATTGTTCTATTGTTTTAATAGCATAATCTGTATTAAAAGCAAAGGTTGATTTTTTATATAATTGAGAGTCTTTTACTTTAGGTATTACCCAATTATTTAATGGTTTATTGATGCCTAATGAAATGTGATATTCATCAGTGTTGATATTAGATGCAGATGATAAGGTATTGTCAATTGCAATACTATTTTCCATACTATTACTATTAGAACTTCCACTTGCAACACTACTTCTACTTCTAGAACTAGTAGACAGTCTATTATATATATTCTTATCCAGACAAGGTTTCGGTATTTTTGGGGATATTCAAATTGGCCTTAGTGCACGTAATGTACGGATCAGAACCAACAATGAGAACTAATTAATGCTCGTTAATTATATATACATGTGAGATTAACTTAATTAATTACCCAAATTATCACTAAACATGATACTCTATGGTATGTACTTCTCTTATATTTCGTACACAATCTCCTAATTAACCGTATGTTGTAATAGTAGATCAAGTGGATAAGAAAGATAAAGGTATAACTAGGCTTATTTGTCGTGGAAATAGGCTGTTGTATGCGGTATGTGTTGGAAGTCCCACATTGCTAGAGAAATTAGCCAATGGGCTCCTTATAAGGTCGTGACATCCCTCACTCCTCAAGGCGTCTTTTGGAGTTGAGTTAGGCTCATCTTTCACATAGTGTGTAAATTCTAATATGGTATCAGAGGCAGGTTCCTAGTTTTTGGTCCCACCGTCACCCGTTTCCACGTATTGGCTTGGATGTCCTCCCGCCACACGTGAGGGGGCGTGTTGGAAGTCCCATATTGCTAGAGAAACTAGTCAATGTGCTCCTTATAAGGTTGTGACATCCCTCACTCAAGGCGTCTTTTGGAGTTGAGTTAGGCCCACCTTTCACATATTGTGTAAATTCTACTAGTACGTGCAATGCACGTTGGAGGTTAAAATGTAGAAAATAACCTCATATTTTGTTTTTTTAAAGAGAAATAAATAAATAATATTTTTTGTTTTAAAAAATAGACAATATATAAGAACTTAAGGAAAAAAAGGTCCGTCCTTGCCCTAGCACAAGGGGCTGTGCGTAAATGGTGGAGATAAGGGATCCCTCATGCACCCCCGGACGGACTGCAACCTAGCTACTACCTGGCCATGCATGATCAATTGTCTAATTCTGCATCCATTGGAGTGCGTTAATGTGTACTTGTCCAAATAGTATATTTTTAAACAAATAAGATCATAAACGACCGATCTAGAGCTTGCTGATCACCAAATATATATTCATTAAATCTTTGTGATGACAGCAATCATATGCGTCTCTTCATGATGGGGAAGTTCACTGGTCTGATCAGTCTAACATGCATATATATACACACTAATCCCATCCACTCGAACCACCAGGTAGGGGTGATAACCGACCAGTCGGTTCAGTTTTAAGCCCAAACCGTGGGCCGAACCGACTGGTTCGGTTTTTATTATTTTCCAACCGACGGCCGAACCGCCGGTTGGGAGAACCGGCCGAGCCGACCAGGTTCGGGGGTCGGCCCGGTTCGGTCGGTTGGGCCCAATACTGGGCCCAAAATTTTCACTTTTTTAAAAGCTTAATTTAATAGCCCAAATTCATTTTAATCTATGTAAGCCCAACTTTACCATTCGTTCAGCCCATTCGGTGGCCCAAAATTTACCATTTTTTCAAATGTTTCACACGATTTATGACCTATAATGCAAAATTTATGCTTCTTTGGGTTTTTGTAGCTATGCATGCATGAGTCCTAATAAATAACAACAACATACTTACAAAATAAAATAAGAAAAACAAATGGGCTATTTAACATCCAGCAATTACAAGTTACAAGTATCAACTACCAAAAAAAAAAAGAGAAAAATAAGCTACAAGTTAACAATTAACAACCAAAAAAAATTACAACAACCAAAAAAATTAAGTCTTGAACAAGGTTCAAATATTCCAACTTCCACATTTAATCATCAACTGCACGCTTCTCGGACGGCCCAATGATCTCCACTGTTGAAAACAAATAGCAAATCAAAGCAATTTAAGTATACATAAATATAAATTGTGATTAAACTAAATTATAATTAACTACATAAATTAAAATACCTGCTTCTTCTTCATATTTCTCTACATTTTCCACTAACTCATAATCAACATTAGACACAGCAATATAGTCTTCCCCTATCCAATTTTGTGCACATATGAGGGCCTCCACTGTTCGAGGAGCCAATCAACTCCGATAAGAGTCTAGAACACGCCCTCCGGTGCTAAAAGCGGACTCAGAAGATACTGTGGAAATTGGGATAGCCATAACATCCCGTGCCATGCGAGCAAGAATAGGATACTTAGATGCATTGGACTTCCACCAATGTAAAATATTGAATTCTTCAGTTCTTGCCTCACGACCATCAATCAAATACTGTTCCACCTCTGATTTTCCATCACCCGTAGATGTAAACTCTTCAAGCCCTTCAAGGATGCGAGCCAACTTCAATCGGCGAGTTTGATTACCCTCCCCAACCTTATGCGTTGGACGAGAAGTTTGAGGTGTTGGTTCAACAGTACCAAACTTATCAGTATACTCCGCACACAACCGATCAAACACATTTTTCATAAATGCGAACATTACATCCCCCTCTTCAGTCGGATAGTTTTGCTTGAACCAAAGCTCTAAAGTAGTCAGCTTATACCTTGGATCAAGCACCACAACAACAAACAACAACATATTCATTTTCGAAGAGATCCTCCAATACTTATCATATTTTCTCTTCATACTCGTTGCCATATTTTTCAAAATATGATTACCACTTTCACACGAGTTAGAAATATTCTCTTGGATAATACAAATCTCTTGAAAGTAGATATTTGTAGTCACATATGAAGATCCTGAAAATTGTATAGTAGCCTCATAAAACAACTCCAAAAATTGAACAAATATCCTAACTTTCTCCCAATCCAACATCTCAGGAGGTCCCAATTGCAGTGACTCACTAGCACCTTCAGTAAAGTAGCTCCTATAATGAGGATCCTCATCATGGAGCCGGTCAAAGACCTTTTCATATTTCCCTGCTTTCTCCAACATCAGATAAGTAGAATTCCATCTTGTGGAAACATCAAGACACAAACATAGCTTTATATTATATGTTATCTTTTTCAGCGCATCTCTTAAACCTATCCATCCTAGCTGGAGAAGATCTCACATACCTCACTACATTGCGCACCCTTATGATAGACTCATCATATTCTTTCAATCCCTCATTCACTACAAGGTTCAAAATATGGGCACAACACCTCATATGGAGAATTTGTCCATCAAGGGTAATGTTGGGTTTCAAGCGCCTCTTCAAAAATTCAAGTGCAACATCATTTGAAGAGGCATTATCAACCGTAACAGTAAAAATCTTACTAGCAATACCCCACTCAAGAAGACATGCCTCAATATTCATCCCAAGTGTATCTCCTTTATGACTAGCAATCAAACAGAAGTTGATAATTCTCTTGTGCAATTTCCAATCATCATCAATAAAGTGTGCAGTGAGACACATATAATTCAAGTTCTGATTAGAAGTCCAAGTGTCAGTAGTGAGACAAACTCTACTAGAAAGTGACTTCAAAGATTTTTTCAACTTTGCTTTCTCTACGTTGTAGATCTTGAAACAATCCCTAGCAACCGTCATACGAGATGACATCTGAAATCTGGGTTCAAACTTCTTCAAAAGCCTCCTAAACCAAGGACCCTCAACAACTCTAAATGGGTGTTCGTCACCAATAACACACTCAGCAATTGCTTGACGAAGGTCCTCAGCATTATACCTATTCATAATCATAGAACTAGAACTATTCCCCTCCCCCTCATGTTTCTTATCAAAGCTCAATGTGGGCTTGAGAGAGAGAGAGTGAAGTGGGGAGTCGGGGACTCGAGAGAGAGAAAGAGAGGGAGATCGGCGACTCGGTGTGGAGGAGCTGAGAGGTGAGGGAGTGTGTGTGAGAGAGAAAGAGAGTTTTGAGGGGGGTGAGGCGGTGAGCTGCGGTGGGGGCGGCGGCGGCTAGGGTTTTGAGAGAGAGTGGAGTGGGGAGTAGGGGACTCGAGAGCGACGAGAGATGGGGGGTTATGACGTTAAACGCACGACATAAGGGCAAAAGGCTAAGAGGGTGGGAGACGACGTCGTCCCCACCCCCACTAAAAAAAAAATACAAAAGTCACAAATACCCCTCGGTTCGGTTCAGCCCACGGTTCTGGGAACCCATAACCATGGGCCGAACCGACCCACTCGGTTCTTCAAATATTTGGGCCGACAACCGAACCGGTGGTGGCCCAAAACCGACCGACCCAGTCGGTCCGGTTCGGTTTGGGTCGGTCCGTTCGGTTTCGGCCCACATTTGATCAGCCCTACCACCAGGTATTAATTCTTCTGTTTTTTCAAAGAGCTAGCGATCAATGGCTTGATTCATTTCCAAATCTAATGAGGACCATAAAGTGTACGCATGCACTTCTCTATTGATTGTGTACCTCTAGGAAAATCCATGATACTCAATGCCGGCCTATAATACATGTTTTTCCACAATAGCATACGTCGTTGGAGAACTAGTCTATTTTAACCAAAACATGTTTAATCGGATAAATACTTTCACACATCAATCATAAGGGTGTGACAAATTGTATCATGAACAATAAATTTTAACACATTTCTTGATCTACATCTATCAATAGTAGATATATATACTTTGCACCATCAGTCAATTTTTTCCATCAAATTAAACAGAAAATTGAAATTTTCTTTTTTTACACTTGAAATTATGATAATGTTCCTGCAAGCTTAGTGAATTGATAATAATGTTCTCGATCGAATATGAATATTTACAAATTGAGTCGAGGGCTAATCATCATTTCGAACTAATTTAACCGAAAAACTTGACAAAGGGTGTAAAGTATATATATACGTGATTTCTTATAGTATATGATATGTATCGATAATTGAAAAGTACAGTATGTTAAAATGGGTAGTTTAACTTGCTATATATCAAACCTCCTATAATATAATGGACGAAAAGTCTGTTTAATTATCTTTCTCTTTGATTTCTAAGTTTTGTCTTCTATTTGCCATATCAAAATCTTCTATTGATACAACAGCATGTGACATATTGAATGGTACATGATGATGGGAGAGGAATTAACATGTTGCATGTTGTGCTTATAATAATGGCGACTTTCCTGTGATGATGGGAGAGGAATTAACATGTTGCATGTTGTGCTTATAATAATGGCGACTTTCCTGTGAAACCACTAGTACGTACAGAAGTACTGGCCCACTAACTTTGTTTCAAAAGAAGTGATGAGGGCCACCATCAAATGAGACGAGGCCTGTAAACCAGAAAAAAGGAAAAAAGGAAGGACGGCATGGGGGCCGGGCCCTTTCGATGGAGGGTAGGGGTTAAAATTGAACACTCAAGTACAGCTTAAGCAAAGTCATTCCATGAGAAATATTGCGATAACTAGCTAGTAGCCATTTTGGTCTTAGTGCATGGAACTGAAATTTCCAAAAGCCACCAAATGGATATATATCACATACTCTGATTGATACCAATATATTGTGGAAAAAAAATAAGCATCTGGATTCAGGGGAACATTCAAAGTATCATATTTTCGAGCACTTATATCTGACTTTGTTCGTCAAGGGATTGATTGAGCATGATCTGGGGGAAGCATGCATGGCTCATGCGGAGTTTAAGAATAAGCAGATTAGATGATCCAACGAATTAAGAAGAATGGCTCGCTGGTGTTGCACCTGGAGTTCGATTCCCTTTAGATGGGGTTAGTCTTGTGAGATTCCTTTGGGTCAAATCCTTTTGATGGACGTGAAATTAGACAGTGCATGCTCGTCTGCATAGATATTATACAGTCGGAGGAATGTTGAATTCCATCTAAAGTGTTAAAAGGTCATACCTTGGGTTTGCGTTAATTATACGAATATCAAATACGAAGCAAAGTCATGAGTGTCATGTAAGGCTAATAAATTACATGGTGCTTTAAATACTATACCGCTTTGAAGCAAATGGATCGATGATCCGCTGATAAAAAGTAGAGAGCTTGGGGTCGATCGGCAACCTTTCACGCAAGAAATGACTTTCTTTTCTTTGTTTTTCTGATTCAACAGAAATATATACGAGGATATATACACAGTAGGCCGGAGTAGCCTCCTGTTACGTACGTGTAACTCTTCAGTTTTGAAACGTCAATGATCCTATAATATTAAAAAGAGAAAAGAAAAAAAAAGGAAGTCATGACAAAGCGCAGCATCATGGACAATGAGAGTACTAACCTGATCTATATCTTATAATTTCATGTGCAGTGTCATCATGAGTTCAACTTGTTTTCCTTGCTTCTCATTGTCTACGTACGTGCCAAGTGACTAAACGAAAGGAATAAACTATAAGTGTTCAAATCTAGCTCACTTGGTTAAGATTAATGTATGTTAGTTGCTAAAGCAAACATGCTGCCTGACAACCTAGATTCTAAAACCCTAATAAGCGATTTCTATTAAGTTTTCAAACCTCAAAGCAAAATGTAACCCTAAAATTCACTTTTCTGGTTATAAGGACGACCTCACCAACCACCCCTTTTAGTGACAATTGAAAGTGTTTCCCACCTCCATCCCTTCACCCAGAAGAATCCAAGAGAGAGAGAGAGGAAGAGAGAAAAGCAATTGACTTTTAGATTTCACAAAGGTTGACATTTTTACAGAAAAGAGTCTCATTCTTGAAAGCATCCAAAGCTTGAAAACACTCCTCCAAAGCTGGCTCGCTCTCTTTCTCTCTCTCTCTCTCTCTCTATAACATAGATATATGTAATTAATGGTCTTATGAAGAGAGCTGAAGGCGGAGTCAATGGCTACACAGACTCACTTGGTGTTTTCTTGTCTCCCTGGCTATCTCAGGATGATGAAGCCCTTTGTTTCTCTTTTCTCTCTTTTATCTCTCCTTTTTGAAAGATAAGGGACAAACAAATAAGGGAACCAGGACACTGAGACCCAACCGTTGGGGCAGGCCCACCAAGCTATGTTCCCATATCACATTGCGTGATTTTGCAAAATTAACAGTGGTGGAAGTCCCTTTCCAGCCCCGTCTGAGGGACCCAAAAAGTTATCTTGGTGGAGATGAAGGCGACCCCATTTTGCCACGCACCAAAAGATTGTTATAGATTCTCTCAAACAGGACCCCACCCACCACGTTTCTCACTCTCTAGATTGAATTGTGCGCCTTTGCTTCCATTTTACATCTCCCTCTCTCTCTCGTCTGCGTGAGGTGTTTGTTGGGTCCAAGCATGAAAAGAGATGTAAAGGTGGCATGGCTAGGAAGGACGAACCGAACTTGATAGGAATTTGCTCATGTGAGGGAAAATCCAACTATCTTTGCCTCTAATTATTATGCAGCACAATATCATATAATGTTGAAAGTAGGAGTCCCACATTGCTTAGCAATGTGAGGTGTGTGAGTTTGTAGGCTTATAAATAGAAACCTCCTTGTAATGTTTTAAAATATAAGTGAGTTAACACAATTAATCCAATTGGGTGTTCCCCTAATGGATGTGTCTCACTTATCAAGTATAAATATTTTTATTTCTAACATGGTATCAGAGCAAGGTTTTCGGCTTTAGTCCGGTTACCTCTTGGCGACCATCCGGCTTAGTACCGGCTTTATCTCCCGGCTCAGTACTGGCAACTTCCCAGCTCAGTATCGAGGCAACCATCCGGCTCAGTACCGGAAACTTTTCCGGCTTAGTATCGGCAACCTCCCGGCTCAGTATCAGGGCAACCATCAGGCTCAGTACCGGCTTTCTCCCGGCTTAGTACCGGTGACCATCCGGCTTAGTACCGGCAATTTTCCGGCTCAGTACCGGCTTTCTCCCGGCTCAGTACCGACATCCTTCCGGCGTAGTACCGGCATCCTCCCAGCGCAGTACCGGCGACTTCCCGGCTTAGTACCGGCAATCTTTGTAATTATTTTTCTGTAACTCCAAACTCAAGGTTTATCGGTTTGTCCACCTTGAGTTTGCGGGGGAGGGTTGAAAGTAGGAGTCCCACATTGCTTAGCAATGTGAGGTGTGTGAGTTTGTAGGCTTATAAATAGAAACCTCCTTGTAATGTTTTAAAATATAAGTGAGTTAACACAATTAATCCAATTGGGTGTTCCCCTAATGGATGTCTCACTTATCAAGTATAAATATTTTTATTTCTAACATATAATACTTGCCATGATTAGGAGTGTCATTAAAGTATATGAATTTTATCTGTCAAAACCCAGGAGAAAGGAAAGGAAAAAAAGGAGGGAATCAAGATTACAGGGGATGAGTGAGACATCAATAAATGGCAACATTAGTAGCAATATTAGTCAGCCGTCGCAACATGACGTGCATATTGCCCGGCGCCGTGCATGCATTTTTGTTTAATTAATTTGGTGTCCTCATATAGGAGTGATTAGAGAGTATTACTATTTCAGCAAAAAAAAAATTAGAGAGGATTACTACTGACAGAGGTGGAACCACTGTTTTAGAAGTGGGGGGACATGCATGGAGATATTTCACTGAAATAGGCCGTTGAATCGAAAGCTATATATATTATGAAGGATTCCAAAAAGCTTGGGGGGTCATATTGGTCTGATCATCTCCAAAGTATAACGTGGATCTGATCTCCCTGAGAAATTAATGGCTTTTAACAAGTCTTCTTGTTTTCCTCCCTCTATTATCATTTTCCAACTTATATATTACAATTAGGATTGGTATTGTATGGCTTTCCTTGGCGGGAAATATTTGTATGACGTGTGGGGTTGACGGTTTAAATGGTGATGTGGCATGATTCCATTAAATAGATTAACGGAACATAGACGGAAGGATCTAATCGTCACACAGGTGTGAATTCGGTGACCATAAAAAAAATGAAACCTAATAGCTAAATCATTGATATAAACCTAGTGACCATATTACTAATTTTACTAAATAATATATATTGGTTAACGGTAGTGTTTGGCTTTCCTTATCGTGAAATATTTTAGGTTTTGGATAAATAGGTTGCAAGCAAATTCACTTCTAACAAACCTCTCTCTTCCTTTTTAGCTGAAATAAAAAGGGTAATTTCATAGTTCACCTTTAACTATGAACAAAAATCAATGTCGCCTCCTAACTATCAAAACGAATTTTCATATCCTCTAAGTTTTCAAAATCATAAAAGTACGCCCTACGTCCAAATAAACTGTTAAGTCAAAAGGAAAAATGACTGAAAAGCCCTCTAAGATAAAAATTATCAAAAACATTTAAAAATTTATTAAAACATAAAAAAATAATATTTTTAAAAATGCAATATTTTTTAAATAAATCTATTGAAACTCTATTTCAGTAATTTATTTATTTTTAATTTATTTCTAGAATTTTTACTTATTTTTTAAAATTTTGTCTTGGAGGGCATTTCAATCATTTCTCACTTTTTTTTGTCTGGCTTAATGACTGATTTGGACAGGGCGTACTTTAATTATTTCGAAAATTTGAAGGACGTAAAAATTCATTTTGATAGTTATGTGAACGACATTGATTTTTGCACATAGTTAACTCTTAAGGAGAGAACTATAAATGAAATTACTTTGAAATAATTTTTTTTTTCATGAGCTAGAATTAATTCCCATTTATTTAATTATATCCGTGTGAGGGGGTTGAAACTGTCTTCAGGATCTGATGATGCTGTAGAACATAAGATCGATAAGCTAATAAACTGAATATTATTGATGACCATCATTCATAAAATCTTTAAGCATATTCTAAACAATCACCCGGGTCTCTATTGGGCCTAGAAATAAGAAAAAAAAAAATTAGCTCTATTGGCTCCAGACTTGGGTGAAACTGTCCCAGGCAACCGAATGCATTTCTGAAAAAACAGAAGGTAGGAAATTCAGGCGGTAGTGAAGGCTTTTTTTGAATAATTTGTTTGATTTTAGCAAAAACGAAAACTAAAAAACAAAAAAGGTTGTCGGTGATAATAAATCATCTGGGATTAAGCTAATTATATAAGAAAGAGCCAAAAAAATGGCATTAAAAAAGCAAAGTGCAGTAATAATTGATGGAATAGACACAGCTTAATGAATAGGCCGGTGTTGTGCAAGAGTAATCTCCAAGTCTAAATGCACCAAAAAGTAGAGCGTATACTATTTTGACGATCGAACACAATCCAATGCTTTGAATCCGACATGAATGGGCAGTAGGGTTTAGCTTTTGAATTTTCCTTTCTCTTGATTAGATTGGCATGTGAAAACCATGGGAGGAAAAGAGTTCTTTTACAATTAGCGCTCTCAGGCGTGAAGCTTATCTGAAAGTAAGGACAAACACACACTCACACCCATAGCTACACCATTCTCTCTCTCTCTGCTTGTGATGGGACTGCTTAGCTTACAGCTTACTGAAACTTTACTTCTATTTGGCCATGCGCGCGGGTTTAAAGTAGCTAGCATCATTCGGGAAGAAAACAGAGACGATCGAGCAGAAGTGCATGTCCAAAAAAGTCCTTATTCCAGACCCAACAACTTCAGGTAAGAAGTGAAAAAAAGATCATGCAGTTTCTAATAAGACAAATCCAAACAACGTTCCAGGATTTTGCAGACAAATTTGGAATGATTTCACGGTGGAAACACCGGGAATCAGATAATGTAAAACAAAAGAAAGGAACAGTGACGTGTTGAAATTTTGAGAACCCAATCCCATCCCATCTTTGTCCAAGAGATAATTTGAGGAATATACGTGCTGTTTGAATGACCCAATTAGTCAATTGGCAATGCTCCGAGACTATAACCCACCTTTTCGACCACATTATTTCAATTCATCATTTTTTTTATTCTCCCAGTAACGAGAGGAGTTCAGATAGGGAATGACCAACTTGATAGTTTATGCGAAATTAAACTAAAATAAACATGTTTTCAATAAAACATTAATCAAGATTATAATTGCAATTGCGGATTGGATTACCTACCTGATACAAGAATTCAGGAATCCACAAACCTCAAGTCGCTTTAGGATCCAATCTAATACTCCAGCAATTCAGAACAACTCGGATGTGTTGTCCCTATTTCTCTAATAGGTTCTGATGACCAAATGACCAATCCCTTGAATATAACAATTATATTTATAGGCCTTGAGAAACCCTAGAGAGAGCATGAGGATCCTTAGGGATCTGAAATTACAGCCGTAGGATTAAACTGAATAACTCTTCTTCTAATAAAATTAGGGTTTCTACTAATTACAATCAAGCCCATCAACATATTGTAATTGACCCCTGAAATTTGAGATTATTGCAAACATGCCCCTTTACTTACAATTAATTTCTTCCACCAAATTATATTTCATAGGAGATATTAGGACTGGATTAATTATTTGGTTATTAAGGGCACATAATTCTAACAATATCTCAATTGCCCTCAGAACCAAATATCATCGTCATGTCCCTATCTCATGTAAACTTTGATTTCTTAGTTCACAACTCGGTTGGACCACAAAACAATTTTGAAATATATATAATATACTTTTATGTATTCATAAAATAGGCGCCACAATCGAAGGGACAACTTCATGTTCTTGAATGAACTTGCGAATTACAAAACTTCCTTTGCAGCTTCACTTGCAGCAACATATTCTGCCTCAGTTGTAGAATCAGCAGAAGTACTCTGCTCGAAACTTCTCCAACTGAATGCTCCTCTGCCAATAAGGAACACAAATCTGGATGTTGATATTCTATCATCAATGTATGATTGAAAATCTGAATATGTATATCCCTGGACAGTCAGATCCTCACTATCATACACTGAGAAATAATGTTTGTATTTCTAAAATACCTGAGGATATGTTTCACTGCTGACCAACGTTCTGGACTTGGATTGGATTTGTATCTACTCACAACGCTAACTGCGTGACTAATATCAGGTCTAGTACAAAGCATAGCATACACGAGACTCCCTACAACCGAAACATAATAGCATACATAGATATGTTTCACTGCTGACCAATGTTCTTCATGGATGTGCTCATTCAAGAATTGGTTTTCACATCCATCTGTCATATCTCATAATCATAGTATGCTTCAATTGCCAATAGAATCCTTATGGACTTTAGCATGACTACTGGTGAAAAGGTTTCCTCATAATCAATACCAGCCTTTTGAGTATACCCTATCGCCACCAGTCTAGCTTTAAAGGTCTTTACCTTTCCTGTTGGTCCAAGTTTCCTTTTGTAGACCCATTTGCATTCTACAAGCTTAATGCCTTCTAGTTATTCTACCAAGGTCCATACCTTGTTGGAATACATGAAGTTCATATCTGATTCCATGGCCCCATGTCAATGCTTAACATTTTTGTCTTTCACAGCCTCTGTATAATCATAAGGATCAATCTCCAGTCCCTCAAATTTCATTTGATAAATCTCATTTAACTAATTGAATTTTGCTGGAGGTCTTATAATCATTTTACTACGAAGAGGCTCCTGTGTCTCAATAGGTTCAGTTTGATCAGTGGTAATAATCACTTGCTCCTCATTGTTCTCATTATGCTCAGTCACTACACTATCTCTTTGCTCATCAAGAGCAACTCTACTCATGGTATCTTTCAAACTATAATCCTTTTCAAGAAAAGTAGCATTCCTGCTAACAAACACTTTGTTTTCATTGGGATTATAGAAGGAGAAACCAGTAGTCATTTTGGGATAGCCTACAAATAGGTACCTATCAGTCCTTGATCCTAGCTTATCCACATTAAAATTTTTAACATGAGCTGGACAACCTCATATCTTAAAATGATTTAGGCTTGACATCTTACCAGTCCATAACTCATATGGGGTATTAGGAACTGATTTTGTAGGGATCCTGTTTAACAAGTAAACAATGGTCTCCAAAATATGTCCCCAAAATGATATGGGCAATTCATATATGCTCATCGTGGAACAAACCATATCCAATAGGGTTTTATTCCTTCTCTCTGCAACACCATTGTGTTGTGGCGTGAGTTGAGATATGATTCAATGATCTTTAAGATAAACTTTAAAATCATCCGAGAGGTATTCACCTTCCCTATCAGCGAATCATTTTAATGGACTTTCCAATCTATTTCTCAACTTCATTGTGGAATTCCTTGAACTTTTCAAAGGATTCTGATTTATACTTCATCAGGTATAAATAACCATTCCTGGAATAATCATCAATGAAAGTAATGAAATAAGAGAAACATCCTCTTGCCATGTGGTTGAAGGGGCCACAAATATCAGTATGTATTAATCATAATACTTCTGTGACTCTATTTCCCTTTCCTGTAAAAGAGCTTTTGGTCATCTTTCCTTGTAAGCAAGGCTCACAGATTGGATAAGGCTCAAGTCTTAGGTGCCACAAGTAAGTTGGATTAACAATCATTTTCCTTTTAAGGGATAAAACACTGAAATCATCATTCCCAACATTATTTAAAGAATTATCAACATTCAAAAGATAAATACCATTAAAAATAATTCCAGATGCAACAAATTTATTTTGAAACCTACTAATAATTTTGGAATTGAAAAGAAATGAATATCCAGATAAACCAAGTTTTGAAAAAGAAATAAATTTCTACGAATTTATAGAACATAAAGAGAGTCTTCTAGAATCAAAATTATATTATTAGATAATTCTAAACTAAAAATTCCGATGGCGATCGTTGCAACAATTGCACCGTCCCCATCTTAAGGATCAGCTCCCCTTCATGGAGCCTTCTGGTCTCCTTGAACTCCTGCAACATATTACAGATGTGAGATGTAAAACTAGAATCCACACACCATGAATTAAATGGATAATCCATTAAATTCAATTACAAGCATATTAGACACACCTTCAGAAGGTTTTCACTTTTTAAGAGAAGATAAGTAAACTCGGCAGTTTCTCTTCCAGTGACCGGGCTTGCCGTGCTCAATGAAAAAATTTTCCTTTGCCTTTATTCTTGTCGCCTCCTTTGTTTCCTTGTCCACCTTGGACATTCTTAGCGGTCTGAGACTCATTATTTTTTTGAATTTATTAAACTTGAGTTTCAGTTTCATAGAGGCATTAGATTTCTCTGTGACCATCACAGTAGGTTTGTCCTTCTTGATGAGATCTTGAGCTGACTGCAACATATTGAGTAGCTCTGACAATGTCACACTCATCTTGTTCATATTGTAATTAAGGATAAACTGATTGAAAGAATCAGACAGAGATGAAAGAATGTCAACAACTTTTGTGTCATTATCCATCTCAGCTCCCAAAAAAGTCCAGTTCGTTGATCCCAAATTGGGCTATCTTCCACCATTTTGGTGGACATCAGATTCTTCATAGTTGTCTGCCTAGCAAATCTGCTCTTCTCTCCAAACATTTCTTGGAGATGCAACATAATGCCTGCAGTTGTAGCCACGCTCTCACAATATTTCTTCAAATCATTTGAAATTGAGGCCATAATATAACACTTTGTCATATTATCATCATCATGCAACTTGTTAAAGACTTTATTTTCTTCCTCAGTGGCATTGTCCAGGGCAAGCTCAGGTGTTTCAGAGGTTATAATATAACTGATCTTATCGACTGAGAGAACAATCATAAGATTTCTCTTCCAATCAACATAATTCAGTGCTGTCAACCGATTGTAATCCAGAATCCTAGCCAAAGGATTAAAAGTCATTTTGAATCATATCACAATATTGAGAAATATAACATTTATATTCATGACATTCTAAATGGTATCGAGAACCTCTTCCTTACATGCAACAACAATTCCATTTTGGAAATCATTGTACATATCTTGTAAAGGCGAATAGCTACTATTAATCAAAATTTACATCATATGCAAAATATTTTATAATATTTGTGATTCTCGATTTTCTTTTAGCCTACCTAAATAAACACATCTTATACTATTTTAGTATTTGCGTTTATTTGGTTTGTGCATTCCATTATCTAAGTGTGTTCCAAATTCTTGTGAGTTTATGTTACTATTTTAGTAGACACTCCCACTAAGATGTAGACACTTATCTTCCCAAGAAATAAATAAGAAAATTTTACAAAATTAAAATCAGTCGTATCCATTTTGTCTTTAACCAATTTTAGTCAAGTAAAACTCTTATTTATTGATAATAAAGACCATAGAAAAAATTACAATAATCAATCCTATTTAGCACCCAAAATTGGAAGAAAAATATATTTTTTTTTTAAATTCTAGTCAAACCTGGTCAACCAGTCAAACCGGTATGTGGTGGGTAGCGGTCCCGGTAAGACCCGAACCGGATCAAGTGGTCCGGGTCAAACCCAGACCTGCGTTGGGTCAACGGGCCCGGGTCCAACCGTGGCCTCAGCCCTTTATTAATAATATTATTATTATTCTTATGGACCGAGTCCAACGATTGGGTTGGGTCGTTGGACCTTGGGCCGGGTAGGGCAACTATTGCGAGAATGCACGGCTGGCCTCCGACTAGCCTTCACAGTTGGCCGGTGTGGTGCCGGTCAATCTCCGGTGGCCGCTACGCCGGCCACCACAAGCCCTTAACACCCGTGTCTTACACTAGTGTTAAGTGGTGTTCGCAGCCCACCATGGATGTGGACAACACCCACTACGGGCAGGGATGCCACGTCGCTGGCTCCGGCCAATCTCTCCGATGAACCCTTAATACAGATTTTATAAAATAAATTAATGGGACAAATAACGTGAACCGTAAATCAAATTTTAATATAATAAAATTCTGCACTATTCATAATAGTGCATGAATAGTAACCGGAGAAGATTTAGGCTTTTTATTCTCAATAAAAAAATTAGCAAGATCCATAAAATCCAACAATTGCAATCATATAAACCTGGCTCTGATACCACTGATAGTTTATGCGGAATTAAACTAAAACAAACAACATGTTTTCAACAAAACATCAATCAGGATTATAATTGCAATTGTGGATTCGATTACCTACCTGATACAAGAATTCAAGAATCCACAAACCTTAAGTCGCTTTACGATCCAATCCAATACTCCAGCAATTCAGAACAACAACTCAGATGCGTTGCCTCCTAAGAGATTTATGTCACTCTCTCTTTTTGGGATTTCTCTAATAGATTCTGATGACTAACCCTTGACTATAACAATTATATTTATAGGCCTTAGGAAACCCTAGAGAGAGCATGAGACATAGGATCCTTAGGGATCTCAAATTCCAGCTGTAGGATTAAACTGCAGAACTCTTCTTCTAATAAAATTATGGCTTCTACTAATTACAGTTAAGTGCATCAACATATTGTAATTGACCCTGAAATTTGAGATTATTGCAAACATGCCCCTTTACATATAATTAATTCCTTTCACCAAACTATATTTCATATTAGATATTATTTGGTTATCGAATGTACATAATTCTAACACAATAAAGTACTTGGACCAGCTTGTTCATATGCAATACAATCAACACATAATAGTTCGGCGAGTTTGGATTAAAGTCACGCTCTAACCTATTTCGTCTTTCTCATTCATTTTCTTTGGAAGGAAAAGCGGTGGGGTTGGAAAAAAATACCCTTTTTTTTTGCTTTTTTTGGCAAGTTAAGGCTATGTTTGGTTTATGTTTTGAGATATGTTTTTGTGTTTGTGTTTTTTCGAAAGTAGTGTAAATTCTCTTGGAATTGGTGAAAAGTGTGTTAAAAGTTGTTGGAATTTGTAAAAAGTTATTAGGATCGATGAAAATGTATTGGAATTGATGAAAAAATGAGAGAAAAATGTTTTGAAAATGTTTCCAAACATGAAACAAACATAGCCTAAAGTTCATCGATTGATAAACAACCACACACAAAAGATGGGCCTAAAGTACTCAAATTCCCACCAACACTAGTTATAATGCCATTACGCTGTAGTGAAGGAAAGAGAAGAAAAAATTACAATTTATCATTCCTTTTTAAAATTTTAGTATAATTTGTCAGTTCAGTTTATAGTGTCAGCTTTACTTATTTAACATGATTTTACCGGCATGAAAAGTCTCAAGGCCTCCAATCGGTAGTGCTGAATTTGCTAATGTGATAAAATATCTGAAAGGCATCAGAAACGAGCAAGTATTGAACCCAGCAACTATCACAGCTCCTATGATGCCGCCTAGTCTTTCTGGGACTTTCTACCCGTCCCCGGACAAGCCTGCTCAAGAGATTCCAGAAAATTATTGAATAAATCAAAATGAGAATGGATTCCTGAAAATTACTAGGTAATCCCTCCAAATAAATGACCAAATTTTTGCCTAATTCTGGAAGTTCCAAAAAGACATCTGCACTTCCATTAGCCATGCACTTTTGTACATATACATTAGATAATTACTATGACAATTACCAGCATAGAGCACGCAATCTAGCTAATTCTCCCAGTTCACAACAATGTGAATCAGCAGACTCATGCCATGAGCAACAGGCGGTCTAATCTTTACCAAGCTAATGAAACACGACCACACTTGGCAATTAACTTAACTCGATCGGTTTGTATATGCAAGCCCTGACCTCGTCACGGATTCAAGAGGAAACAAATGCCCATATAGAGACTAAACTATCCCCCTAAAAGGCAAAAAGGAATGAAAAAAAAAGAGCTCATTCTAAAAAAAAATACATAATGGAGAACATCATCTCCACTGGGCTTCAATAACATATTTCTGACCTCCCTACAAACTGACTACATAATAACCTATACATGCTACGGAATTCTGAGTATCAATCCACATTTAAGCAACACTAAGACCACTGGGGCAGGTATGGGACCTCTGTTTAATGGTCACTGTTGATTGTGCAGGCCATTGCATGCTTTGCCTCTGCTTCCAAAATTCAGGATGTGCTATCTGAGGAAGCAACGTCACTTTTATCAGAGTTGAGATTGATGCTGGACTGCGATTTGTCACTTGCTGCCACCTCATTCTGTTGGTTCTCATCTTTCTTTGCATTGAGAAACCGACCCCCACATCCCCTAGCTCTTCTCAATGCATGCAAATGTCGGGATTCATGCAAATATGGCTGCAAAATTAGTCTGACTAATGAAAGCAAACTCACCGGAAAGTTGAACAAAGGAGGCCAAAATTTTGCGGCTTAAAACATACCTTCCGAGACTTGATAACTTTATTTTCTGATTCAGCTTTTGCACGAGACTGTCGACGTCGCAGGATGCCGTGATATTGTTTTGCATTCACAAAAACCGGTTCCTCCACAGCATCTGAAGGCAAAGGAACCCCAGCTTGCTGAATTCCCATTAACTGAAGATGAACCTGCGACAAGTAATCATCTGATAAGAGAGAGAGATGGTAACAAACGATGTGTGGTCTCAGCACACACTATTACAATATCTCACTAGACAAACATATGGCATTTTTTTCAAAATTGAATCAGCATATGCAATTAAAGAAGGCATACCATTGGTTGCCCACCATAGGGCTGTGGAGGATATGGTTGTGCATCATAGGGAGCAAAGATGCTTCTATAATAAGGATCTGGATAAGGGTATGCTGTTGGTCCCTTCAATAATTAACACAACAGGGAATTAGTTAAACATGACACAATTCCAAATTTAAATATGATAACAGGGAGTGGGAGGAAGAAACCAATCATTCGGGCAACTAGTTCAGTAATAGTACTTCGACAAAAAACTACTACCAATCAGTTCAAATTTCTTTATCAATACAAAGAACAAGAGAAGCAAGAACTCAGACTACCTTAAGGAAAGGAAGGTGAAGGAGGAAAAAGGAAGCAAGAGAAGGGGGAGGGGGAGGGGGAGGGGAGGGGGGGGGGGGGGGGGGGTTGACCATGCCATCTACAGACTTGAGTTCACTGAGCCTATTATTTGCAACCAAGTCATAATCCTTTAGATTGAAAACACAGGTCGACTGTACAATTGCCAGAGTTAAGTTCACTGAGCCTATTCTTCGCAACCAAGTCATAATCCTTTAGATTGAAAACACAGGTCGACTGTACAATTGCCATATATGGCTTTCCCAAAGTTATACCTTGGGGGCAAGAGATCTCCAAAGAACATATTGCCAATATGCAAAGCAATAACCTAGTGGGATAAAGCAACGACCACATAAAATCAGTTGAATCTTCTCCCCATTTGATGCAGTGTCGCCAATATGAGATATAGCCAATATAACCTGCTTCAGTCAAATCTCTCTGCACAAAAGGTTGAATTCAAAACATTTACGGTTTTTTTACAAGTGAAGACATTTCATTTATTGGAAGAGTGCATCCTAGTATATAACACAAGCTCAAAAGGTTGAGATCTGACATAACAAGGGTCCAAAAATGATAAGGAAAAACACCTAGTTGCCATCAACAAAGAATAACGACCCCAAATATAGCATCTTCAACTTCATTACTAAGAGCTCAACATCTTCAAATCCTTGTATTTTGTTTGCACCAATTACTCCACAGAGGATATAATGGAGGCTGACTTCCATATTACTCTACTTCGGATGTTACTAAAGCTACATTTCCAACTAGCAAAGAACTCTAGAATGGACTTGGTCATCACCCATGCTACCCAGAGAAAGGAAAAACAAAGGACAGCAAATGACAGAATAAGGTTGAAGATGATCCTTAGTCCTCCCTTGATTTACATATGCAGCACCAAATCACTCCAATCTTTCACCACTTTGTAAGATTACCGCAGTCAGAACATGGCTTCCAGGAGGTTAGCACGATGAACATTCCTCCATAGAAAGCCTCCCCATAACCTCATGTCAGTTCCTGACAGTAAGATCTTACCTGAAGCTTCTTGACAAACTCTAGAAGACGCTGCTACTACCTCCCTATTCATGGTAACTAAATAAAAAATTCCACGAACTGCTCCACGGAATCAAGGTCCCAATCCTGGACAGACCTTACATTCTTCAGATTCCACTGAAGTTTACCATCCAAGTGATCCAGTATAATGGGACACATTAGAATCTCAATCCACTGTAACATTAAAACCATAGACCATTGCACCCGTGAACTCGATCCCAAGCCCCACTTTGAAGCTAATATGTGGTAGAAATCTTCTCAAACACTCTTCATGCTTCCACACAAATTAATGTCGTCTTTTCTAGCGAAATGAATGTAGACCTATGACCCTTGAATAAAGTTAGCCGAACAAAAAAAAACATAAAAGGATCATTTATGTGGAGTAAACAGAGACCCAAAAGAATGACTATCCTTGCCCAAAAAAATCTATTATCTCGTCGTTTAACAATTACATCATAAAATTGCTACAAATAATTAGAGAGCTGTATTTTCACTCATGCAACGTAACTTTTGTCTTCTAGTTCAATCAAAGAACAAGTATAACTAAAAGGACTCATTACAACTTTATTTGAGATCTAACAAGAAAAGACTCGCCATTAAGATAATTGAAGGAAATTAGATAAACCCTCTTCATGACCATGTAATTTTCCCCTTTTTAGCCATATGACCTCCAAAGTGCCAACTTCGACACTTGATAACCCAATTCAAAACTTTATTGCAAAGTCTTTTCCCCTTTTTAGCCATATGACCTCCAAAGTGCCAGCTTCGACACTTAATAACCCAATTCAAAACTTTGTTGCACGTCTATCCTACTACCCGAAATGCCCAAAGTACTCTTATCTAAAAGAAAAAGGGGGAAATTATGTTCTACCCCCATTTGCTATGTACTCTGAAAACTACTATTCTAGGCAATTAATTCCCTTAAACTACACTTTTTGCTTTTAATTTACCCCCTTAGTGAAGATCTGGCCATTAAGATGTATGATATATGGGTGCAATCTCAACTACCGGATGTAAATCACGGGAGACATGGCAAAAAGGTGGTATTTTAGGTATAATTGACAATAGGGCAGTTTACAGATCATATTACAAATGGATGCCTATTTTTGGGTTAAAATGAAATTTTTTAGAAGAAAAAAACCAACACAACACTCATAAAGGTAATTTAAACCTTTCAGTTTAGCTAAACACAAGACAAAGATATATACAATGTTTAACTTTTAAGAGCACTTTGTGCATTTTAGGTTATAGGGTACACATTGCAACTAAAGATTCAAATGGGTTAGTAAGTATTGAGGTATCTACCTCTCCCATTTCAGGTATGGTTAGGGTTCCCAAATGGAATATTAATCACTTATTATTGCATGGGTATGGTCTGAGACACGCTTGTGTCTTTGTATTCTCATTTACTCATCCTCCTAATATAGCTACAGGTGACTCTCCCTTACGGCTATGACTAAAAGTACTATCCCTTTTATGACCTGAAACAAGCTGATTTCCACGTTATTTGAGCTAAAAACGGTTAAACTTAGCGTTCCAGGAAGAAAGCTATGAAAAACAAGGTCTCAAATATCTTTGTTTAACATCAGTTAGACAAAATCTCACTTTTCTCTATCTTATTATGATTGCTAGATGGCACGCCAAGCCGAATTGAAATCCTCTGAAATTCCCTACCCGAATTGCGCCCAAAATTCAAAGAGAGATATACATAACAAGTGGATTCCATTGTAGGCTTATGTTGTCTGAAACTTTATATGGACATATATGAGTAACATTAAATAGTGTAGGGTCAACCTATTGTGTGTCTCTCTCCGAATTCTATCGTGCAATTCGGCAGGGAATTGCAGAAAATTTTTATCCCTCCAAGCCTACTTGTATCGATTTACCACAATGCGGTTGGATACAATGCGTTGGTAGCCTCAGCTTGGCAGGATGGGAGTGAAGGTCGAGGGAGCCAAGAAGAAAAGTTCATTAATACCCTATTGACCCACCCTTGGTAGTTTAAAGGTACATTAAAAGTGATGATAGTTCAAGGGGGCTATGTAATTTTACCAAGATAATTTGAAGATAACCTATGAATTCACTAAATAATAGCTTGATGAACTCTCCAATCTTCATTATTATCCACTAAAAAGAAAACAAGGCTATGGTTTTGCATTGTTGGAAATTGTCACAGGTCATGAAAGATAAGGGATCAAAGTCGTACTCAAAGCAAGACCATAGTGATTTAAATCCTATATGACAAAACAAACACAACCCCCACATATTGCATTTAATGCAACTGGCGCTTCCTACCCCTAACCACCATTTACCGCTTAAGCATCAAAATGCGACCATCAAACACTACAGAATGTGACCATACGCGTACATCCTCCACTTACGTTGGTATATAAATAACTAAACGATATGCGTATATTTGCGGGTGAGTCTTTGTTTTTATGTTTGTGTATTCGTACGTCTATGTAGGTATGTAAACGAATCAAGGAAGTGTGATGATGAAAGAGGGATGCACTCACGCGAGCACAAGCTGAACTCAAGGAAAAACAAAAAGGACAAAGCAAAATGATACACCTATGATGACAAACTGTTAAATTAAGCAGGTCATAGACTTTTTTCACCTTTAAGCTAGTGCTCCGAATTGGTCACCAATATGTCAGATCGTCTCTAAGATTACAAACCTGAATAGCAATAAGAGCATAAAGCAGCCCATCACAGCCTCCATTTCCCAATCACAGAGGGCCCTACAGAATCTTATATTCAACGCAACATCCCTCCCGGCCCGTGTGGCTGCCTGCTGTTGCTCTTATGAATGGCAAAAGAAAACAAGCCACATCAAATCTTTCGTCCTCCAAACCAGTTCCACTTCAAAACCTATTCTTCCCTAATAAAAGCTAGTTTTTCCTTTTACCTAATTCATAGTCCTGTTTATCTCCTTGCATTGCATTTATTTTTTCTTTCTCGATACAAAGCATCATAATAGACGCCATGTTGCTGGATATGAGTAAAAAGTAAAGATTGATGGCTCCAGCATCCAACAAACAAGACACCCATTTGTTCTATAATTAACCTTCTCTCCCCATTTCTTTTCAGCTCATTCTTTTTCCCATTCTTTTTGGGTTTTCAAGATTACTCTGTTCCTGTAAATCCAAAATTATTTCCCAACATGTGCTGTTGCACATCTTGATTCCTGTGTTCTCATCGCCACTCCAAATTCTGGCTGACAATCATTTTGTCTTAAAAAGGAAGAGATCCAAAAATCAATTAAACATCAAACATTGTAAAGCATTACACGATCCTTTTCCAGGCACAGGTCTAACACATTTCAAGCATTCAATTGTGAAGTTGGGGGAGAAAAATAAGGGGAAACAAAGAGAGAGGATAAAATAGAATAATACACTCTACTACATAAACATGCAAAATTCATTCACGGACTGAGTTTACCAGTCACCACCCTTTCTACAATGGACATACCAAAAGCTTGCGAGGATTATAACATAGTTCACATTCAAAATAATTTAAAACAATAAAAAAGCTTAGAAGAATGACTTCTGGTGTAAGCACAAAACGACTGTAATCCTGAAATAATAACTAAGAATGGAAATGTGCAGTGAAACAACATTGAGGAGGAGACTAGGTTGTTATTGACAGGTTATGAGGAGCAAAGAAGATTCCTAAGATATTTTGAAGCATGATCGAGCGAATGTAGTAGGAAGCAGGTTTTGAGGCAAGGATGTCACAACAATAGAGGGTAGGGAATCATGATAATTTACGGAACTAAAGAAGGGAACTTATAATTATTACATTTGGAAGATGGAGCCAAAAAATATGTCCTGATTAACTTTCCAAAATTATGTATTCATAACTGAGAAACACCAAAGACGTTGTAAGTGAACTATTTTAAACATTACTCAAATAAGCTACACATTGACTTCAAAGATAGTACCAGAGCATGTCCTGCCCCAAGCTGGGGAGGTGCTGGATATGGAACGCTTGGAGTAGTAATACCAGGATGAGACATTCCAGCTGCAGGAGACAAAGATGAAATCTGGGATTCTGAGTGGTTTTGCTGCTCTTCAGCTTCACTATTATCTAGACAATCATTGGTTTACAAATGGATAAATACTTCATGAAGAGTCATAGAAACTTAAACAAGAAAGAGTACTGTTAGGACCAAAAAGAATCTAGTAACTATTAAATTGTATACTAAAGGCACCACACTTCTAAAAGATTAGACCAGATGAGTCAAATTTTCCAAGGACATGAAGAAAGTTGTATGTTTCTTCCAAACTAGATAATTATCACAGCACAAGGGCAATACGCACCACAAAGCAGTAATGCCAAGGATGTTATTCACTTTGACCTCCACTCAAGTGGTATCATCGTGGGGTAGGATAGGCCCAAGAAAAAAGTTAAAATCAAACTCAGGCTGGAGATCCTAGTTCAAATCCTTGGAAAAGAATGAGGTGAAAAAGAGAGTATTAGGTTTTCTCCGATTGGGGTTATCTCCTACTTTGTAAAAACAGTACTGAAAGACCAAAAAAAACAAAAAACAAAACTCTTCCAAAATTATTTCATGTTGTTCATGAAAAAAAAAATACTAATCCCATTTCCACATTATCAAATTAAACAAGCTGGCTCAAGTAGAAGATCAATATGAGTATGGCTTAACCCATTAATTGAGAATGAGATTGAACAGACTAGTCAATATATGAATATGATGAAGCTTTTCGAAGAAAATACCAAAGGGATCGTTGACAGAAGAAGTCATTGGGATATAATGCAAGCCAAATCCCCAGAGTCAAATCTGGCAGCAGAAACAACATTGTCAAAGTAATACCAAAGAATTTCAGAGACATGATAGTGAAAAATGACAAAAACTAATACCCCAGGCCATGATGTATGGTTAGAGTACTGTTCCAAGGGATAATGTAAAATATTGTCTAATAGCTTAAGTAACAACCATACAGGGGATAATTTGGACCAATGACCTCTGAGTCACTAGAAAAAAACAAAAGCTTGAAGGCCTAATTTTAAAATCTACACAACCAAGAAAGAAAACAGGAAAAAACCTAATACCCCATGCCATGATGTATGCTTAGATTACTGCTCCAGGCAATAATGTAAAATATTGTCTAAACATATTACTTAGCTTAAATAACAACCATACAAGGGACAACTAACAAATATAACAGCGGTTTAATATATCATTGAAGGTATTGATAAGGGATATATAATTACCCATGAATTAACAGACATAGGACTCATTTATTTCATTAAAGAACATCAAAGCTCTATTATGGCAGCAAATAATGGACAAACCAATATAATGCTTCATAGTAGCCAAAACGCTCAAAGAATCTAGTCTATCAGCCAAGAAGTTACTCTCTTTTTTTTCTTCCTCTTAATCGTACAGTTGAAAAGTTCTTTCAATGAAGGCCAGAAAGCCTATAAAGTTTTTTTCTACACATTCATACAGGAATACATAAGTATAGACTGGATGATGGACAGAGAAATTATCATCAAAAGAAAACAAAATGCATGAATTGGAAAGAGCGAATTAGATTGTTTTAAAGTTCACGGTGACTGAAGAAATTATCTTATCTTCTATAGGGTATTTAATCTTCCAAACAAATGAATACACTCATTCTAACAATGATGGACTTAGCCAAATCTAGTTGGTAGGAAAATTAGAAGGCAAGCAACCTCCACTTCAATGATGAAAGCAATGTTGCATGGTAGTCTTAATCAAATTACATCCAGCATTTCTGTTAGCATGGTGTAGACCACTATATTTTGCATACATAAACTCTTAACTATTCAATCTGCAGGTAAAAAATATTAATATCTTTACGTATTACTAAAGAAGCCAATATATGTGTTAGCATTATGACTGAAGAAGCCAATGTATATGTTAGCACTCGTTTATCATAAGTGTCAAATGGCTCGAAGAAAGAAAACAAGAACAACAGCTGTCTAAAGATTGCTGGGGCAAACAGACATGCTATCTAAAGTTTAGATGATGACTACATCTTTTTGTATCATTTCAACAATGTCAAGGAAGCAGCTTGCAAAGCACCCATAGGTTCCGCATATCACTTTATACATTGAAGCAATATAGGTAAGGAGACCCATATCTAAAACAAGAAAAAATTGCTCTTTTTTTTTGATAAATAAGACAGTTTTATTAAAAAAAGAAAAAACGAAACGCACAATGGAGTCAACAGTACAAGAGAAAATACTGAAGAAACCAAAACACAAACAGGAATACCCACCCTCCCTCAACGCACTAAAAATTGCTCTTAGATATTCCATTTTTCTAGCACTAAAAAAAGCAAGTCATGAGAAGCAGATTTTTTGTGTGCCTGAGACAGTTAATGTCAAATTTGAACTACAATGACCAACTCCATCAAGTATGCACATACTGAATCAAGGGATCTAAAGCATGACAGATCTAATTTGCTATTAGATTCATACCAACTTATAACCACAAATTTAATGAACAAATCTCAAATCTCAACTCTCAAATTAACTTCATCACCAATATTACTATTTCACTTTGCAGAGCCATTCAGATTTAACAAGAAATCTGGACCATACTTTTTGCAGTGGGTGCACCATCATTGCAAAAGCAAAAAATTGACCCCTAACCCTTTGAGGTGCAATTACACAGAGCTGTAACTGATATAAACAGCTTGTACGATTTAAAAAAGAAGGGACATAATCTTACCTATCTTGACACCATCACCTTTTGTTTAGATAATGCAGACACATTAGGGTTTCACAAACTTATGACCCATATAACTTAAAAGAAACACACATCCTTTTGTCTGATTCCCTTACTTTTTCACCTCGAGTTAGTTCATCCATCTAACAACAAATCAGTTTTCAGCACATATGGGGTCTTTGTGGCCATAGATGACAGGCCAAGAGTGTAATTAGCTAGAAATAGGGAGAGATACCTAGAGACTGACCGTTTGAGACAACAACATTAATTCCCTTGTTCACAACTGTCCATTATCAACCCGAAAAACACACAAATATTCATCATGCTATCCATACCAGTCAAACATGCAGTTCCTCAACAATATAACCAAGACAATCAAATTTAACTATAAAAGAATTCAACCAACTCCCTTAAAACTCAAAATTCAACCAAATTAGTGCACTCGGTTGTGAAGAATCAGCCAAATCGAACTTTAAAATGTACAAACAGCTCAATTGACCATGTAAATTGAAAATATCAGCTCGAATTCACTTAAACCAAATGTGCAATATGCATCAATTTCAAGGTTTTCTTCAATTCTCAGAGTACCAGCGAGAATTTGGAACACACAGAAACCAGAACCCACTCAGAGCATAATCAAAGAACTCATTTAAGTACCGGTTTGGAAAGCAGAGAAACCATACGAAAATTAATAGGAAAACAAATACTGAGAACCCGGGGATCAAACTCCAAGCTCTCGTCTCTTCCCATACATTCTCCCGCGAACCAAGGGGAAAATACAACAAACTAAGAGTTGAAAGCCACAGAACATAGTCATCATTTAAAGACTAAAGAATTTTATAAAATTTTCACTCAATTACGTCCCAAACCTGATGATGCAAACATCTTTGAGAACAGAAAACGGAATTGAACAAGCTAGGGTTTCGAATTGCTAGATTTACCTTACTGGGAAACTTCACAGGCCCCTTATAAGTTATGATTCTCTTTTGCTTCCTTTTCTTCTGCAGGAAATGAAGTTAATCCGTTTCTCGGAAAACGAAGAGTTTACGGAATTGGAAGTCCTTTTACTGCCGTACTTACACTGCTACTTACCTATTAGACACGGACTTTTTCGTAATTATGTACCATTTTTTTTTCAATTGCTAATATTTTTTAAGGAGATTTTCGTTTAGTTAAGATTTTAATAAAAATAACCCGGGTTGGCCTGAGTGGTGAAGGCTTGGGGCCTAGGGGTTTGCACCCCTCGAGGTCCCAAGTTCGAATCCTCTCATGTGCAAACAATTCCTTGAGGTCACTCCCTAAGTGAAACTGTACTTAACTAGCATGTGTGGTTTGGGAGGGTTGCACGGTCTGTGGTTTGTCGTAGCGTTAAGCTCACCTCGTGTGTATACTGGGCCAGGTTCGTCCGAGCTCGGTGCACGTGGTTGGGTGTCCGGATTTCCCTCACCACCCAAAAAAAAAGATTTTAATAAAATTATAAATATTTATGTAGATTAAAATTTTATAAATTTTTTTATAAAACTTATTAAAATTTCTTTAATATATTTCTTTTTTATTAAATTTTTAAATATTTATTGAGATGATTTGATATAATTATTTAATAAAAATATTAAAATTAGATTAAAATATATATATATAATTTTTGTTATAATTTTTTTAAAAATATATTAAAATTTATGTAAAAAATTATTAAAAATTATGAAAAAATATTAATATTTAAATAAAAATCTCAGATATATTTATTTTATAAATTTTATTATATTCAAAAATATTTTTATAGATCAACCGGCCCTTAATTTCTGAGTGCGTGTACGTGTGCGTTTCGGATAATTTCTGCTAAAAATTCGGGTGGGAAGCAGTCCTATAAGTGTCGAGACTCGAGAAGGTTTGGTGGGTCTGAGCCTCTGAGGAGGGTCTAGGTTGTTGAGAGTGGGGCATGGGTGTTTCGGGCAGGGGCAATTGTGCTGACCGGGAAAAGTCCGAGGGCTTATATCGTCCAAGAGACGCATGGTACCCACGTCTGAGTGGATGTGATTTGAAAGGTAACTGCTGACCGTCGTCGTTTACTAGGTTCAATTGGTCATTTGAATATTTCTTTTCTTTGTTTATCAGTATGCAGTGACGGTGATTTGAAATTTTATCGTTAGTCCTTATTCCGAAACTAAAGAGAGCAAAAAAAAATTTTACCGTTATGTTCAGTATTTTTTAGTAAAGTAGAATTTTGAATGTTTTAAAAATTATTAGGTGATGTTAAAGTTGTATCGGTGTTTGTGTTTTTTGTTTTGATTTTTATTAATGAGAATGAAAGAGGTAATGATTGGTTTTTAAGGTTGTTATTTATAGATTAACTTTATTGCGATGTGTGTAGAAGATATAATATAAAATAATATTTATAATGATATTTGTTTATAATATTTATTATAAATTTGAAAATTATATTTTTGACTCAATTGTAATAAAAATATTGATTTATTTATTATTATATCAAATTATTTATAACCCCATTTCGAAAATTATATCAAATTATTATTTTTTGTTTTGATACAAATGTTGATGTTTATTTATAATATTTATTATAATTCCAAAATTTTCTTTAATGTTCTTATTTTATTGTGATACAAATGTTGATGTTTATTTATAATATTTATTACAATTCCAAAATTTTCTTTTATGTTTTTATTTTATTGTGATACAAATGTTGATGTTTATTTATAATATCTATTACATTCTCGAAAATCCCATCTATTTAATTTTGTTATTGTGATGCAAAAACATTAAAGTAATCATATAACTACAGTAGAATTTTAAATACTAAAGTATTCTCATTGACAAATTTACTGACATTAGAAAACCATCGTCCACAAAAAAACAAACGTAGAAGTAAACTGAAGAAATCAACTAGTTCGTTGTGTTTGCCCACATAGCCTCTGTAATTTGAGCACGTCTTGTAATCATTACGGCGGAACTATGCTTGTCAAACTTATGAGATGCACTTTTCGAACCCGTACCAGAACTGCTCCCACCGTCAATGTTCTCCGTAACTAACTCCTCGTAGTCAAGAACGAGGGCCTCTGGATCGCCTGCTTCTATTAGGAAATTGTGAACAACAGCACATTTCATTATGATATTTCGTTGTCTGGGAAGCGAATATCTAGGCATCTTGTCAAATATGACAAACTTTTCCTTCCATTTGCCGAACATTCGCTCCACTATATTGCGTAGTGACGAATGTCAGTAGTTAAAGAGCTCCTTTGGTCCTCTTGCCGCACCAGACTCTTGAAATCGACTCAAATGATACCTAACCCACCTATGGGGTGGCATAAATCAGTCTAGGCATGGGAGGCCCGAATCTACTACATAAAAATAACCTGCAATGTCAAGGATATCTTAGCTATAGTTTACCTCGCAGTACTATCCCAATCCATCTCCAATAAACACAAGTCGTACTTGGGTTAGGCATTGGGAACTTGTTTTCCGATCTTGACATAGCATCCATTAAAACACGAGCATCGTGCGTTGTACCCTCTCATCTACAATACACGAAGGTAAACTTCCACGAGAAGTCAACCGCACATATCACATTTTGTGCCAAAAAAACCCTTCCGGCATCGGTACACCGTATGCAGCTCCTTTGGCACCCAACAACTAATGTAAGTGCCATCAATGACACCGATACAGTCCTGCATAAATTGAGGAAAACAATAATTCGACACGCTTAATTAATATATTGGATTGTTGGTAATCCAATTTATATGAAACATGATTGAATGCTATTACGACAAAAAATGAAAGACAAATACCTTGAACCATGGGTAGTAATTACGATTGCATCGTACGTATGGGTGTGCTCCTTCCATGTGAGTTGGCCGTATGATAAGCTTGGCCATCATACATAACACCCTTGACACACTTTTCATCTGGCGATGAATGGTGTCTAGAGAGTGTTGAAAAAAGTATCCCACAGTCCTCATCTTTGCGCAGTGACATGTGATAAATAAAAATTTTGCCAGAGACTCTTCTACCATGACGTTTTGATCATTTAATCTGTCATACTCGCGAAGGCATCGTGCCAGATTTCGAAATGTGGTTTGGGACATTCGATAAAAATGTTTACAATCTGCTTTGTTAGGGTTATTAAGGATCTCAGCAACGTGCATTGCACTAGTAATGATTGAAGTGTTCTGTGGGATTCGGCGTCGACGCCTGGGTTGAGTTCTGCACCTCCTTCGGCCCTCATTGATTAACGCAACACATAATGCCTCATCCCTGCTACAACCATATTCATCATTATTGTCCGTGCGACTGCTCTCTGTATCACCTGGGACAGAATTTACTTCCTCGTCCTGTCCCGACTCATAAGGTTCATCACCACTATAACTATCGCCATGCTCATGATCCATTGAATCTACGTTGAACAAGCAAGTTAAAATTGAGGTTAAAAAAAAAAATTGACAACAATTAACACAGTGCCTAGATTATAAACCATGCAGATGCGAAGAAAATTACATATGCGTGCAATTAGTCATTTTCAAATTTTCCTATTAGTCAGAAAACAATTTTTAAGTCCTCTTTTCATTCTAATGGCATGTGTGGGGCATGCTCTATCAAATGTATTGTCCCTTAAACCATCTGTTGTCATTGTGGCTTCCATTGACTGCATGTTCACGTCCAATAAGAATTAAATTAGAATCAAAGATCCCATCGAAACATGTATAGTGTGATTGACTGATCTTAAAGCTTTTAGGCCATGACAATATACTGCGATTTGGGGAACAGATCTCCCCCTACTCTAAAGTCGAGAAGAGATGAAAAGTTGAACAGGTTGAGACAACTCATTAACTTACCTAAACTATTTTTAGTCAAACAGGGGAATTGAGAAGGATCTCTGCGTTAGAGATAAGCTCAGTTCTATGTTCATAGAAGAATTCTACACACATTGACACTTGTCAGGCACCACAAAACTCGGCTCATCATCTTTTTCCCATTCACCATATAAACGGTATCGCATCCATCAGAGGAGATTCATTTAACCATATTGTCTAGCATGCCTAACAAAATTCTCAAATAAAACATCAAATAGAGCTGCAGTTAAGGCCAACCTCATAAGAGAGGAGATTCATAACTTCCCAAATCTCTTGGCCAACTGCTAGATTTGCAGGTATCAATTGTAAAGAAGGAAGAAGACATTTTCCTAATGCTTCCTTTATCCTTGACCCAGATTCCTTAAGGTGTAGATGAGGATCTCGATTCCCAATCATAAAAGATTCATGGTTCATTGCTCCATCACCATTGCCTACAACCTCTACCGCAGGCAAGTAATAGCCTCTTAATACTCTACATACCTACTCATGGAAACACAAGTCACAACAATAGCTATGAGCTAAAAGAGTAGGAAAAATTCGCAAAATACTGTCATCAGAATATCAAAAAGAACCATGCACCTTCTGAAGCAATAACGTATCACGGTAAAGATAAGGTCCAGCACAGGCAAGCATTTGAAATAGCTCACTAGCAAGATCAATAAAAGACCCACGAACTGATGACAACCCAGCAACTAATTTCAGCAACCAACAGTCCTACAAAGACCCACAAATTGATGACAACCCAAGATCAAAACAGTCCTCAAATTCCAACAACTAAGACAGTCCTACAAAGTCCTACAATTCCAACAACTAATATAGTCCTACACAGTCCTCAAATTCCAGCTCAAATACACGAAGTTAAGGATGAGGTTAAAACATAAGAAAACGGATTATCAGCAATTAACACAGTCCTACAATTACAATCTGTGCAGATGCATCACAGTCCTACACAAATGCAAACCTACATCAGTTTTACACCACAGTACAAATATGTCTCATAAACAAACCGATTATCAAGTCCGACTTATCTTAGGAATAAATCTGAAATAAAATCGCCGTACAATCCTAATAAAATACTCTACTTAGAACATAGTTCAACCTACACAAATGTTTGTGCAAACAACACACCAAGCTCCAACATACAATACTAGCACAAACAGTACAATACTACTTCATGTTGACAACCCAGATTCGACGTTTTTCTACGGGGACCCTCAGGAATGTCTGTCTGAAGGTGACATTCTTAGATATGCGTCCCAAGGCTTTGACGATGGCGCCATCGTGAGGAGGAGGGTCAATAGCATAGAGTGCATCAATGCAGTCATCTATGAGACTAGTGCGGGAAATGGAAGAACTCAAAATCCGATCAGGCTTAGCCCTTAAGTAATTCTGAGATACCTCTTCCCAGGACTCTTTCATAGGGTCCCCCTCCTGGGACTGCGTCTTACGTTGACCAGCACCCGAAGGCACGGGAAATTGGCGCTTCCGACTCCCGGTTGCAAGGGTGTAAGGAAGAGAAGTGTCCCCTTCCGTGAGGTCGATTGTTACAGACCAAAGGCGCTCACCTTCGTTGAGATGTCGTTCTTCCAATTCCAGTGAAGGGCCTTGTGCCATCGAACGGTGCATGAGGCCATTGGCAGTGCTGCCGACAAACATATATGCTAGTTCTTCATAGTGGTCTAACCCTTTCCCCATGAATCTCACATGAGTTTTGTCCTTCTGCAATACGGAAGTGCACACGTTACACTTGCGTAAATAAAAACTAACGTCGGTAGGAAAAAGAAAAAAAGCAACTGTTAAACTCACACTTAGTAGTTCGGTCCACTGTCAATCTCATTCCAACCAAACCCGGTCTTTTTCTTTAAGTCGTTGAATGCGACATACTCTCTACGCAAATTATCAACCTTGGTCTTAATTTTGCTGGCATCCAAATAGGGGATATCAACCTTCATGATATCGGCTATGCGTTCGTAGTTCACCACTCCTAGTTTGCCTTCTTTAACAAGATTTTTGCGGAACTCTTCCATGCAGAGTTCTACAAGCCTCGACACACGTTGCCCATCTTTCCAAAGGTCTTTGTTGGGTTTAGACATGTCAACCTAATGGAGAATAAATAAATAAAAGTTCCTTCCAAAAGTACCATTGTGCCCTCCAAACAAACTCTTAGTCGTGATTTAACTTCTATGATGCATGTCAATAAAAAAGCACAAATTTAGCTATGATACGATAACAAAATGCAAAAAAGAAAGGAAATTCACGTCAGATCCTTCTATCATAACACACATGGATTTAACTTAGAAATGAACTACCAATTGTGAGTTTAATTATTCCGAAGAATAATTCAGTAGAAGGCATACCGTATGTTGATGAGACGCAGTGGAGGACGATGGTTTAAGGTTAACAATCCTTGCCTTCCCAAACCTAAGGAAATGACGCTGCACATTGGTGTAACAAAACATTAAAGTCCATAAACCCTTTGATAAATGCTTCACGATGTTAAAAAGAAATAAAAGATCATAAAACAGATGATGAATGCTTCCATAAATCCTCAATCAGACTCAAAGATGGCAACTAGACTACTGAGGTATGATCTTCTCTTTGTTTTAAGAAAAACGAATAATTATTATGATTTATCATAGAGGTAAATAATCCATAAACAAACACCTCTAGTCACCACATGCAAATAATTCACAGAGGTAAAACATGCACTGTATTCTATAAGTACACTGAATCGATACACCAAAGAAGATTATACATGCACTGTGTTGTAATTCACAAAGGTAAAACATGTTGTAGCTTATATCCAAAGAATATTATACACCAAACTGATACACAGTGCATGTATAACAAGCGGGTGGTTCTCCCAAAAGTTATAAGCTTAGAAGAAAACAACAACAACAACAAAATCCCGAAGACCCACCATAACTAGCAAGAGGGTGTTCTCCCAAAAAATACACTATTGTTCAACCATTTCTAACATACCCGGTAGAGGAAGCTATACATCCAACCCATATAAATGGATCTGTAGACCCAATCCATATAAATGAATCTGGAGTCACAGATTCGGGGACAAATTCATTGGAGAAGTTGGTAATGACTGAAAGAGTTCAATTTCGTTTCGTACATCTCATCTAAACTGTGCAAAATGCATATGCAAGTAATGAGGTTAAAATTGCTATTCTAGCTGCCATGAACTTTTGTGGATTGGGTCTACAAATCCATTTAGATGGAATAAAATGCTCTAAAACAGAAACCAATCAGAATGCAGCAAAACAGAAACCAATCAGAATGCAGCAAAACAGAAACGAATCAGAAACGCAACAACTAGTTATAAAAACTTTAACTGTATGTCTATAAAAAAATACTAATTACCATCACGAATCATCAAATATTGGGCGAATCACACAGTTTTGCCAAAACATCACAAATTAGTACCATTACGAATCATCAAATATTGGCAATCAGGAACGTGAATGAACCAATCTTTAAAAGGGAAATCAACTAGTTGGTAAATCAGTGGAGTCAAGCATTAAAGGGGAAACCTGACTGCGAAAACACTGGTGGGTGAGAGGCGCCGTGACTGAGGACTTGTTCAAGCTGGGGCTCCTCGAACTAAGAGGACACTAACAACCCAAGAGGGGGGGTGAATTGAGTTTTATAAAAAAATTTATCCTTTTACGTATAAAACCGAATATCCAAAGATCCCATTTCTAAAGAGCGAGAAAATGAACAAAATATATAAACAATCATAACAGAAGATATCAACAGTAAAAGGAGATAGGGTTAGAGAGATAACACCGTGATTTTTAGGTGGTTCGGCTAACACTTACCTACGTCTACCCCTAAGGCTATTGACTTCCTTGGGCTTCCTTCACTATTCTCCAAATAGTAAATACACCTTAGCTTCCGGGGTGCTAAGGAACCGTTACAAAGTGTTTTCTATCTCACACTTTAACTTACTCTCACAAATCCTCACAACCTAGAGGATTTCTTCTACCCAACAAGTAGGACAAGTGTTTTTCACAAACACTCACGTGTTTTTAAAGGATGGTTACAAAAGGGAATCTTAGTAAATAGCTCTTTAAGCTGAATAAACAAGTGTGAAGTACTGAGGTGTGCAAAGAGACAAGATATACAAGAAAGGCAACAGTGATTGCAGGTGAGGACAAGCTTTCTTGGATGATGTAGCTTCTTTCTTCTTCAAAGCGTTTTCTCTCTCTAGAAAGTTAGGGCAGAGTTAATGTCGCACAACCACACCGTTTCTCTCTCCATCTTTTTCTATTTAAAGTGACTAGGGCACCAAGGGTCTTCTGGTAAAGTTTTGGAGCTGTTGGAGGTCATTTGAGGCAATTTGAAGAAGTTTTGAAATGATGACGACGTTTCCAGAAAATTTGCAAAATAACACAATGTGTCGACACATAGGTTGTATGTGCTGACACATTAAACTAGATTTGAAAATAGAGTCTCGAGTGTTAGTTCAATGTGTCGACACCATATCATAATGTGTCGACACCTTCAACACTTAGTCAAAAATCAACTTGAATGGATTGAAATGTAAACTCTCGGGTGTTAGTTCAATGTGTCGACACCATGGTCCATTGTGTCGACACTTCCAACACTTAGCCAAAAAATCAAGTTGAACGGATTGGAATGCAAACTCTCGGGTGTTAGTTCAATGTGTCGACACTTCCAACACTTAGACAAAAAATCAAGTTGAATGGATTGGAATGCAAACTCTCGGGTGTTAGTGCAATGTGTCGACACCAAGGTCCAATGTGTCGACACTTATAAGTGCTGAAGAGTTTTTCAACAACTTTAAAGTGTCCAATTCATTCCAAAATTCTTTTAACGCCTAGATTATGAAAAATTTATCTTATCAACTAGTGTAATGGTGTTCAAGTGCACATTAAAAATATTTTAGAGAGATAACCTCAATCATTTTGAAATATAACTTGGAAATTGTGGATTGACAATGTAAAATCTAAAGTCTTCAAAGAACTTAGAATTTTTGTTATCATCAAAATCAATTATAGATTGTTTGCAAAACAACCTTGGGCTAACACGAACATTTGGGGGTCTATGCTCTCTTGCGTTCCGATCTCCCTTCATTTGCATTTGAGATCTCTTTTACAACTTTAACTCCATCAACAACAGCTCCAGGCACCGGTCTTTTCATCCTGTCGTTGCGCGTACGGTTGCCAAAGGCTGCTTGTTTTACGTCAACAGGGAGGAGGGGAAGATCGATGGAGAGATGAAAGTCTTCGTTGGTCAGAAAATGCGGGGGTGAAATGTCCATATTAACCCTCAACGAACTTTCAACCACACATAACATTCGGGCTATATCGTCATCTCTTCTTATTTTTTATTTTAACGCACTGAACGCTGCGGCCCACATGTTTCTCATAACCCCATTTTACCATTTGATTTTTCTGATCTTTATGTTTTGGTGGAGGATCTCGTAGTCATTTAACATCAATTTCTGCAGGGCATAATTGGAAAGTTTTATGACAAATCCTAAAAAAAATCTACTACTTGCCGAACATGAACGTTTTAGGATTCGAATCCTACAATAATTCTGAAAACGAACATAACCCTGCTTTGACGGGGAAATTTTTAAAAGTTGAAGGGTGAAATTTAAAAAGAAAAGAAAAGTATAAAGTGCCAAATATTTAAATTTAGTGGGTGTAAAATATAATTAACTTATATTTTAAAGTTGATATTTTTATCTCTAACATTTTCTTGTAATTTGACATTTTTATCCTTATTTTTTAAATTTTTATAAAAATTTGTGAGTCTAGAAAACAATCCAAGAAAATGGTGAATTGGGTTTTAATAAAAATTAAAACTTTTTTGATAAAGAGTCGAGATAAATAATCGATAATAAACAATACACCACAAACACAAATATAAAGCAAATAAAAAAGAGTATGGGATAGAGAGATGATACCGGTATTTTTCGGTGGTTCGGCCAATACTTGCCTTCGTCCACCCCAAGGCTAATGAATTCCTTGAGTTTTTTTCACTATTCTCCAAATAACAAATACACCTTAGCTTCACGGGTGCTAAGTAACCTTTACAAAACGTTTTACGAGTTCATGCTTCAACTCTCTTCATAAATCTCAATAACCCAAGGAATTTCTTCTACCCTCATGAGTAGGACCAAATGTTTCTAGACACTCAAGTGTTTTACAAAAGATGGGTACAAAAATATAATAAAGAAAGACTCTTTAAACCAAATGAGGAAGTGTATAACACAAAGTTGAGTAAGAAGACAAGATTCAACTAAGAAAGCTTTTGTCTTGGCAGATGTGAGCACTAGCTTTCTTGGGAGGTGAGTTTTTCTCTCTTCTTCAAATCACTTTATCTCTTTGAGAGGCTAGCTCACAAATGATGTGCTAGCTCATAAATGATGTGCAAGTTCTTGTATTTATCTTTCCATCTTGTCTATTTATAGTCTTCTTGTCTTGAAAGGTCTTCAAGATATTTTATTGTATTGTCGGAGACGTATCTAAGTCAATTTAAAGCTTTTAAATGAGCTGGCGATGTTCTAGGAATTTCTGCGAAATCGCAGTATGTGTAGACATATAGTCCGCATGTGTCAACACCATAAAGTCGGTCTGGAAATGTGCTCTCAAGTGCCAATGCAATGTGTCGACACCATCAAACATGCTCTCAGGTGACAGTGCAGTGTATCGATACCATCCATCCATGTGTCGACACTGTCAAACATCCTCTCGGGTGACAGTGCGATGTGTTGACATCAATCTTCAATGTGTCGACACTATCAGTACTGGAGAGAATATTTAGCAACTTAAAAGTGTCATTTCCACTTCAAATCATCTATAAACACCTACCAATAAACAAAGTGATCATTTCAACTTATGCATTGACGTTTAACCATGTTTAGGACTAATTGAGAGAGATAAACTGGATCTTTCGAAACACATTTTAGAAAAATGCGGATTAACAATATGAGTTCTAAAATTTTCAAAGTAACTTGGATTATTTGTTATCCTCAAAATAAAAAATGGATTGTTTAAGAAACAACCTTGGACTAACAAAAATAATAATAAAAAGTAGACAACCATCTCTATTCATAATCTCTCTTCCCATTAAATTATCTCTCTCGGTCAAACGAAACATAAAAATAAAATATAATCATTTCTTTCCTCACTTTTTCATGAACTCTTGTAAAACTCTAAAAAATTTCAACATCTACCCAAACATACTACAAAATTTTTATTATCTTTTTACAAATTCACATAAGAGTCCAATCTCTCTAGATTTTCACACCACATCCAAACTTTTTGAAAATTTCCAAAAAATTTTATTTTCCAACATGCTCCTTGCCATGTTTGTAGATGAAAATTTTGAACATGTGAAGAATTTTTTAAAATTCTCATTCACCAAACGTACCCAATCTTTTAAGGGACAAACATAAATCACATCCCTGTACTTTATGTCATTTTATATTACAATTTGGCTTATTTGCACTGTATATCCCGTGATATTACCTTTTGATAAAGTAGTCCATAAGGTAACATATATTATTTACCATTTGAAAACACTGTTTGAATATAAAATTGAAAGAAAACTGAATTCCTGATTTGATTAGGGCACCGAAGAGTGAGCGTGAGCAAATGGACTCGAAGAACTTACCAATATTAGCCTTCATAGCTTTTGTCGATGGGAAATTCAAGACGCAGAGTTTTTAAGAGTTAAAACTTAGAAATTTGGAAATAGAGGTAGCGCGAGGAGAGGGGTAGTGGTTTGACGTCATTGGGCTGCCAGATTTCATATTGGATCTATTTGAGTTTGTAGTTTGAAGGAATGGAATATTAATAAAATGGGTTATTTGAGCTGACATGTCAATTTTTTTGACACATCAGCAACTACCGTTAGTGGGTTAACACCCATATGACGGAGGGACCCATTTTGTTGGCTTTTGTGCACAATCGAGATTTTGATGATTTCAATAAATAGATCAAGTTTATAAAATGGACATCTTCAAAGACAAAGACGACTTGATGAAAGAGCCAAAGACTTGAAGAAAGAAGAACAAGAAGATGCAATGAGCTCAAAATGAAGATTCTAGACCTTAGGGTGTTATCCTTGTAACTCTTTGTTTCACTTTTGACAAGGATTTGAATCACGTACTTGCATATATTTCAAAACATGCACAAAACATTTTACCTTTTGTTTGAAAGATTTAAATGTTTTTAATGGTTTCAAAACACCACAAACAAACTCTCAAACCTTTCATATAGTTATGAGAAGTTAGTCTTTAAAATTGGTTGTTCAAAAGTGGTAAAAAAAACGTGGATTTAAAACAACCGGACTATGTGCTTAAGTTGAAAAGGTCGACCGGCTGATGAAGTGATCGATCGGTTGGTTTTAAAGAAAGAGCCATTGAGTTTCTATCAATATGACTGTTGGGTAACGGTAACTTTAAGTGGTCGATCGGTTCATGTAGTGGTTGACCGACTCGTTTTAACAGATGACTCCCAACGGCTATTAATGGCTAATTTTTACATGTGGCCTATAAATACACCTTCATATCATCATAAACACAAAAACCAATGACCACATATCATTTAGATCATTTGAGAAATATTCTAAACCTTCATATTCCATATTCTCATATCATTCACATAAATTACACTTTCACATCCTTTTCAATGTGTGAATCAAAAGAGATAGAGCTTTCAATTTTCATATCCACTCTTCAAGAGAGTTTTTGTTCTTCATCTTCATATTAAAAGAGATGTTTCCTTTAGTGATGTTGTTCACTAAAGAATAAGCTTTGAGCGTGTATATCTTAAGCTTGGTAATGTTGTGAAAGGGTGAGCCAGAAAAACCACCTAGGTGGGTTTGAGTGTTGAGCCCGGGAGAAAACACTTGTCTGGTTCTCTAGCACCCGGAAGCTAGTGTGTAAAGCTATTGGAGAATAGTGAAAAACCTCAAGGCTCAATGAAGGAGCTTGTGGGGTGGATGTAGGCGGTTTGCCAAACCACCTAAAAATTGAGTGTTTGCTTCTCTTACCCTTCTCCTTACTTTTAGCACTTATTTATATTTGTTGCATAATTACACTTGTGCTAAAGTGGGTTTTACTTGCAAATACATCTTTGGGGGTTTTAAGTGAAAAGTTTAGAAATCCAATTCACCACCCCTCTTGGGTTGCCTTAATACTAGGAATATCAATTTTTACCTATAGAGGTGACCTGTGAATGGTGGGGGAAAGATTGCCCTCGTGAATGGTGGTGGGCCGAATGATGCCCTATGAGTTGCTAAGGGCCAATCACCTCCCATTACGATGTGGGGAACAAATCGCCTAGGGTTGCACAACCAGAAACCGGTCTAGTTTTTGTACCGAAAATTCGATCGGACCAAATTTCAGGTTATGCTTATATGAAAGACCGGACCAGTTTCATTTTTAAATTTTTCAGATTCATTTTGAAGTGAGAAGGACATGAAAAAACACATAGTTTTTGTTTGGGTTAAAATTAAACGTTTTAAGTTTGTAATTTACATTAAAAAAATATAAATAGACATTTTTTATTTATGTTAATAAATCCGGTCTGATCCAGACCGGTTTTGCAAAAGGTCTGGACCGGATCGAATTTCATAATCAAGAGCAGACCGGACCTCAAATCTGGTCCGGTCCGATTTTTTTCAGCCCTAAAATTGGCCCCTGTGCTGTGGGGGGCCAATCGTCTCCGTGGGGAAGATTTGTTTTTTGTTTTTAATTTTTCAACATCCAAATTTGTTCACATCCAACAACTCGTTTACTTTGAATGCATAAGATTCAGTTTATCATGTACATATAACATTAATTGCCAGGTCAGATTAAAATGAGCCACACGTGAATTTTTTTTATCCAAAATAGTTGATAAAGCAAGTTGACCCTTAGATTCACAAATATTGGAACCACAGATTTTAAAATAAAAAATTTTAAAGCGTGAGTCTCGATGCCAAAATGACATAACAACATAGGTATGTGATATATGTTTTTTTCTATCTTTAGCAGTGGCTAGAAAGAAATGAAACTGAGAGTAGACTTTGTTGTTCCTTTGTGGTTGAAAGAATGAAAGATTGAATTGTGCTATCTTTTACTAGTCATGTGACATTGGTAAAAAAAATTGGAGGATTGCTTTAAGGGTGATAATTTCTCCGATGGAAACCGAAAATTCTGATTTCGATTCTGGTACCAGAACTAGATCCCATTTTTGGGAGTTTCTGGTTCTGTAATTTTTTTAAATAAAATTAATTCACCGTTTGAGCCCTGGTGTTGTTAAAACAAAAAAGGTTACCTGGGTCAAAACGACCAAGGTCACTCGAGGCTTCAGTCTCTTGACTCTTCTAAATTCTTTTTCATCAAAGCCTCATGCTCACCAGCATCTAGCCCCCCAATCTAATTTCTACCCAGATGGTTCTCCCCCTCGACAACCCACGTGTTTTCAAACAGGTTCTCGAACCAAAACCAAATTGGTTTTCCGCAACCAGGCACACTTGGGCTAAACCAACTAACATCATCTCAGATCCACCAGATCTAAGCTCAAATCCAGTTCCAGAACCAACAATTTTACCATAAAAAACAACCACATAATCAACAACATGATAGTAATACCTCAACACTGAGTTTGACCTCCCTCTCTCTCGCGGGTTGCTGAATTCAGTTGGACTTTGGAGGCCGAATCTCTTACCAGCTTTCTCTTGAGGTGGGGTTTGTTAATTTTAATTTTGAAAAAATGTAATATTTTGTAAATATTGTAGGTTGTAAATGTTGTATTCTGTAAATGTCATTGTTATCTTGCTCTTGGTGGTTCTCTCTGTAAATGTCATTGTATCTTGTAAATGTTGTATGTTGTAAATGTTGTATTATGTTTGTTGATCATACCCCCATTGACTTAAGTCTTTGATATCTCTTACTGTTGGCAATGGTGTGGTTGTGTGAAGATGGTGGATGTTATGTAGACTTTCTACTCCTGGTTGATTTTTTGTTTCTTGAAAGCATGTTTTTGTTTTTGGTGCTTCTAGACAATTCAAATTCTTCCTATCTTAATCAAACCGGAATTTTCCGATTTCATTTCTAGAAATTCCAGTTCCATTCGGGGAATAGAAGCAAAATGAAATTTTGGGTTCCAGTACTCATCCTCAGATTGCTTGATCCTCTTACTTTGATTGAAGCAAAGTATTCCGAATCGTTTAGAATTAAAAAATATTTTAAAAAGAACACAGACCGTTTCGAACATGATTCTTATGCTTCTCGTATTAAAGTTTTAAAGGGGAGATACAAAGAGAACATGAATCTCATGCTTCTCGTATCGAAGTTTTAAAGGGGAGAAACAGAGAATAATGACATATTTGTTAACTTTTAGTCACAATCTATATTTTGATAATAATAATAATAATAACAATCAAGACTCTGAGATTATTTTTGTAACTCTAAGGTCTCAATTCTAGCAAAGATTTGAATTATAAACTGCATATGTTTCAAACCAAGCATAAACCCCTTTTTTTATCTCAAGTTTGATGAATAAATATGCCTCAAAGTATTTTCAAATCATACCCATATGAACTCCCAATTCTTATTTATATTCTTGGGGAGTTGATTTTTAAGATTGGATCTTGAATTGATCAGAATCGCGCTTTAAAATCAACAAATGTTGCATTTTTTTAAATATAGTGGTCAGCCAGGTTGATATATCGGTCGACCCAATATCAACCGCTTCATATAGCTATCAACCGAGTCAAAATCCCAAAATGTCAGCAAGCCTGCATTTATGATCGTTGGAACAACTTGTAATGCTCAACCGCTACAAATACCGGTCTACTGGTACAACGAGAAATTTGATAGGCCTATATAATGATGTCATGCCTTGTGCTCGTACTGACCCTTATGCTCTATTTATAGGAATAGAATGCACACATGGCGGTATTACGAAACGAAAATAATCTTGATGTTTAAGACTAATTTGCCCTTGGGAAGGTCCAGCGAAAGACTAACGTAAAATATTGGATAAATATAGGGGTTACAAATAATTAAGATTTTAGTACTGGTTTTTGAAAGGCCAATTGCCTTTCAAATAAGTAAACTTTTTTAGTTAAAGAGTGAGAAATTAAGCAAAAGTAAATAAAATCCAAAATTTTGTGTATACCACGGAGACAAAAACGTCATCCTTGAGGACTACAACAAAATGACTAGTTTTACAAAAATGTGAGTGCACTATAGCTCACTGCGCTTATAGAATCATGATATATATTGGAAATATTTCAAAAATACATAACCGAAAAGATTGTTATGAACAGAAAATAAAAACAAACTAATCTACTCCTCGCTATCAGTGGTTAGATACACCATCTTGTCTCCCAGCGTTGCCTGATCAATTTCAAGTTCTTTATTTAATTATATTACACTCATATGATTTTATAAGCATTTTTTGATTCAATAGATCAAATTAGTGGGTTAATTAATTCTTTATTCTATTAAGACTTGAGCCTAATGGGCCTCATAAGACCAAAATGGGTCAGCGCATTATTTTATTTTTACTCAGGAAGATATTAAAGTTTCTTTAGGTTATTGGGCTTGAGTTAGACCGTAACGGGCCGAGTGATTTGGAACCTTTAAAAATTCGGGCTTGACTGAAATATTTACCATTTCTTCCTTATTTATTGCTTAATACAACCATAAGCCCAGTTTTTATGTTAGGACCCTTTTACCTTTAATTTTGCCTGAAATTCTAGATCTGCCCTTAATGGCTACTAATGGCATTTCTATCATTTTTCTTTTATCATTTTCTTATGAAATATGTAGGGTACGTCTAGGATGTTACAATATTCAAACCTGGAAAGTTTCATGCACAAATGAAAGAGATTTTTACATAAAATTATGCTCAGTGCATTTCGAGTGTTATGGAAATTGTGGAAAGCTTCGTGCATGTTGTTTACTTGTTTCTCATCTCATAAATCAAGCATGGTTGTACTTTACGAGCAACAAATTCTCAAGGAATCATGCAATATATGTCATTAAACTAACATGCAAGCAAGGAAAATCAATGAGCAAGATACTACATCAGGGCAGTTTTGGTGTTTTCAACCATTGAGAGTGCCAAAACAAGCTTAAAATACAAGAAAACCCCATCAAACCTTGCATGCAGCTAACCTTTACCTCAAGTGTCAATAGTTCTCCAAATCTCTAAGAAAAACTTCCTAAGAAAGATGGAACCTAAGTTAGAACTCAAAGCACAAAGGAAATGAGGGGGAAATTTTAAGAAAGACCATGGAGGGTGCCTCCTCCCTTTTTGCCAAACCATCCCCTCCCCTTACCATTCTTGTGAGACCCCGTAATACCGCCATGTGTGCATTTGTTCTTGGATTTAATTTAAGGGGCTAATGTTTGGCCAATGTATGATATTAAATTACAATGATTATGGTATTTTAATTCTAAGTTTTTCTTAAGTAATTTCATTATGATTGTGAAGTTATGTTAGTGCAATTTCAATATTTTCATAATGGCCGAATTTCTCTAAGGTAATTTCCATATGAATTGTTTGTTATTTGGATTATAATTAATTGTTGAGGTGTTTAATTTGATATAATGATTTATGGTATATTGATATTCCAGCCAATTAATAGTTAAGTGTAATTAGAGTGGGTTAAGAAGAGAAGCACGTGAACCATAAGAAAACAAAGGAAAAAAAAAAAAAGACAAAACATTAATAGTTGCCACCCATGTCACCCAATAGCCTTAGGCGATACAAACCAAGGCCATTTTCCCTTTTTCTTGTGTTTTAGGCTAGGTTCAAGGCTGCCTTTGCATTTCACGCATTCACCTCACTTCACACAACACTCAGCACACTCATTTGGTCGAGCAAAGGTAGAGAGCCGAGAGAAACAAAGCAGAGAAGGAGAAAGGAAGAAAGCAAGGTAAGGTTCGGTTTTTAACATGAAGTGTTTTCTGGTTTGACCGAATCTTACTATGGTTGATTCTCTTGAGAATTTCTTGTTAAGCATGACTTGGTTGTGAGTTTGGTTGCTGGAGGATGGGATTAGAACCTTGGGTGTGCAAGGAAAGAAGATGGAATCACAAAGTAGATGCATGCATGTGGATTTGGTTGTGGTCGAATGGATTGTTTGCATGTTCATAGATTTTCACTCTTTGAATGTCATATTGGTTGTGATTTTGCTGTGATCTGGCCACGGGTTGGAATAAATGGAGGTTTGAGTACATTCTTGCTTGGAGATTTAACATGCATGCTTGTGTATTGTGGATTTAATATTGGCCAAGTGAACTAAATTTGAAACCATGCTTGTAAGGTTGAAAGATGGATTTGTTAGTGGTAATATGGTGGTAGTATAGATTCATTGATTTCCATGCATGTGATGAAAGTTGGATAATGAAGAATGTAGGCCACGGTTTTGCTATAGTTAGGGCTGGAAAATGGATTAGTGTAAGATTAGAAAAAAATGAACTAAGTGCATGTGAGAATTAAGACATAAACCCTTGGTGTTAGGTGTTGTGAGCTCACTGTACTTAGGTTGAAATGAGAATGAAAAGTGTAAGAACTGAAGTGTATTAGGGTTTCGGTTAGTGGCCTAAACCTAGGGGAAAATATGGATAGGCAAGGAACTGTTATAAAATGGGAAACAAGGGAACATAGGAGCCGAATGGTGTTGTTGCCCTATGTCAAGAAATGTGTCTTATGTGTGATTTAAGGGTTGCTTGCAGCCAAGAATGATTAAATTGTATGGATCAGCAAGTGAATCACCTAAGTAATCAATTAGACTTGGTGGAAAAGAATTAATACATTCAGGTTACTTGGAGAGTACATGTTGAATGTTTAATTTCATGAATCTAAATGTGTGGATGTGTGAAATTAACATGTCTTGGAGATTAGGTCAATGAATGGAGCATGAATTGCCTCGGGTTGGCCATGGAATCAATGGATAGAATTCAAATGCATTGAATTGGAAAGAACATGAAAGATTAAGTATTCTCTATGAAGTTTTAGTGAGGGAATTGATGGTTTATCTCAAATACCTTAAGAGATCAAATTAGGGTTATTGATTTCGGATTCGATATTGGATATCGAGGTTTAAAAGATCAAGTTGTAAATTAGAGATGATTGATGTATATGTTTATTGTTTTTAAATTGCTTTATGAAAGCTGTAGCTTAAAGAAATCTTTTGCAAATTAATCATATTTTCATAGATATAAATTTTGGAAAACCGAAAACATTTATAAGTATTTTGTATGTCTAATTGAATTGTTCCCTAAGCGTCTAAGTGACGCATTTAACTCGCTTGTAGGCGAAGCTTCACTCGAAACTCAAGAAGACCGAGGTAAGTGGAAGTAAGTGGAACTTACTCTTTTTCGAAAACTTGAATGATACACAACATGATTTGCATGATCAAGCATGGCATTATTATCAAGCATGAACATTCATGGTTATCAAGCATGACATGACACAAGCATTTGCATGATTTCTTGAAAGAAAAAGAGTTTTGTGCAAATGAAAGCATGAAAGAGTTTTTATGACAAGTTAAGTTAGGGGGCTTTGGTCGGTACCGTACCATCAAAAAGGTGCACCCATACCGAAGGACGAATACGAGAAGGATGGGTAGTCCTCGAGGTAAGTGCAACCACACTAAAGGACGAATGCGAGAAGGTGTGGACCTCCAAGGGTCGTGTCTAGCCATCAGGCTCGAGGCCACTTGAAGGGCTGCTCGACCAGATGTTATGTCTCCAAGGGAAAAAGGGGGTGGTTCCAATGGGAACGCACAACCCTGACTTCAGAGGTTAAATGGAGCGTGTGTAGCTCACGAGATAAGAAAGAATTCTTTTCAAGGACCAATTGTCGTTTTTAGTACAAGTATACGTTTTCAAGAGCAAGAGCATGTGCATATGCAAACATGAAGCATGCATGCACATCAAGTTTCACGATCATTCATGATTTACATGTTCAAGTTATAAGCCCATATTTACAAGCTCATATATTTCCCTTACTGAGTCTTTTGACTCACGAGTTTTAAATTGTATCATTCCAGATGTTCAAGGTGAAAACAGTCCTGAGGATTACTTGTTTTGAGGGGGAAGACTTTCCATGTATTTTGATGTTGGTGACTATTGACCAATGTGGTCTGTCACTTAGGAAATGTTTAGTTTCTATATTATGTAATTAAGATGTTACTCTCCTATTAATGAGGTCATTTATGTAAGTGAAGTTATGAAGATTCCTTTGGCCCGTCTCTCTCTCAGTTATATTTTCGTTGTTAGTATGGTTAAGATCGCTGGAGCATTCTATCGAGATTGCTTGCGGCTGTCATTGGCCCTTTGGGATAGCGTTCGGGTCATGACAGTTAAGTGGTATCAAAGGAATAGAGATTAGGACTAGAAGACATAAGGAATGGATTAGAACCCTAAGAGTTAGCTATATGTTATGCATCGAATACGCTAGACTTCTAAGTAGAATTATGACACATTAAGTTCTATGCTAAACAATGACCTTAAAGTGCAGGATGACACCTAAAGGACCACAAAGTAATCGGGGACCCGAGGATCCGGGTGTCACTACTGATGATGTTCTAAGGCACATGGCTCAACTTATTGTTGAGCAGGTGCAACAATGTGCAAATGTGGAGGGGGCAAGAGGTCGCCTTAAGGGGTGCACCTTCTACCAGTTTAACCGCCAGCACCCGCCAACGTACAATGGCAAGGGAGATGCGATTTTGGCAGAGAACTGGCTGGTGGAGATAAAGGAGTTACTTGAAGTCATGGGGTGTACAGATGCCCAGAAACCGAGCTTTGCTACCTTTAAGCTACAGGGAGATGCCAAAAGGTGGTGGTTGTCTGAGAAATTATTATTAAGCCAAGAGTTGGGGCAACATCCCATAACCTGGGAGAGGTTCCAACAAGAATTCCTGGATCGTTACTTTCCAAGGACAACTCGAGAGGCAAAAGCAAAGGAGTTTGCCACTCTAACCCAAGGGACTATGACAGTGGAGCAGTACTCTGGTCGATTTATGGAGTTAGTGCGGTTTGCCTCGTACCTAGTATCAGATGAAGAGAGGAACGCTAGGAAGTTTGAGGAAGGACTTCATCCACGAATCTACGACAGGGTCTATAGCCATAATTTGAAGACTCTAGCAGAAGTGATAGAAAGAACAGTGACTGTGGAGAGAGGACTACAGAGAATATCGGCATATCATGAACAACAAAAGAGAAAGGCCCCTTCTAATCCAACAATGCCACAGATGCCCTGGAAAAGAAATAAGCAAGATTCATCCCAGGGACAGAATCGGAGACAAAATCAGAGGCAGAATCAGAGGCCTAGTGGAGCCCAGAGTTTCGGAGGAAACCAATTTCCCTAGTGTAACAAGTGCAGCAGGAGACACCCAGGGGAGTGTAGGCAAGGAGTATGTTTCCAATGCGGGAAGCTCGGTCACATTGCCAGGGATTGTAGGAATACAGGCAACCCAAACCAAGCACCCCGACCCCCACAGTAGAATAATGCAAGGAGGTAAGGAGGTCCAACTCAAGCAAGACTGTACGCTCTTACTCCGGAGGATGCGAAGAATCAAACCAGAGTAGTGGCAGGTAAGTTGCCTTTACCTCGGGGGGAAGCCCTCATTTTATTTGACTCGGGGGCCACGCATTCATTCATTGCATCAGCATATTGCAAGGCACATGCCATACACTGTGAGCCATTAGATTGTAATTTTCTTATGTCAACGCCCGCTGGAGGAAGAGTTAATTGTAGTCAGATGGTGAAGAACTATCCGATAAAAATTGAAGGGCAAGTTATGTTGGCCGATTTGATTGTTATGGAGATGAGAGGATTTGATATTATTCTAGGCATGGATTGGTTGGCAACACATGGTGCTAATATCCGGTGCTATGAGAAGAAGGTCTTGTTCCAAAAGGAGGGGAGACCGGATTGTTGTTTTACAAGTATAAAGAAGATGGAGCGAAGGCCAGCGATTATCTCAGCCTTGCAGGCTAAGAAATTATTGCGATGAGGACATGAAGGATTCTTAGTCTAGACGAATGATACACAGAAGTTGGCTGCCACAGTTGAGCAAACCCCGATAGTGAACGAATTTCCTGATGTATTTCCAGAAGAATTACCTGGGTTACCCCCAGATAGAGAAATGGAGTTTGGCATTGAACTAGAGCCAGAAACAGTTCCACTTTCTAAAGTACAATATAGAATGGCACCAGCAGAGCTGAAAAAGCTAAAGGTTCAACTAAAAGATCTTCTGGAGAAAGGGTTTATACGGCCAAGTGTATCATCGTGGGGAGCACGGATTCTATTTGTCAAAAAGGACGGAAGTCTCTGGATGTGTATTGATTATAGGGAGTTGAATAAGGTGACCATAAAGAACAGATACCTGTTACCTCGTATTGATGACATGTTCGATCAGTTGCAAGCGGCACAGGTATTCTCGAAGATTGATTTGAGATCGCGTTATCATCAGTTGAAGGTGAAATAAGGAGATATACCCAAGACGGCCTTTCAGACACGCTATGGTCATTATGAATTCTTGGTGATGCCATTTGGGTTGACCAATGCCCCGGCCACATTTATGGATTTGATGAACAAGGTATTTATGGAGTTCTTGGATAAGTTTGTAGTTGTCTTCATAGATGACATCTTGATTTATTCACGAAACAAGGAGGAACATGAGAAGCATCTAAGGATTGTTCTATAGATTCTTAGGGAGAAGAAGTTGTATGCCAAATTCTCTAAGTGTGAATTCTGGTTGGAACAAGTCCGATTTTTGGGGCATGTAGTTTCGGGTGAAGGGATTGTTGTGGATCCCGGTAAGGTCGATGATGTATTCAAATGGTCGAGGCCTACAAATGTGAAGGAAATAAGAAGCTTTCTGGGGTTAGCAAGATATTATCGGAGGTTTATTGAGGGGTTTTCAAAGATAGCTATGGCATTGACTTCGCTAACCAAGAAAAACGTCAAGTTCGAATGGACTGATGAGTGCGAGCGAAGCTTCAGACGTTAAAGGCCAACTTAGTTACTGCCCCGGTGTTAGCCTTACCCTCGGAGCATGGGAAGTATGAAATCTACAGTGACGCCTCGAAGCAGGGCTTAGGATGTGTCCTGATGCAAGATAAGAAGGTCATAGTCTATGCATCTAGGCAGTTGAGGCCTCGTGAGGTGAATTACCCCACTCTCGATCTGGAGTTAGCTGCAGTCGTGTATGCGCTGAAGATATAGAGACATTATCTCTATGGTGTCAGATGCGAGATATTCATAGACCACAAGAGTCTCAAGTACTTCAACACTCAGAAGGAGCTGAACATGAGGCAACGGCTGTGAGACCCCGTATTTCATTTTTGTTAGTTGCTCTATGTATTTGTTTTGGATTTAAATTCGAGGGGCCGTTGTTTGGCCAATGTAAGATGTTAAGTTGATTATGATATTTTGAACTATAAGTTTCCTTAAGTATTTTTATTATGATGTGAAATTATGTTAGTATAATTGTCATGGCCAAATTTTTCAAGGTAGATTTTATTTATGAATTAATTTTTCCATTGGCTTATTATTATGCTACCATGATTTATGAAATTAAATACCAAGAATATTTAGAGAGTATTTTATTTCTTATTATTGCCGAAATTCTCTAAGTAAAGTTCATTACATATTAATCTATAGTTGTGAAATTCTATGCTATGCATGTAAATTATTTCATGTCATTGTTTAGTAACCTTAATCTCCATTAGGTAGTTTTAAGCATCATTAAGAAAATTGAGTGATAAGTTGGAATGCTTATAGAATAGTTTAATAAAGAACTAAGAGATAAGTTAGTGTGCTTGTAATAGAGATAAGCTAGTAACCTTAATCTCCATTAGGAGATAAATTAGTGTGCTTATAATGGAGATAAATTAGTATGCTTATAATGGAGATAAGTTAGTGTGCCTATAAAGTAGTCCATGAGAAAAGAGAAAAACAAATGAAAGTTGAGAAGTTTGTAGAGTTCACGTGAATGGCATGAAGGGAGAGGAAAGTAGGTTGAAAAAAAAAAGATGTGTTGTTGGCTGAAAAAGGAGATGTGATGTTGGCTGAAAAGGGGAGATGTGATGCAAGATGAACATTTATGGAAAGTGGGGAGAGGAATCACGTGAGAGTTGGATTGGAGGCAAAGAATTGGAAAGATAGAGGAGACAAGCACTTAAATGCACTGAAATGTCACATGGGCTAAAGCAAATGAGACCATTTCTTCTTGTTTCTTTGGACGTACATAGACTAGATTCGGCCCCTTTCCATCTTATTCACATCTCTCACCTCATTTAGCTCACCTCATTCCACTCCACTTGACCGAATCATTCATCCCTTCAGCTCATTTTCTTTCTTTTGGCCGAACTCTTCATCACACCATTTCCAACAACTCATCCTCCACATATCAGTACCTTGCTTGCTCTCATCTTAGCCCTTTTCAGTCACACAAGAGAGTTGAGTGAGAGAAGCCAAGAGAGTGAAGTCTTGGTGTTGGCCGAGTAAGATAGAAGGAGGAAGAGGTAAAGGAAATATGATTTCCTCTTTGCATGTCCATTTCATTTCTCCTTTCTTTCTAGATCTAACTTTGGGTATTCTTATGCTAGGTGTTTCCCTAATCAGCTTGTGTCCAGCTTTAGAATGGTAAAATAGGGTTTAATTTTCTCCAAGGTTTAAGCTTGTTGTTTTGACTGAGCATGCTTGTGTTTCTTATGCTCTTTTTCCTTTGAAAATGTATGAATATGGATCTGATTTAGGTTGGGATTTTTGGAGTTATGATTGTGATGTTTTTGATTGATGGAGGAAGGGTTTTAAGCCATGGATTGGGCTAGGAAGTGATGATTTAGTTTTAATGTTGAATAGAGTAGCATGCATGTAAGATATGTTGTTATTGGCCAAATGATTTTGTTGAATCTTGCATAATGTGAATCTGTTGGCTATGAAGTGGTGATGGCTTAGATGAATTGTTGGTGATGGAAGTGTGTGATGGCCACGGTTTGACAAGAAGAAAGAATAAAAGCATGTTCTTGAAGGGATTTTAGCATGCATGTATATAGTTGTTTGGTTGCCGAATTATGTGACTTCATTAGATGAAATAATGTTTTTGATTTATGGCTTGTGATTAGAGAGTGATCATTACTTTTAAATGCCATGGTTTTTGGGTTAGTTTAAGTTTGAAAATACATGTTAGAATGTAAGTTGCAAAAGGAGAAATATAACCTAATTTCATGTAAAGTTAAGGTGTAAAATCCTTTGATTTTGCTGCTGTTATGTTGCTGTGTTAAAGCATTGTTCATGGATATGAAAAATATGAGTTTTGGGGGACATTACAGCTTAGGTCAGTGACCATAATCTAGGCTAACAATTGCAAGTGGAGAATGTGAGACCCCGATTTTTCTCCTACGTAATTTCTTACGTATTATCTTTTATTTCCAATGTAATAGCTTTTATTTCTTCATGGGGCTATGTTTTTGGCCAATGTATGGCCTAATTTTTATGTTATGGTATTTCGATTAAAATGGGATTTTATTTCATAAAATCTCTTTAAATAATTTTGATGCCATTTTATGCAAGTATAAATTATATTATATTAAGAGCCGAAATTTTCAAGTAAGTTCCTCTTTTACAAATTGATATTTTTCATTTACCTAATATGATTCATGGACCATATAATTTGAATTATGCTTAAATAATTTCCTTGTATAAGCCGAAATTATTAATAGATTGAATAATGAAATTCTTTTGAATACATGGATTAGATATTGTATGTGACATGTAATATATGATGTGTTCTATATTATTAATAGAATTTCCATATGAATATTCAATGATAAGCTATGTAGTTATGTGATAAGTTTAGAAATGATTTAATTGATAAGCACACTAGCTTATCATAGTGATAAGCAAGCATGATAAGTTAGGAAACTTTTAGAGTGATAAGGCCTTGTGATTATTGTAGAGATAGGCTAAGGCCATTATCACATGATAAGATATCATACTTGTGAGGTGATAAGCTATTGGAATGGATAGATAAGTAAGAGAGCTTATAAAGTGATAAGTTAGGTGATAAGTGAACTAAGTTGAAAGTTGGTTGCCTTGTAATGTGGGAGTAACTAGGTTGGTTGAAAAGCAACCAAACTAAGTGAAAAACAAGCCATCTACGTAAATGCTATAGGATGAAATTGAAAAAGCCAAAGCAAGGCCATGTGAAGTGTAAGAGGTGTGTAAGAAGTGTAAGAGTGATGAGACAACACATAATTGTAAAAAAGAAGAGAAAAAGCAAGGGAAAAGAGTGAATGTCGATGGAAATGTATGAGAAGAGAGAGAGAAGGATTTCAAAATGCAAGACAAGCTTTTGGAGACAATTGATGTGAGAGAAAAAGGTGAAAAGAAATAAGAAAGAGAGAGAAGACAAAGGGCCTTTGCTTGGTCTGCCAACACCCCATTCATCCCCTCTTCCTCTTTCTTTTGCTCTCTTGTCAATTCACTCTCAAGCTTTATGTCAAATGCTTTGGGAGACTCAATCTCACACATTTCCTCTTGACCTAAACACTCAAGCATTTCACTCTCAAACCTCTCCTCTCTTGGCCGAATGTTACAAGTTCTCCCAATCCTTACCATTTTGCTTCTCCTAGCCGAACAACACACTCCACATTCAAGGTTTGTGCTATTTCATTTTTGCATCTAAACCACTTCCATCTAGCTTGCCAAAACCCATTCCAAAAGCCAAATAAATCTCTCTTTTTGTAGACAAAAATCCTACCATGAAAACCTAGCCATTTGACACCATTATTCTTCAAACTTACCATGTCCTCTTCACCACCATAGAGCTTCTTTTAAACCAAGCTTGGTCATTTCTAAGGAGGGTGGACCGAATCTTTGAAGGAGGAGAAGGATAGGAAGAGTTGGTAAAGAGTAAAGGTAAGATTAGTTCATTGATGTTCTTGCCTTAAGCATCACAAGTACTAACCATAGATGCTTTATTTTCTAGGTGCTCAAGCTTGGATAAACAACAAGGTAAGGCTAAAATGATTTTGTTGGGTTAGCATGAGTGGCCGAATGGCCTATGTATAAGATCTTGAAGTTTTATTTTGATAGATGCCTTGATGTTGTTAGATCTTGGATGCTTAGGAACCCTAGGTTGTTTACATGCTAGATCTAACCATGGAAGCCCTAGATCTAAGGTTGTATGTGAAGAAAAAGGCAAATGAAGAACAATGTATGCTAAAGGAAGTTAGATCTAAGTTTTGATATGTTGGGTTGATGAAAAATGATATCTTTGTTTAGATCTATGGATATTAGTGTGAATAAAGAGTAGATCTATTGTTGATGGAATTATTTGATAAAAAGGATTAAATGTATGCATGCTAGTTAGGTCACAAATGCAAAGGATATGCATGATATGATTTTTAGCATGAAAAGGGTACATTTTGGGGTAAGGCCGAAAATAAGCTATGTGGATTTTCATGTATAGTTTTGAATATGTGTAGATTTGGACATTGGCCTTAACATGTGCAAGATTTATGACCTTAATGCATAGTAGATGATAATGTTTAGTATTGGAAGCATGCATATTGAAGGAAATAAAAGAAAACTAATCATTGGGTAAAAACATGAGTTGGCCGAATGCCATGAGTATGGTGTATGGTATTGGTGCTTTGATTTGTAGATCCTAGGTTGTGAAATTGTTGAATGGAGGATGGGATCACCCTTGGAGAAAAAGTTGTGATTAATTGGTGCATAAATGGTAGTGGCCGAAAGTTGCAAGAAAAGTTAACCCTAAGTGCAATTCATGATTTATGTATTATTTTCTTGTTGTGTTGGATAAGAAAAATTAGGGTTAGGCTAGTTGGAATAATATTATAGAGCCATGATCTTTATTAAATATTATTGGAACCCTAGTTAAGTTTTACTCGGGTTTTATTTGAGGTTTAAAGTCTAAATTAAGATTTAATCATGAATAATTTATTAATAGTTAGATATAAGGTTTTAATGTAGTACGTGTAATAAAAAGAGACTTAGGTTTAATTCTAAACCTATGAGTATTATTTAACCCTAATCGAGGCATGTACATGGATAAATATATTTTTATTTCAATAAAAATATTACCTAAGTTTTAATATTAGTTAAAGAAAAGAGTAAATAAAATATTTAAACGATTAAAAGAATTTAAGTGATATATATATATGTATATATATATGATATCAAAGAAGTATAATATAGTTGCTATTCGGAAATACTCCGACGGACGGGAAGTACGAAGTTAAGGGATGAACAGGAAGTTCAAATTGGATTAAGAGAAATCTGGCAACTATATTATACCGTTAAATTAAGTTAAGCGCATAATTATCGCTATTCATTCCTTAGTGGATTTCACGATAGATTTCCTCGAATAGCTTAGTAGAACCGAAATGTATCGATGTATTTTATCGGATGCTCAGTGTATTGAGAAGGAGATCTATTTCTTGTAGGCATCGAGCCAAGTAAGAATCAGGAAGGAATTTGCAAGGAGTATTGTAAGTGAATCTTACCCCTTTTGGAAAACTGGAATGATACACTGCATGTTTTATTGTGCATGACAAGATGTTTTTAATACATATGTAATGTATTGCATGAAGAATGTTTCAAGTACGCATGATGTTTCAAACATGTCATAGCATGATCATTTGCATGAACGCATGAGAGACGTTTTGATTGCAAATGAAAGTACGATGTTTTCAAGAGTGGCATGACATGTTCATTGCATAGAAAACATGAAAAGTTGTTTTATGCAAATGAAAGAGAATTTATGTTATGATTAAGCACGAAGGTTTTGGTTGAAAACGTACTAAGTTAAGTGAGGTTCGACATCCATGCCGAGGGACGTTGTTCGTGAAGGATGGATGGATGGACGCCCATACCGAGGGACGTTGTTCGTGAAGGATGGGTTAGTCCGTGAGGTATGTGCAACCACACCGAGGAACGTTGCTCGAGAAGGTGTGGCGCCTCCAAGGGTCGTGTTTAGCCATCAGGCCTGGGGCCACTTCAAGGGCTAGCTCGACCAGATGTAAGGTCTCCAAGGGAATTCGGGGACGGTTCCAAAGGGAACGCACAACCCTGACTTCAGGGGTCAAATGGAGCGAGCCCACGAGTAAGAGATACGAAATGGTTGTGAATAGGCCAACAGTGGCACAAGTATGAAATGAATGATTTTCAAGGGCCAAGGGCCAATTTTATAAGCAAGAATGAAAGAAAGATTTTCAAGGGCCTGGGGCCAATGTCGAGATTGAAATGCATTTGAAAAGGCCAAGAGTGGCAAGAGATTTTAGTGCATGGCATGTGCATCACGGAGCATGCATATGCACCATGTTTTTATGCACTAACTCATGATTTACAGTTTTGCATTTCTTCTCTTATCGCTACAGTATATTGAAGTAAGTATGCTTTTAAAGCTATGTTTTATTAAAGTTCATGTTTCAACTGTTGTTCCTTACTGAGTCTTTCGACTCATAGTTTTAAATCGTATCATTTCAGATCCACAAGATAACTGGGGAGCAGAGGAGTATCTCACGTAGAAATCCCGGAAGTTTGGGGATTGGAGACGGAGTTGGTGAACTCCGAGGTAGCACTTGGGAGTGCTGATTTTGATCAAGTGGCAGTATGTTGCCCTAGTACGTTTTGTATAAGTTGCGAACACGATGCAATGTATAGACTTTTATGAATTATGATGTGTATACCGAGAGGTTATGATCATTGGGCTTGTATCTCAGCCAACATGTGGATCCTGAGTGAGCCATCCTATGTGTATAGAAAAAAAAAAGTTTCCGCTGTAAGAGTTAGTGTAAGCGCTGGAGTGTTCTCGGGGAATGCTCGCGGCTGTCACGGTCCCTGCGGGATGGCGTTCGGGGCGTGACAGAGAAGTTCTCACATGCATGTAAATGGATGATATGAAATTGGAAGTGTAACACCTTAATTTGAAGGTTGTAAGCTTGTTGTTGTAAACCCTTGCTTTTAGATGTGAACATGATTAGTTTTGATGATGTTAGGGTTTCGGTCAGTGGCTTAAACCTAGGGTTAAATATGAATTGCATGTTAAGGCAAGAAAATGTTATAAAATGGGAGAAGAGAGAACATAGGAGCCGAATAGGCTGCTGCCCTTGGTCATTGGTTATACTTTTGTTAAGATTTCTATAGGGATATTTGCTGTTATAAATTATATTGAGGAAGTGGATTAGATCAGCAAGTCTATAAGAGGAAAATGAGGTTAAGTTGGTGGAGTTTGATGAACATTAGGTTTAGAAAGGTTTAGAACAAGGAAATGGAGTTAGACACATGATTAGTTGCTGTTTTGAGCTTAGAATTCTTTGAATGAAATGTTAATGCATGTGTTTAATTTCTTTTCTTCAAGTGTTTTATGATAGCTTATTAAAGCAATCTTTTGTAAATGAGATCGCATTTTCAAGGATAAGTACTTTTGGAACCGAAATAATTACAGTATTTCTTTGAATGTCTTTGTGATTAATTTCTTAAACGTCTAAGTGAGGTATTTGAATCGCTTGTTGGCGAACTTCATACCGAAACTCAAAGAAGACCAAGGTAAGTGGAAGTAAGCAGAAACTTACACTTTTACGAAAACTAGAATAGTACACATCATAGTTTATCATGAACAAGCATAGCATCATAAGCAAGCATGACATGACACGAACATTTGCATGATTTTTAAAAGAAGTTTTTATGCAAATGATGTATGAAAGTTTTATGATAAGTCAAGTTAAGTTAAGGGCTCTGGTCGGTACCATACCATCAAGAAGGACACCTATACCGAAGGACGAATGCGAGAAGGATGTAGCCCACAAGTAGCCCACAAGTCAAGAAGAGAACACTTTTCAAGGACCATGTGTTAATTTCAAGAACAAGAACATGTTTTCAAGTTCAAGAGCATGTGCATAACCATTAAGCATGCATGTCATAGTCCATGTTATGTTTACTCATGATTTTTCATGTTCATGTCATAGTCCATGTTTTCAAGTTACGTTTTCCCTTACTGAATCTTTTTTACTCATGTTTTTCAAAAATGTATCATTCCAGATGTTTCATGTGAAGGAAGTCAGGAAGACTACCTGTCTTGAAAGAGAAGACCTTTTTATGTATTTTGTTGTTGATGACTATTGACCGATGTGGTCTGTCACTTTAGTTATGTAAAGTTATGTGTTATGTATTTATGTCACTACATTTCCTTTGAGGTATATATGCAGTTAAGTTTGGTTGAGTTGTTGGCCCGTCTCTCTCTCGATTCTTTTCCGCTGTATATATGATTAAGTTCGCTGGGGCTTTCCCTCGGGATTGCTCGCGGCTTTCATTGTCCCTACGGGATTGCGTTCAGGGCGTGACAATGGTGCTGGTTGGAATTGATTAAGGATTATGACTGCACCATTAGCTACCACCCGATAAAAGCAAATGTGGTGGCTGATGCTCTAAGTAGGAAGTCGGCTGAATCAAGTGTCATGGAAGCAGTATCTTAAGGAATCATGAAAGACTTGGAAAGGGCTGAGATCGTGCTTATAATGACCGATCAGTTTGTTTCGATTGCAGGGCTCTCGTAACAACCCTCGCTGAAGGAGCGAATTCGCGAAGCCCAGAAGAATGATAAGGTGATGGAGGGTATTAGAGAAAGGATTGGGAAGAAGAATGATCCTGACTTTGAGGATAAGGATGGATTGTTGCGGTATTGAAGCAGAATTTGTGTCCCAAGTACAGAAGGAATCAAAGAATTAATCTTGGCAGAGGTGCATACTACGCCTTATACCATTTACCCAGGAGGAACAAAATGTATCGGGACATTAAGGAAGTCTATTGGTGGCCGAATATGAAGCGGGAGATCGCGGAATATGTTGCTCGATGTTTGACCTGTCAGAGAGTGAAGGCAGAGCACCATAGACCGGCAGGAACATTAAAGACTCTAGAGATTCCGTTGTGGAAATGGGAAGGGATAACCATGGACTTTGTTGTAGGGCTACCTCGAACGATAGCCGGTTATGATGCCATATGGGTGATTGTGGACCGATTGACCAAGTCAGCCCACTTTTTGCCCATTAGGGTATACTCCGGAGAAGCTAGCGGAAGTCTATCTTCAAGAGATAGTGAAACTTCATGATATACCCAAGAGCATAGTGTCAAATAGGGATCCAAGATTCACTTCAAGATTTTGGAAAACACTGCATGAATCCCTGAGCACTCGGTTGAATTTCAGTACCGCTTTCCACCCACAGACGGACGGACAATCTGAGAGAATTATACAGATCTTAGAGGATATGCTTCGAGCCTGTGTGATAGATTTTAAAGGCAGTTGGGCTCAATACTTGCCATTAGCGGAGTTTGCGTATAATAATAGCTTCCAAGCGAGCATCGGCATGGCACCGTACGAAGCCTTGTATGGGCGAAAGTGTAGATCTCCATTATTTTGGGACGAAGTTGGAGAAGGAAGACTGTTGGGTCCAGAGATAGTCCTAAACACGAAAGAAAAGATTCAGGTGATCAAAAAAAGACTCAGTACGGCCCAAAGTCGATAAAAGAGCTATGCAGACAACTGGAGAAGGGAGCTAGCATTTGAAGAGGGAAGTAAAGTATTTTTGAAGATTTCCCCGACTAAGGGAATAACGCGATTTGGGAAGAAGGGAAAGCTTCAGCCCAGATTCATAGGACCTTTCGAGATCCTATAGCGCATTGGACCAGTGGCGTACAGATTGGCGCTACCGCCATGTTTACCAGGAGTTCATGATGTATTCCACGTATCGCTTCTACGCAAGTATGTATCCGACCCTACTCATGTATTAGAATATGAACCTTTACAGAGTAAGGAGAACCTCACTTATGTAGAAGAACTAGTGAGGGTTCTCGATAGAAAAGAGCAACAATTGCGGACAAAGACCATACCGCTTATAAAGGTTCTGTGGAGGAATCATGGGGTTGAGGAAGCATCGTGGGAGCTGGAAAGTGAAATGTACGCTAAATACCCTAAGTTGCGAGGAGAACAAACTTAAGAAGTATCTACTCCCTTATTTTGAATGAAGTTGTCTTGTATGTTTTCTGCATTGTTTGTCTACTCTATGATTGATCCCTTTTTTGCATAAAAAATATGGATTTCTTCCTGATAAAATGTTGATATATTTTGCTCATGTTTAAGTTTAAGATTTTAACTGACTATTATGTTATGATGTCAGATGTCGTCGAGTCGCCAACCCCCGCGCTCCCAACAGTCGATCACTCCTTCTCATAGAAGGATGACGGCGCGAGAGTACCGCAGTCTGTTTAGTGTCAACCCCAAATCTTAGGGCTTGGCAAGACAGTCGGGCAACCGTGTTGCTTCGGCTCATGCGCCACATGAGTACGGTAGAGAGGGTTCAGTAGGGCGAATTCCACCCCCAAAAACCCTACTAGCAAGAAGGTATGGTGGAGACTTATCAGCCCCCGCCACCTCCAGCAGAAGACCAACCAGGACCTTCCAGGTGGAGGCAACCCTTAGCCTCAGATCACCCGATGTATCAGACCAACCCTTATTGGCCATAATCGCCAATAAATGCAATTCTCATCAGAGCTATTAGGGAGGAGGATCTAGAGTAGGATCCAGAAGATGATCCAGAAGAAGATCCAGAGGAGGACCCAGTAGAGGCTCCGGTAGAAGACCCTATGGAAGAGGACCCTTGATCTAGTATAGGCAGGGGTCAGCCAGAGGAACCTAGGAGAAACAGCCCATTACATGACTGTACACGTAGGCGATGCTTTAAAAGAAGACATCGAAGAAGGATTAGGGCGCATGATGCCACGTCTGAAACTCATCTTCCTTCGCAGGAAGTAGACTCTAGACCTAGATACCGTGAACCACCGGAGAATGTAGTCCATGACCCTAGTCTAGAGGAACAAACCCATTCGACCATGTCTCACTCATGGACTGGGAATAACTCCCCAGACCACATTTAACAAAGAGAGATTAGTAGTGGGGTAAGCATGAATGTTCGCCCCCATCCATATGGTTCTGCACACTCACACTCAGGACAAAACTATTGGTGGTAGAGAAATTCCGGGGACGGAATTTTATTAAGGGGAGGATGTGAGACCCCGTATTGCATTTTTGCTATTTATGCTATGTATTTGTTTTTAGATTTAATTTAAGGGGTTGTTGTTTGGCCAATGTATGATATTAAATTACAATGATTACTGTCACGCCCCGAACACTATCCTGAAGGGCCAATGACAGCCGCGAGCAATCTCGAAAGAATGCTCCAGCGATCTTAACCATACTAACAGCGGAAATATAGCTGAGAGAGGGACGGGCCAAAGGAATCTTCATAACTTAACTTACATAAATGACCTCATTAATAGGAGAGTAACATCTTAATTACATAACATAGAAACTAAACATTTCCTAAGTGACAGACAACATTGGTCAATAGTCACCAACATCAAAATACATGGAAAGTCTTCCCCCTCAAGACAAGTAATCCTCAGGACTGTTTTCACCTGGAACATCTGGAATGATACAATTTAAAACTCATGAGTCAAAAGACTCAGTATGGGAAATATATGAACTTGTAAATATGGGCTTATAACTTGAACATGTAAATCATGAATGATCGTGAAACTTGATGTGCATGCATGCTTCATGTTTGCATATGCACATGTTCTTGCTCTTGAAGACGTATACTTGTACTTAAAACGACATTTGGTCCTTGAAAAGAATTCTTTCTTATCTCGTGGGCTACATACGCTCCATTTAACCCTTGAAGTCAGGGTTGTGCGTTCCCATTGGAACCGCCCCATTTTTCCTTTGGAGACATAACATCTGGTCGAGCTAGCCCTTCAAGTGGCCTCGAGCCTGATGGCTAGACACAACCCTTGGAGGTCCACACCTTCTCGCATTCGTCCTTCAGTGTGGTTGCACTTACCGAGGACTACCCATCCTTCTCGCATTCGTCCTTCGGTATGGGTGCCCTTAGGTGTCATCCATCATTCTCGCATTCGTCCTTCGGAGTGGATGCACTTTCTTAATGGTACGGTACCGACCAAAGCCCCCTAACTTAACTTGTCATAAAAAATCTTTCATGCTTTCATTTGCACAAAACTCTTTTTCTTTCAAGAAATCATACAAATGCTTGTGTCATGTCATGCTTGATAACCATGAATGTTCATGCTTGATCATGAAAATCATGTTGTGTATCATTCTAGTTTTCGAAAAATAGTAAGTTTCCACTTACTTCCACTTACCTCGGTCTTCTTGAGTTTTGAGTGAAGCTTCGCCTACAAGAGAGTTAAATACGTCACTTAGACGCTTAGAGAACAATTCAAATAGACATACAAAATACTTATAAATGTTTCCGGTTTTCCAAAATTTATATCTATGAAAATATGATTCATTTGCAAAAGATTTCTTTAAGCTATAGCTTTCATAAAACAATTTAAAAACAATAAACATATACATCAATCATCTCCAATTTACAACTTGATCTTTTAAACCTCGATATCCAATTTTGAATCCGAAATCAATAACCCTAATTTGATCTCTTAAGGTATTTTAAATAAACCATCAATTCCCTCACTAAAACTTCATAAAGCATACTTAATCTTTCATGTTCTTTCCAATTCAATGCATTTGAATTCTATCCATTGATTCCATAGCCAACCCGAGGCAATTCATGCTTCATTCATTGACCTAATCTCCAAGACATGTTAATTTCACAAATCCACACATTTAGATTCATGAAATTAAACATTCAACATGTACTCTCCAAGTAACCTAAATGTATTAATTCTTTTTCCACCAAGTCTAATTGATTACTTAGGTGATTCACTTGCTGATCCATACAATTTAATCATTATTGGCAGCAAGCAACCCTTAAATCACACATAAGACACATTTTCTTGACATAGGGCAGCAACACCATTCGGCTCCCATGTTCCCTTGTTTCCCATTTTATAACATTTCCTTGCCTAACCATATTTTCCCCTAGGTTTAAGTCACTGACTGAAACCCTAATACACTCTTTTTTTATGACAAACTTAGTAATTAGAGTTATAAAAAAAACTCAACAACTTTTACACGCATGCCAATAAAGCTCAAACATCACCTGAATATTCACTCTATTCAACAATTTTTCTCAAAACGAACATGCCCGTATTCAAAAGCTGGAAGGAATTGGGGTCCACCATAATGCCCGAGCATCTATTTAGTCCAATTCCACTAGGCTCATGCTTGGCAAATCACCCTCCTAAAAAGCTCTACAATTAGGGATGAAGCCAAAATTAAGTGTTAGGGGACCAATTACACAAATAAATTTTGAGGATCAAAATAAAAAATTTAAAAAATCATTAAAAAAAATTACTAACAAAAAAAATTATGAAAGAATTTCCAAAAAATTAGATATTTATTTTGCTAGTAAATCCTTGATTTAAAGAATACTTGAGTTTTGAGTTTGGTTTAAATGTTTGAAACTTGTCTGTTGTGCTCCTACCTTAATCAGTGTATTTTGAAGCTAAGTCAAATCTGTGTGAGTCTGATACACAAAGTCGGGTGTAATGAATTTCCTATAACTAACAGAAATAAACAACTTGGTGTAATGCTGCTGACAATCATCAACTATTTTATAAAATGCAATGGAAGGTGCTTCTCACAGAAAGGCCGGGATGCTCTTTGAAATGGACAACCAAAAATAGCTTGATTTCTTTTTAAAGCTTAAAATGAAAAGGACATATCATAGGTGGTTTTCAATTAAAACTAATAGAATCACCTCTCTATAGTCAAATCTTGCAACTAATTATTAACTTTCTTGTTCACAACATTTAGGGAGAGTTTGTTTGTTCAATATTTTGAAATATCAAAAATTTTATAAATTTTTATAAATTTTAATATCTAATTTTTTTAAAAATAAAATTTAAGAATATACAAACTAATGACACTTGTGTTTGTGTTGTAATATTTTTGGTATGAGAATATGTGTTGGTATTTGGTTTAGTGAAAAGGTGAAGAGAGAGGTAATTTTTTATATTTTTTGTAATTTTTTATATTTTTATGGGAGAGAGAGATTATATTGGAGTATTTTATTAGGAGAGAGATAAAATTTTAGAGAAAATTTTGGTTGCAAACGCAATATTTTATCTCTCTCCTAATAAAATACTCCAATATAATCTCTCTCTCTACCATAAAAAATATAAAAAATTACAAAAAATATAAAAAATTACCTCTCTCTTCACCTTTTCACTAAACCCAATACCAACACATATTCTCGTACCAAAAATATTACAACACAAACACTACCCGGCAACTACTAAGCCAATAAAACTCTGAGAAGCCGAGGGAAAGTCCGCCCTTTGCCATTCTCGAAAGGATCATTGCGAAGGGGGGTCGCAACCCATCTCAGCTACTTTTCCTTCTCTGATTGAGCGCGATCGAACCCACCTTATAAGGCAGACACAGTGCTGGTACCCTTTGGTCCCCACCCGAACTCTCCGGACCTCACTTGATCTCCTGATGGCTCAGTTGGCCGCATCTCAGGTCGACCCATTTCTTGTTTCTTATATGTCTTTTGATCCTTGCACTCTACTTGGCTGCCGTTAAAACACTGAAAAAGAAATGGAAATGAAATAAAATGCAAATTTCGCTCTTGTACTTCACGGTTTAAGTGCAGACTGTGTAGTGAATAATATGAGGAAATAAAAAGGTCTCAGCTGCCAAATGGGGGATGCTCTCTCTGCTTTTGAGTTTACTTCTCTGTTAATGCTTTTGATCTGTGGGTTTGATTTCAGGTTGCAGCGAGTGTTCCTTTTGGAAGCGATTTGTCCACCAGGAGATCTGTTTTTAAGGTGTTTTTTTTTCCTTCTATAATCTTTTATTCGTTGTTTTGATTCAGTATGTCTGTGCTCTCTAAAGGATCATAAAATTCGAGGGCTTGTTGAGTTTCAATTCTAGGATATGAAGCTCTTATAGTTGTTAGTGTTTGAAACGACAATATGTAGCGACTCAAAATTTCGTGGACAGAAAAGTTTATGCTATCCATATTTCAATCCAAGCCATTGAACTGAAAAGATTCAAATACAGAAAATCCCTTCTCTTCAATTACTTCCACCCAAATGCACCAATAAAAAATACAGAAGTTATTGGAGATGTGTTGTCAACGTTGTGCGACTTACTGTTATTTCTCATATCTATATCTCAATGCTCTTGTTGTTGTCTCAGTTTTCAAATTGACTGTGATTCAAAGATTTAATGGCTTTTCCCATCAGTAGCAACTGGAATAGTTTTGATGGGTTGCATGTAATGACCTGTAGGAAACAGATTCTGTCTTTGCAGAAACAAAGGTAGTGTTTGCAAACCCAAAATATTGGGGGATTTTTGACCCACCCAAAATTTTTAAATGTAAACATAACTAACTCAAAATTTTGGTTAAGAAAATAATGATAAAAAAACTTCAAAATCGTTGCTCTCCCCTCCCCATCAAATCATCTCTTTCTATTACAATAAACATAAAAAATTCACTCAAATCATCTCTCTCTTCAATTTCACCCACTCCCATAAAATTCTATTTTTCACTATTTTTTGTCAAAATCCAATAAAACTCTAATCTACCTCAATTTTCACAACATTCCCAAAATTTTCAAAAAAACTTGGTTTGCGAACACAACCAAGATGAAATGAAAATCATTTTTTCCCTAGGTGAAAAGAGAATTAATGTACTTTTCTTTAGGTTAGATTTACAGTAGAAAAAACTTTGATCAAAGCAATTGGCAGCATTATGACTGATGCAAAAAAAAGGGCCCACCACCTTGAGTGAGGGGGAGACTGGAGAGAGAGAAAGAATTGAGAGAGAGAGAGAGAGAGAGAGAGGGAAATTGATGTCGCCATAATACTCTTTAGGTATACCTTTTGGAAAAGAAGCATATGGATTTGAGGCCATGATTCCCCAATTTGCACCGTCTTTCTTGAACCCATACCTGTATATTGTCCACAACACCATAGTCAATATGTTTAATGTTTATTTACTTTTCTTATGATTCTTTGAGAGAAAGATGCATCACATTATTAATGTGGCCTTAAGGTTGGCTTGATTATTGTTTGCAAATTAACCTTCTCTGCAGTTTGTATGGTTTTTGACCTCTCCGGGTAATTGTTTTCATTTTGTTGCAGACACATAGAATAAACTTTAATGGTAGATCACAGACACCCTTCTTATCGTTGGACTTGATAATAAATAATGCACGGTTAAGGAATCGACAGATAATATGCCAATCAGTGCAACAAGCTAGCATATCTAAAGTTGCGGTTTCCCCTTTAAACCTTGAAGAAGCTAAAGAGCCCCCACTGCATTTGTACAAGAACAAGGAACCTTATACAGCAACCATTGTTTCTGTTGAGAGGCTTGTGGGCCCAAAAGCTCCTGGAGAGACTTGTCATATTGTGATTGATCATGGTGGCAATGTTCCATACTGGGAAGGACAGAGTTATGGTGTGATTCCTCCTGTAAGTAACTAGTTACCTGGTGATTATATTCTTGTATTATTTTTTCTTGAATTTTTAGGTTCTCTCTCTAAGCAAATCATGGCTTAGATTTTACATTGTAAATTTGGTTACTTTTTTACTTGTTTCTGTCCTTGCCTATGGATCTCTGATGCTACTGGTTAGGATTATAAAAATCAAACAATTAATGATCTAGTTTTGGTTTTAGTTCCAGTCAACTGAGGGTCTCAACACATCTCTTTAACCAGATATCTATTTGATATGCTCTTGCCATTCTAATTGGTGTCTCTATGAACTAAAAATATTCCTCTCTGATATTCAAACAATCTCTTCACGCATCATCAGGGTGAAAACCCAAAGAAACCTGGGTCTCCCCACAATGTTCGGTTATATTCAATCGCCTCGACTAGGTATGGAGACAATTTTGATGGCACGACAGCCAGCTTATGTGTCCGCCGTGCTGTTTATTATGACCCTGAGACCGGAAAGGAGGATCCTTCCAAGAATGGTGTATGCAGCAACTATTTGTGCAACTCAAAGCCTGGAGATAAAGTAAAGATCACAGGTAAGGTTTCCTTTACATAGGACTTCAAAGTTGATGCTTTTAAAAAATTCTCTCATAAATAGTCAAGGATCACGTCACTTACTTGCACTTTCTTTTAGTTGATACTTGAATGTTGTGATGTAAATATCATGTTGGAAGCAAGTCAGAAACTAAATAGCAAGTTTCTAATCATACGTAGAACAGAAAAAGCCATAATATTTGTAATTTAGTGTGTGGAAGGGATTTGCATCACTACTTTTAAATAGTAAAATAAGGTTATTTGTGCTATGTAAGATAAACTAGAAATGAAGACAGTTAATTAGAGCTGATAGGTGTCCTGTGGGTTGTAAAAAGTGGCCAAACATGATGACTTGTTGTTCCAGTCCATACAGTCAAAAGCCTAGACTGTTTGTTTGATGCAGAACGGTGGATCAGGGTGTGCTGGTCAATGATTCTTTTAGCTTGACATTTGGACGATACCAAACTCTCTAATGGTTCAGTAGGAAAGACAAGAAAGAGACTCGTATGATTTACCAGTCAGTAATTTTATCATTCATGCACTCAAATCTAGGAGAGTTCATGGACCAAAACCTTTTCATACGAGGGCGAAAGCAGATTTCTTTTCTTTATTCCTTTCGGCCCCTCATTGGGGAAGGGTGGGTCTGTAGTAGTGCCACTATAGCTTAACTAAGATGGGATTCCAAATTAAGTAATAATTGCTCTTCTTGGACATTTCCTCCCAAATTTCGCGAGTAAATGAGTACGAGTTGGACGAAAGGTTTACACTATTCCTGTGATTTTGTTCTAGTGCCCAGGGAAAGTCCGTGTGATGTTTTTTTTTGTGGTTAAATTGCCTTGTTTAGGTTTCCTCCCATTATTTTTTGGTTTTCCTAATGTTTTGCATATATAGTCTTCAAGCTGGTCATGCTTCAGCATTATGATTCGTAATATAATGATCAAGATAATCTCCATAAAGAATAGATAATCTTATTTGAAGTGGCTGGTGATTCTTTGGTGTTGGTTTATCATAGAGTTTCACTGTTGTTGTGTTCTAGACTTGTTTCTTATTCTGCTCTTAATTAAATGATGTGGAAAGGGCCCTCTGGCAAGATAATGCTTTTGCCTGAAGACAATCCAAATGCCACCCACATAATGATTGCTACTGGAACTGGCGTTGCTCCATATAGAGGCTATCTTCGTCGTATGTTCAAGGAGTCTGTCCCTACGTTCAAGTTCAATGGTCTTGCCTGGCTGTTTCTTGGGGTGGCCAATTCTGACAGTCTCCTATATGACGATGAATTTACAAAGTATCTTAAGGACTATCCAGATAACTTCCGCTTCGACCGAGCGCTTAGTAGAGAGCAAAAGAATAAGAGTGGAGGCAAGATGTATGTTCAGGATAAGATTGAGGAATACAGTGATGAAGTCTTCAAGCTTTTGGATGGCGGTGCCCACATTTACTTTTGTGGGCTTAAGGGAATGATGCCTGGGATCCAAGAAACGCTTAAGAGGGTTGCGGAGCAAAGAGGGGAGAATTGGGAAGAGAAGCTCTCACAACTCAAAAAGAACAAACAATGGCATGTTGAAGTGTATTGATTACGCTTCCAATGGCTTTTTTACAGTGACCATCGTGTTTGGATGAGGAGCTTCAGTAGCTTTTATTTAATTTCTGTATCATTAAATAACCCGACAAGACAAAGTTAGATGCTCTTGGTTAGCGCAAATTAGGAACCCCTTTGGATAGGTGATCTTGAAGAGTCTTGTCACATGGCTTATTTTAAAATGGAGCAGCTGCTGTATTTTGTCAGCTCTAGGTTATCTTCCTTTACCACTTTTTTTTTATGACTTGCATGTTACTTTTTTTTATACTCCAAATATCATAAAACATACGTATTCAAATACAATACTTTATTATATTTTTTATAAACATCAATAACTTTTTAACAACTTCTACACGCATGTTAATACAATTTTAATATCACTTGAATATTTATAATTTTATCAAAATTTTATAAATTTTTTTTCAAACGGACATCCAGAGTCGGTAATAAAATTGATTCACTAAACGCTAAAATTTTGATTTGCCAAACGCTATGTAACGTCTTTGTTGGATAAATGCACTTCTTACTCTCTGGGTTCTTGACATTTTAGATTTACATCTTTTGGGGTCATGTCTTTTTGTAACTCAAAAAGTTTACTTTTGTCGTAGCTTACCTATCAACTATATAGTTTGTTCCCTTCAAAATTTACAAACTATATAATTTTAGATATCTTATCCCTTCCTTCAAAATTTAATATTGATTTGGACAAAATATTTTGACTCCCGAAAGACGATGTTGTCCTTATATTTGTTGGGTATGATATTTTAAAGGGCTAAAAATTGTAATTTTGAAGCAATGTGAATGCTGCTGTAATTCTTTCCCATGGATGTTCTAGTGGCGTCTGCAATGCAATCTATGCAGGATTTAACGGGGTTTCAATTTTCATGCTCTTATTTCAAATTAAACAACAAAGTGGGGGGATTCGATTCCAATCTAGAACTAATGGTTTCAGAAGGGCGCAATTGCTTAATGTGAGGTAGTGTTTGCAAACTAAAATTTTGAAAATGTTGTAAAAATTGAGAGAAAGTAATAACAAAATAGAATTTTATAGGAGTAGGTGAAAAATGGAGAGATTATTTGAATAAAATTTTTATATTTATTATAATAAAAAAGAGATAATTTTATAAAAAAAAAGAGAGATATTATATAGTATAAATTTAGTGCTCTCATATTTACTTTGATTTCTATATTAGATTCCACTTTAGTATATACTATATAGTATACATTTTCTCAATACGTAGTCTCATAGGCCTCAGAAACCATGGATAATGTGGGGTTTTTAAGGCCGAATTATTATTATAATTTTTTTCTGTTTTTTAATCATTTAGGCTGAATCACTTGTCGTTTCTTATGTGTTCTTTCTCCCACCTTTGATCTATTTTCCTTTTCATCTCTTAAAATTTGTGATGTTCTGCTCTATTGTATAAACACACCACAGCAACCCAAAACATGTACTGGACAAGGGAGAAGGCAGACTGGAATGAGAAACATGTTAAGAGGAAATGAAATTAACCAATCCGAAAATAATCACACCATAAAATAATACAGTTTCCTTACAATGCTTTAATGGTTGTAATGAGTAGCATACATAATATTTAGGCTATTCAAACAGGCCTGCTCACGAAAGAACTTGCATGCTAAGCAAAACAAGAATCTGATGATACGAGGGAAGCAACTCTATTTACTTGAGCTACTTCTATATTGAGTCTGTACTGCTGTTGTCACAACTCGTTTGTTGTGTCTGCTTGGTAATTGAAATCTTTTCTCCCAGGGGAAAAAAAAGAGATAATCTAGGAAAGTTCAATGGTCTTATATTAGGGAATGTACGTGACACGGTTTGCTAAAAGTAATAGGCGACAAGGTCAATTTCTTATTGATTCTACAGAAAACTGATTGAGTTACTCTGTTATATCTTTTGTCTGACCGCCTTGTCGGATCAACCTTTTTTTTCCGAGCAGATAACTTAGGTTACAACATTTTTTTACAAGTAAGCAACAATTTTATTAAAACAAAGAAAGAAAAAAGAACAGTACAAAGGTTGTACTGAAACAACTTAAAGCAAACACGCGAAGAAACTAATAAAATCCAGAAAATCTAATAAAGAGACCCCCAACATAGCATTAGCCCAGAAAAAGAGAGAAAACATCATGCCCTCTGCAACCGCTCTAACGACAAAGCCGAATCCTCAAAACATTTACTATTACATTCCCTCCAAAGACGCCACCAAATGCAAGAGAGGATCATCTTCCAAACATCCTTACCAAGAGGATCCTTGAATTTCATATCCCAACAAAGTAAGACAATAGCCACCTTTTTCCAGCATAACCCATTAAAGATTCAGCATACTAAACACATGCTTCCAAAGACCTCTTGCCACCGGATAATGCAATAACACGTGGTTGACTGATTCTTCCAGTGGAATACGGATGTGGCGATCCGTCAGGATGGGTCTTACATAGCAATCTCATTGAGAGATTCTTCCAGTTCCCTCTGTATGACATACACGGAACGCTTAGCAGCTATGGACCCTTTACTTGGAGAGGCTTGTGCCTTGCATGAGGCGATGTCGTTGGCGAAAAGGCAGAGTTTGGGAAAGGTACTCTTCGAATCTAATTCCTTGCTCCTATGCAAGGACGTGCTGGCTACCTCCCAACCTCAATGTTGGGCTATATCGGGTTTGGTTGATGAGATGAGAGCGCTTTTGGTGGAGTTCAAGGAATGGAAGGTGGCCTGGATTTCTAGGCGGTGCAATATTTTGGCCCACTCTCTTGCGTCATGGGCGGCTCGCAGCGGTTCCTTGGGTTATTTAAAGTGTTCTTCTCTTCCCGAGCATAACCGGGGGTGTGATATGCATCTTTAGTTTATGTTTTGTATGGTTCTTTTATGTTTACTCAGCAAAACAAAAAGGACAAAGAAAGAGTTAACATAAAACACAGCATCCTTAGTACCCGCCCAAATCAACTTGTCTTCATCTCCTCTTCGAATCACCCTCTCGTAAAGAGTAGAGAAAAAAGTGGCAAACTCCTCAAATCCCCAATCTTCGCACTTATTGAAAACTGAACATTCCATACAATGTATCTTATGTCATCCTCCATGCAATCCGCCATCAAAGACAGGCTTGTTGGGGAGCTTAACGGGGGGTAAGATGCGTGGTGGTGGGACCGATAGCGTGGAGGGGACAGTTGGGGTTCTTGAGGAGAAGGGAGTTGGGTTAGGTTGCCATGGCCATGGTGTTGGTGGTGGATCAGATTTGAGATCTCAGAGAGAAAGGAGCGAGTTTTATTGCAGAGCTATATATTGTCCTGAGTGGGGGTTTGGTTTGGTTTGGGGATATCACATAGTGCCAAGCGCCAATATCATTTGGGACGATGCCAACTTTTCTAGGCTATCTACTGATAGATTTATTTATCCGTAGTTTTACTTGCTTGTAACGATGAAAATGACAGGAAAGAAACAACACAGCTGCAATAGTGGTACTAACAGACCACTTCTTAGTAAATGTAGGCACTTGTATGTCATTAATAACACATAAAAAATCACCATCGAGGATAAGATGATCAATTCTAGGGTGAGTAGCACGACAATGGATAAAAAAGGTTACATGCATGATGCTTCACCGACAGTTAGTGCCCGTGGAGGAAGACAGTAGGTCTAAGCACACAACAAGCAACTATCACTAGTATGCTAATTATGAACAACTACATCAAAATTAACTTGAGCTGTGATGACATAGGCAAACCCATAGAGCCCCGGGGAGGAGAAAAACCTGTCGAGCTATGCAATATCATGGTAAAGACGAGACTGTGTTTTAGCAAAAGAGCATCTCGATGGGATAGTGCATGCAACACTATCTTCCCCGCAATCCAAATGAATAATCCAAGAAATTATGGAAGGAAGCTGAAGTATATGCGTGCTAATTGAGAGGCCAGATAAGATTGAATCCATCCAATTTCTTAGTAAATCCAGGCACTTGTACGCCACAGATAATACATAGGGAATTGCCATCCAGGATGGCATTAGTCAATCCTAGGGTGAGTGACACTGTAATGAATAGAAAGGGTTACATAAGCTTCACCTCAGTTGGATCCATTGGAGCCGGAGGAAGACAATCGGTCTAAGCACGCAACAAAATGCTATCACTAGCATGGTCATCACGAACAACTACATCAAAATTAGAATTGAGCAAAGGCTACAGAGGCAATGTACATGCAGAGAGCAAGGGAAGGAGACAAAAAAACTGTCGAGTCGTACAATGCCATCTAGTTGAAGCTCCTGGCTATGCATGCAAATAACAAAAACAAATGAACCTCAGCTTTAGAGAGGTGTAAAGGCTAGAAATACTAGAGCATAATCTTAATCCACTAAATAAGAGAGGAAGATGAACTGTCATAATCCAGTAAATAACGGAAGGAAGTGTTATATGCTAATTGAGAGGCCAAATATGATCGAATACATCCGATTTATAGAAACAGGAGAGTGGTGGCAAGTAACTCATGAGTAATGGCATTGTTAAAAATGGTGTTCAATGTTTTTTCAAAGCTAAGGGACGAAGTGAGCAATGAACAAAGAGAATAAGGTGGTACTTTTGTTTCGTGGATTTTAGAGTCTTTGCAGTGAAGGACAGTACTTGAAACATTTGTAAATACAAAATTTCAGTATCCAAAAAAATAAAATTTCAAAATTTCAGTGGAAGTACAACATAAGCATGCTTCTGTTGCTTTGTAATTGTTTTACATATGAAACATGAAACCTATTCTAATAGAAGATGATAGATCATAAATAGTTTGAACAAATGACACACTAGCTCATATGGCTATAGCCATCCAAATGATTTTCAACTAATTTTCCTTATATGGAAAGACAAAAAGTAGCGAGGGACCTTAAAAAATCTCCACTTTCTAACCAAACTAGTGAGTTTCTTTGGAAGAAAGTAAAATGCTAGGAGCCTTGGTTGCCGTCTGATATTTGATTATTGACTGAAGTTAATTGATGTCCACGTCCATTATCCGTCCCTGATAATTTGTTGCTCAAGGCCCCATGGTCTTATGTTGTGGGCGACAATTGTATTCCAAGTGATCATCGTAGTCATAGTCCTCAAGGCGTCTCTTAGTAAGTTGAGTATCTTCAACTACATCTACTGATTTGTCAATAGGTTCAACCTAAGTAGGAAAATAGTACTGGATCACCCTTGGATCATTTGCTATCTCACCTTGCTTGAATACCAACTGGATCCCACAACTTTTCAAAAGCTCTTTTGTTGGTAACTCAATATCTTCAACATTTTGTCAATAAAAAGATCGAAATCACCCTCCAGCTTCACATTTGAAAGGACTTTAAATGAAACTTCAAAGTTACACCATTCATTCTTTGATAGGGGTTGGGGCACATCCAAGTGCTTAGAAAAACGATGTGGAAGATAGTGTAGCCACACATGATCCAAATGTGATGGTTTAAATGTCTTTTGCAAAAAACTAATTGTTTTACCATTGACAAAGGCTTTGACTTCACATGAAAATGTATCCAAATCCAATGCTCTAACTTCTGACCTTAAAACATAACAAAAGGCCAAACCTTCAAGCTTGGCATGACATAAATTTAAAGGCACTTGAAACAATATAGAACCTTTGGTACTATGGTGGCAAAACCAATCTGGTACACTACTTCCAGGAAGTACAATGTCAAGTTTAGATTGTCCACGAAACCTCTGTGAGGCATAAAGGATGATCATTAGTACGTGTTTTTGAGAGAGAGAGCAACCTCACTTGACAATAAATTTTCCACATGGTTGCCCTTATTCTCAATCAACGCTGTGCAACCAGTTGCATTTACATACCGTGGAAACCCTGGAATTTGACGAAGCCACTCACAATTCCTCAACTGTAGGAATTTCAAGTTAGTAAATTTGTTGATACACGTAGGAAGACTATCAAAATGATTTCTTGATAGGTTCAATGATTTTTGTGTGGAAAAGCAATTAAGACTCGTGAGGAAATCTACTTCAAAGAGGTTGCAGTTTTCAAGGACCAAGAATGTAAAACTGGAAACCCAATTGGGATACAACTATTTGTAGAAAGGTTGAAATCTTATGTTTTGCTCAGATTTGACGATGTAAGAACATTTGAACAAGATGAGAATTCATCACTCTGTGAACACAATATTGGAAACTTTCCAAGGTTTGAGCAACCAAAAAGAACAAGATTCTTAAGACGTGGCAATTTAAAAATGCTATTTGGGAGGTCTTTGAGATTCTTGCAGGATTCTAGTTTTATTTCTTCAAGCCCAGCAAGATACTCAACTGACAAAGGCAGTTCTTTTATGGCAGTAAAAGTACGGGGTAAGACGTGCGGAATCGCATTAGAAAAGGCTCGTATTGCAGGAAAGCTGAGTGTTCAGATCCCCGAGAGTTGTATGAACGGTGATAACAAGGCATCTTCGATGCTTTCTAGTCATATTTGTTAGATCGTGTGATCACATGTATCGTTGGATGCAGTCAAGTGGTTCAAAGTCTCCGATGAGGTTAAGTCTTACGTAATGAACAAAGTATTGATAAATGTAACTTAGAATAAATTCTACTTATGGTTACCATCCGGACAGACTAAATAAACGTTCGCATGGTTTGTTAAAAATACCGTCCCAACGTTTATCACTGTCCACACGCCCTTTTTAATGATCGTCCGCACCTTTACTAACCATTCACACATGATATTTGCTCCTCGCATTATTCTTTTCCCTAGAAATAGTGAACGCATTCGAACCGTTGGACAATTGGTCGAACCTTACATTATGTGACACTTATTTTTTTGTCACAAATATAAAATACGTTGGAACGGTTTTTTTGGACCCTGTGCACATGTTTCAGTTACGAATTAGATTTTCGTACGCACCATAAAGCATGCAAACTTGTTATCTGAACAGACAAAAACAACCCATGTGTGATGTATGTGTAATCATCATGCCAAATGAAAGCCGTCTGGACCGATACAATTATTGTCTAAATGATTTTTCCTCATAAAACTGGCAAACCGTCACTCAAAATATTACATGACATGCTTACAGTGACAAGCCTCCTATCAAACTTTTTTTGACACGAAAATATTTTGGTGACAAAATTATAACCTTTGGTGACAAGATGTTTGGACACCCAAAATCAATTTTTTTTTTTGTAGTGATCCTAGAGAAAGACTCTAAGTGAAAGAATAAAAACGGAAGGATAAAATTGAAAAAAAGTCAAACCACGTAGACTAAGGGATTAATTAAATATTTTTTAAAGGGGAAAAAAAAGAGACCATTGATAGTGTCACTGTCTCAACCCACCTAAATTCGGGCATATCTTGACAGCATGAGGTCTCTTAGACGATAATGGGACGTACCAAAGTTCCAACCCACTAATTCAAACTTGCAAAGGTAATATTTGCAACCACTAATACATAGATGCTTGGTGTGTGATAACGGAGCATTGAGTAGAGCATATGTGGAGTGGCAACACTATCCTGGAGAGAAAATGTCAATCCATCATTGGTCATACTTATTATGACGAGACATAGTACTTTGGAATCAGAATTGATCAATAGAGCATATTATTACTTTAGGGACTCTAGTTTGATTGTTTTCAAAGACTTAAGTGCCAATAAGAAAAAGACCATTTTTCTTAGAGACAATGATGATAATTATCCATGTAACGAATTATCTTATCTCCCTATAGTTGTTGCAGTATACTGTATTTGTTTAAGACTATAATAAGTTGGATCTATAAATATATAATCTCTTTAATAGGAAAAAAACAGAAAGTTAAATTATTTCAATCTGTGTGAGTTTATAATTTATTCGATTAAACTGAAAGAAAGTGGTGACTACTTCTTCCCAAATTAATATTGGAAGCATTTTTATTTAAATGTTATTTTTTTCAATCCCTTTTGGTAGAAAGTGCATAATCATGCATGAAAACTCATTGTTATTATAATGGACATAATAGCATGTCCATTTAGGCACTCTCAAGCGAATATTCCAAGCATGTCTCCACCACTTTCCAGCTCTTCAATCTTCATGATGGATCCCTATGTACATCAATAACTATATTTATTTGACCTTCATTGTCTTAGAGAAGAGAAAAGAATTCGAGAGACACGTTCGTCCGGGTAGCAACCTTACTTATTGCTTTCAAAGTGGTTAGGAACACATTATATTGATTAAGAGTGCTAATTAAATATTGGTAAATAAACAATAGAAAACTTTACCCCTCAAGATATAATTAAGTATGTGAGATATCGGTGCATAGCCATGTCTCCTCTTGGGAAAGACATTTTTCTAAGGGTAAAAATATTGCTCTGAAAATCCGCCGCTCTAAGATTGATTGATCTTTAAAATATTAAAAGAGAAAGGTCAACTTTGTAGGACAATGACTGCATGACAAATATGACTGTTTGAATTTTGAAGGTTAATTATATGAAAAAATATAAACTACATATGCTTTATATCATTTTAGAATGGAGATCAGTACTTTAACATTTTTTTATTTTAAGTCTACTGATTCCTTTATTTGTAGATTTAACACTCAACTTGTTTTGCCATTTATTTGGAGATGAAAAATTCATACAGGACATATTTTAATTCGAAGTAGCAATTATATGCCATCTGGATATGATCATAGAATGAATATTATCCATTTAAATTTAGAACATAAAAATTGCTGCAGCCATTAGATCATAAAGCTAAGAAACTATAAAAACATATATATATAGACCGGCCTCCCACACAGGGGGCGGATCTGCCATCCACGGTGCACAGGGGGCAAATCAGCCCCCACCGCGCTCAGGGGCTGATCTGCCCAGCACCTCTCTCAGGGGGCCAATCCGCCCCCACCACGCACAGCGGGCTGATTGGTCACCCATTGCTAGTTGGTGCCACCTCTAATTTTTTTAAATAAAAATTAGGGATAAATGTAAAATTTTTCCCTGTGATATACGCCAAAATCGAATTGGTCTTCGTAATAGAAAAATATAAAATTAGTCTATCTGATTTTAGAAAGGAAAAATTAGGGATAAATGCAAAATTTGTCCCTGTGATATACGTCAAAATCGAATTAGTCCATCTGATTTTATAAAGGGACAAAATCAGTCCCTGATGGGAGGATCAGCGACAAACGGAAGTGAAATCACATGGACTAATTTTATACTTTTATTATCATAAGGACTAATTCGATTTTGACGTATATCACATAGACTTATTTTGCATTTATCCCTAAAAAATATTTATAATTTTACTTTTTTTAATTTATGAAAATATGGTATGAATTTGACTTGTGAAGGGTCTAGATTGATTTATATATATATATATAATACTATGCATGCATTTGATGTGGTGATACATATTAATTTTCTATCTTTAAATAGACGAGAGACCACATGTCTCAAAATTAAAAATTAAAAATACTGATTTTTATTCATAAATTACATAAAGCGAGTGCGCACACATATATATATATATAATTTGCATTTTTTTCCTTAATTATATTAACCTAGAAAAATAAATAAATAGCTTTTGAGGGTTTTGAACTGCCATGGCTGCAAGTCCGCCTATGTATCATTCATCAAAAGTCATAAGTTTTGTTTAACGACCACAGAATGAATATGATTAAAGTAGAAAATTAAAACTCCTAACCGCGCGTCCCCTCCCTCCCCCATGTCTGATGGCTCATGCTGTATAAAAGGGATGATTATGCTTGCTTCTTTCTCTGATTGACCTTCAGGTTGGTCACCTAATCAAGAAAAGGCGCCGGTGTTGACAATTGATGCATCACGATTATTTGATGATAATTGAGTTATTATTCTTTGAGTTTTTTCAAAGAACTCAATAATAATTGAACGAGACGTATGTATGCATTTGATTCTTGAACTGGATAGAGTATCACATTGTATGCATTGAATGTTATGCGGATCGCATTGCTAGATAATTAATACAATGCGACATGGGATGTTATATACTCTGTTGTCATTTTCTCTCTAAATCGTCAGAGAAAGAGGTTCATGTTTCTCAATCTTTGTTAGAGTCTCACATTGATTATGAATCATTTAAACTTGTGCTTCATATACTTGTTGGGTCACATCTTTAGAGCCAACTATTTTTGGGCTCGGCCCACTTGTTTGTATTCCTCATTTGTTGTTCACGTGTATGAACCATGTTCATTCAGCCTGCACGTGAGGGGGAGTGTTAGAGTCTCACATTGATTAGAGATCATTTAAACTTGTGCTTCATATACCTGTTGAGACACCTCTTATCATTGACAATTGGTATTGGGATGAAACTTGACAATATTTACCGAGGGGAAGTAGTTGGCCTCACATACATCCTTCGCGACCACCTCGCCTTAGCATACGTCGGTGATACCCGTGGGTCGAAGAAAGAATCTTATATCGGGATTGAAAAACATGGCTAAATCCCTGGATAAATAGGCAATGGAAAAAGAATTGAGCAAACAAAATTGAAGAAGTCAAGCGGTTCTTTTAAGTCCATTTCATTTGTAAAAGACTTTTTGACAAAATCGCATGAACAAGAAGATGACCATATGAGCAAGGTGTTCATATATATTGGAGGGCGGATGTGATCGAATCCACCGTCCGAGAAACGGAGAAAGAGACTTGAAGCGATTATTGTACATCTCATATAGACAACATTTACTATATAAGTTGACAAAGCAATAAGGTTTGAAAAAGAAAGAAAATAATTTTCTTAATTAATTAAAAATTTATATTTAAAAGTTAGAAGTTATTAAAAAGAAATGGCTAGCCAAACATCACCATAATTCTTGAAATAAAAAGCTTCAAAATAGGTCAAATTCCTAACAAATCGAATACTTATTGAAACAAAAACCTCAAAATAGTTCATATTCTAACAATTCTAACATAAAATATGCGACCAAGCTGGCAGGGGGTGGGACAGTACGTGAAACTGGTCGTTATATGATGAGGAGGCATGATGTGGCGAGGATTTTCCATGTGGGCTATATCTACCAACTGCTAACTGTATAACATATGAGTCTAGAAGCCAACGAGGTTTTTACGATGATGTCTTGTTCCATTGATATAGGTGTACCTGTATATATAAATTCCCACGTTCGTTCAGACTCTTCGGTTGTGTTTGTAAATAATTAAATAGAGGTATAAACCAACTAACACAGTTTTCATCGCCCTTAATCAGGAGGGTCTCAAACAGAACATAATAATAACGCACCCACGCGTCTCTCTCCCTCTCTCTCTCTCTCTCTATCAGGAGCTCCTTGGATTCGGAGTTAGTTATCAGGCATCCCATATCCTGAAGTTGCTGGTAAATCTCTCTCTATTACTTCATATATGTTTCATTTCAGCTGCAGTAGGAGATGACTTTTCTGGTGTTTGGTAATGATGAAATCATTCTTTTAATGGTTTGGAAACGTCCTCGTTATGAACGTTTTTTTTTTTTTGAGGTTTCAAAATAGTCTCAAACCGAAAATTTTCGTCTTTTTGAACATTTATGAAGGGATCCTTTAATCTTTATCCTTGATCATTGTATTATTTTTTTCCCGTATTGATTTACGTTTTTTATCTTTTATTATAGCTGTTGATTTTAATTTGTTCTTTCCTGTTGCGTTTGGCTGCTGAGAAAATTGCGGGTTGGCTTTGCTGTTACAATATCGCATCTTTCTGTATTTCCGTCATTTGTGACCATGCCGAACCAAAACTTTTTTTTTTTTTTTTGGAACTGATGTGCGAATGAAGTGGTGAAAAGGCCATGTTTGGTTACTTTTTTGGCTAGTTTCGGTTTTGGGAAGCTAAAACTATTGGAACTGAGAGTCTTTCTCCATTTTCTCGTGTTCGAGACAACAAGATTTTTTGAATAGTGGCTCAATGAAATGTAGATATGCATGTTCCCAATATATGGAATGCCTCCAAATGAGCTCCATTTTTTTTCCATTCTCACTCTTTGTGAAAGTGCTTTAGCATATGTTCCCCACATCTATGGTTCAGCCTTTCAACCGGATCCAATATCCTAGCTTTCCCTGGCGTTTTCCACCAGAGCTTTATTCTACTTTATTCCTAGCATTCGACTGGCTTACCATGTTCTGAACTTTTGGTTTCATAGGTCACTTTGATGTCTATAATCTGCGAATAAGTTTAATTAGTGATTTCTAATTCTAATCCGGTAGTTCTGTTTGTTCTAAACTAATTTATTGATTGAATGTCGTAAATGTTCTAATTTTGAGAATTTGCAGAAGTTGAGAATTGTTGGGTTGTTAGCATCACTTTTGCTGAGATGGTTCTTTTGCTTTTCTGTTTTTCCGTCACTTCGTCCAGAATTATTTGGAAGAACTAGGTTTTGTTCGAGGATTTTGGGTAACAACCAGAGGAATGAGTAACCGTCCACTGGACATCAGGAGGCCTGCTTCAGGTACTCTTGCTATATTTTTAGGTGTTTTAGCATGATCAGTGGCCTCTGAGTAATTGAATAGCCTTATTGATACCAAGAATTTGTTCAGCTTTAAATCTGATGTCAGTTCCACTGATTTGTAGTGAATTTGTTAGTGGGTTTTTTGTTTTCTTTTGTTCTGTTTTACTTTTTCCCATCAGATAGTACCATCCACCGGAGTTCAAACTTCTATTAATTCTGACTTATTGAAAATAAAATATGGTTTGTACGGGTACTTTTCACATTTGATTCTCAATGGTATTGGGAGTTTCAAATTGTGTTATTTTCGAATTTGGATGTATATGTCATTACGCTATTATAGAGTGATTATTTAGTTGCAGTCTGCTATGAATTGAAGTAGCCTCCGTCCACAAAAATTTCAGTTACAATCCCATCGCAATGAAAAAAGTGAAAGAGCATGAGTGTAAACCACCCGGATAAAGCGTTACTAGCACTAAAATCTTCAGCAGGGGCCTCTGAGTGTAGCATTTAGGTTTATTCTTTGTTCTTCGCGAATCAGAGGCCTTTTTTGTGTGTTGGATAGGTTTTATAGGCTAGTTGACAATTCTAGCCTGCGTGTAAAATATGCTCAATCTTTAGCATCTGATGGAATAGCGAAGGAGAAATGAGGGTGTTGTACCCTTGTAGAGAGAGGAGTGACTGATGTCTTTACTTACACTCTTTTGTTTCTTTTCTTTTTCTACACCTCTTATAAGGTTTTATGTTTCCTCTATTCTGGTGCTTAATCTGTGGCTAATTAACTGGCCTGAATGAATCTCAAGGCTAGGTGCTCCATTCTGTACACGATGCTTAGATATTCACACTCATGTTTTGTTTGATGACACATTTTTCCAACCAGGTTTTTCAAGGCTTTGTATGAGGCTGTCCTCCTTTTTGTGTATTTGGTACAAGATAGATGATATCTCCTTGCTCAACTTGTAGTTAACAATTTGCATTTGTTGTTCAGGTAAAAACCGACTGAAAGATTTATTGCTTCAAAATGATAATAGCTTTTGTGCTGATTGTGGTGCCCCAGATCCTAAATGGGCGTAAGTATCACCACCTTCACATCTTTTTTTTTTTTTTGATAAGTAAGCCAATCTTATTAGAAAGAAGCGAAAACAGTACAAGGGACTGTACCGAAGACGCTTAGTCCATACAAACAACAAAACTAAGGAAATGGCTTCTTAATGCCCCCAAAACTACCACTCTCCAAAATAATAAGAAAATGATCCGAAAGCAAACGAGACAAGCGTCTCTGAATGAGCTCTAGATACATAGACTCCCACTCCGAACTAACAAGAAACCTATCAAGCATCGACCAAGACTGAGAAGAACGACCACTGGACCAAGTAAACAGACCACCAGCCAACTCAAGATCCACCAACCTGTAGGGAGAGACAAACTCTGAAAACTCCACCATGGCACTTCTCAATCCCCTAACACCCAACCGCTCGCTAGGAAAACGTGTCACATTAAAGTCCTCTCCAATGCACCAAGGTAGATTCCACCAACTAAAAATGTCCGCCAACTTATCCCACAGAAACTTCCTACTCCAGTCATTAAACTCCCGAAAAGATCCACTGGAGACCATCTTCAACATTCCTAAAAAGCAACGATACGGAAAAGATACCAACACAGGACTCAATCAGTTCCAACATACGGGAATCTCATAAACACAAAATGCCTCCTGATGCACTCACGGCCTCCAAACAACACCATTTCACATGCTGCCCACCCCACAACCTTCGTAGCAAAGCACGAGTCACCTCCGCAATTTTAGTCTCTTGAAGACAGACTAAGTCACCCTTCCACCCTCTGACATTTATGTCGATCACTCAACCCCCTCACATTCCAACTAATGATCCTAGGCTTCATAAAGAATTTAGTACATTCCTTCCCACCTTCCCATTCCTTTTAGAGCCAGATACATACCCCTCATAATTCACAGAACTCTCCAAAGCTTTAATCTCCCTACGTAATTTACCCCCTAATCTGCCCACCGACTTGCTGCCAATCCCCCTCTCCAGCTCCAAAGCAGCAAAAAGATTCAAAAGATCAGATTCAAAGCCATTACACGAAACCCCCACCAAGTATCTAAGGACAACACCATCTCCAAAACCCATCCAGTAGGATTAGCCGATCCTGCCCCAGGGAATGGAGTAACCCCCGGAGGCAGTATCCTTATAGGCTTAACACATAGGTCAACACCCCCTACTTCAAGAGACACCAACTCACCACCCGACCCCTCCTCAAAATGGGGCAAATCATTAGGAGCCACCAACTCCCCACCCAACCCTGCCTCAAAAATAAGCTGAGAAAAAAGATTCGAAGGAGCTTCTGAATAGGGAATGGAAGAAGCCTCTAGGATTTGGTTAGCCTGAACCAATCCTCCCAAAGAGGGAACACCCCCTCGTCAGTGAGAGAATCCACCGAAATCTCCCCAGCCCCCAATGGGCCATTGATACACAAAGGATCACCCCCGAAAGAACAAGCACGCTGTCGTTCCACAGAAACGGCATGGACCTGCGTCGACCCAACAGAAACGAGGCCTGGCTCAGCCACAACCAGGCCCGCAGAAACCACCGAAGGAGTCTCCGGCGTCGACCTGACCTCCACCGTGCCACCCAAGACTCCCTCGACAAGTGACCTCCTAGCTCGTGTCGCACCATCGAGACCAGAACACGGGACGGCCTCAACCAAGACCACTGAGGCAGCCAACGAGGTCGCCGGCGACACTGGCCGCCACTGAGCCACCCGAAGCTCCTACGGCAAGAAGATGACCAATAATGCCCAGCCCAGGCGAGTCGGGTACCTCTCCGGGCTCCAACAGAGGCTCTTCGACGTGTTGAGAGGAAGGGCCAAACTCAACGTCGGGCCCACAATCCACCCCCAACTGATCCAAGACATTTCGACCCAGCCTAGAGCCCAAGCCCACCTCTAAAGACTCACCCGAAGAGACAATGACCTGTTGGGGCTCCACCGAAGGATGTTGGGCCCTCAATTTGTACCCGCACACCATACAATTTAATTCATGAATGTGTTCCAGCATGGGCCCCGAAACCCCTTGCTTATTTTTCACCAACCCTATAAGGCTAGCCAACTCATCTTGGATTTTCATTAAATGCACCCAGATCTCACTATCAGAGTTAGCCGCCAACACAGTATGCCCCCCTAAAAGACTAGTCTGAAAATTCACGATTCCAAAATCGCACTTTGCATGCGGCTCCCTAGAAAACTCAACCGACTGCTGCGGATTTGTGCTGCCCACGTTACCCTGACCACTACGCAACTCGCCCTTCCCCTCTGCCTTCTTCTCCGGCAACCCAGACCTGGCCATATCGGCAAAAGAAACACCTTCCTTGACCGAAGAAACCACTGGCCCCATCCTCTTACGTTTAAGTTCACCAATAACCCAAATGAGTTCTTCACATACTGCAACAAACGACTGCCACCCAGCTCCGGACTTCCCCTCCGGTATCATCACCACTCCATGGCAGCGTCTCTCCTTAAACTCAACTAGAGCTACGTACCTCCCACTCCTATTCGCGCATTTCTGGGCGAGAAATGCACGGGAGGATTCATTAAATTTCTCCGAGAACTCCCTGGAGTCAAAGGACTCCACAAGTTTACCAAAAAGGTTCACCAACCAAACCACCCCGTATCTTCCAAACCGGATAGAGCTCTGCAATTTCCTATTCTGTTCAGACAACGTAACAAGCCCATGCGAACTCACTGCGAAATGAAACGTCTTAGCCTCAACAACCAAACTACGAACGAATGCCATGCCTTTAACACACCTACCACGACTCCTAATTTGTCGGAGACACCAAGAACATCTCTAACGTTGGCTGCCAACACTTTTGGGAAAGAACATCTGGATGACCTTCACATATTTTTTTTGTTCCCCGTATCTGGTGGGTACATGTATATATATTGTGACGATTGATATGTAATGCTTAAAAATAAGATTCAAAAAGTGAGCATTTTGTGTGGGAGCTGTTAAAACTGTCATCTTGTGGATGAAGCTGTTCTCATGGACTAGTCCTTAAGAAACTCGTCTTGATTGCTGTTACTATATTCCTTTAAAATGTTGAGGAATTCATTGATAAATGCATTTTCAGGTCTTCAAATATTGGAGTTTTTATATGTTTGAAATGTTGTGGCGTACACAGGAGCCTTGGCACCCATATATCTAAGGTAACTGGCTCGCAGAGTGCCTCTTATTTCATTGTTGCCATGATAATCATTTTAACAAAAAAAGATAGCTAGTTGTTGATAGCCACATGTGATAATACGTACTGGACATTTTTTAGTAGATATTTGTACAAGTCAAACTTATTTCTGTTGCATTGATCCACTAAGAACTAAATAGGTGAAAAGAATACCTAATGTCTCATAAGAAACATCCCTTTTGGCAGCCAATCACTAAAGTATGGGTTCCTTGACTTCAAAGAAGGTTTTTGGTTCAAAAATAGATGTTTGTTGCAGACTTTTGGGTTATCATTGTTTGTTTTTCTAAATTCAGTTGTGATTGACTTAATGGTAATTTAGTAATTGATGTTATTGTTAGACATGGCTTTGGTGTTGGTGTGTGACTAATTTTCATTAGTATTCAACTCCATTGTTTTTTGTGCCTTTTTTTTCCTGAATGCCTTTGGTTTATTTTACTTGTGAAAAAGGGAGCTGGATTTTGAGTTCTAGCCCTAAGAAGAAATACAAGAATAAAGATAATGTATTTGTGTATGTGTTAGAAGAATATCAGATTTTACAAAGAGAATTTGAGGGTTTTGGTTTAGGAAAGGAGCCGTAATTTGATTGCTCATTTTCTTTTCCCTTCTCTTTTCCCCTTGTCTTCATAGTTGCCATCATGTAACTGCATACACTGCTCTGAGCAACCTCTAATTTCTCCCATTTCTTCTCCTTTTTCAGCCTCAAAGCATGTACTTTTCTTTAGACTTGACACACTAAGAGCCCACAAGTGTTCCTCAACCTATAGCATATCAAACCAGCCTAAAAGATCCCAAACACGGTCACTCTTGAGGATTTTCCTGCAGCACCCTATGCTTTTAAGTGACAGTCCCTCTTACCTACACTTAATCCTTTTAAACACTTTTCTGTAGACCCTAATGCCTTTCTCTCACCATAGTAATCCTTTCGCTAAGGTTATATGAAGGTTGATTCCACATTGCATCTGGTTGTGTCTTTGGAGGGAGCGAAACAATAGATGTTTTGAAGATTGTTCTTTATCTTTGGCTATGTTGCAGGGTGTTTTGTTGTCTTCTCTTTTTCTTTGGGTGAACTCGGTGATCAGTTGCCCTTTTCTAGATTTGTTGATTTTCTCAGTTTTCTTGCTTGTTTGGAGTAGTGTCCTCTGTATAATCCTTTGTATTGTTTTCACTATTTCCAATGAGATCAATTTGACCAGTTGATCTATAATTCTACTGTCTAGTTGCTTTGGGGTCTGATTTTTAGCCTCTACAAAATCTGTGTATAGATATCCATATATATTTTTGTAATTTCGTGTGTGATATAATATTTGTGACCTCATGCTAATTCCATTTGTTAACTGGGTCAACCTGCATCCCACAAGTTGAAAACTTTTTCCGATGATGAATGGTCCAGTGTTTTTTTTCTTTTCAAATTTAACCCGAGTGTGAGCTGTTTCAACATGTATTGAGAGAGAGAGAAGATCAAGAAAACATATTGTCTCCCACCAACCCCATTTTAGTTGTTCTTGTGCTTGCTTTTTTATTTCCTTACAGTATGTTGGTTTAGAGGGAGAACCCACCTTTTTTAACCCTTCATTTAGAACCACTACTGTTTCAAAAATCATTTATCAGCTGATTGTAAGCGAAATGATTGATGGTCTTGAGAATCCCATGTGGTCAAATCTGCCCATTTCTAATTGATTAATCTTCATGTATGTGTTGATTAATTTTTAATCCTATGTCTGTCCCATGCACCTCGCCCATTCTGATTGGCAAGTTTAGTCTGGTGTTTAACAATGGATGACATGATGTTTTTAGGTGCCCAGAATTTTATTGTTGCCCCATACACATGCACATACAAACACTAAACTTGCATATTTTGCTGAACAAGATTTATCGGTCTCTTTAGGTTTTGTCTGTGACTTTGGATGATTGGTCTGAGGATGAAATTGATTCAATGGTTGAAGTTGGAGGAAATTCTTCGGCTAATGCAATTTATGAGGCTTTTATACCTGAAGCATATGAAAAGCCTGGTCCGGATGCCGGCCATGAGCAGAGGGTGAAATTCATCCGGTTAGACCTGAGTTATAATTCTTACAGTAATATATCTTTGAGGCGCTTTTCTGGCAGATCTGTACGTTTGGTCAACCTGTGCATGACTCAGATTACGTGCTGGTGGGAAAACTGCTTAAAATGGAATCTGATATGCAAGTCCTCAAACTATGATAACCATCCTTCTTGCAGTCCAACTGACCATGGAATCACCTCGTCCTCTTCACACTAATGTTCTTTTACTGTCAGACTTTTATGCTCATCAGAGAGTTGATTTACCAATAATTGGGTACAACTCAGGGTCTTAATGTGGTACTTATATAATTCATATCTTTCTTGTAGGGGTAAGTATGAGCTTCAAGAATTTCTGAAGCCTAGTCTGCGGATTTTGTCACTTCCTTCTGGAAAAGGTTCTCTACGGTCGAGTTTTTCTAAAAAGATTATGGATAGTTTTCGATCAAATTCGTCTTGCAATACGGTAAATGTTGTCTAACTCGTGTTCTTTCAATCAATTCTTTACTTTCAATGGCAGAGCTAAAAGTTTAAAGCAAGATAATTGGATACAATTTTTCAGCAACCATAATTGAGTGCCCAACTGGCATATAGATAAGATTTATTGATAAATAAGTTTTTGTTGAACAAAACTTCTCCTGGGCAGATATTTGATATGATATTGTCTAGCTAAAAGTTTACTGAATTACTTTTTTCTGATGCTAACTGTTAAAGCAGGAAGGCATGGTAGAATTTATTGGACTGATGAAGGTCAAAGTAATAAGAGGTACAAATTTAGCTATCAGGGATATATTGTCAAGTGATCCTTATGTAATCTTGACTCTCGGGCAGCAGGTTGGTCACTTTTGCTTTTTCACTTTGGTCATTGAGGAAACTGCAAGTCTGCTCTGGTTTTGTTGATTGCAGTGGACACACGCTCAAGTTTATCATATCATATACAATATTTGCTATGGCATGTATATATATCATGTGTCGAATGTATGTGTATGTGTCTGTGTGCAGTTCTGTACATTTCGGTTGTAACTTATACATGCATGACTTTTAGAGAGGTAATTGGGGGCGTGGCCCAGATGGGGGGGCCAATTGGCCTAAGTGGAGTCATACGCCAGTCCCATTTAGTTGAGATTAAAGTGTAATTTAGTTGAGTTATGTTTTGCATATGCTTCTGTATGCACTGACTGCATTCTGAACCTTCTTTGTAATATTTGGAAGTCATTATATCGGGTGGATGGTTGGTCATATTCCTGCCAAGTACCAGAATATATATCTTCATTTTGATTTGCCAGTTATCCATTAAATAACTTTGGAAAGTCTTATATAGTTCACAGGATGATGATTGTTTTCTGATGATACTAGACTGTTCAGACCACTATAATCAAAAGCAATTTGAATCCAGTCTGGAATGAGGAACTCATGTTGTCTGTGCCTCAGCATTATGGACCCTTGAAGTTGGTAAGCCTGTCTCTTAGTTTTCTTCTTGACATTTTCCTGCATCTTTTGTTTATATGTTATATATTCAGTTGCCTTATATGAGCTGTTCCGATGCTTTACTTGTGATTGCATTTGGCATGCCACATGCTACCTTTGTGTAACTTAGAATACATATGAGGTTTAGTTGCGTAGGAAAGATGTGAATCATTTTACCTGGACAGTAGACAACTTAGTTATTTACCTCTTGTAATACTACTAGGGGCAGTCGACTTCCGTCTCCAAATAAGGTCATTTTCTATGCAAATTCTACAGGTCCCAAAACCCCCCTTTTTTTTCTTTTTCACTGGGCAAATCAAAATCTAAAATATTGGTGGCACCCCACCCCTTCACTACATGAGCTAGGCCCAGGTTACCACGTGCTACCTATCTCATTCACATGACATCATTACTGTCAAACATTGAGTATTGGGTTGCACAAATATGTCTGATTTTTTGGAATGTGATGGGCTGGGAGGGAGAAGAACTCATGCAATGTGGTTTCAGGGGCATGGTGGAAAAGCTTTTTGTCTCTTCTGTGGGTAAAAGACGAGCTCATACCAGTTTTGGTTGCATTAATGTTACTGAATGGCGTATCAAACTTAAGTATTGTCTCATGTAGTTTGGGCGTATAAAGTTCTGCAAGATCTTAAATGTCTAGAATCCTTTGTGTGTAGAACTAGAAGTAGTGGTACAATTGCCATCTATCACTTGGCTAATTCTTCCATGCATGCGGAGGATGAAGTTCAGTTAGACAGTAAACTTTTCAGTTTGGAGAGAATATGGTTTGGGATGTTAGCCCGCTTATACTGCTATATTACCTTAAAATCTCTGTTTTATGTTGGTGCTGATAATGAGGGCTACTTTGGCTGTCTTATTGTAAATAACACAAAAAGAAGAAAGCCATCTACCTTGTGCCGGCAGCACCTTGTGGAGGACTAGCATCACTATAACTATTTAATGACATAAAGTGAGAAAGGCAATGCCATTTTATCTGACTTTTCGACTTTGCCATGTTGCTGCAGCGGGTGTTTGACTACGACAGGTTTTCATCTGATGATATTATGGGAGAAGCGGAGGTCGATCTCCAGCCCTTGATAACATCTGCAATGGCATTCGGAGACGCAGGGATGTTTGGAAACATGCAGATCGGAAAATGGCTGAAATCGCATGACAATGCACTTGCGAAAGACAGCACTGTCAATATTGTCGATGGAAGGGTGAAACAGGAGGTATGCATCAAGCTACAGAATGTGGAATCTGGAGAATTAGATCTAGAACTTGAGTGGATGCCCCTGGACCAATAAGTAGACGCTTGTTATGTTTTCATTCCCATTGCTTCTAACAAAGTCATGTTAGTGTTATTGATTTACTCATTGGAATGAGTCGGTAGACAAGCATTGTGAATATATTATCCGCTTGGAACTTGAATGTTGAGTAAACGAAAAGTACAGCAGCGTATGTGTTGAGTTACCTCATATAATTCTTTCAATTGGTTTCTCCTGTGTCAGAATCAAATGTGATAAACTTTGCAGTGAACATTCACAACAAGTGGTGGGAGATTGTATATAATTTGGCTGTCCAGTTAGATTAGGGCCTTCTAGTATAGTTTCGAAATTTTGTAACAAGAACTATAAGCCGCGCTATACTACACTTGACTAGCCCTCCATACACGAAGGAAAAAAAGAAAATAAAAAAAGAAAGAAGACTGTCCCTGCTTACACGTTCGAATATGACAAGCGGCTCTCTTGTGGGCGAGGCCTGCCCAGGAGGCGTTCCTTTTACCGTCGAATCGGATTATCCTGGAAGGTGATTCTCTACTTGTCATGGAGGCTATTAGCAATCGGATGAATGGAGTAGATTGGAGAATCTCTACTTTAGCGGCTGATATTCATAGACTAGATCAGGCTAGAGAATTTTGGGAGTTTTCTCATGTCAAGAGAAGCAAATGAGCTTGCACATCAAGTTGTCCAATGGGCATCCTTGGCAAATTTAGAGGGGAACATTCCTATTTTTTGTATACATATAAACATTCTTCCGGAGAAATTAACATAGAGTCTCTAGTAACTCGTAAATTTGCAAAGCTATAAAACCTTAGTTGAGTACTCGTGGCTCAAACATTGTTTATTAACTTCCTAAAGCATTTGGTTAATAGAGTAAACAATATCCAATAGAAGCTCTCATTCGTATCCAATACTCCTTTTTATTTACGATTTTTTTTTGTTGGGCTTTCTTCCGGTTTCCCAATTTTAGTTTTTATTTATTTTCGTTATTTATTATTTGTTAAATACAAATTTAGTTTTGTTGTTTTTTATATTGGAGTTCTGGTTTTTTATTTTTGTGATTTCATTTTTACTTTCTTAATTTTAGTTTTCAAAAAAAAAATATTACTTGATGCTTTTTAAAATATAATTTTATTATTATTTTACTTTATACCCGTCAGCGATTATCCTCCACATCTGTCATATTGGACCCAAAACCTAATCGAAATCCCTCAATGCGTTTCAAAGCACAGTTGACAGTTCACTATTTCCAATGAGATCAATTTGACCACTTTCTTCACCACTTTCATCAACTTCATCGAAATCAACTTCATAACCTTCATCAACCCCAGATGGTTCTGCACTATGTTGTGAAGAAGTTCCAGCACCTTGGTATGAAAGGTCAGCTCCATAATTGTTACTGATAAGGTTTGAGAAGAAAGAGGAATAAAGGTTTACACAAGGAATCCCCCGTGCATATTGTCATGAGGAATATGTGTTTTATAAAGGGAAGAAGATAGCATATACAAGGAAACTAAGTAATTACAATACGAATATGACCAGTATCACGTAGAGTGACCGAGAGACACTCTTTGTAAAAAGGTCAGCAAGTTGATAATCTGAGCGGATGAATTGGACACGTAAATCACTGAGCGAGAGAATGATGCTTCATGAACTGAGCAACAGCCTTTTTCATGAGCTGTCCTTCAATTGAATTGCTTTGGTCTTTGAATTGTGAGAGAATGACGCTTCAAGAGCTGTCCAGACATCATGTGAGGTGGTCAAACCAAGAACCTCGCTCATTACTTCTTCCATGAGAGAAGAAAAAATCAAAATGATAATCAATTGGTCAGTGTGATGCCAGAGAGCATACTTTGGATTTGAGATAGTGTTTTTGTCCTTGTCAGTAATAGTAGCAGGTGGCTCACAAAGGGGTCCTTCCATAAAGCCTAGAAGATCTTGGCTTGACAACAACGGGATAATTTGGCTCCGCCATATGAGATAGTTGTTGGAATTGAGTTTGATAGATAACATATGCACCATCGTATTGAAGGGTAAAGGATTGATCTGAAGAGGAACTAGGTTGATCCATGAGGTTAGCAAAAAAAAATGATAAGAATAAAGAATACGAGGTTAATTCTGAGAGGGCTCTGATACCATATTAAGGTTTGAGAAGAAAGAGGAATAAAGGTTTACACAATAAATCCTCCGTGCATATTGTCATGAGGAGCGTGTGTTTTATAAAGGAAATAAAATAGCATGTACATGGAAACTCAGTAATTACAATACGAATATGACCAGTATCACGTCTAGCCTTTTGTGGTGGGGTCAAAAGGCTGCAACGGTAACTTTGAGTGATTCTTGCAATCTATGTTGATATTTTCCATTTCATCCTTAATAGTTACGTTGAGCAGCGTCAACGAAAAGATCATATAAGTCATCATCAAAGCTGAGTACCGTGCTCCAAAAGCAGTCATTGACCCATATTCTTTACCTCTCAGATTCTTCATTGTCTTCACCTTCAACCTCATCATTCTCTTCATCTCCACTAGTCCCGACAAAAGAACCTAGATACAATACGACAACTTGTTCGACTTGGTGGTAGTTGACCATATGAAGAATGTCATGGTCTGATGACACTAACTTTAGCCCCTCATTAAGACTCTTTCCAAGTTCCTTATAGTATAGTAGATCGCCAATGTTATATCCATATGGCCTTACAATTGCTTCCATTTCAAAGAAAGAAAGGCAGTCACGATCATAAGGCTCGTCATAGACTGCAACATTTCCCCCAACGTAGTTACAACCTAGTTGTTGGTTGAACTTGCCTCCAAAATGCACCTCAAACAAGAAGGGATCACTGGACATGTTTCACATGTGCTTTATAGTATGCAGCTGCAAAACAAGAGACGGATTAATTATGTCAGTAAAGCCACCTTATTATAAACAGTATAGCATATTATATAGTCATTAGCAACCAAACAATTATTATATAAAGAGCTTAGTAGCCAACCAAGTACAACCATTGGTTAAAAGCATATTGAAACAGGTGAAAAATTAATTAGGATATAAGGAGATGCTCGTAAACATGTTGAAAAAGGTTTCAAAACAGCTAAGTAAGCAGATATTTAAATGGAACACATAGTAGTTAATACGAGCATGAAACACCCTAGTATAATTGAAGTTATTATGCATACAAACTTATTATAATAATAGAGCAAGTTGAGTTCATGTATTAATGACGTTATGACATAGTATGCGTACGAACTTAACTTAGTATAAATAGCTGAGCAGGCTAACACTTATAATAATTAGATGTATTCTCCAACACTTAAAGTGGGTCCTCATGCCTCAACCGTGGGCAACCACACACTTATTATAATGCATAGAAGTTAATACCTAGATTGGCACTTACATCAGTTCAATTTAACTGGCACAAGATTGAACACATAACACTTTATTAAATGGGAACCATAGAGCATATGTAAATTGGCACTTGCATCAGTTTTATCAAAACGGGGACCACATATTCGTATCATATTACAGATTGCATTCATTCAGACACTGAACAGAATAAAAATTTCAAACATGGGATCACATTTCATGTGAAACAAATATAATTAAAATACAATACAATACAATATCCACAATCAATGAGACATCATCGAAAAGGAACCCAATAAAGTATCTGACTTCGACAGAATGAGACATCATCCGAAAGCAACCTAACAAAGCATTTCACTTCAATAACAAAGCAACTGAATTTGTTATTCAAAGCAACTGACTTCGACAAACAAAGCCACCCAACAAAGCAACCAAACAAAGTATGAGGCAACAAGAAGAAAAAAATAAAAACCTTTTTCGCCAACTCAAAAATTAATAAATGAAGGAAATAACTCTCTTACCTCAAGTCGGTGATAGTCAATTTCCTCTGACAACAATCAAACAATGGGCCAAGGAAGAATAGAGACGGGATGGGAAAGGGGAGCGGAGAAATCAGGAGCCCTAATTTGTGAGACAGGGAAAGGGGGTTATGGCAAAGTGATCAAAGATGGGAGATAAAACAGTATATCGAATTGAGTTAGTGAAGGCACTTTTGACTTTGCATTATACAATTCCAAGCGACATTAGATAAGTCAAAAATGGAGGGCAAAATGGGAAAAAACAAGCACTGGCGATGCACGTGGGCCTTCATTCCGTCCAATTTGACAAAAAGTTTAACGGTGGGGTGCAAAATGTAAAACGTCCAAACCATGTGGGTCTAATGTCTTAAAATTGATATATCGGGGTGCAAAGTGTAAATGTCATGAAACCACAGGAGTGCAAAGTGTAATTAACTCAATATATATAATTCCAATTGGTCTATGTTTGGATGAGCATAATTTTTTTTTAAAACAAATATCACAATTACTTTTTCATAACTCCAATACATTTTTACAAATTTTAATAACATTTTTACAAACTCCAACACCATAAATTCTTTTTTTGTCTATCCAAACTCAGTGTCATCAAAATTTTCAGAGCTTCAAGATTGAAACAGTGATTTTTTAGGCTAAATTACCCTGCCAGTCCCTAGGGTTTGACTAATTCTCATATTGATCCTTAAGGTAATTTTTTTCCTAAGGAGACCCCTGAGGTTATGACCAATTCCCACATTGATTCATTCGTCAAATAGGGCAACTGTGAGTCTTAAAGACAACCCAAGAGGGGGGGTGAATTGGGTTTTTCAAAAACTTTTGAAAACTTTTGCACACAAACCCAAAACGTTCTAATCAATATCTAAGAAAAACTATGGACTAGATATATGCAAACAAAGATAACAACTATTGTAGATAAACAAGTTCAATCACGAAATACCAGCAGAAATAAAAGAGAAGGGTAAGAGAGATGACACCAGTATTTTTAGGTGGTTCGGCCAATCTCTTGCCTACGTCCACCCCCAAGGCTATTGACTTCCTTGGGCTTCCTTCACTATTCTCCAAGTGAATACACACCTTAGCTTCCGAGGTGCTAAGGAACCGTTACAAAGCGTTTTCCGAGCTTACGCTTCAACTCGTTTCCCAAATCCCAAACCCTAGGGATTTCTTCTACTTCTCACAAGTAGGGTACAGTGTTCACACAACACTAGGAGGGTTTACAAAGATTGGGTACAATGAGTGAAGGCTCTCTAAGCCAGATTTACAAGTGGGTAGCTCAAGAAATGAAACGGCTCTCTAAGCCAAATCTACAAATGAATAGCTCAAGATATGGAAAGGCTCACTAAGCCAAGTCTACAAATGAGTTGCAAGATGATTCACGAGCTTTCTCTCTCAAGAAATTAGGGCAAGAATGATTTTCGTGTGAAGCTCTTCAAGTGTTGTTGTTTCTCTTTCAAACTTCTTCTATTTATAGTCTCTAGGGCATCAGGGGTCTTCTTGTAAAGATTTGGAGCCGTTGGAGGTCATTTGGGTCCTTTGGAGACAACTTTTAAGTGAGTGACGTTGCTCCAGATCTGAGAAATCGAAGCATGTGTCGACACCATCCATGTATGTGTCGACACCTAGGAGTTTTGCCTGGAAACTCACTCTCGGGTGTATGACTAATGTGTCGACACTTATGTCCAATGTGTCGACACTTCTCTTCAAAATGTTGACCCTTCAAAATGCCTTGGAAACATGCCTTCGGGTGCATGTGCAATGTGTCGACACTAAGTGTATATGTGTCGACACCTTCAAATTGGCTTGGATGCTTGCTTTCTGTCGTATGACCAATGTGTCGACACCTTTGCTCTATGTGTCGACACCTTCAAATTGGCTTGGATGCTTGCTTTCTGTTGATAGTACAATGTGTCGACACTTTTGGTCTATGTGTCGACACCTTCATCTTGGCCTGGGAACTTGCTTTCTGTTGAATGACCGATGTGTCGACACCTCTCTACTATGTGTCGACACCTTCACTTTGGCTTGAAACATGTCTTCTGGTGTATGACCGATGTGTCGACACCATGATGACATGTGTCGACACCTTCAACACTTAGGCTGAAAAGTGTTTCTCTTGGCACCTTTAAGCAATCCCAAAAACATCTACAATGTAAAGATTGTCCAATAAGCTTGTGTAGTGGTGTTCAATTATATCTAAGGCCAATTTAAGCTTAGAGAACTCTTGATATCATTTTCTTAAAAAGATTTGCAAATGTAGAATCTAAAGGTCTCAAACTAGTTGAAAAAGTTTGTTATCATCAAAATCAAAAATAGATTGTTTATAAAACAACCTTGGGCTAACAATCTCCCCCTTTTTGATGATGACAAACCTAACTATTTATAAACCGTTGATACCAAAATGAAAAGCTCCCCCTGAGATTAGGCTGGAGTTTTTCAAGAGTTTTTAGCAAGAAGAACTTTAAGATTCTACGAAAATTTTGTAAGAGTTCCCTTTGTAAATAGAGGTTTTCTAAATTTTCAAAGCCTGTAAAAACACTTCTATAACATCCTCCAAACTCCCCCAAACTTCATCATTCAATTTCAGATCACAAGACTTCATATAGAGGAGAGTTTCAAGAAGATTACCTGAAGTACGATTCAGATATCCACAATGTTTCAAAACCTTATAACCAACATCAATGATATACCAATAAATAATCACAAGAAACAATACTCATAATACCAAGAATAAACCATACATTCATCCAACAATTGTCCAAAATACAAATGCATCCAAATGTTCAAAAGATAAGTACAGAGGAATGTCCTATCAGAAATTACATCAAAACGAAACTACTATCTATTTCTCCCCCTTTGGCATCATCAAAAACAGAATAAGGGAGAGGCAAGGATAGAGAAGGCGGGGACAATTATTCAAGTGGAGGAGGATCGTAGGCGACATCCCATTTCCTCAGCCAGTTAGTCCAGGTAGTGGAGAACCAGTACGTCCAGCGGATCACACGGGGCTGAAGATTACGATCAGCATCCAAATGACGTTCAGTAGCCGAGATCACTTCGCGGTAAGTGTTGGCCATGGATTCCTTGAGGTGCACAGATGCCAAGGCGAACTCATCCACGGTCTTCTGAATTACATCACTAGTCAGTTTGATGCTTTTGTTGACTTGTTGCTGAACACCTTGTACATCCTCGGAGACGGTGTCAATGCGCTGTTGATGCTCCCCAAGCATCTTCTTGATATCCTCAAGACCCGTCTTGACGTCAGAGGAGAGACCGTCCATTTTCATGCTCAGTTGGTGCTGGGCCTCTTTAATTTCCTCAACAGAGGCTGCCAAGGAGTTAAGACGTGAATCCCGAGACCCACCAACCTCTCTTCGGGAAGAACGCACAGCGGGTGAAGTAGTGGCATGCACTGGAGGTCGTTCTCTCGGAGGAGTGCCAGCGGTCATGGGTACCCTATCAGTGGCCTCAACCTCTGCCTCATCAGCAGATTCGTCCTCAGACTCTGAACCCCTGTCTTTTACCATGTGAGATGCGCCCGCACCTTTCTTAATCCACAGACCCTCATCATTCTTCATATACCCCATTAACTTCAGGGTTTTCTCATTGTACTCTTGGAAGATTTTGGGTTTCTCCTTAACCTCCCCAACTATGCCAACCTCGAAAGCATGAAACACATGGGTGAAATACATCCCATATGGCAGCCCTTGTTTCTTTTTCTCAATGGCCGCTTTCATGTGGTTTAGCATCAAATGGCCCAAGTTCATTCGAGTACGAGTTATTAAACAGTACATGATAAATAACTCTAAGTACGTCACGTACTCGAATTTGCCCGTTCTAGGTAAAATGATATTGCATACCATGTGATGCAATATCCGTCTATGAACACTAAGGGCATTGGCCATGGGTTTAACTATCTCCTCTAGGGTTGGATCCTCCAACACAACCCTAAGTATCTCAATGGGTTCTACTGCAGACATCCCCACCCAACTATAAGCATCATAGAAGCATTTTCCTTCATTGGGGGCCGATATCACAGAATTCAACGATGTGACAGATAAGTTTAGGTGCTGAGCATTTACATAACTTGTCACATTCTCAGCAGATGTAATCTTGAGATTCGAATAAACTAACTTCACAAGGTATGGAAAATAATCTAATTTCACAGTAACAAACTTATCCCATCCTTGGTACTCAAAAGTCTCTTGAAAATCAAACTCATTTTGATTAAACCAATTGAAATCCATCCACCTACCACCAAGAACTTTCCTCCCTCTAAAATCTTGAACAAATTTGTTCTTACAGAGGCCTGACCTGTATACATAGGCTTCTGTCATTGGCAGTGGTTCTTCCACCTCCTTTCCCTTCTTCTTTGCCCTCGGATTTGCAGGTGAAGTCGCCTTGGAGGATCGTTTTGGTCGACGTGAAGACATTTGGGCCGAATGGAGGAGAAATGGGTTGTGGGCGCGGGGGTGTTGAGAGAGAGAGAGAGAGATTGGGTGAGTGAGAGGAGAGATTGAGAGAAGGAACCGCGTGGGTTTTGGGAGAGAAAGAGGTCTGAAGAGGAGAGAGAGAGATTTCGAGCCCTAACAATTGGAAAATGAAATGAACAACGCCTGAAACCCTATTTTAAAAACGGGAGTCCCGATATATGTGTCGACACTTAGTCCGCATGTGTCGACACATTGGGTGTGCACGAAAGATGTGTCGACACTTAGTCCTTATGTGTCGACACATTGGGCATGCTCCCGAATGTGTTGAAAAATACTCTCTCGGGTACAAGGCTTATGTGTCGACACTATGCATATATGTGTCGACACAATCTTCTCCAGTGAAGAAAGAGGCCATTAAAACCAGATGTGTGACACTTGGTTCTTGAAGTGTCGACACATAGCATGAAAACATGATTTTTCACGAAGATTCACAGGAGAAAACATGCGATATGATACAAAAATCATTGAACAAAACTTCAACCAACATTCAAAGCATGATCAATGCAATCAACCAATGTTATTTAAGAGAAGAAACACAATAATATTCAAAAGTTCATCCCAATGGAAAACTCATTCCTATCTCTTGGCGAATAAAACAGAATCTATCCTCATTAAGGGGTTTTGTGAAAATGTCCGCCAATTGAAGGTCGGTATTTACGAATTCAAGAACGATATCCCCTTTTTGAGCATGATCTCTAATAAAATGATGTTTTATCTCAATGTGTTTAGTCCTAGAGTGCTGAATAGGATTTTTAGTGAGATTTATAGCACTGGTGTTGTCACATTTTATTGGGATGAGAGAATAATGAAGATTAAAATCTTCCAATTGTTGTTTCATCCACAATACTTGTGCACAACAATTGCCTATAGCAATATACTCGGCTTCCGTGGTTGATAGAGCCACGAAATTTTGTTTCTTACAACACCAAGAGACTAGTGAGGGTCCAAGAAATTGGCATGCACCACTAGTACTCTTTCTATCAATTTTGCATCCAGCATAATCCGCATCCGAGTATCCTTGTAAATTAAATTCAACACTCTTAGGATAAAACAGACCTAGATTTTGAGTGCCAACAAGATATCTAAAAATTCTTTTAACAGCAAGGAGATGAGATTCCTTTGGACATGATTGATATCTAGCACACATGCAAACACTGAACATTATATCAGGTCTGCTAGCAATAAGATAGAGTAAAGAGCCAATCATACCTCGATATTTTGTTTGGTCCACATCCTTACCTTTCTCATCTTTTTCCAATTTTGTGGATGGACTCATGGGTGTACTCATTGGTTTTGAATTGTCCATGTTGAATCGTTTGAGGAGATCCCTTGTATATTTAGCTTGATTAATGAAGATCCCTTCATTGTTTTGCTTGATTTGAAGTCCGAGAAAATAGTTTAGTTCTCCCATGAGGCTCATCTCGAACTCACCTTGCATTACTTGAACAAATTCTTGACACAAGGATTCGTTAGTAGATCCAAAAATAATATCATCAACATAAATTTGGACTATCAACAATTCATTCTCTTTTTCTTTTGTGAAGAGAGTTGTATCAATTTTTCCTCGTACAAAGCCATTTTCAATTAGAAAGGAACTAAGACGTTCATACCATGCTCGAGGTGCTTGTTTTAATCCATAAAGTGCTTTTGTGAGCTTGTACACATGATTTGAGAGATTTTCATCCTCAAATCCTGGTGGTTGCTCAACATAGACTTCCTCAGTGAGGAATCCATTTAAAAATGCACTTTTCACATCCATTTGAAATAATTTGAAATCTTTATAGCAAGCGAAAGCGAGTAACATGCGAATGGATTCCAAACGAGCAACAGGAGCAAAGGTTTCATCAAAATCAATTCTTTCTTCTTGATTGTAACCTTGGGCTACTAATCTTGCTTTGTTCCTTACTACTACTCCGGATTCATCCATTTTGTTTCTAAAAACCCATTTTGTACCAATAACTGGATAATCCTTGGGTCTAGGAACTAGATGTCATACTTGGTTTTTATCAAATTGTTTTAGTTCATCTTCCATAGCATGGATCCAACTTTCATCATCTTTAGCCTCAGAAAAATTCTTAGGCTCAAGTTGAGAAAGTAAAGCAAGATTATTGGCTTGAAGAAATGAAGATCTAGTTCTTACCCCTTTTTCAACATTACCAATGATTTGTTGCGGAGGATGATTCTTGATGTATTTCCACGACTTTGGCAAGTCATTGTCATCGTGATGAGATTCCTCTTGAATCTTTTGGGGTTCTTCCTCTTTTACCGTTGATTCTTCTTTGTCCATGTTGATAGTGAGTTGATCGACTTCTTTGGTGAGGTCTATAACATCTTCGTCATTATTCCTCACAAGATTGTTAGATTCATCAAAAACAACATGAACAGATTCTTCTACAACTAGAGTACGTTTATTGAATATACGATAAGCTTTACTAGAAGTTGAGTAGCCAAGAAATATACCTTCGTCGGCTTTCGCATCAAACTTACCCAAATTGTCCTTGTTGTTGTTTAGGACAAAACATTTACATCCGAATATATGAAAGTAACCAATGTTGGGTTTTCTATCATTCCATAGCTCATAAGGTGTTTTCTTGAGGATTGGTCTAATCATGCATCGGTTCATAACATAGCAACTTGTGTTAACTGCTTCAGCCCAGAAGTAGTCAGGCAAGTTGTTTTCACAAAGTATGGTTCTAGCCATCTCTTCAAGGGTCCTATTCTTCCTCTCTACAACACCGTTTTGTTGAGGAGTTCTAGGAGCCGAGAAGTTATGGTTAATACCATTTTCATCACAGAATTTTTCAAAGGAGGAATTTTCAAATTCTCTTCCATGATCACTCCTTATGCTAGAAATAGCAAAACCTTTTTCATTTTGGATTTTCTTGCTAAGTTTTTCAAAAGCATGAAATGCCTCATCCTTATGAGCTAAGAATATAACCCATGTAAATCTACTAAAGTCATCAACAACAACAAAGCCAAAACGTTTGCCACCCAAACTCAAGGTCCGGGTTGGACCAAATAAGTCCATGTGTAGAAGTTGAAGTGGTCTAGTAGTGGACACAATGTTTTTGGGTTTAAAGGAGGTTTTGGTTTGTTTGCCCTTTTGACATGCTGCACAAATCTTATCTTTTTCAAAAGAAAGGTTAGGCAAACCCAAAACAAGATCCTTTTTGGCAAGTTTTGAAATCAAGTTCATGCTTGCATGAGCAAGTCTTCTATGCCACAACCAACTATCTTTGTCATTTAGAGCTGAAAGACATTTTATGTTTTCTGAAGAGATGCTCTCTAAATGAACAATATACACATTTTCAAATCTGTGACCGACAAACAAAACTTTCTTGTTTTCAATGTTCTCAACAAGACACATAGATGATTCAAAAATGACTCGGTTTCCTTTGTCACACAATTGACTAATACTAAGAAGGTTATGCTTTAAACCTTCGACAAGAAGAACATTATCAATTGAGGAATTGGGATACTTACCAATGCTTCCAACTCCGAGTATTTTACCTTTTCCATTGTCACCAAAAGTGACTGATCCTTTGTTTTTAGGATGAAATGAGTTGAACCATCTTTTCTCTCCGGTCATGTGCTTGGAGCATCCACTATCAAGAATCCAATGGTCCTTGACATCTTCTGACTTCAAGCACACCTGCATAAAGAATCAATTCTTGATCTTTGGTACCCAAATCCTTTTGGGTCCATTAGTATTAGAACTGATTTCTTTCATCTTGTCCTTACGGACCCACATAAATTTAATCCCATAAGAGGATTTCTTTTTAGTTTGACAGACATGTGATATGTGACCAGATTTACCACAAAAGTTGCATAGCATAAATGATGGAGATGATTTTTGTGATCATGTAAGAGTAAGATTTTTGATCTTGAAAAGAATCATATCCAATACCACTTTTATTAAAGCAACACCTTTGAGACCCAAGAAGAATGTCAAGGTTTTTCTTTCCTTGAGTAAATCACAGAGTCAACCTTCATTTTCAAAGCTTCATTTTCAATAATCAAGGTATTTGACTCTCTTTGTAAAGATTTTTCATTTTCTTGAGTAGTTCTTGCGAGATCATCTCTAAAGGATATAACTTGACTTTTCAAAATATCGTTCTCTTTAGCAATACTTTCGAAATTTCTTTTAAGAGAACTATATTTTGAGATCATTCTTTTAAATTCAATATATTGGTCATCAAAGGCATCTTGCCGTTCCTCAAATGTAAAGGAATAAAGCAAAGAGTCTTGTACCTCATCTTCATCTTCCTTTGTCATGAGACACAAGTTTGCAGCTTCTTCATCACTTTCGCTGCTGCTTTCATCAGATTCTCCCCATGCAGCCAAGAATGCTTTCTTCTTGCTTTTGAAGTCTCTTAACTTCTTGTGTGTCTCGAGATTGGGGCAATCAGACTTTATATGCCCGGGCTTCTTGCATCCAAAGCAGATAATCTCATTCTTCTTACTGCTATCACCCTTGAAGTGCGTTTTCCTTGAGAATCTTTTATCCCCTTGTTTCTTGCGGAAGAACTTCTTGAATTTCTTGGTGAATAGGGCAAATTCTTCATCATCATCCTCAGAGGATTCATCTTCACTCGAGCATGTTGCTTTTAATGCTACGCCCATTTTTCTTCTACCTTCGTCCTCATCCTCCTTTACTTGATTCATCTCATGTGTCATGAAAGATCTCATGAGTTCGTCAAGTGATAGCTTTGTCAAATCCTTAGCTTCTTGAATTGCTGTCACTTTAGGCTCCCAAGTCTTAGGAAGACATCTGAGGATCTTTCTCACCATTTCAACATTAGTATACTCTTTTCCGAGAGATTTTAATCCATTTATAATATCAGTGAAACGAGTAAACATAGAAGAGATAGATTCATCAGATTTCATTTTGAACAGTTTATAATTATGCACAAGCATACTAATCTTGTTTTCTTTAACTTGATTAGTACCTTCATGGGATACTTCTAGCTTATCCCAAATTTCTTTTGCGGTATCGCATCCTGAAATTCGATTGAACTCATTTGCATCAAGTGCACAGTATAGCACATTCACGGCTTTAGAATTCAAAGACATAAGTTTAAGATCGGTATCATCCCAATCTTTTTCGTCCTTCAGTTTACCCTCCTTGTCTCTAGGAAATCTAGGACCTCTGAAGATAACTCTCCATAGTTCATAATCTACGGCTTGGATGTAGATTTTCATCATTGCCTTCCAATAGTTATATGCATTTCCATTAAACAAGGGAGGTCGATTCGTCGACTGCCCTTCAGCCAAGGTTGTGCCAACTGGGGTTGTCATAATAATGAGCTAGTAACCTCAGCTCCGATACCAATTGTGAGTCTTAAAGACAACCCAAGAGGGGGGGTGAATTGGGTTTTTCAAAAACTTTTGAAAACTTTTGCACACAAACCCAAAACGTTCTAATCAATATCTAAGAAAAACTATGGACTAGATATATGCAAACAAAGATAACAACTATTGTAGATAAACAAGTTCAATCACGAAATACCAGCAGAAATAAAAAAGAAGGGTAAGAGAGATGACACCAGTATTTTTAGGTGGTTCGGCCAATCTCTTGCCTACGTCCACCCCCAAGGCTATTGACTTCCTTGGGCTTCCTTCACTATTCTCCAAGTGAATACACACCTTAGCTTCCGAGGTGCTAAGGAACCGTTACAAAGCGTTTTCCGAGCTTACGCTTCAACTCTTTTCCCAAATCCCAAACCCTAGGGATTTCTTCTACTTCTCACAAGTAGGGTACAGTGTTCACACAACACTATGAGGGTTTACAAAGATTGGGTACAATGAGTGAAGGCTCTCTAAGCCAGATTTACAAGTGGGTAGCTCAAGAAATGAAACGGCTCTCTAAGCCAAATCTACAAATGAATAGCTCAAGATATGGAAAGGCTCACTAAGCCAAGTCTACAAATGAAAGAACCTGAGTTTTGCTAGAGGAACAAGATCTTCTGAGAAAGCTTTGTAGAGTTGCAAGATGATTCACGAGCTTTCTCTCTCAAGAAATTAGGGCAAGAATGATTTTCGTGTGAAGCTCTTCAAGTGTTGTTGTTTCTCTTTCAAACTTCTTCTATTTATAGTCTCTAGGGCATCAGGGGTCTTCTTGTAAAGATTTGGAGCCGTTGGAGGTCATTTGGGTCCTTTGGAGACAACTTTTAAGTGAGTGACGTTGCTCCAGATCTGAGAAATCGAAGCATGTGTCGACACCATCCATGTATGTGTCGACACCTAGGAGTTTTGCCTGGAAACTCACTCTCGGGTGTATGACTAATGTGTCGACACTTATGTCCAATGTGTCGACACTTCTCTTCAAAATGTTGACCCTTCAAAATGCCTTGGAAACATGCCTTCGGGTGCATGTGCAATGTGTCGACACTAAGTGTATATGTGTCGACACCTTCAAATTGGCTTGGATGCTTGCTTTCTGTCGTATGACCAATGTGTCGACACCTTTGCTCTATGTGTCGACACCTTCAAATTGGCTTGGATGCTTGCTTTCTGTTGATAGTGCAATGTGTCGACACTTTTGGTCTATGTGTCGACACCTTCATCTTGGCCTGGGAACTTGCTTTCTGTTGAATGACCGATGTGTCGACACCTCTCTACTATGTGTCGACACCTTCACTTTGGCTTGAAACATGTCTTCTGGTGTATGACCGATGTGTCGACACCATGATGACATGTGTCGACACCTTCAACACTTAGGCTGAAAAGTGTTTCTCTTGGCACCTTTAAGCAATCCCAAAAACATCTACAATGTAAAGATTGTCCAATAAGCTTGTGTAGTGGTGTTCAATTATATCTAAGGCCAATTTAAGCTTAGAGAACTCTTGATATCATTTTCTTAAAAAGATTTGCAAATGTAGAATCTAAAGGTCTCAAACTAGTTGAAAAAGTTTGTTATCATCAAAATCAAAAATAGATTGTTTATAAAACAACCTTGGGCTAACAGCAACATACTCTGCCTACATGGTTGATGGCAACCACGTCAGACCTACTTACCCATCGACACATGTTACCAGTGGCCATCTCATTTGACACAACTTAAAACTGTGGGTCCCACATCCAACATGAATTTCTACTTTGGATTAAATAACCCTTGTCATTAGGTTAGTTAGTTAAATCCCTCCAGATCCAAAACAACCTTAACAAAAAAATCTCCAAATTTCTTCGAAAGGTCCCACATCTAAAGAACCCTAACTCCTCCCAACCGCTTTTTGATTTCGAATTGTTTCAACCAAGTTTTTATTGTTGGTGATAGTGATCTTGTTCTTCATCTTTGTTGTCTTATCCTCTGTCACGACATTCAAATCCTGCACTTTCTCGCTCCCTTCATCGATCTAAATCGCAGTCTGGACAGCCGCACCAAAATATTGTGCCTTGTAAAACGAATTCATTCCTTTCTTGTGAACCAGTTCTCATCTTCAAATAAATGGTGTTATCGAAGTTTGGAGAGATTTCGGGGGTTCTCATCTTCCTATGCCTCAATATTCGGTTGTGGCTTTCATCCTCTCGAGGGTAACACTTGGTTTGCTCTAGAAATCATCCACTTGAAGAGTCCTACAGTGATTTGGACTGCGAACGTAGACTCGTGGATTACCACTTCTAGTTATTTTGAATTTGGAAATAATGGGAATGTTTACATGGAAAGTCAGAATGTTAGGGTTTGGTCTACAAACACAACAGGAGAAGGAGCTACAACCTTGGAATTGCAAGATTCTGGAGAACTTGATTTTGCTAGGGGAAAATGGAAGAGTTCCGTTAAAGTGAGAAAGTCATGTTGGATGTGGGACCCATAGTTTCAAGTTGTGCCAAATGAGGTGGCATTGGTAACACGTGTCAATAGGTAAGTGGGTCTGATGTGGTTGCCGTTAGCCACGTGGGCAGATTTCATTGTCCTATCTGACAAAAGGACCAACGTGGAAATTTTTCATAACCCTAGTGGTCCCCGTAGAAAAAAATTTACTTTATGGACCAATCTGGGAATTGGTCAAACTCTAGGGACTAGCGAAGTAATTTAGTCTTTTTTTTTAAAAAAAAAATTATGGTAAGATTTGATGATCATAGCCCATGTGATTTTAGCTGCCTGTCCAGCAAGGGAGATTGTTGTAAATGGCTCTTGCGTGCATTGTTGCCAAGTCTTTGAGACCTTTTGGCTCATGACGTGCACTCTAACAGTGTATTTATTAAAATTTTACTTTTATCAAACACACTTTAAAATTTTACTTTAACTTTTATCACTAATTCACCGATTCTAATATCATCTCTTTTTTAACACCAATATAAAAATTTGATACAAATTTGAAAACATACTCACTGTAAATTTGTGAAATTGAAAACTAAAATGCAGTACGGATATATACAAAATATTCTCTAACCTTACCTATGTTATCATCAGATGTGACACTTTTCTTCCCCAAAAGCTGATTATTTATAATCCTGAAGTGATACCAACAAAATTACAGTTGGAAATTATATATAATTTCTGCTAACCTTTAGTGAAGTGAGTACAGTTACTTGCCCACAAAAAAAATATAAAAAAAAAACAGTTATACCCACTTTTCTGATACTTCAATATCAAACCTCTTGTTTTGGACAACCACCCCAAATTTTAATTTCTTATTATATATATCTTTTGTTTGAATTAGATAGATAGGTCGGACCACATTTAAAATTATATTATAGTTAGATGGTTTAAAGTGATTTTTTTTCTTAAATAAATATTTTCAAAATAGATATTTTTTATCAAAAAATTACCGATAATCTACATTTATGTCTTTACTAACTATGAGGAAAGAATATTATAGGAGAACTGTTACTGATTATGCATTAATGTATGAAAAGCATTACACAAAATCACCAGTTGAGGTGGATGAAAGCTTGGCAACCGACAGTGTTACTGTTAGCTGGAAAATTTTCAAGGCGGTAGATACCGAGTCTAGCCGCAAATTAAGGGCGGTAGATGCCAGCAGGATCTGCGGTGAATATAATAGAAGCCCCGCACACTCATTATTGCTCCTATCTATCCTCTTTTACTTCCTTTTGACCCATTCGATATGGTATTATGGTTAGAGATTCTTTACTCCTATTCTACTAATTGCATTTTCAAATTCCTGGATCTTCTAAGATTTGATTTCCATTCTCACCCATATATTATATGCTTTTTTCCAAAGCTGCTCCAAACAATACTATTCAAAGTTTACCTTAATCACTGTTGATCGATTGAACCTCTTCCGTCTACTCTTTTAAACCAAAATTGTATAATCTTAATTCTTAAATTAAATGGTCTAAATATCAGAGATACAAAACACATGGATCTCACAATATTGTATACGCGTTTGGATCACAAAGAAAATCTCTCGAATGTTTCCCTAACTACAGACCGAATGGAATCGAATCACATGTCCGGGTCACGTCATAATTAGGCTCATTTTGAGTTGTGGGTCATAGGACGAGTTGTGTGAAGATTCCGAGGCGATTGCAATGAGCAAAAATCTCATTGATCAGCCTAGACAAGGAATGTGCAATCTAGCTTCAAGGAGGAAGGAAAGAACCATGATTCAAAGAAGTACAAATTTGCCAATTTGGTACGTGTTTATCTTTATCTGAATTCGACTATTTAAGTTGAATTTAAAAAACAGAAAAATTGCATACCGAAACAAAGTCAAGTGTTATAATGAGAGAAAGGATAAGTAGAGGTACTTTCCTTCGCATAATACACTCTCTATGACTTTACCTACCCACCGTGGACGCAACAAAGACAGACCAGGAAGAAAAACCATACAAGGAAAAGAATAAAAGGAAACAAAAAAAAAAAGAACAGAAAAAGTAATTATCTTTTATGAATCGCGAACAACAATTTGCAGCTTATTTTCATTGTCATTGGAAGATAATGCTGCTGCCGATGAGGGTGGCAGTGGCACCGCTGCGGATCTCTGCCTTCTGAACTTGAAGACATACAGCAGAGCGGAGGCCAATAACAACGCGACACCTGTGGCACCACACGCCACGCTTGCCACCAACAACGCCTTCCTCACGTGATCATTATCATGGCCACTGTTCTTGCTCCACCACGACCTGTCGTCCGTGGAATTCGAATCCATAGGCTTCGGCATCGCCACGTTAGAGGAGGTCGACGTGGGCGAGGATCCCCCGAAAAAAGACCTCATCTCCGGGGCCGACCTCTCCTCTCCCCCTGCCGCCGATTTCTGGTACTCTAGCCCGTGATCCGACGGTCGCAGTTCATGGAACTCGGATTCTCCGTTGATGGTGGTCATGATCAGCGGCGCATAGATGGCGATCAACGTAACTAGTCCTCTCAGGGACACCATTGTGTTACTCTCTCAGTCTCTCCCCCTCTCTCTCTCGCTCGCTTAGCCTTGACGTTATTGTTCACCTTATGAAGAAGAGGTGGGAGACTGGGAGAGTACCTTATATAGAAACGAGAATACGATGTCGTTCTGTTGTCGTTAACTGCGCCCGAACGTCCGTTTTGTCCAAATACGGAAACAGAGTGGCTTCTTGTCGAAGACCAGCACAAGGAAAAAGGTGTCATGCAGCATAGTCGCCGCTTGGTTCTTTGTCGTTCACTGGGGAAATAAAGCAATGCAAGGGTTAATTCGTATTTTTCTTTTTGTCGGGTAATTTACGCTTTTATACCGATAAAAGTGGTCCATAGTCATAGACGCGTAAAAAAAAAAAGACTACCCTCTAATTGTGGTTCACGGGGCATTTATATGGAGAATTTGTACATGCACGCTGCCCTTTAATTGTGGTTCACGTGAAATGTATAATGAATAGGCAACACTTAAGGGTATGTTTGAGGGTGGTAATTTTGGATATTGAAATTTGAGAAATATTATAAAGTAAATATATGTTAGGGTAGTTGGTGAAAAAGTGAAAAGAGAGAAGATAGAAGATTTTTAATAAATATTATAATAACAAAAAATTATATGATGAATTTTTTATTATTAAACCTAAATTTTTGGGCCCAAATTATTTGGGCTCAAACAAGACTTTATTTGCAACTCAATAATTGTAGTTTTATGGATATGGTTTGTAATATATCATATGTTTTATAACAAAAAAATAATAATTTGCATCTTTTAATTAATAATTTTTTTTAATTTATATTCTAAACTAGCAAACTTGACATATCGCACATCAAGCTACTATTGTTTTTATGCTTTGCACCAAAGTTACCATTTGATTGTTACATTGTGTCAGTCGACACATTTTCATTGATTTTAAGGGAATAGTCATTTTGCGCCCTCAAACTATCAAAACAATCATAAACAGGGTCCCTCCCGATTACCAAAATTTTCTCGTTGAACTTTAGGATTACTAAGGGGGAGTTCGTTTGTGGAAATTTTGGATAGTAGAAATTTTAGGATATTGGTTTTGGTGAAAAATTGAAGATAGAAGATTTGAATGAATATTATAATAAAAATTAATTATTTGATGGAAGAGAGAGATTACTTTATAATTTTTTAATCAAGCCTGAAATTTTGAGGTGACAAAATTTCTACCAATGAACACCCCTAAATGTCATCAAATTGTGCCCTTAAAAAAAGATTCAACCGTCCAAATCATAACACATTGTAATACCCATCCCTCCCTCTATCCACGTATTTACTATGTTTTTATGTATATATGTGTTTTGTTGAACTACTATGTTATCTTATTTTTTTAACATAGTTTTTATGTTCAAAAGTTTTTGTGAGAATTGGTCGGATTGGTCGAATTGGTCAGATTGGTCGGATTTGTCTACTGGTCTACTGGTGTGCTGATGTGATGGTCTACTGGTGTGCTGGTGTACTGGTGTGGTGTGCTGGTCTACTGGTGTGATGGTGTGATGGTCTACTGGTGTGCTGGTGTGCTGGTCTACTGGTGTGCTGGTCGAATTGGTCGGCTAGGTCCGCTTGGTCAGGAGCGAAAGACCCGTTTCTCTTTCGATTACTTTCTACGTGTCTTCTTCGTGTGGTGGGCAGTAAATGCAACCTTACCATATCTTACCTACTCATTTAGGTGGGGCTTTATCATTGGAGCCTGAGATACGTGAGATGCGAGGGTTTAAATGATTCGTTAGGTGGCTTTACGTGATTGGTTTAAAATTTATGGCATAGACTCTTAGTTTACGGTAATAGGTTGGCCAAAAGGGATGTACGTACGAATGTTCTAATCTTATCTGTGCGACACGGAGAATAAAACAAAAAGAATAAGAGAGTTAAACCTTGCGACAGAAAAAGAGAAAGTGAGATAACGACAGAGAGAGAGAGAGAGAACTTCCAGAGAGGGAAAGTGATGTAAAATCTGGGGAGCTAAGTGATTGTCAGAGGGATAAGAGGGGGAAAATCTAAAGGTAAAGGGGAAAGCCATGTGACTCGGCCTGTCTCTTTTAGTCTTTTTCTTTCCTTTTCTAACCTATTCTTTGTTTGATTAGGTGTTATTTCATCTACCACCAAGTTGTACTCAACGCCTAGGTAAGGGATCTAACTTAATAGGAAGAACCGGGGGCGTTTTATACGAGTGTAGAGTAGTTTTGAATAAATATATATATACACTCAGTCATGGATAAAGAAAGAGAGCATGTTCAATGATTTTTTTTTATTCTACAACAAACGATTTGGATGTACTGTGTTGGGTAAAAGATGGAACCATTCCATATGTATGTAGGTTCTGCAACTGTTGTGTGTTGTTGATAAAAACATTAGTTTATTTTAAAAGAGTTGGTCTGAAAGCTCAGGAAATGCCCGGGCCAGTTTTTCTACAAAAAGCCCGGGGTTTTATTTGTTTTTCAAGGCCTGAAATTTCTCTTGTTGTATATTAAAAAGCCCGGAGATGTTTTATTTAAAAAGGTAACTCTGTTATAAAAAGACCCAGGTAGAGACCTTTCATTTGAAGGGTCGGATGGTTCAAACCTCTTTAGCCGAGAAGTTCATTTTAAAATGTATGTTGCAGTTTACAAAAGAGCCCAGGCAGGGATTTTACAAAATACCCGGAGTGTTTACAAAAGACCAGGACAGTCTGTTTACAAAAGATTCAGGGTGTCTGTTTATTTTAAGGACCCGGTTTTTCTTTACAAAAGCCCGGGTAGAAGCTTTTACAGTGAAAATGCCCGGGGTGTTGTGTTTCTAGGTCTAGGATGTGTTTTCTGGTTTGGTGACAAACTGTCCATGCTATTTCCATCCAACCTGCCCGGGAAATGCTTACAAAATTCCCTGAAAGTTTATTTTAGTTATATGTAAGTTCTTTTAATGGGATTAAATAAATAAGAAAAGAAAATTTGTATAAGTTGTTGGACTTACTCATTATTTCTATTGTGACAAAGTTGCCTTATATATGACAGTTGAAATCCATGTAATTTCTTTATTTTATTGGCATATTCAGATTATGTGGTATATGATTGTCATGAAAGCATATGAGACATGATGCATCTTCATGTCATGGGAATGAGAAATCTAATAATGAAATGATCGAAATGACCGAAACGATCGAAATGACCGAAATGAAACCCATACCCAGAGGTGGTCCTATGAACGGGTGACGGTACCGATCACAGTGGGATAGTGCAAGCCCCCACTGAAAGGAGTGAGTGGTATCCCTGGCGTGAAACAATATACGCTTGACCGGGTCCTGGTGCAAGGAGCATAGGACAGTCCCATAGAAGGGGAGGAGACGCACAACCCTGCTTTGGGGGATAGAACAGAGTAACGAAAGGACATCTCTATCGATCTCTGTCGACCTCTATCGAACCGGAAAATAAAAGAAAAGAAAAGTTCAAGTGTGGTTAAGTATTGCATATCATGAATGATATGTATGGGCATTGACATGAGACATGCATGCTTAACGCATACTGTGAACCATGTGACAGTAACAGAAAAGAAAGAACAAAGAAAGTAAAACGAATGGGAACCAATACATCATCATTGCATTGCATACAACACATAGTGTTATACTGTTAATAGTTATAAATGTTGCATGCTTATGATTATCATCTTATATATATAATTGTATATAACATGTCCCTTTCCCCCTTTTACTGAGTCTGTAGGACTCACCCTTATCTGTTTAATTGTCTTGTATGTACTATGGTTGCGGACCCTGGATATAGCAGATGTTGACCTTTATGAGTGAAGAGTACCTGGATGTTGACCCATACATTCTAGTGATTACGGTGTGGACGTATGTTACGGATTCATATGAAGTTTTTGTGGAATGTGAGTCTCAGTGGTACTATAAGGAACCTCCAGCAATTCTCGTTGTGGAGCTATTTGAGGATGTTCCTATCTCACCATCATCGCCACTAGGAGATATCGGGAAAAATGTAATAATTGACCTGACCTCTGACACTGAGTCTAGGGTTGACTAGAGATTCAGTCGTCATCTTTTTGGGTTCCCGTGATAGTTGTACAGTTGTTGGGGTTTATGGTTGTAGTATGGAAGCAGTAGACAGCTTCCACTTTTGTTGTACTTATTTTCTTTTACTTACTTCTGTTTTCCTTTAGACGGATGTTTTGTGAACTGTAACTCCTACCTCCTGTTTATATTGTACATTCTTTTACTTAGTGTTTAACTGTTATGTATGTTATGTTATATTTTTATTATTCAAGCTATACCTTCTAAAGCGGATATATATATTTATACCTTCTAAAACGGATATATATATATATTACATTTGTTTTACCAATAAAATTTTAAAAGTTTCCGCTAGCTTTTTCAACGTCAAAACTCATAGGATCATTTTGTCGTAATCCCCGTTTGTGTGCATATCATCGCTATAGGTGAGCCTAGGGGGTAAGTACGGGCACGGGGCGTGACACACATATTTTATAAATAAGTCATATGACACAGTTTTGACTGTCAAATTTTATTTCAAGGTGCAAATTGATTGATTTTAAAAGTTTGGAAGCTTAATGTGTCAAAGATGATAGATGGAAACTCTATTTGAGATTTCTTTAGTAGTTTGAGGGCATAAAATGACTTCCCCTTCATTTTAACATTGAGAAGGTCTTAATTCGTTCTCCTTTTATTGTTTCGTAGTACAATGTATCAATTTTTATAATTTGACTTCAAATTATAAAATATGTAGCAAGTAAAGGGTTCAAAGTGTAATTTTTTTTCATTCAACTTAATTTATGATTAGTATTTATGGACTAAGTGTGCATCAAAAAAGGAATATAATCACTAAGAGGTATCAAAACTTTATCTTATATAATCACTAAGAGGTATCAAAACATTATCTTCTTGAAATTACTTTTCGTAACATATTTTTTAGGTAACGAGAACAATTTGTTGCATTCAGCTTTTGTGGACAAGACTCGGATAGATCTGACCTAGCTAAAAAAAGCACTAATCAGACTAAAAGCACAATGACAAACCATGAACACTTAAACTAACTACACAATTCAAGTTTCATTTAAGTTAAAAGACTTTCTCGCAGATAGTAAGATTCGAACTCACGTTAACCCACTAAATACGGTTCATCTAGGAGTAGAAGTATGTCTTCCCAATCATTAAACAATCCCCCTTACGTTTTTTTTCATATTTCAAGATAAGAGTGGTTAGAAATTATGAACTCCAATGTAGAGTATTGACTCAATCAAGAAACACAACTCCTTTGTCTAGTGTTGTTCACCGGTACTGGCGGTGGGCCGGTTAACCAGCACCGCCATTGATACCGGTACCGTAAATCGCCCTCCGCTTAGTAGCGGGGGCGGTACCGGTTGTTATTTTCACCTGTTAGCAGTGAAAACAGCGGTGGCAGTGAAGTGAAACTGCCCACCGCTAGGCGGTTCACCGCCACTACCGCAATTTATTTATTTTAAAAAAAAATTAAAGCCAGGAAGAGAGAGAGAGGTGCTGGGGAGAGAGATAGAGAAAAGAGAGAGGGATAGAGAGGTGTTGGGGAGAGAGAGACAGAGGGGGAGAGAGGTGAAACATGAAAGAGACTCGAGAGAGAGGTGAGAGACGGAGAGAGAGAAGAGAGATGCTAGAGAGAGAGAGATAGTGAAACATGAAAGAGAGGGAGGGAGAACGAGATAGAGAGGTGAGAGAGAGGTGAAAGAGAGGGAGAGGCAGAGTGGGAGAGAGTTGAGAGGGGTAGTGGGAGAGAGGGGAGAGATAGAGTTGAGAATTAGGGAATTCAAATTTAAATGGAAATCAAATCTCACCTAAAAATTATCTCTCTATTACCCAACAATTTTTAATGTACATTTAAATTCTTAATTTGCATTTAAAGAGAGAGAAATGAGGGAGAGAGATGCTAGTGAAGAAAATTAAGAATTAGGTGAGGGAGAGAGATGCATTTAAAGAGAGGGATCTCCCTAGTCCCTCCTCCACTTCATCTCTCTCTCTCTCTCAATCTCTCTCCTCGTCCCTCTCGCTGTCTCCTTGTCAGTTGTCCACCTCTAGGTCCTCTCGGTAGTTGTGAGTTCTCTCTCTCTCTCTCACTTGTCCGGTTAATCGCCACTGGCACCGTTAGGTACCGGTCACTGATATAATCAGTGCTGGGAGAGCTTGGAATTTTGGAGACACCGCCCAAGGCGGTGGCAGTGGTGGTGGGGGCATAACTGCCACTGTCGATGCACAACCCTACCTTTGTAAACATTCGTGTTTGTGGTTGGGTGCCACGTGTTGTATACAGTACTCAATTGCTCTACATTATTTGGACAAGTAATTAGTTTAATTATTTTTTGGATAACAAAGAAAATCCGTAGCACGAGAAAATTCCAAATAATTGGTCTTTATATATATCCAATTATAAGATAAAAGAAAAGAGTAAATAAAGAGCATGGTACCACGTACAGATATAATAAATGTTCATATAAAGTCCCCCATACTCTGTCTTAATATGTGTAGGCCAGAGTCTTCACGATTCATTTGTTTTTATATGATCAATACATTTATATCTTGTCTACCAACCTATACACGGTTACTTAGATATACAATATAATAAGATACTATATAACAAATCATTACAAGGGACAAAGCATTCACTTGTCCTACTGCCCACCTCGGGCTCTACACCATCAAGAACCGGAGAATTCTAAGCTCAAGGACGATATCTTTTGCAAAAGAATTTGAAGAGTCTTTTCGCTTTCCTCTCTTTTCTTTTCTGTCTGGCCTCAAGGCTCAAAACAGCAATTACAGCTTCATGATCAAGGATCCTTCTTTGCCCTTCTTTTGAGGACGGGCGTACGTTAAAGGTCCACATTCCTCATACCAATACAAGGTCTTCAAGACAAGAATTGGGACGAAAAATCAAACATTGGGACCCTGACCGAGCTGTAATGCAAGTGAAATTTTGCCTGATCAGAAGAAGGATCTTGGCCCATTTTGAGCCTGAAATGTTGTAACCCCATAATTTTGATTCAAAATGGAGTACTCTCACTTTGTACTTTCAGTGACCAATAAAATGAATCCTTACCTTTCTTAACACAATAAAACGATTTGGTCACCGAAGCCCTTATTTTTAGCGGCGTTTTAAAACCGTTGGTATAGTCCAAAAAGAGGGAGCAGCGGTCAGAGGCCGCTGCTATAGCCCAAAAAACGCTGGTATAGGCCAAAAGACCTACTACACCAACATTTTTTAGCCAGCATTTTTTTAAGCTTATAGTATGTGTTAGCGTCTTTTTTTTGTATGTGGCCACATTTTTAAAACCGTTTAGTATATTTTCCTAAACATGCTTTTAAACAGTAATACAAATTTAAATTAATAACACAATTAATTGTGTTACAAAGACCGCTGCTAAAAACTCCGTTGTCTTTTAACATCGGCCTTTTTAACGGCGGTCTAGAAAAAGGCCGCCGAAAGTCACCTATAGTGGCGCTTTTGTAGACCACCATTAAAAAGACCGCTATTAAAAGATAGTAAAATTATTTAACATCGGTCGTTTTAACAACGGTCATAAAAAGTGCTGCTATAGATGATTTTCAGCGGCATTTTTCATGACCGTTGTTAAAAAGACCATTGATAAAAGACAATGAAATTATTTAACAACAGTAAAAAAAACGTCACTATAGGTGACTTTAAACGGCACTTGTTATGATAGCGGTAAAAAAAAAGATGTTATAAATTGTTTATACTTTTATATTATATGTCAGTATATATACAAAGTATGTAAAGAATGAATAAACTTTCTATACAAGCACAACCTAAAAAAATTACTCAAAGATATGTTCGTTTTCACAGTTTTTTCAGGATTCTGAGTATATTCACACTACTACCACTGAACATATTCAGAATTCAAACACAAACACCAATACATTTTACACAATCTCCAACAACTTTTTAATTTTTTATTCAACATAAATTTTCTCTCTCTATACTTTTTCACATAATTCCAATATTTTTTATTAAACAATTACATCAAATCATTTCTCTCTCCACTTTACACAAACACCAATAAAAACACTATTCAACATAAATATTCACAACTTCTCTAAAATCGTACATTTTTGCTCAAAACGAACATAACCTTGGTTAATTCAATACCAATGAAGTCATTATTGTATAGTTTAGAAAACATTTATTATCATACTTATAATGAGCATATATGTTTTGAATAATTAGTAATATAATACTATTTAACTATTACATATTATTTAATTTCAAACAAAAATATATTATGAGATTAGCTTATGAAATTAAAGTAATAACTTAATATATGGTCTTAGAGGCTATGATTTAGTCATTAGGTAGGTACACATATATATATATATATATATATAGTACTTAGGTTAATTAGCACATATATATCATGTATATATATATAGTATAATATATATAATGTATTGTGACAACAATATTATATGGAATTTGTTTTTTACTACAATGTAATATGTATAAGTATATAAGTGTACCCACATGTATTGTGACTCAATTTATTATATAATAAAACAAGACTTTTAAAAAATGGATTATAAGTATATGGATATTTATATAAGCAATAAGTATGTAGGTAATTAAAGTGAGATTAAAGTTATTAATAAAATATGGAATTAGAGGGAGTGTTATGATAATTGAAGTTGTTATATGATATATTTTAAAGCACATAATTTAATATATGGTCTTAGAGGCTATGAACTAGTCATTAGGTATATAGGTACATACATATAAAGTATTTGTACATATTAAGATTATATATTTTATATAGTATAGTATGTCACTCATGTATGATATATTGTGTATGATACATTTGCATCATTTATAGTATAATATGTCACTCTTGTATTTGAAAAATTTTATTTTAAAGGAGCATATATCATTTATTGACTAAATCTAAGTAGTTTAGATTTATGTCACTCATATGTCATTAACATAATCCAATATATTGAACATAAAGTGATATTAGCTTATGCAATTAAAGTACATAACCTAATATATGATCTTAGAGGCTATGATTTAGTCTTTAAGTAGGTACATACATATAAAGTACGTAGATTAATTAGATAGGTACGACTTTCTCAGAGACTAATCAACTGTTGTCGCTAAAAATATCTCTTGCGACAAAAAAATTATTTTGTCGCTAAATAATTAGTATAATATATATAATGTATTGTGACAACAATGTTATATAAGTATACTTGGAATTTTTTTTACTAAAATGTGATATGTATAAGTATATAAGTGTACCCACATGTATTGTGACTCAATTTATTAGCATATATCATGTATATGATAAACACATATAACAAATCATGCAATGTTATATAGAAAGCATTATATTTTTAAATTATAACACAAACGCTGCTACAGATTTGGTACCTACAGCGGCGGTCATAGAGTACCCACCTTTAGCAGCGTTTGTGTCATCAAACTCTGCTAAAGGTGGGTCTATAATAGTGTTTGTTGTCACAAACGCTGATATAGGTCTAATTAAGAATTATAATTTTATTTATTAATTATAAGTTAATTAATGTAAAAAATTATTTTATATGTTATTATAATATTTTTAACATATAATAATATATGTGACTCAATTTATTATATAATAAAATAAGACTTTAAAAAAATGGATAGTTATAAGCAATAAGTACGTAGAGCAATACATATGTACTTTTTAAATTTTAAAATTTGACACCAATTTTATTTAATTATTTTCTTTTCTGACACTAATTTGACACGTCAGTTGTCCATGTGGCTTTACAATTTTACTTTACCCGAATAAAAGAACAATATACAAATAAAAATAAAGGGGTAAAGTCATAGTTAGCCCCCTATATTTGGGACAAAATCAAATAGCTCCCTTAACCTTCAACAATTTGAGACTAATAACTTGAGACCCATAACGTTCAAAACATATCAATCTTTGCCCCCGTCTAAATCAGGCCATGCAAAATGACTAAAATGCCCTCCAAGGCTGAATTTTAATAAATAAATAAAAAATTAAGAATTAAATTAAAAATAAATAGATTATTGAAATAGAGTTTCAATAGTTTTATTTAAAAAAATATCAATTTTTAAAAAATAGTAATCTTAAAAATATATATCATTTTTATTTTTAATGAATTGTTTTAATTTTTTAGTAATTTTATTTTAGAGGGCATTTTGGTCATTTTTATATTTTTCCATCTTGCTGATTTAGAATAGAACGAAGATCGGTAGATTTTTATTTTCCGAAATATAAGAGGTATGACTGTACCCAAAATAAATTAAACAAACCGAAACATTTGTCTTCCCGCGCGCGCTGCACCGAAACATTTGCCTTCCCTCCATGAGTTATGGTCTCATTATACCACACTTACAAACATTTGTCTTCCCTCCCATCCCCCCTCAGAAAAATTTCCCTCCCCTTCCGATCCACTCCATTTGCGCCTCACCCACCCTCACAGCTCGTCGATCCCCCATTCGAATGCTCTCAGCTCGCCGAGCACCGCCCTGTCTCTCCTGGTCTGCCTGCTACCGCCCTTTTCCACATTCGGCATTTGAATTTTTGCCTCTTTCTCTCACTCGATCTGTCGTAGCTGTAGCCGTCAGCCGCCAGTCTTTCTCTCACTCGGTCGCGGTCACTGGTAAGTAGAAATCTCTCTATTCGTCAACAACCTCCACGTTTTCTATCCGATCTGAACCTCTAATTCTCTTATCTTTGTTTTCGGAAGAAATGGGGAATAGATCCAAAATGAAAAAGCCAGAGAAATTGGGAAAGTGGAAGGTGACCCCTGTTCAAGTCGCGTTCATCGTTGACCGTTTTCTCTCCGACAACAACTATTCTAAAACTCGCTCCATTTTCAGAACTGAAGCTTCTTCTCTCATCTCCAAATCTCCCATTCGAGAGGTACCCATTCTGTGTTTTTTATTTTTTCCAAAATGGGTTGGGTTTAAAAAAAATCTACCAAGTGGGGTTTATTCATTCTGATGTACTAAAATGAGAATTGTTGGGGTTCTTGATTATGGAAGGCCCCAAAGAGACTGTTAAGTTTGGAGGCAATGTTGAACGAGTATATTTGTTTGAAGGAGCAGAAGGTCATGGTGGATCAAGAAAGGCTTCGATTGGAGCAAGAGAAATCTCGGGTTCAGACTCTTGCAGGGTATGCAGGCTGTCATGAACACTTACAACACTAGCGGGGGCCTGCCATGGCCACTAAATTTTTCCGCTGAAGCTACGAGATCAGTTCAACCAGCCTTCATGTTGTATCTGCCCTGTTTTTCAACTTCATTTTAGTGATTCTCTAGTGAATTTCATTTGGTGCTATTCTTATTCTAGTATATCTAAATGCTTTATGATCCCCTAGTTGGTAGAGATGGGACCCTGAAGAATGTGAAGTCCTAACTACGTGGATACTCAATTAAAATTGTATCTATTTCTCAATTGGTCCTTTTTACCGAACAATATCTTCTTCTTCTTTTTTGTCCCATAGATCAGGGTGGAGTGTGGGAGTTGTATTTTACCTGTCAAGATTCTAATCTATTCTTGTTGTTAGAGCATTGGGTCTTGAGACATCTGTAGAACTCCAGCAAGTCAACTTGGTACCTTACTTTTATTGTGATGCATGATTTACAGGTTCTGGATGAGCTTCATCGCCAACCTGTGTTTGTTAGAGTGATTGCTTTTGTAGGTGGTAAATTTATTTGCTAATCATATTATTTACAGTAAGCAGTTTCTACTTGTATTCTATTGAACTGGTTAGATAATAATGTCGATAATGATCAAACCGATAGGTGTTATATTTGCTTGGCTAAGTATGAGGAAGGGGACAACATCCGAGTTCTGCCCTATCACCATGAGTATCATGTGTCATGCATTGATAAGTGGCTCAAAGAGATTCACAGGTATTTATTCTTGCCACCTGCCTCTTTTCCTTGTTTTAAGTAGTGGGTGAATTGCTGTAGTTTCCTGCTGCTCATGCATTTTTGCTGGTTGAGTTTTTTGGGGCCCACTAGGTTTGCAATGTGTGTTCAGATGGAATAAAAAGCAATCAGAGGTCAATCTTCTGATGGATGAAGAAAAAACACGACTAGTTAGTCTTGAGAGTGAGAAGGTGCATTTTAGCCTGCAACTTATATTTTGAAGTTGATCCAACTTGTGTTTAATCTCATTTCTTTGTGATGGATTTTCATTTTACTATATTATAGTGAAGTTTTAGAGTCTGCATTTATTTGGCCCCATAGCCTGGCTTGTATTTATCACTTAGCATTGCCCTTTAATCACGAGCAGGAACATCATGATCTTTTTTTGGCCACTCTACCAGCGATTGAATCTTCACTTGAGGTATGCTAGAGTACCGCTCCAAGTATTTTAGCTACTTAAAAGAAATGAGCTTTTCTAATTTGTCCTTTTAATTTTAAGCTTTAACTTGACTTTACAAAATTTATGTTCCATTGATTTGCTGATGTTCTAAATCAATATGAGCTTGCCTCTGCTGTTTCTTGTTGAGCTGATCAAGAGAGGTCTGAACTTATTTTGCACGAGACAACAGCAAATTCAATAGTTTCTGAAGCAACTTCTAATTCAGAGAAAACTCGTACATCATTTGAAATTCAAGCTCGAGAATTTGCTCAAGCAAAGGTTTTCGTTGCTGAGAAAGCTCAAGATGCAACAACTTGGATAGAACATGGAAGGTGTTGATGGTGTACTTCACCTACTTTGCTAATGCTAAGATTAAAGTTATTTTTATTTTATGTTAGAAAATTGTAGACTCTTGTTGTAAGATTTGGTTATTATCCTTGTTCTTAGTTTTTTACATTAATGAATTATGGTTATTAAAATAAATTTGTATTACAAATTAAAAATGCAGGTGTTTTAATAAATATAGTTTTTGTAACAAATTTTAAGCCTATGCTAGTTGTTTTAAAAACGCCGCAAAAAAACGCTATTGTAAATCAAGACAAATGCTGCTAAAAAATCGCTCCTATAAGTGGGGAAACGCAAGCGTTTTTAAAAACGCCGCAAAAAAATTGTTGTTTTAAATCAGGACAAACGCCAGCGTTTTATACAAACGCTGCTATAAACGGGGAAACGTCAGCATTTTTAAAAACGCCGCTAAAAAACGTTGTTATAAATCAGGACAAATGCCAGCGTTTTTATATAAACGCTGCTATAAGCGTGGCAACGCCAGCGTTTTTAAAAACGCCGCTAAAAAACCTCTGTTATAAATCAGGACAAATGCCAACGTCTTGTACAAACGCTGCTAAAAAACCGCTGCTATAAGCGGAAAAACGCCAGCGTTTTTAAAACCGTTGCTATAAGTTGGGAATCACCAGCGCTTTTTTAAAACGCCGCTAAAAAACCGTTGTTGTAAGATGGGGAATTACTAGCGGTTTGAAAACGCCGCTAAATGACCACTGTTAAAAGTAGGGAATCATCAGCGTTTATGAAAAACGTTGTCGAAGACATTCCCGACGGAGAAAAGACAGCGGTCGGAAAACGCTTTTAAAAACCGCTGGTAAAAGTTTAGCGGCGTTTTTTGGGCTTTTGTCAGCTTTTTTCCGACCGCTGTTGTATCCCCATTTTTTTGTAGTGTGTGGTGGCCAAAATTGTGAAGAAAATTGCAGGATGGAAACATAGTTTTCTTTCTGGAGGAGGGCTTTTAATATTACTTAAGCATTCTTAAATAATGTCTATTCATATTCTCTCGGTCCTTGTTGTTCCCAAGGTGGTGATCTCTAAGATTCTTAAATAAATAAAGGTCATTTATTTGAAATGCTACGCCTTCTTCTGTTATGATTAAACGAGGTGATTCAGCTTTCAGGAAATCGGTGTGTTCTTGCATTCCTAGTGTCATGCAATCATCGTTTTGGCAAATAGTGGATGGTCAATTGAATTTTTGGTTCGACAATTAGACAGTAATGGTCATTTATCTATCGTTCCCAATATTATTTCGTCTTGTCCTTGACTGCGAAATTGTTCAAACACTCTCATTTGGAAAAAGATGATCCTAAAAGTATGTTCATAACTTGAAGCTAATTCTGAGGTTCATTAATGGTGTCGTTTGATATGGCATAGGTTTCTTCCCAAAAAGATGTCGTTAGTTATGTGGCGATTGATTTATAATTTTTACCCGTTGAAGCTCGCATTAGTTATCTTGGTATTCTTATGGTTTCTTCCTAAACAGATGTTAGTTATGCTCGCAAATGTAAATTGTTTTGTGGAAAGCCATGTCCGGATCATGTGCTCAGTTCAAATATAATGGCAACTCAAGTTTGAGAATTTTTTTGTTCTAATGTTCCTTGGGGTGATCCGGGATTTCTTCTTGGTGGCGTAAAGGTCAAAATAGTTCTCAAGTGGGTATTCGTATTGGTTTACTTCCTTCTATTATTTCTTAGGCGCTTTAGCGTGGTCGCTCTATGGTTAGAATGGAGGAGGGAGAAATCTGAGGCTATCTATAACAATCATATGTTTGATTAGGGGCAGCATTATTTAGATTTCTCAGCAGATTAATTTGGTGTCTCATTTTTCAAGTATTGATAAAGAGTATTCTTCAAGGTCTTAATTTTCTAGTTTCAGTTTCGATAAGATCCTCGCCTAAGTTTGTGTCTTGGACTAAACCTGCAAATAATTTTTATAAGCTCAATTTGAATATGAGTAGTTTTGAATAATCCTAGTATAAATGGTGGAGGTGGTGTAGTTCGGAATAATAAAGGTGATATCATTGTTGGGAAAATTGTCATATTTCCTTAAAATTGTAAAGGAAATCCCTCTGCCGCATCTCTATAAATTGCCAACTGCCAAGGGAGATTTTAGGTTAATTAAAAATAGATTTGTTGTTTTTTCATTTGTTCTACTTCTATTGAAAATATTAGGCCATATATCATTGTTGATTGGTGATTGCTGAATATTTTCCCCTATTATGTTTCGTTTTTAGGGTTTGTAATTTAATAAATTTGTTGTTAATTGAGTTATATATATATGATTATATATATAAGAATAAGGTTGTTGTTAATTGATTTGCTTGTTAATTGATTTTTATATATATGATTAGATATATAAGAATAAGGTTGTTGTTAATTAATTTTAGATATAAGATTATATATAAAAATAAGGTTGTTGTTAATTGATTTGCTTGTTAATTGATTTTTATATATATGATTAGATATATAAGAATAAGGTTGTTGTTAATTGATTTATATATATATGATTATATATATAAAAATAAGGTTGTTGTATATGATTCGTATATGATTCCATATGCTTGTTAATTGCTTGACTGTTGTTTTATTTTGCTATTTGTACGTTTGTACGTTTTGTTGTTTATCACTTATTTGTACTTTGATTGTTAATTTTAGGTGCTTTTTATTTGCAGATGGATACTCTACCACAATCACAGTCAAGTAGTAGTGCTACTGCTATGTCGGCCTCAGTATCGTGTCCGACTATTGGATCTGGGTCCACTCCGGATTCTGAGACAGTGGGATCCACTCATGATGAAAGTGGACGACCACCACGCCCTGAACCCAAAAAAAGGAAAAACTCGAACCCTTCTGATATATGGTTGCATTACACCAAGGTACCCAACTCTGATCCACCTAAAGCAAAATGTAATTATTGTAAAAAGGATTTTATGGCTCATCACAAGAATGGGACATCGGGGTTATGACAACATCACAACATTTGTCCATATTTCAAGAGAAAGAGGGGGGTCAGTTAGATGTTGGACAAATGTTTTTGACTCATGATGCTGAGAAGTCAACGGAGTCTGATGTTGGAACGATGGGAGTGACACGTAAGTTTTGTGAGAAAACTATTAAAGATCTGATTGCTAGGATGATTATTATCGATGAGATGTCTTTTATTGCAGTTCAGAAACATGGATTTAGGAATTTAATTAATTATCTGGAGCCTAGATTTTAAATGCCATCTAGGATAACAATTATGAGGCTTTGTATGAAACTTTATTTGAAGGAGAAGAAGAAGTTGAAGCCATCTGATTCGAACGAATGGGTATAGAGTGTCTTTTACCACAGATACTTGGACATCGATTCAAAATTTTAATTATATGTGTGTGACTGGACACTTTATCGATGCTAATTGGACTTTGCAGAAGAGAATTTTGTCTTTTAGGAGGGTGCAAGATCATAAGGGGGTTAGTATTGCTAAGGAAATAGAAGATTGTATGAATGACTGGGGGATACAAAAGATTCTTACAATAACAGTTGACAATGTCTCCTCTAATGACACTGTCATTGAACATTTAAAAATGAGGCAATTGCAAAAAGATACTCTAGACGTAGGGAGGATTGTTTGTGGCCATGAATTCCTACACTTGAGATGTTGTGCACATATTTTGAATTTGATTGTGTCTGAAGGGATGAAAGAGGTTGATAAGTCAATTGCTAAGGTTCGGAATATGATCAAGTATGTTAAGTCATCACCCCAAAGGTTAGACAAGTTTAAAGATTGTGTGCAGATTAAAGAGATTACATGTACTCAATTTTTGACTCTTGATGTTACACTCGTTGGAACTCAACTTATTTGATGTTGGATGTGACTTTGAAGTATCGAGAGGTATTTGAGTTGATGTTGGATGAGGATGGGCATTTTATATTGTATTTGGGCGAAGAGGGGCATGGGAGGAGAGGATTAGGCCCCCCCACACTTGAGGATTGGGAGCACATCCGTCACTTTGTAAAATTCTTGAAGTTATTTTATGAAGTAACAGTAAAAATGTCGGGATCAAATGTGTCTACAACTAATGTTTACTTGGAGGAGTTGGCTAAGATACATAGCCATTTGGACAAGTATGCTTCTATTAATGATACTTTGCTTAAAGAGATGGCATCCCGCATGCAAATGAAGTATAACAAGTATTGGGGTTATTTGACTTCTGTGAATAGACTTTTATTTGTTGTTGCATTGCTTGATCCAAAAAACAAGATGGTTGTACTGAATTATTGGTTTAAGAAAGTAATGGGAGTAGCGGAAGGCGAAGTTATGGCATTGAATGTGAAGGGTACTTTGGAACGTTTGTTTATGGAATATAACAATGACAACCGTGGTGGTGTCAGGGAGGTGGGTGGCAAGGATAATGTGACTATGGGGGATAATGAGGAATGAGATGAATTTGATCTTGTAAAGGCTGGTAACCAAATTTCAGACCTCAAATCTGAGGTTGAGAGATATTTATCAGAGGCAGTTGATCAAAGGCTCCTTCATTTAAAATTTTGCTTTGGTGAAACGTTAACTCTCATAAGTATCATATCCTTGCCCGCGTAGCTCGGGACGTGTTGGCAATTCCTATTACCACTGTACCTTCTGAGTCAGTATTTAGCACTGGAGGTCGGATTGTGCTCAAAATAAACATTAGTTGTTGGCCCCAAAAACTGCCGAAGGTCTCATTTGTGCTCAAAATTGGATGAGATGCGACCCTATTGTGGAGGAGGAAGACATGACTTCTGATATGACAGAAGATCCACAAACTTATACGATTGACTTGAGTAATTTTATTTCTGTTTTTGTTAGTTTATTAGTTTGAATAGTATTTTTATTTTTATAAATTATAACTTGGTGTATTTAAATATATTGTGTAGAGTTATCCATCTTGGCGACGGAGATCGAGGAGTAGAGATTTGAAGGAGTTACCAGTCTTTATGATGTTCTTACAGTTACTTTTGTAAGTTTATTATTTTGAATTTTATTGGTTGAGACTTTAGATTCTCATCTTGTTGTAATGTTCTCTAAGTTTATTATTTTAGATTTTATTAGTTTGGACTTTAAATTCTCATCTTATCTTTTATAATGATCTTTAATTTTATTGATTTTGGAATTTTGATTTTATTAGTTTAGATTTTATTGATATGTGATTAATGGACCAACAGAAAAAAGAAAAAAATACATTAGGCCAAGTGAGTAAAATGTTAAAAAAATGGTTCAATATGAATGTAGGATAACCGGAAACCGTCACCGCTAAACCGTCACAGCTAAGAGTTGGTTTTTGCCCTTAACGGTGTAAGTGGCAATTATTTAAAACCGGTCAACCCCAGTGTAGGTGCCAATTTTGACAAAAACCGGCATCTACACCGGGATTGAACAGCCCTATGAATTAGCTTTCGTTTGCTTACGGAAAAGAATAGACGTCGAGGCAAGATAACATGTAATCACGGCACCCAATCACCTTTGGCCGTCCGCTATTCGAATCACGAGCAGTGACGCCATCCTTTCTCACCAGATAAGCTCGCAAGGGAGCCGCGCTTTCCAGCTCTCCATTCAAACAATCAACGAGCAGCAGACAGCAGTACCGAGTTCACTCTTCCTTAACTGGATAGAGAGCTCAACAAAGAAGAAATCGAGTCTCCTAAGTTACCCTCCGGACCATGGGTAATTACTCGGAGGGCCACATTTGCCAGTGTCTGAGCCGCCTATCTACCGTGCCGTGCGGCGTAATGTGGTGGTCACAATCAGCGGCGACCGGCAAAAGACAGGCGAGCAATTTGTGGAGGAAGTGCTGTGTCTGGCTCGCGGGCTGCTCGAACTCGGCGTCGGTGCCGGTGACATCGTCGCCATTTCTGCCTTCAACAGGTTCTCGCTGAAACGTTATTCGATTCTTTGAACAGTCATAGTTCAAAGCCAATGAGTCTTGTCAGGAAGCATTTTCAGGTAATGTTAAGTAACTATAAACTCATAATTGAAAGCTAATGGCGGTGATCAATTTTGTTGCAGCGATATGTACTTAGAGTGGCTCCTGGCCATTGCGTTTGTCGGAGGGATAGCTGCTCTTCTAAATTACCGATGGGTGAGCGCTGTCTTTAGAAAATTTAATTTACCTTCTGTGGTGTCTAATGTTTTATTTTCCTTTTTTTTTTTTGCTTCAACATACAGCTCTGAAGAGGCAAGAATGGCAATGCTGGTTTTGAGGCCAGTTATGCTGGTCACTGATGAGGGCTGTCACAGCTGGTTCTCAAACCTCCAACACAATGATGTACCTTCCATAAGGTGGCATGTTTCTTTGAATTCTCGCACCTCAGACGTCATGAAGATAGGGAACGGTAAGTTGTTTTGGTGATAAACGTATGAAGCCTCCACCGGTACTTTGATTTACGTACTGTTTTACAGTATCTTAGTTGCTTCCTTCATTTTTCCTGTGCTGACAACCAAAACGCTCAAGAAGCATTCTGCATGGTCTGCACCTATAGACTACTGCTGGGCACCAGAGGGCGCTGTTATAATATGCTTCACTTCAGGTACAATTGCAGTTTATTTTTTTGAAATACTTCTTGTATGTTTTATGGGGATGTTGACGTCATCAGAATCATTTATGATGACAGTCTTTTCTTAGTAAATCTCTAGAAAGCAGTCTATGAGGATCGGGTTTGAGAGCTTGGTAGAGTTTCTTCAGTCCTAAATTTCATACTAGTGATGTCTGGGTGAAGAGATAATGGAACAGAGGCAGTTCTGAATCTGCTCAAGAATCTGTTTAATGAAACCAAGTAAAAGTTTGCATCATATAGAATCTTAAGTAGCAGTACAAATCTAAGATTATGATTTTTGGTAGTTTGTTTGGTTTGTTCTGTTATGTACAGGAACCACTGGAAGGCCAAAGGGAGTTGCCTTAAATCATGCTGCATTGATTATACAATCCCTAGCAAAAAGTTGCTATTGTTGGTTACAGTGAGGATGATGTATGCTGTCTACATGATATGCACATGCTCATTTTATGTTATCCGTACAGCTCAAGCAACTCAGGGAAGAATGACTTTTGAATTTCGTTGTTTGGGGATTTGTAGGTTTATTTGCACACTGCACCATTGTGTCACGTTGGTGGTCTTTCATCAGCCATGGCAGTGCTAATGGTTGGAGGTCGCCATGTCATAATACCTAAATTCGAGCCTAAATCAGCCCTTGTAGCCATAGAGCTATACAGTGTGACTTCTCTAATAACTGTCCCAGCAATCATGGCTGATATAATTTCCTTAACCAGGTAAACCACACGATCCACTATTTCTGAACATATGTTTGAGGAGGATGCTTCTGTGGGATTGGTATCTTTTCCTGTATGTTAGTGTACAATATTTCAATTAGGTACGAGTTTGTGTTTATGAAAAGCTGTGATAAACTATTGTGCTATATATTGAGATCATACATATAATTTTCAGCGGTGCTGCTTAGATTACACAGATTTAATCATGTCCTCAATATTTGCAGACAGTAATATAGACCCGGTCTCAATATTTTTGTCCTCATAGCCTGTCTCTTCTAAATTATCCATGTAATCTCCTTGTGCCAATTTTTTAATTTCACTGGAGAAATTTAATACTACTGTCCTGTCATATTAAATCTTTTTTATGCAATGTGCATCCTATGATTTAATGTTTGCTATTGTATTTTAGGATGTATTGTAGTTTTCTCAGTCATGTTTGAAGGCTTTGTCAGGAAGAAGGAAACTTGGAAAGGGAAGGAGACTGTGAACAAGATATTAAATGGAGGTGGGGCTCTGTCAATGGAGCTTATCTTGGATGCCACCTTATACTTCCCAAGAGCTAAGCTTATCTCAGCTTACGGTAGGTATCTTTTATCCCACTTTGTTCCCTGATAATGATATGGAAGTTCTGCTGAGAAGTAACATGGAACCTTATAGATCTTAAGATATGTTTGGGAGCAACTTCAAGCAAGAGTGGCTTCCAATTGCCAAAAATTTGGTTTTTCTCCATACAATCTCAGTTTCAAGCATACACTTTTGAGGAGGGAGAATAAGGACATTAAATTGAATACCTTGAGTAGATGAACAAATATCCAGGGGCTTAACAAATACTTTCCCTTGATGAACAGGAACAGGAATCAAACTTCAACAATGATTATGGCTGCACCTTATAATGTTTACTATATTAACTCCACCTACCATGACCAGGCATGGTACTTTCAGTACTCTGCTATCAAAGTAATTACACTTTCATGTCCTTTGTGTCAGATGGTGCATTTAGGTTCGATTCCATTTAGGTGCATGCACAAATTTTTCAAGAGAAAAAAATAAGCCAAGCTTTAGAATTTGAGTAGGTAAACAAAAAGTCTACCTGTAAAAGGTCCTTAGCTTGTTGTCCATCCTATCTAATGAAGCCATGTTCAAGCTACATTGCAATATGCAGTAACTGTTCAATCACTTTCCACTATGATACTAGATCAGCTTTCCTTTGTGAACAGCTAGAATTGATGCTCTGTACTAACTAAATAACCGCAGACAATACCACTTATATCCATGCTAAGGAGCTGGGTCATTTGGTTGTGAGCAGTAGAATAGGTGGACAATCTAAGGCTGAATAAGTTTAGCATCTGAATTACTTGACTTAACCTAGCTGAGTTGGATTTCGCCCAGAAGCAAACTTCAATGAGCTTGGCATTTGGAAGAACTGGTCTTATCTATATACCTCCAGAATTTTTCAGCTGGCAAACCTTAGAAATTTAAGATTTCCTATTGCTGTTGGATATCGACTCTTTGGACATTTCTTTGTTTTTTCCCCTGGAATTCCTCTTTTACAATATGTAATCATGTTCCTTCTCCTTCTCTCCCTTTTTTTTTTGTTTGAATTGTGAAGGGATGACAGAGACATGCTCTTCACTAACCTTCATCACCCTCTTTGACCCAATGAGGGAAACCCTTGGCCTGCACCTTAAGACTGTTGCTGATACAAGATCTACTTCGGTTCACCAATCACAAGGCATCTGTGCAGGCAAGCCTGCACCCCATGTAGAATTAAAGATATGTACCGAGGACTCTGCCCCTGTTGGAAAAGTTTTGACTAGAGGTCCCCATGTAATGCTCGGTTATTGGGGCCAAATTTCAGCGAAAACATCTGACTCCAGCAATGAGAGATGGCTCGACACAGGTGATGTTGGGTCCATCGATGAGTATGGTAATTTATGGCTCATTGGACGACAAAAAGGTCTAATCAAAAGTGGAGGAGAGAACATTTACCCTGAAGAGGTAGTATACGTTGAATTAATGTCTATCCTCTATGAACTTGTGGAGAAATTTAGGGGTGAAAAACAGTTCTTTTAGAGTAGTGATAGAAACTCAGATAATGGGTATACAATTCACCACCGTTTTCTTTTCAAGTATTATTCAAAATTGTGCAGCACTAATGAAAATGTACTTTAAGATGTGTCTCTAGACTAAAGAATAGTTGTTTGGTGATAGGTGGAAGCTGTCTTGATACAACATCCAGGAGTAATTGGCGTTGTCATTGTAGGGATTCCAGATGCTCGCCTGACAGAGATGGCTATTGCTTGTATTCAGTTGGAAGAAAATTGGTTTTGGTCTGATACAAGCTTTAAACACATTGATGATAAGAAAGGGCTACTCTTATCCAGTGAAATTCTTCGATGCTACTGTAGAGAGAAGAATATAACAGCGTATGTGCAGAAGTTGAATGGTGTTAACCGCAGCGACTCCTCTCATACTGACTTCTGCTCGCTTTCTGTCTGTTTGCGTGTGTTGTATAATATTAAAACGAATGGTATAATGTCTGTTTCATTTTGTTCTTCCACAGGTTCAAGATACCTAAGATATTTGTTTTATGGAGGACACCCTTTCCAGTCACAACAACTGGGAAAATAAAAAGAGACCAAGTGCGAAGAGAAGTTATAGTACAATTGCAACCGTTGCAGAGCTGTCTATGACTCTTATTTGATTGTTTAGAGCACCAAACACAGATGTTGAGGTGACCAATCTATCAGCATTGTATTCCGACATAGCACACATATCTGAAAGAAACCGCTGCAATCCGGGACAGCAGGTGTGGACGTCAAACTTGTTCAATTTTGGACATAGATGCCAGAGAGCCATATTATAGGCCCTGTAGTATGATTCAAGAACTTCCACTGGCTTACTTGCTGTATTCATGTTTCAATTCAACTGTTTAAGACACTGCAGAACTCTTTTTAGGTTTTCATGGTTGTAACAAATGAGCGGATTCAACACCATCAATTCATTCTATTGAAGCAGTTTTCTATTTTAAAATAGACCAGCTCGGAACAAAAACTCCATCGATTCCTTACTCAAAATAATCTCTTGTTGGTTCAAATCCCTGCTGCTTTCGAGAAGAACAATGATTGTATCATCGAAAGATTCAGACTAAGAGGTGTGATCTATCGGTCTTAAATTGTCATTCAATTCAAGTGTTTCTGGATTGGCTGCAGAGAACAGATGAGCTTCTGCTATTTCTCTCTATAAAGGGGCATCAATATGGTGTCTTATCAATTTTTCCCAAGTCATTAGATAAAGCAGTAGAAGACTGAAGTGAACTGAGGTAGGCATGAATAGCTCAAAGGAGCTCAGCAGGTAACTCCATCAAACATGTTTTTTTTTTTTTGATGATGCAAACTGAATCTGAATATCAAGTAACAATGCATCACTGTATGGTAAGCACAGGAGACAATATACCCATTGCCCAACTGAGCAAGGACTGTATGATAGTAGTTGAACTTTTACTTCCGAAACTACATTTCGGTAAGTGAAGTCCATTTAGGCCAAATCTTAACAGAAATGAGAGGAACCAACGACAGTTTAGTTGATTTCGATTCAACTGGTCGGTTGGAACTTGGATCAGGTACTTCTGGTAGCCCATTTCAAATGCATACAATATTAGTTATAGCCCCGTAGGACAACTTGGGCTCAGTTTACCTAGCCGGCCCAAAACAAATTTTCCCCAGGCCTGATTCCAATATGGGATAAATCCAATTTTTGCAGAAATAATTTGATTGATTTTTTTAATATTTATTATAATAGAAAGAGATGATCGGACAAAAGGATAGATTATTTTATAGTTATTTTATTAGATCACAATTTTGCTCATATTTTAAGACGCAAGCACAGTTATTAATAAAATCTTTGGAATAATGATTTGTTAAGCCACAAGAAAGCATATAACTATTTCTTGCGTGTATTTCTCTACTAATATAATTTTCTACCATATAACTATTTGTATTAGATATGTCGAAGATTTCTTTCTTACTCCATTAAGACTAATTGGTCGTATGAATTCCACAGTGGAAGGTAATCCTCCTTCCTTCCTTCCTTAAAATTCTTTCATTTAGGTGGACAAGATTTGAATTCAAGTCGCCAAATCGAAAGTAAAATTGAAACCCACACAATAAAGATCGAAAACATCATGATAGTGAAATACTCCTCAGATAGATTAAGATATTTATAATAAATATGTTTCATTGAACCATCTGTTCCTGTAATATCATAAATAATGAAGTCGAATTAAGAGTGTTAGGATTCCAGCAAACTTCTTTTAACTCCAAGAAAATTAATCTAGATTTTGGAAAAACTCCTTAATTACCACTTTTTGCAGTTTGTGCATCAAATTACCAATAGATTTACACTTTGCACCCCCATTTTACATTTCAACAGTTAAGATTGTGACACATGTCCTATTTTCATTAATTTTAGTAGTGAGATTATAATATTGCAATGGTAAACATATTTTTAATTTTGAGTGCAATGTATCGAGTTTGGTGGTTTAGTGTGCAAATGGTAAAACATATTTTCAGAATTTAGTTAATGCCAATCGGATATATGTGCTGATGTGTGCTGGTCTAGGCTATTAAGGCAGCATATATCCAGCCATAATTATCCTGTCTATTTATGGCATACTCTTTTTGTATAATAGATGTATATATCCATGCAATTAGTAAGGCATATTGTTCTCATATGTATTTAGATTTGAGATATGTAAAAGCAGATCCTTAGCCCTGTATTATGCAGGTGATTTCTATATAATGGAATGAACTCTCTCATTGAGAGGCATTAAGCATAATTAACATGCATGGTATTGGAACCATAAATCTAATTAGACTTTTTTTTATTTCCTTGGTTACCCCCGTGTGGTTGTGGGATTTGTTGGGTTCCTTTCTTGGTATCATTCTCGATTTGGCTTAATTTAATTAGCTATTTTCTTTGGTTGTCAGAAAATTATGTAGAGATTATGTTGTATGGAGGTTGTGGGTAGGGGTGTTAACATTTGGGCCAAAAATCGATTAGGCCCGATTGGGCTCAGTTATTTTTGTGTGGCCAAGTTCCGTGGTCGGTCCATTAATTTCAAAAACCAACTGGGTTCGTTTGGTTCTTGGGTTTAGGGGGCTGGCTCACCGAAACTGAACCGATTGACCCCAAAAGTAATAAAAAATATATTTTCTTTTGTTAAAACACTTGATTAGAGTTTTAATGGATTTTGAAAAAAACTATTGAAAAATAGAATCTTATGGGAGTAGGTGACAGAACGAGAAGAGGAATAGTTTTTGTGAATTTTTATATTTATTGTAATAGAAAGAGATTATTTCGAAGCTTTATTATTATTATTTTCTTGATCAAAATTTTGAGTCAGTAGTTATGTTTGCATTCAAAAATTTTGGGTGGGGCAAAGCTTTCCTGATATTTTAGGTTTGCAAATGCTATAGTAGAATTTCCTTATAATAACAGTTTTCAAACATGCATGAAGATGACACCTTATGAGACTCTTTACACGACTCACCCTATTTTCTTTTTCTTTATTGCAAGTACTGTAATATACTTAGTAGGCGATGAGGCTTTTCGAGGACCAACAGACACTTGACTTGGATCCGTATATCCTAATCTTACCTTTTGAGTATGGGTCTCGGATGATTAAGAGATATCAGTGAAACACACTCGCCACTCGTACCTCAAGGATCTTCCCTTACCCAGGCTCGTAGAAATTGGTCTGGTTGACGCACCAGCTGAGATGGTAATTCCTTACCCGACACCACTGGCCACGCCAGTGGATCCTAGTTAGATGACGCCGAGAGTTGACGTGGTGGACCTGACCAACTATGACTAGGAGTAGATGTAGTTTTAGCTCATTTATAGTTAGAAATGATCAAGTGAGCTATAGTGTGCTCACGTTTTTATAAAACTAGCCGCTTTTGATCAGTCCTCGTGAATGACGCTTTTATTATACACTGGTATATAAAATTCATGTTTTATTTACTTTTGAAATATTATCCGTTACTGGTTTCTCTTCTTTAAATGGTTTAACTATTTACAAAGTGATTTAATAATTCAAAATCAGAATTTAAAGGTTAATTATTTTAATACCCTATACGTTTAACTAAGGTTTTTACATTAATCTTCTACTTATTAATGCCATAATCCCGCCTTGTGTGTATTGATCTATTACTATAAAGAGAGTCTAGAGTCACTATGAGCACAGGGTATGACATGCGCTAACCACTAATTTGGAATGGGAAAGTAGTACTCAGCTGATCGATTTCAAGATTGTAATTGCGTCGGAAACATTGGGTTCTATTCCGCTCGCGAGAAATGCATTATAAACCTCCACTGTATATTTCTTCAACCATTCTCCTGCATTTCAACAAATTTTCTCATTACAGATGGCTCTCTTTAAAATCTGAATTATTTGATTAAAAGAGTAAAGTAAAAGTAATTAAAAGTAAAAGGAGAAATATTATATATGCTGTAGTAAGTACTACTTTAACTTTCTAATCTAGAGATTTAAATTTATTAGTGCATGTCTAAGTCGACACCCCCAAAGATCAGTACGTACGTAGTAACTAGTTTTGCAACTCTGAGTCACCCCACGAGGACGTACTTCTTTAGAGTAAACTTAGAGTCTAAGCTTATGAAATTGCTTTCACTTCTTTCCCTTCTTCCTTGAAAGCAAACCAAAAAGAAAAAAAAGGAACTCCCATAATCTTAGTACGTAGGTATGACGATCCTCCAATATTAGAAATTTAATATCTTACCTTAATCACGTCATGTCGATAGTCAACTATATAATGATATTTTAGATTGTAAAAAGAAAGGCAAAAGGCAAGAGGGTTTAATTGGCTATCCGCCAATATTGGGGAAACATCATTTTACGCGTGAATTAAGGTGTTTTTTTTTAATGATTTTCGCTTTTTTTTTTGCCTCCCAAAATTTATATTTGTTTTAAGGTTCAATCCTGGTTTTGTCCCAAACTTTTTTACTGGTGTGTACCATATGATTAAGAATAATGTATTCTGCAGTCTAAGAGCACACACTCACAGACGTACACATTGTCTGAGAAACAAAATTTTAGGATGGTTAAAATTTTAAGTATTGAAGTTGATGATTAAGTGAAGGGAAAGTGAAAAAAGTGAAAAAGTTTATGAGAGAGGTGATGAAATAGTGAAGATACAGAATGTTTCTACTAAATTGTTCAACGCAATTTTCTGGTCAATGGCTCCATAGGCAAGGCACAAGGGGAGGAGGGCTCCACATATATATATATATATATATATAGCGTCTACACATTGGATATTAAGACGAATTACCATTGTAGAGAAGCAACCATGCATCTGCCTCAACAACATTTGTAGAGAAGGCTGGAAAACAAGATTTCCTATTAAAAATATGACCATTCATTCCCTTCTTCAGTTCTCTGTGTACAACCATAGCAATTACCAATATGCTTTGAATCTATAGTGGTAGGTTCCTCTCAAGACACTTCAATAATTTCTTGAGCCTGCCATACTTATTAGAAAACGTTCAAAAATCTGTGTCAATTGTGCATGTATCAAGTTCTTCAACTTTGACCAATTCACAGAAAACCAATAACAATTGTTTAATAGTTTTTCTTCTAAATTGCCTTGATGTTCCCGTTTCTTATAAAATTATCTCTTTGGTTAGTCTTGTTAATTTATTTGTCTACTTTCCGACATTTTTTTGTTAGAGATAATATCATTTAAGGTTCAGACTACTAATTTCATCACACTGCGCCTTCAACTATCAAAATGCATCACTTTTTATGCTTTAACTAAATTTATACGGTTGAAATGAACATAAAATAGACTATTTTTATAATTTTGACCGTCATATCCTATCAGATGACGTATGTCGATGAATTTTGATAATTCATATATATAATGTATCAAAATTGATAATTTAGACTCTTAAATAAATTAGGGGGGGCGTTTGTTTGTGGAAATTTCGGGGAATATTCCCGAAATTTTGGGAATCTTTACTTTATTGAGATTTATTAGGGTTTGTGAAAAGTAGAGTGTATGTGTGTAAAAGTTAAAAATTTTGGAGTGTGTTTGTTTTGTTGGAAATTTTGAACCCCAAAATTTTGGGGAAACAAACACCCCGATCTTATAATTTGGGGTGAAAAATTTTCTTTGTAGTTTAATTGTGATATCGTCCTTGCAAGAATGTACCTGCCGTAATACACACAAAAAATTAATGAAGCAATTTGAAAATTTTTATAAAACTACTTTTTTTCAAAGAATTATTGATGGCCCAAATTCTTTTAACCTGTTCCCCTTTGAATAAATCCGTTGAACCACAAATAATTAAAAGACATAAAAATGATACAAAGAAAGATAAAGTGACACCAAACTAGTGATCACGGGGAACGTGATTTGTTTATATATAAATGATTGTGCTTGAGCGGTTGGACGTTGTGCTGTCCAAAGATTCATAAATTAATTAACGATTAATCTACATACTAAAGCAATGCTACAATTGATTAAGTCTGTCATGATTAGTACTTATTGCGAAGGAAATGATACTCTGCTTGGCCCACACCTCCTTAAAATCCCAAAATTCTAATTGTTTTAGTCACGTCCAAAGTCATACTAAATTAATCCTTAAAGAGACCCAAAAAAAGGTTAAATGCATATCGTACCCCTGTGGTATGCGGTAATAGCAAATATGCCCTTGAGGTAAACAAAGTCCTTTTCATACCCCTGAGGTAAACATTCAGGAGCAAATATGCTCTTTCATACTCCTGAGGTAAACATAACGGAAGGACATATTTGCTCCTGAATGTTTACCTCAGGGATATGAAAAAGATTTTGTTTATCTCAGGGGCATATTTGCTATTACTGCATACTACAGGGGCATGACATGCATTTAACCCAAAAAAAATTTCACTTATGGGTTCCATTCAAGTGGCCCATTCTGTTCATCTTTTGTTAACTTGAATTTGATCTTTGCGGTAATTGCCTCTCATGCCAAATCCAATGAAATTGACCATGAATCTGTCAACACCTTCTTTAAAAAATGGCATTGAAGCTAAATTAGGCCATTTGAGATTGTGATAAGTTGGACTATATTTGGTGGATTCTATTGGAAGATAAAAAGAAATGTCATTATCTAATGTGATTTAGAGTAGAAACCCCCAATTTGGTATTTTCAGCATTAGTCAACTATAAAACCAAGAAAAATAGGGCAAGATTTATTGACTTCCTAATATTTAGAACCCTTAAGTCAACGTACCTTTTTCCCCCATTAGATGAAATTAGGTCTAATTTTGCATCCAATAAATTGGAGATCATGTAGGTTCCATTCCCTCTCATGCCATAGCCAACAAAATAGATCATGAATCTGTCATGACCTTTTGAAGTTACAATTGGCCACATAAAACTGGAAACAGTAGAAATAAGCTCAACTTACATTGGGTTGAAACCAAAGTCTTATTGGTGTACATCATCAGAACTCCATTCACTTCGGAGGGTTCTATAGAGACAAAAGGGATTGGGACTGTATTATGTATAATAATGCTGACTTTTTTTTAATATATAAATTATAATAATGCTTACTTACCCCATAAGTAATCTCCATCAAAAAGATTCCTACTGTGCAGGTCTTTGGCGTTTTGTTTTTTTACTTCAGGGCACGAAGTCAAAAAGCGACAGGGGCAACTTCTGTAAATACAGGGTGTTCTGAGTTTTGATTTACGTCTTTCTTCGCTCCCGCTCACGGCTCACCAAAATTTCCCCCACACCACAACTTTCGTCTTCTGCAAAGAATCAGGCACACTTTCGTTCGTGTAGCAAATCTTTTGTCAGTTCAACCCTCGTTCTCGGGATTTTCAAACGCTTTATGAGAGTTAATTTTCCAGGAAAAGCTTTCTCCCAGAAAAGCCTATCCTGCTTTCTTCTGAGTTCATCTTCTTCACTAGTAAGTCCTCATGTTGTTAATTCTCTCTCTGTCTGGCACTCTCTTTGTGTACTTATTTTCATGGTTAGAGTGAGCAGTGCTAAGGTTTGAGCTGAATTTTGAGTTCATTCGTGTGTTTGAGCTTCTGGGTGTATTTGGTTGCTAATAATGTGGGAAAACATAGCTGTGAAGAAATGACTATTGAGCTCAACTAGGCCCTAAAACAACTACTGGGGTTACTTTTTTGATATACCATGGAGAGTTCAAGGGTTTTGGATGCCAGCGCTACTCCATGCTGTGATGGGTCGGAGCAGCTCGGTGATAGTTTCGGAGAAAGTGAGAAATTGGGTAATGAGCTCCTTGAGGATTTGGAGAGTTCAAGGGTTTTGGATGCCAGCGCTGCTCCATGCTGTGATGGGTCGGTGCAGCTTGGTGATAGTTTCGGAGAAGGTGAGAAATTGGGTGATGAGCTCCTTGAGGATTTGGACTCATATTTACAAGACATTAATGACCGGCTGACTATTTCAAGAATGGTGAGTGACTCTGTCATAAGGGGCATGGTTACTGCTGTCAAACAAGAGGCAGATGAGAAAATTGCTCAGAAAGAATTGGAGGTGGCTGGATTGAAGGATATGCTATATCTTTACCACATGGGCATCCATGAAAATCGATCCTCGGGATCTCCTTTGACATGCCATGAATCAAAAGACGCAAGTCACTTTGGGATGTATTATAACTTTCCAGACGCATTTTCAGCGAATGACAGAATGGGAGGATCTTTGGTCAGTCTCAGAGATGCTGCCAAAGATCAGTTCAAGACACTTAAGAAAGAATTTGACCTCATAAGAGGGTTTAGTCATACTAGGAGTACCGGTACAGGTCCAGAGCAGCTGGCACTGGACAGTGTTCTTCAAGATAAGATGTTGGAAAGATGGACTGCTGTGGATATAACGATTGAAAATCTAAACGCTACAATAGACAGTGTCTACAAACAGGTGGAAGATATGTTTCAGTTGTCTAGGTCTTCATTCTGTGTATGGCAACAAGAGCAAGAGTTTCAAGCCGAAATTGAAGCTATAGTTGTTAAGAATTGCATTCGAAGTCTTCAAGAAGAGTTCGGAGAAAAAGTCTGGGATCAAATCACTCAATTTTGCGGTAATGAAAGTGTAAATTGGCTGGAAAGGATCAAAGAGATATCAAGTCTGCGGCAAGATTTAGATAATATTTCTAAGTCAGTGCCTGTTTATGAAATTGGGCAACTAACTTCTCTTGGGTCATTAGAGATTGGTGAGTGGAGTAATGACAAAAGGGCTGACCATTTTCACCGCAAAGTTTTAAGCAATCACGTTTCATCGTCAGCCATGATGTGGGAAGGAAATGGCAAACATGAAGATTCAACTACTAATGTTCCAGAAAATTCAGATCCCGCACAACTAAAGCACATGTCGACAGATGATTTGATTACAGAGATGACCAAAATGAGGAGAAATCACGAGTCTAAAGTGCAAGAGATGACCGAAGAAAACTTTTGCCTCAAGCGGGAATTACTGAAGATGAGGGAATGGGGATCTCCTTTGGCAGCAAAGAAGGATAAAGAGGTGGAGATGTTAAAGAAAAAAATTCCAGATTTCATTTCGAGGTTGGATGACATTCTGGCAGAACATCAGAAACTACATGCATTCAGTAAAAAGGGTGAAAATCTGGGCAGTTTGAGGGACAGATTGGAATTCCTCCTTTCAGAAAATCGCAAGCTTAGAGATTTGCTTTCAGATAAGAAAAAGGAAGTCAAGTTGCTCTCGTCACAAGTTTCTGACGCTGAAGATAAAATGTCACAGCTTGAAGCAAATCATCTGTGTGTTATAGAAGATGCACATATTGAAAATTTGGTTAGTGGAGATGTATTTAAATGTGTTCTTGAGGAGCTAATGTGCCAAATCAGATGGAGCATTCAAGAATCAGATTTGCAGTGTAATATAATGCGAGAAATTTATGCAATGATGTTAGAGGAAGCTGTTCGTGTTGCTGAACCTCCGAGCAATTATGAAATTGAAGATTCAGATATGGAGTCAATTATCATGCAAGAACTGTGTGGAATTACATGCAGAGAAGCCTTGAAAGATGCTGAGGAGAATGTCAACAACTTGTACGTGAAATATGCTAATCTTGAAGTGGAGGCACTTGAAAAAGAAGAAGCCTTAAGATTGGAGGTTGTGGATAAGGAAAGATTCAAGCAACAGATTTGCTCACTGACAGCACTGGTACAAGAAAAGGAGAAGTTAATGCAGGAAACAGCAGTTGCATTGGCGAAAGAAAAGGAGCTATTTGGGTTAGCTTCTCAGGAGCTTGACAATTTAAGAGATCAGACACATCAGCAGAAGATCTTGCTTTTGGAGAGAAGTGATGAGTCAAATATCATAAAGGGTAGTCTAGACGAGGCATTAGAGCAAAATGCTCGATATAACGTGATGATATGTGAGTTATACCAGAAGCTTGAACTAGCAATGAAAGACTTGAGGGGAGTTGATAAAGAGAGAAGGATGCTTCATGATCTTAACGAAGAGACAGAGAAAGCTTTATCATTGCTCAAAGTTGGAGAGAGAGAACATCAGAAGCAAATGGAATCAACAATCATTCTTGTCCAAGGATTGTTGAAAGAAGTTGCTGGTTTTGAATGTGGAGTCACGAAAAAGATATCAAATATCAGTCTGAGGTACTTGTCATTATAAGCTGTTTATTTATGACCTGTGTTGGAGTTAATAGTGAATGTTTTGATCTTTTCCTATAGCATGATTATTGAGATTATGGGTGTCTCGTTAGATTTCTAGGATACCTGTTTCTTGTAACACTGAAACCATGTTCATTCATGTATGATCAATTTATGTAGTTATGTTTGGGCATGTGTGGGACATAGATTGGGTTTTGGCTGGAATTGCTGGTTTTGCATTTTGAAAAATTGGTTTTAGAACTGGTTTTAAATATATTAAATAATAGAACTAAAAAAAAAGTTTAAAAAAGTAACTTTAAAGGGAAGGGGATCCCCTCTCCGCTGCACCACCCTAATTGAGTAGAGCAGAGAGTGTGGCTTCACCCCCTTAGTGCTTGGGTCGCTGGAGGCGGTGACCAAATCCACCATAACCTGTGCCATGGAGGAGATCCCTCCCCCTTACTGCCATCACCTCGTCAGGATAGTGTGGCGAGGAGGGGAAGTGTCTTCTCCTCTCACTGCAGTGTTGAGGTAGCCTCCTCCCTTACACATGTAGGGGCCTCCCCTGGCCCTCTTTTCCGTGCTATCCGTTTTCAGGGGCACCCCATGCAGTGGTACAGAGGGGATTGAGTGGCATTATCCTTTAGCAGCCTGTCATACGGTTGAATTTTTTTCTCCCCTCCCCCACCTCCCACAGGCTTTTTTGTGAAGAAAAATAATTTCTAATAAATACACCCGCCTCAGAACTGTGTTTGCTAACAGGTTTTTAAACCAGTGTTCAAGCCGAGTGTGGCCAACCTCTCAGACTCAAAGTGTGTTTATTGAGTAGTTTTGCTTTTAGAGACTAAAACCAAGATTTTTCCAAACATGCCCTAAGTCCTTTAGGTGCCTGGAAAGAGGTAGCTCTGATGAGTGCAATGTTATGTACACTTCTCAATCTTCTTCGCTTAGATATCTGAATATGATTAACACATAAACTTATCCTTCAAGAATCAACTACCCATTGGCTGGAAGATCATGATTCCATAGGAATGCACCCTCTCTTTGTTGGATATGTTACATCAATTTTGGGGTTTGATTTTATTTAATTTCTTCCCTTTTCTTTTCTTTTTGTTCTTGTTTGTACCCCCTGTCATCAGTAAAATTTATGGAAAATTTAGACCGCGGTTATTGCCTCAAGAGCCATTAATACAATCTGCCTTTGTGCTCAGGCTGGAAAATTTGATTTCTGAATCGGATTTGCTTATCCCAAAAGTCAATGTACTTCGAAGAACAGGGTTGAAGTTCAAGCAGAGGCTTGCAAGGAGATGTTCTGACCTTGGAAAGGCTGAAGCTGAGGTATGTATATCTGAAAGTTTACAGAGGTTGTAGGTGATACATATTGCTGTATTTCAGTCTGATGGTTATGGTTAATCTACGACATGCTAGGAATTGTATATACTTGTAAATAGAGTTGAATATAACACTTGCATTCTTCTACTTCTGTGAAAATTTGGCCTTTGATTTATTGGCCAAGAGAACTGCAGAGTATCATACCCATGATCTCATGTTATTTCAGTGCTACGAAGGGGGTTGTGTTATGTTTTGGTTTGACAATGCCACCTTTATGTAGATGAGATCCTGTATGACCTATGGTCACATTTAACTACTTGGTCATTGGGGAACTCAGAGGTCGTGTAGATAGATAGAGATAGAGAGAAAAAGAGAGGAAGATGCTGACAAACATAGAAGAAAAGCTGACGTATCCTCATCATTGGCATCAATTTAGCCCCCCTGAAAAAATAATTATGTATAGAGAGAAAGAGAGACAACAAAAAGAATGTATGCATAGTATGTTGATTAGAAGAACATCTATCACCCCGTCCCTCCGATGCGTTCTGCTACGATGAGGATTTGGCCACTTATTCTAGCACTTCAGTATTACTCAATACTTCCTACAAATACGTGCCACTTGTTCTAACAAAAAGGGGAATGAGAAAAAATGGCGCACATCCTGGCAACTGATTAGAGAAGTTTGGTAGGGTGGGAAATGAATAAATTTATGAGATCATTTGTATTAGTGATATACATATGTAGTTGTACCCTACTTATGCCAAATAAAAATTGAAACCAGAGAATGCTATTGGCTATGGTGAATCTCATCTTAAGCTTTTATGTATAAATTCAGTATGGTGATCTCATCTTAAGCTTTTAGCTATAAATTAAGAGGTTGACCTTGTCATTTCATTTCTGTAGCAATTTTGTTGAAGAATTTTATTTTTGAATTCCAGGTTGATCTTTTAGGGGACAAGGTTGATGCTCTTTTAAACCTTCTTGAGAAAATATACATTGCACTTGATCATTATTCGCCGATATTGCAGCATTATCCAGGAGTAAGATGCTCTCTCTTTTCATTGGTTACATTATCTTTATGTTTTTGGTATTGTTTGGCTGTACCGATTTATTATGTGGAACAAGTCAACTTTCTGACTCCTAGGGGTTTCGCTGCCAAAATTTTGGGGGTTTAAAAATTTTGGTGTATGTGAATTGGTGAAAAAGTGAAGAGAGATTATTTGAGTCAATTTTTTTATGTTTATTTTGATAAAAAAAAAGGATAACTTGATGAGGAGAGAGAAATTATTTAAAGTTTGTTTTATTTGGCAGCCAAACACCACACTAATTAGTGTTTCTTATTGATCATTTAGGGAAAACTTCTAGAGGTTGTTGTTTTAGCTTTGCTTAAGACTTTGTTTATTATTCCTTACCCATGCAAAGGCATGTAATCCACTTGCAACAGAATTACTCTTTGGCCTGTACTGATAATAGTACTGGCAGGAAGACCTGAGTTTTAATTCCAGGGGTCAACTTTTAATCACCTACCAATTAGCAAGATTTAGGTTTTTAACTCTTGCTTTGTGCTGTCCTGATTTAAGTTGTGACAAAAGTCTTGGTCTAGTCGATTAGTTATGGTTTGTGTGTTGTCACGAAAAGGGAAGTCACAAGCATGTGCCGGAAATATAGTAAGCAGCTTACAAATGTTGGTTTACTTAGTTTTATGAATACATATCTCCGTAGTTTCTAGTGGGATGACCTAGTTGATGACGTATCCTGGACGCCAAGGGCAAACATTCTGAACTTCAGTTCCTCAAATACTTGCTTGTGCCAAAGCTAAGTCATTTTCCCATCTACCATAAAGGCCAAAAGGGATCATGTGGTAGTTAGCAATCCCGGGAACAACTCTAAAGGGTAGAGGATGGAAGGGAATAAGGAAATGGAAAGAGGCATAATTAGATTTAGCTTCTGCTCCGCATCCATTGCTTCTCATTTCTTAGTACTTTGAGTTTATGGTTGGGCCTCCGTTCAGGTGATAGAGAAAACAAACAAAATGTTTAGAGTCCCTTTTTCCACCTAGAAAGGAAACCTCTTTCTTAGTTAAAAAAATGTGTAATTTAGGTCTCTCATTTCCTGCCATCATCTCTCTGATCAAAGGGAGTGTGAGTACGTTCCAAATACATGTAATCGTCTGAAAGAATAATTGTTTTGGAAGTAAAAATTTGTAGCTCTTCACAATTGGCGAAAAAAATCTTGATTTCATTGTCAGAGATATTAATCTTGTGGAGTTCCCGTCATCATTTTAGTTCAAGGAAATAGGAATTCTTTCAGCACCAAGTGTTTCAGGATTCTTATCCTTGCAATCAAATGCTCTGTTGCTTAAATTCAAAGCTTCAAGGAGGTAGTTTTTCTCCATTAATGATATTTACTGATGTGTATTTCAAAGCAGTTATTCACCATATTGAGTACTGCATGTGTCAGGCCTGGAGTTGAATGGGTCTGGTACTTCTGGTATAATGAAAGATATTGGTTTTGAATCTATAATATTTTGACCAAAATCTATCTTTTCAGCATGATACTCGAAATATACTGCTGGGATTTGATACAATTTTTAAGCATGAAAAAAGGGTTGACAGGGTGGTAAAGTTGTTTTAAGTTCAACAGAATCTCATGTCAGCATGGCCTAAATTCGGAAATATACTTCCCTTTGTAAATTTGATTTGCTAATTATTCAGAAAAAATCAGTCTATCTAGCTTTTCCTGTGTTGCAGATTACTGAGATCCTGAAGATGGTAAAAAGAGAACTGAGTGGAGAACTCACTAAACCAGCTTGATTTGTAATTTCACCAGGTAATGCTCTTGATTTGTAATTTCACCAGGTAATGCTACCTGATTTGGTGATATCAAATCACAACTTCGAAGTGTGAGTCACAACTTGTTATATTACCTGGCTTTCTTTTGTATTGTGGGACTTTCATTCGTATCGATATTCATAATGTTTGTCGCTTTTTGGCTGAACAGATATGAGGCTGCATTATTAATTTTGGTTGCCGCTTCTTCTGTTGCCATTTGCTTCCATAACTAAACAATACAAGAACAAACTGCAAAAACTGAGCCTGAAATAATGATATACCAATATTCGAGATATCGGGCTGGTTCTTTTGTCCTCAGAGAGGTCCTCCGAGGGAGTTTTGAAGAAGATACATTGGAGAGATGGCAGTACAACTGGCAGGAAACTTGAGTTTCGGGATACATACTTTCAAAAGATTCTTTATGTCCTTGGATTGCTCTGACGTTCAAGGGATCTGGAGATAGGTTTCTTTATTTATTTATAGCAAGTGTCTCACGTTCACGTTTATAAAAGTTCATAGGTTGTAATAGGGGTTATTTACACTTTATGAACGCCAATTTGCTCAACATGAAAGAATTATAGCAGTAATATAGGGGGAAGCCTGATGGGTAGGAAAAAGGAGTACTTTAGTGTTTTTAATTTCTATATATCTTGTTAGAATCCAGGCTCCCATCTATTTCTTATAAGCATTGTGGTTACAAATGTTTTGTTTTTTCTATTGTCTATGTAAACCAATGCAGGTAAAATCTCTTGCGCGCAGTAGAGGCCAGTCTGAAAGAGAATTGAAGTAATCAGCCAAACAGGAGAAAATCTACTTTCAAGCCAAATTGATTGATAGTCTCTGTTTATAAAGGAGTCCTTCAATGGTCGAAAGTAAAAATGCGAACAAGTTGACCTGCAAAAGAGAACGAGTAGCGCATACAATTTGCTAGTAGGCTAGTAGCGCTTGAACTTAATTCTTGCCCAAGGGAATTGGCAAAATGTATTAATCTACAACGGGTAGGTTTAGCTCCCTCTACAATGAACTTTCCCCTCGAGGAGATCTTCCTTTTGCATGGAGTAGATCTCCTTATCCCATGAGTGAGCTGATCTGATATCATACTCGGTTTTTCTGGACTCTGCGGAGAAAGTGGTGGCGTGATCACCACAAGGAGAGATGAGATGCCCCTCACTTATCAGCGAGCACATCCCCGCCATCGTCTCCCGCTTTTTATTTTTCGTTTCTTCCCTGCCTCGGGGAAGATCGTGTAGGGTCTTCAGGTTTGATCAATTGTTCAATTGTAGTGGCTTTGTTGTTGATCTCGTGTGTTGGCTTAAAATGTGGCTGATTTTCTCTTGCTTCTATTGAAATGAGTTTTGGAACCTCTGTGTTAGGTTTAGATTGATCTTCCTGTATCCTCTCTTATGTATTAATAATAAATTTCTCTTGGCAAAAAAAAATAAAAAATAAAACATCCAATTACTTCCCTTAAAACTCCATTGTATATTAGTTATGGCTACCTCTTAATAATACAATTAACATAATAATCTAAAACTTTTTATCTACTCTTAATGGCAAATAGTTATCCAGTAGCCACCATGTAATTGGAGAAGTTATGATTTGCACCCTTTCCTATAAAGCTAAACTTGGTAACTTAACAATATGCACAACCCTCTTAACCACCTTGTAGATCAACTAACAGTCCCATGTCCTTCCAGAAGCTTTTTCCTTTGCTTTTGAGAGCTACTCTACCCCTCACAGGCATAATCTGATTGAGGATGTCTGCCATCGCTAGTTCAAAGTAGTAGCACCATATGATCAACACGGTCCTCAGGGCACTTTAGCTTCTCCCAATTAGGGCATTAACCAGAACTTGATTTCCATGTCCTCTGTTTAGATCTTTCAAATACCAAACATTGGGCCCTAAGTGCATTCTGTCACCACCATATTGAGTAATTCCACGGCCTAATCACTTACTACACTATTGTAAAAATCGACCTCTTTTAGTTTACATGACATTGTATGCTCCCTCTCCTGCCCAACAAGCTAGCGGACGATACAGGTTAGAAATAGGTAGTACTAATCTCTGGCTTAATGGCTGAGGAACAAAATACCCTATACCTGAACATTAGAAATTGTTTCAATCAAGATCTGCTCAAAGCTGAGAATTGAAGAACGCGAGAAATTCAACATGATTTACTAAAACAAATTCATAAAAGCTATATCAACTTCACATTCCTCCCAACCCTTCTTATGTCGGTTATCAGTGGAGAGACGTACTGTCAGGTACTAATCACAACATAACAGGAAAAGTGGACTAAGCAATCCAATGATCATCAAAGAAATGCCTAAATTATGATTTATGACCGACAATTACAATATTTGTTACGTATCTGTACTTTGAAATGTACATTTAAACACTGCAGCTCCCTTGTCAGCTATAATTGTGCCTTTCTGATTCTTTCTCCAAGAAATTCCAGGCTAACAAAGCTGCCCCAACAGCAGGCTCCACCTGAAGATTCATGTTTTTCGTAATGAAAATATCAGAAAAAATAAGAAGCAGCATGTAGCAATTACTTAGGTGTAAACTACCACAAGATAATCGAACTTCTATTATCTGATCTTAAATTTTGGTCTGCAAATGTGTTCTGTAAAATGAACTTTTTTTGCGAAACCTAATCCAGAAAGGTGCAGAAAAGATTCTGGCCCCAACTCTATCAAAGGAGATTTGGAATGTGAGAAAAAGTTAGCAGTGTACAGAGTTGCACAGCTCTTTTAGACATTCTACTGCATCCTCACAGAGAGAAAAAGAGCTGGTTGACTCACTGGAGAAATGTATTGCATACGTGCCATGCATGTGCATGATGTACCACATTCCTTCTAGAAACTCCCCTCTCTCTCTCTCTCTCTTCTGGGAACACATATATACAAGAACTTCCTGTCCCTGACAGAGAAGATTGACCCTACAAATCTGCTGAATATTATAAACTAGGGTTAAATACACTTTGTCCCCCTTATCTTTAGGGATCATTTACACTTTGCACCCCGATGTATTATTTTTGACACATCAGACCCCTTAACTTACACATTTTTTCAATTTGGACCTCGTACCCAAATTGTCCGTCAATTTAGACGAATTCCGTCAAAATGTGGGGTACAATGTGTAAATGCCCCCAAAAAATAAGGGGGGCAATGTGTACATACCTCCAAAGATAAGGAGGGCAATGTGTAAATATTTTGACGGAATCTGTCTAAATTGACGGGCAATTTGGGTACGGGGTCCAAATTGAAAAAATGTGTAAGTTAAGGGGTCCAATGTGTCAAAAATAATACATCGGGGTGCAAAGTGTAAATGACCCCAAAGATAAGGGGGACAAAGTGTATTTAACCCTATAAACTAAATTATTTGGTGAATCAGAAACAAGTTTTTTTTCTTTTGCTTGGGATAAGAAAACAATCTTATGTTAATAAGGCTCCCTTTCTTAACTAGACCTTTCTGTGAATACCACAAAGATAAATACTTCCAACTAATCAAAACAGAACATACATAAAGCATACACAATAGTAAGAATCACCATATAAAGTTGAATGGAGAAAACTGGAATAGTTTGTTCTTGAGCAACGAGTTCACATATAGAAAGAAGCTGACCTTTGGTCTAATGGGGTAAGCCCCAGGGTAGTGTTTACGGATACAATTTATAACTTCTTTTCCTATATCCCAACTCTTATTAGCTTCAAGCACGCCACCAACCATCACAATAGGGAAAGAACCATTTCCATCTGCAATCAAATATCAATATACATGTTAGAATGGTTAGAGAGCAAAGTAGAGTTCGGAAAGATTATACACATAGGTGTGAATAGAATTACCGGTAAAGGTTAGAAAGCAAGGTAGAGTTCGGAAAGATTACACATGGGTATGAATAGAATTACCAGTAAAGCTTGTCATGTTTTTCGTGTCCTTGTATGTTTATGATAACATACATACCTATGCATGAAAGTATATATGCATATCAATGTTTCGTTCTTTTACTTGGTTGTATAACAAATCTTCCATTTTACATAATTGTGTACCTTGTAATCCAGTATCAAAAAGAAGGTATTTTTGCCTAACTCCCCTCGTGCTTTAACCCTTTTCAGTTTGTCCCCTGTGCTTATTTTTGAGGTTTAACTTGTGCTTTGCAAGAGCCCCTCAGATAAAGAGATTGGAACTTAAAACTAAAGCACATGGGACAAAACTTAAAACGGGTAAAACGTAGGTCCAAAATATCTTCCCCGACACTATTTCAGGCATTTTTTCTGCAGTAAATCCAGTCCTTCCCCATTTCAAATCAGATAAAATTTATCAGACTTTAATAAAGACAATTTTTTTTATTAACTGTGAGAACATTTTAAGTTGAGCACCTTCACCACACAAGCAAAGTCTTTGAACAACAGCTCTCACCGATAGAGCCAATTCCTGGACTGCATCGTGTAGCACTTTATTTGCAATTTCATCACCTGCTTCTGCACATGAGACCACTTCTGGAACGAGTGCAGCAATGCGTGCCCAAGAGGGATCCGCATAAGTCCACCTAAATCCAATAAAAAAAACGTAACATCAATTTCATAACGTAATATCCTGAATGAATGTGTCATGAGGCCAACAGGAACCAATTATTCCACAGCAATTATTTCCCAAAGATAAAGCTAAGAGTTATTTATTTTGGCATATGAATCAGTTGTACAGAATGTACAAGCATTGCTATACTTTAGGTGCATGCAAACAAGTATTCAACAGACACCAGCTCTTCATTCTTCTCTCTCCTCCCCAACCTAACACTGTCTCTTGCTTAAGTTGGATGACATGGTAACCAAGGCAACCAACCCGCACAGTGAAACTCCTATTGCAAGTATCACTCTCACCAATTCCAGGATCACTTAATTGGTTGACACACCATTATGTTTTCTCTTAGTTTACTTTGACACCACCTAATTCTCATTTACGGGTGGTGATGATGCAAATATTAAGTAAAATTAGTGGTAGTCATATATTAATGCACACAAAACCATAGCTCCAAAACTTCCAAACCAAGACCATAATTAAACCATACCAACTGAAAGCTGGATCAGCTGAGTTCCCTTATAATTGGGGCAGAAAATAATCACAAGAGGTAATGTCCTCTATCAGGTTGAATGAACCCTAAACCCAAACCAAGATCGAAAAAAGGTTCGAGAGAGATACCCTATCAGTTCGTCAGGAGAAGAAAGGCCGAGAGACTTCAAAATACTATCTGTAAGCATTGTCTGTGGACCACGACCATCATGAGCCTTCACTACAGCTGTTAATGCCTGTGCAGCAATCCCATAGCCACTACAAGTTACCACATATCATTGCTCGTCAAGTTTGAAAAAAATAATTCATAGAAGTGCCAAAATGTACTCCATGAGTTATAAGAACTTTGTAAAGCTCGTAATGTTGTATGCATGTTTCTGTATGATATTATTCAAAAACTCCATTGAGAAGTCGAAAACCTTTTACAGGGCATTGGGTGAAGGAACATTCTATATCCAGCTGTAAGTAAAAATTAATCCTCACACAATAAGCCAAGATATCGATAAGGGCAACTCAAACTCAAAATAATTCCAATGTCTTCTTCTGTAAGTTCGTCTCATTATACAGTAGGTTAACAGACGAGCATCCATTTTCACTAAGGTTCTATCGACAATGATTGCTAGATCTTATTTATAATGATGAAAAACGTCCTAAAAACTATAGATGCCACAACAAAAACAAATTAGAGTATCCCTCCAGGTTCAACTTCATCTCAAAATCTAACAAATTATTCTTCATCAACTCAAAAGACCACAAAAGTTTATGTTAGTAGTGATATATTTATCAAGGTTCTATCAGCATCATATTAATTTTTTTTGATAAGTCTATCGTAATCATGTTTTTTTTATAAGTAAGCCAATCTTATTAAAGAGAAGAAAAACAAGGAACACACAACAACAGACTCAATAGTACAAGAGAAAATACTGAAAACCTCTAACACAAACAAACTAGAAAACTAAGAAAAACGGGAAACAAGAAAAGGGAACACAAAGGCCCAAAGACAACACCGCCCACAACCCCTCCTCCTTAAGTTGACATAGCCACTGGGCAATGCAGGAAGATATGATTCACATACTCATTGCACCCGACCTCCAACCGCCGTCTAACTACTAGGCAACCACCTCCTTAAGTTGTCCATTGCACCCGAAATGAGCCACAGCCACAGTCTCAGTGCACCGACCTCCCCACAACCGCCCAAACAAAGCCCTAGGAACCCAACTAGGGCATATTCCCCTCCCTACAACACTGCGCGTTATCTTCAACCCCCTAACAAACCAGCTCAAGATTCTTGGCAGCCTTTAAACAAAGACAATGCCCGCCCTTTGTCCCTAGTCTTCCGAGCGATCGAAGAAGACCCTTCATAGTTAACCGAAGAGTTCAAACCCTGCAACTCCCTTAGCATCTTGCCCCCTGACTTTCTAGACTTTTTTGAATTAAGTTGCACCCTATCTCTATCCAATGCAGCAAAGAGATTACTTAGCTCCTTCTTGTGACCGTCACATGACACCCCAACCAAATGGACAACAGAGGAAACCATATCTAAGACCCACTCCGGAGATTTCCCCGCCGAATGTGACTGAAAATCTTGTCCAAATGAGCTCTCGATACAAACCAAGCTCTTATCTGCGAAAGCCACTGGCCCATCTGACAGCCCGGTCACCACAGGTAGTTCCAGCCTCTCTGAATGAGGGCCCGGAGGAACCAACTCCATCTCCTCCCTCATGGGCCCCTTATTGTCATCAAGAACTACCGTAGTCGAGAAGGATTTGATCGCTCCATCTGCCACCCCAGACGAAGTCGTCCCCACCTCCATGAGCCGAAGGTCTAGTTCCGCATCCGAGTCGATGATCTGGGAGCCAACAAACACCTCCGAAGAAGAAAAAAACCTTATCAGCAGACAATGCTTCGGTGTCTGGCGACAGGTCCGATGGTAGAAGAGACAGATCCGGCGCCGGCACCGGAGCTACCTCCTGGCAGTCGCTGCTAACCACAGAAGTCGCCTGCGATTAAGCTACTGCCGACGACTTGTGGTGGGCACCACCACTCAAGCCTCCAGGCGAATCGGCAGGTTCGATAAACTGGAGACCGCAGGGGTGCCCTGTAAGCCCGGCAATCCCTGTATACCCAGCTCCTTGACACTGGTCCCCCGACAAAGAGGAGCCCAGTTTGCCCTGAAAGCCCGGGAAAAAAATCAGTATGTCCGACTGGCGCAGCCTGGTCTCACAGGAAGGATGACCGGTATGATCCGAGGCAAGCCCATAGTCAAGCCCGGTATGCCCAACATTGCCCTGTATCCCTGGGATGACCGATAGACCGGGGTGAAGCTCGACTAGTTCCTGGTCTGGAACCAACAACTTCTCCAAACCAGCAGGCAAGCCCGATATGCCCGGTATGACCGACAGCCCGAGGTGAAGCCCGACTGGTTCCTGGGCCGAAACCAACTCCTTCTCCACACCAGCAAGCGCAATCAACTAGGTCGATGGGCCGGGCTCACAGAAAGGTGAGTGAGACCCACGGCCCAACTCGAGAGAACCCGAGCCAACGAGCTTAGAACTGCATACCAAGCAACACAAAGCCTTCCTGGGTTCCACTACGAATTTAATAAGATTGTTCAGCTCAGCACGCAGATGCATTAAATGCTCCCATAACTCCCCTTCTGTCCCAGCCGTCACAACAGTCCCCCCCAGAAGCATCATTATTATTGGAATTCAAGTGACCTACGCCAACCTCTGCAGACGCCGCCATAGGGAATCCAACTGTCGTCTGCCTTGTCAGGTTACTGTTGCCAGTGTGATGCTTACGAAACTCCCCCACAACCTCCACCTTCATCTCCGATGAGCCACCCCTCACTAGCTGGGCAAAGGAAACTCTCTGCCTAACCTCTGACACTGCATGGCCCGAGCTTGTTCGACGCAGCTCACCAATAACAGAAAACATCTCCTTACAAGACTGAGCGAAGGCCTGCCAGCCAACGCTCGATCGCCCCTTAGGGATCCTTACTGCCCCCCTCCGCCGTCTGTCCCCAAATTTCACCAACACAACGTATCTACCATGCTCATTTGAGCATTTCTGGACAAGAACCACACGTGAGGATTCATTGAACTTCACCGAGATATCTTTGTCGTCGTTCCCCTCCACCAGTTTGCCAAAGAGGTTGGCAAGCCAAACCACCCCATATCTGCCAATACGAACGGAGCTCTGCAACTTCGACTCAGCTCCGATAACGTAACGAGACCCGACTTGCTAACCGAGAAATGAAGCATCTTCGCCTCAATCACTAAACTACGGAAAAAAGCCATTGCTTGATTTCAACTTCACATGTCCACTCTTTCTCAGCGGTTTCTAGCTCAGGAGCTTTGAGGACGAGCTCGTTCTCACCGAGCTGGATTCCAGCATCATGTTAATATGAGATGTATATGCTTGACATCAAAATCAAAGATGAGCCAGAAGTAGGCAAATATCAAGTATAAATTACAGATAAAGTCAAAAAGTTACTCGCAAAGTTCTTTACATGTGCACTCAATGTTGTTAGCTCTATGGTTTCAAACAGCACAATATACCCTTTAAAGATTTGACTCCTGCTTGACATCAAAATCAAAGATGAGCCAGAAGTAGGCAAATATCAAATGGTTAGTATAAATTACAGATAAAGTCAAAAAGTTACTCACAAAGTTCTTTACATGTTCACTCAATGTTGTTAGCTCTATGGTTTCAAACAGCACAATACCCTTTAAAGATTTGACTCCTCAATAGAGATTTGTTGCTCCTCACAGTTAGGTGTAGTTTATGAGAAGAGAATTGATATAACCAAAATTCAGGAACATTCTATCAGATGATGATCTTATGTTCAATAATGAACACATAATAGTTTCAAGATTCAAGAATGGTTGCTAGTCTCTAAATCTAGCTAATGTCTTAACATCTTAATTGCTCAGCCATATCAATTTAGGCAAACTTTGTAGTTCACTTGTCAACTTTCCAAACAGGATTAAGAGAGCAAGTTGGAAAAAGAAAAAATGGGGAGACAAACAAATTGACAGACTTTTTTACAGCTCAAGCTTCTTTCTACTACAATTACACACGAACTCAAGACTTAAGCACTGTTCTGGTACTCTTCTTAGGTTCCGTTTGTGTTATAAAATTTTACACCTTCTAAAATTTTAACACAATAAAATATTACAATATAATCTCTCTCTCCCCCATCAAATCATTACTTTTCACTAAAAAAAATATAAAAAATTACCTCTCTCTTCACTTTTTCACTAAACCCAATACTTAAAATTTTAACAACACTAAAATTTTACTTCTCAAACCCACCCTAACAAGGACGAGTTCTCCTAGGCCAAAGTGCCAAAAGGATAACGTTTCCGGTCGACATAAAATATTTTAACTTCTTCTAGATGGGGACTCCATTTTATCTCAAAAAAATATGAATACATTTAACCTAAAGCACACTAGGGAAGTATAAAAATTATAGCAATTACTGGATCTCCAATTGCTTGGTTTCATCTTGTGAACTAGAACCATACAATTTCCATTTGTAGAATCCAGAACCTACATTAAGTAACTAAATCTAGGCTTATATTACAGAAAATCGGTACTTTGCAAGCAGACCAAGGCATAAAAGTTCAAAGCGTATATATGCACTAATCACTCCTTATTGAACTCTTAATAAAGTCGTCCATGTTCGATTTTGTTGCCTCTCACACAGAACCTGGTTTATGATGCGCTGCAGATTTACCAATCAGTCATACATGGCCTTTAAACATCCACAGTACAATTCTTACACTCAATTATTGCAATCATAGATCATACAGTCAGTATATTTCCTTATGTTTCCCAAGTTAGTGCATGGAGGTATTTACTGCATTTCCTATATCAGTGGTTGCATGTGAATAAAATCTCAAACAACATTATTGCTTCAGCAGATTTTTTATCTGAAGTAGGGGGCTCATCGAAGGCAAATCCACCTGATTATTATGAAAGGCTTGGCCTTTTTTTATGTTTGCTCAAGACCAAAACAGCGGTAACCTATTTTCTTCAGATCATTTCAATGACATAATACAAGGCAAAAGCAACCAGTTTTTCAGGAAAGCATTTGAACTGAAAAACAAAAAGAAGACAAACGTCCTCAATAGAGCATGAACTTAAGTACGCAAAATTGTTAAGCACATACCTTCCCCAATCACCTAAGACAGGTCCTGCACCCGCAGCCCGTGCGTCTCTACCATCCTGAGAAAAACCATAAGAGATGCATCCTGTACCAGCAATTAAAACACAGCCGTGAAGCTTTCCCATGGTCCCACTTGCTAGAGCAGCTAGGGCATCATTGTGAACAAACAGCTTTACATGGTTCGGGAGTATGTCCCTGAGACAGAAGATTCAAAATGAGTAGCACACTTATCAGGTACCAATACATGTGAGAGAAGAATATATCCAAAATTTACCCATAGAACATGTACAATCTACATTATTGGACAATAATTTCTGTGAGTCAGAAAGTGAAGACAAGAATGTGTGAGAGTCTAAACACAATAAGAAGTGAAAAGGGAATGTTAAGCATCAAGAATCTTGGGACCCCCTGCTAGCTGGATATCAAAGAACTTGGTCATCAGTGCATCGAAATACCATCCTTCTGACAAAAAAAAACAGTTCTCTTCTTTATCCTATAAGAAAATGTCCTATCTTGTCCTGCACTTCAATGTTAGATATGTCTAATTTCATGAAAAGCAAAGAAACACAATGCAGTCAGCTATGTAGCATTTTCCATTGCCAAAAAAGAGCGTAAGATGTCTGCCCTGTTGAAAGATGTATCAGTATGTAATGATACCTCTTTGGAATTTCCAGAAGTTAGTCAAAGTTTCATAGACATTTTTGAAACTCCTTTCATTTATAATAATTAATAACTCTCCCCCAACCCCCCCCCCCCCTTTTCTTTCTATATGGTACAATAAAAACCGTTTTAGATAATTGTAAAGCTTAATTTCTGAACCCTATAAGAGGAGCATCTGAGTGCATCTATTAGGGACAAGTTGACTGAAAATTAATCCTTATATGAAAGATGCTTAGTTCACCACCTTTTGAAGTGTCAAGGGATGGAAAAGCCAGCAGCTCTTTAAAAAACCATACTCTTGGTCTTGAATATAAACTCCGCCTCAAGAAACCAATGGGAAAGCAATAAAGAAATGCCAAAGCAAACAGGAGGACCATTAGCCTCCGAAGCTACAGGTTTAAGGAAGCATTTGCCTCATTTGATATACTTTTTTTTTTGATAAGTAAGAATATTATTAACGGAAAAGAAGAAACATCAGTACAAAGATTGTACTGACAGATTACAACATACAAACAAAGAAACTAAGGAAATCCTGAAAATCAAGAAAAGAGCCCTCCAACAACGCATTAGCCCAAAGAAACAAAGTAAACAACAAACCACCCTGCAAACGCTCAATGGACAACGAAGAACCCTCAAAACAACACCTATTCCTCTCCTTCCAAAGATTCCACCAAATACAAAGAGGAATCATCCTCCAAATAGCCTTAGATAAAGGATCCTTAAATGCTCTCCCCCAACAAATCAAAACGTCCCCCACCCGCTCCAGCATAACCCAATGAAGGTTCAGCAAGTAGAAAACGTGCTGCCACAGACCTCTCACCTCTGGACAATGGAGTAAGACATGGTTAATCGATTCACCATCCTTCTTACAAAGGTAGCACCAATCAAGCACATAAAGCCCTCGACGCCTCAAGTTGTCAGACGTCAAAATCCTACCATGCGTAGCCTCCCAAACAAAGAAGGAGACTCTTGAAGGGACTTTAGACTTCTAGATGCGACGCCAAGGGAAGGACACAACACTTCCACCATCAAGCAAAGCATAGAACGACTGCACAGAAAAACAACCGTCCTTGCTACCCACCCAACACAACTTGTCCTCCACAACTCGATGCACCACAGACTCATAAAGGGTGGAAAAAAAAAACTCTTCCAACTCCCAATCATTTGCAGGACGTAAGAACTGGACATTCCAAACCATCGTACTAGCCAATTAAGATCATGACGGAGGGGCTAAGTGGGTGTTCTCGGGAGTTTATGGTCCTAATGATGATGTTGGGAGACGGCTTCTTTGGGATGAGTTGGCGGGTGTTATTTCTTGGTGGGGGGGTCCTTGGTGCATTGGGGTGATTTCAATGTTACGAGGTTTCCTAGTGAGAGGTCGAGTTTGGGTGTGGGCGGAAGAGGGATGGAGGATTTCTCGGATTTCATTTCCGAGTTTGGTTTGGTGGATCTGCCGCTGGCTGGTGGTTTGTATACTTGGTCTGATAATCGTTCTTCTCAATCTTGGTCGAGGATTGACCGTATTCTCCTTAGTGCGGATTGGGAGGCCCTGTACACGAATTCTATTCAAAGAAGGTTTCCTCGTATGTATTCTGATCACTTCCCTATTCTGCTGGAGGATGGGTCTTTTGGGGGGGGGGTAAGAAGCCTTTTCGTTTTGAAAATATGTGGCTTAAGGTGGAGGGGTTTGTGGAGAAGGTCATGGGGTAGTGGGAGAGTTATGAGTTTTCGGGAACCCCCAGTTTTGTGTTGAATTGTAAGCTTAAGGCATTGAAACGTGACCTTATTGCTTGGAATAAAGATGATTTTGGTAACATTAGTGTGCGCAAGTCTTTGCTGATGAGAGAATTAGCTTCTTTGGATGCGCTGGATGAAGGAGGACTCCTTTTTCATGAGGGCTTGGAGAGGAGATTGTTGGTCACTCAGGAGTTGGATCATATTATTGATTTGGAGGAAGTGTGTTGGAGATAAAAATCTCGGGCTTTATGGCTAAAGGATGGAGACCGATGTACCAAGTTTTTTCACAGAGTGGCAAACTCGAATAGGAAGTTTAATTCTATCTCCCAGTTGGAGGTAGATGGGGAGGTGTTGCAGGATTCACGGGTCATTTCGGATCACATTGTTCAGTTTTATTCATCCTTATATGTTGAACCCTATCAGTGGAGACCCTCTCTGGATGGATTGGAATTTGACTCTATTTCTGAGGATGAGACAGTTTTGTTGGAGCAACCTTTTGAGGAGGCTGAGGTGGCAAGGGTGGTGCATGCTTTGAATGGGGATAAAGCTCCTGGTCCTGATGGTTTCACTTTAGCTTTCTATCAGTCTTGTTGGGATGTCATTAAGGGGGATGTTCTGTTGATGTTTAACGAATTTGCTAATCATGGTCGTTTTGTTCGTAGTTTGAATGCATCCTTTATTGTCCTCATTCCAAAGAAAATTGGTGCAGTTGAGTTGAAAGATTTTAGGCCTTGTGGGGGGTATTTATAAGATCATCGCCAAGGTTTTGGCTAACAGGTTGAAATGTGTGTTGCACAAGATTATCTCCCCGTCTCATAACGCATTTGTTCGCGGTAGGCAAATTCTGGATTCGGTGTTGATTGCGAATGAGTGTATTGACTCAAGTTTGAGGTTAGGTGTGTCAGACATGTTGTGTAAGTTGAACATCCACAAAGCTTATGACCATGTGAATTGGGGTTTTCTGTTGTACCTTCTCAGGAAATGTGGGTTTGGAGCAAAGTGGTGCCACTGGCCAATTAAGATCATGGAAACATAGTCGCGGTTGAAGAAAGCAAACAAAGCACTTGATTAACCATTGTAAAAAGTAGAGTTCAAGGACTTTTCAATGTGCAGTCAATGATAGATAGTAGGCATCAAATGGCCATCTTTGGACATATAGCAGAAGATCAAATAATATTTCTACAGCATTAATTAACTCCCAAAAAAAATTCAGAATTCTATACCTTAGCCACTGTAGCATCCTTTCCTGATCCGTTGGAAGGTTTACACCAGAAACACCTAAACAAACGGCACGAACAGCAGACCAAGTTGAACCCGATTTACAGAGGGCTTCAGCCATAACCTGTTCTATTGTATTCTTGGAGGCATTCTCTGCAGAATCAATAGATGGAGAAGAACTAATAACTATAAGTAATAATTATTTTCCACTCTTCTCCAAGATTTAAGAACTATCAAGAATAATGGGTCTTGATCAGCAAAGTCTAATCCAATTATACTTACAACAGAAATTAATAGCTTAATCATTGTTCCTTCCTATCCTAGCTCATTGTAAAACTAACCATCAGAGTCAGCACTGGGGGAATCGTATCAAATTACCTCCGACGCTGTTGTGGTTGGAGCAGCCAGCGACGGCACCTGCGAGAACGGGGAGAGTGTCAGGGAGGTCGCGGTCGGAAAAGGGAAGCAATGGCATGCAAACGCAGACCGTCGAGGTGGTTCCACCGTCCACACCCAATACGACGGCGGACCCATGTCCATTCTCATGTTGTCCGTCTTCTACTTCCTCCTCTAAAGCCCCCACTTCTCCGTTTTCGAGCCTATGATTCTTCATGGAATCCAAATCCTAAAAGCCCAAAAGAACGGAGACGGAGAGAGAGTGCGAGAAAAGAATGTGCAGACATTCTGAGAGAGGAGGACTTTGTTTAACGTGGTTACTCCCAATTTCCCGAAACATTTCGAAGGAAAATTATCATTTGGTTTTCTGCCGCCACTCATGACCTGCCAAGTCAGTATAATGGGCGTTTTTAAATTTTGTTTAAATTTAAATGTTCTCTAATTTTTCGTCAAATAATTTAAAAAAAAACTTTTCTTTTTAACCAAAGAAAGAGTACAGTACTACCAACATAAGAACATTATTAGCAGCTTATTCATATTTTGAATCTCTACTTTAACCAAAAAGTACACTTCTCTATTTTAATTACTAACTTTTAAAAACATCACAGCAGCTTTTCTATTTTAACAATCTACTTTTACTATTCTATTAAAATATTATTTTTCAAAGATTTATCTATTCTTTCTTTAACATTTTATATTTTTGTATATTCGTAACGATCATATTTTTGAATATTTGTCTTATCTTAAAAATTCAAATTTTTTAAATTATCTTTTTCTAATGGTCATATTTTTAAAATTTTGTTTTATTCCAACTGTCGTATTTTTAAAATTAGTGAAGAATGAATTTTTTTATATTTATTATGATAAAAAATTATTTATTAAGAAACGAAAAATTATTTTATAATTATTTATTAGACTAAAACTTTGAAATGGTTTGTGACATGCAAAAAGAAATGGGGCAAAATATAAATTTATGAGAGAGAGTGAGAAAGAGAGAGAAATGAAAGAGAAATTATAGTAGTATTTTAATATGAAGAAGTGAACAGTGGTTATCTAAAAATAGATAACCACTGTTCATTTGTTAAATTTTTTTAAAATAGAGAAGCTGCAAAACACATATTTTTAGTAATTTGACTATTTTGGTTCTCTATTCTAGCTAAAAAGCTAAAATAGAGAAGCTACTAATAATGCTCTAACTGTTGTGAGTTTAAAGAAAGAAAACAGAATTGAATTGTACTTCACTTATTTTTGAAAACGAACTGAGCCGATCTTTACTTTGATTTTATTATTGAGAAGAGTTAGGAGTGAATTAAATTTGATTGGGTTGGAATTATTTTCAATTTGTTGCTAAGGGAGAAAAATATATTAGACTATGTTCGTCTACACCAAATTTTTGTAATTTGTATCCTATTTTTATATTTACAATCCAAAAATATGCGTCAATTGCATTTGCATTTCCCTAACTTTCAAACCTGTAATTAACGTCCTCTAAGTATGAAACATTTGCAATGTTCTCCCAGTCAAATTTTTTGTTAAACTTGACGGAATTAGGGATTAAAATGATCAAAATGCCCTCAAAGATAATTTTAAAAAATATATATATATTTGAGAAATAAATTAATATATATATATATATATATATATATTACTGAAATAGAGTTTCAATAGTTTTATTTAAAATATTACCTTTTAATATCATTTTTTATTTTTAATTAATTTTTTAGTATTTTTCTTGGAGGGTTATTTTGGTCATTTTAATAACGAATTACATAAAGTTTGACGAAAAATTTGATTGGGGGCGAACATTGCAAATGTTTCATACTTGGAGGACATAAATTGCAGTTTATGAAAATGAGGGGGAGAACAATGCAATTGACTCATGCTTGTGGGGCGAACAATGACATTTTCCCCAATAAATAAAATGGAAGTTTCCATTATCAAACACGGTTTCAAAATGTTCCCTTCATGAGGACTACAAAGCATGCCTAATAGATACAAAAGTGGGAGCACTCTAAGGCTCACCAAGCTTATACAAAACCGTGTTTCAAGTTATGAACATATACATCAAAAGGAAAGGAAAGGAAAGGAAAAGAAACTACATCTAATCTCGAGTCCCCTAATCCGTCTCATCAGTGTCGGAAGCGAGATCTATAATGTCAGTATCCGGCGAAACTCAACTGCACTCTGCCGGCGGGGCCGGGGGAGTGGGGAAGGGAATAAAGGGCTCAAGTGGGGACATCTACTAACCCGAAGTCTTTGACCCTGGGTAGCGGAGGGTCCTTGAGATACCAGTGGGGCTCATGCTCCACTACGATCTCATAAGTATCCGAGATCCAGGCTCAATTCTTCAGGATGACCACATTGCGGTCTAGGTCAATAACCTGCTCCCTCTCGAACAACTTCATCTTTTGTAACCATTAATTACACACAATAAACAAGAAATAAAATGAGGTGATGAGGTGAGTCATAAGGACTCATTAAGGTGGGGATGGGATATGCCACACATACAGGTAAAGCAAAATGAAAATAGTAAGAAAAAAACTGATAATAGTAACGACAATTCAAAGTTATGCTCGATGAAATACAAGAATCATGCATCAGGATTCCAAGGTCATCTCTCTTTTTTCGGTTCGGAAGAGATGTCCCTACTGTGCTCTTTTAACCCCCACAATCAGGGTTGTGCATCACTTCTATCCTCTGGGACTGTCAGTGCATCACATACACTAGGACGTCAGTTAGGCAAGCCTTGTACCATTGCCTAGGGAAACCATCCACTATTTCCATTAGCGGTGGCTTGCACGCTTCCCAATGTGAACGATATTGTCACCTGATCTCAGCATCACCTTTAGGTATGGGTTCCATCCGGTCTCTATTCATTTCATACATATGAGATGATAGATGAAGTGTGGCACATCATATACTTCAAAAAATAGGCTTAATTGCACAGTAGGTCCCTGTGTTATCATCTTTAAACAAAATGGTCCATAGGGTATGAGTTTGTACAGGCTAGTCACTAGAGTAATCATCGTGTAATAAAAAGATCCTCCCATGAGACTTATGTCGACCCACTTAATAGCCAAAGCTGACGTGGATTTTTTCGCTAATGAACGAACAACACGTGTATGACCTGTCCACCTCAACGCCACGCTGGAAACCCATCAGCTCCTCATCCACGCATATGTAGACAACAATTGGCATAAAAAACCTACGTTGAAGGTGTTGAAGTTGTGCATTAAAGGTGTCCAAGATCTGTCATCCTCTCTGATTCATTTTAGGCATCTATTCCCATTGAAGATGTGCAGTAAATCCCCATTCGATTTAACTCCATGCCCTCTCTTCGAAGCCCACCAGGATACCCCTACTCTCACCTTATATGACCTCTGTTGAACCCAAAAAATCCCCAATCTCAAGCTCCTGAAAAACCTTACCCAATCTTTAGCTCTTTCACCAACAACCTCACCTCATACTCATCGTCTTATCAACATGGAGGAAAGAGCTTTTCGGCCAAGTGTAGGAAAGTTGAATGAAATTTCGGAGCCTCCAATTTGCGGATGCAACCTCCAGGCACATCTGAGAACGTCAATGATGGAAGGAAATTCGGGACATCATTTTTTTGGCTGTCCAATGTACACACATGGATCAGTGAGAACATAAATTTTTATTTTTGGATGGTGGACAACTCTTTCGCACTATAACATTGATCGGTGCCTTATAGTCCAATTTTCAACCCTTTTTAGCCACTGGCCGTGGCTTAAACTCACCAAGTCTCTCTTTTTACACCACAACAAAAAACATTAAACATGAGATGCAAAGAGATAGTGCATTACATGTATTTTTGCCATCAAAATTCACAAGCCGCAAAAGAAGCTCTCAAATATCAATATGTTTATGGATTAAAGCATGCAACAACTTATTTTTGAAGAAACTTCATAGATCTAGCTTGCAAGCACTACATTTTCTATACTCTAGCCAAGCCCACAAGAAAAGACTTTAACTACACCCTTACCTTGAGTATTTCGGCTAGGCTCTTGCAGGATTGAAATAAACCTAGAGCAAGAAACTAAGGTGAGAAGAACTAAGAGAAAAGGAGGCTAACAAGAAAAATGGCTCATGGGAGAAATTTCTCCCATGGTCGAAGGGTTCACAACCATTTACCTTGATCTCCTTTTATTTTTCTTTCTTTCTCCTCCTTGCTCCTTCTTCCTTCTTCTTATCTCTTTACCAAAACCTCTCATCTCCCTCACTTTTCTTTCATTTTATCTCTTTTTTTTTCTCTCCAGCGCAACCTTCTTCTCTCTCTCTTTACTACACGACTAAACTTGTCAATGTGATGTGTGCGTGTGTCATAACAAAAAGTGGTTTTTTATACTCTTTTACATGCAATGATGAGTTAAAGGCTAGTGTAGGGGTCTATTTGAAATTTCAAAAGTTTTTTCATGATGATTGAGCTTAAAATATTAGAATAAACAATTAAATCAAAATCATACAAGAAATCTTCATGTATTCGTTTCAAACTTTCACGCAACGGTGGACCATATAAACGGAAATTAAAAACATCCTAATTTATTTATGCTAAAAGAAATCAAGGAAATTAAACAATATTGGAACAAACTTAGTTCAAAATCCCCATCAGCCACCCATTCGACGATAAAAGAAACTTCTAATAAACACAAGCCAATGCGATGTTCGAACAATTTAAAGAATTTTACCTGGAAAATTGCGTGGGAAAGTTCAAGAATCCTCAGAAAGCAACCTTGTTTTTGAACAAAGAACGGAGAAAGGCATTGAAGACAAAACGTAGCTGCCAAAGAACGAAATGCATGCTATGTGGTATTATTTTGTTGCAAATATACCCATGTGGTAAAAAATGTTTGAATTATATATTAGGGGTGTTCACGGGTACCGGCGGTGGGCCGGTTAACCGACACCGACACCGCCGCCGGTACCGGAACCGCCCGCCGCTTGGTAGCGGGGGGCGGGGACGGTTGCTATTTTCACCGAGTAGCGGTGAAAACAGCTGTGGGCTGGGCAGTTCACCGCCAGAACCGCTTTTTTTTTTGTTATACGACGTCGTTTTAGCCTTAGGTCTTCGCCCCTTTCCTTGTGTCTGCCCTGCCTCCCCGAGACCTCAGCTTTCCCGAGTCCCGACGCCCCTCCAGCCTAGTGCACCTCGCTGTTAGTTGTCTACCATTGTCGATCTCAGCCTCGGGCTTTTGTCTTCTCTTCTCCAGTAAGATTGTTGGGTTTTGATGGAGATTCGTTAAATGTGCATTCCAGTAAGATTTGTTAAATCTGTAGCAAACAGAGACTTGCGAATGTGGATATTTCTTGCGATTTGTTTTGGTGGAGATTCTCTTGCTGGATTTGTTAAGTTTTTTACGAATTTGGATTTGTTAAGTTTGTTGGGTTTTGGTGGAGATTCTCTTGTGATTTGGATTTGGATTTTTTTTATGTGGATTTGAATTTGATTTGGGTTTGTGTCACTGTGGGCGGTGTAGCCGCCACTGGCACCGTCAAAACCGGCACCGTTGAGTGTCGGTTTCCTCCCTTCACGGTGGCGGGGACGGTGTCCATTTTCGGACAACCGCCCATAGCGGTGGCGGTGGAGGACATAATCGCCACCGCCACCGCTTATGCGCAACCTAATTTATACCCTGGGGTGCAAGTTTAATTAAATACATGCCCCTTCATCCCCTCCTCGTCTGGTAATTTAACGGCACGTGATGACGTGACTCATAGGCGGACACTAGACCAATACTTGTTGGACACATGTTTTTTTACCACTTGAAACTGTCAAGTCATTTTTTAAAACGTAAAACAAAACATAACTAAAAAAACAAAAAACAAAAAAAAGGACAAAACGTTTTCCTAAAGTCAGTACATCACATTAATGAAACAAAAAAAAACACAAAAAAAAACGGTTGTGTTTGTTTTAAATTTCAAACATTAAAAAAAAATTTACTCACTTTTTCATGAATTCCAAGATCTTTTCATCAATCCCAATAATTTTTCATCAATTTCAATACATTTTCACCAATCCCAATAACTTTTTACAAATTCCAACAACTTTTTAACACATTTTTCACCAATACCAAGAGAATCTATACTACTTCCAAAAAAATACAAACACAAAAACTGTTTTTAGATATAAACCAAACATAGCCTTAAAAACGTAAAACGTTAAAATAACTTTACCGAAAGAAAGTGTGGGTGTTTCTTCTCGTCCATACCTTCTCCCTCTTCAAATTTTTTTCCCAATTCACCAGTAACCCTAAACCCCCACTGGTATACGGAAATTTCAGGCGCACACACTTCCACCTCGAAGAAGTTTTTCATTCCTGCAATCGCCAAGATCTTGATTCGAAGAACCTCCTTTGTATTTTGACCGGACTCAAATTAAAGGCTTGTCTATTAACTAATGTTTACCTTTCAGTTCTCATGTATTTTGTACTTTATTGTTTTGTTTTTGTTATTTATTCAATAGTGTAGGGACCATTTGTGTGTGTTTTTAAGTTTGACAGCTACGTTTGGGTTGGGTGCAAATTTTTTTGTTGCACGTGCTTGGTTATTGTTGAAAAGTTTGTTCTTTATTCATTAGTGGAGGGACTCGTGCTTATTTTGGAGGGACCTGAGCTTATTTTGAGTAGTACATGTAGCCATTGACCAAGTGTCTTGTACTTAGTTAGGAAAAGTATAATTTAGACGGTATGTTTATTATATATAGATTAACTTAAGATATGTTTTTATACATCCTTTTCCTAAGCAACTTTTATCGAATGAGTTATTAAGTGGAGGACCACGTAGAGGAGGTCTATATATACTCTCATTCTGGCCATTCAATTAGTTGATTGAACACAATAATCCTACACAAAAGTCATTTAATTAGTTGATTGAACACAATAATTCTTATTGGCTTTTTGGGCATTAATTACATATTGTGCAACAGATATCCAAGGGCATTAAACTTCTATTTTTTGCTATTATACAACAATGATGCATATATATGTACACCACAGTGGATCGCTAAATCAATTGTTGGACGTCTATGCTGAAGGCAAGGTTGAACATATAGGCAACCTTGATCCAGACTACCTCTCAATGGTGATCCTTAAGAAGTTCGTCAACAAAAAGATAAGCTACAATAATATCGAGAAATTCTCCATAATGAGAGGTCGTTCACATATCTCAATAGCGACGTCGATGTCCGGAGCTTGTTGGAAATTCTGGTGCAGCAAAGGAAAAAAGAGTTGCACTTATATGTCGTGCATTCAATATATATTCCAGAAGTTATAGATGATTTGGATGATGACTATTATGGTGTTGGGTATAATATAGATGATGAGGGTAATGGTGCTTTTTATGGTGGTGAGAATGATATGAATGGTGAGGATGAGGGTGCTTTTACTGATGGGGATGAGGTTGGGGATGAAGAGGGTAACGACGAGGTTGAGGATGAAGACGAGGTTGAGGTGGAAGAACCTGAATTAAGTGACTTTGAGAGCAGTGTTGGGGAGGAACAACTAGAGCTTTATCATGACAATAACGATAAGGATACGACACAGAGGGATTGGGAGAATGTTATGACTTGGTTTGGAGCAGCTCATTTAGTTGCTAGGGAGACTGAGAAGGCACCCCAAGAGTCTACTGAGGCTAAAGATAGCATGAATGAGGGTACTGATGAAGGCCTTCAAAGCAAAGCTAAGTGTTCAAAGTTCCATGAGACAGACCTTACATCCAGAAGGAGGCTGAGGTTATGCACAGGGATGAGGTTTAGAGACTTAAAACTTTTAGCGGCGTTTTTAGTGACCGCCATTACGAAGACCGCCGTTTAAAGACAACGCAGTTTTTAGCGGCGGTCACAAAAGTGTTGCTAAAGGTGACTTTCAGCGGCGGTTTTTGTGAGCGCCGCTAAAAAGACCGCTGCTAAAAGACAACGCAGTTTTTAGCGGCGCTCACAAAAGCGCTGCTAAAGGTGAATTTCAGCGGTGGTTTTTGTGAGCGCCGCTAAAAAGACCGCTGCTAAAAACTACGTTGTCTTTTAGCGGTTAGCAGGGCTCATAAAAAACGCCGCTGAAAGTCACTTTTAGTTGCGTTTTTAGTGACCGCCGCTAAAAACTGTTGTTACCCGGTTTTTTGTAGTGATTGTACCGTCAAACCAATGTAGAACAATATCTCCCCCTGCTCTTGCATCTCCACCGGTTGGTACCAAGCACCTTCGCGTGCTATACGAAGTCAAAGTCAACAATCAACCGGCATATAGCCTTCTGGTTGATCTTCTTCCACTTTGCATTGTCAATCCCCTCTGGTTTCTTGCCCTTGTTCTCCAATGGATTGCACATATCCTTCCCATAAAAGGATATCCTCAATTTGTGGCTTCCAGTTGATGTAATTTGCAGCAGTCAACATATCATACCGGTAACCATACTCTCCGTCATCTCAATTCACACAGACCGATGTCGAATTTCAAAATTCTAACTGCACCAATGGATCCGAGACGACCTAAAACTTTATAGGGACCAGTCTGACCTGCTTGAAAACCGGTATAAAAGCCCCTGAACCAGCCAAAAAACCACACTGAATATTCCCACAGGAATATTCTCTGCTGACGTGGCACTGACCCGGTCCCTTACTGACGCAAATCTCTTGGGACCCACTGCTTACGTGGCGATGACGTGGATGCTGACGTCACAGAACACGCGGCAGCTGCTATGTGCGGGCGCGTGTAGAGAGTGAAGCCCACTCGCCCTAGCTCTCTTTGGCGCGTGTGACGCGTGGTGGCACTTTTCCGAATTCTTGCGGGGCGTGGAGACGCGTCTCGGAGCTTCTCACGATGCGGTTTCGACCAACGACTTCGTCTTGATCTCCATTGCAGGCTGGTGCTCTCCAATTTCTGATCGGAGCACTTTGAATTTTCGGACCTTTTCTGCTTCTTCCCAAAAAACCACTCCTGCTCCTCGAACCAGGCTCCGATACCATTTGTTAGGAAAAACGTCACGAAAATTCAAAGAAAGTAACACCAAGAATTACGTGGTTCGACCCTAATTCTGCCTACGTCCACCCAGAGCAATTTTATTAAGAAAGCTTATGAAAATCACTCTACCCGCCCAATACAATAGTCACACCACCCTCTTTCTCTTCCTCTCTCTCTGCCCAATGCTCACGCTCTCACGTGCTCACATGTCTTTTCTCCTATAACATAAGCCTCTATTTATTGAGAAAAATACAAAGAGAAAACCCAGATAAACTAGAAGTAGGGAGAAAGTAGACTTCCACTACAAGTGTACTTCTATTCCAAGTCTATCTTATATGGGTGTGGACCCCAACACCAGGGATATAAATTAAACTTTTTTTTTATCACAATAATATATTTGCAACAAAGTAATACCACGTGTGCATTCATTGAATTTAAGCCAAAAGAAAAAGAAAGCAAGAACGAGCTGATCAATCTTCGAAACGGGCGACGTGTTACAGCCATGCGTTGGGCTGACGCGAGGGCCTGTGACTAGGGTTGGATCCTTTTGGAATACAATAGAGGCCTCCACTCGCCTCCGTCCATTGCTGAAACCGCGGGCAACACCGTACCCACTGTCACTGACTACATAACCCTAGAAATCTCTGTCACTGTCTCTCTCTTTTCCTCTATCGGAAACAATGCCGCCGAAGGCTGCGAAATCTAAGGAAGCACCAGCAGAGAGACCTATCCTCGGCCGATTCTCATCTCACCTCAAGATTGGGATTGTAAGCTTCTTCATGTTCTTCTTCTTCTGGTTTTCCTTCCATTTCCAAATTGATTGTTTAGTTTGCTCTGTTGGTTTCCATAGAACACACAAAAAAGAAAGTAAAAATAAGAAATGAAATTAATCTCTGAATTCTAGACTCATCCAGTCCCCTATTTACGTCTGGAATTCATTTGCGTTCCGTTTCTGCCAGTCTTTGAGTGCTGATAAGTCTCTTCTTTAGTACATTGTTTTTGCCTTTTTGCTTGTGTTTCTGATCCTTCTGGTTGCGTTTCTGGTTATGTTTACTGAATTGTCCATTCAAGTTATTGTTTCTATTGAATTACAGTGTTTGTTCGACGTACAGCATTGCATTATGATTATGCACTGTGAGCAATTTGCAACATATAATTAGTTATTCTTTCTGTTTGGTGTACTTGATGTTTGGGTCAGTGAAATTTGTCAACTTGGTTCAATCGGAACAATATTTTCGGAACTTTATTTTTTCCTTTCTTCCTTTTCAGGTTGGATTACCTAATGTTGGAAAGTCGACGCTTTTCAACACGCTTACAAAGCTCTCAATACCGGCAGAAAACTTCCCTTTCTGTACCATTGAGCCAAATGAGGCGCGGGTGAATATCCCTGATGAGCGGTTCGAATGGCTCTGCCAATTGTTCAAGCCAAAAAGTGAGGTTTGTGACCAAGTCTCTTGCTCATAAATTACGGAGATATGAACTGTGGGGTGTGATTTTGGGTATCTTGAATAATCCGAACGAAGGTTGTAGCTACTGCTGGGGTTCTCTAGCTTTTTCTCTGGGCATAGGACAATCTAACCTATACTTTGCATTGGTGAGAGTGTTGGTGTACAATGCACCATGGCTAACATAAATTTCATACGTGCTTCGTTCTCTGTTTGGTAGTCACCTATTTGGCCTCAAGATACCTACCATATGAAGAGCCAGTAAGTTTTAATACCTGGAGATTGAAGGGTAGAAGAGTTGAGGGCTTTGCCTTTTCTTTTGGCATATGTTGATGGAACTGTTCTTTTTTCTATTTTTTTTGCCTTACTTAGTCTTCTACTCCTAATGAAGGCCAGTGGCTCCTTACAATGCAATTAGTGATCTGCAAAGATTGCAGGAAAATATTGATGCCAGGATTTCATTAATTAATTAGTGCAAGGGCACTGAAAACTATTGGAGAAGGATCTAGAAAATTTCGGCCCTTTCTTTTCACTTTTGAAACGAACTTTGCATTTTGTCTTGTTCTGAAGAAGTTTAAAAACAGAAAGCCTGTCATATCTGAATCAATTAGGTCTCCTTTAAAGGTTCAGTTCTGATAGGCCCAAAGATGGAAGCCATGTGGCAGCGGCTGCAGTTTTATACATAAGAGATTATCTCCCAACTGAAGGTTCATCCAGAGTTTAATTAAGAAGCCTGATCGTGGACTATCTATAAATTTCTTATGCAGTTTTTTGCAACAATTGGAGTTTGTATTTCTTGTTACATATGGTGGTAACTTTTGTGTACAGGTTGCAGCTTTTTTAGAAATCCATGATATAGCTGGATTGGTGAGGGGTGCTCATGAAGGACAAGGGTTGGGCAACAGTTTCTTATCCCACATACGTGCAGTTGATGGCATCTTCCATGTTTTACGTATGAAACTTATATTTTCAATCGTTTGAATCTTGCCTCTATTTGTGTGTGCGCGCCCTTTCTCTTTTGGGCGGTTGTTTCGTATGTGTCTATATGTATGTGTGCGTGTAACCATATATATATATATATATATATATATATATATGTATGTATGTATGTATACGTATAGGCTCCCTATGATCAAGAGAATGAGTTGCTAGATTAAGGTTGTGTTTGTGTTGTAAAATTTTAGTGTCGTTAAAATTTTAGGTATTGGGTTTAGTGAAAAAGTGAAGAGAGAGGTAATTTTTTATATTTTTTTGTAGTAAATAGTAATGATTTGATGGGTAGAGAGATTATATTGTAATATTTAATTGTGTTAAAATTTTAGAGTGGGTAAAATTTTGGTACACAAACGCACCCTAAATAAGAGAAAGATCAAGATTGTGAATACTAATTTACTTTTCATAGTTATGTATTCCTTTTGTACATAGGAAATATTATGCATCATTCTGGTGTACCTATGTCTTGCTATAATTTTTTTTTATGTACTTCCATTGTTGTAATTGGTATTCTGCTTAGTGTACAATGAAAAAAGTACATGGCAGCCCCTATCCTTGGGGTGCTGTGGTGCCTCATGTATGCCCTATAGTCTAGTTGCCTGATTAAGGTAGCGTTTGCTCTAAAATTTTTGGCACACTAAAATTTTACCTAATAAAATAATTACAAAATAATATATTTCTCTCCATCAAACACCCCTTTCTATAATAATAAATATAAAAAAAATCATTTAAATCATCTCTCTTTCACTTTTTCACCAACTTCCATACCCCAAAAAGTTTATCACACAAACACTATGTAAAGCACTTCTCTTTTCTGTGCATACCTGGTTGGTCAGCTCTATGGCTTGAAAGGAGGTTTTGGCTGACAAGATTTAGCACTGCATACTGTTGCACAGGCTTAATTCTGGCTCGAGTTCAAGCTTATGCCTGGCTGAAGTTGAGTATACAGAAATAAAATTTCAAAACTTATCTGTTTCAAGAAAATAAGTGCTATATCTACCTAAAGGATATTATATAAACCAAATAGGCTTATGAGCCTACCAGCAAGCTTGACTGAGCTTGAGCGTGGCTCGATTGTTGAAGTAGGTTGAGAGGTTCAGCTCATTTACTGAGCCCATATGTTCTAACCTTGTTTGATGGTAAGCTAAGCAAAGTGGAGAGGTTCATCAAATAATCTGGAAACCACCAACTAGTAAGGGACAAGCCAACAAGTTTTCCTTTGTATACGTTAATGGTACATTTAATGTTCTGATTTATCATGCTTCAATTATATTGGAAATTAGCTGCTGTATCCTTTTTTTGCATGTATAAAGTCATCTTAGTCTTTTGATTTTCATTCATCAAGCGTATCATTGTAGTATTGTTCATTGCGTCCTTTGTTTCTTTTCCCCTAGGTGCTTTTGAAGATCCTGATATTATTCACGTAGATGACACTGTGGATCCTGTGAGGGATTTAGAAGTTATTAGTGCAGAATTGAGGCTAAAGGTATGCTATTAGCTTGAGTTTAGTAACTTGAGCTCCCATTTCCATAGTTCCATAGTACTTTTTCAAATTCTTCTAAATATGTTGCATTATCAAGGGTTGATTGGAATCTTACAACTTCCCATAGCTCATATTTTTCATGTTATTTAGTCTGTTTAATTTACAGTATCAAGTAGAACATGGCAAATTTTTCCATTAACTGGAGTGTATGACTTATGTTGCATGGAAAGTTCAGAGAAGCCTAATGTTGGTGTCCTAGAGATTTATAGGTGGGGTTTCTATGTACATGTGTGGGTGAGGGAGTGAGAGAAACAGAGAGATCCCACAACAAGGGTTGGGGTGGGGAATTGGTGTCCATTGGATGCTTGAATAATGTTGTGTCTGAGAGAGAGAGAGATGAGAGAGTGTGAGAGGAACATATTCTGCATCCACTAGATGATGTCCTTCCCTTTTGGGGAATTATCTATTTGAAGGGTACTTGTTTTACATCGCAACATTAGAGAACATTGATAATTGTGACAATCACGTCTTGTGTTCTTGTCCTTTGTCTTGGGATTTAAGACAAAAGTTCAACGGAAGGTGCTTAATTCTGTACCCATATGTTGGATTTGTATATATGCGGAAGCTTGGGATGAGGTTAACTAATTTCAAGCAAAAATATACCGACTTTGGTTTTGCTCCACTACTACTGACCTGTTAACAAACTATTGAGAAACTTGCACTCGATTAACTAGAAGAGAATGTGTGTGTACTGCCCCAAACCCATTATAGGCATGGTGAAGTCCAAACTATAACAACTCCACCAAATAAACACGTCCAAACTATTACTGTAACTTCTAACTTGTTCACAATATTTACAATCCTGCAAAATAGTGACAAGGTTTTGCAATAATGATTAATTCCAAAATAGAAAAACTTATATAAATCCAAATATGATAACTCCAGGCTACACTTCCACAAATTTCCATGTCCAATGTACACAAAGACAAGGCATATCAATTAAAGATTGCTAAACCATCTCCTCAAGTTAACTTACTAAGGTTTGGATTTCATCCAGATAAGAATATCATATCACACATCCAGAATCCTCCTCTCTAGGAAACTATCTAGAGAGAGAAGCTCCCCCTTCTCTCTAGAATCCTCCTCTCTACGCTTGTCTGTGGTTCTCTCTCCTCTCCCCTCTCTCCCCTGTGGGATGTATGGGCTAGGGGCTTGGTCGTTGGCTTGGTTGTGTCCGTCATTGTTGCTGCTTTAGTTTAGTTTTGAGTGTTCTCTAATGGTGTTCTCTAATAGTTTTCGTGTTGAGGCTAAGGAGTTCTTTGTGTCTGTGAGTGTGGGGGGCTATGTTGAGTTTACGGAGTGGAGCCGGAAGGTTGTCAGTTCGATTTCTTTAGGGAAGATTGGTGCAGTGTGGATGGTCAATATGGCGGGCAAACTGATGGAGGCTCAAGGGGATCGATCTTTTGCCTCGAAAGCCAACGATATGCACCGTGCCTTTCTAGCCCAAAGATGTGCTAACAAGGCGGGTAGATATGTTTCTATCGTTGAGTATGGGGCAGGCAGGCGTAAGGGAGTGGTTATGGTCCCCGAAAGAGCTGGCGGTGAAGGGTGGAAGAAGTTGGCTGGCTTGTTCCAGGAGGTGGTCGAGCATCTCAGCAGAAGTAAGGAGGGCCTGAAAGGGAAAACGATAGCTAGCTCAGCGTGGGTGAGTGGGGGACTTTCCTTCGCAGAAGTGGTGACGGAGGACAAGTCTGTGGCGGTTGTCGGCAAGTAGACGGTGGTAGCTGCATGTGTCGGTGGAGAAGGCAAGGAAGGCAAGAAAGCAGCTCTGACATTGACGGAGTAGAAAAACTTTGCAGGCCAGGTGAGTTTTCCCAAAGCTCCAGTTAAGGATCGGGGGACAGATGTGGCCTGGCTGTTTTTAGAAGTCGTCTGTTGGCTATGCGCAGAGAGCTGGACACGCTCATAAGTGAAGCTGATGGGCTCTTGGATCGGGGCAAGGGTTGGGCAGAATGTGGGGATAGGGAGCTGTCGCATGCTGAGCTTGTTGGGAGGCCTTCGTCGAGTGGGCTTGTTGAAGACCTGGCGGATGGGGAGCTGTCGCAAGGTGAGCTTGTTGGGAGGCCTTCTGCGAGTGGGCTTGTTGAAGACCCGACCCAGATGGTTTCTTTAGTTGTAGAAGGCTCGGGCATGTTGGAGGTGCCGACCCACCCGAAGCTTTTACTTGGCGGTAGGCTCGACAGCACGGTGGGAGTCAGCCACCCCCAGTTGTCGACGACAGGTGTCTTGCCGGCGTTGTCTGAGGCTGGTGGTGAGGGCCTCGTTGTCTTGCCGGCGCCGGTCTCCTCTCCGGCAGGCATGCTTTTGGGCCTGAATGGGTCTGTTCAACTCCCGGAGCCGCCGGGTTTGGTCCGGTTGGCAACAGAACATGCCGACGAGCTATGTGGAAGGGTTGTGGAGCCCTCTCTTGTTCCTGGTGGGCAGCCGACAGTGGTTTATGTTGAGAGTTCAATTGGACCAGATTTGGCGTCAAATACTCAAGTATTGGAGGCTGGTGAGTTTCTGGGCGATGGTGAGAGGGAGTCGGAGGATGGGTTTGTGGATGAACCTTCGACCGAACCCTTGGCGGTTAGATTCCCTCATAAAGCTTTGGGTGGAGAATCTCCGGCGTGGGTCTTGGACATGGTTTCATTTGTGGGTCAGATGGTTTGGGTGTCGTGTGGTGGTCAAGAGGAAAAGCTGATGGATCTCTATGCAGCATTGGAATGCGATCGGGTGCGGCCTCGTTCGAAAACGTCTAGAAAATCAGGGGGGAGGATGCTCAGGGAGTTGAAGGGCTTGAAGTCTTCGGTTAACTATGAAGGGTTTTCTTCGATAGCTAGGAAGACTGTGAGCTTTGGGCTGGACTGCTAGGGATCTGGTTTGGGTGGCTGTAGGGTTACGTGTGGGTAGGAGTTCTTGGGAGTGTCTTGTTGGCTAGTGGGTTGAGGGTGGGTGAGAGTTCTCTCCCCTTTTTTTCTTTTTTTTTTGTGTTAGGATTCCTCAGTATTTTCTCTTGTACTGTTGACTCCGCTGTTGTGTGTTTCGTGTTTTTATTCTTTTTAATAAAATTGGCTTACTTATCAAAAAAAGTTAACTTACTAAGATTCAATGTCAAGATCACAAAGCATGGCCATTGAGCTGGTATAAGAATGTTCTAAGTTGTGATACTAGTTCAAGAAGTTTAATGCCATGCTACTACCTAAAATATCATATTCATATCACAAAGCTACGGCTCAAGATCACAAACATAATTGAGCATTCATCATATGTTCTCAAAGCAAGGTACTAAGATCACGAAGTGTAGTACCAAGTTTTCACGACATATCATTGAGCATAATAATAAGATCACATAGCATATAGCTACAATCACATATCACCAAGAGTGGTACTATGATCACAAAGCATAGGACCAAGCTAGCAACATCTATCATTGAGTTTTTTTTTTGATGAGTAAGAAAAGCTTTATTGAAAAAATAAAATAAAAAAGGGGTTACAGTACAAAGAGTTATATTGAAAACCTGCACCGTACAAACAACAAAGCTAAGAAAGTCATCAAAATCAGAAAAAGGGGAACCTAATACAGCATCAACCCAAAGAAAAAGGCGGCTCAACATCAAACCCCTTAGTCCCTCTAAAGACAAGAAAGAGTTCTCAAAATAAAAGCATAGTGTTGTCTTAGTATAGTAGATCTGTATCTTACCTAGTACCAAATCACTTCTCATGTTGTACGATTCTCTATGTACACTTTTTAGCCATAAGCCCATGGAAAATCACAAGTCAAGCGTGGACAACAAGATGGATACAAGCAATCATTTCTATGTAACTCTTCACAACATCAATATAAATACACCTCAATCTTAATATGTATTCCGTGTTATAATTGATAGATTTCACCTGTTTTATGACCAAAATACTGCATTTTCTATGACAGTTAATCAAGTGTACTTTCCTCACACCCACGTAAACGTGCTCCATATTCCTTAACTAAGTTTCACGAGGTCCTACTCAATAACATAAATAGTTATAAAATATTGAATGTGAATTGCAATGCTCCTTTTAAGCTTCTTAGCAACTCTCTTACTTGGAGATAAGCGTTAGCCAATGGTGTTAATACTTTAGAAAGCACCTTAGCAATTATTAGTAATGCCCCTATCGACCTCAGTCTTGTTTTTTGCTAGCTTAGTCTAGAACTTTACTATCTCATTAAATGCCGAATATCCATATAAGGAAAAAGTCACTTTGCGCTCCTAACTACCAAAGCAATTTCAAACAGAGGTCTCAACTACCACATTTGACATATTGAGCTCCCCTAAACTTTCAATCCGACGGTCTTCACCCCAATCTGTCGGTCATACCAGCATACCGGTTTTGCTTGCTGCCCGGTCTGTCAGCCATCCCAGTCATACAGGGCACTAATGGGCTGACCGAGCATAACGGTCTTGATTCTAGTCTTGCCTCGGGGCTATCGGGGCACCCTTCCTGCGAGACCAGGCCGTGCTAGTCGGGGGACCAGTGTCAAGGAGTTGGGCTTACAGGTCATTCTTCTGGAGTTGCGGCTCTCCAGTTTTCCGAACCTGCCGCATCGCCTGGAGGCATGGCGGGTGATGCCCACCACCAGTCGTCGGGGAAACCTTCCTCGCCGACGTCGTCTGTGGCTGGAGGCGACTGCCAAGAGGGAGCTTCGGTGCCGGAGCCGAACCATCGGGGGTGCAGGGCGACTTCCCGATGGCTTTTTCGGCGACGATCCTGTCGCCGGCCATCAGAGCATTGTCTGCCGATAAGGATTTTTCTTCTTCAAAGGGGCCTGTTGGCTCCCAGGTTATCGACTTAGATGCGGATCCAGATCTTCGGCCTATGGAGGTGCTGGCTACGGTAGCTGGAGCGATCGACTCCTTCCCGGCTACGGTAGCTCTTGATTACAAGGAGGGGCCATTGAGGGAGGAGATGGAGTTGGTTCCTCCGGGCCTTCATTCAGAGAGGCTGGGGCTGCCTGAGGTGACCAGGCTGTCGGATGGGCCAGTGGCTTTGGCGGAAACGAGCCTGGTTTGTGTCGAGATTTTATTTGGACAATCGGCGGGGAAATCTCCTGAGTGGGTCTTAGATATGGTTTCCTCTGTTGACCATTTGGTTGGGGTGTCGTGTGACGGTCACAAGCAGGAGCTGAGGAATCTCTTTGCTGCATTGGAGAGAGATAGGGTGCAACTTAGTTCAAAAAAGTCTAGAAAGTCAGGGGGCAAGATGCTTAGGCTATGTTTGTTTCATGTTTCAAAACGTTTTTCTCTAACTTTTTCATCAATTCCAATACATTTTCACCAATCCCAATAACTTTTTACAAATTCCAACAACTTTTAACACACTTTTCACCAATCCCAAGAGAATCTACACTACTTTCAAAAAAACACAAAAACAAAAACATGTCTCAAAACATAAACCAAACATAGCCTTAGGGAGCTGCAGGGTTTGAACTCTTCGGTTAACTATGAAGGATCTTCCTCGATTGCTCGGAAGACTAAGGACAAAGGGAGGACATTGTAGTAGGGTGGGGAATCTTTGGAGGGGTGAGGTCAGGTGCACTGCGATTGTGGTTCATATCGGGTGCATTGGACAAATTAAGGAGGTGGTTGCCCAGTTGTTAGGCGGCTATGGACATCTTATGCAGGAGGGGTTGTGGGCGGTGTTGTCTTTGAGCCTTTGTGTTGTTGGGTTCCCTTTTATGGTTTCCCCTTTTTCTTAGTTTTCTTGTTTGTTTGTGATAGGGATTTTCGGTATATTCTTTTGTACTGTTAATCCCGTTGTTGTGTGTTCCTTGTTTTTCTCCTCTTTAATAAGATTGGCTTACTTATCAAAAGAAAAAAAAACTCCCCAAAGGTGTGTAGCCACATCTGCAGTTAAAATGTAAAAAGATTACTCAAAGTTGCTCTTGAAACTTCTCGAAGTCATTACAAGTCCCAATCCACCTAATGAGGATCTAATGTGGAACTTTGGCTCTTTTTATAACACTGCTTTTTCATTCCTTCTCCTCTCACTCCCTATGAGATTTGGAGGATTACACTTGCACTCTCTTGCACGGTGCATAAGTTATTTAGAAGGACACAAATGTTTTTTATGGTGGCATGAGTAATAACTTATTTAGTAGCATATAAAGGATCATGTACGTAGAAAGTTCCAATGATGCTTGCAAATCTCTTCTCATCCCTTTACTGCTCCAGCGTTGGCTGTTTGGTTGAGGTTCCTGTCTAATAATAGTGTTTGGCTAATCTTCGTATCTAAATAGCATGCCTGCATTTATACGCAAATGGCAATTCTTATATGTCAATGGTAATTGTTCTTAATTATGAATTTGTGGGGTGTATCATTTTCTTTTGTCCAATATCCTGCAATATTGTCCTTTGTCTCATTCCCAATTGTCTACGCAAAATTGTTCTAAACGTTGCTTCTTTTACCTGACTTGACTATAGGACATTGAATTTATGGAAAAGAGGACAGAAGATCTTGAAAAGAGCATGAAGCGGAGTAATGACAAGCAGTTAAAAATAGAGCATGAACTCTGTCAAAAGGTTTGTGTTTTCATAGCTTAAAACTGTAATCTATAGTTGAGTTTGCGACCTTCCTTTTCTTGTATTATGTCTTATGTTTTATGTCTTGCATGGTAACACTGGAGGAGTTAAAAATATTTTTGACAACACACAGTGCTCATTTCGGTCTCAGTGGCCAGTTCATCCTTTGCCATTAATGGTTTCTGTCATAATTCTTTTGGTTATATATTTTATTGTACTGCTGTAGTAGGTTCACTCAATCTGTATACAAACAAATTTATGTGAATATCTCATTGCATGTATCTTGATATAAAATGTTGTTACATAACTTTTTAAAGAGAGGTTGATGGTTAAAACATATAGTCATGAAGGAAAAAAAAAATCAACTAAGGCAAGCAAAGTGGGTTCCTCTTGGGAGCTTTCTTAGGTCCTAGTATCCTTTAGATGAAGGAATAAGAATAGTAAATGCACTGGTAATGTTTCAGAGGATGCGGTAATTGATATTTTTATTTTGGGGCTCCCATAGAGGAGTAGTAGTAGTTAATAAAACTTTCTGTTAAAGCATGAAACTCAATCCGGGAGTGCATATTTGTTTAACCTTTTTCATATAGTACTCCGTAAGGTTTTCAAGGTGCTGCAATGTCTTTACTCATCAAGCATGGCTCAACCCTGCATCTTCATTCACTCACATTTTTCATGATTGAGTCATGAGTTTGTGCTATATGGATTATGGAGTGTGTCACAAATATGATGGTGTTTATTTTCTACAGGTCAAGGAGTGGCTTGAGGATGGAAAAGATGTTCGTCTTGGGGACTGGAAAGCTGCTGATATTGAAATACTAAATACTTTTCAATTGCTTACTGCAAAGCCCGTTGTTTACTTGGTGAGTTGTGTTTTCATGATAATGGGATAGCTTTGCTTGAAGGTCCTCCGTTAGGTTATCTATGCTTGTATTGTAATACATCTATTATTTTCCACTAGGCCTCACCTCAGGTGGCAAACAAGTTGTGGGGTACAACTCAGGTTCAAATCTTAGCCAAAAACAGAAAAAAAAAACAAAAACAAAAATCCTGCTAGTATTCCTGTGGCTTTTCTCATAAGCATTTTATTTGTTGGCTGTTTATTAAAAATATTGCATCATTATTCCCGAGTGGTTTTGCCTATTGTAGACCAAATGGCCATGCCTGCCCCATACAGAAGGGTTGAGTTTGAGGCCACAAGTCAAATTCCTCCATCGAAATAACTGTGTGCTCATTGTTTGAATTATTATACTATATTTTGGTGGAGAGATGTAGTTGTCTATGATATTTGAGGTATGAAGTCAGAGTCGTGTTTGTTTCAGTATTTATCTTATGTTGTTTTTAAAGATGTTATTACCTGAAGTGATCGTAAATAAGGGGCGGGGAGGGTATGGTCGCAAGTTGATCCCTAGCGAGTGGGTGATTTTTTGCCTGTCAGAGTAAACAAGATGAACTCGTCTGGTGATCATAATTACTTGCTATTTTCTCTGCAGGTTAACATGAACGAGAAAGATTACCAAAGGAAAAAGAACAAATTTTTGCCCAAAATTCATGCTTGGTATGTCCTCCATCGTTTTTAAAGGATCTTGAGTTTGTTAAGATGTATTACAGATTTTCTTTGAGTGCACGTGTGTGTCTGCCTTCCTGCCCATGCGCGTTTATTTTTTACTTTATTGTCGATATCAGCAGCTAATTTGTCCTCTTGTTTTGCTCACATAATATTCAAACTTCTCCATGAAGAATGTCAGGAGTGGACTCCACTTTCTGCAAGATTCATTCACTTCTCTTCATCATAATTTTACCTCTTTGTTGCACTCAAGTAGCTCCAAAGATGAGGTCCTGTTCGTTGACTTTCAAATCTTATACATTTACCTTTCCCCATCTATGGGTGCTATGTGAGTTGTCTAGCTAGCATAATCCTCCTTTCTTTAGAACACTCAACATGATGTTATTATATGGTGTCTAAACTGTGTAGGAGATACTCGACCAACAAGAATGCATGGTTTTGGAGTTGTCCAGACAAACAAAAGTTTTTGTATATTCCTCAGCTGGCCATTTTAACACTGATCTTACTGCATTGTAGCAAATCTTAGAAAGCTCTTCTGGAGTAACTAAACATGGGGGTGTTTAACTCTACCATTATTCCGAACTGAACTGCCCTTTCCGCCCCAAGCCAACCTGTTAAGGTAGATTTCGATGTATATCGGCTCAAGTTTCAGAAGATTTTCTTATCTTCCTACCAACATCTGGTCGGAAAGAGAAGAGGGTCTACGGAATTTTGATTTCCAACCCAACGTATATGTTACATATTTCTAAAAAAGAAAACATATATTTGAAACACATGCAAATATTGTAGTTTTTTTTTTCTGAGAAAAAACTCAGCTGTCTACTTTTATTTTTAATAGGGGAAAATTCACTTTGCACCCTTGAACTTTGGGGTCATTTCTAAGTTGCACCCACTTTTATCGATTTCGTTAGATTAGTACTCCAAAGTTTATGTTTACATTGATTTCCACCCTGGACGTCAAAATGCAGTTACTTCTCATGGCAAACTAACCACGTGTCGTCCACATGACAACTTACCGTTTGAATTGTTCGTTTTGCCCTTAACTCAAATAGACGCTGCAACAGAAATAGAACTAGTCAAAAAAAGCACGTGTCATCCCCGAGCAGCTTCTTTATTGACAAAAACATCTCTTGTGCTTATGGTCAATTGCAAGAACAAGTCAAAAAACCATCACCGCCGCCTCCCTGCTCTCCTGACCTTTCCCACCCTCTTCTCCCTCACCCTCCACCACTGCCACTCCCTCTCCCTCCCACACAAGACCCTCCTCGGAGACTGCAACTACATTGCCAATAGAAGTCATGCCACTTAGTAGAGCTACGGAAGTTTGTCCATCTACGCCTATGCCACCTAATAAAGGTAACAAAGCTGTTGTGTATTTTGCATCCACACGAATAAGTGACAGGCTGACAGCTTACAGTTGAAAAACGCATCAACAACTCCTATAACTCCACAGCGTACCCACAAGATGAAAAACAGAGCAACTCAAGTTGAACCAAAACAGATCCTAGTAATGAGCAACTCCAGCATCAGAGAATACCTTCTGGGCAGCAGCTTCAGTCATGCGCTCGTGAACAGTAATCCGTTGAAGCTGTTTGGCGACACTTCCTTGCCATACTAAGACACTTGTTAGCAGGTTTATCATCCATTTCATCTCCATCTTCATCTTCCTCTTTTACAGTAGTAGCCCAGTTTATGCGGTTAAGCTGAGACAATGGAATCCAGCGTATTCGAGTCATCAAAAAGATTCCATTGTTTCTTTTCACGGCGCGTAGTAGGAGTAAGCTTATAGATTAATAAAGTTTTGTTTGTGTTTTCTTACCTAGGGGCCGACGTTTCAAATCCCTACTAATCGATGTTATAGAAGGCTCTGGTTTTAATGCGTTTTACATCAGTGGGGTCTGTGCTCTGCTCACAAGTACCAGCTTCCAACTCAACATCTGCGTCATTCGATGGTTCACGTGAGGAACCACTGGTAGCTCCTCTTGCTTGAGTATCTCTGCCTTCGGGTTTATCTACTCACTAATGGAAAAAGAACATAGTGGTTGCATCTCCAAACACCTGACTGCTTGAACCAGATGATTTCATTCATATTTGCATACAGACAAGTGAGCAAAATTCCACAGTTTTAACTGCAAATTCGATCAAAACTTTTTGCGTCTTAAAGTTTGAGTCTCTAACCCCAACCCATAACTTCTTTTAGTTGCTAGTTTGTCATCCACTCCCATGCCATCAGCTATAAGTGCCTCTGCTTGCCCTTTGAAATCCCATAGACTCTCAGACTTTGGCGTCCATCTCACTGCATCGTTCTTTCTTTGTTTGTCATATAAATATTTAAGAACTGTTTTGGTTTGATAAACTAGAATTTTGGACATGTTGAACCAAAGAAACGAAATGGGTATCGATGAGATGAGAAGAAGGATCAGTGCGGTGAAGGGTTACTGAAAGCTTGCGAACACAGGCTGTTGTGGGGATGGCCAACGACAAGAGGTCCAAGAGGAGGTGGGTAACATGTTGCTCTTCCTTCTGGCCTTTTCCAGCCACAGAGATGACGGAAGTAGCATCAAGTGAGCCAGTAGAGTTTTCCTTCGCCGTATCCCGCGACAAACTCCTAAGGCAAGGAAAATGTTTAACGTTAAATGAAGGGCAAAACGGGAAATAATAACAGGTTGTCACGTAGACGACACGTTATTGATTTGCCGTGAGAATTAACGACAATTTGAGGTCCAGGGTGGAAATCAAAGTTAAAATAAACTTTGGAGTACCAATCTAACGACATCGATAAAAGTGGGTGCAACTTAGAAATGACCCTAAAGTTCATGGGTGGATAGTGAATTTTTCCCTTTTTAATAAGTAAATCTTTATTAAAGAAAAAGAAAGTTGAACGTACAAGAGGCTATACTGACAACAAAAAAAGCATACAAGCTAAAAAATTAAGAAAAACCGGCAAACCCACAAAAAGGATATCCTAAAACCGTATTAGCCCACTAAAAAAGAAAATGCAACATAGATCCCCCTAAACTAGACAAAGACACAGTCTCTTGTCTTCAAAACACATTCTTTTCCCTCCACAAACTCCACCATATGTCATCTTCCAAATGGCCAATGCATTTGGATCCTCAAACTTCCTCCTCCAACAAAGCAAAACATCCACTACCTTTCTGGGCATAACCCAATCATAGTTAAGAATGCTCAGCATATGCCCCCACAATCCCCTAGCCACCTAGCAATGAATAAGGATATGATCGACCGTTTTTCCATCACTCTTACACAAATAGCACCACTCAATCACGCAGACTCCTCTCCTCCTCAAGTTGTCAATGGTCAAAATCTTCCCGTGAATAGCCTCCCAAACAAAGAAAGCAGCTCTAGGGGGAACCAAGTTCCTCCAACATTGACACCAAGGAAAATCCTCATTGGAGCCCTCCATAAGCCGTCCACTTTCTAGATTTTCTGTAACTTCAAGCTTCCGAGCTTCTGGAACATTATAGTCAATTCCTAATAATTCCACTTCTACATGTGGAATGTGTATTCCTTGAGACTATTTTTTCGAAAAGGAAACTAATACACAGCCAACTGGATATTCCATTCCCTAGGATTGACTTTACTCTTAAAACTACTCTCCTGTTAACACACGGCCTCCAGGTGTAAGAAAGCTATCCTTTTGCCATTGGTAAGACAAATTGCTATAAATACTGTCTTTTTTAGTTTAATTGTAGCTGTCATTATTTGGTTCGACAATAATGAAAACTGTCAGAAGATATTAACAACGCTCTCTTGGAAGATGAAACATTTGCTAGAAAGTTTAAAACTCTGACTACTCAAGGTTTTGAAGCCCTTTGGAACATATATAAGTCTTAGTACTACCCAGTAAGCATTCAATGTGGGACTTGGCCTTATACTATTCAGTATCATTCCTTCTCTTCCATTCCATCTGGGACTCGAAGTGTCACAGAAATACAATTGAACTCAGCAAATGCTTCCATTTCTGTTCATCATGATTATGCCTCTTTTTTGCGCTCAAGTAGCTCCAGAAATGAGCTTTTGTTCCTTGACTTTCAATTACTTATACATCCAGAAATTCTCAATGTTTTTCTCCTTTTGCTTTTGTTGTTCTTTGGTTTTTTTGGGCTTTCTAATGTCAATTACTTTCTGCCATGAGAGTGCAATATGATATTCTGTGATATCTACTTATGCATTCTACCCGCACTGAATATGTTGCTGCTATATCTTTCCTCGCTCCTTGAAAAGCTGTAAAAAATTTGTCACGTGATTTTATTTTCAGGGTTCAGGAACATGGAGGTGAACAGATTATTCCTTTTAGCTGTGCGTTGGAGAGAAATCTTGCTGACATGCCAGAAGATCAAGTGGCTAAATATTGTGAGGAAAACAATCTACAAAGGTTAGTCTGGTCCTAGGATACATCTTACTAGAAGAGGAACAGATGATTGTTAGAATGTGGCTTAAATTTTTTGCCATTCAGAGGAGGAACCGAATTCTCTGGTCCGTGTTTGTGAACTTAACATGAAGTTGTGTAATTGAGACTTTTCTGGTGTAAGATATTTCTGGATTATGCGTTGACTGACCAGTGTTTTACCAGTGTGATTTTATCAAGCATGTCATTACTTAAGTTTTATAGTTACATTGGAATTTCTTCCCATAAATTTTGAAATAGGTATCAGCACTACAACCTTCGTGCAGACTGGTGTGCCAATAGGACACATAATCGTTTAGTAGCTTTTACAGTCTTTATTGTTTTCTGCTAGAAATAATTGGTGGATTGTGGTGGCGGTACAAGAATGAATCTTTAGAGAACTTTTTCTGAGCTCAATGTGTGATAATTTTTGCTGTCCTATATGTTGTTATTTCTACCTTTATGGTTTTACTGGAATGGGTTGGAAAAACTAATGGAATTGATTGGAAGTTAAAGTTTCTTCCCCCTGAGTTTCTTTTTCTCAATCATTTTATTCATGTTAGATTTTGTGGTCCCAATTATTTGCTTCTCTTGTTTTGTCCTCAACTTTCCTGGATAGGTAGTTGATGGTCATGTAACAGAGATAAATGGTATATGTGTAGTTAATTATGACAACTATTCTACCTTGCAACAGTGCCCTGCCAAAGATCATAAAGACTGGTTTTTCAGCAATTAATCTGATATACTTCTTCACGGCAGGTCCTGATGAGGTAATAGGTCTTCTTTAATAGTTTTTATACCATTGTCTCTCTCTCAATAGGTTTATACCATTTCTTCATGTGCTGCTCTCTCTCTTTCCATCTTCGTTCTTTTTTACCATGACTTATTCAGAGTGCTTTCTTCTCTCCGAGACTTCCAGTATCTAAAAGTCAATGAACCATCAAGTCCGCACCCTCAGCTCCATATTGTTTTTCGAACCATGTTTGCTGCACCGTGCTCCTCATCATTTCTCTGATGAATTAATGGTTGAATGTCCATTTTGTAGGTTAAATGCTGGCAGATTAGACGCCAATCAAAAGCTCCTCAAGCTGCTGGGGCCATCCATTCTGATTTTGAGAGAGGGTTCATTTGCGCTGAGGTTGTTTCTAGCTCACTACTTTTTAACCTGTCCCTGTTTCAACTGTCATTGATCTTTGTCTTCTCTTCCAACAAATTAATTGTTGCTTCGGCAGTGAACATTGCTAATGCAGCCGTAGAAACTTTCTTTATCACGTTCCTATGCCGTCCTAGCAGTATCTGTGTGGGGGAAGGGATCACTGCTAAAGCCTTTTATGGCATCCATTACCCTGACCTCTTCCTTTATTACCAATATCACATCTCTTTACCTGCTAAAATCAACATGGTATTTACTAGCATGAGATGTTACCCTTTCTTAGGTAAAATGCTGGAGTTTCATATCATGTATTTGCTTTTACCATGCGAATAATTGCAGAAAGTAATGCACTGGTTTCCTAGATGTTAAAATAGGCACTTCGTTTCATTCTTTAGAAATTGCCCAATAGTTTTGCATATTCATTTGCCAATTGATTGTTTTCTCTTGTCGTTGGTGTGTCTACTAAACCGATCAAATTTACTAAAATGAATTTTGTGTTGATATTTAGGTGATGAAATTTGAGGATCTTAAGGAACTTGGTAGTGAGTCGGCTGTAAAGGTATCCCCCTTCATTCTTCAGATGTAATTTTATATGTTCATAGCAATGTTTACATCCACCTTGCCATTGCTACCCTAGTGAATATCTTTTTGTTCTTCTTTTCCCACAGGCTGCTGGAAAGTATAGGCAGGAAGGAAAAACTTATGTGGTTCAAGATGGAGACATAATATTTTTCAAGTTCAACGTTTCTGGTGGTGGTAAAAAGTGAGGATACATATTTAATAGTACATTAGATTACTTGCTGAATTGGATATTTTATTATGAGTATGTATTACTTATTAACCTTTATCACTAAACACGGGATTTTGAGAGAGTAAAATCCGTGTTCCTTTTTGCAATTTGTAGAACCATATGCTTGTTAAGCAAGTCTTCTGATTTAGACGTGTTGAAAGTGACTGACGTCTGGGAGCCAAGGGATTTTCCGTTTCCATGTAAATGGGAGAGTTAGTCTAACCCTCTGCCGCAAAGCAGAGGGATAGTAAGAGTTGGAGGTGGTTGAGTGCTAAAATTTTGACTCTAAATTAAAAAAATTAGAAAATAATTTTTTCTCTATCAAAATATTCTTTTTTATTTATGATTTTCATTTAATTTTTCTCTCTTCATTTTTTCACAACTTTTATAAACTATATTTACTTTTTAACTAATGTTCATGCTCTAAAATTTTTACACTTAAATACCACTTAATGTTTTGAGAGGTATTCTTTTTATTTTCCTCGTTTTCTTTCAGTTTTTTGCCAAATCCTCTTGAACCATTTTGATGCAATCATCTTCAATGCGCTCTTCGTACCGTATGGCTTAGGGGTTATGATTTTTTTAATTTTTTGCTTGAATTTCATGGTAATAGGTGAATTTTATATTGTTTAGATAGAGTTTTAGTTAACAGTGGCTTTATAATTGAATTCACATATTGTATCAATCTATCTATAAATTGGATGCTACAATTCGAACGGAAAATCTATTCTAGATATGTTAGTTTTTCAAATTTTCTTTAGAAACGTGTATTGGGGTTTCCGTAGTGGGACGGGGACCCCATCTCCTCCATGCTCCTAGGCCTAGGTTGACTATATTCTGCATGTCCTCCGTTTCCTGAAATAGCTGCGCCGGATCTCAAGTTCTTAGAACCTGTCAATGCAGAACTTCAATCTTCTTTTATTTTCCTTCTGTGTTCGAGGTCTTGTTTGAGTCCCAATCTTCTTTTAGAAAACTAATGTGTTTTATGTGAAAGTTATATCATCATCCTTTTTCTTAAAACTACATCTTTGGCTTGCCCATTATATATAGAAACTAAGAATTTTAAAAGTAATGATTAATTAGTCATAATTTTCTAAACAATTTGTAGGGCAAATTCACATTGCATACCTATAAAATTTATAGCCACAAACAATGAAGAAACAAATAAACATTAAACAGTTACACTAATTTTGGGGTGGGGGCAGATCGGACCCCTCCGAAGCAGTTGGGGTCTGAGATGTCAAGCTGTAATTTTTCTCGGAAGGAAGGGTAATAAGAGGAAAATAAAGTACAAAATATGGAGAGGTAGGTAGTAGGGCTGAACAAAACAGTACCGGATTTGCAGTTCGTTCCGGTCTTGTTTATGTAAATCCGGTCCGGATTTATTAATATAAATAAAAAGAAATATTTTTTTATATATTTTTTAATACAAATTACAAACTTAAAAAGTTTAGTTTGAAACTAAAATAAAACTCTACATTTTTATATGTCATTCTCCCTTCGAAATTAACCTTAAATAAACAAAATCCGGTCCGACCGGATTTCCTGTTGTGCAGCCCTAGTGGATAGAAGAAGAAAGGGATCGGGGTGGGTTTGTGTTGTAAAATTTTTGGGTTGTTAAAATTTTTGGTATTGAGTTTAGTGAAAAAGTGAAGAAAGAGGTAATTTTTTATATTTTTTGTAGTGAAAAGTTATGATTTAATGGGAGAGAGAGAGATTATATTGTAATATTTTATTGTGAGGGTGAAAAATTTTGTAAAATTTTTCATGCAAACACAACCTGAAACGCGTTTGTTGAAGAAATTGAGTTGACTGACTGTAATCCACGCGACAAGCAGTGGTTTATTAAATTAGTTAAAGATATATAATCCTTATTTGTAATTTATGATCTTTAAATAATATAAACATACTCAATTTATTCTTAAGTCAAACATTATTTATTGAGAATATTTTTTGCGACCTGAATTATGTTTATATTATATGCTTTGCTATATATATAATATAAAGGAAAATCTATATCTTGCACCCTCTGACTACTACCATTTATATGTATTTCAAATTATCAATCTGGTACAATCATACTTTTAGATGCCAAAAATTAATTTGCGTCTTAAAGTGTCGAGACCAGTGAAGTTAGAGATATAAAATATATTTATTATTTATTTGAAAACGTCTAGTTAGTAGTTTGACCATTTTGTGTTATGAGTACTCAATTGATGGGAATACAGGGACGCATTTTATTCAGTTATTTTTGTTAGGAGCTTCGCTTGCCTTGAATTTTCTTAATCATTTTATTTCTTACTTGGCACGCATTTCTTACAAAAACATATACATACAGTAAATCTTTGTAATTAATTACCTGCTTGAGATACACTTGAGAAATAATAAATGATGCTTAGACTTTTTATTTTTATTTTTTCAAGAAAGGAACTAAACAGAAATGAAACGTTAGATTATAATCAACTGGAGAAAATTAACTTGGCATAAATTATAATCAACCAAATGTATCTAAGTTGATGATAAAGTCTAGTCGATTGATGACAACCTTTAGAGCTAGGCAGATGAGACAATAGGTTAAGGCTTCATGATTATTAAAGTCATACATTATAGCAAAATTAAACTTTTTTAATTATAAGTCTTATATTATAATAAAATTAAAATTAAGAAGAAAAAAAACTAAATTTTTTCAGTTTCAGATAAACTTAACGAAAGACCTATAAAATAAGAATATTTAAAAATTAGATTACAAAATTAAAATTGAAGATAAAAAATACATCCTACACACTAGCACTAACAACTTTTCTTTTCAAAATCTAGCATGACAGTTGTCTACTTTATTACTAATTAAATTATCAACAAATTAAATTTTAAAGTCATTAGGAATATGATTATAGAAAACTTTGAATCTCTATTCGAATTCGAGCACGTTCGTTTGCAAAAATGTTTTAGAAATCAACAAAATTTGCAAAACGAATATCCAAAATCTCAAGAATTCATACACAAACACCAATACATTTGACATAATTTCCAACAATTTTTCACACAAATTCCAATAACTTTAAAAAAATATTATAATAAGTTTTCTCTCTACTATTCACATAACTCTAATATTTTTTATTAAATAATTACATCAAATCTTCTCTCAACACATTTGTACAAACTCAAATAAAAATTCAATCAAAATTTAAAAGTGTTGGCGGACAGGATGCGCGCAGCTTTGCAGTGCCCTCAATTACACGGAGATTAGGGGTGTCCAATAGCCGGTCCGGTCCGGTTTGGCCGGCCAAACCGGAACTTTTTCAAAGTATATAGACCGGACCGGACCGGACCGGTTATATGACCGGACCGGTCCGGTCCGGTTTCCGGTTTAACCGGTCCGGTCTGGGTCGGTTTGGGCCATGCCATTTTGGGCCGGTTTTGGGTTGGGCCATGCCATTTTGGGCCGGTTTTTGGGTTGGGCCTTGCCATTTTGGGCCAATTTCCGGTTTGGGCCGGTTTGGAGAGGTATACTCCGGTCCGGTCCCGAGTTTTCATGAGGGTAACCCAGAACCGGACCGGAATACACCGATTTACCGGTCCGGTCAACCCGGTTGACTAAAAGTCAACCAGTTTGGGTCAAAACCGGTCCGATTTGGCCGGTCCGGTCTGGTCCGGCCGGTTTTTTGGACAGGCCTAACGGAGATGATCTGCCTTCACAATTTCCATAAACAAACGGCAAAGACTTACCGATAGCCTATAGGAGACTGACAAATGAAGAAAGTACAAAAGATTTGTCAAAATCAATCTACAGCGTATAGCCCCCCCCCATATATAAGATTTGTGGTATACAAATTACAAATCTAATAAGTCTGAATTGTCGAGGCTGATTGAAATTGCTAAATTTATGTATGTGATTTGGGTGCAGAATAATTTTTAATATTTAGGATTTACTCATACTATAATAATTATAGTTTAGCATTAATTATGCGGTTGATTTTCTCTTCATTTGTTATGGACTGACATATGGTATAATTAAAATATTATCAAATAACATAAGTTTTATTATACCTTGTAAGAAACGTCTGATAGAATCTTTCCCTAATTCGATCATCATAAGATTTTATTTCTTTTGCATCAACATTTAGACTTATGTTTTTTTTTTGTGAACTGGAGATCACCCGAACTGCAGCAGAACTTGATCTATTTTATTTTTCTAAATTTAATGCTTGCCCAAAAATATGATTCGAGCATAAATTGTGAACTGGAGTATGTTTGATTTTGCGACATCAACCGTTGAAAGAAAAATGGAACATCTCCAAGGATTCATCATCTTAGGACAATCAAAATGTCGTTCATTGGATTGGAAATGATGTTGAGAAACAACGAAACAATATTATCCCATACATATTACTTTCTTTTCGGTTTTTCATTTACACTAAATAGTTTTGTCAAAATGTCGATCATCATAATGATGTTGGGATAGCACTGTGTAGACTCGAACAACAAAGAGAAAAACACAATTGCTGTCAAAGTTCCAACAGAAATCTACCAAAATCACAGAGCAGGGAAACTTGTACGAAGAAATTATGCTCTACTCGATTGAAAACAAAAGGTTCGCAAATTTCAAAATTAGGTAGTGAAATATCTAACTAAAAGACAACAAATGACGATGGTGAACTTGATGATTAACAACTCACTGAGCTCAGGCTAATTATTAAAAAAAATTAACAAACTTACCCATATATTTCGTAACCTACCCTGAGCAGAGTACTGATTATAGACCTTCTGGACCAGCAAAGAAAACTCGGGCTAAATTGAAAAAGAAAAACAAAGACGGACAATGCGACAGACAAAAGTTGGATCTCTCATGTAGAGCATTTATCTTATGACCAATCAAGGAAATTTCTTTCGTCTACTGCTAGACAGAGATCCCAGGCCCTTGGAGTTGAGGACATTTCACGACTGCTCTTCAACGGTACCCCTTTTCATCTCAGTATGCTTAATAATCCATCCGTTTCTGAAGTTTTTCTAGCTTTTGGTTTTGTTTTGGTAGTTTTCGTTTTTGGGTGTGCCTGTAATGGTTCTTCACTTAACAATCTACCTTTCACTAGACAATGTTGTACCTCTTGTCAAATACAACGGTGTCACGTCTAAGGTGAAGCCCTATGGAATAGATTCAGGATCAGCGGTGGATGCAAGGGGTAGCGGACCAAGGCGGCCGATAGGCTCAGGCCAACTAGAGCCTAGTGGCCTTAGGCCCCTAACTAGAGATGTTCAGTGCCACCGAAAAATTTCAGTGGCACCGGCACCGGGTTCCCGGTATCTGGCTTCACCGGTGCCGATTTATCATTTTGAGAAAAATTCGGTGGTATTCTCAGTTCTCTGGTTACCCGGCACCGGGTTCCCAGATATCCGTAAAATCGGGTTTTTTTTAACAAAGCGTTTTTTTTTTCAAAATGCCCTCCCCCTATTTTGTCAAAATCTCCCCCCCATTTCCTTGCGTTTCGACAGATCCCCTCCCCTCCCCCTTGTTTTGTTGAAAGTTGTTAGTTTATTTTGTCAGGTACGATGTGTTGTGGATGACGTTGGTTTCTGATCTGACGGAGGCGGCGTCAACGCCTCCTATGGTTCTTCCTCCTCTTGATATCGAATGGGTTTGGTTTTGTCACACTTTGAATCCGGTAAGCCGCAGTTATATATATCTCGGTAAATTTCCGTTTGGTTGTTGAGAAAAGAAAGCAAAGTAGTCTTGTTATTTTGTTTTCGCTCTTTGCAAGTAGTGCTAACATTTCGCACTCTGTAATTATTGATGAATCTTGCAGTGAGAATATTATTAATGGTTGTTCTAGGTATCAATTGATTAGCATTTTTTAGAATTTATATAACCTATATAACTCAAATTCACCTACTAAATTAACTCCAGCCTTGTCATCTAATGTAAAAACTGTGCACAAATTCAAACTACAACTCTTAGCATCCCCATAAGTTGTGCTTGTATATTTGTATTCTTGTCAAAGGCTTCCTTAATTCCTCTGTTGAATCCTATTTTTCTTTCCCAGAATTCATTTTCTTGTTTGTACGTTGTACGTTTTGTTGTTTGTTAGTGCTTTAATTGTTAATTTTTAGGTGATTTTTATTTGCAGATGGACACTCTACAATCACAGTCATCTGCAGCCACACGTGGTATTACTACTTCTCTAAGTTTAAAATTTTAGATTTTATTGGTTGACACTTTAGATTCTCATCTTGTTGTGATGTTCGCTAATTTTATTGATTTTGGATTTTATTTGTTTGGATTTTAAATTCTCATCTTACCTTTCAAGATGATATTTAATTTTATTGCTTTAAGATTTCTTTAGTTTAGATTTTATTAATATGTGATTAATGGACCAAAAGAAAAAATAAAGAAATACATTGGGCCAAGTGCGTAAAATGCTAAAAAAATAGCTCAATATGAATGTAGGTTAACTGAAAACCACCACCGCTAAAACCACCACAGGGGTTGAACAACCCTACCCCTAACCCAAACATTTTATTCTACACAGGCCCAACTCCTTTATTTTTTAATACGCAGAGGGTGAAACGACGATGTTTCACCATCTGCTTAAAAAAATTACAACAGGGTGAAACACACTTTTTGAAAAATCCCTTCTCTCTTTCTCGAGACCCTCTCTCTCTTCGAATACGTTTCTCTCTCTCCTTTTGAATTCGTCTTTATTTCTATCACACAGCTGTGAGCCGCCTGCCACCGTTGCCCGTTGCCGCACCAGCCACCAGGTATATAACCAGTTTCTCTCGTACTAGCCACCAGCTTCTCTCTCAGTTGCTCCACCGCCACCCTTAAATTTTGATCCTAACTCCCGTCACTGTCCAAGATAGCTTCTTCGAACATTTGCAAACACCAGGGTAGAATTCACAACCGCCTGGGATACGAGTACTTGCGAAGATAATGAAAAGGACCTGGGAGTTTGGTTCTATCTCTCCAGTGTCAAACCGTGAGTTGGAAGCTGAAAAGATGAAAAAATACTAAAAAATGAAAAAAAATGCAAAATGGTGTAACCCTCTACAATAAAATCAAATTATCAAAATACTAAATAAATACAGAGAAATGGAAAAAAAATCTAAAACAGGTAGGATCCTCGTAAAGAGGACCAGGTACTATGGTTTTAAACAGGTACTACCAAAAATATTGGTTAACAAACACCAAACTGGAGAATTCATTTCAAATATATAAAGAGGACCAAAGGAAGGCATAGCTGTGGGACAAGCCCCGAAGCAAATTAAGGGTATGTTTGTGTTGTAAAATTTTTGGTATTGGGTTTAGTGAAAAAGTGAAGAAAGAGGTAATTTTTTATATTTTTTGTAGTGAAAAGTAATGATTTGATGGGAGAGAGAGAGATTATATTATAGTATTTTATTGTGAGTTGGTGAAAAATTTTGTAAAATTTTTCATGCAAACACAACCTAATAATGCAGCATGCATGTGATGCGGTCAACTTGTCACCATAGACTCTACTGCCGTGTGTCAGTAGTGGAGAGATTATGATAATTCTAAAACAACTCTGACGGTGGGTTCTATATTAGTTCTTTTCGAAACAAAAAGGTTTTATGATTCGGAGAAGATCGAGACCCCGAAGAGGACTTGGCGTAGTCGAAATTTGTCAATTCGGCATCCAGCTCCGCCAAGGGGCGGAGGTCCTTTTGGCTGTCTGAATCCGCCTCTTGCTATGGGCGGAACCGGACATTCTGGAAACCGATCACAGAATGTCCCGCGGACTTGGGAGGGAGAATTGGGCCTTTTTCTCTCACATTCCGCCCGCCATTTCCGAAAGTTTTATCAGAAAAAGAAAATATAAATTAGGAATGCAAAAAATACATAAATGAGCAAAATAACCCAGGTAAAATCGAGAGAGAGAGAGGAAAAATAGAAAAGTGTGTTGATGGCTCGAGTGGTCTCCGGCGAGAGAGATCGGTCCCAAAATATTCAGGGATTCATGATGACGTCGCTGAACTGAGGGTCAGCGAGATAGAGAGAGACGAGAAAATGCGGCTGAGAGCGAGAAAGAGATTGGGAGAGAGTTTGAGAGTGAGTGAGGCAGAGTGTCTGAGTGAGTGAATGAAAGAGAGCATAGGGATTCGGTGGGCTTATGGTTATCCGAACCCACTGTTTCTGTAAGGGTGGGCAAATATTCCGGCCAGGCTCGGAAGTCCGGCAACCGGAATTTTTAGCATTTTTCGGAACTGGTCGAAATTTCCGGTTCGGGTTGTTCAAACGTGGGTTTTCAAACTCTAGTTTCTGTTAGTATCTCCCTGTCTCTCTCTCAGCCTGTTTTTGTTCTACATTTATTTACTATGCTTTTGGACATTCCGTTGGCTGCTGATTTATTTAATATGCTTTTGGACATTCCGTTGGCTGCTGAGAAAATCAAGGAAAGAAAAAGGTAATGACGAGTAATGACGATTGAGTTCTTGAATTCATCATGGTTGGAGCTGGAGAACCCGAAGTATCGTGGAAGATGGTGTTTTTAAAGTAAACAACTGGGCGGATAGAGTAGACACACTTCGCTTTCTTTGTTTCTAAAGTCTGTTCAAGGCGAAAAAGGAGTAGGGCTGCACAACCATACCAGAAGTTTCCGGTGGAATCGGCACGGGCACTGGCACCAGGTTGCTGGTACCCGACTTCACCGGTGTCGGTGCCGGTTTGAGGTTTTCTAAAAAATCCAGTGCCATTCCCGTTTCCCGAGTTACCCGGCACCGAGTTTTGTTTTTTGTTTTTTTAACAAAACGACGTCGTTTTTTTAAGTTTAAATCCCCCTCCCCTCCCACTCCCAGTCCCGAACCCCTGCACCCCCCAGCCCCTGCGGCCTACCTCCCAGCCGGCCAGCCCCCTGTTGCTTGCGCAGTGCGCCCTTATGAAAGGATCCTCAGTGACGAGTTGGGCTGCAAAAACCATGTGTTGGAGAATAGGTGCCGAGATGAGGCACCAAGGACACACATGGGCACTCATGACACGCCAACAGCGCGCGCAGCGACAGCACCACAGCCATGCCATGACATCATCACGCGCGCGCGCAAGCTAGGCGCCTCAGCGCCCCTGACAAGGCATGGCACCTCATCAACGCCCATGCCTGGCATGCCAGCCAGCCGGCCACAGACATGCCATGACAGCACATGGCCTCACCTATGGCCTTGCCATGACACGGCGCAGCAGCAAGTCCTTGGCCACCAGCCAAGCCAAGCAGCAGCAGCGAGCCAGCACACAAAGGAGTGCCATGACACAGGATGGCCACCACCAGCAGCCACCAGCAACAAAACGACGTCATTTTTTTAAGTTTAAATCCCCCTCCCGTCCCACTCCCAGTCCCGAACCCCTGCACCCCCCAGCCCCTGCGAATCTGCGACCCCCCAGCCCTCTGCGGCCTACCTCCGAGCCGGCCAGCCCCTGTTGCTTGCGCAGTGCGCCCTTATGAAAGGATCCTCAGTGACGAGTTGGGCGGCAAAAGCCATGTGTTGGAGGATAGGTGCCGAGATGAGGCACCAAGGACACACATGGGCACTCATGACACGCCAACACCACAGCCATGCCATGACATCATCACGCGCTCGCGCAAGCTAGGCGCCCCACGCCCCTGACAAGGCATGACGCCCCATCAACGCCCATGCCTGGCATGCCAGCCAGCCGACCATAGACATGCCATGATAGCACATGGCCTCACCCATGGCCTTGCCATGACACGGCGCAGCAGCAAGTCCTTGGCCACCAGCCAAGCCAAGCAGCAGCAGCGAGCCAGCACACAAAGGAGTGCCATGACACATGATGGCCACCACCAGCAGCCACCACCAGTGGCGGAGCACCACCACCCCTACCTGTACTTGGTGGGGAATGGAAGAGGAAGGTCCCAGTACCCGGAGGAGCATCACCACCCTTGGTGGTGCAAGCGGCGGCGGCGCCACCGTGGACGGCGGCGGACGACGGCGAGATCCCGATATTAATGAAGGTAGCATAGGGATTAGTTTCCTTTTATGTTATGATTGAATAAATCATATCTTCTAGATTTAGGGATCCTTTCCTAAACTCTAGAAGATTCATTTCCTTTATGTTCTTGTTATATTAGGCATGTAATATCAAATCTGCTTGATTCAAGGGATTTGATTTAGAGTTGATTGGGATTTGATTTGATTTGATTGATTCCATTAGGGTTTGTAAGCTCTTAAGGATGTCTATATAAACACCCTTAGGAGCATTAGAGTAAGATATTCAGAAGAGTAGAGTCTTTTAGAGCCAGAGAGCTTTTGGGGTGGGATTTGGCCAAGCATAGGCACGTATATGCTAAGTCGATTTCAAGGCTGATAACCTTGTTACTTGGGATTCATTCTAGGCTAATAACCTAGTTTGTGTACCCGTTCTTGGGCTAATTAACCCTTGATCGGGATTGTTCTTCGTTCTTGTGGTCTTGGGCTAATTAACCCTTGACCACGTTCTTCGTTCTTCAATAATATCAGTTGAGTGTTCTCCATTTGTGTGTGTTAGATCCTATTTGCAACGCTCGTGTGTTAATTGAAACGGTTCGGGAGGATCGATTGTGGTGTTGGAGTGGATTGCTTGGCGGTAGTTGGAGTTGTTATGGCGGCCTAGACCGGGGTCCCTAACACCTTAGCCCCTTGCGACCCGTGCCCTCTCTCTCTCCTCCCTCCCCTCCCTCTCTTGCCGACCAGTGACCACCACGCCTGCAGCTCCCATTTTGCTCCCATTTAGGTATGATTGTTGAATGTTTTCTTGTTTGTTGTTTTTAGGGTATGATTGCTGAATGTTTTTAAGGTTTGTTCTATTTGCACCTCTGTTGGGAAGAAAATTTACACGCAGATGAGTGCAAATTTGTTGGCTTATATGGGTGCAAATTGCCTACCGAAATATGTTTCGGATGGTTTTATATTTCTGGATGATGATGTTAACATGTTGCCACTATATTTCTTTTCTTAGATCTATATGCTTTCATAATCGGAAGCTGTGTAATTTGGACTGTCGTAGCTGGTGCTAGATACTCCATTGAGTATATTAGAACAAGGAGGGCTTCAAGGGTTGTTTATATTAGATAAATGTCTCTGTGCCAATTGTCCATCATATGCATGGATGTGTCTGTGCATCCATGAGGTATTTCAATGAATGCATTTCAATGAACGTGTGAGACCCCGTGTTGCATTTTGTTATTTATGCTATGTACTTGTTCTCGAATTTGATTTTTGGGGGCTGTTATTTGGCCATTGGAAGGAATTTTATGATATTGCAATGACTTATGGAATTTTAGTATTCAAGGATATTTAAAGTACATTTTATTATACTTTATGGTTGCTGAAATTTGGCTAAGTATTTTCCTTGTGTGATAAATTATGGTTGTGAAGTTATGTTAGTGCAATTTCAATATTTTCATCATGGCCGAATTTCTCTAAGGTAATTTCCATCTGAATTCCTTGTTAGTTGGATTATAATTAATTGTTGAGGTGTTTTATTTTGATATAATGACCTATGTATTTTCTTGTAGCCGAATGCAATGATATTATATGATATTGTATTTATTCTAGTTTATCCTAAGTTATATTAAAGTTTCATTAGGCCAGCTAAGTAATGGTTAAGTGTACTTAGGGTGAACTAATATAGGAATCACGTGAAGGCTTTGAAAGCTAGGGGAGAAGGGGAAGCTTGAACCGAATAGGAAGAAGAAGAAAAATCCTAGGAGAAAAGCAAGGTTAAGGGGAACAAGCCTAGGTAAGAAGTTTCGGCTCTTGCCATTTCTTCCTCTTTGGTTTCTTCTTCAAACTCTCACTATGAATTTCTTTATATAGGTATTCTTTTACCACCTCTAGTGTCCAGCTGAAACTAAGGTAAGATTCAGTTTTTCTTTGGAACTCTTGACCGAGTGTCCTCTTGCGTGTGAAATTCAATCCTTCCTTGGCTGAATCTGTTGTTGGTATCCTTTCATTGAAGTATTTTCTTGAATGATGGAGTTGTACTGTTGTGAAGTTGATGTTGATGGAGGAAGGGATTAAGCCACGGTTTTGGGCTAATGTTGAAGGAAGTGATGTTTTTTATTCTAATGTTGGATATATTAACATGCATGTGGATAGGTTGTTGTTGGCTGAATCTTGTGACCCTATTGAGTGATTTGTTACTTCTGATTTGAGGTAGAATATTGATGTTCAATGCAATGTTTGGTTAAAGCTATGAATAGATAATGTTGCATGTAGGATTTGATGGTTTGTGTTTGCTGATGAAAAATGTGAGATTTTAGATGATGTAGGGCTTCGATCAAAGGCTTTACTTAGGGAGCAAATGTATTTAGAAATGAACTAACATGCATGTAAGTGAAGGGTATGAAATTGGTAGAACTTAGCAATGCATGTTGGCCAATTTCTTGATAGTAATTTGCTAATTTGGGGTATGACATGTCTCTTGATGTTGCTTGCTGATTAAGTGCATTATAAGTTGGTTTTATAGGATAACACAACATGCTAGCAATCAGCATGTTGGTTGTATTTTGGAGAAAAGGAAGACTACACACTCGGGTTAAGTGATTGCTTGCATATAGTGTTGTCTTTAAGAGTTTGTAGAGATTCTTATATGAAACTTGGAGAATTGTGATGTTGGAATATGTCTAGGATGATTATGGTCTAAGTCAGCAAACTAAAGATTGAAATCAAGTGCAAAGGGCCACGGGTTGGCCATAGAAGGAGGAAATTATGCATGCAAGTAATGTTGGAGAATTCTTATCAATGACATTCTATGTGAACTTGAAAACCTAGAGATTTAAGAGCATGAAAATTAGGTCTATCCTATAGGTCTCGACAGTGGTCATATTATACGTCTATTGAGGTTAAATTGGTGGAAATTGATAGACATTGGTCCATGCATAGTATGATGAAAGGTTTAGAACAAGGGAAATTAAGTTAGACATATTATAAGTTGTTGTTTTGGCTTAAAATTCTTAGTATGACATGTTGTTGCTGAATTTCATGGATAGGCTTTGGAATCAATGATGACGATGAGAAGAATCAGTGTACTTAGTTTATTACAAGTGGGATAGATAGTAGTTAACAACAACCCTATTGGAGTTGTTTGATGCATATGTTTAATGTTGTTTTATGAAAGCTAGTTTAAAGAAAACTTTTGCATGTGAATCCTATTTTTTTCAAAGATATTTTGTATGCCTATTTGATTAGTTCTCTAACCGTCTAAGTGACGTATGTAACTCGCTTGTAGGCGAAACCTCACATCAAGACTCAAGAAGACCAAGGTAAGTGGAAGTGAGTGAAAACTTACTCTTTTCGAAAACTGGAATGATACACAACATGGTTTTCATGAACAAGCATGACATGACATGAGCATTTGCACGATTTCTTGAAAGAAAAAGAAGTTTTTGTGCAAATGAAAGCATGAAAGAGTTTTTATGACAAGTTAAGTTAAGGGGCTATGGTCGGTACCGCACCAAGTTATGAAGTTACATTCCATATTGAAGGATGTTTACGTGAAGGGTGGATGTTACCTAGGACGCCCATAATGAATGACGTTTACGTGAAGGTTGGGCAAGTCCTTGAGGTCTGTGAAAGCACACTGAAGGATGATTAAGAGAAGGTGTTGACCTCCAAGGGTCGTGTCTAGCCATTAGGCCTGGGGTCACTGCAAGGGCTAGCTCGGCCACATGTTATGTCTCCAAAGGAAAGAGGAGACGGTTCCAATGGGAACGCACAACCTAGACTTCAGGGGTTAAATGGAGTGTATGTAGCCCACAAGATGAGAATGAATTCTTTTCAAGGACCAAGTGTCATTTTAAGTACAAGTATATGTTTTCAAGAGTAAGAGCATGTACATATGTGAACATGAAGCATGCATGCACATCAAGTTTCTCGATCATTCATGATTTACATGTTCAACTCATAAGCTCATATTTATAAGTTCATATTTCCCTTACTGAGTCTTTTGACTCACAAGTTTTTATGAGATCATTTATGTAAGTTAAGTTCGCTGGAGTGTTCTTTCGAGAATGCTCGCGGCTGTCATCGGCCCCTTCGGGCTAGCATTCGGGGTGTGTCAGAATGCAAGGAATGACATCAAGTATATGGATGATGTTTCTGCTAGTTAGTTTTCCCTTTTTTTCCTTTTTAGGTTTGAATTCATTGCAATTGGTACTGCACGTATTAGAAGCTATATTTCACAACTTGGGAAGCCAAATTCCTGGAAGCTGGCCATAGGCTGCGGTTGAGCTACTTTGCTAGTTCTTGCATCTAGCTTAGGAACAGAGTTTGGTAGATGTGGGTTCTATTAGCATTTCCCTGAGGTTGTCAATGAGAAACCTTTAGTTCAAATGGTTGAAAGAAGTATGGTTTTATTGGGTAGAAATTCTTTCTTTGAAGATGTATTTCTAGAGAAATTATCATTCCTTGCACCTGCATGGTATATCTTAATGACAAGAATGGACTCAAACACTTTCGCATGTACATGGTATATCTTCTTGCTGGATTTTGGAAATGCTAACTCAGTAGCATCCGTTTGGTCTGCAGTGGGTGCAAAAGTTCCAGCAAGTTCACTGAAGGAAGAAGCAGCAGATTTTCTCCCTAAACAGAGATCTTGAAAGCTAACTCAGTAATTCTTGAAGTGCAGGATAGCACCTAGAGGACCACAGAGGAATCGGGGACCCGAGGATCCGGGTGTCACTACCGATGATGTTCTAAGGCACATGGCTTAGCTTATTGCCGAACAGGTGCAACAAGGTGCGAATGTGGAAGGGGCAAGAGGTCGCCCCGAGGGGTGCACCTTCAACCAGTTTAATCGCCAGCACCCGCCAACGTACAATGGCAAAGGAGATGCAATTTTGGCAGAGAACTGGCTGGTGGAGATAAAGGAGTTACTTGAAGTCTTGGGGTGTACAGATGCCCAGAAATTGAGCTTTGCTACCTTTAAGCTACAGGGGTGCTACCTTCAACCAGTTTAATCGCCAGCACCCGCCAACGTACAATGGCAAAGGAGATGCAATTTTGGCAGAGAACTGGCTGGTGGAGATAAAGGAGTTACTTGAAGTCTTGGGGTGTACAGATGCCCAAAAATTGAGCTTTGCTACCTTTAAGCTACAGGGAGATGCCGAAAGGTGGTGGTTGTCTGAGAAATTGTTATTAAGCCAGGAGTTGGGGGAACAACCCATAACCTGGGAGCGTTTCAAGAAGAGTTTCTGGATCGTTATTTCCCAAGGACAACTCGGGAGGCAAAAAAGCAAGGGAGTTTGCTACCCTAACTCAAGGAACTATGATAGTGGAGCAGTACTCTGGTCGATTTATGGAGTAAGTGCGGTTTGCCACGTACCTAGTACTAGATGAGGAGAGGAAGGCTAAGAAGTTTGAGGAGAGACTTCATCCACTGATCTACGACGGGGTCTATAGCCATAATTTGAAGACTCTAGCAGAAGTGATAGAAAGGGCAGTGATTGTGGAGACAGGACTACAGAGAATAATGACGCGACATGAGCAGCAAAAGAGGAAAGCCACTTCTAATCCAACAATGCCACAGATGCCCTGGAAAAGGACTAACCGGATTCATCCCAGAGATAGAATCAAAGGCAGAATCAGAGGCCTAGTGGAGCACAGAGTTTCGGAGGGAACCAATTTCCGCAATGTAACAAGTGCGGCAAGAGACACCTAGGGGAATGTAGGCAAGGAGCATGTTTTCAATGCGAAAAGCCCGGCCACATTGCCATAGATTGTAGGAATGCGGGCAACCCAACCCAAGCACCCCGACCCCCACAACAGAATAGTACAAGGAGGCAAGGAGGTCCAACTCAAGCAAGGTTGTATGCTCTTACTCCGGAGGATGCGGAGAATCAAACCAGAGTAGTGGCAGATAACTTGCCTTTGCCTCAGGGGGAAGCCCTCGTCCTATTTGATTCAGTGGCCACACATTCATTCATTGCATCTGCATATTGCAAGGCACATGCTATACACTGTGAGCCATTAGATTGTAATGTTCTTGTGTCAACATCCGCTGAGGGGAGAGTTAATTGTAGCTGGATGGTGAAGAACTATCCGATAGAAATTGAAGGTCAAGTTATGTTGGCTGATTTGATTGTTATGGAGATGAGAGGATTCGATGTTATTTTTGGCATGGATTGGTTGGCAAAACATGGTGCTAATATCCGGTGCTATGAGAAGAAGGTCGTGTTCCAAAAGGAGGGGAGACTAGATTGTTGTTTTACAGGTATGAAGAAGATGGAGCGAAGGCCAGCGATTATCTCAGCCTTGCAGGCTAAGAAACTGTTGCAAGGAGGACATGAAGGATTCTTAGTCTGGACGAATGATACACAGAAGGAGGCTGCCACAGTTGAGCAAACCCCGATAGTGAACGAATTTCCTGATGTATTTCCAGAAGAATTACTTCCACTCTTAGACCACCATTTTTTGATGGAAATGATTATGTTTATTGGAAAGCTAGGATGAAAATATATATTTAATCTATTGATTTTAACTTATGGATTTGTATTTTAAATGACCCTCATATTCCCACAAAAAAAGTTGGAGAGGTTGAAACTCTCAAAAGCGAAAATGAATATGATGCTAATGACAAAATGAAAATCTCTCTAGATGCAAGAGCAATGAACATATTATATTGTGCATTAGATAGAGGAGAGTTTAATAGAATTGCATCATGCTCAAATGCTCGAGATATATGACATACTCTAGAAATTACTCATGAAGGAACAAGTCAAGTCAAAGAGTGAAAAATCAACATGCTTGTTCATAACTATGAGTTATTTAAAATGACACTAGAGGAGTCTATTACTGTCATGTATACTAGATTTACCACAATTATAAATGCTTTGAATGCACTTGGTAAATCTTATACTAACTCCGATTTAGTGAGAAAATTTTTTAGGTCACTGCCAAGGGCATGGGAGGTCAAAGTGACTGTCATACAAGAAGTCAAGGATCTCACCAAGCTACCTCTGGATGAGCTCATTGGATCCTTAATGACCCGTGAGATCCAAATGCTCGAAAATGAAGATGAGAGCAAAAAGAAGATGAAGATCGCTCTCAAATCCTCCATAATTGAAGATGGAGATGAAGATGAGGAAGATATAATCTTAATGACTAAAAAGTTCAAGAACTTCCTCAAGAGCAAGAAAGGAAAGAGAAGCCTCAAATACAGTAATACATCTTGGAAGGCTAACAATGAAAGTTCATCCTCCTCCTCCGAAGAAAAAGATGGAGAAATAGCCAACATGTGCTTCATGGCATTTGAAGATACTGGTGAGGATGATGATGAGGTACACTCTTCCGATGATGAGTATGAAACTTCTTATACTGAGCTTCAAAATGCTTTTAATGAACTTCTTGGTCAATTTGAACTACTAGGTTCAAAATATACATCATTGAAAAAGATGTGATTTCAAATGAAATTAATTTATTGAAAAATGAGATAAACACTCTAAAGCTTGAAAATTATTTAACATAATAAAAAACTTTAGAATTTGAAAATGAAATGGTTGCTTTGAACAACAAAATTGTTTCTCAAAGCAAAATCATTGAGAAATTTATTCAAGGAAACAAATCTTTAGAAAACATGCTTAGCAGTCAAAGATGTGTTTTTGACAAAAGTGGCTTAGGCTATAAGTCTTCAATTCACGAAAAATATTTTAAGAACTATTTTGTAAAGGCTAAGTCATTTAATGCACCTACTCAAACATGTCATTTTTGCAACAAAAAAGGGCATCTTATTTGTGATTGTGCATTAAAGAAACTTGGAAGCAAGACTCTCAAGAAGACATGAATTCCAAAAGGAACCAAAACTAACATGGAAGGACCCAAGAAGGTTTGGGTACCAAAAATGGTTTCTTGATTCTCTTGTAGGATGGAGCAACACACGGTGCTTGAATGAAACTTACCTATCAAGAAGGCTTGTGACATTTAAGGACAAATGGTAAGGGGAAAACCTTTGGTAACATCTAAATCCTTATTTGAGAATAAGTTTTAAATTGTTGGCTAATTATATTCTATGATATTTTCATTGTTGTTAAATGTTATAAATGCAAATGTATTTATTTTTCACATATTTTCTTGCATTTATCAAAATGGAACATCAATAAGCTAACATTTTTACAAAATCATGTACTTTGATAAATTTTTGTGAGCATAAACCTTTTTGGTTGAGAATGACCTTTAAATTGTCATTGGTAGCTAAGAGGTTGGTACAAACCCACTCGGTGGGCTACTATCGTAATAGCGATGGACTCTTGAGTCTCCGTTAGACATCCTCTATACCATTTCAATGAAATTGTCGTTTATAACTACAACTTGTTCTTTTGGATAAAAAATGACATTTTGAATTATATCTATGCATTCTCATTTTGATTGACAAAGGGGGAGAATTCTTAAATGTCTACATGTTTGTATTCCCTTTGCTTTTAGAATACATATTTGAGGAGAAATGTGACCTTTGTCTTTTTGATGTGACAAAGGGGGAGAAATATGCTAATAGTTTTGATGACTACATTCTCCTTTGATTTGGATCATTTTTTAATCACATTACTCTTTATGAATCCAAATTGCTATTACTAATGTTTTGTCTTAAGTTTTAAATGTTTGTCCAATTGCAAAAGATAGGGGGAGTCATCCCAAAACTATCACTTTACTGTCATCATAAAAAATGGGGAGATTGTTGGCTTTTGTGCACAATCGAGATTTTGATGATTTAAATAAATTGATTAAGTTTACAAAATGGACATCTTCAAAGACAAAGACATCTTGACGAAAAGAGCCAAACCTTGAAAAAAGAAGAACAAGAAGATGCAAGGAGCTTAAAGTGAAGATTCAAGACCTTAGGGTATAATCCTTGTAACTCTTTAATTCACTTTTGACAAGGATTATAAATCACACTTGCATATCTTTCAAAACGTGCATAAACCGTTTTAGCTTTTATTTGAAAGATTAAAATGTTTTTATAGGTTTCAAAACATCTCAATCAAACCTCCAAACCTCCAAATACTTATGGAAAGTATGTGTTCAAAATTGGGTGTTTAAAAGTGGTCAAAAACCTTATTTTTAAAAGAACCGGATCATGCTTAACTTGAGGAGGTCTACCGGTTGTTCAAGCGGTCGACTGATACTTCGACCGCCTTATGTAGCGGTCGACCGGTTGGTTTTGACAAAAGAGCCGTTGAAGCTTCTGACAATATGACTGTTGGATAACGGTAACTTGAAGCGGTCGACCGGTTCATGTAGCGGTCGACCGGCTCGTTTTAGCAAAAACTCCCAACAGCTATAAACGGCTAGTTTTCATATGTGGCCTATAAATACACCTTCATTTAGTCTAAAATATATACCCAATGACCACATATAATTTCTACTACTTGAGAAATATTCTAAACCTTCATATTCAATATTTCTCATAGCATTCACACAAACACACTTTCATATCCTTGTCTTTGTGTGAATAAAGAGATAACGCTTCCATTTTCATATCTACTCTATCAAGAGAGTTTTTGTTCTTCCATCTACCTATCAAAAGAGGTGTTTCCTTTAGTGAGGTTGTTCACTAAAGAAGAAGCTTTGACAGTGTATATCTCAAGCTTGGTGAGGTTGTGAGTGGTGAGCCAGAAAAACCACTTGGGTGGGTTTGAGTGTTGATCCCGGAAAACATTTGTACAGTTCACTAGCACCCGGAAGCTAGTGTGTAAAGCTATTGAAGATAGTGGAAAACCTCAAGGCTCGGTGAAGGAGCTTGAGAGGTGGATGTAGGCGGTTTTGCCGAACCACCTAAAAATACTGTGTTTGCTACTCTTACCCTTCTCCTTACTTCTGCATATTATATACTTGTGCTAAAGTAGTATTTACTTGTAAACACAACTTTGAGTGTTTTAACCGAAAAGTTTAGAAAACCAATTCACCCCCCTCTTGGGTTGCCTTAATATTGAAAACTAGGACTCACACAGTCGACCGCTCTTTCTCATAGAAGGATGACGGCGCGAGAGTAACGTAGTCTGTTCAGTGTCAACCCCAGATCTCAGGGCTTGGCAAGACCTTCGGGCAGTCGTGTTGCTCCGGCTCATGCACCACATGAGTACAGTAGAGAGGGTTCAATAGGGCGAATTCTGCCCCCATCAACCCTATTTGCAGGATGGTGCAGTGGGGACGTATCAGCCCCTGCCACCTCCAGCAGAAGACCAGCCAGGACCTTCCACGTGGAGGCAACCCTTAGCCTCAGATCACCCCATGTACCAGACTAACCTTAATTGGCCAGAATCGCCAATAAATGCAATTCCCATCAGATTATTAGGGAAGAGGATCTAGAGGAGGATCCAGAGGAGAATCTGGAAGTGGACCCAGAGGAGGACCCAATAGAGGCTCCGATAGAAAATCCTATGGAAGAGGACCCTTTACCTAACATAGGCAGGGATCTACGAGAAGAACCTAGGCAAAATAGTCCAGTACATGAATTTACTCGTAGGAGATGTTCCAAGAGAAGACATCGTAGAAGAATTAGGGCTCAGGATGCCACGTCTGAAACTTATCTTCCTTCGCAGGAAGTAGACTTTAGACCTAGATACCGTGAACCACCGGAAAACGTAGTCCATGACCCCAGTCTAGAGGAACAGACCCATGCGACCATATCTCAATCATGGACTAGGAGTAACTCCTCAGACCACATTTATGAGGGGGAGATTAGTAGTGGGACAAACACGAATGTTCACCCCCATCCATATGGTTCTGCACACTCACATTCAGGACAAAACTACTGGCGGTAGAGAAATTTCGAGGACATAATTTTATTAAGGAGGGGAGGATGTGAGACCTCGTGTTGCATTTTGTTATTTATGCTATGTACTTGTTCTAGAATTTGATTTTTGAGGGCTGTTATTTGGCCCATTGTAAGGAATTTTATGATATTGCAATGACTTATGAAATTTTAGTATTCAAGGATATTTAAAGTACATTTTATTATATTTTATGGTTGCTGAAATTTGGCTAAGTATTTTCCTTGTGTGATAAGTTAAGGTTGTGAAGTTATGTTAGTGCAATTTCAATATTTTCATCATGGCCGAATTTCTCTAAGGTAATTTCCATGTGAATTCCTTGTTAATTGGATTATAATTAATAGTTGAGATGTTTTATTTTGATATAATGACCTATGTATTTTCTTGTAGCCGAATGCAATTAAGGGTACATATAAATATGTACCCATAATATTATATGATATTGTATTTATTATAGTTTATCCTAAATTAAATTAAAGTTTCATTAGGCCAGCTAAGTAATGGTTAAGTGTACTTAAGGTGAACTAATATAGGAATCACATGAAGGCTTTGAAAGCTCGGAGAAGAAGACAAAATGAAATAAAAAAAAAGTTGATTGGCTGCCGCCCATGCAGCCAATGTGCATGGACGGAGGAAACAAGAAATGTTTCCTTTTCCCCATTTTCTCATGTTTTAGGCTAGGTTCATGTTGCCTTTGCATTTCATTTTTCACCTCACTTCACTCAGTACTCATTTGGCCGAAACTCTCCTTCATTTCTCCATATCACTTATCTTCTCTCTCACCAGTTTCAGCAACTGCACTCACCCCACCTTCAGCTTTATCACAACACTCATCTTGCTCACACTCAGACCATTTTAGTCACACAAGAGAGAACCCGAGAGATAGGGGAGAAGAAGAAAAATCCTAGGAGAAAAGCAAGGTTAAGGGGAACAAGCCTAGGTAAGAAGTTTCGGCTCTTGCCATTTCTTCCTCTTTGGTTTCTTCTTCAAACTCTCTCTATGAATGTCTTCATATAGGTATTCTTTTACCGCCTCCAGTGTCCAGCTGAAACTAAGGTAAGATACGGTTTTTCTTTGGAACTCTTGACCGAGTGTTCTCTTGCGTGTGAAGTTCAATCCTTCCCTGGCTGAATCTGTTGTTGGTATCCTTCCATTGAAGTATTTTCTTTATTGATGGAGTTGTAGTGTTGTGAAGTTGCTGTTTTGGCTTGGAATTCTTAGTATTACATGTTGTTGCTGAATTTCATGGATAATGAAAACTTACTCTTTTCGAAAACTGGAATGATACACAACATGATTTTCATGAACAAGCATGACATTACATGAGCATTTGCACGATTTCTTGAAAGGAAAAGAAGTTTTTGTGCAAATGAAAGCATGAAAGAGTTTTTATGACAAGTTAAGTTAAGGGGCTATGGTCGGTACCACACCAAGTTATGAAGTTACATTCCATATTGAAGGACGTTTACGTGAAGGGTGGATGTTACCTAGGACGCCCATACTGAATGACGTTTACGTGAAGGTTGGGCAAGTCCTCGATGTCACGCCCCGAACGGCATCCCGCAGGGACCGTGACAGCCGCGAGCTATCCCCCGGATGGCTCCAGCGTTCTTACTTATATTCTTACTTGATTACGGCGGAAACGTACAGGATCGCGAGGGGTTTGAGCAAATACTTACATAATCAGGGTTCTCATTAAATTCATACAAAACAAATATTTAAAACATATTAGAACCCAATTAGTGACACTCATGTCACTATCAACAAAATGCGAAGCTTAACATCTTGGGCATCTAGGTCAGGTAGTCCTCCTGACTCTCTTCACCTGATACATCTGGAATGACACAGTTTTAAAAACGTGAGTCAAAAAGACTCAGTAAGGGAAAAACGTAAAGCTTAAATCATGCTCTTGACTCATGCTTGCTTAATCATGAAAGAAAGAAAACTTGATAACTGATGCATATGCGTGCTCATGAATTATGCATATGCTCTTGCTTAGTGTTTTCGGCCCCAGGCCCTTGAAAACCACTTTCTTTCATACTCGCTTGTAAAACTGGCCCTTGGCCCTTAAAAATCATTCATTTCGTACTTGTGCCCTTGTTGGCCTTATCATAATTATTTCATGTCTTTTACTTGTGGGCTCGCTCCATTTGACCCCTGAAGTCAGGGTTGTGCGTTCCCTTCGGAACCGTCCCCGAATTCCCTTAGAGACCTTACATCTGGTCGAGCTAGCCCTTGAAGTGGCCCCGGGCCTGATGGCTAGACACGACCCTTGGAGGCACCACACCTTCTCACTGTCCTTCAGTGTGGCTTGCACAGCCTCTTGGATTCACCCATCCTTCTCATAAATGTCCTTCGGTATGGGAGTCCAACTTGATGGTACGGTACCGACCGGTGCCCCTTATATTAACTTATCGTTTCATAAAACTTCTCGTATTCTTTCCATAAAAATCATTGCATAATTTTCTTCTTGAAAAATTCATACAATGCACATGTCATGTCATGCTTGCTTAAACTTCATGCTTGTTCATGAAATTCATATCATGTCATGCTTTCTTAAAATTCATGCTTATTCATGAAACGATGCAGTGTGTCATTCCAGTTTTGAAAAGAAATACTTACTGTACACTTACAGTATCCACTTACTATTCCACTTACTCTTGGTCTTCTTGTTCGTATATACAGACACGTGGATCGCCTACAAGCGATTCAAATATTCTTTTAGACTTTAAGAATTATGAAATCATTTCTTTTGAAATCAGTCATCAATCGAAGATATATATATATATATATATATATATCTATATATACATATCACTGAAATTTATTTAATTACAAAATAATTATTTTATTCTTTTCCTTAACAAATATTCAAAACTTAGCTTATTAAATCATTAATATTTTTATTGAAATAAAAATATATTTATTCATGTACATGACTCGATTAGGGTTAAATAATACTCACAGGTTTAGAATTAAATCTAAGTCCCTTTTATTACACGTACAACATTAAAACCTTATTTCTAACTATTAATAAATTATTCAGGATTAAAGCTTAACTTAGACTTTAAACCTCAAATAAAAACCCGAGTAAAACTTAACTAGGGTTCCAATAATATTTAATAAAAGATCATAGCTCTACAACATTATTCCAACTAGCCTAACCCTAATTTCTTATCCAACACAACAATGAACATACATAAATCATGAATTGCACTTAGGGTTAATTTTTCTTGCAACTTTCGGCCACTACCATTCATGCACCAATTAATCACAACTTTTCTCCAAGGGTGATCCCATCCTCCAATCAACAAATTTCACAACCTAATATCTATAAATCAAAGCACCAATACCATACACCATACTCAAGGCATTCGGCCAACTCATGTTTTTACTCAATGATTAGTTTTCTTTTATTTCCTTCAATATGCATGCTTCCAATACTTAACATAATCATCTACTATGCATTAAGGTCATAAATCTTGCACATGTTAAGGTCAATGTCCAGATCTACACATATTCAAAACTATACATGAAAATCCTCATAGCTCATTTTCGGCCATACCCAAAATGTTACCTTTTTCATGCTAAAAATCATATCATGCACATCCTTTGCATTTGTGACCTAACTAGCATGCATACACTTAATCTTTTTATCAAATAATTCCATCAACAATAGGTCTACTCTTTATTCACAATAATATCCATAGATCTAAACAAAGATATCATTTTTCATCACCCAACATATCAAAACTTAGATCTAACTTCCTTTAGCTTACATTGTTCTCCATTTACATTTTTCTTCACATACAACCTTAGATCTAGGGCTTCCATGGTTAGATCTAGCATGTAAACAACTTAGGGTTCCTAAGCATCCAAGATCTAACAACATCAAGGCATCTATCAAAATAAAACTTCAAGATCTTATACATAGGCCATTCGGCCACTCATGCTAACCCAACAAAATCATTTTAGCCTTACCTTGTTGTTTGTCCAAGCTTGAGCACCTAGAAAATAAAACATCTATGGTTAGTACTTATGATGTTTAAGGCAAGAACATCAATGAACTAATCTTACCTTCACTCTATACCAACTCTTCCTATCCTTCTCCTCCTTCAAAGATTCGGTCCACCCTCCTTAGAAATGACCAAGTTTGGTTTAAAAGAAACTCTATGGTGGTGAAGAGGACATGGTAAGTTTGAAGAATAATGGTGTCAAATGGCTAGGTTTTCATGGTAGGATTTTTGTCAACAAAAAGGAGAGATTTACTTGGCTTTTGGAATGAGTTTTGGCAAGCTAGATGGAAGTGGTTTAGAGGCAAGATGAAATGCACAAACCTTGAACTCTTGAGTGTGTTGTTCGGCTAGGAGAAGCAAAATGGTAAGGATTGGGAGGACTTGTAACATTCGGCCAAGAGAGGAGAGGTTTGAGAGTGAAGTGTTTGAGTGTTTAGGTCAAGAGGAAATGTGTGAGATTGAGTCTCCCAAAGCTTTTGACATAAAGCTTGAGAGTGAATTGACAAGAGAGAGAGAAATGAAAAAGCAAAAATGGAAAATGGTGAAAAAGGGGGGGGGCCTTGGTCGACATTCATAAGCTTCCCTTTCTTTTTTTTTCTTTTCTTTTTTCTTTCTTTTCACTCCTTTCTCACATCACTCCCTTGTCTCTTTGAAATTTCTCTTTCCTTCATGCCTTCCATCGACATACACTCCCCTTTCTCACTTTTCCTCTTCTCTTTTCACTTCCATGAGTTGTCTCATCAATTCTTACACACTTACACCTTCTTACACATCTCTTACACATCACATGGCACCTCATTTTAGCTTTCAAATTTCCTCTCCTTGCCTTTCACGTAGAAGCCCTCCTTTGCTTAGTTTGGTTGCTTTTCAACCAACCTAGTTACTTCCACATTAATATGCAACTAACTTTCAACTTGGTTTTCACTTATCACCTAACTTATCACTTTATAAGCTCTCTTACTTATCTATCCATTCCAATAGCTTATCACCTTACAAGTATGATACCTTATCATGTGATAATGGCCTTAGCCTATCTCTACAATAATCACAAGGCCTTATCACTCTAAAGGTTTCCTAGCTTATCATGCTTGCTTATCACTATGATAAGCAAGTGTGCTTATCAATTAAATCATTTCTAAACTTATCACATAACTACATAGCTTATCATTTGAATATTCATATGGAAATTCTATTAATAATATAGAACACATCATGATATTACATGTCACATAAAATATTTAATCCATGTATTCAAAAGAATTTCATTATTCAATCTATTAATAATTTCGGCTTATACAAGGAAATTATTTAAGCATAATTCAAATTATATGGTCCATGAATCATATTAGGTAAAAATATTAATTTGTAAAAGAGGAACTTACTTGAAATTTTCGGCTCTTAGTATAATATAATTTATACTTGCATAAAATGACATATTAATTATTTAAAGAGATTTTATGAAATAAAATCCCATTTTAATCAAAATACCATAACATAAAAAATTAGGCCATACATTGGCCAAAGCATAGCCCCATTAAGAAATAAAAACTATTACATCGGAAAATAAAATAATACATAAGCAATTACGTAGGAGAAAATCGGGGTCTCACACTCGAGGTCTATGAAAGCACATTGAAGGACGATTAAGAGAAGGTGTTGACCTCCAAGGGTCGTGTCTAGCCATTAGGCCTGGGGCCACTGCAAGGGCTAGCTCGACCACATGTTATGTCTCCAAGGGAAAGAGGGGACGGTTCCAATGGGAACGCACAACCTAGACTTTACGGGTTAAATGGAGTGTATGTAGCCCACAAGATGAGAATGAATTCTTTTCAAGGACCAAGTAACATTTTAAGTACAAGTATATGTTTTCAAGAGTAAGAGCATGTACATATGCAAACATGAAGCATGCATGCACATCAAGTTTCTCGATCATTCATGATTTACATGTTCAACTCATAAGCTCATATTTATAAGTTCATATTTCCCTTACTGAGTCTTTTGACTCACAATTTTTTAACTGTATCATTCCAGATGTTCCAGGTGAAAACAGTCCTGAAGATTACTTGTCTTAAAGGGAAGATTTTCCATGTATTTTGATGTTGGTGACTATTGACCAATGCGGTCTGTCACTTAGGATGCGTATAGTTTATGATATGTAATTAAGATGTTACTCTCCTATTTATGAGGTCATTTATGTAAGTTAAGTTTATGAAGTTTTCTTTGGCCCGTCTCTCTCAGTTATATTTCCGCTGTTAAGTTCCGGCTTAGTTCGCTGGAGTGTTCTTTCGGGAATGCTCACGGATGTCATCGGCCCCTTCGGGCTAGCGTTCGGGGTGTGTAAGAATGCAAGGAATGGCATCAAGTATGTGGATGATTTTTCTGCTAGTTAGTTTTCCCCTTTTTTCCTTTTTGGGTTTGAATTCATTGCAGTTGGTACTGCACGCATTAGAAGCTATATTTCACAACTTGGGAAGGCAAATTCCTGGAAGCTGGCCAATAGGCTGCGGTTGAGCTACTTTGCTAGTTCTTGCATCTAGCTTAGGAATAGAGTTTGGTAGATGTGGGTTCTATTAGCATTTCCCTGAGGTTTTCAATGAGAAACCTTTAGTTCAAATGGTTGAAAGTAGGATGGTTTTATAGGGTAGGAATTCTTTCTTTGAAGATGTATTTCTAGAGAAATTATCATTCCTTGCACCTGCATGGTATATCTTAATGACAAGAATGGACTCAAACACTTTCGCATGTACATGGTATATCTTCTTGCTGGATTTTGGAAATGTTAACTCAGTAGCATCTGTTTGGAATTCCTAACTCAGTAGCATCTGTTTGGTCTGCAGTGGGTGCAAAAGTTCCAGCAAGTTCACTGAAGGAAGAAGCAGCAGATTTTCTCCCTAAACAGAAATCTTGAAAGCTATCTTTGGTATGATGTTGTTATTCTCCCTTCTTTTTCTTTTGCACAACGCATAAAAAGAAGCAATTTTCTCAACACAAATTGTGACCACAAAGTTCAATTGTTGCAGCTAATGCATGTTGTTTCAAAAGATTTGATTTTCTGTGAGTAGAATGACATAATGTGAAAGTCTTCACATGCTTAAAATTTCAGCTTGGCACATGCATATTGATTGTTTCTGATCTTTGGACGATTTTTTTTTTCAGACTGTGTTTGACCATATGCTCTAAAGATTTTAGGAGAATAGAAACAAAGAGAAGGAATTGAGTAGAATTTGATTGCTAGGGAAGAATTCTGCCCCAGATATTTTCTTTCTTTCTTATTGATAGATTGGAGCCTTAAACATGGAAAAATCTTACAGTTAATACAATCAACGTAAATAAGAACACAAAGTCAAATCCCCAAAATTTCTCTCCGCACAATGTGTCAACTATGGAGTTGAAGTGATAATTACAACAATCATAATCAGATTTGCTTGTAAGCTCTAGAAAATAAGATGTCAATGGTATGTGACAGGGTATAAGTATGGGCACTTAAGTACTCTAATACTTGGAAACTTCCAAGTGAATTTCCAAACAAAAAGTAATAATAATCAAGCTCGGTTCTAGAAAATAATAGGTGGTTTGCCTGTTGATGGTTGAACAGTTCGTGAAAATCTATTTGATTCTCTTCTCCCCTTGTTCAGACAATGGAGAGGTTAAGGTCATAGGAGACTGGTATTTTTAAGAAGAAGCCTGCTTATTTGATGCAAATCTTCAAGGTTAGATGAATTCTCCATGATCTTAAGACATTGGTAGTTGATTTCCTTACAATTTGTGTTTAGACTTATTGTTACATAACTAGAACTGTGTTCATTGAATGCTCTATTCTGTGTCTATTCTTTTCTTGCATTGTTTTCCCTTGAATGTCAATTATATTACATTGGGCCAAAAGCGTAATATGCTAAAAAAAGGCCTAATATGAATGTAGGATAACAAAAAACTGCCACGGCTAGGCGCCGGTTTTTGCCCTTAACAGTGTAGGTGTAGGTGACAATTTTTTGAAAACTGGCCTACCTGGTGTAGGTGCCGGTTTTAGCCAAAACCGGCACCTACACCAAAGTTGTATTACGGTGTACCATTTCACCAGAGCCTTCTATTTGATCGCTGTAACAGATAGTTTATGCAGAATTGGACCATAACAAATAATATGTTTTCAACAAAAATCAACTAAAATTATGATTACCATTTCAGATTCGATTATATACCTGACACGGAAATTTAGGAACCTACAAATCTTAAGTCGTTTTACGATCCAATCCAAAGCTCCAGCAATTCAGAACATCAACTCAGATGTATTGCCTCCTAATGGTTTATGTCACTCTCTCGTTTTGAGATTTCTCTAATAGGTTCTGATGATCAACCCCTTGAATATAACAATTATATTTATAGGTATTGGGAAACACTAGAGAGAGCATGAGACATAGGATCCTTAGGGATCTCAAATTCCAGCCGTAGGATAAAACTGAAGAACTCTTCTTCTAATACAATTAGGGCTTCTACTAATTACAATTAAGTCCATCAACATACTGTAATTGACCCTTGGAATTTGAGATTTTTGCAAATATACCCCTTTACATACAATTAATTCATTTCACCAAACTATATTCCATATGAGATATTAGGACTGGATTAATTAATTTGGTTATCGAGAGCACATAATTCTAACACTCTCTCACTTGCCCTTAGAAACAAATATCACCGTCATGTCCATATCTTATGTAAACTTGATTTCTTAGTTCACAACTCAGTTGGACCACAAAACAATTTTGAAATATATATAATATATTTTCATGTATTCATAAAATAGTTTTGTAAAACACTTCGACTAGATTTCTTTTGGTCCAACTCTTTCATGAACACTAACTGAATATACTATCTTTCCAAAAGACGGGTGAATTTCTTGTTGAGCATTCATATCACTCAGTCATCATGCACACAACCTAACATGTCCAGATATAGTCCTGAATGAATATCACTGGTTGACAATAACAAAATATGTGTAAGCAATTCATGAATAAATACAAACCTCTCAGGTCTGAGGACAATACCGAATTGTGATAGAACAACCTTTAACCCGACAGTGATCTTTTCCAAAAGGCGTTCTTAATCGGATCTTGTTCAGTGTATGTACTTGTTACATGACACTCACTTGTCTGCTTAAGGTCATACCTCAATGATGAAATCAATCATTCTTCGCACAACAAGTGTAGACTTTATGTTACAAAAGTCTAGAACAATTTCAGGCTTACAAGGAACTGAAAAATTATTATTCTCTGCTTTTGATTCATTAATCTCTAGCATGATTTTTCTACAATATTACCTGAACAAATTTACATACATAACATCGCATGTTATGTATAAACTCATAACAACAATAATATATGTGAGAAATAAATAAAATTTTATTATTAGATAATAAAGAAACAAAATGTCAAACTCAATCATACATATATCTCAAACTCATATCATTAATATGTTTCTCAAACACTTTCTGAGGTAAAGGTTTTGTAAATGGATCAGCTAAATTATCAGCTGATGCAACCTTCGCCATTGTGACATTACCTCTGGATATGATATCACGTATTAGGTGAAAACGATGTTCTATGTGCTTTGTCCTTTGATGAGACATTGGTTCCACTGCCTGTGCAATCGCACCATTGTTATAACAATATAAGGGAATAGGCGCCTCAATCGAAGGGACAACTTCAAGTTCTTGAAAGAACTTGCGAATCCACACAACTTCCTTTACAGCTTCACTTGCAGCAACATATTCTGCCTCAGTTGTAGAATTAGCAGTAGTACCTTGCTTGAAACTTCTCTAACTAAATGCTCATTTTCCAAGAAGGAACACAAATTCGGAAGTTGATCTTCTATCATCAATATCTTATTGAAAATCCGAATCTATATATCCCTGGACAGTCAGATCCTCACTACCATACACTAAGAAATGGTGTTTTGTATTTCTCAAATACCTGATGATATGTTTCACTGCTGACCAATGTTCTGGACTTCGATTGGATTGATATCTACTCACAATGCTAACTGTATGACTGATATCAGACCTAGTGCAAAGCATAGCATGCATGAGACTCCCTACAGCCGAAGCATAATGGTAGTTACTCATCTTCTCTCTTTCTTCAGGTGTTTTTGGACACATTTGCTTAGATAGATGAATTCTATGTCTAAAGGGTATAAACACTTTCTTGGAATTTATCATGCTAAATCTAGCCAATATCCTATCAATATAATTGACTTGTGATTGACCCAATAATCTCTTCTTTCGGTCTCTAAACACTTTGATACCGAGTGTGTAGGATGCTTCCCCAAGGTCTTTCATTGAAAGTTGGTTGGACACCACATTTTCACAGATGACAAAACTCCTACATCATTCCCAATGAGTAGTATGTCATCCACATAAAGAACCAAAAAGTAATAGCACTCCCACTAACCTTCTTCTAGACACAAGGTCCATCCATGTTTTGTGAGAAATCAAACATTTTGATTGACTCGTCAAAACGGATGTTCCAACAACGTGATGCTTATTTTAGGCCATAAATGAATTTCTCCAATTTTCACACTTTCGATTCATTTTCTCGAGATACGAAACCTTCTGGCTGGTCCATATAAATTTCTTCATGGATGTACCCATTCAAAAATGCAGTTTTCACATTCATCTGCCATATCTCACAATCATAGTATGCCGCAATTGTCAATACAATCCTTATGGACTTTAGCATGACTACAGGTGAAAATGTTTCCACATAATCAATACCAGCCTTTTGAGTATACCCTTTTGTCACCAGCCTAGCTTTAAAGGTCTTCATCTTTCTTGTTAGTCCAAGTTTCCTTTTGTAGACCCATTTGCAACCTATAGGATTAATGCCTTCTGGTTTGTCTACCAAGGTCCATACCTTGTTGGAATACATGGAGTTCATCTCTGATTCCATGGCCACATGTCAATGCTCAACATCTTTGTCTTTCACAACCTCTGTATAATCACAAGGATCAATCTCCAGTCCCTTAGATTCTATTTGATAAATCTCATTTAACAAATTGAATTTTACTCGAGGTCTTATAATCATTTTACTAAGACGAGGCTCCTGTGTCTCGACAGGTTCAGATTGATCAGTGGGAACAACCACTTGATCCTCATTGTTCTCATTTTGCTCAGTCACTGTACTAGCTCTTTGCTCATCAAGATCAACTCTACTCTTAGTTTCAGTCAAAATATAATCTCTTCAAGAAAAAGAGCATTTCTGCTAACAAATACTTTGTTTTCATTAGGATTATAAAAGTAGAAACCAGTAGTCATTTTGGGATAGCCTACAAATAGGCATCTATCAGTCATTGATCCTAGCTTATCCACATTAAACCTTTTAACATGAGCTGGATAACCACATATCTTAAAATGATTAAGACTTGACTTCTTGCTAGTCCATAACTCATATGGGGTATTAGGAACTGATTTTGTAGGGATCATGTTTAACAAGTAAACAGCGGTCTCCAAAGCATATCCCTAAAATGATATCGGCAATTCAGATATGCTCATCATGGAACGAACCATATCCAATATGGTTCTATTCCTTCTTTCTGCAACACCATTGTGTAGTGGTGTGAGCTAAGATATTATTCCATGATTTTTAAGATAAACTTTAAAATCATCCAAGAGGTATTTGCCTCCCCTATCAGAGCGAATCATTTTAATGGACTTTCTAATCTGTTTCTCAACTTCATTATGCAATTCCTTGAACTTTTCAAAAGATTCTGATTTATGCTTCATCAGGTATAGATAACCATACATTGAATAATCATCAATGAAAGTAATGAAATAAGAGAAACACCATCTTGCCATGAGGTTGAAGGGACCACAAACATCAGTATGTATTAATCCTAATACTTCTGTGGCTCTTATTCATTTTCCTGTAAAAGGGCTTTTGGTCATCTTTCCTTGTAAACAGGGCCCACAGATTGGATAGAGCTCAATTTTCAAAAATTGAAATGGCTCATCCCTTACCAATCTATTGATCCTATCAATATTAACATGACCAAGTCTTAAATGTCATAAGTATGTTGGATTAACATCTATTTTCCTCTAAAGGGATAACACACTGGAATCATCATTCTCAACATTATTCAAAAAATTGTCAACATTCAAAAGATAAAGACTATCATAAATAATTCTAGAAGCAACAAATTTATTTTGAAACTTTATAACTAGTTTGGAATTTAAAAGAAATGAATATCCAGATAAAACAAGTTTTTAAACAGAAATCAAATTTCTACGAACTTCTGGAACATAAAGACAGTCTTCTAGAATCAAAATTCTATGATTAGATAATTCTAAATTAAAAACTCAGATGGCGGTCGCTACAACAGTTGCACCCGTCCCCATCTTAAGGATCAGCTCCCCTTCATGGAGCTTTCTGGTCTTATTGAACCCATGTAACATATTGCAGATATGAGATGTAGAACCAGAATCCATACACCATGAATTAAATGGACCATCCATTAAATTCAATTCAATTACAAGCATATTAGACACACCTTTAGAAGGTTTGCCCTTTTTAAGAGAAGCTAAGTAAACTCAGAAATTTCACTTCCAGTGACCGAGCTTGCCGCAATGGAAACAATTTCTTTTGCCTTTGTTCTTGTCGTCTCCTTTGTTTCCTTGTCCACCTTGGACATTATTAACTGACTGAAACTCTTTATTATTTTTCTTGAATTTCTTAAACTTGGGTTTCAATTTCATAGAGGCATTAGATTTCTCTGTTACCATCATAGTAAGTTTGTTCTTCTTGATGTGATCTTGAGCTGACTGTAACATATTGAGCACTACTGGTAGCCGTCTGCCACTGGCTGGCCACGTCCGGCCAGCCACAGGCCGGACGGCTAAAAAGCCCTCCCTACACGGGTGTGTTGGTGGTGGTCCACGACCTTATGGCCGTCGGACCTCCACCTGCTCCGGTTAGAGGGCCGCCCGAATCACACTGGGCGCCTTTCCGGCCAGTAGTGTGGCGGCTGCCATCTATATGGCCGCTTGCAACATTCTTGAATTTTTTTTAAAAAAAAAACGTTTTACTGTTCATAACTCCTTATAAAACTAAAACGTGAACAGTAAATCGGGTTTTAATAAAATTCTGCACTGTTCATAATATTGCGTGAACACAGAAAAAGGTTATTGGCTTTTGATTCTCAATCAAAATTCAGCAAGGTCCATATAATTCAACAATTGTAATCATGTGAACCTAACGCTCTGATACCATTGATAGTTTATGCGGAATTAAACTAAAACAAATAATATGTTTTCAACAAAACATCATCCAGGATTATGATTACAATTTCAGATTCGATTCCAAAACTGACACAAGAATTTATGAACCTACAAACCTTAAGCCGCTTTACGATCCAATCCATAGCTCCAACAATTTGGAACATCAATTCAGATGTGTTGCCTCCTAAGAGATTTTTATTACTCTCTCGTTTTGAGATTTCCCTAATACGTTATGATGGTCAACCCCTTGAATGTAACAATTGTATTTATAGGCTTTGGAAAACCCTAGAAAGAGCATGAGACATAGGATCCTTAGGGATCTCAAATTTATGCCATAGGATAGAACTAAAGAACTATTCTTCTAATACAATTAGGACTTCTACTAATTACAATTAAGTCCATCAACATATTGTAATTGACTCTTGGAATTTGAGATTATTGCAAATATGTCTCTTTACATACAATTAATTCCTTCCACCAAACTATATTCCAGATGAGATATTAGGACTGGATTAATTAATTTAGTTACGAGGGCGCATAATTGTAACAGTAACAATGAAGGAGCATGATGGAATTGAAATAACATTAAAAGCTTTTGAACCTATCGAGCTAATGGTTAGATTCTGACTCATCTGAGTTAAAGTTTTCACCGAGGAGGGAAAAGACAAGTACAACAAATACGATCTGGACTTCGGCTTAGAGTTTAAAATTTTAGGCTCTCACATTGTATTCCATGTCCATTGCAACAGAAAAAGCCCAAAGTTGAAACTAGAATTTTTGATGTTGGGTTCCGATATTTATTGGAATAGAATAAGAATAAAATATTAGATTATGATGGGTATTAGAATGGATCATTTCAATTATTCCGTACCCACCATTAATTTTGATTCAAAATCACATTTTTTTTTTAAAAAAAAATCCAACTAAAACCACAATGTTTTTATCTTAATGAAAAAATAATGGAAATTTCGGCTCTGAGTTTTGTAATTCTCAAAAATAGGCTCCCATTTCGGTACCGTATGGTGTAGAAATTAAGCAAAAGCAGTTGCCGACTTGTCGCCGTAAATTTTTTAACACACCTAAACCATTCATCCCTCCCTTATGCTGCCCCCCATGGGTTGGAGTGACTTGCCAATCCTCGTCAAGAATCAATCGAGGCTGGGGATATGTAACTCGACGTCGACCCTGATTGCCCCTAAACTCGAGTCGGCCAGGCAGATCAGGATCAGCTCGGGTCGGGGTTGGGATGCTTTGGGGTTTTTATTTTTAGTTATGAGTTATTTTTTTGAGGCCCAAAACGTTTTGGGCACCATATTTTTTTAGCTCAGGGCACCTGAACTATTATTTTCAAGTCTAGGACGCACGACTATTTTATTTTTAGCCCAAATATATTCGGGTTGGGTTCAGGTTTTTTCATTTTTTGAAATTCACAACCCGAACCGATTTTAGTCATAAAACAATGTTTTAAGATCCGAACTCGCCCTTGACTTAACTAAATCGGGTCGTAATGGGTTGGTTCTGTGTCGGGTAGTGGGATCTCAATTTTTTTGCACGGCCCTACTTTGTTTAAGCAAAAGGAAACAAAATTATCAAAAAGTGTTTGATTATGCAGCTGAGAGGAAACTAAAGGCTCTGTTTGCATAAAAATTTTAATACCTTAAAATTTTATCATCATTACAAAACGCTATTTCCTCACTTTTTTATCAATTTTCATACACTTTTATACTTTTTTATCAACTTTTATACTTTTTTACCAATTTTTTCATTAATCCCAATACTTAAAATTTCAATAACCCTGAAATTTTACTTTTTAAACACAGCCTAAAGGTTGTTTAGGAAATCCTAAAACAAACTACAACCCCAAGTGAAGTTTGTGGAGGGCAGAGTATAATATTTAAATGCGACCAATTCTTTTCGTGCATGTAGTGAAGTTCCAGACAACAGTTGTCTTAGTCTCGTAATTTTTTTTGGTTAGCAAAAAGGGATGTAGACGACCAGTGTAGTAATCTTTCTTTATGCGAGATCATATAAATACTTTCGCTGCAAAATATTCTATTTAAGCTCTAACTAAGCAACACATTATCGAAATTATGTTATAATATTTTATTAGAAATTGATGAAATATTTTGTAAAATATTTGGTGCAAACGATCCAACCGAGCTACAGTCCTGCTGGTTTATAGTCCCGTGACTTGTTTCTACTAGTAATAAATTTCAAACCACTAATGGATGAAAATTATTTTGCCTCCTCGGTAGCCCGTAGGTGCAAAAGTTGTATCACCCCGGACAGGGACCACCTACTTGGAAAGTGGGACACGTGGTCCTACTTTCCACGTGTAAGAAATTGATTGGTCTTCTCAAATTGGCCCCACTTCAACCGTTCCACGTCATATCACTTCTTCTCCCCCTACTCCACCTCAGTTTTATCAAATGCCACATTGGAATTTGAGGGAGACATAAGGAAGAGCCCTAGTCAATGGGGGCACCTCTGTGGCCTTGACCACCACACTTTTCCCCAAGTCATCGCAGGGCTTCTTCTCCCTTTCTAAAAAAAATCATTTTACTACTTCCAGTTCCGGAAAAGCGCTAAATATTAAACTAGATTTGATAAATCGTTTGACATCCACTATAAAATTGTCTAGATTCTCTCTATCTTTGCTCTGCTTTTTTGGCGGTAAATCCCCTAACCAAATTACACCCAACAACTAACAAGGCCCTACAGATTTTCCCCGCTTTCTTTTGTCTTTTTTCTGTGTCCTTTCGGGTTTTTTTTTTTGTGTTGAGCCTCCCGCTTTCTGTCACTAGCTGACACTGGACCCCTCAAAAGAATGAACAAAAAACTTGGGTATTTTTTTGTCCTGCTGTTAAATAATCATCTAATGCAAACAAAATTACAAATTAAGGGTCCTCAAAATTTCACATGCCTCCTAAACAGAGACTAGTGAACAGTGACAAAGGCATTTTACTTTTGAAGGGTTTGTCGTTATCTCCATTCCGTTAAAGAAAGATTAGAGCTTTGGTCTGTTTTTAAGAGCTGAGTGAACTTTCTATTAAGCCTTTTATGGCCAAAAAATTTCTGGATCCCTCGTCTTTCATGTAATCACTTTGTCAGTTTGGTGAAAGATCCATTCCTTGTTTCTTCTTGGGGCCTTGTTTCGTAGCTGTTTAACACGAGAGTGATGGTATCAGATTGTTCAAAGCTCTCAGCTCTGCAAGGTGCTTTTTTTGTTTGCTTCAAAGTTTGAAGCTTTTGGAGTGGGTACTTGGCCTACATTGTTCCGCAAGTGGGCAATATTGGTAAGAAAATGCTGCGTTGCTGTAGTTAGATCTGCGAAAGTGACTCCAGATTGTTTAGTGCATCTCAGCCATTTAATGCTCTGGGACAGCTTTGCGTCGTTAAAAGTTTTTCTTTGCTAAAGCAGTATTTGTGTTTCTGACTTTTTGTTGGAAGTAGGATCAGTCTTTTGAGGTTCTCTTTTCCAAACGATAGTTGTTTTCTGATAAAATAAAGTGTTGGTTTGGTTTTAGATTTTTTTTGTTTCATTTCTTAATCTAAATTCTTCTTTTGCGTTTTGTAGTGCTGATCGCTCATGGTTTTGAAGAATGGTCGTTGCGTGCTTCTTGTTTTATTACAAAAGAGGCTGCAGCTTAGTTGGTATTGTTTGCATTTGCGTTTCCTCGAAGTCGAGAATCCGATAGTTTTCACTGCATTAGTTGATTTCATAGCATTCAAGGAAGAGTTGCTGAGTTCTTGCTGGTTCTGTTTTGGTTTTCTAGTAAGTGGTCTGGAGATCAAGATGGGTCCATTCCTGGATTAGAAGCTTAAAAAGCTTTCGGTGTTCTTAACATTGAGCTTTGTCCACATCTTGGTGAAGGCTTTGAAAGGATTAGTATGAAGCTCATTCAGCTTTTAGTGGCATCCCTATTTTTTCTCTCTGCCATGGGCCAGCTTCCTTCACAGGACATATTGACGCTGCTCGAGTTCAAGAAGGGTATCAAACATGATCCCACAGGTTATGTTCTCAATTCATGGAATGAAGAGTCTATTGACTTTGATGGCTGCCCTTCTTCTTGGAATGGAATTGTTTGTAATGGGGGAAATGTTGCTGGGGTTGTTCTTGATAACTTGGGTCTCTCCGCTGATGCGGACTTGAGTGTATTTTCAAACCTCACGAAGCTTGTGAAACTGTCCATGTCAAACAATTCCATGTCGGGCAAGATTCCCGACAATGTAGCAGACCTTCAAAGCCTAGAGTTTCTGGACGTATCTGATAATCTGTTTTCCTCATCTTTGACACCGGGGATTGGTAAGTTACCAAGCTTGCGAAATCTCTCATTGGCTGGGAACAACTTCTCCGGCTCAATTCCGGAGTCATTATCAGGTCTTACCTCAATCCAGTCTTTGGACTTGAGCCGAAACTCCTTTTCCGGTTCACTGCCATCATCATTGACAAAGCTGACGACCCTGGTAACTCTTAATCTATCTCTTAATGGCTTTACCAAGAGAATCCCTAAAGGATTTGAGCTGATATCTAGTCTTGAGGTGCTTGATTTGCATGGGAATATGCTCGACGGTCAACTGGACGTGGGATTTTTGTTTCTCTCTAGCGCAACTCAGGTTGATTTCAGTGGGAACATGCTTGTTAGTTCCAGTTCACAGCAGGATAAGTTTATACCTCGTATTTCTGAGACTCTTAAAATTTTGAACCTCAGTCACAACCAGCTCACAGGGTCACTGGTGAGTGTAGGTGAGCTGGTCTTCGAAAACTTGAAGGTGTTGGATCTGAGCTATAATAAGCTTTCTGGAGAATTGCCTGAATTCAATTTTGTTTATGAGCTCCATGTCCTCAAGCTCAGCAACAACAGATTCTCAGGGTTCATTCCAAATGGCCTATTAAAAGGAGATTCACTGGTATTAACTGAACTGGATTTGAGTGCCAACAATCTGTCAGGTACTTACAAGTAGCTTACTTGGTATTCGTGGAAATGCTGAAATTCATATTACATATTATGTTCACTTCAACTGGTCCTTCTCTCCACTGCCATATCATAATGTTAGTCATTGTGTCATTCACAATCATGTTAATATTGCAGGGCCAGTGAGTATGATTACATCAACAACTCTGCACATTCTAAATCTCTCCTCAAATGGGCTCACAGGCGAGCTTCCTTTGCTGACTGGAAGCTGTGCAGTGCTTGATCTATCAAATAACAAACTTGAAGGAAATTTGACAAGGATAGTAAGATGGGGCAATATTGAATTCCTTGATCTCAGTCAGAATCTTTTGACAGGGACTATCCCGGAGTTAACCCCGCAATTTTTGCGTTTAAATTATCTCAACCTTTCTCATAATTCTCTTAGTAGCTCTCTGCCAAATGTTATCACGCAGTATCCAAAGCTTAGAGTTCTTGATCTCAGTTCCAACCAGTTAAATGGACATCTTTTAGCTAATCTGTTAACAATGCCAACTTTGCAAGAGCTTCATCTTGAAAGTAATTTATTTACTGGTGATATTAACCTTTCTCCTTCCCCTAGTGAAAGCAATCTTCAGATTCTTGATCTTTCTCATAACCATTTTAGTGGCTATTTTCCTGATCAATTTGGGTCATTGTCTGGACTACAAGTGCTCAATATTGCTGGAAACAACTTCTCTGGTTCTCTGCCAACTTCCATGGGTGACATGAGCTCAATAAGGTCATTGGATATAGCGCAGAACTCCTTCACAGGTTCTTTACCTAGCAACTTGCCTAACAGCCTTGAAAGCTTCAATGCTTCTTATAATGACCTTTCCGGAATTGTCCCCAAAAACCTGAGGAAGTTTCCAAGTTCTTCTTTCTACCCTGGAAACACTAGGTTAAGTTTTCCTAGTGGTTCTTCTGGAGCAAGTGATTCTCCGAGTAAAAACTACAAGAGGAAACCGATGAACACGATTGTCAAAGTGATAATTATAGTTGCTTGTGTTATTGCTGTTGTTATTCTTATCCTTCTTGCTATCTTCCTGCATTACGTTCATATATCAAGAAGATCACCACCAGAAGACACAATAAAGAAAGACGTAAGGAGGAGAGCTCAACCAAACCCTTCCGGCATCAGTGGAGCAGACAGTGGTGGTGCTTTGGTCGTTTCAGGTAAGGATCTCGTGGCTTCACGGAAAGGATCGTCGTCTGAGATAATCAGTCCGGATGAAAAAATGGCAGCTGTAACTGGCTTCTCTCCAACCAAGGCTAGCCATTTTTCTTGGTCGCCAGAGTCTGGGGACTCATTCACTGCTGAGCACTTCGCAAGACTCGACGTGAGGTCACCAGATCGATTGGTTGGTGAGCTGCATTTTCTTGACGATACAATCACGTTGACACCTGAGGACTTGTCCAGGGCACCGGCAGAAGTATTGGGGAGAAGCAGCCATGGGACTTCTTATAGGGCGACACTGGATACTGGGGTGTTTGTGACAGTTAAGTGGTTGAGAGAAGGGATTGCAAAACAGAGAAAAGAGTTTGCCAAGGAGGCTAAAAAATTTGCAAACATCAGGCATCCGAATGTGGTGGGGTTAAGAGGGTACTATTGGGGACCGACGCAGCATGAGAAGCTCATTCTTTCAGATTACATCTCACCTGGAAGTCTTGCAAGCTTTCTTTATGGTAACATTCTCTCCTTCACCTTTGTCTAAGATCACAACTAATGACCAACATGATGAAAGTTCATGACATTAGCACCTGTAAAAGGTGAAGCAATCTTAACCATGCATATTGAGGCTTCTCACAAATGGTCACGATCTGCTTTCAATACAACTAAATTATCTTCTTATAGATACCCAAGAGCTTGAAGTGAACTTCATGCGCGTCCTAGAATTTCCTCTGCATTTGGTTTCATTATCTGGTCAAAGAAATAAAGAAAGAATTATATCTTGCTTGTGAATTTCAGGTTAAGCAATATATATATATATATAGACATATAGATATTGGGAGAGGCCGTCATTAGAGCATGTGCACTGTTTGTAGAGTTTCTCATTTGAAAAACTTTGGTGCCCCCCCCCCCAACAAAAAAAGGAAAAAAAAAAAAATTTTGTAGAATGTTGAGTTAGCATTAGTGACTTACAACTGAACACTCAATGAGCAGATTATTGTTAGTCCCGTGCAAGTCCGCACAATCTGTGTAAGCTCAGGAATGATGTGTTCTTATTTAAATGGCACAATAGCATGATATGAGCACGTGCTGAATTTAATTCATGTGCCACAAATAGTGTAGGCTAATTCTTAAAGGTCAGCTAGATTCTCGTACCATGGTTATTGCATATAAAATCAATTTCTCTGACTAATCAGCCTTCTGCTTCTATAGGGCAAAAATAGTTGTTTTTCCCTGTAGTTACGACATTCTTAGCAGGGGCAGAGGATGTAAACTTTACATACTGGAAACTCAACTTTCCTGATGGATTGTGAACTCAGCTTATTTATCTTGTATAACGACTGAGCAAAACCACTAATTCAATTAACCACTCACATCAGCATTTTTGGCCAAAGCCTGAAAGAATCATTATCAGCACCTTTTAATGTGATAGATTATGTTTAATGGTGAGTATCAGTCTAGCAGTTGGGAAACAATTTATTAAGTGTTTACCGTGAACTTGCATTGTAATTCATCTGATTCCATGTTATAGATTGTAGCCAAGATTATATGGCTTGTTAGTTGGACGTTCAGGACTCGAGCAATATGATACGTGTTTTTATTTATTTATTTTATTTATTGTTGGTTCACTATTTAGTTCTTTTAATTGCTGGTATATCTCTATTTCCAGATCGACCAGGAAGAAAAGGTCCACCATTATCCTGGTCCCAAAGGCTCAAAATAGCAGTTGATGTTGCACGTGGTCTGAACTATCTCCATTTTGATCGTGCTGTACCACACGGTAACCTTAAAGCCACAAATATACTGCTGGACGGGCCTGATCTGAATGCCCGTGTTGCTGATTACTCCCTCCACCGGCTCATGACCCAGGCTGGCACCATTGAACAGATTCTTGATGCTGGTGTCTTAGGTTATCGTGCACCCGAGTTGGCTGCATCCAAGAAGCCACTGCCCTCCTTCAAGTCCGATGTTTATGCCTTTGGAGTGATACTGTTGGAACTTTTAACAGGAAGGTGTGCTGGAGATGTTATTTCTGGGGAAGACGGAGGGGTTGATTTGACAGACTGGGTGCGATTGAGGGCAGCAGAAGGTCGTGGGTCAGATTGTTTTGATCCTGCAATGATGCCAGAAATGGGGAATCGGGCAGCAGAGAAGGGAATGAAGGAGGTCCTTGGAATGGCTTTAAGATGTATCCGATCAGTTTCTGAGAGGCCAGGTATTAAGACCATATATGAAGATCTTTCATCGATATAGTTTAGTCTTGAATCCAATATGTCCGGGCTTGAATTTTTCTGGGAATTTAATGTCTCATTAGCCTCCCTTTCTGAGTCCTTAATTGTGACATTTTTGGTTTCTCAGCTAATTGTATTAACCAATGCTGTAAAATTGGAGCATATATTTTCAGTGGGTACAAAATTTTAAATGTTGCCACCATGAGGATCTCTGACCCTTTTTCTGTTGTTAGCTCCCCCTGCTAAGTTCACTGGGGTGTCAGCCTAGGATATAGTCTCGACGTTGGATAAGTCATGGGGGTGGCCTTTCCACCCTGTGCCTGGATGATTTCTGTATAAACAATTGTGGACTTCTGGAAACCATACAGGTACCCACATGGACAGCCATCCGGTTTTGCCTGAGACGCTCATCCGCTTCTTGATAGATTATTTGCTTACAATAGCGATTCTGTACAAACTGCTGAGAAGTCTTGCAGTGGGAGGTACATTATAATCCCCTAGAGAGCAGTATACTCAAAATTTTGAAAATGAGAGGAACACGGTGTTTCAAGCGGACCTATACTTAAATGCCATTGCCAATGGACCTAATGTGGTTTCTCATAAGCAGAATAGGTCTAGAGATTACAAGCTTGGCGCTATAATCTTCCTTTGCAAAATTCTTGACTACTTGAAATAATGGAAAAAAACTACAATTCCATTAAAAGCCCGGTGCAAGGCTTGTTGAACTGTAAACCTACACGATTGAATCCCACAGGTTAAGAAAAGGAGAAAGAACAATAACTCTCAAAACACTGTAATGGCATCCTCTACAAATTTGCATTAAAACATCAGTACTCGATTACGAAAAAAATAAAAATCAGTAATCCTTTAGGAGTACCCATAAAAGTGGCGCTGATTTTAGAGGGAGGGTTCAATCCGCATACCTTCTACTCCTATACCCATTCGCGGGTGCCCTTATTTTCAGAACCCAAAATCAACTGAACTACCAGACCATTTCAAATAGTGATCCAACGTATTCTAACTTTCTCCTTTTGGAGATCATTTTGATCCAAAAAGATGGTTTTGTTTCTGGATGAGTAGCAGCCATAACCACTTTGTAAAGAATGCTCTCTGTTAAATGAAGTTCACCTAATTATCGTAGAAACCCACCTAGAGTTTTCTTGTTAAGATACTTTTTATCCGTGACACGAAAACCAAAAAAAAAAGAGAAGGGAACCTTTCTTTCCCCGGAGCACATTTTATAAAATGACTGCAATTCCTCTAGGTCATTTTCTGCAGTGTATATTTTCAGAAGTCTTCTACTTATGCAATGCTCTTCTCTACCCCGAATTCTCGATAGTTCATTGCTAAGAAGATTTCACCGCTTAGCTATGCTAGACAGACCCAAGAATTCATAGATACCTCACAAGCTGCCATTTCTCTAACCAGACGTGGATAATCACTTCACTTCTTATTTTCAAAAACAGATAAGAGAGCAGGAAAGGAGAAAAAAAGACAGATACGTCTGACTCTCTTATTCTTAAACTTGTCTTGTCTAATTCGTCTTGTTTGACACCATTTTGCAAAATTCACTGATTTTTTTTTAAAAAAAAAATTAAAACTCACTAAGGTTGGGCTGTTAATACTATAGGTCACTCAGCCTAACTCAGTAAATTATAAATTTTTTTACCTATTCACAACTCGCCACTATCATAAAATTAAAAGAAATCAGAATTATAAATTAGTTTTTTATGAGATGTGATAAGTGGTTGTTGGATAACAAATATTCTGTTAAATCACCCTAACGGAATTGAGCTGAATAATCTATTGCACTAAGGGTATGTTTTTTGGCTAAAATTTTTAGAATTTAAATTCAATTTTTTAAATTTATACTTCTAACATTACTCTTACACGTATACCAATACAACTCAACATTACCTTTTTTATACACATTAATACAACTCAACAACTTTACACGTATGTCAATAAAGTTTAAACATCACCTAAATATTCACATTATTTTTAAAATTATCTCAAGACGAACATATCTTTAGTTTCAAACCTAACAAGTTCTAAGATTTTTTAAAAAAAAAAATTCAATGAATTTTTTACAATTGTGTCAAAACCTAATTACTAAAACTAAAATTTAAAACTCTGAAAAACAAAACTCGTTCTACTAAATTGCCACTTTAGATGTGGTGGATTCGTCTTAAGTTAAAAAGGTACTGGCTATTACTACTAGGGTCAGCCTATTACAAAAAAGCTTAATCCTTTTGTTCTCCTTCCTTGCCTTTTCAGTGAAAAATAAATAAGAAAATGGTCCCTTGGAAACACTGACATACCGTGCTATTGGATACTTTCCACTCAGCAGAACATAACAAAACAAAAGAGTTGGCAATATAACGACAAAGAAAACACCTACGTCTGTTTTTTGTCGTTCGTTATCTTATTAATAAATAGTTTAACGAGTGACTAAAGCTGTTATCATCTGGACGTAGCGGAGGAGATGCTATGAAGATTTGCAGGTTGAGTTCACTGTCTTCTTTGTCCAAGTGCAAACCTGAACTCATATACCCTCACTTTCATTCCTCTCCGGTACGCCGTTTTTGCTCATCCCAGTTTGAGGTGAGCTTTCTTTTCTTCTTCTCCTTCTCCTTCTCCTTCTCCTTCTCCTTGGCTTGCTTACATCTTTAACATATCCATTTTCTGAAACCATTGGTTTTGGGTCCTTTGGGCTCTTAAATTCAAATTGTTAATCTCATATATGTTGACTGTCGATTGTACGTGTGTGAGAGAATTGATTGGCCAGCTTTTGTGTTGATAACTTTTATTCTGGTTATATGTATGGGAGTACTTTAGAATATACTCGCTTTGTGTCTTTGCTTATTCATAATCATCAATACATAGATACCTTCATATTCATGCGCAAATGAGGAGCTAGTTTATTCCGTGGGAATGGAACACTTTTCAGTGTGAACATTATTGTTTCACATTCTTTTGTAGTTCAAACTTTATAGGGGAGATGTTTCTAAGGTAGAAAATCCGTTCACTTATTCAATGTGTTAGAAATATTTGGAGCGTTTGTTTGTGGAAATATTGAGATTTTGGAAATTTTGAGTACGGGTGTTTGTGAAAAAGTATAGTATTTTATAGAAAAGTGAGGAGAGAGAAGATTTAATTGAATAGTATAATATTATTTTATAATTTAATGAAGAGAGGTATTATTTTATGATTGTTTGGAAATATTGAGGGGTGAAAAAATTAGTAAACAAACGCCCCATATAAAATAAATAATTAAATCAACCTCTTTCTATCATTTTAAGTTTTTGGGATAAGTGATGGTTTCTCATGGTATCAGGTCCTGAGTTCTAACCTTGACTCTATCCCTTACTTCTATTTCAATTAAATATTCCACGTGATGATCAGATAAGTAGTGATTTTACATGTTGGAGTCAACCTCTCCAAAAGTGTCAATCGAGTTAGCTTTCTAGTGCTTTGAAGTTCAAAAACATCATGTAGGAGTTCAACCTCTGCCAAAGTGATGATCGAGTTAGATTTTCATTGCTTTGAAATTCAACAATCTTGCGTTACTTCTGCAATTGTTTTCAGGTATTCAACAATCTTGATTTCAAGGCATTTACTCCCTGTTAGAAAACATTTGAGTATTTGAAAATATTTGATGTTCTATCTTGTGGCCTTCTGAGGTATTTAAGCTCTGAATTGGGTAAATTTTTATCATTTTTCCTAGTCGGTTTTTCCGATTGTGAAGCATTTCTACAGATTTAACTTTATAAGTCACATTTCTGAAGATTTAAACATTCTAAGTCACATTTCTGTAGATTTAAACTTTCTAAAACCATGGATATATTGCAGAGTGTTGGGTTCATAGGGCTTGGAAATATGGGCTCCAGAATGGTGAATAATCTTTTAAAGGCTGGATACAACGTAGCTGTTCATGACATAATGTATTTGAATCTTTACTCTTCCTGAAATGAGCACTTTGAGTTCTTCATTTTGTTGGACTTCAATTTAGCAGTAAACTTGTTTCACATTTGGGATAAGAAACGATCTATGTTCTATAATCTATTCATGCTATGCAATGTGGAGGGTGGTGAACAGTGGTGAAGCCAAAGGGGGGCTAGTGGGGGCCGTGGCCCCCACCACCCCAAAATCGAGGAAAACAATTCAGTTTTGGGCTTTGTTTTTTCATATTTTTTTATACTACGCCCCTAAAACTTGTGCCATTGAAGTGTGGTGCCCCCATAAGTTCACATTTGGATTAGCCCCTGGCTGTGAACGTGTAATTCATGCCAGTGAAGCCCTTATAAGCGAGCTTCTATTCAAATAGGGAACTTCTATTCATCAAATTTAACCATGCACATCTATAATGTACATTAATGCAAATACTTTGTTTTTTCAGAAACTGTAATATGTTGAAAAAGTTCTGTGACATGGGAGTTGCCACAAAAGAAACACCTTTTGAAGTTGCAGAAGCAAGTGATGTTGTAATTACAATGCTGCCTTCTTCATCTCATGTGAGTTATATAACTTTATCATTTCCTCTGTTTTTCTCTTTTTATGCAGAAAGTCTGTTCTGTTATTTGCATCACTTAGTGCCATGGTCTTCCATCATGCATAGCTCATCGAAAAGTTAGAACTTCATCTTCTCCAATATGTTTATCATTGCCTTCATTGGGTGTTATGTGAATTCATCACTTTATTTCAAGATCATCTCTTTCATGGTTCCTTTCCTTGTGGTGTCTAATCCAGTTTCCTTTCCATTAGAGGTCAATTACTCATTTCATAGTTACTATCAATATTGCATAATTTTAATTCTATCCCACTTGTATTTCACATAATCTAGTTAAGTTTGGCTCCTCCTCAAACCTTGAGATTCTAATGTGTGCCCTATTTACCAGTTTTTAGTTAGATCCTAACTATAGTTTCATCACCTTAACTGTATTCATAGCTGATGGGAAGCACTTGGGAGCTTGTTTAATGTATGTTCTTGTAATTTAATCCTTAAACATTGCCAATGGTCTGGTTTCGTTACTGATGCTTAATGGAGGCCTATTATCATTAAATCCGCCAATGTTCCTAGTTGGTGGCACTATCTCATAAAAACCGACTAAACCATTGAAAATGATTTTATTATTGATACGCTATCACTGCTGTATTCTGCGCTTTTGGACCGCATCCAAATTAAAATTCTGCTGATCCGCAATATCATTTTTTGTGAGTGCTAGCAAAAGAAAAGAGAAGTACAGATCTTTGCGATTTCATGAAGCCATGTCCATTTGTGTTTCTTATGCTTTTCTTTCTACAATATCCTAGCTATATTTGGAATAGGAGTTTAGATTTGGTTTTAGTTTTAGGCATACTCAAATATTTTGCAGTACAGATAATAGACATACTCAAATATTCAGATCTCATACGTGCATAAATCCGTATTTGCTTGATATACAAGTGAACTATGAGCGTAATAATTATTCCCATATTGAGTGGACTGTACAAAGCTTCATTTCAGCTTCTGTACCTACTCCAATCTATGTGCATTGATGGTAATTGATTATGTAAACAAAGTAAGAAAAAGTGCATTGAATTAAGGATGCCTCTATCTTAGTTGTGATATTAAGTACTGCCTCCCTTTATGACCTATTTGCTTAGATTGGAGGATCTACTTATTCTTGTCCACTTCTTTTCCTTATTTTCTATGTGCCTTATCTTGTAAAAATCAGCAGCACACACATTGCATCTTGTATGATTCCTGTGTAACTGGATGATGCCTGGTTGGATTATTTGGAAGAAAGCAGGGGGCGGAAGCAAGGGGGGCGAAGGGTGTCGGCCGGCTCCCCCAAAAAAACCAATTTGTATGTAAAAACTCTGAGGTGGCGTTTGAGGTTATGCTAGCAGCCTACAATTCATTAAAAACTCTGCCACACCGAGAAGCCTGCAGAGATTTTGGCAGTCCTACATCATCAGCCTATTCTTTTGGATCTAATTGCCCCAACGGTAACTTTGGGTGCTGAACATTCTTATGACGACCTGGCGTTTTCCAGCCCTCCCCTCTCCCATGTTTTTTACTCTAAAAAAAAAAGAGAGTGGCCCACAAGACCAAAAGTGGTCCTCGTAGCCCATCTGGGAAGGGCCATTTGAATAAAATTGGTCCCATAGCCCGGTTCCTCGAGTTTAGACTCCTCTGATCTAGACCACTCTTTATCTCCCGTTGCTTGAGTGGGTGCTATGAAATCTGGGCTGGGCTTTTCTGAAACTCCACGGCCTATCCTTCGAGCACGTCAGTGTGTGTGGTGTCTCCTGCCTCTCGTATTACTGCTATGGATAAAGGCAAGCGCAAGATGAACGTGGTCGAGGAGGATAGCATGCGTATAAAAAAATTCTCTTCTCCTACTGGAATGATGTTTCAATCTCTTCCAAGCTCTCAAGCTCGTCTGGACTTATTGATGAATTTGTGAATCTTTTTATTAGAGTTTGATTAAGATTATTAAATGTTTGTGAATTTGTGATGAACTTATTATAATTATTAATGAATAATGTGATGAATTTGATATTGTGATGAATAATGCGATGAATTATTGATGATATTAGATTGATGAATAACAAGTATTTCAATATTTATAGTGCTTTTAATCCTTAATTTTTTATATTTTAACTCTAAGATATTTTTTTGTATTACGTAGCAATTTTTTTTGTCATTTTTACTTAGGAGTTCGACCCCCTTCAATTGAAATCCTGGTTGGTCGAACTCCTGGTTACGCCACTGGAAGAAAGTATGACATCAGCAATGCACATTAGAAGATATAGATTATATCATTGATCTGAGTTATAGAAAATATCTAGGAAATGATATAGCATAAATCCCACAACTTCTGGCTCTCAAGTACCAATCAGCTTTGCGCCTATGGAACTCATACCAAGTCATTTGTGGTTTGGATTGTGAAAAATCTGTTTAGACCCTAAAGAACACCTATAGGGGGTGAATAGGTGTTGATACTTTCTTTTTTCTATGAATAGACAAATTTAGAACAAGTCCTAAAAGAGTCTCACCTAGATCTGAAAAATATTTAACAATCAACAAATATGCAGCGGAATATTAAAATAGATATCAAAGAAAGATATCAATCAGAAATAATAAATCAATCACACGTCAAGACACAAGATTTGATGACGAAATGAAAAACCTTATCAAAGGAAAAAATCAATTCGGGCTAGCAGCCACCAATAATTCACTAGAAGATAAACCTTACACCGGTGACTCAGACACGAGCAACATCCAGTTGTTTGACTCTAACAACCCAGAAGTAATAATCTAGGTAATCCAACCTAGACCCGCTCCTTTGCGGTTAACCCTCAACCTTCTGAGATTCTTCTTGTAAATCTCTTCAACACCGGTAACTCCGGCTGTCAATCTCTTTAAGCTCTCTAAAGGCTTCTCACAAGAGGTTGGTTTCAATGGTGATTCAGGTGATTGATGTAGGAGAGAGAAAATATAAACACTTTAGGTGCAAAGGTCTCAAAGAATATTTCTCTCAAGCATAAGACGCCAAAGAATGAAGAAAATAACTTGGGTAAACATCTTGGACGAATGTCTCATGGTTTAAATAGAAAATATAAGAAAATTTGAAAACAGAAGATTCGCTCGAGCTAAGATAGGGCGAAGATCACTGTATAAAAATGCAGGAATTTAGCTCGAGCGAAGGTAGGGCGAAGCTTGGGCGAAATGATTCCGAAGATAACTTTGAGAGATTTTAGGAATGGATCATACTCCGTGACTTTGAACTTCTTCTTTAAATTTTAAACACTCTTCAACCTTAACTTCTTCAGAGATCCTCTTTAATGATAGGGGTAAGTAAACTCATAGTTAGCCCCATATGTTTGGGCAAAAATCATAGTTAGCCCCCTATTTTTCAATCCAGCAATTTGATACCCATAACTTTCAAAATCTATCAATCTTCGCCCCGTCTAAATTAGACGTTAAATCAGACGGAAAATCATGAAAAATGACCAAAATGCCCCTTCATTAAGAATAAAAAATGATATTTTTTAAAAATTAATATTTTTTAAGTAAAACTATATTGAAACTCTATTTCAATAATCTATATATATTTTTAATTTATTTCTTAAATTTATATATTTTTAAAAATTTAGCTTTGGAGGGGCATTTCGGTCAATTTGCATGAATTTCCGTCGGATTTAACACCTGATTTAGACGGGGGGCTAAGATTGATAGAGTTTAAAAGTTATGGGTCTCAAATTGTTGGATTGAAAGATATGGGCTAATTTAATTTTTGCTCAAACATAGGGGGCTAACTATGAGTTTACCCCTTAATGATATCTTTATCTCTTTTTCAAATTTGAAAGTCTCTTATCCTCTTGAAAGAGATCATCATCTATTTTCAAATTTGAATGATTCTTATCCTATTTGAAAGATATCCCCATCTCTTTACAAATTTGAATGACTCTTATCCTCTTGAACACTTTAAACAACAATAATTCAAATAAACAACTCAACTTAAAATTGACACGGAATCTTGCTAACATTCAAAACACTAACAGATTGGACTATTGGTTATTAATTACTAAAACATATCAATCACAATTTACTTTTTCTTAAAAGAGTCCCTATCGTTTGAGTTCCATTAATGCTCATCAAACCTCTTCATCAGTGCATTAGAAATTGTTCTCATGCACCAACTCAAATATTTGATAGTTCGCTACATTTATGAAAATCAGGTATAAGTTTGAATTGGTTTTGTATACCTATATATCATGGTTCTTACTTCCAAGGTTGTTGCAATTAACTCTTCAACAGTGATTGAGTTCATATGGTCAATACAAGTACTTATGTTTGTTTGATCTCTCTTTGGAAGACATCATAAAACACAAGTGCATTTTAATAGTATGTAAAGAATAGGCATGGCTATAAAACAAAAGGACAAAAAAAAAGAGAACAAGAAAAGAGAGGAAGAGATATGTGTTGTGTTCATGTGTGTGTATACATAATATAGCAGACTGTTTTGTAACTTTGACAGGTAGTATAAAATACTCTTATGTTTTGCCATGTGCTCCCATACGACAATAGCAGTGTCAAAATTACTAATCTCGATGTCATGCAGGTGTCAACTAACCATCTCTAATATTTCTTTTATTATGTTTCACTTTTGTGGAAGGTTGTAGTTCTCTGTTACAGCTTTAATTTCATGGATGATTATGTAGTGTTGTAGGATGATTTAGTGGTCAATTTCATTTCATTTCATTATGCGGGTAAATCCTCACACTTAACCTTCGTGTGATATGGTAATGAATGTATCTAATTCATGTGCTCAACCAATGCAGCATTCGTTGACTGTGTATTCCAGTAGAACAATACTCTTGGATCTCCGTGCAACAAGTAAATGTTTGAAACATGCCTGACAAATGATCTAAGGTAATGGTGCGAGCCGCTACTTGTCAGTAAAATTAACAACCATACCAAATCTTGGTTTTCTGTCAGGCCATGACAGTCAAAAAGGTAATCAGCTATATTTTTGGTAAAAGGTTGTAAATGTTAGGCAAGACTTGTCTGTCAATCGTGGGTATATAAGGGATAGACAATTATTTTAATTTTCCAATCCTCATGGAGGCTTATCCAATTCCGATGATCTGATTCTGCTTAATGAGCTCCATCTCCTGAAATTTCTATCATCTCAAACTTCTTAGTTTCCCTCATCTTCAAAAGTGATGTTGCTTGTAGTACAAGGTATAAAAGTTCATATTTCATATTCATGTGAGTGGTATGATTAATTGCATGGTTGAATCCACATTGGGTACCAGTCACAAGATTGAGAGTTGACATAATATTTATGAGCCTTTGGATACGGATATGAGACTAATATAAGCCCTTATAAAGCGACTTCCCAAGCAATCAACAGTTGACTCAATCACGTCAAGGGGTTTCAGTCAATGGTTAGCATGTGTATGTGTTGTTGGTGGATCCCATGGTAGAGTGATAGTGATTGCCATGTTAGCTCCTCTAATGGTTACGTAAACGGTTCTAGTGATGGACTTCGGATTAGTTGGGTGTCGAGGTGGTAGTGCGTGTCTGTTGGAAGTGTAAGAATAATTCTCTAAAAATCATTTATCTGAATAATAGTTATTTAGATGTCAGATGTTTATATTTAATTATTGGGTAATATGATGTGACATAAGATATTATATAGATATTATTGAGTGACATTGTAGAAAAGTCAAGTCAATGATTGATGAATCAAAGGCGGGAAGTATGACTCTTCGGTTCCTTGTTCACTTGATATTTTGTTATGTATCGAGGTACATAATGATGTACGATAGGTCTACACTCGTTTACCTCTATTTAATAGGATGATGGACTTCGTCATTGAGGTAGTGACCTTAAGCAAACGAGTGAGTGTAATGTAAGAGTACATGCACTGAATGAGATCAAATATGAATACCTTCTGGAAGTGATCACTGATGTTAAGAAGGTATTCAACATAATTGGTTTATTGTATCCTTAGACCTGAGACGGATCTATTTGTTGTGTACTTGTGCTTTGACCGAGTCATTTGGTGATGATTTTTCTAGGTCAAATATTTCAGATAACGTTAGGTCTTGTACATAATAAGTGGATTTGTATAAATCCTCAATACCACCAGTCTCTTGATGAGGCGATGTATAGGGTCGGACTAGAAAAAGAATTCATTGGCAAATGGTATTTTGTGAAAAAAATCGAAATTAATATATATATAATATTTATTTGTGAAATTGTGTTGGAAACAATTGATAGTCCAACGAGTTACAAATTGTGAATTGAGAATTATATGAGTTAGGGACTTAATCGATGATATGATTCTGGTCGTATTGATTCATGTGGAATAGAGTATGGTGGAAGGATAAATAAACGAATAATTGTTAGCAGAAGAGATTTCATAAATCAATCTCAAATACTCGGGGGTAAATTGTGATATGTTAATAGACATGATCACAATTAGTAGAAGCCTAAAATTCGAAATATAAGAATTTAAGGGAGTTAATTGAAAAAGAGTTTTTCTATGTGATCCTACGGCCGAGATTTGAGATCCTTATCAATCCCACGCTACATCACTACTAGGGTTCAAAAAAAGCTATCTTATAAGATAGTTTCTTCTAGACAGTTGGGCATTATGACTTTGAGAAACTCTGTGACGGCTGTGAGGCGTGGAGAGGAATTAGGCAGAACATTTGGGCTGCTCTATTGTGAAATCAAAGACTCAAGGTGTGAGATCAACAAGATCTGAAGATTATTGAAGATTGGAGATTCAATCGCAGACAAAGTTCAAAATCGTTTGTCAAATTAAGTATAATTTTTCGTACGTAAACTTTCAAAAGGATGGCTCCCATAGTCTGAGGTGACTCCCAAGTTAGCTTTATCCATTGGTTGACGAAAGACACTCTACTGGTTAACTTTAGACTTGATGTAACATGTGATGCTTGGATTATCTAGAAAAGACTTTTGTTCAAAGGGAAGGGCTGGCTATAGCTCAAGGATACGCAATACAAGATTCACTCCTGAGATTATGGATTATTTGCATGAGCGATGTTCTTGGTTAGATGATTGTATTCAATATTTGATAGTAATAACTAGATTGAGGGGTTGATGTGAGGTTATCAGACGATTCAGACCTAAACATACTGGCTTAAAATTATGGTTTAGGTTTGTGTTTACATCAATATGAAGAGGTAAACTTAGTGAAAGCGTTTTTCATTTCGCATCAATTTTTTGACCTATGGATTCCAATGAAAAATAAGTTATCGCCCTGGAACTAAAGGAAGAAGCTTGAAACTACTAATCAAAGATGATATTTTGAGCCATGTTAAAAGTGTGAATCTATCACTCATCCCAAAAGCTTTTAAGATGATAGAAAGATGAAGATTTTATTATTTGAATTATATTCTTTAACATTCTACCTCACATGTGGGGTGAACACTCCTTTAATTGGGAGGCCCAAACATGCAATATTTAATTGAAATTGGGATGAAATGCGGAGTTAGGTCTCAAACTCAAGAACTTGGCTTTGTTACCATGTGAATCTACCATTCATCCCAAAAACTTAAGCTGATAGGAAGAGAAAAATTTTATTATTTGAATTATATTTTCTAACAAAAAAAGAGAAGCAAGGGGCGAAGGACACGACAATAGCATGTTCGGTGGTAGTAGGCAATCTTATTATAGGTATTATGTTTGCTGCAGCTATTACCGTTCCAGGTGGTAACATGCAAGAAACAAGCTTGCCATTGTTATGAAATGACAAATTATTTAATCTTTTTATAGTGTCCGATGTCTTATCCCTTTTTTCTTCCTCAACTTCATTGTTGAATCTCAACATCGCATTATGTAGAAGAAGATTTTCAAGAGTCTTTGCAAACAAAAATGATATGTACAACACTTTCCACCCTCCGATTCTCTATCGTAAACGTGATGATAGCCTCTTTTTGCTGCTCTTTTAATTATGCTACATAGTCAATTGGGGATTGTTATTCTAATTATTTGTTTGATGTGTGTTCCAATCGTTTCAATCATACAAATTTTTCATATGTGATATTTTTGTGTTAGCCCATAAACTTTGGCGGTCCTCAAAATTGTGGGCAAATTAGTAGTTTAAATGTCAAATAAGAGAAAAAAAATGCAAGATAAGAACCAAAATGAGGTTCAACAGGCAAAATATGGATGGCTGTATATGGAGACCGATCAGGTAACGAGAATATCAAATTAATTTAACCTGATGTGTTGAGCTTGCTTTTGAAATAATATATCATTTGGCGCACAACCTTCTCAATCAAGTAGATCATTTGTCCTTTTGGGCCAAACAATCAACAGTTGGAATGTTTTTAAGGCTAAATTCAATGATTAATCTTTGTACTTTACAATTTTTTCCAGTTTAATGTTTAGTGTAAAACTTTTTTTTTTTGTCACGGGAATCGTTATGGTAGTAACCTTTTCTCAAATTAGTTCTTCCCTCCACCTTACTAACCTAACCTAATTAGTGAGGTTGATAAAGTTGACAATAAAATACTATTATATTAATTAATTAATAAAAAAATAAAAAAATATTAATTAAAATGATAAATATATACTGAAAATTACTCTATCACATAAAAATAATAATAAAAATAAATAACTGAAAATTACCAAATAAAGAGATAAAAATTTGAAATAAATCAAAAAAACGCAAATCAAATGAGAAATATTGCAGAAAATATAGAAAAGTGAAAACAAAATTAAAAAAAAAGGTATGACACTCAAATTCTTCTATAGAAATTAAATTAATAATGACAAAAACAAAGAAAGGGAAATAAAATTGCAATAAAATCCCTAAGAAGAAAATAAATAGAAAAATAGAAGGAAAACTAAAAAAATAAAAGGTAAAAGAAAAAATAACAAAAGTGACTTAAAAAAAAAAAATGAAAACAAATCTCCAACTTTTACAAAAGTCAAATTTAAAAGTCTAAACACGAAATTAAAAAAAAAAAACACTGAAAAATCGAACATATCCAGAAATAAGATAACTACCAAAAAAAAAACAGAAAGAGAGAGAAAAAAAACGCTAAATTTTTGCAAAAAGAGAGAAAAAAGATTGGAATATATTTTGAAAAATCCCTCCCCCTGGAAAAGTGGCGGTGGCAGGGTTGGTCACTCACCTTTCAAGAGATGGGAGGCGAAACACCCACTACCACCCTCCTAAAGCAAGAATTAGGACTTGTGCTTTAATGTTACTATTTTAAAAAAATTATATTACTTTGGACTTAAATGTTTTAGGATTTCTTTTAATTTTCTTCTTATTTTGTAAATATTCATGATTTTTTTAACTTTCTAATAATATTTGATTCTATCTTTTTGTTTCTTTTATTTTTCTATTTATTTTCTTTCAATTTTTATTCTCTTATATTTTTTATTTAATCATTTAAATGTCTGTGGTTTCATATAATTGTTTCAAGAATTTTAAGGTCCTACTATTTTTAGTTTGTTTTTTTTTTCATTTTTAAGTATTTTTTGCTATATTTTTTCTCATTCGATTTGCACTTTTACAAAAAAAAATTCAAATTTTCACCCTTTTTTTTATTTTCCCATTATTTATTTATATTTTTTCAAGGTTTGGAGGATCATAACAGTTTCTATAATTTTTTCCATTTTAAAGGATTTTTATGTTTATTATTCTCATTAGTTTATATATATTAATTTTTTATTATGACCATTAGCCACGTCATCAATTTTGTTGGTAAGGTGGATAGAATTAGGGGTGTTCAGTGCCACCGTCAAGTTCCGGTGGCACCAGCATCGAGACCGGGATTCCGGGGCACTGACATCCCGGTGCCGGTTTCAGGAATCAGGGAAAATCTGGGGGTATTCCCGGTTCCCAGGTTACCCGGCATCGGGTTCCCGGGAATCAGGAAACCGAGTTTTCCCTTTTTAAATTTTTTTAAAAAACTTAAAAACAACGTAGTTTCTCTTAATGAGAAACTACGTCGTTTATCCTACACCATCCCCCCTTCTTTCCCGATTCCCTCCCCCCTCCCCATTTTTCCCGAAACCCTTCCCCCCTCGGCATCACAGAACCCTCCCTAATCCCCTCTTTTCTTCGCTGACCACCTCCTGCTACATCTCCCCTTCCTCTCACGCGCAGCTCTCTTCGCCGACTACCAACCTTCGTGTTTCACAGACCCCCCGATTTCCCAGTCTCCTCCGGCCCTCTCGAAAGCCTTTTGCCCATCCCACACCCATTGCCGACCGAGTGCCCAGTGCCCCCTAACGCAGCCGGCAGCAGCTCCCCAGTCCCGTCTCCCTCTTTCCCTTTTGGCCCTCCCCTCCCTCTCCTGTCGTCCGGCGCACAGTAGTAGTGGCTCAGGTTAGCTTTGTGTTCTATTTTTTTCCTTTTAGCTATTGAATTTGGGTATGTGTGTTTGTGTATAGATCTGGTTTCCTTTGTATGTGAATTTGGGTTTTTTTTTTATTTGGACGAAGTGTACTGTGATTCTTGTATAGATCTGGTTTCCTTTGTGTGTGTGTGTGTGTTTGCAGTCCGGATATTGATGCTTTTGGTGTGGCTTGTTGGTTTTGAAACACTGACGAAGTGTGCTTGCCAATTATTTACTATCCAATGCACTGCCTTTAATTTAGTTGGGTTTGATTCGTGTGTTACCTCATTTGGTGCATTTTTCATTTCTGTTTCTCATTTGATCTATTTAGAGCACAATTCTTACATAGGAGATTATTCTTTATGACTGCTGGCATTTCGTTATTGAACTTTTATTAATCGCAAGTTTGAAACTCACCATACAAATAATTATATAGGTTGCTCTTTCAAGTATATTAATACATAATGGTTTATAGCAGATATTATCTCTTTGATGCCAGTGTTAGAGAAGAACTATCTGCTAGGACTTCTGTGACTAACATAGTGGTTGCTAACATGTGGGATTCATCAATGCATATTGGTACTTAAGTTCTTTGTATAAAATCTGGATTAGGTTAGCTAAGTGCTGATTTATATATGTTCTCTTTTTGTTGTTTTGCCCCTTATGGCATGTAATTCACACACTTTGGGTTTATAATTCCATGTCTTAGACTTCCATTGGACTGCTGCATTATATTGTTTTTCCCCCACTAATTGGGTTTGCCTTTGGAGAGAAAATTCACATATATCAAAGGTTTTCATAGTGTAGTCTTTAAGTTATTTTGGCTTTCACCAAATTGTTTATGATGGAATTAAGGTAAAGTGATCTTGTTTCACTTCTTTTCATCTAGGGTGGGGGACCATACTATCTCATTGGTCGTGCCCTTGGTCCAGAGGTTGGAGTTAGCATTGGATTATGCTTTTTCCTCAGGAATGCAATTGCTGGAGCTCTGTGAGTTTATTCTATGAATTAAATGTGATAGCACCATGATATATTCCCTCTAAGTCCTTGGAATGATGGGGTTTGGGCATGTTTTTCCCCTGGTTTTCCCTTGACCTACTTTGTTCTGGATGAATCTGTTAGTTTGCTAAATAAAATTTGCATGATGTATCTTTCCATCTATTATGTGTAGTAATTGTTGTCTGTTGCTGTCTGTTGTGGCTTGTAATTCTTATATTGAATGAGGAATGAAATAGAGATAGAATCAAAAGCCTTTGGATAGAGTTGTAAATGAACCATGAATGGATTGTATTGGATTAGTGTAGAGTTTATATTGTATATGTGCGTAATATGTTAAAAAAATTGCTCAATATGAATGTAGGATTACCGGAAACCGTCACAGCTAAGGGCCAGTTTTTGCCCTTAACGGTGTAGGTGTAGATGACATTTTTTTAAAAACCGGCATATCCGGTGTTGGTGCCGGTTTTGGCCAAAACCAGCACCTACACCGGGGCTGAACAACCCTAGATAGAATGATTAACTTGGGAAAGGGTCTCTACCCAAGCAATGTCCATAAGAAAAAAAATCTTAGAGATAAACTAGGAAAAGTGTAAATTAACTTTGCATAGAATTCATCAAATGTTTCCTCTTCTGTCATTCAAACTTCTTCAAACTTTGTGGTAAACATTTGAAATTTTAAATTCTTCACTGTTTTGGTTCCTTCATGAGTAGTTTCCAGAATATCTCATGCTGTCTTAGATGTCTCACATATATAGATACTCTTAAATTCACCAGCAGGACACAACCATAAAAATAGAAGGTAAACCCTTACTATTCCAATTATATTCACTGATCTCATTTATAGTCCAGGAACCAATGTCTTTAGTAGTTTTAGCACCTTCCACATCAGACGAGGGTGTAGATCACTCTTTAACACAAGAACTCCAAACACGTTCATCAAGGGATTTCAAAAAGGTTTTCATGCAAACTTTCCAGTACGCATAATCACTTCCATCAAAATATGGAGGCACGAACAATAACTGACTTTTGTCCATCTAGACTAAGGGTCAAGGACCGAGTTTAGGCTCTGATACCAATTGAAAAATTCAGTTTATACCATATTAACACCTAGAGGGGGTGAATATGTGTTTTCCCTCTAATTACAAATTCAATAACAATATTAAAACATGTTCTAAATTTGTTCAGCCTAGATATGCATAATAATCAACTTAATCAACAAATAGGCAGCGGAAAATTAAATCAAACTTCAATCACACAAAGAGACAAGGATTTGGTAACGAAGGGGAAAGCCTTTGAAATACCATTCAAAGGAAAAACCACTCCGGGCTACTAGCCACCTAAAAATCACTAAGAAGAAAACCTTACAAACTGTGATTTAGACATGGGCAACCCCAGTTGCTTGACTTAGAAAACCCTGATGTAATAATCTACGTCTCCCTACTTAGACCTGCTCCATGAGGCATTCCCCTCATACACTTGAGGTTCTTCTTATGGATTCTTCACCGAACACTCTTGTTCTTTAGCACGTCTTTACCACCATGAATGTTACAAAGATATTTGATAGAAGAATAGAGAAAAACTTATCAATCTTGAAGCACATATATTCTAGGAGTTTTCTCTCAAGGAATGAGGCACCAGAATGTTGAATAGAAGCCTCAATTAGGTTTTGAACAACCTCTCCCAAAACCTAGTAGGGTTTCCCTTGGTTTCACAAGGAAAGTCAAAAAATTCAGCAAATTTTGAAATTCACCGAAAGTCGCTTGAGCGCTCGTCAAATACTATGTTTCTATTTGAAATTATAACTGAGCACTCGACCTCTTGTTGAATGTTGGTTGAACGTGATTGAATAGGGCGCTCGAACTATTGTTGAATGCTAGTTGAACGTGATGAGTCTATCTAAATTTTCTAAGGGCACTCGAGCGCTTGTTGAACGTGATAACTCTCAACAGACCATCAAGTCTAACTCTTGAACAAATGTGGGATCAAAATTACAACTCGATCATGACATATGTTGACACGAAATGATGCCAACACAAAAATGCACTGACATAACTAAACCAAACTAGCTGTGGGTTCCACGTACTTGATTATCTCAAGTTGGTATCCGCTGTAAGGACAGATAGACTGCCCCCACAAGGATCACAACCGGATTCGGTCATTGAACGCATCCAACGTTTCAGTGCCATGAGTAATCCCGTTGTCTTGTTCTTGCGAGGCATGGAGCTGGTGGTGGAAAACCCAGTTGGGAGTCGAGATTACAGGACTGGGAGGTCAATTTTCAGGTATCATGGGGTCCTCGGGAACAACCGGGGAGAATATATGTCCCAAATTTTCCGCCCAATAAGCGGGTGGGATATGAATCACGTTGCTGAGGCAATGGTGGCTTGGAGCATTTGGCTTGGTCCGGATTTGGTGCGGATAGAGAGAGCTCAAGTATGTGAGGCCTTGTGGGGAGAACGTGTTTTTCCAGCATTGACACAGCCCGTAAGTTGCACACGAAATTGCTGCCACATCCCACGAATTTGGTACTGGTCCGACCTCTGGGAATCGGAAAACGATCACTTTAATTATCTATGCGTCGGTTGCTGGGGTCTTATGGAGGTTATTTGTTTTTTAATGTCATGTAATCCTAACAGGGTGTAGGTGCATATCCGCAGAATCACTCGTACCTGAATTGGCTGCGTAAGGTGAGATTTCTGTTCCACGAGATCGTTTTGCTGTTTGACAATATATAGTTAACTTTCGAATGGCCGAATTTATGGGTGTCTTTAATAATGATAAACTGATGTTCATTTTCAGCAACAGTTTTTCATTTTTTTTTCCAATAGCAATCTTATTTATTGTGTTGTTTACCATACGACAAAGATGCTTGTAGCTAGAATGAATGTTATCAGATATTCAAACCATCTATTTGTTGCCTTTTAACAGCGGTCGCGAAAAGCGCTACTGAAAGTCACCTATAGCGGCGCTTTTTCTGGCCGCCATTAAAAAGACCGTTGTTAAAAATCAAAAGAGTTTTAGCAGTGGTCTTTGTAACAACGGACCCAAAAAGCGCCGCTATAGGTGACTTTCAACGACGCTTTTTCTGACCGCCGTTAAAAAGACCAATGTTAAAAATTTCATTGTCTTTTAACAACGGTCTTTTTAACGACGGTCCCAAAAAACACTGCTAAAAGTCACCTATCGCGGCGCTTTTTGTGACCGCCGTTAAGAAACCGCTGTTAAAAACTTCGTTGTCTTTTAACGAATTGAACATAAAGTGAAATAAACACTTGTATGTTATTAGCATAATCCAATATTTATTAATCCATGTTAATCTACTTTATCTAAGTTGGTTCTTTCCATCAAAGAAAAACATAAAAAAAAAATCGTGAGAAAATGGAAAGAGTGAATAAACCTTCTATATATACATAAGCACGACCTAAAACAATTATTTGGTTAATTCAATATCAATGTAATCATTATTGTATTGTTTAGAAAACATCTATTATCATACTTATAATGAGCATATATATTTTGAATAATTAGTAATATAATACTATTTAACTAAGACATATTCTTTAATTTCAAACAATATATATTGTGAGATTAACTTATGCAATTAAAGTACATAACTTAATATATGATCTTAGAGGCTATAAGTGTATCCACATGTATTGTGACTCAACTTATTATATAATAAAACAGTGCCGCTATAGGTCTGATTCTAGCAGCGTTTGACCATAAACGTCACTAGAAAATAAGTATCTACAGTGGAGGTCATTGTAACGGCCGCTGTAGATTACACCTTTAGTAGCGTTTTTTTTTCAAATACGCTGCTAAAGGTATATATATCTATAGCAGCGTTTGTTGAAGGTATAATTTCAAAAAAATTTATATTTATTAATTATAAGTTATTTAATGTTAATAATTATTTTATATATTATTTTATTCCTTTTAATATATAAATTTATTTTGTCATGTTTTAAAAAAAATATTTTAAGGGACCTACTTAATAAAATATGAAATTAGAAAGAGTGTTGTGAAAATTGAAGTTTTAATATGGTCTATTTTAAATTATAATACATGGTTGTTATGATAATTGCATATTTATTGACTAAATCTAAGTAGTTTAGAAAACATTTACTTATAATGAGCATTTATATTTCGAATAATTATGAATATAATACTATTTAATTATGACATATTATTTAATTTCAAACAAAAATATATTGTGAGATAAGCTTATACAATTAAAGTACATAACTTAATATATGGTATTAGAGGCTATGATTTAGTCATTAGGTAAGTACATGCAATTAAGTACTTATTTTAATTAGCACATATAATGTATATGATAAACATGTATAACAAATAATGCAATGTTATATAGAAGACATTATACTTTTAAATTATAAGTATTATATACTATTACTACCAACCTATTTTAATTAAGATTATTATATTAGTTATAAAAACTAGTGTAAAATAATATGCTATGTATTTAGTACTAAGTATAAAGGTTTTAAATACTATATCATTTGTTGTTATGTGATATATATGAGTATATATGTATATATAGTATAATGTAGTCACAATACATTATAAATATTTTAAAATTTGACACCAATTTTATTTAATTATTATTTTTTATCTCGCGGCCTGTCTCAAATTGGTGGAAGGCTGAATAGAGCTTTTTTGTTTCTCTCTAAAAAGCTCTGGTTTATTTATGTTTGTTGTATCATTTGTTTACTCGTCTGTAAGTGGTTATGAAAGGATCCCCAGTGACGAGTTGGGCGGCAAAAGCCATGTGTTGGAGGATAAGTGCCGAGATGAGGCACCAAGGACACACATGAGCACTCATGACACGCCCACAGCGTGCGCGGCGACAGCACCACAGCCATGTCATGGCATCATCACGTGCGCGCGCAAGCTAGGCGCCCCAGACAAGGCATGGCGCCTCACCAATGCCCATGCCTGGCATGCCAGCCAGCTGGCCACGGACATGCCATGACAGCACATGGCCTCACCCATGGCCTTGCCATGACACGGCGCAGTAGCAAGTCCTTGGCCACCAGCCAAGCCAAGTAGCAACAGCGAGCCAGCAGACAAAGGAGTGTCATGACACAGGATGGCCACCACCAACAGCCACCACCAGTGGCGGAGCACCACCACCCCTACCAGTAGTTGGTGGGGAATGGAAGAGGAAGGTCCCAGGACCCGGAGGAGCATCACCACCCATGGTGGTGCAAGCGGCGGCGCCGGACGACAGCGAAATCCCGGCATGATGGAGGTATCATAGGGATTTCTTTCCTTAACTGTTTAGATTGAATAAATCATATCTTCTAGATTTAGGGATTATTTCCTAAACTCCAGAAGATTCTTTTCCTTTATGTTCTTGTTATATTAGGCATGTAATATCAAATCTGCTTGATTCAAGGGATTTGATTTAGAGTTGATTGTGATTTGAATTGATTTGATTGAGTCCATTAGGGTTTGTAAGCTCCTAAGGATGTCTATATAAACACCCTTAGGAGCATTAGAGTATTCATTCAGAATAGTAGAGTCTTGGAGAGCATGAGTGCTTTTGGGGTGGGATTTGGCCAAGTATAGGCACGTATATGCTAAGTCGGTTTCAAGGCTAATAACCTTGTAACTTGGGATTCATTCTAGGCTAAAAACCTAGTTTGGGTACCCGTTCTTGGGCTAATTAACCCTTGATCGGGATTGTTCTTGTGTTCTTGTGGTTCTTGGGCTAATTAACCCTTAACCACGTTCTCCGTTCTTCATAATAAAATCTTGAGTGTTCTCCATTTGTGTTGTTAGATCCTATATTTCAGCTCGTGTGTTGCCAAGAACGGTTTAGGAGGATCGATTGGGGTGATCGTGTTCGAATCACTTGGCGGGAGTTGACGTTGTTATGGCGGCCTAGACCGGGGTCCCTAACAAAATGGTGCTTTCATTGATAGGTGCTTGAAGATTTCATCGAAGAGTTGCTTGAAACGCGAAGATCTTCAAGGGAGGTAAACACAACCCTTACTAGTTTGATTCGTTTTTGTTGGATTGATTCGGTTGCAAAGTTTTTTTTTGGGTTGAAATTTTTTACTCGAGAAGGGGTTCGATCTTCTTTTGAAGAGAACCCAAGGTCGGAGTTGTTCGTGCGAAGAATTTTGAAGGGAGGGGTTCGATCTTCATTTTGGAGAGAACCCAAGGTCGGACTTGTTGTTGCAGCCAAGTATTGCAATGGAGGCAGTTTCAAGTTCACTCACTTCCAACAGAGACCAGTTCGAAGCCTTGGAGTCATCAACTCTATGGCTTAAAGACAAGATGGTGGAGACATCCACAACCATGGCTGACATGCAAGGAGCCATAGCTAGAGTCGCCATGGCCACAGAAGAGAATAGGAGAACGGTGGAAGGGATGAAACAAGACCTACAAGCGGCATTGGCTAGACTTGGTAGAGAGCCAAGTGGAGGCAACAATGTAGAAGCCGCAAGAAGGGAGGAGAAGAGAAGGGAGGATGCTCAACACATGGATGGAAGAGAAACTCAACTATCCGAGTCCACAAGAGGAGAGCCTAGACAACAACTTAGAGTGGGCGGCCGTGTGGAAAATGAGCATGAAGTAGTCGAGAGGTGGCTACGTGTGGAGTTCAACCATGGCGATGATGACCATGGAAGATCGGAAGGAAGAGATGGAGGAAGTTCATATAGGGAGGAGAGATCCTATGGCCGAGCCTACGAAGATGTTAGATGGCGTGAAGGATCGCGGAGTGATCGTGACCGCTATGATCGTGATGGTGAGGGAAATCGGTTTAACCACCGAGGACCTAGGAGGCAACATTTCCATGGAGGTGATCATGATCGTGATGGAGATGGAAATCGGTTTCACAACCGAGGACCTAGGAGGTAACATTTCCATGGAGGTGATCATGATCGTGATGGAGATGGAAATCGGTTTCACAACCGAGGACCTAGGAGGTCGAAGATCGAGTTCCCAAAGTTTGGTGGAGGTGATCCACATGAATGGCTTGATAAGGCGGATCACTACTTCCACATGTATGAAGTGCCAAGAGAAGAAAGAGTGACCACCGCGTGTTTCTACCTTGAAGGCAAAGCAAGCAAGTGGTGGAGGTGGATTCGAGCCCAATATGAGAAAGATAGAAGAAGGCTCGGGTGGACGACTTTTGAAATGGAGCTGCTCATGCAATTTGGGCCCTCGCCCATTGTCAATCACCATGGCCAACTAGCCAAGCTCAAGCAAGAAGGCAAGGTGCATGCATACGTGGAGGAGTTTCGGCAACTCCAAACCTTAGTAAGGGGTTGGTCGGAGGAGGCACTCATTGGCACCTTTGTTGATGGGCGTAAGCCATGGATAGCAAAAGAGTTGAAGTTAAAGCAGCCCACCAGATTGCAAGAAGCAATGAGGATGACTGAGATCTTTGAAGATAGCCACCGGTTTGAGAAGAGGCATGACAAAGAGGAAGCGGCTAGCAAGGAAGATGAACCCTTGCAACCCGAGAAGGAGGTGGTTGAAGAGCCAAGGAAGAAGAAGAATGAGGTGAAGAAGTTGAGCCGAGAAGAGCTTGAGGAATGCATCAAGAAGATCTATGTTTCAAGTGTGGAGAAAAGTGGGGTCCAAACCACCAATGCCACAAGTCTAAGCTCATGTGCTTTATTGATGTTGGGGATGAGGAAGACTCGAGTGATAGTGAGTTGAGTCTTAGTGCCATGACCGGCATTGGGAGAAACTCAACCTTGACATTCAGGGCTTCGATGGGCAAGCATGAGATCACCGTGTTGGTTGATAGTGGGTCTACCCACAACTTCATCAGCAAACAACTTGTTACTAAGGCGGGCTTGCATAGAGAGGAGATAGAGGCCTTGGAGGTGAAGCTTGCCAACGGGGAGAAAATGAAGAGCGATCAGATAATGAAGGCAGTCCCCATTGATGTCCAAGGTATGAATATAGTTGCTGATTTACATGTACTTGCCTTGGAGGAGTTAGATGTGGTTATGGGCAATGCTTGGCTAAAAGGCATTGACAAGATCACACTTGATTACGGTGGGAGGAGAATGGAGTTCACCCTTGGGGGTTGAATTGTTACTTGGAGCATGGGTGGGCTACCTAGAAAGGAGTTAGTGTGGGAGGACTATGATGAGGAGGCCTCTAGAGTTACAAAGGTTACCCTTGGGGTCAAGGGTACTCTTTATGGAAGGGGGAATGAAAGGATCCTCAGTGACGAGTTGGACAGCAAAAGCCATGTGTTGGAGGATAGGTGCCGAGACGAGACACCAAAGACACACATGGGCACTCATGACACGCCCACAGCGAGCGCGACGACAGCACCACAGCCATGCCATGGCATCATCACGCGCGCGCGCAAGCTAGGCGCCCCAGCGCCCCTGACAAGGCATGGCGCCTCACCAATGCCCATGCCTGGCATGCCAGCCAGCCGGCCACGGACATGCCATGACAGCACATGGCCTCATCCATGGCCTTGCCATGACACGGCGCAGCAGCAAGTCCTTGGCCACCAGCCAAGCCAAGCAGCAGCAGCGAGCCAGCAGACAAAGGAGTGTCATGACACAGGATGGCCACCACCAGTGGCGGAGCACCACCACCCCTACCGGTACTTGGTGGGGAATGGAAGAGGAAGGTCCGAGGACCCGGAGGAGCATCATTCAGAATAGTAGAGTCTTGGAGAGCCTGAGTGCTTTTGGGGTAGGATTTGGCTAAGCATAGGCACATATATGCTAAGTCGGTTTCAAGGCTAATAACCTTGTAACTTGGGATTCATTCTAGGCTAATTAACCCTTGATCGGGATTGTTCTTGTGTTCTTGTGGTTTTTGGGCTAATTAACCCTTAACCACGTTCTCCGTTCTTCATAATAAAATCTTGAGTGTTCTCCATTTGTGTTGTTAGATCCTATATTTCAGCTCGTGTGTTGCCAAGAACGGTTTAGGAGGATCGATTGGGGTAATCGTGTTCGAATCACTTGGCGGGAGTTGGCGTTGTTATGGCGGCCAAGACCGGGGTCCCTAACAGGATATGCCAGGGAGTGGTAGATTTAATAAAGAAGTCTCTTCCTGCTCTTGCTTCATGGGTGTGGGTTAGTGGGGAGATGCGTATTTATATAAGCGCTAAGTATGTATTTATTCCTAAGCAAAATATATGTATTTTTAAAATTTTGAAATTTGACACCAATTTTATTTAATTATTTCCTTATCTGACACTAATTTAGTTTTCTTTACCGCTCGCGCCACTGCGCCGAAACATTTGCCCACACTTGAAACATTTGCCTTCCCTCCCATCCCCCCCCCCGGAAAAATTTCCCTCCCCTCCCGATCCTCCCATTTGCGCCTCACCCACTCTCATAGCTCGCCAATCCCCCATTCGAATTCTCTCAGCTCACTGGACACTGCCCTGTCTCTCCTGCTCTGCCTGCTGCCGCCCTCTCTCCATATTCGGCATTTGAAGTTTTGCCTCTTTCTCTCACTTGATCTGCCGCAGTCGCTGGTCTGTAGCTGAAATATTCAAGCTCTACGAAGAGGGCTTCTTCAGAGAAAAATAGGTCAGTTAGGAAGTACTACTTTTGATAGATTTGTTGCAGTTTCTTTTTTTGTGGGGCTTCAAGACTAGAGTGAAATTGTGGTTTCTTTGTTTTTATGCCCGCCCTTTTGAGAGAATGGGTTTTTTTTTTTTGGGTGAATTCAAAGAATAACATTGCTTTTTCTCTCTTTACTCCCAATGCGCAATGGCTTTTGCGCAGTTGGTTGAATCGGACAGGCCTCTACCCTGGAACGTCGAATGAAATATAGGCGTCCCGGTTCTCTTCTACAACTCTTTTGATATATAGGCCTGGCCACCTTCCCCCTGTCCCTTATGTTTAGGAGCGGGATCCACCCAAGAAAAAGCCAGTCTTGTGGTGCTATGGAAGGCAGGACTCTGCACCCTCTTTTGTAGTTTGGAAAAGTTTACGTTTTAAGGGAACTTCACACTGACGTGGAAGCAGAGCCTTTACGAGTTCATCCTAGGACTGTCCCTTAAAGTAGTATCCAACTTTTTTCCAGTTCAATTTAGGTTATGTTTGTGTTGTAAAATTTTTGGTATTGGGTTTAGTGTTGATATTGGGTTTAATGAAAAAGTGAAGAGAAGGGTAATTTTTTATATTTTTTTATATTTTTTGATGGGAGAGAGAGAAAGATTATATTGTAGTATTTTATTAGGAGTTGGTGAAATATTTTGTGAAATATTTTGTGCAAACGCACCCTTAGGTAGTTAATAAGAATACGAGTTTTTCCAAATTTTGTAACGGAGTTTAAGATCTCAAAAGATGTAGCAGCCTTCACCAAGTAAGAGACATGTTGCAATATCTGTTGTTTTGAAATATTTCGTGAAATGGAAGTTAATTGTCTTTTCTGCAGGCTACTTTAGAACAGACAATTGAACAACTACAAAGTGAAAACGATCTGTGCACAAAGAAAGAGGTATTATAATAGGAAATTTAATTTAGAAAGGCTGGTGAAACTTATTTCATTCTTCAGTGTTTCTCATTTATAGGCTTCCTTGAAAGGGACAGTAAATGCACTACAAAATGAAAATTAGTTTCGCATTCAAAATTGGTTTTGAAAGGGGTACTTCTTGTGTACTTCGCCCCTTCTCTCTGGTGCTAATAATATCATTTTCACCTTGCTTGTTGGCTTCGTACCATTCCTTTGGGTTTGCCTTTTTGGGTATCCATATATGTGTAAGGTTTTTCCAACAATGCTAGGACTTAACAGTGTACTTGTACAATCCACATGTGAGCTTAGAGGAAAAGGTCATATACTTGGAGGGGGGAAAAGATTTATGCATTCTAAGGGAGGTAATCACTTTTTTGTTATTTTGTTTTTTGGATTGGGTGCAGATAAGGCTTTTTCAGATGTATTATAACTTATACTGTTTATAAATAGTATGGCTAATTAACAAGCTGAAGCGTTGCAAGGTAAATTACTAGGTTCTTTATGAAAAGAATGAGGAAAAGTCGGTTGATGTTTTATTGCTAAATTCTCTCTCTTAATTTGTTAGTCTTATTTTTTAAATACACTTAACTTAGTGCCTGGTTATTGGGATTGATTTAAAGCCCATATTCCATGCTTGCCTTTGTTAAACTTTGGTTTGTTTTCAACTTAATAAAGGCTGTGGCATGTGTTTCCATGACAGAATTCAGCCAAAGAAATGATTGCAAACCTGAATCGTGATGTTGCAAGACTAGAGGTGCAGGTACGTATCTTAATTGACCTAAGTTATCTACATGAAGGTCTCAAGTTAATGGGCTTATTGCGTATGAGACAACTAGTGAACGTGGTCACCTGCTTGTCCCAAGTACATCGGAGTACTTAAATTAGCTGATTGTCTGCTGATGCAATTCCCTTTGATCTGGCATCCTTAGGCACAGTTTGGACAAAGAGTTATTGAGGAGCTGTATAAAGACTACATGGAGACGCAGCAGGTTGGGTTGGGAGAAGCCAAAAACTGTGAGTAAGTACATGTCACATTCCATGATGCATGGGTACACGTGATTCATGCTTGTAAAGAAATGGAGATGATTGCTTGTTGGGGGAGAGTTGGTTGAAGTTGTTGGGGTTTCAGATGGTGCTGATGTAGAAACAGAACCTGGTCCAATAGGTGTGAAAGAAGGAAGTCTTGTTGGAAAATATGAATCCCTTGTTCAGCTCACAGTAGTTCCCAAAGGAAAGCAACAGTCCTCTGTGAAGGAAGACACTACTTCCCAAAAAGGTGTGACTGATAAGCTACAGGAAGTCTTAAATAAGGTAAAAACCACTCCTAGAAGCTGGATTTATGATGATCTTCTATGGGCAATCATTTGTAAAAAGAATTTGTGCATTAAGATATTTTTGTTTTCCAATTTTGATATTTAATCAAAGTTCACTGGTGCAGGTCATGGAAGGCATTTCAGTGCCAGAGAGGTGCTGCAATCCAGCTTCAAAAGTTTGTCAGGAGTCACATTTCTCGAAATAGGCTCCTAGGTAGTTCTCATTTATCTATGACTAAGCTTTTATCTCATTAGGGAGGTTGACTAAAGGTTAGTCGTTGCTGCTCTACAGGCCTGGGTTTAAAAGCTTCCTCACCAGATTTTATACTTCTCTTACCTTCTAATCCCTCACCTGATTTTTGTGTGGAAGATTGTAATATTTATGAGGTTTTCCAAGGACAGCTGCTGGCTTTTAGGCTGGCTGTTCTGCCGGCCATTTACCTACATTGATGAACTAGTGCATAGTATAGCAATGATTTGACAAATCTACTGGCATTCAATTAATTTAGATTTTAGGTGCAGATGGGTAAATTTGAGTTTCAAGATTTATTTGCAAGTAAGAGAAGCAATAGTTGTGAAGATCCAAAGCAAAATCCCATAGTTTCAAAATTATAATTTAGAACAAGGCACTATTCAGACAGTTTGTAAAATTGTATTCAATCAGATGATCATCGAGACTTGCAGAATAAATTGGATAGTTCACATGTTGAATGGATGTTGGAAGAGTTTGTAAAATTGCAGATTTTTTGAATTTGGTTATTCCAATTTGTTGTCTTCATATTTATTCATTGCCTCTTATAGGTATAACTGATTTTGTCTTTGAAAATCTGTTTTTGAATTTGATAGTCGTACTGGAAAGGTTACCTCACACGAAAAGAGTTAAGGGGGCAGCTACTGGACTTGTGGTTGAGGGTACAGAAGTCTTCTACAAATGTAGATGACACTAGGCGTATCATAAACAGACTTCTTGCAGCACTTTCAGAACTTCTGAGCATGAGAAGTATCAGTGACATTCTTCGTACCTGTGCAACTCTAGGTAAGGGCAAGAACTATGTACTTCAAAAAAAAAAAGAGAGACTAACGGTTTAATAGAATCGAAAGTATCATTTAACTTTCACGAACCCAAGACATACATCTTTCATAATTTTTGTTCCAATTCTTTGGTCTTACAACTATATGCTTGAATTTAGCAATCTAAATGATGAACATGCAATTGGAAAAATAGATTAATTTTCACAGCTTCTTGAGTCAATTTTAGGGAGTCCACCTTGCTACTTGATGTGTATGTGTTGTTATAACATTTATATTTCTAGAGACTACTTGTAAGTTGGGTTTGAGATTATGCATAATGAGCTAATATATTTCTATTTCTCATGTGATATTGTTTTCCATTACAGAAATTCAAGAAGACATTGATGTGTAAAAGGAGAAAGATTTTAATTTGTCCTTGCTTATTGTGTTGTATTTGAATATTTTAATTGGTCATTGCTTATTGTTATTTTATATTAGAAATTTGTTACTTTTTAGATTACTTGTAGAGATTTTTGTGTTTATTGTAGAAAATTATGATTATTAAAATAAATTTGTATTACAGATTAAAAAAGAATGTATAGGAAAAAATTAAAGGTGTTTTAAAAATGCTGCCACATACAAAAAAAAATGAGCTGACCTATAGAAGCGTTTTTAAAAATGCTGCTAAAACTTATAACAATGTTTTTGGCCTATAGCAGCGGTTGCAAACGCTGCTATAAGGAGAGAAAATGTCAGCATTTTTAAAAACGCCGCTAAAAAAAATAATATTATAAATCAAGAGAAACGCCAACGTTTTAAAAATCGTTGCTATAAGTGGGGAAATGCTAGCGTTTTTAAAAAATCGCTGTTGGAAATCAGGAGAAATGCTAGCGTTTTTAAAAACGCCGCTAAAACACTGCCGCTATAAGCGGGGGAATTATCAACGTTTTTTTAAAACGCCGCTGAAAAACTGTTGCTATAAGCGGCGGAATCACCAGCGCTTTTTTAAAACACCGCTGTTAAAAGGTAGGGAATCACCAGCGTTTCTAAAAAATGTTGTTGAAGGCATTCCCGATGGAGAAAAGACAACGGTCGGAAAACGCCGATAAAAATCGCTGGTAAAAATTTAGCGGCGTTTTTTGGACTTTTACCAGCGGTTTTCTGACCGCTGTTGTAGCCTATTTTTTTGTAGTGATGGTTGAATGTCAAACTCGAAACGCAAAAGATGATCCGCCAAACAGCAGTTCAAAGTTCAAACACATAATAGGGACTAGATTGGAGGATCTTACAAAAATATGCATATTGCTCAGTCGCTCAATGTTCATTAGAGACAAAGCATCTGTGTGTCATTTGTATTCTCCTCGGTTGTAGTTCATTTTTAAGCGTTCTGGTTGTAGTTATTTTTTCTTCTCATTCTATATTGTTGGTAAATAATTATGGAAGAATTTTGTACCAACCACTGTACGATCCAGTGACAGAGCCCAAAACATTACCAAGAGCCATAAACAGAGAAAAATAAGCATTTGCCACCAGGGCGGATCTATGGAAATTGGGGGAATTAGGCACAATTTTAAAGTGGGACATTTAATAATAATTTATAAAATAATATTATTTCAAATAATAAAATATTAATAAAAATTAGTTAAAATTAATCTTATAGCTTTTGGATGTAAAATTATTCATCAAAGTGCTATATTCTATATTTGTCAATATATTATTTTCAATTAATAATATTACAAATCATTTAATATTTCTTGAGCCTACTCGATCTTTTAAGTAAGATTTAATGAATGTTAATGATAACTAAAATAAATACAAGTTAAAATAAAATAAAGTTCAAAGTTTAGAATAGTAGTACCGAAGACTTTAGTGAGGAAAGATAAAAATTGAGAAGCTCCAATAAATGATAAGAATAAAAACATAATGGTTGAAAAATGATATTTCTATATTGTTGGTACTTGACAGATATTGTCTCAATTAAGTTTAAGTAGCTAGCAATATCTAACGGTAAAAAAATTAAATTAATAAAGATATTGAATTTTATTTTATAGGGTTTCTTTGAATTAATTATAATTATTATCTTTAAACAATAAGATATTATAGGGTTGAACGTGGACATAATTTATAAATACCACAAAAAGTGAAAAATTAACGCTTCTTTCATTAAAGAGATTTAATAGGTCTATTCAATCAATATACTCTTTAAGTTAAGCTTTTGAGGCCTTAAAATTTATATTTTCTTTAAATTTAATATTAAAAATTTTGAACTAGGACCTATTTAAATGTTTTTTAGGCCTTAATATTAATATATTTTTTTTAAAATATACTATTTCAAAAAAATTTAAATTGGGGGCTTCCTAAATTTAAATTTAGGAGCCTTAAACAAAACCCTATGCTGCCTATATCTAAAGTTGGCCGTGTAATTCCCACTTTATGTGCAAATTACACCTTAAACACATTTAATATCTGAAAGAAAGGTAAGGCCAAAGACTTTTGTTTTTGCTTTTTTTTTTTCAATATTTCTTACCGTATGCCAACGTGGTTGTCTTTGGGTGAGATTAACTGACGCAATAATCATATTATAATGTGTTAAATTTCCTTATGAATTCGAACGTACGGACCCATCACTAAACGACATGCACACGTTATCTAAAAATGTGAGACCCCGATTATTTTTTATGTTATTTCTTATGTATTAGCTTTTAATTTTCGATGTATTAGCTTTAATTTTATTATGGAGCCATATTTTTGGCCAATGTATGACCTAAGCTTTATGTTAAGGTACATCAATTAATATGAGACTTATTTCATGAAATTTTTCCTAAATAATTTTCTTGTCATTTTGGAAGTTTTGTGCAAAGTTTAAATTATATTTTCCTAAGAGCCGAAACTTGCAAGGTAAGTTTCTCTTATGAATTTATATTTTCCATTTGCCTAGTATACTTCATAATCCATAAAAAATAAATTATGATTAAATATTTTTATATATAGGCCGAAAATAATCAAATGGAGAATCATGAAATTCTTTTAAGTATTGAATATTTTTGTGTGTCATTAATAGGTGGCATATAGTATTATTATGTGACCTAATTAGTAAGTTGAATTATCATTGGAATATTAGATGATAAGTTACTAGACATATGATAAAGTTTAAGAGAGTTTAAAATGATAAGCACACTTGCTTATCATAGTGATAAGCAAGCATGATGATAAGTTAGGGAACTTTTTATGTAATAAGTCATTGTGGCTATTGTAGAGATAGGCTAGAGTCATTATCTTAAGATAAGATATCATGCTTATGAGATGATAAGCTAAGTGATTGAACTAGATAAGCTAGAGAGCTTATAGGAGATAAGTTAGGTGAAATAGTAACTAAATTGAAAGTTAGTTGTGGGAGAGTAACTAAGTTAGTTGCAATGCAACCAAACAACATAAATGAGAGTTAAGAGAAGGCCATTTACGTGAAGTGCATGAGGAGAATGGAAAAGCCAAAGTTACTAACCCATGTGAGTTGTAAGAAGATTATAAGAGAGCATTTATGTGACAAGACAATTCAATGGAAGTAAAATGAGAGAAAAGGCAAGGAAGAGGGTGAAGTTCACGTGAAGATCAAGAGGGAAAGGGAGAAAAATCCAATGCAAGGTCATGGCTTTAGGGGAGAAGAGTTGATGTGAGAAAAAATGAAAAGAAGAAAGAGAAGAGGAAGCCATGCTTGGTCGGCCAGTCCACCCAATTCACCCCCCTTTCCTTCCTTCTCTCTCTCTTGTCATTATCAAACACCTCATGTCAATTTCCAACTCACCTTGGGAGACTCAATTGCTCATGTGAATTCCCTCACACTTAGCATTTCAATTTACTCTTCATTTCCCTCTCTTGGCCGAACCACTCCCTTGAGCTCAAAGTCTTGCTCTTTTCCTCTTGCAACCTAAAACACTCTCCAAAATTCAAGTTTGGTTCTCTCCTTGTGATGACCGAACTCTCTCCTTGTACAACTTCATTTCCTCTTTTGAAAACTCTACTCATTTAGCCACTTTTCTCTTGAAGAAATTTAGTTCATTTTCTTAGAGCTAAATCATTCAAGTTTACCATATTTCTCTCCACCATAAAACCTACCCTGGCACCTTATAATCAAGCTTGGAACCACTCCAAAAAGGGTGAACCGAAAATTGGGAGAAAGAAGGGTTTTGGTGAAAATTTGGTGAAGGTAGAGGTAGGCTTGATTCTACTAAGTGTTTGTGCTTAAAGTTCTTTATAAGTTCTAACCTAAGATATTTTATTGTGCTAGGTACTCAAGGCTTGTGATCAATCATCAAGGTAAGGCCAAAGATGTGGGTTGTTAGTTCTAAAATGATGTAGGCCGAATATCACATGGTTGGATTTGAGTTGGTACTTGGTTTTGCTAGATCTTGAGGTTATGAGATCAACCCTAAGATATAATGTTAGATCTAGATATATGAGCATGAGATCCGAACTTAAATGTTAGAAAAATGTTAAGGATGAATAATGCATGCTAGTATGGTCTTAAAATGTCAAGGGTATGCATGATTGCAAGTTTTGTCATTAAGGGTTATGATTTATGGTGTTGGCCGAAACTTATAGGTGTTGAATCTCTAAATATATTTTGTTAAATGTCAATTTGATGAATGGCCATGACATGTATAAAGGTTTAGTGAACACATACATATGGGCTGGACTTGAAATATAATAGGTTGCATGCAAATCGAAAGAGCTAATCATTGTATGAACATTTGTGTTGGCCGAATATGGCATGGTGCTAGATCTAGAAGTTGTGTTGTGATTGGTAGATATTAGGTTGTGAATCTGAAAATGGAGGATGAGATCACCATTGGAGAAGAAAACTTAGACAAGAAATGCTTAAAATGGTACATAGCCGAATGACCTAATAAGTGGAACCCTAATAGTAACCCTATGAATAAGATTTATGTTTATATGTGATGGATGAATAAAATTAGGGTTATTACCAAATAAGTTAGGAGATTAAAGCTCAATCATAAAACACGTCATATTAGTAAGAGAAAAACATAGATAATAGGTTTAAAGATTCGGATTAAAAGAATTAGCAAAGCTTTGTGGTGTTAAGTATTGATGGGGGATTTAACTAGGTTGGCCGAAACTTATGATGGACAAAATAGCTTAAATTTTCGGGTTGCATAGAGATTTAATGACAAGCAAAAGATTAAGTATAATTAGGGTTAAGTAATTGTTGAACTTGAGGACCTAGTTAATTGTATGCAATAAAAGAAAGATTTGGATTTGATTAAAGTGCAATTAGTTTGCTAATTAGAAACTAAGTAAGATTTATTAATAAATAATCCTATATAAAACTTTGTGAATAATATCATATTTTCAGAAATATATATCTTCGGGTAATAACCGAATAAAATGCAAATATTTAACTTATATGATTACGTACTTATTTCTTAGTGCTAAGAAATGTTTGAATCGCTTGTAGGCGATCTACGTGTCTTTATACATTGTTAAGGAGACCAAGAGTAAGTGGAAACCGTAAGTGGATCGTAAGTGAACCTTACACTTTTTATGAAAACTGGATGATGTTTTGAGCAAGCATGAGCATTGCATGATGTTTCTAAAGAGAATTTTTATGCAATGATTTTATGGAAAGATTATGGAAGTTTATGAAACGATAAGTTAAGTCAAGGGGCACTGGTCGGTACCGTACCATCAAGATGGACTCTCATACCGAAGGACGAATGTGAGAAGGATGGGTGAATCCAAGAGGCTGTGCAAACCACACCGAAGGACAATGAGAAGGTGTGGGCCTCCAAGGGTCATGTCTAGCCACTGAAGGACGAATGCGAGAAGGTGTGCTAGCTTGACCGTATGTAAGGTCCCCAAGGGAAATAGGGGACGGTTCCAAAGGGAACGCACAACCCTGACTTCAGGGGTTAAATGGAGCAAATAAGCCCACAAGTATGAATAAGTGATTTTCAAGGGCCATGGGCCAATTTCACAAGCAAGCATGAATGAAATATTTTCAAGGGCCTGGGGCCAAATTCAAGCAAGAGCATATGCATATCCATGACATGCATGTGCATCACGAATTAAATTTCTTTTTCATGTTGAGCAAGTACAAGTCAAGAGAATGTTCTAAGTTTATGTTTTTCCCTTACTAAGTCTTTTTGACTCACGTTTTTTAAAATTGTGTCATTCCAGATGCCTCAGGTGGAGAAAGTCAGGAGGACTACCTGACTTAGAAGGAAAAAAGATTACATTCATGTTTTGATGATTGTGACTTGATCGATGAGATCCGTCACTTGTTGGGTGTTAAATATGTTATGTATGTATTAAGGTGCAAACTTATTGAGAACCCTGATTATGTTATGAGTTGGCTTGAATCCCTCGTGATCCTGTATGTTTCCGCCGTAAGTACGTAAGAATGTATGTAAGAACGCTGGAGCTATCCGGGGGATTGCTCGCGGCTGTCACGGTCCCTGCGGGATGCCGTTCGGGGCGTGACAAAAAATGTCCCAACAGCATGGAAACAAGTCCTAAAGCATCCTTGCTTATATATAAAAAAAAGAAGTCCTAAAGCATCCTACAAATGTTCAAAGACCATCAAACGTAGTCCCAAAACATCCGTACGTTATCTAAAAATGTCCCAACACCATGCAAACGGAGTCCCAAAACATCCTACAATTGTTCAGACACCATCAGTGATAGCATCTATCCATAGCAGTTGTCCCAGCACCATCAAAATTGCACCATTAATTACAACATTCAAATATAGAAATATTCAAACAACAATAATATTTATCATATATCTATAAAAAAAAAACTGATAGTCCCAAAACTAAAAAGTAAACCGTTTCAAAAAGACAAAAACAATTACACAAAATTTTTTGGACACGCACCACGACAGGGTGCTTACTTTCATCTACAAAATACACATAGATTGTTTCCGCCTGAGCGACCTAGAAACTGTCGCGGTCGTCGCCGGAGGAGTTGGCATAATGCTCCAGAAAATTCTCCCTTGTAGCAGTCGTCACCCGATGAACCACCGCTCCCATCGGTGTCCTCATCTGATACGGTATCTGCGGATTCAACAAACGCAGTTTGAGTCATGTAAAAGTATGTTTAATAATTTAAAGAACACAAAGCAGAGGACATAGATAGGAGAGGAGCTTACAGGGTTGTGGGAATGCACTGAATTGCATGTCAAACATGTAATGACTGGGTCCTTTTTTATAGACGTGATTACCGAAATGCATGGAGATTAAAATCATAAATATACATGTACCCACACCGTACCTGTACTATGACTCTGCATGGAAGCCCTCCGAACAGTGGATGGGGTAGGGTCCGCCACCTCCTGTGTCCGTCGCAATTTTCTGGGCCGAGAGGACAGCTCCGCAGGAGCCGGAGAAAAGGAAGAGGATGGCTCTATGGGGTTCGGTTATTATGATGAGGGCTTAATGTGATGATGGTGCTAATGGATGGTCAAGATCTAGCTTTTAGGATCCAAAGGTGGTTAATAGGCCACCTCACTTAAAAAAACTTGACCCGCGCCCGACCCATATTACACATGACCCGGATTACATTTCAAAGAAAACCAAACTGTCTTCTTCTTCGCCCAGCTCCCAGCCGCTGCCTAGCTCCCTCTTCGCACAGTCGTCGCATGCAGCCGCCCAGTTCTGTCGCTGAAAATTTCAAGCATTCAAAGTTTTCGTCGCCCACGGTTTTACAGAAACTTTCAAGCATTTTATGAACTAACGGCTTAACGTCCTCAAAGTAAACGTTTACACGAGATTTCACATTTCCCAATCGTAACTGGTCTTCAATTTCAAGGTCATCATAGTTTTCTTCGCCCATGGTTATGTCTTCCTTTAGCATGTTAATTTCTTTTGCGCATTCATGAACTAACAGCTTAACGTCCTCAAAGTAAACGTCTACACGAGATTCCACATTTCCCAATCGTAATTGGTCTTTAATTTCCAAAGTACTATGCACCCCAACTTTTCTTGCGGGAGCATCAAGTTCTGCAGGGGACTCATCCACAGTTTTTGCATCATCACAGCTTTCTCAGTTTCAGCATCTCTGAAATTCTATTAGCCGATTTTAATGAATGCTATTGGGAGATAAACTATCAACAGAGAAGTTCCAAGATATGCCACTGCCAATGGGTTCTTGTAATAATTGTAGACACCCTGTTTAACAAGCACTAATTAAGTGATTCGAGCAGCGAAAATGATCAATGAAATTTAATCTTGTAAGAACTAAAAAAAGGTAGAAAACATCATAAATTGAGAACATTTACAAGTTTACCGATGAAAAAAAATGCTCTATCTCAACTATTGGGAAAAAAATTTCCAACAATGTCAGATCACATTACACTAATAAATCATTAAACGATGAAAACAAAGAACAGATCCCAAAATTCCTTCCAGATGTTCCAGAAGCAGCAGAGAGAGACAAAACTGCTCAGAGTTCAAGTTCAATTTTTCCAGTCAAAGCAGAGGACGCCATAAAATGCAGGAAATTTTCTGCAAAACCATGTGAGACGAAAACCTCGAATGCTTGAAATTTTCAGCGAGGGAACTGGGCGGCTGCGCGTGACGGCTATGAGGGAGCTGGGCGGTGACTTAGAGTTGTGCAAAGAAGACAATTTGGTTTTCTTTGAAATGTAATATGGTTCATGTGTAATATGGGTCGGGCGCGGGGCAAGTTTTTTTAATTGAGGTGGCGTGTTAACAGCCTTTAGATTGTGAAGGTTAGATCTTGACCGTCCATCAGCACCATCAGCACATTAAGCCCTTAGCATAATAACCAAACTCTAGCTCCCTTACCCGACGTTGCGGCGTACTTATTCTGGCAAGAGAAGAGTTTTGGCGTGGACGCGTGGTTGAAACGGGTGGGCTCGGCGGAATGTCAACGATGTTGCGGGTCGTGAGAAAGGTCCCCGAGTCTGGGCTCGGACATCGTGTTAGGAACCCCGGTCTAGGCCACCATAATAACGCCAATTTCCGCCAAGTGATTCAACACGATCACCCAATCGATCATCCTAAACCATTATCTATAACACAAGAGCAGTTTATATAGGATCTAACACTCAAAATGAAGAACACTCAAGATGTTTATTGTTAAGAACGAAGAACGTGGTCAAGGGTTAATTAGCCAAAGAACCACAAAGATACAAGAACAATCTCGATCAAGGGTTAATTAGCCCAAGAACGGGTACCCAAACTAGGTTATTAGCCTAGAATGAATATACGTGGCTATGCTTGGCCAAATCTCATCCCAAAAGCTCTCTGGCTCTCCGAGACTTTATTCTTCTATGAATGAATAACTCTAATGCACCTAAGGGTGTTTATATAGACATCCTTAGGTGCTTATTATCCCTAATTGACTCAATCACAATAAATTCAAATCACAATCAAATCTAAATCAAATCCCTTGAATCAAGCAGATTTGATATTACATGTCTAATATAACAAGAACATAAAGGAAATGAATCTTCTAGAGTTTAGGAAAGGATCCCTAAATCTAAAAGATATGATTTATTCAATTATAACACAAAAGGAAACTAATCTCTAAGATACCTCCCTGATCGTTGGGATCTCGCCGTCGTCCATGGTGGCGCCGCCGCCGCTTGCACCACCATGGGTGGTGATGCTCCTCCGGATCCCTGGCCCGTCCTCTTCCATTCCCCACCTAGCACCGGTAAGGTGGTTGTGCTCCGCCACTGGTGGTGGCCATCCTGTGTCATGACACTCCTTTGTCTGCTGGCCTGCTGTGACTGCATGGCTTGGCTGGTGGCCAAGGACTTGTTGTGGCTTCTTCTGCTGGCCTGCTGCATGGCTTGGCTGGTGGCCAAAGACTTGCTGTGGCGTCATGCCATGGCAAGGTCATGTGCTATCATGACATGTATGCGGCCGGCTGGCTGGCGTGGGAGTTGGTGAAGCGTCATGCCTTGTCAGGGGCGCTGGGGCGCCTAGCTTGCGCGCGCGCGCTGGTGCCATGGCATGGCTGCGGTGTTGTCACTGCGCGCGCTGTGGGCGTGTCATGAGTGCCCATGTGTGTTCTTAGCGCCTCATCGGCACCTATCCTCCCACGCATGGCTTTTGCCGCCCATGTCATCACTGGGGATCCTTTCAGATCCTTTCACATCGTCCTGCAGCGTAATGGCGGGCGGGGAACGACCCAGATCTCTGCCCATGTCGCTGGATGATGAATCAATGGTGCTGGAAGAGGAGGTTGGCGTGGCCTTGGGGAGTTGTCAACAGTTTATAAAGGATCACTAAGTTCTGTGGAACGGTAGGGCTTATTCAGTGCGTTTGGCGGATATAAAGGTGTGATGGGGTGAAATGGACTAATAGGCGCTAGCGAATACGACAGGTTTCTGCTGCAGATTACAAAAGGTTTCAGCCAAAATCCGAATAGGCGCGATTAATAGACGCATTCTCATACGAAAGGTATGTGCTGCAAATTACGAAAGGTTTCCGCCGAAATCCGAATATGCGTGCACTAATGCACCCGGGGTTTAGGAGTGTATTTATTAACTGCTGGATTGTCTTACCGAATAACGTGTGTTGGCTCAGGCCTAAGTGCATATGGATAATTTCGAAGGGAACTTTGTGGATCATGGCGTGTGTCAGTGTCATGCTATCATAGGCGGCGGGATCTGTTCTTGGCACGCACGGCGCGCGAATTCAGTTGGCGGGCGCAAGTCTTAATTACAGTACGTGGGCCACTTGTGGGTTAAACGTGCTACAAGGCAGTGTCCTCCTGTGCCCAAAGTCGGCCCATACTTACCGCCATGAAAGTATTGTGTATGTCACCATGAAATCTACCTTGCTTCAAGTAAAGGGTGGCCTGACAGCCGTTTACTTCCTTTGTGTAAAACGGTGCATTTGTCTCAAACTCAAAACTAATTGGTCAACAACAATTCCGAATCGTCTTACAGTTATGTGAAATAGTTGGACTGGGGCCTATATTTCTTTGCTACATTGATTTTTCATCTGTGACCATTTGCCTAACAGTAGGATGTCCAGCTTGGACTTGTGTGTTATTGTTATGTGACTCTATTATCTATTTGGCATTTTGTCAAACAGGTGTTGGCGATTACCTCAATTAGCCAATAAATAAACAAACTGTCTATACTCAAACCGTCTATAACACATACAAGTGGTACCAAACATTTAAGATAGACTATATTTATATTGTATTTTTTTTTCATTTGTGATATAATGGCAACCGAAAGATTGCTAACCGGTTCGTCAAACAGGCTGCTACTGCTGACCTTTTCGATTTCCTAATGTTGGAATGAATTCATCCTTTTATTGGTAATTCGGTAAAAGAGGGCAAAACGACTCTATTGGTTTTTTAGCCCGCGTAATGCATTTGCTTAGCCCGTAAAGAAGAAACGTACTCTAAATGGGCCGCTTATGGGACAAACGCGCTCTCTAGCCCATGTATTCCGCAGCCCGCATAATTCGGGTCCTTCGTCGTACTGTACAAATCCGATTTCAGCGTACAAAGGAAGGCGCTGACATGCCTAGCGCCTAGACTGAAAATAGAAAACAGTTTTTAGAAACACAATCCAAACATTTTGGACTAATTAAAATTATGTGAAGCTTATCATAATCCTAAATTTAATCTCGATTTTTTTATTATATGTCTTGCATAAGAAACTAAAATTTTTTTTCATATCTTCAAAAAAAAACCCTGCAATTTGAGGAACTTGTTGACTTGTTTGCGTATGTACAATGCAGTCAAACATCACAGTGATTCCATGGCTCCCAATACATCTTGAAGGTAAATTTGTTATGATCAGGCACATACCGAGTCAATAGAAAAAGTGAAAGCAGACCAGAAATGGTAATATGGCATATGTTTCTGGAACATTCACGAAAGGTCGCGGTAATAGAAGAAAGAAAAAGAGTGGGAACAAATTCGGCTCAACGGAAGACGTCGGAAGCCGGAGTGACTTTAAAGAGTTTTGACCGTCAATCTTGCTTGCCTCCGAAGGTTTCACGATTTATATATTATTTTTAATTCTTTGGGCCCCGGAAAGCATAAAACAGCACTATTAATTCAGAAGCTGAAACAGATTCTCCGTCGCTGTCTCTCTCCCTTTTTGGAAGTCATTGCCTTGCTCATGCAAGGGTACGACTACTCTGTGCATTTTACTGCTATATTTGTGAATGAAGGCCCATTGAATTATCCTTCCTCAATTTTCAGTCTACTGTTTTGTTCCGATTGCTTGGTACATTGCTTAGTCCTGGACCCTATACTTAAGCTTAAGTATGGGGCATCTTTTTTTTTTTTAATCTTTTAAATATATATTTCCTGGCTTTTCTTGTATGACCGTTTTTTTTTTCATTTATAGGCGGCTTTTCTTATATGTTCACCTTGGAAGCTATTTGGAGACTTTTGAGACTTATCAACCTCTGTCGAATCCAAATTTGCTGAGGATATGGAGGCACAGAAACACTGAGACTGCATTTTGGGTTTTCCACTTTCTTTTGGAATTTTTGCTATTTAGTTATCTTTTGAAGACAGCCTCCATTGCTTTATCTCTTGGCGATTTTTTTTTTGTTTTTCTTTTCCCCCAGCTAATATAATCATTACGTAACGTGTACTCATTAGCTGTTGCATTTGCAAAATTTTTATAAAGCGTTCTGGTATGAACTTTTATAATTTCATCACATTACGTCCCAAAAGTTTTACAATATATCAAGTTCAGCCCTCTGTCCATTCCGAAACTTAAGGGACGAAAAATACCCCCAATTCAGTTGGTTTTTAAGGATATTTCTGTTGGGTGTATCTTCGTCTTTCTGGGCTTCTTTCATTCATCTTTAACTGGAAAATGGATGGGCTGAAATTGATAAATTGTAAACTTTGGAGGCGTAATGGGAAGAAATTGAAAGTTCTTACTGGTAAATGATGACATTTGAGTGATAGTTTGGATGCTAAATGCGAATCTTTTCCTTTTATCCTTTTTGTTTGTATATGTCATAGGTTTCTTCTGTTGCCTATCTGTTTGGAACTTTTGGGTCTTGGGGTTTTGTAAGTATTCAGTCAGATGTTGAACGTATGGGAAATTTTATAGTGATGTTGTTTCCTTGATCCAAATAGAAGATTTGTTGTGAATTTGTGTTAAAAATCGAGTGATCAAGGCCAGATATTAGTTTTATTGGCAAAAGGATTTAAGTGCCAGGTCTTTACTATGTATCTACTTTCGGAATTTTCCAAATTTTATTCTTCCACTTTGGTTGCTCTAATAGTGGGAAATACATGAGACAAGTATTTAAAGACAATCTCTTCATGATCGTTGCACAGCAATGATAGTGTCTTGTGTTGAGTGATACGTTGTTTTTTGTGTTAAAAAAATTGGGAGTTCTTGGTGTATTGGATTCTATGATCGTATTTCCTGTTACTCTTTTTCAGTGAGGGTAAAATAGGCTGGGGAGGTTTATTCACTTACAGGACGAAAGTTATGTGTAACCAACTTTGTTTTGGCATTGGTTTAGAAAAAAAAATGTTCAAGTCACAGCTTTCCATAATGAGAGTTAAACCAACCATCTTTGAGCTCATAATTTATGCATGGGATAAATTGGCGATTTTTTTTTATCCAGTAGCTAGCACACATTCACACCCCGATGATACTGATGGAAACTGGAGGGATTCCAGCTGATGCAGTGAGGAAGACGACCCTTTCAGCTAAAGCTATTATACACCAAAAGTTTGCTAACAAGGCCTATTATAAGGTTGAGGAGGTAGAAGAACCTGCTGAAAATGAATGCCCAGGGTTGGTCATCCCACAGAAGGGGCCCTGCCTTTACCGCTGCCACTTGCAACTTCCAGAGATTTCTGTTGTCTCAGGGATCTTTAAGAAAAAGAAGGACGCGGAGCAATCTGCTGCCGAGATAGCTATAGCTAAGGTTTTGTTTCCCTTTCCTTCAACTACCCACATTATGTTTCTTATTTTATTGTCTGGTTAACCATAGCTTTGTAAATTTTCTCAACTATGGGTAGTGGCATTTGTAACAACAACAATAGAATTACTGTTGAAATTGTAGGAATTTACATTATGAACTGATTTTTCCTGTGTGCTTAAATGCTGATGTTTATGCTGCGAGTGACTCTTCATTCTTTTCATGATATTGTGTCTATGGTAACTCACTGACCTTTATATATCAAGTATACAAAGATGATGAACATGTAAGGAGGACTGTTGGCAGTTGTTTTGTTTTTAAGGACCATGTATATTCTGAAATTGTTTGCTCATGCTGACTATAATGTTAGCCATAAAAGAACAAAGAGGAGCTTAAGCTTTCTAGTTACTTCATTACAGCTTTTCATAATTTATAAGCAATTGTACCGGTTCTCATGAGCTACATGTTAGATAACTACCTATCACCAATAACTTCCGGTTGAGACATAAGAATTGGCCCACTCCTACAGTTAGATAAAAGGTTTAAAGTGATCTCTGCAATGCAGTGTCAACTGTATTTCGTATCCCCGATAGATGTGTGCCCTTTTCAGTGGTGCGGATATTAGGGATTTTGGTTTTCATTTATTGTAAAAGAAGCCTACTTCTCTTCATGCATCTTATATTATAATTGATGCTATTTTAGTGTTTAATTACTGTACTATATCTTCTCGTTCATGTACAAGCTTTAATAAAGTACTTATTGGACTGAGATTTGCTTTGTTGGGAACAACACTGGGTAACAATCATTTTCATCTGTTTTTTTTTTTTTGGTTAAATTCATTCTTTTGCAGCTAGGCATCCAAATTTCAACGAATAGTCCCACTCTGCAGGAAGCATGGGATAAATTAGTTGCTCGTGTCACGTATTTTTTTTCAGATGAGGTTGGTATTTTGTATTTACACGAATTAAGAAAAGCTTTTTTTTTCCTGACCATGTGGATGTGTGTACTTCATTGATGCTTGGAGCTTATGTTTTTATTTGGAGCATCTAACCTTCCTTTTTATAATATACTTTATACTTGCTTGGAACAGTATCTTAGTTCGATACCCTGTGCGTCAGTGTCTGTGCTATGATATTCAATCTTATTTGGCAATCTGAATCTCTGAATTGTACTTTTCCTTTAGCTGATTTTAACATACGTGTGGATATCTTATTAAACCAATTTGGGAATCAAGCATTGATGTTCTTTCTACATGGAGCTTATCTTGATCTGATATTTCAGTTATATGAAAGTACACCCAACTTAGTTGTTCTCTGCAGCCCCTCTCGAAGTCACCTTATTTTTATAATGACTCCGCTAATTCTTGTATCTTAGGCACGGATCTATTTGTGGATCCTTAGCTCTGTTACTTTAGTGAGTGACGCACTAGTTATTACGCAAGAGCATTTTTTTTTCTTTTCATTGTTGTTGGTCTAAGTATATGATCCTCCAGCTGTGTGTTTTAGGCTGAACCAGAAAGTTCATCAACCTCTCTTTTCTTACACATGTTTTGATCATCTCTTAACCCTTATCTCCTGAAATTCTTTGATTGCAATGTGGAACTTTGAATTGCAGAAAGAATAGCTGAAAATTAATACCATGCACAGATTGTTCTTATGCTAAACGTATATCTGATAAGCACAATCTTCTTATAAGTTGAAAATATGAGCATTGGAACTTGTGTCTTCATGCTTTTGTTTTATAATGCCATTTTAACTCAGTTATTTTTAAAGCTGTTGCTTTCTGCATCCTTGTCTTATACACATAGATTATAAATGAGTGTGAACTCTTATTGTTTTGTGCATATATATATCATGCCTATAATCAGTGTACACATCTGAGTGTGTATATATATATATACATGAATTGCCATTGGTGTTGGTTCCTTTGCCCCTATCTTGAGAGATGTCAGTTTAGAGCTGCTAAATGGAGAGAAGGCGACTTCTAGATTGTCATTTTGATTTCTGAGCCTTTGTTTGAAGCTTTCATTTAACTGTAGGGGCATCCTATGTTATTCTTATGTATGTTTATTTGACTCTGACCTTTTCTGTGTTCCGTTTGTGCCGTCGATAAAGTTCCTCTCATCTCTTCATCCCTTGAGTGGTCACATTAGAGCAGCTTTGCAGAGAGAAGGTGATCTCTGTGGTTTGGTTCCTGCTTCTGTCATGGCTGTCTGTGATTCAAAGCTTAGCAATCTTTGTAAAGCCATTAATCCAAAGGTGGAGTCAAATCCATTGTTGGTTATACAGTTTATTATGAGGGCCGCTAAAAGATTATCTGCCATTGTTGCTACATCTGAGGAGAAGCTTTGGATTTGGAGGCAAAATCCATATCCTCCTGAGATATTGGGGTCATCAAGTAACCAAACATCTGGCTTTCCACCGAGAACTTCAATCAAAGCCGTATGGATTCCATGTTCGTTGGAGAAGACTGTTGAAACTGTTACTCTTGATGTTTCCCCGGCAGGGTATTACATGGATGTTATAGCCAAAAAACTTGGTTTACCTGATGCTGCTTGTGTTCTGGTCTCTAGGTAGGTAGAAACTGTGTAATGGCAGAGCTTGGAGATGGAAGTTTTCATTTTATAAAGTTGCTTCCATGTCTCAGGGCTCATAGTTGTTTCTAACAGGAATGTTGGCAAAGCTTCCTCTGAGACGAGATTGTATTTTGTTGCTGACCAGTCATATCTGTTGGACCCGTCATCAGATCCTCCTAATGCCAAAGATTCTCTTCATTTTGAAGAATCTTTAAATGCCAGGGCAAGTTACTTGTCTGTTCAAGATATATACGGCGATGCAATTTTGGCATCCATTGGATACACCTGGAAGTCCAAAGACCTTTTCTATGAAGACGTAACTGTGCAATCATATTACAGGTCTCTTCTGAGTTCCTATATTGTGTTGGTTTTTTTATTTACCCTATTCGTCCTTTTATAGTCTTCCCAGCAATCATAGTGGATCTTTATCACTGATCCAAAAAGTGATTTAGTATCATAAAGGATCTGCATTTCTTTGATCCTCTTGTGCTGTTGCATAGGGCTCATTTCTACAAACTTATGTTTAAAATGTACTATGTTGGGGGATTGGCTAAAATTAATTTATGAATCTTTGTTGCTTCCCCCCCCCCCCACAAATTGCCAAGCCCGTATACAATGACACATTGTTCACTGCAGAAAATTTATAAAATCGTTTAATGGTCTTCTTTTCTTTTCACGACAAAAATAATAGAAAACCTCAAAATCATAGGGGAGATTATTGTTCTCTTGAAACCTTTCAGGAGGTACAAAGTGTTATTAAATACATCTGGAGGGCTCTCCTTTTTCCATTAATTTGTACTTATTCATATTTTTTAGCCATCTTTTTGGAGAGAATAGTGATGGCAAGTGAGTTTGCATATGCAACTATGTTCTGCTGCTTAATTATTAAGTAACTGTGCGTCATTGCATAAAGTAGTTATATTTAGCTTGCCTTCAGGATGCTCATTAGTAAGATACCGAGTGGAATTTACAAGTTGTCCAGAGAGGCAGTACTAACAGCAGAGTTGCCTTTGGCATTCACTACGAGAACATATTGGAGGGGTTCTTCTCCAAGGGATATCCTCTGTATGTTCTGTCGCCAGCATAGGTTATCCGAGCCTGTCTTCATCATTGTAAGTACTCCTATAAACACACTGTCTGAATCACCAGGGTCAGGCAAGAAGTTGAAGGTTACAGATTTGACTGAAGAGATAGAACAGGTTAATGGATGTGGTGTTGCAACTAGTGAAAGAGAATCGGCTCTCACCTATCAATGTGAAGTAAAAATATTTTCCAAGTGCCAGGATTTGATTATAGAGTGTTTTCCCAAAGATTCTTTTAAGAAGCAGAGTGATGCTGTACAGAACACCGCCTTGAATATTCTCTCATGGTTGAACGTGTATTTTGGGGACCTAGATATGCCTCCAGAGAAGCTAAACAGTGCGGCCCATAACTTCAATGTTCAATTTTTACATGAAAGCTTCTTTAAGGAGTTTGCATTGTGTAGAGCAATTCATTTTGCTTACCAAAGTGAGAATCATGGCATTGAGCTGCTAGAAGAAAGCCATATGAGTTTGCTAAATACTGTGTCAGGACATGGGGTTGTCTCTTTAATTATTGAGGGTCCAGATTCAGGTGTCTGTCCATCCAATGGGTCGTTGTTATTCATTAGTTACTCTGTATCCTTGGTGACAGAAGGTGAACATATGAGACAAATTCTTGAAAGTAGTGACGAGTTTGAGTTTGAAATAGGAGCTGGCGCAGTAATTCCCCATCTTGAAGCAGTTGTGACCCAGATGTCCATTGGTCAGTCTGCTTGTTTCAAAATGGGCTTGGCCCCTAAAGAGTTTATTTTAGCTGCTGCTATTGATTCTGCAAGGAGTCTTTCATTGTTATTGTCAAGTGAGTTATCTCTCCTTTCATAGCAATGTTACGAAGATGATTTCATGAAGCAGCTTGTTACTGTAAATTTGGCTTCCTCATAATGAACTTGGTGAATTTCCCAGAGATTCTTTCCTGCAGATCAAAGGATGGTTGATTATGTTGAAGGCATGCAATCGTTTGGTCATGGCCTATTGGCTGACATTGTTAACCACGTGCATGAGTTAAAAAATAAATTGAGTGGTGAATGAGTTGCATGCTAAGAATTCTCTCTCGTTTCTGCTTGCTTTTGGTTGGACTGGAGTATGATGAGTACTTCCTTTTTGACCATATGAGGCAGTGGCAGCAAGTTGGTGATTATCATAGAAACAAGATGCATGATAAAAAATGCTGGACTTGGTGATTATCATAGAAACATAACACATGTTTTGTTATGCTTGGACTTGGGACTGTACTTTCAACATATTGCATTGGGACTAATTTCCAATTTGTAATTGGCTGCTATCAATCATCCTTGGTACAATTCTTTAGTTGAAAGTAATGATTCTAAGACTGACTAGATGTGTTTTGTCTTCTTCGTTCCCTTACTTGCAGAATCCTGCTGCTTGGAGTACTCGATTACTTTGTTGCGAGTAACAGAGCCTTTAGAGGACAGAATGGAGCAGGCTTTTTTCAGCCCTCCACTTTCGAAGCAACGGGTGGAATATGCAGTGCAACATATCAGAGAATCTTGTGCTACTACTTTGGTATATAAACATTTGTCATCTGTTAATTGTCAGTGTTGACTTCTTGCATCGAGTTGATCTCTGGTTTCTTTTCAGGTTGACTTTGGATGCGGTTCTGGAAGTTTACTGGACTCTTTATTAAATTATCCAACTTCTCTAGAGAAAATTGTCGGTATTGATATTTCACTGAAAAGTCTAACCCGTGCAGCAAAGGTCTGAACCATTTATTGCTGCTGAGTTTTGCATTTAGATATTAGGTTAATTACCTCATGGACTGAACAACGTTGAACTTTTTTCTAAACAACTTTGGTTCTAGCGTGGCGGTTACATTATTTGATAGTTCTGTCTAGTCATTAGGAGTGCTGAGGAAATTAGTGTCCTGCTCTTTGTGTAATGGTTAAATGTATTTATCTATGCTAAATGTGTGGCATACTGTCAACCCAGTGAATACTTATGATCTAGAATAGACTGCTTGTCCCTAAAATGGTCAGTTCAAAAGGTTGCAAATCCATAAAGGTCACTTTTGCCTTTAGACATTCCTTTGGTTTGAGTGCATTTCCTGCATGCGAGGTATAAATTCTGTCTTCCCATTGTTATAAATGCAAGTATGTGGATATGTATATTTCTGTAGTTCTTCCTTTGCTGTCAACTTGTTCTTTGTCTAAGGATCTTGTTTATTGCTGATACTGCAGATACTTCATACAAAACTAAGCAAGAACACTCATGGCAGTGCTCCAATTACAGGCATAAAGTCTGCGATCCTTTATGATGGTTCAATCACTGTTTTTGATTCCCGATTATGTAACTTTGATATTGGCACTTGCTTAGAGGTTATTTCTATGACCCTTCTCAACTCACTCGATTGTTACCTAAAAAGAAAGTTTTCTGTACTTTAGTTTTTAATTTATTTCCAAGCTTAAGTTTTGATTTTTATTGATTTTCTTAATTTTCGAAGACTACTTTCAGAACTTGTAGAAGTTTTACATCATTCTTGGCACCCTGGACGACAAGAGGAGTGGACCATAAGTGATCTGACTTATTTTTAGCTTTTTCTAGTTGCTTTGTCTTGAACGTTTTCTTAACATGAATCAGACTTAATCAATGTAGATGGGGATATAATCTGAGTATTAAATTTACCATTGAGATGGGTTTCTTTAACGAACAATATATCATACGTTTTATTGAAGTATCTTCTTGGATCAACTTTATGTACATATCCATCCCATCCATCTTTACATAAAACGTTGATTAAGAAAACAGTACGTCTCATTTGCAGAAGTTGTGCCTAGAAATCTGTTTGCATGAACATGGTGCCATAGTTAGTTTAATAAGACGGATTCACCTGCCTTTGCTGCTTTGTATACCTATTAGAAGCACAGAATGGTGCCTCTCATGTATGCTTTTGGATGTTCAAAGGTACGTCTAGAATTTGGGTGCTACATAACAATGATTGAATTTAGTTTGCCACCGTGTTTGCATTTCTATGTGTCACTGTTTTCATTATTTTCTCATAGTCAAACTATACGATGGCCTAGGAAAAAAAATATTCTAGTGGCACTCAGTGCACCTTCTTCTAGAGTCCTAGACGTTGGAAGTTGCAAAAGAATTTTGGCTTTCCATTCCTTTTCCTAACATGCATGTCTACAATGGGTAGAGGGGATTAGATGTATGTCTTATAATTTTCAGTTCAATCTAAATCAATGAACCTGGTTCCTCTTGTTTGGCCAATTGAGAGCTGAGGTTGGAAAGCATTGCAGGTTATCGAGCATATGGAGGAAGATCAGGCACGTCTGTTTGGAGATGTGGTGCTGAGTTCTTTTAGTCCGAAGATTCTAATTGTTTCTACTCCAAATTACGAGTACAATGTGATACTCCAGAAAGCTAGTCTACCAAGTCAAGAAGAGGATCCATATGAGAAAACCAATTCACAATCTTGTAAGTTTCGCAACCATGACCACAAATTTGAGTGGACTAGAGAGCAGTTCAACCGCTGGGCTACTGAAGCAGCTGCAAAGCACAATTACAGTGTGGAGTTCAGTGGGGTTGGTGGATCTTCCGACTTGGAACCAGGTTTTGCTTCCCAGATTGCAGTCTTTAGAAGAATGTCCCGACCTCAGGCAGACGATATTCCAAAAGACGAGGAGTTGGCGCATCATAACACAGTTATATGGGAGTGGAATGCAACAACATATTCAACATGAGAAATATATGCAATTGTATAGTCCTTTTAGGTTGTCGACAGAGGTTTTGGCTTTTAAGCCTCCCAAATTGGATCAGGACCTGACAGGCAGTTCATGTGTTTACATGCACATCTGGTCTCAAAGTTAATAGAATTTGTTCTCCCTGCTCAAATTAATCTGTTGATGTTTCCGTCTATCTGTCGTTTATTTGCACTTCCTTGGTTCGTTGAGGCTGAACTTGCAAGCCAAAGCCAGGTAATGCTTACCCGTCGAAGATGTAGTTGGCCAAGGTCAGAATTCTCTAAGACTTGTGCTTAAACAGGGAGATAATCTCAAGTGGGTATGGTTGTGTGTGTTTGCTTAGATCCACCCTAGCAGCTTTGTGAACATGATTTATTTTTCTGAGGAAGGTTAAAAAAAAGTTCGAGAAAATTTATTTCAATGAATAAATATTTTAAAGCAATAATTTTCTTGGGCCATCACGTGACGATGCAGTAATTATCTAGTGGGTGTATGCAAAGCTCAAGATACCAGTGGGTTGCGCGCACAGGCGGAGGCAAGGGGGGCAAACCGGGGCCACTGCCCCGGTTGGCTCCCCCCAAAATTTTTTTTACATGTAAATTTTTTTTTTAAAGCTTGCCCCCTTAATACCCATTGAATTTCAATCTGCCCCCCTTAAGCTCAAGCAACCCAAGCTAACTCCTTTGAATTTTCTTAGAAGTTTGCCCCCCATTGATTATATCGCTGGCTCCGCCACTGGTTGCGCGTCTCTTTAGTGGGTCACATGTGGCCTTTGAAATCCCTTCACGCTTATGAACAAATCTGTTCATAATTTGTCTTTGGATAATTTCCAGCATTGTCAAAATTGGTTTATCGCGTGACTTTTTGATCCAAGAGTTAAATGTCTCTGTGATGTTGCTAAGCAGGATATCACACTTGCTGATTGTTCTGAAAGCATGCCTGGACCATCCTTTTGGGTCCTTCTCTAAATATGCATATGCATCTGGATTGATCTCTTTCAACACCTCTATATTCCTCTTAAAACTGGACTCGGTACAAAAACGGGCAGGGCCCTCTACAAAGCATCCTTCAATGGTTTCCACCGGTATCTCTCAGTTTTGTGATTAGCATGAAGATACCTAACACAATGTCGTTGCTCGTCACTTGGGACCAATGCCTTCAGTGACTCTTGCAGACCCTACACAAAAAACATAAATATGTTAGAAAATTTATTGGTAAAATTGAACCGAAACAAGAGGAGGGTGGAATGAGGTATTACCTTTTGCCAGTCTGACATCCATGTCCAAGCACGCCTATCGTTAGTCCCAATATCCTTAAGCAATAACTCGAGGAACCAATTCCAAGAACATCTTCGTTCAACATCACAAACAGCAAACACAATGGGGTACATATCATCGTTGGCATCTTTCCCCACTGTGCAAAGAAGTTGTCCACCAAAAAGTCCCTTCAAGTGACACCCATCCAATATAATAAAAGGCCTACAACCTGCCAAGAACCCTCGTTTGCAGGCATCGAGACGCACATACTTGTATGTGCCTAAATTCCATTGACTTAGTGCTTCATAATAGTCGTACACATACTTGTATTAATCAACATGTCTCCCATATACCATGTCCAAGGCCAGCTTCTTTGCTCGATACATATGATTCTTCGAAACAAACACATGGAAATTCATCCTAATATACCCTTCTAAGGTCGTAAGTGGCATGTTAGGATTATCTTTAATGCTCTCTAAGTACTTGGCTCACTTTTCTCAAAGGGTTCCCCATCAAAGTAGTACCGTAGGTCCACAGGCTCATGATATTTGAAATTGTTTTTTTTTTATAAATGGCCAAATATGTGTGACATATAGGTAGTCTGGGTCAAAGTTTCCTATAAGTTCAACTTCCCCCTTAACATAATTTCCAGACACCTAGCTCAAGTTGCCTCCATGGTGCAAAAAAAATTTCACCATCTACAAAAAATAAACAGTTAAGCTATAAGATAATGCAATCTGTGGGCCTTAATTAGTTAAGCCTAATCAGACAACAACTAAAAAGGCTATTTAAATGACAAAAAATGAAGTAATCTCAATGGCAGTGGTTTTAAAAATATACAATTATACTAATGAAAGCAACATCACATGCTTTTTAAGTCTATGACAAAAACAAATGAATATAAATAAAAAAAACAGTTGCGTCATGTTGGTGAATCGGTTGGGATGGACTTGGGAACAAAGGATATGAGGGAAAAAATTCCTCCCTAATCCAAAATAAATCAATTTCTTATCTTATAGACTCCTCATGATTATCTATTAACCATATAGACTTAAATTGTTATTGAGAATAAACACATTGTTCTTACAAAACCATAGGGACTGAAGTGTGGGTCAAAACACTGATTACAAAACCACATGGACGATAACATCAGCAAACCAAAAAATAATTGCATATCCAATAACAGAAACTGAATCTAGACAAAGAATGGACCATTTTAATACTGATCAGATTTTAAATTCATCTTAAACGATAAGAAAATAAACAAAACAACCAGCTAAGAGGGACCGCTTGTTTCGTGAAATTCAGACAATGATAACGTGGTCCCCCGTCAACCTCATCTGGATACTATCACAACACACTGTAAAAGACAAAATCACTATACACTTTAACGGACTCACAACAAAATATACACTTTAATGCACTATCCATTTTAATCCAAACCAAGAAATATACACTCATTTCGTTGCTCGAAACACACAACAACAAACTATGATAAATAAGAAAAGTAGCTTTGTTACAGAAGGTTCCAACGCACTCACGAAATCTCCTCAATCTCCTCCCTTCGTTGACCTAGCTGTCCACGCCTTCTTAGTTAAACGACTAGAAGAGTTATATGTATCTTCCACACAAAATTCTAAAATCGGGGCTTTCTTGAGGCTTTTTTGGTTCGCAAAATAGAGGGCCAATCCTGCCGCCAGTGGTTCATGAAATTCCAAAATCAGGGGTTAGGGTTCTATCTATTCACAAGCTAGGGCACTTGATTTTGAGCTTTTTTGGTTTCGAATGATCCACAACGATTTTGGGTCATTAGCAAGATGTGGAATTACAATTTTGATCTTGCCTTTTGTGCGGGCACCACACCACATATTACATGCTGTCATATTTTACAATTTTTTTTAATGATGTGGCATTTTAACACGTGTTAGGTAGTTATTGGATTTGACGTGGTCTCTGTCAGCCACATATGCATAATTCTGATGGTCTATCTGACGGCATGACCAATCTGGGAAACGTTAGAAACCACAAGGATACTCGTAGGAAAAAAATTACCTTATGAACCAATCTGAGAAAACGTTAAACCCTAGGGACTGACGGAGTAATTTAGCCATTTTTTTAAAAAAATTAGTAAAAAAACATGGTGAGTTTTAATTCGTTTTTCTCCCTCTCCTGACGCCTCCTCCCTCTCTCATAGTCACAATTTGAATTCTCCTTCTCTATACCTCCATCGCCGACTCTCTCCCCCTATCTGCCTCTCTCGAGATCTCTCTCTCTCAAGTCTCACGCTCTCAACCGATTTTTTCTTTCTCTCTGGGTCTCTCCCTCTCAGCCGCCAGGTATTGTTCATAGAAATGCTGCTAAAAAAAGGAATATCATGGGGAAATTTATTTTGTAGATTATTTTAAAAAAGTATTTATTTGAAAGTACAATGTTAGAGAGAAATTCAATATGATATATTTTTAATATCTTTAGTCCTTAATTTATAATATTTTAACTATAAAATACTTTTAAGACATTTTTTTTTTATCAAGAAGTAATTATTATTTTTTGTTATTTTCGTTTAAGAGTTGCTCCCGTCAGATCCATTTTTGGTTCCGACCCTGCGTTATATATATAAAATATAGATTTGATCGATTGATCGAAGGTAGTTATGGGCAGCCAGCTTCTCTGTTTCAACAGGAGAATCTGTTTGCTTAAACCCTACCCGAACCTGAACTTCCTTCCGAGTAGGTCTTCTCGCTTCCCTGCAGGTATAATAGTATGTCATTTTGATTTCCATAAAATGGAATGAGTTCATGGGTCCAATGCTGTCCCGAAAGACGCTTGCGGTCATGGGAGAGACGACCCATTTGCCTGTTTATTTTTCTTCGGTGGGATTGTAATCGCGTCTGTTAGTGTTTGAATGTTGGCGTACTAAAATTGTTATTGCTTTTTAAAATAGAGGGGTAACACTATTCACCCCCTCGTGTTAATAAGGTATAAATAGATTTTTTCAGCGTCCATAAAGTACCGACAGTTACTAGGATTTCACTTTTGGTAATGATTGATTATTATAAAGAGAAGATTTGTATGTCAATCTGCTGTCACTTTCTCCTTCCTGTGATAGTTTCGGGTGTTGTTGAGTGTCGGTTTTCAAGGATTCCTTTTATGTATTTCTTTTGGTTAATATCTGCAGTGCCCTTTTGGAAATTTGGATGTGAAGTTTTAAGATCTTATTATGAATGCGTTTGCTATTAGTACTTTTTCTTCTTTCCTTCATGCATTCTTGGTTTTTTTTTGTATATGTGGCGTTCAAGATATATTCGACAGTAGAGTATTTTTTTAAGTCTAGGAGGCTATTTTTGTTTATTGTTTTCTGGACATTTGAGGTAACAAATTGCATTTTCTTCTGTGTAGAATAAGAAGTGAGTGAAATGTCTATTTAGTTTACATATTATTTAGCATTCAGCTTCAGTTATGGTTGTAGCAGTGGAAATGACGACAAGGCTGGGTAGGCCAATTAATCTGCTTGCTTGGTTTGGTATTTCATACGTAGGTTCTGAAGAGTGGATTGGAATAGATACTCGAATGTGTGTTCAAGTGTCAGTTTATGGGTCTTGAGTTCAATCGCTGATCGTTTTGATTTCTGGATGATACTCAAATGTTTATGGTGCATATATATGATATATAACATTCAGTGATAGGCATTTATATAACACAAAACCCGATTTTTATTCTTTTGTTAAGGGACAAAATGCAAGCTGTAACACTTTTGTATGAGTGAGATCTAGGTTAGTTATATTTTAACTTACCTAAATAATTGAAAACCCCTAAATCTGTCTTCTCAACAGGGTGGATGGTTGTAGGTCACTCCTTGAGTTCCCAGTTATTAATTTTCCTCATAAACATACGACGCAAGCAGACCTTTCTAATCATAGCCGGAAAGAAAAGTATGAAATAGCAAGAGTAGGCAGTGACAGATGATGATAGTTTTCTGCTCCTATCTGCTAATGACATGTAATTTGCAAACAAGTCAGTGACAAGGAGTAAATAACTGTAAAAAAAGTTGAGGGCAAGTTTATGAGTTAATTCTGGTTGTAATATTGATTATGGGGAAGTGCCAATGAGCTTTACCTCAAACAATACTTCATCCTCTTGTAAGAACAAGTGGAAGGTCTGTGTGTAAATTTAGTGCCGGGTTGCCTTTGCTTAACAAGAATTTCACATATAGCTTTTTTCATCCCTGTACAGTTTTGTTTAATGAGGTGAGAATTGGCTTTGAAGCCCTTCCTTTGTTTTGATCTCCCAGTAATGAGCATTCCTTTAGATGATGGACCATGTGTCTTAATTCTTTCCTCTCTTTCTTGATTTCTTAAAGTCATATGTTCCCACAGGATCCATTTATTACGGGATTAAGTGCTCAATGAAGTCTTATAGGTTATCAGAACTTACTCAAACCCAGGTTGAAAGTCTGAAGGCTCGTCCTCGTATAGATTTCTCTTCCATTTTCAGCACGGTAATCTTTTTTTGCTTTTATGTAAAATCTGAGTTGAAGTTCTTTAATAACCTGAAAATTTGTTTGCCCTTTGGTGTTATTACAAGTCCTTGATAGATTGATTATATATACTATCAGGTCCAGCCTATTGTTGATGAGGTTCGAAAAAGAGGTGACGAGGCAGTAAAAGAGTTGGTTCTCTTTCTTCCTTGTCATTGTTGTTGTTTCTATTTTTGTTTTACACCATCTTTTCTGGTATATCTCTTGAGGCTTGACTATACTTTGAAGTTGCTTTAGTCATAAGGCAATATTATATTCCACTTCGTTTGCAGCTATACTGCGAAGTTTGACAAAGTTGAACTGGAAAAGATAGTTGAAAATGTCTCCGAGCTCCCAGTTCCGGTGGTACGTTATATTGATAGTCTTGAAAAAAGAGTTCTGAATTGTACGGTTTAGATTTAGGATGTAGTCTTTTTTATATGATTTGCATTTCTTGCTGTTGTAGCTTGATCCAGTTGTTAGAGAAGCGTTTGATGTGGCATATGACAATATATATGCATTTCATGTTGCTCAGAAATCTGTTGAGAGAAGTGTTGAGAACATGAAAGTAAGACCATATTGCTTCTTGTTTATTGCAGTTACATTACTTCTTATTTATGTGAAGCTAAAGTATCCTGAACTTTTCAGGGTGTCAAATGTAAACGAGTGGCAAGAAGCATCTCATCTGTAGGACTTTATGTTCCAGGGGGAACTGCAGTTTTACCTTCAACAGCTCTGATGCTTTCAGTTGTAAGTCGGTCACTTGTATCTTCCTTTGATGCTATCTCATTGTGTATTTTTACCATTGTGACCATGTTGATCATCAAAAGTTGTTGAGATTTAGTGCATTTTGTCTCCAGCCAGCGAAGATTGCTGGGTGTAAAACTGTCGTTCTTGCAACCCCTCCTTCTCATGATGGTAGCATATGCAAGGTATTTGTTTTGTCTATTTGTTTAGTTTTGATGAAATTCTTAGGAGGAGATCCATGCTAACTGTGTGTCTATGTCTTGCTATAGGAGGTACTGTATTGTGCCAAGAAGGCTGGTGTGACACACATCCTCAAAGCTGGAGGAGCTCAGGTTTAAAATATCTAAAGATAATGCCCATGTGTGGTTTACAGTATTGTGTTCTTGTGCGAGCTTATGTTTCTACATTTTTTATTATTATAAAAGTTATATAGTCTAATGACTTGCTCTATGCAGGCAATTTCTGCCATGGCCTGGGGGACAGAATCTTGCCCTAAGGTAATTTTCCTACAAACTTGTCCCTCAGTTGCTATTACCTATGTTGACTACATGTGTAGCCTTTTCTTTTGATTACCGAAGTAGCATTCTATGCTTGTGATTCTGAGGTGTGGTTCATTTTCAACAGAACCACTGAAACATAAGTGATTTCTGTATCCTTATTCTTTGACATTTGTAAGATTAAATGTCAAGGCCAGGACTTTTGAGCATTGTCTCGTAACTGGATTGGGTTTTACGTTTGTCAAGCTTATGTTTGGTAGGTTCTATGAGGAGTCTATCCATAAGGAATTGCCCATATATACTGTTGCTATACGAATCCTACATGTAATCAATGTCAATGTCTCTAGGACACCATGTTTTCGTAGGTTTTTTGTAAGTCCAGTACCTAGCTCTTCTGATAGAATAGTTTTTTGCCTTAATTTATCAGTGGGAATACCTTAATTTACCCTTTTAGCTGAAGTTATCAGTGTCTGCATTGAAACTTATTGAAACATGCCGAGGAAGGGCATACAGAGACAAGGTGAAACACCACAACTCACAAGTGAAAGAGCATTAAGAGATGATTGATCGACTCACCCTCCCCTTTGTGCCCTGTTGCCACAGTGATTTTTTGGCCCTTTCTTATTCAAGTTGTCAATGAGTTGCATTTTGTAAAGACTGTCCGCATCAGTATCATTAGTTCAGGATGCCGTTGAACATTGTAAAATTTCATTCTCATGAAATAATCCATCACCTAATTTCGCCCCCCTCAGTAGGGGTGAATAGCGGACATGTCGGAAGCGGAATTTAACATCCCGACATCCAGTCCGCTAACTAGAGGATGACCAAAATAGTTTCTGCTTCCGCTTCTGACTCTTGGCGTACTTAGCGGAAGCGGAATTCCGCTAATGTATTGGGCCATATTGTTTGGCCCATTTAAGCATTTTTTTACAAGAAATAAAGATGTTATTCATTCATCACAATCCACAAATACAAATATCTATGATATATTAGAAAATTAAAATATACAACCTGAACTTTTGAACATTTCTCAATTCATTACAAAGATCTCAATTATATAAATGAACACAAGTATACAAATGAAAATTAAGAATTTACATTGTACTTGCACCACATCAACTCACCAAGACACCAAGTGATTAGAGTTGAATTTTGGAGTAAAATGTTGGCCATCCTTTAAAGTTCAAACCAATACAACCATATCATATTATGATCATATTAGTTTTGATGGTCATTTTATTTAAGCCATAATATTTAAAAACCAACAACTCATTGTTGATCTTTTGAAAACCAAAAACAACAACCTAGCAACCTATTTTAAAAATAAAAAACAACAATAACATAAACTCTTGACATAAAATCCAGATTCACAACAAAATCCTAAAACATGCAATTCGCAAACAAGTGTAAAAATAAATCTAAAAACATGCAATTCACAAGTTCAAACCAATACAACCATATCATATTATGATCATATTAGTTTTGATGGCCATTTTATTTAGCTCATAATATTTAAAAACCAACAACTCATTGTTGATCTTTTGAAAACCGAAAAACAACCTAGCAACCTATTTTAAAAACTGAAAACAACAATAACATAAACTCTTAACATAAAATCCATATTCACAACAAAATCCTAAAACATGCAATTCCCAAACAAGTGTAAAAATAAATCTAAAAACATGCAATTCACAAAATCCATATTCAATAAATCCCAAAACAATATGCAAATAACAAAATTCAGATTCAATAAATCTCAAAACATCATGCAATTCACAAAATCCATAATCACAGGTTCACAACGTCACCTAGTAAGTAGTAACCTAGGCACCATCACAATTCCTAAATAGCTAAAGAAATATTATGGGCTTAATAATAAAAGTTGTTAAGACTCGATGAAAACAATAATCGAAAAACATAGTGAATGCTGACATAACTCGAAATAGAAGAATATTACAATGAGAACTTAGAAGTTAGAAGTATCAAGTCAAGTAAGAAATTAAGAACATAAGAAAACGTCAATCAATCACGAAGCAACGATCGATGCTGCATTAGAAATCGTCTTTGCAAAAAAAAAAACAAATTTATTAACAAGGAGCTAATAAAAAATTTTAATTAAGTGAAAGTGGAAATGTAAAATTTTGTATATACCTATGTTCATCATATAACTAGCAGGATCTTCCATCCCATCAATAACTTCAGGTTCCTTATCCTCATCATCATCCACAGAATATATGATCTAAAAATAATTGTTGGCTTTTTGCTATTAGTTTTTCCTTGACTACCCCATTTTATCACATTGTTTTAGATTGTAAATGACAGCCCTGGCTCGTGCTTATGAAGGAGAAAGGGAGAGAGACAGAGATCCTCCAGCTAGATGTTTAAGAGGATAGCAAAATAGTGACTCCTTAAAGTTTACCATCTTGGGATTTAAGATAGCAATATATGCTTACCTAATCCTTGCTCAGGAAAAACAGTATGGTAAATTAGCATCCTTATTTGAAAAGTTCTCTTAGAAGTGTGAGCAGACAATCAAGAAATAGTATTCAAATTGAGTTAATTGTCGTAGACACAATGAGAGCCTGGGCTTAAGATCAACCGAAACACTATGCTAACCTCTTTGAGTTTCCATTTGGATGATTTCTTTAGCTTTAGTGGGTTTATTTTTTGATTAAACTAGCTACACAAGAAGAAATGCGCATACCAAAAGATGGAAATAAGTGACTTTGAACCATGATATTGCCATTTGATTGTGAGGTCACATCGAATTTATGATAGATTGAATCACGCCCATTTGAAAATATGATCAGCCAAGATTAGAGGGAGTGGAATTCTGTGTAATTCGAATGTGAAATTTGATCATCCTCTTCTTACTTCAACAGATCTGGCGGTGCTTTCAGAAGTTTGATTATCTAAGCAATTGAAGTTGGAATAGAGAGAATGTCCTAAATTTGTGCTTGCATTTGCAGCTGGCTGAATGTCTTTGAAATTTCCTTAAATTCTAAAATGATGTTGGCGAGAGGATTCTTTGGCTGGGTGGAGTTTGGAACTTCTGCAAGACTTTCAGATGTGCAAGAATTTAGCGCTAAGGAGAGTAATGAGGCACACATTAGGGAGATGGGGAGGTTCATCTACTTTAAATATGTATGCACTACAAAGTGTTTTTTTTTTTGGGTCTGTTTGTTTGCTTGTAAAACTGTTATTTTACGTAAAAAACTTTTCATTGAAACGTTTCAAGAAAAAAATTTCCTTTTCAATGTTTGGTTATTCTTTCAAAATATTTTGAGTTGTTTGACACACTTAATGATTTATGAATTTACATAAAAAGGCTTAGTTACCGTACATGTTCCTGTGGTTTACACTTTTGACATTTTAGTCTCTAAGGTATCGATTTCAACTGACGGAATGATGCTCACATGGATTTTAAATTTCATCTTAGCGGCAATCGTAGGCTGTCGTGGCATGAAATTTTTTTCTCAAAATTTTAATATTTTAGTCCCTATAAGGTACTGATTTCAACGTCAAGGTCTTTGAGGTACACTTTTGGGATAAAATTCTTCCCCGAAGTTTAATTTCGTTAGCCAACTAACGGAGAAGTGCCCATGTAGCCTGAAAAGAGAAGAGTATAAAACTATCAAATGCAAACATCAAATTCAATTTTTATTTAAAAGATTATTATTTTTATTTATATATCATTTTTAATAACTTTTTTTTTTATATTTTTCATAATTTTTTCTTGGGGGGCATTTAGGTAATTTTGCATGCGATTTAATGGTTATATCAAATGGAAGGTAATAATTTATTGTTTTTGAAACATATGTGGCGGAATAAAATATTTTAGAACTTGAAGGAGGCTCATTGATTTTTGCCCTTAGATATGGGGCATACTATAATGTTCTCCCAAAAAAAAATTTTGGTTTACCAAAAATTTGAGCTTTTGTTTGTTTCTGGAAAATAATAGAGCTTTTAAAGTTGATTTGAAAACTTTTTACTTTGACCTCATTTTTAGGTGTCTGCCAAATACTTGAAAACAAGTAAAACATATTTGTTTTACAAGCAAACAAATGGACCCTTAGATTTTTTTTTTCAAAAAGTTGATGTGATCAAATTTACCTGGAATGTTGATTACGTTGGTGAGCCGAACAAGAATGAGTTTTAACTTATTGATTCCTAACATAGAATCTGGGTCAACTGAGGGGTGGATCAGATAATCTTGGAAAGCATTATGTAGGAGTTCAGATGCAGTTTGCTACTTCCGTTAATGAGACATTTTTATTTTATTTTTCATTGCACTCTTATCTGAATTGACGGTTCTGTCATTTGGGACTAAAGAGTGTCGTGCTTCAATTCTTTGCTGGAGATTATGTGATGCTTAAGAGTACCAGTGAATTGTGTTATATTGAACTGGGTTTGACCCTGAAGTTAAGTTGATTTTCAGGTGGTATTGTGCTTAGTGGATTGTCCCTGGACTCTAGGTGAACTCGTGGTTGGGTTCTAGGTAAACTAAGCAGCAGTTGGCTTTGTAATGAGGCAATTGTGTATAGCTATAGGTCTATAAGGTTTATGGGGCACTATAGATCGAATTTAATGCTTGTCTCGTGGAAAATTGTTGATTCTTGGAATACTGGATAAAATCATTTCGCCTTCCTAGAAAGCCTTCGTGAAAGGTTGACCAATTTTGGGTTTGGTGTTGGTTGCTAGTGAGTTCATTGATTCTAGGCTGAGATCATATGTGCCTGGAATGCTATGCAAACTAGATATACATAAAGCTTATGGACACGTTAATTGGAGATTTCTGTTGTACCTATTGAGGAGGTGTGGTTGTTGGGGATGAGTGGTATAGATGGATAGAGTTTTGTATATCCTCTATTAGATATTCAGTTATTGCGAATGGCTCTCTTGAAGGCTTCTTTGGGGGCTATCGGAGTTTGTGCCAAGGTGATCCCCTTTCACCTTTTCTGTTTGTTCTTGTTATGGAAGCCTTAAGCAGGATGATGAATGAGTTGGTGGTGAATGGCTCCATTGAGGGATTCAAAGTTGATAGAGGTGGAAGTGGTGGGGTGAGTATCTCTCATTGGCTTTTTGCTGATGACACCCTTATTTTGTGTGGGGCAGATGAGAGTTAGTTTCGTAATCTTTGTTGCTTACTCCTATGTTTTGTGGCGATGTCAAGACTAAAAATCAATCTTTCGAAATTTGAAGCCATTCCTATTGGTGGTGTGGGCAATGTTCAAGATTTGGAAGCTATTTTATCTATCGAAGGGAGGAAGGAGTCACTCTGATTAAGTCTACTCGTGCTAGTCTTCCAACTTCTTTTTTGTCTCTTTTCCCAATTCTTATTGTAGTGGCTAATAGATTGGAAAAGTTACAAAGGGATTTTCTGTGGGGCAGTGGTGGTATTGAGCATAAGTTCCATCTTCTTAATTGGAAAAAAGGTTTGCTGCCCTATCAAGTTTGGAGGATTGGGTATAAGGTGGCTTGCTTTGTTCAACAAAGCTTTATGAAGGAAGTGTTACTGTGGAGAAGTATGGTAGTGAGGTGAGAGGTTGGAGAACCCTTCAGCTCCGTGGTTCTTATGGTGTGAGCCTTTGGAAGCATATTAGCAACAGATGGACTCTTTTCAGTGAGAATACCCGTTTTGTGGTTGGTGGTGGCATTAGAATTCGCTTTTGGCATGACCATTGGTGCGGGAAGAGGTCTGCTTTCCCCCTTTTATACTCCTTTGCTATGGACAAAGATGCAATGGTGGCGGATTATTGGGAGGGGGATCCCGACATGGGGCTTGGAACGTCTAGTTTGTCAGGGCTGCTAATGACTGAGAGATGGAGGAATTTTCGGTATTTCTCACTTTACTTCATTTTAAGGTTATAAGGAGAAGGGAAGACTTCGTATTTTTTTGATACCTTTGGGTGAATCTGAGAAAACACCTTCATATGAGGGAAATATAATGGGTTGAAGTTTAATAAAGCAAGTACCTCGTTCCTGTATGAAAATGTTTGGATTGGTGAAGCAGCATCGAAGACTACTTCAGGTGTAGTTTCACTATATTTTAGAGAAACTGATAACCATGTGGATTGTTGAGTTCTTTAGCCTTATTTTGGAATATGGATGCTTGTAATACCGTAGAGAAAACGATGTCTTTTGTTCGTAATTTCCGTGTTGAATCGAAGGAGTTTAAGGTGTCCATTAGTGCTAAAGGTGTGGTTAAGTTTACGGAATGGAGTGTCCAGACCACCACCTCGATTCAGATGGAGAAGTTTGGGGTATTGTGGATGGTGAATATGACGGATAAGCTATTGACAGCCGGGGACGTCGCTGAGTTTTCGTCCAAGTTTAACGTTGTTGGTCGTGGTTTTTTGGCACAGAGGTGTCGGAATAAAGGCGGGCGCTACGTAGCCATAGTCGAGTATAGCAGAGGCCGGAAGGTGGGGGTGGTGATGATACCAGAAGGTCGTTCTGCCATCGGGTGGCAGATTCTGAATCGAGTCTTCCAAGAGGCGGTGATATATTTCCGTTCGCAACAGCAACGGTCTGTCTCAATCCTCCGTGCTACTCTACGGTCTGAGCTTTCCTACCGTGATGTAGTGAAGGGAGGTCAGGGATTGACCGGCGCAAACAGCCAGACCGAAGCTCCACAGGACGAGAGTCCGGGTGCCGGTGGAGGAGTTGTCTCGCCTAGGGGGAAGCAGCTATCGGACGGTGACAGTAGAGCAGTAGGGGAAGACATGGGGCAGGGTGCGTTTCACGTAAATGGCAACGCAGCCGAAATGCTTTTTGGAGGGCAGGGATCGCATGCAATATTTGACGAAGTCAGTGGCTCAGATGCTGGGGTTGACAGACGTTGGGCAGGGCAGGCCGAAATGATGCCTGGCAGTGTCACGTGTCTTACTTTGAAGGAAATTTGGGCCCAATTGGCGGGCCTACGGAGACAAGTGAGTCGGCTTGAGGCTGTGATAGAGAATTTGGGCGTCGGAGGCCCAGTAACACAGGAGTTTAAATGTCAAGTTTGTGGGTTCCTCTTGAAAGCCCAACAAACTTTGCCGGCCCAGACGATCGGGCATGTTCATCAGCAGTACGTAAAAGGTGGCCCTTTATTTTTATCGGATGCGGCCCAACAAACTTTGCCGGCCCAGCAGCTTGGGCTTGGTCATCAGCAGGTCGATGTAGAGGGGGCGGTCGCGCAGGTTGGGGCCCCGACAGAGGCCGACGCTCTTGCCCACGCCGGACCGGTGAGGACGTCCTTGACGGAGGCCGTAACAGCCTGCCGGAAACCTCCCTCTCTGTCTGAATCGGGTACCGCTTCTTCACACGACCTCATCCTTGATGTCGTTCCGGCAGTAAACTTGGAAACAGACAAAGTTCCGGCAGTAGACACAGTTCCGGCAGTACACACAGTCCCGATCATGCTTGATGTCGATCCAGGTGAGACTCATGCTCTGTTTCTCGAATCAGCTAGTAGCAAAGCCATGGGTGGGGTTCAGTTGTGTGATGCTTCGGGTGGTACAGAGGCCATGCACTTGGTAAGGTTTGAGGGGGGTGTTGTGGCTCCTTTGAAACACACTGATGCAGAAGGGTTATGTGCTTTCAAGATTGACTCGGGTGGTCCAGAGGCCGGGCAGTTAGTAGCCTACGAGGGTGGTCCAGTGGGTGATGGGGTGGTTAGTTCGGGTCTCGAAGAGGGAGGGGGTGAAGGGTCTTCTGAGCTTCTTTGGGCACCCCTGCAGGTTCATTATCCGAAGTCTAAGTGGGTATTGAAGATGGTGTCATCTTTTCGGAAAATGGTGGGAGTGTCTTGTGAGGGGTATGACGACAAATTGATGGAGTTGTTTGAAGAGTTGGAGCAAAATAGGGTTGACATCAAGGGTAGGGTATCTCCTTGTCGATCGGGGGGAAAGTTAGTAAGGGAAATGAAAGCTTTGGTGTCATCCATTAATTACGGAGGAAATCTGGCGGATTCTAGGAGGAGCAGGTCAGGAGGGAGGGCTAATCCGGTTGTCAATGCAGCCTAGAATTCTGAGTTGGAACGTTCGGGGCCTTAATGAATCGGTTAAGTGCTCTAGGATTGGAAATTTAGTTCGTAGTTGGAAGCCGGTTCTTGTGTGCTTACAGGAGACCAAAGTTGAGAATGTTTCGAGGGCTCTGGTGAGGCGTTTGTGGGGGGGACCTCATGTGAGGTGGAGTAGTTTGCCAGCGGAGGGTGCCTCAGGTGGGATTTTAATCCTATGGGATTCTCGTGTTTGGAGATGGTAAATGCTTGTATGGGGACTTACTCTTTGTCTGTTCTTTTTAAGAATGTGGAGGATGGGTATGCTTGGGCATTCTCTGGGGTGTATGGTCCTAATGGTGATTCCCTTCGTAGATTATTATGGGATGAGTTGGCTGGTGTTTTCTATTGGTGGAACGCACCGTGGTGTATTGGTGGGGATTTTAATGTCACACGTTTCCCGGGTGAGAGGTCCGGCCTGGGTGGTTTTGGGAGACCGATGACTGAATTTTCAGATTTTATCTCTGAGATTGGGCTGGTGGACGCGCCGTTGGTAGGAGGTGCCTTCACTTGGTCGAATTATCGTTGTTGGTCCAGGATTGATCGATTCATTTTTAGTCCAGAGTGGGAGAGTTTGTTCCCGAGGATTATACAGCGACGGTTGCCTCGTCTGTATTCTGATCACTTTCCAATTATGTTGGAGGGTGCGTCAGTTGGGGGTGGTAAAAAACCGTTCAGATTTGAAAATATGTGGTTAAAGGTGGATGGGTTTGTAGATCGCATTCGGGATTGGTGGAGTAGTTACGATTTCACGGGGTCTCCTAGTTTTGTACTCAGTTCGAAGTTGAAGGCTCTGAAACAAGATTTAAAAGATTGGAATACCAATGTCTTTGGTGATATCTCTTCTCGGAAGACATCTTTACTGAGGGAGTTATCTTCGCTGGATGAGCTGGATGAGGAGGGTTCTCTGGATTTTGGGGGTGTTGCTAGGAAGTTGGATATCAGGAGGGAGATGGATCAGCTGCTTGATTTGGAGGAAGTGAGTTGGAGACAGAAATCTCGGGCTTTGTGGCTCAAGGAGGGGGATAGGTGTACGAAGTTTTTCCATCGAGTTGCCAATTCTCATAGAAAGACTAATACTATCTCTAGCCTTGAGGTGGATGGGGAGTTGGTGGAAGACCCTGTGGATATTTCTATGAGGATTGTTAGCTTCTATTCTTCTTTGTATACGGAGCCTTATCAGTGGAGGCCTTCGTTGGATGGGTTGGCTTTCGATATGATTTCGGGGGAGGAGGCGGAGTGGTTAGAAAGACCCTTCGAGGAGGAGGAGGTGTCTGGGGTGGTTAGAGGTTTCAATGGAGATAAAGCTCCTGGGCCGGATGGTTTTTCGCTTGCGTTCTATCAGACTTGTTGGGAGGTGATAAAGGAGGATGTTATTTCTGTTTTCAATGAATTTTACCGGGAAGGTAGGTTTGTCCGAAGTCTGAATTCTACTTTTCTTGTTCTCATCCCGAAAAAACCAGGAGCTGTTGAATTGAAAGATTTTCGTCCCATAAGCCTCGTGGGAGGAATCTATAAGATTCTAGCTAAGGTCTTGGCAAACAGAATGAAGTGTATGCTGAACAAGATTATTTCACCTACTCAGAGTGCTTTCGTGGAGGGCCGACAGATTCTGGATTCCGTCTTGATAGCCAACGAGTGTATTGATTCTCGGTTGAAAATGGGAGCCCCGGGCTTATTGTGTAAGTTGGATATTCACAAAGCCTATGACCATGTCAATTGGAGTTTTCTTCTGTATTTATTGCGCAGATGTGGTTTCGGTGATAGGTGGTGCAGCTGGGTTGGTTTTTGCATGTCTTCCGTCCGTTTTTCTGTTCTAGTGAATGGATCCCCGGAAGGTTTTTTTGGTAGTTCTCGGGGCTTGAGGCAAGGAGACCCCCTCTCACCTTTTTTGTTCGTCATTGTTATGGAGGCTCTTTCTCGTATGTTGACGCAGTGTGTATCGCATGGTGCTATTGATGGTTTTCAGGTTGGTGGGGCGAGTGGGGGGACTCTTAGCGTTTCCCATTTGCTTTTTGCGGATGATACATTGATTCTGTGTGGGGCTGAGGAGGCTCAGATTCGTAGCGTTCGTTGTTTGCTGTTATGTTATGAAGCGGTTTCGGGATTGAAGGTGAATCTATCCAAATCGGAGGTTATTCCGATTGGTACTGTTGATAATATGCAGCGGTTGGCTTCTTTATTGGGTTGTAGAGTTTCTGCTCTGCCTATGTCTTATTTAGGGCTTCCTTTGGGTGCTAGTTACAAAAGTGTAAGGATTTGGGATGACATTTTGGAACGGATGGAAAGGAGATTGGCGGGTTGGAAGCGTATGTATTTGTCGAAAGGAGGCAGGATCACTTTGATTAAGTCCACTTTATCTAGTCTCCCGACTTACTTTTTATCTCTTTTTCCCATTCCGAGATCTGTGGCGATGAGAATTGAAAAGTTACAAAGTGACTTTTTGTGGGGTAGTGAAGCTGGGGGCTCATAAGTTTCATCTCCTTAGTTGGGAGAAGGTGTGTTCTCCCATTCAGTGGGGTGGTTTGGGGCTGAGAAGGATCATTGTGTTCAATAAAGCTTTGTTGGGCAAGTGGTTGTCGAGGTTTGGTACTGAGAGGGATAAATTGTGGAGAAGTGTTATTGCTGCAAAATATGGAATTTCGAGAGGGGGGTGGTTCTCTTTGTCTCCTAGCGCTTCTTATGGGGTGAGCCTTTGGAAACATATCAGTAATGGTTGGGAGGCCTTTTCTGAGCATACGCGGTTTATTTTGGGAGATGGTCAGCGCCTTCGGTTTTGGCATGACAAGTGGTGTGATGGGCAAGTTCTAAGCCGGACATTCCCTTTAGTCTTCTCTTTATCTTCTTGTAAGGAAGCTATGGTGGCGGACTGTATGGAGTTTAATTCTTCGTCCCTAGTGTGGAATTTGCAGTTATCTAGACATGTGAATGATTGGGAGCTGGAGGAGGTTGATGCTTTCTTTTCTCTTCTCTATAAGCAGAGGGGGCGTCAGGATAATGTGGATGTGATGTGGTGGATGGGTTCGAAGAGTGGAGTTTTCTCCGTTAAATCCTTCTATGAGTATCTTATTGGTTATGCGAGTTCTGCCTCTTTCCCTTGGAAGGGGGTTTGGAAGGCGAAGGTCCCTATGCGAGTGTCCTTTTTTGTCTGGGAGGCTACCCATGGGCGCATTATGACTATAGATAACCTCAGGCGAAGGGGTGGTTATGTCACAGAGTGGTGTTATATGTGTAAGGGCGATGGAGAATCAGTTAATCACTTATTATTGCATTGTAAGGTTGCTTGCGATCTTTGGACGTCGATCCTTGGCATCGTCAATGTTCATTGGGTCATGCCTGAAAAGGTCAAGGATGTCTTCTCGTGTTGGGGTAGGAAGTTTAAGGATCCTATTGCCAAGGCCATTTGGGGGATGATACCAGCGTGTGTGTGGTGGTGCCTTTGGAGGGAGAGGAATAGGAGATGCTTCGAAGATTCTGCCCGTTCCGTTAGGAGCCTGCAGGGGGATGTTTTTCTTTCTCTTTTTTTGTGGGCTAATGCTCTTTTGGGGGGATGTTTTGAGGACTATGTTGATTTCCTTAGTTTCTTTATCTGTATGTTTTGAGTGACTTTAGTACAATCTTTGTACTAATTTCGTCTCAGGTCTTTTCCCTTCAATAAAATTTCTTCTTACTTATCAAAAAAAAAAAAGGTTATAAGGAGAAGGGTTGCTAATGACTGGGAGATGCTAGAAATCAGTTGTGTTAAGCAAATGCATTTTGTGAAATATGTTGCTAAATGCTTAATTTCCTGAAAGTTCAGGTAAGCACTGAACTATGGTTGCCCTTGCCATATGATATCCTAACAACCCGACCCCCGCCTTTAGCAATAGCTGCTGGAGAAAGAAGCAAAAGGAGGATCTCTCAATCTAGTAAATGAGTTATGCCTCTTGCTTTCAGCATGTCCACGCATCGGCCCTACGGAGAAGACCATGCAGAGGATAGGGCTAACGTCTTAACATCTGATGAATATAAGTGCAATTGAAATTCCTGGGGAGTTATACATTTGTGTATTGATAAGACCATTCACTATTTCTTGAAGCTCGATCTCTCCCCCAGATGAACCATAGCCAAGAGAAACCATGAACCAGAATAGAAGAGCTTGCCCCGCCCATGAGTAAATATTTCATAGTAGCCTCATTAGACCGTACATCTATCTTGGTATATCCAGATAATAGGCAAGAGCATAAACTAAAACATTCTGGAGCTACAAAGATAGATAAAAACATTCCTCCTAGAGTAGCTGTTAATACAAATAACAGAAATTCTGTTATAACAATTTCTGTACATTCAATGTACTCTACGGATAGAGGAATACATAAAGTTGAACATAGTAAAATAAGAAATTGAAAGATTTCGTTGAAATTGTTCTTTTTCAGATTTTCCGGATTTCATTAGTTTCTTAGCTTGTATGGTTTAGGTGTATCAGTATAGTCCTTTGTACTGTTATCCTTTTTTAATAAAGTTTACTTCACATATAAAAAAAAAATTGACGAAACTTGAGAAGTCTTTTATATTAGTGACAGTCTTCCAATGTTTTATTACTTTTAGTTTTTAAGCTTTAGTTTCTGTACTTCTTTCTTATGATTTGCAGGTTGAGAAGATATTTGGCCCTGGGAATCAATATGTCACTGCTGCAAAAATGATTCTCCAAGTATGCATACTTTTTAATGATGCAGAACTTGCTCTCATGGATGGAATTTGTACGAATGTTGTAGTTGATTGTCACTGAGATGCCTCACTCTATATGCATATAGCTCTAATCTCATTTTTTGACTCTTCTTTTCCTCATCTCTTTTTAATTTCTATTGCAGAACAGTGAAGCCATGATTTCCATTGACATGCCTGCAGGCCCTTCAGAAGTCCTGGTCATTGCTGACAGACATGCCAATCCTGTTCATGTAGCGTCAGATTTACTTTCCCAGGTGAATGCTTATTTGGAAATACTTCTCGAGTTTTCACTGAGAATTTCATGAGGAGAGGTTGGTGCAGTTGCTTTGTTTTGCCTTTTCACATTGTTTAAACGTTGTAGTTGAGAAGCTCAAATGCATGAAAACCCAAGGTCATGCTGCTTTATGATCATGCAAGTCTAGTTTTAGTTAGAGTTCAATCATATCAAGTTTAATTCTCTTTTGTTTGCCAAACCATAAAGGTTAAGTTTAACTTCTTCTTCCTTCTTTCCTGGACATCCAAACAACAATCTATGTTTGGGTAATGTTTTCAAAAACGTTTCTTGGTCTGGGAACAGTTTTTCATCCAAACATGCTTTTTTCACAGAAATAGAGGTGAATGATGATATGAATTATCATACCCTTCGTAATGTCTCCTCCAGACTACCAACTTTGGCCTATAGTCTCTTGAACTAAAAATTTGCAATGTACCCTCGTTTAATATTTGATTGTCAAGATAGCCAAAAAGTAGGTCACATGGAATAGTTGGCTGGATCTTAATGGGGGGTACATATTGAAGTGTTTTCGTAGTTGGAGGATGCAACATGATGAAGTTGAGAGTCTGATTGGACATTGTAAAAAGTATAGTAGTTTAGGGTGTGAAGTGGAATCTCAGGTTTTAATATGGCATGTGTGGATGGTGGATTCTCTTTTAGTGTCCTAATTTTTGCTTAATTTAACTCAAGTGGTTTAATTTGCATTTAGTTCGTTTTGTTGTCTTTTCTTGTATGCTTTTTCTGTGTACACTACTTATCAGAAAGAAAAGGGGAAGATAGTGGGGGGAGACATGTCCTTTGAACTAGTCTATGATAGATAGTTCTTCCAATTTTCTTAGTCCTAAAATTTGTGGTGCTCCATGGATAAGAGGCCCATCTACTGTCTGCTTGTATCCCTATCATGTCGTTGCTGGGAAGTTGTGATTTCTACTCTGTTCCTTCTAAAACTTCAGTCTTTCACTTAATAAAGTTTACCTTACTTATCAAAAAAAAAAAACTTCAGTCTTTCACTATGTCCACCCTTCCTCAGTATGAGACATAGCAGGTTAGAAAAGCCCAAATGTGTTATTGGATGAGGTAGCTACCTAAGTCATATTGAATACAGCTCGTGAATGCTACAATAAAGGTAATATGGAAAATGCTGGGTTTCGAGTGATAGGATTTGCTTGTCAGAAGCAGTTAAGTGGACTTGGACTTTTTTTGTTCCTACGGTGGTTATTAGTAGACATACAAGAATCAATGACTAATCATGTATATGTATGAAAGGGCCACTAGTATAAATTGTCAGAATCTTGTCAAGAGACACATTTTGATCCACATGATAAGAGATATCTAACTTACGTCAAGAAAAGTGAATACCATTCATCATCCAATTTCTTTTATCAGGTGAATATGTAGCTCCTGTACCTGCACTACATAGTCATGCTGTTGAGTCAAGGGCTTTAGGAGCAAAAGGATTGTACGATCATATTACACTTTCGATCAGACTTTTATAAAAATATTAAGTTCTCATAGAGTGACACAGTACTTGTTATTTAATTGCTGGGTGCGGCAGCTTGATTTAGTAGAATTAGATGAGTGAATTGCACTGTTTTAACTCTTCCACCTGTCTGGAATAGTTAGAGGAACATCTGTTATTGGTAATGAAGCTCAGTACATTGCACCTTGGCAGACTTATTTTACTAGTGAAAAATATTTTTCCATAACTGTTTAGGGGAGCTTGTAACTGAAGACCATTTCTGAACTACTCTTTTTTGTTGTCATCATTAATATTAACGAGAAAGAGAAAAGAAGCGAAGTTAGTACAAAGACTGTACTAAAGTCACTCAAAGCATACAAATAAAGAATCTAAGGAAATCGTCATAGTCCACAAAACAACCCCCCCAACAAAGCATTAGCCCAAAGGAAAAGAGAAAGAAACACTTCGCCCTGCAAGCTCCTTAGAGATCTGTCCGAATCTTCGAAACACCTTTTATTCCGCTCCCCCCAAAGGCACCACCATACACACGCTGAAATCATCCCCCAAATAGCCTTGGCAGAAGGATCCTTAAAATTCCTACCCCAGGAAGATAAAACATTCTCCACCTTTTCCGGCATGACCCAATGAATATTCAAGATACCAAGGACCGACGTCCAAAGACCTCTAGCAGCCGTGCAATGCAATAGCAGATGATGAACTGATTCGCCGTCTCCCTTACACATGTAACACCACTCTGTGACATAAAGACCCCGTCTTCTGAGGTTATCAATAGTCAAAATACGCCCATGGACAGCCTCCCAAACAAAGAAAGACACTCGCATAGGGACCTTGCCTTGCAAACCCCCTGCCAAGGGAAAGAGACAGAACCAGCATAACCAGAAAGAGAATCATAGAAGGATTTAACAGAAAAAACACCAGTCTTCGAACCCACCCACCACATCACATCTGCGCACCCTCTACGAACCCTCTGCTCATAAAGGAGAGAAAAGAAGTCATCAACCTCCTCCAATTCCCAATCATTCACAGATCTAGAGAACTGCAAATTCCACACTAAGGAAGAAGAATCAAACTCCAAACACTCCACCACCATAGCTTCCTTACAAGAGGACAAAGAGAAGACTAAAGGGAAGGACTGGCTTAGAACTCGCCCACCGCACCACCTATCATGCCAAAAACTGAGACGCTGACCATCTCCCAATACAAACCGAGTATGCTCAGAAAAAGAATCCCAGCCATTACTGATATGTTTCCAAAGGCTGACCCCATAGGAACTATAGTGAAAGTTGCGTTCACTATCTATAGATTCACATCGTTATTGATTTCACTTTCTCTTTGACATCCATTTTGTTATTAGGTGCACCTAGGATTAATGGTAGATACTTGACACCATTTATCCATGATATACATTTCTCTTAACCTTTTGTCTTCAGTTAGACACCCTCTTTCTTTTATTTGTGTTTTGATAACTAATTTTCATTTTCAGGCTGAGCATGGTCCTGATAGTCAGGTTGTTCTTGTAATCTCTGGGGATGGTGTCGATCTAAGAGCTATCGAGGAGGAGATCAGCAAGCAGTGTGAAAGCCTTCCAAGGGGAGAGATTGCTTCAAAAGCATTGAGCCACAGTTACACGGTGTATGCTCGTGATATGGATGAGGTTAGTCCTTTTATTGTGAATGGACATTTCCATGCTAGAATTAGAGCCTTCCATTGGGTATTGGTACTGTGGTAGGGTACATGCCTGTTAATAACATGTAAGAATACCTTCAAAGGTCTCATAACTTGGGGATTTCTGGGGCATGCATTACCTGAATGAGGGTGTCAGTTTGGTTTTTGACGCTGTTACAGGTCAGATTTTATTGGCTTTTTATTTTTGTCATGAAAAAACTGTTGCTTCCTTTATGTGGCCCACTTGTGAATTGTAAGTGTCTACATCCCATTCTATCTTAGATACTCTTAAGGCTCTCTGCTATACTTTTGGAACTTTAAATGCAATAAATAAAAATTATTTTACTAGTATCACTCTCTTTTGATTTGGAAATTTGTGCATTCAATCATGTTCATATCTTATGAGATATTGGTTTGCTTGTACAATTTTAGACTGTTACTTTTCTGTTTTCGAAATAACAACATTATAAGTCTTTTCAGGCACTCTCGTTTTCAAACGTATATGCACCTGAGCATCTGATTATTAATGTCAAGGACGCAGAAAAGTGGGAGAATTTCATTGAGAACGCAGGTGAATCTTGTAATTTGAGATCACAGTTATTATTATTTTTTCCTTGACAACATTAGAACATTTTATTGCTATCCGGTCAACCATTGTCACAAACAAGGATTGCTCTTGGGAGAGAGCATACATTAATACATCCACAATGTCTGTTGGTTGCACTCCAATTAGCAACAAAATGTGCCATATAATTCCCTTCTTGCGGCGTCCACAAAAATTTCCACTTTGGATGTCATCAAGCATTGTCCTGAGATCACAGTTATTTGTATCATAGGTAGTAATCGTTACTGGTGACCTGCATTTGGTATGTTTAGAGGGGGGTGCTGAGGCTCCTTCAACACACTCTGTGGGTGATGGGGTGTTTGTTTTGAGTGCCGATTTGGGTGGTACAGAGGCCATGCAGTTGGTAGCTTTCGAGGGTGGTGTTGTGGTTCATTCACCACATCCAGTGGGTGATGGGGGTGGTTGTTTCTTTGGGACTCGAAGAGGGAGGGGGCGAGGGGTCTTCTGAGCTTCTTTGGGAACCTTTGCAGGTTCATTATCCTAAGTCTAAGTGGGTGTTGAATATGGTGTCCTCTTTTAGGAAAATGGTGGGAGTGTCTTGTGAGGGGTATGAAGACAAACTGATGGAGTTGTTTGAAGAGTTGGAACAAGATAGGGCTGACATAAGGGGTAGGGTATCTCATTGTCGATCGGGGGGCAAGTTAGTAAGGGAAATGAAAGCTTTGGTGTCCTCAATTAATTACGAAGGAAAACTGGCGGGTTTCTAGGAGGAGCAGGTTAGGTGGGAGGGTTATTCCGGTTGTTAATGCAGCCTAGAATCCTGAGTTGGAATGTCCGGGGCCTTAATGACTCTATTAAGTGCTCTAGGATTGAGAATTTAGTTCGTAGTTGGAAGCCGGTTCTTGTGTGTTTACAGGAGACTAAAATTGAGGATGTTTCGAGGGCTCTAGTGAGACGTTTGTGTGGGGGGGTCCTCATGTGAGGTGGAGTAGTTTGCCAGCGGAGGGTGCTTTAGGTGGGATTTTAATATTATGGGATTCTCGTGTTTTGGAGATGGTCAATGTTTGTATGGGGATTTATTCTCTGTCTGTGCTCTTTAAGAATGTGGAGGATGGTTATGCTTGGGCTTTCTCTGGGGTGTATGGTCCTAATGGTGACTTCCTTCGTAGATTGTTATGGGATGAGTTGGCTGGTGTTTTCTCATGGTGGAATGCACCGTGTGTATTGGTGGGGATTTTAATGTCACTCGTTTTCCGGGTGAGAGGTCTGGCTTGGGTGGCTTTGGGAGATCGATGACTGAATTTTCAGATTTTATCTCTGAGATTGGGCTGGTCGATGCTCCGCTGGTTGGTGGTTTATTCACATGGTCTAATAACCGCTCTTGGTCCAGGATTGATCGATTCCTCTTTAGTCCAGAGTGAGAGTTTGTTCCCGAGGATTATCCAGCGTCGTTTGCCTCGTCTGTATTTGGATCACTTTCCAATTTTGTTGGAGGATGCTTCAGCCGGGGGTGGTAAAACACCTTTCAAATTTGAAAATATGTGGTTGAAGGTGGAGGGGTTTGTGGATCGTATTCGGGAATGGTGGAGTAGTTATGATTTCGCGGGGTCTCCTAGTTTTGTGCTCAGTTTGAAATTGAAGGCTCTGAAACAAGATTTAAAAGATTGGAATAAAAACGTTTTTGGTGATCTCTCTTCTCGGAAGACGTCTTTGTTGAGGGATATATCTGTGCTAGATGAGCTGGATGAGGAGGGTCGTCTGGATAATGGGGGTGTCGATAGGAAGTTGGATATCATGAGGGAGTTGGATCAATTGCTTGATTTGGAGGAAGTGAGTTGGAGGCAGAAATCACGGGCTTTGTCGCTCAAGGAGGGGGATAGGTGTACAAAATTCTTCCATCGTTGCAAATTCTCATAGAAAAACAAACGCTATCTCTCGTCTTTAGGTGGATGGGGAGTTGGTGGAAGACCCTGTGGATATTTCTTTGAGGATTGTTAGCTTTTATTCTTCTTTGTATGCAGAGCCTTATCAATGGAGACCTTCCTTGGATGGGTTGGATTTCGATATGATTTCGGAGGAAGAGGCGGGGTGGTTAGAAAGACCCTTTGAGGAGGATGAGGTGTCTGGGGTGGTAAGAGGTCTTAATGGAGATAAAGCTCCTAGGCCGGATGGTTTCTCGTTAGCGTTCTATCAGACTTGTTGGGAGGTTATAAAGGAGGATGTTCTTTCGTTTTCAATGAATTTTTTCGGGATGGTAGATTTGTCCAAAGTCTGAATTCTACTTTTCTTGTTCTTATCCTGAAAAAACCGGGAGCAGTTGAGTTGAAAGATTTTCGTCCCATCAGCCTCGTGGGAGGAATCTATAAGATTCTAGCTAAGGTCTTGGCAAATAGACTGAAGTGTACGCTGAATAAGATCATTTCACCTACTCAGAGTGCTTTTGTGGAGGGACGGCAGATTCTGGATTCTGTCTTGATAGCCAACGAGTGTATTGACTCTAGGTTGAAAATGGGAGCACCGGGTTTGTTGTGTAAGTTGGATATTCACAAAGCCTATGACCATGTCAATTGGAATTTTCTTCTGTATTTATTGCGCAGATGTGGCTTTGGTGACAGGTGGTGCAGCTGGATTGCTTTTTGCATTTCTTCGGTCAGATTTTCAGTCCTGGTGAATGGATCCCCGCAAGGTTTTTTTGTTCTCGGGGCTTGAGGCAAGGAGACCCTCTCTCTCCTTTTTTGTTTGTCATTGTTATGGAGGCTCTTTCTCGTATGATGGCGCAATGTGTTTTGCATGGTGTTATTGATGATTTTAAGGTTGGTGGTGCGAGTAGTGTGGCTACTCGTGTTTCCCACTTGCTTTTTGCGGATGATACTTTAATTCTGTGTGGGGCTGAGGATGCTCAGATTCGTAGCATTCGTTGTTTGCTATTATGTTTTGAAGCGGTTGAAGGTGAATCTGTCCAAGTCTGAGGTTATTCCTATTGGTACTGTTGGTAATGTGCAGAGGCTGACTTCTTTGTTGGGTTGTAGGCTTTCAGCTTTGCCTATGACTTATCTGGGGCTTCCTTTGGGTGCTCGATACAAAAGTGTGCAGATTTGGGATGACATTTTGGAGAGGATGGAAAGGAGGTTGGAGGGATGGAAGCGTATGTATTTGTCGAAAGGAGGTAGGATCACTTTGATTAAGTCCACCTTATCTAGTCTTCCGACATACTTCTTATCTCTTTTCCCCATTCCGAGATCTGTGGCAATGAGAATTGAAAAGTTACAAAGGGACTTGTTGTGGGGTAGTGAAGATGGTGTTTATAAGTTTCATCTCCTTAGTTGGGCGAAGGTGTGTTTTCCAATTCGTTGTGGTGGGTTGGGGCTTAGGAGGATCACTGTGTTCAATAAAGCGTTGTTGGGCAAGTGGTTGTGGAGGTTTGGCATTGAGAGGGATAAATTGTGGAGATGTGTTATTGCTGCAAAATATGGAACTACGGGTGGTGGGTGGTTCTCTCTGTCTTCCAGCGCTTCATATGGGGTGAGCCTCTGGAAACATATCAGTAATGGTTGGGATTCTTTTTCTGAGCATACTCGGTTTGTTTTGGGAGACGGTCAGCGCCTTAGGTTTTGGCATGACAAGTGGTGTGATGGGCGAGTTCTAAGCCGATCCTTCCCTTTTGTCTTCACTTTGTCCTCTCGTAAGGAAGCTATGGTGGCGGAGTGTATGGAGTTTGATTCTTCTTCCCTAGTGTGGAATTTGCAGTTCTCTAGACATGTGAATGATTGGGAACTGGAGGAGGTTGATGCCTTATTTTCTCTCCTCTATGAGCAGAGGGTGCGTAATGGTAGTGTGGATGTGATGTGGTGGGTGGGTTCGAATAGTGGAGTTTTCTCTGTTAAATCCTTTTATGATTATCTTTCCGGTTATGCGAGTTCTGTCTCTTTCCCTTGGAAGGGGGTTTGGAAGGCGGAGGTCCCTATGCGCGTGTCTTTCTTTGTCTGGGAGGCTACCCATGGGCGTATTTTGACTATTGATAATCTCAGAAGAAGGGGTGGTTATGTCACAGAGTGGTGTTATATGTGTAAGGGAGATGACAAATCAGTTAATCATCTGTTATTGCATTGCACGGTTGCTCGAGGCCTTTGGATGTCAATCCTTGGCATCTTCAATGTTCATTGGGTTATGCCTGAAAAGGTGGAGGATGTCTTCTCTTGTTGGGGTAGGAAGTTTAAGGATCCTTTAGCCAAGGCTATTTGGGGGATGATTCCAGTGTGTGTGTGGTGGTGCCTTTGGAGGGAGCAGAATAGGAGGTGCTTCGAAGATTCTTCCCGATCCCTAAGGAGCTTGCAGGGCGATGTGTTTCTTTCTCTTTTCTTGTGGGCTAATGCTTTGTTGGGTGGTTGTTTTGAGGACTATGTTGATTTCCTTAGTTTCTTTATTTGTATGCTTTGAGTGACTTCAGTACAACCTTTGTACTGATTTCGCCTCTTGTCTCTTTCTTTTTAATAAAATTCATCTTACTTATCAAAAAAAAAAAGTAATCGTTACTGGTGCATTAGTACCTTTGGTGCTACTAATGGTTTTTACATAATGTTTGGTCCTGCTTGAGTGAAGTTCTAGGGTGGCTGTATGATGTGGGTCTTATATTTTGCACTTTTGCATAATGTGGCTACTGTTGTAACATGAGCTGTTGCACTCGCGCTAGCTAACCTGAGGTTTTACCGTCTTAGCAGACAATGAACACATGCACTTACTCTTGGTAACTGAGATTTTTACTCCAATACCAGACAATGGCTCTTACATTTGATGCCATACGGGGTCTCTACCTAGCCTGTCGGACTTTCGTGTGATATTATGGAGGAAAATTACTTCAATGGTCGCTGTGATTTACATACTTACCAAATCGGTCCTTGTCATAGATCTTTGTGCTCCTCTAATCTATGAAATTGCTTCTTGTTTAAACAAATTCTGTCAATTTTTCCCGAGGGAGACAATGTGAAATGACAATCTAACATCCTACGTAGTGGGCAGCCCTTTGGGAGTGAATAGGAAGTCTCGCTCACTGGGGGGGGGGGGGGGAGGGCCCCATCACATCAAAGGGGCTGAGTGGTTTTCCTTTCTGTTCTGAATCATTGTCATTTTCATTGGACTGTGAATAGATCCTTCTGGAATGATAACTGGAAGAGCCAAAGTATAGCAGAGACTGTCTGCGTTTATTCATATTCCTTCCCATATCTTTTAAGGTTTATCCTCTGCTTGATTCCTTTTGCAGGTTCTGTATTTTTAGGGCAGTGGACTCCGGAGAGCGTGGGAGATTACGCAAGCGGGACGAACCATGTCCTTCCGACATATGGTTATGCAAGGATGTACAGCGGGGTGTCGTTAGACTCCTTCCTGAAGTATATGACCGTACAATCTTTGACGGAGGAAGGTCTGATAAAGCTTGGCCCCTACGTGGTGGCAATGGCTGAAGTTGAGGGATTGGAGGCCCACAAAAGAGCTGTAACTCTTAGGCTTCAGGATATTGAAGCTAAGCAGGTTTCTGGTATGAGATGATGTACGTTTGTCCTTTTCAAAACGTGGCCTCAATAATTTTATACTGTGTTTTGATGACAAGAGGGAAATGTAGTTTGTTATCTTGTTAAATGTCTCTTTCCTTTGTTTTTGTAATGAACACCTTAACCAAAGTATTTTGAATGTTGATATGGTGCTTGAATCCATTGTGTTTTGCTTATCCATTTTCATTTTACATTGTTTAAATTCAAAGTCTTACCCAATTAAAAGAAGATAACGTCTCATATTGAATAATGTAAAATAAGAGATTACCACTCGCAGGTAATTTTCCTGAGATATAGAGCAAGAACGTGCTCACCACGTTCAGCTGCTTGAGAAGAGCTTGAGGATGTACCAGCTAAAAGGATTTTATTTGACATGCCGAGCGGACGATTCAAGATATACACATGGTGCAGCGTTGTCATAACAATAAGTTCAACTCCAAACTACAACGCTCTTTTAGATATTCAAGATAAGCACATGATATAATATCTTTGAAAGGAGGAGATAAAAGTGTTGTTTGGCCATGTGAAAATTCAACAAAAACTCCCAACTCATTTTTTTTTTAAAAAAAGTTCTTTCAAATCTTTTCTCTCCGCACTTTTTCATCAATCACCAACACCTTTTCATTAAAAAAATTTCAGCAAATCATCTCCCTCTATACTTCTATACTAACTAATAAAAATTAATCTGCAATCAAATATCTTTAAAAATTTTCGTAATCTTTTTACAAATTCCAATAAAACTCCAATCTATACTGATGTTCACACTACTATCAAATGTTCTACGAATTTGGAAATTTTTTTGCAACTGACCATCACCTTGATACAACGCACGAAGGCTTGAAATATCAAAAGGATAAGCAATGCTTCCAAGTACTAGAGAAGCTTTACTTGTGATTTTTTGGGCTCATAATGCACAACTCAAGTTTTTTTAAGGGAGCAACACTAAAATTCAAAGTGTTTTTTTTAAGGCTTAGCATCCAAAACCTATAATCAAGACATTCCTTACTAAGGTTCTCCTAACCTCACTGTCCACACTCATATCTCAAGATTTCAAGGTACAAGAGAACCTTTATAATGATTGGAAGTTTAAGCTAATAAAGAATGACTATAGGTAGCTAGATCTACTAATAAAGTACAAATGGGTAAAGAATAACCAATGATGAAATAATGAAATAGAGAGAACTCTTCTAGGGTTTGAAGAGGATGACTATCCAAATCTCTATTAAATCTCTCTCCTTGAGTGCTTTTGTAGTCATAAACCTTTTCCTTCTATTGGAGTGCATTTAATGCGAAAAGAACGGTTTGAAAAGTTGATTTTCGATCTTTTTAAAGTTGACACTGCCGCATGTAGTTGACTATATTAGCCCATGTTGTCCACTCATTGTGATAGATTCAAATTTCTTCTTCCGCAGAATTGTATGAGTCGACTCGTTGTCTTCCTAGAGTCCACTCATGTTCTGATTTTGACTTCCAGTATCTTTAAGGTTTAATTTTTGACCTTTAGAGCTTTGACTTTTCAGCATATAGTACTCCTTGAGGTATGTAGTTTGACTACTTGAGGCATGTAGTTGACTATATCAACACAAATTTTTGCAAATTGAACTTTTCGACTTTGGAAATATTTTGACCTTTTAAATATACATTCAGTATGAACATATACTCAAATTAATCTTAATAATGCAATAGAATAACATCATATTAAGCATTAATAATCAAGATTGACATCATTCATCAGACTTCTCATAAAAACAAACTTTTACAAGTGTTGGAATCTCTTGAAATGAGATATAATAGTTTGTTATCATCAAAATCAAATTAAAAAATTTGTCATGTAACCTTAGGTCTAACATATGTTGGCTTTTAGTCACAATCAATGTTTTGATGATAACAATAGAAGTAATTGAGATGTGAAGCAAAGCGGATCCAAAATGAGCACAGAGCGATCAAGCGACACCACCTTCAATGAAAATGCTCTTAAAGTGAAGACTCAAGATGCTAGGGTAATCTTTGTAACTCTAAGACTTCATCTTTAACAAGGATTTCAATCACACACATGCATAAGTCTTCAAAACTTGCATAAACCGTTTTAACGTTTGTTGAAAAATTAAAACCTTTTTATTGGCTTCAAAATATCCCAAATATACTCCCAAACCTTTTTTATATACTTATGAGAAGTTAGAGTTTAAAATTGGGTATTTTAAGTTGGTCAAAATCGAGTTTTTAAATCAACCGGATTATGTGTTAAGTTGAGGAGGTCGACCGGCTTATGAAGCGGTCGACCGGTTCTACGACCGCTTGGTATAGCGGTCGACCGATAGCATTTATTAAAGAACCGTTAAGCTTCTGACAATATGACCGTTTTGTAACAGTAACTTGAAGCGGTTGACCGACTCATTTTAACAGATCACTCCTAACGGCTATTAACAACTATTTTTCTTATGAGGCTTATATAAAGCCATTCCCACGCCTTTGGAACATAAATAAATCGTCCAAAATCATTTTACAAAGGCTAAGAGTGATAAAAAACCTTCCAATCCTTATTCAAACATCATTCACACATAATCTTCATTTTCACATCCTTGTTATTGTGTGAAGCCTAAGAGCTAGTTATTTCTCATTGTAATATCTACTCCATCAAGAAAGTTTTAGAGGGAAATTTCGTTCAACCATATACATTACTAAGAGAGTGATTCTCTTGTATCCTTTCGGTGAAGGTTGTTCATCGAAAGGAGTTCGGAGAGGTTTGTTCTCAAACTCGTTCTTGAGGCTTGAAGAGGATTTTATCAAGTTCAAGTGTAAGGAAACATTTCCCTTGGTTGAAGGGAGAATAGTGGAGAAACCTCAAGACTCGGTAAAGGAGCTTGAGGGGTGGACGTAGGCGGGCTTGCCGAACCACCTAAAATATTGTGTTTGCTTCTCTTCCCTTGTCTCCTTTATTTGTGCTCTAGTTTATAGCTTTAAAGTTTTCACTTGTGCATTTAGGTTGCAATACATACTCTTGTGTTTAATCCTTTATTGCAATCAATCTCATTTGTGAGACTTGTAGCTAGCAAACACATTCTTTAGGGTAGATTTCAAAAAAGTTTTGAAACCCAATTCACACCCCTCTTGGGTTGCCTTAATCCTAGGAATATCAACATATAGAGAAATGTACAATCACGGAAGGGACCAATGGCAACAGAAGTAAAAAAAAAAAATCTAATTGTATTAAATATCACAATGGTCATATTTGTTTATTCTTAGGTAAATATTGTATAGCTTGATTCTGGCCTATTATTTCCTTTTCTATAAGTACCATTATGGGAACAATCTCTCGATTATGTAATATATATTTCGTTGTAATCATACCTTATAAATCAATGAGAATAGTTTTGCACAATTCAACTTTTACGTCTCTGCAAAACCTAATATGATATCAAAGCTATAAAAAAATCTTGTTTTTATTTTACTCACCATGGACAATGTCGCACCTTTCTCTCCTCTAGTCCTTGTTCCCACTTAGTTGGATGTTAGTTCTTCTTATTTTCTCCATTCCTATGATTATTCAGGAGCTACTTTAGTCTCTTCTCTTCTTAATGGAGATAACTATCTCAATGGCACAGAGGCATGAAAATGGATTTGAATGCCAAGCATAAACTTAGTTTTGTTGATGGATCTCTTACAAAACCAAGTTCCCCTGCCGATGTCCCATTGTGGGAGTGTTGTAACGACATGGTTTTGTCTTGGATTCTCAATTCCATTGACAAAACTATTGTTGACAGCCTCCTCTACCATGATAGCCCCAAATATGTTTAGCTTGATCTTCGTGAACGGTTTTCTCAATCCAACACTCTCCGCATTTTCCAACACCAATGTGATATCTCCAACCTTACCCAAGACACCAGATCTCTCTCCAAATACTTCACAGCTCTCAAATCATACTAGGATGAACTCAACGTCCTTCAACCCCTTCCATCTTGCACCTGTGAGGCTCTCAAAGAAACTCAGTCCTTGCTTGATACAGAAATACTTTTCTAGTTTCTCACCGGGTCTCCATGAATCCTACAGACCAATTTGAACCTAACTCCTCGTTACAGATCCCTTGCCTACTCTGTCCAAAATCTACTCCATCATTCATCAAGAGGAAAACAACGTTTGATGCATCTCCCTTCTCCTCAACCTAACGCCACCGCCAGATATCTTCACCGGAACACCTTCCGCTCCCCATATCCACGTGGCAGAGGCTGCCCTAAGTGTACCCCTGCCATCGGGATGGCCATTGACAGGAGACCTGCTACAGTCTCCATGGCTACCCAGTCGGCCATAGATCCTCTTATTTTCCTCCTCCCAGTTACGTTGCTGTCCAGTACCCCTCAACTCCGGCGGCACACCAGGTCTCTGCATCCAGCTGCACTCATTTGGACAATAACATCTCTTTTACATAGGAGCCTCTCGGTCTTTTGACTGCACAAATGAATCAACTTATGGATTTTTTGGCTTCCAAAAATGCTCATGCAATCAATCCATCTTCCACATTTATCCCTGTAGTTAACACATATGTTAACTTTGTTGGTAAAATTGTCTTTTGTCACTCTATCTCTTTACTTCCCACTGACGAAAGGATAATCTATTTTGGCGCTTCTGATCAAATGATTTCACACACCTCTACTATCTCTAATATTCAATCTCTTATTCGGCCTTGTCCTATTAAATTACCTAATATGAGATTGTGTCAATCACACAATCTGGTACTCCTCCTTTATCTTCTAATTTCACTCTTGATAATGTTTTAATTGTTCCTCAATTTAAATTCAACTTTATATCTATTAGTAAAATTACATATGCTCTTAAATGTGTTGCCATTTTGTTCCCATCTTTTTGTGTTCTTCAGGACCTTGCAACGAAGAGGCTGATTGACTATATTATTGCAAACCTGTTTCTGCTTCCGCATTCCAGTCCTCTTGTGCCTCGTCCCCTATTTTATGGGATGCTCACCTAGGTCACCCTTCTTTACAGTGTATTTTAAACATTTTTAATATTTTCATTAATTTTGATTTCCATCTTAATTTTTGTTCTAGAGCCAAACACATTCGTTCACACTCTCGCTTCTCACCGTGAAAAATTTTCTCTGCAAGCTCGCTGTTGCACTTTCCTTGGATATCCTCCACATCATAGTGCTTATCGTGTCTATGATCTTGATCACAACCTCTATCCCTCCCCTACTCCCGTTATCCCTTTACCTACTATTCTTGAGCTCCCAATTTCCCCTTCTCCCATCCTCCTCTCCCTTCTTCACTCATGCCTATCTCCTCCCCTTGTCCTACTACATACTTTGTTGCTATCTGTCATGACCATTGGCAAGATGCTATGCAAGCTGAGCTCAATGCACTCGGATCTAACCACACTTGGACTTTTCAACCTTTCATTCCAAGTAAGAAACTCATTGGCTGTAAATGAGTTTTCAAAACCAAACATTGAGCTGATAGTTCAATTGAATGCTATAAAGACCGTTTGGTTGCCAAAGGTTACACTCAAGTAGAAGGCTCGATTATCATGACACTTTCGTACTTGTCGCTAAACTTGTCACTGTTCCCTGTGTTCTTGCAATCGTCGGGACACTTCATCAACTGGATGACAACAACGCTTTCCTCCATTGTAACCTCAATGAAGAAGTTTACATAACACCCCTGTCTATTGTTGTAAAGTGGAGTCTTATGTTTGTCGTTTGTAGAAATCCATTTATGGCCTCAAGCGAGCTCTTGAAACTGGTTCTCCAAAATATCTTATGTTCTATTGGACGCTGGTTTTCAACAATCTCAAGCCAATCACTCCCTCTTTGTGTTTTTTCATCTTTCACCCTAATCCTTGTTTATGTTGACGATGCTCTTTTGGTAGGCAAAGATCTCTCTCACATTCAACACCTCAAAGAGTTTCTTAGTCAACGCTTCAAAATTAAAGATCTTGGATCTTCAAAATATTTTTTGGGCCTCGAAATCACTTAATCACCCACTGGCATTTTGCTCAACTAACGGAAATACACATTGGACATCCTTTTCGGCAGTGGCCAACACGGATCTCGACCGACACACACCCCTATGGATTAAAATCTCGAGCTCACGGACTCTGATGGACTATTTTTACTCGACTCATTTACCTCACCATCACACGCCCGAATATTGTCTTCTCGGTTACTCTTCTCAGCCAATTCATGCATGCTCCTCACCAATCACATAACGCCGCCGCCATCCTAATTCTTCGGAAAACCACCCCTAGTCAAGGTATTTCTTATCCCATTAAAATTAATTTTCATGTCTTTGCCTACTCCAACTTAGACTGGGCTAGCTGTCCTACTACACGACGTTCCACCACCGGCTTCTTCTTACAACTTGGCACCAGTCCCATCTCTTAGCCCACAAAGAAACAACCTAGTGTATCACCTTCCTCCACTGAAGCGGGATATTGTGTCATGGCATCTACCACTTGTGAACTCACATTGCTCCGATCACTTCTCCAAGATCTCCAAGTTCCATCTTCCCATCCCATGCGCCTATACTGTGACAATCAAGCATCCCTACACATTGCCAAAAATCCCGATTTCCACAAGCGCACCTAACATATCGAAATTGATTGCCACATTGTTCTCAAAAAGCTTTGCAATTGTCTTCTCACTACGTCTCACGTTCCCACTTCCAATCAAATATTCGACATTTTCACCAAAGCACTAGATCGTTTGTTATTTTACCACTTATCTGGCAAGTTAGGCATTACGGACCTTCATGCGCCAAGTTGAGAGGGAGTATTAAATATCACAACGGTCATATTTCTTTATTCTTAGATAAATATTGTATAGCTTGATTCTAGCCTATTATTTCCTTTCCTATTAGCACCCCGATTATGTAATATATATTTCGTTGAATCCTACCTTCTAAATCAATGAGAATAGTTTTGTACAATTCAACTTCCACATCTCTACAAAACCTAAAAAATTGGATTATCTTTAATGCTACCAACTATTTAATCGTTGGAGGAACATTTTGGTCTTGGTAATCAAGCGCAGGACATTGAAACTAGGCAGAGTTATTTTATTTCTGAAAAATATTCTTCCATAATAGTTTAGTCAAGCCTGTGACTGAAGACTATTTCTGAATTACCGTTTTTGTAATACCCCGACCTATTAGCCTTGGCAAAAGAAAAACAAGTGGAGCATTTCGAAATGTTTGTTTTCTTATTTCCGTAAGTTGCCGAAGTATTCAACTTCTCCTGGTTAATTTTCTTTCCCAGCTGAACTCCCCTTTTTCTTTATTTTTCAATGTTTGTTTTCAAAATGCAAAATTTGCCCTTAAACAATCCCAAGATTTAATGCCCTAATTTTCAAAACCCTTGATTTAGTCTTGTAAATTTATGTTTTTTTCAATGGGCCATTTGAAGTTTCTCTCCATCTCCCTCTTTCTCTGCATATAATGATGTCCCTTATAAATCAACTTATGAAACAACAAAGGAAGTATTTTTCACAAGGTCACATATATACTACTAGGAATTGCAATATATAGCTGATGTCAAAATCGTAAAAAAAAAGAACCTTAGGGTTAAAGGATCCTCAAGAATATGGGATGATCGGGAATCCTCAAAATAGTATCGGTAAAGCTTGGAATATTATGGAAAGTCGAGAATCACACTCTAACTTAGACAAACTAACTTACACACTCAAATATATAAGTTCATCACCGAAGTAGAAATACAACAGGATACAAAAAATCACCAACCAACCAATGTAATCCAATATGAGATACAGAGCAAGAACTTGTCATCTATCTAAATCTACCAAAAGATAAGATTTTGGAGAATAAATACATCATCAAAAAGTCATAGGCTCAATTCATGAAAACACTCAATTAATCTCTTTTCATTCGTAGACATGAGACATAAATAGTATAGCTTGGAACAACCCCAAGCATAGGTAATTGAGAATTTTATCTTCCAATATATTATAAGACATGTTGAGAAGCCAAATAGACAACTAAAAAAAAGAAAATCATCCAAAAATCGCAATAACTCAGATATAACTAGTTGTTAGTTAGACCTCTTTGGAGTAATTTTATCATAACTTTCTCTGAAAAACTACAAATCGCACAATGTTTGATGCGTTGGTAACTAGAATACTCCTTTATCAATTGTAATTTACCCAATATTGTTTAATAAATCCAAACTATTATTGTAAACCTAATGCTCATACCAGCTAATAGCAAAACTTCAACTGAAAATGTTAATAACATCTATCTCTAGACAATGAAATCTCAAATGACTTAAGAAAAAAATAGATAGCATTAGTGGTATATGATATATAGGTCTAGATCTAGGTTCATATCATCTTACTCGATATAAATTAGTGTGATCATTGTGGGTGTTTGATCTATAGCAAAGTGACCTTTCTAGGTAAAAGTCGTGCACGTGTGAAGATCCAATTGTTTAACCATACACATATTTGTTGCCTAGTCCATTAACCATTATCCCTTTGCATTATGAATACTGATGATGAACCTCGCACCTCAAATTAACCACTATCAGATTCTGTTTGAGTGATAAAACAAATGTTGTATTCCATTCAATTGTATGTATAAAAAAATGCTTTCCATGTGAATAGTGGTTATCATGCTTTTTACCATATTATTGGAGACATGATTGGAATGAATTGAAGTAACAAAAGTTGATCTTTTTTCCATTGGGTTATTGAGACAAAAGTAACGTATACAATTATTTCTAGCTAACATTAATTTTACTTTTAAATGACCTGATGTACTGCTAGCTCTTGAGATATTGGAAGAAACTAAATGTTTACTAAAAATTTCAAAGAAAAAAAGAGTGGCATGGTACATTAACTATAGTGAAAGTTGCGCTTGCTATCAATAAATTCATATTGTTATTGATTTCATTTCCTCTACGACATTTGATACCATTTCTCTTAACCTTTTATCTTCAATTAGACGCACCCTCTTTTTGTCATTTGTGTTCTCTTGCTTGACATGTTGGATTAAAAAGTAGAGTTTTAGATGATCATATGCATAACAAACTATCCCAGCTTTAGACGAATGCTTGTACCTCTCAATAATCTCTTGGATAACAAATTTTAATTTTCAGGTTGAGTCTTGATAGTCAGATTGTTCTTGTAATCTCTAGGGATGGTGTGTATCTAAGAGCTATAGAGAAGGAGATCAACAAGTAGTGCGAAAGACTTCTGAAGGGAGAGATTGTTTTGAAAGCATTAAGGTTAGCCCTTTAATTATGAATGGACATTTCCAAGCTAGAATAAGAGCCTTCCATTGGGCACTGGTATGGTGGTACAGTACATGCCTGTTAATAATAAAGAAGGTTTCGGGTCTAACTCCTTCAATCTTATAGGTTTTAAGAAAGACTCAAATTTTGTTAGCACATTAATGAAGGCATCAATGGCTCAGATTAAGCGACCCAAAAAGAACAAACAAACAAAATAGAAACAAGAATACGTAAGTGTCTAATGCCTATAAAACGTTAAAATATCACTCTCTGTCATTATCCTTCGTAGGGAAGAAACGAAAAACCAAGAAGAAACAGTTTCGAATACAACCCGAACCACCTCAACAACAACAAGAAATAAAGTTGCAGTTTGAAGGACCTCATAAGTGGTATTAAATTGGTACTCACAAATTTTCAAGGTTTCGTTTCATTTCTCTCTAGTGCTCCTAGTTCCACAGCACTAGAATTTGAATTCCCAAAGCTTCTCTTGGTTGATTCCAGATGAGAATAGAAGCAAAAATGTTGTAGTGGTTTTATCTTTATCTAAAAAAGAAGCCTGTGAAAGATGATGCTTCAATTCCCAGAGTCGGTGAAGTTGAGATCTAATAAGGTAGATTGAATTATATTGATTTTGGGTTGGAATTAAAGTGTGATATTAGTGTTTATTTTGTAGGCAATGTTTAAATATGAGGGTGCATAGTTGATTTTGGTATTGGTGATGTTTGCAGGTTGTGTTTGAGGAGGTATATCCGGCACGAGGAGTCTATAAACGTTTCTAAAATCATTAAACTACAACACCAGTAGTTTCCAAAATCATTAAACTATAAACTAGTAGTTTTCAAAAACCAACACAACTTAGCGTTTCCAGTAGCAAGATGTTACAAAAAGAAAACTACAAAATAAACTATCAAAGTAGTTTCCAAAAGCATTAAACTCCCCAATTTTCTAACTACTTCAACTTTTCTTTCTACTGCAATGGATCTCGTCTTTCTTGCAACCAAACTACTCTTTTCGATGAAACTTTTAGGCCGTTTATTACCTTAATATTGATCTTTTCTCTTCTTTAGCCCTCTTATCAGTATATCTTTACCTCCAACAAAAAATATCTCTGCCCCTTCACCACAATTATAGCCACCCTCCTTCACACATGAGTTCTCCATCAGCTACATAATCCTCCAATTCAACTACTAACTTTTTATGATGTTTTTAAAAAAATTTCCATATATTTTTACATTTAATATGCTTTGATATAGTCCCCACATATACATTGATATACCTTGTAAATCTTGTGGCCTTTTCAAGTTTCACAATTGCCTCCACTTCATGCGTAATGAACTAGAAGATGTAATACTCAATATAAAACACCCGAACTTAGAGAGGGGGTGAATAGTTCTTTTAAATTTTTTATCTGATCTTTGAGTTTACTGCAAACTTCACAAGAATATTAGTAAGTTCAAGATACTAAAATCTTTATCAAGATTTTATATATGCGAATAACAAGTAAACCAATGAAGCAATAAATCTTTTTATCAAAGGTTCAATATATTCATGAAAACTATCTTTGAACTAAAAGAAAATATTTGACAAATTTATATTCAATCTATATTAACAATTAAACAATGAAAATCAATTCAATCACATACACATAACACACAGAATTACTACGAAGAGATACCTTTGAAGACAAACTTCAAGAAGAAAAACTCTAAGGCCTTGTGGCCGAGAAAGGTTTTCACTCGTATGCTAACTAGAAGTTACACGGTGATTCGTTACACATACACAAATCCCCTTGCTATTCTAACTTACCGAACTTCTTACCCAAATTTTGAATCTGGATATGCACTTCTTGCAGGGATTGAGACTTGGTCTCCTCCGTTCAAACATGCTATAACCCTTACCACTGAATCTGGATCTTCACTTTTTGCAGGGATTGTACGTAGTCTGCCCAATGAACCTTTACTTCTACTGCTACCAGACCAGAGCTACACAAACCATCTCAGAACTCTGGTAAATCCTAAGACCTAAGTGGATAAACTTTGGGTGATCAAAAACGTTGAATGAAACTAAAGTATAAGTACCATATATTTCTGGTACACTTTAATTCTTACAAATTAAATTAAGAAACAGTAACAAAGAGTCTTGGAGAAGATGAAAATGAAAGTTTTTTCTCTGAAAATACAAAAGGGATGTTTGAGGCAAATAAGAGGAAATACTTTTTATATCCTAGGCTTCTGAGGTGGGAATCATGAAGGCAGTTAATTTGGAGGCATTCTAAAAAAGTTAGCTTACATAATTCTTGGCAAACCATATGCAAACTCCCGACAAACTTTGCCAACATCAAAATACTCAGTGCTCTAACTTTGCGTTGTCAAACCGTAGACACACTTCCGTCATACTACAGATGCTCTAGACACACTCATACCCTGTTGAGAAGCTCGAACAATGCAGTGTTTCAATACTTGAATCTCCAGTAATAAGACACAAATACAACAATGAAGTTATATGTTAACTTAATCATTTACACATAGTTTCTTTGGAAATTTCACATCTTGCTTTTTATTCAACCTTGGAAGTATGTATGACTGGTATTTTTCAGACCAACCTAGGGGCCATTTCTCAAAACTTTTATGATATGAATGCATACAACACCAACAAACTGAAATTTTATATTACTAAAAACATGAAAATCTCCTACAGATATGATTGTAGGAATAAGACATAAATACAATCATGAAGTTATATGCCAACTAAATATATTTATACATAATTTCTTTGACAATTTTACATCTTACCTTATTAGTCAACCTTGGAAGTATGTATGACTATGGTATTTTTCGGACCAACCTAGGGCCATTTCTAAAAACATTTATGATCTGATTGCATACGACAACAACAAATTGAAATTTTTTTTACAACTACAAACATAAAAATCTCCCGTAAATATGATTGTATGTTTCTTGGCTTTAGCACAATCATGATTGTCACTACTTTCACAGTTATGTACCTACAACTTAATAATACCCCCTCTCTTCATTTCGAGAGTCGACTTCTACCTAGTTAGCTTTCTCATGCTCATCTTGAAAAGTTTTAAAGATTGTCCCTATGTATATTTCTCTTGCATTTTCAAGAAGCGAAACTGATATTTTAGACTTTGGAATTTTTTGAATCATATCACAGTTAGAATTTTTGTCGTTGTATCGTAAATCATCATGTACCCTTTGAAAATTTTGAAAAAATGTACCAAGTCCAAATTTGACTTCAAGTAACCTCTTACACGAGCATTGAAGCACTCACTTATTTGCGTAGTTATCTTACCTGCACAAAATGTGTCTTTTCCAAGTGCGATGGCAAACATGTGCCTTGCTTTTTGCAACTTTTTCAACCACACATTTTCATGGAAATTGTAGGTTTTTAACAAGTACTGTGAGACCCCGTTTATCTCTTTTGTTATTTCTTATGTATTAGCTTTTAATTTAAATTATGGGGCCATATTTTTGGCCAATGTATGACCTAAGCTTGAGGTACATTAACTATTATGAAATTTTATTTCAAGAATTTTTCTTAAAATAATTTCTTTTTCATTGTGAAAGTTTTAGTGCAAGTTTAATTTTATTTCCCTAAGAGCCGAAACTTGCAAGGTAAGTTTCTCTTATGGATTTATATTTTTCATTTGCTTAGTATATTTCATAATCCATGAAATTAAATTATGATTAAATATTTATATATATATTGGCCGAAAATAATTAAATGGAAAAAATCATGAATTTCCTTTAAGCATTGGAATATTTTTGTGTGTCATTAATAGGTAGCATATATCATTATTATGTGACCTTAATTAGTAGTTTTGAATTATCATTAGAAATATTAGATGATAAGTTACTAGGCATATGATAAGTTTTAAGAGAGTTTAAATGGATAAGCGCACTTGCTTATCAGAGTGATAAGCTAGCATAATGATAAGCTAGGGAACTTTTTATGTAATAAGTTGTTGTGGCTATCGTAGAGATAGGTTAGAACCATTATCTTGAGATAAGTTGTCATGCTTATAAGATGATAAGCTATGTAATTGAACTAGATAAGCTAGAAAGCTTATAGGAGATAAGTTAGGTGACAAAAGCAACTAAGTTGAAAGTTAGGTGATAAAGTAACTAAGTTAGTTGTATTTTAACCAAACAACATAAATGAACTTAGCCTCAAGGCCATTCACGTGAAGATGCAAGTGCAAGTGAAAAGCTATAAAGCTTGTAGACCATGTGGAGAGTAAAGAAGAGAGATGGAGAGCAATTAAGTGACAAGACAAGACAAGGAAGAGAAATGAGAGAAAAAGCAAAGGGAGAAGGAGGAATTCACGTGGGAGACATGGCTTGAGGAGACAAGGGAGGAGGTGAGAGAAAATGAGGAGAAAAAGAAGTGAAAATGACATGCAATGGTCGGCCAAATGCATCCCAATTTCAGCCCCTCTTTCCTTCTTTCTCTCTTGTCATTTTCAACATCACTTGTCATTTTCATTTTCATAATTTCACCTTGGGAGATTCAATTGCTTCAAGTGAACTCACCCTCACACTTAGCATTTCAACTTCACTCTTCATTTGCTTCCCTTGGCCGAATACCCCACTCCATTCAATTCTCTCTCTCTCTCTTTTCCTCTCTTGGCCGAATTTCTCTTGGAGCTTAAGCCTTGTTCTTTTCTTCTTGCAACCAAATCACTCCTCTAAAAGCTCTAAGTTTGTTTCTCTTCTTTAGGTGACCAAATCCCCCCTTTGTGCAACTCATATCTTCTCTCTTAGTGGCTGGAAATTTCTAGTCACCTAGCCATTTTTCCCTTGTTGAAATTTAGCTCACTTTCTTGGAACTAAATCACTTCAAAGTTTCAAGCATTTCCATATTTCTTTAAGCAACTTTTAGTTGCTCTACACTTCTCTTTTACCCACCATAAAACCCCCATCTTAGCACCTTGAAGACACATATCTCACCCTCTTGGAATCATTCCCAAAGGTGGAACCGAAAGTTGGAGTTAAAGAAGGATTTGTGAAAACCGGCTGTTCTAAGTGAAAGGTAGAGTTAGATGTGATATTCACATGTTATATGTTGTTTAAGTTCCTTATAGTTCTGACCTAAGATGTTTGACTATGCTAGGTACACTTCTTTTGTCAAAGCTTGTGTTCAATCGTCAAGGTGAGGCCAAAATGGTTGTTAGTGCTAAGTATTAATTGTTGGCCGAATGTCTCTTGGTTGGATCTTGAGTTGGTGCTTTGATTTTTGTTAGATCTTGAGTTTACAAGACCAACCCTAAGTTATGATGTTAGATCTAGCTATATAAGCATGAGATCCGAACTTGAAAGTTAGAAAAATGTAAAGGAATGCATGTTGCAAGTTTTGGCATGAAAAGTTGTGTTGGTTGGTGTTGGCCGAATCTTGTATGTATTGGATCTTCAAATATAATTTTGTTAAGTGTCAATTTGATGAATGAACATGATGTGTAAAGTTTAGTAAACATATGCATATAGGCTAGTCTTGAAATGTAGTAGGTTGCATGCAAATCGAAAGAACTAAGGAAAACCTAATTATTCCATGAAAATGGGTGTTGGTCGAATATGATGTTGTGCTAGATCTTGAAGTTGTTTTGTGATTTGTAGATCCTAGGTTGTGAATCTAAAAATGGAGGTTGGGATCACCATTGGAGAAGGAATTGTAGACAAGGAACACTTACATTGAGGCATGGCCGAATGATGTAGTGAATGAAACCCTAATGGCCAAACGATTAGTAATTTAAAATGCAATTTCATGTGATGTATAAGTAAAATTAATATTATGGCTAAATGAATTAGAGGTTAAAACGATTATCAAGGCCTTGTAATGTTAAGCATGGATTAAGGATTCAATTAGAATGATTTAGTGTTGACCGAATCTTATTTAGGGCAAAGTGAAAATGTAATTGTAATGAGATGAATATCAAAGCTAAGGATTGGAGAAGCCTTGATCATATGAAGAGAGAAAATGAAATAGGAGAATGCCAATATGTCAAACATGCATGGAAGAGGTGTTAAAGAAAAAGATATGAAAACTTAATCACATGATATTAAGATCTATGGCTCGGGTTGAATAGAACTTGGAGATCAAGCCACGATTTAGCCATGATTAGGGTTGGAAAATGATGAACTAGTAAGCCATTAAAGAATGGTCTTGGTACATGAAATAAAGAATATGTGAAGCTTGAATCAAAGCATGAATTAGCTTGCTGTATGGAGTCCTGAATAAGATATGAAAAAGGATTTGAATTAAGCCATGTAATTAGGTTAATAATTAGGGCTCTGGTCAGTAGCTTTAACTTAAAAGAATTGATGAGAATTGAACATGAATAAAAGGTTCAGATGCAAGTAAGGTAAAATTGCCATGAATTAGTCAAAAGATGTTGGTTAATTGAATAGGTCAGCGAGTGTAGGGCCCTAATACCAAATTAAATTCATTAAGAAAAATGTTATCTAACACAAGTGAAATAAGTCATGTGGTATCAGGATGCTCTTATAGCATGAATTGGGGTACATTGATGCTTATGTGAACTCGAAGGAGCATGACATTAGGTTGAATCCCATAGATCTTGGCAGCACCTCTATAGTGCATTTTTTGAGGTTTGATTGATGAATATGATGATCATTAGTCCATGTAAAATAAGATCCTAAGTGTAGAGCAAGAATTCAGCGATAAAGGTTGTTGTTTTGGATCATTGGTAAGGTTGAAGCATTAAAGATCCGATTTTAGATATCGAGATATATCGAGGTTATTAAGAAGATGTTAGAGAAATCGAGTCGAGCTACCTAGAAGTTCACCTACCTTGGAGTTGGTTGAGATGAATGATGTTTGTTATATACAAATTGATTTATGAAAGTTAAAATACTTACAAGAATGGGAAGTCAAATGTTGCAAGAATTTCATGTATAATTTCACGTAAAGTTTCGGATATGAACTTTGAAACTAAGATAATACATGATACGTTTGTATGCCTTGTTGAATGTTGATAACTAAGCATTGGAGTATCGCTTGTAGGCGAAGACCGAACTAAGTTCGAGTGGATCGGTATAAATGCAATAAGTGCAAGGAGTACTGTAGGTGAATTCTAACCCGATTTGGAAAACTGGAATGATACACTGCATGTTTTATTGTGCATGGCAAAATATTTTAATACAAGTGACATGTATTGTGCACAAAGATGTTTCAAGTACGCATGATGTTTCGAACATGTCATAGCATGATCATTTGCATGAACGCATGAACAACGTTTTGATGCAAATGAAATTACAATGTTTTCAAGTGTGGCATGATATGTTCATTGCATAGAAACACGAAAGGTTGTTTTATGCGAATGGAAAGAGTATGTATGTTATGAGACTTGATTTGGGGCTTTGGTCGGATCCGTACCAAGTTAAGTGAGGTTCATCATCCATACCGAGGAACGTTGATCGAGAATGATGGATGGATGGAACCTAGGACGCCCATGCGGAAGGACGAATGCGAGAAGGATGGGTTAGTCCTTGAGGTATGTGCAACCACACTGAAGGACAATGAGAAAGTGTGGGCCTCCAAGGGTCGTGTCTAGCCATCAGGCTTGGGGCAACTACGAGCTAGCTCGACCAGATGAAATGTCTCCAAGGGTAAGGGAGACGGTTCAGATGGGAACACACAACCCTGACTTCATGGGGTCAAATGGAGGGAGCCCACAGTAAGAGATGAAATGTATTTGAAAAGGCCAAGAGTGGCAAGAGATTATGAAATGCATTTGAAAAGGCCAAGAGTGACAAGAGATTTTGGCGCATGACATGGGCATCACGGAGCATGCATATGCATCATGGTTTTATGCACTATCTCACGATTTACAGTTATGCATTTCTTCTCTTGACTCTACAGTGCATCAAAGTAAGTATGTTTTAAAGCCATGATTTATCAAAGTTCATGTTTTAAACTGTTGTTCCTTATTGAGTCTTTCGACTCATAGTTTTTTTAATCGTATCATTCCAGATCCACAAGAAAAATCGGGGAGCAGAGGATTGTCTCACGTAGAAATCCTAGAAGTTCGGGAGTTGGAGTCAGAATTGGTGAACTCCGAGTTAGCACTAGTGAGTGCTGGTTTGATTTGAGTGGCAGTATGTTGCCCTATCACGTTTTGTATAAGTTTGCGAACAAGATGCAATGTAAAGACTTTTCTGAAGGGGTAATGTTCATTGAGTTTGTATCTCAGCCAACATGTGGTTCCTGAGTGAGTCTTCCGATGTGTATAGAAAAAAAAAATTCCGCTGTAAGAGTTAGTGTAAGCGCTGGAGTGTTCCCGGGGAATGCTGGCGGCTGTCACTAACCCCTTCCAGATAGCGTCGGGGCGTGAAAAGTACTCCCTGTGAGTTCTAGGATTAAGGCAACCCAAGAGGTAGGGTTGTCCATTTGCCGGTTCGGTCCGATCCGAACGGCCAAATCGGCCAGTTTGTGAAGGGTGTATATTGGACCGGACTGTACCGGTCCAGTCTGGGCCGGTTTGGGCCATGCCATTTTGTGCCGGTTTGGAGTTGTATACTCCGGTCCAGTTTTTATTTTCCACATGGGTAACTCAGAACCGGACTGGAATATACCGATCTCGGTCCAATTTGGTCAAAACCGGTCCGGTTTCGGTCCGGTCCGGCCGGTTTGGTGGACAGCCCTACCAAGAGGGGGTTAAATTGGTTTTCTAAAACTTTTCACTTTTAACCCTCAAAGACGTGTTTGCAAAGTAATACTAATTTTGTCACGCCCCGAACGACATCCCGTAGGGACCGTGACAGCCGCGAGCTATCCCCCGGATGGCTCCAGCGTTCTTACTTATTGTTTTACTTGATTACGGCGGAAACGTACAGGATCGCGAGGGGTTCGAGCTAAACTTACATAATTAGGGTTCTCATTAAGGTCTCATACAAGACATACATAACATGTAAAAACCAACTAGTGACAATCAAGCCACTATCAACAAAAGTATGAAACATAAATTCTTGAACTTCTAGGTCAGGTAGTCCTCCTGACTCTCTTCACCTGAGGCATCTGGAATGACACAATTTTAAAAACGTGAGTCAAAAAGACTCAGTAAGGGAAAGACGTAAAACTTAAAACATGCTCTTGACTTGTACTTGCATAATCATGAAAGAGAATAAACTTGATTCGAGATGCACATGCATGCTCATGGATATGCATATGCTCTTGCTTGAAGTTGGCCCCAGTCCCTTGAAAATATCTCTTTCATGCTTGATCGTGAAATCGGCCCTTGGCCCTTGAAAATCTTTCTTATTCATACTTGTGCCAATCTTGGCCTTTTCATAATCATTTCATATTTCTTATTTGTGGGCTCGCTCCATTTAACCCCTGAAGTCAGGGTTGTGCGTTCCCTTCGGAACCGTCCCCGAATTCCCTTGGAGACCTTACATACGGTCAGCTAGCGCACCTTCTCAATGTCCTTCAGTGGCTAGACATGACCCTTGGAGGCACCACATCTTCTCAATGTCCTTCAGTGTGGTTTGCACAGCCTCGTGGATTCACCCATCCTTCTCACATTTGTCCTTCGGTATGGGAGTCCACCTTGATGGTACGGTACCGACCAGTGCCCCTTAACTTAACTTATCGTTTCTTAAAACTTCTCTTAGTCTTTCCATAAAATCATTGCATAAACTTTCTTCTTGAAAAATTCATGCAATGCACATGTCATGTCATGCTTGCTTAAAAATTCATGCTTGCTTAAAATTCATGCTTGTTCATGAAACGATGCAGTGTGTCATTCCAGTTTTGAAAAAGAACACTTACTGTCCACTTACAGTATCCACTTACTCTTGGTCTTCTTTGGTCGTGTATACAGACACGTGGATCGCCTACAAGCGATTCAAATATTTCTTAGACTTTAAGAATAGTATGCAATCATTAAATATTTTCATTTTTGAAATCGGTCATCAACCAAAGATATATATATATATATATATACACATATCACTGAAATTCATTTAATCATTTAAAAATATTTTATTCTTTTCCTTAACAAATATTCAAAACTTAGTTTATTAAATCATTAATATTTTTATTGAAATAAAAATATATTTATCCATGTACATGCCTCGATTAGGGTTAAATAATACTCATAGGTTTAGAATTAAACCTAAGTCTCTTTTTATTACACGTACTCCGTTAAAACCTTATATCAAACTATTAATAAATTATTCATGATTAAATCTTAATTTGGACTTAAACCTCAATTGATCCTGAGTAAAACTTAACTAGGGTTCCAAATAATAATTATTAAAAGATCATGGTTCTTCAATATTTGTTCCAACTAGATTAAACCCTAATTTCTATATCTATCACAACAACGATAATCCATTTATTTATAAATTGCACTTAGGGTTATATTTTCTTGCAACATTCGGCCATCACTATTTTATACACCAATTAGTCGCAACTTTTACTCCAATGGTGATCCCATCCTCCATTCAACAAATTTCACAACCTAATGTCTATAAGTCAAGGCACCAATACAATGTATAACTTTCGGCCAACTCATATTTTCACCCAAACGATTAAGTTTCTTTTGTTTCCTTCAATATGCATGCATCTAATACTTAACATAATCATCTACCAAGCATTGAGGTCATAATTCTTGCACATATCATGGCCAATGTCCAGATTTAAACATATACAAAACTATACATAAAATTCTAAGCATATCATATTCGGCCATACCTCAAAATATCACCTTTTTCATGCTAAAAATTATAACATGCATATCCTTTGCATTTGTGACCTAACTAGCATGCATACACTTAATCTTTTCATCAAATAATTCCATCAACATTAGATCCACACTTTATACACACTACCATCCATAGATCTAAACAAAGTAATCAACCTTCCTCAAACCAACACATCAAGACCTAAATCTAGCTTCCTTAACATGCATTGGTCTCCATTTGCATTTTTCCTTTACATACAACCTTAGATCTAAGGTTTTCCATGGGTAGATCTAGCATGTAAACAACCTAGGGTCTTTAAGCATTCAAGATTCAACAACATCAAGACATATTACGACCTAAACTTCAAGATCTACACATAACTCATTCGGTCACTTATGCTAAACCAACAACATCACATTGTTCTTACCTTGATGACTATCCAAGCTTGAGCACCTAGAAAATAAAGTACCTTTGGTTAGTATTTGTGAAGCTTAAGGCAAGATCATCAATAAAACCAAACTTACCTTCAACCTTTACCAACTCTTCCTAGCTTTACTTCCTTCAAAGATTCGGTCCACCCTCCTTAGAAATGTTCAAGCTTGATTTAAAGGAGGTTCTATGGTGGTTAAGAGAACATGGTAAGCTTTGAAGAGAAATGATGTCAAATGGCTAGGATTTTCAAGGAAGGATTGTGTTTGCACCAAGAGAGATTTTTGTCTACAACAAAAGAGGTTTAACTTGGCTTTTAGAATGAGATTTGGTAAGCTAGAAGAATGTGGTTTAGGTGCAAGATGAAAAAGGAACAAACCTTGAACTCTAGGGGATGGTTCGGCCAAGTGCTTGAAAATGGGAGAGAGTTGAGAGCAATGAGGGGTTCGGCCAAATGAGGAAGAATTGGAGTGTGAGGTGAGATGTGAATTTCGGTCATGGCATTTGCAAGAGAGATGTGAGAGATTGAGTCTCCCAAGGGGAGTAAATGCTATGACACAAGGCTTGAGAGGGTGAGTTGACAAGAGATAAAAAGAAAGAGGAAGAGGGGATGAATGGGGGGTGTTGGCCGACCAAGCAAAGGTCTTAGTCTTCTCTCTCTCTTTTTATTTCCTTTCACCTTTTTATCTCACATCACTTGTCTTCCAAAAGCTTGTCTTGCATTTGAATTCCTTCTCTCTCTCCTCACATGCATTCCAACGTAAATGCCTTCCTCTCCCTTGCTTTTTCTCTTCTCTTTTGCATCCATGTATTGTCTTATCAATCTTACACTTCTTACACACCTCTTACACATCACATGACACTTCACTTTGGCTTTCCAATTTCTCCTCATAGCCTTTCACGTAAAAGCCTTCCTTGACTAACATTTAATTTGTTTGGTTGCTTTCCAACCAACCTAGTTACTTCCTCATTAATTTGCAACCAACTTTCAACTTGGTTTTCTCTCTCACCTAACTTATCACTTCATAAGCTCTCTTGCTTATCTAATCCATTCCAATAGTTTATCACCTCATAAGCATGATATCTTATCATGTGATAATGACCCTAACCTATCTCTACAATAACCACAAGGTCTTATCACCCTAGAAGTTTCCTAACCTATCATGCTTGCTTATCACTATGATAAGCAAGTGTGCTTATCAATTAAATCATCTCTTAGACTTATCACATAAATACATAGCTTATCATTGAATATTCAAATGGAAATTCTATTAATAATATAGGTCACATGGTAATAATACATGTCACATATGAAAGCTATAAAAATATTCAATCCATGTATTCAAAAGAATTTCATCATTTAATCCATTAATCAATTTCGGCTTATACAAAGAAATTCTTAAATCATAATTCAAATTCTATGGTCCATGAAACATATTAAGTAAATGAAAAATATAAATTTGTGAGAGAGAAACTTACTTGCAAAGTTCGGCTCCTAAAATAAATATAATTTTAAACTTGCATAAAATGGCATTAAAATTATTTAAAGAGATTTTATGAAATAAAATCCCATTTTAAATCGAAATACCATAACATAAGGATTAGGCCATACATTGGCCAAAAACTTAGCCCCATGAAGAAATAAAAGCTATTACATTGGAAAATAAAAGATAATACATAAGAAATTACGTAGGAGAAAATCGGGGTCTCAAAAATTTAGCACAAGTATAAATATGCAACAAGTATAAATAAGTGCTAAAAATAAAGAAAAATGTTTAGATAAGCAAACACGTGATTTTTAGGTGGTTCGGTAAACCCGCCTACATCCACTCCTCAAGCTCCTTCACCGAGCCTTGTGGTTTTCCCACTATTTTTCAAATAGCATACACTCTAGCTTCCGAGTGCTAGAAAATCGTACAAGTGTTTTTGCCTAACTCAACACTCAAACCCTTACAAGTGATTTTTGGGCTCACCACTCACAACCCCACCAAGCTTGAGATATACCCTCTCTAAGCTTATTCTTTAGTGAACAACCTCATTAAATGAATCACCTATCTTGATATGAAGATTGAAGAGCAAAACTCTCTCAAATAGTATATATGAAATTGGAAGGCTCTATCTCTTGATTCACACAAAGACAAGGGTATGAAAGTTTGTTTTATGTGAATGATATGAGAAATATAAAATATGAAGGTTTGAAATATTTCTCAAGGGATCTAAATGATATGTGGTCATTGTGTATTCATTTCAGACATTATGAATGTGTATTTATAGTCCACATATGAAAAATAGTCGTTTATAGTCGTTGTGATTCGTTTGTTAAAACGAGTCCGTTAATCGCTACATGAACCGGTCGACCACTTCAACTTACTGTTACCCCAACTGTCATATTGTCAGAAGCTCAACGACTCTATTTTAAAATCAGCCGGTCAACCGCTTCAACTTAAGCACATAGTTCGGTTCTTTTAAAACCATGTTTTTTTACCACTTTTAAACACAAAATTTTAAAGACTTACTTTCCACAAGTATATGAAAGGTTTGAAAGTTTGATTGAGGTGTTTTGAAATCTTTAAAAATATTTTAATCTTTCTTACAAAAGGTAAAATGATATATACACGTTTTTAAAGATATGCAAGTGTGATTCATAATCTTTGTCAAAAGTGAAACAAAGAGTTACAAGGTTTATACCCTATGATCTTGAATCTTCACTTTTGAGCTCCTTGCATCTTCTTGATCTTCAATCTTCTTGTCTTTGACTCTTTGATGAAAACATCTTTGTCTTTGAAGATGTCCAATTTGTCCAATTTGTCTCGATTGTGCACAAAAGCCAACAAGCTCCCTTTTTATTATGACAATAAATTGATAGTTTTGAGATGACTCCCCCTATCTTTTGCAAATTGGACAAACATTTGAAACTTTGAGACAAAACATTAGTTGTAGCCATTTGGATTCATAAAGAGTAATGCAATCAAAACATAATCCAAATAAAAAACAGAATAGAAAGTCAACAAAACTATTAAACACATTTCTTTCCCATTTTTCTCATCAAAAAGACAAATGACATATTTTTCCCCAAAGAGAATGCATAGATAGAAAAATACTAATTTTGACATATAAGGTGTTGAAATCAGAAGGAAAGACATATGTTCAAGCTTTGAAAAACAACTTTTGGAAGAAATTTGGAAAAGAATTGAATCAAAGTAGAAAAATACTTTGAAAACGAATCAAACTTTGACAATAGTACTTTTTCGAAAAGACAAACTTGTTCTTCATCAAGAACACGAAGAACATCAATAAAGAATAGAACAATGCCAAGAACAACAAGAGATGTTGAAGAAAAGAACTACAAGAGATTCATAAATCATCTTGACAACTCTTGAATCGAAATCAAGGATAACATAACTAAACTTTACCTCTATGAAGCCGAATCTTCACTAATCTTTTTCCTCCTCTTTCTCCAACTTCACTTCACTCTTTCTCTCAAGTTTAAGCTCACAAAATTTCAATTCTGAATTATGTAGGTTTTGAATGGCTGACCACCCTCCTATTTATAGGAAATCTTGAATCATCACAACGCGACACATGTCTAGGCTAGCTTCGGTGACCCAAAAGGCTACTTCCACCGTGTGATGACACTCAACTACCTTAAGCAGCTGCTTAGCACACCTATGGTCGGAATTCAACCTATAGCTTAGGTGAATCACCACCTAGGTCAACCGGTGTTTGACACCTCAAGCTACCTAAGTCCTAGCCTTTTGTGTCGTGCTTCTTGCATCGATTTGTCGTGCTTCTAGCTTTGATTTGTTGTGCTTCCTAGCCTCTATAATTGTCACTCTCTGGGGCAGCAGAATTTCTCTTGCTTAATGACTAAGTTTTGCTAATCGTTTCACTAATCGTCCGGTAATCACAAATCAACCTAGTTGCTTCCATAAAACGTCATACTTGCTTGCGAAAAATAAAAATTCTCCAAATTTGAACCATAACCTCGTGGATGATCCCCCAACATATTAAAAGAATAAAAATCATATGGTTCGATTTTCGAGACAAAAACGTCCTACCTACTTAAAAAATTTTATTGATCCAATACGAGCTCCTCAACACCCTGAACAATATCCTTGTTGCACACGAACTCCAAATCTCACTTAATCATGTCCTAAACAAGGTTTCAAACTTAGTATCTCAAATACTAAATAATCTCTTTTGGTCATTAAGTATCTCGTACTACTAATCATTATAAAAAACCAAATGCATGTGATGTTTTAAAAGATTGGGGTATGACATTTATAGCAGCATTGGAGAGCCAACCTTCAAGGGCTAGGCGATTCTTCTACGTTTTCGTCGACACATTTGGGTGGGTTTTCTTCGAATCTCTATCTTTGATGAAGTTTTAGATTTGATATTTCTAGATTTTTTTCATATTATTTTGGGTTGCTGTAGGGTGCTAAGAGGTGGATTTGGAGAGGTTTGGTGGATGGTAGGAATATCATATTCTTTTAGAGTTAATGGAGTTAAAATGATGGAAGGTTTGTCCATTGGATCTTGGTTTTGTTGTTGGAATTTTATTATTGGGATTATATTAGAGATGTGTGGATTGAGATGAAAAGGCGACTGGCGTTTAAAATTGGTTTTAGGTTTTGATTGACTATTCAACCGTCCTTGAGAAATCTTAAGTTTTAGTTAAACGGTTGAGGTAAGTAGTCCTTCAATGCAGCTTTTATGAAATTCTTAGATTGTAAAAAACTAGTGTACCACAGTTAAATTATTTTACAAAACGAGGATGTTTTGGAAATGCGTTATTGTGAGAAACTAAATCCTTTGATATTGGAAATGTTGGATTTGTTTACTTGAAATCTGTGATTGTGAGCATACTATAAAATTATCCTTTTGCATGTAATTGTTGTGGTCCTTGTGACCATCGGGGTCCTTGTGACCATGGAGGTCTGTGTAACCATTGATAGTTTCACTACGTTGCTTGGCTTGAGATATTTTGTTATAAATTATGTTTTCAGATAGTATTGCTCACTACTTTTCTCTTGATCTCGGCTATGCTTATAAACTGTCATTTCTCCCTATCCCCATTGATTGCTACTTACTGAGCTAGTTGTAGCTCACTACTTTCTTCTTATTTTACAGATTTAGCGGTTGATGACAGCGAGTAGTAGGAGATTTCGAGTGATAGCTTGATAAGGTTGCGAGTTGCAAGGTCATTGAATAAAGAGTCATCTGGAGATTTCGGTAGTCATCAATTTAGAGACTCTAGTAATTTTATTACATTGGGGGGAAAACTATTTATTTGGATCCCTATTAATTGTGAGATTTGAGAGTTTTGGAAGTAGTGCTCTGAGTAGATTTTTGGATTTCATATTTTCATATGTTATGGATGGTTTGTGAGGTTAGTTTTGATTATTAAGTGGTGGAATGAGATTTTTCTATTTTGGGTTCTTGGTTGGGAAGAATTTGCTTCTAAATAGGGTGGTAAGTCCCATTTTTCAAACCAAACTCCGTCCGTTTGAACTTTTGGGTCGGAGCGTCGTCAATGGGGCATCCTTTATTAGGCATTGGATTGGCAGGAGATCAGACTAATATCCCGAAAAATCATCTTGCTCAGAAAGAAAGAACCAATAATATACCAATGGGGCAGGAAACTGTTATTCCTAAGAAGTATCTATCCAGGCATCAGCTTTTTCTTAGCTTTCTTCAAAGGTTTGACTTTTTCTCTGCGCATTGTAGTTGGCATCAGTCGGCTCAGAGTGCTTCGGCTGCTCATGACTCTCAACCGATTCCTCATCTGCTGGAGCAGTCTGAAATTGGGAATGGGATCGACAATAATCTTCCCAATCAATACTACCGAAAGGGATGCTAATGCAGAATAAAAAGTCCTTCGGTTGCTGCGGCGCACTTGAAACAGCAGGACATTCACCAGTTCCTGAGGAGACAACTGACACAATGTCTTTTACATCCTCTCCAATGGCTTCACAGGCCGACATATTTTGTTCGGCAAGGAGCTTTATTTGAGCCTCGTTTTCAAATTTTATCTGATACTCCAAAGCTTCAGCGAGCATTCTTTCTTCCACTTGATGAATATCATCATTTTCTGTACTCAGTTCCTCTTGCGGTTGTTCTAGTTCATCAGTGTTTACGGGAACATCAATCTCAGGACTTTGATAATTTTCATCATGCCTGACAGGAAAGCAATCAAGGCAAACCCAGTGAAAACTACATTGATTCTCAAACCTGGCCATAAATCTACAACCAAAATGAAGAACTCGAGTGACAATATTGTGAACGAAAGAAAGACTTACAGTTGTTCTGCTTTTTCTTGGTGGAAAGGAAGGTCCTCCTCGTTGCCTCTAGATGCCTACAGTACAGGTAGGAAGATTTAGGTACCAAACAAGTTAACGACACGATTACCATAACTAACAAGAGAAGCAAGAACAAAAAAGAAATTAATAAAAGCTGCAAATTAAAACCTTAATATCTTTCGCCTTTTCACGACTTTTCTTCTTTTTAACCAATGATTTTCCCACATTGCCACTGTCGATATTCTTCTCAGAATCAAGAGCTAGCTCTTCTAAGAGAGCTTCTATTGCTGCGTCAGACTTCTCATTGGTATCTTTGTCGAACAAATGTTCAACTTGTGCCTGAAAGAGACATATATTTACCACAACAAGTCGGCTGACAAGAACGTACTAACATTCAAGATACAAAACAAATAATCCAGCATATACCTGCATGAATGACTTCAACAAGTGCACCATTATTGACCTATAATCATAAGAAGATACAACTCCGAGCTTCTGCTCTGTCTGTCGCATGATAGCCATAATTGCTAGGATTCTAGCATCAAGTTTGTATTGCTGCAAAACTGAAGATGGTAAGTCCAAAAGAGAACAAGAATAACTTGCTTTATGTAGAGAAGAGTGATAGCAGTAATGCACATTGTGCATGCATGAAGGCTTTCCTACTTTCCTTATTGTAGCATTTGATACTCTGGTCTTCCACAGGAAAACATTTGGATCACAAAGGTCCAGCCACTTCAGATCAACGATCTGTTTCAGACACTAAAGAGTCGTACTTACGATCACAAGTTCCATCTACAGCCCATTGTTAGTTGAAAATCAACCAGCATTAAAAGGCATATTAGAAACTTGTTTTCCTCACGACAATATTTTATTACCAGTTGCAAAGAAAGTCTGGGCACTCATCGGCGGAGGGAGGGGGGGGCGAACCGGGGCCATTGCCCCGGTTGGCTCCCCCAAAAATTTGTTTTACATGTATTTATTTTATTTTATTTTATTTTTTATTAGGTTTGCCCCCCTTGGCCAAATAAAAATTATGCTTGTCCCCTTGCCTGCCTAGATGAATCAGCCCGCCCCCCTTAAAACCCAAGCAGTCCAATACCTCAAAATCAAATTAAAAGAATAAGCAGAGAGATATTTATTTATGTCAAAATTTGAAATCCTAGACTAACTTGTCGACGTTGTCGTGAATTTTGCGACGAATATTTCATATACTTCTCCTGATTCCTGATAATCGTTGTGTGTTGTAATAATTGAAATAAATGTTTTCACTATTCTAGTACTGTTTTTTTTTCTTTTGTCTTTTATGTTGGACTTGGTTGAGAATTTGGATATCGCAAATACTGAGAAAGGGGATGGTGTGCTCTTATTGAATAAGTGATAATTCAATTATTCAAGTGTGTTGCGTGTCCATCTTTACTTAATAGAAAATCATTGGTTATATCATTTTATTGTCACTATCATCATCTAATTTTATATGTCTGACTTCTCCACAATTTATGAAAATCCAAAGTTGAAGTAAGACTCATTTTCATCTATCTTTTGTTTGTTTAGGTCTGCTTTTACATAGCCCATGAGATTAACTTGTTTTTAATTGTCTTTCTCTAAAGGTGGAACTTCTTTTCCATTGTAATTTGTGACGTTTGGATCAAGTTATAAATCTATTTCTTCAAAATTTTAGTCATTAATTTAGCCAGGTAATGGGCACTTTGAACTACGATTTTTCTATTTTGTCATTTTGTAAGGGGAGTAGAATAGTTATTTGGATGTTAAGATTGAACTTTTTGTCCAAATTTTTTTTTCTATTATCATTTACCAAGTATGTATTTTCTCCTTGCAATTTCGGGTTATTTTATGTATTTTCTCATTCCACTCTTGAGAAGCCTGTGTTCAATAGTACTGTCACACTAAAAAAACTATAGCAAGGGTGAGAAGTATTTTTATGTCATTGGAACCGGGATTCTTTTTGAACTTTGGACAATTTGGCTTCTTTTTCCAATATACTTCGATTTGCTATTGTTTCTTTCAAGAATAATAGAAATACAGTAATTGTTTATTTTTCTCATTTATGTGTTATGTTTTCTTTTTACAGATCCCAACAAATTCACCAGGACTTATTGAGCATAGAGCACATCCTTTCTGGCAACAAAAATAAGTACTTCATTCATAGAAGTAAAAAGTTATATTGCTGAAAATACTTTATTTCATTTATGTGTTTTGTTTTACAAAGAATATATATATATATATATACTTTTGTTTGTGTGATTAGTTGATGCTCTATTGGTGTCTTGAACAACAAGAATTTAATCTTTAATTTCACCTCTCAGTATCAGCAAATAGTACGGTACGTGTATTTCAATATTTTTAGTCTTTTTAGTCCTTAATTTTTTTTATTTATACTCTTAAGACATTTTTTTGCATTAAGTGGTAAATTTTTTTTTGTCATTTTTCTTTAAAAATTTGCCCCCCATTAGTTGGGTTTCTGGCTCCGCCACTGTGGGCACTGAACATTCAGAAACTGAACGTTCGAATCTCAGTCAACTGATCATGGCGTAATACGCTAAATACATATATACTTTTATCTATGTCAGCGTACTACATAACATATTCATACTTTTATCCCTTGCAACCACTGGATTCTCTGTTCGCGGTATGCACTGTCAGCTTGTCCTTTAAAAATGTCTGAAATGAGGGTGAACTTTGAGTTAATGGTTTCCAAGTCAAAGATATCTATCATGGGATCACCATTGGCCTCAAGATCTTTTTGCAGCTTCCACAAGAGGGGTTCAGAACTCTCTGGATCATACTCACGAGAAATTTTCTCCCTTTTCTGATAATCTTGATGAAATATGCCCTTAGAGTACTCTACTAATTCCCCATATAGTTCGTGCGCGCGTTTAGTCTTTAAAGTTGTTTGCAAATAGTTAAATTCCATTTCAAGGATCTTAAGAAGCTCTCTTCCTTGAGTTCTTCCGGCTTCTTTAAGACTTGCCCAAGCCCCTAACTGCTCTCTAATCGGAGGACCAGTCATTAGCCAGTTAACAAAAGCATCACCATCAGGTAGATTATCGCTTTCACGGATTTCAACTGCAGAAGTTAGTGCTGTTCCACCATCCGCAGTCGCATCTTGAAATGAAGTGGGAAGAAGCTCTTCACTCAATAACCGCTCATCCAAAAAGAGAAAAGAGAAGTCACCACTGAAAACAATCCTCACTTTAGCGCAAAATTCCTGAGGACCTCGAAGTATGTCGTCTAGAATATGGTTCCCAGAGAGACCACCTAGACCACAAGTAGCAGCCAGCTCTTCCAAGAACTCAAGGATGGATTCAAGGTGAGGGGCTTCTTCCAAAAAACACGTAAAGCGGAGAGTTGCGTTCAGGTCCTCATCATCAATTTGTTCAAATGGAATGCGAGTGATCATCATTTCGATTGTGAAAGATATTACCTCGTCAACATGCCTCGCAGAAAGACATCTGTTTCTCAGAAGGAATTTGAACGCCCCATGAATTCTCTGAAGAAGCTCTGCGCGCTTACTATCCTCACATAACGGCCACCTCTGAAATTTGTCAATCTCAGTCAATAAAACTTCGGGATCATTTTCTTGAACAATTGAGTGACAATCTTGAGTGTTGTCTATGCCTTTATCTGCAGAATCACTGTCCACAGCATCACATGACTCAAATTTTGATGAATTTTCCATTATCTGGATCGAGGCAACTGTATCTACGGGTTTCCAGACACCATTTTCAATCATATCAACGCAGTCATCATCAGCTACTTCTGGCACATAAGCTTCATACATCGCGGACAGACTCCCCATATCATGCTCACTCTTGAGATGCCGAATATTCGAGTCATTATCAAGAGACCTATGTCCGCAGCAACAACACACGCAGAACTTCCATTTCTTCTGCTCCATGGCAAAATCTATAGCTTCCTTCAAAACATCTTTCGCTAGTTTGTTCTTACTAAAATGCGCTTTAAGGTCTTCGATACGCACTTTCAACAATCCCCTCTTATTTTCACCACTCATAGTTTCCTTCCAGTAGCTCTTAATTTGGGTCACTCTACTTACTTCCTTAGGATTCCCGTACTTCCTTCTGCCTTGAATTGTATTATCCTGCGAACAAGATTCAAAAGCTGCAAGCTTTTTCTCCTGCAAGAACCTTGCCGCAATAACTCTCGACTCTACCTCCTTCCTTCTCTCGTGTAATGCCTTCATCTCTTCGTCTGTCTCACTCGGGGAATTACACTCCTCTTCTTCAGAGTCCACCTCTTCGCTGTTAGCATCATGAACATTGTTGCATTTCTCTATTAATCTTTTAACTTTGTTCTTCATAAACTCCATCCGAGATTCTTTCGTCACAAGCGGTAAGTCCCGAAGAATAAAATCATTTTTTAACAACCAATCTTCCATAGGGTCCGTTGGGTCTTCGATCATCAAAGCGCGCTCGCATTCTTGTATTACTTCTTGGTAGCCTTTATTATCGTCATGTACTGCAGCTAACTCGAAGAGAACTTTGGCGTAGATAAATGACATTTGGAGTGAGTTCTTGTTGAAGGCTATAGCTTGTCTGGCTGCTTCCGCCGCGTTATTGAGGTGCTTGCATTTTGTGTTAGAGTCTACGATAAGAGCGGCGGTTTTGAAGCGGATGACTCCTAGAGTGGCGTGGAGAATGGCGAAGCAACGCATGCTCATGTCATCCCTGCTGTGGCGGGAAATGGATTCTTTGACGAGTCTGAGGGCTTTGCTGTGTTTTCCACGCTGGAGAGCAGTGAAGGCCCGTTCACATTCCACCATGATGGAAGCTTCGAACGGTGGGGGATCAGAGGAGGAGGCGGAGGGCCTCTTTCTCGGCGCCATTTTTTCTCCTCCTTTGCGGGGGTTAATTTCAAGAAAATCTATTAAAGATGAAATGGGCCGGGCGGAAACGAAAATGTAATCAGTTGGCAACTAGTACTGCAACCATCTTTATAAACTTCTTTTATTTCTGGAGTACACGCAGAAGGTAATGACTTCTCTAACCTTCTATGATGCCAATTCATCTATTTGGTCATTAACATTTTACAGTACCGTACGCGTATGATATATCATGGGAAATGCTGGGCATCCCGCTCCCGTCCCGCCAGCGTCCGCTGGCTGACGTGGAGCGGGGCCCAGCACTTCTACTGTGCACCCGGTTAGTTCAGCATTTCCCTTCTAATTTTAGATCGGGTTAAAAAAAAAATTCGTCCCTCCCGCGATGCTCTCTCCCACTCAGACGCTCTCCTCATTTCAGACACAAAATTCCCAATCTCATGTGGTTCTCGCTCCGAGCTCTCTCCCAGTAGATCGTCCCTCCCGCCATGCTCTCTCACTTGCTCAGCTCCAAAAAGACGGTTTTTTTCTGCCCTCTCAAAGAAGAAGAAGAAGAGGAAGCATAGAAATGGGCTTATCGACTTCTCCAGTGCCAACCACTCCTCCAGTTGAAGAAGAATATGAGTGGGGTATCGACTTCTCTCTTAATTTTGTATTTTTTTTTCTTCTCTTCGATTTTGTCAGAGACACCTTGTTTGGTTGGTGAGAAAATGCAATGAAAGAAAAGTTGGGAATTTTTTGAGGGTTTCCTCCTACACACGAGTGTCTAATTATAGTATTATTTTTATTCTGGTAAATAGTATATGATTTTGGTATTTTGGTTTCACTATGCTTATTTAATTTTATCTCACGGGCTGTTTGCAACACATTTCCAGTTGTGGAAGAGTTTTGTACCAACAAACGAAATGTAGAAAAATTGAACATTTGAGGGTTTGGTTTGGGCTTTAAGTGATACACTTTATTCCCTAACAAAATCTTATGTAGCTGAATCAAGATACAGAGTTAAAAGATAAAACACTGAAATCTGAAGTTGCATCTTTTTTTGTTTTGTAGGAAATCAGTTTGTTTTTGTTTCTTCCTATTTTCATCACAGAATATAATTTTTTTTATAAGCATCACAGAATATAAATTTTAGAACAGGTGGCCCACTGATCTTCATTGCTGATTAGGTTTAGTGCTCCGATTCAATATATTTCTCGCCAACTTTGTGCCCCTAGTTTGCACTGTGGTCGAAAGAATTCTTCATGTGTTATTATTAGGTTGGAGATAGAGAGGGTGAGAGAGTTCTGATCTTATGTATCCCTTGCGGTTTCCGTTGCTTTTGGTACTTCTAAATATCTTTGTACAAGAGTGGAGTAGATATGATGGTAATGATTCTTGGAAGATAGCTGTTTTTCCTATTTTCTTGGACCTCCGTCCGTGCCTCATCACCATTGAACTGGCATCAATATTTGGCCTTCATTTTCATTAGACACTGACCGATTCGTGATTCCAAGCTTGGAAATTGGAGACCCGGATAGATGTAAGTTTGTTGCTTCAGAAGTAGAAACCTCATAACCTCCTCCAAAGGTTGGTTGCAAGAATCTAAAACTCATACCGAGGAAAGATACTGTTAGATTATGGGACTAGTTCTGCATGTTGTCCTGTATTTTAAGTCTGTTTTTATTGCAATTATTCAGGCCAAAACAAAGGAGAGTATCTACTTAGGACCGCACGGAGCACCCCGTTCACAATCGAGGCAACAAGAGCTTTATCCAACTTGCTGCTCAAGTGCTTTTTCACCTTTTCGTTATTGCAAGATTTGTCATCTGACGGAATCTTCTGAATTGTGTTCAGTGACAATAAATCCTAATAAGACCTTGTGATTATTGCTTGGGTTGAATTTCTAAGGTTATGTCCCCTGAAAATAAATTTCCAATCGGACCTTTGTGTACGGGAATATGTCCCCTGAGTTTCAGTTTGTCGTTTGGATCGGGAGCACGTAAAGATGGAATCAAGACGTAGAAACTGCAATAAAGGCATACAGTAGGCATCTCTTGCATGCGCAATAACCCAATACATGTGGCTCGTGCTCGAAAAAATATACACAAACTGATCAACTTGACTCGATTGCTACAGCTTGACTATATTTAGTAACTTCAGAAGAATTTACTGAATATAACTTTACACGGCGAAATACGGAGAACAACTAAACTGGTTATTCTGAACAAGATTGCAACAATGTGTTTTATTAGGATTTTGGGAAAAGTCCAAGTGTCTAACAAATTTCCCTTCTGATCTCTTGATTCACTAAAGCTTTGTAATGACAGATACAGGCAAATCGGATCTTGGAGGGAGCTTTAAATCTTCCATCTCATCATTCAACCATCCTATCACTAATAAGCTCCAATTTGGAGGGTTCTCACTGAACCCAAAACCAGAAACAAGGAAACCAAGAATATGGAATTAGCCAATTAAACCGAAATAATTCTGACGTGGAAATATAACAAAAACAGAATGTCTGACAACCTTTGGGTTCTTATCCTTATCCATAGAAAAGCTCTACAGCCCTGCAACCTGGAAAAGAACACCCCTTTAATCAAAGCTAATATGTTGTGAGCTCCGAACATTTCACCAAGAGAACTCAATCTAAAAATGATTTGAATACTTTCTGCATATGTTAAAAGATATTTTTTCAACAAAGAAAGCAACGATGATCATAAAGAAAGAAGAATATGCTGCCATCCGGATCATTTACAATGCAAAAGTTCACAGAGAAAACTTTCATAATCATTGACATTCATTGACGACTTGTAGACCTTGACCATAAAGTATAAATCTAGGCAAAATAAATCAGGTTATACATGATCTATAAATAGCCATATTCTCAATAGCTTTAGCAACAACCTGAGCATGACCTACATTCTCAATTTCTGCAATTGCTAGCAAGCTAATTCCAGACCCTACATCTGATAACAACTCAGCACGAATAATCCTGTTTGTGTCATCTGCAACAGATGATAATTCATCCCCCTCATTTTCCTGCATGATGATATCATTGGTGATTGCACTGTCTCCATTCTTTGGCAACATCCCCAACAAATCGGCTCCTCTTCCGCCACTGCCTTCTGGTACTGACATGGCTACCAGGTGAACCAAAGTTATCACATATAGAATTGCCTAAACTTGAGTCACTGCAACTGCAGGTGACATCTCTTCCATCAACTCTCTCTCTCTCTCTCTCTCTCTCAGCTTCTCTCCTCTTTTCCCTGCACTAGTTACTTTTCAAACTCTCCATACTTATGTTCCATCCCTTAATCTCTTCCAAGGATTGAGTTTGAGATAAAGTCTCAATGTATGATTGAGTCCTTCTTACATGCTATTTAATGACCCCCCAGTGCTTCTAGGACTATAATTATTTACACCACCACGGTCAACTCAGTCATTAGTGAGAGCTTAACATGAGCAGAATAAAGCAGGACTGTCAGATCTAGCGAGAAATAACGGATCTAATCTCAAATAACAAATACTTCAACCGTGGACAGTTCTCAAAGACTCAAAAGCTCACCAAATTCTTCTCCTTTTGGAACAGAACTGACCATCGAATTCACAAATCCTATCCATACAACCAACGCTAAATAGTACACATGAAAAGGACTAAATCCCATCTTTATCGGTAAACCCAAGAAGATAAACCTATAGCGGTCATGGGAAACCACCTGGGAAAAAGGAAACAGTCAAGATAATCATATGAAAAATCATAAAAAGGTTAACCTTTTACCTTATAAAACTTAGGCTTCCTGGATCTAAGGTACTCCATCTCAGAGTCTCTGTATATATGGCTATTTGTTACTCTTCTTCTTCTTATTCCGGTGACCAAACCCAAGAAAAAATCATGAAAAACCATCACAGTCACATACAGATGGAACTTACCAGTATCCGAGTACACTACACATGATCCGAAAACTCGGCTTTGGTCTGGCGGCGAGGATGACACAGTCTCTTTGTTGAAAAGAGAAGCGAATCGGCTGGTTTTTCTACCTCAGTACTACGGTGAAATCGACGAACTGGTCTTTCGTGTGAGAGAGCTTCGGTCTGAGGAGGAGCTGGTCTGAGGAGAGAGCTTCGGTTTGACGACGGGGACGACGGTTAAATCGACGGGGAGAGAGCTTCGCTCGGAGGGGAGAGACTAGAGATTTCAAATGAGGAGAGAGGGAGCGGGATTTCAGCTTTTTTGCATCGTAGAAGGGTTAAATTTATTTTTGATATGGTCTAAAACAAATTGGACCGGCTTACAAACATGCACAGGAGAAATGCTGGCCCCCGCTCCACATCAGCCAGCGGGATGCGGGCGGGACGGGAGCGGGATGCCAAGCATTTCCCGATATATCATAGAGAGCGGAAAGAACACAAGTTCGTACGTACGATATTGTTTTTTGGGTTAAATGCATGTCATGCCCCTGTGGTATGCGGTAATAGCAAATATGTCCCTGAGGTAAACAAATTCCTTTTCATATCCCTGAGGTAAATATGTCCTTCCGTTAACGAAAGGACATATTTGCTCCTGAATGTTTACCTCAGGGGTATGAAAAGGACTTTGTTTACCTCAGGGGCATATTTGCTATTACCGCATACCACAGGGGCATGACATGCATTTAACCCTTGTTTTTTTATCGAAAAATGATTAGCTTGGCTTGACTAAAAGAATTAACCGATTCTCAAACCTGGCCATATTGTGAACGAAAGAAAGACTTACACTTGTTCTGCTTTTTCTTGGTGGAAAAGAAGGTCCTCCTCATTGCCTCAGTTGCCTACGGTACAGGTAGGAAGTGTTTGGTACCAAATAAGTTGTTAGTGCATTTTTGTATTGACAAAATTCTATGTTAAAATATGTCTTGATCGAGTTGTAATTTTGGTTTCCACATCTGTTCAGGAGTTAACGTTCGACCCATGCTCGAGCGCTCTTAGGAGAATTCAGACACAGACATCACGTTCGACTAACATTCAACAAGCGCTCGAGCGCCAAGTTATAATTGCACTACAAGAAAATTGACCTTAGATGTCAAAACAAATTTGTCACCAAATCATGCCCTTCCATGTCAAAATAAAAATTTTGTTACCCAAGGTGTGCTAGGAATTACAAAACCGTTCGGACCTCCATAAACCACGTCCGTATTGTATTTAAGGTTGACAAAAACCAAAACCTCACATATTAGTGACTTAAAAAAATTTGTCAATATCTGCGAAGGACGTTATACGAAACCTTTGCGAACATGGTTTGGGTGACAAAACACCGTAGTCACCCATTAGTCACGCAATTAAGATCTTCACGAAATTCAGAAAATGTCATATTAGATTTTCAGCCATCACAGTTGTTTGATGGTCGATCTTTGTGTTGATATGAATTGTGTAATGTTGTATGATTGTTTAGGCTATAATTTTGTAATGTTTGGTGTTGGTTTAGGGTAGTTTTAGAGGTGGGGGAGAGGTCATCCATGCCTGAGTCAACTCGGTCTTTTTCGACACGACACGTCCGGACGGTTATAAGCCGTCCAGAAAGATAGTTTTTAATTTTCTACAGTTACTTTTCCAAGTATTGTTGTTTTATTCATCCGTGCAGACGGTACATGTAAGTGTTCGGACGTTTGGCCTTTAGACGTTGTTGTGTTTTCTCTAGGATATATACCCATCTTAAAAATAAGAGTTTTAAGAGTAATTCGTTGAGGATGGTTTTCCTAGCGTGCGAACGTCTATTCAATAAACTAAGTTTTTCTTTGACGTTCGTACGATTTGTTTCTACGTGCAGACAACTTTCACATGGTCTTTGAGATTATGTTTTTCAGGTAACCGATTCAAAAACTCTTAAACACATTTTTTAGGTCATAGAGTTGATATTCATGTAAATAGATCATTGCTTTGGTGATTGGAAAATATCTATGTTTTGTTTATTTTATATAAGTGAGTTTGTCACGTAATTGCCAAAGGAGGAGTTTGTTAGTCCATTTTTGTATTGACAAAATTCTGTGTCAAAATATGTCTTGATCGAATTGTAATTGTGGTGCCCACATTTGTTCAAGAGTTAGTGTTGGTGGTCTGTCCAAAGTCTTCTCACGTTCGACCCACGCTCGAGCGCTCTTAGGAGAATTCAGACAGATACATCACATTCGATAATTTCAAACAGAGACATCACGTTCGACTAGCATTCAACAAACACTCGATCTCCCAGTTATAATTTCAGACAGAAACATAGCCTTCGACTAGCACTCGACCCTCGCTGGAGCAACTTCCGGTGAATTTCAAAAATCACTGAATTTTTTGACTTTCCTTACTGACAAGAGAAACAAGAACCAACAAGAAACAAATAAAAGCTGCAAATCAAAACCAAAATATCTTTCGCCTTTTCACGACTTTTCTTCTTCTTTTTAACCATCGATTTTCCCATATTGCTACTGTCGACATTCTTCTCAGAATCAAGAGCGCCTAGCTCTTCTAAGAGAGCATATATTGCTGCGTTGGACCTCTCATTGGTATCTTTGTCGAACAAATGTTCAACTTGTGCCTGAAAGAGACATATATTTACGACAACAGCGAAACGTAGGCTGACAAGAACGTAATAACATTCGAGATACAGCACAAATAATCCAGCATATACCTGCGCTCATGAATGACTTCAACGATATGTTTCAGACACTAAAGAGTCGTACTTACAATCACAAGTTCCAATTTTAGTTGAAAATCAACCAGCATTAAAAGGCATATATATAATTAGAAACTTTTTTCTCCTCACAGAAATATTTTATTACCAGTTGCAAAGAAAGTCTGGGCCACAACAAAATGATAGCTTAAACATTCGGAAACTGAGCGTTCGAATCTCAGTCAACTGACCATGGCGTAATATGCCAGTTGCATTTGTATTACGCTTTATGTGATTAAAAGACATAGAAAAACCATTGCAACACAAACCACGGTATCTGCAATAACAGGACAATTCTACCAATCAACCGGATCCTCTGCAGCATTAATCTCATCAATAACCAGCTTTGAATCTCCTTCTAAAACAAAAGATAAACAGTGCATAATTGAAAAATAATGGAGAGAGGAGAAAGAGTAAGAGAGATAGAGATTTAAGTGGTTCGATTTAGAAGACTTATATCCACTGTAAAAATCCTCTATGACAAAGGAGAATATTCCTAAATTTTAAAATTTGAATATTTGAATGTTTATATTATATTATCTCTAACACCTTCAATAATAACATGAGCAATTGCATTAGCATTAAGCTTTGTAGGTGGGTTGGTCAGAGTGTTTTGATTTCGTGATAACTATAATATCATATTAAAATCTTGTAACTTTAGACTCTCTCCAAAAACAAGTATTTGTTCATGAAGAGGGGAGAGAATATACAAAAGATTTTAAATGGTTCAGTCAAAAAGAGCAATATAGCTCTACCTTGTATTATAAGTCCATATAAATCTTATAATACAATACAAAGCAAAGCATGATGCATTAATACAAAGCAAAACATGACGGGAAAATATTATTACATTTAAATTTAAATCTTACATTTAAATCTTAAATAAGATTAATAAGATAATAACCATAATATCGTATCAAATCTTCAAAATTTGATTACTATATTATCCGTAACAAATACCCTTTCTCAAGTTCTACCAATGCCACGTGATTGTTGTTGATGTAAGCTTGCTCCCTATCCTTTTTACGTCAGACATCTGCAAAGCTCAAAATGTTTGTGCACGAACTTTCTAAAACAAACGTTAAGAGGCTAAGAGGGATGAACATTTGTGCTTGAAAATCCATAATATGTACCGCTAGAAATGTTTTTAAAAAAAATCTCTAAATAAATCAATTATGTTGATTTTTTATTGAATTGAGATTTTTTTTAATTTACTGTCTCTAATTGAATAATCTAATTTAGAGAGATAGACACATCATGTGAGTTCTATAGTAGGATCCACATAGTTGAAAGTTGCACGAGCCGCATAATGTGTCTATTACTCTTGGAATTCAATGGTCTAACGGATAAAAAATTAGAGGGAATCTCTATGTGAGATTTACTGAATTGGACTATTAATAACCTAAAGTTATATAGACATTATTTAAAGTCTTAGAAATAAAGAAATTATTTTTTTTTTTCAAAAAAATCTAGATATAAAAGAAGATTAAAAAAAAGGGAAAAACCGAAGTAAGAAGCAAAACACAATTGGTTTACCTATTTTTCCCACTCGCCCACTCCACCTTCAGCCTTTACAAGTACATGAAATTGGAGTGTTCGTACTAATTACTCGATTTAAATTTTCTGTTGCTTTCTACGCAGTGAGTATTAAATTTATCCGAAACCGAAAACAACGATTCAATAAGATTTTCTTGCAATCACCTTCCTAAGAAAAAAGGGGAAAAAATGGCCCCAAAGAAGAGGCCCTCCGCTTCCACCAACCCCCCGCCACCGTCGGACGCTTCCATCATGCTTGAATGTAACCGCGCCCTCGCTGCTCTCCACCGTGGAAACCACACCAAAGCCCTCAAACTCATCAAAGAATCCATTTCCCGTCACAGCAGCGACAACATCAGCAACCACGGCTACGCCGTTCTCCACCGCGCGCTAGGACACATCTACTTCAACACCGCTACTCTTATTGCCGACTCTAACACAAAATGCAAGCACCTCATTCACGCGGCCAAAGCAGCCAGGCAAGCTCTAGCCTTCTCCAAGAAGTCAATCCCCTTGGCACTTTTCCACGCCGAAGTTCTCTTCGAGTTAGCAGTAATACGCGACGATAATAAAGGCTACCAAGAAGTAATACAAGAATGCGAGCGCGCTTTGATGATCGAAGACCCAACGGATCCTATTAAAGATAGCATATTCGAAGAGGATATTATTCGTCAACACACAGATCTTTTGACCCAAGAATCTCGGATTGAGTTTATGACGCAAGAACTCAAAAAGTTGATAGAGAAATGCAACAATGTTGGAGATGGGAACAGCAAAAAGCAGGACGTCGAAAAAGCAGTTATTGATTTTCCGAGTGAGCCAAACGTGAGCATTATGTCATTACATGAAAAAAGGAAGGAGTTAGAGTCGAAAGTTATGGCGTCAAGGCTCCTGCAGCAGAAAAAGCTTGCAGCTTTTGGATCTTTCTCGCCGGATAATACGGTTGAAGAGCGAAGGAAGTACGCGAATCCTAAGAGAATTCCGTTGGACGTAAACAGGGTCACTCAAATTAAGAGCTACTGGAAGGAAACTTGCACTGCGGAGATCAAAAGGGGATTGTTGAGAGTTGACATCGAAAATTTTAAAGCCCATTTTAATAAGAATAAATTGGCGAAGGATGTTTTGAAGGAAGCAATAGATTTTGCCAAGGAGCAGAACCAATGGAAGTTTTGCATGTGTTGTTGCTGCGGAGATTGGTTTCATGATAGTTCGTCGAATATGCGGCATCTTAATAGTGAGCACATGGGGAGTCTATGTACAGAGTTAGAAGCTATAGTGCCAGAAGAAGCTCGTGATGAGTGCGTACTTGCGGTTAAAAAGGGTGTTTGGAAGCCCGTAGATATAGTTGCCTCGTTGAAGATAGTGGAAAATCAATCAAGATTGGATTCATGTGATGCAGATAGTTATTCTACAGATGATGGCAGAGATGACACTCAAGATTCTCATTCATCTGGTACCGAAGATGATCCCAAAGTTTTAATAAATCGCGAGATCGAGAAATTTCAGAGGTGGCCGTTATGTGATGATGGTCAGCGCACACAGCTCCTTGAGAGAATTCATGGAGCATTGGAGTCCCTTCTGAGACACAGATGTCTTGCAGCGAGTCATGATAATGAGTTAATGTCGACTACCATTGAATTGATGACGACTCGCATTCCATTTGCAAAAATTGATTATTATGGTCTGGACGCAACTATACTTTCTATGTGCTTTCTGGAAGCATCTGACCTCGAAATGTTCCTTCAGTTCTTGGAACAACTGGCTAGTTCTTCTGGTTTAAGTTGTCTTTCTGGGAAAAATACTCTAGATGACGAAGAATTTAAAGGTTCACAGGAATTTTGCTGTAAAGAGAGGATTGTTTTTAATGGTGACTTCTCTCGTCTTTTTTTGGATGAGCGGTTATTGAGTGAAGAGCTTATTCCCACTACATATCAAGATGCGATTGCGGACGATGGAACTGCATTAACTTCTGCGGCTGAAATACGTGAAAGTGATGATCTGCCCGATAGTGATGCTTTTATTAACTGGCTATTGACGGGTCCTGCGATTCGAGAGCAGTTAGAGGCATGGGTAAGTCTTAGAGAAGTCGGGAGAACTCTAGAACTTGAGCTTTTTAAGATCCTTCAAATGGAATTCAATTGGTTGCAGAAGACGTTGAAGACTAAACGCGGGAATGACTTATGTTGCGTGGTACTAGAGAACTTTAAGGGCGAATTTCATCAAGAAGATAAGAAAAGTGAGCAGATTTCACAGCATGATCCACAGATCAGTTACGAGTGCTGCTTGTCGAAGCTGCAAAAAGATCTTGAGAAGAATGTTGATCTCAAGATAGACGCCTTTGAGTCTGGATTCATTAACTCAAGGTTGAAAACCATTGCCAAAATTTGGCAAGGAGAATCCGACTGTACTTATGTCGAAAAAAGAATCCAGTTGTTTAAAGGGGCATTGGCCAAAGAGGTGGGTAAAGTACACTGTCATTAGATCCTTAATTATCTCAGCTCTCTGATGTCAGAAATAGGATATTGAATAGCATTTTCAGACAAACAAAACGATGAAAAACATCTTTATGTGTATAGTTCTCTATTAGTTGATCACTGAGCTTTGAATGTTTATCACTAATGTTTAAACAGTCATTTTGTTGGGACTCAATCTCGGGAAAAAAATATTGCAGTAAGGAGCATGGTTTTTAACTATGCCTTTCGATTTTCAAATAATATTTGGCTGTACAATGGAACTTGAGATGGAAATTTTTAACTGTCTGAAACATATCCTGGATCTTACCTAGCTTGACCTAAGTAATCCAAATGTCTTCTGTGGATGATCTAGAGTCTAAAATGCTGTAAAAAGTACAAAACGTACAGGACAAGAGGCAGCATGTTGTGCGTGTTGAATGGATGTATGTGAAGTTTGATGTATTGTTGTTATTTTTTGGGTGTGTTTGATATGATTTTTCTTGTAATTGTTCTCCTAATATAATTATGAGGCAGTTCAAACGCTTATATTACTGGTTGATTTACATCAAAGGTAACTTCTTTAGATGTTGGAATTGCAGAATCTCATACTTGATGCAAGAATCCTGGCAATTAAGGAGGTTATGAGGCAGACAGAGCTGAAGCTCGGAGCTGTATCTACTTATGATTATAGGTCAATAATGGTGCACCTCATAAAGTCATTCATGCAGGTATATGTTATCTTGATTATCTAACAGTATCCTTAATGTTTTTGTTTTGGGCAATTCATCGATCTCTCTTCCAGGCACAACTGGAGCATATCTTCGACAAAGATGCCAAAGAGAAGTCTGAGGCTGCAACAGAAGCTCTCTTAGAAGAGCTAGCTCTTGATTCTCAGACGGATATGAACCGGGGATGTGGGATTGTGGGAAAATCAAAGTTTAAAAAGAAGAAAAAAAATCGTGAAAAGGCTAAGAACATTAAGGTTTTAAGTGCTGCAAATTCTATTCGTTTCTTTTTTGTTCTTGCTTCTCTTGCAACTGTCTATCATGGATCGTTATCTTCTATATAAAATATCTGAACTAAATGATTGTAGCGATTCCACCTGTATTGCAGGAAACTAGTGGCAGTACGGAGAACCTTCCCTTCTACGAGGACAAAGCAGAACAAACGTAAGTCTATTTTTTGTTCTTATTGTCACACGAACTTCTTCCTCATTTTTCTTATTTTTTGCCGAAATTGCTTTTGTGTCAGGCATGATGAAAGCTCTCAAATTCCTGAGATTGATCGTATTGATAGTGTAAGCACTACCGATGAACTGGAACAACTGCAAGAGGAACTTTGTCTGGAAGAAAGAATGCTTGCTGAAGCTGTGGAGTATCAGAGAAAATTCGAGAATGAGGCCCAACTAAAAGTCAACCTTGCCGAAGAAGATAAAAAGATGGGTGAAGCCATTGGAGAGGATGTAAAAGAGATCAGTGTGCCTGATGTATACTCAGAAAACGAGGAAGGTAATGGTTCGAGTGAGCAGCAGCTATTGGAGCAGTTTGTGTCCAGCAGTAGTAATATTCGTGTTGGTAGTATACCTTTGATGGGAGAAGCCATCGACCTTGCCGAAGAAAATAAAAAGATGGGTGAAGTCATTGGAGAGGATGTAAAAGATCAGATCAGCAATGTGCCTGATTTATACTCAGAAAAGGAGGAAGGTAATGGTTCAAGTGAGCAGCAGCTATTGGAGCAGTTTGCATCCAGCAGTAGCATTCGTGTTGGTAGTATACCGTTGAATATGGGTGAAGCCATCGACGACCTTGCAGAGGAAAATAAAAAGATGGTTGAAGCAAATGCAGAGGATGTAAAAGATCAGATCAGCACTGTGCCTGATGTATACTCAGAAAACGAGGAAGCTGGTAATGGTTCAAGTGAGCTGCGGCTATTGGAGCAGTTTGTGTCCAGCAGTAGCATCCGTGTTGGTAGTATGCCGGTGATGATGATGGGGTACCCGAAAAGTTTTTGGTCTTATGTAAAAGCTGGGGATAAGAATGTTGATGAGGAAGAGGCAGACGATGACGAGGACAATGAGCAGAAGAGTCACTTCGACGTTCCCTCCTCCTCCCCCTCCTCCCCCTCCTCCCACACAGATTGGCAACGCTCCATTAAGACCCAACTCGATGGTCTACAGCTGGAGATGCAACAACTGAGAGAAGAGCAGCGGAAATCTTTTGAAGAACTTCAAGCCAATCTTCTCCAAGCTTTGCAAGCCAATTTTGTGCAGTTTTTCAGGCCTCAATGATTTTATTCTGTGTTTTGATGACAAAGGGCGATACATAGTTGTTTGTTATAACCTTGTTAAATTTCGCTTTCCTTTGCTTTTGTAATTCGTACATCTTCATTTTCACATGACTGTGAATGTTGATATGGGGCTTAAATCCTTTTTCTTTTTTGCTAAATAAACTCCAAAAAAACTAAAACTGCATATCACAACACCGGATATGCTCGGCCAAATCAGAGCTAACAAAAAACCAAAACGCCTTGAATTGGCAGCTCACTTAGCTAAATAGTGAGCAAAACGGTACCATTATACTTCCTGAAAACCCAAGCGACTTTCCACTCCCGAAACTCCTGCAAGCGAAGTCTAATGAACTCCACCATGCTAGAAATAGCCCAGCACTAGTGCGAAGGATCAAAAGAAATCACCTGATTACACAGCAACCAGGGAATCACACTCAAACAGCACCGAGGACCACTTCATTCGTTTCGCCCAAGACATCGCCTCAACCAAGGCGCAAGCTTCCCCACAAAGAGGGTCCATAGCTACTAATCGTTATGTGTACGTCGTACATAGGGAACTGGAAGAATCTCTAACAGAGAACGCTATGAAAGACCCAAGCCGACAGATCGTCACATCCGAATTAATCTTCAAAAAACCCATAGGAGGAGGAATCCATCTTCTGCAAGCACATCTATCCAATTCCACCCAAGCATTGGAATGCTCCAAGTATATCCTCCGAATACCACCAATCAAATCCGAAATGACCACCGGAGTATTTTGATGCACAACCAGATTCCTAGTATGCCAAATACTATCAAAGACAATTGCAACGTTAAGGATGAAAGCCACTATCGAACCCTTTGCTAAATTGAGAGAAGTCTCAACATTCAAGATAGTGCTAATTAGTTTAGCATGAGGAGAAGCCAAAGGAAATAGCTCCACACGAATTGCCCAAGGAGATTCACGCCAAGCCTTAGCTGCAACATTGCAATGCACCAACAGGTGTGTGTAGGGTGTCTTTCGTAGCTTCCCTACAGAGAGGACAAAGAAATAGTTCCTCACGGGTTCGGCTAATATTCTGAGCGGTATTGTGCTGAGAAGTGCTGACCACGGTGGGGATCAAAACTTTACAATCCAACGGTCCAGAACAAGCCACGTCAATTAAAAGGAAATGACCCGCGCATGACCCGACTACCTATATCTCCCAACCCGTTTCAATTGTGACCCACGATTTCAGTCTTCATTTCGCTTCCTTCTCTCTTCTCGTCACCACGGGTTTCTCTACCTCCATCTGCATCACTATCACCAATTTCACCTATATTGGCACCATCAGATTCGCCATTATCAGCATCACCATCATCAAACTCCCCATCGGAATTCCCATTAGAGGTTCCAGTATCTTCCCCATTGCAGTATCCATCTTATATCTTTACGACATCTTCAATCACACCAATTATAGCTACAACTCCTGCTTCAATATTCCAGCAAATCCACCAATAATAGTATCCACACCAACAGATTCCCACTGGGATCCTAATCCCTCCCCTGCTTCAACTCCGAGCCCACTGGTTAACAAAAATTATAAGACAAAGAATCATGTGGTTCTGATTTTGGTTGGAATTATTGGTGGCTACTTATTCATTTTGCTATCAGTCATCGGCATTGTTTTCTGCAGAAGCAATAAAGTTGTTAGTGTGAGACCTTGGGCAACAAGTTTAAGTGGGCAGCTGCAGCAATCCAGAGATGGAAGAGTTGAAACCAAGGCCTGCAAACTCCTCTCCTCTCACTCCCTTAGGCTTCCTGGAGAGAGCAGTTACTGTTTAGAGTGATTTCCCTTCAATCTTCAAGCAAAATATAAACAAATAGAGAAAAGAAGAGCTGCGATTTCAGGGGAAGATTCAAGATTTCAAATGCTGGGCGACGATGAGAAAAGGAGCGAAATGAAGACTGAAATCGCGGGTCACAATTGAAACGGGTCAGGAGCTATGGGTAGTCGGGTCAGGCGCGGGTTATTTCCTTTTAATTGACGTGGCATGTTCTGGGCCGCCGGATTGTGAAGTTTTGATCCCCACCGTAGCTCAGCACATTACCGCTCAGCATATTAACCGAACTCGTTCCCCATCTTCACGTTGCAAAATTCTGCCCAACGCCCAAACTTCTTGTACCACTGTCTTGGAGCTTGTTTGAGGCCATACAAGCTCTTCCTCAGTTTGCATACCATCTTCTCTTTCCCAGGCACTAAGAATCCTTGTGGTTGATGCATGTAAATTTCCTCCTCCAAATCACCATGAAGGAATGTCTTCTTCACATCTAATTGTTCAAGATGTAGGTTCTTGGTTGCCACCACCGCAAGGACCATTCTGATGGTTGTCATCTTCACCACCGGAGAAAAAATGTCAGTGTAATCAATGCCTTCCTTTTGTTGGAATCCTTTCACCACCAGCCGGGCCTTGTAGCGATTGCTACCATCATTCTCACCCTTGATCCGGTACACCCACTTGTTATGCAAAGGCTTCTTTCCAATGGGTAGTTTTGTCAACTCCCATGTCTTGTTAGTCAGCAATGAGTCTATCTCATCCTTCATGGCTAACTCCCACTTAATTGAAGTCTCCATCTGCAAGGCTTCATCATAAGTCTCTGGCTCTCCAGCATCAGTTAACAAGATGTAAAACAGGGAGGGTGAGAACCATTGTGGAGATCTCCGGTTTTTGGAGGATCACCGGACAACAAATGGAGGTGGAGTTTGTTCCACCTGCAGCTGTGGATCTGCTTCTTCTTGATCCTTATTCTGAGTACTATTCTCAGCTACTTCATCTCAGGTGACATACTCGGACTCTTTCAGCTTCGGCTCTAACACATCAGGATATGAATTTGTGACATTAGATCCTACACTTGACCTATCTTTTGTGTACAGCCAGCTCATTAAAAATCACATTGCGACTTCTAATAATTTTCTGGTTTTGATCATCCCAAAACCTATAGCCGAAGTCCTCATCTCCATAGCCAATGAAGAAACACTTCTTAGACTTAGCATCAAGTTTATTTCTCGCATCAGAATCAACATGGATATATGAAACACAGCCAAAGACTTTCAAATGCGAAAGGTTTACATCCTTTCTGCTCCATACTTCTTCTGGCAATCTATGATTCAGGGGGCCTGATGGCCCTCTATTAATGAGATAGGCAGTCGTGCTCACTGCATCTGCCCAGAAGGTTTTTGGTAGCTCCGAGTGTAACCTCATACTTCTTGTACGCTTACATAGGGTTCTGTTCATGCGCTCAACCACACCATTTTGCTGTGGTGTCCCAGGAATAGTCTTCTCCATTCTAATCCCATTTTCAGCGCAATACTCCTTAAACTCCTTGTCTGTGTATTCTCCTCCATTGTCTAATCTCAGACACTTCAACTTCTGCCCTGTCTCTGTTTCTACCATGGCTTTCCATTTCTCGAAATAATTAAATACATCCGATTTATTTTTCAAGAAATAAACTAATACATTTCTACTTGCATCATCAATAAATATGATGTAGAAGCGTAGCCTCCAAGGGAAGAAACAGGGGAAGGCCCGCACAAGTCTGTATGCACCAACTCTAGCCTTTCAGACTTCGGTGTCCTGTCGACCTTCATGAAACTGACCCTTTTCTATTTTCCCAGAATGGAGTTTTCACACAATTCGCTCATGTGACCGAGCCTACAATGCCACATAGTTGTATCAGCTCTAGCATCTGAAAGAGCAACAATATCCCCTTTACTAGTGGTCATGTAAAAGGTGCCGGTCTTTACCCCACGAGCCACGATTCGGGTTCATGTGCTGACTTTCCACTTCCTTCCATGGAAGTTAATTGTATGTCCCTCATCATCAAGCTGTCCCACCGAGATCAGATCCTTCTTGAGCTCGGGAATGTATCAAACTTTCTTCAGCTTCCATAACGCATCTGTGTGTGCCATGATGCAAACATTGCCCATGCCCATGATGCAAACATTGCCCATGCCCCTGATGCAAACATTGCCCATCTACCAGATACACTTTCCCGAAATCTCTAGCAACATAGTTCTCTAAGATTTCATGCCTTGATGTTGTATGAAAGGAAGGTCCTGAGTCCAATACCCAAGATTCAATAGGACAATGTACCGAGAGGAGTAGGGCATCTTCCACGACATTTGCAGAGTCGTTTTGTTTCTCCCTTTTCAGTTCCCAGCAGTTCTTCTTTAAGTGACATGTCTTACCACAGTGCCAACATTTTGACTGCTAACCTGACAGCGAATTTCTTCTACCCCTTTTTCTGGATTTTGACCTCCCGCGGCCTGGGTTCTTGTCCCAATCTCTGCTTCTCATTTCAAGGTTTAGAGTAGTACACGAGAAGAGGCCTCACCAGAATCTCTTCTTCGGACTTCCTCACCCAGAACAAGATCTCTGATATTTTTCGTATCTGAGTTTATTTTTCCCGAAGAAATTGCTCACTGATGTCCTCATTCCCTCCCAACCGTGTGGCAAAGATGCCAATACATTTAGTGCCCGGATCTCATCATCAAAATCGATCGCCACAGAAGACAATTGATTCATGATCGTATTGAACTCATTGAGATGTTGCGCAACAGAGGTACCTTCTGCCATTTTCAGGCGAAAAAGCTTCTTCTTCAGGTGCACCTTGTTGTTAGCAGACGATTTTTCATACATGCCTGCCAAAGCTACAATAAAACCTACCGTGGTCTTTTCTTTTACAACGTTGTGCGCTACCGACCTCGACAGAGTAAGTCGGACAACACCCAGCACCTGTCGGTCAAGCAGGACCCATGTGTCGTCCTCCATGTCTTTTGGTTTCCCCCCCAATAGGGGCAGATGTAACTTTCTGCCCTACAGATAGTCTTCAATCTGCATCTTCCAATAACCAAAGTCTGTGCCATCAAACTTTTCAATACCTATCTTTTCTTCTTTTGACATCGCTTATACCACGAACCTAAAGCTTTGATACCAGTTGTTAGGGAGAAAAAACTATACTATTCTCCTACTTGCGAAAGACAGTAAAAACAATAGAAAGAAGAGAGAGACAGAGGACACAGAAGTTTTCGTGGTTCCCTCAAAGTGAGGTACGTCCACCAGGTTATAGAGGTTGTTGTATTAAAGAAGAAGTTACAACCAGAGAAACGGCGCAAAAAGACAAGCTTTTTACCAAAAACAACATCATCAAACCCTAAGCGCCATATATATAGGCTTTAATACACCGCCTTTCTAAAACATAGCATTTTCGGCCTTTCGCGCTAAGGTCTTCGAGTCTTTTCCCGGGCAATATCAGCCGGGGTCTGCAAATCTCGGCTTGGCTATCGACTGAGGTCTTCGCACCTCGAGTTCATCGAGGTATCTGCATCTCGGCTTTACTATCAGCCAAGGTTCTCCATACTTGTCTTAGCTATCAGCCGAGGTTCTCCTCATCTTGGCTTTGCTATGGACAAGGCTCCACAGCTTAACAATAATAACGCGTAGGACTGAGATCCCGAAAGCTTTCTTTAAGAGCCCCTCAACTTCTCATGATAATGAGCTCCTTCTCGCCCTCCATTCCAGAGTCTTGAAGCTCCTTTCTCCTCCCAACATCTTATTCTCAAGATGGACCAAGTCCCTATCTCAAACTGCCTCAGCTTCACCTAGCTTCGGTTTCTTCAAGCACAAGGTTGCTGCAATGTCAAGTCAGTCTTTCCTTCTACCTGTTATCAATACAAGAAGAACTTCCGGCACCCCTCCACTGTGGATCAAGGTGGGAAACTCCCTTTGTCTCTTCTTCGTGGTACCCGTAGCTACTTTGACAAGCTCAAGGTTGTCAGCTTCACCTTCACATAGTAATGGAAGCTCCTTCATCTTCGACATCTTTCCTGATTCCCCAATCATCTGCCCGATTCCTAATTTGTTTCTTGGCTCCATCGGTGCATAGGTGGGCCATGTATGTCTCTGGTTGTTGATCTTCAAATCCTTTACCATCAATCCATAGTCAACTTGAACTTTGCCCATATGCTCCGTAGCCATGAATTATCTAAGATTACACCAATGTCGAATGGGTCCAACACATGTAGGTCAACTACTATCTTCTTCTCTTGGACCTCAATATTAACCCCACATGCCAATCGACCTCCATTAGGGATCTCTCCTCCAAGGGTTCAATGCCCTCTCCATTCATCTCAAGATTGTCTAAAATCTTTGAATTAATGAAATTGTCGGAAGCCCCACCATTGATTAAGAGATGTACCTCATGATTGACAATCTTTGCTTTCATCTACATCAAGGAAGATTCTTCACGCCCTTTGATTCCCTCTACTTTTCGTTTGGACCTCCATATCATGCATGGGATAATATAACTTCACATAAGAAAAGAAAGTCGAGCAGTACATTCCCCTGTTTTTTGTGGTTCATCTTTTGACGTCATAATTTTCTTGAGATGACCAGACCACATGCCTTTAAGAACTTTTGACATTCAAAATGAAACCCGTGAGATTCTAATGTGTTTTGTTTCTTGAAAAAATGGTAAAGAAAGTAAAAAAATAGCTTGTTGGAGTAAGCCAATCTCCAAAAGGGTAAACTAAACAACTTCTAGACTTTTCTTCTCTGATGCCTCTCTTTGCTAATTGATTAACTATTTATATATAGAATGGACTCAGGTACTCTCTAACAACTTGTATCTATTCTCACATCTGCCCAATAACTTCTCCACTTGCACTAGACCATCTTATGCCAACTCGGTATCCTTTTACACCATGGGATCGTTACATAAGTCAACAAGTTAATTATAAGAGATTTAACCGTACAGTTTTTTATCTGGTCATTAATATATATACAAATAAGTTACCAAAATAGTCTCCATTCTTTTTCTTCTTGGAGAAGCGAAAGTGTTAATGGTAAGGGTGGGTACTTCTTTTCAAGACTCAGGCTATAATTTTTCGAATGAAATTCCTCTCTATTATTAAGGTACAGAATCCTTGGCTAACTCACCACTAGTATAGGAAACCACTTCAACACCTACACATTCCGTTAATGAGGAAACCACTTCAATCTGATCCTTATAATTGAGGTCAGAATGTTTTAGTTCAGGGAGAACTAGATCAGGTTGGCAAGTAGCAAATTTTAGTTGGAAAGAAAACAATAAGAAGACCAGCTAAAAGAGTAATATTATTGGGTTGGCATGTTTATAAAGCAAGGCATAGTTCTTGTCACCTTGTACCTCATAATTAGAGATCAAATTATATGTGAGCATCGAGTAGTCTATCTCAACAAAATACAGAAGCAAAAATTTGAGTGTAAAGATCAAGGAATTTAAAAGCTAAGGCAGATCACATGCTGTCTCGGAAGAAGCTCATGAATTTGAACAAATCAAATATAAAGCAAGGAATGGCCGGATGTTAGGTGTAGAACAGTAACCTTATTTCTTTCTTTAAGTTGTTCCTTTATTTGCTTATTTTTCCGCATTTTAAGGTTCTATATATTGTGACTCAATAAATTAATTCCCTTTTCAAGTAATTTCTATGCGGTTAAGAATGGAACTTAGTATCAATTTTGAATTTTTTGCGAGTATAGCTTATAATAAATTAAATAGGAGACATATAGACTTTAATATAGAAAATCACAATGGTATACGTTTGGGTTTACTTTATTTTTTGGAAGTTATAATAGGCAGTAAATAAAATTAGGATAGAATAGGGATACATTTAGAATTTTCAGTGATATAACGATTGGATTGTACACAAGTAATTACCTTAATTAAGGAAAATCAATAATCATTAAGTGTCATATTTCATATTGAACAATTGCGTAATGAGATGATAATACATGTACTCTATGATACCTGTTGCCGAGCCAATGAGTGAAGAATAGTGCAGCCATATAATTCAAGGAGATTGATAATCAAATGATATTTTGCGTTTTGGTTTTCCTAATACTAGAATTTAAGTCCAACAATTTATGTCTGTTGGTTTGCTTTTTGGCTTGCAGTTTTTTTAGATGTAACCACTGTATTCTTCCGCCATAAATGTGCATTTTCAATAAAATTCGATGGTATCGTTTTCATTTCTAAAAGAGAGAGAGATCACCAGCTTCATTGAATTCTTGAACTCGTGAGGAAAAAGGAGAGAGAGCTAGAGCGATCTAGAAATGGGAAGCAAGTAGCTAGAAGGGAGAACCAACCAGCAAGGAGAAGAGATCTAAAAGTTTGAAAAAATTGTCGAAGAATCCGCCAACCAAGTGTTAGAAACACTATAAAAAAATTGACTTTTAGTGACGAAATTCTCGGTGACGAAATGAATTTCGTAATTAAAAGTCTATTTTTAGTGACGAAATGTTATTTTCGTCAATAAAAAAGGGTTTTTTGTGACGAAACTTTTGTTCGTCACTAAAAGTCGTTTCTGTGACGAAATAAATTTGTTGTCACTAAAAGGTAATGGTTTGGTGATGAAAAATTTTGTCACGCCCCGATCGATCGGTTATAGGACGATCGATCAGTCTTTTGCGACGAGAAGCTCTGTCACAAAATGTGAAATCTTTTGGCGACTACTTTAAGTCGTCACGCTTAACGATTGATCAATGATTATGCCACGATCAATCGGTGACGAATCGACACCCGGTGAAAACTGACGATCGATCATTACCTCCTAACGTTGGAAAATGCGAATCATCGATCGATCGTGGAAGCGTAACCGTCATTTTTTTCGAATCCACGATCGATCGTTATAATGAGCGATCGATCGAGCCTACAAGCGAATGGGAGTTCACCACGTGTAAAACAGTAAGCGATCGATCGTCTAAATGAATAACGATTGATCGGAGAAAATGATAAACGATTATATAAAACCAGCGAATCTTTTTACCGGTTATCTCTCACGAATTTTCTCGAATCCTCTCAAACTTCACTGAACCATTTGGTGCGGCATTGCCTTCCAAAGTGCGCGGAATCATTTCCTGTTATCATCTACATCAAAGGTACGTAGTTATATTAATTTTTAAGAGATATTAAGCTGTTTTAAATGAGGTTTTAGTTTATGTTTTTTTAATTTGCTATATCCTTCATTTAGGTCCATAAATTGTATTTATTTTTGTGTTAATGTATATTTTTGGCATTTAGGACTGTTTAGCGATCATTTGGGGCTGATTTTGAGCGTCTTTTGGGCTTTTTTTTGTAATCTGTGCATTTTCGTATATACACCGATTGATCGCATTTAACAGCGATCGATCGTGTTGTAGAAGGTGAGTCAAACGATTACCGATCGATACTGTATGTACCGATGAATCGGTAATTGAAAAGGTGAGTTTCAAATTTAATGACGATCGATCACTGTAATTAAAGATCGATCATTTTAGTTACCGATCGAAAGGTAATTGATCCTGTACTTTTAAAACCGCAAAAGTACACCATTTTGTGGCGATGGATCACCATTTTCTTTTATCTTTTTAATATTTTATTTACATTATTGTGGTTATTTATTAACGCATATTTATATACAATTTTTGCACCGTTCATAAAATGTCCACTGATTCGATGATGACTGTAGAGAGGTGGATGGAGTACTTGACGGGGCGGCCGGTGGCTAAAGAGCGTCCAGTGACGCTATCTGATTTTGACAATTTGTTGTACGAGGAGCACACCCTCTTCCAGTTGTTTGAGTACTAGGGATTCCTTCACTAGCTATCGTGGGTGGATGGTTTCTCTGTCGACTCCCTCGTGGGTGGAGGTGCAGATGGAGGTGCGAGGAGTACAGTTCATGTTCTCAGCAGACGTCATTGCCGACTTCCTGCACTGCCCTCGGCCTAGCACCCCTTTCTTCCCGGCGGTTCCTTTGAAGGATGAGCATAGGACATCAGAGCAGGACTTATGGACGTTGATGACAGGGAAGACCTCTGCAGTGGTTGGCAGCATAATCAAGCAGAGTGAGTTCTGTGTGTTTTGGCGGATTTTGCACCTTATCTGGACGACGAACGTCGATGGCAGAAGTCATTCTACCGAGTGCACGTTCGCGAGAGTTCAGTGCATGCTCTTACTGGGTCAGCAGACGTTGATAGATTTTCCACTGTACATGTTCAAACTGATTATGGATGAGGCTTGGGGAATTAAGGAATATAGTCTCTCATACGACGTGTTTCTAACTCACCTCATTGCTCGGGGTGTTATGATCATTGCTGAGGATACACGTAAGGGGGTTAAGAGCGCGCTGGACAATTTCACTCTGTCCAGGAGCAGGGGGCGTTGACTCGACGGTTTGCTCTTAGAGCAGCAGCAGCCACAGAGGTGGCAGCACGACCTTCTACATCAGCGTCAAAAGTACGTCTCGAGCTGAGAGCGACTGCAGTACCCCCTCCCTGGGTGGCCCAGCTATTTTCGGACCTCGACAGTCATGTCAGCGCGACTGTGAAGGCCGCTCTACAACCTCTTGAGAGGCAGTTGCAGTCGTTGGAGAAGGAGGTGAAAGAGCTCCGGACCGCCTTCGATGGGGAGTCCACTGTGACAATGCTACGCAACAAGTAGGTCGTGGTTCATATGTCAGATGTCAGCGAGCAGCTGGAAGAAATTAAGAAGACTCTAGATGATTTCAAGATGGAGGCAGATCCACCTATTATTCCCGGAGATATTCCTGATGACTTGGACACTTTCTGTGATGCTATTACACGTTGATGTATTTTTATTTTTTATTTTTTATCATTTGGGACATACATTTAGATTTCTGGTTTTAGTTATGTAATTGAGACATTTGTGTTTATCTGTGAAAATGTAGTATCTTTGATTACATTTTAATTATTTTTTATTTGTATTTCATGACATATACACTTATATACGTAAAATGACCAATGTACCCTTTGGTCGGCGAAAGTAACGAAATAAGCAGTCGATCAAATAAGTAATATAAGAATTTTATAATGTGACCAATATTACTATTTATTATATAATGTGAGTTTAAATGATTAGAAATATAAAAATATATAAGTTGTGACCAATATTATTATTTATGTATTAAGATGACATTAGTAGTAATTTAATTTAATAATTAAGTCTTTTGTTAGGGTAAATTCTGTTTTTTTGATAATTAGGAGACCGATCGATCACGTATAAAGGATACCGATGGATCGTTAGTATGTAATGCAGGCGTCTTCATTTTATACAGACCGGATGATCGATCGTGCGTTTGGAAACGATCCATCGACGCAGCACGTCGCGTATGGGGTCACTTACCGATCAATCGTGTGGTAACGATGTCGTTTAATATTTTGCTACCGATGGATCGTTTGTATGTCATGCATGCGTCGTCATTTTATACAGCTGTAAGGATCGATTGCTTGTGTGTAGCGATCCGTCAGTATTATTCGTCGTCATTTTGGTCTTCTATACTATCAATCGCGCATTATATCGATCGATCGTTACAGTAGTTATGCCTCTAATCTTTATTTTATTGAATAATGTGAGTTTAAATGATTAGAAATATAAAATTATATATTAACAAAGTGTGTTATAATGTATTTAGATTACATAACAATATATCACGTACATATAATTCATATTTAAGAAGACATGTATAAGTTGTACATGTTGCATCATAGATGCATTATGTTATTGTTAGTATGAGTAAAATATTAAGATTAGAAACTAGTGACATAACGCTTATTTAACACATGATTACACGTCATAAGTATGAGTTATGTATTAAGATGACATTATTAGTAATTTAATTTTAATAATTAAGTCATTTGTTAAGGTAAATTCTGTTTTTTTTTTATAATTAGGGTACCGATCGATCGCTTATGAAGGCGATCGATTGGTGTATAACGGTGTCGTTTAATATTTTGCTACTGATGGATCGTTAGTATGTAATGCATGTGTCGTCGTTTTGTACAGACAGGCCGATCGATCGATCGGTGTATAACGGTGTCGGTTAATATTTTGCTACTGATGGATCGTTCGTATGTAATGCATGCGTCATCGTTTTATACAGGAAGGACGATCGATCGCTCCATTTTACACGATCCATCCGTGAAATTTGAGCGGGATTTTTCATGCTGACGGGGCGATCGATTGAAAGGCAAAAATACACCCACGACAAGAAGAAGAGGAGAGTCGCAGAAGCAGTTATTTTTCCCGAAAAATTTGTTAAAACATCGTCCTTTTAGTTGTGAGCGTTTTTAGAAGTGCTTAAGGTTAAGCCCAAGTTCAAATTCATTAGTTTTTTGACCGGGTGAGTATTGGAAAATTTGGGTGACATTTGTGAGTTTTTGGTGTGAAATTGGTTCGTTTTGGTCTACATTTCGTGCAAGAGGTAATGAAATCAATATACGCTACGATTTATGAATGATTTGGTTGATTATTTGATGTTTTTAATATTTGTCAATTTGTGGGTATTGTGGAATGGATTTGTGATGATTAGAGCTTATTAGAGTATGATTAATATGTATATTAGAATTAGAATTGTGTGAGGATGATTTGTGAGTATTTTGGGTTTGGATTTAAGTGAGGGGAGGCCTGAAAAGTTGTGTTTTCGAGCTGGGTTTGTCACGATCGATCGTCTATGTTTGTGACGATGGATCGTCTGTTAGATGGTGGTTATCCGATTGATCGTCTATGTGATGACGATGGATCGTTTGTTAGTTGGATGTTTGACGATCGATCGTCTATTTTTAGGCAATCCATCGGTATTGAACACCAGCCAATCGTCTATAGTAACGATCGATCGCTTGTTTGGTCAGATCACTGCATTATGATTTTTTGAGTGTTTGTTTTTATTATTGATACATGTGTAGTATTTGAGCTATATATTGAATGTTTGATTATTGAAGTGCTTGAGTTCTAAAAATAAATCATGGAGTTTGAGAAGCATGGAGGGTGAATATTGGAGTGTTTTTGACTTGTTATGTTTGAGTTTATTTTAGGGATATGCTTAATTCTTATGTGGGTGTTTACGAATTACTTAATTGGTGTATTTTTTTTAGATTGGTGGCAATGGATAAGAGTTGGATTTACGAGAAAAAGGTTTGGTGAAAAGTATGCGGAGGGGGTCCGTAGGTTTGTCGGTATGGCTGCTTGTTGTGTAGACTCTCGGGGTCAGATCAGATGTCCGTGTCGGAAGTGCAGAAATGTAGTGTTTCAAGTGTTGGATAAAATGAAAGATCATATTTACATTAATGGGTTTGATGTGAGCTATAAGTCATGGGTGTTTCACGGGGAGGGTATTCAACTTACTTCTAATTTGAGTCAAGAGTCCGGTGCGGGTTTACCATATAGTGATGATGATTTAGAGGGAGATAACTCTGATAGAATGACGGAAATGTTGACCGATGTTCATGCCGGATTAGATGGTGGGCCGATAAGGGTTGAAGAGAACCCTAATAATAAGGAAACCCTAGTTGGCAACCGAAGGGTTCAACACCACTTAATAAGTTATGGGAAGAGGCAGAACATGAATTTGTATCCTGGATGTACCAAGTTAAGTAAGTTGTAATTTACAGACCGGTTGTTGCATGTGAAGTCAGAGAATAAGTTGTCGGTTAAGGCATTTGATATGGTATTACAGTTGATTAAGGAGGCGTTGCCAGAGGGGGAGACGTTACCGAGATCGTATTACGAGGCGAAACAATTGTGAAAGGGTCTTGGTTAGTTATGATAAAAATCATGCATGTTAAAATGATTGTGTGTTGTTTTGGAAAGAAAACAGTGAGTTAGACAATTGTCTAGTATGTGGGGTGTCCTGGTGGAAATTTGAAAATGACTTGCGCAATCGATGTCCAAGGAAAGCGTTGCGTCATTTCCTTTTAATCCCTAGACTTAAACGTTTGTGTACCACAAAAAATGAAGCAATTGACATGAGATGGCATAAGGAAAAATGGGTCGATGACGGGGAGAGTTTGAGGCATCCTGCAGATTCATTGGTTTGGAAGAATTTTGATAAGGACCATGGTTGGTTTGCTCAAGATGCCCGCAACGTTCGCCTTGGTCTTGCTTCTGACGGGTTTAATGCGTTCAGAAACATGAGCAATGAGTACAGTATTTGGCCAGTAGTTGTTTTCCAAACAATTTACCCCCATGGAGGTGTATGAAGGTCTCATTTTCACTGATGAATTTTTTAATCCCGGGTCGAAAGTCACCGGAAAATGATATAGATGTATATCTTCGACCCTTAGTGGATGAGTTGAAACAACTATGGGAAGATAGAGTTGAGACACATGACGCTTCAGATGGGACGACATTTAAGATGCATGCAGCTTTGATGTGGACCATAAATGATTTCCCAGCATATGCCAATTTATCTGGATGGAGTACCAAAGGGAAGTTTGCATGTCCAACGTGTAATATAGACACTGACTATAAGTGGTTGAAGCACGAGAGAAGAATGTGTTATATGGGTCATAGGAGATATTTGACATCGGGGCATGCATGGAGATATGGAGTGGATACGTTCAAAGGGAAAGAAGAACATAGACTTCCACCTGAGGAGTTAACTGGTGATGACATATTTGAACAACTGACGCATATCGGGGAGACTATCTTTAGAAAACAGTCAGGAAAGAATAGGGAAAAAAAGAAACAATCGTTAGAACTTTTGAATTAGACGAAAAAGAGCATATTTTTTCAACTGCCGTATTGGAGTACGTTAGGGTTACGACATAACTTGGACGTGATAGACATCGAGAAGAACATATGTGACAACGTGATCAGAACGATGATGAATATCGAGTTCAAAACCAGAGATTCATTGGGTGCACGTAGAGATTTAGCTGAAATGGGGGTAAAAAAAGACTTGCATTTGGTGTATGATGGTCGGGTTGAATTGATGCCTCAAGCGGCGTATACTTTAACTCGGGAAGAGCGAAGAAGGGCCTGTGAGTGGAAGAGCGAAGGAGGGCCTGTGAGTGGTATTGTAGTATCGGGAACACATGAGGGAAATCCAATAGAATTTTATGGGAGACTTGTAGACATTTATGTCATGCAATACTTGTGGGGAAATACAGTATATTTGTTGAAGTGTGATTGGTGGGACGTCGGAGATCATCGTGGAATTCGTATCGACGAGAACTTTAGGAGCATAAACACTTCCCGACGATGGTACTTAGAAGATCCATTTTTTTTGGCTAATCAAGCACATGGACCTACATGGCGAGTCGTGCAGAAGTTTTCGTGTAGAAATGCTTATGACATTCCATCGTGAATGAAGCGATCAAGAGGACAATGTCATTGACTTGCTTATAGACTTCCGACAATTTAACCTTAATCCCCATGGAGGGATGACGTTGCGCTAAACGTTATCGAAGCTTCTGAGGCAATTGATCGGCGAAAAAAAAGACGTATAGATAGTAATGATGTTTCGGAGGGGGATGAATCAGAAATTGAAGAAAATAGCGAAGAAAGTGCTGACGAAGATTCGTTCGAAAGTGATAGCGATTCTACTGAGAATGAGGCATCGGACGATAACCTGCAAGAACCGGATTCTGATTAATAAATTCCTTCAAGTATATTTTCTTTTTAATGTTCATGTTTGTTTAACAGTTTTTACGGTTACTATTTCTTTTACAATATCTGTATCGTTTATTTTGATATGTCATAGCTTGTACGGTGAAATGAAGCATGGACAAGAATTTCCTTCAGTTACTTCTGGACGGTTGCATAGTCCAGTTAGTCCGGTTAGTATGAGTCTGATCCTGTGTCCTACCCTGAGCGCTCCAACACCGATAGCGAATGAAGCCATGAGTCAAAGCACGTCAACTTGTCCTAGTAGTTGTGCATGTAAGAAATTATTCTAACGAATATTTTAAATTTTTTAATTAACTAACCGACTAACTTTGTTAATTTAATTTTATGTAGCGACATCAGCTTCTAAGCGTGGGCGAGGTAGGACACGTGGGGTTGGTTTGGAGAACAGTCTTGGGTCTGGGTCCAGTTTCGGGAAACTATCGGTTCATATCCCTGATGGAGAGTGTGGAGGAGTGTCTTCCACTGCTGCCACTCTATCAACGAAGATTGGAATGTTGGTCTGAGGGCTGATTCCAATCTCCGTTAACAAGTGGGTCGACGTTCCTTCGAAAGTGAAGGAGTACATTATGGATCGGGTGTTGGTATGATTAAATTCGTAAACATAGAATTTTTGTATAAGCAGTTCATTACACTTGTAATATTGTATGTTTTCGTACTTATATAGGACCACTTCGATCTTGACTACAACCGTCAGGAGGACGTGAGGACGGTGGTTGAGACTATGATGATAGTACGTCGAACGCACCGCAACCGGATGCATGCGTATTTCAAGAAGTTCCCGAGTAAAGAGGTTGCGTTGCTGAAGCCGCACCCTGATACCACGGAAGAATAGTTGAAGGAGTTATGGGATATGTTCACCAGTGAACCATTTTTGGTACGTGATTAAAGAAACCCGTTGCCTAAATTGATTTAATATTTAATTTCTTAAAATATCGCAGAAACGAAGTGAGCAAAATAAGAAGAATAGATCAAAGTTGATTGTGAACCACGCTGCTGGTTCGCGTTCCTTCCAGCGCACATGAGCTTGCATGGTTAGTTAAGAACTAATTTTTAGACTTTATTGATATTTTTCGTCAATAATTTTATGCTATTGCCATGTAGAAAACTCAAGAAAGTGGCGATATCAATCTTGCAGAGCTGTATAAAAAGAATTATACAAACAAAGATGAGATTTGGACCTCAGAAGGAGCGAGAGAAATTTATGTAAGTCGCTTTCATTTTAATCTACTTTATGTTATTTATGTATATTTATCTACTTTAATGTTTCTGGTAATTATTACCATTTTTCAGGAACGGATGGATGCCTTCCAGCACCAGTGTGATTTAGAAGGGAAGACTTACACCGAAATTGAAGTATATTCCGAGATATTGGGCAAGAAGTCGAGATATGTTTGGGGATTAGGACGCGTAGTTAAGCCTCCGCCTTCATCAACTTTGACTACACAATCTTCTGATCTACAGCACCAGCTAGCAAAGGAAAGGGATGAGATAGATTCGATGATAGCTGCTAGAAAAAAAGACTTGCAAGAATTTGCGAAGAAACAAGCTAAGATGGAGGCCACGCTGAGGGACCACCGTGAGGAGCAGCGGGTGGAGCAAGAGCGCATCCGGTTGGAGCAGGAGGAGCGCATGAAAATGGAGCAAGAGCGCATCCGGTTGGAGCAGGAGGAGCGCATGAAAATGGAGCAAGAGCGCATGCGAGTGGAGCACGAGGAGCGCATGCAAAGGAACAAGAGCGGATGCGAAAGGAGCAAGAGCGCTTACGGGCAGAAATATTGAAGGAGCTAAAGAAGAAAATGTCATCTGTAATGGAGAAGAAAATGAACGACATGTCAAAACGACTATTCAACCAGTTTGGAGGTTCGAAAAGGTAGATGCATCTGTGTTGTAATAGTTTTGTGATTATGTATTATTACGATATTATTTTCGATTTAATTGTGGATTACTATTTGTTAGCATTAATGTGCATTAATATGAGTATTGTATTTTTATTATAGTACTATCTGTTATATAATATTTATTATTATTATTGTTTTTCAAAAATCCAAATTATGTTTCCACCATTTGATCGGTAGTTAAACGCTCAGCTATAAATATATCTGTCACTAAAAACTTTTCGTTCAGTACATGTATTCTTACAGTACACTCAATCGTTTGTTTAAGGTCATCATCTCAATGACGAAGTCCATCATCCTGTTTAAAAGAAGCTGAACGAGTGTAGACATATTGTGTATAAACATGTACCTTGGTCTAGAACAAACTCAAGTGAACAAGGAAACGAAGAGTTATACTCCCCACCTTTGATTCATTAATCATTGGTATGACTTTTCTACAATGTCACTTAACAATATCCGTGTAACATCTTATCTCACATCATAATACCCAATAAATAAATATAAACATGTTACACCTAAATAAACAATTATTCAGATAAATATTTTTTATGGCATAATTATTACAAAAATGAAAAGAAACAGAAAAAAGGAGTTGAAGCAAGAATTATTCGGGTGATGCAAGGAAAAATAGAACCGCCTGCCACGACCGCCAAACCAATACCACCTAGTAGCAATTGCTGCCAATGGTTGGAAGCAGTTCTCAATTTCTGAAAATTGCCTAAAGCGGTTGCGATACAGGGAAGGGCACAAACCGGAACGAGCACCGCAAATGCACAGAACTAGTTGAAAGGAACCAGCTCATGCACAGAACTAGTTGAAAGGAGCTAGTTGAAAGGAGCTAAACTATAGGAATCCTCTATGTCTCACCTGCCTTGATCTCATTGACAAACCATAGTCCGGATGGATTTTAAAGAATGAGTTAATTATAAATGCTAAATTATAACGTGTTCTCGTGGAATCAACTTTTTCCTGAAAATGTCTAGAATTCTTTTTTTTTTCTTCTGTCCTTGTGGCTTTATCAGTTTCTCACATATACCCCCATCTATTTTTCGTCCGCAACTTGACAGATTTTGCTGAGTTGTTCAAACTGTCGACGTCATGTCCAATAAAAATAGAACTAGTGTCCATTTTCCTGACTAGGTGCATCTCCTTTTCCCACTATACATGTCATGCCACAAACAACTTGAAATGAAGTTTTGTCATTGCCACGTCATTTCGAATTTTTCACAGACTAAAATGGTCATGGGCAAATCCCACGTTTTTCCCAAATCCACGAAGAACTCTAGCTCCCACATATTATAGTCAATGTGAAAACTGTTGAATGATTGCTGAGAAACATACATTAAACATCTTGTTTGATTGCTAGGGTTCTTCGTTGGATTTGGGGAGGACATGGGCGAAGAAGGATGAGACAGTGGCAACAACGTCATTTCAAGTTGTTTGCTGGCGTGGTATGTGTAATAGGAAGAAGATGCACCCCAATCAGTGAAATGGTCACGGGTACGATTTTTATTGAACACGACGTGAACGGATTGAACAAGTTAGCAAAATCCTCAAGTTGTGGACGGAAAATAGATAGGAGGTCATATGTGGAAAATGGATAAAACTAAAAGGATGGAGGAAAAAAACCCCTAATGACATTTCTAAGAAAAGTGATGCCACAAAAACATGCGCTATAATTAACAGATGCTAAACTATAACCTGCTAGCACGACACAATTTTTATCCCCGGTTTTGTCAGTTTAACAATTTTCTTTTTCCTTATTGATTTTGGCAATGCCAAGGCTGCTCATTAGCGACAACTTATTTTCGTCACTAGTAAGTGCCTATTGGTTACATAACCTTTTCATCACCGCTAATACAAGATAATTTATTTGCTAATGCATGCTTTTGCTCTGCATGAAATATGTTCACTCATCACTGATAATGTGAGGTAGTGTATTTAAAAGACTTACATAGCAAAATAGATGTTTATACCGTCATATCATCTTAATGCATTTTAAAGATAAATAAATGAAAGAAACCAAGAGAGAGAGACTCTGCCTTCTCTTTAGAAATTTTCTCCTCCCAAAAACTAGTAATCACCCTTTCCACCATTGTTTCCGACAGTGGGATGGGCTCTAGCTCTTCCCACCACCCCCTCTTTCTTCTTCCTCTTCTTCTCTTCTCCCTCTCCCTTCCCTTTTTGTTTGGAATCTTATTGGTTGGATCCCTGCTAAATGCCGTCTACTCCTCCCGACGAGCTCAATCGTACCGGTCCAACATCATTTGGTAGGCGCATGGCGACTCAAGCGCCCAACTCTAGGCTCTCTTATCAGTCTGTTCCCGACGATCTTGGCAGCCACGCGCCTCTTGGTGGCTCTTGCTTCCTTTGGCGAGACCAACACCACCGTGTTGTTACTCCAGGAGCACGTGGTCACCACTTGCCGATGCCTTCCTACGCGCTATCGATGTTTTGGCCTCTCCACTCATCTGTGGTGGTGTTGCTTTCGTCTCTGCTGTTGATTTTAATTGTTGTTTTGTGCTTGTTAGTTTTTTGTTGGTATGTGTTGTTTTTGTTAGTTTTTTCAGGTCCTTTGTGGGCTTTCCTGATCCCTTGTGGATGTTTTCCAACTTGTGGATCTTTTCCAACCCTTGTCGAGGCTTGTTATACCAGATTGTGGTGCTTTCTCTACTGACTAGTCTAGGTCCTGGTAGCTTTGTCTACTGAATCCGGCCACCGCTCCCTCTACTTTATCACCTCATATTAACCGTATACAACTCTTACTAGCCAAATGATGAATTCGGATTTTGTTCTTTACTGGATCATGAGTCTGAAGAGAAAAAACAATCGCCACAAACAGTAACACACAACAACAACCCACAGTGCTGGGTAGCAAGTAACAAAGTAACAGAACCTAAAAAAAAACATTTTTTTCCTTTTTTTTTTCTTGGAAAAGCCATACCTGACTAATTTAGCTTCAGCTTCCTCCCCCTGCATCAAAAAAACATCTCCTAAACCCAATAGGGAACCAAAGTCCAGATATTGAGAACAAAAAATAAAAGCATTAGAACTTAGTAAAATAAGTATGGAAACCTGTAGTACATCTTTGGCAGCAACAGCAAGCTGAACGGTACTAGAGCTTACTTGCAAAGCCTCAGATCCCAGAATATCAGCAAAACTGTCTTTTACGTCCTCAATAAGCCCTGTAATGAAGACTGGACTTACAGAAAAATACCCCCAAAAAAAAAAAAAAAGATAGGATACGCTTGTACTCTTTTAGGATAACTCCCTCATCATTCTTATTTTGATTCTTCGTCATATCTATTCATAGGATTAGTAATTAAACTTTCTTGAATAAAAGCAATATTAACAAAGAACTCAAAAGATTTCTTCATCAATCTTTTAGCGCACTTTTGTATTGGCAAAATTTCGTGTCCAAATATGTCTTGATCGAGTTGTAATTTTAGTCCCCACATTTGTTCAAGAGTTAGAGTTGATAGTTTGTCCAAAGTCTTCATCACGTTCAACCAGCATTCAACAGGCGTTCGAGCGGTCTTGAAAAAATTCATACAGAGTCATCATGTTCAACCAGCGTTAGACAAGCGCTTGAGCGCTCAGTACAAATTTCAGACAGAAACATAAGCGTTTGACCAGCGCTCGAGCTACTTCTGGCGAATTTCCAAAATTATTCAAATTTTGGACTTTCCTTGTGAAACCAAGGGAAACCCTACTAGGTTTCGTGGGAGGCCGTCCTAAACCCGATTGAGGCTTCCATTAAGTATAGATTTGTCCCTCCTTCTTTGAGAGAAAACTCCAAAAGAGTTGTGCTTCGAGATTGACGAGTTTTCTCTATTCTTTGATCATATATCTTTGTAACCTTCATGGTGTTGAAGGCGTGCTGAAGAACAAGAGTGTTCGGTGAAGAATCCATAAGAAGATCCTTAAAGGTTTGAGGAGAATGTCGCATGGAGCGGGTCTAAGCAGGGAGGCTTAGATTATTACATCAGGGTTGTCAGAGTCAAGCAACAGGGGTTGCCCGTGTCTGAATCACTGTTTGTAAGGTTTTCTTCTTAGTAGATTCTAGGTGGCTGCTAGCCCGGAGTGGTTTTTCCTTTGAATAGTATTTCAAAGGTTTTCCACTTCGTCACCAAATTCTTGTCTCTTTGTGTGATTGAAATTTGATTTAATTTTTCGCTACCTATTTGTTGACTGAGTTGATTATCATGCATATCTAGATTGAACAATTTTAGAACTTGTTTTAAAATTGTCATTGATTTGTTAATTAGAGGGAAAACACATATTTTCCACCTCTAAGTTTTATTAGGGTCTAAACTAGATTTTTCAGTAACTCTAGAGTAGGCCAAAGCTACAAAATACCTCTCCAATCCCAAGATTGTTTAGCAATATTAGAAATACAAAAAGCTTGCTTATGCAGCCCAGCAGATTGTGCAATGCATGCTACCTATTTCTATCTCAATCTTAGTAGCCTATAATTTGTTACTAGTATCTAATTCATAGGTAACCATACCAACAACCTTTGCTCAAGAAGTAGTCTTAGCATGCGAAACCAAATGATTACTTAAGAACTTTGCCATCATACATTGTATACAGAGTATCCGTAATAGTAATAAGACACGATTTGGAAGTAGCCACCCTGCCGTATCCTTTCACTCTTGAGGGGGATTTCAGTACTGTTCTCTGAATCTCAACTAAATCTTTTGGCCAAGATGGAGGCCAAGGTCACCTGTAACTGAAGTTTCCCTTAATTTTCTTGTCAGAAAAAGCGAGGCAAAAGCCCCTCTCATCAAGGAAATTGACATTTAGCACATAAATATTTAAAACAGTAAAACACAGAGCCCAGCATAATTCAAATTTCATCTTTTGCAGGAACTGGATAAACTTTGAACATTGATGAAGACTGATCATCCACGTTTATAACATGATATCTCAGTAATTTTGATTCCAAACAGAGCTAAATTACCTCCAAGTTCCTCAACCCCATCCTCACAAGTTTTGTGTAAACGAACTAAAAATTCCATCACGGGTTCAGATATAAGACCAATGAGTATTCTCAGCAGGCTCAAGCTACAAGCTACAGACAACTATATATGAGCACAAAGAGTGAACATCTGTGGCTGCAGCTGCATGACTTGATAGCAGGGTTTGTTTTATCTTTGTGAACGAGTTAAACGCATTATCAGGTGGACATCATCCAGCAGATAGTATGGGAAGTGGCCGTATTCTAATAAAGGCTCTTCAGTATGGTTTTTAAACAATTCTCAAATAAAGTATTCATGGACAACTATATAAGATCCAAGGAAGATATATTTGCCATCCGTATAAGGCAATTTCATGAATGCAGGATTGGCATATCAGGTGAAGGATGAAAAAGGATTTAAATGCTTATGGGCATTAAGAGATTAATGACTCTTCATCAAGCAAAGTCTACCTTTACTAGATGGCACAACAGCATATTCAACAATTACTAATGCTTCATAAATAGTCTCCATGATATATTGCAGATGGAATAGCAACAGGAAAAATCCCAGGTGTTCGTGAAAGAAACTATATACTGACTCGCTTTACCGGAGTGGAAAGCTTACAAAAAGAGAAACTAAATGCTGATACATAAAATCCAGAACTGTAGCGTTACCCATCATCTTTACTTTGTATTGTATCCTAATAGCCTTTTTCAGTGGTCTTTCAGAAAAATATTGAATGTGGATAGCCCTCCAGAATCAAGCTATGCAATGTCAAGTTCCTGAAAGACTAGGCATATGGGTTTTTAACTTGGGACTGTTATAAGATTCAGGATTTGGAAACCAGGATGAACATCTATTTATCCACAAACAAAAGAAAATGGGCATCGAACTGACAGATATTGATTATTTGTTTCTATTGTGGCTTCTATCATTGATAGTGTAATTAGATATAAAGACTGCAACATCATTCCCACTAGAACCAACAAACTGAAGACGAGTTACCCCGTCAATAGATAGAAAATGCTGAGTGCGCGATGATGCTTCACTTGATATGCGGCTTTGGAACCTATTTAGAAATATTAAGGGACCATACCAAGGCAACTTTGCCAATACTTCTTGGTAGATAACCCTCGAACCAGACATCACCTTCCCTTCGTATCTTATATACACACGAATTAAATCGGAACAGAACATGTAGGTATATGATTATAATAGCGACTATAGCTCACATTATTGTTTCTACTTGAACAATTGAAGCCCAGAATTACGGAAAGTACTCTCAGTTCTGAGCTCTAATCATCACTTAGCTCATCTTCAATGCCAGAAACACTCAACCTGGCAGAGGCATGCCTAGCACTCTTGACGATTTTCTCGGCCTCCCGGATAATCTTCTCTTCCTCTTTCATTGCCTTCTTCAACATCTTTTGCTGTTTTTTGGTCGAAAAGGTGCTCAAATCGGATAAAAAGTCGTCGTTCTTGCTCCAATCAAGACCGATGCCGGTAGCCCTATTTTCCTTACTCTTCTTGTGAGAACCCTTCTTTGGAGAGCACCAGAAGCAACCGGCTTTCGCCGGCGGAGAAGGAGATTCCATTGACGAATTAGACGAACCCAAAGGAGAACAAAACAACCCTGCTTTCGACTTTGACTTCGCTCGCCTTTTCTTTTCTGGTCTTTGTTTGGAAGTCGAGAAAATCATATCTTCAAGCGACGAATGGGACGAATTTGAAGGAGAAGAAATCGAACCATGTTTCGAAATCGGCTCCGAACCCCTCTTCCCATCAGGGTTCCCTTTCAGAGGTGAGGAAACCCCTGTCTCCATTGAGAAATCGGCAGAACCAAGAGACGACGAGTCTTTCCCAGATGGTGATCTTGGCCTGAAACCCGCTTTCTCATCCCCGCCCCGTTTGGCTGGCGAGGAAATCGCATCCTCGTCTTTAGCATTACCAGAGAGTGTACAACCATTAGATGAGTAGTTGTAGAAGTCGGTCTTTGTGTACGGAGGTTGCGTTGAGTGTTTGAGTTCCGCTTTGGGCTTCGTGAGGGGGAAGGATTTGAGTTTGCGGAAACGGGACTCGAGCTCAGTGGGGAGGCCTGAAGAGTCTGTGAAAGAGGAGCAGTTGATGGCAGAGACTTGCTCCAGAACGCAGAGATCTTGTGCTTGGGAGATTAGCTCCTCCACCGCCGATTCGTCCGTGTCGGACAGGTACGAGAAATCGGCCATCCTATATGGAAACTTGCCTACTTCGACTCAATTCATTTTTCGGCTCGGGCATTTTTTTGGGGGGTAGTGTTCAGTTCTCACAGTCGACACTGTGTAGCAGTGGGGGACCACGCATGTCCAACGGCTAAATTGGCATTTTCCCGTTTCGAGGTTTGATATTTTCAACACACTGGGACCCACGTGCATTTCCCTTTCGGATCCGATGAGATTTTGCGTCATTTCCATCTCTGCTGTCCAAATGGCGGCGGCAGCAATAATTCTTTAGTTTACACCTTTACCTTCTTTCGCCCAGCATATTCCTCGGCAGACCGCCTTCGGTAAATGGTATTCATGAATTATAGGATGTGTTTGTTTACTCGAGGGGTTAAAAATTTCTAAGAAAATAAATATATTTTAAAATTTTTAATTTATATATATATATATATATTATTTTTTTATAAATTTAAAGATTTTTAAATTTTAAAAATATTTCTTAAAATTTTGACAAACAAACGTATAATTATTGAAATTTGAAAAAAATAGACATCTCACTGTATAACTCGCGTTATCTCAAAGACGTGCACGATGCTAATTATAATTTCTTTGTAACTTGGGGTCTTTTATGTAAGCCAATTGATGCTAATCTTTGTAGTGGCCCTTCAAAAATTGACAAGAGAAGAAGGGAAGTGTGTATTTTAGTCCTGGACCCTCAACTTTTAAAAGGAAAGAAATGGTAAAGGAAGTGGACAGTGCCCCTCCTCGGTTCCTTCTTCAATTTGTTCTCTCCCCGTTCGTTTTACTCCCGCTTTTCAACTCCTTCTCTTTCCCCTCCGACGATTTTATCCTGTCTTTAAATATTTGGGGATAAATTTATAGTTAGCTCCATATTTTTGGTGCAAAATCAAGTTACGATTATTATTTTTCAAAATAACAATTTGAGACCCCTGTTTTAAAACCAACAATTTGAGATCCTTATGTTTCGAAATCACTCAATCATCGCCCTCCCGTTTAAATTCACCGAGACAGTTTTTCGTGAAATTACTAGAATGTCATTGGTGGATGACCAGACTGCCCTGGTCATTAAACGTATTTGATTGTTAACGTAATCGGTGGCATATGAGGTGGTAGGAAGAGTGGGGCCCATCTGACCAAACAGAGCTTGTCAAACGGTCATCTTCTCCAGCAAACATAAGAAAGTCAAAGGTTCTCTAATAATTTCTTTGAAAATGATATAACCTCCTGAAGGTCATCTTCTCCAGCAAACATAAGATCTGTCGCTCTATATGGTTCGGATGAAGTCGTGGCGGGAAATGCCGAGTATAACTGTCTGGGAGTGAACCTGTTTGAGGTTTTGGGGGTTCTTCTTGGAGAAGCAAGCGTCGAGGAGAGTCGCATACAAGGGTATGAGGCCTCGCTTTGCGCGCATTATTAAGGCAAACAAGGTGACGCTTAAGATTGAAGCTTATACTAGCGAGCCGATTGCATATTTCCATGTATAAATGTAGGCTACCAATCAACTGTACGCAAGCACGGGAGTTTGAAAAGAAAGTCAAAGGTTGGAAAACATACTTCTAACAAACAATTCAGATTAGGTGGACTGACAGAGCTGATAGCTGTTAAAGTGGACCTGGAAAAGGCCTACGACAAAGTTGATTGGGACTTTCTTATGGCTATTATGTGAGCATTTGGTTTCCATGAGAAATGGTGTCAGTGGATTTATCAGTGCATCTCCACAATCTCTTTTTCTATTCTCTTGAATGACTCGCCCTATGGGTTTTTCCGGCCTAAGTGCAGACTTCGTCAAGGCATTCCACTTTCACCCTTTCTCTTTGTGATGGTAACAGAGGTGCTAACAAGGCTAATTAAAAGAGAGGAGGAAAGAGGAGTCATTCATGGTATTAAAATCGCACGACATGCTCCACTAGTGTCCAACCTTCTTTTTCCTGATGATATCATGCTCTTTTGCCGAGCTAATCTTGGAGAAGTTCGGCGTTTACACGATTGTCTTCAGATTTTTGCCCGTTGGTCGGGTCAAGCTATAAATTCACAGAAGTCTCTTCTTCACTTCAGTGCTAACCACAACCAGGACAGGAGAGATCAACTGGCTAGTCTTTTCATCTCCCGGCTGCTAGTGACCCGGGTATTTACCTAGGCATGCCTTTAAATATCTCTCGGTCTAAGAGCGCTGCCTGCAGATTGGTGCAAGAAAAGGTGAATTCACGCTTGGCAGGATGGAAAGCACGTGCCCTATCCCAAGCTGGCCGTACAGTCTTATTACAGTCTGTGGCTCAAATGATTCCTTCTTACCTTATGTCGGTCTTCCTATTGCCTCAACTTATCAATCGAAGCCTTGATATTCGAATGAAAAATTTTTGGTGGGGATTTCAAGGGGATACTCGTAGATTCCACCCCAAATCTTGGGAAAGTATTTGTCGCCCCAAAATATATGGTGGTTTGGGTCTCCGTCGCATGGAGGATTTGAATTGAGCTTTGGTGGCAAAGCGAGGATGGGAGCTGATGATTAAAACTGATAGTATTTGGGTTCGTGCCCTTATATTAGCCTACATGATAAAACGAAGCTACCGACGTCACAACTTTCCACGTCACCCACTATTGTAGAATCTTCTACAGCTATTACGTAACAGAATTTGTTACGGCTGTAACCAACGTGATTCGTTTTTTATTCGTTTGTACAGTGTGTATATATACACACGTCCATCTCTTGTAATGCACAGAGCAAGAAATACAATATTCATTTATTTCATCATGGTATCGGAGCCGCTCGACTCATCGTCTCTCTGATCCTTCATAACTTTGTTCCCATGGCTACTCAGCAAGCTTCCTCCTCCTCCTCTGTTCCCTCCATCCCATCCTCTCTTTCACACATTATCACCATTAAACTTACCTCTGAGAATTATCTTCTCTGGCGAGTTCAGATCTCTGCCTACTTACGTGGCCAAGATCTGTTTGAGTATGTTGATGGAACACTTCCGGCTCCTGCCAAACTCCTTCCTGCTGAGGGTACCTCTGCTGCTAAACCCAATCCAGCCTTTCTTCTTTGGCGTCGCACTGATCAGCTTGTTTTAAGTGCTCTGTTTTCTTCACTCACTGAGTCCATTATTGGACATGTCATTGCTTCTTGCACCTCTCGTGAGCTTTGGGTCAGCTTGGAATCCATGTTCAGCTCTCATTCTCAGGCAAAAGAATTTCAGATTCGATTTCAGCTTGCCAATCTCTCTCGTGGAGATCAATCTATCTCTGACTATTTCAGCAAAGTTCGCAGTCTTGCTGATATCCTTGCTGCCTCTGGAAATCCACTTCCAGACAGAGATTTTGTGACGTATCTCCTTACTGGGTTGGGTCCTGCATATGAATCTTTCATCACTTCTGTCACCACCAGAGTTGAGCCCGTCTCCTCTCTTGAGCTCTATCAGCTTCTGCTTATTCATGAGAGTCGTCTCTCTCATGCCTCCCGGAACACGTCCTCCTTTGAACCATCTGCTCATTATAGTGTTGGTGGAACCCGTGATCAACGAGGTCGTGGTCGCAATGGTCTCAACGGTCGTGGTCGTAATCGTGGTCGAAATGGTGGTCGTTTCTCACCTGCTCCTCCAAACACCTCTCCAACTACCTACAATTCCAACCGACCCACCTGCCAAATTTGCAACAAACAGGGACACGTTGCTCTGCAATGCTACTCCAGATTTGATCATTCTTTTCAATATGAACCCCCTCGTTCCTTCTCTGCCCACTATACTGCTCCTTCCACCTTTTCTGATCCCAGTTGGTACCCAGACACTGCTGCTACTCACCATCTTACCAATGATTTCAACCACCTGAACCTCTCATCCGAGCAGTACACTGGTAGTGAGCGTATCCGAGTTGGTGATGGCACTGGTCTCCCTATTCAGCACATTGGTGACTCCTCTTTTTCTTTTCCTTCTGCCTCCTTCAAACTTCATAATCTTCTTCATGTTCCTGCTATTACAAAAAATCTTGTCTCTGTGCTTCAATTCTGTATTGATAACTGTTGCTATTTTGAATTTCATTCCACTCATTTTTCTGTGAAGGACAAACTGACGGGGAAGATTCTCCTCACCGGTCCCACCCATGATGGTCTTTATCAATTCCCTCGTGTGTTGTCTTCTCCTTCCGCTCATCTTGGTGAACGCACGTCTCTACCTCAGTGGCATCATCGGCTTGGTCATCCCTCTTTGGATCTTGTCTCTCGTATTTTGCGCACTCATTGTCTGCCTTTCAACTCTGCTGGTTCTTCCTTCCAGTGTGCTGCATGCCCACTTGCGAAGAGTCATCAGCTCCCTTTTAGCTCAAGCTCCACACAGACGTCTCGTCCTCTTCAATTAGTGTGTACTGATGTTTGGGGCCCTGCTCCTTATGTGTCACGACTCGGTTTTCGCTATTATGTCTCTTTTGTTGACCATTACACTCGGTTTACATGGTTATTTCCATTAAAGCTTAAATCTGATGTTTTACGTGTTTTTCAATCTTTTTTGTCTTCTGCTGAACGTTTCTTTAACACTAAATTGGTTACTTTGCAAACTGATGGTGGTGGGGAATTTCGTCCTCTCACCTCTCTTTGTGACCGCCTTGGTATTACTCATCGCCTCACCTGCCCACATACACATCAACAAAATGGATTAATTGAACGTAAACATCGCCATATAGTTGAAACTGGGCTTGCTCTCCTTGCCCATGCCTCTCTTCCATTTTCTTTTTGAGCTGATGCTTTGAAACTGCTGCCTATCTCATTAATCTCCTCCCTACACCGGTTCTCAACCATCACTCTCCTTATTTTTTATCCCATCAAAAGAACCCAGATTATACCTTTCTTAAAGTCTTCGGTTGTGAATGTTGGCCCCACTTACGCCCTTACAATTCTCACAAAATGGATTTTAGGTCAAAATCTTGTCTTTTTCTTGGTTACAGCCCATCTCACAAAGGCTATAAATGCCTTGACCTTCAGGACAATCGCTTATATATTTCTCGTGATGTTGTCTTCAATGAGTCCTCGTTTCCTTTTACTAAGTCCACGTCTGTTTCGTCCTCTTCCTGTCCTTCTTCTCCTTTGGTCTCTTTACCGCTTTTTCCTTCCTCTATTTTAGGTCCTGCCCCTTCGCAGACCTCCTCTTTACCTTCCTCTGTTCCTTCTCCTTCTTCCTCACCTAATCTGTCTTCTCCTATATCCTCTCGACCTTCTTCTCTGGTCCCTCCTCGTTCTCCTATTATTACCCGTGCTCAAACCAATTCATCTCGACCTCGTGCCTTCACTGATGGCACTGTTCTCTATCCACCTCGGCAATGTCTCACTACTTGTGTTTCTGTACCGGATGAACCCACCTCTTACACGGCTGCCTCTCGCTTTCCTGCATGGCGTGCTGCCATGTCTCAGGAATTTGAGGCCCTTCTTCGCAATCAGACCTGGTCCCTTGTTCCCCCACCCCCTTCTTCTAATGTTGTTGGCTGCAGGTGGGTTTTTCGCACCAAGCTTCGCTCTGATGGCTCTCTTGAGCGACGGAAGGCTCGGCTTGTCGCCAAGGGCTTCCATCAGCAGCCTGGTATCGACTACAATGAGACCTTCAGTCCCGTGGTGAAACCTACTACAATTCGGCTCGTTCTCTCTCTTGCTGTGGCTCGGGGCTGGTGTCTTCGTCAGTTGGATATACAAAATGCTTTTCTGCATGGCTTTCTCACTGAATCTGTCTTCATGCAGCAGCCTCCGGGTTTTGTCGACTCTGCTCATCCACACCACGTTTGTCAGCTTCACAAGGCCATTTATGGCCTCAAACAGGCCCCACGAGCCTGGTTTGCACAGCTCAGTTCCTGGCTACTTGTCTATGGTTTTGTTGCCTCTGCTGCTGACCCATCTTTGTTCATTTTGACCCGTGGTGATCTTCATCTCTACGTCCTGGTTTATGTTGATGACATCGTCATCACCTCTTCCTTGCCATCTGCTGCTGATGCCCTTGTCTCTGCTATGGGTTTGGCATTTCCAGTCAAGGATTTGGGCAGATTATCCTACTTTCTTGGTCTCGAGGTTGACTATATTACCGGCGGTGTTCTTCTTTCTCAACGCAAGTACACACATGATCTTCTTCGGCGTTGCAACATGCTCTCTGCCAATACCGTCTCCTCTCCCATGTCTGCCTCCATCAAACTGTCTAAGTTTGACTCTCCGGACTTTGATGATGTTACTTTGTTCCGCAGTGTAGTCGGAGGCCTTCAGTACCTTTCCTTATCTCGGCCTGACATCTCATTTGCAGTAAATCGTGTCTGTCAGTTCATGCATCAGCCCAAGCTCTCTCATTGGACTGCTGTCAAAAGGATTCTTCGCTATTTGAAGGCCACCATCAACCATGGTCTGTTCTTTGCTTCTTTGTCTGGGTCTCTTCTTCAAGCTTATTCTGATGCGGACTGGGCTGGTTGCCCGGATGACCGTCGGTCCACTGGTGGCTTCTGCATCTTCCTTGGTCGGCATCTCATCTCTTGGAGTTCCCGCAAACAGCGCACGGTGGCTCGCTCCAGTACTGAGGCCGAGTACAAATCTCTTGCCAATACTGCAGCTGAGCTCATTTGGTTACAGACTCTCTTTCGTGAACTTGGTCTCTCTCTCTCTCAGCCCCCTACCTTATGGTGTGACAATCTTGGTGCCACGTATCTCACTGCCAATCCTGTCTTTCACTCTCGCACCAAACATATCGATATTGACTTTCATTTTGTGCGTGATCGTATTGCTGCCCGCACTCTTCGTGTGTCTTTTTGCAGCAGTAAAGACCAGCTGGCTGACATCTTCACCAAGCCACTTGTTTCTGATCGGTTTGCTTGCCTCCGTTCGAGTCTCACCGTTGTTGACACCCCACTGGACTCGCGGGGGCGTATTAGCCTACATGATAAAACGAAGCTACCGACGTCACAACTTTCCACGTCACCCACTATTGTAGAATCTTCTACAGCTATTATGTAACAGAATTTGTTACGGCTGTAACCAACGTGATTCGTTTTTTATTCGTTTGTACAGTGTGTATATATACACACGTCCATCTCCTGTAATGCACAGAGCAAGAAATACAATATTCATTTATTTCATCACCTTACATCAAAATATTATAGAAACTCAAATTTCTTGAAAGCATGTGAAGTTCAAGGTGCATCATGGGCTTGGCAGAGTATGTTGAAAACCAGAGATCTAGTTGCTGCAGGTTTTTGTTGACATATCTGTTCAGGACAATCTGTTAATATATGGAGCGTTCCTTGGGTTCCGGGCATTGACGGTTATATTCTAAAGCTGAAATGGGGAAGTTTAGTTCACCACCGCATTAACAAGGTCAGTGATCTCATTAATAGTAACACTTATAGTTGGAAGACATATTTAATCTCTGATCTTTTTGAGACCCAATCAGCAGCAGCGATTCTGAGTATTCTTGTTACTCCCCATAATTCCGAAATTCCAGATGCACCAAAATGGATTTTATCATCGAAAGGTTCTTATTCAGTTAAAGAGGCCTATCTGCATGATCAAAACTTTCACTTTCAGGATACGGGGGGTCTCACTACCACAGAATGGAACAAAATTTGGCGACTTAAGTTACAACATAGGCTGAAATTCCTTCTTTGGAAAGTTGCAGCACAAGCTCTTCCTATTGCTAAATCTGCAACTTCATCCTTCAAGATTTGCTCGCTGTGTGAAGGGGCTGGTGAAACTTATGAGCATTTATTCTTGGCTTGCCCTATTAGCACTCATTTGTGGATTTTGGAGCCATGGCCGATGCGCACGGCATGTTTCATTGATCAACCAATAACTTCTTGGATAAAGTTTATTTTAAATCCATCTAATATGCCGAGTGACGTGCAAGATGAATGGCATAAGATGATTCTGGCAGTGACTCTCACTTTGGATACAATCTGGTATGCCAGGAATAAATTGGTCCATGATTGTCACAAGTTTGATCTCCAAGATCTTGCCCGACAGATTCGGCGTAGATATCATGCCCACAATATAGCATGGACTCAAAAAATTAATGCTACTCTGCTCTCTTGGGTTCCTCCCCCCGAATCTGGTCTCACGATTAATTTTGATGTTTCTATTCATGATAATTGGCTTTGTATGTATGGCGGCTGTTTGCAGGAATTGGAATGGAGAGATCCAACAAGCCCGTATTTCAAAAGTGTCTGGCACTAACCCTTTCAAAGGGGAGGCACGAGCGACTCAGTTAGCTTGTAGTCTGGCGAAGGATTTTCAAGGGCAAAAAATTTGGCTGGAAGGTGATGCCCAGCTGTTGATCAATCAGATTATGGACCTTACTTCTCCCCTTGATTGGAGTGTCGAAACCGAGATTATGTCCATCAGGGAACTCATGCGGCTGAATCCCCTATGGAGCTTTCATTGGACCCCTAGGGAAGGCAATTTCATGGCACATCATCTGGCTAGATGGGGACAAGTGCATACAGACAAAGATCAGCTCGGTCCAACAGATATTCCTAAGGACGTTGCCTGTTGTGATAATTCTGTTGTATATAGGAGAGCCGCTTATGTTGGTTGATAACATGTTACGTAGAAAAAAAAAAGGTGGACTGACAGAGTCACAGAGGCATAAAAGCAGAACAAACTTGCGGCCAAAATTTCATTATTCGCCATTGACGGAGCCAAAACTTCCTCATATGCTCTCTGTTTCTTCAGAGGGTTGTGCCAACCACGTCCACTTTCATAGGGAGAGTTGCTTCTTGGAAGACACGTGATAACATGTCTATAAATAAGAGTCACGTTTGGGTGTGGGTGTGGGGGTGTGGGCTTTACACAAGCCTAACCATTTTTTTTCTAAGCTTACACAAAGCCTAACCGCTCAAACAAAACGATCCTAAGAATTTCCCAAAACATTGTACACATTATTGGTAGTAGTCTGATAGACAAAACAGAGTGGATCAGTACCAAGTAGAACATATCTAAAAAAAGCAGAACATAGCCTGATAGCCATTAGAAGTCCCTAGATGTAAGATTGGCCGGTGATGTCAATATCTCAGTCACCAGACGAGGGCGGAGGGGTTTGCTTGGGCTTTGTGGTGGCCTCGATAGGCCGTTGGCACTCTGGGTTTCACGCGGCTTTATGGGTTTCTTCGGTTGCCCATCATCGATGCCATACATTCCTCCACCGTAGGCATCATGTGTCACAGGCGTCATCAGCGTAATATTGGGTGCCTGCTTTTGCTTCTCAACGTCCTTCCGATCTCTAACAGGAAGACGGCTGGCAGAAGCTAACAGAAAGCTAAAAGTCATCTTCTCCGGCAAACATAATAGTCGGACAAAGTGTTTGAGATTGAAAAACAAATGATTTGGAAAATGTTGGTTTCTTCTGTCTTTAAGGGCATTATGGTCATTTCACGAAAAACCGTCTCATTTGACGGTGAATTTAAACGAGAGGCGAGGATTGAATGATTTTGAAACATAGGGGTATCAAATTGTTGGTTTAAAAAATAAGGGTCGTAACTTGATTTTGTCTCAAAGATATAGGGCTAACTATGAGTTTACCCCTTAAACTTGTTTGAGCCTTATTTAAGGTTAATATTAAAAAAATTATTAACTAATTTTTTATTATTATAATATTTATTAAACATCGTCTCTCTTCACTTTTTTATTAACTCTCATAAAAAAATAATATTTCACAAAATCCAATACCTAAAATTTCAACAACATGGTAGCAGAAACAGAGTCTTTATAGTCAATAGTTTCAACAACATGATAGCAGAAACAGAGCCCACAGAAGCCATAGACCGCATCTTTCCCTTCCCCTACAGAAGCCTTGAGACCTAATAATCTGTAAAATACTGTTCCCAAGTCGAAAACATTAGCAAACAACTGGAACAAGTAAGCAGCCTCAATGTTCCGATGCAGTTGACAAGGATCCAATATACAAAAACTTAAAGCATATATGTTCCAATGAGTGCAATAATCACACCCACGTTTTAAGACGTACGCACATAATTCAAAAACCAAAACTTGAACAAACCTTCAAGTCATAGAGTAACTAACACACCATACAAATTCAGAAAGAAAGAAAAAACACTACCTCACCATGAAGTCTCAATAAGCTAATAATATAATCGTCTTTACGTGAACCCTCCCAAGCCAAATGCAAAAAATCCCAAGAAAGAATCAAATCCGATAACAAACCTTGAATAAGGATCGATGGCGGAACTTGGCGTTGTCATAATGAACATCTGGATAGTTTACGAGGAATTAAACTAAAACAATCAACATGTTTTTAACAAAACATCAATCAGGATTATAATTATAATTATGGATTCGATTCTCTGTCTGACACAAGAATTTAAGAATCTACAAACCTTAAACAGCTTTACGATTAAATCCAAAGCTCCAGCAATTCAGAACGGCAACTCAGATGTGTTGTCTCCTAAGATATTTATGTCACTCTCTTGCTATGAGATTTATCTAATAGGTTATGATGGTCAACCCTTTGAATATAACAGTTATATTTATAGGCCTTGAGAAATCCTAGAGAGAGCATGAGACATAGGATCATTAGGAATATCAAATTCTAATCATATGATAAAACTGAAGAACATTTCTTCTAATACAATTATGGCTTCTACTAATTACAATCAAGTCTATCAACATATTGTAATTGACCCTGAAATTTGAGATTATTATAAATATGTCCCTTTAAATACAATTAATTTATTTCACCAAATTATATTTCATATGAGATATTAGGACTAAATTAATTAATTTGGTTATAAGGATACATAATTCTAACACATCTTTCATGGAGTAAGGCAAGGACTTATTCGACATTGCTGGATCCAGATCACCTGTTAAGATCCCATTATCTGCTCCGCTACGTTCTAGCTCGGAGGCTCAAATGCGAAGAGAAAGAGCAAAGATATCTCAGAAATTCGGATCCGGTTTGGTCGGATTCTGGTGGAGAATTCACATGAAAGTGAAGGAGATTTCAGGCATGGAATTAGATTCCGGGAAAGATGCGTTCGAGCACGCAACTGCCTCTGCTCGGCGATTGAGGGAAAGGAAGTAAGGAAGAGAGAGGGAGAGAGAGCGTAAATAGTGTCGGGGACTCTGCGGGGAAATTTGGCTTTTGATTCGAAGTCAACGAAGCTTAGCTGCGATACCCCGATCCCACTCGGAGAAAATAAGGGATTATAAACGTAAAGTATAAAGTTAAGTCTCTGAATTTTTGTTTAAGAAACAAAAAAGTCATTGAATTTTAACTAGGTAGAAGTTAAACTTTATAATAATTTTATTATTTTAAAAGTATAACCACTAAGTTTAGCGTTTATCAATGAGAAAGAAATAATGCCCATTTTTTTAGCCCGTTCTTTGCTTTCAAAATTTCCTTAATTATTCCTACATAAGTAATAGTAATCATAGTTATAAACATTCAGTATAAGTCATCTAATTGAGCTTTGCAAAAGGCTCGAGCCCTGCTGCTTAGGGCCATCCAAAAAATCGACAGGACCGGCCAATCTGAATCGAAATCGGACCGATTTTGGCCAATCAGGACCGGTTTTAGCCAACTCGGACCGAACCGGTGTACTCCGGTCCGGTTCCGGGTTACCTATATGGAAATCTAAATTGGACCAGAGTATATCACTCCAAACAGGTCCTTACCGTTAAAAAAACCCAAAAAATGCCTAAAAAAATAAAAATGCTAAGATACTCAAACCAAAAATGCCCAAAATAGTATGACCCAAACCGTTCAACCTGGACCGGTAAAATCGGGGACAGGACCGGATCGGTTATGTTAGAATAACCGGTCCGGTATGTTCACTTTACAAACATATCGGTTTGGCCGGCTCTGTGCAGTTTCTATTTAAGCAATAGCTTGACAATTTAATTTGAGTTCTAAGTGCCTAAATTTGAAAAACAAAATTGAGTTATAAGTTAAATTTGAGACCCATTGGAATCATTAATTTCTAAAACCTAATGTTCCATGTTGTTGAATCTTAAATAATACAAAGAGTTAGATATACTTTGTACTCTCTAGTTATGAGATTTTGACACTTTGCACCTCAATCTAATATTTTTGTTACATTGTTGATTGCACCCACTCATTATTAATTTCAGATACTTTGTATCCTAACTTAAAATATTTGATTAATTTAGACAAAAAAAATAAGCTTTTTAACCTGAGAAATGACAATTTTGTCACCATAATCTTTTTTTTTTGTCAATTATGAGGGTAAAATTGTAATTTTAAAGATCAAAATGAAAAATATTAAAAAAAAGTGAAGAGTGTTGAAATAATAGTTGTTAGTTGCATGTGACAAAAATAATTGATAAAGAGTGTAAAATGTCAACACTCAAAATTAGAGAGTGCAAAGTGTATTTATTCCTAATAAAAAATACTAATTTATATATAACTTATGACATTCTAATTAATTTTATAAATCATAAAGTATATATATTATCCGATTGCAAATTACATATTAGAGAAATATGCAATTTATAAGCTCGACAAAAAACGAAAGGAAAAGAAAAGAGAGGCATTTATAAGCTTCCGATCACAGCCCTCTGGAAATCAATGTTGGACTTTATATGGGTCTTCTGATAAGAACATCCGCCTCTGCTCTCGCGCTCTCTCTCTCCCTCTCTGCCAAAACCAGAATGACCCACAGCGCTAATCTTGCAATTACCTTTCACAATTGCACTACAAATGCAATTTATCCCAAACTTTCAACTCTCATGGGTCTCGCTAAAAAGTTCAAGTCTTTCTGCGTCTGTCTCTTCCTCTTTCTTGTCCTCATCAATGCCTCTTGTACTTGCACTTCCTCGTCCCATGAAATCCAAACGCAAGCTGCAGCTGACGTCCCGGCCCATTACCAAGTGTTCTACATCAAGAACACCAAGTCATTCGTGTTGAACAAACAAGATCACCTCGGCAAGAAGAGAAGGAACAAGAAGAAGATGAGGAGAAAGAAGATCAAGAATATCAATTCAAGGCCTTTCTCGGTCATGCTTCCCAAGGGTTTTGTCCCTCCCTCAGGTTCATCTCCGTGCCACAATGAATACCCCAACTCCGTCACCTTCTTCTGCGACTTCTCCACCGCAGAACCCTAGACTAGTCCAATGCCCATGTAAGCCTGCCCTGTGGACGCAACTGAGAACAGATATAGGTTCGTCTCTAAGTTTCATATTCTGTTCTGCACTCTTTATATCTTTCTTGATATTTTGTCAAAAAGACTTTCCCATCTTTCGTTAAGTTGCTGATCCAAAGAGTGGCTTTGAGTGTGCACTTCATATGATTGTTGATCTTGTAATGAAGAGCAATACCTGGTTATAACAGTCGTAGGACATCTACTCGCAAACCTTGCTATTTCATTTCTCAAAGGCTAAATCTTTTGTTCTGGTCATTTATTTGAGGTCAATCAATGACCACATTATGTATACGCTGCCAAAAGGTTTTTTTTGAAATGATTTGCTTTAATACTGTTAAGAGTTCTGCCCAAATATCGCTTTCCTTTTTTTCTTCGGAAGATCAGGCCGGCCGGGGGAAAAAGATCACATGAGGAGCCATGCCCTTTTGACTTTTGATTCTATTGTAAGTTTACCTAGCTAAATACAAATAAATTGAACTGCATTAATGGTGTGCGAAGTTTGAAATGCTACTCAGATGTCTGCTACTTTGACATATTAGTTTCTTATAAGCATGTTTTTTCCTTGCTCCCTCGATCGAATTAAGACAAACGTGCATCTGTATCGCGCAAGTCTAGCTGCTACCCAAAAATAAAGGAGGAAAGCATGTGAAATTGTGAATTGGCATCGTTCATGACGGCTCTTTCTTTCATGCCAGCTTATTGACATTATTTTCGTAGCGTGCACTCCATGCATGCATTAATGGGGTTGGCTCACTTTGCAATGTCGTTGCACAAATCTATACGAAGTACTTCTTTCGTCATTAAAGGTATTTATTTAATTAGTAAGAAATCTATATATTTCAAGGTCGCCATGCACTCCAGTTTTTTTTAGGCAACATAAATTTTTTATTAAAACGGCATGGAATCATACAAAATAGCTGGTTCCATACAAATAAGGTCGGCTATTCGACCAGGACATCGGGCATGAAGCCCTTTAACAAGCAAATCCACATGCCCGCAAACGCAAATCAAGCTCAAAGTAAACACCAACCGAGCCCAAAGGCCCAAGGACAAACAAAAGATCGACATGAATGACGGTGTCTTTGACCAGAGGAGAGGATATAATGGAGCTACCCAGTGGCAGAAAGAGGGGGTCCAACAGGGGCCTTGCCCAATGCAAAACGTTGACTTTTTCTTTTTCTTTTTCTAACTAATATGTCTCTTGTAGCTGGCCCCCTTAAAGCTCCCTAGATTGATTTGCGATCAAATTGATTGATTTCCTTGAATGGAATCTCATTTTGATGTTAAATCTATCTGATTTAAGTTTATATACACACAATTTATGAATACGTGCTTGTTTTATATTAAGATCTCTAATGCTTGTAAGATCTTGATGTTGCTTTTTGTTATGATGTTATTTGTGGACTGAAAAGTATGCTCAAGGTAATTGAAATTTTTAAGAGGACATGTTCAATCTTTTGATATTCTATTAGATCCGCACTCTGTACCATCTTGGAGGTCAAATGTTTGAACATGTCTACTATTTTTACTCACTTGTTAAACGAAAAGTAAATATTAAAGCTTGAGTGTTCTTCCTTCCAATAACAAGAGAGGCAAGTTGCAGAGGCTAAACAACTCTGCTCTAAGATTTATACATAGTTAACATTAATAGTACAAACTAATTTATGCATCTTTTCAGATAACTTTGTCTGCAAACATAAAACACCATTATTACCCAAAAACATATAGTGTCATTATCATTGTGCCTTTACCACAATTAAGTTGAGTTGGCTGACCAAATAAACTATCTGTCAACTGAAAAACTCATTTTTTGTCATGGTGTATTGTTATATCAACTCCCTCATTATTTGTAATACCAAATGAATTTAATTTTAGTCCTTAATTTTCAATATTTTAACTCTAAGATATTTTTTTGCATTACTTAGTAAAACAAATATGTAATTTTTCCTTAAGAGTTGACCCCCCTTCAAATTCATTCCCGGCTCTGCCACTGGAGGTACTTAAATCCTACTTTCCCAGATAAATCTCCATGTAAGTACTAGAAGGAAGAACACAAGAAGGCTCCCAGCAAAAAGTGGATGAGAAAAGGCAGAGATTTAGCCAATCTGCTAGATGGCTGGACACAAGGCACAAGGTTGCCACTCCCATTTACAAATGAATAATCATTCTTTTGTTCCTAACTATTATTAGTGCACGGAAAATTCGAGATTTTTTTATATTAGGATTAAGTTATATTTCTCAACTAATATATACATGAGTAATGTTATTGAGAGTCCACAATAGATTCAAAACAAAGCTAGACATTGCTCAACATTCTCCTAAAATACCTAAAGTTAAATTTGAACTTGAAGAAGTTGCTACACCTAGAGCTCGAATTGAAGAATATGATATGTCTAATTTAGAACGTGACTTGGTTTAAGCTCTTAATTATGGAATTATCCAATCAAACAATGTGATGAAATAAGGAGGGTATAGATCAAAGGTGGTCCATATCAATATCTTATGGAAAAGTATCAACTTTTCTAGAAAGACTGATCATCCTCCTAGATTTCAAAATGATCGATTCAAGTTTGGAGTATTCCCATCAAAAGACGTGCCCTTTTATCTTTCATACTACCTTTTCAAAATGTATAAGGTTTCAAAATTTGAAGAAGCATACTAATAGAAGAGATTGTGCTTTTTTTTGTTCATGTGGGAACAGATTTCTGTTCACCGCAAAATGTGGTCATCAAAGCAATTAGTAAAGACTTAATGAATCAATGGAAACATATTGATAAAATTATGCTCCGACAAATTACACAACAAGTCTTGAATAATTGATTTCAGCTTAAGGTCTCGATAGCTTCTATTTGGTTGCTAACATTTCAAACATGTGTTTTTAGAAGACGTGATCCCTAACAACAGCACCCAAGTCATGTAGCAATCTATTCTAGGTGATGCCCCATGGTTCTGGAGATGCTGACTTGCAAGATTCTTGCTTAGTAGTAGAGAAATGCGTGGACAGCTTAGTAATAGACGCAACTGGCTGGTAGGAACAGAATTACAGTAGAGAGAATGAGCAATCAAACTTTAGTCTTGCTGGAGCCTGCAAGGCCATGAGCTCGGATAGGGGAGGGAAGCAGTTGCAAGGATAGATGAATGCGAATGAGAAAAGAATGAGGAAGAGAAAGGAGAGGGTTGGAGCATTCACGAAAAGAAGAAGAGAAAAAAAATAGTTTAGCCAAGCCGAATCCGAGCTGGACCAAGCCGAATAGGAGCCGATTTCTTAAATGAGGTGTCTAAGGAAGTGTTTGAGTGTCAAAATTTTGGGATGTTAAAATTTTAGGTATTAAAAATAGTGAAAATTGAAGAAATAGATAATTTTAATAAATTTTAATATTTTTTAGAATAAAAAGTCATAATTTGATCGAGAGAGAAATTGTATTATAATTATTTTATTATATTAAGACTAAAATTTTACCAACAAAACACAACCTAAATCTTGTCCCCTGATACGAAAACTTAATTTGGGCCATCCCTCGGTTATCTTTGAAGCATTACCGTTAAACTCAATCTTTTAATTTTTTTGTTTGGATAATGGTAAATTGTTTTATTCTCAAAAAGTTTAGATATTATAATCTAAGTGCAAAGTATACGAACTCATAGGTCCGTACAGATAAACGAACAGGCACGTAGGCCTGTACAGGAAAAACTAACAGGCACACAGGGCATGCGCTTGGGCCCACCGTAGACCATCGGACGTGGCCCAAACGGAGTGCAAGCTATAGGGCACTTGACACCCACACGTAGCGCGTAAACAGTCACGCTCCGTCCTTCTGATGCCAGCTTGGTGGAGAAATGATCGTCTTAAAGCGCTAAGTCAATCTAGGTGGTTCGTGTCCTCCAAAGACCAAAAATTCACCGGTATCTAGCCCCAAGTTAACGGAGCAAAAATGACTGAGTAAACAAAAAGAAAGTGAACCTTGCGTGTTCGTGAATCTCTTATCTTTTTTTTTTTTATTTACTGGGGAAAAAAAAAAGAAAGCAATCATTTTCTTCCCCTTTTTTTCAGTATGAAAAACAAGACATGGATCCAAACATTCCAAGACTTGACCTCAAATAGAAGTTTAACATGTAACCTGCGCTGCTAGTCGTGATCAACAGAAGATATGATGCCCAGATGTTCCGCCTTTTATTGAGTCAAGGTCCGCTCAATTAGTGCATACTTAAATTTGACTATAGAATTATACCTTATTCTTATTATATATGAGTATTGCGGACAGGTTGATATAGATTAATGCTAGGAAATGCAAAAGTTTTGCACTGTATCCAAATATTGCTATATATATTCATTTAAAGTCCGTCTCGTTGCAGTTTCATGGCAGACGTGTTCTTGATCTCCCCTAATATGTGTTAGTAATATGTTTTGCTTTCAGTAAAATGTAACTTAGAGCTCATACATGACTTAATTATGGATGGAAATTAAATTTGGCTAGTTTGTTTCAGTCTCCAACAGAACTCTATTTAGGGAAACTCTTCAAAAAAAAAAACAGCCAATTAGCAATTAGTCATTTACGATGATAGTGATCATGGACAAAATATTTCTCTGAAGCCCTTTTCTCGTACTGTTACATTTATATAGCATTTAAAGGTATGGAGACTTTGGAAAAAGGAGGGCAGAGACTTTGATAATTATGAAATCATTTTCTACTTATTTTTTAAATTATATATTTTTCTTATTTTTAAAATCATTTTTTATTTTCTTATTTTTTGAATATCATAATAACTATAAATTAATATTATTTAATTTAATTAACATATAAATCATTCCAAATCTTAAACAACCAAACAAATCCTTACAACTAAACAATATTTAAATCTTAAAATTTGAAAGTTGATCGAAAATCAAAACCAAAACTACGACCATAACCCATTTCCAAACAAGCCCAAGAGTACTCTGGTTGGGGAGTTGACGCAAGAGACTAGTGGAAAAAGGAAGAAGGAAAGGATCTTTTTGAAGAATAACGACTTCTCATACCTATTATTACTTAGGGATAACGGTGACTGAAAGCCCAATAACAAATGTCCAAAGTTGAAAACGAAGAAAGATAAATGAAAAAAATATATTTTTTTCTTCGCTAGAAATTTATCAATAATTTTGTTTATAATGAAAAATATATGTTACAACTAGTTTGGGCAAAAGGGCCAGCATTAGCGTTATTTTCCATCTCCTCTATACATGCCATAACCAGAACGAGGTCAGTAAGATTAATTATGGATTCGAATTTTGCAATTTTTATTTATCTAATTAGCTATATTTATATATGTATAAGCATGGTTAATAACCTTCTTGTATGTATCATAATTAAGGTCTAGATATTGAATTTGGTTTCAAATCTATTTGTAGGGAGGTTAATCTTCATAGAAGGTCCAATTACTTGTTTAAGATCAACTTACGTACACTTCGAATAATCTCTGGGTCTATGTAAGCATTCTTAAATTATTAGAATTTTGACATTTTACACCTCAAATTATTATTTTTATTACATTAGACCTATCAACTATTAATTTCAAACACTTTATAAGTTCTATTAAGTTGGTTAGTATTAATTCACCACTTATCCCATAAGCTAATTTGGGATAGACTCAGTCTTAATAAACAAGTTCAACATGTGTAATATTTACTTTAATACTTGGCGTACTTCTGTCTTGCATGAAAATACTCTCAATTTTTTTTTTGTAACTTTGTATATTTGGGAGGGTAATGAGGTAAAAAGAAATTCTTAAGGGGAGTATACGAAAAATTAGGCTTGTCTAGCTTAAATTACATACGTCTTTTTAGAAAAATAAGTCCTTTTGAGAATCTCAAATTAAAATCCGATAAAGCGTGGAATTAGGTGCGAAATGTAAGATCTTTATTTTAATACATGAAAAATCAGCAGTTATTAAAAAAATGATGTATTTTGTTATCTCAATTATATGAGAAATTGGTATTTTAATCCTTAGATTTTTGTCACTTTTTCATTTCAGTTCCTCACTTTCAAACTTCAAAATTTTGGTACCTCAATATTCTCAATTTAAAAAAAAAAACACATATCCGTCAAGATTCCAATTCTCTTCTTAAGCACTGGCCACGTGAGCATGAGGTCCACTTGCACTTAACTAAGCCACGTCAGCGCCAACTAAGATGGGCCCATGGCAAACAGCGTCGTCCAAGGGGACATCGTTTTCCCTAGTAACATTTGTCTGTTTGTTCTGGCGGGGTCTTCAGCTCTTTCGGCTTCATCTTCGGCTTGGGTTTCTTCGCCCTATACATAAAATAATTGCGATCTTCTTTCTTTCCCTACCTAAAATAGTGCTTTGGGAGCGGCTCAACTCCACTTAGAGGGCCTCCCTTCCCACCCGTTTTTAAACGAGAGGGCACCACCTGCAGAGGATTAAAGCTTCGAAGACCAGCAACGGCGTTTGAACGGCAGACACTCTTCCATGCATGCTAGTTAATAAGTTGAGTTTATTGGTTTTCCCGGGATTTGTAGAACATATGGCCAACTGTTCGCACTTGATAATTTTTTTTTCTAGTTTTCGTCTGAGTTTTCAGTAGTTACGTGTTGAAATATATTTGATCTCTCTAGGTTTTGTTAGTGAGTCTCTTCTCTTCTAGTTATTTTTCACCGGTTTCTCTGTATTCCATTCTTTTTAGATTTAAATGTTGTGATTCTATCTGGTGATTCCCTTTTCTTTGTTGTATTCATGACATATATATCTAGCTGAATGCATGGTTATGTTTTCACCCCTTTGCTTTCGGTCTTGCCTTTACTTATCGTTTTGTTTTCTTCTCCATTTGAAATATATCAAGCGTATACACTTGCCTTCTTGTTTTGTGTTCTTTCCAGAGTTTTTTTTGTATGAATTTCCAGTTGCTTATATAATGTTCTTTTTGCTAAACATGTAGGGATAAACACCATAACAAGTATTTTTTATTTAGGTGGGAGACAAACTGCAGAGAAGCTTTGATCGCTTGTTTGTTTGTTTGTGTCAGTTTATTAATCTGTGAACTTCTGTTGAAATGATCTCTGATCGTTTGTTTGTCAGCGAGGGTCCACTGCCGTCCCCGTGGACTCCTTCAGGCTGTTGAAGTCGTCCATGAATAGCAAGGCTAAAGTGTTGGAGTCTGTGCTAAAAGAATCCCCGAATTTAGTACGAGAAACAGAGTGTGCTTTTACTTTTGGATTTTCCGTTTTCGATGCTTTTATTCTTTCTTTTTTTGGCTCTATTCCTTTATGGATTTCTAGTTTTCAATGATCTGTGATGAACTTGAACTCTATTTAGGTGGTTTTTGTTGCTAGGCTACGTTTTTGGTTTCTGGGTTTGTTATGAATTGGTAGTTCGAATATTTTTTTGTTTTCTCCAGCTTGATTTTTTGGTTTTTCAGTGTTTTTCTTCCGGTAAATCATTTTATGGTGTCGTATCTGAATACGTAATATAATTTTTACTCTTATTGTAGGAAAACGTACCAATCGAAGAGGTTTTTCAGAAGTTGAAGTGCAATAAAGATAGTGTCATAGCACAGGCTTTTCAGGAGAGGAAGACGAAGCACAGGGTGACAAAGAGGATGAGAGTAAACTGGAAGCTATGTTAGCGCTGACTTGGCTTAGTTAAGTGACATGTAGAACTCAGGCTGACGTGGCAAGTGCTACCATTAAGAAGAGAGACGGAATCTTGACGGAATGGTGTTTTTGTAAAAATGAGAATATTGATGGATCAAAATTTTGATGTTTGAAAATGAGAGATTGAAATGAAAAAGTGATCAAAACTCAAGGACTAAAATATTAATTTCCCAATTATATTAACATGAGTTAGATTCAAGTGGCGGTCAGGTGATGAACATGGATTGCTCTAAAAGTGAGACTTGATTTGATTGATGGCATTGTAATCCACTTGGAAAGCTTTCGCCAGAATGTCAATCGCGATTTTCGGGTTTGACCCAAACACGACATTCACAACAGGGTGAACACCTGGGTTTTGACTGCCAAAAGTTACGATACCAGAGGCAGGTTGACTCCTGTTTTTTCCTTAGTAATGGATGAAACTGGGAATACAAACACATCACCCTTCCCTCTCACCTTTGTGATATGGAGGTTTTCAGGGTTAGACGTGATGAACCCCACTTCAAGCTGGCTGCCTTCCAAGACAATCAAGATTTCGGTGGGACGAGGGTGGGTGTGGGGAGGGATTATACCCCTAGTGCATAGTCGATTCGGGCGCCGGAAATGCCAAAAGACTAGTATCTGGGCAGCTATCACAGGGAAAGCGTTAAAAACCGAGTTGATTTGATGTGTTGGTCGGTATATGAAAGCCACTAGCGTAAAAATCCTCGACTTGGGCCATCTTAGGATCTTTGCAGACATAACCATTGACGAGCACTGACATGAAGTAGAATACAAATCAGTAGCAAGCCATTTCAAGTAGTATACACTCGTTGATCAGGCTAGTCATAGACAAAGGAAGAAAGTGTTGATTCCTGAAATTTACTGCTATAAGTTTTAACTTTATCAGCAGTACTAGTGAGAAACTCAAATTCTAGTAAAAAGCAGACAAGTTTAAGGACCGTGTTACACGAGGAGCAATTCGTCCATTACGAGCCATTCAATTCAAATGGAGGGCCATAAATATGACAAGTCATCCGGGTGAAAATTTGAAAAACAAGTGAAAAGTGCTGCTAACTGGAGAAACAAAGCTCTAACGCCTCTCCTTCGTCCCATGTCTATCCCAACGAAAGCTTCACCTACAACTTTGAAGTAGATCCCGCTGCTGAGTCCTTGACGCCGCCAAGCCCTCTTTCCTTGCCATCGTGTCCCTGGACTTCTTCGGCGCGACGCATGGTGCGTTCAAGTTCTTGGTGAGGAGTATGGCTGGCCCGACCGCCGAGTTGCTCTATAGTTTGAAGAGAGGAGATGTTGTTGAGCTAAGCCCCGTTATGGGCCATGGTTTCGATATCTGATCGGATCGAGCCGCCCGAGGCTTATCCCAAGGTTTTGATTTTTTGTAGCACAACCTAATTTTTTTTTCCTTTCTTCAATTTTTCTGCATTTTCTGGGTAATCAAACAAAGCATTGTTAGGGCGGGGTGGAGTTTTAAAATTTATGTTGTGGGCAATTTGACTATGATGATGATTCTTAGCTCCATCTTCTGAAGTCTAAATTTGAAGAGAGATAGTTGGCAGAATCGAACCCATAACTTTATCGCCACCACTGAGTAATCTAGTTTCCCACTTCAGACATATCCTGCAGTTTAAAACGCTATGCTTTTGTGTCATATGATTTTGTTTGATTTTATTTTCCTATCTGTAGATCGGGATGAAGCAAAATAACATAATCAAACACTAAATCTGAGACATCCATTGTCGAGTGATGCTACATAATTTGCTTCCTGAATCTGCCTAATATCTTCACATATTTTTTACAATATCCTCGCTTTCTTTATAGCCTTGAGATATTTTTATGTCTGGAATAGCTTGCTGATGACTCAAGTAATTCATTTGACACGTAGAGATTTCTTTTGTGAAGATTTAAGCTTTAAAAATAGTTCCGATTAGGTTTAAGCTCCAAATTCTTATCCACGAAACCGTGAGTCTTTGGATGAAGATCCTGTTAAGATTGAACCTTGGAATTATTCCAACTGGAGCAAATTCTTTTCCTGTAAAAATTTGTGTCTGAAGTCTGAATCATCATGTGATGAAATGTGGAAATATCTTAGGACACCTTCCTACACAGCTTTAATTGGCTGTGGATGAGAATAAAGAAAATGAAATAGCATCTCAATCATCTATATATATATATATATATATATGAAGTTACTTCCCATATCTTTTTTAACAGGGTCAAGCGAGGTTAAATACAAGTTGTCACAAAATAAAGGATGTAATGTTATCACAGGTTGCTAATTCTACGGAGAAAATGTGTATCATGTTTTACTTGTATAGACACTTGTGGTCTAAGATTGAATGATTTATCTCAATATATAGTTATTAGACTATTACTTCTTCCTTTAGTTGAAGATTCTTAGATCTTGGCTTCTTAGTTCATATCCTCTGTTGTGTTTGCCCTGCACCTACTAATACAATGTTCCCATATTTTTCCATAAATAACAACACTTTTACCGTCAGTTACTTATTTTGCTTGCCAACAAAGAAAATGAAATAGCATCTCAATCATCTTTATATATATATATATATATATATATATATATATATATATATATATATATATATATATATATATATAAGAAGTTACTTCCCATATCTTTTTTAACAGGGTTAAGCAAGGTTAAATACAAGTTGTCACAAAATAAAGGATGTAATGTTATCACAGGTTGCTAATTCTACGGAGAAAAAGGAATCAAGACATTTCTGAGCCACTATTTCACGTTATATAAGATAGTGCCCGAATATAAAACTATAAAAAATACGGCATCGTCAATACACAAAATGCTCCACACTTGATGATCTCTACTACCATTCCTGCTCCTTTATTTCACAAAAGTCATCACGTGATGCATCAAGTTCTGACACGGCAAACAGGAACTACACAAAAATGATAGATTATTCACATATAAGTTGAAGTACTAATTTCAAAGTTTTATGGATTCTTTGATGACATATTCATTGAACTCGATGCTTGTGTCAAACAAAAAATTTATTGTCGCAAAGTTGAACCCAACATCCATCCCCTACCAAAACAAAACCGATTAATTCATGTCTTTATATAATATTCCTATGGGATTTTTTTTATTGATAATTTTCTCAATATAGAAAATATATATCTGAACAACGTGGGTATTGTTTGATGCTTGAGACCGAGAAGTAATGATCCTATGGGATTTTTTTATTGATAATTTTCTCAATATGGAAAATATATATCTGAACAACGTGGGTATTGTTTGATGGTTGAGACCGAGAAGTAATGATGTTGTCATCAAATGATTAGTGCACATAACATAATAAGTTGTATAAAAACAAAAAAATAAGATGAAATACTCGTGAATAGTTCAAAAAAGTAACACGTGCAAATAATTTATCGGAAGAAATTCAATGTAATTATTGTTGCATATGTGACCTCGGGGATCTTCAGTTCCTGTCAATGCTGTTAAATGAGAAACTTGATCCAGTCCCTACAATCAACATATTATGTGAGACAGATGAAATTTATGTATAAAGATGCCTTATAAAAAATAATTAACTTTAATAAATGTTGCTCACTGCTATTAGTTGCTTGAATTCTTTTTTCCTTCTTTGTTGCTTCTCCACCCAACTTTTTAATCGTTTACCACCCTTACAACCTTCTTTCTTTTTAAGGCCTTTAGCCTTTTCCATCAAATTGTTAATGGATGCTCCACGATGCACCAATTCATCACCACCAGATAAACACACTTCAGCATGAGAACTTCCAAGATTTGTGTCCAATTTTTTTGTTGCAATACTTTCAACTTGCTTTTCAAGTTCTTCTATCATCTTCTCTACCAAAGCATATGCTTCTTCGATGTTAGCAGCTCGAGCAACCAATTTTATCAACCTAGGAAATAGCCTTCGATACCGGTGTACAACATTTAAGTTAGCATCTCCAACACCATCATTTATCATAAGAACTTACTGATACATATCCATTCTTTGCATTCCTTGTCCATCTTTTCAAAATATGTCAGGAATTATTTTTATATCAAGCGAGTAAAAAACCTTTAAATCATGACAACACAAAATCCCAAATGTTTCAAATTTCCTACAACTGCATGATATTGTCTTTCTAAGTGGGTCACAATAAACTGTGTACACACCTTCCTCATTCAAAAGCACAACATATTCATGCATCAATCGACTTTCATTTCGAGATTTTATAAATGTTGCAAAAACATAGTAATACTCATCTTGAAATAGCTTGAATATCACAGGTGTATACACTTCTGCTCCTTGCTTCAACAGAGGAGAATTTTTCAAGCTTAATGTAGGAAACTTTTGTCTTGCATTATACTCGGCCTCTAACTCTTTATATTGCTTTTGCTCCACCACCCTTTCACAATGTTCAAAAAATTGGAAAATATCTAAATTTGACTTCAAATAACGTTTCAAGTCCCTATTCAAATTTTTGATGCTATTCTGCATAATATGCCAAGTGCATAATCCATGCCACGTATCTGGCATCACCTGAGCTAATGCTTTTGCCATTGGTGGATCCTGAACAGTAAATATTGATTGAGGCTTCTTACTCTCAAAGGTCTTAATTCTTTGTTAGTACCAAATGTAGTATCAAAAGTCATCACATCACCAAAATGCGCATAATCAAGTAGCATTCTAGTATTAGCCCAGAAGATATTAGTTATTTGCTCCTCACTATCCAATTGAACTGCATAATGAAATGATGAATTATTAATCAATTGTTGCTGAAAGTACCTTAAAATACAGCCTACCTCACCGTATATCAAATTTTGTTGTCATCTTGTCCGTAGGTAATTTTTCTAATCACGTTCCGCATACCCAAGGTTAGCCCTCCCACCAGGTTCTTTAGTCATCAACTCATGTGTGTCCTTTGGTCTAATTCCAAAACTATGTGCTAAATTAATAGCCAATGTTTGGGCTTGAGATAGATGTCGTTGTGATCTCATCATATAAGTAGTCTCAGAAAGATGGAGAAAATGATTATGTTCATAAACAAAATCATAAATCTTGTACTTTCTAGTTTCTCGAACTAATGAAAGATACATCCGTATAGGACACTTAGTCCTTGTTTCGTCTCGAGGAATATGAGTAATGCTATCTCGTTTGTCTGCTCTTCGGACACCTTCTTTAGCACACACAAATCCTCTTGATGTTATCTCTCCATCCACCTTACTTTTATTAATAAATGATTCCTAACACTATAACCCATTAGTTTGACATAATTTTCCCAATGCTTCTATGCTTCTTCTAAAAAATTGAACTCTATGTCAAGTTTAGGAATCCAATTATCCATGTCATCCATGCTTTGAGAGGGATAGCTCATGATACTGTTTAAAAAAATTCAAACAAATATATTAACTTAAAAATGTAATTGATATAAGAAGCATGAACCCAATAGACAGGAAACTACAAATTAAATACTGCCTCTTGTTTGGAAAAATTCAACACAACCTAATTCATTCAACAAATCCTGTCGTACAAAACAATCCAATAAAAATAAAATTCAATTAGAATAGTGAAACAATAAGGGACCACATTCAGTGAAATTCGAAAATGAGGGACCACGTCTAATTTTTTAATTACAAAATAAGGACCACAATAGAGAAAGAAAATGAGACGTTCAGTGAAAGTGCATAGAGATAGAGGGAGCACATCTTTTGTATATAAACACAGCAAATACCGGACAACAAATATTGCAAACGTTATTGTTAATTTAAAACTACAACCACACTGATGAAAGAACGCCAACAAAAAGAACCTGATAACACCAAGTAAGAAATGCAGCAGCAATAATCTCCTATGTTTCCTACATAAGGTGCAATGGTACAATCATCAAATGATTCTTGCATGAGTTGCATATAAAATAATAAGTTTGGTGTTTCTTGTAATGGTTGCAAGTTGGGATAAACTATAACTAAACATGAAAAATCTTACATTCACAAGACAACATTCTTCATAACATTCTCATAACCTTTATACCAAGCTAACTATGAATGTCGAGATGGACCCCGCACATATTTACAACAATAGTTATCGCAAGTAAACCCGAAAACACCAGAGAAAGATTGCTCAACAACCAAAACAAAGAATAGAAAGAAAAATACACAAAGGAAGGGGTGTGGAACAGAGAAGTTGAGGGAGGGTTTTATACGACTCCAGACAGGACATAGTAAATAAACTCTTTTTATTCTCATCAAGGTCAAAAGAAGAAGAATTCCATTGCTGCTGATATGAATTATAGGAATTCATCACCTTTCCCCATTTAATCTGATGTAAGACCTCTATAACTCTCTTCCATTAATGAAAAGGAAAAGACATTCAATAGCACTGTTGTTTACCTATTCAAACATAAAACGACAATGGCACATGCTTCAAGCTAGAAACATCAAAAAACTCCATAAACATCTGGTCTGAAAGTCTAGCTTTAGCAGCAGCAAATCGCTGATACTTGTCAAAGACAGATGTTAGGCACCACTTTTGTAACTTTCTCAAGCATCCCACAAGACAACCAGTTCGATGCTGGACATAGAAAGGAAGCAGGAAACCATCAACAAGTTAAAAATTTTCGAAAATTAAAATCGGGTACGGAGAGAATATAAATCCAAAAATCATCGTACCTTGCCTCGTTTACAATGAATTAAAATTGGGTGATTCCTTACATTTGCAGTGCATACAGGTAATAGCGAATATAAGAAGCTACTTAAAGCAATAACTCTATTATCAAACTAGAAAAAGGAAATAATAAAATGTATGAATCTTGTAGTACCAAGGAGAACTTTTAAAGCCTCATGAACCGTATTCTCTGGAATTTTGACAGAAGGCTCCTGAAATAAAGCAAATATGGATAGGTTTAAGTCAACATTCTTCACAGTGTAAGATCAATGATAAGTGCTAGACTAGTAAAACATTTGCTCATATCGTATCTCTCTAAAACCTTTTCAATGTAGGCCTTCTGAGATAGTTGTAACACTTTTTGTTTTGTCTCTATGAATCTCTATGCCAATGACATAAGAGGTTTCACCCAAATCCTTCATTTCCAAGTGTTGAGAGAGGAACCTTTTAGTTTCATGTAGCAAACTCAAATCATTAGTTACAAGTAAAATATCATCTATATAAAAGACTAGAAAGATTACTTTACTCTCACTGACCTTAAGGTGTATACATTGATCCACAAGGTTCTCAATAAATCCGAATGAGGTATTAACCTTGTAAAATTTAATATACCACTGACGGGAGGCTTGTTTTAGTCCATATTTTTTTTAATTTACTTGCCTTCTAACTATTATTATCAAACCTCTCAGGTTGTCTCATATATACCTCCTCCTAAAGATCCTCATTTAGAAAATGTTGTTTTCACATCCATCTATTGTAGCTCTAAGTCAAAATGAGCTATTAATGTCATGATTATCCCAAACAAATCTTTCTTAGATACTGGAGAGAAGGTTTCATGATAATATATGCCTTCTTTTTTTAGTGAAACTCTTGGCTACAAGTCTGACTTTATATCGTTCAACTTTACCGGAAGCGTCCCTTTTGGTTTTGTAAACTCATTTGCAGCCAATGGTTACAGCTTCCTTTGGTAAGTCAACAAAATCCTAGACTTGATTTTTTGCCATAGATTTCATCTCTTCCTTCATGGCATTGTACCACAACATGGAGTTGTCTCCATTCATGGCCTGTGAAAATGTATTTGGATCCCTTTTAGGTCCAACATCAAAGTCAGACTCTTGGAGGTATACAACATAGTCACTAGGGATTGCTAGTCTACTTATTCTAAAGGACCTTCTTAATTCTATTTTCTCTACATTTTGTTGAGGTTGGGTAGACTCAGTCTCAACCTGTTCTGTGTCAGTTGGCTCTTCTTGAACTGGTTATGGTTCAGGACAATCAATTTGATTTTTCCTAAACACAATCAATCTATCTCCAAAAGGAGAAGATTCGATCAACTCTTGTGCTTCCTTAAATTCAACCTTTTGGGAATTTGCACTAGGTTCAACATCCTCTAAAAACTTAGTGTTTGCATATTCAACAATCTTAGTATTATGTGTAGGACAGTAAAATCTAAATCCTTTGAAGTTTACTAGATAGCCTTTGGATCTAATTTCTTTATATTCAGATTGTAAATCCTTACTTCAATAGGACAACCTTATATGTGTAAGTTATTTAAACTTGGTTTCCATCCACTCCATAACTCAAAAGGTGTCTTAGGGATAGACTTGGATGGAACCCTGTATAATATATACACAGTAGTTTTTTAAGGCTTCACTCTATAGAAATAGAGGGAGATGAGAATTATTAAGCATACTCCTAACCATGTCCATAAGCGTGCGATTTTTTCTTTATGATACACCATTTTATTGTGGTGTACCAGAAATTGTGTATTGAGCAACAATGTCTTCCTCTTCAAGGAATTTTGCAAATGAACCACTCATTTGTCTCTTTTTTGTGTACCTTCCATACTCTCTACCTCTGTCAGATCTTACGATCTTGATTTTCGTTTCCTTTTGTTTCTCTACTTCTATTTTATAAGTCTTAAAGACATTAAATGCCTCAGTAAAGATACACAAAACGAGAATAATCATCAATGAAAGAGATAAAATATCTCTGACCGTTAAAATATGGAGTAGAAAAAGGTCCACAGAGATCAGTGTGTATGATCTCAAGAATCTTATAATTCCTTTTGGCACCTTTAGTGGACTTGTGAGTCTGCTTCCCATTATGCAGTCTATACAAGTGCCAAGATCAGCAAACTCAAGAGTTTTTAAAACTCCATCATTAACCAACCTTTTGATTCTCTCAATAGATATATGTCTCAATCTCTTGTGCCATAACAAATCAAAATTCTCATTTATAAGACTTCTATTTATGCCAATAGAATGTAATGACAAATAATTGTTCTCAAAGTTGGGATCTAGATCAATTTTGTAAAGACCATCAATTTTCAATCCACCACCAACTTGATTATTTCTAAATATGCTGAAATTTGAATTGATAAAATAAAAACCATAACCCAGTACATCAAGTTTTGAAGAAAATAAATTCTTTGAAAATTCTGGAATAAAAAATACATCCTCAAGATCTAAAAAAAATCCAGTTTTCAAAATTATTCTGTAAGTTCCAGCTGCCTCCACACATGAAAATAATTTATTTCTAGAGTAAACGTGTTGTTCACTTCTTATCGGCTTCCTTGTTATGAGAAAACCTTGCAATGTATTCACAATGTGAATTGTAGAACCAGAATCAATCCACCAAGTATTGCAAGGAGTCTCAATAAAAAAAGATTCATGATAAACAAGAGATAGGAATATACCTTTCTTCTCGAGCCACATAAAGTACTTTTGGCAATCATTCTTCATGTGCCCTTTCTTCTTCCAGAAGAAACAAGTATCCTTATTGCCATTGACCTTTATTGGCACCTTGTTCTCCTTCTTGAAGTGTTGGGCAGACTTGCCTTTCTTGGCCTTCCCCTTAGTAAGAGAAACGAAGTGAGCACTTTCGAGTTTCTGTCTCTATTCCTCATGAACACACATAGCCAATAATTCATTCACTGACCATACTTCCTTATATGTATTGTATGATATTTTAAAAGGACCATCTCAAATGGGAGAGAGTTCAAAATTAGATGGACCAAGAATGAGTCAGGAATTTCATCCTCCAAAGACTTCAATTGAGTTGCAATATCTCTCATCTCCATAATGTGCCCACGCACAATATTTGAACTGTTGATTGATTTGCTTGATAGGCTTTTCATCAGGGTGCTGGCCAATGTCTTGTCAGAATTAGTAAATTGCTCCTCAACAGACTTTAAAAAGTCCTTAGCTTTAGTGCACTCAGGGATAGAACCCCTAATGCCCTTGATGATATGAGATTTCATGGACATCAAACTAAGGCGATTAGATCGCTCCAACCGTTCATATTTTGAAATCTCCTGTTGCATTCTTGATTCTGTGATAGTAGGTGGTTCTTCTATACGAAGCGCTTCATCAACTTCCATACATCCCAGAGTGAAAAGCAAACATTGTTTCTAGTTAGAAAAATTATCACCACTTAGCATTGGAACACGCAATGAACTATCAATAAAGGAAAAAGAAACAACTGCAACATAACCAAAAAGAATTACTTAATTGCTATGAATTAACCATATTTAAATCAACCAATGTTTATTTAATAGTAAATTTCAACCTACTTGTGGGCAAAGGTTACATCATGCATGAAATTTACTCTTTATTATTAAAACTAATAAATTTAAATATTAAGAACAAAATTTTTCGTATCTATGGGCCTAAGAAAATTTTATTTTTAATACAAAATATATTATTTTAATCTAATTAAGTCATAAAATTAAAAACCTCCCTGCGGGGATAAGTAAATAACTTCATGAATTAATTACCACTCGAATATTAATTTTTCTTTTTGAAGTTCATATATTAATCTTGATGTAATTACCAATATAAAATTGGGATGTTGTAGCTCTCCCAAAATTATTATGATAATTACAACTTTATTAATATCCTTTGACTTTATAGATGCTTAATCAAAATCCAAGAAAAAAATGAACCAATATATCAAGGTGGGATAAACAGTATTTTCTAAAACACAAGCAGGGGAGCTCCCAGGTAAGTGAGGTAGGTCACAATGACTCTTTAAAAACCAAGACTTGACCATGCCAGCACTTTCCCTAACATGCATTCTTCGATCATACCCCATATTCCCACCAACTTTAGTAGGTTAAGTTAATTGTTCTTAGGTCTAGGCATCAAATATTTTATGCATTATCAACATATCTAAGTATTTAGATTTACACAATATATCTAGCATAAAATGCATAGTTATTTTCTAGAATTGAATCATTTTAAACATTGAATACAATTCTAGAAATTAATGTAACACAACGTATTTCTGGATTTTAAAAAAACATTAAAATAATATGTCGGTCGGGTCGGGTCAAATCGGACCCGTGGTCCAAACCGGCGGCCTGGCCACTCAGGTCGCCTGACCCGATCTAGGCTAGTCAACAACAACCGGCCTTCAAGGTTGGTTCCAGTTCCTACGGGGCTCAAGGCCCTTGGGCTGACCCAATGGTCAGCGCAGCCTTAACCTAACACAGGCTAAGGCTTGTGCAATTGGGCTGGGCCTAAACCAGCCCAAAATGAGACTTCATCTGGGTAGGGATTACTACCCAGAAAACTGGATCCATGACCCGGTAAAAACAATACACAAACTCGAAGGTCTGTGTTTTAAACCATCTTGTGGCGGAAACTGTCGCCTCAGCATCTGAGCACGGCCATGCGTCCCTGGGAACGCTGCCGGCGGTCCAAAACTGCCCATGGCAAGGAGAGGAGATTTAAGCCTCCTCTTCGGCCACCTGGTGTCTTATGGAGGAGGTGAAAAAATCTCCTCCCACTGACAACTCTCGTTGTCCCTGTCTATGCTCTCCCTCCAAATTAGAATATCAGAGAAACACAATATCAGGTTCAAAATCAAAAACATAAATCAATATTCTGTTTTTCACCAAAAACCCAAATTTCCTTATCTCCAAAAGCAAAAGTAATGTCAGAAAAAATTATGTTTTGGACGTGGAGGAGGTGAACGAAAAACCAAATGGAGAGACAGAGAGTAAAAGTACGAAACAAAGCACAGATATACAGTATGAGTTCATACTGCAGAGGCAAAAACAAAATTGTATAGGCACTGAATAAACAAAAGGCTTATGCCGAACATAATGATCTCAGAGGCCACTCCGATACCACATGCAAGATCAAAAGACGAAGTTAACATTATTTTATACGTAGTGGAATTTAAACAGTAAGAACGTTTACCTCCTGCCATTATGCTCAGCACTTGAACATAATCTCTGTAGAACAATTATGCCAAACTAAAACAATAATTCTTAGATAGAAAAGGAAAACTGAGGTTCTTCCAACCTATGCCTTAGAGAGTGTGTCTTAGATAGTAAACACAGACATTTATATATAGGCTAGGTCAGGGACCCTCAATATGGTATAGATTTTGATTTGTTCCTTCCATCAAGGAATATATCAAATCAGAATCAATCAAATTGCAATCTTTAGCAATCACAATAGAATCAAATTGTAATCAGAATCAATTTGACACTAATTCTATAATCTTATTGATTTACACCATAATCTTTACTTATTAAAAGATTATTCTCATATGTCAACTAGGTCACTTAAAAAGAAATATTCTAACACACAGAGGAGGCTGGAACTTTCTTAGGGTTGGCTTTGATTCTTCACAACATTTAGCACCCCTTCATCTTTCCGAGTTTCACCAATTTTTTCCTCAGGCAGAGGGACCAGGTCCAAAGAGATGGTTCTCACATGGTTCTGGTGCCAAAATATGAAAGCTCGAAGAACAATCCAAAATATGGGACACGGAGGAACTAACAAAAAGAAAATAAAAATAATAATAAAAGTTAAAAAAAAAACTGAAAGTGGCGTTAGCGCTAGAGCTCCGTTTCCTCCGTGAGCAATACAATTCACTTGTTTTTTAAAAATTTACCCAACTAAATAACGTGTCATATTTATGGCCCTCCATTTAAAACCAAGGACTGGGAATGGACGAATTGCTCCTCTTGCAATACTCTAGTTATTGCAGAGGAGCCTGGTCCCAAGTTTAAGGGGTCATTTTTGTACCTGTACTCTTCGTATCTGTGACACAGAAGTCAAGGACAGGGTTATTATCGAGTGCCAGAGCAACATTTACAATCAAAGCTACTGGCTTTAGAGGCTTGATTGTATGCAGCACGAATGTATGTGTTCCAGTGAAATGAATTTTCACATTTACTTACACATGCCCCCAGGTTGGCTTGTAGGGCCGGGTACACGAAGTGGCCCGACCTTAGGAGCTCCTGGGTTATAAAAAAATGAATTTTCACTTTTACTTAGAAAAAAAAGCTACAAGTCCTGACAAGAGGATGAAGCGGCCGGAGGCCATAATTCGCAAATTTAGGTGTAGAAAGCTTTGATTCCTTGGAGGAGAAGTTCTATGTACGCAGACAACCAGCTGATGTTTCAGGTGTGAAGGACTTATCCACACACCTTCCTTTATATAAGGAGAGACTGAGACACGATATTGTAAACATAGTATTAAGATAGAGATTAAAGCAAAGAAAGTATCTCCAAGACCGGCAGCGGGGGGAACGGCTGTAATATTGCGCGCTATTAGGGTCACAACAACTATATTTGTTGTCCGATCATCGAATGCTTATCTGCCTAATTAAAATTTGACCAATTAAATGCTGCCACGATCTGGAAGGGTTATATATGTGTGTGTGTGTGTGTGTGTGTGTCCAGGACATCTGATCAGTATAAATTAACTGTACGTGGCATGCATTTTTAATCTGAATAAAAATAACATCACAATTTGTCGTCATTTTGAATATAAGACGTAATTAAATTCTTATTTATGTTTTCTCACTTTGAATAAACAAAATTAGGAGTAAGAATTTCGTACTCAAACTTTGCTAGTTAATGTGGTTTTCAAAATGGAATGTTCATGATCTTAATTAGTCATATGCATGATTAATAATCTTTTCTGATATGTAATTATTTCTAATAACACTACTGATCTTAATTTGGAACCCTTATTTCTCCAAGTTAATTACTATATATAATTACTGCCAACAATATTCTAATGTAGTATTTGCATTGGAATGGTGCTCTAATTGGGTTCGGTTATGGTGCTTAGCCTTACGGTGCTAGTAGCTGCTGATGGAAGGTTAGGATTAAGTTTACAAGATCCAAGGGCTGAAAATAAGGCCAAGTCAATTAATGAATTTTGACCCATTTCTACTAAAACCGACCCGTGTTGAGGTGCTGACCCAGCCATAAATTCAAACCATGTATCGACTTCCTCTTCATCAGGTCTGAAACAAGATTCGGAATGCATTGGCCAAATTTTTATGCACAATAATAATTGCATATTCATGTTTGACAGCAACTTGTTGATGTTTCTATACGGGATAAAACAGATCAAATAGGTGATCATCCAAAAAATGAGTTTGGCTTCAGCAATTTAACGTGCGAAATATGCACAGGTCTGGTATTCTAGGAGAGGCAACGTCTTTTCCATGTTTCTATGTGAGACATGATACTTACAGCATGTGAAATGAAACAAGAAATTGAGCCAAATTGTCAACAAATTAAATGAGCGATTTAAGAGTGTAAAACAATTACAAAATAAGGGACACAGACACATTTAAGACCCGAACCGTATCCTAAAGATACTGTCATGTGTTGTACATTGCCAAAAAGGGTTTGAGCCACAGTTCCAGAAATCCACCAAAAACGATGATCCTCTGATCCTTTTGGAAACAAATTCAACTAATACCCAGGTGAAGATATGAAACTTATTGGCTTGTGATTTAAGATAGCCTCCAGAAAATCATGCTTCTGCCCACGATCAAGACGTTGTAATGCCAAGGATCCATCAATATGAACGCCATAAGGATATAGAACATGAAATATTTTAAAAACAAAGTGTTACCGAGTAGTTTTCAAAAAACAATACATGAAACATTGTCTCAAACTAAATAGAGTTTGGTCATGCTGAACCAAAAGCAAAAGCTGGTGCGGTAAGGAAGAACTCCAACAAGAGAAAGGAAATTAAGAAGATTAAGATTGTTACCAATCATTAAAGAAAATTTTGCAGCAGCACTTGAATCACGAAAAGCCAGAGTGATTCGAGGAGACCACGCTTGGATCCAAAACAAGATGCCGACGAAACTGGGTTGGGATCGACGGAGATGGGCGGTGCGACGGAGCTGTGCGGCGGCGCTGTGATAGTGCGATACGATTGTTTCAGACCTAACGAAGAGGAAGTCGATACATGGTTTGAATTTGTGGCTGGGTCAACACCTCAAAACGGGTCGGTTTTAGTAGAAATGGGTCAAAATTCATTAATTGACTTGGCCTTATTTTCAGCCCTCGGATCTTGTAAACTTAATCCTAACCTTCCATCAGCAGATACCAGCACCGTAAGGCTAAGCACCATAACCGAACCCGCTCTAATTTTTCTGTGTATTGTTTAGTGTTTTATTTGAATATAATTATAGTTTCTAGTTGCATAACTTCTTTAATCTCTCCTTAACTTTTTAAAAACATACATAATTGCTAAGAAGCAGCACTAATGATAGAGAGAGAAAAATAAATAAACTACAAAGAAATAAGAAAAAAAAATTATCAAATAAAAAAGCGAAGAAGGAACTGTACTAGTCTTGTCCTGCACAACCTTGCAAAGAATTACATTGGCGACTCAAGAGCAAAATAGAAAAAATACAATCCAAAAAACAAAACAAATGCCACATTAGACAAACCCAAGTTTTCTAATTAATTAACAATAGAGATAGAAACAGACATTGCATTCTCTTTGCTACAAACAATATCGAGTTTTAAAAATGGGTCTGCAGGTAATTGATGACATTCTTGTCCACATGGAAAGCTTTCGCAAGAACGTCGCTAGAAATGTCCGGCACAGAACCAAATACTGCATTTGCAACTGTGATGACTCCAGGATTTTGACTGCTCAAAGCTGCAATAGCTATGGCGTTTTTAGAATCTAAATTTCTTTGGTAGTGTATGAGACCAATCGGGAATACAAAGACATCACCCTTCTGTAGGACCTTCGAGATGTGACGGTTCTCCGGGCTAGACGTGATAAATCCAACTTGGAGGCAGCCTTCTAAGATTGTTAAGATTTCTGAGGCATGGGGGTGTGTGTGGGGTGGGTTTATGCCCCATGGTGCATAGTCTATACGTACCATCGAGATGCCAAGAGTGTTAAGTCCTGGCATTTGCGATACAGTAACTGGGGTCACCCAAGACCCTACGGCATTTGATGAGTTTCCCGATAAGTGAAGTCCTGCAAAGAAGAAATCATTGGCGTCGGCAAGCTTGGGATCCTTGCAGGCCAGACCATTCACCAACACTGCCATGAAGTGCAATCATTAATGAGAAACTTACAACAATACTAACACGTGTGACCTCGGAACTGTAAACAATCACCATGTAAGCAAATCATCTCAACTAGATCGCAGATTAATAAGCCTGGCCAAAAAGCATCTTATATAGATAGCAGAGTGGTAAAATAGCAAGATGGTGATAAAGAAATTAACGAAAAAAATGCACCCATAAAACCAAAGTGAAAATTAACAATTTTGACACCCAGGAGTTTTATGATAAACTGGCAAGAAGAAGAGCTTGATCGGCAGCCTCCATGGTGAAGATACGTAGCATTAAACACTACAAACATTTGAGGCCAATGATCAAATACGGACTCTGATTGGGTTTCCAGCGGAGAGCTAGGGAGGTAAAAAATATAACAAAAAAAATGTAGCTTAGTTCTAATGAATATGAACAATATGTCCAAAGCATACAATTAAGGACGTTGGCCGCATGTTACTGATTTTCCAACCATATATAGGATAAAGAAGGGGAACGATCATAAGAGACAGTAGTCTTCATACCTTGGCTTTTTGGGTCAGCGACGCAGAAATCCTGAAGGGGGTTGGGATCGGTTGCCAAGGCGATGGGTACAGATAATGTTAGGAGCCCAAATAAGATTACGTGGGTGGCCATTTTGCCAGCTACATATTAGATGCAGTTATGCACTTTATAAAAAGGGAAGACCGGAAAGAATTGATCCAACTTTGTGCATGCATCCATAAATGTTTCTTTATAAAGGAAGAGATTGAGAACCTGGGGTGCTACAGAACCTCAAGTGCGCCAGCCTAATTAAGTATTGAAACAGTCATCCTGCTTTGCGAGAGGTTCGACACCGCATGAGGCTAGTATATATGCCGGTCGATCACGCAAACACGCATTGGATATAAATTAGGAGCTGTTCAACATTTGTACGGCCCCGATTTTGGCTTTTTCTATACGACCAACGTGCACTAATAAAGAAACATAGTCATGGTGCAACGCCATGCGCGCTCTGGGAACCATAATCAGGGGAAATCGTCGGGTTTGATCATTTAGTGGGGACCCCTATATGTAGTATTTTTTCTTTTAACTCCATTTGATATGCAATTGTATTTTTTAGTCCTATCAGAGGGAGCATGTCAAGGGATATAGCTTTATTTCTGACTCACTTATTAGATTGCTATAAACAAGTATTTTTCTGCAACAAATGATCTCGACTAATTATTATTGCTTCTGGCAAATAAACCCTCCACACAAAAACTCGCATCTAGCTATGTACAGATTATTTTACTAGAAGAAAAGTCTATTGGAGTTCACTGCAACAACTTCATGGGTTGAGCGAGGACTGTAATAAACTTTTGAGGAAAGAATAAAAGGTGGGATCTAGCTAGCTGTAAAAGCTTTAATTTCCTGACTATTTGATAGATGAGTATGTTTAAAACATCTCATTTCACCCATAAGCAGTTCGATCATTTTCATGGCTTTTCTTTGACAGTATACTCTCCCTCATTGATTGTGTTTGAGAAAAGTTTCCTTCAACCTATAAGTGCTTGACCGGTTTCAAGACAATGGAATCTACTTCTATTGTCTCAACTCTCAAGGCAACTTCGATATATCTGTATATGTAGCTAATAATTATCGTTTGTGGCTATCATTTTCTTAGTAATTAATGGGTTAAGCGAGCGGCACAACCTCTACTTCAACTAATTATAAATAGCTACAAAGACCGAGTTACGGAAGAACAAAAAATGGATATCTATGACCGCTAACTAGAAGATTAATGGCGAAGCAGATAAATTTTTTTTTGCAGTTGTTAATCAAAGGAAGCTTGCTATTAAATGAACAATGCTTTAGTACTATTTTATAGGCACTAAGCATTGCTTTGAAAATTATTGTGGAAGCCATATCTTTGAAAAATTCGTTCAGTGTCTTTTTGTGTACAAAGATTCAGTTTCGACACTGGCGCCCTTAAATTACAAATATATATTTTCATAAATATGAAGTTTCTAATATAGGGTCTAGCCTCTACATAACCTATATTTTTCTTATTTGAACAGAAGAATTTGATTAAAAGGCGCAAAATTAATTTGACAAGCGACATCTCATAAAAAATAAATTAAATACTAAAATATTAAAATTTAAAATTTAAAAATAGAAATTTCATTTTTAGTCCCCTAAATTTTACCTATTTTTACGGAAAGGTGATTGGTTTTCAACAACGCAAATTTTCACTCCCTCAAGTTTCTACTCATCTAAGAAAAAGTCCTCCTTTATCTCATGTCTGTTTAAATTCCCTAACGGCATAGTCCATACGTCAGCAACGCCTAGCCAGCTCACGTTGGCAGCCAAACAATCCCTCCTGCCCAGGACGATACCATACATCTTACGCTCCCCTTCGCCCAAAACGGCATACCATCTCTCATATTCGAAACCGATCAATTCCAAGCACACCGTTTTTGGGTAATTAGAGAGGCAAAACGCATAAAAAAGTTGAAACTTGAGCAGTGATCGAATTCACGAGTCTAAGAAAATAATGAATGTTTTATTCTGGGCTCTGTTCAAATTGGTTTCAGCGAGCCGAACCCCAAACAGAGCCAATCGGTTTCCAGAGAACCTAAGCTGATAGCCCAACAAGCCATAATGGAAACTGGCACAAGCCTCTCTGGATCGGTCAGTAAAAGTTTTATTCCTTAGTGAGAATAACTTAAAATTCAAATTCAAATTATGAACCCTAGCCTATGAAATAAATATAAGGCATGTGCATTTTATATATCTAAGCCATAAAAGGAATATTAAATAATAGGCTGGAAGATTCTTGTCAATATTCACTTCCATATTTTGAGTGCATAAATTTTCTACTTCAATCTAAACACCTAAATAATCATGGCCGGAGCTATCTCGAGATAACTTTTGATCCATTCATTGTGTTTTACATATTTAAAATCTGATCTGTCGCATTAGATACATCATTCATGCTATATTAAGTACATTTAGCTTCGAAATACCCAAGTTATGCATTCTTCTTGCATCCTTTAGATGCATTGCATAAAGAGTATGATGTTTTGAGCCCCCAATGAGGTTGAGCCTCCATCGAGCACTACAAGAAAATCGAGTTACGGCCACCAACTCATTCCGTGTGGTCGCTAAAAAATCAAGTTTTAGTGACCAAATGATTCTATTGGTCACTACAAGTACAAGAATAGAATAATGGTCACTAAAGGTACAAAAAAAACGCATCCCTTCTTGCTTCCGTTACTAAAAGCAAATGCTAGTGTTACTAAAACTCAAAAACTTAAATCAACTTTCGCGCTAAGGCTTCTACTGCTACCATTGCCCTCACTCAAATCCTTCTCCTTGCCATCCGCTGACTGCTCTCTCAGCTCTGCTCCCCTTTTTCTCTCTCTCTCTAATTTCCTCTTTCTTTCAGTTCATTGTCATTACCGGTGTATTTTGAGACCTATATGTGATTGGAACAGTACTAAGATTTTCTTTGATCTCAAACCCCGAAGAAATCATTGCTCAAATCCTTGCCGGTGTCAGGTATTTACATTGTACATTTGCGATTGGGGATTTGCAGATGAGAAAGCCCTTAGTTGAAAAGAAGAAGAGTTTCTTACGTTCTCGTCTTTGTTGGTGTCCTGTTTTGTTAGAAATTTGCTGGTATGGTCTACTTTGTTACCGTGAATTTTCTTTTGTTCTGCATGTCCAATCTTTGCATTTTATTTTCCTTTCGGTTGAAGAGAAGTCTGCAACTCCTCAACCACTACGACACTTCAACAGGAAAGTTTTTCTTTTTAATGCCCCCCTCAGGTCTAAAAAAAAATTAAGTTTTGGACAGGCACTAGATTTTTGGACATCGGCAACATCGTTGACAACGTCAGCCACCTCGTCAATGTATCCCGGGTAATCTTTTTGCCTTCTCTCTTTGCTTTTTAAGTTGCATACATTTGTGGACAGGCACTAGATTTTTTATAACATGGTTGTCTTGTTTCTGATTTACGCCCAAATGCTTTCTGATTCATCTGACATAGTGGAGAGACGAATCATCGAGATCACATCCCTAAGTGAATAGCCAAAACAATCAAAAGATAGGCTAACCGCTTTGCTTAATTGTTGCTAATTATAAGCATCGGGCATATAGGAGTCTTGTATCCTACTTTTACTTGTACAGAGCAGGATGATACGAAAATCTGATCTTCACGTGAATAAGATATGGTAGCAGAAGTAGCCACAGTGAAGGTAGTGTGTGCTCTGACACCACGAAACAAATCTTCTGGCTCTTCCAATTTGTTTGGTGTAGTTGTTTTCTTCCAATATCTTCCAAACGGAAAAAAGTAGCTCCGATTACTTTTGCACTTGCATTGTTGCAATCAACTTACCTTTTGCTTGTGTATTCTCTTTACTCAGATTGTGAAAAAGGGAAGTTCTGCATAATCGTTTCCCTTGGTCCAAAAGCCTGTGCCCCTCAGTTTCTGCCCCCCTATATAATGAATTCATTGAAGATAAAAGTTAAATTTACTCGAGTCAGTATCAAGATTCCTAGTGATTTGATTTGATCATTTTTCAGAGCTTGGCAAAACTTTTGCAGGTTTACCACTTGTTCAGTAGAGCTACAAGAGGAATATTTGACAAACTAAAAGATTCAACACTTGATCAGTTTCTGCAACATTGAGTTTATTGAAATTACCTTTAAGGATTACCTTTAAGGCTATAGAATAGGCTAGCCACTGAATAATGTATTCTTGTAGTCTAGTTGATTGGTGAGTTATGATGCTTTGAATTTTGCACTGTCATAAGGCACAGTTCATCAGTTTCTCAATCCTATTTGAATCTGACTTCTTTTTGTTTGGGCAGGTCTTGAGTCCGAATGGTATATTGATCATCATACAATCTTCCTTAATGTCCATTGCAGGAATATAACACAATTACCGCGTTTGAGAATTATTTGCATTGAATTCAGCCTATTCTCCCTAGCATTTGGAGGTTTTTCCCTGTTGGTAAGAGAAGATTGAGTTTTCTTTCCCTTCTCTCATTTCTAGTAAGAGAAGCTCTTAGTGGTGCATTTTTTTATATATATATTTGTTTTAGCACTTTTTCCTTTTTTTCTTGATTTGTTACTTGGAAGGCTTCTTTCTGCAAAAATGTTCAATAACACGGCTAACCAAGTTGCCCAACTTTCCATTAGTGTGTCAATGTGGTAAAAGATTGGTTAAATTTACAACTAGCACAACAAAGATAGTTCATTGATTTTGATAGTTTGGGGAATGGAAATGAACCTTGAGGCTTTAAATTCATGTGCGCCTCATGGTTTACATATCACTTTCCTTGCAGTTCATGGCGGCTTCATATCTGTTCTCGGGCCTTTGGCCATATTCTCTTTCATAGATCCTTGCTCAATTTGCTTATTTATAGACCTGGAGCCATGTAGCCTAGTTAGCCCTCTGTTTTTCGGTTTTGTTGGTGCCTGTTTTTTTTGCGTTTTGTGATTGTTCGTTCTTCTTATATCATTTGGAGCCCTTCCCATGTATCCATCCATGAAAACCAAAAGACAGGAGGCTCTAAAAATCAACTATGAAATGTTGATCTGTCACAGTTAATATCAAATTGTTTGTGCTTCTCTCAACAGATGAACTGGAAAATTTAAAGAGGTCTCCAGCCGTTCTTGCAGCATATAAAGATAAGTCACTCATGCTTGATTTTTATCTCTTAACAGTCATTCATCTTAAGCCTTTCACTTACCAATGTTATTTTTGGCTTTTTGTCAAACAGATAACATGCACAAGAATTTTTCTAATGTCTATATGGCGTCCATTATAACAACTTGCCAAAATACAAACATATTATAATATCCTAGAAGAACACAACAACAGATCGCATGCCAGGAAGCAAAGGAAATTCCTCTGCTCTACAAAACAAAACTGAATTTCGGTGGATTCCCATATCCTAGAAGAACACAACAACAGATCGCTTGTAATGATTCCTCTGTTTTTTTGTAAGAAAAGAAAATGATGTTTCTAAGGAATGTAAATCTATAAAATCTCTTTATGTATATGAATATGAGTTCTTTGGTTGAGGGCTTGTAATCTCTTTAATTCTCTTGACGACGTATTGAAATGAGTTAAGAGAAGCTCAGCAAAAGAAAAAAATAAAAGAGAAAACCAATTCATTGACCGAAAGCTTATTCGCAAGAAATTCAAAAAAAATTGGCACGGGGGCTCTAGCTCGTCGTTGTTGGGGACAAGAAAAATATATGCACGGCAGCTTTAGCTCGTCGGCAATGGGGTTGCACCTCTCTTGACAAACTGGAACTCGTCGACGCTGCACCTCTCTTGACGAACTGGAGTTCGTCGAAGCTGCTAGACCAGGGCTGACGGAGAGCTTCTGTCTTCGAATCAGAACTCTGCGCACGCGGCAGAGGCCACCACCCTTCGACGACCTCGTTCCGTAGGGGCAAAGTTTTTGCGACGACTTTGGTGGTTTTGGCTACAGATATATAGCACAATCGCTTAGTAGCGACCATAAACGCCACTATAGGTCTTTAGCAACGCTTTTAAAATGGCTCAATTTTGTCATACGTTTAAACATCTACAATAACATTTTGTAACCGCCGCTATAGGTTTTTAGCAGCGTTTTTTTCATGTTCCAACATTTTTAAAACACCTCTAATTTTTTCCTATATTTTCCTATACATGTTTTTTTAATTGGTAATACAAATTTATTTTAATAATCATTATTCATTGGATGTAAAAATTTAAAAAAACAAGGATAATAAAACAAAATATACTTCAACATTGATTAATAACGTTTTACAACAAATACAATAATCTCTACAAGTAACCTAAAAAGTAACAAGTTTCTAATATAAAATAACAATAAGCAAGGACCAATTAAAATCTTCCTCATTTTACACATCAACATCCTTTTGAATTCTTGCAATTGAAAACAAATATCACATGAAAAATATAAATAAACAAAAGATTTATGTAAACATAAGGTCATGGAATTATCATATACATGTCATAAAGCAAATGTACAGAAACTTTTGTTTGACAATTGAAAAACACCCACAATCCATGTTTGTTCCTATGGGAGGGGAGAAAACTTGTACCTCTTCGGTCATGATATCGCCAACCTTGGTTGATTTGGATGACCTCCCCTGTACTATGATTGTCCTTAGTCTGCAGATACATCAGTACATACAAGACTTGGTCAGCTAAGCAAGTACAGATATAACTTTCAAGCGATGTTCATACAGTATGTGCAGCCCCTAGTGCCTTTATGTTACATTTGAGGGCATTTGCATATGTTCCCGCCAGTGAAGAAGCCAACCATTTTGCATAAGAGGGGCAAAAATAAAAATTATTTTAAATAATATAATTAAAAATAAATATTAAATATTATGCAAAAAATAATCAAACAAGATTTTTAATATATCAAACCCCAACTCCTGAAGCCCCAAGCCTTACTCCTGCGCCCCAAGCCCAATAACAGCATGCGTCCAACCCCATACAATAAAACATAACCTAAGTGCCCAATAACAGCATGCGTCCAACCCCATACAATAACACATAACCTAAGTTAGCCCATAGGCTTCTCAGCCCATCAGATCAGTGAGCCCAGCGCAACACCACTAACCATTCTAGCTCCAAGTGTCCACTTCGTGGCATAACCCCCAACTCCCGAAGCTTTTGGTGTTGTTCTGTCCGTGTCTCCCTCTCTCACGCCCAACTCTCAAGATCTAACCCTCCACTGTCAACCTGTTGGAAATATGCCATCAAAATGAATTATTAGAATAATTATGAGATAATTATTTATTTTTATCTACACGTATTTATTATTTATTGGGTATAATGTTGTGACATGAGATGTTACACAGATATATTGGTAAGTGAAATTGTAGAAAAGTCATGCCGATGATTAATGAATCAAAGGCGGGGAGTATGACTTTTCAGTTCCTTGTTCACTTGACCGTTGTTCTAGACCGAGGTACATGTTTATCTACAAATAGGTCTACACTCGTTGTGCCTCTATTAAATAGGATGATGTACTCCGTCATTGAGGTAGTGACCTTAAGCAGACGAGTGGGTGCACTGTAAGAGTACATGCACTGAACGGGATCGCATATGAATACCTTCTGGAAGTGATCACTGATTTAGAGAAGGTATTCAACACAATTAGTTTATTGTATCCTTAGACCTGAGAGGTTTATGCAGGTTTGTTTGTTGTGTACTTGTGCTTTGACTGAGTCATTTGGTGATGATCTTTCGCAGATCAAATATTCCAGACAACGTTGGGTCTTGTATATGATGGATGAGCTTGTGTAAATGCTCAACAAGGAATCCACCAGTCTCTTTGTGAGACAGTATATTCAGTATATCTGTATAGGGTTGGACTTGAAAATAAATCACTGGCCAGTGGATGTTTGCGAAAATGTTTTTCGAAATTAATATATATATTATATATTTATTTGTGAAATTGTTTTAGAAACAATTTGAGAGTCCAACGAGTTACAGATTGTGAATTAAGAATTATATGAGCTAGGGACTTAATCAGTGATATTATTCCGGTCTTATTAGCTCATGTGGAATATAGTATGGTGGAAGGATAAATAAACAAATAATTGTTAGCAAAATTCGGAATACAGAATATCATGAAAAATAGTCTCACTATCTCGGGAGTCAATTGTGATATGTTAATGGACATGATCACAATTTGTAGAAGCCCATAAATTCGGAATACAGAATATAAGGGAATTAATGAAAAAGAGTTTTTCATGGTGATCCTACGGCCGAGATTTGAGATCCCTAAAGATCCCACGCATATGCACAAGAGAAGTTCTGAGGGAGCCATTATAAATAGCTCAGAACTTCAATTGAGGAGGAAGGAGATGATTAATGAGAAATGAGATTTCTCTCTCTAGTTTCTCTCTCTATATGATTCTATCTCTCTCAACCTGTGTGCGTGGATCTGAAGGAGAAAAGCTTGGACTGCTCTGATTTCAACGTTCCTGCGCCTTCCGCTGCGCCGATCCCGAGATCCCAACAACTGGTATCGGAGCGAGGTTTGTGAAATCTCACAGTTCCAGGTTAGTTTCTCTTTCTAACTTCGTATGAAATTTTTCGTGTTCTTCGCTTTCGAATGATATTTGAAGCGAAGAAACGCGATTATTGTTGATTAAGAGTTAATCCGTGCGGTATAGCATGTTTGTTTATGCTTGGATCTGCTTTTGGTTGAGAGAAATGAGAATCGAGCCATTTTTCCGGAGATGCCTTTGGGTTTCGGTTTTCTGCCCGTGTGCTCTCTTCAATCTTCACGCGGCTTAAGAGTTGAGCTGGATGGCAATCGGGCTTATGTTTTTGTGAGACAAGAGCATACCCGTGCTATACGCGTATACTTGAAGAGAAAGGGGTTTGAAGCTTTCAAGCTCGTGGGTTTTGCTCTTTTGGAAAGAGAAAGTGTTTTGTGAAAACCCTTACCCGTGGGTCTCTGGAAATTTGTTGATCTTTGTGTTTTTGTTGAGATCTGTTACATTAGATGTTAGATCTTGTGATATCTTTGTGAAAGATTGTGTTTGGGCTGTTTGTGGTTGTGATTTTTGGTTGAAAAATCTTGTTGCCCGATGAAGAAAATCGCAAGAGGGAGAGAGAGTTGTTTCTTTCCATCCGGCCACCACCAGCCGCCGGTGATGGCTCAGCTTGCCGGAGGAGCGCCCAGTAGGACTGGAGCAACCTCCGACCGGAAGTGGGAGGAGAGCCGGCGGCCATAGGGTCGCGGCAAGCTTCTCACACATCCGTGTGAGACACGGGTGTGGATGGCTTGGACGGCGGCCAACCGCTCACCGGTAGGCTGCGCCGAGATCACTACCGGAACGGCCGGCGTCTGGCCGGCCTGGGGCTCGCCGGACGTGGCCAGCCAGGGTGGCTGGCGGCCAGCTGGGCTGGCGGCAGGGCGCCTAAGCGGCACCCAGGCATAGAGATGCCTAGGTCGCACGCTTTGGGCCGGGTGGGTAGGGCAACAGTTGCCCTACCCGGCCCACGGTCCAAGGCCCAAAGACCCAGCCCAATCGTTAGGCTGGGTCTATTATAAAAAAAAATAAAAAAATAAAAAAAAAAGGAAAGGGAGGAATGGTGCATGCCGCTCGGGCTGGGCTTTGTTGGGCCTAACCACAGCCCATGGCCCATGGCCAGATGGGATCCGTGCCATGGCAGCCCGTGTGGTGTGTGGGCTTAGGCCATGGTTGGACCCGGACCAAGACCCAGATATGGTCCGGGTGTGACCCGGACCGCAACCCACCACCGACCGGGTTGGACCTGGACCGGTGGGACAACGGGTCAAACCGGTTGGACCGGTTGACCGTTGACTTGACAGGATTTTATTTTTTTAAAAAAAAAAACTAATTTTTTTAACAGTTTAATATAAGTGTTAAATGTGATTGTTTTACAAGAAAATTAATCTCATGGCCTAAAATAGCAACGCCGACCCATTACAAAATTACATGTCACTTAGACGATGGTTGCACTTAACCAAATAAACACGTCCGCTAAAACAGTGAAGATTGTGTTTATAATGGTGGCCAAAAGAAAATCAAGGGTCACGAATATTTGTATACACATAGTATACGACATGAGATGGATTCGTGATGAGTAGTTGCTATTCGCTTTTACAAGGTGTTGCATGGTTACTAAAATAGGATCATGTTTACATAAGGTAGAAGTTCTTGATACCTACTGTAAACACTGAATATAAAAGTTATATTCTGCATTTTCTTTGATTGCTGTGATTCAGTGGGAGGTACCATTAGTTATTAAAAGCCCTATACTAATGGAAATTATAAATACATGTGATTTTCTTTCTTGATATGTGCAGATTATTATGTCGAACCCATTGTCTAGAATTTTAGATGATAACAAGCTAACTAGGCCAAACTTCCTTGATTGGAAGAGGAATCTCATGATAGTACTCACAGTTGAAAAAGTTGTTCATGTCCTGAAGGATGAGATCCCTCATATTGCTTTAGCTGATGCCACGCAAGAGCAAAGAGTTGTTTATGATAAGTGTCATGAGGCAGATGAACTTGCTCGATGTTATATGTTGGCCTCGATGACCAATATATTACAGAAGCAATGTGAAGACCTAGCTACTGCAAAAGACATGCTTTCTTATCTCCAAGAATTATTTGGAGAGCATAGTCGATCTGCACGCCAGCAAGTTATGAAATTGTTGATGACCACTACAATGGTGGAGGGTGCTCCAGTTCGAGATCATGTGTTGAAGATGATATCGTTCATCACTGAACTGGAAACACTAGGTGCAGTGATTGACAGTGAGACAAAGGTTGGAGCGATATTGGCATCTTTGCCTGAATCGTTCAACCAGTTCATATTAAACTATAATATGAATAAGATGACGGTGACTTTGTCAGAGCTGCTCAATATGTTGCAAGCAGCTGAGGAACTTATCATTCATGAGAAAGGTTCTCTAATGGTAATGGACAAGTCAGCCAGTCATGAACTTAAGCCCAAGGGGAAGAAGTTCAAGAGGAAAATGTCTCAATCTAAGAAAGAGGACATGAGCGACTCAGAGAAGCAAGATAAGGGAAATTGTTTCCACTGTGGCAGTCCATTGAATTTAATGTGTCAATTGTTGACACAACCTCTCACTTATGCAATATGATTGCAGGGGTTTGAGGAAACCCAGGAACATGGTGAAGAGGAAACTGATGGACACGAGTGCAAGTGTTGCAGTGACCTCCATTAGAGCTTTTCACTCGAGTCCATGAAAGTTTAAGTTGTAAATTTGGAAGACTATCTTTATGTTCCAGACCTTTTGGAAATTGAGTTTCCTGACTCAAAACTTGTATCAAATATTTTGTTTTGACTTTTGTTGTTTTGAAAGATTGTCTTTCTTGTAACTCTGGTATTATTGATAGTCTATGTTTTGAAAAGTGAATTGTGGACTCTGTGAATGGTTAAAAACAAAATCTGAACTTTATATGATATTGTTCAGTGGGAGATAAACATATATTTTTACCTGCATACTTTTGGGATTATGCCTTGGAGGCAGCTGTTTATGTTCTAAACAGGATACCTACACAATCTATACCTAAAACTCCTTATGAATCATAGATTGGTGAGACCAAGTCTAAATCATTTGAGAGTATGTGTTGATGTCTAGCTACACATCAAAGAGTTTGATGAGAAGAAGACGGAATCAAAGGTTATTTGTAGGGTTGGACTTGAAAAGAAATCACTGGCCAGTGGATGTTTGCGAAAATGTTTTTCGAAATTAATATATATATTATATATTTATTTGTGAAATTGTTTTAGAAACAATTTGAGAGTCCAACGAGTTACAGATTGTGAATTAAGAATTATATGAGCTAGGGACTTAATCAGTGATATTATTCCGGTCTTATTAGCTCATGAAAAATAGTCTCACTATCTCGGGGGTCAATTGTGATATGTTAATGGACATGATCACAATTTGTAAAAGCTCATAAATTCGGAATACAAAATATAAGGGAATTAATGAAAAAGAGTTTTTCATGGTGATCCTACGGCCGAGATTTGAGATCACAGGAGAAGTTCTGAGGGAGCCATTATAAATAGCTCAGAACTTCATTTGAGGAGGAAGGAGATGATTAATGAGAAATGAGATTTCTCTCTCTAGTTTCTCTCTCTATATGATTCTATCTCTCTCAACCTGTGTGCGTGGATCTGAAGGAGAAAAGCTTGGACTGCTCTGATTTCAACGTTCATGCGCCTTCTGCTGCGCCGATCCCGAGATCCCAACACAACCGTGTGACAGATAAAAGACTAAAAAATTAGCAGAATTCTCCCATCATTTTTAGAACTGAGGGGGGCGGCTGCCCCCCGCCGTCTATATCCGCCCCTAGTTCCCGCAATGATATATAAATAATGGTTGGAGAATCTGAACGTGCATAGGAGGAAGTAGATCTGCCCAGGCACTTTTCCCCTCAATTGGCTGTGAACATGCCTGAGATTCATCCTTTTTTGGTACCAGACACTGTTCAAAATTCTCCAGACTCCAAATAGTTAAAAAACTAGAGTAAAACCAAGAACATAATTCTCTTGTTTTCTTTCCAATGATGTTATCCAAGAGACGGAAGAACATGATAAAACTTTCAGGGGGTGAACTGAATAAACAAATATCTGTCATTGCATTTTCAAAAAGGTTTAAATCAATTGAAGAGGTAATGTTATAACAGAAACCATAATGTTTGAACTTGGAACGTAGTGCTCCAAAATTTCATCTATAAGTGAACAATATTGATGTATCCAGGTAATAAGACTGCAACTTCTAAAAACAAACTATCATATCGTGTGTTCTGACAAGCACAATAGTTCCTCACAATCAAGTAAATAAGCTAAAAGAATCGTTAAGTATCACAACCTCTCTCTGTTATGATTCCTGCAATTGATTTCTGCTCTCCAGATTTCATAACCACCAAGGCACCAACATTGTGCTGGGTCATCTGCAAAAGAAATGGGTTATTTAGTCAAGAGACTAATCCTCTGCACCAAAGCTGGTCAAACCATTGAAAATAATTGTCATTCTTGGATAATTGAAAAGACTTAACGCAAAGGTCAAAGATGCATACCGACTTAACAGCATCATAAACAGTATCACCCATAGTGCACCAGAGCCAAGATGACAATAAACAGTATCATCCCACCGTCTTTGTTCCCTTTTACGAGATCATCCCTCCTATATAAGTAAACCCAATAAAATACCAATTCAACTCTTCAGATTAACCCAAACTCGCCCTTTGCAAAATCAAACTAGTCCCAAGTAAATTTACATTGAATTCATATGGAGAAAAAGAAAAATACCCGCACTTGTGGCAGAGATCGGCAAATCCACCGGATCGCAGTGGCCAGCCTCTTTTCCATTCGTGCGTGGAGGTTGCTCTGCACGAAGCATTCAAGCAAATCTTGGACGCCTGATAGGTCCCAGTCAAAGCCAATGTAATAGAAGATAATATTCTCTTCGGGTGAGAATCGTACCACAAGAGTAACTTTTAAAATTCTCTGCTGCCCTTTCTTTTATTACATACTGAATATAAATGCATAAAAGATAACAACCTTCCATACCAATCAGATAACAACTCAACAACTCCCCTATTCTAAAGACTAACGTAAACCAAAAAATAAGTAACTACAATACTAACGTAGACCAAATTCTACGGATAACGTGCAGCAGCTACACCTTCCAGACTTATTTCTCGCATGCCACGACGTGAGCTGAAAATTAACAAAAGGTTGACTACTTCAGCACTCTCATCTTCTCGTTGCCTACTTCCCTGCTCAATACTCACCCCACGTAAGGGGTCTGCACTTTACGGGCACGTGAGGATCTACCGATCCTATCATTATTGCCCCCTTCGAGTGATCGCTTGTCCTCAAGGATCAGATTTCGAAAATTGACGCTGGATTACTTCCACCCTTTCCCACATAGCATCCTAATCTGACAATTTTTTTCCATTTCACCAAGCACTCTTCCACGAAACTTACTGCCCCAATTTTTCTCTCAATCGGATAAGGCCCATAAAACTTACTGGCTAGCTTTTGATGTGCCCTCCGAAAAACTGTTTGTTGGCGATAAGGCTGCTGATGCACAGAACAGCGAAGATATTGCTCTAAAGAGCGATTTACGACTTCTTTCATTGAATGAAGACAAACTGCAAAAATTGAATTCCCTTGTCTGGCATCCTTGGAAATTGCATCCACGTGCGTTGCTTGTATCATTGGAGCATAAATGCCTTGTAATTTCCTTGGCTTTTCTCCCCAATGAAATTCCACAGTCATTTATCTCCAATTGTATACCATCGAACCAAGTAACTCCAGCCATTGCACGCCTAACACTAGATCAAGACCCGTTAGTGGCAAAGAGTAAAGAGTTATTGAGAAAGGGATACCTTGGATGGTGATCTGCACATGTTCAAAGCTCCCTTGACAACTGAACCTATTTCCATCTGCGACCTTCACCATAAAGGATTTGGTAGGAATAACGGGCAAATGCAACAAACTTGCGACTCTCTCACTAATGAAGTTTTGAGTTGAGCCACTCTCTATCAATACCACCAGCTCTTGATGTCCCACCAATGTCGTCACCCTTATTGTACGTGGTGTAGTCCACCCTATGAGTGCATGAAGAGAGATTTCAGGCTCTGGTAATTCTTCTGCTTTCACTTCGTTCTATGACTCATTTGTGATTTCTTCACAATAAATTTCATTCACTGGTCCTTGACCCTCCAACAGTAGCAATTTTACACCATGACACTTATGACCTGCCGTGAATCACTCATTACAATTGAAGCACAAGCCTTGAGCACGGCGACGCTGCATTTCTTCCCATGATGATCTCTCTATTGGTGAAACCACAGTTTCTTTCTATGGTGCCGAAAGAGCCAACTGTCGAGACGGTTGAGATTGAGGTTGTACCAATCGTCGTTGTCTTGCCAGCTGCTCCTCACGCATCCTAGCCAAACTGATGGCCTCTTTTAAGTTCTTTGGCTTAAACATGTGTATGCCTTCAAATATTTCTAGTTTCAATCCTCCCATAAAAGATCCCACTAGAGCCTTCTGCGTCCATCCCTGCACACGGTTACCTAGTCTTTCAAATTCTTTTTGAAAATCACGTAGAGTACCGTGCTGTTTGAGTTTTGCCAGCGCCTCATTAAAATCTTCACATTTTGTAGGACCAAAGCGTGCCCATAGCTCCTCTGAGAATATTTCCCAAGTGATGCTTGGCCCTCCTCCCTATGGGCTCTACTTAGCCATTGCCACCATTGATTTGCTTCACCCTCCAGGTGAAATGATGCAATGACCACCAAAAGCGTGGGAAGTCGAGTTTGGCAGCTCGAGCTGCAAACGGCCGTCGACTATTATCTCTAGATTCATTATGATTGTTCCGTAAAGCGGCCTCTCGATCGACAATGCGGGAGGGACTTTGGTTGGATAATACAGCTTCTAAAAGAGTTCTGAGATTCTCTTCCAAGCGCTGCATCCCATCTTGCATCCCACCGAGACCAGCTTCCAAGAGCTCAATTCTTTCCTTGTTACAAGAGCTCAATTATTTCGCCATATCAAACCTGCTCTGATACCAATTGATAGGTCTCAGTTAAAGCCAATGTAATAAAAGATAATATTCTCTTTGGGTGAGAATCGTACCATAAGAGTAACTTTGAAAATTCTCTGCTGCCCTTTATTTTATTACATACTGAATATAAATGCATAAAAGATAACAACTTTCCCTACCAATCAGATAACAACTCAACAACTCCCCTATTCTAAAGACTAACGTAAACCAAAAAATAAGTAACTAAAATACTAACGTAGACCAAATTCTACGGATATCGTGCAGCAGCTACACGTTCCAGACTTATTTCTCGCATGCCACGACGTGAGCTGAAAATTAACAAAAGGTTGACTACTTCAGCACTCTCATCTTCACGTTGCCTACTTCCCTGCTCAATACTCACCCCCACGTAAGGGGTCTGCACTTTACGGGCACGTGAGGATCTACCGATCCTATCAACGCCATTAACCCAAAATTGAAACCTTCGAGAATAGAAAGACGTAAATCAAAATCAAAACGCTGAAAACCCTTTGGACCCCCAAATCAAAATTTTCATAGAAGAAATCATTTTAGCCACAGCACGTACAGAACACACTCCCTTGCACACGCATATGGACAGACAGACAGAAAAACATGTGCATAAACGCTTCAGAGATTCGACAACAATTAAAGAAACACCACAAACTACAACAGAAAAAGAACAACCACCTTGTTGCGTCCGAGACAAGCGAAGAGCTAAATTTGTTAAACGGCAGATGGGCTAGACGAGAGTAGATGAAAGAGGGCTCTTTTACCACTGATATAGGGAGAGTAGTCAAAAACGGTTTTGGCGCTAAAAATTTCCCCCCTCACTTGGTTGCTAAAACAGAACTTTAGAGCTAAATTTGTGATTTTGTTATATGCTTTAATAATTTGTTATATATTTATTTTAATTATTATTTTGTTTGTAATGGTAAGACACATTGTAACTTGTATTGGTACTAAATACCTTATATGTACGTATCTAATATTCAATAATAGCATATAAAATGATACATTATTTTATGTACTTGTTAATGAATAAGCTAATCTCACAATATCTTCTTAATATGTACAAATACTATACACATAGATGAGTGACATATTAGGTATAAATATTATACACCTATAGATGAATGACAAAATATTAAATCTTAGTATGTACAAATACTATGCACATAGATAAGTGAAAAAATATTCAATTTTAATATGGACAAATATTATACCATACACATAATATTAAACATGACATACATTCATACTATATAATATCCCATAATGTATGGTGATGTAATAATATATAACACATTATATAACAATAACATAGTCATCAAATTATATTTATCATATAACAACTTCAATTTTTATAACACTCTAATTTTATATTTTATTAAGTGGGTCCCCTAGATTAATTTTTTTCAAATACATTACTATACAATATAATGTATTATATAACATATAAAATAAATATTTGTAATAGTCTGGACCGTCAAAACCTCAAGCGTTGTCTTATAGTAATAAACGTCGCTGTTAGACTGAGGTTACGACCAGTGGGAGGATCGTGAAAGCAACAAAGATTCTAACTAAAATACAAGTAGAACCTTTTATTAATACCGAAGTATTACAAAAGACAGCCAACTTCTTATAATGTTCATACTAAAAAGAAAACCACAACAGCGGAAAAACTAAGAAACATAAAACCTCTACTCATTGCCATCATAATCACTTAAGTTTGTCGCACAAGCTGACATAGACATTCGAGTTTGGGTTAATCCACCTATTACCCCAGTCTTCCATCAAAACATTTACGTCACGTGTGACATAGACTCGAAAGATCAGCTCCAGAGTAATAAAGCTATGTTGAATGGCCTTGGTGAACTCACCATATAAACCTCAGACATCTGCTAAAGAAATATTTAACAAACAACGGTGAGTCCAAATGACTCGGTAAAGCCAGCGGATAGTACGACAGAATAGCAGAAACTAGAACAAGATATTGAAGAAAACTCGTTTCAACAATAAAATCTCAACAGAATAAGAAAAAGTAAATGAAAAGACTCAATTTTCTCAAAAATGATCTTTTCCTTTTTCCCTTCTCAATCACAATCACCACTACTCTCACTCCTAGAGTGAATCACCTGGCCAGAGTGACGGGTTATAAGTAACCATCCGTATCTTTGCAGCAGTACTCCCAGAGCACAATACGACCTCAAGCTACCAGAGCGACTTATCCTAACAAAGGATCTTTCCGCGTACGACGGAGAGGCCAGAATGTCACAACAAGTGAACGCAATCTCTTATGCACAGTATTGTCACGTCTTCACAGTATGTGTTAAGTATGCATGTCTCATATCAACGCCCATACATCTCATTTATGATATGCAACACCTTAACCACACTTGAACATTAAATATTCCTTTCCAACGTACAAGTTAAGCGTGCATGTCTCATATCAACGCCCATACATCTCATTTATGATATGCAACACCTTAACTCGTTTCCATCATCACAACATTATAAAACATTTCTCAAAGCAAAAATGTTGTGAAGGCAAAAACAACACTTTGATTTCTCGGTTAAAAACCGGCTTAATCACCACGTAGAAGATTCTAATTTTGACAAGAAAAGTATTGAAATCAGAAGAAATATTTCAAAAGAAATATGTTCAAGCTTTGAAAAACAACTTTTGGAAGAAATATTGAAAAGAAACGGATCAAAGTAGAAAAACACTTTGAAAACAAATCGAACTTTGACAATGATACTTTTTCGAAAAAACGAGCTTGTTCTTTGTCTTGTACACAAAGAACACGAAGAACATCAAGAACAATAGGAAGAATAGAACAATGCTAATAACATCAAGAGATGTTTAGAATAATAAATACAAGAGATTCACAATAATCATCTTGAAAACTTGAATCGAAATCAAAGATAACCAACTAAACTTTAGCTCTAATGAAGCCGAAACTTCACTAATCTTTTTCCTCCTCTTTCTCCAACTTCACTTCACTCTTTCTCTCAAGATTTAACTCACAAAAATTCAGATTGAATGATGTACTCTTCAAAGGTCGAAATCCACCCCTAGTTATAGGAAACACAGCCGGTTGCATTTGGACATGTGTCTAGCCTAGCTAGGGTAGCTTTGGTGAGTCACTAGGCTACATTTCCTCTCCTCATGACACCTAGCAATCTACAACAACTGCATGGAAAGGCTATGGCTGAAATTCTCTTTATAGGTTTGATGAGTCGCCGCCTAGGTTCACCGGTGGTCGACACCTCGTGCTTCCTAAGTTATAGCCTTTTGTGTCGTGCTTTTTGCATCGATTTGTCGTGCTTCTAGCTTTGATTTGTCGTGCTTCCTAGCCTTTATAAGTGTCACTCTCTAGGGCAGTCGAATTTCTCTTGCTTAATGACTAAGTTTTGTTAATCGTTTCACTAATCGTCCAATAATCACAAATTAACCTAGTTGCTTCCATAAAACGTCCTACTTGAATCCAAAAAATAAAAAGTCTCCAAATTTGAACCATAATCTCGTGGATGATCCCCCAAGATATTAAAAGAATAAAAATCATATGGTTCGATTTTCGAAACAAAAATGTCCTACTTGCTTAAAATTTTTTATTGATCCAATACGGGCTTCTCAACACTCTGAACAATATCCTAGTTGCACACGAAATCCAAATCTCACTTAATCATGTCCTAAACAAAGTTTCAAACTTAGTATCTCAAATACAAAATAATCTTTTTTGGTCATTAAGTCTCTCGTACTACTAATCATTATATAAAACCAAATGCATGTGATGTTTTAAAAGCTCGGGGTATGACAATATTAACATTAAAAAACTTATAAATAATCATGTAACAGTCTATAGCAGCATTTTTCACAAAAACGCTGTTATAGAGGGTCCTATAACAACGTTTTTTTTATCTAAAACGTTGCTAAAACTCACACACCTGTAGCGGCATTTTTTTCCGAAGCGCTACTACAAACATGACTTTTAGCGGCGTTTGTAAGTTTTTTACAAACGCCGCTATAGGTTATCTACAGGGGCTTTTTTGCTTTTGACTGCGTTTTTCATGAATTTTATTGGTGTTTTTTTTCAAACGCCACTTAGTTATCTCTAGCGATGGTTTTTTATTTTTTTACAAATGATGCTAAAATTCATGGTTTTTAGCTGCGTTTGTAAAAAAGTACCCCTGTAGATAACTTAGAGAGATGTTTGTTATGACCGTTGCTAAAGATATTTTTTTTAGTGGTTCTATTGGGGTTTAAAGAGTGGGTTTCTTGATTTTGTTGCATTTACGCTCACTTGTCCAATTGATTTTGCTCTCTTAATTCATTTTCCTAACAAGGTTTTTGAACCAAAATTCGAACCAATTTCGGACCAATTTTACAGCCGCATTTCTTCGAGGCCTATAAAGTGATGACCAATTTAGTCCGCCCAACTCATTTTCAGCTATTGAAGTCGAAACCCTATCTCTTTAAGGTCACTGGCCCTTGATTCGGTCTGCCCTAAGATAATGGCCAACAAGAAGTAATATGTTTTGGGTCCGTAGAAATTCTAGCCCAACCTGTTTGGCAGCTTAATTCAAGTCCTTGGAAGTTGAGCTTTCTTGAGTTGATCATTGTCCATTTAATACACATACGAAATATGGCCCTTTTGAAACATCCAACAATTAACATAAGAATAAATTATTAATGTATAAATGTTACGATCATATGTACGGGCTCAAAAGAATAATTTATTAGTTATTTTTATTGTTAGTATTAGAATAATTATTTCAATTAACTTAAATAATAGTATGAATTAAAGTTCTAGAAGATGAGATATTAAGCCACAAATCTCATAGATTTGGAATCTTATTATAGTATTATGGATCTAACCTTCATAGAGAGGAGTCTATTGTTATTCAGAATTAGAGTATATTAGGAGGCGCAACTCCCTCGAAGAGATAAATAAATAAATTCTATTTTTTTAATCTCTTTGTCCTGAGTTTCAAGAATATAAGAAATCAACTTCTCACATTTGTAATAATAAGCTAATGGCTACATGCGTTCAAGAGAAGAAGAGATTGGAACGTAAGAGATTGAGAATCACAAGAAGTGTTGACATGGTCACTCTTGTAATTTATGCATGAGTTATCATGCAATTTCACCCTTGTTCATTATAAGAAACTTAACATTAGGTGACAAAATTTTGAGTGTCAAACCAAAATTTTTCACATAAAGTGTTATTTCCAAGATAAAACATTAATTTCCCCACACAAAATTATTCAGGAACGCCAAAATAGTCTGGAAAGGTCGTAAAATCTTTCGGACGAATTTCCAGTGTGACAACATACACTCATCGCGAATAAATGACAATAAAAATAGTCACAAAATATAAACTACCGTCTGGACCAATAAGAACAACGTCCAGACCCTTTGTTGGGTGACAAAATCCAAATAGTCGTAACTGAGCGACGATTAGAATCGTCACAATTTTTACAATACCGTTCGGACGTTACTTACACATAGTCCGAATGGACCTTACCTAACGAATAACAATCGTTAGCACATTATAAGAAATTAACAATCTTCATGAACAATCAACTGCGTCGGGACGCAAGGATTAGCGTTCCAACGGCCGAAAATTAAATACGTCCGGACGCCTGAAACACTTTGCAAACCTCTAACACTTGATGTCGACACTGTCTGGACAGCTTAAGATCTAGAAGTTTTTTGAATCATGCATATTTAATGATGTTGAATTTGATTGGGTCACGTGTAAATCTTACTGTTGAGTGGCATCCCAACGTTGGACAACACCGTTCGGACGATTCCCGACACACATTAAACCGGTTAGACTTTGTCAAAATCACAAACTCACTCTCTTCTCTCAAACTTTTATCCCAAACGTTTTCACTACCCGTTAAGATCTCTCAAATAACTTCAGGTAAAACCTTCTTCGTGAGTTGCTTCTCAATTTCATGCATTTCAATTCAATACCGTCCGCTGTTTAGTTTTTGGTGTTGTTTGCGTTCTTCAAATTATGCAGTCTTGGTTTGTGTTCATCGAAACATTATTTGGACAGTTATTTACAGTTGTCCAGACTGTTTTTTCGTACGTCATTTTTCCGTGTGAATGGTTTGTGCTAATGTTCGGACGATTTTTGCTAGGTTGACCACGGAACGCCGTTCAAGATCTCTCAAATAACATGGCTCAGACACGTCGAGTGTTGAATGCCGCTCGAGCAGCAAGAGGTAGACGAGAGGAGCAGCCTAAAGAGGCAATAGAGTAAGATCTTGGACAGGGCTCGGCCCAGGGACTTGGGTCATAGCGACCGATTTGGATGGACAATATGATGACGGAGCTAACTCAGCAAATGCAATCGATCATACGGCCCACCCATGAGATGGTGAGTGATATCAGTGGTCGGCTGACAAATTCAAAGCGTAAGGTCGTGGACATGGACTCTAGGTGGAAGGAGGTTGTTGCGATTCAAGAGGCCATGAAGGGCGTGGCAACCTATTCAGAGCTATTTGCCTTGACTGAGCGGGTCATGTTGATAAAGAAGCACCTTAGTCGAGTCCGTGAGGTTCTAAAACTCAAGGATGATGATGAGGAGTAGTTTATCTTTATTTAGTTTTATTATGACATTTCCTCAATCGTTCACTGCAGATTGTAGTGATTATGAAGAATATGACTCCTTCTTGCGTTTCAATTTACTTTGTGTTTCTAATTTGTATTCATTTTGAGTAACAAAATTCATTGTGTTTTTTTCTCTTATATTGATTTATTTGGTAACGGGAGGACGTCATGCCAGTGGGAGGGAAACGTCTTCGGTACGATTTATCAGTTCGATCTGAAAGTAGTCCCGGTACACTAACAGTGTTGGGTCTTTCACATAGGGATAGGAACGAATTATTGTTCCCTACCACAGCCAGTCCAGTAGGAACCCAAAGTAGTTGTACGTGTAAGTATCTTACCCCGTCAATCTTGATTAAATATTATGATTTTTTAAATTTCTATGCTTAACTGAATTTTAAATTTATTGTTCTTCCTTTGTAGCAATGTTTGGAATCAAACAAGTTCGAGAAAGTACCTGCGGGATTGTCTTACTCAAGGCTCGCACCGGAGGAAAGCTGACTATATATATCCCTGATAGACGTACGGGCGGTGATGACAAGTTATCCTCAATGGTCTCAAGTCATAATGGTGCACTCGTTCAACAACATGTCTCATTTGAGACGAGTAAGTAGAAGGAGATTTCCGACGAGGTTAAATCGTATGTGATGAACCGAGTGTTGGTAAGTATAATTTATTAAATTTTAATTGTTGAAACTTTTATATGTACTAACTGTTATATATGTTAAGGATGATTTCCAATTAGATTACGACCGAGCCAAGGATCGCATCACTATGATGTTTACGACGAACATAGCATACAAGACGCACAAAAATAGAATGTTCCAGCATTAATCGGTGTTCAATTCCAAAGAAGAGGCGTTAGACCACCCGTATATCGATATGAACAAGAAAGAATGGACTCATGTCTTTGATTTATTCGCGAGTGGCGAATTTCAGGTTAAACATTTTTATTCTGTCCTGAATGTTTATTTTATTTTATTATTAATTGTGGTAACAACTGTTAATGTACAATGTAGAGGAGGAGAGCAATCAACAAGGAAAATAGAGCTAAGCTAAAGATTGTACACACTTCGGGAGCGAGGTCCTTCAAATGAGTGAGAGTGTTGTAAGTAATAAATTTACATTTTTATTATTTATTACCTAAATAAATGACTTAGGTATTTTAATATGCATGTTCTAAGCAACACCATTTGAATCAATTAAATCCACAAGATTTTTTTAACTACGCAATTTGATGGTTCTCTCCTTGCAACTAAAAACTAACACTCAGGACCAATTATCTCACAAAAATCCCTCTTTCCCTCTGGAAAAATGTTAATATGGAGGATTTACTATTTAATGGTAAATCAACATATCTGGACTAAATATGTAATTAACTTGAAATTTAGGGGCCATAACTATAAAATCTGTAAATATAAACAAATTACCTCAAGTGCTTTGGGAAAAAGAAAAGAATGGAAGTCATCTTAACTGCTTTTGCTTGCCATGTACACGTGCGAGACAATCGGAGTATATGTGCACGTGCGCAGTCTTCCAGGTTTCAACTCCCCATTTAGTATATAAATTAACATACGTGATTATAAAAAAGAACAAGAATTAGCAGACGCATGCGAGAAAATTGTTGGCAAATGAAAAAGTTGTTCTTTGAAAAGACGAAGTGAAAAAATAGGAAGAAGATGAAGAAGAAAAAGGAGGGGAGATGGATATCACAACGAAACTCCCGATAGAGTGCTTAGCCACTATCATTAGCCTCACATCGCTTCGTGATGCGTGCAAGTTGTCACTGGTCTCCAAAGCCTTCGACTCAGTCGCGACTTCGAAATTTGTGTGGTAGAGGTTTCTGCCTCTGGATTACCAGTGGATTATTTCTGAATTGGTTTTTCCTGGGAGTCCTTAGCATCATCCCTGAATGCGTTGACCAAAAAGGAGCTTTATTTCTCTCTCTCCCGTAATCCAATACTCGTAGGTGACAGTAATAGAGTGAGCCAAAGATATTATTTTTTTCCCAAGCAAAGACATTTTCCTTTCGGTGTTTAGGATCCTGTTTTTCCTTTATGATATGAAATGGGGAGAAGGAGGAGGAGGATAAGAGATGAGATTTCATAACTATATCTCGATCACAGTTCAATAAGTTTACTCAGGTATCTATCAAGAGTCCTCTAAGTTGATTGCCCTCATGCATTTGGTTATCGATTTTGCTTCAAAGAATCAGATATTATCCAAATGTCTAATATACAAAAGAGAAAGAATTTTGCTATGTTTGGATGGGTAAAAACATTTTCTGATGAAATTTTTTTCTTAGGGGTAGTGTAGATTCTCTAGAAATTGGAGAAAAGTTTGTTAAAAGCTGTTGGAGTTTGTAAAAAGTTATTTAAATTTGTAAAAAAAAGTTTTGGAATTGATGAAAAAAAAAATGATTGTGGAATTTTTTTTTTCATAACCAAACATAGCCATTCTGAGCATATACTTCTCGAAATAGGTCACCTAGAGCATTTCATGTTCTCATCCCTTCTTGCTTCTGTTACTCAGATTGATACAGGATATTAAATCTTCTTCTTTGAAACTATTATTCGCCCAAGAAGAGAAAAGGGAAAAAAAATCAAGATCTTCTTGGTTTGGAATCCATTTAGATAATCATAATATAGAACGAATGCATTTGAAATGTTCTAAGCACCACTTTTTTTCAACAATATTTGTGTGTTATATTGAGAAGCGAGAGTTGACTGCGTTACTCCCAATATGATCTTTGAGAGGAATTCTTGGAATTTTTGCATGTGTGTGAGCTTGTTTACCATTTTCATAGTAATCTTTGGATTTTTTTTTGGTGTGTAAAACTGGCAGATTCACAGAGGTAGCTTGCAGTCAAGGCAGTGGCGGCTCAACCTTTTTGGTGGCCTTAGGCAAGTCATAAAAATGAGGTCTTTTAATGTAAAAACTAAAAATTAAATTTAAATTAAACAATAAATTTGCTTCTTGTCTTTTTAGATGTAAAATTACTGATTAAACTTTATTTTATAAACAAAAAATTTATTGCAAGCAAACAACAAAGTTAAGGTGGCTCAAAATAGTCCACAAGAGAAATTGAAAAAGGCAACACAGCAGGGTCCGAAGGACCAAAACGAAAACTATAGGAAACAAATGCCGCCAGGAGATGCGCCATATGGTTCTGCCTGTGAGGAGCCCGTGAAAACTTCCACCCCGGATGAGCAGATAACAGGGATTTGATACCACCAATGGCCCCCATCAGAGGACCTTCAATGAGAAAATCAGGTTCACAAATGGCTTGGCAACAGATAAGCGAATCATCTTCAAAAATCACACTGTCCAAGCCAAGGTGTAATGCCAGAGGACCTTCAACTGATTTATTAGGTATTCAAGTTTACCTAATAAATCAGCTTCCATAGATAAAATTTCCAAACTGCTCAATCTATCTTAAAACCGCTACACCGCTTAATCTATCTTGAGACATAATGATTAATAAATATTTTGTTATAATCTTTCTGAAGTTGATGTGAAAAGGTGTTGGAATTTTTATGAAACTTTTGATATTTGGTAGTAAAAAAAGTTTTAGTAAGTTGAAAATTTTTCTTAAAAAGATGAAAAATTTTGCTTAGAACGTTGAATAATTTTTCTTAGCAAGTTGAATAATTTTTCTTAGCAAGCTGAACAATTTTTGCTAGAAAGTTGAACAAGTTGTCGCCTGTCATTTTAGGTAAAAAATAAAGTTTGTAGAACATGGGTGCACATTCATTTTACGTGTTAGAGCGAGCCAATAAAAGTGTTGGGTGCTCTTTCCTTTATTTTGACCCATTAATCTGGTGAGTTTTGTCCACTTTGCCCCAGTTCCCATGTGGACACATGACGACCCTTCAGATCTCCTTTGTTGAATCGTTTTCATCATCTGGGTGGGCTGCGTGTCGTTTAGATGATGAAAAGAGTCTGATGTGGAAATTGATGCTGACTTGGTGGAGACACTGACGTGTATGAAGATTTTGTTAGTGTGTGCGACGGAAGGTAACAAGTGGACTAATTTTTTTAAATGAAAGGGTTAAATCTAAAGCCAAAAAACCCATAATTTTTATTAGAAATTTGAACAATTTTCTTAGAAAGTTGAATAATTTTTCTTAAAAAGTTGGAAATTTTTCTAAGAAATTTGAATAATTTTTCTTAGCAAGTTGAACAATTTTTCTTAACAAGTTGTTGCCTGTCGTTTTAGGTTAAGAAAAAGTTTGTATCACATGGGTGCGCATTCTTTTTACATGTTAGAGCAAGCCAATAAAAGAGTTGGCTGCACTTTCCTTTATTTTGACCAATTAATCTACTCAGTTTTGTATGTCTTTGTAAATTCTACTTTTTGTTGTACTTGTGTGGTGATCTATAGGACGATAGCAGTGTTGAAAATAAGCATGATCCATCACCACTAGAGTGCGTGTTTTTCAACTAGCTATGTCAAGATTGTTTTAGTATACATTTTTTGTTTAATATATATATATATATATATTCAAATAGGGTGTTTCATGTCACAAATTAAGCTAAAGCCCAAAGAGAGAGAAGAAAAAAGTCTCAATTTAAACATGTTGAAAAATTAACCTTTTCACTTTTCATCTTCCCTCGTTATATATAAGCCAGAACAAATCTTCTCCCCAAATACAACATATGTTGCTTATTTTGTCTTTAGTATGGCATGTACTACTACCTTAATCCTCAAGCACCCAGTGAAGCTGTCTCTAATTAGATCTGGAAATGAGATGGAAAGCTATGCTACCATTGGTTATTTGCTGCTAGAAAAAGGGTACATAGTCCCTCTGAGGCCTGAAGGACAATGTACACAGTGGGACAAGTTGCTAAAACTTGAGATTGGGGAATTCACTGCAAAAAAGAGGTCTTTAGTGACGGTCACTAAAAAGGCCGCTAAAGACCTTCCTTATAGCGGAGTTTGTGAAACGCTGCTAGAAGTCAAACTTTTGGCGGCATTTTTCAAAAACCGTCGCTACAAGTTTGACTTATAGCAGCGTTTTTAAACTGCTACAGGTGTGAGTTTTAGCAACGTTTTTGAGAAAGCGCTGCTAAAACTCAAACTTTTTGCAGCGTTTTTTACACTTTTAGAGTCGACACTTTTAGCTACGTTTAAACAAACGCCGCTATTGGATACTCTATAGCAGTGCTTTTGTGACAAACGCTGCTATATACAATTAGTTGATTTTTTATTATTTTAAGTTATTTAATGGTAATAATTATTTTATATGTTATATAATATATTATATTGTATAGTAATGTATTTGAAAAAAAAAAATTATTATAAGGGACTCACTAAATAAAATATAAAATTAGAGTGAGTGTTATGAAAATTAAAGTTGCTATATAACTTAGTGAATATGTTGTTGTTGCATAATGTGTTATATATTATTATATCACCATATATTATGAGATATTTTATAGTATGAATGTATGTCATGTTTAATATTATGTGTATAGTATAGTATTTGTTGAGTATATAATATATGCAAATAATGTATTGTGACTACATTATACTATATATACTATATATATACTCATATATATCACCAAAACAACAAATAATATAGTATATAATTAAAATATTCAATCTTAATATGTACAATACTATACACATAGATGAGTGACGAAATGTTAAATCTTAAAATGTACACTTTATATATATATATATATATAATGTATTGTAGCAACAATGTTAAGTGTACCTACAATTGTTTTTACTACAATGTGATATGTATAAGTATACCCACATGTGTTGTGACTCAATTTATTATATAATAAAATAAGACTTTAAAAGAATGGATATTTATAAGGATATGCATATTTATATAAGTTATACATATGTACTTGTTACATAAGAAATGCATATGTACTTTTTAAATTTTTAAATTTGACACTAATTTTATTTAATTATTTTGTTATCTCACACTAATTTGACATATCAGTACTCATGTGGCTTTACAATTTTACTTCACTTGAATAAAAGAACATTATATAAATTAAAATAAAATAAACAAATATATATATTAAAAAAATACAAAGCAAAACAATGAGTTTCACTTTAATTGCAAAACACGATGAGTTTTAAATTGCGGTAAAAATTGAAGCTGAAATTCATTTCTCGTGCGCCCCCTCTTCCTCTTTTATTTTCCGATCGAAATCCCTCTTCTACCTCGAAATCTGTCCGTTTCTCTTGCTCCTATCGATCCCCCCTCCTATCGCGCTTCACCCACTCTCGTCGAACGCTGCCCTCTCTCTCTTGGTCTGCCTGCTACCGCAGCTGCCCTCTCTCTCTTGTTAAACGCTACTTTTTGCCGAGAGGTAAGACGAGATCTGTCGTAGCTGCAATCTGTGGAAGAAAAAAAGAAGAGAACGAAGGAGCTCAATCTAGGAAAGCTCAACATAGCTTTCAAGGGCTCGAGTCCTTCGCCCTCTCCGGTGAGTTTGATAACTCTTCTCTTACTCTTACTCTTCTTCCCTTTGTAGTTGGGTGTTCAAGTTTTATTTCATATATGGAATTTCCTTCGTAAAGGTAAGTGATGCAACCTAGGTAGTTATATTCATCATAAATTGCACGAGGTGACTCCTACTAATTTACGCAACGCGTGAGTTTGATGACACAAAGAGAGAGCGTTGAGGATGAACCATTTTAAAGCACTGACGAATTCGGGCTGCTTTGTATGTTTTCCCTTTCTTATTAGCAACCTAGGGTTGTCTCTTGATGGGGAATCTGATACCGTTGCCTCAAAATCGGTCAAATTCAACTAGGTAAGGCTCTCGGCCCCTCTGTTTTCTAATCCTTATACAGTTGTGTATTTTTTTTTTCATTTTCAAAATTTTAATTGTTGGAAATGGGTGTCATCGGTTCCGAAATTTCTTCTTGGAATTAAAATTTTGGTTTTTTTCTTATGTTAAAGGGCTCTTACCAGTTTCATATATTTTCTCCTTTTTCTCTATTAATTGAGCAAAGTAATTTCTTGGGCAAGGGGCTTATTTCAGAGTTTCTCAGTAATGGGTATTTTTTGTTTGGTTGAATTACTGACAAAGGAAATCTTTTCGATTATAAATCTCACCCTTCTTAACTCCAGAAGTTTTGGTCCTTTGCTTTGTCATGTTATTGATGACCATCGTCTCAGAGTCTACATTAGAATTTGAGGGTTCGAAATTCTTGTGTTTGGCTTTATAGTTCTTTTTTTTTTGTTTCACCCCATGTAAGAATTCTTTCATCCCATGTAAGAATTCTTTCATTGACAATTTATAAAAAGGGATAGTAAAAGTCTAGAATTTGCCTCTGAATAAAGAAGAATAGATGGATAATAATATAATATGGTTAAAGTTATGCTTGGACCGCCACTTACAAGCATTCAACATAATTAAAGTGGATGTCGACAAGAAATTTTGTAGTGTTGCCTTGTGCCTTCCAACTTGGAGGCTAAAGAGTCTAGTTATCAAACTCTTATACCATGACAAAACACGTTGTCCAGTATATATATTATTTTGACATGCTTTCTTTAATGTCATTATTTATTCATGCATTGGTTGTCGCCTTATTCCTCTTCTGATCCATGAGTGGTACTGGTACTTCTAACTTTTTAACCAATACCTAAGCTTATATCTTCTTTTAATTATGCTTGCAGACAAGATTCTCAGCAAAATGGGAGAAGGTCAGTACTTCATTCAGCTTTTATTTTCCAGCATCATTAGTCCCTTGCAAAATGATATCTTCTTTAGATGCTAGTTTGTATAAGTTAAATATTCATCTGGTTTTCTTTTTGGGGTTGGAATATTGGGGTCAAAATTCCTTTTGTGCTGTGAAAAATTCATATTATCGAATCTGAAGTTTCAGTAATATTTATGGGTTTCATTTGCTTCTCGTGATTTTTTACTCCAGAAATTTTGCAGGGACATTGGGGCAAGTCTTGGAATGTATTGACAATGAAAAGGAAGAAGTTGGGGCAATCAAAGTTGTTCGCTCCATACATAAGTACCGCGAAGCTGCAATGATTGAAATTGATGTCTTACAGAGGCTTGCCAGACATAAAATGGTGGCGCTCGGTAAGGATGTTATGTTCTCATTTTATCTTACTGGTTGTAGAACTTCAAAATCATTCTGGTGCAAGTGGTTTCATTTTGTGCAGTTGTGTGCAAATACCGAATTGGTTTGACTATCGTAATCATATTTTTATTGTAAGTATTTATAGGGACTTTTGATTTGATTAATTTGAAGGGGCAATGAATGTTCCTTCAAATAAATTTACTTTTTTGAACACGAGCATGAAATTGATAATTGTTGGTAATCTATTTTCACCTCTTCTTGACTTAATTACATGTTAATTGTTACGGCATATATTGGCATCACGTGAAGTATAAGTATTAGGGGTATTTTTGTACTTTGTGATGATTCTAGAAGATGGAAATGTTGTGCTGAACCGGTGGTGATCAAAAGTCCTCATTAAGGGCTTTCTTATCTTTTCCTTTGTTTCTTCGGAGTCATTTATAATTTTTTCGGATTCCCCTATTTTATAAATTCATGTTTTATGTTTTGTATTGATTTGCATTTAATCGTTTTGCTGTTCTTTTAAGTATCTTGGCATATTGAAAAACAGTGTGGTTGATTTGTTTTTCAAAGAATAGGTTTGTATCTTAGAAAAATAATTACTTGATAATTTTTTAATATACCTATTCACCCCCTCTAGGTATTTTCCTCATAATTGGGTCTAAAATCGGTTTGTTCATTAATGTTTGTTGTTATGCATGATTTGCGCCTCATTTACACTTATTTGAAGCCACAGAATATTCTTCTTGTGTCCTCAGAGTATGTAAAAGTGACAGATTATAAGATATTGTTTTCTTATGCATTTTCTTTGTTTTCATGCATTTGTTTTAGTTATAACTTCAAGTTCTAGAGTGTACATAACAAATCTTATATGATGATACAATTATTATTTTCTTAAGATACCTGCATATTTTTTCCTTTAAATGCTATTTTTTTTTCATTTTTGAGAAGGTAGTATGTATATATTACATCTGTCACTTCCTCTCTAATTTTGCTTTGGACCTTGCTTTTTTACCCGTTTGCAGATTCGCAGAGGTAGCTCGTCTACGTCAAGTGTGTTGGCTTGAAATACAAGAGAGAATTGAGACGCAAATTCTGTCCCCAAATACAACATATGGCGTCTATTTGGTCTACACTACAATAGGTGCTTTCAGAAACCTTCACCACCCAATGAAGTTGTCTCTTAGATCTGGAAATTGAGATAAAAGATATACTTGTATTCCGAAAAAGCCTCCGGTACGCCTGAGGGATGACATCCACATAGGAGAGAGGACAAGTGGCTGGACAACTAGACCATTCTTACAAATCCCAAGTTTTATGTGAGATCAGGAAACAGATGTTGACTTGCCAGATAGAGAAACTAATTATGATAATGTACACGAGTGAGTAACAGATGTGCCTGCAGGTTAAACGTAACGATCTTCACCAACTTAGCTTTATTGTCTCATAACTTTAAACTATGAGGTAATTAAACACTAGCTAGAAGCAATTAGTTCCAATTCTCCTATTGATTTTGAAGGTATTTGTTTCCAAAGGATTGCAGCTAACATCTAAAGGTTTATGAATTCAGGGATATTCGAATGACCATTGAAGAACAACAGGCTTCATGTGTAGAATCTTCTCACCGATGCAAAACCCACCAAAAGAAAAACTGGAGTGGTTCTGGAATTATAAATGGTGCACTAGACTTATTCCAAGGATAAGTACAATCTCTCTCAAGCAGAAGCTCCACACTCCGCAGTTTGTTCACTAAGTTCCGTAACTGTTTACGCGTGTGCCCCACCGTTTGCTGAGGAGAGAATGCCGGCTTCAAGAAAACTACTTGAATTGAAGAGCTTCTCTTTTACGTTTGTTAGAAAAACAAAAAACAGGAGTAACGGTGGTGAATCAATGCTTTAAATCTCCTTTTCAGCTTCAAAATTCAGAAATTAAACGGAAAGATATGCACCGGATGCTAACCTGTCCACTTGAGTAACGCGGGCAGCCGAAAAATCTTCTGCCCAGATTCCCCTTGTCCTCATTCTAGTCTTGATGCCGCAGAAGCATAGACGTTCGGCTTCGTCCCACTCCACTTCCAATGATGTCCCTTCCTGCCTTCCATTGCTAATAGAAGATGACAATGCGCTTCTCATTGACATCGCGAAGTAATTTAGGGAATGGACGTATTTAGGGATTTGGAGATTTGCCTAACTTCGTGTTCTTCATTTCTTTGGATTCGTCGAATGCTTGTCTCTTATTTAGGGATTTTGGGGTTACCGGTGTGACTGCAGATTTGGGGATTTCAAGCTTAGGGTTCATCAAATGCTTGTGTCTGATTTGGGATTTTGGGGTTACGGGTGTGACTATGCAGTTTTTGAGTTTCGGTGGTTATTTTGAAATTTTGGTAAGTTCTTTACACGTGGCTTTTCATTTAATCTTTTGAATTTTTTTTTAACCAAGCTGTCTATTTCCACATGTAAGCAGTTAGTCACGTGTGAAAGGATTAAGTCCAAACCCCAGAGATATTTTCATAGAAAAATGAACCCTAAGTACCAATCTAGAAATAGGTAAATAGGTCATTACACGAGAACTTGTTGAGATATTTAGCCAATTTATTATGATGGTCTTGTTACAGCAGTAGTGCTACAAGTTTCCATCACGCCCTGCGGAATCAATTAGTTGTATTCCGAGCAGAAACTATTAATCGACACTTTCCTCAAAACTATAAAATATTACACACCCTCAATAATCATCATGTCAGAAAGCTATTTACTCAGAACAGACTTCCACAATTCGGATTACAAACAAAAGCATAGTTATACAATACCCACCTCTTATACATATACCCACACATCCATACAATATCGATACATCAATCTAACTTTACTGCTCGAGAATGTAAACATAACCACTCACTCAAAAGTAACCGACGTCAATCACAATTTCGGACAAAATGAAAATATATGACAGAGTAGATCAAGCAGCAACATCCTCTTCTTCCTCTTCATACTCCTCTTCATCAGCAGTTGCGTCCTGGTATTGCTGGTACTCAGCCACCAGATCGTTCATGTTACTCTCAGCCTCGGTGAACTCCATCTCATCCATTCCTTCACCCGTGTACCAATGCAAGAAAGCCTTGCGCCTAAACATGGCAGTAAACTGCTCACTAACCCTTCGGAACATCTCCTGGATCGATGTTGAATTCCCAATGAAAGTGGATGCCATCTTTAGACCCTTAGGTGGGATGTCACACACACTGGACTTAACATTGTTGGGTATCCACTCCACAAAGTAGGATGAATTCTTGTTCTGGACATTCATCATCTGTTCATCAACTTCCTTGGTACTCATCTTACCTCTGAACATGGCAGAAGCAGTTAAGTAACGACCATGCCGGGGGTCAGCAGCACACATCATGTTCTTAGCATCCCACATTTGCTGGGTCAATTCTGGTACAGTCAGGGCACGGTACTGCTGTGATCCTCTTGATGTCAAGGGTGCAAATCCAACCATAAAGAAGTGAAGACGCGGGAATGGGATGAGATTGACTGCAAGCTTCCGAAGGTCAGAATTCAGTTGTCCAGGGAACCGAAGGCAGCATGTGACACCACTCATGGTAGCAGAAATGAGGTGATTGAGATCACCAACTGTTATTGGACAATATAACACAACAGAGAATACACCAGTCAATGATCACCTAAGCTGTTCCATGTAATGCACACTGAATAAAGTTATCCGACTTTTGGAAAAAAACAGAGGAAAAGAAAAGACACTTCATCATCAACTGTTAACAGAAAGAATCAGCGTCAATGCAACCTAACAGTAGGTAAGTAGGTAGGGAGGTAGTTATGTAGGACAGAAATCAGCGACCCAACTAATTATAAAAGATAATCCATTACTGAGGAAAAGCAACCTTACTTCACATTGAAAGCATAACCCCACTAATCTGTGACATTCCTTCAGACCAAACTCGATAACAATAATTAGCCCTAATGATTAGCATAAAATATACTGAAACATAGACTGCATTATGGTATATTTTCCGTCTCATACGTCATTTGGAACAAATGCTTCATAGTTTCAATTTAGAATATACGCAATAACATAAAAAAGTACTAACAATAATATGGATTCAGAAAAAGTGTTAGAATCTCAAGATATGAACTGCAAACTTACAAGTAGGGGTGGCAAGCTTCAGAGTGCGGAAGCATATATCGTACAAGGCCTCATTGTCCAAGACCATGCATTCGTCAGCATTCTCAACGAGCTGATGCACGGAAAGGGTGGCATTATATGGTTCGACAACAGTGTCAGACACTTTGGGTGAAGGAAATACAGAAAAGGTAAGCATCATACGATCTGGATACTCCTCCCTGATCTTGGAAATAAGAAGGGTTCCCATACCAGAGCCCGTTCCTCCACCCAAAGAATGACAAACTTGAAATCCTGCTCAAAATATACAGAGTCACTTCAATGGTATCGCATTAATTAGCTCTAGGAGAGAGAGAGAGAGAGAGAGAGAGAGAGAGATTTATCACATTATGAACCACTGAAATTAATAACAAGTAGGATACCACATAATTTACAGCAAACAACAGAATACGTGTGACAACATGTGATAACAATCTTACCAAACAACTTGCATTTTCTAGCATGCGTTCTTTATGTACTACAAGCATAGAGGACAACAGCAATCAAATTACAGCACAACTTTGTTGAGCACTGAATCATAAAATCCACAGCATAGAAGACTAACAATCAAATTGAAGAACAGCTTTAATGATCTAGAGATCATACAATTCACCATGAAAGAGTTCCTCAAAAGCATCATATTACAAACCAAATCTGAGATCACAATACAAGAGATCCAAGACTACAAAGCAAAAGAAAAGAAAGCCCCAACAAAAAAAAAAAGGCAAACAGAAATTTTGAAGTCAACAATGATGGTAATTGGTCCAATCATTATGAAAGATGCCAGGAATTTAACTTGTGGAATTTATGCAGACCAAACAAATGTATGAAGTCAAAAAAGATAAATGCAAACGGTAGCTCCAACCATGAAGACATGATCAATTTCACCTACACAACATAGAAGTTATTAATTCTAAACAAAAAACAGCTCCCAAGACACAGATAAGAACTATGTTAAAATTTCCTCAATTATCCACGCCAAAATGCATGGAACTTTTAAGTGTCATTGTTATTATCTAGACCGAAAAGTATAGAGGAAGAGCACAGGTCTCTAGACCTTACAGTTTCCTACAACATGAAAAACTGCCAATTTATTGCTAAAGTTCGGACCAAACTAAATTGATAGAATCACAAACGGCAAAACCTGAAGAAGAGAACAGAAATTAAACAGTTACTAATTACCAACGACGAAATGAGAGAGCACAAATGCCGTAGCAATAAATGAAATACTGTGATTGGGGAAATCACAAAAAGAACACAGCTTTATCAAATCCAGAATCCAAAAGCATATGATCAAAAGAGACAATGCGAGCTAGAAAGCTAACAAAATGCTTGAACGAAACCTCACTAACCAAGAATCAACACACGATCCTCAGCTATAAAACTACATTTCTCCAACAAAAGCAAACACCTTATAATAGAAGCATATACCGATCAAAGATTATGATGAAAGAGAGCAACAATTTCTCAGCAATGCAACAAAAAAAAAGACATCAAATGCCTATGAATTACAAAGAAATGAAAGACAATTTCCATATCCCCTCAAAAACAACGCTGAGATCAAAGTTATCAACAACCTCCAAACACAAAATCAACAATCAAACACCAATCTCCATAGAATGCACGAACAGGTGGGAATTAACTCAAATAAAGCCTAGATTCGACAAGCAATATACCATCAGATCTCCGGAAAAACTGTCGAAACAAAAAACATGTAGCGTAAAACACCTTACCCTGCAGGCAATCGCAGTTCTCGGCCTCCTTCCTAACAACATCGAGGACGGCGTCGATGAGCTCAGCTCCCTCTGTGTAATGCCCTTTAGCCCAGTTGTTCCCGGCCCCGGACTGCCCGAAAACGAAGTTATCGGGCCTGAAGATCTGGCCGAAAGGGCCAGATCGGATAGAGTCCATGGTCCCCGGTTCCAGATCCATGAGAACGGCGCGCGGGACGTAGCGCCCTCCGTTTGCCTCGTTATAGTAGACGTTGATGCGCTCGAGCTGGAGTTCTGAATCGCCACTGTACTTGCCAGTGTGGTCGATGCCATGCTCGTCGCAGATCACCTCCCAGAACTTGGCGCCGATCTGGTTGCCGCACTGGCCACCTTGAATGTGCAGAATTTCTCTCATTGTTGTTGAGATTTTGTTCCTTGTGCCTTCTCAGGAAAGTGAGGGAGAGTTTGGGGGTTCCAACCGAATGTTCCAACTGAATGTTTGGATAGAGATGTAGAAAAAAAAAAAAAAAAAAAAAAAAAGAAGATTGTTTGGATAGAGGTGCGAGTGTCTGTGAAGAATTATATAGGTGGGCTCGAGTGTGTAAATACGGGGACTTCGTCTGGGTATATTTGGAAAATAGCCTAACCATGAACAAACGGCTTTTGAAGCTCGGATACGTTCACACTGTTTTTCAGGATTCTAAGTATATTCACAAATCTATCACCGAACATATTCAGAATTCAAACACAAACATCAATATATTTTACATAATCTCCAACAATTTTTTAATTTTTTATTCAACATAAATTTCTCTCTATACTTTTTCACATATCTCCAATATTTTTTTATTAAACAATTACATCAAATCATTTTTCTCTCCACTTTACACAAATACCAATAAAACACTATTCAACATAAAAATTCACAACTTCTCTAAAATCCTACATTTTTACTCAAAACGAACATAACCATATTTTTAGATTTTTAGATTTTAAGAGATAATTTTAATAAATTTTTTATATTTATTTACAATAAAAAGAGATAATCATGATATAAAAAAAAAGAGAATTTTAAAAATTATTTTATTAAAATAAAAATTTTGAGAATAAAAAATTTTAGCTCCTACCAGCACCTTTAATTACTGTAAGATTCCCGTGTTGTTGTTTTTTCTAGAATCAGGCTGTGTTGACTAAATCACGAAAATATTCCAGAAGTTAAATCTTTAATACAATTTTTAATTTCTATTCCCCGTCCCTTCGGAAACGGGAAACAGTGATATGGCTAATTGAAGCCACTTAACTTACCAATTTTTTAAAAAAGGAACCTGGATAAAATAATAATGGAAAATAAAACTAATCTTAAAAATACAAAAACGTAACACTCAAGGCATAAAAATTAAAGATAAAATAAAATAAAGAGACCTACACAAGATGAAAGAAAAATTAGAAAGAATCTTATTAGCCCAGACAAAAACAGAGCACTAAAAAAAACTAGTGTAAAAAATGCAGAAAAAGGCAAAAAAAATAGAAAACCCAAAACAGCACATTTGAAAAAAAAAAAACTAAGCGACATTGAATATTTTTTTGAGATAATTCGTCTGTATCTTTTTTTATTAGAGCGGTTTTAATTTTGTGTAATTCATTCTTTCATTTATTTGATTTGCTTACTTTATTTATCTATTAGCTGGGACATGGCAAACCGTTAGATGTTTTCCATCCAAATTCACCAATTAGTTGATGGAAGGATGTAAATCACTTACGTATAGTTTCCTTTGGACCAGTTCGGGAAGAAAATTATCCTAAGGACAACTCCTGAATTTGGTCAAATCACAAGAACGGATGTAGTAATTAAGCTCTATTTTTAGTGAGTTGTACGACCATTGTGGAAAGATCCGCTTCCTCTCTTCTCTACGAGGATAAATACAATTTCTCGCCATTTAAGTTTAGAAATTCTGACACATTTCACCTCAAATTTTGAATTTTGAGATATTTCACCTTTCAACTTTAAAGAATGACATATTACACCAAAAATTTTAAATTTTGAAACATTTCATACTTGAACTCGGGAAGTTTTGGCAAATTGCACCCTGCAAATAATTTTTTGACGTGTAATTTTAAATTTATACCGTTAACTCCTCTTTTTATGTTGACCCCTTTGCTGAGACTATAAATATAAAATCACACACACAAAAAATGAGTTGACAGTAAGGTGCAATGTACCAACACTTCTAAAGTTCAAGAGTGAAATATATCAAAGTATGAAGTGCAATGGACTAACCCTCTAAAGTTCTAGGTGAAAAATACATGGGTTAATTACAAAAATCCCCCTCAAACTTTCCTGCTTATCCCATAATACCCCAAAACTTCAACTCGTATCAGCCCGGCTCCTCAAACTTACGCAAATGTCTCAATTTCGTTTTTTACTCTGATTTAATGAAACTATACAACGCATTCCTTCACACGTGAGTAAAACGAGAGTTCCTTCATATTTAAAAGACCAAAATGTCCCCATTAATTAGAATGTTGAAATTGACAACCCTGACAACCGTTAGTAAAAATACAAGGTTTTCTCACCTGGAACTCAAGAACCTTTTTCTTCCTCATATCAACGGTTTTCTCACTTGAATCAAACATGTATGTGTGCATTGAAGAAGTGTTGGAGGTAAGTCACCTAATGCCGAATAGTTATGTTTTTTTTCTCCAAAATTGACTGATTTAGGGCTTAGTTCATTCTCTATTGCTTGCGAATGGGTACACTTTAAGGAGTGGGTAGGGTCAATGTTAGGAGAAAAGATGATAACCAACTTGTTCCCTGCCGTTATTGAAAATGTAGGGTCAGTGTATTGTATTTTTTGAGGTGTCGGTAAGGTCATTGTTGGTAGGGTCAGTGTGCATTATGTGGTTTTTGTACTTCTGTTTTGTTCTCGAGTGGTCCCCTGCCATTTGGGAAATGTAGGATTACAAGTAAAAAAAAAAGGATTGTTACCCTGTGCTTCCCATTATTAAAATGAACTGAATTTTTGCCCTTTATCGAGTGGTCTCCATTATCATGTGCTTCCCAATATTCGTGCACTTGTTTGTCTGTTTGCTAATTTTTTAAGCACCTGCCTTTTGCACTTGACATTTTCTATAAGTCTTGGCGTTCATATAATATAGATGTATGCTAATTGTTATGGTGCATTCCTCACATGTAAGTCTTAGCATTTTCTATAAGTCTTGGCATTTCCTGGTAATTGTTTGTTTGTTCTCCAATCATTTCTCAACTTGAATGGTTCTTATGGGCACTATTACTACTTATTCATACATGTGAAGATGTTATATCGAAAAGATCAACCACGAGTCAAGATGCTATAACTGAAAATGTATCAATTAATGTATTGAGTTTGATTAACCCAAGAGACCCCGAGATTATATTAGTTGCACCTTGTATATGATTGTATGTTGTTTGTATGCTTTTTGTATGCTCTTCACTAACATCTATTTATTGTATAATGCTATATCTGTTTTGATTCAGATACTGTGTTGGGATTCACCAAAAGTATGTGGGCGAGCAGTTGCTTCTGATTCCCTTCATATTGCCACTTCTAAAAAGGTTAGTACTTTTATTTCCTTAAAGTAGTCAACTTCTATGTGGACTTATGTGACTTATAGATGCTTACACTTCTGCTTTTTGCATGCTTTTCTTTTTTTCTAAAACAGTCACCTTATTCAATGGATAAGTTCAATGGATAGAAGTCCATTGACCTTTATATTTGCATCTCTTTATAGCATGTAGTTAGCACGATGCACCATATTTAGTCATCTTACAACATTAATTAGTATGACTGAGCTCATTTACTCCCTTGAAACTCAGAGAAATTGGAACTATCATTGTCTCACAATGAAGTCATGAAAATAATTGGTGTTTTGATAGATACCTCCATCTCATTATGAGCCCTGAAGTTAGTTTAGAAGCAAACTGATTTCTGAGAGCCTTGTATTTATGAGTCCTGATATACAGTTTTTTTACATTGACTATGTAGGAAGCTTTTTAAATATTGAAGCATCATTTCAATTTTGTGGGAAGTTTCTCATATCTTGTTGGCATAGGCGAATCTAGCCTGGGGCGGTGGGGGCGGCCACCCCCCATCGCCTGAATAGGTGTGAAGAAATTTTTTTTTTTATATGAGCCGCCCCCCTTTAAAGCAGACCCAGCCTCCCCTTGAAGCCCAGGCCCAGGCGCCCACCATACATATATAACATATTTGTTAGTAGATCTGTAGGGCCTTATCTTTTATTGGGCTTTCTTTGATCCTTGGGCTTTTATATACATATATATATAGGGCCCATATTTTGGAGAAATAACATATTTGTTAGTTAGTTTCATGAAGGGAGGTGGAGGTCCGGAGGACGACTTGGACTCATATAGTTTCTTCCCTGCTTCTTCCACTTTACTTCTTTCTTTCTTTTTCTACGTCTTCCACTTTACTTCGATAACACAAATATATGACTTATAAATCCATAGCAGCAGGAAAAAAAATAGACCACAGCTTTGTGATGCACGTCAGATGTACCCTGGCCGGGTAGTCGTTAGACAGGTTCTAGCCTAACAAAGCACGTGATTTTTGTGGGTAATTAAACATATCCTTTAATTTAGGGGGAAAAAAAGAAAACATATCCTTTAATTTATCTTATATCATGTGTGCCCTCGGCCCTCTCTTCCGCAGTCAACTCCAACCTTGACTCAAACATGCCAGTTCGGCTTGGGTTGGTGTACAAAAAAATAAGATATTTTATTTTTAAGGCTGAATGCATTAAACGTCTCTATGGTTTCAAGTTGTAACAATTTAGTCCCTGTTGCTTAAAAGTTAAACGAATTGTCTCCAACATTGGACTCCAAGGACTATAACTTTAAACCGCTGAGGTCTAAATTATTACAACATGAAACCACATGGATGTTTAATGCAATTAACCTTATTTTTACTTTCTTTCCGATTGATGTTAAGAATTGATCAAGTTACTAATTACATTACAAAAAAAGATAGCGTGCGTCCATCAAATATCGAACATTATTTTCAAACTATTGATAATGAAGCTATTTTGCAACGTTATCAGAAGATGCAGTCGCGTAGAATTCTATTGTCACCTCTAAGTATCAACAAATAGTACGGTACGTGTATCTTAATATTTTTAGTGTTTTTAGTCCTTAATTATTTTCTTATATATCTATTTGTTGTTCCAGGATCTGAAGTTGTTCTTTTTGTTCATCCTTTAGATGTTTTTGAGGTAAGCTTTTCATTTTTGAAATTAAAACTTCAAATACCTGTTGTTATATAATTAATATTCATATTGAATATTTGTACTATGATTGTCTTGTTTCTATTGGAAGCTCCCACCATAAATGATGAATTACTGAAAACCCAGATAGCAATCTAATTCCAGCAGCTTGCATTGGTGGTAAATGTCTACACTTTATCTTAATTTAAATTTGAGCTTTTACTTTTCCTTGTTTGTGAGCTGAAATATGGCTCTTGTTTGTTAATATCATTATGACATTATCCCTTCAATCTTAATATCATAATATGTACATGATTCTTTAGTTGGTGCAATTATCTGAACTCAAGTCAATGTTGTCTTTCCTTTAAAACTTTGCCCCCCTTCCCCGAGAATCCTGGATCCGCCACTGCTTGTTGGTGTGCCATTTTAGCCTAATGACTTATCAAACAAGAAAGATCATCGAATTTGTAAATGAACTACAAATCCTTAGAGTTTATCTAGTTTAATCAACTGCACATTTTCATCTGAATGAAACTTGAAGGGCTATTTTTTGGGTTACGTTGGGAGAAGTTGTTCACTTCAGGTTACCTGTGATATCAATGAGAATAGAACAATTACTATCTTTAATTTTTTGTACAGTTTGTACCTGGTTAATAGATCTCAGTAAACAAGAAAATTGTTATCCCACACTTCGATGCCTGAAGTGACATTTTAATATGTCATATCGGGCGGTCTCTTGTGTGGAACTCTCACCTACTTAGTTATTGCATGTTATTTTGTATTCTAGCACTCACTGACCATACCCCGCCTGTTTTGCAGCTGACTATTATATATCATAAGATATAAAATACTTTAGTCATGCCCATAGATGCCTTTTGTTTGAGGTCCACTTCGGAGGCAAGTTCAACAAACAACTGGGAAGTACATTGATGTCTATGACAAGCCTTACAATCTGGAATGTCTTTGCTTCTTCAAAGTTGAGACAATCGTAAATTCGTATGTATATAACATAATAACTTTGTCAATACTCGTAGGGATAAAGACACTGAGGAGAGTGAAAGTGAGGTAGATGAAGAAGCTAAGAGGTGTCGGTTATGGGTGAATGACGCTTTTGGGAACATATGTAACACCCCTCTATTTTTCACGTGTTTTGTTTGACATATTATATATATATAGTCTGATATGCTATGTTTAATTCTTTCTTTCTTAATTTTTAAATAGGTGATTTCATTCATTTTTATATTATTTCTCATTAAGTTTGATATGCATTATTATTTCATTTCTATTTCTATTAGGGGATTTAGTTTTGGTAAAGTCTTTCATAATATTATTTATCTTTTATTTTATCTCTTGTTTATAGTCACAGTACTTAGCATGTTTCATGGTCCTTAAATAGCATTTTATTAAGTTTCTTAAACTTTTAGCCGAATATTGTGCCCTTAGTTTATACCCTAGTATCTAATATTCTGTATTTTTGCATTTTTGCATTAATTATTTGATGATACCATGCTTGGCCGAAATAGTTCTCTCTCTCTCATTTTCTCCTCTCCAGCCGAATTTCGTAAGTGAATGCATGCTTGGCTTTCTTTTGTTTTCTTGTGCATGCAATTAATGTTGGAAGACCACATGTCAAAAACCCCAAGTTTTCTTCTTTGAGTTGAGTTATAGTTCATGATTACATAGCTATAGGTTTTAGGGTTAAGCTTATCCATTAAGGGTTAAACCGAACATTATTTCTTCGGGTTCCTTGAAAGTTGCCGACTTAGGGTGTGTAGAAAGAGAGGGAGAGAGAGAGGGTCGTGAGAGGCATTAACCGAAGAAGAAAAAGAAGAAGAACCCAAGGATAAAAAGAAAACCAAAAGAGAGGAGAGAAAGGTGCAGTCGAAAAGGAGGAAAAGAGAAGGAAAAGGGGAGAGGTTCGGCCTGCACCCCCTTTTTGGTTCCCTTCACCTTTTGCTTTCTTTTTCTAACTCTCGTCTTGCTTTTAGGGTGTTTTGGTGCTTTGTCCAAAAGAAATCAGCCTATATCCCCCGAGTAAGAGAGGTAAGGGTGAGAACGTGTTGTATTTTTGGGGTGTAGGAAGGTTCGGTGATAGAGTGTATTGGGGGGGTCACGAGTTGGCCTATTTTGCTTTTGATGGAGCTATATGTTGAGGATAAGGACATACATGTGATGAAATTGTGAGAATGAATTCTTTTTGGCGCTAATAGACTCAAAGGACCCGAATAGAGGTTGCTTGCTTTGCTTTGAATTTTTAAATGGGAAATCAAAGCAATGAGAAGTATTGTTGGGTTGTAGAGCTTCATATCTAATGCATTTTCTGATTGTTATTAGTTTATTGACTTGTTAATATACACTATAATGTAGCAAAATAGAAAAGTACAAATGCATATAGATTTTTCTCTAATGTTCAAGACGCCCGATTGCTTTGAGCTACTTTTTTGTGACAAAATATGTGGATTTAGACCTTGAGAAAATTCAGGTAGGTTACTGTGGCCTACTGGACAAAGGCCTAAAAATTTTAGGAAGACAAAATGAGAAAAGAGGTAAAAATGATCAAAAAAGGCATCAGGGGCAGTTTCCAGATTTATGTAAAAAATTAGGGGTAAAAATGTCAAAACAAAATCTGGCTCATAGCTGTGTTAAGCATTGTTTCAATAGTTTTGGATCCAAAATTATTGAAATTCGAGACCTAAATCACAAGGTCTCATTAAGGGTCATAATCGGCCCATTAAGAAATAATTACTTAAAATGAAATAAAAATTGGGATTTAAATGAGGAGGCCCAGATCTGATCAGAATTTATGGTGCTAGACTTCCTCACAGCACACTGCAACATTTGAGGTTGAAGAAGGTATTGAGGTGGAGAATAATGAAAGTCTTCCAAAAATAAATTAGCAACCAAAGCGTGAACCCGAGAAAGGGAAGCATTCGATGAGAGACAGGCCGGGCAGTTTTCTGATGGTGGTAGAAATAATAATAAATATTTAATCTACTATTAATACACTAACGATTGTACTTTTTTCGTCTAATTGCAAGTGATTACTCTGAAATGGTCAGAAGTGATATTATGGATTCACCTCGGGTTAGCAAGCATGATGAAGATGGGTATAACACATTGAAAACCTACCATGAGCCGATATTGCATGAACGTGATATGGATTGCCCAATTCTGAAGTTGGGTATGAAGTTTCTATCGTCAAAGCTTTTTAAAGAAGTTGTCTAGGAGGTCAACATCCTAAGGGGTAAGAACATTACATTCAAGAAAATTTGCTCCGACAAAGTCATTGTATCATGCCGAGATGCTCCCATATGCAAGTATATAGTCTATGGTCAAACCCCTACCCTAAATCTGAAATGCCACTAAACTAACAATGTGTTGTGCTTGCAATGACAGTTAAGGACCCATAGAAATCCGTTAAATGTGATCAATTGATACTTGAATCTTTTCCTTTCCCTTAAGTTTTGCACCCATTTAAAAATAAGTCCTTGAGTTCAAAGCTCTTACTTTTATTCCTTGAGTTGGTACCCTAAAAATAAAGGTCCTTCTGTCAATGAACCTTTCATTCTGTTAATGGCCAAATCGCCAGATCAGCCAAAAATTACAGTCAATCCACAGGTATCATGACCTTAATTCTTTGAGGGTACAAACTCAAACTAATAAAAATTGGAGTTTGAAATCCAATAACCTATTTTAAAGCTTTTAAATTATTGTTAAATGAGTGTAAAACTCAATGACTAAAAATGACTTTGCCTAAAACCAAAAATGAATGAAATTATGAAATGTCAACATCTTGATATATCATCCAAACAGTAGCGGATCCAAATTATTGTATTCGACCAAATATTTAAAATAGCTAAAATTTTAAAAGCCATATACCATATACCATTCAGGACAAGTGAGCAAGACGCGCGAGTTATACATAGGGCTGAACAAAATCGGACCGCGTACCAGACCCGACCGCAAAACCAAACCGAATTTGCAGTCCGGTCCGGTCCTATTTTTTTAAATGTGGTCCAGTTCGGACCAGACCAATTATCCGGTCCTATTTTTTTAAATGCAGTCCAGTCCGGACCGGACCAATTATCCGGTCCTATTTTTTTAAATGCGGTACGGACCGGACCGCATTTATTAATATAAATAAAAAAATATTTTTTATATTTTTAATACAAATTACAAACTTAAAAAGACTAATTTTAATTTAAACTAAAACTCTACATTTTTATATGCCCTTTCCCTTTCGAAATTAAATTAAAAATTTTTAAAAATAAAAAATAAATTGAAAACGGTCCGGACCACTTAAGTGGACCAGACCAGACCTCATTTTGTTAGATCTGTCCGGTCCTCTATTTTAGTAGGATCGGAAATTCGGTTTGCAGCCCTAGTTATACATATCTTCTCAACACAACTCAACTCATCGATCCACGTATGGTCTTTTTTTTGTAAGTAACTGGTGGAGCACGATTTAGCCTGCGAATTTGAAGGATTCGACCCCAAATCTAACCCTCCCCAAAGGGAAGAGGTGAGAAACTCTCGTGATCAGTTATCACTATTTATAAGGTTAAAATTATATCACCGCTCGTGAGGATTAGACGGAATTGCAACATATTTTTAATGTTTAGATACTGAAGGCCCACTTTCACGGCCTCCATTGATCTATCAGCCTATCAGGGCTGATCAATTATCTGCAATTAATGCATTTGGATGAGGACGAATCAGGTATTTTTCTTTGTTTTTATCTAAAACTGGAGTTTCCCTAGTATAACCCCTATTTTGAAAAGAAAAAGGGGGTTTTTTTTTAAAAAAAATGTTGGAACAAGGAACATAGTTGAAGAGGAATTACTGCATGTGACTCTCCCTTAACTCATCGCCAAAAGTTATAAATATATCCAACTTTCTGTAATTTTAAAAAGTTTTAAATATACCCTCGAGGTCAGAAAACCAAAAATTAACTCATTCAAGTCCATATTTCATTCAAAATAAGTTCCTCTATACATTCAATTTTTTTTAAAAAAAATAGTCTGAAATGAAATATACTAAGGGGCCTATTTTTAATAGAAGATCAATCTTAAAGAGCTATTTATAGTTTTACTTACTTTAAGAACATGTTTGTAATTTTTTAAAATACCACATAGACTTTGGTGCAACTATGCCTAAAACTATAAGCAAGCAAAAAATGTACCATGAAACCTTGTGAATGCTCTCTCTCTTCCTTACTTTATGTTTACCTTTCAAAAAAACAGAATCATAATTGAGCTTTAAATTAAACCCTTTTTAATTTATTATAATTTTATTGGAAAAACTAAAAATATTAATTTAAGCACAACACGGCCGCACATGCATGCCATTCTATGTATTCTTTTTGTTTTTTAGTCAAAACAACAAGTTTTTATTAAAACCAAGGAGGTTGGAAAACCTCAAGTACATGAGAAGAGGGGACGGGAGGAGTAGGAGCTCCTCGCGCCGCCGGAGAACGAGCGGGGAGGAGTGGGTTAGTCGACCAAGGGGAGGAACAGTTTAGAGAGAGAGTGGCGAAAAGGACCCGATTTGAAAGGAAGGAGCTGTTGTTTTGCCCCTGCCATTCTATGTATTAACATCGCAACAAACAACTCCCGAAATCCACAAACCCTAAATTTCAAACAATAACTCTAAATGCAACACCCTTTGCGTCGGGACAAGCGAACATAGCTGTTTTACTCGAATTTGTACCGCCCCCTCCTCAACCACCTCGAGTGGTGTTCGACCATGGGATTGTAAAGAGGAACCACCCTTGTTTCCTTCTTCATTTATATTGTGATTAAAAAAAATATTCATTTCGTCCTTATGTTTTGACTTTTTAACGATTTTGATTTTCAAATTGATCACATAATCTTTGAGTTTATAATTTTTGTCAGATAAGTCATTCTCTTAAAATTTTATTCTCAAAGTTAATGATTCACACGTCAACCTCAATCATAGTTAACACTTGTCACCCAAAATTGATTGAATTTATTTCTCTCTCAAAAATTCTATTCTTTATCATTTATTTGGATCCCTTTTGAATCTGGTTTTCAAACCAATTCTTAAGTTCTTAAGCCATATTTGAACCAAAAAGGATTTAAAAATTGGCCCTCTAACTGACTTGGAATACTGAAACCGGAATCTGAATCCCCCAACCAAACATTGCTTAAAAAATCGCAGTAAAGACTTCTTCCATCAAATCCAATGGAATTCCCATTACCCGTTACATATGTATTCGGTATTTTGGAAAAAAATAGATCAGTTCTCACAGGTACATAGTGGTGGAATCCACCACGAGGTAACATAAAAGGAAGCAGAAGCGCTGGATAAAATTCTCACCCCTATCAATGTGAACAATGAACCAGATAAAATGAAAATTGAAGTGGAGGAAATATAGCATGGAGACAGACAGACAGAGTAATCTCATATTTAAATTTGAATATTTAATATCTTGACAATTTACAAGAGACAATATAAGCAAACCTGCAAACCCTATCCACCACCCCCAATTTGTATGAATTGTGGAAGGATTACACATACCATGGGAACTTGTATGGAAACGACACATGCATACCAATATGCGCTCAGGGACAAAATGCGGGGTAAGCTTCCTTTAGATGAAATGGTGTCTTTTTCATCTTTCCGTTCCAGGCTACCTCAGGAGAATAATGGTGTTGCTTGGTCAGGTTTTGGACCTAGAAGGATGGTGGGTCTCCATCAGCAGAACAATTCTGTGTTTGAGTCATTGGGGAATCAAGATGTTGTCATTCAGGATTAGGGAGTTTCAAGTAGGTATGAGAGGGAGCATGGTGTCATTTCGGGCACGGTGGAAAGAAATTCTCAAGTTTTGGAGACCAATAGCACAAGGCTGGATAAGTCTTCAGTTAGGAATCTTCTTGGTCTTTCTAAAGCTTCTATTGCTTCCACATCTACTGATGAATTTCTGGGTGATGGAGAAGAGTCTGTAAGGGCACCAAAAGATATGGATTTGGTTTCTTCTGGTACTGATATGTCTCATTCTTCTGGATCGATTATTGGTGTGGATTTAAGTCCAAATTTGGGGGTTGCTGATGTGTTTCCAGCGGGGACTGTTAATTTGAAAAGAGGGGGCTCTATAATTCCAGATGCTGAATTCATTTCGAAAAAATCGCATGAACTACCAACTTTGCAGGATCACGGGTTGGAGGAACCTTTAGATTTGGTTTTTGTTCCTGGTGACCTAGAGGGTGATGGGGTGCGAAAGAAAAAGAAATATGGCCCTAGGATGAGGAAAAGTAACCCGGAGATGGGAGGGAAGATTAATTCTGATTTTAGTAAGACAGACAATTTTTCGGCTGGGGTGGCGGGCCTTCATCTGCCCCCAACCCAGCCATGAGTCTCATTGCATGGAATTGCCGGGGTCTGGGGAGACCTGCGACATTAAGATCCCTACGGATGCTGGTGAGAGAAGTTGATCCTTGGGGTATCTTTCTTATGGAGACAAAAATTACAGATAATCGGCTTGGTTCTATTATCCGTAGGTTGGGATTTTCCTTATTCATTTATGTACCTCCTGTTGGATGTAAGGGTGGGCTGGCTTTTTGTTGGCGTCCTGGACTAAGTTTTGAGGTATTGAGTCTTTCGGATTCGGTTTTTCATCTGTTGGTTCATCCCGGTAATGAGCATGCTGATTTTTTGTGCACCTTTGTTCACGGGCCGCCTTGTTAGAGATTAAAGGAAGCTTTTTGGTCTGACTTGATCGAATTGGGGAGTGGGAGTATTCTTCCTTGGGTCTTTACGGGTGATTTTAATGATATCACTAGGCCTCAGGAGAAAAAAATGTGGACGGGTTCTGTCAGGTTCTTCTTCTACTGGGTTAAGTCATTTTATGGAGAGTATGGGCTTTGTGGACTTGGGGTATTAGGGAAGACATTTCATGTGGCACAATGGTTGATCTGGTTTGGCTTCCATTAGGGAGCGTCTGGACTGCAATATTGCTAATGTAAGGTGGCGCATAGAATATCCAAATGCTCGGGTGCGGCACTATCCTATTACCACTTCAGATAATGTTCCATTGATTCTTAATCTCTATGGGATATGTGAATTTGTAGCCAACCTTTTAAGTTCGAGAAATTTTGGATACGGGATGAGTCATGTTTTGGGCTCGTTGCTGATACTTGGAGAAAACCAAGAATTGGGGCGCCGGAATGGATCTTATTCCATAAAATTAGAGCAGTGAGGGGTGCCCTACGAAAATGGAATGCTGATGTTTTTGGTAATATTCATGCTTCCTTGAAAGCTGTGAAGGACAGATTGAGTTTTTATCAGCAGGCAGCACCCACTACTCAGAATTTGTGGATGGAAAAATGTCTTATGCTAGAGCTTGATGAACAACTTAAAGGGAAGAAACTCTATGGAAGCAAAAATATAGAGTTACATGATTGTCTTTGAATGATCTAAATACGAAGTTCTTCCATGCTTCGACAGTAAATAGGAGGTGTAGAAACCAAATTGTGTAGTTGAAGAATGGTGATGGGGATTGGATTTCGGGCAGATGCATTATTGGCAGGGAACTTGTGCCTTTTTATCAGTCTTTGTATAGTACCGACTCACCTATCATTCCTGGGGATTTGGAAAATCTTGTTGCACGGGAAATTATAAAAACAGATAATGCAGAGCTGATTCGCATGCCGGAGGGGTTGGAGATATGGGAGACTTTGAAGAACATGTCGGGGCCCGATGGTATGACTGTCTTCTTTTTCTGTAATTATTGGGAAATTGTTGGTAAAGATGTCATTGCTACGGTGCAGGATTTTTTTCTCCATGATCATATGCTTCCGGAGATTGATGCTACAAACTTAGTCCTTATACCAAAGACGGAAAATCCCAGTTTAATAGGACAATTTAGACCCATTAGTTTGTGTAATGTGGTGTATAAGTTGATTTCCAAAATCTTGACTAATAGGCTTAAAGTGGTGCTGCCGAAACTCATATCTCCCTATCAGCTTGCTTTTGTCCCTGACCGGTTGCTTCAGGACAATTATATAGTGGCAGCAGAGGTTTTTAATGGGATGAATCACCAACGGGGTAAAGGAGGAGGGTGGATGGCGATAAAAGCCGATATGGAGAAGGCTTATGATAGGGTTGAATGGCCTTTCCTCCTTATTTTTGAGGAATTTGGGTTTCACCCTTTGTGGATTAATTGGATGCACCAATGTATCTCCTCGTCTAGTTTTTCGATTCTTTTAAATGGCTACCCGTATGGGCATTTTTCCCCTACAAGAGGACTACAACAAGGAGATCCCTTATCTCTTTTGCTATTTTTACTTTGTTATGAGATTCTCTCTCGACTACTACTAAGGGAAGAAGATGAGGGACATCTTTGAGGTATAAAAATTGGAAGACAAACCCCTATAATTTCACACTTGCTTTTTGCTGATGATTTGCTTTTATTTGGCAAAGCTAATATTCGAAATGTCCAAGCCATGGATCGGTGTTTGAAGAAATATATGGGCTGGTCCGGGCAGAAAATTAATCGAGGAAAGTCTACTATACACTTCAGTAAAAATTTTGCAGGTGCTGCGATTATTCCCATTTGTGACCTAATGCAGCTCAGAAAGATGCCCGCCAAAGCTAAGCATCTTGGACTGCCTCTGTTATTCCCAAGATCCAAACATGCAGCAATGGCAGAACTTAAAGCTCGGATGTTTTCCAAGTTGGCGGGGTGGAAAGCTAAATTACTTTCACAAGCTGGAAGAGGTATTCTGATTCACAGAGAGATTGATAGGGGTTTCAAAAATTTCTGGTGGGGTTATAAACCAGAAAAAACTCATAATCTCACCCTTAAATCATGGAAGTCCATCTGTATTCCTAAGTCCATGGGAGGAATGGGGTTTCAGGAAGTGGCTGAGTTGAATCATGCCTTAATTGCCAAGTTGACATGGGTTGTTGCTTCAAATACTCCCTGCCTATGGGTCAAACTTTTGAGGGGCAAGTATCTTCATCATGAGGACCTTTGGACAGCTGGAGTTGTTCCTCATGCCTCATGGGTATGGAAAAGTGTTTTAAGCTGTAGAGAGGTTGTGCGGAAAGGGATGTGTTTTATGGTGGGAAATGGGAGAGACATCTTGATTTGGAATGACCGTTGGATACCCACTATTCCTGGGTTTACTCCTGTGCCGAGTCCTGATGTTGGGGTGGTGATTAAATATGTTACAGAGCTCCTTGATAATGATACAGGTCAATGGAACTGTGAGTTGCTTTGGCAAGTCTTTTCCTCTGTACAAGCTGAAGCTATTATTAAAATTCCAATCCATACGAATGTGAGGCAAGACAAGTTGGTGTGGATCCATGAGAAGTCGGGTAACTTCTCAGTGAAATCTTGTTACCGGGCTATACTCCTGGATCGAATTCTTACTGTCTCTCCGGTGCAAAAGAGTTGGTGGGTGAAGTTATGGCGGATGCATATACATGAGAGATTGAAGCTGAGTCTGTGGAAACTTTTGTGGGAGGTCATTCCTACCAAAGTCAAAATTGCTGGCAGGATGGGTAGTAGCGATGAGGAAGAGCTGAAGTGTGTGCTGTGTGGAGTTGAGGCTGAGTCGATTTCCCATCTGCTGTTGGGGTGTTTAGTGAGTCGCATTATATGGAATCATTCTCCATGGTCACTGAACATAAGATTTTTTTTGCAGCAGCCTTTGTCTTCCTGGCTCACCACCATTATTGATCCATCTTCTCTTAAGGAGCTGCTAGTAGAGGATCATCACCGATTCCAACTTTTTGCAATGATTGCTTGGGATCTTACTTGGTGGACTAGGAATCAAATTGTGCATAATGGAGCAACTCTTGACATCCTGAAATTGGTCCATATGATTCATCGGGTTCTAGGTGAACATCTTTTAGCCTGGACTAAGAAAAGAGAGGAGGCTTCTGTGGTGGGCTGGTCCTTTCCCCCACTGGGTCAGCATAAACTTAATTTCGATGTAGCTATACGGGCTGATTTTGCAATGGGGGCAGCAATTATTAAGAACCATGAGGGCTGTATTGTTGGAGCTAGCTTTCGCAAGTTTCAGGTGGAAGACTCGGATGAGGGTGATTTATGGGCAGCTCATGTTGGTATGGTGGAGGCGCAGCGTTTGGGTTTAAAGAAGCTTCTGGTGGAGGGTGATTCCAGTGTTACGATTGAAGCCATCAAGTGCTTCCCTGAAAGAAGGCTTTGGAGATGTCATGCCAAGGTTGGTGAGATAGTTCAGTTGGCGGCTGGTTTTGAGATTTGTAGTTTTCAATTTGTTCCTAGAGGTGCTAATGAGGATGTGCACCATTTTGCTCGTTGGACTGCTTCTAAGTTTTTAAATAGAGGCTACCCCGATATTCATGAGCATTTCTCTGAATTGTACTGAGTTTATACTGGAACTGACCCCCAATAATTTATCTCTTTCAAGTTTTCATTAATAAAGGTCGGCATAGTTGATTAAAAAAAAACCTGCAAACCCTATATACATATAGCTAGGGTTGTGATGTCCTCCAACAGCAGCTAAATCAACCGTGTGACCTTTTATTCTCTTACTTGATACTATCTCCTTGATCAGAATTACTTGAATTTTAGATTTTTGGGGAGTTTTTCTATAAAACTTTACCTTCCCCCATAAATGTCATGGACAGATGTCATGGGTGTAATTGATAAATAAATATAACTGTTCGGTTGTGTATAATTCACAATTAAAAAAACTTGTCGTACATCATCAAGGATAATTCGAGAATGACTTATATGATTTCATCACCTCTATAAAAATTAAAAGAGATAATGTGTGAGTTAAGCCTATAAATTTCCCTCTATGACGTATAGATTCATTTCCCTTACCTTAATTAACTAACGGGAACAAATCTCACATTCCTAAGAAGGATAATCCGAGAGTAGGCTATGCATATACCCCACGCGCACGACAACCGTCACGGGAAATTTTCGCAAATTGAGTACCGCCCCGTCCCCGTAATTAACCTAAAGCTATATTTTGTTTTAAAAAAATCCTCCCAAGTAAAATGACGCCATTTCTTTATAATAAGAAACGAAGTCGTTTTAATCAGGTACGGTTATCCGTGCCGCCATGGGCGGCTACTGGTAGCTACCGATTTTCCACACCTTTTCAAAATAATACCACCAGCCATACAGGGGCGACTCAGAGGGTAGGCAGGTGAGCCCCCAAATTAGAAAGACTCCCTATAATAAAGCATATATTATAGTAATATTAAAAATTTTAAATTATGAAGGCCTATATTATAATAAATTCTCGACTCAATTCCAATTACCACATCTATGTACTTAATTATCCAAACAATTAAATTCTAACTTAATTTTTTCAACGGTACAGAACTATTTTATTGCTAATTAAGTTCTCAAACAATTAAATTATAACATAATCTTTTTAACGGTAAAGTGACACTCTCTAGCACAGTTACTAATTTATTGCAAATTAAGTTATAAAATAATTAAATTCTAACGTCATTTTTTAAACGGTACAATGGCACACCAATTATGGCTAACATGAAAGGTAACAAACAAGGTGCGCAAAAAAAACTTTTAGATTTAAATATTAGAGTATTTTATACTCCATGTGGCTACCATAGTTTGAATTTAGTTCTTTGTGATATGACTAATTCATGTTCTAAAGAAATATCATTTTTTGAAGTAGTACTCCTAAACCTATGTGTCAAACACGTTGGGAAAGTCAAATTGAAAGTGTTAAATTTTGATTTTTTTGAATTTTGAATTAATTTTTTTAAAAAAAGTATTTATTTATTTATTTTTAATATTAAAATGTCTCATTTTAATGACTTGCCTAATGTCCCAAAAAGGTTAAGCAGCCCCTGCGGCCATATATAAGGGATTAGGGGGCGTTTGTTGCCCGAAATGTTGGGCATGCATATTATAAAAAAATTATATTATAATAATTTTTTTACATCAAATAATTCTTTACTATTATAATATTTACTCAAATCTTTCTCCTCACTTTTTCACCAACTCCCACAAAATATCTTCATTTTTTTTACCAATTCCAATACCCCAACATTTCTACCACCTAAAATTTCTACAAACAAACACCGCCTAGGTGGAGTCGTATGTAGGGCTGCACAATGCCACCGGGAAATTCCGCCGGCACCGGCACGACACCGGGTTTCCGATTTTTGGTCTAACCGGTGCCGGTGTAGGTTTGGTTTTTTAAAAAAACCGGCGGTTCCCGGTTTAACCGGCACCGGGTTTCCCAGTGGAGGTTAAACCAGGATTTTTTTTAGTTTAGTTTCTACTCAATAGTTTAAACTTTAGTTTCACCTCAATATTTGAGATTTGTTGTTGGTTTTGTCTAATCAAATGCTTACATTCAAGTTACCAAGAAGCTTGCTAGGTAAATGAACTAGTTATTTAGAATTTTGGTAGAAAAATTACAAATTTATTGTATTTAGAAGGGTATATATGAAGGCATTAGAATCATAATTAAAGAGTTTAATGTCAAACTTTGGTAAGTACATCGCATAATATAAGTCAAGAGGTCGAGATTCTACCACAAAAAATTTTAAATCAATGTATTAGTTTAAGAGTTTTTATGAAATGTTAACGAATTGTCTAAATTTCTAAAATTGACAAATCACTATTAAATTTATACCATGCTTGCAAAATCAGTCATTCAATTACATTTTAGTTCAAATTTCTAATACATTTTAGTTCAAAAATTCAGATAGAGTCATCACGTTTGACCAGCGTTTGACAAGCGCTTGAGCGCCCTTTGAAAAAATTCAGACAGATTCATCACGTTTGACTAGCGTTAGACAAGCGCTTGAGCGCTCAGTGCAAAATTCAGACAGAAACATAAGCGTTCGACGAGCGTTTGACCCGCGCTCGAACGCCTTAAAAAATTGCTGAATTTTTGGATTTTCCTTGTGAAACCAAGGGACACCCTACTAGGTTTTTAACATGTTTTGAAATTGTTATTAATTTGTTAATTAGAGGGAAAACACATATTCTCCCAAGTGTTGGGTCTAAACTGGATTTTTCAAAAGATAATAGTTCCTACTTACAGTGACGTCTCTATTACTTTGTACTTTAAATTCTCATTTTATATTTTAAGATAACTTTAATTTTATTGATTTTGGAATTTGGATTTCATTAGTTTAGATTTTATTGATATGTGATTAATGGACCAAAAGAAAAAAGAAAAAATACATTGGGTCAAGTGCGTAAAATGCTAAAAAAATGGCTCAATATTAATGTAGGATAACCGGAAACCGCCACCGCTAAAGGCCGATTTTTGCCCTTAACGGTGTAGGTGTAGGTGATAATTTTTTCAAAATCGGCCTACCCGGATATGAAAAGCCCACTTTCAACCCCGTTGATGAAGGAGAAATTCGTTGTCAATATCAACTTGTAATAATTAAATAAAAAAAAAGTGACAGAGAAGACGTTGACAACTAATAAAATAATCTAAATTTCCTAATTTTGGATTTGTTAATATATGAGAAAAAAAAACCGAAAAATAGCTAGCTGCTAAAAACTATACGCAAGCAAAAATGTCCCCTTAAAACTCGTGCACTCTCTCTCTCCTACTTACGTTATGTCTATCAATTGAGAAAACAGAATCCTAATTTAGCTTTAAGTTAAGCCCTTTTTAATTTAACCACACCCACGTTCCATTCTCTCTCCCTCTTTTAAGTTAAGCCCTTTTTTTATTGGTTCATTCTCCAATAATCAAGAAAAACAGTATTTTGATCGAGCCAAAAAAAATCCAGTCCAGTCGATGAGTAGTAGGGAGCTTTCAAACCCTAAATAGGAGCATCTACAAGATGAAAAAGAGATTGAGTGAAGCTTCCCCCGATGTTCAAATCAGTATCTTGTGGAAAAATGAAGTCAAGAGTGTGTGGGAAGAGATTTGCTCATAAATATAAAAAAAGGGTCGTTTGTCACTGCTAATACCAAAAATACCAATCGTCGGAGCCGATCAGACCTGAAAGGGAACAAAGAGATGGGTGGTGTTGGATGCCGGATGGGGCGACTTTGATGTCTAAATTAGATCTCAAGAAGAATTGAGTATTATAAGTGCAATTTAGCTTAAAATATAAAAGGGAGTACCGGGCTATTTATATGTGGTGAATTAGAGTTCTAAGAAGGATCTTAGTACCATGAGCCTTAGGACTCCTTAAATATCCAAGCAGAAAAGTATGGAGGGAAAAATCCACATGTGTGTGGGCCCCTAGGATATGCTTATGAACTTGGGATGGACTATGGTTGGGCTGGCGTGTATTTCTGATGGCTGGACCAGTCATATTATAGCTCATTAGTAGTTCTCCCTTTAAAAAAAATTAAGCTCGCCAAAGTTTTTAAAATTGATTGCTATCCTGGCTCCTTGGTGCTGACCGTTAGATCCCTGACATATAAGGGGAACTTCACACCGTTGGCCTTGGACCATGGGGCGTGGGACCTGCCAGGTCTGACGGATGCTCTAGTGACCTGCGGGTTCAGGGATGCTTGTAGGCTGCGGTGTTGTTTGCCAAAGCGGCGGGGGTAAATTTGTTGAAATCAAGCACTGGATATCTGGGGCTTTCATTTGGGTTTGGCCTAGCCTTGGGATGTCTACGTTTGAGACAAGGAAACTGAGGCTGCAGGGCTATAAGGCGCATGTCTTATTCTACCCGGTCCATTCGAGTCTTTTTGAAATAAAGGTGAGTGGATAGGTGAGGAGACGTCTGTGGACTTGAGTACTTTGCAAGTTATCAAGCTAGGGCTTCATCATTTTTTCTGCGGTTTCCGATATTTGTCTCCGTCGTCTACTTTTTCGACGTTGTTGTATTACCTTGCGAGGAGTTCGTGCTTGATGGCTTTGTCTGGTTGTGGGGTTGTGGGGGCTGAAGGAAACCATGAGTCTAAGGGAAATGTAAATGTGTCTCAATGGGTATCCGATCGTACCTTGACCCATTTAGCCGAATTAAGGCTTAAGTACTATGTTGCTCCCACCATTGTGTTGAGGGTGCCAGAATACAAGGAGTGGTTTGTCCCGAAGGGTTTGAAATTGCCTTTTTCAAAGAATTATTATGGGCGGAAGCTCAATTTAGGCTGATCAGAGATATGCGGTAGCTGTTACGGTGGTTTTCTCTAAGTCCTGCTCAACTGCCTCCCAATAGCTGGTGATTAGCGTTGGGCTTTTTTGCCCTGTGGGAAAAGTTGTTTTCAAAGGAAAGGCCTTCAGCCTGGCAGAAGTTTTCTTGGTGCTATATGCTGCAGACGAGCGAGCATGACATGAATTTCTTTCAAGCTTTAGACTAGCGCGCTTTATTCAAGGATCTTCCTTCTAGCAATTAGGGTTGGCGCCAGAAGTTCTTTTTTGTGTCTGGTGAAGGGTGGAAATACCCTTTGGGAGAAGAAAATCTTGTTAATGATGGAAATCAAGGAACCGCTTCGAAGGATCTTGTTTAAGTTCCAATTGGGACGGTTACAAGGGCACGAGACCGAGCCAAGAAGTTTAAAGATTTACTCAATGGTCTAATTCAAGAGGCATGGGCTCAAGCAAATGCGTAGAGGCCCATTGAGCATGATGCACATGATCAACAAAAGATTGTCAACATGATTCAAGTTCTAGAAGGTTCCGGTCAAAGCTTAGTTTAAATCTCGACGAGGCGAACATTTGAATTGAAAATAAAACTTCGGATTTTAAGGAGCATTTGAATTTTCAAATTCAAATGGTGGCTTATCCTAATTTTTAGGAATATTTGATTTGAATTTGAATTCAAATCAAATGCTAGTTTATCCTTTTTCCTTAGCCGAATTTTTAGTAATGTTTGAATTTGCATTTGAATCACTTTTCAAATGTCGGTTTATCCTTTTTGCTTAGCTGGATTTTTAGGAGCATTTAATTTCTTTCAAATTTGAACATGATTCCTATTTTAATTAGATTCCTATTCTTGGAGGGATGTTCCAAGTATATTTATATGGCCTTTGGGCATGTAGAAAAACACAACTTTGAAATTAATATTATTTGAGAGGTCTTGTGATTCTCTTTGGTTCTTTGAAGAACTATTCGAACTTATCGGGATTTCCCGTGGCGTTCAACCTAACTTATCAAACGGAATTTCACAACTGTTAATTGCGTCTTTCTTATACCGAGGTTCTTGTTTCTAATAAACAACGGGTCGAGGTTTCCATTCGGATCTTTCCTAGAACGATCTTGGGTTCCCTATTGTTGTTGGGTCACGTTATTCTTGGGGAGATTCACATCAGTTAGGGTTCAACATACTTGGGGAGTACCTTTTGATCAGGGTAATGCTTCTTATTCTTTGCTCTCTTTTTTTTCTTTCGTGCTCCTAGGCATTTTACATAACCTATCATTTGGTGGGCTCTCATGGTACAGCTCGACATGACCCTGGGGGAGCATTCACGCATTAAACGGGCCATGGCAAGCAAGCCCTGGGACGTGAATGAATTTTTGCCTTCCTCGAAGACTTGAGCTTCAACCAATGAGTCATTGTGATTTATTTTGTTTGACGTTTTACGCCTTTATCACTCATCTCCTGCTGTTGTGAAAAATTGTACTTTGTTGTGAGTAGAGGTGGGTTGTTTCCCTGTATTGGGTGTGATTGTGACACCAGAGGGTGTGGTCTGTTGCAGTGTGCAGATGTGGGAGTCAGGGTTTTCGATGTGTATCTTACAAGCCCTTTTCCTTCCATGTTGTCTGCAGAGACGAAGAGCAAACGCAAGATATTGAAGTCCAGACGGGGCTAAGCCGTTCAAAGCCATTCCGATCAGGAAGTTGAGTCCAACCAGTTCTATCCCGAGGTCTCCTAGTGTGAGTGTTCATGAGATCAGGTATGTTGTAGCTTGCCAAAGGGCCATATTGCCATCATCGAGCAATGATGGCGTGGAATTTGTAAAGGAAGTTCCAGCTCCTGCTAGTGCCTCATCTAGTAAGCTCCGGCCCATTTGAGCAAGAGGAGTCTTTGTTTGTCAGACGAGGAGGGAACGAAGGAGGAAGAGGGTAGAGAACTTCTCACTCGCGAGGCAAAGAAATGGGCCCACCGATCGCTTGAGCAAGGTAGCAAATTGCGTGCCGGCTGCTGTTGGGGAATCATTGTCTTCTTCTTCTAAGAAGAATTCATTCTTTAAGATGCAAGACACGATTATAGCTGTATAAAAAGCAGAGTGGAGTGGCTGGTCATTCTGTTCAGCCCACGGAAAGTCCAAAGCTGTCGTCGTTGCGCAGTGACCTCTTTGGAGCGGGCTGAAGGTCCTAGCATGACGGGTCAGACCAGTGTTGATACTAATGTTAATCCTAATCTTATCTCATAGGTATTTAGGCAAATGGAGACAATTTTGCCAGAGTTCTCAAACCTCACGTCTGTTGTGAATCAGCTACTTCAGCGATTACTCCGTGATTTTTAGACGGTTGCTGCTAAGTTACAAACTGAGCGGGCACAACGCACCTCTCTCGAAGAATTACTCTGAGAGCACAGGGGAGAAAAGAATGAGAACCAGGGTGTTGTGGATGTTGTATACGTGTAGTTCCGTGCCTTGAGGACGAAGGTAAGCGAGCCGAGGTCCCAGCACGCAGCTGGCGTCGCTAGGGAGGAACGGTTGTCCATTGAGTTGGAGCAACAACCAGCGAATCGACTGAGGGTAGAGGCAAAGTTGAAGGCAAGCCTTCTGGGAGTTGATCGGTCGAGGAAGGAGAACCTAACTGTAACGCCCCCTTGTTTTTTTTCACCTATTTTATACATCTTATAATATATATATATATATTGCTAATGAGAGTTTTCTTGTTTAAATTATGTCTTCCTTGAGCTTACTTTATTTTTCATATACTTGCTTTGCACATTTTAATTCTCTTAATTTTGAAAATTTATTAGTTGCATTTATTTTTATATTATTTCTTATTGAGCTTGATACTTGTACATATTTTGTCACTAATTACATGAGTCTTTCAAAATGATATTTATCCTTCATTTTATCTCTTGTTTTGTATTCATAGTAAGTAGCATGTTTCATGATCCTTGATTAGCATTTTATTAATTTTCTTATGGCTATAACCGGATTTTAATGTATATTATGTTCTTAATTCATTTGCTTTTTATTTTACACTTTACACATGTCTTAGCCAAATTGCACATGTATTTTGCAATTAATGCCACCTTATTACTCCTCTCTTTCTCCTCTTGAGTCGACTATATGGAGCTTGTTTATTGGCTATTTTTTGACTTGTTTGCATGCAAGAACACGTTGGCTATGGGGAACTTAGGTGGCTGTATGTGTGTGTGTAAAACTAGATTTGTAGAGAGATTCTAATGATTGTTTAGCTAAGTAGGGTGTGAGGATAAGGAGGAAAGGGGGAGCTCACCTTAGTTGTTTTCCTTCTGTTTTTGGAGAGTAAAAGAGAAGATAAAGACTTGTGAGTGAAACTAGCACCTAACCGAAAGTGAGAGAGGAAAGAGACATAAGAGAAAAGAGAAGAACCGAAGGATAAAGAGAAGAACCGAAGGAGAGAAGAGAGAAGTGCAGCCGAAGGAGAGAAGAAGAAAAAAGGCGGGGGAAGAAGAAAGGCAATCGGTCAGCCCTTGTTCCCTTGCTTTTTGAGTTTTTCAGCTTTTGTTTGTTTCTTCTCCTAACCTTTTTGCATTACATTTAGGTATTTTGTCTCTTTGGAAAACCTCATCCACTGAGTAATAGTGGTAAGGGAGAGTAGGTGCTGTGATTTTGGGGGTTTTGGATGTCTTGTTTGGTGATAAAGGGTATGGGGTGGCGGGTTGGCTTGTTTTATTGTTGATGGAGATATATGTGGAGGATAATGACATGCATGTTATGCAATAAGATGAAAATGTGAGATTGAGCTCTTTTTGGTTCAAATAGACTTTGAGTGCCGAATACATGTCTTTTTCACCTTATTGATTTTAGAAATCATGTTGCCTTGATTTTTAAATGTTGTAGAATGGTTTTCATGTTGGATGTGTGAGCAAAAAAGAGGAGTCTTGGCATACCACGGGTTATACTTGAGAATACATGCTATTTTGATTTAGTTCATTTCCTACCTTGTTTTGTGTGCTTTGCTGTAAAGTTGTGAATGTGTGCCTTATTTTTTTTGTATACTTTGTTGGATAGAGGAAGTTTTGTGGAATATAAGGGGCGGCAGTGCTTTATGACCAGTTTCCTTGGAGCTTTTAGAGCTGGACATATGTAATAAATGACATTTTTCCAAGTATTTGAAATACTTGATGATCTTGAAGAAAAGAAAATGGACAAAGTCATAGTTAGCCCCTTATGTTTTGGTAAAAATCAAGTTGCTACCCTTATTTTTCAATCCAACAATTTGAGACTCATATCTTTAAAAACCTATCAATCTCCATCCCCCGTCTAAATTCACCTTCAAATGAGATGGTTTTTCGTCCACCTGTGTCACACATGCCTCTATTCCACCTGAAATGACCAGAATGCCCTCATTGAGTGTGAGATAAATCTTCCCAATCTCTCCCCCTCTCTCGCACGAATTCGATTCTCTCTCCACTCAACCTTTGGCCCTCTCTCCTTCAAAATCAACCCTGCACTTGATGCTACACTTGCGCAGTGGAATGCAGATTTTTGTGAAGACTTGGACTGGGAAAACCATAACCTTAGAGGTCGAAAGTTCGGATACTATTGACAATGTCAAGGCCAAGATACAAGACAAAGAGGGTATCCCTCCAGACCAGTAGTGACTTATCTTTACTGGCAAGCAGCTCGAAGATGGGAGGACTCTTGCAGATTATAATATCCAGAAGGAGTCTACCCTTCATCTGGTTCTGCGTTTGTGTGGCGGGATGCAGATATTTGTGAAGACCCATGACAGGAAAGACCATTACCTTTGAACGGTAATGTTTGTGTGATGATTTGCTACTGCCAACCATCTTGGAATATGCTTTTGATAAAATAGAAATAATTAAGGTACATAAGTACACATGCATTGCTATTGTAAGTCAAAACAAAAGGATCAATGTAAAAATAGGGTACCCAATTGCTTAGAAAATTATTTTTGTAGGTACAAACTTTCTTTTGTCTCCAAACTGTCCAGATATGAAGTTTAATAATTATAGATCTTACAGTAAAAATTTCAGCCAATTTGGACAAGTGAAAATGACCAAGTTGCCCTTGGAAGCTCCTAGGGGCAATTTTGGCATTTCAGGGAAAATCATTGGTAAATATTTAATTAATTAAATAATATCCTATTATATAAAAAGAATGATAAGACTATTAAACAAATTTCAACTAATAAGGAATTTAATACGTGTTAAATTTTTAGAAATAATCAAAGGATAATAAAACACTAGCTTAATTCTTCAGTTCTATTAATTAGAACATAAAGAGTACGTAATTAGTAATTAGTACGTACTAATAATGTACCTATTTGAAAGTGCAAGTACATGTTGTGTCATATCTTTAATTTATAAAATTAGAAAGTACATCTGTGCATTTTATATTCAGCATATGTAAGTTTATGAATCTCATATGGTTATGGTGTATAATATCGCATAATCATCTCATGGGTATGAGAAACACTATAATGACCAAAATGAAACTCATATCCAAAGGTGGTCCCGAGATCGGGTGACGGTACCGTTCACATTGGGATAGTGCAAGCTACCACTGAGAGGATAGTGGTTGGTATCCCTAGGCGATGAACAATGCAAGCCTAACCGGGTTCTGGTGCCGGGGCACGGAAATCCGGTCCTGTTTTTCGACTGTTCCAATTTGGACTGGAATCCGATTGGACCAGTCCGAAACGGTCCAGTTGGAACACTTATAAGTAGTCTAAACCGTTGTTTTCTTCCTTAATATGGTTTGAATAATATTTTTAACACCCTAGATCTCAAATGATAGAAAATGAATGAAAAAAAAAATTCTAACACCCTAGATCTCATATTATGGTTATGAAATTAAAATCATATTAAATTGATCGAAATAAAATTTTCATTAATGGATTTTTAAATACATCAATTGCAAATAAAAAGTTCATCAATAAATTTTCAAATACATTGTCATCAATTATAAAAATAAACTATTTATTAATTAATTAGTTGACTATATATTCAAAGAAATCACCAATATTAATTAATAGACGTTTTAAAATTAATCTTCAATATGAGAGATAGTCAATGCAAATTAACTTTATTTCCATTATCCTTCATTACGAATATCCTCTAAGAATTGTTGGTGATAGGAAGAGAATTTTTAGGTGAGATTTTATTTCCATTTAAATTTGAAGTTGAATTCCCTAATTCTCTCTTTAAATTTGGGAACTATTAATTTGTTAGGAACTTTTCTCTCTCCCACTACCCCTCTCGGGTCTCTCTCACTTTCTTTAAATGTAAATTAAGAATTTAAATGTAATTTAAGAATTATTGGGTAATATAGATAGAAATTTTTAGGTGAGATTTTATTTCCATTTAAATTCCCTAATTCTCTCTTTAAATTTGGAAATTATTAATTTGTTAGAAACTTTAGTTTTTTGTTATAAATGATAAGGAGGTAATTTTTAGAAATTGAATTCCTCAGCTCTATCTCTCCCTCTCCCTCTCCCTCTCAGTACCTCTCTCGGCGCCCTCTCCCACACTTTCACCTCTTTGTCTCCCTCTCCCTCACACTGTGACATAAAGTGTGCTCTAGGCACTATAACATCAATAGCAGTTAATGTATACTTAACGGTGATAGCGCTTTAGGTGTGTTGCATTTCATGGGTGTGGGAGGCGTTTTCCGTGCATGTCCTCCAAATGATAAGTCCCTGGTTGGGTGGTTTCTATGACCTACTAAAAACTTCACTTGCACTTTTGTAAGTGAGAAAGGACCTACTATGTCAATTCCCCATTGTGTGAAGGGCTATGGGGAACTAATAGGGGTCATTTTTTCTACTAGCAATCATTGGAAGGTTGCGTTGCGCTGACACTTATCGTAGCTTTTGACCATGGCCATGGAGTCTTTTAGCATGGTTGGCCAATAGTACCATGTTTGGATGGCTTTGTTGGCCAGGGACCATCCTCCTGAGTAATTCTCACATATCCCCTCATGGATCTCGCAAAGGACATAGTCCGTTTCAGGGGGTGCCAGGCAATTGTATCGTGTATCGAGCAGCCTTCAATAATATCTTCTGAGCCTCTGTCCGATCGGCCGGGAGTTCTCCAGTAAGGAGAAAACGTTAGATTGATGCACCCCATCATTCATATTTAGGCCTGCTAGGACAGCTTCATACTTGGCCTTATTATTAGTGGCTTTAAAGATAAATTGAACGACATATTGGACAATTCTCCGATCGAGCGACATTACAACTATCCCCGTGCCACTGGTCCACTTGTTTGAAGTGTCATCGACGTGAGCAGTCTAGATGTGTTCTGCTCGGGGAGGGTTCACTTCGGTAAGTCTCTCGTCTTCAACTGCAGGTCCTCAATTTCGATCACAAAATCTGTTAGGACCTATCCATGGGCTGCTGTGGGAGGTTGGTACTTGATGTCAAACTCGCTAAATTCGATGGCCATTGCGTCAATCGTCCTGATGTCTCGATGTTCTACAATGTCTTTTTCAGTATAAGCTTGTGAGAACCACGACCATGTGAGCCTGGAAATAGGGTCTCAGTTTCTGAGCAGTGACGAGGAGAGCGAATGCTCCTTTCTCTATAGGGGATACCGCTTTTCAACCCCTCGTAGAGCTTTGCAAACATTGTATATGGGGCGTTGATGTACATCTTCTTCTCGGAGTAGGAAAGTGCTAAAAGCCCAGTCATGGGTTAACTGGGCGAATGTTGTGGTGCACTCGTTGGTCCATGCAAAGCTGGTGCAAAGAGTCTTGAAGAACAAAAGGCACTTGTCAATAGATTGAAAGATGAACCGACTAAAAGTCAATACCTTGCCAATGAGACACTGCATCTCCTTTGTGGTGTGTGGGGTGCATCTGCATGATGCTTGTATCTTTTTCAGGTTGGTCTCTATTCCATGGCTGGATTTTAGGAACTTTAAAAACTTGCCAGAGGAAACTCCGAAGGCACATTTGATTAGGTTGAGTTTCATGTGGTACTTGTCGAGGACTTGGAAGGTTTCTTTAAGATCAACCAAATGATCTTGGGCTCAGGTGCTCTTAACCAGCATGTCATCTATATAGACCTCGATGTTTCGTCTGATCTGGTCTTTGAACAAGAAATTGACAAGCTGCTGGTTGGTAGGTCCCGCATTTTTCAACCCAAAAGGCATGACTTCATAACAGTACAGGCCTTTGTCGGCGACAAACGTCGTTTTCTCTTGGTCAGGAGCCGTCATGCGTATCTTGTTGTAACCTGAAAATACGTCAAGGAATGACAAAATCTCATGCTCAGTGGTGGAATCGACTAGCAGATCAATACAAGATAATGGATTTATTAAGGTCTTTGAAATTCACACACATGTGCCACTTACCATTAGCTTTCTTCACCATGACCACTTTGGAAAGCCAGTCATTATAGTGCATTACGTGAATAAAGTTGTCAGCTAGTAATTAGCCCACTTCTTCAGCAATTGCTTGATTGCGTTTGGGCGTGAAGGTCCTCCTCTTTGTCGGATGGCTCGGCGTCTGGTAAGATACTCAGCTTATGTGCGCTGATGTTTGGGTCGATCCCCTCAATGTCTGAGTGAGACGATGCGAATGTGGTGTGATGTTGCACCAAAAATTCGATCAGGGTATCACGTAGAATTCCAATCTATGCGGTGCAGATGCGTACTCTCTTTCCTGGTGCGACTTCGATTGCTTCTAGATTCTCTGCAACTTGGGTTCAGGCCATTTTATTTTGGTCCTGGTCGTCGAGCTCGAGGTTAGTGTCTATTTGGTGAAGTTGGGCGGCAGTGTGTTTGTGGTCTTCGTGAAACTCACAGTATTTGCTCTGATCTTGCTTTTCTAGTGGAGTTCTTAATTTTGTAGGCCATTTGGCATTTGTGTCCTGCTTTATATGCATCAGAATTTCCCTAGGGGCAGCATTGAGACCCGTGAAGGGACGCTGCCCGGGGTGATTGTTCGTGTCTTACATGTTGTGGTGGGTGGTCCCTGTTAATCCGTCGTCGTTGATCTCAGTAATGGGCACAATAGGTGACGCGATCTCTCTTTTCCCCTGCTGGTCGGGAGATGCTTCATGTAGCCGTGCAGCTAACATGTCCTCAAAGTCCATGTGTTTTTGCACTTTAGTCATGACATCTGCAAAATTGGTTTGGGCTTTCCTCATGAGGGTTTGAGGAAGTCACTCGGTAGAGGCCTGTTATCAGAGCCATAAGCTTAACCTCTTCCGTTACCTGGGAGACCGTGACAGCCTCACGATTGAATCGTGTTATGTTGCTGCGGAGACTTTCCTTATGGTTCTGCTTGACGTTGAACAAGTAAGAAGAAATATGTTTGATTTGTCGGTTGGATATAAAGTGGCTCAAGAACTACGCGCTTAGGGTGTCGAAGTCCTCGATGGTTCCCGTTGGTAGGCTAGAAAACCATCGTTGCGCTAATCCCTTCAGGGTTAGTGAGAATGTTCGGCAAAGGATGAGATCTGCATATGATTGAACTTGCATGTATGGACAGAATATCTCCAGGTGATCGTAGGGGTCGCTAGAGCCATCAAATAGGTCAATCTGGAGTGGTCGGAAACGTGGGGGCAACGGGCATGCAAGTACTTTCGTTGTGAACGGGGAACTGCTGATGTTTACTAGGATGGAGGAATCGTTGGTCTTAGGGTTATCCATGGATATGCTTGTGAACTTGGGCAAGACTATAGTTGAGCTGACGTGTATTTATGATGGGTTGGGCGAGTCATATTATGACCCATGGCCCATCAGTCACATAGAGCTTTTATTTGTTTTAGAGATAACCCCTTTATTTTGTTTCGTGGGAGAAGTTGATCTCTCCTCTTTTTGTATTTTTTTTCACTGTTTTTCCTTATTTTATAATTTATCTTATTGGGTGTCTGTTAGACTTTTCCCATGATAGGTTGAAATTTGTATACCCATTTTTTTAATTTACGTTTTTTAAAGTAATTTTGATTTATTTTTTATTTTTTATTTAATGACATGTGTCACATTGTGATTGGACGAGATGAATTTTTCATTAAACATGTCTAACGACGTTAGGTCCAGTGAGTTTTGATACCAAAATGACAAACTCAGTGAGCGTTTTGAAATTTTTTAAAACTCAGTGAGTTTTTTAAAAAGACACTAAAACTCAGTGAGTTATTTGTAACTTTCCCTAAATATAATAATAATATAGCTGCTTTTTATTTTGTCAAAGAAGTCAGTCTTGTACAGCAAGACTAACCAGAGTGGACTTACTTGATGTACAGTTAAACATAGAGAGGCTAGTGCTGGACTTATCACTCATACAATAATCCTCCATTTAAATTAACTCCAATCTAATCTTTGCGATGAATCAAATTCGGGACATACGCTTAATCCACGTGATCTGGGAGTTACCTGTTACTGGTGAGTGAACCCTGTGATTTGGTAATGTTTGAAGTTTGAACGTCTTAAACAAATAGCCGGTCAACAAAACATAATAGGAGATATCCGGAAAAAAAACCCGGCCCGGGCATACCGGATCAAAATGTCGGTCAAACATCATCATATCACGTGCTGCTCGTTATATAATGATATCCCTCTCACTTCTCTTCTGGCCTCAATTTTTTTTCTTTTTTGGCTTTTTGTGAATAAATTAGACTCTCTCACTCCTCCAGTCTTTTTTTTTTTTCTACGTTTCACTCCTCCAGTCAATAATGTAGAAATTGGCGAGAAAGCTAATGAGTAGCGTGTGGGAAAGAGGCGGGGTCCCCAGCCCTTTCTGGCTGCTTTCACTCCCACAGTGTCGTTCTACGGGTTAGCTTTGTAGTGTAGCTTTCTTTTCTCCGCTTTGTTCCCAAAAGTCAAGTTCGTATCTTTGTGATAACGCATCCTCAACCCTTGTATTCTGATCAAAAAAGTTGCCTTTCAACAGCCGAGTAGCCGACTGTATATAGAGCCATTCAAACAAAAAAAAGACTATCTAGAGGCAAGTTTTATTTTTACTTTTTTTAAAGTTAATTACGTTGTATATAATTTGAAAATTCTGACAATTTATATCTTATTCTATTTTTTAAATTTTGAAACATTTTAGTTTAGTTTGTTTCCCAATAATTCGACACCTCAACATTTCGGCCATTATTAAAATAATTATCAAATAATATTTGTTTCTCTATTAAATAATTCTTTTTTTATTATAATATTCACTCAAATCTTCTTTCTCCTCACTTTTTCACCAACTTCCACAAAATGTTTTTAAGTTATTTGAATTTTATTTTATTTATATTTATCTTTTATTTATTTGCTATTTGAAAAAAAACATTAATCACATATTTTGTACAGATAAATTGACGAGGATTGTAAAGTGGCACGAGCCTCAAATTAAGTGGATAAAATGTCTCAAAATTAAAAGAATATGATATAAAATATCAATACTCTTAAATCAAGTGAGTGTAAAGTGTAATTAATTCTTTTTTATATCGTCTGTCAATTTATACATGTCTACTAATTTAATACAAATTAAATAATTTAAAATTTAAAATTTTAGATGAAACAAATCTCAACACCTAAATTAATCAATAAGTCAACTCTTGAAAAGATTCACACCGCGAAGCTGCCAAGAAATTACGAGACAAGTGAGTTTGAACCCCAGGTGGCAGCTTTCATTATGTCGCGACTGCGTTTTCAAGCTTTATCAAATTATTCTCTTCTTCACGCCGTACCAAAATTAAAACGTGATGTTAAGTGTGAACCAATCAAGAACTGCCCATCAAAACCACATTGCTATACAAATTTAATTGAAAATACTGATGTTAGGTGCATCATTGAGCACTTCCCTACCAATTTTTATTTAATGCCGTTTTATATAATTTTCTAATGTCCGATTCTTCTAGAAATGAAACCAGAATATGAAAGAATTAATAAGGAATATTATTATTTCTTTTGGACAAATATAGAATAAGGAATATTCATTAAAAGATTTGCACATTCTATATGTTTGTTTTCTTCCTTTGGCTATATATTCTTTTTAGGTCAGGTCAACAACAAGTTACCTAGTAAGAGGAAAGAAAAAAGAATGAAATTAGCAGGGGCTCTTCTGACAATATGCAAATCATTTTCTCGTTTCTCACTTCATTATTCCTAAGTTAAACTCCATATTTCGTCCACATTTCTTAAATCTTATTAAAAGGAAAAATATTAAAATACAATTTAGTATTTTATTAACTTATAAGTTAATAAACATTGATCCATTCTTTGGTCTTTTGATAAGAGAAGCCGATCAAATATAATATGAATTGGATAACAGTTGGAACCCGGATTAGGAAATAAAAGACTCGTTTAAAATTTTATTGAAATAAGCAATGACGTTCTCAATATCTCAACGGTGGATTATAGATAAGAAAGGGGTGAATTATGGGCTATCTTTGGTTAAGAGTTTTCCAAACATGATTCTTTCACATAAAAAATTATTTTTAATCTATAATAAAAATTTTTATTTAATCATTTATTTTTAATTTTTATTAAAATAAAAATATATAAATATTCCTTTAACAAAAATTATTCTTCTGAGTGTTGTTTCAAATCTTAGCAAGTCCTCGTCCGACCTATTTGAGTTTGACTCGGGAAGAATAACGAAATGAGTAATGATGTGCACCACAATCAAATCAAACTTTTAACAGATGTGTATACGTGTCATCCATCTATATTTTTTTAAAAAAAATATAATTGATAAATAAAATACACAATCTTAATAATGTCATCTTTAAATAGGATCAGTTTAAAGTCTGATTTGAATGTGGTGTATACTTTTTTTTTAATCAAGACTTCAACTTTATTCAAAAGCAACAAAAACCAACCAATACAATGCTAAGGCGGATCAGTTCCCGCATACAACCAAGAAATATCAGGAAAATGCTCAACATCACAGGGATTGCCTCCTGAGTTGAATTCAGTGGCGGCCCAACGAGCTAATAAGTGCACCGCTTCATTTGCACCACGACGAACATGACTAAAATCACACTTTTCCAGCTGACCACGTAGAGTAAATATATCCTTTATGATGTGTTGAATTTTCCAATTCTGCTCATGAGGATAATGCTGAAGAGCTGAGATGACATTGATCGAATCACCTTCCACTATAATGTTCTTGAAGCCCATTTGAATAGCTAACTTCACTCCAACTTTGGCAGCTTCGGCTTCCCCGACCAAAGCCTCCACAGCATCAATTTGCTCAACTTTGAAGCCCTTTAACGTACCAAGGTTGTCTCTAATAATTGCATCGATAACAACAAAATTACAACGGATTGCAACATCCACATTTACTTTAACAACTCCTTCTGTTGGGACCTGCCACAGCTTACTATTGGATGGATTTAATTTCCTGGCCCATGCTACCCAATGCTCCCAGCTAATCTGCCGAACTCTGTAACCCAATTCATTCATGGTCCAACTTTTACCTTCATGCACCACACCATTCCTACAAAGCCATAGCATATCAATAGCATTCACTGCAAACAATTGGAAATAGTGCTGCTCCTCCAAAGGTATTCCAAGCTGCTGATGAGGATACACAATTTTTGTAACCCAGTCACTAACGGATCCAGAAGAAAAAGTTGTGATGTTAAGCTGCCATTTAGACTCACTCCAGATGCTACGACTGTATGGACAGAGAAATAGTAAATGATGTAAAGTCTCGTAAGATTCCCTACACAGACCACACACCAACTCCTCCGCTACATCTCGAGCACCCCCAACTCGTTCCGCAACTTTACATTTAGTAGGGAAGGCTTCCCATGCCACTTTCCATAAAATTAGCTTTAAACGTTCATGTATTTTCAAACGCCACAGAGCTGACCAGACATTCGGATGTAAAATTTGAGAACCTTGGCTCCTCCCCGTTAGCAAAGTCCGAAACACTGACTTTACACTGAATTCTCCCCTTGCATCAAGAGGCCAAAACAATACATCCAACGTATCCGCCTGTGGAAGCTGAATATGCAATATTTCATTTGCGAACTCCGGAGCAAACCATCGTTGAACTTTGGCCACATCCCATCGTTGCAACCCTGGCAAAATGAACTCACTTACTTTGATATCCGCACTTTCCCCTTGGATCAGTTGACACCGAACGGGTTTGAACCCTTCCAGAGTAGGAATCCATGGATCCTTGAAAGCACAAATTTCACTCCCATTGCCAACCTTATAACAGAGACCACCTTCCAGTGCATCACGATGCTTGACAATACTTTTCCACATCCAGAAATCTGTATTATGTACCTCTGCTTCCCAAAATGAATTCCCTCTCAGATATTTACCACCCAAAACCCGAGCCCATAAACAATCCTTTTTAGTCAACATAGTCCATGCAAGCTTTGAAACCATTGCTCTATTAATATCTGTCATAAGTCGAATACCCAATCCTCCCTCATGTTTCGGTGTACAGATTGTTCTCCACGCAATCAAAGATAGGGTATGACTTTTTCCAGCCTTCCTTCCCCACCAAAAATCCTTCAACTCCTTATCAAGTGAGTGACACCAAGAAATGGGCATAGCATAGAAACTCATCAAATAAGATGGAATGGCACTAGCCACTGCCTTGATCATCATAGTTCTTCCCGCTTGTGAAAGAACTTTGGCTTTCCATCCCGAAATTTTTTGCAAAAATTTATCCTTGATCTCTCGTGCTGCACTTGCTTTCGACCGAGGAATAAGTAATGGCAATCCGAGATGCTTAGCTTTAGAAGGCATTTTCTGCAACTGAAAAATATCCAAAATAGAAAGAGATTGATGCCCTCGAAATTTTTTACTAAAATGTATAGATGATTTTGCTCTATTAATCTTTTGTCCCGACCATGCCATATACTTGCACAAGCACTCATCCAAAATAGCAGCTTCAGTATGAGTAGCCTTTCCAAACAAGAGAAGATCATCTGCAAAAAGTAGATGAGAAATACTAGGGCCTGCCCTACTTACTTTGATTCCCTTCAATCGACCACATTGTTCCTCCCGAATCAATAATCGAGATAATACCTCAGAGCATAGAATAAAGAGCAAAGGGGATAGAGGATCACCTTGACGTAGCCCTCTTGATGGAGAAAATTTACCAAAAGGACTACCATTGATAAGAAGAGAGAAAGAGGTTGTCGATATACACTGCTCCACCCAAGAAATCCATTTTGAATGAAACCCAAATACCTCCAACACTTTCAAAACAAACCTCCACTCAATTCGGTCATACGCCTTTTCCATATCAGCCTTAATCGCCATCCATCCTCCTCTTCCTTGCTTATGATTCATACAATGGAATATTTCCGCAGCCACAATATAATTATCATGAATGACCCTCCCCGAAACAAAAGCAAGTTGATAAGGCGAGATAAGCTTATGTAACACACTCTTCAACCGTTCAGTCATAAGCTTATAAATAATTTTATAAATGACATTACATAAGCTAATGGGGCGAAATTGGCTTACTTTCGACGGATTTTCCACCTTTGGGATCAAAGTAATATTGGTATGATTCAGCATCAAATCATTAGTAAAAAAATCTTGAACAGTATTCACCACATCTGAGCCCACTATCTCCCAGAAAAAACGAAAGAAAAACACCGTCATACCGTCCGGGCCCAGCAATTTTTCTGGAGACATCTTCTTAAGCGTACTATAAATTTCCTCGCCATCCGGTAACTTTGTGAGCATGAGATTATCTTCAGAATTTATACAATTACTCTGTATCACTACGAAATGCTTTTTTTTTTTTCAGAAGTCATCGGCATCACCTTAAAAAAAACAAAACAGAGTAAACAGTAAGGAAACAAAAAAAAAACGAGAGCCTGTTTTAAAGGTCCACTCGGCTACACGCTTCAACGGTCTCCGTCTCCAGCTCACGCGCAGACCCACGTCCCCACTACTTTCTCTGAAATACCCTTCTTACTGTTTTTTAAATTTTCAGACCCACTCTCTCTCTCCAGTTTCCTAGGGTTCGATTTACCAATTCGAAAATTAATAGACAATAACCAAAGATTCTGTAAACTTCCTGTCCATTTCTCCTCTACTCCCGGTACACTACCCTTTTTGGATATATAGGAAATATCTGAGCATTTCCTCATGCAATTCCTGTTTCTCTGAAATCGACTTCCTTAATTATTTTCAGATTTCCCAACCATACCACGCAGCCCTCTTTGTGGAATATCATGCCTCTTCCGTGGAAGAAGCACAAGGGGACGCGAATTTCCCGCATCGTGGCCGATCTCCAGTCCCCTCCCAAGCGTGGCGTCTCGCTTGTGGTCGAGACCGGCTTCCCCACCTCCCTTATCGACCTCTTCGTCAAGAACCGCGACCGGCTGAAGAAGAAACACCCGAAGATCAAGAAAACCAAATACCCCGTCCAGATCCAACCACCATACCACGAAACTTCTGCCCCACCTTCGCCTCAACCGCCGACGGTATCTGACGACTCGACGCTCCCTGGGTTGCCTGTTTTTAACGCCGACACTGAACCGGTGCCGTCGAACGAAATCATCGAAGAAGTTCGTCGCGGCAATTTTGAAGGTACCGAGCCTCCGTGTCGGGATCGTCGTGATCGGTCTCAAGGGGTTTTCCGGTCGGTTTTGAAAATGTTCGTGGTGGTATTTTGGGTGATATTAGTATTGGTTATGAGTACCAGAAGGCTTGCCCTTTGTATTACCATGTCCGCATTTCTCCTAATTTTTGCGGAGTATGTTTCTAAACGCTCTGTACGTTTCGTGAAACCGTGTGCTTCTGCTAAATTGGCCTTCGATTCTTTGCTCCAAAGGGTTTCTCAAGTTGTTTCGATGGAAACGGGTGTGTTGGCGTTGTCGAATATAACATCCTGTGAAGAAGGTCTGGTTGTACAGGAAGAGACTATCGTGGCTGAAGTGATTGGGGGGACTGAATTGAACATGAATAACCCTCTGGTTCAGGAAATTGAAATTGTAGAAACCAATTGTGATATGAACGAAGAGAAGCGGATCGAGGAGATAGTTAATATCGGGCCGGAGCTTGAGTTTCTCAGTCGTTATAAGAGATGGGGATGTCTGGATAAGGAAAAGGAGGCTGAGGAGGTTGAGGAACATACGGAAGGAGGCCAAACGCCGGTTTCTGGGAATGAGCGTTGCCGGAGAGCTAAAGTAAAATCAAAGATTTTAAAGAAATTGGTGCCGAAGAAGTTCCGTAATTCGAAGAAGAATAAGAAGAGTAACGCTGAGACGACCCTGGGGGAGTCTAGCAGCGAGGTCTCTAGTAACTTGGGGGACGATATATTGTCTACACTTGAGGAGCAAGATGAGCAAGAGAATGGCAAAGTGGAGCAAGAAAGCCAGCACAAATCGTCATTGTCTGTTTTGCAAGAAGAGAAGTGTGAAGAACAATTAGTTGTTGATGGAAATCCTTGCGCTCAGGAAGTATCACTGGCTAATAGAGAGGGGAGAGAAAGCAATGGGAATCTGAGGTATCCACCTCTGCTTGTAATTGTTCTTTCTGGACTTTTAGGAGGTCGTGTTTTGGCTGTGGTTTTCACAATTTCATGGTGTTTCATGCTGAAGTTGATTGGATCTCGGAGAAAATCTGTAAATGTGCCTGTGATGGGGAGTCCGCTTCCAATATCTAGCTAGAGTTCTGGGTAAAAAGATTATTTTTTCCTTTTTCCTTCTGTAGTGATAGTGTTGTTTAATTTGTTCTGGTAAAGGTTTATTGAAGCCTCCATAAGTATATTCTAAAAGCTCAGGTGATAGAAACACCAACCATTTGTTGGCAAATCAACTTGAGCTATTGTAGTTTGGACCGCAAAGTAAATTCACAGATACAAGTTACAGTTCAGAATTCCACACTCTTTTGCGTGTATTCAGTCTGTTGGTGAAGCTTGGCAGCATGGTTTCGTTTCATTTCAGTTTCAAGTCTCACGAAGTTGGCCATTCCAACTCTAACCTGATGGGCCCTAAATTCCGGCCGACTGCATGGTGCCATTGAAATCTTGATCTTGAACATAAGCCAACGAATTTGGTGGCTTTTTTCTCTCTTTTTCTCGGACCAAGGTCCTCTGGTATTACAGGGGATACAATTCCCTAATCCTGGCCGAGGATAGTGACACGTCTTCCATTGGAAAGAACCTTCTAACAAAACGACAACGACCATTGAGGAGAGCCTTGACCAGAGAGTTTTGGTTCTTTGGAGAAGTAAATACATATGCAAGAAAAAAAATACACCTATGCAAGAGTCAATTTCTAAACTTACTGGGTCAACAATAGAATGCCCACGGTTGCATCGTTTTTCACTTCCACAAGACAAAAACCTAGAACTACCGCAAGCTCCAATATTTACCAGGAAGTTTTGAAATCGATCCAAAACATCGCTGGAACTCAAGTTCAAATCTACCGTTACCAATCTGCCACCAACTTGAGGGGACATGATTCAGCCATAAGCCTATGTGTCTCGACCACCAATTTATCTCTATGAATAATATTACTTTCTTGACCTCTTCAAGTAAACAGAAAATTCAAACTCGGAAATGATGAACGCGAAGTTTCTTCTTTTAGTGTCCCTATTGAATTTTGTTTTCCTGCTGTTTCCGAATTTTGAAGTAAAAGCTGCAAAGGAAGAGCGTACATGGTTTCTAGTTACCGGCTTTCACGTTCTAAACAAGCTCTATTTACAAGCCTCAGCATGTACACGCTGTAACTGGTTTGGTTTACATAATTGTACACGTGATGAAAGTGATTAATTACACTTTGCACTTACGTGATTTAAGGGGTTTTATATTTTGCACTTTGTTCTTTTAATTTTGGCACATTTTATCTATATAGTTCTGAGTTTCTTCAATTTGTATTCTATTATTTATTTATCAGTTAAAACGAATAAAAATCTCAATCACGTACTCTACATGTAGTTCACTTGCCTATTTTGCTTTCAAAATTCAAAAAGAATTAATTACATTTTACCTCTAGTAGTTTTAAGGGTAAGATATTTTGGATTTGTTCTTTAATTTTTGAGATATATTGTACCTACGTGTTTCAAGTGGTTAATTTTTTATTTAAAATAATAAATACATTGACAGGTACAAATCAAAATAAAGAGTAAAATATATCAAAATTGAAATAACCGCACGTAAAATATCAAGATCACAGACCACGTGAGTACAAAAGTGTAGTTAACTCATGAATGATATACTGCGCGGCTCGCCAAAATGGAAAACAAGAACAAACTTCAATAGAAATAGTTACTCCAAGCAGGCATCTAAGGGTGCGTTTGCGTCCTAAAATTTTACACACTTTAAAATTTTAACACAATAAAAAATTACAATATAATCTCTCTCTCCTCCATCAAATCACTACTATTCACTACAAAAATATAAAAAATTACATCTATCTTCACTTTTTCACTAAACCCAATACCTAAAATTTTAATAACACTAAAATTTTACAACACAAACACACCCTAAGTCCACGTCGAGTATGAGAAATAGCTGTCACCCACTAATGTCCTTTTTTCTCTCTCCCGCTCCAAAGCTTCTCTGGTTTCCCCACCCACCCAGCACCCCTACGGAGGAGGGGGAGCTCCGGCTCTCTCATTCCCTCCTCTTTTTTCCCTTTCTTTTTCCCATCTTCTATCTTCTCTCTCTCTTTCCTTTCTCTGGTCTGGTTGGTTCCCAGTTTGCGGTTGGATATGGCGTTTTTTGGTTTTTTTTTTTCCAGGTACTTTCTTCTTGCTTTTCGGTGGTTTCCGCTCTTTCTTAGTGGACACGCGCCGTCTGGCTGTCTTCAGTCTGTGCCGCCAAAGGACCACGGCCGCCCGCTACTCCCCGGGCGGCGCGAGTTGATTCACGCGCCTCACGCGACGACCATGCTTGGAGCGCGTGCGGTCTCCTCCGGCCTCCGGCCTCTTCCCTTTTTCGCCGGCCAAGACTCAACGGATCATGTAAAGATTGAGGGTATGTTTGTTTGTCAAAATTTTAGGGAATATTTCCGAAATTTTGAAAATTTTTACTTTATTGAGATTGATTAATATTTATGAAAAATAAAGTGTGTATATATAAAAGTTAAAAATATTATCGTATGTTAATCTTATTGAAAATTTTCATACACTAAATTTTGGATAAATAAAAATCACCTTGAACAAAAAAAACAAAGGGTTGGAGCGGTCACCACTTGTCATAGCGATGGAAGGGGATGGGACCCCTTCCCCTCTTCTCGTGCTAGTGAGACGTGCAAGGTAGAGGAGTCCACTTAACCTGGCCATGGGGTAAAAGTGGACTGGAGATGGGAAATCACCATCTTTTCCATGTTCTTCAGCAAAAGTAGTGCGTCCTGCAGCATTGGTGGATATGATGCTTTTTGTACACTTCATAGCAGAGTAAATATAGTTGATGCCAGCCTAGAAAAAAAAATATAGTTGATGCCGCTTAGAAAAAAAAATTATTAGTTGATGCCTACTTTATGCATAATTCAATAAAAGGACGGAAAATTAGAGACGAACAAATTCAACTCCCGCCAGACTAATTTGATGAAAAATGAGTTGTCCTTTTTTAAAATTAGAATGCCTACTTAAGCCACCACAAATCGGAAGAGTAAATTATTACACTGATTCTCCAAGTAAATTGTCATTGATGATGTAATATTTCTCTTAGAATGAGAATAATATATCATCATCAATGATATTTAGAGAAGAAAATGGAAAAGATAGTATGTCATCAACGATAACTCACTTGGAGAACTAGTGTAAAAATACCCTTATCCGTTTGTAATGACTGAAGTAGGCCTTATAATTTTATATGTTAAATTAGTTTAATCATCCTTTATATTGATTTTGTATTTATGTATACCTCATTTCTTTAGTTTTACTGTTTTATTTTCCTCATATTCTTTCAACGGTAGACATTATTGGGCCATCCGAAAAGCACCCGGTTGAAGATTGAATGTTGTTGGAAGATTGAAGATTTGAAGCATCGTTTTCCTTGACATTTGTATTGCGGGAAGAATGAAGAATGAAGAATTTTTTCTTCTTATATTTTAAGTTAATTAATTAACGTTTAATTGTTAGAATCTTTCTTCTTTTTTGTTGTTAGGGCGTAAATCAGTAAAACTTACCTTCTAGGTCTTTAAAAAATAACCTCAAATATGACCCACAAAAAAGCCCAATTGACTGAACCAAACTGACCACCAAATTTAATCAGTCAGGCCGGTTCTATGACCGACGATTAGGTTGTTAGTTAGAAATTTATAAGAACCGAATGGTTGGGGTGAAAACGGAACTGAGGGGGTCGGTTTTCACCCCTACTTGGGAGGCTGTTATAGTCTCTGGTCTGCCCCTCCGATAGCTTCGATTCCAATGGCGCCCCAAAAGCAAGAGTGTTTGCAGTGTAAACTATAAAGGAAGTGATCTGGGGCCTTGTCATTTAGATTAGGGTTGTTCATCACTGGGCCGAAAATCAACCGGGCCAACCTAAACAAGCTGAAACAAAATGAAGGGTTTGCTTGTTCATTCACCCAAATTGTAATGGATTCTAGAGATGCTTCATTGGTTTGAGAACATTTAAAAAGGTGGAGGGTTTGTCTGCTCCTTCACCCAAAGCCATATGTAACTATTGTGAGAAACAATATTATTGTCATTCTAAAAGAAATGGTACGTCATCAATGATAACCCACTTGGAGAACCAGTGTAAAATGTATCCTTATCGATTTAGAGTAGTTGACAAAAATCAACATACATTGAGCTTTGATAAGAAACCACAGTGGGAGGGAAATACTGGTAGTAATATGACGATGCATAGGTACATTGGGCAAGAGAGTTAATGTTTTGAGCCAATTTCTAGTAGCCCAATTATTTTTTTATAAGCAAGAGCAATATTATTAAAAAAGAGAAAGCAGAAATCAGAATAAAAACTGTACCAAAATCGAACAAAGCAAACAAAAGTAAAAGCTCGGGGACGAGCCCAGGAAGTCCGGGGGAGAACCTGGGAGCCCAGTAGGTTCGGGACAAGGACGAGCCAGGGAAGCTCTAGAGGACTAGGAGCCCTGGGACACTCAAAGCATACAAATGAAGAAACTAAGAAAATCAAAATTCTAAAAAATACCCCCCAACAAAGCATTAGCCTAAAGGAAAAGAGAATGAAACACAGCTCCTTGCAAGCTCGCAGGCGTCCTAGTTGCGTCCTCGAAGCTTCTGAGATTTCGCTTTCTCCAAAGACACCACCAAATACACAGAGGAATTATCCTCCAAATAATAGTGGCAGACAGATCCACAAACTTTCGATCCCAACATAAAAGAACATCCACCACCCGTTCAGGCATAATCCAATGAACATTCAAAGTACCAAGGACAGACATCCAAAGGCCTCTAACAACCAGGCAGTGCAATAACAAATGATTAACATATTCTTCATCACCCTTACACATATAACATCACTCTGTAACATAAACACCCCTCCTTTTGAGAATATCAATTGTCAATATCCACCCATGAGAAGCCTCTCATACAAAGAAAGACACACGCAGAGGGACTTTGTCCTTCCAAATCACACTTTAAGGGAAAGAATTAGACCTATCCTCATTGGAAAGGTAATCATAGAATAACCTAACATAAAAAAGACCAGTCTTGGAGCCCAACCACAACATCATATCAGCTTTACCTCTGCACACCCTCTGCTCTTAGAGGAAAGAATAAAAGGTTGCAAACTCCTCCAGTTCCCAATCATTTGCAGATCTAGTAAACTGAATATTCCACACTAAGGAACGAGAGCCTAATTCCATACACTCCACCACCATGGTATCCTTATATAAGGACAAAGAGAAGACTAAAGGAAAATAACGACTAAAAACTCGCTCACCATACCAATTATCATGCCAAAAACAGAGACGTTGACCATCTCCCAACACATACCTAATATGCTCCAAAAAGAAGCTCAACCTTCACTGATGTGTTTCCAAAGGCTCACCCCAAAAGAACCCCTCGAAGAAAAGGAGAACCACCCACCTCCCGTACTACCATACTTTTCAGCAATAACACATCTCCACAATCGGTCCCGCTCAACACCAAAACGCCACAACCACTTGCTCAACAAAGCTTTGTTGTACACAGAGATCCTCTTAAGCCCAACCCTCCAGAATGAATAGGAGAACACACCTTCGACCAATTGAGCAGATGAAATTTATGAACCCCATCTTCACTACCCCACAAGAAGTCCCTCTATAACTTCTTAAGTCTCAAAGCCACAACATTGTTGGCTTTTGTGCACAATCGAGATTTTGATGATTTCAATAAATGGATGAAGTTTACAAAATGGACAACTTCAAAGACAAAGACATTTGACGAAAAGAGCCAAACATTGAAAAAAGAAGAACGAGAAGATGCAAGGAGCTTAAAGTGAAGATTAAAGACCTTAGGGTATAATCCTTGTAACTCTTTATTTCACATTTGACAATGATTTGAATCACACACTTGCATATCTTTCAAAACGTGCATAAACCGTTTTACCTTTTGTCTGAAAGATTATAATGTTTTTAAAGGTTTCAAAATACCTCAAATATATTCTCAAACCTTTTATATACTTATGGGAAGTAAGCCTTTAAAATTGGGTGTTTAAAAGTGGTCAAGAATATGGTTTTAAATGAACCGGTCTATGAAAATGAATTGTAGCGGTCGACCCCTATATGAAGCGGTCGACGACCACCTGTAGCGGATGATGAAAATGATTTATAGAGGTCGATCGGGCGCGTAGGACAAAAATTTGACAGCATTCAAATTTTATGACCGTTGGGCAACGGCTACTTGAACCGGTCGACCGGTACAACGGTAAAATTGTCAAATCGACCCCTAACGGCTATAAACGGCTAGTTTTCATATGTGGCCTATAAATACACCTTCATTTCGTCTAAAATGAATACCCAACGACCACGTATCATTTCTACTACTTGAGAAATATTCTAAACCTTCATATTCTATATTTCTCATAGCATTCACACAAAACACACTTTCATATCCTTGTGTTTGTGTGAATAAAGAGATAGAGCTTCCATTTTCATATCTACTCTATCAAGAGAGTTTTTGTTCTTCCACCTACATATCAAAAGAGGTGTTTCCTTTAGTGAGGTTGTTCACTAAAGAAGAAGCTTTGAGAGTGTATATCCAAGCTTGTTGAGGTTGTGAGTGGTGAGCAAAAAAAACCACTTGGGTGAGTTTGAGTGTTGATCTCGGGAAAACACTTGTACGGTTCACTAGCACCCGGAAGCTAGTGTGTAAAGCTATTGAAGATGGTGGAAAACCCCAAGGCTCGGTGAATGAGCTTGAGGGGTGGATGTAGGCGGGTTTGCCGAACCACCTAAAAATACTGTATTTGCTTCTCTTACCCTTCTCCTTACTTTAGCACTTATTTACAGTTCCGCATATTATATACTTGTGCTAAAATAGTTGACTTGCAAACACAACTTTGAGGGTTTTAATCGAAAAGTTTAGAAAACCAATTCACCCCCCCTCTTGGGTTGCCTTAATCCTGAAACTAGGACTCACAATTGGTATCAGAGCTTGGTGCTCTTTATACAAGATTTAACCATCTTGAGTTAAAATGACAACTACAAGCTTCAACACTCAAGTTGAAGGGCTTTCCACTCTTAGACCTCCATTTTTTGACGGAAATGATTATGCATATTGGAAAGCTAGGATGAAAATTTATCTTCAATCTATTAATTATAATTTGTGGTTATGCATTTTAAATGGACCACATGTGCATACAAAGAAAGTTGGAGAAGTAGAGTTTCTTAAGAGCGAAAACGAATATGATGCAAATGACAAAATAAAAATCTCTCTAGATGCAAGAGCCATGAACATTTTATATTGTGCATTAGATATAGGAGAGTTTAATAGAATTGCATCTTGCTCAAATGCTAGAGAAATATGACATACTCTAGAAATCACTCATGAAGGAACAAGCCAAGTTAAAGAGTAAAAAATCAATATGTTTGTTCATAATTATGAATTGTTTAAAATGACACCAGAGGAATCCATTACTGCCATGTATACTAGATTTACCACAATTATAAATGCTTTGAATGCACTTGGTAAATCTTATACTAACTTCGATTTGGTGAGAAAAATCCTTAGGTCACTACCAAAGGCATGGAAGGCCAAAGTGACTGTCATACAAGAAGCCAAGGATCTCACAAAGCTTCCTCTGGATGAGCTCATTTGATCACTCATGACCCATGAGATCCAAATGCTCGAAAATTAAGATGAGAGCAAGAAAAGGATGAGGATCGCTCTAAAATCCTCCACAAGTGAAGATAGAAATAAAGATGAGGAAGATATAGTCTTAATGACTAGAAAGTTCAAGAACTTCCTCAAGAGCAAGAAATGAAAGAGAAGCCTCAAATACAAGAAGACATCTTGAAAGTTCCTCCTCCGAAGAAGTAGATGGAGAAATAGCCAACATGTGCTACATAGCATTTGAAGATACTGACGAGGATGATGATGAGGTACACTCTTCCGATGATGAGCATGAAATTTCTTATAGTGAGCTTCAAAATGTTTTTAATGATCTTTTATGTCAATTTGAACTACTAGGTTCAAAATATATATCTTTGAAAAAAAACTCCTCCGGGAGCCCATTTTCAAGCACAGAAAATTTGACCGAAGAGATGTGAAATTTTATCCAGCTGCACCACTTAGCACCGAACCCACACCTTCTCAGTAGGTAAAGCAAAAAAATTCCAACTTATGAATGTCCAACTTACACAACAATCTTGGCTCACCCAGTCTCAACCTATAATCAATACATTCGTTGGCAATCAAAATAGAATCCAATATCTGGCGTCCCTTCACAAAATCATTATGAGAAGGCGAGGTAATCTTATTAAGCATAAACTTCGGTCTATTCGCCAAGACCTTAGTTAGGATTTTATAGATGCCTCCCACGAGGCTTATGGGATGGAAATCTTTCAGTTGAACCGTACCCGATTTTTTATGGATAAGAACAACAAAGGTAGCATTAAACTTGAAATAACGTCCCCCTTAATTATATCCCAACACGTATGATAAAATGCGAGAGTGAAACCATCAGGCCTCGGGGCTTTGTCTCCATTAAGACCTCTAACCACCCTAGACACATCATCCTCCGCAAAGAGTCTTTCTAACCACACAGCCTCCTCCGCCGAAATCATATTAAATTCCAGTCCATCCAAAGAAGGTCGCCAAGGAAAAGGCTCCTCATACAAAGTGGAGTAGTAGCTAACAATCCTTGAAGAGATATCCGCAGGGTCTTCCACCACCTTCACAGCCTCCTCTAACAAAGAAATAGAATTAGATTTTCTATTGAAATTTGCAACACGACAAAAAAATTTCATACATCTATTCCCCTCTTTGAGCCACAAAGCACGAGACTTTTGCCTCCAACTGACTTCTTCCAAATCAAATAACTGATCTAACTCCCTCAAAATCCCCAACCTCCTATCCATACCCTCAACATCAAGACACCCTTCCTCATCCAACCCATCCAGCAAAGATAACTCCCTCAACAAAGCCGATTTTTATTTATACCCGTTATATGTGAGATAGCATTGATGAAATCCCGTAAGGAGTTCATCATGTTACGAAGTTGTAACAAATTAGGCATTCCATATATTGTCTGTTATCTCACTAATAAGAAATGATCACGTTGGAGTTTTAAAGCTACAGCACCATAAATAAAAAGCCACCGGATGTACAAAATATTATAAAATGGCATAAAATTAAAAATTTGAAAAAAAAAGAAAAATATGAGAATAACAATATAAAGGGATAAATTTAAAAAGAATTTTAAAGCTACATTATCACCATTAAGAATGCATCAAGTGAACAAAATAATAACAACATTATGGAATATAATAAAAACTACAGAAACTTATAAGAATCACAAAATAAAGGGTAAAATTAAATATATATAATTGATTGATACATTTTGTTTATTAGATTGATAGATTTTTGTTTTTGTTTTTGTCTTTGTCTTTGTCTTTATTATATTTTTAGCTTATTTCTTGATATTTGAAATTGTATTTCGTATGCTTTTCCTAATTAATATTCTGTATTGACATATAAGTTTTAAATTTGTTTATTCTTTACGTATGTATTTTTTTTAATTTTTAATTTTTTATACTTATATGTTTTATAATTTCCATTCACTGCCTATCTTGATGGAACCCACATTTCAATTCACATTAATTTTCTTTCGCTTATTTCTCTGTGCATGCTAACTTACCACAATTTTTCACAGATCGGTCATCTTGGAGATGCTTATCAGGAGTGGGTTCACCAACCCATTGTTAGCAAGGAAGGCCCTCGATTTTTTGAGAGTGATTTTTGGGAGGTGCATTCATTGTTAAGTAATACCTTACGGCCATAGCTCATAGGTTCATTTTCGGAGAGTGTATTCAGCGTTAACTTCCTACTGCTTGAAACAGTTATTGACCCGCACAGTTTGGTGGGCAGTCCCAGTCATTTGGTTTCCAGTTGTGTGCTGGTGCATCTCCCTGTCAATACAAATGGGCCACACACTTCCTCAGATAGCCTTATTGGTGGTCATTGGAATTTTTGTGTGGACACTCATTGAGTACACATTGCATGGTTTCCTTTTCCACATCAAAACGAAGAGTTACTGGTTAGTAATTACATTGCCCTTGTCTTCCCCCTACCCACCCCACCCCAAACCGATGAGTGTTCAAAGCGGGTATTCAAAATCTTTAGTACTAATTTTGTTTTGCATTTTGTTTAGGGGAAACAACATTCACTATCTTCTTCATGGCTGCCACCTTAAGCATCCAATGGATAGCTTGAGACTTGTCTTCCCACCTTCTGCCACAGCTGTGCTTTGTGTACCTGTATGTATACTCTTCCCTATCCTTTAGCCTTATAATATTTGCTAATTAATGAAAAGAACAACTTGAATGTGTATTGTGTGCTTACACTAAAGATGTTACCATGGACTTCATTAATGGAAGCAAGTTGGTTATTCACTTGGACATTCTACTGTTACCAATTCCGTTCAATGTACTTTTTGCAGTGGTGTGTATGACTTAATACTTCGGTTTTCTAAGCAGTTCCATTTGCATATATTTCCTTTGATAATGCTGATATCTGAAGCCTGAGATGGGTGGGGATCCAGAATGGCGGAATTTTCTCATTATAATGTATTCTCTTTGTATTATATGCCTATTAGTAAATGGGGTTTAATTTAGGAGCTTACACATTGATTCTGTCTTGGAGGCCGCATATATGAAATTCCAGGTAGTCGACGTTTAGATTTTTGATCAGTTTCCTTTACAATTTGCATCTGGGAGGTGGTGTATAAAGTTCTTGTCTGCTGACTTTAGTATTACTTTCCATTTACTTCCAGTTCCGGAACTTGGTCAAGCTTATATCCACTCCCTCAACTACTCCTGCTTTGTTTGGAGGCGGTTTACTGGATTATGTGATGTATGATTGCACCCATTACTATCTCCACCATTGTCAATTATCGAGCCAAGTGGCTCGGAATCTCAAGGTAAGAGTGCTGCAGACTGCACATGTAAGACTCCGAAGAAACCTGTGTCTACTTCATTACTAGATGAAGGATTTCATGGCCTATTCTGTGTTAAAAGAAACCTTGCTTGACCAAGACATGATTTATGTTAAGAAAATATATGTGTAATTATTTTGAATTTCTAAAATGTGATGTTATGATTTAAATGCTATGGATGGAATTTTAAATTTTATAGTAACCAATTTCATGTTGCTAGATTAATTGTATATTTTTCATCAATATCCTTGATTTTAAATTTTGAAGGATTTTCTTATGAATGATTTTGGAGTATTAAGACTTGCATGTTGGGCTTAGAAACCTCAATAATGGGCTGATATTGGGCTACCCATTTATGGCCGGTTATTGGATGTAATTGGGCCTTGAAGTTGTGACATATGGGCTGCCCAATTACATGTGATGATGGGCCCTTGAAGTGTGATGTTGGGCTACCATGAGGCTTATAACTTTTGGTGTACATTGGGCTTATAATGACATGCTAATGGGCTGCCAAAATAAGCATGGAGATGAGCTTTGGAAAGCATGATATTGGGTTGCCATGGAACCCATGACAATGGGCCTTGTAATGGTGCTATTGGGCCTTAAGGAAGTTGGACATTAGGCCTAAGCCCTTAGGCTTATGAATTGGGCTTTAGGATATGATGATGGGCCTTGAATCAAGGGCTTAATGGACTGCCCAATGGGCCATGCAAATTAGATTTAGAAAGTTAGATTAATGAAACTAATCTTACTTAAGTTTCCTAAGCAACTAGATTAGGATAAGTAAACTAGGTAGTTAGAATTCAACCAAATGAACTAATTGGAGGAACAAGTCTCTAAATAAAAGTTGAATTCATGTGGTGGGGGGAGGACACACGTGAATGACAAGGAGAGTTGAATTTTGTGGTGCAAAGAGTTATACTAGAAAGGCAATGGAGACAAGAGGGAGACAAGAAATGGAAAAGCTGAAAAATGACATGGAAGAGGAAATAATGTCATGGCCGAAAATCATGGCTAGGTGCATGCCATTGTCTCACACGCCTAACACCCCTTTTCCCCCCTTCAATTGAGCTCATTTAGGCCACTTTAGTCGACCAACACAAAGCCTAGAAGTGAAAAACCAAATACCAAAGAGAAGAGAGAAATCGAATACCCAAAAGAGAGAAATCAAGGGGAGGCCAAAACCTTTGAACCAAAAGGCTGAGATTTGAGCCTGGATCAAGGGGATTTTGTGTAAAGGGAAGAAGGAGGACAAGGAAGAAGAAGAAAGGAGAAGAAGGAAGTGAAGTGAAAGAGGTATTGTGCAAAGGAAAGAGAGAAAAGGGACAAAGGAGCACTAAGGTAAAAACCCTCTTGATGGCCGAACTCTTGTGTATAGATCTTAGGGTTTGAGTTGTTTCATGCATGGATATGTTGAGATCTGGATGATTAAGAACCTTAGGTTGTTTAGTAGGTGAAAGAGAGGAGAAGCTTGCAAAGGAACAAAGAGAAAAGAGAAGGAGCAACAAGGTAAAAATTTGGATCTCACATTTCCCATGCTAGCCGAATCCTTCATGTATTGGGATCTTGGGCTTTTATGTTTTATTTTGGTTGGATCTTGATCATGGTTATGTGTAAGTGTTAGATCTGGACATACATGCTTAGATCTAAGATTGAATGTGAAGAAAAATGCAAATGGAGAACAATGCATGTTAAAGGAAGTTAGATCTAGGTCTTGTTGTGTTGGTTGGTTAAAAGTTAATTATTTTCTCTAGATCTATGGAGGTTAGTGTATATAATGTGCAGATCTGGGCTTATCGAACATGAATGAAGGAAGTATGGTGAAAATGTATGCAAAGATGGGTTGTAGAAGTCAATGTGTGCATGATAGGGATTTTAGCATGAAAAATGTAAGATTTTGATGTATAGCCGAACCATGTATGCCTTAGGTTTTCATGAGTGGTTTGTATATGCTTAGATCTGGACATTGGCCATGTTATGTACAAGATTTATGACCTAATGCATGGTAGATGATTGCTAAGTGTAAAGAATGCATGCAAAGCAAAAGAACCGAAGAAAACCTAGTGGTGTTGTGATATTTTGAGTTGACCGAATATTGCTATTAGTGATAACTTGTGTTGTGTTTTGATTTTTAGATCCTAAGTTGCGAATCTATTGAATGGAGGAAGGGGTCACCATTGGAGATAAATTTTGACTAAGGACACATAGAACATGGTGTTGGCCGAATGCCTAGTGTGTAGAGACCCTAATTGCTAGTTTGTGATCAATGGAATATAATTGATTAGGATGGATAAATGAGATTAGGATTGGCTAATCGGATTAAAGGATATTAAGGCTTAGAAGTTAGGGTTATAAGGAATTAGCAAAACCTTGTGTTGAAAGCATGTACTAAAGATTTAATTAGAATAAATAGGTCTTGGCCGAATTTATTAAGTGAATTACACTTGTGAAGATTTTATTAAGTACATTAAATAATGGGAGACTTGGATTTAACCCTAATCTATTAATTGATTAAAACTCTAATCGGGAATAGAGATATAAATATTTTGTAATATGGTTAATAATTAAATAACCTAAGTTTAGATATTATTAGAAGAGTAAATAAAATACTTTAAATGATTAAAAGAATTTCAGTGATATATATATATAATTACGTGTTATTTCTTAAAGTCTAAGAAATATTTGAATCGCTTGTAGGCGATCTACGTGTTTTATACACTACCAAGGAAGACCAAGAGTAAGTGGATACTGTAAGTGGACAGTAAGTGTTTCTTTTTCAAAACTGGAATGACACACTGCATCGTTTCATGAACAAGCATGAGAGTTTAATCGAGCATGACAAGACATGTGCATTGCATGAATTTTTCAAGAACAATGTTTATGCAATGATTTTATGGAAAGACTATGAAAAGTTTTATGAAACGATAAGTTAAGTTAAGGGGCACTGGTCGGTACCGTACCATCAAGATGAACTCCCATACCGAAGGACAAATGTGAGAAGGATGGGTGAATCCACGAGGCTGTGCAACCCACACTGAAGGACATTGAGAAGGTGTGGTGCCTCCAAGGGTCATGTCTAGCCACTGAAGGACAAATGAGAGAAGGTGCGCTAGCTTGACCGTATGTAAGGTCTCCAAGGGAAATCGGAGACGGTTCCAAAGGGAACGCACAACCCTGACTTCAGGGGTTAAATGGAGCGAGCCCACAAGTAAAAGATATGAAATGGTTGTGAAAGGCCAAGAGTGGCACAAGTATGAATAAGTAATTTTCAAGGGCCTGGGGCCGAATTTAAGCAAGAGCATGTGCATATCCATGACATGCATGTGCATCACTTATCAAGTTCTCTTCTTTCATGATTAAGCAAGCATAAGTCAAGAGCATGTTTCAAAGTTATGTCTTTCCCTTACTGAGTCTTTTTGACTCACGTTTTTAAAAATTGTGTCATTCCAGATGCCACAGGTGAAGAGAGTCAGGAGGACTACCTGACTTAGAAGGACCCAGATGTTATTCTTATTTTGATTACGGTGACCTGATCGATGAGATCCGTCACTAGTTGAATTCTAAATATTATATATGTTTTGTATGAAAACTTAATGAGAACCCTGATTATGTAATATTTAGCTCGAATCCCTCGCGATCTTGTATGTTTTCACCGTAAGCACGTAAGCAAGTAAGTAAGAACGCTGGAGCTATCCGGAGAATAGCTCGCGGCTGTCACGTTTCCTGCGGGGTGCCGTTCGGGGCGTGACAGCACACTAACTAGCACAGATGTTAGTTACAAACCTGCCTTCATGTCTCGTAATCCATACGCTGTATTTCCAGATTAGAAGTATATAAATGCTGTTTGGTATGGACACCGTTGGTAAAATTCTCTCTTTTCTCTTGGGCCATAAGAGTTTGAAAACACTTATCCAAAATTAAGAAAATAGTTTTGACAAGGAGGTTTTCTGCTTTCTGGTTTGTTCTTTCAGTAAGTTTTTTTTTTGTTTTTTCAATGAAGGATTATCAAATCAATCTGGTTAGGGCCAAGTCAACAAATAAGGCTTTGTTTGCTTATGTTTTGCAGAAATACCACTTGAATCATCATTTCCGGATCCAAGACAAAGGCTTTGGGATCACTTCGTCCTTATGGGACAAGATGTTTGGAACACTTCCTCCATCAAAAGCAGCTGGGATGAGTTAGATAATTGATGAAATGCAGGATCTGTTTGTTGTTTATGAGCTTTAGGGTTTACAAACATAAAAATTTTCAAAGCATTCTTTCATCTGCTGTCAATTATCTGATGTAATATGTCATTCCAAGTGATGCCTCTCCTATTATGTAAAGTACCGTATCAAAACTAGGATGGGTTACACGTTTCTTAAGGAAAGAAGATTCGGTCTTACCCACTCAAAAAAAGAAAAAGAGAGAGAGAGAGAGAGAGAGACCAACTTCAAGCTTCTGGGTGATAGAAAACAATTGGTGTAAGGCTCTATCAGTGTTTGTCAAAAGAAAAACATCAAATGTCTAGATTGTGTTTTCTGTGGTGTACTTGAAAAACTCCATTATGGCGGCTGTGTTTGAGAGGTGGTTTCAAGGTTACTTTTTGTTTTCGATTTCAAAATATGTTTGAAATTGATTTTTATTGGAAATAGTAAAAATAGGTGTATAGGGTTGAAACTAGTTTGAGAAGTGTTTTGCATTATCAGAGTCGGTGAAAAAACTAGTTTGAAAACTGTTTGTATGAACAAATTAAAATAAAAACTATTTTGAAGTAAATAATTATTATTGTATTTTGTAAAACAATTGCTAAATCTATATCAAATTATCATTAAACGATCTATCCTGTAAGTTAGCTAAAACGGTTAGTTTAATTTCAATTACGTAGAGCTCATGGTAATTTACAACACTTATTCATTAATTACATGATCTACACGGATCATTTTGCATGTGTCCATATTTATCAATTTTCAGCAATGCATCTATGCTTTTGGCAAAACGACTGCAGAAAAAAAAGACGGAGTACTTAGGAGGCTAGTTGCAAATCGAACTCACATGTTGAATATTGTCAACAGATTTAAGAGGCTCGTAGTAGATCGAACTCGCTTCTTCAATGGATTTAGGAGGCGATTTCATAGAGTATTGTACTTATGATTATGATGTACTAATATCTGTCGAGCACCACAGTGCGCATTAGTGTCTTCTTATAGTGATTATTAGGCGCAATTTTGTTTTTGAATTTCTGATATTTTGCAAAACTTTTGGCACCTTATTTCACCCGCCAAAATTACAATCCGTTTTGGACAAACCTCCTCATAATTTCGAACCAAATGTAGTACCTTGAGTTGCATGCATAGTCATAACATATTATAGATCACTGTTAAACTTGTGTGGACAAAAAAACCACTGTCAACCTATCACGGTGGCTGACTATACCTTTGTTCCCTTGTTTTGTAGATGTAGCTTTTAATTATCCATGTTTTCATATTTGGTAAATTTTATTATTATTCCTGATACCTGGTCGGATGAATAGCAGCTATTAATGAAGATAATTAAATGAGGGTCATAACCTATTTGAATGATTAGTTATTAATAAAGATAATACGAATTAGTAAACAATAAGGAAAATTTTCATAATATAGATAAAATATATAATTCACACAAGTATATGTATTGTAAGTTTGGTTTGAGTCATAACCTATTTGAATGATTAGTTATTAAAAAAGATAATACGAATTAGTAAACAATAAGGAAAATTTTCATAATATAGATAAAATATATAATTCACACAAGTATATGTATTGTAAGTTTGGTTTGAGCTGCTTTAATTGTAATTTTATTATTTACAACTTTTACATGCAAAGCAATGCCCATTCTTACATGACCAATTCTTGTTACAGGTTTTGTCATATATTATCATCTACTAAATATAAGTAAGATATATAATGTATATATCCATTTTATGTTAAAATGGATCTTTTGTTTTTGTTTTATATTTGTTCCCTTAGAAAGTTTTCTTAGTGTCTTTGTTGGACCAAATTACTTATTCGTGCTCGCTTGTAGATAATAAATTTTACTAACTGAAGCCCTTATTTTCATATTTATAATTCTTTAACTTAATTTCTAATTTTTTATAAGAAGAAAATATTGAAATTTCATAACTTATGAATTGAAACGAATATTGAAGTTAAAAAATATAAATTATATATAAATTCCAGGGCTCTGTCGCCGCGCAAGTGCAGCTGGAATTTCCACCACGCGCAAGCCCCGACTCCCCATCAAATTAAATTGGATTTGATTTACACGCAACTGGTATGGTGTGTGGGAGAGGAGCATGCCCTTACTTGGTAAGCCGCTATTTCTGACGGAACCAGCTACACATGACCACAAATCCTTGTACTCATTCGCAAAAGACTATCATAATTGGTTCAGGGAAACTACTTAGTTTAAGCTAAACTTAACGAGGTTGCATGCTCCAAAACTTTATAGAATTCCTTTAAGGGTTAATGACTTTTTTAGTCCTTAGGTTTTGACAACTTTATTTTTTCGTCCTTGGGTTTTTTCATTTATCACACGTAGTCCTCGGGTTTCATGGTTTTGTCAAAATAGTCCTTCCGTCCTCTTCCGTCAACGAATTGCCCAGTCAACTAACGGCATACACGTCATCACCAATCAAAACGTGCCACGTGTAACTTTTTTTTTTTTTAAAAAAAAAAGTGACGTCATTTCGCTAAAAAAATTAAAAAAAAAATTTTGTGAAAAAAAAAAAAACGAAAACGAAACGAAACTTCGTGTGTTGCAGAGGGGTGGCTTCCCCGGAGCCACCCCTCACGGGGGAGCCCAGATCTGGGCTCCCCCGTTTGCGGGGTGGCTCCCGGCCTCCCCTGGAGAGCCACCCCGCACGGGAGAGCCCAGATATGGGCTCCCCCATTTGCGGGGTGGCTCCTGGCCTCCCCTGGAGAAGGGGAGGCCGGTGGCTCAGGGAGCCACCCCTCACGGGGGAGCCCAGATTTGGGCTCCCCCATTTGCGGGGTGGGTCCCGGCCTCCCCTGGACTGGGCTCCCCCGTGAGGGGTGGCTCTGGGGAGGCCGGTGGCTCAGGGAGCCACCCCTCTGCAACACACGAAGTTTGGGTTTTTTTTTTTTTTTTTTTTTTTAAATTTTCACAAAAAAGTCTTTTTGTTTTTATTTTTTTAAGCGAAATGACGTGTCACTTTTAAAAAAAAAAAAGTTACACATGTCACGTTTTGATTGGTGATGACGTGTATGCCGTTAGTTGACTGGGCAATTCGTTGACGGAAGGACTATTTTGACAAAACCATGAAACCCGAAGACTACGTGTGATAAATGAGAAAACCCAAGGACGAAAAAATAAAGTTGTCAAAACCTAAGGACTAAAAAAGTCATTAACCCTTCCTTTAATGAAGATTTGTTCTTACAGTTCCAGTAAACCATATCAACAAAAAGATTAAAGTACTGTCCCGTTTTTGGACTACGACCAACTAGCATAATAGTGATACGTGACCTAGAAAGAGAAGAATATAAAACTATCATATACAACCTTCAAATTCAATTTTTATATTTTTTTAATATTTTTAATAATTTTGGCTTGGAGGGTATTTTCAGTCATTTTGCATGTGATTTAAGGTCATATCAAAGGAAAGCAAGAATTATTTATGTTTAAAATATATGAGGCCGAATAAAATATTTTTAGAATTTGAAAGAGATTTATTGATTTTTACCTATAGAGATGGGTCGTATTTTAATGTTCCCTAAAAAAAATTGGTTTACTGAAAATTTGGGGTTTGACTTTGCGAAATAAATACTTTTCTAAAAATTGAAAAAATTTAACTTGCAATAAAAGATTTTATCATAAAATAAACGGAGTACAGACTTCAGTACAACACAAAATTCAACTAGCCGAAAGCGTACTACTTATACATAGATATACGCATAATTTTATACACTTGACAACTGACGTTGGTGTTCGATATTTTGGTCCAATAGCCAGTGAGTAGCGACAAGGGAAAAGCTTGAACAATGTACAAAAATCCTTGATGGACTTGTGAACAGTGAACCCAATCAAGCCTTAAAAGAGGACCACAAACTAGTCCTTGGAGCCCTTTTTTCTTTAGCTACCTCCGATAATAACACACACTACTTGCCTCTAGGGACGAACCCAGAAATTTGCTCTAGAAGAGTCAATTTCATAAGATGTTGTTGGGAGTAGTGGCAGAGGGGACAATATGCATAAGATGTAAAAACTCTTATAAAAAATGGTAAAAATACACTGCAAACTTCAAAGCTTTTTTTGCAGATTTTGGGACAGGTTGGGGGGCTTAGTTTCGTCCTTGCCTTGCCTCCTTAATTATCAAACCAACACAATTGTAATTTTCCAGCAAAAAGACCAAAACACACTCTAATTAGTAAATCCTTCAGACCTTATAAACATATACCTTAATCCAATATTTTGGCCACTTTAAGCACAGAAATGCTATTTGGTTGGCTTCAAAATTCGGATAACCTACACTACGATGTTCAAAAAAAAATATGTAAGTTAAAATCTAAATACACAAAGTTTCCCCTACAAAATGTGATCACCTTCATAGAATCAACTATCAAGATTGTGCCTTATAACCATATTTTGCTTGTTTCGACAGCATGATCTAATTAAAAAGGTGTAAACTGATCAAGTTTAATATTAAATCTCATGATTTCGATAGTTTTGAATTATATAATTTAGTAAGACACTTGTATTCTATTTCACAGCATTAGACAATATATTAGAAGAGTTTTTTTTTGGGTAAATAAATATTAAAAGATTCACTAATTATATTTTTTTTTGGCTTATATGCATCATATACTCGGTATTCGAAAATAGCAGATATGCTCTATAGTAAAGAAAGCTATTTTTCTAACCTTGAGTAAGATTTCTATGAACGAAATAACTTGCTCAAATCACAGCGTGCCACATGTCAGTGTAGAACTCCAGGATTCTGAAGAACCGGAAATAGCATTCAGGAGCCAACTTGAAAATTGCAGAAAGAGTGAGATGAGTTGCAGATAGAGCGTGATAATGCAGTTAAAGAAGTTGAAGGGTTGAGAAGTAGACAGATGCCGCAGTTCTCTAAGTTCTCGCGTGCTGAGATTGAAGAAGCAACTCAAAGCTTTGATGAATCCCAGAAAATTGAACAAGGACGATATGGGAGCAGTTATCAAGGACTGCTCCTTCAAACCAAGGTTGCTATAAAGAGGCTAGAATCAAATGGAGAGCGAGGCATCTCAGAATTCCAAATGGGTATGTTAGGGCTACCGATTGTACTAGAGAGAAACTGGGGGAAAATGGGTAAGGTTTCGGAAGGAAGGGGATGAGCTGAACATACGCGCCGTTCAGCGTAAAGTGTTAAGTTGTCTATTTTTTTTCTCTTGTCAATGTGGCTTCCACGTGGCTTGATAGTGGGACCCACTCACACGTGATGCGCTGTGATTCAAGCATAGACTCTATTTTACCAAGTCAGTAATTTCCCTTAATTTTTTAAAGGCTTGTGGTTAAATGTTTTTTTTGAAATACCCGAGACTAATTTTTGCTGTCCCGCTGTTCCAGTAGTCTTTTTTTTTCTCGTTATATCTTTCTTGCAATATACGTCTATTTTTAAACGAAAATTGATAATATGGACCAATTAATCACGTCACATCCAATTAAACTGCAATACGTGTCCCTAACAGCTGACAGAACAAAATTCTTTTTCCTATACTGCAGGAGCGCGCGTGTATATTAACCCTTTTTTAAATAGACCGATAGGGAATTATTTGGTTAATAGAAATCTTACCCCATGATAGAAAAATAACTTTCTTTACTATATGTATATATCGATTGTTCAAATACTACACGATGATACATATAAGTTTTATTTATTTTTTATTTTTTTGAGTTCACTCCCATTACTCTTCATACAAGTATTTACAAATAAAAACACTTTTTTGGGTTACTTTCTAAAAATGGATGATATGTTCTGTTTGAGTAAAAATATAGGATTTTAGAGAAGTTGTGAATATTTATGTTGAATAGTATTTTATTAGTGTTTGTGTAAAGTGGATTGAAAAATGATTTTGATGTAATTGTTTAATAAAAAAATATTGGAATTATGTGAAAAAGTATGAGAGATAAAATTTATGTTGAATAAAAAAGTAAAAAGTTGTCGAAGATTGTGTAAAATATATTGATATTTGTGTTTGAATTGTTCGGTGATAGTTTAATCTTAAAAAAATTGTACGAAATGATATAACAAGTTTTTTTTTAAAGCACTTCCCTTCACAGCAGCTAACCCGAAGCATCCCTCCAATTATCTGTGTAGAATCGCTTCAAAATACGCGAGGGATCCAAACGGGGGCCAGCTAAGTGGCCAATTTTTTTCCTAAAAAATTATAGGTGGTTCCTAATCTTTGATTTTCATTGATTCTGTTCCATTTTCATCTTCCTTTCCCTTCTCTCCCTCCTTCTGGCTGTTCTATCATTGCATACGGTCACGAATCGGAATCATATATCTCCTCCTCAATTATAGAAGTAGTGGTAGAGAAACAAGAAGAAGATGTTGAAGTTCTTGAAGGGAGTAGTGGGTGGATCTGGTAAGGGAATCAAGGATCTACCCTACAACATTGGCGACCCTTATCCCTCTGCTTGGGGCTCCTGGACTCACTTCCGTGCCACATCCAAGGTTTCTATCACCACAATTCTCCCTCTCTGATACGCCTATACGTATGTGTGTGTGTGTTTATTCAATTAGTGTGTATTTAGGCTTTGATCCGGGTAAATTCACTGGTTTTATATGGTTTAAGGATGTGCTCTGGTTAAAACGTGTTGTATTTGTTCGTAGCTCACCTTTGATTTTGTTGTTTTTACGTCCCTGGAATGTAGTTTCTTTTGCGGTGTTTGCACTGGTGTTAACAATTGGAATGAATTTATATTACGTTAGGTGGATCGATAGAAGCTGGATATGGGAAAAATAAAATAAAATATTCTCAGCACTGTTGCGGAATTATAGAATTCTGTAGGAGCTACATCTAGAAATGATTTCTTGGATCTTAGATTTGCAATTCTAGTAAAAACTATTTGTCTTTGTAGGTGCCAGCTAGCTTTCTTAGATGGTTAGATCTTAATGTTGATTTCATGAGTCCTAAAGCAAAATTATGCCTGCAAATACTCTTTAGGTGACTGTGGGGAGACTATCAGGAAGGACTAAAATATGTTTTTTTTTTCTTTTTCATGGTGAATCTAAATTAATTTCCACGTGTAAGGTTCTCAATAGAAACAAGGGTGATGTTCGTTTTGAAGGTTTTTGTAGGATTTGGAGAATTTTGTGAATTTTTAGGTGATATTAAAGTTGTGTTGGTGTTTGTGTAGAAGTTGGTGAGGTGTAAAAAAATGAATGATGATGTTTATAGTTTTTTTGTTTTTTTTTCGACTTTATTATTATTTTTATTAAAATAATAATATTTTTAATAAAAAATTAAAGAAAAAACGAATTTTATACTCAATCCGACAATAAAGCCGTGAGAAGAGAAGGGCAGGCGACATGTCAGGCGCAAAAAAGAGGGCGAAAAGCATGACTTATGTCAGGAGTTTGGCAGGCGACATGCAAGTTGTTTTTAAAATTCCAAGTTTGCCCTTATGTGTTTTTAGTTATTAGGTTGTGGTGGAGGGTGTTTTAGTAATTCAATATCAACTTTTTAAGGGCAAAAAAGGAAAACAAAATGCCGAATCCTTGATTTTTTCTCAACTCTGCCGAACATGACTTCTTTAGGATTCGATTCCTGCGTTTTTTAACAAAACGAACATCACCAAGGTATGGAATGGTGTTTTAGCTTGCTGTTATTCCTGTGTCTTGAATAGTCCTTTTGCTTCTCTTAGAGCTTATGAGCTAGTGTAACCATGCGTGTGAGGAGAAAGTAGTAGTATTTTGGATGTTTCCATAAAGAAATTTGAGGCACGGTATTCTATTCAAGGATTCAACCAGACTAGACGTAGAGGGCTCTGGCCATTGTACAGCTCAGTGTTTTTCTGTTCCTTTGATGAGAACACTTCTTTTTCCAGATGGATGGTGTTAACTTTATAATCATGCATAAATAAACATGGCAGAAGTTCTAAATTGCTTTGCAGTTTGCTATGTAATCTCCCAGAGCTAGAGTTGCTTGGTAACTAATTTGGGATATAAATTTTGCATAAATTATTATGGAGTCGGTATTCTTGTAGAAGATTCAGTGGATTCATGCATATTTAGGTTGTTCATTTGTTACGACTGCAATCACTGTATCTATTAGAATTGAGGGTATTATTTTTGAAACCTTGGTAGGAGAATGAATCCCTAGGATTAAAATCTCCTATTTGCTATTTTTATGTTTTTTCTTCATCAAACTTGATGTTCTCTCTTGATTTGGGGTTAATTTTCAGGAAGATGGGTCTCCCGTGTCAGTATTTTCACTTTCTGGTAGTAATGCCCAAGATGGACATTTGGCTGCTGGTCGAAATGGTGTCAAGCGGCTCCGCACAGTAAGCTCCTAATAACTATGGTGTTGGATTTAGTTGGATCCTTATACATTTTTTTGTCATTTTTGTTTCAATTTTTGATTTGATATTTCCATTAGACAGTTTTTGGGAAATGTGCAAAGTGGTTGATTCTGTTTTCAATCTTGGATAGGTTAGCTTGCAATCAGTTTTCATTGGTGCTTTATCAGTTAACCCTGCAGTTTGTAGATGTTTTTCCATGGAATAAGTGCATTTGGAGATTAGATGTGATATTTAACTTCATGTTCGTGAAACTTTGTTGAAACAATGCTCTAGTTGCACCGGAGCATCCTGTTCTATGGTATGAAGTAGGAATTCCATGAGTATACGCTAGAGAGTATGAGATATCCAGCTGCATGCTCGTGCCTCAGATCTTCATTGAAAACACATTCAAGTTGCACTTGATCATCCTTTTGGATGGTGTAAAGTTTGAAAACTATGACAGTAGGCAAGATTTGCATTTTTCAAGGCTAGATTTGGGGGACGGTTACACGCGTTTTCTTTGATCAGCAAGTAGTTACACCTGCCATTTGTAGAGTTTTTTTTTTTTGCTTAAAAAAGCAGTTAGAAAGATTTTTTGTGATTTCTGATTGGCATGTTTGCGATAGTTATTTCGCAATCAATCATCCCTTTGTATGATCTGAAATTTTAAGTTCCATGTCTAAAGGCAAGAGTTGCATTCTTTAAGGCTGGATTAGAGATGTGGATATTTGCTTTGACATTACTCATGTTGGTGTTTATCTATTGTGGAGGGTATTATATGCTTTTTGCTTTTTGACTGTTTCAGACATTGTTGAATCTGGCACAAGTACTTCTTGCAGAAAGTGCTTCAAGAAACTTGAAAACTGTTTGTTTGAAGGCTTAAGCTATGATGGTTAGGAACCATTCCCCTTCCCCACCCCCCCATTTTCAAAAAAAAAAAAAGAACACAGAACTGGTTCTTGTGTGAGACTTACAGACAATTTGAAGTTTTAAACCCTTTAATTGTGCACTTATTTTGAGGCATCCCTTTTTTATTTGCGAAATGAAGTTTATTCTCTTCCTCACTTTAAGCATGGAAAACGGTTGCTAACACGCCTCTGACAGCTGTCTGAAAGCACGCTTGGAGCTTTTGAAGTTTTATTAGAAGCTTAGTTTCAACCACATGTTGAATCTATTGCAGTTGTTTTGAGTAGCACCTTCAAGCACATAAAATTTCTTTTGCTCCTTTTCAGGTCCGGCATCCCAATATTTTATCATTTCTTCACAGTACTGAGTCGGAAACATTTGATGGTTCTACTACGAAGGTCACCATATATATTGTAACAGAGCCTGTTATGCCATTGTCTGAAAAGATCAAGGAACTAGGTTTAGAAGGTACACAAAGGTATGGACAATTTCGTCGGCTGGCTCCTGAGGTTGTCTTGTGAAGTGCAAAAAGAGATCCGAGTGTTTCAGTTATTTTCACCTGTCACTTGTTATGTGATCTATATATGAGTTTTTTTGTGCATAGAGTAAGGCTTTTGTATGGTGTCAGGAAGTTCTGACTATTCCTGGATTAAGTATATTTTGCCTATCATTGTTCGCTATAGATTCTCCTTTCCATTTTTCACTTTTAGGTAATTAGTCCAAATCTGTCTGCTTTTTTTGTCCTATAGTTCAGCAGTAGATACACAACATCTTTTGTTCTCTGGATGTGATTTTAAATGAGAATGATAAGATTAGAACAGTTGTTTGAAGCATCAATTATCCTGATATGTCAATTTTGTTCATTGTGACTTATAATTTAAGTTGGTTATAGGGACGAGTATTATGCGTGGGGATTGCACCAGATAGCCAAAGCTGTGAGCTTCCTAAATAATGATTGTAAACTTGTAAGTATCCTTGAATAGAATATGTTTGTATAATTGAACTTGCTACATGAAGATATGTGTTTGCACTCCAGTGTCTTCTTCTTCTTCCACCTTTCTCTTTCTCTCATTATGGACTTATGTTTCACTCTGTCTTACTTTTATGTCTACAGGTTCATGGTAATGTTTGTTTGGCAAGTGTTGTCGTCACACAAACTTTGGACTGGAAGTTGCATGCCTTCGATGTTCTCTCTGAGTTTGATGTGAATAATGAAGCTTCCACCGGACCTGTGCTGGTAATCTATGTGTTTAGATGTCATTCCCTCCGTGACTTATGCAATGGTTAAAATATCACCATTACTGTGAACGTAAAACTTGAGCAAGAATTATCAGTGGAACTTATTCTACCAACACCATTAAGAAGGTGAAAAGAAGGGGTTAGTTCAGAAAGAATTCCAGAGGCACAAGAAGAAAGGGGGAGAGGGGGAGTATATGGGAATCATAGAGACACTCAAAAGGAAAACAACTGGTCGAGGTGCCATACACCAAACTACCTGAGAAGCACTTATGCCTCCTCCTCAAAAGTCCTTTTCCAATGTACGGTAGTCATTTTAATAATATCTGGCCTCCACTTTTGAATCCTTAGAAAAGCCCGAGGATTTTTTCCATTCAAATGCATCACAAAATACTTGAGAATACTGTTGCAGATCAAACTGCTGTAGTGCATTGCCAAATGCCCTTTCCAACATGCTGGCATCTCCTCAACTACATTTTATAATTACAGTCTTGGAAAAAACAAGTAACAACTGTTCTTTCACACTGCTGCAATGGAGAAGCAGATGAACCACTCTTTTGCCACAAATTTTTTGTTTGTTCTATGAACTTTTTATGCGACTAATTTCAGCATATGAAAAGACCAACCTTTTTTATTTGTTTCACTTAGGTTATCCTTTCAATGTTTCCAAACAGTGTTGACCAAGTGAATAAAGCCACTTTTGGTGAAACTTTAGGTTGCAAAATGCTTTTTCAAAGAAATCTAGACACCAGTCTCTGCATTCTAATGAGCTTCAATCTCAAACTAGTGAACCTTAAATGGACTTCCCCAAAGCCACCTTATTTGAACCCTTGGCCTCAGCAGAGAATCATTGAGCCAAAGCAATCCACACTACTCAAAGTATGATTCCTGCAGCCACTCTTCATCCATGAAGCCTCTCTTTCATTGAGAAAATGTTTCACTGAACCATAGAACACTAAATTTTTAGCTTTTAGATCCTTTAACTAAGATTTCTTCATATATGTTTTTGGTAGTACTGAAATAGAGAGGGGGTTGCTGTTGCTGAGATTTGTTCTGAGTTTTGCATAGTTCACGGTGGATTTCTTGTCAAAAGTTTCTTAGTGATTGTGGGGTTTGGGATTTAATCCATACATTTTATTTTATTATATATTCTTTACAGCCATATGCGTGGCTTGTTGGAGCACAATACAAACCGACCGAGTTGTTGAATTCTGACTGGGCTGCAATCAGAAAATCTCCACCTTGGGCCATTGATTCTTGGGGCTTGGGTAAACCTCTCATAGCTCCTTTTCTGTATAGAATCCCTTGTGATAATTAATTTGGTAAATGAAGTAGATTTTTGTAACTTTTCTCTTAATGTTCTGCTGACATGATTGGTGCTATACGTGTCTTTTAATCCTTGGTGTTGTAACGCCTCAAATGTTTGCTGATCTGTATCAATGATGCTTTATTTTGCGGGAACATATTTTCTTGCATGAAGTCATATGAGATGCTGCTTCATGTCAATCGAACTGGCTACTTTTCATTGTGGTACTGACATGATTTTCTCTGTTCAATGAAGTGATAGCCACCAAGGTGCCATCCCTTTAGAGGGTTCTATTTCTATGCTTCTAGTTCTATAATTGCATTATTTGTTTGTCTTTGTAAATTAATCTCATCGCTAAATTGTTCAGATAAGAAATATTTTACTCAAAAAAGAGAGACATCTAAGCACACAGGAGTACCAGAGAGTCTTTTAAGTACATAATTTATTGGAAAAAGAATGGTATTCTAGTATGCAGGATCTTCACATGAGAATCCCTAAGAATGACAATCAGAAACTCAAATCATTCCAAAAAATCAAAAAAATAATCCAATAGGAAACTATGGGATTAGGATTTACGATTGAAAGGTTTGTTTAAGTCCTGCTGTTATTATTTTGCACTTGAATTGCAGAGGGGGAGTAAATATGTGAGGCGTAACCAATCCAAAATTCCATTACCTAACACGAGTTCTGCAGCTTCATTAGCTGCTTTTATAAGACTAGTCCTATTGCTTTTCTTATTGTTTTTTCTTGGTAGGCTCCTTTAAGCAATCCAAGTCATGTATTGTAATTGACAGGCTGTCTGATATACGAACTATTCTCTGGCATGAAGTTGGGTAGAACAGAGGAACTGAAAAACACTTCTTCCATTTCAAAGGTTAGTCTGTTATTGTTAGGGAGAAATTGGTGATTGCTCATTATCTGCTTTATATCTCTACTTCTTTCCCACATCCCCCTTCACGCTATACTCTCTGTTACCTGACGTTTGGAATATCATCTTAACAGTTTCTGTTGTATGCAAGCATTTGGTTGCTCTGATTCCATTTTCATTTATGTCTCTCTTTGTTCTTGCCTCACAGTCTCTGCTTCCAGATTACCAGCGACTTTTGAGCGCCATGCCTTCTCGCAGGTTGAATACATCGAAGCTTATAGACAATAGTGGTGAGTACTAAAATTTTATTGTTCTAAGTACTCTTGCATAAACTCTAATTCTATGAAATATGGTTTGATGTACCCCATGATGGCATGAACAGAGGAAGAGCAGAATTTATGAATCAATAATTACTCATTACCTTGGATTGTTTACTTTTCCATTCTGATTCTTTATTACTCTGTACATCTTGATATAAGAGAAGGAAGCAGAACTGATTTCTGAACATGTGGTCATTTATTCTGGATAATGATTATATGTTCATAAGGAGTATGGAGTAAAGTTACATGGGAATTTATTTGTCCATGTGAATATTTAAATTTACAGGTTTGGTAGGGGCATTATAAAGCTCTGATTGAGTTTGATTTAGAACCATATGGCTCATTTGACAAGCACAAAAATTGCCTGTTTTGGGTTTCGTGTCTAACATTGTGGAGTTCTTTTTAGTGGTGACTTGTTCATGCATGTTCTTGCTAGTAAGAGTGGAATGAGCTGCATTTTAATCCAAAGATGGGTTTCAAGTGATGGTGGGAGATCTAAATACTACCTCTCTGATATTATTTTTCCAATCTCCATTGTGAGATGTCCCAAAATAGTATCCACTTTGAAAAATTAATTGACACAATTCCATTAGCTTTCCTAGATTACCCTGTACTTTATTTGGAACCATTGCTTTCATACTTACTGGTATATGTTACCATCCATGTCTCTATGTCAGTGTGAATATTATGTGTCAAACTATTGATGATTATGCATATCTCTCTGGTGAAATTTGCTCTTCTTAATTCTTGTGTCATATCTCCTTTTTTGTTTATCTGTTTTATCTCCTATTTCTGCCATTATATTTGTCTTGGATTTCTTCTCTCTGCCATTCATTTCCTTGTAATATGAGGTTTTTGAACCAATGTATTGGCAGAATATTTCCAAAATAAACTGGTGGATACAATACATTTCATGGAGATTCTAAATTTAAAAGACAGTGTTGAAAAGGATACCTTCTTCCGCAAGCTTCCGAATTTAGCAGAGCAGCTTCCTCGCCAGATTGTATTGAAAAAGGTGTGACTTGGGTATTCAAATGTTACCTCTTAACTTGAGACGAAGAGTCCAGTTTTGAACTCCAATTTATTCTTTTATTTCTTTCTTCTACAGTTGCTTCCTTTATTGGCTTCTGCCCTTGAGTTTGGTTCAGCTGCTGCTCCTGCTTTGACTGCATTGTTGAAGATGGGTTCCTGGCTTCCGACTGAAGAGTTCAGTGCCAAGGTCATATTCTTCCTGGAACTTTACACTGTCCTTGTTCTTGGAATTAATTTTTGTCTAAAATTCTTCTTACATATTATCTAAAAATTCCCCTTTTCATTGTAGATTTTTTGCTCTGCCCACTCAAGGTAATTTCTTGCTCTTATTTGTAGGTGCTGTCAACTGTTGTGAAACTCTTCGCATCCAATGACCGAGCTATTCGAGTTGGTCTTCTTCAGCATATTGATCAATATGGGGAGTCATTATCAGCACAAGTTGTTGATGAGCAAGTATGCAGTTGATTGAAAGAATGACTTTAAAGCCTGTTTATAATCATGCAAATTGCAGTTACTTTTCTTTTGGATGCAAGTTCTGATAATATCATGTAACTGTATTATCCATATGGGAGTCCTAAAATTGGAATTGGTGTTTGGAACTAGGTTTACCCGCATGTTGCTACTGGGTTCTCTGACACATCTGCTTTCCTTCGGGAACTGACTCTCAAATCTATGCTTGTTCTAGCTCCTAAGGTACGTGTATCATAATTTTGATTTTAGACTTCTATTCCCGCTGCTTTCTGTATAATGATTTATTGATGAAATCGATGGTTGATTGATGAGAACCATTTAATGTATTAAGTTTATTACGACAGTATGCTGGTAATTATTGTGTAGTTCTTCCTTTGGGCAATATCAAAAGTTTTTATCGTAGTGAGCAATGTGAAAATTTCATGTCTAATTTTACCTCTGTCGCTATTGGAACTCAGGCAGCAGTTGGCATAATACTTGTTCTTTGTCTATCAAGATTTTTCCTTGTAAACCAGTCTATGTTTAACATTTACCTGCAAACCTAAGTAATGAATTTACTAGAATAGTTCTGAACTTTGATGTTCTGAAAGTGTTTTGGTTTTTCTTGCTTATGATTTCAGTAATATCTATTGCATAGAGGTCAAGCATTATCAAGAACGACCTTAATCTCTTATATTTCTTTTCTTTTCACTAGTGTTGTCGTGGGTAATTACTTTTGAGAGATTTTAACATAAGTCTTGGCTATGTTGACGGCAATTAGTTCTATCTTGTTGCCTTTGGTGGAGTTAGTCACAAACTGGTCCTGCTTTTCTCGGTCAATTAGCACCCTTTTGGGCCCTCTCTTGATTTTGTTAAGCTGTTATGCCAATTGCAGAACAAGAATTTGACTCTTTCGCAGCAAAATAAGAAGCTGCTGCAGCAATACTACTTGGCTTCTGCAAGTTTTTTCAGTCTACTATTACATACCAAAGCTAATCTGTTGATTAGAATTTTCTGGTGAAAGATAATGGCAAATTTAGATGCTGTTCTTGCCATCTGCTACCATTTGAAAACTTAAGGATTCTCCGACACACTGTGTTTGGTTTGATGTATGAAGTGAAAATCTTAGTCCCCAGAATTGCTTTAGATGGCTATTTATGGAACTGGAAAACCAAGTCTTAGGCTTGACAGTGGGAATTACTCAACCAAGGAAATTAGAATTTGAGACTTCTGTCTAAGAAAAGTATTGCAGTAAAAGAGATACACTTTAAAGTTGGATGTTGGTATATTGGGTCCAGGCTTAAGCTTGGGGAATGGATCATTCTCACGTGATTTGATAAGATTGTCCTTAAACCCTATTTCTGGTGGATGACTGAGTAGTATCTTTGTTCTCAAATGTTACTCCCTCTGTGCCATTGTCACTGTCTCAACCTCGTATTCTTATTTGTTGCCAAGTGAACGACTGATCTAATAGTCAAAGCATTCATTTTCTTCACTTCCACAACATCCATTGACTCACAATACGAATTACTTTCATGAGAGCAATGTTTTGGAAAGTTCCATAAAAATTTTCAGATGTTTAGATATTGGTTACTTTTTCTTCTAAAGTTAGCATTTATTTGTTAAGCCACTCGTTTTGTGGTGGAGCGAGTGTTAGTAATTCCTAAATTTGTTTAGGATCTGGCTTGCATGTTCCCAAAATAGCAATATGGAGCAATGTTGTCCCTATATTACTTCCAGACTTCTGTCTTTTTCTCCATGGATACCTTGAAGTCTGGTCACTCTTCCAAGCTCTCTTCCATCATAGCACCCATTTTGGACAAGACTAGGGAATTTCTTCAAGTACATGAAGGATAAAGTTAAAGCAGGCCAAGGAACTACAAAATACATGATGGCTTGTGGTTCACTGAAGAATATGGGGCCTAGTTAACACGCTGGAGGATCAATATCCAATTTTGGGGTTTTTGAGCTAGTTTAATGCTGTGGTCAACATTGCTTTGTGATATTACGGGCAAGAAAAGTAACATGCTTCTTCACCTCTTTTTCCATCTTCAATTTGCGTCTTACAGTCTGTATTTCTTTTTTGCTATTTTTTTATTTTTTATTTTTTATCTTCTCAGCCTGTTTATATACTTACTTCCTATCTCTTTTTCCCATTCCTTGCTCTGTGGCTTCTAGAATTGAAAAATTGCAAAGGGATTTCATGTGGGGTAGTGACTTGGAAGTTCACAAATTTTATCTCATTAAGTGGAATAAATTTTGTTGTTCTCCTATTCTTTCTGGGGGTTTGGGGCTTCGGAGATTGACGGTGTTTAACAAAGCATTTCTAGGCAAATGGTTGTGGTGCTTTGCTGCTGAGAGGGATAGTTTGTGGCGGATTATTATTGCGTTAAAATTTCGAACTTTGGTTGGAGATTGGATGACTTTACCTTCTCGAGGCTTTTTTGGGGTGAGCCTTTGGAAGCACATTAGTAGAGGTTGGGATTTATTTCATGAGCACATTCGGTTTGTGGTGGGTAATGAGCAAAGAATTTGATTCTGGCATGATTGTTGGTGTGGTGATAGACCGTTATTTTGGTTGTTTCCTCTTTTGTTTAATTTACGAGAACTGTGAATGATTGAGAAATGGAGGAATTTTCGGCTTTCTACTCTACTCTTTATGATAAGATGGTTCCTAGAGCTAGTGAAGACAAGCTGATTTAGAAGGGTTCTAAGGATGAAGTTTTTTCTGTTAAATCCTCCTATGGTCATATTTCTAGGGAACAATTTGAGTCTTTCCCTTGGTGTGGAGTTTGGAAGACCAAAGTTCACACGAGAGTTTCTTTCTTTGTGTGGGAGGCTATACATGATAGAATTTTGACTATTGATAATCTTCGGAGGAGGGGAGTGTATGTCCTTGATTGGTGCTACTTATGTAAGATGGATGGAGAGTTTGTTAATCATGTTTTATTGCATTGTTCGATGGCTAGAGGACTTTGGCTGTTTGTTATTAGTATAAAGAATTTTCATTGGGTTATGCTAGAAAGGGTGGTTCATGTCTTATTATGTTGGGGAGAAAGTTTGTGGATCCGTTGGCTAAGGCAATTTGGAAGATGATTCCATCTTGTATTTGGTGGTGGTCTTTGGCGGGAGCGTAATAGTAGATGTTTCGAGGATTTACCTTCTTCAGTGGAGAGATTACAGGGTGTTTTTATGCATTCTCTTTTTCTACGGGTTGATGCTATGTGGGGGGGGGGCAATTTTAGATTTCCAGGATTTTATTAGTTTCTTCGCTTGTATATTCTAGTGAATCTAGTACTTCCTTTGTACTATTTTCACTTTTTTTTTTCTATTTCTAATAATATTTCCTTATAAAAAAAAACTATGGAAGGGAGATTTTTTTTTTGACTTTTTGAATCCTCTCTAAATGGCGCTACTATATTTCACTTGTTATTGCAGCTTTCTCAACGTACAATTTCAGGCTCACTGTTGAAGTATCTCTCCAAGTTGCAGGTAATAGCTTCAACCACTGAGGGAAGTGAAAACTTTAAAGACTTGGTTAATGATTTATTTTCTTTGCTTTTCATTTGATTCCTGCAGTTGGTTTTATTGATTCTTTGATATCTCTTGATGTTCTAGAGGTTTGCAATTTTTTAAATCTTGCAGGTTGATGAAGAGACAGCAATTAGAACAAATACTACCATTTTACTTGGGAATATTGCAAGTTACCTGAATGACGGGGTTGGTATCAGCAAGTTGCTGCTTATAATGAATGACTTTCTGAGTAATTTGAAATTCTTGTTAGATATGCTGATCCACAAATTGCTTAAGATTGTAATATTGGTCATTCCCCTGATCATTCCTGAGAAGATGCTGTTTAGATTTTTATTTTGCGATAGTCTCAACTAATAGGGTCAGATCTACAATGCAGACAAGGAAAAGAGTTTTGATTAATGCATTTACGGTTCGTGCACTGCGTGATACTTTCTCGCCTGCTCGAGGAGCAGGTATATTACAATTCTATGTTGTTCATCTTTGGCTACTATTTTGCCTAGTTTTCTTAGAATTCCTGGCATAAACTACAAAAATCTGTTCTTAACATCATCTTCTACTCTGCGTGTTGGATATATATTGACTTGATATTGATTCATAATTGGGTTTTTTGACCAACCAAAACTTGTATTGTGGCAGGCATCATGGCTCTTTGTGCCACCAGTTCCTACTATGACATTACAGAGATTGCAACTCGGATTCTTCCAAATATTGTTGTACTTACAATTGATCCTGACAGGTTAATTATTCTTCAGATGATTTTTCTATTATATCCACGGGCAAATTTGACTTGGTCAGTCTGGTTGTCAAAGGCCTTATGTCCTCGATATAGAAGAAAATTGGCCCTATCTTGGAGTGGAGTTTTGAAATGTGATACTGTGGTAACTGCCAAATAGTGTAGATAGATAAAACAGATATAAATTAGAGAAGGATGATGTAAGCGTAGTTTTACTACAAGATTAAGGATGGGTTTGAGTTGAAGCTAAGGATTTTCAGGTGACTGTTAGTGATAGAGGAGTTGTTAAATGGTCGGAATGGAGTCGAAAGTCTCATAGTGCCATCTCGCTTGGGAGATATGGGGCTGTCTGGTTAGTTAACTTAGCCAGCCAGCTGTTGGGAGCAGCTGCTGATCAGGACGTCGTTTTGAGATTCAATGAAGGCTCTAGGGCATTTCTGGCTCAACGATGTGCTAACAAGTCGGGAAGATACGTTGCCATGATTGAGTTCGGAGAAGGACGCCGGAGAGGGGTTGTCATGGTCCCCGAAGGTTGAGTGGGAGCTGGCTGGATGACTATGGCCGAGTGTTTCCAGGGGGTGGTTGATCACCTTGGGTCGGTAGGGAATTGTAATGGATCTTCCGGTGCAATAGGGCGGAGAGGGCGTTTCTTTCGCGGAAGCTGTAAAGATTGGGTCGACAAGGGTTGTCCATGGGCAGGTTGTTTCCCATGCTCGAAGTGATGTTCCTTTTGCAGGAGGCAAAGGGTGGTCGCTTGTGGAGAAAGGGAAGAGCAATGCAGTTGAGGGGGCAACTTTGTCTGTTTTTGGGGCTACTTCTGACATGGTAGAGGTTTTCTGCCCGATGCACTTTCGATTGAGACTTAAGGGTTTACTCGATGATTTGAATAAGCTTTTCGGGTCAGTGTTGGGTGAGGGCTCGTGGGGCCTGTTGGATTATCGCATTGGCTGTGTTGAGTGTGCTGGGAAGGATTCTAAGGTTGAGGGGAGGTATGAGGGCCCGAAGTGTCTTCTTAAGACCGGGGGTGGGCCAGTGGGATGCGCAAGTTCCCTAAAGCCCGACTCCTTTGCGTCTGGGCAGGGGGTCCAATTGGTTTCTGAGGCTGATTCGGGAAGGGTATTGGGTGGGCTTGGTGAACCGGGCGATGGGCAGGATGACCCGAAAACCAATATTGAGGCCAATAACAGCGCCATCTCCGGTCCCCTGGAGATGCCCTCGGGTGCTGACCGGAACACTGCCGGTGGACGACTTGCCCTCGGCGACGTTGTCTGTGGTTGCAGGGATGGGTTCCGACGACTCGCTGGCTCCGGAACAGTCGGATGATGTTGGTGTTGTTTTTACCCGCTTCTCTTCTGGCTTGCTGGGGACGTCGAGTTGTTGCCTTTTGGAGACAGAACGGGCCGATATTCAGGTTGGGAAGCTCCAGAGTGGTGTCCTGATGGAGGGGGTCCACGTTCAGGATAATTGTGTTGGGAGTTCCGACGTACTGGAGAGACCAGAGTTGGATCTTGCTTCTGGGGCTCTCTCAGGTGGTTTGGAGGTGGGGGAGCGTTCCCGGGGGTTGTCTAAGACCCGGACTTGTGTTGAGAGTTCTAAGACATCTCTAGAGATGGAGGTTGGACCGTATGTGGAGCCCGAGGTCTTGGAGAAGCTCGGTGAGAGCTCTAAGACCCTTCATTCTGGTGAGAGGTTCGCAGATTCTTTAGTAGGGGAAGGGGCTATTGTTTGTGTTGACAATAGTGTTGCTGGGTCTCTAGCGACGAAGGATGGAAGTTATACCTTGACCGTACCCTTGGCGGTTAGTTTCCCTCATAAAGCTTTGGGGGGAGAATCTCCGGTGTGGGTCCTGGACATGGTCTCCTCTGTGGGTGAGATGGTTGGGGTGTCTTGTGGTGGTCAAGAGGACAAGCTGAGGTATCTCTTTGCAGCGTTGGAACGAGATCGGGTGCAGATTCGTTCGAAAACATCTAGAAAATCAGGGGGAGGATGCTCAGGGAGTTGAAGGGCTTGAAGTCTTCGGTTAATTATGAAGGGTCTTCTTCGACCGCTAGGAAGACTGTGACTTTTGGATTGGACTGTTAGGGGTCTCGTTTGGGTTGCGGGTGGGGGGGCTCTTGTTGGCTAGTGGGGTGAGGGTGCTGTTGTTTTCTGGGCGAGTGTTGTTGGCCAGTGGGTTGAGGGTGGGTGGGTGTTCTTGTTTGTGTTAGGTTTCTTCAGTATTTTCTCTTGTACTGTTGACTCCGTTGTTGTGTGTTTCGTTTTTTTTTAATAAAACTGACTTATTTATAAAAAAAAAATCTATTATATCCATTTCCCCCTGCTGTACGAATTCAAGGATGTGCATGTTTTCCAACGTCTTTCATTTCTGTAACTGGTTCCGCTTGTCCTATTTGGTTTCTTCTTTTGATCGAATTTCTTCTTGCCCAAACTGTCCAGCAGCCTGCTGCTGTACGAGAAATGTGCACTTGATCCAGTGATTTCATCATTTCATTTCTAAGATCGATGGGAGGATAATTACAGTAGAACAAGACATGAGTGTTAGAGAACACTGCTTGTGGTTTTGAATACTTCACCTCTGATGTTTTCAATTATTAGTATTGAATCGGTTGTCCTAGGCCTTTCTAATTAATAGAAGTGTTAGCTGTAATACGTTTTATTCTATTTCTAATAAAAAAAATGACATTAAAACTCATAGAACAGTAATTAGATACCACTCAAGTTCATGTAGATTTCGGTGCGAACTAACTTTTCAAAATTCTGAAATTTCTTGGGGTTAGTATATTTTCAACATTTGAAGATAAAGGTATTTGTTTCAAATTATGTTAAAGATTGGGCCTTTACTTTATTCGTAGACTTGGGAAATTAGAAAAAATATTGTGCTTTTCATGATTTTGACATCAAACCTCCAGTTTTTAATTTGATAAATTTGAGTGTGGCTAGCCCCTCTGACACAATGGTTTGAGTGGGGGATTTGCCTCTCCACACTGTCAGCGGTGATGTGGTGTCTCCTGCATGGTGGCCCTATCATTTTGGGGTGGCGGGGGAATTTCCCCTCCCCCTCCAAGTGGTTCTTTTTGTTATTTGCTTTTCGGTTTTCTTGGGGTGACTTGATGTCTTTCCATTTGCCATATGGGGTCCATGACAGCAACTACATCAATTTATATGATTTTTTCTGAATTTCCCTTATCATCTTCACATTTCCTCAGTTTTTTTGGGTTGGTGGTGTTCATTAGTGTCAAAAGATGTCTTGACACGTGTAGGCCTTCTTTCTGGAAGAATTTCCCTTACATTTAATACATATCTTGTTACACTGCTCAGTGATTTTTTAAATTCTAAAGCTAGGGTTGGATAATGATATTCTTCTGTTTTTAAGGTTTCATCTGGATCTTGCAGAGAATGAGGGGTCAGAAAGGAGAACTTTTTGAATTCTGAGAGATTATCTCCTGAAACTGACTTTTTTACTTTAACTTGTCATTTCCTGTTTTTATACGGAGTACATTTGCATGAATAGGGACCGAGTGTTACCCACCTGACTGGGTTGCCCAGAGATTTGTTGTTTATCATATTGAGAATCTAAGCAACTAGTATGGGGTGAAACACAAAAAGGATTAATTAACAAATCAGTGCTCTCTTTAGGAGAACCATGTGTAGAAATTTGAAATTTGGTGCTTTGGGATAAGTCATGTGAGAGCTAGACTGAGAAAGGTAATTATACTGAGGGGCTCTGCTGGTGTGTTATTGCTCATCCCAGAAGCCCCTGGTCAGAGTTGGGAGTTGTCCACAGCAGCCTCTACTCTTTCTATGGTGAGTTTTACATTGTTTCTCCTGTCTTTACCAGAACTATCTTTCTCAACACGGTGTTGCTGTTTGAGGTTGCTGGGTTGTGCAATTTGGGGGAGGGGTTGTGCGATTTTGTGGCTAGATCTCGGTAAATGGAGGGGTTGTGTCTACAAATCCGGGTTAGTGTTGTTGGCCAGTCTTGGCTGAGGCTTGTTGCAGATGCTTTGGCTTGTATTTCGGACCTCTGTGTCCAGTTTGCGCCAGTCAATATTTACTGGTGTTGTCTGTGTTGTGAATCCAGTGTGATGAATTCTTGTTGTTCCTGATCTAAGCTACATAAATCTGTGCAGTGCAATTGTTTTGACCTAGGCATAGGTACACTCTTTGACTGGAGATGATACAAATCATGTTTTTGCATTGCCCTGTGCTGAGAGACTGTGGTGGGAGTACTTATAAAAAAAAAGAAAAAAAAAAGAAAGAGACTGGTGGTGGGAGTTACTGTAGCCGTAGGAGGTGTGGGGGTTTATTGACATGAAGGAAGAATTTTCGTTGAAGTTGATGACTTTGCCTTCTCTAAACCATGCAAACCATGCTAAGAGATCAAAATGGTTAATTTAGTTCCAGATTTTGGAATCAAAGTGTTGTTCTCATAAGTGTAGCTCACACACGGATTTTAAAGTGATTTGGAGGTCATAGATGTTTTTTTCGGTGGTGGACTAATTTCATGTGTTTACATCCTGCTAAGGTGAGAGTCAGCAGTAAGGGGTTACTACAGCCGAAGGGGGTTGTGAGGTTAATGTCATGAAGATTAGTGTTACTTGGAATATTTTGAAGATCTGTTTTCGTTGAAATCCTTTTAGTGTGTTGGAGCATGTTAAATTAGGGCATGTCTAGAACTTCGTCCTTAGAGTTTATCAGTGTTTGCTAGGGTTTGTTGTCTTTTTCTATTGTTCCAACTTTGTACTGGAAGGAATTGGTGTATGTATAGAGTATTATTTGTGATCAATAAAAATTAGTTGCTTACCCCAAAAAGAAATAGTGGTCATGAAAAGATCATGTAGTGTAGGAGATGAACTTGATCGAGTGATTTTAACACCTTACATTTTGTCATTTATAACACACGGAATAATTCTCTCATTGCATGAATTGAGTGTGGATGTTTTTTAAATCCCCTTTTTTATGCTTTTTTTGTTTGTTTGTCTTTTATCTGTGTTGTAATCTGCTGGTGATAGGTCCCTACCGGTGAGTACTGGTCATTTTCTTACCACATCGTCTGAACCACTGTGTTGTCTTCTTTTTTAATTTGGAGCAGCGATGTACAATCCAAAGCATTTCAAGCAGTTGAGCAATTTTTGCAGATAGTGAAGCAATACCAAGAGAAGGTGTGTTGTTAAATTGTTCTTGTTTTTGATTTTGCGCACAACTTTTATTTTCCCAATTTGCATTCTATTTTAGAATAGAAGTATTCCTTTAGTTTGTATGCAGTTTATGTTTGTGTTTACCCTCTTTTACATTTTCCTAAACCAATTTTGGTATCTTTCCTGCTGACATGCCATCTACGATGATATACTTTGTCATGGTTGGAACTGTGTTTCCGTTGCCATTTTAGTAGAAATACCTATCCGTACTCTTATCCTCGCTGCCCATAGTACAACCTCCAAGCTCCAGTATTTTGTTGCGACTCCAGCATCCCCTTTTGAAAGCATATTTCTTGATACAAACTGATTTGGTGCTTATTGGTGCTTTGACATGTATCCTATTAGTGTTGCCAGATTTTCCTTCCAATGTTGAAGTTATCTCTGCTTAAGAGCAACAATAAGAATTATATGATATATGTGTTATCTGCTGAAATGGGTGTGGAGCCCTACTGTATTCTCAAATAGGTTTTCTGGCCTTATTTTTTTGCTTCCTTGTGGTTTTGTTTTACTTCTCATAACGTCTAAATGTATTGAGGTACATAGTCTTCTTCAGACAAAGAGTGAAATGTTTATGGCGTGTGCATTTGTAGAGGTGCTTTCGATATTGAATGCAAAGTTTATCTATACCCCATTCCTTCTCTTGATTCCTTTTTCTCTCTCCTTCCAATTTTGTCTCTTTACTTATTTTACTTTTATTCCAAAATTGGAACTAGTTAAATATTCAGGGAATCAAGCTTCTCAGTGATGCTTGTTTCATTCTGTTCCATTTTTATTGATTTTTTCCTGTGGTTCTTTATAGTCAAATTCAGGAGATACCAGTGGAGCTGCAGGCCTTGGAATGCCAGCCAATGCTGGCTTACTTGGGTGAGTTAATCTGGACTTTCCTGCCTACATGTATATCTGAATCTTGCATGTGCAGATGTATGTATGCATCTGTGTAATTATGTATGTATATGTATGATTCTATACATTCAAAAGAATACACATGGTTAGGTTGATTTTAGGTGATTATCTTAGGTGGTGATTCAGAGCTGGTGTCTTTTCTGTGAGTCAGGTGCAATTGTACATTGGTGAAGCCATCTTGTGGAATCAGTTTCTTTTTATTTTGTCTATTTTTTATTTTATTTTTGGATCTTTTACCCTGTTCCTGATCCTATCTTGTTACTTGTGACTGGGATTTTCTCGTTGTATCAAATCTTTAGTATTTTTTAGAGGCCATTGGACATCTGCATCTTAATACGTGCGTAATTAGTTAATCTCCACCTGTTCCAGTTTTGTTAAAATAAGTCCTGTAGAATGGTTCTATCAATACCTTCTCACCTGATTCGTGCATATTTGGTGTTTCAGCTGCGGATGTTAGAAAATGCATATTTACCTTACCACTGTCTTGAAACTCATGAAACCTTTGCAGATGGGCCATGAGCTCCTTGACTCACAAGGGAAAACCTTCTGAACAAGCTTCACTTGCTTCTGCAACTTCCAGCACACCGCTTACTTCGACTTCTTCCAATGCCTCTGCAGGTAGGCATGTTGATAACGCCTTCATTTTACTTTCAGCTTCCAATGCCTCTGCAGGTAGGCATGTTGATAACGCCTTCATTTTACTTTCAGCTTATTGATCTCTTTTTTGACTCAAGCTCACCTCTGGGCTACTGATAGACTGATCCTGAATGACTGGATCAATTATGATATTTTTCTTCAAAAATTTCATGGAAAAGGTGATTCTTGTGGTTACTAAGGGTGGGTTTGTGTTGTTAAAATTTTAGGTATTGGGTTTAGTGAAAAAGTGAAGAGAGGTAATTTTTTTATATTTTTGTAGTGAAAAGTTATGATTTGATGGGAGAGAGATTATATTGTAATATTTTATTGTGAGAGGGTGTAAAATTTTGTGAAATTTTGGTTGGCAAACGGACCCTAACATAGTCATAAAACTTGTTCTATCCAACTTTTTTAATTGGATTGGTTATGCAGTCTGTTATAGTATATTGCACATACATGTGTACAGTATATAAAGATATATGCGCATACATACACTTGTTTGTGTATAAAGTGTTCCCAGTTGTTGACTTTTTACCTGGAACTAGGGATGAGGGTAAAAGTGAAAGGTATTGGTTGATCACGTTGGACAATGATAGGACACACATATGCGTGTAGGTTGCTTTGATCATGCTCTTGGAAGAAAAAGAAGGGTGAACTGGTGCACAGAGGCTTACTATAAGCGTAGTGTGCCTCTAAGTTAGGAGTGGGATAGAAAATTGTATCAAATTTTTTAAGTTTGTCTTCTTTTCTGAAGTTCTATTATGCATGATGCACCGATATTAGATGTTACGGTCAATTATTTATTACTGGTGGATACAGTACGTGAATGCATATATATACTAGTTAATCTCAGTATCTGATTCTCTGCCACAGTTCTAGTGATTGATGTTCCAAGTACAGCACCTGTCCGTGCAAATTCCATTTCAGATTTTGCTGATCAACCTGAGCCTTCTTCTCCTACCTCAACGGATGGTTGGGGAGAGCTTGAAAATGGAATCCATGAAGAGCATGAAACTGACAAGGATGGGTGGGACGATCTTGAACCCCTTGAACAGCCAAAGCCATCTCCAGCTCTTGCAAACATTCAAGCAGCTCAGAAGCGGCCAGTCTTACAACCTGCTTTGCAGACAAAACAAGGTAGATTATCCATTCAACTGGTAGTTGCTGGCAGTATTTACGATTTGATGGAAGTTGATATAAGCATTGAGTAGTTAACCCAAATCTGGCCCAACTGTTACATAGCCAGAGACTTCACACATGGAATTTCACTAAGCATACATTCCAGGTGTACTATCAAGAAATCTGTAAAGCCTGATAGATTTTTGACTTTGGTCTTGAGTTGGTTTCTTTATCCTAGTCTGGCTTTGACTACAATGGTTGGTGGTTGAAAAACTGATAACTGTTTCAACTACCTCTCATTTTAAGCTTCTGTTATTTGGCATGCCATAGGGATTCAATCAGCTGAAATCCTGGCTAGGACTGTCAATTTTAACTTGGATGTTCTCAGCGATGCCCACGCCATGTTTACATATTTGAGCGTCAGTCCTGGATCATATGTTCAATTTGCTTTTTCAGATAGCTTTCTTGTTTGGCTTTCATTCAATAATTCTCTTTATGTTTTCTTTTCCCCCATCAGTTGCAAGTTCGCGACCGAAAAATACAGCGAAGGTTATCAAACACGATGATGATGACTTGTGGGATTCAATAGCCGCCCCTGCTCCGAAAACAGTCTCAAAACCTTTGAATGTAAAACGAGCTGGGACAATCAACGATGATGATCTCTGGAATTCCATTGCTGCTCCTGCACCTGCGACCAGGGCCCAGCCTTTATCATCTGGTAGAGGCCGAGGAGTGAAGCCTGCTTCTCAGAGTTTAGGTGCACAAAGGAAAAACCGGACATCATAATCTGCAATTTGAACATAAAAAAGGACAGACAGGAGTTTCAGATTTATCTTCTGTACATTTTTTTTTGCTTTTCCAGTGACTTGACTTCCAAATTAATAGAAAACGGATACACGTCACTGTGACTTGTATTTGCAGTCTCTGATGATAGTCTTTGACTTGTAATATTATTCTTTTATTTGTTTGAATATATATAAAAATATGTTTTTTTTTTCTCCATTCGGTCAAATGTAGGAGTTTCAGTGAAAGAGGCAGATCATAGCATTGTTTCTTTTCCTGTTAAAATTAAAGGAGAACTCTTATCTGCGGTGCAGAATTTATCCCATATGTTGTAAGGTAAATTGACCAGGATATTAATCTTAAAAGGAAAATGCCTGTAGGAGATGGGTAAGGGTCAAGATTAATACTTAAAACAGAGATTAATGGGTAAGATTTATTGCGTGGCTGAATTTTCTCTAAGGATTTTCAACCGGAGATGGGCAAATTGTACTGGAGGTTCTTTTGTGCTGATATGTGTCTGGCTTCTATCAAGAAAAAAAACAAAAAGATATATGCTTGGTTTCTTTTCTTCGGAGGTTTTCTTTCTGAGATTTGAAAAGCTTTTTCCTTTCTATTATGATTTCTGTCCTTAAGTATCGTTTAAGAGATGGGTGTGACTGGCTTTCTTGTAGAAGTACTCAAGCTAAGTCTCAAACACCTTTTGTTACTCATGTCCTAGAATTGGGTTGCAAGTTTGATTTGAACGAGGCAGTTTACAGGAATCCTGCAATGCAGCTAACGCTAGTTCAGAATCCAAAACCGGAAAATTTTGGAGAGAAGAAAGTAAACTGTTCAGTGTCCCTGTTACCAATCGGTCACCCATGTGGGACCCCATGCACGAAACTTGTCTTGCATGGTGGCACATGGTCTCCATGCATGACACTTTGCCCTGCATGGTGACACTCAAAGAAGGTTGAGGAGAGGCTATCTCCTCCCTCACTTCTACACCAAAAAAAGAAAGAGCTTCTCTCTCTTTATAAAATTGTCTCCCTTCTTTGGACATTTGTAGGTGATTCTCTCTTAGAATACTCCACCACCGAGAATAATTTTTAGAGCTTTGACAGTTGGGGCATATCAAATACCTTCAAGCATTCAATTTCGGAGATGCTAGGTATACCGAAATTCCATTTGATTTTTCACTGTGTATATAATATTTTCAACATTGGCATTAGAGCCATGCTAGTTGTTTTCGTGATATTAAGGTTTTCCTCCCCAGCTGTTTGTTGAAATACCAGAAAAGTGCCAAATATATTTTTGGGTCTCTAACTTAGCATTAGCCAAGATAGGGTCCTCGGCCTTGGCCCCTAACCAATGCCCAGACCCCTCACAAGTGCAAACTTGTGAGTACCCGCGGTAAGCATTTGCCTCAAAGATAATGCTCGATTGACCGTCCCATTGAGGTACTCTTCTTACTCGAGCCAAAGAAAAGGAAAAGACAGAAAATTAAAGAAAGATGGATGGTTGAGAAGGTGAAGGAATAGAACCACACGCCTTGGCTAGGTTGGGTTGACACCCGAAACTAGCTAGACGATGAGGCTTTGCAAGCCTTACACTTGTAGAGTCTAACTTTAGATATAAGCCCAGTATTGATAGATAAGCAAGCCTAAGCCACCCAAGGATGACCTAGAACCCGATAGGCATAACAAAGATGAGAAGACCAATGCTCAGCAGACCCACAACCAAGGTAAATATCCTTACACTTATCAATGAACCTGAATCATCGTCAAGAGGTTGGTTAAGTAACGAGAGACCCACGCTTGCCACAAGTAACCTTCCGCTCTTCAAAGACCTTCGGCTACCTTGTCAAGGAATTGGCTCGAGGTACGAAAGAATCATGTCCGCATTGAGAATCATTTCCTAAGACAATGTACCTCTAGGGGAGGGATCACCACTTGCCCCTTAGTTTCCCTCATAGGGCAGAACCACGACTAGGTGAGAGTCTAACATGAAAGAACCACGTACATGCTAGCACAAGGGTGGTGACAGGGGGCTACCTGCACCGATAAAAGGCATGGAGAGGTAATTGGATGCCTTACAATGGTTCCATGTAGGGGTATATATAGTACCCCCATAGGCTTGGGCGACAAGGGCTTTCCTTGTAGAGGGAAACCTTGCTTGCCACACAAAAACATATCTCCTGAAATCTCCTAAGATCAAGCAAAGGCCAAAAGGAAATATCTTGAAATAATCTTCCTTGGTGGCCAAAAATTGGCTAAATGAGAGCCAATCAATCAAAGATTGATTTGCCCTTATTGACTCTAATGTGGCCGGTCTTATGCTTCCATATTGGGAGCAAATGTCAAATGCCACCTAAGCACAAATCTCCTAATATCAATCGAGGATCAATCTTCCCAAAATGGGACCATGATTGTTTCCTTAATTGACTCAAGCCAACATGACAATGTTTTGACATAAAAGCAAATAAAGATAACACCCATTAAATGAGGGATTTGGCCATATAGGGATGTGTTGCCCTAGTTGATTCTTCATTGCCGCCCATGGTGGTTGTCGTCGATGTGCTCCGTTGTCGCCATCGCCACTCCACCACCTTGTGGGGTGGTGATGTCAATCAACTCCTTGTGGCTTCCCGGATCCTTTGAAATCAACCTCTCATGTGCTCCACCGCCTCCAGTGGCCTTGGGGTGGTGCTACCAATTTTCACCTCTCGGTCTTGGGAATCTCCCCGAATCAACTCCTCATACGTATATGATGGCACTGCCGTGGCTGATGGCCATGTGGTGGTGCCATCAATGTGCTCTGCCAACCATCCTGAGTCTTCTAGCATTATCGCTCCATAGGCCCATCCTATGTCATGCTGCCACTCAGTGTCTTGGTTGGTTTCATCTGCAAGCATTGGCCTTGTCAAGTTGCCTCCATGAATGCCATAAGCAGGCCTCCTCGCCCCTAAGGCCTTGCCAAGCATGCTTGCAAGTCTTGTTGCCTCAGGGTCTTTAGATGGGTTCTTGTCAGTGCTGCTATTGGCGCTGGTGTACGCTCAAGAGGTCACAGTGGCGTGAGCCTAGAAGGTTCGTGAGACTGAGTTATGATTTATGAATTGCATATTAAATTACTTTTACACTATGTGCTTTATGAGTTATCATTTATCTTGTGAATATTTATTTGGCAAATGAATATATGACTGAATCACTAATACACTTGTATGTTTGATACGCTACGCATATGTTTTTGATGTAAGCTTGTCCGGTAGCCTTAGTAAGAATTGTTGCTTTTAGCAAGTGGCGCAACAAGCTATTAATGACAAGTGCTAAGGCCACTATCCATTATCAGAGAGTGGAAGTATGGTGGAGTTGAAAATAAATTTTCCTCTCATATAAGATTTTCCACGAAAATTAGGTTAAAAAATAATACTCGGACAATGTGGCGCAAGAGATGATTAGAAAGCTTAGCGAATTTTTTATTTTGCGACATGTCTCAATTTTATTTTATTTTTGAAATAGATTAGTACAGCAAAATATCTAGATATCTATAACTAATAATACTCCTTTGTGAACGATTTTGTTTTAATTAATGAGAAAATTGAATGGAGATAATTATGACATATGGCATCGAAAGATCCAATATTTTTTTTGAAGAGGTCATGGAGACCTTGACCCATTCAATGACTGAGCCGACAAAAGGTGATACCGAAGATCACTAGAGGGAACTTGGTGCCTATGAAAAATGGTGCAAGAATGATCGTAGTTCGCACTGTACTATTTAAGCAGCATGCATGCCAATTTGATAGGTGAGTTTGAGGAGTATTCAAGATCGAAAAAACTGTGGAATGCATTAAAGTTAAAGTTTGGTGGTACTTCACCCACTAGACTGTGTGTATTGACAATGACGTTTGACTCCTATAAGGCGTGCTCTAGCCACACAATGAAGTAGCATCTTAGGGCAATGTCAACTATGATCCGCAAACTCAAAAATTGCTTGAAACAATCTTACAGATGAGCAGCAGGTCTAAGCGGTGATTCGTTCACTGCCAAGCTCTTAGGAGACAATGAGCCAGAATTTGATGCACAATGAGAATATAAAAAAATTTGATGATGTTGTGCATCATCTAGAACTGGAAGTTGAACAATTGGATGCTATCAGGCCAAATAGTTCGACATATACAGCTGAGTCAGGTTCGCGAAAGGCATTCAGGCCTAAGCACAAGAATTTAAACTCAACTCTCCAACAAGGTGTTGGCAATGGATCAACGCCTAAGAAAGCAAGGACTGTCAAGCGCAAGACAGGAAAATGGGCTGGAAAAAAGGACAAGTAAAATTGGTATAGTTTAATTGAGAAAAGGGTCATTTCATGATGGGCGTGCTTATGAGCGAAGTGACATTTATTTTTTGGCAATTAAAGCAGACCATTTTGGACATATCCTTTTTTTTCCAGCGCGTTTTCTTGTCTTGCGCTTGATAGTCTATGCTTTCTTAGGTGTTGATCCACTGTCAGCACCTTGTTAGAGAGTTGAGTTCAAGTTCAAGTTCAAGTTCTTGCACTTGGGCCTGAATGCCTTGTTCAAACTTGACTTAGTTGTATATGAGGAACTATTTGGCCTGATAGCATCCAATCGTTCAGCTTCCAGTTCTAGATGACGCACAACATCATCAAATTTTTTTATATTCTCATTGTGCATCAAATTTTGGCTCATTGTCTCCCAAGGGCTTGTAGTGAATGAATCATGGCTTGGATACTCTTCGAATTCACTTATCAGATCGTCTTGCAGGCTGTTTTACATAGTAAAGCGTACACTGCGATCTTTCTTGCACCATTTTTCATAGGCAACAAGTTCCTTATGGTGAACTTTTGTATCACCTTTTGCTAGCTTAGTCATTGAATGGGTTAGGGTCTCTAAGACCTCTTGATTGTCTAAAACATACTGGATCTTTCAGTGTTATGTCATAATTATCCTCATTCAATTTTTCCTTTTAATTAAATTAGCAACGATATTCTTTGAAGCCATCTTACTACAAAATGATGTGGAAAGAGAGATTATTATTCACACATACCTAGAAATTTTGCAATGTCAAATAAAAATAATTGAAACACGTTGCAAGATTGAAAATTCTCTAAGCTTCCCTCCACATTGTCCAATTACTAATTTTTAACATAATTTTCGTGCAAAATATTGTATGGGAGAAAAATTCATTTTCAACTATACCATACTCCCACTTTTTTATAATGGATACCAACCTTGAGATATGTCATTAACAGCTTTTTGGACCAGTTTGTTAGGGACCCTAGTCAATGCCACTAAAACAACTCACCAATTGCCAAGTGGTTTGCACACAACCACACCAATTGATCGTCCTAGACTGTTCTAGGTAACACACGAGCTCAAAATAGTAGGATCACACACAAAGATGAGGAACTCCACAAGTTGTATTGTGAAATATAACATGATAAAAGGATTTTTAGTCCTAAGAACCGCAAGATAAACATGACTAAGGATTAATAGTCCTTAGAACCATAAGATAAATTGTCAAAGGGTTAGTAGCCTAATTCTGCCTGAGCCAAGAAGGTTACTAGCCTCCAAAACAGAATATCCAAATTGGAGTACTAGCCTAGAATGAATCCAAAGTTGTTGACTTTTGTGTACAATCGATATTTTGATGATTTCAATCGAATAGATTAAGTTTATAAAATGGATAACTTCAAAGCCAAATGTATGTTTCATCAAAGAGCCAAAGACTAGAAGATTGAAGATCAAGAAGATGCAAAGAGCTCAAAAGTGAAGATTCAAGACCTTAGGGTATAAACGTTGTAAATCTTTACTTCACTTTTGACAAGGATTTGAATCACTCACTTGCATATCTTTCAAAACGTGCATAAACTGTTTTACCTCTTGTTTGAAAGATTAAAATGTTTTTAATGTTTTCAAGACACTCCAAACAAATTTTCAAACCTTTTTATATACTTATGAGAAGTTAGTCCTTAAAATTGAGTGTTTAAAATTGGTCAAAAATATGATTTTAAATGAACTGGGCTATGTGCTTAAGTTGAAGAGGTCGACCGGCAGGCGAAGTAGTCCACCGGTATTTAACCGCTTGGTATAGCGATCGACCGATTGATTTTGTACATAGATCCGTTAAGCTTATGATAATATGACCGTTGGGTAACGGTAACTTGAAGCGGTCAACCGGTTCATGTAGCGGTCGACCAGCTTGTTTTAACAGACGACACCCGAAGGTTATAAATGACTAGTTTTTACATGTGGCCTATAAATACACCTTCATAACGTCCAAAATGAGTACACAACGACGACATATCATTTAGATCACTTGAGAAATATTTCAAACCTTCATATTCCATATTTCTCATATCATTCACACAAAACACACTTTCATATCTTTGTCTTCGTGTGAATCAAGAGATAGAGCTTTCCACTTTCATATCCACTCTGTGAGATAGTCTATTCTTGTAATCTTTATATCAAGAGAGGTGAGCTTGTTCACTAAAGAAGAAGCTTAGAGAGGGCATATCTCAAGCTTGCTTAGGTTGTGAGTGGTGCGCCCGACAAACCATTTGGGTTGTGAGTGTTGATACTAGAAAAAATATTTGTACGGTTCTCCAGCACCCGGAAAGCAAGAGTGTATGCTATTTGGAGAATAGTGAGAAAACCTCAAGGCTCGGTGAAGGAGCTTGAGGGGCGGATGTAGGAGGGTTTGTCGAACCACCTAAAAATCACGTGTTTACTTCTCTAAACCCTTCTCTTTATATTTAACACTTATTTTATACTTGTTACATATATATACTGAAGCTAAATTATTATTTACTTTGCAAACACGACTTTGGGGGTTAAAAGAGAAATTTTTTAGAAACCCAATTCACCCCCCTCTTAGGTTGCCTTAATCCTAGGACTTACACAAGTGAAAAAAGTTGTTAGCCCCGAACATCAAATAGCATATACGTGTCTATGCTCGGCCAAAAGTCACAAATGCTCATAGGCTCTTGGAATCTCTAATGTTTGAATCAATGACTCTCTAATACCCCTAAGATATGCCTTTATAGGGCTCTTTAGGCACTAACTCTATCTCTAGATGACTCATAAATGCATCTCCTAAAGTATAAGATTATATCCCTAAAATCTAGGAGATTACATTCCTTATTCAAATAACCTAATCCTAGATCACTTTCAAATTGTCTCTCCTAGAGTTTAGGAATCTATTCCTAAAATCTAGGAGATTTGAATTACATCTCTTATTTAAATATAAACACTCAAACTCTAATCTATTGGACGGTAGAAGACAATACTAAAATATAATGGATTAGAATTACAAACCTTATTCAATTACTGCTATAGTTTGTCTCTAAAATCTAGGAGAATTGAATTCAAATAAAACTCAAAATAAGACAACTTTTACTTGAGATAGACTTCCCTAAAATAACGCCACATCTAGCAACCATTAGGGTCTCTTCATTGGTCCCATTGATGGGTTCCTTTTCACCCTTCGCCTCACACGCCTTAGCTTCTCCCTTGCCTTAACTTGAGTGTCTCTACCTCGGTCTTTATCACAATCACTAACAACAACATTTCTTACTAAGGTTATTAATAGAACAACTATTATCCCGATTCATAGTAGGCTTTTGAACTAATTACTGAAAGGAACAGTTCATACAAGGGCTACCAGACTGGCTTTCTCACTATGTTAAAGCCATTATTTTCACATAAGCTCATGCAACATTTTTTTTAAAAAAAATGTGCTCATTAAGCATAGTACACTTACATTTCATGTTATATATTCATTGCCAAAATAAACATTCACAACATAAATTATAGCTCATAAAGCACATATCATAACAACATTTTAATATGCAACTTACAGATTATAAATCAGTCTTGTGACCCTTCTAGGCTCGCACCATTGTCGCCTCTCGAATGTACAACAACGACAATAGCAACACCCATTGGGGAAGCTAATGCCAAGTTAGAGACCCAAAAATAAATTTGACATTTTACTGGCAGTTCAATAAACAGTTGGGGAGCATGACCTTAGTAGCATGAATACAACTAGCATGACACTGATTCAAATGTTGGAAATATTATACGCACGAAAAAAAATCAAAATGGGATTTTGGTATACCTAGCATTTCCGAAATCGAATACTTGATGTTGTTTATAAATCACTTCCTATCTGGTGCGTAAGGTAGCATCCACTGTTGAGACTTGGGTAGCTTTTGTTTCAAGGTAACAACCACATAGGTAGTTGCTTATAAACCACTTCATAAGGTGTTAACTTAGTAGAAGCATGAAATTAGTGTTGTGCCACCATTCTGCTAATGACACCCATTGAGACCAATCCCATGGTCTATCACCCACAATGCACAATAAGTAATTCTCCAAGCACATGTTCACTATCTTGATTTATCCATCTGTTTGGGGATGATAGGTTGTACTGTAAGACACTTTGGTACCCTGAGCCTAGAAAAGTTTCAAAAATTACTGGTGAAGGTGGGGTCCTAGTTTAAAATAAGGGAATTTAGCAGTTTGGCTCTTGAGTTTCAATCTATTTTATTTTTTAGTCCGTGAGTTTAATTTTTTTAAATATTAGTCATTGAGTTTACATTTTTTTTACGAAATGGTCATTCCATTTAGGATCCATTTGTTTCCCTAACGGAAGAACTACATTAGCTGATAACTCAGAAGCTGATGTGGTAAGGGAAATTGGCATTTTAGTCCTTAGGTTTTATGTCGTTTTATTTTTTAGTCCTTAGGTTTGATTTTTTCAAACTTTAGTCATTGAATTTATATTTTTTGACGAAATAGCCCTTCCGTCTGGAATTACTGTTCAATTTTCGAAATACAAATTTTCGGACTTGGATATTTAATAATAACCTATCATTTTAAATTTTGGCAATTTGAACAACACGTTTCATAGGACTAAAAAATATTCGAAATGCAATTTAAATCCTAAAAAATCTACAATTTTTGTTAAAACTCTAACTCTTGAATAGGAAAAAGTTCTAAAAGTTAAAAATATATTTATTTTTTAAAAAATAGAATATGAGTGTTTTCTCCTCTTTTAGTATTTTCAAATTCTTTCTTGTCTATATATACTTTGTATTATCTCTACAGTGTCTAGTGTCTGCATACTCAATTTTTAACAACTATAAACGCGTGTTATATATATAAAAAAACTTGAGAATATTTTTCATAATTTTAATTATATTTATATAAAAAATAAATATAATAATAATAATATAAAGTTCTTTGATTGGTTTGATCCTCACATCTGCTCTCGTGGTATGGAAGTAAGATCGTATTTTACAAAGAAAATCAAGAACCTACAAGGCCTAATAGGCTGAGTTGTCAGCTGATGTGGTCCTTCTCAAATTTTAGTACATGTTATTTACTGTTATTTATTCAAAACCACAAAACTGAGACATGATGTGTACTATTGAGTTGCATAAAGCATGTGGATTCTTTGATTGGTTTGATCCTCGCACCTACCCTCGTAGTATGGAAGTAGGATCATATTTAGGGGTGGTTAACGGTAGTGTAGGTGACAGTTTGACAAAAATCGTCACCGCACCGCCAAGGCACAATAATCGCCATTGCCGGTGACGGTATTAACGGTAACGGTTATACGATAACCGCTTAAACCGTATAACCGTTGTGCAAAAAAAGTAAGTTTTTTCCTTGAACTTTTTTATTTTTTCACTGTTTTAGACTGTTTAAATTTCCGACATAATATTATAATCAATAATCATATCAAATGGATAAATATCATAACATATTCAAATATAATATCATAATCATTAACAATCATAACAAATATAAAGTGGTCCAAAAATATAACATAATATCATATTCAAACATAAAGACTAAAGTCTAATAAAAGTGTCCAACAATGTGACATAAACCAACTAACATATTCCAACAAAAGCCCAACAAAAGTATGTCACATAATCAATAATTATCTCAAGTCTCAACTATGAGTGGTTAACGGTAGTGTAGGTGACGGTTTGGCGAAAACCGTCAACGTCACCGCAATTGACGGAAGCACATATTTGACACCATCACCGCACCGCTAAGGCACAATAACCACTCTTACCGGTAACGGTAGTGATTTTAGCGGTTAAAATGGTAACCGCCGGTGCAAATGAACACCTCTAATCATATTTTACAAAGAAAATCAAGGACCTATAATGCCTAATTCATACGCTGAGTTGTTAGCTGATGTGACCCTTTCCATTAGGAAAACAGACGAATCCTTGATGAAAGGGCAATTTCGTAAAAAAATGTATGCCTAAGGACTAAAATTTGAAAAAAATTAAACTCAAGGACTAAAAAATAAAACGACGTAAACTCCAAGGACTAAAATGCCATTTTTTCTTACCATATCAGCTGGTGAGTTGTCAGTTGATGTGGCTATTCTGTTAGGGAAACAAACGGATCCCTGACGGAAGGGCCATTTCATAAAAAAATGTAAACCCAAGGACTAAAATTTGAAAAAATTAAACACAAGGATCAAAAAATAAAATGAGGTAAAACCCAAGGACTAAACTGATAAATTCCCTTAAAATAATGAATTGTGGTAGTCCATGGAGCTTAAATACACGAGCCATAAAACGTCATAGCCACTTTAGAGGCAGTGTAAGGATGTGATAGAGGAATAAAATGTGCATAGTTCAATTACGATAACCTATCTACTACCACATAAATAATAGAATACTCTTGTGATAAGGGTAAGCCCCCAATAAATTCCATTGTAGTATGACTCCAAATACGCTCTGGAACTCATAAGGGTTGCAATAAACCCATAGGAGCAATATTCTCATGTTTTGTTCGCTGATAAATGTTGCATTTTGATATACTACTTGATTTGTTACTTCTTACTAGGCCAATAGAACTCTCTACTAGCACGGTGCATGGTTTTATCATACCTTGAATAGCCTCCTATTGGAGTGTCATGTGCATGCTGTATTAGTTTCTCGCTCAAGTTCGTGTTGGCTTACACAAATAACCTGCATTTTTAGGAGAATGTCATATGTAAGATTGTATTTGACTGAGTCTAAGGGTCTGTTTGTTTGCTTCTAAAACTATTATTTTACGTACAAAATTTTCATTGAAACGTTTTCAAGAAAAAAAGTTTCATTTACAGTGTTGGTAATTCTTTTAAAATGTTTTCAAGAAAATATTTTTTTGATGTTTAACATGCTTAATAATTTATGTAATTACATAAGAAAAGTTTAATTACCGTACATGTCCTGTTGTTTACACTTTTCACATTTTAGTCCCTGATGTATCAATTTCATCCGTTGGGTACCTGAGATAAGTTTTTTAGACAAATCGATTATCTGTCCAATTTTCATTAACCAACATACGGAATGATGCTCACATAAATTTTGAATCTCATCTCATCGTCAATCGTAGATTGTCGCGTGGCAAGAAATTTTTTTCTCAAAATTTTAATATTTTACTCTCTAAGGTACTGATTTCAAATTCTCTGAGGTACACGTTTGCAATAAAATTTGTTTCCGTAGTTCAATTGTCGTTAACCAACTATTAGAGAAGTGCCCACATAGCCCGGAAAGAGAAGAATATAAAACTATCATATGCAACCTTCAAATTCAATTTTTATTTAAAAAACTTTACTTTTTATTTACATATAATTTTTTTACAAAAAAATTAATATTTTTAATCGTTTTTGTCTTGGAGGGGCATTTCGGTCATTTTGGATGTCGTTTAACGGCTAAATCAAACGGAAAGAAAGAAATGATTGTTTTTGAAGCATATGAGGCGGACTAAAATATTTTGGAACTTGAGAGAGACGGACTAGTTTTTGCCCATAGATATATGGCGTACTATAATGTTCCAAAAAAAAAAAATTTGTTTACGGAAAATTTGAGATTAGTTTGTTTTCTAGAAAATAGTAAAGCTTTGACAGTTGACTTGAAATTTTTTTAGGGTAAATAGCGCCTCTAGTCCTTGGGGTTTAACGAATTCCCAGAATGGTCCCTGCGGTATTTTTTGTCGTACCCGTACCCTGTGCTTTATAACGTTTCCCATTTTAGTCCTCCCGTCAGTTGGGCCAACGGAAGTTGCATAGGTGGCTGACGGCGTCCACAACAAGTTCATTAAGCAAATGACACGTGTGGAAACTGTTAAATCGTTAAAAGAAAAAAAAAGAAATTGTGAGAAGGAAACAAGTCATTTTATGCCCGCGCAAAACCATGCCCAAAATGGTATTTCGACTTGTAAAAGTAACTAACATAATCACGTGTCATTTTCGAAACCCAAAAGACCCCAAATTTACGAACCCTAGCTTGCGAACAGAAGTCTCCAGATCTGGTCACATCTGCACACGAACCCCTGCAACAAAGAAGCCTAGTTTATAGTCCTTGTCGTCGTTTAACAAAAAAGGCGTGGACGGCTGCCGAAGAACAAAGGAGGCTTAGATTGACGAGATTTCTCTGCAGTGCTTTGTAACGAAAGGTACTCTTTTAATTTTTCTCTGTTTCCAGCAACGTGATACTATGGGATGCTTATTTAAAGTTAAAGTGCAATGCTCTGCGATACTGTCCTTTTCAGGTTGTCGGGAAACCACGATTTCCAGCAACGTGGTACTATCCTTATGAACGAAATAATAGAATATTTTAGGGGCATGTATGATTTGTGATGGTTATTTAAAGTTAAAGATGATAGTGATGAGGATTTTAAGGTGCAATGTGATATTTTAGGGGCATGTATGAATTGTTGGGGGACCACAATTTCCATTGTCTGAATTTCCCGAACCAAGTGGTCCCTATTGGCTGGGTGTTTTGTTGACGTTTTAGGTGAATTTAAAATGTGGTCATTATTAAAGTGGTCACCTCTTTGTTTTGACTCGGTTTTGCAAATATTGTTTGGGGGACTAATGTAATCGTCCTTGTGGTCTTCTAATGACCACACTTTAGTCCTGGTGGTTTTGTAACTTCTTGATTGTATGTGTTTTGACCCATGCTTGACCTGTGTCTACTAGAAAGGAAAAGACTAAAAATGATGGAATCAAAATCTGTGTGTAACTTCTTGATTGTATGTGTGTCAAGTTTTCTAAAAAGCATGTCGTGTTATTTCTGGCTCAAGTGGCATCATCACCCTTTTATTTATCTTAACTTGTTATTTCCAAAGAAAAACGTGTAATATATGTTAACAATATCGATGACAGTTACCTTATAACATGACTATTTATTTGTTTGTAGATGTTGAAAGTTGTTTTGCACCATGGAGGCAAGTTAAGTTGGGTCTCTGGGAACTATGATGGGGGAGAAGTTGTGCTCGCAGGAAACTTTGACCCAGATTCTCTATCTGTGACACATCTGTGGACATTTATCAAAAATGATTTGAAGTATCATGAGCCTGTGGAGTTATGGTGCTACTTTGACGGGGAACCCTTTGAGAAGAGGATAAATTCACTTGAAAACGACGCTGATGTCTACAAGGTGATTTCACGCATTACTCGAGAGGGGCATGATACATTGAGAATATTTGTGGAGCACAAGCCAAGTGTGGCAGATGTTGTTCCTTTAGAACTTATGCAGCTCACTTTTGAGGGGGGAGGGAGAAGCACAACAAAATGTTGCTGATGGGGATTGTGAGGGGGAGGGTGAAAGGGTGCACATTAACGAGGGTGAGGAGGATCATGGTGATGATGAGGCAGATTACGTTAACGAGGGTGAGGAGGATCACGTTGATGATGAGGCAGATTTTGAAGGGCTGGATAATGCTGGAGTGGTAAGAGAGATGAGTGATTTCGAAGAGAGTGATGATGAGATCCCTGAATTGTTTGGTTACCCACCTGGTGTTAATGCTGAGGAAGTGCGGGCTGCAGTAGAAAAGGGTAGAGAAAAGGCCCAAGGAAAGAGGCCAGCAGTTGAGCAAAAAAAGGTTCAAGTTGAAGCGAGTGTTCAAAAAAGGAAGAATGTCATGGAATGGTTTGGTACAGGATCAAGATGTGGAGCTGATGTTGAGGATCCACATGTTGAAGATGACGGTTCTGATACTGAGGTTTCTGAAAGTATGAGTGAGGGTGACGGGGATGACAGTGATGCTTGCAAGAGAAGAAAATGCAAAGAGTTTCGAGAAGAAGAACTTAAAGGGAGGGTCCACTTGGAGCGATGACTTAAGTTTAGAGACATTGACTTATTTAAGGAGGCTTTAAAACTGTATGGGATTCAGAGGCATTTTGACTTTAAGTACATTAAGAATGACAAGACACGATGCACAACAATTTGCAAAAGGGGTTGTGGTTGGAAGATACATGTTGCATTCACCTACCTAAAGGAGTCCATCCAAATAAAAACTTTCAAGTCCCATCATCAATGCGGTGCCCACCACAAGAACACGAAGCTTGACTATAAGTTCATTGCTGCGAAGTACCTGGAAAGTATTAGAGATGATCTGAACATGCCACCCACGGCCTTGGGAGGGCATATTCAGAGGGATTTTCACGTCTTCGTTTCCAAAAATCACATGCCACCCACGTCCTTGTGTTTTGTAATGCCATGATGGAGGATGGGAAGTATTAGTGGTGCTGGTTTTTTGATTTATGTAGTATTACAGATAATGTAGTATTGCATTTATGTATGCAGATTATGATATAAGAAGTTTTTGTGGGTTGTTTTGATGTTCACAGAATTTTAATTCTGTTTCGGACCTTTACAGATTGTGTGTTGATATATGCAGATGATTAAATAAGCATACATTCGAGCTTTATAGAATGCTAGAAACCAGATATCCAAATATGGCATTAAATAACCATATATTCGACTTTTACAGAGTGGTAGCAACCAAATAGACATTTGCCCAAGTGCAATGCTTAACAACTAGGATCACATGAGCGGCCTCACAAAATGATATCACAAAATGGCATTTGCCCAAGTGTTACAATATCCATACAAAATGATTAAATCATTTCATTACACTTTCAGGAACCTAAACATACATTTAACTACAAGCCAACCAAATACAACATATAAACAACCATGATCCAAACAACAACACTTTCAGCTGCCTCTGATTTGCCTTCATTTTACTAAACTCCTCCCCCATTATCTTCATGACCTCCTCCATGTGCTTGATTCTCCTCTTTCATTATCTTCATATCATCTTCCATGTGCTTAATCTTCTCCTCCATGATCTTTATATTTCTCACCATGATGTCTTCCTCACGTGCAGAATTAGGGGGGTCAATCCACTGAAAGAAATTACAGGCCAAATGCCTCTGCACAAATAACAAAAAATAGGTTCAAAAAATCTTAGATAAAATTAGGATATGGCATTTTAACTACGTAAAGGAAGGCACGTATAGGTTCAACCAAACTTGGTTGTGCTAGAGAATGCACGTATAGTACAACACCTCAAACACCTCCAATCTTCCTGCAACAATGAACCCTATCACAGGTTTAACCCTATCACTTACTTCTACCTAAGTTACTTCTACTCACAGAATAGCTAAATAATTCAAGAAAGGAACTACTAATCAAAATTATATAAATCAAAGGCAGCAATTACATAACCAGCTACAACAACAACAAACAAATGCTAACCAAAATTATATAACGAGCAACAGATAAGTGCTAACCAAAATTATATAACCAGCAACAGACAAGTGATAACCAAAGCACACATAAATCAAAGGCTAAACAAACTCACCTCACTACTCTTCGAGTATCGACAACAGCCGATGAATCTTCTGCATGGGTTTCCCTCCGTCTTACTTGTCTTCGCCCTTGCCTTTAACCTACAGAAGCACAATCGCGAGTCTGCGTCCAACTCCACCTCCGCTGATGCCACTCCACCATGGCTACCGTCGCTCACAGAGGAAGAGGCTGCTCTCTTCGACATCGCTGATGAATTTAAAGGAATCAATTCAGAAAGATTTCGAGATGGGTTAGGGTTCTTGAGCGTTCAGAAGCCTATCGAATCTAATTTGGGGATTTCTCCCCTTCGCTTTGGTTTTTCGTTGCTTTTGACGTTGAAAGGGTCTAACTAACAAAACATCTGACGTGTTCATTTAATCCGCTGTGTAATGACGTGGTTCGTTCAATCTGTTTTTTCTTTTAACGATTTGACATTTTCCACACTTGTCATTTGCTTAATGGACCTGCTGTGGACGCCGTCAGCCACCTATGCAACTTCCGTTGGCCCAACTGACGGGAGGACTAAAATGAGAAACGTTATAAACCACAAGGGTACGGGTAGGACAAAAAATACCGCAAGGACCATTTTGAGAATTCGTTAAACCCCAAGGACTAGAGGAGCTATTTACCCTTTTTTTTACTTTAACCTCGTTTTCAAGTGCTTGCAAAATACTGGAAAACAAGTAAAACAAAATTTGTAATTTGTTTGACAAGTAAACAAACGGACGCTAAGTCTAATTTCTCTAATTTAGCTAACAACTACTGAGTTTAGTCATCCTAATAGCTCACTTTAAGATCATCCAACCAAGTAGTGGTGAGAAAAGTAATGGATAATAAGATTATGTCAGAGGGACTTTCTTCATTTCTTGACAAAACATCTGCTACTTTGTTCTCCCTGCCCATTTTATACTTTACTCTAAAATCATACCCAAACAATTTAGTCAACCACTTCTGTTGAAAAAGTAACCCTTGGAAAAGAAATTGCTGATAGGGTTGTGTTAGAGGGACTTCCTTCCTTGACAATGCATCTGCTACTTTGTTCTCCCTCCCTCTTTTATACTTTACTCTAAAATCATACCCAAGCAGTTTAGTCAACCACATCTCCTGAAAGTGGTGTCCCAATCTTTTGCTAAAAGAGATGCTTCAAACTCTGCTGGTTTGTTCTCAATGTAAAAGTTTGTTCAATTAAGTAAGGATGCCATTTATAAACTGTTAAAACCACTGCTAGTAGCTCCTTTTCATAGGTTAACATGATTGTTATCTTTCCCTTAAGGGTTTGGCTAAAATAAGCAATGAGTCTCCCACCTTACATCAAAACTGCCACAATCCTAACTATACTAGCAACATATTCTGAAATAAAAGGGCTAGAGAAATCTGGTAAGGCCAGAACTAAAGGTTCAGTGACTGCAGTTTTGAGATTTTGTAAAGCATCAGTAGCTGCAGTAGTCCACTCATAAGTACAGCAGTTAATGGGACTGTAATCAATCCATACCCATATATAAATTTTCTACATTAACCAGACAACTTGAAAAATCCTCTAAAGGACTCTAAAGCAGCGGGGAGAGACTAATCTAGCTTGGATTAGATCTTAGAGGGATCTGGCTTCACTCTCGTATCAGAGACTATGTAACCTAAATAATCCACTTCTCGACATTCAAATTTGTACTTGAATTTTTTTGCATACAACTTATGCTTTCTTAGGGTCTCTAGGGTCACCTAAATGTGTTGCAAGTGCTCAACCAAGTTTTACTATAAATCAGAATGTCATCAGAGAAAACCAACAAAAAATTTCTTAGGAAAGGTTTAAAAACCTCATTCATGAGACTTTGAAAAGTAGAGGGGCATTGGTCAAGCTGAAAGTTATGACTAAAACTCATAATGTCCCTCGTGAGTTCTAAAAATTGTATTAGGAATGTACTCAGGTTTGAATAACTTCATGAACTAGAATGACATTTTCTTGAATAAAACGATGAGGGACAAAAGTCGCTTGCATATGGGAAATCAGTTTGGAAAGTAAAGGTCATAGTCTTCCAACAAGAATTTTGAAATTACTTTATATAGAACATTACACGGACTTATCGGTCTATAATGGGACACCAGAATAGGGTTGTCTCTTACAGGAATAAGACCAATATTGGTATGGTTGACCTCTTGAAGGAGATGAAAAAACGATGGACAACAGAGATAATGTCAAATTTGACTGTCCCAATATTTCTGATAAAAGATGGCGCAGTGTTTGGACCCAAGGCCTTCGTGGCCCCAAGTCCTCTAATAGTCTGCCATATCTCATCTGCAGAGGGGATTGCGCATAAAACAAAAATTTCTTCAGCTGTTATTATAGAAGAAATGAGCTCCTCAAAATCATGGCCAGAAGACGAGTAGATGAAGAGAAATGTTGCTGAAAAGCACAACAAAAATAATTTTCAATATCATTACTATTCTCAAGCCAATATCATTCCGATTTGAAGCTTTCTGAATCTCTCACCCCTCATGTCGAGAAGTTATTGGAAAGGCTTGGAACACTCGGTATAATAACTCTGTTACATACCAAGTGTGTAGTAAAATTAAAGCCTTAAAGGTGGAGCTGAGGAAGTGGAATAGAGATTGCTTTAGCAGAATTCAGGAGAATATTAAACATTTGCAAAATGAGCTTGTCCGAATCTAATCCTTGGACCCCAATCCCCAACCTGCAGAACTTGAATGGCTGTCCCATCGTGAGCTCCAGAAATTTCTCAAGCACAAAGAGACACTTTGGAAATCTAAATCTCGGGTCCAATGGCTTGCTACCTGTCCTCGATAGTTCCAATGCAACAACCTCATGCTGTTTGGGGGGGGCTTGATAAGGCCCGCCTCTCCGACCACCAGTGAGATGCTACGTAGGTCATTTAACTTCAGAGATTCTAATGACACTTTCCCTTTGCAAGAACTGAGCTTTCTTCATCCCTCCAGAGAAAACGACGAATAGGAAATCGGGTCCTGAGACTTCAGTCGAGTTTTGAGAGCTGCAAGGGTGCAATCTTCATGAAACTCTTTTGCTAGGTCTTTCCTCAAGCAGGTGTGATGAGAAATGGAAGGGTTGAGACCCAAGTCATTCTAGGTGTTCGTCCGTAGTCACGTTCAACCAATATAGGAGATGTAAAAGGAACTGACAACACTTCAGAGGTCAAGGATGGATCTTGGCCCCATTAAATAAGGTGGGTGATGGTTTAGAAAGGACTAGTGGATGAACTGTGCTTTGAATGGTTAGTTACTTGTGGGACCAAGGCAGATAAGGGAGATTCAAGATAGCTCAAGGCTCCACTATTAATGGGCCCAATTTCGGGTAAGTCCTCAGGATGGTAAACTTCCTCACGACCCTAGGCTTGGAGGACCAGTTTGAGGTTAGTTTGCTTAGGGCTCCGATTAGGACAGTCCGAGGGCTTTGTGTTACAATCAATGGAAGGCTCAAAAGGGTGACATGTTGCCAATTGTTTGTCTTTGTTTTCCCCTCTAGTTGTAGTTTTTATATTTATTATTATATTAGGTAATATGTTGTGGCATAAGATGTTACACCGTTATTATTAAGTGACATTGTAGAAAAGTCATGTCAATGGTTAATGAATCAAATGTGGGGAGTATTACTTTTCAGTTCCTTGTACACTTTATATTTTGCTCTAGACCGAGGTACATATTTATGTACAATAGATCTATACTTGTTGTGCCTTTATTATATAGGATGATGTACTCAGTCATTGAAGTGGCGACCTTAAGCAAACGAGTGAGTGCACTGTAAGCGTACATGCACTGAACGAGATCAAATATGAATACCTTCTAGAAGTGACCATTGATGTTGAGAAGATATTCAACACAATTTGTTTATGTTATCCTTAGACTTGAGAGGTTTGTGCAGATTTGTTTATTGAGTGCTTGTATTCTGACCGAGTCATTTGGTGACGATCTTTCTAAGTCAAATATTCCAAATAACGTCAGGTCTTGTGCATGATGAATAAGTTTATAAAAATGTTCAATAAGGAATCTATCATTCTCTTCGAGAGATAGTATATGTTGAACTCGAGAAAATAAATCTCTGGACAGAAGAATTTTTGTGAAAATATTTTTCGAAATTAATATATTATATGTATTTATTTGGGAAGCAATTTGAGAGTCCAACGAGTTAAAGATTATATAATTAATAATTATATGAGCTAGAGATTATATCAATTATAATATTCTGGTCCTATTAGCTCATATGGAATATAATATGGTGGAAGAATAAATAAATGATTATAATTGTTAGCAAAAAGGATTTCACAAATCAATCTCAAATTATCGAGGGTGAATTGTAATATGTTGATGAACATGATTACAATTAGTAGAAGCCTAAAATTCAGAATTAAAGAATATAAGAGAGTTAATGAAATTTTTTTTTCATGTGATTCTACGACCGAGATCTGAGATCTCTAACGATCTCACGCACTATCACAGCTAGGGTTTCATATATAAGGATAGCTATGATATAGTCTACCCTAATGAACTAATCGTTAGTTTGAGAGTCGGCCATCAGGGCTCAGAAAATCGTACGACAGTTGTGAGCGTGGAGAGGAATGATGCAGAACACTTGAGCTGCTATTGTGAAATTCTCAAGCTTATGAGATCGACAAGAACCTGAAGATTATTGAAGAATTCTCGAAGAATAAAGAGAATTTGTAGGTTAATTTTTCCGCCGTTGTAACTTTCATTTACATATTTACATGTTAAGGCTATTAAGTATTGTCAAACTGGACAATACCATCTGTGTGCACGAAGAATGACAATATCTCTTCAGAAACCAAAGAAACAAAAAAAAGTTTACCTGCCAACAAGCAGTGGCGTATCTAGGATGTAAAATGAGTGGGGTCGAATTTCTAAGACAAAATTACTAAAAAAAAAAATTCCACATAATGTAAAAAGTTTCTTAAAATTACAATATCGCAAATTAAGAACAAATAACATTAAAAATAATGAAATATGGGGGCATTTATACCCTTGATTCTTACTGCATTTGCAATTCTGCAGTGGAAGACTGAAGAGTAATAGCCTTAATGCAATAGCATTTAGACAAAGTTAATGACATTTCTCCAATTTCATCTGCCTAGTACCATCTAAGCCTTTGATCATTCCAGTTCTTCTTTTCGTTCCCCATAAGCATAATCAGCGAAGAAAAGAAATAGAGGACCTAAAGAAGCTCAGACACCTAAAATGAAGCTATCTGCTCGATTATGTCTGGGTTGGCATGTGATTCTCTCAAGTTTCAGTTGAATCAAGCAATGAGATGTTTAATCCCACCAAAACTACTATCCAAGACACCATTCTTTATTCCAAAACATTAGGAAACTTTATTTGTAATCGAGATATAAAGTAAGTGACACTTGGATGAGATAAAATTTACAAACAACAGCATCATTACTGCATTAGGCAAATTGATGTTGTAACATAAGTGAAATAAGTGACACTTTGATTCACCAGCATCATTACTGCATTAGGCAAATTGGTTCCTCTCGAGCCTCTAACAAATTACCATGTTTCACTAAGAACCTCCAGGAACTTTATAATTAATTGCCACAGAACTGATCCAATTTGACACTATACCTTTCCAATAGCATAAGATGCTAACAAATGTGAACTGTGAAAACAAAGATGGCAATAACACTTAAGTTGTACAGAGAAAATTTAACTAAGATATATTGAAATACCTTAATAGTTGCAGACTCAGACTTCACAACTTGAGGCTATAAGCATCTGCAATAAATAAACTTGTCAGTCTTGCCTAGAAACTTGAAGCTTTTCATGGGCATATCAGACCACAAGAAAACAAGGTGCTATTACAAGAGAGCACAAAACAGCAACTCATTCCATTGTATGCAAGCAAATATGCCGAAATTTGCCATTCCCAAGTTTGCCATTTCTGCTTCCTGAATACAGCAAAAGCCTTATAAATGTTCACAGCATCGTCACGCTCCTAACGTACTAACCAAGTTTTATACATCAGGTAAATGAAAATAGCGTACTAGTATACTACATTCTCAAATGTCACAAATTATCTATAACTCAATAAGAAAACAAAAAATCAAGATATGCTAAAGCATAGCTCACCGGCCACGACCACCGCAGGCATGCGTAAATCTAGATTCTAATCCACTGAAATTGAAAGCCCAGAACAAAAAAAAAGTGCTTAATCCAAATTATAGTCTAAAATTTAAATTGCACTGTGCACATATGACATTAACATACGACATACCTGCACAGCTGCACCTGGAGGTTGGAGTGGAGAGGCAGTCGACCAGCGGCCAGTCGGGCGTCGGCAGAGAGACGAGATTTCCGGTGCCTGGTGCCTGGTGGATCGGAAGTGCTGGCCTATGGGCGGCACCTAAGAGCAGAGGCGAGATGTGAGTGCAAGAGAATGAGAGAGATTGACAATCTCTCTCATTCTCTTGCACTCACATCTCGCCTCACTGCCGCACTGGGCAGCGGGCTTACCTGGGTTGGGTGGCGTCAGCAGGGGGCGTAGGGCGGGGCAATGACAACGGCAGCGGTGAGTGAGACACTGAGAGAGAGGCCGGAGGCGTCGGCAGGGGACGCAGGGAGAGATCTCGAGTGACAGAGAGAGGACGAAGGGTGAGAATTTTTTTTTTAAAATCAGATCCGATTTTAAAAAAATGAAACAGACCACATGGGACTGGGCTAGCGAGTGCGCCCCTACTGGCCCTGGAAGCAAGCCTGGGCGGTTGGGCCAATGGGGGCAGGCCTGCTTCAAAACAAAATCAAAATCAAAGGATTTTTGCAGCCAATGGGGGCAGCCGCCCCCACCGGCACCCCCTGGTCCGCCTCTGCCAACAAGTAGATAAGGATCACGCACAATGATCTAAATTCTGAATATTATTTGGACAATATTAGATCCTACTTTAAACTAATAGTTAGGCGACACATGAATCTGCTTATGAGTAGCGTAGAGCAAATAAATTTTAACAAATTAAGATTGGCTTCTACAATTGATAATAACAAAATTCATATAATATGCTAGGCAAGACATTTATATAATATAGAAAATCTTCACTTTTATACTCAGAATTATCATCCAAATATCTTTTATCAGTTTTGAATTACGAATTTCATCATATTTAATGCCTAAATTATCAAAAGACATTAATATTGATAATGTCAGAAGATCTAACAGTAAATCCTACTCTTTTTACTAGAATATTGACATTGATGCATTCTGGTCATTTGAAAATTAAATTTGATGAAATTCGCAATTTCGATTAATAAATAATATTTGAATAATTATGAGAGAACGAAACGCGAGGATTTCTCTTATAATATTCACTCGTCAATAGAGAAGAGAGAAGAACCTAATTTTGACTCGTCAAAGTTGTGGTAAAGGTTTCCTCAGCCCTTTCTGTTCTCGCACGTATGTACGGTCAAGCTCAAATGGTATCGAGATCGATCTTTGCCTTCCATTATGCCGCGTATGATAATGAACGGAAGGAGTGCATTGTATGACAACATAAAGAAGAATCTAATGAATTAAACTTATCTCTGCCGTCCATTCCATTCTAACACGTAAGAGAGTAATCAACGGATTGGTAGACATAGGATGACAGCATACGGATAAAGTCATTTGGAGACGGAAGTTTTGTAAACGGAGGCACTGAACCAAGCATGAAAATGGTTGTATACATTATATGCTGCCAATTAGTATTCATTAAAAAATCGATCCAGTACTTAACAAAGAGATGTTATGTTTGCTTAATTACGTTTTTTAAATTTCCATAGGCAATCAAAGTCTGGTTAAACGAATTAATTCCAAGTAATTTAACTAACCTCAACCGGCTTGGTGATTTCTGCATTAGAAAGAATATGTTCAAAAGTCAGAAGAGTGAAGTCGGTGGATTTTCATCCAGCTGAGCCATGGTAATTGCATCTCTCTTTTAGTGCAGAAGCGAATATATATATATATATATATATCCACCCCACCCCTCATGAATACCATCAGACAATCAACTCTTCTGCAGCTGTTCATTAAGAGGAGAAAAGGTGATTACTTATGTATGCTTTCTGATGCAGGATTCCAGCAACTTTGTATTCAGCAACTATAAGAATCTGGAACTACCAAACCCAGGTAAGACAATATTATGTTTGATCTGTTTTCTCATTAAAGAATTAAGGAAATAATTCCACATTGGTAAGCATCGAATTTCTTTTGAAGCAGAAGGGAGAACTACAAGAAAATCATGCTACAGCGACAGAAGTTTTCTATTTGGTCACTAAAACATTAGGCGCCAGTGACCAAATCCATCTGTTGGTCACTAAAGGTACAACTTTATACTTCCGTTCCTAAAACTAAAAACTAGCGTTACTAAAAGTAAAAAATCATGCTACAGCCACCAAAGCCTTCTGTTTGGTCAGTAAAACATCAGGTGCCAGTGACCAAATCCATTTGTTGGTCACTAAAGGTACAACCTTTATGCTCCCGTTCCTAAAACTAAAAACTAGCGTAACTAAAAGTAAAAAATCAAATAAACTGTTTCGCGCTAAGTTCCTTCTTCCTCCCACTGCCATAGGTCCAAAAGCCCTCTGTCGAATTCTCACCCCTCCTCTCCTTACCAACCGCCTCACTTCTCTATTATCTTCTCCCCTTTTTCTTTCTTTCTCTCTTTCCTCTTTCTTTAAAGTTAATTGCCATTTTCAGTGTGATTTTGAGACTTTTTTCTTTTTAGCCATGTTGTGAGTTGATACACATTGGCGTAGGTCATCAGAGAACCACAATCTTCTCGCTCGTGTCAACAGGAATTATGCAACTTGCAAAAGGTCTCTGTCCCCATTCAACAAATTTCCATCCACCTCCTTTTTCCCATTTACTCTTTGCAGGAGGTCTCTGTCCTTTACTTGACAGATTTTCATCCAGATCTTCTCCCCCATATACTCTTCGCAGGCGGTCTCTGTCCCCACTCAGCCATAGTTGATTTTGATTCAAATTCGTACCTGTGACTATGTGAGTAACTTGCGATTTATTCGTTCGGTTAGTTTTTCAATGCTGAAAATGAGGGTGTTCACTCTAATTTATGGGTTTTGTTGTTCTCGTTGAATTTTGATTTGAATTGTAGGCCTCCAACCTCATTCTTGGTTTAGTTCCGTTAAAAGCAAGCAAGTTTTACAATTTTTGAATCAAGCGAGTTTTGATCTTTTAGTTTATATTTGGCTTAAGAATAAATCTCGTATAAACTGAGATGGTTCGGAAGAACTAGAAATAAAGAAAAAGTTAGATTAAAACTATTTTGAATCTTTTGAATTTCTTTTTTAGTGGGTTAGTTTGCGGCTTAACATTACTTTTGTGGTGGCAGTTTCTTTTTGTTTGTGGCTTCAATTTGTCCATGTAACATATTGTGTTCTAACCAAGTAGATGTTGTTGGACCCCTTCAGTGCAGAGGTCATTGGACTAAAAAAAAAATTGGAACATACTTTGGTCCTTTAAAATTGAGTAGACTTTTCATAGAAACAGCTGGAGGGTACAACAAAAACTTGATGTAAGCCATATCTACTTATCTCATTCATTTTGTTTTAGATGTTGTTTCAAAAAAAATGACTATATGTTTGGAATCAAATTGCCTGATATAGTATTTTTTTTTCTTTTTTCTGGTAAGTAATTGATAGTTTGTCAAACCATTGGACTAATCATCCATGATCTATTGCAAACTTGCAGATAACACAGTACATAATTGATTTCTACCCTATTTTCTCTTGTGCGCATGCAGTTTGCCCCAGTACACTGAAAATGATATGTAGAGAACATAGAAATTCAAGATGCCCATCTCGTTTTTGTTTGCTAGCTAGTATTACTTGTTTTTATTTATCTTAGAAAAGGAAATGTTATTTGCAATAGCATGTTAGTTTTCTTTAGGAAACTTGACTAATGCAGATGGGGATGAAGTTCATACTCACGTCAGTATGATAGATGTAAAGCTTTGTCTCAAAATTATACTATATTTTCTTTTTGTTTTTCAGTAGTGTGTTTCAAAGGAAACATGAATTGCAGTTATAAATACAGGGGATATTGTTGTCTGGAGCAACAGAGGTGAGCCTATCTTTTGGAAAAGCTTTCTCTCAATAATGTTCTCTCTCTCTCTCAGGTACTCAGAAGTTGTTCCCAATTGAGTAAAATCTCCGCGACAACTTTGGTGCACAAGCTTTATAAAATAGAAATGGGCGAAACCACCTTTGAAAATGTCAACTTCTCAAGCTTCTCTTGTGTTCTCTGATGGCTAGTTTTTCCATATTTTATATTTAGTTATTCCATTTTTGACATCTCTCTCAAATGATTTCTCGAGGGAACAGACTCATAGCTAGACCCCCTTGTAGCCCCTTATATCGGCAGGCCTGGGGGAATATGAAATTTATGGAATTCTTTTCGAATTCTATTTGTAGTTTGTGTATCTAAGCATTTGGTGCTAATCTGTTTACACAAAATGCAGACTGTGGAGAAGTCTTTCAAGGTTACTGAGTCACCAGGTAAATGACAAATGTTCAATATGCCAAACTATTTGGAATGCGAATTGTAATTTCTCTTGCATGCCACTTGTAGCTAGAATTCATCATTTTATTTCACTTGCTTGCAATCAGGCAGCAAAATTCATAGCACGTGAATACTCGGTTGTTTCTGAAGCAGATGACAAGTATATTCGCGTGTACAACTACAACACATTAGAAAAGTGCAAAAAGTTTGAGGCACATAAGGACTTCATTAGGTGTTAGCGTCAGACGACATGGTTACAAAGCTTTGGGACTGGGAGAAGGACTAGGTGTGTGCTCAGATCTTTGAGGAGCATTCACATTATGTAATGCAAGTTGCATTCAACCCAAAGGACACCCTCAGTTTTACGAGTGCATCACTTGATGGCACCATAAAGGTATAACACAGGCTGTTAAGTTCTTGAATGTATAACAGAAACAAGAAATGAGCAAGGTGGTGAGAAGATCGACATATGTGAGAATGCTCTGGAATTCTTATTCTGTTCAGTCGGTATACAGAGTATTCGAGTGTTGTATATATACAACCTACTCGTTACATATCAGCTTAAATTGTAACAATAGAAATTAACGAACAACTGATATAATAGAAAACTAATTAACAGAAGGTATGTAACAAGAATTTGGCACAGTTGGCGATATAATTCATCACACCCCCCTCAAGTTGGAGTGTGTGGATCTAAGACACCAAGCTTGAACAATAAGAAATGAAATTGAGAAATGCAAAGTTGCTTAGTGAAAATATCGTTGAGCTGATGTGCAGAGGACACGTGCAATGGATGTATCAACCCACTCTGTAATTTCTCTCGGAAAAAGTGACAATAAAGATCAATATGTTTGGTCCTTTCATGAAAAATAGGATTCCGAGCAATGTGCAATGCAGCCATGTTGTCACAAAAAAGAAGAGCTGGCTGATCATGTGAGATTCGAAAATATGTTAACAAAGTAAGATAACCACTGTAATTCGCAACAAATGGAAGCCATAGCTCGATATTCTGATTCGGCTGAGGAACGGGAAACTATGGATTGGCGCTTGCATTTTTGGGAGATGAGAGATGGACCAATGAAAACACAAAACCCGGTTATAGACTTTCTGCTATCAGGACATGAAGCCCAGTCGGAATCACAGAAGACTTTTAAGCAAAGATCAAAATCAATAGGGTAGAATAACCCTTGACCAGGACAGGACTTCAAGTACTTTAGAACGCGGTGGGCTGCATCCAGATGAGGAGCCCGAGGTTGATCCATGAATTGGCTTAGGAGTTGCACATAGTAAGAGAGATATGGTCGGGTTAAAGTCAAATATAGTAATCTGCCTACTAAACAATGATAAACCGAGGGATCAGATAACAAATCACCATCTAACTTAGAAATTTTATGATGTTGTTCAAGAGGAATTTTAGAAGGCTTGCATCGAAGAAGACCAGAATCAACAATTATATATAAAATATACTTGCGCTGATTAATAAAAATTCCTTTGGATGACCGTGCAACTTTAAGACCGAGAAAGAATTTGGGGGAACCAAGATCTTTTATCTTGAAATTCTGATGTAGCAGATCCTTAATGTGATGAATAGAAGGAATATCATTACTAGCAATAAGGATATCATCGACATACACCAATAAAGCCATGAACTGAGAGCCTTGTGTTTTAGTAAACAGGGAGTAGTCCGAAACACACTGGTGAAAACCTTGAGCTAAAAGAAATGATGATAGCTTCGAAAACCATTATCTAGAAGCTTGTTTCAGACCATATAAGGACTTCTGCATCTTACAAACTTGAGAAGAACCAAGTGCATATCCGGGAGGTAAAACCATGTAGACTTTTTCATGTAAGTCACCATGTAGAAAAGCATTGTTGATGTCGAGTTGGTAAAGGAACCAGTTTCGAGTAGCATGTAGACTTCTTCATGTAAGTCACTATGTAGAAAAGCATTGTTGATGTCGAGTTGGTAAAGGAACCAGTTTCGAGCAGCAGTTAATGCAAAAAACATCCAGACAGTTGTAAGCTTCGCAAAAGGGAGAAGGTTTCAATATAGTCCAAGCCTTCAACCTGTGTGTACCCCTTTGCGACTAATCGAGCCTTATAGCACTCTATGCTTCCATCAACTTTGTACTTAATTCGAAATATCCATTTGCAGCCAATAGGGACCTTATCAGGGGCAAATCAACCAATGTCCATGTTTTGGTATTTTCAAGAGCTTGAATTTCATTTTTCATAGCATCACACCATAAGGGATTTTTGGAAGCTTGAACATATGTTTTTGGTTCAATATGAGTAGATATAGAAAGAATAAAATGACGATGAGATGGAGAAAATTTTTCATAGGACAAAAATTGAGAGAGATCATAGGGTTTTCCTGCTTCTATGAAGATCAAAACCTTGGAAGAAACTCTTGGACTGTGGTGAAGTAGAAATTAAGTTGCAATAATAATTCTGCAGATACTGAGGTGCATGTCAAGTTTGTGAAGATTTTCTAAAAAGAGAAGGATCGGGTACTAATGATGGAGGATCTAGTATTGGATTAGATGCTGAAGAATGTTCAGCAGGTGAAGGAGAAATATGTAAAGGTATAGGAGTGAGAACCGGTGATGAATTAGTAACAGAAGATGGTGTTGTGTCTGCTGCAACATGATTTGGACATGCATTAGGAAGCGGACTTGCTGAAATTTCAGCAACAGGAAGTGGATTTGCTGAAGTTTCATCAACATGAATAGACGTATGTAAGGAAGGAAAAAATGGTAAAGGAATATAGGAAGAAGGATGTATTGGAGAAGTAGTTTTCTGATAAGGAAAAATGGAGTCATAGAAGATGCATTGTTTGGCACGAGGTCATACAGCTTGTACCCTTTAACACCATGAGGATAACCAAGGAAAATGCATTGTTTGGCACGAGTATCAAACTTGTGACGATGATTTTTTATGGTGAATGCATAACAAAGACAACCAAAAACCTTGAGATGAGTGTAGGAAGGTTTGGTTTGAAAAAGAATCTCAAAAGGAGATTGATTTTTGAGTAAAGGAGAAGGGAGTCTATTAATTAAATAGACTACTGTTAGAACACATTCTCCCAAAAATTGAAAGGGAAGGTTAGCTTGAAACCTAAAGGTACGAGCCATACTAAGAATATGCTTGTGTTTGCGCTCCACAACTCCATTTTGTTGTGGAGTTTCAACACAACTCATTTGATGTATAATCCCTTTGGAAGAATAGAACTCATGTAATTGAAACTCAAGACCATTATCTGATCTAACTATTTGAACTGTGGTATGAAATTGAGTTTCAACAAGTGCAATAAAAGAGATCAACGAGGAACGAGTTTGAGATTTATTTGACATGAGATATTTCCAAGTACACTTTGAGTAGTCATTAACAATAGTGAGAAAGTATTGAGATCCATTGAGAGACTTGACAAAAAAGGGCTCCCAAATGTCACAATGGATCAAGTGAAATACATGTGTTGAAGTAGTGTACTGACAGGAAAAGACAAACGCTGCTGTTTACCAAAATGGCAAGAACTACAATGAAATTTATCTACAGCAGGAAAAGAGGAAATGAGAGATTGAAAAAGCTTCAATCGGGAAAGGCAGGGATGGCCTAGTTGAGAATTTCAAATATCAATGGAGATGTTCTCATGAGAGTTGGCATTAGCAGAAAGAGTGTGCTGTGTGGCAACAGAAGTTGCAGAGAAATATGGAAAGTTGGAAAGCTGTGAACTGAACAGATCGCAGTGTGGCAGAAAATAGTATAAACCTTTTCTTTCTTCACCCAGTCCAATCGTCTTCCATGAAGGTAGGGCCTGGATGAAACAATAACCAGAGATCATTACAAGAGAATGATTATTAGACTTTGCTAGTTGACTGACAGATATGAGATTAAAATGAAAAGTGGGAACACATAAGACATTGGTAAGGGTTAAAGAAGCCGAGAGCCTTATTGTACCTATATGTGTAACCAAGATATAATTTCCATCGGGAAGCCTAACTGAAGTGTTAAGAACAGAATTAATAGTGGTAAAAAGAGATGCTGAACAAATGATGTGATCTGTGGCTCCGGAATCAATGATCCAAGGAGCTTGGGATGTGTGAATACTAAAGACAGATGCATGGTGTGAAGAGAAATCTGAAAAGCTAAATGAATTACTTGACATGGACAAAGGAGATTCTCCCGATTGATGAGTAGAAACCAAATTGACTTGAGATGGAGAAGATTGACCACCATGAATCTTCAAAAGCTGAATAAGTTGGTCGCATTGCTCTTGAGAAAAAGGCAATGGAGAAACAGAAGGTTGTTGTTCATCATCAACAACAGAACTATTTTTTATTGAGAAATTGAAACCATTAAAAAGAAAAGATCTGATTCAACTCATGTCCTGTTTGACACTGAATTCTAATAAATTTTTTAGCGCAGTTAAGTAAAGGCTTATGTTTTTCGCAAGTGGAGATATAACTGAAATATTCACTTACCTTTTTCCTATTATAAATTGAAGTCGAACACTAAAATAGAGCAGAATCCAAGCAAATGTGTGTTCCTAGATATCTATAACCCACTATAAAGTAAACGCAAATCACAAATTTTTAGCCAAATATTCACTTTAATCGATACAAACTGGTACAACAACTCAAAAAAGCGCACTCGCCAATACACATTCGAATGCAAATGTGGATGCAAAAACCAAACACTATATAAAACCCAGAAAATACACGAACTTAAACAAACAAAAATCAGCTGGGACGGTACCGTAGAGAGCCATTTATGTCTTAGACTTTCAAAACAAATAGAGAAAAGGAAAGTTTCCTACCTGTCGCACCCAGAAAAGAAAAGAAATTGTTTTACGTTCAAAGCACATGAGATTGAAATAAAAACTCGTGTATTGGGATTTTTTTGTGGGTATGAAGCTCTAACCCATTCCAATTGCCGGTGCTCATTTCATCGTCATTGGGTGTATCGGTTTCCATTAGACCCTAGATCTGTGGACCCCATGAGGCAGACGACGACGACAACGACTGCCAAGCAGCTCCTCGCTCTATCGTGTTGAAGCTTGAAGGACTGAAGGAGGTAGTGCGTGAGGCAGGACCGCTCGAGGAGAAGGAGAAAGATTTTATTGCTTAGGGTTCTCCTTCGAGGCGTTTAGGAAACTGGTGGGTTGGGTCGGGTAGAAGTGAAACCGACGGTTTGATCCTCAGCCTGACCAAAGATAAGCGGGTTTCAATATTCTAAACCTGACCCCGCCCAAGCTCATATATAAGCGGATTTCAATTTCGGTTGGTTTAGGGCGGGTTGGGCCTAGTGTGTACAACCCTACCTTCACCTCCGACAAAGTATATTTATGTACCTTTCGTCACAATTATTTCCACCCCCTCTTCTTTGCATATGGGTTCTTTGTCAGCTCTGCAGTCTTTCGATTCAACCATTAATTGTTAATGATGTTTTTTTTAAAAAAAATCACGATTTTTCATGTTGAATATTGTACCCACAAATTCATTAATGTTATACTTCCCTAATCTTGTGGTCTTTTCAAGTCGTGCACGACCACCTCTTCTTCATGCATCGTTTCTTGGCCAATTCCATGATATCTTGTTGTTTTCGTAGTACGTACACCTCTGATATTTTTCTAACTAACTTATCTCCATTTGTCAAAACCTTTTTTACAACTCGCGTGAAGATGTAGGCTTGTATTCTTCTTGGACTTTTGCACATCGTTAGTATCAGTGGCATCACAATTATGTATCTTGTGCTTAACAATTCCCTCCTTCATTTCAAGACTCAAATTCAACCCAATTAGCTTTTATATGTTGATCTTGGAAAATTCTAACCAATCTTAACTATAAAATTTTTGTTAAGTACGTTTCTATCTCGAAGAATGATTTTTGAATAAATTTTAAATATTTTACACTAGAATTAGGGGAGAAAACAAGGGTAGTGTACTAGGGCGGCCGCCACCCATTATTCCGCCAAAAAAAATTACATGTATTTTTTTCATAAGTTGGTCTGAGCTCGACACCTATTAGGCACAGACCAACTAGACACAATGATTTACTCATTAATCTTAGTGAATCAAATTTATAATTCATTGTTTTCTAATAATTAAAACTATATAAAACTTGTTTCCAATTTAACACTGCTACATCTTTGATACGGATGAATGGATAAACCATTTTTAGTTATTCACCATGAATCCAGTTTCACTAGATGCATGAATAACTATCTGAAGTTATTTTCAATTGACACATTTAGATAGTCTGTCAACTTCAAAACCACTCGGTACCTCTGAGACATTGTCGTTCACCTAAAAATAATATATATTTTAATTCATTGCATGTTCTGTGTCAATAGTACCTTCACTTGCTATCATTATATGAATGATGAGAGGCATAGAACTTTGAGACGCAATTATTACTCCAAACTATACTCATCCTATTACCATTGATTGACATCACCAATTTTTATAATACTTTTAGTTCTTAATTTTTGATATTTTAACTCTTAAAGACATTTTTTGCATTAGGGAGGGAATTGTTTTTTGTCATTTCACCTTAGGAGTTTGCCCCCTTCAAATTTGGTCCTAGTTCCGCCACTGAAGTCTAGAATAGTAAAATTTAAATTTGTATGAAGAAGCTTAATTTTTAATATGCCCTTTGGCCTTAGGTTTGATTGAACTAGCGTGGAAAGCGGCACTCTACATGCATTAATTCACTACAAGAAATGTTGGGACGATGTCTTCCCTAGCCCAAACCACCAAAATTGTCACTGTCGCATCACGTGCCGATATGACTCTTTAAGCTCTCTTTATAGTGATAGAGGTGCTATACATGATGAGATTATGACACGATCTATTATAAGTTCTCAATACTGTAGGATTCCTTGTAAGTTTCTAATCAAAGAGTTATCTAAAAACATAGTGGAAGATTTCTAAGCAAGCAGCGGAAAAATTTGTAAAATCTACAAGAAATATTGAAGTATACAAGAGTGAAAATTAAAATAAGCAAACACTGAATATATTATAGGTAGGAGATTTTGATAAAGAAACTTCATTAGATCAACCTATTCAATTAGTAGAGTAGTGGGGTTAGGGATGTGGGAGGATCATCGGATCCTTACAAAACTAGGCTACTATTTATCAAAATTCGTGAATTGTGTAATTCACTTGAGCCTATCTAATCCCTAATCCTACATTGTTTAGAAAACATAAATATATACAAACTGTGATTTAAAACTAAATAATCAGAAAAAAACTAGTCTTCATCATCAGTCAGGATGAGGTCAATCAGGTGGAGGTCGAGAGTGATTAGTCCAATGGAGTCTGCGATGTATAGGGGAACAGGAGGAGCGCTCGGGGGCGGGTCCTTGGGGACCAGGTATGGCAAGTGCTCCACGATCACTCCTAGGTTCTTCGTCACCCAAACGAGAACATATATAACACTTTCCCATTAATTGGGTACAACAATTGGACGGAGGAAGAGCGCTCGGAGGCGGGTCCTTGGGGACCAGGTACGGTAAGTGCTCCATGATCACTTCTAGGTTCTCTGTCACCCAAACGCGAACATATACAACACTCTCTCATTAGTTGGGTAACAACAGTTGGACGGAGGGACTTATTTGTCTCAATATTATACTATATCGACTATTTTGTTGAAAGTCATACCAAATGGACTATTTTGTAAAAGTCGGATACCATAGGGACCTGCGTTGGCTTTTGTACACAATCGAGATTTTGATGATTTCAGTAAATGAATTAAGTTTATAAATGGACATCATCAAAGACAAAGTCATGTTTCATCGATGAGCCAAAGACATGAAGAAAGAAGATCAAGAAGTTGAAATGAGCTCAAAAGTGAAGATTCAAGACCTTAGGGTATAATCCTTGTAACTTTTTGTTTCACTTTTAACAAGGATTATGAATCACACTTGCATATCTTTCAAAACGTGCATAAACCGTTTTACCTTTTGTTTGAAAGATTAAAATGTTTTTCAAGGTTTCAAAACACCCCAATCAAACTCTCAAACCTTTATATACTTATAGGAAGTAAGTATTTTAAAATTGAGTGTTTAAAAGTGGTCAAAAACATGTTTTTAAAATAACCGGACTATGTGTTTAAGTTGAAGAGGTCGACCGGTCTTCGACCGCTTAATATAGCGGTCGACCGGTTGGTTTTAAAATAAAGTCGTTGAACTTCTGACAATATGACTGTTGGGTAACGGTAACTTGAAGCGGTCGACCGACTCGTTTTAACAGACGACTCCCAACGGCTATAAACAACTAATTTTCATATGTGGCCTATAAATACACATTCATAACGTCTGAAATCAACAAACAACGACCACATGTCATTTAGATCACTTGAGAAATATTTCAAACCTTAATATTCCATATTTTCCATATCATTCACGCAAAACACGCTTTCATATCATTGTCTTAGTGTGAATAAAGAGATAGAACTTTCCACTTTGATATCTACTATTTAAGAGAGTTTTGTTCTTCAATCTTTTTATCAAGAGAAGTGATTCCTTTAGTGATGTTTTGTTCACTAAAGAAGAAGCGTTGAGAGGATATATCTCAAGCTTGGTAGGGTTGTGAGTGGTGAGCCCAAAAATCACTTGTAAGGGTTGTGAGTGTTGAGCCTGAGAAAACACTTGTACGGTTCTCTAGCACCCGGAAGCTAGAGTAAGCTATAGGAGAATAGTGGAAAACCTCAAGGCTAGGTGAAGGAGCTTGAGGGGTGGATGTAGGCGAGTTTGACGAACTACCTAAAAATTAAGTGTTTGCTTCTCTTACCCTTTTATTTATATTTAACACTTATTTACAGTTATTGCATATTATATACTTGTGTTAAATTAGTAGTTGCTTTGCAAACACGTCTTTGGGGGTTAAAAGCGAAAAGTTTAGAAAACCAATTCACCCCCTCTTTGGTTGCCTTATCACAACATGTACGGTAATTAAGCCTTAATTTTAAAAGAATGGATTGTTCAGGTGATGGGCATTGTTTGTCGAAGATTCAAGATATGCAATTTTTATATTATATAATTTCTCTACGAATTTATTCCATTTTATTTGAATTTGCATTTTCCTACGCTGGGCACTCATCTCCTTATTTCAATTGGCAATGAAGAAAACATTGTTCTTAAGCAACAGATTCTGCATAATAGAAATCTCCAGGAATGAAGTCCCATTGCATCTATATACAAGTTATACACCAAAAATGGGACAATATTTAGAATGCAAATACAGAGTTTTTGCATCTAGACAATGCTCAAAAAAAGTAGTTGGCTTATTAAGTAATACCGACAGCCTGTTCTACATAGAACTTCTCGATCACATGATCTCCTTCTAAATTCAAAAGGTTAATTTGCTAGCTTGACAAATTAAAATACTAAAGTCCATCCTGAGTAGCTCTACACTGCATGCAATTGTTACTAGAATTTCCTTGAAAAATGAAAAAGTTCAAGTTAGATCAGATCTTCAAAACCCCTATCACCGCGCCCTTGCAGAAATATAAAATACCAAAAACAAGGCAAGTTTAAAACCTCAGCCCTTCCTCAGAACCATAGTCTTCACTTGTTAATCGTGAGTGGATGATATACTAAATAAGTGTACAAACCAACTGGTTGAAAATAACAATGAAAATTGCTCCATCGAGTTGCAGGGCATATGTCTTCATAGAAACATGTCTGCTTTCGAGCTCAAAGAGATGATACATTATATGCAATATGCTTCAGTGAATTTAGAGCCCTACATCATTTATCAAAATCAACCATTTTTGCCATGGATTACTTGAGGTGGTGAGAGAACTTGGTGGAAATTCTGGACACAGAGTGAATATAAATAATCACTTTTAAGTCTAAAAGCAGTTGGTTCCCCGTATCACTATCAATCATTCCGGTCTTATTATAATTGAATGTAAATGTTGTTGGTGAGAATAAAAGCAGTTTTGATTAAAAAAAAATGTGGTTGCGGAGGAGGAGATTCGCGTGGGGAAACACTATAGTATCCCATATCTTTGGGCAAAAATCAGTCAACCTCTCAACTTCCAAAATGTTTTATTATATTGCATGTTTAGAAAACAATGATAAAGTGATGCGAATAGATTAAAATGCCACTTTAATACAATTTTTTATTTTAAAAAAACTAGATTAATGAAATAAAGTTTTAATATTTTTATTTCTATATCATTTTTTATTTTTTATTTTAATATTTTTATTTTGGAGGAACATTTCGATTATTTTATTTGTAGTTAAGGGCCAAATCAAACTAGGGCTATGTTTGATTATTTTCGAAACATATGTGAAGTAATAAAATATTTTAAAAATGGAGAGAATTTATTAATATTTGCCCAGAAGATGTTTCCCTAGTAAAAAATTAAAACAAAACGAAAAAAATAAATCTAAAAAAATAGGGATAAATTCATTTTAGTTCTTGAACTTTTCTTGGGTTATGTTCGTTTTCTACATTTTTTCAGGATTCAAATATATTTACAAAATTACTACCGAACATATTCAGAATTCAAACACAAACACCAATATATTTTACACAATCTCCAATAACTTTTTACTTTTTTATTCAACATAAAATTTATCTCTATATTTTTTCATATAACTTCAATATTTTTTATTAAATAATTACATCAAATCATTTCTCTCTCCATCTCTACAATCCTACAATTTTTACTTTAACCGAAGCCCAAACTTTTCAAAAGAGGTGAGTTTACATTCAAAATTAACCTCACTGTCGACTGTGCCCCAATTCCATCCACGAATTTAACGGACACGTCAGCAATTTCAAGTCAACTGCCGACTGGTCTCATTCACGCACCAAAATTTTTATCCGCCTGGCCACGTCCGTCCTACAGGGGAGAAAAAAAACAAGACCCGTTTGCCAATCGAACGGCGTCGTGTCCCAGCACCCCCTTACAGCCAAATCCACTGGCCTCATGAACCTTTTTGATTTGGGGATTTCAGAACCCCTTCCACCCCCTTACACCCAAATCCACTGGCCTCACTCTCTCCTTCAGCACACGTCACTCTCTCCCAACACCCACTATCAAAACGACTCCCCGTAGTTCACGCCTCCCTGTCACTCCTTATTATTCGTTTTTGTTTTTTTTTTCCGGTAAGTCGCTTCTTCTTCCTCAACCATTTCATTCCATGAAAACTCTCCAAAATCGTCTCTTTTTTTATCCGCATGTACTAAAGGATAGGGAAGGGGATCAACAACTTAAAGGAGCTAAAGTGAAGAGCAAGAAATGAATAGATTGATAATAATACACCTTGTAGTGGTGGCCTCGACCATCGCAGTTATTGCGATTTCGATTTTTTTGGTTCGACGGTGTTACTTCAGACGACGTAAAGATTTCGTTGAAAAGCTCCCAACAGAAACTGGACTGTAGGTTTGGAAGAGACGAAAACCCTTTTCATCAGAAGATTTGTGAAGGAGATCGCTTCTACTGGAGGTGGCTTCACCAGTGAAGGTGACGTGGACACATGTGAGCTGAGTCTGCAGAATTACTGATCTGGAGAGAAATCTCGTACGGTCAATTCAGATAAAAATCTTTGAGCCACGCTGGAGATAAGTCGGCAGTGACTGGCATGTCACTGGGGTTTGTGGAGGTTTGGGGGACCGTGGCATTCACGAGGTGGCCCACACAAAATTAGTATTATATCAATATATTCTTTTAGGGTTTTTTATTTAATTTTATTTTATTTGTGTATTTGGTGTTAAAATTTTAATAAAAATTTATATAGATATAAAAATGTGTATTAAAATTGATATGTGAGTGATAAATATAAAAATAAATTTTAAAATTTATTGGATAAAATTAAAATTTTGTTAAAATTTTATTAAATTTGATAAATGAGTGATAAAAATAAAAATAAATTTTATAATGTATTTAATAAAATTAAAATTTTGTTAAAATTTTAGTGATTAAACTAAAATCTTTCCCTTTAAGCTTTGAAACACTATAAATGGGTTTTGTTTTCGTGGTATCGTATCGACTCGGAGATTTGGGGTTTAGGGTTTTTACTCTGTACCATTTTTCTTTCTTTGTATTACACGATTCAATGGAGCAGCTCATCAACAAGTCCTTCGCAGCACCGTAAAAGACCAGTAAGTCTGTCTGTCTGTCTGTCTCTCCGCCCGTTGGCTAGCCAGGAAACTTTAGAAAAAAAGCAAACTCTAGTAGAAAAGGAAAACAAGACCTCGAAACCTTGCGTTTCTTTACTACCCTAGTTCGTTTTTTCTTTTTCTTTTTTGGTTTGGAGTCTTTGCGTGTATTTTAAATTTTTTTCCCAAACTTGCGAACTTGTAGAAATGGCGGCGGATGCGGCAGCAAAGCTCGAGACGGATAATCCCTGCTGCAAAGCGGTATGGTTTTGGCTTGTGTGATTCATTCTATTTTGGGCTTTCGAATTGGTTCTATGTCTGTTTGCCTGGAATTAATGAAAAGAATTTGTTGTTGTCTGCAGTGGAAGGAGAAATACTCCAAGCTAGAAAAGAAGCGATGTGCACTCAGGCAAGCTGTGGATATCCTTACCCCTCAAATCGATACATTGCAAGCTGAGAATGCCAATCTCAAGAAAGGTTAGTGGGTTCAACTGTAGCCTTTTTTCTTTTTAAATACTTCTTGGGGGAGCTGCATCGCTAAGGCACCTAAACATCTTAGATTTGATGAAGGTTTTTATCACACACATTCATCTGAAAGACAATGGCGATCATTTAATTATGTGTTTGTGTAATAAGATAGATGATGCCTCTGCCCACATTGCTTGGCATGTACATCCACCTCTTGTACTGGAAGCCTGTAAAATTTAAAGGGGAGAAATGAATAAAAAATAAGAGACAAGGGGCCAAAATGGCAGGAATGAGAAAACTTTTCTGAAAAGTACCCATGAAATGCTAGAGTCCTAATGCCAATATGTAATGATGTGTATGCATGTGTGTGTGTATTTTTAAGGTAGTACATTGCAATTTCACCCCGTTTTTCATATTGTTGAACTGTTACAGGATATGAGGAGGAGCAGGCACGAGCGGACAATGAGAAAGAGGGGAGACTGAAGGAATCAACATATAGAATATCTTTGGAGAACGAACTCTCTGTCTTGAAGTCTGAGATCACATCGTTACAGAAGAAACCAAGCACAAATGCTGTAGATAGGGATCATGAAGTGAGGCTTCTTCAAGATTGTGTTTCTGAAAGGGAAAATGAAATCAATCGGCTTAAGGAGCTTCTTGAGAAAGAGAAAAAAAAGGCAGATGTGGAAAGGAAGAATGCTGAAGGGGAGAAAAAGAAGGCTGTAGAATTACGGAAATCTTTAAAAGTAGAGAGGAGTAAATCTGATGAAGAAAGGAGGATGGCCAAAATTGGAGGAGAGAAGGTTGAGCAGTATAAGCTTCAGCTGGAGATTTTGAAGAAAGAAGCAGATGAAGCAAAGTCAAAGTTGGCGGCTGAGACATTGAAATTTGAACAAGCAAACAAGAGACTTGGAGAAGAAAGACGGAAGGCTATCAAAGAGAGAAAGCGTGCAGATTGTGAGATGGCTAGAGCAGAGGAGGAAAAGAAGCTGGCAGAAGCTAACAGGAAGAAGGCTGTGGAGGAAAAAGGTCGTGCAGAAAACTTGTTTCGACAGTTGGAAGAGAAAACAAAAAGGGCGGAGGAGTTACAGGAGATACGTGAATTTTTGTCCAGCAGAAAGGCTGCTTTTCCTGGTAGCCAAGTGGATAATAGGTCGAATCCTGAATCAGTCTTGGAGCTCTTGAAAGAGTCAGCCAAAGTGTTTGAGATTGAAAAACAGAAGGTAATTAGGGTGAAAACACTTGCAGATTCAGAGATGGCAAATGCAACTGAGCAGAAAAGTCTTGTGGAGGTGTATTTCAAGAAGGCCATGGAAGAAAAATGTCGTGCTGATCAGTTGTCTAAACAGTTACTAGAAGATAAAAGACTAATTGAGGAATTGCGAAAGAAGATAGATGAACTTCTGCCCTCTAGAAAGTTGCTTGAGGAATCTGCTGTAGCACCTGTTAAAGCCATCGCTTCTGGAAACGCAAATGCAAAGCTCTTGAAAAAACAACTGAAGTTTGAGAAAACGCAAGTAAAGCACGCCAAACAAGTGGCTAAGTTTGAAAAAACTCGTAATCGTATACTACAACTCGAGCTTGGTCATTTGAAGCTGGAGTTTGACCAATTTGCAAATCGTCTGGATATACTGAACAAGTCATTCTCACCCAGTGTTGAAGGTATAAATGATCTGGAAAAGGTTGGTTTCTTCTGTCTTTAAATACAACTCTTTAACATATATTTTTTAAATTGTAATTATGAAGTAATGTTGCTTGTCATGGAACTTATTGTTTTAGCATAGAATACAGGTTTTGGCATCTGTTACTTTCCTCAGATGCAGGGTTGATGACAGTTGAACCCAAGTATTCATCTGATGGCTTTTTTGTGTAATAACCTGGTGGGTGGAACATAAGTTTGCTTTTAATGCTAGTTTTAATGCATGGACAGCGTTAGAATTGTTTGCAGATTGCATTTAGCCTAAATGTTATTTGAAGCAGTTGAACCAGTTTGTTGACGTAGCCTGGTTCCTGCTTTTCTTGTTAACAAGAGCAAATTTTTTAAAACATCCATCCCGTCACTTTGTCTTATCTTTTATGTTGCTTGTTTAACTACAATTTCCTTCTTGGTCATAAATAAGTAAGATTTTCGATTGTCTTAAAGAGTTGCTTTGTAGATAACAGTTATTTAATGCATTTAGCTTTGTGCTGCATAGTTATAAGCCATTATTCTTAATTGAGTTATTTCTATTTGCTTGAAAAACTATTTTCATGTTCCCACCCGTCCCCAACAACTGGTCAAGGATCTACTAATGTATAGAATTCTCGATCGGTTAATGCACTTTGCAGACTGGGCGAATGGCACACACACAAAGATTAAACAAGAGGAAGAAGATCTGCAGTTTGGAACCATCTCGAGTGCACCTTCAAAGTGATAATGAATTTCCGGCACCTAGCTGCATAGATATGGATGCCTCTGATTCCCTTGGGCAAAACCTACAACACCTTGTGCCATTGCTACCCATATATGCAGGAAATCTTGGTGAGTCCATTTCAGGTACTAATTCTAAATTGGAGTCTCCGCTTGGATGCTCCAACCGGAAAATGTTACAGACTTCTGCAATAAATTCCAGTACGGCATCTTTTTCTGATAGACAGTTGATGGGCTCACAGGAAAAGTGTGCTTTTTGTGTTAGCACATCTGCAAAATTGGTGGAAGAGAATTTGAATGCACAAGCAGAAATATCCAACTTGTCTGGTGAAGTTACTAAGTTAAGGTGCAGGGAAAAATCTGCTGAGGTGGCTGAAAATAATGTAAAAAATCATACTCGTGATGGTGTTGGAAGAAGTAAGCATCTTAGGAAGAGAAAGCAGTTACTTGATTATGTTGAATCCATGGAATATTTGTACTCTAAGGGTAAGAAGTTGCATATGCAGATCGAGGAGAAGCTATCTTTGTTTAATGGTATGGTAGACAAGCAGGTAGGCAACCCCTTGAAAGAAGGAACACGTCTGACTCCTAGTCTGCAATGCATTCCACATGCTAAGCTTGCTGGTTTGCACAAGAACAGCAAGTTAAATCATGAAAAAGTACTTGCAAAGCAATTTTTTGTCAGTGACAAGTGGAAGAGGATGGAGAGTGTGGAAACTGAAGTGCTGGAGGATGCAAGTGATGTTGAAACTGTGGGAAGTTTTGAGGATGTAGCTGATGGTGACTATATGAAATTGCTAGACTTGGACAATGCTGCTGATGAACAACGTTTCAGGATGGCAATGGAAATTCCAGTGTCTCCAACTCTTCCTAGTGTTGACTTGCATGACGCTCTAATTCTTGATGTTGATAATTCTGACGCTTTAGTAGAGGACCAGGTCTATAAAAAATTGGCAACAGATGAAGAAAACATATTGCCTACTTGCAGCTTTGAGGTTATTGACGCTGAAATTGACTCCAATAAGCTAAAACTCAATGTTGTAGGACCTTCCAATAATCTGTCACCTCATAAAAATGTAGGCTGTCATAATTCCTCAGCTGTCAATGGGAATGGTTTCTGCAGCACTGTAGAGACAGGAAAAGATAGTCCTCAGCAGAACTCTGGTCTGGATGTGGGCATGTCAAGCTTGCCTATATCAAGGGATGAGGAAGTTAAGATTCCATTTCAAAGTGAACTTGGGTTAGCACATGACACTATTCCAAAATACTCTATTGTGATTCCTAATATTGGGGATCACAACATCATTTCCAGGGTATTTAGAGCTGCTAAAACTTGTATCACTCAGTGCTCTTTGCTTTCTCAAACAGACTGGGTGGTGCCAAAGATTCTGCTTACTCTTAAGATGGACGAAAATCTTTTACTTGGGTAAGTGATTAATTACCATCAAAGATCACAAGTCTTCCTGCTTTAGGGCTTGCATGGGAGTTGCTTAATTGCTCGTTATTATTTCCATAATTTTGCTTTTATTTTCTCCAATTTAATTATTTTATGGAGGTTATATGAAAGAACAAAGAAGATATATGGAGGCTTTGAGTTCAGTAAGAGGATGAGTTTTGTTAAGGTTGGAGAGTTAATTTAATTTTCATGTTGTTCACTTGTCTTAGGGAAAAGGTTTGTGTGTTCTTTACATTGTTACTGCTCAATATGTCCACGGCTGCTCCAAGGATTTTTGGAAAGTCTTCAAATCGGGATTTCACCCTCTGCTTGGATTCATTCTCTCGGCACATTCATGAAGGTCTGTTCATTGATGGCATAGCTCTTTGTGGTAGAATATTATATTTAAGTAGTTCATTAAAATTTTTGATTTGGTGATCATAGTTCTGTTGACTGACCCTTTTCTGTTTTTCTTGACAGTAGTGATGTCTGATGTGGAGACAAAAAGCATGTTGGCGGATTTCTTTTTTTTGGATGGATTGCTCAGGCTCATTGAGGATTTCCTCATAAATGGAAGAGTGATGGTGTATAATAACATGTCTTCTGAGGGATTTATCAAATGTGATTCAAGAATTGACTTCCTCTTGGATGGTGTGAATGTTATGTTGTTTCATGAAGTTGCTTCAGCTGATCAGTTGGTGGCCGGTAGCATCATATTAGCATCAATATGTGCAGCAATTGACCAAATTGGTTTTATTTATGAGGCATCCTATAACATCTTTCGGAGGCATGCCTGTGACTCTTCATTGGTGCTTACTATTCTACATGTCTTTGCTTATCTATGTGGACAGAAGTTCTTTGGCCTCACAAAGTTTGGTTTGTTTGTGACTGTCTTCAAATCAATAGTCATGTTACTTGAGGGAATAAATTTGTCAGTTCGTGCTGCCTGTTGTTCTCCATCTGTAAGCGAGGTTTATGTTCAGTTCCATCCATCCGGAAAATGCCCATTTGCAGAGGGTGCTGTTTCTGTAGATATGGTTACATCACTGCTTTTAGAAGTGCTCCAGAATAATGCTGTGTTGGAAACCACAAATTACGATATGGTTAAATCAGTTACTTTTTTGAATTCCAGAGTTCTGTTTGACAATTTTAAATCTGAAGTTCCTTCATGCCGTGAAGGGGTTTACTGTGCATCTGATATGAATTCTGATGCCTCCTGTTGTTTGGACAAGTATGACGTGCCCACTACCCAATCAGATTTGGCTGTTTATATGAGTCTCTGCCTCCTTAGTGATGTCTTGTCATTGTTGGAGCTAGTTGCCTGCAATACGGTATGGGATTTTCGTTTGATTCAGTGTTATCAACTCTTTATTTTTATCAAGTTTCTGAAATTTTGAATATATTTAGGTATCGGGTGTGAGCTTTTAGAAATTCAACCTCAAGAGAAATTACACGGAATATTGATTTATAATCCTTGCTTAGTGGTTGCATGTGAACTGCCCTTGAAACTCATGTGGAGGTAAAACAATTTTGCTCGTGTTAGGTAATTAGACTTGGAAGTCATAACATGGGTAAAATATACACAATAAAACCTTTGTTTATAGTATGGTCCAAAAAGAGGGGGTTATCTGGATCTAATCTATAGTTCATTTAATTGAAGATCATAATAATCTTCCTTTTCTTTCTCTATCTGAATATGTTATGAGGTTACGATACAGGTGTATAAATATGATTTTTGGACTGTAACGGGGTTTGTTTTTGAGGAGTTTTATCACATTATATGTCTCTTTTTCTCTTTTCATCAAGTTGAAAAAAATGAGGTTCTACCAGAATGAATTGAAACTAGACCAGTAGTATTTTGTTTTTGAAAGATACCGTTTTGGATTTAATTTTGTGAATCTCAAGGGAAATTGATTGGTAATGGGGTTAATGTGTCCATCAGATCAATCGTGTTTCAGGAATAAGTTGATACTATTTCTTGATGATTTTGTGTCAAACTAACTAAAGCAGAATGTTCATAATGCAAGGACTATAATATGATATTGTCATCATCCAATTGTTTTCGAATGGTCCACTTAAAGATTAAGATATTACATGTAACTAAAAGAATTGATGAAAGTACACTCTTTGATTCCAATTAGGTATTCCTTGGGGCCTTTAGGATTAGGAAGAGCCACTCTAGTTGCAGATTTTTATTCCTTTTATCATTGAGTAGCTTATTATTTGATCTTGGTAACTAAACCTGAAAATTTCAAATTGACTTTTCAAATACTTGAATATTATCTAAATGATGAACTGTAGAATTCATAATCCTGATCCATGCAGTAACACTAGTTATATTGAGAGGATTTTGTTTGGTATACTTTGGTCTCTAATAGACATGAGGTCGATGTGTTGAAAGTAAAAATCTTTAAAGGCATTGTTTTGAGGCCCTGTGGTTTTAGTTTTGCTTGAACAGAGCTGTGCTTTTGACTGGAATCGTGAAAGATGCATATATCTGCTGCAAATCTGTTTGATTTATTAAGGCTAGTTTCGAAAGTTATGGAGTTTTGATTGAAGGTCTTGGAAACTTTTATTTATCTTGTAATACCCTTTCCGCTTCTTGTAGCTTCATTGGTTCAACTGGTACTGGGAGACAAACATGATTTGCCTGTTTTGCTCTTTTATTGCAGAAATGGGATTGGACAAGCATCAAAATGGTCCCTCAGCTGTTGACAATTTTGGAGTCATGTGTGTGGGAGAACTTTGCTGCAGCTATTGTTGTTCTCCTTGGTCAACTTGGGAGGTAGGTGTATGTTTTTTTCTTATTAGCGACAGATATGTTAATGTTTAATTTGATTGAATATCAGATGGCTATTTAGGATTGTGAATTGGAGATGTTAGTCCACCCTCTGATGTAATTTAACTTGGAAGTCCTAACTTGCGAGATATTTCTTGTTTGATTCTTTCAAGTTCTGTAGAAGAAGGTTTTTTCTTGTATTTATATAGGTGGTTCCGAAAAGTATAAACAAGTTTTATGCCAGATAGAAAACAGAACCTTTGGGCTGACTTGATTGAACCCGTATAAATATATCATAGGTACATTTATGGACTCATCCTTTTATGCATTTCTTTTTGGATGTCCTACCTTGGTGGGACCAAGCTCTGTAAAGTGGATACTTGCTCAATGCCCTTGTGGTGTGTTGTCCTGTTTATGCAAAAGCAAGTGCGTGCACTCCAAAGAATATTGCAATTGAGATATTTGAGTCCGTATTGCCTGTGTCACTCTCAAGTTTGTCAATTTATTGGCTTTAATCTAGTAATTCAATTCTGATTTTGTTTTTCAGTATTGGAGTTGATGCTGGTGGATATGAAGATAAAGGTGTTCAAAGTTTGAGGGGTAGTTTATCTGCTTTTCTGAGTCGAGAGTCTACCATGAAAGCTGGTCTTCCTCTTCAAGTTGCCACCATTACTGCCTTGCTTGAGCTTCTTCCTCTTGATTTTGACACACTCATTCAGGGCAATGGGGAGATTCCCGCTACTTCAACCCAGTCTGTTCATGCTTATTATGTAAGGAAGTGGTTTTCTTTGCTGAGCAAGGGGCAACAGGACTTGTCAGTGCGGCTTTTACATGCAGCTTGTGCAAAAAAGAAATAGGAATTGGGGTACTACACAGTTGCAAACTGGGTATAACACAACCGCTGGTACTCTGACCTGGGTGTGAACCAGGAAGCTTCTCTTCACTGTTCCATTTGAATGAAAGTAAGACATTTTGATTCACTGCTCATTGAGGGCTGGTATATCTCCTAAAGATGGAGATTCTGGGCAGATTATTTTGAGGCATCTCTGTTTACCCATTGGGTTGAGAAATTTTTTGATCTTTTGACCACTGTCTGCAGTTGCATCCGCCATCATGTAGAACTTCTTACACGAAATCTTTAGCCTTAGTTTAAAGGTTTTATTAAATCATGCCATTGAGGGCTAGTATATCTCCAGAAGATAAAGATTATGGGACAGACTCTGTAAATGCCTTAAGAATTACTTGTTTGTACTCTGGAGAAAAGTTTTGATCTTATATGCACTGCCTTCAGCTGTCAGCTTGCCCGTTTCTCTATCTGTAAATTTTTTTTATGAATCTTCATCTAGAATATAAATGAGAAAGCTTGACTGGTGTATACTTTTTTGCCAAATTTGCAAAATAACATTCCATCTATGTAGCTCATACTTGATCTTCTTCAGCCGTCTAATTAACAGATGCCATTAGGGGCTGCTCAAAGTTCATCCCTGACAAGAGTGCTAGGACGCTTGCTTGCTACAATAGGGTGGCCAGCAATGTTATCGACTTAATGAGGCCACTGATGGGGAGCCCCAGGAACTTCTCTTATTCCTCGAGCAATGGGAGGTGAGAGAAGAAAATTTTCTTTTTATCAACACTCGAGTCAAAAGCTCTTGCCAAATAATAGGCTTTCTTCTAAGTGCTTTGGCCTCTCCTCCCTTTTTTTTTTCTACGTAACGTGAAATCTACAACACAGCTCAGCTTTTTTTTTTTTTTTTCTTTTTCTAAGCAACGATGTTTTATTAAAGAAACGAGATCCTTTCAAGGGGGATCGAAACCCATCTGCTGTCTAAGTTGGAATACAGGTAAAATGTACAACACACAGCTCAGTTGCTTCCAGCAGATTCGTCACAAATGATAATAGCAGCCGGCATATCCTCAACAGGAACATTCCCACAATAATTACACTCCCTGCCCTAATTAGCTAATTTATGCGCCATACAATTAGCATCACGCGGAGTCCACTGAATCCTCCATCTAGAGTGGGAATTGAGTAAAGCTTGCAGAGTAGCCACTTCACCTTCAATAATCCAGTCCGGAGATCTGTCCACCTGGATAACCTGATTAATAACACTAAGAGCATCACCCTCCACTATAACATCTTCAACCGCACATTCTTCTGCAAGAGAGAGAGCCAATCGAGCAGCACAGGCTTCGCCTTTAATAGGCTGAGACCCCTGTAATTGATCAATCCGGGCGCAGATAATGCTTCCCCTGTGATCCCTGCACACAGCTGCAATACACACAACATCGTCCTTGACAGAAGCATCAAAATTGATTTTCATAGATCCAGCTTCAATTCAAACCCTTGGTGCACCACCTGATACCTCACCCACCATAGAGTATCCTGATGAAAAAGATGCTAGAGAAAGGGAGAAAACAGAGAACAACTTCTGAAATATTCATCGCACTTTTATTATGAAGGAAAAGGCTTTATATAGAATACAAGCCTAGTGGTCCAGCTCAGCAAGACTTCTAACAGAAAATTAACTCGACTAAATTGCTATACAACTGAAATAACAGAAAGAAACTAATTCTGCTATACAACTGAAATAACAGAAAGTCTCGTTATTCTTCTGTGCTAGATAACTCAACACCCCCCCCTCAAGATGGAGTGTGAGGATCGATCACTCCCATCTTGGACAACAAGTAATAGAATTGTGAAATACCGAGTTGCTTGGTGAAGATATCACTGAGCTGATGAGTAGTAGAGATTTTTAGAGGATGAACCAGCTTGCTTTGAATCTTCTCACGCACAAAATGGCAATCTAAATCAATATGCTTGGTGCGTTCATGAAAAATGGGATTAGCAGCGATGTGAAGGGCTGCCTGGTTGTCACAAAAAAGTAAAGCTGGTCGATCATGAGGTGAGTGTAACTCAGCAAGTAAATAAACCAACCATTGAAGCTCACAACATGTAGCAGCCATGGCTCTGTATTCAGATTCAGCTGAGGAACGAGAAATGGTGGTTTGCTTTTTACACTTCCATGAAATAAGAGAAGAACCAAGGAAGATGCAAAAACCAGTGAGGGACTTGCGGGTATCAGGGCAACCAGCCCAATTAGAGTCACAAAAGGCTTTGAGGTGCAGCTGGGAATTGGAAGAGTAATAGAGACCTTGTCCAGGATTGGATTTTAAGTACCTAAGAACTCTGTGACCAGCAACAAGGTGAGGAGCTCTAGGTTTGTCCATATATTGAGTGAGAATATGGATTGAATGAGAAAGATCAGGTCTGGTTAATGTAAGGTAGAGTAACCTGCCAATTAACCGACGATAAATGGAAGGATCTGGTAAGAGGTCTCCATAAGAAATCGAAAGCTTGGTATGTTGGTCAAGAGGAGTTTTGGCAGCTTTGCAACCCAAATAACCCGAGTCTTCAAGTAAATCCAAAGTATATTTTCGTTGACAAAGGAAAATACCTTTGGAAGACCGAGCAATCTCAATACCAAGAAAGAACTTGGGAATCCCAAGATCTTTAATCTTAAACTCCTGATGCAGCAAGGCTTTAATAGCAGAAACAGATGGCATATCAGTGCTAGCTATGAGAATATCGTCTACATAGACCAATAAAGCCATAAATTGAGAACCATGGAGTTTAGTAAAGAGAGAGTAATCTGATTTGCATTGAACAAAACCATGGGAGAGAAGAAAGGTAGAAAGCCGAGAAAACCACTGCCATGATGCTTGTTTAAGCCCATAAAGTGATTTTTGAAGCTTGCACACTTTCCTGGAATCTGCTGAATGATAACCTTGAGGAAGATGCATGTAGACTTCTTCATTTAAATCTCCATGAAGGAAAGCATTGTTAATGTTAAGCTGATACAAAAACCAATTGTTGGCAGCAGCTAAAGCAAGTAGCAACCGAACTGAGGTGAACTTTGCAACAGAGGAAAAGGTGTCAATGTAGTCCAACCCTTCAACTTGAGTATACCCCTTTGCAACAAGTCTGGCCTTGAACCTCTCAATGGAGCCATCAGCCTTGTATTTTATCCTATAAACCCACTTGCAACCTATGGCATCCTTACCAGGAGGAAGACTAACCAAAGTCCAAGTTTTAGTTTCTTCAAGAGCATGTAATTCAGCTGCCATTGCCTCACACCATTGAGGATCTTTGGAAGCTTGAAAATAGTTCTTAGGTTCAGATGTGGTAGAAATGGATAAGATGAAATGACGATGTGTAGGAGAAAAATTTGTGTAAGACAAATGATTAGAAATAGGGTAAGGCTGGCCAGCCTTTACAAGACCTTGTTCTTTAGAAAGACTTTGGACAGAATAAGAAGATAAAAGATTACAATGGTAATCTTGTAAGTAAGATGGAGCTTTGCGAATCCTAGTGGACTGTCTAGAAGCAGAATTACTAGGAGTAGGCAGAGGTGGAAAATCATGGAGAGTAAAAAGTTAATCATTATGATCAGGAAGAAAAGGAATAGGAGTGGAAAAATTTGGAGGTAAAGAAACTGCAACAGGAAGAGGAGGATCATTGGAAGGAGAAACTTGTGTAGGAAAAGAAAGAGATTTGAAAGGAAATATGTTTTCATAGAAAACAACATCACGGGAAAAGAAAATAGAATGAGAAGTAAGGTCATATAGACGATATCCTTTGACATTAGAAGGATATCCAAGAAAAATGCATTGCCTAGCTCTAGGATCAAATTTATGTCGATTATGTTTTAGAGTAGAAGCATAAGACAAGCAACCAAAAACTCTAAATTTAGAGTAATCTGGTGGAATATGAAAAAGACATTCAAAAGGAGACTTATTGTGCAGAAGAGGTGTAGGGGTTCGATTGATAAGAAAAACGGCTGTAAGAACACATTCTCCCCAAAATTGTAAAGGGAGATGTGCATGGAATCTTAAGGCACGAGCTACATTAAGAATATGTCTATGTTTACGTTCCACAACACCATTTTGTTGTGGAGTTTCAACACTACTAGTTTGATGACAAATGCCTTTAGAAGAGTAGAAATCAGATATAGAAAATTCAGGTCCATTATCAGTACGTATGTTCTTGATATTGGACTTGAATTGCAGCTCAATAGTTTGAACAAAGGAGATGAGAATAGATCTTGTATCAGACTTGTGTTTCATTAGAAAAATCCAAGTGCATTTGGAAAAATCATCAACAATGGTTAGGAAGTATTGAGAACCATTTAATGATTTTGTAGAAAGAAGACCCCAAATATCACAATGAATAAGATCAAAAACACAAGAGGAAGTGGTAGTACTAAGAGGAAAGGGTAACCGAGACTGCTTTGCATAATGGCAGGAACTACAATGAGTTTTATTAGAACTAATGAAAGGGAATGCTTTATGTAACAACTGAATTCGATCAAATGGAACATGACCTAAACGACAATGCCAAAGATCATTTACAGTGTCTTCAATAAAGCTAGATTTATTGGAAGCTAAAGCAAAAACATTAGAATTGAAAATTGGAGCTGGAGAGGAATGGTGTACAAGATGGTACAAACCTTTACTCTCCTTACAAAGTCCAATCGTCTTCCAAGAAGACAGGTCCTGAATTAGACAATGGCCAGAGATCATGAGTAAGCAATAGGAAGATGATTTTGTCAATTGATTAACAGAGATAAGGTTAAAATGGAAAGATGGTACACACAGCACATTGGTTAATAACAAAGTGGGAGTAAGTTGTACAGAACCAATATGAGTAACCATCACAAAGCTACCATTTGGCAATTGAACTTTGGAATTAATAGCTGAAGAAATAGTAGTAAAAAGGCTTGGTGAACAAATGATGTGGTTAGTGGCACCAGAATCTAAGATCCATGGAATAAGAATAGTATTGATGCTGAAAACAGAAGAATTTTGTGGAGAGAAAACAGAGCAAGTGTTAGTAATTATACCTGCTGTGTTGGTAAGACAATCTGTGGAATGAGAGGTAGAAGGAACAGATGCGTGAACCACATTTGCATAATGAGAGGTGGACTGATGTTCATGGATTTTAAGCAATTGAAGAAGTTGTTCACACTGCTCTTGGGAAATAGGAAATTGAGGCTGTCGAGAACTTTCATCACCATTAACAGAAGAATTCTCAGGAAAACCAGTAGCTTGATTAACACTTGATTTGGGATTTTGTGAGAAACGAATAGGCTTATACCCTGGTGGATATCCATGCAATTTATAACATTTATCCACAACATGCCCTGTCATTCCACAATGACTGCAGATGGGCCGATCTTTCCTAGGGAAGCCAGATTTTCCTCGAAGCTATGGTGTTGTGTTGAACCTACTTATCAATGCAGTGGCATCTGAATTAGTCTCTGCTGAAACTGTAATGCCTCTTTGCCTCTCTTGAGTAAGGATCATAGCATAAACTTTGTTGATTGGAGGTCGATGATCAAGTAAGAGAATCTGCTCTCTTGTAGCAGAATAGGATTCATTCAATCCATTTAGAAATTGCATTATCTGCTCTTGATGATAATAATCCATCAGCAATTTGATCATTCCACAAGTGCATGAAGGTTTGCATTTACAAACTGGTTGGGGCTTAAAATTCATCATTTCATCCCAAAACCCTTTCATTTTTGTGAAGTAAGAACTTACTGTCATTTGTCCTTGATGTAAAGATGAAATCGAACGTTGCAGTTGAAAAATCCGTGGTCCATTACTCTCGGCAAAGCGTTCCTTCAATTCATCCCACATCTCTTTGGCTGAATCGATGTACAAAACGCTACTCGCAATTTCTTTTGACAAAGAATTAACGAGCCATGACAGAACCATCAAGTTGCATCGGTTCCAATGTGCTAACATAGCATTGTTGGATTGTGGCTTGTGCATTAAGCCATTGACGAATCCTAATTTATTCTTCACACTGAGAGCAATGGTCATGGAACGCTTCCAAGCGTTGTAGTTGTCTCCTCCATTCAGTGGTTGTGAGACAAGGACACTGGACGAACTATCTCCATTGTGTAAGAAATAAGGATTCGTAGGATCATCAAGCACTGATGAAGATCTAGTATTGGCCGCCATTTTTATTGGGACTTAGGTTGAAATCGAGCAGTGAAAGCTATTCCTCTGATACCATGATGAAAAAGATGATAGAGAAAGGGAGAAAACAGAGAACAACTTCTGAAATATTCATCGCACTTTTATTATGAAGGAAAAGGCTTTATATAGAATACAAGCTTAGTGGTCCAGCTCAGCAAGACTTCTAACAGAAAATTAACTCGACTAAATTGCTATACAACTGAAATAACAGAAAGAAACTAATTCTGCTATACAACTGAAATAACAGAAAGTCTCGTTATTCTTCTGTGCTAGATAACTCAACATATCCAGCGTAATAGCCACGGCCAACATTAGCATCGGCCACCTCGTCTGATCTGTTCCTGGTATATTACTAGCATTGGAAGGAATTGCAGCCATCTAACAATAGATCCAGAGCTGAAACCATCAGTTCTCATCGGCCAAGGACCGTGCCACCACACCATCAGTTCTCATGTGTTCATACGTTTCCTCCTGCTCCTTACACAACGGGCAGCCCATAAGATGCACATCACGGTCTCTGTAAAACCTCGCTACATTCCATCTAAGAGGCAAAGCCTGAGCTGCCACCTTCCACAAGCAAAACCTCAATCTATGTTGCATTTTCAGCCCCCAAATTTTATTCCATTCTGGTGGAGATAAATTACCCGCATCCTCAAATCTTCCACGTTGGTCATACAAATAGGCATCCTTAACCGAGAACACCCCTTTTTGCATTAAAAATCCAACGAGGAACATCCGGTTTAGGGGCCCCTATTAAAGGAATATTCAAGATAGCCCGAATCAACCCTTCCTTCCAGCATCTAGTATCTTCATGAATCAAATCACTCACCTTGTTCAATCTCTTGTCAACTGTCACGCCCCATTTCAATTTCGGGAGAAAATTGGTGAGCCCTGGAACCCATGGATCACACCACAGATTTATGTCGGCACCGTCTTTAATACTTTAACAAAAACCACCTCCCAACCTCTTTTCGCCACAAGCAACCCGATTAAGATCTTCCATGCGCCTAACACCAATCCCTTCCGAGTATTTTCGGTTTACAGATGCTATCCCATGCTTTGGGATGGAAGTGACGGTGTTCATCCGTGAAACCCCACCAAAATTGTCTAATCCGCATATCAAGCATTCTGCACACCCTTTTGGGTAATAAGAACACCGTCATATAGTAAGAGGGGATGGCCGAAGCAACAGATTGTATCAGAACAGTTCGCCCTGCTTGCGATAAAGAGCGAGCCATCCAACCTGCAAGCTGATTACCCACCCGCTCCTGTATCTCCCTACACGCCTCTAATTTAGATCTCGGGCTACACAGCGGAAGACCAAGGTACGTCCCATCCACCTCAGATGCTGGAATGCGCATAATCATTGCAAGTTGGTCCCTACGAGCATACCCCAACTATGCACCATGCACTGTTGAAAGTGCCTCACTTCCTTTTTTTTTCTAGGTAAAGATAATTTATTAAAAACCGAGAAGAGAACAACCGGTACAAGACCGAAAAGTGACCAAAAGGCCAGCGAAAAATCTAAACGGACCCAAAGGCCCTGCAATAGCCGAACACATAAGCCGGAACCACCAACAACCACAAAGGCCGTGGAAACAACCAGAACCACACACTGGCCACACGGACCAGCACACCAACCACCAGCACACGCACCACCAGAACACAATACAAACTGGCCACAAGAGCCAGAGCACAAAACAAACACAAATCGGTCACAAGGACCGAGACACAACAAAACCACCACGCAAGGTGATGGCAGCTTTCACTGGAGGAGGGGCCATCCTGGCAACGATCCAACTCCTTCAGGGAGATCTTTAGGCAAAGACTGGCAGCAAATGGGAGAGAAAGAGAAGCGGCACCTACAGGCACAAAACAACAGTAACAAAGAGAGACACGGGGCAAAAACGGCCGGAACAGGAACTAACACGAAGGGAGGTGGTAGCGGCAACAAAGGGACCTCACAACCAAAAATACCGAACACCACAACAGCACACGCGGCCAAAGCCACACGTGACCGCAAGACACCAACAAAGAGAGGCTGGAAAGAGAGCACCGGGACTACTGGATGAGGTGAAGCAAGGCTAGACAGGGCGAAACCTCCAAAAAGGGCACAAAAAAACAAGCGGGAAGGCTTAAGATGTCGGGGGAGTGAGATCCACGCTGCTCTTGACCGACGACCACCGCTCAGGGACAGAAAGGAGACTGAGAGGAGACGAGGCCCACCAAGGGGGCCGTGCATACCAGAGACCACCGGAGAGGCCGGGATCTAACCTCCAAAACAACCCAAAAAAAGGCCCAAAAGAAGGCCGAAATAGAAAGAAAGAGAGAAACTTCGACCACCAGGAGGCCAGCCGGAGGAGAGGACAGGGAGGGGAGGAGTCGGAGCTCCTCCCTGAACCAGGAAAAAGGGGGAAGGGCTTGGTCGTGTGTCGGTTTCAGAGAGGAGAGGAGAGGGAGGGTTTCCGTTCTATGCCTTTGTCTTTGAACCCTTACTTCTCACAGAGAAGGATTAAGGGACATGCCTCACTTCCCCTTCATTTGCTCTGCAAAATAACATTATATCATCTGCAAACATAAGATTAGTGACAGTAGGGGCAGATCGCGTTATTTTGATCCCATGTATAGTACCACTCTTTTCCTCCCTGCGAATCAAGCGAGTCAATACCTTAGTTACCAGAACAAAGAGAAACGGGGATAGAAGATATCCCTGACGAATCTCACACGTTGGTTTAAAAAAAACCATATGGTGAACCATTTAACAGCACTGAAAAAGATAATGACGAGAGGCATTGGAACACCCAGTGCCACCACTTCTCACTGAAACCCATACATGGCATCACTTCTATTAGAAACCTCCAATTCACTTTATCATAAGCCTTGGCCATATCCATTTTAACCGCCATGAGTCCATCTCTTCCAGTTTTCCTCTTCAGCGTTTGCATGATCTCATGGAACAAAATGAGATTATCTTGGATAAGGCGATGTGGAACGAAGTATTCTGAATTGGTGACACCAACTTTGGCATGCTCGTTACTTCAACTAGTCCCCGTGTTCCTCGAAAACTTCAATCTAGAGGCCAAGATCTTCAAGATGATGTTATAACTAACATTACAAAGGCTCAATGGCCGAAATTGCGTAATATTCTCCGGAGCATCGATTTTCGGTATGAGAGAGATAAACGAATGGTTAAGTTGCTTAAGTAAATAACCATTAGTAAAAAATTGCATTTGCAAATCTGCATTTACTATGGAAGGTAGATTATATGGCCTAAATAATCTACCTTTCGACATCCAAATCTGCATTTGCACCTTTCAACATATAGTTGATGCTTCTTGAGAGTCTCTAGGGTCAATTGTAAGTGCTACAAATGATTTGTCTATGTTTTGCTGTAAATTAAAATATCATCAAAGAAAACTAGCAAGAATTTTCTCAAGAATGGTTTAATACTTCATTCATTAGACTCTGAAAAGTTGAAGGGGCATTAGTAAAGCCAAAAGGCATGACTGGTCGTCCTCATCTGTCCTAAAGGTTTTTTTAGGAACATCTTTTAGTCTTACTCTGATCTTGTGGTATCCGTATCTCATATCTAACTTAGAGAAGAACTTCACTTCATGTAGCTCATCTAATAACTCATCCACCACAAGAATAGAAAATTTGTCCTTAATACTTTCCTTGTTTAGGGCCCTATAGTCCACACATAGGCCATGTGCCATTTGACTTCCTAACCTGCAAAACAGAGGATGAAAAGAGGTTTTGGTTCAATCGGATAACCACCATTTTAAATAATTTCCTAACAATTTTTTCGACTTCCTGTTTTTGAAAAAAAGATACCGGTATGGTCTCAATAAGAAAGAAGATGTTCCCCATTTTAAAATAATATGGTGATCATGTGATGTAACTGGTGGCCTCAAAAACGTATGAATGTTGCTATAGAAGTGTCTCCACATCTACTAGTAGCTCAGTAGTATCCAACTTCACTAATTCCATAAGTTGTAGAAATATGCCCTTATTACCAGCCTTATTTACCTCTATCATGTTCCTTTCCTCTATAAGTTGTGTGGGACTTAAGCCATGAGTACTAACTGTGAGTCCTAGTTTCAGGATTAAGGCAATCCAAGAGGGGGGTGAATTGGTTTTCTAAATTTTTCGGTTAAAACGCCCAAAAATGTGTTTGCAAGTAAATACTACTTTAACACAAGTATATAATATGTGGAAATTTAAATAAGTGCTAAAGTAAGGAGAAAGGTAAGAGAAGCAAATACAATATTTTTAGGTGGTTCGACAAACCCGCCTACATCCACTCCTCAAGCTCCTTCACCGAGCCTTGAGGTTTTCCACTATCTTCAACCAATAGCTTACAGACTAGCTTCCGGGTGCTAGTGAACCGTACAAGTGTTTTTTCGGGATCAACACTTAAACCCACCCAAGTGGTTTTCCTTGCTCATCACTCACAACCTCACCAAGCTTGAGATATACACTCTCAAAGCTTATTCTTTAGTGAACAACCTCACTAAAGGAAACACCTCTTTTGATAGGTAGATTTAGGAACAAGACACTCTCAAAGAGTAGATATAAAAATGGAAAGCTCTATCTCTTTATTCACACAAAGACAAGGATATGAAAGTGTGTTTTTGTGTGAATGCTATGAGAAATATAGAATAGGAAGGTTTATAATATTTCTCAAGTAGAAGAAATGATATGTGGTCGTTGGTTATTCATTTTAGATGAAAATGAATGTGTATTTATAGACCACATATGAAAAATAGCCATTTATAGCCGTTGGGAGTTTTTGCTAAAACGAGCCGGTCGACCGTTTCAAGTTATCGTTACTCCAACGGTCATATTGTCAGAAGCTCAACGACTCTTTTGTCAAAACCAACCGGTCGACCGCTACACGAGGCGGTCGAAGTACCGGTCGACCGCTTGAACAGCCGGTCGACCTCGTCAACTTAAGTATGATCCGGTTCTTTTAAAAACAAGGTTTTTTTACCACTTTTAAACACCCAATTTTGAAGACGTACTTCCCATAAGTATATGAAAGGTGTGGGAGTTTGTTCTGGGGTGTTTTGAAACCTATAAAAACATTTTAATCTTTTAAACAAAACTTAAAACAGTTTATACACATTTTTAAAGATATGCAAGTGCGTGATTCAAATCCTTGTCAAATGTGAAATAAAGAGTTACAAGGATTATACTCTATGGTCTTGAATCTTCACTTTAAGCTCCTTGCATCTTCTTGTTCTTCTTTCTTCAAGTCTTTGGCTCTTTCATCAAGTTGTCTTTGTCTTTGAAGATGTCCACTTTATAAACTTGATCCATTTATTGAAATCATCAAAATCTCGATTGTGTACAAAAAAGCCAACAATCTCCCCTATTTTGATGATGACAATAAAGTGATAGTTTTAGGATGACTCCCTCTATCTTTTGCAATTGGACAAACTTTTAAAATTTGAAGAAAAAACATTAGTAGTCATTGGATTCATAAAGAGTAATACAATTAAAACATAATCCAATTAAAATGAGAATATATAATCATCAAAACTATTAGCACATTTCTCCCCCTTTGTCACATAAAAAAGACAAAGGATACAAATCTCCCCAAATATGCATTCTAAAAACAAAGGGAATCAAAGCATGTAAACATTTAAGAACTCTCTCCCCTTGTCAATCAAAAAGTGAATGCATGAATATAATTCAAATGGTCATTTTTCATCCAAAAGAACAAGTTTGAGTTTTAAATGACAATCTCTTTGAAATGGTATAGAGGATGTCTAACGAGGACTCAAGAGTCCATCAATATTACGATAGTAGCCCACCGAGTGAGTTTGTACCAACCTCTTAGCTACCAATGACTATTTAAAATTCATTCTCAACCAAAGAAAGTTTAAGCACACAAAAACTTATCAAAAATCAAGATTCTTGTAAAAGTGATAGCTTATAGACGTTCCATTTTGCAAGAAAATATGCGGAAGGTGAAAATATTTGCATTTGTAAGATTTAACAACCAAGAAATCATCGTAGAAGATAATTAATCAACAATTAAAAACATATTCTCAATCTAGGATTTAGATGTTACCAAAGGTTTTCTCTTTTAGCATATGTCCTCAAATGTCACAAACGTTCTTGATAGGCAAGTCTCATCCAAGCACCATTTGTTGCTCCATCCTACAAGAGAATCAAGAAATAATTTTTGGTACCCAAGCCTTCTTGGGTCCTTCAATGTTAGTTTTGGTTCCTTTTGGAACCCATGCTTTCTTAAGAGCCTTGCTCCTAAGTTTCTTTAATGTACAACCAAAGATAAAATGTCCATCTTTATTGCAAAAATGACACGTTTGAATTGGTGTACAAAAAGACTTAGCCTTCACAAAATAATTCTTAAATTATTTTTGGTGAATTGAAGGCTTGTAGCCTAAGCCACATTTGTCAAAGACACATCATTGACTACCAAGAATCAAATCTAAAGATTTCTTTCCTTGAGTAAACTTCTCAAGGATTTTGCTTTGAGAAACAATTTTGTTGTTTAAAGTAACCTTTTCATTTTCAAATTTTAAAGCTTTTTGTTGTGATAAATCATTTTCAAGCTTTAGAATGTTTCCCTCATTTTCAATAAATCAACTTCTTTTGAGATCAAAATGAGTTTCTTTTTCAAAGATGTATATTTTGAACCTAGTAGTTCAAATTGACATAAAAGATCATCAAAAATATTTTGAAGCTCAATATATGATGATTGAGGTTCATCATCAGAAGAAGGTACCTCATCATCATCCTCATCAGTATCTTCAAAAGCCATGAAGCACATGTTGGCTATTTCTCCATCTTCTTCTTCTTCGGAGGATGTGGAACTTTCATTGTTAGCCTTCCAAGATGTCTTCTTGTATTTGAGGCTTCTCTTTCCCTTCTTGCTTTTGAGCAAATTCTTGAACTTTCTAGTCATTAAGACTATATCTTCCTCATCTTCTTTTCTATTTTCAATTATGGAGGATTTGAGAGCGATCCTCATCTTCTTTTTGCTCTCATCTTCATTTTCGAGCATTTGGATCACATGGGTCATTAAGGATCCAACGAGCTCATCCAGAGGAAGCTTGGTGAGATCATTGGCTTCTTGTGTGGCAGTCACTTTGGCCTCCCATGCCTTTGGCACACTACCTAAGGATTTTTCTCACCAAATCAAAGTTAGTATAAGATTTACCAAGTGCATTCAAGACATTTATAATTGTGGTAAATCTAGTATACATGACAGTAATGGACTCATCTGGTTTCATTTTAAATGTGCTAATAGTTTTGATGACTATATATTCTCCTTTTAATTGAATTATGTTTTAATGGTAATACTCTTTATGAATCTAATGACTATTAATGTTGTCTTCAAGTTTTAAATGTTTGTCCAATTGCAAAAGATAGGGGGAGTCATCCCAAAACAATCACTTTATTGTCATCATAAAAAAGGGGGAGATTGTTGGCTTTTGTACACAATCGAGATTTTGATGATTTCAATAAATAAATGAGTTTACAAAATTAACATCTTCAAAGACAAAGACAACTTGACGAAAAGAGCCAAACCTTGAAGAAAAAGGAACAAGAAGATGCAAGGAGCTTAAAGTGAAGATTTAAAGACCTTAGGGTATAATCCTTGTAACTCTTTATTTCACATTTGACAAGAATTTGAATCACGCACTTACATATCTTTCAAAACATGTACAAACCGTTTTAAGTTTTGTTTGAAAGATTAAAATGTTTTTATAGGTTTCAAAACATCCCAATCAAACCTCCAAACCTTCATATAATTATGAGAAGTATGTCTTCAAAATTGGGTGTTTAAAAGTGGTCAAAAACCTTGTTTTTAAAAGAACTGGATCATGCTTAAGTTGAGGAGGTCGATCGGCTGTTCAAGCGGTCGATCGGTACTTCGACCACCTCGTGTAGCGGTCGACCGATTGGTTTTGATAAAAGAGTCGTTGAGCTTCTGACAATATGACCGTTGGAGTAACGGTAGCTTGAAGCGGTTTCGTCTAAAATGAATAACCAACGACCACATATCATTTCTACTACTTGAGAAATATTCTAACATTTCCTATTCTATATTTTTCATAGCATTCACACAAAACACACTTTCATATTCTTGTCTTTGTGTGAATAAATAGATAGAGCTTTCCATTTTTATATCTACTCTTTGAGAGAGTCTTGTTCCTAAATCTACTTATCAAAAGCGGTGTTTCCTTTAGTGAAGTTGTTCACTGAAGAAGAAGCTTTGAGTGTGTATATCTCAAGCTTGATGAGGTTGTGAATGGTGAGCTAGAAAAACCACTTGGCTGGGTTTGAGTGTTGATCTCGGGAAAACACTTGTACGGTTTACTAGCACCCGAAAGCTAGTGTGTAAGCTATTGGTTGAAGATAGTGGAAAACCTCAAGGCTCGGTGAAGAAGCTTGAGGGGTGGATGTAGGCGGGTTTGCCGAACCACCTAAAAATACTGTGTTTGCTTCTCTTACCTTTCTTCTTATTTTAGCACTTATTTACAGTTCCACATATTATATACTTGTGCTAAAGTAATATTTACTTGCAAACACATTTTGAGGGTTTTAACCGAAAAGTTTAGAAAACCAATCCACCCCCCTCTTGAGTTGCCTTAATCCTGAAACTAGGACTCACACTAACCTCTTTCCCTGCTATTGAACTCCTTAATCAACTAAGAAAATTTCATAGAATTTTCCCTAGGGTCCTCAACCAAAAAAGCCCAAAAACTATATCACAATCTGCTATGGACAACACATAAGTGTCAGTCAAAAAGATGTTTCTCTTTATCTGAATTTTTAGTTATTCATTTTTTTTTCACTACTAAGCAATTCCCCATTAGCCACTCTCTTATATCCTCTCCCTTTTCTGCCTTTAATTGGGCTCTTTTGACAATGGTAGGGTCTAAGAAATTGTGAGTGCTCCCTAAATCAATCAAAATCGCTATCTGTTGTCCTCCCAACTTCCCAGTCACTCTCATAGTTTTAGGATTCATTAAACTTGTGAGAGCATGCAATTGGATTTTTGGATCTATGTCTTCCACTTCTTTATTCAACCCTTCTTCAAACTCTGCTTCTTCTCTCATCTCCAAAATCCCCAGGTCTCCTGATTCCCAACCCCCATTATGAACAACTTTGAATTTTTACAAACATGTATAGAGGTCTACTTATCATCACAATTGTAGCATAACCCATTCTCTCTCCTTTCTTTCATTTGATTGTGTGTAAGTTTCTAAATTGGTAAGTTTTATACCTCTCTTCAAACTCTGCTTCTTCCCTCACCTCCAAAATCCCTAGGTCTCTTGGTTCCCAACCCCGATTATGAATAACTTTGAATTTTTGCAAACATGTTAAAAGTCCACTTCTCATCACAATTATAGCATACTTGTAATGGCCCGAACCCCGGCAGTTAGGGGGTTACTTCCATGTGTAAAACTAGTGAAAATCGGTTTAAATTAGGGTGTTGATAACAAATTCACGTTTAAAACTTGAAAACAATTGAATAAAAATATTTCGTTTAAAACTCTTCAAAAACTGAATTTTTTTAAAGAAAACTCTTAATCTAACTAGAACTCTAAACCTTCTCTCAGCTACCCACCCATGCGCCATCTAACACGAACTCTTGGCATGCTCCTAAATATCATCTGAAATGTGAGGACAAATAAGGGGGTGAGTTCAACAACTTAGTAAGCAAAATCATTATGCTAGGGTGCACTTCATGTGCCATAATTAAGAAGTGAAAATCGATATAAAACTGTAAATCTCATTCCATATAACTATAACTGCAAAACAACATTTATCTTTCTTAATAATATTGTAGAAAATACCTTTGGCAATAACTGTGGGTCACGTTTACTCCCGTGACAGGGTTGTGCAATTGCTATCTAATTTGGGGATCAGCCAAACTAAGCCAATACTATGGGTAAAATTCTTCCTTACTAAGGCTTGGTTATGTCTAAGTGTGCACTCGATAAGAATCTACAAAATAAACCATTTTATTTTTATAATGGGTGCACTCAATGGGTTGCAATTGGTACCAATGAGTTGTCTCTGTAACTTTGTAACTATGGGCCTTAGGGTTTGAAAATACATAACATATCAAAAAATAAACATCACTTTGAACTTTGAATCTTTATCTTCTTTTCATGAAAATATCATGCACAAATCTTGAATAACGTTAAATTTTAAATAGCTTTGATTTCAGTCAATGAAAACATCATGTAAAATAATTAGACATAAAAATAGGCTCATATTTACACATTTCATGTTACAATCTTTAAGAATTTTATCAAAACTTAATGCACATAAAACTCCAAGGGTTTTCAATAAATCATGCAATTTCTCAAATATCACCTCGGTCTTTTAGGAAAATCTAGCGTAATAATCTCACTTACATCGCTCTTCATAACACTTAAACCATTTATCAATGAATCTTCATGACCTCAAGAAACTAGACTAGAACCTCGAAAAGACGTTTGATTTCTCATTCTCTCAATCAATACACAGTATCGCAGAGACTAACAAAGTATTTATAAAAGACTAATTGCAACCATATTTAAAGGACTCTAAATTTGAAAAGATTATAAGAATGGCTATCTATCCATTTAAAATTTAAACATATTCTTGAGGTATTTAAATTCAAAACTTTAAAATCTAAAGAGATAAAGATAAAACATCTATTTCAAATTTCAAACACTTTTAAAAATATAACCTTTTCAAATCAAATCAATATTTCAAACTTTAAACACTTTTAATACAAGATAAAATTTTCAAATAATTTGAAATTTGAAATTCAATAAGAATAATATTTTATTACTAAGAAGAAAACCCGGGGTGCTACAATAATCCTTTCTCTCTCATTTCTTTCATGTGAATGGGTGTAAGTTTCTGAATTGGGTAAGTTTTTCTGGTTTGTGTTTGGTTATATGAATTGTGGGATGAACTGTTTGGGTAATGTAAGGGGTGAGTTATATGAATATGGTGTGGGCAGCAACCTTCTAGTGGTTCTTCAGTTAAGCATCAAATGTTTCTGTTGAGTCTTAGCTAAACCATAGGCTGTGATCAAATTAGGAGGATTAACATCCTCACAAGTAGTCTGATTTCATCCTTAAGCTCACTGAGGAAACAACTCAGTTTATAACTCTTAATTAAACTCCTGAATCTATTAGATAAGGCCTCAAACTCACTTTTATAAGTCTCCACACTACCAGATTGCCTCAACCGAGTCAACATCTCCATAAGATCATTATAGGAACTAGGACCAAACCTGATTAGAAAAGCTTGTACAAACTCCTCCCAATTTTGCAGAGTTCGAGAATTTTTTAAATCTTGGAACTATACCAATGCTTGTCCTTCCATTTGATATGATGCTAGTGAAATGCAATGAGTAAAGAGGGTTTGGTGAAACTTGAAGAACTGGGTGGTTTTATACAACCAACCATCTGGATATGTCCCATCAAACTTTGGAAAATCAAATTTCACTGACTTGAACTGCAACTTGCCGGCTCTGCACTTTCTCCATTTGCACTAGGTGGTGGATTCATAAAGAGTAATACAATTAAAACATAATTCAATTAAAAGGAGAATATATAGTTTTATCAAAACTATTAGCACATTTCTCCCCCTTTGCACATCAAAAAGTCAAAGGATACATATCTCCTCAAATATGTATTCTAAAAATAAAGAGAATCCAAGCATGTAGACATTTAATAATTCTCCCCCTTTGTCAGTCAAAAAGAGAATGAATGGATATAATTCAAAAGTTAATTTTTCATCCAAAAGAACAAGTTTGGGTTTTAAATGACAATCTCTTTGTCATGGTATAGAGGATGTCTAACGGGGACTCAAGAGTCCATCGCTATTACGATAGTAGCCCACCAAGTGGGTTTGTACCAACCTCTTTGCAACCAATGACAATTTAAAGGTCATTCTTAACCAAAGAAAATTTTAAGCACACAAAAACTTATCAAAGATCAGGATTTTTGTAAAAGAGATAGCTTATAGATATTCCATTTTGATAAATGCAAGAAAATATGTGAATGATAAATACATTTGCATTTATAACATTTAACAACCAAGAAATCATCATAGAAGATAATTAATCAACAATTAAAAAACATATTCTCAATCTAGGATTTAGATGTTACCAAAGGTTTTCCCTTTTAGCATATGTTCTCAAATGTCACAAGCCTTCTTGATAGGCAAGTTTCATCCAGGCATCATTCGTTGCTCCATCCTACAAGAGAATCAAGAAACAATTTTTGGTACCCAAGCCTTATTGGGTCCTTCAATGTTAGTTTTGGTTCCTTTTGGAACCCATGCTTTCTTGAGAGCCTTGCTCCCAAGTTTCTTTAATGCACAATCAAAGATAAGATGCCCATTTTTGTTGCAAAAATGACATGTTTGAGTAGGTGCATTAAAAGACTTAGCCTTCACAAAATAATTCTTAAAATATTTTTGGTGAATTGAAGGCTTGTAGCCTAAGCCACTTTTGTCAAAGACACATCTTTGACTACTAAGTATGTTTTCCAAGGTTCTGCTTCCTTTAGTAAACTTCTCAATAATTTTGCTTTGAGAAACAATCTTGTTGTTCAAAGCAACATTTTCATTTTCAAATTCTAAAGCTTTTTGTTGTGATAAATCATTTTCAAGCTTTAGAGTGTTTCGTTCATTTTTCAATAAATCAATTTCATTGGATATCAAAATGAGTTTTTTTTTCAAAGATGTATATTTTGAACCATGTAGTTCGAATTGACATAAAAAATCATTAAAAGCATTTTGAAGCTCACTATATGAAGTTTCAGGCTCGTCATTTGAAGAATGAACCTCATCCTCATCCTCATCAGTATCTTCAAAAGCCATGGAGCACATGTTGGCTATTTCACCATCTTCTTCTTCTTCGGAGGAGGAGGAACTTTCATTGTTAGCCTTCCAAGATGTCTTTTTGTATGTGAGGCTTCTCTTTCCTTTCTTGCTCTTGAGGAAGTTCTTGAACTTTCTAGTCATTAAGACTATATCTTCCTCATCTTCATCTCCATCTTCAATTATGGAGGATTTGAGAGCGATCCTCATCTTCTTTTTGCTCTCATCTTCGTTTTCGAGCATTTGGATCTCATGGGTCATTAAGGATCCAATGAGCTCATCTAGAGGAAGCTTGGTGAGATCCTTGGCTTCTTATATGACAGTCACTTTGGCCTCCATGCCTTTGGCAGTGACCTAAGGATTTTTCTCACCAATAAGATTTACCAAGTACATTCAAGACATTTATAATTGTGGTAAATCTAGTATACATGTTAGAAATAGATTCCTTGGGTGACATTTTAAATAACTCATAGTTATGAATAAGCATGTTGATTTTTGACTTGACTTGTTCCTTCATGAGTGATTTCTAGAGCATGCCAAATTTCCTTAGCATTTGTGCAAGAAGATATTCTATTAAATTCATTTCTCTCTAAAGCACAATAAAGAATGTTCATAGCTCTAGCATTTAAAGTGATTTTCTTTTTGTCTAGGTCACTATATTCATTTTCTTTTTTAAGGGTTTCAACCTCTCTAACTTTCTTTGTGGGAATATGTGGATCATTCAAAATGTATAACCATAAATCATAATCAATGGATTGAAGATAAATTTTCATCCTAGCTTTCCAATATGCATAATCACTTCCATTAAAAAATGGTGGTCTAAGTGTGGAAAGTCCTTCAACTTGAGTGTTGAAGCTTGTAGTTTCCATTCTAACTCAAGATGTCTAAATCTTGTATAATGAGCACCTTGCTCCGATACCAATTGTGAGTTCTAGTTTCAAGATTAAGGCAACCCCAGAGGGGGGTGAATTGGTTTTCTAAAACCGTGTTTGCAAAATAAATATTAATTTAGCACAAGTATAATGATATAACAAGTATGAAAGTGCTAAATGTAAAGAGTAGGGATAGAGAAAGCAAACACGTGATTTTTTAGGTGGTTCGACAAACCCGCCTACATCCACCCCTCAAGCTCCTTACCGAGCCTTGAGGTTTTTCATTATCTTCCAATAGCTTACACACTAGCTTCCGGGTGCTAGTGAACCGTACAAGTATTTTCCCGGGATCAACACTCAAACCCTCCCAAGTGGTTTTTCGGGCTCACCACTCACAACCTAACCAAGCTTGAGATATACCCTCTCTAAGCTTCTTCTTTAGTGAACAACCTCACTAAAGGAAACACCTCTATTGGATAGGTAGATGGAAGAACAAAAACTCTTTTGATAGAGTAAATATGAAAATGAAGGCTCTATCTCTTTATTCACACAAAGACAAGGATATGAAAGTGTGTTTTGTGTGAATGCTAAGATAAATATAGAATAGGAAGATTTATAATATTTCTCAAGTAGTAGAAATAATATGTGGTCGTTGGGTTATCATTTTAGACGAAATGAAGGTGTATTTATAGGCCACATATGAAAACTAGCCGTTGGGAGTTTTTGCTAAAACGAGCCGGTCGACCGCTTCAAGTTACCGTTACCCAACGGTCATATTTTCAAAAGCTTCAATGGCTCTTTTGTGAAAGCTAACTGGTCGACCGCTAGATGAGGCGGTCGAAGTACCAGTAGACCGCTTGAACAACCGGTCGACCTCCTCATTTTAAGCATGATCCGGTTCTTTTAAAAATAAAATTTTGACAACTTTTAAACACCCAATTTTGAAGACTTACTTCCCATAAGTATATGAAAGGTGTGGGAGTTTGTTTTGGGGTGTTTTGAAACCTATAAAAATATTTTAATCTTTCAAACAAAACTTAAAGACTTACAAGGATTATACCCTAAGGTCTTGAATCTTCACTTTAAGCTCTTTGCATCTTCTTGTTCTTATTTCTTCAAGTCTTTGGCTCTTTCATCAAGTTGTCTTTGTCTTTGAAGATGTCCACTTTATAAACTTGATCCATTTATTGAAATCGTCAAAATCTCGATTGTGTACAAAAGCCAACAATATATGGATAAAGATCTTATGTTTGAATTTAAAAGTGATGGATAGAGGTATGTTTGAATTTTAAAGTTGCAGAGATTGAAGTTAATAAATAGTTGTAGAGAATGTATATTGGAGACCAAAATTTGGATTGAGGTGGTGCTACTAGGTTCAAGAGATTGTTCGGCAATTATTGGAGAAGCTTTAAGGAATGATTAAGTATTCGAGGTAGGTGGTTCCTCAATGGGATTTTTAAACGTATACCGTATTTTTATATGGTTTTGATGTATTATTTGGGGAATTGAACAAATTTTGGTTAAAATGAGATTGTCGTGATTTCCGTGAAACTCAATTGAAATATTTATATCTTATTTGATGAGCATACTGTGAAAATTTTCCTTGCGCTGGTGATATATCTATGTGGTCTGTGTTGCCAATTTGATACCCCTCGTGGTATTTGGAGGTATGTGTGGCCTGATATTTGGAGGTCTTTGTGGCTTGATATTTGGAGGTCTTTGTGACATGAAGGTCTGTATAATCATTGGTGATTTCCCTATATTGCGCGGCCTTGGATCTTTTTGTAACTAACTTGTATTTTTGGATTTGGTATGGTTCACGGTATTTTATTTTGGATTTCGGTTGTTGTGATAAAATCGTCTTTTCCCCAACCCCATTTGATTTACTACTTACTGAGCTGGTCGTAGCTCACCCCTTATTTTCATATTTTTAAGAGTTGGCAGAATTAGAGAAGTTCAAGGTGCTTCAGATAGATTTGTGTTTCGAATGCGTGTTTTGCAAGAGTAATTTCGGAGATTAATGTTGGGGAATTCGATATTGTATTATTTTGGAAGATCTTCATCGATATTAGAAATATTAGATATATAATGTAAATGTTAGGGCTCAGATTGATATTTTTGGGCTTTTTACGGTTTATGAATATTTTGCTGAAGTTATACAAAATTAGATTTTAAATATTGGGGCCTAGATAAATGATTATTCATGGTGAAGAAACCTTATTTTATACGAAAATCTTTTCGTTTGGAGTTTGGGCTCGGGACGTTATAGATGGTATCAGAGCATAGGTTTATGATTCTGTAGACTAATAGGAAGATTTTGATTGAAGTCCAAGCATACGTTGTGATATGTGACAATTCTAGTGATTTTTTAGAAGCATTTCGATTGAAGTCGGATTATAGTTTTAAATTTGGAAGAGATTCAAATCTTGATAAGAGCTAAAGTTATGGGCTTGTTTTATGGATATTGATGTTGATCTTAGTTTAGGCTTGGATATTGTATGAGTTTGGGTTTTAGGCTTGAATTGTGCTAATGAAAAAAAATTGTGAAGTGATTACGTATATTCAGAGTGCGCAGCAGAAGCATAAATGATTTGTAGTTTAGTTTGATAATGAAATTATTTTTTGTGGAAGGTGCCGTAAATTTTGGGGACGAAATTTCTTTTAAGGAGGGGAGATTGTAATACCCCGTCCCGAAATAGGTATAAGTGAGTAATTTGAATTTTAAACGAAGAGATAGAGCTTAATCCTATATTTGATTTTTGGATAGAAGTTAAATCGTATTTTTGAATTTAAAGGTGCTGATATGGAGATGTGATATATATTTGAATTTAAAGGTTTGAATATAGATTTGATCTTATGTTTGAATTTAAAGGTTAAGATATGGATAAAGATTATTCTTATATTTGAATTTGAAATATATGGATAAAGATCTTATGTTTGAATTTAAAATTGATGGATATAGGTATCTTTGAATTTTAAAGTTGCAGAGATTTAAGTTAATAAATAGTTGAAGAGAATGTATATTGGAGACCAAAATTTGGATTGAGGTGGTGTTACTAGGTTCCAAGAGATTGTTCGACAATTATTGGAGAAGCTTTAATGATTGATTAAGTATTCGAGGTAAGTGGTTCGTCAATGAGATTTTTAAACGTGTACCGTAGTTTTATATGTTTTGATGTATTATTTGGAAAATTGAACAAATTTTGGGTAAAATGAGATTTTCGTGAAACTCAGTTGAAATATTTATAAGTTATTTGATGAGCATACTGTGAAAATTGTCCTTGCGCTGGTGATATATCTATGTGGTCTGTGTGGCCAATTTGATACCCCTCGTGGTATTTAGAGCTCTTTGTGGCTTGAAGGTCTGTGTGACCTGATATTTGGAGGTCTTTGTGGCCTAGAGGTCTGTGTGGCCTGATATTTGGAGGTCGTTGTGGCCTGGATGTCTGTGTGACTATTGATGATTTCCCTATATTGCGCGGTCTTGGATCTTTTTGTAACAAACTTGTATTTTTGGATCTGGTATGCCTCAAGGTATTTTATTTTGGATTTCGGTTATTGTGATAAAATTGTCTTTTTCCCAACTCCCATTGACTTACTACTTACTGAGCTAGTCGTAGCTCACCCCTTATTCTCATATTTTTCAGATTTGGCAGAATTAGAGAAGTTTGAGGAGCTTCAGATAGATTTGTGTTTCGAATGTGTGTTTTGCAAGAGTACTTTCGGAGATTAATGTTGGGGAATTCAATATTGTATTATTTTGGGAGATCTTCATCGATATTGGAAATATCAGATATATTAATGTAAATGTTAGGGCTCAGATTGATATTTTTGGGCTTTTTAAGGTTTATGAATATTTTGCTGAGGTTGTACAAAATTAGTTTCTAAATATTAGGGCCTAGATAAATGATTATCCATGGTGGAAAAACCTTATTTTATACGGAAATCTTTCCGTTTGGAGTTTGGACTCGGGGCATTACGTATATACATATATTTTATTATATATATATATATATATATCTCCGGTCGAAAATTTCGAAAAGCCTATGTATATTCCGACACCCGTCCCGAAACTTACGTAAGCCGACCTAAATTTTCGGAAGGCCGACCCGAAGTTACTCGGTTCGGAACGCCGGGTCGAGTCGGCTTTTACTATTCCATGATCACCCTTACTAATTATCTTGATCTTTCCTAAATATGTTCACATTCTCAAGCACCTCTTTATAGCGGGTTCCCTCAGCCATTGCAGAATCGAAGAGCTCTGATATCAAATGTAACAATCTTCTGTAGAAATTGTAATTTTTGTAGAATAAAATACTATAAAATGGAAATATCTTGGAATTCAATTGAAATCAAGAACAAATAAGGCCAAGTTTGAGGTTTGGCCGCCATCAATACAAAATTGAGAGATGAGAGAAAGAGTGTCCAAAGTGTTAAGATTCTTCAAGGCCCAAAACAAAATAAACGTCTCTCTATATATCAGAGAGCACCTGAATTTTGGACTCTACCAAACTCCCTAGATTTACGGAGCCCAAAGCCTCCAATTCATGACAATCACCTGGGCCTTTAATCCACCAACAAACCCATATCCACGATGGCCCAACTACACAACCCTCAAGCTTATCACGTGTAACCCACGAGTCTCCAGTTGTCCTTAAGCTTCTCGTATCTTCTATCTTTTGTCCCTTGTGTCTTCAAATCAAACATCCATACACTTTTCCTTCTTGTCCTTCCCGACCCTTTTCTTCCTTTACAAACCCTAAATGCCTCCTCCTCTTAACTGTGTGACATATTTCTTTCCAAAAAAATTTTGGTGGGCATTATACTCCCACTTATATTGCTTTAAGATATTGATGATAGGATCTTCCAAGGCTTGAGAGAAAATCAAATACGAATTCAGCCACTTCCCAAGTTTTTATTTTTCTTGTTATTTTAGAGCTTTCTGGGCTCTCATCTTATAGGTAGCGCTATGTTGGTATTTGGTCCTTCCTTTTTTTGCATTGGAAGGCCCAAATCTAGCTGGGAAATCATCAAATTTGGGTTTGAGTTGGATTGCGATATCAGGTAGGGCAAAGAATGATATCGACAGTTGATTCGAAATGTGGAATGGGATAACAAGGAAATGTTTTATAGAAGGTGAAGGTAGGACATCCAAGAGAAGTAGTAAGTCTTTTGAGTATTGTTGAAGAAACGAGTCTAGTTGTAAGGGTGACAGATCGCGGTTCAAAATTGAGGGAATGGACTGGAGAGTTGAGGGGAGTTTATGGTATTTCCTTGATGGAAATAATAGAGAACATATAAACATACAATGTAGTTAGATTGAGGTTGGTTTCTGACACTGGTTTATGAGTCTAAATAACAACCCAAGAGGGAGGATGAATTGGGTTTAACAGAATATTAGACTTTTCGATAAAAAACGCAAATCTGAAAAATACTTAATGCTATATAAAACGAAGAACAATAAATGATAGCAATAAATTAATAGAGAAAAGAAGGAGAGATAACACCGCTATTTTTAGGTGGTTCGACCAAGACTTGCTTACGTCCACCCCCAAGGCTATTGCCTTCCTTGGACTTTTCCATTATATTCCAATAGTATTCATGACTTAGTTTCCGGGTGCTAAGTAACCGTTACAAGAGTTTTCCCGAGCTCACTCTTCAACTCGAACAACAAATCTCAAAGCCTATGAGATTTCTTCTATCCTCACAGGTAGGCCTAAGTGTATCTCATACTTATAGGTTTTTCAAAGGTTTAATGATAGGAATGTTAAACAAATATAATGCTCAATAAATGGCTAGAAGACAAGATCTGATAGTGATGACAGCAAGAAAGTAACAGATCTCTTGGAAAGCTTGTAGCTTTGTTCTTTTGCGCTTTTATCTCTCTCTTGGAGTCTAGGTCAATATTGATGATGCTAGAGATGCAAAATATCATTTTTTTTCTCTACATAATGTTGTCTTTATAGGTCTTCAGTCCTGTGGGGTCCCAAGGGTCTTTTTGGAATCTTAGAGAGGTGTCCTAGGTGTCACAACATCTTAAAATCCGTGGTAAGTCATCATTTAAAAAATAATATTCTCGCAACATGTGTCGACACATATATGCCTATGTGTCAACAACATCTTCTCATGTGTTAACACCATCAAAATGACATTCTGGCAGCAGTGCAATGTGTCGACACCATGTCTCCCTTGTGCCGATACCATCTTGGCAGAAGGAGATTTTCCATTCTTTTTGATATGCAATAGTTTTCACTTCAACACGAAAACTCCTATAATGAAAAATACAATAATTTAAGTGCATGACATGATGTTTAAAAGCAAATATAGGGCTTAATGAACTTGAGAGAGATTTAGATACAATTGAGTACTATAAATTGAATAGTGGATTGACAACCACGTATTTTAAAAATACTCCAAACCTATTTTTTCATTTGTTATCATTAAAATTGAGTTAAATAACTCAAGGAGCAACCTTGGGCTAACATGGTTCAAGGGGCTTGGGCTTGTTGTTATATCAAGGATCAGCTATGAGTTCAAGCTCATATTTTGTGGAGAATTGGAACTGCAAGACACTGCATGAATTAATAGTATGTCCTAATTTCCAACAATGATAACATATATCTTTTTCATTTCAAGCACAAACAAGACAAGTAGTACATTCTCTAATCAGCGCCCTAGAATTTCAAGGAGCACTTTAAAAATGGGGTAAAGGGTGAGGTTGTAGGTATCCACTAGCTATATGCCCATGTAAGATGCTCTCAGCTCCTCACTCTAGCCGCATCAGTCCCCCTCTTCTAACCCCCTTCCTCTTAGCAGATGTGACTGGCAGGAGGAGCTCTTTCTCCTCCCGTTGGTTTTTCTTCCCTTGGGCAGCAAGCTTTCTATGGCCGGTTACTGTGCATTTTTCTCTCTTTCCGGTCTCTTTGTGCATCTTGCACTCTAGAGAAGGGAGGCTAGATCTAAGAATTTTTAGCCTCCAAAGAAGGACCCGAGCGCCAAAGCAGGACAGATAAGGTGGCAGACTCTCCTTCCAGACCAGTATAGTGTTGACCAGTCGCCCCGTCTACCTCCATGTGCCGCCCATACGGCGGGGCGTGTGCCTCACGAGCTTGGTTTCCAACCGCTTTCGCTGCCCTTTTCAACCTTTTGTTTGGAGCACTTCTATGCTCCTTTATCCTGGATTGTTTTGGATATTTTTCTCTCGTGGCCACTCTGCCTCCAGCCATTGCTGCCGCTGATTTGTGCCATTTGGAACGTCCATTATCTTTCTCTCTTTTGTAGCTGGTGTATGCATGAAAAGTTCTTCGAGGGATTCGGATCGCCACTTCGTCCGTCCTTCCTATGGAAGCCATCGCCGCCTTGCGTAGTAATTGTGATATGTCTCGACCCTTGTGGCTGATCTGTGCTAGTATCCTGGACTTTGTGGTTGTTTTATGTCTGTATCACGGCCTTTGTGGCCATTTGTGTTTTTGTCCTGACCCTTGTGGTTTGTTTGTGTCTTTGGCACTTGTGGCTAGTTTGATGTTTGAATTATTAGATCCAGGTTATCCTGGGGCCTCCGTGTCCCTTCATCGAGGGCTTTAGTCCCTTTGAGGCTTGTAGGGCCTTCGGGTCTGATTAGGTTTTTCGCTGACCCTTTGAGGCTTTTTCTAAATTTTACCGGTTTTAATGTTCTCGGATATTAATATATGCATTAAGGATTGCTTAGAAAAAAAACAACCAAACACATAGTCAGTCAGTTATGGTCGTCCAATTAATTCAACCCTATCCCTGATCCCGCTACCTCCTTAAACCCAACTGGGCTATTTTTTTACTTATCCTAGTACGATTTAACCTAGACAGTTATATGATTTGAACGCACCAATTGTGACCTAAGTGTGGTCTTACATGGCAAACCTAAAGGTTTTTTCTTTGGGTTCACTAGCAGGTATCGACACTGGAGCAACAACCATCCACTCATCTAAAATGGCTTGGTAAAATATATCCAACCGAGTGGCCATAGTTTAAAGAAGGGCTTAATAATCTTAGTCGTACAGGCAATATTCATATCAAGAGTGGTTGAGTCCTTGGCATAATGTAGTTCCTAATTGGCATCTTCTGCGTACACATATATATTACTTAAACTTCCATGAAATGCAACGCAGATTGGTAGACTGACCACTCAGTGGACGGCAAAGTGGTTGAAACACTCAGAGCTGCTTAGTCCGTTTGTGGAGATTTTTGGATGGGATACTGGCGCATATATTCGAACCTTTCACACAAGATTATGCGCCGCGGTAGGTGATCTAAGTTGATTTATTTGACATTCGCAGAGGCTGCAGTTTGTTGAAAGTGAAGTTTCGTTTTGGACTTTTGGTGAGTTTGGAATAATTAATGGCACTGATTGAGCAGTTGAGGAAGTGAATATCTCGCGCATTAAGCGGCACCTGTTCCCTGGTCACGCGTTGAACGCAATGAACGGTGTCTGCAGAAAGTTGCAGCGTCGAGGAAGAAGGCAATTAGCCATATATAGAGTCCTTCTGTTGGAGAAAGGGATAGAAAGTAGACTCAAAGGGTTTAGTCTGACTTTCTCTTCGATTTGGGCTGAGTGCGGCTCCTAACTCGTAGCAATTATTGCTCGGTGGGATTCTACACATATTGACACTGACTCGTATGATATATCTCTATTAAAAGGTTGTACGAATCTAGTTGGAAAACCACTCATGTTTTTTTTTCCTTGTTGGCAAGATAATTGTCTTTTAAAAGTAAAAAAAATTAATGGTACAGAGTTTTCCTTACATATAATTGACTTGTTTGTTTAGCCAAATTTTTGGGTCTCAATAATTCGGTCAAGCCAAACAAAACTCCAAAATTTTAAGTTTTACACATACACACTCTACTTTTCACAAATCCCAATAAATTTCAATAAAGTAATAAGATTCACAAAATTTCGGAAATATCCCCCAAAATTTTGGCAAACAAACAACACCATTAATAGCTGAAATAGTTCAAGAAGGTTTGCAGTGATTCCTCTCGAACGTGATTATCTTTTAAGAATTATTTGGTGTAATTTAAAGAGATAATTACAATAATTAAATATAAACTAATTATCTAATTTTTTTATTAAAAATACAAAATTTTGTCAATAACTATTTACATGAAATGGAATATAGCATATATATTTTAATTCATATATATAATAAACTCAACTTTTTCTCATGTTTTGTGATACACTAGTTAATAAATGTATATTAAAAACCCAAAACTAGAATTTTTATACGTCATCAAGACCAACTTCTATTTTATCTAAACCCAAATTACTGAACGAACGGAGCATTACATAAGGTTGACGTAGTGCATCTTTATGGGTATTTCTTTTCCTATTTTTTTTTTCCTCTACCCACGGCATGGGTCATCCACAAAAGAAATTTGTGGCATCTTACAGAGAGCATTTTCAAAGTGCACTTTTGGAAATTGGTGGAATCTTTCCCAATCTTTTCAAAGCATATCGAAACGAGAGAAAGTAAAAACTTTTCCATGATTAGAAAAAAAAATCCATACTTGTAAAGTTCATGGTTTGTTCAAAGAAGTTGCAAAGCGTGTCAATTGTCAAGGCATAAGGTACTCTGCAATTCCGGTGACCATATCGCAGAGGTAGCAATACGTGAGAGTGAGAGAGTTGTGTTCCTCACTCTCAACTGTTGCTACCTCTATAATATGGTCACTTCCGAACAATTCTCTCTCACTCTCTGGACCAAATAACTCTCTCTCTCACCAATTGCTATTTCTGCAATATCCCAAGTATTACACTTCAAACAAGTGTGAATCCCGACCAGAACAAGTGTAAGGTATTGCAGAGAGCATGATACATTGACAAGTGTAACGAATAAGGAGGGAGGGTTTAGAGAAAAGCAGGACCTAAATTATCGGCTTTAGCACAGACGTGGGCAACTTTGACATTGACACTGCTTCTCTAATCGAGGCATGGTGATCGAACCCCAACATTCTTTACCCGAAAGCCGAAAGCAGCTTTACACGCGTTAATCTATTTATGTTCTTCACGTCATATTGTCATCTTTTTTGTTTATACGTACTGATCCGATTGAACTAAAAGTTCAGGTGCTTCATCGAGCGGTGGAGTTGAATATTTACCTTTTTGGATCCCAAGTAATATCAAAATAGTTCGATATTACAAACTTGATTCAAGATCTAAAATTAGGTCATAAACTTGTTCATCAACTTAGTGATAGATGACATATGCTTAATATACTCGATTACTGCAAATAATTGTTTTTTCTTATCATATCAGGTAGTGTTTGTGTCTTAAATATTTGGTCATCTTAAAATTTTAATCTAATAAAATAATTAAAAATAAATAATGACGAACTCGGTGTCGATTGTCTAAATCGACACAGGTACCAATTAGCCACAAAATTGATTTTGTCGGTTCTGGTTACACACCAACTGACAATTCACAAGGCGAAGAGAGAAATAGGGAGAGATACCCTAATTGTTTTTCTACGTCCAACAGAAAATGGTGCCTTTATTTTTTTGTAATTAATTGAAGGCCTTAAGAAAATAAATTGAAAAATGTTGACCAAATACATGGTCTTAGGTCCGTCTTATCTAGAGTAAGTAGAAATAGTCATTAGGAGAATAAATTTATTGATTCCTGCTATAGTTTTGGAGATCTACTTTGTCATATGTTATGCACATTGTGCTTGATATATAGATGATATTCGAAATAATAGGATCCTCACCATTCTATGTCTCATATTATATATATATATAAGATGTTATGTTTTAATTCATTTTAGTCTACTTTAGGAAATAATTATTATACATATCGTTTTCAGAAAGATTGGACATAAGTTGGAATTTACCAACCTTACTAAAAGCGACTGATTCGATCAGGTAATATTTCATTAAGTGTTTCTTATTTCCCATGAGTTTCAGCTGGGTCGTGATCAAGTCAAGCATGTCCGAGTCTTCACCAAAAAGTTTCTAGAGGAACTGTCGGCCAGAGTAAACTTGTTATTAGTATTGCGTGATTCACACTATTTTTACTACCCCTCCTCCATTAATTCAGCTCATAAGTCTTGTTTTTTTTTTTTTCTAAATCACCATTCATTGCTGAAATCAAAGGGAAACAAGCAATAGGGGAGCTCATGGGTCACTCCAATAATTTCTCTCTTCACGGGCTATATGAATATTTTTTGTCTCCCTTTCTCTCCACCTCGAGTGATTCTTTTTCTTAATCGGACAAAACACTAACACATGCTATTTGATAAACAACCAAAACCTCCAATATGACATGAAAAGACCATCTGACTTACTTCCTATGATGCATATACGACATTCACGAAGGTACATAAACATGACCTCTGCGTTCTAGTTTCCTCCTTCAAAAGGCTCCTAAACACGACTTCGTGGACATCTTACGTGTCTGCCACTAATTCCTTGTACTTTCCTGTGTTTATACTAATTTGAACTCAGGGAAACCCCACTCTAGTAATCCGACTAGCAAGGGGTACTTCCAAAGTGGTCTCTATATTTGGTGCAGAGTCGTGCCACACGACAAAAAAAAAAAAGATAATTTTCCCGAGGTTCATAATTACTATGAAGACCCTTTGGCCAAAACATCCCAACAGTAATTAACAGTGTTGACGTTTGCATTAGCTCAAGTACACGTAGGTTGTCGCCCAATAGCGCATAAATAGGAGTGTCCAGTCCTCGTTCTACTTCAGAACAAAACAGAGGAGCAAAAACTCAAACAATGGTGTCCCCAACCCCAAGCTCTTCCTTGTTTTCAGTAGTTTTGCTCCTCCTGTCAGCTTCATTGGCAACTTCAGCTTCAGTTCAACAAAATTTCATCGAATGTCTTTCTCGTAATTCTTTGATATCCATTCCCCTGGCCACAGCTTTTCTCACCCCCAACAATTCTACGTTCACTACAGTCCTTCAATCATCTGCACAAAACCTCAGGTACTTAGTCCCTTCAGCGCCAAAGCCTGAGTTCATTTTCTTGCCGATGCTTGAATCCCATGTCCAAGCTGCTGTGATCTGTTCCAAGGACCTCGGAATACATCTCAGAATCCGTAGTGGAGGCCACGACTATGAGGGCCTCTCTTATGTATCCGAAATGGAGTCACCTTTCCTAATTCTTGACCTGTCCAAGCTTAGATCCATCAACGTTAATATAAAAGATAACAGTGCATGGATTCAAGCTGGTGCCACTATTGGTGAAGTATACTATAGAATTTCTGAGAACAGCCAAACCCATGGCTTCCCCGCTGGTCTTTGCACAAGTTTAGGCGTTGGGGGCCACATTACCGGCGGTGCATACGGTCCCATGATGAGAAAATACGGCCTCGGTGCTGACAATGTCCTTGATGCTCGGATTGTTGATGTTAATGGCAAAATTCTTGACCGGAAAACCATGGGAGAAGACCATTTTTGGGCTCTTAGGGGCGGAGGAGGAGCAAGCTTTGGAATTATTCTTTGGTGGAAGATAAAGCTCGTTCCCGTTCCCTCAACCGTAACTGTTTTCACCGTTACCAAGACCTTAGAAGAAGGCGGAACAAAGATCCTCTACAAATGGCAAGAAGTTGCCCCTAAGATTGATGAGAACCTCTTTATGAGGGTTCTCATTCAACCGGCCACCACTAGTACCAAAGGTAAAAGAACAATAACAACTTCTTACAATGCTCTTTTTCTTGGTGGTGCTGATAGGCTTCTCCAAGTTCTGCAAGAAAGCTTCCCAGAGTTGGGTTTGACAAGAAAAGATTGTAAGGAAACGAGCTGGATTCAATCCGTGCTTTATATAGCCGGATACCCAAGTGGAACACCCCCTGAAGTGCTACTGCAAGGGAAGTCCACGTTCAAGAACTATTTCAAAGCCAAATCAGACTTCGTCAGAGAACCCATACCGGAGACAGCGCTTGAGGGTCTCTGGGAAAGGTTATTGGAAGAAGATATTCCCCTGATGGTCTGGAATCCATATGGAGGAATGATGGACAAGATTTCAGAGTCTGCAATTCCTTTTCCTCACAGAAATGGAACCTTATTCAAAATCCAGTACCTAAGTTTGTGGCAAGATGGTCAGGAGAATGCGAAGCCACACATGGACTGGATTAGGAAGCTTTACAATTACATGGCTCCTTATGTTCCGATGCTTCCAAGGACTGCATACGTGAACTACAGGGATCTTGATCTGGGGGTGAACAAGGACAAGAATACCAGCTTCATACAGGCAAGTGCTTGGGGCACCAAGTATTTCAAGGATAACTTCAACAAATTGGTGAGAGTGAAGACCAAAGTTGATCCAGATAACTTCTTCAGGCATGAACAGAGTATTCCGCCTCTTCCACTTTCTACAGAGTCGGATGAAGGCTAGAGAAAGGTTGGTAGGGGCAGTAGATGGCCCGATAGGTCTGTCAAGTTTCCTCTGTTTCAGCTAGAAGTACTGAGTATGTCATCGGTAATTCGAGTGGGATAAGGGAATGCTCTATATAGTAGTACTCTTAAGTGCAGACCAAATATGTACGCTGGTTTTTTTCTTTTCAAGAAAAGCCCATTCGTTGCGCTCTCTCTCTCTCTCTCTCGTGTGGTTGTAAAAAGATAAAAATGTTCAGGTCTTAATGAGTTTAAACTTTTTTTACCCTTTCTTATAAGTAAAGGGGGCTTAAGAAGCCCTCAAGGATGATAATTCGATAGTGGGCGTAAGTTCGAATCTTACTGTATGCAAGTAAGTTCTTGACTTAAATGGTACTTGGGTTAGGTGGATATTCGCTTGCTCAAATACCTCTCGGTGTGCATGATCTTAATAATAAGTTTGAGTATCAATTTATTAATCTACAATCATAAGCCCCTAATTGTTCTTCAGATCATAATCTCTCAATCTCCAGAATTTTTTGTTAACCTAACCTTACTTAGGAGTTTGATATCTCAAATTACTTCAATTCAAAACCAACTTGTCCTACAGTTTTGATCATCATCGATAACTCTAGTACTTCCACAATATTGAGTACTTCTAATTATGAATATTAGTACTAATTAATCCACGGAATCTCTAATTTTTTAATTTCAACCGAAACCTACTTGGCTAGTGGCTACTTCCACATGTTCATCAATTAAAATGGAATATTTAGAAAACCCTAATTCTGATACCATATAATTGGGAAGATCAATTTAACAAAATAGCGATAAAAACATAAAGCACTCAAAGTCTCAAGTTGCATCGCAATTCAAAAGTAGTTTGTCAAAACTGATAACAGAGCAATATTTGGTGGCACTATGAGAGCAGTCTAAAGACATTATGATCCTCCGTCATCATGAGATAACATTTGCGTACACCTTCAAGCTTTAACACCTTGGGCATTTGTGGAAACTTTTTTTATTTGCTCATTTCTATCGCCTCCAAATTGTATCCATCACAATTACTGTATTAAGAAAAATCTGTCTTCAGAACATCTCATAAAATAGACGAAAGTTCGTTTCAGTAAAAATAATATCACCCTGTCACTGAGGGCGTGATAACAATCTGTTTCCTGATATCATTTCCTAATTAAGCCTTACGGGGAAGAGGAGGGATGCTCTGCTCATTCCTGAAGAAATCATCTGGATCAACTGCAGTTTTAATCTTCACCAACCTATCAAAGTTGGCATTGAAGTACTTGACTCCATAAACTTTCCCTTCTTCATAGCTATTATTACCATGGTGATTGATACCAATGTCAAGATCCCTATAGTTCAGATAGGCACTTCTTGGGTTCTTGGACACAAATGCTGTCATGTAACTGTAAAGCCTCCTTGTCAGACCAAGGTTCGTCTTTTCTGCATCAGGTCCGGCCTCACCCCAGCTTATGGAGTACTGGACTTTAAACAAATTTCCGGCACGGTGTGGAAAAGGTGAAGCAGAAGCTGGGATTGTGCTCATCTTTCCTCCATACGGATTGAACACCAGTCCGGGTTTTCCCAGCTCAATCATCCTCTTCCATAGCCATTCCAACCCATCCTTGGAAATCGGGGTCTGCACGTAATCCGATTTCCTCTTCCCGAACGTCGCTGAGTTAGGATTTCGGTTGAGCAGGATCTCCGAGGAGGTCACGTTTTGAAAATTAGCCCACACCACCGACTCAATCCAACTCATTTCCTTGACATCCTCCTTCTTCAAGCCTAATTCCGGAAACTCCTTGCCTAACAATGTGACAACATCATCTGCTCTACCGAGAAACAACGCCACAATTGAGGCTCTTATTGTTTTCTGCCCCTTCGCAGATTGGGAAGTCACGGGCTGAATGAGCATCCTCATGAAAAGGTTTTCGTCCGTGGTTGGCGCTACATGCTGCCACTGATAAACAACGTCGGTCGCGTTCTCTTCTAAGGTCCTCTCAACCCGAAAAACGGTAACCGTTTCCGGAACGGGAACCAACGTTATCGTGTAGGAAATTATTACTCCGAAACTTGCTCCTCCTCCGCCTCTAATGGCCCAAAAGAGATCTTCGCCCATTGCTTTCCTGTCAAGGAGTCTACCATTAACGTCCACTATTTGTGCATCGACGACGTTATCCGTCGTCAGTCCGTATTTCCGTATCATGAAACCGTACCCTCCACCACTCAAGTGACCCCCGACACCAACCGTGGGGCAAACCCCCGCTGGGTACCCATGTACTTTGCTCTGCTCCGATATTTTGTAATAGAGTTCTCCAAGTGTCGCGCCGACTTGTACAAAAGCAGTTTGTTGCTTGATGTCTATTACCACCGATCGAAGATTGAACATATCGAGGATGATAAACGGTACATCGGAGACATACGAGACGCCCTCGTAGTCATGGCCGCCACTCCGGGTTCTGATCTGAATGCCATTTTTCTTGGCACAAAGCACGGCGGCTTGGACGTGGGATTCTTTTGTTGGGGTCACGATGATGACAGGTTTTGGCGTGGATGTGGTATTGAACCGGGCATTTCTTATGTAGGCTCGTAGCACGGACGTGAATGAAGGGTTGTTTTGAGCATAAACTATTTTAGTGATCTGGTCTGGTTGCTTCGTTTGATTTGATAGGCATTGGACAAAGGAGGTATATACTGACTCCGAGGCTGCCCACGAGGAAGAGACCTGAAGAAGAACAACAATAAGAACAACAACACGAAGCATTGTTGAAGATACAGACAGGTACGACAATGGGCTTGGTTTCCCCAGTCTGTAACTGTCCGATCACTTTGGATTGTTGTCTCCCGTTGGGTTTAATATATATTAACATCACCAGATGAATTTCTTCCCGAGATGAACGCCTATCCTCTCGTCAGACATGCCATTAAAAGCTGCAGCAGGTCAAATATAGCATCAGATTCTTCTCCGATTTACTGCTTGAATGATGCATTTACAAGAGATACACATACATAATGGTTAAATATAGCACATCCTTTTTTTTTTTTTTTTGCTGAATAAGACCGAGAGGCTTAACATTGCATTGAATCAATAGTACAAGATACATAAGACATCAAGAACCAAAGATCCAAGCACAACACAACTAGGTTGCAAATAAGAGGCTAGCGGGATCAGTGGCGGAACCAGGAATGAAAACCAACCCGAACGAACTTTTAAAGCAAAATGACTTTTTTTTTTTTCATACGTAGTGTAAAAAAGAGTTACAATATCAAAACATTAAAGACTAAAAATATTAAAAATATTGAATTACACATACCGTACTATGTACTACGATTGAGAGGGGACAATTGGATCCTACGGTTGTGCATCTTCTAAAAACGTTGCAAAATGGCTTCGTTCTCAATAGTTTCAAAAATTCCCCGCGCGATGTACACTACCATGCAATCACTCATCCAATATCTCTCATCCTATTACGCAAATCAGTCTTGATAATTTTCATCGCAGAGAACACTCTCTCAACGGTTGCAGTCGTAACCGGTAAGACCAATGCCAACGTAATAAGAAGATAAACCAATGGATACAAAATATTCTTTCTGGTCTCAACCATCTTCACAGCAAGAGCTCCAATATCTTGAAGCCCAGAAAAAGCATTAGTCCTTCTAACATCTCTAATGTAGGTGTCAAGCTGATCTCTAAGTACCACGCGATCAATTGTTGAGAAATCTTCTGGGTAAAATTAATTCCTAATTTAATTAAAACTCTGCACCTAAAGTATATAATGGGGGGTTATTAAATTAATGCAATAAAGTTTAATCTGTTTATGCAGGAAAGTTTAATGCAATAAATTTCTGAGTTTTAAAGTTTATGTTTTAAAACATTTAGTCATAATATGTTTTAATTCCGAATAAAGAGATAAATTTCTTTTATTTATTTATGCTGATTTTTGGAGCGTGACAACGAGACTTCTCACTATTCGTACTTTCATTATTCTTTTCAGTTTTCTTATCTTTCTATTATGAAAGACTACTATTTCAAATACAAATATTGCTTAGAAAATATTATTAACATTATCTGTAACGATCGCTTATGTGAAAAAGAAATTTTTCAAAACTAAAACTAATAAAAACATATCCAACATCTACTATAATACAAAACTTTCATGGTCTACTGACAGTTCTTGAATATAATACAAAACTTTCATAAATAAAAATTACGAAGAATCATTTTTAACCATATTTTAATATAATAATTTATTATTTATTATAAAACGCCCTTTCATGATTTCGCCTAAAGACCCTCATTTATTTTAGAGACGGCCTGTATTCCACGATCCAGATGGTTAGGTAAACTACTGCGCACTCAAAAATTATCAACACTGTTTACCATCTTCGTTTCGTTTGACAGCTAGCCAGCAAATTGTAGAGAGAAAAACAAATTTAATTCATTTTTCACTTCTTATTAGGTCAATAGCTGCACTTTGTTCTATTCGGTTCCCCTCAAACTATTTGACCACACTCTGCACCTAAAGTATTTCGGTGTAGGTCCATCAGTACCGTGGTTACTATTAAACTGTTTATAGTCAGAGTCTCAGAGAACTGTGCACGGGCCCGGATCATGACCAAATTATAGTACTTTGTTCTGTGTGGACGAGGTACTCAAGAAAAATCATTAAAAATATCTTCCGGCAGAAAGAGTTTGTGCCCTGTTTAAAAATATATATATACAAGAATTTTTTTTTCAGGGGCGGACCCCGGGAGGCCGCCCGGGTTCGCCCGGGCCTGGGTCCGCCCCTGAGCGGGATCCCTAAAGGATCGGAAACCACAATTCCTCCATGCGGGGCAGAGAGAGCGGGTGGCCGGAAACGGCAGACGGCACTACAGGAACCATAAACAGAAACTAGCACAAAAGCTAAGACTATGCAGCATAGGCAACCTAGACAAAAAACCAACAAACCCACAAAAGGGCAGAAAGGCCACAAAAGACCAGCAAAGCTCCACAGGAGCAGCAACAACACAAACCAACTACAACCGAAACAAAAATAACAACAACCAAAACAGCAGCTGGAACACCCCGGCAAAGGACACGGCGGCACGTGAGAACCACGCGCGGCACACGGCGGCGCGTGAAGTTCACGCGCAACTGAGGGGCGCAGGACCGACCAGATCTGGGCGGCCGAGAGCTTCTGACACGGTCCAAGGGTCGCGACCGTCGAAAACCGCCGAAAACAGCCCCAGGAAGCAGAAAATAGAAACGGCGACGTAAAGGAGCTGAGAAGATCGGCCGGAGGAGCTGAGGATGATCTAAGGCGTGGCCTCCAAGGGTCAAACAAAAAGCCGGGATCTAGCATCACAACACCAAGAGAAGAAACCGAGAAAAAAAGGGGGGGAAGCCAAGGCAGGATGAAGCAAAAGAAGGGGAGTGGGAAGGGGAAAAGAAGAGAAGAGAAAAAAGGGGGGGAGGCGGGAGGAGCCGGAGCTCCTCCGGCCGCCGGAGAAAGAGGGAGGGGGGAAAGTGGAGGCGAAAAACACCAAAAGTGTTTTAGAGAGAAGGCAAAGCCTCTCTCTCTAGAATCCAAGAAGGTTTCGGGTACTGGACTGTAAAAGATGGGTATCTTAAATATATAACACATCCAGGAGGGAAAATAAACTCAACAAATGAGACTCCGGTACGGTGTCTATCCTTTTTTTTAATATATTTTTAATGCGAATTATTAAATATAGGAGAAAAATCCAAATTGTTTTCTTTCTAATTCTTTTCTCTTGGACACCCCTGAAAATCTCTCCTCTCCTTACCCCTTAAAAATTGTAAAGGGTATTTTAAGTATAAATTTTTTTTTAGGTAATAATTAATTTAAAAGGCCAAATGGTCTTGAAAATAGTTGAATTTCAAACATGCTTAATAAAACAAGAATAATATAAAAGTCTTTACTGAACACAGTTCATATTCATATTTTTAGATTTTTGAGAGTTCGAAGCAAAATTAAAACAACACAAAACGTAAACTAAGAATATAATATGCATTAAAAGTAAATAATGGAAAGTAAATAACGGAAATTAAATGGAAAAAAATAAATAACAATAAGTAAAGGATAAAAATTAAACGAAGAAAAAGTAAATTACATAAATTAAATGATAATGAATAAAAAAAGATATCACAAGATTCTTGGATTAAATAATATGGTCTTATTACAACCCAAGATTCAAGTTAAAAGAAAAAAAAAACAAGAACATAGTCCGAAATTGAAATAGAAATTACAGAAAATTAAAGAGCAAGAACTTAAATCTAAATCCTAGGAATTGAAATATAAGACATTGGAATAATAAAACATAAAAGAAACTAATCTAAAAACTGAAAATAATGAAGGGAGAGAGTAGAGATACGACACAGAAAAAATAGGAGAAGAGAAAGAGGTGAGAGTATAGCTAAGAGAAACAATTGAGGGAGAAGAGAAAGAAGAAAAAAAGATAAGAAGTTGAGAGAGAGAAGAGAGTAACTCTAGGTCATGTTTACCCCAGTGACAAAAGTTGTATAGTTGTTACGTAGCTAGGGCCCAACCAACTAAGTTAACACTAATGTGGGTAGAATTACCCCATACCAAGACTTGATCATGTCCAAGTGTGCACTCGAGAAGAACGTACAAAATAAACTACTCTATTTCCAAAATGGGTGCACTCATTGGGTTGCAGTTGGTATCAATGCTAATGTCTTTGTAAATTTTCGACCTCAGCATTTCAAAATATATTAGATATCATACTATAAACATCACTTCGAACTTTGTATCTTTTTGTTCTTTACATGTAACATAATGCGTATAACATCAAAAAATGAACATCAAAAAGTTTTGTTTTTAACAGTGAAAAACACTGTGTAATATCATTGAACATAAAAATAGACTCATATTTACACATTTCATGCTATAATCTTTGACAATTTTATTATAACGTAATGCACATAATGTTAGAGCGCGAGATCGCAGTGGAAATGATTGTTGAATCAAAGTAGCCCAAACGTTCTGCCTCCTTCAAATCCACGCACACAGTTCTAAGAAAATTTAGAGAGAGTCTCAAACGTGAAAATGGAATTCGTAATCTCTCAAATGAACTTCTGAGCTATTTATAATGACTTTCTCATAATTCAATTGTCCTTATGTCTAGGATCTTTAAGGGTCTCAAATATCGGTTGTAGGATCATCATAAAAAACTCTTTTTCACTAACCTTCTTATATTCTGTAATCCGATTTTCTGGACTTCTACAAATTATGATCATGTCCCTTAAGATATCACAATTGACCACTGAGATAGTGAGATTGTCTTTGTGAAATCCCTTTTGCTAACAATTATACGCTTATTTATCCTTCCACCATACTATACTCCCATGAGCTAATACAACCGGAATAATATCACCGATTAAGTCTCTAGCTCATATAATTCTTAATTTTCAGTCTGTACCATATATATATATATATATAAGTAAAACAATGAAAACACTTTTCACAAAATCCTGCTGCGCAAAGTTTTTATTTGAGTCCAACAATATACAGACATAATAAATATACTACCTCATCAAGAGACTGGTAGATTACATATTGAGCAATTATACAAATTCACTTACTATGCACAAAACCCAACATTATCTATAATATTTGATATGCGAAGACATCACCAAATGACTCAGTCAAACCACAAGCACATAACAAGAAAACTTATATGACTCTCTCAGGTCTAATGACAACATAAGCTAATTGGGTTGATTATCATTATCTACATCAGTGATCTTTTCTAGAAGGTGTTTGTATTTGATCCGGTTTAGTGCGTGTACTCTTACATTGCACCAACTCGTCTGCTTAAGGTCACCACCTCAATGACGAAGTCTATTATTCTATCTTATAGAGGCACAACAAGTGTAGACCTCTGCATACATTATCATGTTTCTTGGTCTAAAATAAAGTGAGTCAAGAAGGATCTGAAAAGTCATACTCTCCGCCTCCGATTCATTAATCATTAGCCTGAATTTTCTACAATATTGCTCAAGAATATGACATCTTATGTCATTGTAAAATATATGTACCCAAAATAATATGCAAATGATTAATCAAAAACAATAATTATCTCATAATTATTCAAAAATGATTAGTTTTGAGGGCATACATATAACACATAAAACTCCAATAGTTTTTAGAAAAACATGCAAATTTTAGAAATATCTCCTCAGTACCATTTAAAAAGTCTAGTAGAATAATTCTGCTTACCTTGCCCCTTCAAAATACTTTGTAATTCCTAGGATTAAGGTAACCCAAAAGGGAGTGAATTAAGTTTCCAAACTTTTTCAGCTTTAACCTCAAAATCGTGTTTGCAATGTAAAGAATAGTTCAACACAAATATTATAACAACAAATATAGAAGTGTTGAATGTAAATAGTAGGGGTTAGAAAAGTAATTACAAGATTTTTAGATGGTTCGGCAAACCCCGCCTACATCCACCTCTCAAGATTTTTTCCAAGTCTTGAGGTTTTCTCTACTATATTTCAAATAGTTGACACTAGCTTTCAAGTGCTAAAGAACTTTACATGTGATTTTTTGGGCTCACCACTTACAACCAAACTGAGTTTGATATATGCCCTCTCTAAGCTTCTTTAGTGAGGAACCCTCACTAAAGGAGTCACACCTTTTATATAAGAAGATACAAAAATTTAACTATCTCAAAGAGTGAATAAGATAATAGAAAGCTCTATCTCTTTGCTTCACACAATGATAATGATATGAGAAATATGAATAAGAAGTTTTTATATTTTTCTCAAGCTATAGAAATGATATATAATCGTTCTTTATATTTTTGAGATCTTATAAAGGTCCTTATATAGGCCACATATCGAAACTAGTCATTTCCAACAGTTTGGGGTTGATCTGACAATTTTACAGTTATACTGGTCGATTGCTATAGAAACCGGTCTACCGCTACAACTAGTTGTTGCCCAATGGTAAAAAAAAAAATCAAAAGCTGTCATTTTTGGCCTACGCAGGAAGATAGACTGCTTTGTGCAGAAGTCGACTGCTACATATCGTTACATAGACTGCTACAATTATAAAACACGTTTTTGACATTTGGTTGAATATGGAAAGAATGCTCCGAGCGGTGATAGCTCAATTATTGTTAGGAGGGAGGACTTCCATTTCTGTTGAACTTATTCCGTGGCTGGGTATAAGTTCAAATTCTACCCTGGGGAGCAAATTATTTACTTGAAGCCTATTCAACTGTTCGAGGTTAGTCGTTACGCTTTCAGCTCAGCCAGAATGTTTTTAAGCTGAACCAAGTCTGTTAGAGCTTAATGTGCGCATAAATATCGAGTATTAACAGATTTTTTCTCGTTACCTAGAAAGGAAAAGAGTCAAGAGAAAATATATATTAGATATATCATGATGACATTATATTCGGGGTTGATTTTCTTCATCGTTTGATTCTTTTTAAGTTCTGTAGCTTTAGAATTCAAATTTCCGCAGTCGCTTGGGGTAATACTATTATTTGGACAGTGTCTTATGTTTTGTGGTAAGTAAATTTCTCCTTGCTCAAGAAAAACTGATAAACCATTTGTTTTTTTTTCTCTCTTCTTTAGTTTTTATAATTTGTGGGCGAGGCAAAGGGTTAGTTAGTGTTTTTTCTGAGCCAATAAAGAAATTGGTGTAGTATAGTGGGGGAAAGTGCAAAAGCTTGCTTGGATAAGATATGGTTAAAGATAAGACAGATTGATACAAAGAGATATTTCAGATTTTAACTGAACTAACTAGTCAACAAATATACTCAATACAACATTTGACTCAGGCTAAGGAAAGAAGACCAAGAACATAACAATATGTGTGACGCTTAAACTCCCTCCTATGTCTTACTTGGAGAAGTTGGGATGCTCTGCTCATTCCAAAAGAAATTATCTGGATCAACTGCACTCTTAATCTTCACCAGCCTGTTAAAGTTGTCATTGAAGTACTTGACCCCATAAACCTCTCCATCTTCATAACTATTCTTATCATTATGGTTGGTTCCAATGTCAAGGTCCCTATAGTTCAGATATGCACTTCTTGGGTTTTTGGAAACAAATGGAGTCATGTAACTGTACAGCCTCCTTATCTGAGCTGTGTAGTTCCTATCTGCCTCAATTCCTTCGTCTTCCCAGTTCACAGAGTACTGAATTTTAAACAAGTTTCCTGCACGGTGTGGAAACGGCGTGGCAGAAGCCGGAATTTTGCTCATCTGTCCGCCATAAGGGTTGAAAACCAATCCTGTTTTTCCAAGCTCAATCATCCTCTTCCATAGCCATTCCAAGCTATCTTTGGATATCGGGGTTTGCACATAATCCGACTTTCTCTTTAGGAAATTGGCTGAGTCGGGATTTCTGTCGAGCAGGACATCTGGAGACGTCCCGTTGTCGTAATTTGCCCACCAAACGACAGATCCAATCCAACTCATTTCCATAGCATTTTCCTTCTTCAAACCTACTTCAGGAAACTCCTTGGCCAACAATGTGACGAGATCATCTGCTTTGCCGAGAAACAACGCAACAATTGAGGCTCTTATTGTCTTCTCCCCCTTCTTCACTTTGGAACTCACGGGTTGTATGAGCATCCTCATGAAAAGGTTGTCGTCTGTGGTGGGAGCAACCTGCTGCCATTTGTAAACAAAGTCAGTCGCATTCTCTTCCAAGGTCCTTTCGACCCGGAAAACTGTTACCGTTTCCGGAACAGGAACCAAATTGATCTTGTATGAAAGAATCACTCCAAAGCTTGCTCCTCCTCCTCCTCTAATTGCCCAAAAAAGGTCCTCTCCCATTGACTCCTTATCAAGAACTCTACCATCAGCGTTGACTATCTTCGCGTCGATAAGATGATCCACTGACAGACCATATTTGCGCAACATGTTACCGTATCCTCCACCGCTCACATGGCCGCCAGCGCCAACCGTGGGACAAATACCGGCCGGGAAGCCGTGTAATTTGCTCTTTTCCCAAATTCTATAGTAAAGCTCTCCGAGTGTAGCCCCCGCTCCTACCCAGGCAGTTTGTTCCTCGATGTCAACAGTGATGGATCGAAGATTGAACATGTCTAGGATGATAAATGGCACATCAGAGATGTAAGAAATGCCCTCGTAGTCATGGCCGCCGCTTCGAATTTTGAGTTGAATGCCAATGTCCTTGGAGCAAATCACGGCGGCCTGGACATGGGATTCCTGCGTTGGGGTAACAATGATCGAGGGTTTTGGTGTAGAGGAGGTGTTGAACCTGGAGTTTCTAATGTAGGCGCGTAGCACAGATGTGTAGGAAGCATTGTTTTGAGCATAGACTATTCCGGAGACCTGGTCGGATTGTTTCGTCTGGTTTGAGAGGCATTGCAGAAAGGTCTCATAAACTGAATCTGTTTCTGCCAAGGAGGCAGAGACCTGGAGTAGGAAAAGAAATAGATGAATCACAAGGGGCACAAAAAGATAAGAAGAAGGGCGTGGTTTTCTCATCTGTAATCGAATGCTCTTTATCTATACTTTCTAAAAAAAGAATGAGCTATTTGTTTTGGGTTTGAGATGCAGGCTTTATAGGCAATACAGACAAGACTGGTATAGGCCTGATGTGTTGATAACCATGGAAGATGCAGTTTTTCTTCCCTCTTGAAAGAGCCAAAATATTTGACTTGAAAATTCGTTGTTATTCTGGGGTCAGAGGAAGAACGAAAGGGTATCTTTGCTTTAACCGGTTGGCGAGTCAGCACTAGTCATTTTCTATACTTTTCCCAATACTTTTTTTTTTTCTAGATTACTTTTCCTAATAGTTTAGTTGGGGACGACTTCATTTTTGTTTGATGATCTTGGTGCACTCCGCCTGATCGAGATTGTAATGCTGGTCAACTGTTTGCGTAAGTTGTAGAATGGTCTTCATCTCACAGGATTGGCTCGGGGATAACTACAGTAGGTTATTCGGTACAAGTCCCAAGCCTACATCGGGCTGGTGGTTCGAGAACGTGGGAATAAGCTTCGTCCTGTGATTCAAAGTTTTGTACGTATATGGTAGTCTCGTGAGACCACCGGAATGACAGTATTGCCCTGCACAATTGATTTTTTCTTTTGCCGCACGCCGTTTTGCCCACCACTGTCAAGTTACGGAAATGTCAGAATTTTCATGAATTTTTCGGTTTTTCAAAATTTTAAACTTTTTTTATTGTTTTTAATTTCTATAGTTTTATCGCCCTCCTCTAACCCTTATAAGTAACCATTTGTTATAATATCAACGGGTGTTCTTCAAAGTTTTGTCCTTTTGCCTTTCCCGTTTGCAAACTCCATGGGTCAAAATAAATATTAATTTAGTGACAGGAGATATAGGTGGTGTTTGTTTGTGGAAATATTGGGTTTTTGAAAATTTTGGGTATTGGGGTTTGTGAAAAAGTATAGTATTTTATGGAAAAGTGAGGAAAGAGAAGATTTAATTGAATAGTATAATATTATTTTATAATTTAATGATGAAAGAGAGATTATTTTATGATTGTTTGGAAATTTCGAGGGATAAAAATGTTGGGAAACAAACGCCCCCATAGACATTGATATTTCTAATCTCATAAAAGTTTTCATGTCATGATATTATGATGGATTCATGAAGGCCAGAGTCAACTTAAAACTGTTCAACAGGCATAATATGTCCTACCACCCCCAAGCAAATGCAAAAGTTTTTAAGTATGACAAAGACATGTAGAAAAAAAAAAAAAAAAGACAAAGACTGATGTCTGACGATATATATGGAGATAGTTCTCTTTGACGTAAGAGAGAGAATTAGATTGGTTTCCAATTTGGAAAAGTATATTTAGTGGAAAATAAAGCAAAACTAACGACGTCTAACTAACCTATAAAGAAGTCAACAAGAATGTTGTATACTTCAAAGCAAAAGCATAGCTTCACACAGTCACGCACTTTGGTTGATGTTTGTTTTACTAAAATTTTAAGAATATTTTGAATATTGAAATTTATTAAAATTTGTAAAAATTTTAAAATGTATGTAAAAGTTAAATTTTTTTAAGTAGGTTTGTTTTGTTAGAAATTTTAAACAAACAAACATGTACTTATATTGAACCAGTTTGTGTTGAAAAGTATCGGAGTTTATGTGAAAATTTTAAGATTTTATTATTTGATAATATATTTTTTTTACTTTCTAAAAAATTTCATAGGGTAAAATGTTCAGTTACTCAAATGGCATGTCATTTCTTTACTAGTCATAAGAAATTATAGAGTATCTGATCAATTAATATACAATAGTATTGTTCATTAGCTTTTATTGTTTATAAACTTTATTATAAAAAATAACTACACAGAAAAGATATAATAAATATACAGAAAATCAGGACATTATTTTGGTTAGATAAAAGTACGAGGTGCAGATATATATGAGTAGGAAGAGTCAGCAATGACGCATCGTGTTCGATGTTAGGCTTGTGTTTTTCCCCCGTACTCCACGGCAGTGCACGTTAGATCGTAGAAGTCGCCTACGATTGGCAAATTAGTCAGTGTAGCAACCACTTTGAACTAACATGTGCATGCATTGAATGACCGTATTCTACTTTTTGAGTGACTAAAAAACAAAAACTTTTTGAGCATGTAGATTTATACCACGATGGAATTGCCTAAAGACAACGATTTGGCCCAGTCAAGATGCTGGACCCAATCCTCCTTCCTGCGCCACGATTTGAGCAATTGATCTAGTCCTTGTTCTTAACAAAATTAAAAATTAAAAATTAAAGATATTGTAGATTCTTTTGAGATAGGCAGCATCCCATAATTGTTTGTAAATCTTTATTTTGTGGAGGGGTAATTTGAATCTTTTTGAGTTATTTTTTAATGTTTCTGTATTTATAGAGTATTAGAGTCGGTACATCTCACCTTCTCTTCTCCGGCTACTACGCCAGCAAGTCATCCGCATGTCACTTGTTACAGCTCAGCTATTCTAGCTCCAGCTCACAACTACCTTCTCTGCTACTAGAAGCACAGACACCTTCATATACACAACATCTTTGTATTGGTTAAATCGAGACGATTCTTTCTGTTTTGCAATTATTTTGCTCTTCATTTCTTGCGTCCTTCTTCACGGTTATTCTGTTATAAGAACATTCATATGCGGAAGCTTAAATAAAAAGGAATACTATGCTTCTATGTATTCAACAATTTAACTGAATGATAATTAAGACATTCAACCTCAATATTCATCTCCTTCTATTTGCTCTCTCTCGCTATCTCTATCTCTCTCAATTATCTCAGATTTTCTACATGGTATCAGAGCCTCCCAATATCAACTGAAACTCCTATTGAAAGAAAATCCATTTTCTTCTTTTGTCAATCCAAAAGATCCAACAAAGCCTTTATTTCTTCAACCCCAATGATGGTCTAGCTACATTAATCACCACCCATCTCCTCACCGCAGATAACTACCATTCTTGGGCATGCACTGTTTGACGCTCACTTCGAATCAAGAGAAAGCTGGGATTCATCAACGGCACACTCACTCAGCCTTCTGATTCTTCTGATCTTCTTTTGGACACTTAGTTGGAATGTTGCATGGTTACATAATGCTATGACACTCGAAATCAAGAACAACATCGTTTATATTGATTATGCTTTTGATTTGTGGATGGAACTTGAACAACGCTTTGCTCAGAACAATGGTTCACGCATTTACGAACTCAAGCGAGCAATTCATTCTCTCTGTCAAGGAGATGATTATGTAAGTGCTTATTTTTCGAAACTGGAGGGTTTATTTGATGAACTTCAGAATTTTGAAATAATTCCTACTTTTTCTTATAGAGCACTCAAAGTTAAGCTGGATCATCAGCAACCTGATTGGGTGTTAAAATTTCTAATGGGAGTTAACGACTCATTTACTCCCATTAAAGCACGGATTATTTTGATCAAGCCATTACCATGTTTAAGTGAGGTATATGCTTTAGTCCAACAAGAAGAAAAGAGAAAGTAAGTTTCTCTTCCAATCTGGTTTACCTCTTACCTATTGGTCCGACATGATCCTCACATATGCTTACATTATCAATCAGACCCCCTATACCCATTTACAAAACCGTTCACCTTACAAACTTCTTTATCATCATCCACCCTCATGCACTCATCTTCAAACTTTTGGCTGCCTGTGCTTTGCAGCTACCATCAAATCTCACAGCCAGAATTTCGAGCCAAGAGCCAGAAAATGTCTTTTCCTTGATTATCCCTTTGGTGTCAAAGGTTATAAACTTCTTGACCTCACCTTTCATCAAATTTTATTTCCTGTGATGTTCTATTTCATAAGCATCTTTTTCCATATAAAACCCCCACATTACCATCTGCCTCTCCACAAACAGCTCAAGCTGCTCCTCCCTTGTATATCGATCATTCTTGGTTTTCTATTCCTGCTCCTTTTAATTCTTCTGCCACATCTCCTTCACTTCCCGAGCCCTCGCACACTTCTTGTCCTTCTGCCACAACATTTGCTGCTCCTCTATGCATATCTACTCGAATTCGCCAGCCTCCAACTCATTTGAAGGACTACACCTATCAGTAGGTCATTTCAAATATATCTTCTCCAGTAGACTCTATGGTAACATCTTCTCATCCTCATCCTTTATCTAAATATATGTCTTACTAGCGTTTATCCTCACCACACATAGCTTTTCTTCTTCCTTTCTCAAACTCACTGGACCCTCATCATATTCTCAATTTGTTAAGTTTGTAGATTGGAGACTAGCTATGACTCATGAAATTTCTACCTTGGAATCCAATGGTACATGGACCCTCACTGACCTACTTGCCACCAAGTCAGCTATTGGCTCCAAATGGGTCTGCCGCATCAAGTATAACTCTGATGATTTGGTAGAGCGTTACAAGGCTTGCCTCGTCGCCAAAGGTTACACCCAACAAGAAGGCCTCGATTACCATGAGACTTTCTCACTCGTTGCAAAAATGGCTAGTGTTCGCACTCTCCTTGCCTTGGCTTCCATTCACGGTTGGATTCTTCACCAATTTGATGTCCACAATGCATTTCTGCATAGGACCTTCCCGAAAAGGTCTATATGACACCACCTTTCAGTTACTCTTTTGCCAAGCCGAATCAAGTTTGTCTCCTTTGCAAGAGCTTATAAGGCCTTACGCAAGCCTCCCGCCAATGGTATGAAAAATTCTCTCATTCTCTTTTGGAAAATGGTTTCTATGCTTCCAAATCCGATTACACCCTTTTTGTCAAGATTTCAGGATCCTTTTTTTATCACCTTGCTTCCAATGATCAACTTGCTGTGAATCATCTCACATAGTTTCTGCACTCCCAGTTTCATAATAAAGACCTTGGTTTTCTTAAGTTCTTCATTGACTTTGAGGTAGCACGCCAACAATCTGGGATTCACCTGTGTCAGCGTAAGTACGCCATCGACATCCTCACCGACTCTGGTTTTATCGGCTGCAAACCCACTATCACTCCTATGGATCATAACCTCAAACTTTCCAAAGATGATAGACAGCTTCTACTGGACCCTGGTGTCTATCGGAGGCTCATTGGACGTCTTCTTTAGTTAACTCTCACTCGACCTGACATTTGTTTTTCTGTGCATCTCTTCAACCAATTTATGTCACAGCCATGTCTTCCGCATCTCACCGCTGCCCACCGCATCCTTTGTTATGTCAAAGGGACTTGTGGCCAGGGTTTATTCTTCTCCACTGCTTCTCCTTTAACAACTGAATGGTTATTGTGATTCTGATTGGTTTCCTTCCCCGATACCCGATGATCCACCTCCGGTTATTGTGTTCTTCTCTACCTCTCTTTTATCTCTTCGAAATGCAAGAAGCAGACTGTCATATCTCGCAGCTCTGCAAAAGTCGAATACCGCTTTATGGCCACTGCTGCCTGTGAACTCACTTGGTTACATTATCTTCTTTTAGATCTTAGCATCACTCATCCACAACCTGCTTTTCTGTATTGCGATAATAAGGCTGCCTTGAACATTTCTTCCAATCTAGTGTTTCACGAAAGTACCAAGCACATCGAACTTGATTGTCATTTGATATGTGACAAAATTGACGATGGTACACTATCCACTACCTATGTTCCCTCTATTTCCCAGTCGCTGACTTACTTACCAAACCACAGATTCTCTGTCAGTTCATCGTTCTCTCTTTTCATCTTGGTTTCTTCGTTTTCTTCATGCTATCAAAGCAATAGTTGCTTACTGTCATGGCTTCCGATGGTGATAGAACCGTCTCCAACGTTGCTGATGATCCAGCAAATCCCAACTTTGTTTTCTTCGTTTTCTAATATCTCGTGATGTTATTTTTCACGAGTTCATTTTCCCATTTCATGTATTTCCTCACCCTCTTCTTCCTCTTCTTCTCCTTTATCACCTGACCATGATTTCATTTTCTGCCCTCTGCCCATCATCGAAAACTCCACTCATCCTATTCCCTCACTTGTTGTACCTGACATTCAACCTCCTATACAGACCACTACAGATACTTCTCCTATACTTGTCGATCCACCTCCTCTGCCTTGTTGCCCATCTCGAACTCCAGCTACTACGCCAGCAAGTCAGTCGCATGTCACTTGTTATAGCTCAACTATTCTAGCTCCAAATCACTACTCAAGGTCACGACTACCTTCTCTTCTATTGGAAACATTAGACACCTTACACAACGGCTTGGTGTTGGTTAAACGAGAAGATTCTTTCTGTTATGCAATTATTTTGCTCTTCATTTCTTGCGTCCTTATTTTTGGAGCTTGATATTTTATTGCTTTTACACTTTCAATGCGACTTTCCCAACGTGTTTGTGACAATGGTTTCAATGTAAATGTAGATATATTATCTTGTAATATTTTCAATCATTTTGTAGAAGAAGAAAATAAAGAATAAATGCGTTGAACCACTCCAAAAAAAGATATAGCTTTGTGACATGAGTTTGCCATATCACATAATACTATATTCAAATTATGACAACCACAAGGTGTATAAAATGCTCTAGGATTTATATCTAATAATCTCTTTTGTACACCTTGATGTTTTCCTTTTATATTTGATCCATTATCATATCATTGTCCTCTTATGTTATTGACATCTAATCCATGTTTTTTATGGCATTTAGAAGTTCATTAAAAAGACCTTTACCAGAGGCGTCATCTACTTCTAAAAATTCTACAAACAATTCTTCTATTTTCACTTCACATGTTGAAATATCTATACATCGTAATATTAAAGTCATTTGTTCTTGGTGGCTTATATCAGGAGTGCAATCAAGTATAACCAAAAAATATTTGACTTCTTTGATTTTTTTTTATAATAGTATTTTTAATTTCATATGCTAATATTTGTATCAATTCATTTTGTATGTTATGTCCTATGTAATGATTATGATTCATGAATTTCACCATGTTGTATTCATCGAACATGTTCATGCATAATTGTATCAAATTCTGCTACCATTTCAATTACGCTTAAAAAACACTCATTATTATCTTGGTAGATCTTTTCATTTTTTGCGCGAAATGCTAGGTTATTTTTAGCAAGAGTTTTTACAACAACAATAATTCTTAATAATATTTTTTTTCCAATGATCTCTCTCTTTGTTAATATGTTCTTGAAGATTTTTATCAATTGTTTTATTTTTAACCAATCTCATTTCCAGGTTAATCCAATTATTCATATTGGTGATATGTTCATGGCTTGTTTCATGACTTTTAAGTTTAACATTGAGATTCTTCCAATCTCTAGTTCCTTCATTAACTAATTGGCTTGTGCTAGGTTTTGAGTTAAATAGAGTGCAACATAGGGCTGTGCACCGGTACCGGCGGTGGGCCGGTTAACCGGCACCAAGCGGCACCGGTGAGTCAAAATCCCCAAATAACGGGGATTTTGACGGAAGCGGTGAAACCGCTCTCGCTGGGCGGTTTCACCGTTTTTTTTTTTTAACATTTATGAAACGACATCGTTTCTCATTAATGAGAAACGACATCGTTTCTCATTAATGAGAAACGACGTCGTTTTAATTTCTAGGGTGTCTTCTTAACCCTAATTTTTCTCCTCTTCGTCATTTCTTCCTCCTCCCTCCCCCCCTCTCGGCCTCTCCCTCTTCGCCCTTTTCTTCTTCTCTGAGCCGCCGCTTTGCCCGTTCGTCTCTCTGTCTCTCCTCTGCAACTCTCTCGCTCTCGCTCTCCCCCGTTCATTACGATTTGATTATTTTGTTGTATTTTTGGAGCAAATTTCTAGTTTCTTGCGATTTGGAATCTGCGATTTTGTTTGGTTTGGTTTGGTTTGGTTTGATTTGGCTTGGAATCTGCTATTTGGTTTGGTTTGGAATCTGTGATTTGGGTTGAAATCTTGCGATTTGTGCAATGTGCTGTTTGGGTTGAGATCTTGCGATTTGTGCGGTTTGTTTAGATTTTTGTGAGATTTTGTTTTGATTTGTGCGGTTTTTAATTTTTTTTCCTTGAATTTTTTTGAATTTCCGGTGTTGTGGGGGTTACCGCCCACCGCCACCGCCAAAACCGCCACCGTTAGGTGACGGTTGTTCCCCTTACGGTGGCGGGGACGGTTCCCGTTCGTGGAGGCCATAACCGCCACCGCCACCGGTTATGCACAGCCCTAGTGCAACAAAAACAATAAAATTTATCAACATGTTTTGAATATAGTAGCCATTTTCTATCATGTTTTTCTCTATTTGATAATTTTTGCATATAAAATGTAGTAGAGAAGTGTCTATTATTCTCATCTTTAGGAAAATTTATATCATCAATTCTAATTGGACCTCTCTCTACTAATAGATCTCTAAGTTTTGTATCCATAGTTTTCCATTGAGTTGGATCATAAATATCAATAGATATTATACTCAAAGCATTGAGATCTATAGTTTCATTATCTTTTACATGAGTTTCTAAATTTTCTTTGGGTTCTTCATTAAGAATACTGAATTATAAACATGCGAATCATTAACAAGTTGATTTTCAATATTCTCTTCTAATTGTATGGAATCACATTGTTGTTCAATTATCAATTCTTCAGTTGAACTTGATGTTATATTGTTTTTATCATTGACAATAAATTTATCAAGAGCTCCTTTTTGAGATTGGATTAACTTTTCTATTTTTCTTTTTTTTTCTTAAGCTTTTCATAACCACATTCATATTTTCTATTAGACATAGTGTAGATATAAACAAAGAACACCAAAAAATAAAATAAATGCTATTATAAAAATAAATATTCAAATTAACATACAAGAGTGTAAAGATTAGAATAATAGAACCCGACACCAAGATTATATGTGGTTGAACTTGAACTTAGAACAACCTTTAGCTAAAATCAAGTATATCTAATATGTGATTGGCTAAAAGAAATTATATTTATTTTGCAAAGAGAGATAGAGCAAGAGAAGAAATAGAGGAAGTGAAAGATTTTGGAAGAAAATTAAGGAGATAGAGTATGAAGACTGAAGTATAAATTTAGACTTAAATAAGAGTCTTGATATTAATTTACCGTTACACATAAAGTAGCCGTTTTTTACAGTTGAAAAATTTCGCAGACACTTTCATTTTATTCACAGATACTCTTCCTGTAAACTAAGATAACAAAAGTTCTTATTCACAGATACTATTCCTGTAAACTGAGATAACAAAAGTTCTCTGCATAGACCATTCTAATGTCAGGAGGCTACCTTTTCGAAAAACAAGACACCATTCTAAAACAAAAGTTCTCTGCACATAGGTGCTTCAGTCTTCAAGACGTCACATCATGTTCAGAGAGCCACCCCTGATGTTCAGCCTTCAAGACGTTCCTGCACTTCAGCCTTCAAGACCCCACTTTCTATACTTTTAGACTTTAGTTTCTCAACACACTCTTTTCAAGGCCACACTCTCACGTTTTTTAGAGTAGCGTCTCACATTTGTTTCTAGCCTTAAGGCTTTTTCTTTTCTTTTTCACCGTGTTTAACAGTTTAAGATCTTTTCATTTTCATTTTTTTATTTTTTTATTTTTCTTTTATCTCTAACTTAATGGGGCCTATGCTCAAGGTGGGGCCTTAGGCAACTGCCTAAGTTGCCTTACCCTTGAGCCGGCCCTGCAAAGCTTGCTCCACCTCCTCGTTTAATTGCCCAGAAAAGATCTTCTCCCATCGATGCTCTATCCAAAACTCTACCATTAACATCGATGATCTATGCATCAATGATATTGTCTATGGATAGGCCGTACTTTCTCATCATGTTACCATACGCACCTCCGCTAAAATGGCCTCCAACACCTACTGTGGGGCAAACTCCCCCCGGGAAGCCATGGATCTTTCTCTTCTCAGCTATTCTATAGTAGAGCTCGCCGAGTGTTGCCCCGGATTCAACCCAAGCTGTTCGATCATCGATATCGATACATATGGATCTCAGATTGAACATGTCAAGGAGGATGAAGGGGGGCGACTGATACATATGAAAGGCCATCATAGTCGTGGCCGCCACTACGGATGAGAAACATGGGTGGGACGAACAGATTCGGTGCGAAGGCCGTTCGGTGTGAAGGTTGTAAGGCTCAGCTCGGGCTGCTCGATCTTTTCATCTGACGGTGGAAAATTCTCGAATGCGTGAACAAGTGTGACTTTTCGGGCAGCTCGGGCAGCCGAGAGTCCAGCGCGGGACCCAGCGTCTGAGCATTTTCCACCGTCGGATGAAAAGCCCGAGTAACCCGAGCCGAGCCTTACCACCTTCGCACCGAACGACCTTCGCACCGAATCCGTTCTCGGTAGGTGGGTGCCATAATGAACAATGGTTTTGAAGTTGTGGGCGACATGAATCTGAGCTTTCTTATGTAGGAGTGCAAGACAGTGGTGTATGAAGAGTTGTTGGGGAAGTAGGTGATTGAAGAGATCGATTGGGATGATTGAGAATGGTCTGAAAGACATTGGACCAAGCTCTCTGGGATTGGAACGGAAGCTGTCACTGAAACATGGAGCAGAAAAAGCGTGGAAATGGTTAGAATTCCTGAGCTTGTACTCATAATTTCATATGCGTGTTCCGATCATCTCCGGTTATTATTGATTTTCAACAGTTTTCTTTATGGCCGCTGATTTCCTTTCATTTAGGCTGCGTTTGCCAACTTAATTATCCCCAAAATATTATCTCACTCCTAATAAAAATAATCCAATATAATCTCTCTCTCTCCTATCAAAAAATATAAAAAATTACCTCTCTCTTCGCTTTTTCTCTAAACTCAATACCAACACATATTCTCGTACAAAAAATAGTACAACACAAACACAACCTTAGTCCTCCTAATTGGGGGAAATAAAAGACTAGGAAGTTTCTTCTTTCCGTGTCAGGGAGAGCTGTGATCATTGAAGAGGGAGGTCAAGGCTCTGACGCATCTTAATGCAATTTAGGAGTTCGAGGCTCTGGTTGAGCCCAGGTGCACACGTGATGAGGGCCTACTACCCTTTTAATTGCCCTATGTGGGCCTGGAGCGGATTATGATTGTTGCTGGATATCGGAACTTTTGGATTGTAATGCACCTGCACTTCTTGTAATTTCACCCCTTTGCACTGCCTTGGGGTGAAACAAAAACTATTTTTGTTTGGCATGTAAGGAGAAAAATATGCCTAAGCAAAAACTTGGAGTCCAAATTATTGTATGTATGAAAGGAGAAAGACTATAGAATCTAACCTGGCATATCTTTAGCTCCAAAAAGAAACTAAAACTACCCAGTCAAACGATCCAGCGTAACGACAAACCAATTTTTCTTGGATTCGGACTCACAAATGTGAAAATTGTTCGCAGAAGAAAAGGAAGACTAGGTGGCCAAACTGGTGTGAAAGCGACTTTACCCTTGAAATACTCTTCGTGTGGCTGCAAGTTGTTCGTCACAGTACCCTTCTGGATGACATGACCAATTTAACCACGAGCTAATTGGCTCATCTCCGTTGCCCAACACCGAAACGGTAGTTGGTGTAATTTATTAACACAGCAACATCTTAATGTGATAATTCCATATCTGATATCACTATCAATTTTTAGGGAAATTCAATTTTTTTAGTCCTTAGATTTTGGGTAGTTTTTCATTTTAATTTTTCACTTTTAAATTTTAAATTTTTAGTCATTTAGTTTTCTTTGTTTGACGAAATAGTCATTACTTCAGTCTGCCGTCCATATGCTTAACGGAGCTCTCAGACACATCAGTAAATTTGTACCGGTCGACTGCTTCAAATTTATTTATTTTTCCGTTAAGTATATAGACGGCAGACTGACGGAATCACCATTACGTCAAAAAAAGAAAATTCAAGAACTAAAAATTTGAAGTTTGAAAGTGAAGGACAAATACAAAAAATACACAAAATTTAATGACTAAAAAATGAATATTTTTCCTTCTTTTTAATACGCATATTTGAACTACGAATGCTTTTCTTTTTTGGTTTCTCCCCACGAGCGAATTATTGTTCATTAAATTTCAGGGTAATCAAATACTGACGTTGTACTTTAAGTAATGAAATCCCTAGCTGGACAACAGTCTACGTCGACCGTATGGCCATACGGCAGGGTAGGGATGCTTTGTTCATTCCTGAAAAAGTTACCAGGATCAACCTTAGTCTTAATCTTTACCAACCTGTTGAAGTTACCCTTGAAATACTTTATCCCGTAATCTCTTCCTTCCGAGTAGCTATTGTTGCCGTGATGGTTGATTCCCAAGTCAAGATCGTTGTAGTTGAAATATGCATCCCTTGGGTTCTTGGACACAAATGGAGTCATGTATCTGTAGAGCCTTCTAGTTAAATTTATATAGTAATCTGTCACCTCCTTCCCTGTCTCTTTCCAGTTTGCTGCGTACTGAATTTTAGCCAGGTTCCCAGCTCGATGTGGGAAAGGAGAATCCTCAGCGGGAATCTCACTCATTCTTCCGCCGTAGGGATTGAACGTCAGAGCCACGTACTGCAGCTGAATTAATCTCTTCCAAATCGTCTGCAAACCATTCTTTGAAATTGGCTTCTTCAGGTAGTCTGATTTCCTCTTACCGTAGTTCAGAGTTTGAGGTGCACGACTGAGCAAAACATCGTTTGGCGTTCCAAGGGCCGGGAAGTAATATGTCCAGAAGAAGACAGATTGAACCCAACTCGTTTCGTTGCAATCAGTTTTTCGCAAACCCAGTTCTGGGAAGCTCTTGTTCATGACCGAGAGAAGTCTTTCAGAGTCTCCAAGGAACAATGCATAGAATGTAGCCCTTCCAGTCTTCTCCCCTTCAGTTCCATTTACCACGTCCAGGATGAGCCTAATGAACAGATCTTTATCCAGCTTATCTGCAACATGTTGCCACCGGTACACAATGTCTATGGCATTCTGTTCCAAGGTCTTCTCAACCTTGAAAACTGTCACTACCTCCGGAACACGAACAAGTCTGATTTTGTACGAAACAACCACTCCAAAGCTAGCTCCTCCACCGCCTCTAATGGCCCAAAACAGATCTTCTCCCATGGATTTTCTATCAAGAAGTCTGCCATTAACATCGACCAGTTGCGCATCAATAATGTTATCCACCGAGAGGCCATACTTCCTCATCATATTGCCATATCCACCTCCGCTGAAATGACCTCCCACACCAACAGTGGGACAAACACCAGCAGGGAAGCCATGAGTTTTACTTCTGTTGGCGATTCTAAAGTAAAGTTCGCCAAGAGTTGCCCCAGCCTGGACCCAAGCGGTCTCACTTTTCATGTCAATGTGAATGGAACGGAGATTGAACATGTCAAGGATAAAGAACGGGACATCGGACACGTAAGACAAACCCTCAAAGTCATGGCCTCCACTTCGGATTTTCATTTGCAGGTTATGTTTTTGAGCACATATTACAACAGCTTGAATATGGGACTCATGCAAAGCCGTCACGATGAGAAAAGGTCTAGGGGTTGTGGGCGTGTTGAATCGAAGGTTACGGATGTAGGATTGCAAAACAGAAGAGTAGGAGGAATTGTGTGGAGTATATATTGCAGCAGAGATAGGATGAGAGGGCTGAGAATGTTTACAAAGGCAGTCAAAAAGTTGCCCAGAAGCTGATGATCCCGAAGTTTGCCATGGGATAGTGAGCAGTAGAATTGAGAGCACTGAGAGCATTATTGTAGGCCTTACAACCGCCGTTTCTATATTGGATTGCTATAAATGGGGTTGTCCCTGCAACCCTTGAGATACTGTACATTTTAATTATAAGATCTGATAAAAGTGGGAATATTGATGTATTTTATACTTTTAAAGTTAAATGCGACGAAAAATTGCTACTCAAACTGATTAGTAATACGTGGGTGATAATTAAAGTGAAGATTCTGATGCTTATCAGAGGCCCATCTATCAGCTAATTGGGTAGATACGAATCATTTCACTGGTTTTTGTAATCTAGCATTAATTCCAAATAGTCACTTGTGACGAACATGTGTGGGGGCTTAGAGAGAAATGAAAAGTAACCAGAAAAAATTTGTGGCGCGAAGTTATTGGCTTCAGCCTTCAGATATGTATCTGTACGAAAGAGTCACCAACCACACAGTGAAAGTCCTCTCTGTCAGTGCACGTTAGATTGTCGAAGTCTTCTGTAATTGACATTAATTCTAAAAAAAAGACATTAATTAATTAGCGTTTTTGTAAGTGGGTCCAGCTCCTCTCTTGCAGTGCACGTTAGGCTGTCGAAGTCTTCTGTAATTGACATTAATTAATTAGCATTTTTCTAAGTGGGTCCAGACAGTCATTCTACTCGGGTTGGGTTTGTGTTGTAAAATTTTTGTGTTATTAAAATTTTAGGTATTGGGTCTAGTGAAAAAGTGAAGAGATGTAATTTTTTATATTTTTGTAGTGAAAAGTTATGATTTGATGGGAGATAGATTATTTTGTAGTATTTTATTGTGAGAGGGTGTAAAATTTTGTGAAATATTAGATTGCAAACGCACCCTCAATTCACTACTGCTGCGGAGTCCGAGTTTAAGTAGACAGGGTCCCAAAAAAAGGACATTCATTAGTTTTCTTTTAATATGTTTTTATCTAATCAAAGGCATTCATTAGTTAGCGTACTAATACTTAAAGTTGATTAACGGTGATGTAGGGCAAAACCAGCATTGGCACTGTTAATCCTAATGGCTCAAATTTGATACTGGCACCAGCACTGGCACGAACACTGATTAGCTAAATAACTGGCGATTGCAGGTGACAGTTACAAAGTAACCGATCACCACAAAATTTCCCAAAATCAAAAAAATTTCACCACAGATCCACAAAGTTCTCTTCTCCCCAAACCCAAAATGAAACCAACGCATATTCACAATGAATAAACACCAAATTCATAAACCATCATTGAAAAAATCCACGAAAAGAAGAAAATAAAACTTAAAAACTCATCTTTAAAAGCAATGAAGATTGGAAACACCATCTTTAAAAATGGCGGCTCAATGCTTTAGGGTGGGCGACAACAACAGAGACAGAGGAGAGGGGCTCGATGACGGAGTAGAGTGAATGAGTAGAGAGGGGGCCAAAGGGCAGAGGGGGCGGGCGGTAAAGAGAGACTGAGAGAGAGGCTAGCCAGGGTTAGGGCTTACCCAGAGTCGTTATCTTTAAGTAGAGAAGACTTCATAATTTGAAATATAAGATAAGCAGTACCACCTATGAAGCAAATATCAAATTTTCACAATTAAGAGCAACAAGTTCAGAAACTCAAAGTGTACCTTATAATCACTATTGGATAATGAATAGCTATGAGCATAAATGAATAACGTAATGGAGAAATTTAAATTAATAAAGATATTCATTAGATAAAGTAAGTCAAGTGTTCAACCAACATAATACATACAATTATGGAGAGAACAAAATAAAATTGATACAAAATGGAATGTCCTCAGTAAGAGCTAGAGAGTCAACATATTCACATAAACACTTATAACTTCTCCCCCTTTGGCATCATAAAAAAAAGGTAAGGGGAGGAGAAAGGAAGTTGGCTATTTAGGTGGAGTCTGTCTAGTAGAGGTGGAAGGTTTGGATTTCTTGATAGGAGGAGGATACTCAATCTCGAACTTCTGCAGCCATTCCATCCAAGTCGTGGAGAACCAATACGTCCATTTTATAACATGCGGTTGAAGGTTTCGATCAGCTTCCATATGGACCTCGGTGGCCTTAACAACATCTTCAGCAAATGACTTCACAAAGGCCTGAAGCTCAGTAGAAGTAGAAGCAAACTCATCAAAAGTATGAGCAACAAGCAGTTTCTAGATATCTTCGAACCCTGTCTTCATACTGGTGGCTATCTCCTCCATATTCTTACTCAATCTCTTTTGTTCTTCCTTTATCTCAGTCATGGAAGCTTCAAATGAACTCAAATGTGACACATGAGAACTAATGGCAGGCAGTCGAGAAGATGAACCAATCTGCATTGAGGGAAAAGAGATAGAAGTGTGATATCTCATAGGAGTCCTAGTTCCAGTGGGAGTCTTTTCAATGTTAGCCTCTTCCTCATCTTCACTCTCTTCTGAACCTTGTTCACTACCTTTTTGAGGTGTCACCACACCTTTCTTTACCCATTCTCCATCCTCATTTTGTATAAAACTCATCAATAGAAGGGTTTACTTGTTATACTCCTTAGAATCTTTGGGCTTTGCTCTCACTTTCCCAGTCATATCAACCTCAATAGATGAAACATATGCCAAAGAAACATTCCATAAGGGAGTCATTACTTCTTCTCAGTAGCAGCCTTCATATGATTAAGCATTAATGTTGTGTTTGAGAAGTAAAATTTTAGGGTGGTTAAAATTTTAGGTATTGGGGTTGATGAAAAAGTGAGGAGAGAGAGTGAAAAAGTTGGTGAAAAGTGAAAAAGTTGGAGAAAAAGTGAAAAAATGTATGAAAATTGATGAAAAAGTGAGAAGATAGAGTGTTTTGTAATGATGATAAAATTTTAGGTGGGTAAAATTTTGTTACGCAAACGTAGCCTTAAGTGACCAAGGTTCATAGGAGTACGGGTAACGGAAATTTGTGAGAGAAAAGTGAGAATGTGGCTATTTGAAAGATGAAAGGTTTCTGTGAGGTTGAGAGAAGCAATAAGTGTCGACCCCTAACCCTTGGTGAGTATTTATGTGCTACGCGAACTATTTTTTAAAAGGAATAAGTATGATTTTAGAAAGAAATACACAGAGAGCAATTTAAACAAAGATCAGAATATGTCTAAAGCAATCAATTAACACAATTAATAAGACAAATCACTCACATATCACAACTTAATCCAAAGGAAATCTCATTCTAATTTCTTAACGAATGAAGCAAAATCTATCCTCATTAAGGGATTTTGTGAACATATCCGTCAATTGAAGATCGTTATTTACGAAATCAAGAACAATACACCGTTTTGAGAATAATCTCAAATAAAATGATGCTTAATCTCAATATATTTTGTCTTAGAGTGCTGAATTCGATTTTTGGTAAGATTTATCTCACTGATGTTGTCATATTTTATTGGGATGAGAGAATAATGAAGATTAAAATCTTTCAATTGTTATTTAATCTACAATACTTGTGTACAACAATTGCTCACAACAATATACTCGACTTTTGTGGTTGATAGAGCAACATAGTTTTCTTTCTTACAACAGCAAGAGACTAATGAGGGTCCAAGAAATTGGCACGCACTGCTAGTACTATTTCTATCAATTTCTGAGTATCCTTGTAAATTATGATTTGAGGAAAATTCACTTTGCACCCTTGAACTTTGGGGTAATTTCTAAGTTGCACCCACTTTTATCAATTTCGTTAGATTAGTACTATAAAGTTTATGTATATATTGATTTCCACCCTTTACCTCGAATTGCAGTTAATTCTCACGTAAATTAACCATATGCAGTCCACGTGACAACCCACCATTTGGATTGCCCATTTTGACCTTCATTTAACACATGTAAAGCTGCAGCAAGGACACATGTTCGTCTTTTCTTCATGGCAACCCGCGCACGACAGATTTCAAGAGCAGTTTATGCCTGCATTTCAGAACCTTTCACAGCCTCCGGCCCGGGGTCCTGCTCCTTCCCCTCTCCCAGCCTCTCTCCCTCACAGCACCATCGGTTGCAGGCTCAAGATCACAAAAAATGCCACAACGTAAAAAACACAAAAACAGAGGTTGAGAATTTGTCTCTCGCTGGCTGTCTCTCTATCTTCGTTCATTGATACAACTCAACCCATTATGTGTATAATGTTGGCCACATGAGCTCCACTATACATGACGCTAGTAGATATTTTATTTTACTCCATTTTTTAACCTTTTCCTGTTAAGCTTGCTGTAACCGAGTCCTACCGATTGCAGTATTCTTTAGCCACTATTTCTCTCTGTAACGTTTCTTGGGTTCTCACTCAACGAAAATGGGTAGGGCAACGAGGTGGCTAAAAGGCTTGTTCGGGATAAAGAAAGACAAAGGGAATTCCAATTCCAGTGAACGGAAAGACACGACACGGTGCAGTTTTGGCAACTCTGGGAGAGACTCTACGGGCTGCTGCCGAGGCTGCTTGGTTAAAATCCTACCACACAGAATTAGAAAAGGAGCAGAACAAGTATGACATTGTCGTGGCAGTTGTAAGGCTCACCAGCCATGGAAGGGGCACCATGTTTGGTGGTGGGCGTGAGAGGTGGGCTGCAGTGAAGATTCAGATGGTGTTTAGGGGATATTTTTCGAATTAGTGTTTTGATTTTAAAAAGTTCTTGGAACTTTGATTAGTAGCCTTGGTTCTTGTTTAGACGGACGTGTTCCTCATTTGACAGCAATTCGTACAAAATGAAGAAAAAGCAAATAAGTTTCATTAGATGTGCACTAGAACTTGTTTGTCATTGAAAATTAAACAAGTATTTGCATTGCTGTGTATTTACCGTAGGCTTTGGTTTAGAACTGGTACTGGTAGGTCCCGAATGTCCAGCTTTTTACTTTTGAAATCTGTTTGGTATATCTGAAACTGTTACTTTTCTGTTGGATTTTGCATTCTGAGCAGGCCAGAAAAGCCCTGCGAGCACTAAAAAGACTGGTGAAGTTACAGGCACTTGTGCGGAAGCAGGCCACTGCAACTCTTTACAGTATGCAGGCACTTATTTGGACCCGATATTTAGTTTACGATGACGGGATTTTGATATCTCAGGAGAACACCGAGTGAATCCAAAGCAGAGAAATGACAAGCTAATTCATGGGTTCCTAAGGCGATCGAAGAGGGAAGAGAAGAGTGAGTTGGGTCATTAGAGGAGAAGGAAAGTGGAGGAGGGCCGGAAATTTCAGAAGAGGGAAGAGGAAGGAGACAGCGCATGCAAAAAAGTGTCGTGGGAAGGCTGATGACGGTTTTGGGTAAAAGGGCAATACGGGAAATTTGGTGTTTAAGTGGTCACGTGGACGACACATCCTTAGTTTGCCGTGAGAAGTAACGGCAATTTGATCTGAAGGGTGGAAATTAATGTAAAGTGGTACTTTGAGGTATTAATCTAAAGAAATCAATAAAAGTGGGTGCAACTTAGAAATGACCCCAAAGTTCATGGGTGCAAAATGAATTTTTCCCTTAAGATTTTGAGTGCCAAGAAGATATCTAAAAATATCTTTAGCTGCAAGGAGATGAAATTCCTTAGAACAATATTGGAATATAACACACATGCATACACTAAACATTATATCCAGTCTACTAGCGATAAGATAGAGTAAGAAACCAATCATCCCTTGATATTTGGTTTGGTCCACATCCTTACCTTTCTCATCATTTTTCATTTTTGTAAATGGACTCATAGGTGTGATCATAGGTTTTGAGTTGTCCACACCGAACTGTTTGAGGAGATCTCATGTATTTTGCTTGAGTGATGAAGATTCCCTCGTTGCATTGTTTAATTTGGAGGCCAAGAAAATAGTTCACATTACAAAAAACAGGGCTATAGCAGTGGTCGGCGACAACTGCTATAGGCCAAAAAGACCTATATAGCAGCGTTTTTTAGCGGCGGTTGATGTCTGTCGAAATAGGTTTTAGCGGCGATTTTCACGACTGCTAGTGTAGATCTTGACCTATAGCGGCGGTCATTTAGCTACGGTAAAGATCCAAAACGCATTTTTGAATTTTTTAGTAGCGTTTCCCTAAAACGCTGCTACAGATCTTTAACCGCGTTTTAGAAAACGCCGCTAGAGACCTATCATTTTTTCTTGCAACACAAGAGTCTATACAATTTTCTAACATAAAATAAAAATAACTTTAATACTAGCATTAGCAAAAGCAGCTCAGCACACCATAAGAAAAAATGAACAATATGCCAATAACTTGAACAGATGCAACAAAGAGAGAATATGTTACGTCGATGAAACTAAAATAAAAACTGTATAGTAAGAAATTCCAGCTATTAGTCGTACTCTGTTGGCCTACTTCCATATTCTTCAACTCTGTTTGCAGTCGCTAATATGTTTCACTTTCACATTCTTTCAAAATGCAGTCTCTACATTCTTTCAAAATGCAAGCACTATTCTTTGCTTAATCTACCCTCTGTTTGTAGGCCTCCTTTCACCTTTGTAGATTCCTGTTCAGTAGGAAAGATGAGTTCTATGGAATGAGCGTAATGACAAGATACTCTCCATATAATTTAAAGTACTGGAAAAAATTCAAGAACACAGAAGATACTCTAATACACTATTGCTGCCATTTAGGATTTTCAATAAATAGATATTGATTTGGAGCATAGAAGGGGAAGTTCTCACTATTCAGAAACTCCTACAGGACCACCCTCATTGGAGTTTCTTTGGATCCCCAGAGAAGGGAATTCCTTAGCTAATAACATTGCCGAGTGGAGTTCTTTAAATGATGAAGTTTTGCCATAGGATGTCATTTTCCTTCTATGTAAGCACTCTTTTGAGTGCCTTTGGTGACTAATTTATGCTACCGAAACCAGAGTGCCTATGCAGAATGCATTATAAGGCTTCTCTTGCCTACATGCCAGGCACTAGCAGTGTTTTCCAAAATCTTTTCATGTGAGTAGACTAGAGGGTAATAATTACTTGGGTCTAGATCAAACAAGTAATTTACTTGGTGCTGAACGAGAGAGACACAACATCCATATTCTAAAAGTAAAATCTACTACACTACAAGAAATAAGTAAAATAAAAATGTTATTAAGAATATGAGTACTGGACCTTATCAGTAATGCTAAACACGTGATCAAGGAAAGTTGGCCAATTAGGATGCCGAGCAATATTAACACGCTGAATAGGAGCTAGATGTGTATACAAATCTTTTAATGCCTGGAAACAACAATGGGGAACTGTGAGACAAAATTTTGAACCGGAAACCATTTCAACCAATTCCAACATGTGCAGTAGAGCATCGTTCATTATTCTTTGTCAATAGTGCCTTCTCTTTATTGTAATTATCTATAGGTAGCTAGCAACAAAAATTTGTGTTCCCTGAATCCATTATAAGGCTTATACCTCAGACTCCTAGGCAACAGAAGAACCAAGCTTCTCACCCTGGTTAAACGAATTTCCAAGTGTAAACCGAATATGTAATAAACGGTGAGCAGTTCCATTTTCACTTCTAAGAGGCTACATTCCTGAATAACTTACGACATTGGCACTTTATGAACAAACACTAGCATCTCTAATAAAGTGCAAAGTCCAGGTCAATTTGAAGCTGAATAAATCATAAACCCATTGATGTTAGAAATAGTTGCAAATCAATCGTTGGGAAAGTAAAATAAGCATGTTATTCGAGATCTTACTTCACAAATCACTTCCTATCACCATACTGCTTTGCTTAAAAGAGTTCAAGAAATTTTATATAACCTTAACGAATGTAAAATTGAATACAAGTCTCATCAATATATATTCAAACCTGCTGATATTTATTCTCCAACGAGATAATCTGATCACTGAAGTCTAGACCAGTTTCGTTTGCCATTTTCCGGACCTGTAGCGCATAAAAAAAGCAACCCATTGAGCCAAACCGCGAAACATTATCGCCTCGATGAACGAACTACAAGAACATCAAACGAGACCTACGTCAATGATTCAAGGCATGCCTAATTGCGCCCTTCCTCCCCCTTGATCCAAACCGTGCCCAATAGCATTGAGCAACCCCATTGACCCAAACCGCGAAATCCCTCCTCGTGCCCAATCGCGCCCTTCCTAGGGTTCTCACAGGAAGGCCACTGACTCCGTTGCCCAATCGTGTGTGAGTGTGAGATTTGGATCTAGTGGGATATATTCGTTGTTCACCGGCCATGGCAACAATCTCAGGAAGGTCATGACAGGAGAACGAGAGAGAGAGGGGGAAAAAAGGAAAGAACAAAGTAGCAAAGAGAAAAGTGTGCCGCAGATAGAGAAAATTGTCCTATTAAGGAAAGGGTGGGGTTGCCATAGAGTGAGAGGAGAGAGCGCGGCTACCAAGAGAGGGGGAGAGATGCGATGACTGATAAAGAGGGGAGAGAGCACAGAGCACAAAGCACAGAGATGAGAGAAGCATGGCGTGGGTAGAGAGCAGAAAGACAAGGAAAGTGAATTTAACCCGCTTGAAGTCTAAAATTTGTTCCCGCGACATTATATTTATTCAATCAGATTTCAAAATGGATGATAGTCGAAACATTGGTTGTGTACATTAACATTGGTTGATACTACTAATACTTAATACTTAGACTATATAATAATAGTATTTAAAAATCTTAGTACTTAGTACTTAATATTAGGTACATAGAATATTATTTTAAATTATTTTTCAATAAATTAAAGCACTCATATATTAAATAAATCTTATATGTGTATTAGACAAATATATAGATCATATGACAATTGTAATTTTTCAAACAATTATTCTATTATATTGACTATGCATTATGAAGACTTTTGAGAAAAGCAATAATAAGTTATTTTCCTTTGACGAGATTCACGAAAGAAACAATATGTATAAAGATATATACACAATATTTACAAATCTTTATACTTAGTATTAAATACATAGCTATATACATAGCTACATGAGCACTGACGAGTCAAATTAATGCCAGATAAGAAAATAATTAAATAAAATTAGTGTCAATTTTCAAAATTTAAAACGTACATATGCATTGCTTATGTAACAAGTACATACATATAACTTATATAAATATGCAATAACTAAATCATAGCTTCTAAGACCATATATTAAGTTATGTACTTAATTGCATAAGCTAAACAATATCTTCTTGTTTGAAATTAAATATTATCATATTACAAATCATTCAAAAAATATATGCTCATTATAAGCATGATAATAGATTGTTTCTAAATTATTTAGATTTAGTCAATAAATATACAATTACCATAACAACGATAAGTATAATTTAAAATATATAATATAACAACTTCAATTTTCATAACACTACTTCTAATTCCATATTTTATTAAGTAGGTCCCTTAAAATAAAAAATTTCAAATACATGACAAAATAAAATTATATATATAAAGAAATAAAATAATATTAACATTAAAAACATATAATTAATAAATATCTTTTTGCACTTATACCTATAGAAGCGTTTGTGTCAGCTATAGATATACTTTTAGAAGCGTTTTCTTAAAAAACAACGCTTCTAAAGGTGTAAGATATACGCTATAGATACCTAATTTCTAGCCGCGTTTGTGCACAAATGCCGCTAGAAATTAGACCTATAGCGGCAGTCACACTATCTCTCACACCTTTAGCAGCATTTTTAAAGGGGTATGTAGCAGCGACCGTCACTAACAAAGACCGTTGTGATAGATCAAACTTATAGCAGCGTTTTTATATAACGCTGATAAAAGCGCTGCTAAAGGGGATCGTTTTAAAAAACACTGCTAAAACGAACGCTACTATAGAGCGAAATTTTAGCGGCATTTTACAAAAAACGCTGCTAAATGAGGTCTGTAGCGACAGTCTCTGACCGCTGCTAAAAAGACTGTCGCTATAGGTGCTTTTTAGCGGCGTTTGTGGAAGGACACCCTTTAGCAGCATTTTTTGTGACCTCCGCTAAAGAACTGTTTCTTTTTGTAGTGTCAATTCTTCCATGAAACTCATCTCAAATTTACCTTGCGTAACTTGAGAAAACTCTTGACACAAAGATTCATTAGTGTTGGCTTTTGTGCACAATTGAGATTTTAATGATTTGCAATAAATGGATTAAGTTTATAAAATGGACATCTTCAAAGACAAAAACGTTTTGATGAAAGAGCTAAAGACTTGAAGAAACAAGATCAAGAAGATGCAAAGAGCTCAAAAGTGAAGTTTCAAGACCTTATGGTATAATCCTTGTAACTCTTTGTTTCACGTTTGACAAGGATTTGAATCACGCACTTGCATATCTTTTAAAACATGCATAAACCGTTTTTACCTTTTGTTTGAAATATTAAAATATTTTTAAAGGTATCAAAACACCACAATCAAACTCTCAAACATTTCATAAACATATGGGAAGTAAGACTTTAAAATTGAGTGTTTAAAAGTGGTCAAAAAAATGGTTTTAAATGAACCGGTCTATGAAAATGATTTGTAGCGGTCGACCGCTACATGAAGCGGATGATGTTGACAGCATTCAAATTTATGATCGTTGAACAATGACTAATTGCAGCGGTAGACCGGTACATGAAGCCTATAAACGGCTAGTTCTCATATGTGGCCTATAAATACACATTCATAACATCCAAGATGTATATAGAACGACCACATATCATTTCTACTTCTTGAGAAATATTCTAAACCTTCATATTCCATGTTTCTCATATCATTCACACAAAACACACTTTCATATCCTTGTCTTTGTGTGCATAAAGAGATAGTGCTTTCCACTTTCTTATCCACTCTTCAAGAGAGTTTTTGTTCTTCAATCTTCCTATCTAGAGAGTTGTTTCCCTTAGTGAGGTTGTTCACTAAAGAAGAAGCTTAGAGATGGTATATCTCAAGCTTGGTGAGGTTGTAAGTGGTGAGCTCGAAAAACCACTTGGGTGGGTTTGAGTGTGGAGCCCAGGAAAACACTTGTACGATTCTCTAGCACTCGGAAGCTAGAGTGTATACTATTGGAAGAATAGTGGAAAACCTCAAGGCTCGGTGAAGGAGTTTGAGGGGTGAATGTAGGCGGGTTTGCCGAACCACCTAAAAATCAAGTGTTTGCTTCTCTTACCCTTATCTTTACTTTTAACACATTTATACTTGTTGCATATTTATACTTGTGCTAAAGTAGGCTTTACTTCGCAAACACGTCTTTGGGGGGTTTAAGCAAAAAGTATTGAAACTCAATTTAACCCCTATCTTGGGTTGCCTTAATTCTAGGAATATCAATTAGTAGATTCAAAAATAATGTCATCGACATAAATTTTAAACGTTAACAATTCATTGTCTTTTTCTTTAGTGAAAAGAGTAATATCAATTTTACCTCGTGAAAAATAATTTCAATGAGAAAGGAGTCTAGACGTTCATACTATGCTCGAGGTACTTGTTTCAAGCCATAAAGCGCTTTTGTGAGCTTGTACACATGATTTGAATGCTCATCATCATCAAATCCCATTTAGGAATGCGCTTTTCACATCCATTCAAGCAAAAGCAAGTAACATACGAATAGATTCTAAAGTGCAAAAGTTGGATCAAAATCAATTTTCTCATCTTGATTGTAACCTTGGAATACTAATCTTGTCTTGTTCTCCACTACAATTATTCGTCGATTTTGTTTCTAAAAATCTATTTTGTACTGATAATTGGATAATCCTTAGTTTTAGAAACTAGATGTCATCCTTAGTTTTTCTCAAATTATTTTAACTCATTTTCCATAGCATGAATCCAACTTTCATCATCTTTAGTCTCAAGAAAATTTTTAGGCTTAAATTGAGAAAGTAAAGCAAAATTATTAGCTTGGTTTAAAGAAGAGCGAATGTTTATCTCTTTCTCAACAATACCAATGATTTGCTCGAGAGGATGAATTTTGATGTATTTCCAGGACTTTGGTAGATCACCGGTGGCTTGTTGAACTTCTTCTTGTGATTTTTGAGATTCTAGCTCTTGTACAGGTGTTTCTTCCTTGTCTTCATTTATGACAAGTTTCTCAACCTCTTTGTCAAGATCTATAATTTCTTCATCATCTCTTTTCACAAGATTGTTAGATTCATTAAAAATAACACGAACAGATTCTTCAACAATTAGAGTGCATTTATTGAAAACATGATAGGCTTTGCAAGAAGTTGAATACCCAAGAAAGATACCTTCATCCGCTTTTGCATCAAACTTACCCAAATTGTTCTTGTTGTTGTTAAGCACAAAGCATTTGCATCCGAAAACATGAAAGTAACCAATGTTGGGTTTTCTATCATTCCATAGCTCATATGAAATTTTCTTAAAAATATGTCCAATCATGCAACGGTTCATAATATGCCAGCCTGTGCTAATTGCTTCAGCCCATAAGTAATCAAGAGTCATATTCTTCCTCTCTACAACATCATTTTATTGAGGAGTTTAAGAAGCCAATAAGTTATGGTTAATACCATTTTCACCACAAAACTTTTCAAATGAGGGATTTTCAAATTCTTTTCCATGATCACTTCTTATGCTAGAAATAGCAAAACCTTTTTCATTTTGAATCCTCTTGTTAAGTTTTTCAAAAGTATGAAAAGCCTGATTTTTATGAGATAGGAATGTAACCCATGTGAATCTACTGAAATCATCAACAACATCAAAGCCATAACGTTTGCAACCCAAACTTAATGTTCGGGTTGAACCAAATAATTCCATGTGTAGAATTTGAAGTGGTCTAGAAGTGGACACCACATTTTTGGACTTAAAAAGAGGTTTTGTTTTGTTTTTCTTTTTGATATGCTGCACAAATTTTGTCCTTTTCAAAAGAAATGTTTGGAAAACCCGAAATAAGATTTTTTTTAAAAAAGTTTTGAAATTAAATCCATACTTGCATGAGCAAGCCTTCTATGCCACAACCAACCATCTTTACCATTTAGAGCTGAAAGATATTTTAAATTTTCTGAAGAGATTCTCACTAAATGAATAATATACACATTTTCAAATCTGTATCCTACAAATAAGACTTTCTTGCTTTCAATATTCTCAAAAAGACACATTGATTATTCAAAAATGACTCGTCTTCCCTTGTCACATAATTGAATAATACTTAAGAGATTGTGCTTTAAACCATCAACAAGAAAGTACTTTCTCAATTTTGGGATTAGGATATATACCAATGCTACCAGCACCGAGTATCTTTCCTTTACCATTGTCACAAAAAGTAACCGAATCCTTTCGTTTGAGACAAAGAGAGTTAAACCAACTCTTGTCTCCGGTCATGTGCTTGGAACATCCACTGTCAAGGACCAAATGTTATTTGGTTTTGTTGGACTCCAAGCATTCCTGCAAAAGGAATCAACTCTTGATATTTGGTACCCAAATCTTTTGGGTCATTTGGTGTTAGAAATAAATTCCTTCACCTTGTTCTTTTGGATCCACACAAATTTGATCCCATGAATGACTTTTTTTCTAGTTAGAAAAATGTGTGAAATGTGTCAATTTTTTCCATAAAAGTTACACATGGTGAAAAATGTAGATGATATAATAATCATATCCGAATATAGCTTTTGATCACCAACCAAATCATAACCAATGCTACTTTTATTAAAACATCTTTGGGAACCAAGAAAAATATCAAGGTTTCTTTTTCCTTCAAGATCTTGACTAAGAGAGTCAACTTTCTTTGTTTAAATCAATGTTTTCAGGTTTAAATCGTTGGACTCTTCTTGCATGATTTTCTCATTTTATTTTGTGACTCCTGCAAGATCTCTTCAAGAGAAACAACTCGGCATTTCAAAGTATCATTTTCTTGAATAAGTATTTCAAGGCTCTTTATAAGACAACAAGACTTTGAAATACTCTTCTCAATTAAAATATTATTCATCAAAAGCATCTTGTAATTCATCAAAAGAGAAAGAACAAATTGAAAAGTCTTGTACCTCATTTTCATTTTCCTTTGCCATGAGGCATAGATTTGCAACTTCTTCATCACTATCACTATTACTTTCATTGGACTGTTCCCAAGTGGCCAAAAAGGCTTTCTTTTTGTCTTTGAAATCTTTTGATTTCTTGTGGGATTCAAGGTTAGGGCAATCTGTCTTTATATGTCCCGACTTCTTGCATCCAAAGCAAAAGAAAGTTTAGTCAAGTCTTTGGCTTCTTAATTGGCGGTGACCTTGGGTTCCCAAGCTTTTGGTAAACACCTAAGAATCTTTCCCACCATTTCAACATTAGTACATTTTTTACCAAAAGATTTAAGACCATTTATAATATCGGCGAAGCGAGTAGTAAAACATAGATAAAATATTTTCATTGGGTTTCATTTTAAAAAGCTCATAACTATGAACAAGCATACTAATCTTGTTATTTTTAACTTGATTCGTACCTTTGAGGGCTACTTGAAATTTATCCCAATCAAAATCATTTTAATAGTAAAGCAAAAAGCACCACAAAGAGAGATATGAAACGTATAAAAAAATAGATAGAGTTAGATAGATGACACCGCAATTTTAGGTGGTTCGGACAACACTTGCCTACGTCCACCCCCAAGGCTATTGACTTCCTTGGACTTCCTTGGGCGTCCTTCACTATTCTTCAAATAGTAAATACACATTAGCTTCCCAGGTGCTCCGAAACCTTTAAACAGTATTTTTCGAGCTCACTCTTTAACTCTCTTCACAAATCCCAAAACCCAAGAGATTTCTTCTACCAACACGAGTAGGACCAAGTGTTTAACCAACACTCAAGTGTTTTACAAAGAATGAATACAAATGAATATTAAAGAATGACTCTCAAAGCCAAATAAACATGTAGAAAGCACAACAATGCGCAAGAAGACAAGATTCTTAAAAATAAAGCTAAAGTTTGGCAGGGGAATCACAAGCTTTCTTGGTAGGTGCGGTCTTCTCTCTTCTTCAACGTACTTTCTCTCTGTAAAAGTTAGGTCGTAAAATAATTGCAAGTGTAATCGTCTTTATCTCTCTATCTTCGTATATTTATGGCCCATATAACGTCGAAGGTCTTCAAAACCCTCAGGAATACTGTTGGAAGGGTACGCACTACTTTTTGGAGCATTTTAGATGAAGTGCGTCGTTCTAGTTTTTCTGCAAAATCGCAGCATGTATCGACACATGGTTAGCATGTGTTGACACTTTAAAAATTCTCAAGAGACAGTGCAATGTGTCAATACCATATATTCAATGTGTCGACACTATCAATACTTGAGAGAAAAATTAGCAATTTTGACAGTGTCCTATCCATTTCAACATCTCTTAAAGCACATACAATACGAAAAAATTATCCTTAACTTTGAAAATGGTGTTCAAGTTCACTTAGAAATATTTTTAGATAGAAAAGTTCGATTTCTTGAAATATAACTTCTAGAAAAGTGGATTGACAATATAAAATCTAAATGTCTTCAAGGCACTTAGAATGTTTGTTATTATCAAAATCAAATTTTGATTGTTTGCAAAAACAACCACGGGCTAACATTTTTTATAGACGTTGCTACTGACGTGTCTGTTTTATCGTTGCCTTCATGGTTGCATACTGGGTATCAATGTTGTCCAATTTCTGACTTTAATTCGACATTTTCTCGAATTTCCCTGAGAAGATGCTTCGTTCGCCATCCACGATGATGGACACTTAGGTAATTTGGCTTGATCACCTACTTTTCCCAGACTGCGACTTTTTCGATTCTTTTGATCGTGGTCTAGAAAATATCTGATGCGTTACATTTCGTATTCAACTTACGTACAATTTCATCTTGTCTTCCTACCAGCTCTCTTGTAGGCCTTACTATTTCTTGTGACTGTTTACTCGCAGGTTTAATTGGCGTCTTCATTATGGACATTTTGGTCATTGGGCTTTCCATATTTTCGTTTATAGGGTTGCTTTTCCTCGGCTAGTTGGTCCTCACGTCTTTTCTTATTTTTCAAGCTTTCTCTTTTGCTCGCTTGTTCTCTTTCTTTGTTCTCCCGTTTGCTTTCTTGCCTTCATATAATGGCTGATGTTGGACTGTCTTCGAGCAATGTTGCTAAGGCCGGAAAGGTTCCGGATAGACATGCCAGTCATTGGGGCCCCAGTTAGATGAAGCAACGGGATCTTGATTCCTTTCATGCCGATTAACATTTTCTGTCGTGAACTCGCTTTTGCCTTCCATCTTTCAGGGAGACGCCTTATTCCAGGGTATGCATGGGGGAGATATGCTTCTTCGAGATTCCTTTGAAGCTACGGGTAAGATTTTCTCTACCTTTGAGTGTTCGTCATTTCTGAAGGCTCTGCGTCTCTCTCCGACTCAGATTGTTCTCAATGGTTGGAAGGTTCTGTTAGGTTGCGATGTGTTGTGGCCCATGCATTTAGGGAAAGAATTTTAATTGTCCTTGATGGAGTTTTTGTGGTTTTATACTTCGATTTCTTCTTTTCATGCTGATTAATTTTGATATTTTCGCCTTCGTACTCAAAGAGCTTCTTTGGTCGCTCATTCCCCTAACAACAATAAGGGGTGGCATGATAATTTTTTTCTTTTTCTGATATTGGGTGGGAGCATTTTCTTGACAAATCCTCAATAGTCGTTACTTCCTTATGTTGGGCATTTGGCTCTATTCTAGAGTCTTATAAGAGAGAGGTTCCGAGTCTTAATCTCGAAGAGCGAGCTCGGGTGGATAGCCTTGATGAGGTCGGTTCTATTGACTAGAGCATTATCTTTTGTAAGGAGAACATTGAGGAATTTCTTGGTTAGGCTTACCTTAGACTCTCTTGTAGGGTGAATTCTTCTCCCAAAGTTAGGAAAGGTCCCCGCAATCGTGCTTTGCATGACGATTCTAGGGCTTCATACTATGCCTCATTGTTTGTGGGGGAATATTTCTATTTGATTCCAAATTCAATTCATTCTTCCTTGGGTATCTCAATAACTACCTCCACACCTCCTACTTCCTGATGCGTCTGGCTTTCCCAAGGTTTTTCGTAATGGCTGATCTCTCATGATAACTATGGGATGAGCCAGGAAGTACGGCCTAAATTTCCTTGGCAAGATGATGATAGCCAACGCTAATTTGTCGACATCGGGATACTGAGGTTTGGCTCCTTGTAGCGCTTTACTTAGGTAATATATCGATCGTTGGATGTCGTTGTCATCTCGTACGAGTGCTACACTCTATACTACATATGAGATAACAACGTAGAGATAAAGGGTTTTCTCCGGTATTCGGAAACTTAAGAGTGGGGGATTTGTTAGGTATCTCTTCAACTCCTCAAAGGTTGTTTGACATTCATGTGTCCACTCAAAGGCTTTTCAAAGTGTTTTGAAGAATGGTAGGCATTTATCTGTGGCGCGGGCAATGAACCTATTCAGTGCTGCTATTCGTCCCGTGAGTCGTTGTAGCTCCTTAAAGTTCTTTGGTGGTTGCATATCGAAAATGGCCTTGATTTTCTCTGGGTTGGCTTCAATTTCTTGTTGTGATATAAGGAATTCCAAAACTTTCCCAAAGATATGCCGAATGCGCACTTTACCGGGTTTAAACGCATCGTATATACTCTGAGCACGTCGAAGGTTTCAGCAAGATCTGTTACGTGGTTTGCCAACTCTTGTGTTATGACTAATAGATCATCTACGTAGACTTTCATGTTGCGCCCTGTTTGCTTCCAGAACATCAGGTTGACTTACCTTTAGTAAGTTGCATTTCCTAGCTTGGGAATTTCATTTTCAGATGGTGAGTAGATACTATGGCTTGCAACTTTTTCAACGTCGCTCGTCCAGTAAACGCATTGTAGAAGGATTCTTCTTCAAGGATCAAGAACCTTACGAAGATCGTTGCCTCGCATGGACATTCTCCTAATACGAATGGTAACTCCGCGGTTCCTAGAGCGAACACCTAATGGCTAGTGAACCTGGTTAACCGGGTTCTTATATTTTTTATTCTTTCTCAACTTCATTTGATCATATGTAGTAGCGTATAGCATATTGGAAGAACTTTCGATATCAATGAGTATTCTTCGAATGTTGTAGTTTCCTTTCATGGCATTGATTACTAGGGCATCGTCGTACGGATATTTAATTCTGGCCACGTCTTTTGTTGTAAATGTGATGCGTTTTTCTTCGTCAGACGTCTAGTGTCGGGGTCCGTTGCTTATCTTTGCGATGAGCAGTTGTCTTGAATAGGCCTTCGTTGAAGACTTAGAGGATCCTCCTACGGCGAAGCCTCCATAAATGTCTTTTTTCTGGTCTTGCTCTATGCCTTGAAGCTTCATTTTCTCTATGGTTTTCTCAGAGCTCTCGTTCGTTTCTTTGATAGGGCATGAAACGTTAGTTCTCGAGTGCTCGTGCTTCCATTCTGAATGGCTCATTTGCTTTGATAGTGGTGAATTACTAGAGACATCTTTGTTGAATGAGGGCTTTGATTTGTCCCATTTGTCCCCAGATCTGATCGCTTTTGAGAGGCCATTGTATTTTAGGGTTATTCCGAATTTCCATGAGGATCTTCTCTGGTGGCGCGTTGAGGGGCGTAAATTGTAGCCTTGGACACTCTGCTCTCCGGTCCCTTTCTGTTGTGGGAGGCATAATTGAAGCATTGTTAAATATTTTTCACATCTAAATGAGACTCTTTTAAGACTTGTTCTAAATTTGTCTATTCATAGAAAAGAAAGTACCAACACCTATTCACCCCCCTATAGGTGTTCTGTAGGGTCTAAACAGATTTTTCAATTGGTATCAGAGGATAATTTGGTTCCTTGACCCTACGTCTAGATGTATCGAAGTCAATTTTTGTTTGTGCCTCCATATTTCGATGGAACCAACTATGCCTATTGGAAAGTTCGTATGAGAGATTTTCTAAAATCAATGAATAAACATGCTTGGATTTCTTATAGTAAAGGATGAAAAATTCCATCCACTGGTGATGTTCCCAAAGACGCTAGTACTTGGTCTAAAGAAGAGGTTAGTTAAAGTAATTTTAATAGTAAAGGACTACATGCTATATTTATGGTTATTTCTCCTGAAGAATTTAAACGTATTTCTATGTGTGAAATAACTTATGATGCTTGGAATATCTTGGAGACAACACATGAAGGTACAAATACATTGAAGAGTTCAAAACTTCAAATGTTGACAACAAGATTCGAAGAAATCCGCATGAAGGATGATGAGACGTTTGATGAATTTTACACAAAGTTGAATGCTATTGTAAATTATTCTTTTTATGTTAGGTGAAAGAATCCCAGAAGTTAGAGTTGTGAGAAAAGTCATGAGATCTCTTCCTGAAAGATTCAGATCTAATGTAACATCCATAGAGGAAAGCATAAATCTTTCCGTAGTCACGATTGAAGAACTGTCGGTTCTTTACAAACTTATGAGTCGACTCTACCTCAACTGAAAAAGAAATATATTGCTCTCAAATCAACAAGGGTGCTGAAAAGACTCAGGGAAGCTCCAGCAGTTATAAAAAATAGATAAGAGAGAAGATTAAGTGTTTTGAATGTCAAGGATTTGGAAACGTTCAGCCAGAATGTCCAAATTATCTTAAGTCCAAGGGAAAAGTCATGAATGCAATGCTGAGTGATGATGAATCAAGCTTAAATAGTGATAGAGAATATTTCTCATCTGCAGAAAAGATAAATTTTATGAGTTTTGTATCTTCTATTGATAGTTGTGGTTTGTAGGAGACATCAGATAATGAGTCCGAGGCCGAAGAAAGCATACAAGAGGCTTATAACTAGCTATTTATGGAAAGCCTAAAACTGCACAAGGTGAACAAAGTAACACTTATGAAATTTCACAAGGTTCTGCTTGAGAAAGACAATCTCATTGCCGAACTAGAGGAAGTCAAAAAGAAGAATGCAGCACTTGAGGATGAGGTCAAGGATGTGAGAAGTGAACTGGAGAAATCCAGTGCACAATTACCATAATTCTCCAGTAAAACAAAAACAACTTGACCACATACTGAATCTTGGAGTTCCTGCTGGAAATAGAAGAGGATTGGGCTTTGATGAGTCAAATATCGCTTCATCCTCAAAGACAGTATTTGTTTATGCATCTGTGCCAATTAAGGAAGCAAAGGTTATTCCTCCTAAAAAACAGGTAAGTAAAGATATACAACCCATGATTCTCAGTCTATGAATACACATTCTCTTGTTATTCCACCAAGAGTACACTCTTAACGTAGGTTTGTTCCTACTTGTCATTTTTGTGGTAAGTTAGAGCATATTAAACCTAATTATTTTAAATTGAGAACACAAGAGCACACACATGCTAACCCTTTCTGCAGCACTGAACATATGGATCTTGTGAATCAAGTCAGAGCTTTTACTAAACATACAAAGCTTACCAATGAAAAATTGGAGTACATGACTAAACGTACTTTCACTAAGAAGATTTGGGTGAAAAAGGATGAAAATCCATTAGTCGACAGGAAGGCTATTGGTATGTGTTATACTCCCTTAGTATTTTCGTTCTTGCATATATTAGAGTAGAATGCATTTTATTTGTGTGTTTTGTCTTTTTTTTTTGTTTGATTTGTGATTATTTAAAAAAATCAAGTCAGAGCTTTTACTAAACATACAAAGCTTACCAATGAAAAATTGGAGTACATGACTAAACGTACTTTCACTAAGAAGATTTGGGTAAAAAAGGATGAAAATCCATTAGTCGACAGGAAGGCTATTGGTATGTGTTATACTCCCTTAGTATTTTCGTTCTTCCATATATTAGAGTAGAATGCATTTTATTTGTGTGTTTTGTCTTTTTTTTTGTTTGATTTGTGATTATTTAAAAAAATGATCTGTTAGTTTTTAAAATTTTTTAAAAATTGTGCTTTTGTTTGTGTTTTGTTAGCACATTGGACTAATTGACATTGTTTTGATTCAGATGCATGTATTTATTAATATTTGATCAACTTGTGTCTAGATTGATATAAGATTTTATAGTAATGCCTCATATCTCTTCTTGGTATTAGCTAAAATGATATTTAATAGTCTTTTGGTACAATCAATCACAGTGCACATAATTTATAATTGAATGTGACTTCGTCGCATGTGTGAGATGTGGGGGCAATCACGAGTGTTTGGATTCATTTACCTTAGTTTGAATTGACTCCTAACTAGATGACCTTATTTTATGTCCCTCAAGAAAAGAAAGAATGAAAAGAAAAATAGTACTCAAAAGAGTAAATCCTTCTCAATAAAAAGAAAAAGAAAGAGAACAAAGCAAAACAAAAAAAAATAAAAGAGAAGAAGAAGCAAAAGAGCTTACGAGTTTAGGGTAAGCAGCACTATAATTTTGCAGATCCTAGTAGCATTGGGTTTAACTTTCACTCTTTGGTTTTTGTTCTCTCTCTCAAAAGAGCTCACACATATTTGCTTTTTGATAATTTTTTGTCAAAGCTCTAAAACCAAATAGAGACGTGTGACATGAAATCGATGATTATGGATATCCGTGTATATAAGGTGTTTTTTTATTGTCTTACATGCTATTGAGAGTTCAACAAAATGTCACTATGTTCATTGATTTTGACTGTCTTTCACTGTGATAATTTATTTGCTATTGTCATAGTTCTTTGTTTGTCTATTATCTTTGATTGTTCTGAGATCACGATTTCTCTTTGACCATTCATGACAGAAATGGGAGAATTGTTTAAGGGGGAGAGTAAACACTCTCTAAGGGGGACTTACTACTCTCTGAGTCTATTCTATTTCATTATTTTAATGAATTCTTGATATGTTTCCCATATTTTTCACTTGGTTATTTGAGGATTATTCTTTCAAGCAACAAGTTCACTTTCAAGACTCTTGAACACTTGAGTCTAGGTTGAGTCAAAAATTGTAAACATGTTCTTGTCTTGGTGACTGACAAGGGTCTTTATCATTTTTTGTCTTCCTAGCTTGATGTATAGGTTTTGTCACAGAATTGTCAAAATGTCACACCCCGTGCCCGTACTTACCCCCTAGGCTCACCTATAGTGATGGTATGCACACGGACGGGGATTACGGCACGAATTGATTAACATAATTCCTGGCGATTGGCTTTGAAAAGGCTTTGCGTAATCATTTAATTACGATTGGTTTAAAAAGTAGGAACACGACAATATGATATTTTATGGAAACCCAAATAATTTCAGGAGTTTAAAAGTTCTTGAGTTGAAATAATTGCGGAAATGGAATTGTAATAATACCAAGAGCAATAATAAAGAAACGAAAGTAGGAAAAAATCAAATGTAGCGTAGGGAAGAAATAGCATAAGAGATAATCGCAAAATATAGATGCATAATTTTTTTTTAGTAACAAGGAATCTCCCTTTTACAAATAACAAAAATCCTTCACGAGGATACAAAGTAAAGAGAAGATTTCTACAAAAGCGGAAGCTGTCTAAAGCTTTCCGTACTACAGTACCGTGAAACTGTAAACTGAACCCAAACTAAAAAGAGTAACAAAGGCTGAAGTCATCTAATCCTCTGGCTCGGTGTTGGAGGTGAGGTTTATAAACACCGTCTCTCCGGTACCTTCCGCCGGTGGGGCCGGTGGATGAGGAACGATGTGAAGGAGGGCTGGATCCACATCGACCAACCTGAAGTCTTCCACACAGGGGAGAGGGGGCAGGGGTGGCCCCTTGAGTAACCATTGGGGCTCGTACCCCAGGTATACCTCGAAGGTATCCGTAACACATGTCCAGATCTTGACAACTAATATATGAGTGTCAAACTCCATGGTTTGCTCGCTCGTGAATATCATCATCTGCCAAGTTTGAAGACCGCCGCCGAACATATAAAGTAAGAAACAAGGAAGAAGGGTGAGTCCTATTGACTCAGTAAGGGGGGAGTGGGGATATAGTGTACAACCATATAAACAGAAGTAACAAGCATAAAGAAGGAATGATAACTATACATGAATAATGCAGTATGAGCAATGTAGTGCAGTATGAATGCATCCGTCTCCCGATCATGTCATTTTCTCTCCTTCTTTCATTTTTTGGTCGGTAGAGGTGTCTTTCTTCGCTCTGTTTACCCCTAGAGTTCGGGTTGTGCGTCCCTCCTCTCCTCTGGGTCAGGCGTACATCGTTCCATCGCCAAGGGATACCAACCACTATCCTCTCAGTGGTGGTTTGCACTATCCCACTGTGAGCTGTACCGTCACTTGATCTCAGGACCACCTCCGGGTACGGGTTTCTTTCCGGATGAATTATTATTCCCCATACCCATGAGATGTTTATGCAGTATGACATATCATACTCATAGCAATCATACATTTCACATAGGTCGTTTAATCACACATCCATATGCAATTTCACAATTAAAAGGAAAAGATATAACATAAAAAGAAAATGATTTTAATGCATATTAGATCTTTAAAAGAAGGAAACATGGTTCACGTACTAACTTTAAAATATTGGAACAAAGTCCTTATTTAAACTTTGATGATTATCTCTTAAGAATTCGTCAATGTCCCAATAACAATGACAATACATAGTTTTTAGTTAGGAAGTAATAAACTACGTTTTAATCAAATAATAATAATAATTATTATTTTTCCTTGTTCCAAGATCACAAAATTATACACAATATGATTTCATTCTTTCTCTTGCCTCTCAAGGCCATTCGGTCTCCAAAGGAGTCTCATTTAGGGCACTGTTGTGGCCCCTTTCATGTTCCCATACTTCACTTGGCAAGTTCACAACTCAAATTCATGAAAAGTTAAAACAAAAAGAAAGCCATACAAACGTCTATAGGAAAACAACATACAAGAAGAAAGAAAAAACAATCATCCAAGCTCACATATGCAAATTTTTTTTTTGTCTTTTTCCTCTTGGTCCAACCCGTGTCCTATGTGGTATCTATTCCCCATCTATACTGATAGCACCTACATGCAAGTATCCAATCATCACTCAAACCTCAGGGCAATTACGATTTTCCTTCACAACATGCAAAGATCAAGCATTCGGCCACATGCACCCTTCTTTTTCTTTTTCTTTTTCTTTTCCACTCTCATGCATGTAACTATATCAAAGGAAAACTTCTGAAACCACCATCTAGTTCCAGCCATGACCCTCAAGTGTGTTTCTCCATTGTGTTTCCATCACCAGATCACAACCAACATCCCAAATCCCATTTAAAGCAAGCCTATAACACCTTTACATAACAGCACCGAAGAAGAGTATAATTCATAAAATAAAAGCAGGTATAACACGGCAATAGCATGCTTTCTCGCAAAAAAACCAAGACAATAAGTCTTTCATGCAACTGAAACTTTCCCTTTGCACATCAGCACCGAAGAAGAGTGTCAAAAGAGAAAAACATCAAACAAATCAATATCTAGCAAAAGTATAACGTGACAATATCAAGAATACATTTTCGTAAAAGCAAACAAGAGGTTCATAAAAGAAACCAGCAGGTATTAACGTCTATCACCAGCACCTATATGGCAGTAGCATGTTTTCAAAAAAAAAACAAAGATTCATCACAAAAACCAGCAAGTATAACACGACAATATCAAGCTTTCACGCAGAAAAGGCCAAACCAAATCACTTTCTCTTCCCAAAGTCCTACATGCAGCTGAAAGTTCTCCCTTACCTGATTGATTCGGCAATAGACTTTGAGCAAAGGTAAAAGCTAAAACACTTTAAAGCACCTAAAAAACAAACATTCAAAAAGTAAGAGAAGGAGACAAAACAAGGAGAAGACCGAACTTCCTAAAAGAGGGGGGACAAGGGCTGACTGGCTGATTTTTCCTTGTACCCTTTGATTTTTCTCCTTCACCCTTGGTCCTCTCCTTTCTCTCTTTCTTTCGGCCGGACTCTCCTTTCTCTCTTGGTTCTCTCCTTTCTCTCTTTGTCTTGGTCAGATGGCATGCGACAAAGCCTTTATTATAACTCACTCTCATTCTTCCTTTCGTTGGTAACGAAGTCCCCTCCTTACCCTATGCTCTACTGGTGCAGCCTAAGTCTTTAGGGGCAAATGATGTGTTGATGGTTAACTCAGAGACGACAACTCCTTCACAGGGTCATTCGGTCGGCCAAGAAGAGTATTTGAGCCATTAGTACTAGCATTTCTTCCCTAGGTAATCATGGGCTGAAGTTTACGCAGACAAGCAAACAAAATAATTGGGTACAAGGGGCGTCAAGGGGAGTAGTTGGCGCAAGTGTTCGTTCAACCATTTCCTAGGCAATCTTTGTGATTGCTTCAAATCTTTTTGTCCATTTAAAAGCCACAAACTGCCCTTGCATGCCAACATATACTTGCATGCACATGAAACAAAGAGAGGACCAATCAAACCACCCCATGCAGTCGGCTTTTATACATGATCGGCCACACATGAGACTCCATAACTGATATTGCAATGATGTAAACATTAATTACCAAGATATAAAAGTAAAGAATATTAATTACCAAGATAATTGTAAGGTTTAAAAGCTAGATCAACAAAATAAAATAAAATTCAAGCTATAAAAAGACAAATATAATCATATATCTGAAAATTAGGAGAATTAAAGATGTGTAAAACAAAATAATGTAAGTTCAAGGAGGCAATAAATTAAATAAGAAAAGTCCACGTAGTAATAGTTATATATATCATATATGTGTCCAACAAGTGAAAAAAAGGGAGGGGCGTTACATAAAGGGGAGTTTGTTAATGTTATTGACAAATTCCGTTTCAAATTTGAGTTGTAATATTTGAATTATTTAGATAAGAGTTTGTTTAAGTGTTCAAGATGTCTCATATGAAGATTATGATTGAAAAGCATTTGAATTACGAAAATTAGAATTGAAAAGCTTTTGAATTATGAAGATAAATATAAAGGGCGTTCGAATTTTGAAAGAGAAGTTCAAATTCGCGAAGTGTGATCCGGTCCTAAAATTTCTCAAGTGTATCTCAGGAATAGGATCTTCGCCCAAGCTTCGCCTAATCTTGGCTCGAACGAAATTGATATTTTTCTTCATAGTGTGTTTCACCTTATTTTCGCCCTAGCTTGGCTCGAGCGAAATTGCTACTTTTTCATACAGTGGATTTCGCCAAGCTTCGCCTTAGTTTGGCTCGAGCGAAACCGCCTGATTTCATATTTTCTTATCTTTTTTATTTAAACCGTGAGAAATTCGTCCAAGAGATTTACCCAAGTTATTTCTTTCCTTCTTTGGCGTCTTATGCTTGAGAGAAATATTCTTTGAGACTTTTTCACCTAAAGTGTTTATATTTTATCTCTCCTACATCAATCCCCTCAATCATCATTGAAACCAACCTCCTGTGAAAAGTCTTCAGAGAGCTTAAGGAGATTGGCAGCCGGAGTTACCGGTGTTGAAGAGATTTACAAGAAGAACCTCAGAAGGTTGAGTGTTACCCGCAAGGGAGCAGGTCTAGATTGAATTACCTAGATTATTACTTCAAGATTGTCAGAGTCAAGCAACTAGATGTTGTCTGTGTCTGAGTCACCGGTGTAAGGGTTTATCTTCTAGTGAATTTTTGGTGGCTGCTAGCCCGGAGTGGTTTTTCCTTCGATAAAGTTTTCCACTTCGACATCAAATCTTTTGTCTTGGCGTGTGATTGATTTATTATTTCTTATTGATATTATCTTTGATATTTGTTTTAATATTCCGTTGCATATTTGTTGATTGTTAAATATTTTTCACATCTAGATGAGACTCTTTTAGGACTTGTTCTAAATTTGTCTATTCACTGAAGAAAAAAAAGTACCAACACCTATTCATTCCCTGTAGGTGTTCTTTAGGGTCTAAACAGATTTTTCAGATAGGAACTACAATGAAATTTATTTATAGTCGGGAAAGAGGAAATAAGAGACTGAAACATCTTCAATCGAGAATGAGATGGATAACCTAGTTGGCAATGCCAAACGTCAAGAGAAATGCTGTCATGCGAGCCTGCATTAGCAAAGCATGGAGAATGAAGTTGCGGAATTATAGCAAAACTACCAGAATGTGGAGAAATATGATGAAGATGTGAGAGTTGATAATGTGAGACCCCGACTTTATTTCTATTGTTGTAAAAAAAATTATGACCCTTAAGTTTGCGCAATAATTATTGAGAAAGACACATATGGTTGAATTAATCTAAAACCATGACTAGGTGGGATTTTTTCCCTAGCATTTTTATGCATCCTTAATTATAATTGAAATGTTATATTGTTGTAGTTCTAATAGTATTAAATTTGAGTATGTGGGATTGATTAAGCTAATCATTTTATTGTTGGAGTATATCCCTAAGTTTGAAATATTTGGAAGAATTTAATTAGGGGCTCGATTTTTGAAAAATGTATGATGTTTTGAAATAAAGATGGGAAGGCATGTTAGGGTTAGTTTATGTAGTAGCAAAAAATAAAATAAAATAAAAGTGAGGGAGAAAAAAAAATGAGAACTCACGTGAAGAAGGGAAAGAAGGGGGGAGGGCAGCTTTGTCTTTTCCTCCCCCAAGCCATTTAACGCCACTTTCCCCCCTACTGCATTTTTCATTTCATTTGCCCTAACACTCATTTGCCCTAATACCCTCACACACCGACGGAAGAGAAGAAGAAGAAGAAGAAGAAGAAGAAGAAGAAGGATAAAGAGAAGAAAAGAAAGGTAGAGTTCAGCCCTTTGTTGTAAAAAACTTTCTGTTGGCCGAATGAGGTGGATGTTGTGATTTCTTTTGAACTCTTTCATGATATAAGATCTTAAGGTCGTGTTTGCTGTGATTTGATGGTGAATGAGGAACTTGGAGGCCATATTTTGTCTAGATTAGAGTATGAGTTATTGTCTTTGAAGATTTTAGCATGAATGTGGGTGATGTTGAAGTCGGGAGAAAACACTTGCTGTTGGTTATTGTATTAGGTTGTTTTCTCCTTATCTACATGTTTTCTTAAAGAAGTAGTGTAGATCTTGTATGAAACCATGAGGAGATATGGCTAGATCTGGGAAATGGTTCAAGAGAACTATTTATGCACCCTAGGTGTTTGATAAAAAGACCAAGAGCAGAGGGATAAATGCAATAGCTTAGTTTGAGGATGGAATCATGCTTTTGTTGTAAACTTTGAATTGGATTTGTAAAAGTAGGAAGAATGTGAGAGAATGGTTGCTGTTATAAGATGTTAAATTAGCCTTGAATGTTGGTTGTGACATGAAGAGATTGAGGTTTTGGTTTTTGGAGGTTTGGAAGGTTGAGAAGATCATTGTTGTTGCTGGAATTAGCCTCTGCAGATTTCAAGGCTCAAACTAGGAGTGTATTCTGATACAATTGAGCTTATCCCTTGATCTTGAGAGGATCCTAGATTGTAGGCCTAGGAAATATGAAGATTTTAAGCCATACCTTGGGTGATTCCGATAAGTATTGGGGGAGTTATGTGTTCTTCAAGGTCCAAACGTCAAGGTGCCACCAGCCTTGCACGTCCAGAATGTTGCTTATTTCGGATACTTTTGGGTGATCAGTTTAAGTCCAAATTTTACGAGTCTGGTCTTGAATTTTAAGTTTATGAAAGAAGAACATTTTAAGGTGAAATTCGTGTGATTTTGAGATGTAATGCATAAGTTATGGTGTTTTGAAAATAGGAGGCCGAGCTGGAGGCAGCAGCAGTGTTGCCCTAGGATTTTTCACCCGATATGAAGTGTCGTTGAAAATGCATGGTAATTCCGATGTATGTGATTTTTATCTTCAATCTTGAACTATGAAAGGAGACTAGTTTAAAAGAAATTTCATGCTATTTGGAGCCATTTCTTTAAAGTTATGAATTTTTAAGTTGGAGACGTTGAGGCTGCCCGCTTGGATGTCCTCAGCAGCTTGTATTTTCGGGTAAATGTTTTGAAAGGTAAATGAGCTCCAAATTACTTAGAATTTTGATATGTTATGAAAATTAGTGTAAGGATCAGTTTAGAACCCAATTCTTATGGCTTCGGCATCCTTAAGAGAATACTTTGCCTTGTAAGATCACCATTGGGAAATCAAGAAATATGGACGATTTAGTATGATGTGCTGAATTTAATTGAATGACTATTCTCTACATCTAGTTAACCTATAAATGACATTAGTATGAATCAATTGTAGGCAAGGTGCCACCGTAAGCTCAAGTGGTTGGAGGTAAGGTTCGGTCATCTTTCATTCCTTAGAGTGAAACTCTTTCCTTTCGCCGAAACTTGCTATATTTTTTCTCCTTTTGAGTATTTCTTGACTATAGAAGCTATTGTGATGTGTTGTTGAGATTGGGTGTGTGAATTATGTTGATGGAGGAAGGGATAAAGGCCACGAGTTTAGCTAATTTTTGAAGGAAGTGATGATTTTGGTTCTGATGTTGAATATGTTAACATGCATGTAAGTTGTGATGATGTTGGCCGGATCTTATAACCTTGTAATGTGATTTGTGGCTTGTGATGAGAGAGTGATCATTTCTGTTAAATGTCATGGTTTTTGGGTTAGTTCAAGATTGGAAATACATAGTAAAATGTAAGTTGCAAAAGGAGAAGTATAACCTAATTTCATGTGAAGTTAAGGTGTAAAATCCTTTGATTTTGTTGTTGTTATGTTGCTTTGTTAAAGCATTGTCCATGGATATGAAAAAACAAATATGAGATTTGGGGGACATTACGGCTTAGGTCAGTGACCATAATCTAGGCTAACAATTGCAAGTGGAGAAGTTTTCACATGCATGTAAATGGATGACATGAAATTGGAAGTGTAACACCTTGATTTAAAGGTTGTAAGTTTGCTGTTGTAAACCCTTGCTTTTGGATGTGAACATGATTAGTTTTAATGATGTTAGGGTTTCGGTCAGTGGCTTAAACCTAGAGGTAAATATGATTTGCATGTTAAGGCAAGAAAATGTTATAAAATGGGAGAAGAGAGATCATAGGAGCTGAATAGGCTGCTGCCCTTGGTCATTGGTTATACTTTTGTTAAGTTTTCTATAGGTAACATCGCGTTTGACCAGCGTGCGACAGGTGCTCGAGCGGTTTGTCATTGGTTATACTTTTGTCTTGCCGTTTGACCAACGCTCGACAGGTGCTCGAGCGGCCTTTGGAATTTTCACACAGGTGCTCGAGCGGCCTTAAAGAAATTGTGATGGACAGTGTCTTGTCATTGGTTATACTTTTGTTAAGTTTTCTATAGGTAACATCGCTCTTGACCACCGTGCGACAGACGCTCGAGCGGCCTTAAAGAAATTGTGATGGACAGTGTCTTGCCGTTTGACCAACGCTCGACAGGCGCTCGAGCGGGCCTTGTTAAAATTTCATATATGTTGAATTTGGAGTTCCAATTGAAGATGTGTGAGACCCTATCATTGAGGCTAGTTGACCAAACCTAGTTAAGAAGATTATTGAGGATAAGAGGGTGGGAATTCGATAGTTGTTAACCCAGACACAGTATAGTGAAAAGTATTGAATAAGAGATATTAAGCTAGATGGATTATAGGTTGCTGATTTGGCTTGAAATACTTAGCATGAGATGTTGTTGCTTAATTTCATGAATAGGCTTTGAAATCAATGATGTCGATGGGAAGAGTCAGTGTGCTTAGTTATTATGAAGTGAATTGCATAGTGGTACCATTAGCAACCTTATTGGAGATGTTTGATGCCTGTCTTTTATTGCTTTTCTTCAATTGTTTTATGAAAGCTAAGTAAAGAAATCTTTTGAAAATGAAATCATATTTTCAAAGATGCGTACTTTTGGAAAACCGAAATGTTAATAAGTATTTCTTCTCGTGTGTTCTATTTGAATGTTTATCCATAAGCGTTAAGTAACGAAAATAACTCGCTTGTAGGGGAAGACCCATTCTAAGATCGAGAGGATCGAGGTAAGTGAAAACTTACTGTTTAAGAAAACTGGAATGATACACAACATGTTTTTATGATCAAGCATAACATGTTATTTTTATCAAGCATAACAAATTTTTATAACTAAGCATGACGATATATTTCTCATCAAGCATGGCATAACATACGCATTTGCATGAAAGCATGAAAGAAGTTTTTGTGCAAATGAAAGCAAGAAAGTTTTATGACAAGTTAAGTTAAGGGGCTATAGTCGGTACAGTACCATCAAGAAGGACACCCATACCGAAGGACGAATGCGAGAAGGATGGGTGAATCCTAGAGGTAAGTGCAACCACAACGAAGGACGAATGCGAGAAGGTGTGGACCTCCAAGGGTCGTGTCTAGCTGCTGAAGGACGAATGCGATAAGGTGGGCTAGCTTGACCAGATGCAATGCCTCCAAGGAAAATAGGGAACAGTTCCGATGGGAACTCACAACCCTGACTTCAAGGGTTAAATGGAGCGCAAGTAGCCCACAAGATAAGAATTGGATGTTTTCCAAGATCAACATCTTTACAAGTGCAAGTACAAGTTTTCAAGAGCAAGTGCATGTGCATATGCACACATGAGCATACATGCACATCAAGAAGTCATGATCATGCATGAAGCACTTTATGTTTACAAGTGCATAATTTCAAGTTATGCTCCTAGTGCATGATTACAAGTTCATGATTTCAAGCTATGGTACTAGTGCATGATTACAAGATTATAAATTCAAGTTCACGTTTACAAGTTTCAAGTTCATGCTTAAAAGTTCAAATTCAAGTTTACAAGTTTACAAGTTCAAGTTTACAATTTTTCAAGTTCAAGTTTATATGTTCAAGTTCATGTTTTAAGTTCATGTTTATAAGATCATGTTTACAAGTTTTTTTCTTTACTGAGTCGTTTGACTCACAGTTTTCAAAATGTATCATTCCAGACCTGCCAGGTGACAAGAGTCCTGAGGATTTCCTGACTTAGTAAGAATTAGATTGTAATGTGGTTGGTCATAGGCTATCGGGAATGCACTCGGGTCAGGAGTTGGAGAATGCACAAAAAGCCCTGAGAGTGCTTGATATCATACTGAGGCAGCATATTGCTAAATAATAATGTAAGGTATATAAGGATTTGAGATGTAATGTAAAGATGTTATGAGTAGGTCAATATAAAGAGGTTTTGATGGAATCCCGTAGGTCATGTACCTCAGCCATGCAGCTATACTATGTAATTAAGATGCTTACACTATTACGGGAAGTCATTTTGTGTAAGTAGACGTTTATGTAAATCTCCTTGGCCGTCTCTCTTAGTTGTATGTATAAAAAAAAATAATTTACGCTGCAAGATTAAAAGAAAACGCTGGAACATTCATTGAGTGGATGTTCGCGACTGTTAATAACCCCTTCGGGCTAGCGTTCGGGGCGTGACATATAATTTGCGAAATTGCATAATTTGCACTTGTTTATAATCCATCAAGGATTTAATGACACCACACTTACAGGACGCTTCAAATTTGCATATAGGTTGAGGCTTAAAATTCATAAGCTCATCCCAATATCCTTTCTTTTTTGGGAAGTACTGACAGTTAACTGACCTTGTTGTAACGAAGAAATAGATCGTTGCAACTGAAAAATGCAAGGGTCATTACTCTCAGAAAACCGTTCCTTGTGCTCATTACACACGGTAATTGCTTGTCAACTTCAATCATTTTCGAGTTCGAGTACCAGAAAATGATGTGAGCTGCAGCTGCTTTTCGTTTTTCTCCGTGAAAGCAATTACTCTTTCTCCTCACAAGCACCATTTCTGTTTCAGCTTTCGTTGTTGTTTGGAATTCTTTCGAGGAGTGTTGCTCTTGAATTACGAATTATTTACTAAGAATGCAGTTTACGTCAAGGCATATTACATTATTGTCTTCTATTGTGGTGAAAAAGGTAGCGGTTATTAGTAACTACTTTGGCTTGGATTCGATAGGAGATTATTTGAGCAGGGGAGTTGTTGTCGGTGTCTTCTAGCACCACAGTATGGCAAAGGTTGCTGCACCTGGTTCTTTAAAATCCAGTTCTCTTCAAATTGGTGGAGGAGCCATGAAGATTGGTATGACGGTGAAAAGGAAAACACCATCAGAACTGCAAGTTGCTTAACTGATGAGCTTTCTCTTTTCCATTCTCTTGCTCTTTGGCTTGAACCATCTTCTGCGTTAATAGGATGAGGTGTCAGTCTTCCCTACTTAGATTGATTGGTATTGCCTTTTCGTAAGACGAAAATGACAATGTAAAAATACTAAGACCTGGAAGAAACTATTTGTTTTATGGCTCATCTCTTTTTGAGCGACCTGTGACTCTTGGTGGGAATGCTAGTGAGACTACACTGTACTGCTTCTAAAGTTTTCCACAAAAAGAAGTCATGCCCTCATGCACAATGTTTATGCTTATGGATACAGAAACAGTACTTTTCGTTTTGGGTCAGAATTTGGCTAATGTAGTCTCCACAGCAAATGTAATTGAGTAATTTACAATTTTTTGTTGGTGCAAGTAATTCTCTTGTTTATACTAGAAATTTTGCTGATATAGTCTACACAGCAAATGTAATTGAGTAATTTGCAATTTTTTGTTAATGCTAGGAATTCTCCTGTTCATACTAGGAATTCTCTGGAGATGATTTCAACCATTAAATTGTAGTTATCTTCTTGATTTTTGGTGTAACTTTTCAATCTAGTTTAAGCCTCTGAATTTGAATGCGAGTAATCCTACATAAGAATGATTTATTTTGTCTTCAGGAAAATAGCTCAATTGAGCCAATTGGCAGCATGAAAAATATATCTCTGCTTGCAGATTTAGCAGCCAAGAGACAACGCCAACTTTCATGGTACGCCTTTCTGTATTGTCTAGTTCTTCATAGTTAATAGTATTTCCTCATGTTCTTTTGGGTCTTATATTAACATCTCCTGTAGTCCAGAAAATTCTGTTGCTTCTTCGGAAGATGCCAAAGGTGGTGTTGCACAAGCAGTTCAATCAGTTGGAAAGTGTACACAAAGTACATTTCGTAGTGTCAACTAGTTTTCATTGGGTGGTGATAGATCATCTTGCTTGGCAACTGTTGATTTGGTATATACTCTTGGCAGTTCTCCTTTCAAATGTTTAACCTAAGATTCTGTTAGGAATAAGTCACTTCTTTCATAGGATAAAGCATTAAAAGGACTGGCTGCCCTTGAGCCCCCTGCCATTCTGGTTTACCTGATGATTCTTCTGAAAGACATGGAGATCCTACATCAACTTATCCAGGCAATTTCTGCTCTGAATGCCTTGTACCTTGCCAAAATACTCCCCTAGATTTTTTACTGAAAACATATTTCTGGCTTGTGTCCTCTTCCCCTGTGAAGTGGTGAGTGCACACACATGTCTAAGTCTTCATGTTCTTAATTGTATATTTGTTGCCAGCTTGGAGATGAAGTCATCCCATGGGATTTTTTCAGTTCTTTTGTTCGTAGACACACTGCTAGTTCTTAGCGGACATTGGATGCATGCATGGACGCTTAGCTGGGATGAATATTATTTGTCTAATTATGGTTTTCCTGTCATATCTTCTTATATAATCAGGTTACTATTTCCTTCTTACATATACGTGAAAAAAGCCAATTTATTTGCATATATAAACCCTAGGGATTCGTATATGGAAATGCCTCAACTTTGAACACTGTAGGATCAAAGTGAGTTACTTGAGAAAATATTTTGTCTGCTATTTGTCTCGGTAATCAGATCGAGTGAATCAGAATCCTCCTATTGGGATCTTTGCTATTGATTCTGCATCTTTTCAAAATCTAAATTTTCCGTCTCTTTTGCCAGTTTATTTTATGGAGGATGTGATATACTACACATCAAAGGTCAACAAGTTTCAACTTGCATTCTTTTGGGTTTTCCTTTTTCGTTCCTTGTTTAATAGGTTTTCTTGCAACTCTGCGTTTGTTTTGAAAAACCTATATTTGTTTTTCAATCTTTGTGGATCGAGTATTAGTTGAATACAACTTAAAACTTGTACTAGCATGACCATGAAACAAACAATACTTTTCATTTCTTATTAATAGACGTGCTATGCTCATACATGGTCATTGGGTGTAATAATTCAGGTGCTTGTGATTTGTCCATTTTGACAGAGTCAGTTTTGTATAGCTGGTTATTCACGTAGGTTGACTGACTTTATCTTTTTCATTAATAAAAGGATTCATCGGTTGATAATGTCCAGTATCTTGCCCCACATTCCAATCGGGTAATTCTGAGCATCAGAACGATAGCCATAGCTCAGTGCTCACTTTCACTTCTCATGCATTAGCTTCGAAAGTTATGTATTCATGGGTTTATCCTCAATCAACTGTACCACCTTCTCTCCTATTAGTGTTGACCTCACCAGCAGCAGAGGGAAGTGTGTGAAGTTTATTTGGTCACTACTGTGAAAGTCACTCTCTCTCTCCTCCCACCTCCCCACCCCCCCCCCCCCCAACACACACACACACAACAACAACAACAAAAAACACCTTATGTTTTCTCACAGCTTTGTCCTTTTATGCAGTGGAGATGGATTTCTTAAGAAAACGGCAGCATGCATGGGAAGATTCTTTTCGTAGTCTTTACTACATCCTTCGGAAGAATGTATGTAGTCTCTTTTATGGTAAACACCTATTTTCGCTGATAGATTTTGCTTTGGGAACATCTGTTTAGTATGTATGCATTGAATACCTTGTGATCTCAAATTACAGTCAACGAATTATGCTACTTAGCACCACAAGGCTTGTGCAATTCTTATTGATTATTAATGTGCTATGCCTGATGAAATTGGTGAGTTGCAACAACTTAGGACCTCTTTTATATTCTGAATCTATGTAAAATTCTAATTCATGATAGTTGCTGCAGGATAATAGTATCAGATAGCATAAGTTGATAGACTACATCTTTGCCTATGTTTTTTCTATGTTGTTTGCCTTGACATAACTCTATTTATGCTTATGCTCTTTCCTGATTCTTTACCCAGTGAAATCTCATTTTGATGTGAAACCCTGTGCAGTACGTACTTCAAATTTTGTGTTGATGTTCAATGGAGGTGAGTGCTCCAAACGCTCATGTAGTGCTTATATCTCCCGGTCAACAAGAGGTTTGAGGTAATTGTTAAGAGAGCACGTAAGATATTCCCATTTACTTTTTAAGCTTCTTTCTCAGATCTTGTTATTATTTATTGCAATAAAATATTGGTAGCCTTGTTTGGAAGTTAGATTTGGCTCAGAGGAAGCCCATCAAAAGTATAAATGAGGTTCCAATGCTGGCAATTCCCAACCCAAGGACAATACTACCACTGCATTATTATTAAACTGAGCCAAATATTCCAAAATATTCCAAGCAAATTTTAAACTAGAGCAGGACATTCTGAGCTAATTTGTGGGTTTAGTGTCGGCATTAGCATTTTAGTGCAGGAATCAGCACTGTTTTCTCATGTTCTTGCAACCAAAGTTTATAGTCAACCTGATGCTATATTGCTATCCTTTTATCATACATCTAATCATAACTCTTGAAATACACTTAAAGATTCATGATTTGCTGAGAATTTTTCACACTCCTAATGCACAATTAACTTCAGAAGTTTGCATCTAAGAACTGAGTGCAAATTTGGAAAATCTCATTGCTAGAAAGCAATCGAATGTTTTGGTTCTGTCGTAACCAACACAATACTATTTCCCCCGACACAAACATGATAAACAAAACAAGAGATTCAATCTTCTAGTGGTCATATTGAAAGCATAAAAGACAAGTAACCGCATCCAAAACAAATTGGGACAATTTCTAGGGTCTTATAAAAGGAAGTAAAACTATATCAAAAATAAATTCAACAAAAACTTCTACTTTCTTCTAGTATCCACTCCATAATTAACCTAACTAGATCTTTCTTTCTTTCTAGTTGTCACGCCCAGTACTCATACTTACCCCCTAGGCTCGCCTACAGTAATGGTATGCACATAAGCGGAGATTATGGCACGTATGTCACTATGAGTCTTAGTCGATTTACCAAGAGACTTAGCGGAAAGCGTATTTACAAATAAAATTGTAATGGGAAGTTGGAAAAGGCTTAAGGTAAAAGCTCTATGTTTTACAAAAAGGTCAGAGTGATAATAAAATCCGAATAAGTCAAAAGTGTCGGATTATAAGCTTTTGAGTAGCAATAAGAACCTTGAGATAAAAGATGAGGAAAGTGTCACAAAGAAGATTGAAAACCTTGAATAATAAGGATAACTTTAATAGTTCAAGCTACATCCTCCCGTGACTACATAAAAGGCTGCAAAGATTTAGAAACTTCCTGATACACATGAACAAACTCTGGAGAAAACATTCTAACAAGCCTAAGAAGGGTATTAAACCTCCTCGTCCGAGTCCGATGTAAGATCGATAAGCTCAGAGCCCGGAATGACGCTACTAGTTCCCATCAGCGGGGAAGGAACGTAATCGAGACTCAGCCACTCAGGCGGTACATCTGGTAAACCAAAATCCTCAAATCGAGGTAACAGGGATGATGGGGATAGTGGGGGTACATGGAATGGTAGGGATACAGGGGATGGGGGTAGGACCTCCCTAAAGAACCAGTGGGCCTCATGCTCCACTGACACTCCAAGAGAATCCGAAACCAATGTCTGGATCTTGAGCACGGAATATAAGGGTGGAAAACATAGGTCAACTCTTCCGCGAATAGCTTCATTCTTCAATACCCAAGTTGCCAAATATTGCAAAAACAACATAAGAGAAAAGGGTGAGTCCTATTGATTCAGTAAGGTGGGGGTGGGGACAACATGATCAAACAAATACAGTGCATATAGTTCACTTAAACATGATGTAGAACTAAATTCCAGGATAATAAGTATGAACATAGATAATTTAAAATATGCAATGCATCACACCATCATTGGTTCCAAAGGAGTTCCCGATATCAGCTCTGTTCACCCCCAAAGTCGGGTTGTGCGTCCCCTCCCCCTTTATGGGACTGTCCTATTCTTCCAGCACTAGGACCCTTAACATAACATTACCCCATGGCGTTCATAAAGGAGCCCACACACTCCCTGTAGTGGGGGTTGCACATCTCCTAAGTACCCGGTACCGTCACTACCGTTCGGGGAACCCTTGCAGGCTAGGGGGTTCCTCACTTTCGTTTTCCCTCTTATGAATGCAATCACATATCCAAGCATTAAAATACATATGTAACAATGCACACTAATTTGATATGAATTTGAAAGAAGCATAAACAACATAACATGTTCAAAGAATAATCATTGACAATTGAAACAACCATGATAAAAACTAGAAGATCTCATACCATTAAAATCCAATGAAGGCCTATTGGGCCTCCTTAGACCATACTGGGCCTACTCCCAAAGTGTTAGTGGACATGATGTTCTTTTAGGAGTATTGGGCCTAACATTCATCTAGGCTCCTACACGGACTTTGTGATTTGAGTCATTATTCCAACTCGGATTGAGCTTAAATTTGGCCTCCCACATAAAATTTCCGTGCTCTATCGAACCATGTAATCATCTTCTCATTTTGGACCATTTTACCCTAACGAATTAGGCAAAATATCAAATCTGCCCGCAGAGAACTCCAGGGGCATTTTCGACCTTTTCCTTCATCATTTTGGGCTGAAATTTTTACAGAGATCCTAATATTAGGTAAGGATTCCATATATAAATTTTTATGCAAAAATTAAGTGCGCAGCCAGCTTAGGGTCGATTTGGACAGCGTCTATGTTTGACTAAAAACCCTAGCTAAGTGTTCATGCATTTGATCAATCATTGAATTTAGAAACTTTAGGCTAATGATACATCTAATTTACCAATATATATGAACTTACAGAGCACATAACATTAGGATTATTCAAGAAAATTAAAGGCAAACATTGATCATTTTGCAACATCATTATAGAATATGCACAAGGCATCATCTTCATGTTTTCATCTTTCATAACCTCTTTCTTGAGCTCAAGGCTCCTTTCTTTGGCCCAATTTGGCCTCTTCTTGATCAGGGATACTTTTATGCCTCTTGGCCATGAAGTGCAACATGCAACATGCAACACCATATCATTTTCGTTGACTAACCCGTGGTCTATAAGGCTCCAAGCTTAGGCTTATCACCACTTTAATAGCTCATAAAACATGTCAAGAAATCTTTTGAATAATCAAACCAACTTAGCAAGCAATCTTATACACATGTCATAAGAAATATTCATTAAGCCTTAACATGCTAGGTGTCTAGATTAGATTTTACTTCATGGCACCTATGAACTTTTCTTTTTGCAAAACCTTGAAACCAACATAACCCTAACATGTTCATCATTGAATCATAGCTCTATGCACACAAATAAGCACGATCAAACAAAACAAGAGAACATGTTATCCTTCCTCAACAAAACACAAGAACCTAAACCCTTACCTTGGTGATCTCGTGTAGCTCTTGATGTTCTCCTAATAACACAAGATCTATTGGTTAATGACACCGAACTAGGGGCTAAGAATAAGTGGAAATGATGATGAGGAAATAGAAAAGAGGAGGTGCAAGGGAGTGTTCAAGGCCTTGGCCGAAACCCCTTTGCCATCTTACCTCGGCATGGAAGTTTTCACCTTCCTTCTCTTCTTCTTCTCCTCTTTCTCTCATTCCTCTCCCTTTTGGCCCAATGTTCTTAACACTCACTCCCTTTTCTTAAACTCAAATGGTCGACTGTTGGTGTGAGAAATTCATGGCATCATTAGGTCAAGGGGTGGCTACCAAAAGCAAGTCCCTTGATTGGGTGGCTTGGGTGGCATAAGGGCTGGAGGAGCCAAATGACACACTCCCCTTCCCTAGGTGATGATTAAGGATACTTACACAAGCTAAATTCACTTTAAAATCACATCAATTGTGATTGCAAGTAAGCATGGCCTTTTGGTCCAATTTTGCATCTTAATATTCATGCAACAAAGGCCAAAAAATGGGACAAGGGAAAAGGACAAAGAGAACAAGACAAAACAAAGATTTCCTTGTGTGTGCAGTTTGCCCTAGGGAGTGTGGGACCAACATGACATCAAAGTAGACTTAGGTTAGCAAAATAATTAGCTAAGTTACAAAGTTAATCAATGCATATGTTAGAAAAATGAAATAGCTAATTTCACAGGAAATAGATCCTTTATTAGAGCCTGCGTACGAATAGCATCCAACGGGCATGCTCCGAGTCGCCCAAACCTGCCTATGTTTGGGTTTCAGGTACTTCCTTTTTTTCGTCATGACCTTCTTACTGATAGTCTGGCTCTTCATCTACTGAACAAACATATATATATATATATATAAGCATAAGGACAACTAGAATTTCACAGGGCTCGATCCAATAATCAAACACTAATGAACGGGTAAATTCAAACAAGGTCGCATCCTAAGTTAGCGAACAAATGAGGGTATTTTTCTTGCATCTCGTCCCAAGATGCCTCCTCTACTTTTTGATTTCTCCACAGCACTTTCACCAATGGTATTTTCTTAGTGCGCATCTCTTTCTCTTTCCGATCCATTATTTGCACTGATTGTTCCACGTACGACAAGTTCTGCTCCAGGTGCAATGGTGAGTACTCCAGGATATGGGAGGGGTCCATCATGTATTTCCTCAGCATAGATACATGGAAGACATCATTCATCCCTCCCCACTCTAGTGGTAGAGCTAGGTGATATGCCACGGGCCCGACCTTGCTCAGAATCTCGTAAGGCCCCACAAACCGCGGATTTAGCTTCCCTTTCTTTTCAAATCGCTTAATCCGCTTCATGGGCGTCACCTTGAGAAGTACCTTGTCGCCCACTTGGAATTCCAAATCACATCGTCTAACATCCCCATAGCTCTTCTGTCTACATTGAGAAGCTTTGAGACATTCCTTAATAATCCCAATCTTTTCACATGACTTTTGCACAATTTCGAGGCCTAGTAGTTGTCGTTCACCGATCTCATCCCAATTGAGTAGTGATTTACACTTTCGCTCATACAACGCCTCGTAAGGATCCATGCCAATACTAGACTGATAAGAATTGTTGTAAGCAAACTCCACCAGTGGCAAGTAGTAACTCCAATGACCCTTGAAAGCTAGCACACAAGCTCTGAGCATATATTCAAGTATCCGAATCGTCCTCTCAGACTGTCCATCGGTCTAAGGTGATAAGCCGTACTGAATTTCAGCTGGGTACCCATTGCCTTTTGAAACTCGAGATATAAAGCGGGTATCTCGGTCCAACACTATGGAACTAGGAATTCTATGCAATCGAACTATCTCTTGAATGTACAGTTCCGCCAACTTCTCGGCCGGATAACTGACCTTGATAGGGATGAAATGGGCTAACTTCATTAATCGATCTACAATCACCCATATGACATCTTGTCCCGTTGGTGCTTTCCGCAAACCCGACACCAAGTCCATTGTTACCTCGTCCCATTTCCAAACGGGTAACTCCAAAGGCTGCAATAACCCAGCGGGTCTCTGATGCTCCGCCTTAACTTGTTGGCATGTTAAACGACTCACATACTCAGCAATATCCTTCTTCATCACATTCCACCAAAAATTTTCCTTAAGGTCCTGATACATCTTGGTGCTACCCAGGTGGACAACAAACATCGACTTATGAGCTTCTCCCAAAACATTTGCTCGAATCTCTATGATATCAGGCACCACTAAATGTTGCTGAAAATACAAGACTCCAACACTAGAAAGCCTGAAATCACCTTTCGAGCCTGATTCCAATTCTGCTATTACTTTCATTACAAAATGATCTTACTGCTGGCCCTCTTTAATTCTATCAACAAGCGTAGGCTGTATCAACAGGGCAGCCATCCTTGCTGTTTCTGCTTGCAGAAGCCCCTCGATGTCGTTTCTTTCCAAATCCTCTTTTATTTCTTTCCTCAGTACCTTCCGACTCAAGGCATCGGCAACAACATTAGCCATCCTTGCATGGTAGTTAATCGAACAGTCGTAGTCCTTAATCAACTTCAACCACCTTCTCTATCTCATGTTAAACTCTTTCTGGGTAAAGAAATACTCCAAACTTTAGTAGTCAGTGAATATCTCGCATCTTGCTCCATACAAATAGTGCCTCCAAATCTTTAGGGCAAATACTACTGCTGCCAACTCCAAGTCATGGGTAGGGTAATTTACCTCATGATGCTTCAATTGACGAGACGCGTATGCAATGACTTTGTCCTTTTGCATCAAGACACAACCTAATCCCTTTCCAGATGCATCACTAAAAACCACAAAGTCTTCCCCTTCAGTAGGCAAAGCCAACACTGGAGTCGTCACCAATCTCTTCTTTAGCTCTTGAAAGCTCTTATCACTTTCCTCAGTCCATGCATACTTCGCATTCTTCCTCGTCAAGGTAGTCAACGGGACAACTAATTTCGAGAATCCTTCAACAAATCTCCTGTAGTACCCCGCCAAACCCTAGAAACTACGAATCTCGTGGACATTACTGGCCTCGGCCAATTCATCACTGCCTCTATCTTGCTTGGGTCCACAGATATACCTTAAATTGACACAATATGCCCAAAGAATGATACTTGTTCCATCCAAAAATCACACTTGGATAACTTGGCATATAATTGCTCTTCCCTCAACTTATGTAGCACCAACCGCAAATGCTCCTCGTGTTCCGATCGATCTTTAGAATAAACCAAAATATCATCAATGAAAACTACTACAAAACGGTCTAAGAACTCTCGAAACACCCTATTTATCAAATCCATGAAAGCAGCGGGTGCATTCGACAACCCGAACGACATCACTAAAAATTTGAAGTGGCCATTATCGAGTCCGAAATGCTGACTTCGGAATATCCTCCACCTTGATCCTTAATTGATGGTAACCTGACCTCAAATCTATCTTCGAGAAAACTCTCGCTCCCTTCAATTGATCAAACAAATAATCTATACGTGGTAGCGGGTACTTATTCTTCACCATCACTTGATTCAACTCTCGATAATCTATACACATCATGAGAGTTTCATCCTTCTTCATCACAAATAACACCGGGGCTCCCCACGATGATACACTAGGCCTGATATAACCTCGCTCCAAGAGGTCCTGCAATTGAGTCTTCAATTCCTTCAATTCAGCTTGTGCCATACGATATGGGGCTTTAGATATTGGGGTCGTTCCCGACACTACCTCAATCTCAAACTGGATCTCCCTCTTCGGGGGTAGAGCAGGTAACTCTTCGGGAAATACATCCGAAAACTCCCTTATTACCTGAATAGAATCAATTTCCTTCTCTTCCTTCTTTACTTCCACGATCGAGACTAGATATCCCCGGGCTCCTTCCCGAATAAACTTTCGAGCCTGCAGTGCTGATACAACTCGAGGCACTGCTTTGTCCTGAGAGCTTTTGTATCTATACTCCTCACGGCCGAGTATTTTGAAAATTACCTCCTTATTGAAACAGTACACTGAAGCATGATACTTGGCCAACCAATCCATGTCGAGAATAATATTGAACTCTACCATGTGTAATATAATTAAATCCACCGGCAAAACTAGTTCTCCTACTGGCATCGGAAAAGCTTTCACTATTCTATCGCACACCTTAGATAGTCCTACCAGGGTGGCTACCTCCAACATTGGATCTAGGGGTTCCAACTTTACCCCACTCAACAAGCCACAAAAATGAGAAACAAAGGAATGCGTGGCACCCGAATCAAACAAAACAATCACAGATCCATGAGGTAGGAGAAAGGTACCTGACACCACAACACCACTTGCCTCATCTTCGGCAGTCAGGGCAAAAACCCTTGCTGGGGCAGTGTTCATCTGCGGTGGTTTCCCACAATAAGCCGCTCCCCTATTGTTACCCACCTGTGCTTGAGGCTGGGCCCGAGGGGGACCATTCTGTCACATCTAGCAGTCCCGAATATAATGCCCTGAGCGTCCATATTGGAAACACGTCTCATTCACGGCACGACATTCCGTCCCGGGGTGATGTCTCTTACAGACCTGGCAAGGCGACCCTTGATTAATTGGCGCCACAGGGTTATTTCCCTAGCCTCTCCATTGGCCTCCATCATTGGCCTTCTTCGGTTGGGGTTGCTCCCGAAAGCTACTTCCTTGTTGTGGAGCACGTTTCTTTTGTCTGTCATAAAAGGCAGCGTTCCTCTGAATACTTCGTTCCACAATGGCAGCTCGCTCCACTAGCTCCACCCAATTCTCAAAGTTATGACTGCACACTCGATCAAAGATCCTCGAATGTAGTCCTTCCTTGAACTTCCTTGCCTTCTTTTTCTCATCGGGAATCAATGAGGAGCGAAACGTGACAACTCCATGAATCGAGCTGCGTACTCTTCTACTGACATCGATCCTTGAACTAGATTTGTGAATTCCCTCACCTTAGTATCCCAAGCTGATCTAGGGAAGTACCAATTCAAAAATTCCATCTTGAACCTCTCCCAGGTGATTGGTGCTCCCTGAAGCTCTTGCTCAAGTAGCACACTCCTCGAGATCCACCATCTCTTCGCCTCTCTCGTCAACATGTAAGCAACATACATCACCTTCTACTCATCGGTGCATCCCAAGACTCTGAAGAGCTCCCCAATAGATATCGCGTAAGTCTTACCGTTAAAACCGCATGGATGCTGACGATTAAAATGGTCGAAGGAACACCTTTCAACCAGATCCTCATTGTGGTTTGGGTTTTGGTTCATATGCTGAGCCATAAAACCAGCCAAAGTGCGGAGGACCTCATCCGCTTTAACTCCCGGGTTATCTCCTCATACGTTCTCAGCCATCTGTTTCCCTGTGGAATAACAATACCAATTTTTCTATCAGGAGAAGAGGATTCTAGCCTAAGACTCCCAGAACCTCTAACTTCACCTCTGATACCAATCTATCACGCCCCGTGCTCATACTTACACCCTAGCCTCGCCTATAGTAATGGTATGCACACAATCGAGGATTATGACAGGTATGTCACTATGAGTCTTAGTCGATTTATCAAGAGACTTAGTGGAAAGTGTATTTACAAATAAAATTGTAATGGGAAGTTCGAAAAGGCTTAAGGTAAAGGCTCTATGTTTTACAAAACGGTTAGAGAGATAATAAAATCCAAATAAGTCAAATGTGTCGGATTATAAGCTTTTGAGTAGAAATAAGAACCTTGAGATAAAAGATGAGGAAAGTGTCGCAAAGGAGATTGAAAACCTGAAATAATAAGGACAACTTTAATAGTTAAAGCTACATCCTCCCGTGACTACATAAAAAGGCTGCAAAGATTTAGAAACTTCCTGATACACATGAAAAAACTATGGAGAAAACATTCTAACAAGCCTAAGAAGGGTATTAAACCTCCTCGTTCAAGTCCGATGTAAGATCGATAAGCTCAGACCTCGAAATGACACTACTATTTCTCATCGGCGGGGAAGGAACATAATCGAGACTCAACCACTCAGGCGGCACATCTGGTAAACCAAAATCCTCAAATCGAGGTATGGGGATGATGGGGATAGTAGGGGATAGTAGGGGTACAGGGAATGGTAGGGATACAGGGGATGGGGTTAAGGCATCCCTAAAGAACCAATGGGCCTCATGCTCCACTGACACTCCAAGAGAATCCGAAACCCGTGTTCGAATCTTGAGCACCAGAACATAAGAATGGAAATCATAGGTCAACTCTTCCTCGAATAGCTTCATTCTTCAATACCCAAGTTGCCAAATATTGCAAAAACAACATAAGAGAAAAGGGTGAGTCTTATTGACTCTGTAAGGTGGGGGTGGGGAAAGCGTGATCAAACAAATACAGTGCATATAATTCACTTAAGCATGATGTAGAAGTAACTTCCAAGATAATAAGTATGAACGTAGATAATTTAAAATATGCAATGCATCACACCATCATTGGTTCCCGAGGAGTTCTTGATATCAGCTATGTTCACCCTAGAGTCGGGTTGTGCGTCCACTCCCCTTCTATGGGACTGTCCCATGCTTCCAATACCAGGACCCTTAACATTACGCCTTGGCGTTCATAAAGGAGCCCACACACTCCCTGTAGTGGGGGGTTGCACATCTTCTAAGTGCCCGGTACCGTCACTACCTTTCGGGAAAACCTCACAGGCTAGGGGTTCCTCACTTTCATTTTCCCTCTTATGAATGCAATCACATATCCAAGCATTAAAGTACATATGTAACAATGCACACTAATTTGATATGAATTTGAAAGAAGCATAAATAACATAACATGTTCAAAGAATAATCATTGACAATTGAAAAACCATGGTAATAACTAGAAGTTCTCAGACCATTAAACTCCAATGAAGGCCTATTGGGCCTCTTAGACCATACTGAGCCTACTCCCAAAGTACTAGTGGACATGATGTTCTTTTAGGGGTATAGGGCTTAACATTCATTTAGGCTCCTACACGGGCTTTGTGATTTGAGCTCATATTCCAACTCGGATTGAGCTCAAATTTGGGCTCCCCCATAAATTTTCGTGCTTTATCCAACCATGTAATCATATTCTCATTTTGGACCCTTTTACCCTAACGAATTAGGCAAAATGTCGAATCTGCCCGCAGAGGACTCTAGGGGCATTTTTGACCTTTTCCTTCATCATTTTGGGCTGAAATTTTTACAGAGATCCTAATATTAGGTAATGATGCTATATGTAAATTTTTATGCAAAACTTCAGTGCACAGCTTAGGATCGATTTGGACAGCGTCTATGTTTGACTAAAAACCCTAGCTAAGTGTTCATGCATTTGATCAATCATTGAATTTAGAAACTTTAGGCTAATGATACATCTAATCTACCAATATATATGAACTTACAGAGCACATAACATAAGGATTATTCAAGAAAATTAAAGGCAAACAATGATCATTTTGCAACATCATCATAGAATATGCACAAAGCATCATCTTCATACTTTCATATTTCATAACCTCTTTCTTGAGCTCAAGGCTCCTTTCTTTGGCCCCATTTGGCCTCTTCTTGATCAGGGTTACTTTCATGCCTCTTGGCCATCATCATACTTATTATTGAGTCACCATTTCATATCACATATGCATAGCATTGTATCGTAAAAACCATGAAGTACAACATGCAACACCATATATCATTTTCGTTGACCAACCCGTGGTCTATAAGGCTCCAAGCTTAGGCTTATCACCACTGTCATAGCTCATAAAACATGTCAAGAAATCTTTTGAATAATCAAACCAACTCAGCAAACAATCTTATACACATGTCATAAGAAATATTCATTAAGCCTTAGCATGCAAGGTGTCTAGATTAGGTTTTACTTCATGGCACCTATGAACCTTTCTTTTTGCAAAACCTTGAAACCAACATAACGCTAACATGTTCATCATTGAATCACAGCTCTATGCATATAAATAAGTATGATCAATCAACACAAGAGAACATGTTATCCATCCTCAACAAAACACATGAACCTAAACCCTTACCTTAGTGATCTCGGGTAGCTCTTGATGTTCTCCTATTAACACAAGATCTATTGGTTAATGACACTGAACTAAGGGCTAAGAAGAAGTGGAAATGATGATGAGGAAATAGAAAAGAGGAGGTACAAGGGAGTGTTCAAGGCCTTGGCCGAAACCCCTTTGCCAACTTACCTCGGCATGGAAGATTTCACATTCCTTCTCTTCTTCTTCTTGTTCTCCTCTTTCTCTCCTTCCTCTCCCTGCTGGCCGAATGCTCTCAACACTCACTCCTCTCTCTCAAACTCAAATGGCCTCAAGGGGTGGTTGCCACAAGGAAGCCCCTTGATTGGGTGGCTTGGGCGGCATAAGGGCTGGAGGAGCCAAATAGCACACTCCCCCTTCCCTAGGTGATGATTAAGGATACTTACACAAGCTAAATTCACTTCAAAATCACATCAATTGTGATTGCAAGCAAGAATGGCCGGTTGGGAACACCTGTGGTTGTTACAACATTATCAGTCTAAGCAGCTTTGACAGGTGCCCTTTTTCTGTGTTTTTCTCTGAGCGAGGCTTTAACACATGCTTGTTATCTCACTCCTTTTCTTGTGTTATCTCCAGATCTTTCTTGACCTCCTTGGCTGGTGCGGATGTTCCTTTATTTCAGCATTCTGTGCCATTTCAGAATGCTGCTCTTTCTGCTCCAGAGGTACGCATAAAATCTGTAAACTAGAGTTTCGTAGTCAACAGAGTCTCAGTAATTGTAGGTCTTATGGAGGTTCGAAACATGTTTGGTGGTTGCTTTTTTGTTGCAGTTTTAATTCTACCTGCGTGGTTCCCTGGTTCAAGAATAATTTCTTGAAATACTTCTTTGCTTTGTAAATGCTAGTTGTTACTAGAATCTGCATTGCTGCCTTCACCGTAAATTACTAATAACTCGTTCTAAGGTGATATTACCTTCTACAGAGCAGAAAGTTGTTTGACTAGAATTTTCCATATCGCCTGCAGGTAAATGCATGTATTGCGGGAGAACTTGCTTGAGTCAATATATATTTCTTGTTAGTGCTCTTCACTGTGAAACGTAACATAGGAATTTACTGTGCTAAACTTTTTTCTTTGGTTTTCAGGTTAGGTGCACAGAGTTCCAAAGAGCAGATCATATTGCTGTTCCTCCTAAAGGAGCCAGTAATTATGGTGAACACTTACAAGGTCCATCTCCTGGTGTGTGCTATATAGCATTGAAATCAAGGATTCATATCTTCCGTCATGGATTGTGTGCAGTATATGCGCAGTGATGGGTTCTGAAGGGAGAAGCTTTGAGGCAAGGTATTACAGGAAGTAGAATTTTCTAAGTTCTACTATCTCTTAGATGATACATGTCTATGTTTGGAGCATGTATTTGACAAAAAAATTAATGGTGCTGGAACAAAACTTGTTTGTAGTTTTATATATAATACTTGGGCTATTATCTGCGTTTGTGAAGGAAAATATGGCTGCAAAACTTGCTCAGGTTAGTACTAGTTTTTCCATATTCTGAGCAAAGGAAAGCTGTAATGATCACCTTAACATTACCTGCAATAGAAATAATCACCTGGGAACTTAATCAGATAGTGCCATCACCACAAATTTTAAGGAAAAACTTGTTTCCTATTCTTTAATGGTCAACATTCTCGGTAGTTTAACTGGGTCTAGACTCCACTATTCTCTGTTTGTACGTATATCTCTACTTCCTCAGCTAGGTCAAAACAGCTAGAAAATGCCTGTCGCTCTTAAAGCGTTCAAAGTATCTATGCGAAGATCGTCAGATGCTGGATTTTCCTTATTTTGCTCTTTTTTGTGGTTATATTAGTCTCAGAAGCTGTGGAATTGTGTTACCCCCTGCAGTTTTACAGATTAAAGATCGATGTGCATTATGTCAATAACATTAGACAGGATCAAAATGTGTTGATATTATTATATCACATTTACTATTATTGTCAACTACGGATTTGATTTGGCTGGTTTTTCAGTTTTACACCGAACCTACCTCAGTTAGGTTGAATGTAGCTCATGAAACACCTTACGAAAAATCTGTTTCTCAGGCCGCATCAGGTGAAGGCTTGCGAGAAAGCAGCTATGCTTTCGGGATTCCAGAAGCCACTGTCAGACCTTACTTGTGCTCGGGCTTCCTAAAAGGCTTGAAGTACGCTGGTGGTTCTTATACAGCTTCTCATTCTCCTGTATGACATTCTGCTTTCATGATCACTGGCAGAGGTACATCAATATGCTCTGTTCACTTATTGTTCTTGAGTTAAGGTCCTTTTTAAGGATCCCTGATGGAGTTCTTCCCTTTGGTACTCCAATGGTGTAATCTTATGAGTAGAAATCTGACACTGAGGACTAATGCTTTTGTAAAATTCTTCTCTCTTCCTTTTACAATATTTTCATTTCGGTTAAGGCTCCGTTTGTTTCAATAATTTTTTTTTATAAGTCAAGTTTCATAAAGAAACCGAAACATACAGACCAGGTCGAAATGAACCAGTAGAATCCAAAAAGGATCCAAGAAAACCACTATATGCTCCATGCGAAGCAGGGGGAGCGGTGGCCGGACTCAGTAAACAAGCTACCAGGACCTAGACAAGTCAGTAGTTATAGCACCACAACCTGGGCAGCAAGCCTCAATATAAGGCCAGAAAAGATCCACAAGGGATCGGAAAGTCCACATCGGAGCAGGAATAACAACACAACCACAAACTACAACAACACAACCACAAAACTACAACACAAAACAGAACAGCAAAACCACCACAAGAAACAACGGAATCAGAGGCACAGAGCAACCGTCGGCACGTGGGGACCACGCGCTGCTGGCAGTCAACAACGAGTAAGTGTCGAGCTCACCAAAGGAAGAAGGAGCCACATCGGAGGCGCGTGACCGTCAAAACTGTTGGAAACAAACCGGGAAGAGAGCACAGCGTCGGGCACGTGAGATCCACGCGTAGCGCATTAGGTGTCACGCGCCGACCAAAAGACTCCGGACTGAAGCGGTTGAACTTGCCTGGAGGAGACGGCAGCGTCTAGCAAGATCGTGTCCACCAAAGAAGAACAAACGCCCCAGGATCGAACCGCCAAGATTCCGACCAAAAAGGAGAGAAGAAAGGGCAAAGAGGGAAAGAGAGAGGAGAGAGGGGGAAGGAGGAGGACAACGGGAAGAGCCGGATCTCCTCCCGCCGCCGGAGAACCAGGGAGAAAAAATAGGGGACTTTAGGGTTTGGGGGAGGAAAAATCTAAGTCAAATCTTTTGTTTCAGTAATTTAGTTATCAATGTTTGGTTGCTACCTCAAAACACGTTTCTTTAAAAACACTCTTCAATATTTGATAAATTATTATGAAATCTCATATGATTAACAAACTTGACTCTTAATATCAGTTTGAGATAAATTAAGGATAACATGATGAGAATCCGAGCCAGGCTTCAAAGGAGTTAGTTCAAGTTCCCGTAGGGCCGACTACGAGAGAACGAGTCAAGAAGTTCAAGGATGTACTCGACGAACTCATTCATGAGATATGGGCTCAAGCAATTTCGTGAAGGCCCATTGAGCATCATACATGTCAGCAACAAAGAATCATCACCATGATTCAAGTTCTAGAAGGACGCATCAAATTCGGTCAAGGCTAAGCTTCAAGGATAAGCTTCAAATGGACGAAATTGGCATGTATATTTTGCATGCCAATATATTGCCGCAAAGAATAAAGGGGCATTTATTTTAATTTCCTTTTCGGTTTGGAGTTTCTGGTCGTGCATCCATTTCAAGCTTTTGTCCTTTCCTAATTTATGTTAGGCGTATAGGATCAGCCCATTAAAAAGGCTGATTGTCTTAAAGTGATTTTGGCATGTGACGTCCAGCTTCATTTTGTCAAATAAGGAATATTTGTATTCCCTTTTTCTAGTTTTGTTGCTTCCGTCCAGGTCTAAGCAAATAAGGAATTTATTTCCTTGTCTTATTTTGTGTCCTTTAGGCGCCGAGTGTGTTTAGGAAATAAGGAATTTATTTTCTTAATTTTCTTGTGTATTTTAGGCTAGTAAAGATTTCTTTACTTAGCTAATGTCGAATTTTAATTAGGTTTCTATGTTAGGTTTATTTCCTTGTTATTTTTAGCCTTTAAATAGGAGCCTCTTTCATTGTAATTCGAAACACATTGATTAATGAAATTGTGAGATTTATTCTCTTTGGTTCTTTGAAGAACTTCTCGAACTTATCTGGATTTCTCGTGGCGTTCACTTCGACTTATCAAACAGAGTTTTCATCCCCATTTGTGGCGTCTTCCTTATACCGAGGTTCTTGTTTTCATAAACAACGGGTCGAAGTTTCCATCAAATCAGTCCTAGAAACGATCTTGGGTTCCCTTTAGTTGTCGGGTCTCGTTATCCTTAACGAGGTTCACATCATAACATATGCAACAACCGAATAATATATAATCTTAAAATAATTTAAAATACACTACTTTTCAAAAAAAACTAAATTATTCTTTTAAGAAATAAAGTACATAAAATAGTGTGTTTTTGAGATTGAATTTTATTTTATTTTTAAAGAGGAAAGTCTTCAGTCGAGTGAGAGAATGCTTCGATGGTGAGAGTTAAGTTTCAGGAGGAGACATTTTAGTCGGGGAGGATTGAACAATTTTTGAAATAAGATTATGATTTTTTCAAAAGAGGTTACTTTATCAAAAAAAATAGCTTGTATTTTCTTGTTGACCGGATCTCAATTCAAAATATTTAGATTAGAACAAAACAAACAGAGCCTTAGGTGAAGGCTTCACAAATTGTTTATGCTCGGCGTGGCCACTGAGGTTGAGTTAAGAAGATAAGAGCAAGTAGTTGCAAAAAAACCCTGGAAGGCTTACTGCCTCAATATACACACGCAGCATACGTATACAGAAGGGGATTTCACATACACATCCTTACAATTCTTGATAATCTGACCATGGGCTTGTTTGCCTCATACTCAATCTGAGTGCAAAAATTGACTAAATTTGGAAGGTTATATGGTACGGTAGGCTTAGGCATTGCAACTGGATATAAAAGATAAAGCATTGGTCTCGTTTTCTCTAGCTGCATATCCCTGTAGTATAGCATTAAGAGTGCCTGAGCATGATTCACTTGGGAACAACCTCTAGCTGGCCTAGCGCCCCCAACTCCCAAGTTGTACTTAGTCCACTCATAAACGAAAGAAGTGAGTTGCAGCAATGCTTTGACTGTGGTTCATGACGTCCATGACTCCATTATTAACATATGAAATCATTTTTTTAACTATGTTCATCAGATTCAATGAGACAAACAAATTTTGTAGCAAAACGCATTTTTACTCCCAAAAAACGATTGAAGTGCTATGAACTATCAAAAAATCAATGTCAACCTTGTTTGAATGGTACAAATCTCAGAAAACTGAAAGCTACAACTGAGATTGTTATTTTCCGAAAACTATGCTACCATTCCAGGACATTTGCCTGGTTTGCAGACACTCTTCTGTGGTCTTCATGTGTCTGGCTAGAAAGAGAACTTGAAACCACCCACCTTGGAATCGGTTACTGAATCCCAGAAGGAAAGCTTCTTCTCTTGTGCCTTTTTCTCCTCTGCTTCCAGCACCAACTGGTCTATAGTTCCAGGAGGAAGAGTAGTTTCAATAGCATTCTTAAACTTGTCATACAAATTTGACCGGTCTCTTGTTCCAGATACCAGCGCGTTCGCATTTGGCCTCTTAAGAAAATCCAAAACGTTCAACAAATTTCTCCTGCAAAACCCATATATCAATAATTTTTTTCATTTCACTTCCCTGTCTTGGAATACTGGATATTAAACAGTAGACATGTACAACCAAGTTAAAAGTAAAAAGTACCCATTACTCTCAAATAATAAAAAGAACCCTGAGCGTTAGCTCAGTGGTTACCTCCTTCCCTTAGGGAGGGTACTTCCGGGGTTCAACGCCCCTTATCCGCAGGCTATGCCTGCTGCCACTGTTGACCAAAAAAAAAAAGAATAATATCTCAAACCTGAGTGAGTTGTTTAGGAAAGACTTACATGGAGCTTAAGATCAAAACTTACTTTTTCTTTTTGTGTTGGCATGGTATGTTTTGCAAGTTATATATGAAGTTTCAATTATCATTCTAACTGGAAAGAAAAGAATTTCTTTCTACAGATGAAACAAAAATGAGACCACAACTATATGATGCAAGACAGACTTCGGAAACCTGCATACTTGTGCTTGTGGTTGGCATAGGGTCGGGAGAATTCCTGAATCTAGGAGTCTGTCTAAGGTACCGATGATCAAGCCAAGAGCCTAGTTGATGTAAACTTATGTGATAACGTCTTCCGATTAAGCTGTGCCACAAGGTTGTCCCTTTCTCAAAGGGGTGACCATGTGTCCACATCTGTACCGCCAACATCAACATGATAAATAAATTTCAATACAAAAGGCCTTCTATTTAGAAAATAAATCCAAAAAGATTTAGTATTCTACAGTTCCATGGCAAGTTGCCATATGTTGTTGTGGCTTTAGAACAAATAATCATCAGAAAGGTTTTAAGCTATCATCTTTGGCAAGTAAAGTTTTAAGAAGTCACTCTTGGATGAGGTATTGAAGGCCACTCTCAATGACTATTCCAGATGATTCACCACAAGCAGTTCATGGAATCTTTAAAACCCTGAAATAAATAGATATTATAAGGACCATACCTGCTAACATAATTCTGTGTAATGGCAATGGATTCCTCTAGGTTGATCACCAAATGCCACCATCCATTAGGCACAAAAATCACCTCCCCAGCCTTACAGATGCACTCAATAGGTTTCTTTCTCCCAGATTTTGACGCATCGTAGAAGTTCATGAACCACTCAATAATTGAAACAGGACATGCCACTTCTGCACCGTCTGGGCTTGGATGCACCCCAGGAGGAACAACATCAGGAGGAAACAAGACCCACTTCTTGGATCCCTTGATCACTGCGTTCCAAGCTGATGTAGAATTGGGATCAATGTGGAACGATGAACCAGACCCAGCCGGTCCCATTATAATCCATCTATAATCTGGCCTCTCATTACCTAAAAAACTAAACAAATCTTCCCTAAAGTACACTGGAACTTCGTATTCCAAACCCAATTTTGGAACTTTATCAGCAAATTTTGGATCAAATAAATACAATGGCCTTTCTTCCCTCGCCTGATCCGAGTACCTAAAGTACTCCTCAAGCTTCATCTCCACTGGACCAACTGCAAACCGAACATCACCACACAATTGAACCAAATAATTTCTATCCCATTTTTCGCATGCAACCCAATTATCCAAACACCCTTCCAACAACACCGGCTTATTCGGTTCCTCAAAATTCAACATGAATTCCTCAACCGAAATGCCCTTCATTCGTGTCATATTGTCTCTTTCAAGCCACTCAGGTTTCATTTCAAGGTTAGCGCAAAGCCAACTCTGGAAAAGATAATCAGAATAAAAGTCCCTCACCCGAAAACTCGAAACACCAAGATCCAAAACATCAAAAGAATGGCAGAAAGCAGCAATATAGGTGGATTTCCACGACCCATTATACAAAAACCCGCCATTTAGATTTTCCAGTACAAGGTTCCTCCAGAGCGGCTCATGGTTACTGAAAACATAGAAAGATTTGCTAACAGTTGCCAAGACTCCCAAGTGGGTTCCACCCAAAAGCCCCAAAATGTCAAGAACAAGCTCATCGCTGAGCGCCTGGAGGTTACCTAAGCCAGTATTTCTGGAGTTGACAGAACCTGGGCTGAGGTATAGATTGCCCAGCGGTTGAACGCCATGAGTGTGTGAAGGAGCAGCTGAGGTCTTGAGGCTAAAACCTTCTTCAATATCTTCTTCTTCTTGTTGTTCTTCTTCATACTCCGGGTGCGGTGATTCTAGCTTTTTGGAAATGGAGTTTTGTTTTCTGGAAACAGTTCTGTTTGTTGCCTTATTTCTGGTTTTGCTTTTATTCTTCTTTCTCTTTAAGGTTTGAGACAACATGCTCTTGTAGCTGAGCATCGTTGGAAGTTGAGTGGAGCTGCTCGTAGGGGCGGACTGCAGAGGGTTTAGCATTGGTGGGTCATTATGACAGGAGAATCCAAAACAACGCCGTATCTTCGCAGTAAGATTTTATTTTATAATTAAGCTTAGCTGCAGCCCACACTAAAGCCCAATTATGGCTCCGTCTGGACAAGCTTCAGATAGCTATGCAGACATATCATACAGGCCGACGCCTCAAATGAGCCCATTAAAACCCAGGAGAATGAGCCGGAGGTTTAACGGAAAAATATAGATAACTAACAATTTCTAACAAAACCACATAACTAATATAAAAGAACGGTTACCCTCACCTCTACCTTCCAACAAAAACCACAAAGGGTCATAAACCAAGAATAAGTCTTGACCTCCAATCTCTGGTAAAAACTACAGAATCAACAACAGATAACGGTTAGCTCTGCCATCTTCTAACAAAAACCACATACGGCCATAATCTAATCTCCAATTTCCAACAGAAACTAACAAACAATAATAATATTAATTGATATTCGAGAATCAAAATACTACCGATCTAAATCAGTAAGTCATCTATCAACCCTCCAATTAAGAATAACGATTAAATCTGAAAATATATTTCAATCAGATTTCTAAATTTTGAAAAAAAAACACACAAATTTGCAGCAAAGGAAAAAGAAAATATAATGAGATAGAGAAAAAAAAAGAACAATATAAATGGCCTTAATTATTTTTTTAAGTTAAAGGAGAAGACGTTTTGTTTTTGTCGTAGTATATGCACTGAATTTCGACATGTGATGCAATCAATATGTCTTTCCTTCACTTTATCTCGTGGTTAAAAGAAACAAAAGATATGAGATTTTTTTGCAGATTTATCAGTTCTCATAATGATGAAAGTTTCAGAGATTCAGTGTTCAGCAAGTAATTAATTGCATGCTTCATGAAAAAAACTGTCACGGATTTTCTCAGCCATTAAACCCCCCAAAAGTTGTACCTTCTCCATCTTTTTTATGCACAAGAGCCCTGCATGATTATTTTTGAGACTATAGTCACTCCCTTATGAAGTACCAAAGGGATACATGACATGAAATGGAGTTGTAGACCCTTGAATGGCATTAAATGTCATGAAATATCGCTAATATTTGCTAGCAATGACATGATTTACAGAATAAACAAGAAGCGTCCCGAGTGCCTTTTGCCAGCTGCCTCGAAATGCTACAAGCATAACAAGGTGAGAGGCTTGCCCCACTCGATAAGATTCAAAGAAAATAAAAATTATATAACAGCAATTCAAAATTCTTAAATTTTTTGCTAGAAGATAGAAATCTAATAAAAAATAAAATCAAACAAAAAATGTTAGTAAATCGAAACCTAATCGAGATAAAAGCAGCAAGGTGAGAGGCCATAGAGAGAGAAAGAGACTGAACTAGCGAGGTGAGTGATGTAGTGGACAGCGTGAGAGAGTGGAGAATGGAGAGTGGAGAGTGACAAAAAGATTTCGAAGGAGAGGAAGCGAGAGAAACTGAGTGATTTCGAAGAAGATGAAACTTGAGGGAGACTCACAGCGTTTCGGCACTTGGGGAAAGAGTTCGGCAATTGAAAGTTGAAATTCACGGTTTTGAAAAAGGTTAGAAAACTCACCGTTTTGAACATTTACTTGTTTTACTTTGATTTTTCATGGTCCAATTTTTCTGTCTTTAACGTATATACATACATACATTAGTGTCTTTGATTTGGGTGTCTTAATATGCTATTTGGAATCCGATTGATGGGTTTATAGCTAATTACAAGAAATAAAAACAATGCAAAAGATTTCAATTGAAGCAATATCGCAAATTAATCTATCACAGATTCTTCAAAAAAAAAAAACATATGTATTGCTTATCTAACTCAACCATATGTGTTGCTTATATAAATATACATATATTTATAACTACCATTTATTTAAGTATTGTTTTATTATATACTTGTTATTTATTTTTGGATAAACGGTAAGTCATATATTTTTATTATATATGTATGTGCTAACTTAAATACTTAGGTTTAGCATACTATTTATTATATACTTGTTGTGCTATCCTAAATACTTAATATGTACATACCTAATATTTCAATCATAACATCTATGACCATATATTATGTTATGTACTTGTTAATGCATAAGTTAATCTCACAATATCTTCTGAATATGTACAAATATTATATACATAAATGAGTGACATATTAGGAATAAATACTATACACCAATAGATTAGTGACATATATATTAGGTATACTAGTCACGCAAGTTATATCATATAACAACTTCAATTTTCATAACACTCCCTCTAATTTCATATTTATTAATTGGGTCCTCTAGAATAATTTTTTTCAAATACATTACTACACAAAATATTATATATTATATAACATGTAAAATAATTATTAACTATAAATAACTTAGAATAGTAAATAATCACGTAATCGTCTATAGCAGCATTTTTCACACAAATGCTGCTATAGAGTGCAATGGGAAATAATGTTAGTTTGGAGGGAAAATTATTTTTTGGTCTCTAAAATTAAGATTATATCCTTATAAAATGGTCAATGACAAAAACAATTACGGGACAAAATTGTGATTTTGGTTGTCAAAACAATCATTTTCCGTCCAAATTAAACGAAAATTTTAAGGGGTACAAAGTGTCTAAAATCAATAGTTGGTGGGTGTTGTGTGACAAAAATAATAAATTGGGGTGCAAAGTGTACTTAACCCTTAGTTTCCAAAAAAAAAGACAACTTGACTTAATTTTTTTTCTTTGAATCAATTTTTAAATGCATCCCAAATATAGGAAAGTAAAATAAAAGAATTTATAAATTTTTGGCTTAAATGCACCCATGCCCCTGTGGTATTAGTAAGTTGCAGATATGCCCATATGGTAAATAAAGTTATTTTCCTACCCATGGTATAAAATTTATGTTAACAAAATAAACCTTTGTCCATCTCTGTTGAAAAAACTAACGGGAACTACTAACGCGGGAAACAAAAATCAACGTGTGCTCGAATCACAACATGTCATGTGTTAGTGGAGAAAGTCCAGTCAGAGCTAATGTTATCCATTCAAGCATGTGGATGCTACATTGACAAAAAAAGGTCTAAATAACCTCGTCAGTCCTTGGGGTATGATCAATTCTCAGATTGGTCCATGAGGTAATTTTTCTCCTACAGGGACCCCTGGAGTTTGGAACGTTTCCCACATTGATCCTATGTCATATAAGATAACAGAATTTTCCTATGTGACTGACGACAAACACGTCAAAATCACTTAAACAGCGACATGTGTCATTTTTGGCCACCTCATCTGACACAAACTGAAACTATGGGTCCCACAACCAACATGCATGGCTTTTGACGTGGATAAAACAACCCACGTGTCCCGTAAGTAACTTAAATTCCTAAGCCCTTCACGTCCAAAATCAAAATCCCCAAATTTCTCCTAAACCTCTCTCACCTCAAGGACCCTAACTCCTCTCAATCCCTCTTTGATTTCGTTTTGATTGCCCCCTTAACTCGTGCCACATTATCTCGCAATTTCCAGGAGAGAAGCATCATCTTCCTCTGCGAGCAATGGTAGCAATGGTGGAGTGGCATCGGCAGAGCTGGAGGTTCACGACGCCTCGCGTGTGTGCTTCTGAGGGCTGAAGGCAGGGGTGAGGACGAGCAAGACAATGGTCACAAGATGAATGGGGGCTTTTGGACCACTAATTCGTAGTAGACCACACCAGTTGCTGTCTAGCTTTTATTGAGCTCTGAGGTACAAACATCTCTTATTGAGATCAGGCTCAGCCGCTCAAGATTGAAAAAATACAGCTGTATTACCATACATAATGAGTGCGGATGAATTATTTCTTAACATTTTTAATATTTATCAATGAAAACTTCAGGCAAAATGGCACTAAAAAAGTAGCAGAAAGCTAAAGCAAAGTTGCGGCAAACTTTGAGTTTATTGCAGTACTTAGACCAACATGTGGATTTCTGCTAGACGAACAACTTTTACTCATTAAGCTCGGAAGGTAAGCGCAGTGTGATGAAAACTTCAAGCTATCGGATATATCAACGTTTGCTCCTGGAAAGCTCCTGGGAAGCTTCCACTGCACTTTAACAAATCTCTTCAACTAGAAAAAGATCAATGGTCTTTCTGTTCGCTTTTTTGTTTATGATGCTGCCCACACTTAGCTCACGCGGAGATCGTAGCCAAAATATATATATTTGGCAAACTAGGGCTGGAAAATTGGGGGTTTTGGGTTCGCTGAAAATGAGTTAACATTCAACATAGATTCGTTGGTTAAACGTGAAAGGACGAAAATAGGTTTTTCCTTTGGCGGACAATCGAGTCACCATTTACACGTTGTACATATTTTATTTGTCAAATTTAGTTTTTATTAAGGTGGTAAAAAATGACACGAGTTGATGTTTAAATGGTTCTGATATGTTTGCCGTCAGTAACGTAGGCAAATTCCGTTATCTTACCTGACAGAGGATCAATGTGGAAACGTTCCAAACCCCAAGGAGTTAGTGGAATATATTTTATGGACCAATTTGGAAATTGGTCATATCTCAGGAACTGACGGGGTAATTTAGTTTTTTTTTAAAAAAACTTACGTGGATAAGCTGCCGTTTAAGGCATTCCCGTTAAGTTCATCCCCTTCCCGTACTGCTCCATCACATTGTTGACAAGGGGTCGTTGTTGTCTGATCTACATTGGGGATCTTGTGTAGTTGGTGGAATATATTTGTTCATATGAAATATACTCCTTACTTTCTTACCAAAAAAAAAATCTTGATAGTGTCAAGTGCCTATATGTCATGGTTGTTTCACCGCACGACGTGAATAAAAAGGTCTAGAGAGAAGTGGGACTCTAGAATTTTTTAGTTTCCCTTTGCGCTTGGCGTTCCTTCCTTAATCTGTACTGTTTGCGTTTTCTTTGCCTTTTCATATTTCGCTTTTCTTCCTTTCCACCTTGGTATTTATAGGTCTTGAGCCCAATTTGGTGTTTGTACTAGGGCTAAACAAAATCGGAACATAGACCGGACCAGACCACAAAATCAGACCGGATTTGCGGTCCGGTCCGGTCCAGTCCATACCTTTTGACAATCCAGTCTGGACCATACCGGATCGAATTTATTAATATAAATAAAAAAAATATTTTTATATTTTTTAATACAAATTACAAACCTAAAAAGTTTAGTTTTAACCTAAACTAAAACTCTACATTTTTATATGCCCTTCCACCTTCGAAATTAACCTAAAAAAAATGAAATCGATTCGGACCACTTAAGTGGTCTGAGCTGAATCACATTAGACTGGATTGGACCTGACCGATCCTCCATATAAGCACAAATTGGAACCGAATTTTCAATTGTGCAACTCTAGATCAGATTTCCATTTGTGCAACCCTAATTTGTACTGAGCTTTATACTCCCTTTTAACGTTGTCATGGTATTTTTTTTTTGATAAGTAAGCCAGTTTTATTAAACACAAAGGAAAACAAGGAACAACGGAGTCACCAGTACAAGAGAATGTACTGAGGAACTCCAAAAAAAAAAAAAACCCCTAGAACAGGTCTAAGAGAACACTCCCCCCACACGCCAACAAGAAAAACAAAAGCACCCCCACAAAAACCCGCGCTAAGTCTTCCGAACGATCAAGGGAGCCCCATCATAGTTAACTGAAGACTTCAATCCCTGCAGCTCTCTGATCATCTTCCCCTTTGATTTTCTAGACTTTTTCGAACAAGGCTGCACCCGATTTCGTTCCAACGCTGCAAAGAGATCTCTCAGTTTGTCCTCTTGACCACAACACGACAGTCCAACCATATTACCCACTGAGGAAACCATATCCAAAACCCACGCCGGAGATTCACCCTCCAAAGCGTTACTAGGGACCGCTGGAACAGGTCTAAGAGAACACTCCCCCTCCTCCTGCCCACCTAAGAGGGGCCCAGAGATAGGCCCAGCACACCCAGCGAGCCCAGCGTGCCCAGCCCCTCCTTCAATCACAACCATAGCCCCCGATAACTCAGCTAAAGTCTCCGGGTCACCAATTTTCAGCCCATCCGAGAGAGGCCCAGCAAACCCATCATGCCCAGCCCCTCCATCATAGACAACCAGAGCCCCCGATGAAATCTGACCCTCGAAAGTGTCTTCGGGCGTAGATTCCGGCGTTAACTCCGGCGTCTGAGAGGCCTCCGGGCAGTCACCATCGACAACAGACGGCGCCGACGAGAGGGTATCTGCCGCCGACGAGTGGCCTTTTCTGCTTCCGAGCTCGGTGACCTTCGAACGTGTCTCGACGTCTGATATTCCATCAGCAAGAACGCTAGAGGCTGCCGGAGAAGGTATCGACGCCGGCAGGACAAGGAGACCCTCACCCCCAGCCGCAGACAACGCCGGCGAGTCGTCTGCCGCCGACTTAGAGCTGGTATCTGATTGTGTGCCGTTGAGGCTACCGCCAGGAGAGGGCGACAGGACCGATCCAGTGACAACGAAAGATTCCCGTTGGGCCGGGTCTACAACAAGCCCAGCAGTCGGCCCACTCGACAAAAGGCCCCCAGTCGACAGCTCCCCAACCCCACAGTCCAAGCCAACAACAGACCCAATGGTGTCGGGCTTCAGAGAAACCACCTCAACTCCCTCAGGCTTCAGAGAACTGACGCCACCCACAGGCCCACCTCCAACTCCCGGCCCAGCACACTCAGCACAGTCGACCCAGCCTTCCAACAGCCCCTCCGAGCCCTCACCCAAGAAAAACCCGATGAGCCTCTTCAATTCCTCAAGCAAGCCGTTAAGTTTTAAACGAAAATACTTTGGGCAGCAAACCTCTGACATGACAGGAGTAGCCCCCATGGCAGACATAGCTGCCCCCTCGACTGCAGTGTTCATCCCTACCAACATCGACGACTTCCTTTTGCCTCCTGCAAATGGAACGACACTTTGAGCAGGAAAAACAGCCTGCCCATGGCCACCCTTACTCAACCCCATCTGAACAACATCCGCGAAGGACAGCTTCTCTCCTTCTACCACTGCACCGCCAGCACCAAGATGACTCCCTACCGGCCCAAATTGATCGACCACCCCCTGGAAACACGCTGCCATAGCCAACCAACCAGCTCCCTCTCGACCTTCAGGGACCATGACCACCCCTTTCCGGCGTCCTTCTCCAAACGCCATCACGGCAACAAATCTACCCGACTTGTTAGCACGTCGTTGAGCCAGGAATGCCCTTGAGCCTTCATTGAATCTCAACACGACATCCTGATCAGCATCAACTCCCAATAGCTGGCTGGCTAAAGAAACTAACCATGCAGCCCCTAATCTCCCAAGCGAAATGGCACTATGAGACTTTCGACTCCACTCCGACCATCTAACATCTCCCCTAACATCAACAGACACCTGAAAGGTTTTGGCTTCCACTCGAAAACACCTATCTAAACCCATCTAAAAACTAGAAGCAGCACAACCAGAAAACAAGAACAATGACCAGAACCCCATTAGAAGTTAACTGGTGTTGCTTGTTTGAGCAAAATTTTGATTCCTTCAAAAGAAAGTTGGTAGGAAACACGCTGTCATGGTATTTGTAGGCCTTGAGCCCACCTTAGTGTTTGTACTTAGGCTTGTGCCCCGTCAAGGGCTCAATGCCCCTTTATGTTGTAGCCGGCCCCTTTATGTTGTAGACGGCCTATTGGAGCTCTTGACAGCAGTTATGTTTGTACTGAGCTTTGATGCATTTTTTTTTCTACGTTTTATGTTTCTTTTTTTCAGTTTTATACATGATGTATTTTGTTCTATGTTATATATATATTTTATGTTTCTTTCCAATTTTGTGACAAACATTTTTTATTACTAAAAGGTCTTTTAGCAACCACATTTCTGGAATACATGTTTCAACTTAATGTGCATGTGATCGTTCAGACATTAATTGCCGCCTTTTCGCGTCAGCTTCCCGCCTTAATTTCGGCAAAGATATTTTTGACGATAAATATTTTCGTGGCTAAAAGTCTCTTTGAGTGACTAAATTATAAATAAAGATATTTTTTTAAGTTTTTAGTGACGAAACTCATCATGTATTTTCGTCGCAAAATAGACATTTTCCGCGAGGAACGCAAAAAATTATTCGCTAAAGAGAAAATTTGTTGTGTTGTTAGAGTTGATACAAAGACTATGACATTTGCACATGCAAGAAAAAATGATGCTACGGGGTAAAACTTGGAGTCCAAATTATAAGCAAGGCAGGACTAACGTCAGTAACGTCTGTATTAATTATTCAATAACATATATAACCAAAAGCTTAAACAAGCTTATATCCAATACGCATCTTTGTCATAAGAATGTGCATTGTTATTGAATCCCACAAGCTTATTGGTCTATTGACTTTCAGGCAATTTAGTTTTCGGGTAATCAAATACGTCCGATATCCCCAGACAACATTCTACGTACTAGTGCCCATATGGCAGGGTGGGAATGCTTTGTTCATTCCTGAAGAAGTTACCAGGATCAACTTTAGTCTTGATATTTACCAACCTGTTAAAATTACCCTTGAAATACTTGATCCCGTATACTCTTCCTTCCGAGTAGCTATTCTTGCCGTTATGGTTGATACCCAAGTCAAGATCTTTGTAGTTGTAAAATGCCTCCCTTGGGTTCTTGGACATAAATGGAGTCATGTATCTGTAGAGCTTTCTTGTCAAATTTATATAATAATCAGTCACCTCCTTCCCTGCCGCGTTCCAGTTTACTGCGTACTGAATTTTTGCCAGGTTCCCAGCTCGGTGTGGGAAAGGAGAAGCCTCAGCGGGAATCTCACTCATTCTTCCGCCATAGGGATTGAACGTCAGAGCCACGGACTGCAGCTGAATTAATCTCTTCCAAATCGTGTTCAAACCATCCTTTGAAATTGGATTCTTCACGTAGTCTGATTTCCTCTTCAAGTAGGGCAGAGTCTGTGGCGTTCGACTGAGTAAAACATCGTTTGGCGTCCCAAGGGGGAAGTTTGTCCAGAAAAGGACAGATTGAACCCAGCTCGTCTCATTGCAATCAGATTTTCGCAAACCCAGTTCAGGGAAGCTCTTGTTCATGACGGAGAGAAGTCTATTGGAGTCTCCAAGGAACAGTGCAAAGAATGTAGCCCTTCCAGTCTTCTTCCCTTCAGTTCCATTTACCACGTCAAGGATGAGCCTGATGAACAGATCTTTATCCAGCTTATCTGCAACATGTTGCCACCGGGACACAATGTCTGTGGCATTCTGTTCCAAGGTCTTTGCAACATTGAAAACAGTTACTAATTCCGGAACACGAACAAGTCTGATTTTGTACGAAACAACCACTCCAAAGCTAGCTCCTCCACCACCTGTAATGGCCCAAAACAGGTCTTCTCCCATGGATGTTCTATTAAGAAGTCTGCCATTAACATCGACCAATTGAGCATCTATAATGTTATCCACCGAGAGGCCATACTTCCTCATCATATTGCCATAGCCACCTCCGCTGAAATGCCCTCCCACACCAACAGTGGGACACACACCAGCAGGGAAGCCATGAGTTTTACTTTTGTTGGCGATTCTATAGTAAACTTCGCCAAGAGTTGCCCCAGCCTGGACCCAAGCTGTCTCACTCTTCATGTCAATGTCAATGGAACGGAGATTGAACATGTCAAGGATAAAGAATGGGACTTCGGCCACGTAAGACACACCCTCATAGTCATGGCCTCCACTTCGGATTTTCATTTGCAGGTTATGCTTTTGAGCACATATTACGGCCGCTTGAATGTGGGACACATGCAAGGCGGTGACAATGAGATAAGGTTTACGGGTTGTGGAAGTGTTGAAGCGTAGGTTACGGATATAGGATTGCAAAACAGAAGAGTAGGAGGTATTGTTTGGAGTATATATAGCTGCAGAGATTGGGTGAGAGGGCAGAGAGTGCTTCAAAAGGCAGTCGATAAGGGACCCAGAAGATGAGGATCCCGAAGTTTGCCATGGGATACTGAGCAGGAGGATTGAGAGCAGCGAGAGCATTATTGTAGGCCTTAAAACTCCTATGGTTATAATCTTGGATTATTGTCTTGTAACAAAGGTTGGATCTGTCCTGCAACGCTTGAGGTGGTAATTTATAGGGTCGAGTATGGCCACAAAGATCGTTAAACAATAGATAAGAAGATCGTGCAAGGCACCTCATGATTTGACCAAGAAAATTCAAACCACATGACGGTGAACATAGGTTTCTTACACATTGACATTCCAAGTCTTTGTTGTACTTAAATTTAAGATCGCATGCATTTTCATGAACAATAAATTCCCAAATTTCCCTGAAGAAATTTTCTCGAATATATATATTATGCGTAAAGGCAATGTCATGCACACCTCAGCAAAGAGAAATATCGTAACTTACTGATGTCGAAACCTAAGGTCCCCAAAAGTTTCTATAAATCTATGGATTTTTTGTCACTTTATCATTAATGCTCGGAAAAGACATCTAATTTGTATATTATATCTCTCTGTCTATCTCTCATATCCGAGATACTGATATTTGCAGGAGAATATTAGAAAGATACTTGTAATAACTTCTACTACTATTTTAATTTAATAAAATACTATAATATAATTTATTTCTTTTTCATTAAATTATTATTTTTTTTATAAAACATATAAAAACTTATCTTTTACACTTTTTTACTAAATTTAATATCTAAAATTTTAATAATACTAAAATTTTACAAAATAAATCTATATAAGACGAACATGACAGAAAGCTTAGAAATTAATATATATATAAAAAAAAACAACGTCGAAAGGCGAACAATGGGCATAATTAACGTTGACACATACACGACACAAAAGGCCGAGTGGCCAACATCTCGGTAGCATCAATTCGATCTCCCATTCTCTTGAAAAAGAAAAAAAAACTTTAAAATAAGGAAATGTTTTGGCTACACTATATATTTTGAAATTAAAAAATTTTTTTGAAACATCAAAACAAATATAGGCTAATACAATTAATTATACGTCAGTTTCTACATTTAGATTTTTTTCAGAAAATTAGAAGAAAGAATAAAACAATATTTGAAACGAATTAGGATTAATTTGGCAATTAATGATCTGTGCAATAAGCAATTACATTAAATAATTACATCAAATCATTTATCCTTTAACTTTTTTCACCTAACTCCAATATTTTTATTCAACATAAATTTTTTTTCTTTATACTTTTTCACCTAACTCCAATATTTTTTTATTAAAGAATTACATCAAATTATTTCTCTCTCCACTTTACACAAACACCAATAAAATACTATTCAACATGAATATTCATAATTTCTCTAAAATTCTACAATTTTTACTCAAACCGAACATATCCTTGGTGGGATCACAAGAAATATCCGTTGAGGGATCTGGAAGCAAACAAAAACTGTCCATTAAATTTTCATTTTCTTTTAAAATTTCTTCCAAATTAATGATATTTCCTTTTTTTGCCCCATAATATCGGGTCAAGATGTTAAATGTCTCCTTCAAAAATTAAATGGGATCGATTGATTCAACAACTATCGCCTGATCTGCATTAATCGTAGTATATATATTCAGCGGAGTACGTAGTACATATATATAATATATTTGTCTGACTAGTATGAAGCTAATTCTGATCGATGAAGCAGAAACTTAACTGTCCCCTATTAATTCATACTTCTAATTTCTTAATAAATTAGATCCATATATATATGAGATTAACTGCAACCTTGTATATTTCGTGTCTTTTTTTTTTTTAGTTTGATTTATTTACCTAAGTCGGAGATAAATTAGAAATAATCTTAATTCAAATCCGACTGCATGTCAACGTGATTTTGACTGAAATATTGACCAAATTTGTAGGTATTCATGGGTTATCAGAATTGGCTTTATGAATGATGGAATTTTTTTTCTTATATATATGATGAGCTATTCCAATAAAAAATCAATCGGGAAGACTAGCTACATATAATATATATATATATGTATATTCAACCAGCTCACCACTTGACCGCAGTAATGAGGAATAGGCTTAAGTGGTGAAGTTGCCAAGGAAAACTTGATAACATCCATGACTGCTTCAAGCCCGCTTGAGGATCGATGACAAAGTCAATGAATCGTTACTTCATGTTCACTCGCAAAACTGCGTAACAGGGTGATATGATCTTGACTAGCTAGTGTGCATATCCAACAGAGAGAGCGGCGTTGAACGGCCTTTAGCATGAAGCTTACAATTTAGTCAATGGCCTAACTGGGCGGCTAATAATAATCGTATAACCACGTACGTATTTATTCGTGAAGTACTTAGCTAGAGAAAAAGAGAAACAGCTTGCAAGAAAATATATATATTTAAAAAAAGGAGGATCCACGCCTCGACTAGTCGTCGTAGATTTATAATGCTATAAATATGGACCTAAATACTTAAATTACACGCATGCGCATGTTATTTTTAGACTTTTGCATTTCTTCTCATGTTATACACATGATACACAAAACCATCATTAATTGTATAATTAATTTTAAAAAATAAGGCTGATTCAAGCAGTAGCGACGTCGACGTGCATATGCGTAGAACTGAGTATGAGTGGAAGCTAAGGAGAATATATATATATAAAACGTCTATTGACAGCTGCTTAATCTACTCTCTAACAAGTCCACTCTTGAAAATGTCGGATCGAAATATGAAACTATACAATTGGATCGATCGTCTGTAGAAATTGACACGGCGTTGTAATTATATATATATATATATATATATATATATATACACGTCTACTCGACGCAAGTATTGAAATCCTCATGGAGATCTCTTTCGACCCGTTGCCACTTAATTAAGCTGAAGTAGAAAATTCCAGAATTTGTTTATGTATATAAAATATTTTCTCCTATTCAACCATAGAACATCGGCCTACCAAACTTTAGGGTATACCCATTCAAACAAAATAATTGTCAATTTATCAAGATTTTGTAGATAACCGGCATTATATTATTGCATAACGTACACATTATCATGAGGTGTGGAATGAATCATCTAGAAGCAACCTCACTTCCACACTACCTTTATTTTATTATCTCTAAATCTTTCTTCTATGTCGTGTAAAGAATTTTAAAATTGCAATATATATATATATTCTTGGTAACTCGCATGGCTGAATGAGATCCTTTTAATTGTTTATATATTCTTGGTAATTTTTATCTTAGAGGGCATTTCGGTCATTTTTTACATTTTCTGTCAAATTTAAATGCTGATTTGGACTGAGGATGTACATTGATGATTTTGGAAACTTAGAAGGCGTAAAAAATAGTTAGGGGCGACATTGATTTTTACTCATAGTTTAAAAAAGGGCAAACTATGAAATTACCTCTTTTTTTAATTTTTTTTTCATTGAGATTTCTCCAAATTTAAGTTTGTCCCATTCCAAAAATTGAATGTTTTGCCTTCGGCTCTGATCATAGTGAATCATCATATATGTATAGCCTTGAGAACAACTAACTCCAGAAAAACAATGATCAGGTATAGACAGTTTGGGTGAAGAGAAAAATAACATAAAAGAAAGAAAATTTGAGCAATGCAATAATATGATAGACAAAAGTCCTGAACGAAGTGTGAACAATTCTGTCATTTAGGTTGCAGAACTGTACATGGACAAGCTTGGATTCTTGGAATATCATCGGAGCCTGCTTGAATTGGTCAACTTTCAATAATTCCTGCAACCATGTTTCCTTCTTTAATGGGATCCGAAAAATGAGAGCCATATATATATCAATAAATTTCGTATGTAGACAAAAAGACCCTTTTCCGTCCTCGTCACTTTCGGAATATTTATGTCGAAGTCTTGTAAGGAGTATACAAGTTGGATATAATAAAGCCAAAGACTTGTCCATAAATATGTAAGCGTTATTAAGATATTCCTCAAAACTTTGCCGTAATCTACACTGGCCCGGCATCTCTATCTCTTTGATAGTGAAATATGTAAATGTTTGATCGTTGGCATGATCAGTCGTGTACAAAGGTTCTGTGTCTTGTTATAACATTCATGAGATTGAAAGATTGGAAGGGTATGAAGAAATCGAAGTTATGAAGTGGTTATTAGAAACTTGGAGTGTTCTGGAATATGTGGATAAAACTTTCGAGTTTGCTTGGCATTCATGTAGAGTTTACTGTGCAATAGAATAACAGATTGGATGTTACGCTTAATCAATTGTTTGTTGTTTGCCTATAACCATGGACCTTCGAGATTCTTCTATCCCTCTTATATATATACATTCCAGAAACTGTATTAACAAATCCCCAACCTCATTATGCCAAGATTACCATATTTGATAATTTGATTTCAAGATTTCTCTCTTTTGATTCTTAACCTTTGTTTTGAGAGAATTTAGAGTATCAGACAGAAGATGCGCGACATGTGCTAGCTGAGCGTGAGAGCGCGTGGGATGTTGTATTGGCCCCTGTCTTCGGGGATCTGTGTTTGGAGTCTCTTACTAGCGTTGGTGCTGGTAGCATGTTTGTGGATCATAGCATTGCTGGCGTTGTGAGTGGTTCAATAGAAGGGAAGTGTGCATTGGTTCCTGAAACCGTGGTCAAGCAAAGTTGGGCTGTTGAGACAGAACTTAAGGTGAATGCGAATGCGAATGTGGAGAAGGAGATAGAGGGATCTATTAAGAAACACAAGTATGGAGAGAGAAAACTTTCATTGACTGAGATATCTTTATGTATTACAACCTCTGTTTCTATATATACAAAAAGAGTATAATGAATACAATTTGTTTCAACAAACTGAAATCGTGAAACCAACTTCCAGCGTGTAACTTCCAACTTATAACTTGCAGCTCAAGCTTAGCATCCAGCTCAGCACTTCGTTAATATTCCCCCTCAAGATGGATGATATATGTTTAACAATCTCATCTTGCCTACTAGGTGATTAAACTGAGCTAAACCCAATCCTTTAGTCAACACATCAGAAATTTGATGTTGAGCATTAACATGCAAAATTCGAATTAAACCAGGTTGCAATTTTTCCCTTATAGTGTGACAATCCACTTCTATATGTTTAGTTCTTTCATGAAACACCGGATTGACGGAAATATGAATTGCTGCTTGATTATCATAGAACATAAGGCATATTGTGAATGTTCAACATCAAAATCCACCAACAAACTTCTCAGCCATGTTAACTCACAAACAGCAGAGGCCATAGCCCTGTACTCTGCTTCTGCAGATGACTAAGAGACTACATGATGCTTCGTTGACTTCCATGACACCAAACTATCATCAATGAACACTGTAAAGCCTGTAATTAATCTTCGGGTATCTTGACGGCCTGCATAATCAGAGTCAGCAAAAGCTTTTAGATGCAAAGAAGTTGGTTTTGCAGAGAAGAACAAACCAAGACCAAAAATGCCTTTAATTTAATGGACTACACGATAGGCTATGTGGTTGCCTTAGACAATTCATAAACTGACATAGCCTTTGCACAAAATATATGCAATATCAGGCCTAGTTATAGTCAAGTAAATAAATCTCCCTACTAGCCTCCTATAATGACTTGGATCATCCACTTCTTCCCCATCATCGTTTGTAAGTTTTAGATGTTGTTCCATAGGAAATTTTGCTGGTTTTCCACCCAATAATCCACAATCTGATATGATCTCTAAAGCATACTTTCTTTGACACAAATTAATGCCTTTAGATGATCTTGCAGACTCCAAACCCAAGAAGAACTTCAACTTTCCAAGATCTTTTAATTTGAATTTGCTATTCAAATAGACTTTCAACTCTTCTACAACAACACTATCATTACTTGCTTTTAAAATATCATCTACATAGACAAGTAGAACAATGAATAAAGTGCATTGCTTTTGGGTAAATAAGGAGTAATTTGCCCGTGATTGACTAAAACCAGATTCAACCAATGTGAAATCAAATTTTACAAAGACTTCTTTAGTTTTAAATCATATAAAGACTTCTTTAGATTGCAGACCATATTTTCCCCCTTGCTGTCAAATCCAAGAGGTAAGGACATATAAACATCTTCATCAATATCACCATTAAAAAATGCATTGTTCACATCTAATTGGTGCAAAGACCAATTCTTGACAGCAGCTATGGAAAGGAGTATCCTAACAGTTGTGAGTTTGGCTACCGGACTAAAGGTCTCATAGTAATCAAAACCTTCTTGTTGGGTATATCCTTTAGCCACCAACCGTACTTTGTACCGCTCAACAGTACCATCAGCCTTGTATTTGACTTTATATATCCATTTACACCTAATAGGATGTTTGTTAGATGGAAAAGGAGTCAAAACCTAAGTCTCATTTTGTTCAAGAGCAGAAATTTCAGCAGCCATGGCTACTCTCCAATGAGGATATTGGACAGCTTGCTGATAAGGTTGCGGCTCAAAATGAGTGGAAATAGACAAGGAAAAAATCCATTGTCTTGGAGATAATCTGTCATAGGTGAGTGAGGCAAATAAAGGATAAGGTGTACCATGCTTACCAAGAGAACTAACATTGGAATCCGACTAAGATGAGAGGAAGGAAGTGACCTGTTGGCAGTGGTAAGCATCAAGATAAGCGGGAAGTTTATGAATTCTAGTAGACTTCCTAATAGAAGGATCAGACACTGGAGGAACAAAAGTTGTAGAAACAAAATCTGTAGGATTAGAAGTCAAATCTGTATGTATAGCAGGAACATCAAATTCAGGTGAGATGAAAGGATATTCAACAGGTTCAGAAATGGGAATGGGAAGGACTAAAGCTGAAGTGTCCTGAGAATGATGAGTAGATTCAAATAAGCTATCAAAATTAGGTGTAGATGAAGAACTTTTATAAGGAAAAGTGTCTTCATGGAATGTAACATCCCTGTAAATGAAAAAGACATGGGCATCTAGATCAAATAGCTTGTACCCTTTTACACCGAAAGGGTAACCTAGAAACACACATCTTCTAGCTCTAGGAGAAAATTTGGTACGATGATTGGTAAGAGAAAAAGCAAAACATAATGATCCGAAGACTCTGAGATGCTGATATGGAGTAGTCTTAAACAATATTTCAAAAGGAGTAATATTGTTTAAAACTGGAGTTGGAATTCTGTTTATCAAATAAACAGCAACTAAAAGTGAAGTGGAAGACTAGCTTGAAACATGAGAGATCTAGCTACATTCAATGTATGTTGATGTTTTCTCTCTACAACAGAATTTTTTTGTGGAGTTTCAATACAACTATGTTGATGTATTACACCTCGAGAAGCATAGAATTCTTTTATGACAAAATCATAGCCATTATCTGTTCTAATGACTTTGATTTGAGCTGAATATTGTGTTTCAATAGTCTGGAAGAATGATTGTAATAGGGATCGAGTTTCTGACTCATTAAGTAAACCCAAGTAGAATGAGAGTAATCACCAACTATTGAAGGAAAGTATTTGAAACCTTCTAGAGTAGGAGTAGCCATAGGACCCCAAATGTCACAATGAATGAGTTGAAAATCAAATTCATATTTGTTGATGCTGGTAGGAAAAGGAAATCTCTTTTGTTTAGCAAGAGGACAAGTAGAACAAGAAGCAAATTCTGTAATTGAAATGTCAGCAATGTACTTCTTAAGAAGAGACATTCTGGTTATTGAAGGATTTCCTAATCTAATATGCCACAGATTGACATCAGACTTATTAACATGAAAACATGAAAAATTGGATGACAAACTTGGTGAAAAATGAGGAACCCAATAGTACAATCCATTCCTCAGCTCACCCATCCCAATCGTCCTCCATGTTGGTAGGTCCCGGAGAAAACAATGGTTAGCAAGAAAGACAAAACAACAAGAATTTTGACATGTAAGCTTGCTTGCTGAAATCAAATTGAAACCAAAAGAAGGCACACACAACACGTCGGTAAGTAACAAATCAGCTGAAAGTCTCCCTTCTCCAAGATGAGTAACGGGAACAATTATCTCAATGTGATGCAATGTGTTATCCATGTGAGAGAAGAAACTGAACATACAATGTGATCAGTTGCACCATAATCCACAATCCATGAATTGATAGCAACAGTAGATTTAATAGAAAACTTGTACCATTTCTCTGTTGTATGTCCTAGAATCTCACAATGACTACATAAAGGTATGTTCTTAAAATGACCATCTACTTTAGCTGCTAAGGCAACTGATTCCACAGTTGAACCTAAATGCACAGACATAGAGCCTCTCTGTCGTTCCTCTTGTAAGACTAATGAGAAAACTTTATTTATGTTAGGTAAAAGATCCATCATTAGTATTTGGCGACGAAGAACAGTAAATTCGGAATTAAGCCCATGAGAAATTTCATTATATAATTCTTTTGATAGTATCCAACAAAAGAACGAATTTCAGAGCATCCACAATCTGGTAAGGGATGATAATTCAGTAATTCTTCCCAAAAACTTTTCAATTGAGTGTAGTAACTAGTTACATCCAATTGATCTTGGCGTAAATCAGCTATAGATCTCTGAATACGAAAAATCAATGGTCCATCGCTCTGTGAAAATTGCGCTTTGAGTTCTGTCCAAATGTCAAACGAAGAGTTCATGTATATGACACTAGCTGCTATCTCCTTTGACAAGGAATTAAGGATCCATGAGAGGATCACTGTATCACAATGATTCAAAGCAATAGACAAAGAATCAGATTATGGAGGTTCTTTGAGAGTCCCGTGGATGAAACCAAACTTATTTTTGGATTTCAAAGCTAGGTACACAGATCGGGACCAAGAGAGATAGTTACAATCCGACAGAGATTGAGAGAAGTAGGAAGTAACTCGGGATGATCACATGAATGAAGGTAGTTTGGACTTCTAGGATCAGATTGGTAATCGACGACACGTGCAAAACATTTGACCTACTTGCCATTTACGTTACCGTCTTGCCCTTAACTTTCAAACAAGGGCATGGCTTTTTTGTTGGGTTCATTCAATCAATAATGCCCCCAAGCTTTTCTGTGTACAAACCATCCCTCTTAAATAGATACACGACCTACGGTTGCAAACACCTAGAGCCCTATTGCACAATAGACACTTATGGGAAAGCACTCGGAGACCTGGTGCCCTTCCGTGCACAGCCCCCCAAAATTCAGTTCAAGATCTCAACATTCCGGTCAAGATGGCATCGTACCGGTGAAGAAAACATAATCTTTAGTCAAGCGGATTAAATTCAGGGGTAAAATGGTAATTGAAAGTCTACGTAGCAACCCAAGAGGGGGGTGAATTGAGTTTTAATAAAAATTAAAACTTTTTCAAGATAGGTTAAGCAATATAACAGTAAGGCAAAAGAACAATGCGCAAAGATATGAGAAGAATAAAAAGAGATATAGAGTTAGAGAGATGACCGTAATTTTAGGTGGTTCGGTCAGCACTTGCCTACGTCCACTCCCAAGGCTATTGACTTCCTTGGGCTTCCTCCACTATCTATCAAATAGTAAGTACACCTTAGCTTTCGGGGTTCTAAGGAACCTTTACAAAGTGTTTTTCATGCTCACGCTTTAACTCTCTTCACAAATCCCAAAACCTAAGTGATTTCTTCTACCCACACGAGTAGGACCCAGTGTTTACCCAACACTCAAGACGTTTGTAAAGAATGGGTACAAAGGAATACAATGAATGGCTCTCTCAGCCGAATAGAGCAAGTGTAAAGTACAAAACGTGTAAAATGGCTCTCTAAGCCGAATAAGCAAATGAAAAGTTCAAAAGAGTGCAAGAAGACAAGATTCTTGAGGGAAAGCTGATGTTTTGGTAGGTAGTAGCACAAGCTTTCTTGGTAGGTGCGACCTTCTTTTTTTTCAAAACACTTTCTCTCTCTAGAAGTTAGGTCGAATAATAATTGCAAAGTTGTTCGTGCGATCTGTTTTATTTCCTCTTAACTTCTTGTATTTAAATCTTCTTTGACTACAACGGTCATCAAGGCTAATGAAAAGGACCGTTGGAAAGGCGTCCACATCATTTGGAAGTGATTTGAAAAGTTTCGACAACTTTTTATATTGAACCCGTGGCATGCGTTGACACATGGTTGACATGTGTTAATCAAAAAATGAACTGGAGTTGGGCTCTCAGGAGTTAATGCAATGTGTCGACACATATAAGTGTTGGAGAGAAAATCAGCAGCTTTATAGCATCCAAACCATTCCAAAACATTTTGAAACACCTACAAAGGGAAAAATTGAAATTATCAACTCGTATAATGGTGTTCAAGTGCACTTAGAAATATTTTAGAGAGAGAGACCTCAATCCTTTTGAAGTACAACTTGGATAATGTGGATTGACAAGATAAAATCTAAAGTCTTCAAAACTTAGAAACTTTTGTTATCATCAAAATCAAATATGATTTGTTTTACAAAATCAACCTTGGGCTAACAATCGCTCCCTTTTTTATGATGACAAAACCATTTTAAGAGCGAAAATTTGCTAACAAATAGAAAAACTCTCACTGAGAACAAACAGGAGTTTTTCATGACATTTTAGCAATAAGGACTTTGAGATTTTACAAATATTTTGCAAGAATTTCCTTTGTAAATGGAGGTTTCTCAAAATTTTAAAAACACGAAAGATTATTTGTATAACTTCCTCAAAACTTCCAATATATCAACAAAACATAAGACTTCATATATTGAGAATTGAAAGTTAGGAATACTACTGTTGAATCAAGTCTCAATAAGTCACAAAACTTCACAAATAAGTGGAGAGTGATAAGCACTTCTCAAATTTCTTATAGATATTAATGACATAATCAACAAATATGAGCAGTCAAATGATCTATGGGAAGCAAAGAAATAGCAGAGATATTCATTAGAAAGTGCAAGTCAAATGTTTAACAATAATTACAACCATAAAGAGGATATATTAAGATAAATACAAAACGTAATGTCCTCTATTAGACCTAGAAAGTCAGCATAATACTAATTACTTCTCCCCCTTTGGCATCATCAAAAAATAGGATAAGGGGAAGGTCAAGGGTGGGAGGCTATGGAGATCAAAGAGGAGGAGAAGGTCAAGGAAGAAGGCTACATGTCAAGCAAGAAGACTATGAAGACCCAAATGGAGGAGGAGGATGATCGACGTCAAACTTCTTCAGCCAGTTAACCCAAGTGGTAGAAAACCAATACGTCAATTTCAGCACCCGAGGACGAAGATTTATATCTTCATTCATATGAAGCTCGGTAGCCTTGACGTCATCTTCAGCAGTGGATTGCACGATATTCCTAAGTATTTCAGATGTAGAGGCAAATTTATCCACTATATTTTGAATCACATTGTTTACCACATGGATGCTATTGTTGACTTGATGCTTAAGACCTCTCATATCCTTAAGGATAATCCCAAGACGTTCAGTGTGATCAGCAAGCATCTTCTTGATGTCTTCACACCCTGTCTTCATACAGGTGGCCAAAGCCTCTATATTCTTCCCCAATTTCTTCCGTTCTTCCTTTATCTCATCCATGGAGAATTCAAGGGAATTCAATCGAGGCTGATGAGAGCTATCAGCAACAGCCCTCCGTGAGGAATATCCAAATGGGGGAAGAGAAACAGAGATAGGGGTGTGCTCCCCCATAGGAGTCCTCGTTGTTGTATGAGGCCTATCAGTAGTTTTAGCTTCTTCTTCATCTTCACTCTCTTCTTCTGACTCGAAACCCCTTTCACTACTTTTCTGAGGTGTCACCACACCTTTATTCACTCATTCTCCATCCTCAGTTTGCATAAAACCCACCAACCTAAGAGTTTTATTGTTATACACTTTAGATTATTTGGGTTTTTCTCTAACATCCCCGGTCATATTAACATCAAGGACATGAAACATGTGAGTGAAAGACATCCCATAAGATAGCCCTTGCTTCTTTTTCTCAGTGGCAGCCTTCATATGGTTAAGCATCAAATGACCAAGGTTCATATTCGTACGGTTGATCAGACAGTACATAACAAATAAGTCTAAGAAAGTGATTAACTCAAATTTTCCAGTCCTTGGCGAGATAATATTGCAAACCATGTGATGCAGTGGGTCTAATCACTTGATTTAGGGTTGGATTATCCAACACAACCCTAAAAATATCAATGGGCTCTACCTCAGACATACCCATCCAACCAAATGCATCAAAGAATCTCTTTCCACCATTTTGTTTCCCATTTACATAACTATTGGCATCTTCAGATTTTGAATATTGAAAGTTTGCATAAACCAAATTTACCAGATACACATAGCAATCCACTTTCAAATTCACAAGAACACCCCATCTCCTTAAAATCAAAACCACTCTCACTAAAATATTTAAAATCAGCCCAACGACTAGCAATGACTTTCCTATTCCGGTAATCTTGCACAAAACGATTTTTTACAAAGTCCTGACCTATAAATGTAAGGCCTCTGTAGAAGGATCGAGTTCCTCAATACTTTTCCCTTTCTTTCGTGTTCTTGAACTGACAGAGGAGGGTGTCTGGTGAGCTGGATGCTTAGAGCGGCTGGAAGACATCACGACAGAGGCTGGGTGAGGAGGTTGAAGGCTATTGAAGGGAATTTTTCATGGAGAGTAGTGGGTGAGCGGAATTTGTGAGGAAGGGAGAGTTCCGCGCCGTTTGGGTGATAGAGAGAGTTTTGCGAGATGGGGGGAAGTAATGTGTCGACTTCTTTGCCCTAAGGAGTTTAAATGTGACACACGTGCCCCTCATTTTAAAAACATTGAACTCAAACAAAGGGTCGACACATTGCAAATTTTCCCGAATGCATTTTAAAAGGGACTCTCGGAAGTGAAGCTTATGTGTTGACACATTAATTTATTGTGTCGACACATACTTTCTTAGTGAAAAGGCCATGAAAACCAGAAGTGTTGACACTTGTTTTACCATGTGTTGACACATGACATGCAAAAAGAGTGCATATATAGTTTTCACAAGAAACGAGTATGATTCTTAAAGAACACATAGAGAGCAATTTAAACACATATCAGAATATGTCCAATGTAATCATTAACATAATTTATATCTCAAATCAAGCACATAACACTAATTTAATCCGAAGAAAATCTCATTCCAATTTCTTGTCAAATAAAACAAAATCTATCCTCATTTAGGGGTTTTGTGAAAATATCTGTCAATTGGAGGTCGGTATTTATGAATTCAAGAGCAATATCCCCTTTTGAGTATGATCTCGAATAAAATGATGTTTAATCTCAATATATTTTGTCCTAGAGTGCTGAATTTGATTTTTAGTTAGATGTATCACACTGGTGTTGTCACATTTTATTGGGATGGGAGAATAATGAAGATTAAAATTCTCATTGTTGTTTCATCCACTATACTTGTGCACAAAAATTATCCACGACAATATATCGGCTTCCGTGGTTGATAGAGTGACGAAGTTTTGTTTCTTACAACACAAAGAGACTAGTGATGGTCCAAGAAATTGGCATGCACCACTTTATATCAATTTTACATCCCGCATAATCAGTATCCTAGTATCCTTGTAAATTAAATTTAGCACTCTTGGGATAAAACAAACCAAGATTTTGAGTGCCAACAAGATATCTAAAAATCTTTTTAACCGCAAAGAGATGAGATTTCTTAGGACAAGATTGGAATCTAGCACACATGCAAACACTAAACATTATATCCAGTCTACTAGCTGTAAGATAGAGTAAGGAGTCAATTATACCTCGATATTTGATTTGGTTCACATCTTTACTTTTCTCATCCTTTTTCATTTTTGTGGATGAACTCATAGGTGTGCTCATAGGTTTTGAGTTGACCATACAAAATCGCTTGAGAAGATCTTTAGTGTACTTTGCTTAATTGATGAAGATTCTCTCATTGCTTTGTTTGATTTGAAGACCAAGAAAATAGTTCAATTCTCCCATAAGGCTCATCTAAAATTCACCTTGCATAACTTGAGAAAACTCTTGACACAAGGATTCATTAGTAGATCCAAAAATAATGTCATCAACATAAATTTGAACCGTCAACAATTCATTGTCTTTTTCCTTAGTGAAAAGAGTAATATCAATTTTAACTCGTGAAAAACAATTTTCAATGAGCAAAAGAGCTGAAACAATCATATCATGCCCTAGGTGCTTGTTTCAATCCATAAAACTTTTTTGTGAGCTTGTACACATGATTAGTAAGCTTTTCATTTTCAAAGCATGTTGGTTGCTCAACATATGCTTCTTCCATAAGGAATCCATTTAGGAAAGCACTTTTCACATTTATTTGAAAGAGTTTAAAATCTTTATAACAAGCGAAGCGAGTAACATGTGAATGGATTCTAAACGGGCAACGGGTGCAAAGGTTTCATCAAAATCAATTTCTTCTTTTTTATTGTAACCTTGGGCTACTAATCTTGCCTTATTCCTCACTACAACCCTGGATTCATCCATTTTGTTTCTAAAAACTCATTTTGTACCAATAATTGGATAATCCTTAGGTCTAGGAACTAGATGTCATACTTGTTTTTTCTCAAATTCTTTCAGCTCCTCTTCCATAGCATGGATTCAACTTTCATCATCTTTAGCCTCATGAAAATTTTTAGGCTCAAGTTGAGAAAGTAAAGTAAGATTATCACTTTAGTTTAAAGAAGTGCGAGTGCTTACCCCTTTCTCAACATTACCAATAATTTGCTGAAGATGATGACTCTTGACGTATTTCCAAGACTTTGGTAGATCATTGTTGACTTGTTGACCTTCTTCTTGTGATTCTTGAGATGCTTGATCTTGTACAAGAGTTCTTCCTTATCTTCATTTATAGCAAGTTTCTCAACCTCTTTGTCAAGATCTATAGCATCTTCGTCATTTCTTTTCACAATATTGTTAGATTCATCAAAATCAAAGTAGACTGATTCTTCAACAACCAAAATACGCTTATTGAAAACATGATAAGCTTTACTAGAAGTTGAATAGCCAAGAAATATATCTTCATCTGCATTTGCATCAAACTTACTCAAATTGTCCTTGTTGTTGTTGAGCACAAAACATTTGCACCCGAAAACATGGTTGTAGCAAATGTTGGGTTTTCTTTCATTCCATAGCTCATATGGAGTTTTCTTAAGAATAGGTCTAATTATGCAACAGTTCATATCATAACAACTTGTGCTAACTGTTTCAGCCCAGAATTAGTCAGTCAAGTTGCTTTCACATAACAAGGTTCTAGTCATCTCTTCAAGAGTCCTATTTTTCCTCTCTGCAACATCATTTTGTTGATGAGTTCTAGGAGTCGAGAAGTTATGGTTAATACCAATTTCACCACAAAACTTTTAAATGGAGGAATTTTTGAATTCTTTTCTATTATCATTCCTTATGCTAGAAATAACAAAGCCTTTTTTCGTTTTGAAATATCTTGCTAAGTTTTTCAAAAGCATGAAAGACCTCATCTTTATGAGCTAGAAATATAACCCATGTGAATCTACTGAAATCATCAACAACAACAACGAAGCCATAACGTTTGCCACTCAAACTTAACGTTCGAGTTGGACCAAATAAATCTATGTATAGAAGTTGAAGCGGTCTAGTAGTAGACACCACATTTTTGGGTTTAAAAGAGGTTTTTGACAAACTGTACAAATTTTGTCATTTTCAAAAGTAAGGTCAAGCAAACCCGAGACAAGATTCTTTTTGGCTAGTTTTGAAATCAAGTTCATGCTTGCATGAGCAAGCCTTCTATGTCACAGCCAACTATCCTTGTCATTTGGAGCTTAAAAACATTTTATATTTTCTGAGGAAATGCTCTCTAAATTTACAATGTACACATTTTCAAATCTATGCCCAATAAACAAAACTTTCTTGCTTTCAATATTCTCAACAAGACAAATTGATGATTCAAAAATGACTCGGTTTCCCATGTCACATAATTGACTAATACTCAAGAGATTATGCTTTAAACCATCAACAAGGAGTACATTTTCAACTATGAGATTAGGATACATACCGATGCTACCAACACCAAGTATCTTCCCTTCCCCTTGAGACAAAGAGAGCTAAACCAACTCTTGTCTTCGGTCATGTGATTGGAGCATCCACTATCAAGGACTCAATGTTCCTTGGTTTCATTGGACTTCAACCATTCCTGCAAAAGGAATCAATTCTTGATTTTTGATACCCAAATCTTTTTGGATCCTTTGGTGTTAGAAATAAATTCTTTCACCTTACCTTTTTGAATCCATACAAATTTGATCCCATGAGTGAATTTCTTTCTAGTTGGACAAGTGTGTGAAATGTGTCCATTCTTTCCACAAAAATTGCATATGGTGAAAGATGCGAATGATGTAATAATCATATCAAAATATAACTTTTTATCACCAACCAAATCATAACCAATCCCACTTTTGTTGAAACAACATCTTTGGGAACCAAGTAAAATATCAAGGTTTCTTTTTCCTTGAGTGAGTCTTGCAAGTGAGTGAGTCAATTTTCCTTTTAAAATCATTGTTTTCATATTTCAAATCTTTTGACTCTTCTTGCAGTACATTTTCATTTCCTTTTGTGACTCTTGCAAGATTCTCTTTAAGATAAACAATTTGACATTTCAAATAATCATTTTTTAGTATAAGTATTTCAGGGTTCTTTTTCAGACAACAATACTTTGAAAATCAATTTTTCAATTCAAAATATTGTTCATTAAAAGCATCTTGTAAATCATCAAAGGAGAAAGAATGAATTGAAGAGTCTTGTACTTCATCTTCATTATCTTTTGCCATGAAGCATAGATTTGCAACTCTTCATCACTATCACTATCACTTTCATCGGACTCTTCCCATACAGCTAAGAAGGCTTTCTTTTTGTATTTAAAATTCTTGGATTTCTTATGAGATTCAAGGTTGGGGCAGTCCATCTTTATATGTCCCGCCTTCTTGCATCCAATGCAAATAACATCAATCTTCTTGCTACTATCTCCTTTGTAGCTTGTCTTCCTTTGAAATCTTTTATCTCCTTGTTTCTTCAGAAAGAACTTCTTAAATCTCTTGGTGAACAATGTCATTTCCTCATCATCTTCGGAATACTCATCATCGCTAGAGCATGAGGCTTTCAAGCCAATACTTCTTTTTCCTTTACCTTCTTCCTCATCTCCTTTTACTTGGTTCATTTCATGTGTCATGAGAGATCTCATGAGCTCATCCAAAGAAAGTTTTGTCAAGTCTTTGGCTTCTTGAATGGTGGTGACCTTGGGTTCCCAAGCTTTTGGTAACCACCTAAGAATTTTTCTCACCATTTCAACATTAGTATATTCTTTACCAAGAGATTTAACACCACTTATAATATCGGTAAAGCGAGTAAAGATGGATGCAATATTTTCATCGGATTTCATCTTAAAAAGCTCATAACTATGAACAAGCATACTAATTTTGTTTTCCTTGACTTGATTCGTACCTTCATGAGCCACTTAGAGTTTATCCCAAATTTGTTTCGCAGTATCACAACCGGAAACATGATTAAATTCATTTGAATCAAGTGCACAATATAACACATTCATAGCTTTAGAATTTAAAGACATGAGCTTTAAATCAACATCATCAAAATCATTTTCATCCTTCAATGTACCTTCAACTGTCCTAGGAAATCTAGGGCCTCTAGAGATTATTCTTGATAAATCGTAATCAACGGCTTGGATATAGATTCTCATCTTTGCTTTTAAATAGTTAAAGCAAGTCCTATTAAAAAGAGGTGGTTTATTGGTTGATTGACCTTCAGCTAAAGAGGTACTAACAAGGGTTGCTATAGAAAAGAGTTAAACCTCAGTTCTGATACCAATTGAAACTTTAAGTAGCAACCCAAGAGGGGGGGTGCATTAGGTTTTAATAAAAATTAAAACTTTTCAAGATAGGTTAAGCAATATGACAGTAAGGCAAAAGAACAATGTGCCAAGATATAAGAAGAATAAAAAGAGATATAGAGTTAGAGAGATGACTCCATAATTTTAGGTGGTTCAGCCAACACTTGCCTACGTCCACCCCTAAGGCTATTGACTTCTTTGGGCTTCCTCCACTATCTATCAAATAGTAAGTACATCTTAGCTTTCGGGGTGCTAAGGAATCTTTACAAAGCGTTTTTTCGAGTTCATGTTTTACCTCTCTTCACAAATCCCAAAACTCAGGGGATTTCTTCTACTCATACGAGTAGGACCTAATGTTTACCCAACACTCAAGATGTTTGTACAGAATGGGTACGAAGAAATACAATGAATGGCTAATGCGTCAAATCCATACTTCCTAAATAATGGTGACAATCCTAATGTGACTCTTGTCTTTCAAACTATCAATGGTGAGAACTACTCAAGTTGGTGCAGATCGATGAAGATAGCCCTGAGTACAAAGAACAAACTCGCATTTGTTGATGGATCCCTTCCACAACCGAAATCTTCATCTTCCTTGTATGGAGCCTGGACACATTGCAATGACATCGTAACCTCCTGGTTACTCAATTCGATATCAAAGGATCTGGCAGATAGTGTTCTCTACATCGAGACTGCTGCTGGAATTTGGGATGACTTGACCAAAAGGTATACTCAAGGCAATGGTCCCCAGATTTTCCAGGTACAGAAATCCATTGCTTCCCTCTCTCAAGGTCAACATACAGTGACTGTGTATTTCACTTAGTTGAAAGCTCTGTGGGAAGAGATGTCCAACTATAAACATAGATCAGTTTGCACATGTAAAGCAATGACAAATATCATTGATGAACAAAATCAAGAGGCAATTATACAATTCCTTATGGGATTGAACGATTCCTATTCTCATGTGAGAGGTCAAGTGCTTCTAATGGAGCCAATGTCGAGCATTAATAAGGTGTTTTCCTTAATTGTTCAAGAGGAAATAAAATGTGACATAGCTTTACTATCATCTCAGTCTCATGAAAACACTGCGTTTTTCACACGCAATCAAGGACCTCAGCAGAATTTTAACAAGTTCAATGCTAAGTCATATCCACCAAAGAAGGATCGGCCAACCTGTAGCCATTGTGGCTTTACTGGTCATACCATGGATAAATGCTATAAATTGCATGGATATTCACCAGGTTACAAGCCACGCACCAAGCCTCTGCCATCTGTGACTTCTTTTGTTCATCAAGTATCTTCTATTGATGATTTTTTAGCACCTCTGTAGTCACTGCCTATTTCGTTTGATCAGTGCCAGCAACTCCTAGCTTTACTTCCTGCATTAGAAAACTCTAGCTTTGTTTCCACCAGCAACAATACAGACCCAGTCATGGTCAATATGGCAGGTATATCAAATGATAAATTTTTCTGTCATACTGCCTATTCTGCATCTGTTAACAATTTACATTGGATTGTTGATACCGGGGCCACTAATCACATGGTTAGTTCATTATCCATGCTTACTTCCATATCCTCAGATGTTCAAACACCTATTAAAATGCCCAATAACCATACTGTTTTAGCTACTCATATCGGCACTGTGCAGTTATCTTCTCTCATTACATTGTTGAATGTTCTTATAATTCAACATTTCTCTTTCAATCTGATCTCTGCCAGTTCTTTGATTAAACAAAATTCATGTTGTATATTGCTTCTTAACAAGTATTTATTCATTCAGGACCTACACACTTGGACCACAATTGGTTTGGCTAAAGAATCAAGAGGGTTGTATTTTTTACTTCCCGAGAAATCTGGTGTTTTTCAATGTTCTTGTGAGGTTGCAACTTCAAATAATCTTGTTGCCTTATGGCATTGTAGGCTAGGACATCCTTCTATGTCTCGTATGCATTTTTTACAAGATTCCATTGCTGATATTCGTAGCTCCAATTTTAATCATTGTACTGTTTGTCCACTGGCCAAACAACGCAAACTGCCATTTCCTCTTTCCAAATCTAAATCAACTTGTGCTTTTGAACTCATTCATTGTGATCTTTGGGGGCCTTTTTCAGTCCATGATCACAATGGTTTTCGTTTATTTCTTACTATAGTTGATGATTATACCCGCTGTACTTGGGTTTATTTGCTTCAAACTAAGCATCAAACTCAACTTCATCTTGTTTCATTTTGCCAGCTAGTTGAAACTCAATTCAATACTAAAATCAAAGCCATTAGAACTGATTTTGGCACTGAATTTAGTTTCCATGCTTACTTTCCTTCTAAAGGTGTTATACACCAACATTCTTGCATTGCCACTCCGCAACAAAATGGATGTGTTGAAAGAAAACTTCAACACTTGCTCAATGTTGCTAGGTCTATCAGATTTCAGTCTAATCTCCCTCTTACTTTCTGGTCAGATTGTATTTTGTTTGCCACTTACCTCATAAACCGACTGTCATCTCCTTTACTTGGCAACAAGTCCCCCTTTGAAATGTTGTTCAATGTCAAACCTGACTATAATCATCTTAAGGCATTCGGGTGCCTTTGCTATGTCTCCACACTTACTAGGAATAGGCATAAATTTGATCCCCGGCATCTCCTTGTGTCTTTGTTGGTTACCCATGTTGAATCAAAGGATACAAAGTTTTCAATCTCCATTCTAAACAATTTTCTATTTCCAGAAATATTGTTTTTCATGAAGGCTATTTCCCCTTTACACATCTGCCCATATCTTCCATTACAGTTAATGTTGTCCTTCCCACTGTTATTACTGACATACCCGAGTTTTCTGCTTTTCCCACGTCTCAAACTCCTGATTTTTCTATTTCTCATTCATCTTCAAATTCACCAATACCTTTTGCTATTCAGGTACCATTTTCTGATTCTACTTTGTCCATAGATTCTACAAATTTTCAACATATCCCCCATCTGCTGATTTTTCTTCTTCATCCACATTTGCAGATTCGCCTACTTTGCATACTAAGAATTCTACTTCTTGTCCTACTTTACCTTTACTCAGGGTGGGTTTGTGTTAGTAAAATTTTTGTGTTGTTAAAATTTTTTGTATTGGGTTTAGTGAAAAAGTGAAGAGAGAGATAATTGTTTATATTTTTGTAGTGAAAAGTTATGATTTGATGGGAGAGAGAGATTATATTGTAGTATTTTATTGTGAGAGGGTGAAAAATTTTGTAAAATTTTTCATGCAAACGCACCCTTAGAAAATATTCTATGACTCGAAAAACGTCATCTTACTTGGAAAACTATCACTGTCAGCTTGCTCTTAATTCTACAGCCAAATCAGTTTTGCCAAAACCCACAGATTCCCATATTGTTGGTTCTGCATATCCTTTATCATCTTGCCTTTCTTATGATAATATTTTTCCTTCCCATCGTGCTTATGTTCTTAATGTGAGTGCACAACCTAAGCCTTAGAGTTAAATAACACCTCGACTGTATGTGTCTTGCCTCCTGGTCATGAACCCATTGATTGTAAGTGGGTATATGAGCTTAAATTTCATGCGAATGGTTCCATTGAGAGGTATAAGGCACGACTTGTGGCTAAGGGCTATACACAAAAGGAGGGGTTAGACTATTTTAAGACTTTTCTCCGGTGGCAAAACTCACTACGGTTCAACTTTTACTTTTTGTTGCTGCATCTAAACAATGGCATATTCAGCAACTAGATGTGAATAATGTCTTTCTTCATGAAGATCTCCATGAAGAAATTTACATGCGGTTGCCACCAGGATTCAATCAAGAAGGGGAGAATCGGATTTGTCAACTAAATAAGTCCTTGTATGGATTAAAGCAGGCCTCTAGACAATAGTTTCTTAAATTTTCAGACTTTCTTTTGGCAAGTGGTTTTGTCCGGTCAAAGGCCGACTATACATTGTTCACCAAGAATATTGGTACTTCATTCATAGCATTATTGGTTTATGATAATCAATGAGTTTAAGGCAATCATTGATCTCAAATTCAAGATTAAAGATCTTGGTGCTTTTAAATACTTCCTTGGCTTGGAAGTTGCACACTCAGCTTCTGGTTTAAGCATCTATCAGCGAAAGTTTGTCTTGGATATATTGAATGACTCTGGATTTATTGGTGCAAAATCTGTCAACACACCTACTGAACATAATGTCAAATTAATTTGTGATGTTGGCTCTCCCTTATCTGATCCTAGTGTCTATAGGAGACTAGTACGCCGACTACTTTATCTTACCATCACAAGGCCTGATATCTCTTATGCTCTTCAGTTACTTACTCAATTCATGGACAAGCCTCACCGATCTCATATGGATGCTACCCATCGAGTTCTCAAATATCTGAAGAAATCTTCTGGAAAAGGACTTTTTTATTCTGCTCATACTCCACTTCATCTCAAGGCTTTCACTGATAGTGATTGGGCTGGTTGTGTCGATACCCGAAGATCTCTTACTGGCTTTTGTGTGTTCCTTGGAGATTCTCTAATTGCATGTAAATCAAAGAAACAAACTACATTTTCCTGTTCATTTGTCGAGGCAGAACATCGGGCCATGGCTTCCATAGCTTGTGAATTGACTTGGCTTAAGTTTTTACTTGCTAATTTATAGATTAGTCATGATCAACCAGCTTTGCTTTTCTTTGATAATCAAGTTGCCCTCCATATAGCAGCTAATCCCATATTTCACGAAAGAACTAAGCATATTGAATTAGATTGTCATCTCATTTGGGAGAAAATTCAGTTTGGGTTGCTTCGTCTTTTACATATTCGCTCACACCACCAATTGACTGATTTCTTTACGAAAGCTCTTGCCTCTGATCAGTTTCACTTCCTACTATCCAAGATGAACACTCATGATCTCTTTTGTCCATCTTGAGGGGGCATATTAGAAGTTTTACTTCTACGATCTTCTAGAAACTTTATTACTATGTTATTCTTCTGCTATTCTAGAAGTAAAGTTTGTTAGTTCAGTCGATGGTGAGCTGGACATAGAATTCGTTATTCCGTTTGCAGTCTTTACGTGTATAAAAGATGTGTACTATCATCAGTAAAGTTAAGTAATTCATTCTTCACATTTCTTACGTCTCGCTGCCTTCTCTCTTACTCTGTTCTTTCCCAACTACCAAAACCACAAATTCAACATTTGACAGGAGATGTAGACTGAGTTTCACTGGAGCACGCATCGCTGGAATTTGTTACTGGTAACAATTCCCCAACATTAATAACCCTTCCCTTGCATGTCAACTTATTGTTGTTTTGTCAACATGATTATTTTGTTTTTTCTTGTTTTGAATAAATAATTTTTCATTTCTAGTCGAACCACAGGTGGGCGCGGCTGAGGGGTAGGGGCTACTAGACGAGCTATAGAAGGTAAACGGCCCCATGGACGAATCCATGGGTAGGTTGGTTTGTCATTATCAAGATAACTTGTGCTAATTGCTCGAAGAGAACAGTTACAGACATTTTGTTTCTAATTCCGCTCTTCATGCTGGTTGAAGATTGACGGAAGACTCTACAATCTCAAGAAGGAGGTGACTGTGCAAGATTCAAGACACCGAAATACACTTGCTGAGGTTACTTTAAAGGCATAAATTTTTTTGTGAATTGAATCTGAAAATAGAGTTGCATCCGATAGATGCATGCATCTTGGTTTGTTTTTCAGTTGGAGAAAGGGGCAGATGGGTTGTTTGACAGCTTTGCTAGGTTAGATTCCTGTATTTCAAGTGTTGGTCAGACTGCTGCAAAGATAGGAGATCATTTGCAGGTAAAGTTGGCATATGCTTTTGATACTCGTGGTAAATATAATATGATCACCATCTACGTTGAAACTTTATTCGGTTCTCTTTTCATTTGTATGGCATTTTCTTGTCAGAGTGCAGATAGTGAGAGAGAAACTGTTAGTCAAACAATAGAGCTCATAAAGGTATTCTCAATTAGTGATTCAATTTATGATACCCTTTGTTTAGGATGCCTAACTCCTTGTTATTAACTTAATCCCTGCAGTACTTGATGGAGTTCAATAGCAGCCTAGGAGACCTAATGGAACTTTCACCTTTATTTTCTGATGACAGTCGTGTCGCTGAAGCTGCTTCGATTGCACAAAAATTGCGTAAGATGGCCTTACTCATCCATAGAGCTGTATTATCATAAGTTTTCATGAGCCAACTTCTTATCGATTCGCATAAACATGATGCAGTTCTCTGCCAAGTTTCGTTGCAATAATTAATGGTTGGGCCATTTGAGATAAAGCAAATATCCATTTTCAAAAGCCTTAGGGTAATTTTGTTGGAAGGGACTTTAATGGAAGCATGAGAAAAAACCAATTCAGCCTCTTTGTGAAATTACGGTGAGACAGCAGACTGTTGAAAAGTACAGTCATCTGGCCAAATTGACAGAGTATGTATAGGATCTTGAACCGGGGAAAAACAGAGGATTTTATGGCTGCAGCCAAAGTGTTCCTTGTTCTTATCAGCCTCTTCAACCAGTCAACCAAGAGTCAAGCATAGACCAGCCGCAAAGCCAAGATTTTGGCTTTTCTCGGCAACCCTATAGTATACTTCGCCGATAGTTGCACCAGCTTGAACCCATGCTGTCCTACTCTCTGCATCAACACTGATTGATCGAAGATTTATCAGATCAATTATTACAAATGGCACATCAGAAACATAAGAAAGACCCTCATAGTCATGACCGCCGCTTCTAACTCTTATTTGCATGCCATGTTTTTGGGAGCAAATAATGGCTTCTTGAATGTGGGAGGCGTGCAATGGGGTGACAATGACCAGGGGTTTCGGGGTAGCAGGCGTTGAGAACCTGGGGTTTTGTAGCGAGAATTGCAGGACAGACATATACGAGGAGTTGGCTGGGGTGTAAATGACTTTGGAAATTGAGGTGGAGTTGTCAGACTGGAGGTCTGTCAGGCACTGAAGAAAATTTTCATGCGTATGAACCGAAGTTGCACACCAAAATGAGAAAACAAGGGGGAAAACAAACAGAAACGTTGAAGAGATTGCAGACTTCATGCTTGTTTACATTTCTTCGCTCGGACAGTATAGGAGCCCATAATATATAATGTTAATTTGGTGCTGGTTGCTTGTTGAAGACTCAGAGACGTGAGGGTTTAGTTTACCCACGTGAAAACTAAATCGATCAAAACACAGAAAATTCCAACATTATGATCTAGAAGAGCGCAAATTGCCTGGCAGTTGACAATTTAAGATTTTTTGTTTGACTTATATTCCTCAAGTTGATGAGTACTCGATCATATCTCAAACTGCACGACTGGTTGGTCAAATTTTGCTCATTGTCTGTCACACATCTAGTGGAGAAGGAAAGGATCACGGACATATAAGTCTTCTGAAGAAGCAATGGATTTGTGGATAATATATGAATGTATTGGGACTTTTTCTCTATGAAGCTGCTTTAAAATGCTTGGAGGCGCATGACATACATTTATTTGCCCAGTCAATGGATCTGAAATTTCATCAAATATTTTCCGTCGGTTGTTCGATAGAATTGGCTAGTCCTGTCCCCTTGCGTGCCGTGCTCCATCAGTTATCTTCAACTTCAGAAGAGAAATTCAAGTACGAAATAAATAAGTCAACAAACTTACTGTTTCCTTTTAATTTCCTACATATTTCCAGTTCGGATCAGTCCATTTCGACTTCACAATCTTTTCTCTTACAGATGTTATCCATATAAAACGTTTGAAAAAGATTGTTAAGTCGAAATGTCTTTTCCCTCCGAAACACACGAATATATATCCAAGGGCAACTGGGAGAGAAAAACAACAATAGAGTTAGTTACATAATCATATTGTTATGGCCCTATAACTTATGTGAACCCACAGGATTGAAACCTCTTGAACTCAGGGACAATTTGAATAAAAACACAAGAACACCAACAAATCAAGCCAAGGAACAAATCTTGACCCGTTGAAATCTTGTTCCAAGAACCAAGATTATAGTTAATCTTGACGCGTTGAAATCTAGCTTCAAGAACCAAGATTGAAGTTAGAACACCACAACCAAGAATCTTTGATAAATTCTTTAGTTCACTCAAGAACTAGAAGAGAAACTCTTTCTCAGACAAAATTATACTTAACTTTTTTGATGTCTCAAAGTAATACATAGAAGCTCCTAAATGTAGTAGGAAGTTTGAACAAGTCTCTTATTTCTAAGCAATGTGGGACAATATGGATTAGCCCCTAAGTGAACAGTACCCACTTGAACAGTAACACAAAACTCTCAAACAAAAACTATCTCCAAAATTAAAAGCAATCACCCAACAAATTAAATAAGTCCAACAAGCCCACAAATAGGAATCCTAAACATTAGGTCCAAAACATTAGGTTGTGCCTCCCTCTGTAGCTTGTATCACATGAAGTATGATTGATTCTTCTTCTTGTGATCTCATCTTGAACGGTGGAGTCTTGTACAGTAAATTGGCATACTCGGTCCAAGTAGATTGCACCAATCCTTGCATAGCTTCTTTAATATTCTTTGCTCTTGATATTGTGATTGACTCTTCTGGAACTTGCAATGGATCTCTGAGACTCTGTCCACCTTGGTGCGCGCCCATCAATAGTGCTTGGGGTTAGGCCTAACACTATTCACACTTGTTAAACTTAACTTGCACTTGGTTAGGCTCGTCAAGTTGGGGGCAATCGGCGACTGGGGTTAGGCCTGGAAGTTTGGGCTAGCAGAGGAGGTTTGGTGCTCGGGGTTATGTCTGACATCTCATCTACTTTGTTAGAGGTTCATCATTAGGTTAAGCCGTCTTTATTCCACAATCGAGTTCTAGGTTTGTTTCGGGTGTTAGCCCATTCGAGCTCAGGCTTGCGTATCTATCTTTTCATCCACCTTCCAACCATATTTCTTTTAATTTATCTTTCGGTAAATTCAAAATACCAAAAATTTCTTTCTTTATTTTTAATCTGATACTTGAGCTATATTGCTCTTGAGTTCCTTACTTGGTTGGCCAAGGAGTATCAATTTGAGGTTTGGGGAGTATAGGAGTACTCACAAGTCCTTACTTGTTAGGGAGATAGGCATTGGTGAGGGGTCTAGGCCGGGGTCCCTATCACCGAGTCCAAGGGCCGGGTGAATATTGGGTGTCAATGTATTAATCAAGAAGAGGGAAGATATTGGAATGGGTTATTGCCTCTCCTTCGATGCGAAATGCTTTTTCTTAAGCTTACTTTCAACATCATGAAGGCCTAATCATACTAAATTGGCTAATTTGAGGGGAAGTGGATTAATGGGTATGAGGTTGAGTGAGCAAGGTGAAATATTGGAAATGCTCGAAGATATATAGGTGGTGTTTGTTTGTGGAAATATTGGGGTTTTGGAAATTTTGGGTATAGGGGTTTGTGAAAAAGTATAATATTTTATGGAAAAGTGAGGAGAGAGAAGATTTAATTGAATAATATAATATTATTTTATAATTTAATGAGGAGAAAAATTATTTTATGATTGTTTGGAAATATTGAGGGGTGGAATAATTGGGAAACAAACGCCCCCATAGGAATGGGAATAATATGTGGAGGAGAGAGATAAAACTTTGTGGATGGGATCAGTAAATAAGCCCTTTGTGGGTAAATATAAGATTTAAGCCTCTTTTTGTTTTTTCATAGTTCTCATACTTATTTATACATGTTGTTACATAATATATATAATATTTCAATATCAACTCAACTATGATAGTTCTTGTTCTTTTTTGAGCTGGTCCTTACTGCTCAAATGTAAGTGGGGCGAAGCATTAGACTCGAATAGACTTGACCCAATTGAAAAAAAATATTGTTCGGAGTGAAAGTGAAACAATAAATCTCAGACACTTGAACTGACAAATATTTGCATAAGCAATGTGTTATTGACTTGTGTTAAGTGGGTAATTGGGTCTTGGATGCCTGAGTCTGTACCGGGAACCAAAAGATAAAATTGTTATCTTCTAACCCCTTAAGAATGTGCTAGGGACTGTTACTGATGGGCACCAAGGTGGACAAAGTCTCATAGATCCATTGTAAGTTTCAGAAGGGCCAATCACAAGATCAAGAACAAAGAAGATTAAGTAAGCTATGCGAGGATTGATGCAATCTACTTGGACCAAGTATGCCATTACTGAACAAGACTTCACCGTTCAAGATGGGATCACAAGAAGAATAACCAATCCTACTTAATGTGATATAAGCTACAAAGGGAGGCACAACCTAATGTTTAGGTTTCATATTTCTGGGCTTGTTGGGCTTTTTTAATTTGTTGGGTTATTGCTTTTAAATTATGGAGATAGTTTTAGTTTAAGGGTTACTATTCACTTAGGGGCTAGTCCATGTTGTCCCACATTGCTTAGAAATAAAGGACTTGTTGAAACCTCCTCCTATATTTAGGAGATTCTATGTATTGTTTTTGAGACATAAAAAAAAGCTAGTATAATTTTCTCTGAGAAAGAGTTTCTCATCTAGTTCTTGAGTGAACTAAAGAACTTATCAAGGATTCTTCCTTGTGGTGTTCCAACTTCAATCTTGGTTCTTGAAGCAAGATTTCAATGGGTCAAGATTATAACTATAATCTTGGTTCTTGAAACAAGATTTCAACAGGTCAAGATTTGTTTCTTGGCTTGATTTGTTGGTCTTCTTGGGTTTTTTTCAAATTTTTCATGGGTTCAAGGCTTTTCAATCATGCGGGTTCACATCAACTATAGCACCCAAGCTAGCCCAAGTGTCAGGCCTAACCCGAACACCAAAGATAAATGCACAAAGGCCAAAAAGCACCATTGGAGACTTCTGTTCAATTTGATAAATATTCAATGGATGTCTTACAATGGGTGTCATAAAGGTTTATTTATACTACCCCATGGGCTTGGGCGGCAAGGGTTTTTCCTTGTAGAGGAAGAGGCTTGATTTCCACACAATCAATCAACTAGGATCCTATTGAGGTTAGAAATGAAAGATCTTGGAGAGATCTTGCCTTTTTCCTCAAAACTAGCCAAATAAAGAACAAAACAATCAAAGATTGATTGTCCATTTATTTAGCACATGTGGCCTGCCATAAGCTTCCATATAAGGAGCTAACCCTAATTGCCACATGCTCTAAAATCTTCTAATGTCAACCAAGGATCAATCTTTTCAAATAGGGACCAATATTGTTTCCTTAATTGACTCTCACCAACATGGTAATTTTTTAGAATCAAAAGTAATAAGATAACTCCCCTAAAATAAGGGGATTCGGCCATATAGGGATCCCATATGTTGTTTCCGTTATATGGCACCTCCTAGCCACTTATGGTGGTTGCCCCTGTCGTGTTCCGCTGCCGCTCCACCATCTTGTAGAGTGGTTATTTCAAAATGATCCCTAAGTCTTCCTGAGTCTTTTGAGACCAACCTCCTATGCACTTCTCCGTGTGCCGCCTTGTCCAGTGGTCGTGTGGTAGTCCTACCAATTAACTCCACTTGGCCTCGAGATCTTCCTTGAATCAAATCCCCATGCACTATTGGTTGCACTATCGTGGCTGGTGGCCATGAGATGGTGTTATTAATGTGCTCCACTAAGCTCCAGGAATCTCCTTGCATCAGCTCCCAATGCACCTTTGGTTGGGCTGCCACGAATGATGATCTTGTAGTGGCACCTTCATTGTGCTTCTTCAACCCTCCTGAATCATCTAGCATTAAATTTCCATATGCCTTTGTTAAGCCATGCCGATGCTCGTGTCTGTGGTTAATTATGAATGAGGGCATTGACCACGACAAGTTGCCCAAAGGAATGTATGAGCAAGTCTCTCCACACCTAAGGCCTTGTCAAGCATGCTTGTAAGCCTTGCTATCATGGGGCCTCTAATGGAGTTCCTGTCACTCGGCCTCATGTGAATGTTTTCTGGGAACCCCATGAGTTGAGCAAAGCCTTCGGTTAAAGGATACGAAGGCAGAGATGAGTAATAAGAAGGTTGCTGCCAACAAGAACTTTGGTCTCATATTGCCTGTGAGGGGAATATTTGAAGGAGTCAACAAGCCACGGGATAGCTTGGAGAATATGTGTATATATGAGGGGTCAATTCTCATGGCCACAGTGCTCTAGCTAGGTTGCTTCTTGGCCAAAACGAGGAAGAAAATTAAAAAAAAAACACATAAAGATAAAGAATAATAGGGAAACTTAAAAACTCATATACATGTCAATTACACTACAACAAATTTGACTGAAAATTTCCACCAAAAAACAAACTCTCAAACTCTCACAAAAAGTCTCAATATCGCATTCTCATTTTCTACCATGGAATTCTTCATTTCTAGCATCTACACGCGTCAGGTAATTATTTTAATCGCGATTTTAACCGATTAAACTTTGTTTTTTTACCATGTCAATTATACTACAACAAATTTGACTAAAAATTTCCGCCAAAAAACAAACTCTCAAACTCTCACAAAAAGTCTCAATATCGCATTCTCATTTTCTACCATGGAATTCTTCGTTTCTAGCATCTACACGCGTCAGGTAATTATTTTAATCGCGATTTTAACCGATTAAACTGTGTTTTTTTTGTAAGTTTTTATCATTTGTTTTTCGTTTATATATTTTGATTGTAATATGCTAGACAAGTTGAATAATCACTACATTTTGATGAATGTAGATGTTTAGAGTTAGTTTAGGGGTGCGTTTGCACCAAAAATATCACAATATTTTTCACCAACTTACAATAAAATATTACAATATAATCTCTCTCTCCTATAAAAAATATAAAATTTTTTAAAAAATATAAAAAATTACTTCTCTCTTCACTTTTTCACTAAACCCAATACCAACACAAAACCCAATACCAAAAATTTTTCAATACAAACACAACCTAGGAGTGTTTGATGTTGTTTTGAATGTAAAAAATTGGTTGTATTTGGTTTTGAAAAATTGCAGAGTCAACTCGACCATTTTCGTTTATGAGATACAGTGGACAAACGTTCTATAATAACGTTTAGACGTTGTATCTCAAATGCACTATTTGATATTATATCGAAAGATTTTTGTATACCGTTCAAACATTTGATTGGACACGTCGTATGGTAATACAAGTGTGAATGATAGATATTCATGCATGCTATGAAACTGTGCGTTTAACGGATTATGTTCGAACTGTTGTGAACAGACGTTTGAACAGTTTGCATAAGTGTGTGTTTAAAATTAAGCGTTCGATTTACCCTTTTATGCCTTTGTTTTCCATTTTAACGGATTTCATCTTTTTTAGATTAAAAGAAAATGACGAAGCATGCCAGAGCTTCTTCCTCTTAGACTCCAGAGGTCAAACTTGCGTCCTTGGAGGACAATCGACATCAGATTTCTCATTGCCAAGTGGTGGTGTACTATTCATGGGCGGAAGGAGGGTGAGCGAAGGGTGTCGGTTGACACCCTTGGCTCTCGCAAAAAAAAAATTATATGTATATTTTTTAAAAAACTAGAAGATGGCTTAGCCCAGGCCAACTTCATATGATCCTCATTAGGATCCTGAACGGCCTGGGCCCGATCCCCTTCAATTTGTGTAGTTGATTTATGGGTTGAAAAACTTATAAGAATGGGGGTTTTGAGATTACTTCTTTGGGTGAATCTCGCTGATAATAAGGATATACTATTTTTTTTTGCATTCTTTTGGTTCTTCTACCTTATTGTTCTGCTATTCGAATAGGTTATGCACTTCGTATTTTTTTCAATCTATTTATCGGGCAATAATATTATCCTTATTTTGCTGGTTTTTTCTATTCCTCTATGCGTGTCAGTTAGTGATAATTGGATTTTACGTTCAATTATTTGCGTCATGCATTAAATAACTAACCATAAATATAGAAAACAGGATCTTGTAGATCTGCCTCAGAGGAGAATTTACATAAGCCTCAAGAATTTAGTCAAAATATGCCTGGAATAGCACTAAAATTCACAGCCAATTGTTTTGGGTTTTAAGTGAGAACCTACCGTTTAGCCCAAGTAGCTGGGCAGATGACACACTAGAAACATTTTTTGCACATAAGTGATTGCACATCTTTCCTTGAGACTTATTGCCTCTTATGAACTAGCGATAAATAGTGGGACTTTAATGATATCATTTCAGCATTGCTAGGTCAATGCAACTAACAATTTTAATACATATAAATTGATCAGGTCTTTGTATTTTATTTGATAGTATTTATATAGTAGGTTAAAGTATGATTTGTTACCTTTGAAACTAGAACTGCACAGAATTTTGTGATCATCAATTCACATGTTAGAATAGCTGAAAAATTTGAAAGCAGTAAAATTTGCCCTGCATATCAATGAACATCAAAAGAAAGGGCTTGGGGATGAAAAACGGAAAAAAAATGCAATAGTTAATATGGTTTTGTAATTTATTGTTGGTATATATTCACTGCTTTGACATGTATGTTTGATTAATTACTGATAGATATCTCATTGCTTGGAGCTCTTCCTTGTTTGGTTAATCACGAAGTTATTTTACAATGTTTTCGGAGTATGCAGTCTCGTAGGATCCAATTGTCACCTCTCAGTATCAGTAAATAGTACGGTACGTGTATTTTAGTACTTTTAATATTTTTAATTCTTAATTCTTAATTTTTGATATTTTAACTCTTAAAATATTTTTTTGCATTACGCAGTAATTTTTTTTTGTAATTTTTCCTTCCGAATTCGAGCCTTTCAATTGGATTACTGATTGGTACTGTTCACCAGGTTGGACCCGACAGCTCTCTTGGGTCGGCGTCTCGTACTTCGTGCTTGTGCAGGAATTCAATCAACGCAGCATGGGTAGATGTCGATATTGACACGAACGACTGGGAGGTTGACGTCTAGAAAATTTGTTTCAGATTTTTCCCTAACATCATTGCATAGTACTTGGGCATTCAAAGGCTGGAGGGGTCCGATCCTGTGATGGACCCTGCTGAGGTGTTATGTAGCGAGGAGGTGTTCTGCATGCTGACAGGGCAAGATTAGTAACTGGTTCGATCATTCGTGAGCCAGTGACACCTGACTGGCTTCTGGCGCATGCTGCTGCACATAGTATTCGTTTATAACATTTACTTGAGGCATCATCACAAAGAACAAAGAGTACACAACCCACTTAGCATGACTCATGTTGATGGTCGAGCATCTGAAGCCAGTCCATCTCCCACTTTATATGTTCTGGGCAATCCGAACAGGGGCTCAATCTTACATTGTGATATAGTATCGGAGGAGTTAGATCAAATTTGATATAGTCTTACATTGTACTCCCAAACCTAATCAAAAGACAATTACCCCAATCTTTAATTTTACTTGAAAATCCAAATGCCCCTCTTTTATTTTATTCATTGCACGATAGATCAATAACACATTCAATTCACATAAGGAATCTATTACACATCCAGTAGAAAAGACATTACACAAGTACCAGCATCTAGCTATAAGCTCTTAACTGCAACCAAAGCAATTCACAACTAGCAAAAGAGAGCCACTTTTCAATAGATGGAAGACTAACCTGAAGGCGAGCAGTAATGCGGGTGAGCGGCGTTGTGGCTTCTGTTCGCAAAAGGGTTGGCCAACGCATGGAAGCACTGAGAGTGGAGTGTACGCTACAACGAATGGCCTTTGAACGTGGATGGTGAGCCCTATGTGAGCTGTCCATCAAGGGTCGATTACACCCAGTCAGTCGATTGCCCTCATCTCCTCCTACACGGGATGACAAGGATTTGATTTCACGGGCTGTTTTGGTCAAACGGGGAATTGATTCGCACAGCCTTCCTCTGTCAAACCATACTGATTTTGGTGAGAAGCTTGGGTGCGTTGCAAAGGGGTCTGCGATTCAGGTAGGGCTGACTGAACAAAACCGGACCGCAGATTAGACCGGACCGGATTTGCGGTCTGGTCCGGTCTTAATTTTAAAAAAGCGGTCCGATCCGGTTTATACATTTTTGAAATGCGGTCCGGACCGGACCGGACCGCATTTCATAACTTTTTTTTAATTTTTTAAAAAATAATGTCGCGCAGTGCGGAGCCTGCACTACGCCCGCACTGCGCTCTTCGAAATTTTTTTAAAAAGAAAAAGAATTTAAATACGATCTTAAGTGATCCAGACCAGACCGCATTTCATAAAACCGGTCCGGTCGTTTAATATTGGAGGACCGGAAATGCGGTCCGAAAACCGGACCGCATTTCTGGTTTTTCACCCCTAGATTCGGGTGCAAGAGATGAGCCAGGGTGTAGGGGGAAGAAGCCAAGGGAAATGACCGTTGCACATCCAGACGACGACGTTTCATAATTGGGCCAGGGCTGAAACTGCGAAAGCAACGGCTTACTGCCTCTGTGAGGACGTACTGTAGGTGATAGTACAACATGTCTGCACAGCTAGGGGGAATGTCTTTGTTGCCCTTCGTGAATGATCAAACTAGAGTTGACGGAGATATGCAATATTGTAATTTCGAAGGAAAATAATGTCAAACGGACAGAAATGTCCACAGTTCCAATTCAAGGGATAGAGTATCGGAGGAGTTGGATCAAATTAGTCTTACATTATACTCTCAAATCTAACCAAAAGACAATAATTACCCCAATCTTTAATTTTACTTAAAAATCCAAATGCCCCTCTTTTTATTTAATCCAACACATTCAATTCACGTAAAGAATATGTACAAGTACCTGCGTCTAGTTATAAGCTCTAAATAGATTCTTAAAATGCTTCATCGGTTTTTCCCCATCTGGACTCAATTCATGAAATGGGCCTTTTGCACGGAACAAGGATTTTGTATATTTATCATACTGTATAAACTGCTGCTTGCTTAGGAAAAAAGCAAAAAGAGTATAAGCTGCTGTTTTGATGAACCTCTGTTCTAGATCTCTCTCTCATTCTGCGTGGGTGATTAGCATGGGAAGGAGACGAAAGGTTTTTAGGGAGCGGAAAAGGGACAAAGAAGTAGCCTTTACATCTTGACAACTTTGAAATGTTACCATGGACTGTCTCCGCCTGTGTTGGTGGTGTATGCAAATGTCAACACTTTATTAAAATAAGACATTATGATTGTTAAATGCAGAAATTAAACCATTTGTTTTCACAACCTCATCAACTTTGACGAATCAAGCAAGATTTTCTGCAATTCTTTGTTTGAATTGCATGTGTTGCCAGCATACTACATAGTAGGGAAACAAGCCCAAAAACTCCACCAATTGAAGGAAAAAGTTTTCAACAAATGTTTTCACTCTTATTAGAAGTCTGCAAAAAGGAAAACTACATCAAATGCTCAAACAGAACAAATCAAATTTCCGGATCAATATTGATCTTGCAAAAGAATGGATTTTTCAATCTCACTATGTACCCCACAAATAACTCAGTATGACGATCAACAAATCGAATAAAGAATTCATCTCCCACCTCTTTTTCAGCTGACTTGATTTCTTTTTCAGCAGCTCTTACTGGCCTTGTACCGATGCAGAACCCTCCTCTTCTTGCTGGACGTGTTCTCGATCGTCAGGACAACTTTCCCGGGTTCATTGGCTTTGAAAGTGTTGCGGATAGGTCCTTCTTGAGAGGACATCTTCTTTGTCTTCTGGACAATGATGGTGTAAGACCCCTCATCGACCGGAACGAATTCCTCCTTATAGCTCACTTCCCAGCCCAAAACAGTCAGGTCCCAGACCAATGTGATTCCAACCTGTTACCGTCAGACACCATCTCAGTTCTGCCGAAGTTCCTAAAGCAACAAATTAATCAACATTAAAAAGGAAGAATTATTTGGTACCTCTAATGCCGGGATCTCAATGGTTTCAGTCGATCCAGCCTTGACGAAGAGCTCTGAAGCCGCTCCATCTTTACCGGAGAACTCGTCTTCGTTCCCCCTCTTGAAGCCACCATAGTGATCGGGGATCTCCTCTACTGGAATGTACCTGAATGGAAACAATTCGCTTAATTTTTCAGCATCTGATGGCTAGCCGGTGAGACTTCAATGTACGCGTGATACTAGAAAGAACTAAAAATACTTACTTGAGCAGGGTCTCAGTGACCTTGGCCGGGCGAGCAACCACGAACTTGCTCTTGGTTCTTTGGGTTAAGAAAGGAGATATAAGGGCATTCAGAGCATAGTACCAGAGAGGAACATTTATGAAGATCTGCGACCAAACTCATTTAAGAATCCATCCATTAATGTCACAGAGACAGAACATGACCAAGAAACAGGGTCTAGTAGTAAATCATACAGAAACCAAGAAATCGGTATTCCTAAATATGGTAAAACATATAAAGCGTTACGGAAACTAACATTTTTTGCAACGAGTTCCGGGTAGTTGTCCTGAAGAATCCCAATTGCTTGCTTTGTGGCAATCCGAAGCTCCTTCTTGGCGGGTCCGGGGGACCTCTTAAGATCGTTGATATGGAGCAAGGAAGAGGCGCCTCCCGGCTTCAGATCGAGCTTCTGAATGCCCTCCTCCATCAACTGGCATCTCCACCTCAGGAACTGACGGCGTTTCTCATCGGTTCCAAATGTCTTCTGATAGAGCTCCTCGCTCTCAAACACACCGAATACGTTGTAGCAAACCGGGTGGCCTTCCCGATCAACGCCACTCATGTAAGCCGCGGAGCTTAGTTCCGCGCAAAAGTCCTCATCCAAGATCGAATCGATCTTGGCCTCCTTCCTCCACTGAAGTGTCTTCTTGAGCATCTCAAAGGCATCAGTGACCTTGAACTCCCTAGCCCTCAAGAACTTCAGTAGGACTACGTCGGTACCCTCGGTGCCTCCACTAGGTAGAAGGGGGACTCCCCAAAGGGAAATATCTGTGTTTATTTCAACGAATTTTTCTTCAGCACTTACATCGGTTTTATTCTCTTCCTCGGATTCTTGCGCTGCTTTTTCCTTTTCATCACCTTCCTCTTTCGCCTCTTTCTCTTCTGCTACCAGTTTTTCATCTGTCTTTTTTGGAGACTCTTCCTTGTAGAGATCGTTTCCGCGGATGGCTTCTTCGAGCTTCTCTTTCAGCTCATTTAATGCCTTCCTCTCAAAGTCCTTAAGATCAGAGAGAAAGTTACTCTCTTCCCTATAAGAAGAGCTCTTCTCCACTGTTCTGGGCTTGGATTCATCCACATCTTTCACCTTGTCATCTCCTGGGACAATTTTCTCAGTCTCATTGGCAACCTTCTCAGTCTCTTCCTGATGACCAACAGTAACAACCTCGGCCATGCTGGTACCTTCAGTGTTAACCTCAACAGTCATGGTTGCTGGACGACACATAAGCAAGCAACAAGGAGAACTGTTAAATAAAACAAGAATTCTGGAAGGAATATTACCATGAAAAAGGGAGAACGGAGAAAAGAAAAACTCACCTGAATTTTTGTCGCTTTAAGCTCCTGATTCTCCTTCACACTTCTATCTGTGGTGTTTGCAAGTTCCGAGCTGTGTGCTTCGCCTAGTTATGGGAGAAAGAGTGAGGAGGCATCTGTAACGGTTATATATTTTTGGAACTCGCAGAAGAAAGGAGCCCACCAACGGTCACTTACCTGTAGCCACCCACATCGAAGATTGGAATATGGAGCGGTTGGGGATTCCTTTCCCAAGGATTTTGCTCGCCTGGAGGCCAGCAAATTTTGGCGTGGGAGAATCGTTTTGGGCCCACTGCTACATTAGGAAGATGGGAGATATTGATCATCCTACGCGCTCTCAGTCCCAATGATTTTAACAAACTTTCTGAAGTGAGGCCGACCAAACATGGCTAATTAAATGCTCACGAGAATAATTATAGCAATCATTTAAATGTAGTTTATCTTTGGATTACTGTCTTCCCAATTCTATATTCGAATTGTAACGCTCATCTTGGGGCGTTTATTTTTTGAAATTTTAGAGAATATTTTCAAAATTTTAAGAATTTGTGAAACATACGCCCCCTTATACTATTTAAAACTGTACTTTTAAAGTTTCAAGCATGGTGGTGCAGTTTACTGTGGATTACGGTGTCCAAAACTTTACTGAGGACTTTTAAATAGTGTGAGGCTTGTCTCTAGTAATTAATGTAATTTGAGTAGGGTAATGTAGAGAGTCCAGATTCGTTCTTTATTTTATGGCATGTTCCTTTTCAAAATATTTGTAAGTTGTTGAATATTTTGAGAATTTTTAGGTGATGTTAAAGTTGTATTGGAATGCGTGTAGAAATTGTTAAAAAAGGTAATAAAGTGTTGTATTAGAATACGTGTGTTTTGTGATATTTAGATTGTAAAAAAAATAAGATCTAAATCCTAAAAAATTTTAGGAATCGAACATGCCCTTAATCTTCTATCTTGTTAATAGAATCATGATCCGCTCTAATTTATTCTTTAATTCAGATTTGAAAAAGACATAACATTTATTGAATCTTTATAGAGATTTGGAATCCTCAGTCTGGCAATTAATGTGTAGAATGTTTTAAAGCACACAGTTTGTGCTTATATCTCTCTGAATTTGATCAAAATATTTGAGATACTCTTAGTTTATATGTTGTCTCTCTTCCTGATTTTTTTAATCTAGTAAAAATATTAAATGATTCATTATTGGACCAACCAAATTATTAGCAATAATTAAAACACGTAACTTTTTGTCTGTTTTTTCATTAATAATGATATTTAAAAGTTAAAAGTTTTGCCTTGACTAGCACATTAATTGGCTGATACAGTTCCCTCAAAACAAACCATTGCACAGCACATGCTCATCTCGCCACTTAGGTTGAGGACTCGGGTTAATAATGAGGTCATTTTACCCATTTTCAAAAGGATCTTATTGAGGACAAAAGAAAAAATAGGAAATGTTTAACCTTTTTTAAATCATTAAAAATTATTTTCTCTCGAATATACGGAATACGGTCATGCTGCTGCCGTGGCCAGGAGAGGAAATACAAGAGTCAAGAAATTAATCGTACTAGGGGGACAAAGAAGAATTTTTGGTATGAGAGGTATTTAAATTACATGGACTACCCTCAACCATAGTGTCAGACAGATTCAATTTTCACAAGCAAGTTATAGCAGGAGTTATTCAAATTACAAAAGGTCAAACTACACCATAACACCGCATATCACTCTCATACAGATGGGCAAACAGAGGTAGTGAACAAATGCATTGAAGGGTACTTAAGATGTATGATCAAAGATAAACCTAAGGGCTAGATTCAATGGATGGCATTAGCACAATGGAATTATAATACCAGCGTGCAGTTTTCAACCAAGCTCGCACCTTTTGAAGCAGTTTTCGGTTACTTACCCCCTGATTCCCTACCTATGAATCGGGGACTATTGTAGTGGCTACAGTGGATGACGCATTGAAGAACTGGGATCAGACCTTATCCTTGCTTCGGGAGAACCTCGCCAAAGCATAAAATTGTATGAAGAAATACTCTGATCTCAAATGAAAAGAAAAAGAATTTCAGGAAGGGGATCTCATTTACTTACGTCTCCAGCCTTATCACCAACTCGCAGTGAAGCAACGTCATAATATGAAGTGTTGTTGCGTACCATTTGTCTTTACCCTCCGGATCTTCAATCCACTCGGGCTTCCATGTGTCCCAGTTGAAGCTTCACCTTGGATCTCACGTCACTCCCTTCACTGGTTTGCCTGCGGTTGACGTACAGGGTTCCTTCTGCCTTGAACCCATCAATGTCTTAGATCGGCGCATGCGACGTTGTGGTTCTCATGCAACTACTGAGCTTCTGATCTAGTGGCATGGTCAGTCGCCCGGTGTTGCCACTTGAGAGTGACTATATCAGCTCCAAAAAGATTTTCATCACCTTGTGGACAAGGTGATTTGAAGGGGGAGTTTGTAAGAGTCGAAGGAGGAGAGAAAGATGCTGGGAGTTATAGAGGAAGACATGATGCGGCTAAGTGGTCAAGGTCAGCATGGTCTTTTACCGAATAGTGGGTTGGGCTGGACTTTAGTGTTCAGTTGGGCCTAGGTTATGTTAGCTCGGTTGTTAGTTGGATAATGGCCAGCGTTTGTTTGCTTGTGCTTTCTGTTATTTACGTTGGACCTTAAGGCTTAGTTAGTAGAATAGCCCAAATAAGTTAAGGGAGGCAGTTATAGGGAGAAGAAGTGTTCCTGTAAGGGCATCGAAGATCAGAATTCTGTAACTGTTTGGTAGGAAGTTTGCCACCTCTAATCGGCCTTATTTTACATTTCTTGTGATTCAACAAACTACTGTAATAGTGTATCCTTCAATCTAGTAAACTGTTACAAGAGGACAGCCATGTGGTTGTTTTGTGTGATGTGCATAAGTTTAATGAGGCCACAATTAAGATATGCTAAAAAGGAATTAGCATATTCTATGCATGCAATTCAATCATGAGACAACATCACCAAAAAATAAAGAACTGAAATGAAAATATATAACATGCTGTACGTGCAAAATGCTCGATGATGGAATCTAAACATATGACCACGTTAAGATTTAAACATGTGAGAAACGAATAATTATTTTAGGAATGCTTGTGATGAATTAAAGGTAGTTTATTGAATACTTTAGTATAAGTACTATTTGTTTGTTTGACCCTTAATTAAAAGAAAAAAAAAATAGTCATTTTGTGTTCCCAAAGTATAGTGTGTCAATATGTCATTGGGTCTAAATTTTCAATATCATCACATTGCATGTTAAGTTACAAAAACCCATCAAGAGGAAACTTCATATATAGTACGCCTCGTATTATGAGCAAAAATCAAACAACTTACCATAATTTTTATTTCATATAATTGCGATATGCCCCCCCCCCCCCATATTGTTTCAATCTAGTCAATTTATATCTACCGTCCTTCAACAGTTAACTCAAACGGAAATTTGTAAAAAAATAAAAAAATAAAAAACATGTTAAACATGATATTTATGTATTTATTTTCTAATTTTTTTATTCATTTACCATTTTTGTTAATGGATATATCGAACGGAAGCCACAGATATTGAATTAGAAAGATATGGAGTGCAAAATAAAAGTTACAGGAGTTATTTTATTTTTGCTTATAACTATGAGGCAAATTATGATATTTTTTTCATACATTAATGTCCTTAAGATTGTGTCATTTACTCATTTTAATTGTAAACTATTATTAAAGGGCAGAGGCGGAGACAAAAGGAACAGAGGGGGCCATCTCCCTCTCAAAGAATAAACAAATACTCTGTCGGAGTTAATCCCTCCACTTTCCTCCAAATATTGACCCCAAAAGGAGAAAATTTACTTTAAGAGTTAATTTTGTCGGGTTCTGTCCTTTTTCTAGATTTAAAATATAACTTTTGCCCTTTCAAAATCTCTTTCTTCAAATGTCATGAAATGAAAAAATATTCTTGCCTTTGACTGCGAAAGCTCCCACTTACCGTGTAATCTCAAAGTGCAATGACCAATGTACCTATCTTTTAAAAGAAAAATACCCGTTTGTCTTAATTCATGTTTAGTATTTGCAAGTAGAAAGATCTTTTTTAGTTCAATAAGGATGGAAGGAGTTAGATGATTCCGTTACAAAAATACATAATATTATTAATTATGTCAAATCTAATCCTCAAAGGCTTGCTCGGTTCAATAAGGCTACGACTGATACAATGTTATCTGAAAGTCATTTCTTTCAAATGGATGTTTTCACTGGTTGGAACTCGACCTATATTATGTTAGAAATGGCTGAAAAATATCTGGGAGTTTTTGAGGATATGTTGGAGGGAGATGGGAACTTAGTGATGTTTCTGAATGAAGATGGTCATGAGAGGAAGGGATTAGGGAAACCTACATTTAAAGATTGGGAGCACATTCGCCAGTTTGTTCGGTTTTTGAAAGTGTTTTATGAAGTCACCTTACGCATATCGGGGTCAGAATATGTAACTTCAAATACATTTTTTGACGAGTTGGCAAAAATTAAATTGCATTTGGAGACCTTTACCGCATCTTCTGATATTTTGCTTCGTGACATGGCTAAACTGAGGCAAAGAAAGTATGATAATTATTGGTGGGATTTGAGGAAAGTGAATAGACTTTTATTTGTAGCTCTGGTATTGGATCCTCGATTTAAACTCATCACTTTGGAGTATTGGGCTATCAATAATTTTGGGAGGGAGAAGGGCGTGGATTTCACTACCATGGTGCGAGAAACTTTAGAAACATTATTTCAGCAGTATAATGATGGTCCTGGTAGAGGTAGCATAACCCAAGCAGCACATGGTTGTGGAAGTCATAGTTCTGTAAGCGTGGATGAGATGAGCATTGAGCAAAAACTATGGAGAGGTCTTGGTAATTTTCAACAGTCTCAAAACTTGCTAGATAGTAAGTCTGAGGTTGATAGATACTTGATTGAAAATGTGGAACCCAAGGTGTTGGGTTTTGATATTTTATTGTGGTGGAAGGTGAATTCTCAGAAGTTTCAGATTCTTTCTTCTATTGCGAAGGATGTGTTGGCTATCTTAATCACTATCGTGTCATTTGAGTCCGCTTTTATCACTTCCGGTTGAGTGTTGGATTGTTTTCGCTCTTCTTTGACACGTTGTACCGTGGAGGGCCTCGTATGTGCACAAAATTCGTTGCATGCTCCACCTATGCTTGACGAAGATGACATCGAGGTGGATGATGGAGATGATCCCTTGAGTTACAGACTAGATAGAGGTACACTAGATATATATTTTATTTTGTTAATTGTCAATTGATTATTTGGTTGTCATAATAATTCGCTTATAAATATTTTTTTTGTCTTTTGTAGAGATGGAGAACTTGAGCATATGCTAAACATGATCAAGCTTGAAGTCTTGAATAGTTGGACTTTTTATTTGGCTGGTTGTCTTAATATTTCTCTGGTAAATATTTTGTTTTGTTAATTGATTATTTGATTGTCTTAATATTTCTTTTATAAATGTTTTGTTTTATTTTAATTTTTTGTAGTGATCGAGAAGCTTGGAATGTTGGATGAACAATGAAGTTTGGAATTTTAAATTTGGATGTCCTTTAATCTTTATATTTTAATTGTTTTTTAAAATTTAAAGAACATTGTAATTTAATTTAGAGTTTGCCTCTTTGAATTTGAATTATTTGATTAATGTTTACTTGTTTAGTTATTTGTATGGTTAATTGTTTGTTTAGTTGTTTTTTTGTAATTTAAATTTAGAGTTATTTGGTTGAGTTGTTTTGGAATTTAGTTCTTGTGTCTTTTACTAAATTAAAACTGCATACTGTAATTTTGGACGACATAATGTAAAACTGCAATTTTTGGGCCAATGGGCCCAAACCAAATTCGGGCCCTTTAGGCCTAGATAAGGAACCAGAATAAAAAATAAAGTTCTAGTAGATATCGGAACCAGAACTGGAATGACTTATTCTGATTTCTTTCGTTCCAGTGCCTACCCTTAAAGATAAGTAGAATGTAAACTAGCATCCCTACGTTTTGGAATGAAATCCTAAATGTTTGAAAGATCACGATCTGTTCCAACAAAACAACATATGTTCGAACCAACTCAAAACAAATATCTTTCGTTTAATACGAACCTGTCCAACTTATACAACATACATATAAATAATGGGTGAAATTAGAATTTACATATAATCTTAATAATTTGGAACATAAAACATAACTAAGATAGGTACATTATCTTAAACGTATAACATAAATGGGTGAAAATGAGAATTTTTGCTGAAAACTTGGTGGACCAATCTGAACACAAAGTGTAACACTAGTTGTACATATTATAGTACTCACGAGTAGTTTAAAAAGCTAATTAAACCATAAAATTTAAGGGTATTACTGTTGTTGGAAGATTCCATTATTTTTATTATTTTATACGAAATTCAATAATATAAATATTATTATATTTAATTTTTTTAGGTTTTCGATAAATATTTTCAATACCAATCAAACACCAAAAAATATCTGATTAAATATTTTCAGTATCAGCCAAACACCAGAAAAACAAATATTTTTTTCAGGAAATATTTTCAAACTTTAGAACATTTTCCCATCTTCCTATTTTTACATCAAACAAACGCAGCCTCAGACGAGAAATAGCTTGATTCTGAACTTTTGCCTGTAATTTTCATTACCAGCAGCGTAGGATAATGCCATCTGAAGCTTGTTGGGTCGTTGGATGCTAATGAAAGGAAGGTTCCAGACTTTGGTAGAGACGTTCTGCAACTCTCTCGAGATAATGGGCTGTCCAATTTGTTAGTGGGCTGCCCAATTTGTTAGTTAGTTTGTTAGGAAATTGGCTTGTAATAAAAGAAGTCGGGGCTGGCATTTGAATGCATAAAAAAACTTAAGAAATTGAACATCGTTCAATATTGGAGCACGGCTTGCTCGAAAAGCCAAATACAAGTACAGTTCTTGAAATTTCTATACAAGATTTACAATCTTTCTTTACAAAGAGCATAAAATTTACAAGCTTGTTACAAGTGGTATCAGAGCGTTCCTTCCTGAAATGGCTGAGGGTACACGCATAAACCAGTTGATCGAAGCAATTGCAGCACTTACAACATAGCAGCAGATTTTATGGAGACCGTTACATCAAGATTGGAGGGGTTGTCCCACCTTGCTGGCTCTGGAGTCATCCCAGGTGGGGCAGAAGCTGCTCCCCGAGAAAATTATTCTAGTCAGGCCCATGGAGGGGGCGAAGCCAACAGAGATTGTGGTTTTAATCTGTCCCGAAATTTGAAGTTGGACTTTCCCAAATTTTTTGGTGAGAATCCTGAAGGTTGGTTGTTTAAGGTGAATCACTACTTTCAGATCTATCAAATTCCTGTGAATCACAGGGTCCTAAATGCTTCTCTTTACATGGAGGGTGAGGCTTTAGTATGGTTCCAAGATTCTGAAGAATCGGGAATTTTTTGTAGCTGGAAGTCTTTTACCAAAGCATTATTGGTAAGGTTTGGAAGTTCCCCTTATGATGATCCTATGGAGGCAATGCAAAAGTTAAGGCAGACCGGCACTGTGGCAGATTATAAAAGACAGTTTGAGAACCTATCTAATAGGTTGAGGGAAGTTTCAGATATGATCAAGTTGAGTTGGTTTATAGGAGGCCTAAAGGATGATATTAGATATCCTATTAAGCTCCTAAATCCCAGCACACTTAAACAGGCTTTTGGTATGACAAAAATCCAAGAAGAATATGTTTCTAGCATTAAGAAACCATACAAGGAGTCTGGGTATGCCAATAGCTCAGGTCTTAATCCAATTAAACCTGTAGTTAAAGACAGAATACCAGTTCAACGAATCTCACTAATGCAGATGAAAGAAAGAAGAGAAAAAGGCTTATGTTACAATTGTGATGAGAAGTGGCATCCGGGACATAAATGTAAATCAGCTAAGCTCTATCTTATGGAGGTTAGTGATGATGAAATAAGTGGCAAGGTGGAGGCTGTTGGAGAGGAAGGGTTGGCCAATAGTGGAGTTGGTCATGAAGAGGAAGAGGTGTGTGTGATGGAGGAGCTCGCACAGATCTCGTTACATGATATTGTAGGGTCTCCCAATTCTAAAATTATGCGGTTGTGGGGCAAAATTAAGGGTGTTGGAGTCACTATATTGGTGGATAGTGGCAGCACTCAAAATTTCATGGATCCTAGCGTTGTAACTAGGAGCAGGGTGCAAGTGGATGCCAAGGTGAAGGTGCAGGTCAGAGTGGCAAATGGGGAATTCATTTCTGGTTGGGGAACTGCTATGGCAGTACCATTGTTGTTGCAAGGTAACCTTTTCGAACCTGATTTCCATGTCCTTACCTTAGTGGGTTGTGATATAGTGTTGGGAATTCATTGGTTGAGATGTTTGGGGCCTATATTGTGGGATTTTTTGCAACTAACTATGACATTTAAGGTCATTGGTAAGTCTGTAACTTTGAAGGGGCTTAAGGTTGCTGAAAATGTTGTGGTAGAATGTGATAAGTTTGATAGATCTACTGTGAAGAGGCAGAAGGAAGAATTTCATAAGGATATAATGGCTTATATTCACAATAGTCCTATTGGAGGGCATTCGGGTTATGAGAAGACACTAAGGAGGGCTAAGTCTGAGTTTTATTGGGCTGGAATGGGGAGTGATATCAAGAAGCTGGTTCAAGAGTGTGACACTTGTCAAAGAACCAAAATTGGAATTCATAAGCAATATAGATTATTACAGCCACTTCCTATACCTAATCAGCCATGGACTCATGTATCCATGGATTTTACTGAGGGATTGCCTCCCTCTAGTGGGTATAATGCAATTTTGGTGGTCGTTGATCGATTGTCTAAGTATGCTCATTTTTTGAGTGTGGCTCATCCATACACTGCCTCAAGTATTGCCCAGATTTTTATGGCTAATATAGTCAAATTACATGGTCTTCCACAAATAATAGTATCTGACAGAGATGCTATTTTTACTAGTGCTTTTTGGAGGGAGCTGTTTCAGTTGCAAGGTACTAAAATAGCATTCACTATGGCCTACCATCCACAATCAGATGGACAAACCAAAGTAGTCAATAAGGGGCTTGGGCAGTATCTGAGATCTTTTACAAGAGACAAACCTTCGGGATGGAGTAAGTGGTTGCCTATGGCTGAATGGTGGTATAACACCGACTACCATGTGTCTACTGGGTTAACTCCCTATGAAGCTGTCTATGGGTTTAACCATCCTAAACTTCTACAGTATGTGAAAGGGACTACTAACCTAGAAGCTGTGGATCAAAAATTAAGAAGCAGAGGGCAAATATTAGCAGTCCTCAAGCATAATCTGATCAAAGCACAAGCATGTATGAAGAACCAGTATGACAAACAACACAGGCATATGCAATTTGAAGAAGGAGACTATGTGTATCTCAAGTTGCAACCGTACCAACAGATTACAGTTGTTTTTTAAAAAATATATATGAAGTTGTCACCTAGGTTTTTTGGGCCCTACAAAGTATTGCAACGAATGGATCAACTAGCTTACAAGTTGGAGTCACCTCTAAAGACAAGGATACATCCTGTATTCCATGTCTCTTATTTGAAGAAACAGTCGGAACCTTTGGTACCCATAATACCAACCTTACCTCCTGTCAACAAGTTTGGTGAGATCCAGCCAGAGCCCGAAGCAAGTCTCGCAAGAAGAATAAAGAAGCGGATTAAGCAATCAGTAACTGAAATACTAATCAAATGGAAAGGAGCTACTGAAGAAGAATCTACCTGGCAGCTGCTCTGTCGGGTGAAGCTGCAATACTCGCACCTTGTGGGCAAGGTGCTTGAAACGGGAAGGTCTTGTAAGGAACAACTAGAAATCAGCTGGAAATCAGCTGTGGGAGTGAGATAAGAGCTGGCTGAAGGAGATGAAGTAAAAGGGAGTTGAGTTACGAAGCTGAGAAAAGTGAGTAGTGCTTGAGAATTACGTTGTTAGGGCTGAAAGCAACGGCAAGGATAATGCCATCTGAAGCTTGCTGGGTCGTTGGATGCTAATGAAAGGAAGGTTCCAGACTTTGGTAGAGACGTTCTGCAACTCTCTCGAGATAATGGGCTGTCCAATTTGTTAGTGGGCTGCCCAATTTGTTAGTTAGTTTGTTAGGAAATTGGCTTGTAATAAAAGAAGTCGGGGCTGGCATTTGAATGCATAAAAAAACTTAAGAAATTGAACATCGTTCAATATTGGAGCACGGCTTGCTCGAAAAGCCAAATACAAGTACAGTTCTTGAAATTTCTATACAAGATTTACAATCTTTCTTTACAAAGAGCATAAAATTTACAAGCTTGTTACATAGAGGTTAGACTCTCACCAACTGTTCGCGCCACAGCAGCCCACTAGCTACTTGTGTATTTTCCATGGACTGCCCACTTCACAATCACTCTTTGAACCGCCATCATACTGTCAACCACCGCTTGAAAGTTTTAAAGAATACAACTTTGGTACACCCACCAATAGAAACTATCTCAGAACCTCATCAATGGCTTCCATTTCTACAATTCTCCTGTCCTTCTCCATATTTCTAAGCATACCACATGTTACTATCCCAGCATCGGTGCTGAAAGATCTCACCAACTTAAAACCACCTGCAGATTTCAACTCTACAATCATGATCAACTGCTTCCACAACCCATCCTTAAGATACTGCAATTCCTCGCCAATGGACCTGAACGAAATCTTCAAATCCACCATTGTTGCAAGCCATCTTTGCAATGTGTCGAAGAACCCAAATTGTGTGGAGTCGTTCCCCAAAATAGACCTCCAAAGCCGACCAAGGATTGCTCCACTCTACTTGTCGTTCAGTTTCTTTTGGAAGTACTGCCCATTGAGTATCCTGATAATCGATTTGTCCAACAACTCTATTTTCCCAGTCGATGTCCTCCAATGCACCCAAATCCAAGCGCTTAATTTGAGCCATAATGATCTTACTGGTGATGTCCCCAAAGACAGCTTCTCTCCCCTCACCAACCTTACAGTACTAAATCTGTCGTACAATCACTTTTCTGAGATTAAAATGTCTGAGGCCGAGTTCTTCAAAAGGTTTAATGCTTCTAGTTTTCTTCATTCCGGCCTCCTTCCGGACCGGAAGAAGTTTACAATCAAGGCTTTAATCTTGTAAGGTGGTTTTTCTATCTTCGTGGTTGTGATGGTGGGTTGCTTTGGTTGGCTCTGTTTCCGAAGACTGGATTATCTGCCAAGAGTGTTGCGTAGAAAGAACATGTTCGCACCACAAATTCTCAAGGCAGCAACTGACGGCTTTTCGAGAAAGAATTTGGTGGGAAAGAGCGAGGGAGTTGATATCTACAGGGGAAGTCTGAGAGACGGCACTGAAGTGAGGATTGAGATCTATTTGGATGACATTTCTAGGGAAAGCAAACGGAGATTCGTTGAAGAATGCAAGGTTCTTGCTCAATTACGCCACAAGAACATAGGTCGAAGACTGAGGGCTCTTGTCACAAAATGCGTGGAGGGCAAGAGCGTTGAGATATGGCTATCAGAGTCGGATCCCCCATGGAAGCAGAGGTTAAAAATAGTGACAGGAGTAGTGGAAGGAATGTGTTATCTGCAGGAGGAATGGCCTGAAGTTGGGTATGATATCAGGATAAGCAGTATCTTATTATCTGAAGATCTAGAGCCTCGGATTTCAAGGTTTAAGCTTGGAGATCAAAGCAGTAGTTCGAGGAGTAAGTAAATTTCTACTCTCATGATTTGTTTCTGTATAATTTCTTGCTTTTCTTATGTTTGTTTTTGTTCTTTAGCTAACCCCCATATATAATTCGGTTTCAGACATTTACAAATTTGGAGTATTCCTACTGGAGACGGTGGTGAACAGGATTCCGGGGGATGAGTTCCAGAGTGGTGAGGCTGGCTTTATTGATCATATTAGAATGAACTATCCAGGAGTTTTGAGGGAGGTGGTTTATCAGAGAATGGAAATGACAGAAAATGCATACTATCAAGCTACACAGGCAATAGGCTTAGGTTTAATGTGCACAGAGCAGACAAGCACCCATCAGTTGAACTTGGGTCAGATTTCTGATATGATAACTCGAGCCTATGAATCTTGGCAAGTTTTTGAGTCTCCTAAACATAAAAGACCACATGGAGATAGAGGGAAGGGACATGCGCACCCAATTTAGTGTACAAAAAATTTCTATCCATTTAAACATGTGATTGAGACATTCAAGCTGTGGTATCTGATTTCCTTTCCGTGCCATATGCACTTAGACTTAAATTATTTCTTTTCCCCTTTTGATTCTCGTTCCAATATTGTCTTGAAAGTTTTCGTTTCTGTATAGAAGCAAACTCTCAAAATTTATGACTAATCTTTCTTTCAGTGATCTTACAGTAAATCAGAGTCAACAGGTAGATCCTACACATTTTAATGTAGTTCATATTTGTCAATATAAAGTTTTAAGACAACATGAGTTTTCCAATAAGATCCACCTATTGTGTTCATTTCTTTCCGAATTGTAACAGAAAATTATAGAGAATCTTGATCATTTCCATTAAAAATTTGTAAAGAAGAACTACGTGACCCACTCCGCAAAGATTGCACCTGCTCGACCCTACTACTTCTATTTTCTTTCAGAGGAAATATATATGTTCTTGATCTGATGTAATATCTGCTGACAAACTTTTGATACATTCCACTGATGTTCTTAAGCAAGAGCTGGTGCAATCTTAAGAGCCAAAAAGTGAAATCTTTAAGCTGGGCAAAGTGGAATTAAAGGTGATAGATTATGATGGTTCTAGCACCTTCACCACCCAACCAAAAGCTTGAAATAGGGGGGGGGGGGGGGAGATCTTCCACGGGAACCAATGCAAATATGGGCCTAATGCTATATTTCACACGTGACAGGAAAGGTATCTACACTTGACAACTGACTAAAACAATAACAATGACGTGCCCTCAAAACAATGAATAGAAAATTGCAGGTGTATACAAGCTTTTTTTTTCCCAAGGCAAGGTGTAGGTGTACACAAGCTAGTAAAGCGCACAAAACTGAGACTGTCTGAACAAGGTTAAGAAGATGGTATTTTAGAAGATTGCAAGGGTACTATTATCCTTCAGCAAATCCCAGACCTGGAAGTCCCCAAACTTTGTAGGTGACACCAAATCTCCTCAAGACAAAATCCCTCACTCGATGATTCTTGGTCTATTAGCTTGGACTTTAGATCTGGTCCTATGACCCCTCTTTGGTGAATCAGTAGTTAATGCATACATCTTCACGGCAAATAACTCTTCAGGGAATCCCCTTTGATCCTGATAAAAAGCAAAGTGTTAGCCAAAAAACTATCATTCTATTGTACTCAGGTGCAAGCCATTTTAAATCTGTGGGTCTTGAATACCATGCAATTCAATTTTCAGCAAAAAAAAAATCGAAAACAAATTAGAGAATCCAGTTCTCAAGATGAAATCATTGGTGGATTAAATAAAGTTCAAGGATTAGCTAGATCAAACACAGTTACATGTGCTCAGCATTTTTTCTGTTGTCACCTCTAATGTCCTTGCTTGTTATCAACAATTTTTCTTTTTTTGAAGTAAGTATCTATTATCTGGTTACAGTTTATATTTATGGAGTCAAAAAAATTGTATAATATTAGAGGTGAAAAAGATGACGCATATTAGAAGTAAGGTATTGAAGCAAAATGATATCCATAAACTAGTCTCCTGTATAATATTTTCAATCCTATTCAGAGAACTGGCTTCTCTCGGTAAAGGAATTTCAATTCAGTTTTTTATTCTTGGTTATGATACCATTTGGCAGTCTTGAACACCCTATATAAATTACCCCTTGAGAATTCAGACAAGGCCATTCTTCAGAGGAAAACCCTTTAATATGGCCTGTTAGCTGTTTTAACTCTCTTTGAGACTAGTTGTTTTCATATTTTTTAGATACTATGGAAAAGAATCCATGGGCTCAATGGTGAATCGTATTACAGGTCCTCTATTATATGAATCAAAATACACAGTACAACGTTTTGCCTTGCCTCAAGTTGTGAAGGACTTGGATTTGATTGGAATAGGCTCAAGTTAAAATGTTACTGAAGTTTAAAATGAGTTAAAGTAGAACACTCCCACAATCTGTAGGGATTAGACGTGCATAAGTTATTATGGAGAGATCCCATTTGAGAAGCTGTGTCAAACAACTTGAATCATAAACCTCCCTCGCATTTAGACTATTGTGAAGAAATAGAAACCGAAAAGCTGAGTAGTAGCATTTCAAACAAGTATCGATGTCCCATTTAGGCTTGCCTATGCAATAGCTGAAGTTTACCTTCGATGTGTAGAGATGCAGACCGCAACGATGAAAGAGCTCCTTAAAGTATAAATCACACCTGGTGATGCTTCGATCTTCATTGTCTAGCACAAATCCTGAACCATGTGGAATTAGCTGAGATGTATTCATTTTGCCATTGCAACAAACTTTTAGCTCAAAGGTCCTAGATCAACAGCAAGGACAGTTCAAAATGGAAATGAATAAGTGCACGAAAGCATAGTTCAATGGTACAAACGTGGAATTTTAGTGTTTAAAGTCTTTCAATCAGTCAAAAACTTAGTTGCATCACGTCTAAGGCTTGTCCAGTTCACAGAATAACACCATCACACCAAAACTTAATAGTAGGGACTTATGGGTTATTAAAGAGCTTTCCCACTTCTTCCTATCCTCTGTTGTTTTTTCCTCCTCAACCCAAGACTATGGGTTTCTTCTCGTATTCTCCCTCTTAATACTGGACTTTAGTTAATAACAACACAGCTTACCAGTTCCTCGTTATAACTTACATTATTACTTAATTTGTACCTTGATTTAATTAACCTATAGTGGGACCATAAGGTGGGAACAAAAAGTACCTAAAGTTAGATGAGTAGTGACAAGTTTATTTGAAAAGAGACAAAGGCAGCACTACAGTACATCAATTCGTTTATATTAAAAAAAATTAAAAACTACCAAAATAAATATTTCCGTTTTTTATTTATAAATATACAAAAATAATATACAACATAAATCACTGTAATGACCGAACCATAAAATATAATTCCACAAAATTATATCGTTTATGGATACAATGAATTGTTAGGTATAGAATGTAGTTCTGTCACATTAATAAGAATCTCTCTGGAATCAAAGGATTACATTAGAATCTTACCAGATCCATTTGAAAAACTCAAAAAAAATTCTGCAATCTTTACCTAAAGTAATGTGAAGAAGAAAATTGGAGCCACTCTCTATTTCGGTAGCTTGTTTAAGGTGATACTCCAGAGGGCTCATGTTCATAGGAGTGCAAGTCCTTGGATTGAGGGAGAATTTTACAATAATTGGACATAACAAACGCATTTAAACTCCTTTCAATGAAAGAAGTCCCCTAATCATTTATTTTCAGGGTCTTGAAACTGACTCATCACAAAATATCAGTCCTAAATTAAAGGCAAGAAATCCACGATGGCTTGGGAGCCTCCATTTTCCATCTTTTGGGAGGAGATAACTGCTCTAAATTCATAGCACTTTTCTTCTCCGTTCTAGCAAATGGGAATACTTATCTAGATACATTCTATTCAACTTGTGGATCAGTCTTTCCTATTTTAATTTCATTAGTTGGGCACTTGAGATCTTCCAAGTGACAGACGAACATATGCTACAAAAAAATGCATTGGATGCTTTAGCTGCAGCTAGAATTGCCTAGAGTACTTTCAACCATCAAGTTCTCATTATTATTGTCGATCTCATAATCTCCAGACCTAACTCTGGATGCATTGGCACATTATTCATCAGTTAAATGAGTTTCCCCACTTTGATCAATCTCATGCATTATTTGAAGCCTTCATGGGCATTAATTCTATATCATGTATGCATCCTTCTCTCTGGTGCTGGAAAAAGTGTAGCGGTAGTGGAATTCCTCCTAATTCATAATTTTTTTACTTTGATATCATCTTTCAACAGAGTGAACTGTTTCTGAAGTCATACCCTCTAACTTGAGCCTTGAGATTAAAGCTCAAATTTCTACAATTTGCAAGTGAATCAACCCTTGAAAGCTGTGTTCTATCTTTCAATCCCAACATTCCCATTGTATTTGCTATCATTGCCTCATATTCTTCCAACTTCACTTTCCTTGCATCATAGCTATAATAGAGAGCTTCATAGTTCACATATTGTGAGACCCCGATTTTAAGTCTGTCAATTTAATGATTACAACTCCTTAAATGTGTTTTACTCTAATTAAGTAGAAATGTATGTATGATTAAATTAATCTAAAGTTATGTCTAGGTGGAATTTTTCCCTAGCATTTTATGAGTTTTAAGACAGAATTTAAATGTTATATTGTTTGAAATTTCTACAATACAGTGATTGAGATTAATCAGCCTAATTGTTTTAATTAATGGATTTGACACTTTAAAGTTGCTGAAAAACTCTGCAGCACTTATAAGTGTCGACACATTGGGGAATAGTGTCGACACATTAAACTAACACCCGAAAGTTTACCTTTTTCCGGAGTCCAAAGTGATTTTTGGCTAAGTGTTGGAAGTGTTGACACATTGGAGCATAGTGTCGACACATTAAACTACAACCCGAAAGTTTACATTTTCCGGAGCTCAAAATGATTTTGGCTGTGTATGAAGTGTCGACACATTGAGCGATGGTGTCGACACATTGAACTACAACTCGAAAGTTGGGGAAATCACGTGAAGGAGGGAAGAAAGGGGGAGGGCAGCCTTGTCTTTTCCCCCAAGCATTTCACGCCTATTACTCTCCCCCCCTTTGGCCGAACATTTCATTTTCCCCCTTTTTCTGCTGCCTTTTCATTTCCCTTATGCCCTAGCACCCTCAATTCCCTAGCACACTCACACAACCGAAGAAGAAGAAGAAGAAGAAGAAGAAGAAGGAGAAAGAAAGAAGAAGGAGAAGAAGAAAAGAAAAAGGAGAAAAGAAGAAGAGGAAGAAGAAGAGAAAGAAAGAGAGAGAAGGAGGTGAGGGATTTCAGCCATTCTTGGCCGACTAGGCCATCACCCATTTCTCTCATTTTCTCTCCTTTCCTTTAATGGTTGTTGGTTGTGAAGTTTGTTTGGTTTCCTCCTTGTATGTGTTGTGTTCATGTGTGTTCTTTGAAGAAAATGTACATCTAGTAAGCTTTAAAGAGTAGTATGGGTTGTATATGGAACCTTGGAGAGTTGTGGTCAGATCTGAAAAAGAAAATATGTTCAAGAGAGAGAGGTTGCTTGCTGCACCCTAGGTGTTTGATAAAAAGCCCAAAAGAGGGCTGAAACCTATTTGAGCATGCATGGCCGAGTGGTTGTGGTATTGGGTGTTGTCCTTTCATATCTAAATGCCTTGAAGTTCAAAGGAGCTTTGGGAATGAGTGTTGTTGCTGGAAAATAAGCTGAGGCTTTTAATTTAGAATCATGGGTGAAGTTGTTGCATGAACAAGGTTATATTACAAAGGGAGGAAACTTGTAGGAAAAAGGAAACTTCTTTGTTGCTGATTTCACCTATAGAGGATAGGCCCATTCTATATGACCTATTGTTGTTGAATTGGAAAACCCATAACATTCATAATCGTGGCCGGTTATGTTAAAGATCATAGAGAATTATAGAGAATGCTTGTTAGACAAGTTGCTGAAATTTAACCTCTGCAGATTTCAAGGCTCAAATTGGGAGTGTATTCTGATGCAATTATGCTTATCCCTTAATCTTAATAGGATCCTAGATTATAGGCCTAGGAAATAGGAAGATTTTAAGCCATACCTTGGGTGATTCCGATTATTATTGGGGGAGCTATGCGTTGTTCAAGGCCCGGACGTCAAGCTGCCAGCAGCCTTGCACGTCCGGAATATCAGTTCATTTCGAGCACCCTTTTGAGGGATCATTTTAAGTCAAAATTTTACAAGGTTGGTCTTGAATTTTAATTTTATGAAAGGAGAACATTTTAAGGTGAATTTCGTGTGATTTGGAGGTGTAATTCATAAGTTATGATATTTTGAAAATGGAGGGCCGAGCTGGAACAGCAATAGTGTGGGTGTAGGATTTTTGCTTAATATGAAGTGTTTATGAAAATGTATAGCACATTCTGCTGTGGTGAATTTTACCCCCAATCTAGACCTATGAAAGATGAATATTTCAAGATAAATTTCATGTACCTTGGAGCCATGGTTTTGAAGTTAGGAATTTTTAAGTTGGAGACGTCGGGGTTGCCCGCTTGGATGTCCTCAGCAGCTTGTATTTTTGGGTAAAGGTTTCAAGTGGCAAACGAACTCCAAATTAGTTAGAATTTTGATATGTTATGAAAATTAGTGTCAGGGTCAGTTAGAACTCAATTCTTATGGCTTCGGCATCCTTAAGAAAATACCTTGTGTTGTAAGATGACCAATTAGGAGTCAAGAATACGGATGATTTTGTATGATGAAGTGTGAGTAATTGATTGATTACTCTATACGTCTAGTGAGCCTCTGAATAACACTAGTATGATCCATTGTAGGTAACGTGACGTTCAACACTCAAGCAAGCGAAAGTAAGAGGAGCTTACGTTTGTAAGTGAAAATTGTAAGTGGAACTTACGTCCGTAAGTGAGAACTTACTTGTTATGAAAACTGGAATGATACGCAGCATGTTTTTATGAACAAGCATAACAGGTTTATAACCAAGCATGACAAGTTATTTCTCAACAAGCATGACATAATTTATGTATTTGCATGAAAGCATGAAAGAAGTTTTTGTGCAAATGAAAACATGAAAGTTTTATGAGATCAAGAAAGTTTTATGAGATATTTGTCATCAAGCATGACCCGTCAAGAGCATTTACATGATTTTCTAGAAGGAAAGAGAAAGAGAAGCATTTTATGATAAGTTGATTACTCATTATCAAGCATGACATGAGCACGTCATGAGCAATTGCATTTGCATTTATTTTTCTCATAAGAAAGAAGGAGAAATTTTATGCAAATGAAAGTACCATTTTTATGCTACTTTATGTTAAGTTTTATGACAAGTAAGTTAATGAACCCAAGTCGGTCGGTACCGTACCAAGTCAAGAAGGTGCATCCATACTGAAGGACGTTTACGTGAAGGGTGGATGTCACCTAGGGCACCCATACCGAAGGATGCTTGCAAGAAGGATGGGTAGTCCACGAGGTATGTGCAATCACACTGAAGGATGCTTGCAAGAAGGTGTGAACCTCGAAGGGTCATGTCTAGTCACTGAAGGACGAATGCGAGAAGATGTGCTAGCACGACCATATGTAAGGTCCCTAAGGGAAATAGGGGACAGTTCCAACGGGAACGCACAACCCTGATGTCAGGGGTAAATAGAGGGCAAGTAGCCCATCAGATAAGATGTGAAATGATTTTTCCAAAAGCAAGAATTTTACAAGTATAAGTATTGTTTTCAAGAGCAAGTGCATGTGCATATGCAAACATGAGGCATACACGTGCATCACGATTCATGATCATGCATGAATCGCATTGTGTTTACACGATTATGATTTCAAGTTCAAGTGCATGCTTACAATTTCAAATCCATGTTTTAGCTATAATTCCTTACTGAGTCTTTCGACTCACAGTTTTAAATTGTATCATTCCAGATAACAATTCAGGTGGGAAAATCTAGAAGATGGACCGATGGGAACGTCTTCATCTCGCTTTGTTGTTTCATTAAAGGTTAGATGTAAATTTTTGAAGAGCCGGCATGAGCCTCCGTTGTGTGGTGGTCATGGGTTATTCAGACTAGTAAAGTTCAAGGTTTTGATGTCTAGTATCTTAGTCGTGGTTATCAGAAACAGGAGTTGAAGAGTTCATAGGAAGTACTAAGAACGCTTATTATCAGGCATCCTGTGTATGTCTATGTTATGTGTATAAGGATTCAAGATGTATTACAAATATGTTATGAGTAGGTCAATATAAAGGGGATTTGATGGAACCCCTTAGATCATGTACTTCAGCTGTGCAGTCATGCGATGTCATTAAGACGCTTACCCTATTTCGAGGAAGTCGTTTTGGGTAAGTTGAAGTTTATAGTAAATCTCTTTGGCCGTCTCTCTCAGTTATATGTGTATAAAAAAAAATTTCGCTGCAAGAATAAGAGAAAACGGTGGAACATTCATTGAGTGGATGTTCGCGGCTGTCATTAACCCCCTTCGGGCTAGCGTTCGGGGCGTGACACATATTCCCCCATACTCTTTTTTTTTTTTGATAAGTAAGACAATTTTATTGAAAGAAAAAGGAATAGAAGGAGAAGTACAAAGGACTATACTGAAAACTCTAAACCATACAAGCTAGAAAACTAATGAAGTCTATTCTAGGCTCAACATTTGCATAAAATTTTAAGAAACTTGTATATATGGATAGAAACTATTAAACAGACGAGTCTATTAATAGTATATTCAGTCACGTATTTTCAACATTTAAGATTGTATCTTCTTAGATATTATGGAAAATGTATGAGTTAACCTATGTTTTGGAATTGCATAATCGATTTTCTGTCTCTTCAACAATTATACCTGGAGACATATATGAGTGTCATAAGACATTCTTCAAGTTTTAAGAACCACAAGAAGCAGTAGAGATGAGAGAAAATTGTATCCACTTCAAGGTTGTGGGGTCAAAATATGAGTTACCACATTGTAATTCACTTAAAGAGGCAGAGGAAATGTAGAACGAAAATTTCAGAATGGCGAGTTACAAAGAACGAAAATGAAACATACCAGCTCTTGCTATATTCTCCTTCAGGATAAAAAATCCACCAGGTTTTAGGCCAGCCTAAAAGTAACATATGAGTCAGTACATTAACGTGCAGCACAGGCAGATTGTCATTAGGTTACTTACAGAAACTGTGTAAAAACAAGCTGGATATGGGCATGGCATATATACAAAGTTCTTTAGACATCAAAGTGAAAGAAAATGCAAAAAAGTAAGAGGAAAAACCCAATTTTCACCATCCAACAAGGCCAAAATGGAACAATTTACCCCAAATGCTGAATATCTGGGAAATGGATCCACAGAAAACTCAAGCACTTGATAGCACAAGGGCAACTGAGATGGCTATGACTCGATCATCTGTTAGGCAATCATTTTTCCCAGACAGAACACAAGATATAGTTTCCTCTTTTTTGTTGTCTTCCCCCTCCCCCCCCCCCCCCCCATGAGAATGAAATATGTTGAGTGGTTCTAATTGAAACACTACTAACAGTTGCAGGAAATCTAACGTCTCTTAGCAATGGGTCCATTGTGGACTTGTATGCCGACAGTCATTGTGTCCAGAAAATAAGTTCACATTTATAGTCCAAACATTATGGAAAAGAAAATGTAAAGCCACAAAGCTAAAGGATAAAAAAAAAATCAATGGTATATTACACTCCAGTGCATCACAGGATTGTATAAAGCTGGGAATTTAAAAAGTCAGTTGACTACAGCCAATTATCTTTTAGTTCATAATTCATTATCCGTACTGAACCTTTTACGATCTAGAAGGAAGCACCTGTACTGTTTGGCTTTTGATGAGACAAAGCAAATAACTTCACATGTTCACACCTTCTGTTTTTTCGTTTGCAAGTAAAATAGTCAACAGGTTCATAATTTGCGTTTTTTCAAGTTGGTCAGTAAGAAAAACACTCACTGGATCTGGAACCCAGAAATTCCCACTCCATTTAGTTCTCGCAAGTAGATTCCACTCTAAAGAATGAAATTACCTTAGCTCTCTTAAAGAATGACACAAAGTCGTCATCTGTAAGATGCCCAATGCACCACTGAACCCATATAACATCATATCTTCCTGCTTCTGGAGTGAATTCCTAAGATGAAGGCAAGACAACATCCATAAATTTTGTAAAAGATTCAAGCTTGAAGAAAGATAGTCGTGCATGTCCAGAAATATTGTGAGCAATAAAACTGAAATGCAAATTATCAAAATTTTATATAGAAAGTGCGACTTGCTATAACTACTATCAATAACCAAGGGATGCATATAATAATTTGAAAAAAGAAAAAGAAAAAAAAAAGAGACTGTTATAAAGTTGAAAATGGTTAGTTTGGCCTCAAGCATCAAGTCGGCATATCTTTGAAGCGATTGTCAAATTGTTTATTGCCAAATTTCAATGGTTCAATCTTATATACGGAGAAACCAGAACAGGTTTCCGTAACATTTTATAAATAGCACCACTAACATTTATACTTCATTTCTTCACTCATAAAATTATGGAGAAAATATATTTTTCACCCACGAACTACCATAGGTTTTACACTTTACACCCTAAACTACCACTTTTGAAACATTGCACCTTCTAACTACCAATCTTAAACACTTTGCACCCTTTCTCAAAAATTTTGACTAAAATGACGATAACGCCTTTGACCCGCTTCGCATATATTGAAAATATTGTTGCTAATTCATTAAATTCTAAGGGGTACTATTGTCAGACAGAGTGCAAAGTATCTAACATTAGTAGTTGGAGGGTGCAAAGTGTCTAAGAATTTGACAATTTCCCCAAAGTGTCTAAGATTAATAGTTAGAGGGTGCAATGTCACAAAAGTGGTAATTTAGGGTGCAAAATGCAAAACCTATGGTCATTCTTGGGTGAAAAGTGTATTTTCCCCTAAAATAAAATACACTTTTCTCATAAGAATCCAAGAAAATAAATATGGAAGGAAACTGCAGAATTACGTTAGTCTTTACCATTTACATTGAGGTATCTATTTAAAGTCCTAATTAACCCAGTAATACAAAAGAAATTGATCAGTTGGGATTTTTCTTCGTTTTGATTATTTGGCAAGTAGTTTTGGAAACTGCATCCTTATGCTCGCTATGGTGTTTATGGTTGGAGAGGAATGGGCATATTGTAAATGGTGTTGAAAGAGCCATCCAAGATGCCAAAAGATCTTTTTGCAAGAACTTTAGGGATAAATACATTTTTCACCCTTGAACTTTGGGAGGCCGGGTTACGTTAGTCTTTACCATTTACTGGTGAAATATAGTCCTCCCTGGCGCCCTCTTTTGGCTTCAATTGCAGGGTGTGTGGGTTTAAACTGGAGGCCCAACATCCGACAAAGAAGGCCCATTGTGAGCCTATCCACTTTGGTGGGTCGGTTGCGATGGAATCGGAACCTGGCCTGGGGCAGAATGGGGTGGACACGATTTTGGTGGGTAGTGGCCTTTCGTCGAGCCCGACCCAATTAACCCGCTGGACCTGGTGCCTGCCTTGGAGATCGACGAAGATTCTGGCTCGCCTGGGCTATGTGTAATAGGCTCGACTCTTGCCGAGGGAGGTCTGGGTGGCTCGGCGGAGGTCTTGTCGTCGTCGGCCATCACTTCCGAAAGCCAAGTCGAGGCAGATCTGACCAAGTACCTACGTAGGGATCGTCGGGCAGGCTCTGGTCTTTCGGGTGGCTCGGGTCGTGACCCGGATCCTACGCTTGTTTCGCCGGGTGTGGAGGTTTCATCTGTCGTGCTACCTGTTGTGGTCCTTGACATGCCGGAGCTGGGTGGGTCGCCTGTAGTGGAGCTCTCGCCTGTCGCGTCACTTGATTTGGTCAGAGTTATGCCGGAGCAGGGTGGGTCATATGTTTTGTCAGCGAGCGTTGCGAAGGAATGGTCGACGGAGTCGGGAGGTGCGTCTGTGTCTCGCGGGTTGATTCGTTTGAGCTCGGGTTGTCGAGTTTGTCTCTAGATCACTCTAGGGTGTTTGGTGTGTTGCCGTCGGGGTCGCAAGTTGCTCCGGAGATGGCTTTTGTTGCCGATAACGAGGTTTCCGTGGGGGATGCTGTTTTGTTCTCTGATGCGACAGTGGGTGATGAGTCTTTTATGAAAGAGTCTATTGGGAGGGATGTTTTGCTTGTGGGAGAGGATTCTTCGGTGCAAGCTTTGGAGATGGTTCCTTGTGAGTGTAGTCAGTCTGATGTCGAGCTTGGAGAGTTTGGAGGAGTTGCAGATTCTTCTGAACGTCCTGGGAAGGATGGTTTGGCAGTCATGGGACCTTTGGAGAGGGGTTGTGACTGTCGTAGGTTCTGGGAGTGATGAGCAGCAATGGGAACCTTTGCAGATTTGCTATCCACAATCTAACTGGGTGCTGAACATGGTGTCTTCCTTTCGACATATGGTGGGGGTGTCTTGTGAGGGGTATGAATTGCGATTGATGGAATTATTTGAAGCACTGGAAAAGGATAGGGAGATTGTTTGTAGGAAATTACCTAATCGTTGGGGAGGAAAGTTGGTGAGGGAAATGAAAGGTTTGGTGTCTACTATTAACTATGATGGATCTGTTTCTAGGAAAAGTAGAAAGGGTGGGAGGGCTATTTCTGGTTGTTAATGAAGCCTAGAATCTTTAGTTGGAATACTCGGGGTCTTAATGACGCTGCTAAGTGTAGTAGGATTGAGAATTTAGTCTGTAGTTGGAAACCTGATTTAGTGTGTTTTCAAGAGACTAAAGTGGGCATTGTTTCGAGAGCTTTAGTGAGGCGTTTGTGGGGTGGGCCTCACGTTAGGTGGTGTAATGTACCAGCTGATGGTGCTTCGGGAGGAATATTAATTTTATGGGATTCTCGTATGTTGGAGATGGAAGACTCTTGTGCTGGTGTGTATTCTCTCTGTGTGGCTTTCAAAAATGTGGAGGATGGGTTTCATTGGGCTTTTTCTGGAGTGTACGGTCCCAATGATGATTCTTTGCGAATTTTTTTGTGGGATGAGTTGGCGGGCATGTTCTCTTGGTGGTCTTTTCCGTGGTGTATTGGGGGGGATTTTATTGTCACTCGTTTCCCTGGTAATAGGTCGGGGTCGGGAGGTTTTGTCAGAGCTATGAATGATTTTTCAGATTTTCTCTCTGAGTTTGGGTTGGTGGATCCTCCTTTGTTAGGTGGTATGTTCACATGGTCTAATAATCGAGCATCTCAATCTTGGTCCAGGATTGACATATTTCTTTTTAGTTCGGAGTGGGAGGTGTTGTATCCGGAGGTTGTTAAGCGTAGGTTGCCTCGGTTGTATTGGAGTATGGTTCTTTTGGGGGTGGGAAGAAGTCTTTTAGATTTGAGAATATGTGGTTGAAGGTGGAGGGGTTTGTGGAGCGTATCAGGGAGTGGTGGAGAAGTTATGATTTTTCTGGGTCTCCTAGTTTTGTGTTCAGCTTGAAATTGCAGGCTCTGAAACGTGATCTTAAAGTCTGGAACAAGGAAGTGTTTGGTGATCTTAGCTCTCGTAAGTCTGGGTTGTTGTCAGAACTATATTTGTTGGATGAGTTAGGGAATCTTGATAATGAGGGGTTGGAAAGGAAGTTGGGGATTACTAGAGAGTTAGATCAGTTGATTGAGATGGAGAAGGTGAGCTGGAGGCAAAAATCTAGAGCTTTATGGTTAAAGGAGGGGGATAGATGCACGAAATACTTCCATCGTGTTGCTAATTCCAATAGAAAGTCCAACTTTATTCCGTTTCTATAGGTGGATGGGGCAGTGGTGGCAGACCCCGCAGATATCTCGTTGACAATTGTTCGTTATTATTCATCTTTATACGAGGAGCCTTTCTCTTGGAGACCTTCTTTGGATGGGTTGGAGTTTGATATGATTGCGGGCGATAAGGCTGTTTGGCTTGAGAGGCCCTTTGAGGAGGAGGAGGAGGTGTCAGGGGTGGTTTTTGGTCTTAATGGTGATAAAGCCCCAGGGTCCGATGGCTTCTCTTTAGCATTCTATCAAACTTGTTGGGAGATCCTTCAGCAGTATGTTATTTCTATTTTTAATGAGTTTGCTCGGTATGGTCGATTTGTCCGCAGTTTGAATGCTACTTTTGTTGTACTTATCCCCAAAAAACTAGGTGCGGTTGAGTTGGTTGATTTTCGTCCCATAAGCCTTGTGGGGGGCCTCCACAAGATTCTTGCTAAGGTTTTGGTGAACAGATTGAAGATTATGCTCGACAAGATTATTTCGCCTTCTTAGAATGCTTTTGTGGGGGGGCGTCAAATCTTGGATTCGGTCTTGATCGCCAATGAATGTATTGACTCTCGATTGAGATTGGGTGAGCCAGGGTTGCTATGTAAGTTGGACATTCAGAAAGCCTATGATCACGTTAATTGGAATTTCTTGATATATCTTTTGAGGAGGTGTGGGTTTGGTGAGAGGTGGTGTCGTTGGATAGAGTTTTGTATATCTACAGTTAAATTTTTTGTGCTTGTGAACAGGTCCCCAGAAGGATTTTAAGGTAGCTCTTGGGGGTTGCGGCAAGGCGATCCTCTCTCTCCTTTATTGTTTGTTATTGTTATGGAGGCTTTTTCTAGAATGATGTCAAAGCTTGCTTCGCAGGGTGTTATTCATGGTTTCTAGGTTAGTGGTGTGAATACTTGTGTTTCTCACTTGCTTTTTGCGGATGACACCCTAATTTTGTGTGGGGCTGAGGTTGATCAGATTAGGAACCTTCGGTGTTTACTTCTATGTTTCGAAGAAGTTTCGGGCTTGAAGGTTAATATTTCCAAGTCGTAAGTTATTCCTATTAGTAATGTTGGGAACATGCAGGGGTTGACTTCTTTATTGGGTTGTAGAGTGTCTGCTTTGCCTTTGACTTATCTGGGCCTTCCTTTAGGTGCCCAATTCAAAAGTGTGCCGATCTAGGATGGTATTTTGGAAAGGATGGGACGGAGGTTGACGGGTTGGAAGCGTTTGTATTTATTCAAGGGTGGTAGGCTTACTTTGATAAAATCCACCCTCTCTAGTCTTCCTACCTATTTTTTTTATCCCTTTTCCCTATTCCAAATATGGTGGCTTTAAGACTTTAGAAATTACAAAGGGATTTCTTGTGGGGCAGTGGTGATAGTAATCACAAATTTCATTTCTTAAATTGGGAGAAGGTGTGTTCTCCTATTCAGTCAGGAGGTATGGGACTGAGGAGGTCGTCTTTGTTTAACAAAGTCTTGTTGGGTAAGTGGTTGTGGCGTTTCACTAATGAGCGGGATAGATTGTGGAGGAGAGAAATATGGCATTGCGGGGGGTGGGTGGACGTCCTTGCCTTCGAGTGGTTCTTATGGGGTGAGCCTTTGGAAGCATATCAATAAAGGGTGGAATTCTTTCTCTGAGCATTTCAAGTTCGTGTTGGGTAATGGTCAGAGGGTTCGTTTCTGGCATGATACTTGGTGTGGAAGGAGGATTTTGAGCCATGCTTCTTTCTTGTTGCAAGGATGCTATGGTGGCTGATTGTTTAGATCCTGGATCTAGTTCCTTAGTGTGGAACGTGCAGTTTTCTCGGCTCGCTAATGATTGGGAGGTGGAGAAGTTCGCTTCATTTTTCTCCTCTCTATGAGCAGGTGTGGAGTAGAGGAGGAGAGGACAAGTTGATTTGGGTAGGTTCTAAAGATGGTGGTTTTTCTGTTAAGTCTTTCAATGACTACATTTCTTGTGGTGGTAGTTACGAGCATTACCCCTGGCGTGGGGTGTGGAAGGCCAAAGTCCCTTCACGTGTGTCTTTTTTTGTGTGGGAGGCTTCTCATGGCCGGATTCTCACTATTGAAAATCTCCGAAGAAGGGGTGTGTGTGTCACAGATTGGTGTTATCTGTGCAAGGGTGATGGTGAATCTGTTAATCATCTTTTACTGCACTGTCCAGTGGCTAGGGGCCTTTGGATGCATGTCCTTGGTATTTTGAATGTTCATTGGGTTATGCTAGAGAGGGTGGCGGATGTGCTTTCTTGTTGGGATTGGAAGTCTGCGGACCCTTTTGCAAAGGTGATTTGGAGGATGTTTCCGGGTTGTATCTGGTGGTGTCTTTGGAGGGAGCGGAATAGATGATGTTTTGCGGATTCCGCTCGATCCCTAAGGAGTCTGCAGAGTGATGTGTTTCAATCTCTTTTTTTCTGGGCTACTGTTGTATTGGGGGGGGGCGTTTTCTTGACTATTTTGATTTCCTTAGCTTTTTTGTTTGTATGTTTGAGTAATATCAGTACAATCTTTGTACTGTTATCGCCTTTCTTCTTAATAATACATATCTTACTTATAAAAAAAAAACTTTGGGAGGCCGGGCACATTGCACCCAAACTTTGAATTTTGAGACATTTCACCCCTAAACTTTGGAAAGTCTGACATATTGCGCCTTGCCGTCAAATTTTGCCTCAACTCAAATTTTTAGCTTGTAATTTTATATTTATACCCTCTTCAACATGGGGTCAACGTAAAAGGAAGAGTTAGGGGTATAAATGTCAGAACTTTTAAATTTTAGGGATGAAATGTCTCAAAACTCAAATTTGTAGTGCAATGTGCCAAAACTTCCAAAGTTCAAGGATGAAATGTCTCAAAATTCAAAGTTTGGGGTACAATGTGCCAGACCCCCAAAGTTAATAGGTGAAAAGTGTATTTATCCCAAAACTTTTACGCTTAGGTGATGGGCTTATATCCATCCACATAAAAAGATCTTGCAGCATTCATTGATTCATTACATGATCAACTTTATTCTGTGTTCCTTCGTGTTTTTGCCATTGAGTTTCCTCTCTTATGCTGCTGAGGTACTTGGGCAGTGTCCCCTCAGCACCTTTTGTAATAATTCAACTTCCAAAAGAAAAAAGATCCACCATACAAGATTAACTGTTAATTATTATGAGCATTCATAAGAGACAAAGCATTTCAATTATCTAAGTACACGATTTTTAATCAAATAGATTTATCACAAATAGTGATTCTGCAGTAGATAATGGTATTCATGCTTGTACATATATGTCCTAGTTCATTACCTGAAGAGGCATACAAAAAAAATTGGTGGCTTTGTGCATATCTGAGGACCCATGATTTTCAGGAGCCAAATTTTCACGGGCAACCTCAATGAAATGTGATACAGGTTCAAGAAGATCAACCTGCATCTCAGGGGAAATATATAGAATCAGAAATGACCTAAATTGTATGTTCCCAATTTTGAACAAGGTATATCAGGTAACAATCCCCATAAAAGCTTCATAAGAATGATGGGCACCATGTAAGAGAAGCATAAGCAGGAGCCTCAGTATCAGGCACAAACCTCAACAAAAACGAAATAAGTTACAGTCATTAGCATGCATGGGCAGAAATCTTAATATCAAAAGACTATGAAAAATAGTAAGTGTTGGATTTCCATTTATGTGGGAGATGATGTCCTGTGCCATCCTCCTAAGAACAAAAACAGTAGGTGTTCAGCCACACTCCATGTGCAGTGAATATGGCTTAACTCAACTGTGAGAAGCTTTTTATTTTCCCTTGATTTTTATGGATGTAGAAGTGAACAACTAAAGATTGCTAAGGTGAAAGTGAGGAGTCACCCCAATTTGTTTTCTTCAAGGAGAGGAGAAAGAAAAGGGAGGAGCAAACCTGTGAACTCCCCTCATCCAAAAACCCCAAATACTAGAAGCCTCTCTAGTGAAAGGATGCCTTTGGGTCTACAAAGAGTAATGCTACCACCAAGAATAAAATACCAGGATCGATAAATAGTCTGTACTGTCATCCCCAAAGATGTAATAGTACGTGATGGTACATACATTGATCCTCAAGGGCCTTAGAGATCCTACGGATGCTAATACAAACTACCCAAACTTCAATTTAAGTTTGGTCATCCTGGAGAGGTAACAGCATACAATAGCAACAGTTTGTCAACATGGATTTACTATTTCTGTATATAAGGGTAATCTGGCATATATCTGTCAGACTTTTTGTTTCACATGCCAAAGCTAGCACACCAAAGTATACTTGACTATAATATGGCAACTCATCCAAATTATCATCAACCGAGTAGTAAAATACATAGAATCAGCACCTCTCTTAGAAATTGTATTCATATTGAGGTTATAAATAAGAAAAAATGCATAGAACACACGAAAGTAGCAAACCGGATAAAACATAACTATATGCATAGCATATAATGCCCATGTACACCTCCATAAAGAAGATGACTCTGCAACCTAAAAGAAAAAAGGATGGCTGGATGTTAAGCGTGGATGTGCTATACAGTGCTGGTCTATTATTAAACCTTACTATTACAAAAAACGTTTCCATGGTGGAAATTCTCTTGCTTAATCTATTTTCCAAACACTGCTCATAGCAAATTGAGTGCTAGTGAGTGGTGTCCAGTCTACTTAGTGGTCATCTTAGAAGATGATGTCATTCTCATTCAGGTCGATTTTGATCCCTCAACAACTGTGTCCCTGGAATAAATGCTGTGACTTCCGGCAGTAGTAGTTTAAAGAATATTCTAAGATGCATGTATTGAACATCAAATAACATATCATGAAGAAAGGCAAGTTAGGCAAATATAGAAGTTATATTGCCCATGGAGCCATCACAATATGCTTGATATGCACTGTACGGTGTGGAGGAAAAAGCAAACTTTTGGGTGGCATTTAGTTTCTTTTACATACACTCAAGCCGATATTGTTGAGTGACATGCTCCCCTCACCTCATATATATCTACTTCTTCCTTCGATTTCTACGATGACATGACTTTTTGGGCCTGACTTATCTGTGCTATTTGTTGCATTTTTTTTCCCCTTTTCCATCTCTTTCCTATGCATACCCTTGTGCAATTACAATTCCCTCTCACAAGGTTTTCTTTCATTTGTAAAAGAACATGGAGATGCACTATACACTACAGCAATGTTTTCCATCCAATCCGATACAATCATATTATACAAAATTTACAACAAGAAGTACTAGGTAATGTTCAGCAACTAAAAAAATTCACCTTTTTGGCTAAATGTTTTGAACCCAAAAGAATTCTCAACTGAACATCCAAAATCTCAAAAAATTCAACAGAAACTCCAACGCCTTTTCAAAAAAATATTTTATCAAGTCTTCTCTCTCCATCCTTTTTCACCATACTCCAATTACTTTTTCATTAAAAAAAACCTCCATCAAATCATCTCCCTCTACACCTTTTCATTAACTACAATAAAAATCAATCTACAACGAAATATCTTTAAAAAATTCATCAACTTTTTACAAACCCCAATAAAACTCCAATCTACCTATATATTCACACCACTATCTCTACAAATTTGAAGGAATTTTTGCAACTGAACATCACCTTAGTCAAAGAACTCAGTCACTATCAGGTCATGAAAAAATGCTATAGGGCAAGTCTGAAGGGTACACTAGCATTATGCATTATGTACAACAACAACAAAAAACTCACCGTACCTCATTGAAATATCTTAAGAGAAGATTTTTGGAGACTCTCCCAATGCCAGAACCACAATCTGCAGTAGTTTGATTATAGGTAAAAATTTACATCTCCAACAAAAATGCTAATCTAATCGTCATATCCAATGATATAGGTGTCAAATATGTGTAATGTTCTAATTGGTATCCAGAACATGTATGGCACCTATGCTTTCATAAGTTCAGAAGTTTACATGAATAAGACAATATGCCTTAGAGTAGTACTCTAATTTCGTAAGGCTTGTACAAGGAGCTCTAGGAACTCTGAATAGTTCTTGTTTTAACCTTTTTTTCCTTCTCATTCTTCTTGAAACAAAAATAAATCTTGTTGCCTAGGAATCAAGAACCATAGGCAATTATATTCAATGACCTCAAAATTGATCCTTGAACTACTGACACGAATACATATCTTGATAACAGGACTTTAGATAAATCACATATCAGCTTGCTCACACCAATTAGGAAGAACATCCAAAAAGTTGCTGATTTCATACTTTTAAGATTCTCCAGAAAATCACAATAGCAGATCCACCTCACAAGAATGCAAGAATCCAGATGCTATCAATATTTACAACTAGGCTTCAGTCAAGACCTGATTCACTTACCGGCTACAATTAGATATTTAGACAAAGGAATTAAGCTGCACATGCACTTAGGAAATGCTTATAATAATTCCTATTTGAAACTCTCAATAACTCTTCAGTGGCACAGGAGGATACTGACACATTTTATAACAACTTTGAACTTATGTAAAAAAAGTCAGGCTGACTTATTTTGGTGGAAAGAGAGAGATAGAAACAGAAATACTCAAGATGCCAACTTGTCAGAAATGGACAGGACAAGCCAGCTGTCTTCAGTTCCATCATGTAATTTTTAGCATCTCAACAATGACCTCTCCATGCCCTTCAGCAAGAACTTGTTTCATCACCAGATTCCACTCAAAGAAATAGAGCCTCAAACTGCGTTGTTCCTCAAAGTGTTTGAAACTCATTAACTTAAATCATGTGAATCCAACATGCCTGGAAGCCTTGTGCTACCTACCTACTTTTAATCTGTTAGAACATTAATTGAATGTTCAAATCCAGTATTTCTCAGACATTTGATACTTGAGATAAGTAGAAAGTCATCATACTATCAGATAGGTGGCCCTGCCTCGGCTCCATATGTGAATTCACCTATTCTCAAAAGCTTACCCTAAGATAACTGATAGATTACCGAAATATCTTTCCAAAAACTATCTCTAGGCAGTTTCTGATGTCTTGCTGGCCTTAAACCACAATACTAAAAATTCTGGCTTATAATGATTTCACTAAGAAAACTTACCAACTAACTCAAACTTGAAGCACATGCTTATAAGCAGATAGACATATGTAAACAAGTAAATAGAAATATGAAGACACACACTTGTGTGTTTGTATAGCGGAAGAAGAGAGAGAGAGAGAATAAGTGTCGGTACCAAGAACAATGAGGTGGCAGTCTGTGCCAGAATTGGGAAATCTTTCAGACAAGAGGGTCTTGAGAAAAGCTTCGCTACCCTGAACATCCAACTCATTCACATGCCCATAGCCTCCCAGAACCCCATCCACCGATGCCTCCACGCCCTTATCTTGCACAAACGCAAACGCATGTAAAACACACAACTTTACACCATAACTTAACACGAAAAAGATTCAAAAAAGAAGAGAGAGACAGAGACAGAGAACATATAGGCTTTAGATAAGAAAAAGCTGCTAGCAGCATCAGACATACTTGCCAATAGCCAATGCCTTGCCGGTACCAGTCGGTTTTCTTGCTGAGATCACCGGCCTGTTCCCTCCACATCTCCTCGGCGTTCTTGAACTCGCGGCCACCGGAATCTGACCCTCCGATCTCCATTGAGTGTCGTTCTATGTTCTGTGGCGGCGACCTTAGCTTCGGATTTTGGAGGGGAACGAAGCAGAATCCACTGCGAGAGAAGAGAGGAAAGAGAGTCCCCACAGGAGGGAAATAAGACGAGGGGAAGGAAGACGCATATTCCTTCAACGTTTTTTCAGTCTTTTATTTTGTAAGTTAGGGTCAGTTTGATTGTTCATGAATTTGTTTTAGGGATAAATGTCAAATTGATGCAGGTAATATACAAGAAAATCGATTTCCTCCGTGTGTTAAGAAAATCATAAATTTATTCCCTATAATATCCGTTTTGTTTCTGTCATTTGTCCCTCTTCCTGAATTCGTCAGTTCACTTCGCTCAATGCACCTCACGTCAGGCTCATTGACATGTCATCTCTTTCAGTCAGCTCAACCAGCTTTCCCACGGTCGAACTTCCCTCCCTCCTCTCTGCAAAACTTCTCTGGTTCACTCTTCTGAGTTGCTCAAAGTAAGGTGACCAAACATCTGCCTGCATAAACATTTTATTGAGCAAGGAACAGACATAGATGCCTGGGAGCGTCGTCGTGTCCTGTTTTATCAGGTGGGAAGCGACAGCTTTATGGTTACATGGCAGGGAAAGAAGACATGGATAAATTAAACCAACATTCCCAAAGCAAATCTAAGCTGAAGTATGAGCTAAGATCCTGCCAAGAGATGGTTGTGAACCAAATTAGGCAGATGAGTGAGGACAACCAGCAGTTTATCTATTTGAAGAACAAGGTTGTGAATGAGAAGAATTGTTCAAAAGTTGTAGAAAATACTATTGGTATTATGAGTGATAAGCTGCGCAACAAAGAGGAGATGCGAACTAAAAAACAGAGGATCAAAATGCAACATGAAGAGAACAAGGAAGAGATGTACCTGCAAGAACAATTTTTTAAGGATCCGATCAAATTTATACAGAGTCAAGGGATGAGAAGGAAGTAAAATTCGAGAGCCTGCAGTGGGAAAAATGTGAAAAGGTGAAGCAGTTAAACGTAGATCCTTCAGATGCAGATGAATTCAGACGCAGGGCGGAGGAAATTGCAAAATATCAAGTACCAAGACAAAGAGATAAATGAGTTTGAGGAGGAGAGAGAAACTTATTGAAGATCACAAAGAGAAGATGGTTGCAATGAAGCGGAGGCACTGGGAGGAATAAGTGGAGGAAAAAGAGCTCGATGCTGAACTGAACCAGCTCATGGACAAGTTCTCCCCACATTGTCCCCATGATACCACCAACTATGACATTCAGATGTCAAGCGATTTTGGAAAAGTTTAGGCTATCTTTGGTTTAGATCTCAAAATAGTTTTTGTTTTTTGCTCTTTTTGGAAGTAGTGCAGATTTTCTTGGGATCGGTGAAAAGTGTGTTAAAAGTTGTTGAAATTTGTAAAAAGTTATTAGGATTATTGAAAAGGGTATTGAAATTGATGAAAAAATTATTGGAATTGGTAAAAAGGTATTGAAATTGGTGAAAAAGTGAGTGAAAAGTTTTTTAGATTTTTTTTCAATTTGGTTGATATTTGGAGATTTTTTTGCAAATGTGTCGATTTGGTATTAATTATAGAGGTTGCGATTTTGGAATTTTGTTCGGTTGTTTATGATATTTCAGATTTGGAAAAAAATTTGGAAAGCTTTTCAAATCTGTGGCATTTTTCTTGCGAATGTCAAGTTGTGGATTTGGTTGCAATTTTGTATTGATTACAGGGGTTGTAATTTTGGAAATTTTTGTTAGGCTATTCACGATTTGGTTGATATTTCAAATTTGGATTTTTTTTTGAATTTGGGTTTCAATTTGATATTGATTACAAGGGTTACAATATTAGATTTTATTAAGTTGCAAGGATTACAAAGGTTACAATTTTCGATTTGCTCTTGATTATTCGATTTGGGTGTATTTTTCTTGTCATTTTTGTGATCTCCGATGTAGGTGGCGGTAACCGCTACCGCCACCATTAGGAGCCAGTTTCCTCTGTTAACGGTGGCAGGGACGGTGTCCATTTTTGGACAGCTGCCCATAGCCCTAGACTCGACATCCTGACCTAGTCGAGTTGGCTTTATTTGGGGTCGAGGTCAGATTTTATTTATGCATTCATACAATATTCAGGTCGGGTTCGGATTTGTTAAACACATTTTAAAAAAACCCAAACTTGACCCGAATATTGTCAGTCTATGCATTATTTCTCAAACAATAGTCTTCGGCTAAAAAAATATAGAGCCCAGAACTTTTTGGACCTACAATAAAATGAAACCCGACCCAAACCTGATCTTCCCGTGGCAGCTCGGGTTTAGGAGTCATTTCAAATCGGGGTCGAGTTTCATTTTCCTTGCCCTAATCAAGTGGGGTCGGGTTCATGGTGGGTGAAACTCGACTCGAAACCCGAAAAGCTCAGCCTACCGCCTCATATGTTTCAAAAAGAATCAATTATTGTCTTTCGTTTGATTTGACATTTAAACCACATGCAAAAGGACCGAAAATGCCCCTTTAAGATAAAATATTAAAAATATTAAATTTTTTTATTAAAAATACATAAATAAAAAATTGAATTTGAAGGTTGCATATGATAGTTTTATATTCTCTTATCAAGCCATGTGGACACTCTCCCTTAGTTGGCTAACGACAATTGAATTCGGGGGACCAATTTTACCGCAAAAAATGTACTTCAAGAACATTTACGTTGAAATTAGTACCTTAACGACTAAAATATTATAATTTTGAGAAAACATTCATGTCACGGGGCAGCCTACAATTGGCATTGAGATGACATCTAAATTTGCGTAAGCACGATTCCATTTGTCGGCTAACGACAATAGGACATGGGATAGATTTGTTTAAAAAAATTGTCTTAGGAGCCCGACGGTTAAAATCGATATCTGAGGGACTAAAATGTTAAAAATAGAAACTACAAAAGACTTGTATAATATTTAAGCCTTTTTATGTAAATACGTAAATCATTAAGCGTGTCAAACATTAAAAAAATTATTTTCTTGAAAATATATTACAAGAATAACCAAGCACTGGAAAGGAAATTTTTTTTCCTGAAAAGTTTTCAATAAAAAGTGTTTTATGTAAAATAATAGTTACAAGCAAACAAACGGACCCTTACTAGCTTTTCCCATCTCACTTTTCATTTAACAAAGAGAGCAAATTCGCAAATCAATGTGTAATAAAAATTTGTCGTTTATCAAACGGCTACTCATATCACTTTTATCGCGGATGACCATTTTAACTGCTAAGTTTGAGGCTTTTTTATCTTTATTTATATAAATACACCTTGAATTTTATAATGGACCTTCAAGTTTATAACATTCACATATCAATATTTTTATATTTCATATATCTTATTATGACCTAATACCTATATAAAAGAGTATTGAGATAAGTTATAGACACAACAAAATACAAAGAATATATCATATTTTCAAAATAACCATTTATCTCTACTCCCTTGTCTAATTTTCTTTTGTTATACTTCCATTATCATATTGATATGTTGTACTTTAAGTTAGGGGTGGGCAAAAAACCCGAGACCCGACAACCCGAACCGGCCCGACCCGTTTCCGACCCGATCGGGTCGGGTTTAGTCGGGTTCGGGTTCGGGTTCGGGTTTACATGTGAATAAAAATGTATTTTCGGGTTCGGGTATATGAACAAACCTGAACCCGACCCGAACCCGAAAATATAATGCTATAACCCCGTGACCCGCCTTTTTCGAACCGGACCGACCCGTTTAGACCCGATATTTTCGGGTTTTTTCTGGTTCGGGTTGAAATTTTCGAACCCGAACCCGGTTTTCCCACCCCTACTTTAAGTGGATGTTTGCAAACCAAAATTTTGAGATGGTCAAAATTTTAGTTTATGGGAGTTGGTGACAAAACAAAGAGAAATATGACTTGAATGAATTTTGAATGTTTATTATAATGAAAATTGATGATTTGATGGAGAGAGAGAGAGACTATTTTGTAGTTATCCAAAATTTTGGGATGCAAATACCACCTTAGTTTCATAACACATCAGCACGAAAACTCTACTTATTATGAAGGAATTCTTATGCTTTTCTTTGTTGACATTAGAAGTTATTTGTCATGTAGTTAACAAATGAGTTGTGGGTTTTTTTGTATTTATTGTCAAAATTTATCCATGTAAGACGTTCAATTCTAAGTTTTTCAATATCTACTTTGTTATAATCAGTTTCAATGTTACTCTTGATATTTTGAAGGTCACATGCAAACGCTTCATGCTATCTATCAAACTCTTTTCCAGCCCAATGCATTGGACAAATGTCTCAACATAATATTGTCATCCACTCGTTTATCATCATGTCATCTCATATCCTGTATTAATTCATTCACAACAAATAGTCTTTACAATCTCGATTTTAAAGGAAAAATGATGCATCACCTTATATGAGATTTCTCTACTCTAGTTCTTATCATACAACCACCAGCTAGACTTTACATACACAAGACAAGCCTATTTATCAGCATTTTCCTTCCATAACAATACAATCATTTTCGGCATGCATGGGTATGCTTGTAACTATAACCCGACCCTATTTTGTTTAAGTTTTTTCCCTCGTAGTATGATTTCAATATTGTCTACTCATCGGAAGAGCATCCTTGAATTATCCCAACAATTCATTAAACTAGTTCACATTCTAATTGTTCGTCTTTACGTGAATGAACCTCACAACAAAGGGCAATTTCAAATACTTGCCAGAAAAAAGCTCTTTCTCGGCATCCTACCATAACTTCTACAATGACATCAAATCCGACCACGACTATCTGCACACAAGCTTGTGAAGGAAACCTCAATGGTATTTAAGAATAATAATGGGTGTGCTTAAGGAAATAGCTCAGGCTACCACAATAAACATTAAGGAAAGTTTAAGCAAATGCTTAATATTCTCATAAGAAATTAAAAAATGACATAAGAAACCAACTGCAAACCCAAGCCTTATATAGAGTTCGGCCATGGGTAATATAAAGGGAAAGAAATCCCTACAAGGAAGGATATATCCCTACAAGGTCTGATTTTCCCTTATTATTTGATAATCAAATAAGGAATGAATCCTTAAATTATGAATCTCGTCTCTCTTATCAATCACCTCCAATCATGGAACATGTATCCCTCCTAGTGAGATGGCATTAATGTGTCGCACGTGTGGCATACCATTAGGTGCGGACATATGTCAAGGCCTAAGCCAAGCGTGTTTTACGCACATACAACACATGTCCAGCATGCGTAAGCCTCGCATGCGCGTTTGCTAATAGTGAGTAAAACATCTTCCATATGCTATAAGTCATGTTGTGAAAGACCCGAGAGGAAGGAACAAGCTAAGCAAGGACGCTAAGAGAATCATATACAGGGACATGGATGCAAAGAAGGATAGCATGGGATTATGTAGCTCAAAAGAGTCCATGATGCACAAGTCGAAAGTTGGAGCAGCCAAAAGGCGACCTTGGAAGCCTAGGGTTGACTTGACATCACTTTGGTAGGTTAAAAGGCGTGGCCTAGGTTGGTGGAGTGACTAGGGGATTGATTCAAGGAAGAATTGATTATAGAATGATTATATGGAGATTTGATTGATTGAGTTGTGGGAGTGACTTAGGGATGATTTGGTTGGTAAAGTAATTATAGAAAGATTTGATTAGGTTGGTAAGGTATTTCAAGATAGATTTGGTTGGTAAAATTATTAGCCCTAAGGTTACATTATAACCTCAATTCAATTGATTTTGATGATAACAAACTATCTATTATTTCCTAAAAAGACTACCTTCTCCTAAAATTTTATCTTTATGAGATTAATCTCCATCATTTTGGATCTTTATAAATTACGCTTGATCTACATTATTCTATAGATTTATCAATATTAATTTGAGCATATGTGATATCTTCTTTAACTCAATTTAATCCAAAAGTCAAAAGGCTCTAAACGGTAAATTTTGCATGGCTTTACGTTGATATAGTCGACTATGCCACTCAAAGACGTCGACTACATGCTGAAAAGATGAAGCCTAAAAAAGACAAAGTCAAACCTCACAGACGCAGAAAGTCAAAATAGAAAAAGTATCGACTACTCATATAGGTTGACTACATGTTGGGAAGTCAAACTTTAAAATCAACAAAATTCAACTTCAGGATTGGTGTCGACTACAAAGAAAAATGAGTCAGTTGTTGCTCGTCGAAGAGAATTTTTTTTTTGGATTTTCTATAGAGGAGTTGACTGCACAATGAAAAAGTGTCGACTACCATAGATGGGGACAACTTTTGGACAACTCATCATTTCAAATGGCTATCTTTGCATTTAACGTGCCATAATAATAAGAAAAAGTCACATGCCCATAAATGGAGGCAAAGGGAGCATTTTGAACAAGAGTTGCAGTTTGCACATTTGACTTCAAATTTGCGTCTCTAAGCCAAGTTATTCTCTCTCATCTTGTAGATCATTTTTCTTGGGTTAGTGTGAATTCATAAAGTAAAATCATTTCCACCACCAGAGTGCTTCATTGGCATATTCGGTTATTGTAGAGTCATTTAGTGTGAGCATTAACTATCTACTCTTTGTGATGGTTTTCAAGTACTATAAATCTCGAAATTTGTGAGTATTGGGCTAACAGTGATTTGATTGATTGAGTGATTTTAGGGAGATTGAGTTGGAGGAGTGGTTTAGGGATGATTTGGTTGGTAAAGTAATTATAGAAAGATTTGATTAGGTTGGTGGGGGTAAATCAAGATAGATTTGGTTGGTAAAATTGTTAGCTCCAAGGTTACATGATAACCTCAATTCAATTGATTTTTATGAGAAAAAACTATCTATTATTTCCTAAAAAGAATATATTCTCCTAAAATTTTATCTTTATGAGATTAATCTCCATCATTTTGGATCTTGATAAATTGTGTTTGATCTACACTATTCTATAGATTTTTCAATATTAATTTGAGCATATGTGATATCTTCTTTAACTCAATTTAATCCAAAAGTCAAAAGGCTCTAAACGGTAAATTTTGCATGGCTTTACGTTGATATAGTCGACTATGCCACCCAAAGACGTCGACTACATGCTGAAAAGATGAAGCCTAAAAAAGACAAAGTCAAACCTCACAGACGCAGAAAGTCAAAATAGAAAAAGTATCGACTATTCATATGGGTTGACTACATGCTGGGAAGTCAAACTTTAAAATCAACAACATTCAATGTCAGGATTGGTGTCGACTACAAAGAAAAATGAGTCAATTTTTGCTCGTCGAAGATAATTTTTTTTTATTTTCTATGGAGGAGTTGACTGCACAATGACAAAGTGTCGACTACCATAGATAGGGACAACTTTTGGACAACTTATCATTTCAAATGGCTATCTTTGCATTTAACGTGCCATAATAATAAGAAAAGTCACATGCCTATAAAATAGAGGCAAAGGGAGCACTTTGACCAAGAGTTGCAGTTTGCACATTTGACTTCAAATTTGCATCTCTAAGCCAAGTTCTCTCTCATCTTGTAGATCATTTTTATTGGTTAGTGTGAACTCATAAAGTAAAATCATTTCCACCACAAGAGTACTTCATTAGCATATTCGGTTATTGTAGAGTCGTTTAGTGTGAGCATTAACTATCTACTCTTTGCGAGGGTTTTCAAGTACTATAAATCTCGAAATCTGTGAGTATTGGGCTAACAGTGATATTAGGGGAAACCTTGGCATAGGTTAGTCTTAGCTTAGATTGTGAGTGCTATCCCTATTAAAAGCACTTGGGTTGTGAGCATAGAGCCCTGAAAAGTACTCGGGTTGTAAGTCTTGAGTTCGAAAAAGTACCCACAAACTAGAGTGTACTATTTTTGAATAGTGAAAACCCCAAGGAGGATCCTTGGTGATGGACATAGGCTTTGGTTTAAGCCGAATTACCTAAACATTTTAGTGTCGTATCTCTTAACCTACTCTTTATTTTACTTGAGATATTTATTTGTGCTAATGTTACTTTTATAATAGAGACTCTGTTTTTATCTTGATAGACATCAATGCCTTTGTCGTTGGTTCATCTCTCACTTGATCATTCATTGTTAAAACGACTTACCTTATATGTGGTTAAAAAATGAGCTAAATCTTTTTGCTTACACTTATTCTTTGTAAAGCTTTGTGCTATAATTTATATATTCTCCTAAAGCACTGATATATTGGCTTTATTGTGTTATATTCACAATGTTATTTTATAAAATCCAATTCACCCTCTCTCTTAGGTTCTAAATGGATTCACATGAATAATGTAGGGAAATTTGATTGAGTCTTCTTAGAAAACTACAATAAATAGGAAAATTGCTCAGATCTTTCTGTAGCCTATAAACAAGAGTCGAATAGGTTATTGGGGATTTATTCTAGATTTTTGTGATTTTCGGTTAACATAGTTAGACCGTATTTTAGATTTTTTACGGTGTAAGAATGTAATGCTTTTAAACACTTAGACCACATTGGTGCAATTCATGAATTTAATTTGTATGTGTAAGTCCTTTCAATTTGGGAATTGGAATTCGCATTATCTTTTATTCTTGTTTATCAATTGGTCTAAATACCCTTCTCTCCAGGGTTTGCTTCCATTAGATAGAGAATAAATTACACGATTCTCGATTGATACATTGCACCTACCCAATCTATACATGGAAACAATACATAGCCTTCCATCTATACTACATAACCTATACACAACAAATTACAATATTTACACCTACGCAACAGTTATAACTTATATGGAAAGTATCACAAAATCGTATAGATAGTATCACAATCATATGTCAATGACATCCCCCCTCAAATTAATGTTGACTAATCAAAAAACATCAAATTGGCAATCAAAAACTAATGTTGATGGTGAGGGAGAGAGAGAGAGCTTTATTAAACACATCAACAATTTGAAGTTTGGTGGAAATGTGAGGAAGATGAATAACATGGTGATCAAAAGCTTCACGAGTGGAATGACAATCAACTTCAATATGTTTTATACGCTCATGAAAAAGGGGATTGACATCAATCTGAATAACATTGGTGTTGTCAACATGGAGAGAATTAGAAGCAAGCTAAGGAAAACCAAGCTCAGTCAATATCCCGTGAAGCCACTTGATCAAAGAACAGGCGGATGACATAACACGATAGTCAGACTAAAGTCAAGGATTTCAGTACTCACTTGCATCTTACTCTTCCAAGAAATAAGTGCATTGCTGATGAACATGCACCAACTGGTAATAGAGAGACGAGTATCAGCGTAACTAAACAATCAGCATCACTATACCCCGATAACTATAAAGGTGAGCCCTTAGGAAAGAATATGCCACAAGTAGGAGTGCCATTAAGATAACAGATAATATGTCGATAGTTTCCAAGTGAAGATGTTGATGAGCATGCATAAATTGAATGACCTGCTGGACAACAAAGAAAATGTCAAGTCGACAAGCTATTTATACAAAGACGGATCAGAGAGAAACTCTCCCTCCTTTTGACAAAGCTTCAGGTTCACCTCTAAAGGGGTAAAAATAAAGTTGTCGAATTCAAGACCAGCCAAAGAAATAACATTGTCCGTACATTTGTACTAATGTAAAAATATACCACCAAAGGAAAGCTACACTCAAGACCAAAAAAATACAACGGACCAAGATATTTCATATGAAAAAAAGCCTTAAGACGTTGCTGCAATTGCTAAATTAAGAGATCATCTAGACCAGTAATGATAATGTCATCAACATACACGAGAAGCAAGACAATTCATATAGCAATCGTTCAAAGAAAGAGAGATGAATCGAATTGACTCTGAACAAAATGAAAGTCAAGAAGAGTAGAGGGAAAATTTTCAAACTATGCTCGTGGGGCCTGTTTGAGGCCATACAAAGAATGTTTAAGTCGAAAAACTTTGAAGGAAAGACTACTAAACATGCTAGTTGGCATACTCGTATATATTTCTTCTTTAAGGTCTCCAAGTAGAAACGCGTTCTTCAAATCCATTTGCCGGAGAGGCCATTCTTGCAAAGCAGTAATTGTCAGAACTAATTCACCAGTCATCTTAGAAATCAATGCAAATGACTATTCATAATCGATATCACACTCCTGATGATTGCCAAGTGTCACTAGACGTGCATTATACAGGTCCAACAATCCATCAAACCAGAACTTAACAGAATGCACCCATTTGCATCCAATAGGTTTGACACTGGTGGGAAGTCACAATGTCCCCACGTATGATTGTCTTGAAGAGCCCAAATCTCTTCTTGCATTGCCTATTGCTAACAGGCTTGGGTGGTTGCATGAGAATAAGAGTGTGAAACAGCAATAGGGTCAATAGTGACATTAAGCAAAGTATAAGAAAAATCATACCTATTCAGGGATTGTGAAACACAAGTGGAGAGTCAGCATCAAGGAGCCATGGGATCAGATGACGGAAATAGGGTTAGTTTAGTTGTGTTTGTTTAGTTTTCTAGTGTTTGTCGCCTTTTGAAGAATTGGGCTGCCTTGGCAATTCATGAATCCAAATCAAATAATCTCTCTCCTGCAATTAGGAATGTTTAGTTGACATTATGGAATGCAATTAGGAATGTTTCGATTAAAAAAAAAAACCTTCCTAGTGATTTACAAGATTTTCAGCAAAACAAATAAAAAGTGGTTATGCTATCTAACTAAGAAAATAGTGGTTTTGCCTCCTAAATATTCGCTAAAAAGATAATTTTGCTTCCTCCCACAATTTCATTAACTGGGTCGCTTCCAGTTGTTGGAAACGTTCCCTTCCTACCACTCCCTCGGCTATAAATTGAGCACGACAAAACTCCTTGGGGACCACCATTGCTTCGGAACTTCATTTTCTCAAGAACAAAAACCCTAGATACCAAATCCTTCTTTCTATGTGATTTCAACTTCCCACAAAAATAGAAGAGCACCATGAGGCTTTCAACAGACTTCTTTCATTCCCCTGTTTGCTTGCGAGAAGTCCCACCATTAATACGAAACAGAGAGCGATAGAAATTTTAAGAACCAGAGTTTGTCAATACAATAAGAACTATACTAACATTACAACTTATTTTTTGAAGGCTATCGATGCAGAATATGACAGCCACCACCCATCATTGGGTATCAAGACCCAATGAGGGGAGAAAAGTGGGGAGCCAAAATAATCGATCATTATTGAACTATAATCTGTACTATTGCATATAACAAATGGGTTGCATCCTATTACTACCCCAAAATGACATACTATAGAAGCAAAATATGTTATCTTCATCTCAAACCCTATTCTAAGAGAGCACGGCTGGTATCAGCACTGAATGGGTTCTTCGATTAAAATTCCAGTAAGGAATGCTGGATTCTTTCAGTAAGAGGATGCCACGGGTTCAGTACCCATCACGATGTGATTTTTGCCATTTCCATGCGGTCTGCAAACTCTCCGTAAGATTGGTGTACCGTGCTGACCAGTTCAATTCATGCCTGATCTTAGATGGGTCGCTGTACACTTTAGCATAGTCACCGGGCCGGCGAGGTAGGAAGTCAACCTTGATTTCTATTCCTGTTGCCTTCTTGCATGCCTCCACAAACTCCTTTACAGATCTACCTGGGAAGGGTATCCCAAAAGAAGCCTCAGATTTCTATTTGAAATACAAAATCTCCCGCAAAAGATAATGAATGCTATTTGTCATTATTTTGCTTTCCGTTTATCTTACCTCTTCCAGTGCCAACATTGTAAATTCCAACTTTTTTGGGCTTTGCCTTTTCAAGAGCTTTCACATGAGCATCAACAAGATCAGTGACATCAATATAGTCCCGTACGCAAGTGCCATCAGGCGTATCATAGTCTATTCCTTTAACCTACAGGGTGCAAAACACTAGATTAGAACAAAAACTACAAACATTATCATTCGAAACAGATGTGGAGAATTTCCAACCTCATGCTTTGCATGGAAATGTCAACTGATAAGGCATGGTTTTTAACATCTGAATTAGAGGTTGAATATGAATATTATGACAAGTCCAAACTCTAGACGGCTGATGACTAAGAAAAAAACCTCCCACAGATTCCTATAATCAAGTTACGAATTATTTGCTTACATTTGAGGATGATTTCTTTGTCAATCAATGAAATGAAAAGGTGATGCAGTTATCACCAAATCATCTGGTCAATCTTTCTTCTAGAAATTCAGCATGAGGTTTTTACTATGGCATGGCAATTTTTTTCCATATTTGACATCAGTAGGCTATAACTAAAAGCGGATCTCTTTCCAATGTCTAAATTAAGATGTCATGCAATAAGAACTCAGCATACCTTCAGCCCTGGAATAAAACCACGAGCTGCATCAAAACATGCACCAGAGATTCGCCCATGCTCTCGTAGTTCAGGTCTTGGAGCTTCACCTAGCCTGCCCTCTGGATCTGACCCAATGACATTGAAGTACCTGACATTTTCCAGAAGGACAAACAGGTTCTTCATCATCAAGGTAACTGATTCCAGTATTCTCATATTTCTTATACTTACAGGAAAAGAAGCATCCCATCCCCCCCCCCCCAATAAAAAAATCCCTGAAGCTGGGCAGGCATGGGGCCACGGGGTATCTGGTGTACAGGTAAAAACCAACCTTAAGATCATTACTGCCATGTCTGAATTTTTTGAAAAATCAAGGATGATATCTTCTGCCATCTTTTTAGCCTTTCCATATGGATTAATGGGGGCCTGGATTCGTGCAAAAATTTGATCAGTACTTTGCAACAAATACCCATATTCACCAGAAAATAGTTTTTGTGTGCCACACTTGATTGCGATAGATGAAAAAATAAATACTGAACCAAGAAAATTTTGTTTTTCATTTTTCTCCCCACAGCAAACCGATAAATAAGCAAGAAAAGTTTATCGTTGTCAACGCATACCAAACTTTTCCAAAAGAGACAAATAAATAAGGTAATGAAACAAGACCCAAGATTTTGAGCACTCACCTGTGGAGTTACTTCAGTAATGGGCATCTTTTCAGGTTCCCCATATGTTGCACATGTACTAGAATATATAAATGTCTTTACACCATGTGTTGCCATGGCCTCTAATACCACCAAAGTGTTTGAGGTAATGTTATGATAATATCTGTGCAACACCGTCAAAGAGAGAGTTAGCAATACAATTGAAGCTTCCACTATAAAAGTACTATTTTACTTGCTTATTTGAAAGGTGGATCAGCTAAAATATGAAATTAGACTCCAGGAAGAGGAAGTTAAGAGATTAACAAGTTTCTCATGTCCCACTCTAGAATTATGTGTACATCAAAGCACATCCCTAAATTCAAAAATCCATTATTTAAGAAACATGGTTCATCAAGATTCCACCTAAATCCAAAGCCCACTTCCTGCCAAACCTGATAAAACAAAACGTAACCCATCGATATACGTTCAACATCAGCAAATTACTAGTTCTACCCAACCCCCTTCCACATTGTTGTCTTCAGTAATCAGCCTACATACTTCAATTTCTCGTCTCTCTCTTCACATTTTCTGCTGAAATGAGATAACCATATTTATCTCTTTTTCTCAGGCAAACATCATATGTATCCAGCAGTCAGTTTAGTGCTCCAAAGGTGTCCTGATTCTGCTTCCTCAGTACTAATTTATAAGTATCAAAACCTAGAGTCAGATATAGATGGACCCGAGCTAACCCTCTCGGAGACAGAACCTTATTCTCATAAGGCTATATTAAACATACGTATAGTACTTGAGAAAGTGGAATATTGATAAGTGATAAAATAATTTTCTTCAAACATTGAGGAAAATTACTCTTCAGGTTATTGAAACAATAGAGTAAGTTTTAAAAACCATTCAATTGAATTGTAGCCAAGACCTGAACTAAACATTGGAATTCCATTCCATATAGCCAAAGTCATCTTGGTTGGTTTGGCCAAGACATGACTAAAAACACCATGTCATATCAGTATAAAATATGGGTTTGTTTGGCACATGACAGATAACAATAACAAACTCCCAATTTACTGAACAAGTGGAGGAGATTTGCCTAACTTTGAAGACAACAAATGCTATGCCTTTTCATCTCCTTCTCAGGGGCAACAGAAAAATAGGAGGTAAGCAACTGAAGACACCCCACGGTCCTCAGGCTAGCTTCCTTTTCACACAATCAGATCTTGCAGTAATGTCAATCATAGGGTTGTTAGTACTTTGTTTGGCCACAAATAGTTTTGAACTTATGAAACTTGAACCAAGCATGCCTTACACATGCGAGCTGTTTAATGCTGTTGACAAAGGGTTGCCTTTTTGACATCTGATCACACCAAGTAAACCCTTTGTTCAATAAACTAACAAACTTTAAGTGGATCATTTAAATTTTTCTTACATCATCAATGGTAATTCCTGCATTACGCATTCGCGATTTCCATAAAATTTCAAATTTTCCTAGAAGTTCAAATATCTATGTGGAAAAAAAAATATTAGTACCAAAAGCAAAGCAGCCTAGATTCAGATCAAAAAGCAATACTTACTTGAGGGGATCAAGAGTGCTTTCCCCAACATATGCAACAGCTGCAAAATGCATAACAGCATCAAATGAATTCTCTGAGAATATTTTATTAACCTGAAAGTTGTCAAGGCAACATCCAGGTATTGATGTTAAAATTGAAATAAGGTTAGTAAACTAAGTACATCTCAAAAAGGGCATATGACAAGGATACAGCTTTTGCATCCCCCAAGTCAGCATAAATAAATTGAAGCCTTCCAGCTTCTGGAAATAATGCTTGGAGAACCTTTACGGCACCCAGGTTTCCCCGCGAAAGGTTGTCCTGCGACCAAGAAAATCTCAAAGATATGTAACAAATGGAAAATAAAAAATAACCATACATCAAATGTTAACATTCTGAAAAATACATACCACAATAGTGACACGATATGAGTCCTTCAGAAGCCGTAAGGTAGCATGTGAACCAATGTAACCAGCACCTCCTGTTACTAGGACATGCGTTACCCCAGGTTCATGACGAGAGAACTGAAGGAAAGGAACGAAATAAATGAACACTACTTTCAGGTTTGGAAATGTCAAACTTCTTTCAATTGCTACCAAGTCAATTTGAATAAAGGTTTGATTTATTAGCCAATTTCATTACAGAAATCCAATATTGCATTGTTTGGGGAGAGAAAAAGGAGAAGGGGATAAAAACAATCACTCTGTTAAGGAAGAGGTTCAAAATAGGAGTGCAAACAGCAAAAAAAAATTAAAACAGACATACAAAAAAAAATTGTAGATAGTCATCATAAGTTTTAAACGCTAGTGACAATTAAACAGCACGTGAGTGTTGACCACATGAAAGAGACTCGGTAGACCAGCTTAGTCAACTTGATCAGTAGCAAGAGAACAGCAAAATATTCGTCGCCGGTGGTTATGCTCTTTACCTTAATATGGCGTCCACAACAAGACAGTAGCATTCTCAGAAGGAAGTAATAATAAAGAAATATACCACAAGTCAACTAAATTCTTGAATTGAATTTGATTGAGATATCAGGAAAATCCAGATAACTTGTGGAAAATCTCCACAGAAAAGCTCGTATGTGAGGATTAAAGTAAATGACATTTGTGTCCCTGTTGCTTCTTGGACAAACAGCTCAGAGTAAACCTAGAAGGTATGGTCCACAATGCAAAAAGGTAAGCAGAGAAGTTCTGTACATCAATGCATATGATTGACCTTATATAAGCGTCCAAACAGATCACAAACACCAAGAGACCAATGACTTTAACAAGTGAACAACGAGTTACTTATAGACAGAGATGTCTTATAAAGGTACCATAGTCCCGTGATTAAATGCTAATTCATAGACTCAAAACAACGAGAAACTCATGATATCGATATTTTGTTATAACGCCTAAATAATCAGAGTTTGCATCTTAATGAAAGCTACCACTGTATAGCATAAACACACCATTATCATCAGCCCACTTCTTTTGGACACTGAACAGATCAGCTAAAGGTGTGAATAACAGCCTGAATGCTGGCAGCAATCAGCCATAGGAGGTCCAATGACTTGTTCATCTAATAGTAACAACTCTCTCCCAACATCAACCGTGTTGTAACAACCCAAGGGAGCATTAGCCACATCTGCGCTTTAATTTCAAAAGGGCTAGTTAAGATTGCTTTTAAAGCCCCTTGAAATGTATATAAGTCCTAGTTCTACCAATAAGGAACCAATGTGGGACTTGGCCTTATACCATTCTTTTCTCATTACTTCTCTTTTCCCACTCCATGAGAGACTGGGAGTGTTACACATGCCCCCTTCACTGAACATCTCCAAAATGAAACACAAAAACAAAAACAAAATTAAAATTAAAAGATTCGTTGGGTTCCAATGGCATATGCTTCTGTCTATTATGCCAACAAAATGCAAACAAAAGAAGGTTAGATATCGCATCATAGTGAGAAGAACAATTGATAATCCTACGAGCATTGAGCTTGACGTAGGACTAAACACATAATTTCAAATGTATCCACATAAGTAAGTAGGTAGAATCATAGAGGAAGCCAATCCCACACAATCACTATCTTAACAACAAAAGGCTAGTTAACAACGAAAGACCTACCGGGCTTGGACTATTAAAAGTTGAAGATTGCTTGAGCATCAGAATGCATAATGCTGTGAGCGCAGCAACCAAAACAATTTTTCCTACAAAGCTGCTCCTCTTTTTTGGGTCTGGGTAATCCATGCCTGCAAGTATGACAGGGCCTCAAAAAACCAATCGTAATCACAGAAATCCTAGAAACTCAAAAACAAGATTTAAGAAAGAGATTTACAATTCAATCAATGAACACAGAAAAGAGCTGTACGTAACCAGAAAGAAACCACCGCTTCGAAATTTGCAAGTTTTTGCTACGAAAAATATAAACAAATAGGCTTCGGGTGACCTGCATTTTACTTGACCAAAGAACTATGGACAGTTTTGCGGTAATACATTCAAGTAAATTATAGATGGATAATGGAAATCCCACCTCCAAATGGCATAGATCTAGTGGACCTAGGCTGAGATCTCGCCCTGCCAAGATTTAGCATTTGGCGAAATCCCTACAATCCTAAGTAGTTGTAGAATCAGGAGACTAATCCTTTGCGTCAATACCGACGACCAAAGTATAACCCCTCTATCTGTGAAATGTGCTGCAACCAAAACCAAACGATCAAACAGCAAATTTACTGAAGCTAAGAAAATTCAAACGCGGAAGTAATCACAACTGGGCCCTAAAAAGGAAGAAAAAGGTCCACAAAAAGTAAGAATATTAAAAATATCAAAACTTTCATACAACTGATAGCCTGGAAAGTTGAGCACTCAATTTTAAAATCCCCAGAGATGGAGGAACAGAATGTGTGAGATTGCACTTCTAGATCCAGGGAGGACCGGAAGCCGAAAACCCATACGAAACGTAAAGCCCAGTTGAATTAGAAACAAATAAAGGAGCGAGAGTTGTCAACTTTTTCTTTTTTGAGATGTGGAGATTCTGTTTGGGTCCAACCTAAACATTAAAAACTTTAAATGAAATATACAGATTGTCTTCGGTCAGAACATGTCCGGATAATAGACGGAAAAACCCGGGAAATGGTTTTTCCAAATTCGGACAAATTCAACCAAAATAATTCAAATTTGAAATAAAAGAGACCCGTGTATGGTAGAAGGAGAACACCATGAAACACGAAAATAAACGAAGAAAAGTCACAAATTTCGTGATCCAGAGAAAAAAAATGAGAGCAGAGGAGCCAACCCACCATAACCCAGAAGAAGAACAAGTGGAGGAAGGAATGAAGGAAATCGCGCTCTTAATAGAAGAAGTACCGGAGACAGAATTAAGATGTCTCGCCAGAACGAGAAAGAAAATCCAATCCAATTTAAAGACTCCTATGCGTTCGCAGAAAAGAAAAAACAAATAAGAATAAAAAAAACTGCAAAAAGTGTGCCGCATTTTGAGTAGAACCCACGACGATCGAAAACGTAAGAGAATGAAAGAGAGCAAGAGAGAAGAAAACGTACAAGAGAAAAGGGACAGTGCTGAGGTGGTGTGGGAGGGGAAGACCAAGTCCAGAGTGCCCAGACGCTGTTGGTGGCGTTAGAATATGTACGAGAAGGAAGGATAGCGTTTCTTCGCGTTGGACGGAGAGTTTCTCTGTTCCCATCTCGTGCACGCTACTAGACACCTACACACACTCCTTTTCCTCTCATTTTATGGGCGTTTTTTTTTTCTTATTTGGAATTTTTTTCCTCCTCGCCAATCATCGCCGTCCATTTGTGTTTCCCTTTGGACTTCCGAACCGACGAATGCGGGGTTCGGTTTAATACAATGTGTCAGTCGCCCTGACATTTGACATGTTTGTTTCCCGATTACCTGGGGTCTCAATAATTTGTACAAACAAAACAAACTCTAAACATTTTAACTTTTACACCTACACACTCTACTTTTTCATAAATCCTAATTAATTTTAATAAATCAAAAATTTTCAAAATTTTAAGAATATTCCCTAAAATTTTAGCAAACAAACAATCTCATTGTCTCATTGATTCAGCCCCACCAATTGAAGGAACAACTTCATTGACTTTTCTCGCAACCTCTGTTGTAAGCTGAGGCTATGCCTTCTCTCTAGAACACTTATGGTGTTTTTCGCCTCCCCTTACCCCCTCCCACTTTCTCCGGCGGCGGGAGGAGCATCCTCCCGCCTCCCCCCCCTTTTTTCTCTTCTCTTCTCTTCCCTTCCCCTTCCCTCTCTCATTCTCTTGCTTCCTCTTGTCTCGGCTTCCCCCCGTTTTTTTCTCGGTTTGTTCTCTTGGTGTTGTGATGCTAGATCCCGGCTTTTTGTTTGACCCTTGGTGGCCACGCCATAGATCATCCACCTCAGCTCCTCCGGCCGATCTTCTCAGCTCCTTTACGTCGCCGATCTGCTGCCCGGAGCCGCCGCACGCGCCCACACGCGCCCCACGCGCCGATTCCATTTTCTACTTTCTGGGGCTAATTTCGACGGTTTTCGACGGCCGAGACCCTTGGACCGTGTCAGAAGCTCTCGGCCGCCCAACTCTGGTCGGTCCTGTGCCACTCAGCCGCGCGTGACCTTCACGCGCCGCCGTGAGCAGCACGTGATTCTCACGCGCCGCCGTGTCCACTGTCGTGGTGTTCCAGCTGCTGTTTTGATTTTTGTTGTTTTTGTTTCGGTTGTAGTTGGTTTGTGTTGTTGCTGCTCCTGTGGAGCTTTGCTGGTCTTTTGGTGGCCTTTCTGCCCTTTTGTTGGTTTGTTGGTTTTTTTGTCTAGGTTGCCTATGCTGCATTGTCTTAGTTTTTGTGCTAGTTTCTGTTTATGGTTCTGGTAGTGCCGTCTGCCGTTTCCGGCCACCCGCTCTCTCTGCCCCGCATGGAGCATTTGTGGTTTACGATCCTTTAGGGATCCCGCTAGCCTCTTATTTGCAACCTAGTTGTGTTGTGCTTGGATCTTTGGTTCTTGATATCTTGTATATCTTGTACTATTGATTTAATGCAATGGTAAGCCTCTCAGTATTATTCAGCAAAAAAAAAACTTCATTGACTTTTCTCGATATTTTTTGAGTTTTTTTATTTCTTATTTTTATCGCAAAGCCTCCGGAATTTTTGTCCCTCAGCTGTGTTTGTTAAAAAAATTACAATTCTTAAAATTTTAATACAATAAAAAATTAAATCGACAATGAAATTGAGACGGTTGTATAGTAAAAAATGCTGAATAATGGGCAAAGGGAATTCCTCGTGGCTTCGGTGCGAAACTTAAGTAAGGTGATGGGGCGCTAGATCCTATACACTAATTTATCTAGGATTAAAGAAACAAAATTATAATAAGCTCTAGGATGATAAAACTAGTTTCCTCAAATTTTAATTTATCTAATTATATTCCTCAGCTTATAAAAGAAAATAATAATTATCATCTATTCGATTTCACCGTTAAACGTGATATGAAATTTTCTAACAAAATAAAATAAAAAAATAAATTATTATTTAATGTTTTAAAGATTTAATTTTTTTAATTTCTCAATTTTTTAGGAATTTATCTTGAGGGACATTTGGATTATGTTTTATCTAGTTTAACAGCTAAATCGAACTGCATACATAATTAATATATTTTTTTAGGAAAATCAATAAAACCCCCCATACAAATAAGAACTTATTTTGGAAATGAAATTTCTTAACTATCTTTATTATTCACGTTTTGTATCTTATAGGCTTAAAAAATAGATTATAATAAACTAAACTACATCTAAGAGAGTCCTAGGCTTTAATAACAAATAAATAGTAATATTAATCTAACAAGATAAGTACAGGCACACGACAGGAGTGTCTTACTTCCCACTAGATCGCGTCGGGGAAGATCGGACCACCGCATTGGAGGATAGACAAGCCCCTCTCATTTAGGGAAATCTTCCATCCCATGACAAGGGGAGATTCTCCTCCTCCTACTCTGTAATTGTTATATTAATGTATTTCATTTATGATTAAAATTATTTACCCCGCACAATCCGACTACACCAGGGTGATGTTCGTGTTGAAGAATTTTGTAGGATTTGAAGAGTTTTGTGAATTTTTATGTGTTGTTAAAGTTGTATTGATGTTTGTGTAGAGATTGATGATGTGTAAAAAAGTGATGATGATGTTTAAAGTTATTTTTTTATTTATTTCGAATTTATTATATTTTATTAAAATAGAATTTTTTTAAGGTTAAAAAAAGGAAAAGCAAAAAAGCAACAAAAATCGTCGAAGAGTACGCATGGCAGCAGCTTGTCGGAAGGGGACAACTTAAATAAAAAAAACAGAAAAAGGCGTCAGACGGTGGGCCACCTATGCCGGTGTGGATTCTAATTCTGCCGAACAAAAGTCTTACTTCAATGCGAATCCACCAAAACGTTTGAAAACGAACATGCTCCAGATGATTAAAATTAGTCATCTTCTCAAGAACCCCACGTATCATTTTGAAGGTAATTCATTTGTTAGATCAATACAATCTTCTTCTTTTCTTATCCTAAGCATAGAGACCTTTTTTTCCTCCTTTTATATGTCATATTCGTAGGTGGTTTCAGACATTTTCAATAGAAAAAGAGTACTTGTAGTTGGTTGGTAAAATCTACCATTGATGATCTGAGGCACACTTTGCACGCATAAGATACACATATTTTCAGTTTCAATCCCATCCTTGGGTTAAAAAAAGGGTAAAAGAAAAAAGAAAAAAAAGGAAGGCCCGCAATCATTGTGAAACAAACACATAGAACTTTATAGTTTAAAATCGAATATCCCTACAGAAACCTGGCTATGCATGTTGAGCCACTAATGACCTCGTGAGCTTCTATTATTGCGGGACCGATAAATATTATTAATGGAAACATATTATAAGGAAAATTGGGGGAGTTCCAGTTGTTCCAATCCCAGGTACATACGTACGTACTGCCCGTCTGGGTTAGGTGCTCATTTGGCAGGTCTGCCTTAATTATTCTATAGTACTCGTCTCTATGTGCTTTGCCTAACTTCTCGTTGACTCCTTGTTTGCTTAGGAAAAGGCTAATTTCAATTCATGTGGCTCGACATGTCCACCTTACTAGAAAAACTTTGGTAAGTGCCAAACCTTTCTGCATTTATTTGTAATAATTAAGTGAATTCTATGGGGGAGGAGGAGGAATCACACAACATTGTAATAATACCAAAATATCACCTACCCGAACAACCCTAAACATACCTTAAAAAAACAAAAAACAAATTCATGCTAAAGAGAAAGATAAGTTGCAAGGTTAGATATTTGAGGGTCACACGTCATTAGATTCGACGTTATGCATCCATATTTTCATCTCAAACTCGTCGACAGTCGGCACCAACGAGTCCCGTCCCGCATTTTGTAGCTAGGTCCAGTCCACAGTGTGGCCGCCTGTAATCGTGTGTAGGCTTTTCCTGGCCGATTATATTTGAATTGACCTCTAGCCAATAATTTTAATAAATCCTTTTAAATAGACCTACTATATTAAATTAAATATAAATAATATAACTACTATATTAAATAGACCTAATGCAACGAGTTTAATTTTAAGAAATGCTATAAAACAATTTTGGGTTCTTTCCATGTTCTTTTAGGAAAGAATATGACGGTTTAGAATCTCTGATTGTGTAAGGCTCACTTCTAAAATAAATCTTGAATCGTCAGATTTTTTTCGAAGAACCTCGAAAGAACCTGAACAAACCGATTTAGACCCAACTATGCGGAAAATACTTAGAGAGGGGGTGAATAGGTATATTAAAAATTATCAAATAATTCTATTTTTAATACACACAACCTATTCTCATTATATGAACTCAAACACAATGTTAACAATATTCAAATACTTAATTACCAATCAGATATAAATATAAGGCATATAAACAATAAAACTCAAATATGAAAAACAGGGGAATCTGAAGAAACTTCAAGCGACTCCGAAGAAACTGCAACTAACAGAAACACAATTTTTCAAATTAACTTTAGATAAACGAAACACAATCAATAGAATACTTAAACCTGAAATCAGAATATCACAAAGATCACTTACCAACCAGATTAGTGAGTATGTTTACCAAATCTCAAGATTGAATACTCACAACACAACTAGCAAACTTGGTTAGTAAAAGAGTGACTAATCAAATCAAGAACAATGAAAGAAACGTAACACCGAAAATGATTACGAAGAGAAACTCCATAAGGAACGTCATTAAGGAGAAAAACTCTCCGGGCCCGTAGGCCGTTCGAATCCACTAGTTTCCAATCGATTTACAAAGTGATCTATTGAAACGACTAACATAGCCTATCAACCCACTCTAAATCTTACCGACGTAGAACCTCTACATCTAAACGGAAACCCCGATCTCGAACGCCTCTTGATCTTCACACACAAACCTTGTGCAATCAATGGCCATTGCTGGAACCTCCAGCAACCACTCTTCTAGAACCTCTGGAAGCCTCAATCAATCGTAATGAATGTATCGGTGATCAGCACACAAACATTCTCCTCTTCTCCGATCGGCTCTCTCTATTTCATCAACACCCAAATGTTTCACCAAGAACACGAGAGCTTCTTCAATCAGCGTACACCTTGAGAGAGCGTTCTTGAAAAGTGAAAACACAGGGGAGGAAACCTCTCAACCAAAATGGCAACACCAGACCTTATACCGGCAAGCCACCGCCCTGTTTTCCCCCAATCTTGTTATTTCACGCGTGAGAGGCTTACAACCACTTCTTGCCTTTCTCACATCTTCTAGAACCCAGGAAAATGACAAGAAGACCCTTAATGAAGAGTCACGTGAACTAAAACACCAGACTTTTCCTTTTCCCTTCTAGAAACAGCACAAATGACAGAAAAAGCCTTTCACAATCTCCCCTTTGGCATCCTTCGTGACAAAATATATTCTAGCCTATAAACAAATATCTCAATCATAACATAACAATATACTGAACACATCAGTACTAATTAAGACAAGTTCCAAAATATTAAAAGCATAACACAATATAGTAACTGACATCATAGCAACATAAACACAAATCAACAACAACACAAAAAGCAACAACAACACAAATCAGCTTCCACATTCACCAACATCCAGTGCAGAACCCATCCACCATTACCATAACCAGCAGTTCTCCCCCTTTTTGACACGGAGGAAGCCAAACGTAGCTACTCAGACGCATCAATATCGTCCATATCATCAGAACCATTGTCATATGCAGAGCCACCATCATCAGAAGCAGAATTAGCAGTAGGAGGCTGAAGGAGTTTAATGTCAGCCCTAACTTGGGACAATTCAAGACGAATAACAGCCACATCTGACTGAAGAGTAGTGATGGCAAACTGTATAGAAGAAGAATGGTTTAGAAGAAATTTGATAGCATCAAGAAGGGCAGGCACATCAGAATGATAACTAGGAGTTGGGTGACGTTTGTGAGACAAAGACTTCTTTAGGGTATCGATGCCGATAGTTTTGAGTGGACCTAGTCGAGTCTCAGATACGGGAAATGAAATACCAACAGCAGTTAAGAGACGCATAATTAAGAAACCATATCGAAGTTTCAGATTGTCAGAATTGCTTTGAAAGATTTCAATCATATGCTCACATATATTGGTTGCTAAATCTATGGAATCATTGTTCAAAAAAGCATATAAGAATCTAATCCTTTCAAAAGTGAATGAAGACAGATGAATATTCGGATAAAGGTTTGTAAAGATTATTCTTGCAGGGATAACATGATCTTTAGCAAGAAACTTTCCTGGAAATTCTTTTCTAGAGAAACCTTTAATAGTCCTCTACATTAAAAAACTAACGACAGTAGATAATGGAGGACATGTGGAGGCTTTATAAGGATACAAAGGGTTTTCACTAAAAGGTATTCCTATTTTTTCAGCCAAGAATTGAGGAGAAATCTCAATTATTTGTCCACTGATATATGTTGAGAAATAAGAACCCTGAATGTTAAAGATGTTGGTATAGAATTATTCTTTTACCATCGATGCAGAAGGCGGGGTTAACTAATGGAAAAGGGGACCCCAGCCTCTTGAATTGAATTATGCAATCTTTGAAGGTGGCTAAGTTCTTCAACAAGAATCTCCTTTTCCAATTCAATCTTCTTCAAACTGAACTTTGTTTGAAAAAATGTCTCAGCTTCAGGGTTGTAAAATAAGGCATCATTGAAGTCATCAAGAATAATAGGTTCTTTGTCTTTCTGAGACTTCCGACTCTTTGAACATGATGCAACATCAACCTTTCGTTTTCCCTTCTAGAAACAGTACAAATGACAGAACCCAAGAAGAACACCCAGCATTTCTCATTTTAAGAAATTCAGTAACATAACAGTCATTTTAGACATTAATATATATGTTCAAAAGCTCCTAAAACCAATTTTATAGACTCAGCTGTCGATTTCATCTCATCGAGTTTTATATTACCAAAAGGATTTATTAATATAGCTATGTTTTCTCCTAAGATCCCGTTGCTATGGTTACCGCATGTGACTTTTTTTTTTTCTTATTTTAACCGTTAGATCTTATCAAATTATACAAGTGATAAATTTTAAGTTTGGTATTTGCTCTCAAAGAAATTAGTACTAGTCCCATAAATTGCGGGTTGTAAATGGTTGTCAGTGTTATTCTATTTTTTCCCCATGTTTTCGGTTTGTTTTTATTCTTCATATGTAGATTGATATTTATTATTGGACATTTTTTCTCGTTAGGAGAAGAATCCATGGGTGCTATTTTCAAACAAAAATGTTGAGAATGTTGTAAAAATTGAGATATATTAGAATTTTATTGGATTTTGAGAGAGAATAATTAAAAAAATTAAAATTTAATGGGAATTTCTGAAAAAAAAAAGATGAGTTGAATGAATTTTTTTATGTTTATTATAATAGAAAGAGATAATTTGATGAGGTAAAAGAGATTATTTTATAATATTTTTCTTAACTAAAATTTTAGAATAGTTTGCAAACACCACCTATACAATGTAAGACAAAATTATTGGAGTAATCACCACCAAAGGTGGTGGTTTAGTGGTGTGTGGGGTGTGTCTAAGACTCAAGACTTACTCTCTACGAAGGTTTAAATCACGGTAGTCTCATTATGCTATGATGGTTCCCTTGTAGTGTAAAATTCTCAGGTTTTAAGTGGTGGTTGACTTAAACCTAGCTTGAAGATGGTCCATCCCTCCCTTGAGGGTCTTCTTTACTTAGCAAAAAAAAACTCATTTAACGCACGAAAAATTCGGAGGATGTTAGCACGGGGACCCATATTCCAACATCCTCTACTTAAGAATAATTTGATAACGAGAAGAATCGAATCTAAAATTATGTGCCTTATCCACACAATCCCGGATGCGCCTAAATCATCAAACTAACTAACTCCAAAAAAACTAAGTTCAGAATAACCTAGCCTCGCAGTCTCGCACTAATGAAAGATCGAAACTCAAGAGTAATGACTTGCTAAAATGAATGTCATCCTCTCGATTGGCCACGATTACAGCCAAGGCCATGTGAGTGACAATGCTTAGACCAACGATTGGACTGGAAATTGTAATTATTCTATGAGGAGCACTCTACTCTAAGTTAAGGACAATCAATATTCGATCCGTTACAATTGCAATTGCTGACCGAAGTATACTATACAATTTATAGATAGTTACACATTAAATGCATCCTACAATATTTTTAGGAAAAATGATAAATCATTCACTAGATTTTTTTTTTTTTTTTAAAAGTCATTAGATTTTTTAAAAAAAAATCCACTGAATTTTGTTATTTTAGTACCAAATTTCACCAGATCCAACCCTTTACAAGCATTTAATGGAAATTTTTTCTTGTCCAACCGCAATACGACAAGTGTCATTAAAATAAATATTCAAAAAATTAAAAATTAAAATATAAAATAAACAAAAACGTATAATTTAATACTAAAGTTAAATTTTAAATTTTAAAATCTTAAAATCTAAAGAAAAAAAAAACGAAAATGTTAGGAGGGGAGTCCCACCCCGACCCATTCACGGTGGAGGGGGAGGAATCCCTCTAACAGTAGTTTGTGTCTTAAACGCCATCTGTGGCTGCTTGACAGCTTTTTCGCCGGACTACTGGACATACGTCCTACTACGCATCCTAACTGGTTTCAGCACAGGCGGCGTTGGCCTTTGTGCTTTTCGTCTTGGCCACAGAGCCCGTTGGTCCTTCAAGGCGCGCTAGCGCGGGGCTGTTGGGATGTGCACATTTTACTTCTTCTCATCTGGAATTGCTGCACTCTCGGGCATAGCATACATTTTTCAATCATGGCATGCTCTTTATATTGCTTCCTCCATTCCCTTTTATCTTCCTCGTCGCTGTCCTTCCTTTTATCTCCGAGTCTCCAAGATGGACCTCGTTCGAGGGAAAGTAAGTAAAGGAGGCCATGATATATACTCATGCACGCCATTGCCAAGTCAAATAGAAAGTGAAGAAACAAATATATCTTTGTATATTTCTTAATTAATTCATTCGTTCTACAGTGAGTGTATATATAGCCACGCAGGGCTAACAACCTAAAAGAATATGCCAAGAATATTACACAAAGAAAGGTGAGTCATGAGGTGAGTCACATAACGACAAAATCTTCTGCATGAGCTGTTGAAGCTTTAGGAAGAGAGGACATGGATTGTGGAGCTGTAGTAGACGTCTTGAGTTGCTGAGAGGATTTTGTGCTGGCAGCTGTTTGTGTCTCAACATTCCCCCGCAAGCTGAACGGTAAGGGAACAACAGTGAGGCTTGAACGCAAAAGACTAAATCGAGAGACAGACAGTGGTTTGGTAAAAATATCGGCGAGTTGATCGCGGCTAGAGAGAAAGGAAATCAGGAGGGTGCCATTAGCAACACGATCACGCACAAAGTGGAAGTCAATGTCAACGTGCTTGGTGCGGGAGTGAAGCACAGGATTGACAGACAAGTAGGTGGCACCAAGGTTGTCACACCAGAGGACTGGTGGTTTGGGAAGAAACACGCCGAGTTCAGACTGAAGCCATAGAAGATCAGCAGTGGTATTAGCAACACATTTATATTCAGCCTCGATGCTAGAACGAGCCACCGTTGGCTGCTTGCGAGAGCTCTACGAAACAAGATTACTACCAAAGAAAATGCAATGACCACCGGTGGAACGACGGTCGTCGGGACAGTCGGCTCAGCCGACATCCGAAAAAGCCGTGCGAGACGAAGAACTGGCTGACTGAAGGAAAAAAGCATAATGAGAAGTATGTTGCAGGTACCTGAGGATCCTTTTAACAGCTTGCCAGTGAGGCAGACAAGGAGAGTGCATATACTGGCAAACTTTGGAGACAGCAAAAGCAAGGTCCGGTCTGGTGAAGGACAAGTACTGAAGACCTCCAACAATGCTCCTGAAGTGAGTGGGGTTTGGATAGAGATCCCCCGTATGGGCTGAAAAGTGGGTGGAGATGGCCATAGGAGAAGCAACCGGCTTGGCAGAACATACTTCAGTAAATCGGCAACATACTTCTTTTGTGATAAAAGAAGACCAGAGGAGTTGCGGTGAACTTCAAGACCCAGAAAATAAGAGAGGGACTCAAGGTCCTTGATCGAAAAAACAGTAGAAATAGAAGTAACCAAGTCAGAAATCGCAGAAGTACTGGACCCGGTAATAACAATATCATCCACATAGATGAGGACGAAAATTGTATGAGAATGGTGTAATAAAATAAATAAGGAAGAGTCAGATTTAGAAGAATGAAACCTAAGTTCAAGGATCCGTGCGCTAAGGCGATGAAACCAAGCTCTGGGGGCCTGTTTAAGGACGTAGAAAGCTTTATGAAGACGACAAATATGATGGGGAAAATCTGGATCCAAGAACCCAGGAGGCTGACTCGTGTACACAGTGTCAGGGAGGTCTCTATGGAGAAAAACATTCTGAATATCAAGCTGGCGGATGGACCAAGTGGAGGCAACGACAAGTGCAAGAACAACTCGAACCGTGGTGGGTTTAACTACCGGACTAAAAGTCTCAGTAAAATCAACACCATCAAGCTAGTGATAACCTTTTGCAACAAGGCGGACTTTCCAACGTTCCAAAGAACCATCAACATGACGTTTAATCTTAAAAATCCACCTGCAACTAACCAGATTGTTAGTCAAAACAACAGGAACAAGTGACTAGGTCTTGTTGTCAAGTAAAGCCTGGAACTCAAGTTGCATGGCTCGACGCCATTCAGGAAACTTGAGAGCCTCAGAGACACACGATGGTTCCTCAGGGATAGAGAGAGAGGAGGTAACATGAGCACGAGGAGGCCAGGAAATGGTACCATATGTACGAACTTTTGAACGAACAATATTATGAGTGGGCCGAGTAGTATATCTCGGTGGTGGAGGAGGAGGGACAGGTATGGAGGAAGAAGTTCAATCAGGGGACAGAGGTGGTGAAGGCACTATAGAAGAGGCCTGGATATGAGGAGATGAAATAGGTAAAGGGGCTGTTTGAAGTGTTGGTGGAATAAGAGGGAGCAGTAACATGGCAGGGAGCGTGGATGGGGCAGGAGAGGAAGGAGTAGAGGTCGTGTGATGAAACGGGAAAGAAGTTTCGTCAAACAGGACATTGCAAGAGACATATAGGCGACCTGTAGGAGAATGAAGGCAAAGATAGCCTGTGTCAGGAGCTATAGCCCAAGAAGGTACAAAGAAGAGAACGGTTTTCAAATTTGGTGTGAGTATAGGGTCGAAGGTGTGGCCAACAGGAACAACCAAAGGTCTTTAAAAATAAGTAATCGGGAGGGCAGTTGTGGAGAAGTTCATATGGAGACCGATTAGAGAGAAAAGAGGAAGACATTCAGTTAATCAAATAGACCGCAATATTGAAAGCCTCAAGCCAGTAGATATGAGGAACAGAAGAATGGGCTAAGAGAGTGAGCCCTGTTTCAACAATGTGTGTGTTTCCTCTCAGCAATACCATTTTGCTGAGGAGTATGCGGACAGGAGACACGATGAAGAATACCAGTGGCGTCAAAGTATTTAGATAACGACTGATATTCCCCGCCCCAATCGGACTGTATACTTTTAATATGACTGGATAATAAATTTTCAACAAGACGCTGAAAGTGGAGAAACACAGAGTAAACCTCATACTTGTATTTAAGGGGATAAAGCCAGGTAAACCGCTGTAGTCATCTAAAATGAGACATAATACCGAAAACCAGAAACAGAGATAGTAGGAGAGGGACCCCAAAAGTCAGTGTGAACAAGCTCAAGAGGGGTTGTAGTACAAGTTGTGGAACAAGAAAAAGGAAGTGCATGGCTCTTAGTGAGGCGCCATGCATTACAAACAGAGGACGCAGTGGTAGAGACTGGAAGCTGAAATTTGCTAAGGACTTGTTGCACCAAACGAAGAGAAAGGTGACCCAATCGATGATGCCAAGAGGACACAGAGGTGCCCTCGCCGACACAGGCAGAAGGAGAGGTCAGTGGAGAGGCTGGAAACACGTACAGACCATGTTTAGTTGGATCTCGGAGGAGTGTGGTATGGGTTGAAGAATCCTTCACAAGAAAGTAATTGGAATGAAACGCAAAAAATGCGTTGTTGTCAGAACAAAATTGTCGAATAGAGACCAAATTTTTGTAAGAGAAGGAACATGAAGGAGATTGTGTAAAGGAAGAGAACGAAGGGGTAGAAATAAACGAACCACCAGTGTGATGTATGGGCATGGTAGTGTCATCCCCAATTTTAACCTGGTCTTCACCCATGTACTGCTGAGGGAAGGACATATTCTGATAATCAGAGGTCATGTGATGAGTGGGAGTTGTGTCGGGATACCAGTTAGAATCCTGGGAAGTAGATGAGTAGTGAACAACAATTATAGTATGAGGAGGTGCCTAAAATGCTTGGTTGAAGCGGTTGTAGCACACAAGGGCAGTGTGCCCAGGTTTGGAGCAAACTTGGCAAAGAGGACGAGTGTCAGGAAATGGAGAGACAGAACGTCCACCACGAGTCCCACGACCTCTATAGCCACGAAACCCACGGCCACCTTGTGGTGAAGAGGAAGGCTGCTGTTTGGTAGTGACATTAAACGATATGTTAGGAGGCTGATTGTGAGTGAGTCGGGCTTCATATGTCAACAAGTGACCATAGAGATCATCAGGTGAAACTGGGTCAAGACGTGTTGTAATGGACGTGACAAGGGAATCAAAATCAGAACCCAAACCAGCAAGAAGGTATGTGATAAATTCAGTATCAGATAAAGGTTTTGCAGCGGCTGAAAGAGTGTCAAGAGAAGCTTAACTTTGTTGTAATAGACCGAAATAGTGTCTGTACTCTTTTTCAGAGTAGCAAGCTGGTACTGGAGGTTGACAAGACGAGCTTGGGTTGCTGAGAGGATTTTGTGCTGGCAGCTGGCTGTGTCTCAACAGAAAGCACCTCCCTGATCAAGTTGTTTTGGCACTAAATGAAGAAGCAAACAACAGTTCAAACTATGAACAAAGCTGCAAGGAGCAATCGAAAGCGAAACAAGCAATCAATAGTTCTCTCATAGACGTCGTTCGCTCACCAATCAATTGCATCAGTCTTTTTCTAGTCGTCGCCATTAATTTCTTGTGCTCGGTTGTGTACTACGGTCTTAGCCTAAACACTGTCAACCTTCAAACCAATCTTTACCTCAATGTGCTCTTTAATGTGGTGGCAGAGATCCGGGATATTGGGGCAAGGGGTTCCCCAATTTACTAGCAGCCGCCTGGGTGCAGCCGCCTGGGTGCTGGGGGAGCTCCCCCAACCAACCCACTGCTGGGTGGGGACTCCCAAACATTATAAAATTTTAACTTTAGTATTAAATTATATGTTTTTATTTAATTTATATTTAAATTTTTAATTATTTTAATGACACATGTCACATTGCGATTGGACAAGAAAAAATTTTCTTTAAATGCTTGTAACGATATTGGATCTAATAATGTTTGAATACTAAAATGACAAATTCTATGAGTTTTTTTATTTTATTTAAAAAAACCTAGTGTTTTTTAAAAATGCACTAAAACCTAGTGAGTGATTTGTTATTTTTCCATATTTTAATGTTGCCCATATTTAGTCAATGTGAAACCAACAAAATTCAATGATTGATGTGTCTCTCTTTGATCAACGTGGAATCAATAACATTTAATTTTTTGTGTTTCTTCTCGAATTCGGGTAAAAAATCTTAGATAATCCTAATCCAAAATATTACTTAGCCCAGAAAAAAAAAGCCCAATAAAAGCTTAAACCCAAATTATCGTTCTACAAAAAAATTTCCCAAAATTGGCTTATGAATTATCCTAGACTACATAAAATTTGATTCATATAAATAAAAATATTATTCTGTGTACCGTAAGTGTTTGAAATTCAATGAATCAAAATGCTCGTATAATATATTCAACTAATCAAAAGAATTACTGTGGGCATATATGTTCTAGTTTGTTTTAGAAAATCAGAACACAACCAAAATGCTCTAACATTGCGCATGTTAGAGCATGCTCTGCTCTGTTTGAGGAGGTGCTCTAAGTGAAGTGGATTTGTTGAGGCGGTTTTGCACAAGACTGCTATAATACTATATAGATGCTGTATTATTCTTTGTAATTTCCTCTCCGAATTTGGAGAGAGATAGACACAATAGATGAACTTCATTATAGGGTTCATGCTGCTCTAAAACTTTAAATGAACAACATAAAATAGTAGGTCATACAATGAGACCCTTCTATTGTGTCTACCTCTCTTCAAATTGCATAGTGCAATTAAGGTAGGAAATTGTCGAGGATCGTGATTCGTAGATGCTTAAGGGACTCAGGAAATCACAACCCGCTCAATCAGTAAGCAATTATAAGCAAAGTTTGTCATCTATATTTAAATGACAATGTGCGTAACAAAGTACAAAGTGTCCAGTGTTATTGCTGGAATAAGTCTGCAATGATACTCTCAAAAACCAAAGCTCCAAGTGCCATGCATGACTATTTTCAAAAATGATGGAGAAATTCATGATTAAGGCAAAAATCCTCATTTAACATTTTTTTTTATGACGAGGAAATCTCCCAAAGCCGGACCCTTTTGGCCAAACCCTAAAGTACAAACCCCGACCCCCTGGACCGACCCCACAACCTAGGGAGCGGGTAAGTCAAGGGCGATAATGAGAGTGTTGGGACTCGAACTTGGGACATGTTAGAACCCAAGCCGAAGCCTTACCACCACACCAAACCCTTGGGGGCTCTCTTTTTAACATTTTTACAATATGTTGAGGTTGATTCTCTCGTTTTTTTCCTTCCTTCATGGAAATAATTTTGTCTAGACCACACGAAGTAGGAATCCTTGGTTCCAGTACACAACGGTGAAGCCAAACACATTTAAATGTTTTATCAAGATTTCGAAGCTAATTCAGTTCGAACAGTACTAACAGCTTCTATTTGTTTAATCTCAGCCAATGTCATCTGAGTCCTACAAAATTCTTTACAAGCAGATATCAGATTGAGAACTACCGGATTCTGCAATTCAGTTCTGCTAATAAGTATGCTAACCTCATTTATTAACCGGAAAAGTGCATCCTTCCGAAACCTGTGAGCATTTTTATTGAATAAATTCAACCACGCCATCGTAGAGAATGCCTGCAAGTCAACCACGGGATGACTAGTAACACATGCAAGAGCAGCAGCATAGTCATCATTCTCTAGCTTCATTAGAAACATTTCTTTGATGAGAGGAGATGGTGCAGTCCTATCTGCCCGGGCCAAATGATTCCAGGTTGTCTCCAATAACTCTCCCTGGCAAGAATGCATGGTTCCCAAGAGAATTAGTGCAGGACTAAGGATTAAATTTAACACCTAAAATGGTTACTATCTGGGATTTATGCTTAAAAAGACCAAGTGACATGCAGATGCTGCACACCCCCCGAGGTAAAAGTAATATATGTTTACGGTGCATGTATGTACACCTGGAACACCTACAGTCTTAGATACTTTATTGATTCAAAGATAACACAAACAAAATGTAAACCCTTGGATAAGAATAGTCCAATTCTTAATTTTTCAAATGCCCAAGTACAGTGTCTTATATTCTTAAATGTAATTGCTCCCTATTCCTTTCCAAAAGTGAAATGAACATCTGCTCTGCTTACAATAGCACCTGACCTCAGTTTCAATATTGGGACATAGAAGATCAGTCAAGGACCTCTGAAACATTTATTTCTAGGGACATTCCATCTGCTTACAACAGAAACTGAACTCAGGATAAATATTTGGACACAGAAGATCAGTTTACGTTTTCTAGGACATTTATTTCTTGGTATTTTTAGCCATTTGTGCAAATTACTCCACTTGCTCTGACATGTAAATAGTGAAATAGACTCAAACATTCCTTTACCACAAGATTTCCAAACAAGACCTAACTTGCTACCATGAGACGAAATATAGGACAGGAGGGAGGGAAATACCTTTCCTGCTCTAGAAGCATCCAATATCATCCAAAGATGACGCTTTGCATTAAAGTGATACCCATTGTGCAGCATCCTCCTGTAAATATTCTCAAAATCATCCCACCTCTCCTCTGAAATGCATGCATCTAACATGATGTTGAATGTGTAGATATCTGGTATCACTTGAACCCTGTAATCGGATTTCCTGCCAATATGGTTCCCATTTTCTGACATCTTATGGAACAGGTCTTTTGCCTCTTCAAACATCCCATTTAAAATGTAAGCTTTCAGCATAATATTACAAGTAACAATATTTGGCGAGCAAAAGTTCTGCATTTTGCTGAAAATGTAAGTTCCATCTTGAACATGTCCAGAGTCGAGACAAGCTTGAATTAAGCCAGTGTAAGTCACTACTAGAGGCTTATTTGCAACCTGACATATCTGCTCAATCTGTGGAAAGAAAAAAACATCCAGAATGTCATTAAGCTTTTAAACATGAATCTTACACACATCATAGAATGTACATCCTCTTCCATTAATAAAATGGCCAGATGTTAATAGCGTAACCATCCTAATACTTTTATGCTGGATGACTGAGGATATACTTATCAGCTTGGGACTAATATGTATGACTTCTGTTATCAGCTGGGGATAGCAAAGCAGCATGACCTTTGAATCACGTCATTGGGAATGTGACCTTGTTGAGATTCAAAGGAAAGCCTCCTTAAACAACCGTACGTCCCAACGAAGGGACTTAAAAGGAACATCACACACCACTGTATAAGACTCTTCCTTTCAAATACTGCTAGAATGTTCTGCCTGGTAGGAAGAATACAAGGGTTCATCATTGGAGGCTACACTTGTGGCTCTTTGTTATCACATTCGTAGTGCATTTAGAATACCTTTAGAGGTTATCTTTTGAAGCCACTAGCAGATAAATTCATGTATATGAGGATGGAAATCCTGAGAGTAGAATGAGAAGATACCAAAGGGTCAGTGGGCGTGGAAAATACGTTGTGCATTCGAAGCGAGTCTCAGAAAATTGAGGCATCAATAATTTATATTCAAGTTCCTTAAGCCTTAAACTTATATTCTTCCATTTCTGACATCATGTGCGCTACATTAGGTCTCAAAGGTTCTCCTAGTGATTGAGCTTTGCTCATCCAAAAATATTTCAGTGGCATATGTTTACTGCATGAGAGTGTTTGCAGTTCTCTATAGAATAAAATCTAATCAACCAATCCCTGAATTTGGATTGGACTACATGTAAAACTTCAACTGTTATAGAACGCGTGGTAGTACCTATTCAACAATTAAATCCCATTAAGATGGATACCAAGGGGTGAAAGCAGGGAAAGGGGAAAACAATGCAACTATTTCCACAGTCAACAAGTTGCATCACCAGAACAATTGGTAGTCGAAGAAGAAAATGTTATCACGTTTAATGTGCCATTCAGGTTTAATGCGCCATTCTTTTAATTCCTCTCCACATGCGTTCCCTCTCTCTTTGCCAAATAAAAGTTCCAAATCAAAAGAACTAATCAGACTGGGTATGGGGTAGAATAAACTGTTCCAAAATACATGCAACAGAACATCAGTAGAGTCACAAGCTCTGGATGTACATGTATGTATTAAGTTCATGCTTCAACAAGGCAACTGAATGGCATGCCTAGAGGCGTTCCATGGTAAATTATCTATTTCTTGGCCTTTCTCTACAGCTTTGTAGTTACAATGTAGAAATTCGAGGTTCGACAACCAAATACTAAGGGAAGGAAATCTCATATCTGAAATACTTAGGTGTGGCAATGCAAACAAAAGAAATTCGAGGAACGGTCTGTTTACAACCATCCCAACATGGTGGTCTCTCTGAATTCTACAATCTGCACTTTAATGGCCAAATAAAATTTCCCTCATGAGTCATGACCCACCATCTCTTTGTTAGTTACGTTGATAAACCTTAACTAACTTTTACTCGGTCCCCATGGGGAAAAATCCATCCATTGAAATGGATGCCAATTGGGATGCAAAAGTATGAGAAGACAACAATATAGTTAAAATAAAGACTGCCTGTAAAGCAAAATTTTGGATTTTTTTTCCAACACATTTCTGTCCAAGTTGATTACTGCTTTTATGTGAGGGGATAAAGTGACACGACCTTCAAAATGATATCAGAGTTGCACTGAATTTAAACTGAGTGCAACTGACATTTTGTGGTGGGTTGTGGTCTCAGAGTTCGCTTTTGGCATGACCATTGGTGTGGAAAGAGACTATTGAGATTTACTTTTCTTTTGTTATTTTCCCTAGCCCAGTGCAAAGATGCTATGTTGGTGGATTGTTTGGAGAGAGCTTCCGGCTATGGTGCTTGGAATGTTCAGTTTGCTAGGATTGCTACTGACTGGGAGATTGGCGAATTTTCAACCTTCTTTTCTTTACTTTATTCTAAGGTTTTAAGGAGAAGGAAAAGCAGATTAGTTCTGATCACAGCCCTTTTAGCATTTTTAGAGAGAGAAGCTCTCTCTTCTCTCTAGAACCCTCCTTCGTTTATTTTCTTTTTTATTCTCTTCCTTTATTCATGGTGAGATCTCGTTGCGGATCGGGGCTGCAACTCAAATCATAGACAACTTTCAGCTTGTCATTTTTACATATTAGCAGAGGGGATTATGTCGTTCTCTCGCAGATTCAGTGTCGAAGCAAAGGAGTTCCAAGTTTCAGTGTTAGCAAATGGAGTAGTGAAACTGTCAGAGTGGAGTCGTAAAGCGTTTAGCTCTATATTTCTGGGTAGATATGGTGCTGTCTGGATGGTTAATTTGGTTAGTAGGCTGCAGGTGGAGGATAATAATAAGGAGTTTGTAGTGAAATTCAATGAAGCCTCTCGGGCTTTCTTGGCGCAAAGATGCAGCAACAAAGCTGGGAGATATGTTGCCATTGCGGAATTTGGAGGGGGGCGTAGGAAAGGGGTGGTGATGATTCCGGAAGGTAGAAGGGGTGCAGGTTGGAAGGAGTTGGTTGCTTTGTTTCAGGAGGTGGTTTCTCACCTGAGTCAGGTTAAGCATGGAAGGGGAATTTCTTATGGTTCGGGAGTCTATAAGGAAGTATCCTTTGCTGAAATGGTGAAGAAAGGAGCAAAGGGGGAGGCTGCCGATGGAAGAGTTCAGGCCGTTGAGGGTGGAGTAGCTGGAGGTGGCATGGAGCCGACGATTGAGTTGCCTGCTTCTCTGCATGCTCAAAAGGAGGACGTTGACTCATTTTCCAAGAGTCTAGCATTTAATGCGAAGTCGGCTGGGTGTGAGCTGATTGACGTGCCTTGTTGGAGAAAAAAGTTGTTGGGCATTCGAGAAGAGATCGATATGTTATTAGCTCTCCTGGGTGTGGAGATTGGGCCGGGTCATGTTAAGACCCATTTGGGGAGGCAGGTTGGGCCTTCAGCGCAGGGTCTGCATAAGGGGGATGGGTTGTGTGCTGTTTATGTTAACAATGAAAATGCTGGGTCGGCCCAGCATGTTGTGGGTAGCCTTAGCCAGGTTCCTCCGCCTGGGCTTAAAATTTTGGGGTCCCGGGACGATTTGGATGGGTCGGGCATGCGTGGGTCGACTTCGGTTACTCATCGCAATTCAGATCTTCTTCGCGCAACGGTTACTGCGCTGCCTGGAGGCGCGGCTGGAGGTGACGACCTGGTCTCGTCGGTGGGGGGCCCTTCGCCGGCGTCCTCTGGAGCGCGGGGTGATGGGCCGGTGGCTGTTCTTGCGCCGGTGCTCGTCTCTTCAGTTTGCTCGTCGTAGTTCTGATCGTCTTCGCGCAGAGGCTCTTGCGCTGCCTGGAGGTGCGACTGGAGGTGAAGACTTGGTCTCGTCGGTGGGGGGCCCTTCGCCGGCGTCCTCTGGAGCGCGGGGTGATGGTTCGGTGCATGCCTCTGTTGTGTCGCCGGTGATGGGTCTTTCGGAGGTGAAGGTTGGGGCGACTGGAGTCTTCCCGGAGGCCTCGTCGGAGCTGGTATCTTCACCAAACTCCTCTATAGAGCCTGTCGAGGTGACTTTTTCTCCCTCTGGGAAGTTGTTTCCGTCGAATCTTCCTGGTGGTGGTTCGGTGTTTGTCGTTGACTCTTCTGTGGCGCTAGCTGGAGGGGTTGAGTTGGGGGGTTTGAATGGGGATGAGCGGGGATGTGGAGAGGGGGAGATCAGGGGAGGTCAACCCGAGTTGGGTGGTTGGTCCAGCAGCCTTGTTGGTGGGGTTGGTCTGGCTGGTGTTGACGATAAGGGTGGAAATGTAGGGGAGTTGTCTTTGGTGGTTGCTGAGGAACCAGAATTGTATGAGGACCCTTTGGCTATTTGCTGCCCTGGTGAGGGCCGGTTGGAATATCAGCGGAGTACAGGGGCTTCTGGGTGGGTGTTAGATATGGTATCATCCTTCAGGCATATGGTGGGGGTGTCTTGTGATGGTTATGAGGGTGAATTGCTGAGTTTATTTGCTGCGTTGGAGAGAGATAGGGGGCAGTGTAGTCCTAAGATCCCTGGTAAGAAGGGAGGAAAGTTAGTAAGAGAGTTGAAGGGTTTAGAGTCTACTATTAATTATGATGGGAAGATCGCTTCTTCTAAGAAGGGAAAAATTGAGGGGAGGGCCTTGATGGTGATTAGATGATGCCAAAAATTATAAGTTGGAATGTACGGGGGCTTAATGCTAGAGCAAAGTGTAGAGGAGTGGGGAATTTGTTAAGGGGTTGGAAACCGGATTTGGTGTGTCTTCAAGAAACCAAGTTGTCGGTTATGTCTGGTGAAGTTATTAGAGGGTTGTGGGGTGGTCTTCATGTTAGGTGGTGCAGTTTGGAGGCAGATGGAGCCTCGGGGGGTATTTTGTTATTATGGGATACAAGGGTGATGGAGTTGGTGGATTCGTGCATCGGCTCTTTCTCTGTTTCGGTGGTCTTTAAGAACCTTGATAATGGGGTTGTATGGATGTTTACTGGTGTTTATGGTCCTAATGAGGATAGTAGGAGGAGTTTTCTGTGGGATGAGTTGGCAGGGATTAGGGCTTTGTGGGATTATCCTTGGTGTATTGGGGGAGATTTTAATGTTACTCATTTCCCTAGTGAACGTTTGGGGGGCGGAGGGGTGGGCTCAGCTATGGAGGAGTTCTCTGATTTTATTTCTGAGATGGGGTTATTGGATATCCCTTTGCTGGGGGGTGTCTTCACTTGGTCTAATAACCGGGAATCACAGTCGTGGTCGAGGATTGATCGCTTTTTGTTCTGCCCTGCTTGGGAGTCTTTATTCCCGGAGGTTTCTCAGAAAAGATTGAATCGTCTATTTTCTGACCACTTTCCTATTATTCTGGCGGATGGCAGGGTTGGAAGTGGGAAACGACCCTTCCGTTTTGAGAACATGTGGCTTAAGGAGAAAGACTTTGTGGATCGTGTTAAGGAGTGGTGGGAATCCTTTGAGTTTTCGGGTTCTCCTAGCTTCTTGCTAGACTCTAAGCTGAAAGCCTTGAAGAACAAGCTGATAAAGTGGAACCAAGAGGATTTTGGGGATCTAAGTTTCAGGAAGTCACCCTTGTTAAGTGAGTTGACATCTTTAGATTCGTTGGATGAGGAGGAGAATCTTGATGATAGGGGGAAAATGAGGAAGTTGGAGGTTTTGGGAGAATTGGATCATTTGATTGAGCTAGAGGAGATTAGTTGGAGACAAAAGTCGAGGTCCTTGTGGCTTAAGGAAGGGGATCGTTGCACCAATTTTTTCCATCGCATGGCCAATTCGAATAGGAGGGCTAATTCTATTGCTAGTTTGGAAGTGGAGGGCGAACATGTGGAGGACCCGTCGCTTATTGCGGATACCATTGTCGAGTTCTATAGCTCTTTGTATAAAGAGCCCTTTTCTTGGAGGTCGACGTTAGATGGCTTGGACTTTGATTCCATTTCCGAGGAGGATGCGTGTTGACTTGAAAGACCCTTTGAGGAGGAAGAGGTCACAGGGGTAGTTCGTCGCCTCAACGGAGACAAGGCTCCGGAACCGGATGGGTTCACTTTAGCATTTTTCCAGTCGTGCTGGGAGGTGGTTAAGGGAGATGTTTTGGCTATGTTTAATGATTTTGCTCAGAGGGGGAAATTCGTTAAGTGCATGAATGCCACTTTCATTGTTCTTATTCCTAAGAAACATGGAGCTGTGGATTTGAGCGACTTTCGTCCTATCAGTTTGGTCGGAGGGGTTTACAAGATTCTCGCCAAGGTGTTAGCAAATAGGCTGAAGTTGGTTCTTGAGAAAATCATATCGCCTTTTCAGAATGCTTTTGTGAGAGGTAGACAGATTCTGGATTCAGTATTGATAGCTAATGAGTGCATTGATTCGAGATTACGTTTGACTATGTCGGGGCTGATGTGCAAACTTGATATTCACAAGGCTTACGACCATGTGAATTGGGATTTTCTGTTGTATTTGTTGAAGAGATGTGGTTTTGGTGAGAAGTGGTGTCGGTGGATTGCGTTTTGTATATCTACCGTTAAATTCTCTGTTATGGTCAATGGCTCTCCTCATGGCTTTTTTGGGAGTTCTAGAGGTTTGCTCCAAGGTGATCCTCTTTCCCCCCTTTTGTTCGTGATTGTTATGGAAGCTTTTAGTCGGATGATGAAAGAGGTGGTTGGGAGAGATGCCATTGAGGGGTTTGAGGTGGGGAGAGGTGGCAATGATGGCCTATGCATTTCTCATCTGCTTTTTGCCGATGACACCTTAATTTTTTGTGGGGTTGAGGAATTTCAAGTGCGAAATCTGCGATGCTTACTTTTGTGCTTTGAGGCGGTGTCGGGTCTTAGGATTAACCTTGGCAAATCTGAGGTTATTCCTATTGGGAGAGTTAACGATGTTCAGGGGTTGGTGGAGATTTTGGGTTGTAGGGTATCGTCGCTCCCGATGACATACCTGGGCCTTCCTCTTGGTGCTAAGTTTAAATGTGTGCATATCTGGGATGGTATCATTGAGAGATTTGAAAGAAGATTGGCGGGTTGGAAGCGCATTTATCTTTCTAAGGGGGGCAGGTTAACGTTGATTAAATCCACTCTTTCCAGCCTTCCTACATATTTTTTGTCGCTATTTCCTATTCCGGTGTCTGTGGCTAATCGGTTGGAGAAGTTGCAAAGGGATTTCTTGTGGGGAAGTGGTGGTGATGAGCACCGGTTTCACCTCATTAGGTGGGATAGAGTCTGTTCTCCTTTGAGAGTTGGAGGGTTGGGGGTTAGGCGACTTCCTTTATTCAACAGAGCTCTACTTGGAAAATGGCTTTGGAGATTCTCTGCTGAGAGAGACAGCTTACGGAAAACAGTTATCTTGGAGAAGTATGGGTGTGAGGAGAGTGGTTGGTGTACTTTGGAGGCGCAGGGCTCCTATGGGGTTAGCTTATGGAAGCACATTAGTAACGGGTGGCCCTTGTTTAGAGAGAACATTCAGTTTGTGGTTGGAAATGGTTCTAGAATTCGGTCCTGGCATGATAAGTGGTGTGGGGATAGACTTTTGAGGTTGGAGTTTCCTCAGTTGTTCGCTATAGCTCGATACAAGAATGCTTGGGTGGCTGATTGTATGGAGGTGGGATCTGGAGCAGTTGTGTGGGATGTTCATTTCGAGAGATTGATTAATGATTGGGAGATGGAGGTTTTTACGGCTTTTTATTCATTACTTTACTCAAGGAGTAGGAGAAGAGGAGGAGAGGATAAATTGCTTTGGATGGGGTCCAAAGGGGGCGTTTTCTCTGTTAAGTCTATGTATTCTCTGCTTTTGGAGGGTTCCAATGGAGTTTTTCCATGGCGTCAATGTTGGAGGAATTTGGTTCCTCCTAGGGTTGCTTTCTTTATTTGGGAAGCCACTCACAGGAAAATTCTGACCATTGATAATTTGAGGAGGAGGGGAGTATGCTTGACTGAGTGGTGCTATTTATGCAGGAGTGATGGAGAAACAGTTGATCATATCCTTATTCATTGCACTATGGCGAGAGGATTGTGGGCGCATGTGTTGAGTATTCTTAACTATGATTGGGTTATGCCCAGGAAGGTAATGGATGTTTTATATTGTTGGAAGAGGAAGTTTGAGAATCCTATCGCAGTGGCCATTTGGAAGATGATTCCGGCTTGCATTTGGTGGAACTTGTGGAGGGAAAGAAATGATAGATGTTTTGAGGACAAGGCCATGTCTTTGGATCGTTTGGGGGGTTCTATGTTGTATTCTCTTTTTCAGTGGGCTAATTCCGCCTTAGATGTTCCTTTTGAGGGTTTTCCGGATTTCCTAAGTTTTTTAGCTTGTATGCACTAGAGTTTTCAGTATTTTCTCTTGTATTGTTAATTCTCTTTTTCATTAATAAAGAGTTCTTACTTATCAAAAGAAAAAAGGTTTTAAGGAGAAGGGATGATGATAAGCTGCTTTGGTTGGGTTCTAAGAATGACGTCTTCTTGGTGAAGTCGATGTATGGCTCCTTGCGTGTGGCTCTGCTGAGTCTTTTCCATGGTGTCAGATTTAGAGGACCTCTGCTCCCTCGAGAGTCTCTTTCTTCGTGTGGGAGGCTGCTCATGGGAAAGTTTTGACTATCGATAAGGAGGGATTCATGTTTGATTGATTGGTGCTATCTTTGCAGGTGAGATGGGGAATCAGTGGACCACGTTCTACTTCATTCCCCAGTAGCTAGAGATTTGTGGTCGTATGTGCTTTGTATCCTAAATTATTCTTGGGTTATGCCTAAGAGGGTGGTAGATGTGTTCATGTGTTGGAAGAGGAAGTTCGATAACCCTCTGGCTTTGGCAATTTGGAAGAAGATCTCTTCTAGTATTTGATGGTGTTTATGGAGGGAGAGAAATGGTAGATGCTTTGAAGATTTGGATGTCTTTGGAGTGTTTGAGAGGCAAGTTGTTGCAGTCTCTTTATTTTTGGGCTAATGCGTGTTGGGTTTTCCCTTCTCGGATTATCCCGATTTTCTTTGTTTCTTAGCTTGTATGGTTTAGGTGTCTCATTATAGTCCTTTGTATTGTTACACATCCTTTTTAATAAAGTTTATCTTACTTATCCAAAAAAAAAAATTGAGTGCAACTGACATATGAGTATTAGTTCCCGTGGAAGTGTCATTTGCCCATAAAAATTAGAAGTATAGAGCAACAAAAACAAAATGCTGGACTGAAAATGTTAAGAATATAGTGAACAGATAATATGAAGAAAGACATTATGAGGACAATACAATTTATGCCTACCAATTCAAGGTTCATGGCTAAAACTCAACAATAAAAAAAACTTGCATTGCCATGCCTAATAGTTCAGATTTAAGACTTGCTTGCCTTAGTTTTTTTTTTCCCTGGTACTTCTAACATCTACAATTCAACAACAGGTAAATTCTGTCGAGACACCAAACAGAGATAATTCCGTGGGATGCCTCAAGGCATGTAGTTTAGTTGCTTTATCTAAGCATAAACTTGATACGTACATGTATATGAGCTCTTCAAAACTCGAATCATGTTCTCTCGTGTTTATTTTGGAGCAATTTATTTTACCTCATAATCAATCCGATTACTTCATTTGACTTGGAGATAAAACCAATGTTTTTTTATGTTCAATAAAATTTTATTCCAAAGCATGCAGCATAGGAAAAAAAATCACTCGGAGACCCAAAAAAGGAAGACAAATTTACATATACAAAGGCTTCTAGTGTTTTTAGGGGTTTTTAGGGAAATTTGCGATCCAAACCAATGGTATATGTGCTGTTTCGGGTGTACATGGAATAATATAGCAGTGGGGGGGGGGAGTGAGAGATGTATAGTGATGGGATAAAAGGGTGCATGGAGAAGAATAAAAAGAAGAGAGCATTAAACCTTGCATAGATAACATAAAACTCTGGCATTACAAATATTTTCTGGTGATACAACTCCCGGACAATTAAAAGAAGCATTATCTGAGCTTTTGAACAATCGGAAACTACTTAACCGCTAATTCCAGTTGACGTAGCAGCGTAACAAAGCTTAAATTGATAAATGAAATAGTATAAAAATGTAGAATTGTAAGACAAAGCATAGGAAAAAAGTACCTGCTTTACTGCTTCTTGGCACCTTCCAGCACTACAGAGACAGCGAGCAAGGTCATAATAAAGAGCTGCAGAACCTACTATTCCTCGCCTTTCCATGTCTTGAACAACAAGCACAGCCTCATCTGTTTTACCTTCTTTCCAAAGTGTATTTACAACAACTGTATAAAAGACATCACTGTCATAATCAAACCATGTACCATTGCATGCACACGAAAAGAAGAAAGCTAAGTATGATACCTTTATATGTTAAAGCATTAGGAATAGAAGACTTCTGCAATTTTCTGAAAAACTCATGAACTAAGTTGTACTTGCCACATGCAAACATCACCTGCTCAAGTGAAAACCATTCAGGTGTAGATTTCCTGGTCAGCACTTGCAAATTAAAACAAATTTTCAGGTTATAGCCATGAAATATTAAGCATCGTACCACCATTTTCATCAATCCTTCAACCATATGATATCTCAAGTGTAAAAAAAAAAAGTATTTCCTCCAGCTGAAGGCTATTCCATCACATATGTTATAAACTCTATCAACCAATTGCCACCTAAAGTTACACTTCCAAAATTTGAATTAAGATTATTAGCTATGACCTTGGTTCACTTCATTCTCAAATACATTTCTTCTCATATTCATTCAGAAGGCACTAGCAGGATTAAGTATCTTCTGAAAGCAATGATTTTCGAAGTTTCTCATTAGGATTTATAAATACAATCCTTTAAAGTGGCTATAATAATTTTATTTATAAATAAAAACTTCTGAAATCTGCAAAAGTAAATAGCTAATGGTGGTTCCCATTCACCATGACAACTGAAAGGTAACAAGATAAACTGATCTAAGTAAAACTCTAGGTAAATTCAAACTCCTCCTTTCAGAGAAAACCTTGGGAGAGGTGCAGTGGACATGATCTGAAGGATCAGTTGGGTCTATAGTGGTCAGGGAGTTATGGTAATGATGGTGGCCACATTAGTCACTGACCCATGGTGGTAGTTGTCAACAATCATGGCAGGGCAGTTGTGGTGGTGTGCATTGCTGGTTTCACGAGGGGAAACAAAAGATAACATACGAAGCAGCCACATATACAAGAGGCAGACGTGAAAAGGCTAGAAGCATCTTATGAAGCGAAGATGCAAGTTGCTGAAACTATTACTTGGTACACAAGGTGACCTTGCAAACAAAACGCCACAGAATGTCCAGCTACTATTTACTTTGGTCAAAGTCCCTTTCAATGGGGCCAAACAACATTCAGTAAACCGGAGGCGGGCTTGAAAAGAAGTTGTCTCTTACAGTATATTTAAATACAATCATAAATAATCATCACATATCTGCAGATAAGATTAATGCTTTTTTTTTTGCTAAATAAAAAGAGTGGAAGGGGGCGACAAGTGCCAACTCCCCCTGAACGTGACCATAGGAACTCCCACTCGCTGCCAGAATGTTCGGATTGAGCCATAGCTACCTGCCCCGGGAAGGGAGGACCGTCACCACAGCCCCATCAGCATGTAAGTGATAATGGAAGCGGGAGGGTTCGATCGAAGGATCTCCCCCCCACACCCTCTCTTGAATGCCTTATTTCAGACCTCCATACCACTTGGGCTACCATGCTGGTGGTCAGATAAGATTAATGCAAATATGCTGCTAAAGTAAAAAAAACATTTGGCAGCATACAATATAAGTTCGAATTTACAGTACCTTCAATTACTACCACAAATAACCAGCAAATATCCACACATACGATTAATGCAGATGTGCTGCTAAATATAGAAAATGGATTTTCTTCATCACGATGGGAAATCTAGCCATGATGGCATTGTTAATTGAATTCTAAGATGATAATAAGCAACTACATGCACTACTTTTCAATAACAATTGTATGCTCCAACACGTCAACTTCAGAGCACTTAGTGCTTGAAGGGTAAATCTTAATGCAAATTAGAACATCAATTGAAAAATGACTTTGCCTTGAACAATTGCCAGAAACAAAAGAAGTGATTAAAGTAGCATACTACCTCCATGACGAGTCCATACGTTATAGAAGAAGGCTGTTGGCCTTGCAGCTTTAACTGCTGCAACACCCAAAAAGCTCCTTCCCACTGTTTCTGATGGACACAAGCATTTAGGACCTGCATAAAGAAGATAAATATAAAATGTCATTTAGAAGCAGGTGTGTTAAACAAATAGAGAAAAAAAATGGTGCATCACATCTCTGAAGCAGTGGAAAAATATAAGAAAAGATGAGTCTTTTGCTTTCTCCATCTAAAGATCCCCTTTAACTTCCTTGGCAGCCATCTTGAGTGATTTGACTCTGAATTCTCCACATCAAGAGGGAACCTCCTCGAAAAACTCAACAAGACCAGAATCAAGTTATGTTATTGTCTTCTGCAAGTGTGGTCAGGAGCTGCATAATAATGTGCATTACTTACGATGATGCAGCTGGATCAAATTCAATTTTGCACAATTAGTGAAAGACAGTGTTCACCTTTGGCATAATATTCCCTACGGTGGATACGCCCATGTGAAGTGTTTTCTTGGTTTAACTAAATATTGCATAAGATAAGAATGATTCCAGTTGGACAAGTGGGGAATTTGAAGTGAACCAGATCATTTATTTGACATCTTGATTATGCCATCTTCAGGGTCCACTTGAAAGGTAAAACAAAAAACCACCCCGCCTTCCCCATTGCTATAATACCTATTAAGCTCTCCCATTACCCAAATAATCAAGGTGCATCAGCTTGACTGGATCCCCTAAAGAAGCCCAAAGGATATCCATTGAAAAGAACCGATAACTAAATGAAGAGATACATTAAGCAATTCACTTCGTGCATCTTTCCTAGAAGCCTTTACGCTAAATTTATAAAAGGAGAAACTATTAGCATATGCCATTTCAACTTCTAATTACGTATCAGTCCAACAATACCACCCTTGAGTCCAAACATTCAGTTGACAGAAGATTCCAAAGTTTGTCTGATGCTCTTATTTAAAGACATATAGAACCATCACATCTCCTACCTCTAGTGTGATAGATCTATACAAGTTGCAGGTACAACTGGACACCTCCTCAGTTCATCCCAAACATATGAAACATAATTGTTCGGCTTACAAGACATAAGAAATTGAAGAACCTTATTGACATAGGCCCAGAGCGATGATGTTGGGACAACCAACAAAGAGAAGAAAAGACTAATCCACAATGGTTTTATTGAGAACCAAACTCACGCTGAACAAAAGTCAAAATTCAAAAGGTTACCTATCCCAGGATTTATTTATTCCAAAAGAACCCTTGTTGACTGGTATTTTTAAAAATATTTACAAAGAATCTCAAGTTTCCCTAATTAAGCTACTTCCCCGTGTTCATGGGCCTGCATCACTTACTTTCATAGTATAGATTAGAAAGGGAAAAAGCCAAGAAATAAATGATAATATGGCAATTTCCACGTACGTCGCACTATGGAAGCCACAGTCAAACATATTCTAATTTCTAATTCCAAACCATTGCATCATCAGGAAGAGAAAATATCCAGTAATGCTATAAATAATCTGGAAAAGACATAAGGACAAAAACATCAAGATTTAACGTTTGTAAGACCTTTGATAAGTCATTTAGGCCTCTTTTAATAAAAAAGATCATTTAGCAATTACAGATTACTATCTTCTGCATATGGATTTCCTCCAAGTACTACTCACCGAATTGTAAACAATGACATCTGGTTCCAACCGCGGGTCCCACTCCCCAAGTGCTCCAGTTTTGAACTTCTTCTTGGGAGGAGATCGCATGGTATCAATCACATCAAAAAGTTCCTTCAAATAACCCGCTTGACCAAGAGTGACAGCTATACAATGATAAGCGACTATGTCGGGATAGGAAGACATGTGTTGCTGGAGACAAGGGTAAGTAATAAAACAGGAAATTTAATATCTTTCAAGAGTACGAGTGTTTGCTATTCACAATGTGTACTGCACTAAGAAAAAACATGCAATGCACTAAAAAGAAATATACCTGCATTGAATGAAAGACATTGAGTGCCTCCACAGGTCTATTTGCCTTTCCAAGTACATCAAGTGAAGTTGTGTATATAAATCTGCAAAACGAAGAGGACATGCAGTTAGAAGATCCTTGAGCATAATGATATGGCAATAGTATATTTTCGGGTGATTGTTACTCCCTAAAATTAAAACAAGAGAATTAACCGATATTACTGGTTCACTGGAAAGTATTAAAGCATCCCAACAAAAGAAAATTTTCCTCAAATTAAGATCCCATAAAGTCTACTCGTTATTCAAAAACAAAAAACCTCTAAAAATAGGGAAGTTATCAGGGGGATGCCTTGCTTACAAGTACAGTAACCATATTATAACAAAACTATTTTTAGGGGAAAATATACTTTGCACTCTCAAAGTACACATTTCAATGTACACCCTAAATTACTAATCTTGACACATTGCACCCTAACCTACCAAAGGTTTTCATTTTGCACCTATGAAAAACTTGAGCATAAAGATTGTGCCACGTGGCCTAACTTTAACAAACTTTAATGGTAGGATATTACATACGGTGCAAACTGCGAACTTTTCAGTAGTTTGGGGTCAAGACTTGCAGTTTAGGATGCACATTGAAAATGTAGTAGTTTGAAGGTGCAAATTTCAAATGGTATGAAAATTTGGCAGTGTAGAGGGTAATTTTTCCATATTCTCAAAAGCAAAACTGTTAACACAAATGAAAATGATGGTGTATTTAGCCTGTCAGATCAAATGGCTAGAGCATTGACCAATGGCATGAAGGTTGTAGGTCTGAAATTCCAATCATCTGTATGCCTATTTGAATTGTAGAACGCAAAGAAATGAAATTGCATGAAACTATCGGTAGGAAACAAAATACTCATCAAATTAAATGGAATTTGATTATCACAGTGCAGACTATAATCTTCTACCTCAAAAAATTAATTCTCTGGGCATTGAAAATACATCACGGAGAGGAAAAAACAAATCAAATCCAGCACATGGAATGGTGTCCAGAAAGCAGGATTCTTGTTGATCAATGCCAGAGAAATGAGATTAGCCAAGTCAAAGGGGATGGATGGATTGGACGAACAGAAGATGTCAGCAAAATGATTTGTTAATAATTCACTAGTATTATTGCGACCAGAAGTCCAAGAGAGATCACCTGTTGAAGAGAGAGAATTGAGTTTCGATTTCTGCGAATGACAGTAGAAGCATGAAAGAATTTTGTATTCAGATCCTTAGACACCAGCCATTCAACTCTAGAATGCTACTTCCAGAGCGATTATTCTCTAATCAATTGTTCATGAATTTCTTCTTTAAGAGTAGCTTCCAGAGAAATATTTTGAACTGTAGCATCTTGCCGTTGGATCTGGTCTGATTTCAATAGATTATACATGCTTTTTTTTTACCGTAAATAAAAAGTGTGCTTTCTTGGGATGCACCTAAATGGCGCACACAATGTGTTCCACGTAATGTGTTCAGCTAAAATATTAAGAACCAATTTATTCTTGGCATGTGCATTGCACTCTAGGCTAAGAATTTTTTTGTACTAAAAATATTTTTGCTCCCAAGTCCCAAGTAGATATGCATCATACTGTTTTATAGTACACAACATGACTTACGGCCATATCCTAAAATACATTATAACCTATTATTTTACCTCCCCATATTGATATTCAAAAAGAGAAAAAATAAGACTCCAAGACAAAACAAGGTAATGTTGACATTGATTGTAGGTAACTTCTTGAGTTATCGAGAAGCAAAAATAATTCCTTTTACACAGACAGTACTAGAATGCCTCGCCTTATTTATTTTTGACTAAGAAATTGTAACACTTATGTAACATGATTGACTAAAACTGAAAACTAACTTTTTTGTTTTTTGTTTTTAATCTAAGATGCTTAATCTTAGTCCAGGATTTTTATTTTCATATGCTTTATGGTAACTACAAAATCATTGATTGAGGAAAACCCACATAAGATAAAAGAACATCAGCAGTGCAGCCATTGTTCTTATTTAGAAGGGGCTGAATATATCCGACATAAAAATAAAGCTTATTCTAACAAATATTTTATTTGCTAAATTTTAAAGTCTAATATAAAATCAGGCTTTACGTGGTACTAAGCGCATCCAAAACCTAGGATGCAACTCAAAGCACATAGGAAACATAGCTTGAATAATGACTGAATAGCTTTTGGCTTACCCATATCATTAAACCAGAATTTTCAGGACAAGAAGCAAAGAAATATGACTGATGAACAACTCCAAAAGCAATGATCACAGCTGATCCAATTAACAAGTACACAAATAACTTCTTCTTTTTTTATAAGTGACAAGCACACAAATAGCATATAATAATCAATTAAAAAGTGAAGAAAATAGGAAAAAGAAAAAGCATTTTACAAAACTCACAAGTACACATATTCAAGCAAATCTTAGTTCGTGTACAAAACTAAAGGCAATGCACTCAGTTAAAAAAAATAAACAGAAATATACTAATTACAACTTTTCTTTATCATATACTTGTTCAAATAACAAATAAGGAATCAAAATTTATAAAATCCGAACCCAAGACTCGCCCAAGCCTGAATTCTTTATTGTTATATTTGTAAATTGTGATTGAAAGTAAAAATTGTAGACATTATTAATGACATGTTTGTGGGAGGTATGAGCATGATCACATGAGTTATGGAAAGCATGGGATGAGTTTCAAAGTAAGGAAGTGATAGGGTAAAAGAAAAGAAAAGCAGAGGACAAAAAAGAGAGAACGAGAGAATAAAAGCTTAAAAAATAAATATCATAGCACACCCCATATTTATGGGGTAAATCAAAGTGCCCCCTATATTTCCAATTTGTCTGATTACGCTTCTCAAGTTGCAAAAAAAATCAATTGTCGCCCCCCATTCTATTTAGTCTATAAATTAGACAAAAAGTGATGTGAAATGCCCCTCCAAGATAAAATGAGAAAATAAAAAACTGAAAAATATAAGAGTAATATGATTTAACGTTTTAATTTTTTTCTACAACTTTTTATTGTTTTTGAAATTTTTCATAATTTTGTCTTTGAGAGGCATTTCAGACACATTTCGTCTGGTTTAACGGCCAAATTGAGTTTTTTTGCAACTTGAGGGTCTTAACTAGACAAATTGGAACTTGAGAGGGCACTTTGATTTTGCTCCATAAATATAGGGTGTACCATGATGTTTCCCCTTCAAAAAACAAATAATAAAACTTTATGCCAGTACTCTGACCATGTCCAAGTGATCTCAACAAAATTGTGCCTTTTTTTTCCTTTTTCAAGACTCAATTGTAAGTTGCAAAGAGCTCATCTCTAACTATGACAAAAATCCCTGCATGAATTGATGAGTATGCATAGTTCACATAATTTATTAAATCGTAGCCAAGAAGCATTTGCTCTCAGATTTGCCTTGAAAGTCCACCACCGAAAAAACCAAAAAAGACTAAGAGCGGAAGAAACAAAAAACAAAAGAAGAAGAAGAAGAAGAAGAAGAAGAAGAAGTCATTTGATCAAGATCAACTACATTTTGAAGCGGATTTCTTCGTAAATATGTGAGGCCACCAGCACAGCAGCACTGTTATTACCAAGATCAACCACCAGTTATAACCGCATCATTACTGCAACTTCTATACTGCATATAACATCTAAAAACCAAGATCGGTGTTAGCAAATCCTAACACTGCAGCAACAACTACCATGACATGCTCTGACATGGTTGGCAGAACTGCTACTAATACCGTGACAAAACCATGAACCCTGCCCTGACCAGATCCGTTTTACTCTTCCCAGTACCAACATTATTCACAACTGGAAAACAGTATAACACACTGTAATTACCACTTCATCCATTGAATACAACCACTGAATCCTTTCTCCAAGAGTCCAAGAGAGAAATCATGCAATTATAACAATTTCAGTTAAGAGTCTATTGTAACATATAATGTGCAACCTATGAAATGATTTCAAACAAGATAGTATTCTTTTTAAGTAGTTTGAAACTATGGTTTGAACATCTACGGGAGGTCTTAAGTTCTGTGAAACTGTGATCGTTTCTGGACTTGCGAAAAAGTTACGACAAAACTCATTCCCAAATGTTCCCATAGAGATGATACTACTTAAAGAGAACACGGTTTTCAAAAAGTGCACAATTGTCATCAGAGCAAAGAAGAAAAAAAGGGAAGAGGATACCTGAGTTTGTGGGATTTGAAGCGCTCACGTATTTGAAGCCACTCAATGACTTCTAACACCCGTCTCCAATTTCCCAGTTTTCCCAATAACTGGATAATCCTCAATACAGAATGATCTGAGAATCTGATCCTGGCACTTCGCATCATCTTAGCAAACATCCATTCAGGCATGTCTATGGCTGCACCATTCAACCTGTTAAAATAAAATTCTTTAGCATGAACCAGAGCAAGAGAATAAATATAAATTAGCACCATGCACAAGCTAAGATGAGTAAATCACGTGAAGTAAGATAAACACGAACCCAAGAAATCATAAGCAAGGCTGCAAATATGTCATCTTCGAGCATTTTGTGCACACAATTCTTCCCGATTGTTCCAAAACACGGATAACACTATTCAATCACTTATAATGATATCTTTCTGAAATCATCTTCTCAAAGGAAAATTATCTAGGCACAATATATAAGCGCCCTTAAAAACATTTTTCTTTGAGAAATGAAAGCTGAAAGCTTCGCCTAAAAGATTCAATTCCATATGAGCTATTTACGTTCCAGATAATGGACACCTTACAAACAAAATCAGTACATATAATTCTTTGTGACATCATAACATGATTACCAAAATCAGTAAGGAACCATCAACACCAATAAGTTTGTTGTGTTCAGTCTGAAATTACTATTCGTAACTTTTCTTTCTTAATTCATGCTACCATTACATCGATCACCAAAATTCCAATAACCACACAGAGTTTGTCTAAGCGGTTTAAATAGATGGATGAATAGAAGTGACCTAACATAGATGAATATGATAAAGCTATAGATAATGGACCACATCATCTAACAAAAAGGTCAAACCCAGTGACCATACACCTTTTGTTGCATGCTTAAGTCCAATGACAGGGACTTATAACCAAAATAAGGCATACTAAAATCACTAATGATGTAAAATACATAAATATATTATGCTATCTAGTGCTACTTAAAAAATAAGGCAAAATTTTGTTGACAGACTATTGGACCATATGTCTGTTCCATTAGATTTATTTTTTAGCAGTGTTCGACAAAATAAGTTATCCTATACAAGGGACATTAGGAGGAAGAAAAAACTAGAGCACTGACCGGTTTGCAAGCCTCTGGATTCTCTCTTCCATTTCCATTCGTGAAACTCGTGGCTTATCCACAACGTCATTGGATTCATCAAAAGTCTTGAAGGCAGCCCTTTCCACCTCTAAACCATTACCATCAATTCTTTCAGAGGAAGCCCTACTGCCTCTAGTAAATTTCCCATAATTGTACAGTAATCTATTGTTAGCTTCTTCTTCAACTTGAATATATTTCTTCTCAAGTCTACCTTGCAGCTTATCTCGTCGAACACCTATTCTCTCTTCCTTAAAGGTTTTCCAGGGTAACTTGGGATCCCCATGGCCACCTTCATTTCCCTTATTCCTCAACATACCCAATGAATTTGCATCATAAACACGCTGCCCTTCTACACCAATGCTATGGCGCTTGCTTTGAACAGGACCCAATGACCTTGAACTTTTTTGTCCATGACGAGCCTTTGAACTTCTATCCAAGCGGGAGTTGTCCATTTCTTGTCCGGTTATGACAGTTTTGTGTTTCAACAAGATTACCTTCGGCGTGCCTTCCCCTGGCTTTTTCCCCAAGCGCGCATTTACGTTGCCGCCTCGGGCATCACTTTCATACTTGAATTGTTCAGTTCCTTTCCCTTTGTAATTAAGTTTACCTCCAACGCAGCTTTCTTTGCCCATGGCGCCATATTCATGGATAGACAAACTTTCTCGTTCTAAAACTTTGAATGCCTTTTCTTCTTCCAAACAGCACTCAAACTCCTCCAATTTTACGGTTTCTTCACGTCCTTCCGATGGTGATGTCCTGGAAAGATCCTTTTCTGTCGAATCACCACGCTGCTTGTGTTTCTTCCAATCATTTGCTTGATTTTTGTCCCTCCTAACCCTAACCAACTCCATTGTTTTCACATACTCGCTGAAGGATGGCTTAAACTCGAGTTCTTTCTCAATAAGCCCACCACCAACCAACCGATTATCACACTCTTCCTTCAAAGCGCTAATTATTCCTGAGTTTTGTAACTTAACGCGTACGACTCGAATCTTCCTAGCACTTAAACAATTAGGAAAAATGGGTCTCCAAGAAATATAATTGCAGGTATAATTCGATGCAAAAATACCACTTCTTTCAAAATAGGAGACACCCATTTGATTATTTGTCATAACTAAACCCACCATGGACACACCCCCCACAATTTCAGAACCACATTTCCCAAACCATCCCAATCAACTTCTTAAAACCTTACTGAGCTAACTACAGGAACAATGCTAAGCGCACAATGAACACTGAAGAAAACCAGTAAAAGGAGGGTGGATTCTACTTCAAGAGGACTGGAAGGAGCACTGCAAGAGCTTTTGGAAGACGTCAACCAAAATTTAACTGGCAGGTCCTTTTCGGCTACAGGGAAGCTTGCTTTATCACCAGGGACTGAATGCCGGATGTCGGCCTAGGATGATATGAATGTAAGGAACAGCTAGAAATCAGCTGGAAATCAGTTTGTGGGAGTGAGATAAGAGCTGGTGGAAGGAAATGAAGTAAAAGGGAGCTGAGTTACGAAGCTTCTTAGGGCTGAAAGCAACGGCAAAGATGACGCCATCTGGAGCTTGCTGGGTCGTTGGACGCTGAAGAAAGCGAAGGTTCTAGAATTTGCCAATTTGGTGGCCTTCTGCGAGACTCTCTCGCGAGATAGTGGGTTTTCCAATTTGTTAGAGCATTATTAGCCGTTATTGGTATTTCAATCTCTACTTTAACAGAAAAGTACACTTTTCTATTTTAACTATTAATATTTTAAAAACATCTTCAACAGCTTCTCTATTTTATCATCTACTTTTACAATTCTATTAAAAAAATATATATATATATAATATAAAAGAGAAGAGAGAGATTAAGAGAAGAGAGAGAACATATATTGTTATTTTAATATAGAGAAATGAATAGTGATTCTCTAAGGCTGCGTTTGCAACCATAATTTTCCTCAAAATTTTATCTCTCTCCTAATAAAATAATTCAATATAATCTCTCTCTCTACCATAAAAATATAAAAAATTACAAAAAATATAAAAAATTATCTCTTTCTTCACCTTTTCACTAAACCCAATACCAACACATATTCATATACCAAAAATATTACAACACAAACACAACCTAAATAAGCTAGGAGTGGTAAAAATAGAGAATCACTGTTCATTTGTTAAAATTTTTTACTAACTTTTGTTAAAATAAATAAGCTGCAAAAGCCTCATTTTAAGCTATTTGGGGTGTGTTTGCAACATAAAATTTTACACCCTCTAAAATTTTAACACAATAAAATATTACAATATAATCTCTCTCCCTCATCAAATCATAACTTTTCACTACAAAAATATAAAAAATTACATCTCTCTTCATTTTTTCACTAAACTCAATACCTAAAATTTTACAAAACAAACTCACCCTTAGTTATATTGGTTCTCTATTCTAGCCAAAAAAACTAGAATAGATAACATGTTAATAATGCTCTTAGTGGGTTTGTGTAAATTAGCTTGTAATAAAAAGAAGTCTGCGTTGGCATTTGAAGGGGGAGAACTTAAGAAATTGAACATCGTTCAAAATTGGAGCACAGCTTGCTCGAAAAGCCAAATACAAGTACAGTTCTTGGAATTTCTATCCAAGATTTACAATCTTTCTTTACAAAGAGTATAAAATTTATAAGTTTGTTACAATGAATTACACGTTCCAAGAGGAGAACACAATCAGGCCTTGACTTGGCTTCTCTCTTGGAGAACAAAAGAAAGATGTTAGAAAGATATGACAGTTGGCGTTGCAGTCATCAGCCCTGATTGTGCGACTGTGAGAGTGCGAGACTGGAGATGGAGAAGAAAGACGGGTTTATAAGATAGGCAACCGGGCCGTGGGTGCTCTAAAATCTTGGACTAGGATAAATTCAAATTACAATTGATTACGATTTTACCCTCAAACAATCATCATAGTGATAAGATTTGAAGCTATGACAATTCTGATAAGGAGCAGCCCCCACGACACAAGCAGCACCCAGAGTTCAATGAGAAAACTGACATGTTGGGCGATGTGTCATTAGAAAGCAGCCTCATTTTTCCCCATACCAAGGTCCTAAGGAAGGCAATGAGGCGGTACTCAGTGCAAAAGAAGTTTGACTTCAATTACCTCCACAACAATAAGATTCAGGTACAAGCTCAATGAGCCATCGAGGACTGTACATTCTACATGTTTGCCTCGAGATTAAGGGATTTTGATTCAATCCAAATAAAGGTCTTGATTTCTGAGCACACATGCAGTGCTCATTATGAGACCAAGAAATGTGATGTGGAGTTCTTGGCATATCACTATCTTCCCAACTTTAAATAATGCCCTACTTGGCTTGCAATTGCACTTAAGCAACAGATCCGTCGGGAGTTTAACATCGATGTGCCATTGCATCGTTGTCATCGAGCTAAACAGATGGCATGTGAAAGAGTTTTTGGCAACCAGACAAAGCAATTTAAGTACATGGGTCAATATGGTCTGGCTTTCGAGAAGTGAAATCCGGGTACCATTGTAGTTTTGTGCAAGTCTAATGATCACTTCAGGAGGTTGTACATGTGCCTCGCGTCCTGCAAGATGGGTTTGAAGCATTGTAGATTGATAATATGCATTAATGACTGTCATTTGAAGGGTCAATTCGAGGGTTAGCTTCTATGTGCGATTGGAAAGGATGGGAATGACGACATGTTCCATATTTCATATGTTGTGGTTAAGGCTGAGACTCGGGATTCTTGGTCATGGTTTATATATCTGTTATTAGATAATATTGGCCTAATTCAAGAGCATGGTTGGACATTCGTGAGTGATAGACAAAAGGTAAATTGATTCCTTTAGTTGGTTTTATGTGTTGTGTAGGAAAATTATGTTTGAATGAAATTGTTGAACAATCAATTGAATCTCACATGTTGTTGTTTATTAAGTGTTTGAAGTTGCTATTTTTTAAGTTGGTGTTTTTAAAGTTCATATGTTTTAAGCTAAGTGTTTGGAGTTGATGTGTGTTTAAGTTAAGTGTTTTAAATTGATGTGTTTTAAGTTGCTGATATGAAGTTATTGTTTTTTAAGTTAATGTGTTTTAAGCTAAGTGTTTGAAGTTGTTGTGTTTTAAGTCAACTGTTTTAAGTTGTTGTTGATATGAAGTTACAGTGTTTTAAGTTGCTGATGAGTTAATTTCTTGTGTGCATGCGTATAGGGTTTGGGTCTCACTTTTGACCATGAAATGTCTAAGGTGGAGCATAGATGTTGTTTGCGTCATCTCCATGCTAATATAAAAGGTATTGGATACAATGACAAGTTTTTAAGGACATGATGTGGGCGACTACAAGTTCTACGAACGTTGTTGACTTCAATGCAACTATGTTAAAAATCGAAGTGTTCTATCCTGATGCTCATCAGAAACTCCTAGAGATTAAGACATCCCTTTGGTCACGACATGCTTTCGGAGTAGGTTGCAAAAACGACATGCTTTTGAACAACCTTGCGAAAACCTTCAACGCATAGATCAAGGATGCTTGGGACAAGCCAATTATTACCATGCTTGTAATGATACGCCGCCAGCTCCAAGTGAGGTTCACAAGAAAAAGGTTAGTGCTAAGGCAGCCCTTCAACAGGCTCCGAACACTCTGTGTCCAAATTTTTTTAAGAAGTTGGAGAAGATCAAGAATGACTCTAGGGTTTGTGTTTGTTAGTGACATAATGTTTTGGAGTTTGGAGTAGATCAAATTGACTCGTCTCGGAGGGTGGTAGACCTTTCTGATCGCACGTGCTTATGTGGGATACCGTGTATCTATGATTGTGTCGCATTTCATCCAAATAAGCATAAACCCGAGGAATATATAGCTGAATGTTAGAAGCTGTCAACTTATCTGAAGTCATATGAGCATGAGATTCATACTATGTTAGGCCCTGAGTCGTGGCCAATGGAGTCTTCTGATGTAATTCTGCCACAGTTTGTAAGGATCTAACCCGGGAGGCACAAGAAAGCTAGGAAGAGGGTACCTGATGAGCTGGACCTCTTATACAAAGTTAGCCAACGAGGATACTTGGTAAGATGTGGAAATTGGGGCACCGAAGGTGTGAGACCCCGATTTTCACTATATAGTTTAAGTTCATAATTATTTCTTATGTATAAGACCTTGTTAATTTGAATATTGGGAAAAGAATGTAAAAGATTTAAGTATGTGGTATTTCATTTAAAGTACATTTAGTATACTTTCTAAGTTCTAAAATTTTTGTGTGTTAATTTATGATTTTGATTATTCCTATTGTTAATTATACTATGTCTTTTACTTAGTAATCCTAATCTTCATTAAGTGAATTAAGATGCATTTAGGTGCTGAATAGAGAGGAATCACGCGGGGTGTTAAAACAAAAGAAAACAAAAAGACAAAAATTGCCAACATTTGTAGCCAATGAGGTGGGGCGATGGAAACAAAGCTTTTTCCTCCCCCATTTCACGTTAACACACACTCACATTCTCACATTCACTCTCTCATTCAGGCCACACACCAGAACCACACAAAGAGAGAAAGAGGGAGAAAGCCGAGTAGGGAGAAGGAGAAGAAAACAAAGAAAATCAAGCCAAGGTAAGGAAGATTCGACCCTTTTGGCATTTCTTCCTCTTTGAACTCTTTCTTCTTCAAATTCTTACCATTGATGTCTTAATATAGGTGTTCTCTAGCCATCCCTAGTGTCCAGCCAAAATCCCTAAGGTAAGGAGTAGAATGTTGCTTCTTGTTTGAGAAAATATGGAGTTGTAATTTATCTTTGACATGATCTAAGTTGTTGTTTCTTGTGAACTAATGATAAATATGATAAATATGATATATATGAGATTTGTAAAGAGTTTATGGTCTCCAGTTATTTTCATGTGAGGTTAAGAGTTCAGATCATGTATTTTTGCAAGATTTATGTTCAATATATATAAAAGAGATCAAGCATGCTCGAGTTGTTTTCTCCTTGCTTGCATGTTGTTTTCCTTAAGAGATTGGTGTGGATCCTGCAAGAAATTTGAGAGCTGTGAAGCTGGAAAATGTTTATGATGATTATGGTCTATGTCAGTAAGGTAAAGGATGAATTTAAGAGTAAGGAGGCCACGAGTTAGCCATAGAAGTGAGGAAACAATGCATGCAATGTAAGATTGTGCTTTGTGAAATAAGGAGAATGAGAATTAGGCATGTTTTAGGTTGCTATGTTGCAACCGAACCCTTGGTGTTTGATTGTGGTTGCTGCCCTTTAGGGATCTAGGTTTGCATGGTGAATTAAGGGTAGAAGGATTGGAATTGGATGATAGAAAATGCAATATTACCCTAGGGTTTATGAATAAAGGAAGTCGAAAGTCATTGGATGTTGTTAAGTTATGTTAGTCTTTCCTTGGTAGATTAAATAGCAATTTGGAATCTAACAAGCAAGCATGGATGGATTTGTAATAGGGTGTCAATAATGCACCAAAAGTATAATCGATCAAAGGTTGAAAATGTGATTCTGCATACATGGCCGACTATGCCATGGGATTGTCATGTGATGTTGTCCATAATTATCACAAGGGATTGAGGTTCAAAGAGACTGAATTTAGTGATGTTGCTGGAAAGAATAAGTGTACTGAGGTTGAATACGAATCGGATATGAATAGGTAAAAATAGTAACTTACTCGGGTGTAATGTTGCATGCAATCACAAATATTGGCAGATCACTAGGCTCGGTTGACGTTAACCTTAATGACATAGTTTACTCTTCAACCTTAAATTAGAACAGAGGTCAATGAAAGTAGAAGATTTCAAACTAAATGTCAGGTCATTTCGATGAGTAATGAATTTTTAAAGGTCCTGACGTCAAGCTGCCAGCAGCTTTGCACATCTAGAATTATTGCTAATTTCAAGTGTCTTAGAGAGATCAGCTTAAGTCCAAATTTTACGAATCTGATCTTAGATGTCGAGTCAATGAAAGAAGAAGATTTGAAGATAAAATCCATGCAAGTAAGAGATGTATGAAAGAAGTTATGATACTTTAAAAATGGAAGACCGAGCTGGAGGCAGCATAATGTTATCCTAGGTATTTCACCTAAGATCAAATGTTTTTGAAAAATGCATAGGAAGTTCTGATATGTATGATTATTGTTTTAAAACTGATTCTTGATTTATGAAAGCTGAATCTTTAAAAGAAATTTCATGTAATTGGAATTCCATTTTGAAAGTTATGAATTTGAAACCAGAAACCTATATGAGAGAATTCATATACTTTACTTGAATGTTTATCTATTGACATTTAGTAAGCGTCTAAATGACATATATGACTCGCTTGTAGGTGAAACTTCATTTTAAGCTTGAGAGGATCGATGTAAGTGGAAGTAAGTGAAAACTTACATTTTTATGAAAACTAGAATGATACACATTATGATTTCTCATGATCAAGCATGACATGTTATTTATTATCAGGCATGACACGTCATAAGCATTTGCATGTTTTCTTTCAAAAAAAGAAAGTTTTGTGCAAATGAAAGCATGAAAATATTTTTATGACAAGTTAAGTTAAGGGGTTGAAGAAGGTCGGTATCGTACTAGTAAGATAGGTGCATCCACTCCGAAGGACGAATGCGAGAAGGATGGATGACTCCTAAGGGCACCCATACCGAATGATGAATGCGAGAATGATGGGTAGTCCCGAGGAATGTGCAACCACACTGAAGGACGAATGCGAGAAGGTGTGGACCTCCAAGGGTCGTGTCTAGCCATCAGGCCTGAGGCCACTTCAAGGGCTAACTCGACCAGATGTTATGTCTCCAATGGCAAAAGGGGACGGTTCCAATGAGAACACACAACTCTGACTTCAGGGGTTAAATGGAGCGTATGTAGCCCACAAGATAAGAAATGATACTTTTTAAAGACCAAGTGTCATATCAAGTTCAGTATATGTTTTCGAGTGCAAGTGCATGTGCATATGTAAACATGAAGTATGCATGCACATCAAGATTCACGATCATTCATGATTTACTAGTTCATCTTACAAGCTCATTTTTACAAGTTCATATTTCCTTACTGAGTCTTTTGACTCACAAGTTTTTAAATTGTATCATTCCAGATGTTTCAGGTAAAAGCAGTCATGAGGACTACTTGTCTTGAGAGGGAAAGCTCTCTATGTATTTTTGAGATGTTGGTGACTATTGACCAATGTGGTCTGTCACTTAGGAAGTGTTTTGTTTATGATATGTAATTAAGATGCTAACTCATTTATTAATGAGGTCATTTTGTGTAAGTTAAAGTTTATGTAGATTCCTTTGGCCCGTCTCTCTTTCAGTAATTTTTTTCGCTGTAAGTCGAAGCTAAGTTCGCTAGAGCATTCTTTTGAGACTGCTCGCGGCTGTCATTGGCCTTTTCGAGTTAGCGTTTGGGGCGTGACAGAAGGTCACCATGCTCATTCATGCCCACACCTTGAAAATCCTAACAAGAAGGTGTGGAAGAAAAAGACAAATACCAGTATTCTGTCATATACCACATTCTGCCATATACCAGTATTCTGCAAACATGATCACATTCAACTTCCTAGGGCTTGTTTGGAACGGGGTCTAGGTTCTGGTTTCGGGGTTCAAATCAGGGTTTAAACCCAAATCGTTGAACTAGTGTTTGGCTGGGTTCAAGTCTACTGCAACACGCGCACGTGTCATCTCTTAATTGGCAAGCACAAAAGTTACTTTAACGTTTACGCTATTCCCGTAGAAAAGCAATCATCGAAGCTCTGACATAATACTGATGCTGAAAAGCTTTTTCTATTATAACCGTTGTTGAAAAGGAAAAACAAACGAGTGAATACAAGGCAAAGAAACTTCGGAAAAAAAAAAGAAGAATACAAGTTGCGCACAAGTTGAGGAGAAAAAGATGGCCAAGAAAGTGAGCTGAATATAAATCATTCCGCAAGTATACGGTGATTAAAGATTCTTTTTCTACCTTTAAAGTTCACATTCGAAGGCGCTAAAAGGATTGGTAAAAGAAGAGCAGCAGCAAGAAGATGAAACATAGCGCAGATCTTCATCAGCAAATCCAGGAAGCTGTGGCTCGAACTTGATAACCTCAAAGGGGAGTTCAAAGTCAAGATGCTTATGACTACTGTATGTTAGTTTCTGAGAGAGAGAGAGAGACTCGCCTCTTTCTGCTAAGCAAGGAAGCATGAAATCTGAACTTTGTTGTGAGAATTTATAGATCCCATAGAAGGACTGCTAGTTGTTTAGCCAACCAAAACAACGATTCCCAGTTCCCCACTATTCCTATTTTCATTTTGTTTGTATTGTGGTTAAAGTTGAAGCTTTCTGCAGCTAGGGTTCGTAGGTAGATCGGGAAAAAGGAAAGGAAAAGATCTCGGAGCAGTATGGCATCGATGGCAGAAGTGAAGCCAAACAGGAAATTTGTTTGTATTTTTTTCTATTACAAGTCGATTCGAGGTGGAAAATTTTTCGAATACAAATCGATCATTTGGCCTATTTTTTATGTAGAGTTGGAGGAACCAAAGCTCTGGTCCTGTTTAGTGGTGAAAGAGGCAGAAAATCTTTGTTTCGAGTCCCAGGATGAGACTTTGGCAAGCTGTGCCTGAGTCTCATGATGGGACTTGGAAAGCTGCTCGTGTCAGGTGTTAGCATGAATGGCAGCAGGAGCGTGATCGACTTGAACCAGAACCTGAGCTGGGGTCCAACTCCGTAGAACTAGAACCAGAACCTAGACTTGAACCAGGACCTGAACCCGAATCCAAACAGGCCCCTAGTGTTTCCATATTCTGTCATACACTAGTAATCAGAAATTTATTGCGTTGTTATTACTAAGGGTTCCTAGATATTCTCATGAGAGCTAATGCCTTTTCTTAGTTTAAGGTCAATAGTGACAATCAGAAACACGCAGTGGAAACCTAATTCAAAAGTAAAACACAACTAAATCAATGTAAACCTCATTTACAAAAAGAGTGAGGTGGGAAAATTTAAGCAAAATTTGTATTTGTTTTCTTATTCAATCAATATGAAAATCTTATTTCGACAGGGAAGCTCAAGATGATGGTTTTACGGGTACAATCAAAGCTCTTAAAGGGCCCAATAATAAGCAACATATAATTTGCCCCATGGTCGCGACAAATCAGAAAACCGAAGACCAAATTAGGAAACCTCAGTAAACATAAAACCAAATTTCAACAAACCTAATATCAAATTTCAACAAACCTGAAACTAAATTTCGGCAAATCTAAGAGGCATAGGACACACATCCAGCAAACCCACAGTGACCAAATTTCACCCAAAGAAATTCACCAAGTGAAATGCAAGAAGACATTATTCTCACCTCTCTTCATACATAGTAAATACAAACCATCGGTTCCTCTACGTCTAGGGTTTACCAAAAAAGGGGCAAATTTCTTCGATTTCTTCCTTTGTTCAGATTGGCTATTTTTGTGCACGCTACACTTGAGCTCAAAGTTTAGGATGTCTGACTTGGGGGTGATGGGCGAGAGGAGCGTCGGGGGTGGGGTGATGGGTGAGAGGAGCAAACAACACATGTACCATTTTTAACAAAATGATGAGGATAGAATAATATGAGTCAAGATGACAACTAAGAGGGGGTCAATTGAGTTTGAATAAAAATTATAACTTTTTCATCTACCAACTCAAAACAAAAATGCTTCATATATAATAAAACACAACATAATAAGGAGATGCAATAAATAATAGAGAGTAATAGGGTAGAGAGATAACACTGATATTTTTAGGTGGTTCGGCTAAAACTTGCCTACATCCACTATAATCCAATAGCAATCATACCTTAGCTCCCGGGTGATAAGTTATCGTTATAAGTGTTTTGCTGAGGTCACTCTCTAACTCTTACAACAAATCTCACACTCACGGAGAGATTTCTTCTATCCTCACGAGTAGGCTCAAGTGTTTCCCACACTTTAATTTTTTACAAAGGATTGATGAAAAAAGTAATAAAGAATAGCTCTTAAAGCTTGATGTGTAAATACAAGGCTCAATAATTAGCAAGAAAACAAGATCAGAGAATGAGAGCTGAAGTAATGGCATGTGGAAGCTGTAACTTTCTTGGGATTTGTGAAAACATTCTTCTTGAAGCTCTTTCTCACTCTCTTTATAGGCTAGGTCAAGAATAATGATGCAAGTGATGACCTTTTCTCTTTCTATCTTGATCTATCTATATGCCTTTTGTTTTGAGTGGTCCCCAATGGCTTGATTGTACCGTTAGGGATATGCCCTAAGTGCAATATTGACTTAAATGAGAGCCGGGGTCGTTTTAAGAAAATATGCAATTTCTCAACATGTGTCGACACATTGATCCCATGTGTCGACACCATCTTCAAGTCTGAAACTTGGCTCTCGAGTTTTTGTGGCATGTGTTGACACCATTAAAATAGCTTTTTGGTGCCAGTGCAATATGTCGACACCCTCAAAATGGCTCTCTGGAATCAGTGCGATATGTCAACACTATCTTGACTAAGTGTCAACACCATCAACGCTGGAGATTAATTTCAGCTATGTGATACAATCGTTTTAATTCCAAAACATCTTGAAGTCCTACAATAGAAAATGTGATCATTTTAGTTATAAGCAATTCATTTTAATGCACATCTAGGACCATACAAGAATGCGAGAGATTCAATTCTTTTGAATTAGCCTTAGAGAATAAGAAATTGATTGTTTGTGATCTAAAATATTTCAAAGCGTATATATAGTTTGTTATCATCATAATCGAAATGGATTGCTCAACGAACACTATTGGAATAACAAATAAAAATCATAAGGACATCGACATAGCTTTGTGTTTTAAAACGATGTGGGTTGGTTTTTTCTGAGCACAACGTTTTGGTTTATAAAATAACGGTAAGTCATTTTGAATGTGGGTGTTGAGGGAGAGAGTGACGTGGAAACAGGTGAGCTGAGTATGTAAGGTTGCTGACGTGGATAGAGATCTCGTTAGTCAAATTGAGAGTCAACTGATAAAAGGACCAAATATTTACAAGGGCCTAAAGTCAATGACTAAAAACTGAAATTTTTTTCTTAGTGACAAATTCGTAAAAGGGGTCAAAACCTAGTGACAAAAATTAAATTTCCCAAAAAAAACTATAAATAAGATATAAAAAATTATAATAAAACAATGTACAATATCTAAATTCGTTAACAATATGAAAATAATAATAAATTAAAATGTAAAATATCAAGATTATATTGTTAAAGAATGTAAAATATATTTATCCCCTTATTATAATTATGATCAAATAAGAAATTGTCACTTTATTGTTTGCGTCACTGGAGAGGCGGACGCTAATGATCAAAATTTGCACACTTACAATAACCATAATAAGGTGCGTATATACGTGTGCATATATATATAGAACAATCTATAGCCATCCAGATAGGATCATAAGATCTTAGAAACAAGGTTAAATAGAGAAATTTGCATATTCAACTGTAGTGCCCCCACCGATTAAATATTATTTTATAATTATTTTCAAAATTTTATATTAAATTATAAGGTTAATTACGATTTTCCCCCTCAAACTACTACCCGATTCTTAAATTTTAACTTGTTGCAACTCCCCCCCATAAAAGCTATACTTGTCATTGTGATTTCACCTAGAAACCGACTGGAGCCATTATGTCGAACGGTTTCTATCCCACATAACAGACATGTGACCTTCTTCTTCCGTGAAAATATAACTTTATCGTCATTTGAGTCTTGCCTAGCTTCTACAATGCTTCTAGCAATTCGTAGAGTCAAAAAATAATATGTAGTTAGTTATTTTTTAATTTAAAAAAAGATGAGTCACTTAGAATCAAGCTGGTCAAATTTTTCTTTTCAATTAAGGAGAAGATTACGTGTCGTTTATGTGGGATGGAAACCGTTCGATATAACATTTCAGCAGGTTGTAGGATAAAATCGCAACGAGAAGTATAGTTTGCGTGGGTGAGTTATAATGAGTTAAAGTTTGTGAAGGTATTTGAGAATAGAGCGATAGTTTGATGGGAAAATTGTAATTAACCTAAATTATAATATTTTAATAAAAAATTGTTAAACTAATTTTTGGATGTTATTTTCTTTTGTATAATTAAACTCATGAGTTTTCTATGGTTCTTTGTATTAATAAGTACGATTATATGAGTAATTAAAAACATGTAAAGACTATACTAATAATAGTGCGTAGTTCGATTTTTTAAAAAAAGTACAAGGGGAAAGAGGCCACTCGGCTAGCCTAGGGAAATAGGATAGGTTAGTTGGCTAGGTTGGGGTTAACCCTAGAATATTAAATAAGGTTATAGGGCCTATCTATATAAAGAGGGAGAGAGCCAAGGAGCTCATTTTGGCTTCACTGAACATATATATATATATATATAGAGAGAGAGAGAGAGAGAGAAAGAAGAAGAGGGCAAGGGGAGCCAAGCAGAGCAGAGTTTGAAGAAAGAAAGAAGAAGAGAAAGAGGTAGGAAGAGGTTTGATAGTTTATGTTTCATTTCTTTTTCCTAAGTTTTGATAAACCTAGTTCTAAGTTGTTCTTTCTGCATACTCTATAGGATGGCCGAATCTCTCAAGGATCTAAGGAGAAAACTTGCTTGAAGTGGGGTGATCTAGACTTGCTTGGTTTAAGGGTTTTGGGGTAAGTATTTGATGTACATGCTTAATGGACATGCTTAGAGGCCATGAGTTGAATGTGTATGGTAGATATGTTACTTTTGTTTGAAGAACTTGGGTTGCATATGATTTGATTCGTGGAAGAAGGTACGAATGAAGTCATCTAAGGTTATATCTCTTGTTTTTCGAATGGATCTTAATAGTTTAAGGTTGATGATGTAGAATAATGCCATAGAATGAACTATATATCTTTGCATATTGAAATTTTGAAGTTTTGAAAACTAAAATGCCTAGATATGTATGCATAGAGGCCACATGTTGGAGAGGTTTGTCTCCTTACTTGAATTTTTTTAATTTTCTTAAGTCTTGAGCATGAAATAAAGCATATCCACTACTTGGATGATGTTCTATTGATGTTTTGTGAAGCATTTAGCAAATATGTACATGCACGAACTTTTTGTTAGATAGAACTTGTTGCATGTTGTTAATGAATCGAAGCCTTGTCAACGAAGCATGCATATGAATATATGTTGAGATATGTTGTCTTAAAGTATACTTGATACATTATATTGCTTTGCATGTCCTTTTTGTTGAGCCAAAATAACCAAGAAAGGCCATAAAAGCCGCGATTCCAATGGTTTTTTGACATAAATGAGGGACTTATACTTATTTTGTTTAATTGGATGCATTATATTGCTTTGAATGTCATTTCTTAAAAGTGAAAAACCAATAAAATAGGTTTAATAGATGAATATGGAGTAAAATTATTGAAACTGATTCCTTTAAAGCTCGGGCTTACAAGGGCACACAAAATCAACAACGCTCTTCACAAGGTTTGATAAATATCAAAACCCAAAATTGGAGTCGAAGCCAGCTCAAAGAACTAACTACATGGGAACAAAGGAGAGACCACCATGTGCGAAGTGTAACAAAATAAACCACACCATAGAAATATATTGGGAAGTTCATGGATATCCACTGGGCCACAAGAACAACAGAAATAGAGGAGTTCAAATGAGAGTAGCAAATCTCAGGAGGTGATTCATGTACCATCCCAACCGTACTAATAACACAAGAACAAGTATAATAGCTTTTAAGTTTGCTGAAATCTCAAAACATCATTTCCTCAATGATTAACTAGGTGACTTTGAATTCTTTAGAGATTCGAAACTCGATTCAATCAAACGTGGCAAGTATGACACTCGAATCTACATGCTTAATAGTTGATACAAAATTACCCACGACACATTAAGTTTTCCATAGTGATGTTGTTGTGAGTGCAGCTAAAGTTGGAAGGAATATTTTATGGATATTAGACTCGGGGGCAACCAACCATATTGTTAGCTCCCATGACTTGCTGATTTCAAAAACATCACTGGAAAATACCTTTGTTCGTCTACTTGATAGGAAAGTTGCTCCAGTGAGCCATATTGGGAAGGTGACTTTAACTCCAACCATAACTGAAGAATGTCTCGAGTGTGCCAAGTTTTTCTTTCAACCTGATATATGCTAGTAGACTAATTAAGGACATAAACTGTTGTTTGATACTCATAGCTGGGTTTGCATTATATAGGACCTAATCAAATGGAGAAGGATTGAGATAGTTAAGGAAGTGTAAGGATTATACCATATGATCCAAGGTCCAACTATGGAGGGAACTAGAAAAGATCAACACACCACCCTTTCAGACAATGTTTTACACCCCAACCTTTAGCACTTGAGATTAGGTCACCCTTCTTTTTCTCGTCTAAAGCTTTTGCATTCCTTTGATTCTAGCATTCCTCTTCCCTCAGAAAATGAGCATTGTGATGTATTCCATTTGGAGAAACAAGTTAGATTACCCTTTCCTTCTCATAATCAAATTTTACAAGAATATTTTGATCTAATACATATGGATATTTGGGGTCCCTTCTTGATCTCTTCTCTCAATGGTTCTTGATACTTTCTTACAATTATTGACCATCATAGTCGATGCACTTGAGTTTATCTTATGCAGAGTCAAACAAAGAAGCTAGTTGAATTATTTTACAACCTTGTTGAAACTCAATTTGAAAAGAAGATTAAATGCATAAGAACTGATCAAAGATCATAATTCCAAATAAGAGACTTCTTCTCACAAAAAAGAGTTATTCATCAGCAAAGTTTCACCTATACACCCCCAACAGAATTCCATAGTTTAAAGGAAGCATTTGCACCTATTTAATGTTGCAAAAGCCTTGAGATTCCAAGCTGATCTACCTTTGATCTTTTTAGGTGATTGCATACTGACAGCTGCCTACCTCATCAATCAAATCTCTACTCCTAATTTAAACAACTATACACCCTTTCAAATTATGTTCTAAAAAATTCCCTCCTATTATCACCTTAAAAGCTTCAAGTGTCTATGTTACGTGTCCAATTTTGCAACCCCAAAAATCTAAGTTTGATCCAAGGGCTAGGAAATGTATTTTCATAGGATATCCATATGAAACATAAGGCAACAGAGTCTATAATCTTCATAGTAAAACAATGATTATATCCAGAGATATCATCTTTAAATAAGACATTTTCTCATTCCTCTATCTCAGATTTTCACCAGTAATTCTATCAATATCATTCATGATAACATACATGTTATTCTCAATCCAATCCTTGATGCACCTTTTAGTGACCTTCAAATTAAGGTTGTAAATGAAATGAGTCGTTCATGAACAACTTGAACTCGGCTCGTATAAGCTCGGTCCATTTAATAAACGAGCCGAGTTCGAACACCATTTTTAGCTAGATTATTAAATGTGTCAAACTTGATTAAACTCGGCTCGAGTCGGTTTAGGCTCATGAACAAAACTCGTATAAGCTTAACTTTGCACATTTGAGCTCATTTAAAAGCTCTTATTAAAAATATACATTTAAATAACAATATATTTATATTCTTACTATTATATATATATATATCCCTATGTATATGCATGTGTTATGGTTTATATTATATTTTTATTATATTATCATATTAAGTTACGTTATAAAATGTATATATGCATATGTTATTTTTGAATATATAAGTATATATTTTGTTATGCATTTTAGTTTAAGCTTGATTTAATATATTTGTTATAACATGTGTAATTAAATATTTTTTCATTTATATAAAATAAAATATTTTTAATTGGTTGTCATTTTGTTCAATATTAATGTATATATATCTATTCATACATTTTGTTATGCATTTTAATTTAAGTTTGGAACACTCTGCAAGGGTTGGTTTTTAATTTCTATAATCACATATATGTAATTACATGCTTTACCATTTTATATTTACTGAAAAACTTAGTTACTTGCATTTATATAACATATGTGTTACATGTTAGTTGAACATTTTCTTAGTAATTCATAGTCAATCGTATATATATATAGCTAATATGAAGTTAAAAATTATTTCATAAGAAATTCTGTTAATCTTCGCCTTTGTAACTTCCATCATTACGATCCAATGATCTAGATATTCAATATATATCAAATTTTGACAAAAGTATAAATAACTAAACTTGATTTTGTACATAGAACTGATAAAAAGGTTAAGATTAGAGGAGTTCCTTATTGTGGAATAGCGGATAAGCATGGAAGCAACTCTAGTTTAATTAATAGGTCATGTTTAGTATACCTTAAGACATAGAGTAGTCTATACTTGAAGACAAATGTACCATTGAGATTTTATTTAGTCAAAATACAACTGATATTATCGTAATTCATAAGCTAATAGCAACTATCTTTAGGAATAGATGTATCTACAATTGCCCTATGTTTCATAAATTTAGAACTTTTATTCATGATAATTTCATATTATAAGTTGTAATTGATATGTGTTATACAACATATCTAGTTGTGTTAACTTTTATGTAAGAGAGAGATATTTGATATATTTGTGAAATTACCACTTATTCCAAAAATTTAAGCTAATAAAAAAGATAGATTTTATTATTTTAATTATATTATCTAATACTCCCTCCACATGTGGTTAGGAATTTCTTTTTATTGGGAGGCCTAATACTTGAAAATTTTAATTAAAATTAAGGTGAAGTGCGAAGTCAAGACTTTGGTCCTCATACCATGTGATCATTTGTCCCAAAACCTTAAGTTAATAGAAAGAAATATATTTTATTATGTAAATTATATTCTCTAAAAATATATTTTGTATATATATGATATATATATATATTATTTTATATAATATGCATCCTAATATATTGGGCTTAAGCCAAAGGTTAGTGTATTAAATTTTTTTTTTAATTATTTATATGGTTATATATAGTTAAAATAATGCACAATGCCCAAAAATATTTGACGAGCTAAATTTTTAAATTTTAAATCAAATTTTGCATCTAACTAACTGAAAACACATTTGGCGAGGTGACTCTTTAAATTTGAAATCCAAATTACTTCAACTAAAAACATAACGTGTTCCACACTCAATTACTTTTAAAATTTTAAATAAATTTAACTACACATACAGGCTACGCATGTAAATTATGACTTTTGCTCACCGATCATCTAACAAAACATGGCATTTTTTTTATCTCTTACACTTCACAGTACTCTTTCCTTTTCGTGCACACAAATTGTTTCAACTCCTAAGGTACAAGGAAAAAAAGAGAAGAGAAGGTTCTAGTTCATCGTTCAACCCTTCAAACGTTCGTCTCCTGTTCTCTATTGCTGTGAATCGAGATTTGCTTTTGTTCCAACTATATCTTCAAAATACCTTTTAAGGCATCATTCGAGTGTTGTTTGATAAGATAACAGAGAAGAGTCACAAAAGATATGGCATCTACTCATGAAGATTCGATTGAGGCCAGCTTTGTCGATTGTGATAGTGACGACGATGGAAATGGTGAACATGAAGGAAATTATGTGGAGAACAAATCTAGTGTTGTCGATGATCCAAGGAAGCATGCATACCAAAGGAAGCCTAGAAAGAAGACTTCTTTTGTGTAGAAAGACTTCAAATTAATGGTTAAACGTGGTACAAAGAAAGCTGATTGCAACTATTGCAAAGAAGTATTTTCTTTTCCTCCTTTGGGTGTGAGACCCCGATTATTTCTTATGCTATTTCTTATGTATTAGCTTTAAATTTCCGATGTATTAGCTTTAATTTTATTATGAAGCCATAATTTTTGGCCAATGTATGGCCTAAACTTTATGTTAAGGTACATCAATTAATATGAGATGTTATTTCATGAAATTTTTCTTAAATAATTTTCTTGTGATTTTGGAAGTTTTGTGCAAAGTTTAAAAATTATATTTTCCTAAGAGCCGAAACCTACAAGGTAAGTTTCTCTTATGGATTTATATTTTTCATTTGCCTAGTATATTTCATAATCCTTGGAAATTAAATTATGATTTAAGATTTATATATATTGGCCGAAAATAATTAAATGGAAGAAAATCATGAATTTCTTTTAAGTATTGAATATTTTTGTGTGTCATTAATAGGTGGCATATATTATTATTATGTTACCTAAATTAGTAGTTGAATTATCATTTGGAATATTAGATGATAAGCTACTAGGCATGTGATAAAGTTTTAAGAGAGTTTAAAATGATAAGCACACTTGCTTATCATAGTAATAAGCAAGCATAATGATAAGTTAGGAAAACTTTTATGTAATAAGTTGATGTGGCTATCGTAGAGATAGGCTAGAGCCATTATCTTAAGATAAGTTGTTATGCTTATGAGGTGATAAGCTATGTAATTAAACTAGATAAGCTAGAGAGCTTATAGGAGATAAGTTAGGTGAAAAGTAACTAAATTGAAAGTTAGTTGTGAGAGTAACTAAGTTGGTTAAAATGCAACCAAACAAAATAAATGAGCTTAAGGGCAAGGCCATTTACGTGAAGGGCATGAGGAGAATGGAAAAGCCATAAAGTTATTAACCCATGTGAGTTGTAAGAAGTGATAAGAGAGCATTTATGTGACAAGACAATTCAATGGAAGAGAAATGAGAGAAAACAAAAGAAAGCAAGGGAGAAGGTGAAGTTCACGTGAAGAACAAGAGAGAAAGGTGAGAAAATCCAATGCAAAGTCATGGTTTTAGGGGACAAGAGGTGATGTGAGAAAAAAAAGTGAAAAGAAAAAGAGAAGAGAAAGGGCATGCATGGTCGGCCAACTCACCCAAATTCACCCCCTTCTCCTCTTGTCTTTTTCAACATGTCATTGTCCTTGTCATTGCCATAACTCCACCTTGAGAGATTCAATTGTCAATTCAATTCACACTTCACATTTGAATTTGCCTTGGCCGAATATCACCCATTCCATTTCAACTCTCTCTTTTTCCTCTCTTAGCCGAACCTTACCTTTGAGCTCAAAGTATTGTTCTTTTCCTCTTGCAACCTAAATCACTCTCTAAAGCTCAAGTTTGGTTCTCTCTTTGAGATGACCGAACCCTCTCGTGCAACTCCATTTTCTCTTTTGAAAATTCTACTCATTTAGCCACTTTTCCCTTGATGAGATTTAACTCACTTCCTTAGAGCTAAATCATTCAAGTTTACCATATTTCTCCCCACCATAAAACCTACCTTAGCACCTTATAATCAAGCTTGGAACCACTCCAAAAAGGGTGAACCGAAAGTTGGGAGAATGAAGGGTTTTGGTGAAAGTTTGGTGAAGGTAGAGGTAGGCTTGATTTCACATAGTGTTCTTGCTTAAATTTCTTTATAAGTTCTAACCTAAGGTATTTTATTGTGCTAGGTACTCAAGACTTGTGTTAATCATCAAGGTAAGGCCAAAGATGTGGGTTGTTAGTTTTGAATATGATGTTGGCGAATATCTCATGGTTGGATCTTGAGTTAGTGTCTTGATTTTTGTTAGATCTTGAGGTTATGAGATCAACCCTAAGATATAATGTTAGATCAAGCTATATGAGCATGAAATCCGAACTTAAATGTTAGAAAAATGTTAAAGGATGAATAATGCATGCTAGTATGGTCTTAAAATGCAAAAGGTATGCATGATGCAAGTTTTGTCATGAAGGGTTGTGATTGATGGTGTTGGCCGAAACTTATAGGTGTTGGATCTTCAAATATATTTTGTTAAATGTCAATTGATGAATGGTCATGTCATGTATAAAAGTTTGGTGAACACATGCACATAAGTTAAACTTGAAATATAATAGGTTGCATGCAAATCGAAAGGGCTAATCATTTTATGAACATTTGTGTTGGCCGAATATGACACTGTGCTAGATCTAGAAGTTGTGTTGTGATTGGTAGATCCTAGGTTGTGAATCTGAAAATTGAGGATGAGATCACCATTGGAGAATAAAACTTAGACAATAAATGCTTAAAATTAGGGTTATGGCCAAATAAGTTAGAAGATTTAAGCTCAATCATAAAACACGTCATATTAGTAAGAGAAAAACATAGATAATAGGTTTAAAGATTCGGATTAAAAGAATTAGCAAAGTTTTGTGGTGTTAAGTATTGATGGAGGATTTAACTAGGTTGGCCGAAACTTAGGGTGAACAAAATAGCTTATACTTTCGGGTTGCACCATGGTTTAATGTTAAGCTAAAGATTAAGTATAATTAGGGTTAGTAGTTGGTGAACTTAAAGACTTAGTGTAATATATGTAATAAAAGAAAGATTAAGATTTGATTAAAGTGCAATTAGCTTGCTAATTAGAAAACCTAAGTAAAATGATTAATAAGAATTTCTATATAAAACCTCTGTGAATAATATTATATTTTCATAAATATATCTTTGGGTAATAACCAATTTAAAATGCAAATATTTAACTTATATGATTACGTACTTATTTCTTAGTGCTAAGAAATGTTTGAATCGCTTGTAGGCGATCTACGTGTCTTTATACATTATCAAGGAGACCAAGTGTAAGTGGAAACCGTAAGTGGATCGTAAGTGAACCTTACACTTTTTATGAAAACTGGAATGACACACTGCATCGATTCATGAACAAGCATGATATTTCGAGCAAGCATGACATGACATGTGCATTGCATGAATTTTTCTAAAGAGAATTTTTATGCAATGATTTATGGAAAGATTATGGAAAGTTTATGAAAAGATAAGTTAAGTCAAGGGGCACTGGTCGGTACTGTACCATCAAGATGGACTCCCATACCGAAGGACGAATGCGAGAAGGATGGGTGAATCCAAGAGGCTGTGCAAACCACACTGAAGGACAATGAGAAGGTGTGGGCCTCCAAGGGTCATGTCTAGCCACTGAAGGACGAATGCGAGAAGGTGTGCTAGCTTGACCGTATGTAAGGTCCCCAAGGGAAATAGGGGACGGTTCCAATGGGAACGCACAACCCTGACTTCAGGGGTTAAATGGAGCGAATAAGCCCACAAGTATGAATAAGTGATTTTCAAGGGCCTGGGGCCAACTTCAAGTAAGAGCATATGCATATCCATGAGCATGCATGTGCATCACGAATTAAGTTTCTTTTTCATGTTGAGCAAGTACAAGTCAAGAGCATGTTTTAAGTTTATGTTTTTCCCTTACTCAGTTTTTTTGACTCACGTTTTTTTAAAATTGTGTCATTCCAGATGCCTCAGGTGAAGAAAGTCAGGAGGACTACCTGACTTAGAAGGAAAAAGATTATGTTTATGTTTTTTGGATTGTGACTTGATCGATGAGATCCGTCACTTGTTAGTGATAAACATGTTATGTATGTTATGTATGTATTAAGCTGCAAGTTATTGAGAACTCTAATTATGTTATGAGCTGGCTCGAATCCCTCGTGATCCTGTACGTTTCCGCCATAAGCACATAAGAATATATGTAAGAACGCTGGAGTTATCCGGGGGATTGCTCGCGACTGTCACGGTCCCTGCGGGATGCCGTTCGGGGCGTGACATTGGGTGCTACTACTTAGTTAGACATTTGAAAAATTGTCTTTCACGGATGGCTAGTAATTACAAGCAAAATGTTCTAGCTTTCGACACAACGGGGCCAGAAAATGTAAGTTCAGTGGCAAACTTCATTTATGATGTGAAAAAGGTAAGGGAACTTGCTTCTCACAGGATACTCTATAATGAATATCCACTTATGCAAATGGAACATGCTTTGTTTAAGGGGAAAAGTCATAGTTAGCCCCATAAGTTTGGCCAAAAATCAAATAGCCCCCTTAAGTTTCAATTCGACGATTTAAACCTCATAACTTTTGAAATGCCCCTCCAAGACTAAATTTTAATAAATAAATAAAAATAATAAAAATTTAAGAAATAAATTTAAAGTAAATATATAATTGAAATAAAGTTTCAATAGTTTTATTTAAAAAATATTATTTTTTTAAAAAAAATCATTTTTTATCTTTCATGAATTTTTTTTGTAATTTTCTCTTGGAGGAGCATTTTGGTCATATTGCATGATTTTCCGTCGAATTTAACGCCTAATTTAGACGGGGCTAGAAATGATGATGTTCAAACGTTATGGGGCTTAAATCGCCGAATTGAAACTTAAGGGGGCTATTTGATTTTTTGCCAAACTTATGGGGCTAACTATGAGTTTACCCCTTTGTTTAACAAATTCATGAAGGCAAATACTCATTATTAGCATAAGATAAGTCGTGCTACTGCAAAAAATGATTGCATATCTACTTATGAAATAGAAAAAAGAAAGTTGCAAACACTGTTAAGGGATGTGAACAAAGTGAATACAACAACAAACATGTGGTGTTCTAGTCAGAAAATTTCATCTATAGTTGTTACATGTCATTTTGTGGATTATGATTAGCGCTTACAAAAACGAGTTTTGAATTTTTGTAATGTCCCACCTCCACATAATGGGGTTATTGTTGTTGATGTTCTTCAAAAGTATTTCATAGATTGGGGAATCGAGAACAAGGTTTCAAGTAATACGGTTGACAATGCTAGATATAATGATGTTGCTATAAGGGTTATCAAAGATATTTTGCATTGAAAAAAAAATTATATGTTGGGGGACGACTCTTTCATGTACGTTGTGCACATATCACAAATTTGTTAGTGCAAGATTGTGTCTGAGATGGTGTGAAGTACTTAGTTGCATCGGAGTCTCGAATCAAGCAATTTGGAGAGATTGCAAAACATTTGCAATTATCTTTAAAAAAAACTCATTTTAGATGTTCCTACTCGCTAGAATAGCACTTATTTAATGTTGGTAGCAACTTTAGAGTTTAAATAAGTTTTCCCAAGATATGAAGATAGGGATAGTGGCTTTCATTATGTTTCTAGTGCTGAAGATTGGATCAAAGTGGAAAATGTGTGTCAAATTTTAGAGGTTTTCAATGAGGTGACAAATATTATCTCAGGTAGTTAGTATCCAACTTCAAACTTATTTCTTCCTGAGGTATGGAGAATGAAAGATGTGCTGAATAAGAAATCTAAAGACCACAATGATTATATTAGAGCAATGGTTGTGAAAATGAATTCCAGGATTAAGAAGAATTGGGATGAATGTAATTTACGTGTGGCAGTAGCTGCAGTTTTAGATCCAAGGTTTAAAACGATGCTTGTTTAGTTTTGCTTTCAAGAAATTTATTCAGAAATGGAAGCCACTAAAACTATTGATATGGTTCTTAAAGTTTTACATGAGTTGTATGATGAATATGTTGAATATTTTAGCTCGACCCAAATCCATGTAGAGCAAAGTGCACATGAAAATGCTCGAGAAATGGGTTATTCTAGTGCTTGGCTACCAGCTGAGGACTAATTTGATGGCTACTTGAAAACATATTTTCTTACAGAATTAGTTTGAATGCATTTGGATTTTTGAATGCATTTTGTTGGATGTTTGAATTTTTTTTAAATTCATTTGGATTTTTGATTCACCCAAATTCCATTTTCTTATCCAAAGAGAACAAAGGAATTCATTTAAAATTTTTGTCTGCTACTGAAAAATTACAGGCGTAATGCTTTAAGTTTTAACAAATATAGATGTATTCCATAGTCCATAATATCCCAAATTTATTGATTTTGGATTTTATTGGTTTGGACTTTATATTCTCATCTTATCTTTTAAGATATTCTCTAATTTTATTTATTTTGGATTTCATTAGTTTATATTTTATTGATATGTACTCAATAGACAAAAAAAACTATTGGGCCAAGTACGTAAAAGGATAAAAAAAATGGCTCAATATACATGTCAGTAATCGGTAACAGCTTCCGCTAAAACCATCACCGCTAAGAGTCGATTATCGCATTTAACGGTAGCAGTAGCGGTGACCAATATCTAATAACTAACTTATCCGGTGGCGATGTCAATTATTACTATAACCGACATCGTTATCGGATTTGAACATACCTAGAAGTAACAACTTAAATGAATATTTCTAAAAATTCAACAAAACCTAAGAACTAATGTTTATAAAAGTATTTCTTTCCCCACCCGATTTTGCGCTAAGATTAATGGCTTGAGAGCAGGATAGATGCCATAAACACGACCATCTGACAAGTGCTTAACAATTCCATATTTGTTCTCCACCCTAGCAGTTGATTGTACTTGATCCATAATGCTAGAAAAAAAGAGGGTAAAAACTACGTCACACAACCACTCTCATTTGGATTAAGATGGCTCGCCCTTACATGGTTGGGCATACTTCTCCTAGACATTTCCTTCCCTTGCGCAAACGTTTGTTTTAACTTAAAAAAAATCAGACATCCATTTACGTGAGTGTAGACAAATTTAGTTCAATATTTTTTTTACACAAGCTATAGTTTGAACCCGTAAGTGTGCTAAGGCTTAAACTCATACTTTCATAGACTTCCATTACCACTTGAGGAGCACGGTTGAATTCCCTTATGCAAATCTAAATGCTCTAGTAAGGTCTTAAAATTTCAGGGGAAAATTTTTTTTGTTTATAATGTGGAAATTCCTCAAAGGCGGACTCCTTTAATCTAACTCTGAAGTACAAAATACGGTCCACAATCTAAGGAGTAGATAAGTTAAGAACTCGCCCTAGAGTAGAAAAATTTGTATTTGACAAGATTGAGATTTTACTTTTGAGAAACGGAAGTGCAACGGTTGTCTCTCAGTTGATCTACAAGGGTGCAGAAGAAACAAAAGGCTGTCATGCAAATTTCTCATTTAAGAGGCTGTTCGGTATACAAAAATCCTCAGGATTTTTTTGAATTCTCAGAATATAAAATATTCTACAACCAAACATCATTCTTAACAAGACATAAAAATAACTAAAATACGCATACCAATAAAATTAACATCACCTAAAAATTCTCAAAACACGAGAAATTCTCAAAATACACCCAAACCGGAGCCTCCAAATTTTTAATGACATTCGAACTACCAATAGACAACTATGGCCTGGATCTCTGGTCACATTCCCCTTATTAACATACACGTGGGATTGTGGGGCCCCGGCACGGAATACGACCGTTGTACTTCCGGAGAAAAGGCAAAGGCCACATTCAAATTTCAAACATTCAAAAATGGTGGCAACAAAGCTTAAAGCTGCCCATTTCACTCAGCAAAATAGCAATGTGATCTTGGAATCGGTGCTTTGATTACCCTTTCTATTTCAAAACACATTATTATTTCGTTGAACCAATCCCAGGGCTTCACCTCAAGTTCATATCCGGTTTTAGCTTGTTTTAAGGCCAACTCTCAATATTTCGCAAGAGTTCAAGCAAACGGAAAGAGCTCTCTGTCTTTTCTGGGGTTGTTTGAGTGAAAAATAGGTCTGAATTTGCTCTTCATATGTCCAGCTCAGTTGAAATTCTTTCTGGGCTTCACTGACTGAAAATTTCAGTGCTGGGTTTTCGGAACAGAGGAGGAGACCCCTTATTTTCAGGTCATTCAAGCCTTGCTGTTGCAACTAGTCGTTATTTCGGCGTCAGAAAAAGATGAAACCAACTGTTTCTGGTAGATAGATTTGGGGGTTCTACAAGCAGCTTTCTATAACGTCTCGAGTCTGCAAAGTAACGATCCTGGTTTACAACAATGAGAGAAGAAAACCCATCGGAGAACAGGGCGAAGGTGTCGAAGTTCGTCGATCAGAATAAGATACCTAAGCCTCAAAGTACCAAAGGTAATAGCAACCCTTCGAAGTTCCGGTCCGCGTCCTCGTGGGGATCCCATATAGTAAAGGGCTTCTCAGCTGAAAAGAAAACCAAGGCTCGGCAGGCCACAGTCCAGACCAGGAAACAGCCACTTGCCAGCTCCGAAACAGTGAACCAGAAGAACGCATTTGGGCCATCCCATTCACACGTGAAGCGGTCGCTAATCGGAGACTTGTCGTGCTCGGTGAATGTCACTCAGGACCACCCACACTTTTACCCGACGCACCGGAGACAGTCTTCACGCGATTTATTTGTCGAACTAGACCATCTGAGAAGCCTGCTGCAAGAATCAAAGGAACGGGAATTCAAGCTACAAGCTGAACTGTCAGAATGTAAGAGAAATCCGAAAATTTTCGATCCTGAAAGTGAGCTAGAAACGAAAAAGACTGAATGCGATGATCTTGTTCGGAAAATGGCGCTTTTAGAAGCAGAGAAAACGAACCTTCTTGAGCAGATATCGTCAGTAGCTTCCATTTCGGCCAGGCAGGAGGACGTGTCACTGGGAGAGGACGATGATAGTACCACAGCCTTTTCTTCGAGAAGTCTCGAAATGAATGTTGTGGAGATGAGGCGCCTGAACAAAGAGCTACAACTTGAAAAGAGGAACCTCGCTTGCAGGCTTGCTTCTATGGAGTCGCAGTTGGCTTCTCTTTCTAAGGCTTCTGAGGTATTATAGGCAAAATGTTATTTGTATGGAATAAATTGGTGACCTATTACTTTTTGTCTGTTTGGCTACTCAGCAAATGTTTCTGGTAAAGTCGGAAAGAAGTTTACGTTGTGAGGACTTTTAATTTCATAGGGACTGAACGCCAAAGGAAGAACTATTTTTCCAGCAAAGCTAGGGACCGTAACTATCTCTCGGATTAATCATCTCAGCTAGGACAAATAGCTAAACCATACTTAAAATAGTAGGGATATTCGTTATTGGATGTTTCATTGACATATTTCATTCAGTCATTCTTGTGCCTCCCAATTTTTCTGAGCAACAAAATAGCGGGGTCCTTGTTTACTCGGAGTGGATTATATTTTCTTTTCTTTGCTTATCATATCTGCTTTTGATTCTTCATTCACTCTGTTTCACTGAAGAGCTTGTTTTTGTTTATGGGCCTCACTTTTCTCAGACAATAGGCAAGGGAACTAGATATATACACTGTACTGGCTATGAATCAATTCATTTTCCTCCTGGAGATTAAAATTGGTTCACTTCGTTTCCTAATTGTCCTATGTCTTCTTGACTACTGTCAGAGTGACATCGTTGCAAAAATTAAAGCTGAAGCGTCTATGCTAAGACACACAAACGAAGATCTGTGTAAACAAGTTGAAGGACTACAGATGAGCAGACTGAATGAGGTCGAGGAGCTAGCTTACTTGAGGTGGGTGAATTCATGTTTGAGAAATGAGTTGCGCAATTCATGCTCAACAGGGAACTCTGATAAGTCATCCAGCCCGCTTTCAGTTGAAAGGAGTGGTGAAACTGTAGGTTCGTTGTCTTCTCTAAGGAATGAGTACTTAGATTCCAATAGTGCAAAGAGATTGAACCTAGTGAAGAAGTTAAAGAAATGGCCTATCACGGACGAGGATTTGCCATCTTTAGAATGCCCAGCTGAACTTTCAGATAAAAGCTGGGTCGATTTGGAGGAAATCAGTAGTCCCAGGAGAAGACACTCTACAAGTGGATCCAAATGCTGCGCAGAAGAGCTGGTAACAAATAAGAGAAGGCAATCCGATTATTTTATATGTACAAACAACATAGAAAAGGAAGTAGAGCCATTAGGTTCTGAGAAATATGATATGATTATGGGTATGGCTCATAGACCACCATTTTTTGGAAACTGCGAAGAAGGTAATAAGATTTCTGTTTGTTTAGATGTTGAGAAAAGGGCCTTGCGTATTCCAAATCCCCCTCCAAGGCCATCATGTTCTATTTCTAGTGGACCTAAAGATGAGTGTTCAGCTCAAATTCCACCTCCACCACCTCCACCTCCTCCGCCTCCTCCCCAATTTTCCGTGAGAAGTGCTGCAGGAATGGTCAAGCGAGCCCCACAAGTAGTCGAGTTCTACCATTCACTCATGAAAAGAGATTCCAGAAAGGAGTCTTCAAATGGTGGAATTTGTGACGTCCCGGTGGCCAATGTTCGTAGTAGCATGATTGGAGAAATTGAGAACCGATCTTCACATTTGCTTGCTGTAAGTGTTTGCTCATTTCTTATTCTATCATTTCCATGAAAGATAAAAGATATCAAGTACAAATGAAATGTATGCGAGTTAATAAAAAGATGGTTTCGATCCCTCCCTGCTAATGTGTGTTTGTCATCTGTTATATGTAGATAAAGGCAGATGTCGAGACTCAAGGAGAGTTTGTAAATTCATTGATAAGAGAGGTGAATAGCGCAGTTTATCAGAACATTGAAGATGTTGTGGCATTTGTCAAATGGCTTGATGATGAACTTTGCTTTCTTGTAAGTAGATTGTTGTCACTCCTAGTACCTATTTTAATCCAAATATCTGAAAGAACTCTAGACTTTCACGTCTTCTCTCTATTCATTTACTTGTTTTGAAAGCCAATGGGGATGTGAATATACAGCAATATGCAACGTGTATACTGTAATAGCTTTGCTACTGTTTTGCCAGAACTAATCTCTACAAACTTGCCATATTTTGGTGTCACATCCTTTTTGAGCTGAGGTTTTTACTTTCTGAGCTGAAGTTCTTGGTTTTTAAAGTGGGTAAACGTGCTTATTGCTACTTTTTATGTTCTAAGCAGAAGATAAGAATTATGTGGATTCTTTCTTATCCTTTATGTATTTGCTTCCGTCTTGAAGGTGGACGAGAGGGCGGTCCTAAAGCACTTCGATTGGCCAGAGAAGAAAGCTGACACATTGCGAGAAGCAGCATTTGGGTATCGGGATCTCAAAAAATTGGAGTCTGAAGTGTCTTGTTACAAAGATGATCCCCGGCTGCCTTGCGACATTGCACTGAAGAAAATGGTTTCGTCGTCTGAAAAGTAAGAACCCAGATGGAACCATTGTTCTTCTCAGCATTTCTATTGATTTTCCTGAGTTTTTATTTTGCTAGGAATAGAACCCTCCTAACACTTGAGCTTCATAACTTGTAATCTTTTCAGGATGGAGCGTACTGTTTACAACCTTCTCCGAACAAGGGATTCATTGATGCGTAATTGCAAAGAATTTCACATTCCAACAGACTGGATACTTGACAATGGTATTATAAGCAAGGTAAACACGATAGTATTTTCATTTCAATCTTCTTTTATGAGGGTATTAGAGTAAGTTAATAAATCAAAATCAAAAGTTCCTCAAAAGAGAACTTTTCTTCTATTCCAACAAACCCATAAACAATTTAGAACTTTTCTTTTTCTTCTTTATTTATTTATTAAAGTCTCACTCAAGCTGCACAAACCTGATTGCAGATAAAGTTTGGCTCCGTCACGTTGGCCAAAAAGTACATAAAGAGGGTAGCTATGGAACTTCAGTCAAAGGCGGCTCTGGAAAAAGATCCTGCAATGGACTATATGCTACTTCAAGGAGTGCGATTTGCTTTCAGAATCCATCAGGTTTGGAGCATAAGAATTAGGTTTTTTCTTTTCACTTGATTGCTTCGACCTTGGTTTGGTCTTGAAGAAGCAAAAATCATTAAAGCTAACAAACAACTTTACAGATTCCAAGTTCTTTTCTCTTTCTTCAAAGCGATCATAGACTGTGTTCAAACCTCTAAAAGGTTTCTTATATCATTTTGGTCACCTTAACCATAACAGCACAAGACTTGTACGTTTTAAAAACAAAACAGCTAGAAGAACAGTAAGCATGAGCTACTGGTCGATGGTGGGTCTGCTGAAATATTACAAAATATAGTGCTGACATTTTTTCTTGATGCTTGATGCCAGTTTGCAGGAGGATTTGATGCTGAAACGATGAACGCGTTTGAAGAGCTTCGCAACCTTGCTCACGTTCTCAACAAAAAGTAAAGGGGCGGGGAAAAAGAGGGTTACGAGAAGCAATGTTGGCTTACCATCTCAGTGAGCTTCGTACTGAAGTGTATATATACATTTCTGAGTGTGCAGTGTGGTTGGGCAGTGTGACTTTGTGTGGCTTGCCTTATTTTTGAGCTGTTTACAGTGGGTGTAAGAAATAGAACTAATTCAGGTTTCGGTCTCTCAAATTAAGAGAGAAATTTTGCTGAATGCAAATGCACCATGATTTCATGTCACAAACTGGGTGGAATTTGCTTCGACACAAGTGCTTCACAAAGTTGAAAACTCTTAACAAATATAACAAATTTTGTCAATAGACAGGTCGATATTGTTTTTTTTTTCTAGGCAAATTTTAGAAGCAGTACCAAACCTGCAGGTATGGGATTCAACCCCGACTCTTGCTTCACAAAGTTGAAAGCTCTAACAATAAATTTTGTCAATAGCCACATCGATATTGTTTTTTTTTTTTTTCTAGGCAAATCCAAGCCTGCAGGTAGGGGATTCGACCCCCCGGATCTTGCCCTCTTAAAAGGGAGGAGGTGCCAAATGACCTACAGCTCGCTGGCGATGATGTTTCTGCAGTATCATTTTAATGGGCTTCCATTTTTTTATCACCCATTTTAGTGTGCTTCCATAGATGAGTGAATTACGGCTGAGTTTGAATGGACAAAAATTTCTAGTGAATTTTTATTTTTGTTGGAAGGTAGAGTAGATTTTGTTAAGATGTGTGAAAATCTAGTGAAATTTTTTTTTAAAAAAAAAATTCTTAGCATCCAAATATATGCTAATTCTGCAGTAATTTTTTTTCCTTGGCAATCGATTATTTGATGAGAATTCAAAGGTATTTCAGTCCATTGCCTTGTCTGCTGGCTAGGGCTGTTCACCGGTACCGGCGGTGTGCCGGTTAACCGGCACCGCCGCCGGTACCGGCACCGTCCACCGCTCCCCGCTTATAAGCGGGGGCGGAGGTGGTTTCTATTTTCACCGAATAGCGGTGAAAATAGCGGTGGCGGTGAAACCGCCCACCGATGGGCGGTTCACCGCCACCACTGTTAAAAAAAAAAAAGGTAGGTGAGAGAGAGCTGCGGGGGAGAGAGGGGGAGAGAGAGGAGGGAGTGAGAGAGGGAGAGGGAGAGGGAGAGTTGAGAGAGAAGTGGGAGATGGAGAGAGAGAGGGAGAGTTGAGAGAGAAGTGGGAGATGGAGAGAGGAGGGAGTGAGAAGATCCGAGAGGGAGAGGGAGAGTTGAGAGAGAAGTGGGAGATGGAGAGAGGAGGGAGTGAGAAGATCCGAGAGAGGGAGAGGGAGAGTTGAGATGGAGAGGGAGAGGTGAGAGGAAAATAGTGGAAAAATAATTAAAAATTATCTAAAATTAAGTATGATTCCTAAAATTCTTTTTTTATTTCTTTAACAAATTAATGGTTTCTTAATTTACATCTAATGTTATTCTAATAAATGAATAATTTCTTAATTTATATTAAAGTCAAATTCAAAGACAACTCAATAAAATTTGAATTGAAAAATTATCTCTTAATTTATATTTAAAATATTAATTGCATTTAAAGAGAAGTGAAGAAGAGAGAGTAGAGGGAGAGAGAGAGAAGAGAGAATTAATTTTCAATTGAAATTTTTCTTCAAATTTTTCTCTATTAATTTGCATTTAAAATCTTAATTTGTATTTAAAGAGAGGTGTGAGAGAGAGAGGAGGAAAGGGAGAGCTCGGCAGAGGGATCATGGGAGAGAGAGAGAGGATTCCTAAAGACAGAAAGGGATAATGGGAGAGAGAGAGGAGAAAGAAAGAATTAATTTTGAATTGAAAAAATTACCTAAAATTTCTCTCTCTTGATTTTCATTGAAAATCTTAAATTGTATTTAAAGAGAGGTGAGAGAGAGAGGAAGAGCTTGAGAGAGAGAGAGGGGAGGAAAATAGAAATATAATCATGATTCTTAAAAAAAATTTCCCCATCCTTCCAATAAGTAAGCAATTTCCTAATGTGCATCTAAATTCAAATTCAAAAAAGACAATTCAACAGAATTAATTTTGAGTTGGAAAATTATCTCTCTTAATTTGCATTTAAAGCCTTTTTATTTCGTAATTGATATATATGAAAAATTGTTAATGATAATTTTATTTTGGTGATGAGCTTTTTATTTCGCGCATTGTATTATGTAATTAATCATCATGAAGTTGAAAATCTCCACTAACCATTAAGGTTTTATGCCTCTTTTTCCCTCTTAGTCTCTCTTTGTCCAAATGGCTAAACGGCCCAAAAAAATGGCCCAAAAAAAAGTGGTCCAACGGTAGGCGGTTAACCACTACCGCCACCGCTAGGCACCGCCACCGCTATTATCAGGGGCGGTAGCGGTGGAATTTTTTTTTTCACCGCCAATGCACAGCCCTACTGCTGGCCCTGGGAAGGATGCGTTAAAATGGAAACCTGACCCCAAAGGAGTATTTCTGTAAAGTCAGTCTATTGGTGTGAGGGGTCGGCCACAAATCTCAGCAGGCTCTGACTTTGAGTGTAGGAGGATTTGGAATTTGAAAATTCAGCACTGATTGCACCTGGGCTTTGGAAAGTTGCAGCGTGTGCTTGCCCTTGAGAGGGAAGTTGGTGATGTTGGCATAGAAAGTTTGTAGGTGTAAATTTGGGGTATTGGGTTTGTGAAAAAGTAAAGAGTAAAGATATTTTATGTCATTTGGTAAAAAAAATTAAAGAGAGAAGATATTTTATGTCATTTGGTAAAAAAAGTAAAGAGAGAAGATTTAAATGAATAATATAATAAAAAAATAATACGATGATGAGAGAGATTATTTTATAATTTTATAATCAGTGTAGAAATTTTGAGGTGTGAAAATCTCAACCCCCGAACACCGCCTGTGTAGGTGGTTCTGATGCCGCTTCTTTTTCCATGCCCCCTGTGTGATGCTTGTTTAGAGACGGACTCTCATTTTATTTTTTGAGTGCCGGATTAGTCGAGTAGTTTGGAGAGAGGGATTATGGCCTTTGAGGATTGAGGATTGAACGGGAAGCCGATTATGGAGTGGCTTAAGTTCATTCTTGAACCTCGCAACTTGCCTCTCCTGTAGAGAGGAATGAAAATTTTTTATTTTCTATGTAGCAGTGGTGGTTGGCCTCTCGGGTAAGTACGCGACAGGTGACTGACATCTGGACATCCAAGCGCTTGCCTCTATCTTTCCCAATGACCGACCAACTTTTATCTTTCCGTCGTCTCCTCTCTTCCAACCACTGATTATGTTGCCTTCTTCCACCGTCGGTTTTCCTTTTCTGCTGCTGGTCCTATCAGCTTGCTGCTCTTTATAGGTTTTCTACCCTTTATGAGTTTCTTCCCACTCATTTGAGTTTGAGTTTGTAAAGTCGTTAAGTCTTTCACTCGTTGGCCCATCGCATTTATGGAGTGTCTCACTTGCCCATTTAATGAGAATTCGTGAGCTGTTATGGCTAAAAAACCAGCATTACGTCTGCAGTAAGTCCGAATTTTTGGTCATTGGACCCAAACATCTTGTGGTCCAAAGAAAGATTAGAATTGGAGAGAATATTTTTTTTTCTGGCCTGTTGGGTATTTTTGATTGAAAAGGGTCGGTTCATTGGGATATCCAAACTTCACTGCAGTCGACTCCTTATCCCATTTTTCTGAACTATAGGAGAGAACGAGCTTTTCTCATCAAAACAGGGACGAAAGGCCTCTTTTTTCTATTTACATATAACATCATTGCCAAAAAAAAAGATGACAAATCACAAATGTAATTTCAAGTGCTAAAAAAATTAATTATTTTAATAGAGGCTGCAAATGTGACAGAAGTAATTATTGGTGTAAAGTATTGAAATTTTTAAAATTAAAGAGTAAAAAATATATTTATTTTTCGAAAAGTCCAAGCACTGTTGGCTGTTTGAGTTACTTGTGAAAGCATATGACGAGGTTTACCCTGCACTCCAAGCTTCCTTATATGATATTGACGGATGCATAAACAGCAATCTCAAACGTCTTTATCCATGAGAGGGGGACCATACTTGATGCCCACCACACATACAACTTAAGCCAACCCTTCTTTTCTTCTGCGCTCAACTTCTTTTTGACTTTTCTTTCCTCTCTGTGCTTTGCTTTCTAGTTTTTGGTGCAGCAGCTCAAGTACTTCACACTTGGATAGTTGGATTATTCTTTCTTCCCATTTCAAAGAGATGGCCCTCTAAGTGCTCGACAAGTTCGAGTCAGCGTAGGACACTGGAGCTCTGATGATTTAGGCCTTTGCCCAAAGGGAGCCGAATAGGGTGAAACTTCAATCAATACCAAGTATACAGAGGACTGAAAAGAGTACTTACTGACTATAAATATTCAGACCAAATATCATACGTACACGTATGTCAAATCTGCTCTAAAAGAAAAAAGAAAAGTGGAACTAGTTACTGAAAGTATATGCAGCAAAGTTGAACAGCCTGGAACGGATTGTTACTTGTATCAATCAGGCATCATCAGCTTATACTGTGAGTGAAGCGCGGTATAGCTCCATATATGGAATGCGCCATTTGATCCAGCAGCATTGAAGGAGACAAGGAAATATGATGAATCAAGGTCTGGGAAGAGCATATAAGCCAGGCCTTTTGCGACAGATTGCAATCTGAACCATTTGGACAAAATATAGAAAAGAAAGGACCATTAGACTTGACATCTTGACAAGATGTAACATCGCCCTCAACTCCGTGCCAAAGCTCATGAAAGGCAAAGCAAGCGCAGAAGCATCAAAGTGATCTCTGCACACTCAATCCAATCATCTGTCTACTCTGTAACTTATTAGGTCTGATTCCCTCGAATAATTGATGCTTTAAAGATTCCCTTGAATTTCTGTTATTCCAAAACCAAAGAATTCATAGAGAAAAAAGGGAAAGAATTCGGTACTTTGGTTAATTACTATTTGTACTAACGTAATTTAATAGTCCTAGGTGATAATCGTTTTGAGAAAAAATGTAGGATTTTAGAGAAGTTGTGAATTTTTATGTTGAATAGTGTTTTATTGGTGTTTGTGTAAAGTGGAGAGAGAAATGATTTGATGTAATTGTTTAATAAAAAAGTATTGGAATTATGTGAAAAAGTATAGAGAGAGAAAATTTATGTTGAATAAAAAATTAAAAAGTTGTAGGAGATTGTGTAAAATGTATTGGTTTTTGTGTTTGAATTCTGAATATGTTCGGTGGTAGAATTGTGAATATACTTAAAATCCTGAAAAAACGGTGAAAACGAACATACCCCTACACTTTCCATTTTATTTATTTTTTTAATCTTGAAATATTTTATTGACCTGATTTGAGTTTCTTTTAATTTGTAATTAAAAAAATCACTCGGGTAGAAATTCTACGCGTGGTTAACTTTTACATTTGAAATAATAGATAATTTATCAAGATCTCAAATTATACGAGTGAAATGCCTTAATTTTTTTTAAATACAAAATGTCAAGACTAAAAAATCACGTGGGTGTAAAGTATAATTAATTATTTTTTTATTACAATGATGAAGTTGATATTTATTAATTATTTACCTCCGCAGGGTGGTCAATGTTGACTTAAGTAAAAGATCAGGATTATATAAGCTTCTTCTTAAGATTTATTAGTTGAGAAGTTATAATTATTAGGGGAACATATATTTTTCACCCACGAACTACATTAGGTTTTATACTTTGCACTCTAAACTATTATATTTGAGGCATTGCACTCTCTAAATATTAATATTAAACACTTTGCACTCTCTATCAAAATTTTAAAATAAAATAACGATAGTACCCTTGACCTACTTTGAATATATTGAATATATTGTTGTCAATTTATTAAATTTTTGGGGTATTATTGTCGGAAAGAGAGTGCAAAGTGTATGACATTGGTAGTTAAATGGTGCAATTAAGGGTGAATAGCGGACTAGTCAGAAGCAGAATTCAACATTCCGACATCCGGTCCGCTAACTAGTGGATGAACAAAATGGATTCCGCTTTTGCTTCCGACTCTTAGCGGACTTAGTGAAAGCGGAAGCAGATAGCAGAATTCCGACAATGTTTTGGACCATATTTTTTTGCCCATTTAAGTATTTTTTTACAAAAAATAAAGATATTTATCACAATTGACAAATACAAATATCTCTTATATATATAAAAAAAATTAAAAAATACAACTCGATCTTCATAAGAACATTTCTCAATTCATTACGAAGATCTCAATTATATAAATGAATACAAGTATACAAATGAAAATTAAGAATTTACATTGCACGTGCACCACATCAAGTCATCAACTCACCATGACACCAAGTGATTAGAGTTGAATTTTGGAGTAAAATGTTGGTCATTCTTTAAATTTTAAACTAATACAACCATATCATATTATGATCATATTAATTTTGATAGCCATTTTATTTAGCTCATAATATTTAAAATGCAACAACTCATTGTTGATCTTTTGAAAATCGAAAACAACATCCTAGCAACTTATTTTAAAAACCAAAAACAACAATAACATAAACTCTGAACATAAAATCCAGATTCACAACAAAATCATAAAACATGCAATTCACAAACAAGTGTAAAAATAAATCTAAAAAAATGCAATTCACAAAATCCATATTCAATAAATCTCAAAACACGCAAATAACAAAATTCAGATTCAATAAATCCCAAAACATGTAATTCACAAAATCCATAATCACAAAATTTACAAAGTTACCTAGTAAATAGTAACCTAGACACTATCACATTTCCTAAATAGCTAAAGAAATATTATGGGCTTAATAATAAAAGTGTATAACAAATTCATTGCACTTTTACAAATCAAATATTGAAAACATATCACATAACACATAACAGATTCATGAAAAATAGATCAACTTAGACTAAGTAACAGATTCATGCTTAGGGAACTATCACATTCTCTCAACAACAAAGCATTTTCAACATCCAATAGTGCTCCGAATCAGTTAATATTATATACCCTCCATAAATGTGAATTCTCCTCTATTCAGAACCCTTGGTAAATAGATTCATTCTTAGGTCATGCATCAATTTTGTTTTCCTCGAAATCGCTAACCCATGGTAAACAATTGTGTAAAATCAGTGTACTAGAAGACTTCACTTCTTTAGTAGAAGAGTGTAACAAACAAGCTGCAGTATAAGTATAATTTCATGCTAGCCCTAAAAGAGGAACAATAAAATCATAATTTCTATTATGCGTTGAAAAACTCAACCTAACTATCTATCAGACTTGGAGGTCGGCGAATATGCATTACAAACTTATTCAACCTTATAAAAATTTTCGTGCACAACCTGTTCAATGTGAAAATTAACAAAATTGATTGTATAGCAATAAGCAGTCACAAAATGCAAACATATGTCACCAACTTACCACTTACAGATAGAGAAGCAGCTCTGCCATCGAGAGAGAAGTAGCAGAGGTCGCCGGAGAAGACGGACGCAAAAAGAGAGAGAGTAATGGCAGACGAACAGAGAAGAGACACTGTAAGAGAAGAGAGAGAGTGTAACATCAGAAGAATAAAGAGAGAAAGACTTGAGGGAGGTTGCGATTCGCGAAGGAGAGGGAGATTTAACTTTAGGGAGTTAGGGTTTTTACCGTGGATCAAAATGCGCGTTTTGATCCCCAGTGAATATTTTTTTTAAAAAAAAACAACCAATCGACGTTGTTTTATATGAAGTATAACGACGTCGTTTTAATAGTTAGTTAACAAAATAACGGAACCAGTTTTCCGTTGAACTGACGAAAAATACCGCTTCCGGCAAGCCTCCAAATCCACCACAGAATCCGGTTCCTAGAAGCTATAGACCTCAGCTTTCCGAAACAGGTGACGGAACGGGAGCTGGACAAGACTTACACCCCTTGGTGCAATGTATCAAAATGAGTAATTTATGGTAAAAATGTCTAACATTGATAGTTAGAGTATGTAATGTGTCAAAACTTATTTATGGTGCAATGTGTCACAGATAGGATCATTTATAGATGAAAAATATATTCTCTCTTAATTATTAAGATAAAATGAATTGGATATGTAAGCGAGTCGGCAGTAAATTATATGGATATTTTTATCCAGATTTTTATGCGATTGGCCTAAAATAGCGAATCCTATTAATAGTGTTTGGCAATTGGCATTGCCAATATTGTTTGTGGCGGGCCATTTTGTATTGCACCTATGAACTCGATTGAAGTGGTACCGTTTAAGGGTTATAATTAATTTTATTTTTATAAAAAAATGGAAAATATAAAATATTGAAGAATTCATAGTGCTATTCTGAATTGAACTCGTTGGGCCGCTGCTAAGCTTAACTTGGATGGTAATTCCTATTTTACTGAGCTTTCTCTTGATTTATCTTGAGTTTATGCTTTAACTGATCTCTTTAATTTAGAGTTTTGTTTGGTGTTTGTTTTTTTATTGAAATAAATGGAAGTTTTGATTAAAAAAAAGAAAGAAGAAGAAACGGTGGATCCTTTCACGATCGTAGGGATATAAAGGTATAGGAACGGATTGGCAGGTTCCAGTTCAAATACCAACCAACTATTTTTTTAGTTTCAATTTCATTTACATAATAGATGAAACCACACTTTTCAGTTTTGATTTTTTTTTTTTGGATTTTACTAGAGAAAAAGAGAATAGCCGGAGAAAATTGCAAAATCTAGAAGAAAGATATAAAGTGGGGGTAAAGATGGATTGAGAACTGGAGCCGTGGTTGGCTCCACAGAGAGACAAGAGTTAAAGAGAGATAGTTTTGAATTTTGATAATACACAAATCGAATATGTTTTTTAAGCTCACCTAAAAATAACTACCGCATGTATATCAATAAAATTAACATCACCTAAAAATTTTCAAAACACTAAAAATTCAAAAAAAAAACTAACCAACCGAACATTTGATGTGAAAAATCGAAAAAGTAAAAAAATTCATATTTGCATAAAAAGTCATATAAAAATTTATGGAAAATTTCGCTTTGCGTACGTCACCCATGGATCGGTCAGAAAAAATAGTGACAAGAGGAGGAAGAAGGTACAAAGTAAGTAAAGGCTCGCTAGTGCGAGCGGGTGAAAATATTGACAAGACGTTTGAAGGGACGTTGAATTTGTCATCACTTGGCTGGTGCATCCATCTAATGCTCGGGTCCCTCCTTCCTCTCCCCATTACCTCTCTATATATCTCCTCGCATGCCTCTTTCCTTCTCATGATTCTAATCCTCACTTATCTATCTACCCCTGTTTTATACTTCTTGTTTTCTTTCCAAAATACTTCTAATCCTCAAATTTGAGGCACTTTTTTAGTTTCGCTTCCGAAAACTCTTCCTTCTGTCATCGAACTGTGCTCTTCAGAGCCTGGAAAGAAAGATAAAACAGGCTCTTCATGCAGTAATCACAAAATATTCCCCAAATAACATATAGAGAAACTTAAAGATTAACTATCTAGTATAAGATTTGTAACATGTCAGCCGCTGTTGCGGCAGCGGCTGCGGCCGCCTCCGCTACATCCTCTCTCAGCCGGTGCAGCAGCTCTACTAACGGCAGTTCCGGAAGCCAGAGCCACCACCAAGCATTAAGCCCACCAGCCCCGCCAGTACTACTGAGCCGCTACGAGTCCCAGAAGCGGCGAGACTGGATCACCTTTGGTCAGTACCTCAAGAACCACCGCCCACCCTTAACTCTCTCCCGGTGCAGCGGTGCCCATGTACTTGAATTCCTCCGGTACCTGGACCAGTTCGGCAAGACCAAGGTCCACACCGACAGTTGCCCGTTCTTTGGCGATCCTCACCCGCCAGCACCCTGCCCTTGCCCACTGAAACAGGCCTGGGGCAGCCTGGACGCTCTCATTGGCCGCCTCCGCGCAGCATTTGAAGAGAACGGAGGCCAGCCAGAGACGAACCCTTTTGGCACAGGCGCTGTGAGGCTGTATCTCAGGGAGGTGAGGGACGCTCAGGGCAAAGCTAGAGGGATAGCGTACGAGAAAAGGAAGCGCAGGAAACCACAACAGCAAAATACCCCGCAGGAGGCTTTGGAAGTGATAGAGGCAAGGAATGGTTCTAATTCGATTGGGGGTCTTACGAGTTATGGGGGTATGGCTAAAGCGGAACTGTCTTAGGCAGAAATGGGTGTGGCTACAGGTGACTCATTGTATTTGTTCCTGTGCCGCTGTCCCTCTGTCCTGAACTGGTGATGGATGATGCTATTACTGGTTTATAATTAGACAGTTCCCGATTGTAATCTGGTTTTGCTTTAGGCTATTTGCTAGGAGGGAAAGTGTGTTGTTTCTGCACTTCTTTTGGCAGATTCCTTTCTAGTTAAGCTCTAGATGTATTACTCTTTTTGTTAATGCAATATAAAATTATATTAAGACAGATAGTGCCTATTATAAATTTAGGGTTAATGTCATTTTTAGTCCCTAGGTTTTGGGGCGGTACTCGTTTTAGTCCCTAGGTTTTATTTTTGTTCAAAACAGTCCCTAGGTTATTTACGTTTGTCTTTTTAGTCCTTCCGTCCAATTCCGTCACTCCCGAGCCCAGTCAGCTAACGGTGTGACACGTCACACCCAATAGAATATTGACACGTGTACCAACTTTTTAAAAAATAATAAAAATGTCCACATGGACAAAACTAAAAAAAAAAAAAAAACGGGAGAGGTACCCCGGTGGCCACCCCCGTCGACGGGGAGCCCAAATCTGGGCTCCCCGTTCGGTGGTGGCCACGGGGGTGCCTCTCCCGTTTTTTTTTTAGTTTTGTCCACGTGGACATTTTTATTATTTTTTAAAAAGTTGGTACACGTGTCAATATTCTATTGGGTGTGAGGTGTCACACCGTTAGCTGACTGGGCTCGGGAGTGACGGAATTGGACGGAAGGACTAAAAAGACAAACGTAAATAACCTAGGGACTGTTTTGAACAAAAATAAAACCTAGGGACTAAAACGAGTACCGCCCCAAAACCTAGGGACTAAAAAGGATATTAACCCATAAATTTAATATGAACCATAAAATCCGTCTAATTTAATGGCGTTAGTACAAGAAGTGATCCACCTGAAGATGGTGATTTCCGCAGCAATCTTTTAGAGATGGATAGCTTTGAGAAGGCTCAAATATATTCTGGGATAAGCCAAAAATACAAAATAAATGATATATATAGTTGGTCTATTATTGATATTTTCCCCCTTATAATTTAGAATTGATTCTGCCCAAAAAACTTACACTCATTTCATAGAGAATACATGTTTATTTTAAGGTTGTAAATTAAATTTTTTTTATATTAATTGTAATAAAAAAAGTGACCCAAAAAAAGATTATTTTATAATTATTTTCTCTTACCAATCTTAAAAAAAATAATTTGAAAAAGGGAAAAAATTACAGCTTTGAGATGTTTCTGCCCAAGAGCCTAACTTATCTCTTAGACATCTTTTGATGACGTCCACATTGGATGCTTTACAGGAAGGCAAGACCTTATAATAATTTTTTGCATTTGCTTTTAGTAACAAAGTAGCGGTGCAGAAAATATTCTGGTTTGTTGGGAACACATATGCTTCAACAAATATCCCACTTTAATCATTTCCCCCATAGTGGTGTAAGAGCAAAAAGGATGGTCTATGTTTTTTGGCATCATTTTGTTCAATGCCACTCTACTTTTCCCAACATAGAATTAGGATTTTTTTTATTTAAATTTTGCGGTGTAAATTAGAAAGAAATAGATAAAATATGTGAATCTCATTTATAATTTATATTATCTGAAATTTTAAATAAATTAAAGTTAATAAAATTTAATTATTATATTTTTAAATTATAATGTATAATTCTAATAGATTGCAAAATCCCCACATTTGCTAATAAAATTTAATTATTATATTATAATTTTTTTAATTATAATAAAATTCCATATGACGTGTCTAAAGGCACCAACTTCACCTAAAGGATATTAGATTGCACGATCCGAGACAGCCAAAAGCGATTGGATAGCTCTTTTTTGGCAAAATCCCCACATTTGCTCAGCGTCGACATCAAGTGTTTGCGTGCGCATACAGGTGAACCATCACCATCTAACACTGGTGTAGGGGAACAGCTGGTTGATTATAAAATAAGCTGTGATCACGATTCACATTTGGAACCCAAAGGCACAATAATTGGGGCAAGGTTTTGAAATGCGAGGTTCACGAATGATATGTGGGGTCTGGTCCTCTTTTTAAGCAAGAGAGGATAGTGGGATTATAACTTCTGGATAAAAGTCGTTCCTTATCACAACCTGTGGCAAGATTCTGAGATCTTTGTGTAAAAATATTCTAGAGTATAATATATGTAATAAAATTTATAAAACAAATATTTAAAATTTCAAAACAGTTTACACGAAACACCAAAGAATATGTTCTATTTGAGTAAAAATTGTAAGATTTTAGAGAAGTTGTGAATATTTATGTTAAATAGTATTTTATTGGTGTTTTGTGTAAAGTGGAGAGAGAAATGATTTGATGTAATTGTTTAATAAAAAAATATTGGAGTTTTGTGAAAAAGTATAGGAGAGAAAATTTATATTGAATAAAAAAGTAAAAAGTTGTTGGAGATTGTGTAAAATATATTGATATTTGTGTTTGAATTTTGAATATGTTTGGTGGTAGTTTTGTGAATGTATTTGAATCCCGAAAAAATAGGAAACGAATATAACCCAATACTTTTGACACAAACTCTAACAAATTTTTACACAAACTCTAACACATAAAAAAAATTCTAACAAATCTTCTCTCCATTTTTTTCACAAAAACCTAATTTTTTTATAAAAAATTACATTAAAATTAAGGGTGGTCATATATTTCGGTTCAAACCAGAATTTCAGGTTCCGGTGTTCCGATACCGGTTCCGGCCATTTCCGGTACCGGAACTGGATCCCATTTTAGGTAAATACCGGAACTTCCAGTTCCGGTACAATTTTTTAAAATTTCAAAAAATTTAGTAATTTTAATTTAGAGTTCCAGTTCCGGTACAATTTTTTAAAATTTCAAAGAATTTAGTAATTTTAATTTAGAGTTTGTCTATTTCAGTTTGGATTTATTTGATGAATGTTTAGTTGTTTACTTATTTGTATGGTTAATTATTTTTTTAGTAGTTTTTTTTTGTAAATTTATTTTAGAGTTTATTTTGACAGTGTTTATTTTGTTTTGGAATTTAGTTGTTTAGTTGTAATTTTAATTTAGAGTTTATTTTGAAATCATTAAATAGTGAAATATTGTTTTGGAATTTAGTTGTTTAGTTGTAATTTTAATTTAGAGTTATTTGGCCCACAAAACACATCTCAAAAATTCATTTTTGTGTCAATGAGCCCAAATTAAATCTGTCTTTTTAGGCTCATATAAGGAACCAGAATTTCCGGTTCCGGTTCCGAAAATTCTGATTCCAATTCCGGTTTATTCCGGAACGGAATCAGAATAAAATTTTGATTCTGGTGGGTACCGGAATGACCCATTCCGGTTCTGTCCATTCCGATGCCCACCCTTACATCAAATCATCTCTTTCTACGTCTTTTTACAAAATTCAATAAAAATAAAATATCTTTAAATAATTTTACCAAATTTTATACCAAAACCTATAAAACTCTCATCTATATAAATATTTACAATTCTATAAAAACATTCTAGGGTTAATTACACTTTGCACCCACGTGGTTTGAGGTTCTTGTCACTTTGCATCTTGTTTTTTTTTTAAATTTTGAGACATTTCACCCACGTGGTTTGGGGGTCTTGACATTTTGCATCCTCTATCAATTTATTCGTTATCTCGAACATAAAAGTCAACTACCTATAGAACACGTGCAGAACACGTGAGTGCAAAGTATGTCAAAAATAAAAGAACGGGATGCAAAGTGTCCAACCCCCAAACCACGTGGGTGCAAAGTGTAATTAACCCTTTTTGAATATCGTGGCGAAATGGACAAGTGAGTCACGTGCAAAACATATGATTGAATTTTTCGTTTGAAATAACGCATAAATGGATGACAGATTGCAAATCAAAGGAAGCTCAAAGCAGGTGGGTGGAATGTCTCAAAATTAAAAGAATTGGGTGCAAAGTGTCAGAACTCCCAAACCACGTGGGTGCAAAGTGTAATTCACCAAAAATTCTAACAATCTTGTTGTTTTTTTTGGATAAGTTTTGTTTAAAGTGTTCAAGGGGATAAGAGTAAAATTTGAAAAGAGATAACATATTGTCAAGATAAAAATATTTCAAATTTAAGAAGAGAGGATAATATATTTCAAAAGGGTAAGGGTGTTTCGAGTTTGAAAATAGTTGATGATATTTGTCAAGAAGATGAGCTAAAAATAATTAGTTGGCCCCAAGCACGCAAAGTCTTTGAATTATTTACTTCCTTTTTGAATTTCAATTTTGAAAAATTCACTCCTTTCATAATTTTTTTGAAATAGAACTCAACCAACCGACCAAAAGAGTTAGGCAAGCCATTATATATTTTATTGAAGCCTCACCTTAGAATTCCTGCACCTAAATTGTCCAGATTTTCTCCAAATCTTATCACCTCCAATCACTATTTAAACCAACCTTCATGTGTTAAACCTTCAGAGTGCTAAAGGAGTCTGACTGCTGGAGTTCCCGATGTTTGAAGAGCAAGGTTGTTCTTGAAGAGTTCATAAGAAGAACCTCAGAGGACTTAGCGTTAACCGCAAAGAGCAGGTCTAAGTTGGATTATTTAGATTATTGCATCGGGTCAGGGTAGTTAGAGTCAAGCAATCGGAGGTTGTGACACGAATCACCGTTGTAAGGTTTTACTTAGTGAATTTCAGGTGGCTGCTAGCCCGGAGTGATTTTTCTTTTGAAAGGTAATTAAAAAGTTTTACATCTCGTCAATAAAATCTTATCTCTTGTGATTGATATTTGATTTAATATTTCGCTGCTTATTTTGTTGATTAATTTAATATTTATTTAAATCTAGACTAGAAGATTTTAGGACTTGTTCTAAAATTGTTATTGATTTTTAAAATAGAGGAATTAGACCTATTCACCCTTTCTAGGTGTTAATAGAGTTTAAAAAAGATTTTTCACAAACCACACATATGCAATATTAAAGAGGAAAGAAATATATAGTCCACAAGAAACGAAGAAAAACTTGAGCGATGAATTCAAAATTATCGCAAATAAGTTCAAGATTGTTTATTAAGATCAAGTTAGTATAATTTCCGCAGACAAACTTTTAAGAAGTTGCGCGAGAAGGAAAGGATGTTTCTAAGGATGCATTCATTAACCAAAAGTTTGGCCCATAAAATTTTTATCATCATTATAAAAATATCTCCCACCTCACTTTTTCACCATTTCCCATAAACTTTTTCACTCTAACTCCCCACTTTTTTACCAACTTACATACCCAAAATTTTAATCACCCTAAAATTTTATTACTCAAACACAACCTAAGTTAGGTGCGGTTAGGGTTATCAATGATTTGAGGGTAGCGGTTTGAGGTATCGAGATGGCTAGGGTTATCAACGATTTGGGGTTTTTTTTCAAATGTCTTACCCTGAGGACTAAGTTTTTATTTTGGTGGCACAACGTTGTTAGTTAGGCTGAGTAGGACATTGATGTGGTAATTGTCACGCCCCGAACGCTAGCTAAACGAGGCTAATGACAGCCGCGAGCATTCCCGACAAGGAACGCTCAAGCGTACTTACTACAATTCTTACAGCAGAATATATACCTCATCCAGAGGATTCTTGCAGCGGAATATCATAATGCCTCAATATTTAAAAGAAGACTTATATTGCTAGCGTATAACGTACATAAGAACATGCTTCCCATCGATAACTCAAAGTAGTTATAACATGGTCTCAAAATATCAACTAGTTTAAAACCTTAACTTACTAAGCCGAATAACCTATGACCACCACATCACGGAGGCTCATGCCGGCTCTTACAAAAATTATCTAAGCCTTTACTAAAATAAGCAAAAAAGATAAGACATTTTCGCCAACCCTTCTCCTAGGGTTCAAGGTCCTCTTCTTAAGTTTTCTCCCCTGAAACATTATCTGGAATGATACAATTTAAAACTGTGAGTCGAAAATACTCAGTAAGGAATTATAGCTAAAACATGGATTTGAAATCGTAAGCATGCACTTGAACTTGAAATCATAAGCATGTAAACATAATGCGATTCATGCATGATCATGAATCGTGATGCACGTGTATGCCTCATGTTTGCATATGCACATGCACTTGCTCTTGAAAACAAGACTTATACTTGTAAAATTCTTGGTTTTGGAAAAATTATTCCAATTCTTATCTGATGGGCTACTTGCCCTCTATTTACCCCTAACATCAGGGTTGTGCGTTCCCGGTGAAACTGTCCCCTATTTCCCTTAGGGACCTTACATATGGTCGAGCTAGCACACCTTCTCGCATTCGTCCTTCAGTGGCTAGACACGACCCTTTGAGGTTCACACCTTCTTGCAAGCATCCTTCAGTGTGATTGCACATACCTCATGGACTACCCATCCTTCTTGCAAGCATCCTTCGGTATGGGTGCCCTAGGTGACATCCATCCTTCACGTAAATGTCCTTCGGTATGGATGCACCTTCTTGACTTGGTACGGTACCGACTGACTTGGGTTCATTAACTAACTTGTCATAAAGTAGCATAAAAATGGTACTTTCATTTGCATAAAATTTCTCTTCTTTTTCATGAGAAAAATGAATGCAAATGATCATGATGTATTCATGTCGTGCTTGATAATGTCATGCTTGATATATCATGCTTGGTATGTTTATTCATAAATAGTTTTCATGCTGTGTATCATTCCAGTTTTTGAAAAGCGTAAGTTTCTACTTACGATTGCTACTTACAAACGTAAGCTCCTCTTACAAGTTCCCCTTACCTTCGTTCCCTTGAGCGCCTGAATTGTACTTGCCTACAATTGGGTCACACTAGTGTTATTCAAAGGTTCACTAGGCGTATAAAGTAGTCATTCAATAACTCATACTTCGTCATACAAAAACATCCATATGCTTGACCTCTAGTTGGTCATCTTACACCACAAGACATTTTCTTAAGTGAAAAACCTAGTAGGGTCTCCTAATAGGTCAATAGGAAACTTAGAAACTTAGGAAAAATTTTGTGAAATTCAAAGAAGCCGGTCGAGCGCCGGTCGAGCGCTTGTCGAGCGTTAAGCCTCTGTATAAAAATGTTAAGGGACGCTCGAGCGCTGGTCGAGCGTCAGTCAGGCGCAACTCTCTGTGAAAATGTTTGAAGGACGCTCGAGCGCTGGTCGAGCGTCGGTCGAGAGTGAACTTACTGCACAAAAATTCTTGAAGGATGCTCGAGCGCTTGTCGAGTGCCTGTCGAGCGCATGTCCATTTTTCAGACACAAAACACACATTAAACAACCAACACACCCGAAATTTGTCTTAACATGCTCTCCTCTTATAACCTCATATTCCAGACTTCTATTTTACCCTATAAATCAAGACTTCCAACCCAAAACAATGATTTCATCACTCGAACAAATGTTATTGCATCTATTTCACTCCCTTTGGTTTTTTATCAAACACCTAGTATGCAAGTTGGTTTCTCTTGGGTTTTTTAAATTTCCAGATCTAACCATATTCTCCATGGTTTTGTGCACAATCCATACAACTCTCTAAAACTCACTAGATCTACATTTTCTTCAAAGAAAACACATGAATCTCAAGGAGAAAATCTATCTAGACAAACAACCATCACAAAACCAACCAACAAAAGGAAAAAGAGAAAATGGGTGAAAGTGGGGATAGCTTGGCCGGCCAAACCACTCACCTCTTCTCTCTCTCTTTCTTTCTCCTTCTTCTTTTCTCCTTCTTCTTCCCTTCTTCTTCTTCTTCTTCTTCTTCTTCTTCTTCTTCCCTTCTTCTTCTTCTTCTTCTTCTTCTTCTTCTTCTTCTTCTTCTTCTTCTTCCTTCTTCTTCTTCTTCCTTTGATCGGGTGAGTTAGGGCTAAAATGTTTTTTCGGTTTTTGGGGGGGGGCTGGCTTATACGGGAAGGGATTGGGGGGAAAGGGAAAAGGCAAAATTGCCCTTTCCTCCTACTTTCCCTTCTTAACCTCCAATTTTCCCCTTCTTTCCTTTTCTGCCCCTAAAGAGTATCTATTTTTCTTTTCCTGCCACTTCACAATTCTAACCTTAATATGTCTCCTTATTTCTTGTTCCAAGGATCCACATAATATCACATATATTTCAAAATTAAAGCCCTATTTAAATTCCTCCAATTATTGTAACTTAAGAACATATTCAATTAATAAAACACTTCAAGCTAATAAATCTCAACTGCTCAATTTAACAAAGACAATTAATATAACATTTAAACTTCTAGCTTAAAACTCATAAAACGCTAGGGAGAAATTCCGTCTAGACATAACTTTAGATAAATAAAACCATACGTACATTTCCATAATGCATTCTTAATTAAAGTAATACATACTTAAGAGGTCATAAGAAATAAATTGGTAGACTTAAAATCGGTGTCTCACAGTAATTAATTTGGAGGAAATTTTAAGCCTTTTGCTGAGTTGGCTATTTTGACACACGTAATGGTCTCATTGGTTGTTGACGTGACTTTTTTGACACGTCAGCAACTGCCGTTAGTTGGTTCACGCCTATGTGACAGAATGACCACATTTTATCTAAATATGTGACCCTAGGAACTATTTTGTCGAAAGTATTACCCCAAGGACTATTTTGTTAAAAGGTTATACCACATGGACCTACAATGCAATTAGCCCTAAAAAAAATAATTTAAACCCATGTCGTTTCACCCTAGGTTTAATTCGTGAAAGGGAGAACACGACTCCCTCTTCAGCTCTCCCTTCCTCACTCTCTGCCTCTCAACCTCTCTTTCACTCACTTTCAGCTCCTCCACCGGCGACCGACCTCTCTATCTCTCTGGCTCTCTCTCTCTCTCTCGGCCTCTCTTTCTCTCTTTTGGGCTCTCTCTCTCAGCCGCCCATCGATGATTGCAGCCGGCCAACCGTGCTCGTGCAAGGCAGCAAGTATAGACCCTTTCTCTACCTCTCTCTCTCAGCTAATTGATTGTGTTGTGTGATTAGGGCTTGAATTATGAAAATTAGAGCTTGAATAATTGCAACTCAATTTCAATGAATTATGGCATGATTGTGATTAGGGGTTGAATTGTGATTAGGGCTTGATTGTGATTTTTTAATGATTATGAGTTGCTTGAATAATTACAACTCAATTTTAGTGAATTCACCACTAGTAGTTGCAGGGGCATCAACCAACTCATGATCATATTCCTCAACTGAGACTATTGCGCTTGTGTCTATATGTATAATAGAATCATACATGTCCTTTGAAGAATATGATGTTGGGATTAGAGATCAAATTTGTAGGGAGTAGTCGATTAAATGTCCTTTCCAACCGTTTGACCATGATTTTGCCAAGATGCAATATGGGAAAGGAATGAGGAGTTTTAAAGAGTTATGGTTCAAAGATTATGAGTGGTTGACACTTAATGTATCTAATGATGCGGTGTATTGCTTGTAGTATTATTTGTTTAAGTGAACTAAATGAGCAAGATCCGGGGAAGATGTGTTTACATCTACGAAATTTAGCAATTGTAAAAAGAGAGTGCATGTAATAGTGCTCATAATGATACTAGAAGATAATGCGAAACACTTAGAAATCAGTGACAAAGTGTGTTGCACATCTTATCCGCACACATGCAAGATATAGAGAATGCTTATTTCATTCGTTTGACAACGATTTTAGTTTGCATTTGTTTTCTTTTGGGGCAAGGATTATGTTTTGTCACACCCCGCTTTATTTTTAGTTGTTTGACTTATTTAGATATTACTCTCTTTGGAGTTTTTCGGTCTAAATTAATATAAATTACTACTTTATTAAGCTTAAAAATCAATTCTCTTATTATTCAAGTAAGTGTTTGCATTTGTTTGCACAATTATTTGCATATTATTTTTGCTATTAGAGGAGTCGGCATATGCATTCTTTTTGCCTAAACCTTCATTTATTTTTTAGATTATAGCCTAATATATATTTTTCCATTATCCTCCCTTGTTTTCTAATTCAAATTGCTCACGAGTGTGATTTCTTTGTAAGTTTAGTAAACACATAGATTGGTTTAATCTTGACCCAGGCAGTACCCAACCAGAGTGTGCAAAGTATAAGTTAGGGGGGACCAAGGTACCAAAGTAAGTGACCGATAGAAATCTCGGTACGACAGGCCCGACAGTTGAACTCTCAGGCTGACTAAGTGTTGCACTCTCAAGTGGACTGAGGCCCGGGAGGATTGAGCCCTGGAGTACTGGGCTGACCGACTTCTTATTCCAGAGTTTTCTGAGACCGGGAGTACTGAGCCCCGGGGGATCCCGGGTGCTCTGAGCCTTGTATGCCTGGGAACAGTCTGAGATGACTGGAGATAAATGCCCGGGGTAGCCGAGTGGTAAGTGCCCGGGGTCTCTGGGTAAAACTCCCGGCCTGGCAAGAGCAGACTCCCGAGTGTGCTGAACCCTGCATGATCGGGAATTTCAAGACTCGAGCACTACATGGAAATTTTGAGACCCGAGCACTACTCGAATCTTGAGTCTCGGGAATTCTTGGAGTAAGGAGACCTGGACTCCTGGGATGACCATGACCTGGACCCAAGATACTTTAGATTATGCCCGAGGCCTATTATGCCTATTATGCTCGGGATGACTGAGCCCTGTATGCCCGAGTATGTTATTTTTATCCACGTGTCTTAACAATATGGTGTGCATTAAATGCACTCTTCGCATGTTTTCATCTATGGAGCTTAGTCATTGGTGCATAGATTAAAATATTACTTGTTAAAAGATACGTGAGATTTGAGGAGTTAAGTGGTTGCTTATGTATGGGTACAACAAGATTTTCTAAATCACGTTCTAATGATTAGACCTAGAGTAGGGTATGTAGACTGGCCAGGGGGCATCACTGTAAGTGAGTTGTGTTCAGATTTTATTGTCAATAAAAAGAATAAGAGAGATTTACTCGGCAAAAGCTGATAAAGGAAGGAGATGAGAGTAACGTGAGAGAGACCAGCTGACCGAAGCAAAAGAGGAAGGCAAAATTTAAGGAGGAGAGACCAAGGTAGTCTCGGCCTGCACTTTTTCCTCCCCAACTTTTGTCTTGTCTTTTTCTAACGTAGTGTCTTGCTGTTTAGGTGTTTTTATCAGGAAAGACAGTATAAACATGACTAAGGTAAGGGGTAATTTGCATGATTTGTGTTGCGAGAATATTATAGATGCATGTTACTGTTTGATGTTACATGTCTATTTGAATGATTTGTGAAGCATTTTTCATTGAAATATATTCCATGTGGTATGTGCTGTCCAAAATGTCTTTATGAAATCCTTGGAGTTCTGGCCTAGAAATTTGTGGATGTTTAGTATATGATCACAGTAGGCCCCAGTAAAAATTGCAGGTCAATCAGAGGTCGAAAAAGGTCGAAAATGCCCCTGGAGGTCTCTAAGGGCAGTTTCGACATTTCATACAAAAAGTTAGGGTAAAAAGGTATGAACTGGAGAAATAACTTTATGAATGTGTATATCAGGAAAAATAGATGGGGAAGCCCAAATTTGAGTCCAAACCGAGTAGAAGTAGGAGCTCAAATCACAAAGTCCGTTTAGCGGCCTGAATGGACTTAGGCCCGTTAACCCCAGACAAGCCTAAAATATTTTGAAACTTTAGTTATAGACCTGGTAGAGTCTAAGAAGGCCCAAGAAGCCTCCATTTGCATACTTAGGGTAGATTGACCATTGAATTTTAACTTCCATGTTTAATACACCTTATGCTATATCATGCATTTTGTTGAAGGACCTGCATATTGTTACTTCTATGCTTGTGCATGTTTGATCTATGAGCTGAGAAATGTAAAGATGAAATTGATTGATAAAGAGGTTCACGACAGTGTCCTAAGGAAGGTCAAAGTGAGCAAAAAGGGCCATGGACTGACAAAGAAAAGAAAAGGCCCAAAAGGGTACACATGCAAGAACCGTTATGAATCTATGAATAAAGGATGAATCATGAATTCTGATTATGTGTTGTATTATTTATATGAATGAGCATCAATGGTTGCATTCATATCATGAATCATTGAGTGGACCAAGACTAGGGAATGGAAACAGAACTTACCGTAGGTATGATGAGTGGTGGTACTGTTCACTAAGGGGAGAGTGCAACCCACCGCTATGAGAAAAATGGTGGGCTCTTAACTTAATGGGACAAAATGCTTAACTATGAAAGGGTCCTGGTGCAGTTGGCACGGGACAAGTCCTAGAGGAGAGGAGGGATACACAACCCAAGTCTGGGGGTGAACAGAGTAAACGACGGAAACACCTCAACCCCAAAGGAATGGATGAGAATTGGGTGCACATCATCATCTCATTTCATGTGCATCGATATATGTCTTGATTGTATGAAAGCACACATACTCTATCACGTATCAGATTGTCATTATGGCTCCATATGCTCTTTCCTTTTATGATTGCCATGTCCGTATGACTCACCCCGTCTTTTGTACTGATTGCTTGTATTCGAATTTTTACAGGAGGTGAAACTGTGGCGAGGAGTAGGCTGGTTCCGTTTTCTTTTTATTTGTAGTAGTAGTCCTTGGAAGGACGCTTTTGTAACCATGGTATATATATCACGTTTTGGATTTTATTAAGTTACATTTTATCGTACTTTTCCCCACTTGTTTTCTAAAACCGCTGTATTTCACTACATATAGTAATGCATCTGTGCAAAAATATGTACTAAAACTCTAACTATTTTGTTACCCCTGTGGTTACCCATTTTATATATAAATCTTCCGCTGAGCTTTTTCCAAAAGGCAATTTAGTTTTCCATGAGCAAGTTAGATTCACGTCGTAATCATCGCTTGTGTGCATTCCATTATTATAGGAGAGCCTAGGGGGTAAGTACGAGTACGAGGCGTGACAACTTTTCATGGTCGTGACGAGTCTGAGAGTTAAATAAAGAAGGATAATTTATGAGCTTCAAGATATTGGAGGTCTTGCTGTGAAGATGGTTGAGACAGAAAATAATACTTTATTTGAATTAATTTATCTCCGTATTGAGTTGTCATTGATCTTACTAGTTGCGACTGCAACCGGTTAGAGAGCTTTCTCTGCAATTAATCTTATCAAGATTGACTTGTGTAATAAGATGAGAGATGAGTTGGTGAATGATAACATGATAGTATACATTGAGAGAGAAATTTTTGAAACTATTGAGAATGAAATCATTTTGCAATGTTTTCAGAGTATGCAGACTTGTAGGATCTAATTGTTACCTCGCAATCTCAACAAATAGTATGATACATGTATTTCAATAATTTTAATGCTTTTAATCCTTAATTTTTGATATTTTAACTTTAAGACACTTTTTTGCATTAAGTAGAATTTTTTTTTCATTTTCACTTAAAAGTTCGCCCTCTTTTAAATTGGATCTTGGTTCTGCCACTAACTTGAGCTAATGTGGAATCATATTTTTCACCACGACCGTGGGGGACATGATTTGAACAATGTTGTTGGTCCGGCCAAACCATAGTCTTTATGCAAATTAAATAACAACACGGAGCAAACTAAAATCAAAATAAATCAAACAACAGATTTGAACAATCAAACTCTTTTATAAAATATTCTTGAATTTTAATTTTAATTTTGAAGTATTCTTGAATATCAATTTTAATATTGAAGTATTCTTGAATATAAAAGGAAGAAAGAGTGGATGATTGTTTTGTTCTCAAAGGTAAATTATATATTCTCATTTATGTGATTGAATTAGTCCAATGTTAGCTAGGTGGATATATGGATTTATGTGTTTCACAATATTAGGGTTGTACACCGGTACCGGCACCGCCACTGGTACCGGTGTTGTAAACCGCTCTCCGCCCCACGGAGGCTCCGATAACAATGCGAGATTTTGCCGTGGGGGGGATTTAGGCGGTAGCGGTGGAAACCGCTAAAACTGTTTTATTTTTATTTTTTTAATTTTATTTTTCATTTATTTTATGCAAAACGATGACGTTTCTCTTTAAGAGAAACATTGTTGTTTTAGGGGCCACGAAATCCTAAAGTTTTCGAGGCCTCTCAGCCTCCCTTATTTCTATTTTTGCAGTCGGCAGAGTGCAGCCCGCTCCCCCAAAAATTTTCTCCGTTCTCCTTTCCCCCCTCCCACTTCGCGATTCTCTCCTCCTCTAATTCTCTCCCCTCCCCGAGACGCTTCAGCCTCCCGTTAGCCGCTGCCCCTCCTCTCTTCGCCGCAGGCCCGCAGGTCTCCTTCAGCCGCACCACCCTCTGCAACAAACGACTACAACATTTCATCTCTCTCTTTCTATCTCTTTCTCTCTAGTTTTGTTGCGATTTGCTTTTGGGTTTGTGAATTACTGGATTTAGTTGAGATTTGTGACAATTTGGGTTTGTAGTTTGTGGATTTGTTACGATTTAGTTTGTTGATTATGGATTTGTTGTGATCTGTTGCGATTTTAATTGTGGATTTGTGCGATTTGAATTTTTTTTTCACTGGATTTAGTTGAGATTTGTGACGATTTAGTTTGTGGATTATGGATTTATTGTGATATGTTGCGATTTGGATTGTGGATTTGTGCGATTAAATTTTTTTTTTTTATGATTTATGGATCTCCGGTGTAGGTGGCGGTAACCGCTACCTCTACTGCCACCGTCGAAACAACCACCATTAGGGGCCGGTTTCTTCCCTTAACGGTGGCGGGGGTGGTGTCCATTTTTGGACAACCGCCCATAGCGGTGGCGGTGGCGGTGAGGGCATAACGGCCACCGCCACCGGTTATACACAACCCTACACAATATAAAAGATAGTACTCATGTACCGTTTTCATATAAAATAGATGCTTTTCTCATTCCTTGATGGTCTTTAACCATAAAATAGTCAAAAGTTAATGCAAGCACAAACTCATCAAAACCCTCAATCGCCACCAGTACTATTTAATGGTTTGTGCTTGCATTAACATTGTCAAGAAAAATGATAACCTTAATTCCAAGGAATTTGTTGAAGAATTCTTCAACCAGACTTCTGGGCATTCAAATGTTTAGAGTACTTTCTTTTGCTAGTTTCCTAACTCTAGAGTACTTTCTCTCGACTAGTTTCTTTGTAATTTGAATATTTACTTTGCATTGAAGGATTTTTATCTCGACTACATATTACTTTTTTTTATTTTTAATTTATCTCAAATTGATATTAAAAATTTGGTATTAATCATATAGATTGCGGAAAATATAACACGAGTAAAAGATTAAAAAAATATTGTTAGGAAATATATTTAATACAAGAACCAAATATCAGAATACGTTACTGAAACTTAATTTATTGAAAAGTAATTTACATCAAAACAAGGAGCCTAAGTTGTCTTTAAGTTCATGTAAAATAAAAAATTATTATTTTTATTTATGAATATTTTTTAAATAATTATTATGTTTTTGGTGTTTGGTTGATATTCTAAAACTAGTCTGAAACAATTTTATGCGTTCGATTCTATTCGATAGTGTTTGACATTGAGGCTGTATACTATTGAGGGAATAGAATAGAGACTCAACGGTGTTTATTTATTTTAAGGGATAAATATATTCTTCTTCTTTGAATTTTGGGGTCTAACACCTTATACCTCAAATTTTAAACTTTTAGATATTTCACTCTTAGAACTTTTAACATAGTACACATTGAACTTTACTGCTAAAATATTCGTCAATTTAGAGTGAAAATGGCGCACGTGACTGACAAATGATTTTTTTTTGCCTGCAAATTTAGGTCAACGTAAAAGTATGGGTTAAGAGTATAAATATAAAATCGCTGGCTAAAAAATTAGGTGCCAGTCAAATGCGCCATTTTTCGTCCGAGTTGGCGAAAAATGGGACAAAATAGTGTAATGTGTACGATGTCAAAAGTTCAAGGATGAAATATTGTTGACAATATGCCCTCAAAATCAAAATTATCTTATCACATTTATTTGATACTTGTTGAGTATAATGTTGTACACAGTTATATTGTAAGTGAAATTATAGAAAAGTTATGCCAATGATTATTCGGTTCCTTATTCACTTGACAATTGTTCTAGATTGATGTACATACTTATGTACAAATAGGTCTACACTCATTGTGTCTCTATTAAATAGGATGCTGAGATCCGTCATTGAGGTAATGACCTTAAGCAGATGAGTGAGTGCGCTGTAAGAGTACATATACTAAACGAGATCAAATATGAATACCTTCTGAAAGTGATTATTGATGTTGAGAAGATATTCCGTATGATTAGTTGAATGTGTTGTTAGTAAACAGTTTCAAGCAAAACAAACACAACTTAATATGTAATAATTTATCTGTGTTGAAAAGCAACTAATAAATTTGTTTTCTCTATATATATCTAAGGAAACTTACAAAACCATCTAAACACAAGGGATATGGATGTTTGGGAGGATAATTTACGCGTGAATTAGATAGCACGGTTTGAATTTTTCCAAATAATCTGGAATTTAATTAACTAATTTCCTTAATTTTTGTTAACCACGACACAAGCTGTTCTAACTTCTTCTTAACCATGGTGCCGGTAACTATCCTATGGTTTCAAACCCATCCCGTCTACCAACGCGCTAAACACGTGTACGGCTAACATTCACGTAAATCCTTGAAAACGCGTCGACACCCCAACTTCCGCGCCTTTATGCTCATCGACGTGGCGAAATCTTTCAATAGACTTTTACCCGAAACAACTTTTTTTGCAGAAAGCAGATTTTATTTATTTAATTATATTTGTTCTAGATAGAAAAAGAAGAATCTTTCAATCGTGCTCTCACGTTCCCTAAAATCCACGCCGGCTAGGCCGGTCGACAATCGGACACGTGCCGGTTTTTAGGAGGAAAGCTTTTGGCGCGAGGGTAGCTCTCGCGTGACCGCGTCAACGTCATCGCGACTTATCCGTCTATAGAGAGATAATTAACACTGCTATTTGTCTAAAATAGCCTCAGTCAATTGGGCATAACTCGCTCGTCTTGTGAGGAATTCCGTCATTGCACATCTTCTCAAATGATCTTTCCTTCTGAGCAGAGTGAGAGGAAGTACTCGGTTGTGACAGTTGGAGTGGTAGTTAAGACGTGAGATTTCCATGAATTACGTTTCCTATTTCTGCGGTCCCTGCGTTTAGGTCCTTTTTTTTTTTTTTTTTATCATTCGGAAGGTTCCCTTTGGAAAAAAGGAATTACTCGGGAGAAGTGAGTGGCTTTGGTGGTTGTGTTACTGGAATTAGAATTTGGTAAGCGTGCGCGTGTGCGTGTGCGGGTCTGTCGAATCGATTGAGCCATTGGGAAACGATGGGAGAGTGGGAGTGCGATTTGTTCTTATAGCTTTATCGTTTGGTTGCCCAGCAAAAGAAAGTCGATTGTTCTCTATTGGTAAGAAGGTGAAGATCAAATCTCATAACCGAACCGGGAAGGAAACGAATACTTGCGTTCGACTTGGTTTTATGGCTGTACAGGTTTTAAGCGCCTCTGTTTCTGTATTATCTGTAACCGCAAGGTTTTGAGTTTTCGTATTATTTTGGTAGAACCCACATCCATAATTCTTAACATAATTGTTGTCCAATAGATTCTCCTTAATCAAACCAAGCTGGCGGTATAATTTTTTAAGCTTGTTAAGATTCTCCTAGACTTACTCCAATTGTTTTGCCATTTACAGCATTGGGGGATTAAATTGGTGCTGATTTTGCACTTATTTCCTTTCATAATGTGAAGGATCGGAAGAAGAATGCTGGGTTGTGATTGAATGAGTCAGTGATGGATTCTACAAGGAGTTGGTTTAACAAATTCCAACCCAGAGTGAAAACTGGACCCAACCAAACGAAGGAAATGGAAAATGTGAGGGGTGCATGTAAGTCGGGCGTTGATGAGGCTCCTTCCAATTCAACGAAACAGAAGGCAGCAGCAGCAAAGCAGTATATAGAAAACCACTACAAGGCCCAAATGAAGTGCTTGCAGGATAGGAAGGAAAGGTAAGTTTGCCAACATTTGTACGACCTGATTCTGCAAGCAATTGTTCCATCAAGTCGAAGAAATGAATGCTTTTAGCTGTTTCGGTTATACATCTTTAATCTCTTACTTCATGCGACATGATCATGGTCTAGTTGCTTCTGTGATGTTGTGGCATCGTGTTTATCGCTCCTAGCGTGGAGTACTTCTATCGACATCTTAATCTCCAAGTGGATTCTGTCATTTCTTTTTCTATAACGATTCTTATGAGCTTCTTTTTCGAAATGCCAAAGAAGGTAATTGTCATTACAGTTATTTTCTCGTGCATCTCTATAAGTCTTCAAGAAGCAATTTCCTTTTCAAAAAGGAAAAAAAAAAAAGAATCCAATTCTGTCCATTCCCAACGAGATCTAAGGTTAAATCAACAATATGGCTGTACTTAATTTCCTTAAACAAACAATTATTACCTGTGGATGGAAAAGTTTGAATAAATTGTGGCCACATCTTCTTTTTAACGGTTGTCTTAAGTCGAACTATTGTGCTGAGCGATGACTGAGATTAAAAACTGGAGATCCGACGACTGTGGTTAAACGCATCTTTTAAAGTATTCAAAACATTTGAATTGATGTGGGCGATCTGGGCCCTTGAATTTTAAAGATTTTAATTTCAGTCGTCGCTCAGCATGCTCAACACAATAGCGCTCAGCACAATAACCAGACTCGCATTAGTGTTTAAGTTACCGGAAACACATACATACTTATAGGCTCTAAAGATTTTCTTCTTGTAAATTTAATTGGATATATACTGTACTATGAATGAGATATAATGAGTCTTATTACCAACAAATCATACTTTTTCGTTTTTACTGTTTGAATTGAAAGGAATATTAAAATTTGCACTAACATATACAATTTAGATGCTATTACCTTAAACTTCCTCTACATTGTAAAAGGCATTTTATTTTCAAAGAAAAAAGTGACCTCTTTCATCCAAATAACTTATCTCAAACATTTTCAGTTTGCTTCAATACCGCTACTAGTCCGAGCGAGTCAAACAGTAATCTCTCTGTAGTTTATTTCTTTTCTTGACATATCTGGGAGTACTTGACATTGACTTAACTGTTCCTTACATCTCTTGCTAGAAATATTGCATAATATGCCACAAAACCCAATTATATAACTTTGCATGGTGAGTCACCATTTTTCAGGTGACAGGCCTCATTATTTAGCTTCATTTCTCTGGGTGATACTACTAAAGAATATGGAGGTCCTAGACAAAGCATCTACATAATTGTTGGTGCCTATTTTTTGCAAAGGTCTATGGCTTGGAGACAGCTTTTGTGTTGCTCTTGCAACTGTCTGAAATAAATTTATGCAATTGAATCAATTATCAGACTTCTGTTCTCTGTCGGGCATGTAACTTGGTGGCACACATTTCTCCTTGATACTGCATCTCTAATTCTAGGTCTGAAATACGGTTTTTATAAAATTACAAATTTTCTTCTTTTGGTTCTGCTTTTGTATTTCTCAAAATTGGTAATGATGTATCCTCTGTATTTGTTGTCTTTTCGTTCTTGTTTTTATTGAATTCAATAATTTGCTAAATCCTCTAGTACTGGTTTGGCTCATCGAGTTTTTCGACATCGGTATGCTTAGTTTACTCTTGCTCTAACACAGACGCTGGGCGTTGGAGAGGAAGCTTGCTGATGCTGATGTTTCAGAGGAAGAGCAAATGAATATCCTAACCTATTTAGAGAAAAAAGAGACTGAGTATATGCGTCTTCAAAGGCGTAAGATGGGTGTCGATGATTTTGAACTCTTGACCCTTATTGGAAGGGGTGCATTTGGGGAGGTTTATCTTCTTACTATGTCCTCTGATATTGTGGGTTAATATACCTTTTTCCGTCATCCCCAAGCATCTTTTACCATCTTTGACTCTAATAATATTTTAAGAGCAAAAAAATATAAAAAAAATGGTATTACGGTAAATTTGTCTCTGCCTTCTGAGGATAGAGCAAAATTTAATTATAGGAGTCATGTTGTGCTTGCTCAACATATTTGTGCTGAATGTACAGGTGAGGCTTTGCAGAGAGAAAACTACTGGCCATGTATATGCAATGAAGAAGCTGAAGAAATCTGAGATGCTTCGCAGGGGTCAGGTTTGTCTTTGAACTAGCAGTATCAGAATAAATAATTGCATGCTGCTATGTACGTGATGCCATGATTCCAATTTCCACTGGGCTTGAAACTGACTATAGTACTGTTTTCCTTGACGCTCACTTTGTAGTAATTAAAATCCTATGCTTCAAGAAATGAAATTTCGAATTTTATTTCCTTGTGGAGTGAGAATTTCAGAGAAACATTTCTTAAAAGTATTGACCTCATCTGACTATTGGTAGAAGTGGATTCACTTATTTGTTTCAATTAATTTTCTCTTACTTTTGGAAGGTGGAACATGTTAAAGCTGAAAGAAATCTTCTTGCTGAAGTAGATAGTGCTTACATTGTCAAGCTATACTGTTCTTTTCAAGATGTTGAGTTTCTGTATCTCATAATGGAGTATCTTCCTGGCGGTGACATGATGACACTACTCATGCGCAAAGATATCTTGACTGAGGATGAGGCCAGGTTTTATGTGGGGGAGACAGTCCTTGCCATCGAGTCTATTCATAAGCACAACTACATCCACAGGTTTTGTATTGTTGACCTTGTGTTTTTCCTACAGATTCTGTATACTATCCAAACCTAGACTAGGATGGTGATATTTTCACGACATCTTAGTCAGGCAACAAATATTTTGTGGTGTCATTTCCCTATACAACTTGCCATTGGCTCATAGTCTGCTTCTGCCAGTTGATATATTTAGACTCTTATTTGGGCTTTCTTGTTACGGAAGGAAAGTATTCTCCTTCGACATAGTTAGCTTGTGTTTCTCATCTACCTAGGACTAGGATATGCAGCCCATTGCTTCAAAATTTGGCAACTTCGAGCCAAGGAGGTTTCCCATGTGGAAGAACGGGGAGTGGGTTGCTTGTGACAAACTTCGAGAGTTTTTTTGAGAAAACTGACTTCTCTCGGTGGAAAATTCCCATTATATGGAAAGAGTACAAGCTGATTTTCAGCCCTTAGAGCAGCAAAAATATCATATACATAACTCTCTACCTGTTAGCCTACAGCTTGTATATCCTAATTAAGGTAAGAATAAAAGATATACAAACATAGAAAATTAGCTGTCAAAGCTGTACAAGGTATAGAATCCGCTGGCTTCAAATGGCCAGCTAATGGCTGTCAGTTGAAGGATATTTTTTTTTTCCTTTGACATCCTCCCACAAATTGATGCTGGTAAATCTACAAGCATCAATTTTCTAACAAGGAAATGAAGGCGTTGACGTGTCATGGATTTGGTGAAGATATCCACCATTTATAGAGTAGTGGAGATGTGTGGAAGGGTGAAACAACCTTGCGGTCAAAGGCCTCCCGGATGGAGTGGCAGTCAACCTCTATGTGCTTCGTGAGCTTGTGGTAGATGGGGTTGGTAGCAATTTGGATATCGCTATTGTTGTCAGCATGTAGTGGAGTAGGGTGAACCTGGGAAAATCCAAGCTTTGTGAGGAGACCACACAGCCAGATGATACATTGTGCGGTACTCTACCTTAGTGGATGACTTGGAGACGCAGTCTTGCTTCTTGCATTTCCAAGAGATAAGAGCATTACGAAAAAACATACACCATCCGATAGTGGATTTCCTGGTGTCCGGGCAGCCGGCCCAATCAGCGTCATAGTAGGCTTGTAGCTGGAGTGAAGAACCAGTAGGGAAGAATAAGCCACGACTAGTGTGCCAAGGATGTATCGAATGATGTGGCGGATAGCGGCTAGGTGGAGCTGCCGAGGGGCTTGCATGAACTTGCTGACGGTGTGGACAACATAAGAGATGTCTGCTCAGGTTATAGTTAGGTAGATAAGACTACCAACCAGCTTCCAATAGAGAGTGAGATTCTCAAAGAGCTCCCCTTCTTCACGCTGATATTTCACATTAATTTCCACGGTAGTGTAAACAGAAGTAGTGTGTGAGTCTTGCTAACTGAACCAGATCTTGAATATACTTGTTTTGATTCAAGAAGATACCTTGAGGCCAACGAAGCACCTCTAACCCCAAGAAATAGGTGAGATGGCCAAGGTATTTCACGTGGAAAGTAGAATGCAACAATATTTAAATCTCAGAGATGGCTGCCATATCTAAACCAGTGACAATGATGTTGTCCACATAAACAAGGAGGGCATTTATGCCATTAGGTGTCCTCTGTAGGAAAAGAGAGGAGTCATACTGATTGAGTGAATGAAAAGCATAGGAGAGTGGTTCAAAATTTTTCAAACCATGCTTTTGCTGCCTGCTTCAAACTACATAGAAAACGTTTTAGTTTGCAAGCAACAGTATGCGAGGCAGTAAAATGCAACAATTTCTGAATCTTAGAGATAGCCGCCATATATCTGAACTGGTGACAATGATGTCGTCCACATAAACAAGGAGGACAACTATGCCAGTAGGTGTCCTCTGTAGGAAAAGAGAGAAGTCGTACTGACTCTGAGTGAATGAAAAACCAAGGAGAGGTTTGAAAATTTTCAAACCATACAGTAAACATTTGTTTGCAAACATCAGTAGGTGACGAAGTAGGCATACCAGATGGAAGTTTCATGTAAACTTCCTCCTTGAGATCATCGTGTAGGAATGTGTTCTTAACATCCATTTGATGTAAAGGCCAGGATTGAGAGGCGGCAAGGGCTAAGTTTGCACGGTGGTCATCTTGGCTACCGGTGCAAATGTCTCATGTAGTTTAGGTCATACTCTTGCTTGTTACCAATAACCACCGACCGAGCCTTGTAACGGTCTAAGGAGCCATTGAAATGAAGCTTGATATAAAACACCCACTTACTCCTAATGGGTTTCACGGATGGGGGACATTGGAACAACATCCCAGGTCTGTTTTCTTCAAGTGCGAGAAGTTCTGTTCCAATAGCTGTGTGCCAACATTCATGCTCCGTTGCCTGTTTATAACACGGGAATAAGAATAGAAGATAAGGTGGCTGTCAAGGATAAATGAGGGGTGAAACCAAACCTATCTAGGAGTCTACAAACCCGAGTACTGTGTCTGAGAGTGGCAGGTGCAATTGCTGGAACATGATCAATAGTTGGGGGATGAGTTGGAGGGGGCTTCAGCGGTGTTGGAATCTGATTTGATATTGAGCGAAATCGTCTTGGGTATACTAGGAGAGGCTTAGGAGTTACCGGATCTGTACGAGGGTTAGTAAACAAGGGTAGAACAGAAAATGATGGAGAAAGAGGATCTTGGCGAGTGGAAAAAAATTACTGGTTTTCTAGAAAGATTACATTTCTAGAAACTCGAATACGATGCTGATTTAGATCATAGCAAAGAAAACCTTCTTGGTGTACAGAAGTTTTGTGGTTCGTGTGTAGGAAGGTAAACATAACACATACAACCAAAGGTACGAAGGTTAGAATAATTCAGAGTATGACCAAATAACTGAGTGAAAGGAGATACATGGTTCAGTGAGGGAGAAGACAATCTATTGATGAGGTGGACAGAAGTGGAGAGAGCTTCACACCAGAACCGAGAGGGCACAGATGACTCTAATAAGAAGGCGTTGACAACATCCAGAAGGCGTCAGATCTTTCTTTCAGCCACCCTATTTGCTGAGGGGTTGAAGGACAAGATCGTTGTGAGATTATGCCCTAAGTTTGAAGAACCTGAAACAAATGAGACATGTACTCACTCCCATTGCGAGAGCGTAGGATTTTGATTTGGCAGAAAATTGGGTCTGAATATGTGCACGGAAAATCTTAGAAACAGAAAATACTTCCCCTTTAGAACGTGGGAAATGAATCCATGTGAATCGACTATAGTCATCGATGAAAGTGACAAAGTACGTGTAATTAGAATGAGAAGTATCTGGTGTCATACCCCACACATCACTACGTATCATGTCAAATGGTTGGACTACATTTGGTGTGTGAGTGGGAAATGACACTGACAATTTTATTTTCGCCAAGCCTACAAGAGTTGCAATCAAATTGGACAGCACTAAGAGATGGTGACTCTTTATTCTCAAGTAAACCAGAATTTAGCAAACTATGAAGTACATTAGAGTTTGGATGTCTGAGACGTTTATGCCTTGCTCGACAATCAACATGAACTGAGTTACAAGTGACAAAAGGAACTGAGAAACATGGAGACGAAGGTAAATGGAGAGGGAAAAGACGTCCAACTTTAGGCCCCCTCACAATCATCTTCCCGGATTGTTGATCCTGCACAAGATGGCCAAATTTAGAGAATTACAATTTACAATCATTGTCAACCAACAAACCGAGAGAAACAAGATTAGTGGCAAGGTCAGGAGAGACAAAGACATTGATTAGAGAAGGAGAAAAATCACTAGTGGCCGTGATAGGTAAAGGACTACCATCGACAATCTTGAGATTTCCAGAATATTTGTGTACATTGGCAAGAGATTTTGCACTGTTTGTCATAAGATGAAAAGCCCTGGAATCAAAGTACCAAGGAGGAAATGTAGAGAAGGGTTTACCTAAGAGTCCTAAAGCGGAGAATGTAGAAACAATCATTTGTTGGATCATTTCAGGAGTCATGGGTTGAACAGTACTAGGAGCACTTTGTGTTAAAGGTGCCGTATCTACAGAACCACCAGCACTAGAAGAGCCAACTGAGGCAGTATATGCTATTTCAGATTTCTTGGAGAGTCGGGTAGGACATTCCTTGATAATGTGGCCATCCTTTTTGCCATCGACAGTCTTGAGATTTCCAGAATATTAGTGTACATTGGTAAGAGATTTAGCACTGTTTTGTTATATGATGGGAAGCCCCGAAATCAAAGTACCAAGGAGGAGATGTAGAGAAGGATTTACCTGTGAGTCCTAAAGCGGAGAATGCGGAAACAATCGTTTGTTGGATCATTTCAGGGGTCATGGGTTGAACAGCACCAGGAGCACTTTGTGTTAGAGGTGCTGTATCTACAGAACCACCAGCACTAGAAGAGCCAACTGAGGTAGGACATTCCTTGATAATGTGATCATCCTTTATGCAGTAGTTGCAAAATTTTTTGGAACAGTTAGAAGTGATATGGCCAAATCATTTGCAACTAAAGCACTGGACAGTGCTCATGTCCCGGTCTCCTGGCTTGCCTTGTGCTGCATAAGCCACATGAACGGAGGAAGATGTGGAGCTACTTTGTTCCATGGTGGTTTGTGTGTAATAGAATTGTGACTATATGGTTGCTTCTTTCTATAAATAATGATAAAGAAAGGGCTATCATACCTGTTTATACCACTCCTATGAGATTTGAAGTCATAAAATGTTTTATCCAAACCTCATGGGTTCCTTCAGTAACCAGTTTACCCAGTCTGCTATTTCAGTTTCTATTTTTTTTTAGGTGATGTGAAATATATATTTGCATCTCATGTATAGGAGAAGTCTACTTTAACATATAGGGATATTGTTAATTTTCTCGAGTGTAATCGTACCAACTGTGTAATTGCTAATTTATTTTGAATTTTTAGGGATATCAAGCCTGACAATTTGCTGCTTGACCGTAATGGCCATGTAAAGCTCTCAGATTTTGGTTTGTGTAAGCCTTTGGACTCTAGTAGTTTCCCGGATCTTAGCGAGAGTGACCATGGAGTAGGAAGGAATATCAAATCTTCATTGGAGAGCGCTAATCGTTCTAATTTACCTTCTGCACCAAGGCAGACACAACAGGAACAGTTATTGCACTGGCAAAAGAACAGGCGAATGTTGGTATGCTCTCTGTTTTTCCTAAAAAGTTACACATCATTTGTAGGTAAAGTTGCCAGTGTCACTTGGGTTGGAGGTTTTTATATTTTGTCGATCGTAAGAGACACAACTTAGACAGAAAGAGCAATAGATGGTTTTCAAAGTTGGTAAAATTTCCTGTACTGGTGACCTTTGGCTTGCTTTCGAGTGCTTACAGGATGTGACTATAACTCCTTTTGCATATTCTTTAAATCAAGTGACATCAGACTTGCGGTGCCAGCTAAGAATGGTGTCAAACTTGGCTTTGTAGAAAAGAATTTAAATTCTGCTCAAATTGCATCTTCTGATGGTCTATTGTGTTGTGCGACTTGAAAATTTCTATCAAATTTCAGGAAGAGATATCAAAAGTTTATTATTATGTTTAAGTTTCAAAGGTTCCCTTTTGGAAAATAACCTCTAGCAAATAATTTTCATATTTTTTTTTGTTTGTGACACAATTTAAGATCACTTTTTAATGAAACCAAAACGGTCTGCTGTTTTGAGAGAAGGGAGAATGGTGAAATGGCGTCGTTCTGGGTCCCAATGAAATGTTGATATGCTGACGTGGATTAAATGAGGGTCAGCTAGCCATGCGGTGCTGACGTGTGTGCACTTCTGTTAACAAAGTTAACAGAAGGCTGATGGTAAGACCTTGTTGAGAGGTAGAAAATTCAGTGAGTGAAATTTTCATTGTTTAAACCCAATGACGATTTCCTAAAAGTGAGTAAAACCTAAGGACTAAAAGTGATTTTTTTTTTTACACAATTTAAGAAAATCAGTTTCCATCAAGTTTGTTTTTAACCATGGGAAAAACTGAGCCTAAATTCTGCAAATGACATGTAAATCATTTCCTTGGAAAAGGCTCCAAGTTTTTCAGTACCATTAATCACCCAGCCATGGGTGGCCCCATCTGGTGCTGCAATTGCTGCCTGACAGCCCCTCTTGCTATCCAACACTTATATTGGGTAGGTAGTTAGTTTGGTGGCCTCCTTGGACCTTGATGGTAGCCTGCCAACTTGAAGCTGGTTACCAGACAACTTCTCTACTGCTTCCGCTTACCCTTGCTGTTGACTGCCAATTCTGGTTATTAGAGGTGCTCACCAATCTTGAGAATTTACTGAAAGACAATTCCTAGAATACAAAGTTCTTCCTATAAAAAAGTTGCATGCAGAGTTCATCTTCCCCCAATATGGGTTCAGTTGCCTACTTTGCTGTCCTAACATACAGTGTCAATGGATTTCTGGATCCTTTTTTTTTTCTTTGATATTTTTAAGTCTTTACTCTCAATGTAGTCGTATAAATAGATCTTTCTCAAAAACCATCCAGGCTTATTCAACAGTGGGAACACCCGACTACATTGCCCCAGAGGTATTACTGAAGAAAGGATATGGATTGGAGTGTGACTGGTTAGTTGATTCTGTGATATGCATCATATAGTCTAGACATGTAATCTGTTTTCATTTGGTAACCAGACATTTGTATCAGGTGGTCTCTTGGGGCAATCATGTATGAGATGCTTGTGGGGTATCCACCTTTCTATTCTGAAGAACCAATGTCAACATGCAGAAAGGTGATTGTGATATTAACTTGATTCTCAGGAACCACTATTCTATTTTATTTGTAATTGAGATAGTCTATGTGTCCACCCGCACAGATGCTCTCTATTCTTGCATGTTTTTAGTGCAATCAAAGCTAGCATAGACATTGGGGGCCGTAGAATACATAGAAGCAACTTATCTATGATGGACATGTCCCTGTTGTGTGGTATACATTGGAATGTGCAGTGAGAGACACATATAAATGCATTCTCGGAATCAGCATTAGAGTAATTTTTCTTGAAGTTGTTTCAAGGGGATCTCTCACCCTTGCACAAAGTCTGGAAGGACTCAAAAAGCATACTAGATTTGATAAAGTGCCTGTTTAAAAGTGGGCATATTATGCTAAACGTTTGCAGTTGAGAAACAAAGACATATAATTACCTAATAAACCAATTATAAAATATTCAGTCCATGTGGCGGCCCATATAAGAATCTTCCCAAACACCGTTCTGAAATTCTTAAGAATGGAATTACTATTTTTGATTATCGTTTTTTGTATTGACAGGTAAATCTTTTCATTTCCAAACTAAAATAAGGTGAACAGCATTTATATATATTGTACCACTTAAACAACTCAAATTTGTTGACAAAGATACATTGCCTTTGTGACAAGTAAATAATAGGCTCGCACTTGAACATATTATGGAAGAAAAGTACAAGCTAAAAATCAGAATTCTGACTCTGTCATCAAACGAAAGACTGCTTTAAAATGGATTCTATTGGTTCAGAAGATAATTTAAAATTGAATGCTTTTTCCCTTTCAAATAGCATTCTTCTGTCAAATGGGAACTTGAGTTCCTGATAACTCTTGTGAAGCACGACAATGGATTAGGAGAGAACTATGACATGATACGGAAACATCAATGAATCCGACGGTGTTAGGTTATGCCATTGGCATGCGCCATTCTTTCTACAGAAAATCCCTCTGTTTCTTCAATAAAATAGTCTTTTTAAACAAAAAAAAAATGACATTTTTTATGTACAAGTCTTTTGTAAATGTTGAAGAACTATTCTTTCGCCCTCTAAAAACTAACAATTTTTTCTGTGTAGAGAATGAGAAAGATGGATTGATTGCTTGTGTCTGACAATTAGATTAGATACTGAGAATAATGATATCTTTGATTAGTCAACCTCACCTTCTTAAGGATCTTATGGTTGTTTTTCTCGTAAAGTTGACATGAATGTTGTGTTTTTGTGTACCTGCTGACAGCTTGTTTGTATATTCTTATGAACAAATTGTCAGTTTAATGCAGATCGTAAACTGGAGAACTCATCTGAAGTTCCCTGAAGAAGCTAAGCTGTCTGTTCAGGCTCAAGATCTCATTTGCAAGCTTCTCTGCAATGTTGAGCGGAGGCTTGGGACCAAAGGAGCTCATGAAATAAAAGTTGGGATTTTGGACTGTCCCACTTTAAATTTGTTGTTTACTGGGGTAATTTATTTTTAAAAGGATAACTAAGACATGTCTACTCATTTTAGGCACACCCATGGTTTAAAGGATTACAGTGGGATAACGTATATCAGATGGAAGCTGCTTTCATACCTGAGGTCAAGGACGAGTTAGATACTCAAAACTTTGAGAAGTTTGAAGAGGTGAGAACAATGGTTCCTTCATAAAGTAGTTTCTCTTTGCTTGTGATATTCTTTCCAGATATTTCCTTCATCTCACATGCACACGTTAAAACTCATGCCACCATTTTGGAAGTTGGAACAATCTTTAGAACTCCATATCAGTTATCCAACTATGTTAGTTGAACGATGATTGTGGCTAGAATGGAAACAAAATGTTTCTATAGGTTTGCGCTGTGCTTTGATTGACATAGCTGCTGATAGTGACCTTCTTGCATGCAGTGGCGTATCTAGGATATAGAATGAGTGGGGTCGAATTTCTAAAGGAAAATGATAAAAAAAAATTCACATAATGTAAAAAGTGTCTTAAAATTACAATATCGCAAATTAAGAACTAAAAATATTAAAAAAAATGAAATACACTTATCCATACCAAGAAACAATTTATAACCCGTGTCTTGCAAACAATTTACCTATAGCAGTTTTTAAAGACTGGTAGCATGTGTCAGCAACATGTTCCACACTAAGAAACCGTTCAATCACCTATCCACTTTTGTTCACATATCTCAAAATCACTGTCATTTGCTCATTCACTGAACTATCTTGAGACTCATCAACCATAAGACAAAAAAAATCATCCACAATGTCTTTAATGATAGCATGTGTGGTCTGTGCTGCACAAGTCAATAAATTTACGCAACCCTAGGTCAGAAATAATATCATCCGAACTCAACAAAGGGCGAGATCTTTTTGAACTAGAATCCTCATTAGAAGTAGTAGCCACATTAGGAGTATTAGACGACTTCATGCTTCGTGATTTTTTTTTATCTAAAATCTATCCATTATCTAAAAAGAACAAAACAAAACAAAATGTCCATAAGCATATGAGGAAGACAATTCTTAACACCCATCAATAATTATGGAGTTTGATGCCTATATGAAGATAAAGAATCTTCTTCTGTCAAAAAGTATTGGTGCACTCAGCTATTTCTTGTTAAAAAATAACCTCAGTAATAAATTAGATTAATAAAAAACAATATTTATGCGCTTTCCTTTCTAATTGGCAAATGATAAATTAGTGATGACCTACATAATTTATGTATTAGTGCAGTTAAAGTGATAATGGACCAGTGAGAGGGACTGTTGAGGCGTGAGGGCTGAGAGAGACGCAGAGAGATCGCAGAGTGAGAGAGGCGTGAATAATTTTTTTTTAAAAAAATCAGAGGGTGAAACGGCGTAATTTCACCTTCTGATTTTAAAAAAATTAAGCAATTAGGCCACACGGACTGGGCCAGTGGGTATGCCCCCGTTGGCCCAGTCCTGCCCCCACTGACCTTGGAAGCAGGCCGGGGCGGCTGGGCCAGTGGGGGCGGGCCTGCTTAATAAACAAAAAAAAAATTTTGCAAAGAATTTTTGGAGCCAGTGGGGGCGGCCGCCCCCGCCCGCACCCCCTTGGATCCGCCCATGCTTGCATGGAATTGTTGTTCCTTGCTTTAAGGGAAATAATTTGTGTTATGCTTAAACAATAAAAAGAGGAAAAAGAATATGCTTCCCAGTTATTAACACAATGAATGCGTCTTACTGCATTCCTGGTTAATTGTTTATTTCCCAACACACTTCTTTCTGGGTTTTGTAAGAAATTGAATCTTGATGATTTTTGACCAAGCAGCCATTAATGTTGCAGTAATTCCTCAATGTTTATTTAGCTATCGATAAAGGAAGCTATGATTGCTTTGACTTGTGAACATTCCAGGAAATTCTGCCTGTAGATCACGCAGTGTTAATTTTAAGAAGCAGTCATGGTTGTGGCAGTATTTGTTCCATCTTTATTTAGCTGTTATGTAAGCCTTGATGGTCTCACTTGTTTCCAATTCAAGCAAACCCTTCAGAAGAGAATGTTATGGTCATCCATCCAACTCATTCTCAGCAATTCTACTTTGTTTTGACCTTCCCTAGACAATATAGAAGATGGAGGCCACGATTGCTACATTTAAGATATGATCGCCATGCCATTTTCTTTACATGGGCAGTACAGTGGTAGTGAGAAAGAGAGTGTTTGGTTAGGTTGTAGGGATATGATTTTTTGTTTTTGTCACTGGTGCAGTTTCAAAAATCGTTTTTGCTAGGGGAGCAAAATACATTTATTTTATTTTCTAAAAAAATTGGAAAACAGAAAAAGAGAAACAATTTCAACCTCCACCTGTGCTGGCTACTCCCAGGTGGGGATTTCCATCCCCCAGTCACTAGGGAGCAGATCCCGTCCTGCAACAGTTGATATGTCTATGTATTTGGTTACTTTTCATGTAATTCTACCTTGGTGTGGGTTTACATAGTTCCATATTGCAAACTAGCTTCAAAGCCTGTAAGAGTGTGTGAATGTCAAGTGCAGTTCTTCAATGGTAATGGTTGTTATGTACTCATCTGCATGGGCTAGTGGAATTTTGAAGAGGCACATGTTAAAGATGTTCTTTTCCCTTGCTAGGTGATATATTCCTTTTCCAATTTTCTGCAATATTGTGGTTTTTCTATAAATTTTTGTAGGGGTCCAACAAAGCAAACTTGCCGCAGAAACCAATATGGTGTGACAGTTCATTGTTAGCTGGCTTGATGGCATTGGTTGTGTTTTGCCTATCATATGCCTGAGCTAATGTATCTTCAAAGGAAATATGTTGAAATTACGGTTCTTCCTTGGTGGATGATGCAGTTTCATTTTGGAAATTTAGAGCTGTATTCACTAGCCATTCTGATATGTATGCAGACAGCAGCTCAAGCGCAAGCTCCAACAAAATCAGGTCCATGGAGAAAGGCAAGTCTCATAATTTAACTTTAATTCTTGTTTAGCACAAGTGTTCATAATCTTTATTCAAATAAAGCTACTAAGAGGATTCTTCTCTTATGATCTTTGGAAAGAGGTAAATAAAGATATTGGGGAAAAGTGAAAGTGATTTAGATGGGAAAGAAAGCAAACTTCTCTTTGCTCCTTTTCTTTTGTCCTTTGGTATCTTACCTTTTGGCCATCCACCCATGGGTGTATGGGATTCCTTTAACCCTCATACCACCACCTTAATTTAGCGGAAATTCTGGTTGGGAGAGATTTGAGTGAACCGGAGCTTAGCTCTTTCTCAACTTTGAAAGGGCTTTTAGTATGGATCCTTTCTCTTGCCATTATTCAGGTTGGTGATAATTACTTTTACTTTTTGGAGGATACAACCGGAGAAACCTTAGATGATAGGTGTCAGTCACAGAAGACATCTTTTGTTTTGTTACTGCTGTTGAAGGTATTTTAGGTTGTATATCTTTTTCATAGGCCCAAATGATCCTTCTATAAGGTTAATAAAGGTAGTCAAGCTTTCTTAATGTAAAACCGACTCCCACATGGAGTGGGAAAGGAGAAAAGAAAGTAATGATATAAAAGCTCCTGGAACTAGGTCTTGTAGTTAGTTCTAGGAGTGTTAAAAGCTCCTTGATTAATCCTTTTGGAGTATGGTTCGGTGGTTTTTACTTTCTTGCAGCATTACATATAAAACAAAATAGACCTGATAATGACCATGCGGTGCTTGATGTGTCCTGACGAGGATTTCAAGGATTTAAGAAAGTGAAATTATAATACCTTGAGTCCCACATGGAGGGATGAAAGGAGAAGGAAAAGGATGAGTGTTAAGTCTCACATATGGTCCACCTAACTTAAATTAAGGGAGACACATTGAGATTGTTCCATTGGACATATTGATGAAGTTTTTCTTCTGTGGACAAAGTTAGATTTTGGGGATTCCTCTTTTGGGCAGAAAAATGCACTCTAAATCTCCTCAAAGTAATTTTTGATATGAAAATCCCTAACTTTTAGATCCTAGAAGCCTTTATTGTGTTCCTCCATTCGGAAATAATTTCCCTTTTGTTTTGATACATCCTTCCTTTCCTTCACCCCTTTAGCAGCATTAGTGTTGGGGGGGGGGGGTCTGAGTGGGGGAATTCTTCCTCTGCCACTCTCTTACCCCGCCGTTGCATACAGTTGAGGTTGCTTGGCTCAAGGTAGTATCGACATTTGCTACGACTTGAAGCTAAAACACCAGTTTTCTTTAACAAGAATAGGATGTTGGAACAGAAATGGTGAACTTTCCACAGAAAATTTGGACAGGGGAACTTAGTTTCAATGCAGCATCTGTCAAAGTCATAAATTCATTTTTCTTAGATTTTGGGGAAACAAATTCACCAGTTGTTGCAGCAAAAAAGAACTTGTTTTTGGTTTTCACTTTTATATCTTCTCGATACCTCCTTTGGCTAGCTATAGTTTAAGATACTCACAGACGCATTTCTCTTAAGATTCCAAAAATAAAATACATGTTATTAGATTGTGAATCTAAGCATGCATATGGTTAGTAGGGTACAGTATTTCTTATGAATAAGAATGATGAGAAGAATATTTTTCTTCCCATGTATTTTCCCTCTTTCATTCATTTTCTTCTGTCTAGAGCTCCGAGTTGTATTGGAACCTTCATTTGGGGTTTGTTCCATGACTCTCAACTTTGAAAGTTATCTAGAAGATTCCAACTCAGCAAATATGTCAACATTTGTGCTTTTGTGTGACACGTCTGATGCATGAAAAGCTTCACTGCTTGGTGTATTTGTCCTACTAAGCTTTCATGGGTCTGTTTGCAGTGACTAATTTGATAATGTCAACTCGATTGATTCCAGATGCTTTCATCGAAGGATGCAAATTTCGTTGGTTACACATACAAGAATTTTGAGATCGTGAATGAGGATCATATACCTGGCATTGGTCTGTATGAAACTGCAAATTCTCTAGTTTTGATGCTTAAATATATTTTTATAGGAGTCTCACTGATATATATTTGCATTGCTAAAATCTCAATCCTGCGTTCTTCTTCAAAGTCTGTCCCTCTATATCTTTTATGGTAACTGAACCAAGCTCATGGAGTTGTTCTACTTCATTCATGCGTGACCTATTTTTTTTTCTTTCTTTACTGGGCGGGGAGGTGTTTGCGTGGTGGTGCCTTAAGGATTTGATATAATTTCTTTTGGAGATTCGCTGACTATTAAATGCATACCTCAATGCAGCTGAGCTAAAGAAAAAGACTACCAAGCCTAAGAGGCCCTCTATTCGGACATTGTTTGGTATGCTCTCCTTTACTTTGATCCGCCTTAATATATCCTCGTACTTTTACCATGTATCTACATTCTCAGACGGCTTTTGTATTCATCTTTCCCAGACACACCTGATACTCCTGATCCGCCTACCTTGGGAAGCTTTCTCAACCTTTTGCCTACACAACCAGAGGACTCCGAAGACACTGAGATGTTGCCTCAGTCTGCCAGATCTGCAAAATATCAAGATAAAGCCTGTGAGGAGATGAGGAGGGCTGTCAAAAGCAGTTGTCCATAACCAAAGAAGATAATCTGAGGAATTCTTTGTTCTTTTTAAGAAAGGAAAGAAACTTATATCATGAGTTTCTTCGACTATTGTAAGTTACGCAAGTTGTGTACTTTCCTGGGTATTTATCTGATGTAATGATGGCAGAGATGATCATTGCCTTTCAGCAATAGCAATGGAAGAAATGTATAGTTTTATTTGTAGGTGTTTGGATTCATGGCCTCTCTGTTTGGTCTCCGTACTGGGAGACTCAACCAAGTTTGTCATTTTAGCTGATAGGTCGTATTGGCTGTGGAAAGTGGAAACGAAACAGTTATGAACTGTGTGGATAGTTTTGGGGATTAGAAAAATTGTTGGAAACTACAACTTAGATTGATTTCTCTGTGCGAAGGTTCAATTCCTAAGTTCTCCATCTTAATCGAACTTCGGTTCCCTCTGCTGGAGATAGCATTCTTGTAGTGGCGGGTCAAGGCAAACTTATGCGAGTCTAAAGATCCCATTCTGAACAAGGTCTCCAGAAAGCCGAATGCGCTTTTATCTCTTAAAGAAAGAAAGACAAGAAAAGAAGAGGAGAAATTTCAGTTTTAGTACCTAGGTTTTGCCCTCTTTTACTAATTGGTCACTGATTTCAAAAATTCAAATTTCAGTTATTGAATTTTTAACCTCTAAAAAATTGGTCCTTGGTCCTTCTGTCACTAAATCATTAGCTTCCCTAATAGCAGTCCTACACGCGAGCTTCTTTGTCCACGTCACCTCATTAAATCCACGTTAGCAGCTGACTAAATCTCATTCATAGGGACCCCAGTCTAGGCCCATAACTAATGCATATCCCTCGTGTTTTCTTCACAAGCTCTCGTGTTTAACACTCACACACCCCCAATAGGATACTCAGGCAACATAGCAAGTATCCAAGAAAAAGAAAGAAATATGGATGTAAAGAAAGCTATCAAGATAGCTATGAGAACAAACGTTCATGAAGTTCATGGATTGAATGCACCAATCATATAAGCATCTCTAGTTCACTCAACTAGCCCAATTCAATTGGTGTGATGGACCACCTATCACACCAAAGATTGAATCTTAAAACTCAATACTTCAAGTACTAAGCTAGCCCAAGTGAAATAGGCACCAACCTAAACACCGAATTTGATAGATAAACCTTACCGAAAAAGCTCTCAAGGAGTACACAGTTTTTTTTTTTAAAAAATATATTTGAAACTAGTGTTAGGGGGATATTTATACACCTCCTAGGGCTTACACGGCTAAGGCCTTTCCTTGTGAGGATTGGTCTTAGCTACACCTGCCTAATGCATCTAGACCAAAAAGTGGCCAATGGGTCATTTTGTAAAGATACATCCTTAATGTCGAAAACCACCAAATAAGGATCAAAACTCCAATTAAATGGGATTGATACTAAGGGTGGGGAAATATTCCGATCGGTACTGGGATTTTCGAATCCGGTTTCGGCCTATTTCGGTACCGAAATCGGATACGGAATCGGAAATTCCGGTGATTTTTTTTTTAAATTAGATGACTTGGGTCGACGACCTAGGTCACGTGTAAATGAGGAGTCATTTCTTCCTTCGATTGCAAAAATGACAGAGGGTAGACGGGCAGAGAGGAATTCAAGGAAACCCCACCCACCCACCCACCGTTGGCCATTCCAGCCCCCCACCTTTTCTGCCGCTGCGTCGCAGCCCACAGCCGCCATCTCTCTCTCTCTCTCTCTTGTGGGTTGTTGCCATTTCTCTCTCTCTCTGGGCAACTAGGCCCACTAATGGAACCATAATGAAAAACTTGTTTTGATGGGTATTGGAACCGGAATGGGCCATTCCGGTTCCATCCGTTTCAGTACCCACCCTTAATTGACACCTTAATTACACAAGGGGCGACTAAGGTTTTTTCTATGGAGAAGAAACCCTAGTTTGCCTAAAATAACTCTAATTGCTAATCAAGCATTCAATCCCTTAAACAAGGGAAGATAATTGATTTCTTAATTAGCTCGCATTAAAGGAAAGAAAATAATTAAAGATAAATTCTTAGGAGTTGAAAACCGACCATGCAGGGATCCTTCATGTGGTTTGCTTTGTATGGGTCTTCATTGTTGTCTGTTGCCCTATGTCGTTGTGCTCCGAAGTCGTCTGCCACCTTGTAGGGTGGTGATACCATTCGACCCCTCTTGTCCTCATGGTTCCTCTGGAACTAGCTCTCCATGTGCTCCTCCTTGTGCCACCGTGGCTGGTGGTCATGTGGTGGTGCTACCAATCTTCTCCTTAGGACCTCCTAAGTCTTCGAAAGCTTCCTCTCTATGCACTTTTTCTGGCACCTTTGTGTCATCCCTGATGGTGGTTGGTCTTGGTGGCTGACCTGGATGTGGCTAGCCTATGCCATCCCGAGGCTTATGGCCTTAGGCGTTGGCAACCATCGATGTTGGCAATGCCATGGGACATGCCAGTGTGTTGCAGGTAGTGTCATGGGTCGTGCCATGACATGCAAATGGCGTGTCAGAGGTGCTCATAAAACTCGCCTCGCCTAGGTCACTATTGGAGGTCTTGTCACCCATGCCCAAAACGACGTCAGATTTTTGCGAATATCATAGCCAAAATGACAGAAACTGAGATTCCCTAAATAAGAAAACTTCCAATCGCACCCCCACCCACCCCCCAAATCGTACACTCAACTGCTTTTTCTTTCTTGCGCAAGTACCATAAGCAAGACTGAATGTCACTTTCTAACACCATTGCACTTTGCAGCTGACGGTGGGTATGCTTATGAGAAGAAGAAAGACTACAAGTATGCTCTCAAGGCAACCCACGAGCGGGGGGAATTGAGTTTCCAAACTTTTTAATTTTTAATCCCCAAAATAATGTTTGCAAAGTAAAGGATAATGTAGAACAAATATTTAAACAAGTATTGATGCGATAAACAAATAAATGCTAAATATAAAGAGTAGGATTAGAGAAGCAAACAAGAGATTTTTAGGTGGTTCGTCAAACCCACCTACATCCACCTTTCAAGCTCCTTTATTGAGCCTTGAGGTTTTTTCACTATCTTCCAAATAGTGTACACTAGCTTCCGGGTGCTAGAGAACCTTACAAGTGTTTTTCTGGGCTCAACACTCCCAACTAAAGTGATTTTTCGGGCTCACCACTCGCAAATGCTGAATGCGTAATGCTGAATTACTTTTCCCTTTTTTAAAATTAGTCATCAAATGCTTAATTATTTTTCTGTTGTTGAACTTATTAGGAAGTGGTTTGCTTATTATTTGGACATAATAAGTCAATCTATGCTTATTACTTTTCTGTTTGGGTTGCTCATACATTGTAGGTTTGCTGTCAGGAATGTCGTCTGATTCATTAGTGTTTAAGGTGCATTATGGGGGGAAGTTTGACAGATCCAATGGATGTGCATACATTTCAGGGAACGTAACTGTGCATAATGAGCCTTATGATCATGATTGTCTATCTTTTATAGAAATCGAGGGTGTTTTAAGGGAATATAGATACAAGTCCGGTGACATAGTATTTTACCAAAAGCCAGAGAGGAATCTGTCTGAGGGGTTGAAATTAATATCAGGGGATCCTGATGTACATGAAATGGTGGCTTCCCATTTGGGGAAGGACATTGTTGTCATATACGTAGTTGGGTTCGAGAGTGGCCCTGAAGAGGATTTGGCTGTTGATGGTGGCTTCCCATGTGAGTAAGGACATTGTTGTCATGAAATTGTTTATTATGAATCACTAACATACATTGATATTGCAGCCCTCGATTAGGCGAACACTAGAGTTGGTAGATGAAGAAATACCCTCGCACTCCACTTCTGAGGAACGCTCTGTATCGGTAACGACGTGTTTTAGCAGAATTTGTATTTGTCATGACACTTTTGATTACTAATTAATCTAATTACTGATGCAGCTTACTCGGAGCCAGAGACAATCACAACTCCTACCTAAGTCCGCCTCACTCAGGGCTGTACCAGCAAGGCCAACGGTAAGCATACTTATCAATTCTCAATTCTGGAACATAGTATAATTTATGTTGCCTATCTAACGCACATTTGTTCATGTTTTTAGAAATCCACTCCCGAGGAACGCTCTGTACCGGTAACAACATGTTTTAGAAGAATTTGTATTTGTCATGACACTTTTGATTACTAATTAATCTAATTACTGATGCAGCTTACTCGGAGTCGGAGACTATCACAGCTTCTACCGGAGTTCGCCTCACTCGGGGCTGTACCGGGAAGGCCAACGGTAAGCATACTTATCAATTCTCAATTCTGGAACATAGTATAATGTATGTTGCCTATCTAACGCACATTTGTTCATGTTTTCAAAAATCCACTCCCAAGGAACGATCTGTACTAGTAACGACATATTTTAGTAGAATTTGTATTTGTCATGACACTTTTGATTACTAATTAATCTAATTACTGATGCAGCTTAATCTAATCCCAAGGAACGATCTGTACCGGAGTCTATCATAGTTCCTACCGGAATTCGCCTCACTCGGGGCTGTACCAGGAAGGTCAACAGTAAGCATACTTATCAATTCTCAATTATGGAACATAATATAATGTATGTTGCCTATCTAACACACATTTGTTAATGTTTTCAGAAATTCAAGAAGAAAGGGGCTCGAGCTCAAGTGCCGTATAGAGAGCGTTCATATGCGGATCCTTCAGATGTGGTAGAGCCCCGTACCATGGCAGCGGCTGAGACGTGTTCAACAGCCACCGTTGATGACTAGAAGGCTGGATAGTACGGGAATCGCTGCCCGTGTATGGATGCGCAGATCTGAGAGATTGCATGTGGGAGTGGGTTCGCAAGGTAGCAGCAGATCACCTGTTATTGATTTGGCTGAGCCAAAATCTGGACCAGGAGTTAGATGCTCTTGGGGGCCGCCTGGTGCTGGTGGCATGCAATTCAGGGTGTCAGACCACCCTCGAGGCTATGCACCGCGAGATAAGGAGAAGGGCAAGGGGAAGGGAAAGGCTCCAGCTGAATATAGATTGGAGGCAAAGAATAAAGGGAAGAAACCCCATTGGACATTTAGTGTTGAGAACTTTTGATACATTTTGTTGATGCTTTTCAAAATTTTTGTATTGGACATACTCACATCCATTTTGTTCATGCTTTTGGTTGTTGTAATGGACATGAGCACCATTTTGTTGTCTATCTTCTGCCTAGGGTGTTATATTTTTTCTGATATGTGCTCAGATGTAGTTATTCGAGAGTTGGACAATCACTGTCCATATAAGCAGGTGATTCAGCCACTACTTAAATGACTTGTACTGGAATATAAGTAGGCGATTAAGAATATATTGTCCATTTTCTGGTTTAAATATAATGTCCATATAGCTATGCATTTTGTGGTTGAAATATAATTTCAATATAACATATAAGCAGGTGATGGGAAATAAGCACAACCAGCAAATAATGACACGTAATACTGAAGGAAATAAGCACAACCAACAATTCATTGAACAAGAAGAAATTCGTCATTACCTTACAACAATACACATCCTTATCATAATACAATACAACTACAAAGAGACTACACAGTCACGAACAAAGTGACCAATGAGCCAACAAAAAAACACCGGGCTGTTACCAACAAAGACATCTCATGCTGGTAACATGTGCTTGGAATGACTACACAGTCCAATATTATATAGTTGAACAACCAAAACTCCACCAAAAATACACCAGCTGAAAACCAATGCACTCTTATAACCCATAATCTGGACCTCGACCTTCTTTCTCTCTAGTTGAATCTCACACCGATGTTGCGTAGAAATGACCTCAATTTTGGCTCGTTGTTCATTAGTCATTGTCTCGATGGCTAATCGGTGTTGTGAAGCCATGACATCGATCTCCTCTCAAAGTTGTGCACTTATGACTTCCATGTTCTTAGTTTGCTGTCGGAGCTGTCCCTGAATTGATTCCCAAGAAGTTTCTTCACTAATCTTCTTCTCCTGCATTGCTCGGAGTTGCCGAATCACCCTTCGTCCATATGGACACATCTTTGGATCTCTCAATGAAAAATAATTGCAGTGAGCGCCATCCTGCAATTAATTTACTATGTTATAATAAACACATGCTATAGTAAATGTGGGGACCATTTCTCTAGTTAACAAATCTGTACAATTCACAACAACATAAAAAAGACCCTAAATGTGGGGACCATAACTAACCTTGTACTTCACATAACCCCAAAATCTTCTACCAAAATTTGGATCCGTGAAAGCAGTGGTTGAAATTGCTCTCAAGTCCCAAAAACATCTGGGGCCTTCCATTGAGGATGCACTTTGTACATTTGCAGAGCTATCAGTAGTATATGATTCAGACATTTCAAAGGATGAGGCTAAGACAAAACAAACTGACCCATTTTTCACTCGTGAAAATTAACTCAACAATTGAACAACGAAACTAACTACAACAATAAATTCACCTATGAATAATCTCCACCTAAGAAATCGACAAGCTTGAGAAGTATGCATAAAATAAAAATAAATTCCTTCGACAAATAAAAATTCTAAGAAATCTGAGAATGAGCTAGATGGGAGGGGATATGGAGTAGGAGGAAGACCGAGAAGTACACATACCTTCAACTATGTGAATGGAGAGGACGGGGAGGTCGGCTAGTTCCCGACAGGGTGTGGAGGACAGCTTCGGCGAATGGGGAGGACACAGACGGCTTCTTCGACAAATAAAAATGTTGAATATGAAACCATAAAACGCACAGGGGCAATTCGGGAAAGGCAGGTGAGCTTCCAGCGTGTTTGACGCATATGAGGCTGATTTCCGTCGATTTTAACGGGATATTTGACAGAGGACAATAATTGCAAATGTTTCATACTTATAGGACGTAAATCGCAGTTTTTAAACTTAGGGGGACTGAAATGCAATTGACGTAAACCTATGAGGCAAACTATGACTTTTTCCCATTCTCTAAGGACTAGAACATAACAAAGTTAACCATAGGGATTAGTTTAGGATCCAAATATACTCTAAGGACTAATAAACTAATTAAGCCTCTTTTAGTTGTTAGGCATGAATGAAGGATATTTAAAAGGTTCAACGACATGAGAGTGTCAACTTGAGCTTTATTAGGAATTGAGCCATGCACACACAGATATTGCGCATTATCAAGATTGACACATATCCTAATGATGTGTGTGTGAGAGAGAGCAATTCGATAATCTGTATAGCTTACATGGTGGGGTAAAGGAGAAGCACTGATCACACATGGGGCGTAAGTGAGATGTGGTCAATCAGCACTTGGAACAGTTGGCCAGAGAGCCTGTTCTTGGGGTTCACATCTTGAATTAGCTCGAAACGTACGTTTGCCTTTCCTCGTGAAAATTGGTTCTTTAAAATTGCATGGCCATGCTCTTTCTCTGCCATTTTCATGGAGTGCTCAAAGAAGCAAACATATCCTTCCATGATTCTAGCGGAGAAAGTGACCCATAGAGAATCCCTATGCTTCTGGTGTCATAATGGTGGGGTTTGCAGCGCATTATATTGGGTTATGCAGTTCTGGATTCAAGATATAATGCCTGTCTTTTCTGTTACCAACCGACTACCTTTCCCTGCTTTGGACTTTTCCTGATGGAAACTCTTCCGTCTTCTTCAAATAATGGATGTGTTTTTGTTAATTAGTTTATAAATAGGAGAAAATACATTTTTTCACCTATAAACTACTATAAGTTTTACACTTTATACCATAAACTATTAATTTTGATACATTACACACCCTTTAACTACCAATTTTTGACACTTTGCACCATTTTTCAAATTTTGAGACTAAAATGATGATAATGCCCTTGACCCGTTTGTATATAGTAAAGATATTATTGTCAATTTATTAATTTCTCAAGGGTATTTTTATCAAATGGAGGGTGCAAAGTGTTTAATATTAATAGTTGGAGGGTGTAATGTGTCAAAATTGGTAGTTTATGGTGCAAAGTGTATAACATTGGTAGTTTAAGGATGAAATGTCTTTAAAATAGTAATTTGTGGTGCAATGTATCACTACCAGGTAGTTTGTGGATGAAAAATGTATTTTCTCTTTATAAATAAGAACCAGTTTACGATGGTGAACTGTTCCAATATTTTTTCTATGAACAGTACGTAAGACGTACAGAAACGTATGTTATTTTGTTCCTCTATCTGTTTTCCGCGTCTAGGAAAATGGGTAAAAACTTCTCACTAGTTAGTTTCCATTTCGTTTTTGTCTTTACGTGGTTGTGAACTTCTTTGTCGCTGCATATGTTTCTGCATGTGGGGAGACACCCGATTGTGATCAAAATTAAGCTGAGAACTTGAAGAAAATAATATTTTACTCTCATAACTATTCTAGAGCAATATGCAGTCAACAAGAACATTGTTAGGGGAAGGAACATTACGAGGGACAACCAACTATATTTCAAGACTCTTGGGTCTAAATAATTAGGAAAATGGTCTTCTTACAAGATATATAAATATTTATACACACATATACATACACACACACACATATATATAGTGTACACTACACGTCATTTAGTCCAAAATCCGTTTAATATTAGCTGTGTGGAGCATGTCGTTACATTTTTTCTGTCAGGATTTTGTATTAGCTACTTATATATAATATATAAATATTTATATACACGCACATATACAGAGACAGATATATATATATATTGTGCACTACACGTCATTTAGTCCAAAATCCGTTTAATATTAGGTGTGTGGAGCATGTCGTTACATTATATAATAATATGTAATATCATATGTGTAGCTAGATGATAATCCTTTTATAATATTTTGATAATCCATCATATAGAAATTAATTGTGTGAAGTGACCGGATTGGTAATTAGGACCTCATTAATTATATTAAACCCAGTTGATTCAATCGATAATCAACTTAAAAAAAAAGAATTGATAGCTTGTGTAAACAGTATTCATTTCAGACTCGAACACGTACGTTCTCATGGATGAAATTGGAACATGTTGACCATTTTAATTTATAAGTCGTGACAGCCAAACTTAGCTGGCCTCATGATAAAAACCGATAAAAATTGAATATATATATATCTATACAATTTAGGATTAGATTATTAACTAACTTATTGTTTTTCAATAACTTGCTAAAGGTGAAAAGTAGTTGATTAATTGGAATATAGAAAATTAATTACACTTTCTCTCACATGCGTGTACAGATCGAGTATATATTGTGTTTTTCGAGTTAAAATGATTTTCCCTCCCTAGCAACAAGCTTGATAGATTGCGGCCATCTTGATCATGTATGATTTTTCAAAATCAAATTAACCATGTGGTCAGTAATTAGTTGTCTACTTCCAACGAACTCGACTCGAAGCTGATTAATTCTCATATGGTTACGTGTTTAGGTGAGGGAAGCTTTAGCTCGATGCCGCCCTTTTCTCTCTTTGTTTAGTAACTAGTAAGTGTATCAATTTCTCAAGAGTCGTGTACAAAGGTGGGTCTAATCCATGAACAACAAAAAATCGCCCTCACAATGAGGTAATCACTGATTGACCACATTATGTAGGACTACGCACAAAAAAATTGCCGGCCCTAGCTCAGGGTCGACTCAAACAAAATGGAGGCCTAAGGCAAAATAAATGAATAAGTTTTTTATATAAAATTTAATAAAAAAATATTTAAAATTTCCTGAAAATTATTAAATTTAATATAAAATATTAAAGGCCCCATTAATTATTTTTTATGAGGCCCTCATACATGACATCAAGGCCCCATGACTAGAACAATTAAGAAATTTATAAGGCATTTTTTCTCTTTGAGCAAAGTTCAGAAATATCTAAAAAAAAATTAGGAAGTCTGGAAGAAATATATGTCCACTCATGATAAAAAAATATGAAAATATAGTATTTTGTCTTTTTTTATTAACTCAGTTGTCTTTTTATTTTTGGGTCATTTACAACACAAAAAAATATAAAAAAATATTTTTAATCTTTACGGGGCCTTGCTCAGGGTGAGGCCTTAGGCCACCGCCTAACTTGCCTTACCCTTGAGCCGGCCCTGCCCTAGCTACGCTACCTACACTACAAAAAAATTGACTTTTAGTGACGAAATTCTCGGTACTAAAAGTCTATTTTTAGTGACGAACTAAAAAAGGGTTTTTTGTGACGAAACGTTTGTTCGTCACTAATTTCTTTACTAAAAGTCGTTTCTGTGACGAAATAAAATTTTTGTCACTAAAAGATAATGCTTTGGTGATGAAAAAGTTCGTCACTCCACGATCGATCGGTCGGTATGTTGTGACGAGCAACTCCGTCACAACATGTGAAATCTTTTGGCGACTACTTTAAATCGCCACGCTTAACGATTGATCACTGATTATTCAACGATCGATCGGTGACGAATCGACACATGTTGAAAATTGACGATCGATCGTTGCCTCCTGACGTTTGGAAAATGTGAGTCGTCGATCGATCGTGGAAGAGTAACCGTCATTGTTTTCGAATTCACGATTGATCGTTACAATGAGCGGTCGATCGAACCTTTAAACAAATGGGAGTTTGCCACGTGTAAGACAATAATCGATCGATCGTTGACGCCTAACGTTGGAAAATGCGAATCGTCGATCGATCGTGGAAGCGTAACCGATGCTTTTTCGAATCACGATGGATCGTGAGAATGCGTGATCGATTCTGAAAGCGAATGAGAGTTCGCCACGTGTAAAAAACGCGCGATCGATCATCTAAATGAATACGATCGATCGTATAAAATGATGAAACCGGCGAGCCATTTTTACCGGTTACCTCTCACGAATATTCTCGAATCCTCTCAAACTTCACGAACCATTTCGTTCACCATTGCCTTCCAAAGTACGCGGAATCACTTCCTGTTATCATCTACATTAAAGGTACGTAGTTATATTAATTTTTAAGAGATATTAAGTTGTTTTAAATGAGGTTTTACTTTACGTTTTTTTAAATTTGTTATATCTTTCATTTAGGTCCTTAAATTGTATTATTTTCGTGTTAATGTATATTTTTGGCGTTTAGGATTGTTTAGGGATCATTTGGGGCTGATTTTGAGCGTCTTTTGGTTTTTTCGTAATCTGTGTATTTTTGTATAAACACCAATTGATCGCTTTTAACTGCGATTGATTGTGTTGTAGACGGTGAGTCAAACGATACTGTATGTACCGATGAATCGGTAATTGAAACCGTGAGTTTCAAATTTAATAACGATCGATCACTGTAATGAACGATTGATCGTCTATGTTACTGATGGATCGCGTTTAACCGCGATTGATCGTTGTAGACGGTGAGGCGAACGATTGATCGTCTAAAGTAGACGATCAATCACTTTTTGTAATTTAGAGACCGATCTTGTATGTACCGATGAATCGGTAATTGAAACGGTGAGTTTCAAATTTAATGACGATTGATCACTATATGTGACGATCGATCGTTAGTTGATGCTGTACTTTTAAAACCCCAAAAGTACATCATTTTGTGGCGTTGGATCACCATTTTGTTGTATCTTTTTAATATTTTAATTACATTATTGTGATTATTTATTAACGCACTACAACTTTAGCACGCTCAACTAGGGCAGGGACTGGATCGTCGTCCAACGTTCAGGAGCCTGCTGATTCATTGATGGCTGTAGAGAGGCGGATGGAGTACTTGAGGGGGCGGCCGGTAGCCAAAGAGCGTCCAGTGGCGCTATCTGATTTTGACAATTTGTTGTACGAGGAGCACACCCTATTCCAGTTGTTCGAGTACCAGAGATTCCTTCACCAGCTATCGTGGGTGGATGGTTTCTGTGTCGACTTCCTCGTGCACGAATTTTTTTGTGCGCTTATCTCGGTAGCAAGAGCACCTGAGGTGCAGATGGAGGTGAGAGGAGTACAGTTCATGTTCTCGGCAGACATCATTTCCGATTTCCTGTACTTCCCTCGGCCTAGTTCCCCCAGCTTCCCAGCGGTTCCTTTGACGGATGAGCAGAGGACATCAGAGCAGGACTTATGGACGCTGATGACGGGGAAGACCTCTGCAGTGGTTGACAGCATAATCAAGCAGAGTGAGTTCTGTGTGTTTTAGCGGATTTGGCACCTTATCTGGACAACGAACGTCGATGGCAAAACTCATTCTACCGAGTGCACATTCCCGAGAGCTCAGTGCATCCTCTTACTGGGTTAGCAGACGTCGATAAATTTTCCACTGTACATGTTCGAGCTGATTATGGATGAGGCTTGGGGAATTAAGGAATATAGTCTCCCATACGACGCGTTTCTAACTCAGTTCCTCATTTCAATGGGTGTTATGATCACTGCTGAGGATACTCGTAAGAGGGTTAAGAGCGCGCTGAACAAGTTCACTTTATCCTGGAGCAGGGGGCAGGAGGGGGCATTGACTCGACGGTTTGCTCGTAGAGCAGCAACGACCGCAGAGGGGGCAACACGACCTTCTACATCAGCGTCAGAGGTACCTCTCGAGCCGAGAGCACCTGCAGTGCCCCCTCCCTGGGTGGCCCAGCTATTTTCGGACCTCGACATCCGTGTCAGTTCGACTGTGAAGGCCGCTCTACAACCTCTTGAGAGGCAGGTGCAGTCGTTGGAGGAGGAGGTGAAAGATCTCCGGTCCGCCTTCATTGGGGAGTGCACTGTGACAATGCTACGCAACAAGTTGGTCGTGGCTCATATGTCAGACGTAAGTGAGCAGCTGGAAGAAATTAAGTAGACTCTAGATGATTTCAAGACGGAGGCAGAGGCACCTATTATTCCCGAAGATATTCCTGATGACTTAGACACTTTCTGCGATGATATTGCACGTTGATGTATTTTTATTTTGTTTTTTTATCTATTTCAGACATACATTTAGATTTCTGGTTTTAGTTATATATTTGAGACATTTGTGTTTATCTGTGAAAATGTAGTAACTTTGATTACATTTTAATTGTTTTTTTATTTGTATATCATGACATATACAGTTATATACGTAAAATGACCAATATACCCTTTGGTCGGCAAAAGTAACGAAATAAGTAGTCGATCAAATAAGTAATATAAGAATTTAATAATGTGACCAATATTACTATTTATTAATTATATAATGTGAGTTTAAATAATTAGAAATATAAAAATATATAAGTTGTGACCAATATTATTATTTATGTAATAAGATGACATTAGTAGAAATTTAATTTTAATAATTAAGTCATTTGTTAGGGTGAATTCTGTTTTTTGATAATTAGGATACCGATCGATCGTGTCTAAAGGATACCGATGGATCGTTAGAATGAAATGCATGCGTCGTCGTTTTATACAGAAGTGACAATCGATCGTGCTTTTTGAGACGATCCATCGACGCAACACGTTGCGTAATGGGTCAATTACCGATCGATCGTGTGTTAAGGTGTCGTTTAATATTTGCTACCGATGGATCGTTTGTATGTCATGCATGCGTCGTCTTTTTGGTCATCTGTACCGATTGATCGCTACTTATATCGATCGATCGTTATATTTTATCTTCATTTTATTGAATAATATGAGTTTAAATGATTATAATTATAAAAATATATATTAATAAAGTATGTTATAATGTATTTAGATTACATAATAATATATCACGTACATATAATTCGTATTTAGGAAAGCATGTATAAGTTGTACATGTTGCATTATAGATGGGGAGTGCACTTGTTAGTATGACTTAAGTATTAAGATGTTAGAAACTAGTGACATAACGCTTATTTAACACGTGATTACAAGTCATAAGAATGAATTATGTATTAAGATGACATTATTAGTAATTTAATTTTAATAATTAAGTCATATGTTAGGGTAAAATCTGGTTTTTTTATAATTAGGTCCACGATCGATCGCGTAGTAATGCGATCGATAGGTCCATAACGGTGTCGTTTAATATTTCGCTACGGATGGATCGTTAGTTTGTAATGCATGCGTCGTCGTTTTATACAGACAGTACGATCGATCGCTCATTTTACACGATCCATCGGTGAAATTTGAGCGGGATTTTCATGCTGACGAGATGATCGATCGATGTATAACAATGTCATTTAATATTTTCCTAATGATGGATCGTTAGTTTGTAATGCATGCGTCGTCGTATTATACTTAGAGGACTATCGATCGCTCAATTTTACACGATCCATCGGTGAAATTTGAGCGAGATTTTTTTATGCTGACAAGGTGATCGATCGGACTCTACACCGATCGATCGACGTATATCGAGCTTAAAATGCGAGAATGCACAAAGGCCGTGGGTGAAAGACAAAAATACACCCACGGCAAGGAGAAGAGGAGAGTCGCGGAAGCTCCCTACTTGGCCCGAAAAATTTGCCCAAAACACTGTCCTTTTAGTTGTGAGAGTTTTTAGAAGTGCTTAAGGTTAAACCCAAGTTCAATTTCATTGGTTTTTTAACCGGGTGAATATTGGAAAATTTGGGCGACATTTGTGAGATTTTGGTGTGAAATTGGTTCGTTTTGGTCTACATTTCGTGCAAGAGGTAATAGAATCAACATAAACTACGATTTATGAATGATTTGATTAATTATTTGATGTTTTTAATATTTGTCCATTTGTGGGTATTGTGCAATGGATTTGTGATGATTAGAGCTTACTAGAGTATTATTAATATGTATATTAGAATTAGAATTGCATTTGGATGATTTGTGAGTGTTTTGGGCTTGGATTTGAGTGTGGGGATGCCTGAAAAGTTGTGTTTTTTATTTGGGTTTGGCACGATCGATCGCCTGTTTATGAAGATTGATCGCCTGTTTGATGGTGGTATTGCCGAATGATCGTCTATGTGATGACGATGGATCGTTCGTTCGTTGGAGGTTCGGCGATCGATCGTCTATTTTTAGACGATCAATCGGTATTGAACACCAATCGATCGTCTATAGTAACGTTCGATCGCGTGTTTTGGTCAGATCACTGCATTATGATTTATGCCATGCAATACTTGCGGGGAAATACAGTGTATTTGTTTAAGTGTCATTGGTGGGACGTCGGAGATCATCGTGGAAATCGTATCGATGAGAATTTTAAGAGCATAAACACTTCCCGACGATGGTACTTAGAAGATCCATTTGTTTTGGCTAATCAAGCAAGTTAAGTGTTTTATCTATTTGATAATCTACATGGACCTACATGGCGAGTCGTGCAGAAGTTGTAGTGCAGAAATGCATATGACATTCCCGGACCAGATCCGGATGGTGAAGTTGACGTAAACGTTGAATCGAGAGCAACCATCGTGAATGAAGCATATCAAGAGGACGATGTCATTGACCTGTTTATAGACTTCTGACAATTTAACCTTAATCCACTACGGATGAATGACGTTGTGCCAAATGTTATCGAAGCTTCTGAGGCAATTGATCGGCGGAAAAAAAGACGTATAGATAGTAATGATGTTTCGGAGGGGGATGAATCAGAAATTGAAGAAAATAGTGAAGAAAGTGCTAAGGAAGATTCGTTCGAAAGTGATAGCGATTCTACTGAGAATGAGGCATCAGACGATAACCTGCAAGAACCGGATTCTGATTAATAAATTCCTTCAAGTATATTTTCTTTTTAACCATCATGTTTGCTTAACAGTTTTTACTGTTACTATTTCTTTTACAATATCTTTATTGTTTATTTTGTTATGTCACAGCTTGTACGGTGAAATGAAGCGTGGACGAGAATTTCCTTCAGTTACTTCTGGACGGTTGCATAGTCCAGTTAGTCCGGTTAGTATGAGTCCGATCCCGAGCCCTACCCTAAGCGCTCCAACACCGAGAGCGAATGAAGCCTTGAGTCAAAGCACGCCAGCTTGTCCTAGTAGTTGTGCATGTAAGAAATTATTCTAATGAATATTTCAATTTTTTTAAGTTAACTAACCGACTTTGTTAATTTAATTTTATGTAGCGACATCAACTTCTAAGCGTGGGCGAGGTAGGACGCGTGGGGTCAGCTTGGAGAAGAGTCTTGGGTTTAGGTCCAGTTCCGAGAAACTATCTGTCCATATCCCGGATGGAGAGTGTGGAAGAGTGTCTTCCATTGCTGCCACTTTATCGACGAAGATTGGAATGTTGGTCCGAGGGCTGATTCCAATCTCCATTAACAAGTGGGTCGACGTTCCTTCAGAAGTGAAGGAGTACATTATGGATCAGGTGCTGGTACGATTAAATTCGTAAACATAGAATTTTTGTATAAGCATATCGTTACACTTGTTAATATTGTATGTTTTCGTACTTATGTAAGACCACTTCGACCTTGACTACAACCATCAGGAGGACGTGAGGACGGTGATCGAGACTATGATGATGGCACTTCGAACGCACCACAACCGATTGCATGCGTATTTCAAGAAGTTAAAAAAGTAAAGAGGCTGCGTTGCTGAAGCCGCACCCTGATACCACGGAAGAAAAGTGGAAGAAGTTATGCGATCTGTTCACCAGCGAACCATTTTTGGTACGTGATTAAAGAAACCCGTTGCCTAAATTGATTTGATATTTAATTTCTTAAAATATCGCAGAAACGAAGTGAGCAAAATAAGAAGAATAGATCAAAGTTGACTGTGAACCACGCTGCTGGTTCACGTTCCTTCCAGCGCACACGAGCTTGCATGGTTAGTTAAGAACTAAATTTTAGATTTTATTGATATTTTTCGTCAATAACTTTATACTATTGCCATGTAAAAAACTCAAGAAGCGGCGATATCTATCCTGCAGAGCTGTATAAAAAGAATTATACAAACAAAGATGGGATTTGGACCTCAGAAGGAGCGAGAGAAATTTATGTAAGTCGATTTCATTTTAATCTAGTTTATGTAATTTATGTATATTTATCTACTTTAATGTTTCTGGTAATTATTACCATTTTTTCAAGAACGGATGGATGCCTTCCAGCACCAGTGTGATTTAGAAGGAAAGACTTACACCGAAATTGATGTATATTCTGAGATATTGGGCAAGAAGTCGGGATATATTCAGGGATTAGGACGCGCGGTTAAGCCTCCACCTTCATCAACTTTGACTACACAATCTTCTGATCTACAGCACCAGCTAGCAAAGGCAATGGATGAGATAGAAGCGATGAGAGCTGCTAGAGAAAAAGACTTGCAAGAATTTGCGAAGAAACAAGCTGAGATGGAGGTCACGCTGAGGGACCACCTTGAGGAGCAGCGGGTGGAGCAAGAGCGCATCCGGTTGGAGCAGGAGAAGCGCATGAAAATGGAGCAAGAGCGCATGTGAGTGGAATATGAGGAGCGTATGCAAAAGGAACAAGAGCGCATGCGAAAGAACCAAGAGCAGTTACGGGCAGAAATATCGAAGAAGCTAGAAAAGAAAATGTCATCTGTATTGGAGAAGAAAATGAACGACATGTCAAAGCGATTATTCAGCCAGTTTGGAGGTTCGAAAAGGTAGATGCATCTATGTTGTAATAGTTTTGTGATTATGTATTATTACAATGTTATTTTCGATTTAATTGCGGATTACTATTTCTTACCATTAATGTGCATTAATATGAGTATTGTATTTTTATTATACTACAATCTGTTATATAATTTTTTTATTATTATTGTTTTTCAAAAATCCAAATTATGTTTCAACCATTCGATCGGTAGTTAAACGTCCAGCTATTAATATATCGTCAATATTCAAAATATTAAATGCCGATCGATCAGTAAAGTCATCGATCGATCGTCAATATTAAAAATATTAAATGCGGATCGATCAGTAAATTCAACGATCGATCGTGACAATTATACTGATCGATCAGTGACGTAGTCAGTGATCAATCGCTTTAATCACCGACCGATCGACTTTTGTTAAGACGATCGATCACTAATAAATTACAATTGATCGTCATTACTATAGCGATCGATCGTCTATTTCTTACAATTCCATCGGTAAAAATTGCTGATCAATCGCCAATAATTAACCGATCGATCGTGTAACCGATCTAGCACAAATTCACCGATCGACCGTTTATACCGATCAATCGCTAGTTCAACCGATCCATCACTAAGCCAATTCCGATCGATCGTCAATTGTTATGATCGATCGCTATATTTAGTGACGGAAAAAAATCTGTCACTAAAAACTTTTCGTGACGAAATTCGGGTTTCGTCACGAAATACATTTTGTGACGCTCTTACACTGACGAAGCTGGTGACAAAAAAATTTCGTCACTAATACTTTTAGTGACAAAAAGTTTTGTCACTAAAAGTCATTTTTTTGTAGTGCTAGTCTAGATGAAAATAAAACATGAATTAGGTTAAAATGCCAACAAATTAACTTCATCAGTTCAACTAGTTATATGCATATAATTGGCAGCATCCAGTCGAACTTTGATAAACTTGTTAATTAATAATTGACTTCTGTTTTGGACACTCCACATGAATTTGAGCGTAATTTCAATCTGCTAATTAATTGGCCTATCGATGGATCTTGATCAAGCGTTGGTAAGCCTAACTTAGGAACCTAAATTATTGTAAAGATCACTGAGATGAAGTAATACGAACACAAAAACTTATGTTATTTATGGTTTCTTCTAAACTGTTGCAATTTTAAGTCAGACTATGATTTTTAGCACACAGATTAATTAGGTGTGAGGCGCGGATCACTACAAGAAAACAAACTTTGGGTGACAAAAATATTTGTCACCCAAAGTCCCAGTTCGTCACCTATTGTTTTAAGTGACAAAACCGGTTTGTCACCTAAAGCCTGTTAGGCAAAGTTTTAGGTGACGATTTTTGCATTTTGAGTGCCATTGGTTGTGGTAGGGGATGGTAATTCATTCCTATCCCTAAGCGAAGGACCCGACACTGCTAGCGTTATCCGAACTTCGTGTAATTCTTAAACTGGGGCTACGACTACTAAATGAATGCTTGACATAATAGCAAGAACCGTTCGGATGTAACAAAATGTCCGAACAATACATATAACCGTTCGGACGGGCTATATGACGTTCGGACTGCGATTGTCGAACAAGACAGTTCTTCGCCGCACAAATTCTATTTTCACCACAAATTCATGCCAAAATAACCCCAAATCATAAACACTTCAATATAAACACATCGCAGCCAACCCCAAACTCCATTGCTATCATTTTATACCCTAAAAATTGAAAAAACACATCCTTTGATATCCTAAAATCTATGTTTTTCATACTAAAACAAAAGAAATTTTAAAACTCACTAACCTCAAATGAAATCCCATACGAAATCTCAAATGAATTGCTCCTTTCACACCCTTTTCAATGAGATTGACGTCCAAAATCAGCTCCTCTTTTCTCCTCTTGCTCAAATCTCTCAAATGTTCTAATTTTTTTACATTTTGGCTTTACTGTCTGCGATTTCCCGTCCTTTAAACAAATACAAGTCGTTCAGACGCTTTTAATGTAGTTTGGATGCCTACGTGTATAATTTTGTGTGAGAATCATTGTGGCCTAAAATTTCACACAATCGGAACGATATCAAACCAACCGTTCGAACTGAATCTTTAATTTCAAGCGTCCCGACCATATAAAATAGTGTTTGGATGATTTGTTTTACATAATACGACACTGTTCGAGCTTACAGTAAACAGTGCAGACGAGAACCTTAACGTCCAAACGATTATTGAAGTTTTTTTTTTGTTTTCATTTATTTAAAAAAATTTATACAATGAAATATATTAGCAAGTTTTAAATAGCCAAAGTTAGTTAATAATATAAACAACCTTCAGTGTGTTAAGTTCAAAATATAATATTTGTTTGAATGAGTGTACCGAAATTAGAAATGTAACATTAATTAAAATATTAGAAATAACATAAATATATCAAATATCATCAAAACATTAAATGAACAAAATAACATCAATAAATACCAATACATGTCCACAAAACATAATATAAAAGTAAAATGTCCTCAAAACATAATAAAAAAATAAATGTACAAATAAAACAAAACTAATAGATGTCCACGAAGTAGCTAGACTACTGCTCATCATCATCATTATCATCAGTGAGTTTCAGAACCTGACGGACTTGGCAAAGGTGCTCCTTTATCAGCACGACCCGCTCACTCAAGGGAAAGAGCTCTACACCTGTTGTCACGCCTTTCAGGACCTCCTTAAGTATAAAGACCTCCTTCCTCCACCAAATAAATAATCATACCGAACAAAAAACACAATCATAATGTCTAATACAAGCAGTAAATGGTCCTTCAAACGATAAATAAATAATAATCATAAATCATAAACAAGAGAGTATTCCAATTCACGACCTGCCTTTGACTCATCAATATCTTGTCCGAGGGCATCATGAACATGCGCCAAACTTCGTTAAAAAAGCGTTTTCCCAAGCTGGTCGCTCTGTTTGTCCCCCTGACATTGGTGACACTTCTCCTGGAGCGTTCCATCATTAACCTAGCAAAACTGTTCGAACATAAGCATAAACCGTTCGCATGAACGTCAAATTGCGTCGTTTAAATTTTCGGACGTCCGCATATAACAATACCGTCCGAACCATACGTAAAGGGTTCGGACGGTGTACCGTCCGGACTGTATTTATTGGTCTGAACGGTATGGATGTCACGGGTCTTAAGTTTTGTAACGTGTAACCACACGATTTGTTGAAGAAGCGCTCATAACTGTGTGAGCCTTTTTATTACTGTCCGAGCTCGGTTATTTTTTTTCGTTGGAACGCGGTTTGTAACGTCCAGACTGCATTTTGTGTTCATGACGATTTTTAATTTGTCACTATATTCTGACGATAATGATTCGTTTGGACTTTGTATAAAACGCGTCCGGACGACATTGTAAAAATTGTGACGATTCTAATGGTCACTCAGTTACGACGATTTGGAATTTGTCACCCTGCTTAGAGTCCGAACAGATTTCTTGTTCGTCTGGACGCGATTTTGTTTTTGTGACGATTTTTATAATCACTCATTCGCGATGCGTGTATGTCGTCACACCAGAAATACGTCTGAACGTGTTTTTGACAGGTCCATACCGTTTTGGCGTTCCTGGATGGTTTTGGGTGACAAAATTAATATTTTGTCATGGAAGGTTTACTTTAGGGGACAAAATGTGGTTTGACACTCACAATTTTGTTACCTAAAAATATATTTCTTGTAGTGGATGTGTACGAGGGAAATATATTCCTTGTATTACTTAAAAGGACAGCCATAATATTCTGATAATAATATGACATAAATTAAGCACGCTAATCTCCTTCGAAGTCTAGACAAATGCATAGGACTTCAATTCCCCACTAGATTCTAAGACAAAAAAATGCTAATTATTTGGAACAAAATTGTGCCATCACAAAAGGCTGTTCCATCACACACCTAACCTTTCGAACGATCACAACAGGAAATTTGACTTTTTGGGATGCCGAAAAATAGGTCCCAAAAAGTGCTCGTTCGAGACGGATTATGCGATCCGTCTCCAAAGATGTGACTAGCTAATTTTTTTGGATGAAAAATTAATCCGTCCGAAAAACTATATTTTTCGTGACAAAATTGCTGGTCGCCAAATTTTTTTGACCTTTTGGGACGGTTGTGTCGGTCCTAGCATTACCGTTCAAACGCTTAGTACTTACCATTATAATGAGGTTTGAATGAAAATATAAACAAAAAGCGTGAAAATTCCCTCTTCTTTTTTCCGTTTGAACGCTTTTAAATAACGCTTGAACATGTATTACTTACCGTTGAACGGGGTTTGAATGAACCTAAAAAAATAAGTGCCAAAATTGCTCTATTTTTATGTTGGAATAATTTTAAATACCGCTCGAACGCCTCATGTGAAATCAAAATAAAATAAAGGAAACCTTCAAAGAAGAAGAAGAATATAAGGAAGGGGGAGCTCACTGTTAGAGGATCTTGAAATTCAACACATTCTTTTGTCTTAGGTACTATTTGAATATTGAGTTTTGTAAGTTTGTGATACTTGTAAGAATAAAACAAGGGTCTTCGAAAGGATAACGATTTGAAGACGTGTATATGACTTCATCTATATCTACTACAAGTGTTACCTCAATGTTACACGATAACTATATTGCATTATATTTTGATGATAGCAAACCATATAATATCTTTTCAAGAGCTTTTTAAAGTGTAAAATATTTTTGTTCTTGAAATATTTTTTGACATTGTGAATCATTATGATTAATGTTCAAATTCATGTTATTCTATTTTTTTTATTAAGGCTAATTTGAGTATATATTCATATGGAAGATATATCTAAAAGCTCAAAGGATTCATATTAAAGGTATATGTTAATATATAGTAGCTCTAGTAGGAGCATATCTCAGTCGGGCATGACCCACTCCATTATCTCTCGCGTTTGGAAAAAAAAGCTAGGACAAAAATCGAGATTTAAAAAAATTGGACAACTCATAAATCACATTACTAGGGATATAACGGGGAGAAAAAAATGCTCAAACTCACGTGAGTGTCAAAGTGAAACCTTGAAACAGTTGACTACATACTGAAAAAGTCAAGCTCAGAAGGTCAAAGTCAACCTTAAAGTCACTGAAAGTCAAAGTCGGGATATGAGTCGACTACACAGGCCGAAGAAGTCGACTCATACTCTTCAACAAGAAGAAGAAAATGCAAATCTGGCGAGGAGTCGACTACCTCAGCAGGAGAATTTTCGGACAACTTAGAATTTAAACTTTCAAATGGCTAGTTTTGCATTTAATGTTTCCTAATTGCTATCCGAGTATAAAAGAAGAAAAGGAAGAACATTCAAGTAAACTTGTATAGTTGATTTGAAAATCTCTCTTGAAGCCAAGTTCTCTCACTTTTATCTTGAAAATATTCCTTCTTGGGTTGATGTGAGCTCTTAAAGGAAAAAATCTCTCTCCATCATTATTGTACCACATTTCTATATTCGGCTACTCTAGAATCATTTATTGTAAGCTGTAACTCTCTATTTCTTCCGAAGGTTCTCAAGTACCAAAAATTTAGAGATTTGTGAGTGTTGGAAAGGACACTTGTAACTAATTGTGGAGTTGGGGGAAACTTTGGTGAGGATAGCCTTGATTTAGGTTGTGAGTGCTGCTCCTTTTCAATAACATTTTCACTATACCATTGAACAATGATTTTTTTTTTTGTGATCTTGGAAGGAACTTAAATATTTTGGATGCAAATGAGATTTGATTAGTTTAGGTAGCAAAGACATTGGTAAAACAAGTCTTAGATAGGTTCCTATTGTAATCGTATGAACTTCGAGTCTCTATGAGAGATCCATATACCATTTCAATGCCTGAACAATTAGATCTAATCTCAGGGTCAGGTGTTGATAAGCACATTGAACTATCCATTTGGGTGAGAGCCCTTACAGTCTAGGCACAACGACACAATTATGAGGGATGCGTGTGTAAAATTTTAATTGTTGGACGAATCGTTATCACTATTTCAATTGACTGATATTATCGAGATATCAATACTGTAGATAACCAAAACACATTTTCTCAATCACTCACTAAACTCTTTCAAAATAATCCCATATATCCTTCACAGAATCCATTTTTGATCTTGTGCGATAGATTTAAGTGATTTAAACTCACCCTTGGGTGCAGAATCACAGATTTTGGTGTTTTATCTAAAATCGCCAATTTTTTTCTTTTAAAACCATGAACCCCTAATTTTTCTCAAATCCTTCAAATTTCTCGATGTATTGCGCCAAGACTACTGCTAAGAGGAGCAAGACACCATCATGTGGCACTGAGGATGATTGTCAAAGAAGAAGCCTTCAAGGTGAGGAAATTTTCAATTTTCAAGATTTTGAGTGCTCCTTCAAAATTTCTCAAGATTTTGTAAAAAGAATGTGATGAAGGAATGGAAGGTAAAATGTAATAACCTAAACCTAGCAGTAGAAGATTTTTTTCAATTTCGAGGTTGAAATTTGCTTTTGAACCTAGACTAAGGTAACCAAAATTTGTCTAACTATTCTTTGCTAATATGAATTTCAAGTCAAATACATGGGAATTAACCATTGAGAGCTATGTTAGGAGTTGAAACATCATGCTAGATGATGAGGCCCTAGATAGAGTTTTGGGAATATCTTGTAAATTGATAGTTATGAGTTTGAGACACAAGGAAAAATGCAAGCAAAACAATTGTCGTTCTCAAATAATTTTTTCCATTTTCTTTTCACTTTCAATATCCAACCCATAGGTGAGCCCTAGAAGGAGGTGACGTTGATGGATATTTACATCATTAAGCACCTCATCTCCCACTAGAAAATTAACTTACATCATATCATGCTTATGCATATCATCAATGTATTTGTTTTTTTGGCTGTGTAAAAAAGAGTGGAAAGGGGCGACTAGTGTAGCCAACTCCTCCTGAGCGTGACCATAGGAACTCCCACTCATTGTTAAATGTTTGGATTGAGCCATAGCTACCTACCATGGGAAGGGAAGACCGTCACCACAACCCCACTAGCATGCAAGTGATAATGGAGGGGTTTGATCCAAGGATCTCCCACCCACATCCTCTCTTGAGTGCCTTATTTTAGACCCCCTTACCATTTGGGTTACCATGCTAGCGGTTATCATCAATGTATTTGAGCACAAAAGAACCTATCCTATTACTTATCTTTCACCAAAGTATTTCAAGCCTTAGCATTCCACTCTCCCGACTTTGAAATGAAAGGCTCTAGTATATATGACATCTTTTAGTTCAATCTGCTTAAGAAAATCGGGTATAGAAAAACTCTATAAGTGAGTAGGTCCCTAAGGGTGAGATGAGTTACATGTTTTGAGAGCCTCCAATTGGAGACATCATACCTTATTTGAGAGTCACTCTAGGAGTAGCAGAGGAGCTCCTTTGAGCCATTTTGGTACGTGCTCTCCCAACATATTTTAGCTCCATAGACACCACCACGTCAGTAATTTATTTATGTTTCAATAATTTGATTGTGTTTCGAGGTGTTTTTGTTTCATTGTATTTTAAACTTTGTGTTGCTTTTGATGTGACAAAGAGGGCGAAGTTGATATGTTTTGGAATTCCTCTTGTTACGTGATCCTGTATTTAGAAAATTATGTGTTATGTTATGTATTGAGTCACATTGTTACCTTTTTCATGTGATGATTATATACATTCATTTGATGATATTATGAATTCCATTTTGAGATTTACTCATTTGACTCTCATTATTGAATTCTATATTTCATTTTCTGAATCCTTGAAATTTAATAAATACTAATGAGTTATTACAATATATTTTAGCTGGTTTGATTTCACTTTTAAATCATATGAAATCTATTTCTAATATTTTATCCATATTTTTCAAATGTAAATATGTTTGAAAATTAACTCCTACTCCTTCAAAGTAATATATGTTGAGTTTATTTTAAAAATAGAAGACCAAAAGTTCTTAGAAAACAAGTTTGACACAACTGGACTAGCTTTTGGTCTTTCTAGATGAAGTTCTAATTGACCCAATTTTAAAGTCCAAATTTCTGTTGCTATCAGTTTTAACAGGATGAACATTAGTCGCACTGGTTGAATATGTTACAAATTGTGGCTCTCTCGAATTTAACTTGATGAACACCAGTCGCACTAGTAGTTCAAAAGTGTACATCTGGATTGAGTAATTGGGTAAAGAGCTAGCAGTAACGCAATTTTTTTTTAAATTTGTGAAAATGACTATTTTTTTTATTTGAGTTTTTATAAGAAACCTTTTTTTGGATGTTTTTATGCTTCATAAATCTTCCTACATTGTTCACAATCTTCTAGAAAGCCTTGAATCTAAAATTTTATCAAATGTTTTAAGCTTATATACTGTACCTACACCTTGAACCCTTCCGAGATAGTGATTTAATTGTATTTATTTGCTTTAAAAGAATGTATTCTCTTGTAATCTTCCTCCCTTTGTTGGAAAGGAGAGTGTGGATTACTCTTGGTTACTTTAGTGAGAGTTTGCACCAAAATGTTTGAAGCTTGGAGCTGGTGTTGTCAAGTTTGGTTGTAAAAGCCTTTTCCTTGGCCTTAGGGTAGCTTAATACAAATCCTCAAGGTCCAGGGATGAGCTTGAGGGATGGACGTAGGCAAAGTTGTCGAACCTTCTAAAAAATTAAGTTTTGGCTATCTTTAATCCTACTATTACATTTAGCATTTAATTTGGATTGTAAACTTGATTTTTGTGTAGCTTATTTCAAAACAGTTTTTAATTTAATTAATTCTCCCCTCTTGAGTTGCCTTAATCATTGAATTTCAACACATTTGTAAAATTTAGATTGATTTATTGTGAATCTACCACTCATCCCAAAAGCTTAAGCTGATAAGAAGAGGAAGATTTTATTATTTTAATTACATTCTGTAACACTCCCCCTCACAAATGAGTCGGACTCTCTTTTAATTGGAAAGCCCAACCATGTGTAATATCTGATTGAAATTGAGGTTGAGTGTGGAGTCAGATCTCGAATCTACGACCATGTGAATTTATCACTCATCCCAAAAGCGCAAGTTGATAGGAAGATTAAGATTTATTATTTTAATTATATTCTATAATGTGTACCTAGTATAATAAAGAAGGTTACCAAATTGGTGTACAAGATCACTTTGGTGGTAGAATATTTGGGTCTAGAGAGGATCAATTCTCACCTAGCCACTTTCACGTTTAAGGGTTCTAAGATCCAACTTGTTTTTTATTTGACGTGCCTGACTTGGAATGAGCTTATGGCAACAGTTGAAAATTCATCTCTTCTCGACTATGGTAGGTGGGAATCCAATAGAAATTTGTGTTTTTGCAAATAAGTGTTAGGAGGGCTATGAAATTTAGCGCTAAGGAGATGAAGAGAAGATAATGTGTGCAACCTAAACATAAAATTAGTGTTTTTGGCAGATCCATCTTAATAGTGTCTTTTTGTTATTGGCAAAATTTCGTGTCAAAATATGTCCCAATTGAGTTGTAATTTGTTAGACTTGTTTGGTTGAAGTGTTCAAGAGATTAAAGAAGTTTTTCAAGCAACTTCCGACAGTTTTAATAAAAGCCCTACTTGTAAGCAACATCCGACGGTTGTAAAAAAACCGTACCTTTCAGAGCCCTATATATGAAAAAAACTTAAAGGTTCTCTCATGGGTCTCATTGAGTTGTTGGAGGCAGCCTAAAACCCTAGAGAGGATATTCTTGAGTTTTTAGAGCCTTCATTTGATAGAGAAAAACTCTCAGAGATTTAGAACCTCAATTGACTAGTTTTATCTCATATTCAATCACCTTTATGAAGCCTTCTGAGTGTTGAAGTATTGTTGAAGAATAAGGTTGTTCATGGAGAATCCATAAGAAGAACCTTAGAGGTCTGAGGTGATTGCTGCACGGAGCGTGTCTAAGCAGGGCTGCTTGGATTATTATATTAGGATTGTCAGAGCCAGCAACTGAGGTTGCCAAGGTTTGAATCACTATTTGTAAGAATTTATTCTTAGTAGATTTCAGGTGACTGCTAGCCCAGAGTGATTTTTCCTTTGAATGATATTTCAAAAGTTTTTCACTTCGTCACCAAATCCTTGTTCCTTTGTGTGATTAAATTTTGTTTTAATTTTTTGCTGCTTATTTATTGATTGAGTTGATTATTATGCATATCCAGGTTGAACAATTTTAGAGTATGTTTTAAAATTGTTATTGATTTTTTAATTAGAGGGAAAACACATATTCACCCCCTCTAGGTGTTAATAGGGTCTAAACTGGATTTTTTCACTTCTTAGAGGTGCGATTATGTAAACATTATCTTAGTTGATGATAATTTAATGGTTATATATTTAAGAGGATGTGATGTGATTTTTTTCATACAGCTTATAAATAAATTTTTTTGCATTATTATCGCATGTGGGAATCCTCAGATCCGGTCAATATTTGGTTGTCCTATGAGACATTTCAGGATCAAGGAGTTGATTGGTTGTAATTTGTACGTTGGATTTTGGATTGTAATTCTGTATCTACTACAAGCAACCTACATACCTCTTTTTAACACATCTCATGTCTCTTGCTGAATCTGTTAGTCACTCATAACTCAACTAGTCATTCGAGTAATTAGAGCATGCCATGCAAAATCTCTTGAATAAAATGAACTTTTAAAACAACAAACCAAGTTGTTTCAATTGGCCGGGTAAATTTTTTCAGACAAGATATCAAGTAGAGCTCTATTTAGATCCACCAATGAACAATTTACTTGAGTTCAGCTAACTAATTAACAAACAAACTGCATGAGTTAAGAGGAACTAAATCCATATAAACCAAAGTATTATTTTCTTTCTGATAATGATTTGGTAAAAGAATTTTCTATACTGTGTTATTTGAGATTCTTTTCTGGTAATTTTGATTGACTTTCTTAGTCGTTGCATTTAATTAGTTTAGTTATTCTATATATGATTTATTAATTGTGATAATTATTTTCATTTTTACTTTATTTTCTCATATTTTATCTTGTTTAATTTGTAGCGTTTAGCTGGCACTAGCATTTTCTCATATTAAGTTATTATTTCACAAGTTATTTATTTGTATACATGCACGGGTTCTAAAGCTCTATAACCTAAGATTTTGGCTAGATATATTTTTAAAATTTAAATTGATTTGTCGATAGTTAATATGTACTCACTATCATAAAGAAGGATACCGAATGAGGGTAGATATGATCACTTCGATCGTGGTGTGCTAGAATATTTATGTCCAGAGAGGATCGATTCTTACCAGGCCGCCATCTTCAAGTGCACGGGTGATTTTCCATCGCGAAGAGTTCATAATCCATCGCTTGTTGGGGGTGCTATGTGGGGATTTAATGGAAATTTGTGTTTTCTGCAAGAGATATTGTTTGGATGGCGATGAAATTGAGCGCTACAGAGATATATAGAGATGACCTTCAAAAATTAGTTTCTAAAATTACCCAAGAGAGGCCGATCGATCATGTAATTTACCAGAAAAAAGAACCGGCATAAACTTTTAGAAAGACAAATTAATCTTCTTAGCTTGGATCTACTTTGTACTTTAGACACTGGTTTCTCGTTTTTCTTTTTTCTCTTTCTGTACTTTTCTTCCAATAAACCGTAAAGTCCCCGTTTAGCAGGAATTAACTTCAATGAGGATTGCAGCGTACGTACTGCAAGACAAAGAAAATACACTACAATAGTTTTCACCTTCAGTTGTTGAAGATAGGAATTTCGTCGCTGAAAGCCATCAGCGACGAAATTTCATGGCAGCACAAAAAAGTCATATTCAGCGGCAAAACTCGTTTTGTCTCTAAAACTTTGACTTTCAATGATGAAAACGTTCGCCATAGATGGGTGATATTTTTGTAGCTGAAGGCTATTTTTTTCATTGAAAGTTAATTGTCAACCACAAAGTTGCACTTTTAAGGACGACATTGTCGTCGCTAATTCTTGTTTGAACAATATTAACCGTTCGAATGAACTTATTTGTGACGAAAATTCTTGTCGCAATTACCTTTGACATAGTCAACGATGATCTTGTAATTCGTTGCAAATACGTTAGTTCGAATAGTTAATATTGTTCGAATGAGAATTATTGACCATATTGACAACGAAAGAATTTCGTAACTGATAATTATTTTGGTTCGAACAGTGAGTGTTGTTCGAACAGGACTGCTGTTCAAACACGATTTCGTCTGTTTTGTTTTCTAAATTAGCAATAAAATAATTTCGTCTTAGAAGGTAATCTCCGTTCAAACTGGTAGTTTTGGTTCAAAAATACCAAAGTTGTACAAGTCATAATATTACAAAACCATGTGTATCTAGTTCACATAAGTTCAAATCCTAGAAAATGTGGCAACATTCAAAAACTTAATCCAAACTATGAACAATACCAAAAACTATCAACAATATCAAAACTCTCAATGAAAACCTTATAATTTGGTTCTACCTACGAATCTCGTTGCGCAAATTGTGCCTTAAGTAGTTGAAGTTGCTCTTGAATTTGCCTCTGTGCCTCCTGTATTTCTGCTTGTTAGCTTTTTAGGTTATCATACACACTTTACCTTGATTTTAACACTTCTATTGTAGCTTTAGCTGCCTCTAACTCACGACAGGCTCGGGATCCCTTTGTATGGACACAGTAGTGGATGAGGCAGCTAATAGGATTCACAGAGCAACTCAAACCTCTCATATAGCCAGATGTTGTCCCAAGGACTTGAGTAAAAATGTCAATGTATTTTGGTGCTCCTCACTCTGTAGTTGATTGGGATTAGATCTCCACCATCTTCTCCTACAATCATAAACTAAATTATGGATTATATTAACATAATAGACTAATCTTTCAAAATAATATGAAAAAAATTACTTACATAATTTTCTCTAGCAACATCAGACACCCACCCTTCGCCATTTTTTTATGGTGCATCTTACTATATAAATCTGCAGCTATTAGTGTTCCAATCTCGAGATCATCCTGTACAATTCATAGGTCAAAAGAAAGAAAAATTTAGCAAATCTATGAAATTAAAATGTGGTAATAATTATGTAATACACTTACCAATTTCTTTTTATGCCAAACAAATGGTCTTAAACCACCAGTGTGGTGTACCTTCAATTTTGCTCTATTATTGGTGTTAATTCGACTACGCTCCTGTAAATGCAATAACATCCATAATCTGCTTATTATTAAAAAAACGTTGTAGCTTTTCATGAAACAATTACCTGATAATAACATCCATAATCTGCTTATTTGCTCCTCAATGTTGCAATGTTTCATCCTTACTCCCCGAACTTCTTAAAATGTTTGTGTAGTTTAGCCTTGTGATTTTTGAAAGCCGCATTCATAATTGAGCTAGAAGTCATCTTGTAAAAATAACACAAAATAAATTAGTAACATATATGAGGGCGATGTAATTAAACACTTAGATACATACCAAAACACGCTCCCTGATATATTCCTTTACAGAATTCAGAACCTTTGCCCAGGTCAGCGTTCCAAATGGAGCATGCATTCGAAAAAGTGTTCCGATCAATGTCGCAAGAGCGGGGTACCTGGGGTAGACTGCGTAGGTTAGGAAGTCTCTACATGGTTTGATAAAACAGTTAGAGCGGATTGCTGACGTTTTCCACCTATCTCAATGATGCTAACCTGACAAGTTGAAGCACAATCAATTCATATCATCGGCGGACGTGCCATCATCAACAGAAATCGACAAAATTTCTTCCTCAGCGGTGGTTACTTCTTCCTCCTCACTATCATCATCTATAAAGTCATCTTCTTCAACCATTTTCTATACTTCGGTCTAAGCATCTACAGTTTTGGGCTCTACATCATTTCTATGCAATGAGATCAAATCATAATCCCCGAAATCTGCAAAGAGCTGAAAGGACTCAGTTTCTTGATATGCTTCATTCGGTATTGCCTCTTCAATCTCTTTGTCAGCACTGTCTACCATTTCAGGAATATCATAAATGTTCCTATAACCAAGTTTTTGAACCACCTGCCAGTGACCACCAAAGTCAGTTTCAGGTAAATAACACACTTAATTAGGCATGACTACAAAGTATGAATGAATCATTTTAGTACTATTTGTGAAATGTGTTCACACTTGTAAAATCTTTATCTCTGCGTATAACTATATTCTATTTTTCCACATCCCACCAATCACATTTGAATAAGTACACGACATTCCCTCGTAAATATCATCAGGTAAATAACACACTTAATTAGCATGACTACAAAGTGTGAATTGATCATTTTAGTACTATTTGCGAAATGTGTTCACACTTGTAAAGTGTTTATCTCTGCGTATAACTATATTCTATTTTTCCACATCCCACCAATCACATTCCCTCGTAAATATCATAAAGCAAAGATATCCAACACCACACTGTAAAAATTAATATCTTTCTCATCGTGATCTATAGGAATAACCACTCCACTATTTTGAGTTTTACGTCAATGTTCTCGGTCAGTAGTGTGATACCTAACCCCTACCACGATACATCCAGAGTATCATTTATCACGTTCATCAGGACCACATGCTAATGCATATGAATCATCATGCACATTTGAGGGATTTTCATCAAGCAAGTTGTTAAACTATAAACACGAAAACAAAATACTAACATAAGTATATGGTAAAAAATCCTACGAAATAATACCAGTATAAACGGAATAAATGTATTCTTAGTTAATAATTCATACACATTTCTTAAACCACTCTAGAAACTCTTCCACATGCTGACACTTGACATTGGTTGAACTTTGTCTCTTTAGAATGTCAATATGCTCACTATAGTTATACTACTAATCAATAAAAATGTACGTAAAGAAATTGAAAATGAAAAATATCAATACAAAATATAATTGAAAACTTACTTCAGGTATGCATCAATCTCTGAACAATTGTTCAACATGTTTCATCTAGCTTTTTCTGAACTCTGCTCCCAACAAATCATACCCTGCTTCAGCTCCTAATGGCCTGACATTTTGTGAAAAAATACTGAACTTATCAGTGTCAAATGCTTATTTTATCTGACAATATTTTTGTCCCCTCTGTTAAAACGTGTCTCAACACCACCAAGATACATATAATAGGACGTCAAAAACTCATAATCCACATTTGCCTCAGCGATTGACCTATCTGCGCATGCTTGATTAAGTGCAAATCGTTTAAATCTCCCCAAAAATCGCTCCATTGGATAAATCTACCGATATTGTACTGGGCTAGCGAGAATAGCTTCACGAGGAAGGTGAACAGGCCAAATGATTCATTAGATCAAAGAATATAGGTGAAAATATTCTCTCCAACTTACATTGGATCAAGCCAATATCTTCGTCCAACCGCCGTAAGACATCCATATTCAATGTACATGAATACAAATCCCTGAAAAATAGGCTCAGCTCTGTTATTGCAACCCGAGCATCTTTGCTCAAATCACTACTTGACAATCGTGGCTTTTCTTTTTAGTGATTTTTACATTCCTTCTCTTTTACACGACGAGAGATATTAGGAGCATACCCATTTGGAAACTTTACATTTCTCACCCAATTACAAAATGCAACCCTCTTTTTCTTTGTTAAGGTAAAACATGCATGCAGCATAACATAGGATTGACCACGAGATTGTAGATGTAAATCTATCTTCACCTTCATTTTAGCTAAATCTTTTCAAGAGTTCACTATATCTTTCGTCTTACCCTCGATATTCAACAATGTCTCGAGAATATTCTCGTATATATTTTTCTCGATATGCATAACATCCAAATTGTGGCTCACTTTCAAAGTTGACCAGTATGGTAACTCAAAAAAGATACTCTTCTTTGTCCAATTCAACTCCTTCTCAGTATGTTTTCTCTTCTTCAAAGCTTTACTAAATTGTACTGGCCTTACCCTCGTCAACTGTATTAATATATCCTCACCTGACAATTCACATGGTGGTAACCCATACTCTTCTTCACCATCAAACATTGTTCGATTTTTCCTCCAACTGTGATCCATTGGTAAATAATGACGATGACCTATGTAGCACATCTTTCTACCGTGTGATAGATATTTAGAAGCAGTAGATTGGTTACACGCCGAGCATGCCAATTTTCCCTTCGTACTCCACCCAGATAAATTACCGTACGCCGAAAAATCATTGATAGTCCACATCACTGCTGCATGCATTTAAAAATAACTAGAAGTTGACGCATCAAATATACAAACACCTTCAAGCCATAATATTTTCATCTCTTCCACCAAAGGTTGTAAGTAAACAGCAATATCAATTCTTGGAGATCTTGGTCCGGGAATAAGTAACATCATCATAAAGAATGGATCCTTCATGCACTTTCAAGATGGAAAAATGTATGGCATAAGCACCACTGGTCACATGATATAACTTGTACTCATATTGCCAAATGGAATAAATCCATCGGCGCTAACCCAAGACAAACATTACGAGCTTCCCGTCCAAACCATTCATGTTCATTGTCGAACTCTTTCCATGCCAACAAGTATGTCAGATGCCTCATATTATCTTCATCTAGGTTCCATTTTCTCTATGCCATCTTATGTTCTCAACCATCTTCTTGGAAATAAACAATTTTTGCAATCTTGGTATTAATGGGAAATTACACAAAACTTTCGTAGGAACTTTCTTGCGTTGTCATACTATTGACCCACCTAGATTCACACCACATACCAGACACACTCCTAAATTATTTCCAAAACAAAATACAATCATTGATGCATTCATGCATGGGTATATAATCAAGACCCAAGCCCCGATTTAATGTTCTTACCTCCCTATATGATTTAGGCAGTGTCTCTCTTTCTGGAAAAGCTTCCTTAATCAAATCTATCACCATATTAAATGCCGCAATAGTCATATTGTGTAGGGTATTTATGTGCACCAATCATACCTGTTAGCCCAAGGTTATTTTGAAAGCAAACCATATTTAATTTTGATGATAACAAAATATTCTAAGTTTCAAAGACTTTTAGATTTTACATTGTCAATTCACAATTTTCAAGTTATATTTCAAAGGATTGAGGTTATCTCTCATAAATATTTATAAAGTGCATTTGAACACCATTACACAAGCTGATAAGATCAGTTTTTCATATTGTAGGTGTTTAAAGAAGTTTGGAATGGATTGGACACTTTAAAGCTACTGTTTTTCTCTCCAGCACATATAAGTGTCGACACATTGCACTTACTCCAGAATGCTGAACTCATGGTGTCGACACATTGGACCATAGTGTCGACACATTGCACTAACACCTGAGACAATATTTCCAGACCATTTTAATGTATCAGCACATACCACCAATATGTCAACACATTGCACTGTCTCTAGAGAGATGAAAACAATGTGTCGACACATAGAATACCATGTGTCGACACATAGTGCGAATTTGTAGAAATTCTGGAATGACGCCAGATCGTTCAAAGTGATTCAAAATTGCCTCAAATGACCTCCAACGGCTCTCTAACTTTACAAGAAGACCCTTAATTATCGTTGAAGACCTGAGGGCTATAAAAAGAACAAGATGAAGAGAGAAAGATGAAGCTCGATCAAAATCACAATATCTAGAGAGAGAAAAAGCCAAGATCCAAAGAAAATCTAATTGCTGATTTCTTCAAGTCCAGAGCTCTCATTGTCAAATCTTCTCCTCTTGCTCATCATCGACAACCCAGCCTTCAAAGGAAGAGAAATTTCTTGAAGAAGAGAGAGTTGCATCATCATTCAACATCTATCTTTCCATAGAGAGAGAAAACAAGCAAGATCCAAAGTTTTCATTTGCTGATTCTTCCAAGATCAAAGCTCTCATTGTTCAATCTTTCTCTATTGTTCATCATTGACGACCTAGTCTCCAAAGAGAGAGATTTCTTGAAGAGAGGACAACACACTTGCAAGTTCAATTTACCCTAACTTCTAGAGAGAGAAATTCATTTGAAGAAGAGGGAAAACCTCACCTAGCAAGGAGCTTGTGCTCACACCTGCCAAACGTTAGGTTTCCTTCAAGAATCTTATCTTCTTACACTTTATTGAGCTTTATACTTGCTGATTTGGCTTAGAGAATCATTCCACATATTTTGAGTTTTTCATTGGCATATTCGGCTTAGAGATCCATTCATTGTAATTCCATCTTTTGGAAAACACTAGAGTGTTGGGTGAACACTTGTCCTACTTGGGAGAGTAGAAGAAATCCCTTAGATTTTGGGGTTTGTGAGAGAGTTTAAGCGTAAGCTCGCAAAACGCTTTGTAAACGTTCCTTAGCACTCGGGAAGCTAAGGTGTATTCGCTATTTGAAGAATAGTGGAGGAAGCCCAAGGAAGTCAACAACCTTGGGGGTGGATGTAGGCACGTGTGTAAAGCCCTGAGCCCAAACTACAAAGGGAAAGAATTTCTTATAAAATAAGGCTTTTTTTTACTATGGATAATCATTTATCTAGGCCCCAATATTTCAAAACTAATTTTGTACAACCTCAACAAAATATTCATAAACCGTAAAAAGCCCAAAAATATCAATCCGAGCCCTAAAATTTATATTAGCATATCCGATATTTCCAATATTGATGATCTCACAAAATAATACAATATTGAATTCCCCAACATTAATCTTCAAATGTACTCTTGAAAACACGCCTTCGAAACACAAATATCTCTGAAGCTCCTCGAACTTCTCTAATTCCGTCAACTCTGGAAAATATGAAAATAAGGGGTGAGCTACGACTAGCTCAGTAAGTAGTAAGTCAATGAGGGTTGGGGAAAAGACAATTTTATCAAAATAACCGAAATCCAGAATAAAACATTGTGAGTCATACCGAATCCAAAATACAAGTTTGTAACAAAAATATCCAAGGCCACGCAATATAGGGAAATCACCAATGGTCACACAGACCTCCAGGCCACAAGGACCTTCGAACACCAAGCCACACAGACCTCCAGGCCACACAGACCTCTAGGCCACAAAGACCTCTAAATACCACGAGGGGTATCAAATTGGCCACACAGACCACAAGGATAAATTGACCACAAAGACCATAGAGATATATCAACAGCGCAAGGATAATTTTCACAAAAACTTGTTCAATTCCCCAAATAATACATCAAAACCATATAAAATACGGTACACGTTTAAAAATGTCATTGAAGAACCACTTTAATCAAAACTATATAAAAATACGGTACACGTTTAAAATCTCATTGAAGAACCACTTACCTCGAACGTTTAATCAATCCTTAAAGCTTCTCCAATAATTGCCGAATAATCTCTCGGAAATTAGTAGCACAACATCAATCCCAATTTTGGTCTCCAATATACATCTCTGCAACTATTTATTAACCTTGATCTCTGCATCTATTTATTAAGCTCAATCTCTGCAACTTTAAAATTCAAACATACCTCTATCCAACACTTTTAAATTCAAACTCAAGATCAATTCTTTATTCAAACCTTTAAATTCAAATTCAAGATCAAATCTTTATTCAAACCTTTAAATTCAAACTCAAGATTAAATCTTTAAATTTAAATATAGATCACATCTCCATATCAGTACCTTTAAATTCAAAAATACAATTCAACCTCTATCCAAAAATCAAACACAAGATTAAACACTATCTCTTCATTTAAAATTCAAATTAATCACTTACACATTTTTCGGGACGGGATATTACAATCTCCCCTCCTTAAAAGAAATTTCATCCCCAAAATTTGCGACACCTTCCACAAAGAATAAATCCATTAACAAACCAAATCACAAATTATTCATGCTTCTGCTGCGCACTCTGATCATACAAAATCACCCCATAATAATTTTTTTTTATTAACACAATTCAAGCATAAAACCTAAACTCATACTATATACAAGACTAGACTATGATCAACATCAATATCCTCAAAACAAGCCCATAACTTTAGCTCTTATCTGTAATAGAATGACCAAGATTTGAATCTCTTCCAAATTTAAAGTTATAATCAGATTTCAATCAAAATCGTTCTGAAAATCAATGGAGTTACAACATATCAAAACCTATGCTCGGACTTCAATCAAAATCTTCCTAAGAGTCTACAGATTCACTAACCTATGCTCTCACTTCCATCAAAATATTCCTAAGAGTCTACAGAATCATAAACCTATGCTCTGATACCATCTGTAACGCCCCGAGCCCAAACTACAAAGGGAAAGAATTTCTTATAAAATAAAGCTTTTTTTTACTATGGATAATCATTTATCTAGGCCCCAATATTTCAAAACTAATTTTGTACAACCTCAACAAAATATTCATAAACCGTAAAAAGCCCAAAAATATCAATCCGAGCCTTAAAATTTATATTAGCATATCCGATATTTCCAATATCGATGATCTCCCAAAATAATACAATATTGAATTCCCCAACATTAATCTTCAAATGTACTCTTGAAAACACGCCTTCGAAACACAAATATCTCTGAAGCTCCTCGAACTTCTCTAATTCCGCCAACTCTGGAAAATATGAAAATAAGGGGTGAGCTACGACTAGCTCAGTAAGTAGTAAGTCAATGAGGGTTGGGGAAAAGACAATTTTATCACAATAACCGAAATCCAGAATAAAATATTGTGAGTCATACCGAATCCAAAATACAAGTTTGTAACAAAAATATCCAAGGCCACGCAATATAGGGAAATCACCAATGGTCACACAGACCTCCAGGCCACAAACACCTTCGAACACCAGGCCACACAGACCTCCAGCCCACAAAGACCTCCAAATACCACGAGGGGTATCAAATTGGCCACACAGACCACAAGGATAAATTGGCCACAAAGACCATAGAGATATATCACCAGCGCAAGGATAATTTTCACAGCATGCTCACCAAACAAGTTACAAATATTTCAATTGAGATTTACGAAAATCTCAACAATCTCATTTTACCAAAAACTTGTTCAATTCCCCAAATAATACATCAAAACCATATAAAATACGGTGCACGTTTAAAAATGTCATTGAAGAACCACTTTCATCAAAACTATATAAAAATACGGTACACGTTTAAAATCTAATTGAAGAACCACTTACCTCGAACGTTTAATCAATCCTTAAAGCTTCTCCAATAATTGTCGAATAATCTCTCGGTAATTAGTAGCACAACATCAATCCCAATTTTGGTCTCCAATATACATCTCTGCAACTATTTGTTAACCTTGATCTCTGTAGCTATTTATTAAGCTCAATCTCTGCAACTTTAAAATTCAAACATACCTCTATCCAACACTTTTAAATTCAAACTCAAGATCAAATCTTTATTCAAACCTTTAAATTCAAATTCAAGATCAAATCTTTATTCAAACCTTTAAATTCAAACTCAAGATCAAATCTTTATTCAAACCTTTAAATTCAAACTCAAGATTAAATCTTTAAATTTAAATATAGATCACATCTCCATATCAGCACTTTTGAATTCAATAATACAATTCAACCTCTATCCAAAAATCAAACACAAGATTAAACACTATCTCTTCATTTAAAATTCAAATTAATCACTTACACATTTTTCGGGACGGGATATTACAACGTGTTTGGCCGAACCACCTAAAAATACGGTGTTATCTCTCTAACTGTATCTCGCTTATTATTCGTTTCATATCCATATTTGTGATGCTTTATGCTTTATGATTCATTGCTTATATTTAGCTTATCAATTAGTATATTCAGATCTACATTTTTATCCTTAGAGAAATACCATTTTCCAGATCTGTGTTTTAATCGAAAAAGGGGTAAGTTTTTGTAAAAGCCAATTCACCCCCCCTCTTGGGTTGTTATTTAGACTCACAATACCGTAAATGCTAACTTTGAAAAATGCTCAATACTCGGATAGAGAGAACATTTTGCATCTTCCAATAGGTGATCAAAGTCCTTTGCTCCATATTCCTTTCTAGTTGGTTCATCATGATTATGTCAATCTCTAGATGTTGTACCCGTAAACATCCCCGCACCGATATCCTCCAACATTTCATCTATTTCCTCGATCGGTTTGTCAGCATCATTCACTTCATCCTCATTGCTATCATATATAGTAGCATCAACATGCCTAAACTCACCATATGGTTCACCGTGTAGCACCCATTTAGTATAAATTTTACCAATCTCATGCACAATTATATTATCCTCAAATTTCCCCATTTCTTGAAAGTATACATTCGTACACCGCTGACAAGGGCACCTAAATTCTTGTCATCCACACATCCACGTGCCATAATCATGAATTGTTTTACCCCTTCTAAATACCTCTTCCCGAATCGATTCGTTTCATTCATCCAACTCTTATCCATCTTTCTCACCCTTAGAAAACACAACATACAAAAAAGCTTACTAAGACATGGAATATGACTTTCATATACTTGTGAAAGGGTAGTTGGTCCTATCCCATTCAAGATTATACGCTCTGTATTGCATTGCAAATGACTGATGTTATCCTTCACCTCGGTAGAAATTTCAGCAGCATCTTCCTATAGTTCTCCAGGAATATGCATTGTACTAAGTCGTTGTGAATTGTCAACTATGTTTAACGATTCACAACGACTTTGCACCGATATACCCAGAGAACAAAAGAGAGATCTTACTGAAATCTCTACATCATGAGATGAAAGATAACATCAGTCAGTTGCATACAATACAGAGCGTATAATCTTAAACTGTCCAAACTTGGACAATTCAAGAATTACTATATGACATTCTTGGTGCATGTCATACGGTAATTCTCAAACGGGTCTAAGGCTAATATGCATACATGCAAAGCATACATGAAACACAAACATGATAGATATGAAACACAAGCCACACAAACATGAAACACAAACATGAATTTATGCAAAATCTTATCAAACACAAGCCACTTTGGTCAACAATAGTCACAAACATATTCCTTAAACCCAACTCAAAAAATCAAAAGTATTAATGGAAAATACGAAGATCATGGAAGCACACATCGATAGATATGTAGCAATTTGCTCAGCAACTCCCTAAACATTAACTTTTTATGTATTCTTAAGACACATCATCCATAAGTTTCCAAAAAACCAAATCGTACCACAAAGCAAAACAATTTTCTGTTTGATTGGGTTATGAAACATCTCAACAAATGAAGCATGGTATGTTCAAAATTTTTTAAAGTATAACACTATTTAAAACCAAATCCTGGAAAACCAAGGAAAAATGAAGATAAAAGAGCCTAAAATATCAGGAAGGTATTCCCTTTAAAATCATTAAGATCATTTGATTGTGCACATTAAAATCATTAATTTAAGAAGCTCCGTTCTTCCTAAAATACAAAGTTGCTAATACTTTACACTTGACTAACAATGGAAATCGTCAAGCAATTATTCGGCCAATACAAGTATTGAAAACAAATGAAAGGGACAAATAAGATACACAAGAGGAAAATAAAAAACAACCAATGCAATACTTGCCGAAACAAATTCTCCTAGTGATAACAATAAATCCCATCACAAAACAAAAATAAATAAATCTCATTCTCAGCAAATAAAAAGCTTCACAGAATAAATCCCAACTCAGCAACCAAATTCCTCGTCGCAAAATTGAAAAAAACTACTCACAGTAATAACTGAAAAAATACGAACAACAACCAAATCTCATTCTCAGAAAATAAAAAGCTTACCTGATCGTTGCTTTCCCCTTTGTTTGCCCGGACTCATAGCAACTATGAAAAAACGCTAACTGACGGAATGGGTAAAGGCGTTAAAAGTTAGGATTTTTATTTAAATGAGAAGATAATGTAAACAAATTGAAGAATGGGCAGAAAAAACTTGCCAAATGCAAACCAAAAGGAGGGCGCCGGTATACCCAAGTTGGAGAGCTCTCTGAATGTCCATCTTTATCTTTTGACAGTCTTTCTTCGTTGTAGGTTGAACTGCGTTGTGGGAATTCAAATTCTTGAGATGCTAAGTATTTTTTTGTTTTCCCGGCAACCCTGTTCGAAAGAAATTAATGGTTCGTTCGAACAGTATTTTCCTTAAGTTAAACAGTGCGTTACAAAATTAAGTTAAACGGTACGTAACATTCGTTCGAACTACATGCTCTTGTTCGAACTTAATGCAATTAAGTTACACGGTGTGTTTCATCACAAAAGCATTAACAGTGCGTAACGAACTTGTTCAAACCACATTCTCTTGTTCGTACGTGATACAATTAAGTTTCACGATGAGTTTCACCAATTAAGTTAAACGGTGTGTAACACATTTGTTCGAACTAGAATATACTGTTCGAACAAAGTTTATGTAGTAAATACTCCTAAATTTATAACAAAGCATTACACGACGTTTAGGCCCAAAAACAAATTATAAGAAGCATTACACGAAGTCTCTTCAATAGACACGTGGTTATATCTGTTCGAACGAGAACTTTCGTGCGAACCATATACTCCAAATCCAACCGTATAATGGATTTCAATTCTAATTTAAATGTTTGTGATGATATAATCAGATTTAATTTACTTATATTAAACTAGGTTCATGTATCGAAAAATATATAATAAATGTATACATTTATGCTCCCAACAAGTTTACAATATATAATAATTATATATAAATATAATATTTTTCTTTTGATATTTTTTCATAGAATAATGTAATGGATTTAAATATATAAATTATTGATATAATGTAGAATATATTTGCAATCTAATTGATCATAAAAAAAAAAACAAAAAAGTTGATATAAAAGCTGCAACACTAGTGTGTGATCATAATAACATAAAAGACATCAATACATAATATCTCAAAATGTGATCATAATAGCATAAAAGGCATAAATACATAATTTTCCAAAGTCTGGACGTATAGTCATAATAAAAACATACGGTAAAAGACATAACATACTAAAACATAATAGACTGATCAAGTGTCAAACTGTCACACAAAATACAAAGATAGTAGATGATCAAGTGTCTCGCTCCTTCCTCAGTTCACGGATCTCTTACTCAATCTTGTCAAATTGCTCGCCCATCCGTGACGTAATCTCATCTAATAGCATGTTCATCGATGGAGGACGCTCGACCTGGATTGAGGAGCTCTGACCAACCTCATAAGTGGATAATCTACCTCGTCTTGGGATGGCTATGAGGAGGCGGTCCACCGTCCATGGCGTCCTCATCTGCAACGACATCCCCAGCAACATGTGCTCCAGCCTGAGGGAGATGAGCTGCACTATGAAATATTGGCCAAATTGGAGATTTTACCTTTTCATCAGGCAAAATAGGAACACCAGCAGCTACCAACATGCACGAGATCAGCAAGCTATGTAGGAATCCGATGCGCAACCATAACGAGAAGGAATTCACGCTCGAAACTGAGCTCGAAACCGATGATGTCTCGGCGCCATGTTCCAAACGATAATAATGTAGATGGCATAATCATATCTGCACCCGTCACTTCCTTCCACACTTCTTCCAGTGTCATGTCAAACGGAGGACCAATGGTCAGGTATGCCGGCACCTGGGGTCTTAGTAATCCAATAAACTGAAAAATACTCCATTCACTTGGATAGTCAGCTCCTCGACATTAGCATCAACAATGAGAACTTGTGCATAGAAGTCACACACAAGATCGACATATACGTCACCGGTAGATTCGAGAAACTGAGCTCATCCCCTTTCCTCAAAGTTAGATTGTATGCTCTAACCTTCATACTCCAATTCGTTGAAATCCCTCAAGCGAACAACTCGCTCAATAACAACCAGTCTCTTGTAAATCAATGTTTGATGCTGAGCTAGAGACAATGACTCTCTAGGTTGAGTCGCTTGTAAAGATGAGGATGCACATCTTCTTGGTACCATTTTGAAAGCAGCAAAATAATTCAAGCTAAAATTAATTCGTATATAATTAATAAAGTGCTTATCTAAATAAAATCATAAGGAATCCAAAACTATCTTACAATATGTTAATCATGGAGAACAATTCCTAAAATAAAATACATGTAAATATTAATCATGGAGAACTTATAATAAGAACTAACAATGAAACTACAGTATTAAAAAAAACAATCGAACTAACAAGGTAGGGAGAAACCGAAGGTATTTGTCAAGTAGCACGTAGATTAAGCTGTAGAACAAAAAAATATTCTCTAAAATGCTATAAACAAGATGAATAGAGACAAAAGGAAAGAACTAAAAAACAAGAATTTATACGGTACAGTTTCTGTCGAACTAAAAAACAAGAACTTTTTGTTTTTTTTATGAAACACTAATCTTATATATGGAATGAATGAAATGAAAGACATGATGAGAAAAATGAAAGACAAAACGAAGGACAAAAAGAAAAAACAACAAGCAAATACCAAAAAAAAAACCACTACTGAACTAACACACGAATTCTAAGCATACACTACCGAACTAACACCCTCGTTTGAACAATGAGAGGCTACGGAGATGATTTACGTACCTGAGGAAGACGACGAAATGAAGAGAAATCTGGTGTAAACAATGGAGAGTCTCTAGTTTCACGAACGAAATGGAGCGTTCTCCTCTCAACTATTTTTTTATGAAGTGTATTCCACCCTTGGTTCGAACAAAGTTGCTTTTAAAACCAACCAGAACGTTAGAACTACATTTGGACAGATGACACAAATCAAAAGGTCCACAATTACCATGTGGCGCAATCCTGCGATCCTTGTTTGACCACGAACAAGTTCAGGTGTTGCAGGCACCGAAGAGACCTTGCCTGCGACACCTCATCACGAACGAACCATAAACAGACACTTGACATTATAGTTTGAACCAACTGACCTTGGTTCGAACGAGATCAGGCATTGTAGGTACAAAGAGATGTTGTCTGCGATGCCTCATCACAAACAACCAGAAACGAACAGTTGTCGATCTCGTTCGAACCAAATGAATTTGTTCGATCTGGTTCAGGCGTTGCAGGCAATGAAGAGACATTGCCTGTGACGCCTTACACACGAAGGAACCAGACATGGACACGTGTTGATCTCGTTCAAACAAACACTTGGTTCAATCGGGTTCAGGCGTTACAGGCAACGTAAAGACGTTGCCTGCGACACCTCACACACCAATTAATCAGAATGGAACACCTGTCACTCTGTTCGAACCACGTATTTCCCGCTCGAAATAAATCAGACAAATATTATGCGACGATGACAGGTCGTCCCAGATGTTTCCATTCAGCGATGATTAGAATATATTGTTGCAAAAAAGTATTGTTCGACCGAGACTTTCTAATCGAACGAAGTTTTTAATTTTTTGATGAAAATGTTTTGTCACAGAAAATTTCTAACCTACGACGTCTTAGTTATTTGCAAAGGAATTAGTTAAGCGTCACTGAATGTCGTTCGACATGATTAAGGATGTTCTAACAAGGTTTGGTGCACTATTTTATTAATTTAATAGTCTTTTATACCCGTTCGAACGATAAATACGTGTTTGAACGAGAATTTTGGCGATGATTTTTTTGATTCGTCGTTGAATATGTAATTTTCTCGTAGTTAGCGACGAAATATGGATATCTTCACGGAAAGGTGATTTTCAGCGACGAAATTGGCTTCACCACTGAAAATTTTGCCGCTGAAAGTCAGATATGTTGTAATGTCACATGTCAGGCATAAAGAGTCTGCATGCGTGTTAAGAATACGGTTTTCCTGAACTTGAAATGCACTGGGGGGGGGGGGGATTAGGATCACTACATGATCCCCCGTATGAAGGCAAAAATGCCTCTCTTTAATAACTCCAAATTAGAAGCAAAGTCATTTATGTCACATGGGAAAGAGGATCGAGCCACCGGGACACACGGTCCAAGGGCTTATTTATCCTACTCGTTTAATCACACACAAAGATGATAGCTAGCCATCCACGCGGTTTCCAAAGTAGCTAGGCTAGCTGTAATATTATACAATTAGTACAAACTATGCTCATGTTCTCTAGGTAATATCATTTTCACATCATCTCTCTCCAAACGTGTAGGTAATTGGACCATACATACCTAGGGAAGAAGCTGATCCCTTGTTTCGTACACTACTCAAATTAATGTTGGTGGGATTTTTTATTCTTGGGGCCTACTCATAAACCCATAGCAATAGCCTAGACATTAGGTACTGTGGTTGCTACCCCAACTCCCCTCCCCCGCGAGGCCCTATAGCTTGTCCAAAAATTTCAAGGAGCTGCAGTAAACTCACTTGCAAATGCATGTATAATGAAATGTGCAGATGGAAATCAACGTGTCCTTCCTCCACTGGCTCTTTAACGCCTACACGTGAATTGCTGCAGCAATTCTACATCGGAGGCTCGGCCATCGAGCACCAACCCTGAAAATTAACCATACTCGAGGGAGAGAAAGAAAAACCCATTTTCGACGTGGACCCCTACTTTGACTTTGCATAAGAATGTGCTAATTAAGGACAGAAGACAGATGGCATGACAATCGTAGCCGTCCATGTAGAACCAGCCAGATGGCTCTGATGAGGTAACGGGTGAGGTTGCCGTTAGACGGCTGACGTTGAGAGGCGTCAGATGCTTATAAGGCAAGTGTCCCGCGTGCTGATCAACAAGCATTGTGACAGTTTGGAATAAGAAAAATATGGAAACGCCAGTACTGTACAGACCGTATAAGATATACATCTTAATTTGGTTAGTTTAATGGGACGGACAATCGTCGGCATCGACAAAGGGTCGGCATATATGGTACTCGGAAATCAACTAAACTATTGCCCGCCTCACATGGCAGGATGCTATGATTCTTTCGCGGGAAGACAAAACCCTGTAGAGTATTGCTCGGAGAATCCCAGTTTAATTTTGTTCTCTTCTGGGGAGTGTGATAGGCTTGTCATGCAGGAACGTGGGGCAACTGTTCTTCTGAGGCCCTTCAATAATGATTCACACACTAAACTAGCGTTTTAAAGAGGATGGACCACCAAATTTTCCCTTGTCGTCTTCTGCAGAGCCACTGTTTTTGGTCTTCGACTGCTATATAAAAAAAAAAAACATGTAACTGGGTTTAATATCCCCAATCCCTTTGTGCCTGTCACAAATTCCCGACTTCACGTCGAGAGAATTTATTAGACTGCTAATATAATATATTTCCGCGGGCCTTCATTATCGGACATGTAGAGAATTTATGTAAATATTGTGAAGACCAACTTGGAAATTTTTATTTAGGTCCTTATCTGTCATATCAATAACCATACCTTGTTGCCAAGGAAAATCTCCTTCCAGTACCACTCTAGCTAGGGCAAACATATACATGGGGTCATTAACTCATTATCCAAGCTTGCTTGGCTTCGTGAAGCAGAATTCCATCCTACAATAGAGAAAAATCTACTAATACTATAAGCTACCTACACCTCTTAATGAAAAAAACGCTCCTCCCTGATTCCTGAAATGACTTCATGAAATGTTAAGAATTAAAATAAATATATGTGGTCAAATTTACGGAATACAAACATGCATAGTTTTGAATTTAAGGGTGACAAGAGACACACTTTAAGGCTTATCAGAGCCAAATTGTATCCTGATGCAATAGTAAGAATTAAAGTAGCAAGATAGTGGCAACAGTGGTCTCTTGGAAAATTCCAAATGCTAGTGTGAGAGAGAGACAGAGAGAGATTATTTGCTGTGGTAGATTCCCAAAATGTCTCATCAACCATAAGGTCGGTGATTCCTTCACTGGTCATTGGCCCCTCTAAACCTCCAATCCTTCAAATACTAAACAAAAGCCATCTCCCCGGCAACATCCCCACATGACTATTATTTTCACCTATATAAATATATATAGATCCGAGGGAGAGAGAGGAAGAGACGTTTCGAAACTACTTTTCTTAAAAGAAGAAACCCCGTACATCCAAGCCCTTCAACCTCAAAATATCTTATTAAAACATCCATCACGCAATCTTGCACTCTTTGATCGGCACCATCTTTGAAGAGGTCGCAAAGGTCCATAAAGAAATACAACTTTTGGTCCAAAACAATAGGGCATGTTGTCACACCTTTTACAAAGAACCTGACCTTTTTGTTAGAGTAGTTAGTTTTAAACTTCTAACCCCTCATCTCTGTCCTTGATTATCCCGACATAATACTTTTAAACCCATAGTTAATGTATATATATATTTATCTATCTCATCATAATCACCTTTTAAAGCGTAGTTATCCTAAAAGCTCTGTACTAAATTTTTGTGCTAATCATTTTTCCCAATACGCAAGGTACCATCTTAGGACCTCCAACCTTAATTTATGTTTGATATGTTCTAATGAAACCAACAAGAAAGAAAACTGGGACTTGAGAAAGCGGTTACCATGGGTACAAACCTAATCTGTGGAACTAAAGTAGCTGCTTCTCTGAACCACACTCCCGTAGGTCCAAATAAGTATAATATTTAATTTCAATACGGTGAAATGTAAAATCTGTGGAATTAAGTCTCGAACTCAATAAATTTTCTCTGATACCATATAAAACTACCACTTATACTAAACCTACTACTTATTATCTATCTCTAACTGGTAATTCCCTCCCCTTTTCTCTCTAGCTAGCACAAGAAAATATAAAATAAATATGGAGTACAAAGGTCTGGCTCAGTATTACGTTGTAGAGTAGTACTAGAACTAATTACGCAGCTTCATCGACAAATATATATAATTCATCTTCTAAATATTGGGCATTTATGTTGGTCATGTTGATATATAGGGTTCGGAGCAAATTTTATTTTTATAAAGTTGTCAATAAAAATAAGTGAATAATAAATTTAGTCTCTAAGTGTGTATCCACAGGTTTAATATGTTATCTTCTACAAATGTGTGATACGTGCGCAGTTGGAGGAGAATTGAATTCCCAATTAATTGGTAGTTGATATATTAATCTCTCAAGGTCAAGTTTGGAAGTATAAATCGAATATGTTAATAGAATTTTCATAATGAGTAACTTATTTATGTATGGATATATATATCGAACCACAAATAGCAATTAGCGAGCCTGATGGCCGGATAAATAAATATACGTCGTCCCCATCGATGATCAACTCTATTTCCTTAGGTTCGTATACTTAAACAAGGGTTAATTTCATTTCAACCGAAATATTATATATATAGAAACAAAGAGAAAACCAAAGGATTCCAAAGCAATATTGGCTCAATATATATAGTACTATAAATGTTGGAACTGTTGTTACATATCATGCATTAATAGGGGACACACACCATATCACTACAAGAAAAAATACTTTGGGTGACAAAAAAAATTGTCACCCAAAGTACAAATTTCGTCACCTAAGGTTTTGGGTGACAAAACCGGGTTGTCACCTAAAGCCCGTCAGAGAAAGTTTTAGGTGACGATTTTTGTGTTCTGTCACTCACAATCGTTCGGACGTTTTATAAACCCGTCCGAACGGTTTGGTGTCATACTGACGAAATTCAAAATCGCCATGCCCAGTACAGTCCATCACTTCACATGAGTTGTGCGAACGTTCTCTCTAAACGTTCGCACAGCTCATGTGAACGATTAATCCAATGCGACGAAAATATATTTTGTCACGCAATAAACATCCGCACCGTTGTATATTAACGTCTGAACGCTGATGTGAATATGTCCGGACGTATTTGTAAAGACGTTCGCACCGTAGTTTCATTATGACAAAATTTATTTTTTCATATGAAAACACAGTTCAAACCTTTACGTATACAGTTCGGACTCGTTGTACGTTGCACACGTTCCAACGTTTTGGTGTATCGTGCGCACGGTTTCTTATTTTAAGAACGTGTGGATGCGATAGACACAGTTCGGATTATAGAATTTAAAGTAACTTGTTCAGACGATAGTTATGCGTGCACACGCTAACAACGAAAAATATACGTGCGAACGACATGTAACACCCGTGTGAATGATTTTCTATATATTTGAATTAATTTAATTAAAATTTATGAAATAATATAAATATGAAGATATTTACTGCTCATAATATAATAAAATATCTACAAATATGCAATCGTTATTAAAAGTAAATAAAATACATAATGGATAAGTACTGACAAAATAGTAAAAATATATAAATTTACCCAAATTTTCGTTTGGGTGTCGAACGAGATTGCATCTGTCTCGTCTGCTCCATCAGCTGCTCACGCATCTGCTCCGCCATTAGTTGCATCCTTCGTTCTTGTTGTTCCACTAGGTTCATTTGCTGCTCCTGCATCATCTTCTAGTGCTCTTCGTCTTTTTTCCGTTGCTGCTCCACGATCATCTTCATCAGCTCTTCGTCTTTCTTCCGTTGCTGCTCCTCCATCATCTGCAGATGTTCTCGCATCGTCTGCTCCATATCTGACCGCTTAACCAGAAGTGCTTCATATTCCAACTCTCTAGCCCTCATCTCCTCAATCTGTAATCTGGCCTCCTCCAATCTCCGGGACAAATCAACAGACAATGCTGATGAAGATGATCCAACAGACCGTACTGAATGACCTAAACCTCGCACGTAACCCGCTTTCGTCCCCAACACCTCAGTGAAGATCTCCACTTCGGTGTATGACTTTCCCTCTGACTCGTGCTTCAACTGTAACGCCTCTATTTTTTTCTAAAAAATAGAAAAGTAGATAAAAATAGTACATATTAAACATAAACGCATACGAATGCATAATTAAAACTAACTTTACAACTTACAAAAATTTCTCGTGCATCTTCTGAAGTCCACATGCATCCTTAGTAGTATGCGTCTTTTTATAAAACAACGAAGGACTAATTTCATCAGATTCTGGATTTTTCTGTACACCAAAAGAAATATAGAACATGCATACAAAAATACCTAAGTCATTTATTTAAATAATAAATAATAAAAAATGTAAATTTATTACTTATTAACACCGCTCTATCTCTATTCTTCTTGTTGATTGCACTCCTCCTTTGCATTGTACATTTACAATTGGTAACACAATTAAACATATGGCTAAAATAAACGTTCAGATCGGAAAGAAAATGCTTTACCTGAAATTCCTCGCTCGCGAATAAATCACAAACACGAGTCCATTCTTCCTTGTTCATATCGGGATACGGGTGCTCTAACGCCTCTTCTTTGGAATTGAACACCGAGTAATGCTGGAACATTCTATTTTTGTGCGTACTGTACACTGTGTTCATCGTTGACGTCACAGTGATGCGATCCTCGGCTCGGTCGTAATCTAGTTGGAAGTCATCCTTAACATATATAATAGTTAGAAACGTAAAAAAGTTTCAACAAATAAAATTTAATAAATTATACTTACCAACACTCGGTTCATCACATACGATTTAACCTCGTCGGGGACCTCCTTCCACTTACTCTTCTCAAATGGGACATGTTGTCGAACGAGGGCACCAATATGGCTCGAGAGCATTGAGGACACCTTGTCATCACCGCCTGTACGTCCATCAGGGATATTTACGGTCAGCTTTCCTCTGGTGCGAGCCTTGAGTAAGGCAATCCCGCACATACTACCTCGAACGTGTCTAATTCCGGACGTCGCTACAAATGAAGAACAATAAATTTAAAATTCAATTAAGCATAGAGATTTAAAAGTCATAATATTTAATAAAGATTGACGGGGTAAGATACTTACATGCACAACTACTCTGGGTGCCTACTGGATTGACTGTGGTTGGGGACGGTAATTCATTCCTATCCTTAAGCGAAGGACCCAATACTGCTAGTGTACCCAGACTACTCTCAGCTTGAACTGATGAATCGCACCGAAGACGTTTCCCTCCCGCTAGCATGACGTCGTCCTGTGACAAAATAAATCAATATTAGAGAAAACAACACAATGAATTATGTTACTCAAAATGAATAAAAAATAAAAATGCAAAAATAAGATCGCGAATTTAATTGAAACGATAAATTTACTTTAGTCCTCGGAGTAATATTGTTCAGAATCACTAAAATCTTCACCAAACGATTCCGAGGAATCATCGCTTCCTTCTACTTCACGATGTTGTGGACCACTCTCATCAGTTACCGACAGATAAGCGTCGACGTCATTTCTAGTCAAAGGGATCATGTCAAATGAGCTAAAGTCCACAAAAATCTCAATAGACTCATTCTCCTGGTATGCTTCACGGTTCGACTGTCATTCTCCATCTTCACTAGCTTCCTCTTCAATAGGTGGAATATCATACGTGTTTTTAGGGGTAATCTTTTGAACAATCTTCTAGTGGCTGCCCAACTTCATATCATCGATATAAAACACTTGATTCCCCTGAGAAGCTAGCACAAACGGGTCATCTTTGTACCACTTTCGGGATGTGTTAATACTAACAAACCGACCACTTTTATCAAGACCTAAATTTTGAGTACTCAAGTCAAACTAGTAACATTTTAGTAAATAAACTAAATTCCCCCGCAAATAACGCAACGCGTAAATATTCACGACCTGGCCGTAAAAATCAACATCTTCCCCATCATGGTCCCCCAGAACAACCACACCACTATTCTGAGTGTTACGAAACTATTCACGAAAGACCGTGTGAAACCTAACTCCATTCACTACACACCTAGAGTAACAAAGTGTTCGTTGATCCGGACCGGATGCTAATGCATACAAGTCGTCCGAGATCGAGCCCGAATTTTCGTTGCGCATAGTTTGAATCTAAAATAGTAAACACATGTTAAGTATTAATCTAAAAAAAATGACCGATTAAAATTATACATATAATAGGGATAAAATTAAATAAATATCCGAGTTTTAAACCATAACGGAAATTCTTCTTCGTGCCTCCTATAAACATTTATTGGTGATTTCCTCCTCATCTCTTCCAAGTGCTCGCTAGAAAGAAATAAGATATTTTATAGTAAATTAAAATATAATGAACTTATAATGTCCATTAAGTGAGCAAATATTCACATTAGCGCTTACTAGATATGTTGGCTGATTTCTGAACAGTTGTTTAGTACGTACCACTGCGCTTTTGTAAATTCATTTCTATTCAAATCTTGACCCCTACCAGCTCCCGGCAGTCGAACACTTTTAATAAACACAGAAAATCGACAACTTCGATCATCCATGTCGGCTAATTCCGATCTTTTCTATTAAATCTCGTCTCAACCGCACCGAGATACATTAAGCAAAAAGTTAAACATGCATCTAACACATAATTCTCTGCTATTGAGCCCTCACACCGTGCCCTGTTCTTAATGAAACGCTCCATCTTCCCCATATACCTATCCATTGGATACATCCACCAAAATTGAACTGGACCTCCAAGTTTCACCCCCCGAGGTAAATGAATAGCTAAATGAACCATAATCGTAAAAAATAATGGAGGGAATATGTGTTCCAACTTGCAAATAATCATTCCAATGTCCTCTAATTGGTTCACAACGTCTATACGTATTGTTCTGGAGCATAAGTCTCTGAAGAATAAGCTCAGCTCAATCAACACCGTACATACTTCGTTTCCTAACAACCCGTGTATCATTGTCGGTAACAGTCGCTGCAACAAGACGTGTGAGTCGTGACTCTTCATACCCATTATCTTCCCTTCATTTATATTCACGCACCGAGATATGTTAGAGACATATCCATCCAGAAACTTGACACCCTTCAGCCATTCATAACACTTCTTACGTTCAGCCTTAGTTAAAGTAAATAATGCTCGAGGCATCATCTCCTCCTGACCCCGAACTTGCAAATGCAACTCCTTTTTAATGTCAAGTCCAGCCAAGCACAAGAATTGCCTTTCGTCTTACCATCGGCGTTCATCAAAGTTCCCAACACATTGTCACAAATATTCTTCTCGATGTGCATGACGTCCAAATTATGTCGAAGTTTCAACTCTGACCAGTACGACAACTCAAAGAATATACTGCTCTTCGTCCAACTTAACTCAATGTCAGCCCGTTTTCTCTTTTTCTGAGTCTTCCCAAACGTACATAACGGTACCGATTCAAGTTGTTGAAGTATCTTCTCTCCAATGACTTCTTCATGCGCTACTCTATACTCTTTTTTCCCGTCAAATATGTCGACATCACGCCTCCACCCATGCGTAGCGGACAAATACCTGCGATGTCCCAGAAAACAATGTTTGCCCCCTTGTTTCAACCAAAATGACGTTGTGTTCGCATTGCAATTAGGGGATGCTAACCGTCCTTTCGTACTCCAACCTGAGAGATTACCATAAGTCGGGAAGTCATTTATTGTCCAAAGCAAAGCAGCATGTAACAATGGCTGCAAGTAGACGTCGATATTATTCCCGGGACTTTTTGGCAAATCTGCATGAAACTTGAATCCTTCATACATTTCCATGGCGGCAAATTGTATGGAATTAGTACAACTAGCCATATACTATACGATAAGCTCATGTTGCCAAAAGGATTGAACCCATCAGATGCCAAACCTAACTGGGCGTTCTGAGATTCCCGACCAAACCATTCATACTTCTTATCGAGGTCCTTCCATACCTCAGAGTCTGTAGGATGCCTCATCACCCCATCTTCAACCACGCGCTTCTCCTGGTGCCACCGCATATCCCTTGTCGTCTGCCTTGATAAAAATGATCTCTGCAACCTTGGTTTCAAGGGAAAATGCCACAACACTTTTTGAGGAACCTTTGATTTGTTATTTTGTTGTACTTCCATCTCGATTCCCCACACACCGGACACTCTTGTAACTCACTGTGCTCCTTCCAAAACAGTAGACAGTTATTTAAGCATGCATGTATGTTGTCGTAGCTAAATCCTAAATTCTTTCTTAACTTTTTCGCCTCATAATAAGATTTACGAAGTGTCTCCCCCTCCAGCAAAGCATCTTTTATCAAGCCTAACATATCTTCAAACGCTTTTACAGTCAAATTATTCTCTGACTTCACATGAATTAACCTAACAACGAAAGACAACTTGGAGTACTTCTTACACCCGAGATACAACTCTTACTCAGCATCCGCCCATAACTTGGTATACGCAGAAAATACGTCTCCAGACCCAGACTGGACTGTGGATCCGGTATATTCTCATCAACCCCTGCTCCTGCCTCAAAATCTTCTAACATGTCTCTCATATCATCATTATTTATGTTTCCCTGAGAGTCATCGCTGCCCGGTTTAGGTTCTATATTCACCACTAGGTTAGGAACTTCTGAAATTGACTCTCCGTGAAATACCCAATGAGTGTAACTCTGGTCAAACCCAATTATGAATAAATGATCCTCCATCCCGTCCACACGTCGGAACAACACATTCTTACATCTCTTACATGGACATCTTATCAGACCTCGACTATCTACATAACTACGGGCAACACTTATAAAATCACGAACACCATCACTATACTTCACACTTTTGAGTCTATCAGCCTCATAAATCCAACTCTTATCCATATTGTTCCTTGAAAGACGAAAATACAAACAATAATGTAAACAATGATGACATTCATGTACTGCACATAAATGACCCAATCATTGTGAACTATGCTTTAGAAATTTCGACAGCATTTTCCCTCAGTCCCCAGATACACGCCTACAACATTGAGCCTAAACACCCACCATTTAAGGCAAGTGTGTAAGCTCAATGCTGAATGTGTATCCGAAGGACAAAAGGAGATTTGCATCAAAATTTCTAAACACATCTGTCACAATAGCAGATACAATTACGCACATTACGCATATTGTAAACTAAAACTGTCCATAATGTGGACAATTCAAGAATTACATCCAGTTCGTTATCCGAACTTCGTGTAATTCTTAAACGGGGTCTAAGGCTACTAAATGAATGTATGACATTACAACAAATACCGTTCGGATGTTACATAACGGTCCGAACCATACACAAAAACGTTTGGACGCCTTTTTCAAAGCGTCCGAACCAACAAAAAGAGTCTGGACAGTAAATCAACCGTCCAAACTGCGATTTTCGAACAAGACAATTCTTCGATGCACACATGCAATTTTTCAGTCCAAAAACCTTGTCAAAATTAACCCAAATCACAAACACTTCAATATAAATACATCACAACCATCCCCAAACTCCATTACTATCATTTTAGAACCTAAAATTTTGAAAAACACATGCTTTCATATATTAAAATACAAGTTTTTCATCCTAAAACAATTCAATTTAAAAACCACTAACCTCAAATGCAATCCAACTTCAAATTCTCAAAGATATGCTATTTTCACACCCTCTTTAATGAGATTGAACGCCCAAAATCAGTTATCCGCTTCTCATCGTGCTCAAATCACTCATTTGCTTTTTTTCTCCACTGTTTGTGAATCTGTAACTTTCATACTTTTGAATACCATTCGGACCGATAAAAGGAAGTTTGGACGCATACGTGTCTTACTTTTCGAGGGAATTCATGCTGCCAAAATTTTCATATACGTTCGAACTACTATTTAACCGTCCGCACTCCCTCTTACAGTTAAACACACCGTTTTAGTAATTCTCAAACGACAGCGTATGCTCAATAACATATACGTTTGGACAGTCACATATCGTCCAAACACTACCTTACATTACCCGAGACTGTTTAGGAAATACGAACATCATAACGTCTGATAATAAACAATAACGTCCGCACGGTAGTAAACTTGAGTCCGAATGGTATTTTGAATTTCAGCAGTCCCAACCGTCTAAACATGTGTTCGAAAGGTTTGTTTTATATAATACGACACCGTTCGATTTTACATTAAATAGTCCGGACGGATAAATTCAGGTCCGAACATTTTTGGATAATATGTATTTATTTTTTTCATTTTTTTAATTAACTTTATTAGCAAATTTTAAATATCGAAAGTTAGTTAATAATGTAAATAATAAATTTTTTTTTGAATGAGTGTACCGAAATTCGCCAGCTCGTCCGACGAGAATATTATCGAAACGTTACGGACAGTGACCTCCATACTAGGCTCCTTGAGGTCCCTCGCCTGTAATATAGAGCAATAAAACTTCCGGACTATATTTTTTGATAGCTGGTCCTGTGAATCAATGAAAGCCAACCTAACTCCTCCACCACTTCTGGAAGCGTCCGACCCTCAAATCTGAGGTCGTTAAAGTCAGCCAATTTGATGTCCCGCTCGACAGCAATCGAGCGAGACATAATGATCGTTGTATGTTGTTCCACTGTAAAAAATCGAGTGGAAGATTGCTCATCATCAACCTGGACGCTGGTATGTGGACGCTTACTCATTTTTTAGTGAATCTGCACAAAATAGCGTTCGCACGGTTAGCACAATGTCCGAACGAAAACGACACAGTCAGAACATAAATATATCCGTTCGAACGTGTACTATAAGCGTCCGGACATGATCAGAACGTCAATGTATCGGTTTTGAATACCCGTCCCAACCCTAAGACGATAAAAACTATTTAAATTTAACATTAAAGCGTTCGGACTATGTTTAAACACATGTCCGGACGCCTACATAATGAGTCTGAACGCTGTGTGAACGATGACCGAGTTAACTCAGCCATGGCAGCGTCCCTCCAGCTCCCCACTCGCCTAAAAATTTCACCATCACACAAACTAATATACTTAAAACAAACCTAACACTTAATCAATTTCTACGTAAAAATCAATCAAAAAACACAATCTACTGTACAAAAAATAGATTGAAATTCTATACATAAAACTATATAAAAAAGAAGTTTTCACCAATACTATCTTGTTAAAAATAAGCAAAGCATACCTGTATGTGATTAGATACACAAGAGAGTGATCTTACGTTGAGATTTTTGAAGAAAAAACTTGAGTTTTGAGAGCTTTTTTTAGGGAAAACGTTCGGTGTTCGTGTAAATCAAGAACTGTTCGTCTTTTCAAAATACGTCGATCGCGTCCGGACCTAATGGTTGCCGTCCAGACTTCCTTCTGCACACGTGGCCCAATCATCGTACTCCGTATTAAATGTCAAACTTTAAGCCGTTTAAAATCGTTCAACACAATTAAAACGTCTGAACGTTGTATTAAGGCGTTCGCACGTCTATTCCGGACGTTGCAATGAATTGAAACGACGTGGAAGCGCACATTTGGCTGAATAAATGGCGAAGCCCATTCGAACTTTTATTAAACGTGCGGACGGGTACAACTGTTTTCAACTTTCATATAACGAAAACACTTGTACGCCATGCGACGGTTAAGTGAACGTCCGGACTGTCTCAAACACATTCCAACGGGTACCTCATTTACGGACGTTATTTTTTTTGTAATGTTTTTTTCTTCACTCATTCGCGACACGTGTATGTCGTCACGCCAACAATACGTCCGAACGGGGTTGTGACATGTACGGACGGTTTTGGAGTTCCTGAATGGTTTTGGGTGACAAAATTAATATTTTTTCATGGAAAATTCACTTTAGGTGACAAAATTTGGTTTGACACCCAAAATTTGGTTTGACACCCAAAATTTTGTCACCTAAAGCATAATTTCTTGTAGTATATATATATATATGATCAACCAGTGGCGGAACCAGAAATCCAATTGAAAGGGGTCGAACTCCTAAAGAAAAATGACAAAAAAAAATTACTACTTAATGCAAAAAAATATCTTAAGAGTTGAAATATAAAAAATTAAGAATAAAAAACACTAAAAATATTAAAATATATGTACCGTACTATTTGCTGATACTGAGAGGTAACAATTGGATCCTACGGGACTGGATATTCTGAAAGCATTGTAAAATAACTTCGTGATTAATCAAACAAGGAAGAGCTCCAAACAATGAGATATCCATCAGTAATTAACCAAACATACATGTCAAAGCAGTGAATATAAATGCCAACAATTAATTACAAAATCATATTAACTATTGCAATTTTTTTCCCTTTTTCATCCACAAGCCCTTTCTTTTTATGTTCATTGATATGCAGGGCAATGATTTTACTGCTTCCAAATTTTCCAGCTATTCTAACATGTGATTTGATGATCACAAAATTATGTGCAGCTCTAGTTTCAAACGTAACAAATCATACTTTAACCCTACTATATAAATACTATCAAATAAAATACAAAGACCTGATAAATTTATATGTATTAAAATTGTAATTTTTCCCGATTTTCATCCACAAGCTCTTTCTTTTTATGTTCATTGATATGCAGGGCAATGATTTTACTGCTTCCAAATTTTTCAGCTATTCTAACATATGATTTGATGATCACAAAATTATGTGCAGCTCTAGTTTCAAAGGTAACAAATCATACTTTAACCCTACTATATAAATACTATCAAATAAAATACAAAGACCTGATAAATTTATATGTATTAAAATTGTTAATTGCATTGACCTAGCAATGTTGAAATGATATCATCAAAGTCCCACTATTTATCGTTAGTTCATAAGAGGCAATAAGTCTCAAGGAAAGATGTGTAATCTCTTATGCGCAAAAAATGCTTCTACTTGGGCTAAACGGTAAGTTCTTGCTTAAAAACCATAACAATTGGTTGTGAACATAAAAGCCAATTATCACTAACTGACACGTATAAAGGAATAGAAAAATCAGCAAAATAAAGATAATATTGTTGACCGATAAATAGATTGAAAAAAATACGAAGTGCATAACCTACTCGATTAGTAGAACAATAAGCTAGAAGAACCAAAAGAATGCAAAAAAATAATAGTATATCCTTATTACCAGCGAGAATTCACTCAAATGAGCAATCCCAAAACCCTCAATCAACTATACAGATTGGTGGGGATCGGGCCTAGACCGTTCAGGACCTAATGAAGATAATATGAAGTTGACATGAGCCTATGGGTATCGAGCCTAGGCCATCTTCTATTTTTTTTAAAAAAAATATACATATAATTTTTTTTTTGGGTGGAGCCAAGGTGTCGGCGGACACCCTTCGCTCCCCCTTCCTTCCGCCCATGTGATCAACAGTGGCAACATAAATGGTACTCTTGTTAGCGACGCCTACTTCATTATTCAGCGACAGGGAAAAATGTAACGATTTATAAGTCAGTCGCTATTGCATGAACATATATATTAGAGGCCAGCGACTCACTTCTGATGATCTGCTCGCTAGAATGTTTGCCTGAGTACTGTATATTAATTGCGATGAAGCACTACTGAAGAGCTGTTCTCTCTTAACAAAAGTCCTTTTTTACAACAAGTTTCTTTAGAAAAATATAGGCATTATATATAAGGAAAAGTAGTGGTCCTGCATATATGCTATGCTTCTTATATTTATATTGTGGCTAGCTATTATTTAACTATTGCTTATGATAGCATCTACCATAGAGATCGAGTGAACACCTTGAATCACCTGTTACTATTCTTCATATCAGTTGCTGGTCTTATCATTAAATATATGATGTCACATATTCGTTTCGAAAAATTGAAATCATATGGGTTTTGTTATTGAAAACTCAACTCGTTTTTTTTCATTTTCTCTAATGGTTTGAAGAGTTTTTGGTAAATGACCCTTTAAGATATAGTTATAAATATAACAATATCCTTTTATTTTGGGACAAGATCACCAGTCAATTATTGGAATGGTTACCTAGCTAGACTAGGTAGGAGGGGTAGGTTGTAATTAATATAAGATGGTCAATTAATTGTCAGTAATTATATGTAATATACATGGTTTATATGCAATATCTATGTGAGAAAATTAGTATTCCTAGCTTAGTTATCATATTCGAATGTAGAGGGAAAGAAAACCATCGAGTTGGTCCAATAGGAAACTCTGATTTATGATATGAACATACATATCCATGCAAGGCTTAAGAGTTTGGTCCTGAATATTATTATCCAATGTACTTATCCTTTTTCAGGAATTAAAATACCATTAATACATTGATTATATATTGAAGAAAATAAATGGCTGCAAGATGTATATATGTTACATTCTTGTTGTCACTCAAGAAAACATATTTTGGGTCTCAAAAAAATTTGTTACCCAAAGTGCTAATTTCGTCAGCTATTGTTTTGGGTGACAAAACCGAGTTGGCACCCGGTTTGTCACCTAAAGCCCGTCAGCCAAAGTTTTACGTGACGATTTCGGTGTTCTGTCACTCGAAATTGTACGGAAGGTTTACGATACCATCCGAATGCTTTTGTGTCATATTGAAGAAATGAAAATCGTCATGCCCATTACAGTCCATCCGTTTGCATGAGCTCTGCGAACGTACTCTCCATACGTTCGGACAGCTTATGCGAACGGTTTGTCCAATGCGACGAAATAAATTTGTTCATCTACAAACCGTGCGCACGGTTACAAAACATCGTCCAAACGTTAATATATTACATCAGGAAGCTTTTCGTAAAGACGTCTGCATCGTTATTTCATTTATGACGAAATAGTTATTTGTCATTTACAAAATCCGTTTGAACCATTATGTATACAATTCGGGTGTTTTATTGTATCGTGTTCACGGTTGCTTATTTAAAGACTGTGTGCATACGAGAATAACCGTTCGGACGGTAGAATTTAAAAGAAAGTGTGCAAACAAATAGTAATGCATGCGCACATTATCAATGTAAAATAATCGTGCGGACGACATTTGTTACCGTGAACGGTTTTCTATGTATTTAAAATAATTTAGAAATAATATAAAATAGAAAGATATTGAATGCTCATAATATAATAAAATGTCTACAAATATGCAATCGTTATTAAAAGTAAATAAAAAATATAATTGATAAGTACTAACAAAGTAGTAAAAATACATAAATCTACCCAAATTTTCATTTGGGTGTCGAACGAGATTGCAGCTGTCTGATCTGCTCCACCAGCTGCTCACACATTTGCTCTGCCATTAGTTGCATCATACTTTCTTGTTGTTCCACTAGGCTCCTTTGCTGCTCCTCCATCATTTTCCGGTGCACTTCGTCTTTTTATTGTTGTTGCTCCACCATCATCTGCATTAGCTCTTCGACTTTGTTCCGTTGCTGCTCCTCCATCATCTGCATATGCTCTCGCATCGTCTGCTCCATATCTGACCATTTTACTAGTAGCGCTTCATATTTCAATTGTCTAGCCCTCACCTGCTCAATCTGTAATCTGGCCTCCTCCAATCTCCTGGACAAATTAACGGACGATGTTAATGTAGATGATCCAACGGACCGTACTGGAAGGCCTAAACCTCGCATGTAACTCGTTTTCGTCCCCAATATCTCAGTAAGATAAAAGTTATTCAGAGACGTATACTTTTCTAGAAAGACTATGGGACCAATGGAATTTTTGTCTAACTTTTAGTTTATGTGTATGTTATCTAATATCTACCACAACTTTAACATATCCTTTTCTATTTGAATGGTGATTCCACCTACGTTTGCCTGAAGTTGACATGTCGTTTTTCTTTTCATAACTTGGTGAACGCGAGGTAATTTATTTGGTTCTCTAAAAGCAAAAAAAAAATTTAAAAAGAAAGAAAGACAAATTAAAGAAGAGAGAGATAGTGCGTTTTTCATGTTGGATATCCTTCTTGAGTTAGGGCTAATTGTTAATTTTTTTAGGTGGCCAGCATATTCTGAGTTCGAACTGAGGGGTTTTCTGTCTTTTCACCAAGTCATAGATAAACGACAAAGGGCGCATCACTTAGAGTGGTGCTCGTCTGTCCGTCTTGTGCTTGTTCAAATCTTCTTCCTACTTCCGAAACGAAACGGCGAGAAACGGAGGGCTTGAATTATTTGTCCGAAACGTTTCCGAGAAATGCGGCTACTTGCCGCCTCTTTACTTCCAATAACTTGTTTTCGAAAAACGACTTTTTTTAAAGTTCCTTTTTTATAAACCCTGTGGGAGGGGGGGAGAGAGACCAAAAATAAAAGTAAAGTAATGACGCAAATAGTTGCATAAATTTGAACCTTTGATACTTTATGATAATCACCCAGCTCAAGACCCCATTAGTTTAATTATTTTTTTAGTTTTAAAATCTCGCTCTATCTCAGTCTCCCTGCGTGTTGCGTATGGAGACGAGCTGTTTTGTGTGAAAAGTCAGCGACTCTCTCTTTCTCTCTCTAACCAAGTATTCCCTTTGTTTTCGACAGAAGAACAATCAGTTCCAATCTTCAAAAACGTTGTTGGTCTGATTTTCCGCTTCCTACTAACCAAACCCTATCTCCCCAGAAGGAGTACCTTTTTTCCATTGCTTAATCAAACACCGAAATAACAAACGAACCGAAGACTTGCATGTCGTTTAGGTCTGTTAGGTTCAGAAAAAGAAACAAATATCTTACTTTACTCCAAATGACACTGTTTCTCTCGAACGTGTTGTTGATTTTGCATTAAAAGTATGTGCAGCTTGTTTATGCTCAGGATGGAGAATTATCAAGGTGATTTAACTGACATAGTTCGAGCAAGTGGTGGAGCATATGGCTGCGTTACAGGCGCTTCAGAACCCAGTCCTGACTGGCAGTTCCCTTCCGATCCCATCAATTTTTCGTCGGCCGTCCAAGAGCCTCGAGATAATTTTGGCGACCCCTTCTCCTACATCCGAGATCCGCTTCTTAACGAGCTTCACGTATCGGGTTCCGGCTTCTTCAGTAGCACTAGTTCGCCTGAAATAATGGGCAATACTGCCGTGGAGGATACAGGCCGTGGTTTTAATGGTGGCGGCGGAGCTTTAGGTGGCGGTGGTGCTAGTACCAGTACAATTCTTTCTCAAAAGAATTTTCTTGACGATGAGATAAAACGGCCTTGCAATATATTCTCACGGATGCTTCAGATCTCCCCTAATGGAAAGCCGCCGGTGTCCCCATGTGGCTCGCCGGTGATGTCCGCTTCGCCAAGGGGAATTAAGGCGTCAGCTATGGTTCCAAGCGACATGATTAATGCTAACAGCTCCAAGGGTTGTTTTATCCACAACACCGGAGTGCAGATCTCGTCCCCAAGAAATCCGGGTATTAAACGAAGGTGAGAATTTAATTTCTTCCAGCGCGGGTTCTTCCATCAATTTAACTCCAAGAGTTGGATTTGATGCTGTTTTGGTACTTATTGCATTCTGTTTTAGCTACATGAACTCAGTAGCAGGCACTTATTGTTTTATTTTTTTGCTTTGGGAACTTGGGTTGTCATAAAGTCAAGGCCGCAAGATCTAATACATAAGGATTTTCTGACTGCTGTCCATGTCAACATTTTGTGGTTGATTGTATGGTCCTGCTTAAGGAGCTCGACGATTTTCAGATGAAATTTCCCACTGGCAACGTTATGATCACGAAGCCACATGATCGATCTATACGACGAGTGAATATAACCAACCTTAAAAGGTGGGATAAGTGGTGTCACAACAAGATTCATAGACTTAGCTTTCATGTAGTTATCTCAAACCACTCTTCTTCCCTGGAACACGCCTGAAAGGATAGCTGCGCTTTTGATTGGTTTTGGCCTGCCTTGATAACATGACATACCTTTTCCGCTTTCCTCAAGAAATTAACCATGACAAAATTAAAACATCAAATTTCTGCATACAGCAGGCGTGATATGAATTTCTGACAATATTTTTTGTGCAGAAAAAGCCAGGCAAAGAAGGTGGTTTGTATTCCAGCCCCAGCTGCCGTGAACAGCAGGCCTACCGGAGAAGTAGTGCCATCTGATCTCTGGGCTTGGAGAAAGTACGGTCAGAAACCCATTAAAGGCTCTCCTTATCCAAGGTAAGCATGTATTAGATATTGATCATTCTTCATAGTAGAAAGTTCTTTAATATAAAATTTCTGCCAAGGCTGTAATCGGTATCTCTTCCTGACAGATGTTTTCTCTAAGCCACAGCCACTGACAGAAATTATTACTTCTGCTCCTTGCTAAATTAAATCATATTTTTTTCAGTATACTTGTATATGATTAAATTGACGCAAAAAAATAGACTGGAAGATCCTTTTTGGAATTATCCACAGAAGCTTTGTTGAAATTACAGACTTCAAAAACACCTTTTTTTTTACCAGAAATTGATTATTACTAAGAGTTTGTTTTATCAGACACTTGCATCTAACCCGGTGATTCCTTTTCACCAAAAACTTGGGGCTCATTGATGTTTCCTTCGATCGTCATTTGGATTTCAACCCTCTACGAGTTCCTACGTTACCTTCGACAACTTTTTCAATGTTGGAAGTTGGAACATTGTTTCGGCAAATAGTTCTTAATTCGGTTTGCCCATTAATGAAACTAATGTATCTCTCACAGTAATATGTTATTTTTTTGGGTTACCGGTTGTAGTAAATAATCAGTATTTGTATTTTAATGCGATGAACTGTGAATATATATGCTACTGTTACATAAATTAAGAATTGGATCAACGTACGTAAACTTATACACGTGAATTTATAATAATAGAGGTGTATATATGTAGGCATTCATGGTTGCATAATTTCCAAGGAAATATATAATAATCTTCTATTAATATTCCTATCGTTTCTGACAAGTTGGATCATCTTGTTTTTATTGCAAACTTGCACGACATGTAAATGTGTATATACATGTACACCATTCGACTGTGGGCTAACATGATTCAAGATTCACCGAGTGTTGATAAATGTTTTGTTACTATTTTATGTAGGGGCTACTATAGATGTAGCAGCTCAAAGGGTTGTTCTGCGAGGAAACAAGTGGAGCGGAGCCGGACTGATCCCAACATGTTGGTGATTACCTACACTTCTGAGCACAATCATCCATGGCCAACTCAGAGAAATGCTCTTGCTGGCTCAACCCGGTCTCAGCCAACAAAGAACAACGCTACTTCAAAGAATTTTCCTGGTGCGCAGCTCCTAAGTAAGCCGACATGCCCTAAGGAAGAACATAAGGAGAGCAGAAATGACGACGTCCAAGTGTCTCCGATTGTTGCTGGCGGCTCAACAACAAGTACATCTGTTAAGGAAGAGATTGATGACGTAGAGAAGCAAATGGGGATGGATGACGGGGAGTTCAGTACTGAAGGATTTCCTTACAGGCCAACAATGCCGGGCTCAAACCAGCCTGAGGACTTCTTCGCCGATTTAGGGGAAATTGAGACCGATCCTTTAGATCTCTTGTTCACGCAGGAGTTTACGGGAGATGCACAGAAAGATAGCAAGGTCATGGACCCGTTCAGCCTCTTTGATTGGTCAGGGGACAAGAGCAACAGCACCAACTCATCGTTCGAAGAAACTAAGAGGGGTTTATAACAAGACCTTGAACAAGTAATCTCCCCCACAAAGATATACTCATTTCAGTTTATGCATGTGGTGCAAATTCTATCTTCAATGTCTAGCTACTATAAACCTAAATATTCTGGCTTCAATATTTCATCTGAAGGAGGTTACCGCTTTTACCGTTTTTCTCTTGTTATTTACCAGAACAGTCTTGGGATTAGGAAACGGAGTAACAGACAGTGCTGGTTAATTGGGAGCAAACCCATGAGTCTCACATTCCATTTGGTATATCGGTGGATGGGACAGAAAGCTGAAGAACAGAAGGTTACTACAGTGGAGACAAGTACATCCATCTAAGACATGACTGGAAAGCTCAATGAGAAGATTGATATAAAGATGGGACTTGCCTTTCATCTTTTTAAGTGGGAAAAATTATGGAATCGCAAGCTCGTCCACTTCTGGTCATGTGGTGAGAGTCTACAGAGAAAAAAGCCATGCCTTAGCTTCTAATCTATTGAGAGGAAATAAACGAAAGATGACAAAACAATATATAGGAAAACAAATTATATTAAAGCGCGCTTGACTTTTCTTATCAGTCCTCTCTGGGGTGTACAAAAGAGAGAGAAGTGACTGTGCTTCGGGTTCCTCAGCTTTCTGTTTCTTATATTATCCATCCAACTTTGTGTTTGTTTTTTAGTACTCTTTCACTTCAAGTGTTCTGCGTACTTCTAATGAGAAAACAAAATTACTGATTCTGCTGACTGATTTTGAATGCTATGAATTATGATCACCGGGTGCTCTACGTATATTGTTTAAATAATATGATGTCCAGCTAAACGAGGTTGGCATTTAATAATTCTGCATGTGGACGGTTACCTGTGCATGTATTTTTTTATTATTATTTTTTTCTAAGCACCTGTGCATGTATTATATTTGCAACGTAACTAAACTTATATTAGGGTTCAAGGAAGAGATGCCTAGTTAGTTCAAAACTGCATTTCAAGAAAAGATTGCCAAAAATGTTTCCAAAATCTCCATTCCTAATAACCTAAAAAGGAAATTCACGGGCGTAGCAGTGACTTTGAGCTTGAACAGGAAACTACTGGCAGATCATGAATAGCCTCTCCAGTAATACTGTTCAAACACGTTCATCCCTCCTATGCAATTTTTCGATCCTTTAGTTTATTATTGGCCGGCAGAATTAAATGTCAGCTGGTATATATGCTAAATAATATAGACTAGGATTTTCTCCTAAGGGCTTATTTTCAAATGAGTATGATTGGACGGAGCAGAACCGGCTCAATAAAAAATGAGGCCTAAGGTCATACTAAAAATTAGGTCTTTTATATCAATTTTTTAAAAAAATATTTAAAATTTTATTTAAAAATAAATTTTCAGATATAAAATTACTAATCAAGTGGGCCTAAATCTCATTTTTTTTAATTTATTTGTTCATGTATTTAAGGGCTTTTTTAAATTTTTATTTTTATTTTTATTTTATTTTATTTTTTAAATTATGGGGCCTCTTGCTCAAAGTGGGGCCTTAGACAACTGCATAAGTTGCCTAGTGGTTGAGCCGGCCCTGGGACGGAGAAGATTTCTTACTACAAATCTAACAGTCTAGACTATCCACATCATTGTAAAGAGTACTGTAATTTCTACATGAGAGTCAATCATTAAATAATATGGATGGCTATAGGCTGTTAGATTAGTAAGAGAGAATCATCTCCGTTTAATCGGACGCATTACGAAAATGAGTCTTTAGAAGAGAATCTTTCCCCATAATATACACCAAATGTTGAAGGCTTTAACATTCTTTCGTATGTATATCATGGATCGAATTACCTTCTTACTCAACAAGAGGTAGGTGTATGTCAGACATCCCTTGCTCTGGATGAATTAGTCTCTTCGAACAATGTTATATTGGACTGTTTCTTACTATTTACCGTTTCAAAGCAAGTGATTTCACCCAGCTGTTTCATGTCATGCGCGGTTTGTAGGGTCAAGAGTGCCTTTCATCATTTAATAGAGGACAAAGTTAATCAGAAGTTTTGCTTTTCCGCATATAAGTCAAATGGAAATTAATGTTTCAGTAAATTTCTCTATATAGCAAAGAAAGATAGTGAAAGAATATGAAACACTACTATATATAACCCTGTTTGATCTAACAACAATAGACTCATTCACTACTGGGCATAGAATTGATTAGGGCTGTTCATGGAGTATGTTCGGGTCAGTTTTCGGTTGACCCAATCAGGTTCCTAAAGGAGCTGTACCTCTCCAGATTTGGGGGAAGTCAACTTTAACCGCATCCACCTTGAGCTGTACCGCTCCAGATTTGCTAATGGATGGCCATGGAAGACAACAAAATAAGAGAAACAATCATGAAGAGAAGATAAGAGGAAGAGGAAGAGTGAGAGAAAAAGACTCAACAATCGGGCTGGCGGCTGGGAGGCAGACGGCGGCAACTGGATTCTGGCAAGCAGGTTGAGGCACGACCGCATAGAATGAGAAGGAATTGAAGCTTAGGGTTTTGAATAAGCTAACTTAGTGACATGATTTCGGCCGGATCGGTCGGGTTAAACATATATCGAGGCCCGACCAAAAAATAGTCGGGCTGCAAAATTTTGGGCCCGCCTCCACCCGAGACCGTGTAGAGCCCGACCATATTCGGTCGGCTTCGGTCGGGCCCGGGTCGGGCGGTCGGGGTCGGGTCAAATCTAAACAGCCCTAGAATTGTTATCTTAGCAAATGAAACTTATAAACTGATAAAAGGAAACAAATGTAGAAAATAAGGTATTAAGCAAAAAAAAAAATCTAGGCCTTGTAATTTTTTTTTCAAATAGAAATTTCAATTTTATAAGACGAATTAACCGAGGATCCCTCAGTGAAATTTCATTGGCTCGAATAATAGAATAACCTTTGACTCCTTTAATATCATAAAGGAATTTTATTTTGTTGAACACTATATTTTAAATTCAATAGGAATAATAATACTTAAAGATCATGGATGGGTATCGAAGCCTATCATTTAATCTTTGTAATCATTTGTCTTTGAAAGGAGAGCAGTGCAAACCGACCTTAATGATCAGACTTCAGTGGACTACTTTCTTTCTCTTTAGAAACTATAATAATATCGAATAGTTTGAGCTCAATTTTGAGTTACTTGAAAGATTATATATATTCTTCAGCAAAATTCTATACCAAGCACTCGTATAAAATATATCAAAATCTGCGACTAAAGTCTTTTTGTCTTCTAATAAGTGTTAAATCCAAAATCAATAACATTAATTAGCGATATATTTAATAAGTTTTGCCTTAAATTGCCAAAAAAAAAAACAAAACAAAAGTTTTGCCTTGAACGTACACTTGTCCAAACTTTGGCCTTCTAACATCGGAGTCCTATGCCTGATATCTTCGTAATGCAAGCAACCTTTAGCTATTTAGAAAAAAAAAAAAGCAACCTTTAGCTAGCTATAAACTTAATGGAAATAGTGACCCTTATCAGTTCTGTCAAATCCATCAACTTTAATCTTTTTCGTGCCCTTTCAATTGAAGTCACTTCAACGGATGGGCAAAAAGAAAAGAGTCCAAAGCTTTTCTCAAATGGGTCTGTCTTTTCCCCATTTTAATTGATTGATTGGAGTGAAGATTCATTATGTTTTTTTTTTCCTTAGCAAGTGAAGATTCATTATGTATTTGAAGGAATTTGGGCGCAAATGGGTTCATGGGAGTGACTGTTGTCATGATTTTGGAAAGAAAGAATGGGAGTTACGATTGATGATGACAAACATAAAAAAGCTTCGTGACCCATTTACGTTGTTTGTTTGAATCGTTTGGGTGATCAGGATTCCTCCTCTATGTGAGCGTGAAAAGAGTAATGTGAGCTTTCTCACCTCAAATCCTAAATCTCATAATATGCACATGAAACATCATTTCATGCCCGGTTTCGTCTAATAATTAAAGTGGTCATAAGTGTAGTGTACAACATCTCCGGTCCGATGATCTGTGTCAAAGCTGATTAGAAGGGTATAATTCGTTTTGCTTTAGTTGTATAAATATATCGGTTTTGCCTGCTGTCGTCTCTTTTACAATATGACTTGACCGCAAAGTACGAAAACGTGACATGAACTGAGCCAAACAACCTAACGAGTTGTTTTTTTTTTTGTTAAACGCAAAGAACTTTCATTCAACGACTAAGAGCCAAATAATCACCTCAAAGAGGTTCAAAGTAAATTTTGCTTCAGTAAAAAGATAGTAAACTTAAAAAAAAAGAATAGAATCAAAGAACTTGACTAAGTAATCTGCGTTAGAATTAGATTTATGTGAAATTTTAGCAAAATTCCTAATGATTTTAATAATAAATCTCGCACTTCCTATTAATAAGAAGAAACAGTCCGAAATATTTGAAATAGAGAAGAATGAGTCAGTTTCAAACGCCACGAAGTCCAGCTTCTGAGTTTAGGCCTCTATTATCACCATATAAATTGATGTAAGTTTCGCTTAAAGAAATAACATACTGGATATGATTTCAGAGCGAGCCCGCGAGACCACACCTTGATGACTATAGCATATAAGTTACCGCCACAGATGAACTTCGGACTGCTGATATACATATTTTATTTTATTGGTAAGTTGTCAAAATCATGATCTCACCTTATTCAAAATCTAGCTATAGTTTTTTCTTTTTTTTTTAGTCGCGTCAAATCCCACTATAGGGCGCCACGACATGCGTATTTTTGTATCCTTGTCGAGCTATATAGCTCATCTCTAGGCAGTGCTAAAATCCAAACCGGCCTCTCTCTCAGACAACAATAAAAACACCAAAAGGTAAAATTAAAAACAATCAAACAATAATGTTTGAATGATCTATCTTATTCGTGCCTAATTTATTCTTAGTTTTGAATCCCTAATTTCTTCGTGCCTCTGGGTGGATAGAGAAGAGATGTTTGAAATTTCCCAAGATCGGATTAGGTATCTTTGTGCATTGACATGATTGTGGTGCTGTTAGTAGGTCTTGAATTTGATTTCGTTTGATACGCTTTATATTGATTAACCAAATTTCAAAATCTATAAACGTGGTCGTCTACTATATATATATATATATATATATATATATTTTAAAGATTTATATTTTAATTTTTTTTTAAATTCAAATTTCACAAAATGAGCCTATTTTATTATAATATTTTATTATTTTTTTATAAACATCAATCTCTTTTAAGAATTTCTGCACCATACCAATACAATTTTAACATCATTTAAATATTTACAATTTTATTAAAATTCTACAAATTTCTTCCAAATCAACTTCCAAAAGAAAAATCTATCAGCCACCCCAATCAAGCAAGCACAGTCGACATACTATGCTTCTAATCGAGCCACAAGGTATTCGATTCTAACTACTTGGACCTTCCCAGAAGCCAGAAGGTATTCGATTCAGGCGGCTTAAAGCATTAATTCTTAGCTCTGAAGAAGGACGTTGAGCCTTTAAAGTATACCAACCAAAATATGCCTAAAATTAGATGGGATATGAAAAATTTCTCCTCGTGTTTTCAGAAAAGTGCAGGGGTTATGTATTTGGCTGATGACTTCCTCTACTTTACATCTTGCTGATGACTTCTTCCTCAATATTGCTGTTGGGTTACTTTTTCCGCTGGCTCAATATAATATTGGGCGTAGTTACGGACCATGGGGCTAGTACGTCTTGGTCTTTTGGGATTTGAGCAGCTACTTGGGCCTAGCAACAATTCGTTGGGCCAATGTTTCACTTATGCGCAGAGTATTGCTTAAGGCTTGATTAGAACGACGATTTGTTTAGAAACTTATAATAAAGTATCTGCATTATTGGAGTTGCGTAGTACAATAATTTCGAAATCTGTTACCCGTCTTACATAGAATATTACTATGAGGACTTTTACTTCATAATATTTAAGCGTTTCAACAGAAACCATAGGTAATTTTAGAGTATAATTTTTTTTATTTTAATTCAAACCTGGTTCGAACTGTCTTTAAATGCATTCCAACAGAAAAAGGTAATTTTAGCTTTTAATTTTTTTTCAATCCAATCTCATTTGAATAGTATTTAAAAGTATTTTAGTAAAAAGTGATAAGTATTCGAAGGGTAAGTGATAAGCTTTCAAATATTTTTTCTTGGGATCCGACGACGTTTCATCCCAAAAGATTCCCAACCATTCTGACGATCATGTGTGTGTTCGAACGGAGTTTTAGGGAATGAAAAATATGTCCCTAAAGATCCTCTGTTTTTGGACGGGACACAATTTCGTTCCAAATAATCATTTTTTTTTCGGACGAAAATTTCCGTTCCAAAAAAACTCGTCGCAAAAAAATAAATAAATTTCGGGACAGTTTTAATTTTGGTTCCTTAAAACACTCTTCCCCTATTTTTCAAGATCTATTTTAAAATCCGTCCCCAAAGAGTAATTTTTGGGACCGATTTTTTGGCGTCCTAAAAAAATTTGTCCCAAAAAATCAAATTTGTTGTAGTGAATATTCGTGAGTTTTGGAGGATGGCATAGCTAGGAGTTGGAGGTTCTAGAAAAGTTGTTGTGAGACCCCAACTTTTTCTATCTTTTTAAAAGAATTATGACTCCCTAAGTGTGTATTACTCTAATTATTGAGAAAGACATGTATAGGGGGATTAATCTCAAATCATGTATAGGTGGAATTTTTCTCCTAGCATTTTTTTTATGCGTCTTAAGCTATGATTTAAAGGTTATATTGTTTGCAATATTTGGAAGATTTTAATTAGGGGCTTTAGCCTTGGAAATGTGTGAGTCCTTGGAACAAAAATGAGGAGACATATTAGAGTTAGCTTTGTGGAATGGCAGAAAAAGAAAATAAGTTTTCTTGAGGGGCAGAAAAGGAAAAAGAGGGGAGAAATGAAGGAGAAAAAGGGAAAGAAGGGGGAAGGGCAGTTTTGCCTTTTCCCTTCCCCAAGCCCTACGTATAAGGCACCCTCCCCCCCCCAAAAAAAACCACACAACCCTTGTGCTTTGCCCTAGCTCACCCGAACAACAGAAGAGGAAGAAAGAAGAAGGAGAAGAAGAAAGAAGAAGAAGAAGGAGAAGAAGAAAAGAAGAAGGAGAAAAAAAAGAGAGAGAAAGAGGTGAGTGGTTCGAAATGGCTAGATTCGAAATGAGGGTTCAAGAGAAATCAAGGATGAACTCTAGGTGTTTGATAAAAAGACCAAGAGAGGAGGGAGAAATGCAATAACTTGAATTTATGAGATGGACACATGTTTTAGATGAGAGATTGAGTTGGAAAGTGAGAAAAGTTGAAGTCTTGAGAATGAGGGTGTGAAAGGAGAGTATTGGAGACAAATTTCGTGGATTTTGGAGGTGTATAGCATAAGTTGTGCTCTGAAATTGACTGTCGTCCGTGGAACGCTCGACAACCGCTCGACCTTATAGTAAAAGATTTTCTTACAGAGACATTTCGCTCGAGGTACGCTCGACTGGCGCTCGAGCGAAACTTGGCAATTTTATTCAGAGAGTTTCGCCCGAGGTTCGCCCTACTGGCGCTCGAGCGAAAGTCTCTTACAGAGACTTTTCGCCCGACCTGGGCTCAACAGGCGCTCGAGCGATCGTCTCTTGCAGAGACTTTTCGCCAGAACAGCGCCCGAGCTCCGCTCGAGCGACTTCCTTTGAATTTCAAGAATTTTTATAGTTTCCTTTTTGACTATTAGTAAAACCTTACTAGGTTTTTACTTAAGGAAATACCTTGTGTTGTAAGATGACCAACTAGAAGTCAAGAATACGGACGATCTTGTATGATGAAGTGTGAATAATTGATTGATTTCTCTATACGTCTAGTGAGCCTTGAATAACACTAGTATGATCCATTGTAGGTAACGTGACGTTCGACACTCTAGCAAACGAAGGTAAGTGAAAATTGTAAGTGAAAACTTACGCTTTTTGAAAAACTGGAATGATGCACAACATGAATTCTCATGATTTATTACGACATGACATAAGCATTTGCATGAAAAAGAAAGTTTTGTGCAAATGAAAGTATGAGATGAATTTAAGATTTCTCATCATCAAGCATGACATGAGCACACCATGAGCATTTGCATTCATTTTTCTCATGAGAAAGAAAGAGAAATTTTATGCAAATGAAAGTACCATTTTATGCTACTTTATGACAAGTTAAGTTAATGAGCTAAAGTCGGTCGGTATCGTACCAAGTTAAGAAGGTGCATCCATACTGAAGGACGTTTACGTGAAGGTTGGATATCACCTAGGGCACCCATACCGAAGGATGCTTGCAAGAAGGATGGGTAGCCCATGAGGTATGTGCAATCACACTGAAGGATGCTTGCAAGAAGGTGTGAACCTCCAAGGGTCGTGTCTAGCCACTGAAGGACGAATGCCAGAAGGTGTGCTAGCTCGACCAAATGTAAGGTCCCCAAGGGAAATATGGGACAGTTCCAACGGGAACGCACAACCCTGATGTCAGGGGTAAATGGAGCGCAAGTAGCCCACTAAGAGAAGAATTGGAATGTTTTTTTCCAAAAGCAAGAGCTTTATAAGTACAAGTGCTGTTTTCAAGAGCAAGTGCATGTGCATATGCAATCATGAGTCATACACGTGCATCAAAATTCATGATCATGCATGAATTACATTATGTTTACATGCTTATGATTTCAAGTTCAAGTGCATGCTTATGATTTCATGTTCATGCTTATTTCAAGTTTAAGTGCATGCTTATGATTTCAAGTTCAAGTGCATGCTTATGATTTCAAGTTCATGCTTATTTCAAGTTTAAGTGCATGCTTATGATTTCAAGTTCAAGATTATGAGTTCAAGTACAAGTTCATGGTTTCAAACTCACGATTCCAAGTTCATGTTTCCAAACCATGATTTCAAGTCCATGTTTTAACTATAACTCCTTACTGAGTCTTTCGACTCACGAATTTTTAAAACTTTATCATTCCAGATGCCTCAGGTGCAGGAAGTCAGGAGGACTATCTGACTTAGAAGGAAGACACTTATGTGTTTTGGTTGTGACATGATCGATGTGATCTGTCACCTGTATTTGTGTTAATCATGCAATGTGTAATTTAAGATACAATGCTTAATTGAGGACCTTTATGGAGTTATGTTGTTATGTTTTTGGCCCGTCTCTCTCTCGATCCTATGTTCTTTCCGCTGAATGTTTAAGGATGTTTCGCTGGAGCTTTCCTCGGGATTGCTCGCGGCTGTCACGGTCCCTGCGGGAGGGCGTTCGGGGCGTGACAGTTGTTGTGAACTGGCCGTTACATTATGTTATCAACCACATAGGAGATGCATTTCGCACTAGGATTGTGCCAATGGGTGGCACTCAGTTTCTGGATTCAAGGATTTTTGAGACCCCCAATGGGTGTGATGACAAAAAGCTTGCAAGGGAGCAGATTTGGGCGTTCTTATATATTGTTAGAGGAGTAGCAAAATAGCTTTTTGTGGTTACAATTGTACATCACTAGAGGATGAGAATGGAAGGTTCAAAAATGACATTGCTATCCTCTGGTTCCAACTTGAAAAGGCAAGTGAGAAGTCAACAGAAAATCAGAGCAAAGGGAGGTGCCATAGAAGCATAGGCCCCAACAATAAGTGAGTAAGTGAATCAAAAGAGTACTCAAAGTGAACCGGAATGGAAATGAAATAGAAGAAATGGGTGCAAATATGAGTCGAGGAATAGGCCGCACCCTCGAAGTGGAGGCAGATGTCTTTCAAGTCAATAGACCATTTTGACAACATTCTAGCAACACTACAAAAAAATTGAGTTCTAGTGACGAAACTTTTGTTCGTCACTAAAAGTCGTTTCTGTGACGAAATAAAATTTTTGTCACTTAAAGGTAATGCTTTGGTGACGAAAAAGTTTGTCACCCCACGATTGATCGGTTATATGACGATCGGTCGGTATGTTGTGACAAGAAACTCCGTCACAACATGTGAAATCTTTTGGCGACTACTTTAAATCGTCACGCTTAACGATTGATCACTGATTATTAAACGATCGATCGGTGACGAATCGACACCTGTTGAAAATTACCGATCGATCGTTGCCTCCTGACGTTGGAAAATGCAATTCGTCGATCGATCGTGGAAGCGTAACCGTCATTGTTTTTGAATTGACGATTGATCGTTACAATGAGCGGTCGATCGGTACTTTAGACGAATGGAAGTTCGCCACGTGTAAGACAATAAACGATCGACCGTTGCCGCCTGATTGGAAAATGCGAATCATCGATCAATCGTGGAATCGTAAACGTCATTTTTTCAAATCACGATGGATCGTGATTATGCGCGGTCGATCGATCTTGAAAGCGAATGCCAATTCGCCACGTGTAAACAAATGAGCGATCGATCGTCTTAATTTATAACGATCGATCGTAGTAAAGGATGAACGATTATATGAAACCGGTGAGCGATTTTTACCGGTTACCTCTAACAAATATTCTCGAATCCTCTCAAAATTCACGAACCATTTCGTTCAGCATTGCCTTCCAAAGTACGCGGAATCACTTCCTGTTATCATCTACATCAAATGTACGTAGTTATATTAATTTTTAAGAGATATTAAGCTGTTTTAATTGAGGTTTTACTTTACATTTTTTAATTTGTTATATCTTACATTTAGGTCTCTAAATTGTATTAATTTTTGTGTTGATGTATATTTTTGGCGTTTAGGATTGTTTAGGGGTCATTTGGGGCTGATTTTGAGCGTCTTTTGACGTTTTTAGTAATCTGTGTGTTTTCTTATAAACATCGATTGATCACACTTCACCGTGATCGATCGTGGTGTAGACGGTGAGTCAAACGATTGATCGTCTCAAGTAGACGATCAATCGCTTATTGTTATTTAGCGACCGATCGATACTGTATGTACCGATGAATCGGTAATTGAAACGGTGAGTTTCAAATTTAATGACGATCGATCGATCACTTTAATTGACGATTGATCGTCTACATTACCGATGGATCGCATTTAACCTGCGATTGATCGTTGGAGACGGTGTGGCGAATGATTGATCGTCTAAGGTAGACGATCAATCGCTTATTGTTATTTAGCGACCGATCGATACTATATTTACAGATGAATCGGTAATTTGAAACGGTGAATTTCAAATTTAATGACGATCGATCACTGTAAGTGACGATCGATCGTTGTTGATGCTGTACTTTTAAAATCCCAAAAGTACACCATTTTGTGGCGTTGGATCACCATTTTGTTGTATCGCCTTTAATATTTATTAACGCATATTTATAAACAAATTTTGCAGCGTTCGTAAATGTCAGCAGCCAAGCGTGCACGCACAATGAGGGCCGGGACTGGAACGTCATCCAACGATCAGGAGCCCGCTAATTCGTTGATGACTGTAGAGAGGTAGATGGAGTACTTGAGGGGGCAGTCGGTAGCCAAAGAGCGTCTAGTGACACTATCTGATTTTGACAATTTGTTGTACGAGGAGCACACCTTCTTCCAGTTGTTCGAGTACCAGGGATTCCTTTACCAGCTATCGTGGGTGGATGGTTTCTGTGTTGACTCCCTCGTGCACGAATTTTTTTGTGCGCTTATCTCGGTAGCCAGAGCACCTGAGGTGCAGATGGAGGTACGAGGAGAGCAGTTCATGTTCTCGGCAGACATCATTGCCGATTTTCTGCACTGCACTGCCCTCGGCCTAGGACTCCCTGCTTCCCAGCGGTTCCTTTGACGGATGAGCAGAAGACATCAGAGTAGGACTTATGGACGCTGATGACGGGGAAGAGCTCTGCAGTGGTTGGCAGCATAATCAAGTAGAGTGAGTTCAGTGTGTTTTGGTGGATTTTGCACATTATCTGGACGACGAACATCGATGGCAGAACTCATTCTATCGAGTTCACGTTCCCGAGAGCTCAGTGCATGCTCTTATTAGGTCAGCAGACGTTGATAGATTTCCACTGTACATGTTCGAGCTGATTATGGATGAGGCTTGGGGAATTAAGGAATATAGTCTCCCATACGGCGTGTTTCTAACTCAGTTCCTCATTTCTCTGGGTGTTATGATCACTGCTGAGGATACTCGTAAGGGGGTTAAGAGTGCGGTGAACAAGTTCAATCTGTCCAGGAGCAGGGGGCAGAAGGGGGCATTGACTCGACGGTTTGCTCGTAGAGCAGCAGCAGCCGCAGAGGTGGCAGCACAACCTTCTACATCAGCTTCAGAGGAACCTCTTGAGCCGAGAGCACCTGCAGTGCCCCCTCCCTAGGTGGCCCAGCTATTTTCGGACCTCGACAGTCGTGTCAGCGCGACTGTGCAGGCCGCTCTACAACCTCTTGAGAGGCAGGTGCAGTAGTTAGAGGAGGAGGTGAAAGATCTCCGGACCGCCTTCAATAAGGAGTGCACCGTGACAATGCTACGCAACAAGTCGGTCGTGGCTCATATGTCAGACGTCAGCGAGCAGCTGGAAGAAATTAAGAACACTCTGGATGATTTCAAGACGGAGGCAGAGCCACCTATTATTCCCGGAGATATTCCTGATGACTTGGACACTTTCTGTAATGCTATTGCACACTGACGTATTTTTATTTTGTTTTTTAATCTATTTCGGACATACATTTAGATTTATGATTTTAGTTATATATGTCAGACATTTGTGTTTATCTGTGAAAATGTAGTAACTTTGATTACATTTTAATTGTTTTTTATTTGTATATCAGGACATATACAATTATATACGTAAAATGACCAATATACCCTTTGGTCGGCGAAAGTAACGAAAGGATACTGTGACCAATATTACTATTAATATAAGAATTTAATAATGTGACCAATACATTTAGGACATACTATTAATATAAGAATTTAATATTACTATTTCGGACATACATTTAGATTTATGATTTTAGTTATATATGTCAGACATTTGTGTTTATCTGTGAAAATGTAGTAACTTTGATTACATTTTAATTGTTTTTTATTTGTATATCATGACATATACAATTATATACGTAAAATGACCAATATACCCTTTGGTCGGCGAAAGTAACGAAAGGATACTGTGACCAATAATACTATTAATATAAGAATTTAATAATGTGACCAATATTACTATTAATTAATTATATAATGTGAGTTTAAATGATTAGAAATATAAAATATATAATTTGTGACAAATATTATTATTTTTATATTAAGATGACATTAGTAGTAATTTAATTTTAATAATTAAGTCATTTGTTAGGCAAAATTCTATTTTTTTTAATTAGGACACCGATTGATCGTGTCTAAAAGATACCGATGGATCGTTAGAATGAAATGCATGCGTCGTTGTTTTATACATACATGACGATCGATCGTTACTTTGAGACGATTCATCGACGCAGCACGTCGCATAATGGTTTACCTACCGATGGATCGTTCGTATGTCATGCATGTGTCGTCGTTTTATTCATCTGTGTCGATCGATCGCTTGTCTGTAGCGATCCGTCCGTATTATCCATCGTCGTTTTGGTCTTTTATACACAATCGATCGCTCATTCTTTCGATCGATCGTTACATTTTATCTTCATTTTATTGAATAATGTGAGTTTAAATGATTATAAATATAAACATATATATTAACAAAGTGTGTTATAATGTATTTAGATTACATAACAATATATCACATACATATAATTCATATTTAGGAAAGCATGTATAAGTTGTACATGTTGCATTATAGATGGGGAGTGCACTTGTATAATATGAGTTAAGTATTAAGATTTTCGAAACTAGTGACATAACGCTTATTTAACACATGATTACAAGTCATAAGAACGAATTATGTATTAAGATGACATTATTAGTAATTTAATTTTAATAATTAAGTCATTGTTAGGGTAAAATCTGGTTTTTTTATAATTAGGTCCACGATCGATCGCAGAGTAATGCGATTGATCGGGACATAACGATGTCGTTTAATATTTTGCTACTGATGGATCGTTAGTTTGTAATGCATGCGTCGTCGTTTTATACAGACTGTACGATCGATCGCTCATTGTACACGATCCATCTGTGAAATTTGACCGGGATTTTCATGCTGACGAGACGACCGATCAGTGTATAACGGTGTCGTTTAATAATTTCATACTGATGGATCGTTAGTTTGAAATGCATGCGTCTTCGTTTTATACAGATGCAACGATCGATCGCTCAATTTTACACGATCAATCGGTGAAATTTGGGCGGGATTTTCGGGGCATGCATGGAGATACGACGTGAATACGTTCAATGGGAAAGAAGAACATAGACTTCCACCTGAGGAGTTAACTGGTGAGGATATATTGGAACAACTGACGCATGTCGGGGAGACTATCTTTGGAAAAGTGTCAGGGAAGAATAGGGGAAAGAAGAAACAATCGTCAGAACGTTTGAATTGGACGAAAAGAAGCATCTTTTTCCAACTGCCGTATTGGAGTACGTTAGGGTTACGACATAACTTGGACATGATGCACATCGAGAAGAACATATGTGACAACGTGATCGGAACGGTGATGAATATCGAGTTCAAGACCAGAGATTCAGTGGGTGCACATAGAGATTTAGTTGAAATGGGGGTAAAAAAAGACTTGCATTTGGTGTATGACGGTTGGGTTGAATTGATGCCTCAAGCGACGTATACATTAACTCGGGAAGAGCGAAGGAGGGCCTATGAGTGGTTAAAAGAAGTGAGGTTCCCCGATGGTTATGCAGCTGAGATTTCACATTGTGTGGATCTAGATGAATTGAAAGTTTCTGGAATGAAAAGCCATGATTGTCATGTATTCTTGCAGAGGGTCCTTCCAGTGATGATCCAAGGGTTATTGAAGGAAGATGTGGGTGGCGCAGTGACTGAATTATGCTTGTTCTTTCGAGAGTTGTGTTCTCGTACGTTGAAGATTTCTGTATTGCAGAGGACGTCAGAAGATATCGGGATAATTTTATGCAAGTTGGAAATAATTTTTCCACCCGCTTTTTTTACAGTGATGATGCATTTGGCTATCCACTTACCACGTGAAGCATTGCTTGCTGGACCCGTACAATAAAGATGGATGTATCCAGTTGAACGATTGATGGGTGGCTCGAAAAGGAATGTGAAAAATAAGTCTCTTCCTGAAGGGTCGATTGCACAAGCGTATATTGAGAATGAATGTTTGACATTTTGTTCCAATACCTCCGAGGGGTCGAAACAGTGTTTAATCGAAGAGATCGAACAACGATTCCAACGGGGAAATTGAGGTACCAGAAAGGTCATTGGATGTGTTCACTCAGAGAATTAGATTAATAGGGGCTGCAAAAGGGCATGACATAGACCGAACAGAGTTCAAGAAAGCTCGCTGGTTTGTGCTGAACAATTGCAAAGACATCAGCGTGTACTTAAAGTAAGTAAAAAGATATACATGTATGTTTTTCCAAGATAAATAGTTGTTGATTAACATTATGTTACATTGAACATATGGACGAACTTCGCGCCCAAGGAGTTTCCAACATTTCTCGTATGCATGAGGAACAATTTCCGGATTGGTTCTTAGGGCGAGTAAGTCTTATTTTTAGAACTCATTAAAATTAATATCGTGTCTTTTTTTTAATGAACTTATAATATATTTTTGTAGGTTCAAAAATTACGATCTCAAAATCATGTACATCGATCGATGAATTGTATTCACTGGCACGTGGGCCAGATACACGAGTGATGCGTTATTCTGCATGTGTTATGAACGGATGTAGATATCATACAGTACAACGGGAAGAAAGTCGGAGAATTCAGAATAGTTGTATTGTAGTACCGGGAACACATGAGGGAAATCCAATAGAATTTTATGGGAGACTTGTAGACATTTATGCCATGCAATACTTGCGGGGAAATACAGTATATTTGTTTAAGTGTGATTGGTGGGACGTCGGAGATCATGTCACGCCCCGAACGCCATCCCGCAGGGACCATGACAGCCGCGAGCAATCCCCAGGAAAGCTCTAGCGTTCATACATACATACTTACAGCGGAAAAACTACAAAATCGCGAGAGAAGCGAGCCAACTCATAACATAATTAAGGTTCTCAATAAACTTGCATCTTAATATATACATAACATGTTTAACATTTAAACAAGTGACGAATTTCATCGATTAGATCACAACAACAAAACATAGGAATAATCTTTCTTCTAAGTCAGGTAGTCCTCCTGACTTCCTTCACCTGAGGCATCTGGAATGACACAATTTTAAAAAGGTGAGTCAAAAAGACTCAGTAAGGGAAAAACATAACTTTTAAAACATGATCTTGACTTGGACTTGCTTAACATGGGAAATTATAATTCATGATGCATATGCATGTCATGGGTATGCATATGCTCTTGCTTGTAGACATAAACTTGTTCTTGAAATTGGCCCCTGGCCCTTGAAAATATTTCCTTCATAACTTGTGGGCTACTTACGCTCCATTTAACCCCTGGAGTCCGGGTTGTGCGTTCCCATCGGAACCGTCTACCTTACCCTTGGGGACTTTTCATTTGGTCGAGCTAGCTCGTAGTTGTCCCAGGCCTGATGCCTAGACACGACCCTTGGAGGCCCACACCTTCTCATTGTCCTTCAGTGTGGTTTGCACAACCTCTTAGGATTCACCCAACCTTCTCGCATTCGTCCTTCGGTATAGGTGTCCATCATGATGGTACGGTACCGACCAGAGCCCCTTAACTTAACTTGTCTTTCCATAAAACTTTCCGTACGACATTGCATAAAAATTCACTTTAGAAAATCATGCAATGCTCATGTCATGCCATGCTTGCTTGAAATATCATGCTTGTTCATGAATTTATGCAGCGTGTCATTCCAGTTTTGAAAAATGTAAGCTTACTTACACACTTACAATCCACTTACCTCGGTCTCCTTGATTATGAATAAAGGTACGAAGATCGCCTACAAGCGATTCAAACACCTCTTAGTTACTAGGAATTAAGTACATAAACATACAAGATAAATATTTGTGTATAACTCGGTTTTTCCCAAAAATATATTTTTGAAAAATATTATATCATTCTCAAGGGTTTACATAGAAAACTCTTATTAATCATTTAAGAAAAGTATTTAGCAAATCAACATATCCTATTAGCATCTAAGTCCAAAATCAATAATCTAATGGTACCAAAATCCAAGTTTTGCTAATTACCTTAACAAGTACGAATCCGAAGTCTAAGTTCCATCATTTATACTTAACTAACTTGCAAGATTTCTCTTAATACTAAATCTAGGTTTTAACCTCTAATTCATTTAGCCAAAATATTAAATTACATTTTAAATTACTAATTGTTTGGCCATTAGGGTTTCCTTCACTACATCATTCGGCCATGCATCAATATAAGTGTTCATGGAAGTCTAAATTCATCTGCAATGTTTTCCCATCCTCCATTAACAGATTCATAACCTAGATTCTACAAATCATGGCACAAGTACAAGATCTCACACATCATATCATTTGGTCAAGTCATGAACAACATCCAAAACCTACTTTTAGTCAATGGCAACTTCACATGCATTGTTCATTCAATCATCCATTCACTAGATCTAGAATTTAAATTTGACTAACAGCAAGATATCTCAAAGAAACCCAACATGCATTCGGCCAATGGTAGTGTAAGCCAATACCCGAACTAACATGCATATTCTTCTATTTCCATTTCATTGTCCATAAGCAACTTACAATCCATTCACATTCTCATGCATACAAGACCAGATCCAGCATCACAACACAACCTAAAGTGTTCCAAGCTCAAGATCTAGAAAGAACAAGGCAACTAAACTCAAGATCCAACTAAAAGAAGACATTCGACCATTAAAGCTTTTATTCTCTGAGCCATTCGGCCATGAATCAACCACATGCATCAAATCTTCATCTCCAACATAGACACCATCCTCCATGATCAGTTTCACAACCTAGGATCTACCAATCACAAAATAACTTCAAGATCTAGCAAGATCATACATTCGGCCAACACATCATTTTGCACCAACAACCATATTTGGTCTTACCTTTATTAAGCCTTGCTAAAAGAAGAGCACCTAGCATAATAAAACATCTTAGGTTAGAAACTATAAAGAACTCAAGCCAAAACATCATATGAAAATCAAATCTACCTCTACCTTCCACTAGTCACACGGTTTTCACCAAAATCCTCCCTTACCCTCAACTTTTGGTTCCACCTTTAGGAATGGTTCCAAAGGCTGAGATTTGTGTCTTCAAGGTGCTGAGATGGAGGCCACGCTGAGGGACCACTATGAGGAGCAGTGGGTGGAGCAAGAGCGCATCCGGTTGGAGCAGGAGGAGCGCATGAAAATGGAGCAAGAGCGCAAGCGAGTGGAGCACGAGGAGCGCATGCAAAAGGAATAAGAGCGCATGCGAAAGGAGCCAGAGCGCTTACGGGCAGAAATATCGAAGGTGCTAGAGAAGAAAATGTCATCTGTCATGGAGAAGAAAATGAACGACATGTCAAAGCGACTATTCGGCCAGTTTGGAGGTTCGAAAAGGAAGATGCATCTATGTTGTAATAGATCTGTGATTATGTATTATTACGATGTTATTTTTGATTTAATTGCGGATTACTATTTCTTACCATTAATGTGCATTAATATGAGTATTGTATTTTTATTATACTACTATTTGTTATATAAATTTTTTTATTAATATTGTTTTTCAAAAATCCAAATTATGTTTCAACCATTCGATCGGTAGTTAAACGCCCAGCTATTAATATATCGTCAATATTAAAAATATGTAATGTCGATCGATCAGTAAAGTCATCGATCGATCGTCAATATTAAAAATATGTAATGTTGATCGATCAGTAAAGTCATCGATCGATCGTCACAATTATACCGATCGATCAGTGACGTAGTCAGAGATCAATCGCTTTAATCACCGACCGATCGACTTTTGTTAAGACGATCGATCACTAATAAATTACAATTGATCGTCATTACTATAGTGATCGATCGTCTATTTCTTACAATTTCATCGGTAAAAATGGCTGATCAATCGCCAATAATTCACCGATAGATCGTATAAGATATCCATCACAAATTCATCGATCGACCGTTTATACCGATCAATCGCTAGTTTAATCGATCCATCACTAAGCCAAGTACCTCATCTACTAAGAGTGGTAGTGGTACTGCCACTGCTCCTCCTCGTGCTTTTGTGGATAGCACTGTGCCCATGGTTGATGTTGATGATGACGGTGACAGAGATTACTTTACTGAATGGAGAGTTTCTGAGAGGATGTTGAGTCCAAATCTAAGATTGAAAGGTATATATCTGAGGGAGTTGAGGTGACTCTAACATTTGATATTTTGAATTGGTGGAAGGGAACTCTACGAGGTTTCCAATTCTTTCTCAGATAGCCCGTGATGTATTGGCAATTCCCATCACTATTGTGCTCTCTGAGTCGGTGGTTAGTACTAGAGGTCGGATCTTGGATCCTTTTCAGAGTTCGTTGGCTCCCCCCAACTTGATGTGTCTGATAACATAACTGAAGATGAAGAGACTTACATGCTTGATTCAGGTAAATTTATTCGTTGGTTGTTACTTGAATCTTGATGCTTGATTTAATCTAATCATTATAACTTGATGCTCATATTTCTTAATTATGTAGAGTTACCTGTTTTGACGACGGAGATCGAGATGGAGTAAGACGCATGTTATTACACTTGCCCTACCTTTGAGTCTTTTTTTACACTCTTACATTTGGAGAATGTCTTATTGGTGTATCATGTATGTATAGTGTTGTATTTGAGTAATTATATAGGGGATTCGAGGTGATTATTATGAATTACACAGACAAGGCTGGACTTGGTTGCGACTTGTGTCACATCATTCTTTTTTTGTGGTCAGCGCAACATAGTTGTTTCTTTTTGAACAAACAAGATTTGCAGAGACGACACTCACAATGGAAGAATTACCGTTTATGAAGAATTCCGGCGAGATTTCGACGAAGAGAGGAGTGAGGCTTTGCTGAGAAAATTGGGCAGGTGGCAATATTGAAGGAAGAAGTGGAAATAACGACGCAATATTGAAGAGGAAATAACGACATAATATTGAAGAGGAATTCCCCCTCACGCGCAAAACAAATTAGGTGGTGATTTAGCCGCCACACCAAGCCGTCCCATTTCATATATTCAGCTCTCACGCTTTGGACCGTTAGGTTATAGTGTTCAACTTTTGACTGTGCCTTCTGATATCTTAGTGATTTCCTCCTTTGGAGGGAATCTGTTCCCTAATTTTACCAGTGCATTTTCTGAGTTATTCAACCTATAGGGTACCTAATTTTCCTTTACAACCACATATCACCCTCAATTTGATGGTCAAATCGAGATTGTGAATAAATGACGTCTACAATAACTGAGATGTTACTCTGGTAATAAGACTGCCTATTTGAGTAAGTGGTTAGCTATGATTAAATGGTGGTATAATACCAACCATCATGCGTCTACGGGTATAACTCCATATGAAGTTGTGTACAGGTTTTCCCCCATAAACTGGTATAATATGTCAAATGGATTATAGCTATTCATGCACTTGATGTTGAGTTGAAAAATAGAGAAAAATTTTGCTATGCTCAAACACAACTTACTCAAGGCTCAGGTTCGCATGAAGTAGCAGTATGACAAGTGTTAGCCCAAGGTTGTATTGCAAACAATCCTTATTTGATTTTGATGATAAAAGAAATTCTAAGTTTTGAAGGATTTTACATTTTATAATATCAATCAACGCTTCTAAAAGATATATTTCTAAAGGTCGAGGTTCTCTATCTAAAAGGTTTTCTAAGTGGACTTAAACACCATTACCCAAGTTGATGGATAAATTTTTCATATTGTAGGTGCTTTAAGATATATTGAAATGAATTGGACACTGTCAAAGTTGCTGATTTTTCTCTATAGTACTGATAGTACTGTTGACACATTGATTTATGGTGTCGCACTGACACCCGAGACAACAATTTCAGACCGAGTTTCATGGTGTCGACACATTGAAGACTAGTGTGGACACATTGCTCTGTCTCCTAATAGCACAATTCAAGATCAATTTTTAATATGTCAACACATACAACGATTTTGAAGAAAATCTGGAACGACGTCAAAACATTCAAATTGCTCTAAAAAGACATGGGTGCCCTTCCAAAGACACTTTTGATGGCTTAGAAGACCGTGAAGTCAAAGATGGTTTAAATAGAATGAGATAGAAAGACAACGACAACGATTACACATGTAATTTTTTACGACCTAACTTTTAAAGAGAGAAAGTGTTTTGAAGAAGAGAAAATACGACACCTACAAAGAAAGCTTCTAATTTCCTTGACAAACTTCAGCTTTCTACTGAGAATCTTGTCGTCTTCATCACTGTTGTGCTTTACACTTGTTTATTTTCCTTAAAGAGTCATTCGTGATTATTCTTTTGTACTCATCCTTTGTAAAACACTCGAGGGTTGGGTAAATGCTTGGTCCTACTCAAGTGGGTGGAAGGAACCCCATAGGTTTTGGGATTTGTGAAGTGAGTTAAAGCGTGAGCTCGAAAAATGCTTTGTAAAGGCTCCTTAGCACCAGGAATACTAGCGTGTATTTACTATTTGAAGGATAGTGAAGGAAGCCCAAGGAAGTCAATAGCATTAGGGGTGGACGTAGGCAACTGTTGGTCGAACCACCCAAAATCACGGTGTCATCTCTCTAACTCTATCTCTCTTTTTTCCTCTTTTCATATCTCTTTTTGTGGTGCTTTATGCCTGACTGTTATATTGTTTAAATTATTTTGAAAAAGTTTTATTTTTGATTAAAACTCAATTCATCCCGCTCTTGGGTTGTTATTTAGACTTACAACAAGCTTCACAAAGACATGCAGTTCAATGTGGGTGACTATGTTTTTCTATGATTATAACCATACAGACAAGCAAACATAACATTCCAAAAGTAGAAGAAACTGTCTCCTAGGTTTTATGGTTCGTATCGGGTCCTCCAATGAGTTAGAGAACTTGCTTACAAGCTAGACCTTTCTCCAGAGACGAGAATGCATTCTATTTTCCATATTTTATATCTCAAGAAAAGATTAGGCTCAAATTTAACCATTCTTCCAACCTTACCTCCCATTAGTAATCGCAGTGAGTTCCATCCAGAGCTCGAGAGGGTCCTTGTAAAGAGAATAAAAAATGTGTCAAATGGAGCTATGATTGAAGTTGTAATCAAATGTAAGGGCTCAATAGAAAAAGTTTTAATTTTTATTAAAAAATCAATTGACCCCCCTCTTGGGTTGTTATTTTGACTTACAATTGGTATCAGAGCTGAAGATCAATATTTCTATCTATGACAACTATTGTTAGTACTTCTTTAGCTGAAGGTCAATCCATAAATAAACCTCCCCTGTTCAATGGGACCTGCTATAACACTGGAAGGCAAGGATGAAAATCTACGTCCAGGCCATTGATTACGATCTTTTGAGAATCATTTCCAGAGGTCCTAGATTTCCTAAAACAGCTGGAGATACGTTGAAGGATGAAAAGGGTTTTGATGATGCTGATCTTATGCTTATTTCCTTGAATTCTAAAGCTATGAGTGTTATATATTGGTCACTTGATTTAAATGAATTTAATCGTGTTTCTAGTTGTGATACTGTGAAAAAAATTTGGGACAAACTTCAAGTAGCCCATGAAGGTATGAATCAAGTTAAAAAGAACAAGATTAGTAAGCTTGCAAATAGTTATGAGCCTTTTAAAATGAAACCCGATGAAAATATTTCATCTAGGTTTACTCGTTTTGCTGAAATATTAAATTGTCTTAAATCCCTTGATAAAGAATATACTAATGTTGAAATGGCGAGAAAGATCCTCAGGTGTCTACAAAAAGCTTGGGAAAACCAAGTTCACTGCCATTCAAGAAGCAAAAGACTTGACAAAGTTTTCTTTGGATGAGCTCATGGGATCTTTCATGACACATGAGATGAATCAAGTAAAAGGAGATGAAGATGAAGAAAAAGGAAAAAGAAAAAAGAGGCATTGCCTTGAAAGCCTCATACTCTAGCGATAATGAGTCTTTCAAAGATGATGAGGAAATGACATTGTTCACCAAGAGATTCAAAAATTTCTTTCGAAATAAACGAGATAAAATATTTTCATGGAAGACATGCTACAAAGGAGATAGTAGTAAGAAAAATGACATTATTTGCTTTAGATGCAATAAGCCGGACATATAAAGACAAATAGCCCCAACCTTGAATCACACAAGAAATCTAAGGATTTCAATGACAAAAAGATAACATTTTTGGTTGATGGGGAGATTCCGATGAAAGCGATAGTGATAGTGATGAAGAAGTTACAAATTTATGCTTAATGGCAAAGGATAATGAAGATGAGGTACAAGACTCTTCAATTTGTTTTTTCTCTTTGGATGAGTTATAAGATGCAATTGATGAACATTATCTTGAATTGAAAAGATTGTTTTCAAAGTATTGTTGTCTTAAAAAGAACATTGAAACACTTATTCAAGAAAATGATTCTTTGAAATACCAAGTTGTTTCTCTTAAAGAGAATCTTGCAAGAGTCACAAAGAAAAATGAGAAAATATTGCAAAAAGAGTCAAATGTTTTGAAATCTGAAAAGATTGATTTAAAAAGGAAAGTTGACTCTCTCACTCAAGATCTTCCAAGATTCACTCAAGGAAAAAGAAACCTTGATATTCTACTTGGTTCCCAAAGAGGTTGTTTTAACAAAAATGAGATTGGTTATAATTCGGTTGGTAACCAAAAGCTATATTCGGATATGATTATTAAATTATCTACATCCTTCATCATGTGTAACTTTTGTGGAAAGAATGAACACATTTCACACACACGTCCAACTAGAAAGAAATCCACTCATGGGATCAAATTGTGTGGATCCAAAAAGAAAAGATGAAGGAATTTATTTCTAACCTCAAAGGACCCAAAAAGATTTGGGTACCAAAGATCAAGAATTGATTCCTTTTGCAGGAGTGCTTGAAATCCCATAAAGCAAAGGAACATTGGGTCCTTGATAGTGGATGCTCCAAGCACATGACCGGAGACAAGAGTTGGTTTAACTCTCTTTGTCTCAAGGGAAAGGTTTCGGTCACTTTTAGTGACAATGACAAGGAGAGATACTCAGTGTTGGTAGCATTGGTATGTTTTCTAATTTCATAATTGAGAATGTACTTCTTGTTGATGTTTAAAGCATAATCTCTTGATTATTAGTCAATTATGTGACAAGAAAAATCGAGTCATTTTTAAATCATCTATTTGTCTTGTTGAGAATATTGAAAGTAAGAAGGTTTTGTTTGTTGGCTATCGATTTGAGAATGTGTACATTGTTTATTTAGAGAGCATATCCTAAGAAAATATAAAATATCTTTCAGCTCTAAATGACAAAGATAAATGGTTGTGGCATAGAAGGCTTGATCATGCAAGTATGAACTTGATTTCAAAACACGCCAAAAAGAATCATGTTTCGGGTTTCCCTAACCTTTCTTTTGAAAAGGACAAAATTTGTGGAGTGTATCAAAAAGGAAAACAAACCAAAACCACTTTTAAGCCCAAAAATGTGGTGTCCACTTTGATTGTATCACAATTTTGTTAGTTCATCACTTGAGAAAGTTCAACAATTACACCATTTCCACTAGAAAATGAGAAAATTATGCTTTGGGCATTAGTATGAGGCGAATTGTTAATTTTGACAAAAGCAAGTGTAATTGATTAAATTTAAGTTATTTGTTTTCTCTCTTCTCACCATATTTTCGTGTCTCCATTTTCATAAATATGATTGGAATATAAGGCTCAGTAGCATAATTCTTGACTATTTGAAATTCTAAAGTTGGCTTGATTTCCTTTTATTCCAACAGCCCAAGTATTTCCCCGAGTATAAACTTTGACAAGAATTGCAAGAAAGCCGAGAGACTTGGGCAAAGTGTGTGGAGCTTTGAAACAGAAACTTGAAAGAAAAGGCTGGAGACTTGAAACAAGAGCTGGACCGAAATATGTAAAGGAGCTGGACTGAAACTTGTAAATGGGCCGAACTAATCAGAAGGAAAAGGCTGGCCCGAAACCTGCAGGAAAAAAAGAAGAAGCCCATTTGGACGTGAAGAAGAGAGGACTCTCGGCAAAAAGAAAAGAGAGGCAGCAGATTGTGATGGGCTTGAATGGGTGGCTTTTGTTTTATTAGGCGGAAGAAAGTCACGGAAGAGAGGGTTTTTTGGGGGGGAAATTCGGCAGTTTTTCTTTTTGGTTTTGAGGCAGCAACTTTTTCCTTTGACCTAGTTCATTTTTTCGACAGTTTTCTTTTTGTTTTGAGGAGGGCAGTAACTTTCGGACCAAAACCTAGTTCCTTTTCATTTTGGGCGGCTGCTCTAGTTCTTTTTCTATTCGGCTGGTGGAGTTTAGATTGAGGGCTTTGTATTTTCATTCGGCAGCTGGGGTTTTTCATTCGGTGCTCTAGAGTTACATTCGGCTGCTCTTGTTTACTTTTCAACTATTCGGTGCTTTAGTTCTTAACATTCGGCTGCTCTTATTTCTTAATTTTTCGGCTGTGTTTTAACTTTTGGGGAGCTTTAGCTTTTGCGGCTGCTGTAGTTCTTTGATTGGCTTTGTATTTCATTCGGCTGCTTAACTTCTTCAGCTGTTGTAGCAACTTCTCGGTGCTCTAGTGTTGTATTCAGCAGCTTTTATTTTATATTCGGTGACCTAGTTCTTATGGATTGGGCGGGGATTATGTTAGACGGCAGCAATATTATTCCGTAGTCTTGTTTTCATTCGGCACTGGCAGCTATAGGTTTTTCGGCAGACTTTTTTTTCATGCGGTTTCTTTAGTATTTTTATTCAGCATATCTTGATCTTCGGCAGTTCTTTTGTTTTTCATTCCTTAGCTTTTGTCATGCGGTTTCTTTAGTATTTCATTCTTGCACTTTCATTGTAAAATTTTCCATATTTGATTTTTATTTAGGTTGAATGATTAAACGTTTTGTTAATTTCTATTTCATGTCCTTAATGTTAGATTAATATTTAAGTTTGCGTTTGTTAATTCCATTTCATGCTATTTAATTATCGTATTTGATTGTTAGTTTTTCATTAATCTCCTAGCGTTTAGATTAATCACAAATCAAAAATCTCAAAATCATAGATGGTAACCTAAAACCAAACTTTTCCCTTTGTAAATATCATTTTCATTGTAAATAGAACATAGTTTTCTTTTATCGTAATGGTGACTCGACTAAAAATGATTAGCGAATTACTCCCAAGCATAGGAGGTTGTCACGTAATACTAGGGAAGTCCTAGATCATCTCCACAAGGAACGATGTGTTCAATCTTTTCATTCCAATCACCATTACGATAAAAGAAAACTATGTTCTATTTACAATGAAAATGATATTTACAAAGGGAAAAGTTTGGTTTTAGGTTACCATCCATGATTTTGAGATTTTTGATTTGTGATTAATCTAAACGCTAGGAGATTAATGAAAAACTAACAATCAAACACGATAATTAAATAGCATGAAATGGAATTAACAAACGCAAACTTAAATATTAATCTAACATTAAGGACATGAAATAGAAATTAACAAAACGTTTAATCATTCAACCTAAATAAAAATCAAATCTGGAAAATTTTACAATGAAAGTGCAAGAATGAAATACTAAAGAAACCGCATGACATAAGCTAAGGAATGAAAAACAAAAGAACTGCCGAAGATCAAGATATGCTGAATAAAAATACTAAAGAAACCGCATGAAAAAAAAGTCTGCCGAAAAACCTATAGCTGCCAGTGCCGAATGAAAACAAGACTACGGAATAATATTGCTGCCGTCTAACATAATCCCCGCCCAATCCATAAGAACTAGGTCACCGAATATAAAATAAAAGCTGCTGAATACAACACTAGAGCACCGAGAAGTTGCTACAGCAGCTGAAGAAGTTAAGCAGCCGAATGAAATACAAAGCCAATCAAAGAACTACAGCAGCCGCAAAAGCTAAAGCTCCCCAAAAGTTAAAACACAGCCGAAAAATTAAGAAATAAGAGCAGCCGAATGTTAAGAACTAAAGCACCGAATAGTTGAAAAGTAAACAAGAGCAGCCGAATGTAACTCTAGAGCACCGAATGAAAAACCCCAGCTGCCGAATGAAAATACAAAGCCCTCAATCTAAACTCCACCAGCCGAATAGAAAAAGAACTAGAGCAGCCGCCCAAAATGAAAAGGAACTAGGTTTTGGTCCGAAAGTTACTGCCCTCCTCAAAACAAAAAGAAAACTGTCGAAAAAATGAAATAGGTCAAAGGAAAAAGTTGCTGCCTCAAAACCAAAAAGAAAAACTGCCGAATTTTCCCCCCAAAAAACCCTCTCTTCCGTGACTTTCTTCCGCCTAATAAAACAAAAGCCACCCATTCAAGCCCATCACAATCTGCTGCCTCTCTTTTCTTTTTGCCGAGAGTCCTCTCTTCTTCACATCCAAATGGGCTTCTTCTTTTTTTCCTGCAGGTTTCGGGCCAGCCTTTTCCTTCTGATTAGTTCGGCCCATTTACAAGTTTCAGTCCAGCTCCTTTACATATTTCGGTCCAGCTCTTGTTTCAAGTCTCCAGCCTTTTCTTTCAAGTTTCTGTTTCAAAGCTCCACACGCTTTGCCCAAGTCTCTCGGCTTTCTTGCAATTCTTGTCAAAGTTTATACTCGGGGAAATACTTGGGCTGTTGGAATAAAAGGAAATCAAGCCAACTTTAGAATTTCAAATAGTCAAGAATTATGCTACTGAGCCTTATATTCCAATCATATTTATGAAAATGGAGACACGAAAATATGGTGAGAAGAGAGAAAACAAATAACTTAAATTTAATCAATTACACTTGCTTTTGTCAAAATTAACAATTCGCCTCATACTAATGCCCAAAGCATAATTTTCTCATTTTCTAGTGGAAATGGTGTAATTGTTGAACTTTCTCAAGTGATGAACTAACAAAATTGTGATACAATCACACCCCCCAACTAGCTTTTTGCTAGTCCCTTAGCAAAAATAGCGAAAAAGTAATTTAACAAAATAATGCATTGAAACAACAATTCATTCACAAGCATATCAATCAATCAAAATAATTCTCAATCACAATGACTTTACCTCTCACAATTTCAAACAATATCAGCATCTTTGAAATACTTAGTATCTCCTCTTAATAGGATTGAGGCAAAACGTCTAGAGAAGTTACAATTTATCACCTTGACTCTCTCTTAGTCCTCATTTCTACCACTGGCTGTCCAAAAGAGTTTCGACCTTAAGATTGATCAATATTGATCCTAACTACTTCAAAGCTGAAGGGTCTAGCAGTTTTCGCGCCAACTCTGTTCTTAAGGGTTGTTGAGTTTTCCAAACCCCCAAAGTTTGGGCAACTGTTTCTAGCCCTTGACTTAGTAACAATTTAAGTTGCCCCTTTCTTTTGCTCTTATTCTTTTCTTTTTCTTCTCTTTTTTTCTTTCTTTCTTTCTTTCTTTCTTTTTTTTTTTTTTTGCAAAGTTAAAGCACAGCTCAGTAGTCCTGTTGTGTACTTCTCTCTATTCTAGTCATTGGTATGTAGATGAAGACTACTGAGAGATATCAGGTAAAAGAAAAAGCTATTTCTTAGAATGTTTTGCCCTTCATCCTGTGAGAGCTAATCCTAAGGTCAACCTCAGAAAACTTCAAAAGTTTGAAACCAGAGAGTTCACATCATCATTCATGTTTCATCAATGTCAAATTTGAATGCTCGAGAAGGATAAAGTTGTCAACACGCATTAATAAAGTTCAACCACCATCACCATCTTACTAGGAGTCAGCAATTCAGCATAATCACAGTAAAATGCATTATGGTATTGACAAGTGTAAATGAGTAAATGCATGATTGCAAAACGTGCAAATCCTCTCCCCCCAACTAAATGAAACATTGTCCTCAATGTGAAAGCATAAAGGGAAACAAGAGAAAGATGGGAACAGAGAGATGCAAACCAAAAGAAAAACAACAGAAAATCACAGCCAACTAGAGCAATAGAAAAAGAACAAAACAAAATGCAAATAATAAATAAAACAAAAAAAAAAGAAACAACAAAAAGGAAAGGTCAGAGGACTCCCCTGGGGTCTTGCACAAGCAAGATTTCTTCATTTGGTTTGAAGGGAGTCATAAATGGCTTGAGGCGTTGTCCATTGACTGTGAAACTGTTTCCATTTTTCGGATCAACAATGTCCACTGCACCATGAGAATGGACCTCTTTAATGATGTATGGGCCATGCCAGTGAGACTTTAACTTACCAGGAAAAAGATGTAAGCGAGAATTGTAAAGAAGAACTTCCTGGCCAAGTATGAAGTGTTTGGGAAGAATCCTCTGATCGTGGAGGATTTTCATGCGCTCCTTGGCCAATTGAGCATTGTCATATGCATTGCGACGAGCTTCATCCAATTCAGCAATCTGCAGTTTTCTCAACCCTGAAGCTTCATCAAGTGACATGTTAACTTGTTTAATGGCCCAAAGAGCACGATGTTGAATCTCAACAGGTAAGTGACAAGCACGACCATAGACTAAACGATATGGGGACATGCCAAGAGTAGTTTTAAAAGCAGTGCGATAAGCCCAAAAGGCATCAAGTAGTCTAAGGGACCAATCCTTTCTATTGAGATTAACTGTTTTCTCCAAAATGATTTTTATCTCACGGTTTGCTAACTCGGCTTGCCCATTTGTTTGGGGGTGATATGGAGTAGAGACTCGATGAGTAACTCCATATTTCTTCAAAAGATTGGAAAACGGTTTGTTACAAAAATGAGAACCCCCATCACTAATGATAACCTTAGGCATGCCAAAACGAGCAAAAAGAGACTGCAGAAATTTAAGGACAACACGATGGTCATTGGTTTTGCAAGCTATGGCCTCCACCCATTTAGAAACATAATCCACAGCCAATAGAATGTAAGTATGTCCAAAGGAAACTGGAAAGGGACCCATGAAATCAATTCCCCAACAGTCAAAAATTTCCAAAGTAAGAATTGGGGAGAGAGGCATCATGTTTCTTTTGGTGATGGCTCCCAACTTTTGACAAGAGTCACAAGTTTTACAAAAATTGTAAGCATCTTTGAACATAGAAGGCCAATAAAAACCACTCTGTAAAATTTTGGCTACTGTTTTCTTTGCAGAAAAATGACCACCACATGCGCCCTTATGACAAAACTCCAAAATGGAAGAAAACTCAACATCAGGAATGCATCTTCGAATCAATTGGTCTGAACAGTATTTGAAAAGATAAGGATCATCAAAATAAAAATGCCTTACCTCCGCAAGGAATTTGCGCTTGTCTTGAAGAGACCATTCAGAAGGTACCTGTTCAGTCACCAAATAATTAACTATGTCAGCAAACCAAGGAATTGTAGTAACTCCAAAAAGTTGCTCATCAGTAAAACTATCGTCTAAAGGAAGAGGGAAGAGAAAGAAGTGGCTGATGGCAATCTTGACAAGTGATCTGCTACCACATTTTCAACTCCTTTCTTGTCCTTGATAGTGATGTTAAACTCTTGTAGCAACAAAATCCAAGGAATCAACCTTGGTTTGGCATCTTTCTTTGACAACAAATATTTGAGAGCAGAATGGTCAGTAAAAATGATAACAGAAGACCCAATAATGTAAGAACGAAATTTATCCAAGGCAAACACAACAGCTAACAATTCCTTCTCGGTGGTGGTATAATTTTTTTGTGCATCATTTAAAGTACGACTTGCATAATAAATGACAGAAGGTTTATTATCCACTCTTTGGCCAAGAACGACACCCAGAGCGAAGTCACTAGCATCTGTCATGATTTCAAAAGGCAAGTCCCACCGAGGAGATTGCATAATGGGAGCAACTGTTAAATGTTCCTTTAGGGTCTCAAAAGCATGCTGGCACTCATCAGTCCAAACAAAAGTAGTATCATTTTGCAACAAAGTACACAATGGTTTTGCAATACTACTAAAGCCTTGAATGAAACGTCTATAAAAACCAGCATGACCAAGAAATGATCTGATATCCTTTACTGTCCTAGGGACAGGCAATTGAGAAATCAACTCTATCTTAGCCTTGTCAACCTCTATACCACGCTCAGAAACTAAGTGACCAAGCACCAAGCCACTACTAACCATAAATTGACATTTTTCCCAATTCAACAACAAATTTTTCTCTTGACATCGTTGCAACACAACATCAAGATGTTTTAAACAGGCATCAAATGATCTACCAAACACAGAGAAGTCATCCATAAAAACTTCACACATTTCATCCAACATGTCAGAAAAAATACTCATCATACAGCGCTGAAAAGTAGCAGGTGCATTACATAAACCAAATGGCATTCTTCTAAAAGCAAAAGTGCCAAAGGGACAAGTGAAGGTGGTCTTCTCTTGATCCTCAAGTGCTATGACAATTTGATAATAACCAGAAAAACCATCTAGAAAGCAATAAAAAGCATTACCAGCTACTTTCTCTAAAATTTGATCCAAGAAAGGTATTGGGAAGTGATCCTTCCGACTAACTGAATTCAACTTCCTATAGTCAATGCACATTCTCCAACCAGTTACCTTCCTAGTCGGGATCAACTCACCACTAGCATTTTCAATGACAGTTAAGCCAGATTTCTTTGGAACTACCTGTGTTGGGCTTACCCACTTGCTGTCGGAGATAGAATAAATGATGCCCACAGCTAACAGTTTCAGCACCTCTTTCTTCACCACCTCTTTCATGGTGGGATTCAATCTTCGTTGTGCATCACGAACCGGTCTTGCATCTCCCTCCAGAAAGATGTTATGAGTGCAAATAGAGGGGTCAATTCCTTTGATGTCTGCAATGGTCCATCCTATTGCTTCTCGATGTCGTCTTAACACTGCTAATAAATCAGCTTCTTGCTCTGAAGTAAGCTGAGAAGAGATGACAACTGGGAATGTACCCTCAGCTGGACCCAGAAAAACGTACTTCAAGTCCTCGGGTAATGGCTTCAACTCCAATGTAGGGACTTCTTCCTCTGATGACTTCATGACTTCTGGTAAGTCGAGAGCTTCAAAGACTGGCCTACGCCAACTGCCTGTGTAGCTCACTGACAACTGAGAGGGGTCATGTGTCTCTATTAACTTTCCCTCTGCTTCTGTCAACTCTACTGATGGAGGAACGGTCTCAATAAGGGTTTCAGGCTGCTCGGGAAAGTCATCCTCAAGTGCACTATCAGAATCAAGTACTGATAACAGCTCTGAAACATCAAAGTCTTCTATCAAATCGACTGCATGCACCTCTGAGTCGTCACATCCACTCGGCATCTTGCATGCATTAAACACATTCATCTCCAATGTCATATTCCCAAACGTGAGCTTCAGTACTCCACTCCGACAATTAATCAATGCATTGGAGGTAGCAAGGAATGGACGTCCAAGAATGACAGGTGCCTGGTAGATAGTGGAAACTTTCTGTTGCATATCCAGAACTACAAAATCCACTGGATAGTAAAATTTGTCTACCTGAACCAAAACATCTTCAATTATACCCCGTGGCACCTTGACTGATCTGTCAGCCAACTGTAGCATGATAGAAGTCTTTTTCAGCTCACCCAATCCCAACTGCTCATATATTGAGAATGGTAGCAAGTTCACACTGCTACCCAAATCTAGCAAAGCTCTCCCAATGCGTAATTCACCAATCATAATGGAAATGGTAGGAGTGCCGGGATCTCTGAACTTCTGAGGAGTCTCGCTCAATATCAATGCGCTGACTTGCTCTGTCAAAAAAGCTTTCTTCTTTACATTCAGCTTCCTCTTCACTGTGCACAAGTCCTTCAGAAATTTTGCATATGAAGGGACTTGTTGTATGGCGTCCAAAAGTGGAATGTTGATCTTCACTTGCTTGAAGATTTCCTGAATCTCCGTATGATATTTGTTCTTTTGTCCAGCTGCCAATCTCTGAGGATAGGGAACCACAGGTCGAAACTCCCTACTCGTCTCTGCCTCATCACTTGCAGGTTTCTTTGCTTCACGCTGAACTTCCTCTTGCTTCAAATTCTTTGCAGCTTCATCTGCCTCATTCACAACGTCAGGTGTCAGGGGAACTGTCTGTCTATCCACAGGTATTTCAGGTCGAGGAACTTCCTTTCCACTTCTTAAAGAAATAACAGCCTTCGCTGTTTCAATTGATTCCTCTGAGACATTATGCACTTGCTGTTGTTGTTGTTGCCGGTATACTTGAGGATTTGGCTGGGGTTGTGCTGGGAATTTTCCTCTGTCAAGAGTGCTCAATGTCGTACTCATCTTATTAATGGTGCCTCGTAACTCATTAATGGCTTGAGTGTTCTGACTGTTCGTAGTGGCTTGAATCTGCATGAACTGCTGAAATGTGTTGGCCATCTGTGCCATACTATCATCAAGAGACTTCTTTGGTGGAGCAGGGGGTTGAAATTGAGAATGTTGAGCAGCTACATGAGATTGAAATCCTGGAGGCGCTGCTGCAATCGGATAGCTCTGAGAAGTTTGATGTGGTTGATAGTGGTGTTGAGGAGCATTCGGATGAGATGTCTGCTGAGAAGGTGGTGGTGCATAAGACTGGGGAGGTTGCTGAAAATGCGAAGATTGACTAGATTGATCATTCCTCCATGAAAAGTTCGGATGATTCCTCCACCCCGGATTGTAAGTGTTGGAGAAAGGCTGATTTGGTGTTCTGTTAACCCAATTTGCTGATTGCATCTGATCAGACCCACTCTCCTGTAAAACTGGCATAATCGGACAATCCTGAGTTCTATGGCTAGAATCGGTGCATATAGAACACACCTCCACTGCTTTCACAGCCTTCAACTTCTCCAATTCCATAACCTCCAACCTTCTAGTCAAAGCACTAATACGAGCTTGGACATCAGTATCCTCTTTGACTTCATATTTACCCCCACCACCAATTGCTCTGAGGGGTTGTATTGCCAACGGTGTCCGGTCAGATCGTGTATTCCATTGTTGAGCACTTTCAGCAAGGTAGTCAAAGAACTTCAATGCTTCATCAGGTTCCTTGCTAAAGAATTCTATACATGTATTTATTTGGTCTAACCCGAACTTTAAGTTTGGGAGGCAAACAATATGGCTTTGTTGTCATTAATGATTTTAGTAGATTCACATGGGGGGTTCTATTCCTAGCTCATAAAGATGAGTCTCTTCATGCTTTTGAAAAACTTAGCAAGAGAATTCAAAATCAAAAGGGTTTTGCTATTTCAAGCATAAGGAGTGATCATGGAAAATTATTTGAAAATTCCTCTGAAAAGTTTTGTGGTGAAAAATGATATTAACTATGACTTCTCGGCTCCTAGAACTCCTCAACAAAATGATGTTGTAGAGAGGAAGAATATGACTCTTAAAGAGATGACTATAATGTTGCTATGTGAAAGCAACTTGCCTGACTACTTCTGGGCTAAAGCAGTTAGCACAAGTTGTTACGTTATGAACCGTTGCATGATTAGACCTATTCTTAAGAGAACTCCATATGAGCTATTAAATGATAGAAAACCAAACATTGGTTATTTCTTGGCTATTCAACAAGGACAATTTGGGTAAGTTTGATGCAAAAGCAGATGAAATGATATTTCTTGGCTATTCAACTTTTAGTAAAGTCTATCGTGTTTTCAATAAACGTACTTTGGTTGTTGAAGAATCAATCCATGTTGTTTTTTTTAGAATCTAACAATCTTGTGAAAAGAAACTATGAAAATGTTATAGATCTTTACAAATAAATTGAGAAACTTGCCAGAAATGAGGACAAGGAAGAAACACTTATTAAAGATCAAGTTTCTCAAGAATCACGAGACGGTTAACAAGTCGACAGCGATCTACCAAAGTCTTGAAAATATGTCATACGTCATCATCTCTAGCAAATTATTGGTAATATTAAGAAAAGGGTAAGCACTAGCTCTTCATTAAACATAGCTAATAATTTTGTTTTACTTTATCAACTTGAGCCTAAGAATTTTCTTAAGGCTAAAGATTTTGAAAGTTGGATCCAAACTTTGGGAGAGGAGTTAAAACAATTTGAGAAGAACCAAGTATGATATCTAGTTCCTATACCCAAGGATTATCTAATTATTGGTACAAAATGGGTATTTATAAACAAAATGAATGAATCTGGGGTTGTAGTGAGGAACAAGGCAAGATTAGTAGCCCAAGGTTACAATCAAGAAGATGTAATTGATTTTGATGAAATATTTGCTCCCGTTGTCCGTATAGAATACATTCGTATGTTACTCGCTTTCGCTTGCTACAAAGATTTTAAACTAAATAGATGTGAAAAACGCATTCCTAAATGGATTTCTCTCAGAGGAGTATATGTTGAGCAATCACTGGGCTTTGAAGATGAGAAGCTTTCAAATCATGTATACAATGTGAGACCCCGAATTTCATTATGTTATTTATGCTTACGTATTTGTTTTTGAATTTAATTTCGGGGGCTGTTATTTGGCCTATTGTAAGGGATTTTATTAATATACAAAGACTTATTAAATTTAATGTCAAGGATTGTTAGAGTGCATTTTATTATTTCTTATAGTTGTTGAATTTTCCTAAGCAAATTCATTATATATTAAATTATGGTTGTAAATTTTAGTGATGTTAATTATCTTATGCCTTCATTAGGTAGCCTTAATCTTCATTAGGTGGACTAATTGACTATATAGTGAGTTAATCAAGTGTTTCACGTGAAAGCAAGAAGGCAAAGAAACAAAAGAAATCAAATAAAATAATAATAAAAAGAGACAACATTAAATTTGCCGCCCATGCAACCAATGGTTGCTGTCGATGGAACCAAGGGGAATTTCCCCCTTGTTGTGATCTTGGCCAAGTTCATTTGGCTGAACTCTACACACTTCACTTGGAACTTTCACGCCTCACTCATTTCACACACACACTCATTTCCTTTGGTCGCACAAGAGAGCACACAAGAGAGCAAAACCGAGTAGGGAGAAGGAGAAGAAAACAAAGAAAATATAGTCAAGGTAAGGAAGTTTTGGCCGTTTTGACATTCCTTTCTCTATGAACTCTTTCTTCTTCAAATTCTTACCATGGATGTCTTAATATAGGTGTTCTTTAGCCATTTCTAGTGTCCAGCCGAAATCACTAAGGTAAGGTGCTCTTGTTTCGGCAAAATATGGCATGGAAGTTAGGTTTTGGCTTATTCTTGGTTGCTGCTCTTGTGAACATGCTGATGGAGGTCTTGTGAACTGGTTTCTTGAGATTTGTTGGTAGAGGAAGGGATTTAAGGCCACGGTTTTGGCTAATGTTGAAGGAAGTGATCACTTTGGTTTTGATGTTGGACATATTAGCATGCATGTAGGAATTTTGATTGTGTTGGCCGAATCTTGTGGCTTGTTTGATGTAAATTAGTTGCTGTATATCCTTGTGTTTGTTGGTGGATAATTAAGTTAGAGGCCACAGTTTGTTTAATTAGAAGTATGGAAAATGGTATAGATAATGAGCTTATGAACATGGATTAATTGCATGTAAAATGGAAGTGAAGCTCTTTGATTTTGGAAGTTGTTAAGCTTGCTGTAAAATATCTTGAAAATAGATGTGATTGGAAAATGCTAATGCAAGTGAATGTTATGAGAATGGAAGAAAAGGAACAATAGCAACCGAATGGTGTTGTTGCCCTATGCCATGAAATGTGTATCTTATGTTGTTTCCTTAAGATTGCTTGCTCTTAAGAATATATGTGAGAATAGCGAGCTAATCACCTAAGTAAATTGATTACATTTGGTGGACATGGAGATAATTACACTCGGGTTAGGTGGGAGTTGAATTCATGTTGTTTTCTTTAAGTGAATTGTATGGATCTTATAAGAAAGTTGAGGATTGTAAATCTGAAAATACTCCTTTGGTTCAAGTCAGCAAGCCTAAAAGTGAAAAGAAGGTCAAGATGGTCACTGGTTGATCATTTAAATGAGGATTAATGTCTATCGGTTGTATTTTGAAGAATTGTGGGCATTGGTGTTCATGTGAGCTTGAAAACATAGAGATAAGACAAAAGGAACTTAGGTTAAATTCTATAGGAATCGGCAATACCCCTCTAACACATCTATTGAGGTTTGATTAATGGAATTTCATGGTCATTAATCCATGCAAGGTAAGAGTGAAAGATATAGAATAAGGAGAATATAAATTAGACATGAGATTGGTTGCTGTTTTGGTATGAGATTCTTAATATGAAATGTTGTTGCTGATCTTCATGGATGGGTCTTGAAATCAATGATTTTGATGGGAAGAATCAGTGTAATAAGTTGAATACAAGTTGGACATATAGTAATTAAAACATCAACCTAGTTGGAGTTGTTTGATGTATATGTTTATTGTTTCCAAATTTGTTTTATGCAAACTAAAGTTTAAAAGAAATCTTATGTAAGTGAAGTCATATTTTCAAAGATACGAATTTTGGAAACCAAAAACATCTATGAGTACTTTTGTATGTCTATTTGACTGTTTTGCCTAAGCATCTAAGTAACGTATTTAACTCGCTTGTAGGCGAAGCACCACTTGAAACTCAGGAGGATCAAGGTACGTGGAAGTAAGTGGAAACTTACATTTTTCTGAAAACTGGAATGATACACAGCATGATTACGCATTATCAAGCATGACATGACATAAGTATTTGCATGATTTTCTTGAAAGAAAAAGAAAGTTTTGTGCAAATGAAAGCATGAAAATATTTTTATGACAAATTAAGTTAAGGGGCTGAAGAAGGTCGGTACCGTACCAGTAAGATAGGTGCATCCACTCCGAAGGACGAATGCGAGAAGGATGGATGACTCCTAAGGGCACCCATACCGAAGGACGAATGCGAGAAGGTGTGAACCTCCAAGGGTCGTGTCTAGCCATCAGGCTTGAGGCCCCTTCAAGGGCTAGCTCAACCAGATGTTGTGCCTCCAAGAGAAAAAGGGGACGATTCCGATGGGAACGCACAACTCCGACTTCAAGGGTTAAATGGAGCGTATGTAGCCCACAAGATAAGAAATGATTCTTTTCAAAGACCAAGTGTCATTACAAGTTCAAGTATATGTTTTCAAAAGCAAGTGCATGTGCATGTGCATGTGCATGTGCATGTGCATATGCAAACATGAAGCATGCATGCACATCAAGATTCACGATCATTCATGATTTACATGTTCATGTTACAAGCTCATATTTACACGTTCATATTTTCTTGCTGAGTCTTTTGACTCACAAGTTTTTAAATTGTATCATTCTAGATGTTCCAGGTGAAAGCAGTCCTGAGGACTACTTGTCTTGAGAGGGAAGGTTGAACATGTATTTTTTAGATGTTGGTGACTATTGACCAATGTGGTCTGTCACTTAGGAAGTGTTTTGTTTATGATATGTAATTAAGATGCTTACTCATTTATTAATGAGGTCATTTTGTGTAAGTTAAATTTTATGTAGATTCCCTTGGCCCGTCTCTCTCTTAGTAATTTTTCCGCTGTAAGTCAAAGTTAAGTTCGCTGGAGCATTCTTTTGAAACTGCTCGCGGCTGTCATTGGCCCTTTCGGGTTAGCGTTGGGGCGTGACATACAAGCTCACAAAGGCATTTTCTGGCTTGAAACAAGCACATCGGGCATGATACTCTTTTCTCATTGAAAATGGTTTTTCATGAGGTAAAATTGATATTACTCTTTCCACTGAGGAAGAAATAATGATTTTTAACGATTTAAATTTATGTTGATGACATTTTTTTAGATCTTATAATGAATCTTTGTGTCAAGAGTTCTCACAAGTTATGCAAGGTGAATTTAAGGTGAGCCTTATGCGAGAATTGAACTATTTCCTTGGTCTTCAAATAAAAAAAAGCAATGAGGGAATCTTTATCAATCAAGCAAAGTATAGTATAAGAATTGAGAAGATCTTATGATCTTCTCAAGAGATATAGTATGGATAGATTAAAACCAATGAGCACACCCATGAATCTTTAAACCAAGAATTGAGAAGATCATAAGATCTTCTCAAGAGATATAGTATGGATAGCATAAAACCGATGAGCACACCCATGAGTCTATCTACAAAAATGGAAAATGATGAGAAAGGTAAGGATGTGGACCAAACCAAATATCGAGGTATGATTGGCTCCTTACTCTATCTTACCATTAGTACACAAGATATTATGTTTACTGTTTGCATGTGTGTTAGATTTCAATCTTTTCCTAAGGAATCTTATCTTCTTGTGATTAAAATTTTTTAGATATATTGTTGGCACACAAAATCTTGGTTTATTTTATCCCAAGAGTGCTGAATTTAATTTACAAGGATACTCGGATGCTGATTATGAGGGATGTAATTGGTAGAAAGAGTACTAGTGGTTTATGTCCATTTCTTGGATTCTCACTAGTCTCTTGGTGTTGTATGAAACAAAATTTTGTGACTCTATCAACCACGAAAGTCGAGTATATTGTCGTGGGAAATTATTGTGCACAAGTATTGTGGATGAAACAACAATTGGAAGATTTTATTCTTCATTTTTCTCTAATCCCGATAAATGTGACAACACCAGTGCAATCAATCTTACAAAAAATCCAATTCAGCACTCTAGGACAAAACATATTGAGATTAAGCATCACTTTATTCGAGAGCAATCTCAAAAACGGATATTGTTTTTGAGATTGTAAATACTGACCTTCAATTGGCGGATATTTTAACAAAAACCCTTAATGAGGACAAACTTTGCTTTATCTGTCAAGAAATTAGAATGAGATTTCTTTCAGATTAAATTGGTGATAGGTGCTTGCTTTGTCATATTAATTGTGTTAATGATTGCATTTGGGGATGTTCTGATTTGTGTTTAAAATGCTCTGTGTTTTTCTTTTAAAATCATGCTTATTCTTTGTGAAAAAATTACATGTATTCTTTATGCTTTCCATGTGTCAACACTTGGTAAAAAAAGTGTCAACACTTCTGGTTTTCATGGCTGTTGTCACTGGAGAAGTATGTGTCGACACCTTAAATTCATGTGTCGACACATAAGTTTGCCTCCTGAGAGCTCTTGTAAACCATGTTCTGGAGCAAGTGCAATGTGTCGACACATCTTTTACACATCTTTTAGGTTTACTGTTTTTTAAGTGGGGGTACGCGTGGCATATTTATACTCTTTTAAGGTTAGGGGTCGATACTTTTACTTCTCCTATCTCATAGAACCCTCTTTTCTCTCCCAAAAGGCGCGAATTTCTCTCTCCCACACAATTTCTATTTACCCACTACCCTCTCCGAAAAATCCACCGTCGACAACCCTAAAACTCCACATAAAGCCACTACCATGATGTCTTCTAGCCGTTCCAAGTCTCCCTTTCATTAGTTCAAGAGCACATAAGAGATTGAGTAAGAATATGGAGGAAATGATCATTAGTATAAAGAAAGGTTTTGAAGACATCAAAAAATTGCTTGCTGCTCATACTGACCATTTTGAGACTCTTGATAAGGGCATGAGGGGTCTCAAGCATCAAGTCAATAATAACATTCATGTGGCTAGCAATGTAATTCAGCACATTGTTGATGAGTTTACTTCTACCTTTGCCGAGCTTCAGGCCTTTGTAAAGTTCGTTGCTGAAGATGTTGTTAAGGCCACCGAGGTCCATATGGAAGCTGATCGCCATCGACGTCCTTATGTGATGAAATTGACATATTGGTTCTCCACGACTTGGATGAAATTGCTAAGGAAATTTGAGATTGAATGTTTGTCTCCTCCTATCAGGAAATCCAAACTTCCTCTTCCACTCCACAACCTCCATTCACCTAGCCAGCTGACCATAACCCTTGCCCCTTATTCTATTTTGATGACGTTAAAGGGGGAGAAGTTTTAAGTGACTATGTTGACTCTCTAGCACTTACAGAGGACATTCCATTTTGTATCTACCTTATTTTGTCCTCTTTTTGCTTTCTAATTATTATATTGGCTGAACTTTTGACTTGTCATTATCAATAATTATCTCTAGTATTTATATATCTCCATTGGATTATTTGATTATGCTCATATTTGTTGATTATCTAATGATGATTATAAGTGATTTGAGAAGTGCTTTATTATGGATATTTGAGACTCGCATTACATGTAGTATTCCTATCTTTCAATTATCAATATATGAAGTATTGTGTTCTGGATTAAATGTGAAGTTTGAAAAGTTTGGAAGAAGGTTATAGAAGTGTTCTTCTGTGTTTTCAAATTTTGGAGAATCTCTATTATTTACAAGGGAAACTCTTACAATTTGTTTTGTAAAATCTCAAAGTCTTTTTTGCAAAAAATTATCATTAAAAACTCCTGCTTGTTCTCGGGGGAGCTTTTTTCCATTTGTTAGCAAATTGTCGTTTTTAAAATAGTTTTGTCATCATCAAAAAGGGAAGATTGTTAGCCGAAGGTTGTTTTGTAAAAAATCCATATTTGATTTTGATGATAATAAGAATTATATGTTTTGAAGGCTTTTAGATTTTATAATGTCATCCACTCTTCTAAAAGATATATTTCTAAAGATAGAGGTTTTCTATCTAAAAAGTTTTCTAAGTGGACTTAAACACCATTACCCAAGTTGATGGACAAATTTTTCATATTGTAGGTGCTTTATGATATGTTGAAATGGATTGAACATTGTTAAAGTTGATGTTATTTCTCTCAAGTACTGATAGTGTCGACACATTGATTTATGGCGTCGACACATTGCACCGATAGTCTTGTTTGCTTCTTGCGAATTTCGTACCGGCCTTCTTGTTTGATTGGCAATTCCTTTTTTAGTGATAGAATTAACATGTGCTCATGTATTTATCGTTGATAAAGCCTGGCTCATATTTTTGGATATGTAGTGGATGTGGCAATCCTAATTTACTTTGAGCATTTGGATCTCATGTGTCATGAGTGATCCAATGAGCTCATCTAGAGGAAGCTTTGTGAGATCCTTGGCTTCTTGTATGACAGTCACTTTGGCCTCCCCTGCCTTTGGTAGTGACCTAAGGATTTTCCTCACCAAATCGGAGTTAGTATACGATTTATCAAGAGCATTCAAAGCATTTATTATTGTGGTAATTCTAGTATACATGTTAGAAATAGATTCCTCGGGTGACATTTTAAATAACTCATAGTTATGAACAAGTATGTTGATTTTTGACTCTTTGACTTGACTTGTTCCTTCATGAGTGATTTCTAGAGTATGTCATATATCTCTAGCATTTGAGCAAGATGCAATTCTATTAAACTCTCCTCTATCTAATGCACAATATAAAATGTTCATGGCTCTTGCATCTAGAGAGAATTTTATTTTGTCATTTGCATCATATTCATTTTCGCTCTTAGGAGACTCTACTTCTCCAACTTTCTTTGAAGGCACATGTGGTCCATTTAAAATGCATAACCACAAATTATAATCAATAGATTGAAGATAAATTTTCATCCTAGCTTTCCAATATGCATAATCATTTCCGTCAAAAAATGGTGGTCTAAGAGTGGAAAGCCCTTCAACTTGAGTGTTGAAGCTTGAAGTTGCCATTCTAACTCAAGATGGTTAAATCTTGTATAAAGAGCACCAAGCTCCGATACCAATTGTGAGTCCTAGATTTCAGGATTAAGCCAACCCAAGAAGAGGGTGAATTAGTTTTCTAAACTTTTCGATATTAACCCCCCAAAACCGTGTTTGCAAAGTAAATACTAATTTAGCACAAATATAATGATATAACAAGTATGTAAGTGCTAAATGTAAAGAGTAGGGATAGAGAAAGCAAATACGTGATTTTTTAGGTGGTTCGGCAAACCCGCCTACATCCACCCCTCAAGCTCCTTCACCGAGCCTTGAGGTTTTCCACTATCTTCCAATAACTTTTACAAACTAGCTTCCGGGTGCTAGTAAACCGTAGAAGTGTTTTCCCGATCAACACTCAAATCCTCCCAAGTGGTTTTTCAGGCTCACCACTCACAACCTAACCAAGCTTGAGATATACCCTCTCTAAGCTTCTTCTTTAGTGAACAACCTCACTAAAGGAAACACCTCTATTGGATAGGTAGATGGAAGAACAAAAACTCTCTTGATAGAGTCGATATGAAAATGGAAGGCTCTATCTCTTGATTCACACAAAGACAAAGATATGAAAGTGTGTTTTGTGTGAATGCTATGAGAAATATAGAATAGTAAGGTTTAGAATATTTCTCAAGTAGTAGAAATGATATGTGGTCGTTTGGTGTTGATTTTAGACGAAATGAAAGTGTATTTATCGGCCACATATGAAAACTAGCCGTTTCTAGCCGTTAGGGGTCGATTTGACAATTTTACCGTTGTACCGGTCGACCGCTTCATGTACCGGTCAACCGGTTCAAGTAGTCGTTGCCCAATGGTCATAAAATTTGAATGCTGTCAAATTTTTGTCCTACACGCCCGGTCGACCGCTATAAATCATTTTCATCATCCGCTACAGACGGTCGACCGCTTCATGTAGGGGTCAACCGCTACAATACATTTTCATAGACCTGTTCATTTAAAACCATGTTTTTGACCACTTTTAAACACTTAATTTTAAAGGCTTACTTCCCATAAGTATGTGAAAGGTTTGAGAATATATTTGAGGTGGTTTGAAACCTTTAAAAATATTTTAATCTTTCAAACAAAAGGTAAAACGGTTTATGCACGTTTTGAAAGATATGCAAGTGCGTGATTCAAATCCTTGTCAAATGTGAAATAAACAGTTACAAGGATTATACCCTAAGGTCTTGAATCTTCACTTTAAGCTCCTTGCATCTTCTTGTTCTTCTTTCTTCAAGGTTTGACTCTTTTCGTCAAGTTGTCTTTGTCTTTGAAGATGTCCACTTTATAAACTTGATCCATTTATTGAAATCATCAAAATCTCGATTGTGTACAAAAGCCAACACATCCAGCCAGCATGGTCCCTTCATATTAGTTTTCACTTCCAATCATCATTCACTGGATCTGGATAGATGGTCGGTAGCACAAGATTTTGTTTATTATCAGTTTTCTAAATCCTTAGTCTATTCTGTGCGTAGGCAGATTTGGTAATCATATATCATATACTGAAATTGTTGTTACTCGAATTTTCCTTGCTGCGGGATGGAGAAACTACAACTGGCATAAAGTGTTATTGTGTAGTGTGAGTTGCTGCTGGTATTTGTTATGTGAAGTCTTGTTTATATATAGTCTAATAAAAATATGAATTTTTGTATGTAATCTAAAATTTTGCCTGCAGAAAAATACTTACTTGAACTTGATGAATTTTTTTTTTTATCTTCTTTGTGATTGACTCTTCAATTTTCTTTAATCTTCAAGTATTGTCGATCTCACACCATGAGTCTTTTTTATTTCACAATTTAGTAGCTCAAAATGTTATGTCTCCTTCCTCTCCACGCTCAAAACCGTCACAAGGTTTCTCTAAGGTCCTAATGGCCATCTATATGACTAACTATTGTATAGTTAGTCTTTCAAATAAATACCCTAGTCATGATATGGCGTTGGATTGTCAGTGATCTTAGATTTCAGCTGTAGGGTCACATTCAAAGCTCTTTTCCATTATTTCTTTTATATTCTTTTATTCTGAATTTTGTGCTTCTACTAATTGTAAGCATGTTTATCAATATATCACAATTCACCCCCAAGTTTTTGATATTGATTTGTGAAATCTCTTCTGCTAACAATTATTTGTATATTTATCTTTCCACAATGTAATATTCCAATTTATAACCCGTTGGACTCTCGAATTGTTTTCAAAATAATTTCACAAATAAAATACATATTATATATATATATATTAATTTCGAAAAATATTTTCACAAAATATCATTAGACAATTATTTCTTTTCGAGTTCAATCTTATATATATATCAAATATACCGCTTCATCAAGAGACTGGTGATTTCCTTGTTGAGCATTTATACAAACTCATTTATCATGCACAAGACCCAACGTTATCTAGAATGTTTGATCTAGAAAGATCATCACCAGATGACTCGCTCAAAGTACAAGTACATAACAATAAACTAATTGTATTTAATACATTCTGAACATCAGTGATCACTTGCGCAAGGTATCCATATTTGATCATGTTCAGTGCATGTAATCTTACAGTGCACTCACTCGTTTGCTTAAGATCACCATTTCAATGATGGATTCCATCGTCCTATTTAATAGAGGCACAATGAGTGTAAACCTACTTGTACATAAATATGTATTTCGGTCTAGAACAAGTGTCAAGTGAACAATGAACCGAAATGTCATACTTCCTGCCTTTGATTCATTAATCATTTGCATTAATTTTTTACAATTTCACCAACAATATTCGTGTAACATCTTACGTGACAATATAATACCCAATAAATTACAAATATAAACGTGTAACGTTTAAATAAATAATTATCCAGATAATTGATTTTGAGGGCATATATCTTACATAATCAACCTGGATTATATTAGGCAGTTATTGAGTTCGAATCGAATATTGATCATCATGATTGTAGTTTCCTAGAACTAATAACCTACAAATTTTAAATACCTACAGTGCCACCGTTAGCTTTCGCGTTCTTCCCTAATTTCCGTTACAGGAATATCACACAATTATTGCGTTTGAGACTTATCTGCATCCAATTCAGTCTGTAGTACTCCATGCAGTTTATTAGCTAGAGTTTCTAATAGAAGTCACCATACATGTGGTGGCATGTGAGAAGATACAACACAAGTCACAATGAGCAAAAGGTGGGCATTCCTTTTATTTTATGAAGTTATAAGATCTTTATTTTCTCTATATGAATAACTTTGCTTTTTCATTCCTATCAAGGTTTTCATTTTTTTTCTAGATAAATTGAAAAGGAGCTCAAAAATGAGTTCACTAAACCAGTGTCGAAAGAACTTATAAAACGGAATCGAAAAGAGGGAATAAAACCAAAGCGACAAAAACGCAAGCACCACTTGGCTAAAAGGTGAGCGAAAAGGTTCTGGCACCAGGGGATCAAGGAAAAGACCATTCAGGAAACTGGTAGGAGAAGCTACGGAGAGAAAGTACAGAATCTCTGATGAGACTCCAAGGAGTTGATCCGAGTCCCATTCCTTCAATAGGGCCACAATGTTTGCAACCACAGCAATCAGCCTCAAAATATTATAGGGCCAGACAATCAGCCTCAAAATCCACCTCCTTCCACAGATGATCACACGAAATTCTCATGGTTGCAACCACAGCAAGAGCTTCCCCAAGCAAGGGGTTAGAATACGGAATACGCTCCGTGTATAACATACAAAGGGAGCTTCCAGAGTCTCTAAAAGACAACAATAGTTGAGAATTGTGCCCCAACAACCACATCACAATTGCACTTCAAACGGCGAGCACTCGGGGGACACCACACCTTACCCGATAAAACATCCGCCCTCTCCCATGCCAAACGGTTCTCGGAATACCTCCTAGAAGTCATGGAGTTGACAGCCAGAGAGTTGGCGGGATCATTACGATGGACTTTGGCGTTTCTGAAAAACCAAAGGCTATCAAGAACAACAGCCGCATTAAAGATAAAATCCCTCAACAGCCGACCAGGAATGTTAAAGCACGAATCGGCATATAACAACCGCCCAATAAAATCAGGAAGGGGCACCACACATAAAGCATCTAAGAAAATAGGAAAAGCAGACTCTCTCCAAGCAATCTTAGCAAAGCGACAGAACGTAAAAATACGTTCACCAGTTTCCACATCAGCTTGGCAGATGGTGCAAAGGAAGCCACTTCAGGAGAACGGGAAATCCTGGCCACAACCTCACGGAAAGGGAAGGCACGGGCAGCACATCTTCAGAGAAACAACTTGAGGCGGTCTTGAATCTTCAAATGCCATAACAGGGACCAATCCTCTTCACCAAGGGAGTGGAGATTAGGAGGTCCTCTAAAGATCAGATTATGGTACGCGGAATGGACCGAGAAGAGGCCAGAAGGGTTAGGCATCCAAGCCAAATCGCCAGGTTGGTCCGCCAAAAGGAGGGTAACTGTTTAATCAAAAGAGCCGAAGGAAGTGCGAAAATCCATGATCAATCACATCATGCTTCCACTGACTGGTCTCAAAATCAAACAGATAAGCCAGCATAGTAACAGAAGCCCCTTGCTCATCCTCTCTAAGAAGGGGTGCATAACAGCCGCTACTAGCCGAGGATCTTTTCCTAAGATCAATGGAGAGGCCACCATTCGGAATGAAACACAAGGGAAGATCTGGAACTGAGAATACTACGCCAACACCAAGACGCTTGCGGGGAACAGGTGCATGCAAGAGAGAAGAACCTTTCAAATATTTGGCTCCAACTTATCAAAAATCTGAGTTATGCCAATTGATTGGAAAAACGAGAAGTCCTATGAAATATCTTTAATGAAAACAAGAAGTCTTATAAAATCTCCTTAATTAATAGAGATTAACCTTCACTCCGTTTAACCTCACACCTAAATTCTATTTAATTTTTGTCCGTTACTCAATATAGTTGATAAACCAAAAATAATTGCTAGCAGTTTAAACCACCTAATTTATTTAATATTTTATTCATTAGATTCACTTAATTAACAACTAAAAACCCAGACTTAACTTGATAAACCATTTGAAAAATTATGTGACACAATACTTGCGTTTTTGTTAAATATAATTTTTTTTTTCGAAAAATTCAAATGTAAGTATTCCTTTTAGAATATTATTGACAATATTTCTATAAAAAAAGTTTTTTAAAACTAAAATTAATAAAATCGTACATAAGGCCGACTATTACGTAAAAAAATATATTAAATTAATTAGTTATATTTTAAATTTGAAAATGATATATCAAAAAATCTATAATATAAAATTTGATAAATACGTAATTTTGTATCTCAAAAAATTAGAAAAATAAATTTTATTAATATTTTATTTTTAAATTTAATAAATTATTATAAAAGATTTTCCCACCCCAATTAGGTTAGGGTCAACGTTTTCTGATATTGCAAATGAAATCTCCCCCTAACTAATGTACTTTCTGTCAGAAGTGCCATGGAATTAACACAAGCAAGACGAGATGAGCTCGAATGGTATTGGTTGGTTTGGATGAGAGGATATATCGCCAGATACCCTGAGTCTCTTTTTAGACGTAAAAGAAAAGTGATGAAATAAATTAAGAACCGACAAATTAATAAAGTTGGTGCTCATTAAAGGTATGCTTTAACGACGAATATTTAACTCATCGCAAAAATTCATTTTCTTGCAACGAAACTAATAAATGGTTGTAAATATTCAATTTATTGCAAATAAATTTAGAAAAAGTAGCTAAAAGTTAATCCTTTTGCTAAGAGATGAAGATGTGGTTGCCAAAAATTATAAGTGTTTATATGTTACCAAAATTTTAAGGTATGAAAATTGATAAAAAAAAAAATAAAGATAATTTATGAGAGTTGGTAAAAAAATTAAAAAATAGATCATTTTGAATAATTTGTTTATATTTATTTATTATAATAGAAATTAATATTTTAATAAAGAGAAATTAGTTTATAATTATTTTATTAATTAAAAATCTTATAGTTTGGAAAAATTTTAACCCACGAAAGCCAAACCCCAAGGCGATTAGACCGCTCTCACAGCCAGTGAAGGAATATTGTAAACATACCTTAAAAGCGAATTTGGAAGTGTTGCTGAGATTTTATCGGATATCCCCTTCAATTCATGATAAAGTTAGCCGAAGTTATTTTACACGTAGCGAAACATCGGTGGCGGGCTAACGGCCATTTATCTTCCTTTCGTAGGAGGCAGTACTTGAATTAACGAAGGCAATCCCCACACAAAAGCCTCTCCAGTTGGACTTCAACGTCAGTTAGCAACCCCCATTACTCTCTGCATCTCTCAACCCACATTGCGAAATGAGGATTCTCCTTTTGAACCAGCGGGCGTTCATGGCCACACCGCCGATCCTGAGGTCAGTAGCCCGGCGGGCTTCTTTGTCGTTCTTTTCTTCTTCTGCTTCCAAGTGGGAAGGTGGGCTTTCCATGGTGCAGGGAGCTTCGAGAGGAATTGGCCTTGAATTTGTAAGCTTTCCTTCCTTTTTCCTTGCAATTATATATTGTCCATTTCATACTTCGGAGTACAAAGGGATGTATACATACAGTTGGTTTTACGACATCTCGAAGATGGACTGGTATGCTTTTTTTTTCTTCGTTTTTTTTTTCCTAAGCAGGACTAGTCTGCTTCATTTGTAAATATTTGCTTGGAATATTGCATTTTCAAGGCACTTGTTAAATTACGCAGTTCTTCAAATTCCACAGTCACCGAAAACGAAGGCGAAATGAAGCTTCTAGTTAGTTGAAATTTTCTCTTTCTTGAGATGCCAAGGGTTTTTTTTGACGGATGAACCAAATGCGGGCTTTTCAGTGATCCTAGGCTATTCTTAAGTAGATCCGTTGAACGAATGGCTTGAAAGTTTGTTAAACATGATAGTCTACGTTAATGGTCGGATGTCTTGTAAGGGTGATGTCCTGGTACACCAATACACTTGATGGCAATTGGAACTGAAAAATCTAGTTTAGACCTTAATAACACTTAGAGGTGAAAAATATGTGTTTTCCCTCTAATTAACAAATCAATAACAATTTTAAAACAAGTTCTAAAATTGTTTAGTCTAGATATGCATAATAATCAACTCAGTCAACAAATAGGCAGCGGAAAATTAAATCAAATTTCAATCACACAAAGAGACAAGAATTTGGTGACGAAGTGGAAAACCTTTGAGATACCATTCAAAGGAAAAACCACTCCGCGCTAGCAACCACCTAGAATCAACTAAGAAGAAAACCTTACAAACAGTGATTCAGACACGGACAACCCTTGTTGCTTGACTCTGACAACCCTGATGTAATAATCTAAGCCTCCCTGCTTAGACCCGCTCCGTGTGGCATTCCCCTCAAACCTTTGAGGATCTTCTTATGGATTCTTCACCGAACACTCTTGTTCTTTAGCACGCCTTCAACACCATGAAGGTTACAAAGATATTTAATCGAAGACGAGAGAAAACTTGTCAATCTTGAAGCACAACTCTTCTGGGGGTTTTCTCTCAAGGAAGGAGGCACTGATCTACTCAATGGAAGCCTCAATAACCTTTTGGACGGCTTCCCACGAAACCTAGTAGGGTTTTCTAACATTTCAAAAGGAAATTCCAAGAATTCAGAGATTTTTGAAATTCGCCGGAAGTCGCTCGAGCGTTGGTCAAACGCTGTGTTGTCTGTCTGAAATTTTCACTGAGCGCTCAAGCGCTTGTCTAACGCTGGTCTAACGCTGTGACTCTGTCTGCATTTTTTCAATGGTCGCTCGAGCGCTTGTCTAACGCTGGTTGAACGTGATGACTCTGTATGAATTTTGTCAAGGCCGCTTAAGTGTCTGTTGAACGCTGGTTGAACGTGATGAAGACTTTGGACAGAGCATCAACTCTAACTCTTGAACAAATGTGGAGACCAAAATTACAACTCGATCAAGACATATTTTGACACGGAATTTTGTCAATACAAAAATGCGCTAACAGGAACATTAGGAAATAACCTACCATTAGCAATTGGAATCAACAAATAAGGGTTTCCTTTTCATTCCACCTCTTTGGACTTTTCGCCAATGGATTGTTCAACATTTGTTCCTTGCTGTGTTTTCGTCTTTCTATTTTGCACGAATCATCAACAAATCAAACTGACTAAATCGAACCTATAAAAGCAGCAGAAAGGTGGATTACTCGAACTGACTTAAAATGAACCAGCAAAAAGGCTTAGAACAACTCAAACCCTCTTGCGGAAAACTCCATGCTAAATGAAAAATAGGAAGCTATCTACGGCGCAATATCTAAAACAACATGTGTGGCTCGAGCAAGAAAAACACAAGGCATTAGGATAGAGCATCCCTAACAGTTTTGCAAACAGTCAATTTGCCTCTAACACCAGCCAGAAGCACTTTTTGTAGTTTTTTTGGTTTCTGAGGTCAACATTATGCTATACAGAAGTTCTTTCTATAGACAAGTGGAATAAATTGGAAATCTGTGCCAGTTTGACCACTGGAACAGCAATTTTCAGTGTTAACAGCACCGATTTAACAGAGTCTAGGGAATAGTGCCCATATTGGACTAGAAGACTGACACACTGATAACAGAAAGGGTTCCCTGACTTCCATTTATCTTCATTAGAACTTGACATGGCACATCCCACAAACAGCTCTGGCATTATTATCAACTTTCCAACTAATCGTACCAGATGCTTTCTCTGTAGTGCCATGCCAAGTGCTTATGACACCAGTGCAAATTTGGTTACCTGGAGGTCATGTAGAATCACCTACAGCAGGATCCACCATCTTGGTAGGATTTCTTTCAAAATTGGGGACCCACAGGTTTTTGGGACTTTCAATACCCATGTTTTCCAGAGGGACACTTCATTCCACTCCTGTTGTTTATACCCTAAGCATGATTGCTCTAATACATACTTTCTTGACCCTTGAAGACAAATTGATCTGAAGAAGATCATTGCTTACTTGGTAGCCAGTAGCATTAAATCTGATACCTATGGTATGTTTCATCAGGCGGTACCCAAAGCTTTGCTCAGAAGCCTCTATGAGTCACGGGAATAATGAATGTCGAGTATTTTGTGTTTTCTGCCAATTTTCGTGGTGAAACTTTTATGCTATGTTGTGCTGACCAAAAATTTCTAAAAGAATGATGTTATTACTGTCATTGAGGCGGTTCTTTTCTAATTAAGAGGTAGAAGTTACCTAATTGTTCATGTCAAGACCTGGAAAAAATGTGTCTCGTTCACTTCCTTCTTGTTCTTATTTTTATTTACTGTTTTGTGGGGTGGGCAGTCAACACTTCCTGTTGTTACCTCTCTACAAACCTTTGAAGCATGTTGTGAACGCCAGTTTAGTGTGCTTTTTCTGTATTTCTGCTTTGGACAATTAGTCTATTACTAGTTGCTGGTCATCATTTATTGACATAGTTTTTATAAGGCTTTTCGGAGTCTCCATTTAGGGTGTGTAGGTTTAATGGGATTTGGTTCTGTTTCTTTTGAATTACTCCTACAGCCAATATAGTTTTATGGCTACCTCATGCTCTTTTGAAGCAGAAGTTGCTAAAACTACACTGTTATTTTATTGAGTGGAGATCATTTGCAACTTATGTGGTGACCTGTTGAACGTGCTTAGGTACCGATATGTGTCCTCATGGTTCTTCCCTGATCTGGTGAAATTGTTTCTACTTTTAGTATGCTACAGTGTTGTATCCTCTCTCCCAGTGAAGAGTGCCTCATTTTTTAGTGTGCAGTCTTAAAATTCATTTGTAGTCAATTTTATTTGGATTTCAGATTGTGTTGCATTTTCTATTATAATCTGTAGATGTTTTTGATCCTGTCTGACATTCCTAATCATAGATTAAAGGAATTCTTCTGGTGTAACAAAGCCACAGAAATCTCTGTTTTCCCCCCCACTCTAGGGTTTGTTAACATTGAATCCAGATTGGATCTAGTGCATAAGTAACTTGTGCATAACTAAAACATGTTGAAGTGAGATTAAAATCATTGAAGCAGTAACTAAAGCAATTCTTCTTGTGCATAAGTAACTTGTTTTCTTCCCCATGTAGGTTAAGCAGCTGCTGGAGAAGAATGAGAAAGGGCATGTTGTTGCTACTTGCCGCAACCCTGATTCGGCAACTGGGCTTCTATCTCTGAAAAATAAATTTTCTGAACGGCTTAGCATTCAGAAATTGGATCTGACCCTTGAAAGTACAATAGAGGTGACATCACTTCGTTAATGTCATTTGCAGATTCAAATAGGCACTAACCTTTGCATTTCGATTGCCCAAGATAAATTTTGTACTTTTATTTTTCTGTCTAAATCTATACTCCTTTAATAGACTGAAGCAATCAAGGTTTTGCCTTTTCTTATGATCATCATTCAAGTCAACAGTCTTTGAGTTTTTAGATTACACTGAAAGTTGTTAGGCCTTTTGGTAGAAATGCAGATGGAGGGAGGGAAAAATTGAAAGCTGATTAACATATGGAAGCTCTGTTTGATATTGTTCTGTTTCTTTTGTATCTTTGTTTTTCTCATGGATTTGATAAATACATTGATCTTTAATACCATGGAATTGCCTTATATAAGCAGCAAATATGGTTTTGACATTTTGTTTCATTCATGATTTTATGGTCTATTTCAGGCATGTGCAAATTGCATTAGGGACAAATTTGGCTCTTTAAACCTTCTCATTAATGCCTCTGGCATTCTTTCAATTCCTGATGTCTTTCAACCAGGTACAACTTCTGTCGCTGCTTAAATCTGGATTGCGGGACTATTGAATTATAATATGCACAATATAAGTTTTGATTGCATGCTGGAACTATATTTTATGACATGAGCTTTTTCCTATAAAAAGCCTGGCAGTCAATTATGTTCTTCAATTTGCAGTACAGAAACAACATTGAGCAGAGTAGAGAAGTCATCCTTGCTTCTTGCATATGAGGTTAATGCTGTTGGTCCTATCCTAGTGATCAAGGTATGCTTAATTATTTTACAACTATAACTTGTCTTTAGCAGTGAACAAAATGGTCTCTTAGTAAAACTGACAGCTGCATCCTGCTCGGCATGGGTATTTGATGAAATCGGACTGAAATTCCAGAGGAGATGTTCAGAGATTAAAATGTGTTTCATAATTTGTACATTTTTTTCTTTTTTACGGGGCAACAACTAATGAAGCCCTATGGTTAACATGGCCTCCACCCTCCATCTGGTCCAAATACCATTGGGAAAACTATTCCCATGAATGTACTCATACCAAGTTCCACCCACTTCTTGTGTTAGTGATACATTCTTGATGTATTCATAATCAAAATGTGGAAGAATGCTTCTCCACATTGTCAGATTGGAAAAATGTCTAGATCTAGCACGGAGAGATGCCCAAAGATCACCTTATTTCACGTTCATTGGCTATGGTGTTTTCCCAAGATATAATTCAAGATGTAGAAGTTGATGCTCAACGCAGCTAACTTCCAATAAACAGTGGACTTATTTTGAAAACTGCATGTTATTAAATGATTCCACCTGTGATTGCAATAAAATTTTCTTTAGCCACTATCTTCTTTTTATTTTACCTTTTTTTCTGCTCTGTAACTTATAATATGACCACATAATTTGTTCAAGCAGCACATGTGGCCTCTTCTGAAGGCTGGTGGACACTCTCAGACGGAAAGGAATGTTGCAATTGTGGCCAATTTAAGCGCGAGGGTTGGATCCATTGGGGATAATCGCCTGGGGGGTTGGCACTCGTACCGGTCTTCAAAGGCTGCACTTAATCAGCGTATGAATTCCTTACTTAGTTCTTGTTAGCATGGATTTGCTTATTCAAATGCTGCAACTATATAACTGCAGAGTGAATAAAGAGATATTGAATCTAATCCTGGACCATCTCAGTTTATGGCTGCTATAGAAATGATAAAAGAAACAATTTCTTGACGAGTTCTCAAAACAAATCACGACATGAAATTGGTATTTCCAGATATGAAGCATCCTATTCAATGGTTTGAATTAAACATGTTGCACCAGCAGTGCCACTGTCATGTGTCCAAGCCATGTATTCCCATCGTGTTTCGTTACTGTAATTGAACAAGTCATACACATTAATGCCTATTTAAGACATGTCACTACTTGTTGGGTACTAGCACTGGTAAATTCGCTTATAGACATTTATCAAATCCCACATAAACGATTGTGAAATGGTAAACATTCTGTAAACTGATTCTTGCAGTGACAAAAACTGTGTCAGTGGAGTTTGCCCGAAAGAAGGATCCAATTATATGCATTTTGTTGCACCCAGGCACAGTAGACACTGATCTCTCCAGGCCATTTCAGAGAAATGTTCCGGAAGGCAAGCTTTTCACCAAAGAGTTCTCAGTGCAGAAGCTCTTAGGCATAATCAACAAAGCAAAAAGCCATGACAATGGCAAGTTTTTTGCTTGGGACGGTCAGGAAATACCTTGGTGATCTGTCAGGTTTATTAAGAGTCCCCGATTGATTTCAGTTTCCAGGCTTTTAATTCCATATGTTTGAGTAATTATTGATTTTTCATTTCTGTTAACAAATAACCATTGACTATGCAATTCCTCTTGTTGTACTTCCATTGGGTTATATTTTCTATTCTGATGGTTTTTGCTGTCAGAAAGTAAATGGCGTGACTTCTCTGTTTTGTTCCCAAATGAGTTCAGAATTGACTTGACATTTCTGTCATTAGGTTTTGGCAACCCTTCGTAAGCCATGGCTTATTCACTGTGGCAGAAATGATCACTGTTAGCGGCCGATGCAAAGCAGCCTGCTGAATTTGCTGAAGCTAGTCGCAATTCTTCTTTCCGCCATCTTCTTTTCCCCCCTTTTTCTTCGATTCCATAAGGAAAAGATACTCCCACGTCCTTTTTCCGTGATACGCTGATATTAGATTATATTGTTACATTAAAAAGTTACAAGGTTGTCGTCCACTAAGGTCCCTCGGCAATATATTTGCTAGACTATTTGTAAACTGGCAACCGTGCATGCATTACCAATATTTCATTCCCCAACCACGAAACATTTCCGCAAGGTGTTTTATGGTTACTCTAGAAAAAGTTGCTAAGCTGGTTGCTCTTTTCCATTTTAAGTAAAAAAAAAACTTTGAATGGAAAAAGTTTTTTAAGATGTATTTTTCTTCAAAAAATAGTCTAAAAAATAAGAAAATGAAATGAAAGTCCACCACCCCTCCGCTATGATGGGGCATATTCCTCACCACAAGTGCAATTGAGATAATCACTGCACAGTGCCCTCCCATCCCTCCACAGAGTGGGGATCCACCCAATCCACCTACAAACAACAGATGGATCCACGAGTTCATATGCCTATCATGCTGTGTTGAGCGATTGGAATTGAGTCTTCACAATCTAAAGGCCACACTAGGTCAATTAAAATTGAGTTGATCCGCGCCCGACCCATATTACATTACTACCCGACCCGTTTTTCACTTGACCCGCTAGCCTTATGACCAGTTTTGCAGAAACTTTTAAGTATTCGAGGTTTTTGTCACCCAGTGTCCAATTCCATCATCGCTCCCATCCCCCCGTACAGTCAGCCAGCTCCTGTTACTCCGATCTCGTACGCCTAGGACGTTGTCTCGGCCAAGAGCCATAGTTGGTTGTTGTTTCCATTTCGTTGGTTTTTTTCTTATTGTTGATACCGGCAAGACCTAGCCCATCGCCCCCAGCCCCTGTAAATTTGATTTCTTTAAGTTTGTTTGAATATTAAGGAACAGACATGGGCTTCACGGTAGCACATTTGGGGATTCCATTCTTTAAGTTTTGTTTGCGATTTTGAAATTAAATGGATGTTGGTGGATGTTGCAATAAGCTGCAATATTAACTCTATAGTGAAGTAGCAATTGTCTTCTGTTGTAATATTATGGTTTGGCTTTGAATTTTGGAAGATAAAGTCGTGCATGACTCTAGTGCTAGGTTCACGCTAATTTGCTAATTATTAATTTACTTTTTTCTTCTCTGGGAATCGAAAGGAAACTTTTATGAAGCTTGTATTATTCCTCTGTAATTCTTTTCATCATATGGTGGATGAGAATAGACCAATATGATGTGGCAATTTTGAAATTGGTGGATAAAGTTTGTTTGCGATTTTGAAATTGGTGGCTAATACCTTCAATTATTTCAAAGGGTGAAGCACATTCCAGCAGAAGTACTGGATGAGTTCCCAAATAGCGTATTTTTTATATATATTGCCATGATGTAACAAATACACTTCAATATGTTCTTGTTGAATATAAATTGCAAAATTATGGGGAAGTATATACATAGAAGTCCATGTTGAAGAGTGTAACAAAAAGACCTTTTTTGGTTCACAATTTGTCACATATTACAGTTGACTTGTTTTATACCAGAGGTGGGTCTGGTCTCTCTTTCCCTTGGAAGGGAGTTTGGAGGTCTTTGTGTCCTATGAGAGTTTCATTCTTTGTGTGGGAGGCTTCTCTTGGTAGGAGTTTAACTATCGATAATCTTCGTAGAAGGGGTTTTATCTTGGCAGATTAGTGTTTCTTATGTCGTGGTGCTGAGGAATCTATTAATCATGTACTGTTGCATTATCCCTACGCGAGTGGGCTGTGATCTCATGTGCTCTGTATTATGAATCTTCCATGGGTTATGTCAGAGACTATGGAAGATGTGTTGTGGTGTTGGAAGAGGAGGCTTAAAAACCCTTTCGCTAAGGCTATTTGGAGATTGATACCCCATTATATCTGGTGGTGCCTTTGGCGGGAGCGTAATTATAGATGTTTTGAGGATTGTTCTGTCTTTGGATAGGTTGAAGGGTGTTTTGTTGTCGTTACTTTTTTGTTGGGTGACCTCGATGCTTGGTTGCCCTTTTTCTAGATTTCGTTGATTTCCTTAGTTTTCTTGCTTGTTTAGAGTAGTGTTGTCGGTATAGTCTTTTGTACTGTTTTCAATATTTCTAATGAGATTGGCTTATTCATAAAATAAAAAACCATAGATAAAACCCAAAACTAAAAGTAATATCAAATACAAATTAAAACGCCAACATCATCCAACGTTTATCAACGCAATATTGTGGCCTTGGGAGAATCTGTTCAACCCTTTTTATAACCTTTTAAGGATGCCACCACTTGTCTCCCTACTTTGCCAATTGTGGACCATCGGTTGTTACAATAAGCAACAATTTCAAGTTGGGTTTAAGTATACCATAATTCAACATCTAAATGTTTACACCAAGATTTTTGGAGGCCATTGATTCTCAGCCAGCCAGAAAGTGGCTAGTTTAATATGATAATCAGGGAAAACAGATCTAAGCCACTACGTTCAAAATTACATATATTTAAAACTGTTTGTACTTTGAGACATACTTAAAAATCTTCCAGTAAAAAGAAAATGGAAAATCACAAGATGGACATTTAAACATTTCAAAGATGTAACTCACGTTTTCACAGTAGGTGCTGAGGGAAGCTGGGAAGCCAAGCTTTGATATTGCAAGCTGCTGGAATCTGGCTCAAGAACCTATTCTGCTCACCTGTGAAAGATTTGACACCAGCCTTCAGGTTCAGCGGATACCCTTCTTGTCAGCTACAGATTTCACGTCCTGAGCGAGCTGTTGAAACTTCCAGCAGATGGCTTTGGGGCCTTGCCAGAAGGTAATGTCACGTATGGAGTAGCATTAAAGTCCACAGTGCTCCAATAAATGGCTGCCTCGCTTATGCTGGCAAATAAGAAGAGGAGTGCAAGGAAAACCAGGGAGGAGAAGAGGCTCTTCACTGTAGACTGTAGAAACTCACTCTTCCACGTTGCATGTGAGCTGTTGGGTAGGTGAAAAATGGTGGGAAGATGATGCTTTGTACAGAGGTGTAAGATCAAAAAGGCTTTGGGTTGTGGCAAGCTTGAGTTTTCCAAAGAGATTCCGCTGGATAATTTGCAGGTAAGTTTCCTTAGTATTGACTTTATACTATCCATAATTTGCAGCAGTTCCATCACTTACTGCTTGAATTTCGTCAATCACACAGGTTTGCATCTCATTGTTGTAATCGATCCGACTGTAACCCGGTTCCTTAATGACTTTTTTTATCACTCATCAGCTCTCTAACAGCCTTTATATCATCCCATCTTCCCAACGCTGAATAGATATTGACCAGAAGCACATAAGGGGCAGCATTCTGAGGGTCCAAGCGGAAAAGTTCATCTACCGCTCTTCTTGCTAAGCTCACATTACCATGAACACTACAAGAACTAAGCAACACTTTCCATAAAACTGGATCATCCTTATATGGAATCTTGTCTATAAGAACTTCTGCTTCATGAAACCGACTGGCTCGCCCCAAAGAATCAATGATGCATGTGTAATGGTCCAATTCAGCTTCCACACCATGTTCTAGCTGCATTGAATTGAATATCTCCAAACCCACATCTACCAGTCCTGAATGGCTACAGGCAGTTAAGACAGCAACAAATGTTATACTATCAGGTTTGTTACCTGAACTAATCATGTCTTTGTACAGACAAACAACCTCATATCCACATCCACTCTGCGCATACCCGTGTATCATTTCATTCCAAGTAACAGTATTTTTATTGGGCATCATATCAAAGAACTGTTGGGCCTCATCTACTCCACCACATTTACAATATATATCAATAAGAGCACTTCCCACGAAGACATCATTTATACATCCGTCTTTGGCTGTCTGAGCGTGAACCTGTCTCCCTAGAAACGAAGACGACAGTTTTGCACAACAACTCAGTACAGTAGCATAAGAAAATTCAGTAGGAACTATTCTGTTTTGTCTCATTTGCTTGAAGAAATTGAAAGCTTCCACGTCAAGGGAATTTAGAGAAAAACCAGCTATAATTGTTCCAACACACAACATCCAATTCAGGTAAATTATAAAATATATGTTTTGCCATCTCTGTCTTTCCACACTAAGAGTACATGCCAATAAGTCCACTGGCAACATATAAGTCAGTATGAAAGCATGCCCTCTGTGAGGCAGAATGGACTTCCTCTCCAAACTCCAGAAGTCCCATTGCTGCACATGAGCTAAGGATAATGGCCAAGGTAGTCCGATCAGATTTCACACTTTGAAATTGCATTTGCCTGAAGAGTTCTATTGCCTCCTTGTGATTCCCACTCTGGGAATAGCCAGAGAGTATGGCATTCCATGAACTCACATGCGGGCATGAAATGCTATCAAACATTCGACGCCCCATTACGATATCCCCGGACTTGATGCATCCTACAAGCATATTGGTATAAGTGACCTCATCCGATTCAAAACCACAACTTTGCATTCTTTCCATGCAATCCACAGCTTTCACACTTTGACATTTCTGACCATACCCCGCTATCATAATGTTCCAAGAAACAACACTAACTTCAAGCAAATCAGCAAAAATCTTTTCGGGACTGTCCATATCTCCATTCTTTGCATACATACCAAGCAATGAATTATTCAAATGAAGATCTCTCTCAAATCCACGTTTAATAGTGAGACCGTGAACGTTGGATGAAAGAATGTCATCCAGATCATCGTCACAAACTCCTCCTGATATCCTTCCAGCACAAGCACCTAAAATGCTTGACAACGAAACAGAATCGATACGTATGCCTTTTCTGCACATCAGTCTTAACATTGACAAGGCCCCATGACCTGACCCTTCTACACTAACCCACCAATCATTACTGTAAACGTGACCTCGTTTTGCTCCTGAATGTCCCCAAAAACTTGAATTGCATCCGCAATAAGCTCACACTTGGCATACATGCACAACAAAGCATTACCCACATACATGTAATTGTCAACGCCAACCTTAATCGCAAGACCATGACATTTCCCACCACGCTCTGAATCCAATAATGCACTGCATGCACTAAATACACTGGCCAATGTGAAACGGGTAGGCATAATTCCTTCAGAAATCGACATGTTATATGCATCCAAGGCCTTCTGTTCAAAGCCACTTTGAATCAATGCACTAATCAAAGTGTTCCAAGACACTGTGTTTCTTTCAGGCATTTCACCAAAAAATGCACAGGCATCGTGTACGTTGCCAACACTACAGTGGGCACCAAGAATGGCATTCCAGGAATAAACACCTTTTTGAGCAATTTTATTGAACACCCGGCAGGCGTACTCGATTTTGCCACATCTTGAGTAAAGCTCGATGAGGCGGTTAGAGAGGAAGGTGTCAGAGGCAAGGCAGTTGCGGAGAATAAAAGTGTGGAGGAGCTTGCCACTGAGGTGGGATTTCTTGTCCATGCATGACTGCAAGAGATTTGCTAAGTAGGTGGTGGTCTTGCTTTCCATGGTTAGAATGTCTTGTAACTTCACTATTCCTCATCTACAGCTGGCAGATTTGTTTGCCCGTGAGTCATCCACATGATACTTCAGGAAGCCATGAAATAACCCTCGGTATATGATGCAGGAAGCCATGAAATCCACACATGTTCTTATCCCCAATAAAGAAAAACAATAACGAACATGGGCATCTATGTTATTATACAAGTGAGAGATTCGGAACAGAACATGTGTGAGGGAAAAAAAAAACCATAAGTTCTGAGAGCTATACAAACCTAGAAACAACCTGTTGTAGCAGTCGAGTTGTACAAATTAGTTTTTCTGTTATTTCTGTTGCTTAATTACTTTTCGATTCTTCTGTTAGAGTACCAGCGAAGCTGGACATAATACAACTGTAATGTACTCTATCTAATGGAAACTTGTACAGACAGTTTTAATTCAATACAGTTACGATAGTAATTCAATTGCTCTGCTCTCGTTTTCTTCAAAACAGTTTTCTTAATATAGTATTAGAGCACAACCTTGCTTACACTGCATAATGAGTCCGTTTGTTTAGTTGTAAAACACTTTTTTCTGTAAAGTAGATTCCAATGTATTAAGTTTCAGTAAAGTATTATAATTTTCGGTATTTGGTTGTTACTTTAAATATATTTTCTTAAAAATATTTTTCAATGTTTGTCATAGGTTGTATTTTCTGTAATTTTATATGATTCATAAATTTAATTCTTAACATTAATTTGAAATAAATAAAAATCAATCAAATGACATATGAAACTGGAATTTCAAGTAAATAAACGGTTCAAATTAAATACACGATAAAAGACCAATTTCACCTAACAGAGCAATTAAAACCTTGGAGTCGTTGAGGAAATTATTCAAAGCATTATCAATAGAAAGTGAAAGCTGCTGCAACTCCTCAAGAGTGACATCACTAAATTCTCTCTCGTTATAACATAAAAGCCTCTGTTTTGGATTTTAGTCAGCTTGAGAAAAGGCCAGGACACAAAGCTAACCGCATTATTGATTCCATTTTATACACCTTAGATCAACAGGTGCCTAAATATCAACCAGCACATAAAGAAGGCAGTAGTTTAATTAAGAATTATAAAAATGACAATATAAATGGATAGGAGTACACTGATAAGTGGTAAAAACAAAGGGACAAAGATGGATTTCAACTTTACATCTCTATGAGAGCTATGAGAGCTGATCAAGTCATCTTTGATCATCTACTGCTGGGTTTTACTCCCATTGAATTGCCATGGTAATTAAAATAATAGAAGCTACTTTCGAGGCAGGGACTAACAATATAAGCATTTATCATTCAACATCTCTGGGGATTTGGCAGCCTAAAGAATTTCAGGATTTGGTAGCCTAAAGCTGCACATTCACACAACAAAGGTACAACATTCTAAAACATTAGATAGGGAACTCCATCGAACTTCAAGCTCATTTTACTAACTTGTTGGCAAGAAAAGTGCCTTTCCTTTCTAAGACATTTCCAAGAGGAAGCATAATTTCTTCAAGGGTTTTGATGGGCTAAACAGGATTCAAAGTACTGAAATTTAACACTATAGCATTTTATTGAAGAAAAGGCAAATTACCCAAAAAAGCAAGGAAAGTCCAGGGGAAGAAAGCACTGCCATCGTTTAAACAACCCAGTCAACAACACTTCTGAAGACATCTTCATCAAAGAAAGCAGCAAGAGATCCAGAAGGACTCTATGCAATAATTACGATTGCCTGAAAACCAGAATTAATGTGGATGAAGTAAATTCCACACAGGTAACGGTCCAAAAAAGGTCAGAAAGTAAGAACACATTTCCAAGTATTTAAGTTATCCGGAGAGCCAATATGAAAAATATCCACATTTGGTCAAAACTTCTGTAAAGATGCCAAAATGTACGGGCTTCTACAAAATTTGTTTTAGGCTTCCTCTCTCCAGCAGCAGTTTGAGTAGCTCTCTGCCAAAGCAAATGGAACTTGGAAATAAACTTTTAGAAAGAGCCTACTCTACATGCATACATAGACTTGCATACGTCTGCATATCTATTTTCAACAATATGATACACACAAGTTCCTTTTTTAATATATGTTTATAGGTGTGAATCTATCTACACGCGTATCATATATGCACCCACTTATATAAAATATGCTTATGTTAAAATCACACTCCTCGCTTATCAAAAAAAAAAAAAAGTGAAAATCACACTCCTCAACAAGTTTACATAGATAATTAATTTCTCAATCCTACTATTGAGATCACATGTTCTTTGTATGTTTAACATGTAGAACGAATTTTCCGTCCAGGAGATGTCATTTACTCGGGCATTTTTTAGAACCGTGAAAGAGTTAAAATTTCCAACAATTTAGAGATAAACAGGTTTTGATCTTTCATGATATTGATATTTGATGAGCATAAATCGTATAGGGGAAGAACACAGGGTTCAACCATGGGGTTCTCGCAATACTTGACAGTTAGAAAACTGTTGGGTTGTTTAAACATTGACCAAAAGATACAAGAAAGACTACTTAAATATTGAGAAAGAAAGCAGCTTGCGGAAGAGCTGAAAGGCAATGCTAGTTATCAAGTTAGAGTTATGCCTGGCCAGGAAGCTGACCTCATCCAAAACTCAGTACTTATTCTTTACGCTCTATATGCCAATGACTCCGCCACCTATCATGGCAGCCATAGGGCATCCGATAGAAATACACTAACATATCACCAGTTCCTACAACCCAGCCAGCATATGGAAAGGCCCAGCTTTGGTTTAACTATACACACACACACACACACACACACACACACACACGTAGTACCTCAGATGCAGAATGTATCGCATCTGAACGCCTAAAAAGTCTGCTTTGGGATCCTAGACTCTAGTGCTACTGATCATATAATATGTTCTCCTTCCTTATTCACTTTATTCACTACCATTTCCTCATAAATTAATTTTGAAGTTAAATTGCTTAAGGGAAGCTCTGCATGGTCACACATGTTGGTTCTGTACAGCTTACCACTTCTTTGCTGTTAACCGATTTCTTATGCGTGCCATCCTTCCATTGCAATCTAATTTCTGTTAGTTAACAAAATCTTTCACCTATTGCCCTATGATAATTTCTGGCCACTGTCTTATTCAGGACCTGTCTTCTTGGAAGACGATTGAGCTGTGTAACGAGAGAAAGAGGTTGTACTACTTCTTGTAGCATCCTTTTCTAGCTCCAGTTCAGCATCCTTCCACCTCCAAAGTAAGATTGTTCAACTCCTAAACCAGCACCTACACAGGATAGGCCAGTTTTCAAATATTGACCACCTACTCCTACACCGTTAAGGGTAATAACTGACCCTTAGCAGTGACAGTTTTAGCGGTTCACCTTGCTTTTATATTGGGCCATATTTTATAGCATTTTATGCTAGTCATAAAACTTGCAAGAGCCTAAAACTCTGCTTTGACAATTCTCCAAGCATGAGGCAATAGCCTAAAACTCTGCTGTCGAAGGCCTTCTAATAAAAAATGTATAAACTTGCAAACACAAACACAAATAGTCCGCTTGATGTTATAATTGTTGTTTCAACTAATTCAAATTTCAAAATGCCGTATACAAGAAGTTGGACGCTAACCGACTTAGTTCTCTGCCACTCTCATTTCCATACAGGAGCCTAACGCACCCTGTGTAAAAATATGCAACCCCAAACATATTAAAGCTACTTCTTTTCCTTAAATTGCTGGAAAGAAACCATTATTCAATCAGTCATTATTTTGTAAGCCAAATAATCCTGGAAGTCCAATTCCAAGACAATAAATTTCTTAGATTACATAATATAGGATTATATTTAGAGTTCAAATATCTTCATACATTGAGAAGACTCACAAAACGAACCTTTGCTGCACAGGTCTTCCTTAGCAAGCGCAGACCCTTTGCTGCACAGGTTTTTTGAGAGACCGAACCAGAGGTTTTGGGGCTGCGACTGCAAATACAGAGAGGGTTTAGTATAAAAATGGGCTAAATTCAAACCGTACCACACCAAAACAGCATATGAACTCACAAAATGAACAACTACTTCAAAAGAAACAAGATCCCCCATTTAGCTTACACTATAGAGTGCAGTGCCAACAAGAAAAAAAAAAGTTAAAACTATAAAAAGTGCAAACAAGTAGGGGAAAGTTGACGCGAAGAAGGGGAGAAGATGAGAGTACCTGTGGTAACTGGCCAGCTCGTTGGAAGCTTCCTCTTCAGGACTGTCTCAAGTTACTCTTATGGAAAATAGCTTCTGAGTTCTGAGACCCTCCCTGTCTGAGTTCCCTCCTACCGCCTCCGTACTTCAATGGATGCCCCTCTTCTTACTTATGCGCTTTGCAAGAAGCAGCTGGACTCAATTCTCCATATTTTTTACAGCTGCCCTATCGCCCGCATTCTTTGGAGAACATCGAAGTGGCCTCTGGATATTTCTGGGATTCCTGTTTCATCACCGGCCAACTGGATTTTCACTCTCATACATGCTGATACCACCCTTGGAGTGAAGCCCTCGGTCCTCCCTTTGTTTGTGCCAGATGCTGCCATTCTTTTTTATGTTCTTTGGTTTTCCCGTAACAAGATCTTCCACGACAGTGCTGAGTTCTCTATCTCATATTTGATTTGTAGTCTTCTCTTGCTAAACGCAATGCTGAACACAAGACCGCTTGGTTATCCCGATCTTCTTCACCCTTTGTGTCCTGGGCTCCTCCTCAGCCAGGCTGGTTAAAGATCAACTTTGGCTTCGCTTGTTGTCAATATGGATTGTACATAGCACTCTCTTGTCGAGACTCTTTTACGTCACTCTGTCTCGTGTATATGGAGTGTAGTCGTGGTATGGACTCTTTAGTGGGAGAAGCCATGGCGGCAGTGCGAGCAGTGGAAATTGCTTTGCAACGCCGTTGGTCTCAGGTTGTCTTTGAAACTGACTCACTGTTTTTATGGGAGGATCTGCGGCATCTGGATTCTACTCCTCGCTGGAAGATAGCCGACCTGGTTCTTTCCTTGCGGGATTCTTTCAAAGCCCAATCTGCATGGGCTATTCAATGGGTCCCCCGCAATCTCAACCAACAGGCGCACCCTCCTTGCCCTTTGGGCTGCCCGCTTTATGCTTTCCGGCTTTATTTCTTGTAATAGCGTTCCGTCTTCTATTCGGTTTTGTGATTGTGACATTTGTTTCTTTTGATTTATAATATCAGCAGTTTCTAAGAAAAAAAAGACTGGCGCACCAATGATATTTCTCGTGTCTTGATCTCAAAAAAGAGAGGAAGGAATTACTCCCAACAGTTTCTAAGAAAAATAAAAGACTGGCGCACCAATGATATTTCTCGTGTCTCGATCTCAAAGAAAAAGGAAGGAATTACTCCCTTTGCTACAGTAAACTGCTCTTGAATGAGATTTATGTATATGAATGTAATTAAAAAGATAATACGGAAGAGAGCATATTTTTTATTCAGGGTAAGAACAGAATACATGTGATTAATCAAATCGGTGGACAAAATTATTCTTTTAGGTTGTTCGAAATGCAAAAATCGTACTTTATATATATGCGACTATAGTTAAATAGTGTGTCCTATATGTTTTTGCTTTTTGATAAATGGTTTTTTCTTTTACTCGGGTGTCTGGATTAGTTTACTTGCATCTTTACTAATCTCGAAGTCTATAAAGTCTCTCTAAGGGTGGATACCGGAACGATCGGAATGTCCTCCTATATGTTTTTGCTTTTCAATAAAAGACTTTCTCTTTATACTCGAGTGTCTGGATCAACTTACGTGCACCTCGACTTATCTCGAGGTTTATATAGCCTCATTTCGATTTTCATACTCGTATCCACCAGAATGCAAATTTTGGTTCCAATTTCGGTCCAAGAAATTTCGGTTCTCATATGTTGGCTTTTTTTTGCCAACATTTCTTTCCAAAAAGCCTTTACTCATAAATTTAGCTAAATTTTTTGTAACACACCATAAATTAACAATAAATAAAAATATAAAATAAACATTGATCTAAATTCTAAAATCTAAAATAAAATTACAATATTCTAAAATTATGGGTATCCTCAAACAAAATCCTTTCTCTATTTACGTCCTAATCTTTTTTTATAAAAAAAATAACCAGAACCGAAAGTTTCGATTATGGCCGTAATATTGGCCCACTCCTACTTTCATCTCGCTTAAATTGGCTAACTTCCAAACCAATCACCTTAGGGATTACCCAAAGACTTGGTAATATCTGTAAATGCTCATGTAAGATGGGCAAATTAACCATATCAAAACAATATTTTTATAAGTGTATTTTTTGTCTAGAAAAATATAAAAACAACTTGGTCTGTAGACATTGATGTACACAGAAGGCAGAAAGGTCTATTGAACTATCAAGAAGGCCTCGAACAATTTGAAGAAAGCTATGGAGTTTTACAATTGGAAGAGTTAGCTCAAGGTTAGAATCGAGTCAACCTGACAGTGATTTCAACAGAAACTCTTTTATTAGTTGGAACTTCGTCCTAACAGTTTCAATAGCTTAATTGACCTGACTAACCTTACCTAAACTCTATAAATACCCATATGCTAAGCCTCACAAATATTATGAAGGCTAAATTACTCTGACAGTCCCTGAGATTTGAGATGTTCTCAGATTGGTCCATAAGGTATTTTTTGTCCTATCAGTACCCCTGTGGTTTATAACTTTTTCCAGATTGATCTTGCCGTCAGATAGGCCAATGTAATTTGCATATGTGGCTAACGACAACCACGTCAGATCCAATAACTTCATGACACCTGTTAAAATGTGTCACATCAATTAAAAAAGAACAAATTGTGACAAGGAAACAGAGTGTAAAACATGACTAGATGCCCGCACAAAAACCAAGTCCAAAATGGTAATTGCGCGTCTAAGTAACTAACATTCTCGTGGTAGTACACGAGTATTTATATTCATTTTTTTATTTATCTTCATTTGTTATATCTAGGATGTTCATTTGTTTTTATCTTCATTTGTTTTTGTCATAGACATAAAAAGCATGTGATGTTATTTTTGGCTCAAGTGGCAGTACCCTTTTATTTATTTTCATTTGTATTTCATTTATCTTCATTTGTGTTTTCTAGAGAAAAAACATGTAATCTAGGTTAACAATTTGCAGGGTAGTTATGTTATAGCGCGACTGTTTTTTTTTTGTAGATGGTGAAAATTTATTTGCATCATGGAGGCAAGTTAAGTCAGGTCTCTGGAAACTATGTTGGGAGAAATTTATTTGCATCCAAACTACCTATCTGTCACACATCCGTGGACATTTATAATGAATGACTTGAAGTATCACGAGCCTGTGGACCTATGATGCTACTTTGATGGGGAACCGTTTGAGAAAATGATCAATTCACTTGAAAACGATGCTGATGTCTACAAGCTGATTTCACGTATTACTCGAGAGGGGCAGGATGCATTGAGAATTTTTGTGGAACACAAGCCAAGTGTGCCAGATTTGGTTTTGGAATAACCCATGCAGCTCACTTGTGGGGGGGATGGTGAAGCACATCAATCTGTTGCTGGGGGGAGGGGGATGGTGAGAGTGAAGGGGTGCATGTCAATGACGGTGAGGGGAGGGTGATAGGGTACCCATTGGTGAGGGAATAGATGCTGATGATGAAGCTGATATTGAAGGGTTGGATCATGATAGAGTGGCAAAATAAATTAGTGATTTTATAGAAAGCGATGAAGATATACCAGAATTGTTTGGTGACCCTCCTGTTGTTGATGCTGAGGAGGTGCAGGCTGTAGTAGAGAAGGGTAGATAAAAGGCCCAAGGAAAGCTGCCAGTTGTTGAGGAAGAAGAGGTTCATGTTGAAGCAACTGCTAAAAAATGAAGAGTGTCATGGAGTGGTTTGGTACGAGCCCGGGATGTGGGGCTGATGTTGAAGATCCACATTTAGATGAGGGTTCTAACACTGAGGCTTCTCAAAGCATGAGTGAGGGTGATGGGGCTAACAGTGATGTATGCAAGAAGAACAAATGTAAAGAGTTAAAAGGGAGGGTCCACTTGGAGAGAGGATTGAAGTTTCCAAATATGGCCTTATTTAAGGAGGTATTAAAGTTGTATGGGATTCAGAGGTACTTTGACTATAAGTACATAAATAATGACAAGTTACGGTGCACAACAATCTGTAAAAGAGATTATGGTTGGAAGATACATGCACCTCATACATATTTTAAGGAGGTTGTCCAGATAAAAACCTTCGATTCCACTCACTAATGCGGTGCACATCACAAGAACACCAAGCTTGAGTATAAGTTCACTGCATCTAAGTACTTGGATGGCATTAGAGATTATCCTAACATTCCACCTACGGCCTTGGGAGGACATATTAGGAGGGATTTCCACGTCTCTGTTTCGAATAATCATATGTACCGAGCAAAGAAGCTGGCCTTAGAAATGGTATTTGGGAGACATGCTAATCAATACAAGTATGTGTACGACTATTGTGAAGCACTAACTCAATGGAATCCAGTCATATGCTTGAAAGTTGGTCGGGATGGTCAACGTTTTCTGCGAACGAGGGTTCTTGGCAGGCTATAGGCCTCTTGTATTGGATGGGTGTCACTTAAAGGGTCCTTTTGGTGGACAATTGCTTTGCACAGTAGGGAAAGATGCCAATGATTATATGTACCCTATTGCATTTGCAGTTTGCGAGGTTGAACGATGATGTTCCTGGACTTGGTTACTCAAGTTATTGTTTGAGGATATTGGGACTCACGGTAGGCGTGCTTGGACCTGTATACCAGACCGACAGAAGGTAATACCTCAAACCACTGTCCTCCTGTTTTGGTTAAATTACACTAATAAATTGTATAACATATTTGGTTGGTATGTTTTGATTTGTGTAGGGTTTGCAAGAGTCACTGGAGGCATTGGTCCCAAGTGACGAGCAACGACACTGCGTTAAGCATCTTCATGCTAATCTCAAAACTGAGGGATATCGGGGGAAATCATTGATGGATGCTTTATGGAGGGACACCCATTTTTGTACCGAGTCCAATTTTAAGTGGAATATGGAGGTGTTGAAAGGGATCAATCTAGATACATATGCATATTTGGAGAAGGTTGACCCACGCGTGTGCTGCAATCTACACAGATCGGTTGATACCGGAGGACTTTGTAGACGATTATTACCGGAAGGAAGCTTACCTGGCAGCATACTCTCCTATTATACACGCAATACCGGGTGTGGAAGATTGGCCACAATCATAATCTGGCCAACTTCAAGCACCAGAGATAAGGACCATGCCAGGAAGGCTAAAGAAGGTGAGGGTTAGGGCAGATGATCACCCACCAGACGTATACCACGTGACAAGGAAGGGTCTGCTTGTTCGGTGTTGGAAATGCTTGGTTGTGGGTCACAATGCAAGATCCTGCAAAAAACTTGAAAATTCCTACCAACGGATATATCCAAAGAAACCATCGAAGAAGAAGAGTGTACCTCACGTTTGTGTTTGAATACATTAATTTATAATATAATTTTGCAAGTTAAATTTTGATTTGTGCTTTAAATTTTTCAGAATGCTGATGGTGAGCCTGGACCATCTACCTCGGCCCTTGACCAAAGAAAAAAGGAAAGAGGAAGAGTGCATCTCACGTTTGTGTTTGATTATAAGAATTTATAATATAATTTTGCAAGTTAAATTGTGATTTGTGTGTGAAAGTTTTTTTAGAATATTGATGGTCAGTCTAGACCTTCTACCACAGCTCCTGGCCAAAGAAAGAGAGACGAAAATTGTAAGAATTTATAATGTACTTTTTGAAATGTTGATGGTCAGCCTGGACCATCTACCTCAACCCCTGACCAATGAAAAAGAAAGACGAAGTGTGAATCTCATGTTTGTGATTGAGTATAGGCATTTATAATATCATTTTTCATTTTAGTTCTGATTTGTGTACGTGGAAATTTTTTTTTCAAAATGTTGGGACGTAACCAGTACTACGAAGATCACCTCGGAAGCTAACAATGATAGAGGTAAACAACTTAGTTATTATTATGGGTGCTGGTTTAGTATATATGCAGTTGAATGGTTTGTATATATTCAATGTAAGGTGGATCACAACCACTTTGATGCAAGCATCGAGTCCTAACCATCCCATGACACAACAAAACATATGACCTTTAACAGCGGTCGGAATGATATTCAACACAATTAGCTTATGTTTTCCTTAGACCTGAGAGAGTTATGCAGATTTACTTGTTGTGTGCTTATACTTTGATTGAGTCATTTGGTGATGATCTTTGCAGATCAAATATTCTAGATAATGGTTGGTCTTGTGCATTGTAAGTGAATTTGTATAATTGTTCAATATGGAATCCACCAGTCTCGTGATGAGGTAGTATATTCATTATCTCTGTATATTGTTAGTCTCAAATAAAAATGTTGCCCAGCTAGATTTTGTGAAAAGAGTTTTCACAGTTTTTACTTATATATATATATATATATATACATAAAGTAATTATTTGCAAAAATTATTTTTGGAAACTTTTCAGGAGTCCAATTAAATGCATATTGAGAATTAAGAATTATATGAGCTATGGACTTAATCAGTGATTTTATTCTGGTCCTATTAACTCATGTGGAATATAATATGGTGGAATGATAAATAAGCGAATAATTGTTAGCAAAAGGGATTTCACAAAAATAATCTCACTATCTCGGGGGTCAATTGTGATATGTTAATGTACATGATCAAAATTTTTAGAAGCCTATTAATTCGGATTACAGAAAATAAGGGGTTTAATGAAAATGAGTTTTTCATTATGATCTTAGGGCCGACATTTGAGATCCCTAAAGTTCTGAGACAACCATTATAAATAGCTCATAAATTCATTTGAGAAAGAACAAATTCATTTTTCAATTGAGATTTCTCTCTCTACAAAATCTCTTTCTCTTACTCTTTCTCAAAACTGTGTGCTTGGATCTGAATGGGGCATAACGTTTAGGCTGCTTTGATTCTACGATCCTTTCAGCTACGATTTTGCGCTCTAACAGTCGTTGCTATTATGGGAGCATTGTGGATGAGATCATCAACTGATGTAGTGTTTAGGTCATGAAACTGATGTAGTTGTGACACTGATTTTAATTTTGTACTTCTCAAAGTCCTACCTTGTATTTTTGCTACCACATTTGGGGACTGATTGTAAGTATCCAAGTCCTTTTGTATTAGACTCGTGTAGATGGCACTGTTTGTACACCTTTTATGGCAATGATTGTAAACTTGAAAATTCAATATATTTGCCAATTTGTAAGCTTATTTTTTATCTATTGCAACCTGCACTTATTCAACTTATGTGTAATGTTGGGTAAATTGAATTGTAAGCATTTCAGTATGTTTAACAGGGATCCTAATGAGAAAAAAGTAATTCCAACAAAAACAACATGTGACAACAATTTGCTCTCATTGGACTGAAATAATTACACACAATTAACACAATTGTTAGCCCAAGGTCGTTTTGTAAACAATTCATAATTGATTTTGATGATAACAAAGTTTCTAAGTTTTGAAGACTTTTAGATTTTACATTGTCAATCCTCTATTTTCTAAGATATATTTCAAAGGATTGAGGTTTCACTCACTAAAATATTTCTAAGTGCACTTGAACACCATTACACAAGTTGATAAGATCAATTTTTCATATTATAGGTGTTTAAAGAAGTTTTGGAATGGATTGAACACTTTCAAGTTGCTGAAAAACTCTCCAGCACTTTTAAATGTCGACACATTGCACTTACTCCAGAATGTTGAATTCATGGTGTCGACACATTGAAGACTAAGTGTCGACACACTGCACCTACACCCGAGAGCCTAAAACCAGAATACAAAATTTCACTGTTGACAACATTTTCAGACTAAGTGTTCAATATGTCGACACATTGCACTGTCTCCGGAGAGATGAAAACATGGTGTTGACACATAGAAGACCATGTGTCGACATAGACCACGAATTTGCATAAATTTTGGAACGACACCAGATGGTTCAAGTGGTTCAAAGTCTTTTAAACCCCTCCAACAACACTCAAACATTATAAGAAGACCCTTTATGACCGTTGAAGACCTAAGAGCTATAAAAAGAACGAGATGGAGAGAGAGAAAAAAAAACTCGATCATAATCGCAACATCTAGAGAGAGAAAAAACCAAGATCCAAAGAAGTCCATTTGCTGATTCCTTCAAGACATGAGCTCTTATTGTCAAATCTTTTCCTCTCGCTCATCATTGACAACTTTGCCTTCAAAGGGAGAGAAATTTCAATTGCCAAATAAACCGTTCGGACGGCAACAGTATGCGTCCAGAATACGATTATCAAAGAACAGATCCTTCGATAATCCATATCTCCACAGAAAGATTTCAATCCCAAAATAACATGTTTTACATCACCATTTCACACCCAATCAATACCCAACATGTTTCTAGCCTACCCAAAGCATTAAACAGTCAAACATTAACCAAAACAACACATTTTCACTCAAAACCCACAAAAATCATAAAATAACGCACCTCAAAACCAAGTCTCAGAATGCTTCTAAATCCACCCAAAACTACTTCAATCTATCCTCCAACCCCCTTCTATCACCCGAGTGTATGATAAGTCTCTAGTTTTTGACACTTTCATTCTCTGCAAAACCCATCCGGACGTGTAAAAGTTACGTTGGAATGCCTTGCACGAAAATTTTGGCACCAAAAGTTGACCCCAAGAATTTTGCCTCTGTCACTCTAATCCATTTGCTAAACCATTCGGACAGTCACGAATAAAATATAACAAATTATTCGTACATGAACACGACATAATTTTAAATACAACTGAATGACGTCATTTTATCCCACGATCATCTGCACAGCACATCAAACCATACGGACGTGCTATTTCGTCTAACAAGACATCGTTTCCATTTACAAAACGTAATTGTCTCATTTATTTATAACGTGATAATGATATTTAATTTCTTAATAACGTATTAACAGTAATTAAAAAATATTTTTAATAACGTATGCAATTAATATTCTTTTTTACTTAACATATCCAAACATAAATATTAAACCATAATCCAAAAAATTTGCAATAACCATCATAAAGAGAAATCAAAATAAATATTCAAATACAAACTATACTGAAATGTCAAAAATAAATATCTAGTAAGACCATAATTATACATAACAGTGAAAGTATAACATAAAAACCATTAAACAGGATCATGCTTCGGACCGGGCTCAATGGATCTATCTCTCGGGTTCTCGCTCATCTTCCCCATGTGATCCTCAATAGCGCCCAACCTCCTCGCTCTTCATAACACGTAAAGTGCCCGAAATACTAGTGAGAAATGGTTGCAGTCCCGCACAACTGATGGGTAAACGGGTCCCCAAACCGACGCACAACAAATGTGTCGGTAAAATAGCTGCATCAACCATTACCTTCAGGTCCGTCACAAAAGCATCAGCTCAGGCTGGTCACTCCTTGGCATAATCACAAGGGGGCTACTCCTCCAGTTGCGACTCTCTTGGAGCAGGACCCTGTGGTTGCTACTGACGCCTAATCTGAGCCTCATAACGAATCAAAGTAGTCTAATAGTTGAGACCGATAGGTTCTTCCATTCCTCGTCTAGACTATCCATGCAGCCTACACCAAAGAGAAATTGTGTCAAGAGTAGATTGTACGACAACGTGGTAGTTCCACTGATCTTCGCTTCAGTTCGAAGAGTCAGGAAGATGTACAACGACAAATCCACAATACCTCCTCTAGCCACGTACAACATCAGCTCCCCTCTCGCTATAGGGCACTATATTGTGTGTTTCTTGGCTCGATGTTGTAGGCAAAGATCATATGCAAAATAGGCTAGAATGGGAGCATGAACTTTTTGTTTTAGGAAGGGTCCGATGACCACCATGTCCCCGCCCATCAATGTATGGAATATGTCTCCCGCAGATAGCTTGTTTTCCATCTCCACTGCAGGGAATGCTCCAATCGGCCTCTGCATCCCCAAAAATCTAACCAGGATGTCTACTGACAATAGAAATGTCACCCCGCATATAGTGACGCTCCATGCTTGTGCATCAACGTCCACAACGTCCAACAGGGATGCATAAAAGTCTTAGACCAAATCTGCAGATGCAACGCCTTCTCTCTTCAGATACCCGATCCAATCCTGATCCTCTAAAACATCACCAATACTCCCGCCCAGATACCTCAGCTCCTGGAAGTCAGCTACGTATACCTCACGCTCCACGGTGACTGATCGGCTCAGGAACTCAGCGCACTGTTGGGCCAGGCATTACTCCCACGTCATATAATCCTCCTGACTCTTAAGATTCTTCCTGCACAGAGCTCCAGGAAATTTTGGTAGATGACAAACGGTAGCGTTTAGACATTTTTTAATCTGTAAAAACAAAAAAATGTCCGGGATTTACCATCCTCATGTTGTTACATATCGTTCACACGTCATTAAAATATTGTCCGAATGTCTCATTTAATGCCCGAACGCTATGTAAAACAACTTAGTTTTATTGAATAAACGTGTGAACGCTATCTAATAGTATGCAATAAAAATAATCATTAAAAAAATTCTAATATGTGTATATATCCTGGATAAAACGACAACATATATCTGAAACACGTCCCAACGCACAAACAAATCCGTTCAAAAGGCTAAAGAAACCACATATTTTTTTGTAAAGTTATGTACGCCTGCCTAAAGAACCGTCTGCAACCAAATTTCTCTTAAGAAAAAACTTTTTAACATATAGGTATAGATCATCAACCAAACGACAACGTATAAGGGACAAACGTCCGCACACAAACTAACCCGTCTGTAGGTGCAGTAAAACGACACAGTTTATTGAACAGACATGCACACGAAAGAATAAGTGTCCGCAACAAAAATACTCCTAAAAAAATAAATTTTTAACATGTCTATAACATCCACGCGTGACAATTTACTGTCCGAACGTATTATTAAAAATGATGTAGTTTAAAAAAATATAAAGATAAGTAATTATCTTAAACTAAACGACGGCGTATAATGTACAACGTCGTCTGCAGAGTACAACAAACCGTCCTCACGGTTTAATTAAAACGACAACGTTTTCAAATATAACCCTAGAAAATTTAAAACTACCTGTCGTGGGGTAAAAGATAAAGTCGACTCAGCCATGGCCGGTCTATCTCCCACATTCAAAACTCCTCCAAACCAACACCAAATAACACGAAATTATAGCCTAAACAATCCTACGACAATATGCAATTCATATCAATACAAATATGAGCCATCAAACAAATGTAGTGGCCGGAAATCATTCTAAAAAGTTTCTATATAAATAAGTTAAAAAAACAAGATTTTTATGAAAAAAAAACCCAGTAAAAGCATGAGAAATATACCTGAATAAGATGAGAACAATGAAAATGAAAGATTGCTAGACGAGAAACGTGAATGTAGGTTGATAAATGACAGAAACTGTTGATGTAAAAATTCCTGGTTTACGTAAAATGAAGTTCAAATATGACTTCTGTTCGACTTTAAAATTTGTTCACTCTGTTGGGACATTACCGTTTTCCATGAGGATCAATCAAATTTCTCCACATTAAATTTCAAATCGTGAACGGTTAGCAAAATCTTCTCGAAATGAAATCGTATGGACGAGATGAGTATGTGCGGATGGTCAGACGTCTGTAACGTGCAACGTGGGTTACCACCATTAACCGAAATGATTGTCGCACCCGTCTGGACGGTATGTGAGCGTGCGAATGTGCGCAACTATTCTCCTCGTACTTCTAAAATAAACGTGTGTCAATCATGGGCTGAATGCCACAGATGTTCGGACGTCTATGTCAAACAATGAGGATGATGATGCAGATTTTCTGATGATTTGACCTGCGTCACTTACATATGTGTGCACATCTTAACTACCATAAGAATGTTTTTAGTCACGAATATGTGACTTTTTGCCTTTTGTCAACCCTGAAAACCGTCCGAACGATTTTTTCATTCCTGGCACACTTTGGGGAACAAAATTTTTATTTTGACATAGAAGGGCATGATTTACTGACATAATTTGTTTTGGCACCCGAAAAAATTGACACCTAAGGTCAATTTTCTTGTAGTGGATGCAAATAGACTGAGATTATGCGGGGTTGCCTCTATTATTAGTAATGGAAGCCAATACGTTGTACTAGAGTATCTGTCGGATCTGACCTAAAAATATGAAGGATCAGATCCTCCAAGTTGGAAACTTTTGAATTATGCAAAGAAGTTTCTTGTTTCTTGACCAAAAAAACAAAAGGGAGGGTTAATTACCCCCTTTGCTACAATAAAGTGCTCTTGAATGAGATTTTGCTTTGATGGATTTGTATGCAATTAAAACAATAATACGGAAGGGGCATATTTTTTATTCAGGGGAATTACAGGATACATGGTGTGATTAATCGATCGGTGGACAAAATTATTCTTTTAGGTTGTTCGAAATACAAAAATCGTACTTTATACGGGACTATATTTAAATAGGTTGTCCTCCTATATTTTGTTGATTTTTGATAAAAGATCGAACAATAATTTTTTGTATACTCAGATGTTAATGTCATTTTACGTGCACTTCGACTAACTCAAGGCTTAAGCTGTCCCTTTATCCCTCATAAACTGAGTAATTACTAGTCCAATAGCCTTAGAGATTGCCCCAAAGAGTTGTTAGCAACTATGAAGTTTCGAACTTAAAATTTTAGAGGAAGCAAACCCCCCAAGTCTCAAACATTAACCATTAGCCACTTGGGGTCGTTCAAGTATTAACTTTGATGCTATTGATTATGTGAGTTCTCGGTTTAACAAGATAATAATCCATCCATTAGTCTACCCTCAAAAGTTTTCGCTAAGTTTGCTCTACATATTAGAATTGCTATGTCAGAGGATTTAATATATAGTTGACATATATGTTTACGTTAATAAATTTATTAGAAGTAAAACGTAATATGCAAATAGAAAAAAAAAAGTTGATGAAAATAAGAAAGTAAACAGGAAAAAAGCACATGACAAAAATAAATTAGAAGAAGAATTTAAAATGTGAAACTTCATTGGATTTATTCGTGAATTAATGTACGAGCGGTAGACTCATGCGTATTCTTTATGTTTTCTTTTTTCTGTTCTGTTTAGCATCCAAACTTATTGGATGTAATGCGACATGGAATTGAAAATAACTTGTATATACAATATACCACAGGGTAATTTCTTCCCATTTTTTTTTATTCCAATACCGTAAATCTGCCTTCTTTAATACCCGGCCTCATGGATGACGCGTAACCTTCTTAAGAAGCTCTATAACGTGAATTGACGTAGCAATGGGGAAGGCTTTGGTTTCCACAAACCCTACAGCTTTTGCGAGGTTGTCAAATTCAGAATACGTGCGCTCCTTACCACCAACCAGTAGGAGCATCATCCTCAAGTCTAACGCTACTGCGTACCTTGTCTCAGCATTGTTTGCCAGTACTTGCGGGACTACAGACTCGATAACTATCACCTTCCCATCATCAGGTAATGCCTCCCAGCAGTTTCTCAACAACTTCTTGCAATGGTCATCGTCCCAGTTATGGAGTATTCGCTGCTTATGGACAAATCAAACACACATTTCTCACTTTCCACCGACTCTTAATCAGAAAAACAAAGTTATTCAAGTTCTTGGTGCCATAAAGAAGACGTGTCTCTCGGTCCGCTCGATACACTACCTTAGACAGCTTGTGTGAACAAAAAGGAGGCGTACTAAAGGTGCTCTCCTTACATAAGTTAACAAAGTAAGGGATATATATTTAATTATCCATACAAAAGCAGCTGACAAGGATTCCAAACCTTACGTGACTTAGTCAGTAAATCCATTGAATACTTATTCACTTGATTAATTCCTTATATTCAAACAGGAAAAGGTTACCACTTTCATGAACTTGTTTATATATGCTAATAGCCTCATACTGGAGAATATTCGTATGCATTTCGTTCCCAAACATTGCCCTGCAAACCAATGATCGTGGGTAGATCAATCTTGGCCGACTATCATTTTTGGGTTGCACAAGCATTATATCTGTGTTTGGTTTATCTTCCTCAGTTTTCTGTTTCTATTTCCAAGATTAAAAGGTCATCAATAAATAGATATGGTTCCTTCGGCGCCCTTTCCATTATTTTCTAACTGGTTCATACTATGATGCCAAAATACTCATGCATATATAATATACCATATTTGTTTCATAGTTAAAAAATGATAATAATAGAGGAGTGGTCCTACTAAGACTCAAAATTTAAATTAATTCTGAGATTGATTTACAAAGAATTGTCGCTATAGCTTACGTCTTTTTGGAAAACTCTTCGACTCTAGTTCCCAATGCATCAAACAACGTAGGATTTTGAGCTTTCTATACTGAGTTATGATAAAATTACTCCAGACAAGTCAGACTGGAAGCTAATTACGAGGTGTAACAAGTTTTGAACAATTTTTTAATTTTAGCCAGCTCTTTAGATGTTTAATTTCCTTAAGAGTCTTTTATGTTTCTTAAGTCTGAATTAATGTTTTGAAAGATGTAATCCTTAATTACCTATTCTTTCGAGGTCGTTCCAAGCTATACTATTTATATGCTTTTCTAGCAATGGAAAAAGACAAATTATTGAGTGTTTATATGAATTGAGCCCAAGACTTCTTGTGAAGAAGGATTTTTCTCCAAACCCATATTGTTCGGTGGATTCCGATAGGTGGCGACTTCTTGCTCTGTATCTCGTGTTATATTACATTGAGAGATGATTTTCTATATTTCATTATATTTCTACTTGGGTGGTGAGCTTATCTACTCGAGTGTGAGTCTTGACTATCTCCGAGCGCCTCGAGTTTTCCTTTTATCCCCTAAGTTCTTATTTCTCCCAAGGATTCCAGCCATTCCGAGTGCTTCTGAGATGTCCTGAGCTTTCCCCGGTTAACCCCGATATCCGATGACATGATTATGTACAAATTAAAAGTACAGAGATAGGGCAAAAGAAAGCGAACCTGCAATAAAATCGTCCGAGTATGTGGCAAAGATCGAAACATATCTCCAGCTATATGCTCCACACCTACCAAATGATCACATGAGATATTCGTGTTACTGTCTTGTGAGATGAAATAGTATGCATCCATGTTGGGGTACTCAAAAAGCTACGTTTAATTAATGTTTGCCTTTTGGTAGTATATATCCAAAAGGATAGAAGGCCTTGATTGAGTAGTTCAAATGTCGAAGAGAAACCAAAGGCATCCCTCGACACCAGAGGCTAAGGATCAAAGAGTTTCGAGATATGCAGCAGAGTGTCAAACTAAGTCTGGGGAGGTGTCACGGTACGTCTGCAATGTATCTCGACATCTCAGCCTTCAGCCAAGTACCTAGCCACTTACAGCAACCCGGATTTTCTTATATTATTATTAATAAAATATTATTTTATTGAATTTCAAAATTTGATTCATTTGAAAATGTTATCGTTTTTAAAAGTGTTTAAATTTTAAACAAGAGATTATCTTTATCTCTTTCGAATTTCCATATTTCTAGAATATTTTAAAATTTTAAAATGGACAGCAACCCAATCTTAGACAAGTCTTTTCAAATTTGAAGTCATACTTTAAATAAGGTTGCAATCTAGTCTTTCATAAATTCTTTGTTAGTCTCTTGTATGAGTATAAATTAAGAAAAAGAGAAATCAAGAGTCTTTTCGAAGGTTTTAGTCTAAGATTCTTAAGATAATGTATTTTCAAACCCTAAGGCCTAGAGTTTACAGAGATATATAGTGTAATGATGTCAATTACAACCCGTTGAGTGCACTCATTCTTGAAACAGAGTGGCTTATTTTGTAAGTTCATCCTAAGTTCTCACTTGGACATGGTCAAGCCTTAGTAAAACATAACTCTGCCTATAGTATTGACTTAGTTTGGTTGGATCCCAGCTAATAACAATTGCACAACTCTGTCACGAGGGTAAATGGGATTCATAGTTATTGCCAAATAAATTTTTTATAGCATTATGTTTTTTAGATAAAACTGTTTTATAATTAAAGATATTTTATTTAAAATTGCCAAAAACCAATTTTGAACATTTTATAAAAGATTTTTAATACTCTGAGTTTTAATATTACAGTGTAGCTCGTGACACACTAAAATAATGATTTTGCTTATTGAGTTGTCAAACTCATCCACTATTGTTTGCCTACTTTTTATAGATATTGATCAGGATCTTGTTGAGTTATTCAACTTATTTGAAGTTTTAAACTTAGATTACGTTATCAAATATTATTTATTTTGTGTTAAATAATTTTTATCTCAAAATTTCATGGATTTTCACTGATTTTATGCATGAAAGTCACCCCCTGCACGCAAAGTAGGGCTAAAAACCAACCAATTCGTTCGATTTTTTGCCTAAACTGAGAACCGAACTTTTTCTGTTCTAAGGAAATCCCAACCGACGGTCAAAACATCGTTGGGAGAACCGGTCGGGCCGACCAGGTTCAGGGGTAGGCCCGGTTCAGTTAGTTTTTGTGCACCATTGCGCACAGGCCAACACATACACAACACGTCGCACACCTCCCAGCCCATAACTTAGCCCAGCTCGACGCACGTTCTGGATGGTCTTCTTCCTCATTTTTCAAAATAAAAGCTTTTGCAAATCGAAATCAATTAGAGAGAGAAGAAATTTACAGCAAAGTTGTGGCTGCGTGAGAGAGTGGGAGAGGGGGCGTGGCCGCGTGAGAGGGAGAGAGGGGGCATGTGAGAGAGAGAGAGAGACGCCATCAGGCATGACCGGTGGGGGGCTACTAGCGGCTAGGGTTTCAAAAATGAAGAACGACAGGATCGATGGGAAGGGGGGACGACGTCGTCTCACTTACTATTAGAAAATAAAATCTACAAAATTACATTACTAACCTCGGTTCGGTGCGGTTCAACCTTTTGGGACCTTAGAACCGTGGGTTGAACCGACCCATTTGGTTATGGGAGAACTAAGGCCGACAGATGAACCGGGCTGACCCATAACTGACCGGACCCAGTCGATTTGCGGCCCAAACCTGTTCAGGCCTAACGCAAAGGGCGCCTAGATATATTGAACAGAGAGAGAATAAAGGAAGAAGAAGAGAGAGAAATGATGTCAGCTCTGACCTGGGAAAGTGGGTGCATCAGCAATGACATGGGCTAAATCGAGATTCATTCCACGAATGTGGGGATACACAGAAAGTATCTTCCCGAGCGAAGCTCCGACGCCTCCCCCCACATCCAGCAAATCTTTCACATCTTCAAAACCGCCATACACCTTCAGTACCTCATCTAAAATAGCTTGTGAGGTACTTTCCATAAACCCATTGAATAATCGTTTTAGAGTTGGCTTTTCTTCCATGTACTCGTAAGGATGCACCCCGTGGGTCCTATAGAAGGCCGAGCGCCCAGGGTCGAGAACCATATCCTTTAGCATATACATGCTCTCAATAATATCCTTTTCAGATAGAAAGAGCAACATTGATGAATACGAGGAGATTCCGGCCTCAGAACTAGGCAGTAGGGAACAGGTTGGTTTTGTCAGGCCATAAGTCCATTCATGGTGTATATCTTCTCCGTTTTTGAATGGCCTTTGAGCCATCGATAGGAGGGAGTTTGCTCCTAGAAATCTTAGCAATCGGTCCAAATTAGTGGATGCCGATTTTGGATTCGTCGTTGCTATCTTGGAAGTGATCTCAGCCGCAGACAGATGAGCTTCAGGCCCTGCATCTGCAATTATGCCGAACACGTTCAGCTCAATTGCAGCCCTTGCAGCCATCTGAACGGTCGCCAAACATCCGAACCCAAAACAAGAAAAATAATCTCCACCTAATTTGATTTCCATGTCTACAGAACTTCTTTTGGATATGCTTCCTTCACTTAGCATATGGGTTGACAGGGTTGTCATAATTTATAGTAGAAGTACTTTCATTAAAATTTTGCTATAGGTCCTACATCATCATGAGGTGATAGGAGTGGCGCTCTTCATTAATGTCTTCATGAACGTGGTTATAAAAGGTTGGGTTAAAATATATTTCGAAATATGAAAAACATAGAAAAAAGTTAAATATAGAAAGAGAGATCAGAACCCAATAAAGGAACTTGACTCTATTTGGATCAAAATCTTCTGTAATTTTCAACTCGAATTGCATGTATGGTGCAATTTGGAAAGAGATAGACACAATATGTGGATCCTATTGTACAATCATACTCTCCGAAACTTTATATGGACAAATATAGACAACATTAAATAGTATAGAGTATACATGTCTCTCTCTCCAAATTGCACTATACAATTAAAAAAGATAATTGTAAAATATCTCAATTGGATATTGTTTTTCTAAATTTAAAAACTGAAATATTGAATAAAACTAAAATTAATGGTCAAAATCCATTAAAATACTAAAACAAATGTGCCTTTGTTTTGCCAACATACCCCCCGGCGGCCAACTCTCCTTTAGCTTCGTCCTTCATTCCAATGATAAGACTGAATCCGTACAATCTCAAGTGAACAGTACTACTTATGGGCGTCCAAACCCCTAAACATACCAACTTATCTAGGACAGGAAGCTACCTATGTGAAGAGTTATGGCCAATGGAAAAATTTCAGTTTCCAACCGGAATCTATTTGGTAGCTGGCCTTATCCCGCATTAACTTATTTGAGCCCCTCCCAGTCCCCAAATATATAAATATGATGACAGGTAAAGTCTAGCAACTCGTATTACCTAAAATATAGCTAGCTAATATGCTAGGCCGGATACGTTACTCTAAAACAAGCCATCCAGCTGCTATAGAGAGAGGGAGTTGGACGGGTTTCTTTTTCTTTTTCTTTTTTTTTGGTAAAATCCAGTAATATAAGAAAATTGAAATATATAAATATGATGACAGGTAAAGTCTAGCAACTCGTATTACCTAAAATATAGCTAGCTAATATGCTAGGCCGGATACGTTACTCCAAAACAAGCCATCCAGCTGCTATAGAGAGAGGGAGTTGGACGGGTTTCTTTTTCTTTTTCTTTTTTTTTTGGTAAAATCCAGTAATATAAGAAAATTGACTTTTTCGGAAATAGTTTTGGGACAAATAAAAGGTTTTTTTTATGAGGAAAACGCACACTGCAACAAAATTGATGCCACAATTATTTTGCTGAGGAAAGTTTTGTAGGTTTGTTTTGTGACTAAACAATTTTCAGAAGTTGAGTCATACAGATCAAAGTATTGCTCTCTATTTCTTTTCATATATTGAAAAATAACGGTTTGTGTAACGCCTCAGGCCTAAACTCTAAACGGAAAGATTTTTATATAAAATAAGTCTTTTACCATGACTAATCATTTATCTGTGCCATAATATTTTAAAACAAATTTGTACAACCTCAGCAAAATATTCATAAGCAGTAAAAAGCCCAAAAATATCAATCTGAGCCCAAAAATTTACAATAGTATATCCGATCTTTTCCAGCATCGATGAAAATCTCCCAAAAGAATTACAATAGCGACTTCTCCAACCAGTGGCGGAACCAGGAATGAATCTGTAGGGGGCCAACTCTTAAGGAAAAATGCCAAAAAAAAATTTACTACGTAATGCAAAAAAATGTCTTAAAATTAAAAAATTAAAAATTAAGACTAAAACATTAAAAATATATTATATTGAAATATATTATGTCTCTTCCTTCATGGTTAATAATGGTGTTTTATGTTGGTAGGCAAGGCAAAGTTATCTGAAAAGATGAAACAATTAGTTTGTATTATTAATGTTAACTATGTACAAATCTTAGGGTAAAACTGCTTAGCTTCTGCAGCTTGCCCCCTCTCTTGTTATTGGAAGGAAGAGCACTCAAGCTCTGACCTCTACTTTTCGTTTAACAAGTGAACAAAAAAAGAGAACATATTCAAACATTCAACCTCAAAGATAGTACAAAGTGCAGATCCAATAAAATATCAAAAGATTGAATATGTCATCTTAAAAATTTCAATTACCTCAAGCATACTTTTTCAGTCTTCAAATAATATCATAACAAAAAGCAACATCAAGATCTTAGAAGCACAAGAAACCTTAATTTAAAACCAGCACGTATTCATATATTGTGTGTATGTAAACTTAAATGGGAGAGAGTTAATATTAAAATGAGATTCTATTTCAAGGGAACCTGCCTCGGAAACAAAAGAAAATAATAATGACCCGATTCAATTTCAAGAGCTCCAGAAGTTTCTAGTTCATACAACCCTTAGTTCACACGAGTTGGCTAGTAAAATTAGGCAGATAATTACCAAGATAACAGAATCAATAATCTTATTCACAACTCCATCAACACAAGCTTTCTAAAACTTCATTTAATAAAATTGGAAAAATCTGTTTGCATAAAATTGGAACCCCAAGATAAATATTGGACATATAAAACAAATCAAAATGTTGCATTGGGCTAACAGGGGCCAGGGCCTAGGTTGGCCCCCCCTCCGTCCGCCACTGTCTCCAACATTAATCTCCAGAAGTACTATTGCAAAACACGAGGTGAAACAATTTTATGTGGTTCGAAAGTCGCAAGAGAGACGGTTTGTTATCGTTCAAAATGGTTCGAACAATGGACGAAACTAGGAATTGATTATTAGGGGACCAATAACAAGAAATAAATACTTTAGGAGGTCAAAATGAATAAAATTAAAATTAATTGTCAAAATCCATTAAAATGCTAAAACAAATGTGCCTTTGTTTCGCGAACATGCCCCCCGGCGGCCAACTCTCCTTTGGCTTCGCCCTTCATTCGAACGATAAGACTGGATCAGTACCATCTCAAGTGAACAGTACTACTTATGGGCGTCCAAACCCCTAAACATGCCAACTTATCTAGGACAAGAAGCTACCTATGTGAAGAGTTATGGCCAATGGAAAAATTTCAGTTTCCAACCGGCATCTATTTGGTAGCTGGCCTTATCCCGCATTAACGTATTTGAGCCCCTCCCAGTCCCCACATATATAAATATGATGACAGGTAAAGTCTAGCAACTCATATTACCTAACATATAACTAGCTAATATGCTAGGCCGGATACGTTACTCTAAAACAAGCCATCCAGCAGCTATAGAGAGAGGGAGTTGGACGGGTTTCTAAGAAAATTGACTTTTTCGGAAATAGTTTTGGGACAAATAAAAGGTTTTTTATGAGGAAAACGCACACTGCAACAAAATTGATGCCACACTTATTTTGCTGAGGAAAGTTTTGTAGGTTTGTTTTGTGACTAAACAATTTTCAGAAGTTGAGTCATAGTGATCAAAGTATTGCTCTCTATTTCTTTTCATATATTGAAAAATAACGGTTTGTGTAACGCCTCAGGCCTAAACTCTAAACGGAAAGATTTTTATATAAAATAATTTTTTTACCATGACTAATCATTTATTTGTGCCATAATATTTTAAAACAAATTTGTACAACCTCAGCAAAATATTCATATGCAGTAAAAAGCCCAAAAATATCAATCCGAGCCCAAAAATTTAAATTAGTATATCCGATATTTTCCAACATCGATGAAAATCTCCCAAAAGAATTACAATACGACTTCTCCAACCAGTGGCGGAACCAGGAATGAATCTGAAGGGGGGCCAACTCTTAAGGAAAAATGCCAAAAAAAAAATTACTACGTAATGCAAAAAAATGTCTTAAAATTAAAAAATTAAAAATTAAGACTAAAACATTAAAAATATATTATATTTTAATATATTATGTCTCTTCCTTCATGGTTAATAATGGTGTTTTATGTTGGTAGGCAAGGCAAAGTTATCTGAAAAGATGAAACAATTAGTTTGTATTATTAATGTTAACTATGTACAAATCTTAGGGTAAAACTGCTTAGCTTCTGCAACTTGCCCCCTCTCTTGTTATTGGAAGGAAGAGCACTCAAGCTCTGACCTCTACTTTTCGTTTAACAAGTGAACAAAAAAAGAGAACATATTCAAACATTCGACGTCCAAGATAGTACAGAGTGCAGATCCAATAAAATATCAAAAGATTTAATATGTCATCTTAAAAATTTCAATTACCTCAAGCATACTTTTCAGTCTACATATAATATCATAACAAAAAGCAACATCAAGATCTTATAAGCACAAGAAACCTTAATTTAAAACCTGCACGTATTCATATATTGTGTGTATGTAAACTTAAATGCGAGAGAGTTAATATTAAATGAGATTATATTTCAAGGGAACCTGCCTCGGAAATAAAAGAAAATAATAATGACCCGATTCAATTTCAAGAGCTCCAGAAGTTTCTAGTTCATACAACCCTTAGTTCACACGAGTTGGCTAATAAAATTAGGCAGATAATTACCAATACAACATAATCAACAATCTTGCTCACAACTCCATCAACACAAGCTTTCTAAAACTTCATTTAATAAAATTGGAAAAATATGTTTGTATAAAATTGGAACCCCAAGATAAATATTGGATATATAAAAAAATCAAAATGTTGCATTGGGCCAACATGGGTCAGACCCCGGTTGGCCCCCCTCCGTCCGCCACTGTCTCCAAAATTAATCTCCAGAAGTACTGTTGCAAAACACGAGGTGAAACCATTTTATGTGGTTCGAAAGTCGCAAGAGAGACGGTTTGTTATCGTTCAAAATGGTTCGAACAAGGGACGAAACTAGGAATTGATTATTAGGGGGCCAATAACAAGAAATAAATACTTTAGGAGGTCAAAATGAATAAAACTAAAATTAATGGTCAAAATCCATTAAAATGCTAAAACAAATGTGGCTTTGTTTTGCCAACATGCCCCCCCGGCGGCCAACTCTCCTTTGGCTTCGCCCTTCATTCGAACGATAAGACTGGATCCGTACAATCTAAAGTGAACAGTACTACTTATGGGCGTCCAAACCCCTGAACATGCCAACTTATCTTGGACAGGAAGCTACCTATGTGAAGACTTATGGCCAATGGAGAAATTTCAGTTTCCAACCGGCATCGATTTGGTAGCTGGCCTTATCCCGCATTAGCGTATTTGAGCCCCTCCCAGTCCCTACATATATAAATATGATGACAAGTAAAGTCTAGCAACTCGTATTACCTAACATATAGCTAGCTAATATGCTAGGCCGGATACGTTACTCTAAAATAAACCATCCAGCTGCTAGAGATAGAGAGAGTTGGCCGGTTTTTTTTTAAAAAAAATCCAGTAATATAAGAAAATTGACTTTTTGGAAAATAGTTTTTGTACAAATAAAAGGTTTTTTTTTCGAGGAAAACGTACACTGCAACAAAATTGATGCCACAATTATGTTGCTGAGGGCAGTTTTGTAGGTTTGTTTTATGACTAAATGATTTTCAGGAGCCAGACTAAAGTATTTCTCTCTATTTTTTTCCATACATTGAAAGATAACGGTTTTTCTAACGCCCCGGGCCCAAAACTCCCAACGGAAAGATTTTCATATAAAATATGACTTTTTCACCATGGCTAATCATTTATCTAAGCCTCAATATATCAATACTAATTTGTACAACCTGAGCAAAATATTCATAAACAGTAAAAAGCTCAAAAATATCAATCCGAGCCCAATCATTGCTCTCTATTTTCCAACATCGATGAAGATCTCCCAAAATAATTACAATAACGACTTCTCTAACATTAATATCCAAAAATACTATTGCAAAACACGCTTTCGAAACACAAATCTATCTGAGGCTCCTCGAATTTCTCTAATTCTACCAACTCTGAAAAATATGAGAATAATAAGTGAGCTAAGACTAGCTCAGTAAGTAGTAAGTAAATGGGGGTTGGAGAAAAGACAATTTTCTCAAAATAACCGAAAAAAAACACTTTGAACCATATATACCAAAACCAAAATACAAGTTTGTAACAAAAATATATAAGGTCACGTAATATAGGGAAATCACCAATGGTCACACAGACCTCCTAATACAACGAGAGGTATCAAATTGGCCACACAGACCACATAAATATATCACCAGCGCAAAGACAATTTTCATAGTATGCTCACCAAAATAAGTTATAAATATTTCAATTGAGTTTCACAAAGCTCGACAATCTCATTTTACCCAAAATTTATTTAGTTCTCCAAATAATATATCAAAACCATATAAAATATGGTGCACGTTCAAAATCTCATTGAGGAATCACTTACCTCGAATGCTTAACCAATCCTTAAAGCTTCTCCAATAATTGCCGAACAATCTCTCGGAACCTAGTAGCACCACCTCAATCCAAATTTTGGTCTCCAATATACATTCTCTGCGTCCATTTATTAACCTCAATCTCTTCAACTTTTATAATTCAAATTACTTACTTAACACCTTTTTCGAGACGAGGTATTACAGTTTGGAAAATGTTATATCAGCTTTTGTTATTTTTTTTTCATTAGTTTTCTTTGGATGTTAATATTGATACAGTGATGCAAAACTATTTGAAGCCCAAAACCTTTCATTTAGATTTATCCTCCAGAATGCACAACTTTTAATTTTCCTAGAAAACAAAAAAAAAAATGCTCGAACGTGTTGGAACGAGAACAAGACATCGGAATGGTGTAAATTGCACCATTCGAATGTAAATGCGTCACCTACACAAATTTAACATTTTAGCCATTCCATTTGAACTCTATTTATACAGCTTTCGAAAGTTGCGAAAAAATCACGAAAAAAACCCGAAGAATAGCAATCCAAAAACATCAAATCAACCCAAAAATATGTTTTTGTACTCTAAGACATGCATTCAACACCTTTAAACACCTATGAAACTACCTATACGCATTTAGACATCAATTTCATCAACTAATTTAAGCCACAACAATTTGTCTTGGAGAGGCATTTCGGTCACTTTGCAAGTGATTTCGTCTGCCATAATGCCTGATTTTCGGTCACTTTGCGTGTGATTTCGTCTGTCATAATGCCTGAAAAGGTAGGAAATGAGATAGACCTGCGATGAGAGCTACCAGAGAGAAATTCTTCAAAGATTGGGCAGTGAAGGAAGCTGAGACGAACACCATGCTATGCGACCACTGGGAGGACCAGTGGCTGGAGCAAGATCACTTACAAGCGAAAATTTTAAAAGAAGTGGACTGCATGACAAGCATAATGGAAAGGAAAATAAACGAGGTGACGACTACAAGGCCAGCTAGGTACCCGACACAGGTAAATGTGAGAATTTTTTGTTTTTTATTATGTTTACTGCATTAATATAATATTATTTTTGGCTTAATTACGGATAATTTTTTTTAGTGATATTTATGGGTTTGAATTAATGTATTGTTCCGTTTAATCAATTTTATATAACATTTTCATTTGTTATAATTAAAATTAAAATTATATAATTTTTTTTAAAAAAAATCTCTTTCGTAAAACCCATTATATCATCCAGTTAGACGTTCCTTTGTCTAGACAACCGATCGGACAGAGAAACGTTTGATCGTAAACATTTAATCGTCCTATAGTCTACTTTATGTTGTTCAATGGTCCACCGCAATCCGTCTGATCTTAAACATGACTCGTGCGATCGCTTAAGATACGCATTAAATATTATAGTTTGGTCTTAAATATTTTTAGGTTACTGTTATATTGATTTTTTAATTTTATTAGAGATCAAAAATTTTAAAAACTCAATCTACCCCTTCAGAGGTTATCTATTGGGATTTTCAATATTTTTCAACCTCTCAAATACATGCTTTCGTTGACCCCCGACAGAGTAAACATATTAGGAGGTATGTTGACCTCTATTCGGGCTAGATCCTGACGACCACTAGTAATCCGTTGTCTTCCACTCGATGTTCATGAACGTAAAGAAATCTAATTATCCACACACAGAATTATGGGTTGGTGTTGTATTAAATAGGAAACTATACATCGGTTAGGCTTCTGGTATTCTAAGAAGAGATATAACTGGATATACATGAGATATATACTTGAAATTCAAACATTTAAAATAAGATAATAGATAACAATTGAATATTTAAAATAAGGAAATAGGATAGATCACTTATTAATTTTCAAAAATAGATACTGCTTGATTTATCTAGTACACCCCCCAAGATAAATGCCAATCTTGGATCGAAGGAGATGAAACCGCTCCTTCAGTGAGTAGATATGCGACCTGATCAACTGTAGCATCGGTTTTAAAAGAAACCGATGCTACAGGTATACCTATAGCGGTTGTCTTTGTAGTGACTGCCGCTATAGGTATAATTGTAAAAAAATGAAAAAAAATAGAAAAATAAAATTTTATGTGTTATTTAAGGTTAATAATTATTTTATTGACTATTTATTCCTTTTTATACATAATTTTATTTTGTCACATCATTTAAAAAAATTTTAAGAGACCTACTTAATAAAATATGAAATTAGAGAGTGTTATGAATATTGAAGTTGTTATATAGAATTGGGGCAATTTTCACGCACGTGTCGGTTTTTTGGTCATAACTTTGGCTACGAGTACCCGATTCGCGCCCATGACCCCAATTCGGAAAGCTCTTTTCGGCGCGCATGTCGTGCTCACCTAGCTATGCTTCGGTGCGCCTCGTTTCGAGCCCTAAATCCGCTGTTTTTCCTCTCAAAAACCTATTTTTAGTTATGATTTTCTTTTCTTTACCGTTTAGGAATTATTTTTGAACCCGATTTGGGTCAGGTTAGGTCCTATTTTTTTAAATACGGTCCGGACCGCATTTATTAAGATAAATACAATTTTTTTTTTATATTTTTAATACATGTCCCCTTCAGCAACAAATCCTGTTATATTTTTATATAAAGTACTTAGGTTAATTAGCACATATAAATTATATAATAAACACATACTTGAAAATTTTTCTAAATACTATTATAATTTACAACTGCTTTTTATTTATTAAATACACATAATTTACTCAAAATTTGGAAAAACTACAAATTAATTAAAGAAAAAAAACTTTTATATTAAAACGGTACCGTTTCTTCAAACTTAAATTTCCCGCCCCGCCCCGCCTTCTTTTTTCTAGAACGAAAATGTCTTTCTCCCCCAAACTCATTTCACGTCTTTTTCCCTTCCCCCTTCTTCATCTCCATTTCCTTTTCTTCCAGACCGAATCTCACCACCCACCAGGCCACCCTCTGGCCTCTCTCCCTCTCTCTCTCTCCCCCCTCTCTTTGACAGATCTCTTTTAATTTCAGTTGGGTTTCATTGATTTTGCAGGTAAGCTGCTTCGATTTCAGATGGGTTTCTCCGTCGCTGGCCACATCATTTCCATACCGGTTGTTTCTTATTACGGTATTTGGTTATTTCCTTTTGTTTCTCCCTAATTTCCATAATCTCGTTCAATTTTACCTTTTTGGTTTTCCAGGTTACGTATTCCCTTTCTTAGTTCCGGGGCTACCTTGTGGGTTTTGGTTTATTCCCTTTCTTATGTTTCCCAGACTACAGAGAGGCATTTGATGCAGAAGATATCGAACTTGACAGATAAAATGAAAAAGCAGAATGAGATGTCAACGTTAATTAAGAATTATGTATGTGCTTTGAGGCTTTTACAAGTTTCCTACTCTTCGTTTCCACTGCAAAGAAATTGTCACTGTCCATTTTTTCAATATCATGGGTCTTCCAGAGATAATTCTGATGATAAGCTCACAAATAATGGTTTCTCTGTAATTTCTTATTTTCTAATATTTTATTTTGCATATCATGTTCATTTGGACACAAGTATTCAGTTAAATCTAGAAGATAAACATATTGATTGTATTGTTTTTATTTGCATTACCATTTAAATAAGATCAAAAGTTGGTAACAGGTTTGTGAAGTTCAAAAACCTTTCTGTGCTTGCTGGTAGTTCATCCTTTGCATCAGATAATGATACTCATTCTATGCTTATAAATTCCATCGTGTATAGCTCCTATGATATGCAATGCTTGGTTTCGCCATTAATTTCATTTGCTCCTATGATATGCAATACAGTATAGCTCATATGATATGCAATACAGTACACTATGTTTTTGGTTAGTTTCATCTTTTTAGATTTTACCCTTTTTGACAGTGGTAAAAGTGCACTAGCAGCTACAGTTGGCATTGACAGTGATTTTCCATATGTCAAGATAGTAAGCTCCCTTATCTATATTGAAGATGTTTTTTTTAGTAGTGGTACCCTGTTTCTGTCTAATTAGTGTACTGTATACCATAACTCTGCATAAGGCTCTTTTTTAGCATTGTGTGTTCTTCTTGATTGTTGATCTTCTGTCAATTTATTGCTGCTTTGTGACAAATTGCATCTTACTTTCTCCAATAATTTCAGGTATATCGTGGTTTAAATGAGGAAGATGGAAGAGGTTGATGTGTAAAATGTGGAAGATTTTAATTCGCCCTTGTTTATTGTGTTGTATTTGAATATTTTAGTTGGTCCTTACTTATTATTATTTTATATTAGAAACTTGTTACTTTTTAAATTACTTGTAGAGATTATTGTATTTGTTGTAAAACGATATTAATCAATAATGAAGTATATTTTGTTTTATTATTCTTGGTCTTTAAGTTTTTACATCCAATAAATTATAATTATTAAAATAAATTTGTATTACCGATAAAAAAACTTCTATATGAAAAACCGCTGCTATAGGCCCTTTTTTTGGTAGTGTCCATGTGAAAGACCCCTTTGTCTTTTGAATTAAGCATCACATGCGGGGGGAGGGGGGTCTTAGGCCTGGTTTTTCTAAAAGACTTTGCTGCGAATCTGTAAGGTAGCAGGCAGGAGTTGTCCACCCTAACGAATATGGGCAGTTTTAAATGGTGGGGAAGGGAAAGATGTTCATTTTTGTCTCAGAAATTAGATAGTTCTAGTTCCAACGAATGTTGAGTATAGGTAAGGACGCCCCTATCTATCCAGCCTGTGGGTCAAGCCTCACCTATGTTCAAAAAGAAAAAAAGCATTTCTCAAAATTGCAATCTTATGGACTAAGGAACAGCATTGAGAAATTAAAATCAACGAGCCATTTGCCATAGAATTCAATATCAGCACCCATAAATTCACACAAGTTAGCATGTAAGTGTAAGGAGTTAACCCTCCAAAGAAAAGAAACGGCAAAAGCCGAGAGGTTCATATTACAATGGCAACACATTTTACAACCGTTACCAGACATTTCAAATTCCCCGGATAAACACAGTCGATCGCTTGCTACCCAAGAAATCCAAGATCTAACTTTCTCTATTAGATCTAGTAGTGAACTATCAGGTACGCCCATAGACTGCAATGACCCAATGAGAATTGTATAACTCCTCCTCTTCCTTCTTTTTACTTCTAAATTTCTTAACTTTTTTTAAAAAAGAAAAAACTGATGAAACGAAAGACCTCAACCACGGAACTCACTAATCCAAATATTTTGGTATAAAAACTATCCCCAAAAAACGAAAATTTAACAAAAGTAAATATTTGAGTAAACCCCACAAAAAAAAAATGGTGGGTGATCTGGAAGTGTTTTCTCGAGACTTTTTATACCTTACAACAGACTCTGATTTTTCTTTTCTTTTCTTTCTTGTCCTTTTTTCTCCCTTTTTCGATCTTCCGAAATGGAAGTAAAACTAGAAGCAAGGCTTAAATCCTCCGAGAATCAGAAAATACACCACCGGAGGAAATCCACAAAAAGTACAACCAAGAACCCCTAAGAGTGCACAAATCTGATAGTATTAGTTACAACAACAACATCAAAGAACATGAATTCCTTCTGATTAAATCAGCAACACATGTCAGACGAGGAAACCAGAACCAGAAGAAGCAAAACCCGTAGAAAATCCCCAAGAGCTAACCGATTCCGGAGTCGTCAAGAATGCATCCGGTGACCGATTCGAGCATCACAACAGTGACACGGTCCAGTAATACCCCACAAAATGAAATCGAAATTCAAAAATTACCAGGAGATATTTAAGATTGGTGATGCTGATATCCTCCTAATTGGTTTCATTTGTCAAGAACAGGCCCAACTTATTCACCATTTGCTCACACTTCTCGAGAGCCTCGAGACCCTTCCTAACCAGGTCCTAAATTTTTCCAAATACCCCACAAAATCCAAAAGAAAACACGTCAATTAAAACCTTGGAGTTCATTATTCGGGGAATTAAAGGTCTGGATAAGCTTACCTGATCGGCGTTGGGCTCTGCGCAGATGAATGGATCTTACGGGCTTGTTCGAAGACAGATGGGAGAGGAACTTCCTCCATTTGCATTCACTGGACATATCGAAACCCTAGAAATTGGGAACCTGAGAGCGGAGGGGTTACCTGAGCCAATTTGACAATAAAGATCAGTGAGCACAAAAGAGGGAGGGAGAGAGAGATAGAGGGAGAGAGAGAGAAAGAGTGAGTGAGTCTTACAGAGCAGATTTGGGGAGGATAGAATGAGGGAGACGAAGGTGCGAAGAGGAGAGAGCCCGTGTTGAGAGAGAGAATGATCGAGAGAGCTGAGAGATGAAGAGTCGAGAGACAGAATGATCGAGAGAGCGCGGGGGTTCTAAAATTTTTGAAAAATTGGGCACGCTGGGTTGCCGGACAATTCCGCGGGTAATACATTTTCCAACTTAATTATTTGTTTTTTTTGACAAATTTTTTAAAACATCAGTACATTAAAACACATATATATTAAATAAATTTTATACATGTATATTAGACAAATATATAAATTATAAGAGTAAAGTCATAGTTAGCTCATTATGTTTTGACAAAAATCAAATAGCTACCCTTAATTTGCAATCCTACAATTTGAGACCCATAACTTTTAAAACCTATCAATTTTCGCCCCTCGTCTAAATTAAGCGTTAAATCAGACGGAAAAGTATGAAAATGATCAAAATGCCCCCTCCAAAAAAAAATTACTAAAATGCCCATCCGTTGGACTTAACGCCTAATTTGGAATGAGGGCGAAGATTACTAGGTTTTGAAAGTTAGGGGTTTAAAATTGTGGAATTAGAAATTAAGGGTATTTATTTGATTTTTGCCGAAACATAGGGGCTAATTATAAATTTACCCCTAAATTATATGATGATTGTATTTATTGGAATTATATGCTATTTCGTTATTATAATTTAATTAATGATATAATAAATCAATTGAGTCTTTATTTATATATATATATATATATATATATATATATGTGTGTATGTATGTATGTATGTATGTATATATAGAGTCAATGTATTTAGTAGATCGTTATTGAGAAATAACTTATTTAGTATATTTTTATTATCAGATATTTAGTATATTATATATATATATATTGAGAGGACATTGATCATTTTACTATATGATCTTTACCATAACTTGATGGTTATAGCACTTAGTGTTAGTTCTAAGGTTACATGATAACTTTGGTCATTTAATTTTTATAATAACAAATTATTTGCAAACTTTTCTAAAGATGTTATCTTATTTTATAAACCACGAGCGTACATATAAAACATGTATGACAACTAAAAAAACCAATCCTTCTTATTGTGCTAATGGATATATCTTTGTCGTAAGTAATATATTCCTAGTAAACTGATGTGTATATATATACTTTTGTTTTATAATACCTTAATTGGTATATATAGGATAGAATTCAAAACCTTCATGCTTATATATTATTCAATTTGATTGACATATGTTACACGTTTTAAGTTACGTACTCTAATTGCATAAGCTAATCTCACAATATATTTTTGTTTGAAAGTAAATAATATGTCGTAGTTAAATAGTATTATATTCCTAACTATTATTATTTTATAAGTACTAATTATTCAAAATAGTATACAATAATGACTTCATTGGTATTGAATTAACCAAGTAATTTTTTTAGGTTGTGCTTATATAGAAGGTTTATTCATTCTTTACATACTTTGTATATATACTGACATATAATATATAAGTATAAACAAAATAATTTTACTGTCTATTAACAGCGGTCTTTTTAACGGTCGTCCACAAAAGCGCCGCTATAGGTGACTTTCGGCGGCGTTTTTCTAGACCGCCGTTAAAAGACAATGAAGTTTTTAACAGCTGCCTTTGTAACAAAATTAGTTGTGTTATTAATTTAAATTTGTATTACTGTTTAAAAAAGCATGTTTAGGAAAAAAAAGAAAAAAAATAGTGGTATTTTAAAAATGTCGCCACATACAAAAAAAAACACAAATACAGACTTTTAGCCTAAAAAACGTTGGCTAAAAAATGCTGGTATAGTAGGTCTTTTGGCCCATACCAACGTTTTTTGGACTATGCCAGCCGTTTTAAAAACGTCGCTAAAACAACGCTGTTGAAAAACCTCTACTAGAAGTTGGGAAACGCTAGCACTTTTTTAAAACGCCGCTAAAAACTGCTGCTATAAGCAAAGAAACGCCAGCGTTTTTAAAAACGCTGCTAAAAAATGCTGCTATAAGCGGAGAAACGCCAGTTTATGCTAAAAATACTGTTAAAAAACCGCTGCTATAAGTTTGGAAACGCTAGCGCTTTTTTAAAACGCCGCTAAAAACTGCTGCTATAAGCAAAGAAACGCCAGCGTTTTTAAAAACGCTGCTAAAAAATGCTGCTATAAGCGGAGAAACGCCAGTTTATGCTAAAAATACTGTTAAAAAACCGCTGCTATAAGTTTGGAAACGCTAGCGCTTTTTTAAAACGCCGCTAAAAAACCACTGTTGAAAATCTGGAGAAACGTCAGCGCTTTTTTAAACGCCGCTAAAAAAACCGCTGCTATAAGCGGAGAAACGCAAGCGTTTTTAAAAATGCTGCTATAAGCAGAGAAACGCCAGCTTATGCTAAAAATGCTACTAAAAAACCGCTATTATAAGTTAGGAAACACTAACTCTTTTTTAAAACGCCACTAAAAAACCACTGTTGAAAATCTGGAGAAACGTTAGCGTTTTTAAAAACGTTGATAAAAAATCGCTGCTATAAGCGGAGAAACGCCAGCGTTTTTATAAACGCTGCTATAAGTTGGAAAACGCCAGGACTTATTGAAAACGCCGCTAAAAAACCGCTGCCAAAACTCCTTTGAGTTTTAACAGCGGTCTTTTTAACGGCGATTAGAAATGCTGTTATAGGTGACTTTTAACGGCGTTTTTTACGACCGCTGTTAAAAGATGGTTTTTTTGTAGTGAGTTTATCAAATTTTTAACATTTATCCTAGACACAAATATAGAATTTTAAATGCATGCTGGAATCTTGATTATTTTTCCTCTCTATAGATTTATATTTACTGTTTTAGATTCTCTAATTGGCAAAGTTTCTCTATGATATTTACCTCTACTAGATTTAATTTATGTTTCTATTATTGAATTATGTTATTAATTATTATATTATTTTAAATAGAAAATTCATTTTCACTCACTAGATTTTGAATAACAGATTACTCAGCCCGACTTTGTTAGAGTGGTTTAACATAATTTACTTATCACCCAATCAAAACTCGCCACATGCCATAAGTTTTTTTTAAAAAAATTTGAACTTTATGACATGTGGCGAGCTGTGATTAGATAAAAAAAATGTTAAATCACACTACACTGAATGAACTATTATACTAATGGCCAAAACCTAATTAGTTTTTAGAAAAATTCAGAAACTGAGTGAGTTTTTCAAAATCGCGTCTAAACCTAGAGTGTGAAAATGAAAATTTTCTATTTTAGAATACTGAGGCGATATTTTGTTATGGTTATTGTTACTTCTGCAATGCTGGTACCGACTTGCTATTTCTAAGTGTACCCATTCTATAAAATGGTTATGTTGTGATGATTTTTCTTCCTGGATACTTGATGTTCATCACTAAGTCTTAGTAGGCAAATTTCACTTTTTGTTGATTTAGTTCGATTTGACTATTGATTTAGTTGTAGAACAACCTTGCGATAGGGGTAAAGGTGACTTTTTGTAAATACCAAAGAGGTTTTTCTGTTATATTGGTAAATTTATTTTATTTAATAAAATTTCTGTTTATTTAAAAAGTTATGAAATCTTGAAAAGAATCACATTTTTATTCATTTATTTTTTATTTTCTGCCATTTAGTTGTCAAACTCACTTCATTACTGATTTTTCTTTCAAATGATTTTAACGAGCATTTTCATGAGAATCAGGCTTAGATGGTACACAGGTGGGATTAGATGAGAATAAAGTTTAGAAAAATGAAAATTTAGATTGTTTAAGAGTCTTATTTAAGTTGTTTTTGTTTTTGGAAAACATGTGAAGTCTTATGATTTTTAGTTTTAATTAAATACACTGAAATTTTTGTATCCTGTTAAAGTTATTTTATTTATGAGAGATAATTTGAACTGTTGAAATCAATCCAGCTCAATCACATGCAACCATAGAAATAAAAATTATAAATCTTAATTGTAGGTGAGTTCTCTAATCTTTCTAGTTAAAAACGGTATAATACACTTTTCACCCCAACTGCTGGGGTTCTAAAACTTTAAATCTCATACTATCAATTTCGTTAAATTTCTTTCATCAACTACCAACCGTTTATACTTTGCACCCGTAACCATTAAGAATGATAATTGCTATTTTAATTTGGTGAAATGACGATTTTAACTTCATAATTTTTTTATACTTATATTTTATATGGGTGTAAAGAGAAATATCTCAACTGAATTCATATAATTGCACGAGTATAATTATCCGAGAAAAATAAAGAGTAGTTGCATATTATAAAATTTTAAATCACATATTGACTAAAAATTTCTAAAAAGTTTCTATATGCTTATTAAAAATAAAAATATTTAAAGGTCTACAAAGGTATTTAATATCCGTACTTTACACGGAAATAGATAATAGAATATAATATGGATGGAGCGGTATAAACTAAAAAGTGGATTAGAATATTTTAAGATTATATGACTACTTGCCGACAATAGTTGCTCTAATAATAGTCGAAATTTGAGATTGAATTTTATATTATTGTGTAGGGAGATTTTTTTGGATTATTTTTAAAAGAAAATAATATTATAATCAAAAGATTTGTCCAAATTCAACATGAATCTCTGCCCGTTCCAAAGAGTTCCCTGTCTCTACAGGATCTCAAAACCCAGCAAGACTCCAAAGCCCGGATCTTTACGAAAATGAATTCCTGTCAAATCTCCCATTGTGCACCGCCGCATGGAAAAACTCACTAACCCTTGCATTTGGTCCGTAGATAAGATGACTCACATCAGCAGGGATTTCAAACTGTCACCAAATCAATCTTCCCCATTCAATTTTTATGTTCACGTTAGCTTACAAGCCAATAGAATAGTCACCATGAAGCGTTAAAAGGGACTATATTTCGAGCGACATCATTATCTCGTACTTACCAAAAAACCACAACATAAAAAGAAAAGACCATTCACCTCGTAGCCTAAAAAAGAATTCATCAAGCGACTGATTGAAGAGCTCTGTCAAAGCTCTCTTCCGCACTTGCTGCACGTTTCACAAGCATGTGGTCTGGGTGTGAAAGTTTCAACTGACTGCATTAAGAAAAGTGAGTTAAATAAAGCAGTCAATCCCTGAAAAAGCATCACCTCGTAGCACTTAATTCAGAAAATTGTTTCTTTCTATCGCAGCAACTCATAGGGATGTCAAGGAGACCAGATCTCAAACACGAAAAAGAAAAATCTAATCCAAAAAGGTTAAATCAGATATTCAATGAAAATGAGTAATGCCTGGTTGGTCTCACTTCCAATCTAATTGAGAAAGGAAAACAACCAGAATACAACAGGCCAAACGATATTCAATCACTGCAAAAAATGGACTTTACTGGAAAATGCCTCAAGCTGGTGCCTACCATTTTCAAGCAAAAAGTAAATATGAAACGTCAGAAATTTCAATCACTACATAAACATAGAAACTATTCATAAAAAGACAAGACCAAAGATAAATGAGACTAAGCATCCTTGCTCCATGACGCAGGATGAACCATCTTAATGCCTCTTATAACACGGATACTTGAATATGGCTCTTTTTCTTGTTTGGACATGGGACATGAAGAATGCACTTCTTTTCCACAGGACCTGAAACCTGGCATCCATTGGCAATTCTAGCTCTGTACTTGAAATAAATCTAATTTTAGGTGTAGATGAGCTGCCTAAAAGCCAGCAATCTTCAGTCAAGATACAATGCAAGATTCTTAACCAGGCACCATAGAGCAGCAATAATCATGCCGTAGTGCAACTTACAGAGACAACTAATCACATACAACGCAGATATTCCAAATAACATAAATAATATCAAAAACTCATGATGGTCACTAAAAGATTTTATGCGAGCTGTGCCAAACAATTACGTTGAAGGTGTTATGTTGACTAGCTCAGAAAAAACATTGTGAGTGAGAAAAAGAAAAATCTGACAGCCAGAATCATCTAGTGGTTGAATTCCTGCAGCCTCACTAATGTGCCCAGCTTCATACACTCACAAAACATACTGGCTCACCTTCTCTAGTTGTCCAGCAGCACTAGTAGTAGCTTTTGCAACAGCAGGCATAGAAATGGGAGCATACACATGCTTGATCATTAATTCCATGGCATTTTTTTTTTGATAAGTCAATTCCATGGCATTTTTTAGAAACATGAAATGGCTAAACGGAAACAATCGAGGGCATGATATCATGGTTTACCTGAGAAAACGGGAAGATGGTTTTCCAAGGTGAAGACAGCATACAACCAGATTGGCTAGAGTTTCTGGATCTTTAGCATCCTGTGTCAGACAACCCACCAAACAGCTATTCATCACCTCTATAGCTTAAAATGAACCTGTGCTTATCTATTACCAATTCAAGATAACCTTAATAATATGTGGCAGTTCCGGAAACAGTTATTGATACAATGACTAAATCAACATTTTGACATAAAAAAACGAATCGAAGATGAGGTGCCGACCTAAAGAAAAGCTACAAAGGAGAAAGAAATACATCTATTCAATTTGATTTTCCCTTTTCACCCACCTAAAACAATTTACATATTGTCAATTTAATTGGACATGCAACTTTTCCATTGAAAAACGGAAAACCTAATACTCATTAAGAAGCCAACAAAAACCAGCAGGGTGATTCCTCCAAAACTTGCCTTGTTTAGTGCTTCAAGCAGAAGTGTTTCTGCCTCATCAAAACTTCCCATGTGCATGCAGCAAACAGCCTTCCCGTTCAAGATCAAACTTGTCATCTGATACTTCTCTGAGAAATCTTGGAAGATGAGATATGCTTCCTGTATCTTGGAACCGCCCTGATTCATAATAAAGTCTACAATTATAACAGATGACTATTTCTTATTATGGGAAAATATGACCAATATACATACCACTGCCAAATTTAACCATGCACTAGCAAGTTGAGTGAGTGTGTGGTCCTCATCAGTCTGCTGCATCACCCTAAGCTGTCTCTCTGCATAATCAGACCTATACATTTTGAGGAATATCTGGACATTCAAGGCGTGCCTGCAAAACACAACAATAGCTGCTGGGCTTGTAAAACTAACACGAAACATTTTTAAGCAATTTTTTTCTCTCCACTCCTGACAACTAGTTATGCTTCTCTGCATAAATTTAGTGAAGGATACAAATCATCATTTGCGTAATGCCATCCCCATGATAGATAGAAGAAAACCTTTATTTGAAGGGCGGAAGGAAATTACATAAGCCACCAACAATTTTTCTGTTCGGTTTTTTTAGATAAAGCATGTAGGATGACTTAATGGGGTGCAATCCACAAAAACAGGCAGGCAGTAAAAAGAACAAGCATCAAGTTTGCCAATGTACACGGGTAACCTAAAGTAACTGAAGATACAACATTGGTTAGTCAAGGCATCACCACCTTAACAACCCAATACCTCAAAACTTATACAAGGATCTATGTAGTATTTTGCCTATGTAGTACTTTGCTCTTATACAACCCATTTTTCATTCCTTCTCCATATTGAATGGGGCAATTATATCGCCTTTTCGGCAAAGTAGGTAATAAAATGGAGTCAGTAAATGTAGACTAACAAGATTAGTCCCCCACATTATACCCTACGAAGTGGTAAGAACCAAGGGAAAAATTCAGAGAGGTAAGATGAATTGCAAAGTTAAGGCAAGCGAGCAGGTTGCTGTAAACATTCAATTTCCATCAGAGAAGCCATTGGCATGCTCCAGAAGCTTTAGATCATGTGGACAATCTTGAAATTTTAAGCATTAATATCTGGCTAGATCCTATTCAAGTAATAGAATACAAGTTTCCAAAATGGTGAAAAGCAAATAAATTCAGTATTACCAACTAACTTTTGACAAAGTAAAACAAATACTTCTACATTAGCATAGATATCGGTAATTCTTAGATCAATCCCCAATGTATATCAAGTAAACCTTATACATATAAAATGAGTGAAAATGTAATCGTTCGAGTATCAATAAAACCTTTTGAGTACATCTAGCTACGTTTTAACATTGGATGAACCTTCCAGGATACAAGTTTTTTCCTTTTAACCATAGCCGAAGGACCAAGTGGATATCCTGTAGGGTAAAGGGCACTTCCACCCCCATAAGAACGGGATGGTGGGTGAAAATATTAGGGTCAAGCCCTCTATGATGTGGGACATATTTATCAACAGTAACTGCTCCCTGGGTTGTGGGGTCGGTCCAGTAGGCCGTAGTTTGTACTTCAGGGTTGGGCCAAACGGGTCCAGCTTTGAGTGATTTCCACGTTATCAAAAAAAAAAATAATTGAGAGGAAAAGCATAAGGGTTGGTGTCATAATATACATCCTCTTATTGTGTACAATGCCTCCATTCCTGATATATAAAATTTTTATGCTGGACATAGGATACCGTAATGACTAAAAGATGAAGGACAACAATATTACAGCCTAGACAGATGAAACATCATTCACATAACAAGTAGGCAAACGCTTTGAGTTGCAGAGAAACATCATTCTCATAAAATTGCAGAAAGGAATGTGACATGCAAGATCCATATATATATATATTGCAAGACTCAGAGAAAAAGAAACCAGGAAACTCACAGTTCCATAGTGCCTCCAGCATTGGTGTGCTTCAGAGCTTCATTGTAGTCCTGCTCATGCATGAATATGATCCCGGCAATCAGCCTCAAGATCGGGTTGTTCCCAATCGCAGGATCCGCCAACCACTCCTTCAGACTCGAGATCGTCGCCTCCTGAAATCACACAACACTCGGAGTCAATTCAGATCCAAGAAAAATGCCGGTTGATTTCGGATCCCATTTCAGGCACTTGAATTTCTCTTACAAACAAAAGGGGCGATAGTAAATTGAGATCCAGCTAAAACAAAAAACGGAGGACCAGAAATGACAGACGGCTCGGATTGGTATAGAAAAAGAAAAAAGACCTTGTCATCGGGGTTGGATTGATAGAGGGCGAGCAACTTGACGGCCTGGAGAGGCGTAGCGGCGGAGGAGTCTATCTCGTTGATGACAAGAGGGTAACTGCCGAGGGCGATGTAGGAGCGGTAGACGAGGCAGTCGCGCTCCACAGCGTCTTCCGGGGAGAGATTGGGAACATCGCTGCTGTTGATTGCCGCCTGGTATGCCCCCAAGTAGAAGTTGTTCCGGAGATTGAACAACTGGTCTGGTGCTGCCGCCATTTCGAGTTCTTTTTCTTTTTGGATTTTGGTTTCCTCGCAGATCCGAGCGACCAACAGTCTTCCGCTAATAAAGCGAAGTGAGAGTGAAAAGAACGGTTCAGTATTTTCAACTTTTAATGATATAGACCCAAAAAAAAAATGATACGGAACTGAAGTCTCAGAACCGGTTACAAGGGGAGGTGCATTACAAAAAAGGAAAAGCCCCGAGGGCCAGCAGCAAATTTATGGGGCACGAGGCCCCAAAAAGAGGAAACAACCCTCTAGAGGTCGGTGCTGCATAGAAGCCCAATCAGACTCAGCCAGCCAACCGAGGCCCAGAGGCTTGGACAAAATGGATCCAGAGCGATCCAGATCTAAGGATCCAAGGATAACTACCTGCCAAAAAGGCTAAGGCAAAATATAACTGAGTGATTCTGAGGTGGTTTACATCATAACGACTAATCCTAATTGGGTGAATGTGCAGTTTCCAGCTTGTTTGAGGTAGTTCATTTCAATGTAAGTGGTTGAATTCATATTTCTTCTTCTTCTTTAGGTCTAAGTGCTGAATTCGTTCACCTCCATGGATGAATTTTCTAGGATTATCTCCCTTAATAATGAAAGAAAATTATGAGTTATTACCTATCTCTAAAGCATTTGTTTTAGAAATTTTAACCCAATTTGGTACTCTCTTTTTTGCCCCATTTTACAATCTGATGACGCAAAAGAATACACCTATAAATAGATACCAATGAGATAATTAACAAATATGAGCATAATCAAATAATCCATTAGAGACAAATAAATACTAGAGATATTCATTAGAGAATGATAAGTGAAATATTCAGCCAAAACAATAATTACAAAGCATATAGAGGACAAACTAAGATAAGTACAAAATGGAATATCTTCTATGTGAGCTAGGAAGTCAGCAACACTAAACTTCTCCCCCTTTGGCATCATAAAAAAAAGGATAAGGGAAAGGTAAAGGGAAGGAGGCTATGGAGATCAACCCGGAGAATTCTAGCATGGAGGAGTTTAGGAAGAAGGCTACATGTCAAGCAAGAAGACTATGGAGACCCAAGAGGAAAAGGAGGATAATCAATATTAAACTTCTTCATCCAGTTCATCCAAGTAGTAGAGAACCAATATGTCCATTTGATGACACGAGGACACATATTCCTATATTCGTCCAGACGAATCTCGATGGCCTGGAGAACTTTTGCAGCAGCGGTTTTGACAGTATCTACTGTTTTCTGAATCACATTACTAGCCATATGGATGCTATTATGGACTCGTAGTTTAAGTTGCCTCACATCCTTATCAAGAGTCTCAAAACGCTCTGTATGAGTACCAAGTATCTTCTTAATATCGTCAAACCCCGTCTTCATACAGGTGGCCAATTCCTCCATATTCTTCCCCAATTTCTTCTGTTCTTCCTTTTATCTCAGAAATGGAAACCTCAAGGGAACTTAACCGAGGCGCATGTGAGCTACTAGCAGTCCTCCGTGAGGAATATCCAAAAGGGAAGGAGAAACAAAGATAGGAATGTGCTTTCTTATAGGTGTCCTAGTGCCTGTGTGCAGTGGCAGAACCGGAATGAAAACTAACCCGGGCGAACTTTTAAAGCAAAATGACTGAATTTTTTTTTCCATACGTAATGTAAAAAATTGTCTTAGAATTACAATATCAAAACACTAAAGATTAAAAACATTAAAAAAAATTGAATTACACATACCGTACTATGTACTACGACTAAGATGGGACAATTGGATCCTACGGTTGTGCATCTTCTGAAAACGTTGCAAAATGAATTCGTTCTCAATAATTTCAAAAATTTCCCGCTCGATGTACACTACCATGCAATCATTCATCCAATCATCTCTCATTCTATTACGCAAATCAGTCTTGATAATTTTCATCGCAGAGAACACTCTCTCATTTGTAATTCCCATTATTTTCTTCAACAAATGCATAGTGAATGCAGCGAAGAAACTCCAATGTTAAGACCCTTTTATCTATCGGTGGACCAGACTCGGATCCTTCTGCCTTCGCTCAAATGGCGAACCAGAGAAGCAACCGTGCATCATTCATAACTTCCTCCATACAGCTTGCCAGAACAAACAACTTCCATGGATTTGACCTCAGCTGGCTGTATCCCTCCATACAACAGAAAACAACTGTGCATTATTCATAAGTTCATCCACACAGCTTGCCAGAACAAATAACTTCCATCCCCTTGCCTCAGAGTCAGCTGGCTGTACCCGTCTACAGACGACGAAAGTGGTGACTTTGGCACACTCCTCAAGGAATGGCGTGATGCTATTAATGCCGAGGCAAATGCTAGCAAACAATGTGCCGTTACTTTTGACAGCACAAGTATTTTACGCGCCCCAGCCTTTCCGATATCCGAATAATGAGATTTTTCGTAGCTTAGACTGGATCAATGTAATGTCCTATGACTTCCATTCCCCCAGTAATTCTCCGAATCAGACTAGATCACATGCTGCATGGCGGAGTAGGGGAGAGCCAAGCGGGGAGGGTGGGATCCATGCATGGATGGAGGCAGCAGGAAACAGAAACGAAAAAAATTGTCTTGGGGCTTCCATTTTTTGGGTACGCATGGTTGCTGGTAGATGAAAATTACAACCAATTCTATGCACCGGGCGGGCTTATGTTGGCCTGGGCCAACCAGGGCGGCCCAGGTCAACTTTTTTTTTAAAAAAAATATACATGAAAAAAAAAATTTCAGGGGCGGACCCCGGGCGACCGCCCAGGTTCGCCCGGGCCTGGGTCCGCCCCTGGGTGGAGTCACATCTATATGTTGGGCCACATGTAATATGTAAATGTTTCTTAGGGGCGGTCGCCCGGGGTCCGCCCCTGGGTGGAGTCACATCTATACGTTGGGCCACATGTAATATGTAAATGTTTCTTAGGGAAGGGTGGTGAATATGGTGAAGGGGCCAACAAATGCTACTCTTCTCACATTTAAAAGTCTCAAAGCTTGAAGACAATGAACTGGCCTTTGGCAGAACTCGCTGAAAAAAATTTGTATAGTGGACACTCTTTCTAGAGGCTGTTTGATAATTTATTTCTCCAGAACGATGAAAAAACAAAGAGAGATATATGTCTAGACAAAAAAAGCTCTACTAAGTCATGGTAAAAAAAGCACAAAAATAAAAGATGCCTCCAAGCCCGCGTGCAAGTTATTCTTTCAAAGAAAGCTTCTCCCCCAATTAGTATTTCACTTGCCATGTCGCAAACTCCCAAAATTGAACTTTGTCCAATCACCAGCATTTCCTATGTGATCCTGCAGAAAGGCATCCCACACGCACAAAAAGGAAATTCTACTGCACGTTAAACCAATACAGGGGCGGACCTATTTTTAACAATTTCCTATGTGATCCTGCAGAAAGGCATCCCACCAGCATTTCCTATTTTTCAACTTTTTTTTTTTAAAAAAATATACATGAAAAAAAAATTTCAGGGGCGGACCCCGGGCGACCGCCCAGGTACGCCCGGGCCTGGGTCTGCCCCTGCCTGTGGGAGTCCTTGCAGTGCCTTTTTCTTCCTCATCTTCACTCTATTCTTTAGACTTTGAACCCCCTTTTCTCCTTTTTGAGGCGTCACAACGCCTTTCTTAACCCATTCTCCCCTCATTTTGTAAAAACCCATCAACCTAAGAGTTTTCTTGTTGTACTCTTTTGATTCTTTGGCTTTTTCTCTAACTTTCTCAGTCATATCAACCTCAAGGGCATGAAACATGTGAGTGAAAAAACATTCCATAGGGTAGCCCTTGTTTCTTCTTCTCAGTGGCAGCTTTCATATGATTAATCATCAAATGACCAAAGTTCATACGAGTACGGGTGACAGACAGTACATAACAAATAATTATAAGAAAGTGATGTACTCAAATCTTCCAGTCTTTGGTAACATAATATTGCAAACCATGTGATGCAATATCCGTCTATGAATCATCAAGTCATTGGCAGTGGGTCTAATCACCTCATTTTAGGGTTGGATTGTCCAACACAACCCTAAGAATATCAATGGGCTCTACCTCAGACATACCCGTCCAACCATATGCATCATTTGGAGTAGAGATCAGGGCATTTAATGAAGCAACTGACAAGTCTAATTGCTTCCCATTCACATAGCTATTGGCATCCTCAGATTTGAATATTGAAAGTTTTCATAAACCAACTTTTCTAAATACACAAAGCAATCCACTTTCAAATTCACAAGAACACCTCATCCCTGATATTCAAATATCTTCTTAAAATAAAAACCACTCTCACTAAACCAATTAAAATCAGCCCAACGACCAGCAATAACTTTTCTACTTCGAAAATCTTGCACAAAACGACTTTTACAAAGCCCTGACCTGTAAATGTAGGCATCTGTAGAAGGAACGGGATCCTCAGAGCTTTTCCCTTTCTTCTGTGCCCAAGTAAGTACTGATAGATGAGGGTGACTGGTGAGCGGGACGCTTGGAGCGGCTAGAAGACATATTTGCAGTGGCTGGGTGAGGAGGTTGAAGGCTGTTGGCGGGGAATTGTTCACGGAGAGCAGTGGGTAAATGGAATTTGTGAGGGAGAGAGTTTTTGCACCGTTTGGGTGAGAGAGAGAGTTCTGCGAGATGGAGGGAAGTGAAATGCTGACTCCTTTGCCCTAAAGAGTTTAAATATGACACGCGTGCCCCTCATTTTAAAAACAGTGAACTCAAAAGATGTGTCGACACACAGGCTCAAAGTGTCGACACATTGCACATGTTCCCAAATGCATTTTAAAGAGGGTTCTAAAGGGAAGCTTATGTGTTGACACATTAATTTATGGTGTCGACACATACTTCATTGGTGAAAACATCCATGAAAACCAGAGGTGTTGACACTTGTTTTACCAAGTGTTGACACATGACATGCAAAAAAGAAAAAAATACTATAATTTCTCAAAGAATCAGCATGATTTTAATAGGAAATGAACATAGAGCACTTTAAAACACAAATTAGAACATGTCCAATGAAATCAATAACATAATCAATATGACAAGTCAAACACAAATCACTAATTTAATCTGAAGGAAATCTCATTCCAATTTCTTGACAAATAAAGCAAAATCTGTCCTCACTTAGGGGTTTTGTGAAAATATCTATCAATTGAAGATCGATATTTACAAACTCAAGAACAATATCCACTTTTTAAGCATGATCTCGAATAAAATGATGCTTAATTTCAATATATTTTATCCTAGAGTGTTGAATTGAATTTTTAGTAAGATTTATCGCACTGGTGTTGTCACATTTTATTGGAATTAGAGAATAATGAAGATTAAAATCTTCCAATTGTTGTTTCATCCACAATACTTGTGCACAACAATTGCCCACGACAATATAATCGGCTTTTGTGGTTGATAGAGGCACAAAGTTTTGTTTCTTATAACACCAAGAGACTAGTGAGGGTCCAAGAAATTGGCATACACTACTAGTACTCTTTCTATCAATTTTACATCCCGCATAATCTGCATCCGAGTATCCTTGTAAATTAAATTAAGCACTCTTGGGATAAAACAAAGCAAAACTTTGAATGCCAACAAGATATCTAAAAATTCTTTTAATAGCAAGGAAATGAGATTCCTTAGGACAAAATTGGAATCTAGCACACATGCATACACTAAAAATTATATCTGGTTTACTAGCTGTAAGATAAAGTAAGGAGCCAATCATACCTCGATATTTGGTTTGGTCCACATCCTTACCTTTCTCATCCTTTTTCATTTTTGTAGATAAACTAATGGGTGTGCTCATTGGTTTTGAGTTGTCTATACTAAATCGCTTGAGAAGATCTTTTTTGTACTTCGTTTGATTGATGAAAATTCCCTCGTTGCATTGTTTGATTTGGAGGCCGAGAAAATAATTCAATTCTCCCATCTCAAAATCACCTTTCATAACTTGTGAGAACTCTTGACACAAGGATTCATTAGTAGATCCAAAAATAATGTCATCAACATAAATTTGAACTGTTAATAATTCATTTTCTTTTTCCTTAGTGAAAAGAGTGGTATCAATTTTACCTCGTGAAAAACCATTTTCAATGAGAAAAGAGCTTAAGCGATCATACCATGATCGAGATACTTGTTTCAAGCCATAAAGCTCCATTGTAAGCTTGTACACATGATTAGAAAACTTTTCATCTTCAAAGTCCGGTGGTTGCTCAACATATACTTCTTTCGTAAGGAATCCATTTAGGAAAACGCTCTTCACATCTATTTGAAAGAGTTTAAAATCTTTATAACAAGCGAAAACGAGTAACATGCGAATGGATTCTAAATGGGCAACGAGAGAAAAGGTTTTATCAAAATCAATTTTTTCTTCTTGATTGTAACCTTGGGCTACCAATCTTGCCTTGTTCCTCACTATAACCCCGGATTCATCCATTTTCTTTCTAAAAACCCATTTTGTACCAATAATTGGATAATCCTTGGGTCTAGGAACTAGAAGTCATACTTGATTTTGCGAGTCCTAGGATTAAGGCAACCCAAGAGGGGGTGAATTAATTTTCTAACCTTTTTTCTTTATACCCCCAAAGACGTATTTGCAAGTAAATATTATTTTAGCACAAGTATAAAATATGCAACAAGTGTAAATACGTTCTAAAAGTAAAGAGAAGGGTAAGAGAAAGAAACATTTGATTTTTAGGTGGAATGACAAACCCGCCTACATCCACCCCTGAAGCTCCTTTTCCGAGCCTTGAGATTTTTCCACTATTCTTCAAATAGCTTACACTCTAGCTTTCGGGTGCTAGAGAACCGTACAAGTGTTTTCTTCGGGCTCAACAATCAAACTCACCCAAGTGGTTTTTCGGGCTCACCACTCACAACCTAACCAAGCTTTTAGATATACCCTCTCTAAGCTTCTTCTTTAGTGAACAACCTCACTAAAGGAGACACCTCTCTTGATATGAAGATTGAAGAACAAGACTCTCTCAAAGAGTAGATATAAAATTGGAAAGCTCTATCTCTTTATTCACACAAGAGAAAGATATGAAAGTGTGTTTTAGGTTAATGATATGAGAAATATAGAATATGAAGGTTTAAAATATTTTTCAAGTAATCTAAATGATATGTGGCCGTTGTGTGTTAATTTCAGACGTTATTGATGTGTATTTATAAGCCACATATGAAAACTAGTCGTTTATAGCCGTTGAGAGTCGTCTGTTAAAACGAGCCGGTCTACTGCTACATGAACCGGTTGACCACTTCAAGTTACCGTTACCCAACGGTCATATTGTCAGAAGCACAACGACTCTATTTTAAAACCAATCGGTCGACTGCTTCACCAGCCGGATGACCTCTTCAACTTAAGCACATGATCCGGTACTTTTAAACTCATGTTTTTGACCACTTTTAAACACCCATGTTTAAAGACTTACTTCCCATAAGTATGTGAAAGGTTTGAAAGTTTGATTTAAGTGTTTGGAAACCTTTAAAAACATTTTAATCTTTCAAACAAAAGGTAAAACAGTTTATGCACGTTTTGAAAGATATGCAAGAGTGATTCATAATCCTTGTCAAATGTGAAACAAAGAGTTACAAGGATTATACCCCAAGGTCTTGAATTTTCACTTTTGAGCTCCTTGCATGTTTGTGATCTTCTTTCTTCAAGTCTTTGGCTCTTTCATCAAAATGTCTTTGTCTTTGAAGATATCCATTTATTGAAATTATCAAAATCTCGATGTGCACAAAAGCCAACAGGTTTTTCTCAAATTGTTTCAACTCCTCTTCCATAGCATATATCTAACTTTCATCATCTTTAGCGTCAAAAAAAGTTTTAGGTTCAAGTTGAGAAAGTAAAGCAAAAAATTAGCTTGGTTTAAAGAAGATTGAGTGCTTACCTCTTTCTCAACATTACCAATAATTTGCTGAACATGATGACTTTTAACGTATCTCCAAGACTTTGGCAGATCATTGTTGACTTGTTGACCTTCTTCTTGTGATTCTTGAGATGTTTGATCTTCTACATGAGTTTCTTCCTTATCTTCATTTATAGCACTTCTCAACCTCTTTGTCAAGATCTATAACATCTTCATCATTTCTTTTCACAAGATTGTTAGATTCATCAAAAGCAATGTGGACTGATTTTTCAACAATCAAAGTGCGCTTATTGAAAACATGATAGGCTTGACTAGAAGATGAAATAGCCAAGAAATATACATTCATCCGCTTTTGCATCGAACTAACCCAAATTGTCCTTCTTGTTGTTCAGTACAAAGCATTTGCATCCGAAAATATTAAAAGTAGCCAATGCTGGGTTTTTAATCATTCCATAGCTCATATGAAGTTTTCTTAAGAATAGGTCTAATAATGCAACGATTAAGAACATGACAACTTGTGCTAATTGTTTCAGCCCAAAAGTAGTCAGGCAAGTTGCTTTCACGTAGCAAGGTTCTAACCATCTTTTCAAGAGTCATATTCTTCCTCTCTACAACACAATTTTGTTGAGGAGTTCTAGGAGCCGTGAAGTTATGGTTAATACTATTTTCATCACAAAAGTTTTCAAAGGAAGAATTTTCAAATTCTTTTCTATGATCATTCTTTATGCTAGAAATATCAAAGTCTTTTTCATTTTGAATTCTTTTGCTAAGTTATTCAAAAGCATGAAAAGCCTCATCTTTATGAGCTAGGAATACAATCCATGAAAATCTACTGAAATCATAAACAACAACAAAGTCATAATGTTTTCCACCCAAAATTAAAGTTCGGGTTGGACCAAATAAATCCATGTGTAGATGTAGAAGTGACCTAGAAGTGAATACCACATTTTTGGGCTTAAAATAGGTTTTGGTTTGTTTGTCTTTTTGACAAGCTGTACAAATTTTGTCCTTTTCAAAAGTAAGGTTAGGCAAACCTGAAATAAGATTCTTTTTGGCTAATTTTGAAATCAAGTTCGTGCTTGCATGAGCAAGCCTTCTATGCTACAACCAACTATCCTTGTCATTTAGAGCTGAAAGACATTTTATATTTTTAGAGGTAATGCTCTCAATATGAACAATGTACATATTTTCAAATCTATTTCCAACAAACAAGACCTTTTTGCTTTCAATATTCTCAACAATACATATTGATGATTCAAAAATGATCTCATGAGTCGATTTCTTTCTAGTTGAACAAGTGTGTAAAGTGTGTAAAATATGTCTTTTCTTTCCACAAAAGTTGCACAATGTAAATGATGGAGATAATTCTGTGATCATATAAGAGTAAGATTTTTCATCATTAAAAAAATCATATTCAATGCCACTTTTGTTGAAGCAACACCTTTGAGAACCAAGAAGAATGTCAAGATTTTTCTTCCTTGAGTAAATCTTGCAAGATCTTGAGTGAGAAAGTCAACTTCCCTTTTTAAAACATTGTTTTCAGATTTCAAATTAATTGACTCTTCTTGCAATTTTCTATTTTCTTTTGTGACTCTTGCAAGATTCTATTCAAGAGAAGCGACTTGGTATTTCAAAGTATCATTTTTTTGAATAAGTGTTTCAAGGTTCTTTTTAAGGCAATAATACTTTGTAAATACTCTTTTCAACTCAAGATATTGTTCATTAAATGCATCTTATAATTCATCTAAAGAGAAAGAACAAATTAAAGAGTCATGTACCTCATCTTCATTATCTTTTGCCATGAAGCATAGATTTGCAACTTCTTCATCACTATCACTATCACTTTCATCGGACTCTCCCTATGGGGCCAAAAAGGCTTTCTTTTTGTCCCTCCAAACCTTGGATTTCTTATGGGTTTCAAGGTTGGGGCACTTTGTCTTTATATGACCCGGCATCTTGCGTCCAAAGCAAATAATGTCATTCTTTTTACCACTAACACCTTTGTAGCTAGGTTTCTTGGAAATATTTTATCTCCTTGAATCTCTTGGTGAACAATGTCATTTTCTCATCATCTTCTGAAGACTCAATGTCACGAGAGCATGAGGCTTTCAAGACAATGTTTCTTTTTCCTCTTCCTTCATCCTCATCTCCCTTCTCTTTATTCATCTCATGTGTCATGAGAGATCCCATGAGCTCATCCAAAGATAACTTTAACAAATCTTTGGCTTCTTGAATGGTGGTGATCTCGGGTTCCCAAGCTTTCGGTAAACACCTAAGAATCTTTCTTACCATTTCAACATTAGTATATTTTTTACCAAAATATTTAAGACAATTTATAATATCAGTAAAGCGAGTAAACATAGATGAAATATTTTCATCGGGTTTCATTTTAAATAGATCCAAATTATGAACAAGCATGATAATCTTGTTTTCTTTACTTGATTCGTACCTTCGTGGGCCACTTGAAGTTTGTCCCAAATTTGTTGCACGGTATCACAACCGAAAACATGATTAAATTCATTTGAATCAAGTGCACAATATAACACATTCATAGTTTTAGAATTCATGGACATAAGCTTAAGATCAGCGTCATCAAAATCCTTTTCATCTTTCAACGTACTTCAGTTGTCTTAGGAAATCTAGGACCTCTGGAAATAATTCTCCATAGAACGTAATCAACAGCCTGAATGTAAATTCTCATCTTTGCCTTCCAGTAGTTGTAACAGGTCTCATTAAACAGAGGTGGTTTATTTGTGGATTGACCTTCAGCTAAAAAGGTACTAACAAGGGTTGTCATAGATGGAAAAAATAATCTTCAGCTTTGATACCGAAAAGGGAGGGGTGAATTGGATTTTAATAGAAATTAAAACTTTTAAGAAAAGTTAAGCAATATAACTGAAAGATGTAAACAGTCACAAAGAAAGATATGAATCAAGCAACAAGGAGAGATAGAGTTAGAGAGACGACACCATGTTTTTAGGTGGTTCGGTCAATTCTTCCCTAGCTCCACCCCAAGTCTATTAACATCCTTGGGTTTCATCACTATCCTTCAAATAGTAAATACACCTTAGCTTCCCGGGTGCTAAGGAACCTTTATAAAGCGTTTTTCGAGCTCATACTTTGACTTTCTTCACAAATCCCAAAATCTAAGAGATTTCTTCTACCCACACGAGTAGGACCCAATGTTTACCCAATACTCAAGAGGTTTATAACGAATGGGTACAAAGGGATATCAAAGAATGACTCTCAAAGCCGAATATACAAGTGTAAAGCACAAAAGAGAACCAAGAAGACAAAAATCTCTGTGGAAAGCTGAAGTTTGGTAGGGAAATAACAAGTTTTCTTGGTAGGTGCGGTCTTCTCACTTCTTCAAAGCTCTTTCTCTCTCTAGAAGTTAGGTCGAAGAATAATTGTAAGATGTTCGTGCGGTGACCGTTTTCTCTTTCTTCTTAACTCTTGTATTTAAATCTTCTTTGACCACAACGATCATCAAGGCTAGTAAAAAGAACAGTTGGAAAGGCGCCCATGTCATATGGAAGTGATTTGAAAGTTCTGACAACTTTTCAAATTTTTCATTAAACTCGTGGCATGTGTTGACACATCAAAAAATGAACTGAAGTTGGGCTCTCGGGAGTCAGTGCAATGTGTTGACACCATAAGGCCAATGTGTCGACACTTGTCTAGTTTGGAAATGATGTCTCGGATGTAAGTGCAATATGTTAATACTTTGTCTTCTATGTGTCGACACCATGCTTTCATCTCTCGGGAGTAAGTGCCATGTGTCGACACCATCCCTCAATGTGTTTAACTTATAAGTGATAAAGAGAAAATTAGCAACTTTAAAGCGTCCAAACCATTCCAAGACATATTTAAACACCTACAAGGAAAAATTGATCTTATTAACTTATGTAGTAGTGTTCAAATCTATTTATAAACTTTTAGATAGGAAGTTCAATCCTTTTGAAATACAACTTGGAAATTATGGATCGACAAGATAAATTCTTAAGTCTTCAAAACTTAGAAACTTTTGTTATCATCAAAATCAAATATGATTTGTTTTACAAAAAAAAAAAAAATCTTGGGCTAACAGTTTACCTCCATGGATGCATTTTCTAGGATTATCTCCCTTAATAAAGAAAAAAAATTAATTTATTATCTATCTCTAAAGCATTTGTTTTAGAAATTTTAACCCAATTTGGTACTCTCTTTTTTACAGCATTATATAATCTGATGATGCAAAAGAATACACCTTTAAATATTTTTTCTGTGTTACAACGTGCCCTTGCCTCTTTTTCAACCTAGTGGAGCCGGTACTTTTACTAACCTTTGTCAAATTGGTACTTCCATGTCCTTATATTTTTTCATCCACAAATAAACTAAGTCTAAAAAATAGGCTAAAATTGAGAAGTTACTATAAACATGACGTTTCCTCGGACAGACAGAGAAGTAATGAGTTCAACGAATAATAATCAAGAACAACTCCTTTTTCCACCATTTGCGTGAAGAGCCCCAAAGCCTTATGAAAATCCCCCTTCCTACAAAGAGCATTGACTAAGGGATTATAACTTCCTATATCAAGCATGCATCCCGTTTTAATGCATTACTAACCTTTCCTTGCCTGCAAAACGCGTTGATTAGAGCATTGAAGGTTGGTGCAAGTGGAAAATAACCATGACCAGCCATGTCACTTACCAGCTCAAAAGCTTCACGCACATACCCTTCTTGGCAAAACCCATGAATTAGATAGTCGTAAACGAGAACACTTGGAATTCCCCATTGTCCAAACATCTGATCAAATACTTTCTTCGCCTCCTCAATAGCGCCCTCCGTACAAGAATGTAAAATCCTTAAGCTCCTATCAACAGCTCTAGGGAATAGATTCCCCATCTTGGTCAAAATTATGAGTGCTTCATCCAACTAGCTTTCCCTATACAGACCATATAAGACACTGTTATAAGGGTAATATGACCCCAGATCCCCCACTACTATCATCCATTAGTTCCAAAATCTTAAACCCATCTTTCACGCTTCCTCCTGAACACAAGCCTCTAATTAATGTATCGTAATCTAATCCCTTATGTTTTCATCTCGTCAAACAAATCAAGGGCCAAATCCATAATCAAAGACTCGCAACAACTAGAGATCAAAATGTTATGTGTCTACATTTGGAAGGCAACCCTTCCTCTTTATCTTCAGAAAGCTACACCCAACTCTCACTTTCCATTATTTATAGAAACTCACAAGCTCACCACAACAACACTTGCCCAACCAATCCTCGAATGACCCAACATAGAGAAATCGCGTGATATACCAGCAGACTGATAGAGGACATAATTGTATTTTTATTCTTTATTGCATGATTATACAACGTTATTTCCTTTATAGCATAATTGTAAATGCTCCAGTATACATACACGGAGTTACCTTGCTTTTTTATTTAAATGAGAATGAACGGGATTTTCCTCATGGGTTACGGTGCTCTCTAACAGGGAGTTACCTTGCTTTTTTGCTCGTCATCTGCGTTATTACCACCACCCAAAAATTTTCCAATTTTCTTTCTTATTCTCATTCCTATTCTTGCCGTCATCATCATCCTCTCTCTTGAATCATGGCCTCAAGTTCTAGCAGTTCTTCTTCTACCTCTTCTACAAGGAGTTCCTTTTCTTCCCCAGTGTTGGCTCCTTGTGAAGATCCTAACTCTCATTTTTTCCTTCACCGAGTGATAACGCCAATACAGTGGTGGTCACTCTTGAGCTAATGGGCTCCAACTATCTGTCCTGGAGCAGAGCTTTCACCCTACCCATCTTGGCTCAGATGCAACAATCTCCTTCTCTCTTGGCTTTTGAAGTCGATTTCAAAGGATCTTACATCGACTGTGCTCTACATCAACTCAGCTAAACATGTTTGGGACAAACTCAATCTGCTGGTTCAGGGAACTAAAAAATTATCGCCCACTCCCTTATTTTTCTTCTAGGCGTTGCACTTCCAATGCTTTACAATATGTTGGTATTGTTCAACAGAAAGATTACGTGTTTAAATTTCTTATGGGTCTCCACGATTCTTATTCTGCTATTCAAGGTATTTGTATTGATGAATCTCATTCTATTTTGGATCATGTATTCTCCATGGTTTACAAGAGGTGAGACAAAGGGAAACTAGGAGCCTTATAATGCCCATCTCTGAACCCTCTGCTCTGATCACGTATCACAACCATCATTTTACATCTTTATTGACTAGAACAGAACCTGAGCCATTGTCCACTGACCACATGCTCTCTTCTGTGTCATTCTTCACATCCATTACTTGCACTGTCAACACCTATGTTCAATTACTAAATGGGACAAAGGTGGAAGTCACACGTAGGAACCGTCAAACTTTCACAACACCTGACCCTCACGGATGTTTTATGAGTTCCTTCATTCACTTTCAACTTGATATGTGTCAGCAAGCTCACTCAAGATCCAAACACTTATCTTATTTTCCTTGAAAATTATTATCTTATTCAGGTCCTCTCTTCATGGATGATGATTGTTCTTGCCAGAGTTAAAGTCGGTCTCTAGTTTTTGCTGCAGTCCTTAGATGGCCATCAGTCTATGGATTTATCCTTTCCATCGAGTTCATCAATAATTAACAATGTCTCCGGACTGCAAGATTTTGATCTTTGACACTTTAGATTAGGACATTTGTCTAGCCATATGATGAGTTTGATTCATGCCAATTTTCCTAATGTAAAGGTTGCTCCAAATTTGCAATGTACAATTTGTCATTTGGCAAGACAAAAGAGATCTCCTTTTCCTTCACATACCAAGTCTAGTTCAGATGATTTTGAATTGATCCATTGTGTTATATGAGGTCCTTACTCTCACTCTACAATCAATGGTTTTCATTATTTTCTCACCATCGTCGATGATTATGCTCGGGTTACATGGGTATACTTGATGAAGCATAAATCTGAAACTCAATCATTGTTACAATGCTTCTTTAAACTTGTTCAAACTCAATTCAACACCACGATCAAAACTCTTCGCTTTGACAATGGTGCATAATTTGTTATGACTGAATTCTATAATCAAAATGGTGTTCTACATCAACGATCTTGTGTTGCTGCCCCTCAACAAAATGGAATTGTTGAGCGGAAGCATCAACACCTCCTAAATATGGCACGTTCCCTTCTCTTTCAAGCTTCTTTACCCTTTAAATTTTGGGGGATGCAGTACTTACGGCGACATATCTCATAAACCGCATGCCTACACCCATCTTGGACAATTAAAACCTATATGAGAAGCTTTTTTCTTTACCACCTTATTACTCACATCTTAAAGTCTTTGGTTGTTTGTGCTATGCCGCCACTTTAAAACATAATAGGTCCATGTTTGATCCATGGTCCCGAGAGTGTATCTTTGTTGGGTATAAGGGTGAGTACCTGAATGGATGAAACCGAAATTGCCAATTCTGGTTCCGGTATAGAACCGGAATGGAACCGGAATTTCTAGAAACGGAATCTGAAAATTCCGGTTCCATATTTGGGCCTGAAGCCCTAGTTTTTATTTTGGCCCAAAATGCATTTTTGGTCGAATTTGGGCTCTTTTTTCTATTTGTTCCCCTATTAACAGTAGTTTCATAATACGGTTTGTAAACATTGAAACATATCATTCCATCATCAAGGCATCAAAGGAAAAAAAATACATAATTACATTTGTATCTATAATTACATGAAACAAACTAAGGGATCATGTTTTCTCTCATCATTTAGTGGAAAATATACTACTCGGTTCACATAGTTGGATTCACAATGTAGGTTTTTTCTCTTTCAATTTTTCCTATTCAAGAAGAAACTTGTTATACAAGCAAAATTCAAATGTCAATTGCTGGTCTTTTTCAAGCAAAGTAGCAAAGGCTAATGATTCAGTTTGTTAATTGGTTCACAGAAACCTCAATATATGAAATGATTACTTGGAGAGATTAGGAAGGCAAACAAATTCTCAAAACATCAACGGACATATGTTCCTTAAATAGAAGATTTTTTTTTTCCGACCAAACACATGGGATACAATGATTTTAGGAGCTGAAAAATTCTACTTCCAATTTGATGACGACAAATGTGCATGCTATAATCAGTTCAAAAATAATAGTCAGCAAAGGCAATGGTAAAGGGAGAGTCAAATGCACAAGAAATGGATAAGTTCCAAGTATGTGAAAGGGGAGTAGCTCTAAAGTTATAGCCATGCAAAATTCATTACAATGTTCAGGGAGCAACATATGGACTTGTGGCTAGGAATTTTTTTTAACACAAATCTCTGACAAAAACTACCACCAAAGTTAACACAAGAACAACTCTATCCATAAATCACTTTCACTTGGACATCAAAATATCAGGGACATTTGGCTACAACCTACTTATGCAGTATAATCAAGGGCTGCATTTATTTCAAAATAAAGTACCTATGACTTAGAAACTCACTCTACCTTTGTATCTCGAGATATAATTTTCCACAAATCAAGCTTTCCTTTCCAACAATTCCTCAAACACATTCACCAAATTTTGAGTTCACATATGGTTTAGTTCTTTCAAATGTGTCTCCTTCCGTTGACATCCCTCTTCCCACTTCAAAACCTTCACCCTACACTTCATCACTGGAACATCCAACCACATTTTGGGATCAATCTGATGGCATCACAACTCTACCCACAAATCCTCACATTTAGTCCAACACTTCACCTATTGCACTTAAAAGGTCCACACGGGAGAGACAAACGCCCAAGTATCTCCAACAATATTATTGTCAGTTGGCTAGTACTCTAAAAGACCAGTCCATCTCATCTCTTTATTACTCATTTCCAGATTTGCTTAATCCCTCCTCCTCTTTTTGCTCACGTTCTGAGTCCAGGAAATAGTCTTTAGAAAGTCACATAAGTTATGCCAATCTGTCCACATCTCACAAAGCATATGCCCTTTCCCTTTCACTGTAATAGCCCTGACCGTGAAGACCTCAAATATTGTCTTATAGTAATGAACATAGCTATTTAAACTGAGGTGACAGCCAAATGGGAGGATCGACAAAGCAACAAGATATTAAAGCAAAACACAATTATTACCTTTTATTAATACCGAAGTATTACAAACGAGGACCAACTTTCTATAATGTACATACTACAATAAAAAAGAATGACTACAACGAAAACACTAAGAGAACAGGAGATCTCTAATCCTTGTCATCAGTATCATTCAGGACTGAGATGTTGACATAGTTATCTGAGTTTGGAGTAATCACCTATGGCCTTGCCCTTCTATCAGAACCTCTAGGTCACGTGTGACATAGACATGAAAAGTTAACTCTAGAGTGATAAAGCCATTGTCACGCCCCGTGCTCGTATATACCCCCTAGGCTCTCCTATAGTAATGGAATGCACACAAGCAGAGATTACGACACGAATTACTCCTCTCAAAGCCTGATAACTTGCGTTTAGCGGAAACGTTTTTTTATTTTATTTTATTGGTAAGTCTATTAAGGAAGGAAAATTCATGGATTTATTGAAAAAGAAGATATTCAATTATGCCTACAAAAATTCTGCATTGAATAAGGAAAATAAATTGAAAACACATAAAAGGTTACAAAAGCGTCTTTCCAAAAACACAAAAAACTAGTTAACAAAAGGGTGAGCCTCCTGATGCTCACAAAGTTTATACAACTGAGATGTCTACTAAATAAAATTGTTTGGAATATAATCTGAGTAAAATCAAAGAAAGCAGAACCAATTTGCTCTTCATCACAGTTTCACCTCCTGCTTAACAATAAAAAGGCAACCACCAACAACATAAAATGGGTGAGTCCTACAGACTCAGTAAGGTTGGGGAGGGGACACGACAATCATAAAATAAAGAGCATGTGAAGATATGACAATATGATATTTGAGAAAGTATGCGTGCTTTAATACAATCCATACATATATCAATGCACATGTAATGAGATGATGTGGTACACCTAATTCCCATCCATTCTTTTGGGGTTGAGGTGTTTCCGCCGTCTGCTCTTGTTCTACCCCCCAAAGCTGGGTTGTGCGTCCCTTCTCTCCTCCAGGACTTGTCATGTGCCAACTGCACCATGACCCTTTCATAATTAGGCACTTTGCCCCTTTAGGTTAGGAGCCCAACCTTTTTTTTCAAAGCGGTGGGTTGTACTCTCCCATTTAGTGAAAGGTATTGTCACCCATCATTTACGGAAAACACCTCGGTAAATTCGGTTTCCATCTCCCGATCTTGGTTCACTCAATGATTCAATCAGTGATGCTAAGTCATTTGCATAAATAATACAACATAAAAATCATGATTCATCTTTCATCATATATTCATAGATTCATAATAGTTCTTGTTTGTGTACCCTTTTGGGCCTTTTCTTTCCTTTACCATTCCATGGCCTTTTTGCTCACTTTGAGCTGCATTAGGGCACTTTCGTGACCTCCTTTCATCAATCAATCTCATCTTTACATCTTTCAGTTCATAGATCAAACATGCACAAGCATCTCATAACATGTTGCATAAAACGTATAAAAAATAGGAGATCAAGACTATGGACTTTAAGCATATGATTTCTTCTTTCCATTTTCAAGTGTACTGTTTGGGCTTCCTGATGGATCAGCTTTCCAACTCAAAAGACTCTCTAAGGCCATAAACGGGCTTAAACGTCCATTTGTGGACCTTAACGGGCCGTGTGATTTGGACCCCCTAAACAGGTCAGTTTCGGCTCAAACTTTGGCTTCTCTATCTATTTTTCATGCTCTACACAACCATAAAGTCAGTTTTCCAGTTTGGACCTTTTACATTAATGCTAGTGTGAAATGTTGAAATTGCCCTTGAAACCTCCAGGGGCATTTTCGACCTTTCCAGACCTCTGATTGTCCTGCAATTTTTACTGGAACCTAATTTTCTCCTATCATACAAGTACACAAATTTACAGGCCAAAATGACAATAATTTCATGTGGTTGTTTTGAGAAATGTTGAAACTGCATTTAGAGACATCCAGGGGCATTTTAGACCTTTTCCGACCTCAGATAGACCTTTCCCGAACTCGGCCAGCTCTGTAATTACAGATTTGCCCCTTTCAACCCTGTCTGCCCAACTATTCTTGTAAAAATAACACGTGTAAAATATAATCATACTTATGTCATAAAAAAACTATATCTTAGACATAATAAAACACAATAGGGGTATTACAACCATATTTAATGGCCTTGGTGAATTCACCTAAATAAACCTCAGACATTTGCTAAAGAAAATTTTTAACAAACAATTGTGAGTCCAAATGACTCAATAAAGCTTGCAGTTAGTACAAGAAAATAGTAGATAATATAACAAAATATTGAAGAACACCGTTCAACAATAAGATTTTATAAGAAAGTAAATGAAAAGACTCAGTTCTTAAAATATGATCTTTTCCATTTTTCAATCACCACTCCTCTCACTTAAAATATGTTCTTAACAAACATGGCCTGTATTTTGCGTACGATAGAGTGGCCAGGATGACACAACATGTTGAACACACCCAACATAAAGAGTAAAAAATTGAGCAAATAAAATCTCTATAATCTGCACACATTCTTTAAACTTGTCTAACCTTTGGGGTGATGACTTAACATACTTAATCATATTCGAAACCTTAGCAATTGACTATCAACTTCTTTCAACCCCTCAAACACAATCAAATTCAAAATATGTACACAACATCTCAAGTGTAGGAATTCATGGCCACAAACAATCCCCCTACATCTAGAGTATCTTTTTGCAATTGTCTCCTCTTTAAATGGTTAATAGCAGTGTCATTAGAGGAGACATTATCAACTGTTATTGTAAGGATCTTTTGTATCCCCCAATCATTCATATAGTCTTATATTTTCTTAGCAACACTAGCCCCCTTATGATCTTGCACCTTTATAAAAGACAAAATTATCTTCTCAAGGTACAATTAACATCGATGAAGTGTCCATCATACACATATAATTAAAATTTTGAATCGATGTCCAAGTGTTTGTGGTAAAAGACACTTTATACCCATTCGTTCTAATCAGATGCTTCAACTTATCCTTCTCCTTCAAATATAGTTTCATGCAAAGCCTCATAATTTTTATCCTAGATGGAATTCTAAATCTAGGCCCTATATAATGAATTAAATTCCAAAATCCATATTTTTGAACCACAATAAAAGGCATCTCTTTGAAAATTATCATCTTAGCAATCAAATCTTTAATAGTCTTCTCACAAAACTTACATATCACCCCCATCATCCCAACATCAGACCCCGTTGACTTCTTAGTATTATGAGTCAAGAACATCTATCCAACATCTAACTAACCTCCTTTCTTTCTCTGGAAATATGGACAAATGTTGTGATGTTTTCATAACCCCGATGTCTCATTCTTGTTAGATACTTTGGTGTGGTGCAGCCATACATGAGAAGGATTTGAGTTTTTCCTTTGGTGCGGTGGTGGCCGTCCACTTACATCACCTCCAGTCATTGACCCCACTGTCTCAAAATCCAGAGTCGGAGTGGACCCAACAGCCGGAAACGATACTGAGGGGCGACATAACAGTAGCACTACTACATGTGGCTAAAGGTGACTGTGATTGTGGTGGAGTGTCCATCTGCAAATAAAAATCACCTAAAAATTAACAATCAAAACACTACAAACAACAAAATGTACAAACGTACAAACATCAAAATGAATTCTGGAAAATTAAGATTCAGCAAAGGAATTAAGGAAGCCTTTATATATATATTGCTGAGGATATTATTAGGCTCTTTTGTCTTAGCATCGCTACATCAGTACTAACTATGATAAAAAGTACTATTTGAACAAAATAGGTGGAAATTGAAGAGTAGAGATTTTGAAGGAGACGCTTGTTACAATCATTTCCAGAGAGATGATGTTGAGCAGTACTAATCATTGTTTTCTATTCTAACTATTTTAACAAGCAACCTCTTGAAATTCGGGATAAGTGGAAACACACTATTACTTCTTCGAACTTTTCAAAATTCGGAGTATCCAACTCATTATTGACATCAGTCCTTGCACATTAGTGCCACGTACACAGCTCAATTTCTTTCTCATTCAAATTTTCTCACTAAAATCTTAAAAATACAAAAAAGAGTGTTACACATTAACTAGCTTCCATCTCTGATACAATTCATTAAGATGAAAAATATATACATGCGTTGTTGGTGCAAAATTTTGTTGCATATCTTTATCAAGAGAAAGAAACAAGATTAGAATTACTAGCAGAGTAGTAGAAATCTCAGCGCTATTTTCTTCCCCAAAATTAAATTCCAAACCCTAAAAATCACAAACAAAGGGGTAAAAGTTAAGCAATAATAGATGTCTCAATATTTTCAATAAAAAAATTAAAATCAACAAACACATTGATTTTTAACAACATACGTAAATGAATCTCAAGCCTTGAAAGAGATGTATCATGTGGCAGAGGAGATGAGAGATTGACACGTGAGGGAGGGGAGAAGAGGAGGAAGCTGTGGTCAGTGAAGGGAGGCGTGGTAGTTAGCAAACGTGGTGGTTGGCGAAGGGCTGGGCACTCTCGCATGTGCACAGAAGAGGGAGGGGAGGGAGAGAGAGAGGCACGAGGTGGGGTGGGGTGTGAGTCTTCGGGGAGGGAGGGATCTGTCGAAAGTGAAACTCAAAGAAATGGGGGAGGGTGTGTTTTAACAAAACACTTCATTTTTGTATTTAAAAAAAAACAGTTTGGTACCCGAGAACCTGGTGCCAGGTAACCCAAGAACCAAGAATACCACTGGGTTTTTCACAAAAATAGCAAACCGGTATGGGCACCGGTAAGCCGGGTACCGACAACTCGATACCGGTGCACGTGCCACCGGATTTTTTTGGTGGCACTGAATAGCCCTAGTTGAATGTATCTCATAGGAGGGAGAGCATGTGGAATTTCTTCGGGGATGACATCAATAAATTCATCAAGAAGAGATTGAATAATAGGAGGTGGTTCATTCAATTCTTCATTTTCTTCCATCACCACAAGAGCACAAATTTTACTAACTCCTCGAGATCACATATAGATAGTAAATTATTTCCCTCTCCTTTATAAGGTTTGAGAGATCTCTCCAAACGCAAAGGACCCAAAATGATCCTTACTCCATCTTTGACAAAATCATAAGTATTATTGAAACCATCATGAATAACTCTTCTATCATATTTCCATGGTCTAGCAAGAACTAAATGGCAAGCATCCATAGGCACAACATCACATAATACTTCATCTTTGTAATTCTTGCCAATATAAAATTGAACAAGAGTGCGCTTATTTACCTTCACCTCGTTTCCTTTTCAAAACCACGTAAGCTGGTAAGGTTCAGGATGAGGTTGCGTCTTAAGTTTCAACTTCTTCACCATGTCTTCAGCCACCACATTCTCTCAACTTCATGGACTAAACTCAAACTTCTTCGAACAACAAGTGATTCTCCAACGTCAACATAAATGACATCTTCATCTTCTTTGTCTTCAACATCGTTCTCTGTTGGTTCTTCTTCATCGCCTTCATCCATCTATTCTTCTTCAATAAGAGTCACCACTTTGCGATTTAGACAAACAAAAGCAATATGACCAAATATTTGGCATTTGAAACACTTTTGAGCATTAGGATTTTGGTGACTAGAACTCGGTCCTCCTTCATTCTTCGGGAGTTGAGGGAATGTATTTTCTGTTGCTGAAAATTGTGGTGATGAAACCTTAGGGACTAACGACCTCCCTCGATTGGAATGATCATCCTTTACTCCAAATCGTGGCTTACTTCCATGAGACTCCTTTTGTTGCTTCTCCACCTTCACCCGTGAAATTGGAGACAAGAAATCATTATTGAAGTGACTCGTGGCATGACGATTAATAGTTTATCGTGAAGCTTTTTGATACCGGGGTTAACCGGGACAAAGTGTGGGACACCTTGTGATCACCCCGGGATGGTTGAAATAAGACAAATGGGCACCTCGGGATAGTTATGGGGACCTAGGGATATTTGTGGGAAGGTCGAAAAAGTGTATGGGTATCTCGGGAACACTCTAACTCACACACTTGGATAGATAAACTCACCACCTAAGTATAACACAAAGGGATATAGAAATCACCACCCAATGTAATTCAATACGGGATACAGAGCGAGAGCTCGTCACCTATCGAAATCCACCAAATGATAACAGTTGAACTCGCCACCTATCGAAATCCACCGAATTATAAGATTTTGTAGAAGAAATCCTTATTCAAAGTAGCCTAAGGCTCAAGTTGTATAAACATTCAAATATGTTCTATTCCACTGCTAGAGAGGGATTTAAATAGTAAAGCTTTGAACAACCCTCCAAGCATGTGTAAATGAGAAATACATCTCCCAAAATATTAATTGAGACTTAGGAAACATAAAAGACTCTTAGGAAAATGAAAAAAAACACTTTGAAAATCCAAAAGAACAAGCTAAAAAAAGCAAACTAGTCCAAAAATAGCAAACTCTGAATTAGCTGCCAGCCTGACCACCTTGGAATAATTTAACCATAACTTCGTCTAGAAAACTCCAAATTGTACGTCGTTTAATGGGTTTGAAACTAGACTTGTAGAGATTTCCAACAGGTCAAACTTAAACACATAACCTTCATAAATCATTCCATACATTAATTTTAATCTCGACCTTTTTATGCTGACCACACCTGTCACTTTTTAAAAGTTTCATGCCAAGCTAATTCCAAGGCAGATTATTTGATAAAGTGGGCTGCCTATAAACGATTTTTTATTTTGATTCCTTTTCATATTATTCCTGTTTTCTTGTCGAGAGAAAATTTTAAGGGTTGGATTCTCTGCTTTTTTTTATTGAAAGCTGGTTGCTTAGAAGAAAAAAAAGACGGGAAAGTGCAAGTCCAAGATGCTGGCGGATAAAAGTTCACTGTAGCAAATCATGTGAGGCCTAGGAAATGGGCAACCCACAACCAATCGAGCAGCCAATTGGGCATCTCCAATGAATATACCTTTTGTTCTACAAAGGAAAGTAAAGAGAAAACATATTCTTATTCCAGCAATTACAAAGATTATAACTCATGTAGGCCAGGCTGAGTGGGAAGTTCACTGATCGGGACTCTTTTTAGCAAGTTCTAATGACGTAGGAAAGTTTATCAGATACGGCCAGAGCAAGCCAAGCGAGGTTGAAGACGAACCGGGAGTCCTTTCTCTGGAGTCGGCATCATATCACCAACAATCTTCTCTTTTGGATGGACCACCTCCCATTTAAACCTCTTGACCACGTTGTGCACAAATGTGAGTATCGCTAGCCGAGCGTATTCTTTCCCTGGGCACATGCGAGGTCCACCTCCGAATGGAACAAATGTGAAAGGTGGAAAAACATTTGCGTCATCGTACCTTGAAGGGTCAAACTTCTCTGGTTCCGGGAAGAAGTCTGTGTTCTTGTTTGTTGTGCACACAGTCCAATACACCTGCAGCCAAAACGAAAAGTATGAAAGAAGTCAATCCCAGGCCTTGAATCACATGGTGCTAACAATTTTCTTAGTTGTTTGAACAGTATTCTAGTATGACTTACCTTCCACCCTTTTGGAATGGTATAGCCGGCGTAGGTGAAATCAGTCAGTGCCTCTCTGAAAGTCCCCTGGAGTGGTGGTGTGAGCCTCATCACTTCATAGAGCACGTTCCAGGAATACTTCATTTTCTGTACGTCATCCCAGTCCAACAATTCTCCAGGCTTCTTTGCTTCTGAAACCTCCGATTGCTCTGATTTCCAGAGAAGAGAGAATCCATTAGCCAATCTATAAATATGATGCTCAAAAACAAAGAGGCTTACTTAGGAAAAGAAAAAGATGGAAGTAATTGGTACCAGCTAGGATCTTCTCGTAGATTTCGGGTCTCTCTCCAACATATTTCATGAAGAAAGTCATGGCAGTAGCCACTGTGCTATACCCTGCAACAAGCAAACCCATAATCTTGTCCGCAATTTCAGCCTCTGGCATGTATTTCCCAGAGGGGTCAGTAACCACAATCATGTGCGACAGTATGTCTTGCATAGGTGCTCCAGTTGCCATAGCAGCCTTCTTCTCCTGGATAATTGTCCTTAGCTCCTTGCGGATTGCCGCTGCTGCTTTGTTCGCTCTATGAAATACGGTTCCCGGGAGATTCACAGTAATGGAGTGCATCCCCAGTGTGATGTCGTCAAAGTGGTTAACAAGCGCAGAAATTCGTTCTGGGTCATCTATGCCCAAGAAAAATCTGCAAGCAAGGGTCAAAGTGAGGGTCTTCGCAAGAGGAAAGGCCTTGACCACATCTTTGCCCTCCCAGTGAGTTTGCATCTGTTGCTGTGTGATGGAGTCCATTTTTCCCAAATACCGCACCAGTGCTTCGGGTTTCAAAAACCCGGGAGAGCGTAAGACTTTGGACTCAGCTTCCCGTGATAGCTGGACCGGAGCAGTGGCCTGGTAAGACCGGAAGAGCTTTTGCATTGAATGAGGACGGAACGCGGTGAAGAGCTTTTGCTCGTTGGAGAAGAGGAACTTGTGTCCATTGGGACCGCATATGACTGCGGTTTCCTCACCAAGAATCTTTGTCTTGAATATGTCAGGGGAGTACTTGCTCATCCTATCGAAGACAAACTTCTCTGGCTTCCCGAACAGGAACTCGAGTGTTTCGCCCATGATAGGCCATCCCATGCTCCCTGGTGGTAGATTTTTGGGACCATTTGTGGACGGCGCTCGGCGTCTGAAAGCAAAGATACTAAGAGCAAGGACGACAGGGACCAAAGACAGGAAGAGGAGGAAGCCCGCCATGGTTGATACTTATAGATAGATATGGGAGAGTGAGTTTGCCAGGATTGAGCAAACTTGGATTTATATAGGGGATAGATGTTGCTGGTTGCAGCTGGTCAAATTATCGATTAATTGTACAGTGGCCAACGCCGTGTTTCTCACATTTTTAAGGCGTTCATATTTGAATCACGACCTGCTGAAACTTTTGAAGGACTCGAGGAATCATTTTTTATATTAATAGTTTGAGTCTTCAGATTTTCATCTTCCATGAAAGATCCCATATACTGGACCCAACGAAACGTGCCAAAGGGGTTGCTATAGCTTGGGTCACACCTAGATAGAAATTAGCCTAACACCTGATCGATTTCCTTTCTTACGTACACCCTCTTTCCTTGAAAAAAGACTTTGTCCCGACCTTATTATTACCATAGATCAGGGCATTTTTTGCATATCAAAATTATAAAAAAAAAATTGGGAATGTTATAAAAATTGAAGTAAATTAGAGTTTTATTGAATTTTGAGAAAAAAAGTGAAAATAAAATTTTATATAAATTAGTCAAAAAAATAAGAAGACAAATTATTTGAGTGAACCTTTTCCAACCAAAGCAAAATAGAAAAAAAAAAACATGATCAACCAGGAGTAGACTATTGACAACAAATATGGCATTGCGAACAGGGTTCCCCCAGTTTGGTGAACTCTCCTGCTTATAGACTTAAAAATATCATTTACTTCCAAAGCTCGTTTTCAAGAGTCAAATGGATTAATATCCCAAATTTTAGTTTGATAGAAAAAGATTGATTAAGATTTTTTTATAATTTTTTATCTGAATTGCACGGTATAATCTGGAGAGAGATACAACAAGTATATCTTATACAATTTAATACAGTACATATAAAGTCAAGTAATATAAATTTACCTTAAGTTCTGTAGTTATGTCAATTTCTTAGGAAATTTTCTATAAAAAGTTAAAAGAAACTTATCTAAAAAAATAATAATTAGGTATTAGTGTTGGTAAGGGGTGGATATCATCATTGCAAGCAGAAACGCAAACCGCGACAAGACATTGAGGGGTACCCTTTTATTTTCAAGTTACGAAATTTCTATAAAGAATTAAAGAGAATCTTATTCTAAAGAAAATAATAATTAAATGTTGGTGTTGGTAAGGGGTGGATATCATCATTGCAAGCAGAAACTCAAACCGCGACAAGACATTGAGAGTACCCTTTTATTTTCCAATAAGAGAATGATGTTAGGGAGTAGTATTGGCGGACTTTTGTGGAATTAGGCGCAACAGCCACTGGGTTGATCCCAATTATTCTAATTAAACACAGTTAATGACCAAATTAAATATTATAATCAATAGAATACCCTTTTGTTGACTTCAAAAAAACAGAGAAATTTCTTCCATGTGTGCTACGCGACGCGTGGCAGATCCTTGATCTCCAACACTGAACTATGAAGTTATGATTTATATTTTATGGTCCATTTTTTATCATTGCCTGTGAGGTTAGGATGCAGACAATCAGAAAATCTGAAAAAAAAAAGTGTGTAAGCACGGTTGTCGGCCATAAATTGAGCCCAGCCATTTGTGAATTGCATGATTCGTATGCATCTGGGATAAGTTCTGTTTTTTTTCCACCTTTACATACGGCTAATGTTTAGGCACGCACACAAGGAAAATTTGGAAAGCGAGTGATCTGAACAGGAAGCGAAGAAGAAGAAATAGAAGAAGGCGTGCTGCGGTGTGCTGTGTGGGCCAATTTTCCTACCACCAGCGAAAGCGAAAGCGGAAGTCTTTGGGTCGTGTAAGCTGTAGCTGTATGGGAATTGGGAAGGACGCCGATGACTTTCTTGGTTAACACCATTCCAATTTAGACCAAATGATTAGGACCATAAAATTGAAGATCTTTCTTTCTCGCTTCGAGATTTATTCAAGGTATAGACGGTTTGGACAATTTATTGGATTCATCGGAGACTCAATCTTCAAACTTACTTGTTTGCTCACTGAACATTCTCTTTGGACTGTCTGATTTTATAGATTGTGCTTGTATTTCTTCTTATATTATGTATTGTGACTCTGATTCTGGTTTGGTTTAATTTTTAATCAAAATGTTGGTTTATGAAAAATAAAAAAAATTAGGACCATAAAATATGTAGGAAAAAACATTTTAGAGAAAATGTCCACGGTCGTTACTCGGACTGAAATGTGTTCTACTGTGATTACCACAAGATGTTTGTGTTAGGGCGTTGATTCTTTTCAGGAAAACTTAGACTTTAATCTCAAAAAAAAAAAATTCACCACCCTTCAAATAATTTCAATTCTAAAAACCGTATATTGACTCTGACCATCAAAAGACAGTATTCTTAGAAAAAACGTCTTTAAGGTGATCTTACTATTATCAAAGAACAACAACGATGGATTCAGATATGTATTTATTGTATGAAATATTTGTAAAGAATATAATGACTCGACCATCTTATTGATGAAATATTCAATCTAGTTATTTAAGTATAAAAACTAATGGTCCTGTTGTATAAAATAAATGTAGTACAATGTACGTATTATAATATATAATAAATATATTTGTTTGGAATATTAAAGATTTGAAAGATGGAGATGGAAAGCGGGTAGGCAGCATATATTATTTCATAAAACCCAATTTTTGACTTGGTGTGAACCGATGGAAAAAGGAATCGAGGACAAAATATTGAATTTATTTCACATATTTAAAAAACAACTACTACTCCACACACACACACCCACCAACCATCGTAAGTAAGCGGCAGTTGCGTGCTGCATGCTTACTCATGTTCCGGCGTGATTTTGCTTGGGCGTGTTAGATGCATGCATTTTGCTTGGTTTTTCTCTCTTATTAATGTCTCCTCCTCCATTATTGAGTTGATAATTGTGAAATCAAATGATGCTAATTGAGATTTCCGAAGCACTACTACATAGATGTAATTTCAACCGAAGACCGACTTTTAGCAAGTGATTGAGAAGTAAACTCCGTTAGATTATTTCGATCAAGAAGTCAGTTTCAACTAGAAGCTTATGATATGCACATTTGTCAAACAATATTATCTGATATACATTTTTTTGAAAAACATGTAAAATGATCGAAATATCTGTCTAAGATGATTTTTTAAAAATAAATTTAAAATAAATAAATTATTAAAATAGAGTTTCGATTCTTTTAATTAAAAAATAATAATTTTTAATTTCTATGAATAATAATTTTATCTTGAAAAGTCATTTTGATCCTTTGTTATTATTTGCGAACTTTAAAACCTGATTTGGACGGAGCATATATAGAAGAATTTTAAAAATTAAAGTATGTAAATAGCTATTTTATTTTTGAAGATATCGTTGGTTCCACTTCGTGTTGAAGATATGTATATTCACATACGTAAAGAACGTGGAGTTGTGAAACTTTGACTATTCACAAGGATTTTGTAATTTTGCCTGATCAAACATTGACTTGATGCAAATTGTTTGCTTCGACAACCGCTTTTGGAAAGAAACCTACTGAAAAGGGATTGAGGGTCAACATTGGCGAGCTCGAAATTAAGCATTTCGGATATCAAGAACTTCTTGTCAACTTTTAATGTGTAGGTATGATTTTCCGCAGAGAAAATAGAACAAAAAAAGATCAAATTAGTCAATGCCAGTATATATATATATATATGCTTCGGAGCTGCAGCCATGACCCACCTTGGTCCGTGCTTTCCAAGTAGGATGTTGTCTACTTTTTGCCGTCCTCTTTTGATCTTCTTTTTTAACATCTCTTTTAGGATCGTCTATATTTTTATGTTCTTTCCTCTTCTTTTGAGAGTCCTCTTGATTTCTCTCAACACTTTCTTCACTTACATTTTCCAACATGACCGGCTTCTAAGGAAATTATTATGGCATGTTTGAGGTAGATTGAAGTTTTATTATATCTTGTAAAAAAACTAGTGAACATTTTGAAATATATTTGGATGGTCAAAATTTATTTTCCTAAAATTGTTTTGGAAAGTAATGTATATTCTATTGAAATTTATGAAAAAATTATTGAAATTTATAAAAAAAAATTGTTGAACACTATAAAAAAGGGCCTTTAACAGCGGCCAGAGGTAAAAAAAACCGCTGCTATATGACCGTCGCTGTAGGCTACAACGGCGATTTTTACGACCACTGGTGAAGACTGCTGGTCTATAGCTGCGGTCGCGATCGCCACTATAGACCCGAATGCAATTCTGCCTCGTTTTTGGCACGTTTCGTGAAACGCTGGTACAGACCTTTAGCAATATTTTTTGTGATCGCCGCTAAAGTTCTGTGCCAGCGGGTTTTTTTTAGTATTTGGTATGTGCCGATATTTTTAAAACATCACTAATTTTTTTCTATACATGTGTTTTTAATCGGTAATACAAATTTATTTTAATAACCATAATTCAATGGATGTAAAATCTTAAAGAACAAAGATAATAAAACAAAAAGATACTTCATTATTGATTAATAATGTTTTACAACAAATACAAAAATCTCTACAAGTAATCTAAAAAGTAACAAGTTTCTAATAAAAAATAACAATAAGAAAGAACCAACAAAAATATTCCAACATAATAAGCAAGGACCAATTAAAATCTTCCTCCTTTTACACATCAATTGGTGTGCTATTGCAGGCAACCAAATTAATAAATTCTATACTCTTCAAAAAACTACATGTACTGGTGCGAGTAAGGATCGATCCCACAAAGAGTATCTAGCCTAGTTTTATGCTACGTGAACAAGGATGGGGGGATTTGAGTATGACGAAAATAATTTTAAGAAAAACAATTTATAAAAAATTCAAATTAAAATATCGGAATCAATTAAAAGAACAAACTTTGGTCTAAGTCAACATCCACCATCGGAATTGTACAACCGATCATCGATGCAAGCATATATCAATTCACACTTTGAATATTCATCGTTGGAACTATTTCTTATCTCTCCTTAGTCACGGTTAAATAGAAAACAAACGATCTAATCAACCCTAACTACTAAACAATCCAAGACGAGCGCTTAAGGTTTAATCGAGTAGCAGCCATAAGAATTAGAAAGATTGAGGATGCTAAACAACATAAGCACAAACGGTTGCATTTAATTTAGTCGGTCGTTCTTCCTAAGATCTAATGATTTCTGACGCAGCAAATCATTAAATCTTTGTTGTTTCATGAATTAGAGGGATCAAACAACTACGGATTTGATATCTAACCTAGTAATAGATTGCAACAAATAATAAACTAGTAGGTCTCTTAGTTATTAAACGCGACAATCATAAAAATAGGCACATAAGAACATCTGATACTCAAAGCATAAATTGAACAATGAAAACAAATTAGATCTCACAGTTGTAATGATTCCGAGGCTTTCGTTTCCCTTCGACCAAGTATAAAAGTTTAGTCACGCAGGGCCATGATGAAAAATCGAAGGAGAAGTTAGAAGAGAGGGGAGAGAGAGAGAGAGGCGGCTGGTTCAGAAGTTTGATGTTTCTCTTACACGTTCATTCCCCCAATTTCTCCAATATATTCTAAAACTATAACAATCCAAATCTGACTATTTAAGGAAAATATTAAAAATAAAATAGAGACCTAATAAACTAAGAAAATGGCGTCTTCCTCTGGACTTTTTGTGCACCAGGTCTAGAAACTTCCCAAAATTAATAGGTTAGATCCGCATATCAAGATTGCAATCTATGGAATGTTCCAGAACGTCAACAGTGCAGGTGATGTAGATCGTTTTCTTGGCGTTCCATCATGCAGCCAGTATCTCTTAAAACTCAAAACAGGGAAGTTGTAGATCGTTTTCTTGGTGTTCCATAGCATCTTGAATCAATGCAAGCAGAGCTTGGATGAGAGAGTTATATACGCACCGATTACGAATTGATGTCGAAATTGTCCAAAATCGCACAATTAACTTTGTTTTGCACTTAATGGCTCCATTTGTTTCATAAATCAAAACATAAGATTAATGAGTACATTTAGGCACCAAATAAGTATAAAAGACTGAACATTATGGGAGAAAAATATGACATTTTGCATTCTCATCATCAACATCCTCTTGAATTCCTGTAATTGAAAACAAATATCACCTGAGAAATAGAAATAAACAAAAGATTTATGTAAACAAATTACCTACTTGTATATAATGACCTAACATCATGATATTACCTGTTTCACTTGGTCATAACTTGCTAGTTTAGCAACATTTACAATAGCATTTCGTGCTACGTTTGGACGAAGCCCCGTCCAAAGGGCCCCTAATCCTTCCTATTTTCAGAACATATTATATTCAGATCCTGAAACTGAAATAGCCCTAGAATAACAAGTAAACTGACCTGCCTCACTATGGTGAGATAAGCATCCAAAGCTCCAGAATAACGCCTAGGAAGTCATGCCGGTATTTTTCCTTCAGCTTGAAGTCGAACTTTAACAAGATCAGTTGGATTGGCCACTACAATTGCTAGAGCACCTGTCAAGTCAAGATAGAATAAGCTTCCCTAATTTAAAACTCCAAACAAGAGTTAGAGTGAAATGCAGAAGCTTAGCAAATAAGGAAGCAAGGTGTGTTTTGTGTTGGGCACAAGAAGTCAATGTTGATTCAATACAATTTCAAACAGCAAGCAGGGCAGTCACCAAACATACTCACCTATCAGATTAGTGGCAAGTATTTTGTGGGTTAAAGGAATATCTCGATTGAATTCATTGCCAACAAGAAATGTTTTCACCTGTCCAATGTGAAATTTATGAATACATATTTCCAAAACATGCCACCAAGAAATCATGAAGCATTAATCTTAATTCTTTAGGCACAAAGGCTGCTACATGCCCTTAAAATACATATATTACCGTCTCAAACATTTTTCGACCATTCACAATATCATGCTTAGAATTTTTCAAAATTTGATGCATGCTAGCATGACCTAGTCTTCTATGTCATAGCCAACTATCATTTACATTGACCACAAGACAATTTTCGACACAAACATTTTGATCAATGTCAATCTTGTACACATTTGAATTCCTATGGCCAATGAACAATAATTCACCATCAATAACATTTTCAATAAGGCATCAAGAAGATTCAAACACAACTCTATAACCTTTATCACAAAGTTGACTAATACTAAGCAAGTTATGCTTCAATTTGTCAACTAATAACACATTTTCAATAAGTGGAAGGGTATTACCGCCAATATTACCTATACCAATTATTTTTCCTTTGGAGTTGTCTCCAAATGTTATATTTCCACCTTTGATGGTTGATAGACTTGAGAATCTTGATGGGTCACCGGTCATGTGTCTTGAACATCCACTATCTAAGAACCAACTATTGCATTTCTTCTTTCTTGAATCATACAAAACAAATTCAAGATGAAGCTTTTGGTACCCAAACCTTTTTGGGTCCTTTTGAGTTAGCTATGTTTCCCTTTGGAACTCATACCTTTCTAAGAGCTTTGCACCCAAATTTCTTAAGTGGACAATCAAATATTAAATGTCCATTCTTGTTGCAAAAGTTGCAAAAGTGAAAAGATTCATTTGAAGATTTAGCTTTGACAGAGAAATTTTTGAAATACTTTTCATTTTGATAAGGCTTGTAGCCTAATCCACTTTTGTCAAAGACACATCTTTGACTATTAAGAATGTTTTCCAAAGCTTTGCTTCCTTGAGTGAACTTTTCAAGAATGGTGTTTTGACGAGTAACCTTATCTTTGAAAGCTTGGTTCTCAATTTCCAAGGTTGAAACTTTTAGTTTCAATTCCTCATTCTCTAGCTTCAAAGTTCCTTCTTCATCCTTTAAGGAATCAAGGTCACTTGTAGCTAGTGAATACTTCTTTTTTAAAACATTGTATTTGAGTTTGAGCTTTTCAAATGTAGTGTATAACTCATCAAAAGCATTTTCTAATTAATCATATGAAGGTTTTGAATTTTCAAGATCCGATAGATATACCTCATCATCTTCTAGTGCCACGAAGCACATGTGTGCGAATTCTCCCTCATCTTCTTCGGAGGAGGAGCTTGAATCGCTATCTTCCCAAGTTGCTTTCATAGCTTTCTTTTTGTATTTGAGTAAGGGGCAATCCGCCTTAATGTGACCGGGTTTCTTGCACTTGTAGCAAGTGATGTGGTCCTTCTTGTTGTCCACCTTTAAAGTATTCCTTCTTTGGCTCTTCTCTCTTGAAATCTTTAAAGTTCTTCCTTGATTGCTTTCTCTTGAGGAAGTTTCTAAAGTTGCTAGTCTTGAGTGCTATATCCTCGTCTCCACTTTCATCATCATCTTCTTCAACCTCAACAACGGAGGATTTCAAAGCTATACTCCTGCTCTTTGGACTTTCTTCTTCATGACCCTTCATGGTGATTTCATGAGTTATGAGAGATCTAACAAGCTCTTCCAAAGGCAATTTGGTGAGGTCCTTTGCTTCTTGAATAGCGGTGACTTTGGCTTCCCAAGTCTTTGGTAGAGACCTAAGAATTTTCCTCACCAAATCGGAGTTAGTGTACACTTTTCCAAGAGCATTCAAACCATTTATGATATTCGTAAATCTAGTAAGCATGTCACTAATGTTTTCCTCCGGTTTCATTTTGAACAATTCATAGTTATGAACTAGCATGCTTATCTTAGATTCTTTTACTTGGTTTGTACCTTCATGCGTGATTTCTAGAGTATGCCAAATTTCCTTTGCGCTATCACAAGTAGATATTTTATTGAATTCATTTCTATCTAATGCACAATAAAGAATGTTCATGGCTTTAGCATTTATGAAAATTTTCTTTTTGTCATCATCGGTATACTCACTGGCGGACTTAGGGACAATTGTCTCATCTAAGGATTTCATAGGATAATGTGGTCCATTTAGAACACAAAGCCATAGATCATAATCAATGGATTGAAAATAGATTTTCATTCTTGCTTTCCAATAGGTGTAATCCCTTCCATTGAACGAAGGAGGTCTAGATGTTGAGAGTCCTTCAACATGTGAGTTGTTGCTTGAAGTTGCCATTCTAACTCAAGATTTTTAAATCTTGCTAAAGTGAGTACCAAACACTGATACAAATTGATATTCCTAGGATTAAGGCAACCCAAGAGGGGGGTGAATTGGGTTTCTAAACTATTTTCGAAAATTACCCCAAAGAATGTGTTTGTTAGCTACAAGTCTCACAAATGAGATAGATTGCAAAAAAGAGTTAAACACAAGGGAAAAATTTAAAGCAATAAACTAGCAGCACAAATAAAGGAGTTAAGGGAAGAGAAGCAAACACAATCTTTTAGATGGTTCGGCAAGCCCGCCTACGTCCACCCCTCAAGCTCATTTACCGAGCCTTGAGGTTTCTTCACTATTCTCCCTTCAACCAAGGAAAAAGTTTCCTTACACTTGAGCATGGGAAAACCCTCTTCAAGCCTCAAGAACGAGTTTGAGAACAAACCTCTCCAAACTCCTTTCGATGAACAAACCTCACCGAAAGGATACAAGAGAATCACTCTCTTAGTAATGTGTATGGTTGAACAAAATTTCCTCTAAAACTCCCATGATGGAGTAGATATTACAATGAGAAAAACTAGCTCTTAGGCTTCACACAATAACAGGGATGTGAAAATGAAGAATATGTGTGAATGATGTTTGAATAAAGATTGGAAGATTTTTTTATCACTCTAAGCCTTTGTAAATGATTATGGACGATTGAGTTATATTTCAAAGGCGTGGGAATGACTTTATATAGACCTCATGAGAAAAATAGCCGTTAGAGTGATCTGTTAAAACGAGCCGGTCGACCGCTACATGAACCGGTCGACCGCTTCAAGTTACCGTTACACAACGGTCATTTTGTCAGAAGCTTAACGACTCTTTAATAAATGCAACCGGTCGACTGCTACATCAAGCGGTCGTAGGGTCCGGTCGACCGCTTCATTGAGCCGGTGGACCTCCTCAACTTAAGCATGATCCGGTTGATTTAAAGACTCGATTTTGACCGACTTAAAATACCCAATTTTAAAGTCTAACTTCTCACAAGTATATAAAAAGGTTTGAGAGTATATTTGGGATATTTTGAGGCCATTAAAAAGGTTTTAATCTTTCAACAAACGTTAAAAAGGTTTATGCAAGTTTTGAAGACTTATGTATGTGTGTGATTGAAATCCTTGTTAAAGATGAAGTCTTAGAGTTTCAAAGATTACCCTAGTATCTTGAGTCTTTTCTTTAAGAACACTTCCATTGAAGGTGACGTTGCTTGATCATTTCGTGCTCATTTTGGATCCGCTTGCTTCACATCTCAATTACTTCTATTGTTATAATCAAAACATTGATTATGACTAAAAAGCCAACAATATCATCTCCTCCTACACTATTGTGAATCTCTTTAACCTTTGTTTTGAGTCTGGGATCTCATCCCCACCATCATGAAGCATGGAATTGGATACATTTTTACAGGAAGTAGCAATTAGTTTTGGCACCTTTATTCGAGGAAGTGGATATTGCAGCGATTCCCAGCGAATATCTCAGTGCATTCACTCCAGTGCTCACCCTCTTACTGCGAGATTTTACTTGGAGCAGTTGACTCAATGCACTTCATATGGTGAAGAGCCTCCAATAACGTCTTCATGGTAGCCTGTTCCTCAAATAGCCAACAAATTATGGGATCAAACCCATCCAGGGACTCTGTTTCCCCGGTCTTATCTTTTTAATTTGCACTAAAATATATGCTTTAGAGTGTTTGTTCAAGCCCTCACCCCTGATAGCTTTGAGTACTTCCTTAATGATTTTCAGATTTTTACACAGTAAGATACATTAAATTCATTCAAAATGCAGAATAAGTTTAGGTGAATGCATATCTGTACCAATGGCGGAACCAGGATTAATCTTCAAGGGTGTCAAACTTTAAAGGCGAAATAACAAAAAAAAATTCCTTCATAATACAAAAATTGTCTTAGAATTACAATAACGAAAGTTAAAGACGAAAAACATTAAAAATATTAAAATACATGTATCATATTATGTACTGCTACTGAGAGGTGACAATTGGATCCTACGCATCTGCATTTTCTGAAAATGTTGCAAAATGGTTTCATTCTCAATAGTTTTAAAAATTTCCTGCTCGATGTATATCATCATACAATCATTCATTCAATCATCTCTCATTCTATTACACAAATCACTCTTGATGATCTTCATCGCAGAAAATACCCTCTCAACGGTTGCGGTCGCAACTGGTAAGACCTATGCCAACTCAATAAGTCGATAAACCAAAGGAAATACAATATTCTTTCCAGTCTCAACCATTTTCAATGCAAGACCTCCAATATCTCGAAGCCCAGAAAAATCATCAACTCCTCTAAAATCTCTAATGTAGGTGTTAAGTTGAGTTTTAAGCAACACACGATCATCCACTGTGAAATCTTCTGGATAATACTCAGCAAAACGACATAACTTAGCATGATAAAATGTTGTTAATGAATTTCTTGGGTTAAGATATGCTATGCAAAGAAGTAATTCTGTATTTGCTTCTGTGAACCGGTTATCCATCTCTTGAATGATCAAATCAAGAACTTGACAAAAAACGTCCACACGAAAATGATGGAAATAAGTAATAGATTGTCCTCCACGTCTCGAACGATTGCGAGTTGGTATAACTTCTTCCATATTGGGCATACTAATAGAGTTATCGACACAAAAAGTCTTGACTTCGTCCAAAAATCCATCCCATTCCTTCTCCCTCAATTCCTGCAACTGTTCCTTCACAACTTTAACCAAACTCATAGCATTAATAATGTCTTAATCCTTACATTGTAGGGCTTGTGACAATTCGTTTGTAATTCACATTATATTCTTCAATAAATGCATAGTGAATACAAACTCAAAACTTTTCATCTTATCAATCAAACCCATAGCCATAGATCTTTGGTCTGAGAGAGTACCTTCTGCTTTTATGTGTTCAAGCACTTCCAACACTGATGACCACATAGTGAAGAGACAGATTATTGTAAGGTGGTATGAACCCCAACGAGTGTCACCTACAATATTATGAGAAATTGGAATTATAAAACTATAAACAAAGGAAAAAAAATTGAATGCTCTAAAGGATTGTAATGAGATATAGTAATTACCTAGTCGTGTGAGACTGGTTTCTTGATTTTTACCTCTTCCACTACAAATCTCTCCCTTATCCAACCGATCCACTATATTCTCATAATGAATTTGCCGAAGAGCATCTTGCCTTTAACAAGAAGCTCCAACCGTACTCACAATCGAAGAAGTGTAATTGAAAAATTCACCAACTTGTAAGTTATTTTTTGTAGTACCCACAATAACCAATTGAAGTTGGTGAGCAAAACAATGTATATATGTAGCATAAGGATTGTCCCACAAAATAAGTGACTTCAACCCATTGAACTCGTCTCACATATTTGATGCCCCATCATACCCTTGACCTCTCAATCTGGATATTGACAACTCATGTCTTGCAAACAATTTATCTATAGCTTATTTCAAAGATTCAGAGCAAGTATCAGAAACATGTTCCACACCAAGAAACCTTTCAATCACCTGTCCCTGTTCGTTCACAAATCTCAAAACCACTGCCATTTGCTCCTTCACTGAATTATCTCTAGACTCATCAACCATAATAGAAAAAAATTTGTCCCCAATTTCTTTAAGGATGACACATCTGGTCTCAGCTGCACAAGCATTCACCATTTCCTTCTGCACCTTTGGAGAAGTCATTTGGTTGTTTCCAGGAGCATTAGTCTTAAGTGTCCTAGCAACTTTTTCATCACGTTGGCAAAATACTTCCAAAAGCTCAAGAAAGTTGCCCTTCCTTATTGAACGCTCGGACTCGTCATGATCACGAAAAGTTAATCCTTGCCCCAAAAGATAATGAATGGCATCTAATACCGCGGTCAAACGAATGCGATAAACATTCTCTTGACCATGCCCATGTGCGGATAATATATGCGATACACTTTGTCGCTAATTTATAAATGCATCACATAGTCTTCTAGCTTTATTGTGAGCATAATCATGTGCACCAACATGTTCACCAAAAACCTCAAATGCCTTTTTCCAGTTACTAAATCCCTTAGATGTAAACTTATCTCCCCGGAGTGTCCTCTAGGTCGCCTAAACAGATAACACCACAAGCAATACGCCTCATCTTTTGATATACTATATTCTAACCACTCAAAATCTTTGAACCAAGTCTCCCTAAAACCACTCATTTCTTGCCCGTATTGCCTCTTGGGAAAATCATGGCCACGTGGTTGAAAAAGACCTTTGATCAAGTACTCCCTACGAACTTGATCCATAATTCCAAAATCATTCGGATTAAAATCAATGCGAGGTTTTTTTGAACTAGTTGTGGTTTCAGAATTGGCAGCCACGTCAGAAGTATTAGATGCCTCCACGCTTTGTGTTTTTTTTTGTGAAATATCTTTCCATTATCTAAACAAAACAAAACATATTCAAAAATATATCAACTCATAATTTCCAAATAAGTCCTAACAAATTCAATTATTCAAATATTCAATCATTTCAAAAATTCAAATATTCTCATAATATCTTGTATCTCTAATTTTAACCATATAGTTAGTAACAACAAGACTTTGCACTGCTTGGGAGATACGAGTAAGGTTTGCATCCCTGATCCATACACAATAGCAGATGCACACAGCTTGCTTGTCCACACAATCGCCACACAGTTTCTAGCTAATGAAAGAGGATTGATTAACCAAAGAACAACAGACCACAATAGAACTTCTAGGATAATTAATGTAATACCAGATTATCTAGACAAAGTTTAACCTCAATAATGAATGCTAAGCCGATGAAAATGATAATATACCTAGTAAGACTTTGAGATACAAAGAATGGAAATATGATTACATATATATTCACATTTTGCACAATTTATCATTATGATGTACTGTTGTCTGCTTTTGTTTCTGGTGGTGTGTCTAACAGGTTATATTTCTGCATTCTGCTCCACTGCATCCTCATATATATAGCAACGACCATATTTGTTTAGGTAATTTTGTTGGGTATCTTATTACTAGCACTTTTTTCTCGTTAGTTTACCATATTTGTAAAATATCTTATATGTAGAATATGTCTTCCTATAGTGTAGTTTATTGTTCCAAAGAGTAATTATGGCTCACTCATTCGTGGAGGCATTTGGTATGTGGTTGGTCTTAAATCTTTTAGGTATGAAGTCAATGTTAATGGTCTCGAGGTATTCGATCTCCCTTATTTTCTTTATTAAGTATAATGCTAAAACCACGATTGGTTGCTTAGAAGAGGTAGGAAGTGGTAAAGAACTAATATGACTGACCTTAAATCTTTCTCAAACATGAAATGAGGAAAACTTCCTTTGAACCAAGGCTAGCACAAATGTTGCACAGGTGGTTGAATCCTGGGGCATATGACAAAGGAAAGAAAGAACTATGAGATAATTGACTTCCTTTCTTGGGTGGTTTAATTGCATTATTTTCTTTAACTAGGTAACTTTGAGAATCACTACTAACTAACAGGAACTTAGTACAACTATACCTTCTTAAGCTTGACTCAATTGAACAGGCAGAAAGGTGAAGTCGTATTTTGCATTCATCTGAAATCCGAATTCTTGAGCTTCTCCAAACTCTCGCAATACTCACAGCACAATTTTTCTGAAATCATCATTAAATTTATCAAAAGAAGCACAGGTAACAAAAGAAACAGTGAAGGCGTATAAGAATATGGCAAACAAAGACCAATCAAAACGCATCAAAAGCCTTAAAACAAACATGTATACCTTGCTTTTGGCGTCTGCATATTTGTTGTTTTTCTTTTCTTCTCTAGTATAGGCGGTAATAAAGGATACACTAGTGACTAAATGATCCCTCCTTCAAAGAGTTCAAAGCCTCGGGACCCCCTACACCTGCCGTAGTTCAGAGAAATCTTTGGCTGAGAAAGGAACACAAAAGGAATCTAATAGATATGTACAAAGAAACTAATAGAGGACTGCTAGTCTGCTAAGAAACAGCCAAGTGAGCCAACTCAACTCCATATTCAGTACTAAGCCTAACGAACAACACATAATCGCTTCCAAGAAACTCCTCGGAAACCACCCCCACTACCACCAACGGCCAACCAGCAGGCAGGAACGAGAAAAAAAGTATAATAAAAGGAAATCGAAAAAATAGTTACCTTGGCTGAGTTGGCTGAGTGATTATGTCGAAGAGAGAAAGAGAGGCAGGGTACGACGGTGGGATGCAGAAAAGAGAAAGGAGGGGGAGAGGAGGAAAGGGGGACGCGGATACCCTTTCTGTTTTTTTTTTTTTTTTTTTTTTTTTCTGCAGAGGGTGAAACGACGTCGTTTCACCCTCTGCTGTTTAAAAAAATATAAAAAGACCTGGGCCTGATGGGTGTCGGCCCAGACCAACTTATTTTTTTTTTTTAAAATACAATGTGAAATTTTTTTTTGGGGGGGAAGGCTATCGGCCGATACCCTTCGCCCCCCTTCCCTCCGCCTCTAATCAGTACGCCATGCAGGCCTGTTTTTGTATGCATGTGCATACTTTCATGGATGGATTGTAACACTCTGAATTTTTAAATTTCATTAATTTTCTTAAATTAGGTAATTAGATTATATAAATTATTAATTTATTATTTTCGGATTAATTGTTTTTATTAGTTTAAAATATATAAAAATCCCTACAAATAGCTCATAATTGCAGAAAATTATTAGAAAATTTTCCTCTTTTATTTTCTTTCAAACTCTTCAACCTAGTAATATATTTTGCTCCTTTATTATTTTAGAAATTACTAAATAAATACTTTTTGCATTTATAAATTAGAAAATGCCATTATTTCATTGTTTTAGCTTATTAACCTTTTTAAACCTAACTTTTTCCAAACTTTTTGCCTATGATTACATTATTTTCTTAATTACTAAGCCAATAGAATATTTCCTAACCTAATTGTGCACCTTAGTAGTGGTTTTAGAATTTATTTTATTTAATTAACCAAAAAGGGCCTAGAAAATAGGTTTTATTACATAAATGCTTAACTAAAAGCTAATTGGGCCTCTCTCAAGCCCATGTTTGGCCCAGCCCAATCCTAAAGCCCAGCCCAGTCCTAAAGCCCAAACCATCCCATTTTGAGACTCAAAACCAGCCAACCCCTAGTTTTATGCCCATAGATTTTTTTTGCAATCATTATTAATCATCAGGTCTCCAAAACTATGTAATGACATGGCTAAACCTCAATGGTTGCTTCCCATGTCCCCCAATCTCCATCAATTCCTAGGATAGACCTCCTAGCTAGTGTTAAACACAATCATACATAGGCTAGATTAACCCTAGTTACCTAGATGTAACCCTAGAGCTTCATGGTCTAAGGTAGTATAAATAGGACCTTCGTGTGAGAGTTGGCCTCACACCGACAATCCGGCCAAGAATGGTAGAGTGAGTTAGAGTGAAGGCTATAGGAAGAAGAAAGAGAAGGAAGCAAGAAGGAAGATTTTTTGAAGAAAAAAGGTTGAAGTATCTGTTAGATGTATGCCCTCAAAACCAATCCTTTTGCATAATTATGAGATAATTATTTTGGGTACTTGTAAAGACATAAGATGTCATATTGTTGAGCAACATTGTAGAAAAGTCAAGCCAATGATTAATGAATCGGAGGCGGGGAGTATAACTTTTCGGATCCTTGTTGACTTACTTTGTTCTAGATCGAGATACATGGTAATGTACAAATAGGTCTACACTCATTGTTCCTCTATCATATAGAATGATGAACTCTGTCATTGAGGTGATGGCCTTAAGCAGATGAGTGGGTTCAATGTAAGAGTACATACACTGAAGCGGATCAAATATGAATATGTCCAGGAAACGATCATTGATGTAGAGAATGATAATCAGCACAATTAGCTTATGTTATCCTTAGATCTAAGAGAGTTATGCAAGTTTGCTTATTGTGTGCTTGTGCTTGTGCTTTGACTGAATCATTTGGTGATTATCTTCGAAGATCAAATATTCCATATAAGGTTGGGCCTTGTGCATAGTAAGTGAATTTGTATAATTGCTCAATATGGAATCTACTAGTCTCTTGATGAGGCAGTATATTCATTATGTATGTATATTGTTGGACTCATATAAAAACGCTACGCAACAAGATTTTGTGAAAAGTATTTTCACGGTTTTTACTTATATTAAGTAAATATTTGCGAAAATGATTTTGAAAAGTTTTGGAAATCCAGCTAGGTACAGACTGAGAATTAAGAATTATATAATCTAGGGACTTAATCGGTAATATTATTCCAGTCCTATTAGCTCGTGTGGAATATAGTGTGGTGGAAGGATAAATAAGCATATAATTATTTGTAAAATGTATTTCACAAAAACTATCTTAGTATCTTGGGGGTCAATTGTGATATGTTAATGGACATGATCACAATTTTGTAAGAGCCCATATATTCGGATTACAAAATATAAGGGGGTTTAATGAAAAAGAGTTTTTCATGATGATCCTACGGCCGAGATTTGAGATCCCTAAAGATCTCACGCATAAGCACAGTTGAGTTCTGAGCCAGCCATTAAAAATATCTCAGAAACTCATTCTCTCTCTAACTCTCTCTCAAATCTGTGTGTGTGGATCTGGAGGAGGCAGCACGGTTGGGCTGTTTGATTCAACGATCATTTCCGCTGTGATCTCGCGTTCCAACAGTATCTAATCCTCTTGTCAATATAATTGTCATCTTGATCATGTGTCTAATAGTGATGCTTATTGTAAGTTCTTGATACCCAAGTATTCAACCACTAACCAAGTTCTAAGAGGTAAGGGGTTAGTTTTGATTTTTGGAAGGTTATCAGGCATGATCACGTGTTAGAAAATAGAAAAATTTCATCATGCATGTTAGGCTAAGATCTTGATCATCTAATATGCTCATTATCATGTTAGAGGGGAGACTAGGTTGCTGGAATGATGAAATTAGAAGCATTGTTAGTAGGTTGGTTAGTAGATTGCAAAAAGAGATCATTTTTACCTAAATAAGGACCATGGGTGCATGCAGTGGCGGACCTAAGAGGGGTCAAGCCAGAATTTTTTTTCATGTCGGTATCTTATCATTTTTTTCCCTTAGCAACTATGGGTATCTAACCATTTACCGAGAAAGTGAGGGGGAAGATAAGTTGATGTTTTGGGTTTCTCATGTTTCTAATTCTGAAAGATGAGAAATATCTAGACAAAACAAATAATTGTACGCAGTTTCTGTTCAATCATGCTAAAAAGGGTGATATTATACTTGAGTTTGTAAGCATAGATCTTTAACTTACATATGTTGTTCATGCTTATCTTGGTTGCATCCTACATTTTTTCTATGAAAACATATTGCTTTACACATTTGCAAGTCATATGTCAGCACTTGTGTTCATATGTGTTGACACTTCTGGACTTGCTTGACTATTTTCTCTAGAATATTTACATGTCGACACATTGGTTGTTCCTGGAGAAGTCTGTTAAGCAAGTGTCGACACATAGTCCTATGCATATGCAATGTGTTGACACATGCTTCCATATGTGTCGACATATGTTTCGACTGGACAAATTTTTAAAACAACTTTTCAATTGCTTATATTAAATTCTTTCATAGCTAATGAGTCGACACCTCATTACTTAAACCCTCGAAGCCCTAAAACTCATTTCTCTCCAAATCACTAAACCTCTCGTGCCACTCTCCAAAATGGTTCAGCCAATCTTGGATGAAGTTCCTTTGCAAGTATCGCATTGACCCTGGCTCTTGACCTGAGCAGTGATCTTATCCTACCTTCCCATACCCCTCCATCACTTTTTGATAATTCCAAGGGGGGGGGGAGTATAAGAGAAATTTTGTCGTATTCTCATTTCATGTAAAGAAATATTCCATATTTTGCATTCCTTCTCTTTGCATTATGACTTCACACATGTACTTGACTCTATGACTTGTTTTGATATATTTGAGTACATTGCCAGCTTATGGATGATATTATCTTGAATACCTTCTATCCATATGCTTATTTTGGATGCAATTGATTATTATTCAATAATCTATCGTCTCAAATTTGCAAAGTCTCGACATTGATAACATGGCAGTATTCCTAAACTCTAAACTCCTGAACATTGAAGTGTTTGTGATCTGAGATTACATTGTGAAGTTTGAGAAGTTTGGAGGATGTTATCGAAGTGTTTTCTATCAAGTTAATTTTTTTTTAAAACCTCAAAATACAAAGGAAACTCTTGGAAAATTTTCTAAAAATCCAAAGCCCTTTGCAACAAATGTTTCGTAAAACCCCCACTTGTTCTCAGGGGGAGCATTTTGTTTCCTTTGCAAAGATCTTTAAAAATGAGTTTGTCATTATAAAAAAGGTGGAGATTGTTAGCCCAAGGTTGCTCCTTCAGCAATGAAAAGCTTTGAAATTTTTTTAGAATACGTGGTTGTTAATCCACAATTCAAACATGAGTATTCAATTGTATTTATTATCTCTTAAGTTCTTTGAGCCCTATAATTGTATTAAACACCATGACATGAACTTAAATTATTATATTTTTCATTGTAGAAGTTTTCGTGTTGAAATGGAAAGGATTTCGCATCATTAAAGCACTGAAAACCTCATCCAGCAAAGATGGTGTCGACACATGGTATACATAGTGTCGACACATTGCACTGCTGCCAGCAAGCCACCTTGTTGGTGTCAAGACATGTGAAGCACAATGTCAACACATAAGAAGATGGTGTCGAAACACAGTGAAGAAAGTGTGGACGCATGCACAGGCACCTGTGAGTCAGGTCTAGACTTGAAGAAGGTGTCGACAAAGGCATATGTGTGTTGACACATGTTCTAGGAATCCTTTTTTTAACGATGACATCAACAAAAATTTCAAAAAATTGTGGGACTTAGGGCACCTCTCCAACATTCCTAAAGTTTAGTTGTTTGCATGGTTGAGAAGAATTCAATGGATCATGTGTTGGCTTTTGTGTACAATCGAGACTTTGATGATTTCAATAAATAGATTAAGTTTATAAATGGACATCTTCAAAGACAAAGTCATGTTTCATCAAAAAGCCAAAAGACTTGAAGAAAGAGGATCGAGAAGATGCAAGGAGCTCAAAAGTGAAGATTCAAGACCTTAGGGTATAACCTTGTAACTCTTTGTTTCACATTTAACAAGGATTTGAATCACGCACTTGCATATCTTTCAAAACATGCATAAATCCTTTTACCTTTTGTTTGAAATATTAAAATGTTTTTAAAGGTTTCAAAACACCCCAAACAAGCTCTCAAACCTTTCATATACTTATGGGAAGTAAGGCTTTAAAATTGGACATTTAAAAGTGGTAAAAAAACGTGGTTTTAAAAGAACCAGACTGTGCTTAAGTTGAAGCGGTCGACAGGTCATCGACCGCTTGGTATAGCAGTCGACCGGTTGGTTTAAAAAAAGAGTCGTTCTGCTTCTGATAATATGACCGTTGGATAACGGTAACTTGAAGCGGTCGACTGGTTCATGTGGCCTATAAATACACATCCATAACGTCTGAAATTCATAACCAATGACCACATATATTTTGTATAGCTTGAGAAATATCTTAAATCTTCCTCTTTCATATTTCTCATATTATTCACACAAATTACACTTCACATCCTTGTCTTGTGTGGATCAAAAGAGATAGAGCTTTTAATTTTCTTATCCACTCTTTGAGAGAGTTTATCCTTGTATCTCATTATCCAAAAGAGGTTATTTTAGTGAGGGTATTTGCTAAAGAAGAAGCTTAGAGAGGGTATATCTCAAGCTTGGGTGAGTTCGGCAAGACCGTCATGTAGCAGTGTCGCTCCGACTCATGCACCACGTGAGACCGGTAGAGAAGGTATGATGAGGTCATACCGGCCTCATTTACCCTATTGGAAAGAAGGTATGGTGGGGACATACCAACCCCCGCCACCTCCAGCAGAAGACCAGCCAGGACCCTCCAGGTGGAGACAACCCCTAACCCCAGATTACTCTGCGTATCTGGATAACCTTTATTGGCCAGAATAGCCAATAAATGTTATTCCTTTGAGAGCCGCTAGGCAGAAGATTTTGAAGAGGATCCAGAAGAGGACCCTGAGGAAAATTTAGAAGTGAACCCAGAGGAGGATCCGATAGGAGTTCCAATAGAGGACCCTATGGAAGAGGACCCATTGCCTAATGAAGAAAGGGAACAACAACAGGAAGAGCCTAGGCGAAACAACCCAAGACATGAGTGTACACTTAGGCGATGTTCTAGGAGAAGGCATTGTAGGAGAGTTAGAGCTCAGGATGCCACATCTGAGACACATCTTCCTCCACAAGAAGTAGATTCTAAACCCAGGTATCGTGGACCACCAGAAAACGTAATCCATGATCCTAGTTTAGAGGAGCAGAACCACGGGACCATGTCACACTCTTGGACTGGGAGTAACTCCCCAGACCACATCTATCAGGGAGAAATTAGTAGTGGGGCAAGCACAAATGTTCGCTCCTACCCATATGGTCCTGCACCTTCGCAGTCAGGACAGAACTATTGGTGGTAAAGGAATTCCGGGGTCGGAATTCTTATAAGGAGGGGAGGATGTGAGACCCCGTATTTCCTTTTGCCATTTTCCTATGTATTCATTTTGAATTAACTCAAGGGGCCATATTTTTGGCCAATGTATGACCTAAGTTTAATGTTTATGGTACATTAATTTTCTTATGAAATTTCAGTTAAAGATTTCCTCTAGATACTTCTTTTTCATTGTGAAAGCTTATTAGTACAAGTCTATTATTATTTTCCTATGAGCCGAATTTATTCAAAGAAGATTTCTTTTATGAATTTATTTTTCCATTGCTTATATTTATACTCCATAATTCATGAAGTTAGATATATGGAGAGAGATTTTATTTCTCATTGCCGAAAATCTCTAAGTAGAAAATCATGATATATAAGTCTATAGTTGTGAAATCATGTTGAGCTTGTAGATTATTATGCACCTTTATTAGTAGGCTTAAGCATCATTAGAGAAGTAAGTGATAAGTTTTTAGGTTTATAAGATAGCTTGATAAAGAATTTATAAGAGATAAGTCAATGTGCTTATCATAGTGATAAGCTAGCGAGTTATTAGGGAGATAAGCTTTTGTGATTATCAAAGAGATAGGTTAGAGTGTTTATCATTGAGATAAGTTATTGTGTTGATATAGATAAGTTGATGTGCTTGTTGGTGATAAGTTAGAGTGCACATATTAGTGATAAGCTAATGTACTTATGTGATAAGTGAAATGAAAAGTTGAGAAGGTGAATTGCATGGGAGGATTTCGTGATAGGCTAAAGGGCAAGTAGAATTTGCTTTTCCTTCGGTGAATCACGTGAATTCCTTGGGAGCAAGGTTGGAAGTGACAAGTGTGGCAAGGTGGCTTTTCAATGTTGGTTGCCGCCCATGCAACCAATGAGCATGGACGGAGAAGCCTACGCTGCCCCCTTTCCCCTCTTGACAAAAAATTGGTCCAAGTTCATTTCCTCACTCTTGCCTTTCACGCCTCACACATCTCACAACATCACTTTTCATTTCAGCCCATCATTCACACGCAAACCTCTCCTAGCTCTCTTTCTTTGGTGATCAACTTCTCTCCATTTTCAGCTTGCTTTCCTTTTTCCCTTGTGACCGAAACTCACCTCTTCTTGCTCAGCTCATTTCTCCCTTGACAGAAACACATCATTTCAGCTTGCTCTTGTTTCCTTGGCCGAACCACTTCAAGCTCCAAGCCTTTCCCTTGTTTCTCTTCAAGTCACTTCCAATAGCTGCTGTTACTTCTCCTTTCCCTCACCATAAGCCTTCATCTCAACACCTATTACACACTTATCTCAGCCTTTGAAACCACGCAAGAGAGTGGAATCGTGAGTTAGAAGGAGTACACATTTCTGGTGATAGCCGAGTGCCATAGTTGGAGTTAGAGGTATGAGATTTGGTTCTTGCATGTGCATTTCTTGTTCTTTTCTCTTCTTAGGTTCTGACCTTGAGCATTTTGTATTAGGTACCAACATGTTGTCCAGCAATACAAGGTAAGATAGGTTTGAATAAGAATTCGGATTTGTTGTTTTGGCCGAAACCTTGCATGCCTATTTTCCCCTTTGATCTTTTGATATTATCTTGTCTATTGTTAGATCTAGTGTTTGGCCAAATGTTATGATGTTTGAGTGAACAAATGCATGTGAAATTGGTTCTGAAATGTGGAAGAAATTGCATTTTTAAAAGGAGATAAAGTAAGTCTAAATTTCGGCATTGATGGTTATGTTGGCCGAATGAGCTATGTTGTAAGATCTTGAATCTATGTTGTGATTAGCACCCCTAGGATGTGAAATTGCTTGCTGGAGGAAGGGATTCATGTTGGATGTGAAGAATACATACATGCATGTCATTGGTTGATGGCCGAATAGCTTAGAAATGCAAACCTAGGTTAATGGCCGAATAGAGTGGAGGTTAGAAAACCCTAAATCAGTGTTAAGGTTGGCTTAATTGCATGCAATTGGAAATCACTAAATAGATCAAGATTTGAGGTTCATTAGGTGTTAAGTCAAGATGGAAAGAAACCCTAGATGATATTTATGATGCAAGATGCCTAAGGCCGAATATAGATGTAGTGCCAAAAAGGAAGTTCATTGTAAAAATGTAAAACTTAAATATCACATGCTTAGAAGGTGCCTCGGGTTTGGATAGTAGATGAAGTATATAATCATGTATTAGCCATGATTAGAGTTGGATAAGATGAAATGGCTAGTTAACAAAGAGTAGCCCTAATGTATGAGATTAAGAATATGTCAAGCTTGGATTTTTGGCACCATATAGCTTGCTGTTTAGGAGACTTGATTAAGATATGAATATAATCAATTTCAAGCCATGTAATTAAGTTAATTAGGGCTTTGGTCAGCAACCTATCTAAGTAATTATTGTGAAGTGTCATAGATCAACATATCTATAGAGGGCAAGAGATTAAGTTAGTGGTATATGATGGACAATAGGTTTGATAGAGTTAAGAGCAAGATAATGGAGTTTGATACCTTAATAGTTGCTGTTTTTGGACTTAATATGCCATTAGGATATGTTGTATGATAATTACTTTTCTCAAGTGTTTTATGTAAGTTTCTAAAGTGAACCTTTGAAAATAAAATAGTATTTTCAGAAGTGTACTTTTGGAAAACCGAACTAATTTCAAGTATTTTTCTTTGTGTGTTTATGTGATTAATTCCTAAGTATCTAAGTGTGATAATTGAATCGCTTGTAGGCGAAGCACCGTCTCATAATCAAGGAGACCAAGGTAAGTGGATTGTAAGTAAACTTACATTTTGCAAAACTGGAGTGATACGCTGCATAGTTTCATGAATAAGCATGACATTTCATGAACAAGCATGACATGACACGAACATTGCATGTTTTTCTAAAGAGATTTGTATGCAATGACACATGAGAAGTTTTATGATAAGTCAAGTCAAGTTAAGGGCTCTGGTCGGTTCCATACCATCAAGATGGACTCCCATACCGAAGGACGAATGCGAGAAGGTTGGGTGAATCCTAAGAGGTAGTGCAACCACACTGAAGAACAAATGTGAGAAGGTGTGGACCTCCAAGGGTCGTATCTAGCCACCAGGCCTAGGGCAACTACAAGGGCTAGCTCGACCAAATGAAATGTCCCCAAGGGTAAGGGAGACAGTTCCGATGGGAACGCACAACCCTGACTTCAGGGGTCAAATGGAGCGTAAGTAGCCTACAAGTCAAGAAGGAATTATTTTTCAAGGGTCATGAGCCAATTTCAAGAACAAGAACATGTTTTACAATCAAGAGCATATGCATAACCATGGGACATGCATGTGCATCATGATTTACGAATTCTCATGATATTCAAGTTCAAGCATTAAGATCATGTTTCTCAAGTTATGTTTTTCCCTTACTGAGTCTTTTTGACTCACGTTTTTAAAACTGTATCATTCTAGATGCTTCAGGCGAAGGAAGTCAGGAGGACTATCTGACTTAGAAGGAAGACACTTATGTGTTTTGGTTGTGACATGATCGATGTGATCTGTCACCTATATATGTGTTATTAATGTGTTGTGTAATCTAAGATACTATGTTAAATTGAGGACTTTTATGAAGCTATGTTGTTATGTATTTGGCCCGTCTCTCTCTCGATCCTATGTTCTTTCCGCTGTATGTTTAAGGAAGCACGCTGGAGCTAACCCTGGGGTTGCTCGCGGCTGTCACGGTCCCCTGCGGGACTGCGTTTAGGGCGTGACATGACAGGTGTGACCCCAAGGAAACCTGAGTCGGCCAAAATATCCAAGGCATATTTACGCTAACAAAAATGGATCCCACGTTGTGATCGAGCCACTTCCAGACCAAGAATATATCTAAGGTCCCCAAGAGACTTAATTTTGAACCGATCATGCAAGAAAACTTAAAGAGAGGTAATCGGCTCTAGATGAGAACTAGCCACAATAATTTCATCAACGTAAACTAATAAGGCTATAAAAGAACCATTCTCAATGCCAGTGAACAAACTATAGTCAGATTTGGATTGCAAAAATCCAAACTAAATGAGAGAATATGTGAATTTGAAAATCCCTTGACGGGAGGCTTGCTTTAGGCCATAAAGGATTTTAAGCAATCTGCAAACTTGATCTCTCTCACCATGAGTGTAACCTGGTGGTCTCTTCATGTACACCTATTCATCGAGGTACCCATGTAAGAACACATTATTGATATCGAATTGTTTGAGAAACCATCCCTTAGCAGCAGTACAACTAGTAAGGTTCTCACGGTGACTAGTTTAGCCACGGGTAAAAAAGTCTCGTGATAGTCTATACCTTCTTTTTATGTGTACCCTTTGGGAACAAGACGTGCCTTATACCTTTCAAGAGTACCATCCGAATTGTACTTGATTTTATATGCCCATTTGCAACCTATTGCCTCTTTTCAAGGAGGTAGAGTAGTAGGTATCCAAGTCTTATTGAGTTTCAGGGCAGCAAGTTCAGAATTCATGGCTTTACACCAATTAGGGTCCTTCACAGCTTCGTTGTAGGTAGTGGGTTCAGGGTGAGTGGAAATAGATTAAGTGAAAGCTTGGTAAGGTGAGGACAGTTTGTGATAAGATAGTGTATGAGAGATTGAAAAAGGAGTACCTGGAAGATGTGGTTTCATCATGGACGAAGATTGCGAAGGAAAAGTAGAAGTGGCCTGCTGGCAGTGTAACTCTTGCAGAAATTATGATGCCTTGCGGATGCGGGTGGACCTAGGAGGAGGTGGCGAGATATAAGCAGGTGAAGGTGCAAGGGTAGAACTCGATCTGCAAGGAGGGTTGAGGTTTGAAAAGGTGAAGGGGTGTCTATTGGCAGTGGTTCAGATATATATGATGTTCTGGAGAAGGAGGAGAGTGAATCTCAGGTTCGGGTGATGTAGAAAAAGGATTAGAAGAGGGAAAAACAACACCTGGGAGATCTGGAAGAGCTTGTGTAAACAAGGTCAGATGGTGCAGGGGGAAAAGAAGAAATTGAGGTGGAAGTTTTGAGAGGAAATGTGGTCTCATGAAAAATAACATCTCGGGATACAAAAATGGAGTGGATATTCAAATCAAGTAATTTGTATCATTTTATTCCAAAACGGTATCCAAGAAAAATACAAGGACAACTTCTGGGATCAAATTTCTTTCTACCCTGTTTCAAAAAGTGGAAGCAAAAGTAAGGCACCCAAACTCTTTTAAGGTGATGTTAGGTTGGTTTAGTTTGAAAGAGACGCTTAAAAGGTGTCCTATTTTGTAATAAGGGAGAGAGTGTTATGTTGATGAGGTAGGTAGCTATGAGTACACATTCATTCCAATATCTCATAGAGAGACAAGATTAAAAACCAAGAGCCCTAGCTACTTGAAGAATGTGTTGATGTTTTCTCTCCACTATCCCATTTTGTTGAAGTGTTTCCACACAACTACGTTGATGGATAATCCCTTGGGCAGAATAGAAGGTAGGTAGGTAAAACTCCAGACCATTGTCACTCCTAAGGGTTTTAACTTTAGTGTTAAATTGGTTCTCAACAAGATGACCCAAGGATTGTGTATAGAGTTTAGCATCAGAATTTTGTTTCAACATATACACCCAAGTGCAGCGAGAATAAGCATCCACTATGGTCAAAAATTATTTGGAAGCATTATGAGCTATATAACAGAGCAAGGAACCCACAAATCACAATGTATTAACTCGAAAATAGTGGAAGTAGGATGTGTACTGATAGGAAAATGTAACCTTTGTTGTTTGGCAAAAGGAAAAATATCACATACTACATCTCCTTTCAAAGAAGAATTTCAAAATACAACTTGATCATTGATAAGTTTGAGTCTAGAAAGGGAAGGTTGTCCTAAACGAAAATGCCACAAACCAAAACGAGGTGCATGGTTCATAACAAAAGTTGTAAGGTAATTTTAGTGAGGAGAAAATTGTGGGAGATTTGAAACTAAATCCGTGGGGCACACTGGTTCTTACTGGAGGTGGTAGAGGTCTGAGTCCACTTTACCCTTGCCAATCGTCCTCCATGAGGAAAGGTCCTGTATAAAGCATAGATTAGGTAAGAAAATGAAACAACAGTTATTCTATAAAGTCAATTTCCTAGCTGACAAAAGGTTAAAATTAAAAGAGAACACAGAGGACATTCTGCATTAAAAGGGTTTTGGAAAGTCTACCTTCTCCAATGTGAGTAAGAACCACTACTTCTCCATTGAGAAGTTTGACAACATGTGCAAGCTCTTTACTGGTGGAAGTATAGATGATGAATTATGAGCTCACAAGCACAATGAGAGACCAGACATAGTGGAAGAGTGAGATGCATTGGGATGTGAAGATGAGGGAGTTTAAATTTGGTTAGCTGAGTGTGTTGCCGTGGAAGTCTCCCTAGTTTTGATTAAAGCCATCAATTCTTGGTCCTACCCCTTTGTCAAGGAAAGCTTGTCATCCATTTCTTCCTCTACAATAAAACTGTCGACAAAATCATTGACTTGATTGACCATTGTTCCACCACCCTTTGCCTTGCTATAATACTTGTGACTCGGGGGATACTCGTGCAATTTGTAACATCTATCTACTATGTGATCAGTCATATCACAATGAGCACAAGTTGGTATTTCTGCATTCCCAGCCTTTGAAACAGTTCTCCAAGGAATCTCCATGAATTTTGCAATTGGAGCAATAAGGTTTATCTCTCTTAGTTCCAAAATAGGGTCTAGAATTAGTTTTGAAATTTCCACCAATCCTTCGAGTAGGCAAGGCAACAGAGTCAAGTCATGTGCTATTAGACAAGATATGTCGTTGCCTCTCCTGCTGTTGAACATGAGAAAACACTTTGTTCACAGCTGGCAATGGATCCATGAGCATTATTTGGTCATACATATTTGCATAAGTCTCATTTAATCCCCATTAGGAATTGAATCACATAATCTAGTTGGTGTTTGTGAACCAGCATCTTCAAATTCCCACAATTACATTCAGGCAAAAGATAATAACTAGAGAGTTCATCCAGAGTGTTTTCAGTTTACCATAGTATACACTCACTAAATCATCCTCCTAGACAAGGTTTGGTAGAGCTTTCTTTAGTTCACAGATCCTTTGCCCGTTCTGTTGTGTGAATCGTTCCCGAAGCTCAGCCCAAATTTTTTTTGCATCGTCCACAAAAGCCACACTTGATCGGAGTGATAAATTGATAGATTTTTAGATCCAAAAGACTATCATATTATTGCAATGCTCCCAGGATTCCAGTAAGGGGTCATTCAAGACAGTGGATTTGGGTATAGCTCCATTTTTGAAGCTCAGTTTGTTCTTAGCTCATAAATCTCTTTGCCTTAATCGGGACCAAGTAGAGTAATCGTCTGTGGACATGGGCTCAGTGTCGAGCACTGTTCCAGGATTGTCTGAGCTTTCAATCCGAAATGGGTTTGCTGGGTCACGGAGGTTTGCGTAACGATTGGTTTTGCTCCCAATAGGAACTTTTGTCTCCTTCTCTTTCTCACTATCTTTCGCCATTATACACGCTCTGATACCATGAAACAAATAAAGGTTCAGGGGTGAATTTTGTAAAAACAAAGGAGCTGAGAAAGTTTTGTATATTTTTGTATCAGAGAGTATCGTATTGTACAGTGAGCTTAATACAAAACGAAGAATCTAACAAACTGATCTAGCCTTCTAACTGTTTATGAATACAAAAGACAAACATAACCTTTACATGTCACCAATACACTAAGCAATACAAATCAGCTAAAAACAATACACATCACTATAATCTTTGTATGTCTTCATCTCTATCATTCTTGCATGCAGAAGACTTAGCAGAATTCATATTCTATAACACATGTCATTTTCTGATTGGGTGTGACGTGTAGGACCGTTAGATAATTGGACATATTACTAACAGAAGGATCAAATTGATAAAAAAAAATAAACTAGGGATGAAATTGATCAATACAGAAACCCGAGAACCATTTTTTAAAAGGGTGTAAAATGCAGGGACCAAAAAGGTTATTAACCCTTTCAATTCGTGAGATGGGTTTTGTCCCTAATGGGATGGGAGAGCTGCAAGCCAAAGCTCTTCAGAGGGACCATGTCATGTAAAATTAAGACCATCTATCCACCCTAAAAGCAAGAGCTTGGAAAACGGGTGCCAGCAGTTCGGTTGAAATTCATAATTTGGTAGTAAGTGACTACTTCGGCATTTGGCCACCGATGAAAGGACAATCATGTAATTGAAAATAAAAATTGAAAGATGGACAAAACTATTGGGAAAGTGTAAGAGAAAGAGAAAGAAAACCCTTGTTTGTAGATTTAGGAAAAGGCAATCGATAGGTGAGGGAAGGTCGCAGATAAGAGAGACTACCCTACGAATGCTAGGCAGGCCCAATCTCAGAGACCGAAATGACCTTTATTTTTTTATTTTCTGTCGCTAAGCTGTCAAACTCATTTCTTCACTATTTTTTCCTTCCCTGGATTTTAAGGAGCATGTTGAGGGCTTAGATGGCACACAGGCGAAATTAGATAAGAATACAGTTTTGAAAAATGAAAAAAAATTAGATTGTTTAAGAGTTTTATTTAAGTTGTTTATGTTTTTGGAAAATATGTAAATTCTTATGATTTTTAATTTTAATTAAATACACTGAATTTTTGTATCTTGATATAGTTATTTTATTTATGAGAGACGATAATTTGAACACTACCCTTCTTGCCTAGGGTGTGGCATCAACAACTTAAAATCAATCGCATGCAACCAAAGAAACAAAAATTATAAATACTATCGGTAACTTACCGAGCTCTCCACTATTATTTGTTAAAAACGGTTAAATACATTTTTCGCCCCCCAACTACTGGGGTTCTAAAACTTTACACCTGATACTATCAATTTTGTTATATTTTGTCCCTCAACTACCAACCGTTTAAACTTTGCACCTCCAACCACTAATTTGAATGAAAATTGTTATTTTGGTTTGGTGAAATGACGGTTTTACCTTCATATTTTTTTATAATTATATTTTGTATGGGGTAAAGAGAAATATCTCAACTCAATTCATATTTTTTAAAACTAACATCCAGCTTGGTAATCTAAGATCATCATGGTAATTACTCAGTAATTACTCGTTGCACATGAGTATAATGATCCGAGAAAAAGAAAGAGTAGTTGCGTATTATTAAATTTTAAATCACACGTCAACTAAAAATTTCTAAAAAGTTTAAATTTGATTATTAAAAATAAAAATATTTAAAGGTCTACTAAGGTATTTAATATCCTTACTTGACAAGAAAATAGATAATAGAATAGTGGGAGCGGTATATTCTTAAGTGGATTAGAATATTTTGAGATTATATGATTACTTGCCGACCATAGTTGCTCTAAATAATAGTTGAAATTTGAGATTGAATGTCATATTATTGTGTAAGGATTTTTTTTTTCCAGCCTCTGGGGTAGATGTTGCCATTGCCATGAAGGGCGATTCTCGTTTTAGGTCAGCTAGCCTCCCCTCAACTAGATGTTACCACTGCCCTGTCTGGTGTTCTTCCTAATTTTAAGGTCAGCCGTTGGGTCTATTTTCAAATTGTGGGCCTCGTGTTCAAGTAATATATGTATAGGATTATGCCGTCAGATAAATGGCTCATTGTTGTCTGTTTGTTAATGAAAATTCATCTTTCCTAAAAAAGAAAAAGATATGAAAATAGCTTCGTCATTATTATTGTTATCTTAACCTTAATAAAATCTTCTAAAATTCATTTCAAGGAGATTATTAGATCAAATACACATCAATTCAAACCCAACATAAGTGATCTAAAGAATCTCAAAACCCACCAAGACTCCAAAACCCGGATCTTTCAGAAAATGAATTCCTATCAAATCCCCCATTTCACACGAACCCTTGAATTTGGCGCGTACATAAGATGACTCACATTGGCCGGGATTTCAAACTGTCACCAAATCCATCTTCCCCATTCACTGTTTTTTTTTCACATTAGCTTACAAGCCAATAGAATAATAGTCGCCATGAAGAGTTAAAACTGGATTTGAAGCGACTGATTGAAGTCATCAAGCGACTGATTGAAGAGCTCTGTCAAAACTCTCTTCCGCACTTGCTGCACGTTTCACAAGCATGTTGTCTGGGTGTGAAAGTTTCAACTGACTGCATTAAGACAAGCGAGTTAAATATAGCAGTAAATCACTAAAAAAACATTACCTCGTAGCACTTAATTCAGAAAATTCTTTCTTTCTATCGCAGCAACTCATAGGGATTTCAAGGAGACCAGATCTCAAACACGGAAAAGAAAAAGCTAAGCCAAAAAGTTGCAATCAGATATTCAATAATAATCTCAATCACGTGCACAATATCTTCAATGAAAATGAGTAATGCCTGGTTGGTCTCACTGCCAATCTAATTGAGAAAGGAAAACAACCAGAATACAACAGGCCACACCATATTCATCATATTCAATCACTGCAAAAGATGGACTTTCTGGAAAATGCCTCAAGCTGGTGCCTACCATTTTCAAGCAAAAAGTAAATATGAAACTTCAGAAATTCAATCACTACAGAAACATAGAAACTATTCATAAAACAAGATCAAATATAAATGAGACTAAGCATCCTCGATGCATGAAGGATGAGCCATCTTAATGCCTCTTATCACACGGATCCTCGATTGACTCTTTATTGTTTGGACATGGGACCCGAAGAATGCACTTCTTTTCACAGGACCTGAAACCTGGCATCCATTTGCAATTGTAGCACTGTACTTGAAATAAATCTAATGTTAGGTGTAGATGAACTGCCTAAAAGCCAGTAATCTTCAATCAAGATACAATGCAAGATTCTCAACTAGACACCATACAGCAGCAATAATCACGCCATAGTGCAATTTACAGACAACTAGTCACCTTCAAAACAGATATTCCAAATATCAAAAACTCATGGTGGTCGCTAAAAGATTTTATGGGAGCTGTGCCAAACAATTAGGTTGAAGGCGTTGTGTTGACTAGTTCAGAAAAAACATTGTGAGCGAGAAAAAGAAAAATCTGACGGCCAGAATCTTCTAGTGGTTGAAGTCCTGCAACCTCACTAATGTGCCCAGCATCATACACTCACAAAACATGCTGGCTCACCTTCTCTAGTCGTCCAGCTGCACTTAGTAGTAGCTTTTGCAACAGCAGGCACAGAAATGGGAGCACACACATGCTCGATCTTTATTCCATGGCATTTTTTAGAAAAATGAAATAGCTAAAAGGAAACAATCGAGGGCATGATATTATAGTTTACCTGAGAAAACAGGAAGATGGTTTCCCAAGGTGAGACAGCATACAAGCAGATTGGCTAGGTTTCTGGATCTTTCGCATCCTGTGTCAAACAACCCACCACACTGCTATTCATCACCTCTATAGTTCAAAATGAACCTGTGCTTATCTTTACCAATTCAAAATAACCTTAATAATATGTGCCAGTTTTGGAAACAGTTACTGATAGCATGACTAATTCAACATTTTAACATAAAGAAAACGGATCGAAGATGAGGTGCCGACCTAAAGAAAAGCTACAAAAGGAGAAGAAATACATCTATTCAATTTGATTTTCCCTTTTCACCCACCTAAAACAATTTAAATATTGTCAATTCAATCAGACGTGCAACTTTTCCAGGGAGAAATGGAAAAACTACTTGTACTTATTAAGAAGCCAACATAAACCAACAGGTGATTCCTCCAAAACTTGCCTTGTTTAGTGCTTCAAGCAGCAGTGTTTCTGCCTCATCAAAACTTCCCATGTACATGCAGCAAACAGCCTTACCGTTCTTGTCATCTGATACTTCTCTGAGAAATCTTGGAAGATGAGATATGCTTCCTGTTACCCTGTATCTTGGAACCGCCCTGATTCAAAAAAAAAGTCTACAATTAAAACGGATGACTATTTCTCATTATGGGAAAATATGGCCAATATACATACTACTGCCAAATTTAACCATGCACTAGCAAGTTGAGTGAGTGTGTGGTCCTCATCAGTCTGCTGCATCACCCTAAGTTGTCTCTCTGCATAATCCAACGTATACATTTTGAGGGATATCTGGACATTCAAGGCGTGCCTGCAAAAACACAACAATATCTGTCGAGCTTGTAAAACTAACATGAAACATTTTAAGCAAGTTTTTTTCTCTCCACTCCAGAAGACTAGTTATGCTTCTATGCAGAATTTTAATGGTGAAGGATACAAATGATGATTGTGTAATGCCATCCCCATGAAAGACAGAACAAAACCTTTATTTGAAGGGCAGAAGCAAATTACATAAGCCACCAACAATTTTTCTATTTGGTTTTTTAGATAAAGCATGTAGGATGACTTAATGGGGTGCAATCCAAAAAACCAGGCAGGCAGTAAAAAGAACAAGCATCAAGTTTGCCAGTGTACACAGCTAACCTAAAGTAACTGAAGATAAAACATTGGTTAGTCTAGGCATCACCACCCTAACAAACCAATACCTCAAAACTTATGCCAAGAAGAGGTCAATCATCATGTTGTGAGCAACGACATCATCTGTAGCGCCTTAAGAAAATGCAAACTGCTGTGCTGTACTCCAGAAAGACCGAGTCAAAGTTGCTTTTGAAGCTCATTGAAGCCATCAAAAGATCCAATTCCACTATAAAGACTCAATGAGGGACTTGATTCTTATACCATTCTTTTTGTTCTTTTTCCCCCCCTCTTTATGGGATTGGGGGATTATAATCTCCTCCCTTTAAATGTTAGACATCCTCGTCATCAAGTCGACATGGTTGTTACCAAGTCCATTTTGATACCATTTCTTACGTACCAGGCACATACAATGTTGCTTTTAGGACTCCTCGGACATTAGAAAGCCTAGTTCCACTATTAAGGATCTATGTAGTACTTTGCTCTTATACAACCCATTTTTCATTCCTTCTTCTCCATGTTGAATGGGGGAATTATATCGCCATTTCGGCAACTGAGGTAATAAAATGAAGTCAGTAATGTAGGCTAACAAGATTAGTGCCCCACATTATACCCTACGAAGTGGTAAGAACCGAGGGAAAAAGTCAGACATGAGATGAATTGCACAGTTTAGGGAAGCAACCAGGTTGCTGTAAACATTCAATTTCCATCAGAGAAACCATTGGCACGCTCCAAAATCTTTAGACCATGTGGACAATCTTGAAATTTTAAGCATCAATATCTGGCTAGATCCTATTCAATATCTGGCTAGATCCTATTCTTGATAAGAGGAATAACGTTTCTCTTCCTTGGAAAGGGGTGTGGAGGTCGCGATGCCCATTGCGGGTCTCCTTCTTTGTTTGGGAGGCTATGCACGGGAGAATTCTCACGATTGACAATCTTCGGAGGAGAGGGGTCTACATGGCGGAGTGGTGCTTTCTTTGTCGAGGCGATGGAGAGTCGGTTAACCATGTGCTTCTTCATTGTTCCTTGGCGCGTGGGCTTTGGAGTCATGTTCTTAGCATCACGAACTTTCATTGGGTGATGCCGGAGACGGTGCTGCATGTGCTTTGGAGTTGGAATAGAAGGATTTCTAACCCAATTGCTAAGGCCATTTGGAGAATGATCCCATCGTGTGTTTGGTGGTGTCTTTGGCGGGAGCGGAACAATAGATGCTTTGACGATGTTTCTTTGTCCCTTGTGAAGTTGAAAGGGTTTATGTTGTTTTCGTTGTTTTGTTGGGCTAATGCGGTTTTAGGGGGCATTTTTGTCGACTTTGATGATTTCCTTAGTTTTGTTGCGTGTTTGTACTAAGCGCTTTCGGTATAGCACCTTGTACTGTTCTCGCTTTTTCTAATAAAATTGTCTTGCTTATCAAAAAAAAGTAATAGAATACAAGTTTCCAAAATTGTGAAAAGCAAATAAATTCAGTATTACCCACCAACTTTTTGACAAAGTAAAACAAATACTTCTACATGAGCATAGATATCGATAATTCTTATATCAATCCCCAATCTATATCAAGTAAACCCCATACATATAAAATGATTGATAATGTAATTGTTTGAGTATTCAGAATGTCTTCAAGTACATATAGCTACTTTTTAACATTGGACGCACGTTCCAGGATACAACCTTTTTCCTTTCAACCGTAGCAGAAGGACCAAGCAGATATCCTGTAGGGTGAAGGACAGTTCCACCCCCATATGAATGGGCTAGTGGGTGAAATCTCAGGGTCAACTCCTCAATGATGTTGGACATATTTATCAACGGTAACTAAAATTGAAAGGAAAACCATAAGGGTCAGTATCATAATATACATCCTCTTAGTGTGTACAATGCCTTCATTCCTGATATATAAACGTTTTATGCTGGACATAGGGATACAGCAATGAATATATGATGAAGGACATCAATATTACGTGCTAGACAGATTAAGCATCATTCACATAAAAAGTATGCAAACGCTTTGACTTACAGAGAAACATCATTCCCATAAAATTGCAGAAAGGAATGTGACATGCAAGTTCCATATATATATATATATATGTGTGTGTGTGTGTGTGTGTGTGTGTCGAAAGACTCAAAAGAAAAAGAAACCAGGAAACTCACAGTTACATAGTGCCCCCAGCATTGGTGTGCTTCAGAGCTTCATTGTAGTCCTGCTCATGCATGAATATGATCCCGGAATCAGCCTCAAGATCAGGTTGTTCCCAATCGCAGGATCCGCCAACCACTCCTTCAGACTCGAGATCAACGCCTCCCAAAACCAGACAACACACGGAGTCAATTCAGATCCAAAAAATGCCAGTTGTTTTCGGATCCCATTTCAGGAACTTGAATTTCTCTTACAAACAAAAGGGCCATAATAAATTGAGAGCCAGCTAAAACAAAAAACTCAGGACCAAAAATGACAGGCGGCTCGGATTGGTATAGAAAAGAAAAAAGACCTTGTCATCGGGGTTGGAGTGATAGTGGCATTCAGACTAAAGTATCCTTCCGCGGATAACCTTTGGCAGTTTCCAGCTTGTTTGAGGTAGTTCATTCCAATGTAAGTGGTTGAATTCATATTTCTTCTTCTTCTTTGGGTCTCAAGTACTGAATTCGTTTACCTTTGTGGATGACTTTTCTAGGATTATCTCCCTTAATAATGAAAGAAAATTATGAGTTATTAACTATCTCTAAAGCATTTGTTTTAGAAATTTTAACCCAATTTGGTACTTTTTTGCTGCATTCTGCAATCTGATGACGCAAAAGGATACACCTCTAAATAGTTTGAAGATTATTTTGTGTTACATCGTGCCCTTGCCCCTGTTTCAACCTAGTGGAGCTGGTACTTCTGATAACCTTTGTCAAATTGGTACTTATATGTCCTTATACTCCATCCATAATTTCAATGACAAATAAATTTAAGTCTAAAAAATATGCTGAAATTGAGAAGTTACTCTGAAAATGTTGTTACTTTCCAACCGAGATGTTTCTTCGAACAGACAAAGAAGTAACGAGTTCCACAAATAATAATCAGGAACAACTCCTTTTTCCACCATTTGTGTGAAGAGGCCCAAAGCCTTCTGAAAATCTCCCTTCTTACAAAGAGCATTGACTAAGGGATTATAACTTCCTACATCAAGTATGCATCCCGTTGCAACCATGTCATCAATGAGTTTCAATGCATGAATAACCTTTCCTTGCTTGCAAAACACGCTGATTAGAGCATTGAAGGTTGTGCAAGTGGAAAATAACCAAGACCAACCATCTCATTTACCAGCTTAAAAGCTTCACGCACACACCCTTCTTGGCAGAACCCATGAATTAGATAGTCATAAACAAGAACACTTGGAATTCCCCCTTCTCCAAGCATCTGATCAAATACTTTCTTTGCCTCCTCAATAACGCCCTCCGTACAAAAATGTAAAATCGTTAAGCTCCTATCAACAGCTCTAGGAAATAGATTCCCCATCTTGGTCAAAAATATGAGTGCTTCATCCAACTGGGTTTCCCTATATAGACCATATAAGACACTATTATAAGGGGTAATACGACCCCCAATTCCCCAAGTTCTATCCTCCATTAGTTCCAAAATCTTAAACCCATCTTCCACCCTTCCTCCCGAACACAAGCCTCTAATTAGTGTATCGTAGGTAACAAAATTCAATCTAATCCCTTCTGTTTTCATCTCATTAAACAGATCAAGAGCCAAATCCATAATCGAAGACTCACAACAACCAGAGATCAAAATGTTATATGTGTCTACATTTGGAAGGCAACCCTTCCTCTCCATCTTCTTCAGAAAGCTACACCCAACTCTCACTTTCCGTAATTTACAGAAACCCTTTATCAAAGTATTATAAGCCACAACGTCAAGCATACCTCCCTTAGTTTCAAATCTCTCCAACACCTCAACAGCCTCAGCTACACAACCAACACTACAGAGAAGTTCTAGCAACTTAGTCACTGTGATAACATCAGGCACAAAACCGAAGTTGAAGCACTTCTCTAACAGGACGAGAGCCTGCACCAAATTCTCCTCTTGACAGTAGGCAGATATTATGACATTGAAAGACACATCGTTAGGCTCCTCCATTTCATTCATCAAGCTCCTTGCTCTCCCAGCTTTACCACTCCTGCAAAGTGCGTGAAGTAACGTGTTATAAATCACGGTATTTGGCCTAATTCCCCTAGACTTCATGACTTGCAACAGCTTGAAACCATCACCAATCCTATCAGTCAAGCAAAGCCCTTTCATTAAGATCCCGAAAGTGTAATCATCGCCTTCAACACCTATCCTCATCATTCTCTTCCTGTAAAACTCTCTAGCCAAATCAATATCTTCCCCAACAAGAACGTCAAGAATTGAATTGAAAATCTTCAAAGATGGCTTCCTTTCAAACCTCGAAACCAAGTCAACCACTTTGATCACTTGCTTGACCATACGTACCCGCCCGAGACCACGGACTATAGTAATGAAAATGTCTTCATCTGGGGGTGACCCGATGGAGTTCGGCATTTCGTCGAGCAGTTCCTTTACAGTATCAAAGCGACGGAAAGCACAGAGCTTGCGGATCAAAGCACGGTAGGTAGATTGCGAGTGCGTAAAATTGGGGAGTTTAGAGGCCCATCTAAAGGCTTGGACGGCTTGGGAGGCCGATTTTTGGTCTAGTATCATACTAGCAATGTGTTGTTCTGTTGGGACAGGGGATGATGAGGACGAGGAGGAAAGGGATTTCGACTGCAGGTTGAGATGAAGAAATCTTTGATACGTTGCGGTGGAGAAGAATGCAAGAGTAGAAGGGTTTTTGGGCATCGATGCATTAATCTCTGTAGTACATAAAATCATCCAACATCATAACTTAATCCAACAACATAAAATCATCCAACATCATAACTCAATCCAACAACATAAAATCATCAAACAATCTAACAACATAAAATCAGCAAATCATCCAACAACCTAACCCTAAATCAACCAAATCCAACATCAAATCAGCCTTGACCTCTAATATCCACAGAACCAACATAACATTAACTTCTGATCTCTAACATAAACTAACAGTAACTTAGTAAAATGAGAAATACTAACTTGATTTGATTCTCTTCAACAGCAACCTGAGGAAAAAATCAACTCAATACAGCAATACAAAAATCAAAATCAACAGCAACTTATAAATCAAAATCAATTCAAAAATTTACAGCAATGTGGTCTTTGAGCGTGAGAGAGAGAAAGAATCTGCGTGATAGTCTCTGAGAGAGGATCTGCGTGAGAGAGAGAAGACGCCGGTAAGAGAGAGAGAGACGACGTCAGCGGCGGGGGTGAGGCCGTGAGCGACGTGAATGGGGGGTCGGGGAAAAAAATTCAAAAGGGGTGTGGCGTCTCGCACAGTCGCACCACACAAATAAAAAAAATTGACATAAACTTTTATGTTGTTTCTTTTTAAAAAAAATTTTCTCTCCAAAATTTCAGTAATATAAAATTATTTTATTATTATTATTTTATTTATTTTAAATTATTAATATATAAAAATCAATTTAATCATTTCTTTCTCTACTTTATTTTATTAATTTTAATACTATAAAATTTTAACTACTTTGAAATTTTACAAACAAATATTGTCGGAGTCTCAAGGCATATTGGTTTAGCTAAAAATTTTAAAATTTGAATTCAACTTTCTAAATTTATACTTCTAACATTACTACTATACGCATATCAATACAACTTAATATTATATTTTTTACACACATCAATACAACTCAACAACTTTTACAAAATATCATCTAAATATTTAAATTATTCTTAAAATTCTTAAAATTTTCTCAACCAGCGGAAATAAATTACAAAACGAGGGCCAAGAACGAGGTCAAGAAAAGAGAGGAAAAAACCCCGATCAATGAGGCCCGGAGGCTTATTAGACAAACCGGATCCAGACAATACCTCTTTATAAGTCCCCCGGAGTGGTGGTGGGAGCCTCATCAGTTCGTAGAGCACGTTCCAGAATATTCATTTTCTGAACGTCATCCCAGTCCAACAATTCTCCAGGCTTCTTTGCTGCTGAGACCTTCGATTGCTCTGATTTGCAGAGAAGAGAATCCATTATCCAATCTATATGATACTCAAAAACTAAAAGAGATTTAACTTAGGAAAAGAAAAAGATGGAAGTAATAATCGGTACCAGCTAGCCATTAAGTTTGGCCATTAGCACCTATTGAAGTGGACGTTTGGCTACGTCTTTGTATCTGTGAGGCTAGGCTTCAAGTCATACATTAAGCATGTGGAGAGGCGCCCCTAATTACATATTAGGATGTCCCACTCGCTCATAGTGAGCATGACCTAAGTCATGCATGTATCTATATGTTCTTAATCTCATTCAAATTAAGCAAATAGGCAGGACAACCTCCGAGCACACCTGTACGTAATTATCTCGTTAAATATATCCTAAGTCATGCATGTATCTATAGATTTGAGAACACAACCAAATCTGTCACTGACAAGACCAACATTGCAACATTTCTTTTAATTATCTCGTTATATATATCCTGCACTCATTCAAACACATTTGATCAAGTAATAGTGACCCCTCTAAGAGTAAATATTCAGAATCATCATCGAGCTTCCCATAATCATCAAGATCCATTCACGATTACATCACTTCCATCATGTCGCAGCATCACCTGTCATCTCATGTGAATGATGCACGCGCTACCAAAATCGTCTTTTCCTCACCCTCGTTTCACTTCATTCAACTTTGATTCTAACTGCTTTTCCAATAATGCCCTATAGATATCATAGGTCTTGTTTGAGCCTCGTTTGAGCCTCAATAATTTGGGTTCAAAAATTTAGGTTTAATAATACAAAATTCATCACATAATTTTTTATTATTAAAAATCTTCTCTCTCTTAACTTTTTCAACAACTCCTATAACATATCTTTACTTTATAATATTTCTCAAACCCCAATACCCTAAATTTTCACCCTCAAATCAATCAAGGCCATAGATGTCAAAAATTACTTTCTATCTAGAGCAGGGGCGGCTCTATGGTCATTGGGGCCTTAGGCAAAACTCTAAAATGTGGCCTTTTATAATAATTTATAAAATAATATATTTTAAAAAATAAAACATTAATAAAAATTAGTTAAAAGTATTCTTATAGCTTTTTGGAATGCAAAATTATTTATGAAAGTGTTATATTTTAGATTTATTATTATATAATTTTCAATTGATAATATTACTAATTCATTTAATCTTTCTTGGTTCATACTCCATCGTAAGTAAGATTTTAATAGTTTTAATGATAATTAAAATAAATACAATGTAAAATAAAATTAAAGTAAAAAGTTTAGAATAATAGCACTTAAGACTTTAGTGACCAAAAATTAGAGTTGAGAAGCACTAAAAAATGATGAGAATAAAAAACAGAATGGTTGAGAATGGATTTTTGAATATTTTTGGTACTTGACAGATATTGTCTCAAATAAGTTTAAGTCATTTTAAAGATATATTTTTAGTTGTTAGTTAAGGTTTAAATAGCTAGCAATATCTAAAGTAAAAAAATTAAATAAATAAAGAGATTGCGATTAATATCTTCAAATAAGAAGATTTTATGGGGTTGAAGGGAGACTTTGTAAGTACCACAAAAAGTGAAAAATGAATACTCCTTCAATCAAGGAGACTTAATAGGCCTCTTCAATTAATATGCTCTTTAAGTTAATTTTTTTAGACCTTAATATTAAATTTTCTTTAAATATACAAAAAAATTTAAATTGGGGCCTCTTAGATTTGGAGAAAAGTTAATGCTTCTTCAAATAAGTAGATTTAATAGGACTCTTTAATCAATATACTCGTTATGCTTTTTAGGCCTTAATATTAAATTTTCTTTAAATATACATAAAAATTTTAAATTTGGGCCTCTTAGATTTAGAGAAAAGTTAATGCTCCTTTAAGTAAGGAGATTTAATAGGCATTTTTTTTTAATCAAGAACTACTACTACCTTTATTCCAACAAAACCAAACAGAATAACTAAAGGGGATCAGTCCCAGCATAGATCCAAGTCAGGAAAGGAAAATGCTCATGAACATCGAGGTAACCTCCAGACAAAATCTAAGAAGCAGCCCATCGAGCAAGGTGGTGCGCTTCTTCATTAGCACCTCGATTAACAAAGCAAAAATCAACAGAATCAAAAGAGCTAAAACAACTAACAATATTACCAATACGACCATAGCTCCTCCAATTCAAACTTTCCGGGAATTTTCGGATAGCATCAATCGCCCCAATGGAGTCACCTTCAACAATAATCTTCCGAAAACCACGTCTGCAAGCTTCCTCTAACCCAATTTGCGCAGCCCATATTTCACCATCTTCAGGTTCCACCAGCGGCAATTTCTTCACAACAGCACCCACCACCATACAAAAATGATCTTTTATTATAGCAGCTCCAACAGCAAAAGTGTCACGAATCCCAACATCAAAATTCACCTTGACCATGTCCAAAGGGGGTATCCAACATATAGATAAAATCTGCTCACTTTTCTTATCCCATGCTAACAGATGCTCCCTCGAAACTCTTTGAATTCTATTGACCAGCGCCATTAAATCCAGAGCATCAACCTTGTGAACAATTTGGTTTCTAGTCCACCATATTAAATCCCAAGCCACCAAAGCATAGATCTAAAAATGATGGTAATCCTCCATCGGCAAAGACTCAAGAAGAGAAGGATCAATAATCTTTTGTAACCAAACAATAAGAGGTTGATCTTGGAAAGCTCTTATATCCAAAGCCCAAGGGGATTGACCCAAACAATTCGACTCACCATACATTCCAGTAAGAGATGATGGATCGAATCACAATCCTTCCCACAAAATACACAGATCACCTCCTCTAAACCCCGACCCCCCAATCTCTCCACAACCTTACTCTTAGTAGGTATCACATCCCAAAGCAACTTCCACATAGCAGTTTTCAACCGGTCATGCACTTTCATTTTCCACAATTTCTTCCACCAAGAAAACTCCACCGGAATATTAAGAGGAATACGATTTTTAACAACCTCCCTATACATAGATTTTACTGTAAACCTGCCAGATTTCTCAAAAATCCAAACCAATTATCACAACGAGAAGAAGCACTTAACTAGATTTTGACCACTTCTGCCACATGCTCTGGACAAAACACAGACCATAAGAGAGGACGGTTCCATTGGCCCAAAACAGGGTCAATAAGCTCAACAGCTCTAGACACCAGCAAATTATCACCATAATTCGGATGCGGAGAGGGTTTAAAACCCAAAAGTGAAGGAACCCAAGGGTCCTCCCAAATTAAAATCATTTCTCCACTACCAACAGAAAAACACATGCCCTGCTTAACACCATCCCTACACTTTAGCAAGCTCTTCCAAGTCCAAGACACATGTGGATGATGCTCCACCTCCCAAAAACTCTTGTCGAAGATACTTTCCTCTTAACACCTCTGTCCACAAACAGTTTACATTTGAAGTAACATGCCAAATCAATTTTGAGAGCATTGCTTGATTCAAATCTGCCAAGGCCCTAAAACCCATCCCACAAGCATGTTTCGGTGTACAATTAGAGCTCCAAGACTTTAGAGAAAGATTCCTATTTTTTTCCTTTTTGTATCCCCACCAAAAATCCTTCAAACCCTTATCAATATCCTTACACCAAACATCAGGTAGCTCAAAAAACCCCATAGTATAGGCAAAAAGAGGAGTCGCCACACTTCTAATTAACATTCCCCTTCCCGCTTGAGATAACAACTTTGCTTTCCAGCCATTGATCTTAGCAAAAATTCTCTCTTTCAAATCAGCTAGAGCCACACACTTTGACCTTGGGTATAACAAAGGTAAACCAAGGTGTTTTGCCTTTGCTAGCATTTTACGTAAATTCAACAAATCACAAATAGGTAAAATGTCAGCACCAGAAATTTTTTGCTAAAATGAATCAAAGACTTACTACGATTTATCTTTTGCCCCGACCACCTCATATACTTTTCCAAACAAAGATCAATAGCTTTCCTAAGTCCTCTCGATGGTGTAAAACAACCAAACGGACTACCATTGAGGAGAACCGAGAAACTAGATGAAGAAATGCAATTCTTTATCCAATTAATCCAAGTGGGGTGAAAACCAAACTTCTGCATAATAATGATAAGGAAAGGCCACTCCACCTCCATATCAGCCTTAATCGCCATCCATCCACCCCTCCCTCTTTTATGGTTCATATCATTAAACACTTCCGCCGCCACAATATAATTGTCTTGAATTAATCTACCAGGAACAAACGCCATCTGATAAGGAGATATTAGCTTTGGTAAAACAGCCTTCAACCTCTCAGTTAAAATTTTTTAGATCAATTTGTACACCACATTGCACAAACTAATGGGCCTAAATTGTCCAATCAGAGAAGGAGTATCAACTTTTGGGATCAGCACTAGGTTGGTATGATTGAGCTCAGATAACATATGCCCATGGATAAAAAAATCCTGAACCGTAGCAATAACATCAAAACCAACAATATCCCAAAAATGACGGAAGAAAAAAACTGTCATACGAATCAGGTCCCGAGGCCTTATCAGGATGCATTTGCTTTAAAACTTCCCAAATCTCCTTTCCATCTAGTACCGAAATCAATATGTCATTTTCTTCCTCCGTAATAGTCGCACTAATCAAGTTTTCCAGATCAGATGGAATATCTGGATTTTCAGATCTGTACAAGGCCGAATAAAACTCCACTAATTCACTTCCCAAAGAACTGCGGCCATAAATCCATTCCCCACTCCCCTTTTTTAATTCGACTATTTGATTTCTACATCTACGTATCACCGTCGAAGCATGGAAAAATTTTGTATTTAAGTCACCAGAGGATAACCAACTCACCCTAGACTTTTGCTTCCACAACAATTCTTCCCTCCTCAATTGTTCATCTAACTCCAAAATGAGACATTTTTCCATCCAAATATTTTGCTCTGTTGGTTCCGCCTCCTGATAGCATTTCAGATTTTCTTTCATAACCTGTAGAGACATGTGAATATCACCAAAAATGTTTTTATTCCAAAGTCTCAAAGCTCCCCGTACTGCACGTATCTTACAAAATAAAATCCAAGCTGGAGAACCAGCTCTCTTTTTACACCAAGAATCCACAACCAACCCAAAGCACGATTCTTCCCGAACCCAAAACTTCTCAAACTTAAAACCCTTCGCCAAAGATGCCTCAGAGCCAAAGATTCAATATAAGGGGCACATGATCAGAATTAGTAATCCCATAATGCTTCACCCCAGCATTAGGAAAATCTATACGCCATTGGACATTAGCAATACTTCTATCCAACCTTTCTCTAATACTTGCCTAACCAGAACGCCCATTTGACCAAGTAAAATTTCTCCCAGCGAAACCCAAATCAACAAAACCCCAGCCATCCATAAAATGTCTCAAACCACTAGAAGAAGACCCCACCATACCCCGACCTCCTCTCTTCTCATTTTGCCTCAAAACTTCATTGAAATCTCCAGTACAAACCCAAGGCTTGTCACTAGAGTCACCCAGACTAATCAACTCAGTCCAAAACGCTTCCTTATATCTCCAATAAGGAGACCCATACACAAATGAACAGAAAAAATCCGGTCTCTCAGCACCCGGACTAACCAGAAAGTGAAAAATAGAGCAAGACAAACTCAAAATCTCAAACTTCAAACTAGAACGCCAACAAAAAGCCAAACCCCCCTTACAACCCACAGGAGGGACTGAAACAAAAAACAAGAAACCCAATCTATGTAAAACCACATTAAGTCAATCATCAGAAATTTTAGTCTCCATTAAAAAGATACCCCACGGGTCTACTTTTGTCACCAGCAACCGTAGAGCTCTTGATGCCACAGGTCTCCCCAGACCCCGGCAATTCCAAGAAATGAGACTCATTTCGGGGGTGGGGGCAGATATAGGCCCGCCGCCCCAGCCACAACGTTACCAATTTCATTACCATCCACAAGTGTTGCCTCTGCCTTACCCGAATTCTCTACCTTCTTTTTTGGTACAAATTTCTTCTTCCTCCTAATGCATCCGACATCCTCCAACCCCTTAGCAAAAACCAACGCCAAATTTTCTTCATTCGGTGATACCAGGGGAGTTTGTATTTCACGGGATTTTTTCACAGTCGAAACTGGAGAATAGAAAGCCGATCCTCCCCGTTTTAAATTCAAAAGCTCCCTTTGAATGGACTCATCAAACTGTGGGCTCACATTAGTATCATTTATGTGTGAAGACCCTTCCACACTTAGTGACACACCCAACCCACTCTCAGCCTTCTCATCAGAGCCCTTCAACTCTTGTGAAGCTAGTCTCAAGCCCACAAACCCTGGCCCATCATCCCTCCCATGCGGAGAATTAGCCTTGACTCCAACAACAATAGCAGGAGAATCCTGACGTGTCCTAATTGCTTCACCCAACCTACTCATCATTCCTCTTTCATCAGAAAAGACCAAATTAGCCTTATCCTCACCAGACTTTAGTGAAGAAGATAACCGCCTCTCCAACCACTGTGGTCCACCATCACCTCTTTCAGCCCTTCCAGGGATACCTCTTCCCCGTCCCAAACCACCCTGCCCAATCCACTATCGTGTATTAGTAAAATATTCCATTTCCTCCACCGGTATCATACCTCTCATCTCCTCACCCAAAACAGCTTGGTAAGGATGCTCTTCATCAATGCATGTCCCCATAGTATGGGTAATGCATCCGCAAATAAGGCAAAAACTCGGAAGCCTTTCATACTTGAATGCTATCCACACCAGATTTTGATCTTCACGAATCAAAGAAAAACCAGGATGTAGAGGTACCTCTATGTTAAAATGCACTTGAACCCTTAGATAGGGCTTGTTGAGATCCACCAGAGCTACTTTATCCACTGAACCTAGCTTCCTTCCCAATAATAACACATTGTCCTCATCCAACCTTTCCAAAGGCAATCCATGAATCTGCACCTAGAACTGAGCATTAGAAAGCTCCACCTCATCAATCGTTTCTCCCCGTTTCAGATCTTTGAGAAGCATCAAATAACCTTTGAAATTCCATGGCCCTAGCCTCAACACCCTGTCCTTTTCTTCAAGGGATTGGTAAGAAAAAAGAAATCTATTAGGGCCTGCATCCTCAATGCCCAGATTGGGAGCAAACCTCCATCCAGCCTTGATTAATGGAAATATAACAGATTTCGGCAAAATATTCCTAGATGCCAACCTCCCCACCAGAGTCAGAGCCTCAACATCCTTGGCACGTTCATTACTCACCTTAAGTAGCCCCGATACATCATCCCACGAAAGGTTCTTCGTACGCTCCAAAATCTCATCCATCTCAGACAAAGGCTTCTTTGATGTACTCATACCTTTTTCCCACGCCAAAAGCTCCTTCCAACCACGAAGAACCAGCCAAACACACAGCTGCAAATACCCAGCGATAGGATCCTCAAGAAAGCAAATACCCAAGTAAAAACAGAGAAAAGTAGCAAAGCATAGTACCAACTGTTGTAGAAAAATGGAATAGACAAAATCACTCGGTGTAAAGAGATGTAGCAAGAAACAAAAATATTTCGTATTGGTCAGAGGTAAATCTGGGTCAATCACACAAAAAAAAACGAGTACGTTTTAGAGAGAGGAAACAACTCCATCAGGTGTCAGAGAGGTGATAGGAGAGAGAGACGGCGATGATGAACAGTAAGAGATCAGGTGGGACAGGTGTAGGTTCTAGTAGGGTTGGTGGGGTACACCAGGGAAAGAGGGAATGAGAGATAGAGAGAGCATTTTGCTTGGAAAGCTCAGAGAGCGGTTTGATTTAATAGGCATTTTTAATCAATATACTCATTAACATTAAGTTTTTAAGTTTTAATATTAAATTTTCTTTAAATATATAATTTTTTTTTTTGAATTTGAGGCCTCCTAAATTTGGGGCCTTAGGCAACCACCTATGCTGCCTATAGCAAGAGCCGGCCCTGATCTAGAGTAACCAAAAATTGTGATGACTGTCGCAAAGTGTAAAACCCTTGCTATTAGAAATTTAGAGACAGTAAAGTGTTTCTAAAACGAAAAATCATAAAGAGCATTGAGAAACGCCCGTGAACTCAATCACACTGCAAGCCATAGTCGACGAAGAATATTTGATGTCGCCATAGGCTCATAACCAAACAATAGTTGAAGCTTACATCTCGATCGATGTGGCTCTCATGTTAATTTTTGTCCTGCTTGCAACGGTAGGGCACAACGCAGCAAACAGTAATTAGTTGATGTATGCTCAAAAGCATTTCATAAGAGTACCCTTGCATGCATTGATGCAGTCAAAGTTGCCCTACTGACAATTGTAGAAGCCCTAGTTGCATGCCCTTGAGTTTCTAAAATCTTAGCATTGACAGGGATTCTCTAGATTTCATCATATCGATCTATATTCAGAACGGCCACATCATCTCTGCGGTATTAATCTGATAAATAAAGGCATCTTTATTAGATTAATAACTTTTGACAGGTTATTTTGCGCAATATATATATATATATATAGTTAATAGCACACGTCTTCCACAGCTCACCACCTCAGCAGTCACGTGAGCACTCCACCATCGTCTACCAGCTATACAGATCTTCTAAAACAAAAGTTTATTAGGCTCTATTTATAGTAATGATTGTTGGTTGTAACGGAATAGAGAATATTTGTAATATCTGCTCACCCATAAATATCGGTCTGATGCACGTCATCTGTTTGTATAAAAACCCCATTCATTGAAAATGAAAAGGTGGAGAGTGCAAGACATCTCACCTCTTCTTCCCACTCCTCCTCTCACCTCTCTTACCCACCTGGTCAATGTCAAGTTGAGCACCGAAAATCATCTCCTCCGGCATGCTCAGATGCTACCCTATCTTCATGGACAGGATCTATTAGGCTACGTCGATGGTTCTTTTCCAACCCCTTCTAAATTTTTTGCAGATAAATCTCTCCACCCTGCTTACAAAAAATGGTTCAAGCAAGACCAACAACTTCTTAGTGCTCTCATTTCTTTTCTCTCAGATTCTCTCATTGCTCAGGTTGTGAACTACAACACCACCGCTTTTTCTCTCTAGACAGCTCTTGAAACTCTCTTTGCCTATCAGTCTCAGGCCCGGCAGATGCAACTGTTTTACCAACTTGCTACTCTCAAAAAGGGTTCTGACTCTATTTTTGAGTATTTTCGCAAAGCCAAGACGCTCATTGATACTCTTGCTGCCTATGGCAAGATTGTTTCTCAGCCTGAGTTCGTCATGTTTTTTTTGGCTGGTCTTGGACAGGAGTTTGACTCCTTCATTTCCTCTGCTACAACTTGTTCTAACCCTCTCAGCTCTGAACAGCTGTTTGCTCTTCTCCTCACTTATGAAGCCCGTCTTCAGCAACAACAGACTATTAGTCAGTCCACTGTTGAGCTCTCTGCCAATGTCACCACCAAGAATCCATCCTCTCCTTGAGGTGGTCGTGGTGGCTGTTATCCTCTGCGTGGCTCTCGTGGTCGCACTTGAGGTGGTCGCAACCAAGGTTTTTCTTCCACTGAGGGAGGTTTCTCTGGTGATTCGAAGCCCACCTGCCAAGTGTGTGGCAAGCAAGGTCACATTGCCCTCTCTTGTTACAATCAGTTTAATCTATCTTACCAGCAACAACAGACGCCTTTCAGCCCTCGTCCGATGTCTTACTACACCTCTCCTACAACTGCCTCTCATTCTGCTTGGTACCCAGACACTGCCTCCACCAACCATGTCACTTCTGATCTTTCTCAGCTAAATCTCCATGCCTCTGCATATTCAGGTGACGATCAGCTATGGGTTGGTGATGGTAAGCCCCTATCAATTTCTCATATCGGCTCTTCTACTTTTCCCACACCCACCTCTTCCTTCCGCTTGCATAATCTTCTTCAAGTCCCAGAAATTACCAAAGATCTTCTCTCTGTTCGTTAATTCTGTGCTGATAATAATGTTTATTTTCAATTTTTCTCACATGATTTTTCTGTCAAGGATTGCATTTCGGGGACTGCTCTACTCCAAGGTCAGACCCGTAAAGGTCTGTATGTCTTCCCTGCTGTTGCCCCATCGTCTCCTCTAGCCTTGACCACCACCTCCAGCACCTCTGTTGTTTCTCTTGATTGACATGCTCGTTTGGGGCATCCTACGTTTTGTGTCGTCCGCCAAATTTTGTCATCTTCTTCACTCTCTGGTGCTTCCCGTCCGCCCTCAGTGCTCTGCCTAGCCTGTTGCACCGCCAAGATTCATCGTCTTCCTCATCGTCCTTCTCCAAATTGGTCGACGACAACTTTACAAATGTTTTTTTTCTTGATGTTTGGTGTCCGTCCCCTGTACCTTTTGTATTTGGTTTTCATTACTAGCTCAACATTGTTGAGGATTGGAGCTACTTTTCGTGGCTTTTTTCAATACAATGCAAATCTAATGTTCTTTCCGTTTTTATTGCCTTTCAATGTTTTGTTGAAAATTTATGCTCGTCACCAATTATTTTCATTCAAACTGATGGGGGTGGAGAATTTCACCCTCTTCGTCCCTATCTCCTCTCTGTCGGTATTACCCATCGTCTTTCTTGTCTTTATTCACACGCCCAAAACAACACCGTAGAATGTAAGCATAGGCATATCATGGAAACGAGCCTTGCACTTCTGGCCCATTCCCACACTCCTTTTAAATTATGGCCTGAGGCTTTTACTACTGTCGTTTACTTAATAAATCGTCTGCCTTCCCCATCCTTGGGAATCAGTCTCCTTTCTCTACTCTTTTTAAACGGCCCCTGACTATACGTTTTTTCGTGTCTTCGGTTGTGAATGTTGGCCTCACCTCAGGCCTTTCAATCGCCACAAGATGGACTATAGGTCTGCCTGTTCAGTTTTTTTGGCTACAACCCAGATCACAAAGGTTACAGGTGTTATATTCTCTCTTCCCACAAAATTGTTATCTCCAGCGATGTTCGGTTTGATGAGTCCACCTTTCCTTTCAGACTCTCTCTCCTTCAGTGTCATCTTCCCCGATAGTGTCTTCCCCTCTATCTGCTGACACTTCTGCAGATTCTTTTTCCCCTCTGACTATATCGCCTCCTCCCCCTCCTCCACGTATTCTCACAAGTTCTCGGACTAATATTCACTCTCCCAAAGTCTTCTTGTCTTGTTTCTCTTACTACCAATCCCACCTCATACACCGAAGCTTCTCGTTCTCCCGAATGGAGAACTGCTATGCTTGAGGAATATCATGCCCTGCTATCAAATAAAATTTGGCAACTGGTCCCCTCATTTTCTTCTCAGAATCTGGTTGACTGCAAGTGGGTATTCCGCACCAAGAGAAATGCAAATGGCTCTTTTCAATGCCGGAAAGTACGGCTTGTCGCCAAGGGCTACCACCAGCATGAAGGTATTGATTAATGGCGAAACCTTCAGTCCGGTTGCTAAACCGTCCACCATTCAGCTGGTTCTTGCTTTGGCAATCTCTGCAGGTTGGTGTCTGAAGCAACTTGACGTGCAAAATGAATTTTTGCATAGTGACTTATCTGAGGTAGTCTTTATGCAACAACCACCTAGCTTTGTCCAACCCGACCATCTTGAGTATGTCTGCCATCTTACAAAGGCCTTGTATAGCCTCAAAGCAGGCGCCCGCGCCTGCTTTCATTGCCTTCGACATCAACTTCTTCGCCTTGGTTTTGTGGCTTCCAAATCTGATGCTTCTCTCTTCATCTGTCGTAAATCCAACGTCATTGCTTATATGCTAGTTTATGTCGATGACTTGTTTCTTCAACATGTTGTTGAGCATCTCAACTCTTATTTTTCGGTCAAGGATCTTGGTGCTTTGCATTATTTTCTTGGCCTTGAGTTTCTGCCTTAGTCGAATGGTCTTCTCCTTACTCAACAGAATTACATCCGTGATTTACTTGCGAAAACCAACATGCTTGAGGCCAAACTCGTGACCTCTCCCACGGCTGCCTCCCCTGCTCTCTCCAAAAATGACACGCCTCTATTTCCAGATCCAACTCTTTTTCGTAGCATTGTTGGAAGTCTTCATTACCTATCTCTTACATGACCGGATGTCGCCTTTGCAGTTAATAGAGTTTGCCAATGCAGTCTCCGCGGCTTACATTATGGTTTGTTTTTGCAGCGATATCCTTCTCAATCTCTGCTTACTCTGATGCAGATTGGGCTGGATGCCCTGATGATCTTCGGTCTACCAAATGTTTTGTGTCCTTTTTGGTCCGAATCTCATCTCCTGGTGCTCCGAGAAGCAAGCCACCGTTGCCCGCTCGAGCATAGAGGCTGAATATAAAGCTCTCGCTAATGCCACTGTTGAGATGATTTGGCTTCAGTCTCTCTTGACTGAGCTTGGTGTTTCTCTCTTTGCTGCTCCTACACTTTGGTGTGACAACCTTGGAGCTACTTAACTCTCCGCGAATCCTGTTTTTCATTCACGCATGAAACATTTTGCCATTGATTTTCATTTTGTGCTTGATTGCGTTGTTGATCACTCTCTCAAGGTGGCATTTATTTCCAGCCAGGATCAGCTTGTTGATGTACATACCAAGCCACTTGTTGCTTCTCACTTTCAGTAGTTTCGCTCAAGTCTTACGGTACATGTTGCCCCGTTGGACTTACTGGGGGATAATAGCACGTCTTCCACAGCTATGAAAGGATCCCAAGTGAAGACAATGGCCTACACAGCCATGAATGACACCTATGGGCGCCCCTGCCATGCCCACAAAGCCATGCCATGGCATCAGCACGCACGGGCGTAAACAAGGCATATCAGCACCCACGACAAGCCATGACAACCCAACGATGTCAGCCAGCCAGCCATAGACATGTCATGGCAAGCACATGACCAGCACCAAGACATTTCATGACTTAGTGCCACAGCAGGACCTTGGCCCCTAACTAAGCCATGCAGCAACAAATGATGAAGAGTGGCTACCCACAGCAGCCACCGCCGGCGGCGGAGCACCACCACCCTTAGGGGTGACCGGACATGAAGTGACGAGCATGACCTTGGGAGTCGGAGGAGCATTACCACCCAAGGAGGAGCATGGCGGCGGCGACGACGACAAGATCAAGCTTTATGATAGTATCTTCAGAGATTGGCTTCGATTATGGTATTGATTGAATAAATCATATCTTCTAGAATTAAGATGTTTCTAGAAGATTATCTTTCCGTTTGAGTTTTGATGTTTTAGGCATGTATCATCAAATCTCCCTGATTCTAGGAATTGTTTTCTTAGAATCTTGAAGATTTGATTTAGATTGATTTGATTTGATTCTGTTAGGGTTTTGTAAGCTCCTAAGAAGGCCTATATAAGCACTCCTCAGGAGCAGTAGTAGTCATTCAGTCATAGAGTGGTGTTTTGAGAGCCAGAGAGCTCATGAGTGAATTTGGCCAGGCATAGGCACGTTTATGCCAGTAGACTTTGGAGCCTAATAACCTCTTGAGTTTGGGCGTGCTTAGCTAATAACCCTTGTACGAATGTTCTTGTGGTTCGAAAGACTAATAATCCTTAGACCACGTTCTTCATAATGACATCGAGGTATTCTTCATTTCTCGTGTGCTAGATCCTATTTATTTTGCTCGTGTGTTATTTGAAACGGTTTGGGAGGATCGTATATAAGCACTCCTCAGGAGCAGTAGTAGTCATTTAGTCATAGAGTGGTGTTTTGAGAGCCAGAGAGCTCATGAGTGAATTTGGCCAGGCATAGGCACGTTTATGCCAGTAGACTTTGGGGCCTAATAACCTCTTGAGTTTGGGCGTGCTTAACTAATAACCCTTGTACGGATGTTCTTGTGGTTCGAAAGACTAATAATCCTTAGACCACGTTCTTCATAATGACATCGAGGTATTCTTCATTTCTCGTGTGCTAGATCCTATTTATTTCGCTTGTGTGTTATTTGAAACGGTTCGGGAGGATCGATTGTGGTGTTGGAGCGGATTGCTTGGAGGAGTTGGTGATTGTTATGGAGTCCTTGACAGGGGTCCCTAACAAGCTCACCACCTCAGTAGTCAGGTGAGCACTCCACCATCATCTACCAGTTGTACAGATCTTTTAGAACAATAGTTTGTTAGGATCTGTTTGGAGTAATGATTTTTGGTTGTAACGGAATAGAGAATATATGTAATATGTGCTCAGCCACAAATATCGATCTGATGCACATCATCTGTATGTATAAATACCCCATTCATTGAAACGAAAAGGTGGAGAGAGTTCTTTATTTTGACGTGTTCTTTTAATAGTAATCTACCAAAGACCCTTATGACATCTACGTGTTTCCATTGAATGATAATACATAAAACCTCATTGTTTTATTTTATATGAACATAACCTAATCACGCGGCCTCTTCTTTGCTGTGGCCTTCACTTTTATATATCTTTTCGTCGTGTAGCACAGCAGATAATTGATTATTGACATGTTTGATGTAGATCATAAGTACTCAGCGTCATGTCCTACTTGAGACTCCATTCTACATACGCACATACAAGTACCCTCTACTTCGGATGAAAAGGCAAAAGAGAGTAACCCACTGTTTCATGCTCTAATGTCTCGTAAAAAATTGCCATCCACCCGTGAAATTAAAGACACAATTTATTATTGAAGTCATTAGTGAGATGATATTAATTAGTAGACGTCAGGAAGCGTTTTAAAAGTCTTACGCCAACTAATTCTATGGCGAATTACTTAATCAAGTGGGTTATACATAGACTATTTTTTTTTTGATTGCCTTTAATATTCTTGGTGAGACAAAATTTGTATTTTGAACTCCGTTGAAAAAAAAAAAACAAAGATACAAAAAAGGCCAAGATGCTGATAAAAATTAACTATAACAAATCATGTGGGGCCTAGGAAATGGGCAACCCACGACCAATAGAGCAGCCAATAGGACATCTCCAATGAAAATAATCAAATATACCTTTTGTTCTACATTAATAAAGGAAAGTAAAAACGACAACATATTCTTATTCCAGCATTTACATAGATTACGACTCATGTAGGCCAGGCTGCATGGGAAGTTTACTGATCGGGACTCCTTTTAGCAAGTTCTAATGACGTAGGAAAGTTTATCAGATACGGTCAGAGCAAGCCAAGAGAGGTTGAAGACGAACCGGGAGTCCTTTCTCTGGAGTCGGCATCATATCACCAACAATCTTCTCTTTGGGATGGACCACCTCCCATTTAAACCTCTTGACCACGTTGTGCACAAATGTGAGTATCGCCAGCCGAGCGTACTCTTTCCCTGGGCACATGCGAGGTCCACCTCCGAATGGAACAAATGTGAAAGGTGGAAAAACATTTGCGTCATCGTACCTTGAAGGGTCAAACTTTTCTGGTTCCGGGAAGAAGTCTGTGTTCTTGTTTGTTGTGCTCACAGTCCAATATACCTGCAGCCAAAACGAAAAGTAGGAAAGAAGTCAATCCCAGGTCTTGAATCACATGGTGCTAACTATTTTCTTAGTTGTTTGAATTGTTTTCGATTATGACTTACCTTCCACCCCTTTGGAATGGTATAACCGGCGTAGGTGAATTCAGTCAGTGCCACTCTGAAAGTCCCCTGGAGTGGTGGTGTGAGCCTCATCACTTCATAGAGCACGTTCCAGGAATACTTCATTTTCTGTACGCCATCCCAGTCCAACAATTCTCCAGGCTTCTTTGCTGCTGAGACCTCCGATTGCTCTGATTTCCGGAGAAGAGAGAATCTATTAGCCAATCTATATATATGATGCTCAAAAACTAAGAGAGACTTGGGAAAAGAAAAAGATGGAAGTAATTGGCACCAGCTCGGATCTTCTCGTGGATTTCGGGTCTCTCTCCAACATATTTCATGAAGAAAGTCATGGCAGTAGCCACTGTGCTATACCCTGCAACAAGCAAACCCATAATCTTGTCCGCAATTTCGGCCTCTGGCATGTATTTCCCAGAGGGGTCAGTAACCACAATCATGTGCGACAGTATGTCCTGCATAGGTGCTCCTGTTGCCATAGCAGCCTTCTTCTCCTGGATAATTGTCCTTAGCTCCCTGCGGATTGTCGCTGCTGCTTTGTTCGCTCTATGAAATATGGTTCCTGGGAGATTCGCAGTTATGGAGTGCATCCCCAGTGTGATGTAGTCAAAGTGGTTAACAAGCGCGGAAATTCGCTCTGGGTCATCTATACCCAAGAAAAATCTGCAAGCAAGGGTCAAAGTGAGGGTCTTCGCAAGAGGAAAGGCCTTGACCACATCTTTGCCCTCCCAGTGAGTATGCATCTGTTGCTGTGTGATGGAGTCCATTTTCCCCAAGTACTGCACCAGCGCTTCGGGTTTCAAAAACCCGGGAGAGCGTAAGACTTTGGACTCAGCTTCCCGTGATATCTGGACCGGAGCAGAGGCCTGGTAAGACCGGAAGAGCTTTTGCATTGAATGAGGACGGAACGCGGTGAAGAGCTTTTGCTCGTTGGAGAAGAGGAACTTGTGTCCATTGGGACCGCATATGACTGCGGTTTCCTCTCCAAGAATCCTGGTCTTGAATATGTCAGGGGAGTACTTGTTCATCCTATCGAAGACAAACTTCTCTGGCTTCCCAAACAGGAACTCGAGTGTTTCGCCCACGATAGGCCATCCCATGCTCCCTGGTGGGAGATTTTTGGGACCATTGGTGGACGGCCGGCGTCTGAAAGCAAAAATACAAAGAGCAAGGACGACAGGTACCAAAGACAGGAAGAGGAAGAAGCCCGCCATGGTTGATACTAATTAGCTAAATAGATGGTTGAGATTGGAGATAGATATGGGAGTGTTGAGTTGCCCGGGATTGAGCAAACTTGGATTTATATATATATAGCCAGGGATGGATATTACAGCTGGTCAAATTATCGATTAATTAAACAGTGGCCAATCCCGTATTTCTCGCACTTTCAAGGCGTCCAAATTTGAATCACGACCTGCTGAAACTTTTAAAGGACTTGAGGAATCATTTTTTATATCAATAGTTTGAGTCTTCAGATTTTCATCTTCCTTGAAAAAGACTTTGTCCTGGCGTTAGTACTACCACAGATCAGGTCATGTTTGTCGACCAAAATTATAAGAAAATTTTGGAAATGTTATAAAATTTGATATAAATTAGAATTTTATTCAATTTTGAGAAAAAAGTGAAAAATAAAATTTTATGGAAATTAAAATAAGGAGAAAGATTATTTGGGTGAATTTTTATATGTTTATTATATAATAGAAAGAGATGATTTGATTGGGAGAGAAATATTATTTTTTTTAAAAAAATTTATCAAAATTTTAAATTAATTATGTTTGTAAAACAAAATTTAATTTGTAAACACGACCTAATCCAACCAAATCAAAATTTATTTTGCAAACAGGACCTAAAACAATCAAACAAAAATAGAAGATTAAAAAAACATAATCACCAACAAGGGGTAGACTATTGACAACAAATATGGCATTGCGAACAAACAGTTCAAGAAATATATATAGTTTTAGGTGACAACATACACGCGTCACGAACGAGTGACGATAAAAATCATCACAAAAATAAAATTTTGTCATGACGAACAAAGAAAATCATTCGTACTCTTTGCAGAGTGACAAATTCCAAATCGTCATAACTGAGTGACCATTAGAATCGTCACAATTTTTACAATACCGTCCGAAATCCTTTTGTAACACAGTTGAACCTAATGTTTAGAGGTTAGAACTGGTTCACACAGAGAGCCCAAAATCTCATCGTTCATGTCATTGAAATCCAACCGAAACACACACAATCACAAACCAAGCATGAAAATAGAAACACAATATGGAAGTGATGCATACCAATTGATTTCCATGCGTCCAAGGCCACAAATCCACACTTTCTCCCGTTAAAATCCGAACTTTTCCTCTCTACTTCTCCTCTTTCCCTTTCACCCACCACCAACAAAAAAACACCAACTTCAATGTTACAAATTACACCCCAAAACCAAATGTTGACAAAAATTAATACAAAACTTAGAGAGAAACTCACCAAATCCCTTCAAACGCCGCTCCTTAGAGAAAAATCGGCAGCCCCAAGTGGTTCGCACAAAGTGAACACTCGGGGGCAGCCTGCTTTTTTTCCAGGTCTGGCAAACCGGTTCAAACCGATTAAAATCACGTTCGAACTTCTTCCATTAATGGGACGACTTCGTTGTGACCCTGATCAAAGTGGTTCGAACCTTTAGTTAACCAGTTGGAATCGGTTACTAGGTCCTAAATTTCCGCCAAAAAATTTGGCGCGTTCTTTCCGCCCGCCACTTTATAGGTTCGAACTCTCCAATTGTCCCGTTCAAACTGGTTTACTAAGTTCTAACAGTTATTAACAGGTTAGAACATAGTAACCACTATGCGTGGTAATACGTTCGAACCTCTAAAAAGAGGTTAGAACCTTTTATTAGGTTCAAACCTACATATAGATGGTTCGAACCTGGTAAGATCCTGAAAAACACAATCGGTGAGTTCAGGTTAGAACCTATTCATAACAAGTTCGAACGTTTAGAACCAGTTCTAACCTCATTGTATTAGGTAACAACGTGTTCAGACTAGTTCCAACCGTTTAATTATAGGTTCGAACTGGTATATGTGACGTCGTTTAACATCCAACCGGTTCGAACCTATTAATGTTGCAGTTCGAACCGGTTCAGTAATATTTTTGAGCATGGTTTTCTCCAGTGTATTTATTTTGGTTCTTTTAAATTCTTTTACAAAAACAAGAATAATAGGATTAAGTTTAATAAGGGGTTTTTTCAGTTTCTATAAGTTTGTATAAATTTTTTTTCTATTTTATTTATCTTTTTCGAAAATAAATATTCCAATTATTTTAGAAAATAATATTTTGTCATGATTATGTTACAAATCATACAATATGAATTTATCACGATGTGTCGTGGGCTATTTGAAATTGTCGTAAACGTATAGAAGTCAATATAAAAAAACATATATAGTCACAAAAGAGGCATATATACATCATGTCGCATATCATACAAAGTCAGTGTTGGGTATACATAAAAATGTAATGGACATGTACAAAAAGCCCGTAGGCAACCATCAAATAAAGCAAAAAGATAAAAAAAAACAAAACATGTGGGAGACTAGACGCGCAGCTAGTCGTCGCCCTTGGCCAGCATCCCCAGCACACTGAGGGAAGCCTCCAGGGTGGATTCGACCACCAATTCCATAGTAGTGAGTTGTTCTGTCTGTGCATTCTGAGTGGTGTAGATCGTATCCAGCTACGCTTGCTGGGTCTCCTGCATCGCCCGAATCGCATCTAATTGCTCTTGTTGTGCGTCCAACTGCTCCTGCAAGCCAATGAGAACCAGTCGCAACGCCTTGAGTCGACCCTCGAGCTGCGCCTGTGACTCGAGGAAACTGGTGGCCCAAGCCGGTGGCTCGACCCCCAAACCGGGCAACGCTGCAGGAATGGGGCCGAGTCCATGTCGGATCGTGGCGCGACTCCGAAGAAGGGTGTTCGCATCAATCACCCCCTCGTCTTCTGCTGATCGTCTCGGGGAAAATTCGCGCAACCTACAAGATTGGAGATGCAATTACTAGATATACCTGAAATCAAAATCAAAAATAAAAATTTAAAGTAAAAACGAACCTGTTGCATCGTACATCCTCCTAATGAGGAACCTGAAGGGAAGAGAGTCCTTGTCCACTGAGTCTGCCGCCTCCCGGGCCAACATAAACATGTACCTGGGAAGGTCTATGGGAACCCCATAGACCAGTCGTACCATGAGCCTCGCCCGCTCAAAATTCGACTCCGTCATGCTTTTCCTCGGGTCTATGTTGTAGGCCACTATGAGGTGCAACATCCTGAAGAAGTTGTTCAGGGTCTTGTCCACTTTGTGTGGCACTCTTGGTACATTCTCCCTGCTCTCGGTGCAGGGCCAGAAGAGGTCGAAGGGCTGGACCGGGGCTAGGTCCTCAAACTCAAGAATTGCCTATCCCTCGGACCGATGGAGCCCGAGGAACTCGGTAATCCACTGGGCAGAAAAAGTGAGTGTGATGTCTCGAATCGTCACGTCGTAAGAGTCCTGCAAGAAAAACAGTAATCATTAATTTACGTGTTACAAATAATAAATAAATAAAAATATTAAATAACAATTAATTATCACGTACCACCCAGTGCATAAGTTGCTCCATCAGCCTTACATAAAAGCCCCGAACCACTGGCAATGAGATCATGCCAGACTGAACTGTGATGGGCTCCTAGCCCCGAGAGTGGATCACGTCGTGTGTGGTCCTACCCTCGAAGTTAAGCCCCTGGAGCTCCAACGGTCGACCCTCCCTCTGCATTTGGACCGAGCGGCCCAAAATCAACTGACGGTGCTCCTCGACTGTCATTGATTGGTTCGTGTCAGCCAAGTTGTGTCTAGCATGCTTTCCAGGAGCCATTCTTGTCTAAAACCTGAAATTGAAGAAAAAAAATAATTCTGTCGGAATCGGTTCTAACTTGTAAATAACAGGTTTGAACCTAAATGAAAAAAAAAAGGTTCTAACCTGTACATATAAGTTCGAACCTGTTTAAGACGTTCTAACCACTTATCAAATAGGTTCTAACCTGTATGGTTTCAATTCTAACATTGAAATAACCAGTTCTAACCTATTACGAATAAACACAACCGGTTCTAACCAACAAAAAGTCGAACCTAAATGATAAAATCATAACACAAAAGACACCAGTTCTAATCTATTAATAAGAGTTTGAACCTGTTAAACCCGTTCTAACCTAGAAGATTCCGATAGTAACCTATTCCAAACGCACACAACCCTTTCTAACCTATATTATATAGGTTCTAACTGGAAACAATGTGGTTCTAACAAAAAAAATGGGGTTCTAACCTGAAACTATGTCATTCTATCCTTTTCAGAATATGTTCTAACCATATTCAGGAATTTGCCAATAAGCAAAGCTGGAGCTATAGCATTTACTTCTTTTACATCACCGTAGGACCTCGGCCTCCATCCCATCATTCCATAGTCCAATTCATCCTTGTACCTATGGAAGATGAAGACGACGTGGCAAGACTGGAGCTAGTGATATGAGTTTTGCACGACTCGCTCATTTTGCCATGGAAGACGAAGACCCAGTGACCCTGTTCTTGAGCCTTGACTTCCCAAGACTCACAATCCCAATCTCCCACCGAAACCTACATGGTGGATCTGGTCTGCGGGAACCAATTTGGGGATTTCAGGATTTCTGTTATGCGAGGGGGCAGAGGAAGGCAGGGAAAAATTAACCTAGACGACGTGATGACTTTTCAATTTTGACTCGTGTCGCGAATTTAGGGGTTATGAGAATTAAGATGCCACATATGCTTTTTCCGTCACGCAACAGGACCTTTGATGGAAGACCATAAAAAAAGACAGAGCTCAGAGACCTATGTGGAATGAACTAAACCCAGGGACCAATTTGGAAAAAGTCTAAACCCCAGGGACTAGTAGGAATAAAAAGCCTTATATATATTCAAGAGTAAATTCCATTCGACAATTTCGATCAAGAAGTCAGTTTCATCTAGAAGTAATCTAGATTATGATATGCACCTTTCAAAACAATAATTTGTGCGTGTGGAAAAAGTCATATAGTTCACCCCATAATTATAAGATAAAAGCAATCTCGACCCCTCAACTATCAAAATTGAGATTAATTTACATCATTTTTCTTTTGAAAATTTTCAATATACGCCTCTATTCCAAATCAGATATTAAGTCAGACGGAAAGAAATGAAAAATGAACTAAATACTATTCCAAGACAAATTATAAAAAATAAATAAATATTCAAAAAATAAATTACTAAAATAAAATTTCAATAGTTTTAAATATTATTTTTAATAGTTATAGTAATTTTATAATAGAAGGAAATTTCTATCATTTTATATCTTTCCCCAGGTAATGCCCGATATAAATGAACAACCTAAAATGCCCTATAGTTACGAGGCAACTATGAGGGATATATTTGTTGGTTTGGATAAGTGTTGTATATATATGAATATATATATATATATTCACGTGAAGAAGGTGGAGTTGTTAAACTTTGACCATTCATAACGATTTTATAATTTTGTCCTGATCAAACATTGACTATTTTGTAATTTTATAACATTCCCTAGATATTTAAAATGGTGACTGGGGGCCAAAATTTGTTAAGCATATATCTGACTGTGGGGGCAGCAGTTGTCTCTCGTTAAACAAATACTTCTACCGTTAAAGAAACAGAGAATAAACGTAGGTGTATGTGAAGTGTTTGATCGACCGGGCAGTTCTGAATAGATTTCGCATGTGAAACAGCCCTTCTTGTCAACTTTTAATTTGTAAGTTTTAAGTATGTTTTATCATCAAATTATATATATATGTGTGTGTATATATATATATATATATATATTCTTGGTCTGTGCTTTCCAAGTAGGACGTTGTCTAGTCTTTGTCGTCCTCTTTTGATCTTCTTCTCCAAGTACATCTCTTTTAGGATTGTCTCTATCTTCTTTCCTTTTGAGAGTCTTCCTGATTTCTCTCAGCACTTTCTTCACTTAGATTTCCCAACATGACTGGCTTATCTAAGGAAATTATTATGGCATATTTGCATTTAGAAAATTTACATGTGTTGTAAAATTTGAGGTAGACTGAATGTTTGAGTGCCAAAATTTTGGTCACTAACCTCATTAGAAAAAACTACAACATAATCTCTCTTTTTCCATCAATTTTTTTTCACTATGATATTCTCTTTTCCTTTTTTTTTATCAAAATGGCTGAGCCCAAAAACTTTATTCAAACAACAAAACTAGAAACAATCAAAAACAGTCAAGGGGGATCACCACATCATACAACCAAGAGGTATCTAATTGCTCTGGAACAAAGGGATAGCCTCTAGAGAGAACTACAAAGGCAGCTCAACGAGCCAATTGGTGTGTTACATAGTTTGCACCTCTACGAACATGAGTCACTTTCCATTTAACAAATCAGTGGAGTTGCCGATGAACATCACCAACTATCTCATGAATCAGCCACTCCACGCTTATAGCATCAATAACCCCAGATGAATCACCTTCCAAAATTATGTCAGAATAGCCTCTCTTCTTAGCCTCCATTACAGCAAGGTGGGCAGCTTCAACTTCATCCTCAACTGGTTCTATAATGTACAGTTTCACTGCTGCAGCACCGCAAACATTGCGACAGGAATCACGGAAAACTGCTGCTGCAATACCAAGGGAGTTTTGGATTGAAGCATCAACATTAACTTTAATCGACAAATGAAAAGGAGGAGCCCAACGAGGAATTCTGCCAATCTCTTCCTTCCTTCCCCAAGCATCAGCATGTTCTTTGCTAACTTTCTTAACCTTAGCTACAAAAGCAAGCGGATTCCAAAAGGTTTTTCCATGAGAAGCCAAGTTTCTGTTGAACCATAACAAGTACATGGCAACGATTGCAAAGTGCTGAAACCGGTGCGTGTCCCCCCAACTAGAATGTCTAGAAGATACGGATGAAGAATAATTTTTATCCACTCCACCAACGAAATCTCCCTAAGAGCATGAAGATGAAGAGGCCAAGGTGACTCCCTCCAGATTATAGAAGAAAAACAACAATCCAGCATAAGATGTCGAACTGATTCAATGGGGGCTTTACAAAGTACACATGTCATTAGATCAAAATCACGCTCCCCCATTTGTCTACCAAGGTGTTCTCTTGTTGGCAAAATATCATGGAGCATCTTCCAGAGAAACAATTTCAGGCGTTCATGAATATTCAACTTCCAAAGATCCTTCCAAAAATTACTATTTGTCCCTCCAACCAAAGACGATCTTCGCAGCAGAATGCTTCTGTACATAGACTTGAAAGTAAAAAACTCCCGAGCCTTCCAAGGTCCACAACATCCCATCAGGACCACACTCCCATGGCAGCCGCAATTTTTTATAGCATCTACGAAGTTACATCAAACAGCTCCACTAGTTTAGGTAAATCCCAACATCTTAAGTCTTGCAAAATCGATGCACTTACTTTCAAGTCTTCATCCAGAGAGATAGTAGAGACTTTGGAAATCAGCTGGAAGTTTGGTTGCTTCCAAAATGAGATATTGACACCATTACCAACTGATAGCAGAACCCTGCTTTAAGATCATCTCTGACTCGTAAAATCCCTTTCCAAATCCATGACTGATTTGGACCATATGATAAAGACCACAGATCCCCTTGTTTGATGTATTGGGCTCTAAGAATAGTTAGCCATAAGCAATAAGATTTGGTGAGAAGTTGCCAAGCTAATTTCGCAACCAAGCCATATTCACATCATTCATTATCCTCAAGCCCAAACCTCCCATAAACTTTGGAGTGCAAATTTGACTCCACGGCTTCAATGTCAGGTTATGTGTCTTGGGCTTAATTTTTTGGACTTATTAGTTATTACACTATTTGGTCTTAGGTGTTAGGCTTGATTTTTAAGACTTCCACCATCAGGTTTTTAAAAATGGATATTGGATCCAAAATGGAAAAATTTAGTTGGATGTTGGATCCAATACTTTTTTATTCATTTACATATTACAATTCTATAATTGAAGGTTGCATTAAATTAATAAATCACATACATACATGAAGGAAAGAAAAATGATATAAAATTACAAAATTACAAATTACAAATAAACATATAAATAAAATATACAAATAATACAAATTTACATTATGAAAAAACAAATCTACAAATATTACAAATTGGATAGATGAATTGAATGGAATAAAATGTTGGCCATTTAATGATAACATCACTATCAAATAATCAGACATCACCATATCAAAATGATTAACTTTACCAAATAATGAAAATTATGAAATATGTGAACAACACCACGTCCATCATTAAAAAAAATCCAAATCCAAAAAATAATTGTTTATGTTTATTGCATACTCATAGTAAATAAAGAACAAAAACAAAATACAACACACCCCCAAAATCCAAATTACTAATTACCAATCAACCCCATTATCTAAGATTTTAAGTCTAACAATTATTAATCTAATATTATGGGCATTTTCCTTAAAAGCAAAAAAAATATTCTAACACCTAAAGTCTAAACTATAGAATAATAGACCCTATACTCTAATACTCATATTGTAACAATTACAATGAAAAACAATACCTCCCTCTAATCATCCACGTCAAAAGTCATGCTATCCGTGTTGGAGACCGAGATAATAGACATCAGTTGTGTAGGGTTATTAGTCATGTCTGGAAACAAAGAGTGTTTAGAAAAAATAACATTTTAAAAAAACATGTAACAATTAAAATAAACTAAACAAAGAAAGCGTTACCTTTTTCCACATTATAACTTTCCAAATATTCTGTTCCATCACCAATCTCAGTTTCACGTTCAACATCTTCCTGAATGTCCACAGATTGCAACAAATTCTAAGCACATATAAGACCCTCCACCGTTTTCTGAGACAGAGAGCTTCGAAAAGCATCCAATACTCGTTCTCCTGTGCTGAAGACCGACTTAGATGGCATGGTTGTAATGGGGATGATCAGTACATCTCAAGCAATCCGAGCAAGTATAGATAACTTAAACTGATTCACTTTCCACTAAGACAGAATAATAAAATCCTCGGTCTTAGGTTGAGGAGGCTCCATCAGATATCTATCCACCTCAGACGTGGTTTCTAGGACATCATCATCCTCCATGAAAGACATATATTCATTGCACATGCGTTCTTCTATACCACTTCTACCAGAACTAGAACCACCAGCTTCACTTGTTGTCCCTTGACGCCTTGAAGTATTATCACAATCGAAAGCAATATTATACTCCATAAACAATCGATCCAATGTACTTCTAATCAAATCCGTCATCGCTTGACCCACCTCCTTGCCCAATGTCTTAGAGAACAAAAAACGCAACCACTTGAACTTCAATTGGGGATCAAGTGTTGCTGCTACAAACAATATCCTATTCGCATGCTTCAGATTACCCAAATATTTAGCATACTTTACTTGCATCATCTTGCCATATCCACCAACGATGCATCCTCACTTTGAGCAAATTCCTTCAATTAGTTGTGAATCAAAGCCATCTGCGTATAAAATATGTTTACAGTAACAGTCTTCGAAGCAGATATCTTCAGTGTGACATCATAAAATAACTACAAAAAGTTTATAAAATGCTGCACATGCTCCCAATCCTCTGTACTTGGAGGCCCTAACCCCTCTTCCCATGTCCGTCATCAGTTAAGAAATCCAAAAACCCCATCCTAGTATCGAGCGCCAACATATCACTAAAAACATCTTCATACTTTGCTGCAGACTCCAACATAATATACGTCGAATTCCACCTTGTAGGTACATCAAGTTGCAAGAATCCCTCTATAGGAAGTAATCTCTTACTCACACAACTTCTAAAATAATCCAACCGTTGAGGGGATGACTTAACATACTTCACACAATTTCTAACTCTAATCACCGAATCATACAATTCTTTCAAACCGTCTTGCACAATCAAGTTTAAGATATGTGCACAACACCTCGCGTGTATAAATTCATGCCCACAAACAACTCCCCCTACCCACCACCAGCAAGTGCCACTTGTGTCTTTTTAAAATGATCAACTGCAACATCATTAGATGATGCATTATCCACTGTGATCGTAAGAACCTTATCAATCCCCCACTCATGCCCGCAATCCTCCAATTATGTTGCAATTGTAACCCCTCCATGATCAACGACTCTACGAAATCCATGGATCTTTTTGTGCAACACAAATTTAGAATCAATAAAATGACCAGTCACAGACATATAGTTCATATTTTGAACAAAATTGCACATGTCGGTCGAGTATCAAATCCTAGGACGTGTTCCCAAAATGATATTCCTCAACTTATTCTTCTCATCAAGATAAAGACTCATACAGTCCTTCATCACTAGGTATCTAGAGGGCATCCTAAATCGGGGCTCAAGTTCATGAATCATATCTTTGAACCCATCCTTGCTCACCACCCTAAATGGCAACTCATCGACGATTATGGATCGAGCGATGACCCTCCTAACATTCTTGTCATCATACGTATCTATCTTCATCTCCCCCACCACATCCCCTTTCACCAATTTTGAAGAAGCATCTTGAGTGAACTTCGATTGAGAGAAGTCCAACTTACTTTTCTTCCGTTGATAGGCTAAACAACTCTTCAAGTGAGACCTCATACCGGAGGTCCCTTGACAGGTGTGGTGAACCCCAACCTTGTGATTACAATAGTTACATTTTACCATTGGCTTCTCTGGATCAGTCATTCTTTTGTCCCTTGTGAAATGATCCCAAATGGGAGATGGTTGAGAAACTTTTCTCCTCTATGGGAGAGATGGTGCTGACACATCAACACCACCACCAACTTGAGAAGCCGGCTCCTCACCAAGAATAGGGGAGGAAGCATCAGCTCCTACTTGGGGGCGTGGTGTTGATGAGTCAACCGAAGGATTAGAAGAAAAAGTAAACAGATCCATCCGAGAAAATAAAAAGTTTTGACAAAAAAGTTATATGATTTATATTCCCTAAGATACTTATACTCTAATAGTCATTTTAAAAATGCATAATAGTCATTTAAAAAAATAAAATAGAAACCAAACATACTTTAATAGTCATTTTAAAAACGCATAATAGTCATTTTAAAAAATAAAATAGAAACCAACCATTAAATTAAATTAAACATACTCATACTCTAATTACTAATAGTCATTTTAAAACTAAGCATTTCATTTATAAACAATTTCAAATAGATTCAAAACATTTCTAAACAATTTCAAACATATTCAAATTAAACATCTTCACAATTTCAAACATACGTGAATAATTTGAAATTAAACATATTCAATTCTAACAGAATCAAACAATTAAACAGATTCATTTCTAAACAATTTCAAATTAAACATATTCACAATATAAGTCATTTTAAATTAATCATACTCATACTCTACTTGCTAAACATTTTCACAACCAATCAAGAAATTTTCAAATAGATTCATAACTTTTTGAATAATTTTACACAATTTCAAGAAAATTCAAATTGCATTAAAATACATACTCTAAAATATATACTCATACACAATCAAATAATCAGTAAAGATTCAAGCCCACTACCCATCCTCTAATTGCAAACAGATTCACAACTTCAAACAAAACAAAATCCTCCAATCAAGCCCATCCTCCACAGTTTCACAACCTAATCTAATCTATACTCTACAATAAATGATTAACTAATGACTACAATATATAATTAACTAAATAAGTGAACAAAATTTTTACCCCATTGCAGTGCACTGATCACACATGACAATCGGCACAACACAAATTCCCAAATCACAATATGTCAATCTTGTAACCTGTACTAAAAAAATAATTAGTTAACAAATAATGAAATGATGAACAACTGATTCTAATGAAAATGAAAATGAAAAAAAAACTAAAAAATTAAACACAGAGGCGGAGAGGGCAGAGGTGGAACTATTCGTAAGAGAGAGAGAGAGGTTGTCAATGGCAGAGGGCAAGCAGCCTGGACCCTTGGCCTTCGACGGTGTCACGACAGAGGGAGAGTTGTGTGAGGTGAGAGAGAGAGAGAGAGAGAGAGAGCTGGCCAGTGAGAGATAAAAAAGAGCTGACTAGTGAGAGAGAGATGCATGAGGTGAGAGAGAGAGACTGGGAGAGTGAGAATGAGAAGTTCCGGGGGAGGCCGGGAGGGTTTTGAAAAAAAAACCCTAGGACCAAAACTGTGAGTTTTGTTTTTTTTTTTTTAAATCGGTACCGAAATTCCGCCCTATTTTATAAAACCTATACCGGCTCCGGCTCCAGTTCCGGGTGGTATACAGTGGCCGGAATTGGTACCAAAATCGGAATTTCTGTACAAGCGAAAGTTTTGCGCACTCCTAATCCCATTCCACCCAATCAAAAGGTTTCTCCATTTCCGCTTTAATCACCATCCATCCACCTCGCCCTTGCTTATGACTCATACCATGAAACAGCTCCGCTGCCAGTATATGGTATGTTGCAAGTGGAGACCAGTAACAAAAGCAAGTTGAAAGGGCAAAATAATTTAGGCAGCACCGCTATCAATCAATCCTTTAAAATTTTGGAGATAAACTTATATACTATATAGCAAAGAGAGATAGGTCGAAATTGGGTAATCGTTGTAGGATTTGCCAACTTCAAAATTTGCACCAAGTTAGTTTCATTGAGGTGCGGTAGCATGCTACCCCCGTAAAAAAAATGCCGAACAATATTAATAACTTCATGCCCAATTATCTCCTAAAATTGCACAAAAAAGTGGATTGTAACACCATCCCGCCGAGGAGATTATTCAGCATGCATCTTTGCCTCCACAAGAGTTCCTCACATTTCAGTTGTTCGTGCAAAGCAAACAAAATATTTTTTTTCAAGCTCAAGGGACTCCACCGAAGTGGGACTCTGTTGGACAAGACTCAGATGGTTTTGGAGATCTTGGATAGAATTATGGATATGCTTAAATGATGACTTATTCCACTTTTGAACTGCATTCCTTGCTACCCAAATAAAGAGACCCTAAGTTGGATGAATAGCAGATGCACTTCCCCACGCCTGTGCAATAATGCTGAAGCATTTGGGATCCTGAGATCAATAGCTTTCAAATTTGAAACTACGGGCTACAGAAGAACTGCTGCCAAAGAGATTGAGAATAATCGGGCGATGGTCAGAATGAGAGATTTTATAATGCTGAATATTAGCTGGAGGAAATTCCAATCTCTAAGCCAAGTTAGCTATTCCACGACCGGCCAACGACTTCTTGGTGTAGCGGTCGACTGGTATGTGGTTTTTAAAATAGATCTGTTATGACATAATAATCATTGGGGTAATGGTAACTTGAAGCGGTCGATCGGTTCATTGTGAAGTTTGATAGATCGACCCCTAAGGGCTGTAAACGACTAGTTTTCTAATGTGGCCTAAATAAAGGTGATGTTTGATTGTAAAAATTGAGTGGTAAAAATATTTTTGTTGGAGTTGGTGAAAAAATTGAAGAAAGAGATGATTTGAATGAATTTTTTATATTTATTGGGAGTGAGAAGTGATAATTTGAAGGGGAGAGAGAATTTTGGGGAGTTATTTTATTGGGATGCAAATTTTGAGGGTCCTAAATTTTTTATGTCAAACATCTCCAGAGACCTTCCTAATGTCTCAAAATTATAAAGAACAACCACATATCAATTCTATAACTTGAGAGCGATATTAAACCTTCTTTTTTTATATTTATCATATCATTCACACAAATTACATCTTCACATCCTTGTCATTAAGTAAATCAAAATTGATTGAGCTTTCCATTTTCTTATCCCCTGTTGGAGTAAGTTTATTTCTTGTATCTTCCTATTTAAGAGAAGTGATCCCTTTAGTGATGTTGTTCACTAAAGAAGAAGCTTAAAGAGGGTATATCTCAAGCTTGGTTAGGATGTGAGTTGTGCAGCTAAAAAACTACTTGGTAAAGGAGCTTGAGGGGTTGATGTAAGTGGGTTTGTCGAACCACCTAAAAATCTCATATTTGCTTCTCTAGCCCTACTCTTTACATTTAACACTTTTTTACTTGTTGTATCAATATACTTGTGCTAAACTAGTCTTTACTTTGCAAACATGATTTCGGGAATTAAAAATGAAAGAGTTTGGAAACTCAATTCACCTCCTCTTGGGTTGCCTTAATCTTGTAATTTTCACATACACCAAAGAGAAATTAAAACTCTAAAATTCATTAACCGGGTGGATAAGGAGATAAAATATATGTTGAGACTTCACAAGAAAATCAAACACCAGATTAGGCTGCCAACAAACACTCCGAGTCTAAAGTTTCATTTCGAGCCTTCTTCACAGGGGACTTGGCTAAATAAGAAAGCTGGCCTTCCCTACTTCTTTTAATCATATCAGAATGAGTTGATTCATATCAACTAGATGCAGACCCAAATTCCTTATTGACTCCAGATAGAGGATTTAGGCTATCTTCCACCAGACTACCCTTTTTTGCTTTAGAGAGTGTAAAAATTGAGCCCGAATTCTCTGTTGAGCCAGAGAGTGCAGAACCCCTTAAGACACTAGGACCTCCCTGAATCAGCTTACCACTTTTCATACTAGGAGAATCAAACCAGGATTCATTGAGACTTTTCCCATTCAAAAAATTCCTATAGTCTTCCTCCGAAGCCCGCAGATTGGTTTTCTCTGTTGACCCAAGTCTAGGACTTGATCTGTCACCAGAAATCTCGGGAGAAGAACTAGAGTCCCTACTAGTAGACATCTCCCCAAATAATTCATATGCTTGAGGAGAAGGGACCTCTTCGTGCATTTTTGGCGAGAGCTCGTGCTGTAGATAATGTGGATCCTCATAACGACAAGCATTGACAGTATGATCCAATCTTTCAAATTTGAAGTAGAAATTTGATAATCGCTCATATTTAAGTTCAACCCACATTGGATCCGCAGTAAGTCTTGGAATATAAAAGCCTGGACATAAAGGAACATCAACATTGAAAGAAACTTGAATCCTTAAAAACAGTTTCCTCAAATCTACACGATCAACATTAAGAACCTTGCATATTTTTCTACCAATAAGAATTGCATTAACACTATCAAACCCTTCAGGAGGCAGTCCATGAATTTGGACCCAGAATACAACTGAGTCTAGAGGAGTTTCTGTAATACTAGTACCCAGAGCCCAATCTTTAAGAGTCATGACTGACCTTTTAAAATTCCAGGGGGCCATTTTCTTGATTTTAACTTCTCCTCTTTAGAGCTAAAAGTGAAAAGGAAACAATTCATTTAGAAAAAAGGAAACAATTCGGAGCAGTGTCCTCAATCTTGAGATCCTTGACAAACCTCCATCCTAATCGGATAATCGGATGGATAACCTTTTTGGAGTAAATCCGTTGGGAAATTAATCTGCCAATCATCAAGGTTTCAGAAACTTGAGTCGCTTGAATCTCATTGAACTGGAGATGAGTCGATAGGTCCTCCTAGGAGATATCATGAGTTTTCTCAGTAATCCTGTCAATCTCACTTTGGAGATTCGGGTCCATAGTTGTGACCAGAGGACCAAGAGATTAAAAAAAGCCCAAGAAAAAAAAAGAAAACCAAGATTGAATGATAAACACCAAGAATGATGATGAAGAGAAAAACCACTTGAAAGAATCTTTCAAGAGGAAAAAACTCTTCGGGCTCGTAAACCGGTTTAAGCAAATCCACTAAAATCTTCAAACTCGATACACATTGATCTATAAACTACCCAACACCTTGTTGTTAATCTAAACTCTTCGGGCCCGTAAACCAGTTTAAGCAAATCCACTAAAATCCTCTTCCATTTGAAGTTCTTCATCCCAAAAACTGATCTACGCAGCCAAGCCATTCTTTCCACACACTCACGTGCAATCGACTTCTTCACAACTGGAACACCCTGGCTTGGTAAATATCCAACAACCTCTAGAGTCAACCTTCTTTAACAAGGTAAATATTGATGATCGAAATCCAAACAGAAATCCAAGGGAGAAGAAAATCTGACAAGGTTTGTTCTTAGTTTACTCACATACAAACTACAAAAACAGTAACAGTAACAGATAGTATGTATTGAAGGCTCTGAAAAGCTAGGTCTCTCAAAGTTATTTTTGGGAAGTTATCAATAATTGTGAGAAAAATGAATTTTATACTCTGGGGAGTCGGAGGGAAGGTTTTCAAGAAATTTTGAAACTTCTTGAATCTTGGCCGAAGCTGTAAAAACTGTTACAACAGTCTTTAGTCAATTTTGATCAAACTGTAGGTGAACTCTGATCAAACATTGAGTGCTTCATAGAACATCACAGGTCCGACTTCGTGTTAGTCAACTATATAGAGACTTCAAGCAAACCATAACGATTCCGAGACGATGGCTGATTCTGTTGAACTGCTGGACTTCATTAAACATGAATCTCAGGAATAACTAAGACACGTCATGATGTTTTTACGCCAACTAAAATACATCTACAATAACGAAATGTTGAAGACTTTGATGCGCTGTGTAGGCAATCAAATTAATAAAACCTAAAACTCCGAAGGATCGTTCCCATGGAGAGTATCTAGCCTAGTTTTATGCCACGTGAACAAGGATTAGGGGATTTGAGTATAACGAAAATAGTTATAAGAAAAACAACTAAGGAACAATTGCGATTCGTGGTCGGTATTCGGTGTCGAATTCTCCGAGCTCTAAAGACTATTTGACCAACGTTCTTGATGTATCTGGCTTTCCCAAATTTTGTCGTACCGGCTGATCTGTCATAATAAATAAGGGGTGCGCCAGGAAGTACGACCTTAACTTCCTTACTGAGATGATGACAACCAACGCTCTCTTGTTGACATCGGGATACCGAGGTTTGACTTTTTGCGATGCTTTGCTTGTCACGCCCCGAACACTAGTTAAACGAGGCTAATGACAGCCGCGAGCATTCCCGACAAGGAACGCTCAAGCGTACTTACTACAATTCTTGCAGCAGAATATATACCTCATCCAGAGGATTATTGCAGCGGAATATCATAATGCCACAATATAAAAAGAAGTCTTATATTGCTAGCGTATAACGTACATCAGAACATGCTTCCCATCGATAACTCAAAGTAGTTATAACATGGTCTCAAAATATCAACCAGTTTAAAACCTTAACTTACTAAGCCGAATAACTCATGACCACCACATCACGGAGGCTCATGCCGGCTCTTACAAAAATTATCTAAACCTTTACTAGAATAAGCAAAAAGGAAAAGACATTTTGCCAACCCTTCTCCTAGGGTTCAAGGCCCTCCTCTTAAGTTTCCTCCCCTGAAACATTATCTGGAATGATACAATTTAAAACTGTGAGTCGAAAGACTCAGTAAGGAATTATAGCTAAAACATGGATTTGAAATCGTAAGCATGCACTTGAACTTGAAATCATAAGAATGTAAACATAATGCGATTCATGCATGATCATGAATCGTGATGCACGTGTATGCCTCATGTTTGCATATGCACATGTACTTGCTCTTGAAAACGAGACTTATACTTGTAAAATTCTTGGTTTTGGAAAAATCATTCCAAGTCTTATCTGATGGGCTAATGGGCTACTTGCCCTCTATTTACCCCTGACATCAGGGTTGTGCGTTCCCGTTGGAACTGTCCCTATTTCCCTTGGAGACCTTACATATGTCAAGCTAGCACACCTCGCATTCGTCCTTCAGTGGCTAGACATGACCCTTGGAGGTTCACACCTTCTTGCAAGCATCCTTCGGTGTGATTGCACATACATCCTAGACGACCCATCCTTCTTGCAAGCATCCTTCGGTGTGATTGCACATACCTCCTGGACGACCCATCCTTCTTGCAAGCATCCTTCGGTATGGGTGTCCTAGGTGACATCCACCCTTCACGTAAACGTCCTTCAGTATGGATGCACCTTCTTGACTTGGTACGGTACCGACCGACTTGGGTTCATTAACTTAACTTGTCATAAAACTTGTCATAAAGTAGCATAAAAATGGTACTTTCATTTGCATAAAATTTCTCCTTCTTTCTCATGAGAAAAATGAATGCAAATGATCATGATGTATTCGTGTCGTGCTTGATATATCATGATTGGTATGCTTATTCATAAACAGTTTTCATGTTGTGTATCATTCCAGTTTTTGAAAAGCGTAAGTTTCTACTTACGATTGCTACTTACAAACGTAAGCTCCTCTTACAAGTTCCCCTTACCTTCGTTCACTTGAGCGCCTGAATTGTACTTGCCTACAATTGGGTCACACTAGTGTTATTCAAAGGTTCACTAGGCGTATTAAGTAGTCATTCAATAACTCATACTTCGTCATACAAAAACATCCATATTCTTGACCTCTAGTTGGTCATCTTACACCACAAGGCATTTTCTTAAGTGAAAAACCTAGTAGGGTCTCATAATAGGTCAATAGGCTTAGGAAAAATTTTGTGAAATTCAAAGAAGCCGGTCGAGCGCTCGTCGAGCGTTAAGCCTCTGTATAAAAATGTTAAGGGACGCTCGAGCGCTGGTCGAGCGTCAGTCGGTCGCAACATTCTGTGAAATTGTTCGAAGGACGCTCGAGCGCTGGTCGAGCGTCGGTCGAGCGTGAACTTATTGCACAAAAATTCTTGAAGGATGCTCGAGCACCTGTCGAGCGCATGTCCGTTTTTCAGACACAAAACACACATTAAACAACCAACACACCCGAAATTTGTCTTAACATGCTCTCCTCTTATAACCTCATATTCCAGACTTCTATTTTACACCTACAAATCAAGACTTCCAACCCAAAACAATGATTTCATCACTCGAACAAATGTTATTGCATCTATTTCACTCCCTTTGGTCTTTTATCAAACACCTAGTATGCAAGTTGGTTTCTCTTGGGTTTTTAAATTTCCAGATCTAACCATATTCTCCATGGTTTTGTGCACAATCCATACAACTCTCTAAAACTCACTAGATCTACATTTTCTTCAAAGAAAACACATGAATCTCAAGGAGAAAATCTATCTAGACAAACAACCATCACAACAACCAACCAACAAAAGGAAAAAGAGAAAATGGGTGAAAGTGGGGATGGCTTGGCCGGCCAAACCACTCACCTCTTCTCTCTCTCTTTCTTTCTCCTTCTTCTTCTTCTTCTTCTTTTCTTCTTTTGATCGGGTGAGTTAGGGCTAAAATGTTTTTTCGGTTTGGGGGGGGCGGGGCTGGCTTATACGGGAAGGGATTGGGGGGAAAGGGAAAAGGCAAAATTGCCCTTTCCCCCCTACTTTCCCTTCTTAACCCCCAATTTTCCCCTTCTTTCCTTTTCTGCCCCTAAAGAGCATCTATTTTTCTTTTCCTACCACTTCACAATTCTAACCTTAATATGTCTCCTTATTTCTTGTTCCAAGGATCCACATAATATCACATATATTTCAAAATTAAAGCCCTATTTAAATTCCTCCAATTATTGTAACTTAAGAACATATTCAATTAATAAAATACTTCAAGCTAATAAATCTCAACTGTTCAATTTAACAAAGAAAATTAATATAAGATTTAAACTTCTAGCTTAAAACTCATAAAACACTAGGGAGAAATTTCGTCTAGACATAACTTTAGATAAATAAAACCATACGTACATTTCCATAATGCATTCTTAATTAAAGTAATACATACTTAAGAGGTCAAAAGCCATAAATTGGTAGACTTAAAATCGGGGTCTCACATTGCTCACGTAGTATATCGGTCACTGAACACCGTTGCCATTTCTTATGAATGATGTATGTACTCACTACTGCGTCCAAGATGGCAAGGTTGAGATAAAGAGTTTTCCTTGGCACCAAGGAACTTAGGAGCGGGGGATTCATGAACTAGCTCTTCAACTCTTCAAATGTTGTTTGAGATTCTTCTGTCCACTCGAAGGTCTTTCGAAGTTTTTTGAAGAATGGCAATCATTTATCTATTCCCCGGGCAATGAAGTTATTAAGTTTTGCTATCCATCCTGTGAGTCGCTACAGTTCCTTAATATTTTTCGGTTCCTGCATATAAAGGATAGCCTTGATCTTTTTTGGTTTGACTACAATTTCCTGGAGGATACACCAAAGTACTTTGCTGGGTTCAAGTGCATCTTGTAGGCTCGAAGTACGTCGAAGGCTTCGGCGAGGTCAATGACGTGGATTGCTGATTCACGTGTTTTGACTAGGCTTTGGTAAGTTGCCCCTGCATACTCCAGACCCAAGGGCATTACCTGGTAATAGTAAGTCTCTTGATCTGTTGTGAATGAGGTGCATTTTTGGTCCGATGTATGCATTTTGATCTGGTTGTATACTGAGAAGGCATCCATGAAGGTTAAGAGTTTATGTCTGTTAGCCCAAGGTTGTTTCTCAAATAATCCATAAATTATTTTTATGATAACAACAGTTTATAAGGTTTTGAAGACTTTAGTTTTTATTTTGTCAATACACAAATTCCAACTTATATCTACAATAGGATTGAGTTTATCTCCCCAAAATTTTTCTCAATACACTTGAAGACCATTACACAAGTCGATAGATAAATTCTTCAAGTTATAGGAACTTAAAAAGGTTCTGGAATGAAATGAAAACTTCAATTATAGTGAATTTTGTCTTCAGGGCTTTTAGGTGTCTACACATTCAGGACATGTATCGACACATTGCATTTACACCCGAGACATATTTTTTCAGACAAAAATATGTGTCGACACATTGACCTTATAGTGTCGACACATTGCACTGACACTCGAGACATGTGTTTTAGACCAAAACATGTGTCGACACATTGACCTTATGGTGTTGACACATTGCACTGACTCCTGAGCACCTCTTTTTTAGTCAAATTTCATGTGTCAGTACATCCATCTGTTGTGTCAGCACATTACGTGTTTTTGAGGATTTTCCGGATTGCCATCAGAGGGATCAAATCGGTCCCTAATTCATGGGCAACCTTCCAACGACTATTCTCACCTATCTAGTCGACCGTTTAAGACAAAATGGCTTAAACACAAGACTGATAGCTGAAGACGTAAGAGCTCTCACCTACACGCACGAATTCACATTTACTCTGTGACCTAACTTCTTGTGAAAAGAGGGAAAGCTTTGAAGAAGAGAGAAGCTCAGAACCTACCAAGAAGACCTGTTATTTCCTTGCCATATTTCAAGTCTTCTATTGTAAATCCTATCTTCTTCCCACCCTTTGGGCCTCACACTTGTAATTTCGGTTTCAAGAGCCAATACGTGAGTTTTCATTTCATACCCATTCAAGTTAAATATTGTGAGTGTTGGGTAAACATTGAGTCCTACTCTTGTGAGAAGAAGAAATCCCTAACTGTTGGGATTTGAGAAGAAGAGTTAAAGCGTAAGCTCGAAAAATGCTTTGTGAAGGTTCCTTAGCACCCGAGAAGCTAAGGTGTGCTAGCAATTTGATAGATAGTGGAGAAAGCCCAAGGAAGTCAATAGCCTTGGGGGTGGATGTAGGCAAGAGTTTGGCCGAACCACCTAAAAATTACAGTGTCATCTCTTCAACTCTTATCTCCTTAGTTTTAATCTTATTCTCTTGTTCTTTGCTCTTGTGGTTTATCGTGGTTTGTGTTTTAAATTTCTTAGTAGAAGTTAATTTTTATTAAAACCCAATTCACCCCCCCTCTTGGGTTGCTACATGGACTTTTAATGTCCATCGTTAAATCTATTGAAGAGTCGATTCTCAGGAACGGATAAGAATCTTTTGGACAAGCTTTGTTTAAATTGGTATAATCTACGCACATTCGTCATTTTCCATTTGCTTTTTCCACCGACTACGTTTGCTAACCAGCTAGGATAGTTGACTTCCCTAATGAAGTTTGACTTGAGTAGCTTTTGGACTTCTTCCTTGATTGCTTGGCTTCTTTCTGGGACGTGGCCTCTCTTGTGCTATATGAATGGTTTGACTTTGAGACGTATGTTGAGGTTGTGTGTGATGACTTTGGGTTGATACTAGGCATATCTTAATGCGACCAAGCAAATACTTCGCTATTTGCTCGCAAAAATTCCACGAGAGTCCTTTTGGATTCTTCGGGCAAGTTAGTGTCGATTCTAACTTTTTGATCTTTCGAATCTGCTCATCGTGGTTATCTCTTCCAACGATTCTACTAGTTGTGCTTGAAATTCCTCTCAATGTTCTATGTCCATGGTTTCTCCGGTTACCTGACAGATAACACTTCATTGCCTGCTCTTGATCTCCTTTTACTTCCCCTATTCTCACTTTTCTTGGGAACTTCATTTTTTATGGAAAGTTGATACCACAGCGGGCAACTTGTTTAGCGTGGCTCGCCCAATAATGCCTTATTGGAAGATTCTCCTTCAAGGACTAGGAACATTACTGGGAGTGTTTCCTCACATGGACACTCTCCTCCTGTGAATGGCAGTTCCTTGATTCCTAGAGTAAATACCCGATGACCAGTAAACCGGATTAACCTAGTGCTGAATTTTTTTATCGCTCCTCTTCCCAGCTTCATTTGATAGTATACGGTAGCATATATGATATCGGCAGAACTCCCAGTATCAGTAAGTATTCATCGGATGCTGTAATTTTCTATTGTGGCATCGATGGTTAAGGCATCATCGTGTGGGTATTCGATTCCTGTCGTATCACTTATTGTGGATATAATAGGATTCTCTCCTCCCGATGTTGGGAGTCGAGGTCCGCTGTTTATGTTTGTGACAAGTAGTTGTCTCACGTAGGCCTTCCTGAAGATTTAGAGGATCCTACTGCGGCGAAGCCTCTGGATATCACCCTAATTTCTCCTACCACCGGGGTTCTTGTTCATTTCTTTGTTAGGGTCTGAAATGTTGGTTTTTGGGTGCTTGAGCTACCCTTCTGAATGGCTCTCCCACCCTGGTTGTGGTGAATTGCCCGCGATGTCCCTGTTGAATGAGGGCTTGATTTACCTTTTCAGGTGCATACATTCGTCCGTGTAGTGGTTGTGGTCATTGTGGAAGCGATAGAACTTCTGGTTGTTCTGCTTGTCTGAATTTGATTACATTTTTAGGGGCCATTGTATCTTTAGGTCGTTCCGAATTTCCATGAGCATCTTTCCTGCAGGCGTGTTGAGAGGCGTAAATTGTAACCTCATACACTCTACTTTTTTTCCATTTTGCGGTCTCTTTCTACTACAGGGGGCCTAATTGAAGTCGCTTATTTTCTCCTTTTGATTGTCGTTCCACCTTGATCGACAACTTGATGTCATCGAGCTATCACCATATCCTCTGCTTTCTGATATTTTTACTCATTTTCCATGAATTCTTTGAAGGTATTAGAGGGCTTCTTCCCCAAAGAGAATGAAAACCTTCGGTCGATCAACCCAGCTAATATGGCTGTATGGACCACCTTATCTTCAGGATCTTCCACGTTGAGCTATTCTTGGCTAAAGCGTGACACATAATCTTGCAGGCTCTCACCTTCCTTTTTCGAGTAGAAAGGAGATGGATAGATAGTTTCTTCTACATTTTGCTCGCTAAGAAGCGGCTGACAAAGGCTTTGCAGAGTTCTTTGAAACTCCAAATGGAGTTCAGCCTCAACCTGCTAAACCAAATGCAAGCATATTCGGCCAACGTCGTAGGGAACGCCTTGCATTTGATAGCATCTTGAGTGTTCATCAAGTCCATCTATGACTGATAGCCTTATAAGTGATCTGGTGGGTCAATGACTCTAGTCTACTTGACAGTGACAGGCTACAGAAGTTGGATGGCAGCCAGGTCTCCAAGATTCATGATGTAAACGGAGATTCCACCTAGTGCATCATGCTTTCTAGATTGGATTGTGGCGGTTTATCCACTTTCTGCCTCATTCTTCCCAATTCAGTCAAGACTTCTTCCAGTTTGGTATCGACCCCTTCAGCATCTTCATTCTGTCTATGTGGAGAGTGGGACCCTCTATCGTAACGTGGTATGTGAACCTCTTCGACGCACCTTCTCTGTACTGATACTTGCGGTATGCAAACTTCTCTGTCACGTCTTCCCTACACTGATGCTTCTCCCCATTGTTTGTCGTTATGATTTGGTTCTGGGTTTGTGACTGTGAAAGATTCATCAAGGACATCGTCAACCAGCCCTTCGATTCTTTCTGGAGAAGGTTCCAAAGGGGGTTCCAGATTGCCTCCAACCTTGCCCTTGCCTTTACTCTTAGTTGTCACCATAAATCTTTTATAAACAAGAACTAAAAGCGTTCCCACCAACGACGCCAACTGACGAATAAGATAATTTATGGTCAACACTTCAGAGTAAATGTGTCTCAATCTTCACGTAATTCCTTCTTGAAAATGACAAAGATGACCTCGGACACCGGGGTAATGCCCCTCCTATGCCTAAGTCAGTGCTTTGATCTTTCGAATTTCTCTACAATCACTTACATTTTCTCTTCCTGTCAGTTTGCTTTTATTTCCTTTCTCCACGTCCTTATGTTTTTCCTTTTTTGAGTAACGTGATCCCTCATAGCTTCGTATCCCGGGGTGTACTCTTCACGCGTCTCATAGTGGAAGGTTGCTTTGATAGTGGGAACGTCGGGATCATGGGCTGCCAGATATTATAAGTTGGCTTATAACTACTGACGACATGTGTCGTGGTTTCTCCTTTTTTCGGTTGCTATCGGGCTTATGTTCATCCAGCCCAATTTGATTTAGCCCAATTGATTTAGTTTCTGTATAATCAGTTTGATTCACTGGTGTTAGGATTTAGTCAATTGCACCGACCATATTCAATGATACTTATAAATTTGACTAAATTATAAAGTAATTTTTAAATTGGTATAATTTTCAGTAGGAATTTTTGCTCTAGATATAGTATGTCTGTCATTAGCAAGCCATCTCTTGTTTGGTCTTGGACATTCCATCAGATTCAGAGCTTGATGGCTTCATACCTCAAATTATCATCAAAAGGATAATAAAAAAAACTCTACAGTAATATTTAAATGATGAAATCATGGAAAATATTTACGAAATGAGCTATACTAGGACTCAAGGACCTGATGGAATTACAACCTTTTTCAAGGAGCAGCATTAGACTCTTTTACTCTTTCTTATCCCTCTCTTTTGGTTTTTCTCCTCTTTTTCGATGTTTGAGTCTATATTTTCTACTTTTGCATATTCCTTTGTCTTGAACGCATCCTCTACCCTTAGGTGCTCTTAACCCCACCATCAAAGTACCTTACCCATTGGCGTGTGGGGTTCACAACACCACAGGTGCACGTGAGACACATGTATCATCTTCTCCTACCCTGTTGTGAATCTCTTTAACCTTTGTTTTGAGTATGAGATCTCATCCCCACCTTCATAAAGCGTGGAATTGGATTAATTTTTGCAGGGAGTAGCAAATAGTTTTGGCTCCTCTATTAAAGGAAGTGGATGCATTGATTCCCAATGAATATCTAAGTGCAATCACTCTAGTGCTCACCCTCTTATTGCAGGATTTACCTAGAGCAGTTGACTCAAAGAACTCTCATCATACCGAAACTGAATCAATTTGGGATGGACAAACATTATCATACGAAAAGCCCAACTACGATAATATGTTGTATCACATTAAGCCCAAAAGAAAGGAAAGCCACGACATATGTCGTCAACAGTTATAAGCCAACTTATAACGTGTGGCATTTCCACGATCCCAATATTTCCCACAACAAAAGCTTAAACAGCCCATTATGGAGATGTGTAGAAAGAGTGCACCCCACGACATGATGCAACGAGGGATCAAAGTCCCTCAAAAAAAGGAAACGCAAGGACGTGGGAAAAGGGCTATAAAAGCAAAGTATCGAGAGGAAGAAAGGTACATAATTTGGAGAAATTGGAATAGAAAGATCAATATACCAAGGTACTGACTTTAGCATCAGAGGTGCCTTACCCCGATGTCCAGGGTCATCTTCGTTATTTTGCAGAAGGAATTGCGTGAAGATCAAGACGCATTTACTACGAGGTGTCTACTATAGATCAACTGATTTGTCAGTTGGCCCCGTCAGTGAGAACGTTTTAGTTCTTATGATAAATGGTTACGAAAAACACCACGAGTAAAGGCGAGAAGAAACAATTCGGACCCTTTCCGGAACCTCCTCCAGTCAGAATCGAAAGGGTGGCTGACAATGCTCGTAGTCTCGCTCTGGACGAAGAGATCACGTACCACGTTACGAAAGAGGCTCCCTCTCATCAGTTTATAGGCGTAATGGAGGCGCGGCAGGAGGAAATGCAAAGCTAGAAGAAATCTTGCCTGAGTTAGGAAGAATGAGGCAGAAAGTGGATAAACCACTGCAATCATCCCTCGAAAGCAAGATGAACTAGGTGGTCGATCATGGAGGAGCAGCAGCCAAAAGAAGAAAAGAAACTACTTCAACCATACCTCTCGAGGCAGAAAGAGAACGAAGAGCGGAGCCGACATGGATGAACCATTCTGGTGTTATCATATTGTGTCTATGTTACTTGGGATTTAGACATTCTGATAAAAGGTCGGGGTCATAGGTGGAATACCCCAAACTCGAATGACTATGTCAACATATCGACCAAACTTTAGTGACTCTGATGGTGAGGATTAAAGATCTTTTGTTTTCTTACTTTTTTCGCTGTAATTTTCGTTTTTGTACTTTAGTATGTACATTATAAGAAGCTGATTCTCTTTTGTAATACTTCGGTATTAATAAAAGGATCTGCTTGTGTTTTTCTTAGTATCTTGTTTCTTTATCGATCATCCCACAGGTCGTAACCTCAGTTCAATAGGCAACATCCATTATTATTAGACAATGCTTGCGGTTTTGGTGGTCCGGGCTATTACCAAAAATACCCGGACATAAAAAATGACGATCGTCAGTACCCTATATCCATTTATTTAATGGGGGATTGATATCCTTGGCCATTCCTTTTGGGACGAAAGCAGCTAAAATTTTTTATAGTCGCCATCGACTATTTCTCCAAATGGATAGAAACCTAGTCGCAACAAAGATCACCAAAGTAAACATCCAAAAATTCATTAAGAGGAACATTGTTTGTCGCTTTGGGTTACGCTACGCAATAATCATTGATAACGACAAATAGTTCAACAATAAAGGTCAGTAGCTGAGTATGCTGTTAAATTTATAGAATTATCTCAATTTGCATTGTATTTAATTCTTGACAAGGGTAAGAAAGGATTGCAGTCCCGTATAAAGGATAAAGTCTATTGCCATAATTTTGAAAATTTTCAGCAATTAGTTGATAGAGCCTCGATTGTGGAACGTACTTTTACATGAGAGTGCTCTTATTAATGAGCAGAATAAAAAAAATGTTCATTCCAAGAGAATCAATCCCAAGGACAGTCATTAGGCAAGAAAGGAGGAGGCAATTTTGGAAATAGAGGCAATGTGCAAGGGGATAGAAGAAATGGTCCTAGTGCTGCAGGAATAGTTTGTTTTACTTGTGGGAAGTTAGGTCATTTTGCTCGAGATTGTAAAGTGAAGCAAGGATTCCCACAAAATGTGTGTAGTAATCAAGTTGCTAACCCTGGTACTAATCAAAGAGGAAGCCCTGGTAATCAACAGAGGGGAACTGGACCTGCAAGAGTGTTTGCCTTAAATATGGAGGAAGCAAAGCAGGATGAGAATGTGCTGACAGATACTTTTTCCCTTTCTTATGGATTAGTAATTGTGTTGTTTGATACTGGTGCTATGCATTCTTTTACTTCACAAAGTTGCGTAAATAGACTTAGAATTTTGATAGAACCCTTATTTGTTAGACAATATGTGGTAACTCCTTTGGGAATAACTAGTATGTGTACAAAGAAGATCAAGAAGTTTCCAATGGAAATAGAGGGATGGAGATTGTCTATCGATTGGACAATCCTGGATATGGGTAACTTTGTGTGATCCTTGGGATGGATTGGTTATCTGGTTAGCATGTAACATTAGATTTTCATGCAAAGGATGTAAGTTTACTTGTGCCAGGACAAAAGAGAATTCAGTTCAGAAATGCCAAGAAAGTGATTTCCAACCTAGCAACGAATTTCCTCAGGTATGATTAATATATGCATTGAAAGCTTCGAAAAATGTGGTTGATGGAGCTCAGGCTTTTCTAGTTTCAATTCCTAGAATTCATGAGGAAGAAAAGAAGTTAGAAACCATACCAATGATCTGTGGGTATCAAGATGTCCTTCCAGAAAAACTACCCGGATGATCACCGGTAAGAGAAATTAAATTTGAAATTTCATTGCTACCAGATACTGCACCTTTGTCAAAAGCTCCATATAGGATGGCACCAGCTGAACTAAAGGAATCAAAGGAACATCTGCAAGATTTATTGCAGAAAGGATATATTAGACCTAGTGTTTCACCCTGGGGAGCTCCAGTGTTATTTTTAGAAAAGGACGGCACTATGAGAATGTGCATAGATTACCGAGAGCTGAATAAGGTTACTATTAGGAATAAATATCCTTTACCTAGAATTAATGATTTGTTTGATCAATTGAAGGAAATATTTTCTAAGATTGATCTTAGGTCAGGATATCATCAACTGAGAATCCGGAAGGAGGATATTCCATAGCCAGCTTTTTCGTACCAGATATGGACATAACGAGTTTATGGTAATTCTTTTGGATTAACAAATGTTCCTGCTGCATTTATGGATTTGATGTATAGAGTATTTAGAGATTTTCTAGATCATTTTGTGGTAGTATTCATTGATGACATATTGATATACTCTCGAAGCAAGGAAGAGCATGATAATCATTTAAGGTTAGTATTGCAAAGGTTGAGGGATGAACACTTATATGCTAAGTTCTTGAAATGTGATTTTTGGTTGAAGGAAGTAGCATTTCTATTACATATTATTTCAAGCATAACACCACTGTTGACTCCAACACCGAGGTAGAATATGTTGTTGCCAGCAAATCTACAAAGGAAGCTGTGTGGATAAGAAAATTCATACAAGAGATTGAGGTTGTTCCTTCGATGGCGTCCCCGATCACATTTATTGTGATAACAGTGATTCTATAGCACAGGCGGTGGAACCTAGGGCTCGTCAAAGGAAAAAACATATAGAAAGAAGATTTCATCTTATTCATGACATTGTGAATCAGGTGATGTTGTGATGGCTAAAATAGCATCAGCTGAAAACATCGCAGACTTGTTCACTAAAAGTGTTGACTCAGAATGTGTTTGAGAAGCATTTAGAGTTTATGGGTGTCAAGTACATGTCTTATTGGTTCTGAGTGCAAGTGAGAGATTATTAGATCTATACCTTCAAAACCAATCATTTTGCATAATTATGTGATAATTATTGTTATTGAGTAATTACTGATATATTTTTTTGGGTACATGCTATGACATAAGATGTCATATTGTTGAGCAACATTGTAGATACATCAGGCTAATGATTAATGAATCAGAGACAGATTGTATGACTTTTTGGATTCTTGTTGCCTCGCTTTGTTCTAGACCAAGATACATGATAATGTATGCATAGGTCTACGCTCGTGCCTCTATAAACTAAAATGATGAACTCCGTCATTGAATGGTGACCATAAGCAGATGAGTGGGTTCAATGTAAGAGTACATGCACTGAACCGAATCAAATACGAATACCTTCTGGAAATAATCACTGATATAGAGAATGGTATTCAACATAATTAGCTTATGTTGTCCTTAGACCTGATAGAGTTATGTATGTTCGTTTGTTATGTGTCTATGCTTTGACTGGGTCATTTGGTGATGATCTTCGCATATCAAATATTCCAGATGTGCATAATAAATGAATTTGTATAATTGCTTAATATATAATCCACCAGTCTCTTGATGAGACAGTATATACATTATGTCTATATATTGCTGGACTAAAAAAAAGGCTGTGCAGCGAGATTTTCTGAAAAGTGTTTTCACGATTTTTACTTATATATATATATATATATATGTTAAGTAATTATTTTCGAAAATTATTTTTGTAACCTTTTAGAAGTCCAACTAGGAACATACTGAGTATTAAGAATTACATGAGCTAGGGACTTTATCGGTGTTATTATTTCAGCCTTCATAGCTCGTGTGGAATATAGTATGGTGAAAGAATAAATAAGCGTATAATTGTTAGCAAAAGGAATTTCACAAAAATAATCTCATTATCTCGGGGGTCAATTGTGATATGTTAATGGACATGATCACAATTTATAAAAGCCCAAAAATTCAGATTACAGAATATAGGGGGATTTAATGAAGAAAAGTTTTTCATGACAATCCTACGGGCCGATATTTAGGGTCCCTAATGATCTCACGTAAAATGCTTGGACTACTTTGATTCAATGACCTTTTCCGTTGCGATCTTGCGCTCGATTATCATAAACAGTTATAAGCCGACTTATAACGTGTGGCATTTTTACGATCCCAACGTTCCCCAAGACAAAAGCTTAAACCTCCCATTATGGAGACGTGTAGAAAGAGCGCACCCCATGACACGATGCCACGACGGATCAAAGTGCCTAAAAAAAGGAAAATGTAAAGACGTGGGAAAAAGGCTAAAAAAGCGAAGTATTGAGAAGAATAAATATAAGTAGTTATGGAGAAATTGGAATAGAAAGATTAATATACCAAGGTCAAGATTTTAGCATAGGAGGTGCCTTACCTCGGTGTCCGGGGTCTTCTTTGTAATTTTGCATAAGGAATTCCATGAATATCGAGACGCATTTGCTCCGAAGTGTCTGCTATAAATCAACTGATTCGCCTCCAATATCGTCTTCACGGCAGCCTGTTCCTCGAATAGCCAACAAATTATGGGTGGGACAGGACCAATCTAGGGGCTGCGTTTCCCGGTCGTATCTTTTCATTTGCACTAGAATATTTGCTTTAGTGTGTTTGTTCAGACCCACACCCCTAATATTGTATGCTTATTCGTGTGTAATGGTGTCTTTAACTTGCCAAAAGGGTAAGGCATCTAGAATGACTTGTCCTCAAAGCTTACTCTCTCATGGCCAGTGATGCAGTAAACTTTTAGCAATGTCTGATAGCTTTGAGTACTTCCTTACTGATATTCCTAGGATTAAGGAAACCCAAGAGGGGGGTGAATTGGGTTTCAAAACTTTTTCAAAAATTACCCCAAAGAGTGTGTTTGCTAGCTACAAGAGAAAACTTTAAAGCAATAAACTAGTAGCACAAATAAAGAGATAAGGGAAGAGAAGCAAACACAATATTTAGGTGGTTCGGCAAGCCCGCCTACATCCACCCCTCAAGCTCCTTTACCGAGCCTTGAGGTTTCTCCACTATTCTCCCTTCAACCAAGGGAACGGTTTCCTTACACTTGAGCTTGAGAAAAACCCTCTTCAAGCCTCAAGAACGAGTTTGAGAACAAACCTCTCCAAACTCGTTTCGATGAACAACCCTCACCAAAAGGATGCAAGAGAATCACTCTCTTTGGAATGTGTATAGTTGAACAAAATTCCCCTCTAAAACTCCCTTGATGGAGTAGATATTACAATGAGAAATGACTAGCTCTTAGGCTTCACACAATAACAAGGATGTGAAAATGAAGAATATGTGTGTATGATGTTTGAATAAGGATTGGAAGATTTTTTTATCACTCTAAGCCTTTGTAAATGATTATGGACGATTGAGTTGAGTTTCAAAGGCATGGGAATGGCTTTTTATAGACCTCATGAGAAAAATAGCCGTTTATAGCCGTTAGAGTGAACTGTTAAAACGAGCCGGTCGACTGCTACATGAACCGGTCGACCGCTTCAAGTTACCGTTGCACAACGGTCATTTTGTCAGAAGCTAACGGCTCTTTAATAAATGCAACCGGTCGACCGCTTGGTGTAACGGTCGTAGGTCCGGTCGACCTCCTCATTTTAAGCTTGATCCGGTTGTTCTAAAAACTCGATTTTGACCAACTTAAAATACCCAATTTTAAACTCTAACTTCTCATAAGTATATAAAAAGGTTTGGGAGTATATTTGGGATATTTTGAAGCCACTAAAAAGGTTTTAATCTTACAACAAACATTAAAACGGTTTATGCAAGTTTTGAAGACTTATGCATGTGTGTGATTGACATCCTTGTTAAAGATGAAGTCTTAGAGTAACAAAGATTACCCTAGCATCTTGAGTTTTCACTTTAAGAGCACTTTAATTGAAGGTGATGTTGTTTGATCTCTCCGTGCTCATTTTGGATTCGTTTTCTTCACAACTCAAGTACTTATATTGTTATCATCAAAACATTGATTGTGACTAAAAGCCAACACTTACTGATTCAGATTTTTACGCAGTAAGATACATTATATTCATTTAAAATGCACAATAGTATAAGTGAGTGCATATCTGTGCCCCAAGCAGGCGTGTTTGCATATGCATGTGCATACTTTCATGGATGTATGCATGTGTTTACAAACATGAATTTGATTTCTGTGAAAATCGTTAATCCACTAGAAACCGCCAATCCACCTTGTCATACGCCTTCTCCATGTCAACCTTAACCGCCATCAAACCTCCCCGACCAGATTTTCTTTTTAGAGCAAGCATGAGCTCCTGTACAAGAATAATATTGTCTTGTATATGCCTATTTGGAACAAAAGCATTTTGGAAACATGATATCAACTTCGGCATCACCATTTTTAGCCTTGTTGTTAGTATCTTCGATGTAACCTTATACATCACTTTGCAGAGGCTAATTGGACGGTATTGCGAAATTTGTTTCGGGTTATCAACCTTTGGGATAAGAGCTATATGAGTGTGATTCAATTGCTTTAACAAATACCCATTCTGAAAAAAACCACGAACCAAACCAATGACATCAAATTTCACCACGCCCCAGTATTTTTGGTAAAATAACGTTGTAAAGCCATCGGGCCCGGGAGCTTTTTGGCGCCCATTGCCTCTAATAGCCGCCCATATCTCCGCTTCCGAAAGGGTACTGCACAAAATCTAGTTATCTGCTTCAGTAATCACCGCAGGAATAAGACCCTCCAAACCGCAAAGGAATCGGGTTTGTTGAGCCGTGTAAAGCTGCTGAAAATAGCTTTGTGTATGAGATCCAATCTCATGACGGTCATACAACCAGGTACCATCAGCATCCTGAAGCGCATCGATATTATTGCGCCGTCGGCAAATAATGGTCGATAGGTGGACAAATCTAGTGTTGAGGTCCGGGGTATGCAACCACGTAATCCTCAACTTTTGCCGCCATAGTAATTCCTCATCCCTTTGAGCTTTCATGAGCTGGACACTGAGGTCTTTCTCTCGGTCACCTAAATAGTCTGGTCCCATCCTTTGCTGGCATAAATCGATCTCTGATTGAAGCTGCTTAATTTTGGAAGGAATATGCCCAAAGACTTCCTTATTCCATCTTCGCAAGGCGTGTTTTGTCTCTTTAAGTCGTTGACAGAGGGTGAAAGATGGAGGCCTCAATCTTACCCCAGTCGAGCCCCAAGCATCAACAACGACAGATTTACTTCGAGAATCCGAGGCCCAAAAGGCTTCAAAGCGAAAGGGTCGAGCATGGGTATTTTGTTCCCCAAGTGTATCCAAGAGGATTGGCGCATGGTCAGAGGCCACCCGCGCGATATGATATACCGAAGCGCGTGGGAATAGACTCCGCCACTCACCATTAGCCAAGCCCCGGTCAAGCTTCTCTTGGATGAGACCAACCCCAAAGCGACAATTTGTCCAGGTGTATGGGTTCCCAGAAAAACCCAAATCGGTCATCCCCGTATTCCAAATAAAACAATTCATATCAGCCGAACTCGAGGAGGAGCCAACAGGACGTCCTCCCCATTTATCTTTCTGAGAAATAACATCATTAAAATCACCAAAGCATATCCAGGGGCCATTGAAAAATAAACCGTGTTGCTCAAGGGCATACCAAAAGTGAGCTTTTTCAGTCATATACGGGGGACCATACACCAACGAAAGCAACCAAGGTCGATGCATAGGATCCGAAGTCATAACAAGGTTGACAAAATTATCACAGCAAAATTCAACATCAAAAGAAATGCCCCTCCTCCAAGTACAGCTAGTCCACCTCTCCTACCTATAGGAGGAACCTCTAAAACATCCACAAAACCAAAAGCAAGAGTAGACTACGAACATCAGAACTCTTGGTCTCAGCAAGACAACCCATCTCAGGTTGATGCTGACCAAGGACCAACCTGAGATACCAAATTGTCGTGGCTCTGCTGAAACCACGGCAGTTCCAGAATAACAGTTTCATGGCTGGGGGGCATGATAAGGCCCGCCTCCTAGGCCATGGAAACGATAGGCTTTTCTGCCTCAAGAAACCAACTAGGCATTCCATCGGATGGTACAGAAGACTCACCCCTAGGGGAAGGCTTCACCGCTTGATTACGCTCCGCTGCAGAACACTCCTTGAGGTGACGAGCTTTTTCATTCCCCAAGGTCTTGGATGTTGCTGTCAAGTTCCCACCACCAGTTACGAACTGGTCTCCCAAGGGGCGGTCGAGGCTGAAGTCCTTAAAAAACAGAGGAGACTTTGGTGTAGAGTGTTTGGGTTCAGGTGGTTGCAAAGACGCATCAGGGCTACGTTTTTTAATGACGACAGGCCCTGAATCACCACTAACCTGGGCACCTGATGTCTTTAACTGTCTCCGGACCGCGGGCTTCCTTGTAGGATCTGTAAGCCCGATTGGGGCCACCTCATACGGGGAAGAGCTGGCAACCCTCTCCTGGCCCACGTGAGTACTATTTTGGGCTTCTAAACCAAGTGACGTGGTGCCATTGGATTCATCAGTGTATTTCCACTATCTCGTATTCTATTCTATTCACTGGATCTCCGTTTGGACTTTTCAAACCGGGTTGAGGATTAATACAAGGGGACCCGCTGTCCCCGTTTCTAATTGTGATGGTTACGGAGGTTTTATCACAACTCCTTCACCGCGAAGAGTGCCACGGTTCCCTTCATGGAATAAACATTTCCAGGTTCGCACCTCCCATCTCACACCTTTTCTTTGCTGATGATATTATGCTCTTTTGTAGAGCGAATACTGGGGAAGTGGGATCTTTGTTCCATTGCTTAAAGAAATTCGAGCGGTGGTCTGGGCAAACCATAAATCCCCATAAATCTTTCATCCATTTCAGTCATAACATGCCACAAGCTCAAAGAGATGTGATCTCCCTGTTGATCCGTATACAATTTGCCAGTGAGGCGGGTTCATATCTGGGATTACCTTTATGTATGCCTCGCTCTCGATCACAGGCTTGTAAGACTACTCAGGAGAAGGTGGATAAGCGCTTGGCAGGTTGGAAAGCACGTACGCTCTCTCAAGCAGGTAGAACCGTGCTTATTCAAACGGTGGTTGCTGGAGCTCTTGATACGAGGCTGAAAAACTTTTGGTGGGGCTTTGAGAGGGTCAATCGCCATTTCCATCCGTTGAGTTGGGAGAAAATTTGTAGGCCAAAGCTTTGGGGAGGTCTGGGCTTAAGAAGAATGGCAAATTTGAATCGTGCTCTTATTGCTAAGCTGGGATGGCAGCTCCTTGAAGACCGGAATAGTCTTTGGACCCAGTCTTTGAAAGTCAAATATTGCTCCCATTCGCCAAATATTGCTCCCTTGGGTGTGGCAAAGTTTATTTCAGGTGCGAGATCTTATTTCTGCTGGTTTTTGCTGGGATATTCGGAATGGGGTGGCCATTAATTTGTGGTGTGAACCTTGGGTACCTGAGCTCCCAAATTTTCTTCCACGGTTGCAAACAGGGGTATTGGTTGGCCGACATTTAAACAAGGTACAAGACCTTATCAAACCTATCACTCAAACTGGAAAAGCACGTTAATTTGGGAGATCTTTGATGCTACCTCGGCTGAAGCTATCTTACGAATTCAGTTGGGTTGTATGACGCATGAAGCTAAACCAAGGTGGATTCATAATCCTCATGGGAAGCTGATGGTGAAATCTGCCTATCTTTTTGACCAAAAACATCGATTGGTGGCCTTGAGGCAGGAGATTGGAAACGTATATGGAGGCTGAAGGTGCAGCATCGCCTGAAGTTGCTCCTGTGGAAAATAGCAGCTAAGGCCCTCCCTCTTCGAAGTCGTATTTCTTTTCTGCACCCCTCTGGTAAGTTATGCCCCATATGTCATTTTCCGAACACTTATTTCTTGGGTGCTGGTTTAGTGTCTATTTGTGGAGGTCTGGTCCTTGGCCTTTTAACTTAGTAGCTTTTGCTGACCAGCTGTTTTCCCATTGGTTGCACTTTATTTTAGATCTATATAATCTGCATGTGCATGATCGTGGTAGATGGCAGGATTTCATGTTGGTTGTGGTTATCACAGCGGATGTCATTTGGATGCATCGCAATAGTTTAGTTCATGGCAAAAAACTCGTGGATATTTTCCTGGCTATTCAATCTGTCCATAACAGATTTGTGGAACACAAGGGAGCGTGGGAATCTCAGGAAGCAATAGCAGCAGTATCGTGGCAACCACCCCAACCTGGAACACTCAAGATCAATTTTGATACAGCTGTAAAGGACAATTTATTATGGGCAGCAGCTGTTTGTAGAAATTGTAATGGCGAGATATTGCGTATTCGAATGCAAAAAGCGGTGGGATCCAATCCATTGAAAGGAGAGGCACTTGCCGCTAGGCTGGCTTTCGCCCTGGCTTCTACGCTTGAGGAATCTGCAGTTACGATTGAAGGTGACTCTCTGATTCTGATAAATCAAGTGCGTAGTAATGAGGAGACACCCTACTGGTGCATTGAAGATGAAGTGCTTACCATGAGCCTGATGCTTGAACATTGGAGTGAGTGGAAGATTGCGTGGACACCTCGTGAAGGCAATTCGTTAGCCCACAATCTTGCCAAATGGGGTTTATTGAATGAGGCATTGGGGGACATTTCTTTGGATTCTATACCGAAGGTTATTGTTTCTTGTCAGGACTCTGTTTCTTTTGACAAAGTTAGCCCTCCATGATAACGTTTTCATGTTGCGAAGAAAAAAAAATAGAGTTTAGAAGGGAGCAAGAAAACTAACGGGAACTTGCATATTACTCCATGGTCTACCACCCCATCGACTTTATCGAGGCTTTTGGCTACATCAGCTACATTTTAAACTTAAATAAGAGATGAGAGATTTGCTCAAAAATAGCATCATGACTGATGAAATCCAAAGATACAAACTTCTTGAACAAGAACTAACCAAGATTTAGAATTGGAGATGTAAAAATGACATCAAGAACATGATGGCCTTCTCTAGTAACTAAGGAAAATCCCCCCGAGTGGACCCGCTTGCCTTATGGATGATCTCTGCCACACCTAGAATTACAAAAAAAAAGAGGAACTTAACATGGAAGGTATGATTGCTTAATATCAAGTTACCATTTCCAATGATTGACTCAAAAGCAATAATGTAAGGGATGGCAGGACAAACTCATTTCTAAGTTCAACAGCTAAACTTGTGAAGCTCCTCACCTATGCCGGTAGACAGTGATTAAAAAAATCCATTCATTTTTCCATTCGGTTTAATTGGTCATAAGTGATTATCCTCTTTAAGTCAGTGATCAGGAGCAAGTCTTCAAGGCCTTCATTTGGAAGGGTACTGACTTGAGGAAAAGAGAGGCGAAAGGAGCTTGGGAGCATGTTTGTCTTCCTAAAGAGGAGCGGTTGCAGTAATTAGAAGATTGAAGCAGTGGAAGAAAGTGATTCTGATGAAGAATCATAGCATATCTACAATGATAGAGGCCAATCTGTTTGATTGAGGTGGTTCATATTCAGCTACACAAAGTCACCAAGTTGGAGATCAATACTTTAGAAGATTACTTGGACATGGAGAAAGACTCTAAAGTAGATTGCGCATACCATAATGCGCGATATAATGTTTTTGGTAACATCTCAGTGTAATTCCTTCTATTATCACACCTCTTCAGAAGTAAGTAGGTGGTTGCAAGGAGTTTGAAAGATATCAGATGAGGTTTTAGGAGCTTCACGATAACCCAGTATTTCTTTGTGTTAGGATGATGATTGTTCCCATCTCCGCCTTATCAAGGAGCAGAGTAAAATATATTTTGTTTGGAGACATTTCTAACATCTGTACAAGTAGAATGGTATACATTTTTCTGAATAGTAGAATTTGATACTTAAAATAATTACTGACTTGCCCAAAACAGAATAAGTTATCCATAATCCATTGCTACCTCCAAGTCTCACACACCATAGTCCACAATTTGACGTTATATTGCAATGGGAGCCACTTATGAGACGAATTTCTGACTTCCGCAATAGAAAAGGTAATTTCCCTCATCCTTCGAATGAAAAGGAAAACAAAAACCTAGAGATTTTCTATTAACTAAGCTTGTTAAGAATTATCTAAAAAAGCTCGTAACTTTTATATACGCAATGGACTGCATTTCCTTTTTGTGAAGAACCAGAAACTATGGTCGCAGGCAAATCAACTTTTCCACCCTTATAAAGTTGGAAGTTGTAAGATTCTTGGAATTTCAAAGCCATTTGCATAGTAGTTTAATAGGAGAAACTTGGTTAATCATTTCCAAAGTTTGAAGTTGGAGAAGATGAGTTCCAATTGCCTGATACACCCACAAACACGTGCACAAGTGTGTGGTTGAGTGAAAATAGAAATTTATGTAGATATACTCATGTATCAATTTTATAAGGGCTAAATACATTTTTCACCCTTGACTATAAGTTCATTCATACTTATACCATAAACTACCAACTTTGAGACATTTCACCCTCGAATTATGGTTAAACTAAATTTAGAATTTGACCAAAAATAAACCATGTGCGTTGTATCTGTCTTCTTTAGACTATAAAATGATGAAATTAAACTACTAGATTGTATTCATTAAAAAAATAGTAGACTGTAAAAAGAAGTCAAAGTAAACTACAAAAGAAGCCAAAACGTGAGCAAAAGAACAAACTCAAACAATCAAACCAAAACTGAAAAAAATAATGGTAATTTCATCGTTTATAGTCTAAATCTGCTGAGAACCTTCTTGACTACTCTGCCTGTGAAAGTTCCAGTATCCCTTTAGTCTTGTCCCTGTTAATTCTCATCCCTAGGATGTGTTTCGCAGCACCCAAATCCATCTTGGCAAACTGCTCAGACGGCTACCTCTTGAGGTTGCTAATCTCCTTCATGCTAGAGCCTGCCATGAGCATGTCATCTATATATAGAAACATGATGATATAAGTGTATGAGATCGAGCAGCGGGAAATTCTGGATAGTTGAAAACTAGTAGCCTAAGCGTTCTGCCTCTTTCAGATCCACGCACACAGTTCTTGAGAGAGAATTCTAGAGAGAGAGAACGATTCTTTTGTAAAAAAGAATTCTCTTTTCTCAAATGAAGTTCTGATCTATTTATAATGGCTTCCTCAGAACTTCTCATGTGTTTATGCGTGAGCTATTTATAATGGCTCCCTTATATTCTGTATTCAAAATTTATGGGCTTCTACAAATTGTGATCATGTCCATTAACATATCATAATTGACCCCCGAGATAGTGCGACTATTTTTTCGTGAAATCCCTTTGCTAACAATTATTTGTTTATTTACGCTTCCACCATACTATATTCCACATGAGCTAATAGGACCGGAATAATATCACTGATTAAATCCCTAGCTCATATAATTCTTAATTCACAATCCGTAACTCGTTGGACTCTCAAATTGTTTCTAAAACAATTTCACAAATAAATATATAATATATATTAATTTCGAAAAATATTTTTGCAAACATCCACTGGCCAGTAATTTCTTTTCAAGTCCAACTCTATAGAGATATACTAAATATACTGTCTCACAAAGAGACTGGTGGATTCCTTGTTGAGCATTTACACAAGCCCAATTATCATATACAAGACCCAACGTTGTCTGGAATAATTGACCTTGAAAGATCATCACCAAATGACTCAGTCAAAGTACAAGTACACAACAAACAAACCTGCATAAACCTCTCAGGTCTAAGGATAAAATAAACTAATTATGTTGAATATCTTCTCTACATCAGTGATCACTTCCAAAAGGTATTCATATGTAATCTCGTTCAGTGCATGTACTCTTACAGTGCACTCACTCATCTGCTTAAGGTCACTACCTCAATGACGGAGTCCATCATCCTATTTTAATAGAGGCACAACGAGTGTAGACCTATTTGTACATAAATATGTACCTCGTCTAGAACAAATGTCAAGTGAACAAGGAACCAAAAAGTCATACTCCCCACCTTTTGATTCATTAATCATCGACATAACTTTTCTACAATTTCACTTAACAATATATAACTGTGTAACATCTCATGTTATAACATTATACCCAATAAGTGATAAATACATGTGAAGATAAAAGAAATAATTATCTTATAATTATTCTAATAACTGGTTTTGAGTGCATATTTCCAACATCTCCCACTTGCACTCAAAACCATTTATCTAGGTATCTCATAGCCAGACATTCTCCTTTCCCGGCACTGAGAACCCCTGTGGCTGATGCATATAAATTTCCTCCTCCAAATCACCATGAAGGAATGTCGTCTTCACATCTAACTGTTCAAGATGTAGGTTCTCGGCTACCACCATTGCAAGTACCATTCTGATGGTTGTCATCTTCACCACTGGAGAGAATATATCAGTGTAGTTAATGCCTTCCTTTTGCTGGAATCCTTTTACTACTTACCGGGCCTTGTAGCGCTTGCTACCATCTTTCTCACCCTTTATCCTGTACACCCACTTATTATGCAAAGCCTTATTTCCTGCTAGAAGTTTAGTCAACTCTCATGTCTTGTTGGTCATCAGTGAGTATATCTCATTCTTCATGGCTAACTCCCACTTAATTGAATTCTCAATCTGCAAGGCTTCATCACGAGTCTCTGGCTCTCCACCATCAGTCAACAAGATGTAGAACAAGGAGGGTGAAAACCGTTATGGAGATCTCTTGTTTCTAGAAGACCTTCGGACAACAACTGTCGGTGTAGTTCGTTTAACTTGTATTTGTGGGTCTGCATCTGCTTGATCCTCATTCTGAATACTATCTTTGGTGATCTCATCTGAGTTGACATAGTCAGAATCATGCAGTTTCGGCTATGCAGCATTAGGTTCTGACTCTGCGACATCAGATTCTACATTTGGCCTGTCTTTGTACACAACCTGCTCATAAAAATCACATTGTGACTTCTAATAATTTTCCAATTTTGATCATCCCAAAACCTATAACCAAACTCCTCATCTCAATAGCCAATGAAGAAACACTTCTTAGATATAGCATCAAGCTTACTTCTAGCATCAGACTCAATATGGATGTATGAGACACAGCCGAAACTTTCAAGTGCGAAATGTTTACCTCCTTTCTGCTTCATACCTCTTCTGGCAACCTGTAGTCCAGGGGGCCGACGACCCTCAATTGATGAGGTAAGCAGTCGTGCTCACTGTATCTGCCCAGACAGTTTTTGGTAACCCAGAGTGCAACCTCATACTTCTTGCACACTCACAGAGGGTTCTGTTCATGCGTTTAGCCACATCATTCTCCTGTGGTGTACCGGGAATAGTTTTCTCCATCCTAATCCCATTTACAGCACAATACTCCTTGAACTCCTTATCTGTGTATTCTTTGCCATTGTCTGATCTCAAACACTTAAACTTCAGACTTTTTTTTGTTTCTACGATGGCTTTCCACTTCTTGAAACAATGAAATGCATCAGATTTATTTTTCAAGGAATAAACTCATACCTTTCTACTTGCGTCATCAATAAATGTGATGTAGTACCGCGAGCCTCCAAGGGAAGCAATAGGGGAAGGTCGCCATAAGTCTGTATGTACCAACTCTAGGCTTTCAGACTTCGGTGTCCTGCCAACCTTCACGAAACTAACCTTTTTTCTGCTTTCCCGGAATACAATCTTCACACAAGTCCACCTTTGCCGATTTCAGGTCTGGTAGTTTCCCTTTTGACAAAATTACTTTCATCCCCTTTTCGCACATGTGACCGAGCCCGCAAGGCCACATAGCCGCATCAGCACTTGCATTTGTACTCGCATCTGCAATCGCAACTGTATCCCTTTTACATGTGGTCATGTAAAGGGTGCCAGTCTTTTCTCCACAAGCCACAACCCTGGCTCCCATGCTGACCTTCCACTTTCCTCCATGGAAGTTGATTGTATGTACTTCATCATCAAGTTGTTCAACAGAGATCAGATCCTTCTTTAACTTTGGAATGTGTCGAACCTTCTTCAACTTCCATACTGAATCTGTGTGAACCCTGATGCGAATATCACCCATGCCTACAATATCTAGAGGCGTGTCGTCAGCCAAATACACCTTCCCGAAATCTCCAACAGCATAGTTCTCCAAGATTTCGCTTCTTGATGTCGTATGAAAAGAGGCTCCTGAATCTAATACCCAAGAGTCAATGGGACTCTAGACAGAGAGAAGTAGGGCTTCTTCCACTATATTTGCAGAGTCGTTTTGTTTCTCCTTCTTCGCTTCCTGTCAATTCTTCTTCAGGTGACTTGTTTTGCCACAGTTTGAACACTTTTCCTGTTGTCCCGACTTGGAATTGCTTCTACCGCATTTCCTGGATTTTGACCTCCCACGGCCAGAGTTCCTCTCATGATCTCTACCTTTCGTTTCAAGGTTTAGAGCAGCACCGGAGATCGAGGATCACCAGAATCTCTTCTTCAAACCTCTTCACCAAGAACGAGATCTCTGATTCGTACTTGAGTTTGTTTTTCCCGGCAGAATTGCTTACTACCATCCTCATCACCTTCCAACTATTTGGGAAAGACGCCAACATAATAAGCGCATGGATTTCATCGTCAAACTCAATCTCTACTGAGGACAACTGATTCGTGATCGTGTTTAACTCATTGAGATGTTGCGCAACAGATGTATGTACCTTCTGCCATCTTCAGGTTAAAGAGCTTCTTCATCAGGTGCACCTTGTTGTTAGCAGACGGCTTTTCATACATGTCTGCCGAAGCCGCCATGAGACCTACCGTGGTCTTCTCCTTCACAACGTTGTGCGCTACTGACCTCGACAGTGTCAATCGGACAACACCCAGCACCTGTCGATCAAGCAGGGGCCACATGTCGTCCTCCACGTCTTTTGGTTTCACCACCAATAGAGGCAGATGTAGTTTCCTGCCATACAGATAGTCTTCAATCTAGATCTTCCAATAACCAAAATATGTGCCATCAAACATCTCAATACCTATCTTTTCTTTTTCGTCATTGCTTCTGCCTCGAGCCTGTTGGCTTTTGTGCACAATCGAGATTTTGATAATTTCAATAAATGGATTAAGTTTATAAAATGAACATCTTCAAAGACAAAGTCATGTTTCATCAAAGAGCCAAAAACTTGAAGAAAGAAGATCAAGAAGATGCAAGGAGCTCAAAAGTGAAGATTCAAGACCATAGGGTATAAACTTGTAACTCTTTATTTCACTTTTGACAAGGATTATGAATCACACTTGCATATCTTTCAAAACATGCATAAACCGTTTTACCTTTTGTTTGAAAGATTAAAATGTTTTTAAAGGTTTCAAAACACCTAAACAAACTCACAAACATTTCATATACTTATGGGAAGTAAGTCTTTAAAATTGGGTGTTTAAAAGTGGTCAAAACATGGTTTAAAAGAACTGGACAATGTCCTTTAGTTGAAGAGGTTGACCGGCTGATGAAGCGGTCAACCGGTCTTCGACCGCTTGGTATAGCGGTCAACCGGTTGATTTTAAAATAAAGCCGTTGAGATTCTGTCAATATGACCGTTGGGTAACGATAAATTGAAACGGTCGACCGGTTCATGTAGCGGTTGACCGTCTCATTTTGACAGACGACTCTCAATGGCTATAAATGACTAGTTTTCATATGTGGCCTATAAATACACATCCACACAACGACCACATATCATTTAGATCACTTGAGAAATATTTCAAACCTTCATATTCCATATTTTTCATATCATTCACACAAAACACACTTTCATACCCTTGTCTTTGTGTGAATCAAGAGATAGAGCCTTCCAATTTTATATTTACTCTTTGAGAGAGTTTTGTTCTTGTAATCTTCCTATCAAAAGAGGTGATACCTTTAGTGAGGTTATTCACTAAAGAAGAAGCCTAGAGAGGGTATATCTCAAGCTTGGGTGGGTTGTAAGTTGTGTGCCCAAAAGACCACTTGGTTGGGTTTGAGTTTTGAGTTTGGGAAAACACGTACGGTTCTCTAGTACCCCAAAGCTAGAGTGTATACTATTTGAAGAATAGTGGAAAAACCTCAAGGCTCGGTGAAGGAGCTTGAGGGGTGGATGTAGGCAGGTTTGCCAAACCACCTAAAAATCACGTGTTTGCTTCTCTATCCCTACTCTTTACTTTTAGCACGTATTTACACTTGTTACATATTATATATTTGTGTTAATTAGTAGTTACTTAGCAAATACTTCTTTGGGGCTTAAAAGTGAAAAGTTTAGAAAATCAATCCACACCCCCTCTTGGGTTGCCTTAATCCTAGGACTCACAGAGCCGAACCTTGCTTTGATACCAGTTGTTGGGAAAAATATGATTCCCTACTTGCGGAATAAGGAGAGAAACAAAATAAAGAAGAACAAGAATAGAGAACACAAAGATTTATGTGGTTCCCTCAAGGGGAGGTACGTCCATAGAGTTGCAGAGGTTTCGCTATTGATTAGCAAATTTCAAGAAGAGAGTCGTCATGCATGCAACGGCGCAAGAGACAAACTTTCTGACATCATAAAACCCTAAACATAATGCGCCACATATATATAGGACCTGGGACACTGCCTGACAAAAATACCCCTGGTATACAGGTGATACCGGGTTATCGCACTTGGTGCACAGCCTAACTAAAAATACCTCGGGCAAGCTAGTGGTCTCTCGAGCCTTCTAGACGCTGGTCTCCCTTGTCTTACCGGGATTGCCCCCGGGCACTCTATCAGCCCAGGTCTCCGCATTCTGGCTTTCTATCAACCCAGACCTCCGCACTCTGGCTTTTCTATCAACCCAGATCTCCCCTCCTTGGCTATTCGATCAGCCCAGACCTCCTCATCCTGGCTTTTCCCTGAGCATCCTTCTTAGACCATACACGCATTGACCGGTCGAATATAGACCAGGCTCCACATAGCTTAACACTTTGGCGTCCAATGACAGCGTTGAGTGTTCCTTCTTCTATAATAACGGCATCTTCAAACACAAAATCAATCTAAAAATGAGCAAGTTGAAAGTGATACCATCCAGAAGATGAATTTCCAGGAATATCATGATGGTCATGCACAAAAAATTGTGCAGCCACATTGTTCAGGGCAACATCTACCTAATATATATATAACTAATGAGTAAAAGGTTTATGCGAATTGTATCTCATTTTACCTTCATTAGATTTCTCTTTATTTTCCTTATAAATCAACTTTCAAAGTATAATGCAAAAAGTTTTTGAAGAATTATACCTACACAGAGCATCTAACAAATGTTCTCGTTCACTGCAGTAGTTGCTTGCTTTCGCAAAATTCAGTACGATATGTATTCAAAATCGTTTCGTACAAAGCAGAATGCAAGACAATAGACACAAGACCTAGTGGCAGCTAAAGAGGAAACTGGTTTAGTTTTTAAAATGTGTGCACACTTGAGAACGATCTTGATACTGATCCAAGGGAATTCCTGCCTTTGCTGCTTCACTTGCACTTGAAATGGACCTGCAGAAAACCAAAGCATTTATTTTTTGCGAACTTTTAGTGAACAAAAAGAAAACAAAAGAAAAGATTGTAAAGGGCTATATACAAGACCATGACAAGAGAAAATCTACGCAAAACCATGTTACAACTTAGCTTAAAGGATAACGAAGAACCAAGGGAAATGAGAACAAAAAGGAAGCATTGTTTCCTACAGCCTCTAGTAACGGATTATCAGAAAAAATAAAATGATGGCAACAAAATAGAATCATGGATATTTTACACGTTACATTGCCACAGGAGTGGTAGTTTGAAAATATTAATAGTAATCATCTATTAGGATACTTTGATCTTGTCAGCCTAAAAAAATGACAATGCAACTATCAAAATTTATAGTTAAAGTTACATTATAAAAATGGTGATAATTGGGAGAATTATCATTATAATGTTTTAAGAGAAATAGTTAAGAAGTCACATTATAAGAATGGTGATAATTGGGGGAATTATCCTTATAATCCCTAAGGGGCAGGCATGCACGGGTCTTATCTCATTCTGTTTAAAAACTATAGGTAAGCTGCTTCGCGTAATCCTTTTAATGAAACACAGATCAATAGAGCACATGGAATTCTCAAAATTCAAAATAGAAATTAGAGGGCATCAGTTGTTTCTTGAAGCGGTGGCTATTGGAAATCTAGGAATGAATATTAAGATAGAGAAGAAAACAAAAGAGGAAGTCAGGAGACCAAGGGAGAAACAGTACAAGCAATTACTATATCTTTCAAAGTACCAGCACAAAGTTGGCGACCCAGATATTGTATTGCCATCTTAGAAGCATAACCCAAAACCCAATCCAATGACCATGTTGTTAGAGATAATATCATAATCAAATCTTAAAGATTTGATATGATATTATAGTTATCACAATATCAAAAATTTGATATTGTTATGAAGATTCAAATTCAAATTCAAATGTAGAGATTCAAATTTAAACATAGGATATTCTCCTATTATGCTTTGTATTATCTCTATAAATATAGATCTTCAATTGTAATCTGTATTATAATACAAAATATAGCCACAGAGGGCTTTCACAGTGGATGTAGGTCTTCTAGACCGAACCACTTAAAATCTCTTGTCTCTTGTTACTATTTCTCTCCACTCTTCATTTTAGCCTTTTTCTTCTCATGCCATTTTTTATGTATGCATCCCAACATCAGCCATCAGAGAGAATCGTGATATGAAATTTTTCTCTGCCAACAGAAACCGTGTCTATTTCACCATAAAAAATTCAAATGCAACTTTTCCACTTTATTCCACAATGTAGACTATATCTACTCAAGCAAGGAATGAAAATGGGTTGGATCGAGAAAACATATTGTGTAGTGGGCTGCATGCAAGAGAGCCGAGATGGGTTGTGTCAAATATTGAAGCTGGAGGTTTAAGACAGAAAATAGAGTGCGAAAAGAGAAGGCACAGTAACGCATGAGAAGAGAGATGGATGAATAATGTAATTGTATTGATAACTGTGTAGAGCTTTATACACATAACTCCAGTCTAATTGTATAACAAACTGAGCATCCAGCTCACTAACAAGTTAACTACTAACTGCGTAATTCTAACTGTTTAACAATTGTGATAACAGAATAATATCGCTAAGACTCCTCTTCAAGAAGGAGAAAAATATTGTGAATGTTCATCTTGGATAATAAGGAATGAAACTGATTAGAACCAAGATACTTGGTAAACAATCATTCTATATAAGTTTGGTCCATTCATGAAAAATGGAGTTGGTGGCAATGTGAAGAGCAGCGTGATTGTCACAAAAGAGGAGTGTTGGATGATCATGAAGATATCCTCAGCAGATGATCGAGAGACTGTCGTTTGTTTCTTTGATTTCCATGAAATCAGATAATCACCAAGGAACACACAAAAACCAGTGATAGACTTCCTTGAATTAGCACAACCGACCCAGTCAAAGTCTATTAAAGCCTTAAGGTGAATTGAAGTTTGATCAGGGTAAAACAATCTAACATAAGAATGGGCAGCTGCATGTATATTTCTTCATGGAGATCTCCATGAAGAAATGCATTATTGACATCTAGTTGCTACAAATGCCATTGTTTAGAGGCAGCAATGGCAAGCAGCAACCAAACCGAAGTCAATTTAGCCAAAGGTGAAAAAGTCTCGAAATAATCGAAACTCTTTTTTTGTGTATAATCTTTAGCCACTAATCTGGCTTTATGTCTCTCAATAAACTATCAGCATGGAACTTAAACTTATAAACTCACTTACAATAAATAGGGGTATGGCCAGGAGGTAAATAACAGATTATCCATGTGTTGTTAAGCTCCAATGCTTCGATTTCTCTAGCTGTGGCAGATTTCCACTCAGGAGAGGTGACAGCTTCTTTAAAACTAGATGGTTCAGAATGAGTGCTCACAGACAACACAAATGCTTGGTGAGAAGGAGAAATATTAGCATATGAGAGAGAAGATGAGATAGGAAGCAGTGCCAGCTATATGGGAATCTACTGCTATAGAATCTATCAAGGAAGACACAACAGGTTTGACTGCAGAATTAAGAGCTAACTGACAATGATATTGTTTCAAATAAAGTGGTGGTTTTTGAATTCTAGAAGACCTTCTAGGAGGTAAAGGAGAAATAATATCTAGTAGAGCATTATCTATAGATTGTGAAGAATGAGAAATAGTGACAGAATCAGTCAAATTGACAGAAGATAAAGATTCAACAAAATCTGAAGTTGAAGTGAGATCTGCAAATGGAACTTGAATGACAGGAAGAACAGAGACAATATAAAAATGAGGAGACTGATGTTGTCAAATATCTGAGAGAGGGACATCTGTAGAATTCATGACAGGAGACTCAGGTATATCAAGAACAATATCGGGCATAACAACAGTGTTATTTTAAGAAAATGATAAGTGATTGAAGGGAAAGCAATCTTTATGAAATACTATGTTTCTAGAAATAGAAAATTGTTTAGTATGTAAATTGTAGACCTTATATCCTTTAATTCCACAAGGATAGCCAATAAATACACGAATTAGCTCTAGGGTCGAACTTATGTCTATGTCTAACAAGAGTGGAGACATAGCAGAGGTAGCCGAATGTTTTAAGATGGTTGTAATCAGGTTTGGTATGAAAGAGCATTTCAAAAGGACTTATTGCCAATCAATGGAGAGGGTAGACGATTTATGAGATAAGTTGCTGATAAAATGAAATCAGACCAAAAACTAAGAGGAAGATTTGATTAAAATATGAGTGATCTAGCAACATTTAATAAGTGTTGATGTTTTCTTTCAACACATCCATTTTGTTGTGAAGTAGCAACACAATAATGTTGGTGAAAGACACCTTAGAAGCAAGGAAACTAGGAAAGCTAAATTCAGTTCCCGAAGCCAGTTCTAATAGTCTTAATTTTGGAATTGAATTGTGTTTCAACTAGTTGAAAAAATGAGATGATATGCTGTTGAGTTTGAGCCTTAGACTAAAGCAAGTAAACCCATGTAGAGCGAGTATAATCATCAACTATGGTGAGGAAAAATAGAATGTCATTATGATCAGGTCCCTGATCACAATGAAACAATTCAAAAGCACAAGTAGATTTAGAGGATGATATGGGAAAAGACAGTTTTCTTTATTTGGCCATAGGACAAACAATACAATGATGAAACTTAAGAGCATAAATGTCGCCAATAGAGTCCATTAAAAGATGCATACGAGACATGGAGGGATGGCCAAATTTACAATGCCACAAGGCATGATTATTGACAAAAACAATGTAATAAGAAGACTGAAAAATACTAGATTTTACATGAAGTAAAAAATATGGCCCTCTTAATTCTTTAGCCAAACCAATCGTTGTCCAGGGTCCTAGATGAACAAATGATGGTTAAGAAGAAGTATACAACACGGAATTTGCTTAAGCAATGCACTAGCAGAATTAGGTTGAATGAAAAGGTCGGGACAACAAGTACATCTAACAGCAGAATTTTTGGAGTAGCTACGCTGTGCCTATGTGAGTGGCAAGGGAAGTATGATTATTTGGAATTTTGATAGGTGTTTAAACAATTGAAGTGATAGAGGTGAGCATGGATAATGAGCTAACCATATGATTGGTAGCTCTGGAATCAATGATCCAATAAGAATTGATATAATTTACAATATATGGAATTTTGACAGTAGTAGCAGTAAAACAATTTGATACAATGCCTGCCATATTTATCATAGCCGAAGATCGATCTGCACTGATGTTATTGTTGATGATGTATATGCGATAGGAATAAGAGATAACAATTGTTGACACTGATCAAAGGTAATCGGTAGAGACTGAATAAATGCCAAAGGAAACTCAGAAGAAACTTGATGAATAGAGTTTGCAGGTGGCAGAAACTTGGGGCGAGGCTTGTATCAAAAGTATATCCATGTAACTTGTAGCATTTATCCAGGGTATGACCAGTAAAATCGCAGTGGCTGCATAGAGGACTATCCTTCTTCTATGCATAAGATTTGCCATTGAACTTGTTAAAGTTCTATGTTCCTTGATTTCTTGCAAAAAAATGCACTGTTTTCAGCAGATTGAGAAGAAAGTGAGTCTATGTCGTGCTGCCTTTCTTCTTGTATGATCAGTGAGAAGACTTTGTTAATAGTCGGCATTAGATCCATTAGTAGGACTTGACCTCTTACAAGAGAGTATGAGTCATTCAATCCCATGAGGAATTGCATAATAGACTTCTGATTATGCTCATCAGTGAGCTGCTTCATTGCTCTGCATGTGCAAGTAGATCGATGCAAATAATTGGACAGCTCTTCCCTAAGAGCTTTCAATTTTGTGAAATATGCAGTGACAATATGTTGACCTTGAGAAAGAGAAGCAATAGACTTCTGTACTTGAAATATTCGAGGTCCATTTCCTCGAGAATATCTATCAGTCAAATCTTCCCAAATTCTGGCAGCAGTTTCAATATAAAGAACACTATTTGCGAGTTCTTTAGATATTGAATTCAAAAGTCAAGAAATCACCATATGATTACACCGAATCCAAGTTCCATGATTGGAGGATGATGACTGAGGTTGTGGAAGAGATCCATCAACAAAGGCAAGCTTGTTCTTTGCACTCAAGGCCATCTCCATGGATCTGGCCCAGCTTGAGTAGTTCTCTCCATTGAGAGTTTGAGAAACAAGTATTGTGTTAGGATTGTCGCTGTTATTGAGGAAGTAAGGATTTGACAGATTGTCAGAATTATTAGTAACAGATGAGACTAAAGGAGATTCAGTAGCCATTATAGAAGCTCTATACAATGTCAAATATTGAAGCTGGAGGTTTGAGAGAAAAAACCGGAGTGCGAGAAAGAGAAGGTGCAGTAATGCATGAGAAGAGAGATGGATGAATAACGTAATTGTTTTGATAACTGTGTAGAGCTTTATACACATAACTTCAGTCTAACTGTATAACAAACTGAGCATCCAGCTCACTAACAAGTTAACTACTAACTGCGTAATTCTAACTGTTTAACAACAGTGATAACCGAGTTATATCGCTAAGAGCAGGGATGGAAGGAGGGGGCCCCAAAATTTTTTTTTATATGTATATTTTTTTGTTTCAATAGAAGATGGCCTGAGCCCGATACCCATGGGCTCAGGCCAACTTCATATGATACCCCTGAACGGTCCCGAGCAGAAGTACGGAGGTGGGAGTCAATTAACCATTTATGCAAATTTCTGCGGTAGGTTGGATAGCTACAAATTTTTGTACCTTGCCAAGCCCAAGCGCTGCAAGTTATGTCAGTTAGTCATGACGACAAAGGAACGCAGTGCAGTCTTTTGACTTGGTCGGCCACTAACTAATCTATATACTTAAAAAAGTCACAACATTATTCGAAATTATATACAAGTCGATTTTATAGTACAATGATTAACTGGTTTTAAGAAATGGCCATAGATAGAGACACCTGAAAACACATGATTAACCTTCGGACGAGTGCTTTGCTCTGAACTTCCAACTTCCAAGTAACCTTGAGGTATTTGATTGCACGTAGGTGCTGAACAATCTTTAATCAGCTAGTATTCATCTGAAAACATTTATTCTATTTATTTACCTTCAACATTGTATCTTTCCAACAAAGGAGACGAGGGTGCCAAGCTACCAAACCCATAGTCCTCACTCATTTTTTTTCTTCTTCTTTTGTTTTTCCCCACATAACGCCATAAAAACCAACTGATATCAGTATTGCTCCAACAACACTGCAACATAAAGACAAAAACAAAAAAGGGAAGTGAACTGAGATGAGGTATACACAAACCAGTTAAGCAAATATGAGTTTCTTCTTTGAATTGGTCCAAATGTTGCCCCAAAAATGAGAGAGTTCTATACCTCCCAAGATGGAGAGCTTCACCAAGGAACATGACACTCAAAGCAGCAGCTATGGCAATTGAAAATGGCCTGAAGATTGATATATACACAGGCCCCTTTAAGTGCAGGCCCCAAGTGTGGACAACTGTGATGAAGCATAAAGCAACTCCCTGATAAGAGAGAATTCCTCCAGTCAGACACAACCAGTAGTCAGCTTTTTCATGGCAATCCATTAGATTCTTACCGAGTACAGTATGGCAACCAGAGATATATCAGGTCTTAGACTCCAAGCACTTAAGCTTCTTTCTGCCATTAAACATACTACTGCAGATATAATTGTCCCGCACAAGTTGTATAAGAAAACCACAATTGTCTCCGATGGATATATTGTCATAACTTGCATATGTAAAGTGCTAGGAAATTCAAAGTCAGCTTCTTTGAATTCTTTAAAAGTATTGAGAACGAAACCATTTTGCAACATTTTCAGAAAATGCAGATCTGTATGATTCAATTGTCATCTCTCAGTAGCAGTACATAGTATGATACATGTATTTCAATATTTTAATTTTTTTCGTCTTTAATTTTCGTTATTGTAATTCTAAGACAATTTTTGTATTATGAAAGAATTTTTTTTAGGGATAAATGCAAAATTGGTTCCTGTGCTATACGCAAAAATCGATTTAGTCCCTGTGATATGAAAAACATCGATTTAGTCCCTGTGATTTCAGAAAGTGATAAAATCAGTCCCTGATAAAGGACCAATAACAAACGAAAATAGAATCACAGGGACTAAATCGATATTTTTCATATCACAGGGACGAATTTTGTATTTATCCATTTTTTTTATCATTTCGCCTATAAAGTTCGACACCCTTGAATATTAATTCTGGTTACGCCACTGGCTAAGAGACTCAATGCAGAGAGCCGAGGCGTCAGCGAGACTTGACCGAGGAACTGTCAGAGTTTGTCTTTCCTCCACTTCTTCGTCCTATGGCAATGCCATTAAAAGCTGCGGGCAAAAGCACAATATGACTGACGTAGGATAATGATGAAGACGAAGCCATTGATGTCATTGTCTACAAGTCTTGCAAGTTGCACCTCAGGCTCTCGAGGATAAGGAAAAGTTTTCAAGTTCCAACCACACCTCTGGCGCTAGGAGGTTTCCGATTCCTTTAGTTACAGTGGGCCAACTTTTTTGCTGGTGCTTTAGAGCTGTCACATAGAGAGGAGAATGTCTTTAACCAAAAAAATATAAAAATAAAAACTCCGAGACGGTTCTTTAGAGCTGCACTACATTTGAAGACTGACTTGTCTTTAAAGTAAAACTTTCTTTTAATAAATAGGGACATTCAATATTCTAATTAATTACTTCAAGTGGAAAAAATATATATTTACCTATTAATTATTAAGGTACTAATGCATTATACTCAGACTATCAATTTCGTTATATTTCGTCTCACAATTACAAATCATTTACACTTTGCAGCGTCTGCCATTAATTTAGACGAAAATTAATAATTTTGTTCAGTAAAATAATGAATTTACTCCCACACCAAATAAAATAGTAAAACAATTATAAGAGTAAATTCGTTATTTCACTAAATCAAAATGTCGATTTCCATCCAAATTAATGACATGGATGAAAAGTGTAAAATGTTTGCGGTTAAAGAATGAAATGTTAATGAAATCAGTAATTCGGAGTGTAAAGTAATAACACCGATAGTCTTTTTTTTTTTTGCTCATTAATAACACCGATAGTCGATAGGCAAAAGAGTATATTTAAGTTATTATATTTTACACACATTCATTATCATTTAATCTTATAATATGCGCCAAGACTTTTACAATGACATCTTTTCACATGAAGTATAACCCCAAAAAAAACCAAAAAGGCAAAAAACAACCAATAATCAATGAACAAAAAGGAATATTTTTTTTTTTCTATTTACTCATAATAGTATGTATTTAATAATTTGCTTTGATTGCCCTGCTTTTTAAAGAGCATCTTTCTCCTCTAATAAAAAAAATAAAAAAGGTGCGTTATTCCCACCATAGCCACTACTTTTTCTCTTTGATTTGTGTTGGTCCACCGCACCCCCCCTCTAATATGCATTTAATCGTTCCCTTTTGATCTTCATAAATCATATCGATCTAGGGGAATCTAATCATATGCATTGTTCTTTGTTTTTTTTTCTTCATTCTTTTTTAGTACACAGGGGCCAAGGCCTTCTTTGGTCAGTTTAAGGGTGTGCAAATGTTCCGGTTCCAACCGGAATTTCCGGTTCCGGTACCGGTTCCGGCATTCCGGTACCGGTTCCGGTCATTTCCGGTACCGGAACCGGATCCCATTTTAGGGAAATTCTGGAACCGGAACCGGAACCGGAAATTCCGGCGGAAATACAGGAAAATTCCGGTTCCGGTATATTTTATAAAAAATTAAAAAAATATTATAATTTTAATTTAGAGTTTACCTCTTTCAATTTGAATTTTTGATAAATGTTTAGTTGTTTACTTATTTGCATGATTAATTGTTTGTTTAATAATTTTTTTGTAAATTTAATTTAGAGTTTATTTTCATAATATTTATTTTGTTTTGAAATTTAGTTGTAATTTTAATTTATATTTATTTTGGCATCTTGAAATAGTAAAATATTGTTTTGAAATTTAGTTGTTTAATTTTAATTTTAATTTAGAGTTATTTGGCCCACAAAACACAACTTAAAAATATATTTTTGGGTCAATGGGCCTAAACTAAAAATATTTTTTAGGCCCATATAAGGAACCGGAATTTCCGGTTCCGGTTCCAATTCCGGTTCCGTTCCGGTTTATTCCGGAACGGAACCGGAACCAAAAATGTGGTTCCGGTGGGTACCGGAACCGGAACCGGAATGACCAATTCCGGTTCCGTCCGTTCCGGTGCCCACCCTTAGGTCAGTTCAAGAGTCAGCGCGAGATCCTCTGCCAAATAGAAGGGTCATTACTCGAAGGCCAACGCCATCATTGTTGTCACATAGAGAAGAGAATATCATCAATTGAGAACAAAGAGAAAGGGATACTAATGATTGGAGAATCAGCTACTTTTGAGACAAGTGGGAAGCACAAAAGTTATCCTCAACGACTACATATATTATAACAAAGAATGGCCCCCCAACAGTGGACGATGATGGCAGAAGACAATGGCCTACCCACTTTGAGAATAAAAGACTACGGTGGAAGATGGAGAAGGCCCACATGATAGAAAAATCCGTTCAGGTTAGATTAGGAACTATATATTCAAGAAAAAAACTTGTATAGGAATTGAGATCCTCCTCATTTTATTGAATGAATTAAATTGTCTAATTTAAAAAAAAATCAACGTGCATTAAATAATATAAGTTCTAAACCGTCCAATATATTATAGTGTAGATGTTGGATTGACATATTCTCAATCTCCAATATCGATAAGTTCTCCAAAGCGATCGTTTCCGGTATGTCCTCCGAGTCTCCGACTCAAGTTATTTATTCAAAAATTCATTTCCATATCATCCGGTTGTGTAAAGCATTTTGTCCCCCACAAAGTCAATCTTATGCTAACCATCGCGGAAAACCATCGTCCAGCAGTAGAGACACTACCCCAGTCATGGGATGGGGGCGTGACATATGCCCTTTACATGGGCGCATGGGGCTGCCACTCGATTTCCTGATCGAATTTGAGAAGAAAAATAGATTGCAATAAGTAGTTGAACAGTGTATCTATCTTTCCTTCTGATGGCAAGTGTTTTCTTTTGGCGCTAAACCATCCATGGCAAATTGAAATGACAACCAGCGTACTTTACCAAACTCTTCCAATGTTCGTGCACCTTCACGTGTCTCTTGGCAGAGAATGCCCACTGCACCACCGTCCCATAAGACTTCCACCCTTTCTCTCTCTATGTGCACACTGTCACCGGTCACGGGTGACCTTAAAAAATTGGAACGTTGGGAACAATGGAAAGCCACAAGAAAAAGGGAGCCAGTAGCCAGTATGATTGAGCCTGACCCGTCAACCCACCATCAGTTTGTCCTCTACACATTTCCCCGTTCCCTTCCACAAATCACGTAACTCTCTGTTTTTATGCACGGGATTTTCTTTGAGCAAATAAAATGCACTTTAACCCTAAAGAGTTGGTCTGACCAAGATCTGGGATGTAGGATTTGTTATCCTTGAGATATAGGTTGGAATCACTTCATGTACAAATAATTTTTTGAGTTGAGATCATTCTTTTGACAAAAATCAGATAAATTTGGTCTGCCTAGTTGGGAACCTATACATCGGCGGAGGGAGGGGGGGGGGGGCGAACCGGGGCCATTGCCCCGGTTGGCTCCCTCCAAAAATTTGTTTTACATGTATTTTTTTTATTTTATTTTATTTTTTATTAGGTTTGCCCCCCTTGGCCAAATAAAAATTATGTTTGCCCCCTTGCCTGCCTAGATGAATCAGCCCGCCCCCCTTAAAACCCAAGCAGCCCAATACCTCAAAATCAAATTAAAAGAATAAGCAGAGAGATATTTATTTATGTCAAAATTTGAAATCCTATATTAACTTGTCAACGTTGTCGTGAATTTTGCGACGAATATTTCATATACTTCTCCTGATTCCTGATAATCGTTGTGTGTTGTAATAATTGAAATAAATGTTTTCACTATTCTAGTATTGTTTTTTTTTGTTCTTTTGTCTTTTATGTTGGACTTGGTTGAGAATTTGGATATCGCAAATACTGAGAAATGGGGTGGTGTGCTCCTATTGGATAAGTGATAATTCAATTATTCAAGTGTGTTGCGTGTACATCTTTACTTACTAGAAAATCATTGGTTATATCATTTTATTGTCACTATCATCATCTAATTTTATATGTCTAACTTCTCCACAATTTATGAAAATCCAAAGTTGAAGTAAGACTCATTTTCATCTATCTTTTGTTTGTTTAGGTCTGCTTTTTCATAGCCCATGAGATTAACTTGTTTTTAATTGTCTTTCTCTAAAGGTGGAACTTCTTTTCCATTGTAATTTGTGACGTTTGGATCAAGTTATAAATCTATTTCTTCAAAAATTTAGTCATTAATTTAGCCAGGTAATGGGCACTTTGAACTACGATTTTTCTGTTTTCTCATTTTGTAAGGGGAGTAGAATAGTTATTTGGATGTTAAGATTGAACTTTTTGTCCAAATTGTTTTTTTCTATTATCATTTACCAAGTATGTATTTTCTCCTTGCAATTTCGGTTATTTTGTTGTTGATAGAGATTCCACTCTTGAGAAGCCCGTGTTCAATAGTACTGTCACACTAAAAAAACTATAGCAAGGGTGAAAAGTATTTTTATGCCATTGGAACCTGGATTCTTTTTAAACTTTGGATAATTTGGCTTCTTTTTCCAATATGCTTCGATTTGCTATTGTTTCTTTCAAGAATAATAGAAATACAGTAATTGTTTATTTTTCTCATTTATGTGTTATGTTTTCTTTTTACAGATCCCAACAAATTTAGCAGGACTTATTGAGCATAGGGCACATCCTTTCTGGCAACAAAAATAAGTACTTCATTCATAGAAGTAAAAAGTTATATTGCTGAAAATACTTTATTTCATTTATGTGTTTTGTTTTACAAAGAATATATATATATATATATAAATACTTTTGTTTGTGTGATTAGTTGATGCTCTATTGGTGTCTTGAACAACAAGAATTTAATCTTTAATTTCACCTCTCAGTATCATCAAATAGTACGATACGTGTATTTCAATATTTTTAGTGTTTTTAGTCCTTAATTTTTTTTATTTATACTCTTAAGACATTTTTTTGCATTATGTAGTAAAATTTTTTTTTTGTCATTTTTCTTTAAAAGTTTGCCCCCCATTAGTTGGGTTTCTGGCTCCGCCACTGAACTTATACTAATCTGAAGTTTATCAACATTTAAGGTGAGTTCATTTCAGTGAATCACCTCAGGTACAAATAATTTCTTAGAATTATTTCTTTGGAAAATCAGACTAACTTAGCCTATATGACTCGGGGCCGCACTAACCCACAGTTGATCGATCTGTTAGGTGAGTTCACTCTGATTAGCCTACAAGATTAGATTTATCCTAGTTACGTTAAAAAAATCACCTTTAATGAATTACGAATAAGTGGCGTGTAAACAGTTCTATGCCTCTGAAAGTAAACTATTTCCAGTATATATCCCCGTTTACCGAATTTCAATTTTATTATTTATGTGTTGTTATCGTAGAGCTGAGCCAAGGGTTCAGACAGCAACTTAAGGGCTTTACCTTCGAACTGGCACCCTAGCAATAGAATAAGCTTTAGACCCAGAACAAAGAAAATAAATTTTACCCATAAAAATGATTTTTTTGTGATATAATTTATTATATCGTATTTTGTCTTTTGTTTTTTACGACTTATGAAGTTGGCCCTAAGCAAAGATATTTAATTTAATAATTTGTTATTAAATTTAAATAAATATATAATAAAACTTCTTTATCATCGGATAGTGGAGTTTTTATCTGTTTAATACCAAGTTAACTATACAACAAATGAACAAGAAACAAAATTTATATAAAGTTGTAAAGATACAGAAAGTGAGAAAGAATTTTTTTTTTAAAAAAAAAAATCCGTTATATTTGATCTTTGTGTACAAGACTTGGACCAACCGGCAGGACACTCAACCAGTTTAAGTCAAGATAATTAAATTTAAATTCAGGTCTACTCACTAATTAATAGTATGGGAGGGATCAGAAAGAATATTTGATTATTCGAAGTTTTTCAGATTCTGGATCTGGGTACTCAAATTCAAGATCCAAATATAAGCAAGAGAAAACAAATACTATTAAGCACTAAAGGACACACAAAACCTCCAACAGTCAAATTGGAATAAAACCAAAAGGAAACGTTCATTTTTCTCGTCGCATCCCTTCTCCCTTTGTGTAAACAAAACGTTAAAATTCACACCGCCCGAGAAAGTTTTGCAGGAGTTGCATCTTTACTCCCACTTATATAATGCCACCTCCGCTAAGTCCCGTTACTCTCTCTCCCCCTCTCTAAAGTGAGCACTGAGCAGAAGGGCTTCTTTCTAACCAAAAAGAGTCCTGCTTTTTCTGCAACTCAACTTGTCGGTGGAAGCTTGGTGGGGTGCTTTGCACTTTCTCCTAGCAATGTTCACATCGTAGAGAAGAGCCGCCGGTTCAGTGGGTTTCAGTTTTCTTTTCTCTAGTACGCTTACTTATGACTTGAGGAGAAAGCCTGTGCTTGGAAATGGAGGATATAGGTTGCTGAAGATTTTTGCTCGAAGTACTCCCGTTCAGTTGGAGTAGGGAGACCGGGAGGGTGTTTGTTTCCTGGGAAATTATTTTCCCTTACTGCCATGTGTTCTGAAATGGTGAGAAGTTCTCGGACGCATTTAGTGGTCGTGTTTTGCTTGGGGATTTTAGTGAGCAGTATGTGTCAGGATGATTCAGATGAAGATTTCACTGCTGTGTATATGGTCACTTTGAGACAAGCTCCTGCTGCTCATTACTATGGTGAGTTGACAACGGACAGGACTGGTTCTAAACATGATTCTTCTGAAAGACTGAATATTCACAAACGGAGGTACCTATTTCTTTGTTATTAATAACAATTTCTTCTTCTCCTCTGGACTTATGTGTAATTATTTTCTGTAGTACTCCGGTTTTTTTTTCTTATTTTTCTGGGGAGAACTAGTTTATGTTGTACTATCAAGCTAATTGCTCACTTTCATATGATCATGTTCTATACCGTGCAGTGTGTGTTTGATTGCGATAAAAGTACTATCTTCTTTATGTAGTCCAGTAACCAGTTCATTTCTTTTGTACAATTTTCTAACTTGGAATGGTTTCTAAAAAAGTTGGCTGTTTGAAACCGGGTTAATGTATTCGCCGTTGGTAGATCGGGTCTTAAATTTGTTACTTCTCTTTTCTCCAAAAGTTCGGGTTTTCGTATAATCATTTGGACTGGTTAAGACGTGGAAGTTCTGGGGGTGTCTGATGGGGTCCTCTCACCTCTGTCGTTTCTCGCGTATAATAGTGTGGAAAGAAGCGATAGCTACCATGCTAACATTACTATCTGGTATGGTTGTTTAGCCTATAATTCATCTAACATGGATGATTGTTTTGGTACCATAGTCTATGCTTTACTTTTCTGTAATTTTCCTTGTCTTTCTCTGTCTTTTCGGTGTTTGGAATTTTCCGATCAATTTTTAAAAGTAGGTGCTTTGACATGACTAATGTGCCTTTAACTGTATTCTTTCTAGATCCCAAAATATGTCAAGAACAGATCGGAGATATAGTTCCTATATTTCTCGAGTTCATGATTCATTATTGAGGCGGGTGTTAAGGGGGGAGCAGTATCTAAAGCTATACAGCTACCACTACTTGATTAATGGATTTGCTGTGCTTGTTACCCCACAGCAGGTACGACATCACCAAATTTGGCGATCATGATTACTGCCATCACCATACTTGTCAATGTTATATCCAAATAACGCTGCAATATAAAAAAAAGTTCAGTTGTTTTCTTTTGCTTGGAGGGTATTGCATATTTAAAATACTACTATGTTTGCCGGTGTGACATGTTTTATGGAAACTTTTCTATTTGGTGACTATATATTCCTCTGTATTTGGTGACCATATTAGTAATATATCCTTTAAATGGTTATATTTGGAAATATTGAAGGCGGAGAAACTCTCTAGGAGGAGAGAAGTGGCAAATGTGGTTTTGGATTTCACTGTCAGAACTGCAACCACGCATACTCCACAGTTCTTGGGTCTACCAAATGGGGCATGGATGGACGAAGGTGGTTTTCAATCCGCAGGAGAAGGAATTGTGATAGGGTTTATTGATACTGGCATTGATCCAACACACCCCAGTTTTTCTGATGACATATCGGAACATCCATATCCAGTTCCAGCCCATTTTTCTGGCATCTGTGAGGTTACACCAGACTTTCCATCTGGTTCTTGCAATAGGAAGCTTATAGGAGCCCGCCATTTTGCAGCATCTGCTATAACCAGAGGAATTTTCAATGCAACTCAGGACTATGCTTCACCATTTGATGCTGATGGCCATGGCACGTGAGTGGTTCTCTCCTGTCATGGTTGATTGTTCTCATAGTTATGCTCTTTTGACATTTGCACCTCTGCCTCTTAGCATCAATGTGAATTGCCACTTTTTTCATTTTTTCATTTTTCTTCCATGAGTTATCGACGGTTGGGAGCTTATCTGGTTTCTGGAAGCACTTCAAACGATCAATGTATATTTAAGAGGGGACAGTATTACATGTCACATAGATTTAGCTCCTATCCTGGGATTTTAAATTCTAATCAACAATAGAATACCAATCTTAGAGATGTTCTGCTTCAACAAAATGAACTGGCATTGTGTAGTTGCAGCTATATACCAGTTAGGCATTGGCTCAAGTGGTAAAATGGTGGGGTGGAATTAAGGTGATGCTTAGGTTCCAATATCCTACAACACAAGATAGGAAATTTTTTTTGCAGCCATACGTATACAATGCCTTCAAGGACAGGATAAGGTTCCCTCTTAGTAAAACAAGGAAAGGTAGCAGCAAAAGACTCATATTATACCTGGTTATTATTACTCTTTCACTTAATTTTGGTTTTGCTGTTGCTTACATGGGGTTTGCATCCTAATTGACTATGATTATGTCTTTCCAAAGCTAATCTGCTGTATAGCATGTTCAAGCCTGTTTTTTATACTGTCCTCTCAGTAAGACCCCATCATTGATATCTGTCAGGTTATTGGTCACACGTGAGTTTTCTTCTCTTGTTCTCCCTCCATTATTGCTATTTTTTTTCCTGGCATTCAGCATATTGGATGTCATTCATCATCAATAATAAATGGTACCTGTGCGACTGTGTCATTTAAATATAACTCGTATTGCTTTGAAAATCAAATGGAATAGAATATGTTACCTTATAATTCCAAATTCTTTAGTTATGCCAGTCCATCAACACATCAATGACGTAAATATTTCTTCACGAATGCCACAATCACATCAATTCCTGAATGCACCAAATGACCTCATTTTCCTTTTAAGAAAACTAACATATTTGTTGGAACAGAACTGAAAAGCTTTGTAATCATTTAAAGTGCTCTGGAATTACAACATTATTTATTTCACTTTATGCACATGATTGAACTCTATTACTCTATTACACTCGCCAACTGGGTCAGTGACGATAGAAAATTTTGATTTACAGGCACACATCTTCTGTTGCTGCCGGAAACCACGGGATTCCAGTGGTGGTTGCTGGACATCACTTCGGAAATGCGAGTGGGATGGCTCCTCATTCACAGTAATTTTTCCAGTTCTTAGCATTGGTTTGTTGTTATTAATAATTGCTGTTAATATATATCTTTTGCAATACCTATATTCTCTCTTCCAGAAATACTCTACATTCTGGGATCGAATATTGCTAGTGAATGCGTAAAAAAACAGCTCTGGATGATCTGCATTTTTTCCAGTTCATCATAATGTGAGAACCCACTATGATCAAGCTGAAGTGTCGCAGAAGATGTAAATATGCTGTAGTTACAAATTTAGTTGCATTTTCAGTACTTACCTAGGGAAATGAAAAACCGCAAAAAAATTATGATTAAAGTTAGTCTGAGAACAGCAGAAGTTAGGATGACAGTTGTGTTTAGAACTCTAGTTATTGAATTGTAACCTTTTTATGGAACAGGGCAGCACTCGTAAACTTTGCAAACTGATGCAAAACTTGCGTGTTTCTCTTCACTGCAAGCCTAAAAGGACTGGAATAGTGGGCTAGTTGGCACATTGACAACTTGTAGATGTAGGAGATTGGATACAAATCTCAGGAACACGAGTGTTTATAGGAATTACATCAGCAAAAGCCTGATCTGTAGCAAATATAGTTCCATCCACCAAGTAGATGGAGCCAGACCATCTGATGGACATATTTGTGTGTGAACCCTGCTCTATACTCCTGTTGTAATCCTGGAGCTAGAGAGGGTGTGAAAGAAGTGATTCAGACCCCTGACGTTATAGAGCACCAAATGATAACCTCATACGTAGAAATCCATGTTTGTATGGAGTTGTACTCTTTTAAGAATGGATCTCAGTTAAGAAGAAATGAAAGTGTATACACCACTTGAAACTAAGAAGTGGTGAATGCCTTGATGCTTAGTCCTTTTGAAGATAAAATAAGTAATTTTGAAATGAAGAGAAGAAAACCAAGAAACATTTTGGGAAGAGGAAAATATTGATACTTGAATGCTCTGAAAATGCTGTGGACAATATAGTAAAGATCCTTTCTCTTGTGGTCTCTCTCTCAGTAAACCTCCATTAGAATAGTTTCAGACATAAGCCTATCCTCTACAATTAAATGAAGAACTGAACGAGTCTTTAACTTCCAAGCATATGAGTCCCACATAAAATCATGTGGCATCCACACAGGGCGAACCAAGTAGGCTGCCCTTGCTGTTATGAACATCGAGACAGTAGCCCATCCACGAAAGATTCACCCTAACCCGACTTTTCACCTGAGTCTGAACAATAACCTTGGTAAAGTCTCTTGATCAGAAGCTGTTAGCAATTGAACCGAAAGAAAGAAAAAAAAAGGCACAGCTCATTTATCAAAAAGGAAAAAGACAAAAGGCCATTTAGATTTATGTTTTGTTTCCAAATGGCATGCATCAATTTCTCACTTTAATGTGAACATTCCTATTTCCATCTACTTGTTTATTTATTGACTAGATGCCAATCTTTCCAGTATTGCTGTTTACAAGGCATTGTACAAGAGCTTTGGAGGCTTTGCTGCAGATGTAGTTGCTGCTATAGACCAGGTAGGTATTATCTGTTCTTTGCTGCATATAAACTTCTTCTTTCATCAATGGTATAATTGCTAGGAGGCTTCAAACAAAGCGTGTTAGTATCTGATACTCTCACCAAGAAGCTTTGGTTCACATTCTATTTGTCCTGATTTAGTGTCCAATTAATGCCTTGTGGAAAATTTTCTGGATTCTTTTAATTTTTTCAGTCACTATTAACTATTGGTTGCATGACTGGATTACATTTCTGTTTGGGGTGTCAACCAACCTATTGATGTTGTATAGGAAAGTCTCTGACCCTTATATGCATCTATCCTAAAATGCTGTGTCAGTAATCTTGAAATTGTCCATTTGCAGGCAGCTCAGGATGGTGTTGACATAATAAGCTTATCGATCACCCCAAATCGGCGTCCTCCTGGTATAGCAACTTTTTTCAATCCCATAGACATGGCGTTGCTATCAGCTGTAAAGGCTGGTATTTTTGTAGTGCAAGCAGCAGGCAATACTGGACCATCACCTAAGAGCATGTCTTCCTTCAGTCCATGGATCTTTACTGTCGGTGCTGCATCTCATGATAGAGTATACAGTAACTCTATAATCCTTGGCAACAATGTAACAATTACTGGAGTTGGGCTTGCGCGTAAGTTTGTCTTTCAATTAACTGGTTCATTTCCCTTCATCTTTTGGTAAAAGCTCATGTGAAAAAATATTGGGACCTAATGCGCGTGTGACACGTCTCATCAATTGCTATGTTTGAAACTAAAAAAGCATAGAAGATAAGAGCTGTTCAGAATGTTTCAGTTATCACAAAAATCAAAATGTAAGAACTTGAAAAGCGACCTTATTAGTATTTTTATATTCAGAACTTCTAGAAAAGATAGCACAGTGAAGGTCAGGGATATTTTGATTCAGCCCTCTCACATGGATTGTTGTGATTAAGAGTTAGCAAGCACTTCTGCAAGATAGGAGCTTTATTCCATAGTGTAGGGGTGTCAAATATGATGATCTTCATGAGTTTCAGTGCTAGCTAAACTTCTATTCAGCCTGAACAAACATGAAAGAGTTGAAGGGGAGGGCTGTAACCTGGTTGTAGCCCATTTTTTTACGAAATCAAAGATTCTCTGGGTCCTCTATTCGAAAAGAAGGCAGGATTTGAACACTGGGATTACCTGAACTTCAACTGTTAAATCCCATGGCTATTGTTTTGTGACTTACAGATAGTCAAATTTCAATTATGAGTACAACACCTGTATTACTTTGAGATTTTCTTCTTAGACTTCCTCACTAAAGTGGCAATATACATGTTTCAGTTTTATTTTATATTTACCTAGTTGTAAGCTGCTGACCAATTCTTAGAAGATGGAGTACTTTGAGCTGTAATTCCTTGAGAAATTCGTGTGAATTGGAGTCCCCAAGGTGTCTTCCTGTAGGAGGATTAATTTTTAACGATGTACGTGCTCCGACGAGAGGAGGGGAATGGGTGCTCAAGATGTCTGAGAAACCTAAAGTGCCCCTCCAATTTGACCATGGGAGATTGGGAGTGCCTATGCAGTGTTTGTTGTCCATATACTGAATATCACTAGTAAAACTAGCCCTGCATTAGATTATGAGAATCCAGCCTGTTCTCATTTCTGCTTTTTCTCACACATACGGTGCCTTCACCTCCTATGTTATGTTACTATTTGTCTGAGCCTTGCATAATGCACATATGGCTAACCTCTTGATCACTGTGTTTGAAACTTGATTATGTTGGTGAATATGCCTAATTAGTTGAAAGATGAGCTGGTATTTTTCTTTTTTTGTTCAGCGGGAACAGACACCACATATACGCTGATATCTGCCATTCATGCATTGAACAATGAGACAACGGTTGCTGGTAATATGTATGTGGGTGAATGCCAGGACTCAAGTAGCTTCAATCGGGACCTCATCCAAGGGAACCTCTTGATCTGTAGCTATTCAATACGATTTGTGCTTGGGCTCTCAACTATCAAACAGGCCTTAGAAACAGCCAAAAACCTCAGTGCAGTTGGCGTTGTCTTCTACATGGATCCTTTTGTACTTGGTTTTCAACTTAATCCAGTTCCATTGAAAATGCCAGGCATCATAATCCCATCCCCAGATGATTCCAAGGTATAGGGTCTCTGTGTGTTGTGTTTGTGCCTGTGTATACTGTTTGTTAATCCTCAAAACATATGAATTTTGGTGGAATCTGAACCGTGGATTTGGCCATATATATGATTGGGATCAACCACTTTCTCTCTTATGTCTGTAGTGCCAACTAACACATTATGTGTCTAGCAGATCTTACTCCAATACTATAATTCTTCATTGGAAAGAGATAACCTTACAAATAGGATTATTAAATATGGAGCAGTGGCAAGCATCTGTGGTGGACTAAAGGCAAATTACAGTAGTTCTGCTCCAAAGGTTATGTATTACTCTGCTAGAGGACCAGATCCAGAGGACAATTTTCTTGATGACGCTGAGATAATGAAGCCAAACTTGGTTGCTCCTGGGAATTTCATATGGGCTGCTTGGAGTTCTCGTGGCACTGACTCAGTCGAATTCCTAGGTACTAATACCTAGCATAATGCGCAATCGTGACTGAATACATATCTAGCAAAGGTGGAAGAAGAAGAAAAAGGATTAAATAATTACTGTATTTTTAATTCCATAAAATTCAAAGTTCTCCAATTTTTACTAAACTCATGTTAGCAAATAACTAATAATTTGTATTAACAATTTAGGTGAGAGCTTTGCAATGATGTCTGGTACAAGCATGGCTGCCCCTCATGTTGCTGGGCTGGCAGCACTTCTTAAACAAAAGTTCCCCAATTTCAGTCCTTCAGCCATCGCATCTGCCCTTTCCACTACTGCTTCTCTATATGACAAGACTGGCGGACCAATAATGGCTCAGCGTGCCTATGCCAACCCAGATCTGAACCAGTCTCCAGCAACATTTTTTGACATGGGTAGTGGTTTTGTCAATGCAACTGCCTCACTGAACCCGGGTTTGATTTTAGAGACAAGTAAGTCTGATTGCATAGTATATTGTCTATAAATAAAGAAGTTTCAGTAAAGTCAAGTCATGGGAATCTTGTTATGGTTGTGGTACTGTTAGTGTAGTTTTTTTCTTGGATTTGAATATGGTCCAAGCTTTCAGTGCTTATCGACTTTACAATTGGGACTTCATTTGAATAGTCCTAGTACTTTTTTTTTCTCTTCTAAGGAGTAGCCCTAGTCTTTAATAAAACATTGAATGAAAAAATTTGAAAGAATCTTTTTAATGAGTTTTAGTGTATACGATTAATAAGACTTGATAAGGTAATGCATTATCATTACAATGGATTGTCTGGATGTTACTGGAGAGATTGCCATCACACCAGTTATGCAAATGAATGCCCTGATGGTCTACGTGCTCTAGTACTTTTGCTCTCTACATGTGACCCTAAGGAAAAAAGATAGGTATCTAAAGTCCTGTGGTTGGCTAGAAAAATCCACCTTCACCGTTGAGGTCTATCTACAACAGTGTCTGAAACCACCTTTTCCTTTGAATCCTCTCCTGTTTCTTTCTTATGTTCCTTGCACATTTCCTTTTGGCTGCTATGTATCGGTGCTTTTTGTCTCTGTGACACGTAAACTAGCCTTTAAGAGTTCCTTCTACGACAATGTCTGTAAGATCAACCACCTTTTCTTTTGAATCCTCTCCGGTTTCTTTCTTAGATATCTTGTCCATTACCTTCTGGCGTCTTAAATTGATACAAGTCACTACTTATTGGTGCTTTTTGTCTGTGTCACACATCAACAATCCTCTGAGCCTGTCTTAGCGGACTTAATATGTTTCTTGTAAAATCTACCCTGTATCTGTTAAAAGAGAGGTTAGATTTAAAGCTTGTGATAAACTTTATAGGAACTAGGGAATAAAGGAAAGAGAAAAAGATGCTTGTGAACTTGTTAAGTTAGGGGAAAAGAAAACTAGAGACTGGAATTGTTTTTAGCATATTCAATGTGATTGTAGAAGGGTTGTAGTGAAGGAAGAAGAGATTAAAGAAATATGGAGGAGCTATTCTGATAAACTTTTAATGCAAGCCATGCAGGGAAATTTGCTAGAAGTTAGTGGCTTCATCCAGGATAGAACTTAGGGAACAATTAGGATAGCCAAAGTAAAGAATTCACTGACGAAGATCAAATGGAAAGAGTTTGCAGCCCCCATTTTGAATCAATCAAATTAGCTCCGCATAAATTGGTAGTCTCCCTCTATGATGTGCAAATGCACTCATGACTTTTATACGAGCCTCTGAATACAATAACGTGGTTTGCATCAGTTGGTAAAAAAAAAATTGCATGGAGAAGTACTTGCTACAAGTTAAAGAATTTCAATTAAAATTTGGATAGAGGAAGAATAGAAGAGGGTTGCAATTGTTTTTGTCTTAATGTCATCTCGTTTTTCCTTTTGCAATTAAATAGGACCAACTGGTACAGACCATGCTATATGATGTTTGTTACTTGCAAACTAATCCCCATGCATGTCATCTTACTGCAGGTTATGATGACTATATGCTGTTTCTTTGTGGCATCAGTGGATCTGCTCCTGTGGTTTTGAATTACACTGGCCAAAACTGTTGGGTTTATAATTCTACCATCAGTGGTGCTGACCTGAACTTGCCTTCAATCACGATAGCAAAACTGAACAAGTCAGAAACAATACAAAGATCAGTCATCAACATCGCTGGCAATGAGACTTACAGTGTAGGTTGGAGTGCTCCATTCGGCGTGTCTGTGAAAGTGGTTCCGTTGCGCTTTTCAATCGCCAGCGGGGAGACTCAGGTCTTGAGCGTATACCTCAATGCGACTATGAACAGCTCTGTTGCCAGCTTTGGGAGAATCGGGCTTTTTGGAAATCAAGGTCATATTGTCAATATCCCTCTATCAGTCATCGTTAAAATCTCATCTAACCTTACTACTGGCTGAGGGCTAGAGTTGTTTTCTTTTTTGTTTTCTTGTGTTTGATAATTCTTTCTTCTTACTTTTTGCTTCTCGTGACTGTCTTGATGTGTTCACCAATTTTTTCATTCATTATCATGTAAATGTTGAAAGCATCTTCGGCAAGTACAGAGACATTCGTAGAATATTAGGACCCAGAAATTCCAAACATCATCTTTGCAGAGAGTAGACCAAAAAATTACTTTCCGAATGGAGCACTGCCATACTAGGGCATGATTTTTTTTATCTGAAATTGCTGTACTGCGTGCAGCTGAGGGATGAAGTTAAAACGGTCTGTCCAAACATCATTAGTTGGACACGTTTAGACACATGCAAGTATATAAGCCGGCACGTTCCCAGTTAGCATTTATTATGGATAATTGCTTTTTTTTCTTCTTCTAATGGATGTTCGGGCTAGTTTACCCGTTTTGGACCACTGCTTAAACTTTTATGAGATGACACTCATTTCAATATACACGTACGATTAACGACGATATTAACTTTATTAACTTCAAATATATCAAAGAAAATCAACCACAAGTCTCTTTTTCCTTGTGCCCATGCGAGCTAGTGAGAGAGATTTTGGGTTAACAATACAATAGCATTATGTTTCTTTTTCCTTTTCTCTTAGCACCAATATTGCGATGCATGATTCTACTGAATATATTCCAAATGCATCCAAAGCGATGAAATGGTACATGCAACATAGTTACATGGGCTTCACGGGGTCCCTTTTCCTTCATCAGTCTCTCGTGACGAGTCAGAATTCTCAAATCCAATAGGAAAAGGAACTGAAGGTTTGAAAGGCACGATTGGTATAAAGGGGAAAGTGGGTATTGGGGGAAATTTAGGGATAATGGTGGGCAGGCCAGGAAATGGAAACAGTGGACCGATGTTAGTGATGGGGTCTGGAAGAAACATGGATTCTCGCAAGGACGGCTGGGGTTGCGGCATGGGGCTTGAAACAGTACTCTGCATGGTTTCGAGGGAAGTTGCGGTTGCCCACCTGGAGGTGGTTCGAAGTAGTGGGGATGAATAGGCTCCGACCATTTCTGTCTGCATTGGCTCCTTTAGGTCCAACAAGAGCCGAGATGCCCAACATAGGTGCAAGTTGGTAAGAAGCAAAGGTCCAAGAAAGAGAAGGGGGAGAAGGTTGAGTCTGGAAGCCATGTATCGAAAGATCAAGAACTTGAAGATTGAAGTATATTGAAGATCCAGAGTTGAGAACAATTGGGTTTTATAGGCGAAGGAGAGATTGTGGGTGTTAGTTTGGAAGCACGGTGGTTGGAGTTCATGGGTTTCATGGCAGCTCTACCCTAAACCTAATTCTTGAGTCACGCATTGTACGACTTTGACTTAGAAAATCACCTTGGGTGATATTGGGGAATTCACAGTTCCTCATAGGCATGAGAACATATTCGGATTTGATTTTTTTTTTTTTTTTTGTGATGAGGAACCTACCTAAAGCATGGACCCACTCTTGGGTGGTAAATTTCGGATAAAAGGAGAGACCCTAACCATTCTTTCCAGACAAATTACGAGTCTAATTTTAGTCCTCACTTTTCGAAATCTCAACCCCCCCCCCCCTCTCCCGAAAAGCAAAACTAACTCATGAACAAGCCATTGCACCTAAAGAATTTTACAAACAGTATAGCGAGATCGCATTTTGAAACCAAGTTCAAGTATGTATAGCTGGATCACATTCTAAAACTTTCACACCCACTTTCTAAAACCAAAGTTTCCATATGAACAAGGACTTGTAGGTTCAGGATAAATCTTCATTTCATTCAATTTCGCACAACTATGAATGACAATTTTAAATTTCCATACATAAAAAATTAAAACAACTAAATGTGAAACGCAAAACAATGATCTCTCTCATGGCATGGGATAAAAAACAATGTACATAGCAACTTTGTGACTAGACATTTAAGCAAATAGCTATTGAGCAAGACGAAGGTGAAAAAGTGGACATCTATTGCATCAACCCTTCGGCATTTTTTAACCATACCTTGTACCTCATACTCCCTGTTCCAGTAACTTCCTCAATTTATTTAGATTTATGACTTTTTAGTTTATTTTTTGTGGATTAAATGTGCTGTTGCCTTGCTCTCTCTCAGGTTAGTGATATTATGGAGTAATCTTATTGCACTTTTTAATTGAATTCAAATAGATATTGGAGTTCAAGGCGTATCGTTGGTCTCTGTTGGTTATCTGCTGTCTATTGAGTATTATTACCTTAGATTCAATGCAATTATCATTTTTGTTTCTGTTCTGCTTTTAATATGCTTGTTTTTATAGTAGAATTGAACTTTGATCCTGTGAGCATCTTTCTCACTTTTAATATGCTTGTAGTAAGAGATGGTTTGATGGGGGCGTTCTTTGTCACTTTTTTAACATTTTTTATGCAATGAATTTCAGGAGAATGAAGCTTTGAGGTTCGAATTTGCAGTTTCATGGTAAATGCTAACTTGCTACACAATTTATTTTTCTGGGGGGTGGTTGATTGTCGTCAGCTTCTCACGTGCAACACTACGTATATGTTCTTGTATAGTTGTAGTCCCAATGAAATAAGGCTAGATGGCTGTTGATAAGTGAAAAAATTTAAACCGGCCTAACAAAAAAAATCCAAACCCATGTTAAAATAATAACCCCTCTGTGAGTGGTCCAACTCTGAAACTGACACGCTATTCAAGCCGAAACCAACCTCATGAATCGGCTCGAATAGATCATCGTTAATTCGTTAGAGTTGTAGTCAGATTCAAAAATCGACCTCCAATTAGGTGGTATTTACAATTTTAATTTACGAGTGTTAATGAAAGAGTGAAAAAATATTGATTGCATTTTTTTTATATTTATTGTAATGAAAGAGAAGATTTAACAGGGCGAAAGAGATTTTGGAATGGCCTTGCCAATAGTCGTACCTAAGACAAAACGTTGGAGTCATATTTGCCCTTTATACCGAAAATCACCGATTCAACGACGAAATCAAAATCAAATAACTAAATTGGGAATGTGTTACAATAAATAGTCAAAATGAAGGTCTGATCTGCTGATCCCAAGAGGACTGAGGCGAAAGCCAGAGACCGAGAGGTGAGAGGGACACTGATAATGATAGTGAGCTTGAGGAACCATTGAGCCAAATAGAGGTCTAGAGAGAGGCGGAGGGAGGGGATCGGCGACTTGCAACGGTTGAGGAGGCAACAAGCACTAGAAAATCAGTCTGGAGGAAGCGAGAGAGATTAACCAAGATCAAAACGATACGTTTATGTCATACCCCTTCTATTTCAATTATCTTAAGTGAAAGAATTTCGTATCTAATTGTGAATTTATGATACTTATTGAATTATTAGCTTAACTTCTTTCCTTGTTGTCTATTTTATTTAATTATTTTAGCTAATAATATTCGTTGACTTTATTTATTCCTCGGTTGTAAATTTTTTTTTTAATCAAAACTGCCTGTTTTATTCACCAAAACCCACAAACACAGCACCCCTATCAACTAGAATCAAGGGGGATCAGTTCCATTATACAACCAAGAAAACATATGAAAAAGCTCAAAATTACAGGGATTCCTTCCTGAGATAATCTCAGTGGCGGCCCAACGAGCTAACTGATGCACAACATCATTTGCTTCCCTACGAATATGGCTCACAGACCATTTCTGGAAATGTTTCATTTTGCCATCCATTTTCTGCACTAGCTGATGGATCTTCCAATCTGTTAGACTTGGGAAATTATTTATAGCATCTACTACTGTCTTCGAGTCTCCTTCAAAAGCAATGTTGTTGAATCCCAATGTCTGAGCAAGCTGAATCCCCAGCATCATTGCCTCTGCCTCCCCAACTAGAGGTTCAACTGCCGCAATTCTTGATATCTCAGCACCCTTTATGTAGCCTTTATGATCCCGTATAAGTGCTGTTACCACAACAAACTGTTCTCTAATTGCCACATCTACATTGACTTTGACAGTCCCTTGAGGTGGTCTCTTCCAACATACAGCCCTTCCTTGATCCAGTGTACTCCTCCACGCCATCCAGTGTTCCCTACTCACCCTTCGCACTTGAACTGCTAAGTCATAGGGTTCACAGGTCTTACCTTCGTGCACTTTAGCATTCCTATAACACCACAATAAGTCCACTGCCGTCACAGCAAAGAGCTGAAACCGATGCTGATCCTCCATTGGGATTGCAAGGTGCTGGTATGGATGTATCAGTCGAATAACCCATTCCCTTACTGATTCAGTTTGCAACTGTGCTATATCCAATTGTCATGGAAACTCACTCCAGATGGCCCTAGAATATGGGCACTTATACACCAGATGGATAAGAGTCTCATTTTCCATTCCACACAAAGGACAGAGTAAATCCTCCACCACAGTGCCGTGGGTACCCATCCTTTCCTCCAATTTGCATTTAGTTGGAAAAATATCCCACACGAGCTTCCAGAGCAGTAGTTTGAATCTGTTGTGAATCTTCATCCTCCATAACTCATTCCATTGGCTAAACTGCAATGGATTAGACTCTAGACATCGATGAGCTATAATCATACTGTAGGCTGACTTGACAGAGTACTCACCCTTGGGATCCTGAGGCCAAAAGATACCATCCTTCATCTCCTCCTCTGGCATTTTAATCTTCAGAATTGCTGCCACCGAGTCTGGATTAAAGAGATTTCGAAGCTTCCCTTCATCCCATTGTCTCCCATCTGGTGTCATCAAATCTCTCACTGTAAGATACAGATCTGCATATGTACTGTCACTGATGGTAGGCTTAAAACCAGTAATGGAGTATATCCAGGGATCACTTATCGCATCAATAGTAGTCCCATCACCCACCCTATAACACATGCCCTTCTCCACTACCTCCCGATTCTTCAAAATACTCTTCCACACCCATGAATCCCCTATTAAAGCCTGCGCTTCCAGAAAAGTTTTACCCCTCAAATATTTCCCTCCTAACACTCTCACCCATAACCTGTCCTTGTTGCTCAGCATGTGCCAGGCCAGCTTTGAGAGCAAAGCCGAATTCAACTAAGAAAATAGACGAATCTCAAGTCCTCCTTCCGTTTTTGGTAAACAGATGGAAGACCATGCTTTGAGGGTTAAATTACGAGACTTCTCTCCTTTAAAACCCCACCAGAAATTTTTCATCTCCTTATCTAATTCATTGCACCAACTTTTCGGCATTACATAGTACCCCAACAGATAAGATGGTATTGTACTGGCAACTGATTTGATCATCGTGGTTCTTCCGGCTTGTGATAAGACTTTTGCTTTCCACCCCGTAATCTTTTGCAGAAATTTATCTTTAATGTCACCCGCTATCTCAGCCTTCGATCGAGGGATTATCAATGGCAGCCCTAGGTGCTTTGCTTTCGATGGTAATTTCCTCAATTGGAGCTGGTCCATTATAGCACGAATATTCTGCCCTCTAAAGTTCTTACTGAAGTGTACTGATGACTTCTCCCGATTCAACTTTTGTCCCGACCACTCCATGTATTTGCTTAGGCATCCTTCCACAATAGAAGCTTCTTTCACAGTAGCTTTACCAAATAGCAGCAAGTCGTCTGCGAATAGAAGGTGAGTAATTTTCGGAGCTGCCCTACCCACCCTTATACCTTTCAATCTGCTATATTCCTCTTCCCTAAGCATCAGCCTTGAAAAAATCTCTGAGCAAATTATAAACAGCAGAGGGGATAATGGATCCCCTTGCCTAAGTCCCCTCCTCGATGGCGCAAATTTCCCAAACGGGCTTCCATTAATGAGAATGGACATAGTTGTGGTCGTTACACACTGCTCTACCCATCTAATCCACTGTGGACTGAAACCAAAATTTTTCAGAACTTTTAGGAGAAAACTCCACTCCACTCGATCGTAGGCCTTCTCCATATCTGCCTTTATTGCCATCCAACCCCCTCTACCCTTTTTATGATTCATACAGTGAAAAATTTCAGCTGCTACTATGTAATTATCTTGGATCAATCTACCCGGAACGAAAGCCATTTGATAAGGGGAAATAAGTTTTGCAATCACAAGCTTCAGCCTATCAGTCATAATCTTGGAGATCAGCTTCTAGATGACATTGCACAAACTTATTGGCCTAAAATGACTCACTGATGCAGGGTTTGCAACTTTCGGGATAAGGGTAATGTGTGTATGGTTTATAGCAGATAACATAACATCATTTTCAAAGAATGATTGAACTGTTCTTACCACATCCATTCCAACTATATTCCAAAAAAATCTATAGAAGAAGACTGTCATACCATCCGGGCCTGGGGCTTTCTCCTGGGGCATCTGCTTTAGAGTGCTAAGAATCTCCTCAGCATCTGGTATTTTGGTTAACATGTCATTGTCTTGAGGAGTTATCAGTGGCTGAATCAAATTCTCCAGATCATCAGGAATGACAGGTGCTGAGGTAGTGAACAAATGTTGAAAAAACCCCAGAAATTCTTTGCCTACTGCTTCACGGCCAGAAACCCAACCCTGCTCTACTGACTTGATCTTCCATATCTGATTTCTACAGCGCCTTATCACAGTAGAAGCATGGTAGAACTTGGTGTTCAACTCACTAGATGTCAACCATAACTCCCGTGATTTTTGCCTCCATAAGATCTCCTCCCTCCTTAACTGCTCATCCAACATATATTTTAGGTTCTCCTCCAAATGCACAGTTTCGGAACTAGGTATCTCTCTTTGACAGGCTGCCAGCTGAACTTTTGTTTTCCTGATATATTCTTGAATATGTCCAAAATGCCTCTTATTCCACCTGCGCAGAGCATATCTTGCAGCCCTAATCTTCCTGATGAAACCATAAACCGGGTCCTCCTCCATAACCCCTTCCCACGCATGTGCCACTACCTCATAACACGCTAGATCCCTAGTCCAGAACATCTCAAATTTAAAAGGCTTCGGGGTTGCCTCATCCTTTCCAAACAAAGAGATCGTTAAAGGAAAATGATCTGAATTGGTTATCGGGATATGAGTAATAACCGCATTAGGAAAAGCTGTTCTCCATCCCACATTCGAAATCCCCCTATCCAGCCTCTCACGGATATTTGCCCTACCCAGTCTTCGATTACACCATGTATACCTCGATCCAACATACCCCAAATCCACCATACCCATAGATTGCATAAATTGAACTAATCCTCTGGAACTGGATCCCATCACCCTACGACCCCCTCTCTTCTCCTTACTACAGATTATGTCGTTGAAGTCACCCATACACAGCCATGGCAAATCATCCTTTGGGGCTAACTGCCTTAATCCTTCCCAGAACTCCTCCTTCTCCCTCCAAACGGATGGCCCATACACCAAAGAACAAATAAAATTGGTATCCTCTCCACCCGGATCAACTGCTAGATGAATCACATTCTTCGATTTAAACAAAACTGAGAAACTAAACCCAGGACGCCAACAGAACACCAAGCCTCCTCTTCTACCAATTGGAGGCACTGTTACAAAGTAAACAAAACCTAAACTCTTCATCACCCTATCAACTACATCGCAACCAACTTTACTCTCCATAAGAAACATCCCCACCGGATCTTCAGATTTCACCAAATCCAGGAGGGCTCTCACTGCCGAGGGTCGCCCCAACCCTCGGCAGTTCCACACTATCAGCTTCATAGAGAGGGTGGGGGCATGGTCTGGCCCGCCTCCTCAGCCTTTGAAGTAACAGTTGGATTTTGTTGGTGTTGCATATGCCCTGCCCTTGCACTTTGTTTTGCACTGCGAAAACTCCTGTGACTCCTCCTTTGCGTTCCCGAGTTGACAGTTTGCGAGCTCCCCACATTAAAAGACTCATCCGGGTTGATGTCGGTCTGGAATCCCGAGAATCGTCCATCCTCCTTTCCTCTCTTCGGCGAATTCCCCTTGTTTCTACCATTCGTATCGCCTTTCCTCTTGTTCTCTCCCCCGATACGATCGGATGATAGGTCGATATTGCCGATTACTTGACTAGGGGACACTGGTATGGTTAAGCTATTGGGCCCCCCCATCGGCAGACCTTGCATATCCTCGATTGTAATTATTTGACAAGCCCTGTGTTAATTTTATATAGCTGGATAATAAAAGAATATCCATTTGTTTTAATTTTTGGTTATATATCTTAAATATCATCATTATACAATTTGTATAAGATAACTTGGATACACACTTTTCCATTGATAAATCATATGTTATTCTCAGTTTACGGTTAAACTTATAGAATTTTATTTTACTTATGGAGATTAGTTACTTGAATTTTCTCTTATTTGAGAGGGAAGTTAAAAGGGGTCAACATGGGTAATTACTGAACTGGCCCTTGAGGCCACACCATGGAGCTGGAAGTTATTGGACCTAAGGATTGGGTTTGAAAATTGAACCGAATAAAAAGAGATGGTGGGTCATTAACTTAAGGGTTAATGACAAATCACACACTAAGTTTTAATGTCTTTATAAAAAATTTAATGAATTTAAAAAAAATTAAAAACGCTCACTGAATTTGTCATTTTGGTATCAAAACTCACTCGACCTAACACCGTTAGACATACTTAACAGAAAATTCATCTTATCAAATCGCAATGTGACACGTGTTATTAAAATAAATAAAAATAAATAATATTTTTTAACAAATAAATCTAAAAATAATACAAAAAACATAATTAATTTAATATTTTTTAAAAGAAACAAGAATCGGGAACTCCGATCCTTTCACGGTGGAGGGGGGATCCACCTAGTGTGGTGGTCTGGGGGACCTCCCCATTCGCCCAGACCACCGCCCAGGGTGGATCCCCCTCCCTCTGGGTGGCCCATAACTGAATGCCCAGAAGTGGAGGAGGGAGTTCCTCCTCCCCTGGTGGCCAGAGGTGGGTCCACCGTTAAAAAATATATTAAATTAATTTTTAATTTTTATTTTTTAAGAAATATTTTTATTTATTTTAATGACATGTGTCACATTGTGATTGAGCGATATGATATATGTCTAGTGGCTTTAAATTAAGTGAGTTTTGATACCAAAATGACAAACCGAGTGAGAGTTTTTAAATTTTTTAAAATTCAGTGAGTTTTTTTAAAAATGTGTTAAAACTTGTGTGTGATTGGTAAATTTCCCTTAACTTAATATTAAATTTTACACACTTAACTAAACTTCAATAATCTAAATTTTACATATTAAACCTATGTTTGAATGTTAAGAATATTTTTTAAAAATATTTTCACAATTACTTTTTCACCGATTCTAATATTCTTTTATAAATTACAACAATTTTTTAACCGATTCAACAGAATCTACAACAACAAAAAAATTCACCAAAAATAAACATATAAAATACTTCTATGTCTGTCCCGATTACATTAGTCAAACAATTATAGATATATTCCTACTTATAATACATTACACCTACTTTTATATTGGGAATTTTTTTGTTTTTGTTTTTTTTCCTGAGCTTGCATATTGTGAAGGGGCGCGTTCTTATCCCAGAAGAGGAAAGAAGTGGGGTTCTTATTTCTATTGGTATTAGTTTAAAAATATTTATTTGGATCGAAATCATCAGTATTTTTTTTTCTAAATGAAATCATCAGTATGCAAAAAAGAAAGAATATTTTTGCCTAGCGGAAAGCAGCCAACGAAGCCAGAGAGGCAATCGCAACCATCTTGACAAACCCATTAAGGCACAGAATCCCAAACCAATTCAAGTGATCTTGGGAGTTGCTGAGTTCCCTGGGACTAGGAAGACCCGCCGACTCAGAGATTAGAGATAGACGCTCGGAGTAGAAGGAACTCTGCAAACAGCCATGGCCGGTTCCGATCCCGAGAAGTTGATCGCCAAAGCAGACAAATTGTGAGCCTTTCTCCCTCTGCAATCGCTCAATCACTTCTATGTAGTATCCGGATTTGATCGGTATAAATCAAAAGCCTTGTTGGACCTAGAAATTGTTGTTGGAAGCTAACGCGCCCCGATGATCTTGATTAGAGTATTTTTCCTTTCATTTAATAATTATTGGAAGATAATTTGTCAGTTGAATGAAGAAGAAGCTACATTTGATCACCGTAGTACCCGTATAATTGCAACTTGCAAGTTGTGAAAATATACTTCGCGTTACAAGTCCAGACATTTTTGATAGCTCTGACGCTTGGCGGCTTGGGACGTTGTTGGTTAAATGGAAATGTTTCTGTAAATTGCTTGATGTTGATAATCGCTGCTGCTTAGGTTTTTTTTTTCTACTGCCTGTATGTATGTGTATACACTATGTCAGTTCGGGAGTTCGTTTCGGACTTCAGACTTTTCTGGTGTTCTTCATAAAAACAGCTTCCAGCCTGCACAATGTAAGTGTTTATAATTGAGAGAATGTCAATTAATAATAACTACTCGTATTGTATTCTAATTGGACAACATTGTTGATGAATCGTTAGTGTGTACAATTTGTGGACGTTTAACATGATTACTAACTTTTTGCATCATAGGAAGCATTGTGCTCACAAAAGTTTTCATTTTGAATTGCCACACAGTTGACATAGAGCAAAATCATTGAAATGGTTACTGGTTGTGTGTGTGTGTGTGTGTTCTGTTTCCCATGATTTGCTAGACCAAATAATAACATCTTTTTTTTTGTACTTGTGCTCATGAAGCAGAGGCAATCATTGTTTTGATGTTGATCATGCCCGCACCTTTTCACTTCTCTGAGATTGTTGATTGTCTTTACTGCTCATTTTCTTAGAACAAAACTCAGTCTTACAAGGTGGAGTGCTGATTGGAAAAGTGCAACTCAGCTGTATGAGCAGGCTGGTATGTAATTTGTACATTTATTTTTGTCAAGTCTCAAATAATTTGCAGATAAGGAAAAGTGGCATGGATTATTGGAAGGAGAAAAGAAGATTTGCATTAAATGCTTGTTTGGGAATTATACAAAGAGCCATTTTTCTCCTGCAGCTAATGCTTTTAGGGTCGCCAAGGACCTTGAGAAAGCAAAAGAATCCTATGAGAAAGCTTCGAAAGGACAAGAGATGCTCTCATCGTATCCTCATTATATTTAGGCTAGAGGCTCCATCCTTTGATGTCTTTTCATCTCATATTCTGAATGCATATGATCTCCTCTATCTTGTTCTACACCCTTTACTGGTGGATAAGTCCCTGGGATGCTGCTAAGCATATGGAGTCTGCTGCTGCTCTAGCAAAGGACCTCAGCAACTGGAATGAAGTTGCTGATTTCTACAGAAGGGCATCTGAGCTATACGTTGTATGTGGGAGATCACAGCCTGCATCGGATGCTCTTGCAAAGGGTGCCCGGTTAGCATATTCATCATTCTCTTGATTTTTGAATTGTGGTATATAATTACTGCTAACATGTTTCAATGGAGGCACCTCTCAACATCTCTAAACTAAATTAATGAAAACTATTTCGATTTTTTGGATGTCCTGTGAAAGTGTTATGTGCAGCTGAGTTTTATATCTAGCAGTTTATAGTACCAAATTGTGAATGAGGCTGTTAGTAGAATTGGAAGTCATCATGTTTTGTCGTTGCATCAGTTTCTATAAAATCCTAGAGGTTGAGTTTCATATCTAGCTGTTTAAAGTACCATATTGTACACTAAGAAGCCATGTTTTTTCTTTCAACTCTTTTAAATTCCTCATTTTTCTTTTTCTTTCAAAGAGCGATTATTCTTCACTGCCAGAACCTAGAGCAGTAGGTTGACAAAACCCTTGCAAATGTTTATTGCCAAGAGAAATTAGACTCCCTTTAGAGCTCCAATGCCAGTGGACAATGATTTGTATTGTAGATGTAAGGATATGCATGTCTGCATGCACATGTTTGTGTTCTTAGATACTTTCTCCAAGTGTGTAGAACTTAGAATCGAGATTGAAGCCTCTTGTCCCTGTTTTTCAACTTCATTTCTTCCTATATTTTACCATTGAATTTGAAGGATGTCTTCAGAAGTGAAGTGTTGCTTTCTATTACAGTGCTCTAGAAGATACCGTGCCTGATGAAGCAGTTCAACTGTACACTGATGCCTGTTCTATTCTTGAAGAGGATGGGAAGGACCAAATGGCCTTTGATTTGTATCGTTCTGTAACAAGTGTTTATGTAAAACTTGAGAAGTAAGTTTATATACTTTTTGCACAACATGTTGATGCATACGTTAGAACCACGGTAATAGGATGTAGCCATTAGTCCCCTATGCTACTAGAACCAAACATCTTTTTTAATGATTGAGAGCTCGAAGTGAACCGTGTCTTTCTCCAATATACTTTTTTTGGTGCTCTTATGTGTTTGCAGACAGTTGCATAAAGTAATTGTCTCCTTGAAAGGCATTAAACTCCCTGACCTTATTTAGTCTTTTGAATCTTGGTTTAATAGCTATTCTTTGCAATTGTATGCTTGTGTATTCATACATAGGTCAAATCAGATATGTAACTATTGGAATAACTGTTGGAGACTCAAATGGTGGATATGCAAGCACCATAACTTATATGTTGTTCTATATCTTCATGAATCTAGGAACTTTTGTTTGCATTGTATTATTTGGTCTACGTACTGGAACTGATAACATTTGAGATTATGCAGGATTATGCACGAAAGATCCTTTTTTGGCTCTCTTTCTAAAAACTTAATAACTTGATCTTTGGAGACAGGCTACTTGTGGCCACACCTATAGGCCACTCACTTAGACTCTTGGATGAAAAATTATACCTTTGTGTTTCGCAGAATACTGGCATAAACATAAATTGCTTATGCATTGTAGTCGAGGAACTTCTGTAGTGGTTTCACTTTTGCCCATCTGTAGTTGTTATGCTTGCGCATAAATGAGCAAAAGACTATAGGCATCATATTAATACAATAAATACAAAAAATTACAAAGCGACGCCATATTGTGTTCAGATTAATGCGAGTTGCTGTTTTAGAGCATGTCCACATGTCCTAGCTGTGATGTTGATGACTCACTAGTCAATGTTTAAGATTTTTATCTTGTGATACACTCGTGCGGCCTTTAAAACTTTTGATAAAACTTAACTCTCATATGGAGATACTGTGTTAGGCATAATATTCCCAGGAAACATAATTTCTGGATTTACTTGAATCTTTGTTTTAGGTATCTGAATTGGCAACTTATTGTTGCAGAAGCAATTTGAAATGAACAAGGCGTATTTTTCAGACATCGATACGGTGGCCGAGATATCTACATCACTCATTGGGTTTATTTATGTGTACTAATGCAACTGTGCCCTCAAAAGTGTATTTTATAAAGTGGTACTGTTGTCATATTATCGCAATTCTCAAGTCTACATCGCTGGAACCATATGTTATACAGCTTGCGGCCTTATTGGTTGCGCCAGTAATTGCATATCAACTGTCTAGTTAATGTAATAACTTGTAGTTGCAGGCATTTTGAGAGTTGCTTTGCCTGGAATTTAGACATCAGCTAGCTGTGTTAGCTCTATTGCTGTCAGTTTGAATGGCATTACTAGTGATATATTACAGCATTATAGGATATAGTCAATTTCTCTTAAGTTTTATTTTGCATATGGATTCACATACTGTTTCAAAGGTTGGTATCAGTTAATAACCTTCATCTCCTTCAGTTATATGGATGCTGCAACTTTCTTATTGAGATGGGGTGAAGCAGCTGATAAGTGCAATGCTACCAATAGCCAATGCAAGGTCAGAAAGATTTTCTATGGTGCTGTATTCTTTATAGCCATATATATTATGTCCAATGATTTCCTTCCACTTGTGACTATGAGGAAGATCTTTTCTTTCTTTCCTAAGTAGTTCCGTTACCTATGTCCCGTTTAGATTTGCTTTCAAATAACTCCTTATCGATACTTTTGACTGAAGGTGCGTGTTTCACCTGAACTTTTTTCACTAATTTCTTTATAGTGCGTGCATGCCCTTAAAATTGTGGGCATGCATCTTCGTACTCAATTTGACGAGCATCTGCTCTGCATCCCTTTTGTAAATCCCTATAGTTATCCTTTGTTACTGAGTTCGTCTCTACATCCTTTTTTTTAAAGATTTTTTTTTGTTCAAAAAGTCATTTGCATTTGTGATGCACCTTTGTTGTTTACAGGCTTATCTTAGCGCGATCATTGTTTACCTCTATGCACATGACTTCAGGCAAGCAGAGAAGTGCTATAATGACTGTTCTCAGTAAGTACAGGTTTCCTTGCAGCAACTTCTGGTATCAGTGGTTCAGTTTATATCGGATTAGCTCTCAAATTTTAGAGATGGGGCTTCTGGCATCAGTAATATGTTGAAACTTGACTTTATTGGCTTCAGTTTTTACCGTGAAAGGAATCTTTAATGGCACACCACAATTAATGGAATATTGTTTTACTTGGTCTAGAGTGTCTCCCCCCTAGGGGGGGGGGGGGCAACAAAATAGAATCAGATTAGAGCATCACGAGTCTACGTATTGTTCTATTTACAGCACAAATAATTGGATAAACATCTGGGATCTGTGGTTCCAACTATGGTTGCTTTAACTTTTCACCTTTGACAGTTTTTTGCAACTGGTTCTGGATAGATCTTGATGTAAATTTATGAGCAAATGACTAGCTCCAAACTTCTGATATCTATAAATAATTTAACAAGACAATGATCTTTCTGGCGGTATATGCTTTTGCATCAAGAACTTGTTCCATAACATAGAACTCAGAAGTGTTTGTAATTGTATTTTCTTCTCGTAAATGGAATCCATTCTTTTCTTCTGACATGAACTGCCACAGCAAAGGATTCTTCTGATTGACTTGCTACTTTTCTCCCTTCATAGGATCGATGTGTTTTTGAGAAGTGACCAGGGCCGTTGTGCTAGTAAGATTCTTTCCGGTTATACTGATGGCGACATTGAAGAAATCAAACGGGTGGCCCAGTCAAGCCCTATTAATAATCTTGATCATGTGGTAATAATTCCAACTCTTAACTTATCTAGTTATTTTTACGACTTTGCCTTAAGGTATTATATTACCATACCTTTTTTTTATAAGTAAGTCAATCTCCTTAGAACGAGTTAAAACAGTACAAAGGACTATACCGAAGCCACTACTCCAAACAAGCAAGAAAACTGAGAAAACCTACAAAATCTAGAAACGGGCAACTGATCGCCGAGTTCACCCAAAGAAAAAGAGAGGACATCAAAACGCCTTGCAACCTAGGCAAAGACAAGGAACAATCTTCAAAACATCTACTGTTTCGCTCCCTCCAAAGACACCATTAGATGCAATGAGGAATCAACCTTCATATAACATTAGCGAAAGGATTGCGAAACCTACTCTTCCAACTCCACAAAACATCAACCACTTTCTCAGGCATAACCCACGGAAGGTTCGCAATACAAAGAATATGAGACCCCAACCCACATGCAAAAGGACAATGCAACAAAACATGGTTCGCAGATTCACCATCACACTAACATAGGAAACACCAATCGGCAATTATCGTCCCCCTTCTGCGAAGATTATCAATAGTAAGGATCCTTCCATGTGTAGCCTCCCACAAAAAAGAAAAGAAAAAGAAACTCTCAACGGGCATAAAGACCTCCACACTCCCCTCCAAGAGAAAGGCAAACCAACCCCACCCCTAAGCAAATGATACATAGATTTAACCGAAAATACCCCTTCCTTAGACCCCGTCCAAACCATCACATCATCCTCCCCTCTCCTCACGGCCATACAATACAACCCAGGGAAGAAGGAAGCAAACTCCTCCACTTTCCAATCATTAGCCGCTCTATAGAAAGAGACATTCCACACCACACTCTCACCATCCACCATGTAATCCGCCACCAAAGCCTCCTTACAACGGGACAAAGAGAAAACAAGAGGGAATGCGAGATTCAGAGGCTGGTCCCCACACCAAGTGTCATGCCAAAAGCTCACTCTAGCGCCATTCCCCACCCTAAACCGAATATGCTTACTGAAAACATTCCACCCTTTGCTAATGAACCTCCAAAGGCTAACACCATAAGAGCCACAGATTGAAAGAGTACTCCAACCTCCCGCCTAACAACCATATTTTTCAGCAATATCCCTCCTCCACAACCTCTCCCTATCATTCGCAAACCTCCATAACCATTTGTTCAATAAAGCCATGTTGAACAATCGAATACTACGAAGGCCCAATCCCCATCCTGCAAAGGCAAGCACACCTTATTCCACTTCACTAGATGAAACTTGTGGACACTATCATCACTACCCCAAAGGAAATCACGCTGAATTTTCTCCATCCTATTCGCCACCGCTATCGGAATAGGGAAGAAAGAAAGAAAATATATAGGTAAGCACAAGAACGTAGATTTAATGAGAGTTAGTTTGCCACCCTTGGAAAGATACATGCGTTTCCAGCCAGCTAATCTACACTCCATGCGCTCCAGAATCTCATCCCAAATTAGAATGTTCTTGAAAGATGCACCTAGGGGGAGACCAAGATACTTCATGGGCAAAGAGGAAACACCACAACCTAAGATACCTGCTAGCTCCCCCACATTATCCACCGTACCAACAAGAATCACCTCAGATTTAGATAAATTAATCTTAAGGCCCGACACCACCTCAAAGGAAAGTAGAAGACATCGGAGACAACGAAACTGACTCATGCCCGCCTCACACATCACAAGAGTATCATTAGCAAATAGAAGATGCGAAATAGAGATCCCACTTCCTGGGCCCTCGCCAACCTGAAAACCATCCAAACTACCATGTAACGCCGCCCTCCCCATCATACGACTAAATGCCTCCATAACAATAACGAACAAAATGGGGGAAAGAGGATCCCCTTGACGTAAACCACGAGAGCTACTGAAAAAGCCTTCAGGGGATCCATTAACAATCATTGAAAACTTCACCGTCGAAATACAAAAAAAGATTCATCTACACCATCTCTCCCCGAAACCGCATCTCCAGAGAAGATACAGTACAAAGTTCCAATTCACATGGTCATAGGCTTTTTGGACATCTAACTCGCAAAGCATTCCAGGAACACCCATCCTCAATCTGGAATTACATTCATTAGCCACCAACACAGAATCCAGAATGTGTCACCCTGAACAAAAGCATTTTGAGAGTGACTTGTGCTATGTGTAATCAGTTTAGAAGGGTTGAATGTATCATACAAAGCGTATGGATCGCGTAAGCTCTCTCCGTTGTGAAAGAAAGTTATTGTGCAATTTCTGATGTTGTTGATTCCTTCTCTCTTTTGAAAAGTTCAAATTTTAAGATACTAGAGTTAGTACCAACTTTGCAGCATGAACATGGACTTGAAAACCACAGGCATGGAGACAACGCAAAGTTTTAGGACTCGGGATAACAAAATGGCAAAGCAATATCTGTTCTTAGGTGCATTACAATGGTTGTGCTTATGTTAAGCGTCGTTTTCTTTCTTTCCCGCTGAAATTATTTTCCCAAATGGTTTGAAGTTTGAGGAAATCTTTATGTGGACGATGTTTAGTTTGTCTTGAAGTCATACATAACTGTTCATATTTGGGTGAGTTTTCTTGTCTTGCACCCTGTGTTGGTGACAAAATGTAAAGCAATGTACCCATGTAAACAAATCTAGACCATTGTCCAAGTCTGTGTCCTGTGATAGAGATTATTTTAACTACATAATGCTGTTATCAAGATTTAGATTCTTTTGGCCATCACAGGGAATAAGAAAATAAAACTTAAAATCTCCAGGCCTTTTGTTTGAAATTTGGGAACGGACTGGTAGATGAATTTATGTGTTACCTTTTGCTAGTTCATGCTAAGGAAAGCTCTTTAGTAAAGTGGGCGATTACCCATAGTTTAGTATGAAATACCCCTACTGTCACGCCCCGAACGGCACCCCGCAGGAAGAGTGACAGCCGCGAGCTATTCTCCGGATAGCTCCAGCGTTCTTACTTACTTGCTTACGTGCTTACGGCGGAAACATACAAGATCGCGAGGGATTCGAGCTAAATCTTACATAATCAGGGTTCTCATTAAGTTTTCATACAAAACATATATAATATTTAGAATTCAACTAGTGACGGATCTCATCGATCAGGTCACCATAATCAAAATAAGAATAACATCCGGGTCCTTCTAAGTCAGGTAGTCCTCCTGACTCTCTTCACCTGTGGCATCTGGAATGACACAATTTTTAAAAAAACGTGAGTCAAAAAGACTCAGCAAGGGAAAGACATAACTTGAAACATGCTTTTGACTTATGCTTGCTTAATCATGAAAGAGAATAAACTTGATAAATGATGCACATGCATGTCATGGATATGCACATGCTCTTGCTTAAATTCGGCCCCAGACCCTTGAAAATTACTTATTCATACTTGTGCCACTATTTGCCTTTCACAACCATTCCATCTCTTTTACTTGTGGGCTCGCTCCATTTAACCCCTGAAGTCAGGGTTGTGCGTTCCCTTTGGAACCGTCTCCGATTTCCCTTGGAGACCTTACATACGGTCAAGCTAGCGCACCTTCTCTCATTTGTCCTTCAGTGGCTAGACATGACCCTTGGAGGCACCACACCTTCTCAATGTCCTTCAGTGTGGGTTGCACAGCCTCGTGGATTCACCCATCCTTCTCACATTTGTCCTTCGGTATGGGAGTCCATCTTGATGGTACGGTACCGACCAGTGCCCCTTAACTTAACTTATCGTTTCATAAAACTTTCATAGTCTTTCCATAAAATAATTGCATAAACCTTCTCTTTAGAAAAATTCATGCAATGCACATGTCATGTCATGCTTGATCAAAATCTCATGCTTGTTCATGAAACGATGCAGTGTGTCATTCCAGTTTTGAAAAAGAAACACTTACTGTCCACTTACAGTATCCACTTACTCTTGGTCCTCCTTGGTAGTGTATAAAACACGTAGATCGCCTACAAGCGATTCAAATATTTCTTAGACTTTAAGAAATAGCACGTAATTATTAAATATATATATATACATATATCACTGAAATTCTTTTAATCATTTAAAGTATTTTATTTACTCTTCTAATATTATCTAAACTCAGGTTATTTAACCAATCTTTATTACGATGTATTTAGGTGTCTATTCACGATTAAGGTTAATCAACAATTAATAAATTTGGGATTAAACCTAAGTCTCCCATTAGTTAATGAACTACATTAAACCTTACATCAGACTATTAATAACTTAATCACACTTAAATCTTGAATTGGACCTTAAACCTCAATTAATCCCGGGTACTAACCCTAACTAGGGTTTCGAATATTTTTATTGCATGATCATGGTTCTTCAACATTTATTCCAATTAGCCTTATCCCCAATTTCAATTATCCAATACAACAATTATAAACCGATTATCAAAACTTACTCTTAGGGTTTCATTCCTTTATGACATTCGGCCAACTCTTGTTTTGTGCATCCCTTAATCACAACATTAACTCCAAGGGTGATCCCATCCTCCATTCAATCAATTTCACAACCTAGGATCTAAGAATCAAAACACAAACATAAGAGATCAAGCACTAACCTATTCGGCCAGCACACTCATTTTCCAAATAGTCAAGTTTTCTTTTGTTTCTTTCAACTTGCATGCATCCTTTACACTTCATAATTATCTACCATACATTAGGCCAATAATCTAGCATATAACAAGACCAATGACCAGATCCAATTATGCACAAAATAAATCTTGGAACCCTAGGTATACTATATTCGGCCTTACCTCATAATACCACCTTTTATACTTAGAAAATTTATACATACATACTTTGCACTCTACAATCCATCTTAGCATGTATTTACTTCACATCCTCATCATTCATGTATGGCATGTCCAGATCTAACATTCAAACACATATACGATCATAGATCTAAAGAGATTCACAACTTACAACTAACATAGGCTTAAATCCAACATCCTTTAACATACATTATTTTCCCTTTGCATTTTATCACCTATCTTGCATGTATCAACTTCATATCTTCATCATTAATATCCACATGACCAGATCTATACTTTAGACACATCAACAGCCCTAGATCTAAGGAAATATCCAACTTTCATCCAACAAAACATAACCTAGGTTAGATCTAACTTCATCTAATATACATTGTCTATTCCTTACATTTTTCCAACATTAAATCTTAGATCTAAAGCATGTATGTCCAGATCTAACACTTGCACATAACCATGTTCAAAATCCAACTAAAATAGAACATAAAAACCCAAGATCCAACCACATAAGGTTCGGCCAACAATGGAGATGTAAGATCCATATTTTTTACCTTGTTGTTCCTTCTTCTTTCCCTTTGATCCTTTGAAAGCTTCTCCTCCCTTTCACCTACTGAGCAACCTAATGCTCTTAGTCATTCAGATCTCACCATATCCAAGCATAACAACTCAAACCCTAAGATCTATACACAAGAGAGTTTGACCATCAAGAGGAAAACAAGATCCGATTTTTACCTTAGTGCTTCTTTGTTTTCCTTTTTCCCTTTTCCCTTGCACAACACCTCTTGACTTCACCTTCTTCTTCTTCCTTGTCCTCCTTCTTCCCCTACACGAAATCTCCTTGACAGCAGCTCAACCTCAGCCTTTTGGGGCCAAGAGTTTCGGTTCTCCCTTGGTTCCTCACCTTTCTCTCCATTTCTCTCTTGGTTTCGGTTTTGGCCTTGTGTTTCACTCTTTCTCTCTTCTCTTGGCTTTGTGTTGGTCGACCAAATGGCTTCAATAAGTGAATGAGTGTGTGAGGGTGATGTTAGGCGTGCAAGGCTTCTCACAAGAGGCAAAAATGGAGTGAATGTAGACAAGGAATTCGGCCAAGGGTGTTTTTTTTTCCTCTTCCATGTCATTTTTCAGCTTTTCCATTTTTTGTCTCCCTCTTGTCTCCATTGTCTTTCTAGTATAACACTTTGCACCACAAAATTCAAATCTCTTTGTCATTCACGTGTGTCCTCCCCCACCACATAAATCCAACTTCTATTTTGAGACTTGTTCCACCATTTAGTTAATTTGGTTGAATTCCAACTACCTAGTTTACTTATCCTAATCTAGTTGCTTAGTAAACTTAAGTAAGATTAGTTCCATTAATCTAACTTTCTAAATCTAATTTGCATGGCCCATTGGGCAGTCCATTAAGCCCTTGAGTCAAGGCCCATCATCATATCCTAAAGCCCAATTCATAAGCCTAAGGACTTAGGCCTAATGTCCAATTTCCTTAAGGCCCAATTGCACCATTACAAGGCCCATTGCCATGGGCTCCATGGCAACCCAATATCATGCTTTCCAAAGCCCATCTCCATGCTTATTTTGGCAGCCCATTAGCATGCCATTATAAGCCCAATGTACACCAAAAGTTATAAGCCTCATGGTAGCCCAACATCACACTTCAAGGACCCATCATCCCATGTACTTGGGCAGCCCATATGTCATAACTTCAAGGCCCAATTACATCCAATAACCGGCCATAAATGGGTAGCCCAATGTCAGCCCATTATTGAGGTTTCTAAGCCCAACATGCAAGTCTTAATACTCCAAAATCATTCATAAGAAAATCCTTCAAAATTTAAAATCAAGAATATTGATGGAAAATATACAATTAATCTAGCAACATGAAATGGGTTACTATAAAATTTAAAATCACATCCATAGCATCATAGCATCACATTCTAGAAATTCAAAATAATTACACATACATTTTCTTAACATAGAATCATGCCTTGTCCAAGCAAGGTTTCTTCGGGGTCTTACACCTACGGAGTGTATTCCTGTAACAATCCTCTCTAGTGTTAACCCAAAGATTCCCCCTCGAGTAATCCTGGAGTTTTATAAAGCAAAGTGACCAATCAGCATTTTTTATGTGTATGCTTGGCATTGAATCACACATATTGACTGGTCGTTTGTCACTTTTGGATGACACAAGTTTAAACTTAAACTTTTAAGTAAGTGGTACCTCATCTTTGTTCTAGACCATACTCTCAAATATCCTTTTCCTTCAAGAGCTTCATTTCGAGGATGTATTTGGACCGTACTGATACAAAGCGAGGACTTTTGTGTGGTTGAATATCATGTCACGACCTTGAACGGCCAATAGATTGTATATTACATCAAATATAAGTAGTGCATTGTTGCTTATTGCAAAGCTGAACTTAAATTTTGTGCTGATTTCTTTTCAAATATTTCATTCTGAATGGCTCAGATCATCAGGCTTGCCAGGAAACTTCCTACAGGCGAAGTCAGTGCACTAAAGACTGATGCTGGGGGAGAGCAAGAAGAGGCACTGGATGAAAACGACCTCACATAGCCTCTAAAAGGTCATGGGCGGCTTTAGAATGTTTATGTGACGGCATTATTTTTACTGATCCAATACAGCTTTCCATCCAGTTCATGTGTACAGTAACTTAGCTACATGTTTAGTGTGATATTCAAAGCAAAAGGCGCACAACCATCTATCTGTGCATTATTTTTTTCATTTTTCCTCAACTACAGGAGGTTGCACATATTTTGAATTTAAATTCTGTCATTAAATTAAATTATCGTTGCTTGGATTCCATAGACTTAACTGTTTAAATACCAACATTTTATCTCAGATTTGCATCCCCAAGCTGAGTGGCTCGCCCAAGAGTAATTTGATCTCAGATTTTCTCATATTTTAAAACGTTAAACTGCCAAAAAACAAACGAAAAGAAAATATGACAGTTAAATGATGCCAAGTGAAATTCGATTATATGAAAACAAGTTGAATTCATCTAATATATACTACTTGAGATATTAAAACCTTTCAAAATGCTCCCATACGTGCCATTTATTGCATTTCCTAAAGTGCCACTATCATGGTCATGTCTATAACAAGCATGTCCTCCTCTCTCCAAGTAATATGGGCGCGTGACGCGTGATCTGGAGTTAGTCTTTCTCTCCACATTGTGTTCAGATTAACGCGAGTTGCTGTTGCAGAGCATGTCCACATGTCATAGCTGTGATGTTGATGAGTCACTAGTCAATCCTAGAGGTTGAATTTCATATGTAGCTGTTTAAAGTACCATATTGTACTCTACAAAGCCAGGTCTTTTCTTTCGACTCTTTTAAATTTCTAGTATATATATTTTTTTGCATTAAATATAATTTGTCATCTTTATCTTTATCTCTGAAGTATTTACCTATTGCATACCGATTTATTATTTTTGAGACAATTAGACTCAAAGTTATACATTTTTCTAATTTAAATCTTGTACCGTAATTGGACGTCAAGTTAGACAGATGCTAAGTGAGATGTGTAAATACCCCTAAAGATAAGAGAGACAATGTGTAAATACCCAAAAATATAAGGGGCACAGAAGGAGGAGGTAGATGGCAAATTTGTAATCTCACTTAAGTGACAATCACGTGAGATACACGTTTTGACGAAATCTGTCTAAATTGACTGCTAATTACGATACAGGGTCCAAATCGAAAAAAATGTGTAACTTTATGGGTCCAATGTCTCAAAAATAATACATCGAGGTGCAATGTGTAAATACTCCCAAAGATAAGGGGGACAAAGTGTATTTAACCCTATTTTTTTTTCTTTTCAAGGAGCAATTATTCTTCGCTGTCAGAACATAGAGAAGAAGGAGGCCGAATAAAACCTTGCAAATGTTTCCAGTGCCCAAATTTCACTCGTTATAAAAAAACCTTGCAAATGTTTATTGCCAAGAGAAATTAGACTCCCTAGCTCCAATGCCAGTGGTGTCACGCCCCGAACGGCATCCCGCAGGGACCGTGACAGCCGCGAGCTATCCCCCGGACGGCTCCAGCGTTCATACTTATTTTCTTACTTAATTACGGCGGAAACGTACAGGATCGCGAGGGGTTTGAGCGAATACTTACATAATCAGGGTTCTCATTAAATTCATACAAAACAAATATTTAAAGCATAATAGAACCCAATTAGTGACGCTCGTGTCACTATCAACAAAATGCTAAACTTAACATCTTGGGCCTCTAGGTCAGGTAGTCCTCCTGACTCTCTTCACCTGATACATCTGGAATGACACAATTTTAAAAAAAACGTGAGTCAAAAAGACTCAGTAAGGGAAAAACGTAAACTTAAATCATGCTCTTGACTCATGCTTGCTTAATCATGAAAGAAAGATAAAACTTGAACAATTGATGCATATGCGTGCTTATGAGTTATGCATATGCTCTTGCTTATTGTTTTCGGCCCCAGGCCCTTGAAAACCACTTTCTTTCATGCTTGCTTGTAAACTGGCCCTTGGCCCTTAAAAATCTTTCTTTCGTACTTGTGCCCTTGTTGGCCTTATCATAATTATCTCATGTCTTTTACTTGCGGGCTCGCTCCATTTGACCCCTGAAGTCAGGGTTGTGCGTTCCCTTCGGAACCGTCCCCGAATTCCCTTAGAGACTTACATCTGGTCAGCTAGCGCACCTTCTCAATGTCCTTCAGTGGCTAGACGTGACCCTTGGAGGCACCACACCTTCTCATTGTCCTTCAGTGTGGCTTGCACAGCCTCTTGGATTCTCCCATCCTTCTCATAAATGTCCTTCGGTATGGGAGTCCATCTTGATGGTACGGTACCGACCGGTGCCCTTAATCTTAACTTATCGTTTCATAAAAATCCTCATATTCTTTCCATAAAAATCATTGCATAATTTTCTTCTTGAAAAATTCATGCAATGCACATGTCATGTCATGCTTGCTTAAAACTCATGCTTATTCATGAAATTCATATCATGTCGTGCTTTCTTAAAATTCATGCTTGTTCATGAAACGATGCAGTGTGTCATTCCAGTTTTGAAAAAGAATACTTACTGTACACTTACAGTATCCACTTACTATTCCACTTACTCTTGGTCTTCTCGTTCGTATATACTGACACGTGGATCGCCTACAAGCGATTCAAATATTCTTTTAGACTTTAAGAATTATAAATCATTTCTTTTGAAACCAGTCATCAATCGGAGATATATATATCTATATATACATATCACAGAAATTCATTTAATTACAAAATAATTATTTATTCTTTTCCTTAACAATATTCAAAACTTAGCTTATTAAATCATTAAAAATATATTTATCCATGTATGTGTCTCGATTAGGGTTAAATAATACTCGTAGGTTTAGAATTAAACCTAAGTCTCTTTTATTACACGTACTACATTAAACCTTATTTCTAACTATGAATAAATTATTCATGATTAAATCTTAACTTAGACTTTAAACCTCAAATAAAACCCAAGTAAAACTTAACTAGGGTTCCAATACTATTTAATAAAGATCATGGCTCTATAATATTATTCCAACTAGCCTAACTCAAATTTTCTTATCCAACACAACAATGAAAATACATAAATTATAAATTTGCACTTAGGGTTAACTTCTTGTAACTTTCGGCCACTACCATTTATGCACCAATTAATCACAACTTTTCTCCAAGGGTGATCCCATCCTCCAATCAACAATTTCACAACCTAATATCTATAAATCAAAGCACCAACACCATACACTATACTCATGGCATTCGGCCAACACATGTTTTTACCCTATGATTAGTTTTCCTTTATTTCCTTCAACATGCATGCTTCCAATCAGTTAACATAATCATCTACTATGCATTAAGGTCATAAATCTTACACATGTTAAGTCCAATGTCCAGATCTACACATATTCAAAACTATACATAAAAATCCACATAGCTCATTTTCGGCCATACCCAAAATGTTACCTTTTTCATGCTAAAAATCATATCATGCACATCCTTTGCATTTGTGACCTAACTAGCATGCATGTACTTAATCCTTTTTATCAAATAATTTCATCAATCATAGATCTACTCTTTATTCACACTAATATCCATAGATCTAAACAAAGATATCATTTTTTTCATCAACCCAACATATCAAAACTTAGATCTAACTTCCTTTACATTTTTCTTCACATACAACCTTAGATCTAGGGCTTCCATAGTGAGATCTAGCATGTAAACAACTTAGGGTTCCTAAGCATCCAAGATCTAACAACATCAAGGCATCTATCAAAATAAAACTTCAAGATCTTATACATAGGCCATTCGGCCACTCATGCTAACCCCACAAAATCATCTTTTTGCCTTACCTTGTTGTTTGTTCAAGCTTGAGCACCTAGAAAATAAGGTACCTTTGGTTAGTACTTGTGAAGCTCAAGACAAAATCATCAACGAAACTAAACTCACCTTCAACCTCTACCAAATCTTCCTATCCTTTTCCTCCTTCAAAGATTCGGTCCACCCTCCTTAGAAATGACCAAGCTTGGTTTAAAAGAAACTCTATGGTGGTGAAGAGGACATGGTGAGCTTGAAGAAAAATGGTATCAAATGGCTAGGTTTTCATGGTAGGATTTATGTCAACAAAAAGAGAGATTTACTTGGCTTTTGGAATGGGTTTTGGCAAACTAGATGGAAGTGGTTTAGAGGCAAGATGAAATAGAGCAAACCTTGAACATTGCATGAAAGATTCGGCTAAGGGAAGCAAAAATGGAGAGAGTTGTGCAAGCTTGTAAGATTCGGCCAAGAGAGGGAAGTTTGAGAGTGAAATGCTTGAGTGTTAGGTCAAGAGAGAAATGCAAGAGGGTTGTGTGAGATTGAGTCTCCCAAAGCTTTTTGACATAAAGCTTGAGAGTGAATTGACAAGAGAGAGAGATGAAAAGGCAAAAGAAATGGAAAATGGTGAAAAAGGGGGGGTGGCCTTGGTCGACATTCCTAAGCTCCCTTTTCTTCTTTTATTTTTTTTTTCTTTCTTTCTTTTCACTCCTTCCTCACATCACTTCTTGTCTCTTTGAAATTTCTCTCTCCTTCATGCCTTCATCGACATACACTCCCCTTTTCTCACCTTTTTCTCTTCTCTTTTTACTCTCATGCCTTGTCTCATCAATTCTTACACACTTACACTTCTCTTACACATCACATGGCTTTTAATTTCTCTCCTCCTTGTCTTTCACGTAAAAGGCCTTCCCTTTGCTAGTTTGGTTGCTTTCCAACCATGCTAGTTACTCCCACATTAAATGGCAACTAACTTTCAACTTAGTTTTCACTTATCACCTAACTTATCACTTTATAAGTTCTCTTACTTATCTATTCATTCCAATAGCTTATCACCTTACAAGTATGATATCTTATCATGTGATAATGGCCTTAGCCTATCTCTACAATAATCACAAGGCCTTATCACTCTAAAAGTTTTCCTAACTTATCATTCTTGCTTATCACTATGATAAGCAAGTGTGCTTATCAATTAAATCATTCCTAAACTTATCACATAACTACATAGCTTATCATTGAATATTCATATGGGACTTCTATTAATAATATGGAACACATCATAATATTACATGTCACATAAAATATCTAATCCATGTATTCAATCTATTAATAATTTCGGCTTTATACAAGGAAATTATTAAAGCATAATTCAAATTATATGGTCCATGAATCATATTAGGTAAACAAAATATTAATTTGTAAAAGAGGAACTCACTTGCAAATTTCGGCTCTTAATATAATATAATTTATACATCCGATAAAATGGCATTAAAATTACTTAAGGAGATTTTATGAAATAAAATCCTATTTTAAATCGAAATACCATAACATAAAAATTAGGCCATACATTGGCCAAAACATAGCCCCATTAGGAAATAAAGACTATTACATTGAAAAATAAAATAATACATGAGCAATTACGTAGGAGAAAATCGGGGTCTCACAAGTGGACAATGATTTATACTGTAGATGTAATTATATGCATATCCATGAATATAATTGAGTTCTTAGTTTCTCGCTTCTCTTTTATGTTCATTCGTAAAAGTATTATGTAATATAATAAGATTTAATAAAATTTACAAAATTAATATCCAAAATCTCAAAAATTCTTACACAAATACCAATACATTTTACACAATCTCTAATAACTTTTCACACAAACTCCAATATTTTTTCAAAAAAAATTATAAAAATATTCTCTCCATACTTTTTCACCTAATTCTAATAATTTTATTAAACAATTACATCAAATAATCTCTCTCTACACCTTTTTAAAAACTCCAACAAAAAAAATATATTTTTCACCAATTTTAACCCAAAACCTATAAAACTATAATGTACATAAATATTCACAATTCTATCAAAATCTTAAAAATGTTACAACTTTTTACAAAACGAAAATCTTAGTTTATACTTTCTCCAAGTGGCATAGAACTTATTGTGCGTTTGTTTTTAAAATTTTGTCAAAATTTTATTAAAATTTGTGTTGGTGTTAAAAAAAAATGTGGTATTAGAATTGATGAATGAATGATAAAAGTAAAAGTAAAATTTTGAAGTGTTTTTGATAAAAGTAAAATTTTATTAAAATTTTTGCTTTACAAACGTCATGTTAGACTCGAGATTAAAGCCTTTTGTCCCTGTTTTTCAACTTCATTTCTTCCTATATTTTACCATTGAATTTGAAGGATGTCTTCAGAAGTGAAGTGTTGCTTTCTATTACAGTGCTCAAGAAGATTCCGTGGCTGATGAAGCTGTTCAACTGTACACTGATGCCTGTTCTATTTTTGAAGAGGACGGGAAGGACCAGATGGCCTTTGATCAGTATCGTTATGTAACAAGTGTTTATGTAAAACTTGAGAAGTAAGTTTATATACTTCCTGCACACCATGTCGATGCACATAATAGACCCACGGTAATTAGGATGTCGCCATTAGTCCCCCTATGCTACTAGAACCATACGTCTTTTTTAATGATTGAGAGGTCGAAGTGAACCTTGTGTTTCTCCTATGTACTTTTTTGGTGCTCTTATGTGTTTGTAGACAGTTGCATAAAGTAATTGTCTCCTTGAAAGGCATTAGACTCACTGGCCTTATTTAGTCTGTTGAATCCTGGTTAAATAGGTATTATTTGCAGCAGTGGCGGAACCAGGATTAAAATCCAAGGGTGTCGAACTTTAAAGGCGAAATGACAGAAAAAAAGCCCTTCGTAATGCAAAAACTGTGCATTTAACTTGAAAGACCAATTCAAAGCGTTCTATCATAACACACGTGCATTTAACTTGGGAAGGAACTACCAAATTGAGTCCATTTATTTGGAAGAATTATTCAGTACAAGACATACCATCTGTTGAGACGTAGTGGAGGACGATGGTTGAGGGTGAACAATCCTTTCCTTCCCAGACCTAAGGTAATGGCACTGCACATCGGTGTAACAAAAATTTAAAAGAAAACCCAATGTCCTCAGACATCCATAACATGACAAAATTTCTAAGTACAGTTAAGTATAACAGCAAGCCCTTACTTGGAATCAAAATAATCTATAAGATCTTTCTTTTTGGTGCAGGAAAAACATGACAGAGCAGTCCCACAAGAAAGCAATTGAGAAGAGAAAGATGAAGAGAGATTGGGGGGGGGGAGCAGGTATTGTTGAGATATCTAACTTCTTCAAGATCGTGCAACATTCTTCCACATGAAAACCGCACTTACACGTGATGAGACTATCACCAATGGACTGGAGTTAACTTTGTGTTTGTCTGGTTTGGGACACTTGTTACTAGAGCAAGCGAATAGGGATTGCATAGTTTGATAGGAAAATTTCCATATCGCTTCTAGAGGTTCTCCATCTACCGAAAGCATACAAAAATTTTGATGAATGTAAGAGAGTTCCCACTTCACTATTATCATTAACTTTTTGGTAGAACAAGGACTTCTCAGATAGACATTTCTGTCAAACCCAAGTCCTTTCTCTCTTCATCAACAATAAGCCTTAGCTTGACCATCTTAAACCAGACAAACATTGTGTTCTAACATATTCCAGATAACGCACTGACCTACCGTTTCTCCAAATCCCACCATCTCCGAATTCTAAACAGTCCACATCCTATGTTTGAATACTTACAATATTTCACTCCAACCACAGTTCTGACACCACCTAGTGGCATTTCTATACTACTAAAACCAACCAAATCTTGAGGTCATTACAACAAACTGAAATGATCAATTTATAATGCAGTGAGGAGAAAAATGATGGCGAAGTCTTTTGATAAAGAACAGTTGCGCATTCACAATCGCCCCTTGATTTCTCAAAAATCAATAGAGCATATGCATCAAGTTGCATTACTTCACATACCAAACAGGAAAAAAAACTGCAAAGGCAGAGTAATTGAAAACTAGAAATCAAAAAACCAAGTCACAAATCCATAATTCAAATCTCTAATTCACATATCCCCAATTCACAAATCCATAATTCACATATACCTAATTCAAAAAATTCATCAAATCTCTAATTCACATATCCCTAATTCATAAAATTCATCAAAAAATCATAACAATAGAATTACTTACCATGGCTGAGTGATTCTGTCAAAGAGAGAAAGAGAGGCAGCGTAGGTGATAGCTGAAGGTCTATGAAATATATAGAGAGAGAGATAGTAGATTTTAATAATTAAACTTGTAAAGAGAATTAAATCATAAAGTGAGTGGCTGAGTTCCCAGACCTGTGGCTGTTGAGTGTGCGGTGGTGGCTGGTGCGGCGGTGGCTGAATGAGATGAGAGTGAGAGGTGAGAAAGGGGCTCGACCTCGAGAGTCTTCAGACGCAGAAAAGAGAAAGGAGTGGGAGATGAGGAAAGTGGGGAACGCAGAACGCGCGTTTTTGTTTTTTGTTTTAATTCTACAGAGGGTGAAATGACGTCGTTTCACCCTCTACGGTTTTAAAAAAAAAAAAGGCCTGGGCCAAGGGGATCGGGCCCAGGCTTTATGTAGAAAACATGTTTGAAGTTGGCCTAGGCCTGAGCCTGATGGGTGTCGGCCGATGCTGTTGGCTTTTGTGCACAATCGGAATTTTTATGATTTCAATAAATGGATCAAGTTTATAAAATGGACATCTTCAAAGACAAAGACGACTTGATGAAAAAGCCAAAAACTTGAAGAAATAAGAACAAGAAGATGCAAGGAGCTCAAATTGAAGTTTCAAGACCTTAGGGTATAATTCTTGTAACTCTTTGTTTCACTTTTGACAATGATTATGAATCACACTTGCATATCTTTCAAAACGTGCATAAACCGTTTTACCTTTTGTTTGAAAGATTAAAATATTTTTAAAGGTTTCAAAACACTCCAAATATATTCTCAAACCTTTCATATACTTATGGGAAGTAAGCCTTTAAAATTGGGTGTTTAAAAGTGGTCAAAAACATGGTTTTAAATGAACCGTCGATGAAATTATTTGAAGTGGTAGACCACTACATGAAGCGGATGATCTTGACAGCATTAAAATTTATGATCGTTGGGCAACGGGTACTTGAACCGGTCGACCGGTACATGAAGCGGTCGACCGGTACAATTATAAAATTGTCAAATCGACCCCTAACGGCTATAAACGGCTAGTTTTCATATGTGACCCATAAATACACATCCATAACATCCAAAACATAGAACCAACGACCACATATCATTCGTATAGCTTTAGAAATATTTCAAACCTTCCTATTTCATATTTCTCATATCATTCACACATAACACACTTTCATATCCTTATCTTTGTGTGAATCAAGAGATAGAGCCTTCCATTTTCATATCTACTCTACAAAGAGAGTTTTTGTTCTTCTATCTTCATATCCAAGAGAGGTGTTTCCTTTAGTGAGGTTGTTCACTAAAGAAGAAGCTTAGAGAGTGTATATCTCAAGCTTGTTAGGTTGTGAGTGGTGAGCCCGAAAAAACCACTTGGGGTGGGTTTAAGTGTTGATCTCGGAAAAGCATTTGTACGGTTCTTTAGCACTCGGAAGCTTGTGTGTAAAGCTATTGGAGAATAGTGGAAAACCTCAAGGCTCGGTGAAGGAGCTTGAGGGGTGGATGTAGGCGGGTTTGCCGAACCACCTAAAAACCGAGTGTTTCCTTTTCTTACTCTTATCTTTACTTTTAGCACGTATTTATTCTTATTGCATATTATATACTTGTGTTAAATTAGATTTTACTTTGCAAACACTTCGTTGGGGGTCAATATTGAAAAGTTTTAGAAAACCAATTCACCCACCCTCTTGAGTTGCTTTAATCCTGAAATCTAGGGCTCACAATTGGTATCGGAGCTTGGTGCTCATTATACAAGATTTAACAATCTTGAGTTAGAATGACAACTTCAAGCTTTAACACTCAAGTTGAAAGATTTTCCACACTTCGACCACAATTTTTGAATGGAAGTGATTATGCATATTGGAAAGTTAGGATGAGTATTTATTTACAATCTATTGATTATAATTTGTGGATATGCATATTAAATGGTCCTAATATTCCCACAAAGAAAGTTGGAGAGGTTGAAACCCTCAAAAGCAAAAAAGAATATGATGCAAATGATAAAATGAAAATCTCTCAAGATGCAAGAGCCATGAATATATTATATTGTGCATTAGATAGAGGAGAGTTTAATAGAATTGCATCTTGCTCAAATGCTAGAGATAGATGACATACATTAGAAATTACTCATGAAGGAACAAGTCAAGTCAAAGAGTCAAAAATCAACATGCTTGTTCATAACTATGAGTTATTTAAAATGTCACCCTAGGAATCTATTTCTAACATGTATACTAGATTTACCACAATAATAAATGCTTTGAATGCTCTTGGTAAATCGTATACTAACTTCGATTTGGTGAGAAAAATCCTTAGGTCACACTGCCAAAGGCATGGGAGGCCAAAGTGACCTTCATACAAGAAGCCAAGGATCTCACCAAGCTTCCTCTGGATGACTCATTGGATCCTTAATGACTCATGAGATCCAAATGCTCGAAAATGAAGATGAGATCAAGAAAAAGATGAGGATCGCTCTCAAATCCTCCATAATTGAAGATGAAGATGAAGATGAGGAAGATATAGTCTTAATGACTAGAAAGTTGAAGAACTTCCTCAAAAGAAAGAAAGAAAAGAGAAGCCTCAAATACAAGAAGACATCCTGGAACGCTAACGATGAAAGCTCCTTCTCCTCCTCCAAAGAAAATGGAGAAATAGCCAACATGTACCTCATGACATTTGAGGATGAGGATGATGATGAGGTATACTCTTCGGATGATGAACCTAATCTTTCATATATTGAACTACAAAATGCAGTTGATGAACTTTTATGTCAATTTGAAAAACTTGGTTCAAAATATACATCTTTGAAAAAGAAACTCATTTTGATCTCAAATGAAATTGATTTATTGAAAAATGAGAGAAACACTCTAAAGCTTGAAAATGATTTATCACAACAAAAAGTTTTAGAATTTGAAAATGAAAAGGTTGCTTTGAACAACAAAATTGTTTCTCAAAGCAAAATTATGAGAAGTTTACTAAAGGAAGCAAAACCTTGGAAAACATGCTTAGTAGTCAAAGATGTGTATTTGACAAAAGTGGCTTAGGCTACAAGCCTTCTATTCACCAAAAATATTTTAAAAATTATTTTGTGAAGGCTAAGTCATTTAATGCACCTACTCAAATATGTCATTTTTGCAATAAAGATAGACATCTTATATTTGATTGTGCATTAAAGAAACTTGGGAGCAAGACTCTCAAGAAAGTATGAGTTTCAAAAGGAACCAAAACTAACATTGAAGGACCCAAGAAGACTTGGGTACCAAAAGTGGTTTCTTGATTCTCTTGTAGGATGGAGCAACAAACGGTGCTTGGATGAAACTTGCCTATCAAGAAGGCTTGTGACATTTGAGGACATATGCTAAAATGGAAAAACCTTTGGTAACATCTAAATCCTTGTTTGAGAATATGTTATTTATTGTTGGCTAATTATATTCTATGATATTTTCTTGGATGTTAAAGTTATAAATGCAAATATATTTATCTTTGACATATTTTCTTGCATTTATCAAAATAGAATATCAATAAGCTAACATTTTTACAAAATCATGTACTTTGATAAATTTTTGTGAGCTTAAACCTTTTTTGGTTGAGAATGACCTTTTAAATTGTCATTGGTAGCTAAGAGGTTGGTACAAACCCACTCGGTGAGCTACTATCGTAATAGTGATGGACTCTTGAGTCCCCGTTAGTCATTCTCTATACCATTTCAATGAAATTGTCGTTTAAAACTACAGGTTGTTCTTAGAATAAAAAATGAACTTTTGAATTCTATCCATGCATTCTCTTTTTGATTGACAAAGGGGGAGAATTCTTAAATGTTTACATGCTTGGATTCCCTTTGTTTTTAGAATGCATATTTGGGGAGATATGTATCTTTTGTCTTTTTTATGTGACAAAGGGGGGAAATGTGCTAATAGTTTTGATGACTATATATTCTCCTTTTGAATTGAATTATGTTTGATTGTATTATTCTTGTATGAATCCAAATGGAAACAACTAATGCTTTATCTCCAAGCTTTAAATGTTTGTCCAATTACAAAAGATAGGGGAATTCATCCCAAAACTATCAATTTATTGTCATCATCAAAAATGGGGAGATTGTTGGCTTTTGTGCACAATCGAAATTTTGATGATTTCAACAAATGGATCAAGTTTATAAAATGGACATCTTCAAAGACAAAGACGACTTGATGAAAGAGCCAAAGAATTGAAGAAAAAAGAACAAGAGGATGCAAGGAGCTCAAAATGAAGTTTCAAGACCTTAGGGTATAATTCTTGTAACTCTTTGTTTCACTTTTGACAAGGATTATGAATCACACTTGCATATCTTTCAAAACGAGCATAAACCATTTTACCTTTTGTTTGAAAGATTAAAATGTTTTTAAACGTTTCAAAACACCCCAAATATATTCTCAAACCTTTCATATACTTGTGGGAAGTAAGCCTTTAAAATTGGGTGTTTAAAAGTGGTCAAAAACATGATTTTAAATGAACCGGTCAATGAAATTATTTGAACTGGTCCACCACTACATGAAGCGGATGATCTTGAAAGCATTCAAATTTATGACCGTTGAGCAACGAGTACTTGAACCGGTCGACCGATACATGAAGTGGTCGACCGGTACAACTATAAAATTGACAAATCGACCCCTAACGGCTATAAACGGCTAGCTTTCATATGTGGCCCATAAATACACATCCATAACGTCCAAAACATAGAACCAACGACCACATATCATTCGTATAGCTTTAGAAATATTTCAAACCTTCCTATTTCATATTTCTCATATCATTCACACAAAACACACTTTTATATCCTTATCTTTGTGTGAATCAAGAGATAGAGCCTTCCATTTTCATATCTACTCTATCAAGAGAGTTTTTGTTCTTCTATCTTTATATCCAAGAGAGGTGTTTCCTTTAGTGAGGTTGTTCACTAAAGAAGAAGCTTAGAGAGTGTATATCTCAAGCTTGTTAGGTTGTGAGTGGTGAGTCCGAAAAAACCACTTGGGTGAGTTTGAGTGTTGAGCCCGGGAAAGCACTTGTACGGTTCTCTAGCACCCGGAAGCTAGTGTGTAAAGCTATTGGAGAATAGTGGAAAACCTCAAGGCTCGGTGAAGGAGCTTGAGGGGGGGTAGATGTAGGCGGGTTTGCCGAACCACCTAAAAACCGAGTGTTTGCTTTTCTTACCCTTATCTTTACTTTTAGCACGTATTTACTCTTATTGCATATTATATACTTGTGCTAAATTAGGCTTTACTTTCCAAACACGTCTTTGGGGGTCAATATCGAAAAGTTTTAGAAAACCAATTCACCCTGTCACGCCCCAAACCACAAAGGCTAGAGGGTGACTAACTTGCAATAAACAATTAGACTTTTCATTTAAAACATGTCTAATAATAAATGCGGAATAAATTTTATATAAAAACTTCAATAAATCTCTCTTAATAAAACTTAAAAAGAAACTCTTTCAAACACAAAGACAAATCTAAACATGATTTAAATCATACTAGAGTCAAACATTTATTCTCATAATCACTCAGCTACCCGCCCACATGCCATCTAATCCTGACTATCGACACGCTCCTGATAAACATCTGAAAATAAGGAAAACAATAGGGGGTGAGTTCGACAACTCAGTAAGTAAAATCATTATGCAAGTGTATATCCCATGAGCCACACTGTAACAGTAAGAGATAGAATACTTAAAATCTTTCTAAACTGTTGAAAGTTGTTATTGACAATTTCAATAAAACATCTTTATAAATAAAACAGTTTTATCTATATAACATAATACTATAGAAAATCATTTTTATCTGTATATGAAAATCCCTTTAGCAATAACTATGGGTCACGTTTACCCCCGTGACAGGGTTGTGCAGTTGCTACCTAGTTTGGGGATCAGCCAAACTAAGCCAATACTATGGGTAGAATCTTCCTTACTAAGGTTTGGCCATGTCCAAGTGTGCACTCAGTAAAAATCTACAAAAAATGCCACTCCGTTTCCAGAATGGGTGCACTCAATGGGTTGCAATTGGTACCAATGCGCTGTCTCTGTAACTCTATAACTTTGGGCCTCAGGGTTTGAAAATACATAACATATCATAAAATAAACTTCACTTTGAACTTTGCATCTTTCTCCTCTTTTCATGAAATACATGCATAAATCTTGAACAACAATAAATACCAAAACCTTTGATTTCAATCAATGAAAAACATCATGAAATATCATGCGCAAATCTTGAATAACAATAAATATCAAAAAGCTTTGTTTTAAATATTGAAAACATCATGAAATATCATTGGACATAAAAATAGGCTCATGTTTACACATTTCATGTTATAACCTATGACAATTTAATCATAAAGTAATGCACATAAAACTCCGAGGGTTTTCATTAAAACATGCAATTTCTCAAATATCACCTCGGTATTTTAGAAACATCTAGCATAATAACTCCGCTTACCTGGATCTTCAAGAAAATAAGCCTCTGACTTAGCACCTATCAATACAAAATTTAACGTATTATAATACGCTCAAACGGAAACACAAATGAAACTCTAAATCTGCCCGACAGGATTAATCCGAAATTAACTGGTCAGATTCTAAAATATATCTTACCTATCTCGAGTATCCCTAAAATCCCCTAATTAAACTATGTTCTTCCCTAAGATGTTAAACATATACCTGTAAAATTTCATATCCAAATTCCTAGTAAAACTCAGTTAATAAAATCAACATTTAACTCTGTTCACGGAGACAAACTATACCCTGAATAATTCGGTACTCATCACTTCCAAAAATTCATAAAGATCTATTAAAATATCCAAAAATCCCGAATTTATACCAAAGATTTCTATATGGGTTATACGAATACTCATAAAATTGCATGCCGAAATTCGAATCTTATCTATGTCATCCGGTTCAAAATTCGAATATGTATCAATGAATCTTTCTCAGCAATTCCAATTTCTCTAAACCTAATTTCCGGATTTTCAAAACTATACCAATACATCTCCAAAAATTATGAACCTTTAACTAGGTCCTCCTGCAGATGTCTAGTAGGCAATATCTAAAAATCAGAATTTTTCAATGTCTAAAGTCGGCTATAAAAATATAATTCAATCTACTACTCAGATCAAGAACCTAATTTTTCCTTAAACAAGTCTTGAACCCAAATTTCAATTACTCCAAGAACTCCATTAAAACTATTTCGAAAATCTTGAAATAATTAGGGCTAGATCTAGACACCCGGTGATTTGATCTCTCATAAAAATAATACAAGTATAATATCAAGAAATTCGAAATACCTGAACTTACTTCAAGAAATTTCGTCTAGATTGTTGAAAGCAAGAAAACCCTTCTTTTTCCTCTTGTTAGTGTAAAATCAAGGTGTGTAAAAATTAAAACCAATGTGTAAATCTATATATAGACTCACACTAGTAATAGAGTCTCTTTTGAACTCTAAAACTTTTATTTTAAAAATAATCATAAAATCTTTCAAATTTTAAAAAGGTTTGACTAGGTCAAAGATAAAAATTCAACTATTTTAAATGAATTAAACTCAAATTTCAAATTTAAAGAAGACATTTCCAATATCAAATAACAAATTCAAATAAATTTTAAAAATAGAAGTCTTGGGTGTTACACACCCACCCTCTTGAGTTGCCTTAATCTTGAAATCTAGGAGTCACACAGGCCAACTTATTTTTTTTTAAAAAAAATTGTATGCAATTTTTTTTTTCCTGTGGTGTGATGGGTAGCGGCCACTCAGGACCGCTACCTCTTCCTTCCGCCTCTGCTTTGCAATTGTATGCTTGTGAATTCATCCATAGGTCAAATCAGATTTGTAACTATTGAAATAACTGTTGCAGACCCAAATGGTGGATATGCAAGCACCATAACTTATATTTTGTTCTATATCTTCATGAATCTAGGAACTTTTGCTTGCATTGTATTATTTGGTCTACGTACCAGAACTGATAACATGAGATTATGCAGGATTGGAGACAAGCTACTTGTGGCCACACTCTAAATTGCTTATGCATTGTAGTCGAGGAACTTCTGTAGTGGTTTTCACTTTTGCCCATCTTTAGTTGTTATGCTTACGCATAAATGTGCAAAAGACTAGGCATCATATTAATACAAATAATACAAAAATTACAAAGCCACCATTTTGTGATACACAAGTGCGGCGTTTAAAACTTTCACTGATGATGAAACTTGACAAGTCTCATATGGAGATATTGTGTTAGGGATAATATTGATAATATTCCCAAGAGACATAATTTCTGATTTACTTAAATCTTTGTTTTAGGTATGTGAATTGAATTTATGTTGCAGATACAATTTGAAAAGAATGAGGCTTATTTTTTAGACATCGATACGGTGGCCTAGATATCTACATCACTCATTAGGTTTATTTATGTGTACTAATGCAACTGCACCCTCAAAGTGTATTTTCTAAAATGGTACTGTTGTAATATTATCGCAATTTTCGAGTCTACATAGCTGGAACCATATGTTATACAGCTTGTGGCCTAAACATATGCATCACTCATTAGGTTTTTTTTCTCTAATCAAGAAAGTTTTATTCCAAATTGAATGAAATCACATCTCAGGGAGGATCAAAATACCAACCGTCTCAGCAGAAAAGCAGGTAAAATGTCAAGAGGAATGCATCCAAAAAACGATTTAGCTACAACCCATTTAGCCAAGGAATATGCATGGTGATTTGCTCAATGTTGAAATTGTCAGGCTCATTTTCACAATAGTCATCCACCTCGTCATCAAACATCTTGCCATTACCAGTATCAAACACATTTCTTGGTTCGGTCTTGACAACTACTTCCCAATTTGGATGTCTTTCATCAGATACGTAGTATACTTGAGATGCTTGTGATGCCAATATGAATGGATCATCACTTAATCGCTCTCCAGTATGCACTAAATACGAAAAACCAATAACTTTATATCCCCTACCAATAGTTGGGTCAATCCAATCACATTTGAATAGTAAAAAACGTTCCTCATCAAAATAATCTAACTCAATTATACTTGTAATTCGCCCGTAATATGTGGTGCTCCCTTCAACAGTCACACAAACTCCACTATTTTGAGTTGTTCTGCCCATTTCATTATCTTTTGCACGAAACTTCATACCATTACGTACATATCGGCTAAATAATCTAGTTTCGGGGTTTAGACCTTTAGCAACCTATTGAACCCTATTTGGAAGTTCACGCTTCCTTGCATCATCCATATTTTGAATCTGTTTTCCTCGGACAACAACTCAAGATTAACACTATTTATAAGTTTCAAAAGTAACCAAGCAATGCAAAACATATGCATTTTGTCACAAAATAATGTAAAACATAACACATACATAGTCTCGAAACCAGTCACAAAATGCATCCATATGGATCTTGTCGATGACATAATCGGCCTACAGTTTGTTGCATTCAATCTATCCGTATGCATTCTGCATGGACAATAGAACTAAAAACTTAATTCTATTGGGTATAAACATTCTCAATGAATGAGTCATATGTCTAACATCACTTACGTGTGAATTTGGATTAACCATCTCAATTAAAAAGGATATATCGATGGGCTTGCATGCACACCTTTGTATCAAGACAAACGTAAGAGATTCTTCCCATAGTATCATCTACATTTCTTGGGGATCTATTAAAGATCGTTGGAACTAATTCTAAATATCTTGAACAAAAAGTTAGGCATTCATCTGCTATATATCCTTCAGCAATAGAGCCTTCAGGCGCGGCTGTATTGCGAACATAAGATTTGAAACGATGCATGCACCTACACCAACAATATTACATTTCATAAAATTATACACGTGCAAAGAAACCTACGTAACATATTTATATAACTAATATTACCTCTCTATAGGATACATCCACTGAAGTTGAACCGTTTCACCCATATTATATTCTGCAACTAGATGTACGACCAAGTGCACCATAACAGTAAAAAATGAAGGCGAAAATATCCTTTCAAGTTGACACAATTATATAGGAATTTGAGCCTCAAGTCTATGTAGGTCCTCTAATCGTAATGTTTTGGAACAAATTTCCCTAAAGAAACATGACAATCCGATTAAAGGAGAACAAATATCGCTTGGTAACGATCTCTGTATTGCAATGGGCATCAAATGTTGCATCAAGATGTGACTATCATGACTCGTCAAACCTATGATATTACGTTGTTCAATCTTGACACAACGTGATATGTTCGAAGCAAAACCATCCGGCACTTTCACATTCTTTATCACTTTTAGGAAGCCTTCTTTCTCCTTGCGAGTCATTGAGTAACAAGCACTAGAAAAATACAACCTCCTGCATCAATGGTCTTTGGATGGAGATTATGTCTTATTCCCATGCTTTGTAAGTCAAGACGTGCCTTGTAGTTATCTTTTGTTTTCCATTCCACATTTAACAATGTATCAATGATGTTGTCAACTATGTTCTTCGCTTCTTCCATACACTTGACTCAAAATGTTCAATGCCATCTAGTTCCCTCAAAATGTCAGTACCGGTCAGCAAAGTAGATGGTGGAGCCATTTCCTAAGTACCGTCAAATGATCTTTGATATCTTCTCCACCTATGATTTAATGGTAAGAATCATCTATGTTTCATGTAACAAAATTTCCTGTCATAATCCAACCACCATGAAAAAGTCTGAAACATACAACATGGACATGCAATACGTCCTTTTGTACTTCATCCAGAGAGGTCACCATATGCAGGAAAATCGTTAATTGTCTACATCAATGTCGCATGCATCCTAAACATATTTTTCGAAGCCATGTCATAAGCCAACATCTCACAACTCTTTTAACTCCAATATCAAGGGTTCTAGATAGACATCTATCTTGTAAGAAGGAAATTTGGGTCTAGAAATAAGCAATGACAACATTAAAGATGAGCGTTTCGTAAACATCCAAGGAGGGAAGTTATAAGGTACCAATATCACTGGCCATATACTATGACTGGTACTCATGTTCCCAAAAGGATTGAACCCATCCACTGCTAACCCAAGCCTGACATTACGAGGATCAAAGCAAAATCAGCATAATGAGAATCAAACACCTTCCAACCTAGACCATCGGTCGAATGCCTTAACAATCTATCATTTACACTGCCATCGCGATGTCATTTCATATGAGAAGCAGGTTTTGAGGACATGAATAGCATCTGTAATCGCCGCTTTAAAGGAAACCACCGCAAAACCTTTGTCGGTTTTCTCTTAGATCTCTTAGATGATCCACCGTCATTATGTGACAAATTATTTCCCTCCCCATCGCCCTTTCATTTTGATGCTCCACACTTTGAATAAACTTCCACCTTCTCATGCTCATTCTAAAACAACATACAACTATTTGGACAGACAAGGATCTTTTCATATCCAAGGCCTAACTCTTTCATATATTTTTTAGCTTTAAAGTGTTATTTGACAATTTAGCACCCGCAGGAAGCATATACTCAGTGTTTGGAGTAACCACGCAAAAGATGTATTACTTCACCCTCTCATACACTTCAAATGATATAATTGTACAACAACAATTAACTTACTAAATTTTGTGCACCCTTCATACAAAGCATTTAATAAAATTTTGAAGCCGTATCATTAGGATATTCTCTTTCTTCTCATACATCATGAGTTTTTCTTTCCGGTTCTAATGGAAATACCTTGTGTAATAGTTCATGCATCGCAGCTGATGTTTCACACATTTGACTATCTTGAACAAAAATAGAGGGACTACTAGATGTTGCCCTATATCGCGTTTCACCATGCGCAGACCAATGATTGTAACCCGTAGACATCCCATATTGGGCAAAATGATTATGTATTGTATGTTATACTTCTTGTAATTGACGTACTTCACACAGGGGCAACAAATTCTCCCATCACTACCCATAATCTTAGATGCAAAACTTAGAAACTCATTGACTCCCAACACATATTCTCTTGTCCCGCGTTTCTCGTTCATCCAATTCTTGTCCATGAGTGCTAATAACAACTATATGAAATGCATCAAAAAAGTTGTGTATCATTTGAATGTTCATCACATGTTATCAAGATTTTGTTATAAACTAACATAAATCAACAAGCAGACATTAACCAATAAAACTATCCATTAAATAATCACTATTCAATTTAAAGATCCCTCCGTAAAGAGGATTGGCTTCGTTTCACCTCAGGTTAGACCTCCAACGTCAGTGTAGAGGTATCCACCAGGAAGTGATCTTAAAAGTTAAATAAACATAAAGAAAAATATAGATCAACAAACAAACATTAAACATTAAACAACACATATCTTGTCCTCGAATCTCCAACAAAAGTCACAGAATCAACAACAAATAATAGTTACCCATCCAATCTCCAATAAACTCCACAGAACCAACAAGTAATAGTTAGCCCTGCCCTCCGCCTTCCAACAAAACCAACAAAAATAATAATAGTAATTGATATTCAAGAATCAAAATACCACTAACCTGTTCCAGAGAAATTCCTTATCAGCAACTCACCTATCAACCCTCAATTAGGAACAACAGTCAAATCTGAAAATGTAGTCGAATCAGTTTCTAAGCTTCGAAAAAAGCACACAAAATATCATATGCACGTAACTACAAGAGGGACATCAAGGTATTAGGATAGCTTAGATGTAAACTCCCAAGCATGTGGAGTCGAAAATCAACCAGCAAACAAGCCAAAATTATTACAAATGATACATACAGTGAGAAACTCTATATACTCCGAACATGTTTGTCTTTAACATATTCTACAAGGCAAAATTATCTCACTTAGCAACCTGATGGTTATCTATATATATTACATACATATATGTCACTTAGCAATTTGATGGATATCTATATATATTACATACAGGCAAGTGCGAGATGAACAACTCCAAATATTGAGAGAGACAAATCAGGTTAGCTTATTCATTGGTAAGGTAAAACCATTTACAATAATAATTTAGATATTAATCAAAGAGAAGTTCCTCATCTCCACCACAAAAATATCAAGTTGTAGTTTTGAATACTACAATGTCCCGAGAGTTCATCAATTAAGGCAATCCAAATAACAAGTTTTCACCTGTCCTAATGCTTCCAGGCAAAGTGCTCAAAGAATTCTCCTTCTACTAGGTCTACTGGAAGATTTCTCCTACATGCAAACAGCAGAATAAACACCAGCAATAAGAAAAAATGAAGCTTGATCCAATAAAGCAGTTGGTATTAGTGCAAGTCTTTCATCCATAATACACCACGAGGGACATCATTGGTTTAAAAGATAACAAATTTTAGATTGGTAGAGAATTGAGCTAAAAAAGATAAAAATTACCAAGAAATGACCAGGAACAAAAAGAAGAAATGAGATCCAAGGCAAACAAATCTCTGCAAACCAAATACTCTATACATAACCAGCCCACTTAGCTATCCAACAGAAGTGTTTAGCCTAAAAAGCAAAAACACAAAATGCTGATTAGTTTTTGGACTGGTCTTCTAAGTGTTCCATCTACCAAAATTTTTTATTGATAAGTAAGAAAAACTTTATTGAATAACTAAAGGAGGTAACAGTACAAGGAGCTATACTGAATACCTAATCTAGACAAGCTACAAAGCTAATAAAATCAAATACATCAGAAAAACGATTGTCCATCACCGAATTGACCCAAAGAAACAAAGTACTCAAAAATTTTCCCCTTAACCCCTCTAAAGACAAGAAGGTATTCTCAAAACATCTATCGTTCTTCTCCCTCCAAAGAACCTAGCAGATGCACAGAGGGATCGACATCCACACCCGCAAAACAAGAGGGTTATTGAACTTCCGCTTCCAGCAAAACATCACTTCCATCATCCTAGAAGGCATAACCCAACAAAAATTCGTAATGTTGAACACATGAGACCACAAATCCTGTTGTCGATGTTCAAGATTTTTCCATCGCAAAGAAAGTACCGGTCAAGTAAATAAAGACCCTTTTTCCTCAGGTTGTCGATGTTCAAGATTTTTCCATGGGTAGCCTCCCACACAAAGAAGGAGACTCTCAAAGGGACAATGGACCTCCAAATTGGCTTCCAAGGAAAAGCCACATACGGGCTGCAAGATAGAGTCGCATACATTGATTTCACCGAGAAAAGAACATTCTTGGTACCCGTCCAGCACATCCTATCTTCCACCTACCCGTCAAGGCCATATAATAAAGAAGGGAGAAGAAGGTCGACAACACCTCCATTTCCCAATCATTTGCTACCCTTACGAACTGAACTTCTCAAGCACCCAAACTAGAATTCTCCACCTAATAATCAGCCATCATAGCTCCTTTATCTCTAGCCAAAGCATAGAGGGAAGAAAAAAAAAGCCTCAAGGGTCTCTCCCCACACCAATGATCACTCCAAAAACGAACATTACTACCACTCCCCACCTCAAACCAAATGTCTGGGCTGAAAGTACCCCACGCTTTGCTAATAAACCTCCAAAGACTAAAACCATAAGTCACTCTCATCTGAAGGGTCCTCCACCCACCCACCGCACTCCCAAACTTTCCAACAACATTCCGCCACAAAATATTACAATCAAAAGCAAAGCGTCACAACCACTTACCAAGCAAAGCCTTGTTGAAAGTGGTGAAGCGCCTAACACCCAACCCACCATGTCTAATAGGGCGACAAACTGTCTCCCACTTAATCAAATGGAACATAAACTCATCTTCGTTGCTTCCCCACAAAATGTCCCTTTGTATCTTCTCCAATCTACAGGCCACAACCGAAGGGATAGGAAAAAGAGACAAAAAGTAAGTCAATAGATTAGCAAGAGTAAACTTGATCAAGGTGACTCTACTACCTTTTGAAAGATAACTACGCTTCCGTCCAGCCAACCTCTTTTCAGTGCGCTCAATAATGTCATTCCAAATTTGAATACTCTTGAACCGAGCACCCAAGGGAGGCCAAGATACGTTATGGGCAAAGAAGAGACTCTACAGCCCATGATATCAGCCAAGGCCTGGGCATCCCCACTTCCCCTATGGGTATAGCTTCAAATTTTGTAATTGATCTTCGGTCCAGACACCACCTTAAAACAAAGTAAAAGACACCTAAGGTTACGAAACTGACCCTCATTTTCCCCACACAAAATAAGAGTATCATTGGCGAAGAGCAGATGAGAAATATTCACCCCCCACTGCCAACAGAGGACCCTTGAATAGATCCAACCTCTACCAACTTGTTCAGCATCCGGCTCATAGCTTCCATAACAATAACGAACAAAAAAGGTGAGAGGGGGTCACCATGGCGTAAACCACGAGAACCACTAAAAAAGCCTATAGGGGATCCATTCACCATTAGCGTGTATCTAATAGTAGAGATGTAGAACTCAATCCATCTGCACCATCTATCACCAAAACTGCACCTGCGTAACAAGTAAAGAAGAAATCTCATATTAACATGATCGTAAGCCTTGTGGATATCAAGCTTGCAAAGCATACAGGGAAGAGAATAACGGAGCCTAGAATCAATGCACTCTAGGAAGACGAAATGATGATATTATCCAAAGCCAACTTCAACCGATTAGCTAAAGCTTTAGCTAAAATTTTGTAAATCCCTCCCACAAGACTGATAGGCGAAAGTCCTTAAGCTCCACCGCTCCATGCTTTTTTGGAATCAATACAATAAAAGTGGCATTGAGACTTCTTACAAATTGCCCCATCTGGGCAAACTCGCTAAACATGGAATGAATATCGCCCTTGATAACATCCCAACAAGACTGATAGAAAGCCAAGGAGAAACCATCCGGATCGGGAGCTTTATCGCCATGGAGACTCCTTACAACTCCAGTCACTTCATCTTCATCAAAGGGTCTCTCAAGCTACTCATCATCCTCCCTATAAATCGAATCAAACCCCAAATCGTCGAACAAAGGTCTCCATGAATGAGGCTCTTGATACAAAGAGCTATAGAAGCGAACAATCTCATCGGAAATACACTCAGGATCCTCCACGAGGTGCCCATCAATTTCCAACGAAGAAATAGAATTCACTTTCCTATTAGAATTAGCCACCCGATGGAAGAACTTGGTACATAGATCACCTTCTTTAAGCCAAAGAGCTCTAGATTTCTACCTCCAACAAGTCTCCTCCTTATCAATCAAGAGATCTAACTCCCCTGAGACTTCCAGCTTCCTAGCTACCTTCATCATCGATCATCCCTCCCTCATCCAAAGCATCAAGAGAGGATAATTCTTGTAACAACAAGGATTTCCTTAAAGCTACATTTCCGAAAACCTCACGATTCCTTGTTAAGGTATCCCTTTTAAGAGCCTTCAATTTGGACGCAAGCACGAAATTCGGAGAGCCAACAAAGATATAAGACCTCCACCACAACCCCACATTATCCGTGAACTCATCAGCCTTGAGCCACACGTTCTCAAACCAAAAGGGCTTCTTACCTCCACACACAATACTACTCTCCAAGAGAAGTAGAGACTCCCAACTAGGATTGAAAAGAAAACAATCAATCCTAGACAACGATTGAGCTTGCCTCCCATTAGACCAAGTAAAGAGACCACCTAACAACGGAGAGTCGATCAACTAATTCTCAGCAATGAACTCCGAGAACACCAACACAACAATGTTGAACCCTTCTGATCCCGAATGTACACTCGGAAAGCGAGAGACGTTGAAATCCCCCCAATACACCAAGGTAAAGTCCACCACTCCATCGTCCCGGACAATTCCTCCCATAAGAATCTCCTTCTAAAATCATCATTGGGGCCATAGACCCCATAGAACCCCATCACCAACATTCTTAAAATTAACCGAAACAGAAAAGCTACCGACGCTGGACTCCAACTCAAGAACCCACGTATCAGAAAGAAGTAAAATAACCCCCGAAGCGCCATCCGCCTCCAAACAACACCAATCAACATGGGTCCCCCCCAAAGGCTCCTAATGTTAGCCCTAGAAACAATAATTAGCTTAGTTTCCTGAAGATAAACCAAATCAGGCTTCCAACCCCTCAGTAAATTTCCAATTCTTCAACACTTTGAGCTATCGTTGAGCCCCTTTACGTTTCAGCTAATAATCTTTGTCTTCATAATGATTTCTGCGCTTCCCTCCCTCCCTTCCTATTCTTCTTCGAAACATAAGTCTTTCCCTCATAATTAACTTTAGAACTCAAGCCCTTGAGCTTTATAAGGCATTTGCTAATTGATTTACAGGGAGTTTTGGTAGCAATTGGAACTTTATCCTTCTCCAGGTTAGCAAATAGCGACATCAACTGCTCCTCCTGGCCCCTACAGGAAACCCCTACCACTTGCCTAACAGAATTAACCATATTAAGCACCCAATCAGAGCTCACACCCTCAGAGGGCTGAATCTGAGAGACGTGAGCCGACACCAGATCAGAAACCCGAGGCAGCTCTCCCAACACCTCCCCTCCTGAGGCCCCTGTGGAACTTGGATGCAAAAGTGGAGGCTTAGACAAAGAAGATTCCCCATGACACGTAACAATTACCCCAGAATGGTCACCCTCGACCACGGCAGACTGTCTCTTGTCAACTATAAAGCACTCCACAGGCTCTGTCGAAATATAACCTGTAGCACCTTCTCCCCCAAACACCCTACTGAGAGCAAAGAATTGCGCCGGCACCAAGGTAGAGGCAAACGGAGCAGACGAACCCCCTACACAACAACTTGTCGTTGCCGGCGACAATCTGACGACCTGTACATCCACAAGTGGAGCAAGAGAGGAGATATGAGAGACCTGGAGAATTAGGCCACACTGAGGAGACATCTCCAACACAGACTCACCAGCAGGACGCACTGCTGACGCTGGCAACTCACCGAAGACGCCCTCGCCCACCGGGAGCAAAGCCGACGATGACCCAAGCTCTGGTTGGACCTTGGGGACGGGTTTTGCGACGCTTGGAGAGCCTGCGACAGGAATCATGAAGAACTCCTGGTCATGCGACCCTAGCCTACCCGGATCCACCACTCCATGCCAAGTAAGCCCGGGAGGCTCGGTCTGCCCGGAGTCTAATCCTGTTTGCCCGGTATGCAATCTCCTTCGCATTAGGCCCCTGACAATAGGAGACCATTATGCCCTGCATGCCCGGGGTCATGTTTCATCTATCAAATTATTTGTATAATAATGACACCTTCACCAACTTTAAATTAAAAAGAAAAATTGGTAAGCTCCTCCTCACATATTACATTTGAAAATCAAGCAGTCCAAAAAGTCTCATACAACAAACAAACTTAGAGGAGCATACACATGCAAATAACCTATAGAGAGAGAGAAAAAACCTGAATGGCACATCTAAGGCCAGGTAAAACAATAAAACAAAGCTGCCATCAACAACATTTGTTGATTTCAGAAACTATGTTTTTTTACCTATAATACTTTCTCAATTCTCCATCAGCCTTTCGGAAAGCATAGGATGGTCCTAAAGAAAACTACAGGTCTCCTTTGTCTAAGTGGCAGACACAAGTTTGAATGGGAACACTTCTTTCTACTAGTTTTGCTAAGAGCACACACACAAGTTTTGTTTAAACTTTTACACTTGTATTCTTTTCTAGCTTGTTTGAAATTAACTAAAACAAAGAATCAGGGTGGGTGCAAAAGATTGTATATTTCAAATGGTCAGTGTTCAGTAAGACTCATCAAATTGCCCCATTTTAAATACTGATCAAAGTTCAAAAGTTATGCCCCCTGAACAGTTACGAATTTCAAAATTTCAAAAGCATTTGTCAATCACCTGAACAACCAATTCCAAACTCTAATCACCTGAGAAACATTACAATCTAATCGTTATAGTTGCACAAGAAGTAACAAACCCTGAACAGCTACGAATTTCAAAATTTCTTTATGTACCCGTAGTTTTGCTTCAAGATCCAACTTCAAATATTTCAAAATAATAGGGAGAGATTCTACAACCCAAGTCTTTAGAAAATCAAATTTTCTTTTACTCAACTTTAGATATCTAGTTAAAAATCATAATTTTAAAATAATAAGGACTACATGATCTCACCCTCTACCCGAGGAGTAGGATGCATTGAGGCAGATGTGAACTTGCTGCTTGAACAATAGTACCAAAACTCAAAAATCTGAAAAGGGTTTTGATCCATTAGATATCGGATCTCAAAAATGATAAACAAATAAGCAAAATCAAAGAAATTCAGATCTAGGCACGACAACATCAATAGCAGTGGATCAAAACTTGTCGATATTTAGATCTAGAGATCAGAACCTGTCGAAACAATAGCAACAATAGTAATGTCGAAACAACAGTAATAGCAGTGGAAGGCGAGATAGAAGAGAGGATGAGAAGTAGATGGAGGGCGAAGGAGGCAGACGGATGAAGAGAAGGAGAAGAGTCGGCGACGGTGACGGCAACGGCTGGATGAAGAGAAGGAGAAGAGAAAGGGGGAGTTGTGAGAAACTAACCATTTTGAGGGGGGGGAGTTCACTGAAACTCACCATTTAATTTAAAGCTTTTTTTTCTAATTTGTAGTTTTTCAATTTTTTTAATAATAAGTTATATTTTATAATTATGGATTTTGAGTATTTAAAAATATTTATACTTAGTATTAAATGCATAGTTATATACATTCTTTACACTCCTTTTTATAATTAGTATAATAATCTTAATTAAAATAGGTTGAGAGTAATAATATATAATATTTATAATTTAAAAATATGTGTTTCTTATATAATTGATATGTGTTAATTAACCTCAGTACTTTATATATATGTACCTACCTAATGACTAAATCATAGCCTCTAAAACCATATATTAAGTTCTGTACTTTAATTGCGTAAGCAAATCTTACAATATCTTTTTGTTTGAAATTAAACAATATGTCCTTGTTCAATAGTATTATATTACTAATTATTCAAAATATATATGCTTATTATAAGTATGATAATAGACGTTTTCTAAACTACTTAGATTTAGTTAATAAATATGCAATTACCATAACAACCATGGATTGTAATTTAAAATATATCATATAACAACTTCAATTTTCACAGCATTCCCTCTAATTTCATATTTTATTAAGTAGATCCTTTAAAATAAAATTTTTCAAATACATGACAAAATAAAATTATATATTAAAAGGAATATAATAATATATAAAATAATTATTAACATTAAATAACTGATAATTAATAAAGAATTTTTTGCATTTATTCCAATAGCAGCGTTTGTGTCAACAAACGCTGCTAAAGGTGTATACTTTAGCAGCGGTCACTGCAACTGTCGCTATAGATGCCTAGTTTCTAGCAGCGTTTGTGCACAACTGTCACCGCCGCTATAGAGGCCTAAATCTGTTTGCTAAAAATTAGATCTTTAGCGACGTTTGTAAATGTCGCTAAAGATCTAATTTTTAGCAACGTTTTCAAAAGTGTTGCTAAAGCTACAACTTTTAGCGGCGTTTTTCAAAAAAAACCGTTAAAAGTTAGATCTGTGGCGGCATTTGTGGACAAACGCCACGAGAAACCATCGATAGCGGCGGTCAACTTAGCGGCGTTTTTGTGATCGCCGCTAAAAATCCTTTTCTGTAGTGATTTGATGCATTGGAAACTAGACTCGTAGAACTTTCCAATAAGCCATAACTCGAACACAATCTCTTCTTAAATCTTGACTCTCGATGCTGACCCCACTTGTGTCACCCATTAATTTTAGGTCTTTTAAAACTTTTTTCTCTTTTTAGGCCCGTGATTCATTTAGCAAGAAAAGAAATCATCCATATATCACCCAAAAAGATAACTTTGAACTCTTTAACTATTTGTTTGACATAGAAGGCTCTTACCAACTTAGATTATAACATGCAAGCGAACAAGAACACTAGAACCTCATCAAACTTAATGGAAAGATTTGATAGTGTATGAAAAAACCATCATTTTTCTTGTAAAACCCACGCCCGGCCATGTCACAACCAACACCCATCCAATATGCACTAATCCTTCCCTTGCACTCTTATTTTGCTTAGCATTGTCAAATTGATCTAGAAACACTTTTCCTTTGTGTTTCCTATAGCGTAACTGACAGAATGAGTACGTATTGCTTATTGTCCAAAGTTGCAGGCACTAAGCATCTGCATGTGATTCCAGTACTCCACACATTGATGATAGGGATCAAGAGAGCCAATCATATGAGAGCAATATAAACATTAATTTGTTTATGTGATGGAGAGAAATATCTAGTCAAAATAATTTGTAATCCCATTTCCTACAAAATTGGTGTCAGGTCAGGGGATTATATAAAAAACCGAAATAAAAGCAGTAAAGAAATGGATGAAGGTGGTTTTACCTAAATAATGTGCGGAGAGATAATTAACTCAAACATCTGCAGACCATTTATTACCAGCCCAACAACTCAACAACATAATCAACCCCCAACTCTTCAAGACGAACGCTTGTCCCACCCCGCAGATCCATCATGGTCACCAACGACTCTGACTCCAACTTCTGAAGACATTCAAATGATCCAACTATGGAAACAACGCCTGCAACTACAGTATTCGATTGTTTTCTTGACTTTTTCAATCAAGATTCACTGATAGAATCCCCGATTGAACACTATTCTTTCTTCGGGGTAACTGATGAGTGATGCCGTAAAAGAATTTAGACTTTTCATCGCTAAAAGTACAATTTTCGTGACAATCAAAATTTCATGTAATTTTTTTATACGCGAATTGGTTCCTCTAAATTAGGACCTGCCCTAGCTTAATTATATATATATATATAAAAACAGTAGAAAAGAGAAAGTTGAAAAAGATAGAAAAAACGTTCACTGGTTTATTCATTCAAGATGGACAATGGACATGGCTTTGCATTTAATCGCATGGAGTCCCAAGCAAGAAAAAGTTAATTGAGACAAAAGATTACTCTTCTTTATAGCTAAAGGGTATATCAAAACTTGCAAGGTTCTTAATCTACTTTCTTGATCACTGTCTTCTGGCTGAGATCAAGATTCTAAAAATTCAGATCAAATATTGATTCAAAGAAAGAGAAATGCACAGATCATTAACAGTAGTGAGCCCATGAGTTACCCCCAAGAAAGAATAATGCTCATCTTAGATTCTGTCTCTGCCTTTGTGCCGGGCAGCAACTCTATGCCCTCCAACTCTTGGAAAACACATCAATGAGCAAGAGGGATCCCGTGAATCTTGATTGCCAAAACCGCAGAAAGAATCAAGAAAACGAATGGAATCGCCTTCGGCTGCGTTACGGGAGGTTTGGGCTTACTGGTCAAACCCATCACCGTAAATACTGTAGCTGCAGGCGTTGTTTCCATAGTTGGATGATTTGAATGTCTTCAAGGTTGAAGTTGGAGGCAGAGTCGTTGGTGACCATGATGGATCTGCGGGGTGGGACAAGCGTTCGTCTTGAAGAGTTGGGGTTAATTAAGTTGTTGGGCTAGTAATAAATGGTCGTCTGAGGGGAGTGGCAGAGTTGGCGGTGGAGGACGAGAAAGATGAGTTAGTGACAGAGATGGCGGATGAGGAGGTTCTTGATGTGATGGAAAGGAAGGTGGTGATAAAGATGTGATAGAGGAGGAGGAGGAGGTGGTGGTTGTTGTTCTGATAGCAGAAGCGACGAAGTCGGACGTGGTAGATATGGTGGAAGCGGAGGAGGGAGGGAGGGAGGGAGGGGAGGTCATGGTAATGGGATTTATAGAGAGCTGAAGCGTAAAGGGAAATGCGAAGTAATTTGGGAAGGAGTGAGAGTTCTTGCCTGCTTGTATAGTGAGAGGTACCTGACTATAAAGTAAATCGTTCTTGCTTTCTTGCTTGGATCTGATCTTGTAAACTCACCCTATTCGAACAATATTATTATAGTCTCTCTGTGCATGGGACAATATTTTGTTGAATTCGCATGACTACAAATTATGTGGATCGAAACCCACATGCATAATTCATAAGGTTTAATACATCATATATGCATGGCACGGAAAGATGGAAATCGACATATAACAGAGGGTGCATATATATATATATTTACAATAAAAGCATTGTTGTTAACCCATCATCAACAATTATTAGAGGCATCTTTTGGAAAAAATAATTTTCGCAAAGTATAAGAATGTACATTTATTCAAATATTGGAACACGCTGTATTTCTAGTCCAATAAGAAATCTTGTCCACCTAACCCACAAGAAGGTAAGAGGAATATCTAGTAAAAATAATTTGTAATCCCATTTCCTACAAAAGCAGTAGTAAAAATGGATGGAGGTGGTTTGCTTGAATAATGCGGGGGAGAGAGAAACTCAGAAACCAAACATTTGGAGCCCATTAATATTTTGTAAAGGCTGGAAAGGGAGCATTCGTCGTTCTCCCACTACGAAAAAACAGGTCTATAGCGGCAGTCACTAAAAACGCCGCTAAAGGGTGTTTTTCGCGGCGTTTTGCAACAAACCGCCGCTATAGACCCTCTTTAGCCGTGTTTTTTCGCAAACTGCGGCCACAGGGGGGTCTTTAGCGGTGGTCAGTATAGACCCCCCTTTGGCCGCGGTTTGCGAAAAAACGCGGCTAAAGAGGATACCTGTAGTAGCGGTCGTTATAGCAGAGGTATAGTTATAGCAGCGTTTTCCCGAGCAAACGCTGCTAGATATCTCTGCTGACCGCCGCTACATACCTTAAAACCGCGGGTATAGATCCATGTTTTAGCAGCGGTCTTCATGATCGCCGCTATATGGAAAATCTTCGGGGTCTATAGCGGCAGTCGTCCTGACCGCCGCTATAGGGTTTTGTTTTAGCAGTGCTTGCGTCTGCAAGCGCTGCTAAAAAAATCGGGTCTACAGCGCCGCTGTATCTCTTACCTTTAGTAGCGGTTTTGAAACAAACTGCTGCGAAAGGTATACCTATAGCGGCGGTTGTGTTAAAACCGCCGCTATAGGTATAATTGGGAAAAATTTAAAAATTTAAAAATTAGAAAAATAAAAAATTATATGTTATTTAATGTTAATAATTATTTTATTGACTATTTCATTCCTTTTAATACATAATTTTATTTTGTCACGTGTTTAAAAAAATTAGGAGACCTACTTAATAAAATATGGAATTAGAGAGAGTGTTATGAACATTGAAGTTGTTATATGGAATTAGAAATAATGTTATGAAAGTTATATCTATGATTGTTATGGTAATTGTATTTTTATTGACTGAATCTAAGTAGTTTAGACATCTATTATCATATGCTTATAATGAGCATATATATTTGTAATATAATAATATTGAATTATGACATATTATTTAATTTCAAACAAAAAGATATTGTGAGATTAATTAGCTTATACAATTAAATTATAAGTATTATATATTATTACTATGAACTTGTTTTAATTAAAATTATTACACTACTTATAACAAAATATATTAAATAATATGCTATGTATTTAATACTATGTATAAAGATTTTTAAATACTATTATAATTTACTAAAAATATATAACTACAAAATATAAAATTATTATAAAAAAACTACAAATAAAAAAAAACTTTGAAGTGAAACGCTATCGTTCCCCCCACCTCCCCTCCCCCTTTCTTAAAAACTCCCACCGCGCGCCCTAAACCATGAAAATTCCCCTCCCCCGCGTGCCCTAAAACTCGAAATTCAACCCCCCTTCCCCCGCAGTCCCCTGGGCTCCCTCTCCTTACCGTCACTCACCACCCACCAGGCCACCCTCTGGCTCTTCATAGGGACCAATCGGAGGATGCTGTCGTTTCGTAGCATCAAGATCGGCCCATTTCCACCATCGTCGTAATCACCGGTGCGCCCATATTCTATCTTTGTATCTGTTTGCGTATATCCATATATTTGTATATATTTGTTCTTTGTTGTTTTTTGTTTTCGCATGTTTCTTTATAGTTGTTTCTGATGGTGATGTTGGGTAGCGAGATCGGTTATTGTGTTAAGCGAGATGCTGTTAAGCGGTGTGGAGCTGCGGTCAGGATCTCCCCGTAGGCCATCCAACGGTCCCCAGTTTGCCACCTAATAAATGAGGCCAAACCCGGTTTTAATTGAGTAACCCGATATGCAAATGAATCTGGTTAGACCGGGGCCGATTTCGAACATTGTTAGGGATTCTAATTTCATTCCCCATTTGGCAATCGGACCTCTGCTCCCGATTGTCTCTTACTGCTTCTGGCCCCATTTGAAAACCCCGTCCCGATTTGGAACCTCCCGACGGAATCTGCTCCTCCCGATTTGGAGACCAGCTCCCGGTGGAAAGTGCTCCTCCAGATTTGTTGCCTTTGGCTCTCGGCGGAAATCTGCTGTGGTTGGGTTCTTATTTCTTTTTTCCATGCCTTTCGTCTTTAATATTCTCTGTGGTTGGGTTCTTATTTTCGTTGTGTTCTTATGGCTGGTCTTATTTCCGAAGGTTTATCTGTGGTTGGGTTTATTTGTGCTTGATTTTTCTCATTATGTATCTATGGCGGGTCTTTGTGTTTGCCACACAATAGATTCTAGCTTTCTGAGGGTTACCTTTGTCCATATGTGATGGACGATATCTTCAGGATCAGGTAGCAAAATTTCTTCTATTGTCTCTTAGTAGAAATAAAATGGCTTCTAGCATAAGGTTTGCCAATTTCGTCTATTGTCTCTTAGTAGAAATAATTTGTTGTTTCTCAAGTATGGAATTCCTAGACAGAACCTAAACCCCCCTCCAAAAAAAATCTTAGACAGGCACAGACAATTCTCTTGTGAAGGTTTTGAAAACTTATACGCATTATTATGTTAAATGTCTTTCCATTTTAGTGGATTGATGATCTTGGAGGTGTTGACCATGTTCAGGATGTTCAATATTGAAGTTGAGTCTATTACAGGTCCACCATTCTTTGTCTTGGTTGGTCTACAATAAGTAACTCTGTAAGTTTCAACATGTTTTGAGTCTTTGGGGATGGTGCAAGGGAGGGGTATAGGTCCTGGTAAAGCTAGTTACAGTTGTGCTCAAAGTTTTTTTGGTATGTTAGACCTTTTCTGTGCCTGCGTTCACTCCCCCAAGGTGAGTAATGCCTTTTATTTTCTATTCAAAATGAGCTTTTTTGGGGCAATTCTTTCCTAGTTGATCAATTATTTATTGGTTTGGTTCATTCAGTAATGAAATCTCTGTTCCATCAGAAAATTAAAGATTAAAAGGAGGATGCATACCCTAGAGCCCTAAATTTTTTGTTTGTATATATTGGTCACAGAAAAGTAGTAACAAGTCCAACACTGTATGAAAAGTTGAATATAGATGGCAATAGTAGCGAACCACCCTAAACTACAGGGTTATGAGTAATTTGTGTCTCTACAGAATTTCAAAAATTTTGCAGTCGACACCTTTATTTAATATTAATTTCAAGTTTGTTGTGCCGTCAAACACCGCAACCATGTTCGTCAACTTGTTATTTGCTGATCAACCAGATAATACTATTGAAGAATATTTCAAAAGACTCTGTGAAGGTTTTCTAATTCTTAAGATTCAAGAGAAATATTTCATAAACCTTTGCCGAAACAATGACATTTTAGAAAAGGTTTTCCCTTTCCATGTCTTTGGGCTAGGTTTGTTTGTTTCCACTCTGCTTTTGTTTCCTTACAAAATTTGTCTATGAACTTGATTTGCAATTGAAATATGTCTCCTAAATGTTTATCCAGAGTTTGGCTTATGTAAAGTTGTTTGCTTATTAGCCCATCGAGTTCAAACTTGCTATCTCTAGTTTGAAAAAATATTATAGTCTTCTTAACAGTAGCTTTTGTTATTGTTATGCATTAGCAAAATATTCTGTCAAAATTTAGTGCAAGCAAGTTGTAACTTGTTGAGTCAAGTGAGAGTTGAAAAAGAGTCTTTGCTCTTCTATAAGCTCAAAGGCAACGGATATCCTCAAATGAAGTTTGACAAGGGATTCTCACGGTAACTCATATTTTAACCCTTTTTAGACAATCGATGAGGCACAAGTGCATTTGCTTCGAGTTGTTATTATAAGTTACATCTGTGCAGATTACTGTTGGCAAGGCATGAAATTAAATACTTAACCATCAGGCAGATAAATTAAACACCACCACGCAAAAATTCTTCTCACGTGCTAACTTTTTCATGTTGATTACTACTGCAAATTCAACTCCGCTAGTCTATTTTTTGTCTAGTTAGGTTGGACATGCTGAATATAACAGTTCATAATATGTGTTTTGTATAGAATAAAAGTAAATAAAGAAGGTATTGGACAACAATGGAGAGGAAACCTGGATTAATGTATAGATTTCTCAAGCCTGATCTATCTTTCTGTTTTATGTGCAGGAAAATGACCCCGTCAAGCAGTAGTCGAAGGAGTAGATCCAGCCAACATAGGGAAACCTCATCCTCTAGTTCTGCGACTAGATCATCTGTCACAATGGGTTTTGCAACAGCTGATAAGTGAGTTTATATTACCATTTGGAATGATAAATTTTTTGTTTATACCTACAGTTGCTAATAACTTAACCCAATAGTGAAAGCTCAGGCACACGCCCCCAAAGTTATGTGAGGAAACCTGTGTGCTTCTGTGGAATTGAAGCTATCCAAAAAACCGCATATACCCCAGACAATTACAGAAAACAGTTTTATGGATGTAGTACGTTCATCTGGTATTTTATGGTGTTTACAAAAAGGTTATAGGATTTTATTTTTTTTAACTTGATTTGATGGTAGTCTACCTAATTATGGGAAGAAGAGAGCACGACACAATTTGGGATTTTTGGCAAACTAGGGACAACAGAACTAACAATAAAGCAAGCAAAATCTATATTTGTAGACATGCATCTGACTGGTGCATGGACAGAACTGTCTAAAGCAACCAGCTCTAAAATCGTTTCCTGCTCTGATGATAGATGCTCTCATTTGTAGACATGCCAACTCAACAAAATCTTGCGCCATGCACAGAGAGAAGAGATTAAGAGGGAGAGACTATGATTTCCTTGTAAAATGCCAAGAATATGCATCTCCACCAACAGATGAATACATGGGTGCTTAAAGAGAGATGAAGCAGCAGGAAAGGGGAGGAAAAGAATTAAGCTTAGAAGGGATCTCAGTTTAGAATAGTAACAAGTGTGAAAGATCACCCTAGTTTACTTGAAAATTGGATCCAGTTAAAATGGGAGATAACCATCAAGTTCATCGGTAACTTATCTAGGCCAATTAGAGGGATTCAGATTGTGTCCAAAGAGTAAAATCCTATCAAGTCCAAATAAACAAATATTATTATTATTCTTTTTATAAGTCACGTTTCAATACAGAAACCGATAAGGATACAAGCCAAAGATTCAACATAAACAATCACACTGAGTGATGAACACCGGAAGACTATCCAAGGGGATGGGGCCCAAAATGGAAGAAGAAGCTGCCCATTTTGCTGTAAGATGCGCCATCCGATTAGCTTGTCTAGGAATCCACCTCAGTTGCCAAAGAGAATTCTTATTCAGAAAGGCATTAATAGATTCCATCTGCTCAGCAATCTGCCCGGGGGGGAGATGGTGTAGTGTTAACTTCATTGCAGAGAAGTTGGGAATCATTTTGAAAAATTACTTTAAGCCAACCCTTCATAGACGCCTGTTCCATCGCAGTCTTAACTGCTAGTGCTTCACCAAGCAATGAGTCCACAACATTAATTCGTTCCGTATAAATCCAACAGTGGGAACTAGAGTTGTCTCTACAAGACATTGTTGTGTACAACATATGATCCCGCACAGCTACGTCCGTATTGACTTTTATCATCCACGGTCAGGAGGCTTCCAAACTTTTGGATTAAAACTATCCAGTTCAAACCAAGCCAATAAATGATCCAACACACATGCTCTTACAGATTCATAGAGCTTTTGGAGATCAAATACCTCATTGTTGTGCACCACCAATTTCGAGCCTGCCATAATGAATCAAGAATGATAGCTGCATTGATGACGAATTTGATGTGGTCCTTTTGTCGAGGGAGTCTACTGCTAGAATCGATAACAATAAACTTCACAAGGTCCTCTATAAAATTAAAAAGAATCCTGGTGATATCTAGAGACCAAACATATTGTTGCCAGAGAACTCTAGCCGCCATACATTGAGTAAACAGATGCAGTGGAGTGTCCGACCCATGTGGGCATAGTTTGCATAGAGCCCATGTAATCGTGTCTGGAGAATCTAGTTGCATATACATTCCTTTCATCGGTAAGGCATTAGCAGTTATCTTCCACAAGAGTAGCTTAAGTCGATTTTGAATATCAACTTTCCATAGGTTTGACCACGGGCTATTATTTTGTTGCATATGAGGAGGACATCTCTTCATTTGTTCCTTCTCAACTACAGATTTAACTGAAAAGTTCCCTCGAGGTTCAGCAGCCCAAATGATCTAATCATAGCAATCCGGGCGAGGGGTTAGGTGTTTGAGAATCAAAGCAACAGAGACATCATCGAATACAGCTCTGATCTTTGCAGAATCCCATACACCACTTGCATGGTCCACTAAGTTAGACACCACTTGAAGACGTTGGTCATCAGTCCTCCATGTTGGCCTTTATTTGGGTGGGAAGGAAGCCAAGGATCGTGCCGTAGATCAACTTTAAAACCACAGCGCGGTAGAATGCATCTACCTTCATCAACAATCTATCTTGTGCGAGAGATGCCCTTCCATACCCAAGATGAATTACTCCTCACATTCACATCTAGAAAAGTTAAATTGGGAAAATATTTGGCTTTGAGCAGCATGACCCAAATACTCTCTGGTTTAGTGATAATATTCCACCCCAGTTTTGAAATCATAGCTCTGTTCTTGTCATAGGTTTGGCATATTCCAAGACCTCCTTTGTCTTTTGGCAAAAAGATTAGATCCCAAGCCCGAGGTGTAAAGTTTCTGGTTTTATTTGGAGGAAAATCCCACCAAAAATCTTTAAGGATTTGATCAATAGCCACACACCATCCTTTTGGCGTGAGAAAAGTGGACATGCAGTACTGTGGGACAGTTGTAGCAACAACTTTAATTAAGGTCGTGCGACCCGCTTGAGATAGCGTTTTGGCCTCCCACCCATCTACTTTCTTCATAATCTTCGCTTTAACGTCCTCAAAATCCTCCTTTTTGGACTTGCCAATGAATAAGGAGAGCCCCAGATATTTGCTAGAAGTCGCCATGTTCTTCAATCTCAGAATGTTTCTAATTGATGCAATCACCTCGGGATGAGTATTTGGGCTACAATAAATGGTAGATTTAGAGTGGTTCACCAATTGTCCGGATCAGCTTGCATATCTACCCAAAATAGCATGAATTTCCATAGCCTCCCTCCCATTCGCCCGACAAAAGACCAAAAGGTCATCTGCAAACATCAAATGAGAGACCGGGGGGCGTGTCTCACCACTCTAATGCCATGTAGCAGGCCTTGTGATTCGACTTGCTAGAGGAGGCGGGTGAGGACTTCTGCAGCAATAATAAAGAGAAATGGAGACAAAGGATCATCTTGTCTCAATCCTCGTTGTGGCTTGAATAGGCCATAGGGTCTGCCATTGAGCATAATGAAAAACGATACCATAGTGATGCACTGTTCAATCAGACGAATCCAATGAGAGTTAAAGCCAAAACACTTTAACGTATCCAAAATAAATTTCCATTCCAACCTATCGTAGGCTTTTTCCATGTCCAGTTTAATTGCAGCTAGGCCTTTCTGTCCCCTTTTAATTTTCATAGTATGGAGGATTTCTTGGGCAATGATTCAATTCTCTTGGATCATGTGGCCAGCAACAAAAGTAGCCTGAGGAGTGGAAATCAATTTATACATCACTAATTTCAATCTACAAGTTAGAATCTTTGATATAATTTTATAAGAAATATTGCATAAACTAATTGGTCGATACTACCCAACCAAAGTCAGGGATGTCACTTTGGGTATCAATGTAATGAAAGTATGGTTAAGTTGTATTGCCATAGCTCCAGAGATAAAAAAAGTGTGAACCATACTTATTACCTCTGATTTTATGATCTGCCAATAATGCTGATAAAAATGGTTGGTGCTTTTGACTATTGCAAAAATCTCCTGCTTAGTTGGTAAACTACACAGCATGTCTTTCTCATCAGGAGAGATAGTGGGGTGGATGAATTCCTCAATACTGGTAGCTAACTCTGGATCCAAAGTTCTGAAGATATCCTTCAAATGTTGGATGAACGAATCACCAATCTGTTTTCTGCTATATTTCCAACAACCAGAGGAGGTTTGAATAGCATCAATGCAATTTCTCCGGCATCTGATAATTGTTCATATATGGAAGTGTCGTGTATTGAGGTCTTTTGTTGTCAGCCATGAAACTCGAGATTTGTGTTTCCAAAGAATTTCCTCCCACCAGTATTCTTCAAGTAATTGGCATCAAATAGATTTTTCAACAGCAAATTGACCATTAGAGTAGGGTAGTTGTTGTATGAAGTCCAGTAGGTTGCGCAATTCATGGATTTTGGTTTGGATATGGCCAAAGCTTTCTTTGTTCCACTTACGCAAAACAGTTTTGGTGGCTGCTATTTTCTGAATTAGTTTATTAGTTGGAGAACCCGATTGGGGCATATTTCATGCATGGTTAATGACCTGCTCGCAAGAATCATCTCGTGACTAGAATTGTTCAAAATGAAATGGTTTAGGTCCCCCATAAAGCTTTCCCAAAGTATCAAGCACTATAGGGGCATGGTCTGAAGTTTCTTTTGGTAGATGATGAAGATTAGCGTGGGGGAATAGCACAGACCATTCACCATTTGCAACCCCTGTCCAGCCTCTCCCTTATCTGCTTGTAGCCTTTCTGACCATTGCACCATGTGAACGGATTGCCGAAAATCCAATATCTACCAGTCCAAAATTAAGCTTCAGCTAGTATAATCTATCTCTGGAAGAAGTCAAAAATGGCCAACCCCCCTTTTTCTCATCACCATTAGATAGTGCGTTGAAATCCCCTAAGACCAACCACGGTCCAGAGATGTCACGTCCAATGTCTTCCATCATATTCTAGAACTCCCCTTTGCGGTTCCAATCAGTTGGACAATGAATTAAGGTGAACTTCCAAGGCTTGGATGGAGAATCTGATCAAATCACAATGTTAATGAGATGTCAAGTGGTAAACAAAGTATCAAATACTACTCTCATTCGCCATGCAAATATCATACCGCCACTAAGGTTCACTGTCGGAACATCAATAGAGAGAGGAAATCGCAAATTACTCAGAATCATTTTTGCATCCCTTATTTTGGTTTCTGCTAAGCAAAGGTAGTCGGGATTTTTTGTCTTATTATAGCCTGTAGAGTTTGGATTACCGGGGCACAAGGTAGACCCCGACAATTCCAAAAGAGGAGAATCATGGCTAGGACGGGAGCATGTTAAGGCCCACCTCCTCAGCCTCAGCATGATCATCTAACTTCATTCGAACAACCAATCGACCTTTTTTCTGGGAGAGCATCGAATTTGTTTTTACTGTGCGATAGGTGTATTCTCCCTCCAGCTCTTCAGCATCTATTTCACTATCCTGCGTGGGACCAAACACAATGCCATAATTCTCCTCACAAGGTCGTTTTAACTGATGGGGCAGAGGCCTTTCTTCATCGCTAAAAGTCAAGTGTCTTTTGATTACCAAGATAGTACCCAGTCCTGTGGATTCAGTTTCCATAGGGTCACTGTTTGTTGCCTCGATTTGTTTCAGTTTGAGCTCTGTCGCTTTCCAAGTTCGGATGTCTTCTTCATTTTCCAATTCTTGAATCACAACTCCTTTGTTCTTGAAACGGGCCAAAGGGGGCATATTAGAGTCAAATTTCTCGTGTTGATGCCCAATAGGAGAAAGGTTCTGAGGGGCCAAGATGGGCAAGTGCCTGCACTGATACTTGGGATGGAATTCAACTGGATCGAACCAAGAAGGGGGTTCTAGAAAGACAGGGTCCCTTAAAAGGTGTGGGGCAGTTTCTACGGTAGTAATAAGCTTTTTCCAGCTCAACTAAATAATCTATGTGTAGCGCCCAGGTAGTTTGAGAAGCTTCGGAAATCACATCATCTCGTGTCCCCGTAGATGATAGCCCTCCAAAATTAATTGCGGGTGCAGTCTATGGGTGGGGTCCTACCGGCAGTCGGAAATGAATTCAGCGAACGTTGGTGGGAAATCACTTTTTGCCTTATAAAACTACTGCACGCAGCAACTTTCTGCTCAGATAATTTAACTGGGGTGGAAATTCCAGAATTGCCCTGGTTTTCTTCCTCACTGTGCTCAAGTCCAAGTTGCCCTGGTTCTCTGCGAGGAATACGAGAGTCATTACTATGCTCCATGGGACCAGAATACCGCATATGTTCATTGCTTTCAACCCTCATAACTGCATTGAAACCATGTGGCCCCTGCACCGCCACTGCCTCATGATTGCACAAGTTCTGAGAATGACCCAAATGGCCACAATTAAAACATAGATATGTTATTTTCTCGTACTTAAACTGTATCCACATCTTGTCACCTTCAACTCGATCCAAATAAAAGCCTAGAACCAAGGGATGCTGAAGGTTTATCATAACTCTGCAGCGAAGATAAGACGTACCCCACACATGCAACTGTGAACGAAAGTCCACTTCCATAACTTCTCCAATTTTACTAGCTACGAAAACTGTCATACTTCTAGTCATCTTTCCCAAGGGGAGTCCGTGAATCTGAATCCAGATGGGGGCTCTAGAGAAGTCGATTTATTGGAGAGATTTGCCAGCCTCCCAAGTCTTTAGCACCATCATGGAACCTTTAATATTCTAGGGACATTGGTGACGAATCTTGTTTCGGATGTTGGCATTTGGGAATGAGAAAATGAGAGTACTCTGTGTGCCTTCTTCTATTCCCAGGTCTTTAATGAAGCGCCACGATTTTAAAATAGCCTCCCTAACCCCTGATTTGTTTGGAGCTACTAGAATGCGACTAGCTTCAAGATGAGCATCTGCCTCTTCTTTAGCCGGGTCGTGGGGAGGGCAGTTCCAACCCAAAGCTTTTGTTTTGGCTGTAAGTTCTTCGAGCTCTTTTTGATACTATAACATTGATGAAAGGACAGAAAGGATAGAGGGAAAAGAAAAAGAGGACAGAGAGTCTAACAGGTAGAGACGAGGGGGATTGTTGGCAAGGGTAAAAGATAGGAGACAAAAGGGACAGAGGAAAGGAGGACACAAGAGGACGAGAGAGACAGGACAGAGAGAAAAAAGGGAAGAAGCATAGAAGAATCACCAATGGTGACGGAAAAGAGAGAAGACTCTCGGAGAGCTCTACGAAAGAGAGCGGTTAGCATATGCTCTTTTCAATAAACAAATTTTATTAGTAACTGTATTAATAAGTTACATCTATAGCCTAGATCAAGTTAGGCTGCGTTTGCATTCATAATATTCTCTAAAATTTTATCTCTCTCCTAATAAAATACTTCAACATAATCTCTCTCTCTATCATAAAAAAATATAAAAAATTACAAAAAATATAAAAAATTACCTCTCTTCACCACTAAACTCAATACCAACACATATTCTCATACCAAAAATATTACAACACAAACACAAGTTAAGGCATTAAAGGTTCAACCGCTCTATTTTTTCTATTATTTTTTTATTTTTTTATTTTTTTGAATAACTTGACCTAGGCCGTCAATCGAACTCAGGAACTCATTAATGCAATTGTTAAATGTGATCTGTATATTAGACCTATTAGGATTTTACTCATATGATTGAATATGAATCGAATCAGAAGTGTGAGGAAATGGTATACAATGGATTAGGGCTGTCCATGTCCGGTTTCGGTCCGGTTCGGTCCGGCCGGCTAAACCGGACATTTTGTAGAGTATATAGACCGGAGTGGACCGGTCATATGACCGGTTTGGTCCGGTCCGGTCCCCGGTTTCGCCGGTTCGGTCTGGGCCGGTTTGGGTCGATTTTGGTCATGCCATTTTGGGCCGGTTTTAGGTTGGGTCATGCCATTTTGGGCCGGTTTTGGGGTTGGGCCATGCCATTTTGGGCCAATTTCCGGTTTGGGTCGGTTTGGAGAGGTATACTCCGGTCCGATCCCGGGTTTTCATGAGGGTAACCCGGAACAGGACCGGAATACACCGGTTTACCGGTCCGGTCAACCCGATTTCAAAAAAGTCCACCAATTTTGGTCCGGTTTGGCCGGTCCGACCGATATTTTGGACAACCCTACAATGATAATGATCGACTGCAGGGCTAGCCAGGGCGGTACTTGCAATAGCAAGGGCATACCATGTTAGATATCGTGTTAAGAGTAACTATATGTTTCATGTGCTCCTATGAGTGTAAAGAAAGACGCCGACTATCCTGTTTTTTTTTTGTTTTTGCTGAATATAAAAGACGCCGACTATCCTATGCAAGCTATATATGTTTTTTCGATCTATTATAGAGACTTTAAGTAACACGCTAGCGGATAAGCAAGGATCTTGCTTTATTGATCTTCAGGCCTTATTACCATTTCAAAAATAAGGAAAAGGTCCTTGTACACAATTTCTTAACTTACCAGGAATAGGTTTACTATGGGGAGGTTGCACAGACCAGAGCCAAACAAAACTACAACATGGATAGCTGATAGATATTTGTCTCACCCTTCATAAGAGCAGTTACTTTCAAATTGGTGCAAAATTTACATAATTTCAAGCAATAATCTCTACTACAGACCAAAACAAGCTAAATCAGATACTAATTCTTGGTAAACTTAACTTTTCCAGTAGCAAATACATCTGTATCCACAATGCGTAATGTTTACAAAAATGAGATGACAACTATTCACTACATTCAGCATTGGGTAACAAGCTCTTCATGCCCATTACACAGGGTGAATCACGAGCAAGTGATGACAATCTCGAAGCCAGGTGTGGCACCGAAACTCTTTTGCCTGCGACAAGCATTAACAATGATTTCACAATCATGTATAAAGAGTCTGGCACTATGAGGCTTAAAAAAGGCAAAACAAAACAGAATAGGACATGGAAAACTTATATGATTGTCGCTAATTCCATTACAGTTATTGACAACGTCTTTATCAGTTTTCAATATAGTTAGCAAATGGAAGATGTTTGGAAAGTTACTAAGGGAAAATAACGTGAATATTTTCATTTGACGCTGCCTTAGAATCTCTCCAACTCTTCTTTATCTTCTTCACCCTACCTCTTATGCTACCAGCTTTTTTTGCTACGCAAACACTCTCATCTTTGCTTAATCACCTCTGCTCCTTGAATCAATTTCATCTTTAGTGTCCTGGTAATAGTGTAAGACCGATGTCAAGTATGAATCTGTTTCTACAATTTATCCCTGCAGATATTTATTTAAACTATTCAACTCCTTCCCATTCCTCTCCCCCTCCCTCCCTCTTCCTATGGTGTACTATAGCATCAAAAAGCTCCAGCATCCAACCATCAACAAGCTGAAGAACTTCTGTGAAAAGAACCATCATGTATGTATGGTTATGCCAGTTATACACCAACATAGCATAGGGAAAAACCCTCAACGTAGAATGGCATCTATGCAGAAAACAATTACAACAGTTACAATGTCCATTCATAAATCTTGTTAACACTGCATTTTAACTTCCAGACTGACACAATATTGTTATTTTTTTCTAGTCCAGTCCAATTTCAGGTGACATATATTCTGTCGCAGATTAAGCTTCTACACAATGTTTTTTCCCTGTACTTAGAACCCAACAAGGTTTTTTTTAGTAAAACGATACAATGCAAAAGGAGTTATAATTGATTCTTGGATCGAATAGATTCCCATCATTCCTCATTTCCCATAAATACTATTGTATATTAGTAAGAAATTAACTATTTCCATTCCTTTAGATATTGTTAATAGAAGAAAAACCAACCAGTTTGTCAAGGCTAATGATTAGCCTCAGAAGCTTGGGCATTCACATTGAGATTATCATAACCTCCACTTGTCGACATTGGTGGATTGACTTGATATAATGGTTGTGCAACCATAGGTGGGGCACCATTGGATGTAGGTGGTCCTGTACTTCCAGGAACTGTTGTGGCTGCAGTTACAGGAGGCCTTGGAATGGCATTCAATTGACCTGGAAAGGAAGGAGCACCAGGTGGAGCCATCATCAGCGGCATTGTCGGAGCAGACCCATATCCTGACAACCCCAGAAGAAATATAAGTATGTCCTTAATAACAAAGGACAGTGTACACGACTTGCACATGAATCGCCTATCGTGGCATAAAGATCCAAGCACTAAACAAAAATGAGAAAGAAGGCTGTCATCAAAATTCTAGTGCTTGTGAAGATCAGGGGCAAGGATAGAAAGCAGCCCATTATCATTGTTTGAAAGCATACTGGTAGGTTTTAGAAAACATCTATACAGATAATGAGTGAATCAAAACGTTCTTGTCTATCAGACAGCTACACAGGGAAACTTACTGAGAGTTAGAACCCCCCCCCCCCCCGGTAAAGAAAAAAACAGCTGTGCACAATGATATCTACTAGCAGTGGTAATAGCAATAGCAGAAACACGATCACTCTCTGACCTAGAAGAAAGGATAGGAGGCATATCTGAAATCAATACAGCAGTGGCTACACTCAAATGACCAAATGTATGGATCTATGCATCAACAAAAAATGAGGAGCCAATATAGTACCTGGAACTCCAGAAATAGGTCTGGGCAAGACAGGAGGCCTCATCCCTGGGATTAATGGTGAACTCCCAGGTAACTGTGGCATTACAGGTGTAGGTAGAACAGGAAGGCGGGGCCTCTGACCCATTAGATGCTGATTGTAAGCAGCACCAACCTGTTGGAATGCTGCAGCTTGCCCGAGATGTTCCTTTATCCTCTGGTCAATCAAGCTTTGAGTTTGTTGCTCCTCAAATTGCTGATAGTACGTCCGGACATTTGCCTGAATTTTTGTAAATATTTCGCATACAAGTGTCATTAACAGAGAGATACACGGGGAGAGAGAGAGAGAGAGAGAGAGGTAAGTACCTTATGTTTGTAACCTGCATTGTGCTGCTTTCTTACGGATGGCTGCAATATAAAAAGGGAGCTCGTAAGCAATACAAAATCTTCAATTCTCACTTTCAAGGAGCTGCAAGTATAAGCATTGAAATGCACATGGAAAACCAACATAAAAAACATTGAGGGCGAATCAAATCCTTTTTAAAAAAAAAACCTAAAAAAAAGGTTCAGGTGCATAACAAGAGTTGTCCACTTTAATTAACTATCCTCCGCACCATATGTATGCAGTCAAATCCAATGAAAGATACAAATGACATGAATTGATTCAATCTTACCTCTAATCTTCAGCTTTCGCATGAAGTGCAAATAAAAAATTGGAAGCTTTTAGAACAGATAGACATAGCATCAAATGCACCAACTATACTTGCATTTCAAGCAGAACAGCACCAAAGAAACAGCAAAGAAAAAGAGGAAAAGGCACCAAGTGAAACAGAGGGACTTACAGAATCGTGGGTCAAGTAGGTGTCACAGTAATCACAGTAATACCTGGACAATCGAAGCGAGGAAATCATAATGAGTTAAAATACGCAAAAGATCCAACCCAACAAGAGAGTATCAAGTCCGTACCGAGGCATGGCCGTGACAAATCGATTGCAGACTAGCGCGAAACCTAGGTACAAGAGAGGAAGAACAAACACCCTGGAAGAGAGAAGATTCCAGTTCTATTAGTATCTATTGGTTGTTTTATAGGATTTTTTTTTTTTTCTACGATAACTTTTGATATATGATACTGAGGACCGGAGTCGGTCATGTAATCAAACGGCTACAATCACTCTGCTTAAACAACGACATGCGTTTGTAGAACGACATAGGCGCGTTGGTATCCTACCTTTTTTTTTTTACCCTTCTGGAAATGTTTTTTTGTATCTTCGTTTTTTTTAGGGCTGTTCAACCGCCACAGCCACCGGATAAGTTAGTTTTTAAATATTAGCCACCGTTACCACCATCACTAACTGCTAAAATCGGCTCAATGTGGTACCATTTTTTGAGCCTTTTACACACTTTGCCTAATTTTTTTTTCTTTTTTTTAATCCATTGAGCCCATTTTAGGTTATGTTGGTGCAAATTTAGTTGTAATGTCATTGGACACATTTCCAAAATGAAATATGCATAAAAAATTTAAAAGAAATCTAAACTAATAAAATCCAAAATCAATTACATTAGAAAATATATTAAAAGATAGCATGAGAAATCTAAAATAATAAAATCTATAATCCATACAATTAGGGAACATCTTTTTTCTTCTTCTTAAAAGATAAGATGATAATCTAAACCAATAAACTTAGAGAACATGTTAAATTCTTAATCGTATTAGAATAAAAGGACATCATACAATGAACAACATCAGCAACTTGCTAATGCAAAGCCACAGAAAACAACATCTAGAGTGTTCAAGAAGGATCCAAATTAGGCCTCCAGATTAACGATAAACAGTAGATCAACATTTTGTCTTTTCTTTTTAATTCCCCCTTTCTAGGTTTTCCTTTTTTCTATCTGCAAGAGGTTGGGAGAACAATCAAATAAGAAAGCACAGGGCAACCCTGTATGAAACCTTTTGCAAGGAAAAAAATTGTCATAATCTCAAAAAATTGAAACAATGATGGGGGTATGTTTAACACTGATCCTAAACGTTTCTGAATATTCATAGCAAGCTAATAATTAATGACCTCGGAGAAGGAACTCGTTGGTGGAGCTGTAGAAGAAAAAATCGCAAATAATATCAAAGCACTAAAATCAAATCAAACTGTTTCTGCATATTCATAGCAAGAGCTTTGATAAGAAATTAAGAATTACCAGCAGAGAGTAGGAGAAATTTCAGCACTATTTTCTTCCCTTTTCTTTCTCTACTTCTCCAATCCTAAAATCAAATTCAAAACCTTAAAAATCGCAAACAAAGGGGGAAAATTAAGCAATAACATATGTCCCCAATGCTCCAATAGAACAAATTAAGATCAACAAACCAAACACATCAGAGAGAATCACAAATAATTTGAAGACTAAATATCACAAATTTAATTATTCAACACCGATTGATTGTTGAACAACATACCTAAATGGCTCGGTGAAGGAGATGTGGCAGAGGAGGGAAGAAGAGATTAGAGATGTGAGATAAGAAGAGTAGAGTAGTGGTGGTCGGTGAAGGTAGGTGCGGCCGGCATGGGGAGAGTATTGTGCAGGTGGGTGGCTGTCGATTTTAGGAGAGGGAGGGAAGAGCCCGAGAGAGTATAGAGTAGGGCTGTTCAAACCCGGTGGCAGTACCAGTTATGGGATGGGCCAGTTTTTCAAATATTGGCTACCGCCACCACCATCTTAAAGGCAATAACCGACCTTAGCAGTGGCGATTCCCGATTACCGACATTTATATTGAGCAATTTTTTTAAGCATTTTACACATTTGACTTAATGGACGGTCCAAATAATTGTTACAAATGTACAACAATTCTTTACAGCCCAACTCCAACAAAATGAAAAAAAAAATTACAAATAGCAAAAAAAAATCCCAGCAATGTACAAATGCATTACAATTTTGGTGTGAAATATCCATCTTTATAGCAATGTACGAATGCATTAAAAAATCTCAGCAATGTACAAATGAATTCAAAAAACAGCATTGCCAAACAAATTCCAGCAGTCCACAATCCACAAATTCCAGCAGTCCACAAAAAATGTACACATGAATTCAAAAAACAACAATGTCAAACAAATTTTACAGTCCACAAATTCATCAAAAGTACATAAAAAAAATCCAGCGGTCACTCAGGCACAAGTTCAAACTTTAGAGAAGGGCTTTGATGAGAATTACCAGCAGAATAGTAGAAATCTCAGCCCTATTTTCTTCCCTTTTATCTCTCTTCTACTGGAACCCCAAAATTAAATTTCAAACCCTAAAAATCGCAAACAAAGGAACAAAAGTTAAGCAATAATATATGTCCCCAATACTTTCAATAGAACAAATTAAAATCAACAAACCCAATAATTTTTAACATACCTAAATGAATAAGTGAGACTTGAGAGAGAGATGTGACAGAAGAGATGAGATGAGATGAGATTGACGCGTGAAGGAGGGGAGAAGAGGAGAGTGGTAGTGTGGTGGTTCGCGAAGGGAGGCGCGACCAGCATGGGGAGAGCTCGAAGATGGTTGGGCTGTCACTGTGAGTTGGAGAGGGAGGGGAGAGGCGGAGAGAAATTCAGTAATGCGTAACTGTGAGGGTGGGGGGAATTAGGGGAGGTCGACAAAGAAGGGGTTGGAAAACTCTTTCAAAACGGCGTAGTTTCTCATTAAAAACCTAGTTTTACCGGTACTCAGGAGTCGGTAAAACTTCTAAATTTCTGCAAATAAAATCTACTGGAACCATAACCAGTTAGGATGGATGCCGAGAATCCGGTGCTGGTGCCGATGTTGGTGGAACCTGAATAGCCCTAGTCCAGAGAGTGAGACTCAAGACTTGGGAGGAAAGGGGTAAACACTGTTTTACCCCTTGTTTAGAAAAGAAAAATTCAAAATCCACTCATTTTGTCATTTTGATATGAAAATCACTTAAGCTAACTCTGTTACTAGAGATAACAGAGCTCTATCCACTTAAGTAAAATGTCAAGGGAATAACCAATCGATGTTTGCCATGTGTTTAAAATTATTTGTCTACTCCATTTGGTCTCGCATTTTTCATGCCGCATGCCACAACGTATGACAGGTCTCCATGCCAACCACGTCATGCCACACCATTTAATGAGCTTCATTGGATTAGTCGTTGATGCAAGGTTTACCAACTTATTCAATCCCATTTTAAATCGAAAATCTCTAACATTCCCAAAATGACGTGGCGGGTGGGGACATCCCATATAATGTGGCATGAAGCGTGGCAGATGGGAGACCAAATTGGCACATACATAAAGAACTAAAAACGTGGTAGACAGCGATGTAAGAATAATGCTCTAAAAATCATTTGCCTGAATAATAGTTATCTAGATGTCACATGTTTATATTTATTTATTGGGTAATATGATGTGACATAAGATGTTACATAGATATCATTGAGTGACATTGTAGAAAAGCCATGTCAATGATTAATGAATCAAAGGCGGGTTGTATGACTCTTCGTTTCCTTATTCACGTGATATTTTGTTCTAGACCACCGAGGTATATATTGATGTATGATAGGTCTACACTCGATGTGCCTTAATTTTAATAGGATGATGACCTTTGTCATTGAGGTAGTGACCTTAAGCAAATGAGTGGGTGCAATGTAAGAGTACATGCACTGAACGAGATTAAATATGAATACCTTATGTAAGTGATCACTACTGTTGAGAAGATATTTAGTACAATTGGTTTATTATATACTTATACCTGAGAGGTTTATATAGATCTATTTGTTATGTACTTGTACTTTGACCGAGTCATTTGGTGATGATATTTATAGGTAAAAAATTCTATATAATGTTGGGTCTTGTACATAATAAGTGAGTTTGTATAAATGCTCAATATGGAATCCACCAGTCTCTTGATGAGACATTATTTTTCAATATATCTGTATAGGGTTGGACTAAAAAAAGAATATATTGGCCAATGATATTTTGTGACAATATTTTTCGAAATTAATATATATTAAATTTTTATTTGTGAAATTTTTTTGAAAACAATTAATAGTCCAACGAGTTACAGATCGTGAATTGATAATTATATGAGTTAGGGACTTAATTGGTGATATGACTCCGGTCCTATTGACTCATGTAGAATATAGTATGGTGGAAGGATAAATAAACAAAAAATTGTTAGCAAAAAAGATTTCACAAAATCAATCTCAAATTCTCGGGGGTAAATTGTGATATGTTAATGGATATCAAAATTAGTAGAAGCCTAAAATTTGGAATAAAAGAATATAAGGGAGTTAATGGAAAAAAGAGTTTTTCCATGTGATCCTACAACTGAGATATGAGATCCCTAACGATCTCACACTATATCACAGCTAGGGTTCAGAAAATACTATAAGATAGCTTTTTCTAGACAATTGGTCATTATGACTTTAAGAAACCCTGTGATAGTTGTGAGGCGTGGAAAGGAAGGAGACAAAATATTAAGCTTCCTCAAGGTGTGAGATCAACAAGACCCAAAGATTATCGAGAATTGGAGATTCAATCGCAGACAAAGTTTGTTAGATCAAGTAAGTATAATTTTCTACAGGCAAACTTTCAAGCGATTAGTCAATCCCTTGACATTTAGCTTAAGTGGATTGGGCTCCGTTATCTCCAATAACGGAGTTGGCTTAAGTGAGTTTTCGTACCAAAATGACAAACCTAATGGGCTTTGAGTGTTTAAAAAAAAAACAGTGAAGCTTTTGAAATAAGGTTCAAACCTAGTGAGCAACGTGTATTTTTTTCCAAAAAAATAAAATAAAATAAAACCAGGTTTACGGTACCCGCCCGAGCTGGTGTCGGGGTCACTTCAAACTAGTGAAACCACCGGCATTTTCAGATTTAGGTCACCGATATCGTAACCGATATAGATCGGGTGCCAAAAATCTAGTGCCGATAGCGAGAAAATCAAAAAATTCTGATTCCCATGAACAACCCTATTTGTTTTGTATGCGTTTGATAGAACAACATAGCCAAATCACATGTTTAATGGAATGGAGTATGTGACGAGTAATAATTTTAATGATGCAATATTGTCCACATTATAATGCTTATTTTCTCTTATTCCGTTCTACTTGTCTGTGGTGGTCAGGTGTTTAGTGTGTACAAGAAATTACTTATTAAAAACTATTAATTATTCGATTAATAACTTTTATAGACACCAAACAAAAAGAGCTTGCATTTTTAACATGCAATTGTTGGGGAGTTGGTCCTGATTCAAGCTATCGAACGTGACAATCTTCGCTTCCTTAAACTACTAAAACAATCTCCAATATAGGTCTCAACTACTACGTCACATTAGGCTCCAAAACTTTCAAAATCAATCAATTTGTGCCCTAAAAAAATAGTTAGCCATGTGGCACAGTTTTGACGTTTGAATTATTTTTTTTGGAGCACAAATTGATGAACTTTGGTAGTTCTATAGCTCAATATGTCAAAGATGGCCATTAGAACTATTGTTTGAGATTGCTTTGATAGTTTGGAGATGTAAAGTGACTTTTCTCCAAAATTCACAGCCATATCAAAAGTAGGAGAAAATTACCGAAAATACATGATAAAAAGTGTTTAGTACCATATGCTTAAACAACTATTCCCAAAAGCTCAAATTGTAGTCAAATTTCAACAAGTTATATTTGTGTATAGGTTGATCTGTAGCTGATCTCAATACTATCCAAATAAATGAATCATAAAAAAATTAAGTCGCCAATCTTGCTCTTATTGTCCTCAAACATGAGAGGTTTATGATTATTTATTTATTATGCACACACGCTTTGACAATGTCAACAGTTGATAGTCTTTGAAGACTAAATATACTGACAAAGTTGGGTTGTGTGTATAATGATAGAATAGCACGAATGCTTAATAAGAAATCCAAATATATACAAAATAATATATATATATTTATGCACATTGTTTTTAAAACAATTATGGTCCAACTAAATAATGAATCATGATATTTACATGAGTTAGGGATTAGACAGTGATATTAATTAATCTTAATTATTGACTTATGCGGAGTATAGTTCAGTGAAAGGACGTTGTGTGATTAATGTATGTAAAGGGACATGTTTGCAAAATCTCAATATCTCAAGAGTTCTATTGAAATATGTTTATGGATATGATTACAATTTATAAAAGTCTCAAATACAATTATAAAAAATTAATGAGGGTAAAAGTGAAAAAAAATTTCGCTTAATCCTACTACTAAGATTTGAGATACTTAAAGGGATCCGACACCCAATATTACTTTCTTTCAGTTTTATCAACTCCTATATAAAAAGAATGTTGTGAATTAGTTGGAGATCAGAACTTTAGAGAAAATAGTTTTCTCAAAAACCCAAAAGCCAGGAAACAAAAAAAACGACAATAACTTAAAAGGCAACACGCTTTGGTGAGTCTGGTTATTGTACTAAGCACTATTGTGCTGAACAAGCTGAGATTAAAATCTTCAAAATTCAAGGGTCCAGATCGCGCCACATCAATTAAAATGTTTTGAATATTTTAAATGATGTTTTAACCATAGCCGCCGGATCTCTAGCTTTTAATCTCAACCGTCGCTCAGCACAATAGTGCTTAACACAATAACCGAACTCCGTTTGGGTCGCTGAAGATTAACAAATCAAATTTCGAATCAAGGTAGGCGTCGCACTTCAAAATCTCCTGTTGGGATGCTCAGCAAGGCGATCAACTTCTGAATATCCTCAATTACCGGGACCTTCAAAATCAACTCCATTGATTTTCAGTCTAAACTGCAGTTTTACTGTACATAAATCTGGATATAATATGGAAGTGCGAAAACAATAAAACAAGTAAACCTAAAGTTCGTCAACATACTTAAAAGAGTACAAAATGAAATCGATGTGTATTTTCTAATGTACAAGAAGCCTTATACATCAAGGTCGTGAGTGGATTGGTTGCATTGATTTATGCACAAATCACACCCATGGGTTTTCTCTTCCCATTTTATGGATCTTTAAAAGAATAGGGCCTATATGACTGAATGAAATATCAAGCTACCTTGACTGAAAAAGAATGGTTGGACCTATCTCCTTTTGTTATTTTATCTAAAGAATTTCTGGATCTTCTCTATCAATCAATCCATGAATCAGTACTTTGTTGAGTCTGCTGCAAAATATCCTACGCGTTATTCTTTAACTCTTCCGGACTTGCCTTCTTTAACAGTCCCCATACCGCTACCTGCTCCTCTTCGTCAATTAAATTTTGACCTCTATCGTTACAATGGATTAACCTGGTCCTGCTTTGTCAAATTGATATCAAAATCTTTTTCCTTTGTGTCTCCTATAGAGCAACTCTGTCAGATGAGTACGTATTACCGCCACTATTTGTATCAAAAGATGGAGGCACTAGGCATCTGTGATTCCAGTACTCCACACATTGATGATTGGGATCGAGAGCCTCTATCGCCTGACAGCAATATAAAGTAAGAACAAGAATACAGAATTCATATGGTACACTGTATCAGATGCTAAATGGCACAGAAAGATGGAAATCAATAGAGATCAATATCAGCAAGCCTCTGCACATTTTGGACAGACAAATCAATGTGTAATAATATCAGAGGAAGCATAGATTTGCAAATTTGATTAACTCCGAAAGCCAGACATTCATGCTTGCAAGAGTCACTTGCAAACAAGCCTAAATCAAAAGGTGCTTAAAACAGAAATTACGAACCCAAAAATAGGAGGGGGAGGAAAGAATTAAGCTTGGGCTGAAATCTATTCGAGAGGAAAATCAGTACAACACGCATTGTTGTTACTCCATTATTACCAATTTCAGGCATCTTTGGGACAAACAGAATCCTGACAAAGAAGTTTGATAATGTACTTGTTTAAAATATTCCAACACTGTATTTCTAGTCGAACTAACCCGCAAGAAGGCAAGCTTGTGCGGAAAAATATCTAGTAAAAATAATTTGCAAAATAAATCCATTTGTGAAAAATAGAAATGTAATCCAATTTCCTAGAATATTGGTGTCAGGACCAGAGATTATACAGAACCCAAAATAAAAGCAGTTAAGGATAGATGAAGGTGATTTACCTGAATAATGTGCGGAGAGAGAAACCCAAACATTTGAAGCCCATTAATACTTTGCAAAGGCTGCAAAGGGATTTGTCCTCGTTCTCCTAGGCTGCTCTGTCCTACAAGTCTCTGGCGTAGTTGCTGAAGCACCATTTCCCAACACTTATCTGGTGAGACATTAGTGAAAGTCTCACTTGGAAAGTCTTCTAAAGTAACCTGGAATTTCATTTAAGAGTATGAGCTAAAGCATATAATGATAGAAGAGATATAACAGTAAATTAAAACATTAATTGTGTATGTAACAGAGTTTAATCCACTCGTTTATAATTTTGCTGCAGTAAAATGTGACCTAAGTGATTCATAAGTGAATGAAATCTTTAGGACAGAAAAAAATATTATTAACATCTAACCTAAATTTTTGCAGAAAAACATGTCTTCCAAATTTAGATTTGTAATAATCTTAATAGTACATGTTCACCTTTTTTCGAGGGGCTAACTTCCAAAGTTATCAGATTTCCTTCTCAAACTTGATTTCATGGTGATCTACCTAATTATGGGAAGAAGAGACCACAGCACAATTTGGGGTTTTTTTGGCTGAAAGATACAAGGCAACTCAACTATAACAGAATTACTGTAATAGTAGCACAGCCATGCAGCTGAGCGGTGCAAGGACAGAACTGTCTAATAGTCATCTAGGCCCAAAGCAAGCTCTAAAATTGTTTCAAGCAGCTATCTTGAGCTGATGATGGAAGTTCTGATTTATACACACGAACCCAACAAAATCATGCGTCATGCACAGAGAGAGGAGTCTAAGAGGGAGGGACTATGATTTCCTCGTAAAATGCCAACAATATGCATCTCTACAAACAGATGAATACTCCCATGTTGAGTCACAGCTGTAGTAAAACACCCGAAAAAACTTACCTAACATATTGAAAAACAGAATAAAAAGGAGAAAAGATCCACCTTAAACAGTGGCCCAAGAAAGCCAGCATCAAGGACTTCTGATATGTAACTAGAAATTTTTGTCAGAGTGAGCACGCTAAAAAACATAACACGGCTTGTATATCCTGCACAAGTTAACCGAAATTGAGAACAAAGCAACAGAGTCCTCCTTTAAAAATATTAATTTATAATAAAGAAAATAAAGGTTTATTTTACGCTATGAAATATGTGTCTTCGGAATACCTTTAGGAAATATGGCCTGTTTACTGCACCAAAGCCTTCCAAACATGACTGTCCCAATCTTTATAGTCTCTATGCACGGATCCCACTTTTCCATTGGATAGCTACCATTGAATATCTTTACATCTGGGGTATCCGGAGGTTCTCTTTCCAACAAGCTGTATGATTGCACTTTAGAATGTGCACGCAAAGACAAAATATCAACCCCAAACAAATTGTTACCGCTGATTGAACAAGAATGCTGAACATCTCTCGAACACGAAGGGTCATCTTTATTTACAAGGACTGGTGAAACTGATAAATTACAGTCGTTTTCATGTTGCATTATATCTGGTTTTCTCGTAGTATCTGAAATATAAATGATTTCTTGTTTACAATCTGTCATACATGTCTTCTCCTCCTCTGTGCAAGACTTGCTATTAAAGCAATCAGATATAAGTAGCCACCCACTTTCATCTTCATCGCAGATGTTGAGATTCAAATCAATATAGCAATCTTGCCCCACCTTACCTTCAGTGTTTATGAAAGTAGTTTCATCATTTACTACACTATTATTATGACTATCAATGTTCATATGCGATGTGCCTAAACTAAATGATCCATGCTGGGACTCTGACTGGATAACTTCTGAAGAAACACGACTACATGATGGTGGTCCCATGCAAGGGACATTTATGTTCAACTTCTCTCTATTTTCCAAAAGAAAAAAGGACCTCTCCCTTTGACCATGAGAGTTTCTTCCATATGTATCACTTTCAACATCGAGCTTCGATACACTAACAACCTTGTTCGTGGAAACAAATCCCAAATCATCTGATTCCCATACTTTAACTGCATCCACTCGTCCTTCCAATATGTTGACCAGTTTATTTAATTCAGTCATACTGTAGCGCAGAAGAACAAACCTATTGTCTTTTTCACAAGAGCAAAACTGGTTTGCATGTTTAAGACATGAAAATTGATCAGGGGAGCACTTGCAGCTGGCAGCAGATAGGTATAAGTCATAGAAGCAAGTTAAACATTCTCTCTCTTTTTCCACATCAAAGTCCTTTTCCATTTTTTGCAGCTTCAATCCAATTGGAAGACAGTCTAGTCTTTCCTTTTCCATCTGTAACCTTGTCTGTCAATAGTCAATATACACACAAAAAAGGGAAAAAGGGTCAGTTCCCTAAATTGTGCATAAACCTGTGAAGATTTATTTGAAAGGAAAGCGAGAGATAGGAAGGTAATTAGTTTTCTAAATCAAAAAGGAACTTGTGGAAGTCGATCATAGTGGTAATAGTGGAAAGCGAGAGACAGCAGTAATTCACCTTCACTGCATTGGTAAGTACTCCATCAATCCCACAGAGATCTTTCCATCTTAAATTTCTTGGAGTTTCCTTCGCCAGAATGGATAACTCCCCAAGGGCCTGTACAGCTTCCAGAGCAGCGCCAAATAACAATTTATCATGGGAAATTGATGTCTTCCGACGCTGCTCGCTGTAAAGTTCCACAGCGTTCTGGCCATGCACTAACCAATCTATGGGTGCCACATTCACTGCCTCCGCACAGTTGAAGCCACAATTAAATCCAGAGTGGTATGCCCTCGGAAAGGTGAGAACAAATTCGCCAGAATGCTGGACAACTCTATATATGGGTACACCCTCAGATTTTAGAACAGAAGGAGATAGCTGAGTCACCTGTCCCAAGACAAAAATAACAGTTTAAAGCCTGAAACAGTCCTGAAAGTTATATGCAAAGTTGAGGCTGAAACAGTCCTGAAAGTTATATGCAAAGTTGAGGCAAATACGAGTGGAAACCCTCATTGAGATCAGGATAGTTGTGTGATACGGAAATGCTTCAAACTGACTCAAATAATTGTTGAAGGTCAGTCAAATGACAAAAAGTTCCAGAAAAGAAGAGGCAAATAAAGGAATCCAGAGCCAACAAAATAAATTCAATAGGAGTTACTGTTTTTTTTTTTGATAAGTAAGGAAAGTTTTATTGAGATATAAGAGAGAATACAAAACAAAACAAAAGGAAGCGGGACAGTACAAAAGGCTGTACTAACCCAATTACACCAAACATGTTAAAAAACTGATAAAATCACTGAAGTCTACAAAAGGAGAACCCAACACCCCGTTAGCCCACCGAAACAAAGTCTGCAACATATTGCCTTTCAAACAAGCTAAGGACAGCCCCCAATCCTCAAAGCACCTCCTGTTCCTCTCCTTCCATAAGCTCCACCAAAGACATAAAGGTATCATATTCCACACAGCCAACGCCAAAGGATTGTTGAACTTCCTCTTCCAGCACTGTAACACCTCGCCCACCCTTTTTGGCATCACCCACTTATAGTTAACAATGCTAAGGACGTGCACCCACAACTCTCTGGCAACCGAGCAGTGGATAAGGACGTGATCCACAGATTCTCCATCATCTTTGCATAAAAAACAGCAGATAGTCAAGTACATCCCCCTCCGTCTTAGATTGTCAATGGTTAAGACCTTCCCATGGGCCGCTTCCCAAACAAAGAACGAAACTCATACATCGTCTTAACCGAAAAAACCCCATTCTTGGCACCTTGCCAAAGCATTTTATCATCTCCCCTTCTCCTAAGAGCCATAGAGCACAACAATGAGTAGAAAGTTGAAAATTCTTCAATCTCCCAAACATTGGCTGTTCTGGAAAAAAGAATAGACCACACCCCATAACCGGAATCTCCCTCGAAACAATCCGCAATCATTGCATCCTTGCATCTAGCAAGAGCATACAAAAGAGGGAAGGCAAGCTTCAAGGGCCTATCTCCGCACCAAAGATCATGCCAAAACCTAACATTAAGCCCACCACCCACAACGAAACGAATGTTCCCGCAAAAGAGTGGCCACTCATTGCTAATGTGCTTCCACAAACTCACGCCGTAAGACCTGTGGATGTCATTGGTTCTCCAACCGCCCCGGACTCTACCGTACTTACCGCAATAACTTCCCTCCACAAACTATCCCTCTCCGAGGCGAAACGCCATAACCACTTCCCTAATAATGCCTTATTGAACACATGGAGCCTCCTTAAACCCAACCCTCCCCACTTCAATGGAAGACAAACCCTCTCCCATTTTACAAGATGAAACTTATGCTCACCTCCTTCACCCCCCCAAAGGAACGTCCGCTGGATTTTCTCCAATCTATTGGCAACCCCCACAGGAATGGGAAAGAGAGACAAAAAATAGGTTGGGAGACAAGAGAGCGTCGACTTAATCAACGTGAGTCTATCACCCTTCGAAAGATAGCTACGTTTCCAACCTGACAGCCTTCTTTCAGCTTTCTCAATAATGTCATCCCAGATAGACATACTCTTAAAACGCGCTCCCAACGGAAGTCCAAGATAGGTGGTAGGCAGCGATGAAATTCTACAACCCATAATAGCAGCCAGCTCCTGAACATTGCCCCACCACCCCAATAGGGATAACTTCTGTTTTTGAAAGGCTAACTTTCAACCCTAACACCGCCTCAAAGCACAACAATAAGCATCTGAGATGACGAAAATGACTCACCTCCGCCCCGCACAAGATTAAAGTATCATCGGCAAACAGAAGATGAGAAATGGACATTCCACCACCATCCCTACTTCCAACCTCAAAACCCACAATGGAGCCCCTAGCCACCACGATATTCATCATCCTACCAATCCCCTAGAACCACAAAAAAAACCTTCCGGGGAGCCGTTCACCATCACCGAAAATTTAACTGTAGAAATGCAAAACTCGATCCACCTACACCACTTCTCCCCAAAACCACATCTCTTTAGTAGGTACAAAAGGAAATTTCAATTGACATGGTCATAGGCCTTTTGAATATCCAATTTGCACAGCACACCTGGCTCATTGGACCGCAACCGCGAGTCAATACACTCATTAGCGATCAACACTGGATCTAAAATCTGTCTCCCTTTCACAAAGGCATTCTGGGACAACGAAATAATCTTATGCAAGACAAGCTTCAAACGGTTAGCAAGCACCTTAGCCAAAATCTTGTAAACGCTCCCCACTAAGCTAATGGGACGGAAGTCCTTTAGCTTGACGGCTCCCGGTTTCTTCGGAATAAGAACTATGAAGGTGGCATTCATACTTCTAACAAATCTCCCCTCGCTAGCGAACTCGTTGAACATAGAGAGAATGTCTCCCTTAATCACCTCCCAACAGACTTGGAAGAAAGCTAAGGAGAACCCATCAAGGCCCGACGCCTTATCCCCATTTAAACTCCTGACCACCCCCGTAACTTCCGCCTCATCAAATGATTGCTCCAACCATTCCGCTTCAGCCCCTGAAATAGTAGCAAACTCTAAACCCTCCAAAAGAGGTCTCCAAGAAAAAGGCTCCTTATACAAAGAGCAATAGAAGCCAACAATCTCCTCTGAAATTCTGTGGATCCTCCACCAACTCCCCCTCAACCTCCATGCTCGAAATGGTATTGTTTCTTCTATTAGAGTTGGCCATCCTATGGAAGAATTTCGTACACATGTCCCCCTCTCTAAGCCAGAGAGCCCTTGACTTCTGTCTCTAACTGGTCTCCTCAATCTCCATCAGAAGATACAACTCCCTAGACACTGCCAATTTCCGCTCTTTCCCCACCTCATCAAGGCGACCCTGCTCATCCAACCGATCCAGCAAAGATAACTCGCCCATCAGCTCATTTTTACGAAAATTCAGATCCCTAAAGGACTCTTGATTCCACAATTTCAGATCCTTCTTTAGGGCCTTCAACTTAGAATCGAGCACAAAGCTAGGAGATCCCGAGAAAAGATAGGAGTTCCACCACCCCTTCACCTTATCCACAAAACCCACATCTTTAAGCCACATGTTCTCAAACCGAAATGGCACCTTTCCTCCTCCAAATTTGCCACTTTCCAAAAGAATAGGAAAGTGATCAGAAGACAAACGTGGTAGCCGCTTCTGGGTAACCTCGGGAAACAAGGCTTCCCAACAAGGGCTGATGAGAAAGCGGTCAATTCGAGACCAAGATTGGGCATCTCTATTATTAGACCACGTAAATAGCCCACCTGTCATCGACAAGTCCACCAAGGCATTTTCAGAAATAAAATCCGAAAATGCCAACATAGCACTCCCAAAACCACTAGCTCCCAAACGTTCACTGGGAAAACGCGTAACATTAAAGTCTCCCCCAATGCACCACGGAAAATTCCACCAAAAAAGATACCTGACAGCTCCTCCCAAAGCACACTCCTCCTACAATCAATGTTGGGCCCATACACCCCAGAAAACGCCCAATGGACCCCATCCTCCATATTCTTAAAACACACCGAAAGAGAAAAACTGCCCGAACAAAAATCCACCATCTCAAGAATCCTCATGTCCCACAAGATCAGAATCCCACCCGAAGCTCCTTCAGCCGCAAGACTGCACCAACCCACGTGACTCCCCCCTCCCCACAAACTTCTGATGAAAGCTCTAGAAACTAACCCCACCTTGGTCTCCTGAAAGCATACCAAATCAAGCTTCCATCCCCGTAACAAATTCCTCACCCTACTTCGCTTCTGACTATCATTCAGCCCCCTTACATTCCAACTCAAAATTCGGGGCTTCATAAAGGTTTGATTGAGACCCGCCCTCCCTTATGGCACTTCCTAGACTCATACTTCTTCCCATCATAATTGACTGAAGATTTCAACCCTTTCAACTCCCTTAAGAACTTGCCGCCTGATTTGCTAGTAATCGCGAGCCCGCTCCTCTCTCTATCCTTCTCTAGAGTTGCAAACAGTTCCAACAGCTCACATTCGTGACCTTCACAAGAGAGGCCGACCATGTTTCCAAAGGACGAAACCATTTCCAGCACCCAATCCGAAGAGGAGATCTCCAGATGACAAACCTCCTTCCCCTCCATAGGAGGACACACTGCCAACGGTTCAGCCTCAACCCCATCAGCTCCACTATCAACACAGACAATAGCCCCCTCCGCATTTATAGAAACATCTGCCCTCCCACTGTCTCCCTCCACAACAGCCAAATCGCAACTCCCAGAGAAGTCCACCAAAACGTCACTGTCCACAGCGTCAGATGATCCCCCCACCATCACCACCGCAGCCCCTCAGCCTGGGGAGAGCTCACCGACATCATCGGTGCAAGGGGACGAAGATCTGCAAGTTTCGCCGGCGCCGGCAAAACTCCGGCCACGCCATCTACCTCCCCAGACGAGGTCGCCCCCATCACCACAGGCCGAGGGTCAAGTCTCGGCTCCAGAAAAGAATTGTTGAAGTCAGCCGAAGCTCGGCCAGTGTTGACAAGATCTCCCGACACCGGCCGACCACCGGTCGTACACGTCGCCTCCCCAGACGGCGACGACCCCTCCACCCGATGCTGAAGGACCAAGTTCGCCGCCAGATCGGTGAGCTGGGAGTCCATGGAGACCTTCGAAGCTCGCGGGAGCTCGAACCCTTCGAGAACCGGCCCACCCGACCCGTTTACCAGCCCACCCTTCCCCTTCAAACTAGCATCAACTCTCGACCCCGGCCCAAGCCCACTCGCCCCATCAACTCTCGACACCAGAGGCCCAGCCGAACCCCCAACAGACGACACACCAACCCCACTAGGCAACCCAGCCCGCTCCATTGCTCCTGATACAGGACCCAACTCAACATCCACAGAAGGGTGCGGAGAAGAAAACGAATCACGATGGGCTTTCAGTTGAAACCCACAAACGTCACACTTAATCTCTTTCATCGCTGGGCCATCCACCCCCCTTCGGGCCACTAACTCGCCCAAACGCTCGACTTGCCTCCTCAAGCCCACGATTTCAGCCCATAGCTCGTTATTACTGATCAAGGCATCACTACGCGGCAAAAGCTTACTAACCACTGCATCATTACGCGACAGAGAAGCCGCCAACATCCCGCCCCGAGACAAAGCTTTCTCCACATTTAATTGGCTCATATTGGGAATCGCACCAGATGCCACCATTTTTGCATGCGTATCAAAGAACGATACATCTTCCCGCTGCTCAACACAGTTCGCAACCTGACAAGGCATGCCCTCGCCAACAGCCAACACCGAGGTACCAACGACGACCTCGGCGAAGGAAGTATCAGGTCGAATGCCAACACCCCGCTGCGGAACAAACTTGCGCACGAGCGAACCAAAGAAAGCAACTGCTTCCTGGAAAACCTGATTCAGCATCTGCCAGCCATGGGCATTCCTCCCTTCCGGCACCATCACCGCCCCCACCTTCCTACCTCCACCATATTCAACAATCGCAACATACCTGCCTCTTGTATTTGAACATCGTTGAGCCAAGAAACTACACCCGGACTCATTAAACTTAGCTGAAAAATCAGACCCAACTCCAGCCATCATCAGCTTATCAGACATATTCACCACCCAAACCACGCCGAACTTCCCCATCTGAATCGAGTTCATGGACTTCAGGCTCCATTCAGAAAACTTGACCACCCCCCTTGCGGTAAATCTTTTCTATGTGCTTCTGGAGATTCCGGACTCCAGCTTCTCGGCAGTAATTTTCTATTAGAGCAAGAGCTGCATCGGTCACTTCAACCGATTTCGAAATAACTTGTAATCCCCCAAAATCGCAGCTAGAATATCCGAATAGAGACAGAAGCAGCGTGACTGAGAGGGGAGGGGCTGGAGCTTAGACGAAAAGGAGGGGCTGGAGATTTCGAGGAAGAGGGGAGGGGCTGTCGACGGTGAGGGCAGCGACGGAGATAGTCTCGAATAGGGCTGTCGACTGTGAGGGCTGGAGGTACTTTTTTTTTAAGAATACAGGAGTTACTGTTACAGAAAAGTTTTAATTAAGCTCCGCATTAGTTTCCCTACACATAGATTTTAGGGGCTCTTATCCCTACTTTTATTTGTATAGAACATATTGGTTAAACAAAGAGGTGTCTCCACTTACAAAAGGTCTTCACCTTCCTACATTATTTGAAGTATACACTGTGAAGCATCAACTTTATGTGAAACTAGGAAACAAATTGCTATTAACTTTTCATCTACTAGTGCAAAGATATTCTCTTACCAGTTCATTCAGTAAATCAGGCTGTTCCTCGAATAGATCAGGCAAATTCTTTCTCATCGCATTTTCTAAATTGGAAGCGTGGGTTCCAGGTACTCCATACCACACCTTAGGATCACCCCAGTGTAAATAGTTCAGTGAATAGAGGTGATGGTCCTCAACATGCTGTTCCAAATCACAAGAAAGAAGCAAGATTAATTTCGGATGAGAAGAAAAGTAATGCAAAGTAGGACTCAAGTTCACAGGTTGTATGGGCCATTAAATAGAATAATATTGTTCAGATATTTGGCTGAACACAGAAAGGTGCTGTTGTGAACCCTAAACAATCGAAAGTATTTACCAATGTGACAATTGTACATAGATTAAACAAAAATATTGACTTTTTTGCTGGACTTCCTAAAAAACAGGAGATATATGCTTTGTAAGTATACCAATCAGTAGTCACCAATTTAACTTTGAAGAAAGGGACTAACAGCTTCATATAGTTGGATCTACAACACAATAGCTGGTGCTGAACTGGGTTCAGACTTTGAAACAATGCTGAACCTTATATACGGTAAAATATTCTTTCTGCAATAGTCAAAGAACAACTACTTGGTGTTTTTTCACCCAAATTCTAGTGAGAAGGTCACTAAAAAAAAGGTTTAGCACCTTACCAAGACGTAGGGCTTATGAAATGCACAGTATAATCTCTTCACTCTTAACAATTCAAATAGTACAATAAGTATACATGCTAAAGCTTTCAGTGTCCATCAATAGTTTATAGATTCAACTCATTGATTTATGTTTGGCTCTGTTGACCTACCCAACAGAAAGAAGAAAAGCACATCCCAACATAGAGCCATGGCACTAGAACTCCTGAGATATCGCTTCCTTCAAAACATAGTACAGAACTGGGCAGTCGCGGTAAGTTATTGAGATTCCAGCCCGACATTGCATACACATCTGATTCACTTTTGGTATCCATGGAAGATAACTTGGGAAACCCGCTTCCAAATGCGTCTGTTTCCAAGTCAGCTCCATAGTACACCTGCAGCATGGAATCAAACATACAGCTTTTGCACCATTAGACGCACAAATAGGAAATCTAAAAGTCACAAAGTCATAAGAATAAATTCCATACCTCAACCTCATCTGTCGGTTGTTCTACTATCCGCCAGTATTCACCTTCAATATCCTCCACAGAGAGGTTCCTTCTTTTGTTCTGTTCAACTTCGCCAGCGTTGGAGTCCACTTCAGACTCCTTTGTCCCAAAGTAGCACTCTTTGAAAGAATCAGCGTATCTCTCAAAATCTGCAAGTGTGAAGTCGGATCCTGAATGAAATCCGAACTTCTCATCATTCTCAGTAACAAAATTAGCTTCTGAAGCAGAATTTGTACGCCTCCTGCTTGTTCCCATTCTTGAGTGCTTTCTTTGTTTTCGCTTCCGGCCTCTGCTTTTCTTTCTCATGGGTTCCCTATTTTGAAGCAAATCAACTTGCTGAATACGTGTAGAAAACTTAACACGTTCCCATATGTCTTCCTTTTTAAGAGGGCAGGGTGGAATCCATGAAGGAGGAGGAACAATCCGACATATGCCATATGATTCTGCCTTTGGGCATATTTTTGCTATGTAACCCAGTGTATCTTCAAACTCCTAACAAAAGCAGAATCACATGCAGATGAATAAAGTAATTCTATCACCAAAGACAAGACAATGATGGAGTTCTAGCATAAAAAAGAATACCAAAATGACATCAAATCTCTATTTCTAGACAGGAGAGTACCTCAATAGTTGGATAAAATACAGGTGCTTCATCAATGATAGGTCTGCATGCTTCAGCTGGATTCCATCTAGCTGATATCTGCACCATACCAAAGAAAATCTCACTTGTGGAAGCATTGTGGAGCAGCAGGAGAAAGCCAAGGGACATTTAAATAACCCACTGTAAGTGCAAAAGCCACTCTGCTTTAGAAAGCATTTCAGATTAATCATGCTGGAAAAAGGTGATCGGGTCTACAATTTTCAATCTTTGAATAAGGCTAATCAAGATTTGAAGAAAAGTTAAAGTCTTTTAATCCTATCAACCATATTGCTTTAACTAAAGATCTTCCAAAAATGGCTTATTTCCATAAACCAAGGATTTTCTTTCCGATCCCGAGGAACATGACAGCTAATATCTCATTGTACACCAGAACACTACTTCTATGATATATTTTTCTAGCACCAAAGTTACAGTGACTGAGCTAAGAAGCTAATACTGACTCCACGCCTGTGACATTTTTTAGTTCTTCAGGGTCCAACAATTGCCACCACACCAAATGGGCTCAACATTGATAATCTTCTTTACCTTTGGACTTCGAGGACAGCCAGTCACTGCAGTGTCAAGGGTGTTGGCACTCTTTGGGGGATGAGTGGAAGATTGGTCCTGCAAAACCTCTAATATAAGAACGCCAAATACATAGGTAATTAAGTTCAAGAAAACACACTGAGATGGACGACAAATGCAATTGTGTTTTATAGATTCTTATCACCTACTGCTTTAAGTGCACAAGTAAAAGCAGGTAGTGAAATAATTAATCAAAGGAATGATGTCAACAATAAAAAATGGCGGAACCACATAAATGACATGTATAAAAGATGGAAAAGCTGGGCCAGAGTCTGAGTAAAATGTAATTTAAAACTGGTGGTAGTAGTATAAAAGAATCGATTGATCCAAACTCATACGACCAACAGAAAAAAAAAACAGGAATTAAGTTGCAAATTATTCACAGCACCATATGGCAGCCTTCTTGCTGCTTATTCAATCAGGTGCCTTTTTCTGAATGCAGATAAGAACAAAAATCCAATAATATAACTTTTCAACTGTGATGGTTGATACTTGTCTTAGCTTCTCAAGAACTATAATCTAACATCATCTATGACTATAGTTTCACTAAATCATAGACCTGACCATATTAGTTTTCCTAAACATAGCGTCCATCCACTGAAATGAATATACAATTTTCCCTTACCATCTTCCACACATTGTTTGCAGGTGAAAAACGAAGAGTGGGTCCAATCCCAACACATGGGAATTATCAACTGTGCAGGTTTAACAGAATACAATTGCTAAATCCCGAAACTATAAGGAAAAAAAAAAGTATTTCAGAAGAAGCGTGATGTAAGAACTATATTTGACGGGTAACTCTTCTATTAAAACTAGTCACATTTTGAACTAAAAGTTTCTATGCCCTCATCAAATTCCTTTCATAGTATATAAATTGATCTGTAAGAGGAATGCCTATTAAAACCCAGGACAGTTTAGATAATGTCGGAGAAAAACCTTTCATCCTCACCCCTGACCTCCTTGACAGAACTTTCATGGTCATAGAACATACAAACTATGGAAGGAAGTCAGTCTACCACCAGCGATCTATAAACATATTGTGAACTAGTGGATTATTATACTTCTCAAGAGTCAAGACCCACAATTTCACTACTGTATGCAGCTCTCTGAGTAACACACATTGCAGCCAAACACCATATGCTTCTGAAGATGGCACTCGTTGAATTTCATGATGGACCCAGACACGGGTCGTTTTGCAATGTGTTATGGGTCAACTAAGAGAGATTGACAAAAAATGGATAAACGGCTACAATTTCTAACCTCTTTGATACGAGATTCTGCCGCCAATTTGAACTGTTCCATTGGCAACAAATTTGTGAACCCTAATTTACCAACCTATACCTGCAAAATAAACCCTTCTAAATAACGTAACAAATCATTGCAGAGGCACTAATCCGAAACAATTCCAAATATCTATAAGCCTACGAACAAGAAACTACCCACAAAATTTGACCTTTCAGACTGAAAAAAAGGCTATCAAATGAATACCAAACCGGGCTCCAAAGCAGTCCCCAGAAATAGTTCGTTTATCCTTTCTGGATCACAGCGAATTTACCCAAGAGAAATGACACAAGCAAAACAATCTTCATAAAAGCATACAAAGAGGTTTACAATTGGAACCCAGTTTTCCTGTAATTTGGAAAAGACTAAATTCTGCAACCTTAAGGGGGCGGGGGGGGGGGGGGGGGGAATTGGGCCTAATCTTTTTTTCTAATAAAAGAACAAGAATTGACCAAGTAAATAAACCTATTAGGAAAATGAAATAAACTCCTGAAATTATTTCGTGGACCGTTACAGGAATGAAAGCAGGTGAAGCCAAAGTGACAGTTTCCAAAGAGCCAACAATAAATTTTTATTTTTATTTTTAAAAAACAAGAACAATTCAACAATAAATCAGAAAGAAACCTTAGGAACGGCCGAGATTGGAAATTGTGAGACGTGTAAAGTGAACTTAAATCCTCCCTCCCTCTTTCCCCCGTCCTTTTTATATGTTTACTTTGGTGGGTTTTATATATAAAGGTTTGATAGATAAAGGTTTATTCTCATTTGGTGGTTAAAGATAGGCAGAAAACCTGAATACAGGGGGATGAGGCTCCTAAAACGAAGAAGTTGGATCTGAATCAAATAGGGAAGAAAAAAAGAAGAAGAAATTAAGACGGAGATGTGAATTGTGATTTGTGAGGTAAATAAACGTGTGATGGAAGAGAGAGAGAGAGAGAGGCATAGACGTAGACGAGAGTCAACAACGACAACCCAAACAAAAAACACTTGAAACGAGAAAAAGCGCACGCAGAATTTAGCGGAAAGCGGTGAATATGGATCAAACCAACTGCAGGCTTCAACGTAAGCATAACAAAAACTCTGTACTCTCTGGAGTTGTCCGGGCAAAAGCGTGAGTTATCGGACTGACACACATGAATGACACAACTCCCCCACTTTTGTTGTTTTCCTATACGTGTCCCGTCGGTTGTCGGTATTGGAGGATATGTACAACCCAAGTTGTTTGTACGGCACCCTTTCGCTAAAAGAGACAAATATTATATATATATATATATATATATATAAGTGAAATTAATTAATTCTTTATTTTTATTCGCTTATAATCACGTTGCCGATTCATCATCATTCCGTCGACGGACGTACAGAAAGACTGGCTTCAAATTTTTACCCAATAAATATACTTTGGATATTTAAAAAGATTCGCCGCTATTGTTGTGATAATATTCATGAAGTCCCCGAGAACAAGAAAACGTCATCGAGTAGCGTAAAAGTCTCTTCAACGCGTTACGTATCCCTTTTTTTATCCTAGGCCTTTCGTATCCCATTTAAAATTAGGATCCTATGTAATAGGTCCAATTAAGTTGTAATATTAAGATCCTAATAATTTTTAATAAATTGTTTATAAATTTACTATATTAATGAGTTACATAAATAGTCAAGATTAAGTTATAAAAAAATCATATAAGAAAATACTAATGCCTTGGCTGACTCGATTTGACTCTTTAATACTATGACTAAATGTGAACAGTTTATTAAGATCTTACCTTTATTATTGAATCTGAATCCCTTACAATTTTCTACTTGTATTGTATAATATAATTAAAGAGAAACAAATATGACATCATTAACGTCACTAAGGCTCACATTACCTAAAATTTAATACTAGATATTTCATAATCCATTTTGTCTTCATAATAGTGTAAAGTCATAATCCATTTTGTCTTCATATTAGGAACAATTCATTTTTTTCATTTTTAGTTAATTTCGAAGGGGGAAGGGCATATAAAATGTAGAGTTTTAGTTTAGGTTAAAACTAAACTTTTTAAGTTTTTAATTTATAGTAAAAAATATATAAATATTTTTTTATTTATATTAATAAATCTGATTCGGTCCGGATTGTCAAAAGGTATGGACTGAATTTAAATAAACAAGACTGGAACGGACCGCAAATCCGGTCCAATTTTAAGGTCCGGTCCGGTCTGCGGTCCGATTTTGTTTAGCTCTAACATAAAGTGACCCAGGGGCGGAGGGAGGGGCAGCCCCGCAAGATTATGGAAGAAATGCCCCACTCCCCTCTTTGTTCATATAACAATTTTTGACAAAAAAAAAAAAGGCTTGCCCCCCGCCCCCTTTTTTTTGAAAAATTTCCCCTCAAACTGGCTTTTAGTCTAATTTAAATTTAAAACACGTATTTTTACATGGAATATTAATTGACAATGACTTTTAGTTGGACAGATTTTAAAAATATTTTTAATAGGACTAAAAAATTCGAGATTCTACTTAAATCCTCAAAAATCCATAATTTTTCTTAAAACTCTAACGTTTAAATCGTTAAAAAATTTTAAAGTTAAAAATATATTTGTTTTTAAAAATAGAGTATGTGAGTTTTCTAATCTTTTGAGTCTCTTCCAATTCTTTCTTATTGATATCTACTTTCTACTTACTACTATGTCTACTAGCATATTCACAGCATAATTAATATACTATTTGAAGAAATAAAATTATATAAATTACGATCTTAAGTTAATATCATCACGTGCTAGGCATTTTTAAGTAAAAAAAAAATCATTGAGAATATTTTCCAGGATCAAAATTATGTTAAAAGAAAATTTTTTATATTTTATATATAGGAAAGCATATCATAAAAAATTATAATATTATTTTAGCCTCCCAAAAATACATTTCAACTCCACCACCACCCTAAGCTATCACTTTCCTGAATTGCATTTCTAAACTAACATATAATTTTAAAGATACACCCACAGTAAGCTCTAACCATTAAATTCTACACATAGTACTCTTAACGGTAAGGTCTTAGTGTCCTGTGCAAACAGAGGATTTATGGGTAATTTGCAATAATTATAGGTACATATTGCAAATTATCTACTAGGCTTAAGGAAGTAAAGTGTTAATTTTTACTGAAAATTATTATAGTTTTTGTAAAATTTGATCAATAAGCATGACAGACAAAAAGTGAAAATGAAAGTATGGGGTAAAGTCACTTTGAGTCATTAAACTATCAAGAAAATTACAAATAGAGCCTCAAACTATCAATCTTGACACACTGAACCCACAAACTACCAAATTTTATCAAATCGCGCCTTGAACTAAAATTTGACAATCAAAATAGTGCCACGTGGCTCAAATCTGACGATTTTGACCGTCAGATTTTAGTTCAGGGCGCAAATTGATAAAATTTGGTAGTTTGTGGGTTCAATGTGTCAAGATTGATAATTTGGGCCCTATTTGTAATTTGCTTGATAGTTTAAGGGCTCAAAGTGACTTGTCCCTAGAAAGTATTTAATTTTTACTAAATTATGAACTGTCCACTCTAGTCCATCAATTAATTTAGGGCTAATCTTACAATAATAATATATTTTATATACAACTTATACATTATGGTTAAATACACTTTTTAACCTCCAACCATTGGGGTTCTGACACTTTGCAATATCCCAAACTATCAATTTTCGTTACATGCATTTTGCCCCTTAACTATCAACCGTTTATACTTTGCACCCCTACCATTAATTTGGACGGAAATTGTTATTTTGATCTAGTGAAATGATAATTTTACACTCATAATTTTTTTATAATTATATTTTGAATAGGGATACATTTGTTGTTTCAATGAACAAAAATAGTAATTTATTTCCAAATTAACGGTAAGGGTGTAAAATGTAAACCACTGGTAGTTGAAGCGCGAAATGTAACGAAATTGATAGTTTGAATTGCAAAATGTCAGAACTCTAATATATAATCGGGGGCGAAATGTGTATTTTTTCCTATACATTATTTTACACAGCCTTAAAACAAGGTCAAGGAATTTGTATGGTTCTAAAATTGTTTAATAGTGCATTCATAATATTTGTGAGCTTTATTTTGTTCTCATAAATATAATAGATCTTCTTAATAAATATATATGTACAAATAAAAAAATTACTAGTTTTTACTATGAATCTAGCGTCGAATATTAGCACTTGTGGAATCATTTCTAAAATGCTAACCAAATAGTGAGAAATGAAAATTTTTCTGTGAGAGCATATTTTAGTAAAACAAATTTGAGTTTTTGGGACCAATTTTGTTGGGACATCAAAAAATTCATCCTACAAAGTTTTAGGGATGGATTTTCCTTTCAGTCCCAAAAGATGTGGCTAGTTTTTTTTTTTGGATGGAAAATAAACCTATCACAAAAAAGTATATTTTTTGCGATGAAATTTTGTTTGGACAAAAATTCTATCCCAAAAAAATGTTGGTTTTTTTTTTGGGGACAAAAATCTGTCCCAAAGACATATTAACTTTTTGGGACATCTCTCTTCATACAGGCATTATCGTCCGAACGCACAAGTTCTATGGTGTCTGTTAATTTTTACGACGCAACGTTGTTTATCCTAAAAAGTGGAAAATTACGTTTGAATGTAAGAAATAACCGTTTGAATGTACTTCACAACTATTGCCATTAATGTACGTATTGTTAGCACATCCCATTTACTATTACACTCGTTCAAACATACTATTTAACTATTCGGATGGTATATGAACAATCTCGAGCTTCTAGAATTTTTGTGTGCAAGTCTTATGAACGGTATGCACATAAACACCCTTTATAATCCATTACACTTCTTCCATTTGAAAGGTACAATGAAATCATTCAGACGGTCATGGGTGGTTAAGTTGATGAACAAGGAAATGTCATGTCACGCCCCGTATCAGTACTTACCCGTTAGACTCACCTATCATGATGGTATGCACATAAACGGGGATTACAATACCATAGTATTTCTCATACCTATAAGATAATTATGCAACATGGCATGTCATACACATAACAGATATACAATTCACAAAGGTAGATCAATAAAATGCAAGATATAGCAAATTAAATGGGCAACATGACATGTCATAGACATAAAAAAATATACAATTCACAAAGGTAGATCAATAAAATGCAAGATATAGCAAATTAAATGAGCAACATGACATGTCATACACATAATAGATATACAATTCATAAAGGCCGATCAATAAAATGCAAGATATAGCAAATTAAATGTTAAATCTACCCTAAGTCTTCAAATGAAGGATTCTTGGGCATTCTTAGACCCTATTAGTCATATCCCTAAAGTTTGAAGTGTTCTGGGCTTGTTTAGGGTTAATGGGCATAAAGTCCATTTAAGCCGCTAAACAAACTTTGGGATTTGAGCTCGTAATTATACTCACTTAGGACTCAAATTTGGGCTTCCCCACCTATTTTTCATGCTATACACAACCATAAATTTATTTTCTCCGTTTGGACCTTTTTACCCTAACATTTTGTGTGAAATACCGAAACTACCCTTTGAGATATCTGGGGGCATTTTTGACCTTTCCCGAAACTCCAATTTTTGTGAGAATATAAAATTTAGCTACGAGCAATTAATTATCATTGCCATTAGAGACGAATTTCAAGACGGATTGCTTATCCCTCATCCAATTGGTCCTGGACTCTTCACCTTTCATCAGGGTAAATTGTGGAGCACAAGCATCTTATCTTCAATTTAAGGGACGTCTTCTCGATTCATCTTGATTGTTCCCTCAGCTAGATCCCAGGAAGTGCAACTCTATGGCTTACTCTATTGGTCAATGGGCACCTTTTCTATGTTTGTTTGGTTTTGTTAATTCTGCTTGTATTAATTCCCGCACAATTTTTAGTGCGCGATAGGAACTTTTAGTACTTTTTTTATGGTTGGCGGTTGGTTTTCATTAAGGTTTTAAAGAAAAAATCCACTGCCATCAAGATAGTGCTCGTGCGCGCACATCAGATCGTACGCGCGCAGATTAGACAGATATCAAGAACCAGAAGCACGAGTGTTTCCAGAAATTTAACGGAAGGACAACTTTCCTGAAATGGAGCCAACTGATATGTAGAGCATATTGAAAAATTAAGTCTATAGCGAGAAATTTGAGGGAAAGAAAGATTGGAAGGGTTCATTTTAAATCTAAATCCCCCGACTGAAAAGTTTGCTTGCGAAATATTACTTACTAGATTTCTTATGAATAATTTTCAATCTTTGATGATTCTCTAAATCTTGTTTATCTGTCCACAATTGTCCGCCAATTTTCGATCTTCTCTAATCACCAGGTCTTGTCAATTTCACCACTTAAGTGTTGTGGATTTCACAAACAGCCTAAATGTTATGCCTCCTTACCGTCATCATATGATTTCTCTCAAAGTCCTGATGGCTAACTTATGACTGATTATTTCACAGCCTACCCTTTTAAATAAAACTACAGATGTGATATGACGTGAGATCATTAGAGATTTCATACTTCAGCCGTAGGATCACATGAAAAATTCTTTTTCATTCTTTTTTATATATTCTTTGATTCCAAATTTTGGGTTACTAATTGCAATCATGTCCATCAACATATCATAATTGACCTCCGAGAATGTGAGATTGATTTGTGAAATTTTTTTTGCTAACAATTATTTGCTTGTCTATCCTTTCACCATACTATATTTCACATGAGTCGCTAGGACTAGAATATTATCACTGGTTACAATCTCTAGTTCCTATAATTCTTAATTCCTAATTTGTAACCCGTTGGACTTTTATTCTATTTAATATATATGTATCTCGGTCTATTTATGAGTGTGAACTTACTTATACATAAATATGTATCTCGCTCTGGAACAATAGTCAAGTAAATAAGAAACTGAAAAATCATACTCTCCGCCTTTGTTTCATTAATTATATATTAGCATGACTTTTTTATAATGTCATTCAACAATATCTATGTAACATCTTATCTCATAGTATAATATCCAATAAATAAATATAAATATGTGATATCTAAATAAATAATTATCTAGACAATTACTTTTGAGGGCATATTTCTCACACCGAATTTAAGTGAGGGTTCAATAGTATATAAGTCATGGCATTCCTGTCTATTACGATCGACTAGAGGTTTCTTATATGATCTTCAATTATTTTCAGAATTTTTCAGCCATTCTGCTTATTTTGAAGGTTTGGGATCATGCAACTAGACGAAGACTCGAAGTTATATATATTTTGAGCGATCGGACTCCATGCATTGTATGATTGAATAGAAATACATCGTTTCTTTTCTCTGTTTGTGGATTCACGTACGGAAAGCGACAAAGAAGAACACGTTCGCATTTTCTTTCCCTCTTCTGCTGTGTATTGATTACTTACAGCATAAGAAAAGTAGAACAGCGAAATTAATTAGTCAAACATCATTGAGAAACAATACGATTTCAGAAGTCTCTTGTACATGGTTTATTATGTAGGGGAAGGGAGCATTAATCCTTGTACGTATGCTTAATGATCAAAGAAGAGGAGGTAGGTAGAGAGCTGGCAAATTAGCACACAACGCAAATGCTACATGAGATCAGAGCTTGGATATCCATCATATATACTAAGGGAGTACTCCATAATTATTACCAGCGGGATTGGGTTTAATCAGTTTGGTAATAGACTTCACATTGATTATCAAAAGGATAACGAGGCCAATGAAGGAAGCGATGAGAGCCCCACTTCCATGGTCGCAGAAGCTATCGAACTTGTCACAGATCTTGTTCCACCTTGCATGTGAATTACCTTTCTTCCCTAGCTCTGCCATGAACGTTGCTGCCCCATCCCCACCGGATGCTAGAACCACCGTCATCTGCCCAAACCAACATATATATACACTAATTATTAATTACGCGAAAGTTGGCATGCCTCCAGGATTGAATGAAGCTTATACATGTTTACTTTTCTTGTTCACGATGTAAGCACTCTCAAGTCAATTGGGTACTGTAGCAAATATTGGGAGGATTTGTTTACACAGTGGGAAAAAAATATCTTTAATTTCTGAAGGCATAGAAATTAAATATAAATGTATTTAGATCGCATAAAGGGCCTTGGAAATGCTATTTATTTCTTTAAATTAATTCTTAATTGGTTACTTCCTGTCTTTCCACCGATAATCTACATACTTTATCTGTACATATTTGTGTATATTTTTATAGCGCTACGTTTAATTTTGAAACAAAGTTGCTAGATATATATCTTTTTGTGATATAACAAGGCTGTTAGAAGCGTGTAGAAGAAACATTTCGCAGCAAATGTATAAATAAAAGCATCTCCTTCTCTTAATATGATCTTCTTATCATAATTTAGCCCCCTTATTATTTTTTTATAATTATAGCTAGCGTCTGTCTCAAGATAAAAGAAAAGGCAAAAGGAGAAGAGAGAAAAGTAGAAATATATCAAAAAAAGAAAAGGATGATAAAGACTATGAGCTTGATTTATATAATGTTAGTGCTGTCTTGCATAAAGAGAAGCGCTTCCAAAAACTCTGCATATAATATTTGTACGTACCATGTCCAAAATGGCAATGACTGCGAGGCGGAGCCCCTTGTAATCAATCTTGTGCCCATGAATTTCCTCCACTATCATCAACAGGTTATGGAAGCTGGCCATTCCGTTAGCTATCACAAAGAACCTGCAGTATCGACAGAAAGGAACCAAGAGAAAAAAGCACGATACAGACGTAGACAAGTAAATCAGCGTCAGTATATTCCAGCTTACATGTCCATTGTCGTTTTGCAATGGCACATCTTGGCAATCGTAATCCTACTCTACTTTTTACCTGGAAGAGTACTAAAAAATGGTAGAAAAACACTCACACAAAGGCAGGCGTGTGCTGAAACTTGGCAGTGAGAGTAGCTTTTACAGGGTTGTTACCAATGGTGGCGACCACCAAAGTTTTTGTCTCCTTATTGAGTGCCATTACGATAGTTGCCGATGCCGTCGCCATAAATGCAACCAGCCTCAGCAGCAAGAGGACCCAATCCTTTGGTTGTTTCGCTGAAGGCGTAGAGTTGAAATCACCAACTTCTGGTTTTCTTCCATCTTGCGGAGCCATTGAATGTGTGCTTATATGGGCTGAGAGAGAGAGAGAGAGAGAGAGAGAGGTGAGATCAATCCGGGAGAGAGATGGCTTAATATAGATTGTGCAATTGTGGGGGAGATTTATGTATCAACAATATCAAAAAGATTATGAGTCTAACAAGTAAAACTTAGCAACTCTGTGAAATTCCTTGGGTGGTCTAACCATCCAGTGCTGATTTTTGTTTACACTCGTGTTGGTGGTTTGGAAAATTTACAACCCACCCTTGTGGTTAGGAATTTGGTTGTTTGGAAGATGTTGAAAAGTGTTAAGAGGCAAGTTGGTGCACAGCCAATGGCTGTCCCCAGTGAGTCTACTCTCACCTACCAGGATTGTACAATCCCTATGACAACTTTTCTGCATGAAGCCGTACATCTCTCTGATCTCATTCCTTTCTTTCTCTCTCTTTTCCCCTACTAAGTAAAAGTTTTATTCTTTTTATTTTTAATTAGCCGTCAAAGTTTTATTTACATGATATTTGGAAATTAGGGGTCCAAAAAGATGCACAACCACCACTCATGGAGAAGGTTGGGCATAACGCCTAACATAAGTTTGTTGTAAAACGAACTAAATACCCAAAACTGAGGGAAGAGGAACTGGCCCAAAGGGCTTGACAGCCTCCCAAGACACTTGACAGCCAAGTTGGTGTTTGTTTCTCAAGAAAACTATAAAGAAAGACTATAATGGCAAATTCGAGATTGACAGTCTCCAAAGTACTCAACTGTAGTTGGACTTTATTTATACACGGCCCAGCCCTACATTCCTACTTGTAACATGTACCCAATCGGCCCATTATTTTCGGAATGTGGATTAATAGCTGACCCGCAAGATTATTCTTCTGGAAGGCTCTACAGACCCAGCTCCTGGATCTCCTCTGGCTGATCAATTGACTATTTCCTCCCTAGCTCATGTTGATCTTCTCCTTCGCAGAACCAGCTTCCACTTCTATTATTAACCATATTATATTGGCTCACCGATTTGGGTAAATGGGCAGCAAGGGGGAAACCAAATAGGCTTTCTAAATAGAAATTTTGTCCCACATTATTGTATTGCGATGTTGATTCCTATTAATGGAAAACTGAATACTTTACTCGGACAAAAATAATAATATTAACGCTTTACGAGAACATGCTGGAAATCCCTAACCGCCCACCCCTTGTTTTCTTTATTCCCTTATTGCCCATGTATGTTTCTTTTCTCCTTGAGAACTAGTATATAAAAGGGTGACCCCCGCAAGCTTTTTGGTGCGTGCTCTTTTTCTAGTGGACTCACTTTTATTTTTTCATTGTAAATTCTCACAGAAAGGAATCCAGTTACTTTTATTTTAGTCAAATTAATATTTTTTTTATCTTATGATTATATATATATTTTTTAAATGAATCCATTTAGATCTTAAAATTAGGGTAGTAAAAAGAAAAAAAGATAAGAGAAGAGAGAGGAAACTATACTCTATTGATTCAATTTGTGTGTATTTGTAATATATCTCAAGACCCTTTTATATAGGCATAGGGTCATAATAAGATATATAAAATGCAAAAAAGTAAATAAATAGAACAATGACTATTTATTATAAGATTCATATAACAATTTTATAAATTTTCTTGATTACTATTTAACAATGTCGTCTAATTCTACTAAATAGTAATTTTCCTTATTTTTTGTTACATGCGATTCCTAGCCTATCTTATTTTTTGTTACTACGCTCACTCATTAGCCTATCTTATGGTACAACATACGAATGCCTATCATATGATTATTTCATGAAAACAAACTCTTTTATTCATAGAACAAACGTTACAAATGGTATTGAGGACAGGGTTCCAACACTTTTGATCTCCAAACTCCGAAGTAGGTTTGTTTAGCTCTGAGATACCGAAGGGTTAGATGAATGTAGTTAAACAGTTGGCCAAAACATGCCTCCAACTGAAATTCTGAAACGTCAATATTGCCATTGCTAATCATTCTTCAAAGAGAAAATCCAACACTAGGAAATAAAATTTACCGGTTGACATTCTAAGATTTGAATAAAAAAGATAGAAAGACAAAAACCATCTTTTTCCTCTCTAAAACAACAAACGACAAGATTGCGTGCCTTGAAGTTGAATTACTCAGAGCCATACACTGTCACTACCCTTGCTTCTCAAATTAGAGTCACCTATGGCAAACACAAAATTGTGGCAAAAGCTTCGAAACAGGTTTTAGCACCAACTACTGACAATATCCATTGACGAATCCTATAAGCTTTCAGTGTTAGAACTTACCAATGTCAAGGAATATAGGTACATATACGGTCATAGCATTAAATAGTTCAATTAAAGCTATTTCATCAAACAACACAAAACATTAATGCTTTGACGTCACCCCATTACAAGTCTCTGAAAGATTATAATAAGATCGAGAACTTCTCAATGCCGCGAAAAATGGCATGTTTATGCATCATTTGGCATTAAAGAAGATATATGTACCTCAATTCACTCACCTAAATGTGACAAAGAATGTTCAACACGTGACTACAAATACAAAGCCCTTTCCATTCCGCCTACCTTCTTATCACACGTAGAAATTCTCGGCAGCCTTATATTGGAAGTAGTTTCTTTAATTAATGTCAATCACGGCAATCCCCACATATACACACAATTTCCAGGTCCATCTTCCAGAGATGCTTAATATGGATTTGATCTTCTTACAAATTTAAACTAACAGCAGTAGCTCTCTGTATCGCATTGGATTACTTCTTGTCTGTCGTGACCCCAACAACAACATTGCTCACCTGTGTCATTCAGCATCTTATCACCAGTTTACTTATTTTGCTCACAAAAGTCATGGGGGGAAAAGACTGGTTTTTATTTTGGCTGGAGACGTTGGGAATTGGAGAGGGAGGGAGGGAGGGAGGGAGGGGGGGGGGAGTAGAGAGGGAGAAAGCAAGCTTATTTATAACAAAAACAGGGCATAGTGCTTACCAATTTGCCACTTTCATCAACTGTCATAGGATTCTCGACAACAACAGTTTGGCTCTGAGAAGAAGGTATTGCCTGCAGGAAATGCAAGAAAGTGTAACAAAGATTTACTAAGCACCATATATGTTATTACCATCAATGTTGTCTCATGTCAGGGGGGGGGGGAATGACTACCTCAAAAGCTTAATAATGGTTAGCATGGTCAAACAAAAAACAGAGAGGGAGACAGAGATAGAGCTTACTGTTGAAGTAGTTGCTCCAGAGTTGGCCGTCCCGTTAGGTCTGTGCACAGGAATTGGAACCCTCGTGTTTCCCATCTGCAAGATGTATAATAACGCATTAGAGATAAATGAGAAAACTAGCATTCACCATGAACTGAAAGGAACACGCAACATCTGAGACGCAATACTAATAAAAAAAGTAAACTAACACTTCACCACTATAACAACCACTCTATTTTATTGTGCCCTCCCAACTACCATTTTTGGCAATCCACCCTCTTAAATTAGCACTTTTTGCAGTTTGCCGTCTATGTTAAGATCTAATTGTTAAAAAGAAAAGAAAAAAGGACACCGTGACATTCTAAACAGCTAGATTTATACCAAGAAGGCACATTGTAAAGGAAAAAAAAAGTAGTTGAAGGTAGTCAGTCGTCAAGTGTCAGTTTGGGGAAAATTCCAACTGAGATGGTAGTTTGAGAGATTGAGTATAATCTTTCACACTAGAGGTTAAAATGGTGCAAATAATTGTTCCCTCATACTATGCAGAACACGATGTATCATCCCAGAATGGCAGATACTGAATCAGCAAAATGCCAGTCTTAGCATTTGAGTCGACTCGTAATAACAAATCACAGCTTGTCCATCAATGTGTCTATACTTGTAGAAAACATTAAGAATATAGGTAATCACACTTATCCTCGTTGAACTACTCCGTATTTCCCAATGTCAACCCTAGATTATCAATTCCATCCCTTGGCCCCACAAATTTTTACGCCCCATCTACAATGCACCCCTTAGGGCCTGAAATGTTGAAATTACTGACTTAAAACTGAAATGCCCACTTAATAAATTATTCTTTTATCTTTTTTCAAGTAAAAGCATTTTGTACATTTTAGACTCTAGAGAGAAACACAGCCAAAGAGTGATAGCGCAGGAGAATACGCCATGAAATTGGTAGTTTGAAGCCAAAATTACACAAGGGGTGGCAGTTTAAGAGGAAAACTATATCTATTTGAAACAAAGTATAACAAGGTAAGTAGTGGGGGTAGGAAGCTCACTATGATATAGCAAAGAACCTCCATAGAACCAAACTGACACATATTTTATAAATTTTGACAGCATATAAGAAGTAAATCCTGGTAGCTGAAGTAAGAAGTAAAATCAAATATTGGATAACTATTTCTTTCATATAAATAAGATACTTTAGTTTATACTTACACCAACATTAGTAACATAATGACAGACTGCACATTTAACAGATGGAGCTCCATATGGGTACATGAGTGTCGTTCGGCAGTTTGCGCAATTGACATGGGCAACCTGGCCTGGTACTTTTTTCAGGAAGTAGTAGTCACAAAAGGCAAAACAGGAAAAATCAGTGAATGAGCTGAAAACAACGTTATAAATAATTACAAGAGGAAACAATAACCATTAATGCATGCAGTCTGATGAAGCTAATGATACAAGAAGAATGTGAAAAAAAAAACTAATGAAACAGAGAAAATTTACAAATGCTCTGTGAAGCAAATGGAAAAGTGCCCCACACTTTTGTTTGGTGGCAGATAAAAGGGAATAGTTTTAAAAACTGTCTGAAGAGTTCACTGTTGGAGAGAAGAAATGGCAGTGAGGATGCCTTCCACAGAAAAAAAAGACTGTAATTGATCGCCACTGTTATCTGGCACGTACCAGTAATCCCTAACCCTCACAAGAAAACTAATGGGGACATTTAAATTAATTGTTTTACATTATATGGTTGTGATTATATTTTGATAGATTAGTAGTTATTATGTTTTATTAGGCTTTAGACCATGGGCTTTTAGGGTTTGCTTAAGACCTTTTGTTCTCGCCTACTTGGCCCCTTCCACGGCTCCTTCGTCATTGTGTTCACTAGTGATATGAGATCTCCACTGATACGAGTCTATGAGCGTGCGAAGAAGAAGACTGCACAATCACTTAGTTTGTGGTTGGGTACTTGAGAATGACGATTTCATCATGTTTTGTTTTACTCGACGGAGTCGAGTTTCTTCCACCTGGGGAGAGTTAATGGGGACATTTAAATTAATTGTTTTACATTATTTGGTTGTGATTTATATTTTGATAGATTAGTAGTTATTATGTTTTATTAGGCTTTGGCAAATGGGCTTTTAGGGTTTCCTTAGGACCTTTTATTCTCTATTTAAGGTTTGTGAGAACCTTAAATTATTCAGACTGAGATTATAAAGTTTATTGGCGGCTGCCTTTTTTACAATTAAATGTGTTTCCCCCTCTCCTTGGCTTTATTCCTCTCTTCTTCTCTATTATTTCTTGATTTCTCTATCTGATTCCTATTTCTCCACTATATTCCACACCAAAAACCTATGGATTTGACTAACAAAACTAGACAGACACTAGCTTGGACACCAAATTTAGACACTTAAAACTCTATTCCAAAACTTGCCCCAAGAGACGAGCAACAGGGCATAACTTCAGCCCATTCAGCAAATTTTGGAAGTACGACATCTGCTAAGAACATCACAGAAAAGCCCTACGTAAAATACAACTTCCAGCAAAGAAATTCACAAGGAGACTAGTGGCAGCCTTTTATAACGTTATAGAAGGGGTTAAAAAGCTATTTCCAAGGCCCACCTTTAATTCCACATGTTAGATGATGCAAAACCTACTTGGGAGCAATTTAGTTTGAATCCAATTGACTCTTAATTATAAATTACATTAAGCTAGCTTGCTGGTAGTTATATTATGTGTTTTTCCTTCATGAGAAGTTGCATTAGAGAATAGTTACTTCAAAGCGGGCCAGCATGTGGATAGCAGTATATATGCAGATATTTGATAAACTTGAGACTTGAATTCAAGTTATGAAAGACCTCACCAAGCACTAGCTTAAGTCATAGTTGGTCAAGTTGTGAAAAACCCTCAACAAGCACTAGGCCTGAGTCATAGATGCTTTCTGGATAGTGTTGATGCGATTCAAATGCCTAAGGAGGCGTAGGAGTGATTCCCAGGTTTACTAATTCTCTTCCTCTTCTTCTTTTTTCCGCTCTCTTGCTACTTCTCTGTGCTTTAAATTTCCTAACCACGTATAAGAACACTGCTCTCCAAACAACATCCATTAAGCCTACCATTTTCCCCTTCCAATCTATCAAAACCTAACTTCCACATAGAAAACTGGGAAAAAAATACTGTCACGGGCATTGTTCACTGCCAAAGAAGAGCCTGCCGAATTTTGCTTCATTCAGTTTATTGTGACCCCAACCCCTAAACGTTTTCATTGCATCTCTCTAAAACCCATACCTTAGCCGTTTTACCAACCTTAAGCTACCAATAAATTAGTCCTAATCATCATGAAAGATTCTCTTTACTGCACTTCTAAATCATATCAGCTTTTGTCTCATATCAAAGTGAAAAGAATCAAGTGAGAAAACCATGAAGCTAAAATCAGACCACCATCAATGCCCCCAAAAGGCAGCCTCTTCCTACATATTTATCTTCTATTCTAAGATTCATGCAAAGTTATCAGATATGAAATATGGTAGAATGAATTTATTGCTGAATTTGATTACTGATGCACACTGAAGCAGATGATTGCATGCACACAATGATCAGAAAAAACATTCTCATTTGTTCCAAACTACTGATAGAAGTACCCATAGTCATTGCACGGGGCATAATTAGTGTTCATCGCGAAACAGCAGGAAAATAAGATGGGGAATCCTTATACTGCAGAGCACACGAATCAAGCATTAAAATGGTACCTGTCGCAAGGTTCACCGTATGGCAACAGGAGCATCTCACACTTGTTGCCCCACGTGTATACATTAGTAATGTCCTGCAACCTCCACATATAAGTTGAGACATTTCTGTCCCTGCAAGAATAATATACAAACTCAGTAGTTGAATCCCAAAAACTCTACCACCATAAATGTATATCATTACATATCTGATACAGCCGACTATTTTTCTGGTCCAGCACTATTTTGCATATTGTAGTATCTACTCTCACATAAATGCCAATTTGCTAATGCTGTGCACATGTCCACACGCTACTTACTAATGTCCTCCACAAAACTACCATATCAGCTGCCTTTGCTTGTCATAGCATATTCTAGGACACAACAATTGTTGATATAATAAGTTAAGAAACTTGTTCAGGCTCTTGCTATTCACGAATATGTGCTCGCTCATTGGCGAATGCAAACTGCCAGAAAGAGAGCAACGATTCTTTTCTGCAGGCCAAACTCCACAAAAGTAATGCTGTATATGCAACTATGACATGAAATTAGAATCTGGATGACAGCACCCGTTAGGCCATCTCTAGGTAGTCATCGGCTAAAGGTGTTTTCACAACTATGACTAACAAGTTTATGTCAAAACACTATTGTGGAATTTCATCTTCAAGTATCAAAACTAATTGAATTTGATACTGTTATCAACAACTAAGAAAGAAAATTAATTAGTGTTATTTGGATGACTCGACTTATCTTTCCTTGTCCCCTGTGAAAAAACAATTCCGTGCTACAAATTAAGAGAAACAAAAGGCAGGGGCGGACATTAGTGGCTCAGATCTCTGAGAAATCTCAATAATACAGATGCTACACTACCCAGGAGGAGTGACGAGAGGAGCAAAAGTGGATTGGTCTCATCACAGATTAGATATGAATATTAAATTTGTGATAATATAGGATGAATGCATTTTCAAGCATGTCATAGCAATTTTTCCAGGTGTTCGAGGCTTCTATCATTGTCTTGGAAGGTTAGTAAGGAGTGAGGCATGCTTCTATCATTGTCTGTTGGTGGATGATCAAGTACCTGAGCATTCTTTTGCTCCTTTATTCCTATTTCGTAAAAGTGAACTGGGAATTATTTACTTTAAAATTTGCCACTGAACTTCTATACTGGTGAAATTGGGACCTTATGGAACTAGATCTCACACGAGTATTTCTTGACAATTGCAACTTATCTAAAATCTGTCTGCCCATTTTATAAAGATCCATTTCATGCAATGTTAGGGCATTTTTAAGAGCGATCACCTCACCACTTATTTGTGCTGTGAAACTGATCGCTTGTAGAATCTTATAACCCCTTAATCGCAATTAAATTTCTTGGTTGGAGATTATGCAAGTATCAATAAAAAGTTTGAAAAAGTCCGAAACAGAATGATCTTTTTACTGTTTCATACTTTGTACTATAGGTAGCACCATATTTGGCAAGAATCATGTGCTTTAAAAAGGAAAATAAAGTTAATATAGGGCATTGGAGAAGAACATCCATTTCGAGAAACCAGAAATGTACTTAGGATTTCCCAAAAGAGAAAGGAAGACATTCAAATTGGACGGGGGAGTACATAACTTAAGAGACTGAAGCATAGTCTAGTTGCATCAAACATTTTCTTTCAAATATTAAGTACTTTGAAGTTTCAGGTAAAATAATTCCAATAATAGCACAGAGACGATACCATTCCTTGAAATGGAAGCATATTCCACAAATCATTCAAGGTTAATTATGGCTACACATGACAAGGTGATTATAGGAGTAGAGGAAGCAGCACTCACCCAAGTCAAAAACAAAATTGAAGTGTTACATTGGTATACATCCACAATATTCCCCCCCCCCCACCCAACACAACCCAAAACTGAATTTTTAGTTGTGAATCTCATATACTTTGAACATAAGCAACGCAACTGAAAACTGAGTCTTACAAATCAAGCTTTCACATTGTTAATACGAAGTCAGAAAAGAATTCATGTCAAGGAAAATGCTTCGAATTTGCAAAAGTGATAAAGAAAATACCAGGAGGAGGTACTGAAGTTATTGTGTTGCATAATGCACAACAAACATTAGTGGCTCCTCCAGGATAAAGAAGAATGCTCCTACACCCACTACACACAAGCTGGCTCTGCATAGCTGCAATGTCAAACAAATCCACATAACGCAACTATGTTGCGGTTTTATGATGATCATTACTGAAATTCAGTCTTTCATAAGCAAGTGTTGAAAATGACTTTGCACCAAGAACGACAAGAAGAAAACAACAAAACATATCCTTAAAGAAAGCATAAGTACCAAAACCAATTAAATTTTGTTGATGTACCTCTGCAGCTCAACTTATATTACAGAAGGATGAGATAGGACCCATCTTTCTGAAAGGATGCCCAAGTATTAACACACACACACAAAACATATATCAGAGTTCAGGAAAAAAGAAAGGTTGATAAATCTTTAGTAAGCAGATAGTGCACAAGGAAGGCCCCACCCAAAAAGGGGTCAATCCCCGTGAAGGGTTGTTTGTGTCTGTGTATTGGGGGGGGGGGGGGCTACGGTGTTTCTCTGATTAAAAGCATTCACATAGACCAAAACGTACAGAATAAAGGAAAAGGTGAAATGAAACCATAAATCCATTAATAACCAAGAGATAAACAATCTGAAAAGCACTATTTGCAGTCTGTGAGTGGAATCTCAAAACCTTCAATACCCACTGGAAATCAACAATATTCAACACAACTGAACCACCCTCCCAAAAGCACTTCCTTACCTTCCTCTCTACCCTGACTTTCTGGCTCCATGAATGCTTGGAACCACCCTCCTAAAATCCCTTCCTTACCATCCCCTCTAGTATGCCTTTCTTGCTCCATAAATGCGTAATACAATTAAACATAACATAGGCCACACCAAGCAAGGCAAAAACCACATACTGTAGTTCCTGAGCTTACTTAAGCAAGATTTAGGTCCAAAGACAAGGATATAACGAAAATCCTACGCTAATAATTGACACAAGGGCTTCTAGGAATAGAACCAATGTACTGCCCAATTATGCATAATCAATTGCACCTTTCTATAAAGATGTATCCCGCTAGAATGAACACAACATTGATGAGATCCACTACACCTCGGTAAGTCAACACACTTAAAATGCCATACAAAAAAGAGTCCTAACCTGTCCTAACCTGATGCGGCAAAGAGGTCAATTCTATTGATATATTTGAATGCAGTTAAAAGAAATTCCACCAAGGACACAGGAATCATCAGCATGCAATCTGGTGAAGGTTGAATGACAAATGGCAACCAACCAAATATTGGAAATGCTACAAGGTTCTTGTCATAAATTGTTTTTTTTTATAAGTAAGAAGTATTATTAATGAAAAAGAGAAACATCAGTACAAAGATTGTACTGGAAATTACAACAAAAACAAAGAAACTAAGGAAATCTTGAAAATCAAGAAAAGGGCCCCCCAACAGCGCATTAGCCCAAAGAAACAAAGTAAGCAACAAACCACCCTGCAAACGCTCAATAGACAACGAAGAACCCTCAAAACACCGCCTATTACTCTGCTTCCAAAGGCTCCACCATATGCAAGGAGGAATCATCCTCCAAATAACCTTAGCGAAAGGATCCTTAAGCTTTCTCCCCCAACAGATCAAAACGTCCTCCACCCGCTCCGGCATGACCTAGTGAAGATTTAGCAAGTAAAAAATATGCTGCCACAGACCTCTCGCTGTCGGGCAATGGAGTAAGACATTGTTAATCGACTCGCCAGCCCTCTTACATAAGTAACACAAATCAAGCACATAAAGCCCACGACGCCTCAAGTTATCAGAAGTCAAAATCCTACCATGCGTAGCCTCCCAAACAAAGAAGGAGACTCTTGAGGGGACTTTAGAATTCCAGATCCGACGCCAAGGGAAGGACACAACTCTACCACCATCAAGCAAAGCATAGAAGGACTTTACCGAAAAACTGCCATCCTTGCTACCCACCCAACACAACTTGTGCTCAACACCTCGATACAACACTAACGCATAAAGAGTGGAAAAAAAAGACGAAAATTCTTCCAACTCCCAATCGTTTGCATGTCGTAAGAACTGAACATTCCAAACAACCGTGCTAACAAACCCACAACCATTTCTCCCATGGAGTTTTTATGAGCGAAACAGATTCATTCGGCTAGAGCTAATTGGCTAGAACAAGGTGATGTTCACATTAGGAGATGGAAACTAAACACAAAGATAGTTAGGTTGTTATCTGGAATCTCCCAATACCACATGGAATAATAAAGAAGAAAAAAAATGAGAAATGCATAATATCAGATTGGATTCTTACTAGGTAGAATCGAGACTTACCTTTTGGAGTCAACACACAATTATTGTTAGCATTATGACATTACAAATGGTATCAGAGCAAACCTAGCAATGAACATGTGGGATTGACAAGCCCTTTCAGATTTAAAGCACAGATCTAGTTAGTTTCCTAGGGGGTCACATTCTCAATGGGCACAAATTGAGTGTTAGGCTAACGAGTTTCATCTAATTTTTTTGCCATTCGAAGACAAAAAACACTTTGAACCTCCCAAAAAATTTTAAACCCATCATTTGTCTTGACTTCAATTAGAGGAAATATATATAAAAAAACAAAACTGCTAGCACTATATGCAAGAAACTCACATCTCATAAAATATTTCTTCACAAACATATTTTTAGTGGATCCCATCACTTCCAAAATCATATTCAACATTAACTATTTCCAAACATCATCTCTACAGGTTCCACTACCTTTCGCAAACACCCAAAAAATAATCTAGAACATATTTTACTAAAGTATCTCCATTCCTACTCATTACTCCTCACAACTCTCCTTTCATTCTGTCTTTTGATCTATTTCTTCTATCTTCCTCTCTGTCTGATCTACATTAGTTCCAGCAGTCCTTTTGGAGTATAGAACTGTCTTTTTATGTCCTCCACCTAAGTTTAGACTGTACCATTCTATGAGCAATTTCTGAAGTACCTTATGGATATTGATTGGAAGTTGGAACAGAGTTATGTTTCAGAAACTCACGATGGCCAAACTGAAGCTTCAACAGCAGTGTTCAAAATGTATGACAATATGATGCAGGGAAAAATACTTGAAAAATGGCATTTAGTGTTAACACATGCTGTATTTACACTCAACAGCTCTCAAAATCGAACTAATAGATGCAGTCCATCAGAGGTGGTTCGTTTGGACCTGCGTCCACTCCAAAACCAAGTCAAGGGGACAAGAGTGCAAAGGAGATAGCTGACAAAATCAAGCCCATCCATGAGGAAGATAGACCACAGATTGAAGATAGCAATTTGAAGTAGAAACAGTAGCTGATCAACGCCATAGGAAGGCTTTCTTTGATGTGAGAGGCAAGGGTTTGGGAGTGTCTAAGGAAGGAAAGGAGAGCAATGATTAGGCTTACCAGCTGAAACTTCAAAATCATCTCAAGACCACATATTTATTCAATGTTAATTGCTGCATTCCACACAACTTTGGGAGCTATTTATGACACAGCTTGAGGTCGAGCCTTGCAACCAGGGGAGACGGATCCACCCAGCTAGTTATGGTTCAAAGTTTCAGATTTAAGAAAGGTGTTTCAAATATTTTTGGAAGTTCTGGGCAAATAATTACTTTGTCTTGTTTAGAGCAGTTAAGCTCTTAAGTATTCTGTTTTGTAAGTTGTGCTGAATTTATGTCCGGTAATAATTCCTATCTGACTTTTGATTGCATGTTCTTGTAACTGCGTAATATTTATAATGTTGAGAGATGAAACTTTCGACTCAGTTGCTGTAAAACATCTGTTTTTGACTAGATTATTTTCCCTTGAGAATTATTATCTACAGCTCTAATTAGCGTAGTTAAAACCTAGAACCAGGTAACCGATGCTCTAGTAGTTTCCTTTTCCTCCAACTAGAGGCCACCTTCTGTCTTTATTGAATGAAAGTGGACACCGAGATTTATTTCCACCTATATTGTTGATATTTGATGTTAAATTTTATTTTTCACCAAGCTTGCCATTGTGTATTCATATTGCTGGAATTTTACATTATGCTAAAAATTCATGCTTGTTGAATAGAAATATACCATTGACAGCACATCGATGAAAGAAAAACTCAACTTCATTTCTAGAACACATACGATAACCACACTTTTCAACAATTAACTTGTTAACACCAATGAGTTCTATGGTCAATGCCGGACTCAAAGACATGCTACTTTAACTTGGAACAAGGCCACGTGCATATGAGTTGCCCAATGGAACATGTAGGGGAACGGAACCTTGGTTTTCAAGATCCACTCCAAAACAGAAAAGCAAAGAACACAACGAAAAAAAGAAAAAAACGAAACAAAAACCTAAACAGAATATCAGTAACATCAACGGCGTAATTATAGATCAATCCCCTAATACCGATAACGCCATAGCCAGCCAAAATTGATATCCGAGTATTGAATAGAGAGCCACAACATTCAAGAATCAGAAAACAGATTGATTCCAATTTTTACCTGGTTTGCTTCAAAGAACGAACGCCCCGATCCTGTGTATCACTTTAAACCGACCAGAATTATTGTCTCCGCAACAGGACTTGAAATTTCAGGTTTTTCTCGATAAATTTATTGTAAAAAAAAGATAAAAAGAATCAATCAAAGCAGCCAAGCGACCGAAATTTCCAAAGCATATAAGAAACTCGACGATTCGATCTCAAATAATTTCCTTTTAAAAAATCTCATAACCTAGTTGAGATTGAGATACCTGAAAGAACAGTCAGGATTTGAAGACAGCGAGAGTTTAATTCGCTGAGATACCAATTTGGAAAGTCTGGGAAAGAGATCCTCAATATAGAACGGGTCAGGGACGAAGCCTTCTCTTTTATATCTATGGAAGACTGGATGGGGAGAGGTTGAAGAATAGAAATGGAGAATGGAGAACGGAGGACGGAAGAAGAACCAGTTTATTTATTTAATATAATATTGGCAGAATAATCCATTGTCTTCGCAGTTGGGATTGGGATTTTAGAAGCTTCCAAAGAGAGGTACCAACAGAATTACGGAAAACATCTTTTTATATATGTCACGACTACTATTTCGGGGCTGGGCCTTGACTTTTCTTTTATCAATTATGAGAGGCTAATTGGAATTGGAATTGGAATTGGAATTGGAATACACTTAAAAAGCCACCGTTTTTTTAATTTGATTCTTACATAATCTGTTGCTCTTTGGAGGGAACGAATCTATTGGATGTTTGTGTTTTTGAAAATATTTTTTTTATAATTATCAAAAATAAATTTTTTAAATATTTGTGAGAATAATGAGATTAATAAAAGAGAGTTTTTAAAATTTATTCTCTTGAGCATATGAAACTAAAAAAATATATTTAGAAATAAAAATTTTGTCAGATAAGTTTTTATAAATTTTCGTAAAAAAATTTAATTTTAGTGTTGTTTTTGTAAATAGTAAAGCAAATGATTATATATATAATTTTATTAAAAAATATAAATATTAATTTGTGTAAAAAATTATATTTATACTAAAAAATATTTTTAGAATAAAAAATACCGATAAATAAACATAGTCTATAAATTGGCCACTTAGAAATATGGATATTGGAGAGACTTTCACGGTTCCTTAGGGAGAGGTTCTTTCACGGCCACGGGTCACCTACTTTGACATCAATTTTCTTAAACACCTCCTTCGACGTATCTGGCAATAAATGCTTCCCAACGGATCATTAGCTGTAAAATTCTTGGAATTGCTTGTCCACTGGATAGCACAAGTGTCATCTGACCGAGCGGGCTACAGACAGAATCTTGAAGCCCTTTTTTGCTGGGGGTAGTTTTTTTGTTTGCTGAGCGAGTCGATTGGGTCCTCTGGCTCAATCTTCTGTTGTTTTCTTTCCCTATGTTTTTACTGCTGTTGTTTTTTTTTTTTAATCATCTTCCCATATTATTCCAAAACAACTTGATATCCAAAACAAAATTCAAGGAGGTTCAGTGCCAGCATACAACTATGATAAATCAAGCAACTGCTCACAACTACGGGGAGTGCCAACTGAAACATACTCAGCGGCGGCCCAAGGAGCAAGGTGGTGCACTAAGGAATTTGCACCTCTATAAATATGAGTAACCTTCCAGCTTTGAAAGTGGCTGCCAAGATCATGTATCTCCTTGATTACCGAATGAATACGCCACTCCGAAACCTTAGGCCAACACCGGATAGCTTTGATGATAGTTTGAGAATCCCCTTCAAGCAACACGTCCTGAAATCTCTGAGAGCACTAATTCCAGCCCAAGCTTGGCAGCTGTAGCCTCTCCTTCCAGAGAATCAACAACATCAATCATTTTTGTTTGCGCCCCTATCACCATGCCGCTTGAGTCACGTATAATAGCAGCAATGACTGCATAATTCTCCCTGATGGTTGTGTCTACGTTCACTTTGACTTTAGACGCAGGAGGAGAAACCCAATGTTGCAGCCGAGGTGCTTGAAGTTTCTTATCCCACGCAGACTTATGCTCCCTACTCACCCGATTTACTCTGTGTGCTTAACTAGTAACATCACATTTCAGATTCCCATGTACCACTTGGTTCCGTGCTGCCCATAATAGATCAATTGCATTTGTTGCATAGAGCTGGAACAAATGCTGGTCTTCTAAAGGGATACCAAGAGATTGATGAGGGTGCAACACTTTGAGAATCCAATCAGCAGCCGAAAACTCTCCAAAGACTGTGATATCCATCTGCCATGGAGATTCACTCCAGATGGCACGACTATAAGGGCAGTACAGAATCAAACTTTGGAGAGTTTCCGAGTGCTCTACACAAAGAGCGCATGTGAGGTCATCTTCGCCCCTCCCATTACCTCCTACTCGTGCGCCAACAACAACTTTAGTAGGAAACACATCCCATACCACCTTCCACAGTAATAACTTCAAACGATCATGCATCTTGAGCTGCCAAAGGTCTTGCCACTGAGCTGGGCAGAGAGGGGTAACAGAATTAACACGATGACTCACCAAAGCTTTATGGGCAGATTTGACTGTGAAGTCACCCGAGGAGTCTAGTGGCCAAAACAGCCTATCAGCCACACCTTCATCCGCAACTCTTAATTTGACTATAGCATCTGCAGATTTAAAAGGTCCCTTAACGTTACAAGGTCTGGGTGGGATACAGGAGCCTCTCTAGCAACCGGTAAAAAATTTGGCAAAGATGGAACCCACAGGTCTCTACAAATGTGAATACTATTGCCATCCCCCAGAGTATAACACATACCCTCATGTAGAACAGGTCGGGTTTTAACTATACTCTTCCATACCTATGAGGCCTTCCGACCAACCCCTACTTGCCAAAAATCTCTGCCCTTGACATATTTCCCATACAAAACTCGAACCCACAAGCTGCTTCGATCAGAGATCATCTTCCATGCAAGTTTCGACACAAGAGCTTGGTTAGTCTCAGAAGTCAACCGGATCCCCAAACCACCCACACTTTTTGGGACGCAAATAGAGTCCCATGCTTTTAAAGATAAGTGTCGATTACTACCCTCCTTAAATCCCCACCAGAAGTTCTTTAATGCTTTATCAAGATCTTTGCACCACTGAAGCGGCATAGAATAAAAACTCATAATATATGAAGGAATAGCACATGCTACAGATTTAATCAACATAGTATGACCAGCCTGTGATAACACCTTCGCTTTCCACCCTACAATTTTCTGAAGGAATTTTTCCTTCACGTCATCCACAGCCCGTAGTCTAGCTCAGGGGAACACTAGCGGAAGACCAAGATATTTTGCTTTGGGTGGGAGCTTTTTCAAACGCAAACAATCCAATATAGGCAGGATAGCTTGGCCTCCAAAGTTCTTACTGAAGTGCAATGATGATTTATCTTTATTCACCTTCTGCCCAGACCAAGCCATATATTTTTCAAGGCAACCATTTAACGTAGACGCCTCCTGGGTAGTTGCTCGTGCAAATAAAAGGAGATCATCCGCAAACAGTAAATGGGAAACAATAGGAGCATTACGACCCAATTTGAAACCTTTGAGACGACCACATTGTTCCTCACATAACAAGAGCCTAGAAAGCACATCAGAACAAAGGATAAAAAGATAAGGGGAAAGAGGGTCACCTTGACGAAGGCCCCGATTCAGTTGAAAGCTTCCAAAAGGACTGCCATTAATCAGAAGAGAAAATGAGGAGGTAGAGATGCACTGTTTCACCCAGTTTATCCAAATAGGACTGAAACCAAAATTCTCAAGCACCTTCAGCACAAAGCTCCATGCGATCCTGTCATATTCCTTTTCCATGTCTGCCTTAATAGCCATCCACCCCCTCTTCCTTTTTCATGATGCATACTATGAAAAATCTCAGCTGCAACAATATAATTATTTTGGATCGCCCGTCCCGGAACAAACGCAAGTTGGTAGGGAGAAACAAGCTTGGGAAGCACACACTTGAGGCGTTCCGTGATAATTTTAGAGATAATCTTATAAATAACATTGCAAAGGCTAATAGGCCAGAATTGACTCAACTTTGAAGGATTATCCACTTTCGGTATAAGGGCAATATTCGTGGCATTCAGGTTTGACAACAACTCCCCATTTTCAAAAAAATCCCGGACTGTCAGTATAACATTTTGTCCCACCACCTCCCAAAAGTGCATAAAAAATATACCGTCATCCCATCCGGACCCGGAGCCTTTTCCAATCCCATCTTCTTCAGCGTATTAAATATTTCTTCCTCATCTAGAACCTGAGTAAGCATAAGATTGTCCTCCATCGTAATCAATGGCTCAATCAAATGCTCCATATCATTTGGAATTAATGGGTGGCTTGTAGTGAATAATTTTTTGTAATAATCAACCAACTCCTTACCGATGGCAGCCCGCCCCAATATCCAACCATCCGTTTCAGATTTTAACTTCAAGATCTGATTCCGACATCGTCGAATAACCATAGATGCATGATAAAATTTTGTGTTCAGATCATTTGATACCAACCAGGACTCACGTGATTTTTGTCGCCATTAGATTTCCTCGCGCCTTAACTGTTCATCAAGTGCCAGGCTCAATTGCTCTGCTATCTGAAAGTTCTGCATGGTGGGAGGGGCATTTTGGAACTTACTAAGCTGCTCCTTAAGACTTTGAATAGAGACATGAATCTAGCCGTATTGCTTATAATTCCAGCGACGTAGAGCGTTACGTGTTGCACGAATTTTTTGAACCAAAGCACATGCAGGAGTAGCCCCACGTCCCCTAGCCCAAGTTGACCGCACTACTGCAAGGCAAGTCTCATCTCTTGTCCAAAATCCCTCGAATTTAAAAGCCTTAGGAGCTTTTTCCACCACACCGAACAAAGAAAGAATCAATGGGACATGGTCCAAAGAAGTGATAGGATAGTGGCATATGGAAGCATGTGGGAACGCAAGACGTCAAGTAAGATTAGAAATCCCACGATCTAACCTCTCCCGGATGTTAGCTAACCCCGGGCGTTTATTACACCATGTAAACTTCGAACCCATAAATCCCAAGTCAACAAACCCCATTGAATGCATAAAATGAGCTAAACCTCTAGAAGAAGATGATGACACTGCCCTTCTTCCTTGTTTCTCCGTTTGGCTTAGAACATCATTGAAATCACCGAGACAGATCCAAGGCATTTGATCATCATGATTCAGATTTTTCAAAGCACGCCAAAATTCAACCTTCTCCTTCCATACCGTTGGGCCATAAACCAGGGAACAAAGAAAAGTTGGCTCCTCGCCTCCAGGCTCAACTTCCAAATGAATAATATGAGGAGAACTCCAAAGAATCCGAAAATGAAAGCCAGGGCGCCAACAAAAAATAAGACCTCCTCTTCTACCAGTCGGAGGAACAGAAAAGAAATAAGAAAACCCAATTTTATTCAAAACACAAGAAACAAGAACATCGTCAATTATGGCTGCACAACCGGAATGCAGTCCGGTTTTTCGGACCGCATTCCGGTCCTTAAATATTATAGGACAGGACCGAACCACTTATAAGTGGTCCGGTCCTATGCAAATGCGGTCCGGTCTGGACCACTCCGGTTTCATTTTTTTTCTTCATATTTTCATTAACACACGTTTTTTAAGATTAAAAAAAATATGAATTCATTTAACACCTACTAGGCTACTATAGTTTGCTCATTAATTTAAAGATATTAATTCATTTAAAGACTTAAAGATGTGAATTTATATAAAAATTTAAAAATGTAAATTTATTTAACATCTACCAATCTACCATGTAACCATAGTTTGTTCATTAATTTAAAGATGTGAATTCATTTAAAAAATTAAATATGTGAATTCATTTAAAAACTTAAATATGTGAATTTATTTTAACACATAACATGGTTTGCTTATTAATTTAAATATATGAATTCATTTAAAGACTTAAAGATATGAATTCAATTAAAAACTTAAAAATGTGAATTCATTTAGCATCTACCATAGTTTGCTCATTAATTTAAAGATGTGAATTCATTTAAAGATTTAAATATGTAAAATTATTTTAAAACTTAAAGATGTAAAATTATTTTAAAACTTAAAAATGCGAATTTATTTAAAAACTTAAAAATGTGAATTCATTTAACACCTATCAATCTACCATGTAACCATAGTTTGCTCATTAATTTAAAGATGTGAATTCATTTAAAGACTTAAATATGTGAATTTATTTTAACACATAATATGGTTGGCTTATTAATTTAAAACTTAAATATGTAAATTCATTTAACAGATACCAATCTACCACGTAACCATAGGGAATGTCAATATGAATTGCTGGTATTTAAAGATAATATTTATTTAAAGATAATAATTCATTTAACACCTATTTGCATAAAATGTCAATATGATAATTGAATTGTAAATAATTCATTTAACACCTATTTTCATTTCTTTAAGTAAAAATTGCTGGTATTTACTTGCAATATTTTTATTGAATTGTAAAATTAACGTAAAAAGGGAATGATTTAGATTGTAAGACAGAAACTTAAGATAATAAATTAGTTGCAAACATCTTACAAAAGTAAACATACTAAGTTAAAAATACAAATGTCTCGAACACGCACAAACAAATACATGAAGAAACTAAATTCACTTGCTTGTAGTTGATGTCCCAAGTTCGGTTGCTGCTGTGCTATTGCTTGCTATTTCTGCAAGTTCAAATGTCAATAAATGTTAAAAATAAATAAATAAATAAAAGTAAAGTATAGAGAAAATAAAAAAGAGAATTTAAATTACAAGCATATTTTATTTACCAGAATCCATGTCATAACTCTCGATGCAATCCAAAGTTTCTTTGATGTTAATTGATTCATTTTCATCCGCACGCCTCAACCAATCTTGCAAACACTCCTCCACTTGTGCCCCATATAGTCCTTGGAAATAGGAATTCGAAGTCACATACAAGGAACCAGAAAATTGCAAAGTAACATCATAAAAGAGTTCAAGAAACTTGCAAAATACCCTTATTTTTGCCCAGTCCTCTTTTGTTGGTGGTCCCAAATTCCTCTTCCCGCACTCACCTTCAGTAAAATGAGAAAGATAATCAACATCATCACTCTCCATTCTATCAAAAGCAAACTCATATTTCTCAGCAACATCCAACATAAAAAAAGTAGAGTTCCAACGAGTTGCGACATCAAGGCACAAACTCTTGGAATATTCAATCCTTTCCTTCTCAACACATTGCTTAAACTTGATCAGCCTTGCAGGAGAAGACTGCACATACCTAATTGGATTTAACAAAAAACAGCTATAAGAAATAATGAATTTATAACAAACGAATTATGCATAGTACTAAGAAATGAAAAACAAATACATACCTAATTGCATCACGAACCTTTGTAATTGCATCATCATTTATCTTCAATCCATCACCAACCACAAGATTCATAATGTGTGCCGCACATCGCATGTGAATGTAAAGACCATTCAACACATTACTTCGTAGATGCCTCTTCAAGTAACCAATAGCTTTATCATTTGAAGACGCGTTATCAACTGTGATGGTCATAATCTTCTCAATTCCCCAATCATGCAAACACTCCTCCACTTGTTCCCCTATTGTGTCTCCTTTGTGATTGTCAATCAAACGAAAGCTAATCACTCTTTTCTTCAATTTCCACTCCTTGTCAATCCAATGGGCAGTGACAACCATATAACTCAAATTCTGGATCGAAGTCCAAGCATCAATGGTGAGACAAACTCTACTATCACAAGCCTTTATCATACACTTCAACCATGCTTTTTGATCCTTAAAAATGTCCATACAAGTCCTAGCCATGGTCATGCGAGATGAGACTTGAAATCTAGGCTCTAACATCCGTACAAAATTTCTAAATTGGGGAGACTCCACAATCCTAAAAGGGAGCTCATCAACAATAAGAAACGCTGCCAAAGCTTGACGAAGAGCTATAATATGATTATGGTCAAATTTTTTTGCCAACACCATATTACTAGGGTGTTCATCACCCTCAACTCCCTTTTCAAATACTAACGTTCTTTGCCTCTTGTCGTGTTTTGGGGGTAGCAGATTGAGATTTTTCTTACATTTAGTAAGATTGTCTAACAAGTTTTTCGTCCCATTCCTATTGCCATCTGCAGCATAATCAGCATCACAATAGTTGCAAAATGCCCTGGGGCGCGGTGGGTCACCAATATACTTCTTTGTAAAAGAATCCCAAACCATAGATTGATTCTTTCTTTTTGGTTTAGGTGGTTCACTACTTGGTGGAGGAATTGATGAAACATCTTCCTCCTCAATCATCATATCTTCAACCTCCAAACTCTATCTTCTAGCATCAATAGTACGAGAATGAGACATAGTGATACAAGGCTGCCAATAAAATATTGAAGTGAGTACGCACATTTTTGAAACATGGCATTACCTTAGATCAATTTCAAAAAAACAAACAAGAAGACATTAATGCTTGATCACAAAAAAAAAATACAAAATTGAGCCTCATTTTAACAAATTTGCTATCCAATATCCATGACAAAATGCAACAAAATGCAAAATTTCAGCAAAATCTACCAACAATTCATATTGAAATTTTGAAGTTTTAAAATGAGTATTCCATAAAGCTACCACAAATTTGAATACCAGAAAGTGGTAGAATATATATACTTGAACTGAAAACGAATGCAATAGCCAATGAATATGTACTGTAAAAGGTCGATTGTAAATTAGTGTAAAATAAACGAACTTTAAGAAGGGAAAATTGACTGGTGTTGGATACTCTATACAGTAAATGTTCTTGCAAAATAGTATTGCAAGAAGAGGTTCATCTTTGTAATTAACTGCTCACTAGTATCATTTCAGAGTTCAGCGGATGATTGTTCTCTTGGGGTGACTTTATGTGTCTTCTGTTCTTCTGTTGTTAATGTTGGAATTGCATTTACACTTTGACCCAGATACACTTTCTCTGTATGCTTGAAACCCCAAGATATAGAAGGGCTACAAGAAGTAAAAAGGAAAAAGAAGAAAGAACCCAAAATCTAGAGTTTGAATGACTGTAGAAAATGTACATCTCTAGTTTATTTCAATATAACAGTATACCTGTGGGTGCTAGGGTGAGATGTGCGTTTGTATTCTCTACTACATGGGGAGGGGAAGGCTAATGAATTCCAATTCCAGATTGGTGCATTCAATAGTCAATTTGACTGGTGTTGGATACTCTATACAGCAAATAAGTTATTTCATCATATATGCAGGTGAGAAAATAAGGCTCATTTTTTAGTACTTTCTTCTCTCTTGTATATTATGTTATGTTAGAGAAATATTGATTTTTCTTATAAGTAAATGAATATCGATTTCAATGAAGATGAAAGTATTGTAAGAGGAAATAACTTCAATATTAACTTATAATAATTCATATTATCAGCAATATGAACTTATTTCTCAAATATACAATAGATTTCAGCATGTATTAACATATTAAAAATTCATATAATTCTCAAATAATTCATATTACCAGCAATATGAACATCTCAAATAATTCATATTATCAGCAATATGAACATATTAAAAATCAGCATGTATTTCTCAAATATACAATAGATTGCAGTTCGTGGTATAACCTATAACAACTGAATGCCTCCCTTTAGCGTGGGATTTTGAACACAACAACCTCAAATTTTAAAAAATCTACCAAGTACCAACAAGCTCAAATTTTCAAACTGAATTGGAAATAACTTCCCTAAGGAACTGAAACGTTCCAAAATCTACCAACAACATCAAAATTTCAAAAATCGAGTGAGCACTACCAACAACCTCAATGTCCCTGCTGATTGCTGAGCACTCGAGTCTCGGGGTGTCGACTGTCGGGGGGGTCAGGCACTGTGGAGTGTGGGCCTGTGGATAGGAGTTGTGCGGCTGTCGGTTGTGGACTGCGGACTGTTGGAGTGAGGCTTCGGGGAGGCGTCGTGCACTGGTTGCTGGCGTGGGCGTGGCTGTGGAGTCACTGGAGTAGGGCTTCGAAGGGGGACTGACGAATTGGGAACTGGAAGTGGAAGGGGGCTTAGGGCGTAAGTGAAATCAGAAGGGGGAAGGAAGGGATTCGATGAAGGGCTGGGAGAATCGGAGGTAGCTGTTAGCCATAACCCATAAGGGACCGAAGGGTAAGTCAAAACGCACGTTTTGACTTACCCTTTATTATATAAAAAAAATAAAAAAATAAAAATTATTAATCCGGTCCGGTCCGGACCGGATTATATATATATATGGACTGGAACGGAGCTGATATAACCGGTTTTTAAATCCGGTCCGGACCGGATTTTTTTAAAGAAAACCACATAACCGGTCCGGTCTAGTCCGATTTTGTGCAGCCCTATCGTCAATCTTAGTTTCCAATAAAAAAATCCCCGCCGGGTCCACTGTCTGCACAAGTTCCCGGAGGGTCCGAGCTGCCGAGGGTCACCCCAACCCTCGACAGTTCCAAGAAATGAGCTTCATGGCGAACGTGGGGGCATGGTATGGCCCGCCTCCTCAGCCTCAGTGGAAGTTGTGATAACTGCAAAACTAGCATTCGCACTATTTGCCAACTCCTTCTGCGTAGAGCGGCCCTCCTTTTTGAAACGTCGTATTCGTTCAGTCTTACTCACACCTGCAGCGCCCATCTGAAACAAATCAACCCGCGAAACATGCATTCCAGGAGCTTCGAAGTCAGCTTTTGCCTTGCTACGTTTAGCCTCTAGGCTAACCGAACTCTCTCCCAAAACCGAACTTCTTTTCAAGCCCCCACTTAGACCCATTTCACCACCTCGTGCCATGCAAGGCCCCTCTTGAACAGAATGTGAACTTCCAGTACTCCTTACTTCCTTTGCATCACACAGCCCATCATTTTTGTCAAGGCCCAGTTGCTGCCCATCGAAGGAGGCCCGGGTCAATTCCCACGGGAGAATCCCACTAGTTGACTTTTGAGGGAGCTTCACCACATCAGCATGATTAATTAATGGGGAACGCGTACCTTCATTGACGCTCGACTTCCCTGGGAGATCCTTCCCTTCATTGCCTATCTCCCATCACGCCTAAAATCCTCAGAGTGAAGCATGTCCACCTTATTCCTGCCTTTATTGGCGCTTGACATAATTGGAATATCCTGCCCTTCAATGCCCAGTTGTAACCCATTGATTGAGGCCCGGGTCAGTTTCCACGGTAGAATCCCACTAGGTGACTTTTGATGGAACTTCACCACATCAGCAGGAGAAATTTGCGGGGACCGCATACCTTCATTAATACTCGCTTACACTGGGAGATCCTTCCCTTCATTGCCATATCTCCCATCACGCCTTAAATCCTCATCGTTACGCAAGGCCACCTTATTCTTTCCTTTATTGACGCTTGACATAATAGGAAAATCCTGCCCTTCAATACCGCAGCTCTCATCACGCTTATCATCCGCAAGGTTCCGTATCTCCGCATTTGAATTTTTTTGAAAAAGACTTTCCTTATTTGGTTTCGCGCCCAGCCACCCAGTAGTGTGCAGAGTTTCCTCCATCGGAGAGTCCACCACTGCCTGCTTCCCTGCCTCAACGGCGTCCGATGAGTGTCCATAGATTCCTCGTTGCAACAACTTCCACCTATCAAACGACGTGACACCAGTCTGAACCCCTCCCTCTCTAGGCTCCCCAGTTGAAACCAGAGGCGATGACCCACGAAGTTTGTCAGACAAAGCATACTGTTGTGGATGCGGAGGATTCTGATAACAAGCGCCAATCGTATGATCAAGCAGCCCACATTGAAAGCAAAAAGACGATAGACGCTCGTACTTGAATCCCACCCAGACAGATTCCCCATCATCACGAGAATAATAAAACCCCGGTTCAAGTGGGGTAGTGACATGAAATTTAATCTTTAGGCGAAGGAAAGAATGATATGTATCTACGTCATCCATCTCCAAGAGCACCCCAAGCTTACTCCCAATCAAACGAGCATTCTCCTCATCCACAAGCTCCAACGGAAGACCATGTATCTGGACCCAGAAGACCACTGTCGACAAGTTCAATTCATCCAAAGTCTGAGTAGGATCCCATTCTTTCAATATCATATAAAAACCTTTGAAATTTCAGGGTCCCTGGGAAACTATGCTATCCTTCTCTTCAACAGATGCGAAAGAAAAGATGAACCGATTAGGCCCAGCATCCTCAATCCTAAGATTAGAAAGAAATCTCCATCCATACTTAATAATCAGTTGAATAATGTGGAAAGGATAAATCTTTTTGGAGACAAGCTTCCCCACCAATGATGCCTTCCGGACTTGATTCGCCCGACTCCGATTTGGCTTCAACAGCCCCGAAATGTCCCCCCAGGATAGCTTTTTTGTTTTTTCTATTATTTCATCCATACAGAAATTTAATCGCAGCAACACGACAGAGGCACGAATGAAAAGGTGAAAAAGAAGGACGGGAACAAGGGAAAGAGTAGTGAGAAAAAGGAAGCGAGAGGTAATCGACAGGGCAAAATATCACGCAAGGAGAGGTTATGCTAGAGCATGGAGCTCAGGAGCTCACTAGGAGCGGACTGTTATTTTTCCTTATTTTACTGCTATTTTTATTTCCCTACTTTGGTTACTGCTGTAGTTTTGGTTTAAGTTATGAATGAAGTCGCTTGATTCCCGGGTGGAGTGCTTTTTTGCCTTCACATGAGCAATATCCACTTATAAGTAGCTAAAATAATAAAATATTACTATTTCTAAGGATTTAAGCTTTTGAGATAAGCGGTAGACAAACACTAGTATCAGAGCTCAAGTTTACCAATAAGTCTTGATCCAACAGTCCACGGAAGAATTGAGTTGCCGCTTCCTTGACCCAGGGCCCGATGTGTGAGGGGGTGATTTTTTAGGTTTGTTCTACATCGATTGTGATGGTCAATTTATAAGTGTGAGAGAAAGTATCACCTCTTGCACTAGCTTAATTTTGGGGTTGAGAAGGTCCAAAACCATCAAACTTTTGAAATTTAAATGAAAATGTGACGACCTGATTTTACAAGCATGACCTAAACTCAGACAATGATTTTATCAATTCTGGAAACCTAGACTATTTTTTAAAATCTCATAAAAACTCATGTAGAAATTTAATTTTTTTTTGTTAAATTATCTTTTATACCATATTTACACTTATGTTGCATGCAAGTAAGTTTGTAGTTTGGTACCTTAGCTTACTAGAGTTCCCAACCTTGAGACAAGATGGACGAGGCTCCTCTTCAACATCTAGGGTATTGCACAAGGAGCAATTCTTTCACTACCAGCCCTTCTTTTAAAATTGAGGGCTATAAATCTGACATGTTATCTATTTTGGGTGAAAAAATGAAAACTAAATGAAAAGTGCCGCTAATGGAGAAACAGAGCTCATTAACGCCACTTTTAGTTCCATAGCTTGAATTCACTCCATTTACACCGTACATAGAGAGCTAGAGGAGTCTTAACAAGAGACGGCCATGTACGATCCATCATGACGTACAACTACATCAAAGTTGATCTTCAACCAACCTGATTCTGGAGGAGATCAGGATTCAACAAACGTAGAGCAACGAGAAGTCCAAGTGAGGTAGTGTTTAGAAAACCGACGCAAAAGGGAAGACTTGAGATCATCAAGAACAACTAGGGTACCCTTATCAAAGGCTCGATTACGAACAAACCACAATTCATCCAAAATAAGAGTTGTGTTAAGGATAAAGGAGGGGCAAAGAACTAGAATGAAAACCAAGCTCCTCATCTACATGAAGAAGTAAATGAATCCAACCAGCAGACTAGTCGGATATATGTGAGAAATATCCCAAAGCCAAACAGAGGTGGATCATAAAGCACGGGCTACTTAGCAGTCATGAAAGACATGCAAAATGGTTTCTGCATAATTCTCACAGAGACAACAGAGACGATTTGGTTTCGCTTGAGGATCGACAACATGAAAGTTAGAAGCTTTGATCGGGATGGCCTTTGCAGCGACCTTCCAAAGGAGAAACTTCAAACGGTTCTAAATCTGGATTTTCCAAAGGGATGTCCAATCAAAATCCTGCATATGAGAAGGAAGAGAACGACGAGTAGCCTAGTCCACTAACATTGCCTCCTTAACAGAGAATTTGCCCCGTCGATCAAGAGACAAAAAATAGAATCCTGAACATGGTCCTAATGAGGAGCTAGAAACAAGATATTAACCACAGTGTTGGGAGAAAATAAAGACTACAGGAGAGAAATATTCCAAGAGTCAGAAAAGTCATCCACCAACTAACTCACGTACCAAACCTGACTAGTCTCAAATGCAGAAGGAAGCCACTCATGCCGAAAGCCTTCATTCAAAGGAATCAAAGGGTCAGACCGAACATCCAGAGAAGAACCATTGTGAGGAATAAAACAAACCTGAGAGCTAAGAGAAACACGAATCTTGCAAAGCCCTTGCCAGACAAAGGACGCACTAGACTTTGAAGAAGAATAAAGGAAACTCTTCGAAGGAAAATATTTAGCCCTCAACATGTCCAAACAAGGAGCCGAAGGAAAGGAAATAATTTTCCAACCCATTTTCAGTAAAAAAAAGCTCGGTTAATCTCTCCCATTTTTCGAATACCGAAACCACCAAAGGACTTTGGCTGACAAATAACATTCCAAGCTTTAGGGGAATAATTGTGAACCTTGTGAGCCAGAAAACCCCACCAGAAATCTTTAACCAACCTATCCACTGTTGAACACCAACCCACAGGAAGCATAAAATAATGCATGAAATATTGTGGAAGAGCCATGGCCACTGACTTAATCAAAGTGGTCCTTCTCGCTTGGGATAACGTTTTGCACTTCACGCTAGACAATTTTGAAGCCACACGACCCTTGAGGAGCTCAAAGTGAGAAGATTGAGCTCTCCCAAAAAAGATTGAAGTGCTAAATACTTGCTATCCCGCTTGATAACTGAAAGTTGGAGATCATTGCAAAGGGCAGTCACGACTTCGGGAAGAGTATTAGGACTACAATAAAGCATCGGTTTGAGCTTATTCACCTTCTAACCAGACCAATGACAATAAGTAGAAAGACATTCATCAACAGCTTTGGACTCCCTCAAGTTTTCCTGGCAAAAGACAGAGAGATCATCCGCGAATAATAAATGAGAAACTGGAGGACCAGTCCTCACCACCTTAGTACCATGAATAAGACTAATCCGTTCCATTTTCTGAAAGAGACGAGAGAGAGGCTCAACAACTAATATAACTAAAAATGGAGACAAGGGGTCACCCGACTACATCTTACCCACTAGAGACCGATTCATCAACAAGGAAAGATACCGTCGATATGCACTGATGTATGAGTTGAATTCACAGGGGAGAGAATCCAAAACACTTAAGAACATAGAGGATATATTTCCACTCCAATCTATCGTATGCTTGAGCCATGTCGATCTTAACTGCCATTAACCTAGACTTTCCAGATTTATGATTCATTGAATGAAAAACTTCCGCAGCAGCAATAAAATTATCCTGGATAGCAAGCCTGGAACGAAAGTGGATTGAGAAGAAGAAATCAACCAAGGCAACAAGGATTTAAGCTTGTTAGCCAAAGGTTTTGAAATGATCTTGTAACAGACGTTACAAAGACCAATGGGTCGAAACTGATTGACCTCAGTGGGAGGATTGTTAACCTTGGGCAGAAGTGCCACAAAGGTAAAATTAGGCTCCTTCAACAAAAAGCCTGAAGAGAAAATATTTCTGATTAAAGAACACATGTCCTTGCCTACAACCGGCCAAAAATCCTGATAAAAAGAAGCCGCAAAGTCATCAAGAGCCAACACTTTAGCTGATCCCAATTGCTTCACAGTATGGAGAATCTCAGCATCAGTTGGTACTCCACAAAGCAAGCAGTTTTTAGCTACCGAAATAATCGGGTGAATAAACTCTTCAATTTTATAGCCAAATCAGGATTCTCATAATGATATAGAGAGTCGAAATGCGAGAGAAGAATATTATGGATAGCAATGGGGTCAAAGCACCATCCCTTGGCTATCCTTAAGCAAATGAATATCATTCCGACGACGACGGATAATAGTGGACACGTGAAAAATGTAGTATTAAGATTCATCGTCGTAAGACAATGAACTCTAGATTTTGCCATCCAAAGCTGTTTCTCCTTCTTCATGGTTTTGTTGAAGCCTGATACGCACCTGTCACAGAGAAGCATCATCTAAATCTGAAAAGGGTTTGGTTTTCCAAAAAAAAGTAGTTGTTGATGAAACTTCTTGATAACATTAATAAAGAAAACCAATAGTATTTTTATTCCAGCGTCGCAAAGCCTTCTGCGTTGAGAAGAGTTTACGGATCAACTGGAAAGCCAAAGAGACATCTAAAGAAGAAACCCACACACTCTGAATAACTTCCCCACAAGAAGGTTCATGAAGCCAAAACTGCTCAAACTGGAAAGATTTGGGCCTAGAAAAAGAATGACCATAAGAATGGAGAAGGATCGGGTAGTGATCCGATGAAGATTTGGGAAGATGACAAATCAGGGCATGGGGAAATAGAGCGGTCCACACTGCACTGGCAAAACCTTTATCGAGACGTTCCTTAATCCTCCTACAGTCACGACGACCGTTGCACCAAGTGAAAGGAGCCCAGAAAACCCCAGATCTATAAGGCCGTGATGTAACTACAACTGAAAAGGCCATCAGAAGACAAAGAGGCAAAGCACCACCCTGTTTCTCATGAGGAGCCATAATTGTATTATATCACCTAAAATTACCCAAGGACCATCAAAATGGTCACTAAGCTGCGAAAGTAATGGCCAAAAAGCAGCCTTGCTGGTCCTATCTGGAGGACAATAAATAGGAGATAAAGCCCAAGCTTGATGTGGAGGATCATCCTTAATAAGAAGATGAATAATATTATGGTGCAACATAGTAAGATCAAATTCAACCTCTTGACGCTAGGCAAAAGACATCCCACCATTCAACCCCAACAGTAGGAGAAGAAAGAGATAACTGAAAACCGACATGAGAGAGGAAGGTATGAGCATTACCAACCTTAGTTTTAACTAGGCAGATAACGTTGGGATTATGCTGCCTATTCAGAGCTCGTAAGGAACGAAGTGGCGCAGGCAAGCGAACCCTTGATAGTTCCAAAAAATGAGTCTCATTGGGGAGGTGGAGGCATGGCAAGGCCCACCTCCTTAGCCAGAAAATGAGTGTTCAACTTCGAGATCGAATACGAGACCATTGAAACTTCCTGCTGCCTAAACCTAAAACCCTGACACAAACTCCTACCACGACCCCTTCCAGAACGTTGTCGAACAACCCCCCACCTAGAAGCCAAGGGTGAGTCAGCATCCAGAATTTCAGAAAAATTCTCAGAAGGCAAATCTGCATGGGACTGTAGACTCGTAGACAAGATCCGAGTACATTTACTGTTATAAGGTAATCATGCCATGGGCCGCTTTACCCCCTGCTGGGGCATGAGTTTCCAAGAAGACAAGGGGCCATGGGCTGCATAGAAATAGGGGATCCAGAATCCTCAGGTTCATCAGAAGCATCAAGTTCCTCAATAGTATGAGAAGAGTGGGGAGCCCCCTCAAGAGAGAGAGCTTATGCCAACTACCAAAATCAAAAGGATAAAAAAGCCCACATCAAGGCCCTGATCACAACTAATGATCCGTTATAAATTGATGTGAAAGTCATAGTGTTTGGTCCATGTATCAGCATCTAAAATTTCCTAATTTTCGATTGCATCTCAGGTGTAAGTGTGACTGAGAGAATCTTTGAGGGGGACAGGTGTAACTGCTCGTAGCACTGCCAACAAAAGGGGATGCCAACTGGAGGATATGACCCACCAAATCAGATGAGGATATCTGATGCAAAAAAGGTGATGCCACAGCTGTCACCTCTAACATAGTAGAGGATGACTGCATGTCATAAAGAACAACATAGGGGCAGGATGTCACGCCCCGAACGCTAGCTAAACGAGGCTAATGACAGCCGCGAGCATTCCCGGCATGGGACGCTCAAGCGTACTTACTACTATACTTGCAGCGGAAATAACATTTATGCCTCAATGATAAAAGAAGCCTTAAGATGCTAGCGTATAACGTACATAAGAACATACTTTCCATTGTTAACTCAAGGTAGTTAAACATAATCTCCGAAATATCAACCAGTTAAAACATTAACTAACTAAGCCAAATGAAACCCATGACCACCACATCACGGTGGCTCATGCCGGCTTTTACAAAAATTAGCTAAATCTTTCCTAACGTTAGCAAACAAGAGAGAGATATTTCATCAACCTTTCTCCTAGGGTTCAAGGTCCTCTTCTTAAGATTCCACCCCTGTAACATCATCTGGAATGATACAATTTAAAACTGTGAGTCGAAAGACTCAGTAAGGAATTATAGCTAAAAAAACATGGGTTTGAAATTGTAAGCATGCACTTGAACTTGAAATCATAGTCATGTAAATATAATGCGATGCATGCCTGATTATGAATCGTGATGCATGTATAATGCACATGCATTTACTCTTGCTTTTGTAAAAATCAATTCACATCTTATCTTATGGGCCACTTGCCCTCTTTTACCCCTGACATCAGGGTTGTGCGTTCCCGTAGGAACAATCCCTTATTTCCCTTAGGGATCTTACATATGGTCGAGCTAGCTCACCTTCTCTCATTCGTCCTTCAGTGGCTAGACACGACCCTTGAGGTTCACACCTTCTTGCAAGCATCCTTCAGTGTGATTGCACTTACCTCATGGACTACCCATCCTTCTTGCAAGCATCCTTCGGTATGGGTGTCCTAGGTGACATCCATCCTTCACGTAAACGTCCTTCGGTATGGATGCACCTTCTTGACTTGGTACGGTACTGACCGACTTGGGTTCGTTAATTAACTTGTCATAAAGTAGCATAAAAATGGTACTTTCATTTGCATAAAATGTCTCATTTCTCATGAGGAAAATGAATGCAAATGATCATGATGCATTCATGTCGTGCTTGGTAATGTCATGCTTGATATATCATACTTGATATGCTTATTCATAAATATTCTTCATGCAGTGTATCATTCCAGTTTGTAAAGATTTTCACTTACCTTAGGCTTGCTTGAGTATCGAGCATCTCGTTACCTACAATGAACCGTACTATTGTCATTCATAGGTTCACTAAACGTATACAGTAATCAATACATTACTCACACGAATCTGTTTTAATTGACCCTCACACTAATTTTTCATATCAAAACATATTCTTCATACCTCTAATTCACATGCAAGTTATCTTAAAACGCACTCTTTCTTATCTTGAAACAAATTCTAAGACCAACCCCGTAAAATTTGGACTAAAATATCAAGAGATAACCACCAATGCAACAAAACACACTTTCTATTCCAGCCTTGAAATCTGCATATGTAAACTCCAGTAATCACAATAATCTTTCAAACTCTCCAATCTCCAACAACCAAAATCCGAATCTCTACATGTCACAACCAACATCCAAGGCTAACTTAACATCTCATAACAGCAACCATTATTTCTCATTCCTCCCACTTTTACAACTCCAACTCAAAGTTTATGACAAAACTATGGTTCCATATTCATCAAGTTAACACCATTGTGTTTACCCATTTCTCTTGGGCTTTTAACCAAACACCTAGTGTGCATTATTGGTCCTCTTGCCCCTTTTTCCAGATCTGAACCTAACTCTAACACTTAGGGCTTTGTGGTTCTCAATATGACTAGCATACATACACAATCAAATGCATCAACCCCTAGATTCGGCCATACTTGCTCAACTTAGGTTTCAATCCCCTCTTAGGCCTTTTATCAAACACCTAGAGCACATAACCACTTTCTCTTGAACCTTCATTTCAGATCTAGCCATTTTTCCACATGTTCTCATGTAAAAATCTATGCTACACTTAAACACTTACAAGATCTACCTTGAACATGCATAGATCCACACTAAACATCCATGAATCACAAGGAGAAAACTACTTAGACAAACTACCATCAAACCACAACCAACCAACAAGAGGAAACAAGAAGAGAATAGAGAGAGAGAGAGAGAGAGTGTAGCACGATTTTCGGCCAGCTAGGATTTACCTTGCTTCTCTCCTCTTCCTCCTTCTTTTCTTCTCCTTCTTCCTTCTTCCTTCTTCCTTCTTCCTTCTTCTTTCTCTTCTTCCTTCTTCCTTTTTCGGGTGGGTGACTTAGGGCATGGGAGGTATGATTTGGGGTAAAGGAAATGTGAGACTGCGTGAAAGAGAGGGAGGTTTAGTGCGAAAAGGGCTTGGGGGAAAAGACAGGGATGCCCTCCCTTATTTCCCCCTTTTTCTCATGAATTCCACCTCACGTATTTCTAGGGATTTAGTTATATGTGTCGACACCATCACTCAAGGTGTCGACACTTACAACACATTTAGTAGGATGTGTCGACACCATCACTCAAGGTGTCGACACTTCCATCACTTGGTCAAAATTCACGGGAGTTCTGGAAAAAGGCGAACTCTCGGGTTTCAGTTGGATGTGTCGACACCATCACTCAAGGTGTCGACACTTCCAACACTTAGTAAAAAATCACTCTAGTTTCGGAAAAATATAAACATTCGGGTGTCAGTCTAATGTGTCGACACTATGACCCAAGGTGTCGACACTTACAACACTTAGTCAAAATTCACTTTGGGCTCCAGGAAAAGGTAAACTTTCGGGTATCAGTTTAATGTGTCGACACTATGCTCCAATGTGTCGACACTTACCTCAAAAATCACCAATTAAAACATACCTACATTCTGAGGAAAATCATAGCAAAATCTCTCTCTCCTTTACAACGACATAAGTAAATTCGGGATCTCACATCCTCCCCTCCTTATAAAATTCCGTCCTCGGAATTCGATCTTCCTTACCAGAGATTTGTCCTGATGGCGGAGGTCTAGGACGGGTGAACACTCGAACTGGCCCCACTACTAACGTTATCATAATACACACATATATGTCTCTATATACTTCAACATAGCGCTATAGCTCATATGTATAGTGAGACAACATAAAGGTATCAATGAAAAGAAAAACAGATCAGGCAAGTCATATCAAAATTCTAACATTATCCTTCTTAACTTTGTCCTTCCCGTAAGTGGGGGTATTTTGAGTACATTTCACTTTCTAACTCCCATGAGGCCTCTTCTACTCCGTGGTTTCTCCATAAGATCTTAACAAGAGGTATGATTTTGGTCCTCAGTTGCTGCTCCTTCCTATCCAAAACCCTTATAGGTTTTTCCACATACGTAAGGTTTTCTCTAACCTGCAAAGGCTCATAATCTAATACATGGGTAGGGTCAGTTACATACTTCTTTAGGAGCGATACATGAAACACATTGTGAACTCCCTCTAAACAAGGGGGTAGAGCCAACCTGTACGCCACGGGCCCAACTCTATCTAAGATCTCAAAGGGTCCTATGAATCTGGGTTGGAGCTTCCCTTTCTTCCCAAATCTCGCTATCCCCTTCTTCGGAGAAATCTTCAAAAATACTTTGCCCCCAGCCTCAAATTCAAGTTCTCTTCTTCGATTATCAGCATAGCTCTTCTGCCTGCATTGGGCTGTCACCAGCCTATCTTTGATTACTTGGATCTTTTCTCGTGTCTCTGAAACTATTTCCGGCCCTAACATCCTTCTTTCGCCTACCTCATCCCAATACAAAGGTGATCTACACCTCCTCCCATACAAGGCTTCATAGGGTGCCATACCAATACTTGCTTGAAAACTGTTATTGTACGCGAATTCCGCTAAAGGCAAGTATTGAGCCCATCCTCCTTTGAAATCCACAACGCAAGCCCTGAGCATATCCTCCAGAATTTGTATAGTCCTTTCCGACTGCCCATCTGTCTGTGGGTGGAAAGCGGTACTAAAATTCAATCGAGTTCCCAACGACTCCTGCAATCGTTTCCAGAATCTCGATGTAAATCTCGGATCTCTATCCGACACTATGCTCTTGGGCACTCCATGTAATCTGACAATCTCTTGAAGATAAATCTCCGCTAACTTCTCCGGGGCATACTTCACCTTAATGGGTAAGAAGTGTGCCGACTTGGTTAGTCGGTCCACGATCACCCATATAGCATCGTAACCCAAAGTAGTTCGAGGCAACCCCACTACGAAATCCATGGCTATCCCTTCCCACTTCCATTCAGGGATCTCTAGAGGCTTTAGTGTTCCTGCTGGCCTCTGGTGCTCGGCTTTCACCTTCTGGCAAGTCAAACATCGAGCCACATACTCGGCTATCTCCCGCTTCATATTAGGCCACCAAAAGACCTTCTTAATATCTTGATACATCTTCGTGTCTCCTGGATGGATGGTATAAGGCGTAGAATGAGCCTCTGCTAGAATCAAGTCTTTAATCTCCTTTGTACTTGGCACACAAACTCTGCCTCGATATCGTAATAACCCATCCTTATCTCCAAAGTCGGGGTCTTCCTTTTTCTCAATTCGCTCTCTAATCCCTTCAATCACCTTATCATTCTTCTGGGCCTCTCGAATCTACTCCTCCAGGGTAGGTTGCAACGAGAGCCCTGCAATTGAGACAAACTGATCGGCAATGATAAGCACAATCTCTGCCCTTTTTAAGTCTCTCCTGATTTCCTCGGGCACCACCTCCATTGAACTTGCCTCTACTGAACTTGTTTCTGCCGACTTCCTACTTAATGCGTCGGCCACCACATTGGCTTTTCCAGGGTGATAGCTTATTGTGCAATCATAATCTTTAATCAACTCTAACCATCGTCGCTGTCTCATGTTCAGCTCTTTCTGGGTGTTAAAATACTTAAGACTCTTATGATCGGTGAATATCTCACATTTAACCCCATACAAATAATGTCTCCATATTTTTAACGCATAGACTACTGCAGCTAACTCTAAGTCATGCGTGGGATAATTCATCTCGTGAGGCCTCAGTTGCCTAGAAGCATAAGCTATTACCCTTTTGTCTTGCATCAAAACACAACCTAAACCTTGCTTCGATGCGTCGCTATAGATTTCATACTCTCCATATTCCGAGGGTAGTGCTAATACTGGAGCAGTAACTAAATTGGCCTTTAACTCTTGGAAGCTCCACTCACACTCATGAGTCCATTCAAATTTGACATTCTTCTTTGTTAGAGACGTCAAAGGCTTGGCCATCTTTGAGAATCCCTTGATAAATCTCCGATAGTACCCTGCTAATCCCAGAAAACTTCTTACTTCCTTCACATTCGTAGGCCTCGGCCACTTGTATATAGCAGCTACCTTTCCGGGATCCACAGCAATCCCTTCTCCGGACACTACATGCCCCAAAAAGCGAACTTGTTCCAACCAAAACTCACATTTGGAAAACTTGGCAAACAACTTCTTCTCCCTAAGAATCTGTAGAACAATCCTTAAATGCTTCTCATGTTCCTCCTTATTCCGTGAGTAAATCAGTATGTCATCAATAAAGACAACCACAAACTTATCTAAGAATTCCCGAAACACCCTATTCATCAAATCCATAAATGCGGCTGGAGCATTGGTTAGCCCAAAAGACATCACCATAAATTCGTAATGGCCATATCGCGTTCGAAATGCCGTCTTCGGTATGTCCTCCCCCTTCACCTTCAACTGGTGATATCCCGATCTCAAATCAATCTTCGAGAATGCTTGTGCCCCTTGCAATTGATCAAATAGATCATCAATGCGAGGCAACGGGTATCTATTCTTGATAGTCACCTTATTCAACTCCCTATAATCAATGCACATCCTGAGGCTTCCATCTTTCTTCTTTACGAACAAGATCGGAGCTCCCCAAGGTGACACACTCGGCCGAATGAACCCTTTATCCAATAGATCCTCCAGCTGAATCTTCAATTCCTTCAACTCTGCTGGTGCCATTCTATACGGTGCTTTAGAAATTGGAGTTGTCCCTGGTTCTAAATCGATGCCAAACTCCACTTCCCTATCAGGAGGTAAACCGGGCAATTCTTCCGGAAACACATCAGGAAATTCGTTCACTATAGGGGTTTGCTCTACCGTAGCAGTCTCCCTCTGTATTTCATTTGCCCAAACTAAGAACCCCTCACTTCCTCCTTGCAACCATTTCTTGGCTTGCATGGCTGAAATGATCGCCGGTCTTCGTTCCACCTTTCTCATGCCTACAAAACAACAATCCGGTCTCCCCTCCTTTTGGAACACGACCTTTTTCTCGTAACATTTTTTGCTAGCACCGTGTGTTGCCAACCAATCCATACCTAAAATGAGGTCGAACCCTCCCATTTCCATCACTATCAGGTTAGCCGGCATAATTTGCCCCTCAACTTCTATCGGGAAATTTTTCACTATTCGATCGCAATTGATCCTCCCACCAGTAGGTGTTGATACTACTACATGACATCCTAATGGTTCATGCTTTAAATCTCTTGCCTTACAATATGCCGATGCTATGAATGAATGTGTGGCCCCTGAATCAAATAATACAAGGGCTTCTCCCTGTGGCAAGGGCAACTTACCCGTTACTACTCTGGTTTGATCCTCCGCATCCCTCGGGGTCAGAGCATATAGTCTTGCTTGAGTTGGACCGCCTTGCCTCCTCGAATTGTCTTGCGGTGCGGGTTGGGATGCTTGGCTTGAATTACTTTTTGCCCTACAATCTCGGGCAATGTGACCTGGCTTCCCGCACTGGAAGCATACTCCCTGCCTACACTCTCCGGGATGCTTCTTGCCACACTTGTTGCATATTGGGAATTGATTCCCTCCTGAAATCTGACTTCCTCCAGGTCTCTGGTTCTGGGCTCCACCAGGTCTCTGATTCTGGCCCCGTGATAAACCCTGCTTGCTTTTCTTCCAGGGTGCCTGCGACGTTTCCAGCTTGGGAGGAGCCTTCCTCTTTTGCTGGTCGTAATATGCTGCTGTCCTCTGCAGACCTCTTTCCACAATCACTGCCCGCTCTATGACTTCTGCCAACGTCTTCAAGTTATGGGCCATAACTCTGTCAAAGATTCGAGGATGGAGTCTCTCTTCAAACTTCCTGGCTTTCCTCTCCTCATCTGGTACTAAATACGGAGCAAACCTCACCAACTCCATGAATCAACCAGAGTATTGATCAATAGTCATTGATCCCTGAGTTAAGTTGGCAAACTCTCTCGCTTTTGCTTCCCGCGTCGTCCTTGGAAAATAGCGGTCCAGGAATTCTTGTTGAAACCTCTCCCAGATTATGGGTTGTTCTCCCAATTCTTGGCTCAGTAGGAGCTTCTTGGATAGCCACCACCTCTTGGCATCTCCCTGTAGCTTGAAGGTAGCAAAGCTCACTCTTTGGGAGTCTGTACACCCCATGACTTCCAGCAACTCTTTAATCTCTAGGAGCCAGTTTTCTGCTAGAACGGCATCTCCTTTACCGTTGTATACCGGCGGGTGTTGGCGGTTAAACTGGTCAAAGGTGCATCCTTCAGGGCGATCTCGAGCCCCTTGCACATTTGCCCCTTGCTGCACTTGTTCAGCGATGAGCTGAGCCATGTGCCTTAAAACATCATTGGTAGAGACACCTGATTCTTCGGGCTCATCCTCCGTGTTTCTATTCCTGGGTTGTTTCCTAGGTGGCATCCTGCACTATATCGCCATCACTACATAAGTATCCTAACAACTAGTTGATGCATGAGATTTCTAGCATATAGCATACTCAAAATCCAAAAAGGCGAGTAGCAAATCTTAAGTTCACTAAACTCCTAAATTTCCTCTGATACCACTTAACTGTCACGCCCCGAACGCTAGCTAAACGAGGCTAATGACAGCCGCGAGCATTCCCGGCATGGGACGCTCAAGCGTACTTACTACTATACTTGCAGCGGAAATAACATTTATGCCTCAATGATAAAAGAAGCCTTAAGATGCTAGCGTATAACGTACATAAGAACATACTTTCCATTGTTAACTCAAGGTAGTTAAACATAATCTCCGAAATATCAACCAGTTAAAACATTAACTAACTAAGCCAAATGAAACCCATGACCACCACATCACGGTGGCTCATGCCGGCTTTTACAAAAATTAGCTAAATCTTTCCTAACGTTAGCAAACAAGAGAGAGATATTTCATCAACCCTTCTCCTAGGGTTCAAGGTCCTCTTCTTAAGATTCCACCCCTGTAACATCATCTGGAATGATACAATTTAAAACTGTGAGTCGAAAGACTCAGTAAGGAATTATAGCTAAAAAACATGGGTTTGAAATTGTAAGCATGCACTTGAACTTGAAATCATAGTCATGTAAACATAATGCGATGCATGCCTGATTATGAATCGTGATGCATGTATAATGCACATGCATTTACTCTTGCTTTTGTAAAAATCAATTCACATCTTATCTTATGGGCCACTTGCCCTCTTTTACCCCTGACATCAGGGTTGTGCGTTCCCGTAGGAACAGTCCCTTATTTCCCTTAGGGACCTTACATATGGTCGAGCTAGCTCACCTTCTCTCATTCGTCCTTCAGTGGCTAGACACGACCCTTGAGGTTCACACCTTCTTGCAAGCATCCTTCAGTGTGATTGCACTTACCTCATGGACTACCCATCCTTCTTGCAAGCATCCTTCGGTATGGGTGTCCTAGGTGACATCCATCCTTCACGTAAACGTCCTTCGGTATGGATGCACCTTCTTGACTTGGTACGGTACCGACCGACTTGGGTTCGTTAATTAACTTGTCATAAAACTTGTCATAAAGTAGCATAAAAATGGTACTTTCATTTGCATAAAATGTCTCATTTCTCATGAGGAAAATGAATGCAAATGATCATGATGCATTCATGTCGTGCTTGGTAATGTCATGCTTGATATATCATACTTGATATGCTTATTCATAAATATTCTTCATGCAGTGTATCATTCCAGTTTGTAAAGATTTTCACTTACCTTAGGCTTGCTTGAGTATCGAGCGTCTCGTTACCTACAATGAACCGTACTATTGTCATTCATAGGTTCACTAAACGTATACAGTAATCAATACATTACTCACACGAATCTGTTTTAATTGACCCTCACACTAATTTTTCATATCATAACATATTCTTCATACCTCTAATTCACATGCAAGTTATCTTAAAACGCTCTCTTTCTTATCTTGAAACAAATTCCAAGACCAACCCCGTAAAATTTGGACTAAAATATCAAGAGATAACCACCAATGCAACAAAACACACTTTCTATTCCAGCTTTGAAATCTGCATATGTAAACTCCAGTAATCACAATAATCTTTCAAACTCTCCAATCTCCAACAACCAAAATCCGAATCTCTACATGTCACAACCAACATCCAAGGCTAACTTAACATCTCATAACAGCAACCATTATTTCTCATTCCTCCCACTTTTACAACTCCAACTCAAAGTTTATGACAAAACTATGGTTCCATATTCATCAAGTTAACACCATTGCGTTTACCCATTTCTCTTGGGCTTTTAACCAAACACCTAGTGTGCATTATTGGTCCTCTTGCCCCTTTTTCCAGATCTGAACCTAACTCTAACACTTAGGGCTTTGTGGTTCTCAATATGACTAGCATACATACACAATCGAATGCATCAACCCCTAGATTCGGCCATACTTGCTCAACTTAGGTTTCAATCCCCTCTTAGGCCTTTTATCAAACACCTAGAGCACATAACCACTTTCTCTTGAACCTTCATTTCAGATCTAGCCATTTTTCCACATGTTCTCATGTAAAAATCTATGCTACACTTAAACACTTACAAGATCTACCTTGAACATGCATAGATCCACACTAAACATCCATGAATCACAAGGAGAAAACTACTTAGACAAACTACCATCAAACCACAACCAACCAACAAGAGGAAACAAGAAGAGAATAGAGAGAGAGAGAGAGAGAGTGTAGCACGAGTTTCAGCCAGCAAGGATTTACCTTGCTTCTCTCCTCTTCCTCCTTCTTTTCTTCTCCTTCTTCCTTCTTCCTTCTTCCTTCTTCTTTCTCTTCTTCCTTCTTCCTTTTTCGGGTGGGTGACTTAGGGCATGGGAGGTATGATTTGGGGTAAAGGAAATGTGAGACTGCGTGAAAGAGAGGGAGGTTTAGTGCGAAAAGGGCTTGGGGGAAAAGACAGGGATGCCCTCCCTTATTTCCCCCTTTTTCTCATGAATTCCACCTCACGTATTTCTAGGGATTTAGTTATATGTGTCGACACCATCACTCAAGGTGTCGACACTTACAACACATTTAGTAGGATGTGTCGACACCATCACTCAAGGTGTCGACACTTCCAACACTTAGCCAAAGTGGGAAAAATGTAAACTCTCGGGTTTCAGTTGGATGTGTCGACACCATCACTCAAGGTGTCGACACTTCCATCACTTGGTCAAAATTCACGGGAGTTCTGGAAAAAGGCGAACTCTCGGGTTTCAGTTGGATGTGTCGACACCATCACTCAAGGTGTCGACACTTCCAACACTTAGTAAAAAATCACTCTAGTTTCGGAAAAATATAAACATTCGGGTGTCAGTCTAATGTGTCGACACTATGACCCAAGGTGTCGACACTTACAACACTTAGTCAAAATTCACTTTGGGCTCCAGGAAAAGGTAAACTTTCGGGTATCAGTTTAATGTGTCGACACTATGCTCCAATGTGTCGACACTTACCTCAAAAATCACCAATTAAAACATACCTACATTCTGAGGAAAATCATAGCAAAATCTCTCTCTCCTTTACAACGACATAAGTAAATTCGGGATCTCACACAGGATATCCCTGAGGAAGATTCTGATGGAACGTAACAGGGACCACCTTCTCCTCTGTCACTGAACCATGCACTACAGAATGAATAACTGAAAATGCCGGTCATGCATCACAAACATCAGGTAGCTCACGCGTCGATTCTCCTCTTCTAGAGGAAGGTGAAGAAGACAAAACACTCCGAATAGGATTGAAAAATAGAGATGTCGTGGATTGAGGAGAGCTCAAAGACTTCTTAGAGTCGAGAACAGTAGCTTTAAGATGCAAAAGATCATCTTTATGCTCCACCTCAATCGTCAGAACCCACTGGAAAAACGAGCAATATGGTCTAAAGACCACAATTGCACTAGTTGGAGATTCTATTATATTTGAATTGAATCCATACCGCAAGCTTGTTGGTACGAGGCAATAAAAAAACCCCCACACAGAGGTTGGGTGAAATAAACCATAACTGGAACCCGTAGAAATGCCACACCCATAACCTTTTTCTGCCCATCAAAATCAACCTTTGACACAGAGCCAACTTTGGAACCTAAAAACTCTGCCATGGTCCGAGACATACATCCCAACTGTAAACCATGAATTTGCACCCACATAAGCATGGAAGAAAATGAAAGTTCTTGTAAAGTAATTATTGAGAATTGTGAAGACAAGCTGAGAATTGTGGAAATTGTTATATGTTATTGATTTATATATACATGTATATATATTACATTGAAGAATCTGTGTATAAAGGAAAGGAAAATAAGCAAGGAAACAATCAGCTATACAAGGCAAGCAATAAATTGTAAAGGAGTCGTTGGAGGCTAACAAAGGTAAGTATATGCTGTAATACTCCCCCTCAAGTTGGAGCATGGAGGTTCGAAATGCCTAACTTGCTAGATAAAATGACAAAAAGGTCACGACCCAAGGCTTGGTGAAGATATCGGCAAGTTGGATGGAAGCAGGGACACGAGCAAGGGAGAGAAGTCCAGTCTTAAGTTTGTCACGAACAATGTAGCAGTCAATCTCAATGTGCTTGGTGCGCTGGTGAAAAACTGAATTTCTTGCAATGTGGAGGGAAGCCTGGTTGTCGCAATAGAGATGCATGGGCTGAGAGTATGGAATAGAGAGATCCTGGAGTAAGGAGCGAATCCAAGTGAGTTCACATGTGGTGGATGTCATGGCACGGTATTCGGCTTCAGCGAAAGAGCGAGAGACAATGGGTTGTTTCTTGGTGCTCTAGGAGATGGGACTAGTCCCGAGCTGAACAAAGAAACTAGTGGTGGATCGGATAGTAGTGGGGCAGCTGGCCCAATCAGAGTCAGAATATATACAGACTTGCAAAGAGTTCGTAGTGGGATAAAAGGCCTTTTCCTGAAGTAGTTTTGAGGTAACCTAAGATGCGGAGAGTAGCGTTATAATAAGGTTGCCGAGGAGCGTGCATGAATTGACTGAGAATGTTGACGACGAAGACAATGTATGGACGAGTGATGGTGAGGTAGATGAGGCGGCCAACGAGATGACTATGGTCCGGCAAGAGGTCATCGACGTCGTCCGTGATTTTGAGATTTTGTCTCATGGTAGTGTGAGCGGGGCGGGTGCCAAGGTGACCACTGTCGGTGAGGATCTCGAGAGCATATTTTCATTGATTGAGGAAGATGTCGGAGGGAGAGCGAGCAATTTCCAAGCCCAAGAAATATAAGCAGCCAAAGATGCGGAGAAAATTGATGGAGCGTCCAGAAAATTTATGGCGAAGAGAAGAAAGGGTATGAGAATAACATAAGCAGCCAAAGATGCGGAAGTGATCATAAGAAGGAGGTGTGTGAAAAAGAAGTTCGTAAGGAGATTTATTATGAAGACTAGGGGAAGGGGTGCGATTAATAAGATAAGTAGTAGTTAAAATGCATTCGCCCCAAAATGTAAGAGGAAGATGAGCATGAAAGCGAAGACATCGAGCCACATTGAGTAGGTGGCGATGTTTCCATTCAGCAACACCATTTTGTTGCGGGGTCTCGACACAAGTCTTTTCATGAAAAATGCCAAGCTCAGTAAATAAGTGTTACATTTTGTGAGAAAATAAATTTAACAGATTGATTAAATTGTGTACGAATAAGAGAAAAAAGGATTTGATACAATAATTGGTGTTAGAATTAAAACGCATTAAAAAAACCCATGTGAAACGAGAATAATCATCAACGATAGTTAAAAAAATAATTGACACCAAAAAGAGAAGGCGTTGAATAACCACCTCAAATGTCACAATAAATGCGATTAAAAAAACTGTGCTTTTATTCAAATTTAAAGAAAAAAAAGCCTAGTATGTTTAGCACGAGCACAAATATCACAAGGAAAAAAAGCAGGAGAAATATTAAAAGTCTTAGGGACATTGCATATAGGGATGACCTAGACGGGCGTGCCATAAATGAGGAGAGGGCACACAAGTGGAATGTAGAGCGGAGACAAACGAAATTTTGCAGTAGTAGAGTCCATCATGAGCTTCACCAGTTCCAATCAGCCTTTTCGTGACAAGGTCCTAAAAATGACAAAGATGTGAGGAAAAAATAGCAACACAATTGAGATCAGTAGTAAGTTTACTAATGGAGAATAAATTAAATTTAAATTGGGGAACACAAACATTGTGAAGAATTAAATGAGGAGTTAAATGGACAGTCCCAGATTGGGTAATAGAAACAATTTCACCTGTAGGCAATTTAATCGGACAAAGAGTGCTAAAAGAATTAATATTAGTGAGATAAGATAATTGAGAAACCATATGATCAAAAGCTACAGAATAAATAACCCATTCAGCATTGGAAAAAAATAAAGTCGAGTTACAGGACGCAAAATTAGTAACAAAATTGATTGAAAGAGAGATGGAAGTCACTGAAGGGGTAGAATGGGAATTCAACAACTCCAACAGATGCTGGCCTGCAAGATTAGTCGAAGGGGGCTGAGGTGGCAGGAGGGGCATGTTTGGAAAACCAAGTCCATTAGTTGGTGGACTAGGTCAACCGAAATGTTGGAAGCCCCTTGTGATAGTGTGTCTGCGCTGTTTGTGAGAGAGGCTTCTAGGCGTTGAACTGAGGTGTGCCGACGATGAATGACCATGGGAGCCGGCAGAAGAACCTAGAGGAGGTCGGGAAGGTGCGTTCTGATGGCCGGGGGGATCCCTTGCAGTTGGTAGCACTGTTCCTGCCAGTGGCCATTACGGTGGCAGTAGCTACACTTCGGACTGCCTTTGCCGCTGCTGCGCGTGTCTGAGGGATGGGAGGAGCTCCGGTGGACAACCATTGTAGTGGCGTCGAGCTGGGGATTGGGGAGGTGCAGCAGTCGTTGCCTTTCCTCTTGATGCAGAATCGGATAACTTTTCGATAAGGGAGGCAGCGGATCCATGGCCAAAATTTGACTCCAAATGGAAGTGTACGAATCGTGGAGGCCAATAAGAAATTGAAAGGCATGTTCGGTATCATTGAGAGTTTGAGTTGTTTGGAGAGTGCCACAAGTGTAGGGAGGAACGGGCTGGAGGATAGAGAGTTCATCCCAAAATTCTTCGAGGAGGGTGAAATACGTAAAGAGAGATCGGCTATCTTGGGTGAGTAAGGAGATGTCATGTTTCAGTTGAAAAATTCGAGGGTTGTTGGATTGTGAAAATTAGTCTTGGAGATCGAGCCAAACATCTCGTGGGTTCTCAAGATAAATGAGGCTGTCGGATATGGATCTGTCAATGGAATTGAAAATCCATTATAGAACCATATCGTTACAGTGTTCCCACAGTTCGATGACGGCAGAAGAGGTGGTGGGTTTTGGGAGGGAATCGTCCACGAAACCGAGTTTATGCTTGGCATTGACAGCAATTTTCATAGCTCTCTGCCAGGGAAGATAATTGTCACCATTGAGGAGGGTGGAGACCAAGATGGCGCCAGGGTAGTGAGAGGAATGAAGAAAAAATAGAGAAGAAGCGTCCAGTTGATATTTGGACGAAGTGGGAGGAGAGACCTCCGAATCAGATTCGGAGTTAGACATGGAGATAAATGAAAAAAAATTACTGCTCTGATACCATATTGAGAATTCTGAAGATAAGTTGAGAATTGTGGAAATTACTATATGTTATTGATTTATGTATATATTTTACATTGAAGAATCTAGGTATAAAGGAAAGAAAAATAAGCAAGGAAAGCAATAAATTATAAAGGAGCCGTTGGAGGCTAACGAAGGTAAGTATATGCTGTAATAGTAATATCCATATCCCAGATGCGCAAAACCAGCAAAGAACCTTTAATATTCCAAGGTCCTTGAAGAAGAATACGATCTCGAGCATGGGTCGAAGGGAAGGAGAAGATAAAACTATCATCCGAACTTCAGAAATATCCACACCTTTAATGAAACTCCATGACATAAAAATAGCTTCACGAACCCCAGCTTTGTTAGGGGGTCGAATAGAGAGTAATTTGCCAACCAGTAATGTAGCAGATCCAACAGCAGCATCAGCCGAATAATGCGTTTCAAAGTGGGGAAGAGGAACTGAAGGGGGAGGGGGGTTGTAATGGAAAAACCACCGAGGTCCAACTCTAAGAAGACATGGACGAGTTAAGAAGGGTAGGAGGCGAGGTGTGAGCCATGAGAAAAAGGAACAAAAAAAACGGAAAAAGGACAGAGAAAAGGGGGAAGAGAGGTGAAAGGAAAGATAGGAGAAAAGAGACAAAAAGGGTGGCCGAAGGGCAGATGACTGACGGGAAGTGAGCCAAACAAGGTTGGCCGGGAAAGGAGAGAAGACTCCAGAGAGATCTTTTTGCAAAAGAGCGGAAAGGAAAGTGTCAAACGAAGGGCCGGTAACTAAAGAATTGCTCGTCGTGCCCTAGTATTGCAAAGGAATCCGGTCCGAGATATTAATGCAATCATGTTGACTTTGAGGGGGAAAAAAAAAGCAACATGCATACTGACCTCAATAATTGAGAAATGAGGTGTGAATCCCGAGAAAGAGAATGTAGGAAAAGGTTTCGAGAAAGGGTATGTATACAACCTAGGGAGAAAGGGTATGTATACAACCTAGGGTGCGTTTGTGTACCAAAATTTTACCTCCTCTAAAATTTTAACACAATTAAATATTACAATATAATCTCTCTCCCCATCAAATCATTACTATTTACTACAAAAAATTATAAAAAATTACCTCTCTCTTCACTTTTTCACTAAACCCAATACCTAAAATTTTAACAACACTAAAATTTTATAATACAAACACAGCCCTAATCGGACAGGCTGAAGCTTAGAAGTGGGTTTTGGAATTGATTTTATTGCTTTTTTTTATATATAAATTGATTTTATTGCTTACCGTGACGTTTCGGGTTTTGATATTTGATTTTATAAATAAATTTTTTGAAACAAAACGTGTATATTATAATATTGACTCCATCTCACATTAGAATTAACCATCTCTATTTATTAAGGTAATTTATTTATGTTAGTAATATTTTTAATTGTGGGAGACATTGAGGACTTTAGAGATGTACGGTTTTATTATTGTTGTTTTTTTTATGTTATAAGTTACATGTAATTTTAGTGACTGCGCAAACACCGTATTTGATTTATATTTATTTATAACATTGATCTTCTTGAGGTTCATTTGCTTTAAGGTACAAGCCATGCATTAACTATTTCCTGCAAAATTACCTTGAGTGAGATTTAATCAAAAACTATTTTTTCATCGTGTGCATATAACATAAATATAATTCTCTCTCTCTTTCTATGTGACGGACAAACAAATAGGAAACTGCATTGATAGAAATTTAATAATAGCAAGGAAAATGAACATCGAAAAAAAAACTGGCCTCCATTGCTCTCTCTCTCTGTGCATAAAACATAAATATATAGTTAAATATACTTTTCTACCATCAGAAACTATGGGTAATTTACAGACGTTGAACCGTCCATATAAAAGCACCATCAACTTGGATGGAAATGTGGTCATATGCGCGTCACGTGACCTTTTCTTTAGGATACAAAGTGTTAGTCACTCGTAGTCCCAATATGAAATACTTCAAACTTTAGTCTATTTAAGGTGCAAATTACAGATGATCCAATAATTTAAGGATAAGAAGAGTACTTATCCCAATGGCTATATTGAGAGATGAAGTTAGGGTGTCATGGCCCTTCCCAGCTCCTAAAATTTCTCCCCTCAAACAGCCACATGATTATCAAATAACCCCCAAATCACTAAAGCCATGTCGAACGGTTTTTGTCTCACGTGACTAGTACGTGACCTTCTCTTAACTTGAAAATATAAATTTACCCTCGTTTGGACCCTCCCTAGCCTTCTACTATGCTTATAACAATTCATAGACCTAAGAAATAATATGTTTGTTAGCTGATTTTTCTTTATTAAAAAAAGATGACTCACTTATAAGTGATGTGGTTAAATTTGTCATTTTAGTTAAGAGAAGATCACGTGTTGTTCACATTAGACATAACGACTTTCATAGGTTGAGGGATGTAATTGCAGCGAGAATCAAAGTTTGAAGATGAATTGTAATGAGTTATAGTTTATCGAATAATTTAAAAATAAGATGGTAGTTTAAGGGAGGAATTGTAATTTGTCTTTTTTTTTTGTTAATGATTATTACTTTTTTTTTCAATTTTGAACCCCAAATTATTTTTGTGTAGTTGACCCCTTAATGTCAAATCCTGACTTCGTCGCTAAGTATACTAGTTGATACAAGTAGAAAATTTAGCTTTAACATAATGAGTACGTACTGGATAGTAAACTATATTGGTCTAGAAAATTTAAACCCAGTTCATTCCACTCTAATTCTTAATCTTCGAATTTCAAAATTGGTTGTACTTTTCTTATAGAATTTTAAAGAGTGGCTATCATGTATATTTTAGAAGGCCAAGAAGGCTGCCAAGTGACAATACTTCTCATGATAAAAATTAAAAGATATATTACTTAAAGTACCTTAATCCAAATAAGGTTGTTAGAGCTAGAATCAAGCCTCCTCCAATTATGGTAATAGGTAGCACTAGAAACTTTTATATAGTAATTAATTGAGAAAACACAAACGACTCTAAGTCTTAAAGGAAGAATAAAAAGTTATTTTCTTCTTTCTAATGAAGAATAATTTTTTCTTCACTCTGCCAATTATCATGCCTATAAAAAAAAGGAGGGAACTAAGGGAATATAGTCTCTTGACTTTAAGGGTATATTTATTTGCTTGTAGAATAAATTTTGTAATTTATTTTATTTGTTTTCAAGTATTTGACAAGTACCTGAAAATGAGGTTAAATTAAAAGAGTTTTCCAATCAAATGTAAAAGTTATATTATTTTTCAAAAAACAAACTAAGCGCCAAAATTTCATAATCTTTTTTTTTTCATAGCACGCCCCATATTTATGGGCAAAAATCAATAAGCCTCCCTCAAATTCCAAAATATTTTATTCCATTTTACATGTTTCAAAAACAATCAATCATCGCCTTCCGTTTGATTTGAGAGTTAAATCACATGTAATGCCCCTTCATGAAAAAATTATTATAAATATTAAAGAATATAAATGATATATAAAGAAAAATTAATATTTTTTAAATAAAAATATTGAAACTGTATTTCATTAATCTATTCATTTTAATTTATTTCTTGAATTTTTTAATTGTTTATTTTTCTTTTAATTTTTTATTGGAGGGGCATTTTGGACAATTCACATAAATTTACGTATGACTTAACGTCCAAAGCAAATATAATTCAAAATCAAAATTTACAAACACAGACACACAGAAAAGCCAAAGTCGAAAAAAAATGTCGACTACATATCTTATATGAGTTTGATTGAAGAATTTTTGAATTTGAAGGGTGTATATGATTGTTTTATATTGTCTACAATTAGGTTTTGACGACTGATATTTTATTTACTGTAGAGCCTAATTATTTAATTCATAGGACATTTTATTTTTTTATTCAAATACGTAAATCATTAAGCATGACAACATCATAAAATATTTTTAAAATAATAGCCAAACATTGAAAAAATAATTTTTTTTCTTGAAAATGTTTTAATGAAGAAAATTTTATGTAAAATAATACCTATACAAGCAAACAAGCGGACCCTAAGAATCAATCCATAAAAATATGTTCCAATGGTTGTTGACACAACGAAAAATATGAGGGAAAAAATACTTTAGTTGGAAGTAGCTAATGATTGTGGAGTTATGGTGATAGTCTTCCTTTCTATGGGTGGTATTTATAGTTCAAAAGGAGCTAAAGATTAGGCTATAGTCATGCCCAGTAAGAATAGGCTATGTTGTTCGGCCTGCTCTACCTTTTTTAAAAAGAGCTAAAGATACTTCTTTTGCCTCTCTTTCCTCGAGGTCTGGCACCACTTGATACTCCCTCACAATTAGTGGCGGAAACAGGATTAAAATCCAAGGGTGTCAAACTTTAAAGGCGAAATGACAAAAAAAAATTTCCTTTGTAATGCAAAAAATTGTCTTAGAGTTACAATATCAAAAATTAAGGACTAAAAACATTAAAAATATTGAAATACATGTACCGTACTATGTACTGCTACTGAGAGGTGACAATTGGATCCTACGACTTTGCATATTCTGAAAATGTTGCAAAATGGTTTCGTTCTCAATAGTTTTAAAAACTTCTTGCTCAATGTACACTGTCATAGCCACTAGGTTGAAAAAGACCTTTAATCAAGTACTCCCTACGAACTTGATCCCTAACCCCTACATCATATTCTTCAATGAGTTTACGTAACCCTGGGTCAGCAACAATATCATCCGGACTAAACATAATGCGAGGTATTTTTGAACTACTATCCATTTCAGAATTAGTAGTCATGTTAGGAGTATTAGACGACTCACGCTGCATGGCTTTCTTATCACAAACTTATCCATTATCTAAACAAAACAAAACAAAAGTGAAAATTAATCAATAATCACAAACAAATTAAACAGATTGTGAAATAAATAAAACTATGAGTGTTGATGTTGTGATTCTGAAAGCATAAGTTATAACTCAACTGTCCTTAGAAGTGAGACTAGTTCGCTAAATAAGTTCCTCTACTTATCCAGACATACCCCACAAATTCACAATCCTCCAAACTTAAAGCCCAACAGCATAAAAGCTAAGCGAAAAACGATATAAAGTTGAAGTCTAATTTCGAAGAACTCCCTGTTCTAATGGATACGAAACAAGTATTAGCTAGACTTACCGATTGAAACAAAAGCAACAAGCACATGAACTCATAGCCTTTTTTATGGTTGATGGAGAAAGAGAGCAAGTTACACAAATGGGTCAGTCAGTGGCTGCTCAGCAGGAAAAGGTCCATAATTTGTTTTCTAAATCTTCCTACTTGGAAGCATTCTAGATACTAAAAGAGAATCTGACAATACGATTTTAATTTTCTTATTTGAACTTGGCACCATCCTCACTTTAAATGATGCTCTCTCCCCCTCTTCCTTGGCCAAGCTCACCTCCCCATGAGCATATGTATTCTGTGAACCCACACACACTGTCACAGAAGGTGAGGTTTTGACAATAGCCTCGTTGGGCTTGCAATCAACATAATTGGAATTTTTATTGGTACACAGCAGTTCGTCAAACAGATAAGAAAAATTCAACCACCCCACGGCCACAAGGCATGGCAACCGCATAACAATGAAAAAACAAGCCCACCCGGGTACGAAAATGGTCTCTGAGTACATAAACTACAAGTGCAACCATAAAAGAATAATTGGAAAACACAAAAGACTTCAAAAACCAGATCATCCACTATATAAAGTGATAATGCACTGAATAACAATTGAATGCACAACAATCCCAAACAGTAGTTGGCCTGGGCCTGATGGGTATCGGGCCCAGGCCAACTCATTGGAAAAAAAAAACAAAAAAACAAAAAATTAGTAGAAAAAATTGTAAAAGCTGGTGTCAGGGGTAGCGGCGGCCCAGGGTCACTACCCCTTCCTTCCGCCACTGCTCACAACTCACAAGAATACCTTCCTAAGAGCAGATGAGATTCACTACAACAAAAATGGGTTTTGGGATTCAAACGTTTTTGTCACCTAAAGTCAAAATTTTGTCAGCAAAAGTTTTTGGTGTCGATATAATCCACTTGCTCCAGCTGCTCCTCTCATGTCATATAATCCTCCGGACTCTTAGGATCCTGCAGCGTAGAGGTCTCAACAAATGAGGAAGATGATGAACGGTGGCGTTTAGACATTTTTTTAATCTACAAAATAAGGGAAAAACAAATAAAGCGTCAATTAAAACTGTCTGCACGGTTGACCACTCCCCCACCTTTAAAACTACCCAAAACATTACAAAATTATAGCCTAAACAATCCTACAACATTACACAGTTCATATAAATACAAAGATAGGCTATCAAACAACTATGATGGCTGAAAATATAATATGAAATTTTCTATGTAAACAACGTTAAAAGCATGATTTTTAAAAGAAAAAACGCAATAAAAACATGAGAAACGTACCTACATAGAAAGAAATCTATGAAATAGGATTGACGCGCTATATTTTAGATTCTAAACATGAATGCGCCTATGTGAGAAAGGAGAGAAAATGGTGTAAAGTTGTGAAAATGTTGCTCAAATGGCTTATGTTCATTTTTAAAATCCGTCCACACAGTTTGGACGGTACGTTCATTTTGTGCGGACGTTTCTGTTTTCCACGTGGACCAATCAGATTCCTAAGCATTAAATTGAAAATCGTTAATGGTTACATAAAATCGTCTCGAAATGATGGCGTTCTGAAGGGTTGGGTCAGCGCAGACGGGCAGATGACTGGAACGTGCAACGTGGAGTACCAGTGTTGGCCGAAATTATAGCCATAATCGTGTGGAGAGGATTTAACCGTGCGGACTCTAGCAGCTGTTCTCTACAAATGTCTGACATAGACGCGTATCAATCATGCGCGGACTGTCCTAGTTGTTCGAAAGGTTTTTCGGACAGTGTGGATGGTTGCAGCTTTTGTGACAATCTAGACTACGTGACTGATGGGTGACAACAATGTTTTGTCTCCCAAACCCTGTGCGTACGGTTTCGTGTAATGTTCGGACGCGTTCCCAGATGTTGACGAATGTTTTAAGTCGCTAATATGTGACGTTTTGGGTTTTGTCAACCCTGAATACCGTGCAGACGTGGTTGATGAACGTCCGGACGGTTTTGTAATTCCCGGCACACCTTGGGTAATAAAATTTTTATTTTGACATGGAAGGGCATGATTTAGTAACAAAATTTATTTTGATACTTGGAAGTTTAACACCTAAGGTCAACTTTCTTCTAGTGATTCGGTGGACTATGAAATATTCTTCGCCTTCTTAGATAGAGTTGTGCCTCTCTTGCTCGTAACCCAACTTTTGAAATAATTGATCGACACCATTTGTGTATTTTTGAGCACATCATTTCTTGTGACTGAATATTATTTCGGGATTGATAACGTGATATGTGTGCATTCTTCTTGTCTTTCATTTGTTTGTTTTAACCTCTTGTTTTATATATGCATTCTATATCTCGATATAAAATTGGAATATAGCTCTCCTTTTTTTCTTTATTTAACATTGTATTCTATTTTATGTTATGGGTAATTACTATTTTATTCTCCGCTAACTACAACTCCATTCTAAAATGTACAGAATAATTTTTAAATTGTCCCAACAATTTGTAATATTTGGAAGGGGTCAGATAATTATTGTAGTAGTTTAAGACACTTTTGCTATGTCTGTTCTGTCCCACCCAACCTTTTACCCAAGGCCGGCGTTGTCAGACTCTGTCCCCTTTCGGTTGGATTGAGTCGACCGATTCCTTACCCTTCCTTTCCATTTTAAGGACCGCCAGTCAGTGGTTGGACAGAGTGCAATCATAATTTCTTACGTGAGCTTGTTTACCCGATAAAGTATCGATGTTAGACTCTTTTTATGGACCTCCAATCACAGAAAGACACATGCCACATCGGGTATTCTGATTTTTGCCTCACTATTTTTGGGCCTCCGATTATAGGCTTTTGTAGTAAGGAAAAACTCCTTCATCAGGAAAAATTCACTTCGGACTCTCTAACTACCAATGCAAATTTAAATAGGGGTCTAAACTATCAATTTTGACACATTGAACCCTCCAACTTTAACAATTAATCAAAGTGCGCACTGAAATAAAATCTGATGGTCAAAACCATTCCACATGACTCATTCACAACACACGTGGCACGAGTTTGATTGTTGGATCTTTTTTAAGGTTGCAAATTGATGAAATTTGGTAGTTCTTGGACTTAATGTATCAAAGATGATAATTTAGACCCCTATTCGAAATTGTATTGATAGTTAGAAGGCTCAAAATGATTTTTTTCCTTTATAAATAATACTAGTTTTTCTCTTCAACCATTCGAATGTATGGTCACATGTGTCTCATTTCTTTAAATTTAATGAATAGAGTACACAAGGATTTACACAATAAAAAATAAAGTGAGAGCATAATTCCCAACCAATTACATTAAAATATAATCACTAAGAATATAATGCATAGAGGAAATAATATAATATTTATTCCACAAGGAATATGAATATATCACACGAGTAAGTGTCAAAATTCTATTTATACCTCCAGTTTTAAATAGATACACAGGTGATAGTTAACCTCGTATTGCCGAGGAGAGTGAAAAGCATTAGAAAATATTTTAGGTAATAATATATCTAATCTAAATTATTTATACTCTAATCTAATGGGTTGGGATTACTACCTTCCATTGCGATGTCCCAACAAACAAAGATGATATGGACCTCTACCTAGAAGTCTTAAAATTTCACTTCTAAGCTCTGTGGACAAATATATTCTATTTTCTTTCCATTTTGATTCTCAGAATTATTATTATTATTATTTTCTTTCTTATTTCAATACTATTAGCAAGACCCCTTACGCATTGCCAAAAATTTAGGATGTCATAATTATGAATTATCAGAAAATAATTAGAAGTATTTCCGGTAACTGTCTTAGTATCATCCATGTAACTTTATTTTTTGCATATATAACTATATATATTATGCCTAATCTCTTCCCTGAAATCCTTAAGAAATCTTGGTTACCAAAACTTTTGTCAGACATGATGCTTTTATCGAAGATCCTTATCATACCATTGTTGATCCTTATCAGACAACAATCCAGATATTACCTCCTGGTTGAAACTTTGTTCCCAAAACCCTGTTTTTACCCAAGTTTTACCAATATATCCTACATGATACCAAGTCCGTTGAATTCGAACACTCTCTATAAGTATGATCCTTCTCGAACTGAGTTTTCAAAATTTATCATAAAAGAGTTATTTCTTCAAAAGAATGGGGATAGCCATGGACTCTTCGAGCCTTTTCGGTACCCTACAAAAATTTGAAAAATATCTCTTATTATGATTATATTGACGCATGTAGTTTTGCTTTACTTTTTGAAAATATCATCCATCGTCACACTTGGTTTATTCTCTTTAAATTTTTTTATTGCTTTGATCCAATTCCAAAATGGTTTCTCCAATGGTGGGATCATTTTGGCCCTGATATTACCCTTTTACCTGCTCCCCTTAAACATGCCTTTAACCAATGGTCTCATTGCCCTCATGATACCCCTTCTGTTCAAAAATATCCAGCTCTGAAAAATCCCCCCATCAAAGATATGACTCACCTTCTCCGTTTCTTTATTCAGTTCAACCCTCTTCACTGGATATTCAGCTGAAAATTTGTTTTTACCTACCTAGTTAACTCCAAGATATTATCCCAAAGATTTTTTTGTTAAATGGGGGAATGTCTTTACTTTTGATAATATCATTTCTGCCATTTCCAAAGCCAAACATACCAAAGAAACTCATCCCCAATTTCTTGCCCAAAGAAGCCATCTCCAGGCCAAACTTGCTGCGGCCAAATCTTGAGAGGATTAAAAAAAGAATTAATGGATGTCCTCTCACAACTTCTGAAGAAAGTGATACTATTAAGCTTGACATATCAAGCACAAATGATTTTTACATTCCTACTTTTGAAGATGCCCAGGATCCATATGCTAATTTTTGACCTGGATCTTTCTCTTGAAGATATTACAACAATTAGCAGACAACTTCCTAACAAATAACTTCTGAAGATATCCTTCTAGAAGACCTTTCTAGAAGATATCCTTCTAGAAAGACAAAGATAACTTTTGAAGATACCCTTCTAGAAAACCTTTCTAGAAGACTTGTTTCAAATACCAAAATACCCCTACTGACACTCTGAAAAAGACAAGTTTGTCCCTTGACAAAAATACCCCTACCTTTTGATATCTACGATTTCAACATTGTCTGTTTTAATTACTATTACCGCCTACATGGACGGTTCTATTGGCTTTCTGTTCACATTTTGACTATTTGCTTTATGTTCGCATTTCATCATTCAATATCATTCATACTTGATCTTGTTCGCATTTGCATCATTTAATATCATTCATACTTGATCCTATTGGTAAATAGTACTATGGATCATTGCATCGATAACAATGCATCATCCTCATCTCATCTTAATTGGGTTATACCCAAGGTCAAGGACTCACATTTATGCAATCAAAATTATTAAACAGTTGATGCTCATTGGCAAAGAATATGAATCATTACATCTCATAAATACCGACATGATAAAAAAGCATCATACCCAAGGTTTTAAATACATGCATATGGGTTTAGTTCAAATAGCTGCAACAGCCTTAACTCATCAAGGTTTAAATGCATCCGTCCTTCTCTATTTACGAGATGGATGACATAACTAATTTCAAAGCTATACATGGAAATGTTGAAACTTCTTTGCATCAAGGACCCATATATTTTAATTGTTATCCTTGTTTTCCCCTTTCTTTATCTGACACTACCATACTGCATTGTTTGATACTAAACATCAAATCTTTGGGCTATGATATGATGGAAGGTGCTCAATACCTTGCTGTCGTATATCGGCTCCATTATAAACTCATGAGAACTACCATTATCCCACGATCTAAGGTTCATCCTCTTTCTAGTGAAACTATACTTTTAAATACTAGCATTGAATTTTCAAATACCATTACCCCTTGAATGATAAAATGGGATGAAATTGTTCTTCCTTACCAATAGAAATTTCCTTTGGTTGTTCCTCCTAAAAAAGAAAATAAACAAATTGAATACTTTGCTCAACATAGCGATGGTTCTGTTACACTCTCCATTCTTAATAACAGACAAAGCACAAATTCTCGTTCACATGTAGATTCCAGAACTTATAGTTCTAGGAATTTTAGATCTGCCTTTAACACTTTCCTTCCCAGCACTTCTACTTTTCCTTCAAGTATTCCAATAAGTGTAAAATTCTTGAGATAATTAACACCAGAACTGTCACGCCCCGAACGCTAGCTCAGCGAGGCTAATGACAGCCGCGAGCATTCCTAACGATAACACTCCAGCGTACTTACTAATTTCTTGGAGCGGAAAACATAATTTTTTTTAAAAAAACTTATATCGCTAGCGTCTAACGTACATACGAACATTAGAACCTACTATTCAACCGATGACTTGAATTAATTACACCATGGTCTCAAAATGCCAATCGGGTAAAACCTTAAACCTTACTCGGACGAATAATCCATGACCACCACACATCTGAGGTTCATGTCGGCTTTTCCAAAAATTTACAATGAAACAACAAAAGAGAAGAGGACAATCCCGTCGGTCCCTCTTCTAGATTTCCCCACCTGCAATGTTATCTGGAATGATACAATTTAAAACTATGAGTCGAAAGACTCAGTAAGGGTTTACATACAATGAATAATGCATGTCGTGCATAAAACATGAATGTACATTGATGCTTGCATATGAATGTGACAATGTACTTAAAGACGTTCTTTCTTGAAAATATCTCTTCCTTAAACTTGTCACGCTCCAATTACCCCTGAAGTCAGGGTTGTGCGTTCCTTTCGGAACCGTTCCCTTTTTCCCTTGGGAACACATCATTTGGTTGAGCTAGCCCTTGTTGTGGACCTAGGCCTGATGGCTAGACTCAACCCTTGGAGGTTCACACCTTCTTGCAAGCATCCTTCGGCGTGATTGCACATACCTCGGGAACTACCCATCCTTCTCTCATTCGTCCTTCGGAGTGGGTGCCCCTTAGGAATCATCCATCATTCTCTCATTCGTCCTTCGGAGTGGATGTCCTATCTTATTGGTACGGTACCGATCGACTTGGGTTCATTAACTTTAACTTGACATAAAACTTGTCATAAAGTAACATAAAAATGGTACTTTCATTTGCATAAAATTTCTCATTTCTCATGAGAAAAATGAATGCAAATGATCATGATGTATTCATGTCGTGCTTGATAATGTCATGCTTGATATATCATGCTTGATATGCTTATTCATAAACTCTTTTCATGCTGTGTATCATTCCAGTTTTTGAAAAGCGTAAGTTTAAGTTCCACTTACAAGTTCCCCTTACCTTCGCTTGCTTGAGTATCGGACGTCTTGTTACCTACAATGAATCATACTATTGTTATTCATAGGTTTACTAAACGTATAGAGTAATCAATAAATTACTCATACCTCATCATACAAATCGTCCGTCTTCTTGACCTCTAGTTGGTCATCGTAAAATGTTAAGTATTTCCTTAAATAAAAACTCTAGTGGGGTCTCCCGATAGGTCAATAGGAAACTTAGAATCTTAGGAAAATTTTCTTAAAATCCAGCGGAAAACCCGCTCGAGCGGAACTCGAGCGCTGGTCGGGCGAAAGCTCTCTGTATAAAAATCCTCGAATTTAGCTCGAGCGTTTGCCGAGCGAACCTCGGGCGACAATAACTTTTCAAAACACAACTTATGCTACACATCTCCAACTCACACGAAATCTGTTCTAATTGACCCTTACACTAATTTTTCATATCATATCAAAATTATAAGTAATTTGGAGCTCGCTAGCCACCCAAAACCTTTACCAGAAAATACAAGCTGCTGAAAATTTCTAAGCGGGCAGCCCTAGCGTCTCTAACTTAAAAATTCATAACTTCCAGACCATGGCTCCAAATTATACAAAATTTACTTTGAAATATTCAGCTTTCATAGGTCAATATTAGGAGTAAATTTCACAACAGCAGATTTTGTTATACATTTTCAAAAACATTTCATACAAAGCAAAAATCCTACAACCACACTATTGTTGTTTCCAGCTCGGCCCTCCATTTTCAAAATATCACAACTTATTCGGCATACCTATAAATCACACGAAATTTACCTTAAAACGTTCCTCTTTCATAAACTTAAAATTCAAGACCAACCTCGTAAAATTTGAACTTAAAATGATCCCTCAAAAGGGTGCTCGAAATGAGCTGACATTTCGGACGTGCAAGGCTGCTGGCAGCTTGACGTCCGGGCGTTGAACAACGCTTATCTCATTCGATAGTTATCGGAATCATCCAAGGTATGACTTAAAATCTTCCTATTTCCTAGGCCTACAATCTATGATCCACTCAAGATCAAGGGATAACCGCAAATGCATCAAAACACACTCTCAATTCCAGCCTTGAAATCTGCATATGTAAATTCCAGCAACCACAATAATCTTTCTAACCCTCCAAATTTCCAACAACCAAAACTCTAATCTCTCCATGCCACAACCAACATTCAAGGCTAACTTAACATCTCCTAACATCAACCATCCTCTCACATTCCTCCCACTTTTTACAACTCCAACTCAAAGTTTATAACAAAACCATGGTTCCATATTCATCAAGTTAACACCATTGCATTTACCCATTTCTCTTGAGCTTTTTACCAAACACCTAGTGTGCATTATTGGTCCTCTTGCCTATTTTTCCAGATCTGAACTTATCTCTAACACTTAGGGCTTAGTGGTTTTCAACATGACTAGCATGCATACAACCGAATGCATCAACCCATAAATTCGGCCATACATGCTCAAATTAGGTTTCAATCCTCTCTTAGGCCTTTTATCAACCTAGAGCACAAAACCGATTTCTCATGAACCCTAATTTCGGATTCAACCATTTTTACCATGTTCTCATGTAAAAATCTATGCTACACTTGAGCACTTGCAAGATCTACACTAAACATGCATAGATCCACATTAAGCATGCATAGATCTACACTAAACATCCATGAACACAAGGAGAAAAAAACTACCTAGACAAGCTACCATCAAAACCACAACCAACCAACAAGAGAAAACAAGAAGAAAATAGAGAGAGGGGGGGTAGCATGATTTTCGGCCAGCAAGGTTTTTCCTAAGAGGGCTGGATTTTTACCTTGCTTCTCTCCTCTTTCTCCTTCTTTTTCTTTTTTTTTTCCTTCTCCTTCTTCTTCTTCTTCTTCTTCTTCTTCTTCTTCTTCTTCCTTCTTCTTTCTTCTTTCTCGGTTGGGTGACTTAGGGCAAGAGAGGTGCGGTTTTCTTTTGGGCAAGGGAGATGTGAAATGCGTGAAAGAGAGGAGGGGGAATGTGGTGTTTAACGTGAAAATTACTTTGGGGGGGGGGAAGACAAGGCTGCCCCCCCTTTCACGTGAACTCCACCACTTTCCCTTTTTTTCTGCTACTTAAAAATCTGCCATCAACAAACTATTCTGGCTTGATTTTCCATTTTATTTTCTAAGTCTCACACACTACAAGGTTAAAGCCCTAATTAAATTCTTCCAAAGCTTGTAACTTAGGGACATATTCCACTAATTAAAATAATTAGGCTAATTAATCACAGTTACTCATGGGGGTGTCCAAAATACCGGCCGAACCGGCCAACCCGGTCCGGACCGGACCGGTTTTATATCAAACCGGTGAAATTTTGTGAAACCGGGTTGACCGGACCGGAAAATCGGTGTACTCCGGTCCGGTTCCAGGTTACCCCCGTGAAAACCCGGGACCGGACCGGAGTATACTTCTCCAAACCGGTCCTTACCGGGAAAAAAAAAAAAACCAACACCTGGTCCACCCAGACCCCCCCAGTTCGCGCAGCACAGCCACAACCCTAATTTTTTTACCTCAAAAGTCAAAACGTGCGTTTAAGTTAGGGCTTTCTTGCTTAGAAAAAAAAAGTTAGGGCTTTCTTTAAAGTTTAAACCCTTCGGCCTTCGGTCTCTTCTCTCTTCCCGTCTCCCGCCGCACACCCTTCTCTTCTCTCCTGCAGCCCGCACCTCGCGCCCACGCCAGCCCCGCACGCCCCGCACCTCGCGCCTCGCGCCTCGCAGCATGCCAGCACCCCCCCAGGCCTCAGCCCTGCACCTCTCCCGCAGGCTGTGAGGTATTCGTTCATAACCCATAGTTGTAGTCGAAAAATGGTTATAGTTGTGGTACAGTAGCAAGTTCATAACTCATGTTGTTAAAATTTCCCCCAATTGATATCGATGGAAATGGGTATAAATCATGATGTTCCTGTTTTTGACATGGTATTGTGGTTGTTTTTGTTAATGGTACCTGGCTTTCTGTTAGGAGGAAGGATGAAATTTAGCTAGATGGCTTTCTGTTAATGTTCCTGTTTTTGACATGGTATTGTGGTTGTTTTTGTAAATCATGATGTTCCTGTTTTCTCCAACACCAATCCTAATGAGCTAGCTCTGTAGCTTACTCATGAATAAATGATTTGTTGGGCAAGCACTTTAACACTTGCCATATGTTCAAGCAGCACTTAGATTTTAGTTAGAGGCAACTGGTTGCATGGGCAGATAGCAAGTGAACTTTAATCTTACTGGAGGATCAAATGCTAGAGATTTGGACTCAAACCTAGACACAGAGCAGCAGCAGTACCACCAGCCACGGTTGCAGACTTTATTTTATCATAAATTGCCTAATTTGGTTAGGTTGTGTTGTCTTGTTCATATAGTTGCTTGGAGGAACTCTTGTGATCTTTTGTTGTTGTTTTTTTCACATTTGATTGATTAATTTGTAACATTCTCTAGGTTTATCTTTTCAGTTGCATGAACTCATTCCTCATAGTGACCAAAAGAGAGATAAGGCATCTTTTCTATTAGAGGTACTCCTATGACTTATTGTGATCTGTTTCTCTGACATTCTTTTCTTCATAGTCTCTCTTAATCTGTTCTTCGACATCATTGGTCAGTAGGCAAAAAGTAACAGCACAGTGGAGCTAGCATCTGCACATGTTTGAGCCTTGAAGTCAGTGCATTGCATTGAGGTAAAAATTTGCTTACTTATTTTGTTAATTATTTAGTATAGTTACTTAGTTAATTTAGTATTTTACAGTATAGGTTAGGTTGTGAAACTGTGGAGGATGGGCTTGATTGGATCATTGAAGGATTTGGTGTTTGTGAAAATGTGGAGGATGGGCTTGATTGGATCATTGAAGATTGATTGAATATTTGCTATTTGCTATTTATGTATTAGTAATTTATTATATATTGTGAATTTGTGACATTGTAGTATATATTTTGATGCATTGTTTTTTCACATTTGCTAGATGGATAATCAATCTGAACCAACCAATATGTCTCCTGTAATTGACTTAGAGTCTGGCCAAGATGTCATTAATAGTCCTACTCTTACTCGTTCCAACCAAAGTCGGCCTCCCAAACGTAAAGCATCTATGGTATGGGATCACATGACAAAGAAGACAGATTGTGATCCCAATTACCCCATGTGTTATTGTAATTACTGTAAGAAAGAGTATCTATGTGACAGTAACAAAATTGGTACCTTGACCCTTAAGAATCATGTCTTGAAGTGTGAGAAAAATCCTATGAATAGGAGAAGAGGTACAATGGATAAAGGTCAAACACAGTTGTCTGGTAATGCAGCCACTGAAGGAGAGAGTGAAAATGTTGGGCCTAGTTTGATAGTCCATAAGTATAATCCAACGGTTTCAAGGCAAAATCTTGCAGAGATGTGTATAATTGATGAGATGCCATTCAGGGTAGTGGACGGTCAAGGTTTTCAAGCCTTTATTAAGTCATTTATGCCTAGTTTCCAAATTCCTTCTCGTCAAACTGTGCAAAGAGATGTTCTAAAGATTTATGAAGATGAGAAGGAGAAGTTGAAAGGACTTTTTAAATCATGTGAATGCAGAGTTAGTTTGACTACCGACACATGGACCTCAGTGCAGAACTTAAATTACATGACTCTCACAGCGCACTTTGTTGATAATAATTGGAAGTTGTGCAAAAGGATTCTAAACTTTTGTCAAGTTCCTAATCATAAGGGGGAAACAATTGGGAAGTATGTGGAGGCTTGCTTACTAGATTGGGGTATTGATAGAATCTTTACTGTTACAGTTGACAATGTCTCTTCTAATGATGGTGCAATTCGTTTTCTGAGAAGGTTTTTGAAGGATAATTTATTAGATGGCATGTATCTTCATATGAGATGTTGTGCGCACATTCTTAACCTTGTTGTTTGTGAGAGATTAAAGGATTGTGATGAGTCTATTGTGAAATTCCGGAACGCAGTGAGGTATGTGAGATCATCTCCATCAAGGTTGGAGAAATTTAAGGTTTGTGCTGATTATATGAAGATTGGTACAAAGAAATTGGTTTCTCTTGATGTGCCAACTAGATGGAATTCAACATATCTCATGTTGGAGAGTGCAGAAAAGTTTCAAGCAGCTTTTCTAAGACTAGAGACTGATGATTTTTCCTTTAATCGTGCAATGTGTGCGGGAGATGGACTTGGACCTCCCACGAGGGAGGATTGGGAGAAGATAAGAGTTTTTGTTATGTTTTTGAAGGTCTTCTTTGATGCTACTGTCAAACTTTCTGGGTCATTGTATGTGACATCAAACATATTCTTCCCTGAGCTTTGTCAAATTCAGTCACATTTGATTAGAATGTCTAATAATGACAACGCAATAGTTCACAACATGACAATAGAGATGAAGACCAAGTATGATAAGTATTGGGGCAATGTGGAGAAACTGAACATGATGATATTCGTTGTAAGTGTGCTTGATCCTAGAGGAAAATTGGGTGCAGTAGAGTATTGGTTGAAAAAAATATATACACTGGAGATGGCAAATATTTTGATATCATCTACAAAGCATTTGTTGGAGGCTTTATTTGATGAGTACAACATGATATATGGAGAGTCAAGCACGACATCTTCACAGGTATATGATATTGTAGCATCTAATGTATTTCTTTTAATTATTCGTAACTTATAATTTATTCTTATTAATTATTTCTAATTTTGTACATAGGGTTTTGAGCCTCCATCTGCTAGTGTTGATTTTACCATGGATGATGCATCTGGCATTAGTGGAATAGAAGATGTTCCATATTTTGAAATAAATGCGCAAGATAATGAAATTGAGTATGTCAAGTATGAAATTGAAGCATATCTAATAGATAGGTGTGAATCACGTAATATCCTGTCTTTTGATATTTTGGCTTGGTGGGGGAGCAATAAATCCAAATATCCAATACTTGCAAGGGTGGCAAGGGATCTGCTGGCCATGCCTGTTTCTACAGTTGCTAGTGAGTCGGCATTTAGCACGGGGGGTCGTGTGCTTGATCCTTTTCGCAGTTCTTTGTCTCCAGTCATAGTTGAGGCTATTGTGTGTTCTCAAAATTGATTGAAGAATCCAATTAAGTTAGATATTCGGGATTCACTAGACGAAGTTGAGGTCTTTGAGGCGTTAGAATCAGGTAATACTATTATATTTTGTTTCTATGTTGGTTAATTTTTTTAATTTTGTCAGTTCTAGTTTTCTTATGAAGATTTGAACATGTTTTTGTCATAAATTATTAGGAATAATGTTTAACTCACGAGTGGCTCGGCTTGAGATAACTGAAGAGTGAAGACTAATTTGATTTGATTTCATGGTAAGTATTTATCTCTTTTTTATAATAATGCCAACTATATTGTTTATTAGTTTATTATCTCACGTCTAATTTTTTTTTTCCTTTTACAGCTTCCATGGGAGATGGACAATTCACAACCGGACAATGGATTGGAGTATTTTGTTGTTTGTTATGGCTTGTAATAGAGTAGTGTAGTTAGTAATTACTAATTAGTTTTACTTGCAATTCTATTATATTAAAAAACTAGGATTTATAACTCTTTAGTCTTTATCTTATGAGTTATGATAAATGATAATTATGAACTTATGATTTATGATTTATTAACTTAAAAAATTAGGATTTAGAACTCTTTAATTAGATCTTATTATTTTCTTCAAATGATAATGTAACAATTTTTACAAAATTTGGTTGAATGTGTAGCCAAAGATTTCATGTAAAAATAGGCCAAAAAATTGATGTATAGAAATCCAAAAAAATGGTCTCAAAACGTTCAAAATAAAACAACAAGAAAACCAAAATACAAAATGTTAAGAGGCCTAAACAGGAAAAGGCCTAAACAGGAAAAGGCATAAAAATTTTAGGCCCAACCCGGCCAACCCGGACCGGTAAAACCAGAGACCGGACCGGACCGGTAATTTAAGATTTCCGGTCCGGTCCGGTCCGGTTTATACACAATATTTTGACCGGTTTGGCCGGTCAAACCGGACCGAACTGGCCCGGACCTGAGATTGGACAGGCCTAGTTACTCAATTGTAACAATTGCAAATAAAATAACATTTAAACCCTAGCTTAAAACTCATAAAAACACTAGGGGAAAATTCCACCTAGACATCACTCTAAATTAATTTAATCATACATACATCTCTCCATAGTTAGAGTAATACATATTTAGGAAATCATAAGCAATAAATCTCTCTCTCTCTTTCTCGTTTTAAAGCGACATAAATAAGGTCGGAGTCTCACAAGAACTGACACACCAATTCAATTACCTCTTTATAAAACTTCACGAGTCTCCTTTAATTCCTAACGAAAAAACTTCTACTCAATCTGAAGCTTTTATCTCATCCCATTCATGTTTTACAGACTAATTTTGTTTTAAATAAAGATATCATCAGAAGAGATTTTCAATCTTCTGAAAATAATGAAAAAAGAAAATAATTTTTAAATACTTATAATTCTGATGAAGAATCTACTATTCGAAATAATTATTATGATCATATGATAACGGTCCAACAACGTATCCCTTTCTTTCTTTGGTTTGAAAAAAATATTTATTTTATAAATGTTTTGACCAAAGATATCCCTTGGATCATCTATGATCACAAAAAGGTTTTGAATTGTATCCTCCATCTTAAACTATTACGTTTAAAAATAACTCTAGAGATTATTTGGCCACTCCTTTCAAATCTAATAGTCTATCTAATAGTGACAAAAAATTTGATAACATTATTCAACAAAATAATTATACGAATGGATAATATATATATACATGCTGCTTGGGTATAGAGGTTGGATCGAAATAGATCTGTTTTTTTTTGTGACGAGGATTAAACCTCTTACACTAAGCTCAGATGGATCTTGTCTAATTTGAACAGAGAGTAAACCCTAATGAGCTAGCATTAGACCCATGGCCCTATATGACTCCCACTAAAGTTGACTTTAGTTTGATCCTTGTGGAGAATCGAATTTGGGACCGTGCGTATTTTCCCACAAGCCCAAGTTCGCCTTAACCGCTGAGGCAATCCTATGATGGGTGAATAATGTTATCTTTCCAAGGGAAGTTTGCCGCTTAATATTGTGTTTATTGGTTAGGTCTAAAAAGGATTATGTTCGAAAGTTATGCCACTTAACATCTGTGTCCGTAGGTAAATGCATCCCTCTGCAGGTTCAACAAAACGTATATTTGCATTTCCTGGTGCAGGGGAAACTAAAGTTTAACCAATGTTGTGTTTATTGGTTAGTTCTACCTTGGTTCTTTCTCACCTAGGGAGCAACTACCTGGGCTGAAGATAACTCACCCACTCTCCAATTTAGGTTTCAGGAATTTTTTATGTTAGCATTCGTTGATAGGTACCACCAAATTTGTTTTTATTCGTTGATATGAATGTCCAAATGCAGTCGATGGGACACCAACAAGCTATGCACATGGTCCTGGTCCAGGTCCTGAAACCCATGTTTTTTCTCCTCTCAAGGAAAATTTAAATTAACATAGAAAATGAGAGAGAACCTTTTTCCATCTCGTCTCTAATTTCAAGTCACGATGTTAATGCGTTTCATTGAACCTCCAGGAGGCCATGCTGCTTATCGTTGTTCATGCATCCCAGATGTAGAAGGCCAAACCAACTTTGGTGGTACCTACTTTAGCCCCCGTTTGGATGGCAATTTTTCTTTTTTACAATTACTTTTCCCGAATCCCAAACCACTACCTCTTAACAAAAAAATTTTACCAGCGAATTTGTTTACCCATCCAAACAAAACACTGAGATAACAGAAAATTTTCTTTTCTAATTGGTCCTTTTAGAAAAGCCTGAATGACAGACCATTAAATTAAATTACTTTCTTGTCAGCATTCTTGCCTGCTCTGTTAAAGGTTCATATAGTAGATACATGCTAGTAATTCTAATATCCCAACGACAATTTATAAAAAGAAAAGTTACTACAATAAATTTATATTTCCTCCCAGTTGCGATATTACAATAAATTTATGAGTCCCTCCCCAGTTGCGACTCACCCATGCACGACGCAATTTATACTTGTAAATTTACACTAATGTACTAGAAGCAGGGGCGGAAGCAAGGGGTGCGATGGGTATCGGCCGATACCCATCGCACCTCCCAAAAATAAATTTTTAATGTAAATTTTTTGTTTTTTTTGTTTTTCTTTATAAATTAACTAAGTCCGATACCCATTAAGTTCAGGCCAAATAGACTTAATGAATATCGAATCTAAAATATTTTTTTTCTATACATTGATTTTGTTCTTAGTGTTACATAATAATTAAGGCAAATATACAGTTATTATAATTTTTTGTTTTGCATCGATTATAAGTTCTTCAATCGAGGGGTAACTTCCTGTCATCTTACTAAATTTATGTTAGTAAAAAATTATTTACTCTTTGCTCCTATTTTTTCACAATTAAGACTTCATTTTTTTCTCCCTATGTTGATTTGTTTCTTTATTAGAGACCTCAAAAAATGTTGTGTTTGTTTAGGATCCTTGTATAGGCCAAAACAAAGTTCTGACCACTTTTGGGATATTTTTATCTAATGAACTCTTTTACTAAATCTTGTTTATCCTGAAAATTTTGTTTTTATTATTCAGAGTATGGTTTGTCATCAATTGTTGCTCTCTGTGTGAAATTTGCTTTGGAGAATGTGAATATCTTTCAATTCCAAATCCATAGAATCTAGAGAAAGTAAATTACAAATGCATCCCAGTAACCTTTTGTCAAAAAAAAAAAAAAAGGAGAAGAAAAGAGAGACTCTACTCTCTAGGTAGTAACCAAAAAATGTAATAAAGACAACCCCTAGTGACATAAAGATCTCAACCATCATAATCATCTGTAATTTGTTCTAAAGTTTTAAAATTAGTAGGGAATTAACTTGGATTAAATCATAAAGAGTGATTTGCGTAATAATATGAGAGATAAATGGATGAATGATTGCATGTTAGTGTACATCGAGCAATAAGTTTTTAAAACTATTGAGAACGAAGTCATTTTGCAACTTTTTCGGAAGATGTAAACTCGTATGATCCAATTATCACCTCAGTCGCAGTACATATTACGATACATGTATTCCAATATTTTTAATGTTTTTTGTCCTTAATTTTCGACATTGTACCTCTAAGACAATATTTTGCATTACGAAAGAATTTTTTTTTTGTCATTTCGCCTTTAAAGTTCGACACCCATAGATTTTGATTCTGGTTCCGCCACTTACTAGGAGTACCATTTCCCATGTCAGATGCGTCTAAGTGAGGCCAACCTCTTCTCAAGATCCGCAACATCAGCAGATTCTGAACTGCATATACGGAAAACTGATTGTTAGATTATAAAGAACTAGGAAGGAACGTGAGGCTGCATCACTTGCATCGGAGACCAAAGAGAAAACTGATTCATGTTGAAGGATGTGTGGAGTTTGCAGTCAAGTCCAGAACTAGTTTCTTGAAAAACATTACCAAATCTTCATTAAACTGTCAGTGTTGCTAACAGATGGGGTCTGACAAATGTAATCTAGGAAACTGATGCTTCTTTGTTTTTGTTTGCCTGGAATTGGAAGTGTTAAGGACCTGTGCTCCTTTTGTTTTGTTTTGGAGCATTGGCCCTGTTTTACTTGTGGTTACTCTGATGTACTCTCGGGTTCCACACCTAGCTTTTAGGAAATTCCTTACCATTCACCAAAAAAACACAAAAACTAGTCAAGATGGAGCTGGGCATATGAAAGTCTTTTTTTTTTCTAAGCAGTTTAAATTGGGCACATATATCTAGAGGGCTGCTAGCAAATTTCTGGACTTAAATACCCTTTTAAGTAAAAATCCTTCCAGTAACTACTTAAGTCTAAACTTACACAGCACAAACTGGTACCACAATTTTCATCACCCTACGTTAATGGAAACATTTAACTTACGTGACTTTTACCCAGAACTTGTTTGGGAAAAAAATGGCGAGTATGCATACCGAGTAGAAACATTTTCAGTGTTCCTTGATGTGATCCGACCTTTTGGAGCTGATGATAACTGTTAACAAATACCAGAATAAAAAAATTGTCTAGTTTACATTGTTGAGAATGGAAAAAGGCCATACAAGGAAATTCAAGCAATCTATAAAACTCTCAAAGAAACTAACCTGGGATGCAATATCCACACCAATCTCATCAAGCACCTACAGATGAAATAGTGAAATCATATACAAGGGCAAGGAAATACGATGGGAAATAAGATACAAGGGGAAGGAATATAAAATGAATAGGGAAAGAATTGAGAAACTCAAAAAACAAGGTCTCAATATTTCACCTGGTTAGTGAGCTCCTCCGTTTCCTCTTCAGCCTCATCTTTGTCCAAAGTTTCATCAATAGACTCTGACATCATCTCTATCTGGACAAGGGAAAGTAGACTATAAATAAGCAAATACCAACTGGGGAGGACAATGCTGCAATAACATTCTCACAACTCAAACCAAGGACAACTACAAGAAAATCTTTCCATACATAAAGGGGGTACAAATCTGTTGCCCCGTAGGAAATGTATGGCAAAACAACCAAACCACAGGTCACTTTTTGGCCGTAGCATGTAACCTCCTTTGATATTGGGACAAAATGCTAGAGAAGAATTGTGGCTCAATATAGAGAAGCAAATGTTGAACTTACAAAAGATCTTCTGGAGATATTCTAAGTATACTATCATACCAGTCACTAGAAGGAAATTGAGAGAGAGAGAGAGAGAGAGAGAAAGTGTTACCGTAAGATCCATCTGTGCTGACTGCTTCTGAAATTCCTTAATCACTTTAGCTTGTTTTGCTGGTGCCATTTGCTGGAAAGAGAAGCAGATAGTGATACTATGACTTCTAGAACCATAAACAACAGATACTGCAGGTTTAGTCTTTTAACATCAACAGTAGATACCAAATAAGCAACCTTGTGGCAAACGTATTACATTACCATTAGTATGGGTTTATTGATGTGATGCTAAACATGTAAAAATGAGAATTTGGAATTATGAACAAATTGTCTCTCTATTATCTGCTCTCCCCGCACCCAAAAAAAAGCTCTTTCTCGCTCTATTTTGAATGCTTTTCTTTTCTGTCCATACTTGAAGCCTGACTTGCACATTACCATGGGATTATCAGCTTTGACATAGGTAGGATTACGAAGTCTGAGAATAACAAATTGATTATCTTCCATAACAACCCTTGAAGCACATACCTTGTTCATTGCAACCATTGCTTTGGTTGCACCCTTCATTCCAGTAGAAATTGAAGTGCTGGCATACAATGCCTGCAGACAAACAATGTTTAGCAAAATGAATGCAAGGGAACAAATTCCTCCATTTTAAACACTAGGTTTTGCCAGTAAAGCAGTGACCTGTGTATGAGTTGCTACACCTCTGATTTGTGCACGGCTTCCTTGCAAATTAGTTATCTGTTGACGTAACCGAACAAGTTGACGAGCTAAGATTCTGGTCGCTGCCTGCATATTACAAACAGACACCAACTAATAAAATTGACAGATGAAGAAGCTCTATTAATAATATGTCAGCCAGGTACTAATTCTGTCAGGACCGGCACAATCCTTGGTTTATGCATTTTTTGAATGTTGATGTATAAGAGAACAAACCAAGCCATTTAATGCCTAATGGAATCAAAGAAGATTTTCCTTCCGCACAACAACCCATGCAAATTGTTTTCTGAAGGTTCGTACTGAATTCAATCTCTTTGGTGTCTTCTTTCTTACCAATAGCTCTATGAAAACATCAAAATCAGCTATGTTGTTTAGCTAGCCCACTAAGGTGATACAAATTTATTTGTCTTAAATCTATGCTCCACAGTACCTGATGTCAAATGAAGATAAAGACCAAGGTTGGGCGGTCCAAAATATCTGTGTTGCCATTTTACTTTACTGATTTTCTTGTGCGTACTGATTTACATGTATAAAATAAGTTGTTCCAAAAGGAAAAATCTAACAGTTTTCCACCTGGATCTCAATTCTTTTTAGTGCATTAAGTTTTCCCAAGCTCTAACTTTCAAGTAATTTTGACATAAGAGACAACGAGTGAAATGCTGTGCATGACATTGACCAACAAATAACTCACTTGAAAATAAATTATGACTAGGATTGTCTACACTTGGGAAGTTTCTGCTAATTGGAATGCCAATGTGCATGAGATTGACCCCCAAAATAACAAACTCGGATGGAAAGTCAGTCAGAATTTACGGTTAGGATAGTCCACACTTAGAAGTTTTTGATAAAGCATAATTGAACTTTATATCACTTTTGCAATCCCTGAAAGTTCCATTTATCATTAGTTACACTTTACTTCTTGAGATGGATGCCATTTGTCCACTCCTATCCTGTTAGAAACTTCGTTTACTCAAAACCAAAGCAGAATGCCTTACCACTTCATGCATGCAACATTATCTTAATGGTTTTTGACTTGAAAATGAAGCAATCACCAAAAATTGAAACTAAAACACCTTCGTACAGAGTCATAATGATCCAAGGTTAGATTCAGTACATTCATGTCCAGATTGATAAAAGCTAGCTATTTAAGCAGCCATCATCTCACAGCTCACAGTCATATTCTGTATGGAAATGCATAAAATATTGAACCGGAAAAATAAACTTGCCTCATTTCCAGTTTTAGCTGTTTTCTTAATCTCTGCCACCAATTTCTTCTCCTGAAATTGCATCCCACAGAGTAAAAGTTGGAGAAAGATATACATCTGGAGATTTTTATAAAGGAAATGATCATGTCAACAGCTGCATACCTCCAACTGAAGAGATGCAATCTCCCGTTCAATCCCTACAAAAGAAGGTGCAGAAGCAAGTTAGTTATGATGCCAGTGCGATAGAACCTTTTATTTTACAGTCTTCCTTCATATAAAGATGTAAGATTTGAAGAACATCTGAAAGCTAATTAAACTAACACTTAATGGTTTCTTATAAAAAAAAAGGAGGAAAATGATAGGATATATTTCTGTTTGGGTGGGGAACAAAATGAAAAAATAGCTATCAGAATACACAAAGGATATGTCAGATTTGGAAGAAAAATGGCCTTATGGATATGGATCTAGACTTCAAACTCAACTTGGCTCAATTAAACCTTAATCCTAACTAAACTGGAGTCATCTTTAGCAAACAATAATGATTGACGACATCTTCATTTCCTCCATTGAAACCCATCAAAAATAATTTACTACTTCTGCTCATGTTATTTTGGCTTGCCTCAACCTCTGTTTCACTCCACTTCAATTAAAACTATTTCTTCTCACTGGCGCATTTATCGATCTCCATTGTAGATCCAGAAAAGGAGCCAGATAGTCGCTTCCTAACAATGGTAGATCCAAATTGAGCGAGACAACAGATAATGAGTGGGCACCTTAACAATTAATACCAGCATCAGCATAATCAAGTGGTGGCGTATTTTTGATATTGCACAGAACAAGAAATAAGGATAATAACTTGCATGATCAAATGAGAAGTAGGAAAAAAAATTCAAGGCTTAATAGCATGTTAATGAGTTAGCTCCATTGGTTGGTAAGGTGAGAGAGACCCTAGTAATTTATGCTAGGTAATTTTCTAAAGTGTCAGTATCTTACACAGAGAATGTTCTAAACCAGTATGCACAGAAAATGTAAAGGTGGATCGATGTATGAGAATCCGCTTTGGATGATCTACTCTTGAACCCACTGCCCATCCCTCTGTATATCATTCAGATTTCCATTAACCAGCCCCTGTAATTTAATGGCAGAATTGTATATGTTAGAGTTATACTAATAGGGAAGTTGACCCACTGAAAAACCTAACTGTTTTGGTCATTATTTCTATCTCCAAATCTCTGCCTATTATAGTGCATGGTACTGCAGAAAAACCGGAATATTACTCCAATTTGTGCTATCCACTAATGTATGGAAGAAGTCATATACAGTGCTGGTTACAGACAGTCACGTAGTTCATTATGTTGAACGGTGGCAGAAGACTTTGGAGTTTATAGGAATTTCTGCTATAACAAAATGTGATTCAAGTTTTAAAACTCGCTTTGAAGAAAACACGACCATAACTCTTGGTGACTAGCGAGTCAAAAGTAGTTGGAAGTGTTAGGTTTGAGATGAAGTACATTATTAAACGCGTGCTAAATTTCAAAGATGTGTTTGTGTTCCATATATGAATAAGAATTTGATGTTTAATTGTACACTCAGTAGAATGGCTTCAAACAGATTAACAAATCTACGTGGTATTTACATTACAGCGAGAAAAATAGTGTTTGAGGCAACCATATGATTGTATGGAAGGTCCAAATCAAATATTGTCAATGATAAGCCACCTCTTTATTTGTTTATATGTTGGTTTTTGTGTCAAATTGACAGTGAATATGTGAGAATCATGAATAGTGCAGAACTAAGATCGAGAAACAATATTAAAAACTAAGAAACATGCAGCCAACCTAAACTTAGAAACATACCTCATAAAATCATTGAGGGAAGCATAGCTGATCCTTGTGAATATTTGGAGGCATTTAACTCATGGATGAAATAGATATTCTTCTTTGTGTTTTATTAAAGATTTCCAATACTTATTTTGAAACTACTAACGAGAGTCAGAAAAAAAAAACAAGAAGTTGAGAATCAATCCAACAATGAAGTTATAGGATTTAGAAGTGATAGTCTAGGTTGTAGCAAAGTTGGTATGAGTTATATGACGAGTAACAGGGATAACGTATACTTGAGTAACAGAAGCAATATCGCTTGCATTGAACTGGGTTCAAGCATGGTACGAAAGAGATTATAACTGCGTGAAAACAAGAGGTCATAACAGCGTCACATCATGATTATTTCAATCAGATATGTGACAATTCTCCAAACCCAATATTGTCTGCGTGAAAGAGATTATTTTCTTTTCCATTGGGCTTCCGTTGGATCATAGCAAACACAATGCATCAAAAAATCAAGAACTACGCAATAGGATAGAAACGAATGCATTTTCAGGGCAGGAAGCACCCGTACCTCTTGTCGCAACAGCCATTTCTCTCTTGCTCGTTCGCAGAGCATCTGGCAAAACAGACAGACATTTTGTAACGTGATGGATGATGGATAAACAATTATGGGTAGGATACAAGAAAGCTAAGAAGCAAACTATCAATGTTAGAGACCAAAACCCAAACCTACATTTGCTTGAGGAGAAACATAGAAGACAAGAAAAGAAACGGAAGAGTTGATATCTTGGGTCCAAAAACAAAAAGATCTAACATTTCAATTTACACGATTAATTTCCTACAATTTCCCAGGCATTCAAACCCCGCAAAAAAAAATGCAAAAAAATTTAGCCAGTTCGAGCTTTTGAAAGGAGGAGAAGTTGAAAGAGAATCGCAGGTTGAAAACAACCTGATTCTGTTTGTTTCCAGGAAAATATCAAATTTTCGCGAGAAAAATTTTGAAGACAAGAAAATATTGACATTTACGAAGAGGCATTGTTCCAGAACAACTGCTTAAACCTTGGTGCGGAAATATAAAAAATTCCATAAAAATAGCCTAGAACATCCAGAAACCGAAAAATCCAAAAAAAAAAAAAGAGAAAGTCCGCACCTTTAGGTGAGGTTTTCTTCTTGAAGATGTTCATAGTTTCCCCCTGTTCCCCGCTCGAAAAAATCCGTGTCGCTCTCTCACTCCCTGTGGGTAGTTTCAATGAAAAAACCCTAGTTGTATATATGAAAGTCGTGTGAGAAGAATTGAAAAGTTCTCCTCAGTTGATCTTCAGTGAAAGAGTGTATCAGCCGCCTCTAAGCTAGATCTCTCTACCCAGGGCCAGGGCAAGACTTTGAGCGGGCACTGGGAAGCAGAGGCCTCGGGGAGCGTTATATTTTCCACGTGTCCAACCAACGGTAATCAACCAAGTAGCCGTTACCAATGCGCTTTTACTCAACAGCCCCTACTTCTTTTAATTCACAATATCTCTTCGCCGCGTTTGACCGTCCTTGATTCAGATCCTTGCATATGTCTTTAAAAAAAAAAACTAGGGAATTTATCATTTTGGTCTTTGGGTTTTACACACTTTTACTTTTTAGTCCTTGAATTTTATTTTTTTCAAATTTTAGTTCTTGAGTTTGCATTTTTTGACAAAATGGTCCTTCCGTCAGGAATCCGTCAGTTTCCCTAACGGAAGGCCAATCCAGCTGCTGATGTGGCTGGACTTCAAAACTCACCGTTTTAAAAAGAAAAGGTGACAAGGAAAAAACGTCATCGTTTAATTTGCCTAAGATTTTAAACTAATAATTAACGACACGCCGTTTGTTTTGAATGTCCAGAACATTTACCCCTGCCTTGGATCTGAGTTTTAAATCCTCCATTTCAACGAATCTAAATTATATTGCAATAAACATACCGTTTTGCAATGTGAAATGGTGGATTTAAAACTCAGATCCATGCCAGGGGTAAATGTTCTGGACATTCAAAACAAACGGCGTGTCGTTAATTATTAGTTTAAAATCTTAGGCAAATTAAACGATGACGTTTTTTCCTTGTCACCTTTTCTTTTTAAAACAGTGAGTTTTGAAGTCCAGCCACATCAGCAGCTGGATTGGCCTTCCGTTAGGGAAACTGACGGAAGGACCATTTTGTCAAAAAATGCAAACTCAAGGACTAAAATTTGAAAAAATAAAATTCAAGGACTAAAAAGTAAAAGTGTGTAAAACTCAAGGACCAAACTGATAAATTCCCAAAAAATTATTTTTACATCTAAATAATAAAATTTAACTTTTAACCTACGAATTTTTTTAAAATGTCAAAAAGAGACATAAATTGCCAAACTCCATCCTCGGTCTATTTTCTCACTTAAATGAAGGGGCATTTGTTAGTTAAAATTTCGGAAAATATTCTTAAAACTTTAGAAATTTTTTAAGATATTAAGATTTATTGGAGTTTGTAAAAAGTTTAAAGTGTATATGTGTAGATGTTGAAAATTTTAGAGTGCGTTTGTTTTGCTCAAAATTTTTATGTCTCGAAATGTTGGGTAAACAAACGCTACCCAAATAGAATTAAAATTACTTGCGCACAAGTGACCAACGTAACGCCCAATCAGACCAAAATACTCCTAGACCAATTTTTTTCCTCTCACAAGATCATAAAATCCGACTGTAGTTGAATCTCCCATTTCACATTTGCTTCCTCTCGAAATGTTTGTTTTCCCTTTGCATCTGGTGAAACTGGATTCAAGGTGAATAACTGAAAAAAGTTTATCCATTCATCAGTATCAAAAGATATAGCAGTGATATATTGGAAACAAGTTTTATATGCTTAGGAAAAAAAGGAAAAATAAAACAAGTTTTATATAGTTTTAATTATTAAGAAACAATGAATTACAAATTTGATTCACTAAAATTAATGAGTAAATTATTAAGAGTCGCTACTTGGCCTGGGTCTAATGGGTGTCGGGCCCAAGCCAACTTACGAAAGAAAGAAAAAAAAACACATGTAAATTTTTTTTGGGCGGAGTAATGGGTGGCAGCCGCCTTGGTTCGCTACCCCCTGGTTCCGCCCCTAATCCTATAGTGACACTAACTATGGTTCACCTCCACTAGGAGCAACATCTGATCAATATCCTATGTGCTATGAAATTTAGTTTAGTTTGTTTTCTAAAAATAAGAGAACTGGATCCACCACTACATCAAGACCAGATGAAATATGAAAAACAAAATTTTAGAATATTGCCTCTCGTTCTCATTTTCAATGCATGTATACATTGAGTGCATTTATACATACTGTAGATCTAACAAACTTAGAATATTCTATCCTAGAATTACAATGATATCAACACGTAGTACATCTCTGTGTGATATCAACATGTAGAGCATAATTCTATTAGATGAACTATTCTAGAATATTTGGTAACTTTGCTGAGGTGGGTGGAGCCATTGACAATGGCTCTGATATGGACGCCAAAGGAGCTGATATTGATTCTCTAACATCTCCCCTCAAACCTAGCTGAAGAGGAATGCCAGAGAGGCTTGCCCGAAGAGCAGCAAACCGAGTGTGAGACAAAGGTTTCCGTAAACATATTTGCCAGCTGATCTTTGCTGGAAATAAAAGAAACCACCAATTATTTTTAAGCAATTCGATCACATACAAAATGGTAATAGACTACAACATGCTTTTGTCCTGGCATGTAAAACAGAATTTGTAGTGAGGTAAGTGGCACCCAGATTACCGCACCACAAAACAGGAGGAGAAGAAAGATGCACGCCAAGATCACGAAGAAGCTACTGAATCCATCACAGCTCGCAGGTGGCATTGGCAACTGTCTTGTATTCGACCTTAGTGCTAGAGCGAGCAATGGTAGGTTGTTTTTGGGAGTTCCAGCTGAGGAGATGAGAACCAAACACACAACCCGCTAGTGCTGCGACGATCATCAGGGCACCCAGCCCAGTCATCATCTGAGAAAGCAGAAAGCACTCAAGTGGAGTTGCGAGAGAAATTCAAGCCAAAATCAAGAGTATGCCGGAGGTATCTCAGGATATGTTTGATTGCCTACCAGTGAGGGACGCGTGGGGCTTGCATATACTGACAAACAAGATTCACATCAAATGACAAGTCAGGAAGAGAATCGTGGTGGCCATATGAGTTTGTACAGGCTTACAGAGAGTCATATTTGTCTTCTTCAGAAGATCAGAAACATATTTCCGTAGAGAGCGTAGATGACTAGAAGAGAGGTGACGAACCTCTACACCAAGAAAATAATGTAGACGACCAAAATCCTTGACCGAAAAAGAGGCACCCAATGTAGATCAAAGAGTGTATGGAAACAATATTAGATCTAATGATAACAATGTCATCAACATAGAGCAAGAAATAGATGCAAAGAGCAGGCCGAATGTAAGTGAAGAGTGAAGAGTGAAGAGTGAAGAGTCAGCATGAGAGGTTGTAAAACCGAGCTCAAGCAAATGTGAGCTGAGTTTGAGAACCGGGCTCCTGGAGCCTACTTCAAGCCATACAAAGCCTTCTGGAGCTTACAAATGTGTAGAGGATAATCTGGATGAATGAAGCCAAGAGGTTGAGCCATAAAGACATCTTCAGTCAACCATGCATGAAGGTGTTCTGGATGTCGAGTTGATTAAGAGTCCAACCGAATTGAACTACCAGAGAGATAACAAGATGAACAGTTGATGGCTTGACTACAGGACTAAAAATCTCTTGATAGTCAAGACCATGCTGCTGATGGAAGCCCTTGGTAACAAGATGAGCTTTCTTGCATTCAAAAGAACCATTAGTAAGAAATTTGGTGCGAAAAATCCATTTGCAGCCAAGGACATTTTAAGAGGAAATAGGTGGAACGAAGGTCCAAGCCCAAGTCTGAAGGAGAGCATGGAACTCTGCCTACATAGCTTGCTGCTACTCAAGATATTTAAGAGCTTCTGTGACAGAGGTTGGTTCAATAGGAATTGAGGTACTCGTGGTGATGTGTGCCTGTGGAGGGGGCCAAAGAAAAGTACCATCAATGTACTGTTTGAGATGATGAGTATGTGTGGGATAACGGGGAAGATAGGAGGTACTTAAGAAGAAGACAGATATGAAGGAAGGACCTCCATGTAAAGCAGTGAAGGCAAAGGACTAGAGGACGGAGGGGATTGACAATAGGAGAGACGAGAGGTTATGTGGTGTTAGGAGACAAAAGATGTATGGGTGTCAGGGCAGCAAGAGAATATGTGGGCGCAGGAGAAGAGTGTCATATAGGAGGTAAAGTAATATATAAAGGAAGGGAAGTCAGAGGCAACGAGGAAAAGATTGACTCGATAGAAGAAGAAGTACAAAATGGAAAAGTGTTTTCATTGAAAATGACATTTCTAGAAATTTAGAGACAAGTAGAGGGAACATGGTAGCATAGATAACCCCTATGGTTAAGGTTATAACGAATGAATACACACAAAGAAGAACGAAAATCCAGGTTTTGTTTATTGTAGGGACGTAGGTGTGGGTAACAACACGTTGAATCGAAAAAACATGAACGGTATAGTCCGGATGTTTGTGAAATAAAAGAGAAAAAAGAGAGGTATTCTGAGTAACTGGGCTGGGAAGATGATTAATAAGAAACACCATTGTTTTGAAGGCATCAATCCATAAGTGCTTAGGCATACCAGCATGAGCTAGGAGCGTAAGACCAGACTCAACAATGTGTCTGTGCTTGCACTCAAATGTACCATTTTGCTGGTGAATGTGGGGATACCTGCATCTGTGAGTTATGCCTTGAGAGACCAAAAAATTATAAAGAGGCCGAAACTCTCCACCCTAATAAGATTGAATAGAAGAAATTTGGAGAGTAAATAGCTGTTCCACTGTCTTTTGAAAATTAACAAAGTGATTGTAAACATCTGATTTACATTGTAGAGGACAAAATCAGGTATACTAGCTGATAACATCAACAATAAATATGTAATAATGAAAACCATCCCTAGAGACCACCGATGCAGGACCCCACATAGTTGTAGAGAACGAGTGCTGGTAGATGAAGATCGACGAAAAGAGAGGAAGTACGGCTTGACCTGACAACAAGCAGAGCAAAGGCCAGAGACAGGGAGCGGTGTAGTTGGAAGTTGAAATAGATGAGGAGATGTCGAATTATAGACATGGAAGGATGCCCCAACCGTTGGTGCCAGTGAGAGATTGAAGTACGCTAACCCACACACGTTTGTGGCGAGGAAGATGAGACTGGAGATGCAGAGGAGACAATGGTAGGAAGAGTGTAGAGACCATTGCTAGTAGGGCCTTGGAAAAGGATTTTCCCTGTGCGTAGATCCTTAACACATAAAAAGGAAGAGTGAAACTCAAAATAAATAGTGTTGTCTTCACATAACTGACGGACGGAAATCAAATTTCTAGTAAGCAAAGGCAAGGGTAATAAGTTTCGGAGCAGAAGATTGCCATGAGAAGTGGAGAGATCGGAGCTGCCAATGTGCTGAATGGGAAGCGCAATACCATCACCCACCCTAACCTGATCTTCTCGAGAGTATTAAGAGGGATGTATAGTGAAGTTGGAGAAGTCATTTGTCATGTGATTTATGGCTGCCGAATCAGGATTCCAGTTGGAATCAAGGACATAGGGAAGAGAGTTGTAATGAGCAGTGAATGAGGGCAGAGGAAGAGCCTGAAACGACTAGTTGAACCGGTTGTAACAATTGAGAGTTGTATGACCAGCCTTGAAATAAACTTGACAGATAATTATCATTGAAAAATTATTGAAAGAGCCTCCACGACCACGACCACAACCACCTCAACCATGCCTGAAACGACTAGTTGAACCGGTTGTAACAATTAAGAGTTGTATGACCAGCCTTGAAACAAACTTGACAGATAATCATCAGTGAAAAATTGCTGAAAGAGCCTCCACTGCCACAACCATGACCACCTCGACAATGGTTTCTGCTAGAACCACGACCACCATGGTAAGGAGCAACCTGAGGTTTGGTGGAGAGGTTCGCTATAATCTCAGAGGAAGGGAGAAAGGTGGCATGGTGAGACAGCCAAGCTTCATGTTTGAGTAAGTGGTTGTATAACTCTTCAAAGGAGGGAGGGTCGAATATGGTAGTAAAGAGGTGACAAGAGAGTCATACTCAGTACCTAAACCAGCAAGAAGGTATGAGTTGAACTCAGTGGAATCGAAAGAATGATCTGCAATAGCCATAGTATGAGCAAGGAGTTTGGTCTTTCGAAAAAAAAATCGGTAATAGAGTTTGAACCCTTTTTCAGGGTGGCAAGCTGAAAGTTTAGCTAACCCAGACCAGCCTAGATTTTGGAAGCAATCAAACTTTCGAGTGCAAGCCAAATAGATCTAAAGGTAGCTAAACCAATCACTTAAGCAATCAAGTTTTCAAAAAGAGAGGAAATAAGTGCGTTGAGTATCAACTGATCTTGTTGAACCCAGTGTGCAGAGGCAGGATTAGAAATGGTGCAGCTCGGAAGAAGGAGAGCAGGTGGAGGCAAAAAACCATCAATGTAGCCATAAAGATGTTGACCACGAAGATAAGGAACGATCTGTGCTTTCCACAGTAGATAGTTGTAAAGGGTTAATTTTACTGCGACAAGGTGCGGTAAGGAGGTGATGGTATTGATGGTGGAGGTGGAGGGAGGTGAAGAAGAGATGGGTGTTGGTGGTGTAGGACTCACAACCTCTTCTTCATCAACCATGAGGCGATTAGTCTAGGTGCTCTAATACCATGATGAAATATGAAAAACATAATTCTGGAATATTGCCTCTCGTTCTCATTTTCGATGCATGCATACATTGAGTGCATTTATACACATTGTAGCTCTAAAAACTTAGAATATTCTATCCTAGAATTACGGTGATGTCAACACTTAGTACATATCTGTGTGATATCGACATGTAGCGCATAATTTTGTTAGATGAACTATTCTAGAATATTTGGTAGCTTTGCTGAGGCGGTTGGAGCCATTGATAGTGCCTCTGATATGAATGTCATAGGAGCTGATATTGATTCTCTAACAAGATCGATCCAACTGTAATGGAAAATTTTAAAAATTTTGAGAAAACAAATATTTTTTTACTGGATTTTTATATGAAACCTTTCTTGGTTGCTTTTATACTTGCTAAACTTTTCTACACTGTTGTTGATCACAAAAAATAAATAAAACAAAACTTTTCTACATTGTTCATAATCTCTTAGAAAAGCGTTTGATTCATTTAAGAGAAGCTTAGTAGAATTCCTCAAGGCTCACGGACGAGCTTCAACTGTAGATGCAGACAAGATTGTCGAACCAACTAAAAAATAAGTGTTTGCTATTTCTGAATTGTACCCTTTACATTTAGGATTTGATTGTGTTTGTAAACTTGATTTTTGTGTGGTTTTCTTTGAAAAAAATTTAAACCCAATTCACCACCTCCTCTTGAGTTGCGTTAATCTATTATATTAAAGGGCTTCTTAACCTTCAAAGCTTGGTCGGCTAAAAATTCCAAGCAAATTGTACAACATCAGATGCAGCACCACATAAAATTTTACCTTCATTTATTTTTGGGTAATTAATTTTTTTACCTTTCCCCATAGCTATTCGTGATAGTTTATGCAGAATTAAACTAAAACAAATAACATCTTTTCAACAAAACATCAATCAGGATTATAATTGTAATTGCGGATTCGATTACATACCTGATACATGATTTAGGAATCCACAAACCTCGAGTTACTTTTCGAAGATTTATGTCACTCTCTCTTTTTGAAATTTCTCTAATAGGTTCTGATGGCCAACCCCTTGAATATAACAGTTATATTTATAGGCATTGAGAAACCTTAGAGAGAGAATGAGACATATGATCCTTAGGGATCTCAAATTACAGCCATAGGATTAAATTGAATAACTCTTCTTCTAATAAAATTAGGGCTTCTACTAATACAATCAAGTTCATTAACATATTGTAATTGACCCTTGAAATTTGATATTATTGCAAATATGTCCATTTACATACAATTAATTCATTCCACCAAACTATATTCCATATGAGATATTAGGACTATATTAATATCTATTTTCCTCTTAAGGGATAACACACTGGAATCATCATTCTCAACATTATTTAAAGAATTATCAACATTTAAAAGATAAAGATTATCATAAGTAATTCCAGAGCAACAAATTTATTTTGAAACTTAATAACAAGCTTGGAATTGAAAAGAAATGAATATCCAGATAAACCAAGTTTTGAAACAGAAATTAAATTTCTACGACCTTCTGAAACATAAAGAAAGTGTTGGATTTTGTGCACAATCGAGATTTTGATGATTTCAATCAAGTTTATAAAACAGACAATTTCAAAGACAAAAACATTTTGATGAAAGTGTCAAATACTAGAAGATTAAAGATCAAGAAGATGCAAGGAGCTCAAAAGTGAATATTCAAGACCTTAGGGTATAATCCTTGTAACTTTTTGTTTCACTTTTGACAAGGATTATGAATCATACTTGTATATCTTTCAAAACGTGCATAAACCGTTTTACCTTTTGTCTGAAATATTAAAATCTTTTTAAAGGTTTCAAAACACCACAATCAAACTCTCAAACCTTTCATATTCTTATGGGAAGTAAGTCTTTAAAATTGGTTGTTTAAAGTGGTCAAAAACACGGTATTAAAAGAACCGGACTATGTGCTTAAGTTGAGGAGGTCGACCGGCTGGAGAAGCGGTCTATCGGTCTTCGATAGCATGGTATAGCGGTCGACCGATTGATTTTAAAATAGAGTCATTGAGCTTCTGACAATATGATCGTTGCGTAACAGTAACTTGAAGCGGTGAACCGGCTCATTTTAATAGACGACTCTCAACGGCTATAAAAGAATAGTTTTCATATGTGGCCTATAAATACACATCCATAATGTTCAAAATGAATACACAACGACCATATATCATTTAGATCACTTGAGAAATATTTCAAACCTTCATATTTCATATTTATCATATCATTCACACAAAACACACTTTCATATCTCTGTCTTTGTGTGAATTAGGAGATAGAGTCTTCCATTTTCATATCTTCTCTTTGAGAGAGTTTTGTTCTTCAAGAGAGGTGATTCCTTTAGTGAGGTTGTTCAATAAAGAAGAAGCTTAGAGAGGATATATCTCAAGCTCGGTGGGGTTGTGAGTAGTGAGCCCGAAAATCACTTGTAGTGGGTTTTAGTGTTGAGTCCGGGAAACACTTGTACGATTCTCTAGCACTCGGAAGATAGAGTGTATGCTATTTAAAAAATAGTGGGAAAACCTCAAGGTTCGGTGAAGGAGCTTGAGGGGTGGATGTAGGCGGGTTTGCCGAACCGTCTAAAAATCACGTGTTTGATTTTCTATCTCTACTCTTTACTTTTAGCACATATTTACACTTGTTGCATATTATATACTTGTGCTAAAATAGTAGTTACTTTGCAAACATGTATTTGGAGGTTAAAAGCGAAAAGTTTAGAAAAAACTAATTCACCCCCTATTGGGTTGCCTTAATCCTAGGACTTACGGAAAGTCTTCTAGAATCAAAATTATATTATTAGATAAGTCTAAACTAAAAACTCCGATGGCGATCGCTGCAACAGTTGCACCCATCCTCATCTTAAGGATCTGCTCCCCTTCACGGAGCATTATGTTCTCCTTGAACCCCTACAACATATTGCAGATGTGAGAGGTAGAACCAGAATCCACACACCATGAATTAAATGGACCATCCATTAAATTTCTTTCAATTACAAGCATATCAGACACACCTTCAGAAGGTTTGCATTTCAGTGATCAGGATTGCTGTATTGGAAACAATTTCCTTTGCTTTTGTATTTGTCACCTCATTTGTTTCCTTGTCCACCTTGGACATTCTTAGCTGCTTGAGACCTCTTATTATTTTTCTTGAATTTCTTAAACTTAGGTTTCAGTTTCATAGAGGCATTAGATTTCTCTGTGACCATCATAGTAGGTTTGTCCTTCTTGATGAGATCTTGAGCTGACTGCAACATATTGAGCAACTCTGACAATGTCACACTCATCTTGTTCATATTGTAATTACGGACAAACTGATTGAAAGAATCAGGCATAAATGAAAGAATTACATCAACTTTTGTGTCATTATCCATCTCAGCTAGTCCAGTTCGTTGATGAAAGAAATCTTCTTCAAGACGTGAACTCAAACTGGGCTCCATTCCACCATTTTTGTGGACATCAGATTCTTCATAGTAGTCTGTCTAGCATATCTTCTCCGCTCTCCAAACATTTCTTGGAGATGCAAAACATTTGAGATTAAGGCCATAATTTAACAATGTCATATTATCACCATCATGCCACTTGTTAAATACTTTCTTTTCTTCCTTAGTGGCTTTGTCTAGGGCAAGCTCAGGGGACTCAGAGGTTAGAACAAAACTGATCTTATCAACTGAGAGAACAATCATAAGATTTCTCTTCCAATTAACATAATTTGGTCTTGTCAACCGATTGTCATCCAGAATCCTAGCCAAAAGATTAAAAGTCATTTTGAATCTGCAAAATCATTCACACATATATTTCCATTAGATTCAGGTTTTTGAATTACTAACGGTGCCACCCATTTGAATAATAAACAAATATATCAAATAAACCACAATAATGAGAAATATAACATTTATATTCATTAGATTCTAAATGGGTATCGAGAACCTCTACCCTACATGCAACAACAATTCCATTTTGGTAATACTTAAAGAGAGTCAAACTCCTAGTATTGTGTATAAGTTTGGCTTCTCTCATTTTGTATCTGCACCATCTGTTGGTTCCAAAGGTGGTTTACTGTTTATGTAGCGTTCTAACGTCTCTGTTAATGTTTTGGGCAGCCCACAATGGATGTTAAATATTTTGATGTACCCTGATTTGTCTCAGTCTTCTTTTCTTTTAACTTTATCTTATTGCCCATCTCAGTATTGTGACAAGCGTCAATTTTGGAATTCCTTACAGTTATTGGCAGGTTCTCATACATAATCATGGCTATTATTGGGTGACTTCAATTCGGTTGTTTCACCAAATGAGAAAAAGGGAGGAAGACCGGTTGCAGGATCTTCTACTGGTGGCTTATGAAAATTCATTTTCTCTAAGGGATTAATAGACTTGGGTTTCAATGGTAATATTTTTACTTGGAATAATGGAGGAGAAGGATGTGCAAATATTCACGAAAGACTTGACATAGGCTTAGTCAATGATCGGTAGCGTGTTCAGCATCCAAATGCATCCATTTTGCATTCTCCAGCAGTTGCCTGGGACCATCTACCTCTCATTCTCAACTTGGAAGGTCAAAATCAGCCTCTTCCCTGACCTTTTAAATTTGAGGCTATGTGGATTCGAGATCCTGGCAGTTTCTTGACTGTTGCATCAGTTTGGCTTCACCATGATAATGCTAGACTAGCTATTAGACTATCAAAAAAGGTGGAACAAGTCAAGAAAGCTCTTCGCATTTGGAATAAGAAACACTTTAGTTTTATTAAAGACCGACTTTCTAGCTAATTAGCTTGTGCCCTGGATCATACTCAACATCAAGATTCGTCGGTTTAAAATATTGCACTAGAGGCTTCTATTAAGGCTGAAATCCATGAGCAGTTAATCAGAGAGCAATTCACTTTGGAGGCAATGTTCTAGAGTTTAATGGCTGGTATCAAAGGATTTGAATACAAAATTTTTTCATGCATCCTTGTTATTCGAAGAAATTGCAACTCCATTGTTTTTCTTCAACGAGATGATCTGTCTTGGGCTCCTGGTCGCAATAATATTGGTGATCTTTTTACCAATTATTATGATCAACTCTTTTGTTCTTCCTGTCCGTCGGTCCCCTTTGATTTGGAAAATCTTATTTCTCCTGTTCTGGATCATCAAGAATCAAGTATTTTGGATTTGATTCCATCTCTGGAAGAGATTCTCAATAAAGTCAAATCCATGGGCTCAAATAAAAGCTCCTGGTCATGATGGTCTTCCTATTATGTTCTATAAAGAGTATTGGTATATTATTTGTTCTGATGTTATCAATATGATACATGATGTTTTCAATGGAGTTCAGTTGTTACCTTCAATGAATCGTACCTTTATTGTCCTGATTCCGAAACTGGAAAATCCTCATCAAGTGCAACACTTTCGTCTCATCAGTCTGTGCAATGTTAGCTACAAGATTATTTCCAAACTCATTGCAACCCAATTAAAGGTCTTCTTACCCAGAATGATTTCAGAGCATCAGTCAGCATTTGTACCCGGTCGACTTATTCAAGATAATTCTATTCTGAAAAAAGGAAAGAAAGGAAATGTTGCTCTTAAAATTGATATGGCAAAGGCTTATAATAGGATGGAATGGAATCTTATCCTCCTTGCTTGAAGAAATTTTGATTTAGCTCAAGATGGATTAATTGGATTCGGGAGTGTCTTTCCTCTGTATCGTGTTCAATCCTTCTAAATGGTAGCCCACTTGGACATATTTTTCCTATCAGAGGTCTACATCAAAGAGATCCATTATCCCCCTTTCTTTTTGTTATTGGTATTAGGTTGAGTAGAGCGGGCCCTCTGATTACTCACCTTTTTGTATGCTGATGATTTGTTAGTCTTTGGATAGGCTACTCCCACTGAGGCAAAGAATATTGATTTTTTAAAAATTTATTCTCTCAGTGGTCTGGTCAAGCTCCAAACGCTCAAAAATCTTTCATCCTCATAACAACGAATACTGGCCATTCTACTGCTAGAATCATCAGAGAACGTTTTGGTTTCTTACCTATGTCCACCTCCTCTCACCATTTGGGTCTGCCATTAAAGTTGCCATGATCCAAATCTGCAGCCTTTATGGATTTCCAATATCACATTGAAAGGAAAATTTCTAGGTGGAAAGGCAAGCTTTTGTCACAAGCAGGGAGAACGATGTTGATCAAATCAGTTGCTTCAAAAAATTCCAATATATGGTATGTCATATTTTTTTGATTCCTCAATCAATTTGCAACATGATTGATTCCCAACTGCGAAAATTTTGGTGGGGTTGTCACACAGATGGCAATAGAAATCTCTCTCTTCACTCCTAGAATAAGATATGCACTCCTAAGATGATGGGTGACATGGGTATCAAGAAAATGAAAGACATGAATGTGACGCTCATTTCCAAAATGGGTTGGATGATGACTTCTTCACAGCATCGACCATGGGTAATTGTCTTCGAGAAAAATACCTCAAAAATGTAGAAGTTATGCAGGTGGATAGAAAAGTTCCTCCTCCTAGATATGGAAGGGATTACTATCAACACACTTTATTCTTTCTCAAGGCCGTTGCTTCATAGTGGGTAATGGTGAATCAATCCGAACTTGGCAGGATCCTTGGATTCCCCAAATACCTTCTTTCAAACCACAGCCCCACTTTGGCTCTCAATTATTAAATTCAACATCTTTGGTTAGTCAATTTATTATTGATTCTCCAAGATCATGGAATGCCCATATGTTAAACAACACTTATGACAGATAAACGGTAGCAAATATTCTTCAGATACATCTCTCTCCTCCTATCACAAAGGATAAAGAGGTCTGGACTCCTTATTCTAAAGGTCTCTTTACTGTCAAATCAGCTTACAGGTTAATCTTCTCAGATATTACATTAGCGGCAACTGGACCATCTATTTAGAAAAAAATTATGGCAACTGAAAAAGCATGAGAGATTAAATTTCTTTTATGGAAAGTGGCTTGGAACATCCTCCCCACTCGTCATCGAATTGCTATGAACTTACAATCCTTTTTAAAGAGAGATTCAGATTGTCTCTTTTGTGATGATAGGTCTGAGACGCTTCAACATCTTCTGTTCTCTTGTTCTTATGTACATCTTCTATGGCGTCTATCACCATGTGCTTTAAATGTGAAGTGTTTTCAGCATAGATCGGTGCATGATTGGATACATTCAATTTTGGAACCTTCAAGACTTCTTGGTATTTCAACATTTGATTGCCATTCCTTTTAGTTGTTTTTAGTTCTATTATTGGATTTAGTATGGATGGCTAGAAATAAGCTGTTACATGATCGGGTTCGAATCTCTCCTAGGATGCTTCTTCAGCAAATCCTGCATACCCAAAAAGCACATAGAGCAGCATGGCAAGTTGGGCCAAAACTTTTTCAAAAAGCGAAGGCATCATCATTTCTTCTTGGTAACTCTCTCCGCATGACATTTGATGTTGCAATTAGAGATTCTTCGTCTGTGAGTGTAGTCATTTTGTTTCACTCCAACGGAGACATTTTGCGTGTCTGAACTCAAGAATCTGTCTCTACTGATCTACTTGTCGGAGAAGCAAAAGCTGCTCTGTTAGCCGTAACTAAATCATTCTACCAACTTGGTCATCCCTGGAAGATTGTATTGATTATCCATAGCCTCCTACCCATCTTTTCCTCCATTCCATCTTTTCTCCCGCTTATATTCCACGAGCTGACAACTTAGAAGCTCACTCGTTAGCAGCCTGGGCGGCTGTCCATTCCTTTTTAGGAGATGTTCTAGTACATTTTCTTCTCAATAGAGGCTTATGGAAGTTCAATGATGTTAGCGTAGCTATGTTTTTATCGCTTTTGCTAGTCTCTTTAGTTGCTTTCTTGTTGTAATCTTGTTTTATTCATATATAATATTCATGGTTTAACAAAAAAAAAAAGAATAGGGCGATGCCTTTTAAGCTATTGCTCATCTTGGATCGTTCGAAAGCGCCTTAATACTCCCTCCTTATGGAACGAAGTTCTCATTAATGAAGGCCGAACTGGCGGCCAAAGTGAGTGACCGCGAACAGAGGGGAGATCGAAATTGCCAACGGAGAGGCGGAACTTCAGATGGAGAGAGATGAGTGGAGGGCTGTGGCAGAACAGTGGAAGCGGCCCCGTGGGCCAAAGAAGTTATTACTTTTATACTACCCTCCTTCCTAAATATTTCATTCACTCATTTTCTTTTTCTCTTTCCCAGATGATTAAGTGTCAGGTACCGTGTTAGCTTAGGTTACAAGTTATTTAGATAAGCGTATCAATGAATATAGGGACCAACTTCATAGGGTCTCATCATTTTTGTATACGTACATAAGACATTAAAAATGGACAAGATACAACAACCTCAATAGACTAACATGATAAGACTATGTGACACGAAGAAGAACTTCCATTGGCTATATATTGATCGGTCCACTTTTGTTTTTATGAGGATTCGAATAATAACATTGATCATTAATTTATTGCAAAATTTTTTGTCATTAAAGTTTTAAATCAGATGGTGCCGCGACAAAAATGAGGAACCTTCGGCGTCCATGTTGAAAGGATAGATAAAGAGATCAAATGACTAATAGAACATTGACTTAGAAAAAAAAAAAAAAAAAAGACTAATAGAACATTGGTCTTTATAGGGTAGGGACGAGTCTACATATAATAATGCAGATATGCATATTATCGAAAGCAACACCCATCTTGATCTTTAGTATAAATTTGACCAAAGTGTCTCTAATCTCCTCACCACACACAATATCATTAGCACTGATGAGGAACAGAAACACACACATACGTTTTCCCCAGCCTCTACTGTTTTTCGTCATTATCTTCATCTGTTGCTCAGCTCCGACAAACGGGCAAGTGAAAGAAGCAGTCGGGCATGGCTACACAATTGGATCGGTGGTCGTTGACCACTCCGGCAAGTTTTTGACCGCTGAGCTTCGCCTTATCAAGAGCTCCTCCGTCTTTGGGCCTGACATTCCCAATCTCAGCTTTATCGCCAGGTATATATACGCTTTCATTAATTCCTAACTTTTTTACTATTTTTATGGGTATTAGATATTTTAGAGTGTTTTTATTTTGTTCAAAATTTTCATAGCCGAGGTAAACAGACGCCATAAACATTTGCGGTGAATTAACTCCCTCATTTCTCCTGCAGCTTCGAGACCAAAGATCGGCTGCGGATCCGACTGACGGACGCCCACCACCAAAGATGGGAAATTCCGCAGGACATCATCCCCCGCCAAACCTACCCCCCACACCGCTCCCTTCCCGAAAACCACCCTCCTACGACGTCGTCTCCACCGCACACCCGCTTCTTCCTCTCCCACCCAAACTCCGACCTCGTTCTCTCTCTCTACAACACCACCCCGTTCGGCTTCGCCGTCGCCAGGAGATCCTCCGGAGACGTCGTCTTCGACACCTCCCCCAACGCCTCTGACTCCTCCACCTTTCTTGTCTTCAAGGACCAGTACATCCAGCTCTCCTCGTCGCTCCCCAAAGCTAGGTCCTCCCTCTATGGCCTGGGCGAGCACACGAAGAGTTCCTTCCAGCTGCAGCCATCGACAGAGCCGCTCACCATGTGGAATGCTGACATTGCCAGTGCCAATCTTGATGTCAATCTCTACGGGTCGCACCCTTTCTACATGGACGTCAGATCACCGTCCAATGATGGCAGAGTGACGGCCGGGACCAGTCACGGAGTTCTGCTACTGAACAGCAATGGGATGGACGTAATATACGGTGGTGACAGAATAACGTACAAGGTGATTGGTGGGGTTATTGACTTGTGCATTTTTGCTGGGCCTTTGCCGGAGATGGTGATGGAGCAGTATACGGAGCTCATTGGACGACCTGCGCCCATGCCGTATTGGTCCTTTGGTAAGTTTAACAAGTATTTTTCTCTTCGAATTTTATGTTGCTACTGTACGTTTGGATTATGTTTGTCTTTTACACGCTTTCGAAACTGCCTTGTCCTCCAAAATCTTCTTCTCGAGCTCCCCAAACATCATATCTCGGACTCGTACAAACCAACCTTTGGACTGTCGAGAAGCATATATGACGTTGCGGGCATACTGAATTATCTTTTACTGTATGACGGCAAATAGCACATGCCACCGCGACAAAGATTTTTCTTTTTTTTCCTTGACTCGCTTAAAAGTTAGAAGGCACTATCCTGTGGACTTGGTGAGTTTGATACAAATTTTCCCTATAAAACTCCAATTGCCGTTCTTACTCTACAAGAGACGGTTTCCAAACCCGACCGGGCAATTTCTTTCTTATCATAAGGAATCTTCTTGACAAGCCAAGCCCATAGGGATCTTCATAATGGCTTCTTTCATTGATAAACAAAATGTAAGTTTGAAATCTATCACGGTTTGCAAGTGATAATACCCGAGACCAAATGCTATATAGGCAGAGCCCAAGATGGGCTATTAGAAGAAACAGTTAAGGAAATAAGTCCCTTTAAGCATTCTGACATAAAGAACATCAGGCTTTTCCAGACTTTCTTTGACTTGCTTAGTCCAAAGCTCCTGAGACGCATCCCGTTTTGTTCAAGGTTTACAGCTGTCCCATTGCTGCTTCCTTTCTCATATTTTTTGTTTCTCCCAAAGATTTGTTACTGTGAAGTTATTAGAGTTACAGAGATTCTTGGGGATATTTATGCACCTTATAGTTTATGCCGCTTGCCAAGGCCCCTGCATTTGTTGCGAAAGTAACCTCTGCTTCTAAGATTGCATTGACTTGAATAACTTTAAAGGAGGAAAAAAGGCTAACACTTCAGTTCTTGACTACCCTGCAATGAATGTTAACCCTCAGTATGTGTCTCACTCGTAACAATTTTTAACGATAAAGTGGACAAGCATAATTTTGATGGAAATAATAGTTGCTAGTGCACTTAATTCTTGAGAGCGATAGCATAAGGTGCGTGCCGTATGTGTCAGTTCGTAGTTCTAAAACACTTGAACTGGATCTTTGGCTATGCAGAATCTGGCTTGACTGAATCCAGTAAGAATACATGTGCTATGCACAGGATAACATAGAAAGAAGTTTCTAGGTGGGTGCACTATTTATTTATATATACAAAACACAGGCGAATTGCTGCGTAAATTGTTTGTCCATTGCTATGATTAATCTTGATATATAAACTTTTCCTTTCGTCGAAGACAATACCCTACCTATTATCTATTATATCCCTTTGATCAGACATTTTCTGATTCTCTAATATATTCCATTCCTTAGGAATTTTGAATCTGATTAACCAGCTATTAGCATGCGACATATGCTTGTTTTCACAAAACAAGACCCATTCACATGTCTGTATGCTCCTGTCCTTCTTCCACTCATATTGTCGTGGTTGAGTCAACCAACATGAATTTATCAACAAAGAAATGAGGTTTAGTGTGAGGAAGCACCTTGATCAAGATGTTGGCTAATGGTACATCAGTAGGTACATCAGTAGTGACGGTCGGGGAAAGCTAGGAACTTTAGCATCCATGACATCACAGATGAAACAACAGTCAATTTCATTAATATGCTTAGTCTTTTAATGGAAAACTGGAATAACAGCAATTGGGAAGGCACTAGTGTTATTCCTATATCAGGGGATTACTTGACTGGAAAGAGAAGAGGAAAAATTTGGACATCTACCAGGAATTCAAAGAAGGCCTGTTGATAGCCAATGGAAAAACTGTCATGCTGTAATGCGTTTTTCCTTTCTGAATTTACTTTTAATACATGGCCTTAGATTTGGGCTTCAATTTTATTCTAATACAGAAACGCAAGTCCAGATTGACCTTATATATTTTATCACGACATTCTTATATGGTAAATTCTCTTCCACTTATTGATTTTTATATATATGTATGAAGGATTCCATCAATGCAGATGGGGTTACAAGAATGTTTCTGATGTTGAAGGCGTGGTTGCTGGCTACGCAAAAGCTGGTATACCTCTTGAAGTTATGTGGACGGATATTGATTACATGGATGGGTATAAGGATTTTACTCTTGATCCCATCAACTTTCCCTTGGACCAAATGCAAAAGTTTGTCAATTCTCTTCACAAAAATGGCCAGAAATATGTGCTCATCTTGGATCCTGGTGCGTTGGACCATCTGTAACTTCTTTTTCCCCTGGAACTCCTCTCTTTCTCTCTCTCTGAATTGATGTGGCAACATATGGTTTACAGGTATCAGTGTGAACAAGACAGATGGAACCTACATTAGAGGGATGCAAGCTGATGTCTTTATAAAACGTGACGGTGTCCCTTACTTGGGTCGTGTTTGGCCTGGCCCAGTCTACTTTCCTGACTTTTTAAATCCAGTGAGTACAGTATTTTGGGGTGATGAAATAAAACGGTTTCGAGATACTCTTCCCGTTGATGGTCTTTGGCTCGACATGAATGAGATTTCCAACTTTATAAGTTCTACTGCCACTTCAAATTCTAGTCTTGATGATCCTCCGTACAAGATAAACAATGCTGGAGTTTTGCAGCCAATTATCAACAAAACTGTCCCTGCAACATCAATGCATTTTGGCAACATCACAGAGTATAATGCCCACAACCTATATGGACTCCTAGAATCCAAAGCCACTTCTGCAGCCTTAATCAACATGACTGGTAAAAGGCCATTTGTGCTTACCAGGTCAACTTTTGTTAGCTCTGGCAAGTATGCAGCGCACTGGACTGGAGACAATGCTGCTACATGGGATGATTTGGCATACACAATTCCAGGAATTTTGAACTTTGGGCTTTTTGGAGTACCGATGGTTGGGGCAGATATCTGTGGTTTTATAGGAGATACAACTGAAGAGCTCTGTGGGCGTTGGATTCAGGTAAGAAATGCTAGGTCTTCAAAACCATTGAAGGATTATGTAGTATACTGTTTAAATTTCTTCTTCGCTTTTAATATGGATATTTCACATTAGTGTAGTACTTGGAAGGAGTGTATGCATGCCTCTTATTATTTGCCAAAGTAGTATCTTTCGTTTTTTTGTTGTTCATCAAAGGATTGTATGACTCCTGAATTGTAAAAATCTTTTTTTTCTCCCTGCTTTTATTTCCCTACTTCATTTTGGTTTGTTGTGTTTATTTTTTAAATTTATAAAAGGCGATGCAAAGTTTCTGCTGAAATTTGTGGTTAGCTCTCTCTCTCTCTGGCTTTTGTGCTTGTCTATGTTTTTCTTCTTTTTAGGCTCATTTTGTCGTGAAATCTGTGGAAGTCTGAGTGCCATTATGGGGAATTAAGAAAAGGTTGTATTTATCATTCTAGAAATCATATGCACCTGAAGTCTATATTTCATGCAAATGCAGCTAGGAGCCTTCTATCCATTTGCAAGAGATCACTCGGTGAAGAATAGTATTCGTCAAGAACTTTATCTTTGGGATTCAGTTGCTGCAACAGCTAGGACAGTGCTTGGCCTTCGATATCGGCTTCTACCCTACTTTTATACACTGATGTATGAAGCACACAAAAGAGGAATCCCAATTGCACGCCCCCTTTTCTTCTCATTCCCTCAGGATATCAACACTTACAAAGTCAGTACTCAGTTTCTAATTGGTAAAGGCGTAATGGTTTCACCAGCATTGAAGTCAAAAGCAGTTTCAATTGATGCATACTTCCCGGCGGGAAACTGGTTTGACCTCTTCAACTATTCGCATTCTTTGAGTGTTAATTCAGGAAGAAAACTCACCCTTCACGCACCTCCAGAGCATATAAACGTGCATGTCCGGGAAGGTAATATTTTGGCCCTGCAAGGAGAGGCCATGACAACTAAAGCAGCCCGAAGGACTCCATTCCAGCTCTTAGTAGTGGTCAGCAGCAATGGAAATTGCACTGGAGAAGTTTTCTTGGATGATGGAGAGCAGGTGGAGATGGGAGGAAAAGAAGGGAAATGGAGTGTAGTGAGATTTTTTGGCAGGATAAGTGGGAATAACGTATCTATTAGTTCTCAGGTGGTGAATGGAGAATTTGCTTTAAGCCAAAAATGGATCATAGCCAAAGTGACTTTCTTGGGGTTAAAGAAGGTTAAGAGCTTGAAGGGGTATGAACTACAAATTTCTAAGAGAATAAGCAAGAATGGGAACCCGGCTATAAAGACAAGCTCGGACAGCCTTGGGCAATTTGCCATCGTTGAGGTCTCGAACTTATCACTTCTTATCGGACAGGAATTCAAGTTGGAGCTAGAACTTATCAGAGACTGAGCGGAAGTCTGAACTAAATAGTCTTCACAGGCATATAATTGTAGTTGCCCTAAAGGTTTTGGCAACTTGTCAATAAGCACTGTGACTTCCAAGCTTCATTTCTCAGGCATCTGATTAAAAGCAATATTTATCTGAATCAGCTTTTGAAAACTTGCGTCCAGAGTTGATAAACTCCAAAAAGTTCACAATCCGGTTTTCTGAATGGCAAAGACAAGGGTTGGGTTGTATCAAGATCACCAGCCGTTTTATTTACTAATCAGGAAAAAAAACCGTTTTCGCTCTGCGAAAATCCTCTGGAGAACTCTCCCCCTCCGCGTCTTGCACGCTCTTGCTCCCCCCTCCCTACTTCCATTTGTCTTGCTCTCATCTCCTCAATCTCTAATCTGGCCTCCTCCAATCTCTTGGACAAATCAACAGATGATGTTAATGAAGATGATCCAATAGATCGTACTGAACGACCTAAACTTCGCACGTAACCCACTTTTGTCCACAACACCTCAATGAAAATCTCTACTTTGGTGTATGACTTTCCCTCTGACTCGTGCTGCAACTGCACGACCTCTATTTTATAAAACATAAGTGATAATGAATGTATCATTAAATTTAATGTTACAACTTACAAAATTTTTTCGTACATTTTCTGATGTCCACATGTCATCTTTATTAGTATGCACTTTTTTTATACAACAACGCATGACTAATCTCATCAAATTCTAGATTTTTTTGTATACCAAAAGAAATATAAAACGTGCATATTAAAATACCTAAGTCATTTAAATAATATCTACTAAAAATGTAAATTTAAAACTTACTAACAACGCTCTTGCGCGTTGGAAGGTTTTCGCTCTCGTGTGTACTATCTTCATCTTAGCTCTATTATCTTTGTTGATGACACTCTTTATTTGCATTGTACATTTATAGTTGTTACTATAATCAATGATAAAAATAAAATAAGCGTGCAAGTATAAATAAAATTTTTTAACTTGAAATTTATCTCTCGCGAATAAATCACAGACACGAGTCTATTCTTCTTTGTTCATCTCGGGATACGAGTGCACTAACATCTCTTCTTTGGAATTGAACACCGAGTAATGCAGAAATATTTTATTTCTGTGTCTTGTATGTTGTGTTCATCGTAGACGTCACAATTATGCGATCTTCGGCTAGGTCATAATCTAGTTTGAAATCATCCTTAACATATATAACAGTTAGTACGTATAAAATGTTCCACAATTAAAATTTAATAGATTATTGTGAGTCTAAATAACTACCCAGGAGGGGTGAATTGAGTTTTTAAAAAACTTATCACTTTTTCACTATACATGCAGATCTGAAAACTACCTTTTTTTAACAAAAAAGAATGTTGAGATGAATGTGTTTAATGTTATGCTAAATATAGGCAATAAATGATAAAACATAAATCTCCACAAGTATGAATATGTACTGAAACGTAAGAGAGATAGAGTTAGAGAGATGACACCGTAATTTTAGGTGGTTCGGCCAACACTTGCCTACATCCACCCCCAAGACTATTGACTTCCTTGGGCTTCCATCACTATTCTCCAAATAGCGAATACACCTTAGCTTCCAGGGTGCTAAGGAACCTTTACAAAGCGTTTTTTCGAGCTCACGCTTCAACTCTCTTCACAAATCCCAAAACCCAAGGGATTTCTTCTACCTTCACAAGTAGGACAAAGTGTTTTCCCAACACTCAAATGTTTTACAAATAATGGGTACGATAAGGAATGACTCTCTTAGCCGAATATGCAAGTGGAAAGCTCACAACGTATGGAATGGCTCTAAGCCAAATTAGCAGATGAAAAGCTCAATAAAGTGCAAAAAGACAATATTATTGAATGAAACCCAAAGTTTGGCAAGTAGAAGCACAAACTTTCTTGGTAGATTCGGTACTCCCTCTTCTTCAAAGAACTTTCTTTCTCTAGAATTAGGGCAAAGAGAACTTGCAAGTGTGTTGTCTCTTCTTCAGGAAATCTCTCTTTCTTTGGAGGCTAAGTCGTCAATGATGAGAAAGAGAATAAGATTTAACAAATGGAGCTTTGATTTTGGAGGAATCAGCAAACAAAATCTTTGGATCTTGCTTTCTCTCTGTATCAGAGGTAGATTTTGAATAATGATGCAATTTCTCTCTCTCTCTATGTCCTTCTATATATAGCCTATAGGTCTTCAACGATCATCAAAGCCCTCAAGAGTGTCGTTGGAGGGGTTTAAATGACTTTTTGAACAATTTTGAATGATCTGGCGTCGTTCCAGGATTTTTGCAAATTCGCACTATGTGTCGACACATGGTCAACATGTGTTGACACTTCAAAAGTTGGTCTGGAATTTTGCTCTCGAGAGACAGTGCAATGTGTCGACACTAGTCTTCAATGTGTCGACATATTGAACACTTAGTCTGAAAATGTTGTCGACATCATGAATTCAGCATTCTGGACTTGTGTTCTCGGATGACAGTGCAATGTGTCGACACTTATAAGTGTTGGAGAGTTTTTCAGCAACTTGAAAGTGTCCAATCCATTCCAAAACTTCTTTAAACACCTATAATATGAAAAATTGATCTTATCAACTTGGGTAATGGTGTTCAAGTGCACTTAGAAATATTTTTGTGAGATAATCTCAATCCTTTGAAATATATCTTAGAAAATAGTGGATTGACAATGTAAAATCTAAAAGCCTTCAAAATTTAGATTTTTTGTTATCATCAAAATCAATTATGGATTGTTTGCAAAACAACCTTGAGCTAACAATTATATTTACCAACACTCGGTTCGTCACGTATGATTTAATCTCGACGGGCACCTCCTTCCACTTACTCGTCTAAATTGGGACATGTTGTCGAACAAGCGCACCAATATGACTTTAGAGCGTTGAAGATGTCATGTCGTCACCGCCCGTACGTCCATCAGGGATAGAGACTATCAACATTCCTTGGTATGAGCCTTGAGTAATGCAATCTTGCACGTACTACCTCTGGCGTGTTTGATCCCGTATGTCGCTACAAATGAAGAACAATCAATTTTAAATTCAGTTAAGTGTAGAAATTTAAAATTCATAATATTTAATCGTTGAAGGGGAAAGATACTTACAAGCACAAGTACTTTGGGTGCCTTCTAGACTGGTTGTGGTAGGCGACATTAATTCCTCCCTATCTCATTAAGCGAAGGACCCAAAACTTCTAGTGTACCGGGAGTACTGCTTGCTCGAACTGATGAATCACACTGTAGACGGTTTCCTCCCGCCGACATAATATCGTCATGTGACCAAATAAATCAATATTAGAGAAAAAAACACAATGAAATATGTTACTCAAAATAAATATAAATTAAAAACACAAAGTAAATTTAAACGATAAAGTTACGTTAGTCCTTAGAGTCATATTCTTCAGAATCACTACAATCTTCACTAAACGATTCTGAGGATTCATCGTTTCCTTCTATTTCACGTTGTTGTGGATCACTCTCATCAGTTACCAGCACATAAGCCTCGATGTCATTTCTAGTTAACAGGATAATGTCAAAGGAGCTCACGTCCACAAAAAGCTTAATAGACTCATTCTCCTGGTATGCTTCACAATTCGATAGTCGTTCTCCATCTCTACTAGCTTCCTCCACAGTAAGTGGAATATCATACGTGTTTCTAGGAGTAATCTTCTAAACAATCTTCCATTTACCGTCCAACTTCATATCATTGATATAAAACACTTGATTCCCTTGAGATGCTAGTACAAATGGGTCGTCTTTGTACCACTTTTGAGATGTGTTAATACTAACAAACCGACCACTTTTATCAAGACCTAAGTTTTGATTACTCAAGTCAAACTAGTCACATTTGAGTACATAGACTAAATTCCCCCGCAAATAACGTAACGCATAAATATCTACAACCTGGCCATAAAAATCAACATATTCCCCAACATGGTTTCCCGGAACAACCACACCACTATTCTGAGTATTACGAAACTGTTCACGAAGGACTGTGTGAAACCTAACTCCATTCACTACACACCCAAAATAACAAAGTGCATGTTGATCCGGACCGGATGCTAATGCATACAAATCATCCGACACCGAGCCCCGAATTTTCATTGGGCATAATTTGAATCTATAATAATAAACACGTTAATTAAAAATAAAAAATAAACAAAATTTATAGATAGAAATAACATAACCGAAATAATATAAATATATCCAATCTCCACAAAATATAATATAAACAAAATAACAGTAGATACAATTCCAATACATGTACTCGAAATATAATATAAAAAAATTTCCCCAAAATATAATAAAAAATCAATTTTCATAATAAAAGAAACTAAATATCTTCTGATCATCCATCATCGACGAGCTGCAAAACCGCCCAGACATCCCTCATGTGCTCCTCAAGCAAGACGACCCGTTTGATCAGGGCAACTAGCTCTGCACTGGTAGCCACACCCTTCAGGGCTAACTGAACCTCGGCCACTTGCTTCCTCCACTCACTGTCTATGTTCTAAACCTTACGCTCCAGAGTTGCTAGCCAAGAACTTATATCACCCATCATCACATGGGTGGGCTGCATGACTGCTCGCAACTGCTCAGTCAGCTGTGTCATCATAGCCATCACCTAACTCGACCACTGTGCCTCGAGACCCTCGGAGGAACCTTGTCAAGGATCCTGGTCCTCCGTCCCTTGAGCCGGCTCCTGTCATCTCGCTCTAGCTACCCGAGCAACACCCAACACTGTCGTTTCTAGGCCATGAACTTTGAGAGAGTTGTCTTGTTAATCGACCAAAGTGGAGGTGCCCTCGGCTCATCGGCACCCTTGGGTACCAGCATGGTATGCAGGAATTGGGTAAGAAGAATATCGTAGGGCAATGAAATTTGAGCATAGGTCTTCAAGGCCTCAGCACAGACGGATTGGTAGATGAATAATGAAATATCAATAGGAAGCCCCCGTACAACTACCATGTAAAAGAACTCGGCCCGACCAAAAGTCAGCTCCTTCGTGTGCTACTTCGGGTTGATTGCGGAGCATAGAATCAGGTGCATGATCCTCCAGAAAGGAAGTAGCTGCTCGTGAAGCATGTTGCTTCCCTCTAGGATACCGTATCTAGGCCTAACAGAGTCCGAAAAACGTCAGCCTTAGTAGGCCGACTCTCCTCTATCATTAACACGTTGGGGAACGTTGTCACATCCTTCACGTACCCCAAAAATCCCGCTAGCTCGTCTGGTGAGAATATGATCTACACGTTCCTGATGGTCACTTCCATTCTAGGTTCCTCGAGGTTCTTCTCCCGAAATATAGAAGCATAGAACTCTCGCACTAGCTTCTTCGACGCATACACTGTCCTCTGGAGGAACGGAAGTCAGCCTACCTGCTCCACTACCTTTGGAAGCGTCCGATCCTCAAACCGAAGCTCGTAGAAATCGAGTGTGACATGATGACTGTCGTATGCTCCTCCAACGATGAAGCTGGAGCAGAAAATTCCTTGACATCGGCCGGGCTATTGGTTCGCTGATGCTTGCTCATTTTCAGCAATCTGCAAAACAAGAGTTTGAACGGTTAGAACTCCGTCCGAACAACTACAGAAAAGAAGTCCAGACGGTTAAATAAAAAAAGAAAACACAACTTTAATGTAAAAGGCATTCGGACAGACACAAATTGTCATGCCCCGAACGCCATCCCGCAGGGACCGTGACAGCCGCGAGCATTCCCCGGGAACACTCCAGCGCTTACACTAACTCTTACAGCGGATTTTTTTTTTTAACTACACATAGGATGGCTCACTCAGGATCCACATGTTGGCTGAGATACAAGCTCGAAGAACATAACCCTTCGGTATACAAATTATAATTCAGAAAAGTCTTTACATTTCCTCTTGTTTGCAAACTTATACAAAACGTACTAGGGCAACATGCTGCCACTCCATCAAAATCAGCACTCACTAGTGCTACCTCGGAGTTCACCAACTCCGGTACCAATCCCCAAACTTCCAGGATTTCTACGTGAGATACTCCTCTGCTCCCCAGTTATCTTGTGGATCTGGAATGATACGATTTAAAAACTATGAGTCGAAAGACTCAGTAAGGAACAACAGTTAAAACATGAACTTTGATACACATTGGCTTTAAAAGCATACTTACTTCAATACACTGTAGCGATAAGAGAAGAAATGCAAACTGTAAATCACGAGTTAGTGCATAAAAACCATGATGCGTATGCATGCTCCGTGATGCACATGCCATGCACTAAAATCTCTTGCCACTCTTGGCCTTTTCAAATGCATTTCAAATCTCGAAATTGGCCCCAGGCCCTTGAAAATCACTTATTCATACTTTTGCCTCTCTTGGCCTTTTCATAACCATTTCGTATCTCTTACTTGTGGGCTCGCTCCATTTGACCCATGAAGTCAGTGTTGTGCGTTCCCTTTGGAACCGTCCCCGAATTCCCTTGGAGACCTTACATACGGTCAGCTAGCGCACCTTCTCTCATTTGTCCTTCAGTGGCTAGACATGACCCTTGGAGGCGCCACACCTTCTCGAGCAACGTTCTTCGGTGTGGTTGCACATACCTCACGGACTAACCCATCCTTCACGAACAACGTCCCTCGGTATGGGCGTCCATCCATCCATCCTTCACGAACAACGTCCCTTGGCATGGATGTCTTAGGTTCCATCCATCCATCCTTCACGAACAACGTCCCTCGGCATGGATGTCGAACCTCACTTACTTGGTACGGGTTCAACCAAAACCTCCGGGCTTAATCATAACATAAATTCTCTTTCATTTGCATAAAACTACTTTTCATGTTTCTATGAAATGAACATGTCATGTCACTCTTGAAAACATCGTAATTTCATTTGCATCAAAACGTGTCTCATGCGTTCATGCAAATGATCATGCTATGACATGTTCGAAACATCATGCGTACTTGAAACATTCTTTATGCACAATACATGTCACTTGTATTAAAAACATCTTGTCATGCACAATAAAACATGCAGTGTATCATTCCAGTTTTCAAAATCGGGTAAGATTCACTTACAGTACTCCTTGCACTTATTGCACTTATACCGATCCACTCGAACTTAGTTCGATCTTCGCCTACAAGCGATACTCCAATGCTTAGTTATCCATATTCAACAAAACATACCAACGTATCATTTACGATCTTAGTTTCAGAGTTCCAATCTAAGAACATGTGATTTCATAATGTGACCTTCCTTATAAACATTGTTAACTTTCATAATCAAAGTGAAAGTAGCAAAGATCATACCTATCAAACCACTCCAATTACGTGAACTTCTAGGGTATTTCAACTCGATCTTTATATCTTCTTTCGTAACCTCGATGTCCAATATCGAATTCGTAGTCCTTAACCCTAACTTGATTACTTCAAAGTACTGGAACTAAACCGCTCTTCGATACGTGCAAGGTTGCCGTTTTCACCTTCTTCGTGGCCAACTCGTATCCACTTGATCAATCAATTCTTCCTGTCCCTTAACATTGATTCCGAAGTCTATCATGAAATCAGCAACAACATTTCGTCCTAAAAATTCTATATCAAAACAGCAACTTATCTCATGTCCAGTTTTTATTCTCCTGGTCCCACACTTTTAATCTTCCTTTGCATGAACTAATAACCATTAATGCCATCACTTAACTTCATGGAACATGATATATTGTTGCTGCCAAAACCTTTAGGATTGACCTAATGTTCTTCTTCTTTTATCTCTAAGTGTTTCAAGCTCACATGAACACCAATGAATACAACTCGTCAAAACACAACTTATATATATTGAATCCTCACTTCATTGGCCAACCCGTGGCCTTCTTGCCCTTATTTCCCTCCTAAGTTGTTGTTCTATACATGATATAACCATTATGCAATACTTTTAACCATCAAGGAACATCAAGAACTTGCTATACATCAAGGCGATCGGCCAACATGCATGTTATATCATCCCAATTACATGTCATTCCTTTACATGCATATTAGCATTTCTCTATGCAACCCGAGACATTAACCTTGATTAGAGTTTACATTTTTCTCCTCATAAGGTCAAGGCTCTCTAATCCTTAGTTTCGATATACATATCATTACGATTACGTTTCACTCTGCCCTAAATAGGAGTTGGCCAACCTTAAATCATTCTAATTGAATCCTTAATCCATGCTTAACATCACAAGGCTTGTTAATCCTTTAACTCGATCCTTTAAGCCTTAACATCTTTTAATTTGTTTGGCCACAACCCTAATTTTATTTATTCATCATAAGCAAATAAAATTTCCAATTGTTACAAGCTTGCAATTTGGGTTTCTCTTCCTCATGGCATTCGGCCAACACCAATCTTATGTGTTCTTTAATTACAACTTCATCTCCAATGGTGATCCCATCCTCCATTCAACAATTTCACAACCTAAGAACTACCAATCATAACATAATTCAAGATCAAGGACAAAGTGACATTCGGCCAACACCATATCATAGAACACTTGGACTTTTCTCATTATTTATTTGCATGCAACTTCCTCGATTTACAACCAAACTTACATGCATTTTCCAATAACAAGTCAGAACATACTCACATTCATTCATGCTCTTAGATCTAACACCAAACATAAGCAGCAAAATGCAAATTAGGGTTGCATGGTTCGGCCATCATGGTGATTTATGCTAAAACTTACACTTGTCCTATCTCCTTCTTTATCATGCAGTTCTTCCATAGTTCGGAACCTCTTTCACATGTATATTGTTCATTAAATCATCATAACAATAGTCAAACTCTTAGATCTAACATTCAAACACATCCATAACCATAGATCTAGGGAGATTTACAACTTACAACCAACCAACTTAGCATAAACTTAGATCTAGCTTCCTTTAACATACATTGTTCTCCCTTTGTATTTTTTCTTAACATTCAAACTTAGATCTCAAGCATACATGACCAGATCTAACATTTACACATAACCTAGGGTTTCTAAGTTCAAGATCCAACAATATCAAGTCACAAATGTCAAGATCCAACCACAAAGAGTTCGGCCAACAAGGAAAAATGGTGAGATTCGGACTTTACCTTGGTGTTTCCTTGTTTTCTCCTTGTTTTTCCTTGCAAGACCTCTCCTTTTCCTTCACCTCCTTCTTCTCCTTCACCTCCTTCCTTGTCTCCCTTCCTTTCACACGTATTTCCCCTTGATTCAAGCTCAAAATCCCACTCTTTTGGTTCAAAACCTTGGTTTCACCTTTGGTTCTCTCCTTCTCTCCTATGGTTCGGTTTCTCTCCTCTCCTCTTGTGTTTCTCTTGTCTTGGCTTTGTGTTGGTCGACCAAAATGACTCAAATAAAGTGAAGTGACACAATAAAGTGAAAAGGGAGTGTGATAGGTGTGAAATGAAAAGCCAAAAAGCAAGGGAGCATGAGCTTAGTCCAAATTTCGGCCAAGGGGGGTTTCTCCAAAATTCACTTTTTAGCCAATGTCACTTCATGTCCCCTTGTCTCCCTTGGTTTAGAACTAGTCTAGTTCTCTTGGTTGAAATCCAACTAAATGGGTTCATGGTTACTTAATGGGCTTGCTAATCCAACATCATAATTCAAGGCCCATTAGGCTAAACCTTAATTCCAATCACAAGCCCAATATAATAAGGCAGCCCATTATCATAGGTCCAAGGCCCAACAGAATAAATCTCAAATCCAATTCACAAGTTTAAAGAATAGGGCCCAATAACACCAATCTTTAAAGCTAGGCCCAATAACTTAGGCCCACTAACATTACAATCACATAAGACTTTGGCAGCCCAATAATATTTGTCTAAGGCCCAATATCACAAGTCTCAAGTCCATTTCACAAGCCTAAAGGCTAAGGCCCAATAACCTAAATCCTTAAAGCCCAATAACCATTCAATGGCAGCCCATTATCATGAATATTATGGCAGCCCAATACCATGACTTTTAAGCCCATCTTTATGACTATTTTGGCAGCCCATTAGCATACATCTAAAGGCCCAATAATCACCTAATATTCCAAGCCTTATAGCAGCCCAATATCACAACTTCAAGGGCCCATCATCACATGTAATTGGGCAGCCCACTTGATTAAATTCCAAGGCCCATCATGCCTAATTTTCGGCCAAGCATGGGCTGTCCATTATCAGCCCATTCTTTTAGGTCTTAAGTCCAACCATTTAAACCTTAATAGCTCAATAACATCATCCATAAGATAATCCTTCTAAAGTAATCAAGGATATTGAAAAGAAATGAAAATTCAGAAACTTAAGGTTGACTAATTTAAACCTCATCCATTGAAATTCCATAATGCTCATTAAATTTAGATCATACCATGGCCTCCATTAATTCAAAACAAATCACCAAATCCTTAAGCTTACAACGGAGTACGTACTGATTTTTCGGGGTCTCACACAAATAGAGTCTGGACAGATTTGGATAGCAGTCCGAACTTAAAACAGATAAAAAAACACAATTTAAGTTTACTATATAAGAGTCTGGACAACATTGACATAGCTTCCGAACATAAGAAAAACGACAACGTTTCATGTTTGGATACTTCTTCGCGTCCGGACACTTTTGGATAGCCGTCTGTACTAAACACAAATAGTAAAGTTTTATAAATTTAAATATAAAACAGTCCGGACGCATTTCAAGTGGCGTCCGGACACGCTCTAAACAACGACATATCTCTTCTTGGTACTAAAAGGAGTCCAAACGGTTGATTACAACATCCGGACGACGACCGGGTTAACTTAGCCATGACATCGACCCAAAACCTCTCGCACACTATCCAAAACACCAACTCACAAACAAATACACTTAACACAATCCTAACACTTAACACAATCCATTTATATGTAAAAATCACATAAAAACACAATGTACTATACATAAAATAGAATTGAAATCTTGTACGTAAAACTATAAAAAAATGAATTTTTTTAAAGCTAAAATCATGTTAAAAATCAACAAAGCATACCTGGATGTTATTAGAATGTCGACGGAATGAGTTTACGCCAAGATTTGACAAAGACACAACTGAGGGTCTAGAGATTTTAGATGATAAAACGTTCGGTTTATTGAAAATGTCGAACTGTTTGCGTTTTTCAAAATCTGTGGAAACTGTCTAGACGATTACTCAAAGTTCGAACGCTTTTCAGCACACGTGGCCCAATGAGAGTACTCCGCATTAAATGTCAAAATTTAAACCGTTTAAAATCGTTCGAATAATTAATTACATCCAAAAGGTTATGGTACGTCCAGACGGTTATTCCTTGTCTTTCGCGCGACGTGGAAGCACACGTTTGGCTAAATAAACCTCACCATACGTCCGAACGTTATGAATGGGGTTCGAACGGTAACAACTCTTGTCAACCGTCGTGTAACGTAAACACGTGTAAGTCATGCAATGGTTACAAATAAATCCGAACGGTTATCACTTCCGTCCGAAGCATGTGGTACGATCAAACACGTCCAGACGCTTTTTTGCTACGTTCGAACTCTTACCTTTAAACACGCCATTGTTCTGCGTAATTGCATCCGGACGTATGTTTAGACAGTTCAGACGCATGCCCGATTTATTTTGTTGCTTCATTTGACACGGTTTAATTTGCTTCAATCAATTTAAATCATTTCACTAGCACAATATAATTATAACTAATTAGCTATTAAATTGTTATTACATTAATCGTTATAACTAATTACCTATTTAATTGTAATTACACTAACCGTTCCGTTAACATAGCATTCGTACTGGTCACCCTTTTAATTATACTAATTGTTTGTTTAAATTTTAATAAATTTAAACTAATGAAAAAACATAAAAAACTAATAAATTTATATGAAATATCAAACATAATCCAAATACTGAACGAAAAACACAATCGTAATGTGTAGTACAAGTAGAGATGATCCTTCTAAGGATAAGTTAATAATAGCGATAAAAAATAAACATAAAACTAGTCTGAATCACGAGATGACTCGTCCAAATCTTTTCCGAATGCGTCACGAACATGTGCCAAATGCTCCTCTACATTATCTACACGTCTGATGAGTGTCTTGAGCTGTATCGAAATGGTATGGACAATTGTTCTCTCACAGCGAATTTGTTAGAGCCCTCTACATAATATTCAACTCCTCTGTTAAAGCCCTATCCGTTAGAGCAAATTTGTTTTCCATACCGGTCAAGCGGTATTGGAGCTTCATGCACAACGAATGCGTCGGCTCCACTATCACCCCGAATAGTGATACTTCTCTCGGAGTGATCCATCTTCAACCTAGAAAAAATTGACCAAAAATAAGCTCAAACCATTCGCATACAGTTCAAACTGTCTGAACTAAAGATTAACATCTGTACGACAAATACAACAGTCCGAACGGTGATTCGACGAACACAAACCAAACACTAGCATAGATGAACATAAAGAACGCAGAAAAAATCAAAAGTATTCAATTGAAATGCATGAAATTGAAAACCAAACTCACGAAAAAGGTCTTATCTAATGTTTTTTAAGAGATCTCGAACAATTTGTCAAGAATGCGTCCGAACGGTAATATTGGGGTTGGGACGCCTATTAGCGGTTAGATTCACAAGTAGCCTAATCAAATCCAACATCATTAAATATGACCGATTCGAGAAGTTTCTTAGAACTAATACCTTATGGACTGTATGTATTGGTCCAAACGGTTTTGACTTCGAGTGAAAGTTTTGCAACATGGAAGCACACGACTCGCAAAGAAGCATTCATACGTGTGCAAACATGTTATTTAGTGTCCGGACGTAGTTATTTCATTACGTGCGAACGCTCAAATGGCCATCCGAACGTGATTGAGCATTCGTGACGATTTTTAATTTGTCATTATAGGCTGACAATTATTATTCGTTACGTGATGACGTTGTGACAGTGTATCCATAACATCCGGACGATATTGTGACGATTTTGAACGTCACTCGATTACGAAGATTTGGAATTTGTCACCCAGCAAAGGGTACGAACGGGTTGATAGTGAGTCTGGACGGTATTTTGTGACTATTTTAATCATCACTCATGCGCGACGTGGTGTATGTTGTCACACGAGAAATACGTCCGAACGGTTTTAGGACCTGTCTGGACGGTTTGAAATTTTTGAATGATTTTGGGTGACAAAATTAATGTTTTGTCGTGGAAAAGCCAATTTATGTGACAAAATTTGGTTTGACACCAAAAAATTTGTCACCTAAAGCTATATTGCTTGTAGTGAATCCTTATTTTGTCCTTCATGCAGTCAGTATCTCTCAAAGACCAAAACATTAAAATTGTAGAACTTTGTCTTGGCGTTCCATAGCATCTTGAATCAACTCAATCAGAGTTTGGATGAGAGAGTTATGCCCAGATTACAAAGCGATGTCGAAACTGTCCAAAATCGCCCAATTGACTTCGTTTTGCACTTAACACCTTCATTTGTATCCTATATCAAAACATAAGTACATTTAGGCACCAAATAAGTATAAAAGACCAAACATTAAGGAATATGACATTTTGCATTCTCATCAATACTCATCGTCTAAGCTACCACTTCACAACAAATCCCATTTTTTTATACATATAAAACAATAAACTTACAAAATGAATGATCTACATCCTAAACCCAACATGCAAGCAACTAAAGGGCATAACCTCCTCACAAAATCTCATACCTAACATGTTGAACATCTTTTCTCAAGAACAGCAACCATAAACAAGCTTAAGTTTCACTAAAACACCAGATTTTTCCCATACCAAAACACAAAGATCTACCCCTTACCTTGGTGTTTTCAAGTGGCCTCTAAATTTTCTTGAAACTTCCTAAAGCAAAGATCTGAGAGTTAGAAGGGGATTGAAAGAAGGAAGGAAGAGAAATGGCTCATGGGAGAGGTCTTCTCCCATGGCCGAACACCACAAAATGCCTTACCACTTCACTTTTTTTCTTTCTCTCCTTCTACTTCTCCTTCTTTTCTTCTTCTCCTTCCTCTCTCTTTTCTCTATCTCTCGGCCAGCCCTTTTCTTTCACGCCTCACTCTCTTTTGCACTCTATCCCACTCTCTAACTTGGCAATACGAGGAAAAATGAACCCCACGGTTGCCTTGGCTTTAAATAGCCCTAATTAACTCTAGTTAACCACTTAGGGTTACCCCTAATCTAACACCTAACCTAGCTTTAGGCAATCATCTAACCTAGTTAACTACAAGAAGCAAGCTCATTAAATGGGTGATATGGGCGGCAATGAGTAGAGTTTACCAAGTGCCACAATATTTCTTTTCTAGGCAATGATTAGAGATCACATAATCTTCCAAAATTTCCCTACAACCTATGCTTGCCGATTGGTCTCCAAAATCCTATCTCCTAATCAACTAACATGAACATGAAATGCTAATGTGACAAAAAGGTAAAAAGGTGACCAATGAAATCTAGGTGGTAACCATGTATCTAGGGAAAAAGTAGAATGAGTAATATAGATAATGCATAGTCGATTAATCAAATTAAGCTAGGTAAGGAGCAATGTAGAAATTAATTTAAGTCAAGAGAAAAGTATAAATAATGAGGAAATTTAATCAAGAGAAATACTTGAACTAATGATGTAAAAATCTGAAATTTGTTAATGTGACATTAATACTAAATTTTCGGATATAGGTTAGAAAAATAATAAGGAGAATTTTATTATATTTACTAATGGAATGTACTCTAAAGTAATTACAACATAATGATCTTATAATAAATGTCCAATTAAAGAGCAAGGTAAAAATAAGTAATTCAATAATGAAACTAATTACCAACCAATTTAAAGCAAGTGGAAAGCAACAATATAAATACAAGAAATGAAAAGATTCATTCAAAGAGGAAATTAATACCTGTAATCCGCTGATCCCTAGATGCTCTCTTCAAAGGAAAAACTTGCCTCGTGTGGTTAACACGATTAGTTATAAAATGTTTATCAATTTTCTGCACCAAATGTGGATGGCTGAATCACAATATATACGGTTGCTCCACCCCTCTTTCGGATTGCCCTCCTGATGTACTTTTGGCCCTAGCCTTCGCGCTGATGTATTTGGTGTCCAACGATTTAGTCGATCCCATCATCAGGGGATGGACTCCGGGTATTCATCCTCTTGGAAAAGCAACTCACCTCACAGAGGCATTTCATAATATATCTCAGCTAATGATCTTGGTGACTGATGGGCTGGCCCCCAAACTCGTGTTGAGCAAGATTCTCCTCTAAATTCTTTTGGGAAACTCCAGGATCGTCATGTGGAATCTGGCAGCAGGTCCACCGCGGCCGTTCCAACCTTGGACGGAAATATTCCGATTAAGTGGTTCCCATCTACATCTCCTTGCTAGATCCAATCAGCCCTACAGTGATCCCTTGCACTGTGGAGCAACACGGCACGTGGTCATTTCATCCAGACTACCAATGTCAGTGGATAAATGCGCTACCTATTCCTAAGATGCGGAATCACTCTGCATCTCGGACTGGGAAGTAGCTTCATATGCACTCATCTGCAAATCTTGGAGCCGCAACTTACCCTTCACCACAGTCGCCAAACAAAGACGAGATTTCTGTTTTACGGAAAAAAGATTGATTCTCCATTTGTGGTTCCTATTCCCATGACTTTAACATCAACCTTGCACAAGTCTTGTTCCTTGGGCTTGAACAATGATACTCCAGCCCATTTGCAGGCCGACAAGTTCCCCAGTTACAGGCCGACAACCTTTGCACAATGTTGGCCCAATTACGGATTGCTATTGGGCCAACGTCATCCATTGTTTGTCCTTCTTTACGTTAATGAAGATGGCTTTGGACCTATAATTTGGATGCCAAAGAAAAGGCATTTGGAAGAATTAGATCCAGAGGTAACTAATCTGACGAAAAAAAATTCTGGTGTTATACGACGAGGACAATTATCTCTCGTACGCTGACTTCTCCTGTATCTTTCAATGGGGAATATTCTGGCTCCCCCCATTAACGCTCAACAAGTGAATCTTCCATCTCCACCTCTTGATGATAATCCTACCCTCCAAAACTTGCGAGCGAATTGCCAAAGAAGAAAGAGGAGATCTTGAGATGCGCATAATGCGGAGGAATTTCACACTTCCCCGATAATTCATGATACCTACTTATCACATGAGGTTAATGTTGATCATTCACCTTCTTTGATTTCTTCCTTGGCTAAGGTGGCGGGCCAGAGCATGCTCCCCTGCCAATGAGGTTGACATTTCAGAACTGCCGTGGTTTAGCTCAATTGGCACCAGTAAATTCCCTTAGGGCTATGGAGAGGAAGTATCAACCTGACATCATCTTCCTCTATGAGACAAAGGTGTCTTCGTCTGCTACTCTTTTGGCTCCTTTTGGTTGTTATAACTTGGTTGAATGGCCTGCGAATAGTAGAAAGGGTGGAGTCGTTTTGGCTTGGAAAAATGGAGGTGATTAAGAAGTTACCCGATGCTGTGAAAATATAATTAGTGTTGTTATCTACTCAGATTCTCCTAAAAATCATTGGCTTATGACGAGTGTCTATGCTCCGTTTGAGTGGGGTAAAAATGAGAACTTTTAGAAATCATTATCGGCTATGGTTGATAACTTCAATGGTCCCTGGCTTTGTGCAGGTGATTTTACTTCGATTATTTCCCCAGAAGACAAGCAGGGTGACCGTGCTTTTGTTTCTTCTTTTGTTGGAGATCTCCGGTCTTTCATGGTTGTGGCAGATTGTAGGGGAAATAATCCAAAGCGGGGGTATCGGCCATAAGATCCGGATTAATAGAAATATTGAGAATGGTTGTCGCAGATTGATCTTCAAAAAGGGACCGCACTCAGATCACTCTCCCTTGATAATAAATATAGATGCTGGAAGTCGGGCTCTATCTATTCCTTCCAACGCAAATTTGTCCAAATCTGATTTTCTTTTTGGAAATGACACTCAATTTGAAAAAGTAACAGGTGTGGGCAATTTGGTATTTTTACACAAAGAATGTCTCGTATTGTTCAATCGGGATGGAAAACGTCTCATATAACGGAAAAATATGGGTGAAAGACTGAATCATAACAGTTAATGTAGATGAGTGGGTGAGTTATAATAAGTCATAGTTTGAGGGAGTTTTTGAGAATGAGGTACTAGTTGGAGGGAAAAAATTATAATTGACCCTAAATTTTTTCATATTTCTACAATTGTTTGCGAGAGGCATGCAATAGAATTCATCAAGACTCCCACGGGCTCATGGCTAAACCCTAGGCCTGATATTGGTCAATTGTTCACTGATTCTTTGTCAGAACTTTTCTCCTCTATTAATCCAGCACCTCCTCGGACCTAGAAGGGCTGATTGATCAAGTGATATAAAAAGAGGATAACGCGGCCTTAATGTCAAATTCCTTCTACGAGTGGGATATGGGATGCTGTGCATTAGATTGGTTCCCACAAAGCCCCTGGACCCGATGGCTTAACAACCTTGTTCTGTAAACATTTTTGGCCTACGGTGAAGAAGGATGAGATTGAAATGGTCCAGAATATATTTCGAACAAGGTTTATTCTTAAGGAACTCAAATCATATTAATATTGTTGTCATCCCAAAAGTAGAAAATCCCAACTTGGTGTCTAATTACCGACCCATTTCACTATGCAATGTCTCTTATAAGATTCTATCCAAAATTATTACAGAGCGCCTTAGAGGTGTTTTGCCTCGTCTTACCTCTCCTTTACAGGCTGCATTTGTGCCGGACAGAACGATTCAGGATAACTCCGCCTTGGTGCACGAAATCTTCCACACCATGAACTCTAGAAACAGGGGAATTGGTCGTATTGCCATAAGGCTGATATGGAACGTGCTTACGACAAAATGGAGTGGAACTTTCTCCTATTAGTGGTGCGCCGATTTGGGTTTCCTGCGAAGTGGGTCCAAATTGTGAGCCAATGCATGTTAACGGTGACTTATTCAATTTTTTTAAATGACAAACCTTTTGGCTTACATCCGAGCACGGACTGAGGCAAGGAGACCCATTGTCTCCTTTCTTATTCTTCATCGGCACCGAAGTTCTTTCCAGAATGATCTAAAGAGCATAAGCGTTGGGACTCATTCATGGAATTAAAATTAGTCGTTCAGCGCCCCCCATTTCTCACCCGCTTTTTGATGATACTGTGATTTTTGGGAGATCTTTGTCTTCTGAAGCTTCTGTAGTTGCCAATGTTCTTAGCTCCTATGCGGTTGGAGATCAAAACTCTTGTCACAAGCGGGGCAGTGGTTTCAGCCTTACCCACCAATTTTATGTCAAGCTTTTTGTTGCCAGCCTCGGGTGCAGGGTGTTGATTCGTTTAAAACAATACCTTGTCCAGCAAATGGAGATTCCAATCCAAATTTGAAGGTGAAGGACCTACTTCATTTGGACAGCTTGCAGTGGAATGAGAGGATGATAAGGGAAGTCTGTGATGAAGTTAGTGCAGAAGCTATTTTACATCTGCCTCCACCTCTTAATACTGAGTTTGACTATCCACGTTGGTTATTGTCACAGGATAATTCTCTCAGTTAAGAATGCTTATTTGGAGATTCTTAAATTATCTCGAACTCCCCATTTTGCTATTCTCTCTGGTGAGGAATGGAATTTTTTTTTGGATACTAAAAATCCTGAATTGCATTAACTATTTTCTTTGGCGAGTGGTTTGGAATGCACTCCCTACCTGTTTAGTTATAGCTAGTCATTCAGAATGTTCCTCAAAAATGTTCTGTCATCTTTGTGTAGTTGCTAAGGAAAATTTAGAGCACCTGTTCTTTACAGTGCCCATTTATTTGCTGTATTTGGAGACAAGCACCATGACCATTGGATTTGATTGCGCCGTCAGTTCATTCTTTTTATGTTTTATGCGGTGATTGCGATGGATTTAATTTGGTTTGCCAAAAACCAACTTGTCCATAATAATACCTCTGCCGACCCAAATTTGATCCTCCTCAGTATTCAGAGATGCCATAGACAAGATTTTGGCTGCCTGGAGTGATTTAGCATAACTAGCATGTCTCCCCTAATGGTACAACTTTTGGCTATTCATATGGCAAACTGGTGAGGCTATCTCTAGAGACTTGGACCAAGTGATTTTGAAAGCGATTCTCTCATTTCGATCACGAGATTGGGGGACCCTTCCTTGGTAGTTCAGGTGACCTGAGAGGAAAAATTGAAATTAGAAAGATAGCGTTGAATAGACCATCGTGTAACTTCTTGAAAGTTTCATGCCAAGCAAATACAAATGGGCTGGTTCTCGGAAGTTTTTTGGGTGTATTCTTTTGCTATTTGACCTGTTTTCCTTTACATAGTTAAAAGACTGTTAGAATATGTTCTAGAGAGAGAGAGGCTCTGCCTTCTCTCTAGAACACCTTTAGGATTTTCGATCAAACCTCCCTTCCCTCACCCTCTCCGGCTGCGGGAGGAGCTCCGGCTCTTCCCGCCCCCCTCTCCTTCTCGCCCTCTCCTCCCCGCCCATCTTGCCTTCCAGTTGTCTCGTGTGGTTTTGTTTTTGCTCAAAGAAGTGGAAGCTAGATCTCGGCATTTTCGTTGACTCTTGGAGGCCACGCCCTAGCTCATCAGACTCAACTTCTCCTGCCAGTCTTTTCTGCACCAGTCCTTCGCCATTCCGCCGCCAATAACCGCCGCATACACCCCACTCTCCCCTATGCGCCAATCAATTTTCTTTGTTGTTTGGGCTGTTTTCGGCATTTTTCGAAGGCACCGACAGTGTCAGACGTTCCGGTCGGCCACATTTGGACTTCCAGTGTCCCTCCAGCCGCGCGTGGCTTTCACGCGCCTCCCTGAGCCGCACGTGAATCCCACGCGCCGCCGTGGTTCTGGCCACCATGTTGCAGTTAGCTACTCTTTTTTTTCTTGTTGTGTTTGTGTTGGTTTGTTGCTGCCCCGAGGGCGCTTCCCTGGCCATTTAGTGGCCTTGCTACCCTTTTGTGGGTTTTGTTTTGTTTCTCTAGGTTGCCTTTGTACTTAGCTTTAGTGCTAGCTCCTATTTAATTCCGGTGGTGCCGTCTACCGTTTCCCGCCACCCGCTCTTTCTACCCAGTATGGAGCATTTGTGGTTTATTGATCCTTTTGGATCTTGCTAGCCCTTTTTGCAACCTAGTCATGCGTGCTTGAGTATGTTGTTTTTTATCTTTATTGTATCTTGTATTATTCAGCAAAAAAAAAAAAAAAACCTGTTTTCCTTTACAGACATCAGACAGCTTATGGGTTTTGATCCCCCTTGAAAGGATCCCCTTTTGTTAATAAAGTTTCATTGCGTAGAAAACGAAAAATTTTACTAAGCAAAACAAAAATAATGTTCTAAACTAGACAAATATACGTACGACATTCTTTACCGCATTCTTTTTGTTTTTGGGCAATTCAATTGGTCGCATATTTGCTGCCTGCTCCACCCCACGCTGTCTTGCCCACCAACTATTCAACATCGCTAGTATTGACATCAAACTAAGTCAACCCAGTACTCGTGTAACTAATTATTATATAAGTTAACTTTACTCAAAATTGAATTGATCTTTGTCTGTAATAAATAGCATTGTTTAAACTAGTCAGATAAATCATCTTTTAAATTAACAAGTATCACCGTAATTTTCATATGAAAAATCCTGGCTGAAAGGCGCCAGTAACACGACATAAAAAGGTGAAAAATATCCAAAATCTATGATTTATAATAAGAGGCATTTTTAAGCTCAACAGAAAGTTACAGAGATACAGTCCCTGGAACAACGCTAAATCAAACAGATACATTTGAACCCAAAACTAAATGGACGGAATAAAAAAAATTCGATTTCTATCATTACAAACTGTATATCCAAGTGTGGTTCATACAAAACTTCCGCTTATTAAGACCCTTCTTGCCGCAACATGTGAATGTGGTATACAGTACTTTATACACACCTACCTTAAACGGAAATGAAACCTGGGAAAAATTCCAATCAGTAAGAAAACTTACACTACCATGTTGACCGTGAAGAATGAAATTGTTATATATATAGCACATGCATAAAAACGGTAAGTAATCATAGCATACAACCATACGCAATTGCATACACTTCAGTACTCCTAAAAGTGGAATAAACCAAAACACTAGGCAGTAAAAGCAACAAGAAAACCTCAGAACCAAGAAACATAAAACGGGAAGCAGTCCAATCTGCAGGTGTTCCTTTCTTTCCCCAGGCAACACCAAGCACAAGACTGCTTCCAAACTAGACCCAACACCCAAGGAAGCTCCATTTCTAAAGTCTGCGGGCTCCATCACTGGAGATCACCCCCCACCCTCCTTTTTCTTCCTCCCAACAAAAAAGATATTACTGACAACTTTATCTACCATACAAATTTCTTTACTCCATTCATAATTCCGAGGGGCACAAAGTTCCCATACTACCTTGAGCTAAACATCTTACTAGAATGTATCATCAGGGCTACAAGTCATTGATAAAATATACACAACACATTCAAGATCTTCAGCTATCAGTCTCTTGAAAAGGGTACATTTGAATCCTCAAAATACAAGGGCATAACCATCTGAAGATTAAGATGCTGCTCAATTCGACAATTTGGGTGCATAAACTCTCAATAAGGTCAAATACCATTACCCATTCATGTGAAAAGGGTGCATATACCTTTTTGTTAGCATTATATCTTTTCCATTACCCATTCATGTAAATACCAAACTAAATGCGTAAATGTGACCCTGACCTAATTACCTCATATGCAATTGTACAAGGCAAAAACGTGTTGTCTGAACCAATTTTCAGACAACCCCAAAAAGCTCCATTCAAATCTGGTAGCCTTCACCCGAGAAGCAAAGAATGCTACTTTATATAGACTCTATTCACCAGCTTCAGGTCCGAATCTTTGCACCAAGAATTCATCAAGTTGCCCCCAGTTTGGAGTACCAGATTTACTAAAATCACCAGAAGGCAGTGATCGAATACATCCAAGAAGGTGTTTAACATCTAGATGCAGTCTGGTAAGATAGAAAAAAGCTATTTTGTTAAGAGTTTGAAAACCTAAACTCTCTTCAGAATAATAGAGAAACCTAAACAGAATATATTTGATGCTCATGTAGAAACTAAAACACAGTACCTATCTTTTGCCTGTGGAGTGGTGATCTCTAAGCGTGAAAATGCTTCTGAAATTTGTGAGTGAAAGATAATAACTACCTGTCTAAACACACAAAAAAACAACTGTTAAGTAGTAGGAATTATTCTAACTTGAAGAAAATTGAAGCTTTTCTCCTGATTTATAGTCTATCAGGAACAAAAATAAATAAAAAAGTTATTTTTTCTAGAAAGAGTAGGGGAAAAGAAAGGTCCTCACCTATTAGAACGTACTCTAGGCTATGCACATTGTAAGAAGTGCATACTGAAGTCTATCTTACAGGGACATGCAAAAATGGGATTGTATGGGCAAAGCTCAGTGGACCTCATGAAATTCATGGGAGGGAAGGGATGGACTATCTAGCAGCCTATATATCTATAGAAAGGTCGATGTTAGATACCTCTAAACATTTTATCAAGTTCACAAAAAAAATTTATTCTGTGTTTATGAATAGGCATCAGAACCCTCAGAAGTCCACTTGCATTTGATGAAAAAGTAGAAAGTTGACAACCCTCCTAACATTCCAAAACGTAGAGTTCATGAAAGATACCACAGATTCTTGCTTTAAAATGAATAGTCATGGGAAGCAGCTATTGCACAATTTCTTTTGTCTTCACATATTCCTTGGTCCTAAAACAATGGGTCAACACAATGCTGCAACTACATTTATTGCCATCAATTCACCATCTCATGATTCTCATCCCTTTGCATGCCATGATTCCTTTGGCACCAAACTTCCACATTACTTCCACCAGCACAAGCACCTCCTTTGCCAACATCACGAGACTACATCAAAATTACCATGCCTGCTGCCACCACAACACAAGTTACACAACCATCTCCACAGCTGGAAATGCACAGGCTAACACCATTCTACTCTGCCTCAACTATAAACTCCAATGTTCCAACATGTGCGTTTATGAGCTGACACAACCACAAAGAGCCAGCCCCACTTCATTTGGCACTACGATCTATAAGAGCAAATACCAACACCTCTTTGCTTCGAAAGAATTAATTCCGTTTACACGAAGTTTCAATCCTGAAACCAAATCCAGGCACTCCAAGAGCAACCTGGCAGATATTGGGTAAAATTTCTAGATTTGCTAAACAAAATCCAGGGTGATTTCTGATTGAAGAATAACTAAGCCCTCTAACTCCATGTTCTTGCTAATAAATATATATGTGCTCTTAGGTATACTTTTTCACTTCTCAGGAATGGCATGAAGGACTATTAATAGACCAGAGAGTTTTTCTATTATCTCTCCGTACGAAGGTGGGGGAAGGGCGGGATTTACGTGCGGAGCACGTCAGCGTGGCGCGGCAGGTGTCGGTTGAGTTCCCTATGGGGGCGCATGCAGAGGTTGGTAAGCTCTCTTCGACTGCGGGGCCTGTTGAGTCGGCTGGGGCAGATGTGCAGTTGTGGGCGCAATTAATGCGTGTAAGTGCTGAGGTGGACGAACTCATTCGGCTGGCCAGAAAACGCGTGGGGGCTGGGGAGTGCATGGTGTGTGGGCTTAAGTTGGTGGGCCAGGCCAGGCATGCCGACGTCAATGCCAGTGATGCCCATGTAGACCAAGGTGGTGTTGGGGCTGTGAGGTTGGGTAATTTACGGGTGGGTTCAATGAGGAACGATGGTGGGCTGGGCCGTGGGCCCGTTCTATCTGGGCGAGAACATGAACCTGTTAAGTCGGCGGGCCAGGCCGTGAATGGCAAAGTCTTGAGCTGTGCCGTAGCCCATGAAGCCCGAGTTGGTGATGGGGCTGTGAGGTTGGGTTCTACACGGGCGGGCTCAACGAGTTATTATGGTGGACTGGGCCATGGGCCTATTCTATCTGGGCGAGAGGCACAGACTTATTCGACTGGGCTGGCGCTTGGTGGGCAGCCTACTGTCGCAGGTGACCCGGGTCCGTTGGGTGAGGGGAGTTCCCCGCCGGAGGAGGCGATGGGTGGCTCCGGGAAGGCTTGTGGGGCTCCGGCGACATCGTTGATTGATTCCGGGGCTCTGACGATTTCTGTTCCGGTCTCGGAGATTGCTGGGCTAGGTGCGACCATGCTTCGGGGTGTCGAGAATACAGCGATCTCGGTCCTATCGCCTGAGGAACTTTCTGGGGCTGTCCCGGAGTGTTGTGTTGGGGCGGCAGAGATGGGGGGGGGTTTTGGTGGTCTTGGTCTGACTGAGGGGGTTGTTTCGGGGGAGGAGTATGGTTCGGGGGATAGTTTGGGCGTTGTGGCCTTGGTGGGGGACTCGGCCTCTGTTCCGGAGGCTGGTGGGGACTTAGTTGTTTACACGGGTGAGATTGATGGGGACACTACGGAGCCTTTGCGGGGGATTCCTTCGGCGAGTGATAGGGTGGAGGGTGATTCTTCACCTTGGGTGCTGGACATGGTCTCAGAGTTTAGACATTTGGTTGGGGTCTCGTGCGTTGGTTTTGAATCTGATTTGGTGCGGTTGTTTACCGCCTTGGAGGCGGAGAGAGGGCTATGTAGTGGATCTCCGGGCAGATCCGGGGGGAAGTTGTGTCGGGAATTAAAGTTGTTGGAATGCTCGGTCAACTATGAGGGGAGCGCTTCTGGTGTTCGGAGGAGTAGGAAGGGGGGGAGGGCCTATGTGCAGTCTTTATGAAACCCAGAATTATTAGTTGGAATGTGAGGGGGCTGAATGACAAGGGTAAATGTAACAGTGTGGGCAATTTGTTGAGAGGGTGGAAAGCGGATTTGGTTTGTCTGCAAGAGACGAAAGTTGCAACGGTTTCTCGTGCCTTCGTGAGGAGGTTGTGGGGCGGGTCTCATGTCCAGTGGAGTTGCTTGGAGGCTAACGGAGCGTCGGGAGGTATTTTGTGCTTATGGGATTCTCGGAGGTTGGAATTGATTCAATCTTGTTGTGGGGCTTTCTCTATCTCGCTGCTTCTCAAGAGTGTGGATGATGGGGAGAAGTGGATCTTTTCTGGTGTTTATGGTCCCAATGATGATAGTCTCCGGCGTCTTTTGTGGGACGAGCTGGCTGGGATTTATGGTTGGTGGAGTCTCCCGTGGTGCATAGGGGGTGATTTTAATGTTACTCGCTTCCCTAGCGAGCGGTCGGGAGATGTGGGTAATAGGCGAGCCATGGTGGAGTTTTCGGATTTCATTTCCGAGTTGGGGCTCATGGATCTTGTGTTGTCAGGTGGGAGGTTCACGTGGTCCAATGGTAGATGTTTGCAGACTTGGTCTCGAATCGACAGGTTTCTTGTCAGTCCATGTTGGGCTTCGTTATACCCTGAGCTTACTCAGAGACGGTTGCCTCGTGTTTTTTCGGATCATTTTCCGATCTTGTTGGACAGTGCTCAGTTTGGGGGTGTTAAGAGGCCGTTTCGTTTTGAGAATATGTGGCTCAAAGTGGACGGTTTTGTTGATAAGATTAAGGAGTGGTGGCAGGACTATGCTTTCAGGGGGTCTCCGAGCTTTGTGCTTTCCTCTAAGCTGAAGGCGTTGAAGGCGGATCTCAAAGTTTGGAATAGGGAGGTCTTTGGGGATGTTCGCATTCGGAAGACGGCTTTGTTTAACGAGCTGGATGCGCTTGATGGTTTGGATGAGGAGGGTGCTCTTGATGAGGGGGGGAAGGTTCGGAGGTGGGAAGTCTCTAGGGAGCTCAATCGTTTAATTGATTTGGAGGAGGTAAGCTGGAGGCAGAAGTCTAGGGCCCTATGGCTAAAAGACGGAGATCGGTGTACTAAGTTCTTTCATAGTGTTGCTAATTCCAATCGGAGAGTGAATTCGATCTCTAGCTTGGTAGTGGATGGGGAAGTGGTGGAGGACCCCGCGGTCATCTCTGCGAAGATTGTAGATTATTACTCCTCTCTTTATCTTGAGTCTTTTGGGTGGCGGCCCTTGTTGGATGGGATTGACTTTGATTGTATCTCGAGGGTGGAGGCGGAGTGGATCGAAAGACCCTTTGATGAGGAGGAGGTGGCCAGGGTGGTGCATAGCCTTAATGGTGACAAATCTTCTGGTCCTGACGGTTTTCCCCTTGCTTTTTTCCAAACTTGCTGGGAGATTGTTAAGGGTGATGTGATGTTGCTGTTTGATGAGTTTGCTAGGGATGGGAGATTTGTTCGCAGCTTGAATTCCTCCTTTATTGTTCTCATTCCTAAGAAGCCTGGAGCGGTTGACCTTACAGACTTTCGACCTATTAGTCTCGTGGGTGGTGTATACAAAATCTTGGCTAAGGTGTTGGCAAATCGGTTGAAGTCTACGTTGGGCAAGCTTATATCACCTTCTCAGAATGCTTTTGTTCGGGGTAGACAGATTCTGGATTCTGTGCTAATTGCTAATGAGTGTATCGACTCCAGGTTGAGGTCGGGAGTGCCGGGTATGCTTTGCAAGTTGGATGTTCAGAAAGCTTACGATCATGTCAATTGGAAGTTCCTTCTGTACCTCCTCTGTAGATGTGGTTTTGGTGCCAAGTGGTGTAATTGGATCTTCTTCTGCATTTCGACGATGAAGTTCTCGGTTCTTGTCAATGGGTGCCCTGAGGGATTCTTCAGTAGCTCTCGTGGTCTGCGACAAGGGGACCCTCTATCTCCCCTACTGTTTGTGATTGTCATGGAAGCGTTTAGTCGCATGATGGGGAAGGTAGTGGCTGCTGGTGGTATAGAGGGGTTTAAGGTTGGCCGTGGTCCCGAGGAGGATGTGTGTATTTCCCATTTACTTTATGCTGACGACACCTTGGTGTTGTGTGGGGCGGAGATGGGCCAGTTTCGGAGACTTCGCTGTCTTCTCTTGTGTTTTGAGGCAGTTTCTGGCCTCAGGATCAATTTGTCTAAGTCAGAGGTTATTCTCATTGGCAATGTTGATAATGTGCAGTTGTTGGCCTATACCCTGGGGTGCAGAGTGGCGTCGTTGCCTATGAAATATCTTGGGCTTCCTTTGGGTGCTTGCTTTAAGAGTGCTCAAGTTTGGGATGGGATTTTGGAGCGGATGGAGAGGCGGTTGGCGGGGTGGAAGCGGTGGTACCTTTCCAAGGGTGGTAGGCTTACTCTTATCAAATCGACTCTCTCTTGCCTTCCTACTTACTATCTATCTTTGTTTCCTATTCCGGTTGCAGTGGCAAAGCGGTTGGAAAAAATCCAGCGAGACTTTCTTTGGGGTACGGATGAGAATATGCATAAATTTCACCTTGTGAAGTGGGAGATTGTTTGCTCCTCTTTTCAGAATGGGGGGTTGGGAATTCGGCACATTATTATGTTCAATAAGGCCCTCTTAACTAAATGGTTGTGGCGCTTTGCGTTCGAGAGGGATAGTCTTTGGAGGGTGGTTATTGCTGCGAAATATGGGTGCGTGAGGGGGGGGTGGAGAACTTCTTCGAGTCGGGGGCCTTATGGTGTTAGTCTGTGGCGCTTCATTTCCAAAGGGTGGGATGTTTTTAGTAAGCACATCCGTTTTGTGGTGGGAAATGGAGGAGGAGTCAGTTTTTGGCATGATTGTTGGTGTGGTGATCGACCTTTGTCTCTTGCATTCCCGGATGTGTATTCTTTGTCTCGATGCAAAGAGGCTTCAGTGGCGGATTGTATGGTGGGGAGTGGTGGCCTTGCCATTTGGGATGTTCCTTTTCTTAGAATGGCAAATGATTGGGAGTTAGCGGATTTTTCTGCCTTTTTTTCCCGTGTGTACGGGACGGAGATTCGAAGAGGGGTAGATGATAAGTTGTTTTGGATGGGGGCTACTAATGGGGTCTTTTCGGTGAAGTCTATGTATTCTCTCCTTGTGGGTGGGTATAGCCGCGCCTTCCAGTGGAAAGGGGTGTGGAGGTCGAAGTGCCCTATGAGGGTGTCCTTTGTTTGGGAGGCTATGCATGAGAGAATTCTCACTACTGATAATCTTCGTCGACGTGGTGTGTACATTGTTGACTGGTGCTATCTTTGTCGTAATGACGGGGAATCAGTTAACCATCTACTTCTTCATTGTCCGGTGGCGCGAGGACTGTGGGCGCATGTTCTATCTGTTGTGAATTTCTCTTGGGTTATGCCGGAAAAAGTGGTGGACGTGCTGTGGAGTTGGGAGAGGAAGTTTTCCAACCCCTTTGCTACGGTTATTTGGAGGATGATCCCGGCATGTGTTTGGTGGTGCCTATGGACGGAGCGTAATAATCGCTGTTTTGAGGAGGGTTCTTTGCCTTTGCCGTTGCTTTATGGCTTTTTTATGTTTACTCTTTTTGGGTGGGCTGATGCGGTGTTAGGGAGCCCGTTTGTAGATTTTCAGGATTTCCTTAGTTTTTTAGCTTGTTTGGATGCGTGAGTTCGGTATAGTCCCTTGTACTGATTTCACATCTCAATAAATTGTTCTTGCTTATCAAAAAAAAAAGAAGATATCCAAATTTCAGAGCTAAAGAGTAGTCTAGTGTAGTTACTTAATCTCCAATTATTGAATTTTAAAGATTCTTGTAGTGACAGGAAAAGCAACATCTTAATCCTCAAATCCAATTTGAATCTAAGAGAAATTCATCAAGCTATCTACCATTCCATGAACTGTGTCCTTTTGGTTAGTCTCTTGTTAAAGAAAGTAGTACAAAGATTCTAGGTAATGTTCCGCTAAAAAAGCCAGGTGAGAATCCCAATTTTGTCAATAAACTCTTGTTGGCCATTTATTTCAGCATATTTAGAAGCATTCCCTAAAAATCAGAAGCCAACGAAAACTATTCTACTAATTTAGAAGTTTAAATATGTTATATTGACAAAACCAGTCATTTCTATGAAAATTCAGAGTGACATACTTTAGATGAACCTCACCTGAAAATTACTTGAACATCGACCTCATGTAAAGTCCGAGATAAAACACGTTGAAGGAATCCAACTTCCTGTGAACAAATAGAAGACTTAATCAGGACTAGACAGTTCACCAAAAACAGAAAAAGTTACATACAGGGAAGCAACTATCTCTTTAAGATATTGCCACATCCATTTCTTGTTACGGATGTACCAACAACCAGACATCCTACTTTTTCAATTTTAGTATTTTCTAGTGCTACTACACATGATTAAGCTAGCATTTTAAAGTACCTTCTGACAGCAATTAGTCTCAACGAAAGGCCATCACAAAACTTCTAAATAGGGAAGGCCAACTATTATTATTGTGTGGAAATTGAAAGCACAGAAGTCCTTAATTCCATCTTTTGCTTTCCCATTCTTCCATTCATATCCTAAAAGCTCACTATATATTAAGTGTATCATAGTAGTACTAAACTCCAATAAATTATTTTCTTCAAATTATTGCACGGATCCTGCTGTCATAGAGAAAAAAAAGGATTGGTTCAGACAATACCCTAGTATGCCAGTGATGCTGCTCAAAGCAACAGATTGAGTTCAAAGAATAGTTGCTAGAGTTTCTTCTTTTCCTTTTTCTTTTTTCTCTTCTCTCAGAAGTCTTTTAAGGTGAGCTACTACTGTGAATTGCATGATATCTGCTTCCACGCTAAATTTAAACGTGATCTGTAACTTTCAGATTAGCAATTACCTTAGTACAGGAAATAGGGAATGTAAACATTTCGATGAAGTGGGCTTCATTGTATGCATGTATGTATTTATACCAAGAAAGAACACGGACATATATTGCTAATAGTTTTTGTTCTTGTTTAAATGTAATGCATGTCCATTTTCACTTCTCCTCAGTAATACGAATTGGCAAGTATTGTCTCATAAGTTGTACAGAAAAAGAAACCGGAGTTTGACATGGTGCTCCTCAAGGTCAAAACATGAGAATCCCAGAAGGAAAAGTTACCTTTGTAAGGGAACGAGCAAAATGACTGGACTGTGGGTCAGCATCTGCAGGTCTGTTCCAGCTCTCCACAATTTGCGGCAAGCCACGCAGATGAACCAATAACCTTTCTCTCATTATCTGAACCAGTTTCGTATGTATTTCATCTCGGTGAACCTTAAAATCCTGAGCTACTCGGTCAATCTCTGATAGCAATAACGCTTTCCGAACCTCAGGTACTTTAAGAAAAAGAATTATCCTGATATCTTAGTCCATACACAATGAAAAAAGTCAAAAATTACCCATGCGCTCTTTCTGTCAAAGACCATTCATTCACACAGTTACTGAAATCTTCACAGACATGTTTCTCAATTTGCAAGGAATGAAGAAACAGAAGTCTAAAAATCAAATAGCAAAATATCCCCCAAAAAATTAAAGTCAAAGATCGAATATTGGCAAACAAACAAAGAAAGAATGTGAAATTGCAGTCTAATTATTGAAAGAAAACAAAATCAAAAGATGAAATTCCAGCAAAAAAGCCAACTTGTTTCCCTTACATATTATCAAACTTTATCTTGATTGAGTTGACAGATAGCCAAATGTTTCACTCTTTGGGAAAAGCCAATTTTTTCTGCAATTCAAAAGTTTTATCTGATTAAGGATGGACTGTATAGTACTTACAAGTCCTTTGCCTACTAATTTAGCCTAAGCGCATCATAAGCTGCACATAAATATGATAGAAACATTTGAAGCATCACGTTATTAGTGCTTTTCACAATCTATATATCATATATCGTATTAGATATATATATAGATTTTCACAATCTATATATATATATATATATATATCTAATACGATCCTTTAACAAACCATCAGGCATCAATATGGTAATAGAGAAGACATGATATGTATAGATTCAATTGAGACATAGCACCTGGCAGGGTTTGCCTCTCCTACTCAAACCCTCTGTCTCACTCTTTCCCCATCTTTCCTACCTACACCTTATCCCCACTACCAAAAAAGCTTAACATCACTCCCTATCACTCTAATCCTTTTTTTTTATAAGTAAGCCAATATTATTAAAAAAAACGGGAGTCAATAGAATAAAGGCCCAAAGAACAACGGAGTCAACAGTACAAGAGAAAATACTGAAGAATCCTAACACAAACAAACTAGAAAACTAAAAAAAAGGGAAACTAGAAAAGGAAACACAAAGGCCCAAAGAACGCCAAGAACTCCTACCACTCTAATCCTTGATGAAGCCAATAAGAGATTCTTCAGGGACAACACTCTCCTCTTTCCTTTCCCTACCTACTACTACCCTCCCACTATACCTCTCTTTTCTGAATAGATTCTGGGCTCATGCTTCCCATGCAACTCAACGGAGCCTAGAATAAACCCAACCACCTTTGATCATAGGTAACACCTATTACCTAGACTGGTTTCTTGTATTCTGTACATCGCAAAATGGCCAAACTGGGCTCCTTTGGTGCATTAAACGGTACAGCATTTGATGTATCCTAAGAAAAAGGGTCATGCTGACATTATACACAGTTCAAGTTTATTTCCAGATTTGGAACTTAAGGGCCTAATTTACGGCTAGTCAAGCATAAATTATATTAAAGCTAACATTCCCCCCCCCCCCCGCTTTCCTTTTTGTTTTCCCTAGAAAGAAATGAAGAACAAGAAACAAGAAGATCAATAGCCAAAGAGGACTAGCACAAACATGCTGTCAAGGAAAGCTGCCCAGAGTTCAAGTTGAAGGTGCTCTCAAAGAGAAACAATTTGTTATAGGAACTTAGAATGGCCAATACATTTAGATAAAAGGAGAATCTGTATAAATCAGTATGACCTACCAGGTATAATAGCATATGTAAAACTGATTACTTGACTTGCCAAGGCCAAGTGTTTAGAAGTGATAGACTTCAGTCCAGACACCTGCCACACCATTTCAATCCAATTAAAAGCTACAATAATGACCACCATCTAAATTAAGTACACACAGCACGCATGATAGATAGAAGTGAAAACCAGACATTAAAAGTGAGAATACAATAGTCTATTTACTATAAGATCAATGTACATAACTAAAACCACCACAAAAAAAAAAAGCAAATTTCTATAATGCTTCTTAGAAATTTTGGGCTTTCCACAATATATAATTGGAAGTAAAATCCCCAAAGTTGTAGTAGCAGTACATGCAGATAAGAAACATCAGTATCAGATGAACACATCTTGGATTAATAACAAAACTTCCATTCGAAAACAAAAATACCAAACCCCTGAACACTGGAAGTATATCAGTTACAAAAATTAGTACCTGCATGGCACCAGCACCAAGGACAAGCTGACATGTCCTTGTATTGAAAAATTTTAAAGTTTCCACAACACGATGAACAATTTCTGAAGATAATGCTGGCAAAAAGTTGTTCATATCAATATACTCCGACAACATCTTCAACAATATTAAGCCACTGGAAGGAAACAAAGTAAAAAAAATCATTGATGAAGAATAATAAGATTTAATGTGAAATTAATGTTGCAAGATGCGAATCTTATTACCATTAATCCATAAACCATGTGATGCAAATATGATATACTTTTTGTTATAAGTGGATTAACATTTTATTAAAGAAAAAATGTGTAAACAGTACAAATGACTGTAACAAAAACACCTAAACCATACAACCTAAGAAGCTAAGAAAGTCCAGATAATCTAAAAAAAGAAAACCCAACACTGTAATAGCCCAAAAAAAAGGGACTGCATCATCTTGCCCCTCAAACACTCCAGCAACAAAGCCAAATCTTCAAAACACCTATTATTTCTCTCCCTCCATAAACACCACCAAATGCAGGAAGGAATCACCCTCCAAACTGCCAAAGCCACAAGGTCATCAAAATTTGTTAGAGAATATAATTCAAATAATAAAATCTTCCTCTTCCTATCAGCTTAAGCTTTTGGGTTGAGTGGTAGATTCACATGGTATCAGAGCCAAGGTCCCAAGTTCGATTCCTGACTCCGCACTCTATCCCAATTTCAATTAAATATTGCACGTGTTGGGCCTCCCAATTAGAGGAGAGTCCGGCCCACACGTGAGGGGGAGTGTTAGAGAATATAATTCAAATAATAAAATCTTCCTCTTCCTATCAGCTTAAGCTTTTGGGTTGAGTGGTAGATTCACAAAATTCATCTTCCAACAAGACAACACATCAATCACCCTCTCATATATTACCCAAGAAATATTCAGAATACAGAACACATACGTCCACAACCCTCTAGCAGCCGAACAATGAAGTAGCACATGATCCACCGATTCCTCATCACATCTACAATGATAACACCAGTCGATCAAGCATAAACCCCTCCTCCTTAAGTTATCGATAATCAAAAATTTCCCATGAGCAGCCTCTCACACAAAGAAAGAAACTCGCGAAGGAACAAACATCCTCCAAATTTGGCACCAAGGAAAAGAAACAGCAGAACCATACGCAAGGAGACCATACATCGACTTAACCAAGAAAGCACCATTCTTTTTTTTATAAGTAAGCCAATCTTATTAAAGAAAAAGAGAAAGCATCATTCTTAGAACCAACCATTGCAACTTATCATCATCCCCTCTCCTTAACACCTTCGAATATTAAAAATATATTGCAGAGCAAAAAAATAAGCCAATTTTTTTATGACCTTCGAAGGAAGCTAAGTTCACTGACCTAAAACCAGTTTTCAGAAACCTGATGACCTTTGGGGGAAGCTAAGTTCAGGTAAGATTAGGTTGAAGAGGAGCATAACACAAGATAATATTGCAATGCTGAAATCAATTTAAAAACATAAAATAAGCCTCGCTAAGTGTCCTAAGAGGTGTAATCAACCCTGTCCCAAGTGTTGATAGAGGCACTTAAGAAGACCAAACAGTCAGGAGTAAGAATAAAGAACTGAATGTTGTATGGATTTATCCATAATAGTTTAATTGTCCACCGATGTTGTTGCTTGGATTTTAAGTGGATTTTGCTGAACCCTCAAAGCTAAGAAGAAATGTAAGCAGGCATGACCATACTTCAATTATTTAATATTCTTCGAAATGTTTGCAAGTAATGTATCTGATTGAAACTGTTAACCCTTCTTTGGAATCCCTTTTTTGCGCACCCTATACGTGATATTGTGATTGTAAGAGGTTATTGAGTGATGTCCAAATCCAAGACAACATCACTTGTTGTCCACAGGAATGAAGGCTTGATCTTTGTTATCACCAACCCCTAGACAAGAGGCATAATCGTGCGTAGATTACCCAAAAATCGAACGAAAATATGTTTTCCAATGTGTGAGCAAAATTTTATCTTATATTTGCTTAGTATGTTCAATGAAAAGATTGTTTGCAACTTAACTGCAAGATGTATTTACTTCGTGGCTACTCGATTTACACTTTGTATTTATATTTTAATGCCCCAAATGATGTCGAAGAAGGTTCCATAGGCTAGTAAAACTAGAGTTGGAGTGTTCACCAAGAAAATTTCCTAATATGTACTTGTAGCGCAGTTCTTTAATGTTTAGTAAGCTATCATTATTCTGAAAACTGAGCTTAATGTCCAAAGTGCTTTTTCTCTTAAATCATGTACGAGCTACTTCTTTTGCTTTAGTTTTCAGTTCTGAGAAATTCTGAATTCTTGTACCCTAGGTGAATGCTACGATGCATTACTACTAGAGGAAAGTGGGTTTTACAACAACCTCACATGGACCACCTTTTGTCAAATAAAGAAGAAAAAAGATAAACACAACCAAGGGACAAGGTGAAACAAGATAACTAACCAGTTTACCATGTGGTAACCAACACCTTTATATGTAAGGGTATGAGAGGGAGATTTTCCATGCTCCTTCATTTTGCTATTGTTGCTTTGAGATGAATAAGTTGTGACATCAGCTTTACTTTTCTCACTAGCCTCAGCCAAGGGAGCAGACTTCACTAGTGTCATCCTCTCTATCGATGTTCCACTCAAATTAGTGTCCTCAATTTGCTGTTGAACTTTCAATGGTCCAGTATCTGCCACGACTGAATTGTCATTGTTTGTGATCTCTTCAACATAGTTTGTTTGCACATGATTTTCAGCGTCATGGAGGTTCTCAGACATCAAAGCTTCAGAACAAAAAAGTGAGGTCACAATGGCCTGAAATTCATCCGGAACATCGACTTCCACCCACGTTTCTTGGTCAAGCACTGCCTTAATTTTTGCCATCTATAATACCAACAGAATTAATCCAACCATAACATACAGACGCTCTGAAAGAGAGATTTGGTAGAAGTAAGACTCAGAACTCACTCGAGATTCATGCTGGAACTCAACAAAGGCTTTGGCCTGAGACTGCAATGTTCCCCGTATGCTATATCCCAACCTTCCACCAATCTGTTTATGTTAGCATAGGATAGCACCATAAATATATGTGAAGAAGTGGTATCTTTCATTTCTGAAATGGTAATAAGATGAACACAATACCTTTTCTGTGGTAGTTATGAATTCTTGGGTGATGTTGTATATGCTTAAAAACTCCTGCAATCTCAATTTAGGATGAAGAAGAGCACGGACCCCAAGGAGCTTCGCCCATCTTCCATGAGCAGCATCACAAGCTGCAAAAACAGCTTCTGTGTTTTCTCGCAATACATCGGCCCTGGTTGGGGACAACATTGTTTCAGAACGTTATAATTCTCTGTCAAGGCATCTGATATGAGGTTGGAACAGAGTTTACACTCTGAATAATTAATACAAGTGACCAAGGTAGATTACAGCCAATTGAACCAGACATAATGTTAGGAAGGATTTCAGAAAGGAATTGGGATCTGGATTCGGTGACCGTCTTGCAACTTCTATTCAAACACTTGCTTCAATTATACTATAAATGGCCGTGATGGACATTAGCCATATACCGACCATTGCAATTATATGACAGCTCTAACAGGTTCGATTTGAAAGGCGACAGATAGATTGCCACTACCTGTCCTGGATTATCAGCTGTGAATGACGATATACAGGTCTCTTTTGCGTCTCAATTTGTAAGTGAGACACTTAATGAGTTTCAAACTCGCGACATCATCATTTACCCCATTCTTACAAAAAAATTATGTGTAATCACCGATACATAGCCATCGCAAAATTACTTTTCATGTGCATAATAACATGTCAAGTGTTACAAGGAAATCTCAATAACACAAAATCCTAGGAGAAGAGTAGCTTCATGCAAATAAAATAAGCACATAACTTAAGGAACCCCTTCCCACACACAAAGATTGATATTAAATGAATGTAAAGAAAATTGTAGAACTGCAACACGTGATGGCCAAGGGTTTACCTGAAATTTCTTGACATATTAGAGGGGCTTGTGGCATCATTTCCTTTCGGCTGAAATGAGGGAACCTTGGAAGATCTCTGAAGTGAATATGACAGAAAGAAACCACCTTGATCCTCACTATCTTGAGATGTTTCTGCAGCTGCAGTACCAAGTGCAATTGCAGCAGCTACTGAATCAGCAGCATAGTGACCATCAATGTTGGACATGATCCACTCAATGGCTTTTTTCACTTCAGCAGCCCGCATTAAATGTGCCTGCATTCACTAGATGAAAAGAAATCATATTACATCACACATGCTATGAAAAGAAAAGAAACTGCACAAAAATGAAATGCAGAAGGGAATACTACAACTAGAAGTACATGCAAAAATCCCTCTATTTCCAAATGAGAGCTAACCAAAATAGAATATCTGCCAACTCAAGAACAACATAGTAAGGCTACCTAGCGACTCAACCCAAATTTATCCTTCAAAAGGCCCCATGTTCTCTGGAGCATGTTGATTTTTTCTTTTTCAAATGGCCCGAGACCATGGAGGGCATTAACTCCCACCCCTACCCAATATACTTTCATAAGGAATATTACATGCAATTCAATCTTTCCAGTGAATAGGTATGCGGTCCTTTTCTTGTTTATGCACAAAATATATAGATATAAAGATCATTGTGCTTTCCAAGGAGACATTTCAACCTGGGTAGTTGTGGAACCCTATACTTTATTTCTCAGCTGGTAAGCGGACTTTCTCCCTTGACAATGTCTCTTCCCCATTTAGCAATTGTTTTTTTTATTGTTTCTCAAAAGGAGCATAGCCTATCCTTTTGTACAGTTTTTGGCAGGAGTCAGTTTCTTGTTTGGAATGTAAAGATAAAATATTGAAGCATGCCAATTAAACCTGGAAAATTCAACAATTTTCTTTTGTGTTTGGTGATTAAAAATTAAACTCAAATGCATAGACAGTATGCAAGTCTAGTCATGTACACATTACCTGTATGATCTTAAAAATAGTGCCCAATAGATGAACAAAGCTGTCGGATGACAGCGTCCTCAACTTGCTTGCAAGTGATGCACCTCCACCTGAGTCACCATACAACCGTGAAAATGCTGAAACAAGCACATAACAAGGACAAAAAGAACATGCTGTGTATGTGTAGAGACAGGCAGAGGGTTGATCATATAGAAGTGCATATAATTAACATATTCCATTAGGTGTCTAGCTCCTAACAACATGGCAGACCAACTACATTATAAACTTCTCACCATCTGCATCAACTACTTGCTCTGCAGGGGTGAAATCTGACTCCAATGGCCGAACAAGAAGGATAGGCAGCAACTCTGCTACGGCAGACTTAATAGCAGTTTTCATATCAGCAGTAAGTGTGTCACGGTATATCCTCAACACAGAGGGGAGCTTAGCCTGTTATTGATTACCATACCATACGATGTTTATCACAATTGAAGCAGGTCCAACTTCACCATTTAAAAGTACATAATTGTATCCAGTGAATCAAAATGAACATGGTTAGCGACAACATAAACATCGACAATAATGTGATTAAAGCATATACAAGCAAATGGAACAGATAAAAGGAAATTACCGAATATATCAAACCCAGCATGTCTAGATGATTCTGAAAATCAACTCAAGTAAGCCAATTTTTTAAACCAAACATTCTATTAGTGTGCTTAATTTCATTCAATTATCACAGTACAGGATCGCTGATTACAGCAGAATACAAAAATTTTGTGAATATACTTTATTTGTTATGAAATTTCCTCGTTCTTCCTTTTATCCTTTCCTAAAACTAACTGAGTTTTCCCCATTTTTTTCTCTCTTAACGAATTTAATGCATAGAAAGACTTCTTTTTGGGTTAGCAAAAAGAACCTGACTGATTGCCAAATTTAAAAAACAAAATTAACATCATAAAGCTATTAAGTATCGACATTCTCCATCTTGTGTACATAATATCCAAACAAAATATAGAATATCCACACTTTCTAATCTTACAAGGTACTCTTTTTATTCCAATGTTCAGGAGACCATATGATAAGGTACTAACACCAGTGACCGCATCATCCAGCATAGAATCACAAACCATTTCTAAGAGAAAGACCATCTTGACAATCGAAGTATCAAGAGGACTCCACAGAAGAAAAATTCATACTAAGCATCACTTGTGAAGGCTTAACAATCAGCCCGCATCACCAGCTAGGAAGTCTTCTTCACTACTAAATAAAGTGTCGCTCACTCTTACACTTTCTATTTTTCTGACAAGGCAGTGACTCTTGCAAGCATGCAAAAGGTATGTTTAAGCAGAGTTGGGCAACATTAACATTGCCAAATTCACAGCTCAACCAACACTGTTAATTTATTTCCAAAACCAAGATCCACAATATTTTTTTTATAACGTGGAAATCCCCCAAAGCTCCGTTTGACCCAACCCTGAAGTACAAACCACAGCTCACTGGACCGACCCCACAACCCAAGGAACAGATAAGTCAAGAACACAACCAGTAGCAGGAAAATTTATCCCACACCCTTGAGACTCGAACTTGGTACGTCAAGCCCCAAGGAGGATGTCCCTCCTAACCACTGAGTTATTGCCCTTGGGGGTCCAAGATCCACGATATAGGTACACACCAAAAATGGTTAGTAACACAACAAACAGCTCAAAACACTATCTCAGGACAAAGGCATCAACTACTCACAGTTCTGAGCAATCCAATTATGACAGGAAGGAGAAGATCCCGAAAATTAGTGGTCTCTTCCTCATCCAACTTAACCTGCTGACACGTCAATTCAGTTATTAGCTGACAGATTGCATACAAAACCAGCCCAGAAAATCACATCATAAATTTTATATAAAATTTCTCAACAGAAACAAAAAACAATGAAAGTTCAATACTGAAGGCCCCATAAGGGAGAAGGAAACAATGAATGAGAAAGACTTCATAACATGCAACTCTACACGGTAAAACTACGATATGAACTACCAGCAAAGATCAGGATGTGCTCAACAAAACCAGTGAAGATCATCTAATCGCCATGCATCAAAAGCTCCACATTGACAGACCAGTAGAGATATCAAGCACAGAAGAAGCTTTGATAGTGGTGTGAATATTTAGAGATACTCAAATTTTTTAGAAAATTTGATAGTGGTGTGTTTATTTAGGTAGATTAGAGTTTTATTGGTGTTCGTAAAACGTTGGTGAAATATTTTAAAGATATTTGATTGTAAATTGATTTTTATTTGAGTTTGTAAAAAGGTATAGAGAGTGATGATTTGATATAATTTTTTAATAAAAAAGTAATGAAGTTTAGTGAAAAAGTATGTAGAGAGAAGTTTTTTTTTTTTGAAAAGTTGTTGGAGTTCGCGTGAAAATGTGTTGGAGTTTATGTTGAACTTTTTGAGATTTTGGATGTTCGGTTGTGAAATTTTTGCATAAATATATTCACTCAAAATGGTGAATTTTTCTTCTTAGACGAACATCACCCAAGACTATGACTTTGCATACGACGATTGGCATAGAACATGAAATTTTGGATGTACTCCTGGTTAAAAGATAATTGTTGCTTCGTGGTTTAAAGGTGATTGTTACTTCTAGCATTCCCAACGTCATTTTAGCAATGAAGACTTGACAGCCTTCACGTCCTTGATACTATCTTCTAATAACAACAATCAGCCTGATGGACAATAGTGCGCCTTCTTGTAAAAACAAACCGAATAGAGAAACCACTGCATTCAATTTCAAGGCACAAAAGCAATGATGTTAATAAGCTTACATCATCAACTTTTCCATTTGCTGGAATGGTAGCCCTTGATTTGACTTGGGACAAAATTACTATGTCGAAATCTCCACCATCATGTACTGAAGAACGCATAAATTCTGCCGAAAGAATGCTACATGAACAATGTAATTAATTACAATTAACCTTGACATCACATTCCATTATGTTTTCAAGTAAAAGAAACAGTTAGGATTTACATTGGTAAAATGGAAAGAATATATTGATCGTAACACTTAATTGAATTAAAATTTGGCACATTGAGTCATGGAAAGGACCACGGTAACCATAACTCTATCTTACAAAGACAAGTCTAATTAAAAGTTCAATAGAGAGAAATAAGTATTTCATGAAACTATGGCATGCAGAATAAGGTTAAAATTTTGCAACACTAGCAAAAACCCAAATCAGTCCTGGAAAAAAACTTTATGTTTCATTCTTGACCAAACAATGAAGAATGATATAAAAACATACAATGCCAATTTGCCAAAAATGGAGAAGTGTTGAAACAAAATTATTATATCCTTTTGACAACCAAATATACAATTTATTGAGCAATATGAATAAGAGGAATAAGTGAAGTCCACTGGGTGCACACAAGAGCATCCTAACAATACAATCAAGAATGTACTAAATCCACAAGTCCAGTATAGTCACTGAGAAATTGCCACCCATATCAACGCATGCAGAATAAGGTTAAAATTTTGCAACACTAGCAAAAACCGAAATCAGTCCTGGGAAAAAAACTTTATGTTTCATTCTTGACCAAACAATGAAGAATGATATAAAAACATATGCCAATTTGCCAAAAATGGAGAAGTGTTGAAAACAAAATTATAATATCCTTTTGACAACCAAATATACAATTTATTGAGCAATATGAATAAGAGGAATAAGTGAAGTGCAATGGATGCACACAAGAGCATCCTAACATTACAATCAAGAATGTACTGAATCCACAAGTCCAGTATAGTCACTGAGCAATTGCCACCCATACCAACGCAAAAACAAGGACTGCAAAACTACATTATTTCAACTAAGACCGCGATAAATAATTAAAACAAAACTCGACCTTTCCAAATCTGGAAACCACCTACTCACTCACATGGGGGCCGGCGGATATACAGACAAAGGAGAAAAAAGGAATATAGAATGATTTCCGTAGAAGTGCATATCTTTAATGAAACATATGTCTGTTGACATAGTTATGCCTATTTGGTGGATTAGCTGCAAAGCATATTGCGTCAAAAATTACCTGCTGTGTAGACATTCATCTTTGTTACAAACAAAACAGCGGAAAATACCAAATAAGGGATAAAGGAAAACCACACTGAGGTACTGAACATTATTCAATTACTCTTTCCAAGAAGGGATAATGAAAAATCATGCAGAGGTTTTAACTCTAATCTTATGTAGCATATTGATAAAATCATCCATTTCTTTAATTGTAACTTTAGCAATTGAGGCTGCAATCCACAAGCAAAAGTCCAATCCAACTCTTCTTTTATTGCTGACATTCTTTTACCTTGCTCTCTCTTTTTTAATTAATCCATCAAAGATAAAAATGAAGCCACCAACCTTATCTAATTTGGTTCTAATACACCATATCCCACAGAAATTGCCTCCACGCCATTATACTACAATCTTCAGATTCTAAAGATCTCTCTCCAAAATTCAAGTTCTATTATTTTATTTTTTTTGATAAGTAAGTCAATCTTATTAAAGAAAAAGAGAAGTGACAGTACAAGAGACTATACTGACAAAAACTAAAGCATACAAGAAGAAACTAAGAAAATCCAGAAAAACCACAAAAGGATAACCCAAAACCGAATTAGCCCACAGAAAGAGCATGCAACATAGAACCCCCCAAACTAGACAAAGACCCAGCCCTGTCTTCAAAACATCTGTCATTCCGTTCCCTCCACAAACTCCACCAAATGCAAGCAGGGATCATCTTCCAAATGGTCAACGCTATAGGGTCCCCAAACTTCCTCTTCCAACAAAGTATAACATCCACTACCTTTCGAGGCATAACCCAATCATAGTTAAGAATGCTCAGCACATGCCCCCACAATCCTCTAGCCATCGAGCAATGAAGAAGAAGATGATCAACCTTTTCTCCATCGCACTTACACAAATAGCACCACTCAATCATGCAAACTCCCCTTGCTCTCTCTTCAAGTTTTATTATTAACTTCTCTTATTTACTCACATCCCCCACGGGGGAAACAAGAAAGTTTAACACAAGGAAATAGGAGTCCTCCAAGAAAACTTAGGTTGTGTTTGAGTGTTAAAATTTTGGGGAGATTAAAATTTTAGAGTATTGAATTTGGTGAAAAAGTGAAGAAATAGATGATTTTTAATATTTATTATAGTGAAAAGTAATGATGTGATAGGGAGAGAGAGATTATATTGTAATTTTTTATTGTGTAAAAATTTTAGAAAGTGTAAATTTTTACACTTCAAACGCACCCTTAGTACTCCTAGTCCTACATATGGTGAGAAAGATTAAACATTCCTCACCCAAAGCTTTCTTAAAATAAAGAAGCGATAAGTGGATAAGAAATTATAATGCAAACAGCGGGACATGTTGCTTCAAGAATCAGTGTACAAACTATATATATGTACCTGTTTATGGCCTCTATTGAAGCTGCTACATGATCTCGAAGGTAACGAAAACAGTGTAAACCTGTAAGCTCATCCCCATCCTATTGAACACGAATAAAACTGCAAAGTAACTTTTGGTTGCAATGTGGAGGTGATACTTAAAAGCAATTGGGGAAAACAATAAAAACATTTTTTTATAAGTAAAAAAATAAATACATAGGAGATGCTAGAAATGGAATTACAAGTACTGAGAGACATCTTAAGTACAGCCACCAAAACTGGAAATGCAAAAGGAGGAAATAGAGATGTAACCTATTATCAACCATTATATCTCTAGAGGTTTTTGTTGCTTTCAAGCTGGAATGTAGTGAATGTTCATTAGGAAATGGGGTGAACGACAAGGATTTATGAAAAATAGACAGTGTATTCATGAATATCAAAGCCAAACTCGAAACCCCAGTTCAACAACTCCAGTCGAGCCTAACCTTAAAAGCAGGTACTATACAGGCATTCCCTACAGCATAGCTATGTAACTTCAGTGGCATAGCTGCCATATAAAAATAGAGATCATCGCACCTCTACCACAAATGCTAAATTCACTCTTCCACCCTAAGAAGTTTGGGGCCATACACTTCGTAAACCATGGCCGATTTACTTGAACATGCTGTAGACAGCTCCATAAGACTCTGCAGTACCAACATACATCACAGCCACATCACAACACTACAAAAATAGAGTCCATGATCTAGAAATCAAGGTCCCAAGAAAGATTCGAGTACTTAAACATCATGCCATAGAGCAGCATCAAACTAGGAAGGGATTCTTCAGGGACAGGGAAAAATATGGTTCCACTGAAGGCTACTGCAGAACAACTGTTTCTACACCATAGCAAACAACTAAAGTTTCCACTATTTAAGTTCTTATATATCCATATCTAATTCTTTCATCCTTCGAGGCCAATGTTCTATTAGGGATTCTCCAAAACCCCTATTAGATTATGACCTCAATCATAGCTCTTTTGAATTCTGAACATGCAAATCCCTCAACAGCAAAGGATACTTTACTTTTTCTTTTTCTCTTTACATAATTCTTTATGCGATTTTGTATGTTTTTATCTTCTTGTAAACCCTAGGAAGACCTTGGGTTGTGCCATTCATAATCAAGTCTGAAACCTAGTAGATTTAATTTTTCTCCCATTCATAATCAATTCGATCCCCTCAAATCATTCTTCTCTGCTACATTCTTCACTACAAGGAACTTCAAAATCCCTATGGACTCATTCAGAACAAGTATCAGAACATCCTCAGCTATGAGGCTCCTAAGAAAATGATTGATACAGGTAATAGCATAAACTTGGAATAAAGTGTACAGGATTATGATTTTCATGTATACTCAGTCATAGAGCAACACAGCTAATACAATTAAGCAAAATATCTAGTGCTTGGGTTTTCTAAACTACGAATAAACCCTATGGATATGGACATTAGTTGGGACTCCCAGCAATTGGAATGACACAATAAAAGCAACTAGGAAATGATCAAAACTAAGAGGAAGGATACATTTCAATAAATAGGATATTACAAAAACAAAGAAAGAAAGTCAAACCTATATAGCCTACAGATAGGCTGCACTAAGAAGTAAACCAAAGGAGAGTTACGCATGGAAGAAGAGAGTACAAAATTAACAACAAATAAAAGGATTCCATGAACTTTAGAGCATACAAGCAAATGCTGCAAATCATCAGTGATGTCCAAAGCTCCAGCACAATCTGCGGATGCAACAAGCTGAATGCAGAAAAATATCACAGTTATAGAGGACAATCAAGTTGTAATTCTAACAGGATTACTGCCTATAATCCAAACAAAAGGATCTTTACAAGCCTACTAAAGTTAACAAGCTTAAGCACAAGGTAGAGACGATCAAGTCATGACAGAATAATTTCACAATAAGAATATAGGTTGCATACTGATGACAATAGAATATATATATATCTATAACTTGTATTAAAGTTCAACTCAACAGAAAGTGCAGGAGGTGAAAGTTCCGAGGATTACGAGTGGAGATAACCAAACCACCAATCATTTTTGTCGAAAGGTGGAGAGCGCAAGAAAGATACAGAGGATGTCCACTAAGAACATATTTCAGAAGATTGATACTAGGCACCATTAAGCTTCTTGATTCTCTTGTTCTACGATTTGCCCGACAGAAATAGGGTGGTCACGAGTGCTTGTAGCAAGCTGTTTTCAGATGTAGCACATTGAGAAACTCATCTCAACTACAGCTTCAGCTTCTAATCATTTGCAAAGTTAAAAGGCTGCATTGAGTGCCTAACTAGAGTGTCACCAAAAAGATATACGGTTGGGTTTTTAAGGCCCGTGAAACTTTTTGAACTAGAGAACATAAAAAAGCCCTCAGTATGTTTTCTCTTCCATTTGTTAAATTCCTACTTTCTGAACAGAAATAAAAAAGGCTTCAATATCAAGCAAGAAGAAAATTTGTATTTCTGCATAAGTTGCAAAACTAGAGATAGCATCCATGGAAGAAAGTAAGGCGAGAAAATTAACAAGAAGCGGCCCAAGGAGAAGTCTCGATACCAATTTAAGAGCTGACAGAGCCTGGTTGACGTAAAATATCAGCCTCAATTTCTGCTGAAGTGCCAACAAGTTGGTCCTCGTGGCATTCAAGTCCTGAATCTGTCTAGCGGACTCCACCAAATCCACATCCAAGAGCCTTATCGTCTCCTTCAGCTCTCGTATTCGACTACACCCCTCCACAATCTTCACATTCAAGTCCTGCAGCTGCCCCTGCGCCTCGAAGAAGGAGTTAGACCGCAGAGAGATCTCCTTCACCAGGTGCAACTCCACCACATCCAGGTACTGCGTCAGCTTCTCCTGCAGCATCAGGTTCTCCGTCGCGTTCGAGAACGGACACGCCGCGCGGAACGTGGCCCCGTCTTCCAACGCGAAATCCTCCTTGAAGTACAGTGCCGGAACTTCTCGCAGGCACGCAACGAGCGCTTCGCCTTGGCCACCGATATTCTCCAAATCCACATTCTCTTTGCTTGCGTGGTTCAGGATGTCCTCGAATCGGTGGTAGGAGTCCAAAATGGAGGCCAAATAAGCCTGGAAATCCGATCGGGAAACATCGGAGGAGAGTGATAAAGGTGCGAACTCTGGGAGGGTGACGGAGGTGGAGGAGGAGGACCACCACCAATCGGATTTGCCAACGTGGGGGTTGTTGAGGATCGATGACAAGCTCTGGCTACTGGCATCCGAACTCGACTTCGTCAAGGTGGAGTCGGCTTTACCGGCAAGGGTGGGAGATTCTTTAATGTGTGGGGGCCTTCCCGATTGGGAAGGCTGCGAATCCATACTCAAGATCGCAGGAGCATTTAGAATTTGAGCTTCAAACTTCAAAGAGAGTTCGATAAACCCTAGAATAACACAGAGGAGTTGAGAAACAAGTCTGAAGGAATGCGATCTGGAACGTGATGGAGGTTTATCTTGATGAAATAATCTGGATGACAATTTTGGGAGCTTCTTGATGATATCAGAGATCTCAACTTTTAATCTCACTGAATTTCCTTTTCTTCTTTCTTTCTTTCTTTCTTCTGAATCTTTCAGCTGTTGGATATGAGATTTGGATACGAAGAGTGAAGGTAGACGAAGGGAGACTGTTAAGAAGAGAGTCTGATACTGGCGACCGCGAGTAAATTTGTAACCGGACCGGACCGACTCTCGTGCTTAGCAGATAATCGGACCAAAACATTTTGCTGTTTGGTTTACACGTCGAAACCGTTTTTTGTATTTGTGTTTGTATTTTTTAAGAAATAGTGTAGATTTTTTGAGATCAATGAAAAATATGTTAAAAGTTATTGAAATTTATAAAAAATTATTAAGATGGATGAAAAGATATTATAATTTATTAAAATGTGAGTAAAAAGATTTTTAAAAAGTTTAGAAAACAATCCAAACATTGTCTTTGTTTTCTCAAAATTTTAATTTCAAACTGCGAAATTTTTATTAGATACAAAGATTTTATCAATGCTTCCTTTCCAATTGATATTATTTCATCTTTCTCTAATTCTTTATTTTTTTTCTATAAAATCAATGTTTGAGGGTTTTTATTAGTGTAGAAATTATTACAATCATTTTCGTCTGTTGTTTCAAGTTGTCATCCAATTATATAAAAAGGAGAGTTTTCATTGTTAACCTTCAGTGGAGAGATTTCTCTCCTTACCTCTCTATTACTTTATTTTCTCCATTTATTTTTAGTACTAACATAGATTTTTGTCATTTAGGAGTTTTTTAGAGCAATCAAGGGCAATCCATGGATAAAGAGGTAAGGTGTAGTGTGAATGTTAGGTCATAAAAGGAGATTATCTATTGTTGGTAATTTTGAAACCTTTTTGTTAAGCTAAAAATGTTGCTACCCCAAAGTTTATTTGTGATTTACATTTTTATGGCTCGCATGTTGAGTTGGTTGCAAGATATGTCACTATAAAAAAATAGGTCTATAGCGGCGGTCGCTAAAAACGCCGCTAAAAAGTGTTTTTTGTGGCTTTTTGCAAAAAACGCTGCTAAAGGGGTTACCTTTAGCGGTGGTCCCCTTTAGCAGCATTTTTTTTAAATCCTGCTAAGGGTATTACCATTAGACCGCCGCTATAGACCCCCCCCTTTAGCGGCGTTTTCAAAAAACCCCGCTAGAAATTAGGTATCTACAACGGTAAAGTGTACCTTCAGCAGCGGTTTTTGACCATCGCTATAGACCCCCCCTTTAGCAGCGTTTTTTTGAAAACGCCGCTAGAAATTAGGTATCTACAATGGTAGATACACCTTTAGCGGCGTTTTTTTATTTAATGTAGGTATATTTGGAAAAAAATAAAAAAATAAAAAATTTTAAAATTATATTTTATTTAATGTTAATAATTATTTTATAGACTATTTTATTCCTTTTAATACATAATTTTATTTTGTCACGTGTTTAAAAAATATTTTAGGAGACCAACATAATAAAATATGGAATTAGAGAGTGTTATAAACATTGAAGTTGTTATATGGAATTAGAAATAATGTTATGAAAGTTATATTTATGATTGTTATGGTAATTGTATTTTTATTGACTAAATCTAAGTAGTTTAGACATCTATTATCATATGCTTATAATGAGCATATATATTTATAATAATTAGTAATATAATAATATTTAATTTCAAACAAAAAGATATTGTGAGATTAATTAGCATATACAATTAAAGTACATAACTTAATATCTGATCATAGTTGTTATGGTAGTTTATATTTTTAAATTATAAATATTATATATTATTAATATCAACTTGTTTTAATTAGCAATTATATTTCAATAATTTATAATATAAGACTAATTAATTGAGACATATTATTTATTTCCAAAAAAAGATAACTTGTGAATTTAACTTATACAATTAAAATAAGTGTAATGTATTATAAAAAAATATAACAAATCATACAAAATATAATTTACTAAAAATATATAACTACAAATAAAAAAAAACTTTCAAAAACTTTTGTTCCCCTACCTAAAACGTTGTCGTTCCCCACCTCCTACCACTCTCTTAAAAACTCCCCCCGTGCGCGCCCTAATTCACGAAATTCAACCCACCCCCTCCCCCCGCACAGCCCTCACCCCCTGGTCCCTCGAGCTCCCTCTCCTTGTCGTCCCTTTTCTCCCCGACACCCACAGCCTAGCCTCTCTCACTCTGCTCCCCAAATCCTTTCCCCGCCCATCCCCAAATCACCCTCCCAAATGCTTTTAAAAGCTTTGAAATTGCTTCTTTCCCATTTCGCGTCGAGACCTTGGTGCTCAGCCCCAATGACAAGTTGCTCTTCTCAGTGATAAGAAGAAGAAGTTGCGGAGAGAAAGGAGGTGAAGATTTGCGTGTCACCCAGGAGGCCCTTTTTATCCTCAATAAAGCTACTGTAATTTTCTCTTTTATCTCTTTTCAGCTCATATCCATTGCAAATACCAAATGTTAGGGTCTTCAACTTTTTAGCTTTTGGTTGGAGAAATCAATGTGCTCTTATTTGCGAATTTTTTGTTCGTTGGGTTTGCAGGAGAAATTCCTGGAGCAATTTACAAAAGATGCTTCTTTAGAAGGTAAAATTAGGTCTATGGCAATTATGTGTGAGAAAGTTTGTCTTGGGAGGTGGCTTCGACTAATTTGGTGTAGATAAAAACTTTGGGCATGTAGGGCTTTTTCTATTCTTTTTATTGTTTTGTTTGGGAATGGTGGGAGGCGAAGCATTGTGGAAGCTAGCAAATTTCAACGTATTTCATTTTGATCACCGAGTTACCATTTACTTCTGACATGATGTTTCTTGTGGTTGATGTATAGTTTTTGGGCTTTGCAAATTTGCTACAGCCACGAAACAAAGCTGGTGGAGTGTTTGGATGAATAATGAAGTTAGCTTGGTTTGAGCCTTCTATGGGATTAAGAGTCGTTTTGGACTAACTCGCCCAACATTTTTTTGTAAAGTAGTCTTTTGAGTTTATGAATATGTGGGGAGTCGATTCCTGCTTTCCAGTGCAAGGTGTATTGGCATCTACCATCATTCACGGTTTCATTATTAATGTCGCTGGGTAATGAGCTTCACAGCCAGGGAAGGTTCAATGGGGCCTTGGAGAAATATTTGCTTGTAAGTGCAGCATTGAGTCCTTTTGGACCTGTATTTTTCTTGTTGTAATGTAGGACAAAAAAGTACTAGTTACCTATATGATTGTTTACCATACAATAGGTGTGAGTCATACTACTTTCTTTTGTTGTACAAAGTGAGAAGGCCTAATTGTCTCACTTAGCTCAGCATATCAAGCTTGAGTAGAGTGTAAAGCTGGATTCCTTTTCATGTGGTCAAAAAAAAATTAGAAACCAACTGTATCTTAGGAGAATGTAAATCTTTTCCAGATTTTTAGCTTTCATAATTGTTTTCTCATGCGTTCTACAGTTACTGAATCAGTTGTAAATTTCCAGGTTTAAATGAATTATGTCCTTTTTGACATTTTCGTATACATCTATATTAGTTTTGGTAGTTGCATTGGAAAAGGTTGAAAGGAACTCGGGATCACTAATCGGAAGCAACATATCTTTAATACAGAAGAGTGCAGCTCCTGACAAGATTCTCCGAATTGTACAATCAAGACCAGAAACTTGCATTCTTGCAGCAAAAGTCTTCCCTTCAAAGGCTATAGAGCTTATTCTGCCTAAGGATCCATATAATTTTTTCATCTCTTACAGTTATCAGAATCTCATACAAAGGATGCTTGAAAACTTGAAATCACTAAATTCTTCCTACTTATTGCAGGTTTTAAGTACAGCCCGACTAGTGTGGTATTCATGAAGATACCGAGTATATCCAAAATTCAGTGGCACCCCTTCAGTATAATCTCCAGCTCTAGTATTGATAATGACACGTTGTCTGTCTTAGTTAAATGTGAAGGATCGTGGACAAGTTCTCTCTATGACATGATACAAGCTGAGCTACACTCCGGTGCTAATCAAAGAAGGTGCATGCCAATAGGAGTTGAAGGCCCTTATGGACCTGCCTCAGTGGACTTCTTAGGGTATAGAAACTTGAATATTTTAGTTGGTACTTGCTTATTGTTATTTTATATTAGAATCTTGTTACTTTTTAGATTACCTGTAGAGATTCTTGTATTTGTTGTAAAATGGTATTAATCAATGATGAAGTATATTTTGTTTTATTATCCTTGGTCTTTAAGTTTTTACATCCAATAAATATAATTATTTAAATAAATTTGTATTACCGATTAAAAAAGCATGTATATGAAAATATAGGAAAAAATTAGTAGTGTATTAAAATTCTAGCAAAAAAAAAAGAACGCTGGCACAGACCTATAGCGGCGGTCGCCTAACCGATCGCCGTTAAAAGTCTGTGCCAGTGTTTTCACGAAACGCTGCGAGAAGGACAAAATTGCATTCGGTATCCGAGGTCTTCACCAGCGGTCATGCAAACCGCCGCTATAGATCTACTGCGACGGACCTATACCGTTGCTAAATCTATAGCAACGGTTTTTTGATCTTTAGCAGCGGTCAGGCGGTTTCTGACCGCTGCTAAAGGTCATTTTTTTGTAGTGTGTGATTTTTAATGAGATACATGCTTCTTTTACATGAATGTTTTGAATATGTGATTGTGAAATATGATGACAAAAGCAAGAATGGTTCTTTAATGGAAGTAGGGTCACAGTAGTGCCCTAATGAGCTCAAAGGAGCTACATGGCCACGGGTTGGCCTTAAAAATGAGAAATGAGGAACATGCATGAAGTTTGTGTACCATGTTTGATGAAAAAATGAAAATTTTGGTGTTAATTGGTTAAATCCATTTTTTATTGATGACCTGAATGATTTATATGAGTTAAAGATCATGAATGAGTTGTTAAGTGCATCTGAGTGTAGTAAAAATACAGAAAAAGACATGTATGCAATAACCTAGTTTTCTCCATGGTACCCGGTTACACTAGAGGACATTTCATGAGGAAATTTTAATTATTTGAAGACGAAACTTTCATATGTAGTTTAAAGTGACCTGGACTAACCCTAAAAATTTCAAAGGAAAAATATAAAGAAAAATGATAGAAATGACCTTAAGTGTTGTTAGGGGCAGATTCGATATTTCAAAAAAAAAATAAGGGTAAGAAGATCCAAACGTAAATAATGGTTTATGACAGTGTTAAGCATAAAATAAGGAAGGTATTTCACCTAATCCTGAAAACCAAAAGGGGTCCAAAACATAAGGTTCATTAAGGTCTTAACTTGGGCCCAATAACCAAAAGACCTAAAATAACCCTTAATGAAAATAGAGCTTGTACAATTTTAAGACTTGTGTCTTATGAAGCCCATTAGCCCTCAAACCAATAAGGGAATAAAAGAATAATGATAATGATTTATTAGTTAATTTGAGTTATTAAATTCATAAAAGTGCAATAAAAATAAATAAGGAGTTTTAAATTACTCTAAAAGGGGAAAATAGAATAATATGTACATTTATAAGAAAATGATTCATATAGTTCAAAAAGAAAGGACATGGATTATTTTGTGGAAACTAGTAAAAAGGGATAATAATAATCTTTCTTTTTTGATCAAATGAATAAGTAATGCTATAATGATTTCCACTTTGTAATTTTCGGTACGATGATTTTGATTTAAGAGCTTGCAAGTTATTGCTTGATCACAAGTATCAATTGTTGCATCATCATATTGCAAGTAATTGGTTGATCATACATATAAATGGTTGAATCATTTTATGATCATGGAGTTGACAAAGACCGGAAAAAGGATCCTGAACCAATGAACCTATGAACATTGAGGTAGTCCCAAGATTTGGGTGACGTTATCGATCACATGAGAAGAGTGTAAGCCATCACTATTGAGAAGTGGGCAATGGTACGAGGCTTGCCTAATGGTGTGTCGGTGTGATGGGATAGCACGAGATTGTTGTGGCGGAAGAGGAAGTGAGACGTACAACTCAACTCTAGGGTGAAACAGAGGGTATTATGAGGATACCTCAATTGGACGGGAAAAAGAAAGAGATGTGAACCGGGGGATCGGGGCATTGCATTACTGCATTGCGCGTGCATTTCTTTCATCATTGTACTATTTATGTTGATCTTTAAATTATTTAATGTCAATTGATGTCGTTTTATTTATGTGCCATAATCCTTTTTCCCGACCTTATTGAGTCCTTAAGACTCACCCTTTTCTATTCTTGTGCTTGTACACAGTCTAATTATTAACAAATCATGGGGACTCACGAGATCAGATATACTTTTACCCATGGGACTCAGTTGCAGACTGTCTAAAGGCTTAGCATTGTATAGATGTTTCAAGGGATGAGATTATGTAAATGTATTTACACTATTGGATAGTCCGCTCGAAGTATAACAACATCGAATTTCCCACCACATTCTTCGACACATAGCAAGTCCTCTGGAGGAACAGAACCCAACCCACCTGCTCCACCACCTCTGGAAGTGTATGATTCCTAAATTGAAGATTGTTGAAATCTGCCAACTGCATCTACTGCTCGATAACGATCGAGCGGGACATAATAATTGTCATATGCTTGCTCGGAATCAGCCAACTAGTGCTAGTGGCAAAACATGGACGTTTGATAATTTTTTTAGAATATGCACAAAAGCATTTGCACGGTTAGAATATGGATTTGCGTGGTCAGAAAATCATTCGTACAAAAGATTCAACCGTGTGAACAGATAGCATTATATAAGCACTTGGTGAAAATGATGACATTTCTGTCCGAACTGCTTGGAAAATGACGACGGTTTCACCAAATGCTTCGGAACAGCGTGAGACATTTGTCCTAACAGAACTCACAAAAGTAAACTATTTAAATTAAATATAAAAAACGTCTGGACTGCTTTGATAAATCGTCCAGACATAGGCAAAACGACAACATATCCTTTTTGGCATACTACCATGCGTCTGAACAGTGTGAGATCGCAGTCCGATCGAAAAACAGAGAAGTAAATTATTTGAATTAAAAATGTCTGGCGTGCTTCGAAATAGCGTTAGGACGCACTCTAAACGACAACGTATCTCTCTTGGGATACTACTAGGCGTCTGAATGATTGAAAACAATGTCCAGACCATTGGGGAAGACAACCGAATTAACTCCGCCATGGAGGCGTCCCTTCAACTCCCACACACTCCCAAATACACAACCATATGTAAAAAAAATACGCTCAAAATAATCCTAACAATCAATTTCTACAAAAAAATCAATAAAAAAACACAATGTAGTATACAAAAATAGGATTGAAATTCTATACGTAAAATAAAAAAAATAAATTTTAACCGCTAAATCATGCTAAAAATGAATAAGATATACCTCGATGTGGTTAGAGCCTCAAATTAATGAGTTTACATAAAAATTTGGGAAAACAATTTGAGGGTTAAGATATTTTTGATGAGAAAACAACCGATTTAAGAGAAAATGTAGAACTATTCGAATATTTGACAATACTTGGACGATGTCTAGACCGTTTACTCCGTCTGGACGCTTTTCAGCACATATGGCCTAATGAGAGTCCTCCACATTAAATGTCAAAATTTAAACCGTTTAAAATAGTTTGAAACATTCAAAGAACACGTTTGGCTGCCCCGACCAAACACAATTCTCCTGATTTCATGCGATGTGGAAGCACTCATTTGGCTGAATAAACGTTGCGTAGTGTCCAGACGGTGTCCTAGACGTTCGGATGGTTACCACTATTTTCAATAGTCGTATAACGTAAACAAGTGTAAGCCATGTGATGATTACACAGACGTCTGGACGGTACTGTCATCCGTTCCAACAAAATCATTTCATCTAACTCGTGCAGACGCCGAAAGTTATTTTCAACATTCATCCTCATTAAACACGTGTAAGCAATGCTACTATGATAAAGGTGTACGGACTGTGTTTTCGTGCGTTCCAACGTAATCATTTGATGTGATGCATCCGAACGACACGTAACAACGTGCAGACGGTTAGCAGATTTATTTGACATTACTTTTATTTTTTAATTGATTATTGATCGTATTTAATTCACTCAATTTAATTTATTTAAATAATTTAACTAACACAATTTAATTCAGCTCAAAATCTTTATTTATTTATTTTGAATACGTAAAATAATCTATATATAGTTAAACATACTTTTATATTAAACATCCGTTATAACTAATCACTCATTTAATTGTGATTACACTAACAACTATAATCTAATTACATTAATTGTTCCATTAACTTAGTACTCGTACTAATCACTCATTTAATTGTACTAGTCATCTGTTTAAATTGTAATAAATTTAAAGTAATGAAAAAATGTAATTAATATAAAATATAAAAAAAATAATTGAAATACCGAACGAAAAAACACAATAAAAAAGTCTAGTATAAGCCAGAGAGGGTATTCTAAGGATAAGTAAATAATATTTACAAAATATAAACAGGAGACTAGTTCATAATCACGAGTTGGCTTGTCTAGATCTTGTCCAAGGGCGTCACGAACATGCGCCAACTGCTCCTCCATATTATCTACCCGTTTGATGAGTGTTTGGAGCTGTATCAGAACAGTATGGACAGACTAGGACAACTGGGACACTTGCGCTCTCACAAAAAATAGTTCCATCTGCATAGCATTCAGGTCCTTCCTCAGAGCCTTCTCGTTAGAGCAAAATTGTTCTCCAGACTAGTCAAACGGTTATGGAGCTCCATGCACAACTTTAGTATCGGCTTTAGTATCGCCTGAATACTCCCTCTTAGCTCCACTAGTAAAGCTTCTGCCCATGCTGGTTGCTCTGTCTAGAAAGTGTTGAAACTAAAGACCAAATAATCAAACTAGTGCATGCTGAAAAAAATTTTTTCTGCAGAACATGACGCTCGAATTTGGAGTATGTTTTGATGAAAGTTTTAATCTTTTGATCTAAGAGAATTTTAGCTTATAAATCTCTGAAATACAAAGATTTTAAGTCATATTTCAAGTGATTCGGATAAATATGGAATAAGTTATGAATTTTTAAAGTTCAGACGTCAAGTTGTCACCTAGCCTTGCACGTCCCAGATTTCTTACTCGTTACAAACACCTTAAAGTGGTCATTTTAAGTCAGATTTTTATGGGTTAGGTCTTGAATTCTAAGTTTGTGAAAGATGAATGTTTTAAGATACATTTCGTGTGATTTGGATGTGTATTGAATAAGTTATGGAGTTTTGAAAATCAGAGGCCAAGTTGGAGATAACAGTGTTTGCTCTGGGATTTTTATTTGTTGCGAAGTGTTTTTGAAATAAGAAATCAGTTCTGATTTTTTATGAGTCGCATCTTCAAATTTAAGTTTATGAAAGAGGAAAATTTTAAAATTGGTTTCAAGCAATTCAAAGCTAAATTGAAGTTGGGGACGTCGAAGCTGTCATCAACTGGGACGCCCCAGCAACTTGTGTTTTCGAATAAACCTTTTGAGTAGAAAATGAGCTATAAATTACCCAAAATTTTAATGTGATAGCAACAATTGGAAGGATCAATTTGACACCCAATTTTAATGGGTTCGGTGACATTAAAATTGAGGTTTACATTGTAGAACTACTGCTTGTTTGTAAAAAAATATATGTGAGTTAATATGACTTGTTTATGTTGAAATGAATGATTATTTGTTGTATCAAGTGAATTTCTAAATCATTTATGTAACAACATTAGTATAACTCACTTGTAGGGAATGCAGTACCACAAGCTCGAGTGGATAAAGGTAACTGAAAAATTATATTTTTTGAAACTGGAATGATAGCAACATGAATATTTGTCATTGAGTACATCATGAGCATTTGTATTGATTTTCTCAAAAAGAAAGAACGAGAAATTTTATGCAAATGAAATAAGATGTTATGTCATGTTATGATATGTTATGTGCTAAATAGGATGATCGATATCGTTCTTTAGTAAGAAAGGTGCATTCACTCTGAAGAACGAATACGAGAAGGATAGATGAGTCCTAAGAGCACCCACTCCGAAGGACGAATGCGAGAATGATGGGTTGTCCTTGAGGTATGTGCAACCACACTGAAGGACGAATGTGAGAGGTGTGGACCTCTGAGTGTCGTGTTTAGCCATCAGGCATAGGACCACATCAAGGGCTAGCTAGATCAAATGACATGTTCTCAAGGGAAAGGGGAACGATTCCGAATGGAACGCACAACCCTGACTTTAGGGGCAATTGGAGCAATAGAAGTAGCCTATATAAATATGAAAAGACTTTTAAGCTAACTTTCAAGTACAAAAGTCTCATGCATAAGCATGCATTTACTTTTGGCACTACATGTATACTTGTCATTCATGATCATGCTCAAGTCACACATATTTTTGTTCATTAATCATTCTTTATTGAATCATTCGACTCATAATATTTTCAATTGTATCATTCTTGTTGACGTCCCAGGTGAAGAAACTTATGAGGAGAATATAGAACATGAGGAGAGGGTTGACAAGGGTGCCCTCCTCTGAACTGTTGTAATACATGTAGTCCACTTTTTAAAAGACTTATGTGAACCTCCGTATCGATGTTATCGTGGACTGTTTAGGTAAAGAGACAATCTTAAGACTTTATATGAATTCAACAGGGTGACTTATATTTTGAACTATAATGTAATCATAACTTATTGCTTTTAGTTAATATTGTTTGATATTAAATTTCTAAATATTTTCCTGTGCATGTTATGTTATATAGGTATACATTTTTATTATACGTATATTTACTTAGATATTCATAAGATGTGTAACAACACACGAGAGTATCCATGGTAGTTAGCGATGAGAAAATAAATTTTTGAGTAGTAAATTCTGGAACTAAAAGTGGTTCATATTTTCGAAACTAATAGTGATGAAAACAAATTTACGCTGCAAGTTTTAGTTAAGTGTGCTGGAGCGCTCGCGATTGTCATTAGTCCCTTTCAGACTAACGTTTGGGGGGGTGACAATATGGGTATCCAAAATTTTAATTCTATTAGTTTACTTTTATCTCTATCAATATATTTTAGGGTAACATCATAGTACGCCACCTAATTATAGGCTAAAATTAATCTCGGCTGCCTAAGTTTTAAAATCACCTTGTGATCAATCCTCGCCCTCTGTTCAAAACATAAGGGGTACAAAATCACCTTTTTGAGACTTTGGGGGACAAAATTGATTTTGGCCTATAATATAGATAGCGTCCTATGACATTACCCCATATTTTTTCTTTTATTCAATAAACTAAGAAAAAATAGGTATTTTTATTGGATAAAACAAAGGGATTCGCTCTGGGACTTAGGAAAAGGAGGTAACAATGGTGAATTTAGAGGCCCAACTAACTCGTGAAACACTGCACTGGAAAGAGTACAAGTATTCCTCTAGTCACCATAAAGTCTTCGGAGACTCCTATTAGTACTTCCATAAAACAAGATGGGAATGAAATGGAGTGAAAGTCGACAATACTAAAATCGAGGTATGAGTAGTTTTCTATTAATTTTATTTAACTGTAAGTAGACCCGTTATTATGTTTAGTGTTTGCTTATGTATGTTTTCAATCCTGTCCAAAAGAATCTCATTTGAGTTGTCATTACGAGAATTTTTCTTTATTTAATTGGCAGCATAAATTTTAGGACTTTGGTATCCCAAAGACACACTGTAACACTCTTCACATGAATCAGGTGCTTTAAGGAAATTAGGCCATGAAGAAGACGAGGAGCTGGAACTTAAAACTCTAAAGTTTTGGTGAAATTGCTACAGATTTTGTTTCGATGACTTCCATGTTTAGATCAGTGCTAGGATCTTGATTTTATGTTAGGAGAATTTTTTTTGAAGGAAACTTAGTGCATGTTACTGGTTTTTTTTTTGTTCAGATGCATGGCTAGAATTAATGGTTTGCAATGTTCATTAGTAAATGAATTATAAATTATGCAGGTCATAGATGTTGCATGGTAAAGCTCTGAAAGTTTAGAAATTAGAAGTGACCCTACTTTGTAAAAGGTACAGGAAAATTGTTAAGAAGTATCCTCTAAAAATTATTATTCTAGATAATTGTTATTTAGATGTCACGTGTTTATATTTATTCTTTTAGGTAATATGTTGTGACATAAAATGTTACACGGTTATTATTAAGTGACATTGTAGAAAAATCATGCCAATGGTTAATGAATCAAAGACGGGGAGTATGACTTTTCGGTTCCTTGTACACTTGATATTTTGTTCTAGACCAATGTACATATTTATGTATAATAGGTCTGTGCTCGTTGTGCCTCTATTATATAGGATGATATATTCAGTCATCGAGGTGGTGACCTTAAGCAAACGAGTGTGTGCACTGTAAGAGTACATGCATTGAACGAGATCAAATATGAATACCTTCTGGAATTGATCATTAATGATTGAGAATGTATTCAACACAATTTGTTTATGATATCCTTAGACCTGAGAGGTTTGTGCAGACTTGTTTATCGAGTGCTTGTACTCTGGCCGAATCATTTGGTGACAATCTTTGTAGGTCAAATATTCCAGACAACGATGGGTATTGTGCAAGATGAATATGTTTGTATAAATGCTCAATAAGGAATCCACCAGTCTCTTCAAGATATAGTATATTCAAATATATTTGTATAGGATTGGACTCGAGAAAGGAAATCTCTGGCCAAAGGAGTTTTGTGAATTTTTTTTTTAAATTAATATATTATATATATATTTATTTATTTGTGAAATTGTTTTAGAAACAATTTGAGAGTCCAACGAGTTTAAGATTATAAAATTAAGAATTATATGAACAAGAGATTTTATCAATGATAATATTCCGGTCCTATTAGCTTATATGAAATATGGTGTTACGGAAGGATAAATAAACGATTATAACTGTTAGCAAAAGAGATTTCACAAATCAATATCAAATTATTGGTGGTGAATTGTAATATGTTGATGACATGACTACAATTAGTAAAAGCCTAAAATTCAGAATAAAAGAATACAAGGGAGTTAATGGAAAAATAGTTTTTCCATGTGATCTTACAGTTGATCTCCGAGATCCTTAATGATCCTACGCACTGTCACATCTAGGGTTTCATATATAGGGATAACTATGAGATAGTTTACCCTAATTACTATTCGTCAGTTTGAGAGTTGGCCATCAAGGCTCAGAAAACCCTATGACAGTTGTGAGCATGGAGAGGAAGGAGACAGAACACGTGGACTGCTATTGTGGAATTCTCGAGATTGTGAGATAGACAAAAACCTGAAGATTATTGAAGAATTCTCGGGATCAACAACAACTACCCAAATCGCAATAACCAACTATTAGAAACCCAGGTCCCAAATCGTAAAAGAAAAATAGAGAAAGGGAGAGGGAGAGACCAAACCAGGAAGAGATGAGAGAGAGACTAAGAATGGCAACACGAAGAGAGACGAATCTGGAAGAAAGACACAGAAATGGCAGAGGGAAGCAGTGATCGAGGACGCAGCGAGCAACGTCGTGAGGTCGTGGGGATGAGAGAAGAGAGATTGTGCTATGTGAAATGAGGCTTGGTGGGAGGGGGTTTAGTCGAATTTGTGAAGGTTGGGAGGGCTAGGGCTTTAGCGAGAAAGGGGGGTCATGAAGGGGGGTCGGGGAAAAAAATACATGGGGGGTGTCGTCTCACACCCTACTAATTAAAAAAAAAGGAAAAATTACCTAGGGCACTCGATTCATTACAGTTTGGTGCCTTGGGCCCCCAAAACCGTGGGCTGAACCAAGGCCTTAGGTTCTGGGCCGATGGCCAAACAAAGTTGTCCCAAAACTAGTTGGGCCTAGTTGGTTTTGACCGGTTTGGATCGGCTCAGCTCGGTTACAACTCCATTAGGTTTACACAAAATAATAAAAGCTTAGACTATAAGCAAAAGTTGGGTCCACATGGCTAAAAGAAACCAGAAGAGTGGCATTGTCAACCAAATATATATAGCTTAGCAAAAGTAAATAACATCAGTAATAACCAAGGAAACAACTAGTAAGTGTAAGGTCTGGCGTGGTTCCAAATATCGACGGGCTCCAACAGTGGCATTTGAGTAACAAAAGGTTGTCAAAAGAGGAGGTGGCAGTGGCCGCTCATGTGGGGTCCAGTGATGGAAGTGTTTGATCACCACTTCATTGGTGATTGAAACGTAGACTAAAATCTAAATCGTCAGCAAATGGTTCTGTTGGAGTTCCCCACAACCACTCCTTACAAGGCTCTTAGAACAGGCTCACTAGGTGCAATATCAAAAGTCATAAAAAAATTGAGTTGTGCTTTCCAACACTAATTTGGGTGCGATAATGCCATAAAAGACTTTAGTGGCGCTTTCCAGAAACCAATTGATTTTGGAAGGAATGAGGGCTCAACGGTCCGACACGTTCCCATGATATAGTTCTCACATGTCTCGTGCAGCCTCATGGTCTTCTACTAGAATAGTACAGATAACCACAAAAACAAAGGCAATGGTTAGTTTTAAGGACTCAATAAGGTTTGGATATTGGTGTAATAAATATGCCCTCAAAACCAGTTGTTTAGATACTTATTTATTTAGATGTCACATGTTTATATTTATTTATTGAGTATTATATTGTGACATAAGATGTTACACAGATATTGTTGAATGACATTGTAGAAAATTCGGAACAAAAGAATATAAGGGAAATAATGAAAAAAAGTTTTTTTATGTAATCCTACGGTCGATATATGAGATAATCAATCATGTGGTTAGCCATAAGAACTTTGAGAGAAATCCTGTAGCGGTTGTGAGACATGAAAAGAGGACACACAACAATTGAGCTCCTCAAATTATGAGATCCACTAGACTCAAGTGGAGAAATCGACAAAATTCAGAAGAATTAACGAAGAATATTTAGAAGACAAATGATAAATTATTTTCTGCATGCTAAATTTCAACGGGATCACGTTATCCACAATACTGAGATAAGAAATTCTGGAATTGCATAACAAAATGAGATAAAATAGGAGCAGATAAATTCATGTTGCACATAATTTGTTTTCCATTTTTACTTCATTTCATACTATCTATCATACGCCAACTCTACTTAAACTCGCAGAATGGGTCTCCCCTTCCTTTGGGGAGAGTGGTGCACTGCTTTATACCCTCCAGAGGCTATCCTTTAAATCATCAGGACCATGATTGCACGACCTCAACTGATCAGTATCGACCTGCTCTGCACGACATATAAATAATTTAATTCAAATCTCTAAGCATTTATAATTTTCCTTTACGTTATATTCACGGTGATATTGAATTAGCAAATAACACAAATCGATGCCACCGAATATTCTATAACGTTTTTCATATGCTTCAATGAACTAAACAATGGATCAGTTAACATATTTGATCATGGACATTCAAAGATTAATTGAAATGCGCAGCCAAGAAATTAGAGGCCAAACATATTAATGATCTACCAATGTTTCAATAATTATAACTTCTCCCTTCTTATATTTCCTCTTATTCCGTCACCTTCACGCTCTAAGATATACTTAGATTTTTCATTTTCTTTAGCAGGGCCTTAGTTAGTCTTAGTGGCACCTTCCTTGGGCCTTAGGAAGAATCGGCTTTCACAAGGCTTTGAATCCATTCTGTCTTTTTTTTTTGCTTGGGCGACCATAGCACATTTAGGGCCCCACTGGCCCCATCACAAGGTCTGAAAATATGGCCTTCGCTGTTATCATTTTTTTTATTAGCTAAGCCCGTCAGTTTCCTTTCTTTTATAGCACTTCCGTCTGTTGAACAAGTAAAAACGCCACATCAGAACTAATTTTTAAAAACAAAAATTATATGGTAATTTTCTATGAGAAAAAATAGAAAAAGAAAATTATGCTTCAAACTTCGGCAGCTTGTACATCTTCTTTTATTCGTTCGAATTAAAAAACTTTTGTCTAGGATCCTTTGCATTTTTGTTTTTGGCGCCCCAAGCAACACATGCATGATTGTACAAGTCTTCATTTTCAGCCAATTATTTATAACCGCAACAAAACCAAACAAATCCGCACCATGGAACATTAAGCACATTCAATTTTAGCCCTATTGAACCAAAAATGGCCAACCCAAAGCACGAAGAACTTCCTAACTTAAATGGCCCAAGAGAAAAGTAAAAAAAAAAATGCTTGACCCAACCAACCAAAGGCTTGGGAGGAAAAGAATTGAATGCTGACCGATGAGGAAGGGTGCAAGTTTGACTTGCGAAAAATTATTTATCAATTCTCTTTATTGATTTCTTAGAATTTTTCAATCTTCAATAATAACCTTCAGGTTCTTTCGATTACACATTCTTAAGTATTTGTTATTCCACAATAGCAGCCTAAATGTTCTGCCTCTTTCCTTTCCACACTCACAGTCGTCACAGAGTTTTTCAAAGTCTCATAGCCAACTATATTTACTAACTATCTCATAGCCCGTATTTTTAAATAAAACCCTAGATGTGATAGTATGTGGGATCATTAGGGACCTCAGATGTCGGCCGTAGGATTACATGAATTTTTTTTCATTATTTCCATTATATTCATTTATTCTAAATTTCAGGCTTCTACTAATTGTAATCATGTCCTTATGAATATATCACATTTCTACCTCGAGTATTTGATATTGATTTGTGAAAACTCTTTCGCTAACAATTTTTTGTTTATTTATACTTCCACTATATTATATTCCACATGAGCTAATAGAACCAGAATAATATTGTTGATAAAATCCTTCGCTCATATAATTTGTGGGACACGGTTTAGACCCTAAAATTACCTAGAGGGTGTGAATAGTAAGTTAAAAAATATAGCAAAAACTAATACACCCTAATGCGGAAAATCAAATACAAAACTTAACACAATGGATTAATAGAACTTGTACGGATCTGCAAGATATTAATTGTCACGCCCCGAACGCCATCCCGCCGGGACCGTGACAGCCGCGAGCATTCCCCGAGAACACTTCAGCGCTTACACTAACTCTTACAGCGGATTTTTTTTTTTTTTTTACACATAGGATGGCTCACTCAGGATCCACATGTTGGCTGAGATACAAGCTCAAAGATCATAACCTCTCAGTATACGCATAATAATTCAGAAAATTCTATACATTACATCTTGTTTGCAAACTTATACAAAACGTACTAGGGCAACATACTGCCACTTAAACAAAACCAGCACTCACTAGTGCTACCTCGGAGTTCACCAACTCCGGCTCCAATTCTCAAACTTCCAGGATTTCTACGTGAGATACTCCTCTGCTCCCCAATTATCTTGTGGATCTGGAATGATACGATTTAAAAGCTATGAGTCGAAAGACTCAGTAAGGATCAACAGTTGTAACATGAACTTTAATAAAACATAGCTTTAAAAGCATACTTACTTCAATACACTGTAGCGATAAGAGAAGAAATGCAAAACTGTAAATCATGAGTTAGTGCATAAAAAGCCATGATGCATATGCATGCTCCGTGATGCACATGACATGCACTAAAATCTTTTACCACTCTTGGCCTTTTCAAATGCATTTCAAATCTCGGAATTGGCACCAGGCCCTTGAAAAATCTTTCTTTTTTTGTACTTTCTTGTAAAATTGGCCCTCGGCCCTTGAAAATCATTTATTCATACTTTTGCCTCTCTTGGCCTTTTCATAACCATTTCGTATCTCTTACTTGGGAGCTCGCTCCCTTTGACCCCTGAAGTCAGGGTTGTGCGTTCCCTTCGGAACCGTCCCCGAAATCCCTTGGAGACCTTACATCTGGTCGAGCTAGCCCGTAGTTGCCCCAGGCCTGATGGCTAGACACAACCCTTGGAGGCGCCACACCTTCTCGAGCAACGTTCCTCGGTGTGGTTGCACATACCTCACGGACTAACCCATCCTTCACGAACAACGTCCCTCGGTATGGGCGTCCATTCATCCATCCTTCACGAACAACGTCCCTCGGCATGGATGTCTCAGGTTCCATCCATCCATCCTTCACGAACGTCCCTCGGCATGGATGTCGAACCTCACTTAACTTAGTACGTATTCAACCAAAACCTTCGTGCTTAATCATAACATAAATTCTCTTTCACTTGCATAAAACAACTTTTCATGTTTTCTATGCAATGAACATGCCATGCCACTCTTGAAAATATCGTAATTTCATTTGCATCAAAACGTCTCTCATGCGTTCATGCAAATGATCATGCTATGACATGTTTGAAACATCATGCGTACTTGAAACATTCTTCATGCAATACATTACATATGTATTAAAAACATCTTGTCATGCACAATAAAACATGCAGTGTATCATTCCAGTTTTCCAAAAGGGGTAAGATTCACTTACATTCGCTTGCTTGAGTATCGAACGTCTCGTTACCTACAATGAATCGTACTATTGTTATTCATAGGTCTAAACGTATAGAGTAATCAATACATTACAATCATCCAAGGCATGACTTAAAATCTTTCCATGTTCTAGGCCTTCAATCTAGGATCCACTCAATATCAAAAAATAACTACAAATGCATCAAAACACACTCTCTATTCCAGCTCTGAAATCTGCTTATGTAATTACCAGAAATCACAATAATCTTTTTAGCCCTCCAATGTCCAACAACCAAAACCCAATCTCTACATGTCACAACCAACATCCAAGGCTAATTTAGCATCTCACAACAGCAACCATCATCTCACGTTCCTTATCAAAACTATGATTCCATACTCATCAAGATATACTATTGCATTTGCCCATTTCTTTTGGGCTTTTTATCAAACACGTAGGGTGTATCATTTGTTCTCTTGAACATCTTTCAGATCTGACCATGTGTCAAACACTAAGGGCTTGATGGTTATCAACAAGGCTCATATACATACAACCTAATACATCAACCAATAGATTAGGCCATACATACTCAAAATAGATCTCAGCCCTCTTTAAGCTTTTCATCAAACACCTAGGGTGCAACAAACAATCTCTCTCTCTTGAACATATTTTCTCTTTCAGATCTGAACATAACTCTCCATAGTTCCATATAGTTCCATATACAACCCATATTACTCATTAAAGCTCACTATTCTTTAAAGCTTACTAGATCCACATTTTCTTCAAATAACACATACGAACACATCACAAACAAGGAGAAAACCAAACAAACTTCACAACCAACAACCATTAAAGGAAAGAAAAGAAAATGAGAGAAATGAGTGATGGCTTGGTCGGCCAAGAAGGGCTGAAATCCCTCACCTTCTTCTCTCTCTGTCTTTCTCTTCTTCTTCCTCTTCTTCCTTTCTCCTTTTCTTTTCTTCTTCTCCTTCTTCTTTCTTTCTCCTTCTTGTTCGGGTGAGCTAGGGCAAAATGATTTGTGGGAAAGGGGGGGGGGGTTGCCTTATACGAAAAGGGCTTGGGGAAAAGACAAGGCTGCCCTCCCTTATTTCCCCCTTTTTCACATGAATTCCACCTCACGTATTTCAATCCGATAAAATTTCGGAATGTAGTTATATGTGTCGACACCATCACTCAAGGTGTCGACACTTACAACACTTTTAGTAAGATGTGTCGACACCATTACTCAAGGTGTCGACACTTCCAACACTTAGCCAAAGTGGGAAAAATGTAAACTCTCGGGTTTCAGTTAGATGTGTCGACACCATCACTCAAGGTGTCGACACTTCCATCACTTGGTCAAAATTCACGGGAGTTCTGGAAAAAGGCGAACTCTCGGGTATCGGTCTAATGTGTCGACACTTACAACACTTAGTAAAAATTCACTTTGGGCTCCAGAAAAAGGTAAACTTTCGGGTGTTAGTTTAATGTGTCGACACTATGCTCCAATGTGTCGACACTTACCTCAAAAATCACAAATTCGATCATACATACACTTGCAATAATACGTACTTAAGAGGTCATAAGCAATAACTTGACAGACCTAAAATCGGGGTCTCACATTAATCAATTCTAAACAAGAAAAAAATCACTTCGTTTAGCCAAATTAAACAATTCTAAGAACTCGCAGACTTTATAACAAACACTTGGTGAGCAAAATAATATTGTTCTAATTTTTGAACCAAAATTCACATGCAACCAAACAATATTCAAAATTATCAAAAGCTAATCAATTAATAAGCAAATATGAGAGAAAATGAACACAAACAATCACATAAACACAAGAGATTGTTTACGAAGTTAAAAAACCCTATAAGGTACCCATTCGATCGGAAAAACCCACATCGGGCTCACCACCGGTTAATCAATCCACTAAATGGGAGAATCACTTACAATTGGTGACCTTGTTTACCACAAAATCTTTTCTACCAAACAACCCTCAAAGGAAACAATTCGAATGACATACTCGAACCCGCACCAAGAGGTAGAATCAGAACCTCTGAATCTCTCTCTCACTTCAATGAATCTTGAACAAAGAAAACTTGCTTCTGCACGATTGGAACTCCAATCCTTCAAACATTGGAACTCTGTTGTTTACCCATTCCCACATTGGGGTTTTTGTTGTAGTGATTGATTGCCTTTTTCAATAAAAGAGGAAGACGAACAACAACCTTGATTCTTTAAACCTTCAAGAACATAGCCTTCAGAAATCTTAACAAATCTTTCAACGAAAAGCCTTCGAACAGTTAATGAATGTTTCTTTTCTCTATATGTCGATGTTTGTCCATCCAGCCACTTAAAAATCCTTTTTATATGGCTTGGTAAATGAAATTTGTAAGTCACTTAATATTTTACCGCTATCAGGCTTAAGCCTCAAGCTAGATCCAAAATACAACGTGATTTCTTCAACCTCGGCTTAAGTTAGCCTAAACAGCACTTAACCACTTTAACACCTATGTGACTTCCATATTTCTTCAATTCTTTAATCCTTTCAACGTAAGCATTTTCTCTTGATCAAACTCATCTAAGACTACATTTTTTTACATCACACTTGTCACGGAACAAAGTAAACACTATACACTTAGAAACTTACATAATTCTTAATTCACAATATGTAGCCCATTAAACTCTAAAATTATTTCCAAAACAATTTTATAAATAAATTCATCTAGCCAGAGTTTTCTTTTCAAGTCAAACTCTATACGTATATACCTACATATAGTGTCTCACAAAGAGACTGATGGATTCATTGTTGAGCATTTATATAAACTTATTTATCATGCACATGACTCAATGTTGTCTGGAATATTTGACCTAGAAAAATCAACATCACATGACTTGTCAAAGCAGAACTACACAATAAACAATCCAGTATAAACTTATTTGGTCTAAGAATATTATAAATAGATTGTGCTGAACACGTTCTCAATATCAATAATCAGTTCCAAAAGGTATTCGTATTTGATCTTGTTCAGTGCATGTACTCTTACTGTGCACCCACTCGTTTGCTTATGGTCACCAATTGAATGATTGAGTCCATCATCCATTTTAATAAATTCACAACGAGTGTAGACCTATTGTACATAAATATTTACCTTGGTTTAGAACAATTATCAAGTGAACAAGGAACTAAAAAGTAATACTTTATTGGCATTTTATACAATGTCACTCAACCATATCTATGTAAAATCTTATGTCACAACATTAACCCAATAAAGAAATATAAACATGTGACATCAAAATAAATAATTATCTAGACAAATGAATTTTAGGGCATCTTACAATCTCCCATGTGCACGAAAAACATTCATACATGTATCTCATACCCATGTCCCCTTTCTATGTAATTCTTTTTTAGTGGTGGAGTCAACAGTTGTATTCTTCTTACAACTTCTCCGACCTTGTGTACCTTTACACAATGTAAACACACAAATCCAAAATTGATCAACTATCAATAATACCTGAATTTTTGTATTCCTGGACAATATGAAAATCCTCAACTCTAAAGACCAGAAAATAGTGTTCAGTACTTCTCAAGTACTTGAGAATACACTTGACTGCTGTCCAACATACAGGGCACATATTTGACCTTATCCCTTTCTTGGCATCCTACAAACAATCCTTGCTAGTATTTTTTAATGTTGTCCCAAGAACTTGTTTTCATGGTTTCCAAACAATTTGCTTCCAAGTACATGGAACTCTTCCAGAGATCTTTTACTTGAAAAATAGTTCATCAACCATCTTTTCACTAATGACATTGCCTAGATGTCATTCCCAATGAGTAGTATATCACTAACATAAAAATAGAAACATTACTAAACTCCTACTAACTTCTTATCAATACAAGGCACATCCATGTTTCGAGAGAAATCAAAAGATTTGATCATCCCATTAAAATTGATTCTCAACTAACGCTTCTGAGTTCTGAACTCCTTAGACCCATCAGTAGGTTTAGTAATATCCTCATTCTATTGATCTCTTTTGCATTAGTAAAAGGCTTTTTCATCAAGAACTGACATCCTTTTGCCTTCACTTAGGTCGTACTCCTTTTAAAAATGTAGTATTCCTTTTGATAATCTCCTCTTATTCACATGGGTTTATGAAATAATTCCAAATGAAAACTTTTTTTAGTAACCCACCAAATTGACTGAAAATGTTATTAGAGGGTGCAAAGTGTCTGAAATCAATAGTTGATAGGTGTAATGTGCCAAAATAATATATTAGGGTGTAGAGTGTAAAGACCACCATAATTTGAGGGTGCAAAGTGCATTTAACCCGTTATTTAATCGATTCATCATGATGTTATCTTGTGCATCCCCATGTTCATACTATTACATGTCACTTTAATTGTTCTGCTTGCTTGATGTTTGTTGCCATGATCCTCTTTCCAACTTTACTGAGTCCTTATGACTCACCCTATTTGTTGCTTGTTTTATTTGTGATTGCTTAATTACCAGACTATGAAATACACAAGTGTGGTCAGCACCGAAGGTCCATATCCAAATTTGACACTCAATCACCCATGGTGACACAGGTGTGGTCAGCACTGAAGGGCGTGATTGAAATTAATGTCTAGAATGATTTACGAAGAGTATCCATTTGAGTAATATCTTGTAGGAAATATATACACGTCTAGTTTCCAATACATAAAATGGTGTATAATTTGGAGTTTTCGAGAGGAAGTTATGGTTATATTACTTCAATGTGGTCATGCTAGCAGCTAGTTACGATGTCTAGCAAATTTTAGTCGATTTTGCTATTTTTATCTCGTTCTTTTGGATTTTCAATATTTCTTTTCATTCTCTTAAGATCATTTATGTTTCATTAGTCTCAATTAATATTTTGGAAGTTGTATTTCTCATGCTTGGGGGGTTCTTCCAAGCACTACTATTTAAATAATTCTATAGCAATGGAAAAAATACAAATTTTGAGTGTTTCTACAAACTCTTATCCTTTAGTGGATTCCAATAGGTGGCGAGTTATTCCTCTGTATCCTGTGTTATATTACATTGGTTAGTAATTTCTGTATCCCTTTGTGTTCTACTTAGGATGTGAGATTTTCTTTCCCTTTGTGTTCTACTTAGGTGATGGTTAGAGTGTTTTCTAATATTCCCACAAACATCCCGAGCCGCCCATACACTTTCCTGATCTTTCCACAAATATCTTGAGGTATCCAATATCCCGAGTAGTCATCTTAATCTCGAGGTCGAAGCATTCCAACCATCCTGAAGTGCTCACAAGGTGTCTTGTGTAATTCCCTCGTGAACCATGGTATCACATGGTGTGGTGATTGAGCATTTCTACCTTGTTATGTAGTTGGTATGTCGTAAGCCCAAGACCAAGATCATTTGGGATATAACTATATATATTTTGTTGGGTTGGGTCGTCTACTATACTTTTTTTAATGAAAAATTTAGTGCAGGAGAACTCATTTACTTCTTGTAAATATTATACCTAATACGATGTACTGGAAATATAAGTTAATTTTATTATTTATGTTTTTGTGAATATTTATATAAAGGTTCAGCTTACACTACTAGAAATATGAGCTTTTAGTCATGAATTGAATTTAGTAACTACAAGTCCTTTTATTAGAGATGAAATGCTCTTTTAGTCACTAAAAATGGATTATTTGTGACAGAAATGGATTTCGTCACAAATTTCGTCACTGAAGCTTTTTATTTGTGATGAAATTTTTATTTTGTGACTAAAAGTTAATTTTTGGTGACGAAAATTTTGTCACAAAATAAAATAAAAAAATAGGACAACCGATCAATCGTTAGGACAATCGGATCGATCACACTTTTTGTTACAAAATGGTCTGTCATCTACATTAAAGGTACATAGTTATTTCATGTTTTATGTGGTTTTTAATTAGTTTTTAGCTTAGTTTTTTTAATTTGCTATATAATTCATTTAGTTCCATAAAATTTAATTTTTTTAGTGTTAAAATTTGTTTAGGAGTTTAAGATTGTTTAGGGATTACTTTGGGGTCATTTGTGGCGTGTTTTGGGGTAATGTTGGTTCTACATTTTTTTTCCATCGTCCCTGAGCTGATCGATCGTCATTTCATGGTGATCCATCAATTGGTGGTTGTTGAGATTGGTGATTGATATGTTGTTAAACAGAGCATTCTGTTTTCTAATCGATAGATTGGCGTATTTGGTCAATGGATCGCTTAAGTGTTTTTGAGACCCATCGATCTCACATGTACTGATCGATCACCACTCAAAAACTGTGCATTTCAGTTATTAGATACAATTGATCAGTAGTCGATACGATGAGTTCTGAAGGTTGCTAGTGATCGATCGTCGTTATGCGTGTTGATCGCTCGTTAATCATAAATTGAAACTGTTCATTTTGTTACACTCACGATCGATCACAGCTAGATCACCATTTGGCCAGTTCTAGTCTTTGATTTTCACATGTACTGATCGATCACCACTCAAAAACATTTGTGACGTTCGATCGGTTCATGGGCAGATCGATCTCCCAAATCGGCGATGAATCGTCAATTTATTGTAGCTTTAATATTTTTAAGTACATAAAATGTTTGGAGTTTAGCGTGCGCGCAGTTCAAGGATCAGTACGGCTTCATCGTCCCAAAAGCAGTAGGAACCGGAGCTTACCATCAAGTCTTGGTAGATGCTGCTCAAGATGTGGCCAATGGCGAGAAAGCGTCCAGTGCTGCTAGCTGATTTTGACAAGTTGATGTACGAGGATCACAAATTGTTCTAGCTTTTCCAGTACCAAGATTCTTGCATCAGCTCTCTTGGTCGGGTTTTTGTGTGGAAGGTCTGGCACGCAAATGCTACTGTGTCGTTGTACCTACTTCTGATGGAGATGAGCTGTAGCTGACAGTACGAGACATTCAGTTCACATTCTCACTAGATATTATTATTGAGTATTTGAAATGTGAGTGGCTAATGACCCCATGCTTTCCGGCTATACCCATGACTGATGAGGAGAGGACTTCGGAGCAGGTCCAGTGGACAATTATGACAAGGCAGATGTGTGCATCTATTGGCAGCCTCATCAAACAAAGTGAGTTCACTCTGTTTTGGAGGATGACGCACTTGATCTGGACATACAACATCGACGAAAGATCCCACTCCACAGAGTGCCCGTCCACTTGAGCACTATGCATGCTCCTAGTTAGTCAGCAGACCAGGATTGACCTCCCGCTCTACATGTATCAGTTGATTGTGGAGGAGGCTTGGTGGGCGCGTGGTACTAGCCTCTTATTTGGTGTGTTCTTGAGGAAGTTTATGGCGAATAAGAAAGAAACATGATGTTGAGGAGCACGAGGTAGGGTGGTGAGGGGAGACTATGGTTCGACGGTTGACTCAGAGGAGCAGCCGCGACTAAGGTAAGACAACCACCGACCGACACGAGAGCGCCTGGAGAGACTCCTCCTGTATATCTATTGATTTTGATTACAGTTTATGCGTTAATTTTATTTTTTTTAATATTTTTTTGACATTTAGATACACAAATTGATAGAAATACCCCTTTGATGTCAAAATTTCCAAAAAATGCAAAGTTAAACAATTAAATAAAATATGTATTTAAATAAAATCTAAGTACATACATATATACATAAATAATTAATAATGATCAATCAAATAAGTAATATAAGAATTAAAATAAAATCTAAGTACAAATATACATAAGCAACTAATAACAATCGATCAAATAAAACAATATAAGAATATAGAAATATACATAAGCAACTAATAACAATTGATCAAATAAAACAATATAAGAATATATATAAAATCTAAGTACAAATATGTTTTTAAATAAAATAAGTAATGATTGATAAGGTTTTGCATGTTTTGGTTGTATATGTTATATCATAAAAATATAGTGTAAGAGTTAGTTTATATATATATATATATATGCTATAAACTAATGATATAATCTTATTTAGCACATGATTATAAGTGATTAGCATGAGGCATATATTAAGATAACATTATAAATAAAAATAATTTTATAATTAAGTCATTTTTGGGTTTATAAATTATTTTTGGGGAAATTACACTTTTCACCCTCCAACTACCACGCATTTTTCACTTTGCACCCAAAAGTGCAATTTTTGTTAGATTTCAGCCTCAAACTACCATGACCCAATAGTTTGCACCCTCCGTCCATAATTTATGTCAATTTAGACGGAAAGCCAATCACGTGCGTCTCACATGACTATTTGCCACTTGCCTTCCCCTTTTTGCCCTTCGTGTTGTTTACAGCTAACAATGCCAAATTTCTGTAAGTGTAAATACGAAAATGCCCATTTCCCCTTCTTGCCGTACAAGTATTTCGATCATTATCTCGCCTCCTCCAGTAAGCAGTTCGAGGTCTTCCATTTCGACGAAAGTGAGTCCTGCGATTTCCACAAAAAGACATCGATTCCATTTCCAAGTTGTTACTGCTCGAAATGTCTTCATTTAGGTACTTTTTCGAAAACCCCCAACTTAGATCTGTCTCCTTATCCTTCCACACTTCGTTTGCTTTCATATCTGGTTAACGTACTTCTCTATAATGTGTATGAGCATAGAGTTAAGTTATGATTATTTATTTTTGTTAAGTTAACTGAGTATAACGGCGAAAACATTACAGCTGAGAATTGTCTCCACCACTGAGTGCTGCAAGTTCTACTACCAGTGGGACAAGACATCAGATTTCAATGTGCTACTGTACAATCGATGCAGCTCTCAAAACATTGTACACGAAAACAACTTCGGTCGTAGGTTTTACAACTGTGAAAATCATAAGGTAAAATTTTTTTTGACAGTAAGAATAACTGTGACATCCAAGTAATGAAAAATGTTTTTACATACCTGCAGTTTGGGCGTTCATGTGGGTTCTTCAGATGGTATGATCACACCATGTGTGACCATGGTAAGAGGGTGATGAGGCGACTGCATGAGCGGTAGGAGAAGTTGAATAACGAGTCGATTAAGGTTGAATCCAAGCTTTCAAAAGAGATGGAAAAGCATGAGGCTGTGATAAAGGAAATTTGTGCACGTCATTGCATGGAAATTTAGATTTATCAGCATAGATATGAGAAGTTGCACAAGACGTATAGACTACTGTTGGGACTGTCATGGGGCCTATTTGTACTTGGGTTGATTGCTTTGTGTGTTAATGGAACAAGGAAGGCAGTGTCTCGAAACTACTGCCTTCCTTGATTAATGTGTATTTGCAAGAATATGACCTCTATATATATTGGTTGATGAGTTAGAACTCAATTGTATGGACCACTTCAATTTGTCATCCATGTGTTGTGGTTTATTTTGTAAGAAATATATGTTTTAGTTTTGACACAAGTTTATGTTTGAAAGAGATTTTCCAATAACTGAAAATCCATTCCATAAGCGAATTTACACATAACCTTGATCAACTATCAGGACCCCAAAATCAGTCCATAACTATCTCCACCGACATACGTACATCTATACTTCCGGTTGAACTTCCCACCAAAGTGGACCTAAAAAATAAAAAGCTTTGACCTCATCTTCTGGAATAAAACTTTACAGCAACAACCTCCACGGGACACATCACAACCAACAATCTATGATGGACATAGTGTGGACCACAAACATAAAGGAACAAGACATATAAAAGATCTTATATGGTGGGATAGGCTGCCAGGACCACAAACATTAAGTATCATAAAAGAAGACACACGACAATTTAGTATCGTAAATAAAGTATCATAAAGTATGTTGCCGACGTTACTCCACATTTGAAATAGGGCACATATTTTTTAATAAGGTTTTACAGAATCAAGAAAAAAGCAGGAATAATATATGCTTCAACCATGTGGTTCAAAAGAAGATTAACACAGCAACAGAAAGCCACAAGTCATTATAAATGATTGAGTAACTCAGAGATCTTGTCCACAAAGAGCAACATTATTAAAAGTAATCCAGTTTGGGATCTAGGGTAAAAAAACAATAATTCTTACTTTCCAAAAAAGAAGAAGAAGAAAGTCACAAGAAACAACAGAGCCACATTAGACCCACAAACTCCCTTTTGTAAAAAAGTAAACATTGTCTCTACAGACCCGAACATTGTCTCACCAGGGGTTTTAGTGTCAGGTATTAAGACTCAAAGCATATAAAATTTACAACATCATACTGATTCAAATCTAACATTGACTAAAAGGTAAATATTCAATAGAGGGAGGACTTACCGAACAATGTGTGTCGACCGTGCATGAAGAGGAGGACTAGCCACGCTTAATCGTCCCCGAGAAAGCTTTAGTCGGCTTCGGTAGGGCCTGATTGTGAAGGCAACAACTGATTCGACAAATAACGCTGATTATGAAGGCAATAACTGTTTCGACGAAGAAAACTTAGGTTTTCAGGAATTGACTGCGGCAAAGGGATTAGGGCATTAAGATTTCAGTAACAAGTCAGGTTTAAGTAGGGGCACGCTGGTCTTTTTTGAAAATCCAGCTTGCACCTAGTCGAACATTGGAGGTTAGGGGTATTGGCGTCAATCGATTGGTAACGCGAAGGGCAAAAAGGGGAAAGCAAGTGGTAAATAGTCACGTGAGACACACGTGATTGGCTCTCCGTCTAAATTGACAGAAATTATGGATGGAGGGTGCAAACTGTTGGGTGATGGTAGTTTGAGGGTGAAATCTGACAAAAGTTGTACTTTGGGGTGCAAAGTGAAAAATGAGTGGTAGTTTGAGGGTGAAATCTGACAAAAGTTGTGTTTTGGTGTGCAAAGTGAAAAAGGAGTGGTAGTTTGAGGATGAAAAGTGTAATTTCCCCATTATTTTTTTAACAATTAAGATCACTGATCGATCATCATGAGACCAATCGATCGGTTCTACACAGTGTCGATTCGATGTATAGTACCGTTCGATTGGCTAAACATGCCAATCTATCAATCAAGACGCCGTCATTTTGACATGTGTTCACCGATCGATCAGTACAAAATTATAAACTGATCGATCGTCACTATCCGTCATCGTTTTTGTTTTTTTAAACGATCGAACGATTAAATTTACTGATCGATTTGTCCAAACGCCTTAGTTTTGATGTGTTTTCAATAATTAATCCGTATAAAATTCCAAACCGATTGATCATCACTATTCGTCGTTGTTTTGATTTTTTGAAATTATCTAACAGTTATATTTACCGATCGATCGGATTGCACGATGTCTATTTGGGGTGATCGGTCATTCAAAAACAATTCAAGTACATATATAAGAATATAATCATCTAATAACGATTGATCAAATAAACAATATAAGAATATACATAAAATCTATATATATAGGTACAAGTATGTTTTTAAATAAAATAAAAAATTAGTTTGTAGAATATAAGAATTTAATAAAAAATTCGTATTTGGGTAAAATAAATGACGATCGATCAAATTAATATACAATAAACACAATATAAGAATATAATAAATATCTACGTACAAATAGTTGATGATGTAGTTGTAATCTAAGTACATATACGAAATGAGTGGTAAATAATTAGTGATTGAACATTTTGTGTTTAAATGTTTGCACACAAAAATTATACATAAACAAAGTATGTTAGGATATGTTTACATTACATAAAAAAATATCATGTACACATCTTAATTATGGAATCATATGTAAGGAAAACTTGTTTAGGTTGTACATGTTATATAATAGAAACATAGTGTAGAAGTTTATTTACTTATTTAGCATATGATTTGAAATCTTATTTAGCACATGATTATAAGTTATTAATATGATGCATGTATTAAGATAACATCATAAATAAAGATTATTTCATAATTAAGTCATCTTTCAGTTTATAAGTCTTTTTTTAATACTTAAGTTTAGAGCAATTTGGTTAATTTCTAGTATAAGACTGAATTTCACTTCCTTGGTTTAAATAATATATTTTTAACCTTGGTTTTAATAAATTCTCTTTCTTATTTTAATGAGATGTTATTTGTCCAATTTGATTTTATTATTTCATGTATTTTATTTTATTCAAACTTAATAATTTTAAAATGCTTATTTAATTGTATTTAAATTTCAGTGGCCTAGGGTTGTTGAATTATGGAGTTGGGTCTATGGAAGCCCAAAAAAGTCACCCAAGTCCACTCAACCATCCCGCCATTATTCTGTAGATTTCCAAAATCTTAAATTTTTGCCATGTGTCCAACACTCTCTTTCCTATGAATAACTATCCAATGAATGCAATTACTTCGGGTGATTTCTTGTCTCCTACTCATTATAGGTTGTGTTTGAGTGTTAAAATTTTGGGGAGGTTAAAATTTTAGGGTATTGAATTTGTTGAAAAAGTGAAAAGAGAGAAGATTTGAATAAATTTTTATATTTATCATAGTGAAAAGTAATGATTTAATGAGGAGAGATAGGTTATATTATAATTTTTATTATGTTAAAATTTTAGAAAGCCTAAAATTTTAGTAAACAAACGACTCGATAATGTTAGCTTGTCCTTAGGTAAATAGGTAGAATAAGACAAAGAAAGAGACTTGGTATAAAAGGGCATGAGACTCACGGCTAGCCCACTGCCGTGAGGAAGAGAGAGAAGAGAGAGGAATTATAAGAGAGAAAAGGGAGACGAAAGAAAAGAAAGGGAGAAAGGAAAGAAAATGAGAGATAAGAAAATGAGAACAAGAGGGCTTCCTAACAAGTGGAGATAAGGGCTAAGGAGGCCCAAGAGGTCAACCATACATGTCTTTTCTCAATAATTCAGGGTAGTGCAAAAACTAAAAAAAAGTCGGAGTCTCACAGACCGTATTTCGATCGATTGGATTATGTGGCGATCGACCGCCACATTTAGTGACGAAACCGAATTTCGTCACTAAAAACATTTATTGATGTTGTTTCGCTCGTGATGAAAATTTGACTTTTAGAGACAAAAAATTATCAATAAAGGTCAGTTTTTTTTTGTAATGTTAAAACCTTCTAAACATATTTTTTCGATACCTTGTTAGCTTGGTATATTTATATATATACAGATATTGTAGCTTTTGAAATGGGCCATGTTGGCTCAAGATTTTCTTAATAGCTCATTATTTTATCCTTTTGGTAAAGTAAAGGATGGCCTACTTAATTTAGTACTCCTATAATTTTATGTGAGATTTCGATATCCATTTTTTGAGCAAATGATTCTAATGTTATATTATTTGTAACTAATTGTGATTTATTTGTGCATATATCTTTAACATAGCACCTATAAGTCTTAAAAATCTATTTTGACATTTTATCAAGAAACATTTCCATGCACTACTTAATTACGGTACTTTATATGTCGATGTGTTGACCATATGCTTTCTTGTATTGAGTTACCTTTACCTATTTGCTTCCGTTTTCACTATTTGGTATTGCAGGCTATAATCTTAATTCATTACTTTTATTTCGATTATTAAATAAGGAGATAAATAAATTTTTATAATTTTAATAAGAGGAGTTGTGATTTTCGCGACGTAAACTCATTTTAATTAGCATTCTATTCTTATAAAGATAGTTTAGAGATTAAAACGGACGAGTTGGGGCGTTACATTGTTTGACTTTTTTTTCCCTAAGTAAATTGCAATAAAAGCTCAAAAGGAGTCCCCGCAGAAACAGTCACAATCTCTAACACAACTAGGAATATTAACGACAGGGAAAACCAAAACAGCTACCCCGCAACGACCATTTAGCAAGCAGATGAGGCAGGAGATTCTGGCGCCGAGGGATCCAAGAAATGGTCCTGCTGGACGCTGCTGCGTAACCGCAACACCGTTTGACTACTGACGACTGGACAGTTAATTAACATCTTTCTTTAGGTGAAGACGATCTTACACACATATATACACCTGCATACATACATGTAAATCAATCAAAAATATCATGACCTTCTTTACGAACATATATATGATGTGTGCCACATTCGGGATTAAGACCATGTCTATAGAAGAGGGTTTTTAATCCAAGCCATCCTATTTTATCCTCCTAATTATACTGATCGAGAGAGGAAAATGCAACATTTTAGGTTGCAAATTTGAGATTTCTAAAGTAAATATATATTTAGTTACAGAAGACGTACTACAAATGAGAAAATTTGAAAAAGCTATATATTAAGTTTTATTTCACATTAATACCTGGAAAGGTCCAATATATATCACGTAGTAAAAGGCTAGAGCGTTGGCATAATAATGACTGGTACTGATGATCCAACTTTAAAGGAGGCAAATTCTTTTTGTTTTTGCTAAATAAAGGAGGCAAATTCAAACATGAAAACAATAGCATCACATCATGGAAAAATAAATAATAATAACACTCAAAAAGACTTTATCTACCAAAAAAGAAACGGAAAAGGGAAAGGAGACAAACCCAATATATATCGGCGTAAATGGAGCTTCTGTTTTTGTGGACTACCATTGAATTGGGCCCTACATGAAAGATATGCCCTGTCCAAATTCAGATGTGTTAAGAAAATTCACATAATTATGGTGGCATGCAGGGGGGAAGGCGCTATAATTATCATTTTTGGGTTGAACTTTGACCTAGAAAAGTCCCCTAGCCAGCTACTACAGAGGCATATTGTCTGCCACGTGAAACTGATTTGTACTTTGACAGTTCTCTCGTGTTTTAGACACGTTCAAAGCCTCAAATGTTGTCCACCAACCATAGACTTGGCAACAAAGTTGTTTGTCTGTCATAAAAAAGAACAAGTTGCAATTTCCATGTGTATAAAAAACGAAGTCGATCGATGTCTTTGTCTGGACAACCAGCTCACAGCCTTGTTGTATCTCACATCTCCTTCCAGGCTTCTACCACAAGTGCTGTTACTTTGGGAGATGGTGTATTTAGCACGCAGATACTTTACAATCTCTTACTCAAACAAAGATATTTAGACTGAATATGTAACTCTTACATATTGGATGTTAATATGAATTAAGATTCAAGCAAAATCAATACCTACAGCATTAAACTTTATTATGGAATATAGATAAAAAATTATAAAAGATATTACTATATTTAAAATTTAGAAATACGCACTCAAATAAGAATTATACGAAGTTTACTGAGTATAACTACCATTGCATAATGGAAATAAGTGTCTCATGTCAATGTCTTCAACAGTGCTTGAGAATGTTTACCTTTTTTTATCTTAGATGACAGAAGGTTACCTCTGTTACATCGTGATAAATAATATCTACGGATGAAGTCAAGAATCACCACAATGCTCGGAAGCCAAGTGAATCTGCAAGAATCACTGAGGGGGTGGCCTCGGATCAAGTCTCCGAAGGGCAAGTCAGTGTTTAAGAGAGAGAATGAGTATTATTAAGACAAAATTAAGCGTGGGTCTAATGAGGAGAATACCTTGATTTTTATACCTGTACCAGCGTCATAGTTTTGTTAGGAGACAACCTCTTAGGGTAGTAGAGTTGTATTGGGAGAATGTCCTCAACCTTTTGAATTGCTATGAGAAGTCCTCGAGTGGCTAGACTTTTATGTGAGATCGGGTGTCAGAATCCTATGCGAGTTTGGATAGTCGGGACTGGCCAACATGCTAATAGACCCGAGCCCAAGTGGTCTGGTCGGGCCAAGTATTTCATGGCCCATCAGTAGTCTCTCCCTTTTCAACCTCAAAAACGATGCAAGGAGGAGGTTAAAATGCTGCCAGGCTAATCAGATTAAAAATTGCTTAGGATACTCAGAGGAATTCGATCGCTGCTAAGATGTAGTCTCGAGCAGGGCACTTGCTGGAGTTTGACCGCTGCTGAGATTTAGTCCCGAGCAGGGTGCTGGCTGAAGTTCGATTGCTGCTGAGATCTAGTCCCAAGTAGGGTGCTGGTTGGAGTTCGACCGAAGCTGAGATTAAGTCCCGAGCAGCTGAGATAAAGTCCCAAACAAGGTGTTGGTTGGAGTTCGACCAATGCAGAGATCAAGTCCCGAGCCGCTGAGATCAAGTCTCGAGCATGGTGCTGGCTGGAGTTAGATCAATGCTGAGATCAAATCACGAGCAGTTGAGATCAAGTCCCCAGAACGGTGCTGGCTAGAGTTCAACCGATGCTGAGATCAAGTCCCGAGCACGGTGCTAGATGAAGTTCGACCGATGCTGAGATCAAGTCTCGAGCACGGTGCTGACTGGAGTTCGACCGATGTTGAGATCAAGTCCCGAGAACGGTGTTGGCTGGAGTTCGAATGATGCTGAGATCAAGTCCTGAGCATGGTACTCGGGGTTCCTTAGTACTGTAACTCTCCATCAACATAGTCAAGGGGAAAAAAATTGTCCCTTTATCCAATAAAACTTAACATAATAGTGTTAATTATCAAAAATAAGATAAGTGATGCATGTCCGATGGTATTTCTTCAAATGAACAACGCTTCGGAGATGGGGGAGATGTTTTCCCTCTCCATTTGTCACTGATAAATGCGATTCCTCATGCTTGCCGCTTCTCAGACCCTGTCTTCTCCGACCTGTGCTAAAGATTCATTGTCAGCGATCACGCTATCAGTGCAACTGACCATCTGGCAGGACTCAGGTCTTCTATGGCCTTTCAACGTCGAGTAATAACAATCTCGAGCAACCTTCTGGTCTCCTTTAACCACACCTGTTCCATGAGAGATGGGAAACTTTATTGTGAGGTGGTAAACAGACGAGATGACATGGAAGACGACAAGGCTGGTCCTGCTAATGATGGCATTGTAGGATGAGGGCGCGTTCACCACCAGGAAATTAACCAATCTTGTAGCTGTCACGGGATGATTTCCCATAGTGAGGGGGAGCTTTACCGGCCCCATCGGGTTAACTTTGTGCCCATCAAAACCGAACAACCTTGTAGGGGACGACAAGTGCAGAGAATCATTTAATCCCAACTATGCATAAGCGTTGGAAAACAAGATATCAGTGAAACTACCATTGTCCACCAGGACCCTTCTAACAACAATGTTAGCGACCAAGACCTCAATGTCGATGTCATCATTGTGTGGTTGTATCACCCCCACAGCATCAGTCTCGGTAAAGGAGATAGGAACATCTTCTGTTCGGGGTTTCTTCCAGGGCTGCTCGGCAAGGAAGACCTGCTGGTGCTGAGCTTCGCTCACGTTGATCTTCTGCACTCTTTTGATTGGGCCCGCAATGTTGTGTCCACTCATTATTGTTCCTATCAAACCCCGACGGTGTAACGCCCCGAGCCCAAACACCATACAGATAGATTTCCGTATAAAATAAGGTCTTTTTCACCATGGATAATCATTTATCTAGGCCTCAATATTTCAAAACTAATTTTATACAACCTTAGTAAAATATCCATACACCATAAAAAACCAAAAAATATCAATCCGAGCCCTAAAATTTACATAAGCATAATCTGATATTTCCAATATCGATGAAGATCTCCTAAAATAATACAATATCGAATTCCTCAACATTAATCTCCAAAAGTACTCTTGCAAAACACGTCTTCGAAACACAAATCTATCTAAATCTCCTCGAACTTCTTTAATTCTGCCAACTCTGAAAAATATGAGAATAAGGGGTGAGCTACGACTAGCTCAGTAAGTAGTAAGTCAATTAAGGTTGGGGAAAAGACAATTTTATCACAATAACCGAAATCCAGAATAAAACATTGTGAGCTATACCGAATCCAAAATACAAGTTTGTAAAAAAAATATCCAAGGCCACGCAATATAGGGAAATCACCAATGGTCACCATGACCTTCAGGCCACAAAGACCTCCAAATACTAGGCCACACAGACCTCTAGGCCACAAAGACCTCCAAATATTAGGCCACACAGACCTCTAGGTCACAAAGACCTCCAAATACCACGAGGGGTATCAAATTGGCCACACAAACCACAAGGATAAATTGGCCACAAAGACCATAGAGATATATCACCAGTGCAAGGATAATTTTCACAGCATGCTCAAGTTATAAATATTTCAATTGAGTTTCACGAAAATCTCAACAATCTCTTTTTACCCAAAATTTGTTCAGTTCCCCAAATAATACATCAAAACCATATAAAATACGGTGCAAGTTCAAAATCTCATTGAAATACCACTTACCTCAAACGTTTAATCAATATTTAAAGCTTTTCCAATAATTGCTGAACATTGTCTCGGAGCCTAGTAGCACCACCTTAATCTAAATTTTCGTCTCTAATAAACATTCTCTGCGACCATTTATAGACCTTTATCTCTTCAACTTTTAAAATTCGAACATACCTCTATCCATCACTTTCAAAATCAAAATATAAGATCTTTATCTTTATCTTTCAAATTCAATTATAAAAATAATCTTTATCCATATCTTAACCTTTAAATTCAAATCTAGAATCAAATTTCTATTTAAACCTTTAAATTCAAATATAGATCACATGATCTTCATCTCTGCACCTTTAAATTCAAACCCAAGATCAAATCTCTATTCAAACCTTTAAATTCAACCTCTATCCAAAAATCAAACATAGGATTAAGCTCCATCTATTCATTTAAAATTTGAATTACTCACTTACACATTTTTTTTGGGACCGGATATTGTAATCTCCTATCCTTAAAAGAAATTTCGTCTCCGAAATTTGCGGCACCTTCCGCAAAGAATAAATCCATTAATATACTAAATCACAAATCATTCATGTTTTTGCTGCGTACTCTGATCATACAAAATCACTTCATAAATTTTCCATTAACCCAATTCAAGCCTAAGAACCAAACTCATACAATTTCAAGCCTAAACTAAGATCAACAACAATATCCTCGAATCAAGCCCACAACTTTAACTCTTATCCTTAATAGAATGATCAAGACTTAAATCTCTTCCAAATTTAAAGATATAATCTCACTTCAATCGAAATCCTTCTGAAAATCATTAGAGTAACCACATATCACAACCTATGCTCGAACTTCAATCAAAATCTTCCTAATAGTTTACAGAACCATAAACCTATATTTTGATACCATCTGTAACGCCAAAAGTACTCTTGCAAAACACGCCTTCGAAGCACAAATCTATCTGAAGCTCCTCAAACTTCTCTAATTCTGCCAAATCTGAAAAATATGAGAATAAGGGTGATCTACGACTACCTCAGTAAGTAGTAAGTCAATGGGGGTTGGGGAAAATACAATTTTATCACAATAACCGAAATCCAAAATAAAACACTGTGAGCCATACCGAATCCAAAAATACAAGTTTATAACAAAAATATCCAAGGCCACGTAATATAGGGAAATCACCAATGGTCACAGAGACCTCCAGGCCATAAAGACCTCCAAATATCAGGCCACACAGACCTCTAAGCCACAAAGACCTCCACATGTCAGGCCACGCAGACCATCATGCCACAAAGACCTCCAAATACCACGAGTGGTATCAAATTGGCCACACAAACCACAGAGATATAACACCAGTGTAAGGAAAATTTTCACAGTATGCTCACCAAAACAAGTTATAAATATTTCAATTGAGTTTCACGAAATCTCGACAATATCTTTTTACCCAAAATTTGTTAAGTTCCACAAATAATACATCAAAAACATATAAATACGGTGCACGTTTAAAAATCTCATTGAAGAACGTCTTACCTCGAACACTTAACCAATCCTTAAAACTTTTCCAATAATTGCTAAACAATCTCTCGGAAACTAGTAGCACCACCTCAATCCAAATTTTGGTCTCCAATATACATTCTCTGCAACTATTTATTAACCTCAATCTCTGCAACTTTAAAATTCAAACATACCTCTATCCATCACTTTTAAACGAAGAGATAGTGTTTAATCCCATCTTTGATATTTGGATAGAGGTTGAATCGTATTTTTGAATTTAAAGGTGTTGATATGGAGATGTGATCTATATTTGAATTTAAAGGTTTCAATAAACATTTGATCTTGAGTTTGAATTTAAAGGTTAAGATATGAAGATGTGATCTATATTTGAATTTAAAGGTTAAGATATGAATAAAGATCTTATATTTGAATTTTCAAGTTGCAGAGATTGAGGTCAATAAATAGTTGCAGAGAATGTATATTGGAGACCAAAATTTGGATTGAGGTGGTGCTACTAGTTTCCGAGAGATTGTTTAGCAATTATTGGAGAAACTTTAAGGATTGGTTAAGTGTTCGAGGTAAGCGGTTCTTCAATGAGATTTTTAAACGTGCACCGTATTTTATATGGTTTTGAAGTATTATTTGTGGAACTGAACAAATTTTGGGTAAAAAGAGATTGTCGAGATTTCGTGAAACTCAATTGAAATATTTATAACTTGTTTTGGTGAGCATAATGTGAAAATTTTCCTTGCACTGGTGATATATCTCTCTGGTTTGTGTGGCCAATTTGATACCACTCGTGGTATTTGGAGATCTTTGTGGCCTGATATTTGGAGGTCTTTGTGGCTTAGAGGTCTGTGTCGCCTGATATTTGGAGGTCTTTGTGGCCTAGAGGTCTCTGTGACCATTGGTGATTTAACTATATTGCATGACCTTGGATATTTTTGTTATAAACTTGTATTTTTGGATTCAGTATGGCTCACGGTGCTTTATTTTGGATTTCGGTTATTGTGATAAAATTGTATTTTCCCCAACCCCCATTGACTTACTACTTACTGGGCTAGTCGTAGCTAACCTCTTATTCTAATATTATTCAGATTTGGCAGAATTAGAGAAGTTTGAGAAGCTTCAGATAGATTTGTGCTTCGAAGGCGTGTTTTGTAAGAGTACTTTTGGAGATATTATGTTGGGAAATTTGATATTATTTTATTTTTGGAGATCTTCATCGTTATTGGAAATATCGGATATGTTAATGTAAATTTTAGGGCTCGGATTGATATTTTTGGGTCTTTTTACGGTTTATGAATATTTTGCTGAGGTTGTACAAAATTAGTTTTGAAATATTGGGGCCTAGATAAATGATTATCCATGGTGAAAAATCCTTATTTTATACGGAAATATATCCGTTTGGAGTTTGGGCCCACGGGGCGTTACAGAGGGGGTGGGGGAGGCAGGTCGTCCTGATCCGCTGGGTTATTAACCACTGATTGTCGCTCCTATTGCGGACTCCGTTTATGGCATCCAAGTCGAGCTCCAAGATGAAATACGGAGTTTGCCCTCCTGTAGTAGATATTCTATCTGCCTTTTCAACTCCCAACAATCATTGGTGGTGTGACCATAGTATTCGTGAAAGTCACAGTACTTTCTCCTATCTTTCCGTTCTGGATGTCCCTGGAGCTTTTGAGGCCCCTTCACGCTAGGGTCATGCTTGATCTACATGAGTATTTCTTGAGAGGTTGCGTTGAGGGCAGTGAACACAGGCGCTGCCCCGTTCTCTCGCTCTGGCAGAGGATCGAACCTTGAAAAATCACTGGTCGATCGTCGACGCTGCTCCCTGGATCGTTAATGGTTATGCTCTACTCGTGCTTCTCAGGCCTGCGCTGCTCAGGCAGAGGGTGGCCAACCCCGAGCAGAGAACATGTCTTCAGAGTCCATGTGTTCTTGAGCCTTTTTCATGACGTCCCTGAAATTGGTCGGGTTTTTCCTGATGAGGTATTTCCTTGGGTGCTTTCTTACTGTTGAAGAGGTGAGAGGACGGTCTCTTGAGCTTCCTATTGGAGACAAAATGGCTTACGAACAACGCGCTGAGTGTGTCGAAATCGTCAATTGATTCTGGTGGCAGACCAGAGAACCATCGCTGTGCTGGTCCCTTCAAGGTTAGGGAGAAAGCCCGGCAGAGAACCAGATCGGCATAGGATTGCACATGCATGTGGAGACAAAAGATCTTAATATGGTCGCATGGATCTCCCAAGCCGTCAAAAAGGTATATAGTCGGTGGTCGGAATCGCTGAGGAAATGAGTATGCTAGCACCTTTGCCGCCAACGGGGAACTTCCAAGTTGTGATAGAGAGGAGGTGCCACCTTTCTTTGAGGACTCCACAGCTGCCCATTTCTGCTCGAGCAGGCGAATCTGTTCGACCTGAGCCATCATTTGGTCACAGAGAGCAGCATGTCGGCCTTCGCCACGAGCCCGCCGAGGAGAGGACCGAGCAGAGGTACGAGACACCGAGTGAGTCTCGTCTGACCCTTCACGATCCGGGATGGAAGCCCGAGACTTCGGAGGGGATGCTGGTGGAGGTGGAGGCGGAGGTGGAGGAGGGCCCCAAGAGCCTACGGACAAGGCTTTCTACGTTCTTGGCCAGGGAGATCAATAAGGTATCATTCACGGACTGTGTGTCGATGACAACGTCGGATTGCACGGCACTGTTTTGATCGTTTGGCATAGAAGACATTGTTTGAACAAGGAACGTTAGATCGTCTAGGAGAAGGCTTTATTCGAGGACCAACGAATGATGTCAAGAATCACCACAATGCTCGGAAGCCAAGTGAACCTGCAAGAATCACCGAGGGTGGTGGCCTCGGATCAAGTCTCTGATGGCCATGTCAGTGTTTAAGAGAGAGGATGAGTATTCTAAAGACAGAATTAAGCGTGGATCTAATAAGGAGAATACCTAGATTTTTATACCTGTAACGGCGTCGTCGTCCTATTAGGAGACTACCTCTTAGGGTTGTAGAGTTGTATTGGGAGAGTGCCCTCAACCATTTGAATTGCCATGAGGAGTCCTCAAGTGGCTAGACTTCTATGTGAGATCGGGTGCCAGACTCCTATGCGGGTTTGGATAGTCGAGACTGGCCAACAGGCTAATGGACCCGAGCCCAAGTGGTCTAGTCGGGCCGAGTATTTCATGGTACATCATCTACAAGGAACAAAAAAAGGTTAATAGTGGTGGTGGGCTAAGAAAGTTGAATACTATTGGTTGCTTTGGCAGGCAGAAGGAATCCTGAATTCCTCCAACGCCAAGCATGCACATCCGATGAGAAGGGACAAAAGCAATCCCTGTAATGAAAGCAAAAGGCATGCAGGGAAAGCGAAGACCTTAAAGCGTTCCATCCATTCACACCTGATGGTTTGCTTGGGAAAGGAAATACTCTTATATAGACCACATACACGGACACACTGATTAGGCACAGAGAGGGAGGGGCCTACGGATTATTTCTCTGGTGTCTATCCTTATCTCGAAACATCAGCCAAATATTGGTTAAACATAAAGAACAAAGATGACCCATGCTTCACTACGATCAATATCATTTGGATTTGTGTGTATTTTTAGGCAACAGAAGAGGACCCATGACCCATGCTTCACTACGGTTGTTAGTCTGGCAGTAATGGTGATTATAGATTTGATTTAAAGTTTATATGACATGTTGAACACGAATTTTTTTTATGTTTTGTGTTGCGAGGAAAGTGCGTTAAGTGGGTTGTTAAAAATGGTAAGAAAATCTCCTCCTACTGTTATAAAAGGAAAAAGAAAAAGCACCTCCTTACTCCCACCTATTTAAGCTCTCTACCAAATTTATTTTAGACTCACTTTAGTTGATTGTGAAGAGTTTCTCTCTCCCCACTTTGCCTTATGAGGTCCTTTACTATGTTGCAGAATGATCTCTTCTTGTTCCCAATCTGTGATATTCTCCCCTCCAGGAGACCAGAAAATGGGTACAAAGACCTGGATTTGAATTTATCCTAGAAGGCTTTGCCATTGATGAAGAAGAAATGGTGAAATGGTTTATGCCTGGCTCCCTGTATGCCACAAGCGTAAGCCGATCTGTTTGCAGATTGACTAATGCGGGTGGCGTACGAGGAGCCAAGCATACCGGCCTCTCTCCCTCTCTTTGCTTATATCCTTTCTGTTTCTTTTTGTGGTTGAAGTTTCTCCATCTCTGTCTGCTTCGTATTTCTTGCTTTCGATAAAGTCTGTATTGAATGTTTCGAGTATAACATGTGCAGGGATTAATTTTCCTCGTGCCTAAAAGAAAGCATATTTCAAACCATGTTCAGTACAATCAAATAAACGCTTTTTGGTATATGGTAAATCTCTCGTTTTCTTCGAAAATAAATTGATACTTCATATGTACATAACAATATTTCGAATCGAAAAACCGTAATGGAGCAGATCGATGATTCCTTTCGATCATGTAACAGTTGGTATGTGTTTGCCTCTCATCGAAATGTTCCTTAATATAGTAGATTTACTATTTAGGGCTCATTCCTAATTTACAAAAAAAATTACACTCGCTGTGTCACACTCCCATCTTTAGGATCAATAGTTCTTTATTGATATTCTGATCAGTATTTGAGTCCCTCTCTTTATGTGCTTGTTTACTGCGATGCCATGCAATGTGGACGTTAACTCATAACATCAGATTTCCAGTCTTCCTAATGAATCAATTGGGAGGTGGCGATTAGTGTTTCAATCATTTCAGGCTGATCGTAACTTCATCCTATATCGAAAGGCTGGTTTGCTGCAGAAGAATGTCATTTTCTTGGCGAGGAATTTTCAAAGACGTCAATAATTCCAACAAGACGGCCTGTCACAAGTGTTGCCGTGTTTGTTCTCGTCTCTTCAGACAAAGTTTTAGTGGAAGCTGCCATAAAGAAGCGATCAGAGAATCATTACCAAAGATTTTTTTAATACAAAATGCCCTTACTTATTAGAAATATGCTTCCAACACAGTTGAACGGACGGTATGTAATAGTTGTTCGTCATGCAGATAATTAGATCTTTCCTTAGTGCACTTAAAATACTTACCCACTGATGCATACGCAAAGAGAATTTAGGTACTGCTTGTATATTTCTCACTTTTAATTAAGAGAGTGATCTATAGAATGAGATCAGACAACACATTGAATAAGCAAGAGATCAATGTTCTTCGCACGTACTTCGTGGCAGCGACAAGTACTCCTTGTAATGTGAAAGTCAGAAACATTTCGTTTAAAAGCATTGAATGAAAAAAAAATGCGAAATCGTTCATGATTTCAAGACCACGAGAATTTTTAGTCTTCTTGTCGCTTTTGGCCTTTAATTTGTTTTAGATTACAAATATTTGACCCGTTTACTATTATATTTGAAGGCGAGTATGAATTCCACAAAAGCTCTTCAAATGCGGTACTAGACATGGTAAAAGCTTGTAGAAAGACAGCTTTTATGAAAACCAGAAATAAAACATGGGCATTGATTTTCTTGTGATTAGGGAATTCATCTCATAGCCCCTAGCCTAGCAGAGGAAACCAAAAAAAGGGACAGCCAAATGCAAAGGAAAAAGATGGAGGCATGGAGGCATGCCCCTCTCCCCAAATCAAGGAGAGAAGTTTTGACATTTTGATTTGCAATCTGAGAAACAAAAATTGCAGAGAGAAGGAGAGAAAGTAAGAAACACGCAAAAGAACAAGAGACGCGTGCCTCATAACTTACAAAAAATTTGAAGTGATTGATGTATTTTTTCAAACCCTGGTGGTACCGTTGAATTTGACGGAAATACAAAAGAGTTGGTATGGTACCCATGAGATGATACCAAATAGCCTGAGCGCCGGGTAAGCTGCTGCTGAATAGACAAATAAATGTTCTAACGAAAACGAGGAATGAGACAAGTCGATCCCGACAAAAGGGATGAATGAGACAAGTTCGTGGTCGACCGTAGGGAAAATTAAATTGCGTAAAGTATAAATTATTTTTCTTGAGGATATAATTTTCCGGAGTAGTTTTTTATATTTATTTATTTAAGGAATTAACCATTAATTTGCTAAAGGTCACCAAGCACCACTTCATGTCCTGTTGGCTTATTAAGTTTCGCAACCCACTTATTTTAAATATACATTCATGATAGCCAAGAGATATATCTCACAATGACCGATGATGTGAAGATCGGTAACCAAGTCCAGGAGTAAAATAAATAAAATAAGGATGAATGTAGTATGATGCATATTAGGACTTATTATAACAATTGTAAAGATAATAAGGGTGTAAGAATATTATTATGAGTAAGTAAGGTATACTGGTCTATATTAAATAATGATTATGATTATTACTATGATTTCTATGTATGATGATTTAAATTCTAGTGTTTAGTTGGGTTACTATCAAATGAATAATTTATACCCATCTATTTGTCGGGTTATTTATAATCACGCCCTCATTTAAGGGCTAGTGAAATTGAGGGTGTCACAGTTAACTAACTCTCTCTCTCTATATCTATATATATAATGTACTAATTATCTCACTTGACGATTTAATATGATGCCATTGGTCTTGGATTTTCCAATTTAACTTAAATCTCTTAGTCAACCGTTACAATTTGTACGTAGCGAAATTCCTGTCATGTTTCGAACGTTTAGGGTAGATCCAAATGTCTAAAATTTTAAAATGAAAAAAAAAAAAATTTGAAAGAGGGGGCCACTAGTACCATTTCGTCAAACAAATTATAGAAAAGTTTCTTTGTCAAAATTTTGTAGAATATTCTTGAAATTTTGAAAATCTTTATTTTATTGAGATTTATTAAGATTTGTGAAAAGTAAAATGTGTATGTGTAAAAATTAAAAATATTAGAGTATGTTTATTTTGCAGGAAATTTTTATACCCAAATTATTGAGGAAACAAAAATCACCTTAATGTGATCAAAACTTAGAGATATTCTAGAAAAGATTGGTCGAAGGCTCAAAACCCAATTGTACTGAAAATGGTTTTATATATAAGATTTTCATACTATAGTGAATATCCTGTTGTGAACACTGTTACTGTTTCCTATGAGCGTTACTTTATTTGAGTATCTTTTGCCTAAAGTTCAGTTTTCAAAGTGAATGTTACTTGACAATGTTGACATTCCCTGTCCGCGATTTCCGCGCGTTAATTTTGGTCATTAGAATGTCTGTCCCGCGGTCTGCAGGTTTGAAATTCTGCGATTTTCTTTTACGCAAATACCAACGAAATTGTTTGTAAGATGGCACGAATTTATTCTACAAGAACTTCGACGCATATGGCTTACAAAGACAACGGAGTCACTCGTCCCAAAAAATATGTTATAAAGGAGAGGGAGTCAGTCCTCCCAAAAAACCAGTTGTGGAAGCTTTTTGAAGGTCTTAGCGTTCAGCCACAAAATGGGGCAGTTACCGTGTTAGTGTTAAAAATTCATTTAGTTACCGGGGAACTGGCAAGTCGGGTTTATTTTTTACTCTCGGTAAATAAGCAATGCATTAATAAAAAACTAAGAGACAAAAGTGTTGAGTCACAATATAAGATATGAAGAGCAATACAACTAGAATCCTTGTACCCGACACATGAGCACGCGCAGCCCATTGAGCAAACAAGTGAGCTAGATGATTGAGTTGAAGAGGAATCCAATGGATAACCCAGCTCAGGAAAAAAGCTGTGTGTCCTAGAGAGAGGGGCTCTGCCTTCTCTCTAGAACTTTTTTCCTCCCGCACTCCTAGTCTTCACTTACACCATTTTTCTCTGGTAGTGGGAGGAGCTCCGACTCTTCCCACCGCCCCTTCCCCCTTCCTCCATCTCTGGTCCTTGTTCTCCCCTCCTTTGCTCTTCTTCTCTTTTTTGATCGGAATCTTGGGGGTTAGATCCCGGTGTCTCTGTCTATCATCAGTGGACACAACCTACTCTTCCCGACGTGTTCAACTGTTGCAGTTCGACATCTTTTGGTCGGCGTGTCACGTCTCACGCGCTCTACGTTGTGCTTCCTTTCGGACCTGTTTCCGGCGGTCTTGATGGTCACACACCTACTTTATGGCTCATGCTTCCTTTGGTGAGCCCATCACCTCTGAGTTGCTGACTTCCGATGGCGCGTGGTCTCCGCGTGCTAATGGTTGTTGTGCGCCTTGCACCGTGCTGCCGTCATTTTTGCCTATCTGGCTTGTCTGATTCCATTGTTGTAGATTGTTTGTTGTTGTTGTTCCGGCTCTGAGGTGGGCTTTTCCGATCCCCTATGGATCTTTTTCGGCCCTTTGCCGGGCGTGCTGTGCCAGGTTGTGGTGCTATAACTACTAGCTTGTCTAGGTCATGGTAGCTTGTCTACTGAGTTCGGCGACTGCTCTCACTGCTTAGCATAGAGCATATAGTGGTTTTCTCCGATCGTTTTTGGGATCCCGTCGGTTATTTTCGACCTGATCTGTATGCTTCAGGTTTCATTTATGAAACTTGACTTAGAAAAAAAGTCCAATGGATAACCCAATCAGTTTTCTCACTGAACGCCAGCCCAATAATGGGAACCATATTCGCAATCTTCCAACAATGAGGCTGATCCAAAGAAACAATATCCTCGCAAAGGAGCTTCGAGTTCATCTCAAAAATCACACGGTTTCAACAATGAGAACACTACAAGAAAATTGCTTTTGGATGTCAAAAAAATATGTCACCAAAGCTACAATTTCGTTACTAAAAGGTTTCAGTGTCAAAATCAATTTGATAAGCCGTTTGTCATTGTAAGTGTGTTACGTAAGGTTTTGGGTGACGGTTTGCCCCGGAAGGTTTTCCAATGGTGTGACGATTACACTTACGTCACGCATTGGTTGTTTTTTTGTCCGTTCGGATAATTTGTTTGCAAAAATTTTGGTGCGTGACAAAAATCTAATTCGTCACTGAAACATGTGCGCAGGGTCCAAACTATACGTTCGAACATATTTTATATTTGTAACGAAAAAATTGGTGTCACAGAATGTAATGTCAGAAGATTTTTCCAACATGTTCGAACATGGTTACTTTCGGTGAATATAATGTGTGAAAAGTTAATAAAGGTGCGGATGATAACTAAAAAATGGCGTGTGGATGGCAAAAAAATTGGGGCGGAATTTGGAAACAATTCGTGCACACTTCTATTTATCTTGTGCGGACGTTCATATATTTATTTAAATTATGCATTTATTAACGCACTAATTTTTATGTCGTCCGAATGTTTTATATTTATTTAAATTATGCATTTAAATCTGAATTACACATGAATGTGAAAAAATTATATGAATTAATAATTGTCTATTCAAATATTTAATGGTCATTATCTGGAATAAAATAAATAATAGAAATTGTTAGTAAATAAAATACATTACAAAAATCAAATCTGAAACTCTATCCAAATCTCCGTTTGGGTGTCAAATGTGGTGTGAGTTGCCTTATGTGTTCCAACATCTACTCATGATGTCCTGTAACGGCAAAAGCATAAAAAATGTATTAATTGTATTAATAATAAAGAAATAATATTGAAAAAGATACATAAAATAACAACAAATAATAGATATTCGTAAAATCACTTTAATCATTAGAGTAGGGCTCTTCGGAATTATCATTATCATCTCATGATGACTCGTCATCATTGTCCGAATTTGATGTAGCGACATCGCGGCTCAGTGTCATCAATGACTTGGACAAGAGGATCGGCATCATTCATTCTCAACGGGATCTCGTTAAATTCGATGAAGTCTATAAAAAACGAAATTGACTCGTTCTCCTGGTACGCTTCCACATTTGATGGTCCTGCAGTCTCTTCACTATCCTCCTCCCCAACAGGGGGCATATCGTATGTGTTTCTGCTTATTATTTTTTGAACTATCATACAGTGGTCGTCCAACTTCATATCATCGAGATAAATTACTTGACCATAAATGCTAGCAGGAACGAGTTTTCCTTACACCATTTTCATGGTGTATTGATGCTAATAAAAAGTCCACTTTTATGAAGACCTAAGTTTTGGGTGCTCAAGTCAAACCAGTCGCACTTGAAAAAAAAAACTAGATTCTCGCGTAAGTACTATAGTGCATAAATATCCACAAGTTGACCATGAAAATCATGGTCTCCCGGTATAACTACCCCGCTATTCTTCTACTGCAAAATTGTTCACGATCAACTGTGTGAAAGCGAACGCCATTAACTACGCATCCAAAAAATTGATAGTACACGCTGATCTGGTCTGGATGCTAGTGCATATAAATCGTCCGACACGTCGACTGGAGATTCAGTACGCATTATCTATATCTAAAATAATATAATTCAATTAGATGTTGAAGATTGGAAATTATAAACAATCAATTAACTCTACATTATGTAAGTGTAATAAATACATGTTTTTTAAACCATGATGGGAATTCGGCTTCGTGCCTTTGATCAACATCTATTTGTAATTGTTGCTTGAGTTCATGGAGGTGCTCGCCACAAACAAATATTCGTAAAATAATGACAAGTGTAAAATATTGAATATGAAAGTGATTATTTATAAAGGACAAGTATAACACTTACTCTAAATGTGGACTGTGTTCTCCACAGTTGTTCAGGACATACCGTTGTGCTTTATTGAACTCATTTCTATTGAAATCGTGGCCCTAGCCTGTTCCAAACGAGCAAACATTTTGAGCAAATACCGAAAGATTAAGCTTATAAAATGGACATCTTCAAAGACAAATATATTTTCATCAAAGAGCCAAATACAAGAAAATTGAAGATCAAGAAGATGCAAGAAGCTCAAAAGTGAAGATTCAAGACCATAGAGCAATAACCTTGTAACTCCTAGTTTCACTTTTGACAAGGATTTGAATCATACATTTGCATATCTTTCACACCATGCATAATATTCTTATCAAAAGTTTGACAACCAAAATTAGCCTTAAGTGTTTTCAAATCATCCTTATATTAACTCCTAAGCCTTGGTTATACTTTTAGGAAATTAGTTTTTGAAAGATTTCAAAATGTCAAAAAAAAATTATCTGTAGCAGTTGACCTCTACATGAAGCGGTCGACCGGCTGTAGCGGATGATGAAAATGATTTATAGCAGTCAACAGGGCGCGTAGGACAAAAATTTAATAGCACTCAAATTTTACGACTGTTGGGCAATGACTAGTTGTAGCGGTTGACCGGTACGTGAAGCGGTCGACCGGTACAACGCTAATATATTCAAATCGACCCCAACGGCTAGAAATGGCTAGTTTTCTAATGTGGCAAATATAAAGACCCTCTTACTGTCTAAAAACATGGGAGAAGACCACATAACATTTCTATAGCTTGAGAAAGATCTTAAACCTTATTATTTTATATTTCTCATGTCATTCACACAAATTACATTTTCACATCCTTATCATTATGTGAATCAAAAGAGATAGAGTTTTGAGAGAGTTCATTTATTTATCTTCCTATCAAAAAGAGGTGATTCCTTTAGTGAAGTTGTTCACTAGAGAAGAAGCTTAGAGATGGAATATCTCAAGTTTGGTTGGATTGTGAGTGGTGCGCCCGAAAATTCACTTGGGTTATCAGTGTTGAGCCCGAGAAAACACTTGTACGGTTCTCTAGCACCCGAAAGCTAGAGTGTACACTATTTGGAAGTGGAAAAACCTCAATTCTAGGTAAAGAAGCTTAAAGGGTGGGTGCAGGCAGGTTTACCGAGCCACCTAAAAATCTTGTGTTTGCTTCTCTTCCCTTATCTCCTTACTTTGTGCTACTTGTTTCTTGTTCTAAGTTTTCTTTGCATATTTGAGCTGCAATATATATTCTTGTGTTTAATCCTTTATTGCAATCTATTCTCTTTGTGAGAGTTGTAGCTAGCAAACATTTTCTTAAAGGTGAGTTTCGAAAAAGTTTTGAAACCCAATTCACCCTCCTCTTGGGTTGCCTTAATCCTAGGAATTACACATCTATCGTCCTCGATCATCAACCTCGACATAATTTCTTTCTCTTTGATTGAATATCTTCTCAATCCTACCAAGGTGCAATGAAGAGAATGTTAGATACTCATTTAGCACTTAACTCTCTCCTTTGGACCCCTCAGGTCGTGCCATGTTCTTCACAAAAGGCTTCATCTTCCCAAGTATCTTTCCATTTGATACATCTACCAGTACTAAACAGGGTCCGTAAGTTTCACTTCTCGAGATAAGTGGACCGCTAAAATGACCATCACAGTGAATAATGATGGAGGAAATATGTGTTCCAACTTACAGAGAATCAAACTGATATATTTTTCTACCTAGTCGACAACTTCTAATTTTACAGTTCTTGAACACAAATCTTTGTAGAATAAACTCAACTCTGCCAATGTTGTACATACTTCTTCATCCAGTATCCCATTATCATCGCAAGTAATAGTCGTTACGACATAACTATCAGTCGTGGCTCTTCATACCGGTTAACTTGCATTCTTTCACATTTACGCACTGTGCTATATTAGATGCATACTCGTCGGGGAACTTCACACCCATTAACCACTAATAAGACTTTTTGTGTTCATCTTTCGTCAGCGTGAATAATGCACGAGGCATTACCTCGTGCTGATCTCTGAACTTGTAAATGCAATTCCTTCTTTAGGCCCATTAATGCTAAATCCCACCAATATTTAGTAAAGTCCCCAATACATTGTCACAAATATTCTTCACTTTGTCCATCATCTCCAAATTATGTCAAAGTTTTAATTCTGACCAATACAGCAACTCAAAGAAAATATTATGTTTCATCCAACTCAACTCATTCTCCATCCGCTTCCTTTTCTTCTAGATCTTTCCAAAAGGCAAAACATGTCCTTGCGCAAGTTGTTGAAGTATCTCTTCTCCAGTCAACTCTTTAAGCATCGATCCAAACTCATTATTCTCATCAAATATGTCCATATCGTGTCTCCACTAATGTGTAGCGTACAAATACCGGCAATGTCCAAAAAAGTAATGTTTCCCTCCATTTTTCAGCCATAAAGACGTCGCTTCTGCACACGTTGGGCAAGCTAACCTTCCTTTCGTATTCCATCTTGGACATACTTTCTTAGGCCGAGAAGTCGTTTATTGTCCATAGAAATGTTACGCGTAAGTTGAATGAACTCAACTCCGCAGCATCATACACTTGCATCCCATCCTCCCATAACTCCTTCAACTCCTCCATTAAGGGCTACAAATAAACATCAATATCATTTTCCAGAATTTTATGACCTAGAATACGGAGTGAGAGCATAAAAGAATAATCATTCGTAAACTTTCACGGAGGTAGATTGTACGAGACTAAAACAAATATGTTAAACCCATGTACTATTTGACAAGCTCATGTGACCAAATATGTTAAATCCATTAGCCGCTAGACCCAAACGGACGTTACGGACTTCCCGACCAAACAAGTATTTCCGATCTAGTTCCTTCCATACCACCGAGTCCATAGGATGCCTCATTACCCCGTCTTCAACCACTTGCTTGTCTTGGTGCTACCGCATATCCATTGCTATTTGACATGAGATAAACAATCGCTTGTGTTTATTTAATATTTTTCGATTTTATTAATTATTAAATAGAGAAAAATCCCTAGAAATAGTTTTACATATCCAAAAATTATGAGAACACTATTCTCATTCTTATCTTTTCAGGCCCTTTTATTTTGTTAATCATTTTACTCAATTCAGTGTTATGAACTTTTTTATAAATTATTTTTAATTGCTAGAGAAAACTATTTTGCCCTAATTTCTTCTAGAAACCCTATTTTTCTTCAATCTTTTTGCTTGCCATGTGTTATTTCCTTGATTTCTTAGTCAATAGGACCTATTCTAAGGATGTCGTGCTTTATTTGATTATTTTCTAAGAATTTTTATTTTAATTAGGGTTTTTGGGCTTGGATTGCATAACATGGTGTAATTGGGCTTGAAAACCACTTGATTTTCGGCCTCTCATCAGCCCACTCGACCCAGCCCATTTCAGCACCTCCTTTGACAAAGTAAAACTGGTCAAAGCCAAAGATTTTTAGTGTAATGATTGTCAATCATTTAATGATCACAAAACCACGTTCTGTGTGTCTCCCTTTGAGTTGCTGCCACCCATATCCCCCATTGTTGGTCCAAGGCTCACATAGACCAGCTAATCTAGTGTAATAGCCCGGACCGTCAAGACCTCAAGCAATGTCTTATAATAATGGACGCTGCTATTAGACTGAGGTTATGGCCAGTGGAAGGATCGTTGAAACAACAGGATTCTAAGCAAAACATCAGTAGAACCTTTTATTAATACCGAAGTATTACAAAAGAGAACCTACTTAGTATAATGTACATACTACAGTACAAAAAGTAAAAACACTACAGCGGAAAAACTAAGAGAAACATAAGCAGAAGATCTCTAATCTTCATCATCAGTATCATCCAAGTCCGAGATGTTGATATAATTTTCAGACTTCGGCGTGATCCACTTATGGCCCCTTCCCTCAATCAGTACATCTAGGTCACGTGTGACATAGACTCGAAATGTCAGCTCCAAAGTAATAAAGCCATGTTGAATTGCCTTGGTGAACTCACCTAGATAAACCTCAGACATCTGCTAAAAGAATATTTAACAAACAACGGTGAGTCTAAATGACTCAGTAAAGCCAGCGGTTAGTACAATAGAATAGCAGATACAAGAACAAGATATTGAAGAAAACTCGTTTCAACAATAAAACCTCAACAGAATAAGAAAAAGTAAATGAAAAGACTCAATTTTCTCAAAAATGACCTTTTCCTTTTTTTCATTCTCAATCACCAATCACCACTACTCTCACTCCCAGAGTGAAGACGGGTTACAAGTAACCATCCGTATCTTTGCAGCAGTACTCCCAGAGCACAATACGGCCTCAAGCTCCCAGAGCGAGCTATCCTAACAAAGGATCTTTCCGCGTACTACGGAGAGGCCAGAATGTCACAACAAGTGAATGCATTCTCTTATGCACAGTACTGTCACGTCTTCACAGTATGTGTTAAGTATACAAGCTTGTTCTTCATCAAGAACACGAAGAACATCAAGAACATCAAGAAAGAATAGAACAATGCTAAGAATAGCAAGAGATGTTGAAGAAAAGAACTACAAGAGATTCATAAATCATCTTGACAACTTTTGAATGGAAATCAAGGATAACCGAACTAAACTTTACCTCTATGAAGCCGAATCTTCACTAATCTCTTTCCTCCTCTTTCTCCAACTTCATTTCACTCTTTCTCTCAAGTTTAAGCTCACAAAATTTCAGATCTGAATGGTGTAGGTTTTGAATGGCCGACCACCCTCCTATTTATAGGAAATCTTGATTCATCACAACGAGACACATTTCTAGGCTAGCTCCGGTTACTCAAAAGGCTACTTCCACCGTGTGATGACACCCAACCACGTTAAGCAGCTGCTCAGCACACCTATGGCTGGAATTCAGCCTATAGCTTAGGTGAATCACCACCTAGGTCCATCGGTGGTTGACAACTCAAGCTACCTATGTCCTAGCCTTTTGTGTTGTGCTTCTTGCATCGATTTGTCGTGCTTCTAGCTTTGATTTGTCGTGCTTCATAGCCTTTATAAGTGTCACTCTCTAGGGCAACTGAATTTCTCTTGCTTAATGACTAAGTTTTGCTAATCGTTTCACTAATCGCCCAATAATCACAAATCAACCTAGTTGCTTCCATAAAACGTCCTACTTGCTTCCGAAAAATAAAAAGTCTCGAAATTTGAACCATAACCTTGTGGATGAGCCCCCAACATATGGTTCGATTTTCGAGACAAAAATGTCCTACCTGCTTAAAAATTTTTATTGATCCAATATGAGCTCCTCAACACTCTGAACAATATCCTAGTTGCACACGAACTCCAAATCTTACTTAATCATGTCCTAAACAAGGTTTCAAACTTAGTATCTCAAGTACTAAATAATCTCTTGGTCATTTAGTCTCTCGTACTACTAATCATTGTATAAAACCAAATGCATGTGATGTTTTAAAAGCTTGGGGTATGACATCTAGTGGTAGGCAAGCTGATTTTGTCCCTTTATCACCGATCATGATAGATGTTAACCCTAGCAACTAACCATAGTTAAGAGTAATATAAATAGCAAGCTCTTGTGAAGAAATTCTTCACTGGGGGTGAATCGGATGGATTTGTCATAGCATGACGATGGGCCTTTACTTGTGTCCTAGGACAGTAGAATATCTAGGACTGTCCTAAAGTGCAGGGGAGATTGGACGCACAACCCTGGCCACTCGGGATGAATCAGGTAGATTTGTAAGGAAATGTGCATTAAAGAAACAGACAAGAGCATTGCATTGCATGCCGCGTTCTGCATTACTTCCTTCAATATGCTATAACTATATACTGCATGCTGCATATTGTCTCATTGGTACTCACTTTTACTTATGAACTGAACTATTTATGAATTACTTATTGAACATGTACTATTTGTAAGGTTGTTATCACATTCCCCCTTATTGAGTCCTTAAGACTCACCCCTTTGTTTTTCCAATTTTATACGATAAATATGCCGATATTGGATTCTTTTGTTACCATTGTCCTGGTCATCCACATTCGTTCCCAAGTTACTAATGGCCTAGAGGTTATCGTGGACACTCAGCCCTACCTGATCTCGATGGACTTGCCGCCAAGGTTTCCCCTAGAGAATGGCCTTGTGGGGAGAACCACCGTCACATTGAGTGGATCGACCTCACCGGTTCCTCACACGAGTCCGAAGACTCCTCAATGTTGTTGTTTTATGTTTCTTTTATTTGTTTGGCATGGTTGTAAATATTTCTGACTAATAGGTTAGAGATTTATTTCTAAGCTTACATATGATTAGCTTAGGTGTTGTAATCCCTAACCCCAACTGCTTGATTTGTTTGTTTTTTCTTTTTCTGATGTTGTTCTTGAGTATTGTTTGTAATATAAGTCATGACTAGTTTGTGCGTCAATGTCTCTCTGATCTGATTCTAACGTGACTTCTATTTTCTCATGCTTAATTTCTGAATATTTATTCAATAACTCTTCCCCTGGTTTTTCTATATTATATAGTAGTCATTAAGCATCCCAACGATATTTCCACAGTCTTGAGACCCATAGGATAAGAACGTGTCGTAATCTCGCCATATATTCACCTCTGTTGCTACAAGGAGACTTAGAGACTAATACAAGCATGAGGGACGGGATACGAGGTCTGAATGACTACTATCATACGTCCGAACACTATCCGCATGAAATTTTTGGCATGAAACTTGTCAAAAGATGTCGTTTTTCGTTACACCGTGCGAACGGTTATGGTAAATTAAATAAATCATTCCATTACCTAAACTACACCGTTTTAATTCCTTCATTAACCGTTCTAACGGTTTCACTTACTGCCTGGACGGATCACTCCAATAGAACGTCACCATTTTCTTGTTTAAAACGATATAAGTTGACCTTGCGAACATTTATAAAATGTGCGAACGATATTCGTGAACTATATTGTATGAAACTTTCTCATATTTGTAACTATTTACACCACTTACTACTACCAACATGTAAATACCAGTATAAAATTAATTATATAGTACGGGATTTAGATTTAGATTTATAAGATATAGTAATTATATAGTATGACATTTAGATTTAGATTTATTAGATATGCTACAATTGAAATTTTGTCAGGATACGTATATAGTTAATATATTAAGTTATGTAAGAATAAGTTAATGTTAATCAACATAAACCATAATCAACATAAATATCCAAAATATATATCATATATTAAAATCAACATAAAAATCCAAAATAAATAAATAAAATGTACAGAAAATAAAACGTGAGATAAAACAAAGTTGGAAACATAAATAAAGTCCTAGTCATGGTTCGGGCTCAGAGTGTCCTAATTCGAGAGCCTCTTGCATATTCTCTTAGAGCTCCTCTATAATTTCGATCCGTCTCGTGAGCGTCTGCAGTTGTGCCGGAGTGCTGGTCATAAACTGCTGCAAATCGGGCATTTGGTCTTGAATGGCCCTCAGATCTCTCTTGATAACGTTGACCTCTTCCTTCATAGTGCTCTTGAGCAGAGCAGAACGTAGTTCTTCTCGAGAGTGGTGAGACGAGACCAATATCAACGCACAACAACCGAGTAGGATTAAGTGTGGTCTGAACAACTTCCTTCACCTCCGACATCAAAGAGTCAGTCCAGGCAGGTTGCTCTGTATAAGCCTGCTGACTAAACCTCTGCTCGACATCATGAACAGGAGCAGCTGGCAATGGCTGATCAGGTGCTTCAGCACTGACACCCCGCAGTATCAGATGTCGTCGAAGCTGAGCTGTGGAATGGCTCAAAGTGGACTGACATATCACAGCTAGAGGGTTTCTCTTATCATCATACGGACTGTCCATGCAGCCCTGATCATCGAGGAATTGTGTCAGGAGAAGTCTGTAAAGTAACCTAGAGCTCAACAATGTCTTCAATTCCGAGCACATAGTCATGAAAATGTAGAGAGGCAGATCCACAATCAGCCCTCTAGCCACGATCAGCATCAGCTCGCCCCTCGCTATGGGACACTTTGTTGTGTGAGCTCTCAGTTCGATGTCCACTGCATGGAAGACTCCAATCAACCTCCGCACACCCATATATGTCGCTAGCAAGTCTTACGATAAACGAAAGGAGATCCGGCCTATAGTGATGTCCTAGACAAGTGAATCAATATCAAAAACGTCCAACAATGCGGCATAAAACTCCCAGACTAGATCGACGGATGTTGAGCCTGTTCTTTTAGGAAATCCAATCCAATTCTAGTCGTCCATAATATCGCCAATGCTCTGACCCTAAAACTTCATCTCTTCAAAATCAGGAAATGAAACCTCACACTCCATTGTAATAGCTCGCGTAAGGATCTCAGGTCGTTGCTCCTCCGATGTCATAGTATCAAATAACATAAGTCAACGGTGGTGTTCAACGATGTTTTAAAAAATAACATACCATTCGAACACAATTAAAATTTCCAAACAGCAAACACAAAATGATATTCATAAAACAAACGACACCATCTATATCAAACGTGCTCAAGGTTCTAAAATTTCATCCAAACTACACTATGCGCATAGGTGACATAAAAAATATATTTTTTTAAAAAATGACGACGACAATATGTTCGGACAAGTAATATTAATACTAATTCAAACAAGTACCGTGCAGACAAACGACACACAAAAGAATATTAAAAAAATGACGATGTCTAAGACAATTAAGTTCTAACGGTTAACACTAAACGTCCAGACATAATAAAAAGAAAACAATAATAAAAAGTAACAGTTCGAAGGAAAAAAACGTTCGGACGTATCGGGGAAGATGAGCGAGTCAACTCAGCCATAGCCGGTCTCTTCCCACCTCACAACCCCCCTAAAACAACAACAAATATACCAACCTTATAGTCTAAACAATCCTACAATTCTAAGCAATCCATATAACACAAAACAATATATTTAACAAGACTTCATGGCCGAAAATGTGATTTCAAAATTTATGCGTAAACAATCTATAAAAATAACATCTTTCATCAAAAAATCTAAATAAAAATGTACAAACATACCTTGACACCAACCAATCGATAAAAATACGACGTATAGGGATGAGTTGAGAGATCAAGAGAAATAGAGAGAAATGATTCTCGGAGTTTCGTGAAAAATGAGTTCTAAGGGTTTCTCTTCAAAATTAAAAACCGTCAAAACTATTCGAACTCCAATGGGACGTGCAACCATAACTCAAATCGAACTCCTGAAATCGTGCAAAGTTCGGACGGTGTATGTACATGGAGACGTTATCCGCGGAGCACCCGTCTACAAGCTCAAACATGAAGGGCTAACATTCGATCAGAAGACTGCCATGTGCGTCCGAATGCTTACCTCACATGCGGACATTACGAGTTGTTCCCTATGAGGTTTGGAGGTAGACACGTGTCCATCATCAAGGATTGTGCACCCTGTGTGAATGACCATCGCAGGCATGTACCGACGTGTTCAATTTTTTGTGACGATTTAGGATACGTCACAGATGGGTGACAAAGGTCGTTGGTCACTGAAACCACGTGCGCACATTTCCTATGTGTCCAAACTGTAACAGATATTACACTTTTCTACTGGCACTATTGTTTGGACAATTATTACAGGTACACCGAGATGTTGTTTAAGCATTTGTGATGATATGATTTACGTCACAGATGGATGACAAGATATTTTGTAACCCAAACTGTGTACGAACGAGTTTTAGCCTTGTGGACGTTGTTGTAAACTTTTTGTGACGAAAATGTTTTGTCACAGATTTGTGACGTTTGACCATTCATCACTCAAAGAATCGTTTGTACCATTTTTTGTAATGTGCGGATGGTTTTTTACCTACCAGAACACCTGCAATGACGATGTTGATTTTTTTGTCAGAGAAAGCAATGTTTGGTTGGAAAATATTTGTTGACACGTAAAGTCAAATTTCTTGTAGTGGAAATTCGTTATTTTATTTTTTAATAATTTTGTATCGTTTTTGCTTTTAATTTTTTTTGAAAAAAAACGAAACATACTGATTGAACTAGAATATTGCATGCATAATACATCTAAAAATTATATAATATTAATTATTTAATGTTTTAATATTAGTTTTAGATGGAAAAATTATTAAGAGACATAAATATAAGTTGTGCATTTAATTGTTGAATTTATATCACTTTAGATTTAATTTATTGCATGCAATTTTTCACCATCATTGGGTTGCCCTACGATTAAAACCATTTTTTTAATGATTTAACAATGATTATTGGCATTGTAATTATTTTATGAATTTAATTTCATCATATAATGTCATGAGCTAATTAAATATTTTTGTGTAAGGTGATAAAATTAATTACTTTTTGGACTAGCAAAGAACAAATTACAGTCTACTGTGACACATGATAGTACAAGGGTGCATTATTAATGACAATGCTATAATTAAATGAACAAATGAGAGACGTTTAAATCTCAACCCTTCAACTCTTTTTAGTCTCCCTTTCTTTTGAACTTAGCAAACCCTACATCTTATTCTCCACCTCCCCAGTTTTTCTAACTCAGCCTCTTTTTTCCTACCTTCTCTCTCTCTTCTCCCTTTTCTTCTCTCATTGGCAGACACTTCCACTATTTTTTCTCTCTCTTTATTTTCTGTCATGCCTCTAATCTCTCTCATTTTATTCTCTTCTTTCATAACCTAGTTTCATATTTCAATTTCTCTCCTTTTTCCCTTCTTTTTCTCTCGTTGCCACACCTCCCCTCACTATTCTCTCTCTCTCTCTCTTTTCTCTTTCTTCATTTTAATTTCTTTTGCCAAAAACACTATTTTTCCTTTCCTTTTTTTATATATTTTTCTTTAGGGGAAACATCACTTTTAGCGCCCAAACGACCAAACAAATTACAAATAGACCCCAAAGTATCATTCTTGACACATTAAGCCCCAAAATTTACAACAATCATTTAAATCGAGCCCTCCTGTTAGATTTTCCGTCTAAACACACGAAATCATCGTCACCCTATACGATCTAAAAAAAAGTTCTCCTCCACCCCCAAACACATAGCACTAACCATCGTTTTAATTTTCTTGCTTTAACCCCGAAAATGGTTTAACTTACGAACCTCCACTCAAAATGCATAGTTGTGAGAACTTAAACTTTCACTGCAACCTCCATTATCGTGACCTCTCTCACATCAACCACCAATCGAATAGATCGAGGGACATCGACCAAGCAAAAAGACGATCACACTATCAGAGAATTGTATCCTTCATCAATTGTGGGACAATCTCCAGCCAAACCAAAATCCTTCATCAATCGATAAGTTCGCGAAAACCTTAGCCTACGATGTTTTGATCCTCAATCGTGGGACATTCATTGTCTTTCCCTTTTTCTGTGTCGATGACAACAACTTCACATATCTAAACCTGGCTCATCGTAGTGAGCATGTGTGCATTAATAAATAAATGTTTAGGGCTAGGGTTTTGAGCAGTGATTTTTGGGGGTTTACATGATGTGCCTGAAACTCATGAAAATAATGAGTTGTTTCAATCATTTAATGAATAACTTGCATGGATTTCAAATATGTGTGAATAAGTTACGTGTATATAAGTGGGGGAAAAAGTCAATAACCGTAATGACTCACTTTCTGCATAATTGACAAAGACTATAACATGGGCCAAAATTTGTGCTTAATTTTTTTATTACTTTAAGGGGAAAATTCAGTCAGAGTAGTGTCATGGAGAGGGACACTTAGTTACTTTCTTCACTCTAAAATGGCCCCATTGTTTAATATGTTGGCTCACATGATACATAAATGCATGTGCTCACTATCAATTGTGTTTATAGTGGTACCTTGTTTTATATGCACTTTGTTGTTTAACAATTGGTGGTTCCACTTTAACACTTTGATGTGGTCCCATATGATTTTTGTTGTTTTATTGTTGGTAGCTTAATTTTATCACTTTAACTAGGTGCATGCATGTGGTCCCCATGGGTGATGGTCTACTCTATTTTGAGGTCCACCATGGCGGGAAGTTCAATAGGCATAATGGATACATCTATGAGAATGGGACTATCAATGTGCACGAAAAACCCTTCGACCCGTATTGTCACTCATTTTTTGAGGTTGAGGTCATTATTAAGAAGTACGGCTACAAATCAGGAGATCATTTCTACTACACGGAGCCGGGTAAAGACTTAGTAGATGGTCTACATCTTCTGTCATCAGACCATGATGTGTTGCGGATGGTCACAACTTTCGAGGGCCAGCACATTGTTGTCTTATACATGGTGAGCTTTCAATCAGTTTCCGATGGTGATGATGAGATATTATAGATGGATGAAGTAGCAGAAGCTCATCGCGTTGCGGACACGTTTTGAGCTATGATGATGAGCTCTTTGATGTTGGGTTGGACACATGTGGATATGGGCAGCCACCCATTTGTGAAGTTAGTACATCTTGACATGCAGGAGAATCTTCATAAAACTTTGAGGATGATGGGACAAAGCCTACAACAGTAATTGAGCACTATTCTGACGATGATGATGATAATGTGGGAAGTGAGGCCCAAGAACAACCTTCAGCTACTCTGATTGGTGACCAACCAAGCAACTGGCCAGAGGAGGAAGATGAGCGTAAGTGAAAATTGATTTCAAAGTGTAATGTTTTAAGATTCCAGCACAGACCATGTGACATATTCAATGCATGGCTGGACTTTTATCTCCAACAAACAAAAGGTAGAGTAGCAATAATTGTTTTCCCTAACAAATCAAATCCTTAAAATGTTCTTCATAACAACTTCATTATATGTTTGTATGTTTCTTAGGGATTGGTTCACGCATTCGATGTCGTAGTGCTAATAGTTGACCATCGATTCTATGTGAGGCACCTCTATGCCAATTTTCACGACACAGGGCACCGCAAGGTGGCGTTGAAGGATAAATTATGAGCGGTTGTGGCAGCATACACCAAACAAGAGTTCAATGCAAGGATGGAAGAATTTAAGAAAATAAGTGAGGAGGCCTACACTACTTAACAAAGATAGATCCTAGTGTGTGACCGTGTGCATGGTTCCACATTCATTTAAAGACTGATTTGCTGGTCAACAACCTTTCTGAATGACTCAACTCCTATATAATTAAAGCACGCGACAAGCCCATTTTGACTATGGTAGAAATGATAAGGAAGAAGTTGATACAGAGATACAAAACGCAAAGGGATGGGGTAAGGAAGTATGAGGAGACATTTTGTCCTAAGATAATGGCTAAGGTAGAAGCTGTTGGAGCTGAACCAGCTCATTGCCTACCCACATACGCTAGTGAGGGCTACTTTGAAGTAGAATGTAAGTTGAAACAATTTGTGGTTAACATAAGAAACAATCATATTCTTGTCGAAAGTGGGAGATGACAAGAGTCTCATGTTGCCATGCTTTTTCTTTCATTATGTACAACAGTCGAAAGTGGAAGCTTGAGGATTACATCCTCCCGTACTACAGTCTGGACATGTATAAATTGGCATACGCTCCTATTATGTATCCTATGCCTAGTGAATATGATTGGTTGAAAAGTAGGTGTGAAGCTATAAAGACTCCAGAAATTAGAACACAAGGTGTGGATGACCCCAATAACTCTAACAAAATGCGAAACAAGGGGATCCAAATAAAATGATCATAATGCAAGCAGTTAGGCCACAACAAGAGGAGGTGTCCTGAGAAGAAGCAGAGAAACAACAGTACGAGACAATTGTTTAAAAGCACACTTGAAGCCCCATTCCTAGATTCAGCCTACGAGATAGCTTCTGAAATTCAGCTCAATTTTGTAAGATGTTTTCCTAGCATGGACCAATCATAATAGACTAATTTGTTGTTTACCTCCATGTAATTGCGTACTTGTTGCACATTTTCGAAGTCTAATTTGCAGATACCCTCACAGCCTCCTACAACAATCTAGACAGCAACGACCATCACAAACATCCAGTAAAAGGCGACGGAAATCCTAACACCATCTTCTCAACCACCAATATCGCAACCATATAGTCAACTACATGAAACTTCCATGGTCGATGTAAGTGTAACTAGTATTTTATAAACTATCATTGTAGTTAATTCCTTTTAATGTTCTCTAATTTGTTGGTAATGGTTCAACATCAGGTACCGTTAGGGATGCCATCGTGTAACGAATCCAACCATACAAGGAAGGTATCCAATTAACTGCAAGCTTTATTCAATATTTTTATCTCACATCTCAATTAATTATAAAATAATGTGACATGATTAGGGACAAAAATAGGCTACATCATGGAAATCAACAAGTTCACAGCATGGAGTCGCATCTAGGACGAGATCTATAATGTTTGACTGGCTGAGTAGTCAAGTGGGATGCCAACAAAACCAAAGGCTTGTACTTCTTTACCTTAAGGCTGATGTAAGGTCATCTACAGGTGGTGGTGCAGTGTGTTCATGGGGACCACCTTGTAGAGGGGGGATAAAATTATGGGTGTTTGATCCCCCTCCAAATATGAGACAACAGCGTGACTGTGGATATGATGATACTACAAAAGCCAAAGCGAATGGTAAAGCAACATCACCTAAAGTAGTACTTCCAACAATTAAACAAGCAATAGCAGTAGTACAAGAGAACAACAAAGGAAAGGGGAAGACGTTGGAGTGGCATATTTAAGGATACTTACAGTCTATTGTAGCTTGTTAGCTTTTGTTGTAGTTAAGTGGTGAACAAATTAAGCTTAGAAAATTTGTGATGTGGATAGCTTTTTGTTGAAGTATGTAATATCCACATTTTGTATTTCGTTTTGGTTTTGGTTTTTTAAAGAGTGTGAATGTTCTGGACTGGTTATTTGGGTTGTATTATGCCCATTCAGTGCTATATTCTGAATTGAACGGATCTTATATTTGGTCAGAATATACCCCTATAGTGTTGTCTCCATTTTCTATAACCGTTGCTGGCTATTTTCCACCAGAAATGTGCTATATATTGATGAACACAATTGTAGCCTCTTTTGCCCATAAATGTGGCGTATAAGATTATACAAAATGTACACAAAATTGTAACAGGGAACTCATTGCAACTTAAACCATATATCTTTATACACCAACACAAAATGTACACAAACTGTCCAAGATCATATATAATATTACATTAAATTTACACCAAGACACCAACATAAGTGCCAAAACTCATAAACATACAACTCACTGCAACTTAAACTGCACATCTTTTTGTTCCTTATGTTAAAGTAAAGATTCAAAATACAAGCGAGGAAAAGTATCCATGAGAGGACCAGTGCAACTCTATAGTCTCTCAGCTGAATTACAAGAAAGTGTCTTTGTGTTTCAAGCTCCACATTTTGTGTTTCAAGCACCTTGTGTTTGCAATTCCAAACAAAGATGAACACTTTCTTTCTCCTTATCTTCAATTTCCTCACGATAACAAGCACAAATTGTTTCAAGTTCAGCACAGAGATGACCACATTCCTTCTCCACGGCTTCAAGTTCAACACGATAACAAGCACTTTCTTTATTATTGTCTTCATTGGAAGTTGGTTGTCATTTTTACCCTTTTGTACAAAGTTCGTAGCCCTCTCAACACTCTCTTTCCATGATCACACATTGGTGGATCGTACCATCTGAAGAAGTCGCAAGATTCTCTAGCCTTTACGACATATTGTTATTGTTAATCGTAGTTACTAGTTAAATTTTCTAGGGAATGAGTTCAGGGAAGAAATTGAAATTACCTCATAGTTCACACAGCTCAGAAAAGTCTCCCAAAATTACCTTCAGTGCAAGACATTTTGAGCAACGTTAGAACAGCACAGCGACAACATAGATAAGCAATGGAGACTCCTCCAATTGACACACTTGGCGCACTAGACATCCAGCTCAATTCCTCCAAATAGGCAACACTAACAGAGACAATGCAAGTTATTTAAAATGGGCAACATGGAAAGCATGCAATCTGCCCATAAATATTCGAAATCAATGTAAGTTATTCAATAAATGATTCAAACAACTCAATCTTCTCATGAGTTTCATGCACATTATGACACCTCCAACAACCAAGAAAAACCTAGACCTGACTATTATTTAGTAAAGCACACGCGCACACGACCACGAGCGAGAATGCGTGACAACGATTCCATCTGTTTAGACAGAAAATTTAACAAAAGGGCTCGATTTGAATGATTGTGGTAATTGGGACGCTTAATCGGTCAAGAATGGTACTTTATGTTTGTAATTTACGTGGTAGTTTGGGGGCTCAAAGTGATGTGTTTTGGCTCACTCTAAAATTAGCAGCACAAGGGTATCCCAATTATAGAAGTTCTGTCAAGTAATAATTAGCCCAAAAAGCCAGATCGTCTCCTCAAGAAAAGTAGATTACTTTCAAACTCACGTATAAAAAAACAAGGAGATTATAAAAAGAATAGACCATTACCCATAGATTACTTTCATACTTTTGGATTTTTGAAAGTTTGTAACGAAATTAAAACAACGCAAAATGTAAACTAAGAATATAACATGCATAAAGTAAATAACAAAAAATAAAAAACCGAAAATAAACGATAAAAACTAAATGAAAATAATTAAATGGTAGAATTTAAATCACAATAATTAAATGTCAGGGAATAAAAAAGAGCTCAAGATTCTTGGATTAAATAATACCTTCTTACTACAACCAAAGATTTAAGTTAAAAGAAAAAAAACAACGAGAACATAATCCAAAATTGAAATAAAAACTACAGGAAATTAAAAAGCAAGAAACTTAAATCAAAATCCAAGGAGTGGAAATACAAGACGTTGAAATTATAAAGCATAAAAAAAACTAATCTAGAAACTGAAAAATAAAACTTGATGGTGGAAACCGTGAGAAAATAGAAGATAAGAAAACAAAAGAGAGGAAGAAAGTGATTTTTGGCGAAAGTAGAAAAAATTGGAGAAGAGAGAGAAGAGAGAGTATCGGCTAGGGGAGAAAATTGAGGGAGAAGTGAGAGAAGGAAAAACAAAAATAAAAATAAAAGGTGAGAAGTTCAGAGAGAAAAGAGAGTGGCGCATAAAATAAAGAAAAGAACGTAGGGTTTGGAAAAGAGAAAAGAGAGAAAATTGAGAGAGGAGCGGCTGACAAATAAAGAGGTGAGAAAGACTAAGGTTTGTTCAGCTAAGAGGTGAGAGAGAAGAGGAGAGAGAGAATAATGAGGTGTGGCCACGTTAAAACAAATGAGAGAAAAAGGAAGAGAATAGGAGTGAGCGGCGAAGATAGAGAGAGAGAAATAAAAGAGAGAGAAGAGCGAGTAGAAGTGCGGCTGGAAAAATAATATAAAGATGTAAAGAGAGTGATTTTGCAAAAAGGAAAAGGAGAGAAAATAAAGAGGGGAAGAGTTGGCCAAGGAGAGAAGAAAAAGGGATAGAGAGAGAAAATAGGGGAAAGAAGGCTAGGTTAGAAAAAGTAGGGAGGAGGAGAATAAGATGTATGTTTTCTACATTAAAAAGAAAAGGAGAGTGAAAAGTGAGATAGAGGGCTGGAGAATGAATCTCTTTTGTTGTGTTATGTGTCCCAATAGACTGAGCTTGTTGTCTGCGAGTCCACAAAGTAATTAATTTTATCACACTACACAAAAATATTTAATTAGTTCATAGGATCATATGACAAAATTAAATTTCATAAAAGAATTACAATGTCAATAATTATAGTGCAAATGATAAAAAGTAATGATTTTAGAATACATCTAGGCTCATACCAGGACAAAAGCTCAACTAACATCAACTACCATTCAAATTCAAACACTACAACTTATTATGAAGTCACGAAACAGATTTTCGAGCACACTTGCATTTCAAATAACTTTCAACTAGCATGCAAGCATTTCACAAAGATAAAGAGATCAGTTTTTTGTGTGTTTGGAAATACTCAAAACAAAAGAATGAATGACGTCACAAGAGTGACAAGCCTTAGAGGATTAATGTCCAATAAAGTACCCTAGAATGCTTCAAAACCCATGGGAATGGTAGTTTTCACGCTTAGCACTGTTAATTAAAAGCTATTTTATAGCTCCCAAAGCTTAGGTAACTATTTTCACCCCAACACTAGAGTTCATGGACTCAAGCATGTCATCACAATCATCTGCACAACTTTCCTTTTTTTCTCTTTGTTAATCTTTGCTTCTTTTCTTCATCTCTTTTTTTGGTTTCCTTTTCTTTTCCTTTTTTTCTTCTTCTCTTTTTTTCGATAGGGGTTCAGTAGCTCTACCGCTTATCTACGAAGTCTAAAGAGGTGTTATCAATTGAATACCTGCTCCTAACATGTTCCCACATCAAATGAACTTCACAAACCTACTCAGAGTCATACAAAAGAGTGAATTGAGGCATGTTCAAATAAGCGCAATCATGTGAAATTAGTACAACATGTGAGTTTGATGGAACTCACTCCCCAACTGAATAAAACATTGCCCTCAATGTTGAAGTATAAAGGAAAATGGAAAAGAAGTGCACAGAGAGAAGCAAACCAGTAGAAAAATAATAGAAAATCACAGCAACAAGTGCAAAAGAAAAAGAAATATGGATACAAATAATAATAAATAAAATGAAAAGAAAAATAAAGACAGTAAAAGGGAATATGTTAGAACTACCCTGGGTCATGTGGATCAAAGATTGGCATACGGCAATTGCTCGTGTAACTCACATATGATAACTGCGGGGAACCTTCTATCTTTGTTAACTGCTCCGCGGATTTTATGAACTCTCCTGACGATGAAACTGTCACATCAAAAGCCTCAGACGGCTCAGGAAAGCATCCCTAAATCCACTCTCGAAATCAAAAATTTATAACAACTTTGATATGTCAAAATCATCTATCAGATCAACTGCATGCACCTCTGAATCATCACAACCACTCGGCATCTTACAAGCATTGAACACATTCATCTCCAATGTCATATTCCCGAATGTGAGCTTCAATACTCCACTTCAACAACTGATCAATGCATTGGAGGTAGCAAGGAATGGACGTTTAAGAATGACAAGTGTCTGGTAATAGTAAAAACTTGCTGCTGCACGTCCAGAGTTACAAAGTCTACTGGATAGTAAAATTTATCCACTTGAACCAACACATCTTCAAAACATCCCATAGCACTCTATTGATATGTCAGCCAACTACTGGATGATGGAGGTCTTTCTAAACTCACCCAACCTTAACTGCTCAAATACTAAGAAAGGTAGCAAGTTCACACTGCTTCCCAAATCAAGTAAAGCTTTCCCAATGCGTGATTCTCTTATTGTAATGAAAATAATAGGAGAGCTAGGATCTCTAAACTTCTGAGGAGTCTCATTCAATATCAATGCACTAACTTGTTTAGTCAATAAAGCTTTATTCTTCACATTCAACTTCCGCTTCACTATGCATAAATGCTGTAGAAATTTTGCATATGAAGGAACTTGTTGTATGGCATCCAAAAGCGGAATATTAATCTTCAGTTGCTTGAAGATTTCTTGAATCTCTGTATGATATTTGTTCTTCTGAACAGCTACCAATCTCTGAACATAAGTAACCATAGATCAGTACTCCGTAATGGTCTTAGCCTCTGCACTGACCGGCTTCTTCAATTCTGTGCTCACTTCCTCATCTTTATCTTCAGCTTCTTCCGTCTCAGTTACAGCTTCAGGTGTCTAGGCAATAGTTTGTTTTTCCACAGACATCTCCAGTCGGGGAACTTCCTTTCCACTTCTCAAAGTGATAACACAGCCTTTACTATCTCGATAGACTCTCCCGAGACATGATGTACTTGTTGTTGTTGTTACCGGTATACTTGAGGATTAGGCTGAGGCTGTGCTTGAAATTTTCCTTTCTCTAGGGTACTCAATGTCGCGCTCATCTTATTCATGGTGCCCTGCAAATCATTTATGGCCTAAGTGTTCTGACTGTAATTGGTGGCCTGAATCTGCAAGAATTGCGGAAGCGTATTAGCCATTTGTGTCATACTATCATCGAGAGACTTCTTTTGTGGAGCAGATGGTGGAAATTGAATATTTTGAGGAACTACATGAGATTGGAAGCCTGGAGATCATGCTATAGGATGACTCTGAAGAAACTGAGGTGGCTGATATTTGTGTTGAGGAAGTGTTGTATAGGATGGTTGCTGAAGAGGTGGTTGATATTGGTGCTGAGCAAATTGACAATTCTTCGATGAAAAATTTGGGTGATTCCTCCTCCCCGGATTGTAAGTGTTGGATAACGGCTGATTCTGTTCTCGGTTAACCCAATTTACTGATTGCATCTGATCCAATCCACCTGCCTGAAACACTAGAATAATTGGGCAATATTGAGTCTTGTGGTAAAGCAGCAACACGAGCCTGGACCATATAGAACACACCTCTACTGCTTTTTGCAGCCTTTACCTTCTCTAATTCTATTACTTCTAACCTCCTAGTCAAAGGAGAAATACAAGCTTGGACCTCAGTATCCTTGTTGAGCTCATATTTACCCTTACCACCAATTCCTCTAAGTTGTTGTATTGTTAATGGTGCTCGGTCAGATCGTGTATTCCACTGTTGGGGACTTTCAGCAAGGTAATCAAAGAACTTCAATCCTTCATCAGGTTCCTCGCTGAGGAACTCTCCATTACACAGTCTAAACAAATTATTTGGACTTAGGAGTAACTACAATGAAGAAATAATTCACCAGCCTCCGTGATTCAAACTATTATGTGGATAAATGTTCATCTGATCTTTAAACCATTCCCAACAAGCATGGAAGGTCACATCACCTCTCTGCATAAATTGACTTTTTGCTTTTGAAAAAATTGAGTTATCTAAAAAGGAAAAAATTTATGTAACAAGTGAAATTGCATATCAGTGCCAACTCTAGTAATAAACCAAATCTTCGCTTTATCCTTTAAAGAGAAAGGAAATAAACAAAGTCTAATAAACTCATCAGTGCCAACTCTAGTATTAAAAGTAGTGCAAGCCAACTTAATGTCTGTCAGGTGTTGGTAAGGACTCTAAGAATCCATCCCGTAGAACTGAGGCCTGATCGTCTCCACAAGAAAAATAGGAATTCGGTCGTGCAATAATTATTCCAAAAGGCCTGATCGTCTCCACAAGAAAAATAGGTTACTTTCAAATTCACGTAAATAAACAAGGAGAATATAAAAAGCGTTTTCTGAACACAGTTCAAATTCATATTTTTGGACTTTTTAGAGTTCGTAACGAAATTAAAACAACGCAAAATGTAAACTAAGAATATAATATGCATAATGTAAATGACAAAAAATAATTAAATGGTAACAGAATTTAAATGACAATGATTGAAATTCTTGAATTAAATAATATCATTTTATTACAACCCAAGATTCAATTTAAAAAACAACAACAAGAACATAACCCAAAATTGGAATAGAAATTACAGGAAATTAAAAGCAAAAAACTTAAATCTAAATCCTAGGAATTGAAATACAAGACATTAAAATTATAAAGCATAAAACAAACTAATCTAGAAACTAAAAATAATGACTGAAAAATAAAACTTGATGTTGGAAACCGTGAGAAAATAGAAGAAAATAGAACAAAAGATAGAGAGATAGAGAGAGTGATATTATGTCAAAGTAGAGAAAATAGAAGAGAGAGTATCGGCTAAAGGAGAAAATTGAGGGAGAAGACAGAGATGGAAAAATAAAAGGTGAGAGTTCAAAGAGAAAATAGAGTGGTGCCTAAAATAAAGGAGTGAAAGTAGGGTTTGGACAAAGAGAAAGATAATGGTGGAAAGGGAAAAGATAGAGAGAATAGAGAGAGGAGCAGCTGAAAAATAAAGAGGTGAGAAACATTTGGGTTTGTTTGGCTAAGAGGTGAGAGAAAAAATGAGAGGATAGAGAATAATGAGGTGTGGTTAGGTTAAAACAAAGGAGAGAAAAAAGGTAGTGAATAGGAGTGAGCGGCAAAGAGAAGATAAATATAAAAGAGAGAGGAGAGAGAAGAATTGCGGCTGGAAAAAATATATAAAGAGGCAGAGAGAGTGATTTTGCAAAAAGGAAAAAGAGAGAGAATAGATAGGGGAAGAGTCGGCCAAGGAGAGAAGAAAATAGGGAAAATGAGGCTATGTTAGAAAAATTTGGGAGGAGGAGAATAAAATTTACGTTTGCTAGGTTAAAAAGAAAATGAGAGTGAAAAGAGATATGCAGGGCTGGGATTTAAATGTCTCTCTTTCTTCATTGAATTACAACACTGCTATTAATGAATCTCTTTTGCTATGTCATGTGTCCCTATAGAATGCTGAGCCTTAGCACTTAAAAAATTCCTTCTCGTTTTGCCCCCCATTCTTTCCGTATAGAATTTAAAAGTCGCATTTCCTTTCTTTTGCCCAGCACCCATAAAGATATGTCGTTCATCCCCTCCCCGAAGACATTGCTAACCCCAAGCAGTGCCTGAAATCCAGAAGAAATGGCGTCACATTTGTAATGCTTCTTCATTTTCCCACTCGTTGCTCTGCTGAATTTTTCCCTGTCGTTGCTCCGCTGCATTTTTCCCTCGATGGTATGCTGCTCTGTACATTTCTTAAATCTATCTGGTCTCCTTCATGGCAAATGTGTATTCTATGAAGGAGACTTTAACTCGATTTAGTAGCTAGTTTCTTATACCTTTCCCAAGGTTTCGTTGGAGAAGTTGAGCAAACGCATATCAACATTTCAAAACTGTTCCTCACAACAATATATCAAAAATTGATTTAAGATGAAGAGTACCACAAAAATCAGTCATGTCTAGAAAACCAAAGAAATATAGTGGTAAAAAAAGTAATCAACTACTCAATATATACGATAGGATATACAATATATGTAGTAGCTGATGTTTCAAGCCCAATATAACATACAAAAATTAATGCCTGTCATTAAGGGAATGTACTCGAGACATAGAAGGTAAATACTAGTATGATGAAGAAGGTAAAGAAGAGGAGCAGAAGAAGTAAGAAGAGGTTTAGGAGAAACTGCCAAGGAGAGGATTGAGTTGAGTTGAGTAAGTGAGAGTGGTGAAAGGGTTCAATGTAGAGGAGATAAGAAGTGGGATTGTATAAATCAATGGGAATTATGTCATTTTCAAAAGTGACTATATCATTGACACTCACAAATTGGGTCACAAATTTCTTCCATGAAATTTTTGTTGGTTCGTGCAATTGACAATGACTTCATCTCTGTTTGTTTCTCTATTACATATATATATATAGATCATAATTACAAATCCTCAGCTCCATTTTTAGATTTTCTCGGAAAATATTGATCGTATACTAACTCTTTTTCAAATGCTTAACTAGTAGCCAATACTAATGTCACGCCCCGAACGTCATCCCGCAGGGACCGTGACAGCTGCGAGCATTCCCCGAGAACACTCCAACGCTTACACTAACTCTTACAGCGGAAACCTTTTTTTAAAAAAATTTTATACTACACATAGGATAGCTCACTCAGGATCCACATGCTGGCTGAGATACAAGCTCGATGAACATAACCCCTCGGTATACGAATTATAATTCAGAAAGGTCTTTACATTGCATCTTGTTTGCAAACTTATACAAAACATACTAGGGCAACATACTGCCACTCAATCAAAACCAGCACTCACTAGTGCTACCTCGGAGTTCACCAACTCCGGCTCCAATTCCCAAACTTTCAGGATTTCTACGTGAGATACTCCTCTGCTCCCCAGTTATCTTGTGGATCTGCAATGATACGATTTAAAAACTATGAGTCGAAAGACCCAGTAAGAAACAACAATTTGAAACATGAGCTTTGATAAACATGACTTTAAAAACTTACTTGCTTCAATACACTGTAGAGTTAAGAAAAGAATGCATAACTGTGAGTCATGTGATAGTGCATAAAAACCATGATGCATATGCATGCTCCGTGATGCACATGTCATGCACTAAAATCTCTTGCCACTCTTGGCCTTTTCAAATGCATTTCAAATCTCGAAATTGGCCCCAGGCCCTTGAAAATATTTCTTTCATAACTTGTACTTGAAATTGGCCCTTGGCACTTGAAAATCACTTATTCATACTTGTGGGCTTACTCACTCCATTTAACCCCTGAAGTCAGGGTTGTACGTTCCCTTTGGAACCGTCCCCGATTTCTCTTGGACACGTTACATATGGTCAAGCTAGCACACCTTCTCGCATTCATCCTTCAGTGGCTAGACATGACCCTTGGAGGCGTCACACCTTCTCGAGCAACGTTCCTCGGTGTGGTTGCACATGCCTCAAGGACTTACTCAACCTTCTCGATCAACATCCCTCGGTATGGGCGTCCTAGGTTCCATTCATCCATCCTTCTCGATCAACGTTCCTCGGTATGGATGATGAACCTCACTTAACTTGATACGGATTTGACCCAAAGCCCCCCGGGCTAAATCATAACATAAATTCTTTCTCATTTGCATAAAACGACTTTTCATGTTTCTATGCAATGAACATGCCATGCCACTCTTGAAAACATCGTAATTTCATTTGCATCAAAACGTCTCTCTCATGCGTTCATGCAAATGATCATGCTATGACATGTTTGAAATACCATGCGTACTTGAAACATTCTTCATGCAATACATTTCATATGTATTAAAAACATCTTGCCATGCACAATAAAACATGTAGTGTATCATTCCAGTTTTCCAAATCGGATAAGATTCACTTACAGTACTCCTTGCAAATCTCCTTAGATCTCACTTGGCTCTTTGCCTGCAAAGAATAAGTTCAATTATTAATATACTAAGTTTATATGAAAGTATATCAACACGCTCGGTTCTATAACTATTCGAGGAAACCTATCTTGAAATCCACTAAGGAACGAATAGTGATAATTAAGCACTTAACTTAATCTTAACGACATAATATAGTTGCTGAATTTCTCTTAGTCCAATTGAACCTCTTGTTCACCTCTTAATCTTGAACTCCCGTCCATTGAAATGGTTCTAAACAACAACTATATATTACTTCGATATCATAGATTACATTATACATTTATTTCACATTAATATAGGCCTTTTATTACCTAATCCCTTATTTAATCTTTTACTTTCAACTATTGATCAAATCTTAGGTTATCTATTACTTACCTTCATTGTAGCTTCTTTTACATTCTTACTTAGGATTCTAATTAGCAAACTAATTACACTTTAATCAAATCCAAATCTTTCTTTTATTGCATACAATTAACTAGGTCCTCAAGTTCAACAATTACTTAACCCTAATTATACTTAATCTTTGGCTTATCATTAAACCTTGGTGCAACCCGAAATATAGGCTATTTTGTTCCCCCTAAGTTTCGGTCAACCTAGTTAAATCCTCAAGCAATACTTAACACCACAAAACTTTGCTAATTCTTTTAATCCGAATCTTTAAACTTATTATCTATGTTTTTCTCTTACTAATATGACGTATTTTATGATTGAGCTTAAATCTTCTAACTTATTTAGTCATAACCCTAATTTTATGCATCCATCACATGTAATTATATTTCCATCTATTATAAGCTTGCAATTAGGGTTCCCTTTCATTAGGTCATTCGGCCAACATCAAGTTCATGTGTTCTTTGGTCACAATTTCATCTCCAATGGTGATCCCATCCTCCATTTCTCAGATTCACAACCTAGAATCTACCAATCACAACACAAACTCAAGATCTTAGCAACACATCATAATCGGCCAACACCTATTAGTCACAAAACAATTAGGTTTTCTTTTGAATCTTTTGATTTGCATGCATCTTCTATATTTCATGCTTAATACCATGCATAGGATTATCAAACTTAGACATTTTGTGGCCAACCAACAAACCTACACATATACAAAATCATACATGAAGACCTAAGCTTATCATATTCGGCCGTACTTCAAAATGTCACATTTTCATGCTAAAAATTATAACATACATATCCTTTGCATTTATGACCTATTTGCATGCATTAACTTCATATCTTCATCAAACACTCCCATCAACATTAGATCTACACTTTAGGAACTTCAACAACAATAGACCTAAGGAAATATCCAACTTACATTCGGCCAAACATAACATAAGTCTAGATCTAAACTTATCTAACATACAATCCTTGCATTTTTCCAACATTCAAACTTAGATCTCATATTTATATGGCCGGATCTAGCATTATACTTTAGGGTTGATTACATAACCTCAAGATTTAGCAAAACTCAAGATATTAACTCAAGATCCTACAACATTCGGCCATCACTATATTCAACCAACAACATCACATTTTTGGCCTTACCTTGATGATTATCACAAGCCTTGAGTACCTAGCACAATAAAATACCCTAGGTTAGAACTTTATGAAGAACTTAAGCAAAACTTTATACGAAATCAAGCCTGCCTCTACCTTCACCAAATTTCCAAGTTTTTACCAAGATCCTTTCTTTCCAATTTTCGGTTCACCCCTCTTTGCAATGGCCCCAAGCTTGATCACAAGGTGCTAAGATGGAGGTTTTTATGGTGGGGAAAATAAGAACAAAGAAATGCTTGAAACTTGAATGGTTTAGTTCTAGGAAAGTGAGCTAGATTTCAACAAGGGAAAATGGCTAGGTGGATAGAAATTTCTAAGAGAAAAAATGAGTTGCACAAAGAGGGATTTGGTCACCTAAGGAAGAGAACCAAACTTAGAACTTTAGAGGAGTGATTTGGTTGCAAGAAGAAAAGAACAAAGCTTAAGCTCAAAGGGGAGATTCGGTCAAGAGAGAAAAAGAGAGAGAGTTGAAGGAAGGAGTGATATTCGGCCAAGTGAAGCAAATGAGGAGTGAAGTTTTTGAAATGCTAAGTGTGAAGTGAGTTTGTAGGAAGCAATTGAGTCTCCCAAGATAATTTATTGCAATGAAAAATGACAAGAGATGGTGGAAGTGACAAGAGAGAAAGAAGGAAGGGTGAGGGTGAACTTAGGTGAGTTTGGCCGACCAAGGCATGCCTTTTCTCTTCTCTTTTTATTTATTTTTTCTTTTCTTTTCACTTTTTCTCACATCAACTCTTGTCCCCTCAAGCCATGCCTTTGCATTAAATTCTCTCCTTTCTCACTTAAGCTCTACGTAAACTTCACCCATGGCTTGATCTCTTTTTGCTTTTTCTCTTCCATTGAATTGTCTTGTCTCATAAATGCTCTCTTTTCACATCTCACAACTTCACATGGCCTACACACTTTATGGCTTTTCACTTCTTTACAACTCACATGGTCCATCACTTTAGCTCTTCATTCCTACGTAAAAAGCCTTGTCATAATTCCTCATTTATGTTGTTTGGTTGAAAAGCAACTAACTTAGTTACTATCACAACTAACTTTCAACTTAGTTACTTTATCACTTAACTTATCTTCTATAAGCTCTCTAGCTTATCTAGTTCCATTACATAGCTTATCACCTCATAAGCATAACAGTTTATCTAAGATAATGGCTCTAGCCTATCTCTACGATAGCCACATCAACTTATTGCATGAAAAGTTTCCTAGCTTATCACTATGATAAGCAAGTGTGCTTATCACTTAAAACTCTCTTAAACTTATCATAGGTCTAGTAGCTTATCACCTAATATTCTAATGATAATTCAACTATTAATTTAGGCCACATGATACTACTATGTGCCACCTATTAATGACACACAAAAATATTCAATACTCTAAAGGAAATTCATGATTTTCCATTTAATTATTTTCAGCCTATATATAAAAATATTTAATCATAATTTAATTTTTATGGGTTATGAAGTATACTAGGCAAATGGAAAATATAAATTCATGAGAGAAACTTATCTTGCAAGTTTCGGCTCTTAGAAAAATATAATTTAAACTTTGCACAAAACCTCCAAAATTACAAGAAAATTATTTGGGAAAAATTTCATGAAATAAAAAATTGATGTACCTTAAAATAAAGCTTAGGCCATACATTGGCCAAAAATATGGCTCCATAATAAAATTAAAGCTAATACATAAGGAATAACATAAGAAATAATCGGGGTCTCACAACTAATTCCTTCTAATTAAGTTCTAATGGTTATGTGTGCTTGATTTTCACATGTTTTAGTACGTATGTTTAATATTGCGCTGAAATGTATATACATGATATGAATGCAGTTTGGGAGATCATGTGGTTTGATCCTCCTATGTGTGTTCATGGAAGGAGGGTTTTAAGCCGTCTTCGGGAGAGGCACGAAAGGACACATATAGAGTTTGAAATAGAAAGTCACCTCAAAACAAAGGAGGATGAGTATGCGAAGCACACTGCAATTATGGAGGAGGAGTTTGCGAAGCACAATGCAATGATGGAACGCAATATGGCACGGCTCCGCTTAGAGTTGGTTTCCACAAAATATAGTCACAATGAAAAGAAAAAAATTCTTTAGGAGGATGTTGATGTTCTCGTGGGTGTTGATTGTTTTGTTGTTGTTGCCTTCTTTGTATGTTACAAAAAAGGAAGTGGTTGTTTCTCTATTCTTGGCACTATAAACTGAAGTTTGAATTTTGTCATTTAGTTGCCTTGAAGGCATTTTTTATATTTTCAGAATTAGTGACATATGTAGTAGTGGAATATGTAAAGGGAAATCTATCAAGTTGTATTGCTGACCTGTAAGTGCCTTGAAGACATTTTGGTGTATTTTCAGCATTAGTGACATATGCAGCAATGGAATATGTAAAGGGCTAAGATTTCAAGTTGTATTGCTGAACCTGTAAGTGCCTTCAAGGCATTTTTTGGAATATGTATTGCTATATCTGTTTAAATCAATGAAGACAATTTTTGGACAGGACAATAAAACTGTTAAAACATCTAACATCTCCATATCAGGACAATAAACTGCCATATGTATTGAATACATCAAAAAGACTGATATCCATATAGCATGAATATGCTCCAAACTATAACTCATCAGTGACATAAAATATCCAATATCAGTACCATATACACAACTAGCACCCATATCAACAACATTGCAATGTGACAAAATACAGTGGCCTTACATCCAAAAAGACACAACATCGTGACAAAAATAAACAATGTGGGTACTTCCAAAAGAGACACAACATTGCCCCAAAAAAGAACCATAAACTAGTCCTAATTATGCTTCTCAGTATTCGGCCTCTTCATCTTCTCTTCAATCCTCTTGATGGCTTGCTCAACTGTAGGGACCACCACCCTAGAGGAGCTTGCACTTGACTTATTTTGGTTTGCAATTAAACCAGTCCCAAATTGAGCCCATAGTGTTTGTGGAGTGCCCCAACTCACTCTTACTGGTTCCCGAGTTGGTTCATGAGTTACTTCGTCCTCGCCAAGAATGTCTTACACAATCATTGGATCCTCCTTCCGAGTTCCATGACTTGATGAGCTACCAGATTTCCCACCAACTTGCCCCTCCAATCTTCCAGACCTTTGATGCACCCTAGTTCCAATCAAAGACAGCGGTTGTGATGCACTCGGTGGTCTAGTCTTCGTCCGCTTTGTGACAGCAAATGTAGGCTGAGATGCAACCTCAGTGACTGGAGTTTCAAGTGCTGCGGGTTGTGGTGTACTCTGCGGTACTACAGGTGGAGGTGGTATAGTTTTTTCTATTTTTCCTCCACTTCTTGTTCTTGCTTCGTTCTACAAACAGGATTCCAAAAGAAGCTGTTAATTTTCGAATAGTTTATAGAATATGAAAGAAAAGACAAAATTGGAGCCATAACCATTTTATCCAAAAGAGCCCAGTGAGAAGCACTTAAATCTCCTCACCCTTGATCCCATGCTTCACAAATGATAATACTGACGACCAACACAGAATAGTGGAATGCAAAATTAATCAGCACCATGCAAACATTAAGTACATATGGGCTTACTGTCACTAAAATTTCAACTAGAACCATCTCATTCTCTTGTATTTGGGACCCAGCTGCTTGTGAAGAAGTTGCCCTGGACTTTTTACATTTATTCTTACGTGATTGACCGGGCTGAGTGGTGGGGGGAGCCTGCTGCGCATAGGATGATGTGGGCAGAGTGGTGGGGGGAGCCTGTTGCGCAGAGGCTGATGTGGGCATTGACTCATCATCAAGTGAAAAAAGCTTTTCAAAGGACAAAACAAATATGTTAGCAATGTCAAGTAAAAAATGATCACATATATATTCGATGGGGGGCTTTTCAAAGGGCATTGACTCATACATACACAATCCAAGCCGAACTCTGAGGCAAGGGAAATGTCCTCATGGCCTGCAAATGGGGCAGCTGCCGCAATCATGCCTTGACGTCTCAAGGCTACTGTTTTCCTTCTAGGACAAGTCCTTTTATTTGGCTAGCATGCTTGCATTCTGTATATCTCATTGCAACTCCACCCTACTTCATAAGCTGATCGTTACTTCGAGGCTCGTCCTGGCCTCTCGTTCGAACCTTCTTAGGCCTTCCAGGTTGTGTTTGAACGGTAGGAGGACTAATGGGATTGTAGCTGGTCTTAACCCATTGATCTTCGCTAGGCATTAGATAGATTATATGATCATAACTCGGCATGTACATGTCCTTGCTGAACCGAGGGTGGATGTAGTCCTCTGGCTTACCCCCATCGTAAAGTATGGCAAAGAATGCATGAGGACACGGAATCCCCGTCAAATCCCACTTTCGGCAGCCACATCTTCTAAGCTGTAGGTTGACCACAAACTGTTGGTGTATGTGCTCTACTTCGAACAACCCTTGACCAGCATAGGATGGAATGCAGTCGCAAGACTCCTCGCCTACTGCCTCAAGCTAACTTAAACTCGAAAGGGAGTTCTTTTCAAGAAGGGGAGAATGATACAGGAGCTTCAATTGCATCTCGGGGTAACAAAGCATCACTTGCATCTCGGGGTATGCACCTCGAGGTAAATTAAAATTGAATTCTTGAACTATTTACAAAGATTTAGGAGACGTACGATATATCGTTGGAAATTTATACGTCTCTAGTTTCAAACGTACTTGACGTCGTGCCATTTGAAGATTCTTGGAGAAAGCTATGACATTTTTATTACAAGTCTTCGAGACTGGCAACAGATAGCGAATTTCAAAGTGTATTTAATTTATTTTGCATTGGAATTGTCCAGACTTTATTATTCCATTTTTTCTAGGTTGAACATAATATAATGAAATATATATATGAATGAATATCCAAAATAACGAGGTAGAAATTTTGATAAAAAAATATAATTCTTGCAAGTGTATCTTGCTTTGGAGTTGAGTGACACATCCTCCTACCAATCAAGCGAGTGGCTTGGTTGTCGAGTGGCATTCACGATTAGTAGCGTTGAATGGCTTCCACTACCCCTGGTTGAGTGCCATCCCAGGACTATCTTCTTCCCTTGGTTCAATCCTTTTCAGATTTTGCCAAGCCTTGTGGACCCTGGTCTGCATCACTTAGTCATCTTTCCTTTCAAGCAAGGCTCGCATATTGGGTAAGGCTCACTTTCAAATGGTCTAATAGCCCATCCGTCACTAATTTGTTGATTCTATCCATATTAAAATGACCAAGTCTTAGATGCCACATATAAGTAGCACTACCAGGTTGTATCATATGCGATGAAATTAAATCTTCACCGAAAACTCTGTATTTGGCAACGACTTATAATTTGCAACGAAATAGAATGAGTCGTCACTAAAAATAGTTTTATGGAACGTTTTAGGTTCGAACAGGGATTCTCGCCCTTTCCCGCTCACTAAACGTCATTCAAACGGAGGTTTGTTGTTCTAACAGAGGTTTTTGTGACGAATTTGATGTTTCATTGCTAAAGAAGTTTTTTCTTTCCACTTCATGGATGAAATGTTGATTTTGTCAGTGAAGTTAGGTTTTTAGTGCCAAAGTTGATTTCGCCGCCAAAATCCGAAATTTTCGTAGTGTTATAGTTCAGTAAAAGATAAATACACTTTGCACCCTCCAATTATAGGGGTCTTGACACTTGCGCTCCAATCTACTATTTTTGTTAGATTACTCTCACCAACTTTTGATTTCAAATATTTTGCACCCCTATTAAAATTTTTGGTTAATTTGGACATAAAATAATTTTTTTGTATGCAAAATTACAATTTTGTACCCATAATATTTTTTAGCACTGACAATTTTCTGAGGGTAAATTCTTACTTTTTAGATAAAAGATAATTTTCGTCCAAATTGACTGGAAATTTAAACAGAGGGTGCAAAGTATTTGAATTCAGTAGTTGGTGGACGTAACGTGACAAAAATAATAGATTTTGGTACAAAGTATCAAGACTCTCATAGTTGGAGGGGGCAAAGTTATGTATTTAACCTTTCAGTAATGTATTCTAGTTTTCGGTGTCAGGTTGCTACATCAAATTTATTTCCAAAAAGTTCTTTCTAATGTTGGATGTAAGTTGTATTTTTCAGATTAATAAAGTTGATTCTTAACATATATTTGATAATCAATTGGACATGATATGGTCAATATAATTGAGTTTGGTGTTTTAATCAAAATTTCATGTATGCATACCTTTTTTTATTTGTATGATGGGATTCTACATAACTTCTTAATATGAGTGCTTCTTTAGATTAAGAAATAGAAAACAATACGTCAAGATTGAAATCAAAGGTATTTTTTACCATTCTTCTGAATGAGCGATGATGAGCCACAACATGATCAGTAATAAAAAAAGAAAAACCAAATTTTTTTCATCACTCGCTTGACAACATCATCATTCGCCTTAAGTCTCACTCGAAAATAACCCAATCGGATCAACATCCTTACCGAGACCCATAGGGCTTTAACCGTCAAAGGTGGCAATTCCAAGCAATGAGCCTCATGCTGAGAGGGGCAATGGATTGGCCCACCTCCTCAGTCGAAAGAGTGGTAAGAGGCAACAAAGTATACCTTGCTGTCCAACGTATCATCAACCACCCCCATATTTTTCTGGGGCGAACGGGAACCAGTCCCTTTTCTGCCAACTTCACCACTTTTGTCCTCTTTGTCATGTGTAAACAACGCCGAAAGAGGAACCTCCGAAGTGAGATTCCCATCAATATTCGGAAGCTTCTTATGCTTCTTGAGGGAGGAGCTCAAAAATGGCTCCAGACAAGAGGACCTTTTTTTTTGGGTCACCTTCCTCACTCCATCCTCTGTGATTTCTCCTCTTTTGTCCACTGTTTCCCCTCCTACTGGGCTCAAAGGGATTTTAGAAGTATACTTTTTCTTGGTTCTCATAATTCTGGGTTGAGCTGCAGTGATAACCTTCTCACCACCCTTCTGCGGCTCAACATAGGATGATGGGCCCATTTTTCCTTCGGCTACATCAGCCGGCTTAGGCCCAGGTGTTCAACGGACCTTCGACCGACTTTTTTGTCGCTAAAAGCTTCTAGCAACCAAATTTTGGGTTTTGGCGACAAAAGCATATAAACATAAGATAGATTAGTGAAAATTTCCATCCTTTAGTATAGCAATGTTTCCCCATCACTACTCATGTCCCAATTGCCGCCAGCATTGATAATTGGGTTAGCCACGTCCCATTCCCACGGTGACCGAACGGCCTTTCTGTGTTGTCTGGACGGGATTGAAAAAATTGTGACAATTCTAATGGTCACTCAGTTACGACGATTTGCAATTTGTGACCCAGCATAGAGTCCAGACGGTGTTTATTTTTTTGCGATGATTTTTACCGTCACTCATTGGCGACGGGTGCATGTCATCACTCCTGAAATACGTCCGAACATTGTTTTGAGTGGTCCGGACTGGGTTGTGGTTCCTGAATGTTTTTTTGTGACGAAATTAATATTTTGACAGGGAAATACCACTTTAGGTGACAAAATTTGGTTTGACACCCAGATTTTTGTCACCTAAAATTATATTTCTTGTAGTGAGAGGCTTTCAATAGGGGAATAAGTAAGCACTCCACCTTTTTAATTTCCTGAAGCAAATACTCAAAACTATACCAGGGGTACTTCGAGTGTCTATATCATCATTGGTTTGAACTTTGATGTCGGTTGTGGAAACGGAACCATGCTGAATTTGATCATATATAGAGAGAGAGAGAATGTTGAATGAAATATGTTCTTAGATGTCCCTTAAATGTATGCCATATTATCGAAGGTAGGGTTTCTTCTGTCAGTGGGACCTCAATTAAAGTTAACCATTTTGGATGAATGCTACGCAGAGTAACAAAACTGCTTATACGCGTGTAACGTTTCTATCTAGACTGAGTACTTCACAATTCGGACGATTGACGAGGCCGAATGCTTTGAAAATATGGAGGAATTTCCACCAAGTTATGTTGCCGGCCGGCTACGTCTTGTAGACGTACTCTATGATACGTCATATGAATTAGGCAGGGAGGGAGCTTTTTTCTTCTTCTTTACCCAACTCGTAAAAGAAAAAGGGGGGACTAATGAATTAGAATGACGAAAATTTTGACGTTACTTTTCGTCATTCTTACTCTATTGTGACAGTCCTCGCCAGAAATTCACACCCTCTCCCTCTGTATGACGTACATGGAGAATGTTAACACTCAAAATCGACCCCTTCCTCGGAGAAACTAGGGCTAGCTGCCAATATCACTTCCCAGAATGGATTGACGAAGGTGGAGTTTGAGACGGATTGCCAGGTCCTCTGCAATGCTGTCCACGAGGAGTACCTGCCGTAACACATGGCGATTTTGACTTTGATGATGGGGGAAAAGATTGAGTTATAAGTTATCTACGTAAAGATGTTATAAGTAGGAGTCAGAATTTTAAAAAATAAATATAATAGCCAAAATTGACTGAGCCAAATTTAATTGAACCCTCTTTATCTCATCTCATTAAATGTTTAAGTAGTCAAATTCTAGCCCTTACATTTATTTTTTCAAATCTTGACAGATGCTTATAATAACTAAACTACAACAAACAATCTTATGATCGAATATTTTTCCCTATATGTTCAGCCCATCAAAGCATTCCTTAGGTTGCATCCATAGATTGTTTAGATGGACGCCACATGCATCTAAAACTCAAGATCGTTTTGACAACTAAATTTTGAAAGAAAAAAAAATGCAGAATCGAAATCTTCCTTTTGTCTCGGCGAAACACCGGTTCCGCATTTGCTCCCGTCATTACCCAAAACCTAGTATCGGTATTGGCTTGGGTTTTAGGCAAAGTGCGCCTATCAAAGCGGGATACCATAACTGAAATTCCGATTCCAACGGCAATTTTGATCACCCCTAACCTATGTCCTCACCTCGAGCACCTATTAATATTTATTCGAGATAATATAGCACAAGGACAGTTATCTACCCATCGTTTTGGTAAAATAGTATACTTTTTGATGAGTGCATCAAGTGTAATTTAATTTCTGTTTGATCAAAACTCCAAACAAGTGAGAAATTCTTCACATTTTTTTAGATTGATGTTCAGTACTTTTAGTTGCACTCGTTTGGTCGAGGGCTCATTAACCTATATTTGGGTTTTTGATCGGGCCGAAAATTTAAGAATTTTGCTAATATCGCTTAATCAATAGTAAATCCTAGTTTGATTTATGGAGTCAGTTATTTTGTGACTGATTTAGCTTGCCAATATGAGGAATCGAAAATCTAATGCTTTAGGTTTGTGAATTGGGGCGTTTTGAATTTGATGTTTCTGTGTTTGTACGTTTGTATCCGTGATATATTTTTGACATTGTGCAATTTATGATTTGAAATTTTGAATGTCAGCGTATAGTATAATTTGAGTTTGCTAATTTTGGGATTTGGTTGTGTATTGTATAATTTGTATTTATGATTTGCCATTCATAAAACTGTATGTATTTTTATTAGGTAATGTAATTTAAGATTATCTGGTACTATAATTTTATTTTGTGGAGCATGGATGATGGATTAGTACTCATCTCTAAAAAGTAGACAAAAAAGAAAACCCCCAACGAATGGGACACAAACTAGCTTACAAAAAAAAAAGGAATCCAAAGTAATGATTAATGTAATGACTATAATTAAGAAAATGGCTAAAACAAAGGTAAAAATGTCCACCGCTCCATCAGCCGTCGTTGAGAACACGAAATCGCCAACGAATCTAAGTCTTAACTGACGTTGCAATTCATTCAATGACGGCTCGTAGGCAAATTTGTGTGTTTCTCTCGACCAGTTTTGCTTCTCGTCGTCGATTTTGTCTCCATTTACAACAACGGACCGTTTCAATCAATTTCCCCCAATCATTCCCAAATTGCATAGTCCACCTCTTAAACATCTACGATGATGCCCTAGCCTAATCGACCACCACTGAAGCTGTGTTCCCACCTTTAATCGAGTTTTGGTTCAGTTTCGGTTTAATTGATCCTTTCAGGTAAGCATGCATTTCACATTTCATTTTCTGTGCCTTGGTGTTTTTCAGTTACTGTATGCTGAAGAATGAATTGCATTTCTTTATGCTTATTAGCTATTACTTATCTATTGACATCCCTGAACGGTTTCCTCCCCCTCCCCTCAGGCCTGCCTGCCTTATATTGATATCCTTCATTTTTTCTTTCTATTCTTACCTCTTTTTATTTTCTACTTATTTTGGAAAGGGGGGATTTTGTTTCTTCTTGGTTTATTGTCTGCATGTTCGTGCAGTCTGCAAGCCTTTGAAGGCTCTTGGGATACATACTGTGAGCATACATCCTGGTTCATCATTGGATCACCTGGTTCAAGGGTAAGTAAAAAGCCTGCACTTTTGCTTAGAAAAAAAAAGCCTGCACTTTTGTGTTTATAACACAGTGGTGATGTATGTGATTAAAAGGCAGTACAAGGGTGACAAACAAACAATTGGCTTACTTTGTTTTGGGAAAAAATAAGAGTGGATTTAATTTACAGGTCGCTTTAAAACCTTACTTTCAACTCATTTTCAAGTGCTTTCCAAACACAGCAAGTGAAAATATATAAAAGAAAAAAAATTACTTTTGCAACCAAACAAACGGACCCTAAGCCGTTTTGTCATTAAAAAAAACTCTATAGTAAACTACAAGTTAATGTTTTGAAAAATGTGTTTAAATAACACATACAACAAATATATTTTCCATAATATATGATTTTCCTTCCACCATAATTTCTTTAACATCTTACCCCTCTTATTAAAAATAGGCTTATGTATTTATTTGGTCTTTAGGTTTTGACTCATTTTAATAAATAGTCCTTGAGTTTTTAAATTAATCATAAAGGTCTTTGAGTTTCTAATTTTTATCAAACAAATCATTTCATTAAACTTCAATTTATAAAGTTAACAATTAACACTTCAGTTCCAATCATAAATTGAAACTTGTTACCCAAAACTAAAATCATGTGACTTATAATTTTTTTTATTAGATTTTTCCCTAATTTTTTGGTTTTTAAAAATAAAACAAACTAAATTATTAAATTATTTTAAAAACATAACAAGAGAAAAAAAAAAACTTTAAATTCTAAGTCTCATGATTTTAATTTTGGGTGACACATGACAACTTATAATTGGAACCGACGTGTGAATCGTTAATTTCGAGAATGAAATTTTTTGAGAAATACTTATTTGACAAAAATTACAAACTCAATGACTTCTACGATCAATTTAAAAACCAAAGGAAGATTTGTTAAAAAATGTCAAAACCTAGGGACGAAATGGATACTTAACCCTTAAAATAAGTACTACTTATCTCTAATTTGATACACATATATATTTGACAATATATTTTATATCTAGTATAATCTGTATATATAATTTATTTTATGCAAAAATCTAACATAATATACTTTTATTAAAAAGGATAATAAGATATTTAATTATTAAGATCTAGTTCGACTCTAATGATTAAATCATGACTACTCCACCATTGCACACTAAACATATTCATGATTGTCACTTCAACCAGACTACTTCAAATCATCACTTTTCACTCTAAATAAATATAAAAAAAATTCATTTAAATCATCTCTCATTACTTTTTCATCAACTTTAACACCTCAAAACCACGCTACTAATACATTTCTAGTTGCTACTGGTGGTCTATCTCCTCCTAAATTTCAGATTGTTCAATAAATCAAATCCACCTGCATGCCTTCGTAAAATTTATTTCTAAACTCGAGATGAATTCTTTGGCACTAAATTGAGTCTGATCAGGTGAGATGAATTTTTTTTTTAATAATTTTCATTTTAATTGGCAGAACATTATCAAAATATTTATTAATTATTCCTAATTCTATGAGACATCAATTCGTTTATCGTTTCCGTTCATAACTGAATACTATTTGTTTCGAGTTTACATTCGTAACATGTTTCCGTTCACACACATACATATATATATATATACCAAATTAAGCCCAGGTGTTATCGTCGTTAAAATTATCACCAGATTGTGAGTTATCACTATCAGTTGAATATAATGAGCAGTCACTATCATATTCTTCAAATATACATTCATCCAATGCATTGATATTGTCTTCAAGATATTGAGAACATAAATATGCACCGTAAATGGTATTTAAGAAGAGAAAGGCAAGCAGCGTATTCATAGTATCATTAAGCAATAAAGTAATGGCAATTAATACAGAAAGATCTTGACTCATATTGAAAATCAAAAGTTTTACCGGTTACAAGATTCAAACTTAAAAGCAAACTTACAATATTGAAGACTTGAAAACAGGAATTTGAAACTCGACAGGAAGAGTTGATATGTAAGAAACTGGAAAGATAATAAAGGGAAAGGAATTATAGATGGTATGTAGAAGATTGAAGGCATAGAAGTTTTAAGGAAAAGGAAGGTTGAAGGTAGGAGAAGGCCTGAGAGATTTTGGAGAAAGGAAGACTTGAGAGATTTCGATGCGTGAAATGAGAGACGAAATGAACGTTTATATAGAAAAGAGAGAAGAGAAAAGGACGAGAAAAGTCCTCCGATATTTTTGAATAGGAAGGGTATTTTTGGAAAGTAAAACAGTACCTGTCGGCAGAGTACTATAGATGAATAGTGATTTTTGTTGGGAACAGTAGATGAACAGGTAAAGAAATAGTATTTTGAACAGTGCTTTGTCGGCGACTGTCGGCAGAACATTAATCTTCATCTTGAAAAGACTATCTTGACCTTGATATTCAGATATTTATCCTTGATATCTTGAAAAATTACATCTCTGACATTATTGATATTGACGTCATGCTTGCATCATCAAAGGAACTGTTGATTTATAGCATTTATTTCTTCATCGGATAAATGAACTTCGTATCCATCAAAAGGGTCTTGAGCATCTTGATATTGTGGTATTGGACTGAGAGCAGAACTGGATGCCGAGGTGGCATTATTTTCATCTTCTTGTGACAGCTGGGATAGAACTTCGAGCAATTGATTTTTATAATCATCTTTATTTTGGGCAGCAGCAAGTTTAGCCTGTAATTGACTTCTCTGAGCAAGGAATTGAGGATGGTTTGATATTTGGGTTTTGGCTTTGGCAATGAAATTAATGATATTATCGGTGGTGTAAACGTTCCACCATTTAATGAAAAATTTCTGGGCCAATATTTTGACATGGTCTTCTTGGGAAAAAACAAACTTCCAACAAAAAATCCAAGGGACAAGGTTAAACTGTATATAGAAACGGAGAAGGACAGGTATATTTTTGAACGGAGGGTTTTTCATGGCTGGATATTTGTTTAGGGAAGGTGTATCATGAGGGTTGATAGCCCATTGATCATATGCTTTCTTGAGACTTTCAGGAAAAAGTTTTTCATCTGGACCGAATCGGTCCCACCACTGGAGAAACCAATGGGGTATTGGTTCAGTACCATGCGTCAATGTAATCATAATATGAAATTGTTTTGATATTGTTAAAAGATTTAGAAAGAGAACGTAGAGTCCAAGGTGGACCCCACTCTTTTTGTGATATTATCCTGCGTATTGTGAATTTAGAAAAACCAACTCTTGAAGAGTCAAATTTGCAGGGAGTGGTTTCAAATTCAACAGACTTTGTATCCTTTAAAACATGTTGATAAAAAGCTTGAGTAAATAAAGGATGATTTGGAACATAGTTCCATTCTGGAGGTAATATTTGTGCAGCCACTTTGTATGGATCACACTCATTGTCATATGGGCTTTCCACGAAACACACTAATCTGATATATGATTTATGCATTAAAGGGTTAACATCAGGTAAAGGAGGTGATATTGGAGTAGCAGGGGTAGATGATATTGAAGAAGAAACCTTTTGACTAAAGGTGGCAGTCATTGGAGGAGGCTCAGAAGCTAAAGGACTTGATATTGGAGGAATATGAGGTATTTGGCCTAAAATAGTAAATTGATTTTGAATTGGAACGGCTCCAGGCCGTGGACCAGGAGGACGAGGACCAGGTAGACGAGTATTACCACGATAAACAAAAGGAGGCAAAGGAGGAAAAGTAGAGGATTGCTCAGAGGAAGATTTTTTACTCATTTTTTATTTTACCCTGTAAAAATTCACGAGTTAGAAAATCAGGAACAGATTACAACAAATTGGTACGCATTTAACCAACATTGAACAATTAATTAAGCCTGGTAACCCCTCAAAAATCGACTCTGCAAAACAACCAATGTTTATTCCTTATGCTTTACCAAAAATGTCTCCCATGAAACCTGTTGATTCAAACACCGAAAAATTAGATAAAATAAATGAAATGCTTGCAAAATTATCTTTGATTGATAATAATAAAAAACCCTCATCATCTAAATTACAAGTGTTAAATCAATCAAATGCTTCTTCAATATCAGACGACTCTTCCGATGATGATCAAGAATCTGTTGAAAAACAAGATATTAATGATCTAGAAAAACAATTTCAAGAAGATTTAAATATCAATAAAATACAGCATACTAAGAAATTATTATCCAAGACCTACTCCTCCAGATTTACAATATGAAGAAAGGCATTTAACAAATACTTCTGTTTTTTCTGCTGATAATTTATATGAATGGAATATTGATGGAATTGCTGAATATGAAATTCTTAATATCATGAATGAAATGGCCTTGTATGCTAATGTACTTCGTAATAGTCACAAAACCGAACAAGAAGCTGCTAATTGTTTAATTTCTGGATTTACTGGTCAACTAAAAAATTGGTGGGATAAATATCTTACAGAAGAAGCACGAACTGTCGTAACAAATACTGTTAAAAAAGATGAGAATAATAATATTATTTATGAAAATAACCAAACTATTCCCGATGCTGTAAATACTTTGCTTTATACTATTACAAGAAATTTTGTTGGTTCTCCTGATGTTTATCGTGAAAGGGCTTCTGATTTTCTTTTAAATTTAAAATGTCCAACTATGGCTGATTTTCGCAGGTATAAAGATGTATTTTTGTCTAAAGTTTTATTACGGACTGATTGCAATCAAGCCTATTGGAAAGAAAAACTTATTGCTGGCTTACCATATTATTTTGCTCGAAAAGTTCGTATTAATTTAGCCAATGAAGAAGGTGTTATTTTGTATGATTCTTATACTTATGGTGAAATAATTAGTATTATCAATCGTACTGGTTTACTTATTTGAAATGATATCAAGTTAAAGAAAACAATAGAATTATAAAGAAAACATACTCATAAAGAATTAGGTCATTTCTGTGAACAATATGGTTACTCCATTCCGATTGCTCCTTCTAAAAGAAGAAAACATAATAAATATTATAAATCTAAAAAATCAAAATATAACAAGTATAATAAATGGTTTAACAAATCTAAATATTCTTCTAAACCTAAACCATCTTCTAAACCATTTAAGAAATTTAAAAAACAAAAAGATAGAAAAAATGTTGTTTGTTGGAAATGTGGAAAAACTGGACAGTTCGCTAATAAATGTTATGTCAGAAAGAAAATAGAACAGTTAGAAATTCCCGAGGAAATAAAAAATAAACTGTTTAAAATATTTTTAAATGATCAATCACCTACTCCACTTTCTTCTTCTTCTTCCTCTTCTTCTTTAAATGATGATTATTCTTCCGAAAATGATGAAGTCCAATTATGTAATTGTTTAGATGATAATTGTACTTGTAAAAAAGTTTTTGTTTTAACAAAGTCTGATCAACTTTTAATAGAAGCTATCACTCAAATACAAGATAAAGAAATACAGCATGAGTTTCTCGTAAAAATGAAAAATATGGAAATACAATCTTCTTCATCCTCTTTTTCGAATAAACAACCCACAGTTCATTATGATTATAGTAAAATATTAGCTAGATTTACTAATTCAAATAAACCTGCTACAATACAAGATTTACAAAAAGAAATACAAATTCTTAAGCAAGAAATAAAACAGTTACAAAACTCTCAGATAAGTTTAACAAATATTACCGATCATTTATTAACAGAAATTTGTTTTTTAAAAACTCAAAAAGATGATAATAACAAACTAACAATATCAGATATACCCTCATCTTCTGAACCTCCTGAAATAGATACGCAAATACAATCTACCGAAGCTTTCTTATAAATAATAGATAAAATTATTTTTCAAAAATGGTATTCTGAAGTTACTATTCGTATTAAAGATTTTTCTTTTACTGTTGCTGATTTAAATTGTATTCAAGAAGGATTAATTGATTCCAAATATTTCGAAAAATCAACTGAACGTTTATCTCAAGCTGATGGAAAGAAAATGACAATAAATTATAAAATTCCAAATGTTCATATTTGCAATAATGGTTTTTGCTTTCAAACTACTTTTGTTAAGGTTAAAAATTTAACTTCTAAAGTTATTTTAGGTAATCCTTTTTTATCTTTATTATATCCTTTTATGGTTACTGAACAAGGGATAACTTCTCGTGTGCTTGGTCATGAAGTTACTTTTAATTTCTATTATCCTCCTTTTTCTAGAGATATTCAAGTTTTGAAAAACATTTCGATATCAAAAGAAATTAATATTTTAAATAAAACAAAAGTTTTTCGTAAACAACATTTACAATTTTTACAGAAAGAAATTATGTATAAACAAATCGACGAACAGATTCATAATGAACAGTTACAACAAGCCATTAAAAAATATCAACAAATATTAGAAGATACTATTTGCTCGTATGTTCCTAATGCTTTTTGGAATAGAAAACAACATATCATTACTCTTCCTTATGAATCTGATTTTTCTGAGAAAAATATCCCTACCAAAGCTCGACCCATACAGATGAATCATGAATATTTAGAAATTTGTAAAAAAGAAATACAATCTTTAATTGATAAAAATTAATTCGCCCTTCTAAGTCTCCTTGGAGTTGTGTTGCTTTTTATATAATGAATGCTGCTGAAAAGGAATGTGGTGTCCCTCGACTTGTTATTAACTACAAACCTTTAAATAAAGTTTTAAGATGGATAAGATATCCAATCCCTAATAAAAAAGATTTGCTTAACAGATTGCATGATGCTTGTGTTTTTTCTAAATTTGATATGAAGTCTGGATATTACCAAATACAAATTGCTGAACAAGATCGATATAAAACTGCTTTTACAGTTCCTTTCAGTCATTTTGAATGGAATGTTATGCCTTTTAGTTTGAAAAATGCCCCTTCTGAATTTCAAAACATTATGAATGATATATTTAATCCCTATTCTTCTTTTGCTTTAGTTTATATTGATGATGTTTTAATTTTTTCTAAATCAATAAAACAACATTGGTATCATTTGAATAAATTTCAAAAGATCATTGAACAAAATGGTTTAGTTGTATCTGCTCCTAAAATAAAATTATTTCAGTCAAAAATAAGATTTTTAGGTCATACCATTTATCGAGGTACTATTACACCAATATCAAGTGCTATTGAATTTGCCGATAAATTTCCTGATAAAATAACTGATAAACAACAATTACAAAGATTTCTATATATATATATCTTGGAATTGCAGATACCACCATACCCATATACGGCAAAACATTCGGTCATATGCGGTTCAGAAATACTATCGGCAAAAGGAATCCCATACCATACTCTTCCTGTCCGGGTGGTGCCTCTCAAGGATTGGCCGTCCGTACCTTCTTCCCCCTTCGTCTTTCTTTGACCTCTTTTGTCCCTTTCTCGCACGTGTAACTCCTTTGTTTATCATACAAGAAAAAAACAATTAAACTAGCCTGTGGTCTGTGGCCTGTCACTCTCCAGCCAAACCCCAACTCATACGACATATTCGAATGACAGACAGAGAGACATGCATACATAGAATTTCTATATGATCTATAATTATTTACCTCTAAAGATTGTTGTTTCCCTTCTATCCGCAGCGCCATACCGTCAGACAAGTAAAAGTATTTAAAATCATCACCCCCGTTTCTATCCCCAACCATATATTTACCAAACTCAATGATTAAAGTTGTCAACGGATAAACAAATGATTAAAGCTCTAACCGCATAACTAAGAAACCATTTAACTGTCGGGTTGAAAAAAGCATGCTATATGGAATAATTAAGAAAGAGAGATGATTAGCCAAATTGTTTAAGGAGGGTGTGGTGTAGGGTGGTCCGACAATGATGGGTGGTGACTGGTGAGTGGTGACGATGTCGTCTTGAAATTAAGATAGCTGGCTGGTGGCATGCACAGATGGAGATCTGACTCACCAACCGCTTAATATTAGCGGTGTCCCTACAAGGCCCGGCAGACAAAATATCGGTTGTAGATTTCTGTTTTATCTTCTTTTTCGAGTTGAAAATTTCAGGAGCATGCACTTGGGCGTCGGTGCTGCGCCAGGAAAGTGCGGCGAAACTCGAAATTGAGCGTTCGTGCGGGATTCATGCAGTCTTCCTGATCTGCACGAAGCGTGCGGAGACTTTGATTCTAGTACTAGAGAATGTATTTGGGCCCGGTTACTTGGAGATATAAGGCAAACTTGTAGACCATGATGGACCGACAAATCAATATACGGGCAGATCGAAGAATCTTAGATAACGGCGGTTATTTATATTTGAATTATCTTTCCTTTTTTTTTGCTTTAAATCAAGTTGGTCGTAGATTACAAAGGATTACAAGTGATTATTTGTGTTTAAAAACTCCATTTTGAAGCAAAGGAAAGAGGAGATAGGATACAGGGGAAGGTATAAAGTGTATTTTAATTTGTAATATGAACTGCGAATATGTGTTAAATTTAGTCATTTTAATTTGGTATACAAATAGTAAAAATAATATAATTAGAAGGTAAAAAGTGTATTTTCTTCCATTTCAAATATAATTGTTTTTTTTTTAATTGTTAAGCAATTACCGATTGGAAGTGGATATAAAATCATTGGTCAACGGACAAAACCTCCGATGTTTGACTAGATTTAAGACAGAAAACGAAAAACACGGCAAAACCCAAGGGAAAAGAGTGGCTTAACGACAGAGAGTTGGCCGCACAGATCAATTCTCGGCCGGGGATTCAATTCTCTTTCCAACAATTTTCTGTCTTCAACAATTCTTCTGTTCATTTGAGCCATTGACTTCTCCAAAACAAAGAAAGAAAGAAAGGACGCCGTGGGTTGAACTTTCTCGTCCTTCATACCTTGCTTGGGATAGGCTCGTCCTCTCCGTTTCCCCATAACTTTTTGGGATCTTATCGCTTTCAGCAAAAGGACGAATCTGCTATAGAAACGAAACCCATCTGTGCTGTGGGCAATATTTTACGTCGGTCCGTGTAATGAAGTCATGTCTAAGTGAATGGATCTAACGTGGAGCCTTATTTGCCACAACCAAGCAATTTGGAACATTTTCCTTTTGTACGGGTCCCGGACAATTGTAATGGACAGTGTCACTACCTAGATATCATTTATTTCGGGTTTTAATGTACCAGACTTCGAAGAGATATATCTGTTGGAATTGTTGGATCCGGCGCAGCGGAAGTCAGGATCTTTGAAATCAGAGCAGTCCAAGTGTTCTGCCTCCTTCAGATCCACGCACACAGTTTTGAGCTGAGAGAGAATCTAGAGGGATAAAGAGGAGAGAGAAACTCCCTTTTTGAAAAATGAAATTTCTATCTCTCTCAACTGAATTCTGAGCTATTTATAATGGCTGGCTCAGAACCCAACTGTGATATAGCGTGGGATCTTTAGGGATCTCAAATCTCGGCCGTAGGTACATCATGAAAAACTCTTTTTCATTAACTCCCTTATATTCTGTATTCCGAATTTATGGGCTTCTACAAATTGTGATCATGTCCATTAACATATCACAATTGACCCCCGAGATAATGAGACTGTTTTTATGAAATCCCTTTTGCTAACAATTATATGCTTATTTATCTTTCCACCATACTATATTCCACATGAGCTAATAGGACTGGAATAATATCACCGATTAAGTCTCTAGCTCATATAATTCTTAATTCTCAGTCTGTGCCTAGTTGGACTTCCAAAACTTTTCGAAAATCTTTTTCGCAAATATTTACTTAATATATTATATAAGTAAAACTAGTGAAAACACTTTTTCACAAAATCTCGCTGCGCAGCGTTTTTACAAGAGTCCAACAATATACAGACATAATGAATATACTGCCTCATCAAGAGACTGGTGGATTCCATATTGAGCAATTTATACAAATCCACTTACTATGCACAAGACCCAACTTTGTCTGGAATATTTGATCTGCGAAAGATCATCACCAAATGACTCAGTCAAAGCTCAAGCACACAACAAGCAAACCTGCACAACTCTCTCAGGTCTAAGGACAACATAAGCTAATTGTGCTGAATATCATTCTCTACATCAGTGATCATTTCCAGAAGGTATTCATATGTGATCCCGTTCAGTGCATGTACTCTTACATTACACCCACTCGTCTGCTTAAGGTCACTACCTCAATGACGGAGTCCATCATTCTATCTTATAGAGGCACAACGAGTGTAGACCTATTTGTACATAATCATGTATCTCGGTCTAGAACAAAGTGAGTCAACAAGGATCCGAAAAGTCATACTCCCCGCCTCCGATTCATTAATCATTGGCCTAACTTTTCTACAATGTTACTCAACAATATGACATCTTATGTCATTATAAATTTGACATCTCATGTCATTGCATGTACCCAAAAATTAATATACAAGTGATTAATCATTAACAATAATTATCTCATAATTATACAAAAATATTGGTTTTGAGGGCATACATCTAACAGTCTCCCACTTGCACTCAATACCAATCAGACATGTATATAACACCCATAGACTCTAAATGTTTCTCAAACACTTTCTGAGTCAATGGTTTAGTGAACGGGTCTGCGATGTTCTCAGCTGATGCTATTTTAGCCATCACTACATCACCCCGATTCACAATGTCTCGAATAAGATGAAATTTTCTTTCTATGTGTTTTGTCCTTTGATGAGCCCGAGGTTCCACTGCCTGTGCTATCGCACCATTGTTGTCACAATAAATGGTGATCGGGGACTCAATTGAAGGGACAACTTCAAGCTCTTGTATGAATTTACGTATCCACACAGCTTCCTTTGCAGATTCGCTGGCAGCAACATATTCCGCCTCAGTAGTGGAGTCAGCAGTGGTGTTCTGCTTTAAACTTCTCCAACTCACTGCTCCTTTACCCAATGTAAACACAAATCCAGATGTAGATCTTCTATCATCAATATCTGATTGAAAATCTGAATCTGTGTATCCCTGGACAATTAGCATATCCTCTCCACCACACACTAAACAATAGTGTTTGGTCCTTCTCAAGTATTTGAGAATATGCTTAACCGCTGTCCAGTGCTCAGGGCCTGGGTTTGACTGATATCTACTCACAACACTTACTGCATGACTGATATCTGGCCTTGTACAGAGCATAGCATACATGAGGCTTCCTACAGCCGAAGCATAAGGAAACTTCCTCATCTTATCTCTCTCTTCCTGTGTCTTAGGAGACATCGTCTTAGAGAGATGAATATTATGCCTAAAGGGCAAGAACCCTTTCTTGGCATCCTGCATGTTGTACCGCGCCAATATCTTGTCAATGTAGTGGGTTTGTGAAAGTCCTAAAACCTCTTTTCTCGGTTTCTAAACACTTTGATCCCAAGAATGTAGGACGCTTCCCCGAGGTCTTTTATTGAAAAATGGTTCGCTAACCACACTTTCACTGATGACATTACACCGATGTCATTTCCCATGAGTAGAATATCATCAACATATAAAATAAGGAACATTACTGAACTCCCACTAATCCTCTTGTAAACACAAGATTCATCCATGTTTTGTGAGAAACCAAACGATTTGATCATCTCATCGAAACGGATGTTCCAGCAACGTGATGCCTGTTTTAGTCCATAAATTGACTTGTTCAGTTTGCACACTTTAGATTCTTGTCCAGGAGAAAGGAAACCTTCAGGTTGTTCCATATAAATCTCCTCTTGGATGTACCCATTCAGAAATGCGGTTTTCACATCCATCTGCCAAATCTCATAATCATAATGAGCGGCGATTGACAACAGGATTCTAATGGACTTCATCATAGCTACTGGTGAAAAAGTTTCCTCATAATCAATACCATATTTTTGAGTATAACCTTTTGCAACCAGTCTAGCTTTAAAGGTCTCTACCTCTCCACTAGGTCCACGTTTTCTTTTGAATACCCATTTACAACCTATAGGCTTGATGCCTTCTGGTTGATCAACAAGGGTCCAGACCTCATTGGAGTACATGGAGTCCATTTCCGATTCCATCGCTATCTTCCAGTGTGCTGCATCATTGTCATTAACAGCCTCTTGGTAAGTATATAGATCATCATCCAACCCCTCCGATTGCATTTGACAAATCTCATTTATCAAAGTATATCTAACTGGAGGCTTATGAATTCTTTTACCACGTCTAGGCTCTTGAGTTCTGAACTCTTCAGACTCAACTGTGGGTTCAGTTATATCCCTTTCATCCTCAATCTTATCTGTCATAGTTTCTGGTTCAGCTGACTGTTCATCCAGAACAATTCTGTTTTTCCCATCACTTAGGCTGTACTCGTCTTCTAGGAATATCGCATTCCTACTTACAATTACCTTTTGATCCTTTTGGTTATAAAAGTAATAACCAGTTGATCTTTTGGGGTAACCCACAAACAAATATTTTTCAGTCATTGATCCTAGCTTCTCCACGTCAAACCTTTTAACCTGAGCTGGACATCCCCATACTCTAAAATGTTTCAGACTTGGCTTTTTGCCAGTCCATATCTCATATGGAGTATTAGGAACGGACTTAGTGGGTATCCTGTTTAGAATATAAACAGCTGTCTCTAATGCATAACCCCAAAAATAAACAGGTAATTGTGACATGCTCATCATTGACCGAACCATATCTAATAGTGTTCGGTTTCTTCTTTCTGCAACACCATTATGTTGTGGCGTAGCAGGGGGAGTCAATTGAGATATGATGCCTTTCTCTCTGAGATGAGATTGAAAATCTCCGAATAGATATTCACCTCCTCTATCAGACCGGAGTATCTTAATACCCCTTTCCAGTTGATTCTCAACTTCACTCTGAAATTCTTTGAACTTTTCAAAAGATTCAGATTTGTGTCTCATCAGGTATAGATAATCATACCTGGAATAATCATCAATGAAGGTGATGAAATATGAGAACCCTCCTCTGGCTATGTGGTTAAAAGGACCACATACATCAGTGTGAACTAACTCTAACAACTTTGTGGCTCTAGTTCCTTTTCCTCTAAAAGGATTCTTTGTCATCTTTCCTTGCAAGCAAGACTCGCAAGTTGGGTATGGCTCAACCTTCACAAGGTCTAATGGCTCATCCCTTATTAATCTGTTGATCCTATCAAGATTAGCATGACCAAGTCTTAGATGCCACAAGTAAGTGGGATTCACATCCCTCTTTCTCTTGAGAGTTTTCACACTGGTATCTGCATCATTCTCTATATTATTCACAGAGTCTACAACATTTTCTAAAACATAAAGACCATCTATCATAGTACCAGAAGCAATAAACTGATCGTGAAATTTAATAACGAGTTTAGTATTAAAGAGAAGGGAATATCCAGATATTCCAAGTTTTGAAACAGAAAATAAGTTTCTACGACATTCTGGTACGTATAGACAATCTTCCAAAAGTAAAATTTTATTCCGTTGTAGACTTAAGTGAAAAGTTCCTACGGCGGTCGCTGCAACACTTGCAGACGTCCCTATCTTTAGGATGACTTCCCCTTCCTCTAGTCTCCGGGTTTCTTTAAACCCTTGCAACATATTGCAAATATGAGACGTTGTGCCTGAATCGACACACCATGAATTTAATGGACAATCTACTAAATTCATTTCAATGACAAGAATACCTTCAGAAGGCTTCTTTTTCTTCAAAGAAGCAAGATACACACGGCAATTCCATTTCCAGTGACCTGGTTTGCCGCAGTGGAAACAATTTCCTTTAGCCTTTTTATCTGCTTCACTCTCGTCCTCTTCCTCGAGGACTTGAGCGGTTTTATCCTCAGTGAGTACTATCATAAGATTTCTCTTCCAATCAAGGAAGTTTGGCCCAGTTTGTTTGTTATCATCTATAACTCTAGATATTGGGTTAGGCATCATGAATCTGCAAATATAAGAAAGAAAATTCACAAGTGTATTAACAATCCATTAGCATAGGGTTTTAATAGCTAATGGTACCTCCCACTGAATCACAGCAACCAAATGAAAAAGCAGAATATAACATTTATATTCAGTGTTTTCAGTGGGTATCAAGAACTTTCAACTTAGGTGCACATAATCCTATTTTAGTAATCATGGCACAACTTATAAAAGCAAGTAGAATCTACTTATCATGATAACATCACATGTTGTATATCATGCATATACAAATTTCATGATTCTTGATATTTCTTTTGGCCACCAATATAAACACCATCTTCACTATTTTAGTGGACGCGTTTATCTGGTTAAGTGCAACCATCGTCTAAATGACATGTAATTTTGTGATGGGTCGGCGCTGCTATTTTAGTCAACACTTCCCACAACTCATACACTCACTTATCTTCTCAAGAAGTATTCAGGACAAATCATAAAATCAACAATTGGCCAGAGACTATTTTAGTTTAACCAATCATCAATCAAATAAAATTCCCAAATACCAACAATGGAAGGCCATGGGATTTATTTTCTTGTAAAACAATCCCATTTAACACTTATATTAAACTTTTGAAAAAATTAACTTTTTTTTTTAAAAAAAAAGTCAACCGGTCAAACCGGGTCAACCCGGTCAACGGTCAAATGGTCAAACCGGGTTGACCCGTTGCCCACCGGTCCGGGTCCAACCCGGTCGGTGGTGGGTATCGGTCCGGGTCATACCCGGACCGGATCCGGGTTGTCGTCCGGGTCCAACCCGGACCAATGCTGGGTTAAGGGCCCGTGGCCCAAGCCCAAAGACCCATGGGCTGGCCCAACAGGGCCCAGCCCGAGCGGTCAGCCCCTCTCCTTCCTTTTTTTTTTAATGGACCCAGCCCAACTATTGGGCTGGGCCATTGGGCCGTGAGCCGGGTAGGGCAACCATTGCCCTACCCGAGGCCCAAACGGGCGACCCGGGGCATCTCATGCCCTGGGCGCCGTTTGGCCCCAAAAGGCAGGGGCTTGCGCCCAACGGCGCAGCCAGCCGCTCCTGGCCGCGCCCCGCCACCCTCAGGCCGGTGAGATGCCAGCCAACCTTTGGCCAGGCACATCTCGGCCTGAGGTGGCCGTGGGAGGCCGAATGGCCTCAACCCATCCCAGCCGTGTATCCCTCTCGGGGTACTTCTCTGCAACGGCCACCGCTGGCCACCAGGCCAAGCGGTGCCGCTCCTATGGCCGCCTGGGATCACCAGCTGAGGTCCCCGGCCAGCTGACCCACCGCCGGCCACTGGTGGTGGCTGAAGCAGAGAGCAAAAATCCCTCTCTCCTTTGCGTTTTACTTCAGTCGGGTTCACGAGATTTTTCACAAAAAACACAACACAACAGCCCGAATCATGTTGTTTCACAACCACATCTCATGCAAGAATCAACACAATCAACAAGCAACTCAACAAATGCATCAGATCTCATCTAATCGCAAATATAAGAGATCTCAAATCTCCAAGAACGGGAAGAACAAGTTGAGAGAACTAACTTGGAACTGTGAGATTTCACAAACCTCGCTCTGATACAACTTGTTGGAATCGTTGGATCCGGCGCAGCGGAAGTCAGGATCTTTGAAATCAGAGCAGCCCAAGTGTTCTGCCTCCTTCAGATCCACGCACACAGTTTTGAGCTGAGAGAGAATCTAGAGAGATAAAGAGGAGAGAGAAACTCCCTTTTTGAAAAATGAAATTTCTATCTCTATCAACTGAATTCTGAGCTATTTATAATGACTGGCTCAGAATTCAACTGTGCTATAGCGTGGGATCTTTAGGGATCTCAAATCTCGGCCGTAGGTACATCATGAAAAACTCTTTTTCATTAACTCCTTTATATTCTGTATTCCGAATTTATGGGCTTCTACAAATTGTGATCATGTCCATTAACATATCACAATTGACCCCCGAGATAATGAGACTGTTTTTATGAAATCCCTTTTGCTAACAATTATATGCTTATTTATCTTTCCACCATACTATATTCCACATGAGCTAATAGGACTGGAATAATATCACCGATTAAGTCCCTAGCTCATATAATTCTTAATTCTCAGTCTGTGCCTAGTTGGACTTCCAAAACTTTTCGAAAATCTTTTTCGCAAATATTTACTTAATATATTATATAAGTAAAACTAGTGAAAACACTTTTTCACAAAATCTCGCTGCGCAGCATTTTTACAGGAGTCCAACAATATACAGACATAATGAATATACTGCCTCATCAAGAGACTGGTGGATTCCATATTGAGCAATTTATACAAATCCACTTACTATGCACAAGACCCAACTTTGTCTGGAATATTTGATCTGCGAAAGATCATCACCAAATGACTCAGTCAAAGCTCAAGCACACAACAAGCAAACCTGCACAACTCTCTCAGGTCTAAGGACAACATAAGCTAATTGTGCTGAATATCATTCTCTACATCAGTGATCATTTCCAGAAGGTATTCATATGTGATCCCGTTCAGTGCATGTACTCTTACATTACACCCACTCGTCTGCTTAAGGTCACTACCTCAATGACGGAGTCCATCATTCTATCTTATAGAGGCACAACGAGTGTAGACCTATTTGTACATAATCATGTATCTCGGTCTAGAACAAAGTGAGTCAACAAGGATCCGAAAAGTCATACTCCCCGCCTCCGATTCATTAATCATTGGCCTAACTTTTCTACAATGTTACTCAACAATATGACATCTTATGTCATTATAAATTTGACATCTCATGTCATTGCATGTACCCAAAAATTAATATACAAGTGATTAATCATTAACAATAATTATCTCATAATTATACAAAAATATTGGTTTTGAGGGCATACATCTAACAATATCCATATCATGGTCGATCGATTATACTACAAATTATAGAGAAGAAGACATGGTTAGGATTTTAATTATTTTTGGTCCATATGCATTATAATTATTTTTTTAAAAAAATATACATAGGTAGATCTTATTGTATTTAGGGCCTGTTCGTTTAACCAGTATTCTCAGACACAAAAAATTTTACAATCAAACATTATTTTTAACAATACATAAAAATAACTACAACACGCATACTAATAAAATAACATCACTTAAAAATTCTGAAAATATAAAAAAACACAACTCAACGGAACATCCTCTTAAACTAGTTGATCTAAAATTTTAAACATAATGACCTTCCAATCAGGTCTATATATTGTGTTTAGATTCTGATCCATTGGCTAAAAAAAAACAGATATTTATAATTAAATGTCAGCACAGACGTACAAAACATGAAATCCAAAAAAAAAATAAAAAAAGAGAGCACAAATAAGTGTCAGCCTCTACCCTACAAAAAAACCCACCACATCTTACGAGGCCCTACCCTGGATTTCCTCCAGAAAAGGTCAAGTAATTGAATGGTGCACGGCGTTGATGGTGAAACTAGTCTATGTTTCGCGTTTGTCAATTCAATCGCATGTTACATCACCGACGAGAGATTGGATCTTGATCGCTTTTAAAAAAAAAACGATTTTGTTTAAAAGCAGCGCATCAAATAATGCTACGGTAGTTTATCATGGAAGTATAGCCCAATTGGTAAAGCGGTTACCCTTGGATCAAATCTCTAGCTGTATTTTTTACTCACTCTCGCAGTAGTTATAGTTCAATCCATGGAACACAGAACAAGAGAAGACCTGCCAAAAATAAGTCTGAAGGTAAATAATCAGCGCACAAGATAATAACAACGGTCCTTGAAGGAGAACTGAGGCACTATCGTCCATCCTGCTCCCTTACAACTCTTTATATGCAGTAACTGGTTGTAGTTACACAGAATCATTAAGAAAACTAAAAATCTCTCTAAACAAATAATTCTCAAAAATCTCTCTAACCAAACTCCTCTAAAATACCTAAACAAAGCTAACAGGTTAAACATAACAATCACTAAGTCAGATCTGAGTAGGAGGCAATAACTTGACGGGAGAGGTTGGTGGCAGAGGCAGCGGGTGGAGTTCATTTAATATACTGTCGTTATCCTGCCGTACCTAAAGTTTCTGAGCGTGCCGACACAGCCATAAGTGATTGATCTTATTACAACTTGCCTAGATTGATGTAGTAAGGCATAGGCTAGCAGTTGACCGGGCCACGCTCCATCATCACAAAAGGAAGCATCTGCTTGAAGAGTGAAGAATAACAACTATATAATTGTAACATATTAGAAGGAAAAAAAAACTATATATATAACAATTAGCTTTTAGGATTAAATGAATCTCATACTCATGTAGTATTCGAGAATTGTAAATATACTCCTGAGATAAATAAAGTTATTTTTAATTTGTGAATACCACAGAGACATGTGAAGCAATTCGCGAATACCACAGATAATTCAATTTGCAATTTGCAAATAGACACGTCAACATCAATCAGATGATGACACGTCATCGCTCAGGGGCATATTTGCAATTTGCGAATACCACAAGGGAAGTGATGTATTTTAGCTTTTTGAATAGACACGTCAGCACCAATAATATGATGACACGTCATCATATTTAATTTTTTTAAAAAAATTATTATTTTAAAAAAAGACTTATCCTCATTTTCATTCAATATATCACGTGTGTTCGTTTCTGTCTTTTTTTATATATAATTTTAAAAAAAAAACATTTGTAGTTCAACTTAGTCACTGTATTCGTTTCTGTATGTTTTTTATTTTATATTTTAAATTTAATTTTAAAAAAAAACACAAAATGACTTAGCCTCATTTCCCTTCAACTTAGCCTATGTCTTCGTTTGTATCTTTTTTTTTTCCTTTTTCATAAATTTAAAAAAAAAACATGCTTAGTTAAAAAAAACACACACACATAATCGAATACAGTGGCTAAGTTGAACTACGCAAGTTTTTTTTTAAAATTATGTATAAAAAAAGACAGAAACGAACACATGGAATATGTTGAAGGAAAATCGGGCTAAGACTTTTTTTTTTAAATAATAATTTCTTTTTAAAATTAAATATGATGATGTGTCATCATATTATTGGTGCTGATATGTCTATTTTTTAAAAAATAATAATTTTAATTTTTTTAAAAAAGCGAAAATGCATCACATGCCCCTGTGGTATTCGCAAATTGCAAATATGCCCCTGAGCAATGACGTGTCATCATCTTATTGGTGCTGACGTGTCTATTTTTGCCACGTCAGCATTTACCGTTAGTGTTTCAAACGGCACATTAACGGAGGGACATATTGTGACCTTGATGTTTACCTCAGGGGTATTAAAATGACTTTGTTTACCTCAGGGGTATATTTGCAATTTGCGAATACCACATGAATATGGGATGCATTTAACCCTAATTTTTATTATTTCTTTCTAGAATTGTATTCATCTATTAACATCACATAAGAACTCCCAAATAAATCTCCGATTATTATATGCATTATAAATCTCTTATATCTCCTGGTTAGATATTATTACGTGATTGTGGGGAGGGGTAATTTTGCTATATCATTTTTTAGTTGAATCAATCCACCATTGTGTTTCTTTATACATATTTTAGGAGTATAATTCTTTTAAATTAATTTTATGCTTTGCATTTTCAAATATATTAACTTATTTGCCATGTCTCTTCCAAACTACTCAGATTATATTTTATAGGGAAACGCGGTTCATATTTTTTGAAAGCAATAAAATAATGAAACATTGTTCCTTTTTTTAAAAAAAATTAGTCAGTTTTTGGATGCCTAAAAATAGGGCTGTGCATTGGCGGTGGCGGTTATGCCTCCACCGCCACCGCCACCGTCTTAGGCGGTGACACGTGTTACCACCGCCACCGGTGGTAACACATAACCGGGCCCAGCGGTAGCGATACAACCGGTGGCGGTGGCGGTGAACCGCTACCACTGTGGGCCTCGGTTCGGGCCAATTGGGCCCCTATTTTGGGCCCTTATGGGCCTTTTTTGCCCCATTTTTGGGCGTTTTGGGCCCTTTTTAAGCCCTTTTGGGCCATTGCAGCCCCATTTTTGGGCGTTTTAGGCCATTTTAGCCCCTTTTTACGAGCATTTTTTATCATGGCCCGGAGGTTTACCACATTGAGCCTCTTTTTTCTAGCATTTTTGGTCATTGCCCGGAGGTTTACCACGTTGAGCCTCTTTTTTCGAGCATTTTTGGTCATTGCCCGGAAGGTTTTCTATATGACCAATTTTTTTAGAATGACCAAATCCAATATTTGATCATTCTCAATTAAAACACTAAAACGTAATTTTAATTCACTTATAAGTTACAAAACTACAACAAAATTAACAAATTGTCAAATAGAAATTAGAAAACTTACAAGTTAACGAAACTAACAAAATACAAAATACAAGACAACACTATATATACATGATACATCAAATAAACATTGTTCAAATGAAATAGCATAAAAAAGGATTAAAAGGTGGGACAAGTGCAACATGTGTCCTACTCCATCTCGATCTTCGTCGTCAAAGTCGATATCTCTACATAATTAAGAAATAAAAACATCAAATTATAATGATGACATTATATAATATTGAGTATCAAATTTCAAAATTTAACCAAAATAATAATTTTACCTGAATCGAGCCTGTAAGTCTCTTCATCTTCAGTTATGTTATCAGATACATCAAGTTGAGCCTCAACCACTTCCACAATAGGGTCACCTCTCAACCAATTCTGAACGCATATTAATCCTTCTGCAGTCTTTGGAGCCAACGAACTCCTGAAAGGATCCAAGATCCGTCCTCCAGTACTAAACACCGACTCAGAGGGCACAGTGGTGATGGGGATTGCCAATACATCACGGGCTATCTGAGAAATAACTGGAAACCACGTAGAGTTCACCTTCCACCAATTCAGAATATCAAATTCTGGACTCTTCTCGATAACTCCCTCGGATAAATATCTTTCAATCTCAGATTTGGACTCCAACGCCCGTTGTGATATTCTCCATTCAGTAAAGTAATCACCATCATCATCATCATCAACATCAACATCAACCATAGAGACAGTGCTATCGACAACAGGAGGAGGAGGAGGAGGAGGAGTGATAGTACTAGTAGATGAGGCACTACTATACTCAGAAAACATCCTCTCAAATAAACCTTTTATTTTGTTTGTCATCTCCCTTCCCCTTGCCTCCCCTAATTGGTTCTTGAACCAATACTCCAATGCCCCCAATTTGTATTGAGGATCAATCAATGCTGCAATGAATAAAAATCCATTAACCTTCTCCAAATCACCCCAATACTTATCATATTTTGACTGCATTTTCAATGCCATATCCACAAGATCCCTTTGCCCACTGGATCTATACCTTGTGATATGTCTAGTGATCTTAGTCAATTCTTCAAAAAATGCATTAGATGTGGCCAAGTTTAATCATGATATCCGCAAAGTCACCTCATAGAATAACTTCAAAAATTTTATGACTCCACGAATGGCCTCCCAATCCTCAAATGTAGGTGGACCCAAACTATGCCTCCCATACCCATCCTCTTGCAAATAAAGAACAAAATGTCCATCCAACATCATCATGTGATCAAATGCTTTCTGGTATTTCCCAGCCACATTCAACATAAAATACGTGGAGTTCCAATGGGTTGCAACATCAAGACTCAAGAATTGGCCATATACAATGTTTTTTTCTGCAACAGTTTTCTTGAAAGTTTCTAACCTTTGAGGTGAAAACTTTACATACTTGATCATATTGCGGACTTTAGTTATTGAATTATGCACATCTTTCAACCCGTCAGAGACAATCAAATTAAGAACATGTGCACAACACCTACAATGTAAATACCCATGTCCGCACACAACCTTCAAAGTCGAACAACCAATACTTTCAAACAATTGTCTTCTTTTGAATTGGTCAATTACCGCATCGTTGGAAGATGCATTATCAACCGTAATCGTTAGCACCCTATCAATATGTCATTCAAGCAAACAATCTTCTAATTCCTTCAAAATACTTGATGCTTTTATGGTCTTGAATCCTCTTAAATGACAAGATCCTCTTATGCAACGTCCAATTACAATCAATAAAGTGACCAGTCACACACATATAATTATAATTTTGGATTGATGTCTAAGTATCTGTGGTGAGGCACACTCTATAATTATTCACCCGAAACCCCTCCTTCAACTTCATCTTCTCCCTTAAATAAAATGCCATGCAATCTCTCATCAATGTATACCTCGAAGGCATCTTAAACCTAGGTTCTAAGTAATGCATCAATGCCCTAAACCCAACCTTCTGAACCGTGAGAAATGACAATTCATCTATAATTACCATTCTTGCTAGCTAATAGCCTTCTCATCAAACTTACGAGTGACCCCCATCACCCCAACATCACCACTACTTGCCCTCGATGCATCATGATTCAACAACATTTGACCAACATCCACATGACCCGCTAAAGTCCTCTTGTAATAAACACAAGACTCTAAATGTTGCTTCAACCCCAATGTCCCATTCTTCTTGTGATGGGCAGGAAAATCTTTCTTACAATAGTGACAGGTTGCTCTAACATTCATAGCATCATTTTCATCAACAACCTTAGTGTAGTGCTTCCAAACCAGAGACTCACGTGAGTTCTTCCTCTTTTTAAGTGGAGGAAGTGGTGGTAACCCACGTGGATCACTTCCAGTTGTGTTCATACTCTCCGTAGGAGTGGCTGGACAAGATTGAGAAGGTGTAGTAGCCACACTACTACCTATCACGTTAGAAGTGTGACTAGTTTCACTTCCCAATCGAGTCTCACTATTAGGGGTACGTGATTGTGTAAATTCCATCTGAAAATAAAGAAAACAAAAAGCAATTCAAGTTTAAAATAATTTAAGAAGCTACATTGATCAAATTTTGATTTTAAAAAAATAAAAATATTGGCCAATTCAGAAAGCTTTAGATGTGATCATATTAAATTACAACCACATCCACGTTAGAAGTTAGCAAAAATGGTCATTTCGATGTATGCTATAGGGTTTAAAAGGATTGAAAAAAAATAACCAAATAACCAATCAAACAATCCAATCAAATATATCCAAGTATCAAAACCAATTCGATCCCATCCTCCAACGGATTCACAAACCACAAGCATCCAAACCAATTTAAATCTCATCCTCCAACAGATTCACAAACCACAAGCATCCAATCCAATTTAAATCTCATCCTCCAACAGATTCACAAACGCTAAAGCAATTTAAGTAACTGAGTTTTATATAGGGTTAAGATAGAAAGACATACCTGGTACCACAATCAATTAAGTGGCAGGTTGTACCGTTGTGCTTCCAACAACCCATTGAATATTAACAAAAAATAGATTAACAAAAGAGAAGTCAATTACAAATATGAACTAAAGAAAAATTACAAATATGGACAAGCTTAGAACCGTTAATTAAGCATGATGATATTTAATCTTTACTTTTCAAAAGTTAAAAATTAAGAACAATTTGATAGACTAGAAAAGGAACTTTCTGACGTGCCAAACAGAATCCATAGAGCATGGAATGACTCTATAAAAGACTTCTTTCATGCACAAGCATGACCACGATGCTCTAAAAAATAAAATAAGAAAATTTTTCATTCTTTTTTTTTTGATGAATTTAACAGCCACACGCTCTAACCAACTGAGCTACTCCAGCTCAAATTATCTACAATTCTTTACCGGATCGAATTGGAAAGTGCTGATAGAAACAAACCAATCAACCAACTATCAAACTTTCTCTCAACTTGGTGGACTTTGGACAAATTCATGTAATCCACACATTCAAGAACAACAACAACAAAAAAGGCATCGAAGTGAAGGATATGAAACCGAGAACCTCAAGTATCCACACATTCAAGAATACATTCAAGAACAAGAAACCGGAGATAGAGAAAGAGAAAGATAATATTACACCAACCAAACACATCCTCGACCATTAAGAAAAAATTAAGGAAAGAGAAGGAAAGAGAGTTACCGTGGGTGGTAGACGGCTGACGGCGAGGAGGGCAAGGTGCACTGGGTCGGAGGGCTGAGGTTTCAGGAAGGAAACGCCGTCCGGGGAGAGGCCGAGGGGGAGTCGATGTTAGGCCTGTCGGGGGGGATTCGGGAAGGGGGGTCGGGGGGTAAGGGATTCGGCCGATTCGGGAAGGGGGGTGAAGGTCGGGGGGATTCGGGAACTTGACGGGAAGGGGTGTCGGGAGGGATAGGGAATAGGGATCGAAAAAAAACCCTAAGGGCCTTAAGTTATGTTTTGGTTTTTTGCTAAAAAACGACGGCGTTTTGATTTTATTTTTCAAAAAACACCCTTATTAAACGACGTCGTTTTTGTTAAAAAAAATGTTGTTTTCACCACTGTTCGGTGAAAATAGCAACCGTCCCCGCCCCTGCTTATAAGCGGGGAGCGGTGGACGGTGGCGGTGTCGGTTAACCGGCCCACCGCCGGTACCGTGCACACCCCTAGGCTAAAAAGATTTTGAGAAATATTTTAAAAAACACACGCCTCTGCATTCGCACGTACAAGGCTCCCCACTTACGGACCTATATAACGCGGTCCAGTGCCTCCCTATTTCCTTCATCCTTACTCCCAGTCTCCCATCTCTCTCTCTCTATCTCGAAACGACATCTTATATTGCAAAATAAATGGCGGCAATTTCTGCATCCCCCATGCTGAATATTGACGTAGACAAACTCACCTACGAAATCTTCTCTGTCCTCGAGAACAAGTTCCTCTTCGGCTATGACTATGACCATCCCGATCCCAGTCCAAAGCTCTCCCAATGCGTCTCCCAGGACTTCACCAAATCAACCAAAAACAGCCGCGGTGGGAAAGTTAGAATCCTCTCCATCGACGGGCGCGGAGCCACCGATGGCATCCTGGCCGCCGCGTCCCTCGCCCGTCTCGAGGCCTCCCTCCGCCGCAAATCCGCTAACCCCGACGCACGCATTGCTGACTATTTCGACGTCGTGGCTGGCTCCGGTGCCGGCGGTATCCTCGCTGCCCTTCTCTTCACTCGAGGCAAAGACGGCGCCCCGATGTTTACCGCCGACCAAGCCCTCAAGTTCCTCGTCCAGAACCACCGTAAGATATTCCGTTCCTCGCCGTCGGGTATTTTCCGGCGGTTTTCCCGGTCAGAGAAGGCGGAGAAGCTCTTCCGTAAGACATTCGGGGACTCCACTCTGAAGGACACCTTGAAGTCGGTTCTAATACCCTGCTACGACCTCTCCACAAACGCGCCGTTTCTGTTTTCCCGCGCAGATGCTGTGGAAATGGACGGCTACGACTTCAAAATGAGGGACGTATGCTCTGCCACGTTGGCTGAGCATCCCGCCGAGGTATGCTCGGTGGACCGGAGGACGAGGATCATGGCCATCAACGGTGAAATCGCGATGAACAATCCGACGGCGGCGGCTTTGACGCACGTATTACACAACAAGCTGGAGTTTCCACTTTGTAACGGAGTGAAGGATCTGCTGGTTGTTTCATTGGGAAACGCCCAGTCCAAAATCGGCATAGGAAATCCGACTTCCTCCCCGGCTGGATTTGCAAGGATAACCGGCGATGGAGCATCCGACGTGGTACGATAAAATACTATATTCTTTTCCTTCACATTTAACAAATTACTGGCCCAAAATAACTGAGGTAGGGATAAAACAGCAGGAGGATAATTAAATTCAGACGCGTAATTTGAATAATGCACTGATCGTTTTGGGCCCCCTAGGAATTTTCCGTGTTGGACTGTACAATCGTACTCAATGCACTGTGGTTGGGATGGCCCTGATGAAAGAGCCAGCTACCAAGTTAATTTAATACTCTCTCTTTCTCCTAATTGGGAGCAACTTTGTCGGCTTGGGAATCTTGAATATGTAATTTGATCTCATTCAACACACACTGTCTTTTGCGTATTGGTGTAGCATATTTGATTCCTTTTATAATCGGTAGGTTTGCTGATCATTGTTTACTTTTTTTCTTTTTGTATGCAAAGGTTGATCAAGCAGTTTCAATGGCGTTCGGTCAGTGGCGGACAACCAATTATGTTCGCATTCAGGTACCTTATTAGAAAATTCTACTTCTTTTAATTCCTGTCTCTCGTTCTCTTGAATGTTTGGAAATTTAACAGTTGCCGTTGGATAAAACATTTCAGGCAAATGGCAGTGTAGCTCAAAAGCAAGGTGGTCTTGATAAGAGCACAAATTCTAACAGGACCATGGATTTCCTGGCCGTCGCCGAGAACATGTTGGCACAGAAAAATGTGGAGTCTGTTTTGTTTCAGGGGAGGAAGATGGTGGAGAGCACAAACTTGGAGAAACTAGAGATGTTTGCTGGAGAGGTGATGAAAGAGCAAGAGAGGAGAAGAACATGCGTCTTGCCCACCGTGGTGTTGAAGCAGACATCACCTTCGCCGAGAACATCTTCTGCCACTACCTTATCAACTCTGTCTTCTTGCTAGTATCAGCACAATTTCGTCCCAAAAAAGAAGAAGAAGAAGAAGAAAGCGTTTAGTCAAGCCGTTAATTGGTTTTTCCTGAGCTTAGTAACCCGAATTTAGTTGGGAGTTGTAATGTTATGTATCAGCTGCCGATCGGATGAAGGGGATGTAAACATCCGAATCTGAGCTGAGCTGAGGTGATCTGGATTGCTGAGTGGACTTGCAATTTTTTATTTTTTAACATTTTTTTTTTATTTTTGTTAGTCTAGCTTGAGGAGTGTACGTAGTTGTGTGTAAATTTAGAACGTATTGTCGATTGTTTATATTTATAAAATTAAGTGAAATGAAAGACGGTAGTTTTTGTGGGTTGTTTGCTTTTTCACTGAATTGGGATCGCTCTACTACTTACACATCGGATCTAAAGCATGGTTGTTTGATATGATTTTCTGAGAAAATCCTGGCCCACTTCTGTTTTTCCCTCTTGCGTGCTGTTGGCACGTGTGGATATAGTTGTGAATTTTGGGCAGGATTAGACTAGTTTTGAGAAATCTGATCAAGAAAATTAAACTGAGAAAAATGCAATTTTTCAGTTCAAAAATTATAATAAGGAGGCAGTTTGTAGTTGTAATATCTTAAACGCGATAGTACAAGGTGTAAAGTGTAAAAACAATTAATACTCAGTAAAACATGTGTTTTTCCCATCCCAACTGCACGCTGACTTTCGTCAAGTTTGATGGGTTGCTTCTATCACACAGCATCAATTTGTTTCCCTTTTTTGTCTGAGTAACATTTGGCAGATCAAGAAACGAAGCAGAGGTTTTAAAGTAATAAAGGGGAAAAGAAAAAGAAAGAAAGAGGTTTTCAAAGTGTTATATCTCTTTTGATAGTAACGGTCAGTGATAGAGATAAATATGGTTTGGACACTGACGACGACCATTTCAATCGAAAACTTTGGAACTGCAGAATAGAAAAGTACAAACTACTACCAACATAATGATCCTTTGATTTTCTTTATGTTGCTTTTATTTGAACCAAATGGCGGAGAAGGATGCTTGATACTCAAGTAGTACTTGATTCTTGTGTCCTCTAAAGGGACGTTGATGCGGTCCATATATGCTGATCTTGTGGTCCATTAAAATGATTAAAGGTTTCAAAAGATGTAAAAGAGTGGGTTGTTTATCTTTGAAGTATGAGTTTGAATTCTTTTCCTGAAACTTCGGCTATGTTTAGATGAGAACAATATTTTCATTTTTTTTGTCATCGTTACGAAACTTTATTGAGATGTCTTTTTAAAAGTAATGGGACCCATAGAAAAAATATTTAAAAAGAATTTTTTTTTTTGAAATATATTCTCGAGGGGATTGTGCAAAGACAAGACTTGCGAGTATTTGGAAGAATTTTTTTTGCGAGAGGTTGTTTATGGGGTTTCTATGAACGTTGACTTTGATTTTGTTTGTGATATTTATTTTTGTATATTATTTACTTTTTTATATAAATACAACTAAAATTTTGAAAAATATTTAAAAATTATTTTACTTAAGAATATATAAGATGCATTTATAGTTGTTAAAAATTGAGTATGCAAACACTAGACAAGAAAGAATTTGAAAATACTAAAAGAGGACCATTTTGGAAAAAAAAACGAAAACCTAAGGACTAAAATTTTGAAATTTGAAATCCAAAAACTCATTTGCCAAAGGGGTATAAACTCAGGAACTAAGTTGCCAAATTCCCTAAAACTTAAGGACTAAACTGTCAAATTTCATTGCCACATCAACTGCTGAGTTGTCAGCTGATGTGGCCTTCCGTTAGAGAAACTAACGGATCCCTGACGGAAGGATCATTTTGTCAAACAACGAAAATCCAAGGACTACAATTTTGAAATTTGAAATCTCAGGACCCATTTGTCAAAGGGGTATAAACCCAGGGACTAAGTTGCCAAATTCCCTTATTTTTAGTGTGAAAACTTTGGTTTGAGGATGAAACAACCTGATTGAAACAACTACTCAGACATGCTTTCACTTTTTGGCTCTCAAAATATGGGGTCACTATTATTGAAATGTCCAAACTACCAACTTCATCGCTATTCAAATTCGAACTATAACAATTCTTCTATTTACCGCCTTTAATCAGTTCATACAATTGATATTAGGGGTGAGCAAATATTCTGGCTAGGATTTCGGTTATTAAAAAAATTTATTAGGGTTCTAATGGAGAAAGAATTTTATTTTTCGATACCCATAATTTTAAAATGTTGTATTTTACTTTAGATTTTAGATGAATGTTTATGGTAGTTTTTTTTATTAATGTCTATTTTATATTTTATTTATTGTTAATTTATGATGTATAAAAAAAAAATTGATCAAAAAAGCCCACGAATGAAACACAACCGGAATCAAAATTTACGTTTTGGTGGGTATAGAAATTGAAATGTGCCTATCCTGATTTTGTCCGTTCTTGTACCCACCTTTAATTGAAATGAGTGAAAATTGGGAATGCACAAATTCCATTCTTTCCCGCTATGTGGCATAATATTTAACAATCATATTTGCACATAATTGATGAATTTTTAATTACTAGAGGGTAAAATATGAAGAAATTAATAGTTTGTACCCCTATCAAGTTTAGGGGCCGGTCACACAGATAGTTTAAACTAGCATACACGTGCGACATGAAGGAATGACTCTTTTAAAGCCCAACCCCCCTCCCCACTCATAAGGCTTTTGGTTGAAATAAATTTCTGAGGCTCGCTTAAGGCTGTACGCCCAAGCCCAAGTCTAGAGCTCAAGTCCCATGTCTTCGAACCCGCGTAATCCTTGCACTTTGACCGCAAACAGGTTCTAGAAAGGGAAAAAATTCAGTCCAGACATCATACGCGTCTTCTTTTTCACTTTTATGCATGACATTTGTTTTGTAATTATTATCATTATATTTCACAAACATACATCTGGCCTAGCAAAAACTGCTGAGCAATATTAGAGATGATAAAAGCCTACCATCGAGAGTTGATATTTTTTCATGTTACCTTAAAGTTCTCACAAGCATTGTCTCATTTTAAATTTTGATTCTTCTATTGTAGAAAATACATTTTTTTTGAATATTATGATTTTATGTGTTCCTCTTATCTATAACTGTATTTTCTTATATATAACTTATATAAATTCTTTACATTTGTTTAGATTATCAATACTTTTCCCCCCTTATATTAATGTTTTCTTTCGTACTAAATTGTAAAAGAAAAACAGAGAGATAGGTCTTTTTCCTATTACCAATCACTCCATTTACCGTCTGTCTGTTTGTTTGTAGAATAAATTTTGTAATTTGTTTTACTTATTTTTATTTATTATTTAATGTTAGTTTATTGTTTAATGTTTGTTTGTTATTTATGTTTATCAATATTTTCATTTTACTTTCGTGAGCATTTCCTATTGAATACTACTACACTCACGTTGGAGGTCTAACCTGATGTGAAACGAAGTCAGTCCTCTTTACGGAGGGATCTCTAAGTTGAATAGTTTATTTAATGTTAGTTTATAACAGAGATGAAGCTAGGGGGGCTAGTGGCGGCCATGACCCCCCCAAATTATTTTAATTTTTTACTAATATATAGGTATTTTTTTAAAAAAAAAAAATTAATATAGTCAATGTAATGGTCCCCTCAGAATAGTTGGAGAAAAAAAGTGAGAGGAATAGGAAGCATCAAGCCTGAGAAAAGTAGTGGGTCCCCAATTTTTTTTTTAGAATAACGCATCTTACTAGACCAAAAGGCGTTGAAATTCAACAATTGAATTCAGGAAGGTTAATTTCTTGTGTCACCAAAGCCAGACATTGCGGCTATCAACAACCTTTACAAAAATTCCTCCAAACTCTCCAACAAACCTATTGATGCATTCGGTTCATCTTTTTGAATTTTTTCTCTCTCTTCCTATTTTCTATCGTTCAACTCCTTTCTTTTTTTCTTCTCTCTTACGGTCTCTTCTTCATATCCTAGGTTTTCTCTCATTATTTCTCTCTCTCTCTCTTACTATTTTGCCTCATATAGAAAAAATAGCAAAATAAAAAATTCCTCTTCAAGGTTCGAATTCTCAACGTTATTACATTTAATTAATGTTGTCTAATTAAAATATTAGTGCTCTGTGTTTATATGTGACACAATGTACTATACAAAAAATGGAATTGAAATTCCATACGTAAAACTATAAAAAAAAACAAATTTACCGTTAAAAATCTTGTTAAAATTAAGTAAAACATACCTGGATGTGATTAAATCCTCGAATGAATGAGATTACGACAAGATTTGAGAAGAAAAAAAATGAAGTTTGTGAGATTTTTTTGTGAGAAATGGTTCGGTATATGTGATAACGTCGAGGCCGTCCGGATGTGTCACGCCCCGAACGCTAGCCCGAAGGGGGTTAATGACAGCCGCGAACATCCACTCAATGAATGTTTCAGCGTTTACTCTTAATCTTGCAGCGAAATTTTTTTTTTTTATACAAACAACTGAGAGAGACGGGCCCAAGAGATTTACTATGACTTCAACTTACCCAAAACGACTTCCTCGAAATAGAGCAAGCGTCTTAATGACATCGCATGGCTGCACAGATGAAGTACATGATCTAAGGGATTCCATCAAATCCTCTTCACATTGACCTACTCATAACATCTTTATAATACATCTTGAATCCTCTAATGAACAACAAAAGACAAGAGGTAATTCCCGTCGGTTCCTCTTCTAGATTTCCCCTCCTGAAACGTTATCTGGAGTAATACAATTTAAAATTGTGAGTCGAAAGACTCAGTAAGGAATTATAATTAAAACATGGACTTGAAATCATGGTTTAGAAACATGAACTTGAAATCGTGAGTTTGAAACCATGAACTTGTTCTTGAACTCATAATTATGAACTTAAAATCGTAAGCATGCACTTGAACTTGAAATCATAAGCATTCACTTAAACTTGAAATTATAAGCATGCACTTAAACTTGAAATCATAAGCATGCACTTAAACTTGAAATCATCATGAACTTGAAATCATAATGAACTTAAAATCATAGCATGCACTTGATCTTGAAATATCATGTAAACTTATGCAATTCATGCATGATCATGAATTTTGATGCACGTGTATGCTTCATGATTGCATATGCACATGCACTTGCTCTTGAAAACATCACTTATACTTAAAAATCTCTTGCTTTTGGAAAATCATTCCAATTATTAACTGATGGGCTACTTGCCTGCTATTTACCCCTGACATCAGGGTTGTGCGTTCCCGTTGGAACTATCCCCTATTTCCCTTGGGGAACCTACATATGGTCGAGCTAGCACACCTTCTCGCATTCGTCCTTCAGTGGCTAGACACGATCCTCGGAGGTTCACACCTTCTGGCAAGCATCCTTCAGTGTGATTGCACAACCTCCTGGGCTACCCATCCTTCTTGCAAGCATCCTTCGGTATGGGTGCCTTAGGTGACATCCATCCTTCACGTAAACGTCCTTCGGAATGGATGCACCTTCTTAACTTGGTACGGTACCGACCGACTTGGGTTCATTAACTAACTTGTCATAAAACTTGTCATAAAGTAGCATAAAAATGGTACTTTCATTTGCATAAAATTTCTCCTTCTTTCTCATGAGAAAAATGAATGCAAATGATCATGATGTATTCATGTCGTGCTTGATGATGAGTAATCAACTTATCATAAAATGTTTCTCATACTTTCATTTGCACAAAACTTTCTTTTTTCTTTAAGAGAATCATGCAAATGCTCATGACGTGTCATGCTTGATGACAAATATCTCATAAAACTTTCTTGATCTCATAAAACTTTCATGTTTTCATTTGCACATAAACTTCTTTCATGCTTTCATGCAAATACGTATACTATGTCATGCTTGTTGAGAAATAACTTGTCATGCTTGGTTATAAACATGTTATGCTTGTTCATAAAAACATGTTGCGTATCATTCCAGTTTTCGTAACAAGTAAGTTTTCACTTACAATTTTCACTTACAAACGTAAACTCCTCTTACTTCGCTTGCTTGTGGGTTGAATGTCCCTTTACCTACAATTGGATCATATTATTGTTATTCATAGGTTTACTAGACGTATAGAGTAATCAATCAATTACTCACGCTTCATCATACAAAATCGTCCTTATTCCTCATTCAATAACTCATACTTCATCATACAAAATCATCCATATCCTTGACTTCTAATTGGTGGTCTTACACCACAAGGTATTTTCTTAAGTGAAAAACCTAGTAGGGTCTTCTAATAGGTCAATAGGAAACTTAGAAATTTAGGAAAAATTTCGTGAAATTCAAAGAAGCCGCTCGAGCGCTGGTCGAGCGTCGGTCGAGCGTGAACTTACTGCACTAATAATTCATGAAGGGTGCTCGAGCGCCTGTCGAGCGCCTGTCGAGCACCAGTCCATATTTTAGACACAAAACACACATAATACATCCAACACCCACGAAATTTTGCCCCAAATGCTCTCCTCATATAACCTCATTTCCAGACTTCTATTTTACACATACAACTCAAAACTTCCAACCAAAAACAATGATTTCATCACTAGAACAAATGTTATTGCATCTATTTCGCTCCCTTTGGTCTTTTATCAAACACCTAGTATGCAAGTTGGTTTCTCTTGGGTTTATAAATTTCCAGATCTAACCATATTCTCCATGGCTTTGTGCACAATCCATACAACTCTCTAAAACTCACTAGATCTACATACACATGAATCTCAAGGAGAAAATCTAACAACACACAACCAAACAAAAGAAAAAGAGAAAATGGTGAAAGTGGGGATGGCTTGGCCGGCCAAACCACTCACCTCTTCTCTCTTTCTTTCTTTCTCTTCTTCCTTTCTTCTTCTTCTTTGCTCCTTCTTTCTTTCTTCTCTTCTCTTCTTCTTCTTCTTCTTTCTTTCTTCTCTTCTCTTCTCTTCTTCGGTGGGAGCTAGGGCAAAATGGCTTTCAATTTGGGGGGGGGGCTGCTTATACGGGAGAGCTTGGGGGAAGGGAAAAAGGCAAAATTGCCCTTTCCCCCTTCTTTCCCTTTCTGCCATTCATTTCTTCTTTCTTTTCCATTTCTGCCCCTCACGAAAATTCATTTCTCTTTTCTGCCACTCCCACAATTAACTCTAATATGTCTCCTCATCTTTGTTCCAAGGATTCTCATATTTCCAAGGCTAAAGCCCCTAATTAAAATATTTCCAAATCTTGTAACTTAGGGACAATTTCCATTAATAAAACAATTTCATCAATCTCAATTGCTCAAATCTAATGGCAATTAATAACACAGTCAGATCTTAGCTTAAAACTCATAAAACGTTAGGGGAAAAATCCCCCTAAACACAACTTGAAATTAATTATCCATACATACATCCTCAATATAATCCTTACACTATCCCTTACTCAATACTTTACATCATACCATGTCTGGGCTAATGTCTATCGACTTCCCACCGTCTTAACCTCAATAAATTTCTTAACTAAGCTTATACAACTTTCCTCAATGTTAGAGTTCACAAGTCTTCCATTGGAACTCCAAATTCATCATATATGAAATTTTAACTGGTCCCGCTCGAGCGCCAGTCGAGCACCGGTCGAGCGCCAACTTACTGTCTATTTCACTGCGTAGAATTCCCAAGGGCCGCTCGAGCACCTGTCGAGCGTTGTTCAAACGTCAAGGCACTGTCCATCATATTTCCTTAGGGCCGCTCGAGCGCCTGTTGCCCGCTGGTCGAGCACAATGTCACCTAAAAACAGGGTGCTAAGAAAAATCTTCTTATTCCAACACCCTAATTGTGATCCTCCAATTATTTCAACTAAGTCCCCAAATACTCAATTTCAATATTGTTAAAATTACAACAACATATCAATTCAATTACAATATAGATGCACAAAGTGCTAGGGGAAATATTCACCTAGACATATCCTTAGATTAATTCCCATATACCTACCTTTCTCCATAATTAGGACACATCTTAAGGAGTCATAATTCTTTTACAAGGATAGAAAAAGTTGGGGTCTCATAGGACGTCCCTTAACCGTCTAGACGTCTTTTTGCACACGTGGCCCAATGAGCGTACTCCGTATTAAATGCCAAAATTTAAACTGTTTGGAACAGTTCGATGCATTAAAAGCTTCTGGACTCGTATTCTCCCGTGCTGATGGTTTTCGCATGAATCGCGTGACGTGGAAGCGCACGTTTGGCTGAATAAACATCAAATTGTGTCTGGACGGTATAAAATGGTTCGGATGGTGATAGTTGTTTTCAATAATCGTATAACACAAACTCGTATAAGTCATGCGACGGTTACACGAATGTCCGTACGGTGGTCTAATCCATTCCAACAACATCGTTTCATCATACCTGTCTGGGCACAATGGGATATCGTCCGAATTGTTAAACATGTGTATTCCATGCTACTAGGATAGGGGCGTCCAGAAACCACAGGACATCGTCTGAACTGCTAACAAATTTATTTAACGTTACTTATGTTATTAAATTCACTCAATATAATTTACCACAGGACATCGTCACGAACAAGCACCAAATGCTCTTCCATATTATCCACTCGACTGATGAGTGTCTAGAGCTGTATAGAAAGTGTATAGATAGACTGGGCCAATTGGGACACTTGTTCTCTCATATAGAATAGTTTTATCTGCATAATATTCTGCTCCTCCACCAGCGCCCTATCACGTACTTCAAATTTGTTCTTCAGACTGATCAAGCGGTACTGTAGCTCCATGGACAATGAATGAGTCGACTGTCACCCAAATATTCCCCCTCAGCTCCACTTGAAAAGAGTCCTTCCAAGTTGGTCGATTTTTCTGTGCATATTTCGTACGTAATTGAAACGACGACGTTTACATCTAGAAGTGTCCGAACGGTACTATAAACGTCCGGACGCCAATAGATAACCGTCCGAACAATATTTTGTTGAACACAAACCAAACAACGTACCTTGATGACATAAAGAACCCAACAAAATTCAAAAGTATTAAATTGACATGCGTGAAATTGAAAAGTAAGCTCACGAGGAACGTTTTACCTAAAGTTGTTTGAGAGATCTCGAAATAAATCTCAAATGGGTAGTGAAAACGTTTGAGAGAAAAGTTTGAGAGAAGAGAGTGAAAGTGTGATTTTGACAAAGTCTGGCCGGTTAAATGACACAAGCCTGCGTACGCACACTTTTCATAGGTGTTTGAACGTGTCTTACCGGTTTGATTCAAACGTGGCCCAATAAAATTCAACTAAATATGCACGATTTGAAAATCTTATAGAATCTACAACGTCCGGACGGTTTCGACATCACTTTACATGTTTTCAGCGTCCGGACGATGTTATTGTTTTGAGTTGGAACTCTCATTTTTACGTCCGAACGAGATTAAGTGTTCATGACGATTTTTAATTTTGTCACTATGTCCTAACCATTATTATTTGTTAGGTAATGTCCGTGTGAACTTGAATTTGTCACCCAGTAAAGCGTCCGAACGGTTTGTTTATGGGTCCATATAGAAATTAAGTATTTGTGATGATTTTTATCATCACTCATTCGCGATGAGGTGTATGTTGTCACACCATAAATTCGTTCGAATGGTGTTGGGACTTGTCCAGACGGTTTTGGCGTTCCTTAGTGATTTTTGATGATGAAATTAATGTTTTGTCATCTAAAGGCAACTTGAGGTTATAAAATTTGGTTTTACACCCAAAATTTTGTACCTAAAGCTGAATTTCTTATTGTACAAAGTGCAACAAAGAAAAAGTTTTCTAATAATAGTAAATGATTGCTAAATATGTTTTAGAAAAATGACAACACATTGATGACATAAACTAGTTTCAACACTCCTCCTTGATGCATTTTTATGACACTCCAAGCTTCTATTTAAGCATCTAAAACTTGTCCCTAGAAGTGTTTTTTATGAAGATTTCAGCTACTTGCTCTTTAGACCTACAAAATTTGAGCTCAACATCTTCCTTTGCTTCCACTTCTCTTAATTAGTGATACGCGATTGCAATGTGCTTGATTCTGCAATGGAAAATAAGATTATTTTCCATAGCAACAGCTAAATTATTTTCACAATAAATCACCCCTGGAAGTTGTTGTTTTGCACCCATATCTTAAAGTATTTTGCTCAGCCAAATAGCTTAATTTGCAGCCCCAGTAGTAGCCGCAAACTCAGCTTCGGGTGTGGTGTGCAACTGCATTTTGCTTCTTTGATTCCCACGAAAACACACTAGTTCCAAAGTTCAAATAATGCCCGGAAGTGCTTCTCATATCATCGATTGATCCAGCATGATCACTATCAGTAAAACCAATTAAAGTTGAATGGGCACACGGTATGTACCAAATGACAAAGTCTTTAATGCTTTGAATGTATCTAAGCACAGGTTTTTTGGCACCAAAATGAATTTGGCTGGGACTTTGAATAAACATAGAGAAGAGGCTATTGGTAAACATGATAGCTGGCCATGTGGCAGCCAAGTACAATAGGCTCCCAATTATGCTCCTATATACTACAGAATCAGCAGGCTTTGTATCATCTCCTTCTTGAATTTCTCATTTGCAATCAAATGAGTGGCCACTTGTTTGGATTAGACCTTGTTTAACTTCTTTAGGAAATCTTCAATATACTTCTTTGTGAAATGAAGATGACATCTTCTTGACATACTTCCATGCCAAGAATGCAATGCATTGAGCCCAAGTCGCTCATCTCAAATGTATTCATCATCTCTTGCTTGAATGATTCAATCATAACCAGTCACAATTAAATCATCCATATAAAGAAAGACAATAAGTAAGGCTTCACCTTTGAGCTGGACATAGAGAGTAGGTTCACTGATACTTCTCTTCAAACCTTCATTACATAATAACCATGAATTTTGCCATACCATGCTCGGAGTGCTTGTTTAAGCTCATAAAGTGCCTTTTTCAGCTGAACTACCTTGCCTTCTTCCTTCTTGAACCCCTCAGATTGCTCAACATACACTTCCTTTTCAAGTACTCCATTAAGGAATGCTGAGTTGACATCAAGTTGAGAAATATTCCAACTTTTTTAGCAGCAAGTTCAATAATTGTACTTATTGTGTCTAACCAAACTACTGGTGCATAAGTTTCATTATAATCAATTCAAGGCTGTTGTGAATAGCCTTTAGCAGCTAGTCTTGCCTTGCACTTCTTCAAAGATCCATCTCAGTTTTCTTTTGAAGATCAACTTCCCCCCAATAACATCCTTGTTGTCAAGAGACGAAACCAGCTCCCAATTGGTTGTTTTATTAATCATTCTAATCTCCTCTTTCATTGCATCCATCCAAAATTGATCCTTTGAAGCTATTGCATAATTTTCAAGCTCCATGGTAGTGAAGTTGTATGACTCATAGATCTCATTTAGAGGTCTAAATCTTATTGGAGGAGACTTGAGTGATGAAGGTGTTGAACCTCCTGAGCTACTATTAGTTCTTGAAGCTAAAGATTGTGTTGATGACTGAAGCCCTTGAGCTGAAATTTTTAGCCTCTCCTCAACTTGCTTCGTGACTGGAACATGTAATGACAAATCTGATTCTCGGTCTACTTCACATTTCCAGGTTGAATGTTAATCAAATTGAACATCCCTACATGAAACCAACTGCTAAGACTTGAGATTGAAGCCACGGAACCCCTTGGATTGGGAACTATATCTAAGAAAGATGTATTTTCTGACTTTTCTTCAAGCTTATGTCTCTTTTGATCAGGTACATGGATGTAGCAATGCACTCGAAAACTTTGAAATGATTGGTAGTAGGCTTGTGTCCACTTTATGCTTCAATTGGAGTCATTTCATTCACTGCCTTTGTAGGGCACCAATTTATGATATACATGACTGTATTAACAACCTCAGCCCATAGTTTCTTGGGAAGCCTTTTGCCATTAAAATAGATCTGGCCACCTCTACTACAGTTCTATTCTTCCTATTCGAAACTTCATTTTGCTGAGGAGTATTGGCAACTGCCAGCTGGTGTTTCAGCCCTTCTTCTTGGCTAAATTGATCGAATTTTCTTGAGTTGAACTCGGGTCCCTTGTCACTTTTCAAGGTTTTGATCTTGCTGCTACTTTGATTCTTAACTAGGAGCTTAAAATTTTTAAAGACACCCAAAACTTCTAATTTTTCTTAAGAAAATAAACTCAAGTCATGCTTGAAAAATGATCAATAAATAGTATAAATTAGTTGTTTTGGCTTTGAGAGGGTGTCCTCATGGGGCCACAAAAATCGGTATGAACCAATTCAAGGACTGATTTTGCTCCCCAAGATTCTCCAATTGGAAATGGTTGCTTGTGTTGCTTTTTCATCATACAACCTTTACAAATACACATGTTTCGGTCTAACAAACGCAGATCACAAATCATATTCATATGATTTAACAACCTCAAGACATTTAGGTTATAATGGCTAAACCTTTGTTGTCACAAAGTTGTCTCATCAGACCTGGCCTTCATGGCACTTGGATAGTGCCAGCAGATGGGAAAATTCCTCCCATTTCGCATTCTAATATCAACCATCGCTTGATTTTTGTTCTTCAAGTCATAAATGATACACAACCCTCCCTCAAAATAATATGAGTAGCCATTTTGTATCATTTGCCTTACACTTAAGAATTTGATTAAGGCTGAGAACATGAATAACATCTTTAATGAATCTGGTCCCTCTTGGTTTCCACAGTAATTATGCCATTCCCATTTACCTCCAGCAAGTCTCCATTTCCAACTTGACTTTTACACTAACAAATCTGTCAATGTGAGAGAACAAACTGCCATTTGGATTCGTGTGGTTGTTGCACCCGTTGTCAAGAAACAATTATTTTCTTTGTTTAGCTGCAAGATGACAAGCAAAAAACAATTGCTCTTCCTTGTCCTCAGTGAAATTTGCTTGTTGATTCTTATTCTTCAACCGACAATCTTTTTATTCATGCCCAAATTTTTTTACAATTTGAGCATGGAGGCTTGCCACGATATTAATAATCTTTCTCCAACTGATTAGTCTTCTTGCAGACACTACAAGATGGAAATTCTCCCTTTTTCTTTTGAGATTTTTCTCCTCTTTTTGTCGTGCCCCTGAACTTTTTCTTGGAGTCCTTTTGCTTCCGATTCTTCAAGTTTACTTTAGATTGGAAAGCACTCCGAAGACAATTCATTCCTTTTGTCAATCTGTTGTTCATGAGCATGACGAGAGACCATAAACAGGGTGACAGAGAGGGAAAAGAGATCCCTGGAATCTTGAATGGCAGCTACCATATGGTCATATTTTTCAGTCACACTAATAATGATTTTTTAAACAATCTTTTCATCTATAATATCCTAACCATAAGCCCTCATCTAATTTAATACTTCAATGAGCCTAGAACAATACTCTTTGACATTCTCAGATTCTTTCATCTTGAGATTTTCAAGTTCTCTTCTCAACCCTTGAATTAATGGTTTTTGAAAGTCTAAATAACAACACAAGAGGGGGTGAATTGGGCTTTAATAAAAATTAAAACTATAAAGCACCAAAAGGAGAGATATGAAATGAGTAAAATGGAGATATAGAGTTAGAGAGATGACACTGTGATTTTAGGTGGTTTGGCCAACACTTGTCGACGTCCACCCCCAAGGCTATTGACTTCCTTGGGCTTCCTTCACTGTCCTTCAAATAGTAAATACGCCTTAGCTTTGAGGTGCTAAGGAACCTTCACAAAGCAATTTTCGAGCTCACGCTTTAACTCTCTTCATAAATCCTTAAAACCCAAGGGATTCTTCTACCCACACGAGTAGGACCAAGTGTTTACCCAACACTCAAGTGTTTGTCAAGATGGGTACAAAGAAATATTAAAGAATTACTCTCAAAGCCGAATAAACAAGTGTAAAGCACAAAGGTGTGCAAAAAGACAAGATTCTTAGTAGAAAGCTGAAGTTTGGCAGTGGAATCGCAAGCTTTCTTGGTAGGTGTGATCTTCTCTCTTCTTCAAAGCACTTTCTCTCTCTAAAAGTTAGGTCATATAATAATTTTCAATGTAATCGCACAATCGTTGTCTTTTTCTTTCTATCTCTTTCTATTTATATCATCTTTATCTTCAACGGTTTCCAAGAGTCTTTATTGTACCGTTGGAGGGGTTTAAATGACTTTTCAAAACATTTTGAAAGCATTGACAAGGTTCCAGGATTTCTGCAAAATTGTGTTATGTGTCGACACATGGATAACATTCATCTTCAATGTGTCGACACGTTCAAACTTGGTCTAAAATTGGTGTCTCGGGTGTCAGTGCAATGTCTCGACACTAGTCCTTAATGTGTCGACACCATCAAACTTGGTTTGGTCTGGAATTGGTGTCTCGAGTGTCAGTCCAATGTGTCGACATTAGGCTTCAATGTGTCGACAATTATAAGTGTTGGAGAGAAAAATCAACATCTTGAAAGTGTCCAATCAATTCCAGAACTTCTTTAAACACCTGCATTTTGAAAAACTAATCTTATCAACTTGTGTAATGGTATTCAAGTATACTTAAAAATAATTTAGAGAAATAACCTCAATCTTTTGAAATTCATTTTAAAAATTGTGGATTGATAGTGTAAAATCTAAAATACTTCGAAACATAGAATTTTTGTTATCATCAAAATCAATTATTGATTATTTGCAAAACAACCTTGGGCTAACAGTTTTGACTTTGTTATTATTTTGAAATTCGTACTACAAGATCTCTCAGGCTTGCTTAGAAGAAGTAGCCCTCATCTACCTTGGAAAGATGGACACTCACTCACAACATGCTGCAAGGTAAACAAATCCTTTGTATCTCTTTGCCTATCAGCTTTGACTTGGGTTGAATTAGAAGTGTCTCCAGCCGTGCCATAAGAAGGTGTAAAGGCTCCATTTCAACAACATCCCACATATCAAGAGACAGGAAAAGAGTTCTTATATTTATGCTCCAATAGTCTAGTTCTCACCAGCAAAAATAGGAAGAGTTGTAGAGGAACCAAGAATAGCCATTACACCCAAGGAGACTGAAACCTACTCAGATACCAACTATTGGAATTGAAGTTCAAAGCAAATAAAAACATGACAAAGGAGATTGAGAACCTCAACCGAAACCTTGCTTGATTGATACTGAATGTTCTGCCGAATACATTGAGCCAAAACAATATATAAACCACTTGAAAACTAACAAAATAAATGGATGGCTGATAGGTCCCCAAGTAATTACGAGAATGACATAAATTTTGTTAATGTCTTTCTTCGGGTGAAAGTGTACAACATATGTTGAATAATTCTTTTTGCCGTTTATTTGAAAATTCTTTGAAATTTAAATACACTACTTGACTAACAACTTTCCTACAAACATGACACCAAACCTCCTATACTGCAACAACAAATTTGACAATGGCTACTAATAGACTTATTTTGTAATTAATTATACCCCCATCAATTTTGCCACCCATTTATGTTGCTTTGGCGTGACTATGCGCTGCTCTAACAAATATTTGAAGCTTCGTTGGTCTGTATGAATGAAGAATTTTCTTCCCAATAGATATGTTGCCACGTTCGAAAAGTTTCAACAATAGCCAACATTTCCTTAGCATAAATAGACCATGATTGCTTGGTAACACCCAATACTCAGCTCATATTAGCAACTGGTTTTCCTTGTTGGGTGAGCACTGCGCCAATCCCTCCACTGGTTTTCCTTCACAAAATCGTCGTTAAAAGTTTGGAATGACAAGTGTAGGTGTCGATGTCATAGCCTTCTTGAGAGCGTGAAAGGCGGCTTCTGCTTCCTCATTTCACCTGAACTGCCCTTTTCGCAACAAGTTGGTTAGAGGCTGAGCTATCCTGCCATAGCTACGTACAAATTTTCTATAATAACTTGTCAGACCTAAAAAGCCACGCAACTCTGAAATATTAGTAGGACAAGGTCATTTAGTCATGGTCGCGATCTTGCTTTGATAAACTTTTACCCCGTCAGAGGTAACTAACTATATGGACTAAATACTCGAGCTCTTGTTGGCAAAAAGCACACTTCCTAATCTTGACAAAAAAATTGATGATGGCTTAAAATTTCAAAAGCTTGATGAACATATTCAAAATGCAAGATCAAATTGGGCTATAGATTAAAATGTCATAAAAAAATACCAATATAAACTTACGTAAATAAGGCCGAAATATGGAATTCATGATGGCTTGGAATGTGGATGGGGCATTACATAGTCTAGAAGACATAACTAAATATTTGTAATGACCATTGTGCGTTTGAAAGGCTGTTTTTGGAATATCAGGAACGTGTATGCGCACTTGATGGTAATCAGCCCTAAGATCTAGCTTAGTAACGGATTTTCTCTAGTATTATGTTATTTAGATAATATTTTTTTAAGATAAATATGTTTTAGCGAATTGGAATGGCCAAAAATAACTTTATTTCCATGGGATACACACTATCACAATGATTTTTGCTTACTAAGTTGTCGAACTCACCCCCAATTGTCTTCTTTATTTCTAGATGTTAATCAGGAGCGTGTCGATAGTCAGGATTAGATGACACGTGGGCGAGTAGCTGAGTGATTATTAGAATAAATGTTAGACTCTAGTATGAGTCTAATCATGTTTAGATTTGTCTTTGTGTTCTAAAAGAGTTTTTAAGTTTTATTAAGAGAAATTTATTGATGTTTTTAAATAAAGTTTATTTCTGCACCGGCCAACCAGCCACGCGTGCGCGTGTGCTCTCACACGCGCGCGTGGATCTCATGCGCCTGTCCTCACACGCACGCGTGGATCTCACGCGCCTGTCCTCTTTCTTCCTTTTTCAGTTGCACGTGGGCCTATCCGGTATACACGCTCAAGGTGGCTGGCATCTGGACGTCCAGACGCTCTTCGTGCCGGGCGGCGCGTGTGGATCTCATGCGCCACCATTTTTTTCAATCTGGTCGGTTTGTCGCCTCCAGCTGCTGGTCATGCCACCATATTTTGCCATTGCCTTTTCTTTTCTGCTAATCATATTAGCTTGCTGCCTGTTGTAGTTGTTCTACCCCTTGTGGGTCTCCATATGGCCTTTTGGTCACCTTGCTCGTTGGCCCGCCGACTCTTCGGAGTGTCTTGTTCTTCCTTTAGAGCGTGTTCCTGAGGTTTTTCAACCTCCTTGATTTTATTAATGAAATATGCTACTATTATGATTAAAAAAAAGAATGAAACAAACGTTCATTGTTAAAAAGACTAAGATAGTACAAAATAAGAAGGAAATTAGGTTCAGTTTGTTTTTATGTAGAGCAGTTTTTTTGGTAAAGCAGTTTTTCAATGTATTATGTTTCAGTAAAGTATTCTAATTTTCAATGTAAAATTTTCGAGAGAGTAAGAAATGATTCGGGTTCCTTTGAATGTTTTGGTTTCGGGTTTCAAAACCCAACCTCGACACTTAAAAAAGCTAAAACCGTAGGGGTTGGGTTGCTTTGAATGCTTGGGTGTTGGGTTAGAGACGCGGACAAGAATATGATTTTTCTCGGGTTTATGTTTCAAAACCCAACCCCATCCCCGAAAAAAGCTAAAATCGTCGGAGTCAGGTTCCTTATGCTTTAGTTTCGGGTCAGAGACCCAAACACGAACCTGACTTTTCTCGGGTTCTTTTGAATGATTTGGTTTCAGGTTTTAGATCAGAATACGAACTTGATTTTTCTCGGTTTCATGTTTCAAATCCTAACCCCAACCACGATGTAATCTGACGAGTTTGAGTCTAACCGGGTCGGTTTCGAGTCAAGAGGTCGAGATCGATTGGTTTTTGGCCACCCTAAAACTGAGAGAGACAGATCATGAAAGAAGATTCACTAGTTTCAAAAAGTAAACTTTCATGAAAGTAGAGCTATCTTTTATGGTTGACCAAATTGAGTTTCGGTTGATCATATTTTATGAGACTCTCCAAACAGTCGAAAGTATGAAAAATACTTTTTAGAAAGTAAAATACTGTAAAACAAACGGAGCCTAAGTTTTGTACTCTTTTACTACCCTATTGTAATTTATTCTTGAAATTAACAATCTTGACACATTAAAATTTTAAACAACTAATATATTTATATTTTTCACTTTGTTCTAAATTTTGACCATTAGGATTGTGACAAGGGTCCATTTTTTAATTATTTTAACTATAAGATTATTATAACACAAGATACAAAGTATAAACATATTGATAGTTTAAGGTACAATGTGTCCACTTTAATAATTTGAGGTTTAAATTACAAAAATTATGATAGTTTAAGAGTACAAATTGTAATTTTCCCAAATAGAAAAATGACAAATTTACAAATTACACACTAATTATTATCTTTTTTACACGTTGTACCTAAATTACCAAACTTGATATGCTACTGTACCACAATAAACTACCCATAGACTTATACTTTACATGTCTCACTGTTATGTTTCTTCCGCCAAAATCAATGAAAATGCATAAGGTAATATCAAGTGTAAAGGGTAAGTATATTAATAGTGTAAGAGTTAATGTGTCTAATTTAATAGGTGCGACGGTAAATTGTACAAAAACATTCACGTGCGACGGTAAATTGTAAAAAGTGCGCAGTATATTTTTATTTAAAAAACAAATCACATACGGCTATTGCTTAGTTACACATCTTTCATAAATTTATGGGTCGAAAAGAGAGATGGGTGACCCTTTCAGAAGGCAGGATTACAGTTTATAAAGAAAGACTTCAATGTGATACCATTAGTTGTTAGGGTCCTTCCCCTTTTTTTCTCTTTTATTATTCTGGTCTTGAAAACTTCCTTTTTTTTCCTCTTTTATTATTCTGGTCTTGAAAACTTTCTGTTTAATAACTAATTGGTTGCTCTTAAAGGAATACATATTGGTATATAAGTATGCAAAATTGCAAACTATACATTATTATCTCTAAAGAATACAGATATTGGTATTTATATTTGGTATACACATTGTTATTTTCTCCTTAATTAGTTCCCTTTCATTTTCCCTATATGAGCGATTCACCGTGAAAAGAAGACGATTAAGAGAGTTGCATAATATAAAATTATTATTTTTCGTAATTAATATTTGTATACTAAGAAAACAAAGTAACAAATTTGTCTCTCAAAAAGAAAACGAAAGTATTTCTCAAATAATTTATTCTCTTTGAATAATTTTGCATGTAGTTTAACTATCATTTCAAAAGGAAGGTTAAAATCATATGGGACGCAAATAACAAAATTTAGACTTCCTAACTTTACCATCACTCATTTTTATGTCCGTACAACTTTTCCTGTTCTAAAGCAAAACATAATCAAACCACCACCTATGACAATATATATATATATATATATATAGTTTCTTCTCCCTCTCCCGTACATGCATGTGGGTAATCTTACTGAAGTATTTCCCCTCTGATCCAGAAGCTTTCTACCATTTCTATTGTCCTTCCAGTTCCCACTAATATGTCTTCAGGTACTCTTCAACCACCTACTCTTGTTCTCGAGCACTTGCAAGAAGATGACCTGACCGAAGAATGCAAGGATCTCATGCACTCCCTGCCGAGTGCAGAGGAAGGTTTGCTCTATCAGTACCAAGGAGGCAAGGATTTTGGATCTGAAAGATTTTTCACGCAGGGATTTATATCATTCCACAATCACTTCCAAGCTCATGACACCAATATTCTGTTAGTGACATCTCCCTAGGGCCAAAGTTGGGAATACTTGGTTGAAAGTAATCTTATTCTCCTAACTGAACCGAGTGCGCTATCTGTCGAATGCTCAACAACACCCTTTATTGACAAACAATCCTCACGGTCTTGTGCCCTTCTTGGAGATACAACTTTACAATAAAAAACAGGTTCAAAACCTCACCCCCTTTACCTCTCCAAGGTTGTTTTCAAGTCATTTAATGTACCCACTTCTACCAATATTTGTGAAGGATTCAATGTGCAAGATTGTGTATCTGTGTAGGAATCTTAAGGACACTTTTGTGTCAATGTGGCACTTCCAAAATAATACAAGGGTCAATCTAGGAATGAACCCCTTGACAATCGAACGGGCTTTTGATAATTTTTCCAAGAGAATAAGTCTATATGAACCCTATTGGGATCACGCTGAGCTATTGAAAAGAAAGCTTAGAAAAATCCGAAAAGATATTTTTTTTGAAATACAAGGAAATGAAAGAGCAACCCACAATCTATTTGAGAAAAAGAGGTAGGAGGTGTAAAATGATATTTTAAGATTGTGTTGTTTCCAAAATCTGAACAACTTAGAGGTGAATAAAAATGGGAAGATACTAATGTTGAACAAAGCTACATTTTTTCGCCAGGGTGAAGTCGAAGATTGGATTGAATGACTTGACTGCTCAAATGACTAAAACATGTTGGGGACTCTTTTATGTTGTATTTATTTGCAATTATATGTTGAACAACTTAGGTGTTGTTGATGTTGTTGTTTGGTGGAATATATTTTACTGTCCTTTCGTATTATTGGTTTGTAAAATGTTTGATAATAAATGCTATAATTGTGTTCGAGTATGTATTTCTTGGGGTACTAAAACTATATATATGTGTGTGTGTTTTCAAGTAGCAGCGTTTGTGATCATCGCTAATTAGTTTCTCAAAAGTTCCCAACCCAGTGGAAGATGAGTAGGTAATAATAATGGTTCTGTTGATGATTAAGCAAGCACAGGTGGATCCCCCATTTTGCATCCAGCCATTTGCTTCACTACACTTTTTTCCTTCTTAGCCACTACAGACGCGCAGTACTCATTAGTGAAGCCATGCATCAAAGCCAAACTTCTCCATCCAATCACACTCTTGTGGGAAATTCCAGGCCTGCAATATCCACATGCTCACAGGGGCCGGAAGGTGGCAGCATGGTGAATAAGCTTGCTCTGCCCCGGACGGCAGTCACAACATCCATGAACACCTGGACCAATCTCCTTGATTTCCTCTCTACTTCCAAATGAAGCACACAACGACAATTTTGCCACCCTGAGGCCTAAGCGACTCAAATTCGAGAAAAAGCTCAACGGAGCTGTAGCTATGTCTACTGGTGTCTTAAGAGGAAAATAACCCCACACAGTTACACGGGGTCTTAGCCAAAAAGCCAATTAGAAAAATGATATCACTAACTTTAGATCAGGTCAAGAATTGACTTCCATAGTTGTATAATGGCCAGGGTTATAGTGTGAGTTTAACTTCGTGTGAGTCGAGTGATTACACGGTGGGGATGAAATGAGTTACATTGGACGGTTGGATTTTGGCCAGCACATTAATGAGCTGACCCGTTGTTCCTACCTGACCCGCTCCATCTCAACACGGCTCCATCTCACACATCTCGACTCCTCCCTGAATCCTTCCCCAAATTTCGTCCTTTCCCCCCCAAAATTCGACGAGTGACGAAAAAAGCACCGAGTCTTTCCCTGTGTTTTCAGATCTGGGGAAGAAAGCAAAAGAGAAGTGGAATTTACAACAATACGGAGTACAGGAAACTCAAAGATCAGGTTCTTCTTCTCCTCCTCACCTGATTAAAACTAGCGAGCCCTAGCCTTCAGTCGAGCCCTAGCCTTCAGTCGAGTTCCCACTTTCCATTCTGATTAAACAGGTTTTTTTGGTAGTTACTTGTAAAATTAGTCCATTGATTAACCAGAAACAAAGTGTTTCCAAAAATTAGTATACTTGCAGTGTCTATTCTACACAAGAACAATCGCATGGTACATGGTCGTTACTGTTGTTTGTTACTGTAGTTGTTAGGGTTATTTGTTATTATGGTTATGGCGTGTTTATTTGCTTTGGTTGGCTTCTTTGGTACGGGCTCTGTGTTTAAGAGGGTTGAATTAATTTTTCTAGCATTATGATGTTTCTTACCGCAGCTTGGACCCGTATACATTATCCTGGAAGAAAAGGTTATGCTTAAAGTTGGGCATAAGAAAGTCTTACAAAAGTGCTTGTTTTGCATATTAAGATTTGGTCTAATTACTTGTATTGGGAAGATATTAAAGATTTGGTGCATCCTGAAGAATTTCTCGTGTAAGGTGGAAGCAACGAAATACAAGTTGGCGTGTAACCTGTGTGGTCCAATAGTGACCCCTGTGTGCTTTATTGGGTGGTTGTGGGATGTTAGCTATCAGCTATCTATGCGTTGCGTGCTTCTTTTAAATAACTATTGACTAGTGACGATCCAACATTTCTACTGTGTTGAGTAACTTGGTGGGGCAGCTTGTATAGATATAGTGATATTGTTAGTTTGTTTCTTAGTAGAATTGAGAACAAAGATGTGTTTGTTTCCTTTGGTGGACGATTTTTCGGTTGCCCCAACTACAGTGGACGAGAAAATTATGGATGCGGTTTTTTTTATTGGCTTTATTACCCGGCTAGATTTGAAACAAATGATGATGCTTTAGTTTTATTGATTGTGAAAAAACAGCGTCTGGAAGAGAAGTTAGAGGCTGAGATTGCCAAATCACAGGCAAAGGATGTCGAGATTGATAGCTTCAAAGAACGGGTTAAATTGCTTGAGGAAAAGCTTCAAAGGTCCAATAACAACTTGAAAGTCAAGGATGGAGAAATTAAGAGATCGAAGGAAAATGGTCACCGACTGTGGGAGCAGCTGATAACGATGTTTATTTCTGTTTTGGTTGTAGGGTTTTCTCTTGGTGTGAAGTAAATGATTAGTCCTCCCAAGATTAATTAATACGTATTGTTGTAATAGTTATAGTTCTATTGAACTTTCTATGTGTTTGTACTTTTAGGATGTTGTAATGTGTTAGTAATGTGCCACTCCACTCAGCTATGATTAATGAATATGTATTTTTGTAAGATTCTCCCGTAATACTTTGCACCTGAAAATTTTTTCTTTTGCCGCTTATCTTTTGATGTCATCAGAGTAAAATGAGCAGTTTTTGTAATATGTTCTCTCCTCCGGAAGATATTAACGTGCTTCACATATGCTATAATCTAGTTTATATGAGGTTTTAACTTACTGAAATCCACCAGAAGGAATTTTAGCATGTGGGAATTAAAGTTGGACTCTTTGAATAAACCAACCTGAATACACCTATACACAGAGACGGAACAATTAGGGCCAGAAACGTTAGCAGAAGAAGCAGTGGTAGGAGAAAAATAAGGTGAGCAGAATGAATTCATGGAGAACAAAAGATTCTATGAAAAAAAGATGAGAAGAATATGGTGGTAGAAATATCTGCTTCCACAGGCCACTATCTCTATCCACATACGCCATACCACCCAACCCAAAAAAAATATATTTTAAACGGCAACAATACTGTCGAAACATTTAATACTTTAATTAATTAATAACCAACATTACAACTTCCCAACTGAACTTCATTAACTGCAGAAAAAAATGACCTGTAGATTTAACCAACCCCAAATATCATACATAGGTGCAATTGGCTTACAAACTATTAAGTTCACTAAATAATAGAGCAACACATACAGCCAAGTACAGAGTTGACTACACCCAAATAAACTTAAGAGTTATCGAATAACTTAGAGTTATCGAAATTACACACTGACAAACAGATCCAATACCATAACAGAGTGGGAAACTGCCAAGTCTCCAAACCGTAAGTCTAGAGCTTCTCCAACCAAACTTTGCGAGACTCCTCCGGCAACGACATCAATGCCTCACGCCACCCATCCTGCTGGAACACTTGCCCTGCTACCACAAATTTCGCAGCATGGGTTTGGGGAGTGCCATATTGCTTGCAGATTTCAATGCACTCTCGAACTGAAGGTAGGCCCTGATTCAAGTTTGTTGGAGGCCGGCTACTTGCCTCACAGCTGGGATATGAAGATTCCACCTTAGAATTTAAGTGCTGGGTTCTAATTTTGCAGACTTCTGTCATTGCCAAGAATGTGTCGTTCAATTGACCCGTGAGCTAGTGCTCCAGTAGCAGTGGACTTATTGAATACAAGGCCAAGCAAGTTGTAGTTCTCAAGACCTCTTTGCTGAAACATCTTTGCTTTTGGGTGTTTCTGTAAGTAAAAAAGGCTGATAATAGATGTGAAACTGATAATCGCCTTTCACTACTGCCATACGTCTTATGCGAAGCTAATACGAACATAAATATGAAATAGCTGAACTTAATAGTTTAATCTGCCAACATCCTTATGTTGCCAACTTCGAAACTCAAATAGGCCTACCAAACCTCCTGGCTAACTTTGGTTGAATGAGCAATGCAGAATGTGTTATCATGCACGCATTAATTTTGACTATGATTAAAGACTCACTTTATTTGACTAATCACAGAACCAGGTCAAATAGAGCCATATGTCTACAGGAAGCTAATATGAACAGAAATATGAAATAGTTCACATAACTTCAAATCTGGCAACAATCCTTCCTGCCTTGGCAACTGCCAAACACAAATACGCCTACCAAAACTGCATATTGAACATGCCAACATGCCAACTTAGATAAGAAGAATGCAAACACACAACTGATAAGAGAAAATTTCCAAACAGATGATCACGGAAGGGATTACATGCTAGCACCATTATTAATAAATATGAAGCTACTTAACCTTGTAGAATGGTCATTTGCCACCATATGGTTTCAAAGTATCACTTTCCCCTGTTTAAGATGTATTCCTTTCTACTTTCTTAAAGTTAGACAGATCACAAACATGAAGCACTATAAACTTGTAAATTAGAAAGAAAGAAAAAAATAAATAAATGAAGGCACTAGAAAGGCAACAGAAGAATCTACATGAAGGCACCAGAAGTGCATCAAAATGTTGTTGTTGCAGCAGTTAAATGTTGTATATCAAACCTAGCAGAAGGTGATTTCTATTGAAACACCTACAGAAGAATGCTACTACAACTCATCGAGGCTCCTAAATCATCCCGTTACCGATTCGTCCTCTCCCTCGCCCTCATCCTCCTCCTCGCCCCCATCCTCCTCCTCGGCCTCTTCCTCGTCCTACGAAAGAGGAGTACATTAGCATTGTTATAGTAAATCTAATTCAAGTTCATAACTGAAGAAGAATGCAAACATACCTCTAACTCCAATTCGTCAAGTAGTGGTAGACGACGAGCAATTGGTTGTGACAAAGCACGTGCACCTACACGGCCACGAGCACGTCCACGATTATGACCATGAATAATTCTTAGTTCAAATGTGCTCTTTAGTCGTTTATTTCCTTGATGCTTCGGCAGACGACACTTGAATCCTTTTGCAACAATATCTATATCAATACCCACTCCAGAACCGGCACTAATAGGGCCACTAATAGGGACAGTAGAATCTTCATCATCTGTCAACTGAGCAAGCTCCTGTTGTAGTCCTTGATAGTAACGATCAAATATTGGCCAAGATTTAGTTCTAGCCCCATGTTGATGACACATTGATGCAAATTGGTTTACATATCTCCGGCGGTTTACCACCCTTATGAGGGTCGGCTCGGTCGTAGTATGTGACCTGCTAGCCGACACAGCTAACTTCCTAGCATCTCTTCTCCATCTGGAGAGTATATACGCATCAGGAATAGTGAATAGACCCTTTTGTTTCAGCAACCATATCATGTGACAGCATACGACACCAAGAAAGTTGAACCGTTTGCAGCTACATTGGTGAACCCCATTCTCCGATTTCATCACATAGCGCTTTACTGTTGAACAATTATGTGCCCGATCCCGGCTGCATATGTGAACATCAACCTCTTCGATCCCAATGCTTTCCCTCCGACAGTCCAACTTAACATAGCCAGCTAGCCGTGCTTGCTCCATAAAAGCTTTCAACACAGTTGGGGTGTAGACCTCTGTCGCATGATCAGAGAGCGGATCCCCAGATTCTTTAATGGGCACTGTCTGAAGTATCTTAAAATCTGCAACTAACTCGTTGTATCTCAACTCATTTACTGCTCCAATGCCAAAAGTTAAATAACAAATTCAATTTCCGCATTGTATGAAAAATTAATTTCCGCATTGTTGCTTTATAGGGGCTGTTGGACACATTTGAGGAAATGATGCCAAGTGTCGAACATCGCTATTGTGTACGACACTTGCATGCAAATTTCAAGAGCAAGGGGTACACTGGTAAGGCTTACAAGGATGTTTTGTGGGGGGCTGCAAGGGTAGCCAATGAAATCCAGTTTAACAACTATACGAATGATCTACTGAAAATGAACCCCACTACATATCAGTATCTTGCTAATATCAACCCGGCAATGTGGTCCCATCACGCATTCAGACATTTCTGCAAGAGCGACATGCTCTTGAACAATTTGGCGGAGTGCTTTAACTCTTGGATCAAGGATTCGAGAGACAAGCCAATCCTTACTATGCTGGAGATAATTAAGAGGCAACTTATGGAGCGCTTTCATAACAAGAGAGAAGGAGCTGTAAGGGTCACTCATAAGATTTGCCCAAAGATACAAAAGAAATTGGAAAGGAATAAAGATCTGGCGAGAGATCTCATATGTCAGTGGCAAGGTCGTGAGAAGTTTGAGGTTGACCACTACTATGATTTTAGAAGGATAGAAGATTTGAAGGAACTGACCTGTACGTGTGGCAGGTGGCAATTGAATGGGATTTCGTGTCCTCATTCAATCGCTGCCATCTATTTCCATAAGGGTAGACCAGAAGATTATGTCCATGTATCCTACCACATGGATACCTACAAGAAGGCGTATGAACCTCCTATCCATCCGATGCCGGGGCCAGAATGCTGGAAGGCCAGCAGAGAAATCGCAATTCTTCCCTCAATTTTTCAGAAACCTAGCTGGCATACCACGAATGGCTTGGAGAAGAGCCCTAGACGAGCCTCAAGAGAGATACAAGGTGACCAAGCAAGGTTATGACCTTCATTGCGGTACATGTAAGGTTGCGGGCCATAATGCTAGAACTTGCCCACAAAAGAAGAACAAAGGGAAGGGGAAAGCCACTGCATCAACATCAAATGGGAAGAAGAAAAATGTACCTGAACAACTCTATTTCAAATTGACTGATTTGGATTTAACATATCCCTGACATATGTTGTGCATTTAAATTTGAAATAGGTGGCCAAAGCAAATGTTGCTGAGACCTCACAACACGGCACGAGTACTGGTAGTAAAAGGACTTCCAGAGATGGGATAGATGGGCATGTATGTAATACTCTGTGATTGGAAATTAATAATAGGCAAACTGAATTTACATTACTCATAATGCATCATTTATCACCTTCATGCAGGTCATAGGACAATTAGAAGAAGCTGGCCCTTCTTCTACTCAGCCAACAATTAGGAAGAAAAAGAAAACAGCACGCGGGGAAGGCGTGCCATCAACTCAATCACAGAGAAATCTTTTTTTATAGCTATTTTTGGGTCAGACTAAGTTATGAACAACTTATTTTGCTTATGGGAAATGGTTACAAGCTTGTATGGATGTTTTTTGAGACTGCATCAGTTTTTTGAGCCATTACACTTCAATGGTTGTAAATTGTAAGACTGGAAATGTGGTACCATGGTTGTTGTACCATGTTGACAATGTGGTTGCTTGCTGGATGTTTAATGAATATCTATGCAAACTGGAACTCATATTTACTGGAGTACATCATATTTTGCTAGTTGTAGTACCATGCTTTGCAGAAAGAAAAGCAAGGTCGGTTTAATTCCAAGAACTTTTGTCCTATTTTCTTTTTGCCAGAAAATAACAGGTTTTGAGGTAATTGTCACTGAAGAAATCAATTACCTGTTTATGGTGAAATTAACAGCATTCAATTTTTTCTTATTGCCCATGGTGAATTTGCCTTCTTCCAACGAATATAATCCTTGTCATCACAACAAACAGTCTTTCAAAATCATCACTTAAGTTCCTTTCCAACTTTCATCCGCAGGTGCTAAAACTTAAAACCCAATTTCAATAGATAATATATTACTACCCATATCAATAAACCAAATATATTACAAGCAAAAAGATCTTCATCGTTTCAACAACATTAACCAAGTAGTACATCACTAAGTATCACTAACTAAGACATATTACAAGGAAAACCAACTTCATAATTTCAAAAGCATTAACTAAGACTGAGTTAAACTAGTCCATTATGAAAACAGCCTTCAAATTCACTAACTAGTGATGTAACTAGAACCACATCAAGACAGAATCTATAGAATTTGGGACCCAACGAGAAAACCAGCACCATGAAACGTAGACATCCCTATCACCCATGACAAACCCAACGCCAACAACAGAAATTTCTCCCTTCCTCTCCGTGCCTCGAGATCAGCCTCCAGCTTGTTAATTTTGTTTTTCAGGGCAACAATCACCTCTGACGAATGCTTGCACATTGGGGGTCGACCCATTCAAAAAAGAGCAAGCTCGAGGTCCCTGAGTACACAAACATAAAGATAGAAAATTTAACCTCTTTCTGTCATTTCATCGAATAGAAAATTTGCAATACCTATACATAGAGATAGCATACCAGCTGCAAACCATATCTTGAGCACCCAAAGAACCTACGTCCTTGGTTCTTCTCTGTCCATGAAGTTTTCTTCCAAGCTTGTATACCACAGTAACAGAACGGGTCCCACCTTAAATCATTTGTGCTTGCGGAAGAGAAGGATGAAGCCAACTGCTGCATTTTATAGAACGGGACAAGCGAACAAATCAAAATGTTGCTAGAAATAGAACGGGACAAGCTTCCTCTAGCTCGATTACCCACTGCGACAGAAATGCCCTTTCTTCTTCGGAAAGCCACTAGAAATAGACAAATTCTAATATCTATTTGTTTTTACGCAAGCTAAGCTATTTGTTTAGTACTTCCTTTAGCCCTTGTTTCTGTCCGTTTGTCCTTTTGTCTAAGATCTGACGTGGTGGGCTGAGGTGTTAGGGTCCCCGGTCTAGGACTCCATAACAATCACCAACTCCTCCACGCGATCCGCTCCAACACCGTAATCGATCCTCCGGAACCGTTTCTAGTAACACACGAGCGAAGAATTTAGGATCAAAACACTCAACAAATGAATAATACCTCACTCTTATTACGCAAAACGTGGTCTTAGGATTATTAGTCCTTCGAACCACAAGAACACAAGAACAATCGTACAAGGGTTATTAGTCCAAGCACGCCCATCTTAAGAGGTTATTAGCCCCCAAGTCTACTGGCATAAACGTGCCTATGTCTGGCCACTCTCAGAAAGCTCTCTAGCTCTCACTACTCAACTCTTCTCTGAATGAATTCTAATGCTCCTGAGGAGTGCTTATATAGGCCTTCTCAGGAGCTTACAAAACCCTAATCAAATCAAATCAAATCAATATAAATCAAATCTTCAAGATTCTAAGGAAACAATTCCCAGAATCAGGGAGATTTGATGATACATTCCTAAATCACCAAAACTCAGAAAGGAAAGACAATCTTCTAGAAACATCTAATTCTAGAAGATAAGATTTATTGAATTACTACCATAATCAGAGGCAATCTCTGAAGATGCTGATCTCGCCGCCGTCCGCCGCCCTACACGGTGGCGCCGCCGACATGCTCCTCCTTGGGTGGTGATGCTCCTCCGACTCCCAAGGTCATGCTCATCACTTCCCGTCCGGTCACCGCTAAGGGTGGTGGTGCTCCGCCGCCGGCGGTGGCTGCTGTGGTTAGCCACTCTTGGCCTTCTGCTGCTGCTTGGCTTGGCTGGGGGTCAGGGCCCTGCTGTGGTGCTAAGTCATGGCAAGGCCATGTGGTGGCCATGAGCTTGCCATGGCATGTCTGCGGCTGGCTGACTTGCTTGCTGGGCGTGGTCATTGCTGGGCTGCCATGGCTTGTCAGTGGTGCCGGTGTGCCTTGCTCGCGCGCGCGCATGCTGATGCCATGGCTTGTCTGTGGTGCCTCGGCTGCGCGCTGTGTGCGTGTCATGTTGTAAGACCCCGAAGAAACCTTGCTTGGACAAGGCATGATTTTATGTTAAGAAAATGTATGTGTAATTATTTTGAATTTCTAGAATGTGATGCTATGATGCTATGGATGGGATTTTAAATTTTATAGTAACCCATTTCATGTTGCTAGATTAATTGTATATTTTCCATCAATATTCTTGATTTTAAATTTTGAAGGATTTTCTTATGAATGATTTTGGAGTATTAAGACTTGCATATTGGGCTTAGAAACCTCAATAATAGGCTGACATTGGGCTACCCATTTATGGCCGGTTATTGGATGTAATTGGGCCTTGAAGTTATGACATATGGGCTGCCCAAGTACATGTGATGATGGGCCCTTGAAGTGTGATGTTGGGCTACCATGAGGCTTATAACTTTTGGTGTACATTGGGCTTATAATGGCATGCTAATGGGCTGCCAAAATAAGCATGGAGATGGGCTTTGGAAAGCATGATATTGGGTTGTCATGGAGCCCATGGCAATGGGCCTTGTAATGGTGCAATTGGGCCTTAAGGAAATTGGACATTAGGTCTAAGCCCTTAGGTTTATGAATTGGGCTTTAGGATATAATGATGGGCCTTGAATCAAGGGTTTAATGGACTGCCCAATGGGCCATGCAAATTAGATTTAGAAAGTTAGATTAATGGAACTAATCTTACTTAAGTTTACTAAGCAACTAGATTAGGATAAGTAAACTAGGTAGTTGGAATTCAACCAAATTAACTAAATGGTGGAACAAGTCTCAAAATAGAAGTTGGATTTATGTGGTGGGGGAGGACACAAGTGAATGACAAAGAGATTTGAATTTTGTGGTGCAAAGTGTTATACTAGAAAGGCAATGGAGACAAGAGGGAGACAAAAAATGGAAAAGCTGAAAAATGACATGGAAGAGGAAAAAAACACCCTTGGCCGAATTCCTTGTCTACATTCACTCCATTTTTGCCTCTTGTGAGAAGCCTTGCACGCCTAACATCACCCTCACACACTCATTCACTTATTGAAGCCATTTGGTCGACCAACACAAAGCCAAGAGAAGAGAGAAAGAGTGAAACACAAGGCCAAAACCGAAACCAAGAGAGAAAGGGAGAGAAAGGTGAGGAACCAAGGGAGAACCGAAACTCTTGGCCCCAAAAGGCTGAGGTTGAGCTGCTGTCAAGGGGATTTCGTGTAGGGGAAGAAGGAGGACAAGGAAGAAGAAGAAGGTGAAGTCAAGAGGTGTTGTGCAAGGGAAAAAGGGAAAAAGGAAAACAAAGAAGCACTAAGGTAAAAACCAGATCTTGTTTTCCTCTTGATGGTCAAACTCTCTTGTGTATAGATCTTAGGGTTTGAGTTGTTATGCTTGGATATGGTGAGATCTGAATGACTAAGAGCATTAGGTTGCTTAGTAGGTGAAAGGGAGGAGAAGCTTTCAAAGGATCAAAGGGAAAGAAGAAGGAACAACAAGGTAAAAATATGGATCTTACATCTCCATTGTTGGCCGAACCTTATGTGGTTGGATCTTGGGTTTTTATGTTCTATTTTAGTTGGATTTTGAACATGGTTATGTGCAAGTGTTAGATCTGGACATACATGCTTTAGATCTAAGATTGAATGTTGGAAAAATGTAAGGAATAGACAATGTATATTAGATGAAGTTAGATCTAACCTAGGTTATGTTTTGTTGGATGAAAGTTGGATATTTCCTTAGATCTAGGGCTGTTGATGTGTCTAAAGTATAGATCTGGTCATGTGGATACTAATGATGAAGATATGAAGTTGATACATGCAAGATAGGTGATAAAATGCAAAGGGAAAATAATGTATGTTAAAGGATGTTGGATTTAAGCCTATGTTAGTTGTAAGTTGTGAACCTCTTTAGATCTATGATCGTATATGTGTTTGAATGTTAGATCTGGACATGCCATACATGAATGATGAGGATGTGAAGTAAATACATGCTAAGATGGATTGTAGAGTGCAAAGTATGTATGTATAAATTTTCTAAGTATAAAAGGTGGTATTATGAGGTAAGGCCGAATATAATATACCTAGGGTTCCAAGATTTATTTTGTGCATAATTGGATCTGGTCATTGGTCTTGTTATATGCTAGATTATTGGCCTAATGTATGGTAGATAATTATGAAGTGTAAAGGATGCATGCAAGTTGAAAGAAACAAAAGAAAACTTGACTATTTGGAAAATGAGTGTGCTGGCCGAATAGGTTAGTGCTTGATCTCTTATGTTTGTGTTTTGATTCTTAGATCCTAGGTTGTGAAATTGATTGAATGGAGGATGGGATCACCCTTGGAGTTAATGTTGTGATTAAGGGATGCACAAAACAAGAGTTGGCCGAATGTCATAAAGGAATAAAACCCTAAGAGTAAGTTTTGATAATCGGTTTATAATTGTTGTATTGGATAATTGAAATTGGGGATAAGGCTAATTGGAATAAATGCTGAAGAACCATGATCATGCAATAAAAATATTCGAAACCCTAGTTAGGGTTAGTACTCGGGATTAATTGAGGTTTAAGGTCCAATTCAAGATTTAAGTGTGATTAAGTTATTAATAGTTTGATGTAAGGTTTAATGTAGTTCATTAACTAATGGGAGACTTAGGTTTAATCCCAAATTTATTAATTGTTGATTAACCCTAATCGTGAATAGACACCTAAATACATCGTAATAAAGATTGGTTAAATAACCTGAGTTAGATAATACTAGAAGAGTAAATAAAATACTTTAAATGATTAAAAGAATTTCAGTAATATATGTATATATATATATTTAATAATTACGTGCTATTTCTTAAAGTCTAAGAAATATTTGAATCGCTTGTAGGCGATCTACGTGTTTTATACACTACCAAGGAGGACCAAGAGTAAGTGGATACTGTAAGTGGACAGTAAGTGGTTCTTTTCAAAACTGGAATGACACACTGCATCAGTTCATGAACAAGCATGAGATTTGATCAAGCATGACATGACATGTGCATTGCATGAATTTTTCTAAGAGAATGTTTATGCAATGATTTTATGGAAAATTATGAAATGTTTTATGAAACGATAAGTTAAGTTAAGGGGCACTGGTCGGTACCGTACCATCAAGATGGACTCCCATACCGAAGGACAAATGTGAGAAGGATGGGTGAATCCATGAGGTTGTGCAACCCACACTGAAGGACATTGAGAAGGTGTGGTGCCTCCTAGGGTCATGTCTAGCCACTGAAGGACAAATGAGAGAAGGTGCGCTAGCTTGACCGTATGTAAGGTCTCCAAGGGAAATCGGAGACGGTTCCAAAGGGAACGCACAACCCTGACTTCAGGGGTTAAATGGAGCGAGCCCACAAGTAAAAGAGATGGAATGGTTGTGAAAGGCCAATAGTGGCACAAGTATGAATAAGTAATTTTCAAGGGCCTGGGGCAGAATTTAAGCAAGAGCATGTGCATATCCATGACATGCATGTGCATCACTTATCAAGTTTATTCTCTTTCATGATTAAGCAAGCATAAGTCAAGAGCATGTTTCAAGTTATGTCTTTCCCTTACTGAGTCTTTTTGACTCACGTTTTTAAAAATTGTGTCATTCCAGATGCCACAGGTGAAGAGAGTCAGGAGGACTACCTGACTTAGAAGGACCCGGATGTTATTCTTATTTTGATTATGGTGACCTGATCGATGAGATCCGTCACTAGTTGAATTCTAAATATTATATATGTTTTGTATGAAAACTTAATGAGAACCCTGATTATGTAAGATTTAGCTCAAATCCCTCGCGATCTTGTATGTTTCCGCCGTAAGCACGTAAGCAAGTAAGTAAGAACGCTGGAGCTATCCGGAGAATAGCTCGCGGCTGTCACGCTTCCTGCGGGGTGTCGTTCGGGGCGTGACACATGTGCTCCTGCCGCGCGCGCTGTGGGGGTGTCAAAGGCGCCCATGGGTGTCATTGGCGCCGCATCTCGCGTGCTATCCTCCTCCTCGCAGCCGTTCAGTCCAAGGTCTTCTCTGGGGACCCTTTCATGAGGTGGCAAAGCAGGTGACGTGACAGATCAGGTTGACACTGTTAAGACAGCGGACAGATTTGAAATGAATGACTTAATATAAAAGCATGTAAATATTAGAGACTAATTTGATTTTCACGAAAACTACGTACCAAAATAGCATTTATCCCAATATAAAAATTATGCCCAAAAGATGTTTTTCTTCTTTTTCGAGTACAGATTTGAGGTGATTCTCTAGTCTTGCGACGTTGTTCTTCTTGTCGTCTTCTTTTGTTTTTTTTTTTAATTAATTGATTTTTTTCTTCTTTTTCGAGTACCGATTTGAGGTGATTCTCTAGTCTTGCGACGTTGTTCTTCTTGTCGTCTTCTTTTGTTTTTTTTTTAAATTAATTAATTTAAAGAGTACAATATTTACCTTTTGTACTAATCTACAACTCTCCAAATTACAGTCTCAATTCAAATAAAAAATTATAAAATATACATGATCTCATTTTGTTCCTCATCATCCTCAACCGGTAATTATTAACATCTATGTGTTTGACTCCAGCGAAGAACGTCCTTTGTAGCGCAGGGGAGAAATAATAATAATAATAATAATAATAAAAACCATACAACCTAGAGTCATTTCTCGTAGATGATGTGCTGAAGTCTTAACCGGATTTCAATTTTGAAGCTCAAAATAATTGACATAGTTTTTTTTACATCCCATCACATTTGAAATCCAGTATAGTTTGGAACAGAAAGTTATGTTTTCGTGACTCAAAGGACAACCCCATAATTGCTCTGAATCATAAGGATAAAACCGTATCTTTAAAGATAAAAAATTGAAAACATTTTAATAGTAGGTTAAGAAGTATTTGAAATCTTGGTTGTGATGTGACAAAAATAATAATTAAGAATGCAAAGTGACAAAATAGTTTCCTAACCTCACCTCCTTTTAGCCTTTACCTCTCCAAGGCTCATTTCAACTCATTTATCATATTTGTTACTAACAGGATCTGTGAGAGATTCAATGTGCAAGATTGTTTATTTGTGTAAGAATCCTAAGGATACTTTTGTGTCAATATGGCACTTCCAAAATAGTGCAAGGGTCAATCTAGAGATAAACCCCTCAACAATCAAACAGGATTTTGATAATTTTTCGAAGGGAATAAAGTCCATATGGACCCTATTGGGATCACGTTATGAGCTATAGAAAAGAAAGCTTAGAAAAATCCAAAAAAGGTTTTTTTTTTTTTTTGAAGTATGAGGAAATGAAAGAGCAACCCACAGTCTATTTGAAGAAACTAGCTGAATTCTTGGACTCTGCTTTTTCTCCGGAAGAAGAGGCAAATGGTGTAGTAAATGATATTTTAAGATTGAGTAGCTTTGAAAATCTGAGCAACTTGGAAGTGAATAAAAGTGGAAAGATATTGATGGTCAACAAAGCTGCACTTTTTCGCCGAGGTGAAGTCGGAGACTGAAAGAATCGCTTGACTGCTGAAATGAGTGAGACATTAAACCGTATTACTGAAGAGAAGTTTCATAGTGTTGGGTTGAAATTTTAGGTCTTTCAAGTTATATTTGTTTGCAATACGTTGAACAACTTAGGTGTTATTAATGTTGTTGTTTGGTGGAATATCTTGTACTGTCTTTCCGTATTATTGGTGTGTAAAATGTTTGTTAATTATTACCGTCTTTTAATATATGATCAGGATGTGACATAAGATAATAATGCTAAAATTGTGTTTAAATATGTATTTCTGGCAGTACTAAAACCACGTATTCAAATACGGATGTGGTCGTCGCTAATTAGTTACTCAAAAGTTAATTTATCAGACCCGATAAATTATGGAAGCCACATTATGGCCAATCGTGAACCATGACGCTATTACTTGCAGATAAGATTATTTACTTTGGTGTCTACACAAAAACCTCTCTATTTAATTGTAGCATCAAGATGACAAGAAGAAAAGCTCAGGGTCCACAAATTTATATACGCGACAGACTTGAACAGAGACTAATGTAGACGTACATAACTATGTCCGCTGATCACTAAAGAGGAAAAATAACCTTACACAAGCTCCAAGCCAAAAAGCTGATTAAGCCACCAAAATTGAATTTCACATGCAACACGACGCCGTTCGCAATCAAAATAGGTATACCACAATAGCATGGCAGTTGGAAGTTAATTTTGGAGTAGTACTCTATCAACATTTGGCTCCACTTCGATCATTGGCAGCAACCCCTCAATAGATTTTGCATATTCGTGAAACTGCGGCCGGACGTACAGAACCAGACAATTTTCAGTTAGACATTACAGAAAATGAAAGCATGCACCAGATCAAGTGACTTGGTGAAAGCAGTATTAAGCAAGAATGTAAGTTTAATTTTCACATTTCCTCATTCGTGAACAAAAAAAAAAGAAATGAAACCTCAATAGATTTTGCAAATGAAACCGCTCGATCTTTTTACTTCTACTAAAATCGGAGAATGGTTCTCTCTCTCTCTCTCTCTCTCTCTCTGAAAAAGGTTCTTTTCCAATGAATAAGTAAAACGTATCTAAGCGCAGAAAAGTAGTTTTTCTCTTTCCATGCAGTAACCAAAAAATGCCTTCAATATTCATAATAACTAGATACCACGAAAATAGATGCAAGAAACTTTCTTTTCCCTTTTACAATACACACTCGTTTTAGTTGAATGATTGCGACATATGGTTAATTTTAGGAAATAATGTGGATGTTTTATTTTCAAAAGATTTCTTCAAGAAATGTCTAGTGTTTAAGTGATTACTACGTAGTCTTAGATAAACTTATGGAACTGTATAACAAGCATACCTTACCGATGACATTTGCTTTTCATCCTTATGTCAATAAAGAAAAGTGGGTATTTTGCAAAGCTATATACCATATCATATTCATGGCTCCAGTAAAGTCATACGGTATATCACTTCATGTTGCTAAAAGGCCTAGGTTTTGTTATTTCACTTCAGGATTTTTTTTTTCTTATCAATTTCAGTCATGACAAACTTTTCTCTAGCAAGGGTTAGTGCTAGTATTTTTTATTTTTTTTGTGTGGGTATATAGTTTTTCATTTTCCTAATAGACAAACAAACACATATAGGTTTAAGAAGGGAATCTATCAAAGAGCACCTCTTTCACAATCTCTTCAGATTTATGAATCAACTCCTGCACTTTAGCTGCTCCAGATTCTTTTACCGAATTTGCATTTGAAGTTATAGCATCCACCTATAAATTGCAGTATAGAAGAAAATAATATTAGAGAACCTAATATCAAATGCCTTAGTCCACATTAAAAGGAGATTCAAAGTACCTCTACAACCACAGCTTCAACATTCTTTTGCCTTGCTTCCAAATCACGTCTCCTAGATTCCACCTCCAACTTCACATTATTGAAGTCTTTGGCAGCATCCTCCAACTTTAGATCTCTTTCCTTCTCTAACTGCTTTCTTAATTCATCCAACTGTACAACTGAGATAAACAAAGAAAGTTTTAAGCTTAAGACTGCCGGTTCAGAAAAGGACATCACATAGTTCGTCTGATTACAAGTTAACCTTTGCCTTGTCGTTCCACCACTTTAGCCTCAAATGACTTATCCAGCATTCCTTCGTCACCCAGTTTAGCTTTTCAAGCCTTGAAGTCCTTTTCAATGGATTTGGCTGAGTTTACCTATTAAAGGTGCTGATGTCAAAATTGCTACATCCAAAGCTTTCTATATTGGCGTCACATCAAGAATTCCTTTAAATCAGAGTTTTGTCTAAAAATAACCTGTCAGATCATGGTAATCAACTGCAGAGCATATGATAACCACCTAAAGCGTATGCTCACCTGTCCTTGTATAGCTTGCATCTGACCAAAGTGTTTGAACATTTTCTTGAAAACCTGTGAAAATGCACAGAAATATGATAACATTTCTTTAAGCTAGTGAATTTGTACATATCTTTTGGAGCATGCAGGTTTAACGAGACATATTCTGCTCACTCTTGGATTACTTAGCTTCCGAATATCAGGGGACAGTAACAGTACTAAAGAGACACTCTACATATCTCTTGTGAATGTATGGGCCTAGATATGCTTTCCTTGGAAACAGATTTCATAATTTGGCCAGCAATACAATAAACAAAAAAACTTCAAGAGTTCAGAGAAACTTCACACAGAATTCAACAGTAGTATGAATGGCACAATTTCACAATGGCAATTTAACTTCCATTACTTGAGAAAGTTGAGGTATATGTGCATGCATCTTTGTCCAATCCAGTAACTCTCAGCTCCCACAAATAACAAGGATAAAGTAATGCTAGTTTGATAGACTTGTAGTTCAATATATAGCCAACTACTTGTAAAGATGACACCCCCCATTCATAATTTATCAAGGAGAAGCCGCACGTTCACATTCATATGCAATTAATAGATGTTGCAAACATCAGATAAGTAGAAGTTGAAGAACATGGCATTTCGAAGTTGATGGAAGCTTATTGTGTATCTCATGTTGTCAAAATCCATTTCTTCAGTGAAGGCATCTGATTTCAGAAGCTTTTCAGGAAACAGACTGAACATACTTGAAGAATTAAGGCAGTTCTTAACATATAGCCATATTAAAATTTTAAAAGGCAAGAGTAAATTTTCAAATAGCTTATGAAAATTCCCAGCAGGCAAATGGCTGAGTATGACTGATTGGCATAAGTCATTTGTGGGAATATACCTTTGTATAAAGCTCTGCTATGGCATTCTTATCCTGGTAAGATTGCATTGCTATTTTTTCAGCATTCTTTGCCACCTCCCGAGTTGATTTCTTCTCATCTAAAGCCCTCTTTAAAAAAATATGTGAAGAAATTACTCACACGTCGATGAGAAAAGGAGAGAAAATCATGAATGAGTGAACCATAGATACAAACACCCTACCCAGAAAGAGAAAAGGCATCATCAAATCAAGAGGCCTTACTACAATCCAATTCTTTAAACCACACATAACAGAAAGAGAATTCAAATACTTCATTAAAAAGCCTATCGGAAGAGAATGACATCACAGAGACCTTATTTAAAAACCTATTGGAAGAGGATAATAGTATCCATATTATATTTATCTGGGAAGTACACCAGCAGTTTGTAAGATACTTAATCATGCTTGCACAAAAATGTTGACGCCCAAGCATATAGCCATGCTGATGAAATAAAGAATCGCTATAGATATCGAAAATGGTAGGACGGATGCTAAAACATAATGTTCAAGACTTGACAACTAGACCAGAAGGTTTAGACTATGCCTGTTTGTTAATGTCTGATTGTAGCATATGTATTGAACAAACTTCATTTTCACCTAGAAAAAAAAAAACTTCATTTTCCTTTATGGTTGAAATTTCTAATAGAAATCATAGCAGGAACATAAATGTTAGTAACTCTTATGAATTACCCTATCTTTCTTAATAAGAAGAAAAGAAACACCTGTAACTTATCTGGAGATTGGACGATTTTAGAACGTAAATTTGCATTTTCTTGAACACTTGTACTAGAACGAACTCAGCATTCAAAATCTGGAAGAAAGAGGAAGAGTGGTGACAACAATGCAATGGCAGTCAAAATATTAGCACATGTACCTGAAAAGCCTATTTACATGATGATCTTAAAAGAGAAAAACTATTTCAAATACAGATAAAGACCTTAAACTTTAGTTGAAACGGCAAGAGAAAGCAATCTCCATATAGACAAAGAAGAATGCATAAGAATTTCCAAAGTAATTGCTAGGACAAACTCGAACCTAGAAATATTTGAAGAATAAACAAACTCGTGATGACAAGAGCAACAACAACAACAAGACAGTAGTGGTTCAAACATATTAAAACCTACCTCAATAGCATGAACATCCTAATAACACAAAAAAAAAAACATTGCGATGACATCTTTGAAATATATCATTGCTATCAAAGCAGACAAGATATAAGCACAGCACACAAAATAAGTTGTCCATTTTGAATGAACAGAAGCTTCACCAAATTAACATAATCTTATGCTTGCCAATCTGCTTCGTTGATCAGACTTTATTTTGCTATAGACGCAACATGAAACAATGAATTGGCAGGTCTTTATTCTATATTAATTTCTAAGAAAATGAAACGGCAAACTTTATTGCTTAAAAATAAAAAACTAAACAATTACCCCAGTGGTCTTGGTAGACCCAAAATTTTGTAGTAATAGTCTTATGACAAATATATCTGCTCATTTTCTATCACCTGACCTTCTCATCCATTTCTCCAGTCTTCTCCTTCAGCTTGCAAAAAGAAGCTCTCAGGGCCATCTGGTGATTGTTAAGACCAGCAATGGTTTGACGCAATTCTTTAACTTTTGCATCTACATCCTGCACAAGAGGCAACTCCCTCTCTCTTGCTTCATGGTAGTCCTCAATTTCTGCATTCAACTGCATGCAAAATTTAGCACAAGAAGATGCTTAAATAAAAGAAATTTCTTTTGGACCAATTAGAGACACCTGGGATATCTTAGCCTCCCACTCTCTCTGTTGCTCCTCAAGATGGTTTACTTCATCCACAATTGGACGAAGGAAATCCAGTTTTGCCCGTCTGAGAATGAAAACAATGAACTAACATATGACAGAAGTTAACAGTAATAGAACCAATTAAAATAAGTCCATATTCGCATTTATACAATGATGAAACTAAATTTCGTCCTTAAAAAGATAAGCAAAGTCATCTACTTACTGTTCAAAAAGCAGAATAAATTATCTTTCTTGGAGAATTCCCTCACTGACTGCGCAGTCTCCAATCTAGATTTTAAGGCTGAATAATTCTATCTTTTCAGAACACGCTAGTTCTTTAGTATAGTTAACTTTGTCCACACGTCCTTATATCTAATCCATTCCTACTCCAACATAGAAGAAAAACTCACACATACTCTGTTAGCTTTAGAGTTTTACTTTGTTTTTTAATTCATTTAACCGTTTTGAAAAGACAGCAAAAATCATGAAAAAATAATTGATAAATGTGCACCTTATATGTCAAAGCAACTCAGAACAAAAATGATCACAAATAGTTGCAAAGAGCTAACCGATTCACAGACTTAAAATTGGACATGTTCATCAGAATCATCATCACCAATTACAAAATAACTAAGCTGAAAATACAGAGCATCCAGACTACATTGGAAAACATATAAAAAACAAACTGTTGCCACCAGTCTTCCCATGAGGAAATTTGACGGTTATTACCAACAATGCCAAGGTCAAAAAGTGACTTTGAAATGGCCAGCAATGACCATAATGGTAACATGGATTTGGGATTGCTAGCCTAGATCCCAGACCAGGATTCAACTAACATAGAGTAATTGACTGTTCCTCCTGGGACATAGGAAGCCAAGTCTAATTATTTATCCAATTTCTTTGACCCCCTGTTCACCGAACCAGGATCCTTTGCAATTTTTTGCTCGAATTGCATTGTGTAATTCGGAGAGATAGACGCAACACGTGGACCCTACACTATTTAATGTAACGCAAATGTACTTCTTTTTATCACATCGACCTCAACAACAAGTCACAAGTTGAAGGGTTTATTCTACAAAACACACTTGTTGAAGAGCTCTGACACAATCTGAATGTATTGGTGACAATTACTGGGTTCCCCATGACAACCTAAAAACTTCAAGAAGAAAGAACAAACCTGTGAAGGCCAAAATTGAGAATTGCACTAAGGAAAAATTCAGTCCTGCCAGTATCTGGTCTTATCAGGTCCTTGAGGGTAAATTTCTCAGGACATTCTGTTGAGGCCAGTACCTCCTTCATCCTGTTGTACAGCTTCACCATCCGGGCTGATTCGACATGAAGGTTTGGGTTCTCGAGCTGCTCAAGCGCTGCAAACTCCATTGGTCCATGGTCCTCCCTGCACAAATCATAAATCCCAGAGAAGAAAAGAGCTCAGACGTCGTAAAGAAAACACGAGGTAGTTTTGAATTTACCGGGGGCGAAAAAATGAAGGTAGAAATCAGACGCCATAGTGTCTAAGAAGTCCGTTTGAGTTCTCGGAAACTAAAGAAAGCAGCTAGGTATTCCATCCTATCAGAAATTTGGGATATGTATCCCCAAATCAGGAAGTACAGAAGATTAAAACCAACAAATCCAAAACCAATTCAAATTTTTAACAGGCACAATTCGAATTTCGGGGGACCTCCACTTTCCCTCAACCAAATCAGTAAAAATCTAGAGACCTTCTAAGACTAAATTAAGGTTCATTTCTCTCCCATTCTCTCAGTGACGAAACAGAGTTACGGACCAATTCCGCTCCGCTCACAGCCCCAAGCTCATGAAAGTGTTCCAAAAAAAATCAGTAAGTCTAAATTAAATCTTCTGTTACATTAAAACCATCTGAACAAATAGAAGAATCCGAAGTTGAAATTTGACTTTGATTTTTTATTTCTCCTAGAAAATTTTAAAAACACTCAACAGAAAAATTGCCAGCGGTTGAGCAGAAGATAAAGGAGGAGGGGAAGGAGTGAGGAACATTACTCTCGAAGAACGTCAATGTGGAAGAGGAGACCGGCGTAGAGGTCAGAAATGAACTCCGGGTTAGGGTTAAAGAGATCGTGCTCGGAAATGCTGGCGATTTGGGACTCCGCCAAGATTGCCACAATCTCACTGCGTGACATTATAGGGTACTCGAACTTCGACATCCCTTAAATTTCCGCGGAAGACACGATTGAGATTACAGTTGATTTCTTATGCATTAATAGAGAGATACATGGAGAGAGAGAGAGAGAGCTGCGAGAAGAGGCTGAATGAGATTGAAAAGCTTTTCCCGCCCTAAACAATAAACGGTAAAGTGGTATATATCTTCCCCTCTTGCATATGAGCGCGGAGAGGCTCCTCCACCAAGCCTGCCGTTTCCTCCGTTTCCCTCCGCTTCGGTTTTTGTTTTCACATTTCGGACGCGTGGTATGTCGACATGGCTTTTACCATGCCACGTATTTTTCGTGTTGATAAAAGTCTTTTTCTTTCTTTTGTTTTTTTATCCTCTATAAAATTAGTACTGGAACAAATTATTATTGTAAACTAAAGGTGAGCACTGGAATCGGAATTGCCAATTCTGGTTTCGGTTCCGGTTTCGGTACCCACCGAAATGATATTTTGCATTCCGGTTTCATTCCGGAATTAACCGGAAATTTCGATTCTTTATCTAGGCTTAAAAGACCCAGATTTAGTTTGGGTCCATTGACCAAAAAATGAATTTTTAAGTTGTGTTTTATGGGCCAAACAACTCTAAATTAAAATTACAACTAAACAACTAAATTTCAAAACAATGTTTCACTGTTTTAGGATTCCGAAATAAAGTCTAAATTAAAATTACAACTAAATTCTAAAACAAAATAAAAACTGTCAAAATAAACTCTAAATTAAATTTACAAAAAAACTATTAAACAAACAATTAACTATACAAATAAGTAAACAACTAAACATTCATCAAATAATCCAAATTTAAAAAGGTAAACTATAAATTAAAACTACAATATTTAAAAAAAATTAAAAAAATGTACCGGAACAAGAAATTCCGGTATTTTCACCTCCGATTCCTGTTTTTATGAAATATTAGAGTCGACGAGGATTAATGTACTCTTTCCCGTGTTCGACTCGACTTCCTTAGGAGGTAACCTTTGTAGTTGTGAACTTTTTCCTGATTTTGATTGGTTGTATACTGGAGTTGATCTTTCACGATGTTTTGTTTTGTTGATTTATGGAAGATGAACTAGATGAGATGTTTTAAAAGACTAGACTTCAGAAGCTGTCCCAACTCTGCAGAAACGTCATTAAGAGAGACTTCCAATAACTCTTCGAGGACCGGCCTGCAGAAAATTCAAAAAAAAAAAATCAACAAGTCTTACGGCAATTAACGATATGGTATCCTACAGAGGAAAATGAGTCGATTTAAACATCTTGTTCAGATGGGAAGCCATGGTATAAAGCTGCCCGTGCTTACTGCTTAGATTTTATCATAGAGAAACACTCTAGTCCATCTCGCTGGCCTGCGAGTGATTTTTTTAATCGTCGAATAATTTGATTGCGGATATATACTTCGCGGGTTGGATTAATTTTTTTTTATCCAACTTATAATCAGTAAAAACTACTTCTCTTATGATCCATACCTCCAATAACTTGTCCATTTCCTTAGCTATCACCTTGCTTCTTTCGTGCGCACGAGCCCTTTTTTCCGTCGGACAGGCTTACTCGTAGGATAAACGCTAAGTTTGTGCATAATCATTGAAGGGTCCACCCCCCTCATATCTCTATGAGACTAGGCAAAATACCTCATTTGGAGCCGCAGAAATCGAAGCAACACCTACTTAGCTTACTCATCTAGTAACGCCCCCACTTTCACCCCTTGCCTGGCTCTAGCTCCAAGCTCCCCAATGGTTCCATGGTCTGGGCATGGGGCATGAGCCTTTTATCCACCATTAGGGCTTCAAATACTCTAATTGCAAATCCTTCGGCGCAACTGAGTTAGCTAAAGACATCGTGCAAACTAGTAAGCACAACTGCCACTTTTAACCACGTGGTCGCCTGCCGTTAGAGATGTGGAGAAAGATCAGACTTTTCCACAGACAATGCCAACTGATGAAGTCAAATTTAACTAGTCTATCACAAAGTCCACTAGCTTAGGAGTCGGAAGGAGTTGGGCCTAAGGTCCAGCGTTTGAGACGGATTAAAAGGCTCAAGCGCTCCTCCTACAAGCAAAGAAAACAGACTAGGACCCAGGTCCTCCTCGTAGGGGGATTTCTCTGATACTTTTGTTAATCGTCATTTTTCTATATCTTTTATTTACTGGTTCTATTATAAGTGAGAACGAGTGCGTACCTATCTGTTTCTTCCTAGCTCTCCTATATCCCTTTTCTTCCTCTTTGGGCCTTGGGCTTGTTGGGCACTGGGCCTCTTTTGCAGTCAAGGCCCTTATGTCTTTAGAACTTATCCGTCTCGTCCAATCTTTCACCGGGCGCCGACTCTGTCAGACTTGTCCTCTTTCAGTGGGACTGTCAATTAGTGGCTTTGGTAATCATAGTTGCTCACGTGGGCCGCCACTCTCTGTAAAAATTTTATGACAGGTTTTTTTATGGACCTCCTATCACGAGAAGACACATGCCACCTCATACGAGCTGGCTCTTGCCTCACTATATTTGGGCTTCTAATTTGGACTTTTGTAGTAAGAAAAATTTTCTCTTCCATAGAAAAAAGATTAGATATGACATATTACAAACACAGGGCAAATGGATTCATTTGATAGTACATTGCACCTTTTTAGCACGAACAGTCTGCTTCATTGGCGAGACGTACGTCGACCTACCAAATATTTCCTTTTGTAAGCTAATTATGTAAGATGCTCGCACAAAAGTTTTGTAATTTAAGTTCACAGGAACGACACAATTAAGAAGGTGTTTGAGGGTGAAAATTTTGAGTATTGGGGTTTGGGAAATATTATAAAGTAAATATATGTTATGAGAGTTGGTGAAAAAGTAAAGAGACAGAAGATTTTTAATAAGTATTATAATAATAAAAAATTATGTGGTGAATTTTTTATGATTAAACCCAGATATTTGAGCCCAAATATTTGGGCACCAAACATACCCTTTAAATCAGCTTAATTTTTATTGTACACAACAACAAACACATGATCATGATAGACTGTAACTTTTTAGAAGTTTCACCCAAGAAGACTACAACCAACTCTGAATCTCCTTGGTTGAACCACCACGAGACTGCTCCTAGTGGAATCGGTATGACATCCCCTTTCTTGAGTTTCAACACCACCTCCTTCGGTGTATTTGGGAATACCATTCCCACTATTCCATCACTACCTGCAATGGTTAAACTTAGCAACAAAATAGGTACACGTACAAATTTAAGAGTTTTGTTCAACGTATTTAGGGATACAACAGAACCCTGAGAATTATTGAAGGAAATTATGTGTGAGACCCCGATTTTCTCCTACGTTATTTCTTATGTATTATCTTTTATTTTCCAATGTATTAGCTTTTATTTCATCATGGGGCCATGTTTTTGGCCAATGTATGGCCTAATCCTTATGTTATGGTACATCGATTAAAATGAGATTTTATTTCATGAAATTTCTTAAATAATTTTCTTGTCATTTTATGCAAAGTTTAAATTATATTTTTCAAGTAAGTTTCTCTCTTATGGATTTATATTTTCTTTTACTTAAAATGTTTTATTACCATGTGGCCTAGATTAGTAATAGAATTTTCATTAGAATATTCAATGATAAGTTATGTATTAATGTGATAAAGTCTAAGAGAGATTTAAATGATAAGCACACTTGCTTAAGCAAGCATGATGATAGGTTAGGAAACTTTTAGGGTGATAAGCCCTTGTGATTATTGTAGAGATAGGCTAGGACCATTATCATAGGATAAGATATCATGCTTATGAGATGATAAGCTATTGGAATGGATTAGATAAGCTAGAGAGCTTATGAGTGATAAGTTAGGTGAGATAGTAACCAAGTTGAAAGTTAGTTGCAATTTAAATGTGGAAGTAACTAGGTTGGTTGGAAAGCAACCAAACAAAGCAAATGAGATGACTTTTACGTGAATGGGCTAGTGGTGAAATTGAAAAGCCAAAAAGTGAGATGCCATGTGAAGTGTAAGAGGTGTAAGAGGTGTAAGAAGTGTAAGATGCATTCAATTAGACAAGACAACACATGGAAGTAAAAGAGAAAGAGAAAAAGCAAGGGAGAAGGAGGCTTTTCGTTGGAATCATGTGAGGATAGAGAGGGAAATAATTCAAATGCAAGTCATGCTAGGGAGACAAGAATTGATGTGATGAAAAGATGAAAGAGAGAGAGAAGGAAGTGCAAGCATTTGGTCGACTAAGGCCCCCCCCATTCCTCCCTTTTCATTTTGATTTCTCTCTCTTGTCAACTCAACCTCTCAAGTCTTGTGTCATAGCCTTGAGTTGCCTTGGGAGACACATTCTCTCACACCTCTCTTGCATTTGCCTTGGCCGAATCACTCATGCATTTCATTCTCCAAATTTCTCCTCACTTGGCCGAAAGTTTCATTGCTCTCACTCTCTCCCATTTTTCTTCTCTTGGCCGAACCATACACCCAAGTTCAAGGTTTGTTTCCTTTTCCTCTTGCACTCTAAACCACATTCTTCTTGCTTTCTAAATCCCATTCTAAAAGCCCAAGTGTAGACCTCTTTTGTTGTTACCAAATCTCTCTTGGTGCAATCTCATCTCTTCCTTGAAAACCCTAACCATTTGCCTCATGTCTCTTCAATCTTACCACATTCTCTTACCCCCCATAAGAACCCACATTAGCTCCTCAAATCAAGCTTGGATATTTCTAAGGAGGGTGAACCGAAACTTGGAAGAAAGAGGAGTTTGGGAAAGTTGGTAAAGGTAGAGGTAAGCTTGGTTCTATTTGATGATCTTGCCCAAAGTTTCATAAATACTAACCTAAGGCATTTTATTTTCTAGGTACTCAAGCTTGGGATAGTCAACAAGGTAAGACCAAATGTGATGTTGTTGGTTTAGCATAAAGGTGGCCGAATGGTTTATGTATAGATCTTGAAGTTTTAGGTTGTGATATGCCTTGATGTTGTTAGATCTTGAATGCTTAAGAACCCTAGGTTGTTTAAATGCTAGGGCTAACCATGAAAACCTTAGATCTAAGGATGAATGTGAAGAAAAATGCAAATGGAGAACAATGCATGTTAAAGGAAGTTAGATCTAGGTCTTGATGTGTTGGTTTGATGCAAGTTGATTATTTTACTTAGATCTATGGATGTTAGTGTGTATAAAGTGTGGAGCTAATGTTGATGGGAATATTTGATGAAGATATAAAGTTGATGCATGCTAGTTAGGTCACAAATGCAAATGATATGCATGTTATAATTTTTAGCATGAAAAAGGTGACATTTTTAGGTATGGCCGAATATGAGATGCTTAGGATTTCATGTATAATTTTGTATATATTTAGATCTGGACATTGGTCATGATATGTGCAAGATTTATGACCCAATGAATGGTAGATGATTATGTTAGGTATTAGATGCATGCATATTAAAGGAAACAAAAGAAAACCTAATCATTTGGATGAAATCATGTGTTGGCCGAATGTTATGAGCATGATACATGGTGTTGGTGCCTTGATTTATAGATATTAGGTTGTGAAATTGTTGAATGGAGGATGAGATCACCATTGGAGTTAAAGTTGTGACTAAAGGGTGCATAAAATGGTAATGGCCGAATGTCATAATAAAATGAAACCCTAAGTGCAATTTATGATAAATGGATTATCATTGTTATGAGGATTATCATTGTTATGAGGGATAAGAAAATTAGGGTTTAGGCTAGTTGGGATAAATATTGTAGAACCATGATCATTTAATAAAATATTATTTGGAACCCTAGTTAGGGTTAGTACTCGGGATTAATTGAGGTTTAAAGTCCAAGTTAAGATTTAATCGTGATTTAAATTATTAATAGTTTAAAATAAAGTTTTAATGGGGTACATGTAATAATAAGAGACTTAGGTTTAATTCTAAATCCGTGGGTGTTAATTAAACCCTAATCAAGGCATGTACATGGATATATATATATATAAGTTATATTGCAAGGAAAATATTAATGATTTAATAAACTAAGTTTCGAATATTTGTTAAGGAAAAGAATAAATAAAATATTTTAAATGATTAAATGAATTTCAGTGATATATATATATATATATCTTTGGTTGATGACTGATTTCAAAAATGCAAATATTTAATGATTACGTACTATTCTTAAAGTCTAAGAAATATTTGAATCGCTTGTAGGCGATCCACGTGTCTTGTACACTACCAAAGAAGACCAAGTGTAAGTGGATACTGTAAGTGGACAGTAAGTGTTTCTTTTTCAAAACTGGAATGACACACTGCATCGTTTCATGAACAAGCATGAGAGTTTAATCGAGCATGACATGACATGTGCATTGCATGAATTTTTCAAGAAGAATGTTTATGAAATGATTTTATGGAAATACTATGAAAATTTTTATGAAACGATAAGTTAAGTTAAGGGGCACTGGTCGGTACCGTACCATCAAGATGGACTCCCATACCGAAGGACGAATGCGAGAAGGATGGGTGAATCCACGAGGCTGTGCAAACCACACTGAAGGACATTGAGAAGGTGTGGCGCCTCCAAGGGTCATGTCTAGCCACTGAAGGACAAATGAGAGAAGGTGCGCTAGCTGACCATATGTAAGGTCTCCAAGGGAATTCGGGGACGGTTCCAAAGGGAACGCACAACCCTGACTTCAGGGGTTAAATGGAGTGAGCCCACAAATAAAAGATATGAAATGATTATGAAAAGACCAAGAGAGGCACAAGTATGAATAAGTGGTTTTCAAGGGCCAAGGGCCAATTTTATAAGCAAGTACGAAAGAAAGATTTTCAAGGGCCTGGGGCCGTATCTAAGCAAGAGCATATGCATAATTCATGACATGCATGTGCATCACTTATCAAGTTTCTTTCTTTCATGATCAAGCGAGCATAAGTCAAGAGCATGTTTTAAGTTATGTCTTTTCCTTACTGAGTCTTTTTGACTCACGTGTTTTTTTTTAAATTGTGTCATTGCAGATGTCTCTGGTGAAGAGAGTCAGGAGGACTACCTGACATAGAAGCACAAGAATTATGTTTCATACTTTTGATAATAGTAGCTTGATTGTCACTAGTTGACTTTTAATGTGTTATATATGTTTTGTATGAAAACTTAATGAGAACCCTGATTATGTAAGAATAGCTCGAATCCCTCGCGATCCTGTACGTTTCCGCCGTAATCAAGTTAATGTATAAGTAAGAACGCTGGAGCCATCCGGGGGATGGCTCGCGGCTGTCACGGTCCCTGCGGGATGCCGTTCGGGGCGTGACTTTATATATATAAGTAAAACCCGTGAAAACACTTTTCACAAAATGAATATGAGTCCAATAATATACAGACACAATGAATATACTACCTCATCAAGAGACTGGTGGATTCCATATTGAGCAATTATATAAATTCACATACTATGCACAAGACTCAACATTATCTGGAATATTTGATCTACGAAGATCATATCAAATGACTCAGTTAAAACACAAGTACACAACAAGCAAACATACATAACTCTCTCAGGTCTAAGGACAACATAAGTTAATTTGTGTTGAATATCATTCTCTACATCAGTCATCGTTTCCGTAAGGTATTCATATTTGATCTGATTCAGTGCATGTACTCTTACATTGCACTCACTCGTCTGCTTAAGGTCAACACCTCAATAACGGAGTTCATCATTCTATCTTATAGAGGCACAACGAGTGTACACTTATTTGTACATTACCTTGTATCTCGGTCTAGAACAAAGTGAGTCAACAAAGATCCGAAAAGTCATACTCTCCGTCTCCGGTTCATTAATCATTAGTCTGACTTTTCTACAATGTTGCTCAACAATATGACATCTTATGTCATTGTAAAATATGACATCATATGCCATTGCACGTACCTAAAAATAATATACAAGTGATTAATCAAAACGATAATTATATCATAATTAGTCAAAAATGATTGATTTGAGGACATACATCTAATAGTTGGAACTCAGCTCAACTTGTCCAATGAAAGGAAACTTTGCCTCTGTCAATGTAGTGACTATTCCACCATTTTTGACACCGATGTCAGGCAATGCAGCGTCAACGTCGAAGACCAATTTTTTGGTGCTGTATTCTTCGGGCTTTGGCATGGTCGTTTTTCCTTCTTGTAGCCTCACTATGAGAACCCCAGTTTGGTTTTTCGCGAGCTTATTTGCGTCATCTTTACTCATATCATTAACTCTACTAACAAACTCGGGTGACAAGCCCCCCAGAATATATACCTAGAGCCCCAGTGAAAACGAAGTAGGTGAATTCGCCGGTAACATATATGCCTTAGAAGTTTCACCCAAGAGTACAATATGCAACTCGGAATCTCCGTCATTGAACCACCACGACACCGCTCCCATTGGGACCGGAATTACATTGCCTTTCTAAGTTTCAGCACCACCTCCTTTGCTGTATTGGGGAAGACCATTCCAACTAGTCCATCACTACCTGTAATAGTTACGTACAAGTTAATAACCAAATATATTCACGAAAATGCGAGTTTATCATATATATATATATATATATATATATATATATATATATATATATATATATATATAGGCCGATATATAACAGAAAACAAAATTGTAATGGATTCGTGTTGAGTGGTGGATCGATTGAATTGATTGCCCAATTAATACATGTACGTAGGAAGAGAATAATTCCGTAAAAGATATTAACTGGTTCATCTGTAATTTTTAGCTAGCTATGTTCCTTTTTTCTAAGCCCATGACTTAGGTTCATAATAGAACTAGCTCTCCCACCCGATTTTCATTCCAAATGCCATCACGCCAAAGTACGCGAGACTAGATTATTAGTGTATTTGAGTATTCACGTAATTTTAAGCTAAATTAAATCCAAATTGAATTGTACGTAATTTCTTGAATTACATGTTCAAGAGAAAAATGGGTTCCTTATAAGATTGATTAAAAAAAAGGGATAAATGCAAAATCAGTCCCTGTGCTATACGAAAAAATCGTTTTAGTCCCTGTGATATGAAAAACATCGATTTAGTCCCTGTGATTCTATTTTCGTTTGTTATTGGTCCTCCATTAGGGACTGATTTTATCACTTTTTTGAAATCACAGGGACTAAATTAATGTTTTCAATATCACAGGGACTAAATTGATTTTTGCGTATAGTACAGGGACCAATTTTGCATTTATCCCAAAAAAAAAAAGATTCTACATGTCATGAGTTGTCTATTCCAGGCTCGAGCGAATTCTGTTTTAACATGACAACGAGCTCTCGCTCGCCTAAGCCTCGATCTCTGGCTCGAACGAATACTGTTGAGATTTCACACTTCCTCGACCTTGGGTCCCGGTCCCCTACAACCCGTACATTTAGAATTAAAGTCTTTTGTAGCTTATAATTACACACTTTGACATTGGTATGGCCATAAGCTAAGGGATGCTACGATACTTTATGGGGGTTAAGATCATAACAAGCCCCTTCCCGGACGGAGAGCAATCACGTACCTCGGAGAACATAGGCGACTTTGGAGGAATCTGCATAGTGGGGAAGAGCAAAGCCGCGTGGCTGCAGAACAAGCTTACCAGCACCAACGTCCTTGCATTCGCGAAGCAAAGGAAATTCAGAACTCGACCAACTATAGTATGCTCCACCATCTGATTCCGATGTCTTTCGAGAAAACTTAGGTGTAAAGTCAAACTCCATCTTTTCGTACACCTCGTGAACAATTGATGCTATAAAAAACGGAGCCGGTTGGTTAGCAAAAATTTAAGATAGCGAGACAATAAAATGGTTAATCTTCGTGTATCAGAGCAAGCTGCATGTACATTGTTTTCAAGTCAATAATGGTTTCTCAAGAGGTTGGTTTTGTCCTATCGACTCACTTCTTAATTTCTCATGTAATTTATGAAAGGACTAACCCTTGAAAAACCAACTCAGTGCACCAAACTGATTAATTGAAATAAGAAAAGAGGGTGGCGTATGACTTCCAGGTTTTTTTCAATCAAATTTCGTACCAAAAAACATAAGAAAATCTTTGGGTTGTGTTTGTGTTTCTTGAGAGAGAGAGAAGGGGCACCAAGATAGGAGACCAAGTACTGGGTTGGCAAAGCTCCGTCCCCCAGTACAAAAAAACCCGACATTTAGCGGCTGTCGGAAACCGCCGCTAAAGGTCAAAAAATCATTGCTAAAACTTTAGCAACGATTTTTTAGCGACGATCGAGGCAGTTTTGCGACCACCGCTATAGACCCGAATACAGTTCTGCCTTGTTTTTTACAGCGTTTTTTTTTTCTATTTGGTATGTGCCAGCATTTTTAAAACACCACTAATTTTTCCCTATATTTTCCTATACATGATTTTTTAATCGGTGATACAAATTTATTTTAATAACCATACTTTATTGAATGTAAAAACTTAAAGAACAAGGATAATAAAACAAAATATATTTCATCATTGATTAAATAACAAGTCTTACAATACAAGAGTGTATACGAGTTTCTAACATAAAATAAAAAATAATTTTAATCCTAGCATTAGCAAAAGCAGCTCAGTACACCATCAGCACCAACACTATCTTCACCAAGTAGTAACTTTGTCATTGAAAAGAAGAAACGGGATAAGAAAAATGAACAATATGTCAATAGCTTGAGCAGATGCAACAGAGAGAGTTATAGAATTTGAAAAAAAGCATAGAGATTTGGACACAGATATTCACAAAAGATTATCTCTTAGCCCCTGTATAAGGACTTCAACCTCTAAAAATCAACATCGATTTATATTAAACATCCAAGAGCCAAAAATTCCCAAATTCATCAGTTGAATCTTTTACTGGATTGTTATCAATTACTATTCTCATCTAAATGGAAAACGAGTCCCCATGGCATGACCAGACTTGGGACCATATATGAGAACTTGGGCTAAAACTAGGACATCAATCACATGTCACGCATTTCTTCCAAACTAAAAGCCATGTAGTCATTAAATGAAAATTGAAAAAGAATGTACTCCTCACTTAGCATAGACTAACTCACACAATGAATAACAATAACTACTAAAGAAACACAATGATAATATGCAAGCATGCACACTATTCAATAATTTGCAACTACACAATGATCAGAAACAGCAACTACACAAGTATGTACAGGCAACTTTGCTGCTACGGGCCTACGGCAGAGGGTAAGTTTTCCATACTTGATGTCAATTGAGGGAAAGTTCCACATACAACATAATACACAGAAATCTAACAATTACCAAACCAAACTTACTTATGGAGGAGGAGAAATACACCGCATAAAATGAAAGTGCCAGCGTCAAGAATCCACCCAATCATCACCAAACTGTAGTCATCAAAAGTAAGAATCCATAGAAAAAATATGCCAATTAAAACAGAGGGACTCCAAAATCATAAATGACATGAACAGAAAAGGGTTTGATGTTTATATCACTTACAAGTACACAAGAGGTTGCAACCTAAGAACCGAAAATACTGCATCAAGGGCAACAACAGTCATGTTTAAAAACGAAGTTACTCTTAATAAGTCATTTAGTGAGAATAACCCCCATCTATTCAAGAGAACAAAGGGACTTACAAAAACCAATAAATGCCAAAAAGAGCATAACAGCTGCAACGATAATAAGAGCCAGTCTTCTGCAGAGCAGGCAACAGAGAAATGTTATTCGAAATTGTGTCAAGCTCCAGAAAAAAGTTCTTAGGAGCTCATACTTACATGCTATCCAGTTCATCTTGTATATCCTTTGAATTATCTGTAGTCTTCTGAGAAAGAGTGGAAGCAGAAGAGTTGATCTTCGTTTCAATATTGTCAATGTTCTTCCGGAGATCTGATGGCAGAAATATAGAATCCACTGTAATCCCTTTAGCAGCAAGATAAGCACAAATAAGCTCATTGATTGTCGTACACAAATAAGCACACTTGTTATACCCAGAAAGCAATTATGGGATTATAACTCAACAAAAAAGGAAACCCAGATGATAGATAATTGGAACAGAGTTTTAGCAGAAAAAAAAAAACAGAGAACAAAAAACACTCACGGCCCATTAATGTTCGTTGCGGATATTCCATCCACCAGTGTAGCGCTTAAACCCATCAAGAGGGTCCCTCCTGTACGTCCTCTTCTCAGCCAATACCAGAGAAGAGTTACCTGTACTTTCCTCCGCAAGAAACCTCCGCCTTCCGTTCCATTGCACCGCCCCCTCGTATTCTCTCTTGACAGGAACCTCTATAACGTAAAAAGCAACAAACAAAAAAACTTCATCTTTACATTCCATATTGTTGCCAAGAAAACGTACATAGATTGAGGAAACGAAAAAAACAAATAATATTGATGCAGCGACCGTACCTGGGTTACGCAGAGTGTGGTTTACCCGAGAGCTTCCAAAGGCTGAAGAGAAGAAGAGGAAGAGACAGACAAGAAGAAGAAAAGACAAGCGGTTTGATCTGAAACATAGCATTGTGGTTTCGCTTCTTTTCGTTTCCGTTCCCTACGGCTGGAAGGTTTTCCGGAGAAGAAGATAGAGCGAGAGAGACAGAAATGAAATTTGACTCTAGATGAAAATTTCCCTCTTGTTCAGTACTGTTTTTTTTTTTAATTCAATAATCTCGTTTCGTTGGATATTAAATAGTAATTTGTAACCGTATTTAAAAATTTTAGTACTTAATATTAAATACATAGCATATTATTTTACACTCTTTTTTATAACTAGTATAATAATCTTAATTAAAATAGGTTGGTAGTAATAATATATAATACTTATAATTTAAAAGTATAATGCCTTCAATATAACATTGAATGATTTGTTATACATGTTTATTATATACATGATATGTGCTAATTAACCTACGTAGTTTATTTGTATGTACCTATTTAATGACTAAATCATAACCTCTAAGACCATATATTAAGTTATGTACTTTAATTGCATAAACTAATATCACAATATCTATTTGTTTGAAATTAAATAGTATTATATTACTAATTATTCAAAATATATAAGTTCATCATAAGTAGGATAATAAATGTTTGCTAAACTACTTAGATTTATTCAATAAATATACCATTATCATAACAACTATAGGTATAATTTATAATATATCATATAACAACTTCAATTTTCACAACACTCCCTCTCATTTCATATTTTATTAAGTCCTTTAAAATAATTTTTTTTTCATATACATGACAAAATAAAATTATATATTAAAAAGAATATAATAAGATATAAAAACAATTATTTACATTAATTAACTTATAATTAATAAATAAAATTATTATTTTTAATTAGACCAATAGCAGCGTTTGTGTCAACAAACGTTGCTATAGACCCACATTTAGCAGCGTTTGTGTCAACAAGTGCTGCTAAAGGTGGGTACTTTAGCGGCGGTCACTGTGACCGCCGTTGTAGGTACCGAATTTGTAATAGTGTTTGTTTAGACAAATGCTGCTAAAAATTAGACCTATAGCGGTTGTCATAGTGATCACTGCTGTAGGTGCCTAAATGCGTGAGAAAAATAGGTCTTTAGCGGTGTTTATCCGCAAACGCCGCAAGCAACCATCTATAGCAGCTTGTAGTGGCGTTGGTAGAAAAGCGCTGCAAAAAAACCACTTATCGCGCCGCTATAAAGACTGCCACGATAGGTGGTTTTAAGCAGTGTTTTACTACAAGCGCCGTAAAATAGTGTCTTTAGTGGCGTCTTTACCGACCGGGCTAAGACCAGTTTTTTGTAGTGCCCCAAAAAAAATTGGTACTACATTTTTCATAAAGGCTCGCCAACTCAATAGGTGTCTACATTTTTCATAGATGAGTGAATAGGAATTAATTGTATGTAAAGGGGCATATTTGCAATAATCTCAAAATTCAAGGGGTCAATTACAATATGTTGATGGACTTGATTGTAATTAGTAGAAGCCGTAATTGTATTAGAAGAAGAGTTCTTCAGTGTTATCCTACAGCTGGAATTTGAGATCCCTAAGGACCCTATGTCTCATGCTCTTTCTAGGGTTTTTCCAAGGCCTATAAATATAATTGTTATATTCAAGGGGTTGGCCATCAGAAACTATTAGGGAAATCCCGATAACGAGAGAGTGACATAAATCCCTTAGGAGGCAACACATCTGAGTTGCTGTTCTGAATTGCTGGAGCTTTGGATTGGATCGTAAAGCGGCTTAAGGTTGTAGGTTCCTATATTCCTGTCTCAGGTATGGAATCGAATCAGAAATTGTAATCATAATCTTGGTTGATGTTTTGTTGAAAACATGTTGATTGTTTATAGTTTAATTCCGCATATAAACTATCAATGGTATTAGAGCGTTAGGTTCACATGATTGCAATTGTTGGATTATATGAATTTTGCTGAATTTTGATTGAGAATCAAAAGTGAATAACTTTTTACGGTTACTATTCACGAATTCGATTTACTAGTGTGGCCGGAAAAAAAAACTAGTGTGGCATGCGGCGATAGGATGACAGCCGCCGCACCAGTGGCCGGAGGGGCACCCAGTATGACTGGGGCAGCTCTCTGACCGGAGTAGGTGGACGTCTGGCGGCCATAAGGCCGTCGACCACCACCAGCACACCCGTGTGAGACACTGAGGGAAAGGCCCGCCAACGTTCGGCCTGGGACTGGCCAGACGTGGCCAGCCAGTGACAGACGGCGGCCAGCTGTGCTGGCCGCAGTCCCCTCTCCAAGGGCGCCTAAGCGGCGCCCAGGCAATGCTATGCCAGGTTCGCCCGCTTGGGCCAAACGGCTAGGGCATTTTTGCCCTACTCGGCCCACCGGCCCAGAAGCCCAGCCCAAATGTTGGGCTGGGTCATTTAAAAAAAAATAAAAAGGGAGAAAGGTTGCACCGCACGGGCTAAGCCAAAATGGGCCTACCCCTCACAGCCCACCTGGACAAGGGCCACGGGTTGGACCTGGGCCTGCAGCCCAACCCGCTGGAAGGGTGGCCTTGGAGTCCAGTCGAAGCCCAAAAACTTGGGGCAGGCCGGGTTGTGAACCCAGCCCACTGCCAAGCGGGCCGGTTTGACCGGTTCGGAAAAGGATCTGACCGGTTTGACTGGTCCGACCGGTCAATGGTTGATTGACAAAAATAAATAAAAAATTGGAAATTTGTCTTCCAGTTTTTGGTGCTAAATAGGATTAATTATAGTAATTTTTCTTATGGTCTCTATTATCAATAAATAGGAGTTTTACTTGATTAAAATAAACGCTAGTGCTAAAATAGTACAAGATGTGTTTATTTAGATAGGCCAAAAGTAAATCGAGAATCACAAATATTTTAAAATATTTTACATATGATGTAAATTTTGATGAATAGTAGCTATTCGCCTTTACAAGATGTGTACAATGTGTACCAAAATGGATTTGTTGTTGCATGTAAAGTAGAGGTTCTCGATACCCATTTAGAATATTATAAATATAAATGTTATATTTTTCATTATTGTGATATATGTGATATATCTGTTTATTGTTCGGATGAGTGGTACCATTAGTTATTCAAAAACCTGAATCTAATGGAATTATATATGTGAATGATTTTGCAGATTCAAAATGACTTTTAATCCTTTGGCTAGGATTCTGGATGACAATCGGTTGACAGGACCGAATTATGTTGATTAGAAGAGAAATCTTATGATTGTTCTCTCAACCGATAAGATCGGTTATCTTTTAACCTCTGAGACACTTAAGCTTGCCCTGGACAACCGATAAGTGTTATATTATGGCTTCAATCTCAAATGTTTTGCAGAAAGATTGTGAGGGCATAGCTACAGCTGCAGGCACTATGTTGCATCTCCAAGAAATGTTCGGAAAGCAGTGAAGATCTGCTAGGCAGACTTCTATGAAGAATCTGATGTCCACCAAAATGGTGGAAGGGAGCCCAGTTCGGGATCATGTCTGGAAGATGATTTCTTTCATCAACGAACTGGATTTTTTGGGAGCTGAGATGGATAGTGACCGAAAGAAGATGATTGGGTCTTTCACAGGTCAATTATATTGACAGGATATTGGCTAGATTTAGCATGGTAAATTCCAAGAAAGGTTTTCTACCCTTCAGACATGGAATTCATCTCTCTAAGCAAATGTGTCCAAAAACACATGAACAAAGAGAGAAGATGAGTAATTGCCATTATGCTTCGGCTGTAGGGAGTCTCATGTAGGCTATGCTTTGCACTAGGCCTGATATCAGTCACACAGTTAGCGTTGTGAGTAGATATCAATCCAATCCAAGTCCAGAACATTGGTCAGCAGTTAAACGTATCCTCAGATATTTGAGAAATACAAAACATTATTTCTTAGTGTATGACAGTGAGGATCTGACTGTCCAAGGATATACAAATTCGGATTTCCAATCAGATATTGATGATAGAAGATCAACATCCGGATTTTTGTTCCTTCTTGGCAAGGGAGCATTTAGTTGGAGAAGTTACAAGCAAAGTACTACTGTTGATTCTACAACTGAGGCAGAATTTGTTGCTGCAAGTGAAGCTGCAAAGGAAGCTGTGTGGATTCGCAAGTTTCTTCAAGAACTTAAAGTTGTCCCTTCGATTGAGGAACCAATGGTGCAGTTGCACAGACAGTGGAACCAAGGTCTCATCAAAGGACAAAACACATAGAACGTTGTTTTCACCTAATACGTGATATCATATCTAGAGGTGATATCAAAATGGTGAAAGTTGCATCAGCTGATAATTTAGCTGATCCATTTACAATACCTTTATCTCAGAAAGTGTTTGAGAAACATATTAAGGATATGGGTTTGAGATATATGTATGATTGGGTTTGATGTTTTATTTCTTTATTATATGATAATAAAAGTTTATTTGTTTCTCACATATATTATTGTTGTTATTGGTTTATACGTAACATGAGATGTTATGTATGCAAATTTGTTCAGGTAACATTGTAGAAAAATCATGCTAGAGATTAATGAATCAAAGGCAGGGAATAATGATTTTTTAGTTCCTTGTAAGCCTGAAAGTGTTCTAGACTTTTGAAACATAAAGTCTACACTTGTTGTGCGGAGAATGATTGATTCCATCATTGAGGTATGACCTTAAGCAAACGAGTGGGTGTCATGTAATAAGGACGTACACTGAACAGGATCCGATTAAGAACACCTTTTGGAAATGATCACTGTCAGGTTAAAGGTTGTTCTATCACAATTCGGTATTGTCCTTAGACCTGAGAGGTTTGTATTTATTCATGAATTGTGTACACAGCTTTGATATTTTCAAACGGTGATGTTCATTCAGGACTATGTCTAGACATATTGGGTTGTGTGCGTGATGATTGAGTGGTATGAATGCTCAACAAGGAATCTACCAGTCTTTTGGAAAGATAGTATATTCAGTTAGTGTTCATGAAAGAGTTGGACCAAAAGAATCAGGTCGGAGTGTTTTACAAAACTATTTTATGAATACATAAAAATATATGATATATATTTCAAAATTATTTTGTGGTCCAACTGAGTTATGAACCAAGAAATCAAGTTTACATGAGATAGGGACATGACGGTGATATTTGGTTCTGAGGGCAAGTGAGAGATTGTTAGAATTATGTGCCCTCGATAACCAACTTGATTAATCCGGTTCTAATATCTCATATTGAATATAGTATGGTGGAAGAAATTAATTGTATGTAAAGGGGCATATTTGCAATAATCTCAAAATTCCAGGGGTCAATTACAATATGTTGATGGACTTGATTGTAATTAGTAGAAGCTCTAATTGTATTAGAAGAAGAGTTCTTCAGTGTTATCCTACGGTTGGAATTTGAGATCCCTAAGGATCCTATGTCTCATGCTCTTTCTAGAGTTTTTCCAAGGCCTATAAATATAATTGTTATATTCAAGGGGTTGGCCATCAGAACCTATTAGGGAAATCCCGATAACGAGAGAGTGACATAAATCCCTTAGGAGGCAACACATCTGAGTTGCTGTTCTTAATTGCTGGAGCTTTGGATTGGATCGTAAAGCGGTTTAAGGTTTGTAGGTTCCTATACTCCTGTCTCAGGTATGGAATTGAATCCGAAATTGTAATCATAATTTTGGTTGATGTTTTGTTGAAAACAAGTTGATTGTTTATAGTTTAATTCCGCATATAAACTATCACTAACTTCTAAGGATCAAGAGATAAACAATATATACTTGTGTGTGTGTGTGACAGTGTGTCTTTGTATATAATTAGAACCGAGCATGTTTGCAAAAGCAATCCGGCCACTTATAATTTTGCGTGTGAATGTGTATATAATATGTGTATAGAAATATAACCAAGAACAAAGGAATAAAAATGGCATAAGAAATTATGATAATTCCCTACCCAATTTGGAATACAGGTCCCGATCGAAAGTCTTATGTGGAATCATTCCTTCATTTGTCCTTGAATTATATATCCAGCATAACCTGCACATATATAGTCGACGGAGGGATTAACGACCCAATGAAACCAAAAGGTAAAAACAAAGAAAGAAGACGAAAACCACATCCACAAATATAAAGATGAATAAGATGCCATACAGACAAAGCCGAGTCCTAATCCCCTGCTCGTTCGCACATGAATCCCCACGATTTTTCTGAAACATATAGAGAACAACCACGTTATGCACAATCCTTTCTTCATCACGTACGTCACCCAGAAGAGAAAAGAAAACAAGAAATGATCAGTCTAATCAGACGAGACAGATAAATTGATATTGGGTTTCATTCTCCGAGAAAATATGAATTTGGCCAACGGGCGAAGAAAAAAGATGAGAGACAGAATTAACAGCTGACCCTGAACACTGGCTAAGGTATTCATGCAGACGAACAGCAAGGGAGCGCGAGAGAGAGCACCAGTTTTCAAATTGTACGGTGAACTTTAGGAAGTTCCCGAATTTTTGTAATATAACCTTTTATGTAGTCTCACGAGGACGTGGTTTGAACTTTCCTTGTATTAAAGATATCCTTGATATTTCAGATTTTCAATCTTCTTTGACTTATTCGGATTTTATTAACTCATTGCCTATTTTGTAAAAAGATTGAGTTTTTACCGTAAGTCTTTTCCAATTTCCCATTACAATTTTATTTTTAAATACGCTTTCCGCTAAGTTTCACTGTAAATCGACTAAGACTCATAGTGACATACGTGTCATAATCCCCGCCTGTGTGCATACCATTACTATAGGTGAGCCTAGGGGTAAGATGAGCACGGGACGTGACAGAGTTGGTATCAGAGGCGGTGGTTCGATGTTTAGGGAGTCTTAGGCTAGAATCCTTTTCTCCTGACAGCAACATTGGTTATATTGTTTCTTAGGGGAAAAGATGCCTGAGAACGTAGGAGGTGGTAACCTGGGAGTTAACGCGGATGAGGTCCTTCACACGTTAGCTAGTTTCATGACCTAGTAAATGAACCAGAATGCTAACCGTAACGAAGAACGGACCGAAGGGTGTTCCTTCGAACAATTCAACTGCCAGTACCCCACCAGCTTTAATGGCAAGACTGATGCGATGTCTGCCGAAAACTGGATCCTCGATATTGGGGAGCTATTTAAGATATTAGGTTGCACCAACGAGCAGAAGGTATTATACGCCGCCTTTAAGCTGTCAGGCGAGGCAAAGAGGTGGTGGATCTCCAGGATCGCGCTGCTCGAGCAAGAACTCCAAGGAGCACCAATAACCTGGGAAAGGTTTAAGATAGAATTCCTCAATAGATACTTCCCTAGGTCAGAGAATTTGCAAATTTAGTTCAATGGTCGATGACCATAGAGGAATACGCCGCTCGTTTTATGGAACTATCCCGTTTCGCCCCTCATTTAATTCCCGATGAAGAAAAGAAGGCAAGGAAGTTCAAGGAAGGACTCCACCCAAGGATCTTCGACCGGGTGTGCAATCACCACTTTGGGAATTGGGTAGAGCTAGTGGAGCAAGCCGCCATCATAGAACAGAGCATCTAGAGGAACGCCGCTCTGTTCGACCGACAGAAGAAGTGTGCTCTTCCTCAAGGGAGTAATTCTCAAGGGCAACCCCAACCGAAGAGGCCTAACGGCGGGAATCAATGGGCATGCCAAAGAAGCAACCCTATTGTTCGGAATACCACGCTGGGAAAGATTGTCATAAGACGTGTTCCAGTGTAGACACCCGGGACATTTTATACGAGATTGCCTGTCGCGACATAATGGTCCCGCTCAGACCCAGCCGCAAGGACCAGTGAACAACTACAAAGGAGCGACTAACCGTGTAAAACCACCACAAAGGAACACTACTCTAACTAGGGTTTTTGCCCCGACGGCTGAGGAAGAAAAGGCAACCGGTGCGGTAGTATCAGGTACTTTCTGCCTGCCACATGGATCTGTGATGATTTTGTTTGACTCGGGTGTCATGCATTCTTTTGTTTCTTATTGTTGTGGATTGTTGAGAGGATTAACATTAGAACCTTTAGAGCCAGTATTAGAGGTGGCCACCTCAGTAGGTGTGTCTAAGGTGTGCGACCAAGTAGTGAAAGCTTACCCGATGCCAATAGGAGAACTTGTTTTGCCACCGGATTTGATTTTATTGAGCATGGTGGAGTTCAACATTATCCTTGCCATGGATTGGTTGGCCAAGTATCACGCCTTGGTTGGCCAAGTATCATGCCAAATACTAGGCCGAGAGGAGTATATATATAAGAGCCCTCGGAGGAAAGCACTGCCACGAGTCATATCGGCACTGCAGGCTTGAAGGTTTTTCCTGAAAGGAGCCCAGGGATATTTGGTTTCAGTTGTAGAGGTCAAGACAGGAAAAAGAAATTAAATCTATCCCGATAATAAGAGAATTTCCAGACGTATTTCCCAAGGAGTTACCCGGTTTACCTCCGGAAAGGGAGATCGAAGTCAAGATTGAGGTAGTACCGGAAACAACCCCAATATCTAAGGCGCCATACAGTATGGCACTAGCTGAATCAATGGAGTTGAAAATACAGCTGCAAGAGATCTTGGAGCGAGGATATATTCGACCTAGCGTATCACCGTGGAGAGCCCTGGTGTTATTTGTTAAAAAAAAGATGGAACACTTAGGGATGTGTATAGACTACCGAGAGTTGAACCAAGTGATGGTGAAGAATAAGTACCCACTACAGCGCATAGACGATTTATTTTATCAACTGAAGGGAGCGGGAGTCTTCTTGAAGATCGATTTAAGGTTAGGCTACCATCAATTGAGGATTAAGGTGGAAGATATTCTGAAGTCGGCATTTTGAACTCGTTACGGCCACTTCGAATTCCTAGTGATGCCATTTGGATTGACGAACGCACCCGCAACTTTCATGGATTTGATGAAAGGTGTTTCAGGAGTTCTTAGATTGCTTTGTAGTAGTTTTTATCGACGATATTTTGGTCTACTCTAAAGATCAACCGGAGCATGAGGAGCATATACGATTAGTGCTGCAGAAGTTGCAAGAAGAGCAGTTGTATGGGAAGTTATCCAAATGTGACTTTTGGATGGAGCAAGCGTCATTCTTGGGACATATCGTGTCAAGTCAAGGCATATACGTGGACCCAGGCAAGATTGAAGCAGTGATGAATTGGCCGAGGCCAGTTAATGTCCACGAGATTCGTATTTTCATAGATTTGGCAGGGTACTATAGGAGATTTGTTGAAGGATTCTCTATAGTACCCTGCCAAATCTAAGAAACTTTGAAATAGAACCTTCAGGCTCACCGGAGATGGAACCTTGTACTATCGGGCATCGTAACACATTTAACTGCATTAAACAAGTACAATACACTTACATAAATTTCGCTTGCTCCTTCTGTGGTCCAAACACCATCTCTATTTATATAATTATTTTTTTACAGTTATTCACTCTGAAATGAGCAGCGCGAAGGCTATCCCAAGTTTAGGAGTTTTCTCGTGTAATAATTAACCCAAAAAACCAGATCGTCTCCTCAGTGAAAATGACTAATTTAAAACTTGTGCAAAAACAAGGAGAAATATTCCCAAAGAGAAAATAAAAATGGTGATATGTGCAATGAGTATGAAAATGGAAAATAAAGAAAGGTTTATTGAACAAAGTTCAAATTCAAATTTTTAGATTTTTGGCAGTTCAAAACGAAATTAAAACACTACAAAAGAAAAGACTCTGAAAGCATTGAAAACAACGACATTAAACTAAAACGGTAAAAAAGATGCCCCACTAAGTTCATCAAGCATATTATCTACAGCAGGGATAGTAAGGGTATGTTTGTGTTGTAAAATTTTTGGTATTGGGTTTAGTGATGGTATTGAGTTTAGTGAAAAAGTGAAGAGAGATGTAATTTTTTATATCTTTTGTAGTGAAAAGTTATGATTTGATGGGAGAAAGAGAGATTATATTGTAGTATTTTATTGTGAGTTGGTGAAAAATTTTGTAAAATTTGTTTAACAAACACAACCTAAATCTATCTTTGATGGTAACTGTATTAAGAGCTCTGTAGTCGGTACAAAATCGCCATGTCCCATCTTTTTTTTACTAACAAAACAAGTGAAAAAATGGACTAGTACTTGATCTAATAAGCCCCAATTCAAGCATGTCGTGAACTTGTTTTTCTATTTTAGCTTTTTGAAAAAAAGGCATACCTGTAGGGTCTCACATTCACGAGCTCGACTTTGTCCTTAAGGCGAATGCAGTGATCAATTTCACTTGTAGGTGGCAGTTGCGTTGGTTCTTGAAAAATTTCGCCATAGCCATTAATAAACTGTTGTAGCTTTGGGATATTGCACTCTGTTAGCCCAAGGTTGTTTTATAAACAATCTATTTTTGATTTTGATGATAACAAACTTTTCCAACTAGTTTGAGACCTTTAGATTCTACATTTGCAAATCATTTTAAGAAAATGATATCAAGAGTTCTCTAAGCTTAAAATTGGCCTTAGATATAATTGAACACCTCTACACAAGCTTATTGGTCAATCTTTACATTGTAGGTGTTTTTGGAATGCTTGATGGTGTCAAGGGAAACCATTTTTCAGTCTAAGTGTTGATGGTGTCGACACATAAGACCATGGTGTCGACACATTGGTCATACTCCAGAATGCACAAAACTATGTGTCGACACATAGAAGACATAGTGTCGACACATTGAACAATGGCTAGATCCCGCTTTGTTTGTCGTCCGATTTGCTGAAATTTGGAGAGGACGTTCACGACACAAGGTGCTATAATTTGAACGGTGAAGATCAGATTTGGAGCTCGGGAACAGTGTTTCTCATGGATGAACAGTAACCTCGAAATTGGTGTTTTCGGAATGCGTGTTACTGTCAAAGAAACCATTTTTAAGACTAAGTGCTGTATGTGTCGACACATAGGACCATAGTGTCGACACATTGGTCATACACCCGAAAAGTGAGTTTCCAGGCAAAGCTCCTAGGTGTCGACACATACATGGAAGGTGTCGACACATGCTTCGATTTCTCAGATCTGGAGCGACGTCACTCATTCTAAAAATGTCTCCAACGGCTCCAAAAATGACAAGAAAGCCCTTGGTGCCCTAGAGACTATAAATAGAACAAGATTGAAAGAGAAAGCAAGAGCAATACACGAAAATCATTCTTGCCCTAATTTCTTAAGAGACAAAGCTCAAAGAAGAAGAAGAAGAGAGAAGCTCTTCCAATCTAGAAGGCTTGCATTCAATCTTGCACATCCATAAGCCTTCCTTGAAGAACTCATTCTTCCAGCAAATCTCAGGTTCTTATATTTGTAGATTTGGCTTAGAGAGCCCTATCATTTCTTGAGTTACCCATTTGTATATTTGGCTTAGAGAGCCCTATCATTTCTTGAGCTACCCATTTGTAGATTTGGCTTAGAGAGCCATCCTCCATTGTACCCATCTATTGTAAAACATCTGAGTGTTGGGTAAACATTTGGTCCTACTTGTGAGAGTAGAAGAAATCCTCTAGGTTGTGAGGATTTGTAAGAGAGTTAAAGTGTGAGCTCGGAAAACACTTGGTCCTACTTGTGAGAGTAGAAGAAATCCTCTAGGTTGTGAGGATTTGTGAGAGTTGAAGCGTGAGCTCGCAAAACGCTTTGTAAAGGTTCCTTAGCACCCGGGAAGCTAAGGTGTATTCGCTATTTCGAGAATAGTGGAGGAAGCCCAAGGAAGTCAATTGCCTTGGGGGTGGACGTAGGCACGTGTTTGGCCGAACCACCTAAAAACTACGGTGTCATCTCTCTAACTCTATCTCTCTTACATTTTAGTATTTATTCATATTTGTGGAGATTTATACTTTATAATTCATTGATTATATTTGGCATAGCTTTAGACTCATTTAGATCAACATTATTTTTTGTTAAAGAGGGGTAGTTTTCAGATCTGCATATTTATTCAAAAAGTGTTAAGTTTTTGAAAAACCCAATTCACCCCCCTCTTGGGTTGTCATTTAGACTCACAATTGGTATCAGAGCTGAGGTTTAATATCTCTATCTATGACAACCTTTGTTAGCACCGCCTTAGCTGAAGGTCAATCCACAAATAGACCTCCCTTATTCAATGGCACTTGTTACAATTATTGGAAGGCTAGGATGAGGATTTACATCCAAGCCGTGGACTATGATCTATGGAGAGTTATCTCAAATGGTCCTACATTTCCTAGGGATAAGGATGGAAAGTTGAAAGATGAAAATGAATGGAATGATGTTGATCTTAGAATTATGTCTCAAAATGCTAAAGCTATGAATGTGTTATATTGTGCACTTGATTCAAATGAATTTAATCTTGTTTCCGGGTGTGATACCGCGAAACAAATTTGGGACAAACTTCAAGTAACTCATGAGGGTACGAATCAAGTCAAAGAAAATAAGATTAGTATGCTTGTTCATAGTTATGAGCTTTTTAAGATGAGATCTGATGAAACTATCTTATTCACGAATCAAGGTAAAGACGTTGAACACACAAGGTATCAAGGTATGATTGGATCTTTCCTTTACCTCACTGTAAGTATACCTAATACAATGCCTTGCATATTCATGTGTGCTAATTTCCAATATTGACCTATGAAATCTCATTTACTCGTGGTTAAAAGAATTTTCAGATATCTTATTGGAATGAGATTACTTTTGGATTAAATTGGTGATTTGTGCTTGTTTTATAATATTAATTGTGTTGTTGATTGCATTGGATATATTTTGATCTTTGTTTAAATTGCTCTCTATGCATTTAGCTCTAAAATCATATTTGTTCCTTGTTAAAATATTGTATGCATTCTTTTTACATGACATATGTCAACACTTGGTAAAACAATGTGTCAACACTTATAATGAGTACAATATTTTTTTTAAAATGATGGAATGCATATACAGACCCTCTTTTCTCTCCCAAACGGCATGAACTCCTCTCTTTCAAAATCATCTCTTGCCCACAGCCCTCTCCGAAAAATCCACTGCTGAAAACCTTCAAACTCCTCACAATGCCTCTGCTGAAATGTCTTCCAGCCGCCCTAAACATTCCGCTCGCCAATCACCCGTATTTGTCAATTCTACGGCTCAGAAGAAAGGGAAAAGCATTGAGGAACCTGCTCCTACTCCAAAGGCCTACACTTTCAGGTCAGGGCTTTGCAATAATCATTTTGTGCAAGATTTTCGGAATATGATAGTAATTGCTGGTTGAGGGGCTGATTTTCAATGGTTAACTGAGAATGATTTTGATTTTAAAGAGATGTCAATAGTTGTGAAAATGGGGAGATATTAGTCATATCAGTTGCTTCATTAAACTCCCTGATTTCTGCTCCTAATGATGGAAAAAGAAATTCTTTGATGCTTACAGATGGATGGGGTTATCAGAGGTAGAACCACTTGATATTTAGGGTTGTGTTGGATAACTCAACCCTTAATGAGGTTATTAAACCTACTGCCAGTGGATTGACTGTTCATAGATAATTATTGCATCATATGGTTTGTAACATTATCTTACCAAGAAATGAAAAATTTGAATACATTACATTCTTGGAGATATTTATAATGTATTGCCTGATCACCCGAACCCATATGAATCTGGGCTATTTGATGATTAATCACATGAAAGCTACCACTGAGAAGAAGAGACAAGGGCTACCCTATGGGATGTTTTTCACTCACTTATTTCATGTCCTTGAGTTTGATATAACTGGGAAAGTTAGAGAAAAACCCAAAGCTTCTCAAGAGTATAACAAGAAAACTCTTAGGTTGATGGGTTTTATGCAAAATATGGAAGGAAAATGGGTGAAGAAAGGTGCGATGACACCTCAGGGAGATAATGAACAGGGTTCCGAGTCTGAAGAAGATAAGGAAGAAGCTGAAACGAATGATAGGACTCCTACAGCAACTAGGATCCCTATGGGAGAACACACTCTCATCTTTGTTACTCCTCCACCCTTTGGATTTTCCTCACGGAGAGAGGTCGGTAGTTCACATGAACCTCACTTGGGATCTTTTAAAGCTTCATTTGGGAACATAAAGGAAAAATAAAAGAAGTTGGTCAACAGTTGGAGAATTTGGCCATCGACATGAAGATGAGCTTTGATGCTAAGTGATGTGATTCAAAGCACTGTGGATGAAGTGACATCATCTGCTGAGGATGTTGTAAAGGCAACAACGGTACATATGACAGCTGATAGAAATCTTCGGCCTCATGAAATGGAAGGGACATATTGGTTCTCCACGATTTGGATGGGCTGGCTGAAGAAGTTTGAGATTGAATATCCTCCTCTTGTTATCAAGACATCCAAACCTTCCACCTCCACTTCAAAGACTCCACCTACCTAGCCAGCTGCCTTTGACCTCCCCTTAGCCTATTTTTGATGATGCCAAAGGGGGAGAAGTTAGAAGGGAAGAGAAAGTTTGGAGAAGTTTTTAAAAAGAAAAGTTTGGAGAAGTTTTAAGTGATTATGTTGACTCTCTAGCTCTTACTGAGTACATTCCATTTTGATGTTGGATGATCAATTGACTTGCCTTATCTATGCATATCTCTATAATTTATATGTCTCCATTAGATTATTTGATTATGCTCGCAGCTATTGTTTATCTAATGGTGATTTTAAGGGTTCTGCAAAGTGCTTATCTCTTTGCTCTTAATTGTGGATATTTGAGACGTGCTTCAGGTAATCTCTTTGAACTCTCCTTTATACGAAGTCTTGTGATCTGAACTTGAAGAATGAAGTTTGGGGAGTATGGAGGAAGCTTATAGAAGTGTTTTTACTTGCTTTGAAATTTTGGGAAACCTCCATCTACAAAGGGAACTCTTGCAAAATTTTCGTAGAATCCTAAAGTCCGTTTTGCTAAAATATTATGAAAAACTCCGGCTTGTTCTCAGGGGGAGCTTTTCTTTTTGATAGCAAAATGTTTATTATTAAAAGGTTTTGTCATCATCAAAAAGGGGGAGATTGTTAGCCCAAGGTTGTTTTATAAACAATCTATTTTTAATTTTGATGATAACAAACTTTTCCAACTAGTTTGAGACCTTTAGATTCTACATTTGCAAATCTTTTTAAGAAAATGATATCAAGAGTTCTCTAAGCTTAAAATTGGCCTTAGATATAATTGAACACCTCTACACAAGCTTATTGGTCAATCTTTACATTGTAGGTGTTTTTGGAATGCTTGATGGTGTCAAGGGAAACCATTTTTCAGTCTAAGTGTTGATGGTGTCGACACATAGGACCATGGTGTCGACACATTGGTCATACTCCAGAATGCACAAAACTATGTGTCGACACATAGAAGACATAGTGTCGACACATTGAACAATGGCTAGATCCCGCTTTGTTTGTCGTCCGATCGAGCTGAAATTTGGAGAGGACGTTCACGACACAAGGTGCTATAATCTGAACGGTGAAGATCAGATTTGGAGCTCGGGAACAGTGTTTCTCATGCATGAACAGTAACCTCGAAATTGGTGTTTTTGGAATGCGTGTTACTGTCAAAGAAACCATTTTTAAGACTAAGTGTTGTATGTGTCGACACATAGGACCATAGTGTCGACACATTGGTCATACACCCGAAAAGTGAGTTTCCAGGCAAAGCTCCTAGGTGTCGACACATACATGGAAGGTGTCGACACATGCTTCGATTTCTCAGATCTGGAGCGACGTCACTCATTCTAAAAATGTCTCCAACGGCTCCATAAATGACAAGAAATCCCTTGGTGCCCTAGAGACTATAAATAGATCAAGATTGAAAGAGAAAGCAAGAGCAATACACGAAAATCATTCTTACCCTAATTTCTTGAGAGACAAAGCTCAAAGAAGAAGAAGAAGAGAGAAGCTCTTCCAATCTAGAAGGCTTGCATTCAATCTTGTACATCCATAAGCCTTCCTTGAAGAACTCATTCTTCCAGCAAATCTCAGGTTCTTATATTTGTAGATTTGGCTTAGAGAGCCCTATCATTTCTTGAGTTACCCATTTGTATATTTGGCTTAGAGAGCCCTATCATTTCTTGAGCTACCCATTTGTAGATTTGGCTTAGAGAGCCATCCTCCATTGTACCCATCTATTGTAAAACATCTGAGTGTTGGGTAAACATTTGGTCCTACTTGTGAGAGTAGAACCTACTTTTGAAAAACTCAATTCACCCCCCCTCTTGGGTTGTCATTTAGACTCACAACACTCTCCATTACTCTTTTTTCCAATTGGAAACATACATCAAACATGGAACTTCCTTGTCTGCATTCTTTGGAAATTGTCTTTAATGAGGCTGACTTCATAAACTGCTCATCCATGCGTTGTAGCCGTCAGTTTTGATTGCTCCATTGAAAGTCCATCGTCATTTGTTTCCAGTTATAAACCATGGGTCCAAGCATTTCCAGCGACCGTATGCCCAATACCAAATCCAACTCAGTTAATGGTAATGAATAAAGGTTGAGAAAATAATACCCTGTAGAATAATGTGAACTTGCTCATATCGTCCTTGGCATTGCAATCAATTTCCATTTTCCACTTGTACTGTAAATGGTGGAGTGGGAAAAACGGGCAAGTGCAGCAAATTTGCCACCTTCTCATTGATAAAGTTGTGAGTAGAGCCGCTAATAATAAGAACAACGAACTCATGCTATCCAATTTTAGTCGTGATGCGCATAGTTAGAGAAGTAGACTAGCCAGACAATGCGTGCAAAGAATTTTTTTCTTCAAGTTGCTGTTCTTCCAAGTTATCATTCGCAATTTCCTCGCAAACTATATCTTTTGTGCCATCAAGCAAAAGTAGTCATGGCCCTTGACATTTATAACCGGCTGTAAACTTGTCATTGCAATTGAAGCAAAGACCTTGAGCTCTGCTTTTCTGCATCTAGTCCCATGTTAGATACTTTACTGGAGAAGCGAAAGGTGATCTTGTTGTGGTTGGAAGCGCCAATGTTGATCGGTTTGCTGGAGGTGGGCGTGTAAACCTCCGTTGGCGAAGAAGTTGATATTCATGCATTTGTGCCAAATTAATGGCTTCCTTCAAGGGCTTGGGCTTAAACATTTTGATACCCTCCGATACCTTTGGTTTGAGACCTCCCATAAAGGTCCCTACCAATGCCTTGTGTGTCCACCCATGCATTCGATTTCCCAATCTCTCAAACTCTTTTTGGTAATCCCGCACATAACCCACAAGTCTGATCCGTTATAATGCCTCATCAAAATCCTCACATTCTGTGGGTCCAAATCGAGCCCACAACTCTTCAAAGTTCTCCCATGTCTCCATCCGCCCTTCCTCTTGGTAAGCTCGTCATAGCCACTGCCACCATTGGTTGGCTTCGCCCTCGAGATGGAATGATGCTAAAGAGACCTTTTGAGCTGCTGTAGTACCTTGACACTCAAATAATTGGTCAACTTGATTAAACCATTCAGTGGGGTCGTCACCGGAGTACCTTGAAAATTCGAGTTTGGCCATTTTTTAGGAGAAGAAGTTGTTAGAATTATGTGCCCTCCTCGATAACCAAATTGATTAATCCGGTCCTAATATCTCATATGGAATATAGTATGGTGGAATGAATTAATTGTATGTAAAAGAGGCATATTTGCAATAATCTTAAATTCCAGGGGTCAATTACAATATGTTGATGGACTTGATTGTAATTAGTAGAAGCCCTAATTGTATTAGAAGAAGTGTTCTTCAGTGTTATCCTACGGTTGGAATTTGAGATCCCTAAGGATCCTATGTTTCATGCTCTTTCTAGGGTTTTTCCAAGTCCTATAAATATAATTGTTATATTCAAGGGGTTGGCCTTCAGAACCTATTAGGGAAATACCGATAACGAGAGAGTGACATAAATCCCTTAGGAGGCAACACATCTGAGTTGCTGTTCTGAATTGCTGGAGCTTTGGATTGGATCGTAAAGCGGCTTAAGGTTTGTAGGTTCCTATATTCCTCTCTAATGTATGGAATCGAATCCGAAATTGTAATCATAATCTTGGTGGATGTTTTGTTGAAAACATGTTGTTTGTTTATAGTTTAATTCTGCATATAAACTATCAGTGGTATCGGAGCGTAGGTTCACATGATTGCAATTGTTGGATTATATGAACCTTGAACAATTTTGATTGAGAATCAAATGCCAAAACCTTTTTTCGATTACTGTTCACGCACTATTATGAATAGGGCAGAATTTTATGTGATTACTTTGATTTGTTTTGAAAATAGTTTTCAAATAAATCATTTCGTTCTTCACGGTTTGTGAAATCGTGTAAAGATTTTAGTTTTTGAAACCTATATGATTCAATTACTGTGTATGTTCTTGTTTTTCTTCTAAAAGCCGAACCAATATTCTTGCCGTTCTTGTTTCTTGAAACTTGTGTGAAGTTATAAAATTGTTTTCCAATCGCATCTTTACAAGTAGCATTGAAGATATCTATTTCTATTAGTTTGGTTAAAAATGGCTTTCTATGTCTATTATTTGTCTATGAATCGGATTCTTGTTCAAAAGTGTTTTGATCAATTGTTTTTTGGAATATGATTCACGCTGGCTTGCTTTGCCTCCACAGGAGCCTTAAGCGGCGCCTGAGCATGAGATGCCCAGGTCACTGCTTGGGCCAAACGGGTTGGGCAATATTGCCCTACCAGGCCTAATAGTTGGGCTTCATCCTTTATTTTGTTATTATGGACTTATTTTAAATTGGGCTTTACAACTGTTTTGATATAAAAGGAGCTCAGTTTTGTTTTAAAAGGAGAAAGGCCCAATAGTTGGGCAGCCTTGAAATGTTTTTAAACTTGTGGGCTTCTTTTGTATACGCATGGGCCAAAATTGTTTTAAAAGGAAGAACCCAACTTTGTTTTAAAAGGAAGAAGCCCACGTTTGTTTAAAAAGAAAGGGAGAGGAGGGCAGACCATACGGGCTAGGCCCAAATGGGCCAGCCCATGCAAGGGGCTAAGGCCATGGGTTGGACCCGGGCCCTCAGCCCAGCCTCGGACCATGACCCATGACCGGACCGGGTTGAACCCAGACCGGTGGTCAACAGGGTCAGACCAGTTTGACCGGTTAGTGTTGACCGACCCGGTTTGACCGGGTTTAAAAAAAATGGAAATTTGTGTTCCAATTTTTGGTGCTAAATAGGATTAATTATAGTAATTTTTCTTATGGTCTCTATTATCAATAAATAGGAGTTTTACTTGATTAAAATTGGTTGAAGCCAAAATGGATAAAACCGATTTTAATTTTGTAAAATTTTCTTGTTTATCTCTTGGGAAGATAAGTGTCTACATCTTAGTGGGAGTGTCTACTAAAATAGTGACATAACTCACAAGTATTTGGAAGACACTTAGATAATGGAATGCACAAACTAAATAAATGCTAGTGCTAAAATAGTACAATATGTGTTTATTTAGGTAGGCCAAAAGTAAATCGAGAATCACAAATATTTTAAAATATTTTGCATATGATGTAAATTTTGATGAATAGTAGCTATTCGCCTTTACAAGATGTGTACAATGAGTACCAAAATGGATTTGTTGTTGCATGTAAGGTTGAGGTTCTCGATACCCATTTAGAATGTTATATTTTTCATTATTGTGATATATGTGATATATCTGTTTATTGTTCGGATGGGTGGTACCATTAGTTATTCAAAAACCTGAATCTAATGGAATTATATATGTGAATAATTTTGCAGATTCAAAATGACTTTTAATCCTTTGGCTAGGATTCTGGATGACAATCGGTTGACAGGACCGAATTATGTTGATTGGAAGAGAAATCTTATGATTGTTCTCTCAGCCGATACGATCGGTTATGTTCTGACATCTGAGACACCTGAGCTTGCCCTAGACAATGCCACTGAGGAAGAAAAGAAAGTTTTTAACAAGTGGCATGATGATGATAATATGACAAACTGTTATATTATGGCTTCAATCTCAAATGTTTTGCAGAAAGATTGTGAGGGCATAGCTACAGCTGCAGGCACTATGTTGCATCTCCAAGAAATGTTCGGAAAGCAGAGTAGATCTGCTAGGCAGACTGCTATGAAGAATCTGATGTCCACCAAAATGGTGGAAGGGAGCCCAGTTCGGGATCATTTCTTGAAGGTGATTTCTTTCATCAACGAACTGGATTTTTTGGGAGCTGAGATGGATAGTAACACAAAAGTTGATGTCATTCTTTCATCTTTGCCTGATTCTTTCAATCAGTTTGTCCTTAATTACAATATGAACAAGATAAGTGTGACATTGTCAGAGCTGCTCAATATGTTGCAGTCAGCTCAAGATCTCATCAAGAAGAACAAACTTACTGTGATGGTCACAGAGAAATCTAATGCCTCTATGAAACTGAAACCCAAGTTTAAGAAATTCAAGAAAAACAATAAGGGTTTCAGGCAGCAAAGAATGTTCAAGGTGGACAAGAAAACAAAGGAGGTGTCAAGAACAAAGGCAAAGGAAATTGTTTCCATTGCGGCATGCCCGGTCACTGGAAGAGAAATTGCCGAGTTTACTTAGCTTCTCTTAAAAAGGGCAAACCTTCTGAAGGTGTGTCTAATATACTTGTAATTGAATTGAATTTAATGGATGGTCCATTTAATTCATGGTGTGTGGATTCTGGTTCTACATCTCACATCTGCAATATGTTGCAGGGGTTCAAGGAGACCAGAAAGCTCCATGAAGGGGAGTTGATCCTTAAGATGGGGACGGGTGCAACTGTTGCAGCGACCGCCATCGGAGTGTTTAGTTTAGAATTATCGAATAATAGAATTTTGATTCTAGAAGACTGTCTTTATGTTTCAGAAGTACGTAGAAATTTGATTTCTATTTCGAAACTTGTTTTATCTGGATATTCGTTTCTTTTCAATTCAAAACTTGTTATAAAGTTTTAAAATAAATTTGTTGCTTCTGGAATTATTTATGATGGTCTTTATCTTTTAAATGTTGATAATTCTTTGAATAATGTTGAGAATGATTATTCAAGTGTGTTATCCCTTAAGAGGAAGAGGGATGTTAATCCAACCTACTTATGACATCTAAGACTTGGTCATGCCAATATTGATAGGATCAATATATTGGTAAGGGATGGGCCATTGCAATTTCTGAAAAACGAGCCCTATCCAATCTGTGAGCCCTGCTTGCAAGGAAGGATGACCAAAAGTCCTTTTACAGGAAAAGGAATAAGAGCCACAGAAGTATTAGGATTAATACATACTGATGTTTGTGGTCCCTTCAACCACATGGCAAGAGGAGGTTTCTCTTATTTCATTACTTTCATTGATGATTATTCCAGGTATGGTTATCTATACCTGATTAAGCATAAATCGGAATCTTTTGAAAAGTTCAAGGAATTCCACAATGAAGTTGAGAAACAGATTGAAAAGTCCATTAAAATGATTCGCTTCGATCGGGGAGGCGAATACCTCTTGGATGATTTTAAAGTTTATCTTAAAGATAATGGAATCATATCTCAACTCACACCACCAGGCACACCACAACATAATGGTGTTGCAGAGAGAAGGAATAGAACCCTATTGGATATGGTTCGTTCCATGATAAGCATATCTGAGTTGCCCATATCATTTTGGGGACATGCTTTGGAGACCGTTGTTTACTTGTTAAACAGAATCCCTACAAAATCAGTTCCTAATACCCCATATGAGTTATGGACTCTCAAGAAGCCAAGTCTTAATCATTTTAAGATATGGGGTTGTCCAGCTCATGCTAAAAGGTTTAATGTGGATAAACTGGGATCAAGGACTGATAGATGTCTATTTGTAGGCTATCTCAAAATGACTACTGGTTTCTACTTTTATAATATTAATGAAAACAAAGTGATTGTTAGCAGAAATGCTACTTTTCTTGAAGAGGATTATAATTTGAATGAAACCGAGAGAGTAGAGTTGCTCCTGATGAGCAAAGAGATAGTACAATGACTGTGCAGAATGAGAACAATGAGGATCAAGTGGTTGTTCCCACTGATCAAAGTGAACCTGTTGAGACACAGGAGCCTCGTCGTAGTAAAAGGATTATAAGACCTCCAGTAAAATTCAATTTGTTAAATGAGATTTACCAAATGGAATCTGAGGTACTGGAGATTGATCCTTGTGGTTATACAGAGGTTGTTAATGACAAAGATGCTGAGCATTGGCATGTGGCCATGGAATCAGAGTTCTTCAGTGTTATCCTACGGCTGGAATTTGAGATCCCTAAGGATCTTATGTCTCATGCTCTTTCTAGGGTTTTTCCAAGGACTATAAATATAATTGTTATATTCAAGGGGTTGGCCATCAGAACCTATTAGGGAAATCCTGATAACGAGAGAGTGACATAAATCGCTTAGGAGGCAACACATCTGAGTTGCTGTTCTGAATTGCTGGAGCTTTGGATTGGATCGTAAACCGGCTTAAGGTTTGTAGGTTCCAATATTCCTCTCTAAGGTATGGAATCAAATCCGAAATTGTAATCATAATCTTGGTGGATGTTTTGTTGAAAACATGTTATTTGTTTATAGTTTAATTCCGCATATAAAATATCAGAAGTGTCCTTCTCTATTTCCTTATTATTGTGAAGATGAACATCTTGATTTGGGTTTTTGTAGCTAAACCCCACCTTGGTTGACAACAAGGGCCTCAAACAATTTAGCTTGTTAGCAACATCAAGCTCCATTCGATGTATGCTATCTTGTAGTCCGTCAAGCCCTGCTTCCAAACTTTGGATCTTCTCCTTGTTAGTTACCATTAACCTGGCACTGATACGAATGATAGGTCCCCAAGTAATTACGATAAGGACATAAATTTGTTAACATCTCTCTTCGGGTGAGAGTGTATCACATATGTTGAATAATTCTTTTATGTCGTTTATTTGAAAATTCTTTGAAATTTAAATAAACTACTCGACTAACAACTTTCCCACAAACATGACACCAAACCTCCTATACTGCAGCAACAAACTTGAACATGGCTACTAATAGACTTATTTTTACTTTTGGGGAAAATACACTTTGTACCCCTGAACTATGAGGACATTTACACTTTGCACCCCAATTTATCGATTCCGTGACATTAAGCCCATAAATTTTTAAAATTCGTCGATTTGCACCCTGGACCTTGATTTGCCATTATTTCTCACGGTAAACAATGCACGTGCCATCCACGTGACATGTCCCCGTTTATATTGTCTGTTTTGCCCTTTAGGAAAAATACAATTTGCACCCCATATTATAGGAAGTACTGACACTTTGCACCCCCCCCCCCCCCGTCTTCCAATTTCGTGACAATTTCTTTGATTTGCACCTCACAAACCAATAGACAGTTAAATTGGACAATAAATCTGTCAAGTGTCGCTCACATGATTCACTGATTATGCAAATCAGAAAGTTCTTTATATCATTATGTATCATTGTGTTTCGCTCATAGGTAGATGATTTTTAGGAAGCAAATTTTTTTATTTCAAATCTTGGTATTTGTTCATTATTTCTTTCTTAGTTTGTAGTTCATCGGTTGGATATTTAGAATTTGAAGCGATTCCATCTTTGACATTTTTTTTATAACTTTGAAGCGATTTCAATTGCAGAGAGATTTTGTGTTTTATTTCCCCCTCTCGGCTATCGATATGTAATTAAACTATGAGGCTTTGCACGTGAAAGATTTATCGTCGCATTTTACGATTAATTTGCTTGTGAGGTGCAAATCGATGAAATATCACGAAATTGGAAGACGGGGTGCAAAATGTCAATACCCCATAGTTGGGGGTGCAAAATGTATTTTTTCTAAAGGCATAATGGACATAATAAGCAGAAGTGAATTTCATGGATGACACGTGGGTATTTACTGTCACATTTAACGGCTAATTCGGCTATGGGGTGCAAATCGACGAATTTTAAAAGTTCATAGGCTCAATGTCACGAGATCGATAAATCGGGGTGCAAAGTGTAAATGCCTCCATAGTTCAGGGGTGCAAAGTGTAATTTTCCCTTTATTTTTTCTAGGCAACATAAATTGTATATTAATAACCGAGAAAGGTACAACCAGTACAAAGCATAAAAACAACCTGAAGGCTAACAAAACACCTAAACGGACCAGAGGGCCCTACAATAAACCGAATCAAAGAGCCGGTAGCCAAACCAGACTGAACAACCGGAACCACCAACAACCACAAGGGATGTGAAAGAAACACGAGAACAACAAACTAGCCACAAGGGCCAGCACACAGAACCAACACAAACTGGCTACTAGAGCGAGCACACAAGACAAATATAAACCGTCACAAGGACTGGAACACAACACGACCATCGCCCAAAGTGATGGCGGCTTCTGCTAGAGGAAGGGCGAGCATAGCAACGATCTGACTCCTTCAAAATATTCTTCATGCAAAGACGGGTTGCACTAAGGGAAGGAAGAGAGTCAGCTCCAAACGGCACAAAAGGGTGGTAACCAGAAGCGGCAGAAAGCAAAAACGCTGCGCATATGGGCAGCACACGCGCTCACAACCGCGCATGGCCCACAAGTGTCGGCAAAGAGAGGCCGGGCAAAGACAACGAAGACGGCGGGGTAGGTCGAGTCCTCCAAAAAACGCTCAAAATCACCGGGAGAGAAACAAAAGAATGGAATCCCACCATATAGGCAGTAAACACCAAAGACCATCGGAAAGGCCAGGATCTAAAAGCCAAAACAAAAACAAAAAAACAAACCGAAAAACACATAAACAGGCTGGCTCCGACGACCAAAAAGGAGGTCGGAGGAAACGAAATGGAGGGGCCTTCCCCGGCCAGAGCAAGAGAATGAAAGTGGGTTGGCAGACGAAGGGGATGGGGGTTCTAGAGAGAGGGAGGAGTCTCTCTCTCTAGAGACGAAGGGTTTTCCTCTACTAACAGACTTATTGACTCATGCTCTTAATGTTACTCGACTATTCAAAACAGTTGACCAACTCTGCTCCTTCTTTCTCGTAACACCAGCTGACCAGCTCTTAGAGGTCATGATGAAGGTCTTGAGTTTGTTGAATTTGTAAAAGAAAGTTTTAAAAATTTATATTTTATAAAATTTATAAAATAAAAAGTTTTAAAAGGCTGCAACAGCCAACACTGCAGCCTGCCTGCATAGAGATTGCGTAAAGCATTAAGCAATGAAGCAAACTTCGTTACTTTTCTACATAAAATTTTTATCCTTACTTTCTTTCCAATTTTCTTTATCGTTCTCAGTTCTCTCATCTTCTCTTGCCCAACAACACCACAAGACCAGTTGACCACAGTTCTCTCTTATTCTCTTGCCCAGCTGGTATTCGGTAAGTTGATGGTGTTGCTCTCTTTAATGAAGTTATGTGCTTTTTTCTTTGAGGGCACCGATACTGCCTCATAATTGTTTGGAGTGAGATATAGACTTATAGTGCTTGAGATCGGTTATCTGAGTTCATCTCTCCTCTTACATTTTTGTGCTTCAGAAGTTCCCGTTGCTCTGTAGTATTATTTTGGAGGTACTACATCGAGTTTGGATGGTGAACTTTGGTCTTTTCTATATCGAAAAATTGGTTCTCACATTGATGGGTATTGCTGTCTTTTTTCAAGGATATAAACTCTTTAATTTGAAGCATTATGTTTTTTACTGCTCTTCCTCTTACTGTTTCAGTTTATGTTTTAATCCACCTCCTTCATCTATCCATCACCGTATCAACGTCTTTTGAAACCAATATATTATATATGAATTTTCTTTTCCCCTATGAGATTTCAACATTTTAGTTTTCAAAAGAGTACTCACACACCCGACTCACATTTGAGTGGGCTCTTTGAATTTTCATCTGAAAAGCTTGTGGTCGCAGTTGCTAGTCTGGTTGTTTTAGGTCCATGAATTTAGTTGGAATAGAACCACGAGAACCATGTCAAGCTTACTTTTTTGGAAAAACGAACTTCGCCAAAAAGAAGAAGAGGAGGAAAAATAAGGGAAGAATTAGAGATCTCACAATAGTTGAAGAGTTTAGTTGAGATTGAATTTCATGAAGTCTCTTTTGTGGACTGGCTGACTTTTTGTTATTGCTCTTCCAGGGGTATATTACAGGATAGTTGCGCCCAATCCCAGTGTGAGATCAATTGTGATGCAAAGTTGAGGAGCATTGTTATTTTGTAAGTGTAAAATTCTTACTTAATAGTTATTTCATTATTATTATTCTTACTATAATGATTTTGGTTTGTTATATGTTTAAGGATGTGAACTTTGGGATATTGACATATTGGCATATTGGATTCTATTCACTAGAACTAATAGATAAATAATTTTTCAGGTTTCGTAAATAATTTTATATCACATCATGGGCAAGCCAAAAACAATTGATGCATTTTTTTAAGAAAAAGAATGTTGATTCGGGTTCTAAGATGTCTTCCTCGTCTTGTAATCCTCAACCTCTAATTCCTTAGCAAGAGCAACGCGGCCAACGCCCTTCTAAGATTCCAAGGATTGAATCTCAAGAAGTTGACATTGCTACTATAGAACGTGATCCAGGAAAACGTATTCAGATATGTGGACATCCAATTAATCAGCAAGATGAAATTAGAAGAGCTTATCTTAAGGCGGGTCCATATCAATATATTCCTGCAGTTCGTACTGAGTATCCATTCACTGGAGAATTTGGAAAAAATCGTCGACGGTTTTCTCCGTCTTGGTATAAGCAATTTTCTTGGCTCGAATACTCCTATAACTGATGCTGCATATTGTCTCTATTGTTTTCTTATTAATCAAAATCCAACTGGGCATTTTGGATCTACTGCATTTACTATTGAAGGATTTCAAAATTGGAAGAAAGTAAGTGATGGCAACAATTGTGCATTTTTAGGTCATATGGGTAAAGATCCTTGTTCTGTTCATAACAATGTTGTGAAGTGTTGTAACACTTTGATGAATCAAGAACAACATATTGACAAAGTGATGCATGTACAGACTTTAGAACAAAAAAAGAAAATTTGATTACGACTGAGAACATCAATTGAATGCATTCGGTATTTAACATCTCAAGGATGTGCTCTTAGAGGTTATGATGAAGGTCTTGAGTCAAGAAATCGTGGCAATTTTATTGAATTGTTAAAACTTGTGTCATTGTTTAATGAAGATGTTGCTGAGCAAGTGCTAGAAAATGCTCCCGAAAATGCCAAGTATATTTCACCTACTATTCAAAAAGAGATTCTTCATGTATTGGCAAGTAGGGTGCGAAGTGCAATTCGTGAAGAAATTGGTGATTCAAAATTTTGTATCGTAGTAGATGATGGAAATCAAGTAACCGCTTCGAAGGATCTTGTTCAAGTTCCAATTGGGACAGTTACAAGGGCACGAGACCGAGCCAAGAAGTTTAAAGATGTACTCAATGGTCTAATTCAAAAGGCATGGGCTCAAGCAAATGTGTGGAGGCATACACGTGATCAACAAAAGATTGTCAACATGATTCAAGCTCTAGAACATTCTGGTCAAGGCTTAGTTTAAATCTCGGCATAGGCGGACATTTGAATTGAAAATAAAATTCCGGATTTTAAGGAGCATTTGAATTTTCAAATTCAAATGTTGGCTTATCCTAATTTTTAGGAATATTTGATTTGAATTTAAATTCAAATCAAAGGCTAGTTTATCCCTTTTCCTTAGCCGGATTTTTAGGAGCATTTAATTTCTTTCAAATTTGAACAAGTTTCCTATTTTAATTAGTTTCCTACTCTTGGAGGGATGTTCTAAGTATATTTATAGGGCCTTTGGGCATGTAGAAGAACACAACTTTGAGATTAATATTATTTGAGAGGTCTTGTGATTCTCTTTGGTTCTTTGAAGAACTATTCGAACTTATCGGGATTTCCCCTAGCGTTCAACCTGACTTATCAAACGGAATTCCACCACCGTTTGTGGCGTCTTCCTTATACCGAGGTTTTTGTTTCTAATAAACAACAGGTCGAGGTTTCCATTCGGATCTGTCCTAGAACGATCTTGGGTTCCCTTTCGTTGTTGGGTCTCGTCATTCTTGGCGATGTTCACATCAGTAGATGAAGCTCGGGATGAATCCAAAAGAGAACAAATGACTCTCATTCTAAGATTTGTTGATAAAGAAGGTTTTATTAAAGAGCGATTTTTCAGCATTGTGCATGTTAAAGATACCTCTGCCTTGACTCTGAAGAAGGAAATATGTGATGTTCTTGCTTGTCACAATCTCAACATACAAAATATTCGAGGGCAGGGATATGATGGTGCTAGTAATATGCGTGGTGAGTTTAATGGGTTGTAAGCTTTATTTCTTAAAGATTGTATGGCTCATCGACTACAACTAGTATTGGTTGCAACAGCAAGAGATGTAATGTCGGTTTGTGATTTTTTTATGAAACTAAGATCCATTATTAATGTTGTTGGTGCCTCTTGAAAACGCAATGATGAACTACATGCCAATCAAGCAGCTGAAAAATTGCACATTTAATTGCCATTGATGAACTTGAAACCAGAAGAGGGGGAAATCAAATTGGTACTTTGAAACGAGCTGGAGATACAAGGTGGAGCTCTCATTTTAATTCTGTGTGTAGCTTGATAAGGATGTTCAATGCAACTTTGAATGTTCTTCAACACATCGCCAATGAAGGATCAGTTACTTCTCAACGTTGTGAGGCTAATGCATTTTACACTACTATGGTGTTATTTGAGTTTATTTTTATATTGCATTTAATGAAGGAACTCATGGGGATAACTGATACTTTATGTCAAGCATTACAACAACAATCTCAAGACATCTTAAATGCTATCCATTTGGTTAAAGCTACAAAGACATTGATTCAAAGGTTGAGAGAAGATGGTTGGATACTTTTTTAGAGGATGTGAAAAAATTCTGTGAAGTACATGATATTGAAGTTTCTGATATGACTGCTCCATACACAACAAGTTGAGGTAGGTCTCATACTAAAGGAGATCCTATTACATTTGAGCATCATTATCGAGTTGATATATTTATGGTTGCAATAGATTCTCAGTTACAAGAACTAAATAGTAGGTTTACTGAGAAAAGAATGAAACTTCTTTCAATGTTGGGAATATTTGTGATCTTGCAGAAAGATTTTATCCACAGGATTTTACTGAGCGAAAAAGGATTCATTTAAGGAGCCAATTGCAACTCTTTATGGTTGATGTGCCTCAATGTCCCGATTTGATGAATCTGTCAACGATTTCTAAGTTATGCCAAAAACTAGTGGAAATGAACAAGTCGAAGATTTATTATTTGATTGATAGATTAATTTGTCTTGTGTTAACTTTTTCAGTTTCAACAGCTACTACAGAGCGAGCTTTTTCAGTTATGAAAATAGTTAAAACGAGACTTCGCAACGAGATGGAAGATGACTTTCTTACAAATTCCTTGATCATCTACATTGAAAAAGAAATTGCCTCAACTTTTAGTACATAAATGTTGATAGATGATTTCCAAGACATGAAAACTCACCGAGTTGCATTATAATAGGAAAATTGTGACTTTTTTGTTTTTGTTTTATATATCTATGTTTAAGTTGATAAGATTTTTTTTGTATATTTGTCTTCCGTTATTATACAATATTGGTATATTGAAAATCTTGTTTGGAACTTTTTTTTCACATAATATTTAATATTTATTTTTAATCAGATTATTTAAAATTATTTTCGTTTCTGCCCCTATACAAAATTTCTGGCTCCGCCCGTGACTAGTTTGAACAGGTTGGCTTTTTTTTTTCATGAGTACAAGGCTAAAGCCTGGAAGTATCACTGAATGACCGGGCTAGTGACGAGGCACGTGCTGTGGCTTTCACTGAATAATTGCCCTCAAGTTACGTGTCAATTTCAGTTTCTGCCATATAGAGCTTTATTGCAGGACCTGACTTTTCTTTTCTTTTCTTATCTGGAAGACTAATTTGTAACTTTTCAGTACCTCAATGACACTTAGGGTGCGTTTGTGTACTAAAATTTTACCCTCTAAAATTTTAACACAATTAAATATTACAATATAATCTCTCTCCCCATCAAATCATTACTATTTACTACAAAAAATATAAAAAATTACCTCTCTTCACTTTTTCACTAAACTCAATACCTAAAATTTTAACAACACTAAAATTTTACAACACAAACACAACCTTAATCTCTCATCTCTCGTAGGGTTGAAGGGCAAGCTATAATTGCTTTATATTTGTGGGCTAATGTTTTTCTAAGCTATCCTTTCTCAAACTATTTCTAACTTTTTCGCTTGTATGGCTATAGCTCTCATGTACTGTCACCTTTCATCGTTTTTAATAAAGTTTTTCTTGTAAAAAAAAAAAACCTCAAAGTTAGCCAATTAGACCCTATTGCAAATGTAAAAGACACAAAGCTCTTCACCGGCATCCTATTCGATAGCAATTTTTAGCTTTATTACTCAGTTCAAGTACCAGATCCCAGTTGAGTAAAGCAGAAAATCTGTCATTTTGACACATTCCCACTAATCATCTTTCTTCAACTCCCTTGATCTTAATACTAGTGAAAAAGAAAGTTCCAAACAAAGCTTTTTTCCTCGCACTCTCTGCATTCACAGGGACCAAAAGATTATGACTGGCTGGTTCCTTTTGTTACGCTCTAATATTCCTCCAAAAGTATAACCATGTTCCTGAAAATGTCTTTTCCTTCATAATGAGCTCCCACTTCTAATAAGAATCTTTATATGTGCATTCTAAAAAGTTGAAGAAGAACGAAACCCCACTTACAAATATTTTATACAGACGTTAGTATAAGTTAGTGAATCCAGGGCAATTGAAACATGTTATGCTGCGTGAGTGACCTAAGAACAAACTAATGGTGTCATATCAGGGGAAAGCATGATCTCATTACAAAGTCTACAACTCAACGCACTGTGTGCTTGTCAGGTAAACAGGAAAGAGACGAGAATACTCAAAATTTCACAAGAATCACTCCAACCGCAACCTGCTACAAATGCTTGAAGGTTCCTATAATTTCCTAAATTTACTTGGAAAACAAAAAGATCATAAGACACTGTTATGCAAATTTTCTGCTCTAGCATAAAGACGAAAAACTCAAGCATGTTGATTTTGAGATGCAGATCAAACTAATGGTGGCATAAGTTATGGGGTCAGTTTACCTCATCTGTCCATACTAGTCGTTAACTCAGAAGGAAAAAGCTGGCTCTTTTGTACAGAGGGTGGCAAATTGACACCTTCAATTCAAAATACGTTTCCAGTTCCTTTGGGTTAAAGTATGTGGGGTTAGTGAACTAGAGATGCTAATTTGGACAAAACTGTTTCTTTTCCCAATCTTAAATATGGTAAACAGCTCCATAATGATGGATAGGCTGATGTTCATGCTCATCCTAGTTTTGATTAGATAATATACAGGATGAGCCAGGCAAGGATCATTAAAGAAGATTCATAAACCACATGAAGTTCGAAGGAAACATAGATACCTTGAACATTCATAGGTGCTCTTAAGGAAAATGTTAAACTGGTAAAAAAGGAAGAAGAAATAAAAACATGATCTTGGCCCAAATTATGCGTACCACGGTTCAAAAGAAAAATATGGGAATGGAGATGTCACAGGACAGGTCATTCATTGTAACAGAAAAGACGCCCAAGCTAGTCAAAAGAATCAATGAAAACGCTTTGTCCTGATTTGGAACTTTTGAGCCTAATGCTGGATACAATCCCTGTGCACAGAGAGACAACAGGAAAAACTAGCTTAGATTGTCATTCCAGATTTTCCTCCACGGTTGAACTAGAGGTGCTAATTTGGACAAAACTGTTTCTTTTCCCAATCTTAAATATGGTAAACAACTCCATAATTTGGATTTAAGGAGTTGATGTGTAGATTCATTGTCTCAAGTTGTATCTAGGCCTTGACCTGTGTGTACTTCCCATGCAACTTGAATGGTAGCTTGAATAAGCAAATGTAAAACCTATTGCCTGCATTCACTTAGCCTGAGCGTGAAATATGGAGTTCAAAATTGTAGCTATGGTAGGGATTCTTCTCACTCTGAGCTAATTCTACTAAAGTCAAAAAAAGTGAACGAACCCTTCAACAGGTTTTTTGGTCTGATGGTTTTCTTGAGAAGCTGACATTCAGGTTTAAGATCAAAAGATCCCAGCAAAACACTGAGCAGTAAGTCGTGAAAGAAACTGTGGCTTATTGGGTAAATAACCTTGGATAGAAAAGCAAAAAACAGATTCTATTGATGAAGCAGAATGGATGTTCCTCTATAATAAAAAAGTTACGTCAGTAAGGTAACTGAAAAATTATGCAGCACTAAAGGAATATGCGGCCAATTCAGATTTTGAGACAGAAGCAAAAATCACTTAGGTCAGAATTGAAATTTCACAATCAGGATAAACATTAGAGAAGGAAAGTTCCAATATTTGAAAACACAAGGGATTATCTTGAAAATATGTGGTGCATCACCAGGAGTAATATGTTCCTAAATCCTAAGAACTATAAACTAGAATTGATGACCAGTGTCAATAATTTCATAGCTTCACAAACCAACAACTTCATTCTTTTTAATAAACAGGAATTTAAGGGAAGTCAATAATCTTTGAGAACTTTTGCCAATCATCCAAGTGATTTTCCAAATTGAGCGCCAAGAGCAAGGTATTCAGTATATTTATAGTTAACATTCAACTTCAATTTCCAATTTAGCAAGGGGTTATCCATAATTTATTAATTATAAATCAGAGCCTACAATCATGAGGACCATATCAATTTCAGCAAAAGTATCTATTTGTGGAAGATAAATACATTATAGGTAACATACAGCCCGTGTGTTCCAAACTGCGAGGCTACTCCGCACTCATTAATAGTGTTCCGTGTATGTTTTTGATTGACCTCATGTCTAACATGTTACTATTAAGTAGAACTAGCGAGAAAGGATTTTATCACGAACTCCCTCTTGCTCTATCTACTGCTACATGAAAAGTTATATTAACACTGTGATGAAAGCTACGCACTTTAGGAATGGATAACTAAATGGAAAATTACACAAATCTACCATTCCTCAAGCCTTAACATCCAAAATAAAATAAAAATTGGAAATTTTGAGGTTCACTTGAAGTCTCCTACAGAGTCACACAATGTACAACTCAGCTCTACATGAAATTAGACTAATAAACATGACTTAAATCTTACACATACCAGACTCCTGGAAACTCAGTAGTGGAAGTGCCAACTATGGTTACTATCCCCATTTGCCAGCATTATTTATCCTCACCTGCAAGCACAAAGGCTTACCGATTTGATGCTTTGGCCACGCACACCTTGATACCAATAAGAACCTTCACCAGGGACGAAGACTCAGAGATGGAGAAAACCAGCCGATTCCCACTAGCATGGGATAAATCAACCTCTAAGCGTCTATCATACACCACAACAGTTGTGGCCATAGAGGAGCTCCAAAACATAATTGGGCCCACGATGACATCATGATAAAGATCCGTCACCAGAAGCTCACAGAAGAATTAGAGAACCGTTGAAGACAATGTAATTATACATGTAGAAGTCCATGGAGCTGAGGGATGCCATGCCTGACACAACACACCAATCCTAACCTTAGAAAGGAGGTGAAAGACATCCAAGTGGCGACAGAAGCTTAATTCAACAAAATTATTGGACCCAGAAATGTTTGAATCTCAATGGAAGCCCAACACCATTTACCCTACTCCATATGACTAAGACCAACTAACAGAACAGTAACAACAACGAGTCTAAGCGAAACAAAAGCTAGAAGTACCACCAGATAACGAAGACCCAAAAATCGAATCAAAAGAGAACTAAGCCGTTTTATGGAGGCATTAACAATTGCTGAAACTCAATCCTCCCCAGTCGGAAATAGGGTAAGAACTTTCCTCCCTCCTGTCCCATTAGCGGATTCCAAGTCCTCCACATACCCCGGCACTGGATTGTGCACAGGTGCCCCCATCCTATGCACCGACTGTGATGGTCTACTACTAAGAAACGGATGCTCAAATTGCCCGTTCGGTGGCGACCCGAAATGCCCCACCTGCCTGTGATACTGCGGCTGCAGCTGTGGATTGGCTGCCACAGCTGCAACTGCCGCCATCTGCTGCTGCTGGTGGTGGTGCTGCAGAGCCGCCACCGGCACAAATGGCAAGAAATGGTCCGAATTGGGACGACCCGGGTGAAGGAAATGCGGAGGCACCGGGGAGCTCGCGAACAAATGGTCAGTAGCGGGATCTGCGGTGGCGGCCAATCCAACGGCGCCACCTCCGCCGCTGCCGCTCGACAGTCCCTGCATTCGCTTCAGGTAAAGGCGATACTTCTGCAGATGGCTGGCAACGTTCTCTCTAGTCAGCCCATCCACACTCATCAGCTGCATTATGGTCTTCGGGACAGCATTCTTGATCCCCAAGTGCGCCACGGCGTCCACAAAGCGCTTGTGGAGCTGCGGCGTCCACACAAGACGGGGCCGCTTGAGGGTGCGTGCCGGCTCCTCGCCAGCAGCGCCGGAACCCAACTCAGCAGAATCGGCAGCAAATTCCGCAGAGCTGGGGTGGGGAGGAGTGGTGGCCGAAGAGGGCAAAGGATTAGAAGGAGGGGGCTGTGGCTGGGGTTGGGTTTGGGGTAGTGGTGGGGCTTGTTGTTGGGTTGGGGTATTATTAGCTGTGGGGTTGTGATTCAGATTTCGGATATCAAAAGCCAAAGCAAGATCAGGGGTGATTAGGGTTTGGGACAGGGGCATCAGCTCTTCAGGTGACGGGAGCTCTTCTTCCCATCGGGAGAACCAATTGGAGTCCTCTTCCCTCATGTTATTCCTCAGAATCTGGGCTGTCCCACCACCAAATTCACTCTTTCCTTGTATGCAACTCGTACTCTTCCAAGCTGATTCAGGCATAAGTATCACAAACTTCTCCTTTTTCTTCGAAGCACACAGCAGCAGAAAGGAAAGCAAATAAGGGTGGTAGAGGTGGTGGCTAGGGGAGAGAGAGACAGAGAGGCAGAGACCCACGCGTGTGCGAAGATAAAAGCTCCTTTTTCTTGCTCCCAAAATTCATCAGAGCAAAAGAGTGGAAGGGAGAAGCGGGTGGGGTCGATGGCGGAGGCCCACAGGGATCAGGAGGACGAGGAGGAAGCCAGGGGGGATGGAGAGAGGTTCGAGGTGGATCTTGTTTTCCTTCTTTTCAGCTTTTTATTAACGACTGCTCTTGCTTATGCTTTCCTTGTGATTTTTATGGCCTCTTTTATTGTTTTTCCGGGATCTGGGGGTCTTATACTTGAGAGTGAGTCTTGGAAGATCTAGACGTAGAAAAAAAAAAAAAAAAGAGTGTTGGAAGATCTAGGTGATGTTCGTTTTGAGAAAAAATGTAGGATTTTAGAGAAGTTGTGAATTTTTATGTTGAATAGTGTTTTATTGGTGTTTGTGTAAAGTGGAGAGAGAAATGATTTGATGTAATTGTTTAATAAAAAAGTATTGGAGTTATGTGAAAAAGTATAGAGAGAGAAAATTTATGTTGAATAAAAAATTAAAAAGTTGTTGGAGATTGTGTAAAATGTATTGGTTTTTGTGTTTGAATTCTGAATATGTTCGGTGGTAGAATTGTGAATGAAAAAATGGTGAAAACGAACATACCCTAGGATTTTTCGTTTCTGCTCCCCCCTTACGTTTTCTATTCCGCGTGGAGTTCACACTCAACTGCACCAGACAGTTTCATCCCCTACATTTTAAAATTAACAAAACTCTCAGCAAGCCGAGGCTCAAAAAACGAAAGGAAAAAAAATACATTTTTATTTATTTATTTACACTTTTTATTTTAAATTATTATATTTAAAATATTACACCTACATACTATACATCTTAATACATTGTATCCTCTATTTATAGAAAAATAATATTTTAATACTAAATGACTATTATGTCTTAAAAAAATAAAATAACAAATTATATTTAAAGATATAATCATCATTTCATTTTTTAAAAACTAATTTCTATTTAATTTAATGAAAAAATACAATGTTTTAATATTTAAAATTTATAACATATAATAATTCATGAATGAAATTTTTATTTTTTATAAAAAAAAAATTAGCCACTCACGATCAGCTCCAGGACCAATTTGTTACCCACTGATGTGTACTTTGAAAAAAAAATGGATAGAGCGTGTGTAGCACGCGTACGAGGTGACAGAGTGGATGCCATAGAGAGAGAAAGAGAGAGAGGCGCAATGTTTGATTACTCTGTGGGCTCTCTTTTAGGTGGTTGATGGGGGAATCAACTGAGCTGGTGTTTGGTTCCGAAGATAAGTTATTTTTGTTTTTGGTGGTAGGCTCTCTTTTTTGATTGGGAAGCATAACGCAGAGTGCCACGATCTCTCCTGGGCCTTCAGACCTTAGAAGCCTAAAGATTAATCTGTAATGAATTAATTAGGGTTGACTCCAATTTTGGGACTCTAACCTAACCTTTCTATGGTTATGTTTGTGTTGTAAAATATTTGATATTGAGTTTAGTGTTAGTATTAGGTTTAGTGAAAAAATGAAGATAGAGATAATTTTTTATATTTTTTTATGGGAGAGAGAGATTATATTGTAGTATTTTATTAGGAGTTGGTGAAATACTTTGTGAAATATTTTTTGATCTCCAGGCAAGTTGAGGAATAAAAATCCCAAAACAAAAAGGATACGAAGAATCGTCCAGAAAAAGCCACAACTCACAAAGTAACTAGAAGAGAGTTGCCTTGGTGCACCACAAGAGTGGTACTCTAATTGATTTGGATGTTTGAAAAAAAGGACACCCAAGAGTTGAAGGGGCTGAAAATCTATAGAACATTTTACTTTTTAAATTAATTGTATTTTTGTGAGGTTGTGATGACGGTCTCTTTTTAAGAGTAATATCTGTAGCCTAATTCGAACATTTTACCGTGTACATAAATTCGTATGCCTCTTGCATTATATGGTTCTAAAACCGGAAGTCAGCCTAATGTTGGATTGCATACAAGGGAAGAGCAGGGATGGAATGGGAGGTGGCTTGAGTTCCACGGGAGCGTGCTTGGGAACAGAGTTGCAGAGACCAATAAAATCACGTGGGAATTGGGTATTCGGTATTCCTCCAAGTAAGTCACGTTACTTTTTGTTTGTATAAACTTTAAATTTCTTTTGAGATCTACTCATTCATATAGGCAGCAGCTATTTTTGACCACTCTCTATAGACTCCTTTTGTTTTTGAGAAATTCGCAATTTAGTCTTTAGATTTTAATCGTTTTAACCGTTTAGTCCTTGAATTTTAAATTTTAAATTTAAAGTCCTTATGTTTCATACTTTTGACAATGAGGTCCTTCCGTCAGTCTGTCGTCCATATGCTTAACGGAGCATATAGCGGTCGACCGGGTATATGTATAAAATATGAGCAGTTGACCTCTACATGAAGAGGTAGACTGACGGAAGACTCTCATTGTCAACAGTATGAAATCTAAGGGCTTTAAATTTGAAATTTGAAATTCAAGGACAAAACTGTTCAAAGGGTCAAAATCCAATGACTAAATTGTTAAATTCCCTTTATTTTTAATCCTATCTGTAGACTGCTTGATTTCAAGTCTCAAGACCCAATCATGATGCTCTATCGAATCAATTAGCACAGAGAGATGAGAAAAAGGAAGAAATTTTAGGATTAATTTTTGCATGAGAGTTAAAGGATAAAACCAGCCATGAGATTTTTTTAATAATTTTTTTAATTTGAAAATTATACAATTAAACTCATAATAACTTAATCTTAAAGGGTTAGCTTGAGTCGTCAAGACTTGCAATTTAAGAATTTGCTTCATTTGAATTATCTTTTAAGTGCAAACAATTTTTTTTGAAAATCACGTTCCAGCAACCTAGTATGTATGGTTTGAAGATATTCTTTCGAGCCTATCTGGTTGATGCGAACTTTTTCAAAGTCCAAAAAGATTGTCCCTATGATATTAGAGAGATATAATTAAGGGCACTTGCGAAAAATAAATATAAAAAAGTATGTCAATCGTGTTGGAGTTTTGTTTGGTCACCGAGTTCCCGAGATTCACAATAAATTGCTCCCTTTGCGCCTATTAAACCCCGACATCATACATCTAACTAGGAGGATTGAAAAATACTTCTTGTTAACTTAAAACGAAATTCATGAATAGTTGTGATTTATTCCAATTTTGCTAATCAACTTGGCTTTGACAAGTAGACACTACAGGAAGTAGGGGTGTTCACAGAATAAGCATAGCCGACCCGACCCGGTGTTTCGACCCGAACCGAGGAAATTCGGGTCAGCCTTCCGAGATGTCGGGTCGACTTTCGGAAGAGTTTTTTCTCTTCTGTAATTATCGGGTCGGGTGTCGGAACATACATATAATTTCCGAGATTTCCGACCCGACCCGGTATATAAAATAAAACCCATACATATATATATATGAGTATCAAAACTACGTTGTTTTGATACTCATATTAACTACTCTTCTCTACACTTCGATTGTTTTGATACTCATATTAACTACTCTTCTCTACACTTCGAAAAGGGTCCCTTCATATTCACTCAATTTTAACCCTAGCAGTAGCGCCTCCACCCCTCAGCCATCTCTAACCTCTCGCCCTCTCTCAGAATCGTCTCCTCCGCCCCCTCTCCAGTGAGCTTCTCTGTCTACGCCGCCGGCCGCACACTCCAGACTTCACGGGGAAACACGTACTCGTTGAACGCCGCACGTCTTCAACTCTTCAGTCTTCATTCATCAGGTATGAATTCCTAGAACTCCTCATCTATCGATTTTTAATTTTGGATATATTGCTGCCTAGATTTGGTTCTAAACTACCTTCGGTATGAGTTTGTCTTTTATAACCCGTAAGTAGGACAAGTTAATTTTGTTAGATTTGCCCAGATTTTGTAACCCGTATGTATGACAGTATGAGTTAGATTTGCCCAGATTTTGTTAATTTGATATTATAGCTGAAGGGATTAATTCTTCTGTCAGTGGGTAGCACACGTAGTGAACTAAGGAGGACAGAGAACAATTATAATTTATGACCCATTTACTGTGTTTGATTAACAAACTTACAGAAGATTATTAGTGCATATGTAATCAAAGGGGGTCCCCATTCGGTGGGAGAAGGGAGCCGGGACAGGGAAGGGCCAAGGGAGGGGATTAATTCTTCTGTCAGTGGGTAGCACACGTAGTGAACTAAGGACAGACAAATATTGTTTGATTTGTCCGTCATCCTACCTCCAAATATCAACCAGTTTTCACTAGCCTTGGTAGGCCAGTTTTCACTAGCCTTGGAATTGAATTTTGATCAGCATGCTAGTCTTTTTAAAACTATATGTATGATTCCAGATTAGAATAGGCAATTATTGGTTTGTGTTGCTAAGCCTAGAAGTGGTGGATACTACTATTCTTGCCAATTAGTATTTAGTAGCATAAAAATTTCCTAAACAGGTGAAATGATTCTTATGTAAATATCTACGTACGTTTCAATTTAACAAAACTTATTCCTAGTAGCGTCACTGCCTCAGTTCAGGAAGATTATGTTTTATGTTTTCCTTCGTTTTTGTAAGGATCCATTGTTGAGAAAAAAAAAGTAAGGATTCATTGGAAAATGTCAACGTATTTAATCCTAGACAATTGTGAAGTGTTCTCACTAGCTAGGAGTCCTGTTGTGCTCTTCATGCTCGCAGCTGCTGATTTTGACAAAACCCACACCTTTCCTTCACAAAACTGGATGACCAAGCTGGCTCTCTTGTTAACTTGCTTTCTTCTAGAAATTAAATATGTATCTGAAACTAATATGATTAATTATAGCAAAAAATTATATATATATAGCTATCAGCATCAAGAACCAGTTTTTCAAGATTCACCATGGCTAGTTCTTATCTATTTAATTTTTCAATCTCGGAGCACTTGTCTATTTAATTTTTCACGATCCTTTGTTCATGAAGTACTGCATTGCCTCTTCTCATGTTTTCTCTGTTCAACTGGTTAATGAAAAACTACAGTACCAATAATAGTAGTATCCACCACTTCTAGGCTTAGCAACACAAACCAATGTTTAGTCTTTTTAAAGCTATATGTATTATACATCAGATTAGAATTTAGATTTTGATTACTTCTTTTCATGTTTATATCAACAGATTGAGTAATGAGTCATGCCTATATTTGAAGTAGCTATAGATGATTCAATACCTGGAACCTCTTGTCTTCATCTTTGCTATTGGCAAGAAAAAAGAAAATATTGGGATTTAAATCGGTAGTTTTATTCTTTTTTGGAGATACGATCTGGTCTATGATGTTATTGGTGCCAATATTACATCACTTCTTTTCATTTATTGATTTATTATTTTTGGCTTTTTGCAATTGACATAGATGGAGCCTATGGATTGTAATGAGTCTGACGACATCGGCATTAGTAGAGATGTTAGCACACCTACCTCAGGGGCTGATTCAAATTTGGGACCAAGTCCAAGTCCCGACACCCCACGGTCCCAAATGAATCCAATATTCTCCGCGGACAACACTCAGCCTCAAGTTACTTCTAGTTCTGGAGGCGGTCGGCCTCCACGTTATCAGAAAAGAACTGAGCTGAAATCCAAAGCACGGGACCACTTTGAGAAGATTGAAGATAGTACTCCACCTAAAGCTAGGTGCTGTCATTGTAAAAGTGAGCTTTTTTGTGACTCAAAGAAGCAAGGTACATCTTCCTTACTTTATCACTTGAAGAAATGTAGACCTTATCTTTCTAAAGAACGTCTATTAGATGACAAGCAAGTGAAGTTGGCTGAGATTTTTAAGAAGGGAGAAAGTAGAGAGATGGGCCTTGTTAAATACAATGAGAAAAGGATAAAGGCTGCACTTTTAAGGATGATAATAATGGATGAGTTGCCTTTTAGGTTTGTGGAGGGGCAAGGGTTTAAGGATTTTGTGAGGTCTATTGAACCTAGATTCCCAATTCCTTCTCGCATCACTATAATGAGAGATTGTTTGGACTTATTTATCCAAGAGAAAGAAAGGTTGAGGAATACATTTATTAATACTGGTCAGCGTGTTTGTTTGACTACTGATATGTGGACGTCTATTCAAAATCTTAATTACATGGTTATCACTGCCCATTTTGTTGATAGTGGTTGGAACTTGCATAAAAGAATCTTAAATTTTATTGAAGTTCCTAATCATCAAGGAATCACAATTGAGAGGACAATTGAGTCATGTTTGTTGGAATGGGGGATAGATAGCATTTTCACAATCACAGTAGATAATGCCTCAGCTAATGATGTTGCTGTTGATTATATGAAAATGAGGACAAGAGATAGAGTTGGCACTATTTTGGATAATGAGTATATGCATATGCGATGTTGTGCCCATATACTTAATCTTGTTGTTAGCTATGGGTTGAAAGAAGTGAATGACTCAATTGTGAAAGTGAGGAATGCAGTTAAGTATTTAAAGGCTTCTCCTTCACGACTTGAGAAGTTCAAGCTATGTGTGGAAAGACAGAAAATTCCAAGTGGAGGTCTTCTTTGTTTGGATGTTCCAACTAGATGGAACTCCACCTACTTGATGTTGGATGTGGCACAAAAATATCAAAGTGCATTTGATCTTATGCAAGAGGATGATAGCCAATTCATTGAAAGTTTGACTGAGGTTAGGCAAAGGAGAGGAGACTTGGGGCCACCTAATGACGACGACTGGGAGACTATTAAAATCTTTGTAAAATTCTTGAAGATTTTTCATGATGTAACTGTACGCATTTCTGGTTCTTTGTATGCAACTGCAAATTTATATTTTCAAGAAATTTATGTGATCTACAACCATTTGCAACAATTTCGTAGAAGTGATGATTATATGTTGAGTATTATGACTGAGAAGATGATGAAAAAATATGACAAATATTGGGGAGATTTTGAAAAGGTCAATATGATGCTTTTTGTTGCGGGTGTGCTTGACCCACGATATAAGATGGAGTTTTTGGAGTTCTGGTTTGATGAAATTGTTGGTACTGAGCGGGCAAATGAACTTATTCAGAAGTTGAGGAATGTCATCGATCGCATGTTTAATTATTATGCCAAATTTGGTGGAGGTTCAAGTGGGGTGGAGTCAAGTGGTGAGGAGTCAAATGTGAGTGGTACATCTTCGGTGGATAATAATGATATTATGCTCAGATTTCGCAAGTTTCGAGCAGCAAAGGGTACTAGTGTAGAGTGTAAATCAGAAGTGGATCGATACTTGACGGAGGAAGTTGAGTCAAGGGGAGATACTTTTGATATACTCATTTGGTGGAGGGTGAATTCAACAAGATACCCAATTCTTGCCGAGATAGCACGAGACATACTAGCTATTCCTATCTCAACCATTGCTTCTGAGTCTGCTTTTAGTACTGGATGTCGCATCTTAGATCCTTTTCGAAGCTCATTAGCTCCGAAAACAGTCGAGGCCCTCATATGTACTCAAAATTGGTTAAAGTCTTCACCTACTATTTATGACTCCCAAGATGTGGTGGATGATGTGGAAAGCTATCAACTAGAATCAGGTATCATTGATTCATTCTCCATTTGAATTTTTATTTCATTTATAATGAATGCTATCATGTTTAATCTTTTATATTCTTACTTTTCTCCACTTAATGTTGTTGTAGAGGTGAATTTCAAGCATGGGTATATTGGGACATTGTGAGTTCTTGAAGAATTTGAGGTGCATGAAGATTGAAGAGTATGAGTTTAGTACGTCTATTTTTCTCTATTACTACAAAATTTATTTGTTGTCTTATCTATGAAGTTGCATTATTATAAATTTATAAGTATCTCACTTTCTTCTATTTTGTGCATGTAGGTTATGGATGATGGAAACTTGAGGAGATATTTCTATATTTTGTAACTTGTTGGTGTTGTTGAAACTTGTTTATTTGAATTTGTAGTTGTGCTAGCTTCTGGTGTGGACTTGTAGAAGTATATGTTCTTGATTTGAAGTTGGTTTGCTTGCTTATAAACAATTGAACATGGTATTTTTTTTAATATTGGATTGTTACTGGTGGATGTGTTTTGACCTTGTTAATATCTGGTTGGGTTAATGGATGATAGGTTGTGTGTGAATATATCTAGGATGATAGGTTGTTTTGAATGGCATTGGCATGTACGTTATTGCTTTTAAGAACTATAATTTTTATATGCATGTTTTTCATATCATTGATTTTTTCTTCTGCTGAATTTTGGGTCTTCAAAATTAGTTTGTGAATATTGAAATGGTTTTGGGCTTTGTACATGTCGAATGAATGAATGACTAACTACTTAGAATGTAAAATAGAACCAAAATGTAAAACTACTAAGGTTCACAGACCAACATAAGCAGGACGTTTTAAAAAAAACGGAATTTGGCATTTTTTTTTGCATCTGGGACTGGACTTGCTTGGCAATAGGCAAAAATCAATATTTTGGGCTTCAAAAATCACAAACTTTGGGCTTCAAAAATCACTAATTTTGGGCTTCAAAATACGGATACAACCGTTTTGGGCTTTCGGCCCAACCCGATTTTCAACCCGAAATTCGGAACATAATTCGGCTCGGAATATGCTCTGGCTTAGGGTCGGCTCGGAAGACTTTTGAGTGTTCCGACTTTTTTCGGGTCGGGTGTCGGAATAAAAAATTTCCGACCCGTCGGTTCGGGTGTACACCCCTAACAGGAAGTGACGGACGCTTTGAGCGACTGAAAAACTTGTCACTCTTAAAAAAAAACTTGTCGCTTCAAAAATAAAAGCGATAAATAATAAATATTTTCCGACAAGAAACACCAGAGGTCTGAGTTTACAGATAGGAGGTTGTTTTTAGTTTTGACTAAATTACTCCGCCGGATGATGTTAAACGTATTTTTGTATTGGTTTTTAATTAATTTTTGTCCAGAGGTACTTTTGTAGTTACTAACGTTTTTTTAGACTAATCTTGCTATCAGATAGGTCAACAAAATTTACATACATAACCGATGGTAATTACGTCATATTCAGTAATCCAGCGACACGTGTTAAAATATATAACATTAGTAAAAACATTACAAAATCACTAGTCTCGCATTCAACGTAACATTCTAACGTTGGATTAAATGAACCACGTCATTTGTTAGTCGGTTGGATCCCTCCAACGTCCAAAACAGCCTTAAGAGAGAAATCTCCAAATCAAATTTGAAAGCTGCCACACCACAAAAACCCTAACTCCTCTTCCCCAAATCTCTTCGAATTAATTCTCAGCATCAAGAGACTACGTAGTTCTGTAAGTGTTTAGATATGGAGTTGAGTAGTGATCAAATATTCCATATCTTCTTTAATCTAAAATCACAAATTGAATTCCTCGCCGTGCTTTCAGCGACAAAACATTTCCTTTAATGTCCCGAATGGTAAAAATTTTGTGACCACACCAGTGACATCATCTTCTGATCACAAGTAGTATTATCAGTGACTAAGGTTGCATTGTTTTCTGATTAGCAAGTAGAATTATTGTCACTCGGCTCGGTTTAAAATTAGTATTTTAATTTAAAAAATTATTACAAAATTTTCAGAAAAAAAATATTCTTTTTTTAGTGTTCGGTTACATGCTGAATGATTTAAGTATTTGCATAAAAAATTTTAATACCTTCAATGTATTAAATAATCATACTCCACGAGAAATAAAATATCACACATTAAAATCTAATGGTAGACAATATATAACAATTATATTTACCCTTCAAATTAAAAAATAATGATAATAATTCAATCAAAGACTATATAAAACAATCATCATAAAGTCACACGGACTTTTACCATTAGAGCCTTCTAACTTTTGGATTAATTTGAGTTTAAGTAAATATCTTCAATGTAAACATATACCCAAATTGAACTAGATTTATCAAGATTTCAAAATGATACAAGTTAATTCTAGAAAAAATAACTTTTAGGAATAGAAAATCTCTTTTGAAAATAACAGATGATTCACTATAAAAAAAAAAAAGATATAGCAAAGGCCAAAAAATTCTGCTAAGTTTGTAGCATCGTTTTTTTAACAGCGTTTGTAATTGCCGCTATATGTGCATCAGGAGAGGTTTAGAGGCATTTTTTTTAAACACTGGTGAAAAGGGCGAAATATAACGGCAGTCGATTAGCAGGGGTCACAAACGCAGCAAAAGACCCAAAGCGCGCTTTTGAATTTTTTTGCAGTGTTTTCCTAAAACACCGCTACAGGTCTTTTGCAGCGTATAGAAACCACCGCTATAGACCTATCTACTGTGGAAATCGCCGCTACATCCCAACTTTTCCTAGCGTTTCGTAAACGTCGTTATAGCTAAATTTTTTACAGCGTTTTGTGACCGTTGTAAAAGCATGTGCCAGTGTTTTCTTTTTTGTATGTGCCAGCATTTTTAAAATTCCACAAAATCATTTTTAAAAACGCTGCAATAGATACATTTGTGTAGAAACCTGCGTTTTTTCCTGTATTTCCCTGTAATACAAATTTTAATTGATTGATGTAAAAAGATAAGAAGATGTGTAATAAAACAAAAAATATTTCATCATTGACTAAATAACAACATCTTACAAGTTTTGCAACAAACACAAAGAAGTTCTAAAAGTTTCTATATAGTCTAAAAAGTAACAAGTAATGATATTAACAACACATAACTATAACTTTAATCCTTAGCAGCTTCAACACCTGTTCTAGCACCATCTGCACCATCATTATCATCATCATCATCATTGTCTGCAATTGTAATATTGAAAAATTAACAAACAATAATATTTTGAACAAAGATAAAAATAAATAAATACAAACGCAAGAGCTTAGTACACATTTAAGGATAAAAGTATCTTACCATCAGACGTTGCACCTAGATCGTTCTAGCTTGCATGAGATGATCAAAGAATTGATGGTGGAACTTGTTCGAGATTGGCGACATTTTGTGCATCACGGTATTCTTACAAAAGTAAAACAAGTAACTAGGAAAATACATAAATAGAATCAATAGTGATTATGTGCGGGTAAAGCAATAAATTACTACCAGGGCTCACATGACATATTGAATTGTAGATTCAAGAGAATCCATTTTATCCTGCTCTACACTAGAGCGTGATTAATTCAAGTTTATGCTCGTGTTGGTAGAATGAGATGAAGGAGTGGGTCCTAGTCCAATGTCGCGAATGCGACTGTGTCGTTCTAGACCAATGACTTGTGCATATGCGTCATACAGTGACAAATTGATGCTGCCACCCGTTCGGGGTTGGGTCAAGGGTCGTGAGCATGTTGTCTCATTTGCATAGAATCTACTTCATTTTCCTCTGAAAGAATAGAACATACAGTTAAATTATGAATTAAAATTTGTTGATTCAAAGCAAAATTGATGTAATAGTAACATACTCATTTCTCTGTTCCATCAGCATTCATTTGTACAATACTGCTTGATCAATGGCAACTTGTTTCTCTTTTTCCTACATCACAAACACCATATAGAATGATATTTAAATACTATATATGAATCCTAAAAGTAACAACTATACTAGTATACAAAAAAATTAAATCCTACGTACCATCTCGTGAGCATGACATGCAAAGCTCCGAGATCCTCCAGAGTGCAGCGAGATTTGGATTGAACAACTTTGTCTGCCCACTTGACTTTGACCCTACATGAATACCAAGACTTTGGAAATTAATAATTTAATTCTATTCATAAAATCCAGAATACAAATAAATAAGGTCTTACTCGTCTTGCAACAGAGTACCAAAAATCAACTAGATTGTAAAATTGCTCCAAATTAACGTCCGCTGGAGCTTGACTTTTCACATGTTGAGGCGTCATGGCCTCATCGAAATATCTATGCTTCAAACTACATTTATAGTTTCTCCACTTCTCTCCCAAGTCTTTGAGGACGCGTCGCTTGACGATATTCCCCATTGTACCCTCAGAAATAACAAATCACCTCTGTAAAATATAATTAAGAGTGAGGTGTGTCAATTATTAAACTTATATAAGCTCATTTCAAGTACTATGGATAAAAATAGGTACAACGTCATAATATTCCAACAATCCTCCTTTGTCGCCATAAGAACTCTATACCAATCTACGACATCTAAAGGGATTTGATTGCTTACACGGGCAACGCAACCCATGAATTGGACAAAAATGCCTCCTTCAACACCTAGAGGCTCCGTTCACCTTCTTTTAAATTCCACAATTCAGTCATGCATGTAACACCGCACTCTTTACGAAGTCCAGCATCATTAGCACATTTAAGAAGTGAATTTAAAATCACAAATTTATGAGTAAAATTATCACTATTTTAGTTTTTAACATACCAAGCATTTCGAATGATGGTATCGTAGCTTGTTGTAATGATGGTCCTATAGGCTGCGTAGCTGCTTGTGAATATGAGGCTATTGGCGGCGTAGCTTGTTGTGATGAAGATGAGCATATACTCGAAGACGAAATAGTCTTAAACATCTTTCTCATCATTGTACCTACATAATAAATTGTAGTTATTAATATTGCATTGCTTCCTTGCATAATCAGAATTGTATTAATTAACATTGCAAATATCAATCTACAAAACGTTCCAATTGTTGTATTATTGGGACTATAGTTTTGGCTCTCAAACATCACCTTTATATCCCCTACCAATAGTTGTGTCAATCCAATCACATTTTAATAGTACAAAACATTCCTCATCAAAATAGTTTAACTTAAAGATATGAGTAATTCACCTGTAATATGTGGTGCCCCCTTCAACAGTTAGACAAATTCTACTATTTTGAGTTGTTCTACCCATTTCATTCTATTTTGCATGGAACTTCATATCATTACGTACATATCAGCTAAATGATCTAGTTTCAAGGTTTGGACCTTTAGCAAGCCATCGAACCCTATTTAGAAGTTCACGTTTCCTTGCATCGTCCATATTTTGAATCTGTTTTCCTCGAAAAACAACTCAACATTAACACTATTTATAAGTTTCAAGGAACCAAGAAATGCAAAACATTTTAAACATAACACATTTATAGTCTCAAAACCAGCCACAAAATACATCCCTACGCATCTTATCGATGACATAATCTATAGGCCGAGTCCTATGGTTTCTTGCCTTCAATCGATCCGTATGCATTCTGCATGGACAATAGAACTAAAAGCTTAATTCTATTGGGTATAAATATTCTTAATGAAAGAGTTATACTTCGCTTCTTCCATGCACTTGACTCAAAATGTTCAATGCCCTCTAGTTGCCTCAACATGTCATCATCAGTTAGCAAGGTGGGCGGTGGCTCCATTTCTTGTGTACCATCAAATGATCTTTAATCTGTTCTCCACCTACGATTTGATGGTAAGAATCGTCTATGCCCCATATAGCAAAATTTTTTGTCATTATCTAGCAACTATGAACAAGTCTGAAACATATAACATGGACATGCAAGACGTCATTTTGTACTCTATCCATAGAGGTCACCATATGCAGGAAAATCGTTTATTGTCCACATCAATGCCGCACGCATCTTAAACATATATTTCAAAGAAATGTTATAAGTATCTAACCCAACTGAAACTAAGCTTTATACCCAATAATATAACTAGAGGCGGGGTGAATAGGTACGTAAAAAATTAATCAACTCCTTTTCTTTTCTCGAAAAAATAGCTCTACAATTCTTAGTCAATCAACAAATAGTGGTCTCTAAATTAATCACACTACAACAATTTTACCATAACTATATTTTAATACAATGTATTTTACATCAACTATAATTTCCCAAAATTCTGCAACCAAAATACTAACAAAGAAACAACTTTCCAGCAACCTAAATGAACACGTAATCAAAAGATACTATTGAAGCACGAAAATATATAACCCGTGTATGAAGAAAGGATCCAAAATATGAGAGAACATCATTTTTTATTAAACAAATTGCAAGATAGTCATTACAATATCATATTCAGCGAAAATAAAGAAGAAAGAAGCAATGCTCAATCATTTTTGCAAAAGAACTCTTCCATTTTCATAAAATATGCCAAAACCAAAAATTTAAAAAAAATGAAAAGATTTGAATCTCAAATCTTGTAGGTCTGAGATAAGAATGATGTATTATTCTTCTAAATGATTAAGAAGAAAAACCCATATGATTATTTACAATTTTAACTTAGATCTAAGAGATTTCAACAAAACCCACCAGGGGTTTCAAGAGCACGAAAATGGCAAATGATGATCCACCAGATCTTACTAAATCAAGTATAATACCTTAAAGATTGTAGAGGTGTAGATTTCGAGCAAAGCACAATAAGAATCACGCGAAATGATCTAGATTTGAGCAAGTTGTAAGCAAAATAGTGATAGGCTAGAGAGAATGTGCTTGAGAGGGAGAGAGCACTTGAGAGACAAACGGTAAAAAAAATAGCACATATGGTAAAATAACTAAGGGTAGAAAATGCATTAGTAAAATCATAAACACTTTTACCTTCACCTATCTGCATACCCATACACTCTTAAGAGACTGATGAACATCACAAACTTCTGACATGTTCATCACTGACAGTTGTCAGAGTGACAGCTGACCATAAACTAATATTAGTCTAACTAAAAATTCGAATAACAATAAAAATTATAGATTTTCAAAAAATCAAAATTTCTTCGAAAAAATCAAAATTTCATGAAAAAACAACATTTTTTTCCAGAACTTTAAAAACTTAAAAAAATAACATATTATACATCAATTATAATGCAAGAAATACTTACAACATTCAACAAATACCAATTGATTTTCATAAAAATTCAAACCATGTTCCATCAAGGGGTTTGGTAAATAAATTGGCCAATTAGTATTTTGTAATAACATGTTCAAGTGTCTTCATTTTTTCTTTCCCAAACCTTTTTTGAAGTTGTTGAATTTCTAGAAATTAAATCCATTTTCTTGTAAAGAAATTCAACTTGTTTGGATAAATTTGAGACTTGAAAAATTAAGCTATCAAGAACTAAATTTGAAAATGGTTTCGAAAACCTAGTTTCGCTAGATTTCAATTTAAAGCACTTTGATTTTACATGACCTCTTTTTCTACAATAGAAACAAGTGAGGATAGATCTGGAACTTACGTAGGAGCTTTGTATAGTGCTCTTACCAAAAATGGTTGTCTGTAGGCTCAACTTAGGCTAACTGTTGATATCTGTAATATTTCTTTAATAACAACGGGTACAAAAACAGTTTTGTTAGTAGTAAATACATTAGAGTCAGATTTTTTAAATACTAATCCATGTTTATCACCAGCAGGAATTCCTAAACTTAAAAATTTTTTTCGAGTTTCTTTGTAGCACTAGAAAAATATTGAAGTTGTGAATTAGATTTCTCTAGTTCTATTTCTAGGTTCCTTACCTTAAGTTCTAGAGATGCATTAGAATTTTTCAGATTATCAATTAAATCAAATTGCTCATAACATTTAGTCAACAAGTCTCCTTTTCTATTTCAAAGTTCTTAAGCTTCTTAGAAGATGCAAGATTCTCCCTTTTTAACTTATGACTTTCTTCAAACAAATTATCATAAGCAATTTGAAGAGGTTCGTCAATATCAATATCTTCATCATCATTTAAACTAATATTTTCAATGCTATTGATATAAGATGTAAAAGCATATAATTAACCTTACATCAGATTCATCATTACTAGAAGGAGACGAACCAGAATCCAAATCCGTCCAGGAGGCATTCTTAGTCTTACCTTTTGATTTAAGAAAGGTTGGGCAATCATTTGAAATGTCCATAACCTTTGCAGTCATGGCATTGAAGCTCTTGAGTACTTTTCTTCTTGAACTCTTTTAACACGCCTTTTTTTCCTTTTTTTTTTTAATTTCCAGCTTTGGTTTTCAGCAAGTTTAGAAGAAGATGGACGTGGTTTCTTCCACTTATTTCCCTTTTTAAAACTGAAAGTTTTTCTAAATCTTTTAACAAATAAGGTAATGTCATCATCATCAATAGAAACATCAGAACATTCAGATACGTCATCAGCAAAAGAATTTAAATAAATAAACTTATATTTTTCATTTGAGGCAACAAAACTTCATATGTTTGCAAGGAACCTACAAGTTCTTCAATTTTAATTTTTTCTAAGTCTTTGCTCTCCTCTATAGCAGTAACTTTACCTCTAAATTTTTCTGTTAGATATCTAAATACTTTTCTTACAACTCTAGTTTCGGGATTTCTCTCTCCTAAGTTATAAGTAGAATTAACAATATCATTGAGCTTACCATAAAACTCATCGAATGTCTCATCTTCTTTCATGCGGATTTCTTTAAATATTGTAGCAAGCATTTGAAACTTTGAATTCTTTATGATCTTTGTACATTCATGTGTGGTCTCTAAGATCTCTCAAGCATCTTTAGCAACTTCACACATAGCTGAAATACCCATAAAAATAGTATGTAAAACACGACTATTACATGTACATTCATTCATTCCATCCTTAGACCACATGCTAATATCCATAGGACCAGTAAGTATAGTTTCGATTTCAATAACTATTGCACTAGTCATAGGTCTAGATCATCCTTTTTCAACCAAGTGTCATACTCGTTCATCCAAGGACTTCAAGAAAGCCCTCATACTCATCTTCCAATAGGTATAGTTATTCACATCAAAATAGGGAGGAAAGGACAACGATTTACCCTTTTCCATAATAGCAACTAAGAGTCAAGGACATTGTTAGACTCTGATACCAATTGAAACTAAGCTTTAGAACAAATAATATACCTAGAGGGGGTGAATAGGTATTTAAAAAATTAATCAATTCTTTTTCTTTTCTCAGAAAAATGGCTCTACAATTTTCAGTCAATCAACAAATTAGAGATATGTAAAATAATCACACTACAACAATTTTACAACAACTATATTTCAATGCAATACATATTGTACATCATTTATAGTATCCAGGTAATATGTATTTTATAGCAACTATAATTTTCTAAAATTCCAGCAACCTAAATGCTAACAAAGAAACCAATTTCCGGCAACCTAGATGCTAATAATGAAATCAAATTCAGCAACCTATATGCTAATAATGAAATCAAATTTCAGCAACCTATATGCTAATAATGAAATCAATTTCCAATAACTTAGATCTATAATATATCAATCAAGATAATAAATTAGTACATGCAAAAATTACAAGAACATCAAAATGAAGAAGACACCACGATTTTTGTAACGAAGTGAAAATCTCTTGAGGATGACTTCCTCCAAGAGACAAAAACACTCCGGGTGAGTGAAGGCTACACCAATCAATCCACTACGAACATTTGAACTTTACAAGATGGTGATCTTAAATAAATCCTTCACTTTTTCAGATCTCCCAATCTTGAATAAAGTCACCTAAGAAACCTTCTTGGGTGGTGCCCAGCAACTCTAGATCATTCTTAGGTAGATGTCGATGAACTCGTCAACCCTTACACTTTTGAAAACTTCAGTAGCAACTAATCTTAAGAAACCCTCAAGAATCATCAATCTTGGTGATTCAATCTTCGTAGACTCCAAGTAGGAATGGAAATCACTTCACCAGCAATCTCTTACTTTCACAACCTTCCACCAGAAGGAAAAAAAAGCCTCTCACAATCAGATACGAACAGATCGTATTTTTCGCACAAAGAGAGAAAACAAAAGATATTGTAGTCTAGAGAGGATTTTAGGAGGCAAGTATATTCAATCAGTCGTCAAACAAGCTAAGGCTATATGGGGTTTGGGTGAGATTCTAGATCTTTAAAAAAATCTGGTAAAATCCCGCCAGGCTGACCGTACGCTAATCATACCAACAGAAACCCTCCAAACTGTTATGCAACACAACACAGACTTTCCAGATGCAACCAACAACCTTCCAGAAGCCTCTTTTGAATTCTTTTGTCTTCATAACCTTAAACCAACCAAGTTACTTCTTACATTCTAAAGTGAAAATTACATTTATAAAATATTATTTTGCCCATAGAAATAATGTCAACTTACATAAACATTCTCTTCAACATCCCACAACTTTTTTAACTCGAATAACAAGGGCTCTAGATATACATCTATCTTAAAAGAATGAGATTTCGATCTAAAAATAACCAATGAAAACCTTGAAGATAAACGTTTAATGCATATCCAAGGAGATAAGTTATATGGTACTAGTATCACTGACCACGTACTATGACTAGTACTAAAGTTCCCAAAAGGATTGAACCCATCCGCTACTAACCCAAGCTTAACATTACGTGGATCAGAAGCAAAATCATTGAGACACTGTCATTTGGAGATTTGTAAAACGGTATCTTGAACAGTAGGATATAGTTCGGACGATATGCACCCCGTCTAGAAGTTTTTCCCGATGATCAGACGCTGTCGTCTTGGGATTTTTAAAACGGTGTCGTGAAATATAAGATGGCGTGCGGATGTAAAGTGATACGTACCGACGATGTGAAATTTTAGGGGGCGACTACTCACTCGAAAACTTATACAGTAGGTTTCCGCACGATATTTCTAGCGTCTGAACGGGTTCTATTCTTTTGAAAGATGGGAAAGCATATACAGTGTAGCGAAAACATAAAAACTTAGAAATTTGAGAGATTTGAGCGAGTGGAGAAGAGGGGAGCAGATTTTGGACGTAAGTCTCACTAATTTTAGGATATCAAAGCACGTGTTTTTCGAATTTTTAGGGTCTAAAATGATAGCAAAAGAGTTTTAGTTTGGTTGTGATTTGTTCATATTGAATTGTTTGTGATTTGAGTTGATTTTTTGCATGAATTTCGGCTGAAAAATGTCATCTGTTCGTCGAAGAACAATGTAGTTCGACAATCGTAGTCCGGACGGGTTATGGTCCGTCCGGATGCTATTTTTTAGTTCAGACGCTTTTCTAAAGACGTCTGAATGCTAATATATATGGTTCTGACGGTTATAAACACATCATAATGGTTTTTGTTATTATGTTCATGCATTCATTTAGTAGCCTCAACAGACACTTTGTTATTCTAGATGTGTAGTAAATGGAGTTAGATTTCATACGGTCCTTCGTGAAAAGTTTCATAACACTCAAAATAGTGGTGTGGTTGTTCCGGGGGACCATGCTGGGGAAGATGTTGATTTTTATGGTGAGGTCATGGATATTTACACGTTGCGTTATTTGCGGGATTAATTTATTTACTCAAATGTGACTAGTTTGACTTGAGTATTGAAAACTTAGGTCTTGATAAAAGTGGTTGGAAAACGTCTTTGTTGCGATTCATCATTTCGAGCTGAGAGTACTCCTAGTACACCGACAATGTTGTAGGATCTTCACTTAGGGATACAACGGAATTACTATCCCCTACCACAGCCAGTCCAATAGGAACCCAAAGTAGTTGTGTGTGTAGGCATCTTACCCCGTCAATTATGTGTTAAATATTATGATGAGTTAAATTTCTATGCTTAATTTTTAAATTTATCGTTCTTCATTTGTAGCAACGTCGGGAATCAGACAAGTTCGAGGTAGTACTCGCGGGATGCCTTACTCAAGGCTAGTACCGGAAGAAAGTTGACTATCTATATCCCAAATTGACATACGGGTGGTGATGACAAGGCGTCCTCAATGCTCTCGAGTCATATTTGTGCTCTCTGATTTATTCGTGAGTAGGGAATTTTAGTTTAAACATTTTTATTCCATACTGAATGTTTATTTTATTTTATTATTAATTGTGGTCATAAATGTCAATGCAGATGAGGAGTGCAATCAACAAGGAGCTAAGCTAAAGATTATACACACATCGGGAGCGAGGTTCTTCCAACATGTGAGAGCGTTGTTAGTAAGTAATAAATTTACAATTTTATTAGATATTATTTAAATAAATGACTTAGATATTTTAATATACACGTTCTATATTTCTTTTGGTGTACATAAAAATACAGAATCTGATGAGGAGACCAGATTAGAGATTAAGGAGATGGGGGCTAGACAAGTGGAATATGTTACGTTTGGACATTAGAAGATGCACAAAAAAATTTTGTAACTTGTAACGCGAGATTAAATGATGCATTCGTATGCATTTATGTTTCATATGTGCTAATTTTATATTCTTTTCTAATTTTGTAGTAAAAAATGCAAGTGTTAAAGTTGCAGCACGAGTCAAAGGGATTGAAGAGATGAGGGCTAAAAAATGGAATATGAAGCGTTTTTGGCCAAGCGCTCAAATATGGAGCAGACAATGTGAGAGCATCTGTAGATGATGGAGGAGCAGATCCGGAAGAAAGATGAAGAGCTGATGCAGATGATGGCGGAGCAGCAACGAAAAAAAGACGAAGGGCATCAGAAGATGATGTAGGTGCAGCAAAGGAACCTAGAGGAACAGCAAGAACGAAGGATGCAACAAATGGCGAAGCAGATGCGTGAGCAGCTAATGAAGTAGATCAAACAATTGCAATCTCATACAATACCCATACGAAAATTTGGGTAGCTTTATTGTATTTTCACTACTTGATCAGTACTTATCGATTATATATTTTATTTACTTTTAATGACGATTGCATATTTGTAGACATTTTATTATATTCTAAGTATTGAATATCTTTCTATTTATGTTATTTGCAAATTATTTTAAAAATTTAAATTAAATTAATTCAAATACGTAACAAACGGTTTGAGTGGTGAAAAATTTCGTCCGAACTGTTTTTGGGCAGTGATAATTGTTCGCACGGTTGGAAAACAAATTCCAACGTGTTCCACAAAACAAGCATCCGAATTGTCGATGTAAGGGTTCGAACCGTTTTTTGAAGGTGAAGAAAAACTATTTCGTCATAAATGAAACAACCGTGCAGACGTATTTATTTTAGCGTCTGGACTAAAATATATTATCTAGCAGACAGTTTTATATCACCGTGTGCATGTATTGTCCATGACAAAATTCATTTCGTCACATTGGACCAACTGTTTGCACTCCTCATGCGAACCTATGGAGAGTATATCACACAACTCATGGGAACAGATGAAGTGTACTAGGCATGAAGATTTTCAATTTCATCGGTATGGTAGAAAACCTTTCAGACAGTATTATGTACCGTCCGGACAGTTTCAAGGCACAGAACACAAAAATTGTCACCTAAAACCTTTGCTGACGAGCTTTAAGTGACAACTTGGTTTTAACACCCAAAATCTTTGCTGATGAACTTAGCACTTTGGGTGACAAAGTTTTTTGACACCTAAAGTCATTTTCTTTTAGTGTTAGAATTCTAAGCCATCCATTTATTTTGTTAGTTTCAAATGATTTATATGTTATTTTGGCTCAATGTATTTGGCAAAACTTTCAGTATCAATCAAGCAAGGTTTTTGGTAAGGTTCTCAATCTCCTTTGTCATTTTTTCCTTTCCTTTGCACTTCAATTCCAACACAACCAGCCCCATAACAGAAAGGGAAAAGGGGCAACTCTAATTATCTCATCCTTTCTTTGCTTGTTCCACTACTAGTAATTATATTTGTTCAAATAAACTATTGGAGACAACCCAGATAACGACAATTATGTGGAAAAAGCAAACTGAGTGGAAAGAGAGCAAAAACCCAGGTAAAGGGCTGATATGGATTAGCAAGAAATTAAGGACGAAAGACCTTTCAGTGTGTGTTTTGCTTGAGGCGACCTTTATGGACAAATTGGTGGTGATGGAGGAGAAGGATATAATCGGCATGGGGATTACAGGAAGCTAGGGTGAACGCATGAAGAAGAGGAAAATTTGGGGAAAAAAATAGGAGTGGATCGGTTCCTAGTTAGGGAGAAGCCCACGTGAGATTAATTTAATGGTTATTTTGTTTTATTGTATTTTGATGATGTGGCATAAATTATTTGACCAGACAAGTGACGAAACACAAGTGGTAGCTGTCATGGATTCATTGCGCACCTGGTGCGAGGTGATTGCAGTGATGTGGCCCTCAGGTGACTTGTCAATTTTTGTAAAAAATGGACGGATGGATTGATTTTAACAAAAACATTACCTTAGGACAGATATTAATTTCAATAAAGCTGAGGGTGGAATGAAGCCGGCTAGGTTTTAAGAGTCCCAAATAAAGAAGAGGTGTATGGGACAGTCGCGAAGAGAAGGGGTGTACGGGACAACACAAGTTACTCAACCTTAACTTTGGGGTTTAAACATAGCGATAGTTGAGAATAAAGAAATTTCTTTTTGAGTTCTAGAACTGTTAAAATATTTGTTTATAGAATTATCTTTGTAATACGATCAATGCTAAAATTCATATTCTTCATCTGAGAAATTGAAAAAAAAAAGTTTAACTGACTTTTAAATACTAGTTTAGTTATATCTGCTTACTAAGTATTGATTTACTCACTACCCTGTAATTTTCTTATCTTAGATGGCGTTCACAATGCAATTATCTCATGAAATTCACTTTGATGAAGTAACTATTATTCTAAGCACGGTTTACTTGTATAATACCCCGGCCCTCTAAGCATGGTGGATCTTTTTGGTCGATATGAAAAGCTCAAAGAAGCCTTGGCCATAATATTGAAAATGGTGATTTTCCCAGATGGCAGGATTTAGGGTGCTCTTCATGCAGCTTCCAAAATTTATGGAGACATAAATCTCGGGGAATATGCTGCAGAGAGGCTTTTGGAACTGGAGCCTGATAATTTGTATAGTTTGCTTTTAGATGTACATTAATTCGAGAGAACCTGAAGTTTGATTTGTTGCTGTAAATGTCCTGAAACTCTTTTATGGTTAATTTTTAGCATCACGTACAACAATTAGCATTTTAGCATCACAAGCATTTACCATCTAATCTCTGCCTTCCCCAAAAGCACAACCATATATATATATATATATAAAACACCCGAGCTCGATCCGACCCAATCGGGTTGGGTTCGGGCAGATTCAATAAGCATCTATGATCGGGTCGGGTTGGCCCAACTCGCATACACCCGCGTGGACCCAACCGGATCCGACATATGTACACCCCTGGCTAGATATATTGGACATGTTCTTGATATTATGAGTGAAGAAACAAGTTAAGTGAAAGAATAAAATATTACCATGTTTGTCCATAATTAAGATGAAGTCGGATGAATCTATTGGTGATATGTTCACTCGACTTAAGCATGGAAGAAGAGACTTCAAAGAATTCAAGGACTCCTACAAGGGAAACAAAAAGATGGAGCCCATTATTTGCTATGAGTGCAAAAAACTCCTGACCAAGGAAAGAAAGAAATATTCTTCACCAAGAAAGGTAGCGAAGTCACCTCCATTCTCGATTTCTATTGCGACAGAGGAAGGTATCATAATAGAGTCAAAATCACGATTAGAGTCAGTCCGGATATAAGGAAGAATCCAATCCGCAGCTAGTCTTGCGATCAAGGCTTCTTTCCTTCTATTTCTCCAAGCAAAGTTCTTCGCATTGCAATGCCTATTGTATCTGCTTGACCTTTCATAAGTGGAGACAGAATAAAAGAACGAATGGATCTTGTAGGATTCCCAAGAAACAACATATGAAGGTGGAGTGTCTCCTTCTCCATACAAGAGGAAGTTTAAGAAGAGAGCTATGACGGTGACATAGGATGAGACTGATTTGAGCTCAAGCGAAAATGAGAAAGAAGAGGTAGCGAACAAGTGCTTCATGCCATGGATGATAAATCCAAACCCTCCTATCATGAACTTAAAAATGCTTTTAATGAGCTTCATTGTGAATTTAAAAAAACTTGGTGCAAAATTTCTTGAAAAAAAAATCATTTTTATTTCAAAAAAAATTTGAGTTGTTGTAAAATGAGCAAAATGATTCGATGAAAGAAAATGATCTGTTAAAACAAACGGCCATGAGTTTTGCAAAAGAAATGGTTGCTTTGAATGATAAGATTATCCGTCAAGGCAAGATCATTGAGAAAATCATTCGAGAAAATTAGGCTTGATTTTCGTCTCCCCTTTCTTCCATTTGCAGTTTAGGCGTCCCTTTTCTCCAATAAATATCATTGTTACTTCCGTTGCTGTTTTTTTTTTCTCCCTATTTCCTGGAAGAGAATCATTGTTATTTGTTATTCCAACAAACAGGCTCAATATATGGGGGGGAATTCAGGTAGGAGACATGGCATTTGTTTAGGGATAGTTATCATCGGATACATAAATTACAAAATCCCGTGACTGCGGTCTGCTATGATTTTCTTGGTCGACACTTGAGTGGACGGCTTGGGAAAGCATACAAAATGCTTCCCCCCTCGCTAATCTCAGATTCTGCAACCTCTTATCAATCAATTGGGATTAGCACTAGCGCTCACCATGAATGCTTTGACAGCTCAAGATTGAACTCAGAGCTGGCAATGACGTCTTCCAGTTATTCCCATTTCTTTATACCAAACACCCCATGTGAGAATGTTGCCTTCACTTTTAAGTCAACTAATTCAACATGTGATTTCAGCTGTTGGGCATATGCACAAAGCATACACCTAATCACAGTCCTTTGTCATTCCTAACCGATTACGCTGTTGGGTGCAATTTGAACATTAGCTGATGACAAGATTTTGGACGTCTTATAATGCCTCAGACAACAAGCCGGAAAAAAATAACGAGCAAGAAATGAAATGTACGATTCCACTACAAAAACGTGATAGTTTTGTGACGAGCATTGATCAAGACACTGCAGTACTAATATCAACATCCAAAACAAAAAAGAGAGAAACTAAGAAGTGCAACTGTCTAAGAGGAACCAAACTAATAGGCAAGAATGCTACAGGTATAACGAGATCTGCATGTGGATCAGTTGTGCAATCGCCCCGTAATTGGCACCTAATGATTCTGTGAATAGTCAAAGGTCAGTGGCTGCTGACAGAAAGGAGCCTGCAAAGTTAGGAGGAAATCATTTTTTTTTTATTAAGTAGGAGGAAATCACATTTAAAAGACATAGGAATGAGAACACAATTACTTATAAAAAAAAGGAATGAGCACACAATCAATCGTGAAAAGCATGGACAGAAACAGTGAACCAAAAATCCCCCATCAAAGAGCAGAGAAATTTCATAAAGTATTAAAAAAATTGCATGGGTCAGTTCAAAATGTTCTCAAACATGTTAAAAGAAAATATTAATTACAATTCCCCCCATCGAACTAGCACTTCATTCTCAAAAACCCAAATAAATTATGACCCATTACAACTCACCCCCTCAATCTACGTTTACCGTTACGATTCAGTCTCCCACCCATATTTCCCGTTATGTGCAATGTTTTCCATCACACGTCAGTAACATGTGGGACCTTCATTGTGCGAAAATACCAAATTGTCTCTCCCTTTCCCACCAAGCCCGAGAAAACTGTGGTTTTGCCTCCCAATGCAAATTTGCCAAAATCTGATTTTCTATTTCGAAATGACTCTGAATTTGAAAAAGCAACAGGTGTGGGCGATTTGATATTTTTGCGCAAAGAAGGTGCCACATGTTATGCATTTGAGACAAAAAACGTCTCATATAATGGAAAAATATGGGTGGGGGACTGAATCGTAACAATAAATGTAAGATCAAGGGGGTGAGTTGTAACGAGTCATAATTTCAGGGGGGATTTTTTGAGAATAGGTTGCTAATTCGAGGGGGGAAATTGTACTTAACCCTAAAAGAAATCCATCATTTTAAAGCGAGAAAATGGTATTGAAAAACCCAACAAGCCCGAACCCTAGTCCTCTAAGATGGTCCCAATAACGAAGCAATGAGGTGATCTAAGTGGGGATGCCAAGAATTGCCTTCCCATTCTTAGGTAATAGAAAATCAATAGTTTGTGGAAGATGGCAGTGTCACTGTTTTTTGCAAACAAGCTATAGAAGTCAACAACACGTCATGCTATAAGCCACCAACAATATGTCATCAGGTCTTACCCATAAAACCTGAGGCTGTGAAGTACAGGGCATCAATCCATTTGGGTACTACAAATAATACACCTCTTTACATTTCTTAAAGCATAAGACAAGAATGGTTTTTCATATGGACTCCCTAAGAATATCAAGGAACTGTGGCCTACCTGGAAAACAGCATGTCTAAATGGCTCATACGAATGAGCATACATCATCGCAGCACTTGACCACTGCATGTATGCAGCATCTCTGGATGTCTGGTTGAATCCCATGGCACAGAAGGGGTTCATAGCAGGGGTCGAAGGAGGCCTGTAGCCAACCGCCCTTGGCATCTGACCCAACTGAGAAAAACCGGTATCGTACTGCACAAATGGATGTTGTACCTTCTGCATATTGAACTGCACCAAGTTGTAGTTTTGATTTGCTGGAAGGTTCTTAACATACCTGGACCAGTACAGTAATTCAAGTCAAGTCAACAACAGAGTTTATCTCACCATAGAGGAATATATATTGGACCACAGACACTGAAATATAGCAGCAAATTAGGTATTTCAAAAGAAAACGGTAGATCTTAGAATATCGTATATCCTGTGCAGTTATTCAGCAACTTAATTCCCCAAAATCAAGCTCCTGCCCTTAGATAATTGAAAACACAGACTAAAATAGTCTCATACAGACATTACGACCAGGTGCTATAAATGATATGAAGCAAGTATGTTCTTCAAAAGTACAACACAGCAAAAATACCAGAACATAAGTATCCTTGCTACATAGTTCCAAGGCCAATGGCATCAGAGATAGAGAGAGAGTCCCACCTCTCATATCTGCGATCATAATCGGGGTCAGTACGATCCTTTTCTCTATCCCTGAAAATGGCAACTCGAGATGAAGTACCCGCATCTTTGACATTAATATTCATTCCTTGATAAATTGTAGAGTTTCTGCAACCTTCATTCTCATCCCTGCTCAAAGAAATATTTTTTTCTTCAGTTGGGACCTGAGAAAATGCATCATCTGATTCAGGAAAGCTAGGATTGCTAAAGATCCGAGCCCGTGCCCTGTCATACTCCTCCTTCCTCTCTTCCACACTTCTCAAAGGACTTCGTCTGTTCCCAACACCACTGCCTTCACTTGCAGATGTTCTGTTTGGCCTACGCCTGATAGCAATTTTCATCATCTCAGGTTTATCATTTTCCTGCTGATTTGCAGGTATTTCAGATAAACACACATCCGGGTATCTGATTCCCCCCATTTTCCTCACCAAAATTCTATTTCCCTGACCATCTATGGCAACATCCTGGACCATAGTCTGAAGACCATAGTGTTGAGCAACACGATGTGCAGCAAGTCGAAGGTAGGAAGTAGGGAAATGTGGGAACTCAAATTGCTGCAGTTCAGGAATGCTCAAAAACTTCTGGATATCGAGTTCCATTCGCAAAACTGAAACAAAAATATGCATATCAATCCAACTAATGTAGTTTTAAAAAACTAAAATTGAAAAATAATAAGAAGAAAGAAAGATAATCACCAAGCAAAAACTCTTAGAAGCAACTTTTAAGTTGCATCATGGAAAGTATCTTAAAGACAACACCAATCTCAACTGCTAATTAAGACATAATGTGCAGAAAATTAGGCTAAATCAAAGACAGTAGTACTCTGCAAACGAAATAGGGAAAATAAAAACTAAGCCAGAGAATAGCACAATAAATTTTTAAACAAGTCTACCTCTTGCTGTGAATCGCCTTACTAACATTTGCAACTGAAAAAACCCGTAAAAGAAGACAACAATAAAAGCACACAAATCGTGATATATATGCAGGTGCCACCAGATAAAGAGCAGCATGGATTGATCGCGCTAAGTGAAAATGACTAGGCCAATCAAAACTATACATGGGACATACCTGTAGCCTACGTCACATGTGAAAGAAGAGTATGATGCCCAGTCCACCCACTTTGGTTTTGGTTTACCACTTGGAGATTTCACCTCCCCCTTCTTCCTCTCACTCCCATCTATCAAAGACATTATATTCTAACTTCCCCCCTCCCCCCAACCACTGTCCATCCCTCCTCTCCCCACAATAAGCAAAAACAACATAAAAAGTACCGTTGCAATGATAATTGCCAGCCTTTTCACGTCGAATCCTTTTCCACTCCAGCCTGCTGAAACTATTGCTAAACCAATATTTCTTCATGTAGCCAAAGGGAAGCCACTTACAGTCGACAAGACAGCCATTTTAGTATTTTCAATGATTAGAGGCCTCATCTAAGTTTTGGCAGAATCAGCAATAAAACAAAAAAAAGTACGAAAATACAGATGGTAAAAAATTAGATGACTTCGTGAGAGCTCAATCAACAGTGGAAACAGGATAAAAGATGAAACGTTACAGCAATATAACGACTACTATACTTGAAAAAATAGATTCACCAATTTCCCACTCCAAGTTATAAGGACTGATAAGAAATTATTACAAAGATTAAATGATTGAAAAAATTTCTATTTCAATATAATTCTTTTACACTCCCATCCCTTATGGAGTTGAAAGGGGAGAACAAAAAAGGAATGTAAGCATCATGTCCCACATTGGATATTTATTTGGTGGAACTAGGTCCTCTAAGGACTCCAAGGAGTTTCAAAAAGCAACTTGGCTACTCCTGCTGAGGTTAAAATATTGACGTTTCTAACCATTCCTAGAATTACAAAAGGTATCACACTCTACCTAATAACAACCATATGATACATGGCAAACACTCACTAGGACATGTACAGTTAAGGGCAGTAGATTGTAAAACCCCGAAAGGAGAAGGAATGGCATGAGCATCAGGTCATATATTAAATTTTTCGTAGGTGTGACTGGACATTATAATAACTCCAAGTAGCTTCAAAAAGCAATCTTGGCTAGTCCGTTTGGAAATATAAAATAGCTCAAGAGGGCTGCAAAACAGCTATAGGAAGGAGAATTTACATTACCAATGCAGCAAGTCCTGGAGAGTATATATACTATTATGTTTCTAACAATTGGGGTCGCAAATTTCTAGAATACACAACTTGTCGGTCCTGCTACAGACTGGAAGAAATAAAATTTAAACAAGAAGCTCCATGTGTTCAGAATACGACTCTATTCAGAAGTTCTGAGTCAACAAAGCATAATTCACTTGAAAAAAAATACTATCAGCCTTCACATATTACATTTAACCTAAAAGTAATACAAGAAATTTAGATAAACATGAATCTGGAAATAGGAAATTACTTTTAAAAAAAGGAAATTAAATTATATATCCGGTACATCCAGGGACAAGAATACTCGGTAGCTATATTAAAAGAATAAGGTTCTCAATCATTTGGGAGCCAAAGTTCGACCGAACTGACCCTCAAACACCGCCTATTTCCTTGTTGTAGCTTATACTCTTAAATCCAACAAAGGACTTCACCACAAACAAACGAAATTATAGTCTTCTTTTCAGCGAACAAACGAAAGGTTAATCCCAGATCAAACTCAGATCTATCAAAATCATAACCTTACATAACTAAGCCTCAACCTAGCCATTCAACTCCAACCTTAAAGTCAATCCAATTGAATCTAGACAACGAACACAATCGGAAAGAAAATACTACAAATCCAGCAATTACAAAACACGCAGCAATTAAAACAATAAGAAACAGATCAAATTAAATCAAAATTGAGCTTTGAGGCTGAAAAAGTAAAAAAAGTCGTTGTTGCGAAAAGTACTGACTGGTGAGACGGTGGCGAGGGTTCTGCAGAGCCTCAACCAAGAAGGGGTCGATCATTGACTCCTTATCTTTGAGCCCAAAAACAACGCTGTTGACAGCGGAGGCATCCATGGCCATCACCTCTTTCTGCCTTGCCGCACTTTCTCTATCCAAAATCTCTCCTGAAAGATTCTTCTTCTTCTAGAAGAAAAAGAAGAAGAAGGAAAGGTTATTGCCTCGGGAGCATTAGGAAGAGAGGGAAGAACCTTTCCTTTCTTATCCCACCAACGATAAGAGAAGGAAAGAAGTGAAAGGAAGCGATTTTTATATGCGCAATCTCTTCTTCTTCCCCCGATGGGAAAAAAAAATGAGACAAGTCTACCCGATATTTTCTTTCTTATACCGGGGCCCGTTTACTTTATTTTTCTTTTTTCTGTTCTTATGGTACGGTTTCGGGTCTACAGCACTTTGACTTTGGACCATCATCCAACATTATCGCAGAAAATCTAGTCCCGATTTCTTCTTGGTAGAGAGATTGAGGAAGATTTTTGTTTATAATTTGAGAAAACCTATGATGCTGCTCAAATTATCGAGCTCAACAGTTGAATCATAGTCTTTTTTTCGATATCTCCGAGCTCAAAGATGACATCTACAAAAACAAAAAACAAATAAGACTAGAGTCATCATGTAAGCAAAAGACTTCAATGTTTAAGTGAGTTTTCAAAGAATATGTAGATGTAATCCTTGGTTATGAAGATACCAGAAAAAAAGATCAACTCATTTTTTAAGTATTTTCAACATGATCACCTAACGTAGCAAAATATCAATTTTAAAATGGTTTTGTCATCATCAAAAAGGGAAGATTGTTAGCTCAAGGTTGTTTTTACAAACAATCCATTTTGATTTTAATGATAACAAAGTTTTCAAACTGGTTTAAGACTTTTAGATTTTATATTGAAAACCTCTTTTAAGAAAATGATATATTTTAAAGCATGGTTTATCTATTCTAAAATATCTCTAAGCATACTTGAACATCATTACACAAGTTAATTGATCAATTTTTATATTGTAGGTGTTTTTGAAATATGTTGAATTTAAGTAGTTGCTGTCAAATAATAAAATTTTCAGACTAAATGTTGGAAGTGTCGACACATTGAACTATAGCGTCGACACATTGCTCTGTCACCCGAGATAAGGTTTCCGGGCCATTTTAAAGTGTCGACACATTGAACTAACACCCAAGAGCATGTTTTCAGGCCAAGTTTTAATGTGTCAGCACATACCACTAATGTGTCGACACATTACGCGATTTTGCAGATATCCTAGAGTGACGCCAACTCATTCAAAAAGTCTCCAAATGGTCTCAAATGACCTCTAACGGCACTCAAACTTTACAAGAAGACCCTTGGTGCCCTAGGAGTTTTAAATAGAAGAAGATGGAGAGAGGAAACAGAAGATGTGTGCGCCATTAACTTTTGCCCTAATTTCTAGAGAGAGAAAAATGCTTTCTTTGAGAATCTTGTCTCTTTACACACCTCAGTGTTTCATACTTGTTTATTTGGCTTAAAGAGCCTTTATTAAGATTCCTTTCGTACCCATTCTTGAAAAACACGTGAGTGTTTGGGAAAACACTTGTCCTACTTGTTAGGTAGAAGAAATCCTCTAGGTAGTGAGGAATTGTGAAAGTGAGTTAAAGTGTAAGCTCGAAAAACATTTTGTAAAGGTTCCTTAACACCCGGGAAGCTAAAGATGTATTTACTATTTGAAAGATAGTAAAGAAAGCTCAAGGACGTCAATAGCCTTGGGAGTGGACGTAGGCAAGTGTTGACCGAACCACCTAAAAATCACGGTGTCATCTCTCTATCTTTATCTATTTGTTGTGCTTGATTATCTATTATTTTTATTCTTCATCAGACTCGTTGAATATATAGATCTACTCTCTCGTTCATTTAGAAAAAGGGTTTGTGCATATTTGGGTTTATCTTGAAAAAGAGAAAAGATTTTTTTTAAAACCCAATTCACCCTCCCTCTTGGGTTGTATTTGCACACACAAAATGAAACCGGAGAAATCCATTAGTGACATGTATACTAGATTTACCAACATTCTAAATGCTTTGAATGCACTTGGTAAATCTTATTATAACTCCGATTTGGTGAGAAAAATCCTTAGGTCACTACCAAAGACATGGGAGGCCAAAGTGACCGCCATACAAGAAGTCAAGGACCTTACCAAGCTTCCTCTAGTTGAGTTCATTGGATCCTTAATGACCCATGAGATCCAAGTACTCGAAAATGAAGATGAGAGCAAGAAGAAGATGGGGATCGCTCTCAAATCTTCCATAATCGAAGATGAGGATGACGATGAGGAAGACATAGTCTTGATGACTAGAAATTTTCAGAACTTCCTCAAATACAAGAAGACATCATGGGACGTTAACGATGAAAGCTCCTCCAAAGAAGAAGAAGATGGAGAAATCGTTAACATGTGCCTCACGGCATTTGATGATGATGATGAGGTATACTATTCAGATGATGAACCTAAAATTTCTTATATTGAACTTCAAAATGCCTTTGATGAACTTCTTTGTGAATTTGAAAAACTTGGTTCAAAATATACATCTTTGAAAAAGAAACTCATTTTGATCGCAAAAGAAATTGCTTTATTATAAAATTAGTGAAATACTCTGAAGCTTGAAAATGATTTATTCCAAGAAAAAACTTTAGAATTTGAAAATGAGAAAGTTGCTTTGAACAACGAAATAGTTTCTCAAAGCATAATCTTGGAGAAGTTTACTCAAGGAAAGAAATCTTTAGATTCGATTCTTCATAGTCAAAGCTGTGTCTTTGACAAAAGTGGCTTAGGCTGCAAGCCTTCTATTCTCCCAAAATATTTTAAGAATTATTTTATGAAGCTAAGTCTTTTTGTACACCCACACAAACATGTCATTTTTGCAACAAGGATGTGCATTTAATTTTTGATTGTGCATTAAAGAAACTTGGGAGGAAGGCTTTCAAGAAGACATGAGTTCCAAAATTAACCAAGGCTAAGACTGAACAACCCAAGAAAGCTTGGGTACCAAAAACGGTTTCTTGTTTCCCTTGTTGGATGGAGCAATAAAGGGTACTTGGATGAAACGTGCCTATCAGGAAAGCTTGTACATTTGAGGACAAATGCTAAGGGGAATAACTTTGGTATATTATAATCCTTTGATAGAACATATTGTTGGTTGATTGTCTTCTATGACGATTTATAATGTATTGAGTATATTATAATCCTTTGATAGAACATATTGCTGGTTGATTGTCTTCTCTGATGATTTCTTATGTGTTAATCTTAAAAATGCAAATGTATTCATCTTTGACATATTTCTTGCATTTATCAAAATAGAAAATCTTTAAAATGATATTTTTACAAAATCATGATCTTTTGTTAGATTTTGTGAGCCTAAATTTTTCGTTGAGAATAGTCTTTAAATTGTCATTGGTAGTTAAGAGGTTGGTACAAACTCACTCGGTGGGCTTCTATCGTAATAGCGATGGAGTCTTGAGTCCTTATTAGTTATCCTCTATACTATTTGAATGAGATTGTCATTTAAAAGTGCAAACTGTTCTTTTGGATGAAATTGATTATTCTTCGAGTTTCTATCCATGTATTCACTTTTAGATTGATAAATGGGAAGATTTCTTAATGTTGATATGCTTGTATTTCCTTTGATCATATAATGGATATTTGTAGAATGCATATTTAGGGAAACTATTAATGGATAATGCATGCAGATATCTTAGTTTTTATCAAATTTTAGGTGATGCATCTATCTAAGTTTATATCCTTTGTCTTTTTGATGTATTATTCTTTTATGAATTTAATGGCTACTAATGTTTTGTTTCAAGTTTCATATGAATGTCCAATTGCAAAAGATAAGGGGAGTCGTCCAAAACTATCAAATTATTTTCATCATAAAAAAGAGGGAGATTGTTGGCTTTTGTTCACAATCGATAGTTTGATGATTTCAATAAATGGATTAAGTTTACAAAATGGACATCTTCCAAAACAAAAACATTTTCATCAAAGAGCCAAAGACAAGAAGATTGAAGATCAAGAAGATGCAAAGAGTTTAAAAGTGAAGATTCAAGACCATAAGGTATAATCTTGTAATTTTTAGTTTCACTTTTGACAAGGATTTGAACCACACACTTGCATATTTTTCAAAACGTACACAAACCATTTTACCTCTTGTATGGAAGATCAAAATGTTTTAATAGTTTCAAAACACCGCAATTGAACTCTCAAACCTTTTATATACTTATGGGAAGTTAGTTTTTTAAAATTGGATGCTTTAAAGTTGTCAAAATCATAGTTTTAAATAAGCCGGATCATGTGCTTAAGTTGAGGAGGTCGACCGACTGGTGAAGTGGTCGAACGGCCAACAACCGTTTGGTGTAACGGCCGACCGGTCTATGTTTTGATATAGATCTATTGAGTACATTATGACCGTTGGGGTAACGGTAACCTGCAGCGGTCGACCAGTTCATGTAGCTGTCGACTGGCTCGTCCTGAATTTTGACAGATCGATCACTAACGGCTAGTTTTGTCATGTAGTTGTAGAAAGGCCTTCCTATTGTCTCCAAGAAAGAGAGATTGACCACATATCCTTTATATAGCTTGAGAAATATCTTTAACCTTTTTATTCCATATTTCTCATATCATTCACATAAATTACACTTTCTTATCCTTGTCATTGTGCGAAGCAAAGAATAGAGCTTTTCATTTTCATATCCACTCTTTGAGAAAGTTTATTCTTGTGTCTTCTTATCGGAGAGAGGTGATTCTTTTAGCGAGGTTGTTCACTAAAAAAGAAGCTTAGAGATGGTATATCTCAAGCTTGGTTGCGTTATGAGTGGTGAGCCCGAAAGCTAGAGTGTGCACTATTTGGAAGATAGTGGGAAAACCTCAACGTTCGGTAAATGAGCTTAAAGGGTGGATGTAGGCAGATTTTCCGAATCACCTAAAAATCACTTGTTTGCTTCTCTAACTCTACTCTTTACATTTAACACTTATTTTCTTGTTGTATCAATATACTTGTGCTAAACTAGTCTTTACTTTGCAAACACATTTTTGGGGGTTAAAAGCGAAAAAGTTTGGAATCCTAATTCACCTTCCCTATTGGGTTGCCTTAATCCTAGGAAGTACATATTCTCCGAATAACAAATACACCTTAGCTTCACAGGTGCTAAGTAACATTTACAAAGCATTTTACGAGCTCACGTTCAACTTCCTTCACAAATACCAATAACCTAAGGGATTTCTTCTACCCACATGGGAAAGCTTTAGTCTTGGCAGGTGTGAGCACTAGTTTTCTTGGGAGGTGAGTTATTCTCTCTTCTTTAAATCTTCTTCTCTCTATAGGAGGCTAAGTCATAAATAATATGTAAGTTCTTGTCATTATCTCTCCATCTTGCTCTATTTATAGTCCCCTTGTTTTGAAAGGTCTTTAAGAGACTTTATTGTATCGTTGAAGCGGTTCCCAAGTCAATTTAGAGCTTTTAAATGAGCTAGCGACGTTCAAGGAATTTCTGCGAAATTCCAACATGTGTCGACACATAGTCAGCATGTGTCAACACCACAAAGTTGGTCTAGAAATCTGCTATCGGGTGCTAGTGTAATGTGTCGACACCATCCATACATGTCTTAACACTGTCAAACATGCTCTCATGAGACAGTGCAATGTGTCAACACCAATCTTCATTGTAGCGACACCATCAATGCTGGAGAGAATTCAACAACTTGAAAGTATCATTTCTACTCCAAAACATCTTTAAACACCTACAATAAGCAAAGTGACATTTTTAGCTTGTGCACACTCCTCCCGAGCTCCCGACCGTTGGATGGCCTAATAGATGGCTTCCAGCTGTCCATTCAGTCTTCCGGAAAGGATTGCCTTCGGAGGCAATCCGTTCTCGGAAGACGTGTTCTTTCACACTATTTCTCCTCATAGCCGGCCATTGGTGCCATCTCTGACGATGTTAGAACTCGATGCCGTTGTGGATCTTCTTACAAGTCGAACATGGGCCATTTCTTAGGATTCTCTTCCCACCAGATTGTCTCTTGATTTTGACCTAGCCTAACATCATTCTAGCAAATTTCTTATTGGCAAACTTTTTGGGGACTAAGCCTCCTACTAAACTCATTTTTTGAACATAATTCATGCAGTCTGGAAATTTGTAGAGAACTTGCAGATTGAAGTCATGATTAATTTCACGTATATTTTTTCATTTTTCACGTCTTCAGGACAAGGATCAAGTTCTCCATATGGTACCATGGAATTTCAAAGGACGCCTCCTTGTCCTCCAGTATTGGTCTACACAACTGATGATTGACGAGATTGACCTCTCTTTAGCCACCTTCTGAAATCAACTCCATGGGTTAACTGTGGTAGGCAGGGATAGTCATAATATTGGTATCATTAAAGCATCTATCGGTCATCTGATGGACATGGATCCTTTCCCGAAAGGCATTACTTGCAAGCAATTTTTTTCGCATTAAGGTTTGTTTGTGGTCGTCTGGATCACACTCTGTTTTTATGTTCTAAGATGCAGGCTCTTCATAATTTCCACCGAATCTACTTTCTAGTGGCAATTTGAATTGTCATCCTCCAGGTGGCATTAAAGAAACTCAGCAACACTCATTGCTATCGATCTGTATGTCAGTCAATGTGCCAGATCCAAATCTAGCAGATTTTTCATCATTGGCTGACCAGCTGGCAAATCCTTCTCTCTCGTAGAACTCTCAGGAAACTTATCGGCCTTTAGCCCCCCAGTTTCTCTTTGAGTCTTGATCTCTCTTCCCAAGACCGCCATGTGCTACGGGTGGTCACCAGAACGGACGGAACCGGAATTGGTCATTTTAGTACCCACCGAAACAAAATTTTTTATTCCGGTTCCTTATATGGGCCTAAAAAAAAATATTTAGTTTGGGCCCGTTGACCCAAAAATTGATTTTTAAGTTGTGTTTTGTGGGTCAAATAACTCTAAATTAAAATGACAATTAAACAACTAAATTTCAAAACAATATTTCACTATTTCAAGATGCCAAAATAAATATAAAATAAAATTACAACTAAACAACTAAATTTCAAAACAAAATAAACATTTGAAAATAAACTCTAAATTAAATTTACAAAAAAACTATTAAACAAACAATTAACCATACAAATAAGTAAACAATTAAGCATTCATCAAAAATCCAAATTGAAAAAGGCAAACTTTAAATTAAAATTATAATATTTTTTGAATTTTTTTAAAAATATACCGGAACCAGAATTTTCCGGTATTTCCGCCGGAATTTTCAGTTCCGGTTCCGGTTCTGGAATTTCCCTAAAATGGGATCCGGTTCCGGTACCGAAAATGGCCGGAACCGGTACCAGAAAACCGGAACCGAAAATTCCTGTTGGAACCAGAACATTTGCACACCCTTACCCTGTGCTACCACAAATTGACTCCCCCTCTCTCATCCTTGATTCTTTTTTTCTTAGTTCATCCTCGATTCACCAGTACAAGATAAATTGGGTTTTTCGGAGGTCCCACCTACTTTTCAGACTGCTATCCGCTTGGTGTCACGTATCGCACCTACCTACCCCAGTTCACCTATAAATATGAATGTTGCATGCCCATTATTCCACACTCATGTGTCCTATGAAATGGCTTCTACCCCTCCATCTCCAACATCCTCACCAAGCTCTATGCTTCCCCAGGATCTCAATACTCCTCTTTTGCTCATATGCTCCATTTCTGAGGTCTCCCCCTCTCCATCAAACGGTCCTGCCAGCTTGAATAGAGCTCACACCTTGGATGACATATCACCTACGTTCAGCGAACTCAACATCGTAGACATTATGGACATCTCCTCGGCTAATTCCTTTGTCAGCTCGAGTGCGTTCTAAGGTTCGGCTGATCAACTTCCCCAACCTCAGTTGACTACAGCCCCACTGAGGAGTCCTCCTCCAGCTCATCCCCCTTAGTTCACTGCTCCCGCTCACTAGTCGGCTGCTGTGGCCTTCTGGTCCTCTTTGGAGAAGGGTGGTGCGACTGTAGGATCTACTCATTAGCTATAGTGGTCAGATCATAGTGGTTGGACTTAAATTGTAGTTGTCCGACCACTAGAGCTAAACGCGCGCGCGAGAGCCGTCTGATCGGGTCTGAACAGGTCTGAACCCATACGGTCTGGATTGAATCTCGACCCGTGTCTGCTATGCTCCCACCTAAAGATTGCTCTCTTAACTCGCATGGCAAAAACCCAATGCCTCCTGACCCATGGCTCCTGAAGTCTAGTCTGAAATACGATGCTGCTAATTGGAAATCCAAGGGGAAGTGTAAATTAAGTGCTGACGAGACCTCTAGTGACCTCTCATGCCTAAAAAAAAATCTGATCTTGTCTCCTTCTTTGGATGATGGGAATGCATTTTCGCCCCCTGCCAATGACCCACTTGTTTCTATTCTTAGTGAGTCCAAGAATGCTCTCGTTGCCTTCAGGAGGTCTAAAAAACTCGTCACCGTAACATGCAGCAAGCAATTCGGGCAGTTGAACAGGCTAGGGCATCAACCCTTTTTCTGGAATTCCGGATCCGCTGGTGGCAAAGGTTGACCTGGACCAGCCTCCCGTGGCTTCATGATTTTTGTTTCTTGGAATTGCTGAGGGCTTGGCCAATCCTCGGTTGAGAAATTCCTTCAGGCCTTTATCGAGGATTATAGCCCTGACTTATATTACTGATGGTGATTAAGCTCAAGGATCACCAAACTACTACTATTGTGCAAAAGTTTGGTTTTGACTTGTTTTTCATTGTTCCACCTGTAAGTTCTATAGGTAGTCTGTTGTTTTTGTGGCGCCCTAATATCCCTGTACAAATTCTGGGCTTTTATGATAATATGCTATCTGCTTTGATGTACCCTGATCTTCTGCATACTTCCTTCCTTTTATCGATGTTTTATAATCCCTCGTGGTTTCCTGGTCGATTCTATTTCAGACCCTTGGGTGTTGGTTGGAGATTTCAATGTCGTCTTCTCTCAGCAACAGCCACAGAAGTGAGGTGGTCAACCCTTTGCTTCTTCCTCTAAATTGGGTCTCAATTCTCTTATCAATGATTACGGTTTAGTTGACCTGGGATTTAACGACAACCCTTCCATGTGGAATAATGGTCGCCACGATCGGGCCAATATTCGCGAACCACTTGACGCTGTTTAGCAAATCACTCTTGGCGCATTTTATTTCTCATTCCTTCAGCCCTTCATGCTACTACAGCTGCATCCGACTATCTTCCTCTGATCTGTAATACTGCTGGTCTTGGTCACAACTCACACCGACCCTTCAAATTTGAGGAAAAGTGAGTCAGGGACCCAGGCATCTTTTATACGGTAGCACTGACATGAGATATGCATGTTTCCGGTTTCCCTACTAGAATTCTCTCCCTTAAATTTTATGTAGACAAATGAGCTCTCCGTAAATGGAACCTCCTTCACTTCGGTTTCATTAAAGAACACATTTATTCTCTAACTCGCTCTCTGGATAATGTCCAACAAGTAGATCCCCCTCCCTCCAATCAGGCTTTGGAAGTTTCTCTAAAATGAGCGATTCATGAGCTGATTCGCGAACAAACTCTATGGCACCAACGTTCTAAGGTGCAGTAGTGGTGTCCAAAGATTTAAATACGAATTTTTCCATCTGTCACCATTGGTACAAAGCAATTGCAATTCAATCTTTACTCTCCAAAATGTTGATAACACATTGAGTTCTGCCTGAGACAATAGTGGAGCTTGTTTTTACCTCTTACTTTGGTGATCTTTTTTTCTCTACCAACCTTCCCCCCCAGTTTGATTTAGCAATTTTAATCCCCTCGGTAACTAACCCGACCGAGGCAATTGTTATGGATTTCATTCCTACGGGAGAGGAAATTTTCACCACTTTCAAATCTCTAGGGTCGACCAAAGCTCCGAGACTTGATGGTTTGCCTGCGCTGTTTTATACGGCCTATTGAGATATTGTTGGCACTGAGGTCATCAGTATGGTCGAAGATTTTTGTTAACAATGCCTGCTTGCTGAAATCGATGAACCATACGTTCCTGATATTAATACCTAAAGTGGATAATCCATATAAGGTGGCTCACTATCGACCAATTAGTCTATGCAATGTTAGTTATAAAATTATCACAAAGATCATTGCCAATTGGTTGAAGGTCTTTTTGCCTCTTATGATTTCTTAACGACAATCAGCATTTGTCCCTGGTCGGCTTATCCAAGACAACTCTATTTTGACCCATGATATTTTTCATGCTTTGAGTCATAAAAAAGGTCAGAAGGGTTGTTTTGCACTTAAACTTGACACATCTAAGGGCTATAACAGGATGGAATAGAATCTTATCCTCCTTGCACTTAAGATGTTTGGATTTAGTGCTAGGTGGATTTCTTTGGTGAAAGAATTGCTGGCTTTTGTGCACAATAGAGATTTTGATGATTTCAATAAATTGATGAGTTTACAAAATGGACATCTTCAAAGACAAAGACAACTTGACAAAAAGAGCCAAACCTTGAAGAAAAAGGAACAAGAAGATGCAAGGAGCTTAAAGTGAAGATTCAAGAGCTTAGGGTATAATCCTTGTAACTCTTTATTTCACATTTGACACGGATTTGAATCACGCACTTGCATATCTTTCAAAATGTGCATAAACCGTTTTAAGTATTATTTGAAAGATTAAAATGTTTTTATAGGTTTCAAAAACACCCCAATCAAACCTCCAAATCTTCATATACTGGGAAGTATGTCTGCCAAATTGGGTATTTAAAAGTGGTAAAAAACCTTGTTTTTAAAAGAACCGGATCATGCTTAAGTTGAGGAGGACGACCGACTGTTCAAACGGTCGACCGGTACTTCGACCGCCTCATGTAGCGGTCGACCGGTTGGTTTTGAAAAAAGGGTCGTTGAAGCTTCTGACAATATGACCGTTGGGTAACAGTAACTTGAAGCGGTCGACCGGTTCATGTAGCAGTCGATCGGCTCGTTTTAGCAAAAACTTCAAACGGCTATAAACAGCTAGTTTCATATGTGGCCTATAAATACACCTTCATTTCGTCTAAAATGATAACAAAACGACTACATATCATTTCTACTACTTGAGAAATATTCTAAACCTTCCTATTCTATATTTCTCATAGCATTCACACAAAACACACTTTCATATCTTTGTCTTTGTGTGAATAAAAAGATAGAGCTTCCATTTTCATATCTACTCTATCAAGAGAGTTTTTGTTCTTCCATCTACCTATCCAATAGAGGTGTTTCCTTTAGTGAGGTTGTTCACTAAAGAAGAAGCTTTGAGAGTGTATATCTCAAGCTTGGTGAGGTTGTGAGTAGTGAGCCAGAAAAAACCACTTGGGTGGGTTTGAGTGTTGATCCCGGGAAAACACTTGTACGGTTCACTAGCACCCGGAAGCTAGTTTGTGAGCTATTGGTTGAAGATAGTAGAAAACCTCAAGGCTCGGTGAAGGAGCTTGAGGGGTGGATGTAGGCGGGTTTGCCGAACCATCTAAAAATACTGTGTTTGCTTCTCTTATCCCTACGCCTTACTTTAGCACTTATTTACAGTTCCGTATATTATATACTTGTGCTAAAATAGTATTTACTTGCAAACACAATTTTAGAGTTTTTAACCGAAAAGTTTAGAAAATCAATTCACCCCCCTCTTGGGTTGCCTTAATCCTGAAACTAGGACTCACAAGAATGTTTATCATCATTATCTTATTGTATCTTGTTCAATGGCAGTCCTCACTGTATGATCCTGCCATCTCGTGGACTCCGACATGGCAACCTCCTTTCACCCTTCCTCTTTATAAACTTCGACTGGCAGTATAAGCCACCTTATGTGTATTTTTGTATATTACCATGTTGGCTTAGAAAAAAAACAAATGGAACATAACATGCTCGAACCAAATTAGAATGGCCTCAAGCACTATGTATACGCATAGTTTGCTATGCAACATTGCTTAGTAGAATGGAGGAATTAGCCTGAGAAAGAAAGGAAAAAAATTTAGAAGTCAAAGAACAATAAGGAGACGGCCACTTGCCGGATAACGCAATAGTCCTTCACGACGACGACAATGACTGTAATCAGCAAGCATAAAATCTCGAGAGAAAGATTTTTGTGTAGGTTGCTTGAGGCAACGAGGAGAACTTATAGGGGATAGATAAACAGAAGTGTTGATGAATGGTGGTCTTCCGTTAATGTCATACCCCGAGCTTTTAAACATCAAATGCTTATTGTTTATGCTCTCTTGTTTGTCATTAGTAGTGAGATTAGGGGATATTTAGTGACTAAGAGGGAGTATTTAGTACTTGAGATGCTAAGTTCAAAACCTAGTTTATGACATGATTTACTGAGAACTGGAGTTCACATGCACTGAGTTATTGTTCAGAATGTTGAGGAGCTCGTATCGGATCAATAAATTCTTTTAAGCAAGTAGGACGTTTTTATATCGAAAACCGAACCACATGATTTTTATTCTTTTAATATGTTGGGGGATCATCCACGAGGTTATGATTCAAATTTGGAAACTTTTTTATTTTTCAGAAGCAAGTAAGACGTTTTTTTAATCAAGTAGGTTGATTTGTGAACATCATTGGAATTTGAGGATTAACGAAACTTAGAAATGAATTGTGGATAGAGATAGTACCTAGGAAGCATGACAAATCAAGGCTAGAAGCAAATCGATGAATGAAGCATGACATAAAAGGCTATAACCTAGGAAGCTTGAGGTATGGATAACCTGTGGAATTAGGGGTGGCCGGCCATTGAAAAATTCAATAGGTGTGCTAGGAGTCAACGTATGGATGAAGTAGCCTTTTGAGTCATCAAATCTAGGTTGACACGTGTTGCGATATGATGAACCAACCTTGCCTATAAATAGGGGTGGCCGACCATTGAAAAATTCACACCATCTCATCCTAAACTTGTGAGTTAGCTTTGAGATTGAGAAGGAAGTGAAGTAGAAGCAAGAAGGAGAAAATCGGTTAGTGAAGATTGAACTTCGCTTAGAGGTAAAGTTTAGTTGATTATCTTTGATTTCGACTTATGTTTTCAAGATGATTATTGTGAATCTCTTGTATTCCTTATTCTAAACATCTCTTGATGTTATTAGCGTTGTTCTATTCTTCCTATTTTTTTTGATGTTCTTTGTGTTCTTGACGAAGAACAAGCTCGTCTTTTTAAAAAAGTATCATTGTCAAAGTTCGATTCGTTTTCAAAGTGTTTTTCTACTTTGATCCGTTTCTTTTCAAAATTTCTTCCAAAATTTGTTTTTCAATGCTTGAACATATTTATTTTGAAATATTCCTTCTGATTTCAATAATTTTTATGTCAAAATGAGTATTTTCTACATGGTGATTAAGCCGGTTTTTAACCGAGAAATCAAAGTGTTGTTTTTGTCTTCATAACACTTTCCTTTGAGAGTTGTTTTATAATGTTGTGATGATGGAATTGAGTTAAGGTGTTGCATATCATAAATGAGATGTATGGGCGTTGATATGAGACGTGCATTCAGCTCATTCAGCAGTTGGAGGCCACTCCAAAAATACTAGACAGGTTGTTCATGATTTCTTAGAGCCTTCATTTCAGAGAAAAATTACCATAGATTTATGACCTGAACTGATTAGTTTTTCTCACACAAAATCACCATTGAATTGACTATTCTTTTGTGAAGCCTTTAGTGTGTTGAGGGATTGTTGAAGAACAAGGTTGTTCGTGGAGACTCCATAAGAAGAACCTCAGAGGTCTGAGGTGAATGCCACACGGAGCAGGTTTAAGTAAGGATGCTTAATTTATTACATTAAGGTTGTCACAATCAACAACAGGGGTTTTCAAAGGTTTTGCACTTCGTCAACAAATCATTTTCTATTTGTGGAATTAAAGTTTATTTTAATTTTTTGCTACTTATTTTGTTAATTGAGTTGTTTATTATGCATATCTAGAATGAACGATTTTATAACATGTTTTAAAATTTTATTGTTGTTTTAATTAAATGGAAAACACCTATTTACCCCCATTAGGAGTTTTTAGGGTCAAAATCGGAATTTTCAGTAAGGATTGAGGACACCTTTATGTTGGCAAAAGTTATTGTGTGAGTGAAGAGTGTGTGAGTACACGGCTAAGATTAGATTGTGTGAAATCTAATGGCTGAAACAATGCCACGTCAATTAATGAACCCGACCCGCGAAACCGACCCGGTTTCAGTAATTGACATGACATTGTTTCAGCCATTAGATTTCACACAATCTAATCTCTGTCGTGTACTCATACACTCACACACACTCTCCACTCACACAATAATCGGTGCCCCTTTCTGTTAGATGTATGCCTTTAGAACTAATCAATTTTAATAATTATAAGATAATTATTGTTATTGATTAAGCCCCTTTCTATTATTTTGGGTACATGAAATGACATTTGATGTCATATTTTACAATGACATAAGATGTCATATTGTTGAGCACCACCTTAAGCAGAAGAGTGGGTGCAACGTAAGAGTACATGCACTGAACCAGATCAACTATGAATACTATGTAGAAACGATCACTGATGTAGAGAATGGTATTTAGGACATTTAGCTTATGTTGCCCTTGGACCTAAGAGAGTTATGCAAGTTTGGTTATTATGTACTTGTGCGTTGACTGAGTCATTTAGTGATGATCTTCACAGATCAAATATTCCAGAAAATGTTGGGCCTTATGCAAAATAAGTGAATTTGTATAATTGCTCAATATGAAATCCACCAGTCTCTTGATAAGGCAATATATTCATTATATCTATATATTGTTGTACTCAAATAAAAACGTTGCGCAACGAGATTTGGTGAAAAATGTTTTCACGGTTTTTGCAAATTTGTTTAGAGTTCAACTAAGTACAAATTAAGAATTATATGATCTAGGGACTTAATCGGTGATATTATTCCGATCCTATTAGCTCATGTTAAATATAGTATAGTAGAAGGATAAATAAGCGTATAATTGTTAGAAAAATGAATTTCAGAAAAACAATCTCATTATCTCGGGGGGTCAATTGTGATATGTTAATAGACATGATCATAATCTGTAGAAGCCCGTAAATTTAAATTACAGAATATAAGGGGGTTTAATAAAAAATAGTTTATCATGTTGATCTTATGGCCAAGATTTGAGGTCCTTAAAGATCTCACGCATAAGCACAGTTGAGTTCTGAGCCAGCCACTATAAATAGCTAAAAAGTTCATTTGAGAGCAACGATAATTTTTCACGTGGGACTCTCTCTCTCTAAAATCTCTCAAAAACTATGTGCGTGGACCTGAATGAGGCATAATGATTGGGCTGCTTTGATTCAACGATCTTTTCCACTACAATCTTATGTTCTAACACTTTCGAACAAGACTTGCATTGATTTAGTTGAAAAGATACGGGACACACCGAAATAAAATAAAACTTAGGGGATGTAATTTGATTTTGGCACATAGATAAAGGACACACAATGATATTTTTCTCAAATAATTTTTCAAGGTTTATTAATTGACCATAAATGCTAAAACCTTGAGTTCCATGAAGGAGAGAGATCTTAGGGGATGTTCATTTTCTAAAAAATAGTAAGATTTTTAGGATTTTGATAGAATTGTGAAAATTTATATAGATTTGAATTTTATAAGTTTTGTGTAAAGGTTGGTGAAAAGTTTTAAAGATATTTAATTTTTGTTGGAGTTTGTAAAAAAAGTATAGAAAGAGATGATTTGACGTAATTGTTTAATAAAAAAATATTGGAGTTAGGTGAAAAATTATAGAGAGAGAAGATTTGTTATAATTTTTTTAAAAGGTATTAAAGTTTGTGTGAAAAGTTGTTGGAGATTGTGTAAAAGGTATTGGTGTTTGTATATGTTTTTTTGAGATTTTGGATATTCGTTTTTGCATATTTGTTTGAATATATTTGTATTCTAAAATACTTTTACAAACAAACATGCCCTTAATTGACAATGATTTGACATTTTTATGTCAATGAATATGTGAAGATAGGATTTGATCATTAGATAATGTATGACGATGTATATGTTATTTAATTGGCATATAATTTTATGATATGTTGTGTCTTGTGTATTCCTGAGATCCTAGTTTTTTGAAGCTGTGTGGTTTAAGCATGTCAAGAGTTTATGAGTTTGTCTAGAAGCGACAGAAGTTTGATTTGAGTGTTCTTAAAGTTTGACAACATGAAGTTTGAGCGTTGTTTATTTCTTAAGGTATCGGAAGTTCACTTAGAGTTCTCTTGAGGTTTGAGCAAAAATAAAGTTAGTTATAAGGTTTCTAACCACTTTAGTGACGTTCATGGTGAATTTTTACCTTCACGATTCTTCCCTAGGGACTTTTAGAATATAACTTTCTTTTCTCCCACTTTCATTTATAACGTTCCTTGAAAATTTTCAGAGACCAAGCTTTATAGAGTTAACTCCTCCAATAGTCTCTATAAACTTTTCCATAGTTTTCTCTGTATGAACTAAAGTTGAACCAAAAAGTCTTTCTACCCTATCGTTAGTCCTTTATTCAGAGCTCTGATCACAATAAGATTACCCAATAGATCTAAGGGTTATTCCATAGGTGATTGTACCATAGATGATCTGGCTGGCCGTGTTCGAGAAGCAGTTGGTGTGAAGTTTCACAGTGAAGACCGCTTTCAAGAACAGAAAGGTGAAGTTGTCTAGTTTGATTGAACGGAAGAGACAGGGTCTCATTCCCTGCAGTCACAGATCCAGATTCAGTGTCTGGGTAAGGAATAAGTGTGTAGAATAGCCATGGATGTTGTGTATTTCTAATAGTTCACTTTGTACTCCGAATAGCTTGCCAAATCAGGCCCGTAGATTTTTTTAGCTTTTTCTTCGTAACCAATCTTGGTGTTATCTTTGTGTGATTGTTCAATTACTGTTGTTAATTGTAGATTGATCGTAAATTTGTCCCTTATCGTGTTTGTTTAAGATTGTTATCTTGGATATCTTGAAGCACAGATAAATTGATTTATCTCTTCATAGCGTACTTTGTAATCCGCATATAATCTTGGTTAAGATTTAGTGTTCTTGAAATTACGGATATCTTGTAAGAGTGTGCAGTGAAGTTTTTGAGAACAAAAAAAGTTTTGGAAGAACCTATTCACCCCTTCTAAGTTCGGGTTCCCTATAGTGAGTCTAAAACCTCCTTGTTCAGAGGATAACGTGGCAAAGCTAGCTAGATTGGCCATAAATTAACACTACAACTATTAATTCGAGTAAATCAGATCGAATGACTTGGTGATAGCTAGAACTCTCTTAACAACTTAGGCCACGATGAAATAACTAGAAGATAGCAAGTTACGTAAACAAATACTTGTACTAAGTGAAATTACTAGGGGTGAAAAATTGTAAATGCGGTCCGGACCGCATTTTCGGTCCTCTAAAATCTGGTCCGGTCTTAAGTGGTTCAAACCGGATTTATTATTTTTTTTAAAAAAATTATTCGCGGAGCATTGCAGGCTCTCTGCACTGCGCAGCTACAGTGCAGAGCCGCACTGCAGGCTATCTGCACTGCGCAGTGCAGAGCCGCACTACTGGCTCTGCAGTGCTGCGCAGTACAGTGTGCTGCGCAGTGTTAATATATTAAAAAAAATATTTATTAAATGTCCGGACCGGACCGCAAATTTGGTCCAATTTTTCAGTCCGGTCTGATCTGCGGTCCGGTTTTGTTCAGCCCTAGAAATTACTAGTTGCCTTGACCTTTTCAAGAGCCTAAACTAAAAAAAATTGTCATGTTCGATGCATTTTGCTAACATCAGAGATCCTAGACCGCAGAGACCATTCATTTGAAGAATCTAGTAAGCTAAGTTAATTGGCCGGAAATTCTAAACCTTTCCTTCGTGAAGAGGAGAGATTTTAGATCATGCCAATGATTAGGAAGAAGACTCGGTTTGACATTCTTGATGCCAATGATTGAGTAAAGACAAGATCGACAATTGAATATATATTCGAATAACGTTGCAAAATTAGCTCGATTGGCCATAAAGAACTACGGCCATTCGAATAAAACACATAAAATTGACTTGGTCATGATTATAGCATTCAATTGACAACTGTTTCGGTTTACTTGAAATTACTTGGTGCCTTGGTCTTTTGCCTATCCACAAGAACATATTTACTAATTTCCAATATTGATTACATACAATTAATGTTTGATCTGTCCGAATTAGAGATACCATTCAAGTAAATTAATAACCCGGCTAGTTAAATCAATTGGCCACAAATGCTAAACGGCCTTTTCTTTCATGGAGAAGAGAGAACATAGTTGGCCATGATTAGTATGCAGAGAATTGGATGAAGTATGTGAATAACGTGGCAAAATTAGCTACATATTGGCCATAAAAAGCTACAATCATTTGAATAAATCATATTATTTCGAAGATAATTAATAATTTAATTAAGTAGACAAATTATATTGGTACGTAACTCAAATAATTACTGGGTACTGCGCGCCCGCCTTGGCCTTCTGATAGCCTAAAATAAAAATTAATTTGCTCTGTCCGTAGAGACTATATATTTAAGTGAATAATCCGGCAAGATTAATTAATTGACCACTAATTAATGCTAAACCTTGTCTACCATTAGAGAAAATAGATCTTAGACGGCATTGATCAGTACCAGCTGGATTCGATTTAATATTTTAGATGCCAATGATTATGTAAAAATAAGTTTTGATCATCGGATAATTAATGTACGAAGATAACGTAGAAAGTTAGTTAGATTGGCTATAAAAATTACATCCATTAATCGAATAAACTACTACGTGATAGCATTCTTTGATAAATGTCATGAACTCGAAGATACCCCTTTTTACCTCGACAAAATGTATTGGATCTATTTGAAATGACTTGGTCTCTTGTCCTTGTAAAGAGTTTTAAAAAAAATATGGGATGCAGGCATTTTGCCGATGAGAAGATTCTAATTGCCAATGATTACATAGAAAGATTTGGTTCGTCCGTAGAGACAATTCAAGTACATAATTCAGCAAGTTGAAATAATTGACCACAAATGCTAAAACCCTTATTTTCTTTCGTCGAGAAGAGAGATCTTAGCGGGTAATGATTAGTATGAAGATTCGGTTTGAAATTCTTGATGCCAATGGTTATGTTAAGGATTGGATTTGACAATTGGATCGTCTATGTGAATAACGTTGGCAAAAGAATTTACTGATACCATTCCATCGAAAAATGTCATGTCCTAGATAGCAATAGCACTTAATTAACTGAGTGTGTGGGCTCCACTGTATTTAATGATGTCCATATAAAGGTTATGACCCAAGCATTTTCTTATCACCCATATGAACTCCACCGGGCACTAAAAAAATACTTTGGGTGACAAATTTTGTACAAATTTTGTCACCTAAGGTTTTGGGTGACAAAACCGGGTTGTCACCTAAAGCCCATCAGCGAATGAGGTGACGATTTTTGTGTTCTGTCACTCAAAATCGTTCGGAACGGTTTATAAACCCGTCCGAATGGTTTAGTGCCATACTGACGAAATTCAAAATCGTCATGCCCAGTACATTCCATCCGTTCACATAAGTCGTGCCAACGTTCTCTCTATACATTCGCACAGCTCATGCGAACGATTAATCCAATGTGACGAAAATACATTTTGTCACGCAATAAACATCCGCACCATTGTATATCAACGTCCGAACGATGCTGTGATCTGTCCGGACGCATTTGTGAAGACGTCCGCACCGTAGTTTCATTATGAAGAAATTTATTTTGTCATCTGAAAAAGTCATTCGAACCTTTACATATACAGTTAGGACTCGTTGTACGTTGAACACGTTCGAACGTTTTGGTGTATCGTGCGCACAGTTTCTTATTTTACAAACGTGTGGACTCGATAGACACCGTTCGGACTAGCGAATTTAAAGCAAAGTGTGCGGACGGATAGTTATGCGTGCGCATGCTAGCAACGAAAATCACTGTGCGAACGACATGTAACAATCGTTCGAACGGTTTTCTATATATTTGAATTAATTTAATTAAAATTTATGAAATAATATAAATATAAAGATATTTACTGCTCATAATATAATAAAATATCTACAAATATGCAATCGTTATTAAAAGTAAATAAAATACATAATGGATAAGTACTGACAAAGTAGTAAAAATACATAAATCTACCCAAATTTTCGTTTGGGTGTCGAACGAGATTGCATCTGTCTCATCTGCTCCATCCGCTGCTCACGCATCTGCTCTGCCATTAGTTGCATCTTCCGTTCTTGTTGTCCCACTAGGTTCTTTTGCTGCACCTGCATCATCTTTTGGTGCTCTTCGTCTTTTTTCAGTTGCTGCTCCTCCATCATCTGCAGATGCTCTCGCATCGTCTGCTCAATATCTGATCGCTTAACCAGAAGCGCTTCATATTCCAATTGTCTAGCCGTCATCTCCTCAATCTGTAATCTGCCTCCTCCAATCTCCGGGACAAATCAACAGACGATGCTGATGAAGATGATCCAACAGACCGTACTGAACGGCCTAAACCTCACACGTAACCCGCTTTCGTCCCCAACACCTCAGTGAAGATCTCCACTTCGGTGTATGACTTTCCCTCTGACTCGTGCTGCAACTGTAACACCTCTATTTTTCCTAAAAAAATAGAAAAGAAGATAAAAACAGTACATTTGAAACATAAAAGCATACGAATGTATCATTAAAACTAACTTTACAACTTACAAAATTTTTTCGTGCATCTTCTAAAGTCCACATGTCATCCTTAGTAGTATGCGTCTTTTTATAAAGTAATGAATGACTAATTTCATCAGATTCTGGATTTTTCTGTACACAAAAAGAAATATAGAACATGCATATTAAAATACCTAAGTCATTTATTTAAATAATAAATAATAAAATGTAAATTTATTACTTATTAACAACGCTCTAGCGCGTTGGAAGGACCTCGCTCCCGATGTCTGTACAATCTTCAGCTTAGCTCTATTCTCCTTATTGATTGCACTCCTCTGCATTGTACATTCACAATTGGTAACATTATTAAGCATCTGGCTAAACTAAACGTTCAGATCGGGAAAAAAAAAGTTTTACCTAAAATTCCTCGCTCGCGAATAAATAACAAACACGAGTCCATTCTTCCTTGTTCATATCGGGATACGGGTGCTCTAACGCCACTTCTTTGGAATTGAACACCGAGTAATACTGGAACATTCTATTTTTGTGCGTCCTGTACGCTTGTTCATCGTTGACGTCATAGTGATGCGATCCTCGGTTCGGTCATAATCTAGTTGGAAGTCATCCTTAACATATATAACAGTTAGAAACATAAAAAAGTTTTAACAATTAAAATTTAATAAATTATACTTACCAATACTCGATTCATCACATACATTTAACCTCGTCGGTGACCTCCTTCCAATTACTCTTCTCAAATGGGACATGTTGTCGAACGAGCGCACCAATATGTCTCGAGAGCATTGAGGACACCTTGTTTATCAGCCTCATGTGTTTACATGGACATCTTATCAGACCCCGACTATCTGCATAACTACGGACAATACTCATAAAATCACGAACATCATCACTATACTTTGCACTTTTGAGTCTATCAGCCTCATAAATCCAACTCTTATCCATATTGTTCCTTCAAAGACTAAAATAAAAACAATAATGCAAACAATAATGACATTCATACTCAACTTTAATTTCTTCAGGTGATAGGTCTTATCCCATTCAAGTTTACAACATCACATACTACACGTAATTGACCCGACCATTGTGATCGATGCTTTAGAAATTTTGACAGCATTTCCCCTCAGTCCACAGATACACGGCTACAACATTGAGCCTAAACACCCACCATTTACAGCAAATGTGTAAGTTCAATACTGAATGTGTATCCGAAGGAAAAAAGGAGATTTGCATCAAAATTTCTAAACACATATATCACAATAGCAGATACAATTACGCACATTACGCATATTGTAAACTCAAACTGTCCACATCGTGGACAATTCAAGAATTACATCCAGTTCGTTATCTGAACTTCGTGTAATTCTTAAACGGTGTCTAAGGCTACTAAATGAATGCATGACATAACAACAAATACCGTTCGGACGTCACATAACGGTCCGAACCATATACAAAGACGTTCGGACGCGTTTTGCAAAGCGTCCGAACCAACAAATAGAGTCCGGACGGTAAATCAACCGTCCGGACTGTGATTGTCGAACAAGACAGTTCTTCGACGCACAGACTCAATTTTTCGTCCATCAACCTTGTCAAAATCAACCCAAATCATAAACACTTCAATATAAACACATCACAACCAACCCCAAACTCCATTACTATCATTTTAGAACCTAAAATTTCGAAAAATGCACGCTTTCATATATTAAAATACAAGTTTTTCGTCCTAAAACAATTCAATTTGAAAACCACTAACCTCAAATGCAATCCAATTTCAAATTATAAAAGATATGCTCTTTTCAAACCCTCTTCAATGAGATTGAACGCCCAAAATCAGCTCTCCGCTTCTCCTCGTGCTCAAATCTCTCGTTTACCTTTTTCCCCTTTTTCCTCCACTGTCTGCGAATCTGTTACTTTCATGCGCTTGAATACCGTTAGGACACATAAAGGGAAGTTCAGACGCATACATGTATTATTTTTCGAGGGAATTCGTGCAGCCAAAATTTTCATATACTTCCGCACGACGATTTAACCGTCCAAACTCCCTCTTACAGTTCAACACACCATTTTAGTAATTCTCAAATGACAGCGTATACTCATTAACATAAACATTTGGACAGTCACATACCGTCCGAACACTACCTTACATCACACGAGACTGTTTAGGAAATACCAACACCATAGCGTTTGATAATAAACAAACACGTTTGCACGTTAGTAAACAAGAGTCCGGACGGTATTTTGAATTTCAGGAGTCCCGACCGTATAAAAATGTGTTCGGACGGTTTGTTTTATATAATACGACACGGTTCGATTTTACATTAAACAGTCCGGACGGATAAATTAAGGTCCAAACGTTTTTGGACAATTTTGATTTTTTTTCATTTTTTAATTAAATTTATTAGCAAATTTTAAATGACCAAAGTTAGTTAATAATGTAAATAATCAATATTTTTTTGAATGAGTGTACCGAAATTATAAACGTAATATTAATTAACATATTGTACTAAGTTCTAATAAGTACAAATAAAAGTAAATGTCCTCAAAAGATAATAAAAAAATAAATGTGATAATAAAAGTAAATAAATGTAGACTACGAATCATCATCATCATCATCCGTGAGTTTTAGGAGGTGACGAAGGTGGTCCTCTATCAGCACGACTTGCTCAGTCAGGGGAAAGAGCTTCGCACCGGTTGCCACGCCCCTCAAACCCTCCTTAAGCGTAGCGACCTCCTTCTTCCACCCAAAGTCTGTGTCGGAGACCTTCTGCTCCAAAGTCGTCAAACGACGACTGATATCACTAACCATGCAGTGGCTGGGCTGCAAGACCGACTACATCCACTGAGACAGCTCTGTAATCATATCGTCCATCCAACTCGGTCGCTGTGGCCCAAGTCCCTAGGTCGAGCTCTGCCCAGGATCCTCCCTCTCCATTGCCTGTGCGGGCTGCTCCTATCGTCTTCCTCTAGCAACCCGAGTGGCTTGCAGCGCTCGGCGTGTCTGGGCCATCAATTTGGAAAGCGTGGTCTTGTTGATCGACCCCAGTGGAAGAAGCTCCCTCAGCTCGTCACCACCCTCGGGACCAGCATGGCGTGCAGGAGCTGGACTAGCAATGAAGTCGTAACATCAATCTTCAAGGCCTCTGCACGAATGGACTGGTAGATGTATGATGCTATATCAACAGGTAGCCCCCGTACAACTACCAGATACAGGAACTTGGCATCTGGCTATAAGACAGCTCTGTGGTGTGCTTCTTCGGGTCGATGGAGGAGCATAGGATCATATGCATGATTCGCCAAAAAGGAAGTAGTTGCCTGTGTACTATATAGGCTCCGTCCAAGATCGTTGTATCATCGCCCAGCATGGTCCGGAATACCTCGGCCTTAGTCGGCCGACCTTCCTCGCTCATTGGCAGGTTTGGGAACGCTGCCAAATCTCTCTCGTACCCCAAGAAATTCGCCAGCTCGTCGAGCGAGAATATGATCGGAACGTTACGGACAGTGACCTCCATACTAGGCTTCTCGAGGTCCTTCGCCCGTAATATAGAGCAATAAAACTCTCGCACCATATTTTTTTACACATAGCTGGTCCTGTGGATCAATCGAAACCAACCTAACCCCTCCCTCCACCACTTCCGGAAGCGTCCAGCCCTCAAATGTGAGATCGTTAAAGTCGGCCAATTTGATGTCCCGCTCGACAACAATCGAGCGAGACATAATGATCGTTGTATGCTGCTCCATTGTCAAAGCTCGAGTGGAAGATTGCTCATCATCATCCTGGTCGCTGGTACGTGAACACTTACTCATTTTTTATAGAATATGCACAAAACAGCGTTCGGACGGTTAGAAACACGTCCGAACAAAAACGACACAGTCCGAACACAAATATCTATGTCCGGACGTATACTATAAGCGTTCGGACATGATCAAAACGTCAACGTATCCGTTTTGAAAGTCAAAATAGCGTCCAAACCGATTTGGATACTCGTCCCAACCCTAAGACGATAAAAAAATTTAGCACAAATATTTAACTTAATTTATTTATTTTAAATACATAAAAAATATATATAGTTAGTCATATTTTTATATTAAATATCAATTATAACTAATCATCAATTTAATTATAACTACTCATTTAATTTTACTAAATATCTGTTTAAATTGTAATAAATTTTATATAGTGAAAAACATAATTAATATCAAATATAAAAAATAATCCAAATACCGAATGAAAAACACAATCGTAATGTCTAGTACAAGCCGGAAACGGTCCTTAAAATGATAAATAAATAATTAAGTTTAAAGCAGAAACATAAGACTAGTTCAAATCATGAGCTACGACTGGCTCGTCCAAATCTTGTCCGAGGGCATCACGAATATACGCCAAATGCTCCTCCATATTATCCACACATCTGACGAGTGTCTGCAGCTGTACCGGAACGGTATGGACAGATTGGAACAACTGAGACAATTGTTCTCTCATCCTTATTAGTTCCCTCCACATAATATTAAGCTATTTCGTTATAGCCCTATCCGTCAGAGCAAGTTTGGTCTCCAGATCAGTCAAGCGGCATTTGAGCTTCATACACAACGAATGCGTCGGCTGCACTATCACCCGAATACTCTCGTTTAACTCCTCTAAATAGGCGTCTGCCAAGGCTGGTCGCTCTGTTTGTCCCCCGACATTGGTGATACTTCTCCCAAAGCGTTCCATGGTCAACCTAGCAAAAACAGTCCGAACATGAGTATAAACCGTTCGCACAAACGTCAAACTGCGTCATTTACATTTTAGGATATTCGAACCTAATAAACACCGTCCGAACGTACAATAACCATCCTGACGGTTTATAACCGATTCGGACGTCAAAGACGTCCGAACGTGGTTCGATGAACACCAGCCAAACAACCTAATTTCATAAAATAAAACAACACAACAAACTAAACAAACGACGGTATTTAATCGAAATACATAAAATTTATGAAGAAAGTTTTACCTCAAGTTCTTTGAGAGATCTCGAATGGACAGTGAAAACGTGCAGAGAAAAGTTTGAGAGACTGAGTGAGTCTGAGATTTTGACAAACTATGGCGGTTTAATGTGGTCAGTGACCGTACGAACGTCTTATATTAGCGTTCAGACTCTTCTCAACGGTTATACTGACACGTGGCCCTATCAAATTTAACGTCATTAAATATGCCCGATTTGAAATGGTTCTAGAACTTATACGGTTTGCACACTATTTCTTTGTTCGGACTGTATCGATGTCATGTGTCTGAAGTTTTGCAACGTAGAACCACACGATTCGCGGAAGAAGCATTTATAATTGTGCGGACCTTTTTTTTACCGGTCTGACTTGGGTATTTTTTCCGTTGGAATGTGGTTGATAACGTTCGGACTGAATAGAGTATTCTTGACGATTTTTCATTTTTCACTCTAGCCTGACGATTATTTTGTTTTTGTAACGATTTTTATCTTTACTCATTCGCGACGCGTGTATGTAGTCACACCAGCAATACGTCTGAATGTGTTTGTGACAGGTCCGGACGGTTTTGGGTGACGAAATTAATATTTTGTCTTGGAAAATTCACTTTAGGTGACAAAATTTGGTTTGACACCCAAAATTTTGTCATCGAAAGTATAATTTCTTGTAGTGAGGGTTTGATCCTTTTCCTTCTTTCAAAATTGTTGGCAAAAATATTTGTTGCAGCGTCTTTGGAACGCCGCTAAAGATCCATCTCCATTTTCCTCAGCATGCAACAATGTTAAACAAGTTTCTAGTGGCATTTTAAAAACGCTCAACTAAATACCTTTTCAACCGTGTTTTAGGAAAAGCTATATATATATATATAAAGGGTCGTTACTTAAAACGCCACTAGGTAACCCCCGTTGCATGTATGGTGACATTCTCTTTGTGTTTTTTTTTTCTTAAATGTATGGTGACATTCACTAGTGTTTGTAATGCCGGTAGAACTGCTCCCGACGTAGCTATGGTGGCGTCTCACAAACGCGAGCTAAAGAAACGGTAGTGAAATTCTACGAGCCCTTTTTTTCGACTTTTACCACCGTACGTACTTTTTTTTACTGCCATTAGAAGTGAGTTTTTTTAAGTACTTACAACGCTTAATGTATTTTTTGTCTACCTCACTACAAATCAGGTTATTTATAAGGGTGCCGAGTTGTTTTAGAAAAAATTATTAATTGTTGAAAATTAAATAGATGCCAATGAAATACTATTTGTAATCGACTAAAGCTCAATCGAGATCGATTTAATGGATAAGCTAGCTGTTTTACCTACTCATGGCTATAATATATCAACAAACCATGAATTGAAATATTTGGCTAATAATATAATTTAAATCTCGAAAAGCTTGAACCAAGATATGTTTTTAATTATATTAGCATTTTAAAAAGGCTCATTCAAAATCTTCCTTTATGCCTCAATTTACTTCCTGTGGCCGGCTAAATGAATCAAATGATAGAAAACAAAAAGGCAAAAGCCATTTAAGTAGATCGTAATATTATAAAAGCTAAAGTTTTATTATTATTGTAAAACTTTTATTTCATTAATAGTAAAAATATGCTAGTACAGGGGATTCCAGGAAAGCATTTGTAGAAGCCACTTACGGTTAATTAAGTACTTATAAAGCGCTTGCAATTAGTATATATCAGCTTGTCTTGTGCCTTTTTTTTTTGCTTTGATTAGTCATCTGCTATTAACGAATATGAGAGATTCTTTAAGATAAAAGGCTTGGAATCTTTATTCGAGAGATTAAATAAAATCAATATTGAAGCAATAATGAGATAACCTTAAAACGTATAAGAGTATTTACATATAGGATAAGGTTTTGATGACTTGACCTTTGAAAATATATAGTGATGATGCAAGAAGTCACTATTAGTCGGAGTTGATCAGATCTGAAAGGGAACAAGAAAATGGGTGGCGTCGAATCCGGAGACTCCGATGCACGCCTAAGTTAGATCTCAAAAAGATTTAAGTATGAGAATAACGATTAAAGATTGAGAAAATATGAAGAGGAATACATGATTATTTATATGTGAAGGGGTTATAGTTTGATTAGAGTTCTAAGGGGGCTTGAGTACTGTGAGCCTTAGGAATCCCTGAAGATCTGGGCAGGAAAGTACCTGAGCGGGATGACATGGAAGGAAAATCCATGTGTGCGCGGGTTGAAACTTTTGAAGGCGCCTATGGGCTTAGACGGAACTATTGTTGGGCTGGTGTGTTTCTGATGGGTTGGGCCGGTCATATTATAGCCCATCATATAGCTCAAGATATTAACAAATTGTTAAGTAGATATCATGAACAAGACATGCATCAGCCTATATGTCTGTTACGATAAATGTTATTTAAGTATATAATATAAAATCGAACTAGGCTAGAATCATTTAAATTTTTTGTCCGAATTGTATGGTGAAATTTAAAGAGTGATAGACATTAATACAAGTATTAAATATGATACGATCTATATGTTGTATCATCTCTTTCCAAATTTCACCATACAAATCCGGGAGAGAATAGTAGAAGATCTTGGTCTCATGATCAGAATCACATATAAATAATAAAAGGAATAGAGATAGGAGCTTACAACAGAGCAACTTCGTACGATAATGATATTGACCAACACAAAGGGTTCTTTAGCAAGGAAAAAGAAACCAGATTTATAATAATAATAATAATAAAGTGTACACCAGTAATATTCTTCTGGCGCCTAAATCGGCTTTCGAAGAGTTTAAAAATTTGTCATATGCGGTCGTTTTACAGACAAGACAAGAAGGATCCGGCCGATTAACAGAAATTAGATAGAAAGCTCTGATTTGTCTGTGGAGACATTAATACACGTAACTGAATTACTGGCAAGGCAAATTAATTGTCCACAAACGATAAAACCAATTTACATTATATTATCCGACGTTGGTTATTAATATGTCTTAACGAGCACATAAAGTATATATTTGAGAAGATGTGACCTTTTGTATCATGGAGATCGAAGAGAGATTGCATAAGTTGGCAATGATTAATATGAAGATCGAGATTTGGTTCGAAGTTCTTGATACCAATGATTATGCAAATTAAGATTGGATTTGACAATAAGATAATATGTATGGGAATAACGTGGGAAAATTAAGTGGATTGGCCATAATAACTGCATTCATTCGGATAAATCAGATCAAATGATCACCTGGTGATTGCATTCTTTTGACAAATGTCACAAAGAAATAACTAAGGGACAGCAGCTTATGCAAACAAATGGATGCGCATAATTTAAATTACTTGCTGCCTAGGCGTTCTGAAGAGTTCATGGAAGCTTTTGGCGAACAGGAGATCAGATCCAAATTGCCAATGATTACATGAAAAAGATTTTATTTGTCGGTGGAGACTATTAGAGTAAATAATATGGGAAAACATTGAACGGCTTCCTTTTTTACGGGCCAAAATTAAATTACCCCGTAAGTCTATGTAATTCCGTCCGATTCCTTCGTTAAACCTGACCGAAACTCATGTATTTTGGTCCTTTCAAATAAAATTTTTATGGTAATTTGATCATTCAACTCATTGAATGATTCATCACGTGCTAGATTCTATCAACTTTAACGAGAAATTAGATGATAAACTTCCATTGATTTGGCTATCGGGACACAATTTGATTTTGGCACATAAGTAAGGGGCCGGCGCGCTATATATTTTCTCAAATAATTTGGCAAAGTTAATTAATGGACAACAAATGTTAAACCTTGTCTTGCATGGAGAAGATCAGATATCTTAGTTGAGAATGATTAGTATGAACATTAGATCACTTGACATTCTTGATGCCAATGATTATGTACAGCTAAGATTTGATATCAGATCAGAAAATGTATGAGATAACGTGGCAAAACTAGTTAGATTGGCCATAAAAATTGCAACCATTCGAATAAATCAGATCGTATGGCTTCGTGATATAACTCGAAAACAGCAAGTTGCACAAACAAGCTGTACTTGTAGTATAAGTAAAATTATATGGTGCCTTGGCCTTTAGAAGATCCTAAACCAACAAAAAATTGCAGTATTTTGCTAACTATATAAGAGATCCTAGATGCCAATCATTGCTTAGAAAGATTTGATTTGCCCGTAGAGACCACTCAAGTAAATAATCTAGTAAGCTAAGATAATTGACCACAAATGCTAAACCTTTCCGTTCTTGGAAAGGAGAGATCTTAGATGCCAATGATTTGTATGAAGATTATGTTGGAATCGTAGGATCGGCGCAGCGGAAGACAAGATCGTTGAAATCAGAGCAGCCCAAGCGTTCTGCCTCCTTCAGATCCACGCACACAGGTTTGAGAGAGAAAAAATCTAGAGAGAGAAACTCTCTTTCAAAACAAAAAACGTTCGAATGAAATTCTCTTCTTTCTCAACTGAATTCTGAGCTATTTATAATGGCTGGCTCAGAACTCAACTTTGCTATAGCGTGAGATCTTTATGGATCTCAAATCTCGGCCGTAGGATCATCATGAAAAACATTTTTTCATTAACTCCCTTATATTCTGTATTCCGAATTTATGGGCTTCTACAAATTGTGATCATGTTCATTAACATATCACAATTGACCCCCGAGATAATGAGACTGTGTTTGTGAAATCTCTTTTGCTAACAATTATATGCTTATTTATCCTTCCACCATACTATATCTCACATGAGCTAATAGGACCGGAATAATATCACCGATTAAGCCCCTAGCTCATATAATTCTTAATTCTCAGTCTGTGCCTAGTTGGACTTCCAAAATTTGGCAAAATTAGGTTAGATTGGCAATAAAAACTATAGCCATTCGAATAAATCACATAAAATGAATTGGTGATAGCATTCAATTGACAAATGTCACGAACTCGAACATAGCCATATGCATTTAAGTCATAGATAAATATTGTTTGGATTTACTTGAAATTACTTGGTGCCTTGGTCTTTTGCCGACAAGAACATATGCTAATTTCCAATGATTACATACAAATTATAAGGTTTGATATGTCCGAAGAGACCATAATTCAAGTAAATAATCAGGCAAGTTAAATCACTTGGGCCACAAATGCTAAACGGCGCCCTTTTCATTCACGGAGATTTGAGAACTCAGTTGGCAATGATTAGTCTTGTGCAGACCATTGGATGAATTAAGTATGTGAATAACGTGGCAAAATTAGATACATTGGCCATAAAAAGCTACAATCAATTGAATAAATCATACATAAGGAAATTAATAACAATTTCAGATAGACAAACATTAATGGTACATAACTGAAATTACTTGGTGCCTTGCCCTTCTGAAGAGCCTAAACCAAAAATTTTGGGATGTGGATCACTGTTTGGTACGTAACAAGAAAGATCCTAGTTAATTCGTTGCCAATAATTACATGGAAAGATTAATTTTGTCCGTCCGTACAATAGACCATTAAAGCGAATAATGTTGCGAGCTTAATTAATTCGCCACGTGTGCTTAAACCATGTCTCCGCAGAGAAAATAGATCTTAGTTGGCAAATGATTAGTACGAGGATTCAATGATTAGATTTAATCCACATATAGTGTACGAGGATAACGTGGCAAAGTTAGTTAGATTGGCCATAAAAGTCACATTAACCATTCGAATGAATTAGATAAAAATGACTTCGTGATAGCTAGCATTCTATTGACAAATGTCATGAACTCGAATATACCCTTTACCTCCGCACAATGTTTGCATGTAGTTGAAATTACTTGGTGATTTGTGTTAGAGATAATATCATAATCAAATCTTGAAAATTGATATGATATTATGATTATTACTATATCAAATATATCTTTGATATAGTTATTAAGATTCAAATTTTAATTTATGAATATTTTCTTATCATTCTTTGTATTGTCTCTATAAATAGAGACCTTAACTTGTAATTTGTATATTATTATAATACAAAACACAGTCATAAAGCGGCTAACAGTATATGTAAGTCTTCTAGACTGAAACACTTAAATATTCTCTTGTCTCTAGTTACTATTTTTCTCTCATCTTCATTCAAACCTTTTTCTTTTACCCTAACTTCTAAAAGAGTTTAAAAAACAAGAAAAAATTAGTAGGCATTTTGCCGACGAGAAGATTCTAATTGCCAATGATTACATAGAAATATTTGGTCTGTCTTTAGAGACTATTCAAGTAAATAATCCACCAAGTTAAAATAATTGACCACAAATGTGAAACCTTTTGTTTTCTGGAGAAGAGAGATCTTAGCTGGCAATGATTAATTAGGATGAAGATTCCGTTTGAAATTCTTCATCCCAGTAATTAAATATGTGAAGATTGGATTTGGCAATTGGATGATGTATGTGAATAACGTGGCAAAATTAGTTAGATTGGCCATATATACTCCAATCATTTGAATAAATCAGATAAAGGGATTTAATGTTTTGCATTCCTCAATGTAACTACTAAATAACTCTTAGATAGCAATTTTGTTTGAAAAATTGTTTGTATCTAATTCAAAATTAGGAAAACGAATAGAAAAATTCCTATAGTCAGAAGTTTATGTCACTTTAGGATTGGAACTACTCAATTCGTCACATTGAGTATTCAAACTCTCAAAATTCACTATACTGGTCCTTCAAATAAAATCTTACACCGTCATATATAATTGTTCTATATATATCACTCTTCAAAAGGTACAAAATAAAACTTTCACTTAATTTTACATCCCTTCATTGACAACTCTACCTTCAATAAGAGTTTTGTTCCATATTTTGGTGATTATATATATAAATACAATAGTGTTTTGAACTTTTGGAGTTAGACGACAATGCCTTGTTTTATTTTAGCAATTGAGTCTTCAAATTGATGCTCATACCAGTGTTATTTTGGGTGCAATTTTACCTCTCACAATATCTTAATTCTAGCCCAAAAAATACAAAACTTAAAATAAATCATTTTTGGGCCAATAGACCCAAACCAAATCTAGGCTTTTTAGGGCTAGATAAAGAAGTGAAATTTTCAGTTTCTATTCCGAAAATTTCAATTCTAATTCTAGTAGATATGAAGCCGGAACCGGAAATAGGCCCGTCCGTTCTGTTGCCTGCCCTTAGTGATCATGGGACTGGGACCCTCCCAACTCCTGCCTCTAATTAGTAATTAACTCCGTTTTACAGCGTGGCCGTAACGGAAACGGCACTCAAGGCTCTCGTCAACAAGAAAAGCCATACACCACAAACGAAGTTTCCAGCCCGTCACAGGTGGCGCAAAAAGCCCTCGGAACAAACGTGGAAACCCGGTTCTGGATAAAAAGATCCAAGAAGTCACGCGCCTTTCCTCCCTCCGAACGCGCGAGTCCCATCGAATTATGGTCTAAACTGACTCAAAACGTTGTGGGCCTTGTGGCTCCCAGTTCAAGCTTTTTACACTCGCCACGTGGAGAAATCTGAGTAATCTGTTTTGACGCGTTATTTCACGCGTGATGCACAGACTTGGGAAAGCATATTTACTCATACAACGACCAGTTATTTTTTTTTCGCTAAGCATACAACGACCAGTTCAATTCAAGAAAATGTTATGTTTCCTTTTTATTCTAACAATTTTTTAAAGAAAAATGTTCGGTGTTTTTCTAAGTTATTCTCGTATTTTTTTTTATAAGCAAACATCCAGAGAAACATTAGGGAGGAGGAGTCATAAGACCCTCATGATCATATATAACAACACCGATTGACTTAACTCCCCAATGCGAGAGGTCGAATAGCACCATTTGGCAAGGTTATGTGCAGTCATATTAGCTTCACGAGAGATCCAAGCAAATCTCCATCGAGAGTGCTCCTGCAGCATCCGTCTAAGAGTAGTAACTTCACCCTCAATGATCCAATCCACACCACATTCTCTGTCCTGCACTTGGTTAACTAAATTTAAGCAATCTCCCTCAATAGTAATCTCATGATCTTCAAACGCAGCAGCCATTTGGCAAGCCAATCTTGCTGCCCGTGCTTCACCCTTTAGAGGATTATTGCCTAAAACTTTACAAGAGTTCGCAAGAAGAATCTCCCCCTCGCGGTTTCGGCATAACGCAGCCACCCAACAATATGCCCCCTAATCGCAGCATCATAATTCACTTTCAACTTACCCCCGATCAGATGGCTGCCATTTCCATTTATCCATCCGTTGAGCAAAGGTCCATGCCCCCTGATGCTCATCATATTGTCTGGCCACATCATTAATCATCTGAGGGGGAGATGGGGCCTGTTTGCCATGTGATACTTGGTTTCTAATATACCAGATGACATCAAAATGAATAGCCACCCCCAAAATTATATCATGCCACCGATTACCAATGCTACCTGGAAAATTCTGTTTGTTAAGAATGAATTTCATCCAGGTTGATATCGGCTGGTTAACGAAGGCTTCCGTCAACATAGGCCATGGTCCTGTTCGCCATAGAAAGTTACTGCCATGACAATCAAGAAACAGATGTGTAGCTACCTCTTCCGAAGTTCGACAAACTGGACATAAGCCATACCCTTCATCTCCACTTACGCCATTCGAAATCTCCCCCTAAGCGGCAAAGCTTCAGCAACAACTTTCCATAGCAGTAGCTTAAGTCGATGTTGGATCTTGAGTTTCCATAGGGTCTCCCATTCGTTTGAGTTCAAAATACCATCTTCTCGACATCGATCTTTGACAATATAATTATATGCTGCCTTCACTGAAACAACTCCCTTGGAATCCTCAAGCCACATAAGAATATCACGACCAGGAGAGGTGGGTAGTCTGATATCCAGAATAGCCTCAGCCGAAGAAGGCTCAAAGAGGTTGCGGATAAGATGCTCATTCCAAACCATTGCTTCTGGTCGCATTAGATCCTTGACGTTGTTGATATGTCTGTCCACCAACACCCCAGTCCTAAGCTTTGGGATAAAATCCTCAATGCCTGGGACCCATGGTGAGCACCAAATGTTGATTCGGTCACCATGTAGTATTTTCCAACAAAGACCATGTTTAAGAATGTCACGAATCTGTAAGAGGCTCTGCCAAATCCAAGACTTACCCCGAGAAGTCTAATTCCCAAAAAATCAGTCTTGGTGCAATATTTGGTGGTTAAAGATTTGACCCACACCGAATCATGGTCCGTAAGGAACTTCCATCCCAACTTGGCTAAAAAGGCCATATTCATCTCCTCCATCCGGCGAATACCTAAACCACCAAATTGTTTAGGAACACAAATGGATTGCCACGCTTTTGGATGAAAATGTCGTTGAGAGTCATCAGAAAAACTCTACCAGAAATCTTTGATAACTTTGTCCATGCCGCGTAACACAAATTTAGGAAGTGAGAAAACTGCCATGTAATACGAGGGGAGAGCTGAAGCCACCGTTTGTATAAGCAACGTAAGCCCCGCTTGGGATAAAGTCTTTGCTTTCCAGCCAGCCAGTCGAGATTGCAACTACTACGAATCCTATGCATTGAGAGATTCAGAACTGTTAAATTTTTCTACCGAAAACATTTGAAAAGAATTTATAATATTTCTCTTTTTTAAATATTGAGAATACAACGGAACATATTTTTTATTTTAAAATCACTTTAAAAATAATTATAATAAATGTACCAATAAAATTAACCTTACCTAAACATTCTTAAAAAAAAACAAACAAACTAACCAAACATCTTCCTAGTGTTCCCTCTTTATAAAGCCCGACGCGTTTGTAATAGTTATGTACGATCTCATCCAAAATTTATCCCGAGAAAAAGAAGGGAGAAAGGCTTTAGAATAAAAGTTAAAAAGAGACCAAGACAGAACGGGTTTCTGGAACCCTATCTGTGTAGTGTTTTCGGAAAACCCTAGCGATGGCTGACCAAGTGCTCAACGAGCTGCCACCATCACCTCTGACTAGCAACAACTTTAACAAGTTCTCGACGGAAATCGATTCCCTCCCAATTCCGCCTCTCGATTATCTGTTCTTCTCTGAGAACAACCACACCAACGGTATGACCTCCGGGACGTACATTTCGGATCTAGGGATGGACTTGGGCTTCGACGAGAACGCAGACTTCAATCTCACCTTCGATGATCTCGATGATCTCGACCTCCCCTCCGATGCCGAGGATTTTCTCCTCTCGGACGGGGTCGATGCGATTCAGCAGCACGGTTTGGCCCCGGCTCCAACGGTTCAGGTCTCGAATTCTTCGGCACAGGAATTGGACGCTTCTGGTGTTTCAACCGATCGGGCCTTGGACGTTGGTAATTTCCTGAATTTCCCAACATCAGAGTCTGATAGCTACGGCCGCGAGTATTCTCCGCCTGTTTCTTCGGAGGATTCCGGTGACGCGAACCCGAATGGCGGTGGGGTTTCGAACTTTCCATCGACGGACTCTGGCGGTTCCGACCGGGAGTTATCGGGCGGTTCCGTGTCATCTCAGGGTTCGGGGTACCGCCCGTCTTCGCCAATTTCTTTGAATGCGATCGTCTTGGATCAAAATGTTAAGATGGAGGAGGCGATGGGATCGAAAAATTGCGTGTTGAAAAGGAAGAAAGAGCAGGACGAAGGGAACACCACGGAATCGAGGACCATGAAGTATAGTAGGTCAGCGGAGAATGGGAATTCCAATGCAACGGCAAACGGAGAGGAAGATAAGAGGAAGGCGAGGCTGATGAGGAACCGCGAGAGCGCGCAGCTTTCAAGGCAGAGGAAGAAGCACTACGTGGAGGAGCTGGAGGATAAGGTGCGGAACATGCATTCAACTATTGCCGATTTGAATAGCAAGATATCTTATATTATGGCCGAGAATGCCACTTTACGCCAACAATTGAGTGGTGGCGCTGGCGCTGCTGGTGGCATGTGTGCACCGGGCATGTTCCCCCATCCGGCAATGGCTCCTATGGCTTATCCGTGGATGCCATGCGCACCGTATGTGGTGAAACCGCAAGGGTCTCAGGTTCCCTTGGTTCCAATACCAAGGCTGAAACCACAGCAGTCTGTATCAGCACCGAAGGTGAAGAAATCGGAGAGTAAGAGGATTGAGGGAAAAACTAAGAAGGTTGCGAGTGTGAGTTTTCTGGGTTTGCTGTTTTTCGTTTTGCTCTTTGGTGGGCTGGTTCCTTTACTGAATGTTAGATATGGAGGAATTGGGGACAAAGTTCCATCAGGATTAGGTTATGTTAGTGGTAGGCTCTATGATGAGCACCGTGGTAGGGTTTTGGGTGTTAATGGCTACTTGAATGTATCTGGAGGTAGTGTGGGAGTTTGATTTTCTGGGGGGAAATTAGACAATTCTAACCGAGTAAATTATGGGAGAGGTCGCTTACTGGAGGAGGAGTCAGAATTGGAACGGAAAAGAGAAGGATCGGAACCTTCACATGGATCAGATGAATCTGTTCGCCTGGGAAATGCTCGGGAGCCTATTGTTGCTTCTTTGTATGTACCAAGGAATGATAAGCTCGTGAAGATTGATGGGAACTTGATCATTCATTCTGTTCTGGCCGGTGAGAAAGCTATGGCATCGCAGGTTTCTCCTCAAAAGGAGGAGAATAGAGAAACTGGTTTAGCAATTCCTGGAGATTTGGGTCCAGCGTTGGCCATTCCTGAAGTTGGAGGGAACAGAGGGAGGCATTCTCACTTGTATGTGAAGCCTACAGGAGGACAGAAGGCTCTTGCCTCGGGTTCTGCTGATACTTTGAAAGACCATGTGAAGTCGTCTGCAGCAGATGGTAAACTGCAACAATGGTTCCGTGAAGGACTTGCGGGTAAGAATTATTCTCTCAGTTGGCCTGCTATTTTCGGTTGTTTTTGTTCTATTAAGAGTCCTAGGGGAGGAGGCGATGTTGGTTTTCTGTTCTTTCTTTTTCCCCCTTTATGGGGTCCCCCCAGCCTCTCTTTGGCTCTGCCAGTGAGTGACAGGTCCAAGGGTTATTTCCTCAGTTAACATATTTTTTATGACAGGCTTTCCTCTTCCTCCGTCTTCACCATTCTATGAGACTGTCTTCTATTCTCAATCTGAACTGTGTGTAAACTTTCCTTTGTTTTAGTTAATGCTATTCAGTTTTCAATTTGAAGAAAATCACGTTCAACCATGAACTTGGGACATAATCCCTGTGGTCACAGGCTAAATTTTTTGAACCTATTTTTCAAAAGCACTTATAACATGTGTATTATCTATCTCAGTTTTGCATTCTCTAGGGGCCTTGTATGAAATTGCCCTATGTGCTTTTGCTTCCCCTTTCTATTCCCATTCTACTCTGGCGTGGTCTACAGTCCTTCTGGATGGTGTGTATGATCGATAGTGGTTGTCATGTCTGAGCGAAATCAGACCATGATCAATAAGCCCCTGTTCTAAGATTTTGTAGTTGGTTTTGGGGGGGGGGGGGGGACCTTGAGTGTAAGGTGGTGGGTCAACATTTTGGATCAAGTGAATCCACTGGTCAGCAACCGTTGATACACGTGAATCGAGATCTTCTAAGCAAGTGCATATTCTGCAGCTGCCATATGCGGCAAAGGGAGTCTAACTTCCTTGCGTGATACCATGCTTGGAGTTTCTCTTCTAGCACTTGTAAAACCAATTGAACTCTGGGTTGTCTTCCGGCTCCTGACATTCTGACTTCCATAAATTTGGTTTGTTGCAGACAAATCATTGATTTCTCGACAGTCTCCTGAAATATAGAGTAGCTGGTTATTTTGATTTTCATTCTGATGTTTCTGAGCTGGTCTGCTGGTTGGGTTTCCAGCTGACAGTCAATCTCAAGTTTTAAGTCTCCATGCATGTCTTTTCACTAAATGGTGTTTCGAAGCTGGTAGTGGGCTATGCTTGGCACCGATTGAATACCCGGTTAATTACTTGTGGTTCTTTTTTTATTTTGCAGGGGCAATGTTGAGTTCTGGCATGTGCACCGAGGTGTTCCAGTTTGATGTCTCGCCAGCTTCTGCTCCAGGAGCTATAATACCAGCATCCTCAGTTTCCAATACTTCCGAAGAACATGGTAGGAATTCTACTCGTCTAAAGAAGGGGAGGAATAGAAGGATCCTCCGTGGTCTTCCAGCTCCCTTGACCAGATCCAATTATTACCTTACCAAAGAGCACATGGGAAAAGATTCACAAAAGGGAAGTTTTCAAGGTAATAAATCTTCTTCACCTATGATTGTTTCCGTGCTTGTTGATCCCAGAGAGGCTGGCGACAGTGCAATTGAAGGTGTCATCACGCCAAAGTCTCTTTCTCGGATTTTTGTTGTCGTGCTTCTGGACAGCGTAAAGTATGTTACCTACTCATGTGTGCTTCCGCGTTCGGGTCCTCATCTAGTGACAACTTGAAAGCGGATGTTAGCTTTTGGTGACATGGAGCACCTAATAGGATCCATCCCCAGATCTGACTTTTGTATATAACAGAATAGTCAGCATCATCTAGAAGCATTTCAGCCTCCACATGTTTTTGGAATCTCCTAAAATTTCCAAACTTTAGCTTCTTAGGTTATACTGTAATGTTCGTCGGTTGTGATGTAGTAAATTAGCTCTCACTTTCTGTTTATATGACTCTGGCTTTTTGTCTACTGTTTACCCTGAGATACTGGTCTCTGGGAGATGATTGTCGTGGCTCAACAGGCCACATGCATGCGAAGAGGCTCGCAAGCCACAATGTTGTTTGTAGTGATTAAGCTTTTTGACTAAATACATGAGATGATTTATTTGGTATATTCTATAAAGAAATTGGAGCAAATAATAATTCATTGCTCGTTCATACCGGTTATCCTCTATTTCCATGGCAGAAGCAAATTATAGAATTCCGCACAAGTCCATCTGCAACAACACAGCTTATATTATTTCAAAACCTTATATTAAATAGACTTAACAGTTTCAGACTTGATCTAAGGTAGTAACTATACAAGCAATCCTGTGGTTAAAATCTGAAGCTCGAATTTTCTTTCCTAGTCCTTAGTTTTAAATTTTTTCTGTCGAACGATGATCCTGTCGAAGCAGAAGTTTCTGCCTCACATCATGTCTGAAGCTGTTAAGGTTGAACTGATGTAGTTTCCCACGTTGTTGCCTGATTTTCGTTCCTATTTTCCGCGGAAATGTCTTCCCCGATCCGCAGAGGTGGTCCAATGTACACAATATAATGGGGATGTTTGGAGCCCAAATATTTGGGTTTAATCATAAAAAATTCACCACATTATTTTTTATTATTATAATATTTATTAAAAAATTTCTCTCTCTTCACTTTTTCACCAACTCCTATAACATTTTTTTACTTTATAATATTTCCCAAACCCCAATACCCAAAATTTTCACCCTCAAACATACCAATGTTTGTCCGGCGGGCCTTTTCGGTGCTCGGAAGATTTATGATTACTCCGTATATAAGCTTGGGTGTGTCTCGTATCTTACTCATTGGCGCCAATCCAGAGCCTGAATAGAATCAGTTGGGAGAGTCCGGGAAGAAAATGGATACAGGGGGATTGCAATGACAACACCAAGTGATCAGACCGCAAGGTAGTTGTCAAAACCTCAAAACTTTTTATGGCGATCAGAAGTACGCAGCGCCGGCCCTCAAGATTGGGAGATGCCCTTTTTTTTTCTAAGGAGGAACTTAGAATTTTTAGATACACATCAGATTTAATTGATTTAGGTTGCTTAGGGATTGACCAAACTTGTCTCGGATAGGTTCCTACCATAATTGCATGTACTTCGAGTCCCTATAAGACATCCCTTATATCATTTCAATTGCAAATCATTCAAGACTCCAAGTCGTAATTCTTAAAGACCATTTAATAATAAATGAATTGACTTTTGCTGTTTTAACTGATTTGTTGTGATGGACATGTTATTTTGATGGATGATTATATGTTTAAGTTCCAAGCTTCGACGATTTCTTGATAATTTTCATGTGTTTCCACGTGATTTTCTGGCTGAGTTGAAGGACTGTCGGCTGAACAAGTTTATCCATATGTGCAACATTTTAAAATATGGTAAAATCCGATCCACCGATAACATGAGCAACTGACCCGGTATTTTGAATGTTCACCCTAGCAGCCGCCCAAAATGAAGAATAGACAAACTGAAATTCATTTCGTCATTATCGGATGGACTGACATATCCATATTTCGGACGACTGATATTATCATGATATAAATACTCAACTCTCTTCTACACCCACTTCCATTTTTACCCACAGTACCCAGTGGAGGATTTAAGGGGCCCCGGTTGGCCAATGCAAAATGTTTGAATTTTTTTTAATTATAACTAATCTGCTCACTTTTAGACTAGGTTGGCCCCCTGAATGATTTAATGTGTTTTATAATTCTAGTAAATCAATGAGGATTTAAGTCATTTTAATAAAGAAAACTCAAAAGTAGATTTTTATTATTGCTACAATTAGTTTGACTTTCCATTGAAATACTATAATATCCTACATTTTATTCATTTGATTGCAATTTTTTTTAATTTGTGGCTTGTGAAATTATATTGATTAATTTGTTTTGTTTTGTTTTGTTTAAATAATAGATAAGTTTTTGATAAAAAAATTAGTGGGGTCGTCTAATATTCCTAACGTGGTTACTACTTCTGAGATGAATACTATTTCGAAAATACCTCGTCTTTTGTTTAGTTCGGATGATATTATTGTTGATCCAGGGTTACGTAAACCCATTGAATAATATGATGTTGGAATTAAGGATCAAGTTCGTAGGAAGTATTTGATAAAAGGTTTTTTTTAGAAGATGCAGACTCATAGGATCCAATTTTCACTTCTCACCCTTAGCAAATAGTACGATCAATGTACTTCAAAATAATATATTTTTAATATTTTTAGTCCTTAATTTCCATTATTTTAACTTTAAGACATTTTTTGCATTACATAGTAATTTTTTTTTTGTCATTTTCCTTTAGGAGTTGGCCCCTTCAGAATCATTCCTGGTTCCACCACTGACAGTACCTATTTTTGACATAAAACTCAATCCCGAGTTCAAAATAGTATATTGACAATTTCTTTCAAAATCTCCAAATTTTCTCTTTGGAACCCTACGAGCCCCCCCATTTTTCTATTTTTTTTTTCAAATTTCATCATGTCTCAGGCCAAGACTATTGCTCCGAGGGAGGAAAACTTCTCGTAGGATTGGGGATAACCAGACATTACTCCTAGGTGAGACCATCTTGAACTTTTAGAAATTTTGAGAAAAGAACGAGAGAGAGGAAGGTCCACTGTGGTGACCTTAACCTAGGAATAGAAGATTTCTTTTCTTTTGAAGGTTGATACTCTAGGTCAAGCCATGTACCTCATATTGGTACAAGTTTTTTTTTTTTGCAAATTCGACTTTCGAGTCAAATGAAAGAGAGTTGTTGGAAGGACCATTGACTTGGATGAGGAATTCTTGTTCAACATTTTAGATATTACTTGCAACAAGGAACATGTAATCAAAGTAAAAAATGTACCACATGACCCGATGCCCGTTAGGGTGAGGCACTCTTTTACCTCACTGATTGGAATTGTTTTGAAATCTAATAAAAAATTCAAGCAAAATAATTTTCCCTACCCAACAAGTTTTTGCACCTCTCAATCACTTATAACATCCTACCCCAAGGAGGTCATCGTGATGAGGTGACATTCATAAATGTTTACATCCTTAAACATCTCCTTTCAAGCAAAAATATCAACCTACCTCACATTATGCTCATACACATTATAAATGCATTGGAGCTTACTTCCATTGTGAAGCTTCGATCGCAGGAATGACCCTCTTTTAAGGAGATCCATGCGCTTTTTGCCCGACATTTTCCTCCACCATCTGAGTAATCTAGTTTTTCTCTTTTTATTTTGCTGTGATTTTTATTTGTATTTTCTTATTTTGATGTATTTTCTTTATGTTTCTTTGTATTTAGCACTTTACATTGCTTTTGTATTTTCTAGGTTTCGCTTTACATTGTTTCTTTGTATTCACCCAAAAATGTGTTTATAATGTAATAACAATTTTAGCTCAAAAAATATGCAATAATTAATATGAGAGTGATAAAAGTAACGAGAGAGTCAGAGAGAGCAAACACAAGATTTTTGGTGGTATGACAAATCTGTCTACTTCACCCCTCTTTTTCAAGTCTTAAAGTTTCTCCACTAGTTCCCTTACACCAATGTAATAGTTTCTTACACTTGAGCTTTGAGAAGTACCTCTCTAAGCCTAAAGACCGAGCTTTGCGAACAACCTCACAAATCTCCTTCTTTCGATGAACACACCTCACCGAAAGGTCACAAGAGAATCTCTATTCTAAAAATGAAGTAGAGTGATTTTACAATAACAAGACTCCCGCAATGGAGTAAATATTATAGCGAAAATCTATCTCTTTGATCTCACACTATTGCAAGGAGGTGAAAGTGAAAGCTTTGTGTGAATGAGATGAACAAGCTAAGACTTGAAGGTTTTGATTTCACTCAAGCTTGATAATTGATCAATGGTCATTCTATTGTATTTTGCAAGCTTAAGAGTGGTCTATATATAAGTCTCCAAGCAAAAATAACTTTTTCTAGACGTTTGAGACGAGTTTGTCAAAACTGCAGTTGTACTAGTCGACTGCTAAAGGTATCCGTTGTCCTAACGGTCATAAATGTAAGCGCGCTGACTCTTGAAAAACTGTTTTGGTCGACCACTGTATGAAGCGGTCGATATTGGGTCGACCAATATATGAACTTAGTCGATCACTATATCTAAAGATGCAGGCTTTGTTGATTTTAAAGTGCGGCTTTGACCATATTTAGACCCTATCTCAAAACCTAACTCCCCATGGATACAAAATAGATTTTAGAGTTATAAAGAAGCGATTTGAAAATAATTTGATACATATTTTTATTTACCAAACTTGAAATAAAAATGTTTATGCTTGGTTTTGAAAAATATATAGTGTGTGATTCAAATTCTTTCAAGTAATGAGACCTTAGAGTTGCAAAGTTTACTCTTGAGTCTTGAGTCTTCACTTCTGAGTCGCTTCACATTATTTGGTCGTTGCTTGATGTCAATTTGTATTTCCGTGCTCATTTGGCTTTTGATTATCCAGTTCAATTTCTTTATTATTCTCATCAAAATATAGATTGTGACTAAAACCCAACAGTATTGAGTTACATTGCTACTTTTTGTTTCATTTGATGCATATATACTTCATTTGATAATTATGAATTTCATTTGGTCATTTGACTAATTATTAAATTTTTATACTTTATTGTTCAAATTTGTGTAATTCAATAAGCACTAATGACCTTTTGCAAGCCTAAAAGAATTGTCCAATTACATGAGGTTAGAGGAGTTATTCTAAAACCATAATTTTATTGTCATCATTAAAAAGGGAGAGATTGTTTGTTTATTTTAGATCACAATCCATGTTTTGATGATTACAATAAATAAAATAAAAATTTAAAATTGACATCATCAAAGAAAATTATTAAATGATCAAAATGTCAACAACTCTCAAGTAAAGATTTTTAAAAAGAAAGAAGTTCGAAAATTGAAGATTATTCTCTAAGTTATAAATTTACTTAATAGATTAGCCTGATTTCACACACACACTTTGAAATAATCTAAAATCCATTTTTAATATTATATTCCATAATTTTCAAAGTTATACATGTTTCCAACGAAACTCTTATACTTTCAAAGTTAATTATGTTGAGTTAATTTCAAAAATGGAAGAACAAATTTCTTAGAAATCAAGGTTGGCTCTGTTCGGACCAGGCTTTGGTCTTACCTTTTGATCAAATTTTTAAAGCCAAATTTATGTCTTGGATTGAACCAGCTGAAACAACTGGATGAGCACTTGTCGCACCAATTGTAAAAACTAAATTTGTCTTGCTCTCGGTTTTAGCCGGTCAAAGCAACCGGATAAAATACCGGTTTTCCGGTAGTTCAAATTTGTACATCCGAATTAACTTTGTGATTCAGCTGAAACCAAACACTAAATTTATATTCTCATTGTTTTAGTCGGTTCCACCGATAAATGGTTTTCAGTTTGACCGGTAGTACCACGGTCAGGGAATATTTTTGAAATTAAAATTTAAAATTTCGTTACGGGGTAAATGGCTAGTGTACCGGTTCACCGGTATGTGGCAAACCATTCTATACCGGTATGTGGAAAACGGCTATTTATGAGTTGGCTATATAAAGATCCTTTCGAGGATGTTTTTAGACTTGGTGAATCTTTTTCCACTGCTCATAGACATCTAGAAAGCCTTGAATTCCATAATCTCTCTCAAATTTACTAAGCTTGTACACATTTTTTTCACCTTCAAGCTTTCTAATTGTGTGAGCTTGTGAGGTTGCGTTTCAACTGTCTTTATTTGCTCTTAAGGAGTGCAATCTCTTGTAATCTTCATCACTTGGGTAAAAAGGCAAGGGCGCCCCCACTCCCTCCCAATTCTAGTTGATTTTTTTTTTGTTAGGCCAAAAAATTGTATTTTATCACAGTTTTTTTTGGTAATTTTTTATATTTTAGCAGTTTTGCCAACCTAAATTACATTGTAATAATGTCGGCACCCGATATCCCAAAGCCTAGCTTCGTCCCTGTGTAAAGAAGATTGTGGATCACTGTTGGTTGCTTTGGTGAGGGATTCACCAAAGGGTTTGAAGGTTGAAGAGTGTATTCTCAAGTTTCGGGTCATAAAAGCCTTTCTCTTGACATAAGAGAAGCTTAGTCAAGGACAAATTTCAAGGGTGGACGTAGGTGAGATAGCAGAACGACTTAAAAAATCAAGTGTTTGCATTTTTAAGCTTTCGGTTTACTTTTAGCATTTAATTTCTTGATTTTGGTGTGGTTTATTGCAAAATTTATTAATTCGAGTCACCCCTCTTTGGTTGCTTGGATCTTAGGATTTCTTTTTGGCTTAATTGCACCAGGGGTCTAGTGGTATTGAGTTGTGAAAAAATAGTCCTTGGGGTAACACTTTCTACAATTCAGTCTCTGTGGTGACACCTTTAGCTAAAATGTGGTCCTTCTGTCCATAGCATGTCAAATGCATAACGGAATTTGCATGTGTAAAAAAAAGCCACATCAGCAGCCAATGAGAGGAGAATGCATGTCTTGTAACTAAACCTAAAACAATGATACATAAGCGCAAATAACATATCGAACACATGTATCCAATGATAAGTGCGTTGGAACCAACGTTGGCGTCTCCTCCGATGTCCTTGCTGAGGTTACACCACCCTGGTTTGTTTTATCAACTGGAGCATTCATCAACTTGTTTAGGGACGTCTACCTCGGCGCTAATTCTGTTGGCTTTTGTGCACAATCGAGATTTTGATGATTTCAATAAATGGATGAAGTTTTCAAAATGGACATCTTCAAAGACAAAGACAACTTGACGAAAAGAGCCAAACCTTGAAGAAAGAAGAACAAGAAGATGCAAGGAGCTTAAAGTGAAGATTCAAGACCTTAGGGTATAATAATCCTTGTAACTCTTTATTTCACATTTGACAAGGATTTGAATCATGCACTTGCATATCTTTCAAAACATGCATAAACCGTTTTAAGTTTTGTTTGAGAGATTAAAATGTTTTTATAGGTTTCAAAACATCCCAATTAAACCTCCAAACCTTCATATACTTATGGGAAGTATGTCTTCAAAATTGGGTGTTTAAAAGTGGTCAAAAACCTTATTTTTAAAAGAACAGGATCGTGCTTAAGTTGAGGAGGTCGACCGGCTGTTCAAGCGGTCGACCGGTATTTCGACCGCCTCATGTAGCGGTCGACCGGTTGGTTTTGACAAAAGAGTCGTTGAGCTTCTGACAATATGACCGTTGGAGTAACGGTAACTTGAAGCGGTCGACCGGTTCATGTAGCGGAAACTCCCAACGGCTATAAACGGCTAGTTTTCATATGTGGCCTATAAATACACCTTCATTTCTTCTAAAATGATAGCCCAACGACCACATATCATTTGTATAGCTTGAGAAATATTCTAAACCTTCTTATTTCATATTTCATATCATTCACACAAATTGCACTTTCACATCCTTGTCTTTGTGTGAATCAAGAGATAGAGCTTTCCATTTTTATATCTACTCTTTGAGAGAGTCTTGTTCCTAAATCTACCTATCAAAAGAGGTGTTTCCTTTAGTGAGGTTGTTCACTAAATAAGAAGCTTTGAGAGTGTTTATCTCAAGCTTGGTGAGGTTGTGAGTGGTGAGCTAGAAAAACCACTTGGGAGGGTTTGAGTGTTGATCCAGGGAAAACACTTGTACGGTTCACTAGCACCCGGAAGCTAGTGTGTAAAGCTATTGGAAGATAGTGGAAAACCTCAAGGCTTGGTAAAGGAGCTTGAGGGGTGGATGTAGGCGGGTTTGCCGAACCACCTAAAAATACTGTGTTTGCTTATCTTATCCATACTCCTTACTTTAGGACTTATTTACAATTCCGCATATTATATACTTGTGCTAAAGTAGTATTTACTTACAAACACAACTTTGGAGGTTTTAATCGAAAAGTTTAGAAAACCAATTCACCCCCTCTTGGGTTGCCTTAATCCTGAAACTAGGACTCACAATTGGTATCAGAGCCTGGTGCTCTTTATACAAGATTTAAACATCTTGAGTTAGAATGACAACTACAAGCTTCAACACTCAAGTTGAAGGGCTTTCCACTCTTAGACCACAATTTTTTGATGGAAATGATTATGCATATTGGAAAGCTAGGATGAAAATATATCTTCAATCTATTGATTTTAACTTATGGATTTGTATTTTAAATGGTCCTTATATTCCCACAAAGAAAGTTGGAGAAGTTTAAACCCTTAAAAGCGAAAACGAATATGATGCAAAAGATAAAATGAAAATCTCTCTAGATGCAAGAGCCATGAACATATTATATTGTGCATTGGATAGAGGAAAGTTTAATAGAATTGCATCATGCTCAAATGCTAGAGATATATGGCATACATTAGAAATTACTCATGAAGGAACAAGTCAAGTCAAAGAGTCAAAAATCAACATGCTTGTTCACAACTATGAGTTATTTAAAATGTCACCTGAGGAATCTATTTCTAACATGTATACTAGATTTACCACAATAATAAATGCTTTGAATGCTCTTGGTAAATCATATACTAACTCCGATTTGATGAGAAAAATCCTTAAGTCACTACCAAAGGCATGGGAGGCCAAAGTGACTGCCATACAAGAAGCCAAGGATCTCACAAAGCTACCTCTAGATGAGCTCATTGGATCCTTAATGACCCATGAGATCCAAATGCTCGAAAATGAAGATGAGAGCAAAAAGAAGATGAGGATCGCTCTCAAATCCACCATAATTGAAGATGGAGATGAACATGAGGAGGATATAGTCTTAATGACTAGAAAGTTCAAGAACTTCCTCAAAAGCAAGAATGGAAAGAGAAGCCTCAAATACAAGAAGACATATTGGAAGGCTAACAATGAAAGTTCCTCCTTCTCCGAAGAAGAAGATGGAGAAATAGCCAACATGTGCTTCATGACATTTGAAGATACTGATGAGGATGATGATGAGCCTGAAATTTCATATATTGAGCTTCAAAATGCATTTGATGATCTTTTATGTCAATTTGAAAAATTAGGTTCAAAATATACATCATTGAAAAAGAAACTCATTTTGATCTCAAATGATATTGATTCTTTGAAAAATGAGAAAAAGAATCTAAAGCTAGAAAATGATTTGTTCCAACAAAAATTTTTAGAATTTGAAAAGGAGAAAGTTGTTTTGAACAACAAAATTATTTCTCAAAGCAAAATCCTTAAGAAGTTTACTAAAGGAAAGAAATCTTTAGATTTGATTCTTGGTAGTCAAAGATGTGTCTTTGACAAATGTGGCTTAGGCTACAAGCCTTCAATTCACCAAAAATATTTTAAGAATTATTTTGTGAATGCTAAATCATTTAATGCACCAACTAAAACATTTAATTTTTGCAATAAAGATGGACATCTAATTTTTGATTGTGCATTAAAGAAGCTTGGGAGCAAGACTCTTAAGAAAGCATGGGTTCCAAAAGGAACCAAGGCTAACACCGAAGGACCCAAGAAAGCTTGGGTACCAAAAGCATTTCCTTGATTCTTTTATAGGATTCAACAAGGATGGAGCAAAAAGAAAATGCGAAGGGGAAAACCTTTGGTAACTTGTAAATCATTGATTGAGAATTTGCTTTAAATATGCAAATGTATTAATGTTTAAAATCTTTTTTTGCATTTATCAAAATTGAACATCTATATGCTAACATTTTTACAAAATCATGAAATTTGATAAGTTTTTGGTGTGCTTAAACTTTCTTTGGTTGAGAATGAGTTTTAAATTGTCATTGGTAGCTAAGAGGTTGGTACAAACCCACTCGGTGGGCTACTATCATAATAGCGATGGACTCTTGAGTCCCCGTTAGACATCGTCTATACAATTTCAAAGAGACTGTCTTTTAAAACCCAAACTTGTTCTTTTGGTTTAAAAAATAGGGTTAAATGCATGCTATGCCCCTGTGGTATGCGATAAAAGCAAATATGCTCCTGAGGTAAACAAAGTCTTTTTCATACCCTTGAGGTAAACATTCAGGTGCAAATATGTCATTCCGTTATGTGCCGTTTGAAACATTAACGGTAAATGCTGACGTGTCGCGGGAGGTGGCTCGCGCGAACGGGGATTGCGCGAAGGGAGCCCAGATCTGGGCTCCCTTCGTCGCGCGAGGTGGCTCCCCTGCTCAGGGGTGGCCGGCAGCCACCCATCCCAGCGACCCTTCGTCGCTCGAGGGGTTCTCCCCTTTTTTTCCCGTTGGTACTGACTGTCTAATTTTGACACGTCAGCATTTACCATTAGTGTTTCAAACGGCACATAACGGAAGGACATATTTGCTCCTGAATATTTACCTCAGGGGTATGAAAAATACTTTGTTTACCTCAGGGACATATTTGCTTTTAGAGCATATCACAGGGGCATGGCATGCATTTAACCCTAAAAAATATGATCTTTTGAATTTTATACATGCATTCTCATTTTGATTGACAAAGGGGGAGAATTATAAAATGTCTACATGCTTGGATTCCCTTTGTTTTTAGAATGCATATTTGGGGAGATGTGTATCCTTTGTCTTTTTGATGTGACAAAGGGGGAGAAATGTGCTAATAGTTTTGATGACTATATATTCTCATTTTAATTGGATTATGTTTTAATTGTATTACTATTTATGAATCTAACGGCTACTAATACTTTGTCTTCAAGTTTTAAATGTTTGTCCAATTGCAAAAGATAGGGGGAATCATCAAAAAACTATCACTTTATTGTCATCATCAAAAAGGGGGAGATTGTTGGTTTTTGTGCACAATCGAGATTTTGATGATTTCAATAAATGGATGAAGTTTTCAAAATGGACATCTTCAAAGACAAAGACAACTTGACGAAAAGAGCCAAACCTTGAAGAAAGAAGAACAAGAAGATGCAAGGAGCTTAAAGTGAAGATTCAAGACCTTAGGGTATAATAATCCTTGTAACTCTTTATTTCACATTTGACAAGGATTTGAATCACGCACTTGCATACTTTCAAAACATGCATAAACCGTTTTAAGTTTTGTTTAAGAGATTAAAATATTTTTATAGGTTTCAAAACATCCCAATCAAACCTCCAAACCTTCTTCAAAATTGGGTGTTTAAAAGTGGTCAAAAACCTTATTTTTAAAAGAACCAGATCATGCTTAAGTTGAGGAGGTCGACCGGTATTTCGACCGCCTCATGTAGCGGTTGACCGTTTGGTTTTGACAAAAGCGTCGTTGAGCTTCTGAAAATATGACCGTTGGAGTAACGATAACTTGAAGCGGTCAACCGGTTCATGTAGCGTTCGACCGACTCGTTTTAGCAAAAACTCCCAACGGCTATAAACGGCTAGTTTTCATATGTGACCTATAAATACACCTCCATTTCGTCTAAAATGATAACCCAACGACCACATATCATTTGTACAGCTTGAGAAATATTCTAAACCTTCTTATTTCATATTTCTTATATCATTCACACAAATTGTACTTTCACATCCTTGTCTTTGTGTGAATCAAGAGATAGAGCTTTCCATTTTTATATCTACTCTTTGAGAGAGTCTTGTTCCTAAATCTACCTATCAAAAGAGGTGTTTCCTTTAATGAGGTTGTTCACTAAAGAAGTAGCTTTGAGAGTGTTTATCTCAAGCTTGGTGAGGTTGTGAGTGGTGAGCCAGAAAAACCACTTGGGAGGGTTTGAGTGTTGATTCAGGGAAAACACTTGTACGGTTCACTAGCACCCGGAAGCTAGTGTGTAAAGCTATTGGAAGATAGTGGAAAACCTCAAGGCTCGGTGAAGGAGCTTGAGGGGTGGATGTAGGCGGGTTTGCCGAACCACCTAAAAATATTGTGTTTGCTTCTCTTATCCCTACTCCTTACTTTAGCACTTATTTATAGTTCCACATATTATATACTCTAGCTAAAGTATTATTTACTTGCAAACATAACTTTGGAGGTTTTAACCGAAAAGTTTAGAAAACCAATTCACCCCTTCTTGGGTTGCCTTAATCCTGAAACTAGGACTCACAAATTCAATGTCCTTGGCCAACACCGGAGCAATGATCACCTGCATCCAGAACTTCCCTAAATGCTGCGTCTATAATTCCTAGGATTAAGGCAACCTAAGAACGGGGTAAATTAGGCTTCAAAACTTTTTCGAAACTCACCTTAAAAGATGTGTTTGCTAACTACAAGTTCCTTAAATATAAATAATTGCAATAAATAATGAAACACAATAACATATATTGCAACACAAATATGCAAATAAAACTTAGAACAAGAAACTAGTAGCACAAAGTAGGGAGATAAGGGAAGAGAAGCAAACACAAGATTTTTAGGTGGTTTGATAAACCCGCCTACATCCACCCTCCTTTACCGAACCTTGAGGTTTCTCCACTATGCTCTATTCAGCCAAGTGAATGGTTTCCTTATGCTTGAGCTTGAGAATCTCCTTTTCAAGCCTCAAGAATGAGTTTAAGAACAAATCTTTCCAAACTACTTCTTTCGATGAACTCACCGAAAGAAAACAAGAGAATCACTCTCTTAGAAGTGTATAAGGATGAACGAAATTGCCCACTAAAACATCCTTGATGGATTAGATGTTACAAAGAGTAATTTCTACCTCTTAGGCTTCACACAATAACAAGGATGTTAAAGTGATGATTATGTGTGAATGATGCTAGAAAAAGAATTCAAATATTTTTTATCACTTTTATCCTTAACAAAATGATATTGCTCATTCAGCATCTTTTAAAAGGGTTAGGGATGGCTTTATATAGGTCTCATTAGAAAAATAGCTGTTGGGAATTGATCTGTCAAAAATTCACGACGAACCAGTAGACCACTACATAAACCGATCGACCGCCTCGGGTTACCTTTACCCAACGGTCACAATCTTAGAACCTCAACGAATCTATTTTGAAACTTATACCGGTCGACCACTATACCAAGGTCGTAGGCCGATCGACTATTTCACCAACTGGTCATCCTCTACAACTTAAGCACATGATCCAGTTGATTTAAAACCACGATTTCGACCAACTTAAAACACCCAATTTTAAAGACTAACATCCCAAAAGTATGCGAAAGGTTTGAGAGTTTAACTGGAGATCATTTGAAGCCATTAAAATATTTTTAATCATCCAACAAGTGGTAAAACGGTTTACGCAAGTTTTGAAGATTTATGCAAATGTGTGATTCAAATCAATGGGCCAGAGTGATATATGTTGTATGCATTATATATCACTCTGGCCCATTGATTGAATCTGGGAGTGAGCTCATATCTTACTCAGGGAGTAATGCCGAAGGATGTGGATGAAATTTGAAAAGATCATTTTTTAAAATTGAGTTGTTTTCCTTTATTTCATCTTCCGTTATGTTATTGAATTGATGAACGGGTTTCTTCAATATCTTTTCATGTTATCTGCTACCTTTTGAACTAACACTGGTTTTACTTAGTCTTTTGGACTCACTCGTTAATTGTTGTATCTTTAGCAGATGTCTGAATTTTACTTTGGAGAATTCTCTAAAGCTATAAGCCACAGTAGGATTCTTCTGGAATTGAAGTTTTGTGTTTGGGTAACAAGGGACTTAGAAGTGGTGGTTGAAGGCAGGAGTATCAATGGATAACCCCGAATTCAGACGACTACTTTGACATGTCGGAGTTGAGTGACTTGAATGACAAGAACTAGTGTTTCACTGGTTTTCTCTAGCGTAGTTACTTATTTAGTAACGGTTTTCATTATGTACGGTTTGTAGTTTGTACATAGAAAGCTATTAGTGCTCTTTTGTTTTACTATGACGGTATGAATCAAATATATATCTTGTTTGTACAAGAAAAATTGTTATTTTAATGATCCTAAAACTGACTATAGCCTCAGTTTAACAGTGGCGTCTATTACTATAAGATAGCGCTAGAGGTTTTCACGGTTTGGACTATTACCCAAAAAAAAAAAATCAGTCATGAACTAATCATTGTCAGACAAATTAAAAACCGCCCGAGGCAGCTGCATTGGCATCCGAACGTTATTTTCTAAGGAAGCTCAAAAACCGTCACCCAAAAACTAGTGTGACACACTTCTTCTATCAAATCAAGCTTTGCTGGCAAATTTTTAACTTTCAATGACTAAAACATTTGACACCCAAAACCTATTTGTTTATAAACCCGTTCGAATAGTTTGGTGTCATACTGAAGAAATTCAAAATCGTCATGCCCAGTACAGTCCATCCATTCACATGAGCTGTGCGAACGTTCTCTCTATACGTTCTCACAGCTCGTGCGAACGATTAATCCAATGTGATGAAAGTACATTTTGTCACGCAATAAACTTCCTCACCGTTGTATATGAACGTGCGAACGATGATGTGAATATGTCCGGACGCATTTGTGAAGACGTTCGCACCGTAGTTTCATTATGACGAAATTTATTTTGTCATCTGAAAACGTCGTTCGATCTTTTACGTATACAGTTTAGACTCATTTTACGTTGAACACGTTCAAACGTTTTGTGTATTGTACGTACGGTTTCTTATTTTAAGAACCTGTGGACGCGATAGACACCGTTCGGACTATAGCATTTAAAGTAAAATGTGCGGACGGATAGTTATGCGTGCGCACGCTAGCAACAAAAAATATCCGTGCGAACGACATGTAACAATGGTTCGAATGGTTTTTTGTATATTTGAATTAATTTAATTAAAATTTATGAAATAATATAAATATGAAGATATTTACTGCTCAAAATATAAAAAATATCTATAAATATGCAATCGTTATTAAAAGTAAATAAAATACATAATGGCTAAGTACTGACAAAGTAGTAAAAATACATAAATCAACCCAAATTTTCGTTTGGGTGTCGATCGAGATTTCATCTGTCTCATCTGCTCCAACAGCTGCTCACGCATCTGCTCTGCCATTAGTTGCATGCTCCGTTCTTGTTGTTCCACTAGGTTCTTTTGCTGCTCTTGCATCATCTTCCGGTGTTCTTCGTATTTTTTCCGTTGCTGCTCCGTCATCATCTTCATCAGCTATTCTTCTTTCTTCCGTTGTTGCTCCTCCATCATCTACAGATGAATTATAAATTGAAACGAATAGAGAAAAATGCAAAAATAGAAACGCAAAAATTTAATTGAAACGATAAATTTACTTTAGTTCTCAGAGTAATATTCTTCAGAATCACTACGATCTTCACCAAACGATTCTGAGGAATCCTTGCTTCCTTCTACTTTATGTTGTTGTGGATCACTCTCATCGATTACCAGAAGATAAACCTCGACGTCATTTCTAGTCAACGGGATCATGTCAAATGAGCTAAAGTCCACAAAAAGCTCAATAAAATCATCTTCACGGTTCAACGGTCCTTCTCCATCTTCACAAGCTTCCTCTTCAATAGGTGGAATATCATACGTGTTTCTAGGGGTAATCTTTTGAACAATCTTCCAGTGACCGCCCAACTTCATATTATCGATATAAAACACTTGATTCCATGAGAAGCTTGCACGAACGGGGTCATCTTTGTACCACTTTCCGGATGTGTTAATACTAAAAAATCGACCACTTTTATCAAGACCTAAATTTTGAGTACTCAAGTCAAACCAGTCACATTTTAGTAAATAAACTAAATTCCCTCTGCAAATAACACAACGCGTAAATATCCACAACCTGGCCATAAAAATCAACATCTTCCCCATCATGGTCCCCCGGAACAACCACACCACTATTCTGAGTGTTACGAAATTGTTCACGAAAGATCGTGTAAAACCTAACTCCATTCACTACACACCCAGAGTAACAAAGTGTCCGCTGATCCGGACCGGATGCTAATGCATTCAAGTCATCCGAGATCGAGTCCAGATTTTCGTTGCGCATAGTTTGAATCTAAAATAGTAAACACGTGTTAAGTATGAATCTAAAAAAATGATCGATTAAAATTAAACATATAATAGGGATAAATTAAATAAATACCCGAGTTTTAAACCATAATGGAAATTCTTTTTCGTGCCTCCTATCAACATTTATTGGTGATTTCCTCCTCATCTCTTCCCAGTGCTCGCTATAAAGAAATAAGATATTTTATGGTAAATTAAAATATAATGAACTTATAATGCCCATTAATAAATGCAAATATTCACATAAGTGCTTACTCTATATGTTGGCTGATTTCTGAACAGTTGTTGAGTACGTACCACTGCGCTTTTGTAAATTCATTTCTATTCAAATCTTAACCCCTACCAGCTCAAAGCGGTCGAACACTTTGAGTAAACACGAAAAATTGACAACTTCGATCGTCTATGTTGGCATAATTCCGATCTTTTCTATTAAATCTCGTCTCAACCATTCCAAGATACATTGAGCAAAAAATTAAACATTCATTTAACACATAATTCTCTACTATTGAGTCCTCACACAGTGCCCTGTTCTTAACGTAACGCTTCATCTTCTCCATATACCTCTCCATTGGATACATCCATTGAAATTGAACTGGCCCCCAAGTTTCACCTCCCGAGGTAAATGAACAGCTAAATGAACCATAATAGTAAAAAATGATGGAGGGAATATATGTTCCAACTTGCAAAGAATCATTCCAATGTCCTTCTCTAATTGGTCTACAACGTCGATTCATATTGTTCTTGAGCACAAGTCTCTGAAGAATAAGCTCAACTCAGTCAACGTCGTACATACTTCGTTTCCTAACAACCCGTGTATCATTGCTGGTAACCGTCGCTGCAATAAGACGTGTGAGTCGTGACTATTCATACCCATTATCTTCCTTTCATTTATATTCACGCACCGAGATATGTTAGAGGTGTATCCATCCGGAAACTTGACAGCCTTTAGCCATTCATAACACTTCTTACGTTCAGCCTTCGTTAAAGTAAATAATGCTCGAGGCATTACCTCCTGCTAATCCCGAAATTGCAAATGCAACTCCTTTTTAATGCCCATTAATGCTAAGTCCTGTCGAGCACTAGAATTTTCTTTCGTCTTACCATCGACGTTCATCAAAGTTCCCAACACATTGTCACAAATATTCTTCTAGATGTGCATGACGTCCAAATTATTTCGAAGTTTCCACTCTGACTAGTATGGCAACTCAAAGAATATGTTGCGCTTCGTCCAACTTAACTCAATGTCAGCCCGTTTTCTCTTCTTCTGAGTCTTCCCAAACGAACACAACAGTACCGATTCAAGTTGTTGAAGTATCTCCTCTCCAGTGACTTCTGAATGTGTATCCGAAAGACAAAATGAGATTTGCATTGAAATTTCTAAACACATATGTCACAATAGCATATACAATTACACACATTACACATATTGTAAACTCAAACTGTCCATAACGTGGACAATTCAAGAATTACATCCAGTTCGTGTATCCGAACTTCGTGTAATTCTTAAACGGGGTCTAAGGCTATTAAATAAATGCATGATATAACAATAAATACCGTCTGGACGTAACATAACGGTCCGAACCATTTACAAAGCCGTTCGGATGTGTTTTGTACAGCGTCCGAACCAACAAATAGAGTCTGGATGCTAAATCAACCCTCCGGACTGCGATTGTCGAACAAGACAGTTCTTCGACGCACAAACTCAATTTTCAGTCCAACAACCTTGTCATAATCAACCCAAATCACAAACACTTCAATATAAACAAATCACAACCAACCTCAAACTCCATTACTATCATTTTAGAACCTAAAATTTTGAAAAACACATGCTTTCATATATTAAAATAGAAGTTTTTCATCCTAAAATAATTCAATTTAAAAACCACTAATCTCAAATGCAATCCAACGATCTTTTCTAAAAGATATGCTCTTTTCATGCCCTCTTCAATGAGATTTAACGCCCAAAATCAGCTCTCCGCTTCTCCTAGTGCTCAAATATCTGCTTTCCTTTTTTTCCATTTTTCCGTCACTATCTGCGAATCTGTAACTTTCATACGCTTGAATACCGTTAGGACACATCATAGGAAGTTTGGACGCATAAGTGTATTAGTTTTCGAGGGAATTCATGCCGCCAATATTTTCATATATGTTCGCACGACTATAACACATCTGAACTCCCTCTTACAGTACAACACACCATTTTAGTAATTCTCAAACGACAGCGTATGCACATTAGCATTAACGTTCGGACAGTCACATACCGTCCAAACACTACATCACACGAGACTGCTTTGGAAATACCAACACCGTAGCGTCTGATAATAAACAATCACGTCCTCACGTTAGTAAACAAGAGTTCCGAAGGTATTTTGAATTTCAGAAGTCCCGACCGTATAAAATTGTGTTCGGGCGGTTTGTTTTATATAATACAACACCGTTCGTTTTACATTAAACAGTTTGGACGGATAAATTAAGGTCCCAAAGTTTTTGGACAATTTTGATTTTTTTTGATTTTTTTAATTAACTTTATTAGCAAATTTTCAATAACCAAAGTTAGTTAATAATGTAAATAATCAATATTTTTTGAATGAGTGTACCGAAATTATAAACGTAACATTAATTAACATATTGTATTAAGTTCTAATAAATACAAATAACATAACTGAAATGACATAAAACATAATATGAACAAAAACATCAAATAAAATCTATACATGTCCACGAAACATAATATAAAAGTAAATGTCCTCAAAACATAATAAACATAGTAAATGTAGACTACTCATCATCATCGTCATATGTGAGTTTTAGGACATGACGAAGGTCTTCCTCTATCGGCACGACCCGCTCGGTAAGGGAAAAGAGATCCGCACCGGTTGCCACGCCCCTCAAACCCTCCTTAAGCGCAGCGACCTCCTTCTTCCACCCAACGTCTATGTCGGCGACTTTCTGCTCCAAAGCCAGAAGACGACGACTGATCTCACTGACCATGCAGTGGGTGGGCTACAAGACCGACTGCATCCGCTGAGACAGCTATGTCATCATATCATCCATGCAACTCGGTCGCTGTGGCCCAAGTCACTGGGTCGAGCTATGACCAGGATCCTCCCTCTCCATTACCTCCGCGGGCTTCTCCTGTCGTCTTCCTCTAGCAACCCGAGCGGCTTGCAGCACTCGGCGTGTCTGGGCCATCGATTTGGAGAGTGTGGTCTTGTTGATCGACCCAAGTGGTTGCGCCCTCGGCACGTCACCACCCTCGGGTACCAGCATGGCGTGCAGGAACTAGGTCAGAAGAATCCCATGTGGCAATGAAGTCATAACATCAATCTTCAAGGCCTCTGCATGAATGGACTGGTAGATGTATGATGCTATATCAACAGGTAGCCCTCGTACAACTTCGGGTCGATGGAGGAGCATTGGATCAAATGCATGATCCGCCAAAAAGGAAGCAGCTGCCCATGCACCATATAGGCTCCTTCCAAGATCGTTGTATCATCACCCAGCATGGTCGGAATACCTTGGCCTTAGTAGGTCGGAACTCCTCGCTCATTGGCAAGTTTGGGAACGCTGCCAAATCTCTCTCGTACCCCAAGAAATTCGCCAGCTTGTCGGGCGAGACTATGATCGGAATGTTACGGACAGTGACCTCAATACTAAGCTCCTCGAGGTCCCTTGCCCGTAATATAGAGCAATAAAATTCCCGCACCATATTTTTTGACGCATAGCCTGTCCTGTGGATCAATGGAAGCAAACCTAACCCCTCCACCACTTCCGGAAGAGTCCGACCCTCAAATGTGAGATCGTTAAAGTCAGCCAATTTGATGTCCCGCTCGACAACAATCGAGTGAGACATAATGATCGCTGTATGCTGCTCCACTGTCAAAGCTCGAGTAGAAGATTGCTCCTCATCAGCCTGGCCGCTGGTACGTGAACGCTTACACATTTTTTTAGTGAATCTGCACAAAATAACTTTCGCACGGTTAGCATAACATCAGCACGAAAATGACACCATCCGAACATAAATTTATATGTGCGGACATATACTATAAGCGTCCGGACATGATCAAAACGTCAACGTATCCGTTTTGAAAGTCAAAATAGCATCCAAACCGATTTGGATACTCGACCCAACCCTAAGACGATAAAAAAAAACTATTTAAATTTAACATTAAAGCGTCTGAACTACCTTGAAAGAGAGTCCAAACATGATCAAAACAAAAATGTATATCACCGAAACACTATGACAATAGTCCGAACGCCCAAAACTTTGTCCGAAAATAATGAGTCGGAACGCTGTGTGAATGATGACTGAGTTAACTCAGCTATGGCAGCATTCCTCCACCTCCCCACTTGCCCAAAAATTCCACCAAAACACAAACTAATACACTTAAAATAAACCTAACACTTAACACAATCAATTTCTACGTAAAAATAAATCAAAAAACACAATCTACTGTACAAAAAATAGAATTTAAATTCTATACATAAAACTGTAAAAAAAAAGTTTTCACCATTAAAATCTTGTTAAAAATAAGCAAAACATACATGGATGTGATTAGATACATGAGAGAGTGATATTACGTCGAGATTTGTGAAGAAAAAACTTGAGTTTTGAGAGATTTTTTAGGGAAAGCGTTCGGTGTTAGTTAAAATGACAAACTGTTCATCTTTTGAAAATACGTCGATAGCGTCCGGACCCAATGTAGTCCATCCGAACTGTATTCTGCACACGTGACCCAATCATCGTACTCCGTATTAAATGTCAAACTTTAAACCGTTTAAAACCGTTCGGCACAATAAATAAGTCCAGACGTTTAATTAAGGCGTGCGAACGTCTAGTCCAGACGTTGCAATGAATTGACGTGACGTGGAAGCGCACGTTTGGCTGAATAAACGGCGAATCACGTCCGGACTTCTGTAACACGTTCGGAATGGTAAAACCATTTTCAACTTTCAAATAACGAAAATACGTGTACGCCATGCGACGAATACGTGAACGTCTAGACTGTCTCAAAAACCATTCCAACAGGTACCTCACTTACACTTTCAGTTGCGATGCAGGAGTCCGGACGCTCATGTAAAGAGTTCGAACGGATAGCAGATTTATTTCACAGATTAAATTCACTCAATTTACTTTATTTCACATAACCTAATTTATTTAAATGAGTTAAATTAAGTAAATCTTTCAATTTAAATAATTTCATTTAATTCAATGTAATTTGACACAAGTATTTAACTTTATTCATTTATTTTAAATACATAAAACATATATAATTAGTCATATTTTTATATTAAATATAAATTATAACTAATCATCAATTTAATAATAACTACTGATTTAATTGTAATAATTATCCGTTTAAAATGGTAATAAATTTAATCTAGTGAAAAAATATAATTAATAAAAAATATAAAAAATAATCCAAATACCGAATGAAAAACACAATCGTAATGTCTATTACAAGCTGAAAATGGTCTTTAAAACGATAAATAAATAACTAAGTTTAAAGCAGAAACAGAAAACTAGTTCAAATCACGAACTGCAATTGGTTCATCCAAATCTTGTCTGAGGGCATCATGAACATGTACCAAATGCTCCTCATATTATCCACCTGTCTGACGAGTGTCTACAACTGTACCGGAACGGTATGGACAAACTTGGACAATTGAGACAATTGTTCTATCATCCTTATTAGTTCTCTCCGCATAATATTCAGCTCTTCCGTTATAACTCTATCCGTCATAGCAAGTTTGGTCTCCAGACCGGTCAAGCGGCATTGGAGCTCCATGCACAACGAATGCGTCGGCTGCACGATCACCCGGATACTCTCGTTTAACTCCGCTAAATAGGCGTCTGCCCAGGCTGGTCGCTTTGTTTGACCCCCGACATTGGTTATACTTAACCCAGAGTGTTCCGTGGTCAACCTAGCAAAATCGTCCAAACATGAGTATAAACCGTTCGCACGAACATCAAACTGCGTCATTTAAATTTTAGGACGTCTGAACTTACAATAACAGTCTTGATGGTTTATAACCAGTTCAAACGCCATGAAAAAACGTTCGAACGTGGTTCGACTAACACCAGCCAAACAACCTGATTTCATAAAATAAAACAACACAACAAACTAAACAAGCGACGATATTTAATCGAAATACATAAAATTTATGAAGAATGTTTTACCTCAAGTTCTTTGAGAGATCTCGAATGGACAGTGAAAATGTGCGAGAGAAAACTCTGAGTGAATGAATGAGTTTGAGATTTTGACAAAGTCTGGCGATTAATGTGGCCAGTGACCGTTCGAACATGTTATGTTAGCGTTCGGACGTTTTCAACAGTTATACTGACACGTGACCCTATCAAATTTAACGTCATCAATTATGCCCGATTTGAAATGGTTCTAGAACTTATACGGTCCGCACGCTATTTCTTTGTCCGGACTGTATCGATGTCACGTGTCTGAAGTTTTGCAACGTGGAAGCACACGATTCGCTGAAGATACATTTATAATTGTGCGTTCCTTTTTTTTACCGTCTGGACTTGGGTATTTTTTTCCGTTGGAACGTGGTTGATAACGTTCGGATTGAATAGAGTATTCATGACGATTTTTAATTTGTCACTCTAGCCTGACGATTACTATTCGTTAGGTAATGTCCGTTCGGACTGTGTATAAACAATGTCCAGACGGTATTATAAAAATTGTTACGATTTTAATTGTTACTCAGTTACAACGATGTGGAATTTGTCACCCTGCAGCGAGTCCGAACGGGTCTTTGAGAGCCCGAACGTTTTTTTTTGTAACGATTTTTTTCTTCACTCATTCGCGACGCGTGTATGTCGTCACACAAGTCTCCCGACCCAATTTGTAGCAAAACAAATCTACAATATTCTTACGCCTGGAATCACTAGCAGTGGGAAAGATTAGCTGGACACTGGGGGAAAGTGGAGGAGGAGGAAGAGAGGAAAGGGGAGAGTAATCAGCTTTTAGAAGAGTGGGAAAAATTACAATGAACAGTAGTACAAGTACAATCCCCGCAGGCCTCCTCAAACCATTTCCCGCCGCATGATTCACCCTTGTCATGCTTATAACAAATTAAGCAGTTTCTGGTCTTATTATACTTAGATGATCACTTGTAAATTAATCACAGGAAAGCTGGTCGGCAAACCTGATCTTGCGTGAGCTTTGGATTGTATTGATTTTGAGCTTTTGAACTAGGTCAGAAAACCCTTTGAACTAGGTCATTTTGGAGAGCATACGTACGTACCGGATTTTGAGTGGTTAATTTATGTTTCATGTCTCTTGGTTAGCGTCATGAGATGGTGGCTTTGCAATTTCTCATATATATTTGTCGGTCTAAATTAGATCTTACCCCCTAAATTAGATGAGGTCCAATGACAAAAGAACATTTGAGCTGTATCAATCTTTCATTAACAAGACTACGTGCATAATTTGCTACTACAGCTCATGATCCTCTTCAGGCATAGAAGTTTGTGCTTTTTGTAACTTTTTCTTTCAGAGAACCTTAATTTACACTCAACCTTGATTGGTGGGGTAAGAAAAAAAAAATAACGTTGTAGTGATCTTTAATTAATTTGTTTTGTTTTTGTACGTTTCTGGAGGTTGCTACAGATTACCAAACGATAAATAATTACGTCTGTTATTATGTTAGCTCTTCATATGTTTCAGTGTATAATTACATCTGAAAAATATTATTTATAATTTTATTTTCATTCTCATTGAAAAATAATATGGGAGCCATGTGAATCGCTATTACTAAATTAGTTCCAAATAAGGTTAAAGTCTCTAGTCTAACCTCAATGACATTTCTGCTGGTGCGCTCTTACCTTCGAGCTACTAGCTAGCCAAATCCACGACGACCACTACAAGAAAATTTACTTGGGTGTCATAAAAATTTGTCACTCAAAGTGCCAAATTCATCACCAAAGGTTTTGGACGATAAAATCGAGTTGTCATCCGGTTTGTCACCAAAAGCCCTTAGGCAAAGGTTTTAGATGAAAATTTACGTGTTTCCTCGTGCAAACCTGTCCGGACGCAAGACTATACCGTCCAAAGGGTTTTCTGATTTCTTGAGGAACTTCAATTTTGTAATGGCCATGTTCTTTCTGTCTTTTCGCATGAGACTACAAACATTTTGTCCAATGTGATGAAAATTATACGTTCTATATCCGATGGTTTTGACCCCTCTATCTATTAGTTCTTTCTATATGTTCTCATATAGCATCCAGACTGTATTCTCCTTAAATATAAGGCAATGCTTGAGGCCTTCACGAAGATCCCGCTATAAACCCGAACGCAATTCTACCTTGCTTTAATTAGCAGAGTTTTAGTGGCATTTTTGTGACCCCCGCAAAAGGTATGTGCCAACATTTTTTTTGTGCCATACTTTTTAAAACGCCACTAATTTTTTCTAATATTTTCGTATACATACTTTTTTAATTGGTAATACAAATTTAAAAACAAAATAAAATATTCAAATACAACACAATAATCTCTACAAGTAATCTAAAAAGTAACAAGTTTCTAATATAAAATAACAATAAGTAAAAACAAACTAAAATATTCAAATACAACACAATATGCAAGGATGAATTAAAATCTTCCTCCTTTTAAACATCAACATCCTCTATCTTGAATTCTTGTAATTGAAAACAAATATCACATGAGAAATAGAAATAAACAAAATATATATGTAAACAAAATATCTACTTGTATATAAGGCTATAAGCAACTCTAGATTCTCCATGTCAAAATGGGTTAAAAAATGTTCCATCATCAACATCCTCCTCTTCCACTACCTACAATGGAAAACAAAATATCATGTGAGAACTATAATAAACAATTACAGATATGATAGCTTACTATCATGCGAGAACTAGAATGCTAAATGAATCAATATAAGCGCCTTTTCAAAAAGAGTTCATAGAAATGAGGCAGAGAAAAGGAAAACTGGTTAAAGTCAGGAATTTAATGTCCAGTAAAGTTGTAGTACGTTTGAATAGATAAACAAAATTGCAAACAGTAATTTTAGCAAAAGAATCATTGGACAATAATACACCAGAAAGATGCTCACTAGAGCTTCACAAAACTAAGTAATGTAAACCGTTGATCCAGGGAGGAATGGCTTTATTTTTAGGGTCCAAAGATATTATTTTGTTCCTTATCAACCGTGGAGCCCTAGGTGAGCACCTGTAATTCAGTTGAATAGTCAAAAACCAACTCAACAAGATTACAAAAAATCTAAAAAGTAACCAATTGAAAACGACTCAGCTCTTGAGATCTATTACCTGGCATATAAGAGCATGTACACCCCTTCTGTTAAGACCCTTTGAAGTTCCATGGGTGTTACCTATATGGCCAACACCTTGGTTAAAAATTCTGGAATTTAAACCCAAAAAAACTTACAATGTTTCTGATGCACACAATATCCAAGAAACAAGCAACTAGTAAAACATGCTTGGCAAAAAAAAAAAGAACAAGCAAACAAGAGAATATAGACACCATTAGATAACAAGGCCAAGCCTTAAATAGGTCCAATAGTTGACTCCTAGATCAAACACACCAACGAGCCGTGTCGACCAGCAGTATAGAATCAAATCTCAGAGATAGTAAGTCTTTTGAAAGTATTTATCAAAAGAGTCAAAATAAATTTATATTAGAAACAAAGAGTTACCTTTCAAATTCTAATGATAGCAGAAATACCTATACTTTATTCTTCTAAAGGCGGGAGAAAAGATAAAACTACATTCTCTCCACCCAGTTCTCTAATTCTGCTTCAATCTTCATTATTGCAGGTAAATAAAAAATTCATAACCCACAATTTTCCTTCATTCATCATCAATTCAAAACTTAACTACATTCTCGAAAATAAACTTTTTAATTTTCCTTCTATTGAACAAATGCAAGTAAAACAACTGTAACCAACGATCACACCTTTAGCATCAGTGTAGAAACCACAAGCAATAGAACATTGCTTCACAATCGTCGGCACCCAAATGTAACAACTCTTTATACAATCCCAAAAAATGATAGACAAATAGAGGTGCCATGAACTAAAGCAACAAACTCCAAATGCCAAATAAAAAGCCTTCCAACGCTAAGTGGGATGTAGGAGAGCTATGGTACAATTCAAAGGACCTACCCCTTAAAAAACTAAAAGCTTCATCACAATTAAAACTTGTTTAAGAAATGCAAGCTAATATAATTTGAGAACTTACAATTCTGTCATCAATCTCTAACCACTTGTTTTAGATGTTCTTAACATAGCACACATAGTGACTAGAAAAGGGTTCACCTTTGCAAATGCACCCTGCCCAACAACCTTCAAAATCTCAAAATCGTCAATCGACGGTGGCTGAGAGAGGGATACCTTGACGACCACGGCGAGACGTGGCAATCGACAGTGGCACTGGGTGGTTGAGAGAGAGAGAGAGAGATCCCGAGGGAGAGAAAGAGAGGTTGAGCCGCTGAGAGGGAGAGGTCCGAGAGAAGGACGAAGAGGTAGAGAGAGAGCAACGAGGGAGAGAGAGATCTGGCGTTATGTGGAGGAGGAGAGGCAAACCGAGAGAGGGCTAGCTGGAGGCGTCGGGAGGCTGATGGAAGACTAGAGCGGTGTCGTCCGTCAGCAGGTGGGAAGCTATGAGAGAGAGGGCTGGGCGTCGGGTGTCTGGAGAGAAGGATAAAAATTGGGGACATCCATAAATTGGAAGAAATCAAATTGAGAGAGGAGAAGGGAGGGGGCTTTGACCATAAAGATGGCGGGGAGCGGAAGCACACGTTTTTTTATACTTCAATAATCCCATTTCGTTGGATATAAAATTTATTTTGTAATTATATCCTAATTACTACTTTACTTGTAATTGTAATTTAACGCACTGTATATTCTAGTACTAAGTCAAAATAACTCAATACCTAAAATAACTTATTAGTAATAGTAATTTGTAACATTATTTAAAAATCTCAGTACTTAGTATTAAATACATAGCATATTATTTTACACTCTTTTTTATAAACTAGTATAATATAATCTTAATCAAAATAAGTTGGTAGTAATAATATATAATACTTATAATTTAAAAGTATAATGTTTTCTATATAACATTGCATGATTTGTTATATGTGTTTATCATATACATGATATGTGTTAATTAATCTAAATACTTTATATGTAAGTACCTATATACACAATGACTAAATCATAGCCTTTATGACCATATATTAAGTTATGTACTTTAATTGTATAAGCTAATTTCACAATATCTTTTTGTTTGAAATTAAACAATATGTCTTAATGAAATAGTATTATATTACTAAATATTCAAAATATATATGCTCATTATAAATATGATAATAGATGTATTCTAAACTACTTAGATTTAGTCAATAAATATGCAATTACCATAACAACAATGGATTATAATTTAAAATATATCATATAACGACTTCAATTTTCACAACACTCCTTCCAATTTCATATTTTATTAAGTAGGTCCTTTAAAATAAAGTTTTCAAATACATTACAAAATAAAATTATATATTAAAATGAATACAATAATATATAAAATAAATATTTACATTAAATAACTTTGAATTAACAAATAATTTTTTTGCACTTTTACCTATAGCGGCATTTGTGTCAACAAACGCTGCTATAGATACACCTTTAGCAGCATTTTGTTTAAAACCGCTGCTAAAGGTGTAAGCTACAGCGGCGATCATTATGACCACCACTGTAGATACCTAATTTTTAGCAACGTTTTAAAAAAAAATACTGATCCAGTAGATCTATGCGACCGCTGTACAAAGACCGCGGCTAAAGGGGGTCTAGAGCAGTAGTCTTCGGCCATTTGTAGCGGTGTTTTTTGTTATCGCCGCTAAAGACCGATTTTTTGTAGTGAGGTCTTTTCTTCTCTTCATCATCAGCTCCACAACTAATAGCTTTTTGTGATTCTAATTGGGCTAGTTTCCTTGATACACATAGATCCTTCATAGGTTATTGAATCTTTTTTGGTGATTCTTTCATCTTTTGGAAATCAAAGAAACAGTCCTTTGTATCTGGGGCCTCTGCAGAAGCTGAATATCTAGCTTTGGCTATAACTACTTGTGAGCTTGTTTGGTTAACTTTTGTGCTTAAAGATCTCACGGTTTCTCATTCTAAACTAGCTCTCCTATTTTGTGATAACATGGCTGCCTTACACATAGCTGATAATCCAATTTTTTATGAAAGAACTAAGCACATAGAAATATATTGCCACGTGGTTTGGCAACAACTTACTGCTGCAATTCTAAGGCCTTTTCATGTTTCCACTCATACTCAACTAGCAGATTTATTTACCAAGGCATTATGTGCTTCTCAGCTTCATCTTCTGTTATCCAGGATGGGTGTATAAACATCCACATTCCATCTTGAGGGGGCGTGTAAAGATGATTCATCATCCACAAATAATTCTAGCTCATCAAGTGCAGCTCATCTATCCTAACAACGTAGTACGTTAGGAAGTTTGTTGTATTCGTTATATAACAGATTTAATTGCCTATTATGTATATAAACAATAGTTTGTACAAGTGTTAGTTAATCTAATTGAATTCATTCGATACAGAACAAACTCTTTCTTCTTCTCCCTCATCTTCTTTCACATTTCCATACTATCTTTTCTTAACTCTACAGGACTCTTTTTCCATATTGATCACTTTAACTTGATCTATCAAAATTATGACTTTTGTTGGTTTTCTTAGAAAAATATCAACACTGTTATACCGTGAAGAGGCACCTAAGAGCAGGTTGTGATCTATGAACATCCTGACCGTCTTGAATCAGAAGTGGGATCATTGAGTTTGGCTCAAGTTTTAGATGCGTGAGTGTACACTTAAACTCGAGGTGTGAATTGAGTTATACAAAGTAGAAAAAGCAAGATAAGAGAATATTCTTCTGCACAAATCTAACAAACTTAAGTCATGATTGCATGCTCCAGCCTCTGCTTTCGTTTTTTCTAAGCAACAGTATTCTCTACATAGTAGACCTATCAATAGACACGATCAGGGATGCTAAGTCCACAATATCTCGTATTTGTCTGAAATAAATGTTGAAGTTCATCAAAATATTGAATTGGACTTTATTAGACAATCATAGCAACTCACAAACGTCCAAGTTATCCTTTGCAACCGACACAATAACCAATCATAGCAACTCACCCAAGTCAAAGTTTCAACTTTCAAACTGAAAATGTTATTACCTTTGTTGACTATTGTTCCCGATGCCCGACTGCCAAGAGAGAGATCCCAATAAACTCTTAGAGAGAGATCCCAAGAGAGAGAAAGAGAGGCTGAGAGGAGACGGGGTCCTGTGAAGGAGGAGCAGAGGTTTGCCGTTTGAGAATGAGAATGAGAATGAGAGGTCTCCGCCGCCGCTGGAACCGTGGAGGAGAGAGGGAGACTGAGAGGCAGTGGCTGGAGGTGGAGGAGATGGGCTACTGGCAGTCTGGATAGATTCGCTGGGAAGGAGACAAAGACGTAAGATTTTAGAACTTAGACATGCTGGTGCCTAGCAAGTGCTCCAGGTAAGTGATGTCGTTTTTTTTTATTTGTTTATTTATATTTTTTAAAAAAAGAGGGTGAAAGGGGGGCGGGCTGGGTTGGGTCAAAGGGGTTGGCTTGGCTCGCCTGTTGACAAATGCGTATAAAAAAATAAAATAAAATTATTATACAGAACGAAGGGTTGGCAAGCTCTCCCCCTTGCCACCCCTTCGGTCCACCACTGATTATCGGGCATGTTATTGATGCTCGCACTTCTCGTGACCTCTAGGTGAGCTTGGGGTCAATGTTCAGCTCTCACTCTCAGGCTAAGGAGTATCATATTCATTTTCAGCTTACGAATCTTTCCCTTGGAGACCCAGTCCATTTCTGATTATTTCAGCAAAGTTTGAACTCTTGCTAAACCTCTTGTTGCTACTGTTAATCCATTGCGAGATAAAGAATTCGTGAATTATCTTCTTATTGGTTTGGGTCCTACTTATGAGTCATTTATCAACTATGTAACTACAAGGGTTGAACCAGTATCCTCTCTTGAGCTGTATCAACTTCTACACATTCATGAGAGTCGTCTCTCTCATGCCTTACGGAGCTCATCGTCCTTTGCACCCTCTGCTCACTTCAGTGCTTGTGGAACCCGTGACTAGAGAGGTAGAGGACAACGAGGTGGTCCTAATGGTCGTGGACGTGGTTTCAACAACAATGGAGGTTGTAATGGTCATCGCTCCTCCCCCGCTCACCCCAATAGCTCTTAACCCAACTATAATTCCATTCGACCAACCTGCCAAGTTTGCAATAAGTAGAGTCATGTTGCTCTCCAATGCTACTATGCTTTGACCATTCCTATCAATATCAGCTACCTCGTTCTTTCTCTGCCAACTACACCTCACCCTCCTCTTTTTCAAATGCTAGTTGGTATCCAGACTCCGCTGCCACACACCATATTACCAATGACCTCAATCATCTGAACCTGTAATCCGAACAGTATAGTGAAGGTGAACGTATCCGAGTAGGTGATTTTCTTCCCATTCAGCATTTCGGTGACTCTTCTTTTTTGTTTAACTTTGACTCTTTTACTTTACATAATCTCCTTCATGTTCCTTCATGTTACTTTACATAGTTGGTATCTTGCTCTTTTGAGTTTCATTCCTCCCATTTTCCTGTGAAGGACAACCTGACGAGAAAGATCCTCCTCACTGATCCCACTCGTGATGGTCTATATCAGTTTCCTCCTACGTTGTCCCTTCCATCGTCTACCCATATTCGTGAACGAACCTCCCTTCCACAATGGCATTGCAAGCTTGTTCATCCATCTCTGGAACTTGTCTCCCACATCTTGCACACCCACTGTTTGCCTTCTACATCAGGTGAATCTTCCTTCCAATGTGTTGCATGTCCTCTTGCCAAGAGTCACCGACTTCCTTTTCATCATAGTTCCACCCAGTTGTCCCGAGCGCTGCAATTTTTGTGCTAATGTCTGGGGGCCAGCCCTGTATGTGCAGACAAGGCTTTAGATATTATGTTTCTTTGTTGATCATTACACTCAATTTACATGGTTATTTCCATTAAAACTGAAACGTTTCTTTCCAATGCTGAACGTGGCTGGTCACCTTGCAAACCAATGGTGGTGGACAATTTCGTCCACTTAACCTCTCTTTGCACCAAAGTTAGTATTACACAAAGACGCATCTACCCGCATACACATCAGCAAAATATTTCCCCTCTTGCGCACGCAAAATGGGCTGATGCTTTTGAAACTGTTATCTACCTCATAAATCTCCTTCCCACCCCTGTCCTTAAAAGTAAATCTCCTTATTTTTTAACTTACCAGAAGGACCCAGATTACACGTTTCTTAAAGTCTTTGATTGTGAATGCTGACCAAACTTAAGATCCTACAATCACCTTAAAATGGATTTTAGGTCTACCTCTTGTCTATTTCTTGGCTACGGTTCCTCTCACAAAGTATATAAAGGTCTTAACCTTGCCACTAATAGGCTCTATATCTCACGTGATGTCCTCTTCAATGAGTCCTCTTTTCCTTTTCCTAAAAATTAGCCAACATCAAATCTGCCCAAATCCACTACTCCTTCGGTTTCTCTTCCTATTTTTCTCCCTCTATTTTAGGTCTAGATCCTTCTTTATGGGAACCTCTTATTAATTCTCCTATTATATCTTCTAACAATTCTCCTTCTTTATCATCCACTCCTAGTCACTTTATAGTTCTCCTATCCCGATTGCATCTCCCTCATCTTCTGCCGAGTCATCTTCTCTTCCTCTTATGGTTCCCCCTCGTTAGCCTATTATCACTCGTGCTCACACCAATCCTCTTGTCCTCGTGTTTTCACTGATGATACGGTTCTCTATCCCTCTCAGAAATGTCTCACCACCTCTATTATTATTCCGGATGAACCCTCCAATTGTATTGTTGCATCCCGCTTCTCTGACTAGCGTCATGCCATGACTCACACTACAAAAAAAGGGTCTATAGTGGCGGTCTCTAAAAACGCCGCTAAAGGGTATTTTTCGCGGCGGTTTGCAAAAAAACGCGGCTAAAGAGGGTCTATAGCGGCGGTCGATTTAATTGAAAATGAATTAAGCTCTTAATTAAACACTAAATTCTAGTACTTGAGCTAAGTCTATAACAGTTGATGTTTTGCACTTAAAGTAAATGATTTATGTTGTTGTTGTAACAAGAGTCTACCCTCACATGTTTCACTAAATGATTTTCGTAATGTCGCTCGACCGGTTGTCGAGTGCTGATCGAGCGTTAGACGATTGTCTGGAATTCTCCAAGGTCGCTCGAGCGTGCTGAATCTGTAGGAAATTCTCCAAGGGCGCTCGAGCACGGGTCGAGCGTGCTGAATCTGTATGAAATTCTCCAAGGGCGCTCAAGCACAGGTTGAGCGCCGGTCGAGCGTGACGAACGAATCTGTTTGAATCTCAGGACGCTCGCGTGTGTCGAACAAAGGCTCATTTTATATTGGCTTCTTTACTCAGGACATTTTTGGAAGTCACTTGGGCATTGCTAAGCCTAGCTGGAGCAAAGGATTTGAGCAATGAAAATGACAACAGAAAGCGGTTACGAAAAGAGGGGACCAAGTGCAGTAGCAACGAAATGGGCAGATCGGGAATTTTGGTGGATCCCGGAGCTTTCTCTATATATTTTGGGATTCAGCTGGAGTTTAGGGAGCTCGGTTGCTTTTTGTTTTTCTCTCTAATGAATATTGTTGGGTTGAATTGTTTCTCTCTAGTTTTAATTTCAAATATGAGAGGCTAGATTTTTAGCTTGAGATTCAAGCAGGAACCCATGACTAGTTGGGTTGGATTTCTTCTACCTTTTATGGAGCTATAATGATTAACTTGTTGGATTGTATTTCATTTTACTGTTAGAAAGGATTGAAGTTCTTTGTTCTAGCTTTTGATCGGTTGTAGACGTAAAGGCACAATTGATGCTTGAACTAGTAACAAGACTTTGATAGTTTTCTTCATTGCTTAAATTTGCTATACAATCTAATTTGTACTGTAGATTATATCCAAAGATTGAGAGCTCATTGTTGTATTATCCGATCATAATCTCTTGGAATGAGAAAATGGTTGAGAGAAGAGAAAAGTAGAAGTGAATTCAGTACCAACTTAGTTATGTGAAAAACTTGCATCTCAAGTGTTCGATTTATTGTTTCTAAGAACGTTATCTTATTTTTCTGCACTTTATTTCTAGAGTATTTTGCACCTGTCCATGTTTAAATGCATTGTTCTTCTCTTCTCTTAGTTTTTATTTCAATTATGAACCATAAACCTAAAAGAAAACCAAATCTGAATTTCTTTCTATCTTCTTCTTAGTTTCTTTGTTCTCTTTCTTGATCTCCTTCACAGCTTCCCTCTTCTGCTCCATGGCTTCTCCCCCTTGCTCTCTTCGGCTTTCTCCTTCTCCCTTTCTCGGCCAAGCTCTCTAGCTCTCTCTCCCTTGTGTGTGTCGTGAGGTGCAACAGCGAAAATGAGTGATGTAAAGAGTGACTGGTGTGAATGAGGTGGAGATGTGAAGATGCAAAGGAGGCTGACCCTAGCCCATATCACGTCCAAAAGAAAAAAAAAGGAAGAAAAGTCTTACCTGCATCCCCCATGTGACATGGTCGGCTCATTTATTGCCTTGTCTTCTCTCTTTTCTATTTCTCTGTCTCACTACGCCTTTCACGTGAATTCCCTTCCAGCCCACTATTACTTTTCAGCCTCTTTTCTGCCTACAATCACTCTTTTTTCAGCCTACTATCACTCTCTTTTCAGCCTACAATCACTTTTCAGCCTACCATTTCTCTCTTTTTTTTGCCATTCACGTGAATCACCATTTACTTCTCTTTGACTTTTCTTTTATTTTCTTTGGCTTTCTCTCTTTCACGTGAACCACACATCTTGCACACTAAATAGTCATTTGATCCACCTAATAACTACCTAATGAAGGCAATAGATAATTGGCATGCACTTAATTTCACAATCATGATTCATACTTTAATATAATAAATTTGCTTAGGAAAATTCAGCATCTATAAGATAATAAAATGCACTCCTTGACATTAAATTTAATAAGTCTTTGTAATATCATAAAATTTCTTACAATAGGCCAAATAACAAATAATTCATGAGGAAAATTACCTTGAAGTAATTCGGCCACTAAGAGAATAACAAATTGTACTAACATAACTTCACAACCATAATGAAAATACTTAGGAAAAATTTATAATTCAAAATACCATAATTATTGTAGCTTAATATCTTACATTGGCCAAGCAGCAACCCCTTACAATTAAATTCAAGAACAAGTACATAGCATAAATAGCAAAATGCAATACAGGGTCTCAACGTTGCTGGAGGTGTTATGCTCTCTCAATGTAAATACACTCACGATCTACTTCGTCGATGCGACATGCTCTTTGACAATACTGTTTCTTCGCCCATGTCGACCTCCGCAAAGTTGTCCAAGTTTGACTCTCCAGCCTTTGACGATGTGACAATATTTTGAAGTGTTGTTGGGGGTCTTCAGTACCTCTCCCTCACATAGCCCGATATCTCCTTTGTCGTGAACAGTGTTTGCTAGTTCATGCACCAATCCAAGCTTATGCATTAGACTGCTGTCAAGTATGATTATCGTCACAATTACCTCTGATAGTATGATACAATTGTCTTTTCACCAACCCTCATTGACTTACTACTCTGAGCTAGTCGTAGCTCACCTCTTATTCTTATATTTTTCAGAGTTGGCGGAATTAGAGAAGTTCGAGGAGATTCAGATAGAGTTGTGTTTCGAAGACGTGTTTTGAAAGAGTACTTTTGAGGATTAATATTGGGGATTTATTTTGGGAGATCTTCATCGATATTGGAAATATTGGATATGCTAATGTAAATTTTAGGGCTCAAATTGATATTTTTGGGTTTTTTTACGGTTTATGAATATTTTGATGAAGTTATACAAAGTAGTTTTGAAATATTGGGGCCTAGATAAATGATTATCCATGGTGAAAAAACCTTATTTTATACGAAAATCTATCTGTATGGAGTTTGGGATCGGAGCGTGACAATATGCGTACCAGGCGCCTAATACGTCGTTCAAGCTGTAATTTCACGATCAATCAAAGAACGCATTAATCTAATGTGAACAATTAAATTGTGGAGTAAGAGAGGAAATAGTATATCTAGACATATAAACTGATTTAAAATTTAATATCTATATGTTCTACTTTAGATCCAAGAGTATAGACAGTCATACGTTGCGAAAGATACAATAAACACTACAATAAATTTTACTTTTTGGGACGTCAAAAAATTCGTCCTCAACAATTCTCTTTTGCAACAAATTTTGAATTACATCCCGAAAAAAAGTATAAACTTCTGTTATTGGAACAAAAATTCAAACCATCCCAAAAGATTTTTTATTTTGCTGGGATAGAATTGCACATCCCCAAAAAGTGTTGATTTTTTTATTTTTTGTTCATGTTCCAAAAAAATCGTTTTAGGGATAGAAACATTTGTCTCGACATTCATGTTTCAAGTTGAAATTATCAGTTTGAACGATAGGGCATTTTTTCCCAAAGCTTTGAACAAACACATAAACTGTAACACCCAAGACTTCTATTTTTAAAATTTATTTGAATTTGTTATTTGATATTTGAAATGTATTCTTTAAATTTGAAATTTGAGTTTAATTCATTTAAAATAGTTGAATTTTTATCTTTGACCTAGTCAAACCTTTTTAAAATTTGAAAGATTTTATGATTATTTTAAAGTAAAAGTTTTAGAGTTCAAAAGGGACTCTATTACTAGTGTGAGTCTATATATAGATTTACACATTGGTTTTAATTTTTACACACCTTAATTTTACACAAACAAGAGGGAAAAGAAGGGTTTTCTTGCTTTCAACAATCTAGACGAAATATCTTGAAGTAAATTCAGGTATTTCGAATTTCTTGATATTATATTTGTATTTGTTTATGAGAGATAAAACCATAGGGTGTCTAGATCTATCCCTAATTATTTCAAGATTTTAGAAACAGTTTTAATGAGGTTCTTGGAGTAATTGAAATTTGGGTTCAAGATTTGTTTAAGGAAAAATTAGGGTCTTGATCTGAGTAGTAGATCGAATTATATGTTTATAGCCGACTTTACACATCTAAAAATTTTAATTTTTTGATATTGCCTACTAGACATCTGCAGCAGGACCTAGTTAAAGTTTCGTAATTTTTGGAGATGTATTGGTATGGTTTTGAAAATCCGGAAATTAGGTTTAGAGAAATCGGAATTGCTCAGAAAGATTCATTGATACAGATTTGAATTGTGAACCGGATGACATAGATAAGATTCTAATTTCGGCATGAAATTTTATGAGTATTTGTATAACCCATAGAGAAATCTTTGGTATAAACTTTGGGATTTTTGGATATTTAAATAGATCTTTATGAATTTTGGAATTGTTGAGTACCGAATTATTCAGGGTATAGTTTGTCTCCGTGAACAGAGTTAAATGTCGATTTTATTAACTGAGTTGTACTAGGAATTTGGATATGAAATTTTACAGGTGTATATTTAACATCCTAGGGAAGAACGTAGTTTAATTAGGGGAGTTTAGGGAAACTTGAGATAGGTAAGATATATTTTAGAATCTGACCAGTGAATTTCAGATTAATCCTGTCAGGCAGATTTAGAGTTTCATTTGTGTTTCCGTTTGAGCGTATTATAATACGTTAAATTTTGTATTGATAGGTGCTAAGTCAGAGGATTATTTTCTTGAAGATCCAGGTAAGCGGGGTTATTATGCTAGATTTTTTTAAAAGACCGAGGTGATATTTGAGAAATTGCATGTTTTAATGAAAACCCTCGGAGTTTTATGTGCATTATGTTTCTGATAAAATTGTTAAAGATTATAGCATGAAATGTGTAAACATGAGCTATTTTTATGTCCAATGATATTTTATGATGTTTTCAATATTTAAAACAAAGCCTTTTGGTATTTATTGTTATTCAAGATTTGTGCATGTATTTCATGAAAAGAGGAGAAAGATGCAAAGTTCAAAGTGATGTATATTTTATGATATGTTATGTATTTTCAAACCCTGAGGCCCAGAGTTACAGAGTTACAGAGACAGCGCATTGGTACCAATTGCAACCCATTGAGTGCACCCATTCTGGAAACGGAGTGACTTCTTTTGTAGATTCTTACCGAGTGCACACTTGGACATGACCAAGCCTTAGTAAGGAAGAATTCTACCCATAGTATTGGCTTAGTTTGGCTGATCCCCAAACTAGGTAGCAACTGCACAACCCTGTCACGGGGGTAAACGTGACCCACAGTTATTGCTAAAGGGATTTTTCTTACATAGATAAAACTGATTTTTCTATAGTATTATGTTATATAGATAAAACTGTTTTATTGATATAGATGTTTTATTGAAATTGACAAAAATAACTTTCAACAGTTTAGAAAGATTTTAAATATTCTATCTCTTACTGTTATATTGTGGCTCATGGGATATACACTTGCATAATGATTTTGCTTAATGAGTTGTCGAACTCACCCCTATTGTTTTCCTTATTTTCATATGTTGATCAGGAGCGTGTCGATAGTCAGGATTAGATGGCATGTGGGCGGGTAGCTGAGTGATTATGAGAATAAATGTTTGACTCTAGTATGAGTCAAATCATGTTTAGATTCGTCTTTGTGTCTGAAAGAGTTTCCTTTTAAGTTTTATTAAGAGAGATTTATTGAAGTTTTTATATAAATTTTATTCCGCATTTATTATTAGATATGTTTTAAATCAAAAGTCTAATTGTTTATTGCAAGTTACTCACCCTCTAGCCTTTGTGGTTTGGGGCGTGACATATACGTTCTAACTCCAATATCTACTTTTGTTCGAACGTAAACGAAAAATCTCGGTATGTAGAAACTCACGCTCGTCCTTATCATTTTTTCTCACTAATTAAATCATTTTTTAATATCGTTCGAACGTGACATGGTATCTAGTCCAATGATTTATTCACGGTTCGAAAATGAAATGTTGGTTAACTAACGGTTTCTGACAGTTTATTTTGTAATCTTTCGAACGCATTCGAACGGTCATTCGAATATTACACCCCCAAGCATCATTTCCTCACACTCTCTCAAACTCCTTCTCAATCTCCATTGCCATTTTAGTCTGTGGAATTCAACCTTAATACTCCTACGCACTCCTGGTATGTTTTGTTGTTATGTATTTTAATCGATTAAAATGTGTTTTTCGAAGTTTTTCTAGTTTGATTTTGCGTATTGTATTTTGACTTGAATATGTTAATATACTTGCAAAATAATGTTCATGTTGCTGAATGTGTGTTTCTAATTAGTTTAGGATTTTTTTATTGATTTTGATGTAGAAAAATAGAGATTTAAGGTGGTTGAAAATGACTCCTTTTTCTAATACTGTGCTTGAAGGGTACATTTTGTCGTTCGAACGATAGTGTGTAAAGTATACATGTAGATGTACTGTGTTGTATCTACCCGTTCAAAGTATAGTTATTTATACATGTTAAATATTCCGTTCGATGTATTGTGTTGTATCTGTTCGATTGTTTAATTTTCGTTCAAAGGTTACATATTAGTGTTCGTTCGATGGTTTGTATTTTTCGTTCGATGTTTTGTATTTTTTTTGTTTGATGATGTTGCTCAATGGTTTATTTTTCCGTTCAATACTTTATTTTCCATTCGATGTTTTTGTTTTTCATTCTATATATGTTCGAATGTCATTTTTTTTCGTTCTATGCTGTTATTTGCCATTGTATCAGGTTTTTTTTTTTCAAATTAATTTGAAATGGAAAAACAAGCAAGAGCTTCTTTCTCTTCTTCTACACAAGCTGCACCTATCACTACAGCGGAGAGGCAAGCGTTTATATTGGTTGTGGCTTAGAGCTGTTTCCACACACGACTTCTTGGAGTTTGACTTCGAGGGTCGCACGATTGACTAGATCTTCACCCACCAAGGATGAGAGAGCGTGGACTCTTGGACTGGCCCGCCATACACATTTCTAGTCGAAAAGTTATACACGGCGCCACAGGAGGTGGATACTGACGAGGATGAATGGGACATCCTCATCCTAGGAGTTTGGATCATGATCTCCCCCGACATACTCTCCACATACTTAGGCATTCTCAGGCGAGTGGGTGCCTATATAGCTCTTGAGCCTTCTGCGGTTTTGTCGACTAATGAGATCTTCAGTCCGGTGACAGGAGAGTAACAATACCTGGTCCATTCATCAGTTCCGCAGAACTCTCTACCCGGCTTTTGAAATATGTTCCACCTGATCTTTAGCCATGACATTCTCCCGCAGCCACATTACACGAATTGCACAGCCCAGCGTGGGCTGTGCACAGGTGATGTTGATGGTGGTGCATCTGGAGCCGTTCAAGCTCCCTTTCTTCATGTTCCAGACTATTAGGACCAAGGCTTAGTCAATGAGCAGAGAGATTTTGCCATATGGGATAATGCTACCTCAGTTGATGTTGGTTGCCGGTGTAGCGGTCAGACATCATGAGTCGACGTCGGTGTAGCTTTTCCCAGTCAACGGTGTGATGTGTCGACATTCATTCGCACATGGATCGGGGTCACACCGTCCAGACACTGCACCACAGTGCGGGAATAGTCTGGCCTGGGCTGTGGAGCACATGGAGCGCTGCATTGTAGCCATAGTCAAGAAGGCCATCGCTCCCGTCATTACCAGCCTAACAGCTTTGGTAGAGAGACTTTGTGAGATTGAATCGAGACAACTCGAACAGAAGAAGGCTCATTTGCTCGGCCGGGAAGACATCATGCAGAGGAAAGATGATGTCGGCAGGACAAGGTGGAGGAGAGGAAGGCCCAACAATTTTTTTACATTAGTTTGTCATGTATTTATTTTTTTTCAAACATTCGAACAATTATGTTTATAGATATTATAGTATTTCTGCTTGATTGGCATGCGATAGTTTGGAAGGAAGCAAAAAATTGTGGCATAAAATTTGCTTCATTATAAACTAGAACATGAAAAGAACTGTTTTCTAGGTCTGATGTGTGGCCAAAATATTTTCAGAAGTCTGGGCCTACTGACTTGGGTATTGCTCTCTACTTTCAGTACAATGAAAGATGCTGGTTTGAATAATGTTATATCAGCTTTCGTTAATCTCTCCATTTGTTTCTTGTGTATGTTAATATTATTATAGCGATGCAAATCTATTTGAGGCCCAACACCTCAAATTTAGATTTGTGCTACATAAGGTAAATCTTCTAATTTTCTAACAAAAAAAAACATACGTACGCTAAGATTAGATAACCTTCACCGAAAACAATATTGAGTATATGTATAGGTAAGTTATATATAATTTTCATTCAGCTGATTTTTTTTTAATTATTTTTTTTAAAAAAATTATTTAAGTGTTATATTAGTTACCATTTCTGATTTAGAAAGACGAGGATGCACGATGAGTTGGAGAAAAAAAGTCTTGAAACAGTTTATACCCACCGCGAGGGCTAAGATAGATTTTTTTTGTTGCAGATTTAATTGTTTCGAATATTGTGATTAATTATTTAATTGTATATTTTTTCAATAAATTTATTATTTAATATCTTTGTAATAATTTTCTAGCAAGTTTTTCATTTTTTAAAAAATAGAAAAAAATCCGTTCCAACATAAGTTTAGCGTTCGAAAGACAACGTGCCTCCCTACGTTCGAACCTTATTCGAACGTTTCAACGTTTCCGTTCGTACCATGTTCAAACAGCTATTTATTTTATTCTTCGATCGGTATATTGAACGGATTTAACGATATCCATTGAAATGTTGCAAAAATGGTTCCATAACTTTTTCCCCTAAACTCCAAAACTGTTTGAACATTTACGACGTAAACTGTTTTTTGACAACGTTGGAACAGTATCTGAAACATCAAATGTAAAATTGTTATAGTGATTCGAATGTTATTTTTCCTTATCAAAAGGAATTATATTTTTTGTTGGAAGACGTTCGACATTTTCCTCCACTATCTGTTCGAAAGAGTTCGAACGATTAGGTAATTTTTGGACGGAAGCCTTCCCATCCTGGAAGGGTACTTTTTGGGACAAAATAAATTTCCCCCAAAAAACCTTTTATAACGGATTTGTTGGGACAGTTGACGTGACGGACGGATTTCATCCCAAAAACAAATTATTGTTGTAGTGAAATAATAGGAGCCATCGCACTTTGATAAATATTCAATAAGATTCCAAAGTCATATTAAAAAACAATGGACTATTTGCTTGTGTTTAAGGAGCTCGTCGAGGTTTATTAAACGCCATCGTTGTTTCCTTAAAATTTTATCAGCACTAAAATATTTCCTCTACAAGATTTTAAATCCAAACTCCAATATATCCTCTAGCAATATTTGCCTGCAGGGAGAATAACTCATGCATGCAGGTCTATCTATTTTACGATAGTTTTTGCATAAATTTATCAGCAAGAGAGGGCCAGGAGATAATTATTAGGAGCTTCATGTATCTTACGGATGAGAACTGCAATATTCACGCCACCTTGCCAAACAAAGCTTGTATTTCGAGTCAATGCCATAGAATTCAAGACAAGCGTCCCGACCAAATTTGTAGCAAAGCAAATCTACAACCTTACGGTTGGAATCACTTGCAGTGGGAAAGATCATCTGGACACTGGGGGAAAGTGGAGGTGGAGGAAGAGAGGAAAGGGGAGAGTCATCAGCTTTTAGACGAGTGGGAAAAATACAGTGAACAGTAGCACTACTAGTACAATCCCCGCAGGCCTCCTCAAACCATTTCCCGCCGCATGATCATGTATCGTTGTCATGCTTCTAACAAATTAAAGCTTCGGATCTTATACGATGTTCAGTTGTAAACCACAGGATTGCTGGTCGGCAACCTGATCTCGCATGAGCTTTGGATAACTTTTAGGAAGCAATTATCCAGTGAGAGACATAGTTTTGGAATTGAAATGACACTAACAACCCAAGAGGGGGGTGAATTGGTTTTTATAAAAACTTTTGTCTCTTTTTAATAATAAAACCGAATATCTAAAGATCCCCTTTCTAGAGAGCAAGAGAATGAACAAAATATATAAACAATCACAACATAAGAAATCAACAATAAAAGGAGATAAGGTTAGAGAGATAACACCGTGACTTTTAGATGGTTCGGCTAACACTTGCCTACGTCCACCCCCAAGGCTATTGACTTCCTTGGGCTTCCTTCACTATTCTCCAAATAATGAATACACCTTAGCTTCCGGGGTGCTAAGGAACCGTTACAAAGTGTTTTCTGAGCTTACACTTTAACTCACTCTCACAAATCCTCACAACCTAGAGGATTTCTTCTACCCAACAAGTAGGACAAGTGTTTTTCACAAACACTCACGTTTTTCGAAGATGGGTACAAAAGGGAATCTAAGGAAATAACTCTTTAAGCTGAATAAACAAGTGTGAAGTACTTAGGTGTGCAAAGAGACTAGATATACAAGAAAGGCAACAATTATTGCAGGTGAGGACAAGCTTTCTTGGATGATGTAGCTTCTTTATTCTTTAAAGTGTTTTCTCTCTCTAGAAAGTTAGGGCAGAGTAAATGTCGCACAACCACACCGTTTCTCCCTCCATCTTCTTCAATTTAAAGCGTCTAGGGCACCAAGGGTCTTCTGGTAAAGCTTTGGAGCCGTTGGAGGTTATTTGAGACAATTTGAGGAAGATTTGAAATGATGACGACGTTTCTAGAAAATCTGCAAAATAACACAATGTGTCGACACATAGGTTGTATGTGCTGACACATTAAACTAGATCTGAAAATAGAGTCTCGGGTATTAGTTCAATGTGTCGACGCCATTGTCCAATGTGTCGACACCTTCAACACTTCTTCAAAAATTAACTTGAATGGTTTGAAATGTAAAGTCTCGGGTGTTAGTTCAATGTGTCGACACCATGGTCCAATGTGTCGACAGTTCCAACACTGAGCCAAAAAATCAAGTTGAATGGATTGGAATGCAAAATCTCAGGTGTTAGTGCAATGTGTCGACACCATGGCTCAATGTGTCGACACTTCCAACACTTAGCCAAAAAAATCAAGTTGAATGGATTGGAATGCAAAGTCTCGAGTGTTAGTGCAATGTGTCGACACCATGGCTCAATGTGTCGACACTTATAAGTGCTGAAGAGTTTTTCACAAACTTAAAAGTGTCCAATTCATTCCAAACTTCTTTTAACGCCTAGATTATGAAAAAATGATCTTATCAACTAGTGTAATGGAGATCAAGTGCACGTTAAAAATATTTTAGAGAGATAACCTCAATCATTTTGAAATATAACTTGGAAATTGTGGATTGACAATGTAAAATCTAAAGTCTTCAAAGAACTTAGAATTTTTGTTATCATCAAAATCGATTATGGATTGTTTGCAAAAAAACCTTGGGCTAACAAGAATTGTTCGAAGATTGTTGTTCCATCGCTTGAATGACGATTTCCTCCACGTAGTCTAAAGGGGAAGATTTGTTGGGTTAATTCCTTCTATATGAAGGAAAGCCTTGGGGCTCTCTTAATAATGCCCAAAACCTAGTAAGGTTCAGAATTATAACCCTAAGGAGTAGTTATTTAACTTGGACGGATTAAAAAGAAGAGAAAGAAAAGAAAGAGGTAGCTTATCTCTTTCACCCCCAAGTTTCATAAAATGCTAGATTTCGTTTCGTCTATGTTCCGATCAAGCTGAAATATGGAGCAGGCGTTCACGACACAAGGAGCTACAATCTAAATGATGAAGATCAGATTTCAAGCTTGGGAACAGTGGTTCATACATGTAAACAGTAACCTCAGATTGGTTGGTATTTTCTGTACGTTCTTTTTCCGTTGTATTTGCCAAGATTCATATAATCTTGAAGATCTGAGTTGTAGCGTCTTGTTGTGACTAGAGAATACTTTGTGTACCCATTCTTTGGTTTATAGTGGATATTTGATTAGACTACGTCTCGTGTTTTTTCTTCCTCACATCGGGGAAGTTTTCCACGTAAAATTGCTTCTGTTGTTCTGGCTTGGTGTAATTGATTATCTTGCAATTATTTTCAGTACATATAATTGTTGAAATTTAGTACTATTTGCTTTCATCCACAAAGAAGAATAATTCCACTTTTTTTTTGTCGTTATCTCTCTCAACAGTCAACAGCTTTCACTACAATTGTTTTCACCTTCAGTGGCGAAACATTTTGTCGCAGAAGGTAGGTATTTCGTCGCTAAAGGTTATCAGTGGTGAAATTTTTTCGTCGCCAACTCTTCACCGAAACACCGTCGCTGAAAGTCATATTACGCAGTGAAATTTTTATGTTGACGTAAAAAAGGCATATTACGCAGTGAAATGTCCTTTTCAGCGACGAAAACTATTGCCACTGATGGGTTATAGTTTCATTGCTGAAAGACGATGTTCATCGCTAAAAGATAATGGCCAGCCCAAAATAATTACACTTTTAGTGACGACACTAATTCTCGTTCGAATACAATGAAATGTTCGAATGAACGTATTTGTGACAAATATTCTCATTGCAATTACCTCTGATATATTCCGCGACGATCATTTACTTCATCACAAATAATGTAGTTTGAACAGTTCATTGCATTCGAACGAGAATTAGTGACGACATTGGCAACGAAACGATTTCATGACTTATGAATTCTTTTGGTTCGAACAGTGAGTGTTGATCAAACAGGAGGCCTATTCGAACAATGTTTGGTGGTCGAACACAATTTGGTCTGTTTCATTTTTTATATTAACAACGAAATAATTTCATCGTGAGATACCCGGTCGATATGTTATTCTAACGTGTTATCTTTTGAAAGAATCTCCAAATGAAACCTGATATTCTCCATTTTCAAATACCAAAAAAAAAATCCATAAATCACTCAACCAACACATACTTCAAATATTCTCTCATCCAACACAAACTTCAAATATTCCATAAATCTCTCAACCAACACAAATATATTAGTACACAAATATATCAGTACACAAATGTAAGATGAAGAAAAAAAAAACAAGTTGTACAAGTCATAATATTGCAAAAACAAGTGTATCTAGAAAATGTTCCAACATTCAAAAATTTAATCCAAAACTTTACCAAAACCTATCAACAATATCAAAACCCTCAATGAAAACCTTACAATTTTCCAGTGACGTCCTACCTACGAATCTCGTTACGCAAATTGTGTCTTAAGTAGTTGAAGTTGCTCTTGAATTTTCTTCTGCGCCTCTTACATTTCTGCTTGTGGGTTTTTTAGGTTATCATACTCGCTCTGCGTTCACTTCAAGTCTTCTATTGTAACTTTAGCTCGAGAACCCTTTGTATGGACATGGTAGAGGATGAGGGGACAATTGGCCTCACAGAGCGACCCAAACGTCTCACATAGCCAGATATGGTCCCAAGGACTTGAGTAAAAATATCAACGGTTTTTAGTGCTCTTGACTTTCTAATTGATTGGGATTGGATATCCACCATCTTCTCCTACAATCATAAAACTAACTTATGGATTCTTGACATAATAGACTAATCTTTCAAAATATGAAAATATTTACTTAGATAATTTTCTCTAGCAACATCAGACACCCACCCTTCGCCATTTTTTTTATACGTCTTACTATATAAATCTGCAGTTATTGGTGTTCCAACCTCGGGGTCTTGATGTACCATTCATAGATCAAAAGAAATAAACTTAAGCTAATCTATGAAATTAAAATGTTAGAATAATTATGTAATATACTTAACAATTTCTTTCTATGCCAAACAAATGGTCTTGAACCACCAGTGTGGTGTACCTTCAATTTCACTATATTATTGGTGTTAATTCTACTATGCTCCTATAAATGCAATAACATCCATAATCTGCTTATCATTAAGAAAACGTCATTGCATTTCATGAAACAATTACTTGATAAGAAGGTTAGGAGAATAGTTCACATCATGCAATCCAATTTTCTACAGACGTATCTGCCGGTCGATGTTCGAATGCTTCATCCTTACTCCCAAACTTCTTAAAATGATTATGTAGTTTCGCCTTGTAATTTTTGAAAGCCGCATTCATTATAGAATTCGCAGTTTCTCTTTAATCCTGTCAATCATAATTGAGCTCAAAGTCATCCGGTAAAAAGATAACAAAAATAAATTAGTAACACATGTGAGGGCAATGTAATTAAACAAGTGAGTTACAGACCAACACACGCCCCTGATATATTCTTTTATAGAATTTGAAACCTTTGCCCATGTCGGCTTACCAAATGGAGCATGCATTCGAACTAGAGTTCCGATCAATGTTGCAAGACGACTAGATTCATCACCATTTGTGCCCCAGTGTCCATCTGCGATACTGACTGGCATCTTACCGTTTGCTCGGACTTTGACAAAAGTCACTCTTCTTGACTTCCCACGCCATCGTCTAGAAGGTGTAGTTGCTACAAATATAATACAAGTAAGTTAGAAGATTAAAAATGAAAATGAATGCATAGTCGAATTCAATCTAACCGAAAGTAGTATAATGTTTAGAGCACGTACAAGCCACACTACTCTGTGCGAGAGCAGGACTGCTTATATGTGTGTCACCCGACACCCTCAGGGCACCTGACGTTGTACTTGTGTTATATAGGTTGGGAAGTCTACACATGGTTTGATGAAACGGTAAGAGCGGATCGCTGATGTTTTCCACCAATCTCCATGATGCTAACCTGACAAATTAAAATACAATCTTTACATATCATCGGCGGACGTGCCATCAGCAATAGAAATAGATAAACTTTCTTCCTCATCGATGGTGATTTCTTCCTCCTCACTTTCATCATTTATAAAGTCACCCTCTTAAACTATTTTTGCTACTTCATTCGAAGCATCTACAGTTTCAGGCTCAACATCATTTCTGCGCATTGTTATCAAATCATAATCCCGAAATCTACAAAGAGCTGAAAGGAATCAGTTTCTTGATGTGCTTCATTTGGTATTGTCTCTTCAATCTCCTTGTCACCACTGTCTACCCCTTGAGGAATATCATAAATATTTCTACGACCAAGTTTTTGAACCACCCACCAGTGACCACCCAATTCAGCGTCAGGTAAATAAAACGCGTGATTAGCTTGATTACAAAGTATTAATGGATCATTTTGGTACCATTTGCGAGATGTGTTCACACTTGTAAAATATTTATCTATGTGTATACCTACATTTTGTTTTTCCATATCCCACCAATCACACTTGAACAAGTTCACAACATTCCCTCGTAAATGTCCTAATGCAAAGATATTCAATACCACACCTTAAAAATCAATATCTTTCCCATCATGATCTTCCGGAACAGTCACTCTACTATTTTGAGTTTTACGACATTATTCTCGGTCAGTAGTGTGGTACCTAACTCACCCAACGATAAATCCAGAGTATCTTCTAGCACGTTCATCACGACCACATGTTAATGCATATAAATCATCATGCACATTCGAGGGATTTTCATCGCGCAAGTTGTTAATCTATAAACATGAAAGCAAAACATATTAATAGTACATCACAAACAAATCGTACGAAATAATAAATATAAACGGAATAAATGTATTCTTAGTCAAGAATTCATACACGTTTCTTAAACCACTCTGGAAACTCTTCCTCATGCTGACTCTCGACATTGGTTGAACTTTGTCTTTTTAGAATGTCAATATACTCACTATAGTTATACCATTAATCAATAAAATCGTACGTAAAGAAATTGAAAAATAAACAAGTCAATATGAAATATAACTGTGAACTTACTTCAAGTATGTATCAATCTTAGAGCAATTATTCAACACGTACCATCAAGCTTTTCTGAATTCTGCTACCAACAAATCATACTCCGCTTCAGCTCCTAATGGCCTGACATTTTGTGAAAAAATACTGAACTTATCACATAACAGATGGTCATGAACTCCAACAATATTATGCTCTCATGTGTTAAAATGTGTCTCAACACCACCAAGATACATATTACAAAATGTCAAACACTCATAATCCACATATGCCTCTGCGATTGAGCCGTCTAAGTGTGCTTTATTGCGTGTAAATCATTTAAGTCTCCCCAGAAACTGGTCCATCGGATACATCAACCGACATAGTACTGGGCCAGTGAGAATAGCTTCAGGAGGAAGGTGTACATCTAAATGAACCATTACATCAAATAATGATGGTGGAAATATTCTCTCCAACTTACACAGGATCATGGCAATATCTTCGTACAAACGCCTCAAGACATCCATATTCAATGTACGTGAACACAAACTCCCGAAAAATAGGCTCAACTCCGTTATTACAACCAGAAATCTTTGGTGAAATAACCACGAATGACAACCAGAAGCAGGCGCTGTAGAAATATGTGACAATCATGGCTTTTCATGCAGGTGATTTTACCTTCCTTCTCTTTTACACAACAAGAGATATTAGAAGCATATTCATCTGGAAACTTTACATTTCTCACCCAATTACAAAATTCAAACCTCTCTTTCTTTGTTAAAGTATAACATGCATGCGGCATAACATGTGATTCAACACAAGGTCGTAAATGTAAATCTCTCTGCACTTTCGTAATAGCTAAATCTTTCCGAGATTTCACTATATCTTTCGTCTTACCCTAGATATTCAACAATGTTCGAATAATACTCTCACATATATTTTTCTCAATATGCATAACATCTAAATTGTGGCTCACTTTCAATGTTGACCAGTATGACAACTCAAAAAAGATACTCTTCTTTGTCCAATTAAAGTCCTTCTCCGTACGTTTTCTCTTCTTCAAAGCTTTACCAAACTGTACTGGTCTTACCCTCGTCAACTGCATTAATATATTCTCACCTGACAAATCACTCGGTGGTAGCCCATACTCTTCTTGACCATAAACAAAAAAACATTGTTCGATTCTTCCTCTAACTGTGCTCCAATGGTAAATAATGACGATGAACCATGTAGCACATCTTTCTACCATGTCGTAGATATTTAGAAGTAGTATGTTTGTTACACACTGGACATGCCAATTTTCCCTTCATACTCCACCCAGATAAATTACCGTACGCCAGGAAATCATTGATAATCCACATCACTACTGCATGCATTTGAAAATAACTAGATGTTGACGCATCAAATGTTCGAACACCTTCGTCCCATAATATTTTCAAGTCTTCCATCAAAGTTTGTAAGTAAACATCAATATCGTTTCCTGGAGATCTTGGTCTGGGAATAAGTAATGTCATCATAAGTATGGATCCTTCATGCACTTGTAAAGAGGCAAATTGTATGGAATAAGCACCATTGGCCATAAGCTATAACTCGTACTCGTGTTGCCAAATGGATTAAATCCATCGGAGGCTAATCCAAGACGAACATTGCGAGCTTCCCGTCCAAACAATTCATGTTCCTTATCAAACTCTTTCCATGCCAACGAGTCTGCCGGATGCCTTAGATTGTCTTCATCTAGAATCCATTTCTGCAATCTTGGTATCAATGGGAAATGATGTTGGACTTGCTTAGGAACTTTCTACCGTTTTGTCGAACTATTGACCCACCATACAACACCCATTTAGTATAACTTTTATCAATTTCATGCACAATCAAATGATCCTCAACTTTCCTCACTTCCTGAAAATATACGTTCAAACATCACCGACAAGGGCATCTAATCTCATTCTTGCTATCCACACATCCACTTGCCATGACCATGAACTATTTTACCCCTTCTAAATACCTCTTCCCTAATCGATTCGTTTCATTCATACAACTCTTATCCATCTTTCTCACCCTTAAAAAACACAATAAACAACAAAACTTACTAAGACATGCAATGACTTTCATGTACTTGCTAACAGGTAGTTAGTCCTATCTCATTCAAGATTATACGTTTTGTATTGCATTGTAAATGAATGATGTTATCCTTCACCTACGTAGAAATTTTGGCAGCATCTCCCTATAGTTCTCCAAGTATATGCGTTGTATTAAGTCATTGTGAATTGTCGCCAATGTTCGATAATTTACAATGCATTAGTACCGATATACCCAGAGAACAAAAGGAAGATCCTACCGAAATCCCAGACTCTTCAAACTTGGACACTTCAAGAATTACAATATGATATTTTTGGTGCATGTCATACAATAATTCTTAAACGGGTCTGAGGCTAATAACATAATCGTTAAACAAACATCAAGTAATTAACTTCCTTCAAGGACTTAGACAACCAAGAACAAAGTAAACACTCAAAAGGGTTTGAAATACAACAATCAAAATATGTTAAAGATATAGTACTAGTATTTTCACTATCAATTATATTACTCCATTTTTTTAATTATTAATTAAAGAACATATATATGTAACAAAAGAAAGTAAAACAGTAACATCAATTGCTTTTCACAATGGATGTAAAGAAGTTCAGATCTCGTGAGAGAATAATGTTTACAATTCTCATGACTCTTTTGAATTCTCCCAAGAAAGGGGTGGCAAGAAAAATTTCTACTCATTTCAATCCCAAACATAACAGAAATGATCATATCTTTGATTTGAACAGCTATCTCATATTAGAAGTTCTCTAGGTCTTATACTCTTATCAAAATGCATGCCAACCTTATATATATATATATGGAATAAATTCTAATATAAGCACTACATGTTAAATCAAGGCAAAAAGTCAAATGAATGAGATAGTAATTAATATTCTTGGTTTCTTAGTAGAGTAAAAATTCAGAAATCCAATTTAAATAAAAAGAAAGGACAATTAATTTGTTTTTCAATAGAGCTTTTCTATGCTATACATGCCATCATATATTCATGAACATATTCTGCAATCTTTAGGCTACAGATCCTACAAATCCATTCATCAACAAACTCAACTGGACCATTTGAAAGACTAAGTCATTGTGATTTATACTCGATCAGTTTGTCAAAAAATAAAAGGATAAAGAAAAGAACCTGCAAATGTTTGTTCCCTGCAAGAAATATGTACGTCTGGCGCTTGGGGTGAGCACCAAAGTTATAAGCCTGTATGGTGCCAACCCCACGTAGAACTTATCCCAATTACCAACAGTTGAACTAAACAAAGCTAAGAAAAAAGAAGAAACAAAGCCAAGAAAATAGCAAACATTTAGCTTCAATCCATCGCTAATTCTCAAACGGGTGACCCATTGTACAGAACAAAAGACAAAATAACAAGCAAATAAAATCAAAAGGTTACTTGATAGTTCTTTCTCCTTTGTTTGCCCGGAGTTACAGCAACCAAGAGCTTACCACCGACTACAAACCGAAATGAGTATAATCGTTCAAAATTTTGCATTTTTAAATCAATGAAAAGATATATTCAAAAACTATATAGAATGTAAGTCAGTAGCAGTTCACTTACCAAGCTTTTTGGTCCAAAAATATGCTCTTCAACGGAGATGGAAGACTCAAGCCGGATTTTACAGAAGACGGAGAGAGTTTTGGCGCATTTTCTCCTTCGTCTTAGGTGAGGAGATGGGTTGCATGTTTCAGAAATCCCGCAAACCCATCTCTTTTTTTTAGTCTTCCCGGCAATTTTGTTCGAACCAACTATAACTTCCATTTGAACACCTAATTTAAGTTAAATGGTGCGTTTACAAACATTTTAAATCTAGCTCGCACAGAACATTTCATTCGAACTCCAATGCAATTAAGTTAAACGGTGTGCTAAATCAGTCAAATATCACGGTGCGTGAAACCGTCGTTCGAACCATACAAATTGGTTCGAACGTGAATGTTATTAATTGCATTTGAGCAATTAAGTTTAAACGGTGCATTTACGCAATCAAGTGAAACAGTGTGTGAGACTCTCGTTCGAATTATTAGGTTCGTTCGAATGTCCATATTAATTACTTTATTCACTACGTTTGAGAAACTAAGTTAAACGGTGCGTCGTTTGTTTGTTCGACCGAACGTACGTATCTGTTCGAACGCATACATGTATCATTATAAATCTGTATAGTACTAAGTTAAATTTTTGTAATGATAAAATCATTTAAAAAATATAGTAGATTTAATTATTAAAGTTAAAAATATAGATTTTTTAAATTTGAAATTTTTTTTAAAAAATAACATAGTGACATTGTTCTTTAGTCATAAGATTAGATGTCTCATTATATATATATATATAATATACTATATGTATACATTTATGCTCCCAAGAAGTTTACTATATATAATGTATATATAATATTTTTCTTTTCAAATTTTTTCATAAACTAATATAGTGGATTTAAATATTGCAATCATAGAATCGATGTATAATATCTTTATAATCTAATTGATCATAATAGGGGCAAAAAAGTTTCTTATAATGTGAATCCAACACTAGTGGGTGATCATAATAACAGAAAGAGCATGTGAATACATAATATCTTAAAATGTGGGATACCGAATTACTAAAACGTCTTAATAGTCATAATAACATAAAAGACATGTTAATACATAATATCCCAAAATGTGCAATACATAAATATTAAAATGTCTAGATAGTCATAATAAAAACATAAGGTAAAAGACATAACATACTCAAAAGACTAACTGATCAAGTGTCACACAAAATACTAAGATAGGAGGAGATGACCAAGTGTCTCGCTTCTTCCTTAGTTCACGGATCTCTACTTCAATCTTTTCAAATCAGTTGTCCATCCACATTGGAAACTCATCCAATAGCATGTCCATCCATGAAGGACGCTCGATCTACTACGAGGAGGCGGTCCGCCATCCATAACATCCTCATCTGGATCTACATCCCCAATAACATGTACTCCAGCACGAGGAAGATGAGCTGCACTGCGACTAAACGTACAATGACATAATGGCCTTATTGGGGATCGTATCTTCTCATCAGGCAAAATAGAAACACCAGCAGCTACCAACATGCGGGAGAGCAACAAACCATGTGGGAGACCATCTCTTTCAGATGTATACCTTGCATCTCAAAGTATCTACTTAACAATAAGAGTTGGGAGATCAATCGGAGTCTGACGTGCAACCATAACGAGAAGGAATTCAGATCGGTGATGTTTTGGCACCACGTCCTAAACAATAATAAGACGAAACATTCAACAAGAATGCCACCAGATCTCGATGGGATATCAATGTAGCTGACACAATCATATCTCCACCCGTCATGTCCTTCCACACTTCTTCTGGTGTCATGTCAAACGAAGGGCCTACGGTCGGGTATACCGGCACCTCGGGTCTCAGTAATCCAATAAATTGACCAATAATATTAGCAGATAATGTGAAAAAGACTCCCTTCACTTAGATAGTTTGCTCCTCGACATTAGCATCAACATTGAGAACTTGTGCATAGAAGTCACATACAAGATCGATGTATACATCAATGGTAGATTCGAGAAACTGAGCCCATCCCCTCTCCTCAAAGTTAGACTGTATGCTCTGACCTTCATACTCCATGTCGTTGAAATCCCTCAAGCGAACAACTAGCTCAATAACAACAGGTTTTCTTGTAAATCAACGCTTAATGCTGAGCTAGAGATAATAACTATTGAGCCGCCTGTGAAGATGATGAAGCTCGTCTTCTTGGTGCCACTTTTCAAACTGTAAAATAATTCGAGCTAAAATTAATTCTTATATATTCAAAATAAAGTGATTATCTCAGTAAAATCATAAGGATATCTTCTATCCTACAATATGTTATTCAAATAGGAAAACAAAAAAGAAAATGATCACTAATCCTAATCTACTCTACTGTCTACATGTCAAGTTCGTTAAGTTAGTAAGAATATTTGTCGGCTTTTGTGCATAATCGAGATTTTGATGATTTCAATAAATGGATGAGTTTACAAAATGGACATCTTCAAAGACAAAGACAACTTAACGAAAAGAGTCAAACCTTGAAGAAAAAGGAACAAGAAGATGCAAGGAGCTTAAATAGAAGATTCAAAGACCTTAGGGTATAAAACTTGTAACTCTTTATTTCACACTTGACAAGGATTTGAATCACGCACTTGCATATCTTTCAAAACATGCATAAACTGTTTTAAGTTCTGTTTGAAAGATTAAAATGTTTTTTATAGGTTTCAAAACATCTCAATCAAACCTCCAAACCTTGATATACTTGTGGGAAGTATATCTTCAAAATTTGGTGTTTAAAAGTGGTCAAAAACCTTATTTTTGAAAGAACAAGATCATGCTTAAGTTGAGGAGGTCGACCGGCTGTTTAAGCGGTCGATCGGTACTTCGACCGCCTCATATAGCAGTCGTCTGGTTGGTGAAGCTTCTGACAATATGACCGTTGAGTAAAGGTAACTTGAAGAGGTCGACCGGTTTATGTAGCGGTCGACCGGCTCGTTTTAGCAAAAACTCCCAACGGCTAGTTTTCATATGTGGCCTATAAATACACCTTCATTTCGTCTAAAATGAGAACCCAACAACCACATATCATTTCTACTACTTGAGAAATATTCTAAACCTTCCTATTATATATTTCTCATAGCATTCACACAAAACACATTTTCTTATTCTTGTCTTTGTGTGAATAAAGAGATAGAACTTTCCATTTTTATATCCACTCTTTGAGAGAGTCTTGTTCCTAAATCTACCTATCAAAAGAGTGTTTCCTTCAGTGAGGTTGTTCAATATAGAAGAACCTTTGAGAGTGTATATCTCAAGCTTGGTGAGGTTGTGAGTGGTGAGCCAGAAAAACCACTTGGAGGGTTTGAGGGTTGATCCCGAGAAAACACTTGTACGGTTCACTAGAACCCGGAAGCTAGTGTGTAAGCTATTGGTTGCAGATAGTAGAAAACCTCAAGGCTCGGTGAAGGAGCTTCAGGGGTGGATGTAGGCGGCTTTGCCGAACCACCTAAAAATACTGTGTTTGCTTCTCTTACCTTTCTCCTTACTTTAGCACTTATTTACAGTTCCGCATATTATTACTTGTGCTAAAGTAGTATTTACTTGCAAATACATTTTTAGGGGTTTTAACCGAAAAGTTTAGAAAACCAATTCATCCCCCCTCTTGGGTTGCCTTAATCCTGAAACTGAGACTCACAATTGGTATCGGAGCTTGGTGCTCATATTTACAAGATTTAACCATTTTGAGTTAGAATGACAACTACAAGCTTCAACACTCAAGTTGAAGGGCTTTCCACTCTTAGACCACATTTTTTTGACGGAAATGATTATGCTTATTAGAAAGCTAAGATGAAAATCTATCTTCAATCCATTGATTATGATTTATGGTTATGCACTTTGAATGGTCTACATATTCCCACAAAGAAAGTTGGAGAGGTTGAAACCCTTAAAAACGAAAATGAATATAGTGACCTAGACAAAAAGAAAATCTCTTTAAATGCTAGAGCTATGAAGATTCTTTATTGTGCTTTAGAAAGAAATGAATTTAATAGAATATCTTCTTGCACAAATGCTAAGGAAATTTGGCATGCTCTAGAAATTACTCATGAAGGAACAAGCCAAGTTAAAGAGTCAAAAATCAATATGCTTGTTCATAATTATGAATTATTTAAAATGACACCAGAGGAATCAATTACTGTCATGTATACTAGATTTACCACAATTATAAATGCTTTGAATGCACTTGGTAAATCTTATACTAACTCCGATTTGGTGAGAAAAATCCTTAGGTCACTACCAAAGGCATGGGAGGGCAAAGTGACCGCCATACAAGAAGCCAAGGATCTCACCAAGCTTCGTCTGGATGAGCTAATTGGATCACTCATGACCCATGAGATCCAAATGCTTGAGAATGAAGATGAGGATCGCTTTCAAATCTTCAACAATGAAAGATGAGGATGACAAAGAGGAAAATATAGTCTTGATGATAAGAAAGTTCAAGAACTTCCTCAAAAGTAAGAAAGGAAAGAGAAGCCTCAAATACAAGAAGACATCTTGGAACGATAACAATGAAAGTTCCTCCTCCTCCTCCTCCAAAGAAGATGGAGAAATAGCCAACATGTGCTTCATGGCTTTTGAAGATACTGATGAGGATGAGGTACACTCTTCCGATGATGAGCATGAAACTTCTTTTAGTGAGCTTCAAAAGGCTTTTAATGAACATCTTGGTCAATTTGAACTACTAGGTTCAAAATATACTTCATTTAAAAAGAAACTCATTTTGATCTCAAAAGAAATTGATTTATTGAAAAATGAGAAAGATATTCTAAAGGTAGAAAATGACTTTCTCCAACAAAAAGCTTTAGAATTTGAAAATGAAAAGGTTGCTTTGAACAACAAAATTTTTTCTCAAAGCAAAATCCTTGAGAAGTTCACTCAAGGAAAGAAATCTTTAGATTTGATTCTTGGTAGTCAAAGATGTGTCTTTGACAAATGTGGCTTAGGCTACAAGCCTTCAATTCACCAAAAATATTTTAAAAATTATTTTATGAAGGCTAAATCATTTAATGCACCTACTCAAACATGTCATTTTTGCAACAAAGATGGGCATCTAATTTTTTATTGTGCATTAAAGAAACTTGGGAGTAAGATTCTCAAGAAAGCATGGGTTCTAAAGGGAACCAAGGCTAGCACCGAAGGACTCAAGAAAGCTTTGGTACCAAAAGCATTTCCTTGATTCTTTTATAGGATTCAACAAGGATGGAGCAAACAGAAAATGCGCAGGGGAAAACCTTTGGTAACTTGTAAATCCTTGATTGAGAATATGCTTTAAATGTTTGAAAATGTATTAATGTTGAAATTTTTTTTGCATTTATCAAAATGGAACATCTATGAGCTAACATTTTTACAAAATCATGAACTTTAATAAGTTTTTTATGTGGTTAAACTTTCTTTGGTTAAGAATGACTTTTAAATTGTCATTGGTAGCTAAGAGGCTAGTACAAACCCACTCGGTGGGCTACTATCGTAATAGCGATGGACTCTTGAGGTCCTCGTTAGACATCCTCTATACCATTTCAAAGAGATTGTCATTTAAAACTCAAACTTGTTCTTTTGGATGAAAAATGACCTTTTGAATTATATCCATGCATTCTCTTTTTGATTGACAAAGGGGGAGAACTCTTAAATGTATATATGTTTGTATTCCCTTTGCTTTTAGAATGCATATTTGGGGAGAAATGTGTCCTTTGTCTTTTTGATGTGACAAAAGGGGAGAAATGTGGTAATAGTTTTGATGACTATATATTCTTCTTTTAATTGGATTATGTTTTAATTGTATTACTCTTCATTAATCCAATGGGTATTAATGTTTTGTCTTCAAGTTTTAAATATTTGTCCAATTGCAAAAGATAGGGGGAGTCATCTCAAAACTATCACCTTATTGTCATCATCAAAAAGGGGGAGATTGTTGGCTTTTGTGCACAATCGAGATTTTGATGATTTCAATAAATGGATTAAACAAAATGCACATCTTCAAAGACAAAGATAACTTAACGAAAAGAGCCAAACCTTGAAGAAAAAGGAACAAGAAGATGCAAGGAGCTTAAAGAAAAGATTCAAAGACCTTAGGGTATAATCCTTGTAACTCTTTATTTCACATTTAACAAGGATTTGAATCACGCACTTGCATATCTTTCAAAACTTGCATAAACCGTTTTAAGTTTTGTTTGAAAGATTAAAATATTTTTATAGGTTTCACAACATCTCAATCAAACCTCCAAACCTTCATATATTTATGGAAAGTATGTCTTCAAAATTGGATGTTTAAAAGTGGTCAAAAACCTTATTTTTGAAAGAACCAGATCATGCTTAAGTTGAGGAGGTCGACCGGCTGTTTAAGCGGTCGACCGGTTGGTTTTGATAATAAAGAGCCTTTGAAGCTTCTGACAATATGACTGTTGGGTAAAGGTAACTTGAAGTGGTCGACTGGTTCATGTAGCGGTCGACCGGCTGGTTTTGATAATAAAGAGCCGTTGAAGCTTCTGACAATATGACCGTTGGGTAAAGGTAACTTGAAGCGGTTGACTGGTTCATGTAGCGGTCGACCGGCTCGTTTTAGCAAAAACTTCCAACAGCTATAAACGACTAGTTTTCATGTGGCCTATAAATACACCTTCATTTCATCTAAAATGAGAACCCAATGACCACCTATCATTTCTACTACTTGAGAAATATTCTAAATCTTCCTATTCTATATTTCTCATAGCATTCACACAAAACACATTTTCATATCCTTGTCTTTGTGTGAATAAAGAGATAGAGCTTTCCATTTTTATATCCACTCTTTGAGAGAGTCTTGTTCCTAAATCTACCTATCAAAAGAGGTATTTCCTTTAGTGAGGTTGTTCACTAAATAATAAGCTTTGAGAGTGTATATCTCAAGCTTGGTGAGGTTGTGAGTGGTGAGCCAGAAAAACCACTTGGGAGGGTTTGAGTGTTGATCCCGGGAAAACACTTGTACGGTTCACTAGCACCCGGAAGCTAGTGTGTAAGATATTGGTTGAAGATAGTAGAAAACCTCAAGGCTCGGTGAAGGAGCTTGAGCGGTGGATGTAGGCGGGTTTGCCGAACCACCTAAAAATACTGTGTTTGCTTCTCTTACCTTTCTCCTTATTTTAGCACTTATTTACTGTTCCGCATATTATATACTTGTGCTAAAGTAGTATTTACTTGCAAACACATTTTTGGGGGTTTTCATTCACCCCCCTCTTGGGTGCCTTAATCCTGAAACTAGGACTCACAATATTGATATGTGATAAAAAAAACATACACACACTTTGCACCTCAATAAATAGTCATAGCATAGCCACTTTTTTTAGCAAATTGTTTTTTCATTAAACCACATATACTGCAACGAAAAAATCTTTGCACTAAGGAAAAAAAGAATCGAATAACTTAGATTCCATAAAGCACAATGTATTGTAAGCTTAAAACGTAACATATTATAAGCATTTGTGAAAATTTGTATAATAGTACTGTGTAACATTCTGACCCATTGAGTAATAAAAACATAGATGAAAACATCACTGTGAAAACTTAGATTGGATAAATCGTATAACAACACTGTGAAAATTCTGACTCCGACTAATAAAACATAGACGAAAACACATCTTCGCAACAAGAAAAAAACAAGAATGTAGACGAACATATTGTAATATTGTAAGCATAAAACTATAGTATTGTAAGCAACAAACTAGACGAAACGTAAAATGAAACTATGTAATCTAAATGTTAAAGAAAACTACCAAGGAAAACAATGAAAGGTAACGTAGATGATCTACTTACCTGAGGAAGCGAGGCTGAGCAATCTGATAACAGAAAATGAAGAGCCTCGGGTTTTTTGACGGAAATGTATCACCAAATATAGCATGGATGTTTGTTATAGCCTGGATATTTGGTTCGAACAAAGCCTTTTAAGAACAGATTGTTTTGAGAGGTAGACGACAATTGGTTCCTGTTCCAACCACATATTCTCGTTTGAACTAACTTTGATAGATGCCACAAATAAAGATGTCTACAATTAACATGTGGTGTGATCCTGCCACACTCGGTCGAACGTGACTTCTCCGTTCGAACCAGTTCAAGCGTTGCAGCCAACAAAGAGATGTTGCCCGCAATGCCTCAAGCACCAATCAATTAAAAAATGACATCTGCCATAATTCGTTCGACCGAGACTTATCTGTTCGAACTCGATCAGGCGTTGCATCAATGAAGAGACGTTGCCTGCAACGCCTCACTCACCAAGCAATTACAATAAGACATCTGTCAACTTTTGTTCGAACAGAACACTTCATTTGACCAGTTGCAAGCATGGCAGGCAACGAAGAGACGTTGCCTGCGACCCCTCACTCAGCCTGTAATTAAAATCAAACAACTTCCACAACCGTTCGAAGGAAATCGGCGTTCGCCCATGATCATCGTCACAAATGTGCAAACGACATAGACTGTTTGAACTCATGTGTACAAATATTCTACGACGACGGCATGTCGTCGCAAATGTTTTCTTTGAGTGACGATAAGGACATGTCATTGTGAAAAACTCTTGCAGGAATATTTTGCGACGAAATATTTCGTCCCTGGAAAATTTTAAGCAACAACAACTATATTATTTGCAAAGGAATTCATTAGGCGTCGCTAAATAGAGTTCGAACGGTTCATTTGGTTCGAACTCGTTTTGGATAACCGCTCGAACAGGGTTTGTTTGTTGGAATAGATGGTTTGGCGATGATTTTTTTCCATCATCGCTGAAGATGTTTTGTTTACGTTGTCAGCGATGAAACATTTAGGTCATTGCGGAAAGGCGACTTTCAGCGGCTAAGTCGCCTTTCCGCTCGAACAAGGTTTTGTGGTTCGCCGCGGAAAGGCGACTTAGCCGGGAAAGTTGCTGGTACTAAGCCGGGGGTCGCCGGTACTGAGCCGAAAAAGTTGCCGGTAATAAGTCGGGAGAAAACCGGTATTAAGCCGGATGGTCGCCAGGAGGTAACCGGACTAAAGCCGAAAATCTTGCTCCGATACCTTGTTAGAAATAAAAATTTTAACTTTGATAAGTGAGACATACATTAGGAGAATACCTAATTGGATTAATTGTGTTAACTCACTTATATTTAAAATCTAACATAAGGGGGTTATTTATAACCCAAAAGAGCAAACTTGCCCACATTGCTCAATGTGGGACTTCAACTTTCAACAGAGACTGTACCCTCCTGTATCTGTTGATTTCAAAGTGTGTCTGAATGACGATGTCTTGCCGGACGAGACATTTGTAAGGAAAGGCTGGCTTGTGGGATACCAAGCTTATGCCATGGGGAGGATGAAACGTATCTGGGGACAGAATTGCTATGAGTTTTTGCCCGAAAGATGGCTCGAAAATGGATCGTGTCGGCAAGAGAGCCCGTTCCGGTCTCCTGCATTTCATGCTGGACCGAGAATGTGTCTTGGAAAAGAAATGGCCTACATTCATATCATGAAGTCGATTGCAGCATCAGTGATAGAGAGGTTTGAGATCGACGTGGGAAATAAGGACAAGGGTGTTGAGCACTTATTATCTCTAACTTTGAGGATCAAGGGTAGATTACCCGTTAAGGTGAGGAAAAGATGTATTGTGGATGCCCGCGGTTGATAATTGGTCTACTCATGATAATTAACTACAAATTCATGGAGTACGAACTTTGTCATAATGTGCATATGGCAGAAATCCTTTTTCCGTGAGGGTAAATAGTAGGTTTCTCACTATCCTATTACTGTAAGCATGCAGTGTGTAATTTCAGCTTAATGTGTGTACAAATATGTCTATATAATAATAATTTTAAGATATGTTTGGCCCCATTTCTAATCTATCTTGCAATGAAACATTAAATAGCCGATCGAATTTTAATTTTCAATAGATCGGTTTGACTCGGCTAGATTACAAATTAACCTACGTATATATATGTAATATTCTCAGCGCAGAACCCATGATGTCTTGTTTCGTCCTCACTTGTCGGTAAGAATAATACTAAAGTCTTTATTTTATTTAATTTATTGATACTTAATTCCTTAATTACTTGTAATTGTCACAAATACTAAAAGTTTTGAGTTAAGAGGGCATAAAGATTTCACCTTGTATGCTAATACTAAAGTATAGATATTCTTCAACCTCTTCGACAATCAAAATGAACAATTCCCAAAACAAAAGAAAGTGTGGATAACGCAAATGCTGTGATCGTGAGATAATTTAAATAAATCAACGAAAAGCGCACCATTTTTTTCTTTCTTTTTTCTTCTCATCCATCCACGCCCATTTCAGTTTTCTTGCACATGACGTCACCCCTTCTCATCCTCTCGTCTGATCAGCTCAACAATTACAGAATCTTCATATGATATATATCTTGCACATGCAAGCACGTTACCCAAATCATGTCTTCAAGGTGAGTTAGGAATTATAAAACCGTACGGATGACCGAAAAAACATCTGCACCGTAATGAAAGGAAAAACGTCGCATATTTGTAAGTAAAAACGTTCGTCAGCATCTGCGAACGAGTCCGAACTGTACGTGAAGCCCTACGCACATTGTTTGGGTGACAAAACACGTTTATCACCCATCAGTCACTGTCACGCCCCAAACGCAGTCCCGCAGGGATAGTGACAGTCACGAGCAATCCCGAGGGAAAGCCCTAGCGAGCGTAACATACATACACACATACAGCGGAAAAGAATCGAGAGAGAGACGGGCCAAAACTCACAACTAATCTTACATAATAGTTTCCAAATAAGTAATAGCTTAATTACATAACATGTGGAACATCAAATCCAAGTGGCAGACCACAACGGTCAACAGTCACCACAACAAAATACATAACATCTTTTTTCTAAGTCAGATAGTCCTCCTGACTTCCTTCACCTGAGGCATCTGGAATGATACAGTTTTGAAAACGTGAGTCAAAAAGACTCAGTAAGGGAAAACTTAAAGTTGAAAGCATGAACTTATAACTTGAATGTGAATATCATGAGAGATCGTAAATCTTGATGCACATGCATGTTTCATGGTTATGCACATGCTCTTGATCTTAAAACATATTCTTGTTCTTGAAATTGACACAAGGTCGTTGGAAATATTTTCTTCTTGACTTGTGGGCTACTTACGCTCCATTTAACCCCTGGAGTCAAGGTTGTGCATTCCCATCGGAACCGTCTCCCTTTCCTATGGGGAGATTTCAATTGGTCGAACTAGCCCACCTTCTCGCATTTGTCCTTAGTGGCTAGTCACGACCCTTAGAGGTCCACACCTTCTCGCATTCGTCCTTCAGTGTGGTTGCACTTACCTCTAGGGTTCACCCATCCTTCTCGTATTCGTCCTTCGGTATGGGTGCCCTCCTTGATGGTACGGTACCGACCAGAGCCCTTAACTTAACTTGACTTATCATAAAATTTTCCATACATCATTGCATAAAACTTTTTTTAGAAAATCATGCAATGCTCGTGTCATGACATGCTTGCTTATGATGTCATGCCTGCTCATGTAAAACAATGCTGTGTATCATTCCAGTTTTGTAAAAATGTAACTCCACTTACATTCCACTTACCTTGCTTCTCTTGAAAATGAGACGGTGCTTCGCCTACAAGTGATTCAATTACTACATTTAGATGTTTTGGAATCAATCACATAGACAGAAAGAAACACTTGTAATTATTTCGGTTCCAAAAGTACTTATCCTAGAAAATACGATTTTGTTTATAAAAGATTACTTAACTAGTTTTCGTAAAACAAATGAAGAAGGACAATTAAACATAAGCATCAAACATCTCCTATACGATTACCAAAGAGATCACTATGCAATACTCAATCAACTAGGTACACATGTTCTTCCTAAACATCAATGATTTCAGGCCTATTCATGAATTTCCGGCCATTCTAACCTTAATAACTTCATAACTAAGTTTATTTAACTATCCTCAATGCTAGAGTTCACAAGACTTCATTTGGAACTCCAATGTCAACATATATGAGATTTTAACAAGGCCCGCTCGAGCGCCTGTTGAGCACCAGTGTAGCGCCAACTCACTGTCCAACTTCCATCAACCCTCGCTCGAGCGGCGGTGTGAAATTTTCAAAGGCCGCTCGAGCACCTGTCGAGCGTTGGTCAGACGACAAGACACTGTCCATCATATTTCCTTAAGGCCGCTTGAGCACCTGCCGCATGCTGGTCGAGCACGATGTTACCTAAAAACAGGGTGCTAAAATCTTCCTATTCCAACAACCTAATCATGATCCCTAGCTTGATTCTTCTGACCATAAACTAATACATGCCTAAACATAAGATGCCTAAACACACTCTAATACATGCCTAAACAATCTCCTTCTTCCATCCAACCCGTGGCACTTTTCTTAACATAAGATGCTTAGGTTCACATTTCACAACCGAATTTTCTTTTAACAACTACACTTGTTCGGCCATAAGCATTATATATATGCACAATCTCAATTATTAATCTTGTGCGACTTAGGGTTTCTAACTCCAAACCATTATCATTAACTAGATTTCCATTTCCAAGCCATTCGGCCAACAACACTCACATGCATGAAATCTTCTTCACAACCCACATGAAATCTCTTCCTCCAGCAACCAAGTTCACAATTTAAGCATGCAAATCCAGGTGAATATGACCAAACCCACACAGTATACAAGCATGCATGATAATTCTTCAAGCCAAAATGTATTCAACCTCAAATTAATCCCTTCCACCAACAACAACCACAACATTTCTTCCAACAATCCCAACCTAAACAGATCTAACATTCATGCATTTACAAAACAAAAGGACACAAGGCACTCGGCCAAAACAGCAAATCCATAACTTGAGAGATCAAACTCTAACTTACCTTGTAGTGTTGAACACAAAGCTGGTACCTAGCATAAAATGCTAAAGGTCAGAACATATGGAGGAAAGAACAAAGAGATAAACATGCAAAGACCAAACTTTACCTTTATCCCCCACTATGACTCTCGGCTAACACCAGGACCTTCTATTTCTCTAACTCTCAGTTCCACTCTCTTGTGTGGCTACAAAGTGCTGAGATGGTAGCAACAAGGGGGTGCTGTGGTGAAGCTTGTGGTGAGGGAAAGGAGATGATGTGTGCTTCTGTCAAAAGGGAAATGAGCTGAAGTTGATGAAGGGTTCGGCCGCAAGGGAGAGGTTATGCGAAGTGAGAAGGTGAGGGAGTGAAATCAAATGAGGTTGGGAGAGGGCTAACACGTGAAGGGGGAGATTTCTCTTATTTGTATCGCCTATAGCCATTGGTTGCTATGGGCGGCAGCCTATAATACAATGCCACCTTATCTCATTTTGTCTCTTCTTACCTTTGCTCCCAGGCCTTCACGTGATGTACTCTAAAAGCTATTTCAAATTTTCACTTCATCTTTCACTTATCACATAGGCACATTGACTCATCTCTAATATAAGTACATTAGCTTATCACCAACAAGCATATCGACTTATCTCTATAAGCACAATAGCTTATCTCCTTTATATGCACACTAACTTATCTCTATAATAGTCACACTAACTTATCATTTAGTTCTTCTAATGATGCTTAAGACTACCTAATGGAGATTAAGGTTACCTAATCAAGGACACAATATAATCTATATGCTCAACGTAAATTTCATAACTATAGATTATCATGCAATGATTTCTACTTAGAGAATTTCGGCAATAAGAAATAAAATTCTCTTCATATATTTAATTTCAAAAAATCATGGTGGCATAGTTATAAGCAAATGGAAAAATTAGTTCATAAAAGAAAGGTACCTTGGAAAAATTCGGCTCTTAGGAAAATAATAGAATTGCACCAATAAAGTTTCACAATGACAATAAAACAAACTACCATAAGTATTAAAGTTAAGTCATACATTGGCCAAAAATATGGCCCCTTGAGTTAAATAAAAAAAAAACATAGAAAGATAGCAAAACGAAGTACGGGGTCTCACAGTTACACAGGTTAAATCGTCATAAAAGCTGCACTCTCGTTTGCACGGTCTGATCAAAATGTCAAAACTTTTGGGACAGTCCGCGCTTGATTGACACCCATCTATTTCAGAAGACCGTGGCGAACAGTTGTGTGCGTCCGCACAGTTTCATCCCGTCCGGACGCTTACGGCTATAATTTCAGCTAATGGCGGTACTCCACATTGCACTTTCCAGGCGTCTGCCTGTCAGCATTGACCCATTTTGAGAAGATTTTACTAACCGTTCATATTTGCAATTTAATGCTTTGGAATCTAATTGGTCCATATGGAGAACGGAAACGTCCGCACAGTAAGAACAGCCCGTCTGAACGATGTGGACGGATTTTAATGACGCACAGAAGCCATTTGAACGGCATTTTACGCTGGCATTACATTGTTGTCTCTCCTCTCTCAGACCTACATTCACGTTTTTCGTCCAAGAATCTTACTTTTTCTTCCTATTTTATGGAGTTCTTCGTATCCATGTATGATTCTCATGTTTTCATTTGGTTTTTTTGTATAACAATCATGTTTTTTAAGTTATTTACGAAGTAATTTTCGTGAAGGATTTCCAGCCACTACCGTTGTTTGATGGTCGACATTTGTATTGGTATGGATTGTCCAATGTTATAGGATTGTTTAGGCTATAATTTTGTATTGTTTAGTGTTGATTTGTGATTGTTTTGGAGGTGAGAGAGAGGTCAGTCATGGCTGAGTCGACTCTGTTTTCTTTCTCACAACACATTCGAACGGTTTGAAGCCTTCCAGACAAGTAGTTTTAAATTTCCTACAGTGACTTTTCTAAACTTTGCCCTTTTAAAGCGGTCGTAAGGACGTTATTAATTTGACATGTGAACAACTTTGGCGTTATATGCCGTCATTTAGTTTAAGATATGTACTTGTGTTTAGGGAGTTTTTCTGTTTCGAACGTTTGTCTTAGCATGTGCACGTCTATTCCCCAAAACTAAGTCGTTTCATTAGATCTTCAGACAGGTTCGGACGTGTCACGCCCCGAACGCTAGCCCGAAGGGGGTTAATGACAGCCGCGAACATCCACTCAATGAATGTTCCAGCGTTTTCTCTTAGTCTTGCAGCGGAAATTTTTTTTTACACATACAACTGAGAGAGACGGGCCAAGGAGATTTACTACAACTTACACAATCGACTACAGAGACAATAGTGTAAGCATCCTAATTACATAGCATGGCTGCAAGGCTGAGGTACAAGATCTAAGGGATTCCAACAATACCTCTTTATATTGACTTACTCATAACATCTTGAATCCTTATATACCTTACAATATTGTTTAGCATCCTGCTGCATCAGTGGGATATCAAGTACTCTTAGGACTTCATGTACATTCTCCAACTCTTGACCCAAGTACATTCCCAATGGCCTATGACCAACAACATTACAATCTACTACTTACTAAGTAAGGAAATCCTCAGGACTCTTGTCCCCTGGAAAACCTGGAATGATACATTTTGAAAACTGTGAGTCAAACGACTCAGTAAGGAAAAGAACTTGTAAACATGATCTTGTGAACATGAACTTAACTTGAACTTATAAACTTGAACTTGTAAACATGAACTAGTACCATAGCTTGAAAACATAACTTGAAATCATGAGCTTTTTAGCATGAACTTGAAACTTGTATACATGAACTTGAATTCATAATCTTGTAATCATGCACTAGTACCGTAGCTTGAAAACATAACTTGAAAATCATGCACTAGGAACATAATGTGCTTCATGCATGATCATGACTTCTTGATGTGCATATATGCTCCATGTGTGCATATGCACATGCACTTGCTTTTGGCTCATGGCCCTTGATCGTAAAACTTGCTCATGCACTTGAATTTGGCTGATGGCCCTTGAAAATAGTTCGTTCATAACTTGTAGGCTACTTGCGCTCCATTTAACCCCTGAAGTCAGGGTTGTGCGTTCCCATCGGAACCGTCTCCCTTACCCTTGGGGACATTTCATTTGGTCGAGCTAGCCCGTAGTTGCCCCTGGCCTGATGGCTAGACACGACCCTTGGAGGCCCACACCTTCTCATTGTCCTTCAGTGTGTTTGCACAGCCTCTTAGGATTCATTCAACCTTCTCGTAATCGTCCTTCGGTATGGGAGTCCATCTTGATGGTACGGTACCGACCATAGCCCCTTAACTTAACTTGTCATAAAACTTCCTTGCTTTCATTTGCACAGATCTTTCTTTCCTTTCAAGAAAATCATGCAAATGCTTATAACGTGTCATGCTTGATAATGATTATCACATAAAACTTTCATGCTTTCATTTGCACAAAAACTTCTTCCATGCTTTCATGCAATTGCGTATGTTATGTCATGCTTGATGGGAAATACCTTATCATACTTTGTTATAAACATGTTATGCTTGTTCATAAAAACGTGCTGCGTATCATTCCAGTTTTCAAAAAAAAAGTAAGTTTTCACTTACAATTTTCACTTACAAACGTAAGCTCCTCTTACATTCGCTTGATTGAGTGTTGAACGTCACGTTACCTACAATGGATCATACTAGTGTTATTCAAAGGCTCACTAGACGTATAGTGTAATCAATCAATTACTCACACTTCATCATACAAAATCGTCCGTATTCTTGACCTCTAGTTGGTCATCTTACAACGCTAGGTATTTCCTTAAGTAAAAATCCTAGTGGGGTCTCCCGATAGGTCAATAGGAAACTAGAAAACTTAGAAAAAATTTCTTGAAATTCGGAAGAAGCCGCTCGAGCGCTGGTCGGGCGAAAAGTCTCTGTAAGAGTCGATCGCTTGAGCGCCTGTCGAGCGCAGGTCAGGCGAAACTCTCTGTATAAAATTTTCTCAATACCACTCGAGCGCCTTTCGAGCGTCCCTCAAGCGAAAGCTCTCTATATAAAATTTGCCCAGTTTCGCTCGAGCGCCAGTCGGGTGTACCTCGGGCGAAACGTCTCTGTAACAAAATCTTGGACTTTTAGCTCGAGCAGTTGTCGAGCGTACCTCGGGCGACAGTCAATTTTAAAGCATAACTTATGCTATACACCTCCAAAGCACATGAAATTTGTCTCAAAATGTTCTTCTTTCATAACCTCATTTTCAAGACTCCAAATTTTCTCAATTTCCAATTAAAACATGCGTCTATCCTCTTAAACTAAAGCTATTGCATTTGTCCTAATGATGATCTAAAAATGCAAAGTATTCTCTTAAGGATGCCGAAGCCATAAGAATTTAATTCTAAGCTGATCCTTACACAAATTTTCATAATGTATCAAAATTCTAAGAAATTTGGAGCTCATTTGCCACTCAAAACCTTTACTCGAAAATACAAGCTGCTGAGGACTTCTAAGCGGGCAGCCCCGATGTCTACAACTTAAAAAATTCATAACTTCCAAACCATGGCTCCAAATCACATGAAATTTATTTTGAAATATTCACAACAGCAGAATGTGCTATACATTTTCATAAACACTTCATATTTGGCAAAAATCCTACATCAACCCTGTCGCTGATTCCAGCTCGACCCTCCATTTTCAAAATACCACAACTCATTCATTACACCACCAAATCATACAAAATTAACCTTAAAATGTTCCTCTTTCTTAAACTTAAAATTCAAGACCAACCTCGTAAAATTTGGACTTAAAATGATCCCTCAAAAGATATTCGAAATGAGCTAACATTCCGGACATGCAAGGCTGCTGGCAGCTTGATGTCCGGGCCTTGAACAACGCATGACTCACTCAATAGTTATCAAAATCATCCAAGGTATGGCTTAAAATCTTCCTATTTCCTAGACCTACAATCTAGGATCCAATTAAGAGCAAGGAATAAGCACAAGTGCATCAGAACACACTCCCAATTCGAGCCTTGAAATCTGCACAGGTAAATTCCAGCAACAACAATGATCTTCTCAACCTTCCAAACTTTCAACAACCAAAACCCTAATCTCTTCATGTCACAACCAACATCCAAGGCTAACTTAAAATCTCATAGCAGAAACCATTCTCTCACATTCTTCCCACTTTTACAACTCCAATTCAAAGTTTACAACAAAACCATGATTCCATCTTTATCAAGCCATAACTTTTGCATTTGCCCACTTCTTTTGGGCTTTTTATCAAACACCTAGGGTGTATCATTGGTCCTCTTGTATATTTTTCAGATCTGAACTCATATCTAACACGTACGGCTTGGGGGTTCTCAACAAGACTAACATGCATACAACCTAATGCATCAACCCATAGATTCGGTCATACATGCTCAAAATAGGTTTCAATCCACTCTTAGGCCTTTTATCAAACACTTAGAGCACATAAACGATTTCTCTTGAACCCTCATTTCGGATCTAGCCATTTTTCCCCATGTTTTCATGTAAAATCTATACTACCCTTAAACACTTGCAAGATCTACACTATCTTCAAAGAAAGCATGTATAGATCTACATTTTCTTCAAAGAATACATGAACACAACATATATGTACAAAGAGAAAACCAACAATCCATCAAAAGAAAAGAGAAATGGGTGAAGATGGGTATGGCTTGGCGGCCAAAACCACTCACCTCCTTCTCTCTCTCTTTCTTTTCTTCTTCTCCTTCTCTTTCTCTTCCTTCACTTTTTCTTGTTCTGGTGGGAGCTAAGGCAAATGGGAAATGGGTTGTGCGGTTTGGGGAGGGGGGTGTCTTATACGTGAGGTTTGGGGGAAGGGAAAAGGCAAAATTGCCCTTCCCCCTTCTTTCCCTTTTTCTCCTCCATTTCTCCCCTCTTTTTCCTTTTCTGCCCCTCAAGAAAACTTATTTTCTTTTTCTGCCATTTCATTATTAAAATTAGCCCTAACATGCCTTCCCACTTCATTTCTAGAAATCATGCATTTTTCCTAATCATGCCTTCCCACTTCATTTCTAGGAATCATGCATTTTTCAAAAATCAAACCCTTAATTAAAATTCCTTCAAATCTTAGGGATATAATATACTCCAACAATAAAAATGATTAGCTTAATAAATCCCTAAATACTTGAATTTATACACCAATTCAGTTATAATTAAAAATGCACATAATGCTAGGGCCAAATTCCACCTAGTCATGGTTTTAAATTAATTCAACCATACTTACATTCTTCAATACTTAAAGTAGTACACACTTAAGGAGTCATAAGCATTAAATTGACAGAATTAAAATCGGGGTCTCACAGGACGCTTATTTGCATTAGAGCCCTCGCTTGCATTACTTGGCATGTCCCCTCTCTTCCAGGTCCATCACAAGGGAAACGAAAACCAAGATTTGCTTTATCCGGTATCAAACGCGAGCTACGAGCAAATAAAACACCTTTCAGGAGTATCAATACCATCACATGAATCGTAAATGCATGAATGTGATGTACCAAAAAATCTACGGTTCCTAATGGAATATCTGTGTGAACGTTGTGTTACACCATGCAAACGGTATTAATTGATTAGTTATTTGGTTTTGCCCTATTTTACATATTAAAAATTGTCTAACGACACCGTTTGTCATCTTCATCATTCTCTGAGACCTCTATGCAGCAGGATCCTGAGAGTCAAGGGGATTGTATGATGCGGGAGGAGCAGCTGGAGTAGCAACAGGTTAAGATACTTAGCGTATCAGTTATTGTAGAGCGTGAGGTAGTCTTTGTTGACTTCAAGGAGATGAAGTATATGGGCCGGAGTATCAGTGACATTTTGGATGACCAAGGTTGGATCGGGTATCTGAAGAGAGATGGCATAGCCTCTGTAGATCTGGCCGAAAATTTTACGTAGCATTGCTGGATGTTAAGAATATTGAAGCACTACTATGGACCGTCACTGTACGCAGGGTGACCTTTCAGTTGTCACTAAATCATACCCTGCAGTGGAGATGGGGAACAAGCCAGATGCGGACGAAATCTTCCATACTTTCATGGGCCAGGACGTGGTGCTCGTCAGACCCATCATCAGACAGAAGTTCATGCTCCCTTTCTGGCTATTCTGCACCTCATCTTCACCTATGACATCGAGCCGAGGGCTCACACAAGAGAATGCCCTATTATGCTACTATGTTGTGTATAGTCTACTCTTGACACAGTTCCTCTATATTGTGGGCTGCATGGATTGTCTGGACAAGTTAAGGAAACTACCTATCAGTCCCATCTGTCGAACAACAGCATCAAGTGAATGATCGGACCTAATGGGGATGTGTTTCATCTCTATGGAGACTCAAATGACGGGATTGCATCCATTCCTCTCTACCACTCTGGGCACCTTGTGTGTGATGTTGAGGAGGTTGGGCGCCATTGAGGATCAACTCGGGAAGATGAGCGAGTCAACTGTCAGCCCTGCTCGCAGCATGATTAGGACCTTTTTCTTATTTTTTCTCACGTTATGTTTTTTGGACATTTATTATCATATTTATGTTTTTTGTGGATATTTAATTTGGGTTTGTATTTTTTATATTTAGGGGGCGTTTGTTTGTCGAAATTTCGGAGAATATTCCCAAAATTTTGGGAATCTTATGAAGTTTGTAATTTTTTGGGGTTTGTGAAAAGATATTATAATTTTAAAGTTTTTTAATTTTATTTTGAAAATGTTAAGGAAGTAATAAATTAGTACGGTTGCAATCATTGTTACTTTTTTATTTTTATTTCTTTTTTAACCGGCCATGTTTCGTTGTCTTTTTTATTGTTAGTTTTTTTTTACCGCCACTTGCGTTGTCTTTTTTTATTGTTAGTTTCTTTTTTTTCTTTTTTAACTGCCTACATGCGTCGTCTTTTTCAGAGGAGCCATTTTTTTTGCTTTCATCGTTACGCGCCATTCCGCATTTCCGCTGAATGTTTTTCTGGTTTTTTTTTTAAATCTTGTTTGTTTACGCTGCAACAATTTCCGTAGCAGCAACCTTCTGTTTTTTTTCATGCCCCGTCCTTGCAAGTGAGTTTTGTTTTTGAATTGTTTTCCCAACAACTAATGAAAAATCTCAAAATTTAAATCCTACCACAAATTCTTATCCAAACAAATAGAAAATATAAATTCTTATCCATAATCTTAAAAAATAGATCCTTACGTACACCATTTTCAGGAACAACGTCATCCACAATATTTTGCGGGATAATACATTATCAATATGGTGGTAAATTGCCTTGCGCATGCATCCACTTCATGTTGGCGAGCTCATCCCTTTTTGCACGCATGGCTGTTGCACCCTCATCTCGAAACTCTGGAGCATGGTGAATTTTTTACTGCCCTTGGTCATCGGTTCCTTCCGTCTCACCCACAATATTTGGGTTACCCCATTGTCGAAAAATCGCATCATCCTTGGCTCCATCTAACTTTATGAAGTTATGTATGACACAACTCGCTACAACCATCTTCGCTTGGTTGCGCATTGTAAAATTCGTCATCTTTTTCAGGATTGCAAATCGTGATTTCAGCACCGAAAATGATCTTTCAATTATATTCCTCAACGAGCTATGATTATGATTAAATAATTCTTGCGGTCCCCGAGCGCCGCCCCCGGTGTTGAAGTTTTGTAAATGATACCTCTCTCCCTCGTATGGTGAGAGGTACCCTTCCATACACGGGTACCCGGAGTCGACGACGTAATATTTTCCTGCAAATATGTTTTGTGAATGCTTACTTATATGCAATGATAAATATTGCATGAAAAAACAAATCGGAAAATTGCATTACCTGGTGGTTGGTGAGGAAATCCGGGTGCACACCGCATTGCGTCGAATAATATACGTGTATCATGTACGAAACCTTCCCAACCACTATATACAAAAGTGTACAGCATGTCGAAGTCGCAAATACGCAGTACATTTTGGGACAGTTGGCCGTGTCGATCGTAATACGCCGCCTTAATGTTACGATAGACCCCAGTAGTAACGACGTGTGTCCCGTCCATACAGTCCTATCCAAAAAATAAATGGGCAAAACATATGTAAATACATTGAATAGTTTACTTTAGTCTAAACGAATGATATATGATTAGTGGGAGCTAACAACACACTAACCTTAAACCAAGGGTCGTACTTTGAGTTTCCTTCAATGTGTGGATGGATGCCCTCAATGTGTCGTGGGCGTATAATTCCGGGGGCCAATCTGCATAAAGCAACCAGGATCCCATGGAAGCAAGAGTTAATTGTCTCCCCAGAATGCTGAAATCGATCCATAACTTGTCGGTGAGTTTCTCCGTGCCCCATGATCTTCATAAACATGCACAATGCCTCCTCCACCCCCACACGTTCTGTGGGTTCGTATCCGCCCTCTGCTACTAGCATGTGAGCTAGCTAGTATTCGAAAAACCCTAGGCACCATCCGATAATTGTTTTGTAAATTTGTTGTACTGGGATGATTAATAACCCCCTCAACGTAATCCGCCCCCGGTAATCCCACTGGGAACATGGGCAAGCGCTGTTTACGTCTTCTCCGTCTGCGAGATGCAATACATACGACACATGCGACCATGATAACTTTTCTCATATTCTCGTCCAAGTTAGGATTGTGGCCACAAAAACGACAGGAATATGATATACGTGATGCGAATGCGTCCTGCTCAAACTGCGAAACACTAGGGCCAGCATGTCCTCCCCCATTGGTGTGTGTCACTGGGGGCGGTTTCTCCTCCCCATTGGTGTGCGTCTCCTCCCTGGTATGGGGAGTAATACTGTGGGTGTGTACCGGGGTTCGTGCCACTGGTGTCAGCATATCCTGGCCTTAAGTTTGACCCATGCGACCACGATAACTTTCCTCATATTCTCGTCCAAGTTAGGATTGTGGCCACAAAAAGGGCATAAATATGATATATGTGATGCAAATGCGTCCTGCTCAAACTGCGAAACACTAGGGCTAGCATGTCCTCCCCCATTGGTGTGTGTCACTGGGGGCGGTTTCTCCTCCCCATTGGTGTGCGTCTTCTCCCTGGTATGGGGAGTAATACTGTGGGTGCGTACCGGGGTTCGTGCCACTGGTGTCAGCATATCCTGGCCTTAATTTTGACCCCCTATTACCATCGTACTGGCCCATGCTGTCACGCCCCGAAAGCCACCCCGCAGGGACCATGACAGCCGCGAGCATTCCCCGGGAACACTCCAGCGCTTACACTAACTCTTACAGCGGAAAACCTTTTTTTTTTATATACACATCGGAAGACTCACTCAGGATCCACATGTTGGCTGAGATACAAGCACAATGAACATAACCCCTCGGTAAACGAATTATAACTCATAAAAGTCTTTACATTGCATCTTGTTCGCAAACTCATACAAAACGTAATAGGGCAACATACTGCCACACTCAAAACAAACCAGCACTCACTAGTGCTAACTCGGAGTTCACCAAATTCCGACTCCAACTCCCGAACTCCTAGGTTTTGTACGTGAGATGATCCTCTGCTCCCCAATCTTCTTGTGGATCTGGAATGATACGATTAAAAACTATGAGTCGAAAGACTCAGTAAAGAACAACAATTTGAAACATGAGCTTTGATAAAACATGGCTTTAAAAACATACTTACTTCATTACACTGTAGAGTTAAGAAAAGAAATGCATAACTGTAAGTCATGAGATAGTGCATAAAACCCATGATGCATATGCATGCTCCGTGATGCACATGTCATGCACTAAAATATCATGTCACTCCTGTCCTTTTCAAATGCATTTCAAATCTCAAAATTGGCCCCAAGCCCTTGAAAATATTTCTTTCATAACTTGTTCTTGAAATTGGCTCCTGGCCCTTGAAAATCATTCATTTCATATCTCTTACTGTGGGCTCGCTCCATTTGACCCCATGAAGTCAGGGTTGTACTGTTCCCATCGGAACTGTCTCCCATCCCCTTGGAGACTTAACATCTGGTCGAGCTAGCCCGTAGTTGCCCCAGGCCTGATGGCTAGACACGACCCATAAGAGGTGCCACACCTTCTCGAGCAACGTTCCTCGGTGTGGTTGCACATACCTAGAGGACTTACCCAACCTTCTCGATCAACGTCCCTCGGTATGGGCGTCCTAGGTTTCATCCATCCATCCTTCTCGATCAACGTTCCTCGGTATGGATGATAAACCTCACTTAACTTGGTACAGATCCAACCAAAGCTCCCCGGGCTTAATCATAACATAAATTCTTTTTCATTTGCATAAAACAACTTTTCATGTTTCTATGCAATGAACATGCTATGCCACACTTGAAAACATCGTAATTTCATTTGCATCAAAACGTCTCTCATGCGTTCATGCAAATGATTATGCTATGGCATGTTCGAAACATCATGCGTACTTGAAACATTCTTTATGCATAATACATGTCACTTGTATTAAAAACATCTTGTCATGCACAATAAAACATGCAGTGTATCATTCTAGTTTTCCAAATCGGGTAAGATTCACTTACAGTACTCCTCGAAAATCTCCTTAGGTCTCACTTGGCTCTTTGCCTACAAAGAATAAGTTCGATTCTTAATATACTAAGTTTACATGGAAGTATATCAACACGCTCGGTTCTATGAACTATTCGAGGAAACCTATCTTGAAATCCACTAAGGAACGAATAATGATAATTAAGCACTTAACTTAATCTTAACGATATAATATAGTTGTTGAATTTCTCTTAGTCCAATTGAACCTCTTGTTCACCTCTTAACCTTGAACTCCCCGTCCATCGCAACGGTTCAAACAGCAACTATATATATATATTTATATCTTTAATCAAAATTTAATTTCATGGATTATGAAATATACTAAGCAAATGAAAAATATAAATCCATAAGAGAAACTTACCTTGCCAGTTTTCGGCTCTTAGGGAAATAAAATTAAACTTGCACAAAACTTCCATAATGAAAAGAAAATTATTTAAGGAAAAATTTATGAAATACAATCTCATTTTAGTTAATGTACTTTAAACATAAAACCTAGGTGGCCAAGTATGACCCCTTAAGTTAAATCAAAACAATTAAATAGGAAAATAGCAAAAGCAAAGTTCGGCGTCTCACACATGCCACCTGACATGAATGGGTCAATATTTGATAGATTGAAAATGTACAGAGCCTGCATATACTCCCGTCAAATTTGTGCTCGGGTATTCAATTTCTTAATATTGAGAGAAGAAATCCAAACTATTGTTGTTAAATGAAAATACGTCCGAATTGAAAAAATTGTCAAGTGTTCAAGGTGAAAAATTAACTACTCAAATGGTGATTTATAAATATGAAGATAACATAAATAATTATTGAAAATTCCTCACCGATTAAATACGGGTAACTTGATCACGATGGTTGGTTGTGGGCGTTCATCCTAATAGTGTGTCGTGCGTCGTTTCCGCTCGTTATTAAACCAAAATTGTAAATTAAAGCAAACAAATTTATCATAACGACGTAAACAGACTTCTATAAAATAGTACGAAATCAACATAACATACCATAACACTCGCAATTTGTTCATAACAAACAAGAAAACAGTGCATAACAAACAAGAAAACGTGCATAACAAGCTCACAATACTTTCAACAAAGATAATACTCCTAATGAACACAAACAAGTGCATATGAACTATAAAGTGAGACAGAGCAATGACTTCATTTATGGGACCATGCCCACCAATTCCTTCTTTCAGGAGGCATGGATAGGAAGCCGGTCTGGTTATCCAGGTTGCCAGATAGTTGGCGAAAGACAATTCCGTAATGGTCATGCATCAGTGGAGGATCAATCTTCTCAAGCACTTCAATGCATGACTGGAAAGTAGGATTGAAATGGCTGCTGGCACCATGGCATTGCGTCATCGCCTCAATCAAGCTAGTTACTTTGTCAATGAAGAGATCCTCACTACTGCGCTGCACCTTCTCCTTGCCCTTTCTACGAGTAGTAGTTCCTCGCTTCCTAGAACCCGATTGGGTGTTCATAGGGGCAGGGTCATTGCTATCAATTCGGAGACCCCCACCGGCAAAATGCTCCTCAGTGACACGACCGACAAGCCCGTGCCTATAACGTTTCTGACTCTCAACCCGAGCTGCTTCCTCTACTGTCCTTCCCCTTGGCCAGAGGAGTAGGCATTGAGTCCAGCCGCCGTGCTCTCCGCGAACAGCAGCTGAAGCTCAGGGAAGTTTGCAAGTCCCTGTTTCTTAAACTTCTTCGCACGATCACATGTCTAAATTTTTAAGACGTACCCAAGAATGTGATTAGTGAAGGGTAATAAGCAACTACGAATTTAACAAAACAAAAAGGGGCAAAGGAGATGGGTTCATACCCTTGCGAAATTGTCCCACCAAGCATCATCTTCCTCGACAGTGTCTTTTTCATAATTCCAACCAACGCCAGTCTGCTTCTTTAAAGTGCAGAAGGCCCTGTAGTCCGCCTTCAAGGAATGCACTTTATTTACAACTTGCGAGACATAAATGTCTGGGATTGACAGATTTTCTGTAATTCTGTCCCATACTTTTCCACAAATGGGCTTCCCGTCTATAAAATTCCCGTCACGCCATTTGTCTAACAGTAAATAAACGAGGTCTTGAACCTCGTTAGGATTGTGCCATAGTCGGTCACGCTATACGTCAACACCGAATAAGTCGCAACAAATATCCATTCATTATCTCACAAATGTAGCTAAAGAATATCAAACATCTACAACATCTGAGCATGTGAGTTGTTGTAAAACAGTAAGTATCAACCTATAAACCATTATCATCATGTGAAGGAGAATCAAAAAAATATTGTAATTCGGTTGAGAATTAACAAAAACCCAACCACCAATACATGACAAATACAAAATCAGCATATGGTAATGACTACACAGTAGTAGTCAAGAAGCAAACCGGCGGCATTCGAATGGAGGGAGCGTATATGGGTTGCTCCACCCTTCTCTTTCTCGATCGTAGGAAGCGTCCCTAGAAAATGATAACAATATATCAGTCAAACAGTTGCAATAAAATGTTTAGCGGCATTTTGGAAATGACTTTCCACAATCCGGTATAAAATCTTATCTTAAGCACAGATCATAAGCACAGGCTCCCCAAATCTATCAACTAGGAAGTAAAATGCTTCACGAAAAACATACTATGCTTCACACCACATGGTGTAGTGGATGTCAAAGTCGAGCCAAGTGGAATCCCAACAGCAGGGAGATCATAGGTTTTGTCAGTGAAATCTGGTTTTCTAGCTAAGGCACTGACACTTTCCATTTGGGAAATGACTTCCCACCACCCGTAAAATCCTATCTTTCTACTAATCAAACAGAGAAATTTGAGATATTATGAAGTGCAGATATTATGATGTTTCTACTAATCAAACAAAAATCTGATAAAATCCTAGATCATATTACCTTATGTAAGCATGGGCCACTAAGATTTTCTTTGTAGCAATTAGTAGCACATGTGAGAATAGAACTATTACGTAATTAAATTTCAACACTTGTATATGAAAGGCAGGACACCAAAAAGCTGAAAAGGACATGAAATATATGGCTGAAGATTTCTGAGAAGCTAAAATGGAAAAAGGGTCGAAAAGAGGATATTTTGGTTCTCTGTCAACAGCTTTTTTCATTTATCATTGTTTCAATTCCTTGATTATTCTCTGTTGGAAAAGAGTAAAATTAAACTCTAACAGCCATGACAAACTGATCACGAGTTCTTACAAAAATAAACATAGAATGCTAACAATCTCAAAACCAATAAAATGCAATAAACAGTCCACAACCAGCAAATGGAAGGCATTCATTATAACTAAGAATATTCAAAAGAGATGCAATAACAATCCAAAAAAGGTAAGTAAAACACATTCATTACCGATGAAAGTACTTTGTTGCAATAGCGGCAAAATGACAAATCTTTGTCAAATGCCAAGCGTCGTAGTTCCTGAAAAAGCAAGTCAGTTTCTCAGCAAGTCAGTTTTTGAGATGTGACAATGAGAATAAATTACAATCTAGTGGCTAGGCATTTCCAAAGCCATCGAGAGTGGCTCATTGTTGAGTAAGGGGCTAGTAACCCGAACAAAGCAAGAGCAACTGGAAACATAAACCAATCTCTCTCAACCATGAATCATTTAGTCATAAAAAAGGAGGAGCTTTTGCATGTGCCTAAAGACTGGAAAAAAATATAGTTTCACTTTCATTTTGCATACCTACCAAATCATAGGTAAGTGTCCAGCTAGTAGGTGCAAGACTGAAAAAATGTTGTACACAGGATCATATACCAATTCCCAAAGAAGCAAACAAGAAAACTAAAAGGAAACACCTGACTCAGAGGAAAGCAGCTAGCTAATACTCAAATCCATCTTGATAGCTGATACTCAAATCCATCATGAAAACTAAAATTACAATGAAAATAAAAGATCCCTGCAGCTACTAGTATGTCTTGGAAACACCTGACTCAAAGGAAAGCAGCTAGCTGATACTCAAATCCATCTTGATAGTCACAACAGATAGAGAAGTCATTATTTTCCAGCAAAAAAGTAAATGTAGAGAAAACTTCACCATTTCCTCTGGTACATTCCGCAGGCATTATGACTGTCAACTACAATGTCGTCTAGCCGAATTCATTTGCCCCTCCATAAGGGCAGAGATACAATCTTGTAAAGTTCCCCCATATAAGAATCATACCGATTCAAAGGAAAGCAGGACATAAACTAACCATTTTCATCATATGTTAAGCAACACAGTGCAAGCGTAGAGAGAACAAACATGGTATTGATTACAGGGGTTCTCAATAGTATATAACAAAAGGCAATCTCTCCTGGTCGTTATAATGAAACAAGTTCAGAAAGCAAAAAACATATTCAAACATGCTTCTTCACTGTAGGATGCGACAAACCAATTTAACTATTACAGGATTGATCTCACAGCAAATTCAACCTAAGATAAAGCAAGAAGGAAATAAGTGGGATTAACTCCCAACCACCAAATGATCCTAATTTAGTGAAGAAACGTAAAAGCAATTAAAGAAATTCGTTGAAGAGTTAACTGACCTGATTCCGCTGTCCTGTGTGGGGCGCCGTGGCTGTCGATGCTGAAAATGATCTCCACCGCTTCGGATAGAAGGAACAGGAGGATCGATTGTAGGTTGGTCTTTTTACTCCATGCATTGGACGCTCATTTATAAAAGGGAGGGGCTGTTCACCCGTGACTGAGCTGTCCCTCATTTGTCTCCTCCTACCAGCGGAATACATCGTGCATCTGGTAAATGGCAATGCTGCAGACCTCTGAGGTTGGGGCCGACCTTCTCAGTACTGAAGGCCGGTCAAAAAGGCCACTGTTTCTCCGTACCCACGAGAAGAAATAGGAGACGGGAAAAATGACAGGAAGAGGGGCTCGAAAACAAATCACACATGGTCAAAAGGGGGCTGCAATGGCTGGCTCTCCATACCCAAAAAGAGGAAAGAAGGGGGACGCGCAGAAGAACATGCAGATGCGCAAAAATGGGAATTTCTTTGTACTTTGAGATTGAAAATGAAAAGAGGACTCCAGATTGGCTGATTTTTATCTAGCAAAATTAGGGAAAATGAGCACAGCACGCAAGGAGGCCATTGACATACAGAATGGACCTAAAACTCGGAGGCGATGTTGCATCCACACCTCTCGGCACCAGAGACGTACCTCTGTTTACGAATAGGAGTCATCACTTTCTGCAACGGGTATGGAGGAGTCGGGGTTGGGTTCAAAAGGAGTCGTTGGATGCAATATAGGGGCACTGGTGAATTTCTGAGGGGCAGCTGGAGTTTGCAGAGGGCTACCGCACCATTCCGATTGCCCTGTGAAGTTTCAATTTTATCCCTGGTCAAAGCTGTCAGTCGGTGCAAGTGGTGGGTAATTTTGTAAATAAAGAGGAGACAGAACTGAATTTGCGCGCAGAGCTGGGGACCACGTCTTTCATGATTTCCAAATCTGCCCTCCGAATGTTTTAAGAGACCTTATGTTGATGGGGGTAGAGTTGGTAATGTACACAGTTTTTTCAGGGTCAAAGACGTCTTAAAATTAGTACGGTTCAAATTGTTTGATATTCAAATTGCGTTTGTTTGCCTCGAATTTTCGGGGTCTCGAAAATTCGGCAAACAAACGCCCCCTTACATTGATTTAATTTTATGGTGGTTATTATTCATCTTTTTATATTATGGTTTAATATTTACCATTGACAGTTTGGATATGTTAATACTTCAAATGTAATGTTCACGATCTATTACTTAGATTGAAATTAACTGTAACCCTTTGTATCTTATGTTAAAATTTAAGATGAAATACATAAGTAATTAATTTATAATAAATGAATAATTAATAAATGTAGTATCAAAATTATTGAAGTATATATACGTAATTGTTATGATGAATCAAATAAAATCTTAAAAATACACATTTCTTCAAGATAATCCTCTCTCATTCTCTACAAAATGGAAAGCTTGTAAGCTTGATATTTTGTGAAGTTTTGGTTTATTTCGAAAGTTTTAATATTTTTCTTGTCTAATCATCATTTATTGTATTTAATTCGTAAACGTCCGGAATAAATTTTTAAGAGATTAAAAATTCAGTAATTAAATTTGAATTTTTTAAATTTAATGACTATTTAATAAAAGAGAGTAAAATGTAAGGACTAAAAATTAATTTTCCAAAGTAGTAAAAGTTAAAATTTTTCAATAATTTCATCATTTCAGCTAGGTTGCAAGATGGTAAAGACTCGTCACTGATACATCAATTTCTACGATGTTGATTGAACAAAATTACAAAAAGGAATTTCCTGACCGAGAATGTACATGCTTGATGAAGTAGTCTAGAAATACCTAGAATGTACTTTCCAAGCCAAAAAGTCTATTCTTTATAAATTTACTTGACAACTGGCCCTTTCCCTCCACGACTCTTCCTCTGCACTTCTCTGATCTCTCTTTGAAACCCCAAAGAAGGCAAGCAATACACAAGGACTCTCTGTTCCTCTCTTTGTATCGCTTAAATTGTCTCTCAAAATCCTAGAGAAAGCACCCCACTAATTCCTTTTCGTTGCTCATATTCACCTTGTTTGGCTAGCGTTTCGTGAGCGAGTCCATTCCCTTCCCTTCAATGCTCGTATTTTTCTCAGAGTTTCCTGAAATGCTTCGTTGGGGGGTTTGCTTCAGTTTTTTGGTCTTTAATCCGTTTGAATGAGCATTACGTTGTGTTTTTTGGTGCAAGGTTTTAATGTTTTTTCCTGCATTGTTCTTAAAAATACACATTTCTTCAAGATAATCCTCCCTTATTCTCTACAAAAATGGAAAGCTTCTAATTAAGCTTAAAGTTTTGTGACGTTTTGCTTTATTTCAAGAGTTTTAATATTTTTTTTTCTTTACATAGATAGGTAGCATTCGGACGTCTGTTTAACCATTTCTCCTGGTTGTTGTTTTATAAATGACGTTGTTTATTCAACAAAAATGGTGTCGTGCTTTCGAAATATGGCATCCACATGCTTTTCTAGACTATGCTGACGTGAAGTTTCTAAGACGATGTTGTTGAGTTAGAACAATTTATTGTATTTAATTCATAAACGTCGATATTGTAAATAACAATCCAAACGGCTACAAAATTTTTTGCGGTAAGTTTTCACTCCAAAATTTTCAGGGGACAGCATGTGGACGTAAGTTCTTACCGTCTGAGAGCTCACTACAGTTTCGTAAGTCGAACATAGGATCGCTGAGAGTCCGACAGCCACCGTCGTTTAGTGAGTTAATGACAACCATCTTGTACTACAGGCATAACATTCTATTTCTCTCAGGTTTGCCCTAGTTCCTGTGCCTCACTCAGAATGGTTACTAATTGAGAAGAGAAGGATTGGCAAGTTCCTCTTAACATGACACAAAACTAGATGTTGATGTTGAACTAGGATACGTTTGAGAAACATGTAGTGTTCTGTCATCACTTATTTGATTCTAGATGCGATTTAAATCAGATAGAAAACTGTAACTAAAATAAAGCAATCCGAAACTACATTTCGCTAATAATATAGGAATCTATAACTACATCTCACTAATGTTCTTGCTTTATTATTTGATTAAATAGAGGATTTCCTCTTTTTGAAAGAAAGATGTTGTAATGTTGTTCATAAAGTAACTCCCAAACTAACGAAACACAAAAGTCAAACTCTTTTGTAAACACGAGGGTTGCCTGCTAGCTCTAATTCACCTCCGATATACCATATGGAGCTGAAAGTTTTTTAGGGATTATGAAGAATTATCAAAGAATTATTTAATCTGTCTGCTCGGACGTCTTTTTTTAGGAATTAAGAGACCAAAACCCATAAATTGGTGTTCATTTGGCAACTCTCCTGAAAAGATCCAAAATCCTCAATTCATCTTAGCTCAGATTTTGGTGTTGATTGGGTGCGAAAATGGTGATGTAAGACGGCTGTTTTTGGGATTGAAATGGATATGTGGGCATGTGATTATCCAAGGATTCTTTTTCAACAATCGCAGTCCAGACGTCTACTGTAGGCGTTCGAAGGTTTTTTAGGCAATTCAGACTGTTCGGATTGCTTGAATGGCGTACGGACGTTTCTTCATGAAACGACATTTTTTGTTGTTGTGCGGACTGCTGTTAATCCATCCGAACGGTTTTGCATGAAGTTTATTTAATATTTGTTTTGTTGATTCCCAAACTGTCCATTGATCGCTCTGGAAACGTATCACCAATGTCCGGGCACAGACTGAGCAACCAGCTTGGGCAAACGATATGGTAGTGGACCTGAAGGAAAGTATGCAGATGATAGTGGAGCCAACGCATATGTTGTGCAAGGATCTCCAGACCTGCTTGACCACTTTGGAGGCTAAATTTGCTCTGACGGGGAAGGGTCTAAAGGAGGAGCTGAATGATATGCAGATGGAACTGATTTCAGTGGGAGAACACGTCTTCCAGTTGCACCAGTCTCTCCACACCGTTTCGATACAGTTCTAGACACTCACAAACGGGTGAATATTATGGAGGAGAGGTTAAAGCATGTTCATGATGTCGTCGGGCAAGATCTCGACAAGCCAGTTTATCAACGCAATTCAAACTAGTATCTAGTTTATATATTTTCGTTATTATTTATTTATGCTTTGTTAGTCTCCTGCTTATACTAGACTTTATAATTATGTTTCTCGTTTGGTATTTCTGTGAACGATTTACTATTATGTCGGTCAGATATTTGTAGACCATTATTAATTTTATCTTATATTTAATATAGTATTTTCATATTAAATGCATAATTAAATAAATTAAATTTAAGGATTGCCTATTATAATTTACTACGGTCTGGATGCATTAATAAAGTTCGGACATCCGTTGATATGTTACTCGTCCCCACGTGATAAATAAACATCCGCACGAGTTACCACTGCATAACGTCCGGACTCAACTCCATCGCCCTCACGTCATTATTTATGCAACGTCCGCACATTCTAGAGTTGTTCGCACAATATATTCATGGCAATTTCTTTTCTCTTGGGATAAAAAAATAAGTGTTTGAACATTTTTTTGACTCAGATTCACCATCCTCAACTTTCTTGCAAGATCCATACAATTCACTTAAAGAAAACAACATGAAATCAACTCCCACTTAACCCGAGTGTGATTATCAATATGTCCACCAAATGTAATCAATTTACTTAGGTGATAAGCTTGCTATTCTCACATACATTCTTAACAGTAAGAAATCTTAAGGAAACAACATAAGACACACATTTCATGGTATGGGGCAGCAACACCATTCGGCTACTATGGTTCATTTTCTTCCATTTTCATAACATTCTTTTGCATTAGCATTTTCCAATCGCACTTGCTCCTAGATTTAGGTGTCACGCCCCGAACGCCATCCCGCAGTGACCGTGACAGCCGCGAGCAATCCCCCGGAAAGCTCCAGCGTTCATACATAAATACTTACAGGGGCAAAAAATACAGAATCGCGAGAGAAGCGAGCCAACTCATAGCATGATTAAGGTTCTTAATAAACTTGCATCTTAGTACATGCATAACATGTTTGAACATTAACAAGTGACGGATCTTGACTCGACTAAAAATGATTAGCGAATTACTCCCAAGGGTAGGAGGTTGTCAAGTAATACTAGGGAAGTCCTAGGTCATCTCCACAAGGAACGATGTGTTCAATTCTTCATTCCAATCACCATTACGAAAGAGAAAACTATGTTCTATTTACAATGAAAATGGTATTTACAAATGGAGAGGTTGGGTTTTAGGATACCATCCATAATTTCTGAGGTTTTGGGTTGTGATCAATGTGAGAGCTAAGGGATTAATAAAAACCTAACCAACAATATATGATAATAAAATGGCATGAGATGGAGTTGGAACTAGTTAAACTCAAGTAGTTGTCAATGAAATGTCACTTGGCATTAATCCTGCTCTAAGAGACATTTCATCGAACACTTGGTACTCAAACTTTAGCTAGTCACAACCCATACATACCCTTACACAAACCAACTAACCAACACAAGCTTAAACACTAATCTAACATTAAGGAAGTGAAATAGAACTTAACTAAACATTTAACCATCCAACCAAAGCAAAACTCAAATCTGGGATATAAATGCAACATAACATTCGGTTCACAAATGTTCTAAAACTGAAATGAAAGTGCAAATTTGAGTGGAAGATTCGGTTTACACAACAACAAAAGAAAATGCAATGGAAACAACACTAAGGGAAAGAAACGAATACACAAAATCTATTCTAAAAAAGCTGTAAAGGAAAACAAGACAAAAGTCATCAGCTTTTGGTCTCTACGGTAGCAGCAAAGGGAGAAAAACCAAAGGAAAAGCAAGGAGGAAAAGTGTTGAAGCTTTTAGAGACCCAGCAGCTGCCCAGGAGCAACCCACGAACCAGCCAAAAACCCACTTTTCGAACTCCCCCTTTTTGCCCCCAAAAGTTCTCTTTTAAATCTGCTTTGGGGAGGTTTTCATCGTGACTCAGCACCAGCCCTAGGGCTTCTTTATCGTTTTCCAAAAATGCCCTCAAATATGGCGTCAGACGTGTCGCGCTCGACCGACGCTCGACTGCCGCTCGAGCGCCCCTTTTAGATTTTTCACACAGAACTGTAACGTGCGACCACCGCTCGACCTGCCGCTCGAGCGGCTTCGTATCTTCAAACAGCAGCATAGCGCTCGACCAACGCTCAACGTCCGCTCGAGCGCCCCTTTGATTCCAGCCTCCCTATCACTTCCATAAGCTCAATTTATCTCCATTGTTCATATGTAAAGCATGAAAAAAGAAGTTAATATAGGAAATATTTCAATCATATTTATGAAAATGGAGACATGAAAATATGTGAGAGGGAGAAAGCAAATAACCTAAAATTACTCAATTACACTTGCTTTTGTCAAAATTAACAATTCGCCTCATTTACTAGTGGAAATGGTGTAATTGTGGAACTTTCTCAAGTGATAAACCAGCAAAATTGTGATACAATCACACCCCCCAACTAGCTTTTTGCTAGTCTCTTATCAAAAATAGCGAAAAGTAATTGAACAAAATAATGCAATGAGACAACATTTCATTCACAAGCAAGTCAGTCAATCAAAAGAATTCTCAATCACAATGACTTCACCTCTCACAATTTCAAACAATATCAGCATAATAGGATTGAGGCAAAACGTCTAAAGAAATTACGATTTATCACCTTGACTCACTCTTATTCTTCATTTCTACCACTGGCTGTCCAAAAGAGTTTCGACCTTAAGATTGATCAATATTGATCCTAACTACTTCAAAGCTGAAGGGTCTAGCAGTTTTCGCGCCAACTCTGTTCTTAAGGGTTGTTGAGTTTTCCAAACCCCGAAAGTTCGGGCAACTGTTTCTAGCCCTTAATTCCAAAACAACTTGAGTGTCCCCTTTCTTATGCTCTTCTTCTTTTCGTTTTCTTTCTTTTCCATTTTTGTTTTTTGTTTTTTTTTTTCAAAAGGCACAGCTCAGTAGTCCTGTAGTGTACTTCTCTCTATTCTAGTCATTGGTATGTATATGAAAACTACTAAGAGATATCAGGTAAAAGAAATAGTTATTTCTTAGAATGTTTTTGCCCTTCATCCAAAAAGTTCAACAGTTTGAAACCAGAGAGTTCACATCATCATTCATGTTTCATCAATGTCAAATTTGAATGCTCGAGAAGGAAAGAGTTGTCAACATGCATTAATAAAGTTCAACCACCATCATCATCTTACTTGGAGTCAGCAATTCAGCCTAATCACAGAAGAATGCAATGTTGTAGTGACAAGTGTAAATGAATATACTACATGATTGCAAAACGTGCAAATTCCTCCCCCCAACTAAGTGAAGCAGTGTCCTCAATGCCAAAAGAGAAACAGGAGAAAAAGAGACGAGAAAAAGGAGAAATGACAACAGCGGAAAAAGAGCAAAGAAAGAACAATATGTACAAGAGAAGGAAATCCTACTCAAAAGTCACAAGGGGAGTGAACAACCTGAGTTTTAGCGCCGGGATCATAAGGAGAAAGAAAGGGTTGAAGGCGCTGACCGTTAACAGTGAAAGATGTACCGCTCTTGGGATTTTGAATTTCCACCGCCCCATGATCATGAATTTTGGTGATGATATACGGGCCATGCCAGCGAGACTTTAACTTACCAGGAAAAAGATGTAAGCGAGAATTATAAAGAAGAACTTCCTGGCCAAGTATGAAGTGTTTGGGAAGAATCCTCTGATCGTGGAGGATTTTCATGCGCTCCTTTGCCAATTGAGCATTGTCATATGCATTGCGACGAGCTTCATCCAATTCAGCAATCTGCAGTTTTCTCAACCCTGAAGCTTCATCAAGTGACATGTTAACTTGTTTAATGGCCCAAAGAACACGATGTTGAATCTCAACAAGTAAGTGACAAGCACGACCATAGACTAGACGATAAGGGGACATGCCAAGAGTAGTTTTAAAAGCAGTGCGATAAGCCCACAAGGCATCAAGTAGTCTAAGGGACCAATCCTTTCTATTGGGATTAACTGTTTTCTCCAAAATGATTTTTATCTCATGGTTTGCTAACTCGGCTTGCCCATTTGTTTGGGGGTGATATGGAGTAGAGACTCGATGAGTAACTCCATATTTCTTCAAAAGATTGGAAAACGGTTTGTTACAAAAATGAGAACCCCCATCACTAATGATAACCTTGGGCATGCCAAAACGAGCAAAAAGAGACTGCAGAAATTTAAGGACAACACGATGGTCATTGGTTTTGCAAGCTATGGCCTCCACCCATTTAGAAACATAATCCACAGCCAATAGAATGTAAGTATGTCCAAAGGAAACTAGAAAGGGACCCATGAAATCAATTCCCCAACAATCAAAAATTTCCAAAGTAAGAATTGGGGAGAGAGGCATCATGTTTCTTTTGGTGATGGCTCCCAACTTTTGACAAGAGTCACAAGTCTTACAAAAATTGTAAGCATCTTTGAACATAGAAGGCCAATAAAAACCACTCTGTAAAATTTTGGCTACTGTTTTCTTTGCAGAAAAATGACCACCACATGCGCCCTTATGACAAAACTCCAAAATGGAAGAAAACTCAACATCAGGAATGCATCTTCGAATCAATTGATCTTAACAGTAATTAAAAAGATAAGGATCATCAAAATAAAAGTGCCTTACCTCCGCAGGGAATTTGCGCTTGTCTTGAAGAGACCATTCAGAAGGTACCTGTTCAGTCACCAAATAATTAACTATGTCAGCAAACCAAGGAATTGTATTAACTACAAAAAGTTGCTCATCAGCAAAACTATCGTCCAAAGGAAGAGAGGAAGAGGAAGAAGCGGCTGATGACAATCTTGACAAGTGATCCGCTACCACATTTTCAACTCCTTTCTTGTCCTTGACAGTGATGTTAAACTCTTGTAGTAACAAAATCCAACGAATCAACCTTGGTTTGGCATCTTTCTTTGACAACAAATATTTGAGAGCAGAATGGTCAGTAAAAATGATAACAGAAGACCCAATAATGTAAGAACGAAATTTATCCAAGGCAAACACAACAGCTAACAACTCCTTCTCGGTGGTGGTATAATTTTTTTGTGCATCATTTAAAGTACGACTTGCATAATAAATGACAAAAGGCTTATTATCCGCTCTTTGGCCAAGAACGGCACCTAGAGCGAAATCACTAGCATCTATCATGATTTCAAAAGGCAAGTCCCACCGAGGAGATTGCATAATGGGAGCAACTATTAAATGTTCCTTCAGGGTCTCAAAAGCATGCTGGCACTCATCAGTCCAAACAAAAGTAGTATCATTTTGCAACAAAGTACACAATGGTTTTGCAATACTACTAAAGCCTTGAATGAAACGTCTATAAAATCCAGCATGACCAAGAAATGATCTGATATCCTTTACTGTCCTAGGGATAGGTAATTGAGAAATCAACTCTATCTTAGCCTTGTCAACCTCTATACCACGCTCAGAAATTAAGTGACCAAGTACCAAGCCACTACTAACCATAAATTGACATTTTTCCCAATTCAACAACAAATTTTTCTCTTCACATCGTCGCAACACAACATCAAGAAGTTTCAAACAGGCATCAAATGATTTACCAAACACAGAGAAGTCATCCATAAACACTTCACACATTTCATCCAACATGTCAGAAAAAATACTCATCATACAACGCTGAAAAGTAGCAGGTGCATTACATAAACCAAATGGCATTCTTCTAAAAGCAAAAGTGCCAAAGGGACAAATGAAGGTGGTCTTCTCTTGATCCTCTTGTGCTATGTTAATTTGATAATAACCAGAAAAACCATCTAGAAAGCAATAAAAAGCATTACCAACTATTTTTTCTAAAATTTGATATAAGAAAGGTATTGGGAAGTGATCCTTCCGACTAATTGAATTCAACTTCCTATAGTCAATGCACATTCTCCAACCAGTTACCTTCCTAGTCGGGATCAACTCACCACTGGCATTTTCAATAACAGTTAAACCAGATTTCTTTGGAACTACCTGTGTTGGGCTTACCCACTTGCTGTCGGAGATAGGATAAATGATGCCCACAGCCAACAATTTCAGCACCTCTTTCTTCACCACCTCTTTCATGGTGGGATTCAATCTTCGTTGTGCATCACGAACTGGTCTTGCATCTCCCTCCAAAAAGATGTTATGAGTGCAAATAGAGGGGTCAATTCCTTTGATGTCTGCAATGGTCCATCTTATTGCTCCTCGATGTCGTCTTAACACTGCTAATAAATCAGCTTCTTGCTCTGAAGTAAGCTGAGAAGAGATAACAACTGGGAATGTACCCTCAGCTGGACCCAAAAAAACGTACTTCAAGTCCTCAGGTAGTGGCTTCAACTCCAATGCAGGGACTTCTTCTTCTGATGACTTCATGACTTCTGGTAAGTCGAGAGCTTCAAAGACTGGCCTACGCCAACTGCCTGTGTAGCATACTGACAACTGAGAGGGGTCATGTGTCTCTATTAACTGTCCCTCTGCTTCTGTCAATTCTATTGATGGAGGAACGGTCTCAATAAGAGCTTCAGGCTGCTCGGGAAAGTCATCCTCAAGTGCATTGTCAGAATCAAGTACTGATAACAGCTCTGAAACATCGAAGTCTTCTATCAAATCAACTGCATGCACCTCTGAGTCGTCACATCCACTCGGCATCTTGCAGGCATTGAACACGTTCATCTCCAATGTCATATTCCCAAACGTGAGCTTCAGCACTCCACTTCGACAGTTAATCAATGCATTGGAGGTAGCAAGGAATGGACGTCCAAGAATGACAGGTGCCTGGTAAATAGTGGAGACTTTCTGCTGCATATCCAGAACTACAAAGTCCACTGGATAATAAAATTTGTCTACCTGAACCAAAACATCTTCAATTATACCCCGTGGCACCTTGACTGATCTGTCAGCCAACTGTAGCATGATAGAGGTCTTTTTCAGTTTACCCAACCCCAACTGCTCATAAATTGAGAATGGTATCAAGTTCACACTACTACCCAAATCAAGTAAAGCTCTCCCAATGCGTGATTCACCGATCATAATGGAGATAGTAGGAGTGCCGGGATCTCTAAACTTCTGAGGAGTCTCGCTCAATATCAAGGCACTGACTTGCTCTGTCAAGAAAGTTTTCTTCCTTACATTCAGCTTCCTCTTCACTGTGCACAAGTCCTTCAGAAATTTTGCATATGAAGGGACTTGTTGTATGGCGTCCAAAAGTGGAATATTAATCTTCACTTGCTTGAAGATTTCCTGAATCTCCGTATGATATTTGGTCTTTTTGGCCAGCTGCCAATCTTTGAGGATAGGGAACCACAGGTCGGAACTCCCTACTCGTCTCTGCTTCATCACTCGCAGGTTTCTTTGCTTCCAGTTGGACTTTCTCTGATTTTTCTTCGGCTTTATCAGTTTCAGTTGTAACCTCAGGTGTTGAGACAACTGTTCGTCTATCCAAGGGCATCTCAGGTCGGGGAACTTCTTTCCCACTTCTTAAGGAAATAACAGCCTTTGCTGTTTCAGTAGATTCCTCTGAGACATTATGCACTTGCTATTGTTGTTGCCGGTATACTTGAGGATTGGGCTAAGGCTGTGCTGGAAATTTTCCTTTGTCAAGAGTACTCAAAGTGGTGCTCATCTTACTAATGGTGCCCCGTAACTCATTTATGGCCTGAGTGTTCTGACTGTTGGTGGTGGCTTGAATTTGCATGAACTGCTGGAGTGTGTTGGCCATCTGTGTCATATTGTCATCAAGAGATTTCTTTGGTGGGGCAGGGGGTTGAAACTGAGAAGGCTGAGGAAGTATATAGGATTGAAATCCCGGAGGCGCTGCTGAAGCATGGTTATGAGGAGCAGCCAGATGAGACATCTGCTGAGAAGGTGGCGCATAGGACTGGGGAGGTTGTTGAGAATGTGAAGATTGACCAGGTTGATCATTTCTCCATGAAAAATTTGGATGATTCCTCCACCCCGGATTGTAAGTGTTGGAGAAAGGCTGATTGGGTGTTCTGTTAACCCAATTTGCTGATTGCATCTGATTAGACCCACTCTCCTGTAAGACTGGCATAATCGGACAATCCTGAGTCTTGTGGCTAGAATCGGCGCATAGATAACACACCTCCACTGCTTTCGCGGCCTTCACCTTCTCTAATTCCATAACTTCTAATCTTCTTTTCAATGCAGCTATTCGAGGTTGTACCGCAATGGCTCTAAGAGGTTGTACCGCCAATGGTGCCCGGTCAGATCGTGTATTCCATTGTTGGGCACTTTCAGCAAGGTAATCAAAGAACTTCAATGCTTCATCAGGTTCCTTCCTGAAGAATTCCCCGTTGCACATGGTCTGAACAAATTGCTTGCATTCGGGTGTAAGTGCAGTGTAGAAGTAGTTGACAAGCCTCCAAGACTCAAAGCCATGATGTGGACAAATATTCATCAAATCCTTGAACCGTTCCCAACAAGCGTGGAAGGTCTCATCACTTCTTTGCATAAATTGGCTAATTTGCTCTTGCAAAAATTGAGTTCTCTGAAATGGAAAAAATTTATGTAAGAACTCACGTTGCATGTCAGCCCAACTAGAGATAGAATTCGGTCTCAAAGAATTAAACCAAATCTTCGCTTTATCCTTTAAAGAAAAAGGAAGTAAACGAAGTTTAACATATTCATCTGTGGTAGCTCTAGTAATGAAAGTCGTGCAAGCAAGCTCAAAATCTGTCAAATGTTGGTATGGACTCTCGGAATCCATCCCATGGAATTGAGGTACTATTGACATCACGCCATGCTTAAAGGAAAAATTAGAAGCATCCTCAGGTAAAGCAATGCATGATGGTGTTGAGGTGCGAGTGGGCTGCAAATAAACTCTAAGTGTTCTAGGTGCTTGGTCAGCCATAGCTTCAACAGTAGCAGAATTTTCCGAATTAGAGTTTAAATCACTGCTATTAATGTCCAACTCAACACTGGGCACACTATCACTATACACACTATCAGTAGAATTCACTCTATATAGCCTATGTGTATCGTCTCTTGCCCAATTCATCAAACGTGAGTGCCTAAGAGAGTGATATCAAGTGCATGAGTGTGAACTAATGAACCAACAACTAATAATGTAAAGCGGGAAGAAAGAAAAAAACTGGCAATAGAATGTAAATTGAACTTATCGTTCCCCGGCAACGGCGCCAAAAACTTGACTCGACTAAAAATGATTACGAATTACACCCAAGCGTAGGAGGTTGTCAAGTAATACTAGGGAAGTCCTAGGCCATCTCCACAAGGAACAATGTGTTCAATTCTTCATTCCAATCACCATTACGAAAGAGAAAACTATGTTCTATTTACAATGAAAATGGTATTTACAAATGGAGAGGTTGGGTTTTAGGATACCATCCATAATTTCTGAGGTTTTGGGTTGTGATCAATGTGAGAGCTAAGGGATTAATAAAAAGCTAACCAACAATATATGATAATAAAATGGCATGAGATGGAGTTGGAACTAGTTAAACTCAAGTAGTTGTCAACGAAATGTCACTTGGCATTAATCCTGCTCTAAGAGACATTTCATCGAACACTTGGTACTCAAACTTTAGCTAGTCACAACCCATACATACCCTTACACAAACCAACTAACCAACACAAGCTTAAACACTAATCTAACATTAAAGAAGTGAAATAGAACTTAACTAAACATTTAACCATCCAACCAAAGCAAAACTCAAATCTGGGATATAAATGCGACATAACATTCGGTTCACAAATGTTCTAAAACTGAAATGAAAGTGCAAATATGAGTGGAAGATTCGGTTTACACAACAACAAGAGAAAATGCAATGGAAACAACACTAAGGGAAAGAAACGAATACACAAAATCTATTCTAAAAAAGCTGTAAAGTAAAACAAGACAAAAGCCATCAGCTTTTGGTCTCTACGGTAGCAGCAAAGGGAGAAAAACCAAAGGAAAAGCAAGGAGGAAAAGTGTTGAAGCTTTTGGAGACCCAGCAGCTGCCCAGGAGAAACCCACGAACCAGCCAAAAACCCACTTTTCGAACTCCCCCTTTTTGCCCCCGAAAGTTCTCTTTTAAATCTGCTTTGGGGAGGTTTTCGTCGTGACTCAGCACCAGCCCTAGGGCTTCTTTATCGTTTTCCAAAAATGCCCTCAAATATGGCGTCGGACGTGTCGCGCTCGACCGACGCTCGACTGCCGCTCGAGCGCCCTTTATAGATTTTTCACACAGAACTGTAACGTGCGACCACCGCTCGACGTAACGCTCGAGCGCCCATGAAGAAGTTCACATACAAAGACTCCAGGCGCGATTAGCGCTCGACCAGCGCTCAACGTCCGCTCGAGCGCCCCTTTGATTCCAGCCTCCCTATCACTTCCATAAGCTCAATTTATCTCCATTGTTCATATGGAAAGCATGAAAACAGAAGTTAATATATGAAATATTTCAATCATATTTATGAAAATGGAGACATGAAAATATGTGAGAGGGAGAAAGCAAATAACCTAAATTACTCAATTACACTTGCTTTTGTCAAAATTAACAATTTGCCTCATTTACTAGTGGAAATGGTGTAATTGTGGAACTTTCTCAAGTGATAAACCAGCAAAATTGTGATACTATCAGATCTCATCGATCAAGTCACAACAACAAAACATAGAAATAATCTTTCTTCTAAGTCAGGTAGTCCTCCTGACTTCCTTAGCCTGAGGCATCTGGAATGACACAATTTTAAAAACGTGAGTCAAAAAGACTCAGTAAGGGAAAAACATAACTTTAAAACATGCTCTTGACATGAACTTGCTTAACATGGGAAATCGTAATTCATTATGCACATGCATGTCATGGATATGCATATGCTCTTGCTTGTAGACATAAACTTGTTCTTGAAATTGGCCCCTGGCCCTTGAAAACATTTCCTTCATAACTTGTAGGCTACTTACGCTCCATTTAACCCCTGGAGTCCGGGTTGTACGTTCCCATCGGAACCGTCTCCCTTACCCTTGGGGACATTTCATTTGGTCGAGCTAGCCCGTAGTTACCCCAGGCCTAATGGCTAGACACGACCCTTGGAGGCCCACACCTTCTCATTGTCCTTCAGTGTGGTTTGCACAGCCTCTTAGGATTCACCCATCCTTCTCGCATTCGTCCTTCGGTATGGGTGTCCATCATGATGGTACGGTACCGACCAGAGCCCCTTGACTTAACTTATCTTTTCATAAAACTTTCCATTCGACATTGCATAAAAATTCACTTTAGAAAATCATGCAATGCTCATGTCATGCCATGCTTGTTCGAAATATCATGCTCGTTCATGAATCAATGCAGTGTGTCATTCCAGTTTTCATAAAAGTGTAAGTTTCTACTTACTATTTCCACTTACCTCGGTCTCCTTGATTATGAATAAAGGTACGAAAGATCACCTACAAGCGATTCAAACACCTCTTAGTTACTAAGAATTAAGTACATAAGCATACAAGATAAATATTTGTATATTACTCGGTTTTTCTGAAAAATATATTTCTGAAAAATATTATATCATTCTCAAGGGGTTTACATAGAAAACTCTTATTAACCATTCTTACTTAGGATTCTAATTAGCAAGCTAATTGCTCTATAATTAAATCCTAATCTTTCTTTTATTTCATACATTAAACTAGGTCTTTGAGTTCATCAATTACTAACCTTAATCGTAATTAAACCTTGGCTTTGACATTTGATCTCTATGCAACCCGAGACATTATTCTTTGATTAGGTTTTACATTTTTCTCCTCATATGATCAAGGTTCTCAAATCCTTAGCTTTGATAATCATATCCTTACAATTACATTTCACTTTGCCCTAAATAGGATTCGGCCAACACTAAATCATTCTAATTGAATCCTTAATCCATGCTTAACATTACAAGGCCTTGATAATTATCTTTGTTTTTCTCTTACATGTATGGTGTGTTTTATTATTGAACTTAAGCTTTAATCCTCTAATCCATTTGGCCATAATCCTAATTTCATTTATCCATCACATTAAATATTATTTCATTGTTATAAGCTTGTCATTAGGGTTTTTCTTTTACTAGGTCATTCGGCCATGCTCAATTTCAAGTGTTCCTTGTCTACAATTTCTTCTCCAATGGTGATCTCATCCTCCATTTTCAGATTCACAACCTAGAATCCATAAATCACAACACAACTTCAAGATCTAGCAAGACATCACATTCGGCCAACACCCATATTCATAGAATAATTAGGTTTTCCTTGGTTCTTTTGATTTGCATGCAAACTTCTACATTTCAAGACTAACTTATATGCATATGTTTACTAAACTTACATATATCATGGTCATTCATCAAATCTATACTTAAACAAAGTTATACTTGAAGATCAAAGGCATACAAGGTTTGGCCAACACCAACCCACAATCTTTCATGCCAAAACTTGCAACATGCATTCCTTTTGCATTTTAAGACCAAATTAGCATGCATTGAGCCTTACAACCTCATCTCTTCATCATATACAACCACCATGACCATATATAGCATTTAGAAGCTTCAACAGCAAGAGATCTAAAGAAAAATCCAACTTACATCCGGCCAAGTGTAGTGTGAGTTAAGATCTAAACTTTCCTAGCATGTATTGTTCATTCCTTTACATTTTCTAACATTCAAGTTCATATGGCCAGATCTAACATCACAACACAACTTAGTTTGGTTTTCTAAGCTCAAGATATAGCAAAATCAAAGCACAAACTCAAGATCCAACCAAGAGAAGCATTCGGCCAACAACAATATTTAGCACCAACAACCATATTTGGCCTTACCTTAATGATTGAACACAAGCTTTGCTAAAAGAAGAGCATCTAGCATAATAAAACATCTTAGGTCAGAAATTATAAAGAACTCAAGCCAAAACATCATATGAAAATCAAGTCTACCTCTACCTTCCACTAGTCACACAATTTTCACCAAAATCTCCCTTAACCTCAACTTTCGGTTCCACCTTTAGGAATGGTTCCAAGGGCTGAGATTTGTGTCTTCAAGGTGCTAAGATAGAGGTTTATGGTGGGGAAAAGAGAAGTGTTTTGGTTGCAAGAGGAAGGAAACAAGACTTAAGCCCAAAGAGAGGAGTTTCGGTCAAGAGAGAAAAGGAGAAAGAGAGTTGAATGAGAGTGTGCTATTCGGCCAAGGCAAGTGAGCATTTGAAATGTGAAGGAGTGGGGAGGGGGGTAATTCGTAGAAGGCTAAATTGAATCTCACTTCAATTATGACAAGGACAAGAGAGTTGAAAGTGACAAGAGGAAAAAGGGGGTGAATTGGGTGGGGTGTGGCCGACCAATGCAAGGTCACTATCACCCTTTTCTCTCACTTTCTCTCACCTCATCCCTTTGTCCCCTCAACCCTTGCCCTCCCACATGAACTCCTTGCCATTCATTTCATTTTCTCTCATTTCTCACTTAGCCTTCACGTGAACATCATCCTTTCATGGCTTTTCTCTTCTTTGTCTTGTCTTGTCAATTTAATGCTTATCTTATCTCTTCTTAACTCTTCACATTGACCACAACTTTATGACTTTTCCCCCCTCCTTGCTCTTCAAGTGAATGGCTTTATCTCTTGGTTTGATTCTTGCTTAGTTCACTTATGTTGTTTGGTTTCAACTCAACTAACTTAGTTACTCTTGTCACACACATATGTATTCTAACTTATCTCCTATAAGCACTTTAGCTTATCTAGTTCAATCCCCTAACTTATCAACTTATAAACATGATAACCTATCTTAAAATAATTGCTCTAGCCTATCTCTAAGATAGCCACAACAACCTTTTATCTTAAAAGCTCTCTAGCTTATAACTATGATAAGCAAGTGTGCTTATCAATTAAATTCTCTTCAAGCTTATCATATATTTAGTAGCTTATCATATAACACCTCTAATGATGATTCAAAACTAATAATTAAGGCCACATAATGATGATCAATGCTACCTATTAAAGACACACAAAACTAAAATATTTAATGCTTGCATGAATTTCATGATTTTCTACTTAATTATTTTCAGCTATAATATATAAATCTCTCTTCATAATTTAATTTCATGGATTATGGGATATACTAAGCAAATGGAAAAATATAAATCCATAAAAGAAACTTACCTAGCAAGTTTCGGCTCTTAGGGAAAATAAAAGTTAAACTCGCACTAAAGCTTCCATAATTTAAAAAGAACTTATTTAAAGAAAATTCTTGAAATAAAATTTCATAATAGTTAATGTACCTTAAACATAAAGCTTAGGTCATACATTGGCAAAAAATATGGCCCCATAATTTAAATTAAAAGCTAATACATAGGAAATAACAAAAGAGATAAACGGGGTCTCACATAGGCCACTGACCGAACCCTAACATCATCTAAACTTAACCTTTTTCACATCTATTTTCAAGGGTTACAACAGCAAGCTTAACATCCTCCAAAATCAAAGAGTTACACTTTAACTTCACGTGCAACTAGTCTATAAGCAAGGTCATATCTCAAATCTTATTTTCCAAGCTTTAATTAATCTAAACGGTGGCATTTAACATCAATGTCCCACTTCAAATCACAAGCAACAAATCATATGATAGGGTTACAAGGTTCGGCCAACATCAACATATCTTACATGCATGCTAATATATCAAACATCAAAACCAAAGTCATCACTTCCTTCAACATTAGCCAAAACCATGGCCTTGAATCTCTTCCTCCAACGACAAATCTCAAGAAATCAGTTCACAAGACCTCCATCAGCAAGTTCACAAGGACAGGAACCAAGAATAAGCCAAAACAAGCCAAAACCTAACTTTCATGCCATATTTTTCCAAAACAAGAGCACCTTACCTTAGGTATTTCGGCTGGACACAAGAGATGGCTAAAGAATACCTATATTAAGACATCCATGGTAAGAATTTGAAGAAGAAAAAGTTCATAGAGGAAGGAATGCCAAAAGGGCCGAATCTTCCTTACCTTGACTTGATTTTCTTTGTTTTCTTCTCCTTCACCCTATTCGGCTTTCTCCCTCCCTTTCTCTAGGCCTTTCTCTCTTAGTGCAACCAAAGTGAGTGAAATGAGTGTGTGTGCAGACGTGAAGGTGCAAAGAAATGGCTGAACCTAGCCTACAACACATAAAAAAGGGGAAAGACAACTTTGTTTGTATCGCCTATGACTATTAGATGACATGGGCGGCTAGTTAATTCATTTTGTCCTTTTCCTCTTTATTGCCCTTTTTTTTTTACTTTGGACTTCTCACTTTCACTTGAAAACCATATTTAGTACACCTAATTGTTACTTAGCTGACCTAATGAAGATCAAAGTTATTAATAAAGAAGGTTAAGGCAACTAAAACAAACATGACATAATTATATGTATTAAAACTTCACAATCATCAATTAGGCTACAATGAAAATACTTAGAGATATTCAACAACTAAAAATATGAGACATTGCAATTTAAATATCCTTAAACATCAAAATATCATAGATCATTGTAACTTAAGAAAGTACCTTACAATAGGCCAAATAACAGCCCCCAAAATTAAATATAAAGAAAAAATACATAAGCATAAATAGTCCAATGCAATTCGGGGTCTCACACTATATCATTTGGAAACTCATAATTTGTCACCCATGAACAAGGGTGACACAGTTCTTCTGTCAAACTGGGTGTCAAAAATTTTTTAACACCAATGATTATTGACACCCAAAAGCTTTTTTGTTGTAGTGTCAATATATATATATATGAAAAATGGCCTATAGCCACATTATAAAAAAAAATTGAGTTTTTGGGGCTGACAAAAAATACAGAATTGTATTGTCATGCCCCGTGCCAGTACGTACCCCCTAGACTCACCTATAGAGATGGTATGCAAATAGGCAGAGATTACAACAAGAATTGGTTCTATGAAGTACCATTGTTTGGCTTCGAAAAAGCTTATCGGAAACGTTTAATTAAAATAGTATTGTAAGTAGAAATTTATTAAGGAAGGAAAAATAGATTTTTTAGGCATTTAATGAAAAAGTGACATTAGGAAATAATCTTTGAAGTTTGAAATTATTGGAAGTTGAAGAAAGGAAATAAAAGAAAAGAAAACATAATATTGCAAGAAAATGAAGGAAATGAGATAGAGAAATTTTGAAAAGATAAATACACGGTTCTACTACAGATCACAGTATATCTCTTTTACAAAGATATCCTTCACGAGGATTACAAAAGTAGAGAGAATAGATATAAAAGTGAAAGCTGATTAAAGCTTTTCGTACTACTACATCTGTGATGCTACAGTGTCGTAAACACAAGCTAATTAAAACCACCCAAAAAGAAAAAAGAAAAAAGTAACTACTACTACTGAGATCAACTAATCCTCCGGCTCAGTGTCGGAGGTCAAGTCTATGATCTCAGTCTCTCCGGTACTATATGTAAGAGGGAGTGGGGGCAGGGGTGGTCCCTTAAGGTACCAGTGAGGCTCATACCCTACATATACCTCGAACGTGTCAGTTGCCCACTTTCGTATCTTTATAAAGAGGATGTAGGGATCAATATCCAAGGTCTGCTCACTCAAGAAAGTCTTCATCTGTCGAGTCCGATATCCACAACGTCACATACAAATGGCAAAACAGAGAAAAGTGGTAAGTCCTACTGACTTAGTAAAGAGGACATGACATGTAAGATAAATAATAGGAACAACCATAGCAGTGAGTAACCAATATTTAAGCATTAATCATAATAAGTAGGATAACGATGTATGAGCGATGCAATGCATAAATGATGCATTTTTTTCCCGATCATTTCACTTTCTTTATTTTCTGGTCCGGTAAAGGTGTCCCTGCTGCGCTCTATTTAAACCCCAGAGTCAGGGTTATGCGTCTCTCCTCTCCTCCAGGACTATCCCATGCCACCTGCACTAGGACCAGGTTAGGCAAGCCTTGCACCATTGCCTATGGAAACCAACCACTATCCTTTCAGTGGTGGCTTGCACTTTCTCAATGTGATCTCAGGACCATCTCTGGGCATAGATTATGTCCGGTCAAATAGTGTTTTCCGTACCCATGAGATGATTATGCAGTATGGCAAATCATAAGAATAACATATATACAATTCACGAAAGTCGATTAATAAAATTCATATATGCACTTTTCACATTTTAAAATGCAAAGACATAGCACAAAAATGCATTTGACCTTTATTAGAACATTAAAAGAGAAAATAAATATTAGTACGTACAAATTACGTACTATCATATTCTAATTTATTGGACTAAAAACTAATGCTTGCATCTTATTATTCTTTCCTTTGATTATTCCTTAAAAATTAATACTTACTAAATTACGTTCTTTATATCATAAGTTATTAGTCTTCATTTAATCACTTAAAAAACACGAATGGACCTAATAGGAACGGCATTATACAGTTTTGATTTAATACTAAACTACTTTTATTTAATTGCATATTAGCTCATTAGGCCTTGTGTTTTAGGTCTTTTGTGAATTAGTTTTGGGCTCCAATTTCTTTCACAATTCCCTTGAATTAAGTCCATTATTGCCATAAGTCAAAATTTTTTACTTGGGCGTTTTTACCCTCAAGTGCTTCCAAGGGCATTTCGGATCTTTCCACATATTCAATTTAGCTGAAATTTTTAGGGCAAGACCTATAGATACTAAACTTAATTTATGAAAAATTTCGTGTGAAAATACAAACTATTTCTACCTGAAATGTCCCCTAGTACACTCGGTGATCTATATCTTAAGAAAAGTTGCATGTATGTGTTTTGTTTAGCTTTGACATAAATATATGTACACCTCTATGCAAATGACATATTGACAAAGTCAAAATACATTCAGGGATGATAAGCAGCAACAACTCTCAATGCAAAAGCTTTCATTGCTAATTTTTCCTTTTCCAATCATCAAACACTCATGCATGTGGCTTGAGCCAGTCTTTTAACATTTTCCAGCCACTAGAACTCAAGGAGAGTTCCTTCATAGGGCACTGTCGTGACCCTCCATGTTCCACATGATTCCATTTCTCTTTTCTTTCTTCATTTCCAAGGTCACAAGTGCACTAATTCACAAGGTTTAAACAAAACATAAAAGAAAATAAAAAATCTACAAAACTACTCTTGCAGACATTGTTCTTTTTCTCACTTACAAACCGTGACCTATCTAGGTGTTTATCCCCCTTTTACACCCACATTACCTTCATGCAAGGTATCCAACATCACCCAAACATCAAGGCAAGCACGATTTTCTTTAAAAAAAATAATGCAATTAACAATTACACAAAAAGAGTTCATCCTCACTATTACATTATCATCCACTACATGCATGTCACCAAGTCCCAAAAATAACTCCAAAAACATCATCTACTCCCATAACCGTGACCCCTAAACTATTCTTCTATCACCAAATCTTCACAAGACACTACAAACCCTATTTTAAAATAAAACCTACCACACACTTACCTTTTAGCTTCGGTTGTGCTGATTTTTTTCTTGAATAAAAAATACCTAAAAAGCAGGTCACTAAGTTAGGAAGAGAAAGGACAAAAGCTGAAGAGGAAGAAGGAGAGGATATGGCCGAAAGTCACTACCTCTCTCCTGTTTTTCTCTTCTTTTCTCCTCCTCTTTTTCTTCGGTCTCCCTCTTTTTCCCATGTCTACTCCTTTTTTCTTTGCTCTCACCTCTCTTCTCTCCTTGAGTCAGTTGTTGTCTCTCTCTATCTCTCTCACTTTTTCGATAAAACAAAGGAACCAAGCTTCATCCGATCGGTTTTGATGTTAAAAAGCTAAGTGAACCATGGTTAATTCCACAAGTCTCCTCTAACTTCACACCCAAACTCTAAGTAGGCAATCCTGAAGTTGTACTTCACTAAAAGAAGCTAACAAAGTAAATGGACACTATGGGCCGCAAGAAGGGCAGAATTTGCCAAGTTGTAGCTTAACACTTTTCTAAGAAATCATTGGAATTGCCTAAATTCTTTTTGCCCTCTCAAAGAAGCCACCAAACTTCCCAAGAGCTTCCATTAATGCATGCATAAAAGACAAAATAAGGTCCAATAGGAGGGCATGGAGGGAGAGAGAAAAAATTGAAAAAGTTAACATCAAACCTCATGCACATGTCCCATTTGGCCAAGTCATGGAGTGTGCATAAAAATTTAATACCAGTTAGAGAATAGTGCAAAATTAATTAGGCTAAGATATGATATAATATAATGATTGAAAAAAATATTCAAGATAATATTCTACCTTATATTCGGCTATAAGCTGAAAAAAAAAATTGAAGGTTAAGCAAGGATCATTAAAGAAAGAAAATTAAATTAAAGGTAGATAACATTGGAAAGACTTTTAGTAGAATTAAATCCTCTAACACAAGTAGAAATGAATTAATAGCATTTATTAAGTTCATAAATAAATTATATGCAAACAAATGCAAACACCAAGTTGAATATTAAGAGAATAAAAATATTCAAGCTAGTATGTTAAAAATCATGTAAGCTTAATAAAAATAATAATTTAGACTAGAAAACTCCAAATAGCATATTATACTAGTTTTTATATATGCCAAACAGCTGAAAATATAGAGGGGCCTTACATGTATGGTGACTGTTAATATGATTTCGAATAACTTTTCAATGAGTTTCATATTTTTAAAATATAGGTCTTCCACTAAGATTTTCAAAGGCAAAATACTCAACCATGTATAAGATTAATTTGTGCAGTAATCCTCGTTTGTGTGCATGCTATTACTATTAAGGGTGAGCAAAAATTCCAGAAAGAATCAGAACTTCTTCCACTTCCGATTTTGGAAATCCTGTTCCAAAATAGGAAGTCATTTTTGGCAATTTTCTGAACTGAAACCAAAAATTCTGGTCGAATTACCGAAAATTCCGACTATGGTATTTCTAAAAAATAAAATAAAAAATAGTGCTCAAAATAAAGTATAATATACGGAATTTGATTGAATTTTTATTGTATAATCTAGATTTTGGATGAATATTTTACATTTATTGTTAATTTATGATGAATAACTAAAAAATACCAAAACTTTTGGTTCCCTTTTTCTAAAAAAATAAGCCTCAAAATAAATTATGACATAAGGAATTTGCTTGAATGTTTATTTTAAAATCTATATTTTGGTGAATGTTTATATTTATTGTTAATTTATGATGAATAGTATACAAATCTTCCAAAATTTTGGTCAAAAAAATATTTTTGGCTCATAAGGGCCTAACAAAAATATGTCCAAAAAAGCTCACATGTCGAACCCAAATTTTCTGGTTCCATTCTGGTATATTACCATAATGGAAACAGAATGAAAACATTTGCATTTCGGTAAGTACCGGAATAGAACTTTAATTGGTCATTCCAGTTCCATTCTATTCCGGTACCCACCATTAATTATTATAAGTGAACCTAGGGAGTAAGTACAGGCACGGAGCGTGACAATAAGAAGTCTCTCAATTAGACTTGAAACACCCTAATAAGATGTAAGAAATTAAAAAAGCCCATTAGACATAGCAGGATGTCACATCCCCCTAGTACTCGTATTAGTATCTAAGCTCTCTTTGTAGTAATAGAAATGCATAAAAGGCGAGATTACGACACGTCCTACCTTTAGGGTTATAAAACTATAGTATTTTTCCTTGGGGTTTGTAAAGATCACTACTCAGTAGAAAATTTAGCGGAAGACTCGTAAGATAGTTCAGAAAACAATATGGCAAAAATGGAAGTCAAGTTATATTAAAATACTAAAATATTTGAAAACAAAGCAAACATCACTCGTAAATAAGAAAACAGCACACCAAAATAAAAGAAAACAATTTATCCGTAAGGGTTAGGGATTGGGGAGGACCCTAAGGTCCTTACAAATCTAGGCTAACAACATATAAGCCTATATTAAGATCAGTAACCCTATTGTTCATAGCTTATATACATGCAAGCCAACACTAAATAAAAACATAAAACAAAAGCATCTCGATGAGCTTAGTCTTCATCATCGTCAGATAAGATAAGGTCTTCAAGCTGGAGTGATTATCCCCTAGTGAGTCGTTCTCATACCGAAATTCTTGTGGTAGATCCTTTGGAATTAAGTAGGGATAATAGTCCACTATCACGTCTAAGCCATATGAAACTAGGACTCGGACATAGATAACCAAAACATGGGTGGGAAGCTCATGGGTGATAAAGAACTCGAATATCAGTATAATCATTTGTAGAATAAATGTCTTTGATAAGTAAGGCAATTTTTTTGAAAGAAAAATGAATAGAAGTAACAGTACAAAGGACTATACTGAGACCTCTAGACCAAACAAGCTAGAAAACTAATGAAATCTAAAAACTCAGAAAAGGGAGAACCCAACATCGCATTCACCCACAAGAACAAAGACTGCTAAAAATTACCTCCTAGACCCTCCATGGACACAACCACACCCTCAAAATGTCTCACATTTCTCTCTCTCCATAAATTCCACCAAATAGAAGTAGAGATCATTCTCCAAATAGCTAAGGCCTGAGGGTCTTTAAAATTCCTTTTCCAGCAAAACAAAACATCAGCTCCCTCCTAGGCATCACCCAATCATAGTCCATAATAGAGTGCACCAAGGACCACAACGCCCTAGCAACCAAACAGTGCAGCAAAATGTGCTTAACAAAATCCCATCACATTTTCAAAGATAGCACCAATCTAGCACATTTACTCCCCTCCTCCTCAAGTTGTCGGTGGTAAGGATTCTTCCAAGCGTGGCCTCCCAAACAAAGAAAGAAGCCCTAGGCGAGGCTAAAGACCTCCAAATCTGTCTCCAATAGAAACTCTCATCAAAATCCCCAACAAGAAAAAAAATACCAAGAATTCATCGAGAAAACATCATTCTTGGATCTCACCCATCTCAACATGTCTTTAACATGACTTCTCAAAACTTTTGAGTAAAGTAAAGAGAAGAGTGCAGAAAATTCCTCTAACTCCCAATCATTAGCCCTCTTGACAAACTGGATATTCCACAAAGAACTCCCTGAAGCTCTCTCCAAACAGTCCACAACCATAACATTTTTATTGCATGCTAGAGAAACAAAGAAGGAAACATCTCCTTTAAGGATCTCTCACCGCAGCAACGATCCTTCCAGAAACGGACTCTCAATCCACTTACAACCTCAAAATGAATGTTCTCAGCAAAGGAATCTCATTCTTTGCTTTCTTTGCTAATATTCTTCCAAAGGCCAACACCAGAAGAACCATCGCATACAAGAGTGTTCCACCCACCCAAAGCACAACTGTATTTTCCATAATAACAATCCTCCATAAGCTTTCTCGTCAACCCTGAACCACCAAAGCCATTTCCCAAGAAGGACCCTATTAAACAAGGCAAGCCTTCTCAAACCCAACCCACCACAACTAAAAGGAGAACACATTTTCTCCCACTTTACAAGATGAAATTTCTGCACACTATCATCACTTCCACATAAAAAATACCTTTGAATCTTCTCCAACCTATTAGCCACCACTGCAAGAATAAGAAAGAGTGACAAAAAATAAGTGGGGAGGGAAGAAATAGTGGACTTGATCAACGTGATTCTACCACCCTCGGAGAGATAGCATCGTTTCCAACTAGCCAACCTCCTCTCCGTCCACTAGATAATATCCCTCCAAATGGAAGATGTCCCAAAATAGTAGCCAAATCATGCACATTAATAACGTTACCAATAGGGATGGCTTCGGACCTGGAGAGATTAATCTTCAAACCAGACATCGCCTCAATCTTCAATGTAACCATTGCCAACCAACACCTTCATCATCCTACTGAATGCTTCCATGACAATAACGAATAACAAAGGCAAAAAGGGAACACCTTGAAGCAAACCACGAGACCCACCAAAAAAACCTTCGGGAGATCCATTTACAACCACCGAATATTTTGCGGCGGAGATGCAGAACTTGATCCAGTTGCATCACCTAGCCTCAAAGCCACACCTTCTTAACAGGTATAAAAGGAATCTCCAATTCACATGGTCATACGCCTTGTGAACATTCAATTTGCAGATCATGCCCGGGATGTTGGAGCACATCCTAGAGTCGATGCACTCAATAGCAATGAGAACAGAATCCAAAATTTGTCTATCATGTACAAACGCTTTCTGAAAGGGAGAGATAATACCGCCCAAAACCACATTCAGCCTTTTCATCAACACCTTGGCCAAAATTTTGTAAACCCCATCCACAAGTCTAATTGGACGAAAATCCGTCAATTCAACTGCTCTCACTTTCTTTGGAGTCAGTACAATGAAGATTGCATTAAGGCTTCTGGCAAACTTCTCATGTTGTGTAAACTCATTAAACATAGAGAGGGCATCACCCTTGTTCGCCTCCCAACAAGATTGGAAAAAAGCAAGAGTAAAACTAGTCGGGCCTGACACCTTTTCCCCCATTAAGACTCCTCACCACCCTACTCACTTCCTCTTCCTCAAGAGGTCTTTCTAGCCAATCTGCCTCAACCCCGAAAATATAATTGAAAGCTAAATCGTCCAAAAAAGGTCTCCAAGACATAGGTTCCTTAAACAAAGAACAATTATAGCTGACAATCTCCTCAGAAATACTTTTCTGATCCTCCAATAACTCCTCATCCAACTTCAAGCTGTCAATTGAGTTAATTCTACGATTAGAGTTGGCCATGCGATGAAAAATTTTTGTACACCTATCTCCCTCCTTAAGCCACAAAGTACAAGACTTCTGTCTCCAGCTAGTTTTCTCTATGCCAATCAAAGTATTCAGCTTAGAAGACACCTCCAATCAAAGTATTCAGCTCATAACCCACACTCGTCCCTCCCATCCAATGAAGATAATTCAGATCACCAGATACCTCCCAGTTCCACTTTATAAGATCTCTCTTCAATTCCTTCAACTTAGCATTAAGCTTGAAACTAGGGGAACCAGCAAAAACATAAGACCTCCACCACTCCCCACCATATCCTGAAATCCTTTTGACTTAAGCCACATGTTCTAAAAATGGAACGGTTTCTTACCCCCACCATGCTTACCAATCTCACATAAAATGGGAAAATGATCTGAGAACAAACGCAGAAGTCTCCTTTGATAGAACTTAGGAAATAAGGACCCCCAGTCAGCACTAAAAAGGAAGCAATCAATTCTAGACCAAGATTTGGAAGCTCTACCATTCGACCAAGTAAAAGTACCTCCCGTCATTGGAATATCCATTATCTGATTTTCAGCAATGAAGTCAGAAAAATCCAACATAGCACTCTCGAAACTGCCCAACTCAGAGCATTCGATTGGAAACCTAGTAACATTGAAATCGCCTCCAATGCACCAAGGAAAGTTCCACCAAGCAAAAACTCCAACCAACTTCTCCCATAATAATCTTCTGCAACGATCATCATTGGGGCCATAAACCCCTGAAAACATCCACTGGACTTCATCCTCAATATTTCCAATAATCACCGACACAGAAAAAGAACCCACACAAGAATCCACCATATCCACCACCCTCGAATCCCATAAGATTAAAATGCCACCCGAGGCACCAACTGCCTCCAAACTAGGGCTGAACAACCGACCAGTAGGTTCGGTTTTGAGCCCAAACCGTGGGCCGAACTGACTGGTACAGTTCTAAGGAAATCCCAACCGACAGCTGATCCGCCGGTTAGGAGAACCGGTCGGGCCGACCATGTTCGGGGGTCGGCCCGGTTCGGTCGGTTGGGCCTAAATACTGGGCCCAAAATTTCACTTTTTTAAAGCCTAATTTAATAGCCCAAATTCATTTTAATTTTTGTAAGCCCAAATCTCTCTTCGTTCAGCCCATTCGGTGGCCCAAATTTACCTTTTTTTCAAATATTTCACACGATTTAAGACATATAATGCAAAATTTATGCTTCTTTGGGTTTTGTAGCTATGGATGCATGAGTCCTAATAAATAACAGTTAACAACATACTTACAAAACAAAATAAGAAAAACAAATGAACTATTTAATATCTAGCCCTAACAAGTATCAACTACCCAAAAAAAAGAAAAAAGACAAATAAGTTACAAGTTAACAATTAACAAAAAAAAATTACAACAACCAAAATAATTAAAATTAGAACAAGGTTCAAATATTCCAACTTCCATTATATTTCCCTAAATTAAAATATTTGTTTCTTCTTCATATTTCTCTACATTTTTCACTAACTCATAATCAACATTAGACGCAGCAATAGAGTCTTCCCCTATCCAATTTTGTGCACATATGAGGGCCTCCACTATTCGAGGAGCCAATAAACTCCGATAAGAGTCTAGAACACGTCCTCCAGTGCTAAAAGCGGACACAGAAGATACTGTGAAAATTGGGATAGCCATAACATCCCGTGCCATAAGAGCAAGAATAGGATACTTAGATGCATTGGACTTCCACTATTGTAAAATATTGAATTCCTCAGTTCTTGTCTCACGACCATCAGTCAAATACTGTACCACCACTGATTTTCCATCACCCGTAGATGTAGACTGTTCAAGCCTTTCAAGGATGCGAACCAACTTCAATAGGCGAGTTTGATTACCCTCTCCAACCATATGTGTTGGACGAGAAGCTTGAGGTGTTGCTTCAACAGTACCAAACTTAGTAAAATGGGAAATACGAAATACTAACCTGATTGCTTGGGTGTTGAAGTTGAAGAGAATCCACGATATGAAACCAGAAAGTCACTAGCGCATCAGAAACTTTAGAGTTATCCTTGCACGGAATATGATCACAGATGTAACTAGAATTTCATTTCAGTATGACAGGAATTCTGAAGTTGAAGAGAATCAAATCACAGCAACTAAACAAATCAAATCAGCCACCAATATCACATGCAACCAATTTTAAGCAGAGCATTTGATTCAATGTAGATTACACCTCACTATCAAATAGAATCTAAACACAAAAAGACAACCTACACTAAATCTTTGCATACATGAAAATACTCTAACTCTATAAAAAAGGTTATGTGCACTAACAATAGTGGGAACTTATATGTATGTCCCAATCATGACTAGCCAATGCGATTTTTTTATGCCAAGACTTGTTGAAACTTATGTTCAAGTCTCTAGTAGGATCAGTTTCTGTGGTTTCTCCCAGCACCTTCGGTTAACTGTTTCTGCGAGTCCTAGTTTCAGGATTAAGGCAACCCAAGAAGGGGGGTGAATTGGTTTTCTAAACTTTTCGATATTAACCCCTAAAGTTGTGTTTGCAAGTAAAGCCTATTTTAGCACAAGTATATAATATGCAATAACTGTAAATAAGTGCTAAAGTAAGGAGAGGGGTAAGAGAAACAAACACAGTATTTTTAGGTAGTTCGACAAACCCGCCTACATCCACCCCTCAAGCTCCTTTACCGAGCCTTGAGGTTTTCCACTATCTTCCAATAGCTTTACACACTAGCTTCCGGGTGCTAGTGAACTGTACAAGTATTTTCTCTGGATCAACACTCAAACCCACCCAAGTGGTTTTTTGGCTCACCACTCACAAACTCTCCAAGCTTGAGATATACACTCTCAAAGCTTCTTCTCTAGTGAACAACCTCACTAAAGGAAACACCTCTTTTGGATAGGTAGATGGAAGAACAAAAACTCTCTTGATAGAGTAGATATGAAAATGGAAGCTCTATCTCTTTTGATTCACACAATGACAAGGATGTGAAAGTGTAATTTGTGTGAATGATATGAGAAATATGGAATAGGAAGTTTTAAGATATTTCTTAAGCTATACAAAAGATATGTGGTCGTTGGGTTTTCATTTTAGACGAAATGAAGGTGTATTTATAGGCCACATATGAAAACTAGCCGTTTATAGCCGTTGGGAGTTTTCTAAAACGAGCCGGTCGACTGCTACATGAACCGGTCGACCGCTTCAAGTTACCGTTACTCAACGGTCATATTGTCAGAAGCTTCAACGGCTCTTTTGTCAAAACCAACCGGTCGACCGCTTGAACAGCCGATCGACCTCCTCAACTTAAGCAAGATCCGGTTCTTTTAAAAAGAAAGTTTTTGACCACTTTTAAACATCCAATTTGGAAGACATACTTCTCATAAGTATATAAAGGTTTGGAGGTATGATTGGGGTGTTTTTGAAACCTATAAAAATATTTTAATCTTTCAAATAATACTTATAACGGTTTATGCACATTTTGAAAGATATGCAAGTGCGTGATTCAAATCCTTGTCAAATGTGAAATAAAGAGTTACAAGGATTATACCCTAGGGTTCTGAATCTTCACTTTAAGCTCCTTGCATCTTCTTGTTCTTTTTTACTTCAAGGTTTGGCTCTTTTCGTCAAGTTGTCTTTGTCTTTGAAGATGTCCATTTTGTAAACTCATCCATTTATTGAAATTCTCATAATCTCGATTGTGCACAAAAGCCAACAATCTCCCCCTTTTTGATGATGACAATAAAGTGATAGTTTTGGGATGACTCCCCCTATCTTTTTAATTTGCATCCTAGTTATACAATGTTTCTTTTCTTGAGAAAGCAGTGCAGAAGAGATACGCATTTTGCAAATGGGAAAAGCTCAGAAAGTTTTAATAACCAAAATCTGAGCTGTGGTTTTAAGAAAAAGCATGATGGAAATAAAATGTAGTAGACATAGTAATGCACTTTCCTAACCCGTTTTAGGTTCTATTCTCTAGATGTACACCATTATACCACCAGTGAAGAGAATCAAATCACAGCAACTAAACAAATCAAATCAGGTTGCTTTACAACAACAAAGAAATTACCTAAATCAACTAATAAATTAACAAAACAAAGAAATTAACCTAAGTCAGTGAAAAAATTAAATACAACAACAACCAGCAACTTAATAAACCAAAAACGGATAAACCTAAATCATACAATCTTAAATTCGGATTAACATAAATCGGAAGATAATGCACTTAAATTCCCTAGTTAGAAAGATCAATTCCACTAAAAAACCAACCCTTGATTTAGGTTCCAAAAGTAGCAAACTTAGGGCACTAGGAGAAGAAATATTACGAACATAATAATCGAAACTCAACAAGGATAAGAGACAAACCTTATTCACTACCAGACAAATTCCACCATGCATAAGGGGGGAGAACACTCCGAGATAGACAGAGAGGGCCAAGGGAGCGTGAGAGAGGGAGAGAGACGACGTCGGTGAATGGGGGTGAGCTGCAGTGGGGGTGGCGGCTAGGGTTTTGAAAGAGGGGTGGACGGTCGAGTTCGGTGGGGGTTGCGGCCAGGTTAACGTAAAGGGGGTCGGGGGGTAAAGAGGGTTGGGGTTGGGGGGTAAGGCGTAATGCGTAAGGGGTGGGAGACGACTCGTCTCCCACCCCCAATTAATAGTTGATAAATTAATAAATATTAAAAATTAACAAATTTCAAAAATACCCATCGGTTCGGTTCTCTTAAAATTTGGGCCGATAGCAGAACCGGGCTGGCCCAAAACCGGCCGACCCAGTCGGTTCCGGGCCAAAATTGTTCAACCCTACTCCAAACTACACCATCAAACATGATGCCCCCCAAAAACTTCTAATAGTAGCCCTCTTCACCTCCAACAACTTAGTCTCTTAGAAGCACACCAACTCCGGTTTCCACCCCTTTAATAAATTTCCCACAATATTGCGCTTCACCCTATCATCTAACCTCTGTACATTCTAACTCATGATTTTGAGCTTCATTTAGACTTACACGGATCCTTCCCAACTTTCCTATTTTTTCTCGAAACATAGGTCTTTCCCCTCATAATTAACCGCAGATTTCAGTCCATTCAACTCTTTTGTAAGTTTACTCCCCCCCCCCGTCTTACAAAGTGTCTTAGGACACCAGTTCTCCCTCTCCTTCTTAAAAACTACAGATAGGGCCTCCAAGTCTACCTCATGACCCTCACAAGACAAGCCAACCAAATGCCTACATGAAGTCATCATACCTAACACCCAGTCTAAATAATCAAAACTGGCAATAAAATCCTCCCTACCTCTCTGGATAGCACAAACTGCTAGAGGTTCCACTTCCACAATTGGGTTGTCAGAATCAACACACACAAGTTCACTATCACGAGCTGGCAGAGGAAGCACAAGGTCCTGTCCCAGCACTATATCAGATTATAAATCCACTCTCGACCCTTCCTCCCGCACTGTTGACTTCCCCACCTCAACCTGAGAACCCTCATCCGCCATAATGCTCGAAAGACATCCCTCTAGATGAATCCCCGACAACCAAATCCTATTTAGCAAACTCCACATTCTTATAGGAAACTACTGATGACCCAGCAACACACTCGGGGTCAACCCAAAACTCCTCATCCTCGCTGCCCAAAATTAACGAGACCCCCTCCACAATTCCATCCCTCTCAACAGCGTCAATATTCTTCAAACAGGGGTTCTTGGTCACGTCAGTCACCAAAATAATTGCATCCGACATCTCTAGCAGCTTCGGCACCACAGATGAGCACATCCGAGAAAGACGCACTTCTGCCGGCGGGACTTTAGGGCTGTCACCACCCACCACAAACGGCGTCAGTGAGATGCAGTATGACAACTCCTGGGGGTGGAGACCACCTACCGTGCCACCAGGATCCATGGTGACTCGCGAACGTACCCGAGAAAAGCTAATATCTGCCGGAAGAGGCTTCAGTGCCGGTAGGACCTCAGGGACATCACCACCCACCATAGACGACATCGGCGAGAGGCAACTCGACAACAGCTGGGGTGGACTCCTCCTACCAAGCCACAGGCTCCAAAGGGCCTCGCAGAAGCTCAACACCTCCAGATCTGGATCTACCCAGCCCGCCCTACTTTCCCAAACTACCCAGTCGTTCACCTAATGCACCGTGGGCTACCAAAGGGGAAGAGGCAGGCCCCGGGCCACCCAATTCACACCCAAGTGATAAAGGGTTACTGGTTCTAATTGGCCCAATTCTTTTCTCTCACTCTTGAGCAGACCCATCAGGCCCACAAGGCCCAAACCCAACCTTCGATTAATCCAAGCAATCACAGCACCCTTCGGGCCTTACTCATCCAACTTTAAAAATAATAGCCTATCCCGAAAATGCTTCGAACAAAAGCAATCACCCAATGACTCTTCAGCTGTAATTGCCATTGGATTGACAAGAAGTGAAAATTGCAAAAAAGGGTGACGAGCTTTCGTTTGATTGATAATCACAAAGGAGACACAATTGGGGTGCAAGTGGAGGATTGTTTACATGATTTGGGAATTGACAAGATTATGACCATCACAGTTGATAATGTGTCTTCAAATGATACAACTATAGGCTACTTGAAGAGACATATACGAAGTAATATGTTGAATGGTCTTTACATTCACATGAGATGTGCGACACATATTATGAATCTTGTGGTTGTGATGGGTTGAAGATAAATGGTGATGCAATTAGGTATGTATTTTTTTTCTTAGTACTATGCATAATTAGTTTCTTAGAAATTCGATATTTCCTACAGTTGTTTTTTGTGAGATGCAATTAGGTATATGTGGTCTTCTCCTACAAGGCTTATCAAGTTTAATCAATGTATTGAGAAGAATAGTATCGAATGTTCCAAAAGTTTGTGCCTTAATGTCTCAACCTGTTGGAACTCTACTTATTTGATGTTGGATGTTGCTGAGAATTATGAGTTTGTTTTTGATAGAATGGAGAGTGATGATATTGATTATCTTCCGCATTTTACTGAAGGTGAGTGTAGGAAGAGGAACTTGGGACCTCCAACAAAAGAGAACTAGACAAAAATAAGGGTATTTTGCAAGTTTCTTGAAAAATTAAATCATATTTTTCATTTACCCTCCAAATTTCATCACAAACTTTGCTCTCAACTTGGACAGTGATATAAAAAATTATTTCGAATCACATAGGGCAACCAAGCTCAAATAGATCACTACTGCAGACTTGAAAAGTATAAAAGCTATACCAAACGATGTCTATAAACCCTACAATTTATACCCCAATCATAACAAGAACTTACTGAACTCTGCCTACAATTTCAGGATCAAACTCGAAGGATAGCTAGATCATCTAAACCGTAACACCAATCTACGTCAGAGAGCGGATTTCTACATATGTGATTTTAACACCACCAACTTTGACCAGAAATTTTGAAAAAAAAAAAAAAAGAGTTTTGACTTGTTTTTCTTTCTCTTGCTCAAGTGCTTTTATGACATCAACTAATGGTGAAGACTAAAATACGCATGGAAGACTTTCGCTGAACTAATGAATTGACAATAATATCCTCAACACATCTAAAGTGGACCAAAGATATTGTCGACATTTTGGTTGAAAATTTTGAAAAAAGGTGTAAAATGTCTTTAAGATTGATCTTAGGAGGATGCAAAATGTCAAAGCTCTTATAGTTGATGGCTAAAAAGTATATTTATCCCTTCAACTTTCATCTAAGTTTATAAAAAATTTATTTTTACTCAGTAGGTTTTGACATGATTTTAAAAGAGTTACCGAGTTTTAAAAAAAGATTTAATCATCTGGTTTGAGCCATTAGCAAAATAGGTCACTACTAAACTCAACTTCATTAAAAATGATTTAATGTAAAGTTCGTCACCACGTGACATAAAAATTAAATATAATTAGATATAAATTAAATTAAATTAAATTATAAATTAAAACTTAAAAAAAAAACAAACAATCAAACATCAAAAGTAGTAAAAAGGAAAAAAATCGAAAGAAGGCACTTGGAAGAGGGATTCGCCCTTCACCGAGTGGTGGTTTAGGGTGAAGCCCTCTGTCCCACACAGAAACCCCCTAAGCGTGGGGTTCATGGTGGGGGAGGGAGGGCTCCCCTGCACCTACTCACCGCTTGAGCGGTTAGAGGAGGGGTGATCCGCCCTCCATCCAGAGCTGTGAGCGGCTCGGGTGAGAAACGGTTCTCCGCGCCAATCCCTTAATTTTTCTACGTTATGTTTTTGGGTAACTTTTTTATTTTTATTTATAATTTAATGTTTAAGATTAAATTACATTTTTTAAAAATTTATGTATTTTTATTTTATTTATAACACTGCGAGTTATGATTGAATTAGTGAACTATTTTTAATGGTCAAATTAAATGACCTTAAAGAGTTTTAAAAAAATTAGTAAATCCTTTAAAATCACTTTAAAATGTATAAGTGAAAATAAATTTTGTCTAACTTTATAAATCAATTTTTTTCTTAACAACTTTATTAAGAAATTAACTTTACGAGATTCATTCACGAGCCTCTTTCAAAATATATATTTTTTATTTTAAAAACTTGTTTCAATCCTAACATTATTTCTTAAACAATGTTTATTTAAATTTCTATCTAATCTTGGTTGAAAAACAATACAAAAGTCCAAAAAAACTCATTTCACAAAAATCTGCTTTCCAAACATAATTTTTATTCTCAAAATGTAGAAGATAATAAATTTTAAAAAGTTTGGCTTTTCAAATATCTTTTCTATGAACCTCATTCTCATAAAGACTTAAAAAATATTTATCTCATAAAAAATGTTTCCGATCCAAATCAAACATAGCACGACATTAAGTTCATATCTTTTCCAGTTTTACTTTTGATAAATTCAATTACTTTTTCATTAAAATGTTTAATGAAATCTTCAATAGCCTTACATCTTAACAAATTCAAATAAAAATATTTTTACAATCAAACATTTTAAAAAAATTTCACCAACGTTTTACGGACCATACAAAGTCAAAACTCACAAAATTTTATTAGAGGAAATTTTTTGAATTTTTGTTTTTCACAAAAATTAACAACAATAATGAGATAAAAAATTTATTTAAAATTAAAATAATTTTGGGCGTGAAAATATCGAGTTTGGATTAGACAACCTTTTTGAAGAACGGATCCATAGTCCTATCCGTCGGAGACTCTAGCCGGGTTTCTAGAGAATATTTGAAACGCTCCTCGCTATTCCCCGAATTGTCCTCACTGCGGAGGAAAAAGAAAAAGATAACGGGAAAGGAAGAGTGAGAACATGGAGGTGGCAATGACGGAGGTGTTGATGTGCAGCAGCCCGAGCAGTACGGAGCTGACGCCGGAGGAAGAGAGGATTATGATCCGTGACATTGCTTTGGCGGCAGAAGCTAATAGCAACGAAGGCGACACCTTTTTTGTAATTACACAGAGGTTCCTTTCTAACCTTTTTCTTCTTCAAATTCTTCGTTTTGTGACAGTTATTTCAATCGTTGAGGGGGTTGCTTCTTTTTTTTCGTTCTCTCCTTTGTTAGGTTTTTTATTGGGTTTTGAAAATATTATTCTTTTGTATCAATACCCGTACATGTATATTTAAGAACCTCAATTGTAACTGAAGGTTATATTGCTGAGAAAAGATCAAAGTGAGTATACCATTGAGAAAACATTTGTGGAAAAAGCGCATTTTTTTTTTTGATAAGTAAGCCAATTTTATTAAAAAAGGATCAAACAACAAACGGGACCAACAGTACAAGAGAAAATACTGAAGAACCTTAACCCAAACACCCACCCACCCAAACACAAACTCCCACCCACCCGCAACCCAAGAGAAAACCCACCCTACTCACCCAAAACCCCCAACCAACAAGATAACCCAAAAGAGACCCTTAACAGTGAAGCCCATAACTCTTAGTCTTCCGAGAGACCGAAGAAGACCCTTCATAGACGACCGAAGACTGCAAACCCTTCAGCTCCCTTAGCAACCTCCCACCAGATTTCCGAGTCTTTTTCGAACTAAGCGGCAGCCGGTCACGTTCCAACACAGCAAAGAGATCCCTCAGCTTATCGTCTTGGCCACCACACGTCACCCCAACCAGCTGACCCACAGAGGACACCATATCCAAAACCCATGCCGGAGAATCCATCCGCTCCTTCCCCTTCACAGAATCCAACGACGGTTTGTAAGGTGCAGCCGCCAACCCATCAAGAGGAGCAGCCTCTGTTTCCACACCAAGAGACCCACACCCTACGGGAGAAGGACCCGAAGAGTCGACGCCCACAACGGCCCTGGAAGACGGCAACCCTGCAGACCCATCTGCCAAAGAACCCACCCAATCCCTCCCAACTCCCTCCTCGAGACATGCTAATCCCAGCCGATCCCCTCCCTCATGACTGCAAACTCCTTCGCCCTTAGGCTCACGGCCAGCCCCTAGCTCCCCCACGACAAGACACCTGCCCCCAACTCCTTCTCCCGAGGACTCACTGCCAACTCCGTCACAAACCGCTAAGGAAGAGCCGGCGACCTGGTCTGTTCCGGCGACGAAAACACCCCCAGGGACGATACACGCTTATCGGGTAACTCGGGAGCAGAGATCGGCGCCAACTCCGTCGCCGGAATGGCCTCCGGGAAGCCACCCCTCGCCTTCGCAGTCGCCGTCGAGCCTCCGTCCAATGCATTCCGGGTATGAACCTGCAGTGAGGGTTAAACTTTATAGACGGAGATCGAATGTGTTGAATATGAGCTGATAGCTTTTAATTGGGCAAGTTAAGACTTTGAGAATCGTATGCGATGTGTAAGGAGACCAGGAAGTTCTTTGAAGGACCACCGATCATAGACCTTATGCTTGAAACTAGTCTCGCTGTTCTGGTTTTCTGGAGCTCTTCTTTTGCAGTATGGCCATATATCAAATCTGAAATTGATTTTTGAGTAGGGAGAGTTTTTCAATTAAAGGACTTTCATGGTATCTGATACTGCTCACTTGATCAGTCAGCCTAGAGATCTTGGTCATTTCATTTACTGCTTAGCCCATTTGAGTTTTGAGTATTCCACAAGACATTGAATGTGGAATTGTGGCTTCCATTGCACCATCTCTAAGTAATAGGGGAATTCTTTGTGGTGATATAAGTCTGTATTCTTTTGAATGCATGAGACTCAATTCTTTAGCCACTATTTGAGGTTCATTTTGGGCGGCCCTAATGATACCTGGATGATGCAAAGGTTTTTGTATTGAATGAAAAGCCTCTGCCATGGTCAAATGCTATAACATATATTGTTCTTTGTAGTCATTTTTAGAGTTGCAACCTGATCACCAATTCATGAAAAAAGTTTGAGCTTTTGTTTCTCAACTACTATTGCAAAAAATGGGCAGTTCACAGTTGTTTTATTCACAATTCAGTAGCTAATATCTTGTGACATCAATTACTGTTTCTTACTTGGATATAATGTGCCCTGCTCCACCTTTTCTTTCTCTTTTTATTTTTCTGGTAGATGTATAAGTTTTCTCTTTTTTTATGTGTTCTTAATTGGTTTCTGCAGATGGTGGCAACATTGGATTGAATATGTGAACCAAGACCAGCCCAATAATGCAATGGATGGATCTTCCTTGTCAGAGCATGGTGATTTGGTTGGTTCAAGTTCTCTAAAGAGGCCTGCTGGTATTGACAACTCCGATTTGATATATGATGCTGCATCTGATGACTCTAATATGGATATTGAGATTCATGATACTTTATTAGAAGGCCGTGATTATGTATTGCTTCCACAAGAAGTTTGGAATCAATTATATTTGTGGTGAGTTATGCGGAAATATCCTTTCGCTTTCAATGTTTTGTTTGTAACTCTTAGTCTTATGCAAACACGTTAAAATGAAGATGGGAATTGCTGACTTTTAGGCTTGTTTCTTATGCAGTTTGTTAGTAATGCAGATACTAATATCGTTGGTACAAATATTGGTAGACTAGGACTAGACAATGGGTCGTATGTACTTGTTGTCCTAGTTTATAAATGAGTGCTGGAAAAATTGGCAGTCTGCCCTTCTGGTCTATGCGAAGAAATAGATTGAGAACGTACGTTCTTTAGCTTCAGCCCGTTTACATGAAGTATGCTCTGTGTGATACATCCCTGAGATAAGCATGAATCATGTTTCTAAACATTGTAATCACTATGAAAGTTATCATAGGTTTGTGGTCCAGTGACTATTTCCACATTATAGGGCATAGTATAGATCCCTTCGATAGTGAAAGAAACAAGTTGAAATGATCTGACATTTAAGGATAACTGTAAACTGGAGTGAGCTCTCAGATAGAGTTAGTTTTGAACCTTGTCATATGAGAGGACTCAGTGACTTTTGTGGTGTAGTTATTCTGAGCTAACGAGGCTTGATCAATCTTGTAATAATCTGTTTAAGTTACGTTCTTTTAAATATACCATTCATGATTGAAGTTTAAGGGTGGTTTCAGTTGCTTCCAATAATTCCAAAGGTTGCAACTAAGTTCCTGAAAAAACAAAATTTTTTTTTGGCATCATGCTTCTGTCTACCAGAATTGCAAATTCGCAGTGAAAACTGCCGATATGGCTACTTTTTCTGAGCTCTCTCTCTCTCTCTCTCTCTCCCCCCCCCAAGTTTTTTCAAGGCCACCAAAATCCTCTAAAATTGTTTAGTGAAAACAATTATTGCTGATTCCATAAACTTTGATTCTCTTCTAAATAAGCAGACATGGAAGGTGAAGTAGTTTATTTTCAGATTTCAAGGAAACCGTACCTGTGATTATCGATGTGTGGAATCAACACTGAAGGACGTAGTTGTTTTTATTTTTAATCATGTGGTGTCTGTACCGTGGGTGTATTCCAAAGTTCTGCTATGATGGATGTAATGGTTGGGGAAGTAAGCTTAACAGGAGGAGGAAAGGGGGGGGGGGGCATATGAGATGTGAGCAGGATTTGGGGTTTGGAAGGGGTTTGACGATGTCTGCTGTATGTATACCTTATCAGTTTCCTACTAGCGCTACATTGGCTAGTTTGTCTGCCATATCAATAAACTGCCACCTAAGGAGTTTCATGATGTCAGATTAGTTTGCGCCACAAGTTGGACGACCACATTGTAATGATATGTATACTCGAAGAAGTCAATTTAAAAAATTGATAGTCTAGGGATCAAATTAAGTGAATCGAACTATTGGGACCAAAAGTGTGTATCTGTTGAAACTACTTTTTTTTTTTGATAAGTAAGAGTATTATTAACGGAAAGGAAAAACATCAGTACAAAGATTGTACTGGCAGATTACAACATACAAACAAAGAAACTAAGGAAATCCTGAAAATCAAGAAAAGAGCCCCCCAACAACGCATTAGTCCAAAGAAACAAAGTAAACAACAAAACACCCTGCAAACGCTCAATGGACAACAAAGAACCCTCAAAACAACGTCTATTCCTCTCCTTCCAAAGGTTCCACCAAATACAAAAAGGAATCATCCTCCAAATAGCCTTAGATAGAGGATCCGTAAATGCTCTCCCCCAACAAATCAACACGTCCCCCACCCGCTCCGGCATCACCCAATGGAGGTTCAGCATCTTGAAAACGTGCTGCCACAACCCGGACAATGGAGTAAGACATGGTTAATCGATTCACCATCCCTCTTACAAAGGTAGCACCAATCAAGCACATAAAGTCCACGACGCCTCAAGTTATCAGACGTCAGAATCCTACCATGCGTAGCTTCCCAAACAAAGAAGGAGACTCTTGAAGGGACTTTAGACTTCCATATGCGACGCCAAGGGAAGGACACAACAAGGCCACCATCAAGCAAAGCATAGAACGACTTGACAGAAAAACAACCATCTTTGCTACCCACCCAACACAACTTGTCCTTCACAACTCGATGCACCACAAACTCATAAAGGGTGGAAAAAAAAGAAGAAAACTCTTCCAATTCCCAATCATTAGCAGGACGAATGAACTGGACATTCCAAACCATCGAACTGGCCTCATAATCCATACAATCCACCACTAGACCATCCGGATCCAAAGAGAGGGAAAAGACTGTAGGAAAAGAGCAACTCAACGGACGATCCCCACACCACACATCATGCCAAAACCTCGTCCGGTGCCCATTCCCCACCACCACCCGAGTATGCGTCCGGAAAGCCTCCCAACCCTTGCTAATATGCTTCCAGAGACTAACCCCATAAGACCCATGAGGATGAAAAGTGCACCACTCCCCCGTAGAGGCTCCATATTTTTCTTTAATCACCGTCTGCCACATACTATCTCTATCGGTAGCAAACCTCCATAACCATTTTCCCAACAAAGCTTTATTAAACAAGGAAAGATCTCTAATACCCAATCCGCCACAACCAATAGGAGAGCAAACAATCTTCCAATTAACAAGATGAAACTTGTGAACCTCATCATCGCTGCCCCACAAAAAATCTCTTTGCAGTTTCTCCATCTTAGCAGCAACCTTACGGGGGAGAGGAAATAGGGAGAGAAAATACGTAGGAAGACACGAAAGCGTAGACTTAATCAAAGTTACACGACCCCGCTTTGATAAGTACAAACGCTTCCACCCTGCCAACTGTCTTTCCATCCTTTCCAAGATCCCATCCCAAATATGCACACTTTTAAAACGAGCTCCCAACGGAAGACCCAAATACGTCAAAGGCAAACTGGACACCCTGCACCCCAAGATGGAAGCCAGCTCTGCCACATTACTGACTTGGCCAACAGGAAACACTTCAGACTTAGATAAATTAATCCTCAAGCCAGAAACTGCCTCAAAGCAAAGAAGCATGCAACGGAGACTACGAAACTGATAATCCTCAGCCCCGCAGAAAATCAACTTATCATCAGCAAACAACAAATGAGAGATATGAACCCCTTCCCTATTCCCCCCAGAGGCTCTGAAGCCCTCAAGGACACCAACCGAGTCCAACCGGGACATCATACGAGATAAAGCCTCCATAACAAGGACAAACAACAATGGAGATAAAGGATCACCCTGTCTAAGCCCACGAGAGCTACCAAAGAAACCCTCAGGAGAACCGTTCACAAGAACAGAAAACTTAACTGAAGAGATACAAAAATAGATCCAACGGCACCACTTTGCTCCAAACCCACATCTCCGGAGAAGGTACAACAGAAAACCCCAATTCACATGATCATAAGCTTTGTGGATGTCCAACTTACACAGCATGCCTGGCACACCTAACCTCAAACGTGAGTCAATACACTCATTCGCAATCAACACCGAATCCAGAATCTGCCTTCCCCGAACAAATGCGTTCTGAGACGGGGAGATAATCTTGTGCAACACACATTTCAACCTGTTAGCCAAAACCTTAGCGAGGATCTTATAAATACCCCCCATAAGGCTTATAGGCCGAAAATCTTTCAACTCAACTGCACCAATCTTCTTTGGAATGAGGACAATAAAGGAAGCATTTAAACTACGAACAAAACGTCCATGATTAGCAAATTCATTAAACATCAACAGAACATCCCCCTTAATGACATCCCAACAAGACTGATAGAAAGCTAAAGTGAATCCATCAGGACCAGGAGCTTTATCCCCATTCAAAGCATGCACCACCCTTGCCACCTCAGACTCCGCAAAAGATTGCTCCAACAAAACGGCCTCATCCTCAGAAATAGAGGCAAATTCCAATCCATCCAGATTAGGTCTCCACTGATAGGGTTCAACATATAAGGATGAATAAAACTGAACAATGTGATCCGAAATGACCCGTGGATCCTGCAACACCTCCCCATCTACCTCCAACTGGGAGATAGAATTAAACTTCCTATTCGAGTTGGCCACTCGGTGAAAAAACTTGGTACATCGGTCTCCATCCTTTAGCCACAAAGCCCGAGATTTTTGTCTCTAACACACTTCCTCCAAATCAATAATATGATCCAGCTCGTGAGTGACCAACAATCTCCTATCCACGCCTTCATGAAGAAGGAGTCCTCCTTCATCCAGCGCATCCAAAGAAGCTAACTCCCTCATCAGCAAGGACTTGCGCACACTAATGTTACCAAAATCATCTTTATTCCAGGCACTAAGGTCACGTTTCAAAGCCTTAAGCTTACAATCCAACACAAAACTGGGTGTTCCCGAATAGTCATAACTCTCCCACCACCCCCTGAGCTTCTCCACAAACCCCTCCACCTTAAGCCACATATTTTCAAAACGAAAGGCTTCTTACCCCCCCCAAAAGACCCATCCTCCAGCAGAATAGGGAAATGATCAGAATACATACGAGGGAGCCTTCTTTGGGAAGCATTCGGGTACAGGGCCTCCCAATCCGCACTAAGGAGAATACGGTCAATCCTCGACCAAGTTTGAGAAGAACGACTATCAGACCAAGTATACAAACCACCAGCCAGCGGCAGATCCACCAAACCAAACTCGGAAATGAAGTCCGAGAAATCCTCCATCCCTCTGCCGCCCACACCCAACCTCGACCGCTCACTTGGGAACCTCGTAACATTGAAATCACCCCCAATGCACCAAGGACCCCCCACCATGAAATAACACCCGCCAACTCATCCCAAAGAAGCCGTCTCCCAACATCATCATTAGGACCATACACTCCCGAGAACACCCACTTAGCCCCTCCGTCAAGATTCTGGAAAACAACCGAAAGAGAACAACTCCCCGCACAAACATCCACGGACTCGAGCACTCGAGAATCCCATAAGATTAAGATACCACCCGAAGAACCAACAGCAGGCAAACAAGCCCACCGCACATGCGGACCACCCCACAAACGACGCACAACAACCCTCGCAACCTCCTCCGGTTTGGTTTCCTGAAGACAAACTATGACAGGTTTCCACCCCCTTATTAACTTCCCGATCTTACAACACTTGCCTCTATTATTGAGGCCCCTCACATTCCAACTGATAATCCTAGGCTTCATGAGCACTTTAACAGAGCCCGCCCACCATTCCTACAGCGCCGAGACGACTCAGCCCCTTCATAATTGATACTAGACTGTAAGCCTTTCAGCTCCCTGATCAACTTACTGGCGGACCTATGAGAAGTGGTGCGACCGACGGACCCCCGATCTTTCTCCAAGGCAGCAAACAGAGCCATCAACTCACTTTCATAACCCTCACAAGACACCCCCACCATATGCCGGAACGAAGAGACCATACGCAGCACCCACCTAGAGGGGTCTCCCTCCGCCGGACCGGGATATCGAATCTGCAACGGAGTCCACAAAGAACCTCCACTGCCATTGCCCGCCCTTATCAACTCCCCACCTTCCCCACTCGCATTGAGGTCCGTAACTTCTGCCAACACGAGCAGAACCACACTGCTCATCGCCACCCCCGTCCTTCTCAACCCCAGGATCATGGAGTTGTCCACCACCTCCCGAAGAACCACCAACAGAGGGCTCATCAGGAAGCTCCTCCTCCCACATACCCCGATCCACAACATCAGCACCAGAGAAATCTAACCAAGACTCATGATCCAACACAGAAAAAGGAAGGCAGACAGCAGCGGCAGAGAGAAGACCTGGCGCCGCCGGCAATGAAGTCTGAGAACTCGAACCCACCAGGCACTCCCCATGCGAGATAGCCGACTGCTCCTGATCAGGAGAGGCAACAGAAAAAGACACCTGAGCCGGCAAGGAGATCGCCGCAGCATAAGAAAACTTCGGCAGAGAGGGCTGACCAGCTGCCGTCGACATCTTGACCGGCGACTGAGAAGCAGACGACCGCGAAGACATCGCTGCGACACGCTCCGAAACAGGGGACACCCTCGCCGGGAAAGAGAGAGCCACCGTAGCGGGCGACGTCGGCATAGGGGGCAGCTCACCTTCCGTCGCTACCGTGGCCGGCGACGGAGCACCAGTCGGCGACGACTTCAACTGAGCCGCAGGCCGAATGGGTGTTCCTTCGAGAGCCGGTAAAGCCACCAAATCACCTGAAAGGCCTGATGGGCCGTGACCCACATCCAAGGAACTCGGCCCGCCGCAGATAGGAAGCTCCAGCCCACCGTCCACATAAGTCGGCCCACCACATGACATAAGCTCCAACCCACCACCCTTATAGCTCAGCCCACCTCCCATATCACAAGATAGCCCACCTGCACCCAAACTCGGCCCACATCGAACACCAGCCTCCCCCTCTACTCGATTCACACTTTTTTGGGCTTTTAGTTGGAATCCACACACTAAACAAGACATGTCAGTCACCGCATGGCTTTCGGAAAATAACTCCCGAAGAAAATCAGCCAACCGGTCCACCTCACTCCTAAGCCCCATGAAATGATTCCATAGTTCGGCTACATTAAATGCCGCCGACTTCCTACCCGACAAAGCAGGCTTTTCCACTCCTTCGAAAGCACAAGACTGCTTTTTGCCTTCTGAGTTGCGTATATTCAAGTCACCAACTTGAGGAGGATTAGCAGCTGCATTTAATGCCCCCCGCGCCTTATCCGACAAAACAGCCTCCTCGGTGCCTGCTACGTTAGCTTTCTCCAAGGCACCCAAGGACGTGTCACTCACATGCATAAAATCGGGCCTACTATAATCCCCTGGAAAACCATCGTTGCCGCCGATACCAGGCTTAGTGACCGCCCCCTCCCTACCACCTAACGACAACTCAGGGGAGTGTACTGCCTTGGCAAAGGAATAATCTGGTCGAACAATCGATCCCGGAAGTGTCACCAACTGATTCTTAGAACGCAAAAACATCACAGCATCGCAAAAGATACGATGCAGCATCTGCCACCCATGGCCATGTTTGCCTTCCGGCACCATCACCACCCCCACTTTACGACGCCCTCCATATTCGACCACTGCAACATATCGCCCTCCTCTATTGGAACATCGTTGAGCCAGAAAACAGCGTCGTGACTCATCAAACTTGGAAACAAAATCAGACGCAGGGGGAGCGTCCACCAACTTAGCAAACATGTTAACCATCCACCGAGCCCCGAAATGCCCCATATGAATCGAGGTCGCATACTTATGGCTCCACTCTGAGAACTGAACGTCACCCTTCCCACCAATCTTCACTTGAAATACCTTAGACTCAACTCGGAAATTACGAATAAAAGACGACATCTCAAACACCGGAAAAAAACCCTCAGCTGATCGGAAGAACAAAGAAGAAACTAAAAAAATTCCATGACGTGAGGGCTAGGGACGAGGAGAGAGAACGGAGAGAAAAGCAGCAGCCTTCACGAATGCCGAACCCCAATTTATCAATTTTTCTGTTGAAACTACTGTTTTGGACTTTCTGCACTATCAGTAAATGAAGAATTTGGACCACTGATAGTCATTTGTTTAGGTATGGAGGTGGTCCCATATTGGCACGGAAAGTAATCAGTTCAGGGCTTTCTCAGACAGAGTTGGCTGTTGAGGTATATCCTCTGCGCCTCCAGTTACATGTGATGCCCAAAGGTGACCGCTCAGCTATTAGGATAAGCAAGAAGGTATAATTTGAGACTTGGCTGTTTATATCACTTTCTTTAGTCCTATTGCATCTTTTTCATTTGACCTTATAACAAATTTGCATATCTTGAGATTCTAACATTTTTGGCAGGAAACCATTGGAGAACTGCATAGGAAAGCCTGTGAAATTTTTGATCTCAACTTGGAACAGGTAAGAGACTTTGGATATCCTACGAACGACTTCACATTCTGCTGTTTTTTGCTAGGTCCTCTTTTTCAGCAATCTTTTCCCTTTAGTCTCTAGATCATTGCTCTTTTGCAGGTGTGCATTTGGGATTATTATGGCCGTCGGAAACATGCTTTGATGAATGACATGGATAAAACGCTTGATGATGCCAATATACAGATGGATCAAGATGTGAGTAAACATTAAACTGTGTGCTATCTTTTTATGACCATCATATGAAAGCACAGTTTACATTTTGATTTACTTAGTGTGTTGCATACCTAAAGTACAGTTATCATATGATGTGAAAGCCCGTCTAATGATTATAGATATAAGAATATGCTATTGAATTTCTGGAGTCATGTTCTATGTGGAGTGAATTGAAACATCTTTTTGAAGTAGCCTGGAATTATTGAGGGAATTTAAACTTCATAAGTAGTCTCACTTTTTTGGAGTTCAATCGGCAGACATCCAGCCCATAATTTCATAGACGCTTCTGTGATGTGATGGAAATGTAAGGGGAAAGAACATCAGTGTTGCTTCTTATGTAGTGAATAGGAGTGAATGGTGTCTGTACACTCTTGTTTGCTTTGGAGGGGTGCTGCATTTGGATCCATATTCTCTTACAAAAATAAGCGCTCATGGTGGCTATTTCTGGTGTCTGTTCGGCCGATGGGGATGTCTTAGCTGCATTCTATGTAAAGATAAAATATTAAGGGTGGACTAGAAGGTTTGCCACAAAAGTTGTTTTTTAGATAAATTTGTGGATTCACAGTAAATGGTTTCCTTCTGACCGAAAGAGGTCATTGGTTTTTATTCTAGCTCCTTAAATAATTCTTAGAAGGCTCTGGAAGAATTCAAAGCTGCTTTCTTGTTATAACATAATCAAAGCGAACAACTGTTAATTGCACAGTTTAGAAGGCCCAAGTGGAACAGTAAGTTACGCATTCAATTTGAAGCTTGGGCCAGAGGTCCTATTCTTGAGGTTGAGATGCCTCCTGTCATGCAAATATTCTACGATTGAATGATTGCTTGGTCTTTCAATGCATTTAGTATGGAGGAGTATTTAACTTTGTGGTTTTATGATCTGTCCCAAATAAAAGTTATGGTTGTCCTATATACATGCATTCCCTTAAACTATGAGGACATTCTGTTTAGAAACCCATAGAGCATGTTCAGCTTATAATAGTACAAATCGGTCTATAACAAAACTTACGATTGCTTAGAGATGGTCCTTGATGGTCATGTTAATATAGCAGGAGTATAATCAGTACAAGCTCAGTTGCCACATGTGTGCTATGCCACCCTGATGCTCAGCAACTGTGATATTCAGACGACATCCTTTCTGATAGCATCGTGTCCATCATTGGCTCACCTCTCAAAAAATATTTCGTTTTCCTTGGTTCAGAAAGCACTTCTGAAGCCCTTTTTATGTGCACTCACTATAATTGATCAACTTTTGATTGTGATTAATATGATGTATTAATTGTCCAAAAGGCTTATTAATTCTATTAAGGCTGTAATTTTGACTACTGACGGCAATCTGTCTGTAGTTGCTTATGTTCATAGGGACGCCCAGACTGGCACCAACACAACAAAATAGTGACAGCCATGTAGTGCAACTAAACATGCATATTCGAGAATCTCACATACATTAAAAATTAAATGCCCTCCCCCTTGTATGAGTCTTTGGGCTAATTTCCTTCTGGGTTCAATATATTTAATGATGGCCTTGTCTTAATAATTTCCCAATACCTGTTCTGGTGTTTTAACATTCCACTTTTCTTTTGTTCTGTAATCATTCTCAACAGATTCTGGTGGAGGTCCTTAACCATGTCAATGGTACTGCACTGGCTGGTTCCATGCCTTCTGTTCAGGACAATGGATCTTCATGGAGGGAAGCTACTTGTTTTCTCATAGAGCCTTCTAAGTCAAGTTTATCGATTGCAGGAGGCTGGTCTACGAGTAAGGGTCCATCTAGAAGTCACATAATGGAGTTGCCACAAAGTCAGAACCTGACTTCTCCTGTCAGAGAGGTGGATAATGCATATGGAACCAGCAGCATTAGTACAAGGGGTGCTACTGGTGGTCTGACAGGATTGGTGAACCTTGGGAACACTTGTTTTATGAACAGTGCAATACAATGCCTTGTCCATACACCAGAATTTGCTAGATATTTTCGCGAAGATTATCATCAAGAGATCAACTGGCAGAACCCTTTGGGCATGGTAGTAAGTATCAACTATGAAACCAAACAAATGTCAAATCATTGAGTTTTTATATGGAACTAAAATTTGGTGTACAAGACACTCCAATTTATTTAATTGACTTTGTGGTTGTTTTTATATCTAGTAAATATGCTTTAACATTTGTTTCTTTTAAGTACATTATGAAACTTCAAGTTGCATTCGTTGCTATTTGCAAGGTCCTTTGCACTGTTTAAGATCAAGTATTTTTTTGATAAGTAAGGAAACCTTTATTAAAAAACCAAAAAAAAAAGGTAACAGTACAAAGATCTATACTGAAAACCTAAACCAAACAAGCTACAAAACTGATGAAATCAGTAAAATCAGAAAAGGACAACCTATCACAGCATTGGCCCATAAAAAAAAAAAAGAGAACTCATCAGCTTACCCCTCAACCCCTCAAGAGACGTAAAAGTGTTTTCAAAGCATCTTCCGTTCCTCTCCCTCCAAATAGTCCACCAAATGCACAAAGGGATCATCTTCCACACAGTCACAGCATAAGGATTGTCGAGTATTATATGTTGATTGAGTGAGTTTCTTTCCTTAGAGAATTAGTTTTATATCTTTCTTTGGTGTATGGTCCTCATTTCCTGTTATTTGGTTGTATTGCGCTAGTGAGATCCTTTACCTTCTGTCCACCTGTTTTTAATCTGATTTATACTTTTCTCTTTTAGCACAAATTACACACAGCACATGAACATTGAATAACTGTCAGGTGGCTGGTTGTCCTTAATTCTTCATCAAGCACAAGGATTATGGGCTGCTTCAAGATTTGAGGTTCATTTTGCCTAATTACTTATTGGTAGTGCATGAGAGCAACTAGAGTGTTTTTTTTCTGTCCTGGGCTGGTGTTGAACAATTTTGATCAAACTAACCTTGAACTGGGTTCAGCTACAGAAATTCCTCTCCCTCGCTGCTCTACTTCTTACTCAATCTTTTGTACGTATGGTCTGTTTTCCCTGCCACTTGAGCCCGCCCATATTCTGCTTATTGAAACATATTGGTTGCAAAGAATTCCATAATGAATATAAACATATTCTAGTAATTGAAGTGGTCATTTTGTAGGGTGAACTAGCTCTAGCATTTGGTGAGTTACTTCGAAAGTTATGGGCACCTGGGCGAATGCCTGTTGCTCCTCGGTCGTTTAAAGCAAAGCTTGCTCGCTTTGCACCTCAATTTAGTGGATATAATCAGCATGACTCTCAGGTTTGGTGCTTGACATGTATTTCCTATCAATTTGTCATATCTGTGCAATTTGCATCAGTGAAACATTGTGCTAGTTTGTCAGGAGCTGTTAGCATTTCTGCTAGATGGTCTTCACGAAGATTTGAATCGCGTCAAACACAAACCTTATATAAAGTCCAAGGATGCTGATGGCCGACCTGATGAAGAAGTTGCGGATGAGTACTGGGCAAATCATATTGCTCGCAATGATTCCATAATTGTTGACGTGTGTCAGGTGAGATAATATTTACTATCGATTATATCCAAATGTTGATTGTGGTGGATGCTTTCATACATTTTTACTGTATGCAAGGCCAGCTTTCTGTATGTTTTTTCACTTTTGTGGATGTCTTAGAAGGAATCCTTGTCAAGCTTTGAGCACAAAATTCTTAGTTATAGCTGTTAGGCAATCTTTACCTTTGAAGTAGTATCTTCACCTTTGCAGTGTTATGCGTTGTATGAATCTAGTAATAAACATCATAGGTATCACTGATACAAGTTTATTTTGTGCTTGAGGACTTCTATTTTTCCCCCGATGAACAATATGGTTAATATGGGGATACAGTATAGGGGTCTCCACCTAGGCGTAACCACAATAGTACATTTCCCACTCAGGGGACCAATCAAGAGAAGCTTGGACCGATACGGGGTCTGCACACCAGACGAGCCGGGCCATAGCTTATTCACAGCTCCACCCAAGGCATAGTAGTAAGAGGCTAGTGATCTAGAACATGGGGTATGAGTCTCATCTCCTTAGTGTTATCATCCATGAAGACTCAAAGCCACATGCCTCTAGCCACTAAGGCCTCTCATTGTACTTTACCTCTAACTACTAAGCCAACTCCTTCGGCAGTCTTTCAGATGCTTAATTAAGAGGTTAATATTAAAGAGGGCTAGTCGTGGTGATGACCTTGGTCAAGTTTTAATGATGACTAATAATGGGACACTATTAGGCTATTCAAGCTTCTAGTAAAGCTGGATAAATTTTAGACCACAATTTCTCCTGGTTCTGGTAATTATCTGCGTAATTATTTCATGTACGACATAATTTCTGAGGTCAAGTGTTATATTTCAGTCTCCTGTATTAAAATCAAATGGCCATGGAAAACTTACACAAAGATAAGAGTTTGGAGGCTAGTTTAAGGAACATACAGTAGGTAGGTAACTCAAGTTTATGCTTTTAATTATATTTGAGGCTAATACTGGTTGGGCTGCTGGATGTCAAAATACAGCGGGTAGAAACTAAAGAGCTAGAGAAAGAATACTAAAATACTGCATTAAAACTAGGGTCATAGGCATCGGATCTATAGTCTTTAGGCATCACACCCTAGATTGCATTGCGCATAAAAATATGGCTCAACATTCAAATAATCACTGAAATCGGAACTGAGATTCTTCATCATTGCATCCCTCAAGTTATGTCCATTGAAAGAAGGCAAGCTTGAATGGTATTTTGTTCAGTGCTTTTAGAATTGGTCCTATCCTGCAAAAGAATAGGGTCATTGAATCAAATACTGATAGAGCCTTGGGCAGTGCCTTTTTTCGGTTGGGAACTTTATGAAACTCATTTCCTTAAGTTTGGAAGGCAGAACCTAGATGTTCCTCGGGCAGATGTCGTTGCGATGACTGGGAAGCGAAAGTACTGGTGCTTCAAGTAAAGGGAGTGAGAAATGACAAGTCTATGCGATTGTGAATTGGATGACTGCATGCAATTGTAAGATTGTTAATGAATGGGTTCCATTTTGCTTAGTGCTGGTATTGAATCGGATAGGTTTCATGCTCCTGTTTTCAATGACCAAGATATTATGGGCTTTAGTAGTGGAGGAGAAAATATTTCTAATACGTTTGGGTTGTGTTAACTGGGAAAGTTGACTTAGACAAGTGGTTAAGCATTTAGTCCGGGTTGGGTTATTTGGATAAGGAAAAAGTAGCAAAAGTGTGTAAGCATTTGGGTTGATGTTCTGCTGATGGTGAGGGTGTTGTTTTGGATTTTAAGGATGCACCAGTGTGCCTGTGGGTGTGCTTCTGATGAAGCTATCTTAGCTTTCAGCGTTTTTTTTTATATTTCTTTGTACTTTTGTTGTTTGTGGGGGGTGGGGGGCAGCTAGAGTCGGTATTTATGATATTGGTTTTTGTAGGGTCGTGGGAGAATGAAGTTTTTTCAATAATCAAAGGATTTAGACTGGGAATGTGGGGTTTGTGGTTAGTGAAGAGTTGGCCTTGACAGATGCTATAGTTTCTGAGTGTTTTTTAGGATACTGGCAATGTGGGGTTTCTGAGTGTTTTTTAGTTTCAATAATTCTGACGGATTATTGTTGGGTTATGCCTCCGACAGTGATAGATGTGTTGTTTTGTTGGAAGAGGAAGTTCACTGATCCTCATGCTTTGATTGTGTGGAATTTGGTCCCCATGTGTATTTGGTGGACCCTTTGGAGGGAAAGGAATGATAGATGCTTTGAGAACATTTTTCGTCTTTTGAGGGATTGAGGGGCAAGATGATGAGTTCTCTTTTTTCTTGGGCAAACGCTGTGTTGGGTTTTCTTTTCTGTGATTTTTCTGATTTCATTAGTTTTGTAGCTTGTTTGGCTTAGGTTTCAGTATAGCTCTTTGTATTGTTCCTTCTTTGGTTTTTTAATAAAGTTTTCCTTACTTATAAAAAAAAAAGGATACTGGCATTTTGCTTATGGAGGAGGGAGTGATGATGAATGTTTTCAGGAAACTGAAAATTGAGATATGACGGGAAAAAGTTGAAAGAGTGTTGGTTTTTGTTTTTTTGTTTTTGTGGGGGGCACGGGGTGTGGTTGTGGTTTGTGGAGTGGATGCATATTTGAGAACGAAAAGAGATTGTTGGAGGAGATTTTGAAGTTGGATATCTTAGAGGAGAGGAATTTACTAGATGAGGAAGGGTTAAATTGAGGATGCCAAATCATTCTTGGAGTGTGTCAAAGAGTCATGGGCAATCTGTATAAATATTGATAGCTTATCTGAAATTTGGTGGTGGCTGTAGTTACAATCACTAGCCGATTGGGCTAGGATAGTGCGTTTATACAGACAGCTTTAGCATGAATTGTGGAGCTGGCACCTACAGTGGATGGCTTACAGTCTTCAGCTATCCATGGAGCTGGCACCTACAATTGAGGAAGCTTAATTGTTATTGACCCTGAGCAGTTTAAGGGGTGACAAAGGGCGAAGTCTCTTTTCTTTCTTTTTTTTTTCTCAATGGCATTTTTCTGGAGTTACTGGTTTGTTGGTAAGAAGATTTCGCAGGTGTTTCACTTTCATGAGCAAGGTGTGTTTAAGCTTCAGCCATTTTGTTGGGCTTCTTCCAAAGAACGCCAAGACTGTGGATGTCATCAGGCCAGTTAGTCATGTTTGTTATTCACAATACTTTAGTGCAAGTTCTGTTGATACAGTGAAGGTTTTTTTGAGGGAAATATCCATCGTTCAGCGAATGTTTTGTGAGTTGGATGCAGAGACTAGATATTGTCAACTCAGTTTGGAGTTCCTTTTTGTATCTCTGGTGAGTGTTGTAATTTTGAGAGAGAACCCAAGAATTCTAGAAGATGGGGTTATTAGTTTTGCTTTATAGATGTCCGAGTGATTTGTTTTATTCTAGCTTTATTATTTCATGCAGATGTATAATCTTCCTTTAATTCGTTATTGGTAGAAAAGTTTTATGGGGAGTGGAGTGGGAACTTGTTTAGGTTTATTGTTGGAAGTGATGCTACCACATAAATTTAATGATTTCTCATTTTCCTTTTTCTGATCATACCTTAGTTCTTTTCTTGGAGTGGATTCCACTAAATATCACTTGATATTTGTACTTCTCTCCTTTGTAGCAGTTTTGGGTATGAAGGTGAGGCTGGGTAAATCTGAATTAGTCCTCCTATAGGTGAAGTATTGAAGAGCAGGAATTACTGAATTAGCAGATATTCCTTGCTGTAGAGTATCTTATCTTCCTGTAAGATACCTGGGGTCACCACTTCATTATTCCTTTGGCTGATGGAAATTTTGGTTTGGGACATAGAAGAATGGATAAAGGGGTTGGCAAGGTGGAAGAAAATCTATTTGCAAAAGGAAGACTTATTCTTATCCAGACGACCTTTTATAGTGGCAGAAAAATGAGCTAGTCTAGTGACAATTGATATTGGAACCTGAAAGTTTTCTCTTTTTCTAATGAACAAATTGTTTTTGGGTTTGGGTATGCTTTAGAGCTGGTTTAAAGCAGACTCTTAGTCTTGTTGCATTGTTTAGCGCTTTCTCCAGAGCTGTTTTTCGTTTTTGTTAATGTTTTTTTACATGAAAGATTATGTCCAGGCTTTCAAGTTCTGATCACCAGGTGGGAATTTTTCTTACTGACTTTTGTTTTTACATTTACCTTTTTTTTTTTATTTCAAGTGAAAAAAAGTCTTTGGTGGTAGAAATGTTTGTAACGGTGTTGTTTTATTGCCCAGTATTTAATTCCTGAAAAAGCTGAAAATAAAAGCAAAAGAATATTAAAGTTTATTACGCTCTTAAATTCAGAGTGTGGAAGAATCGAAATTAGGATCTTTGAGGTTTCGAGATATTATGGCTTAACATTACCTAAAAAAAAAGATATTACAACTTATTCATGGCAGGTCGTAATAATTTTCCTTTTAAAGGTATTCAGAACATCAAACATCGGCCAACATTGTCATTTTTCACTTGGATAGTAAGATGTGGGAGGGTCGTTAAGACAAATAATTTGAGAAAGAGTCTGTATCATTGTGGCTCAGCGTCCCATCTGTTTTGCCTGTTTTGGGTTTGGTGGATTTGTGTGGGTTAGAACAACAGGCTAGCGCATTGTTAGGATACTTCGATGCAAATCGTGGTGAACAAATTTGGAAGGTAAATTATTTTTTGTTTAACGTTGGTTTTCAGAGAGAAAGGAGTTGTGCACTTTTGAAATATGCATGTCACTTGTACCGATCCATTGAACTTGCATTGACCCTTTAGTGCACCCTTAACAAAAAAAAAAAAAGAGGATTAAAGTCCATTGCCTTCTTAAATTATTACCCTATTCTCAACACACCACAAAACAAAAACTCTTTGCATATGCTGTTTGGGGTGAAGGGGTAAATTGTTGTGTTAGACCTATGTGGTGTGTTTAAGAATGGAATGGCAATTATGGGTGATTAGTGTAGTTTGTCCATTATTAGGTGTTTTAATCATGATGCAGGAAGGGAAGGAAGACTCATAGTGCAAATCTCGGTTTCAACGGCTTATATCAATAATTAGAAGGATATTAAACAACTCTCATTTTTTTTTTCTGTTTTTCTGTGTAAAACAAGGTTTCCAATATACTTATTTAGGTCTTGCATAATTGTATGTCGTAAAATCTTAGCTTATTTGAACGATAATTATCCGAGACCTATCCTGGCAATCCGTATGTGTAACATTTGAGTTGAATTTGTAGGATAAATAAAAAATTAGCTGTCCGTGGAAATAAGATGTGGAAAAGTCAGGAACTGAAATTCCATGATCTGGTATTATCAAAGAGAAATTTTTGGCTTAAATTCCTACTCTAATCCATAGCTGTGTGGTTCAATTTCTGATCTGTTCATCTTAGACAGTTATACTACACTTTATCTCATGGGATAAATGTGTTTACGACAACCCTGCTTCAAAACATGCCATTGATTTTCTTTTTCAGTTGCCTCTTTTTTCCACTCTAATTCACCTGCCTGCTGATGCTTCAGAACTTATCCATAAAGTATTATGCATTTGACAGGGCCAGTACAAGTCAACATTGGTTTGTCCAGCCTGCAACAAAGTCTCCATCACATTTGATCCCTTCATGTATCTCTCCTTGCCACTCCAACTGACCATTACCCGCACCATGACAGTAACAATATTTACTTGTGATGGAAGTGCCTTACCATCTGCGTACACTGTGACTGTCCCAAAGCAGGGACGTTGCAGGGACTTAATCCAGGCTCTTAGCAGTGCATGTTCCTTGAAGCAAAGTGAGAAGCTTTTGCTTGTGGAGGTCTGCAGCCATGAACTTTCTTAATTTTGTGCTTGGTGGGTTTTTTTTTTCCTTCTTGTTCATGTTGAAGTGGATTGAAGTATTCAAAATGCTTTGTTCACAGATACAAAACCATTTGATTCAGAAGTTTCTGGAAGATCCTTTAATTACGTTGTCCACCATCAAAGATGATGACCATATTGCTGCCTACAAGATGCAAAAGTTGGTGAACAACACAAAAAATCTTCAGTTAATACACCGCCAGAGAGAGCAGTATGTATAATTGCTGATATTAGTCAGTATTTCAACAGCTGCTTGTTATTGTCTCTATTTCCTTTTGCATGCCTCCATAAAACTGCCCTTGGTTGTTAAGTCCTCCATTTATTTTTACATTTATTGCTTTAATTAGTATGTCTGCTGCTTCAATTGTCCATAACTGTCGTGAAGAGAGCAAGAGTTCCGTGGCTAGGCAAAGTTCTCTTTTCTCTGTCAAAAAAGTGTGCCTTTCGTCAAAGAACCTTCTCCAACTCAACATCAATTTTAATAATTATAATAAATTGAAAAATCCTGGACAAGATCATTGAATGTGTTGTAGAGCCAATCTACTGGTAATCTTAAAGCTAACCAGTGCCATTATGACTTTAGAAAATTAACAATTGACCTTGTTAGTTTATTCTTTAGTAAGGGTTCTCGTGGTTGAGTCACTTCATAACTTGCTCTTTTATACTTTCATGTCTTGTAGGGAAACTAGTGATGGCCCGGCCACATCAGGGTGGAAACCTTATGGAACACCTCTTGTCTCATCAATTCCATGTGATGATGTAATTACAAGAGGGGATATACAGCTAAGTGTTCATAAAATGCTTTCTCCGATGATAAGAAGTGAGAGCCTGGGACAAACTGATATTAGACACCAGTGCTGTGATATCAGTTCTGCTGAAGCATGCACAGACTCCTCTACAACCCATTCACTAAATAAGGATGACACTACTTCTGAAGCAGTAACATTACTGAGACTACCTCTTCAGTTGGTTGATGAGAGTAATGCGTGCATTGATCTGTCAGTGGGAGAGGATGAACCCATTAGTCTGCCCTCGTCATCAACGTCAATACTAGTCTATCTTGACTGGTCAAGGGCACTTCTAGAGAAGTACGACACACACTATCTAGAGACCTTGCCCGAGGTGTTTAATGGGCCACCTAATAAAAAAGCTCGTACTGAACCTCTTTCATTGTATTCCTGCCTCGAAGCTTTCCTGCGTGAAGAACCACTGGTGCCTGAAGATATGTGGTTAGTTTCTTCTTCTCCTCCTACTCCTACTACTAGTACTGCTGTTGTACCGGTTGTTTTCTTCATCGTTGTCATGAAGATCGTGTGCACGCATGTGTCAGTTGAGTTAAGATTTAATCATCAAAATGTAGTCTACGTGGCACTATTTCTTGCAGGTTAAATATTTTCCAAATCAAGAATGTTGAATTTCCACTTCTTTGCACTTGCTATTCATGCTTCTAGTGTAGAATTCTATCAATTATAATATCTGACGTATCTGCGCGATGCAAAAAGCGGCATGGAAGAATGTCTACCAGCTTAATGACAAAATACTTATCAATTTATTTGTTATCTGCTAAAGGTATTGTCCCCAGTGCAAAGAGCGACGGCAAGCAAGTAAAAAGCTGGACCTATGGAGGCTTCCAGAAGTATTAGTTATCCATCTAAAGAGATTCTCATACAGCAGGTCAATGAAGCATAAGGACCTGCTGAAGCTAGAAACCTTTATCAACTTCCCCATTCATGACTTTGACTTAACAAATTATGTAGCCAACAAAAACAATTCCCGACGTCAGCTCTATGAACTTTATGCCTTAACCAACCATTATGGTGGTATGGGTTGTGGGCACTACACTGCACACATCAAGGTGAGTGAGAAAGCTATATGCCTTTGGCCCCTAATATTTAAATTTATTAAAAGTTCAGCTGCCCAGAGTTGGTGCAAACTTTTTTGTAAATTGTAAAACTTGAAACATTGTGCTTGACACTGATTTGATGTTGTTTTGCTGTTTGGTTTTTCGCCTAGGAGCTCTATTATGATGAGTATGAATACCTTATAGTAGCCATTGTTTTTACGTTTAGAAAAAAAAACCTTCTTTCCCAATTATAGTGCTTTATATGTAAACTTGCTGACTGGAAATTCAGTTCAACTTTTTGTTGACTTCTGTGGTTATTTCAATAGTGTCAAATTATGTGCAGCTTCTAGACGAAAATAGGTGGTACAACTTTGATGACAGCCATATATCCCACATAAATGAGGAAGAAGTTAAAACACCTGCTGCATATGTTCTCTTTTATCGGAGGGTAAAGACAGAAAATGCCTCGATTAGCAATGGAGCTCAGTCCTTTGCAGGTGACAACAACATTAGCTCTCATAAGTGATTCCAATGACATATTTCTCGATGAACGAGACAGCATTACCCAGGTATGCATCCAGTTATATTAAAATATTACTTCAAACATATGGATTTGTACGAGCCTGGGGTTGTAATAAGGAGTTACTCTGACTATATACATGCTTTTGGGGGGAAAGCATTGGAAGCGTCCTGGAATGGTAGGAAAACAAGGCATTTTGTAATGGAATATGTGGGTGTCTCCTAGGCTTGCAACATACTTCCTGTATCTTCTTGATGGACTGGTGGAATCACAAATCACTGAAAATTAATGGGGTGTGGCAATGCTTGTAAATGGTCTAAATTGAAACTGCATTTAGATATTATAATAATAGTTTTAGGCTCTACCAAGTGTGAAAATGAGCAGTAATGCTCTTGCTATCTGTGACTTGGATGTGCCACGCAGGCAGAGTAAAAGGCAATGATACTGCTTCTGAAAATTATGGTTTTTGTATTTAATGGCTTGCGTTGAAATTTCAGAGCTCTACTCATTGTTTGCAAATTGCAGAATCCAAAATGCTTTACTGGGTCGGTGGCAAGTATGGTTTGAACAGTGGTTACGGTGCATTAAAAATGGCAGGTTAAATTAAGCATATAGAACTATTCTTTTGCGGTCTGAATTTTGTTGCCGCAAAGCTGCTCGAGCGTTGGTCCGGCAACACATCATATTTTATGAAGAACGAGAATGAATGGTCCTAGTCACTTTGAGGATAGAAGATATTGTTGTATACAAAGAAGTGGATAGTTTTATCATTCTATATTATAAACATGCTGGTCTGTTTTTTCGTATTTTCAGCTCTGATATCCTTCTGCAGTTGAGTCTATATATAGCTGTATGGACGTAGTTAGTTGGGTAAATGTTAATGTCTAGGAAGCTATCCATGTCGCCAAGGTTTCTGGACTGAGGATTGCGAAATGATTGCAAAGTCGTGATGCAGTGATGAATGGAGGTTGATGCCTGGATGTTAGGAAAGTTGGTGGCCGTGGAAACTTTTTTAGATAGTAAAATTTTTGTTGGATTTATTTTGGCTCGCACCAAGTATTACTTTAAAATGACACGTTAAAATAGGTATCCGTGGAAGATAATCTTGTTGGCTTCTGAATTATGGTCATACTTTTTGTTCAATCCGACCACGTCAAATTGAAGCAACAAGGCCGATTGATTTTTGTTCTTTTGCTATGTACGGTCGACTGACAGTTAAATGGCAATACTATCATGATCGAATTTGTTGTTGGATTTAGGATACCAATAAACTTCGTATATCTAACGAGATTGATACTTCAAGAGATTTGCCGTATTGCGGCAAGCCTATAGGCGGCCAGAGAAAATCTGTCCCCAAAAGCCATATACCAATGACTAATGTCCTTTTTAGCCGCCTAAATAATTGGGTATATGTATTTCAATCACGGGAACAAACTGCAGCGGAAATTACTCTAGCAGGTGAACTAGATCCTTAACAGAGGCAGCATCCCAACAAGCAGCCAAATAGTGGTACAAGGGGCACATGCGCTGGCCCAGAACCAACAGAATAGAAAATAAAAAGAAACAACAAAAACAGAAATAAATAAAAAAACCCATAGGAGGCGACGGAGCAGGCCGAGGGTGCGGGAAAGGTGGAGGAGACACATGACAGCAGCAAAGCAGATCGCCAAGAAACGTTGGAGTCCGTTGTGAGAGGCGTGTCCTCCAAAAAACACTAGAAAATTGGCCCAAACTGAAGGACAGATGAGCGGGTGCGCACATGCATGGCACCCATGGGACATCACGTGTCGACAGACCTGAGGTGGGGAGTGTAATTGCCCTATCTGTAGAGACCTCTAGCACTGTCGTAGAGTAATAGACGCTGCTATTGGTTAGTGAGAGAATCATTAAGAGCAACGAGACTTTTTGTTAAAGCATAATCATCAAGACCTGGTCTTGTTCATAGTTCATAGTTCCCTTTTCTTTCATATGTACATACTACAAAACGTATATAATTAAATTACTACAAAAGTAATCTACGACAGGTCTTGTTTGAGGGTTTTTAGTGTTCTACATCAGAGTCACCTAAGGTTGGACAAGTTGACATACTCATTTGAATCTCGGGTGATCCAATGTTGACACCCGGCCTTCAATTGGAACCTCGAGACTCATTGTTACCCAAACTCGGAATTTGAGCTCCAAGATAAGTTGGCCATGGCTTATGGCTTATGGCTTTTGTGAACTCACCTAAATAGAAATCAAAAATCTGTTAGCAATACAACCTAAAAAGGGGTGAGTTCAAATGACTCGGTAATGTCAGGCGTTAGTGGAAATAAGCATAAATATCAAAGGAAATATAGAGAAAGTTCATATTTGAAAGACACAGTTTTTCAAAACAATAGAATAACCAAATGATGAAATCACAACAACATAGAATTAGGATATTCCAACCACCTCCCGTCTGCTTAACCCCCAGAGTGGGATGTACGTCCCTTCTTAGGACCGTTCCACATACGTTTAGAACCACCGCTCAGACTCGAAGGTGGAGCCACATAAAATCTCGAGGACCACACGGATGTGGTTGTACATCCCCATTCTTGCATGGTATTGGCACTTATTTCTCCACTAGTTAAGCATGCATATCTCTGTCAATGTCTAGCATTACACGATAGGCCATGTTTTAACCACAATCACAAGGTAAGTATGCATGACTCCTATCACTGCCCAGCAGTACACGATATGCCATGTCCTAGCCTCAATATCCTTTCGCATCACGTGTACAACATGGAACAAAGAAATATGTGCTGACAATCAAAGTTCATTTGTAAATCGACTTTGCAATTCACAACCTCATCAAACAACACGAGAACAATCACGCTGAAATGAAAAGATTATAACCAAACTTTACGAAGAAAAGCTTGTAGATAACCACTAAATATTACCTTAAGTATAACCAAATTCCTCCTTTGATCTTCTAGGCTTTGTTTTCTTCCTTTTCTACTCGGATTTGTTCTTGTTTTTTTCTCTTTGTTCTAGCCTTTCCTCTTCTTCACTATTTGATTTTTCTCTTATTTGTCAAACCTCTAAGTTTTCACTCGATTGGTAAGTTTTCTCTCAATGGCCAAACCTTCTATTTATTGGCAACCATGGCAGGTTGTTTTCTTACACATGGCCGACCTATATAGCCTAGCTTAGATGAGTCGTAAACCTTTATCTTCCATCCTTCGACACCCAACGATGTGGAGCAGCTGTGCAGCAAAGCTATGGCTGAAATTCACCATGTAGACATGGCGAGTCATGACCGATTCTTCCATTGCTTGACACATCTAGCTCCTCTAGGTTTTAGGCTTGCTTCGTCGAGCTTAAAAAACATGCAAGAGTCATCATCTATGGCTGCCAAAATTTCCTAGCTTAGTGACTAAGTTTCCAAGACTTAGCTGTTAAGTTTCGTCAAGACTTAGTTGCTAAGTTTCGTCAAATGTTCATCTCTATCCATAAGTTTATAAATTGTCCTACTAACTTCTGAAAAAATAGAATGTCTCCAAAATTACAATGCACACTAATGGATAAACCACTAACCTACTAGATCCCTAAAAAATCACACCTTACGATTTTTGATGAAAACCCATCCTACTAGCTTCCGAAAATAAATTGGCTGAAAATGTGTCACAGATAAAAGATTGGTCACTAGTTAACTCCAAATCTCATTAAATCATACACTAATCAAGGTTTTAAAATTAATAAATCAATTACGAATCTTATCTCCAAATTACCACGTCACTAACTAAAGCTACCCGAAATCTTAAACCAAGGAAGATAATGCTACGAATTAAGAGAAGAAATCTTTATTCATATCAAAATATCAAGGTAGGACAGGGAGCGGCAGAAGGAGGAGACGCAAGCCCATGAGCGCATACTCATCGGAGACCACTCAAAATGCTAATATCTGGAACCAAAAATAACCAGTGAAGAGACCCAAAAAAGAGCCAGAAAAGGACAAATATGGACAGATCCCGTTCTTAACCCCTTATTGAATGTTAAAAATGACAATTCGGTAAGATATTACATGTAGATCTTCGTAAATCACATCCCAATACCAACAATCTAAAGTCGTTGCTCTCAATTATTTTCAGTGAATGATGCCACCCGTCGAAGACATCGATTAACATTTCGTAGCCACTAGAGATCACTTCCTAGTTACACATTCTTGCGCGCCCTCTACAGACCCTGTTGCTAATTGATGTCGATTTCGTGACAATCAAATTTTCAACCAGTGTTGGGTCAGATTAATAGGCTTGGGGTCTCACCCACTATGTTCTCTAATCGATGTATACTTCAATTTTTGACCAATTTTGGTTATGATTGTTAAATGTATGCCCTTAAAACCAATGATTTTGAATAATTGTGAGAGAGTTACTGTTATTTATTAATCACTCGTATATTATTTTAGGTACATGCAAAAACATAAGATGTCATATTTTACAATGTCATATTGATAAGTAACATTGTAGAAAATTTATACCAATGATTAATGAATTGTAGGCGGGTAGTTTGAATTTTCCGATCCTTGTTGACTCACTTTGTTCTAGACTGAGATACATGATAATGAATAAATAGGTCTACACTCGTTGTGTTTCTATAAGATAGAATGATGGACTTCGTCATTGAGGTGATGACCTTAAGCAGACGAGTGGGTGCAATGTAAGAGTACATGCACTGAACTAAGGGTGAGAATTTTTTCCGGTGGAAACTGAAAATTCCAATTCCGGTTCCGGTTCCCTTTTTTTGGAAATTTTGGAATTGGAAAATCTCTATCTCTGTCACGCCCCGAATGCAGTCCCGCCGGGACCGTGACAGCCGCGAGAAATCCCGAGGGAAAGCCCCAGCGAGCTTCCTAATACATACAGCGGAGAGAAAACTAGGATCGCAAGAGAGATGAGCCAAACTCATGACTAATCTTGTACTACAGTTCTTAAAAGAAGTTAATATCTTCGTTACAATATAAAGGTTCACATAATCTAAGTGACGGACCACAACGGTCAACCGCCACTCCAACAAGATACATAGTTGTCTTCTCTCTAAGTCAGATAGTCCTCCTGACTTCCTTTACCTGGAGCATCTGGAATGATACAGTTTAAAAACGTGAGTCAAAAAGACTCAGTAAGGGAAAACTTAACTTGAAAACATGGGTTTATGACTTGAAATCATGGTTTGAAAACATGAAGTCGTACTTGAACTCATAATCATAAATCTTGAAATCATAAGCATATAAACATAATGTAATTCATGCATGATCATGAATTTTGATGCACGTGTATGCCTCATGGTTGCATATGTTCTTGCTTCTAGAGACATAAACTTGTTCTTGAAATTGGCACCTGGCCCTTGAAAACATTTTCATTCATAACTTGTGGGCTACTTACGCTCCATTTAACCCCTGAAGTCAGGGTTGTGCGTTCCCATCGGAACCGTCTCCCTTACCCTTGGAGACATTTCATTTGGTCGAGCTAGCCCGTAGTTGCCCCAGGCCTGATGGCTAGACACGACCCTTGGAGGCCCACACCTTCTCATTGTCCTTCAGTGTGGTTTGCACAGTCTCTTAAGATTCACCCATCCTTCTCGCATTCGTCCTTCGATATGGGTGTGCATCATGATGGTACGGTACCGACCAGAGCCCCTTGACTTAACTTATCTTTCCATAAAACTTTCCATACGGCATTGCATAAAAATTCACTTTAGAAAAATCATGCAATGCTCATGCCATGCCATGCTTGTTCATGAATCAATGCAGTGTGTCATTCCAGTTTTCATAAAAGTGTAAGTTTCTACTTACAATTTCCACTTACCTTGCTTCTCCTGATACTCGGTGGGTCTTCGCCTACAAGCGAATCACATTCGTTACATAATTGCTTGGATAATAACTTCAAGTTGATATACAAAAGTACCCGTAACCGTTTCCGGTTTCCAAAAATACATATCTTGAAAATATGATTTCACTTGCAAAAGATTTCTTTAAACTTTGGCTTGAATAAAACAATTTGAAAACAATTAAACTTGTACATCAAACAACTTCAACTAGATTATTGTTTTCACCTACTTCATGGCCAACTCGTATCCAACTTGTTCAATTAGGTCTTCCTGTCACTAATATTGATTCCAAAGCCTATCCATGAAATCAGTAACAACCTTTCGTCTTAAAAATTCCAAGTCAAAACAGCAACTTATCTTCGTCTAGCTTCTATTCCTTTGTTCCACACTTTTCATCATATTATACATGAACTATTAGCTATCATCTTCCACCAATTTAACCTCAATAGATGTGCTATATGGATACTACCTAGACATATAAGATCTAACCTAAGTTACCTTGGTCTTTTCTCTAAGTTTCCAAGTTCACTAGAACAATAGTGCCCACAATTCTTCCAAATATAATCGATAGGCATGAATCCTTATTTAAGTGATCGACCCATGACCGTTTGGCCTCCTTTTTATTCTTAGGCTTGCTGACATGAACCAAATGAACATTTTCAGATTCATATCTTCCACTTTCTTGCAAAATTCATATGATTCACTGAAAGACAATAATCATGAATTCAATTCCCACTTAGCCCAAGTGCAATTACCTCCATATTCACCAAACGAAATCAAGCTACTAGATGATTAGCTTGCTGTTTAATTCAATGCCATCAACATACCTTCTTAACAGCAAGCAAGCCTAAGGAATCACATATGACACTTTCCACGACCTAGGGCAGCAACCATTCGGCTCTCATAATAATTTTTCTTCTCTTATCACAACTCACATGCTGACATATTTTCTAACCTTATGAAATAAAATCGTGGCCCTCAATATACCTTAACCACCTGTAAATTTCATCACCATTACAACTTAACCTCATTTTGCACCCAATATATTTCGGCCAACACATGATTACCCTAATTGCACCCTCAATTCATTCTTGATATCCCAAGCTTTGTTAATCACCCTAACTAATACCAACCCGTGGCCTTTAAGCTTCATTATTTATGCTTAACTAACTTGCAAGATTTCTCTTAACCTCGTACTTCCGTCCATTGAAATGTTTCCGAACAGTAACTATATATATTTATTTTGATATCATAGATCATACATTGCCTTAGTCCTTTTTAATTGCTTAATATCTTATTTAATCTTTTACTTTCAGTTACTAATTAAGCTCAGGTTATTTAATTACTAAATTCTATTGCAATATATCTCTATTCTTGTTTAGGACTCTTAATCAGCAACTAATTGCCCTAGGATTAATTTTAGTCTTCCTTTTATTTCATGTATTCAATTAAATCTTTACGGTAATTAATTATCAACCTTAGTCATAATTAACCCTTGGCTTAGACATTAGATCTCTATGCAACCGAAACATTAACCTTGATTAGGGTTTTATATTGGATATTCATAGCATTACAATTTAGCTTTATTTTGCTCATCATAGGTTTCGGCCAACCCTTAACCAACCTAATTAAATCCTTAATCCATTCTTAACATCACAAGGTCTTGCTAATCCTTTTAACCCGAACCTTTAAGCCTTATTATCCTTATTTCAAGACTAACTTATGTGCATATGTCTACTAAACTTACATATATCATGGTCATTCATCAGATCTATACTTAAACAAAGTTATACTTGAAGATCAAAGGCATACAAGGTTTGGCCAATACCAACCAACACAACCTTTCATGCCAAAACTTGCAACATGCATTCCTTTTGCATTTTAAAACCAAACTAGCATGCATTGAGCCTTACAACCTCATCTCTTCATCATATACAACCACCATGTCCAGATCTAGCATTTAGAAGCTTCAACAGCAAGAGATCTAAAGAAAAATCCATCTTACATCCGGCCAAGTGTAGTGTGAGTTAAGATCTAAACTTTCCTAGCATGTATTGTTCATTCCTTTACATTTTCTAACATTCAAGTTCGGATCTCATGATTATATGGCCAGATCTAACATCACAACACAACTTAGGGTTGGTTTTCCAAGCTCAAGATCTAGCAAACTCAAAGCACCAACTCAAGATCCAACCAAAAGAACATTCGGCCAACAACAATATTTAGCACCAACAACCATATTTGGCCTCACCTTGATGAATGAATACAAGCTTTGCTAAAAGAAGTGTACCTAGCATAGTCAAACATCTTAGGTCAGAATTTATAAAGAACTCAAGCCAAACCATCATATGAAAATCAAATCTACCTCTACCTTCCACTAGTCACACGATTTTCACCAAAATCCTTCCTTAATCCCAACTTTCGGTTCCACCTTTAGGAATGGTTTCAAGGGCTGAGATTTGTGTCTTCAAGGTGCTAAGATAGAGGTTTTATGGTGGGGAAAAGAGAAGTGTTTTGGTTGCAAGATGAAAGGAAACAAGATTTAAGCCAAAGAGGAGATTCGGCCAAGAGAGAAAAAAGAGAGAGAGTAGCAATGAAAGGTGTAGTTCGGCCAAGAGAGAAAAGCAAATTGAAATGTGAAGTTGAAATGCCTCCCTAGATTCAATTATGACAATGACAATGACAATGACAATAGAGTTGAAAATGACAAGAGGATAAAAAGGGGGTGAATCTTGGTGGGTTGGCCGACCAATGCATGGTCCCTTCACTCCTTTTCTCTCACTTTCTCTCTCCTCATCCCTTTGTCCCCCCAAGCCAAGCCTCCCACGTGAACTCCTTGTCATTTCAATTCATTTTCTCTCTTTTCCCATTTAGCTTTCACGTGAACATCACACCCACTCATAGCTTTTCTTCTTTTGTCTTGTCTTGTCCATTAAATGCTTATCTTATCTCTTCTTAACTCTTCACATGGACCACCACTTTAAGACTTTTCCACCCTCATTGCTCTTCACGTGAATGGCCTTATCTCTTAGTTCATTTATGTTGTTCGGTTCCAACTCAACTAACTTAGTTACTCTTGTCACACACATAAGCATTCTAACTTATCTCTTATAAGCACTTTAGCTTATCTAGTTCAATCCCATAACTTATCAACATATAAGCATGATAACCTATCTCAAAATAATTGCTCTAGTCTATCTCTAAGATAGCCACAACAACCTATTATCTTAAAAGCTCTCTAGCTTATCACTATGCTAGCTTATCACTATGATAAGCAAGTGTGCTTATCATTTAAATTCTCTTCAAGCTTATCATATATTTTTAGTAGCTTATCATATAACATTTCTAATGATAATTCAAAACTAATAATTAAGGCCACATAATGATGATCAATACTACCTATTAAAGACACACAAAAATATTTAAATGCTTACATGAATTTAATGATTTTCTACTTAATCATTTTCGGCCATAATATATAAATCCCTCTTCATAATTTAATTTCATGGATTATGGAAGATACTAAGCAAATGGAAAAATATAAATTCATAAGTGAAACTTACCTTGCAAGTTTCGGCTCTTTAAGGAAATAAAATTAAACTTGCACTAAACTTACACAATGAAAAAGAAGTTATTTAAAGAAAATTTCTTGAAATGAAATTTCATAATAGTTAATGTACCTTAAACTTAGGTCATACATTGGCCAAAAATATGGCCCCATAATTTAAATTAGAGCTAATACATAGAAAATAACAAAAGAGATAAACGGGGTCTCACAATCTCTCTCTCCATTTTTGGAAATTCAAGGCTCAAAGGGTGTTAAAAAAAAGGTTACTTGGGTCAAAACGACCCAAGTCACGCAAGAGACTTCAGTCTCTCTTCTAGAGCCAAAGCGTCTCGCTAGCGCTCAGCCCCCCACTTAGTATGGCCTCCGTCATGCGTCGTCGTCCCTCCCTCCCTCCCTCCCAAAATCTCTCTCTCTCTCTCTCTCTCTCTCTATATATATATATATATATATATATATATATATATATATCTCAGCTCTCAACCTCCCAAAATCTCTCTCTCCCTCTCTCTCACGGGTTGCTGAATTCAGTTGAGCTTTGGGGGCCGAATCTCTCACCAACTCTTTCTTGAGGTGGGTTTTGTTAATTTTAATTTTGTAAAATGTTGTATTCTGTGAATGTCATTGTTATCTTCCTCTTGGTGGTTCTCTCTGCAAGTTAATGTCATGATTGTGCATTTTTTCTGAAACTGTTTTATGTAAGTATGTTGATCATACCCCATTGAATTAGATATCTAGTAATGTTTGGCAATGGTGTGGGGATGGTGGCTATTATGCAAACTGTTTCTCACAATTCAATTGGATTCTTGCTCTTGTGTCGCAAGGGAGATAGGACTTTCCATTACATAATTGGCTTGTTTGACCAGTGTCATCGTTTCCTAGCCCATGTGCCCGAAGACAATGTACCATTTTTTATTAGTCGGTATGTTTTCACTTTTGTTCATAGAAGTTGATCCTTTTATAAGAACTTTATTTCTCCTAAGCCGCCAAGCCGATTATTTTGCTTACATTTTGTTTTCTTATTATTTAGTTGTATGCTGTTCCTGTGATCCAAAAACTGCATTGCAAGTTTTCCTTCGTTGTCTATATTAGCTCATTCTATAACCCATTTTTCGTCCCAAAATAAAAAAAATATTTTGGGCCAAAGTAAAATCTGTGTCTTTTGGCCCACTAATGGAACCGAAATTTTCAGATTCCATTTCTGGAAATTTCAGTTTCATTTCGGTCCATTCCGAAATGGAATCGGAATAAAATTTTGGGTTTTGGTGAGTACTAGAATCGAAACCAGAATGGCCTATTTCGGTTCCATTTGTTCGGGTACTCGCCCTTACACTAAACCGGATTAAATATAAATACCGCTTGGAAACAACACTGATGTAAAGAATGGTATTCAATACAATTAACTTATGTTGTCCTTAGACCTAAGAGAGTTATGCATATTTGCTTGTTGTGTGCTTGTGCTTGTACTTTGACTGAGTCATTTGGTGATGATCTTCGCATATCAAATATTTCAGATAAAGTTGGGTCTTGTACATAGTAAGTGAATTTGTATAATTGCTCAATATAGAATCTACTAGTCTCTTGTTGAGGCAGCATATTCATTATGTCTGTATATTATTGTACTCAAATAAAAACGCTGGACAATGGGATTTATTAGCTCATTTGAAATATAGGTGGAAGTACAAATAAGCGTATGATATTATTAACAAAAGCAATTTCACAAAAATAATCTCATTATCTCGGGGGCCAATTGAGATATGTTAATGGACATGATCAAAATTTGTAGAAGACCATAAATTCCGAATACAAAATATAAGGGAGTTGATGAAAAAAAAATTTCATTATGATCCTACGGCCAGGATTTGAGGTCCCTAAACATCTCACGCATGAGTACATTTGAGTTATGAGCAAGCCATTAAAATAGCTTAGAATTTCATTTGAGAGATGAAATTCATTTTTCACAGTGAGACTCTCTCTTAAACTCTCTCATGATCTGTGTACGTGGATCTCAATGAGACAGAACGCTTAGGCTGCTTTGATTCAACGATCATTTCTGCTGCAATTTCGTGCTGTAACAATTATTGTTATTGGGGTACCTTCAAGCCATTAAGATTTTCTTTGGTTAGCTGGTAATCTCATGAATACTTTCATATGTGATGTGTGCATGACCTAATATGGCTAAAAACTAACGCAAATGCTCCTTTGTGTCTGCTATATTACTATATAGGTTGTGGTGGAGCTTCTGTTGTAGTACAAAAAAACAAATTTTGCATTCATTGTTGCTGATTTTATTACAGTTTACCTGCTTAAATAGCTTTTTTGTCGCCTTATATATGTTTCTTTCAAGTTATTCAATACATTGGAAGTTCTAAGTGGAGATTTACAATTGAAACCACATGTCGATTTGTCCAACTAAAATAAGTTGCTTCAAGTAATTCAATCCTGTTAAAGAAAAATGTCCACCCACGAAGGAAAGAAATTTCTCCCAGGGCCCAACATCGTCGCTTTTCTTAAACGATATTTACCCTCACCAATTTGTGTGCAGGTTGATGAAAATTTGTTCAGGATACAATGGAACCTGAATTCTGGGGATCCACTTGTTTAACTGCATCGCACAAAAAAACAAAAAATGAACAAAAATATCTTAAGACCGCTAACAATGTGACTCTTAATGACTTTAACATTAATTAGATAAGATAAAATCTATCTACATTTAAAACTGCTAACAATGTGACTATCCGATCAAAAGATCAAAAATATACGGCTCATATCCTCGCTCCGATGCTTTGTGCTAAGTATGCTCATATGCATCACAAAAGCACCCTACAGCCTGCGCCATGCGTGCCTTCATGGCATCATAGCCTCTGTGTATTGGAATATAATAAATACATTGGAAAGGTCTCCACTAATAAATGCATTCCCACATTGTGGGATTTTCCATGTGGGACATTTTCATAAATACTTAATCCCAAAATACTAGTTATTATATTATTTAATTTTAATAATCCCCCACTATTTTCAAAATACCAGAATAATAACTCTTATGTCATAAATAAAAGTGTTTTGTGAAGTTAAACCTTTACTTAGTGAAAGTACGTCAAAGCTGACCAGAAAAGTATGGTAACCATCAATTCTATTCAACTAGTTGGACGTGCCTCTTACTTCTTTCAAGATTTCTGATAGAGAGAACTATATACATAGTTTTTACATGAGCATGATGGTTGGTATTCAAATTTTCTTTTGTTTCATTTCTAAATTTTTTGTGACTATTGGCCAAAGCTCCCACATTTCCAACGTTTTCATGCTAGTCAAAGCAGGGTCACACAACTTGGGTTGATCATTTATTTATGACTATTGATGCTAATTAAAGGGTAGGTGGCTCTCGTTGGTATATGCACAATCCATAGATGATCCTTGTACAAGAAGTTGCTGTTGCACTGTTACTTTTGTATAGAAATCGTGGGCTTGCTTCAATTGCAGCTATAGTTGTTATGTTAAGAAAATTACAAGTGAAGTTTCAATACAAGATAATGGAGTTATAAGCCAGAAGATGCAAACAACGTCGAAGAATTTAAGGAACATGAGGATTCTCATACTTCGGGGATGGGAGATGAAGTTTTTGCCTACAATTGTTGAGCAAGTTTGTTTACTTTGCTATATGTTTCGATTGTGAAGGCAAATCCTGGCATGAATCCAGAGCTCTCATGCACTGATGATTGGTATTCATCTTTTGTATTTTTGTTAATGTGCTGGAGAAATATGTCATCTTCCTGACAATTTGTTAGCTTCTCAAAGTTCCTTGTTGATTTATTGTTTTTCCTGCTCTCATGACCTGTTCATTACTTTGTGCTGCTTTTTATATCCAACAGGAAAGCAGTAGAATTTGCCCTTAGCTCGGGTAGAGTTTAAGATGTTAATTAGTTCACGACACTCTTTTTCTTTAAATAATAGTAGATTAAATTTTTAATTTTTCATGACAATAACTATGAATATCTATATTATATTTGTAATAAATGTAGTTTAATTTAAATTAGATAATTTTTAATCTAATAATAATTTTCTTTAATATTAAAGCGAACAGTTATGTTTGGTCAAACCATCAACATTTATACGAATATTAAAACCTGTTCAAACAATATTACAAGAATAAAGACTTCCGTGGACAAGACTTTGGCCCAAAAAACTCAAAATTTCTGTAGTGCCAGATGTTATTTCATCAGTCCTCAGAATACAAAAAAAATAAAAAAATACAAAGTCATTATGTAGATTTCCGCCATTTTTTCTTTTCTTTTCCTGTGTAGTGAAGAAATCCCTTTGGTTGGCTGTTAAGTGGTCTAATGCCCATGGCAGAAATCTCCCGCAGATTCTTGAGCAGCTGCCTCCAGCATCCAACCCAAACCATTTACCTATATGATGAAGGATCCAATAGCCAAATTCAGTAATGCCTCTTTCAATTGGAAAATTGCACCAATGGCTCTTGAACCTCCTGTTCCCATCCTTCCACCTGTTTTCCTGTAAGGCACGAGTTGAAATTCAGGCTGGAGATCATCTGAAAATTTCTCGAAATTTAAAAGAAATAGAAATATTTCACTATAAAACTCAGAGGATTAAATAGCAATAAAGGAAGTGCTAAACCAACTGAAATTGTAAAAGGGAGATAGAGTGCAAGAAGCAAAGCCCTTATAAGCTTTTTCCCAACAATGATGGACCACCTTGTTTTCAAGGGAAAAGCAAAACATAAAATTATAGGGAAGAAGCAAAGCTTTTAACATGACAAACTGATTAGGCAATAGCATGTGGGCGGCTTAGATTATCTATGTCATAGATCACAGGGGAAATTAAAGAGCCCTACCCGTTCTGAACATCAGTAAGCATATTGCAAAATTACAGAGTTTAAAGAGGAAAAAAGTACGCTAATTCTGATGCAAAAACATGATTCAAGCCTTATTAGTTGAAGTCCTTCAGTCGCTTCTTTAGCACGTCCATTGATTTCTTTCGAGAACTTTGCTTCGTATTCCTGCTTGAAAGGGTTCCAAAAATCCCATCTGGAGAATCCTTGAATTTTTCACAGATACTTGCCACCTTCTTATAATCTAGCGCATTATAGTTTTTCTCCCTTATCACTGGATTCATGAAGTTCTCCGGCTGATTGCTCAACAAAAGGTTTATCAATTGCCGTGCTTCTATTAAACAGCCTCTAAAACTTACTTCCTCGAATTGCTCACTCAAGCCAGTGCTATGGAACCTCTCATCTGCAAAAGACTCCAGCATCTTTAGATCATTGTTGATACCCATAACAGCATTACCATTGAACCTCTTGACACTATCACTGAGAAAAGCTGCCACTATCGAGTTGGATATGTGATCAAGAGCTCCACTCCCAACCTTGTACAGAGCATCCATGGGTAAAATTTGCTGCGCTGTGGAGATAATAGTGTCAAGGTAAAAGATAACTTCATTCATGTTCTCATTCCCATTCTCGGCTATTTCCTCTGAAGTCCAATTGATACTTTCTATTAGTTTCATAAACTCATCTAACTTGGTGTTCACCAAATTCAGTAGGGCAAGATAGGCTTTATCCATTGAAGTCTTCAGAACCACCTTAGCAGTCAAACTAGCTTGAGGCCTCTCAACTGATCGACCAGGTATCCCACATAGTTGAGCCGCATGTCGAAGGAAAAAATCACAAGCTTTTTCAAGAACAGATATGTTGGCAGCAATCTGCATGGCCTGAGAAACGCCAATGGTGCCACTACTAATTGTACTGAGTATTGCTTCATTTAAAACATCAATCAAAAACTTGTCCAGATACTTCTTCACAGCATCAAAAAAATTGGAATGCACCCCATGAGACAGGTAATCGACAGACCCTTTAATGAATGATCTTACAATGCGGCATGTATCAGGTACCATGGAGGAGAATGGTGTAATAAATGGAAAAGCTGGCATAATATCAGAGGTCTGCAGATTAAATGCCAGAACATTATTCTCATAGTCAGTATCCCTTTTCATTACCATCTGCTCATAGGTGTCATTAGCAAGAACATTAACAATTTGTTGCCGGCACTCTTCCAAAAGAAGCTCATGGTATTTATCAAGGCTTCTGTCAAGCACCTCAAGAAGTGGACCAACTTCATAACCATATTGCTGAAGAGTAGATTTAAGAAGTGTGACATGATCCTTAACCAGGAGAAGGTGTGTCGCAGAATCCATATGAGAGAACTGTTCCTCCAACACTGACGTCATCTTAGCCATAGCAATTTCCCACATTGTCTCAACCTGGTTAGCTGATAATAGGCCCACAGCAGTCCTTAGAACCCGATCCTCCACTATAAAGTAGCCAGCGATTTGAGCCAAAAATGTCTGATAAGATTCAATAAAAGGTTGTGCTGAAGATATTTGCAAATCTGAACTGAGCTGCAATACTCGATTATTGTAGTAATATTCACGAAACTGCTCTTGGATTCCAAGGCAAGCGTGAATGTGATATGCTCGATATAAAGGTGTAAGATCAAACTTCAAAATAGAATCTTCATCAGTTTCTTCAAGACCTAATGCACACGACAAATCCCCTAAATAAAAAATACTCTGTTCCTCAGCTTTCCTCTGGTGTTCCAGCATCTCTTCATCACGCTGGCGAGCTGACACAGCATGACCTATTGCGGTTTGTCCAATTGTCTTCGCAGAACTCCGTATATGAACTAACCATTCATTAAATTGACTACATACTTTCTTTTCAATGTGCAATTTTATCACTGGAATTCTCTTCTCAATCGCTGTCCTTAGAGCCTTGATAGGTATTGTGTTCGAGTAATTCTTCTCAATCAACTCTACAGTTTTTAAGGCAGGATAAAACTGGCCTTCAGAAATATGATTGTTACATTTCAGACAAAGGTTCAACACCTGCACACAGATCTTAGATATTTTGATCGCTTCAGTCACATTCTTCTTGATTGAATAAGATTCTAGAAGCTCCTCAAGTTTGATTAAAAGAGCACAGCCAACCTCTTGCAGTTTAAAATTATCACTCGAGAGTTCAACTTTCAGCTCTTCCGCACCAACCAGCACACCCCTAAGTTCATCAACTGCAAGAATGAATTCCTCATAGTGGGTCTTGCAGAGCTCCTCAATTTCAACTTCCTTCTTCTTAACAACAGTCTTTAGCTGGTGAAGGAGAGCTTCAGGCCGTCCCATCTCAAATGCATGCCTGACAATAGGACCCAGATCCTCCCCATTGCCTATCATAGTCACAAGTACCAAATCCTCTCCATCCCCAGTCTCCGCCATGGTTCTCCTCTTTGGTTTTGCATCCATGTTCCTGATCAAACCCAGAAATCCAAACGTACAGATAAATACAATCATACAACGGATTAAAAAATATAACAAAGTTCTCTATTACGTATCCAAAGCCTTAGAAAGTCGTTTTTCCATTATCAAAATGGATATCAAGAAACATTTTTATATGCCATATATAAAGGGGAAATTTTATTCCACCAATTATTTAAATATTTTTTCCCTTGAAAACCATTGATATTACCTAAAACCATCACATATTGGACAGCTATACTCCCCCAACCACCGGGGGTCCAAATCTCAATATTTCGTAAGAGAATGAATACATACAAGATGCGATATATGAAGCCGCCCAAAGGGGTCGTAATCCAAACGAGAAAATGTTGCCCTCAAATTAGAAAGAACCAAGAAATGAAAAAAAAAAGTGTGAATAAAATGGGAAACTTGCTTGGAATGGCAACGATTATATCAGATAAATCAATCAATTACAGGCAATCACAAGAAGCATAACAAGAATAGAATGTCAATAAAAAGCACACGTGCTCCTTTTAGACAACCCCACAATCATAAAAGACAATATGAAGAACCAATGCACAAATCTGCCCCCATCGAAGTGACTCCGAGTAAGCAAATCAAGAAACAGAACAGAAACCATGGGAAGCCCCGAATACATCGGAACGGAAGGAAAGCTAGGAACATGACATGAACTCACTGGTTCTTTGGAAGCTGTTATACCGTTAGCGTCCTCCACAAAAATGACAAGGGGACGAAAGGCTCTACAGAAATATTACCCCTTTCTCTCATTATACTCAGGGATTTTCTCACTTCTTCTGCCGTCTAATTTGTCGCTTTTGTTTCCACTTCCGTTTGCCTTCTGCGTTGTTGGCACAATTTTGAAGTCGAGGGTGCTTTTTCCACGCACTGTTTTCATGAATATTATAGGAATTTCATTTTTGTAAAAAATCTAAGAGTTTTAAGATTTTAATAGAATTTTGAATATTTAAGTAGATTAGAGTTTTACAGATTTTTGTATAGAAATTGATATAATGTTTTAAAGATATTTTTTTTTTTAGAATTTGTAAAAAATTATAGAAATAAATTATTTGATTTAATTGTTTAATACAAGAATAATTGAGTTAGGTGAAAAAGTATAGAGATAAAATATTTGTTATAATTTTTTTGAAAAAATATAAAAAGTTGTGTGAAAAATTGTTTGAGATTGTGTAAAAGGTATTGGTGAAATTTTAGAAATTCGTTTGGTAAATTTTGTTGAATGCAATTATATTCTAAAATAATTTTGAAAACGAATATGACTGAAGCAGCTTGTATGTGTGTCGTTCCCTATATTTCTCACGCACGCTTGTTTTAAATTGCTTGCAGAATCATGGTTATCAAAGCTTTCCGCATCCAAAAAGTTTGAGAATTTTTTTTAAGGAAATTTGTAAAAAATTAGTGAAATTTTTTAAGAATATTGCTCATGTTAGGATGAGTAAAAACTATTGGGAGAAAGCATAATTTGCACCCCTGAATTATGGAGTATTGACACTTTGCATCCTATCTTTCAATTTAATGACATTGAGCTTATGAACTTTTAAAATTCGTTGATTTGCATCCTATGTCCGAGTTAGTCATTAAATATGATGATAAATACCCATGTGTCATCCGCGTGATTCACGTATGCTTGTTATGCCCATTTTGCCTTTTGGGGAAAATACGCTTTGCACCCTCCAAGTATGAGAGTATTGACACTTGGCACTCCCGTCATCCAATTTGTGACATTTTCGTCGATTTACACACCACAAGGGAATTAACTGTTAAATGCGATGGTAAATCTGTCATGTGCAAAGCATCATGGTTTAACAACACGTCGATAGTCGAGAAGGGTAAACAAAACACAAATTCTCTCTACAATTAGAATAGCTTCAAAGTTTTTTGAAAAAAGTCAAAGATGAAATCACTCCAAATTCTAAATATCCCAACCGATGAAATACAATCTAGGAAATAAATTATAAACAAATAACCTGATTTGAAATTGAAAGATGGGGTGTAAAGTGTTAGTACCGCGTGGGGGGTGCAAAGTGTCACAAAATTGAAAGATAGAAGTGCAAAGTGACAATACTCTCATAGTTCAGGGGTGCAAAGTGTATTTTTCTCCAAATATTATGTTTTTTTAATGAAAAGTTATGTAGATTTTATTGGAATTTGACTAAAACTCATTGGATTTTGTAAAAATGTGTTGATGTTTGTAAAAAAAAGGGTTGGAGTTTAAAAAAAGTTTTTGGAATTTAGGAAAAAGTGCTTGTGAAATGATTTTTATTGAAATTTGTTAAAAGTGAGAAAATTTGGTGAAATTTTTTAATTGCGTAAATACATTTTTCATCCTCAAACTAACTTGGTTTTTGCACTTTACACCTAAACTACCACTCTCAAGATATTTTAGACTAAATTGATGATAATGCCCTTGACCCACTTTGCAGTGAAGATATTGCTGTATATTTATTAAATTCTCGTGGGTATTATTTGCTAGCCCAAGGTTGTTCATTTGGTAATACATTTCAATTTTGATGATAACAAACTTCATGTGTGCTTTGGAGTATCTTAGAAACACTCTGATCATGAATTCACATTTTCATAAGTAAATTTTGAAAGTATTGACACTCTCTCGTTTTTGTAAGGTCCTAAATATGTATTAATACCACTACATAACCTACAATGCTCACATTGTCTATTGTAGGGTTTCAAGATAAATTGGAATGAAAATGACCCTATCAAGTTGCTGAAAAACCTCTCCGGCATTGTTGGTGTGGACACACTGCACTGACACCCGAGAGTCACTTTGGTGGTGTCAACACATGAAGTGATAGTGTTGATACATTACACTGGCACCCGAGAGTTGATTTGAAGGCGTCGACACATGCCACAGATATTATCTTCGTATATTTTTATTTTTATTTTTCGGTGGAAAATGTTGTCTTATACGTTATATATGTAGAAATCTTGAAATCAAATTTGAGGCCATGAAATCTTGTTAAACACGATAGAGTGTCCAATAGCGAGGGGCGAGCTGATGCTTATCGTGGCTAGAGAGCTGATTGTCGATCCGCCTCTCTACATTTTCATGACTCTACAAAAGGAAGCGAAGACACCGTCGAGCTTTGGGTTGTCGTATGGACTTCTCTTGACACAGTCCTGCCATGATGTAGGCTACATGGATAGTCCGTTTAAGGATAGAAAGAGCCCTTTGGGTGCGATCTGTCAGTCCACTTTGAGTCGTTCCACTGTTCAGCTTCAGCGACAACAGATACAACAGGGTATCAATGCCGAAGAGCCACAGCAGTGTCGGTGGCCCTGTTCATGATGCTAGGGAGAGTTCTAGTTAGCAGGCGCAGATAGAGCGACTAGACTGGGGCAGAGTCTTGGATGGCCCTGTTTGTTGTGAGTCGATCTCAGTTCTCGTCTTACCACTATCAAGCAGTTTTGGTCAATAGCACTATGATGGAGGAGGTCAGCACTATGAGATAGGATCTGAGGGGCATTCAAGAGTAGATGCCCGATTTGTGGCAGTTTATGAACACCATTCCAGTATAGCTATAGACGCTCACTAGACGGATGGACACTTTGGAACAGCTCTTAGAGAAGATGCATGAGTCCTTCAGATTGGCACTCTTTGAGCCCACACCATGACTATGACATTATTTTTTTTATTTTAGCTTTATTTTTACTTCACATTATGTTTTCTGAACATCTTTTATTCATTGGTTTGTATTTGCTGACATCATATGCCCCCATTAGCCTAACCCCGCCCCCTTGGCCTGCCCAGCCCCAATTCCCTTTGTCCAACACTATTTTCTTTTAAAAAAATTACCATAGGGTGAAAGGCATTGGTGTAGAGGGAGTAGTGTTCTACCTCTCCACCGACTGCCTCCACCCTCTCACTCTCAGCCTCTCTCTCACTCGCTCAAGTCTCACTGTCTCAACCTTTCTTTCTCTCTCTCTCTCTTCCTCAGCCGTAGGCCAGGTACCTCTCTGACCCTCAGCTCTCTCACTTCAACATCTCTCTTTCAACTCTCAGATTGTGATTTCATTTGAATTAGTTTTGTGAATTTGTAACATTATAATTAGGTCATGAAATTGTTAAATTGTAATTAAGTTGTGAAATTGTGAAATTACGATTAGGATATAAATTTATTGTGAAATTTTGAAATTACGATTAGGATATAAAATTATTGTTAAATTTTGAATATAAATCGGTTGAAATTGAAAAATCATGAATGTGCATTATATTGAATTGTGGAATTGTCATTAGGTTGTGAAATTATATTGAAATTGTGAATGTTTTTAGGTTGATATTGTGAATGTGCATTATATTGAATTGTGAAATTGTGATTAGGTTGTAAAAGTATATTGAAATTGTAATAAGGATTAGGTTTTGAAATTGTGATTGGGTTGTGAAATTGTGAATGTGATTAGGTTGATATTATGAAATTGTGAATGTGCATTATATTGAATTGTTAAATTATATTGAAATTGTGATTATGACTAGTTTGTGAAATTGTGATTAGGTTGTGAAATTGTGATTGATGAATTTTGTTTTGTTTTATTTAGATAATGGATAAGTTTTTTTTATAAAAAAATCAGCTAGTGTGGAGTCATCTAATACTCTTAATGTGGCTAATACTTCTTAAACGAATAGTTGTTTAAAAGGACCTCGTCTTTTGTTTAGTCCGGATGATATTGTTGCTGACCTAGGGTTACGTAAACTCACTGACGAATATGATGTTGGGATTAGGTGTGAGACCCCGATTTTAGGTCTGTCAAGTTATTGCTTATGACCTCTTAAGTACGTATTATTGCAAGTGTATGTATGATTGAATTTGTGATTTTTGAGGTAAGTGTCGACACATTGGAGCACAGTGTCGACACATTAAACTAACACCCAAAAGTTTACCTTTTTCTAGAGCCCAAAGTGAATTTTGACTAAGTGTTGGAAGTGTCGACACCTTGGGTCATAGTGTCGACACATTAGACCGATACCCGAATGTTTATATTTTTCCGGAACTAGAGTGATTTTTGACTAAGTGTTGGAAGTGTCGACACCTTGAGTGATGGTGTCGACACATCCAACTAAAACCCGAAAGTTTGCTTTTTTTTCGGAACTCCAGTGAATTTTGACGGTGTTGGAAGTGTCGACACCTTGAGTGAGGGTGTTGACACATCTAACTAAAAGTGTTGATAGTGTCGACACCTTGAGTGATGGTGTCGACACATATAACTACATTCCGAAATTTTATCGGATTGAAATATGTGAGGTGGAATTCATGTGAAAAGGGGGGAAATAAGGGAGGGCAGCCTTGTCTTTTCCCCAAGCCTTTTACATATAAGGCAACCCCCCCCCCTTTCCCACAAATCATTTTGCCCTAGCTCACCCGAACAAGAAGAAGAAGAAGAAGGAGAAAGAAAGAAGAAGGAGAAGAAGAAAAGAAAAGGAGAAAGGAAGAAGAGGAAGAAGAAGAGAAAGAAAGAGAGAGAAGAAGGTGAGGGATTTCAGCCCTTCTTGGCCGACCAAGCCATCACTCATTTCTCTCATTTTCTCTTCTTTCCTTTAATGGTTGTTGGTTGTGAAGTTTGTTTGGTTTTCTCCTTGTATGTGTTGTGTTCATATGTGTTATTTGAAGAAAATGTAGATCTAGTAAGCTTTAAAGAATAGTGAGTTTTAAAGAGTAGTATGGGTTGTATGTGGAACCATGGAGAGTTATGGTCAGATCTGAAAAAGAAAATATGTTCAAGAGAGAGAGAGATTGCTTGCTGCACCCTAGGTGTTTGATGAAAAGCCTAAAAGAGGGCTGATATCTATTTTGAGTATGTATAGCCTAATCTATTGGTTGATGTATTAGGTTGTATGTATATGAGTCTTGTTGATAACCATCAAGCCCTAAGTGTTTGACACATGGTCAGATCTGAAAGATGTTCAAGAGAACAAATGTTACACCCTACGTGTTTGATAAAAAGCCCAAAAGAAATGGGCAAATGCAATAGTATAGCTTGATGAAGATGGAATCATAGTTTTGTCAAGGAACGTGAGATGATGGTTGCTGTTATGAGATGCTAAATTAGCCTTGGATGTTGGTTGTGTCATGAAAAGATTAGAGTTTTGGTTGTTGGAAGTTTGGAACATTAAAAAGATTACTGTCGTTGCTGGAATTTGCCTATGCAGATTTCACGAATTGAGAGTATGTTCTGATGCATTATGATTTATCCCATGAACTTAAGTGGATCCCAGATTGTAGGCCTAGGAAGTAGGAAGATTTTAAGTCATACCTTGGAGGATTCCGATAATTATCGAATGAGATATGCGTTGTTCGAGGCCCGGACATCAAGCTGCCAGCAGCCTTGCACGTCCGGAATGTCAGCTCATTTCGAGCACCCTTTTGAGGGATTAGTTTAAGTCCAAATTTTACGAGGTTGATCTTGAATTGTAAGTTTAAGAAAGAGGGACATTTTAAGGTAAATTTCGTGTGAGTTAGAGATATGATGGATGAGTGGTAGTATTTTGAAAATGGAGGGCCGAGCTGGAATCAACAAGAGTGTTGTTGTAAGATTATTGTCTAATATGAAGTGTTTATGAAAATGTATAGCACATTCTGCTGTGGTAAATTTTACCCCCAATTTATACCTATGAAAGATGAATATTTTAAGACAAATTTCATGTAATTTGGAGCTATGGTTTTGAAGTTATGAATTTTTAAGTTGGAGACGTCAGGGCTGCCCGCTTGGACGTTCTCAGCAGCTGTATTTTCGGGTAAAGGTTTCAAGTGGCAAACGGATTCCAAATTAGTTAGAATTTTGATATGCTATGAAAATTAGTGTCAAGGTCAGTTGGAACTCAATTCTTATGGCTTCGGCATCCTTAAGAAAATACCTTGTGTTGTAAGATGACCAACTAGGAGTCAAGAATACGGACGATTTTGTATGATGAAGTGTGAGTAATTGATTGATTACTCTATACGTCTAGTGAGCCTTTGAATAACACTAGTCTGATCCATTTTAGGTAACGTGACGTTCAACACTCAAGAAAGCGAAGGTAAGAGGAGCTTACGTTTATAAGTGAAAATAGTAAGTAGCAACTTACGCTTTACAAAACTGGAATGATACACAGCATGTTTTTATGAATAAGCATAACATGTTTATAACCACGCATGACAAGTTATTTCTCAACAAGCATGACATCGTATACGTATTTGTATGAAAGCATGAAAGAAGTTTTTGTGCAAATGAAAACATGAAAGGTTTATGAGATATTTGTCATTAAGCACGAACTGTCAAGAGCATTAGAAGCATTTTATTATAAGTTGATTACCAAGCATGACATGAGCACGTCATGAGCAATTGCATTTGCATTTATTTGTCTCATAAGAAAGAAGGAGAAATTTTATGCAAATGAAAGTACCATTTTTATGCTACTTTATGGCAAGTTTTATGACAAGTTAATTAACGAACCCAAGTCGGTCGGTACCGTACCAAGTCAAGAAGGTGCATCCATACCGAAGGACGTTTACGAGAAGGGTGGATGTCACCTAGGACACCCATACTGAAGGATGCTTGCAAGAAGGATGGGTAGTCCAGGAGGTATGTGCAATCACACTGAAGGATGCTTGCAAGAAGGTGTGAACCTCCAAGGGTCATGTCTAGCCACTAAAGGACGAATGCGAGAAGGTGTGCTAGCTTAACCATATGTAAGGTCCCCAAGGGAAATAGGGGACAGTTCCAACGGGAACGCACAACCCTGATGCCAGGGGTAAATGGAGCTCAAGTAGCCCATAGGATAAGAATGGAAAAGATTTTCCAAAAGAAAGAGCTTTATAAGTATAAGAGATGTTTTCAAGAGCAAGTGCATGTGCATATGCAATCCTGAGGCATACACGTGCATCACGATTCATGATCATGCATGAATTACATATGTATACATGATTTTTAAAGTTCAAGTTTATGATTATTTCAAGTTAAAGCTCATGATATTTCAAGTTGTACTTGAATTACATTATGTTCAAGTTTATAATTATTTCAAGTTTAAGCGCATGCTTATGATTTTAAGTCAAGTGCATGCTTATGATTTTAAGTTCATTATGATATCGAGTTCATGATGATTTCAAGTTTAAAAGTAAGTGTATGATTTCAAGTTCATATTTCCAAACCATGATTTCAAGCTCATGTTTTAATTATAATTCCTTACTGAGTCTTTCGACTCACGGATGTTTTAAATTGTATCATTCCTGATAACAATTCAGGTGGGAAAATCTAGAAGAGGGACCGATGGGAACGTCCTCATCTCTCTTTGTTGTTTCATTAAAGGTTAGATGTAATTTTGAAGAGTCGTCATGAGCCTCCGTTGTGTGGTGGTCATGGGTTATTCGGACTAGTAGAGTTCAAGGTTTTTGATGTCTAGTATCTTAGTCGTGGTTATCAGAAATAGAAGTTGAAGAGTTCATAGGAAGTACTAAGAACGCTTATTAGGCATCCTGTGAATGTCTATGTTATGTGTATAAGGATTCAAGATGTATTACATATATGTTATGAGTAGGTCCATATAAAGGTTTTGTTGGAATCCCTTAGGACTTGTACTTCAGCCATGCAGACATGACTTGTAATTTGGATGCTTTCACTATTGCCGTTGTAGTCAATTGTGTAAGTTGAAGTTTATGTAAATCTCTTTGGCCCATCTCTCTCAGTTGTAGGTGTTATTGTGTAAAAAAAAATATATATATATATATCCGCTGCAAGATTAAGAGAAAATGCTGGAACATTCATTGAGTGAATGTTCGCGGCTGTCATTAACCCCCTTCGGGCTAGCGTTCGGGGCGTGACATTAGGAATCCAATTCGTAAGGAGTGTTTGATCAAAGGTCCTTGTCTACCGCTTGACCATGATTTTCCCAAGAAGTAATATGAGAATGAAATGATGGGTTTTAGGGAGTTATGGTTCAAAGATTATGAATGGTTGGAATATAGTGTCTCAAAGGATGTGGTGTATTGCATGTGGTATTATCTATTTAGGCAAAATAGATGAGCAAGATCCGGGGTGATTTGTTTACATCTACAGGATTTAGAAATTGGAATAAGGCAATGAAGGTTTTTGATGACCATATTGGTGCTTGTAATAGTGCTAACAATGATGGTAGATAGACAATACGAAGCACTTAGAAATCAGTGACAAAGTGTGTCACATATGTTATCTGCACTCGGACACGATGTAAAGAATACGGTTTTAGATTGCATTAGTTTTCTTTTGAAACATGGATTATTCTTTGGTCATGAAGAGTTCGAGAGTTCAACCTGGAAGGACAATTTTCTTAAGCTGTTGGAACGGTACAGCTTACGTAATGAAAAAGTTGCTAAGATAATTCGTTTTAATGCTCTTGGAAATAACCAAATGACTTCTCCAAAAACTGAAAAGGAAGTGGTGAAGGCTGCTGCAGCGGAAACTACATTTGCTATCAATGAAGGAGCAAATGTCAGTGGTTTTGAGATATGTTAACAAACGTGAACGAGTGATAGAAAAAGGTTTCTAGTTATGGAACATGTTACCGACACTTGCTCCCAATCTTTGAAAAATGTTATAGAAAAATTGTTTGCAAGACACAAGTTATGAATATTCAGATTGAGAGGTTAATGGGGTGTTGAGATATCAAACATGCGAGGTGAGTTCAATGGATTGAAGTCTCTCATTTTGAGGGAAAATTGTCACACCCCAAACATCACAGGCTAGAGGGTGACACACTTGCAATAAACAATTAGACTTTTGATTTAAAACATATCTAATAATAAATGCGGAATAAACTTTATTTAAAAACTTCAATAAATTTCTCTTAAAAAAACTTAAAAAAACTCTTTCAGCACACAAAGACAAATCTAAACGTGTTTAGACTCATACTAGAGTCAAACATTTATTCTAATAATCACTCAACTACCTGCCCACGTGCCATCTAATCCTGACTATCGACGCACTCCTGATCAACATTTGAAAAATAAGGAAAACTATAGGGGGTGAGTTCGAAAATTCAGTAAGCAAAATCATTATGCTAGTGTATATCCCATGAGCCACAATGTAGCAATAAGAGATAAAATATTTAAAATCTTTCTAAACTGTTGAAAGTTATTTTTGACAATCTCAATAAAACATCTTTATCAATAAACATCTTTATCTATATAACATAATACTATAGAAAATCAGTTTTATCTATATAAGAAAATCCTTTTACCAATAACTGTGGGTAACGTTTACCCCCGTGACAGGGTTGTGCAGTTGCTACCTAGTTTGGGGATCAGCCAAACTAAGCCAACACTATGGGTAGAATTTTTCCTTACTAAGGCTTGGTCATGTCCAAGTGTGCACTCGGTAAGAATCTACAAAATGAGTCACTCTGTTTCCAGAATGGGTGCAGTCAATAGCTTGCAATTGGTACCAATGTGATATCTCTATAACTCTATAACTCTGGGCCTCAGGGTTTGAAAATACATAACATATCATAAAATAAACTTCACTTTGAACTTTGCATCTTTCTCCTCTTTTCATGAAATACATGCATAAAACTTGAATAGCAATAAATGCCAAAAACTTTGATTTGAATCAATGAAAACATCATACAAAATCACTGGACATAAAAATAGGCTCATGCTTACACATTTTATGTTAGAACCTTTGACAATTTAATCATAAAGTAATGCACATTAAACTCTGAGGGTTTTCATTAAAACTTGCAATTTCTCAAATATCACCTCGATCTTTTAGAAAAATCTAGCATAATAACCCCACTTGCCTGGATCTTCAAGCAAATAACCCTTCGACTTAACACCTATAAATACAAAATTGTGAACTTATTATAATACGCTCAAATGAAAACACAAATGAAACTCTAAATCCTCCCGACAGGAATAAATCCGAAATTCACTGGTCAGATTCTAAAATATATCTTACCCTATCTCGGGTTTCCTTAAAATTTCCTAATTAAACTATGTTCTTCCCTAGGATGTTAAATATACACCTATAAAATTTCATATCCAAATTCCTTGTAAAACTCAGTCAATAAAATCGACATTTACCTCTATTCACGTAGTCAAACTATACCCTGAATAATTCGGTACTCATCACTTCCAAAATTTATAAAGATCTATTACAATATCCAAAAATCCCAAAAATTATACCAAAGATTTATATATGGGTTATAAAAATACTCTTAAAATTTCATGCCAAAATTCGAATCGTAGCTATGTCATCCTGTTCAAAATTTCAACCTGTATCAATAAATCTTTCTCAGCAATTTTGAATTCTCTAAGCCTAAATTCCGGATTTTAAAAACCATACCAATACATGTTAACTCGTTCCTCCACCAGATGTCTAGTATGTAATATCTAAAAATCCAAATTTTTCGATGTCTAAAGTCGACTATAAAAATATAATGCGATCTACTACTCAGATTAAGAACCTGAATTTTCTTTGAACAAATCCTGAACCCAAATTTCAATTACTCCAATAAGCTTATTAAAACTATTTCAAAAATCTTGAAATAATTAGGGCTGGATCCAGACACCCTATGGTTTTTATCTCTCATAAAAAGAATACAAATATAATATCAAGAAACTCGAAACCGGAAGTTTCTTCAAGAAATTTCGTCTAGATTGTTGAAAGCAATAAAACCCTTCTTTTTCCTCTTGTTGGTGTAAAATTGAGGTGTGTAAAAATTAAAACCAATGTGTAAATCTATATATAGACTCACACTAGTAATAGACTCCATTTTGAAATGTAAAACCTTTAAATTTTAAATAGGCTTAATATACACCCGTCTGCACCTTCTCCATGTTCATCTTCAACACCAACTCGTCCCCAAACTTAACAGGCCTAAAATATGACTGAATTCTAATCCCCATGACTGTATAGGGTCTCGACGTCTCTCTCTTTCTATCCCCAACACTTCACCATTTCCATTTCAGAAGGATTTTGAGTACAAGTCAGCTAAGCCTCTCTCTATCCCCACCAAAGCCAGAAGCCCTCTTTGCTGACTTTCCAGCTTGCGATTTTTCGGACGCTTCATTGCCAAAATTAAAATAGTTTATAAATGGATTAGATACTAAAAGGATGATAGTTGCGGCCAGAGCAGCTCCAACCAAAACCCCATCACCAAGCCCCCACCACCAATCCAAATCCTTGACCCTTCACGGAATTCAAAGGGTAAATTAGCTTCAAGGTTGGCATCCATTGCGTCGAAGCAACCATCAAAGAAAACCTCCACCTTCCCCGTGCTTATATCCTCCCCCAAATGAACCCAAGGCAAAAAAGGAGAAAAAGCGAGAAAAATCCCTTTTAAGTCCACCCACCCCCCAATGAAAACCTCGAGCTTTGTATTCACAACTCCTGCACCTTCTCCATGTTCATCTTCAACACCAACTCGTCCCCAAACTTAACAGGCCTAAAATATGACTGAATTCTAATCCCCATGACTGTATAGGGTCTCGACGTCTCTCTCTTTCTATCCCCAACACTTCACCATTTCCATTTCAGAAGGATTTTGAGTACAAGTCAGCTAAGCCTCTCTTTATCCCCACCAAAGCCAGAAGCCCTCTTTGCTGACTTTCCAGCTTGCGATTTTTCGGACTCTTCATTGCCAAAATTAAAATAGTTTATAAATGGATTAGATACTAAAAGGATGATAGTTGCGGCCAGAGCAGCTCCAACCAAAACCCCATCACCAAGCCCCCACCACCAATCCAAATCCTTGACCCTTCACGAAATTCAAAGGGCAAATTGGCTTCAAGGTTGGCATCCATTGCGTCGAAGCAACCATCAAAGAAAACCTCCACCTTCCCCGTGCTTATATCCTCCCCCAAATGAACCCAAGGCAAAAAAGGAGAAAAAGCGAGAAAAATCCCTTTTAAGTCCACCCACCCCCCAATGAAAACCTCGAGCTTTGTATTCACAACTCCTGCACCTTCTCCATGTTCATCTTCAACACCAACTCGCACCATATCCAGGACCAGTTCCTTCCCCACCGCCAGTGCCCCTTAACTTAACTTATCGTTTCGTAAACTTTTCATAATCTTTCCATAAAAACATTGCATAAAAATTTTCTTTAGAAAAATCATGCAATGCTCATGCCATGTCATGCTTGCTCAAAACATCATGCTTGTTCATGAATCGATGCAGTGTGTCATTCCAGTTTTCATAAAAAGTGTAAGGTTCACTTACGATCCACTTACAGTTTCCACTTACTCTTGGTCTCCTTGATAATGTATAAAGACACGTAGATCGCCTACAAGCGATTCAAACATTTCTTAGCACTAAGAAATAAGTACGTAATCATATAAGTTAAATATTTGCATTTTAAATCGGTTATTAACCAAAGATATACTTCTGAAAATATAATATTATTCTCAAAGGTTTTATATAGAATTTCTTTTTAATTATCTTACTTAGGTTTTCTAATTAGCAAGCTAATTGCACTTAATCAAATCCTAATCTTTCTTTTATTGCATATTTTACACTAAGTCTTTAAGTTCACCAATTACTAAACCTAATCATAATTAATCTTTAGCTTAACATTAAACTTCTATGCAACCCGAAATATAAGCTATTTAGTCCATCATAAGTTTCGGCCAACCTAGTTAAATCCTCCATCAATACTTAACACCACTTAAGCTTTGCTAATTCTTTTAATCCGAATCTTTAAACCTATTATCTATGTTTTTCTCTTACTAATCCGACGTGTTTATGATTGAGCTTAAATCTTCTAACTTATTTGGTCATAACCCTAATTTTATTTATCCATCACATATAAACATAAAATCTTATTCATAGGGTCGCTATTAGGGTTCCACTTATTAGGTCATTCGGCCATGTACCATTTTAAGCATTTCTTGTCTAAGTTTTCTTCTCCAATGGTGATCCCATCCTCCATTTTTCAGATTCACAACCTAGGATCTACCAATCTCAACACAACTTCTAGATCTAGCACAATGCCATATTCGGCCAACACAAATTGTTCATAAAAGGATTAGCTCTTTCGATTTGCATGCAACCTATTATATTTCAAGCCTAGCCCATATGCATGTGTTCACTAAACCTTTATACATGTCATGGTCATTCATCAAATTGACATTTAACAAAATATATTTAGAGATCCAACACCTATAAATTTCGGCCAACACCATAAATCATAACCCTTCATGGCAAAACTTGCAATCATGCATACCCTTTGCATTTTAAGACCATACTAGCATGCATTATTCATCCTTAACATTTTTCTAACATTTAAGTTCGTATTTCATGCTCATATAGCTAGATCTAACATTATACCTTAGGGTTGATCTCATAACCTCAAGATCTAAAAAATCAAGACACTAACTCAAGATCCCACCATGATATATTCGGCCAACACCATATTCAAAACTAACAACCCACATCTTTGGCCTTACCTTGATGATTATCACAAGCCTTGAGTACCTAGCACAATAAAATACTCTAGGTTAGAACTTATAAAGAACTTTTAGCAAGAACACTAAGTAGAATCAAGCCTACCTCTACCTTCACCAAACTTTTACCAAAACCCTTCCTTCTCCCAACTTTCGGTTCACCCTCTTTAGAGTGGTTCCAAGCTTGATTGTAAGGTGCTAAGGTAGGTTTTATGGTGAGAAAAATATGGTAAACTTGAATGATTTAGCTCTATGGAAATGAACTAAATTTCTTCAAGAGAAAAGTGGCTAAATGAGTAGAGTTTTCAAAGGAGGAAATGGAGTTACACAAGGAGAGGGTTCGGTCACCACTAGGAGAGAACCAAACTTGAACTTTGGAGTGTGATTTAGGTTGCAAAAGGGAAAAGAACAAGACTTGAGCTTGGAGGAGAGATTCGGTCAAGAGAAGAAAAAGAGAGAGAGAGTTGGAAGAGATGAAGTGTTCGGCCAAGTGAGGGAAATGAGGAGTGTTGAAATGAAATGGTGATATTAGGCCAAGGCACATTCAAATGTGAAGTGTGAGTTGAGTTGGCAATTGAATCTCCCAAGGTGAGTTATTGCTATGACACATGACAATGACAAAGTTGAAATGACAAGAGAGAAAGTTTGTAGAAAAAAAGGGGGGTGAATGTGGGGGGTTGGCCGGCCATGCATATCCTCCTCTCTTCCTTTTTCTTTTCACCTTTTCTCACATCAACTCTTGTCCCCTAAAGCCATGTCCTTGCATTAAATTTTCTCTCCTTTCTCACTTTGAATCTTCACGTGAACTTCACCCCATAGCTTGATCTCCCTTTGCTTTTCTCTCATTTCTCTTCCAATGTGTTGTCTTGTCAATCAATTGCTCTCTTTCACTTCTTACAACTTCACATGGGTTCATAACTTTTTGGCTTTCTCTTCCTACGTAAATGGCTTTCTCTTTAAGCTCATTTATTTTGTTTGGTTGCATTGCAACTAACTTAGTTACTCTCCCACAACTAACTTTCAATTTAGTTACTATTTCACCTAACTTATCTCCCATAAGCTCTCTAGTTTATCTAGTTCAATCACTTAGTTTATCATCTCATATGCATGATATCTTATCTTAAGATAATGGCTCTAGCCTATCTTTACAATAGCCACAATGACTTATTATATAAAAATTTCCCTAACTTATCATCATGCTTGCTAATCACTATGATAAGCAAGTGTGCTTATCATTTTAAACTCTCTTAAACTTTATCATATGTCTAGTAACTTATCATCTAATATTCCAATGATAATTCAACTATTAATTAGGCCATATGATAATACTACATGCCACCTATTAATGACACACAAAAATATACAATACTCTAAAAGAAATTCATGATTTTCCATTTAATTATTCTCGGCCTATATATAAAAATCTTTAATCATAATTTAATGTTATGGATTATGAAATATATTAGGCAAATGGAAAATATAAATTCATAAGAGAAACTTACCTTGCAAGTTTCGGCTCTTAGGAAAATATAATTTAAACTTTGCACAAAACTCCCAAAATGACAAGAAAATTATTTAGGAAAAATTTCATGAAATAAGTCCCATATTAATTGATGTACCTTAACATAAAGCTTAGGCCATACATTGGCCAAAAATATGGCTCCATAATAAAATTAAAGTTAATACATCGGAAATTAAAAGCTAATACATAAGAAATAGCATAAGAAATAATCGGGGTCTCACATGAGTAGGGTCGGGAATATATTTCTGCAATAAGGACACATAGAATACATCATGCATTCCCAAAAGACTTAGTGGCAATGCAACCCTATATGCCATTGGACCAATCCGATCAAGTACTTCAAAAGGACCAACATATCTTGAACTCAATTTTCCCTTCTTCCCAAATCGCATTACCCCTTTTAAAGGAGCTACCTTTAAGAAAATCTTATCTCCCACTTCAAATTTAAGTTCTCGCCAACGATTGTCAACATAACTCTTCTGTCTACTTTGAGCAACCTTTAACCTTTCACGTATCAAATCAAGTTTTTCCACCGTTGCTTGAATTATCTCTGGACCCAAAACCCTACCTTCACCTACTTCATCCCAATACAAAGGAGATCGACATCTTCTTCCATATAATGCCTCTACGGTGTCATCCCAATACTTGCTTGATAACTATTATTATAAGCAAACTCCACTAGAGGTAGATACTTAATCCAACTTCCCTTAAAATCAAGCTCGCAACATGTTTTCCAGAATCTGAATGGTCCTTTCTGTCTGATCATCTGTTTGAGGGTGGTAAGCTGTACTAAATATTAATCCAGATCCCATAGCTTTCTGCAAACTCCTCCAAAACTTTGAAGTATAACGTGGTTCTCTGTCTGAAACTATAGACATTGACACCCCATGCAACCAAATAATTTTCTGAATATATAATTCTACTAGCCTCTCCATGGAATAACCAACTTTGACTGGAATAAAATGAGTAGTCTTTGTTAGTCGGTCAACAACTACTCAAATTGAATGCTACCCAATCAGTGCTCGCGGTAAGCCTGAAACAAAATCCATAGAGATTTGTTCCCATTTCCACTCCGGAATCTGTAATGGCTGCAATGGTCCTGCAGGTCTCTGATGCTCTGCCTTTACTTGCTGACATGTCAAACATTGCTCCACAAATTTGGCAATCTCCCTCTTCATATTGTTCCACCAAAAAGACTCCTTCAAATCTCGATACATTTTAGTGCTCCCTGGATGGACTGTGTAAAGGGAGCGATGAGCATCTTCCAAAATAACCCTCTTAATATTCTCATCATTAGACACACACAGACGATTTCAATATCTTAATATCTCATTCTTAGATATGTTGAATTCTGAATTTGACCCATTCCGGACCTCCGTTATGAGCTTCATCAATCCTGCATCCAGCAACTGAGCTTCCTTTATTCTTTCCACCAAAGTTGATTGAATAACCATACTTACCAAAAGAACTCTATGATCATCTTTCACAACCTCAATCCTTGCTCTCTCTAGGTCCATTCTAATATGAGGCTGACTAATCAAAGCATACATTGAAACTCCAGATGATTTTCTGCTCAATGCGTCAGCTACTACATTAGCCTTTCCCGGGTGGTAATCGCACAGTCATAATCTTTGATTAATTCCAACCATCTTCTTTGCCTCATATTCAACTCTTTTTGAGTAAACAAATATTTAAGACTCTTGTTATCAGAAAATATCTCACACTACTCTCCATAGAGATAATGTCTCCAAATCTTCAAAGCAAACACTACTGCTGCTAATTTCAAATCATGGGTAGGGTAATTCTGCTCATAACCCTTCAGCTGCCGAGATGCATAGGCAACAACCTTCCCATTCTGCATCAACACACAGCCCAAACCCTTCTGTGATGCATCACTGAAGATCACAAAGCCTCTACTTTGAGATGGAATAGTTAACACTGGTGCAGATACAAATCTTTGTTTCAGTTATTGAAAAATCTGTTCACAAACCTCTGTCCACTCAAACTTAATATTCTTCCGTGTTAGTGCAGTCAACGTAATTGATATCTTTGAAAAACCCTCTACAAATCTCCGATACATATCTTGCAAGACCTAGAAAGCTCCTTACTTCATGAACGTTGGCTGGTGCTGGCCAATTCATAACTGCCTCCACTTTGCTTGGATCTACAGAAATGCCCTCCTTCGAGACGAGATGGCCTAAGAACGCAATCTCCTCCAACCAAAACTCGCACTTTTTGAGTTTGGCATACAATTTTTTCTCTCTTAATACTTGCAATATTAACCTCAAATGATTTTCGTGCTCCTGATTTTTCGAATAGATTAGGATATCATCGATGAAGACCACAACAAATTGATCTAAATACTCATGAAAAATTCTATTCATCATGTCCATGAATGCAGCTGGTGCATTAGTTAATCCGAATGGCATTACTAAAAACTCATAATGGTCATACCGAGTTTGAAATGCAGTTTTCGAAATATCCTCTGCTTTAATCTTCAACTGGTGATAACTCGAACGAACATCGATCGTAGAAAAGACTTGAGCTCCCTGTAACTGATCAAAAAGATCACCGATGAGAGGCAATGGGTATCTATTCTTAATCGTGACTCGATTAAGTTCTCGGTAATCGATGCACATCCGAAACGATCCATCCTTTTTCTTCACAAACAAAACCGGTGCTCCCCACGGTGACACACCACCGGTGACACACTGGGTCTTATGAAATCTTTGTCTAACAATTCGTGTAGTTGCTCCTTAAGTTCCAACAACTCCGACAGTGTCATTCTATAAGGTGCCTTAGAGACTGATATTGTTCGAGGGAGTAGATCAATAGAAAATTCAATCTCACGATCCGAGGGTAATCCCTGTACGTCTTCAGGAAATTCCTTCGCGACTGGAATCTGCTCCAAATTTGTTTCCTTCTTTTGCACTTCCTTTACAAAATTCAAATAACCCTAACATCCCTCACAAATTAGCATTCTTGGTTGGATGATTGACATTCTTGGCGGAAGGGACACACGATCCGACAAATTTAAATTTTGAGTTTTCTGGGAGTCTAAAAATGACTTCCTTGCTTCAACAATCAATACTTGCATAATTAGATGCTAGTCAATCCATCCCAAGGATAACATCAAATCCATGCATGTTCAAAACAACTAGATCTGTTGGAAGCACTCTTCCGTATATACTTATTGGGCAACCTCTAATCACCTTCTTACATACGATAGAACTCCCTGACGGAGTAACTACATCCAAATTTTTTTCTAATGGTTGAGTATCAACTCCACATGTTCTAAGATAACTAGTAGCCACAAAAGAGTGGGTTGCCCCAGAGTCAAATAGAATATTCTCCTTCTTTGAAAAGAGAGGGATTGTACCTGTTACAACTTCATTAGTGTCCTCTACATCTCCCGGAGTAAGTGCATAAACACGGGTTGGAGCTGTATTCCTCTGTCCACCTTCTCTGTGAGCTTGATTGTTAGTGCATTGTTGGTTGGTGTTGTCATTCTTGTTCTGCCACGCCGTACATTCACGCGCGAAATGACCCTCCTGACAGCATCGATAGCATACATTCATCCAAATCTAGCACTCACCCCAATGCATCTGATTGCATTTTGCACAAGGACTAACCTGCTGATTCCCTTGATTATTTATATTCCCCTGTGCTTGCCCTGAGTTGCTGCTAGTCTGCCTCTTCTTCCAGGAACCTTGATTACTACCATAACTAGAACCTTATGGTGTAGATCTCTTCCTTTGTTCTAAAGCTTCTGCACTTCTCTTTAGACTTCCTTCTATAATTGTCGCCTTGTCAACAAGATCGCTAAAATTTTTCACTTCAAACCCAACGATCCTATCATAAATCCTCAGGTTAAGTCCATCTTCAAATTTCCGAGACTTCTTTTCTTCATTAAGAATTAGGTATAATGCAAAGAGAGAGTTCTACAAACTTAGATGCATACTGTTGGACCGTCATCGAGCCTTGATTCATAGTAGCAAATTCTCTTGCCCTAGCTTCCCTTGTTGATTTGGGAAAATAATGCTCGAAAAATACTTCCTTAAACCTTTCCCACGTAATAATTGCTCCCCTAGGCTCCTACTCCAAAAGCAATTTCCTTGAATTCCACCAACACTTCGCCTCACCTGTTAATTTAAATGCAGCAAAAAGAACTTTCTGCTCACCAGTGCACCTCTGAAGACATAACATCTCTTCAATATCTTGTACCCAATTCTCTGCAGCAGCTGGGTCCTCATTTCCTTCAAATGTAGGGGGTGCAAGTGGCTGAACTGTTCAGACGTGAAACCTTCTGCATTAACACATTGGTTGCTGCCCTTAGCACTCCGAGTGATCTCCACCATAACTAGTTGCGCTACCTCACGTAACACTCCAGCAGTGTTCAAGTTGGCTCCCACATTGTCCTCTTCGATCTGACCAGAGTTTTCACCGTTATTCAAATTATTCGGATTCCGATAGTGACGACGTGGGGCCATCCTAAAATATTCACTAATGTTCAAAATTTCTTACCAAAATATAATTAAACAATTACAACAAACAATTTCAAACAAATAACAAACAATTTCAAACAAACAACCTAGTCTACCCGATCATATCCTCAAAACTCTCAATCCAATCCTATTCCTCTTTTATTGTCTACAGAACCTAATAACCCGGTTGCTTTGATACCAAACTGCCACACCCCAAACCTCAAAGGCTAGAGGGTGACATACTTGCAATAAACAATTAGACTTTTGATTTAAAACATATCTAATAATAAATGCGGAAAAAAATTTATTTAAAAACTTCAATAAATCTCTCTTCATTAAACTTAAAAAAACTCTTTCAGCACATAAAGAAAAATCTAAATATGTTTAGACTCATACTAGAGTCAAACATTTATTCTACTAATCACTCAACTACCAGCCCACGTGCCATCTAATCCTAACTATCGACACGCTCCTGATCAACATTTGAAAAATCTTTATGCTAGTGTATATTCCATGAGCCACACTGTAAAAATAAGAGATAAAATATTTAAAATCTTTCTAAACCGTTGAAAGTTATTTTTGACAATCTCAATAAAACATCTTTATCAATAAACAGTTTTATCTATATAACATAATACTATAGATAATCAGTTTTATCTATATAAGAAAATCCCTTTAGAAATAACTGTGGGTCACGTTTACCCCCGTGACAGGGTTGTGCAGTTGCTACCTAGTTTGGGGATCAGCCAAACTAAGCCAATACTATGGGTAAAATTATTCCTTATTAAGGCTTAACTATGTCCAAGTGTGCACTCGGTAAGAATCTACAAAAGGAGCCAATCCGTTTCCAGAATGAGTGCACTCAATAGGTTCCAATTAGTTCCAATGCAATATCTTTGTAACTCTATAACTCTGGGCCTCAGGGTTTGAAAATACATAACATATCATACAATAAACTTCACTTTGAACTTTGCATCTTTCTCCTCTTTTCATGAAATACATGCATAAATCTTGAATAACAATAAACACCAAAAGTTTTGATTTCAATCAATGAAAACATCATACGAAATCACTGGACATAAAAATAGGCTCTTGTTTACACATTTCATGTTATAACCCTTGACAATTTAATCATAAAGTAATGCACATAAAACTCCGAGGGTTTTCATTAAAACATGCAATTTCTCAAATATCACGTCGATCTTTTAGAAAAGTCTAGCATAATAACCCCGCTTACCTGGATCTTCAAGCAAATAAGCCTTCAACTTAACACCTATAAATATAAAATTGTGAACTTATTATAATACGCTCAAACGAAAACACAAATGAAACTTTAAATCTGCCCGACAGAATTAAATTCGAAATTCACGGGTCAGATTCTAAAATATATCTTACCTATCTCAGATTTCCCTAAAATCCCCTAATTAAACTATGTTCTTCCCTGGGATGTTAAATATACACCTGTAAAATTTCATATCCAAATTCCTTGTACAACTCAGTCAAACAAATCGACATTTACCTCTGTAGTTGGAGTTAAACTATACCCTGAATAATTCGGTACTCATCACTTCCAAAATTCATAAAGATCTATTAAAATATCCAAAAATCCCAAACTTTATACCAAAGCTTTATATATGGGTTATAAAAATACTCGTAAACTTTCATGCTGAAATTCGAAACCTAGCTATGTCATCCAGTTCAAAATTCCAATCTGTATCAATGAATTGTTCTCAGCAATTTTGATTTCTCTAAGCCTAATTTCCGGATTTTCAAAACCATACCAATACATCTCCAAAAATTACGAAACTTTAATTCGTTCCTCCTAGAGATATCTAGTACGCAATATCTAAAACTCCGAATTCTTCGATGTCTAAAGTTGCCTATAAAAATATAATTCGATCTACTACTCAGATTAAGAACTTGAATTTTCCTTGAACAAATCTTGAACCCAAATTTCAATTACTCCAAGAAACCCATTAAAATTATTTCGAAAATCTTGAAATAATTAGGGCTGGATCTAGACACCCTATGGTTTTATCTCTCATAAAAAGAATACAAATGTAATATAAATAAATTCGAAATACCTAAAGTTTCTTCAAGAAATTTCGTCTAGATTGTTGAAAGCAAGAAAACCCTTCTTTTTCCTCTTGTTGGTGTAAAATCGAGGTGTGTAAAAATTAAAACCAATGTGTAAATCTATAAATAGACTCACACTAGTAATAGATTCCATTTTGAAATGTAAAACCTTTAAATTTTAAATAATCATAAATCTTTCAAAATTTAAAAAGGTTTGACTAGGTCAAAGATAAAAATTCAACTATTTTAAATGATTTAAACTCAAATTTCAAATTTAAAGAAGACATTTCAAATATCAAATAAAAAATTCAAATTAATTTTAAAATAAAAATCTCGGTTGTTACAACAAAGCTTCTGCTAACTATATCCATTGTTTTGCTTCCCAACTTTAATTGGTTATTGTGGCAATTTTTTTATAAGTAACCAATCTCATTAGAAAAAGAAAAAATGGTACAAAGGGCTATACTAAAATCGCTTGGTCTAAACAAGCCAAAAAACTAAGAAAATCAACAAAAGGGCAGCCAAGTGCCACATTAGTCCAACTAAAAAGGGAAAGTGACAAACATCCTTGAAACTTCTCCATAGATAAGGAACAATCCTCGAAACATCAACTATTATCTTCCTTCCAAATACACCACCAAACATCTTGTAATAGCCCGAACCGTGAAGAACTCAAGCGTTGTCTTATAGTAATGGATGCCGCTATTAGATTGAGGTTACGGCTAGTGAGAGGATCGTTAAAGCAACATGATTCTAAGCAAAACACAAGTAGAACCTTTTATTAATACCGAAGTATTACAAAAGAGAACTCACTTTGTATAATGTACATACTACAATACCAAAAGAACACTACACCGGAAAAACTAAGTTTGTCGCACATGCTGACATAGTCATTCGAGTTTGGGGTAATCCACCTATGGCCCCGATCTTCCATCAGAACATCTAAATCAGTAGTGACATAGACACAAAATGATAACACTAGAATGATGCATCTATGTCGTATGGCCTTCTTAAACTCACCTAAACATATTTCAGACATTTGCTAAAAGAATTTAACAAATAACGGTGAGTCTGAATGACTCAGTAAAGCCAGCGGTTATGACAAGAAAAAGATATTGAAGAAACCTGTTCAATAATAAAATCTCAACAGAAGACGAATGTAAATGTAAAGACTCAATTCTTAAAACATGATCTTTTCCATTTTTCATCACCAATCATCACTCCTCGCACTCCCAGAGTGAATCACTGGGCCAGAGTGATGGATTGCAAGTAACCTCCGTGTCTTTGCAATATTACTCTTAGAGTAGAACATGGACCGTATCTTTTCGAAATTACTCACAGAGTAGAATACGATATCCTCATAGAGGATCTTTCCACGTACGCCGAAGAGGCCAAAATGTCACAACAAGTGAAAGCATTCTCTTGTGTACAGTACTATCACATCTTCAGAGTATGCGTTAAGTATGCATGTCTCATGTAAACACGCCTATACATATCATTTATGATATGCAACACCTTAACCACAATTGAACAACAAAATATTACTTTTCAACGTACAAGCTAAGTATGCATGTCTCATATCAACGCCCATACATATCTTTTATGATATGCAGCACCTTAACTTGTTTCCATCATCACAACATTATAAAACAAATCTCAAAAGAAAGTGTTATGAAGACAAAGACAACACTTTGATTTCTCGGTTAAAAACCGGCTTAATCACCACGTAGAAAATACTAATGTTGATATGAAAAATATTGAAATCAGAAGGAAAGAAATATGTTCAAGCTTTGAAAAACAACTTTTGGAAGAAATTTTTAAAAGAAACGAATCAAAGTAGAAAAACACTTTGAAAACGAATCGAACTTTGACAATGGTACGATTTCGAAAAGACGAGCTTGTTCTTCGTCAAGAACACGAAGAACATCAAGAACAACAGGAAGAATAGAACAACACTCATAACATCAAGAGATGTTTAGAATAAGAAATACAAGAGATTCACAATAATCATCTTGAAAACTTGAATCAAAATCAAAGATAAACAACTAAACTTTACCTCTGATGAAGCTGAAAATTCACTAATATTTTTACTCCTCTTTCTCCAACTTCACTTCACTCAGATTGAATGGTGTACTCTTCAAAGGTCGAAATCCACCCCTATTTATAGGAAAACACGGCCGGTTGCACTCCGACATGTGTCCAGCCTAGCTAGGCTATCTTTGGTGACTCACTAGGCTACATTTCTCTCATCTTGACACCTAGAAACTTACAGCAGCTGCATGGTAAGGCAATGGCCGAAATTCTCCTTATAGGTTTGATGAGTCGTCGCCTAGGTTCACCAGTGGTCGACACCTCATGCTTCCTAGGTTATATCCTTTTGTGTCGTGCTTCTTGCATCGATTTGTTGTGCTTCTAGATTTGATTTGTCATGCTTCATAGGTGTCATCTCTATCCACAAGCCATCTCTATCCACAATTTATCTCTATCCATAATTCATCTTTATCCACAATTCAACTCTATCCACAATTCTTCTATATCCATAATTCATCTCTATCCACAATTCGTCTCTATATACAATTTATCTCTATCCATAATTCATCTCTATCCACAATTAATCTCTATCCACAATTTAATAGATAAGTTTCGCTAATCTTCTCAGAATTCCAACAATGTTCACTAATCAACCTACTTACTTCTAAAAACGTCCTACTTGCATTGGAAACATAAAAAGTCTCGAAATTTGAACCATAACCTCATGGATGATCCCCCAACATATTAAAAGAATAAAAATCATATGGTTTGGTTTTCGAGACAAAAATGTCCTACTCGCTTAAAAAATTTTATTGATGCAATACGAGGTCCTCAACATTATGAACAACAACCTAGTTGCACGGGAACTCCAAATCTCACTAAATCATGTCCTAATCAAGGTTTGAGACTAAAACGACCGACGATCTTACAAAATTAAAGTGATCCAATACGTGCTCCTCAACTTCCTCACCAATAACTCAGTTGCATGTGAACTCCAATTCTCACTAAATCATGTCCTAAACGTACTACTAATCATACACACGATATTATAAACCATAAGCATGTGATGTTAAAAGCTCGGGGTATGACACATCTACTATTCCGTTCCTTGGCAATCGGATTTGAGAATCTCCTATTCCAACTCCACAACACTCCCGACACTTCTCCGGCATTACCCAATGAAAATTCATAATGCCAAGCACATTATTCCAAAGCTCCCGTGAGAACGAACAATGGAGGAGCACCTGGTCAACCGACTCCCCATCATCACAGCAAAGATAGCCCCAATCTGTAATGTAGATACCTTTCTTTTGAAGATTAGCCGAAGTAATAATTTTCCCATTCCATACCCTCCCACACAAGACACCTTCAAAGGGCATAAACCACCGGAAAGGCCAAAAGACAAAGGAATATCACCACACCAAACGTCTTGCCAAAAACTAACCCTTACATCACTCCCCACAGCAAACCAAAAATGCTTACTGAAGACATCCCACCCTTTGCAAATATATCTCCAAAGACTAACTCCATACAGCCCCTGGATAGAACAAGATCTCCAATCACCCACACAACTCTCATATTTTGCAACATTGACAAGCCTCCAAAGCCTATCCCTATCATAAGCAAAACACCACAACCACTTACTCAAAAGAGCCCTATTAAACATGGAAAAACATTGGATCCCTAAACACCCATCTTGAAGAGGAGACCACACCAGCTCCCACTTCACAAGGTGGAACTTATGCAAATTCTCATCGCTGCCCCAAAGGAATCTCTTTGAATATTTTCCAACCTATTAGCCACTGCAACCGGAATAGGGAATAAAAAAAGGAAATACATCGGAAGGCATTAAAGAGTAGATTTAATGAGAGTAAGCCATTAAATGTGAACACACTTCCAACTCGCTAACATTCTCTCCATCCTTTCGATAATCTCATCCCAAATGTGAACACACTTGAAGCTTGCCCCCAACGGAAGACCCAAATATCTCAAAGGAAGCGAAAACACCCCACACTCCAAAATACCCGCCAATTCCTGAACAATGTCAACCCTACCAATAAGAATAACCTCGGACTTCAACAAATTGATTCAAAGGCCCGAAACAACCTCAAAACACAAAAGAAGGCATAGGAGACTTCTGAATTGACTCGCACCCGCTCCACACAACACCAACGTATCGTCCGTGAAGAGTAAATGAGGGATGCACACACAACCCCCTGAACCACCTCCAACCATGAACCCCTCTAATCTTCCATGCTCAACCATTCTCTCCAACATACGGCTAAAAGCTACCATGATAATCACATTATCATAGGCTTTCTTAACATCCAACTTGCATAGCATACTCGGCACCCCGGATCTCAACCTAAAATCAATGCATTCATTAGCAATGAGCACCGAGTCCAGAATTTGTCTCATCTTGACAAAAGCGCTATGAGAGGTGAAATAATCTTGTCAAGAACAAGCTTCAGCTTATTAGCCAACACCTTGGCTAAGATTTTATAAATGCACCCATCAAGCAAATAGGATGAAAATCCTTCAGATCAACTGCCCTCAGATTTTTGGGGATGAGGACAACAAAAGAAGAGTTCAGGCTCCAAACAAACCTCCCATCCCTAGCAAACTAATTTCCATTAACTTCCATAACTCACTTAGTTGTCATTGTATTTCTTTAGTTGTTATCACTTGTATGTATTATCTGAAGAGAACTACACTATGCATGGATTTTTATTGTGTTTTGGAGGTAAGAGATGGCTCTCGGATCTCTCTTTTTCCTTGGCTTCTTTTTGGTTTCCCTAGTACATGATCTCCGATTACGTTAGGTCAGCTTTCTCATTTATTAGAGTCGCGTTTTGTGGGAGTGTTAGATTCCTTTGTTGTAGATTTATTGGCATTTCTCTGCAGTTTAGTGACTGAGGTTAAGACTTTCCATTTTTCTGTGAGTTCGTTTGGTTTGGTGATGTTAACGGAGTGGAATAGGTGTTAATCCCCAGGAAAGCTCCAGCGTTCGTACATTCATACTTACAGCGGAAAAATACAGAATCGTGAGAGAAGCGAGCCAACTCATAGCATGATTAAGGTTCTCAATAAACATGCATCTTAATACATACATAACATGTTTGAACATTAACAAGTGACGGATCTCATCGATCAAGTCACAATAACAAAACATAAAAATAATCTTTCTTCTAAGTCAGGTAGTCCTCCTGACTTCCTTCACCTGAGGCATCTGGAAGGACACAATTTTAAAAACGTGAGTCAAAAAGACTCAGTAAGGGAAAAACATAACTTTAAAACATGCTCTTGACTTGAACTTGCTTAACATGGGAAATCGTAATTCATGATGCACATGCATGTCATGGGTATGCATATGCTCTTGCTTGTAGACATAAACTTGTTCTTGAAATTGGCCCCTGGCCCTTGAAAACATTTCCTTTATAACTTGTGGGCTACTTACGCTCCATTTAACCCCTGGAGTCCGGGTTGTGCGTTCCCATCAGAACCGTTTCCCTTAGCCTTGGGGACTTTTCATTTGGTCGAGCTAGCCCGTAGTTGCCTCAGGCCTGATGGCTAGACACGACCCTTGGAGGCCCACACCTTCTCATTGTCCTTCAGTGTGATTTGCACAGCCTCTTAGGATTCACCCATCCTTCTCGCATTCGTCCTTCGGTATGGGTGTCCATCATGATGGTGCGGTACCGACCAGAGCCCCTTGACTTAACTTATCTTTCCATAAAACTTTCCATTTGACATTGCATAAAAATTCACTTTGGAAAAATCATGCAATGCTCATGCCATGCCATGCTTGCTCGAAATATTATGCTTGTTCATGAATCAATGCAGTGTGTCATTCCAGTTTTCATAAAAGTGTAAGTTTCTAGTTACTATTTCCACTTACGGTCCACTTACTGTACTCCTTGAAAATCTTCTTGGTTCTCACTTGACTCTTTGCCTACAAAGAATGGGTCTGTTTCTCAATATACTGAGGATACGTGAAAGTATATTGATACGCTTTCGTTCTAGGAAATATTCAAGGAAACCTATCGTGAAATCCACTATGAATGAATAGTGATAATTAAACACTTAACTTAATCTTAATAGTATAATATAGTTGCTGAATTTTTCTTAGTCCAATTGAACTTCTTGTTCACCTCTTAACCTCGTCCTTCCGTCGATTGAAATGTTTCCGAACAACAACTATATATGTATATACTTCAATATCATAGATCATACATTGCCTTAATCCTTTTGATCGCTTAATATCTTATTCGATCTTTTACTTTCATTTACTAATTAAGCTTAGGTTATTTAATTACTAAGTTCTATTGCAATATATCTCTATTCTTGTTTAGGACTCTTAATCAGCAACTAATTGCTCTAGAATTAATTTTAATCTTCCTTTTATTTCATGTACTCAATTAAATCTTTACAGTAATCAATTATCAACCTTATTCATAATTAATCCTTGGCTTAGACATTAAGTCTCCATGCAACCCGAAACATTAGCTTTATTTTTGCTCATCATAAGTTTCGGCCAACCTAATTAAATTCTTAATCTATACTTAACATCACAAGGTTTTGCTAATCCATTTTAACCCGAACCTTTAAGCCTATTATCCTTGTTTTTCTCTTACTTGTATGATGTGTTTTATGATTGAAATTAAGCTTTAATCCTCTAATCCATTTGGCCATAACCCTAATATCACTTATCCATCACAAGTAAATATAATTTCGTTGTTATAGGCTTGCCATTAAGGTTTTTCTACTAGGTCATTCGACCATGCTCCATTTTTAAGTATTCCTTGTCTACAATTTCTTCTCCAATGGTGATCTCATCCTCCATTTTCAGATTCACAACCTAGGATCTACAAATCACAAAACAACTTCAAGATCTAACAAGACATCACATTCGGCCAACACCCATATTCATATAATAATTAGGTTTTCCTTGGTTCTTTTGATTTGCATGCAAACTTCCACATTTCAAGACTAACTTATATGCATATGTTTACTAAACTTACATATATCATGGTCATTCATCAGATCTATACTTAAACAAAGTTATACTTGAAGATCAAAGGCATACAAGGTTCGGCCAACACCAACCAACACAACCTTTCATGCCAAAACTTGCAACATGCATTCCTTTTGCATTTTCTAACATTCAAGTTCAGATCTCATGCTTATATGGCCAGATCTAACATCATAACACAACCTAGGGTTGTTTTTCTAAGCTCAAGATCAAGCAAGATCATACATTCGGTCAACACATTATTTTGCACCAACAACCATATTTGACCTTACCTTGATGATTGAACACAAGCCTTGCTTAAAGAAGAGCACCTAACATAAATAAACATCTTAGGTCAGAAACTATAAGGAACTTAAACATAATATAACATGTGAACATCACATCTAACTCTACCTTCCACTAAAACACACGATTTTTACCAAAATCCTTCCTTAACCCCAACTTTCTGTTCCACATTTGGGAATGGTTCCAAGGGCTGAGATTTGTGTCTTCAAGGTGTTAAGATAGAGGTTTATGGTGGGGAAAAGAGAAATGTAAAGCAACCGAAAGTTGCTTGAAGAAACAAGGCAAAACTTGAACTTTGAAGTGATTTGGTTTCAAGAAAGTGAGCTAAGTTTCTAACAAGGGAAGATGGCTAGGTGAATAGAAATTTCCAGCCACTAAGAGAGAAGAAATGAGTTGAACCAAGGGGGAGATTCGGTCACCCAAAGAAGAGAAACAAACTAGAGCTTAGAGAAGTGTTTTGGTTGCAAGAAGAAGGAAACAAGACTTAAGCCAAAGAGGAGTTTCGGCCAAGAGAGAAAAGAGAGAGAGAGTTGCAATGAAAGGTGTAGTTCGGCCAAGAGAGAAAAGCAAATTGAAATGTGAAGGGTGGGGGGTGATATGCGTAGAAATCAAGTTGAATTTACACTTGGATTCAATTTATGACAATGACAAGAGATGTTGAAAATGACAAGAGGAAAGGGGGGTGAATTTTGGTGAGGTTTGGCCGACCATAGTGTTGTCACTATCAACCTTTTTCTTTCACTTTCTCTCACCTCAACCCTTTGTCCCCTCAAGCCTTGCCTCCCACGTGAAGCCCCTTGCCCCTCCATTTCATTTTCTCTCATTTCTCACTTAGTCTTCACGTGAACATCACACCCTTTCATAACTTTTCTCTTCTTTGTCTAGTCTTGTCAATCAAATGCCTATCTATCTCTTCTTAACTCTTCACATGGTACACAAAGCTTTATGAATTTTCCACTCCTCCTTGCTCTTCACGTGAATGGCTTTCTCTTGGTTTGATTCTTGCTTAGTTCACTTTATGTTGTTTGGTTCCAACTCAACTAACTTAGTTACTTTTGTCACACACCTAACTTATTTCCTATAAGCTCTTTAGTTTATCGAGTTCAATCCCATAACTTATCAACTTATAAGCATGATAATCTATCTCAAAATAATTGCTCTAGCCTATCTCTAAGATAGCCACAACAACCTATTATCTTAAAAGCTCTCTAGCTTATCACTATGCTAGCTTATCACTATGATAAGCAAGTGTGCTTATCATATAAATTCTCTTCAAGCTTATCATATATTTTAGTAGCTTATCATATAATATCTCTAATGATAATTCAAAACTAATAATTAAAGCCACGTAATAATGATCAATGCTACCTATTAGAGTCACACATAAATATTTAAATACTTACATGAATTTCATGATTTTCTACTTAATTATTTTCGGCCATAATATGTAAATCTCTCTTCATAATTTAATTTCATGGATTATGGAATATACTAAGCAAATGAAAAATATAAATCCATAAAAGAAACTTACCTAGCAAATTTTGGATCTTAGAGAAAATAAAATTTAAACTTGCACTAAACTTCCACAATGAGAAAGAAATTATTTAAAGAAAAATTCTTGAAATAAAATTTCATAATAGTTAATGTACCTTAAACATAAAGCTTAGGTCATACATTGGCCAAAAATATGGCCGCATAATTTAAATTAAAAACTAATACATAGGAAATAACAAAAGAGATAAGCGGGGTCTCACAATAGGAAATCGTATAGAATAACTTGCAAGTTTGTGATTCAAGAAACCAGTTTCGCACGACCAGGTGATACTCGTTGGTATTCATATCACATAACAATAATCTTCACAATGTGGTTTGCAGTGTTAGATGTACTTGAGTATGATGGATAAGATGAAAATCTTCGAGTTTGTATTCACAATGCTTTTATTAAGGAATATAATGAGAACTACGAACGAATTGTCACAAGTTTTACAGCGAAAGGATCAAGACATTGATAATGATATGATTTTTGTTGGAGTTGTGAAGCATCAGTTGCATGCTTTAAGGGAGATGGAATGAGATGTTTTTTTTATATAAGTCAACTTTTTGTGTGAATAATTTTACAAATGTGCCTAATATGAAAGACATTATTTCAACTCATGGTCGGCCTCGATGTGAAGGGCAAACAATTACTTATTTGTATCTTTTTGTGTGGAAGTGTTTTGCCAAATTATTGATTTGATCGATCATCAAATGAATCATTGTTTCACAGAAGTAAGTGCAAAAAATTGTTTCGAGGTTGCCACGCAAGAAAGGACCAGAAAATTGTTCAAGCAGGGGCTAAACACTTGTGAGTTTATGGGGTTTAAAAACTCCTCATGGCCGGAGACACTTGCAAGTCAATACATTCAAATGGAATACTCCCAAACCAATCCTTACCCTCCAGTATACCGCTTGGAAATATTAAAAGGAGGGATTTCGGGATTTTACGTTGGACTCAACTCGAATGAAGCTTCAACCTGTTGCGCGGCAGTGGTCCGGGGTGGCAGCTGTGAGTGAAACTTGGCCGGCTGCTCTGCTAAGAGTGAGAGATAGGAGAGGCTGGAGGCGAAAGGGGGAGAGATACGTATATGCTACCGAAAAGGGAAAGAAAAAAGAAGAGAAAAAGTCTCTGAAAAGGTCAATGGTATATATGCGCGGGAGCAGTTTCTGGGTCTCCACTTCCCGCCGTTGCCACAAGTAGATGGCCATTTACAAGTCCGCTACCACCTGCGCCCAGAGCTGATAAGTGCTTTTGCCGGAAACGGTAATTGCGATAAACGCGGAGAAATTCGACGTCGTATTTTGGGCCACTTGAGCGGACCTCTTTTTTACGAGGCCTTTTTCTTATGCAAATTTCTTTGGCACTTTTTAGTTTCTTAATATGTTCGGGCCTCCAGGCCCCCAATCTAATTCAAACTCCAACCTAGCACCCTTTAAAAATTTAAAACTTATTAAGTATTACCCCAATGTCCTTTCTAAATTCAAGCACATATATTACTTTGGCCCATCAAACAATTTGATTATCGTTTAATTATGTCACTCCTAACCATAAAATATTTATGCTCATCTTAAGCACTCACAACAACATACTTTGCTAAACTAATTCCATCACAAACACAATACAAGAATTAGGGTCATAAAATCAAACTCGCACGATAATTATTAACAAAACAATAATTCATCATAATGTAATATACCCTTTATTCATAATTCATCTGAAGGTGCAATGATAAATTTTGACATGAAACATTGCATATTTAGGCTTGGAACAAAATCACTTTTTAGTAACTAATGATACCAAAACTGAATTAGCCCGACTCAATCAACTTGGGTCAAACAAGTCAGTCATACAAATGACCCAACAACCACTACAAAAAAATAGGGCTAAAAAGACCTATAGCAGCGCGACCGCCGCTATATCACCGTCGCAGTAGGCTATAGCGGCGGTTCTCGCAACCGTTGGTGAAGATCTCGGGTCATATAGCGGCAGTCGCGACTACCCCTATAGACCCGAACCGAAAATAATGGTTTTTTGCAACATTTCAAGAAACATTGCTATAGGTCTTTAGCAGCGTTTTTAAAAACGCTGCTATAGGTCATCTCAATTTTTTTTGTATGTGCCACAATACCAACATTTTTAAAACACCACTAATTTTTTCTTATACATACTTTTTTAATTGGTAATACAAATTTATTTTAATAATTATAATTCAAGGATAATAAAACAAGAATCTCTTTATCATTGATTAATAATATTTTACAACAAACAGAAGAATCTCTACAAGTAATCTAAAAAGTAACAAATTTCTAATATAAAATAAGGGAAATTGACAATGTGGTCACTAGGTTTATACCTCACTGACGATTTAGCCACTAGGTTTCATTTTTTGACAATATAATCACTCAGTCCATACCCCTGTGACGATATGGTCCTGCCGTCCATGTTCCGTCTAATTTCCAACGGAATAAAATGCCAAGTCAGCAACTTAACACGTCAGCGCCACACGTCAGCCATGCATTACACGTCAGACCAAATTTAATCAAAACGCCCCGTTTGGGAAATTGGCAATATGGTCACTAGGTTTATACCTCGCTGACGATTTAGTCACTAGGTTTCATTTTTAGACAATATAGTCACTCAGTCCATACCCCCGTGACAATCTGGTCCTGCCGTCCATGTTCCGTTTAATTTCTAACGGAATAAAACATCACATCAGCAACTTAACATGTGAGCGCCACACATCAGTCATGCATTACATGTCAGACCAAATTTAATCAAAACACACCGTTTATAATTAAAACCCCCGATGCTAAACGACAGACAACTCCTTGAGACAAAGCTCACCGTGTAATGCACAAACTCAAATTCTGCTCAGACAAACCCAAACCGTTTAATGAACAAACCCAAAACTCACCGTTTCATTAAGATTAGACATTCTTCCTTCTCAAATCACGCAGACGAGAGGATATTCCTTCACTCACCATGTCTAAAGGAAGGAAATAGTAAAACCCCAATGTTCCTAAAAATCCCCGACGAACAGATCTGACTATGGCTTCAACTCACAGATCTGAAGTTTCGAAATCATCGAGCCCCTCAAATCAATCTCAAGGGGTGGAAATCACCGAACGCTAGGGCAAGGGTGTACTCTTCTTCAGGGGGTGTTCGGGGACATGCGAAAACTTAGCCAAATTCTCAGTTTCGTTGTTTGTTTCTATTCCTTATTACTAAAACGGTGTGTTTTCGTTTCCAAACAAGTAAAATGATGTGCTTCAACAATTTCCTTGAAGTTGTGTGTCGCTTAGGATATACGTTTTAATTTTCTTAACTATTAAACACAACATTTTGCTTGTGTGGCGCTGACGTGTTAAGTTGCTGATGTGACGTTTTATTCCGTTAGAAATTAAACGGGACATGGACGGCAGGACCAGATCGTCACGGGGGTATGGATTGAGTGACTATATTGTCAAAAAATGAAACCTAGTGACTAAATCGTCATCGAGGTATAAACCTAATTACCATAGTGTCAATTTCCCAAACGGGGCGTTTTGATTAAATTTGGTCTGACGTATAATGCGTGGCTGACGTGTGGCGCTGATGTGTTAAGTTGCTGACATGACATTTTATTCCGTTAGAAATTAGACGAAACATGGACGGCAGGACCAGATCGTCACGGGGGTATGGACTGAGTGATTATATTGTCAAAAAATGAAACCTAGTGACAACATCGTCAGCGAGGTATAAACCTACTGACCATATTGCCAATTTCCCATAAAATAACAATAAACAAGGACTAAATAAAATATTCATATACAACACAATAAGGAAGAACCAATTAAAATCTTCTTCCTTTGACACATCAACATCCTCTATCTTGAATTCCTGTAATAGAAAATAAATATCACATGAGAAATAGAAATAAACAAAATATTTATGTAAACAAAATATCTACTTGTATACAAGACTATGAGCAACTCTAGATAAAACGGGTCAAAAATTCCCCCCCGGATTGCCCCCTTTAGCAAAAAGACCGCCGCTATAGACTCCCCTTTAGCAGCGTTTTCTGCAAAACTTCGCTAAAAATACCCTTTAGCGGTGTTTTTAGCGACCGCCGCTATAGACCTATTTTTTTATAGTGAACAGTGAAAGACCCCTATCACTCAAAGTTCATAATAGATAAGGTCATTCCATGAAGGACGTCGGTTATGAATCATCATATGTATCGAAACCAATAGCACACAAGAGACGTATAAGAAGAAAGATATACACAACACGACAGAAACAAGGGATTAAACTCCGAGAAAAGGGAAAACATGAGGACATGAAAGAAGGACTATAAAAACATAGTGAAAAAAAGAAGAAGAAAGGTAAGTGACAATTGTTAGGTTAAATAGTGAAGGTATTACAAAGAGATGTTGACTAAATCATCGGAGGTGCTGTATTTTGATGTCCAGAGTTTTCTTTGTTATTTTGCATATAAAAATAAACGAAAATTGAGATGCATTTACTCCAAATATTATCCATAAATCAACTTATTCGTGAACACTTTTGTTACTTTCTTGGCGCATGCTTTGAGAATTTCCTAGCTAACCAAGGTTTAAGAAGTTAACGGAATATTTATTTTTATTGCAAGTTATAATGGCAGTGATGATAATGATGCTGCTTTTACTTTTTGAGGAATAAAATTTTAGTTATTTTATTTGGTCGACGACATGTACTTTTTGGAAACTTCAATAATGTCCTTTATTTAGAATACATGTTAAACTTTAATACTATTTTTTTTTGTTTTGTAACAAAATTTGTATAGATGGTTATTTATTTAGGTAATGATGAAGTATATTTTATTATTATTATTATTATTATTTAAATAAAATATGCATATTAAAATAAATCTGAAAAGACAAAAATAATAGAAAAATACTAGAAAATTGCAAGTTCTAGCCGTGCTAATCTCCAAAACATAGGGGAAAAATATTGGGGAAAATATATTCTTCACCCACAAACTACTATAGTTTCGACATTTTGCACCCTAAATTACTAATTTTGATACATTACACCCTCTAACTATCAATTTTTGACACTTTACACCATTTTTTAAAATTTGAGACTAAAATGACGATAATGACCTTGACTAATTTTGTATATAGTAAAGATATTATTATAAATTTATTAATTTAAAAAGGGTATTATTGTCAAATGGAAGGTGCAAAGTGTTTAATATTAGTAGTTGGAGGGTGCAAAGTGTCAAAATTGGTAGTTTAGGGTGCAAAGTATCTAACATTGGTAGTTTGAGAGTGCAATGTCTTAAAAATAGTAGTTTGAGTTGCAAAATGTCAAACCTATAATAATTTGTAGGTGCAACAAATATTTTTCCCAAAAATATTTGTTGCAGACTTTTTCGAAAAAACGCATGTACAGATTGACTGTGAGACCCCGATTTTCCCCTACGTAATTTCTTATATATTATCTTTTATTTCCAATGTAATAGCTTTTATTTCTTCATGGGGCTATGTTTTTGGCCAATGTATGGCCTAATCCTTATGATATGGAATTTCTATTAAAATGAGATTTTATTTCATAAAATCTCTTTAAATAATTTTAATGCCATTTTATGCAAGTATAAATTATATTTATATTAGGAGCCGAAATTTCAAGTAAGTTTCTCTCTTACGAATTTATATTTTTTCATTTACTTAATGAGATTCATGGACCATAGAATTTGAATTATGATTTAATTATTTCCTTGTATAAGCCGAAAATTATTAATAGATTAAATGATGAAATTCTTTTGAATACATGGATCAAATATGGTATATCTTTCATATGTGACATGTAATATTATCATATGGCCTATATTATTAATAGAATTCCCATTTGATTATTCAATGATAAGCTATGTAGTTATGTGATAAATTTAGAGATGATTTAATTAATAAGCACACTTGCTTATCATAGTGATAAGCAAGCATGATAAGTTAGGAAACTTTTAGAGTGATAAGGCCTTGTGATTATTGTAGAGATAGGCTAGGGCCATTATCACATGATAAGATATCATGCTTATGAGGTGATAAGCTATTGGAATGGATAAATATGTAAGAGAGCTTATAAAGTGATAAGTTAGGTGTGAGTGAAAACCAAGTTGAAAGTTGGTTGCAATTTAATGTGGAAGTAACTAGGTTGGTTGAAAAGCAACCAAACTAAATAAAATACAAGACATTTACGTGAAAGGCTATAGGGTGAATTTGAAAAGCCATAAAGTAAGGCCATGTGAAGTGTAAGGAGGTGTAAGAAGGTGTAAGAGTGATAAGACAATGCATTGAAGCAAAAGAGAAGAGAAAAAGTGAGGGAGAAGGAGTGAATGTCGATGGAATGCATGGGAGGAAAGAGAATGTACAAGCTTTGCTAAGGAGACAAGGAAGTGATGTGAGAAAGAGGTGAAAAGAAATAAAAGAAGAGAGAGAGAGATGGAACCAAGCATGGTCGGCAAACACACCCCCCATTCCCCACTTTTCATTTGAAATCTCTCTCTTGTCAATTCACTCTCTCAAACTTTATGTCAATTGCTTTGGGAGACTCAATCTCACACAACTCTCTTGCATTTCTCTTGACCGAAACACTCATGCATTTTCACTCTCCAAACTCTCCTCTCTTGGCCGAATATTGCAAGCTCTCTCAACTCTCTCCATTTTGCTTCTCTTAGCCGAACCTCACACTCAATATTCAAGGTTTGTTCTATTTCATCTTGCACCTAAACCACTCTCTTCTAGCTTACCAAATCTCATTCTAAAAGCCAAGTAAATCTCTCTTGTTGTAGACAAATATCCTTCCTTGAAAACCCTAGCCATTTGACACCATTTCTCTTCAAGCTTACCATGTCCTCTTAACCACGATAGAACTTCCTTTTAAACCAAGCTTGGACATTTCTAAGGAGGGTGGACCGAATCTTTGAAGGAGTAAAGGATAGGAAGAGTTGGTAAAGGTTGAAGGTAAGTTTAGTTTCATTGATGCTCTTGCCTTAAGCTTCACAAGTACTAACCAAAGATACTTTATTTTCTAGGTGCTCAAGCTTGGATAAACAATAAGGTAAGGCTAATGTGATGTTGTTGGTGACCGAATGGATTTTGTGTGGATCTTGATGTTTAGGTCATAATATGCCTTGATGATTTTTAGATCTTGGATGCTTAAGAACCCTAGGTTGTTTACATGCTAGATCTAACCATGGAAACCCTAGATCTAAGGTTGTATGTAAAGGAAAAATGCAAATGGAGACCAATGCATGCTAAAGGAAGTTAGATCTAAGTTTTGATGTGTTGGCTTGATGAAAGTTGATTTCTTTGTTTAGATCTATGGATGTTAGTGTGTATAAAGAGTAGATCTAATGTTGATGGAATTATTTTATGAAAAGATTAAGTACATGCATGCTAGTTAGGTCACCATGCAAAGGATGTGCATGTTATGATTTTTAGCATGAAAAAGGTAACATTTTGGGGTATGGCCGAATATGAGATATGTAGGATTTCATGTATAGTTTTGAATATGTTAAATCTAGACATTGGCCATAACATGTGCAAGATTTATGACCCCAAGGCATGGTAGATGATTATATCAAGTACTAGATGCATGCATATTGAAGGAAACAAAAGAAACCTAATTATATGGGTGAAAGCATGTGTTGGCCGAATGCTATGAGTATGATGTATTGTGTTGGTGCTTTGATTTATAGATCCTAGGTTGTGAAATTGTTGAATGGAGGATGGGATCACCATTGGAGTAAAAGTTGTGATTAATTGGTGCATAAATGGTAGTGGCCGAATGTTATAGTAATAATGAAACCCTAAGTACCATTTATGATTTATGGATTTTCATTATTGTGATGGATAAGGAAATTAGAGTTAGGCTAGTTGAAATAGATATTGAAGAACCATGATCTTTTAATAAAATATTATTGGGAACCTTAGTTAAGATTTAATCATAGTTGGATATAAGGTTTTAATGGAGTACGTCTAATAAAAAGAGACTTAGGTTTAATTCTAAACCTATGAGTATTATTTAACCCTAATCGAGGCATGTACATGGATAAATATATTTTTATAAAAAAATATTAACGATTTAATAAGCTAAGTTTTGAATATTTGTTAAGGAAAAGAATAAAATATTTATTTTATGATTAAATGAATTTCAATGATATGTATAGATATATATATATCCTTGATTGATGACCGATTTCAAAATGAAACATTTAATGATTTCATACTATTCCTAAAAGTCTAAAGAATATTTGAATCGCTTGTAGGCGATCCACGTGTCTGTATATACGAACAAAGAAGACCAAGAGTAAGTGGATACTGTAAATGGACAGTAAGTATTCTTTTTCAAAACTTGAATGACACACTGCATCGTTTCATGAACAAGCACAAGCATGAATTTTAAGCAAGCATGAAAGTTTATGCAATGATTTTTAGGAAAGAATATGAGAAGTTTTATGAAACGATAAGTTAAGATAAGGGGCACCGGTCGGTACCGTACCATCAGTTGGACTCCCATACCGAAGGACAATTATGAGAAGGATGGGTGAATCCAAGAGGCTGTGCAAGCCACACTGAAGGACATTGAGAAGGTGTGGTGCCTCCAACGGTCACGTCTAGCCACTGAAGGACATTGAGAAGGTGCGCTAGCTGACCATAGCAAGCTCTCCAAGGGAAATCGGGGACGGTTCCGAAGGGAACGCACAACCCTGACTTCAGGGGTCAAATGGAGCGAGCCCACAAGTAAAAGATATGAAATAATTATGAAAAGGCCAACAAGGGCACAAGTACGAATAAGCGGTTTTCAAGGGCCAAGGGCCAGCTTTTCAAGCAAGAATGAAAGAAAGATTTTCAAGGGCCTGGGGCCGAAACTAAGCAAGAGCATATGCATAATTCATGACATGCATGTGCATCAATTATCAAGTTTCTTTCTTTCATGATTAAGCAGGCATAAGTCAAGAGCATGATTTAAGTTTTATGTTTTTCCCTTACTGAGTCTTTTTGACTCACGTTTTTAAAATTGTGTCATTCCAGATGTATCAGGTGAAGAGAGTCAGGAGGACTACCTGACCTAGAAGCCCAAGATATTATGTTTCACATTTTGTTGATAGTGACATGAGCGTCACTAATTGGGTTCTAATGTGTTAAATATATGTTTTGTATGAACTTAATGAGAACCCTGACTATGTAAGATTTTGCTCGAACCCCTCGCGATCCTGTACGTTTCCGCCGTAATCAAGAAAAAAAAATAAGTAAGTACGCTGGAGTCATCCGGGGGATAGCTCGCGGCTGTCGCGGTCCCTGCGGGATGCCGTTCGGGGCGTGACATTGACCCTCCGGGTGCGCTTTAGCCACGTTTTTAAACGCTGTGAAAGATATTTTTACCAGCGTTTTTTAACTAGACGCTCGTAGAAATGGATTACAGCAGCGTTTTATAAACGCACCTAAAATCTTGTTTTTTTTTTTGCCGCATTTCCTACGAATACTGATAAGGGCAATTCTTAGTGGCATTTTAAAAGTGTCGCTAAAGACCTTTTAATCGTGTTTAATAAAAAAAGCTTAACAAAAATTAGGATTTTTAACGGCATTTTCCTACCACTGCTGGCTGACTGCTGTTGTAGTTGGACTTTCACCAACTTTTACAAAAACGCTGCTAATAACTTTTTCGGACGAACCAATTACAGCGTATTTCAAACACGGCTAAAAAAATGCCGGTTATAATTTACCAGCATTTTTTTTAACTTTTTCCAGAGGCTTTTGGTAGCATAACATGGAATATTGTGATTAATAGTTGGCGAATATATATTTGAAGTAGTTCGAACAGGATCCAACGTCCCTAGCAACAATTTTTTGCAGCTGTTGAGAAAAAACGCCGGTAAATGAATACGCTATTGGGGCGTTTTTGGAAAAGTGTCGCAAAATGGTACCTTTTAACAGTGTTTGTGAAAGGCCTTTTCTTATTTTTTTAATCTAGAAAAAAAAGTGAAAGGCCAATTTTTTTTTATTTAATGAGGGTAGAGGTACAATACAATAACATTATTCTGTCTTCTTACTGTTCTGTTGATGGAAGAGACGTAATGGTAGAATTCACATGTCATGGTTAAAGATCAGTTCGTGCCTATAATTGATGTACTCTCTTTTTTTTTTCAGAGAAGACGGTACCTTAAATTTCATTCGATACCCTCACTTATGTAAAATTAAAGTTCACAGGCATATATTAACATTTGGACCTTATCTGTCTTTCGATTTATTCGTGAGCCATGAATATTTCTAAATTCACAAATTTGTAAATTATGACTCTCTTATATGTTTTTAGATTTCTTCATTGAGTATTTCTTCCTAATTTGGGATTTATAAGCATGCCACCTGGCTGCACTGTCCAGCATTTTTATGGTATATCTGAATTCTTGTTCCTGATCTATTCCTCCACAAGTTGTTCGCTAGTATTGTCTATATATGCAGGCTAGTGGAATACTTTAATGCAATAAACTCTGACTTGACTCATGATTAGGATATTGGTCTAACTCATAGATGCATAATATCAAATAACTACATCGAAGCGCCAGAGCCAGTGGCGGAACTAGGATTTCAATCGAAGGGTGCCGAACTCATAAGAAAAAATTACAAAAAAAAAATTACTACTTAATGCAAAAAAAAATTTTAGAGTTAAAATATCAAAAATTAAAGACTAAAACACTAAAATATCAAAATACACTTATTTGGTGATACTGAGAGGTGACAATTGGATCCTATGAGACTGCATATTCTGAAAACATTGTAAAATAACTTTGTTTTCAATAGTTTCAAAAATTTCTCTCTCGATGTATACCACAATTATCATTCATTCATTCATCTCCTATCTTATTACACAATTTAGTCTTAATAAACTTCATTGCAGATAACACTCTCTCAACAGTTACAATCGCAACTGGTAAGACCAATGTCAACTTAATTAGCTGATAAACCAGTATAACAGTCCAAAATTTCTTTTGCCCCTTTACAACACATATACGATTGAAGCTTGTTTATCTTCAAGCTTACAAGTCTTTCAACGATTATATTGTCTATTGTAGCAAAAATTTTAGGGGAAACATGATACTGTATTATGTGCTATTTCTAAATTATTACATTATCATGTTTCGAATGGGTAACACTAATTTGCAGTATTGGGAAGACGGTGGAAATACCTTTTAGCAAAAATAGCACAAGAACATAGTGGAGATGTTTGTGCCCTTGCATCAGTTTTAAGAATAGGATGTTTAAATGGACTTTGCTCTGAGATGGAAAAGCTATTGACAGACAATCTGGATGATAACTTTTTTTTTGCTCAAACGCCCTCATCATTTAGAAGAACAACGTACAGCCATTAGAATTTTATTCTTAGATTTGCAATATTTTTCTCTTTGTTTTTTATATTTAAATTCAAGTGTGACCCACACGAGTATGCAATTCAAGCATTAACAAGAAAACAATGATGTTTACTTTTGGATATTTCCTTCAACCTCCCCTCTCGTATAAAATCATTGGGCATAGCAGGCCTGTTTTAGTTTTACATGATACATCTTGTCTGATTCTTGTTCAGACTAGTGCACTGATGCTTGTTGACAATGACGTTTGTTGTATTGATGAATTTGACAAGATGAACGTCAAAGACAAGATACTTCACTAACATTGCATTTTTGGCAGCTTAACAATTTGATTGAGCAATAACAATGTCAGCAAAAGAACATTTTCCTGGTTTGACAGGACATAATTTTCATCTGGTCACGAATTGTACGTGCATTTTGTTAGAAAGAGATGTTTCTTATTTGTTAGGACGGTTTAGTATCAAACAATCACGAAACACTCAATTCAATCCAAGCCTTATCCCTTAGAATTAGATCACTATTCCACAATTTCCACTCATCCATCAAAGCCTGCACTCATGTTCGTTTCTTATTTGTTAGGACGGTTTAGTATCAAACAATCACGAAACACTCAATTCAATCCAAGCCTTATCCCTTAGAATTAGATCACTATTCCACAATTTTCACTCATCCATCAAAGCCTGAACTCATGTCCGTGGCAAGGATATGTAATAAATCGATGAAGAAAAACAAACGAAAGCAAGCAATTACATTCAAAGAACGAAAAACCAAGATCGGACTTCTAAAATAACGCAAAAGATAAAGAATTAGATGGAATTTAACAAACCACAAGGACAAAGTCCAAAAAAGGTAGAGACCAACCTTGATGGTACGGGCTTGTTCTGAGCCGAGGGAGGCTTTGGCAAAGGTCTCTTCTGTTAGATGTATGCCCTCAAAACCAATTCTTTTATATATAATTATGAGATAATTATTGTTAATGATTAATCACTTGTATATATTATTTTTGGGTACATGCAATGACATGAGATGTCAAAATTTATAATGACATTAGATGTCAAATTTATAATGACATTAGATGTCATATTTATAATGACATAAGATGTCATATTGTTGAGTAACATTGTAGAAAAGTTAGGCCAATGATTAATGAATCGGAGGCGGGGAGTATGACTTTTCGGATCCTTGTTGACTCATTTTGTTCTAGACCGAGATACATGATTATGTACAAATAGGTCTACACTCGTTGTGCCTCTATAAGATAGAATGATGGACTCCGTCATTGAGGTAATGACCTTAAGCAGACGAGTGGGTGTAATGTAAGAGTACATGCACTGAACGGGATCGCATATGAATACCTTCTGGAAATGATCACTGATGTAGAGAATGGTATTCAGCACAATTAGCTTATGTTGTCCTTAGACCTGAGAGAGTTGTGCAGGTTTGCTTGTTGTGTGCTTGTGCCTTGACTGAGTCATTTGGTGATGATCTTTCGCAGATCAAATATTCCAGACGTCTTGTGCATAGTAAGTGGATTTGTATAAATTGCTCAATATGGAATCCACCAGTTTCTTGATGAGGCAGTATATTCATTATGTCTGTATATTGTTGGACTCCTGTAAAAACGCTGCGCGGCGAGATTTTGTGAAAAAGTGTTTTCACTAGTTTTACTTATATAATATATTAAGTAAATATTTGCGAAAAAGTGTTTCGAAAAGTTTTAGAAGTCCGACTAGGCACAGACTGAGAATTAAGAATTATATGAGCTAGGGACTTAATCGGTGATATTATTCCGGTCCTATTAGCTCATGTGGAATATAGTATGGTGGAAGGATAAATAAGCATATAATTGTTAGCAAAAGGGATTTCATAAAAACAGTCTCATTATCTCGGGGGTCAATTGTGATATGTTAATGGACATGATCACAATTTGTAGAAGCCCATAAATTCGGAATACAGAATATAAGGGGGTTAATGAAAAATAGTTTTTCATGATGTACCTACGGCCGAGATATGAGATCCCTAAAGATCCCACGCTATAGCACAGTTGGGTTCTGAGCCAGCCATTATAAATAGCTCAGAATTCAGTTGAGAAAGAGAGAATTTTATTTTTTCAAAAAGAGAGCTTCTCTCTCCTCTTTATCTCTCTCTAGATTCTCTCTCAGCTCAAATCTGTGTGCGTGGATCTGAAGGAGGCAGAACACTTGGACTGCTCTGATTTCAACGATCCAGTCTTCCGCTGCGCCGGATCCAACGATTCCAACATCTTCGTCAACAAAGACAGCTTTCTTGAGTAGTAGCTTCGGGAGAGATTCCAGATTCGAAGCCATCTCCGTCAGAGTGGTTATTGCTCCCGTCCATCTCTCACTTCCGTTGCCATCTCTCTCGCCGCGCCTGAAAAGCAATTGCGGTAGAATGTATTGGGCTTTTGATGGTTTCTATGGGGCTGGGGCTTGGACAGGGTCTTGTTTCTGTTACCCACCCACAAACAAATGTCCTTTCATCATCCCCTCCTTGGATGATCGCGTTCGATTTTTTTCATTTGTATGCTCACTCACTCTGTAGTCTGTTTTCTCTCCGCTGGGTATCATATGAAGTTGGCCTGGGCCCATGGGTATCGGGCCCAGGCCATATTCTATTAAAAATATTATATATATATATATATATATAAATTAGGAGCAAAAATATACATATAAAAATTGTTTTTTGGGGGAGCCACGGGTGTCGGCCGACACCCATCGCTCCCCCCTCCTTCCGCCCCCCCTGGCCAGAGCTTAACATTCTTCTAAACTTTTGCGGTTTGGGACCATTACCCCTTTTCCCTTTCCTCCGTTGATAAGGATAATATTATCATATTCCGAAAAGAGAACTGATCTCTTGTGGAGCTTTGTATATATCATAGTCATGGATTTCTATATCCAATCTTGAAAACTGCTACGTAATCTTCCATTTGTTTTTTCTTGATCTGCGAGCAGCAAATGCACTTTTAGTTTAGTGATATCCTGGCCTACGTATGTGGTTCTGGAGGAAGTGGAGGATGAGAATAGAAACTCTTGTATCTCACACCTTTTGTTTGCATCCACATCCACTTCAATTTGCATTTCATGAACATGTTCTTCGTGAATTTCTTTCCCTTAAGTATTTAAAGGAATCCCAGATGATCAAATTTCACATCTGAATTTCATATATCCCAAGACATGTACAGTACTGATCACAGCACAATAGAAGGACGTAGGAGACCAGAGTTGATGTTGTTACGATAAGTGAGGCGAGGTGGCCGCACTACAAGAAAATTGGTCAACCACCACGACAGCATCAGTAGCCAAAAATAGAGAAAATCATCGTAGAAGCTATTCATCCACGACAAAGGGTTGTCGAAACGTGGTCGAGGTTGCTGCGTCCTGGTAACTCATCCTTGATAACACAACTCCTCCGTCGAGAATGAGTCGCTAAGTCGACCACAAATGTTGTTGGTAAAAGCTCTGAGCAGCGGTTGTAGATAATCTCCACGTCGTCAAGAAATCCATTTTGTTTGCGGACGACCCCAGGTCGTCAGCCAATTCGTTTTCTAGCTTCCTATTTATTTTTGCTCAAATTTCTGGATCTTCTGTTCTGCCCTTGATGAGTTTACATTGTCTTTTTTCTTTCTTTCTTTCTTGTTTAGCATCGGTCAGTCTTCAGGTTTTGGTAATAATAGAGGAATTTTCAATGCATCCCAAAGCATCTCTCCTTACAATGGAAAACTCGATTCCTCCACAGCAATATTTATCAGTTTTTTCTCCCGAAACCAACCTCTGACTTTCTAGAAAACTCTATTTTTAGTCATTGATCTTCATGGAGCATGAATGAACACAATTATTTCAAAAAATATTTACCTCTCTTGTTTATACAAAGCTAGAATATGTAACAATGACAGAATCTATATCCTATAATTATGAAGAAGGCTACAAGTGTGCACAAGGTTATTTGGCAGATCACTCTAGAGCCTCTACGTGGCAGATGAGGCGTCCTGCGATAGTGAGGTATTAGGTAGTTTTCCTGTTTTGAGAGCCTGAGTATTGTGTGCTTCGAACTCCCGCGAGTCAAACTAGTAGGCACGAACAGAGAGGCTCATACTAATTTTGTTGGTGACTGATAGAGAGTACTATGCAGTGAAATTCATTTCAACTGTTGTGTTTTCTCAATGATTCTCTTAATACAGTGTGCTGCATATATACAGGTGTGCAAAGGCCTATTTTATCGAATAGGCATAACAGAAAAATATTCTAGAAGGACATCTGGCATAAGAGAAAAATATTCTAGAAGATTGTATACAATGCTTAGACTTTATCAAGCAGTGCTAGTGGTTGGCGGTGCTGGTACAAAATGTCTTGAGGTGGATAATTCTTCATTAGTTGACTCACTAACATGCCCCCGCGAACCAAACTGTACTGGAAGAACAGTGAGGCACGTCCGAAGGCTATGAAAATGGGAAGAAGACAAGGGCTTGGTGAAGACATCTGCCAATTGGTCCTTGCTGGAGAGAAAGGAGACCTGGAGAGCTTTGGCATGGACACGGTCACGAACAAAATGATAATCAATATTCACATGCTTAGTGTGGGTATGGATGAGAGGATTAATAGACAAACCTTTTATTAATACCAAAGTATTACAAAAGAGAACCAACTTCTTATAATGTACATACTAAAAAGTAAACTGCAGTAGCAGAAAAACCAAGAAACTTAAAACTTTTACTCCTTGCCATCAGAATCACTTATGTTTGTCGCACATGCTGACATAGTCATTCGAGTTTGGGTAAATCCACCTAAGACCCCGGTCTTCCATCAGATCATTTAATTCACGTGTGACATAGACTCGAAAGCTCAGCTCCATAGTAATAAAGCCATGTTGAATGGCCTTGGTGAACTTACCCAATAAACCTCAGAAAATCTGCTAAAAAAATATTTAACAAACAACGGTGAGTCCAAATGACTCAGTAAAGCCAGCGATTAGTAAACCAGAATAGCATAAACAAGAACAAAATATTGATGAAAATCCGTTTTAACAATAAAATCTCAACAAAAGAAAAAGTAAATGAAAAGACTCAATTTTCTCAAAAATGATCTTTTCCTTTTTCCATTCTCGGTCACCAATCACCATTTCTCTGACTCCTAGAATGATGGGTTACTACAAGTAACCCCGTGTCTTTGCGACATTACTCCCAGAGTAGAATACGGTATCCTCATATAGAATCTTTCCGCGTACGACGGAGAGGCCAGAATGTCACAACAAGTGAACGCATTCTCATGTGCACAGTACTGTCACGTCTTCACAGTATGCATTAAGTATGCATGTCTCATATCAACGCCCATACATCTCATTTATGATATGCAACACCTTAACCACACATGAACATCAATATTCCTTTCCAACGTACAAGTTAAGTGTGCATGTCTCATATCAACGCTCATACATCTCATTTATGATATGCAACACCTTTTAACTTGTTTCCATCATCACAACATTATAAAATAATTCTCAAAGGAAAATGTTGTGAAGGCAAAAACAACACTTTGATTTCTCGATTAAAAACCAGCTTAATCACCACTTAGAAAATACTAATATTGACATAAAAAGTGTTGAAATTAGAAGGAAAGACATATGTTCAAGCTTTGAAAAACAACTTTTGGAAGAATTTTTGAAAAGAGTAGGATCAAAGTAGAAAAACACTTTGAAAACGAATCGAACTTTGACAATGGTACTTTTTCAAAAAGACAAGCTTGTTCTTCCTGAAGAACATGAAGAACATCAAGAATAATAGGAAGAATAGAACAACACTAATAACATCAAAATATGTTCAGAGTAAGAAATACAAGAGATTCACAATAATCATCTTGAAAACTTGAATCAAATCAAGGATAACCAACTAAACTTTACCTCTAATGAAGCCGAATCTTCACTAATCTTTTTTCACCGCTTTCTCCCACTTCACTTCACTCTTGTTCTCAAAATTTAACTCACAAATATTTAGATTGAATGGTTTATTCTTCAAAGGTCGAAATCCACCCTTATTTATAGGAAAACATGACCGGTTGCATTCCGACACTGTCAAGCCTACCTAGGCTAGTTCTGGTGAGTCACTAGGCTATATTTCTCTCCTCTTGACACCTAGCAACCTACAGCTACTGCATGACAACGCTATGGTCGAAATTCTCCTTATAGGCTTGATGAGTCACCGCCTAGGTTCACCGGTGGTCGACACCTCGTGCTTCCTAAGTTATAGCATTTTGTGTCGTGCTTCTTGTTTCGATTTGTTGTGCTTCCTAGGTGTCATCTCTATCCACAATTTTATCTCTATCCACAAGTCATCTCTATCCACAATTTATCTCTATCCGCAATTCATCTCTATCCACAATTTATCTCTATCCACAAGTCATCTCTATCCCCAATTCATCTCCATCTGCAAGTCATCTCTATCCGCAAGTTATCTCTATCCACAAGTCATCTCTATCCATAATTCATCTTTATCCACAATTAATCTCTATCCACAATCATCTTTATCCATAATTCATCCCTATCCACAATTCACCTCAATCCATAATTCATCTCAATCCTCAATTCATCTCGATTCGTAGTTCATCTCTATCCAAAATTCATTGGCTAAGTTTCGCTAATCATCAAACTCCAATGATGTTCACTAATCAACATACTTGCTTCCAAAAAAACGTCCTACTTGCTTCTGAAAAATAAAGAGTCTCCAAATTTAAACCATAACCTTGTGGATGATCCCCAACATATTAAAAGAATAAAAATCATATGGTTTAGTTTTCGAGACAAATATCCTACTTGCTTAAAAAAATTTATTGATCCAATACGAGCTCCTCAACATTCTGAACAACAACTTAGTTGCACGGGAACTCCAAATCTCACTAAATCATGTCCTAATCAAGCTTCCAAACTTAGTATCTCAAGTACTATAAAATCTCTCTTTGTCACTAAATATCCCCTAATCTCACTACTAATATCAAACAAGATAGCATAAACAATATGCATGTGATGTTTGAAAGCTCGGGGTGTGACATACTCCCCCACTCAGAAATAATTACGTCCTCGGAATTGAAACATAACACAAGAAATATACCAGTTAGACAAACAAGTGAGGATACTTGTTACGCATGTCTGACTCTAACTCCCTTGAAGCTTCAGTGATATCGTGACTCTGCCATAATACTTTCACTAAAGGAATCTTCCTGTTACGCATCTCTTGATCCTTTCTATCTATTATTGCCACAGGTTGCTCCTGATAGGTAAAGTTCTTTTCTTTGTGTAAAGACGTATACTCTATCACATGAGGAAGATCTAGTGCATATTTCCTCAACATCGAGATGTGAAAAGTATCATGTACTCCTTCCAATTCTAAGGTAAGTCGAACTGGTAAGCTGATACTCCTACCTATGGTAAAATTCTCAAATGGTCCAACATATCAAAGACAACTTCCCTTTCTTTTCAAATCTCTTAATTCCTTTCATATGAATCACCTTCAAGATACTTTATCCTCTTCTTCAAATTCTAACAGTCTATGAATCACCTTCAAGATACTTTATCCGCCCATAACTTGGTATACGCAAAAAATCCGTCTCCAGACCCAGACTGGACCGTTTCATGACCCGGTATATTCTAATCAACCTCTGCTCCCGCCTCAAAATGTCTAATATATCTCTCATATCATCATTTATGTTTCCCTCAGAATCATCGTTGCCCGGTTCAGGTTCTAAATTCACCACCCGGTTAGGAACTTCTGAAATTGACTCTCCGTGAAATTCCCAATGAGTGTAACTGGTTAAACCCAATTATGAAGAAACGATCCTCCATCTCGTCCACACGTTGGAACAACACATTCTTACATCTCTTCCATGGACATCTTATCAGACCCCGACAATCTGCATAACTACGGGCAACACTCATAAAATAACGAACACCATCAATATATTTCGCACTTTTGAGTCTATCAGCCTCATAAATCCAACTCTTATCCATATTGTTCATTCAAAGACGAAAATACAAACAATAATACAAACAATAATGACATTCATACTCAACTCTAATTTCTTTAGGTGATAGGTCCTATCCCATTCAAGTTTACAATATCACGTACTGCACGTAATTGACCCGACCATTGTGATCGATGCTTTGGAAATTTCGACAGCATTTCCCCTCAGTCCCCACATACATGCCTACAACATTGAGCCTAAACACCCACCATTTAAGGTAAATGTCTAAGTTCAATGTTGAATGTGTATCCGAAGGACAAAAGAGATTTGCATCGAAATTTCTTAACACATCTGTCACAATAGCAGATACAATTATGCACATTACGCATATTATAAACTCAAACTATCCATAACGTGGACAATTCAAGAATTACATCCAGTTCGTTATCCGAACTTCGTGTAATTCTTAAACGGGGTCTAAGGCTACTAAATAAATGCATGGCATAACAACAAATACCGTTCGGACGTCACACAACGGTCCGAACCATATGCAAAGTGTCTGAACCCATAAATAGAGTCCGGATGGTAAATCAACCGTCCAGACTGCGATTGTCGAACAAGACACTTCTTCGACGCACAGACTCTATTTCCAGTCCAACAACCTTGTAAAAATCAACCCAAATTACAAACACTTCAATACAAACACATCATAACCAACCCCAAACTCCATTACTCTCATTTGAGAACCTAAAATTTCAAAAAACACATGCTTTCATATATGAAAATACAAGTTTTTCATCCTAAAACAATTCAATTTAAAAACCACTAACCTCAAACGCAATCCAACTTCAAATTCTAAAATATATGCTCTATTCACACCCTCTTTAATGAGATTAACGCCCAAAATCAGTTCTCTGCTCCTCCTCGTGCTCAAATCTCTCCTTTATTTTTTCCTCATTTTTCTCCAATGTTTGCGAATCTGTAACTTTCAAGCACATGAATACCGTTTGGACACATAAAGGGAAGTTCGAATGCATACGTGTATTAGTTTTCGAGGGAATTCATGCCGCCAAAATTTTCATATACGTCCGTATGATGATTTAGCCATTCGAACTCCCTCTTACAGTTTAACACACAGTTTTAGTAATTCTCAAACGACAGCGTATGCTCATTAACATTTAGTAAAAAAGAGTTCGGGAGGTATTTTGAATTTCAGGTGTCCCGACCGTATAAAAATGTGTTCAGACGGTTTATTTTATATAATACGACACTGTTCGATTTTACATTAAACAGTCAGGACGGATAAATTAAGGTCCGAATGTTTTTGGACAATTTTGATTTTTTTTCTATTTTTTAATTAACTTTATTAGCAAATTTTAAATAACCAAAGTTAGTTAATAATGTACATAATCAATATTTTTTTGAAAGAGTGTACCGAAATTATAAACGTAATTTTTACATAACTGAAATGACATAAAACATAATAAGAACAAAAACATCAAATAAAATCTAGGGATAAATGCAAAATTCGTCCCTGTGCTATACGTAAATATCGATTTAGTCCATGTGATATGAAAAGAAACAATTTAGTCCCTGTAATTTCAGAAAGTGATAAAATCAGTCACCGATGGAGGACCAATAACAAACGAAAATAGAATCACAGAGACTAAATCGATATTTTTCATATCATAGGGACTAAAACGATTTTTGCGTATAGCACAGGGACTGATTTTGCATTTATCCCTAAAATCTATACATGTCCACAAAACATAATATAAAAGTAAATGTTCTCAAAACATAATAAAAAATAAACGTGATAATAAAAGTAAATAAATGTAGACTACGAATCATCATCATCATCATCCGTGAGTTTACGGACGTGACGAAAGTGATCCTCTATATGAACAACCCGCTCAGTCAGGGGAAAGAGCTCTGCACCGGTTGCCACGCCCCTCAAACCGTCCTTAAGTGCAGCAACCTCCTTCCTCCACCCAACGTCCATGTCAGCGACCTTCTGCTACAAAACCGTCAAACGACGACTGATATCACTGACCATGCAATGGGTGGGCTGCAAGACCGACTGCATCCGCTGAAACAACTTTGTCATCATATCATCCATCCAACTCGGTCGCTGTGGCCCAAGTCCCTTGGTCGAGCTCTGCCCAGGATCCCCCCTCTCCATTCCCTCTGCGGGCTGTTCCTATCGTCTTCCTCTAGCAACCCGAGCGGTTTCCAGCGCTCGGCGTGACTGGGCCATCGATTTGTAGAGCGTGGTCTTGTTGATCGACCCCAGCGGAAGTGCCCTCGGCTCGTCACCACCTTCTGGTACCAGCATGGCATGCAGGAACTGGGTCAGAAGAATTTCGCGTGGCAATGAAGTCGTAGCATCAATCTTCAAGGCTCTCCCCGAATAGACTGGTAGATGTATGATGCTATATCAACAGGTAGCCCCCGTACAACTACCAGGTACAGGAACTCGCTCCGGCTATAAGAGAGCTCTGTGGTGTGCTTATTCGGGTCGATGGAGGAACATAGATCAGATGCATGATCCGCCAAAAAGGAAGCAGTTGCCCGTGTACCATATAGGCTCCATCCAAGATCGCTGTATCATCACCCAGCATGGTCCGGAATACCTCGGCCTTAGTCGGCCGACCTTCCTCGTTCATTCGCAGGATTGGGAACGCTGCCAAATCTCTCTCGTACCCCAAGAAATTTGCCAGCTCTTCGGGCGAGAATATGAACGGAACGTTACGGACAGTGACCTCTATACTAGGCTCCTCGAGGTCCCTCGCCCTTAAGATAGAGCAATAAAACTCCCGCACCAAATTTTTTGACGCATAGTCGGTCCTATGGATCAATGGAAGCCAACCTAACCCCTCCACCACTTCCAGAAGCGTCCGACCCTCAAATGTGAGATCGTTAAAGTCGGCCAATTTGAAGTCCCGCTCAACAAAATTGGAGTGAGACATAATGATCGTTGTATACTGCTCCACTGTCAAAGCTTGAGTGAAAGATTGCTCCTTATTAGCATGGTCGCTGGTACGGAACGCTTACATATTTTTTTGGGTTAATGACCAAAATAGTCCCTGGGTTTTATGCTCTTTATTGATTTGGTCCCTGCGTTTCCAATTTGATCACATAAGTCCTTAGGTTATCCTCATTTATCAATTTGGTCCCTGGATTTCCAATTTGGTCACATAATTCCTTAGATTATCCTCATTTATCGATTTGATCATTTCATCCAATTTCGTCTCATCCGTGCACAGTTAGCTAACGGTGGGCCACGTCACCACCAATAACATCGCGACATGTGTATGCTTTTTTTATTATTTAAAAAAAACTCACGTCCACCTGACATATTCGTAAAAAAGAAAAAAAAATCGAACGGGGGAGACCCCACATTCGATATAACGAAGGGAGCCCAGATCCATGTTTTACCAAAAATCAGTCATGCCGGTCGTCTATTTTTCACGGAGCGAAGATATATCCAATCTGAAGCCGTTGGTGATCTTTGAGATTTGAATCGTGTCGTGGATTTTCTATTTGTTGCTCTCTGTTTGCAGATTGATTTGGGGGTAATGACTCATTTTGATGAGACGTCAAAGTAGAAATTGGACGGAAGGACCAAATCGATAAATGAGGATAATCTAAGGACTTATGTGACCAAATTGGAAACCCAGGTACCAAATCGATAAATGAGAATAACCTAAGGATTTATGTGACCAAATTGGAAACCCAGAGACCAAATTGATAAATGAGGATAACATAAGGAGTTATGTGACCAAATTGGAAACCCAGTGACCAAATCGATAAAAGACATAAAACTCAGGGACTATTTTGGTCATTAACCCTATTTTTTTAGAGAATCTGCACAAAACACTGTTTTTACGGTTAGAAGTCTGGTCCGAACAAAAATGACACCGTCCAAACATAATTATATAGATGTTTGGACGTATACTATAAGCATCCGGACATGATAAAAACGTCAACGTATCCGTTTTGAAAGTCAACATAGAGTCCAAACCGATTTGGATACCCGTCCCAACCCTAAGACGATAAGAAAACTATTTAAATTTAACATTAAAGTGTGCGGACTGCGTTGAAAGAGTGTCCAGACACGATCAAAACGTTCGGACGTCTAAATAATGAGTCTGAATGCTGTGTGAACGATGACCGAGTTAACTCAGCCATGGCAGTGTCCCTCCGCCTCCCCACTCGCCCAAAAAGTCCACCAAAACACAAATTAATACACTTAAAACAATCCTAACACTTAACACAATCAATTTCTACATAAAAATCAATCAAAAAACACAATGTACTACACAAAAAATAGAATTGAAATTCTATACATAAAACTAAAAAAAAAAAGCTTTTACCATTAAAATCTTGTTAAAAAGAAGCAAAACATACCTGGATGTGACTAGATACACGAGAGAGTGATATTACGGCGAGATTTGTGAAGAAAAAACTTGAGTTTTGAGAGATTTTTGAGGGAAAACGTTCGGTGTTCGTGAAAATTATGAACTGTTCGTCTTTTAAAAATACGTCGATAGCGTCCGGACCTAATGTAGGACGTTCGGACTGCATTCTGCACACGTGGCCCAATCATCGTACTCCGTATTAAATGTCAAACTTTAAATCGTTTAAAACCGTTCGGCACAATAAACACGTCCGGGCGGTTCATCAAGGCGTGCGAACTTCCAAGCCGGACGTTGTAATGAATTGACGCGACGTGGAAACGCACATTTGGCTGAATAGACGGCGAATACCGTCCGGAATTCTTTAACACGTTCGAATGTGTACGCCATGCGGCGGTTACGTGAACATCCGGACGGTCTCCAAATACGTTCCCACGGGTACCTCATTTACTTAGTTGCGATACAGGTTTCCGGACGCACATGTAGAGAGTTCGAACGGATAGCAAATTTATTTCACAGTTTAAATTAACTAACTTTACTTTACTTCACAAAATCTAATTTATTTAAATGAGTTAATTTAAGTAAATAATTTCATTTATTTCATTCAATTTAATGTAATTTGACACAAATATTTAACTTAATTTATTTATTTTAAATACATAAAAAATATATAGTTAGTCATATTTTTATATTAAACATCAATTATAACTAATCATTTAATTTTACTAATTATCCATTTAAATTGTAACAAATTTAATAGGCTTAAATATTACGTATATCCTTAGGGTTTAACTTTTTCCTGGAAATACCCTTAGGGTAAACTTTGTTGTCCCGCCGTCCCTAGGTTTTATTCACTTTCCTAGCCATGTCCCTCCGTCTAACTTCCGTCCCAAAACTGACGGAAGTTGCTGACGTGTCAAAACTATCAACGTCATCACCAATAAAAAATTAAACACGTGTCCACCATCGCCTAGTGTGCATACCACGCCAGCGAAGTGACAGGAAACGACCATAATGCCCTTGCCTTGTCAATTTTTGAAATATTCTCGCGACAACGACTTCCATCCAACTTGAGCCCCGGACAGTAACATCTCCTCCTTCTCCACTTCGATCGAGTCCCTGACGCACTCATGGTCATCATCTTCAATTGTGTTTCCGACGTCAAGACGCTGATGTGCAATCAGGCCGTCTTTAAGCGATTCAACTCGCTCGTCCCTAACACCGAATACCTCATCCTGAAACTCGACCGTGTTCATCGCTTCTGAGATGGGCAATGAAAACTCGGTCGTCCTAACCTTAGTCAGGTCGGTCTTCAATGCCCCCCAAATCCGGACCAGTTCCGTGCTGACCTCAAGCTGGAGAAGAACGTCATCGTCAAGTGGGAAGCCAACTTTGGACGTACACTGAGGAGCTGCGTCATTCTGGGTGAAAACCTGAATGGCCACGTCCACCCCACCGTAAGGTACATCTTGTTCCCCACCACAGTGATGTCATGCCTCGCCAGCGTCTTGTCCAATGGGGTGACCGTGGTCCACGTGCCGCTTTCGGGGTAATAACTCTCTACTTCTGTGAACGAGTCGGTGGTGTTGCTCTCACTTCCTCCGACGACTATGATCTTCCCCTTTATACTCCCAGCCGCGAAAACTGAGCTCCCTTTCTCCATAGGAGATAGCGTAGACCACTGATTCGTCAATGTACAATAATACATGATCGCGGTTTGCACAGTAGTCTTCGGGCCTGTCCGCATACCTCCCAGAACGATGAGCTTCCCCTGATGAGGAAGGGAGGCACACTCGAACCTCGAAGGGAAAACGGCTTTGGGACAGGGCATGTGAGGTAAGACAAACCAATGGCCTGATCGCGGGTCCAAAGCCTGCCACTGAATCCTTGTCGTTGATTCATCGAAGATCATAGAATCGTTCTAGTTGGAGGATCGGCTCCGCGGTAGGACTACGCTGAAGCATGTAAGGATCAAAATTGTGAGACCCCGAATTTTACAATGTCATTTTATGCTTATGTATTTTGCTATTTATATTTAAAGGACTGTTATTGGTAAATTCTCTTAATACGTAGCAAGATATTATACCACAATGACCCATGTTATTTTGAATTGGGGTTGCTACACTTTCCTTAAGTATTTTTATTATGGTGGTGAAGTCAATATTTTCTTGGTGGCCGAATTTCTTTTTGGTAAATTTCTCCAAGATAATTTCCATAAGACTTATGATATTCTTCAAGGTAACTTTTTATGGTGATGATGATAGAAGAACTTATGATATTTTTAGCATCCAAGTTGCTGAATATCTCTAAAGTATTTTCCTTATAGCCTATTTAATGATTTTGAAATGTTAATATATGTTATTGGGCTGTTTTAAAATTTATGATATTGGGCTGCCATATGTTGTTATTGGGCTTTAAAGATTTATGTTATTGGGCCGTATGACTTATGATATGATAGTGGGCTGATATTGGGCCTTTTATATGGAAAAGATAGTGGGCTGATATTGGGCCTTAAGACTTATAATAGTTGGGTTGCTATTGGGTTGATATTGGGCCTTAGAACTTATAATGGTTGGGCTGCCATATATTGTTATTGGGCTTTAAAGATTTATGTTATTGGGCCTTAGCCTTTAGACTTATGATTTGGACTTAATGCTTATGCTATTGGGCCTTTAGACTTATGTTATTGGGCTAGTTATCTTACAACTTCATTAGGCCAACTAAGTAACACTAGAGTAACTAAGTTAGTTGAATTGGAACCAAAAGAGAGATAAGGCCAAGGAGACATGATGTGATGGTTGCAAAAGTGGCTTTTTATGCTACCAAGGGAGAATCTCCCCCTTTGTGCATGATCAAGGCCACATTCATTTGGTTGAACACCACATCACTTACACATCACTCACACACTTCATTTGGTCGACTAAGAGAGAAAAGAAAGGAAGAAACCAAGAGAGAAAGGGAGAGGGTCTGGCCGAGAGAAAAAGAAAGGGGGAAAACAAGGCAGGCCGAGAGAAAGGAGAGAAAAAAAATGAGAAGGAAAGAGAAGAAGGAGGAGGAGAAGGCCAAGAGGAAGTAAGGGAGGAAGGAGAAGAAAAGAAAAGGGGAAGAGAGAAAAGAAAGCTAAAACAACAAGGTAATTTTCAGCATTTCTTAGAATCCTTCTCTTGTCCTTGTTGTGTCCATTAGTTTTGTAAAAGGTCATACTAAATGGATCTGATATTTTTGGTTATGATTCTTGTGAAATTAAAGATGGAAAATATAATTGATAGTCACGGTTTTGGAAAGGAAGGGGATAAGGATACATGTTCTTGGAAAAGGTTAGGATGCGTGTAGTATTGGGATTACTATGGCCGAATCTTATGCTCTGTTGGTGTGAACTTGTTGCTGTGATTGAAGAGGGGTATTGGTAATGAGGGGCTACGGTTTTGGGGTGGTAAGGCTGGAAAATATGGTAGCTTGTGAGTTGTAAGAAGAGTAGAAAGTAATGAACTAAGTTGCATGTGAAATGGAAGTATAAATCTTGAATTTGAAGGTTGTAAGCTTGCTGTTGTAAACCCTTGCTCTTGGATCTGAACATGATTAGTTTTGATGATATTAGGGTTTCAGTCAGTGGCTTAAATCTAGGATTAAATGTGATTTGAGCATGTTAAGGTAAGAAAATGTTTTAAAACGAGAGAAGGGAGAACATAGGAGCCGAATGGTGTTGCTACCCTATGCCATGGAATGTGCAAATTGTTGTGTTCTTGAAGAGTTGCTTGCTGTTTAGTGTGTACATGTTCATTGTGGTGTCTAGAGCAGCAAACTAATTACTTAAGCAAAGTAATTATATATGGAGAGAATGGATTAAACATACACGGATTTAAATGGAAAAATGTGATATAGATGGATGTTGGCCGAATGCCTTGTTCTTGCAACTCTTGAGTTTTAGAACACTCTTAGGTTGTAATGTGATGTTGGATCTGAACTTGCATGCATAAGAACATGAATTGGTTGTTGGAAAGTGCAATGGAAATAGATAATGCATGTAAGAGAAGTTTCGGATGTAGTTATACAATGTTTGGCCGAAATGCATGCTATGTGTAAAATATCTTGGGAATGATTGAAGTATGGATCTTGTAGGCTGGCTGTGAGGCTGATTTGTTAGGTTGATTGTGCACATAAGTCACGGGTTTGACTAAGCTTGAAGAGAAAAGAATGCATGTGATAAGAGAATGAAAATGCATGTTAATGTTATGCATGTTGGTGCTGGCCGAATAAGGTATTGCATGAAACCTGATGTTTGTGCTATGATTTATAGATCCTAGGTTGTGAATCTGAAAATGGAGGATGAGATCACCATTGGAGAGGAAATTGTAGACAAGGAACACTTGAAATTGAGCATGGCCGAATGACCTAGTAAAAGAGAAACCCTGATGCCAAGCTTATAACAACGAAATTATATTTACTTGTGATGGATAAATGAAATTAGGGTTATGGCCAAATGGATTAGAGGATTAAAGCTTTAGTTCAATGATAAAACACACCATTCAAGTAAGAGAAAAACAAGGATAATAGGCTTAAAGGTTCGGGTTAAAAGGATTAGCAAGACCTTGTGATGTTAAGTATGGATTAAGAATTTAATTAGGTTGGCCGAAACCCATGAGGAGCAAAAAAAAAGCTAATGTTTCGGGTTGCATGGAGATCAAATGTCAAAGCCAAGGTTTAATTATGAATAGGATTAGTAATTGGATAATCTAAACCTTGAGCAATAGTTGAAAGAAGAAGAACATTAGGTCAATTCTAAAGGTCTCGGCAACAACAATATATCATGTTCCATGAAGTTAAGTGATGGCATTAATGGTTATTAGTCCATGCAAAGGAAGATTTAAAAGTGTGGAACAAGGAGAATAGAAATTGGACATGATATAGGTTGCTGATTTGATATAGAATTCTTAATATGAAATGTTATCGCTGCCCTTTATGGATAGGTCTTGAAATCAATGTTATTGAGGGGAAGAATGAGTGTACTAGGTTTGAATACGAATTGGACACGAAGAAGGTGAAAACAACAACCTTGCACGTATCGAATGACGGTTTAGTTCCAGTACTTTGAGTAATCAAGTTAGGTTTAATGACTACGAACTCGACATTGGATATCGAGGTTATGAAAGAAGATATTAAAAGATCGAGTTGAAATACCCTAGAAGTTCACGTAATTGGAGTTGTTTGATATGTAGGATCTTTGCTATTTTCACATAGATTATGAAAGTTAACAATGCTTACAAGGAATGTCACATAATGAAATCACATGTTTTAAGATACGAACTATGGAACTAAGATCGTATATGGTACGTTTGTATGCTTTGTTGGGTGTTGATAACTAAGTATCGAAGCATCGCTTGTAGGCGAAGACCGAACTAAGTTCGAGAAGATCGGTGTAAGTGCCGAGAGTACTGTAAGTGAATCTTACCCGATTTGGAAAACTGGGATGATACACTGCATGTCTTATTGTGCATGGCAAGATGTTTTTAATACAAGTGACATGTATTGTGCATAAAGAATGTTTCAAGTACGCATGATATTTCGAACATGTCATAGCATGATCATTTGCATGAACGCATGAGAGAGACGTTTTGATGCAAATGAAATTACGATGTTTTCAAGTGTGGCATGGCATGTTCATTGCATAGAAACATGAAAAGTTGTTTTATGCGAAAGAAAAGAGTATGTATGTTATGAGATTCGATTTGGGGCTTTGGTCGGATCCGTACCAAGTTAAGTGAGGTTCATCATCCATACCGAAGGACGAATGCGAGAAGGATGGATGAATGGAACCTAAGACGCCCATACCAAAGGACGTTTACGAGAAGGATGGGTTAGTCCTTGAGGCATGTGCAACCACACTGAAGGACAATGAGAAGGTGTGGGTCTACAAAGGTCTTGTCTAGCCATCAGGCCTGGGGCAACTACGGGCTAGCTCGACCAACCCCACTGAAGGACAATGAGAAGGTGTGGGCCTCCAAGGGTCGTGTCTAGCCATCAGGCCTGGGGCAACTACGGGCTAGTTCGGCCAGATGAAATGTCTCCAAGGGTAAGGGAGACGGTTCCGATGGGAACGCACAACCCTGACTTCATGGGGTCAAATGGAGCGAGCCCACAGTAAGATATGAAATGAATTTGAAAAGGCCAAGAGTGGCAAGAGATTTTAGTGCATGGCATGTGCATCACGGAGCATGCATATGCATCATGGTTTTATGCACTATCTCAAGATTTACAGTTATGCATTTCTTCTCTTGACTCTACAGTGCACAAAGTGAGTATGTTTTAAAGCTATGATTTATCAAAGTTCATGTTTTAACTATTGTTCCTTACTGAGTCTTTCGACTCACAGTTTTTAATCGTATCATTCCAGATCCACAAGAAAATCGGGGAGCAGAGGATTATATCACGTAGAAATCCTAGAAGTTCGGGAATTAGAGTCGGAATTGGTGAACTCCGAGTTAGCACTAGTGAGTGCTGGTTTGATTTGAGTGGCAGTATGTTGCCCTATTACGTCTTGTATAGGTTTGCGAACAAGATACAATGTATAGACTTTTCTGAAGGGGTTATGTTCATTGAGTTTGTATCTCAGCCAACATGTGGTTCCTGAGTGAGTCGTCCGATGTGTATACAAAAAAAAAATTCCACTGTAAGAGTTAGTGTAAGCGCTGGAGTGTTCCCGGGGAATGCTTGCGGCTGTCACGGTCCCTGCGGGATGGCGTTCGGGGCGTGACAAAAATGAGACACGTGCCGAAGCTAGTACTTGTGGTGGTAAGGGTCGCGAGTTCATTTGTGGACAGTCCGACACTTGTGGTGGTAAGGGCCGAGACTTCAAGTACAAGCAAATATGGGGAAGCCGACGTGGAGCAAGATGCCAAATATGGGTTCCTTCAATGGGTTCTTTCAGTCAATGACAGATGGAGAACAAACAAATATGCATGAGAGGGAGAGAGAGAGAGAGAGAAAGACCTCGGACTCAAGCCGACATTTCTCAAATAGCGTGCTTTCGTGTTCTTTCTCAAGCCAGAGTACTCTTCCTCATATTTATTGTTCTTCCAGCGAGCCCTTCGGTTTTGAAACCATACAGCGACCTGCCGTGGCTCAAGACCCAGTTCATATATGCAAGAAGATTGTTTCTTCGTCGAAACCAGAGGGGAAATGAAGAAAAGCGAACATAGAAGAAGTGGAGAAGGAGGAGATGACATGGCAGCGACATTCTCGTAATTTCAAGTACTTGAGACACATGTTGCGTTCTTATTGGATATGACTTGGTGTTTTTTGACACGTCAGCAACTTCCGTTAATTTTTTGACGGAGGTTGGACGGAGGGACATGCTTGGGAATTGTCTTAAACCTCAGGGACGGCGGGACAACAAACTTTACCCTAGGGGCATTTCCAGAAAAATGTTAAACCCGAGGGATATACGTAATATTTAACCCAATTTAATATAGTGAAAACATAATTAATATAAAATATAAAAAATAATCCAAAAAACGAATGAAAAACATAATCGTAATGTCTATTACAAGCCGAAAAATGTCTTTAAAACGATAAATAAATAACTAAGTTTAAAGCAGAAACAGAAGACTAGTTCAACTCATGAGCTGCAACTAGCTCATCCAAATCTTGTCCGAGAGCATCACGAACATGCGTCAAATGCTCTTTCATATTATCCACCCGTCTGACGAGTGTCTGCAGCTATACCTGAACGGTATGGACAGATTGAGACAACTAAGACAATTGTTCTCTCATCTTTATTAGTTCTCTCTGCATAATATTCAGCTCTTCCGTTATAGCCCTATCCATCAGAGCAAGTTTGGTCTCCAGACCGGTCAAACGGCATTGGAGCTCCATGCACAACGAATGCGTCGGCTGCACTATCGCCCGAATACTCTCGTTTAACTTCACTAAATAGGCGTCTGTCCAAGCTGGTTGCTCTGTTCATCCCCCGACATTGGTGATATTTCTCTCAGACCATTCCATGGTCAACCTAGCAAAAAACCGTTCGAACATTAGTATAAACCGTTTGCATAAACGTCTTATATTGGCGTTCGGACGCTTCTCAACGCTTATACTGACACGTGTCTCTATCCAATTTAACGTCATTAAATATGCCCGATTCGAAATGGTTCTAGAACTTATACGTTCCGCACGCTACTTATTTGTCCGGACTGTATCAATGTCACGTGTCTGAAATTTTGTAAAGTGGAACCACACGATTCGCGAGAGAAGCATTTATAATTGTGCGGACCTTTTTTTTACCGTCCGGACTTGGATAATTTTTTCCATTGGAATGGGGTTGATAACGTCTGGACTAAATTGAATATTCATGACGATTTTTAATTTGTCACTCTAACCTGACAATTACTATTCATTAGGTAATGTCCGTTCGGACTGTGTATAAAAGGAGTCCGGACGGTAATGTAAAAATTGTGACGATTCTAATTGTCACTCAGTTACGACGAGTCCGAACGGGGTTTTTGAGAGTCCGAACGTTATTTTGTTTTTGTGACAATTTTTATCTTCACAAATTCGCGACACGTGTATGTTGTCACACCAGAAATACGTCCGAACGTGTTTGTGACCGGTCCGGATGGTTTTGGCGTTCCTGAATGGTTTTGGGTGACGAAATTAATATTTTGTAAGGGAAAGTTCACTTTTGGTGACAAAATTTGGTTTGACACCCAAAATTTTGTCACCTAAAACATAATTTCTTGTGGTGCTCCGAATCATTGAGAGTCCAGAAAATGTAGGGAAGAGAGAGTTTGGAAGTAGGCCGTGAGTCTCTAAGTGGTTCCATAAAGTCAAACGCCTCAGTTTGAGTCTCCACGTTTAAACGAGCAAAAGTGATATTTGGAGTAGCAGAGCCTTCCATATTAGCTGGAACAAAAGGAGAGGAAGGTGGCCAGGTGGGGTACCGTGGTCTAGAACCGAAGAGGGTGACGAGCGATGGTGAGGGTTTTGTGAGTCCATATTCTTTTGAAAGAGGTCGGGGGGCCGAAGACTGCATGCAGTAGGAGAGTATAAATATGAAAGGGAGGGCTGGTAGCAGCCATAAAAACCGAAGAGTCAAGATGATCACATGAAAGAAAGTTGGGAAATTCAGCTGTGAGGTGTCACCACCCGGGAGCATGTGTAACGCCAGATGAGATACGCCCGACAGCTGCTGTGGTTCGGTCTGCATGTCAGAGTATCTGTGCACGATCTGATTGCGTAAAAAACAGAAAAGGGGAGAGATCACAGGCCTTCACCGATTGATCAACATGGGCTAGCTGTTGAATCGATGACTTAGGAGAAAATCTATCATCTTGAGTTTGGGAAAGTGGCTGAAGTAGCATGGGCAGATCGGTTGTAGGCACTCGAGTGCCTAAATAATATTTGCAGGCCTAGTATAGCTCCTAGAGTGGCCGGAATTTTCTTGGGGACTGAAAAGTGTGAGAAACTGAAGACTGAAACAAAAACCTGTCACCCGATCCCACTGATTACCAGACGCCTTGTGCCATTAGTTGGCACGTTGCCATGGACCAAATAGAGACACCCCGAAGAACCCATATAAAACAGACAGAGACTAAGAGCATGGCCCAACCGTCCACATTCGTAGCAGAAATCTTAATAGTTTCTCATAGCATAATCGAATAAGTGCGTCCGGAAGATACGAGTGAGGCGACACGAAACCAGTTTTAAGAGGGGAGCAAGCAGGGAAACTAAGCTGAATACGAAAAACCGTTTGCAAGCAATATCGTCAGGTAATTATTTCATAGTAAGGTTGTAGATGGGCCATAAAATATTTGACCCGACAAGACCACTTAGGCTCGGGTCTATTAGCCTGTTAGCTAGTCCCGTCTATTCGACCTCGCATAGAAGTTTGGTATCCGATCTCACATAGAAGTCAAGCTACCAGAGGATTTCTCATGGCCACTCAAATGGTCGGCGAAACTCTGCTAATGAGACTCTACTACCTTAAGAGGTAGTCTCCTAACAGGACTATGAAGCCGGTACAGGTACAAAAACTCGGACATTCTCCTCAGACCTACGCTTAATTTTGTCTTCAGAATACTCATCTTCTCTCTTAAACACTGACTTGCTTGTCAGAGACTTGATCCGAGGCCACCCCTTAGTGATTCTTGCAGAATTGCTTGGCTTCCGAGCATTGTGGTAATTCTTAACATCATCAGTTGCCGTTGTCTGTGAGAATTCTCGAAAAAATTCATCTCCTAGACGATCTGACATTCCTTGTTCAAACAAAGCCTTTTACGCCAAACGATCAGAATGGTGCCGAATCCGGCTTTGTTGTCGGCACATCGCCCGGGAATTATACCTTGTTGGTCTCCCTGGCCAAGAACGTAGAAAGCATTGTCCGTAGGCTCGAGGAACCTCCTCCACCTTTGCCTCCGCTTCTGCCTCCCCTCCCAAGTCTCGAGCATCCATCCCTAATCGTGAAGGGTTAGATGAGACTCACTCGGCTTCTCGCTCCACTGCTCGGTCCTCTCTTCGGTGGGCCCATGGCGAAGACCCACATGCCGCTCTTTGTGACCAAATGATGGCTCAGTAGAAATGGATAGTTGTGGAGTCCTCAAAGACAGTTGGCATCGCCGCTCTATCACAACTTAGGAGTTCCCCATTGTCGGCGAAGGTGCTTGCATAAGCATTGCCTCAAGGATTTCGACCGCCGACTACTTACCTTCTTAACAGCTCGGGAGATCCCTGTGACAATATTGAGATCTTTTGTCTCAACATGCATGTGCAATCCTATGCCGATCCAGTTCTCTTTAACCTTAAAGGGACCTGCACAACAATGGTTCTTCTCCAGTCTGCTGCCTGGATCCATCAACGATTTTGACACCCTTAGCGCCCTGTTTGTGAGCCATTATGTCTCAAATAGAAGGCTGAAACAACCATCTTCCTATCTCTTCAGCATTAATTAGGCGTCCAAAGAAAAGTTTACGTGCCTACCTAGCCCGATTCAATAGTGAAGCTGTCACCATCTCGCGCGCTACCGATGAGACCAAACTCATGGCCTTGACCACCGGCCTAGAACCTAGCGACTTCCTGAAATACGTCCTCAGGAAAAACCCAACCAATTTAAGAGACGTCAGGAGAAAAGCTCAAGAACACATGAACTGTGAGGACGTGTGCTCTACTCGGGTTGGCCACCCTCTGCCCGAGCAATCCAGGCCAGAAAAGCGCGATTGGGAGCATGAGTGTTCACGTTCTAGGGAGCAGTGCCGATGGTCAACCAGTGATCTTCCTAGGTTCGATCCTAGGCCAGAATGAGAGAACATGACAATTCCTTTGTTCACTGCCCTCAATGCAACCCCCCGAGAAATACTCATGCAGATCAAGTATGACCCGAGCGTGAAGTTGCCTCAAAAGCTCCAGGGACATCTAGAATGGAGAGATCGTAGAAAGTATTGCAAATTTCACGAAAACTATGCTCACAGCACCAATGATTGTTGGGAGTTGAAAAAACACATAGAATATATGATACAAAAGGAAAAACTTCGTCGCTTCATCTTGGCGCACGGTGCTCCTCATTTAGGTCGGGCTCGACCCAGAGGCCATGAACGGAGTCCGCGACTAATTAATAGTCCAGCGGATCAGGACGACTTACTTCCCCACCTCCTCTGATTTTGGTAGGAACAATAATGGGTGGGCACAACATTGCGAGCCCAAGCAAAAGAGCGCAAAAGAGATACGTGTGTGAAGCTCAACACCAGCAGGTGTTCCTTGCTGAGCAGCCCTGGAAGAAACCACCAACAGAAGATGTACCATTACCTTTACCAAGAATGATGTTGTGGGGGTAAAACAGTCGACAATGATGCCATCGTCATTGAGGTGTTGATCGTTAACTTTGTTGTTAGAAACGTTCTGGTGGACAGTTGTAACACCCCGTCCCACAAGTCTAAACGGATAGCATACCGCTTGAAAATATCATCCCAATCAAGAAAAAGAAATTCATAAAAATCTATATTCCATCTTCAATAGTCAAAATGAATCCCGACAGTTTAGTCAGAGCACTACTAAAAACATAAATCCTTAAATACTTCTCTTAACAAGAGTCTCAATAAACAATAAAACTACTTAAGTCTTTGAAATAAGAAGCATATACTCCTGGGCTGACCATCCTGGGCTGATAAAGCATATAGTCTTCCCGGAACCCTTTTTCCAACATTATTATTCTGAGACGATGACGGATTTGTGTTCTTATTTGTAGGGCACTCACGTGAAAAATGACCAGGCTGCTTGCAACTGTAGCAGAACTTAACTCCAAAACGGCAGGGTTGTCCATGATGATGCTTCCCGCAATTGGGACAAGGCCTCACATTTTCATGTTGAGTATTTTGTGTTCTGACATAACCACTATTGAAGGAATTCTTCTTATTATTGAAATTCTGCCCTTTGCCCAGCCCATCATCTGGCTCAAACCTTCTTTTCCTAGTATCCTTGACAACATCTCGGTGTTTGAAATCTTCCTCTAATGCCATGGCTCTCTTCATTGTTTCTGTGTAACTATTAACTCCAGAAGCCAAAATGAGGTGACGGAACCTATCACTGAGACCCCTCTGGAACTTTCGAACCCTTTTTCCTTCGTCCGGAATTAAATGAGGTGCAAAGCAAGACAATTCCACAAATCTTGCAGCATATTGCTCCACACTCATGGCCCCTTGAACCAAATTTGTGAATTCTCTTTCACGACGATCCTTGAAAATCTCTGGATAGTAAGTCTCATTGAACACTTCCTTAAACTTAGCCCAAGTAATCGGAACATCTTCACCAAGTTATTCATTTAATAGTAACTCTGTGCCATCCCACCATCTTTCAGCAGCATCCTCCAAAACAAAAGTCGCGTATTTCACCTTCAGTGAATCTGTGCAGTTAAGAACTTTGAGTAATTTTTCGATCTTAGTTAATGATCTCTCAGCAGCGATTGGATCAAGCTCTCCATAAATATAGGAGGATTATGCTTCTTAAAATCCCCAAACGAACAACCCTCGCGTGAAGTCCTACTTCCTCCTGTGGCCTCAGCAAGTCTAACAACGATCCGATTTGCCACCGCATCTACATCGTCCTCACTAGGAGTAACAGACCTTTCGTTACAGGTAAACCTCTCATTACGGCTTGACCCTTCTTCCTCTAAAAATTCGTTCACAACTCTCCTTCTTGGTCTTGCACGCCTAGGCAGCATCTTCTTCCTAAAATTCGATTGGCTCAACAAAAATTAGTAAAAGATAACCACCCCAAAGGCCAAATGCAAGGAATAAAAATGTAAAATCCTGAACTCAACATATAACAACAAAAATACAGAATCCAAAAATCGTTTGTAAGATCAAAACCTATCGTAAATTAAGATCAAGTCCTAGTTCAAGTTCCAATATCTCTCAAATACGCCAACAGATTCAACTTTAACCCTCGAATTATATGCTCTGACTTTCATCAAAATCTTCCTAATAGTCTACAGAATCATATACCTATCCTCTGATACCACCTGTAACACCCCGACCCACAAGTCTAAACGGATAGCATACCACTTGAAAATATCATCCCAATAAAGAAAAAGAAAGTCATAAAATGAATCCCAACAGTTTAGTCAGAGCACTACTAAAAACATAAATCCATAAATACTTCTCTTAACAAGAGTCTCAATAAACTATAAAACTACTTAAGTCTTTGAAATAAAACAATTATTACTAGAGTCTCCAGATGACTCTTTATTCAAGTATTCTGCATCTTGCAATTACTCTCAGAGATTTCAACTCACAATCTTTCTATCACTCGCTACCACCAACCTCTAAATCTGAAAGATAGAAAATAAGTGGTGAGCTACAACTAGCTCAGTAAGTAGCAAGTCAATGAGGGTAGGGGAAAAAGACAATTTATCACAATAACCGAAATCCATAAATAAAACACTATGAGTCATACCGAATCCAAAAATATCAGTTTGTACATAATCGAGATTTTGATGATTTCAATAAATATATCAAGTTTATAAAATGGACATCTTTAAAGACAAAGACAACTTGATAAAAGAGCCAAAGACTTGAAGAAAGAAGAACAAGAAGATGCAAGGAGCTCAAAGTGAAGATTCAAGACCTTAGGGTATAATTCTTGTAACTCTTTATTTCACATTTGACAAGGATTTGAATCACGCACTTGCATATCTTTCAAAACATGCATAAACCGTTTTAAGTTTTTGTTAAAACGATTAAAATGTTTTTATAGGTTTCAAAACATCCCAATCAAACCTCCAAACCTTCATATACTTATGGGAAGTATGTCTTCAAAATTGGGTGTTTAAAAGTGGTCAAAAACCTTGTTTTTAAAATAACCGGATCATGCTTAAGTTGAAGAGGTCGACCGGCTGTTCAAGCGGTCGACCGGTACTTCGACTGCCTCATGTACTGGTCAACCGGTTGATTTTGACAAAAGAGCCTTTGAAGCTTCTGACAATATGACCATTGGGTAACGGTAACTTGAAGCGGTCGACCGGTTCATGTAGCGGTAGACCGACTCATTTTAGAAAAAACTCCCAACGGCTATAAACGGCTAGTTTTCATATGTGGCCTATAAATACACCTTCCTTTCGTCTAAAATGATAACCCAACGACCACATATCATTTCTACTACTTGAGAAATATTTTAAACCTTCCTATTCTATATTTCTCATAGCATTCACACAAAACACACTTTCATATCCTTGTCTTTATGTAAATAAAGAGATAAAGCCTTCTATTTTTATATCTACTCTGTCAAGAGAGTTTTTGTTCTTCCATCTACCTATCCAATAGAGGTGTTTCCTTTAGTGAGGTTGTTCACTAAAGAAGAAGCTTTGAGAGTGTATATCTCAAGCTTTGTGAGGTTGTGAGTGGTGAGCCAGAAAAACCACTTGGGAGGGTTTAAGTGTTGATCCAGGGAAAACATTTGTATGGTTTACTAGCACCCGGAAGCTAGTGTGTAAAGTTATTGGAGAATAGTGGAAAACCTCAAGACTCGGTGAAGGAGCTTGAGGGGTGGATGTAGGTGGGTTTGCCGAACCACCTAAAAATACTGTGTTTGCTTCTCTTACCCTTATCTCTACTGTTAGCATGTATTTACTCTTATTTCATATTATATACTTGTGCTAAAATAGACTTTACTTGCAAACACTTCTTTGGGGGTCAATACCGAAAATTTTTAGAAAACCAATTCACCCCTCCTCTTGAGTTGCCTTAATCCTGAAATCTAGGAATAACAATTGGTATCAGAGCAAGGAGCTCATTATACAAGATTTAAACATCTTGAGTTAGAATGGCAACTACAAGCTTCAACACTCAAATTGAAGGACTTTCCACACTTAGACCACCATTTTTTTGATGGAAATGATTATGCATATTGGAAAGCTAGGATGAAAATATATCTTCAATCTATTGATTTTAACTTATGGATTTGCATTTTAAATGGACCACATGTGCCTACAAAGAAAGTTGGAGAAGTAGAGTCTCCTAAGAGCGAAAACGAATATGATGCAAATGACAAAATTAAAATCTCTCTAGATGCAAGAGCCATGAACATTTTATATTTTGCATTAGATGGAGGAGAGTTTAATAGAATTGCATCTTGCTCAAATGCTAGAGATATATGGCATACTCTAGAAATCACTCATGAAGGAACAAGTCAATTCAAAGAGTCAAAAATCAACATGTTTGTTCATAACTATGAGTTATTTAAAATGTCACCCGAGGAATCTATTTCTAACATGTATACTAGATTTACCACAATAATAAATGCTTTGAATGCTCTTAGTAAATCGTATACTAACTCTGATTTGGTGAGAAATATCCTTAGGTCACTACCAAAGGCGTGGGAGGCCAAAGTGACTGTCATACAAGAAGCCAAGGATATCCCTCCGCATCGTTTCAACTTTTGATTTTTTTTTAGTATTACAACAGTGGTAGTTCCGCTGATATCTTGTTTCTCAACGCTTATGCACAGTTGGGATTAAAGGATTCCCCGCTCTTGCTGTCCCCTACAGAGTTATTCAGTTAACCCGATGGTGTTCGTAAAGGTCCCCTTCACTATGGGAAATCATCCCACGACAACTACAACATTGGATAATTTCCTGGTGGTGAACGTGCCCTCATCCTACAATACTATATTGTTTACCACCTTACGATAAAGTTCCCCACCTCTCATGGAATGGGTGTGGTTAGGGGAGAGTAGAAGATTGCTCGGGTTGTTATTACTCAACAATGAAAGGCCACGGAAGACCTGACTCTTACCAGATGGTCAACCGCACTGATAATCTGGTCACTAGCGTTGAATCTTTAGCACAAGATGGGAAGACAGGGTCTGAGAAGCGGCGAGCATGAGGAATCACAATTATCAGCGACAAGTGGAGAGGTATTATAATGCTAGAGTTAAAACCAAAAGGTTCGCGGTAGGCGATTTGGTCCTCCACGAAAACATATCTCCCATAGTGGATCCAGTGGAAGGAAAACACCATGCTAATTGGGAAGACCCGTATAAAGTGGTGAAAACCACCAGACCAAAAACTTACTACATGGAAGATTTGCAGGGAAAACGTCTCCCGATGTTGCTTATTTGAAGAAATACTACCCATAGAAAGTGTCGGACATACATCACTTATCTTATTCGTAATAATTGACACTACTATTTCCAGTTTAATTATTTTCCCTTGACTGGTTTGATGGAATGGTACAGTACTAAAGAACCCCGTGACCCTGCTCTAGACTATATCTCAGCAGGGTTTGAACTCTAGCTAGGACCCTGCTGGGGACTAAATCTGAGCAACGGTCGAACTCCAGCTAGGACCCTACTTGGGACTAGATCTGTAACGCCCCGACCTAAAAGTCTAAACGGATAGAATACTGCTTGAAAATATCACCCCAACCAAGAAAAGAACTCATAAAAATCTCTATTTCATCTTCAATAATCAAAATGAATCCCAACAGTTTAGTCAGAACACTACAAAAAACATAAATCCTTAAATATTTCTCTTAACAAGAGTTTTAATAAATAATTTCCCAATTAAATAATAAAACTACTAAATTCAGATTTCAGGACATAAAGTTTGTTTCTAAACTTCAATATACATCATCTATCAACTTAAATTCAGATTTCTCCCCACTACGCACTTTGTCCATGAGCCTTACCAATTAATTATCCTTATCTTGATTATCTTTATCCTTTCAACCAAAGTAGAACTTTTAAATTTGCCAAATAAGATGAGGAATTTCCCACTATCACTTCTATGCGATATCTCTCCAAATATAACAAAACATGCTTATGTGTAGTCACCGTAGTAGTTGTCTAAGACTTTCAACTAAGTGCATCTACCACTACATTCGCCTTACCAGGGTGATAATGTATTGAGCAATCATAATCTTTGATTAATTTCAACCACCTCTGCTGCCTCAATTGTAATTCTTTTTTAGTAAATAAGTACTTCAAACTCTTATGGTCGGTGTATATCTCGCACCTTTCTCCGTACAAATAGTGTCTTCATATCTACAAAGCAAAAAATATTGCTGCCAGTTCTAAATCATGAGTAGGATAATTTTGTTCATTATTCTTCAATTGGCGAGAGGCGTAAACAATCACTTTACCCTGTAGCATCAAAACACAACCCAAACCTTTTCGAGAAGCATCGCTATATATAACGAAACCCTCTGAACCTGAAGAAATAGTCAATACGAAAGCAGATACTAACCTCTGTTTTAATTATTAGAAACTCTTCTCACATTCTTCTGTCCGTTCAAATTTCCCAATCTTCCTCGTTAACCGTGTCAGTGGCACAGCTATACAGGAAAACCCTTCTACGAACCTTCTGTAATACCCGACCAAGCCCAAGAAACTCCTAATTTCACTCATATTGGTTGGTCTCGACAATCAATTATAGCCTCCACTTTACCCAGATCAACAGTAATCCCCTCGCTAGACACCACATGACCAAGGAACACAATCTTATCAAGCCAGAATTCACACTTTTTCAATTTGGCACATAATGCTTTTCGTTCAATGTCTGCAATACCATCCTTAAACGTTCTTCATGCTCCTCTCGGCTCTTTGAGTAAATCAAGATATCATCAATAAAAACTATCACAAATTTATCCAAATAGTCTCGCAATACTCGATTCATCAAGTCCATAAAGGCAGCCGGTGCATTCGTTAACCCAAAAGGCATGACCAAAAATTCATAGTGTCTGTATCTTGTTCTAAAAGCTGTCTTTGGTACATCCTCACTCTTAACCTTCAGCTGGTGATATCCCGAACGAAGATCAATCTTAGAGAATACATGTGCTCCTTGTAATTGATCGAATAGATCGTCAATTCGCGGTAGAGGATACCTATTCTTTACCGTAACTCGATTTAACTCTCGATAATCAATACACAATCTCATGCTACCGTCCTTCTTCTTAACAAACAAAACAGGAGCACCCCAGGGGGACACGCTTGGACGAATGAACCCCTTGTCCAATAATTCTTGCAACTGATCTTTCAACTTGTTTAGTTCCATAGGTGCCATCCTATACGGTGCCTTAGAAATTGGAGCAATACCGGGGACTAGGTCGATGAAGAATTCAATTTCTTGCTCTCGGGGTAGGCCTGGTAAATCCTCGGGAAATACCTCTAGAAATTCCCTCACTATTGGAATTAACTCCAATTGTGACTCTTCTTCTTTAGTACCAATCACACTCGCCAAATACCTATGACACCCTTTATGAAGTAATTGATTGGCTTTTAATGCCGAGATCACACATATTGGTTTGGGACTCGACCCCTTAAAACGAAACTCCACATCATCTAAAGGTTTGAAAATTATCTCTTTCTCCAAACAACATATGCTAGCATGATAAGCGGACAATCAATCCATTCTCAGGATGACATCAAAATCATACATATCAAGCAATATTAGATCTGCTAATAATTTTATATTCTCAATGCAAATTTCACATGACTTAAGCACAATACTCGCAATCAAAGCATCAACCATTGGAGTAGAAACAGACAACTGATAATCAAGCTGCTCAGGTTCTCTATCAGAATTTTTTACAAATATTTGGGAGACGAAGGAATGAGTCGATCCCGTGTCAAACAACACTCTAGCATACATAGACAAAATAGGAACCATACCTGTCACCACCTCATCTGTGGCCTGACCATCTTGGGCTGATAAAGCATATACTCTTCCCGGAACCCTTTTTCCGGCATTATTATTCTGAGACGATGACAGATACATGTTCTTATTTGTAGGGCACTCACGTGAAAAAATAACCAAGCTGCTTGCAAGTGTAGCACAACTTAACTCCAAAACGGCAGGGTTGTCCTTGATGATGCTTCCCGCAATTGGGACAAGGCCTCCCATTTCCATGTTGAATATTTTGTGTTCTATCACAGCCACTATTGAAGGAATTCTTCTTATTATAGAAATTCTGCTCCTTGCCCTGCCCATCCTTTGGCTTAAACCTTCTTTTCTTAGTATCGTTGACAACATCTCGTTGTTTGAAATCTTCCCATAATGTCATGGCCCTCTTCACTGTTTCAGTGTAACTATTAACTACAGAAGCCAAAATGAGGTGATGGAACCTGTCACTGTACCCCTCTGAAACTTTCGAACCCTTTTTCCTTCATCCGGAATTAAATGAGGTGCAAAGCGAGACAATTCCACAAATCTTGCAGCATACTGCTCCACACTCATGGCCCATTGGACAAAATCTGCGAGTTCTCTTTCACGACGATCCTTGAAAATCTCTGGATAGTAAGTCTCATTTAACACTTCCTTAAACTTACACTTCCTTAAACTTAGCCCAAGTAATCGGAACATTTTCACCAAGTTCTTCCTTTAACAGTGACTCAGTGCCATCCCACCATCTTTCAGCAGCAACCTCCAAGACAAAAGTCGCGTATTTCACCTTCAGTGAATCTGTGCAGTTAAGAACTTTGATTAATTTTTCTATCTTAGTTAACCATCTCTCAACAGCGATTGGATCAAGCTCTCCCGTAAAAATAGGAGGATTATGCCTCTTAAAATCCACAAACTAACAACCCTCGCGTTCAGTCCTACTTCCTCATGTGGCCTCAGCAAGTCTAACAATGATCCGATTTGCCACCACATCAACATCGTCCTCACTAGGAGTAACAGACCTGTCGTTCGAGGCAGACCTCTCATTACGGCTTGACCCTTCTTCCTCTAAAAATTCGTTCACAACTCTCCTTCTTGGTCTTGCACGCCTAGGCGCTATCTTCTTCCTAAAATTCGATTGGCTCAACAAAAATTAGTAAAAGATAACCACCCCAAAGGCCAAATGTAAGGAACAAAAATGTAAAATCCTGAACTCAACATATAACAACAGAAATACAGAATCCAAAAATCGCTTCTAAGATCAAAACCTATCGTAAATCAAGATCAAGTCCTAGTTCAAGTTTCAATATCTCTCAAATGCGTCAACAGATTCAAGTTTAACCCTTTAATCCTATGCTCTGACTTTCATCAAAATCCTCCTAATAGTGTACAGAATCATATACCTATGCTCTGATACCACCTGTAATGCCCCAACCCCAAAGTCTAAACGGATAGAATACCGCTTGAAAATATCATCCCAACCAAGAAAATAACTCATATAAGTCTCTATTTCGTCTTCAACAATCAAAATGAATACCTACAGTTTAGTTAGATAACTACTAAAAACATAAATCGTTATATTTCACTTAACAAGAGTCTTAATAAATAAGTTCCCAAATAAACAAAAAAACTACTAAAGTCTCTGAAATAAAATAATTATTGCTAAAGTCTTCAGATAGCTCTTTATTTAAAAATTCTGCATCTTGCAACTAATCTCTGAAACTATAACTCGTGATCTTCTATTACTCGCTGCCACCAACCTCTAAATCTGAAAGATAAGAAAATAAGTGGTGAGATACAACTAGCTCAGTAAGTAGCAAGTCAATGGGGTATGGGAAAAAGACAATTTATCACAATAACAAAAATTCAAAAATAAAACACCATGAGTCATACCGAATCAAAAATACAAGTTTGTAATAAAAATATCCAAGGCCGCGCAATATAGGGATATCACCAATGGTCACACAAACCTCCAGGCCATAAAGACCTCCATATATCAGGTCACACAGACCTCTAGGCCACAAAGACCTCCAAATATTAGGTTACACAGACCTCCAGGCCACAAAGACCATTTATCAAGTTGTAGTAAATATATTCCAACAACATACAACTAGCTCAATAAATAGCAGAAAGTCAATGGGATATGGGAAAAAGACAATTTATCACAATAACCAAAATTCAAAAATAAAACACCGTGAGTCATACCGAACCCAAAATACAAGTTTGTAGTAAAAATATCCAAGGCCAGGCAATATAGAGAAATCACCAATGGTCACACAGACCTCCAGGCCACAAAGACCTCTAAATATTATGCGACTCAAACCTCCAGGCCACAAAGACCTCCAAATACCACGAGGGGCATCAAATTGGCCACACAGACCACAGAGATATATCGCCAGCGCGAAGACAATTTTTACAATATGCTCACAAAATAAATATATTCCAACAACCCAACATTTCAAGTTTGATATTTCAAAAAAATTCATGAAATCTAATCTGTTTCATCTTTATCAAAAATTTGTACATTTTCCCCATTTAATAAATAAAACTATATAAAAATAGTGCACGTTTTAAAAATCTATTTAATCAATGACAAGAGATTTAATCTCGCACAAAGAAATATTTTTAAATCAATTTCATCTCACAGAATAATTAAACATTTCGTGCACTTAGATTCCACAAAAGTTTAGAGGAATAAAATCTCCTTGATAAGCCACTTACCTCGACGCTTAACCGAAGCTAAAGCTTTCACAAAGAATTGCTGGAGAGACAATCAACACCTAAAATCCATTTAAAACATCAGTCATCTCTTCACCTCAACTCTCACATATCTCCAATGTAAATTTAAATAATATAATTCCAGCAACAACCACACCTGAATTCCAATAGCTCAATAAGAATACGATATTCCCACAACCGCGAAATTCCTCAAAACCACCTTTAATTACTCACAACAACAACAAAAACTAATTTGAGAAATCTAGAAATCTCAAATCTAAAACGCCATCAAAGATAGAAACTTGGAGGAAAAACTCACCCAAATGCGCCGACGAAATCGAAGAAAAATCGCCTAATACGTGAAGAACGGCTCACCAACGTCGTCTGTAAAACGGCATAACCCAAATCAATCCAAAGAAATACCTTTCTATACAAAGATGAAAACAAACCTACCTCTAAAAATCACCCAACTCCTGCAAATCGTGTCTCAGAAGATAAAATAAAGAGTGTTTCGTGGTAGAGAGAGAGGAGAGAGAGATAGAGCTTTTCAAATGATAGAAAAACTCCAATATTGGGTGGTAATTTTCGCAAATAACCTAGATTCATACTTAAAGATCTCTAAATTGGTTTGAAAAGGACGAAAATTCGTTTAAAAATCAATCAAAATTTGAAGAGAAATCAAATTTTGAACTTTGAGGGATGTTCGTCTTAGAATACTGAACCTTTACGTTCAATATTCAGATGTTGTTGCGGAAGGGATAAAGCATTTATCCCTAACGCACCGTTTCATTCTCTTTTTTTGGAGTATTACAAGATCTGAGCAGCAGTCGAACTCCAGACAGAACCCTGCTCGGGAGTAGATCTCAGCAGCGGTCGAACTCCAGCAAGCACCCTGCACGGGACTAGATCTCAGCAGCGGTCGAACTCTAGCCAACACCCTGCTCGGGACTAGATCTCAACAGCAGTCCAACTCCTTCGAGCTTCCTAAGCAATTTTTAATCCGATTAGCCTGACAGCATTTAAGCCTCCTCCCTTCTAGGTTTTTTTGAGGTTGAAAAGGGGGAGACTACTAATGGTCCATGCAATACTCGGCCCGACCGGACCACTTAAGCTCAGGTCTATTAGCCTGGTGGTCAGTCTCGTCAATCGACCTCGCATAGAAGTATGGCATCTGATCTCACATAGAAGTCTAGCCACCAGATAACTCTTCATGGCAACTCAAATGGTTGGCGGAACTCTTCCAATGAAACTCTACTACCTTAATAGGTAGTCTCCTAACAGGACTACAATGCCAATACATGTATAAAACCCAGGTATTCTCCTCATTAGAACTACGCTTAATTCTGTCTTCAAAATACTCATCTTCTCTCTTAAACACTGACTTGGTCGTCGGAGACTTGATCCGAGGCCACCCCCCTCGGTGATTCTTGCAGGATTATTTAGCTTCCGAGCATTATGGTGATTCTTGACATCACCAATTCCAATTGACGCTCCAATTTCGGTTATTTTGCACCTGTTCATACCAGCCAGAGGTAATCCATGCAACTGAATCCAGAAAGTTGCTAAAGATATGTCAATCTCCTCTAGAGTAAGGGTCGGGGCCATTCCTGAAAGACCATCAGATAGCCTTTAAAGTTCCATGGTACCATTTGCAACACCCGTTTCTTATCGTAATGCCCGGAGGAGGCAGGTGGAATCATCCAGCGCGTCCACTTTTAAACTGATGGCAAACCACCAGACTGCGATAATCGCCCGAATAATAACATGTTTACCAGGTGGCTGCAAACCAATAATTTTACCAATGAGGACGGTGTTAGAGAAGTCAATCGCAGAATCAAGATCCAAATGCAGGCGACGAGGAAGAGAATCCCAAGACAGAGCCTCTATTTGGCGAATAATCCCATTAACTGCTTCAGATAGGTACTCCATAAGGAGATTTTCCATAAGGAGAATTTAGGGCCACCAAGATGTAACAGAAAACACTAAATAATCTGAATCCCCTACGGGCAACCAGAAGCGGCACAGCTCACTAGAAAGTAGTTGGATAGTACCAGGAGAATTCACAGAAACCTTGAAGAACCTAGCAGGAACAAACGAAAAGCCTATTGCTAAAAAGGACAAAATAAGAACCAGACAATCTGTGAGCAGAAAAGGGCAAGCTAGAGAAGAACCAACGGAAGCTATGGAAAACTCAGGCCAGACGGAACTAGCTCAGGCACCAGAATCAAGGTCAGGGGACAATGCTTTAGGAGAAAAAAGAGAGATCTCTCTGGGAAATTTTTAGAAACAGAGGAAGTTAAGTGGTGAGGTCCATATTTTTAGATCCTTATTGCAGATGAAACCCCGATGGAAACTCACTTGGATGTCGCGGGACTGGAATCTTTTGGCACATAATTTAGGTACGATGTGGTTTGGATTATGTAATCGATGGTAATGTTCGGATAGGCGATGTGGCATCCGGCCCATACTATAACTTGCGATAACTCTGTTGTGTTACGCAGAGTTGATAGTTAATGGATATTCCATGTTGCGTAGGAAAAAAAAACGAGGATCAACGAAAAAGCGAGTGAAGAGAAAGCGTTCATAGAGTTTTTAAGAAAATTTCTTTTTTAGGAACAAAGAGAATGTAAACACAACCTTTGGAGACCGATTAAGTTCGTTTTTTAAAAGCTTTTGGCTCTGTTTGATTTGATTTTGAAAAAGTTTTTTTTTTGTACTGATTATTAAGAAAAAGAATTGAGATATATTTTTAGCTGTTTTTGAGAATAGTGAGTTTCATAAAAACGAAAAGAGAGAGTTTATGAATTGTATACTCTTAGAGAATGTGAGAGTAAAAAAATATGTTTTAAAAAAAGATTTTATGAATTTTGCAGCCATACATTTCATTTCAAGAATTTGCAATGTTAAGAACTTTCCAAGCGCATCTAGCGGGAATTGAACTCTTTATTTGGTTGGGGTAAGGGGGCTAACCAATATTTACCCAGGGGTGCCAAAACATTTTCCCAAGTGCTGCATTATAGGGTTTTTGGCGTAGAGGCTTTTTATCCATTTCGCCATTATAATTGGTCTTATTGCTTTCCCTACAAGAAAAACAAGCAACAGCTACCGACTCCTCCTGTTTCGTCGCTAAAACATTAGCTTTCGGTGACCAAATCGTTTCATTGGTCACTAAAAGTACAAAGCATTGTAATCGGCTTATTTCCGTTACGAAAAGTAAAAAAATGTTGTTACTAAAACTCAAAAATTGAATCCACTTTCACGGTTTCATTTAGCGCTAAGGCTTCTTGCTCTCGTTGTCATTGCCTTTGTCAAATCATTCTCTTTGCTAGCCGCTCACTTTTCTCTTCTCCTCTCCTTTTTTTCTCTTTTATCTTTCTTTCGAGTTCATTGCCATTGCCGATGTGATTTTGAGACCTATATGTGATTGGAACAATACGAAGATTTTCCTTGGTCTCAACCCCAAAGCAATTGCTGCCAAAGTCCTTCCCGTTGTCAGGTATTTAGATTGTGCAATTGCGATTTTAGGGTTTCCTATCTACTTTTATTGTTTATTCTTTCTTTTCGTAAATGGTTTCCTCAAGGTTTTCGATTTAGGCAGTGCTGATGTTTGAATCGATATTGCCATCTTTTCGATCAAGGTTTTCTTGTCTCTCTCTCTCATCTTTCTTCTCGTTGTGTACATTATTAGGATATGTTCATCCAAATATAAAGATATTACTTGTAGCCTTAAGAATCATTTCATCTCTTTCCTAGCAAATCAAAGTCCACTTACAAATTAAAAGTTACAGTTCTCCATGCCATCTCTTGAAAACTCCCCAAATGCTTTTCCAGAGCGCTGGCGAGCGATCCCGCGTGCCATCGTGCTCGCGCGAAAATGTTGGACACTTTCCAGAGGGCTAGCGCACGATCCTCGCATGCCATCGCGCTAAGTGCTAGCCTAAGTTCCAGAGAACAGGCGCGAGACCCCTGAGGCCAGCACTTTCCAAGGCACTAGCGCCTCGAAGCATAATGAGTCCAACATTGCAGGAGTTGAAGTCAAATTCAGTGGCATTAAAGAACCTGAGACAGAACACTTGGTTCAGAGGTAATTTCTTGGTTTATTTTAGTTCATTTTAATGTGTATCAGTAGATTACTTTCATTTGATTTATTTAAATCTGCTTGGTCGAGGATCTATCTGGTTGCAGAAATGGAAGCTTCATTCTTGGATGTAACACTATTTACTTGGGTTTAGATTGGTTGTAACATAATTGTGATGGAGGTACAATTTTTATATCGACGATTTTACGTGGTTTAAAATTGTCTTTATCATATATCACTAAACTTCGCTCACTTTGATATATGGTATTTTTAATGAAATATTTTTGTCGTGATCTTTCAACCGAACTCACCTTTCTTAGACCTCAATCCTTTCAGTTTGGGTGTCCTGGTCTTAAAGTGCAAAACGTTTATTGCAAAATACTGCTAAAGGGGGTCTGTAGGAAATTTGCGAGTTATGATGCTTTGAATTTTGCACTGTTTCGTTGTGTGGATTTGCTTCCTTGGGGCATGTATGTAATATGGATCTCATGTTATGAAGTATTAAAATATTGATCTTTCTTCATTTGAATGATATACTGGTTTATATTGTAATTGTGTAAGGCACTTTTTTTCTTTTCTTTTCGTAATTTGATTGTTGAAAGTTTAGAGTTCCTCTTCGTTCTCATGTTTGATTTTTATCTCTAAACAGAGTCATTCATCTTAAATCTTTTACTTACCAACATTATTTTTGGCTTTTTGCGAAACAGATTACATGCACAAGAATGTTTCTAGTGTCTATATAGCGTCAATTACAGCAACTTGCCAAAATACAAATATATTATAATATCTATGAAGAACGCAACAACAAATTACATGACAGGAAGTAAAATAGTATTGCTAAGTACTGGAGGATGTCATCATTCAAGTGAGACTAAAGATCGGTTCTATCCATTGGGCTTCCTCAACAGAGGCGTTGACTCTCCACTACGTACCTTCTAGCTAGGGAATTAATTGAGTTGCTATTATATGATATAGTTGTTGTTTACAGTCATACTGATGTCGTATTGCTTAATGTTTTTGTTGCTCTTTAACTTGTATAATGAATTTCAGTGGATGCCCATTTTGGTTCAGGGCTTGTAATGATTCCTCTGTTTTTTGTAAGTAAAGGAAACAATGCTTATGAGGAATGTAAATCTGTAAAATCTCTTTACATATATGAATATGAGTTCTTTGGTAATATACACTACACTTGTTCTCTTAGTTGATTTGTTGTTAACAGATATGTGCAATGCTCTATTTCTCTTTACGACAACTTGAAATAAATCAACAGAAGCTCTAAAAAAAGAAAAAAAACGAATTGTTGACCGAAATGCTAATTAGCAAGAAATTCAGTTACGACAAAATTTGTTGTGGGTGCACAATTTCCTCCACGATCAACTCTCGTTGTTGTTGGGGGCAAGAAAAACAGATGCACGACGGCTTTAGCTCGTCGGCAATGGGGTTGCACCTCTCTTGACGAACTGGAGCTCATCATGTTGCTGAACCAATGCTGACAGAGAGCTTTTGTCGTTGAATCAGAGTTCTCTGCACGCGGCAGAGTCGACCATGCTTCAACGACCTTATTTCGTGGGGGCAAAGTTTTTGCGACGAACTTTGGTGGTTTCGGCTACAGAAGTCGCCGTCGTTAAAGCCAACATTTCTTGTAGTGTTTCCCATTTCAGTGGTGACGATAATATTTCATGTATGAGATTTTTGCGTAGAGTTATTATAGGTTTTCAAAGATATTGTAACTTGTCCAAATTTTGCATCAAACGAGAAAATGGCATTGCTTATAAGATTATAGGTTTACTACTTCTTCCCGGCCATGATACCATGAGTTCATCTAACATGCTATAAACCCCTAGATGTGAATGTTCGATCGGTTATGGTCCTGAACAAATCCTTTAAACTGTTTTATTGGATATTACCAGTACTGTTCAGTGACGAATTTGTTGCTTGTCACTGAAGGATTATTTTTAGTGACAAAAATCAATTTGACACCCAAAATGTTATCACTAAAGATGATATATTTCTTGAGTGTACGTACGCATCATATTGCAATCACAAATTAACGTGTTAATTAATTGGTTCCAAAATTGTAGATGTGTACGGACATAATCGTGATTAATGAGTTAATGAACTGTTGCAATTGCCGGTGTGATTAATGAGTTAATGAACGGACATAATGCTTATTTCTCTCTCTCTTTCTTTCGAGTTATTGTCATTGCCGGTGTGATTTTGAGACCTATTTGTGATTTAGAGCCAATCATCGTCAATTTGTTTGCTTTGCAGCAGAAAGCTAACTCAACACCCAATTTCCGGAGGCCTACCTTGCGTGCACTGCTTGGAATTTGCATATTTGAAGCAGGGTTGGTAAGAAGGCGGTTCTCACTGCCAATGGTGTATCTCTAGTTCCTCTATTTAGTATTTTTTTTCCCGGCTGAATATTTTGTTTTTTGAACTTCCTTTACTTGAGGAAAAGAGAGAGAAGACATGGGCAAGCAAGGGCCTTGCTATCACTGTGGAGTTACAAGTGAGTTCTTGTTTCTCCAGTTTTTGGGTTATTCAAGGAGACACGTCTCTTCATTTTTTTTAATTTTCTACTAAGTATTGTCCAAATGAGTTGATGCGGAAATAAATTATTCTGTCATGAAATTAGAGTTTGTACTGGCTCATATGTTTTGTTCTGTTTGCCTAAACCAGAGGGACTATTGTAGTTGTGTCCTGGAATACCTGTAGTGGTTTGGGTTTGAGTTGAAATTATACTAAAACCCACCAAAAGCAAAAAGCAGATGACCAAAGCACAATTTCAGAGAAAAAAGATGTCGCGCGCATCCTTGCGCACAGGGCGCGCGCGACATCCCATTTTTGCTTTCTCTTTCTTTTTGTATATTCTTTTTCTTGGGCTCTGCTTCTTACTTGTTTTTAACATGTTGCTAAAATGCAGGACAATTATGAGAACTATGATATTGAAGTGCTCAGTGGAAATGAGTCGGCAGTTATTGAAATGGTCCAATCTCTCTCTAGCCCTGCTACCCCCCCTTCTCTCTCACCCAACTCTTGCAATCTTTGAATGTAGAACTAATTTTGTAGGTGCTTCATAATGACAGGATTTGATGCTTGGTGTTGCTGATCTTCATACCCCATAGGCTGTTGCTGGCTGCTGAATCTGCAATGGCTGGTTCTCGGCCTGTGATTCCGTTGGCTGCTGGCAGTAGCGGAACAGATTCAGAGGAGACCAGTGATAATGATGATGAGGGTGACATTGTTGACGATGATGGTAATGAGACAAGTTCTCCCGTGAAATTATCAAATTCTGGTGGAGATAATGGTTCAAGTGAAAACGACAATCAGTTAAAAAAGGACCAAAGATTGTTGAACTTTCGTGAAAGCTTTCCCTTGAAAGAAGTTGTAATGCAGCATTATGGGCAATTTAACAGAGGAAATGCATGTACAATCATCGACTGTCAAATGATCGTAGCGGTTGCAATATTGAGTCGAACACTTGGCCCACTTGGGTGGGAAGTATGTGTAACAATCTCTGTAATGTTAAGAATATACCCGCTATAATGGATTCGGAGGAATAGAAAAAGGACATGGAGGCAATTATGCACCATTTCACTGAAAATACTAATTTGCAAGAAATTCAATTATGCAAAAAAAAAATTTGTCGTGGGCGCACAATTTTCTCCACGATCAACTCCTGTCGTTGTTGGTGGCAAGAAAAAAAAATGGACGACGACTTTAGCTCGTAGGCAATAGGGTTGCACCTTTCTTGATGAACTGGAGCTCGTCGACGCTGCACCTCTCTTGACGAACTGGAGCTCGTCGACATTGTTGAACCAATGCTGACGGAGAGCTTTTTTCGTCGAATCAGAGCTCTCTGCACGCGGCAAAGTCGACCACACTTCGACGACCTTATTTCGTGGGGATAAGCTTTTGCAACGAATTTTGGTGGTTTCAGCTACGGAAGCCGCCGTCGTTGAAGCCAACATTTCTTGTAGTGATATTACCAGTACTGTTCAGTGACGAATTTGTTGCTTGTCACTAAAGGATTATTTTTAGTGACAAAAATCAATTTGACACCCAAAATGTTATATATATTTCTTGAGTGTACGTACACATCATATTGCAATCACAAATTCCAGAATTGTAGATCTGTACGGCCATCATCGTGATTAGTGAGTTGATGAACTGTTGCAATTAGTGGAAATAAAGTAAACCTCAGATACATGAGTAGTATATATATATTTTCTCCCATGGATCAGTACGAACTTGCTAGTGACGCATCCTTCAGAAACAAAATATCAAAATTCCAACGCCGCATAATTAGTTTGGTACTATTTCATTAGCAAGCACTACAATAAATTAATTTGGAATATTTGTAGGAAATTTTTTTAACAGATTCTCATGTGCATATATATATATATAATCCATATTAGAAAATACATGTATATGATAAGTTATGGAGTGCTATGTGATATAGTTTTACGACAAAATACACACTATTCTCTCTAGCATATCGTTTTTCTCTGAACGTCTCCTCCACCAGCAGCGTGAGACGAGCACCTCCCGCCTCCCTCCCCCTGCATGTTCTGCTTTCCAATAGCCGATCGAGATCAACAATAACCTCCATTTCTCGGTTGTTTGTTGGGGTTCCTTTCCAGTGGAGTGCATAGGTAGATCTCGGCTCGTTCGAAGGTCTTCAGCAGCCACAACCACTATGGACGCTCTTCCTCATCCAGTGTCCGCTTCTGTGCCCACTGCCCTTTTTCCAAATTTGCGCTCCGGTGGCAGTTTTTGGTCAACACGCACGTGTATGTCACTCCCTTGGTAGTTTTCTCTCTTGGCCAGTCCAGTTCCTCTAACATGTTCTACCTACTGCCTTTGCTTTTGGCTTTTCTTTTCTGTTAATCATATTAGCTTGTTGTCTGTTGTGGCTTTGGTCCCTATTGTGGGTCTTTGTATGACCTTTTGGTCACCCTGCTCGTTGGCCCACCGACTCTTCGGAGTGTCTGGTTCGCCCTTTAGAGCGTGTTCCTGAGGTTTTTCAACCTCCTTGATTTTATTAATGAAAAGTGTTGCTATTATGATTAATTAAATAATAGATGCATATGATAACCTATTATAAAATTATATTTTAAACCGGTAAGATCCGCGGTGTACTCTAGGAATATGAAACATAAAAGCAAGCATTCGTGACCTAATGATAAGAAGTAATTAAACCGTCCTTAATTTACTTGCCCTGAACGGGGGAAAATGAAAGTACGTAAAAGCCTAGTAACCTAAAATAAGTCTAGCTCCTTTTAGCTAACAAAAGAAGATTGAAACTTGGCATATTATATACATGTATGTATGTATAAGAGGTAAAGCCACAAAATGGGCAGTAAAGCGACCAACTACTCCCCAAAATATCGCTTATAAGGACAAATGATAAAGCAAACATATATAATTAAGCAGAGCACCATCAATCGAGCTAAGTGGGATCTGCATCGGATCGATGTTAGTTAGCATTTCCACAACAGGCATAACAATGATTCGTGAGCATATGTATGTGGGCGGACGTGGTATATAATGATGCAGATTGCAGAATATCTTTGAAAGCTAAACAAGGAATTCTAATTCGCTGTAAATTTCATTTGGCTATACTATATATTTTTAGCAAAATATAAGCATACATGAAAGGTACAAATTAAAGACCCCTAGTACTGTACCTAATCGTACACACAGTAATTAAATTACCAAAGGGCCAAAACAACTAAAAGGTAACAAAGAAGAAAGGGGAAAATGAAAAAAAGGTGAAAAGTTTAACTTTAACTAATAAAGTACAAAAAGCCCTACTTTCCCAGTTCCTCCGCTCCTCACCGCGCATCAAGTACGTTATCTGTTATTGCCCTATTTCTGAATTCCTGTTAGCCTGCTTAGACTTTTGGTGCTTTCACAGCCATCGTAGGAGGCTGTGGAATGGGAACACCAATGGCTATCACGGGAACGGTCTCTTTGTTAGCTTGCCAGCTCTTCTCCATTTCAATGCCATTCGCTTCAATGTCTTCCATCACGGTTGCCATCCGGCCATTCTCTCCACCAAACTTTACTGGTTCAGGAATTGCTTCAATGACTGCCTTCTCTTTGTACTCCTTGTACTTGCCCCACAGAACCGCGTAAAGTCCCATTACAATTAATGCAGCGCCAAGAACACTGAAACCATATTATGTCAATATATTCATCAGAATTATTAGCGCCAAATTTACTATGGTAAAATAAAACAATGGGAGAAGCCGTTTTTATTCTTTTCGGAGGGGAGGTTTGTGTTCCATTGCACTAATTCCTTCAAACTCCTCCAGCTCCTAGCTATTTGTGGTTTGCTTTTGCATCTAATATATACCCTTTAGTGTTAAAATTTTATATCATTCCGCAAACATATATGGAAAAGGTTCACTTCATTCTGATCATGATATATACTGAAGGTATTTCTTTGTCTAGAAAAAATACTTAAATTGTGGGGCCAGATTTGTGAAGTTGATTTTTAAAAAAAAGTCTAAGACTACCCAATAGTATTTAAATAAGTTCCTGAAAATAACTTTCAATTGTTAGCATAGTGTACTTTTGGCAGTTAGATGATCTCTTATGGAATGAGGTTGATCAAATTAGGATATTTACCCTCCAAGGTAGATCTTTTCAGCGAGGATAAAAGAGCCCATGATGGCAACGATGATCATCATCAGAGGGCTAAAAGCAGTGACAAAGACAGGCCCTCTTTTCTCCATGACCAACCCTTGGACATAGTATGCAATGCTTGATGACACTATACCCTGATCATGAAACCATATGTATAATTACTAAAACATATTACGAGAGAGAGAGAGAGAGAGAGAGAGAGAGAGAGAGAGAGAGAGTTACAGCATAGGCAGCGGCTAGAAGATTCATATCCCAGCCAATGGACCAAGCAGACGTCTTGTGTTCCATGACAAAAGTGACAGCTATAGACTGAAGTGTCCCCATAAAGCACACAAGGGCAGTGAGTGAGAGCTGAGCTGTGTATCTCTTCAGTGTGATTGCCTGTAAAATAATTCCCACTTATTTCTTCTTCAATAACACTCAAAACCGCCAAAATTTCCGTAATTTGTTCTACCTCTCTTTGAAGGGAAAAACAAGGCATAACGAAAGACCAAACTCATGTCTTCACCTGAAGGATGAAGAAAGAAGCCCAGGCAAAGGTAGCAATGATGAGGAGAATAGAGCCCTTAAGCCAATCCTTATCGCTGTCTCCACTGGCCTCTGCAGGGGCGTAGGATTTAGGGTGATGGATGTGCTCAGACCACAAGAAATTAATGATTTGTCCTTTGTAAAGTGTCATTAACATTGCTCCAGCCACTGTCACTATTGTTCCCACCACCTTCGCTTGGCACCTGACTTTCTTCATGTCCAACTTCTCCATCCTTTTCATCCCAACAAGTACAAGTTAATGTTGATGATGATCCCAACCAATATAGCAAAAACTGTGAGAAAGGGGAACAGAAAAAAAAAACCAAGAGAGATGATATTAGTAAATACCTGAAAAGGACTGCCATGACGAATGTCATTGCTGGGAGCATATTGCTCATGGCACAAGAAAAGGTCGGCGACGTGAATTTCAGCCCGGCGTAGTAGAAGTTCTGATCAATCACTGGCCTGTGAAAACAGAGGAAGAAATATATGTTAGACTAATGGTCTATGATGGCGTAGTATTCATCATGTTGTATATAGGAGAAACATCGATGAGCATATACCGACCCAAGAAGTCCTAGCACAAAAATTTGCATGAAAATAGGAAGTGTAATCTTTGGCCTCACTTTCCTGTAAGCAAGAGAAGAAATAAACATAAAAACACGCCACCACGATCAACCAAGAATGATCATCCTCTCCCCTAAATTTCAATATTATTTACCTCTCGAGAACTATTGCAAAGGGAGCGATCACAGCGGTGGCAAACGCGTGCCTGTACACTACAAGAACGTAGTGGCTCATTCCTCGGTTGAGTGAAACCTTAGTAATGATGTTCATGCCGGCATAGCCAAATTGCAAAGAAATCATAGCTATGTAAGGCTTACACCTTTGAACGAAATTGCTTAAACATCCTTGTCCCTCCATTCTATGTAATGCCTTTTTAACTTCTAGCTTAAGTATTCTTGTCAATGAGGAGGAAAAACTAAGGAAGAGTAGGGACGGAAAGAAGAAAATTGAGGAAGAACACTTCAAGTTGCTTGTGTCTCCTAAATGAAACATGGCAACCAGCCCAGTATTTATAAGAGTGGGGACTGAGGCTTTTATCCAAAATACCCTTTCTAAAGGCTTCAATCGTGCGAGGATCTCACTCTAGCACGGGACTGTTGCCTACCCTCCGGCTCCAATTGAATATTCTGATTACCTACGTAGACATACATATTCGTGGCTGATGGATTCCGCGTGGCAACAATTGGGTTAGCTTTATTAATTAGTGGGGGCTGTTTCCATTTGTTTCACCTTAGTGGCGACCAATTTTAGTGCTCCCAAAACGAAGGTGCTTGCTGATGCCATCGGATCGAGGGTCAATATTGTGGTGGTGGCCCAGTACACGCCAGCGGGTGGACACCTAGTCGGCCTCGAGTCGATGCAGATCTCATCCGTCCGAACAGTGGGTGTCACTCAGGACTTGGAACTGCCCGTATTCAAATGCCACGCACCATGTTTGGTAACCATCATTACTATGTCGCATTTTTCACAAGATCTTTGCTTTTCTTCAGGTCAATATATATATTTGTGGCAATTGTATATATATATATATATATAATTGTTTTACTGGTTAGTTGGTTTTAGCTAGTGGAGGACATTGGTCACTCCATACTAATTTTTCAATTTGCAGGTCTTATTTTAAGATTGACATTCGTGACTTTTATCAATATTTTATCTGATTGCTCTTTGTAGAGTTCTTGTGATCTAAGTTAAGATGTTAGTTACTTTGCGACCCTTCAAATTTGATGATTTTTAAACCACATATACTAATTTGATGTAATTTAAATCCAAAGGACTTATGGCTGACAAATTTTAGATTTAATATATCCCTTCCGTTTTCTTGAGCGAGACAATATGCTTGTTCGAACAGATTTATAGTGACAAAACTTTTCCTAACTATAACAACTTTCAGCTTTTATATTCAACAGCCTTTTCTGGTGAAAATAATATTTTAATGACGAAAAAATTTAAATTTTCTACGACGGAATTTTTTGTACTGATTTTCAACGACGAAATTTGAATTTCGTCACTGAATGTATTTTGAGCTATAATTTTTCGTTGATGAGAGCATCTATAATAGGGCTACAGTGATGAAATTGCAACGATTTCTTTGTTGCTGATATGCTTCTGCGATGTAAATAGTATTTTTAGTGACGACAAATTTTGGCAACTAAAGACTGAAAGATTTGGAGTATGTTAAGATGCAAATTGCAAAATTATATTAATTAGAGAGTTCAAAATGTGATTTCTCTTTCTTAAAATAACTGATCAAAATCTCACAGCCCATGTAGTTGTGATTTTAGCCTTAATGAGTTATGAGGGCACAAGTCACACCACGCGTGGTCGCTAATATGCCAATTGCATTTGTTGCACGCCTTAAGCGGGGCCTAGCAGAAAGGACTAGAAGACCGCAACTTGACAAAGTGACGTCGCTGCATTCCTCTCTGCCACCAGCTTGAAACTAGGGCTCCACACTGCTTAGAGACATGCTTTATACATCAGATCCACCATATTATTTTCTGTTTCAAAAGGCTCTAAAGTTCATCAAATGATGCAGGGGCTGCGCATGAAGGACCGGAAATTCGTTTCTAAGGTCAGACAGGATGCCCGCACAGTGCTCAAATGGCCGGAGACCGAGTGGCAAAGTGGAGCACCAGGAACCGAATGGGCATCTAATCACGGCCCAATCATCTCGACAATGTCAAGTCATGCAATCCGCAATCCTAAAACGAATTTCAGAGAGCATCTAAGAACGGTCTTATCCAATTTTATCATGACCATATGATTGAGATTTTCTTGAGCCTATAAGAAAGGATATGCAATTAAAGCAAAATAATATGGGACGAGAAGTAGTGTCGGCCCCTTTGGCGGGGTCTATAGATTAACAATACGGAATGCAATAAGACCTAAACAATGGAGCGGGAATTATGGAGTGTACAGGGCTCTTATGGGACCTCTCAGGTAACAGTGAATTAAGTGGAAATTTCTTTGTGGCAGTTCCAAGACATATAAACCAAGAAGGATCTTTTATCCTTCTTTTCATCTGCTCCAACTCCATTGGTTTTCAAGAGTACACGTAGGGTGTGTAGGATTCCACTTGAAAGATAGGGTCACCACTCGTTGAGGGTGATGAAGATGGGCTCGAGATTTGAATTCTTGATCTCTTCCTCTTGTTTGTCGGTCCTCAGATAAAGTTGGCTTTGGTTCGTAGTGTTTAGATCGTGTGATGGATGGCAAAGAGGAGCCATTATCTACATTAAAGTAACTAATTGCATCTGCTTTTCGCGCAACAAAAGAAACAATCTACTTTATGAATTTCAGGCCCTCACTTGCATACGTGCACTCATACTCTTCTTTTTTACAAATTTAAATCAACCCTGATATGCGTTTTGATGATTCTCGTTCGTTCTTTACCACTTCGATGTACTTGGAAGCAGAAGACACCGTTCTTTGGTTTCTTGTCTTCTTTTTAGATAACCTTTGCAGTCCATGGACGACTAATAAAATGGTGCCTATAAAATAGGCAGTCAATCGGCCATGCAGCACTTCCTGTTCTAAAAGACGACGGAATCCAAAAAGTTTTCTTCTTTCTATCCCCCACTCTTTCCCACGTCTACATCTTTTTTACGTCCTTGACTGGATGTCTCAACTTTGAGAGATTGAACAAACTGAGCCATATAGATGTCGGTTCTTTGGAGCAAAGCTGCTTAATTATCTTCAATAGAATATCAAATATTTTAACATGCAAAAACGCCCATTTCTTTTAACAAAAGGTCTCAATTATTGAACTCAAGTGAAATCATTTGTTCCTGAAAGGGTTGGTCAAAGATTCATTCGTTCAATCTATCTATGTTTTGAACCTTTAGGATCAAATATACAGCCAATCCAAGCCGGCGCTTTAAGCCTTTCCCTGTGATCTTGATCAGCTAGTTAAATGCACGATTGTGCACTACTTGCACCTAAAATATCTATCATGCACTTGCTTTTTGTTCTAAAGCTAACTTTACAATCGAAAGAAAAACTCGATCAACATTAAAAAAGCAACGCTATATGCAAGTCCAAAAGAAGCTGATAATTGATATGATGATCACTAATGAAATTAGACCGAATACTGCTCTATATTCATATGTGTTTGGATGACGATGCATCCAAGAGGAAAGTTTTTTTTTTTAAATCGTGACACTTGATCTTCTCAATAATTAAGGAGGTTCAAAGATCTCCATAAGGGCAACGAACTAGCTACCAAGCTAGAGGCCGAACGACCCTACAAACCCAAACAACATATATATAGAACTAAAATGATTATAAGCCAAAATTTGCGGAAAACAGTGAGCATCAACCGTATCGGGCGGATGGTTGATGAGGTCAGCTGAGAGGCCGCTGGAACAGCACTCCAAAAAATACATAAAGGAGTGACATTTATCTAAACCCCATAAATAAATATATATATATATATATTGGCAAGCAAAATAAGTGTTTGTGAAGAACCACTGCCCTCCAATATTTTTTGCCGACGAGAACGTCCTTCCACATATCTTTTGCGTCATACACCACACGTGTTAGTTATGATCAGTCCAGTGAAGAAAGGCAAAAGCTTGATCTTTTTTGTTTTAAAAGAAGGTTTGCACTAACGTAGGATATTAGGTTCTTTAAGGACAGGTCGATAGGTCATATATATAATATTTAGACTTAGATTTAGTGTTGTAGATATGTAGGTCATATAATAATATTCAGATATAGATTTAGTGTTGTAAATAGATCATGATATTCCAGCTCTAATTTGAGACCAAATTGTGATAGTACTATATAGTACCTCAAATTAATGATCTGACAGTAAATATTCTGGCGGAAGAAACTAATTCAGATGCGTTTGTTTAGAGGTAAAATAGTAGTACGTTTTTAACGTAAACTAGTTTCAATATGGAATATTTTCAGGAAAGTTTTTATATATCTGCAACAAATTTGATTTTTTAGGACTTTTTTTTCGGACTTCAAAAAATCCATCCCTAAAAGTACGTTTTTTTGGGACGGATTTAGCTATCCCTCCCAAAAGATGTGGTTAGTTAATTTTTGGGGATGGAAAATAAATCCCTCCCAATTTTTTGGGATGGATGTACCATGAATTTATGCCGTTGGCAAAAGCATCCCTATTTTTTTGCGAAAAACAGTTCTATCCAAAAATGTTTTGGAAAAATTAACTAAATAGTCAATGTGATTCCAATTTCAACGATTTGGTCCCTATGGTCACCAATATAATGCACGGGAGTCCTCCATTGGGTAACTTTGCCAAATTTTTTTAAACATTTTCTGACTGTTGTCTCTGTCCTAGCGTTACCATACAAAAACAAGTTGTAATGTTCGGACGTTGCAAATATTTTCAGAGACACGATGATGTTCCGTCCCAAAATTGCGAAACTGTTCAAAGGTAAGAATTTTTACGTTCAAATGTGACTGTTATTATTTGCGACGCAGCATTGCTCCATCCCAAAAAGGGGACACCGTTCACACGTAAGAAAAAATGTTCTAACAAGATGCGCACCTACTGCCATCAATGCACTTCATATCAGCACTTCATGTCTTGGAAACTTAGTCACTAAGCTAGGGATTTTTGGCAGCCATAGGTGATGACTCTTAGAAGCTATTGAAGCACGAGGAAGCAAGGCTAAAACCTAGGGGAGCTAGAGGTGTCAAGCACAGGAAGAATCGGCAATGACTTGCCAAGGCTACCTAGGGAATTTCAGCCATAGGTTCGCTGCACAACTGCTCCATGTCGTTAGGTGTAGAAAGGAGGAATACAAAGGTTTACAACTCGCCTAAGCTAGGCTACACAAGGTGGGACAAGTGTCACAATGTAATCAGGTTCCTTTGCCTATAAATAGAGATAAAACCGGCCATTGAAAAGTACACCATTAAGTGAGTATTTTATACGTTAATTCTTAGAGCAAGAGTGAAGAGAAGTTGGGAGAAAGAGGAGAAAAGAACCTACGGGGATTCGGCTATACTAGATGTAAAGTTTAGCTTGTTTTCATTTATTTCGATTTAAAAGCTTTCAAATCTTCCAAGAAAGTGTGTTTATGAATCTCTTGTGTTTTTAAAAGGATTCTTGAATCTATTGATGTCGTGTGGTATTCTTAGTGTTTTGATGAAGAACAGCTCGTGTTTTTAAAATATTCTCGTTTTCAAAGTTCAATTCTATATTAAAGTGGTTTTCACAACTTTTATTCATTTCTTTGTAAAATTCTTCACAAACTATGTTTTTCAAATGCTTGGAAATATTCTTTGAAGGTTCCTTGTTCTTTAAAAACTCTATATCATTTTGATTATGTCAAAATATTCATTATTTCTACATGGAGGTTAATCGGGTGTTAACCTTGAAATTGAGGTGTTGTTTTTCTTCAAAATACCTATCATTTTCTTTTGAAAATGTCAATTGTTTTATATGTTGAAAATATCATTTCCAATGGAGGTTTAAAGATGAAACAATATTGTGTATGTAGTTCCGACGTACGCAGAATCGTCCTAAATAAGACGTATTTCATTCTGGGAGTGATGTCGTATGTCGTATGCCATATTTCACTCTGGAGTGATGACATAGATTTCACTCTAGGAATGATGTCGAAGGGTGGTGTTTGAAATTTAGAAACTTCGTCTTTTTTCGGAGTCTTTTCCGTTATTCATCTTTCGTTATGTTGTTAAATTGATGAACTGGTTTCTTCAATGTCTTATTCATGTTATCTGCTGCTTGTTGTACTTACCACCGACTTTACTGAGTCATTTGGACTAACCGTTGTTTATTAAATTTAATTTAGCAAAAAGACAGGATGTACCTGGAGGAATTTACTAAGACTCTATCTCGCGAGGTCTTAATTCTAAAGCTGGTCGTAAGGGTCTGAGTTACTAACAACCAAGACATCATAATAGATAGTGTCCATAAGTGGATACAGCAGGGGTCTCCTAACTTTTTCATTGTCAATGATAATGAGGGCAAGGAGTAAGATACTCTATGTTTTAAGACCTAAGCAGTTTTGTAAATATGTAGTTAACTGCAGCCATGTTTTGTAGTATGTACATAGACGGTAGACTGGTACTCTTCTGTATTATAAAGGTATGAATAATAGGTCTTGATACTATTTTGTACTTAGAAAACTTGTTGCTTTAACGATCCTTCCGCTGACTGCAACCTCAATTTAACAGCAACGTTTATTACTATAAGTCAACAGTAGAGATCTTCATGGTTCGGGCTATTACAACATTTGGACACAACATGGACTCGATACATGTTGTTTGGGATTTAATATTACATAAAAATTTAATTTAATCTCAATTCACAAAATAAAAGCACAAACCATGCTATTTCATTAATTTTAATCAAAACATGGTTTAATTCCTCTTAATCAATATTCTGCAAAATAAAAGCACAAATTGTGCTACATGAAAGAATTGCAATTATACTGGTTTTAAATGTTTGAATAATGTAATATTCTAACTCAATCACCTCGGTGCTGAGAGAATGAGACAGGAGAGGGAAGAGGAGATCCGGGCCTTTCAAGCAGCGTGGGATGAACACAGGGAGTTAGATCAGGAGATCCCTCTTCCTTTGCTTATGCCTTGTTCTAGAGATTGTTAGGGTCTTCCTTTTGTTTTAAAAAACTGGGTTGAGCCTCTTGACGATTTTGACAACGTTCTCTGCATGTCATGCTAGGCGTATAAGGAGGTGGTGTTCCTCGTAAATCACGTCGATATGTAATGACCATCTCCTTTGTTTAGGAGACGTTTCTTTATATATATATATATATATATATATATATATATTGAACTTTTGGATATAGGACGAGGGCCCATGGCGAACTGGAGCAGAAGGTCCCATGGCGAATTCGGGAACAAGGGTCATATGATGGTGAAACGGGGCACAAGGGCCCATGGCAAATAGGGGCACGATGGCCCATGTGATGACTAATCAAGGTACAAGGGCCCATGGAGAATTGGGGCACGAGGGCCAATGGCATTTAGAATCTCCTCATATTCGAACTCATTTCATTAAAATAATACATTGTGTTAGGAAATTAACAAAATATTTTATGGAAATGAACATGACTAAATAACATATAAACAGAACAAACAGAGTCGGAACACTTAGTCAAGTGCGGACCGTCCATTGACTTTCACCTTCCCTTTCAAGGCCGTTGAATAGCAGCCACGTGCCTGTTTTTAGTCAACCTTTGATACTTAAACTAGGGCTGTTCAAAAATGGGCCGAAACCGACTAGGCAGGTCGATTTTGGGCCCAGCCCGGTTTGGTTGTCGGCCCATTTTTTTACCGAACTGAACCGATTTCATTTTAGTAATTTTCACATTATATATATATATATATAATATATTTGTTAAAAAAACTTAAATTATATGTTTACAACATTACCTACCCAAAAAATTACATCGTCTCCACTCCCCCCCACGTCCTCTCTCTCTCTCCCTCCTCCTCTACTCGTCTCCCTCCCCCACTGCTCCCATGAGTCTCAGCTCCCACGTCGTCTCTCTCTCCCCCTCCCACGTCGTCTCTCTCTCTCTCCCCCCCACAGCCCACTGCTCATCGTCTCTCCCTCCCCCTCCCACGTCCTTTCTCTCTCTCCCTCCCCTGCTCGTCTCCCTCCCCCACTGCTCCCAACTCCCATGTCGTCTCTCCCTCCCCCTCCCACGTCCTCTCTCTCTCTCTCCCCCCACTGCTCATCGTCTCTCCCTCCCGCTCCCACGTCCTCTCTCTCTCTCTCTCTATCTCACGCAGCCCCCACCCCCTCTCTCTCTCACGCCCACCGAACCGGGCCGACCACCAAACCTGGTCAGCCCGGGCGGTTCTCCCAACCGGCGGTTCGGCCGTCGGTTGGGAGTTTACAAGAACCGACTCCCTCAGTTCTTGTTAACGCCCCGGATCTCATCCAAAATTTGAAGCCTCGTTCTTGTTAACAACGAAAGCTGCCCTGTGGTTCCAGCAGAAATCTAAGCATTTTTTAAGGACCGTTTATTGTTTAGTAATTTCAAGGTTTTTTCACCGTATTAGTAAAATTATAGTTCTTGACTAACATAAATTATTTCAAGACGATTTTGAGCTGGACTACGTATGTTCTGAAGTCGTAAGGACCATTCAGCTGACAATGGCCACCGCCTATTGACAACATAAGGGTCGTGTTCAGGAGAATTATCAGAAGTAGTGTTGGACGAAGAATTATAAAACTACTTTCATAACGGGAAAATTATGCTGAAACTAATGTGGTGAAGGTTGAGCAGTAGGGCTGTACAAGTTGGACCCAAAACCGAATGGCACGAAGGAGTTACAAACATCTGTAAAACTAGGCCAAAGTAAGTGGTATGCCACTGAAACATTCATGGTGTTGGACGAGCAGGTTGCTTTAGCTACTTATGTTGTACTCTTTCTCATTATACTGTACTTTTCTTAATTTGTTTAGAAAGGAAATTTGGATGAGCTTAAATCTTTTTGAGGATGTTAATGGGAAAGACATTATACAGAAATTACTTTCGTTTTGCTCCCAAGTCTTCAATGAAATTCAGATTGTCACCATCCAATATACTAGATATCACATTAACACTAAATTTAGTGAAATGGGATCTTTTCTGTATCATGTAGATGACAGTACAAGCTAAAAAGCCACCGAGGAAACATGGGTAAAGTTCTAGGAAGTGGAAACAAAAAGATTTACCATTTATTTTGTTCTGAAGAGACAATTGGTTTGTTTGTCTTCATTTACATTTAACTTGGTGTTGATAGTTTGCTTCTTTCTTTTTAAAATTTTCCTCTCTTTTTTGGGTTTTTTTGGTTCTGTTCCATTTCACTTTCAGATGAAGTTATAAAAGGATGAAGGGGTTGCCACCATGAAGGAAGGTGAGATAGCAATCTTCATAATACCACCAAACTTGGCCTATGGAGAACTCGGCTTTCCACCCCTGATTCCCTCCGATTCAACTCTCATTTTTGAAATTGAAATGATGTCTTGGACCATCATCAGAGACTGGTGATGGAGGAATACTGAAGAAGATAATGAAGGAGGATGAGGGATGGGCTACACCCAGAGAAGCTGATCAAGTCTTTGGTAATGTTTATGGTGTTGGAGAGTTTCCATCCTTTTTCTTTTTCCATGGTTATAACCAGCGAAATTTCTGTTGGCAACCATAGAAATTGTTATAATATAAAAAAACTACACTAATGCTAAGTTTGGCTATTAACTTAATTTGTGAACGAAGCACTAGTAGCTGTTTCAGCTTAGTACGCTGATGGACTATAGCTCGTATTATTCTTGATACCAATGAGGCCTTCATATTTGTGGTAGTATAAGAAAAGTGCATTCTAATAATGCCACACAAGTCTAATCAGCTCACTTCAGACATTCTTATCTACCAGAAAAAATAATAATTTGGGGAATCAACAGAACATAAATGATCCTTTTAGGTCCATAATGGTAGTTATTGCATATAGCAAACTGCCCGAGCCAAAAAGAGTTATAATTCTGACGTTTGGATGTACATTGGCTGACACAAAATAAAGACTGGGGGAATTTAAAAGAAAACTCTCTCAATGAACAGGATTGTTCAAACTTCTCCACAAAAGTTTAGCATGAAAAAATATTTACGCCTGAGAGTATCCCTATCCTCCTGTGAATATCTTTTAGCCTAAGAAGTAGTCCAAAAAAAAAACGTTCAGAATTCAACATCGACTCATCAGATCCTTTGGTTGAATTTTCATTCTCAAAACCATCCTTTTGAAGTGGATAGTTCACAGAGGTATCTGTATATCGGTTTCTTTCTTTCTATTGTGAGAATATTGAGGTCTTTTGATAGAATGTCAATAAACAGAAGCTGTACTCTTGATCATTCCAAAGTTTTTGACTGAAGCTTGGCTTGGTGTGGCCCTTTTAACATTTGATTCGTACGGTTAATGGATTTTTATTCTATCTATGGCTCTGCAAGTATGAAGCAAGCCCCTTACAGTTAAAGTGCTGCAAGCAGATATTTTAGGCTAGAATTTACAATAACTGATTTTTTTTATTTGATTTGTGTGCGATCTTTGGCTTGATGTGTTAGGTTCAAACCTCAGGATAATGTATTTGACTGGTGGGATACTAGTTACTCGTTTGAACCTGATCCAAATATCTGTGGAATCTTCATTTGAAACCGGATTTAGACTCGGCTAATGGATTTAGAATAAGGCGTAATACATGAAGAAAACTTTGGTTTATTTTGTAAATGTGATGTTAACTTTCTTGACCATCAGCTGTGTTGATTTTGCTACTTATTTTCAGAAGAATAGTCTTGCTCTCTATTCAGTAGAGTATGAGGCAAGACTTGAGAATGGAATGCTTGTCCAAATCTGAAAAGGGCGTGGAGTTTGATTTAGGTGATGGTAAGTTGAACTTGCTGTGTAATTTTTGCAGAACTACACTTAGAATTACACTAAGAAAAATGTTTGAGTTTTCCTGTTCTCTGAAGTTCTAGTTTTATTCTTTTGTTTCTGAAAACAGGTTTTTTTTGTCCTTCATTATGCAAAGCAGTAAAGACTATGAGAAAGGGCGAGAAAGCTGAGCTAGCTGTCAAGTTCTCTTGTGAGTTGCTGGCGTTAATTTCTCCCTTTAAAACATCTCGTCTTAAGTCCATGTGCTTCTCCAGTTCCCTTTAGTCTCCAGTTTGTGTTGAGAATATACGTTGATCAGTTAATCCTCTTCAGATGGTTTGAGACAAAATGGAAATGGAGCTACAGAAACTAATAATGGTGTTCCTTATGATTCTAATTTAACCATCGAACGTCAGCTGGTGTCTTGGACGAGTGTCATTGATGTCACTGGAGATAAGAAGGTTTTCAAAAAGATAGTGAAAGTTGGTGAAGGTTTTGACCACCCTAATGAAGGATCCTTGGTGAAGAGTAATATTTATTATATCATATGTATCATGGTTGCCAGTTAGTTACAGTTACACAATCCTGAGATTTTTTTTTTGTACTTCATTTTGCTCAGTTCTATACTTGGGTAAATGTAAAGATGGAACAGTTTTTGAGAATAAGGGATCAAATGAGGAACCTTTTGAGCTCACAACACTGGAAGGTATGTTATGTTCCTCGAGAGCTATTTTTTGGTTATAAGAATTACCCTTTGCATTTCTCGTAACCTTGCTGCTTGTCCTTTATGTTTACAGAACAGATAGATGAGGATTTGGACAGAGCAATCATGACTATGAAAAGAGGAGAACAAGCACTTGTGACTGTCAGCTCTGAACATTTTGATGGTTATGATGCTTCCAGAAACACAAATGAACAGTTCTTCTATGAAGTCCACTTGATTGACTTCATTAAGGTTCTCTGTTCTTGTAGCTCCTACTCCACTTGCACTAGGAAAAAGAAGCAGCAATCGCTTTTGAAATCTCGAGTATAAGTTACTTTATTTCATTCAAACACAAACTTTCCCTGGTCATTATTCCCACAAGATTTGTGGATGGCTGCTAGCCTGGCATGTCTCTGCAAAGACTTCTGATACAGACATCCCATGGTCAATATGATGCAATATGCCATGAACAGTATAAAATGAATTATGCATGATAGCTCCATACACTGCAAGTTCTTAGTAAAAATCTAAGTCCACATCAAGGGCTGTTTGTTTCTGACATATATTCCTTTGAAACGTTTCACACTGTGTACCCACATTATCAGTAGTAATTACTCTTGCATTAAAGTAAGCTGAGTGTCTCCACTTTTTATCCATGATCAACATTTTCTGGTAGGAAATCCTGTTAAACTAATATCAATGCAATATATAATGCACGGTTGTCATAAGGAATTGGTTTTGCACATGTCAAGTCATACAAAAATATAGCAGGATCTGAAAATTGTATGTTTCTGGTTTACACTCGGTTGAACAGACTTTCTCATATGTTTCTGAGTCCTTTGCATTTGAGCATAAGATCTCTTTATCTCTCCACAGAAGTCAAGAAGGATTTCACAATTTTCAGGTTGAGCTCGATTTTGAGCATTATAACCTTTTTGCATTGCTTCCTGATTCTGGCTATATTGACTATTTTGGCACCAACTATTCTTTCATGTCCACTAACCACTATTTTATAATAATGATGGTGGTGAATAGGAAGCCTTAAATCACTGCTGATTGGAGTTGCACATTGAGCTTATGGATATGTCAAGCTTAAGAAAGCAGCATCTTTTACCTTCTCACCAACATCATGTTGCCTCTCCTGCTTTTCAACTTGTTACCTTGATGTCAAGTACCAGTAATATACATTCTTACAGGATACATTGTATGCCTGAAAACCGAAAAAGAAAAAAAATGTCATCATCAACAAGCTTCTTCATCAATACACTATCGTGATTAGGCAATTTCCATGCTTCTTCAAGTCCATGATTTCAAATTTGAAAATATGAGAAGTAGCTGGCATACGACCAACTCTGCTGTCTATGCAACCATGATGTGTTTTCTTTTTCTGATACCTCACTTCTGATGGAAATGCGTTGTTTAAGGCTGGAAAGTTTTTGTGCGCCTCCAGTAAATATGAGAAGGAAAGTAATTCCGGTCATAGGAAAATACAATTACTTTAGAAGTTGTACAATAATGTATTGTGTAGTGGCATATCTGCACAGACTGGCATATACCTTTATGAAGGAAAATGCATTAACTGAAGTAGCTGTTATCTGCAGGCAGCAAAGTATCTGGAGTATGATCACTCTTTCACCGTTGATGAGAAGTCCAATGCAAATGCCCTAAGATTGTCTTGTAGTTTGAACAGTGCTGCTTGTAATCTTAAACTGGGGAAGTATTTTGAAGCTTCAAGACTATGTATGAAGGTTCTTGCTTCCCGCTCTCCTTTTTCTGTCTGTCCACTCATAAGTGTCCAAGACTCAAGAGTGCTTGATATTGCAGTGATGTGTTGATTCAGACATTTGATGGTTTAATTTGTTGTGAAGAATGCTCACGTTTGATTAGGTTTCTTGTCTGACACTAATCTTGTGTTTTTCTTCTTCTTTGACTTGTACTGTAATGTACCCGGATGTAAATGTGGTAGAATAGTAATGGATTGATGTAAATGAGATAGAATAGGAAATGGGTGTTTGGGAGATGAGAAAATATCGGTATATTGAATACGCTCTATTCGACAGAGAGCAACTCTCCTTGCAATACTAACTGTTTGGATATTCGATACCCTTTACAGGAGCATTACCGACTATATATTACGATGGGCTGAGCCCTTATAAAACGGAAAGCACATCAAACCCAACAATTGGGCTATTGAAGGAAAGCAGGAAAACAACTAAAATAACGAAGCCCAACAAACAGCCAAAGCCCAAACAACTTCAGCCCACTCGACATCCACCAATGTAACAGACGACAAACTAAGTTAAGTCTTGAAGCTCTTAAGTCCCGAAGCTTCTTCCACTCCACGTCTGTTGTGCCCTTCCCTGGTCAAGACTCCACCTTTACCCTTCTTCAACTCACAGCCACTCCTACAAAAACTCCAAATAGCCCTGGTACCATTTGGGTTCACAACATCCCCTTCCCCATCAAAAAACCTTGCCCTCAAGGTGGGGATACCTATCCCGAAGCTGCCAAAAGGGAACCCAAGTGGCCTCCTCACGTGCAGTGCCCTTCCAATGCACAAGAGCTTCGGTCAAGGGTCGATTACCTTGCTGGCGTACCCTACGCTCCAAGATCAGCTCTGGTTCAGGCATGATAGCACCTTCATCATCCACTGGGGGGAGTGTTGGTAAAAGAGTCCCCTGTGTACCGAGTTTCTTCTTCAGACATGACACATGAAAAACCGAGTGGATCTTGGCAGATGGTGGTAGATCCAGGCAGTATGCCACCTCTCCTATTCGGTGAGTGATCTGGAATGGTCCAAAATACCTAGGGGAAAGCTTGAGGCTTTTTCGAAATGCCATGGTCTTCTGTCGGTAAGGCTGCAACCTCAGGTATACCCAATCACCTACTGAAACCTGTCTCTCAGTGTGCCGTTTGTCATAGTAATGCTTTGCCCTCTCCTGTGCAGCTTGTAAATTGTGTTTGAGAATGTCTAGGATTTGATCTCTAGATTTTAACTCGGTTTCCACAGCTGCGTTTTGAGTTGTATTGGACACATAAGCACTTAATTTAGGAGGAGGGTAACCATACAGAGCCTCAAAGGGAGTGAGCTTGGTAGACATGTGATAAGTAGTATTGTACCACCACTCGGCTAGTGACAGCCAATCTGCCCAGTACTTGGGTTTCTCCCCACAATAACATCTTAGATAGTGCCCCACACACTTATTAACAATTTCAGTTTGACCATCACTCTGAGGATGGTATGCTGAACTATAAGCTAATGTTGTCCCTTGGAGCCTAAAAAGCTCTTGCCAGAAATTACTTAGGAAAATGGGATCTCGATCAGATACAATGCTGACTGGCATACCATGTAATTTGAAAACATGGTTTAGGAACAGTTGAGTTATGTTGTAGGCTGTATAGGGGTGTGTTGTCCCTATGAAGTGAGCATATTTCGTAAATCTGTCCACCACTACAAAAACTACCGATTTACCTTTAGACATAGGAAGTCCTTCGATAAAATCCATAGAAATGTCGGACCAACCTTGTTGGGGAATTGGAAGGTTTTGCAGCAACCCTGCAGGATTCAGATGCTCTGTTTTATTTCTTTGGCAGATGTCACACTCCCTCACATGAATGCGAATGTCCTTCTTCATACCCGGCCAATAAAAATCTGCCTTAGCCCGTTGTAGAGTCTTATGATACCCAGTGTGCCCTGCAGATGTACTATTGTGAATATGTTGGAGAATTTGTTCCTTAAACCTGTTGGACTTACCCAAATAAATTCGACCCTTCCTCAATAGTAAGCCTCCCCTTACTGAATAGTTTGGGTCCTGACTGATCCCCAGTTGCACCTTGGACATTAATTCCAGCAATTCAGGATCCTCTGCATAGCTGCCCTTTACGTCCTCCAACCAAGTGGAATTAGGAAAGGAAATGATTGCTAGGGTAGGAGAAGTGTCAACTTCATCTCTATGGGATAGGGCATCAACCGCCCTATTTTCCTTCCCTTTTTTATACTCAATAGAGAAATCGTACCCCAGTAATTTTGTCACCCACTTCTGCTGTTTCAGATTACCCACCTTCTGCTCTAGTAAGAATTTTAGGCTTTGTTGATCAGTTCTAATCACAAAAGACTGCCTCATCAAATAAGGTCTCCATTTTTGCACTGCACACACTAAGGCATACAACTCTTTTTCATACGTAGATAGTTGCAAAAGTCTGTCTCTCAAGGCTTGACTAAAGAAAGCTATTGGCCTATTGTCTTGCATCAACACAGCCCCAACACCCACACCACATGCATCACATTCAATAGTGAACTGTTTTGAGAAATCTGGTAAGGCTAAAACTGGGGGGGTAGTAACATCCTCTTTTAACTGTTGGAAGGCCACAGTGGCTGCCTCTGACCAGCTGAAGGAATTCTTCTTCAATAGCTGCATGAGAGGTGCTGCAATTTGCCCATACCCTCTTATGAATTTACGATAGTATCCTGTGAGGCCTAAAAATTCCCTTAATGCCTTAATGGTACTCGGCAAGGGCCATTTGAGCATGGCCTCAATTTTGCTTGGATCAGCTTTGACCCCATCTGCTGAGATTAAATGTCCCAAGTAAGCAATTTCATCATACCCGAATCTGTACTTGGACAACTTGGCCAATAATTGATGCTTTTGAAGTGTCTCTAACACCACTCTCAAGTGATGTACATGCTCCTCCAATGCCTTGCTATAAACTAAGATATCATCAAAGAAGACCAAAACAAACTTCCTCAAACAGCCCCTGAAAATATCATTCATCAGCCCTTGAAAGGTTGATGGAGCATTGGTGAGCCCAAAAGGCATAACCCAAAACTCATAATGGCCTTCATGTGTCCGAAAGGCTGTTTTGTGGATATCTTTTGGCTTAACTCGAATTTGATGATAACCCGATCTCAAATCAAGTTTAGAAAAAATCCTAGCCCCATGCAACTCATCCAATAATTCATCCACAATAGGAATTGGAAACTTATCTTTTACCGTCTCCTTGTTAAGGGCTCGGTAATCAATACACATCCTCCAACTTCCATCGGCCATCCGTACCAACAAAACGGGAGAAGAGAAGGGTGATTGGCTATGTCTAATAGACCCTAGCTCCAATAACTCCCGAAAAATTTTCTTAATCTCTCCTTTTTGATAATAAGGGTAACGGTATGGTCTAACACACACGGGTACAGTCTCATTCTTCAATGTAATCCGATGATCATGACTTCTAGGGGGTGGTAGTCCTTTAGGCTCTCCAAAGACTGCTTGAAACTCCTTTAGTAAATTAGAGATTTGGGCTGGTTCCTTGGTTGATTCGGCCTCCTTTGCTGTGTGCAATAACTGCACAACTAGCCCTCTAGGTTTCCTTTCTGAAGAAATGTAGAACCCCTTTGCATCTTCCACTGTCCACTCCTGAGGGTGTAACCCCCGTAACTGCACCTCCTTCCCTTCACTGACGAATGTCATGGTCAGTAGGCAAAAGTCCCAAACAATGGGTCCCAAATCCTTCAGCCAATACACCCCCAAAATAATATCACAACCCCCTAGAGTTAGGGCATAAAAATATGTTGTGAGTGTGTGTCCTTGCACCTTTAATGCCACTTGATCACATCTGCCTTCACAAACGATAGAGTCTCCATTTGCAATCTTAACCCTGATGGTCTTAGTAGGTTGCAAAGTTAGGCCAGCCTTGATTACTTTGGCTGGATCCAGAAAATTATGGGTGTTACTCGTATCCACTAAAATCACCACCTCTTTAGTTCCTATCCTCCCCACCATCCTCATGGTTCTTGGATTAGGAGCTCCTGCAATAGCATGCAGTGAGATTTCTGGAGTCTCCTCTTGTTTCTCCTCACTTGAAGGTTGCCCACATATTTCACTTAGCTCATCTCCTTCCTCTTCTGACTGCCACTCTTCTTCCTCTAGCATAAACACCTTCTTACCCGTGCATTGGTGTCTAGAATGCCACTTCTCATCGCAATTATAACACAATCCCTTATCTCTCCGTTCTTTCATCTGGGCATGGTTAAGTCTTTGTATGGGCAGTTTGGGTCTGGTGTAGGGTTTAGAATCAGGTGGTTTTGCAGATGCAACCCAAGGTGGTTTGTTGTTTTGGTATGTGTTTGAGAAAGGTTTTGGGTCAGTATATCCGGTTCTTAGGCTTCTCCTCACAGACATAATGTTCTCCTCTTGAATTTTTGTCAATCTAAATGCTATATTCAAGGTGCTAGGGGTAAGCAACTTGACTTGGAATCGGATTTCATCCTTCAATCCACTAATAAAACAACTCAGTTTGTTTTTCTCAGTCATACCTTTAACCCGATTGGAAATAACTTCAAATTGAGCTTTGTATTCTATCACAGTACCCGTTTGTCTCAACCTATGCATAGCCTCCATAGGATCATCATATGTTGAAGGCCCAAATCTAGTGAACAAAGCTTTAGTAAAACTTTCCCAACTAGTAAAAACCCCAGCCTCTTCTGAGTCTTGAAACCACACTAGAGCATCCCCTTCCATATGAAAAGAGGCCAAAAATAACCTCTGACCATTTGGTGTTTGGTAGTAGTTGTAGAATTGTGTTGCCTTGTATATCCAAGCTGCTGGATTGTCTCCATCAAATCGAGGAAATTCCAGCTTCAAAGACTTGATCTCTGGTCCACCATTGGAGCCCGACGCCCCCTCCTCTTGCACTGGTCGCTCCCGACCTCCTCCAGATCCAGATACAGATTTGTCATGGTGCGCAGAAAGAGTCTTCAAGCTATCGGTAATGCTCATCAATTGCTGGGTCATGTTCTCAAGCAGCTGTTGATGAAATTCTTGTTGTTGTTCTAAGCTACCCAGTCCCTTCTCAATAGTAGCTAAACGTGTATTTTCAGCCATGATGGATCTGCTCCGATACCAAATGTAATGTACCCGGATGTAAATGAGGTAGAATAGTAATGGATTGATGTAAATGAGATAGAATAGGAAATGGGTGTTTGGGAGATGAGAAAATATCGGTATATTGAATACGCTCTATTCGAGAGAGAGCAACTCTCCTTGCAATACTAACTGTTTGGATATTCGATACCCCTTACAGGAGCATTATCGACTATATATTACGATGGGCTGAGCCCTTACAAAACGGAAAGCACATCAAATCCAACAATTGGGCTATTGAAGGAAAGTAGGAAAACAACTAAAATAACGAAGCCCAACAAACAGCCAAAGCCCAAACAACTTCAGCCCACTCGACATCCACCAACGTAACAGACGACAAACTAAGTTAAGTCTTGAAGCTCTTAAGTCCCGAAGCTTCTTCCACTCCACGTCTGTCGTGCCCTTCCCTGGTCAAGACTCCACCTTTACCCTTCTTCAACTCACGGCCACTCCCACAAAAACTCCAAATAGCCCTGGTACCATTTGGGTTCACAACATGTACCAGGCGCTAGATCACGACCCATTCAATGTTAAAGCTCTATATAGACGATCCCAAGCATACCTGAGAATGTCTGAGCTAGGGAAAGCTGAGGCTGATATTAAGAGAGCTCTAACCATTAATCCAAATAATAGGTATGAGCCCTGTGATGCACATGTCCTTTTTTCTCTGAGAAATTTTCCTTCCTATGTGATTCCTTCGTGGTTCTTTGAATTGATCAACAGAGACGTGAAACACCTATGCAAGGAGCTAAAAAATAAGCAAAGAGAATACGCTAGACGTCAAGAAAAGATTTTCAGCACCATGCTTTCAAGAATGGCATAGCTTCTAGACATAATCAGATCGGCACCAATTAGTTATCACTGTATGGAAACTAGCCTTGTATTGTTCCACTCATTATTTCAAGACACATTTATATGCTTGTGTTCTCAACTGGTAGACAATTAGGCAGTGATGGAGGACAATGCCACACATAACACGGCATAGCTATCTAAATATAGACGATTAGGCAGTGAAGAGTTTGGGTTCTATTGCAGCGCAAGGGAGTGAATCTGGTGAGGGTGGTCACATAATTAGACTAACTTTGTTGCACCAGGGTGGGACTATAGGTGCAGAAGTTAACCTAGAGTGAACCTTACCAAAGGAGAAGCCCGGCCTTAAGGAACATACACCCGGAGTAGTTGAGAGTTATCTTCCAAGGCCGGGCTTCGAATCCTAGCCTACATATTTTTCTCTTAGCAGATTGAAATCCATTTTGGTCCAAATCACGCTAATCCCAAACCATTGTCAGGTCTATTGGCCCATTTGAAGTCTGATTACGTTGTAGCTTCGATCTCGTGGAATAGAAAAGAAAGCACTCCGAAAAAGCATGCATTTGTTCAACAGATCTTCACGGGGTTCAGTGTATTTTACCCAGAAAACACCCCAACTTATTCAGGAATATTTCTACTTAAAAGTCTAGAAGCAACCTGCAAATGAACTGCCTCTTCAATTCAAATATTTTTCTTTGTTTTGGCAGCTAGCTAGGATCAGGACAAACCTGCAGACTAGGGAAATCGAATTACCTGCGATCTGACCCTCCTGGAAGGGATCGGGGTGCCACTTACTTGATCTAAACCCGGTGACACTTAAATTCCTAATTAAGTTAGGATCAAGTCATTAGATGAATTACCCGGATTCAACAGTCAACTCTAGCTCCACATAAAGCTTTCGTTCAACGCATCCTATCAACTGAGAAAAATTGGACTGACAAAACAAATATATGTATATTTAAGTGTAGAGTTACGTGGGTAAAGTAATCCAGCCAAAGTTTCATTGGCGAGTATCTCTCAGTGCCTGCACGAATGAGTGAGACTTGACATTGACAGAACAAGACAAAGATGCATGGACGTTGATTTGGTCAGCCTTTCGTCATTATCAAAACGAAGGGCAATGGTAGGTGAACCGAAGCGCTTCTTATCTCTCGTTTGTATTCCTGGCGTGAGGAGCCAAAGTTGATGATTTCTCCTACGTCCCCAAGCGCAAACTTTCTCCATCTCACCAACCCACCAACTCGCGGTGGACCCCGGCTGCTCAAACTTTGACTCAACGCCACCACCTCCGTGGCCTCCTCACAAAACCAAATTCGCCCAACCTACAACGTACGTACGCTCCCCGGAAAGAAAAAGTAGGAAAATTATGGACTTTACACTAAAAGTAGTTGGTGGGGGTATGGCTGTAGCTAGCTTTAGTCCATAATTTTCCTACTTTTTCATACGTAGCTTCAAACTTAAGTTAGGCTTCTTTCATTGAACGACTTTGATGGCCCAAAGTGGATAATCACGCGGATTGGAGGTAATTAATTATTTTCTGGCGTGTACTCTAAATATTATAATAAATTAACATGTGGTATATACAGGAGTATGGTAATTATTAGTCCATCTCACCATTTGCGTATCACAAATGTTCTACCTCCGTGATAGAGGGAGGGAGGGAGGGAGGGAGGGGGCATAGACCTCCAACCCAAAATTTTTGAAAAAAATGCACTTTGTAATAGGGCTGCAGGATCGGAAATTTGGTCCGATTTTTGGACCAGAATGCGGTCAGACCGAATTTTTGATCTTACTAATATAGAAGACCGGACCGGACCACTTATAAGTGGTCTGGTCCAGTCCAGTCTAGTAGGAAACAGTCAGGTGTGGACCACTTAAGTGGTCCAGACTAGTTTTATATTTTTAAAATAAAAAAACATTTTTTTAATTCTGCGCACTGCAGCTCTAAGCATGAGTTGCGCACTATACGTTTATTTAAAAAAAATATTAAATGCGGTCCAGTCCTTTCCGGACCGATTTCTAAAAATCTTTGACCGGACCGGACCGCATTAATTCGGTTTTATGAATCCGGTCCAGACCGGACTGAATTCATTTGTTAAAAACCACAAAACCGGTCTGATCCGGTCTGGTTTTGTGGTGCGGTCCGGTTCTGCTCAGCTCTACTTTGTAAGGTCAAAAATTACTATCTTAAACCCCTTTTTGCCTTTCCCTAAATTTTTTTGAAAAAATCTCCTTTGCAAAACCAAAGATACTATCCCTATTAACACCTTCAAATACCATTCATCCACTAAAATAAAACTAGACAAATTTAATACTTTACAAATCATACTCTTTAAAATAATAAATGAATTAAAGTATATTTTAAAATAACAACAAATTCTAATGGAATTAAAAGTTTAGTGAGAGATGCAATTATTTTATCACGTAAATACCATTTTTTGTTTCTATTTTTTTATTTATTTCTCTCAATTTCACTTTATTTTTTAAAAATACTCTCGATTTGATCTCACTCTTGAAAAAATTAACAAAAAGAAATCAACTAACCACCAAGTTCCTTATGCAGCTTTACATATGACAAATTTAACTTGGGTTTTTTTTTCTTTTCTGTTGACATTGTCTCGGCTTATATAAGTTAATTATCTCTTTTTAGCTTGTAATCTCTTTCGATTTCAAGTTTTTTCCCCTCTTTTAGCTAATAATTTTAATTCAGAGTAAAAAATTTATATTGTTTTCTTTATAATTGGTAGGTATTACAGAACAATAATTAATACATAGAAAATAATTACTTTCGTAAAATATTAATGAAGTTCATTTTTTTAAATCGCATTTAGAAATTGAATTGTAGAAAGTAGGTGTTTATACTCTAGAACAGAATAGGTGATGTTTGGCAATAATAAATTCTTAAAATTTGTAGAAAATTTGATGGTGGTGTGAATATGTTAGGTAGATTGAAGTTTTATTAGGGTTAATAAAAGTTGGTGAAAAGATATTTCATTGTAGGTTGATTTTTATTGAATTTTATAATATATATAAAGAAGAATGATTTTATGGATTTTGTAATAAAAAGGTATTTTAAGTTTATTAAAAAAGTATGGAGAGAAATGATTTGATGGATTTTTGTCAAAAGGTATTGGAGTTAATTTGTGTGAAAATGTGTTAGAATTTGTGTTGAATTTATTACGATTTTAAAAATAATTTCACAAATACTTACATTACATATACAAACTTTGAAAAAATAGTTCACAAAATTCGCCAGTGATTTCTTTTTGAGTCTAACACTATACAGATATAATGAATATATTGTCTCAACAAAAGACTGGTAGATTCCTTATTGCGTATATATACAAACTCATTTTATCATGCACAAGACTCAACGTTGTTGGAATATTTGACATAGAAAAATCATCACCAAATGACTCGCTTAAAGCACAAGTATAAAACAAAACATATATGCACAAACCTCTAAAATATAAGGATACTAAAAGATAATTGTATTGAATATCATTCTCTCCATCAGTGTCACCTCTAGAAGGTATTCATATTTGATACGCATTCAATATATGTTCTCTCACAATGCACTCACTCATTTTCTTAAAGTCACCACTTCGATCACTGAGTTCATCATCCTATTTAACAGACGCACAATGAGTGTAAAACTATTATACATAAACATGTATCTATTGGTCTATAACATCGTTGAGTCAACAAGGATATGAAAAATCATACTACTCGTCTTTGATTCTTTGATCATTAAAGTAACTTTTCTACAATGTCACCCAACAATTATGCCACAAAAATACCTAAAGCAATAGATACATGCGACAATGTCAATAAATAATAATCTCATAAAACAACTGGTGTTATGGTATATTTCTAAATGAGAGATGGTCCTTACTTTTTATTCCCTATCGCGGCGTTGATTCTCGATCCCTTTTTTCTTCATTTATAACCTTTTCATTCAATTTGCTCCACTTATGCCTTTTCAAAGACAATATCACTTGTGCCAATGGTAAGTCCACACCAAAAAAAAAACTTGCTCTAAAGGTACCATGAAGTGTCAGTTCTACGGGCACCCTTAATGAGTACCCACGTAGTGGGAGCACCTCGGGCGACTGCTCTGACTTACTTGTACCAAGGGTACCTCCTCACCAAAGAAACTTGTGCCAAAGGCACCATGAAGCGCTTGTACTACGAGCACCTTTAATGAGTACCCCCGTGATGGGAACACCCCGGGCGACCGGTCTAACATACTTGTGCCAATGGAACCTCCACACCAAAAAACTTGTTCCAAAGTACCATAAAAGTGTCAGTGCTCCTAGCACCCTTAATGAGCACCCACGTGATGGGAGAACCCCGGGCGACTGATCTGACTCACTTGTGCAAAGGGTACCTCCTCACCAAAGAAACTTGTACCAAAGGCACCATGAAGCACTAGTGCTACTAGTACCTTTAATGAGTACCCCCATGATGTAAACACCTCGGACAGCTAGTCTAACTCACTTGTGCCAAGGGCACCTCTACACCAGCAAACTTGGGCTAAATTCACCATGAAGCGTCAGAGCTACTGGCACCCTTAATGAGTACCCCGTGAAGGGAACACCCTAGGGGCTGATCTAACACACTTGTGCCAAGGGTACCTCCACACCAACAAACTTGTGCTCAAGGACCAATGAAGCGCCAGCACTACCAGCATACTTAATGAGTACCCCCGTGACGGGAACACCCCGGGGGCTGATCTAACACACTTGTACCAAGGGTACCTCCGCACCAGCAAATTGGTGCCGAAGACACCATAAAGCACTAGTGCTACGAGCACCCTTAATGAGTACCCACGTGATGGGAATAACCCGAGCGGCTGGTCTGACTCACTTGTGCCAAGGGAACATCCACACCGGCAAACTTTTACCAGATGCACCATGAAACACTAGTGCTACTGGCACCCTTAATGAGTACCCCCATGACGGGAACACCCCAGGGGCTTATATAACACACTTATGCCAAGAGTATCTCCACACCAGTAAACTTGTGCTAAAGGCACCATGAAGCGCCTGCGCTACCGGCACCCTTAATGAGTACCACGTGATGGGAACACTCCGGGGGCTGATCTAACACACTTGTGCCAAGGGTACCTCCACATCAGCAAACTGGTGCCGAAGACACCATAAAACACTAGTGTTACGAGCACACTCAATAAGTACCCCGTGGCAGCAACACCCCGGGCGACTGGTCTAACTCACTTGTGCCAAGCGCTCCTACACACCATCAAACTTGTGCTAAAGGAACCACGAAGCGCCTGAGCTACCGGCACCATAAATCAGTACCCTGTGGCCTGAACACCCCAGGTAGCTGGTCTAACTCACTTGTACCAAAGGCACCTTCACTCCAACAAACTTATGCCAAAGACACCACAAAGCCTAGTGCTACCGGCACTCTAAATGAGTACCTCCGAGACTGGAACACCCTAGAAGGCCGATCTAACTCACTTTTCTGAAGGAACCTACTCACCAACAAACTTGTGTCAAAGCTTCCATGAAGCACTAGTGCTACGGGCAAACTCAATGAGTAACTTGTGACGAGAACACCCCAGGCAGCTGGTCTAACTCATTTGTACTAAGGTGGCACGCCCCGTACCAGTAGTTACCCCCTAGACACTCGTATAGTAATGGAATGCACACTAACGGGGATGACGACAAGAACAAATTCTCTTAAGGCCTAATAATTGGCTTTGAAAAGCTTAACGGAAATGGTTAGGTTAAATTCATAAGTATATTAAGGAAGGAAAATTAATAGTTTCAAGGTTTAACAAAAAGCGACATTCAAAAATCATTAAAATTTTTTACTTGAATAAATAAAATGAAGTAATTTACGAAGATAGGCTTATAATAAAATTCAAAACAATGTAAGGGAGTGAAATTTAAAATTTTATTCTTGGCATAAGGAAAAGAAAAACAGAAAAAGCTTGAAAAGATAAATACAAAATTTCCACTATAGCATTGTAAAATAGCAAACTCCTTCATGAGGATACAAAAGGAAACAGGAAAATAAGGATACAGGATACAAAAGGAAACAGGAAAATAAGGATACACAACAACGGAAGTTGTCTAAAACTTTTCGTCCTGTACATATCTGAAATCCGGCTAAGCTAATCCCAACTAATAAAAAAACGACCTAACCCAACCTGATCATCCAGTCCGCCCTCGACTCAGTATCGGAAGTGAGGTCAATGATCTCATTTTCCCCGGTGCCCTCAACCGGCAGAGTCGGTGGAGAAAGGTCAATGAGTAGGAGGGTTGGGTCAATATCGACCACCCTATAGTCCTCAACTAAAGGAACTGGGGACGCAGGTAGGTCCTTGAGGTACCATTGGGGATCATACCCCACGAATACCTCATAAGAATCAGTAACAAAGGTCCAGATATTCATCACTAAGATATAGGGATTCACATCTAGGATCTACTCGCTCGAGAAGGTTAGCATCTGTCAAGACCAAGGTCCACCGAGATACGTACAAAAATTTACAACAATAAAAGAGGTGAGTCCTACTGACTCAGTAAGGAGGAAAAAGGAGACACGATATGTGTGAATGATCCATCATAAATCAGAGCTCATAATAAACCATTTAATGCGGTATGATGCAATGCAAAAATGATGTATCTATTTTCCGGTCATTTAACTTTCTTTTTGTCTTTCTTTTCTTTCTTTTTTTTTTCTTTTTCTGTATTTCTTTTCTTTCTTTCTTTCCTTTTCGTCTTTCTTTTCTTTCTTTCCGTTTTCTCTTTTTCTTTTCCTTATGCCAAGAACAAAATTTTAACTTTCACTCCCTTACATTGTTTTGAATTTTATTATAAGCCTATCTCCATAAATTACTTCATTTTATTTATTCAAGTCAAAACTTTTAATAATTTTTGAATGTCGCTTTTTGTTAAACCCCTGAAACTGTTAATTTTTCTTCCTTAATATACTTATGAATTTAACCTAAACGTTTCCGTTAAGCTTTTCAAAGCCAATTATCAGGCTTTAAGAGAATTAGTTCATGACGTAATCTCCGCTTGTGTGCATTCAATTACTATAGGAGAGCCTAGAGGGTAAGTACTGACACAAAGCGTGACACAAGGGCTCTTCCACACCATCAAACGTTTGCCAAAGGCACCATGAAGCGACAGTGCTACGAGCACCCTTAATGAGTACCCTCGTGAAGGGAACACCCCAGGCTACTGGTCTAACTCACTTGTGCCAATGACACCCCTACACTAAAAATACTTATGTCAAGGGCACTATGAGGCTCTAGTGCTATGGGCATCCTTAATGAGTTCTCACATGATGGGAACACCCTTGGCGGCTGTTCTGACTCACTTGTGCCCAAAGCACCACCAGAACACCCTGAAGGGCTTATTTAACTCATTTGTGCCAAGGGTATCTCCACACCAAAATAACTTATGCCAAAGACACCAGGAAGTGCCAGTGCTACGAGCACCTTAATGAATAACCCCATGACGGGGACACCATGGGTGGCTGGTCTAACTCACTTGTGCCAAGGGCACCGCCACACCAGCAAACTGCGCTAGTGCAACTGGCACCTTTAATGAGTACCCACATGACGGAAAAACCCCAGACGACTGATCTAACGTACTTGTGCCAAACGCACCTCCACACCACCAAAGTTGTGTCAAAGCGTCCCTGAAGTGCCAGTGCTATGGGCACCCTCAATGAGTACCCCCGTTACTGGAACACACCGAGCGACTGGTATAACTCTCTTGTGCCAGGGGCACCTCCACACCTGAGAACTTATGCGAAAGACACCATGAAGCGACAGTGCTACGAGCACCTTCAATGAGTACTCCCGTGATAGGAACACCCCGAGCGACTAGTTTACTCACTTATGCCAATGACACTTGCACACCATAAAAACTTGTGCCAAAGGCACCATGAACATCAGTGCTACAGGTCTAACTCACTTGTGCCAAGGACACCTCCACACCAGCAAACTGATTTGACTCATAATGTCAAGGGAACCTCCACACCAGCAAACTTGTTTGACTCCTCCCCAGTGCCAAAGGCCCCCCTTATCAGATCAATACCATGAAAGAAGCTGTAACAAATGCAAACAAAGAAAGAACGTATGCGAATACACAAACAGAGTAGAACAAGACAATTTTTATTTACAAAAAAGAGGGGGAAGTGCAAAGTAATACAACATTCAAAAGGGGAGCTCATAGTGGCCGTTTAACATATACACAAAATAGGTCATCTCCTGATTGGCTTAACAGCAATTGATTTGATAAACTCTCGGTCGATCCGAGCCTGTATAAGGGAAAGACTATTGATGGGCCATAATATGACAGGCCCAGTCCGTTGAACACACTAGTCCATCTGCAGTTCAATCCAAGGCCACAGACGCCTTCTAGAACCTCAATCTGTATATGTATAAATTAATCTCTCCAAGCTTGATCAGGACTCGAAAGGCTTCAAGACTCCAAATAAGGCTAGAAGTCTTGAAGCCCATAACGCTAGACTCTATTTGAGACTCTAGAACCCCCTTCTTATAAATAGCAGATACCTCTTTTATATTTTCTCAAGCTTAATTACTTCTCCAGAAGAAACACTTCTTGAGATTTAACTTTAACAACTTCACTTTTGCAACCCATAAGTTTCCCTAAAAAGGATAATTTAAGCCACATCATCATCAAATATCCACCTTGTGAGTCTTTTATCCATGACCCACTTGCATCCTGTCTAGCCTTGTGTGTCTTTTATCGGTACAAACTCCATCTCTTTTGATGCAACTATTATTCTCATTGGTATTAGCAGCATCCTGAAAATTTGGATTATAAAATTCCTTTCTCTGTTGTTACGACACTACAAGAAATAATGCTTTAGGTGACAAAATTTTGGGTGTCAAACCAAATTTTGTCACCTAAAGTGAATTTTTCATGACAAAATATTAATTTTGTCACCTAAAACCATTCAGGAACTCCAAAATCGTCCGGATTTGTCAAAACCCCGTTCGGACGTATTGCTGGTGTGACGACATACACGTGTCGCGAATGAGTGAAGAAAAAAATCGTCACAAAAAAAGTAACATCTGAACTCTCGAGATACACGTTCGGACTTGCTGCAGGGTGACAAATTCCACATAGTCGTAACTGAGTGACAATTAGAATCGTCACAATTTTTACAATATCGTCCTGACAATGTTTATACACAGTCCAAACAGACATTACCTAACGAATAGTAATCGTCAGGCTAGAGTGACATCCAACTAGATTACGACCGAGCAGAGGATCACATCACTATGACGTCAACGATGAACACCCATATCCCGATATGAACAAGGAAGAATGAACATTACTCGGTGTTCAATTCCAAAGAAGAGGCGTTGGAGCACCCGTATCCCGATATGAACAAGGAAGAATGGACTCGTGTTTGTGATTTATTCGCAATCGAGGAATTTCAGGTAAAACATTTTCTTTCCGATCTGAACGTTTATTTTAGCCATATGTTTAATTGTGTTACCAATTGTAAATGTACAATGCAGAGGAGGAGTGCAATCAACAAGGAGAATAGAGTTAAGCTGAAGATTGTACACACATCAGGAGCGAGGTCCTTCCAACGCGCTAGAGCGTTGTTAGTAAGTAATAAATTTACATTTTTATTATTTAAATAAATGACTTAGATATTTTTATATGCATGTTCTATATTTCTTTTGGTGTATATAAAAATCCAGAATCTGATGAAATTAGTCATTCGTTGCTTTATAAAAAGACGCATACTATTAAGGATGACATGTGGACTTCAGAAAATGCACGAGAAAATTTTGTAAGTTGTAAAGTTAGTTTTAATGATGCATTCGTATGTGTTTATGTTTCATATGTACTATTTTTTCTACTTTTCTTTTTTTTAGGAAAAAATATAGGCGTTACAGTTGCAGCACGAGTCAGAGGGAAAGTCATACACCGAAGTGGAGATCTTCACTGAGGTGTTGGGGACGAAAACGGGTTACATGTGAGGTTTAGGCCGTTCAGTACGGTCTATTGGATCATCTTCATCAACATCGTCTGTTGATTTGTCCCGGAGATTGGAGGAGGCCAGATTACAGATTGAGGAGATGAGGGTTAGACAGTTGGAATATGAAGCACTTCTGGTTAAGCGGTCAGATATGGAGCAAGCGATGCGAGAGCATCTGCAAATGATGGAGGAGCAGCAACGGAAGAAAGACGAAGAGCTGATGAAGATGATGGCGAAGCAGCAACGGAAAAAAGATGAAGAACACCAGAAGATGATGCAGGAGCAGCAAAAGAACCTAGTGGAACAACAAGAACTAAGGATGCAACTAGAAGCAAATGTGTGAGCAGCTGATGGAGCAGATGAGACAAATGCAATCTCGTTCGACACCCAAACGAAAATTTGGGTAAATTTATATATTTTTACTATTTTGTCAGTACTTATCCATTATGTATTTTATTTACTTTTAATAACGATTGCATATTTGTAGATATTTTATTATATTATGAGCAGTAAATATCTTCATATTTATATTATTTCATAAATTTTAATTAAATTAATTCAAATATATAGAAAACCGTTCGCACGGGTGTTACATGTCGTTCGCACGGATATTTTTCTTTACTAGCGTGCGCACGCTTAACTATACATCCGAACACTTTGCTTTAAATTCTATAGTCCGAACAGTGTATATAACGTCCACACATTCTTAAAATAAGAAAATGTGCGTACGATACACCAAAACGTTCGAACGTGTGCAACGTAGAACGAGTCCAAACTGTATACGTAAAGGTTCGAACCGCGTTTTCAGACGACAAAATAAATTTCGTCATAATGAAACTACGATGTGGACGTCTTCATTAATACGTCTGGACATATTCACATAAGAGTTCGGACGTTAATATACAACGGTGCGGACGTTTATTGCGTGACAAAATGTATTTTCGTCGTATTGGATTAATCGTTCACATGAGCTGTGCGAACGTTCAGAGAGAATATTCGCACAGCTCATGTGAAGGGATGGACTGTACTTGGGCATGACGATTTTGAATTTCGTCAGTATGCACCAAAACGTTCGGACGGGTTTATAAATCGTCCAAACGGTTTTGAGTGACAGAACACGAAAATCGTGACCCAAAACATTCGCTGACGGGCTTTAGGTGACAAACCGGGTGATAACTCGGTTTTGTCACCCAAAACCTTAGGTGACGAAATTTATACTTTGGGTGACAAAAAATTGTCACCCAAAGTATTTTTTTTCTTGTAGTGCGATGAAAAAAAAACTTCAAAGTAAGCTTTAAATCATAATATTCCTAACTCCGATGGACACCCCGTGCCAACCGGCAGACCAATAAAGCTGTACGTTTCGTATATCAAAAGGAAAACCTAGTGATCATGGCTATCTTTTGTTGAGCAAGTTGGGTCGAGGCGTAAAATTGTAATTCACTGTCCCTTGAATTAATGCACGACAGCTTTCTAGTTTACTAATGAATGAACCCAATTATGCACCGCTATCTTTGTTGAACAAATTTATGTATTATTTTCACAAGTATTTATGTATCTCCTATAACTATTCCCTTTCCCCGTACGTTGTTTGTCGGTTTACTTCTGTCTAAGAAATCAAAGAAACTCCAATCTGTGGGTTATAGACGTAGAAAGGTCAATTACCTCAACGAACCCCACAAACATATATCCTTCCAGGTCTCTCACCCATTCTCACCTTACCAACAACACACAAATCAATTACCGCATGCACGCGTCACTCCCCACACGCGTCCCACTACAATTACGCGCCACGGCCACTATTGCTCCACATTCTGTTTTTTTTTTTTTTCTTTTTTCTTTACTATTAATTTTTTTTTTTTTAAAAGGACGGATATGGATCCTTTGAGCTTTAACGGGGATATGATGTGCCGCACCACGCGTCGTGGACAAGTCATGTTGCGTAGAAAAAAAAATAACCGTGGACAAGTCCTTTCACCAACTCCCTCTCCCATATATCGACCTCTCTCCGGCCACTTCTTCTGCTTATAAGCCTTAACAAAGAACTCCATAACTAGACGTTCTTCATCTTTATCTTTACCTGAACCGATCGATGGCTCTCCCTCTAATACCCGCCGCTTTTGTCGTCCTCTTCCTCTCGTACTATCTTTACCAACGCCTGCGATTCAAGCTCCCGCCCGGCCCTCGCCCGTGGCCGATCGTCGGCAACCTCTACGACATAAAGCCGGTGAGGTTCCGATGCTTCGCCGACTGGGCACAGGCCTACGGCCCCGTCATATCCGTCTGGTTCGGGTCCACGCTGAACGTGATCGTGTCGAACACGGAGCTGGCCAAGGAAGTGCTCAAGGAAAATGACCAGCAACTGGCTGACAGGCATAGAAGTAGGTCAGCTGCTAAGTTCAGTAGGGACGGGAAGGACCTCATATGGGCAGATTATGGCCCTCACTACGTGAAGGTGAGGAAGGTCTGCACCCTTGAGCTTTTCACCCCAAAGAGGCTGGAGAGTCTCAGACCCATTAGGGAGGACGAGGTTACTGCCATGGTTGAATCCATTTTCAAGGACTGCACCAATCCTGGTACGCTTTTTCTTTTTTGTCCCACCTTTTTTCGTATTTCATATATATGAGAATATAAACCAAAATTTTGACAGCACATAATTTCCGTATGACGGTATAGAAACGTTGAAGTGCAGGATTTAGGGATCTGAATTATACGTTTAATGTCACCTTTATGGTTTCAATTCTATAATTTCTTTTTTGGTCTATCTCGCATTCTCGTGCATGCCATTCTTTCATGTTAAATATCCATGTGCCTCTTTTTCCTGGTAGGTGCTGGCGTCGTTTTATCATGACTATATATTATAATTATTAAATTGATATCGTGACGATGTTGGCGAGATATGAGGTTCTGTGTAGATTAGTGTAAAGTCAACCCTTTTCTCAATTTTCTCCTCTACAAGCAAGAGCCGGGAGACCCACCCGTTGCAAAGTTGATTTAGTTTATAAGATCGAGCTTGTCAACTTAGAGACATTTTCGTTTGGTATATATAGATATATGGTTGGTTGGGGGTAGTCTGCAGATCTAAGGCTGCGTTTGCGTGTTAAAATTTTATACCTTCTAAAATTTTAACACAATAAAATATTACAATATAATCTCTCTTTTCCATCAAATCACTACTTTTCACTATAAAAAATTACTTATCTCTTCACTTTTTCACTAAACCCAATACCTAAAATTTTAACAACACTAAAATTTTACAAAACAAACACACCTAAATCATTCCCGCACATATTGGGGTAGACCCAGCCACACGATCCATTCAATTTTTAAATTATTGAGTTAGCTTGTGGGGTTGTTAATGAGAGTTGACAGGCAAACACATAAATTAACGAAGCTTAGGAAACATGGGATTCATTTATTTATATGCAAGTTGGAAATTAAGAAAGTATAGAAGATTAGTATGGACCGACCTATATATATATAAATAGCATCACATACAGCCATGTCGAATGAAAACATCACAAAGTCTTAACAGTGGCCTTAACGGCAAATTAGTGTTATCAAATTGTATGCTTGACCGAGTGAACGTGATGGAGATCGGTGGATTTGGAGTATATTGTGATAGGACGGAAGAGTCTTTGGCTTGACTGAGTTTTTTTTTTTCTCGTCTCAAGTAGACCTGATTTTAAAACTAATTTCTGATTAGGAAAAAAGATACTACTAATAATTTCTTTTAATAATACATAATCCAGCTGTTTTGGAGAACCGGCCCCGAACTGAACGAACCCATTATTATTATTATTATTATTATTATTTGTAGTTATATTTTGACCTCCTAAATTTTTTGTTTCTAAAATTCGGCCCTCAATTTCTTAGGCGCAGGGGCATTCGAATTAGGTGCGAAAAAGGTAATTAACAAATAGGGCATTTAGGGGATGTTTGTTTGCCAATATTTTGGAGTATATTCTCGAAATTTTGGGAATCTTTGCTTTATTGAGATTTATTGGAGTTTGTGAAAAGTAAAGTGTGTAGGTGTAAAAGTTAAAAATTTTGGAGTTGTGTTTGGGTTGCCCGAATTATTGGGGCCCAATATTTTGGGAAACAAACAAGTCCTTAAAATTGAGAGATATTTTCCACCCACGGCACAGCTGTTAAAGAGAGAAAGAGAGAGAATTCTAGTTTGGCAAGTTCCAAAAGACCACTTGAACACGGATCGTGCCACATAAAAATGGCATTATTTGTTGTAGAATTAGGACAGCTATTGAGGCTCTAGCTAGGTTGACATCCTTACCCTATTTATTTCACGCAGATAGTGCGGTGCTTACGTGGGCTTTGGGAGAGGGACAGGGAGTAGTTGTTGATACGACCGGCTGCCGTCAAAGTAGGGAGACACCCGAGGAAGATCCGAGCTCCATATTTTGGGTAGAATAGCTTGGACCCACCCTTGAGGTCTTCCTCATCCGGAACGTACCCCCTTCAATCTTTAGGCCCCTTGGCCCACTATTAATCTCATGGGGCTCACTTCACGCAAAACGCACAAATGCACAAGCTTATCTCTAAGTTTAACCCAATTGGATTTCATGATTACTGGCTTCTCTCCTTTCTTTTATCCGCGGAACAATTTGAATGCGCAAAAGCGTGCCTGAAAAATGTTAAATTAATTTGTACATGCAGACATCAGCGGTAAAAGTTTAATGGTGAAGCAATATTTGGGAACGGTGGCATTCAACAACATTACGAGACTGGCATTTGGGAAGCGGTTTGTGAACTCGGAGGGCGTAATGGACGAGCAAGGGGTGGAGTTCAAAGCTATCGTGTCCAATGGACTGAAGCTCGGTGCGTCTCTTGCCATGGCAGAGCACATTCCATGGCTTCGTTGGATGTTTCCCCTGGAGGAAGAAGCATTCGCCAAGCACGGGGCGAGGAGGGACAGGCTCACTAGAGCTATCATGGAAGAGCACACTCAGGCACGCAAGAGTGGTGGGGCGAAACAGCATTTTGTTGATGCTTTGCTTACACTGCAGGAAAAATATGACCTCAGTGAGGACACCATCATTGGACTTCTCTGGGTATGTCTAAAAGCAAAATCTCCGTTTCCTTCACAAACACAGAAACTACCTTGATTTGAAAGATCACCATAGCCCGAGAAAGATTCTTCGGCAGAAACTTGACATCTAAATTATGAAGCCCAACGACCATAAGTTTTAAGTTTTAGCTGTTCTGGATAGTTAGTAAACTAATGAACTTTGCATCCTACAATTTCGTACAGGACATGATCACTGCAGGCATGGATACCACAGCAATCACAGTAGAATGGGCTATGGCCGAGCTAATCAAGAACCCAAGGGTGCAACAGAAGGCCCAAGAGGAGCTAGACCGTGTCATTGGGTTCGAGCGTGTCCTGACAGAAGCCGACTTTTCTAACCTGCCTTACCTGCAATCTGTAGCCAAAGAGGGACTAAGGTTGCACCCTCCAACCCCACTGATGCTCCCCCACCGAGCCAATGCCAATGTCAAAATCGGTGGCTATGACATCCCTAAGGGATCAAACGTTCACGTTAACGTTTGGGCCATAGCACGCGATCCGGCCGTGTGGAAGAACCCGCTCGAGTTCCGCCCAGAGCGGTTCCTCGAGGAAGATGTTGACATGAAGGGCCACGACTTCCGGCTACTTCCATTTGGTGCTGGTCGGCGAGTTTGCCCGGGTGCACAGCTTGGTATCAATTTGGTCACGTCTATGCTTGGTCACCTATTGCACCATTTTGTTTGGACACCATCCGAAGGTATGAAGCCAGAAGAGATTGATATGTCAGAAAATCCTGGATTGGTCACTTACATGCGCACACCAGTACAAGCCGTGGCCACTCCAAGGCTCCCATCGCACTTGTACAAACGTGTGGCAGCGGACATGTAAATTTTATTTTGTTTGTTATTTGTCCCACTTTAGGTTGTTCGTTCAAAATTTCACGAAGAACCTGCAATCCTAATGAGTTTGGAAGACGAAAATGTTGTTTACACGTGTTTACATTCAATAATTTTGCAAATCTTTTCATTTTTGTGTTGGTGATTTAGATTTCAAGGTAATATATATTGATATGGATTGGGTTCAAGAAAATCCGGGAGGATCACCAAGCCCGAAACGAGTAAGCCTAGCCTAAATAGAAGAGGTCCAGACTTCAATCACAGAGACAAGGACTCAAAACCAAACATCTTGTCTGCACTATCATAAAGCAGGTAAGAATGAGATTACAACAAGCATCTCCTCAGAGCCTACAGTAGACTATTCCAAAACTGCACCTTAATTTCCACCTATTTTGTCCACCAAACCTAACTACACACCATATTAGACAGCCCACTTGGTCTCATAAACCAACACCTCCCCCCTAATCCTTTTCTCCACGCTGTATTTGGGGAGAAAGCACTGATAATCTTGCTTATGTGGGCCTGGCAGTTGGAGGACAAGCTGACTCCTCACATATAGGAGGACTAGGCCTCCATTGGATAAGAAAGCTGAATGGTGATGCTGCTGCCTTTCCCAACTCAGTACATGGACATATAGGAGGATTAGTCGGTGAATGTTTAGGTCTACATCCACGGCTCTTTCTCTGGATGTTAAACTGAAAGTACCTAACTTAACGTATTCAGATCTTCTGTTCTCAATTAACTGCGATGTTCCAAGTGTTATAAGGTGGGATAATAGAATTTAACAACTCCTAGGTAGGTCCTTATATCAACACTTGCATTAATACGTTAATCTCTTAATACAATGTACGTTGACATATATGGAATTATACAAAAACATAGAAATCTCCCAATATCGTCCTCTTGTTGAACATTCTTGGCATTTTTGGTACTTGCACTCTGTTAATTTTACAAGTATACCAATTCTAAATGACAAGTGAAAAACCAAAATTGCATATATAATATCTAGTACACACAAATCAGGGCAACCCACAAAACCATAGCTCTGAAACAGTGAAACATTTATTTACAGATAACTAGGTTCAAGTGCCAAAGCAATTTTCCTCATTATGGTTCACACATTTACACATAGCTCGAGTGCTAAAGCGTTTTCACGGTTCTCACACAAATTTACACATGCTAGGCTGAGTGCCGAAGCATTTTTCTTTCTTTCTTATCACATTGTCTAAGAAGCTTAGTAATTCCACGACGACGTTAAACACATCAGATATATGCTAAATTCAGGAGTTATCTTGTTCAAACTGACTCAAATAGAACTTTCCATGTATATTCTTATTTACTTCAACCCTGAACTTCTCTTCCTCACTTCCCCCCCTCCTCAGCTTCAGAAGCAAACTAAATTTCGCATATTCTTCAATGACCTGCAGTTAAACAAAAGTCAATTTCCTTGTGTGACAAACCTGAACTTAAGCAAAGCAAACTCATTCACTCAAAAAACGGAGGCCTTAAATTTAAAAGTAGGAATCCAGTGAGATTGAAAAGAAAGACGGGATTGGGAAGAACTCTACCCTAGCTGTGCACATGTGGAGGAACCAAGATTAATGATAGGGAATGCCAACCTTGGCCTTTGCGACAAGAACCTCTAGAAGTTCATAGGGAGACAAGGAGTTGGACTTCTGTTGGATGGACTTAACAGCATGATTTGCTGCATCTTGAACCTCGGGATCATGAGTTGGCACTTGTTGCCACCCTGGTTCATTTCCACCTGGTTGATTTATGGAGAGGTCCAAGTTAAACACTACCCAAAATACTATCTTACTGAATATTAAAAGAAACATGATTCCAGAGGACACATTTGGATGACTTGACGCAAAACAATTGTGAGTACAAGATTTCGGATAGAGATGGCGCAGGAACAAGGCACAACATAAGCTTATGTTTTCATGATATACGAGCTAGAGGCCTTGGCCCTGAGGGTAAGAAAAGCAGCATGGAATAGGAAATAAATTAGAAAAGCATATCAAGCCAACACAATTCTCACCAAATAACTTATTTGAGGGGGAAAAAATATTCCTCCCAATGGTTTGAACATAATAGATGAAATATAACTCTTAGACAGAGATTCTGAAACACCCGGATTTTCACTATGCATCTCCCCAATCCCTTGTAGTCAAAACTAAAGAACCACAGCAGGTTTTACATTTAACGATGGAAATTCCACATGTGCATTTCAAAAGGCCAATCAGGTTGTGCCCTACACCAATCAATATTTTTACATCATCTACTACACTAGTGACATACTCTCTCTCTCTCTCGAAAAGCCATTCCATTAAGTGCCTCAAATTCCTTAAAAGAGTAAATGATGAGAAATCCAACTCATAATATGTGTTCCGTTAACCAAAGGCAATCAAGTTAAAAGGAAAATTGGGAAAATAGATAACATAATAAGGTAAGAAATTAAATAATATATAACCAACATATATTACTTAACGATTTCCTGTTTTCTGGGACAAGTGTAACTGACTGAATCACTACATCAACAGTGAATTGAGAAGAATTACATCATACAAGCAATTGTGGGCTTGAATTGCATAAAATGAAGGGAATTTGACAATTTGGTCCTTGGGTTTATACCCCTTTGGCAAATGGGTCCTTCACTTTCAAATTTCAAATTTTTAGCCCTTGGATTTTTTATGTTTTACGAAATGGTCCTTCCGTCAGTCTGCTGTCCAAATGCTTAACGGATCTCTATGACACGTCAGCAAATTTGTAGCGGTCGACCGCCCATTTTTTACACATATATCCGGTTGACCGCTTCAAATCCGTTAAGCATATGGACGGCAGACTAACGGAAGGACCATTTCGTCAAACAAAGAAAACCCAAGGACTAAAATTTTGAAATTTGAAAGTGAAGGACTCAGTTGCCAAAGGAGTAAAACCCAAAGACCAAAATGCCCAATTCCCTATAATGAAATTTGATGAAGTCTACTGAAATTCATGACGTGATTCAAGTCAGAGACCTGTATCACATGCTTCATGAATAGAGAAAAAAGAGGGCAAGTTTTGGGGGCTATGGGTTGTCCGTTGTGGGCAGTACAGGGAAAGAGGCACATATGGTTTCACCTCATCTTAGATGGAAGCATGGCAGCGTATGGTCAATGATGAGGCCTAACAGTGTCATTTAGTTCAAGATGGCGAAGTTCAAGTTCTTGTTCATTGTGGCTACGGCACCCGAATGAGTGAAAAAGTATTCCGCAATATGTGTTTTCCTTTTCTTGTTTTCTGTGATTTGTGGAAAAGATGGCTGGTGGAAAATACTAAAGTAAAGCAAATTGAGCCCTTGGTCTATTGTATTTGTTCAGTAAGAGCATCTGTTGGGAACATAAGCCTTCTTCTTTGCCGCAAGAATGGACGTGCACACCTAAACTTTACACTTTGGCTTCAATCAGAGGGTGTTTCAACTGCCAAGGATTAGTCCCTCGGGGGTTCCATGTGTGCAGGAAAAACAAGGGAATGTAATGCGAATGTGGAAGCCAAAAGTTTCAGGGCCAACTTTTTCATTTGGTTCGCTGTTAATGGCGGACTTCCTACATGAGAGGCAGAAATCTAAAAGAATGGCCGGACCAACTAGGTGCCACACTTGTGAAAGTAAGATGCAACTAAGTTAACAGAACAACCGTGATTTCCCTTCACGCATCAATTTTTTGGTTATATAATCCCTCTTTTCTTGGCCAAAATCACTTGGAACTGATGTGTAGCAAAGTTATAAATGATAGAGAAAGAGAGCAACTGGCCAAGAGTCAAAACACTGAATGTAATAAAGCCGATTCATTCATATAACCTACAAAATTCCACCATCATCACCCTTTGGAGTGAGTTTGGACTGCATAATAGTGGTGATGAATATTTCAATGGGTTCTCTAATACGCAATGCAACTGAGAAGACACACACTTCGTATGTTATGCATTTGGTATTGTTCACATTGGTTTTGCATCTTTTACTGATAATTCCTCTAATAATATTTGGACAATGTTTATAACTCAAATTACACAGCGTAGACACGTTATGGTCATTGTGTCCAGTCCTGTAACGCATACCTATGAAAAAGTACAGTCCAATTGAACTGAAGAAACCAAAGGGCATGATGAAATACAACTGCTATATTTTACAGCAACAACTGCAATATAAGATACACCCTATACTCCGATTTTCAAGGGATTAGAAACAATAGACAAAGAAATACCTTTTAAGCACTCTTGCCATGCCCAAATAAATGCTTCACACATAATTAACTTAAAATGGCGAAAGCAAAAACATCCTGCAAGTGTTTCAGGAGTAGATTGTAATAGTCAATTACCACGTTTAGCGCCCAGGTCAGATTGGGTAAATGAAGGGAAATCATGGGCATGTTTAAATTCCTGCAACTGCTTGAAGTTCATCCACGGCTTCACCCAGACTTTAGCTACATATATCTTCTTCTTACCAGCATCAATCGCTTCCAAAGTCAGATGGTACATCTTTCCAGAAACCAATTGTTCACGGGCCTTCAAAACCCTTGCGAACTCGAGAAGGGTATTCTGCAAAATATATCAATTCCAAGTACATAAACATAGCACAAAAACTTGACAACTTACATATGGACTTTGTGGATGAATTCTCCCACAACATTAAATCTTAAATCTAACAAAATTAACAAGACAGAAAGAATTAATTTAAGTCCCCCTACCCCACCCCCCCCCCCAAAAAAAGAGAGAGAGAGAAGTCAAATAAGATTGGGGAAACGAAAGGGAAAAAGACGGACCTCTTTCTTGTTGTGTTCTTGGACGGCAAAGCGAGCGAGGGACTCCATCTCGGCGCTGTTCTGAGAGCCCTTGCAGTTGGATACCCCTCCTAGCTTCATCCTGATGAAGTGGTCGTCTCTGATGCAGTGGCCCAGTTCAGCAACCCCACAGAGCACCACCAGGCTCAGGAACAAGGCCACAGAGAACCGATAATTTGTCAGCTTCGTCATCGCTCTGTTTGTGTTCGACAATAGATGCCAGATCTGATTTGTTGTCCTCCAGAGCGCTTTCCTCTCTTTATTCCCCCGAAAGTGAAACGACCTAAAAACCCCTTCGGTCTCAGAAACCGCTAGGCGGTAAGAGTAGCCGAGTAGACTTTCTAAATGCCAGTTGGTGGCGATTGCTATTTTGTTTTTGTTTTTTCTTAGCTGTTAAGGAAAGGAAAGGGTAGGGCTGTAATAGAGTTCGGACTCGCCCCACATACGAGCTTAATTAAACCGGGCTGGGCTGTTTGTACTCGGCGACGGTGAAAGTTTTAATTCTCGGCTGACAATAATTTTTTTTTTTTTTCTGAATAAAGCATATTATTAAAAACACCAACTAAGGGAGAATGTTCGAATCACACAGCAAAATATGCAAAGGAATAGCACTGGAAAAAAAAGAACCCGAGACTTGAGATCAAGCAGCCCACTGCGCGAGTAAATGCGCTGATTGTTGAGCTTTCGAGAGATCCAATTTAGAGACCACTCAGGATGTAGGCCAAATTCCACACGCAACATAGGAGTACTATCAGCAATCTTCCAACATTATAAATTTTCCACCAGAGAAACATCCTCATACAAAAGAAGAGAATCAGTTTCAAAGATAACCTGATCCCACCCATGCTGACTAGCAATTTCAACAGCCCGGACAGCAGCCCAAGCTTCGCCCACTAACGGGTCCACAGCCATAATCCGCTCCATGTATGCTGTACAGAGAGAGCTGGTGGAGTCTCAACAAGAGACGACTATGTACGATACATTGTGAGTATAGCAACGTCAAAATTAATCTTCATCCATCCTGGATTTGGAGGCGTCCAGGTCGCACCAAGGTTAGGAGGCTGAGAGAGCCAAGTCATCGAATGCTCAAAATAACGATGATGCAGCGAATTTAGAAGGTCTGAAAACACCACAGGCTGCACCTCATGAACCGCTCGATTTCTCGAAAACCAGAGCACATCACAAAGCAGCGCTGCATGCATAAAGAAACCAGGCAATGACGAGGCTCTCAAACCCAAAACAGAATCAGCATTAAGCAAAACACGGATCCAATCAGTAGAGTTGGACACCGGCAACCGAGATAAATCAATCTACCACGAAGAGATTCTCCAAAGACACTGGGCAACAGTGCAATTAAAGAATAGATGAAGAGTGGTTTCTGCCAACAGACCACAATTACCACACAATCGGGAGGCATGTAACTCTTCATTAGTCGAGAGGAAGGAGGGAGCACGCACCGGTAGAGCACCAACAACTATTTTCCACATGAGAAGTTTAAGCCTATCTTGGATCTTGGATTTCCAGAGTTTGGACAAATTCAGAAAAGATAGATGCATAGAAAGAGGCCTACGCTGGGATTGATATTGGATGACAACATCCTTAATAGAAAAGTCTCCCTTGTCTGCAGGCGTCCAAATGACAGAATCATGATGGCCAGCATTCGGGGGAATTAAACGCAATATCTGGTGGACTGATTCAGTGGTAAAGAGCGAGGATAAAAGAGGGATATCCCAACCCCCACCATCAGCAGCAGCCAGATCAGAATCATACTGAAAATTGTCTCCATGATCAGCAGATTCAATCCAAATAGGCCTCACGGATGGAAATTGCAGAACCATTTCCAGGGATGAAGCAAATGTTGTCCTGAATTGAATTAAGGACCTTAGCAAGACCCTGCCAAATCTAGGAAGCCCCAGGCCTAGGGCCCGCCTCGAGGAGAGTAGTCGTAGGAAAATATTTTTCTTTCAGGATTCTCACCCAAAGTAGGTCAGGTTTACTTAGCACTAACCACGCCAGTTTTTGAATAAAAGCTTTGTTAATCTCTTCCATACACCGCAACCCCAGACCACCAAACTCTTTAGGCTGACAAATGGCAGTCCATGCCTTAGGCATGTAATTATGTGATTTCTCTGGGGTGAAGCCCCACCAGAAATTCTTCAACATCCTATCCACGTCTCTGCACCACCTTGCTGGTAAAAGATAGGATTGCATGTAATATTGTGGTAGAGAGGTTGCAACTGATTTAATCAAAGTCATACGACCTGCCTGCGAAAGAGTTTTTAACTTCCAGCCCGCCACTTTATAATTAATTCTCTCCTTTATCGCAGCAAAGTTTCTAACTTTGTCTTTGCCCATAAAGACCGGCAATCCCAAATATTTGTTGTTCCGGGACATGATTTTCAACTGGAGTTCCTCACATATAGCAGCTACCACCTCCATATTAGTGTTGGGGCTAAAATACACAGAAGATTTCTACTGTTAAGGAGCTGCCCTGTCCAGCTGCAATAAAGATCCAAAATATTGTTGATAGATCTAGCTTCCCGAATATTTGCTCGACAGAAAATGAGCAAATCATCCGCGAACATGAGATGGGTAACAGGGGGTGCTTGGCGAGCAGCAGTCACCCCATGTAAACGACCACAAAGTTCTTCCCGAGCAAACAATCGCGACAGTACTTCAGAAGCGAGAATGAAAAGGAAAGGTGACAGAGGGTCACCCTGCCTTAATCCTCTGCCAGGTTTTATCAAGCCGTGTGGACTACCATTCAACAATATAGCGTATGTGACTGTTGAAAGGCATTGCTCAATGAGATGAATCCACTGAGTGCTAAATCCAAAACAATGCATTACCTGCAAAATAAACGACCAATCCATCCGGTCGTAAGCTTGGGCCATATCCAACTTGATGGCAGCTACCCCTTTCCTTCCGCCTTTCCTCCGCATAGAGTGAAACAATTTCGCTGCACACACTGAGTTCTCTTGTATAAGACGCCCCGGGACGAATGCTGATTGTGAATTTAAGATTAACTTGGGAAGAAGGATCTTAAGGCGATTTGCTAAAATTTTAGAGCAGATTTTGTAGCTTACATTACATAAGCTAATTGGTCGAAATTGATCTGCCAATACCGGGTTAGTGCACTTAGGAATTAAAGCAATAAATGTGTGGTTGAGCTGCTTGAGGAGAAAACCCGAAGCAAAGAAAGAACGAACCATACCGATAATATTTACTTGAGCCGGCTTTGTGTTTTAGTGGGCGTTTGTTTGTCAAAATTTTGGAGAATATTTAAAAAAAATTGAATATTAAGATTTATTGGAGTTTGTAAAACTTTTAATGTATAGATATTGAAAATTTTAGAATGTATTTAGTTTGCTCGAAATTTCGATACCCCAAAATATTGGGCTAATGAACGCTACCTTAAGGACATGTTTATTTGCCCAAAATTTTGGGGGCCCAATATTTTCAACAAAACAAACATACTTCAAAATTTCCAACTTTTACACATACACTTCAAACTTTTCAAAAACCCCAATAAACTTCAACATTCAAAATATTCCCAAAATTTTGGGAATATTCCCCAAAATTTCGATAAACAAACAACACCTAATTCTAGCCGAGCTTGAACTAAACCAACCAGTCAAATCAGATGTTACTTTGTAATACGCGGTGAATTTTTTCATTCAAATATTTGGGAGTTATTATTTTTATTATAATATATATTCAAGCTTGGTCACTCTTCATTTTTTTACTAACTCTTATAAACTATCTTCATTTTTTCACCGATGTTCATACCCAAAATTTTAGCAATCAAGCAGCACCGATCGTATGATTGTTTGTGTTTTTAAAAATATATAATGTTTATTTTTTTGTTTATAATTATGAGAATGGTGGTACTTAGAATTTAGAAAAGATATTTAAAAATCAAAATTTTTAAAATTTATTTTAGTAGATGATGTGAAAGTAGAAAATTATGTTTGAAAATACAATTTTTGTGAGAGAAAGGCTTTCTTTGAATTTTTGTTAAAATATTTTTGATTTTTATATTTTTTTTAAAAAAAGAATTGAAGCAAATAATTAAATAGAAAATTTTATTAAAACTGAAAAATAATTGTGATATGAAAAAATTATTATAAATTAAAAAACGTTTTACCATTCAATTTAAGGGTAAATCCGTAAAAATTAGTTTTAGTATTTGACGATGCCAACAAATTCTGTCACAATCGATGAATAATGGAAAAGCTTTCAAACCCTAAGTAGAGAGACCTGCCAAACCAAAAGAGAGAGTGAGCGGGACTTCCTCATGGGGTCAGCCTTCGATGCCCAAGTCAGTATTTGTCCCTAATGAAATCAAATGTGTGTTATATAAAGAAGAGAGGCATATGGTGATTGGGCCTCAGTGGATGAAGGCTAATGTGGGCATTATTTTAAATCTTTGGACATCTACCCACGAACTTTTTTTTGGGGCTTTTCAGTGTTGGGTCTCATTTATGTGTGTTGGGCTTAATTTGGGTCGGGTCTGCCAGGTGGGCTGAAAATTCCATACCCATTAGTAGCTTCCCATTCTATTGGGCACTAAGGTAGACGCCAGGAGAATGTTTCATAAGATCTGCCTCACCTTCATGCTCGAGACATCCTAAACGTTCTTGCTCCAATTTGGAGAAATTGCTATTTCCGAGGGATTTCTTATGGGAGTCGGGTTGAAATGCTTTGTCGAGGCTCTACTCAAGATTAGTGGAGAAAAGTCGACTGTTCCAAACTGGAGCCCTCTGGGTCCTAAGCTATGAGACCCCCGAGTTCAGTATCTTACTAGTGGGGAAAAAAGATCTTCATCTCGCATGAGCCTGGGTAGGTGTGAATAGAGGCTGAACAACCAGCAGTGACTAAGGAAAGGTTGAAGGTGCCCTAACTGGAGCAAGAACGTTTTCCGCGTAAAGGGGATCCGTGGCTCATACTGTATCTATAAAACTGAAAGGTACCATTTGAGGTATATAGGCTTTAAAAGGAACTGGCGATGGAATCCAAGGAGAGTCAGTTCCTTGGGGCGTTACTGAATGGATTCCATCTCGGCTGGCCGACAACCTCTAGCTGGAGAAATTCCGGTTGGTAAATCCCCCACCATGGCAATAAGGGGTGCATGTATTGTCCAGGGCTTGTGAGGCCCTGACAGTTCCTTGCTAGGATCTTGTTAGCTACAATGTAGCAGAAGGGAACCTAGGTATCATTCTGAGCTATGTTGTCTGGTCGTTTTCCTTCCTATTCATTGGTGTACATTGGGGTGTTTGTTGACTTTTGTGCACAATCGAGATTGATGATTTCAATAAATGGATCAAGTTTATAAAACAGACATCTTCAAAGACAAAGACGTTTTGATGAAGGAGCCAAAGACTTGAACAAAGAAGATCAAGAAGATGCAAAGTAATCAAAAGTGAAGATTCAAGACCTTAGGGTATAAGCCTTGTAACTCTTTGTTTCACTTTTGAAAAGGATTATGAATCACACTGGCATATCTTTCAAAACGTGCATAAACTGTTTTACCTTTTGTTTGAAATATTAAAATATTTTTAAATGTTTCAAAACACCCCAATCAAACTCTCAAACCTTTCATATACTTATGTGTACTAAGTATTTAAATTGGGTGTTTAAAAGTAGTAAAAAATATGGTTTTAAAATATCCGAACTATGTACTTAAGTTGAGGAGGGTGACCGGCTGATGAAGCAGTCGACCGCTTGGTATAGCGGTCGACCTGTTGATTTTAGAATAGAATCGTTGAGCTTCTGACAATATGACCGTTGGATAATGGTAACTTAAAGTGGTCGACCGGTTCATGTAGCGATCGACCGGCTTGTTTTAACAGACGACTCCCAGCAGCTGTAAACGATTATTTTTCATATGTGGCCTATAAATATACATTCATAACGTCTGAAATAAACACACAACGGCCACATATCATTTAGATCACTTGAGAAATATTGCAAACCTTCATATTCTATATTTCTCATATCATTCACACAAAACACACTTTCATATCCTTGTCTTTGTGTGAATCAAGAAATAGAACCTTTCAATTTCATATTTACTCTTTGAGAGAGTTTTGTTCTTTAATCTTTATAGCAAGAGAGGTGATTCCTTTAGTGAGGTTGTTCACTAAAGAAGAAGCTTAGAGATGGTATATCTCAAGCTTGGTGGGGTTGTGAGTAGTGAGCCCAAAAATCACTTGTATAGGTTGTGAGTGTTGAGTCCATGAAAAACACTTGTATGGTTTTTTAGCACCCGGAAGCTAGAGTGTACGCTATTTGGAGAATAGTGAAGGAGCTTGAGGGGTGGATATAGGCGGATATGTCGAACCACCTAAAAATCACGTGTTTGCTTTTTTATCCCTACTTTTTACTTTTAGCACGTATTTTCACTTGTTACATATTATATACTTGTGCTAAATTAGTAGTTACTTTGCAAACATGTCTTTGAGGGTTAAAAGTGAAAAGTTTAAAAAACCATTTCACCCCCCTCTTGGGTTGCCTTAATCCTAGGACGTATAATTTGTATAAGAGCAAGATGCTCATTATACAAGATTTAATAATCTTAAGTTAGAATGACAACTTCAAGTTTTAACACTCAAGCTAGGATGAGAATTTATCTTCAATATATTGATTTTAATTTATGGATTTGTATTTTGAATGGTCCTCATATGTCTAAAACAATATTGGAGAAGTAAAGTCTCCCAAGAAGGAAAACAAATATGATGCAAATGATAAAATGAAGATCTCTCTAGATGAAAGAGCTATGAACATATTGTATTGTGCATTGGATAGAGAAGAATTTAATAGAATTTCATCATGCTCAAATGCTAGAGATATATGACATACTCTAGAAATTACTCATGAAGGAACAAGTAAAGTAAAATAGTCAAAAATCAACATACTTGCTCATAACTATGAGTTGTTTAAAATGACACCGGAGGAATCTATTAGTAACATGTATATTAGATTTACCACAAAAATAAATGCTTTGAATACTCTTGGTAAATCTTATACTAACTCCGATTTGGTGAGAAAAATCCTTAGGTTACTGCCAAAGACATGGGAGGCCAAAGTGACCGTCATACAAGAAGCCAAGGACCTCACCAAGCTTCCTCTGGATGAGCTCATTAGATCCTTGATGACCTATGAGATCCAAATGCTCGAAAATGAAAATGAGAGCAAAAAGAACATGAGGATCGCTATCAAATCCTCCATAATTGAAGATGAAGATAAGGAAGACATTGTCTTAATGAACTTTAGAAAACATGCTTAGTAGTCAAAGATGTGTCTTTGACAAAAGTGGCTTAGACTACAAGCCTTCTATTCACCAAAAATATTTTAAGAATTATTTTCTGAAGGCTAAGTCTTTTTGTGCACCTACTGAAACATGTCATTTTTGCAACAAAGATGGACATCTAATTTTTGACTTTGCACTAAAGAAACTTGGAAGCAGGACTCTCAAGAAGACATGAGTTCCAAAATGAACCAAAACTAATATTGAAGGACCCAAGAAGGCTTAGGTACCAAAAATGGTTTCTTGATTCTCTTGTAGGATGAAGCAACAAATGGTGCTTGGATGAAACTTGTCTATCAAAAAGGCTTGTGACATTTGAGGACATATGCTAAAGGGAAAACCTTTGGAAAATTCTAAATCCTTAATTGAGAATAAGTTCTAAATTGTTGGTTGATGATGATTTCTTATCTCTTAATGTTATAAATGCAAATGTATTTATCTTTAACATATTTCTTGCATTTATCAAAATAGAACATCTCTATGAGCTAACATATTTCAAACCTTCATAACGTCTGAAATAAACACACAATGACCACATATCATTTAGATCACTTGAGAAATATTGCAATCCTTCATATTTTATATTTCTCATATCATTCACACAAAACATACTTTCATATCCTTGTCTTTGTGTGAATCAAGAGATAGAACCTTCCAATTTCATATCTATTCTTTGAGAGAGTTTTGCTCTTCAATCTTTATATCGAGAGAGGTGATTCCTTTAGTGAGGTTGTTAACTAAAGAAGAAGCTTAGAGAGGGTATATCTCAAGCTTAGTGGGGTTGTGAGTGGTAAGCCCGAAAATCACTTGTATGGGTTGTGAGTGTTGAGCCCGGGAAAAATACTTGTACGGTTCTCTAGCACCCGGAAGCTAGAGTGTACGATATTTGGAGAATAGTGGGAAAACCTCAAGGCTCGGTGAAGGAGCTTGAGAGGTGGATGTAGGCGGGTTTGCCGAACCACCTAAAAATCATGTGTTTGCTTCTCTATCCCTACTCTTTACTTTTAGCACGTATTTTACACTTATTGCATATTATATACTTGTGTTAAATTAATAGTTACTTTGCAAACACGTCTTTGAGGTTAAAAGCAAAAAGTTAGGAAACTAATTCACCGTCCTCTTGGGTTGCTTTAATCCTAGGACTTACAGTGTTGTGGCCCACGCCCCCACGAGATGGGGAGCAACTACCTTTAATATGGCGAAAAGGGGTCACAATGGCCTATCCAGGATGCAGGAGAAGGGCATAAGGTCCCCTATGGAGACTAAAACGGCGCGACAGACCGTCTGTGGCACGAGGGCCCATCCAACAGAAAAACGAGTGTGATGGCCCATAATGGTGAAGCGGGGTGAGTAGTAAAAGGTGACTAAGGAGGGGTCGAACATTTCTTGAGGAGAAGGTTAGCCTGGATTCCCTCCCTTGGACAAATCCTGGAAGGAGGTGAGTTCATGCAATGGCTATAAGAGGGTGTAGGTACTGTCTCGGGCTTGTGAGGCCCGAGCACTTCCCTATCCACAACATGGCAAAAAGGGGCATAAAAGCCCACATCATAACATAATAGGGTACCGCACCAAAAGGGGGAACTTTGGCCTTTAATTTGGTGAAGCGAGGCTCGTCGCCCGTAAAGTGGTAAAACAGAGCATGGGAGGCTCATAAGATGTTGATCAATGATAATGTCGGTGGCAATGTCCGGTGGAGGCAAGCAATGTCGATAATAATTAGAGATAACCAATTGGCGAAGTTCATGGGACGCTAGGGCCTATCCGAGGCACGAGGACACATAATGGGGCGCGAGGGCCCTATAAAAGGCACGAGTGCCCTCTGGGGTGTGAGGGCCCACAAGAGGCAAAAGGGTCTGTGATGGGGCGCGACGGTCGTCTGATGTTGAAAAGGGTCACCAAAGGTCATCCAATGGCCAGAAAAGGGCTCGAGGGCCCGTAATACCGAAGTAGCGCAATACGGCCTGAGGACCCAATAAGAGGCACGAGGGCCCGTATTGGACCTGTCCGGGTTACTTGCACCCAATTAGAAGCACGAGTGTCTACCAAGGGTACCGGTGCCCAATAAAAGGCATGAGTGCCTATACGGGGCACGAGGGCCTGTCCGGGGTATCGGTGCCCAATAGGAGGCACAAGTACTTGTCCAAGATACCAGTACCCAATGAGAGGCACGAGTACCTGTACGTGGCACGGGTGCTCAATAGGAGGCACAAAGGCCGTCCGAGGCACTGATGCCCAGTAAGAAACACAAGTGCCTGTGGCATAACGAGTTCGTGATAGATTTCTTTCAATTGGATTTTTCTCCGCAGACCTTTCTTTGTAGAACTTTTCTTTCATAGGTGTTTTTTGCACGTATTTATGGGCTCATGGAGCGTAGGTCCATGTATAACATAATTATAAATGTAAGCAGGATTTTCATGTAAGGAAAGATGAGATTATTATTAGCAGTACCTTTTAAGAGGTTCCACAGTCTAGGGATGGGGAACAGTTCTTCCTCGAAGATCCTCAAGGTGAAGCTCTACTTGTGAACCGCCATTGGGCCATATGGGGAATACAACTTTTTGGAGACCGAACAGGGTCTTTCATTTTTTATTTTTGGCGAGGGTGAGTATGGATTATGCCCCCCGAACATGTGACCCATGTACGTACCTTAATCACGACATAATATAGTATAAAATATGTTGCATTAAGTGATATAAATTATAGTTCATAATATCTCACAGATTGAACTATCTTGTAAAGGAATTGTTAACCAGATAAGTTAAACTAGCAGAGGACGTGCACACTCCCCTTTTGTCGGGCAGTGCCTTCGTCCTCTCAGGTCATCTTAGGGCCAGGTTGCAGTTGACCTAACTAGTCTAATTGGCTAGATCCCAATGCCTTGCAAAGTTCTTAATCAATCTAAACTCCATGAAACGAAAGAAGTTGGTGCATGCTTTTCATTTTTATCAAGTGCATGTAAGGTCCTCACTCAATTGGAAGATGGAATCTTAAAATAATAAGTGTTTAGAGAAAGTAAATGGATCATCCAAGCACTTGATATTTAGACTAATCAAGTGGAACAACAAATTTTTTTAAACGAGTGAAATTCACTTAGCTAAAAAAATGGGCTAATTTATGGTACCTTCAATTTGCACTGGCAAAAGGAAACCAGATGGTGAAAAATATGCAAAAATAATAGAAATCCTTGGTCTACTAGGGCTGGGCTTTTCGGGTTAGGGGTCGGGTTACACCCTACCCGAACCAATAGGGTTGCGAAAAATGAAACCCGACTCTGACCTGAAATGACTCCTAAACCCAAGCCGCCTCGAGCAAATTGGGTTCGGCTCGGCTCAGCTTGGGGCTTGTTTTCGTTGTGCTTTTTTTATTACATTATATTATAGGCCATAAATATTATGTGCTAATTTTTTTGGGCTAAAAACGTTATGAGCTCTAATTTTTTTTTTATCCCATTACTATATTTTTTGAGAAATAGTGCATATACAATATTCGGGTTAGGTTTGGGTTTTCGGAAAGTGATGAAAAAACCCAAACCCCACCCTAAAAGATTCATAATACATATATAAAATCCGACCCGACCGCGTCGGAATGGATCAGTTCTGGTGCTGGTCACCTGGTCTTGAGTTTTATGCCTTGCCCTATGGTCTACCCATAGCTATCTCTAGTAAGATAGAGAAGAGCTCCCCACCAGTGAGGTAGATCTCTTCTAGTTATGCTATTTATTCAAGTGGCGCATGAAAGCATTCAACAACACAAGCTCTTTGGCTCATAGCCAATATTCTTAACAGCTGTTATAAGAACTAATAGCAAACCCTTAAGCCATGTTAGGAATGAGGGCGTGGACATTATTTCTGGTCCCAAATTCATATTTAGGTCTAGATTTTTTAATCCTCATTTGGCATGGGCTGAGACCCTGGTTAAAAGTTTTCTAGGTTGGTCTCATCTCTTCGTTGCTAGACGTGATGATGCATAACGATTGTTAACAGTCACTTTGTGAGAAAACTTTGTCGTTTCTCCATATATGAAGTTCGATCGATAGTCACTTTGTGAGAAACTTTACTGTAATCTTTTCAGAGGAGAAAAAACTCTGAATCTTACAAGTAATTCAAATAAGTCGATAAATCCCTAATCCAACCCCATTGAATGGTAAGCTACCTTTTACAGTTTTCTTGCCTGTGAGGTGTTAATTTTCTCATCTTCCCCTCAACTGCCCTTCCCCACCATTATAACAACATTGATAAACATTTTGACCCCCTCCACTTCTAGCTGCATCTTCCTATACAGACTTCAAAACTCCTCGTTTAGTCCCTTCCATTTATGATCTACTCAACTGAGAGGCAGATTGATCTGAATGGTGTGGTCCCCTTTATTGCAACTCTTATCTCCTATTCGTGCTCTTTGAATCACACTCCCCCAGATTCATGTGATCTCATGGTTCATGACCTATACTTCTCCTCTTTGCCAACAATCCAACAGTCTAGGCAGTTCTTATCAAAAGTAGCAGCAGAAGTGACGTCTCTGAATTTGGGGATTTGGCTGAGATTATCTCAACACTTGGTACAACATGCCTCATTCCTTCTCCAAGTAGAGGAAGAAAAGCTCAACGGAGTTCTTCTCACCTTGTCTCCTCAGTGGAGAATTTTGACTTCCTCCTCAACTCCTCGGCACGTAACTCCAAACACTCATCTCTCTAATCAGTGCATGCCATGCGAGCGTCGGACCCGCCTCACCTACATTATGGGGCCAGTAATCTGATTTGTGGCCAAGGTGAGTCTCACATCTGGATCTTTAATTTTCTATTCTTAGATGTATATTTTATCACTTGTACTGGCGTACAGTTTGCCCTAGACCTCTTTTTCGATTGCATGTATTCGATTCTTCAAAAACTTTCGAGTGGTATTTCCAATGCTTATGTTTGGGATGTTCATTCTCTCTATTTATGTTTTGATGATTTCTGCATAAAATCTGAATTTGTTTGGCTACTAAGTCATCTTAGCGTTTTGTGGATATGTTGTGAAACAATAAGTTAAGCCACAGTTTAGTCGTGTCTGTCCTCCACAATCATCACCTCGATATTCTCCACTCTACATATAGAAATTACTTGCATTGATGGTAAATTTCTTGTTGTGGCATGTTTTTAAGTTATGGATTTCTCAACAAAATAATAATAACATTTCCACCTCAGCACAACTAACAGGAAATTCCACAAATAGTTTGTTATAACACCCCGATCTTTGGCCAAGTTTGTATTTTTGCCAAAAATATTTTATGCCCATTCAATTACATAACTCACATCTCTATATAAGTTTTTGGCTTTTCAATGTGTAAACATGGAGGACCTTTTCCCAAAATTATTTTAAAACTTTCACGTGGCATGATTTTGAGAATTTCTCTTTCTCTTGCTTGTTTACATACCTGATTCATTGCTTTTGTTTCTTTTGCACAACATTTTCCAATGACACTTGTCGGCCAGCATAACAACCTACGGAGTACCAAGAGACACATCCCCCCAAATTACGACAGTTGCGACCATCACTGATCAGAAAGGTGGGTGTGTCTTAGACCACATTGGAATTTCCATAAGTGGTCATAAATATTGGGAATTTCCAAAAGTGATCATAAATATTGTCTTGGATCACTAATCTATGATGCATGATTCAATGACAATCTTTTTTTTTATATAGATGAGTATTGATGACAAGTGGGCTTATTCACTCGAGCAAACGTTCCTGCATCACCTACTCTAGGGAATCAGCGAATCCCGCATTGAGCTTGGCTCTGTACATGCCACTCAGTGACCCATTATTGTGGGACAACTCCAACAAGTTCTTAGCAAACAAAAGTCTACCCAACAATTCAAAGAGAAGTACAAGCGAATGAAACGGCAGTACCGAGAGTTCTACGACCTCCTGCATCATGAGACTGGCTTCGACTGGGATTTGGTATCAAACACCATACAAGGCTTGGTGCAACAGTGGTAGGCTTATCTTCTGGTGAGCAATAATGCATATCATGTTTGTCTTTTTCACCATAACCTTTTTGTATAGAAATTGGGTGATGTCAATGTCTTATTTACTAAGGCCTACCCTAATAAAAAGTCATTTCAAAAGAAGGGTCTGGCCAACTATGAAATGATGGGACTTGTGTTCGGTAGGACGACGACAACCAGGATGCTGGATAATGAGTATACTGAAATTCTGACTAACACCGATGAAGAGCGTGATTTAGACGACACCCCGAGTAATCTAAATATCGGTATCACTCCACTGGTTGAGCCCATGCAAAAGAAAAATGTGACGGCGCAACACATACCACAACTTTGCTCCACTAGCATGCGGTCGAGTAAACGTGCAAGGGATGGATCTTCTAGTCTGATGTATGGGAAATGAGCAAAGGGTACGAATGAGAATGATGCCCAGATTTTTCTGCATCGCTTTGTCGATGTTGCACATAGAAATAATGAAATTCTCGTTGATTAGGTCGCCACTTAGAAGCCACCAGAAGGTTTTTTTGTTGGAGAGTTTGCAGGCAAATTTCTCATTGACCCATGTAGTCAATGTGTTAGCTTGCTTAGAAGTGTTGTGCACGAGGGTGAGTGCAAGCAATTCCTAAAGGGGTGCAAAGCTCTTTGATGTGAGTATAAGCAAAAAAAATTTATGCTAATGGATTATGATGAGAGGAGAGTGTGGTTTGAAGAGCTTGATGTTTGATTGGTTACTGTGCTTCATGTTTGGAGATTTGGCTTGTTTCCTATTTATTTGGTTTTATGTAAAAACTCTCTAGTCCAAGTAGTTTTTGTTTGAGCTTTGTTCAAAGGGAATCTAGGTACAACTAGTGCCCTTCTTCCCAATTTTTTGACAACTATGTTTGTCCTTTGTTTTAGCTTGATGTTTTAGCTCTTGCAAGATGTGTCAATGCCCTTAGGGATGATAAAATATATGTTCTAAGTTCCCATAGCTTATAAGATATGTTAAGAAAAGCAAAGCATGTTAACTTCGTTTCTGTGCTTGAAGTTATGAGTTATGTTAATTCCTCTGTTCTGAGTTTCTATGGTTTATGTGTAAAAGAGAGCAGAGTACAATTTAAATTACGCTCTCAGTTGCTATATTTCTTCCTTTATAAGCATTGATCCACGTGAAATGTTTGTTCAAATGGCTGATGTTAAAAATCCCAAACCAGTGGAGTACCAGTAATAAAATTTCCTTTGAAATTCTTGATTGTCTTATGTGTTTGCATAAGTCAATGGGTGCTCTGTTAAACTCTGAAAGTAAAGTTTCATAAGATTATCAGATTGAAAATGAGAGAATTCGAATTGTGTATTTCTTAATTAACAATGACTATTTTATATACAGGTGTTGATAACATAATTGTTATTATAAACTACTTTTCACATCACGGAGCTCTGTGCAAAATATAACAATGAAGTTTTGTTAAATATATAAGACGAGACCAGAAAGTTAAAGTACATTTATTCTAATAACTCTCATGCTTGCACATTGTTATTGGAGAAAACTTAGAAAGAATTACAGTTTATGCCATCATTTTGCATAATAATTACTATCAATCTTTGCATATTGCGTAATTCATAAATTTGTGATTGCACATTAACTTCAAATCTTAAAATTGCAATTTGATTATGTCTATTTTATTTTTAATGAAAATTATGTATATTGGTAAGATTTGTTTTAATAATTTTTTTTTATAAAGAAGACAAATATTTGCCCCCGAGAGAAAATAACATGACTACAACCAATGACAGATTCGAGATTGAAGTCTTTGTGTGGGGGGGGTGGAATCCTATAGGGGAATAATGGTGACTGATAACAAATATTCACCTTTTTTAGAAAATTTTCATAATGTATGGGATAATTTTTTTTGTCCTTAAAACGATTTTTTTGTTTTCAAAAAATATGGAGGGAAGGTGACCCTCTCCCGCCCCTGACTACAATGGCTATTTTATAGCAAATTCAATAATAACAAATAATATAGACGATTGAACATGATAACAACTATTTTCATAGTAAATGAAAGCCTAAATTTAAATCTCTCTCGATAATCCTTATAGTGTTACTAAAGTTCAAATTTAAATCTTCAATTAATGTTATTAGATTTAAGCTTAGCGTCTCAACAAGCAGTTATCGAAAATCTCTTAGAGATAATCTTTGAAATGTTACTAAATTTTAAATTTAAATCTTAAATTAATGTCACTGGAGGTATGCTTAGCATCTCACCAAGCAGTTATTAAAAATCTCTCAGAGAAAATCTTTGCAATTTTACTAAATTTTAAATTTAAATCTTAAATTAAGGTTACTAGATGTAAGCTTAGCATCTCAGTAAAATTTAAATTTAAATTATAAGATATCAACAGTATGTAAGCATTGCGCATTACTAGAAAAATATACTTGGGTAGTCTTACTACAGTTTAAGTTAAAGATTACAACGACACATGCTGATCACTTATCTTTTTAAATTTGGCTTACTATATCCTAAAAACAAAATAGCTCCTGCGAAAAGCAGCTGTCATAAAAAAACTTAAAAAACAATTCCCACCCAATTAAAAATTTATAATATCGCTCAAATATGCTTAGAATATGTGGATTGGCCCGCAACAACTCATATCTACATCAAAGAAGGTGATCTTGGCTGTTGTATTCCTCGAAAATTTTTCTATGGCATTATAACCAAAGCCTCTAGATTCACGTGAACACTTATATATCGAATATTTGCATCACAACATGGTATACCCTTGTCTGCAGCTTCTTCAGTGTCTACCTACTCAGTGAAGTCCCTTAATTTTTCAGAGATTCTCTTCACTGACCTACCAACTTTCTATTTTTAACCCCATTCAGTGGATGTAAATTCCATTCTACATAGCCTCCATGCACTTCACCTTCTTTCTATGAAAACCAAATGTTACCTCTCGGGATAGTTCGACCCTTCCCCCTTTACGAAGTTGCTTACCCTTCTTTGTAATGTGTTTTGCAGCCCACCACATCTTCCTCACCCAACAAATGGCAAAGGTTGACACTAAATGGGGCCCTTGGTCTGAGGAGGACGTAGATGCATTTCTCCACCTTATTGTCGACTGAACTCTGCCTGGGTAGTATCTCGAGACTAGATAATATGAATGGGGGAACATTAGTGTCGAACTAAAGCCACTAATATGGTGAGAGATGACAGTTTGTAGGGTGTTGTCCAAGTGGCATCGCCTAAGGTACGCATACCGCGCATGGATGTCAACCTTGACCCGACCTAGATTTACCCTGAATGAAGCCACCAACACAATTATAGCCAGCGACGACAACTAGAAGCAGTATCACCATGTAAATTTTGCACTTCCATTAACAATTATTTTATAACGCACAGGGATCTCGACCATATCGTTTGAAAGTTTCTAATCGCGGTCACATTAATTTTCGTGTATACAGGAGTGCTAATCTGTAAGTCGGATGTTGCGTCGTAAGGGGTTCGCTCACGCAACACTCATGGCCCACCTAATGCCTCATGCGGAGGGAAACGTCTCAGTCTACGCCGCCACAGTTATCGACTTGGAGGGCCCTTCATCATTCATTCCAAGTGTCTTTCTAGAGCCTGCAGAGCCTAACACATGAAGCACAAACGTAGTTGTTTGATGGATGCAAATCGTGTTTTTTGCTTTTCTAAGGACAATCGGCTATGTTTTCTTTGTGCATTTACCACGGTGATATACTCACATCATATGTTATGTTTCCTTTATGTGTTTACCATGGTGATGTGTGTTTACACCGTCAGCTATGTATCCACTTGTTGTAATGACTTGCCTTTGTCTTCTCTACTATGTTTCCCAGGGTGTTAATGAGAAGTAAATCATGATATTTCTTCACTGTAATTCTGGGTTTAACATCTCTTCCATACAGACTATGGTTTTTTAAGCAAGGGTGACAAAATCCTCCTGAAATCAACGGTTTATTTGTGATGCATACCAGTAAGGGATTTTAAGACTTATTTCGATAGACGCTTTTAAACAATGACTTAGTTAACCATCATTCGTTAGAAATATCAATGCACTTCAACAAATTGACGGTGAATAAGTTTACAAAAGGGCATTACAACTAAACCTTAGTAACTTAATCGCATTAACTTGGTGTGACTCCATCTTCCCAACCACTTCAATCCATACCCTTTAAGCGTCTGCATAAAAAGGGAGTTAACGAGCACATATTTTACGCTCGCAAAGAAATATAGATGTAGAACAACATGGCCAATCCTACTAGTCCTAACACCACTCTCGTCATCCTGAATAGGTATTCAACACCTATAGTGCAGCCTAGAGCAAACATCGATCTGAGTAGCTATTCAACACCATAGTGCAGAGTGGAGTGAACATCAGCCAAAGCCCATTTTTCGTCAATTCACGTCTGTATACTGACTATATCATCCTCTCTGACTCCTCTACATACAGGACTCCTACTCCACCGAGTTGGTGCATTGTTGGAGTTGTGCCAATGCCTCTTCCAGATGACCGTTGTTCATGTGTTGGTAGCTCCAATCTGAGGTCAAAACATGTTCATGCCACACGGAAGCAAAATATGGACTGTGCTGATGAGGCGTCACCTATAGATGCACCAATGCAACCAGAATAGGCTTCATCCCTGACCCCAACTGTTCATTCGATGCTTGGAGAAGGTGGTGCTCAGCAATAGTTCGACGTGAACGATGAACGTCCTCCCAACGCATTAGAGTGACATTACTCTGTAAAGGGGGGTGGGTTTGTTAACTTTTTGAGCAAGATTTTCTCCCACATTGTGAGGTGAGGGTGTAAATATGCCCAAGACCTGAACCATTTATATGGGGAAGACATTTTGGAAAACTCCTAGTATAATCCCACTGCTTGGGCACATGAGTAGAAAAAAATCATTTGAAGATGATGTTTGTGACCGAGTTTGCATTATATATGTCGCTTCTTGTGTGTATGAACCCAATCAAAGTCATTATATGTAAATTTATATATTTCTCAGTATTTTCTGTCTACTTCTCAGTATTTTCGTCTTTTTTCATAGTAAAGAGGTGCGTAAACAAAGAACGATTGGGATTGGTAGCTTCAGTTTGGTATTAGATAACCTTATTAATAATGGTAGCCTCTAGTTTGGCCATAGAGAAACGCAAAGATTTACTCGTATATAATTTATGTGCGAGTCCAAAAATCAACCCAAAAGGAGGATGAATTGGGTTTATAAAAAATTAAGCCCCTTTTTTATTAAAACTCATATCTAAAAAATATTTCTTTTTAACAAATAAAAATGCAGATCTGAAAATATTTTAAGCAATAGCTAAATATAAGAAATGAACAATAAAGACAATGTAATGAGTAAGGTAGAGAGATAACATCGCTATTTTTTGGTCGTTCGACCAAGACTTACCTACGTCCACCCTAAGACTATTCTCTTCCTTGAGCTTCTCCACTATAATCAATAGTGTCTACAACTTAGCTTTCGAGTGCTAAGTAACTGTTACAAGAGTTTTTCCAAACTCACTCTTCAACTCCTCTCAAATCCCAAAGCCTTTAAGATTTCTTCTATCCTCACGGGTAGGCCCAAGTGTATCCCACACTCAAAGGTTTTTAATGTTCAAATTAAGATATGAATGAATAAACAATAGCTCTCAAAGCCAAATCAGCAAAACAAAGCTCAATAAAGGACTACAAGACAAGATCTGACGATGATGAAAACAATGGTAGACCAGATATATTGGAAAATGAGCAGCCTTTGTCTTTTGCGTTTTTCTCTCACTTGAAGGAGACTAGGTCAGATGTAGAGAGCCAAAAGTTCTGTAAAAGTCTTCTTTTATCTATCCATAAGGTTCTCTTTATAGGTCTTCAGTCTTGAGGGGTTCCCAAGGGCCTTTTTGGAATGTTAGAGAAGTTCCCTAAGTGCCACAACATCTAGATTTGTGAGTTGAGAGTCATTTTCAAAAATAGGGTTGTCGCATCATGTGTCGACACATACATGTCTATGTGTTAGTGTCGAAACTTTCATAGAGTCTGGAACTTGCTCGCAAGTGCCTGAGGCATGTGTCGACACTTCCTTCACTATGTGCTAATACCATCTTCACATGTGTTGACACATACATGTCTATGTGTCAGTGTCGACACCTTCATAGAGTCTGGAACTTGCTCGCAGGTGCCTGTGGCATGTGTCAAAACTTCCTTCACTATGTGTTGATACCATCTTCACATGTGTCGACACTGTGCTTCACATGTGTCGACACTCACCATAAAAAATGGCAGTCTAGCTTTTGTGCTATGTGTCAAAACCATTTTGGGAAACAGAGTTTTTCAGTTTTTTTTACATCCAATCTTTTTCATATCAACACGAAAACTCATACAATGAAAAATATCATAGTTTAGGTGAAAGTCATGGTATTTAAATCAAATATAGGGAATTATGAATCAACAATAGATTTAAATACAATAAAGTACTCTCTATTGAATAGTGGATTGACACCCACGTTTTCTAAAAATACTTTCAAAGCTATTTTATCATTTGTTATAATCAAAATCGAGTTAGATAGCTCAAGATCAACCTTGGGCTAACAAGATGCTATTTGAGAGAGAGAGAGAGAGGGTGATTATGAGGGAGGTTGAAAGGGATGGCTTATTGAGGAAATCAATTTCTATATTTGTAGTTCGCATTTTTTTACTAATAGATGTACAATCTGGTGCATGCGATGCGTTTTTACCATGCGATCATGAAAACATGTTGGCCATTGGCGATGTGTGCAGGCCTACTATTAGTAGGTATTTAGAGCCTAGTTTAAGTCTCGTCCATAGTGCGAAATGCTGTTGTTGAAAATGTGATACTATGGTAGGGGATATTTTTTCCACTTAAGAAACAATTCTATTGTCAAACTTTGCAAGGGCAAACTCTTAGATTGCTCCACCATACTCCCCAGGGGTTTCTACCACCATACAAGAGGAAAGATACCACTTGCGGCAATATCCTGGGAATGCTGGCACTCCACAGGGTAAGAAAGAATTATTCAACTATTTGTACTAATCATTGCGGAATATAATAGAAAGGAGTTTTGGCTCTTTGAAAATGCGTTTTCCAATGTTGAGAGGCATGTCGTGGTATGCTATTACGCGGCAACCATGCATTATCATAGCATGCTGCACTATTCACAACTATGTAAGGACTCACCGAGAACATGACAACATATTTTATCAATATTCAGTGTAGGACATGATAGTGGATGGAGAATAGGAGTTCGCACATGGCATGCCGTTGTTTCACTTTGGAGACAATGAAGCGCAAGCAATGTCAATAGACCGTGATATGATGCAGTTGCGTGTTGCTAGAACAGTAAAAAACTATTGGTGTTGGTTTTATCGATGTCCTCTTGGGCAGGTAAATCATGGTTTGTAGTGTAACACTTGCAGAGAGAAAACCAAGCAATACAAATCACAAATATGAAATAGAAATTTATATGGCATGTGACAAACTGCATATATATTTATATGGTATTTGTCTACTTTGTTGACTCTATTATGGCTTACTTTGGTTGTATGTGCGTATTTATTATGGTACCTACGTAAAGTTATGAAATCGATACCATTATTATGTACTCGGTTGCCTCCACTTTTAGCCAAGTTGAATTACTTTACGCTACTATTTGTACACACGTAAGACGCATACCGAGTGGACAACATTTGCTAATAACATTCACAAGTCACTCTAAATGGAGTGGAAAGCGTATACACATACAATGGTTATGTGAAAATGACGACTTTGATGAAGTTCGTGAGAGACCATAAGTTGAATGGAGGAACCCCAACCAATAGTCCCAAACAACATGGACATTGCTCAAAGAAGATATGAATTCAAAAGTTGATCTTTATATTTTATTTCCTCATCATATGAATTGTACAAGTCGAATGCAAAATACAGAGATGATGAGAACAAGCCTTGGATTCAATCTAGTGTGTCTTGGGTATTATTACAAACATGTGGTATGCTTTGTCATGTGTGGGGAATGACGAAATATTAGAATTTTAACCTGATTCCTAAATACAGAACATTGCAAATTCACAACCAATATTTCTATTCTGCTAATTCTAGAAGTGAAGCGAGGTTGAATATTTTGCAGCTCATGTGGCCGAAGGTGCAATGTTGATCTAGGGATGAAGGTACACAAAACTCTAACGGAGGAAAATCTATCGTGAGTAAACGTGGGTCTTCTGGGAAATATTCAAATGGGTAAACTGTATGGAAGATCAATGGCTTGCACCGAATCTACTGTGGGTAATCTGTGATTATGTTTAGTTGAATATCTCCTATATATCAGAAAAAAGAATATCTCCTATATGGTTCGCCAAAGCTGTGCTGGATAAGATATATGGAGAATATTTCCCATATGCTGCACAGAATGCTAGCGTGAGTAAACTTGAGAGAGAGAACATGTACATCGAAACATTGTTTGGGGCCCCACGAAATGAATGTGGTAAATGGGTGTACGGAACTGCTTTAGCAAAAGTTAAAAACGAACAAACAAAAAAAGTGAGAAAAAAATGAATTGTAAAAGTAGCATTCGGTGTGAATTTTAAAATGAATTGTAAAACTGTTTGTTCCCTATGAATTTCACACCAAACAATATTTTAAAACAAACTATATTAAAACAAGTAGTTTGAAAAAGATAACCATCATCTAGAGTTAGAAAGAGATGGGCGGAAGACAATAGGGACGTTGACCCCACGTCCTGGACCTACCTGACATCGTATATGACGTCATACAAATTAAAGTTGAGTTAGAGTCCGTTTGTCATAAAAAAATTTTACACCCTCTCACAATAAAATATTACAATATAATTTATCTCTCTCATCAAATTATAACTTTTCACTACAAAAAATATAAAAAATTATCTCTCTCTTCACTTTTTCACTAAACCCAATACCTAAAATTTTAACAACACAAAAATTTTACAACACAAACACACTTAGGTTGTGTTTGCATGAAAAATTTTACAAAATTTTTCACCAACTCACAATAAAATACTACAATATAATCTCTCTCTCTCCCATCAAATTATAATTTTTCACTACAAAAAATATAAAAAATTACCTCTCCCTTCACTTTTTCACTGAACCCAATAGCATCACTAAACCCAATACCAAAAATTTTACAACACAAACATAACCTTAGGATGGGTAACAAACAGAGAAGCTTCCGTTTATAAAATAGATGGGCAGGTCGGTTCGTAACCCAGTCCTCAAACGAGACTAGGATCACACCCGCATTCTAAACATGGCCTTAAGGTCGTCTGTGGATGTTTAGGATAAACCTTTATGACATCATGTCTCAAGTTATATCCTTTTAATGGTTTAAGGGTATAAATCCATTTACTGGTTGGATCTAAGCAATCTTTGCTAAATCTGTTTCAGGCACCTTCTTCAAGTGTTATCTCAGTTATCCTACAAGAAGATGGTTTAGTGGTAAACATAAATTTAGGTTCCCCTTCATAAAAATTTACATATCCTACAAGACCATGGCATTACTTTCCAAATTTCATAAAAATTGAGTCTTATGTATAACAAAGCAGCAGGCAGAAGCATTATAAAGTTTCCATTAGAAAGAGCAAGGTCAACGGTTTCTTCCATCATGCTGTCCTCATGAAGAACATCTTTGTTCAGAATATCCAAAAATAAGAGACCAAAAATTGACAAATATAAGGAGCTTGTCTCAATAAGAAGAAACAATAATTTAGCCTTTGTATGTCTTGTCTTGTAAATGCTATGAGAAAGCATTTCCATAGGAGTGATCATTATAATCCACGACACTACCAAATTTAGCGGATGAACTCTATGTGGTTCAAAGTATTTTCTGTCATTTGCACACCACGACTAAGGACGTCCGTTTGCAATGTCTGAGAGGCTAGAAATAATGTCATTATCTCTCTGCCAAACCCAGTAGTCTCAATATCGAAAGCAATAATTGTCAATAGGCTTTATTCCAGCAATCATTTGTTGAACTTCACAGTATTGAACCTTTTGGATTTTCGTAGAGAACAAGAACCTTTTGGATTGAATTGACTCTTTTTTATTACATTGAAGGCAGCCGGCTCAAGCCGCATGGAGGCCTAAGGGCATATAGATCAGTAAGCTTTTTATATAAATTTTAATATAAAATATTTAAAATTATCCGAAAATTAATAAATTTAATATATAATATTCAAATGCCTCATTCATTATTTTTTTATAGGGCTCTCATACATGACACCAAAGTTCCATAACTTGCAAAGTTAAGAAATTTTATAGGGCTTTTTTTTTCTTTTTGAGCAAAGTTTATAAATCTGAAAAAAAAAAAAGTAAAGAAAGGCTTAGGAGAAACATATCACTCGATGAGTAAAAAGTCACTATATAAAAAATATGAAAAAATTACATCTTGTCATTCCTTTTTTTCTCCTTAGCCCATTGTTTTTTTTTTGGGTCATCTACAACGCAAAAAAAAAAAAACAATTTAGCTCTTTATGGGGCCTTGTTCAGGGTGAGGCCTTAAGCTATCGCCTAAGTCACCTTACCTGATTAAACGTAGCACTTATGGGACTCCTCCATCAAAAATTTCATGCTTCATAATGCTTAGTTTGCTATGCCGGGAAGTTTTGTTTCTTCCTTCTACCGGAGTAGGTAAAAGACTTCCGAGACAATCTCTAATTATGAGCAAAATGAACAGATGCCTCAAAAATAAATTGTAAGCGAACTGTAAGAAGAATAGAGGCCTCAAATGCAATTAGAGGGCTCAAATTCGTACTTAAATAACCCAAACAAATATCTGAAAGATGTGAACGAGCATGCACATTAACTTGTGTGACGCCTCTCTCGTTTGGAATCCTTAAAAACCTACTTATATTAGCCTAATGAAGCGATTTCCCTTTAATTAAAAAATTTGCTTGGTAATTTTATTTTTTATGCTTATATAAATAACTATGATTTAAATTCCATAATTAGATGCTTAATTTAAGTTGATGCTATATTCTGATTTTCTTTTGATTTTATAAATTACTTTTAGGTCATTATTGTGAGTCCGAAAATCAACCCAAGAGAGGGAGTGAATTGGGCTTATAAAAAATTTAGCCCCTTTTAGATTAAAAATTTAGACCTGAAAAATACTCCTTTTTAATAAATAAAAAATGCATATCTGAATTTGATTAAAGTAATAGCTAAATATAAGTAATAAATAATAGTGATAATATAAAGAGTAGGGTAAAGAGATAGCACCGCTATTTTTAGGTGGTTCGGCTCAGTCTTGTCTACGTCCACCCCCAAGGCTATTTGTCATCCTTGGGCTTCTCCACTATAATCCAATGGTGTCTACAACTTAGCTTTTCAGGTGCTAAGTAATGGTTGCAAGAGTTTTTCCAAGCTCGCTCTTCAACTATTCTCAAATCTCAAAGCATATGAGATTCTTCTATCCTCACGGGTAGGCCCAAGTGTACCCACACTCAAAGGTTTTTAATGTTTAAAGATAGAAATGAATAAATAATAACTCTCAAAGCCAAATTAGAAAAATAATGCTCAATAAAGGGCTACAAGACAAGATATAATGACGATGACAGCAATGGTAGACCAGATCTGTTGAAAAACGTGCAGCCTATGTCTTTTGCATTTTTTCCACACTTGAAGGAGACTAAGTCAAGATTAATGATGTAAAGAGGCAAAAGTTCTGCAAAAATCTTCTTTTCTCTCTCCACAAGCTTCCCTTTATATATCTTTATTTTTTATGGGTCCTAAGGGCCTTTTTAGAATGTTGGAGAGGTGCCCTAAGTGCCACAACATCTAGATTAGCAAGCCGAGCGTCATTTTTAAAAACAGGGTTCTCGCAACATGTGTCGACACTTTCATCGAGTCTGGAACTTGCTTGCAGGTGCCTGTGGCATGTGTTGACACTTCCTTCACTATGTGTCTACACCAACTTCACATGTGTTGACCATGTGCTTCCCATGTGTCGACACCATTAAAAATAACAGTTTGGCTTATGTGCTATGTGTCGACACTATGTTAATCATGTGTCGACACCATCTTGGCAGATAGAGTTTTTCACTTCTTTTTGACATCCAAAATTTTTCATATCAACACGAAAACTCCTACAATGAAAAATATCGTAGTTCAGGTGCAAGTCATGATGTTTAAATCGAATATAGGGTATTAAGAAATAAAATAAATTTAAATACAATTGATTACTCTCTATTAAATAGTGGATTGACAACCAAGTATTTTAAAAATACTCCAAAGTTATTTTCTTATTTGTTATCGTCAAAATCGAGTTAGATAGTTCAAGATCAATCTTGGGCTAACAATTATAATGAATTTCGTTCTTTAATTCATTATTGTTATTCAATATACATTTGTTAAATTACTTTGCACGTGATAAAGTTAATTTTATTTTAAACTCTTATATCCATATTTTCTCCTTATTTAATCATTCATAGTGATCTATATTTTTTTATGATTTGTTAGTTAGCTTATTTATTTTGGAGACTTATTTAATTTGCATTTTAGACCCAATTAATGGGCTTGTGCCGTGTATCCTAGGTAGACTAATTGTTGGGATGGACTTGGAGCTAAGTTGGACTTCAATATGGGCTTGGGTACCAAGGGAGACCAAGCCCAATAGTGATAAGCTAGGCCGGCCACTTTGATTAAACCTCCACCTAATTTAGTTGCCATAATGACCTAGGTTAGAGACAAAACAAGCTTTTTTACCACTTGTCACACAACTGTCTAACGGAAAATTTTCCCACCCAATGAGACACGATAGTTTGTGCTTGTTAACTTGTAGTTAATGATTGCACCTTTTTTAAAATCTAGCTACCCCTACCACCTAGGCCATGATGAGAAAGACAGAGATAGAGCCCATTTTAATTCTTTGCAACTCAAGGGGTTTGACATTTTTGCCCTAAATCATGCGAATGGAGAGAAAAAGAGAGAGAGAGAGGGGAAAGAAGAGGAAGAAACCGAATGAAGAGGAGGAGGAGAGAAGAGTTGAAAAAGAAAGGAAGAAAAAAAAAGGAGAATAAAAGGTAAGGGGGATGGTTTAACCAAAGGGAGGGGTTGCCCTCCATAGGTTTTCTTTTAAGTTTTCTCTCACATTCTTCATTGCCTTAAGTTCTAACCTAGATTTCCAATTTTTTTAGGAGTTTTCCATAGATATTTGAAGAGTTTATCAACACCTGAGATGAATTTCGAATTTAATTGCAAATGATTGATTATTGCATCATTTATGCAAAAGTGTTTGTACATCAATGACTGCATCATGTCATAATCATTGAGTGAACTAAGAACAAGAAATAGAAATCGAACCTTGAACCTTGAACCTTGAACCTGAGGTAGATCCTGGGAGGTTTGTGATGATACCGATCACATATTGGGGAGAGTACAACCCACCACTAATAGGGAGTGGGTGGGCTCCCGACTATGAGGGTCGTAATGTGTCCTAGTGTAGAGTCATGGGACTGTCCCAAAAGGAGTGAAGGGACACACAATGTGACTCTGGGGTGAGCAGAGCAGTTGCGGGAACATCTCAACCTTACATTTGCACGTGCATTTGTCTTCTACTGCATTATGGTTGACAATTTTTGAATTATTTATTTCTCCTTCGCCGAACTTACTGAGTCCTTATGACTCACCTCGTCCTTTCATTTTTGTTGCATGTACCTTAAATTATTTAACAAGAGATGAGCTTATTCAAGGAACAATAAGTGCTTGACCTGGACCCCTATATCTTGGTTATGAAATTCCAAGTTTGGGTCTTATATGCCTTTGAGTTATCAGGGAGCATACCCACCACTGGTATCTCACTATACCACTATACCTCATGTGGTTTACTTTTGTTTAAAACGATCTTTTGGGTTATGTATTTTTTTGAAACATTTACAACATATATATCATGGTTGTATATGCTCAGTGAGCTAGAGCACTCACATTTTTGTAAAACTAACCATTTTTGTTGTAGTCCTCACGAAAGAAGTTTTTGTTACTATGGTATATAAAAAATTTGATTTTATTTATTTATATCTTAATTTCTCACTCTTTTCCTAAAACAGTTTAGTTATTTGTAGAGCAACTTAGTCTTGCAAACACAAGCACTAAAATCTTTAATTAATTTGTAACCATATGTTTACCCCATATTTCACGTAAGTCTTCCGTTGAACCTTCTCAAGGGAAAATTAGTCTTAAACATCAAGATTATTTACGTGTTGCTCCTCGAATTTTATTCTTATTATTTTTATTGAATTTCAAATTTAGAATCATTTGAAAACGTTATCCTGTTTTAAAAGTGTTTAAAGTTTAAAATATTGATTATGATTTGAAAAGTTATCTATTTAAAAGTGTTTGAAATTTGAAGAAGAGATATTTTATATTTATCTCTTTTGCTGTTAAAGTTTTGAATTTGAATACTTCTAGAATATGTTTGAATTTTAAATCAAAACTTTCTGATATTTATTGTTATTCAAGATTTGTGCATGATATTTCATGAAAATAAGAGAAAGATGCAAAGTTCAAAGTGATGTTTATTATATGATATGTTATGTATTTTCAAACCCTGAGGCCCAGAGTTACAGAGTTACAAAGATACCGCATTGGTACCAATTTCAACCCATTGAGTGCATCACTTCTAGAAATGGAGTGAATTATTTTGTAGGTTCTTTCCGAGTGCACACTTGGACATAGTCAAGCAAAAGTAAGGAAGAATTCTACCCATTGTATTGGCTTAGTTTGACTTTCATTGTATTGGCTTAGTTTGATTGATCCACAAACTAGGTAGCAACTACACAACCCTGTCACAGGAATAAACGTGACCCACATTTATTGCCAAAGGGATTTTCTATAGTATTATTATAAAGATAAAAGTTGTTTTATGGTTATAGTTACATGGAGTGAGATTTATAGTTTTTTTTATTGATTTTCACTTATTAAATGTGGCTCTTGAAGTGCACCATAGCATAATAATTTTACTAACTGAATTGTCGAACTCACCCTCGTATTTGTCCTCTTTTCATATGATATTTAGGAGCGTGCTGAGAGTCGTGTTAGTTGGCACCTGGGTGGATAGCTAAGAGAAGGCCCAAAGTTTCAGTTAGATTGGGAGTTTTCTTTGTAATATTTTTGTTTTTATAGAGTTCTAAACGAATTATTTTTATTCGATTGTTTTTAAGTTTTAAACGTGATTTTGCTATCCAGATTGTTTATTTCTTGATAACTAATTTCTACCCCTAATTTTCGTCAATTTTCACTTGTTTTACGCATAGAAGTAACCTCCTAACTGTGAGGGTTCAGGCCGTTACATTACGTCTCGTAACCGCCATGTGTGCATTATATTCCTATAAAGAGAGCCTAGGGGTCATTACGTGCACGTGGCTTGATACCTTGATCAACTAATCCTCTGAGTTTCGGCTCAGTACTACCTCTTTATCATAGGAGGGTGGGGCCAAGATCTTTCAGTGGGGTTCTAGCTTTGATTCTCAGGCATAGAACTGGGAGCAGCAACTAGAGCAAAAATGGAGGATCGCGAGATGCAATAGAAGCTAATCTGTAGCGTATAAAATCTCCCCCTTTACTTGGGTAAGAGGCCGCTAGCGACTATTTTGTTTCTTTTATTTAGGAGCAGATTGAGCTACAATGCTGTCGTTTCTTCAAGATTACAGCGCTTGCGAGACATGCCTTGTAGATCAAGCCTTGGACTCTACATCTGGATCTAGTGTGCCAAAATCAAATTTTTCATGATCGAGCTCGACTCAAACTTGATTAAAATATTTCAAGCTTATTCAAGCCGAGCATAAACTCGAACCAACCAGCAAAATTTGAGCTTAGAAAATATCGTATCACAAACAAGCTCAAATAAAGCAAAAATCTCAAGAAAATGAAAACAATGGCTCCAAATGAGAAAAACAGTTCTCAGATATTCATGAATATTTCTATACAGAGTTATAAAAAAGTGCGAAAAAAATACAGAGAGATTTGAGGAGCCTTTAATTTAATGACCTAACAGACTAACACTCAAAGCAACAACAAAATAATGATTACCTCAAAAGTGGAGCCTTCAACATTCAAAACAATAGAAAAAAAAAAGAATAATATGATCTATAGTTTCTACAACTACCATAATTCACTTTTTCTGCATCAGTATAGTTGAACACTTCCACTAGCTCCTCTACGTCCATTAACCAATTTTTCGCAAATTCTGGTCTTGCCAAGACATCATATCTAGGAGGGTGTTGTCTATTAAATTGATCAAATGTGAAACCTTCAATAGTAGCATTTTTAGGAGGCTTAGACTTATTCCCTTGATGTTAGGGAGATATTGGGCCATGAACTAGCCAATACCTTGACAAATCTCTTCGACATTGATCCCTTGATTTTGCTGCTCATGAGCTCTAAAGTCATTAACATTTCTAAATCTTCATGGGCACTAGGGTATCTCATTAGTAAGCTGACTCGGGTTGATTTATCGAATTTTGATATTACCAATTAATTTGTGCGTATACGTAGAAATCTTTCCCATTATTAAAGCGGATCCTAAAAAAAGAGAGCATGTATCGAACAAAATGTCATCCTAGAGAATGGCTAAGGTATACTCAAATAATTTTCAAAAACAACTATTGTTCACTATCAACTTTGTCCATCATTCAAAAAAACCTATTAACTTCTACGTTGAGTTAAGCACCTAGGCCAAATCGAAGACCTAATTCTGATGCAAGATACAAACCTATGAGTATACGCGCTCTTAGAAATTATTGCTTTGATACCATAATTGACACACTCCAATTTCCTGTAATATTGGTAAATTTATTTTACTTACAGATTGAATTTCAAACCACATAAAAGATTATATTTTTTTATTCGTCTTTTTTATTCTCTGCTTGCTGAGTTGTCAAGCTCATTCCATTAACATTTTCCTACTTTTAGAGGACTTTGACGACTGTGTTGAGGGTCAGGTTTAGATGGCACGCGAGCAGGAATAGATGAGAATAAGGTTTTTGGAGACTAGAAACTTTGAATGTTAAGGAGTCTTGTTTAAGTTTAGGGGTAAACTTATAGTTAGCCTCGTATCATTGGGGCAAAATCAAGTTACTACCCTTATTTTCAATCCAACAATTTGAGACCCATAACTTTCAAAACCCATCAATTTTCGCCCCCGTCTAAATTAGGCGTTAAGTTTGACGGAAAATTATGCAAAATGACCGAAATGCCCCTCCATGGATAAATTTTAATAAATAAATAAAAATAATAAAAATTTAAGAAATAAATTAAAATAAATAGATTATTAAAATAGATTTTCAATATTTTTCTTTAAAAAATATTACTTTTTAAAAAATATATCATTTTTATTTTTAATGATTTTTTTAAAAAAAAAAAATTAGTCATTTTATCTTGGAGGGGCATTTTAGTCATTTTCATGTTTTTCCGTCAAACTTAACGCCTGATTTAGATGGGGGTGAAAATTGATAGGTTTTGAAAGTTATGAGTCTCAAATTGTTGGATTGAAAAATAAGGGTAGTAAGTTGATTTTGCCCCAAATCTAACATGAGTTTACCCTTTAAGTTTATGTTTTTGAAACATATGAGCTATAATGGTTTTTAATTTCAAATAAATGCAATGAATTTATTTATCCTTTGAGCTTATTTTATTTATGAGAGAAGAAGTTTATTGCTTGACTTCACTAGGTCTGGTGGTATCAAAGCCAGTTATAGATTCTATAGACATAATGACCTATGAGAAATATGATGGGTAGGATTGGGTAGATTAAGTTTATATTTAACTATTTTTAGTCTATCTGTTTGCTTGGACAGTTATCCTAAATACTAGTTGTTTCAGGATGTATAATGCCCTAACTCTTTTTATCTGAAAGAGACAATTTATAGTGATTCTTAAGCCGAACCAAGCATAAATATTTCAGTGGTGTTATGTGAGGATGCACAACATGTTATGAAGGAAATAACGCGTAACTCGAAAAATAAAAATGGGAACAGTGTTGCCGAGGGATGTAATATTAAGCAATTGAACAAGATGCACCTAATCATGTTCGAAGACCGTAAAGTTGATCCATCTACAGCTGAAGACTGGATTTAGCACATTGAATACATACTCCAGATTTTACACTGCACGGATGAGAAGAAAATGTCATGTGTTGCGTTTAAGCTAGCTAGTGTAGCTAAGGATTGTTAGATCACCAAATGAAGTCTTAAGGAAGCATCACCAGGACAAGCAGCTTTCACATGGGAATGCTTTAAGGAGATATTTTACGAACAATTCTTCCCGAGGTCGATTCATGATACAAAAGCCAGACGGTTTATTAGTTTGGTCCAAGGATCGATTTATATGCATGAGTATGTAGCCAAATTTAATGAGCTTTCTTGTTTTGATTCTGGATAAGAAAAGAAGGGCCCAAAAATTTGAAGGAGGTCATAACTATTGTATTTATGATGGTTTAGTTGGGTTTCAAATCAATAATTTGTGTGAGTTAGTGAATAAGGCGATAATGATATTACAGAGTATCTAAAGAAGCAATGAGTAGCTTGAGCAAAGGAAGAGGCATGTACTCCAAGCACCCAAGACCAACACTAACAAGGTCCCCAAAGAGAAGGAGTTAATGATGATGACAACTTGGGAAGGGGACAAGAAAGTCAATTTACACAAAACAGGCAACAAAACTCTTTTTGTCCAAAGTGATTGGGCACATTGGAGGAAATGTCAAGTTGAGGCAAAGTTATGTTTTCATTATTAAAAGGCAGGCTATTATGTTAGAGATTGTGTTCTACCATCAATAATGAATGATGGGAACTCTAATCAGCATAGATGAAATATTGAGGCACCAAGGAGAAATAATCAGCGAAATATTGTGTAAGATGGACTATACACTTTGACCTAGACTAGAGAAAAAGAAAACAACGAAGTGGTGACAGGTACAATCTTATTATTCTCTGCAAATATGGTAGGGTTATTTGATTTGGGAGCTACGTATTATTTTATTTTTGCAACTTTTATTAAATTATGTGGCATAGGGGTGGAATTATTAGAGTATAATCTTTTTGTGGCAACAATAACTGGGAATTTAATAATTGGGTTAAATGCATGTCATGCCCCTGTGGTATGCGGTAATAGCAAATATGCCCCTGAGGTAAACAAAGTCCTTTTCATACCCCTAAGGTAAACATTCAGGAGCAAATATGCCCTTTCATACCCCTGAGGTAAACATAACGGAATGACATATTTGCTCCTGAATGTTTATCTTAGGGGTATGAAAATGACTTTGTTTACCTCAGGGGCATATTTGCTATTACCGCATACCATATGGGCATGACATGCATTTAACCCTTAATAATATGTAGAACAGTACTTAGGGAGTGCCCGGTTATGATAGAAGGGAGGATGTTGCCAGCCAACTTGTTAGTTTTAGGTATGCATGGGTTTAATGTGATATTAAGAATGGACATACTAGTTGCCAATTATGCCAGTGTTGATTTTTTTAAATAAAGAGGTGTTCAAACTCCCTGGAGAGCAAGAGTTTAAATTTATAGAATCCCGAATACGTTCTCTCCCTGCAATAACATCTACTATACAAGTGAAAAGATCACTACGAGAGGGAAGTCAAATGCTATTAGCTTACGTGGTAGATGCACCGAAAAAGGAATATAAGTTGGAGGATATTCCAATGGCGAACAAGTTCCTATAAGTTTTTTTTTTGAAGATTTATCTAGGTTACCTCCTGATCGTAAGGTAGAGTTTGCAATAGAATTATTCTCGGCTATGACGACTATATCCCAAGCTTTTTACAGGATGACACCATTAGCACTGACTAAACTCAAGGAGCAACTGCATGAGTTATTAGACAAGGGATTCATCAGGCCAAGTGTATTACCATGGGGAACTTCAATTCTGTGCGTGAAAAAAAAAGAATTGAACAATGAGGATGTGCATAGACTAGAGAGAATTGAATCGAGTTACTATTCAGAATATCTATATGTTATCTCGCATTGATGATTTATTCGATCACCTGTAGGCATCTCAAGTATTTTTCAAGATTGAATTGCGATCTGGATATCAACAATTGAAGGTCAAGGTTGAAGATTTATGGAAGACAACATTCAGGATAAGGTATGGTCATTAAGAGTTATTGATAATGCCTTTGCTTTAACTAATCTGATTGCATTATTAGAACGGATTAAGGTTGCCCAGAAGGAAGATGTAGGACTAATGAAGTTGGAAGCAGAGGTGCGTAGTGTAAGTCCTAGGATTAAGGCAACCCAAGAGGAGGGTGAATTGAGTTTCTAAATTTTTTTGCTTTTAACCCCCAAAGTCGTGTTTGCAAAGTAAATACTAATTTAACACAAGTATATATATGCAACAAGTATAAATGGTTGTTAAATATAAAGAGAAAGGTTTTGAGAAACAAACACGTGATTTTTAGGTGGTTCGGCAAACTCGCCTACATCCACCCCTCATGCTCTTTCACCGAGCCTTGAGGTTTTCCACTATCTTCAAATAGCATACACTCTAGCTTCCGGGTGCTAGATAATCGTATAAGTATTTTCTCTGGCTCAACACTCAAACTCACCGAAGTGGTTTTTCGAGCTTACCACTCATAACCTAACCAAGCTTTGAGATATACCCTCTTTTAGCTTTCATCTTTAGTGAACAACCTTACTAAAGGAAACACTTATATGAACAACCTTACTAAAGGAAACACTTATCTTGATAAGGTAAATTGAAGAACAAAAATTCTCTTGATAGAGTGGATATGAAAATGGAAGGCTCTATCTCTTGATTCACACAAAGATAAGGATATGAAAGTGTGTTTTGTGTGAATGATATGAGAAATATAGAATATGAAGGTTTAGAATATTTATCAAGTAGTATAAATGATATGTGGTCGTTGTGTATTAATTTTAGACCTTATGAAGGTGTATTTATAAGCCACATGAAAAATAGCCGTTTATAGTCGTTGGGAGTTGTCTGTTAAAACGAGCAGGTCGACCGCTTCAAGTTACCGTTACCCAACGGTCATATTGTCAGAAGTTCAACGAATCTATTTTCAAAACCAACTGGTCGACCGCTATACCAAGCGATCAAAGACCGGTCGATCGACCTCCTCAACTTAAGCACATAGTCTGGTTCTTTTAAAACTATATTTTTTACCACTTTTAAATACCCAATTTTAAAGACTCACTTCACATAAGTATATGAAAGGTTTAAGAGTTTGATTGAGGTGTTTTGAAACCTCTAAAATATTTTAATCTTTCAAACAAAGGGTAAAACGTTTATGCACGTTTTGAAAGATATGCAAGTGTGATTCACAATCCTTATCAAAAGTGAAACAAAGAGTTACAAGGCTTATACCCTAAGGTCTTGAATCTTCACTTTTGAGCTCCTTGCATCTTTTTTATCTTCTTTCTTCAAGTCTTTGTCTCTTTCATCAAAACGGTCTTTGTATTTGAAGATGTATGTTTTATAAACTTGATCCATTTATTGAAATCATCAAAATCTCGATTATGCACAAATAGCCAACACGTAGTGGAAACAAAGTTGAGTTCAACATTTTGGATGACGAATTGTTTAGGTTTAATAACAGGTTGTGTGTTCCTAATGATAGAGAGATAAAAAAGAATAATTTTGGAGGAAACTCATCAATCTCTCTACAAAATACACCTGGGGAGCACTAAGATGTATCAAGACCCAAGCGAGTCAATCTGGTGGAATGGGATGAAAAAAGAGATGCAAAGTTTGTGGAGTAGTGTCTCACATGTCAGCAAGTTAAAGCTGAGCATCAAAATCCAGCTAGACCATCATAACCACATGAAATTTCAAAATTGAAGTGAAAGAATATTTCCATTGATTTTGTAACAGGATTGCACGAGCGTTAAATGGTCAAGATGCTATTTGGGTGGTAGCAAATAGGTTGACAAAAATTGCTCACTTTATACCTATCAAACTCGGGTATTCCATGGATAAGTTATTGGAGCTTCACATACTAGATATATTTAGGATGCATGGAGTACCAATATCAATAGTGTCGGATCGAGATCCATGCTTCACCTTGAAATTTTGGAAAAGTTTGCATTAGACCCTGGGTATTAAGTTAAAATTCAGTATTACCTTCCATCCTTAGAGTGACGGTTAGATAGAAAGAACCATTCAAACTTTGGAGGGTATGTTGAGGGCTTACGTACTCGATCTCAAGGAATGTTTTATAAACAAGCATTAAGATGGCACCACAAGAGGCTCTATATGGAAGAAGATGTCAATCATCGCCATACTGAAGTGAAGTTAGGGAATGCAAAATTAAGTTATGAAAATCGTGCAAAGAATGCCAGAGAAAGTCAGATATATCCACGAAATGTTGGAAGCTGCTCAGAGTAAACAAAAGAGTTATGCTGGTAGCCATAGAAGAAAGTTAGAATTTGAGGTGGGAAATAAGATTTTCTTGAGGGTTTCCTTGATGAAAGGAGTAATGAGGTTCAGAAAGAAGGACAACCAGAGTCCTAGATATATTGGACCATTTGAGATCCTCAATAGAGTTGGCCTAGTGATGCATCAAGTCACCCTACAACTGAGTCTCTCGAGAATTCACAATGTTGAGGTGATATGTACATGTCCCCACTCATGTAATTGATCACGAGCCGTTGCGAATCCAAGATAATTTATCTACCTTGAGGAACCTTCGTGAATTGTGGAGCAAAAGGAACAAGTACTGCATGCTAGAACATTTTCATTAGTCAAAGTACTTTGGAATAAGCATACTCAAGGAGAGATTACTTGGAAGCTTGAAGAAGAAATGAGAGTCAAATATCCAAATTTGCTTGAGAATTGAGATTTTATGGTATTATGATTTTATATTTTTGGATGACTTTTGTTTGAATATGTGTGATTGGTACAACGTGAGTGTTGGTATATGTATACGTTTGCTGACGACTTGTTATTTCAGGATGTCAAAGTTAAGTTAGGTAGCTTTGCATTCTTGGTCAAATCCATGTTGTAGATATGTGCCTGCAGTGAGAACCAATGTCCTACGTCACTTATAGGGAGATGAGTTAGATGATAAGAGTGACGTTGTTAGATTTGTGGCGTTATAGAGAAACATGTGAGACCTGAGAAACATAACAAGGTATTACTGCTGAGCCAGCATGTGTTTCGACGTCTAAGCTATCTCTCTCTCTCTCTCTCTCTCTCTCTTCATTTCTATGATCATTTAAGTTTGTTTTGATTCGTTTTCTCATGATCTTTCATTTCCCTAATGAGTTTCTTGAATATTCTTACAATTTCATGCCATTAAAGTGAATAACCGAAGATCATTGGAGGGGAGCCGAAATATCTATCGATTTTGGCTGTTCTACCTTGATTTCCACCAAGCCAGGAATTTAAGTTTCCCTCACATCTAAAAGGGGCATTTTGATCAGAGGTCGATCACACCTCTCTAATTGGCTTTTCTCCCACTTTTGAGTTCTCTCTCTCCCTTATTGTCTTTTCTTTGTGCTCATTCTCATCTCTTTCGACACTATTGGTATGTTATTTTCCCTCTTTTGAATTCACAAGTTTGATTCGTTACAAAGTTTCGAGGTTTGGAGTGAATCAAGCAATGTGAAATTCAATTTCTGAATTATCTCGAACATTGTCATATTTAGGTTAAATTCTTAGCTAAATGTTCTTTCAATTACTGTTTTAAAATTAGGGTGTGAAAGTAGAGGATAAATTCAAATTCAAAGCAAGTCAGCTAAGTAGAGTAATTATTCAGAAAATAACAATTGCTGAAAATATAATTTTTAATCTCCCGAAATATTATTATTTCATAACTGTTAATATTTTATGTGAAAATAAAGTTATTATTATTTGAAAAAATATTTTATTAAATATTAAATTTTATACTGTACACAAGTATAGAATTTAAAATGTACGCTGAAATCTTGATACAGTCTTCGGCTAGATTAATTTTTTTTTTCTGTTACTGAATTTTGATATTAATTATTATGGTGTTTTAAAAAATCCTATGGCAAGTTCTATTACTATTAAGTCTGTTTTGTTAGTACCAATTTAAATGCTAAGTTTTAGTAGGGTAAACTTATTTTCCATTAGTTTGGCTCGGTTGGCCGTTACATAATCTTGCCATAAAGGTAAATGTGGTTTTTTCTGTAATATTGTTAAAATTATTTTATTTACAAATTTATAACTACAGAAAAGATTATATTTTTTATTTGTTTATTTTTATTTTCTTCTTATTAAATTGTCGAATTCATTCAATTAATATTTTTCTGTTTTCAGAGTACTTTGAGGATAGCTGTCCAGGATGACTTAGTTGCCATATAGGAGGAATAGATCGATGAGAATAAGTACTTTTGTTTAAGTTTATATTTTTGAAATATGTGAGTTATAATGTTTTTAAATTTTTAAAAAAATGTAGGTTGTGTTTGAGTGTTAAAATTTTGGGAACGTTAAAATTTTAGGGTATTTAAATTGATGAAAAAGTAAATAAATAGATTATTTGAATGATTTTTTTATATTTTTTAAAGTGAAAATTAATGATTTTACGGAGAGATATATTATATTGTAATAATTTTATTATGTTAAAATTTTATATGGCTAAAATTACTTCTAAAATTTTAGTAAACAACACAACTGTTCTTTATCCTTTTTAGTTTATTATATGTTGTGTTTGATTTGTAAAATTTTAGTCTCTCAAAATTTTAGCATAATAAAATAATTATAATATAATCTCCCTCTCCCATCAAATCATTATTTTTCATTCTAAAAAATATTTAAAAAATTCATTCAAATCATCTATCTCTTCACTTTTTCATCATTTCCAATACATTAAAATTTTAACCTTCATAAAATTTTAGCACTCATACCCCAACTTATATTTCTGACAGAAAAATTCGGACCCCGCTTCATCAGGTGTTACAATAACATCATGTTATGTTATTGGTGGTAGGTGGTTACGACCGATCGAGATAGAGACATAAAAATGCAGAAGAGAGAGAAAAATTGCAGGTGCAGATTAAACCGATATCGGTGCCCAGCTCTAAGGGTGTGCAAATGTTCCGGTTTAAACAAGATCCTATATTTCATAAAAACCGGAACCGGAACTGAAATTCTGGGGCCGGTATAATTTTTTCAAATTTTAAAAAATATTGTAATTTTAATTTAGAGTTTGTCTTTTTCAATTTGGATTATTTGATGAATATTTAGTTGTTTACTTAGTTGTATACTTAATTGTTTGTTTAACAGTTTTTTTGTAAATTTAATTTAGAGTTTATTTTTGGAATCCTAAAATAGTGTAATATTGTTTTGGAATTTAGTTGTTTAGTTGTAATTTTAATTTAGAGTTGTTTGGCCCACAAAACACAACTTAAAAATTTATTTTTGGGCCAATGAGCCAAACTAAATCTGGGCCTACAGAAATTCCGATTCCAGTTCCGGAAAATTCCGATTAATTCCATAATGGAATTGGAATGCAAAATGTCATTCCGGTGAGTACCGGAACCGGAATGAGCAATTCCGTCCGTTCCAGTGCCCACTCTTACCATCTCTACTAATTAGAGACTTTCAAATCAAGTTATATTCGTGACATAATCTAGATATATAATATTATTTAGCATATATCAAAAAAGAAAAAAGAAAAGAAAGATACAATGTGCTCGAAACCAACTGGAAACAAAAATATTTGTACACGGAGGATAGTCATTTATATTTGTTACAGAAATCTGTACGATGTAAAGTTCAAAACTAAACAGTTCAACGAAATTTCCCACCTTACAGACTCGGAGACACCCCTGCTTCCTGAATTCCTGTCGCTTTGTCTTCCTCCTCTTCGCTGAGCTCCCACGTTAAATTCTCTCTTTTCTCTTCTTCTTTCTCATTCCTCAGAGCCACAGGCATAGACAGAGGGAGGGATGGGTCTAGAGATTGCGGAGCCAAACACGTGCATTAGAGGTTGCTCTACAAGCAAATCGATTCCTCTGCACCTCCGCCCTTCCTCTTATACTCTCCTCTCCCCAATTGCCCATGGTAACTAACTATTTGTCTCTGCTCGCACTTTTAGATTAGGCTCTGTTCGGTTTATTTAACCTCACTGCAATTTAGCAATTTGAGTGCTTTCAAATGTTAACAAATGCTGATTATAGGGGCTGCAAGTGTTGTATATGAAGCGACTTTGTATGGAAAAAAGGTTGCTGTGAAGAAACCCATCTTGGCTACGTCTGAAGACCTTGGCAAGTTCCATAAAGAACTCCAATTGTTATGGTCTCTCTCTCTCTCTCTGTTACTCTCTATGTGTGTGGGCAGGCTTGTGGTTGTGGGTGTCTGTATACATGTATATGTATGTGCTCAAATATATATTTACAGATGTAATATTTAAAGAATTTTGATGTGATCATTTTGGTGATAATGATTGGGCAATTAATCTCTTTCTCAAATTGATCCATATGAAGTAAGCTAGATCATCCTGGAATAGCATCGCTGGTTGCAGCGCATGCAAAGTCACCCAACTATATGTTCTTCTTCGAGTTCTATGAATCTCTGAATCTCGCGGAGAAAATACATGCTGAAGAATGGAGTCCGGGCATTGATCAAGTGCTCATGATCACAATCCAGTTAGGTATAGATTTCGTTGCCTCGGGTGTTTTCAACTTATTTTTGTCTTTAAAATTTATATTCTCTTACTTTCTCCATGACTTTCTCATATCTAGTATCTATTTTATAGATGAAGCTTTAGTGTATTATTGGTTTGAATGTGTTTCACTTACTTATCTTCGTATTACTTATTTATGTCTGCGCCCAAAGTACTCATATATAATCAAGATGCCTCAAGGTACTGCCACAGTATTTTCGTCGACTTCAGTTTGTGTTAGATTCACTATGATTATGGAGACACAGAATAGTTGACCCGTCAAATGCAACCAGTTATTCATACAATTTTTCAACCAATTTCATAAATCTTAAAAGGTTATAGACAATTCGTGCATGGGAAGTAGGAGGACAGAATCTGAAATGACTGAAGAAAAAGTCAACCAGGATAAGTTGATGGTCGTTTGACAATTGTTTTAGTTGTCCTACCTCAGTAATTCAGGATGAGAGCTGGCAAGGTTTTTAGTGTACGACTTCAATCTTAGTCATTGTGCTAATTCAAAATCTGTGTTTCCTTTATTGTTGATTGAAGGGTTCTAAAAGTTTCATTTGGGCGGTTTCTCATTTCTGTTCCTCCCCTTTCATTTCATTTTCTCCAGCAAATATATTCTTAGTTGTTTTATTTTCTTAACTTCTTATTCAATCCTTGATTTTCGTTTCAAGGTAGCAAACTGACGCATGTGCAATGCAGGTTGACAAAAATCTTTGCCCACACCTAGCAGATTTTGGTTTGGCTGAGTACCAAAAAGACCTGAAAGAAGTCTGTGTCGAGAACTGGAGATCAACTGGCAAGCCAACTGGTGGTTTTCACAAGAAAAATATGGTTGGGACGCTGATATATATGGCACCTGAAATCTTAAAGAAGGAGATCCACACAGAAAAATCAGACGTCTACAGTTTTGGGATATCAATCAAGTAAGAATCTTAGACCTGTTGTTAAATTAACCTGTACAAAGTTGCGTGGTTTCTTTTGTTTGTGAATCATGGGAAAAGGATTATAGGAATGCAGTTGCTAACTTATATACATTGATGTTACAATTACCGTTTGTTAGGAATTTTTTATGACCCTATAAGTTTATAAGTTCCTCATAGTTGATATAGGAAATCCAAAATCAAGGAGAATCAGTGAACATAGATGGTAATACCACTCAGGACATCAATATTCTTTTTTTTGGCTTGGTTGCAGGTTAGAACCATGCCTGCTGAAGAATCTAGAATGGATGGTTTCTATGGTCAACACTATTGGCTAATGAAATATTTCCATCTAAATTTTAAGCGACGTATATAATTGCATCCTTTAAGGCATTAGTGAATGATCGGTATGTCAATCAGATAACCGTTGCAATGAATTTCTTGATCAGTTGCAATGAATTTCTTTATCAGTGTCAATGAATTTCTTATTCGTCTTTTCTACCCTATTTCAGCGAGCATCTTACTGGTGTTGTTCCATATACTGATCTTCGTGCGGAAGTCCAGGTTCCCATTTTAATTGCCTTTTTCCTCCTCTTTTTTTTTTTCCTTCTGTCTTCTGCTTTGGGGCAGAAGCAAAGGGCGGGGTGTTATAATTAGAATGGAATTGTTGATTTTTATTATTACATTCATCCATGTAAATATGTCTTGTTGCTGAACTTTATAACAAAATCCTAGGTTCTGTGTAGGAAGATCAATTTTATTTAAAGATTGTTGCCCATCTGTTGTGGATCTGTATTTGATGGTTTAAAGTGGATGCCATTTTCTAGTCTACGTAAGAGCCTGAAGTATATTGGTCTCAGTAGTACGAATTATAGTTATGGATTATCAAATTTCAAGGAAACTGGAAAAAGTAGAAAACAAGAAGGTCACATTTATCAAAGTAATTGCAAGCGAACTGTAACTGTCATTATTGGTTATTGAAATCTTTTTTATTGGATAACAGGCAGTTTAGAATTTCAGGATTCCTTCGATGCATGTACAAACACACATAACCATGTGATACCCACTTTGCATTGTTGACTCAAAATAGAGGGCAGAAGCTTTACCATCAAGCAAACGGTCCTTTTTTTCATCCCCAGGGGTGATATGTTCAATTTTATGAGACTACATTCCATGGCTTTTGTTGGCAATCCCAATTAATTCAAGCTAGTCTCAGTACAGCCGAAGTGACTTTTGTTTTGATGGTGATGAGGATGTAATAACAAAAAAAAAACAATATTCTCATCAGTTTTTTGTAACTAACTAAATGTTGGCTGTGGAGCCCCCACCCCATCCAAAAAGAGAACCCCAACACCACAAACACACATACGGAATAAAACTGAATAGTTGGGAGCTTCTGGTTTGGTTGCTTCACAAGAGGCTATACATGCTTGAATTACCCCTCGAACTCTCCACCATCTATCATTCATGTCAACGAATGACTTATATTCAATCACAACTTTCTGTCTCCCCATTCCATGTCAACATAAAAAGTAATCTACTTGTAAGGCTATACCAATCTTTCTACCCAAGGGACCCCACAGCAAGCAGCCATCTCATTGATATCATAGTTGATACTTCAGTTGTGGCAAGCCGTTTGTCTATTGTATGCATATACATAGATACTGGGTCTCCAAATGCTGACTTAAGTGTATATATTTTTTGTGTGTGGTGAGAAAATGCAATTGGTATCATGGTCACCATTGCTTCTGCTGGGTTTGTATAATTCAGGGTAGAAGGTTATGTAGGAAATCAGTTTTTATGCACATAAGTCTAGCATTTTTGTTTTCTCAATGACATCACTAAAAATGACTAGTTAGTTGTCTAGACTTCTCAAATTTGATCCTATAAAAGCAATAGATATGAACCGATTATGATATGTATATACTACTCACAGGCCCATACCGTGCTGGAGATGAACTATACTGAGCAGCAACTTACAGCAGCAGTGGTCTCTAGTGGATTGAGACCAGTCCTTGCTGGTCCAGAGTTGGGTTTTCCATCAAGTCTGTTGTTGCTGATACAAAAGTGTTGGGATGATGAGCCGCAGAATCGGCCTTCTTTCAGTCCTTATGTCGGGTTGGTCATCCCCTGGTCCTAACCAAGGTGAGCTGGGTCTTCTTCACTGCATCACCATTAGGCTTTTCTCATTCAACCAAGGGTGTTATTGTTCTCAAAGACATCATTTATGTATATTAGGATCATGTTGCTACCTCTCCTGTGGAGAGAGAAGGTGTTGTTAGTGCAGGAGGGCAAGTCAAATGGCATGTTGATACATGGAGGGTTGGTCCTGCTGCTCTCCAGGTTTGTCTCTTTGAACTTTATGGTTGTTGGGATGTAGATCTCCAAAAGTACAGAGATATTCCACTCTCTTCTATAATTTTCTTCTGAGTACTTTTTTACACTTTTTTATTTCCAGTATATTATGTCAATTCATTAGATTTGCAACTCATGGAGGATTCTTTAAGGACCTTGTTTCACGTGAGTATGCAGTAGTTGGGTGACGAAGGATGAATATGTTAAAGAATTCTTTGATGTGAAAGATTTTCTTGGAGAAAGAGTTTATTCTAATATGCTTTGTGGCTTGTAAAATTCCTGCTTTAACCTTAGTTCTGGTCCATTTGTTCAGGTAAAGTTCATGAGAATGGAAGTAGTATGTGTTATTGAACTAGATATTTTGTTCGTTTACATTACATGCCTCATTTAAATAATGAGGGGATTGGAGGCTGAAAGACAACACAACCTCCTTTGCTCTCTCATATCACTTTCTGTCCACTATTACCAAGAAAAAAATATTTGTACAATGCAACCCCAAAACTACAATTTTTTGGTACAACGTTCTCAATTTTGGCAATGCAACTGTCTGCAGACTGGTATTCTAGTGCAATGATAAATATGTTGGCGCATCCAGTGCTATTTCCCATAGAAGAATACTATTATGTATTGTCTGCTTTTAGAATGGGACTGAACGTTTCTAGGAAAGCCATAGCCATAATGGAGAAGTTCCCACTTCCCATTGAGATCGAGAACAGACATTTGGTTTTTCTTTCAAACAGAGAGGTCAATACAACTATTGCTGACCATTAAAGATGAATCCTTGTGTCGTTTAGGTGAAGGTGGCAAGGATTGATACATGTACTGAGAGAGAATCACACAATACTGTTGGAATATTTGTTTATCAATGGGCTAGTTGGTTACATAGATGATAGTTGGGTCCAAACCAACTTGCTTAAACTTTTGTGCTGAAGTTTTGTACTAACATCGAGTATCAAACCCTCATAGAAGCACCTCTATGTATTAATGATCCACTTCCATAAACCCAAGATCACAGTAAGTGGCATCATTGTTGATGGTTTGACAGAAAAGTGTTCAATGCAATTGTGTGTATCATCGGTGGCCCCAAAGTCATGTGATGGTCACTACATGTTAGCTCCAATTGATCAGAAGACATAGGTGGTGATCAAGGTGATTATGCATATAGAAAAGTCTTTCTTTTAAGAGGGAGTGATACTGGAATGCTTAATGTGCTTTTGTAAAAGAATCACACATGGAGGCAGAGATTTGTCGAACATATTTACCTGTAAGTTGTGTGGTTAAGCTTGTTGAGTTTCATCCTGGGCAGTGGTAACAAGAGTTAATTCCTGATACTCCATTATTGGGATTAAACCTTAGAATATGTTGTATCAAGCTCTTACTTGAAGGCTCACTCAAGGTTGTATGTTCAAAATGTAGCAAATCCAGGACCTCAACCATCATACTGAATAATATTGTTGTTCCTGTGCCCAACATGTCCAATTATTGATAGCCTCTTCTCCCATTTTTGTGCTACGGTCTGATCACTAATTCTTCTTCTTCTTCTGATATAGGTCACTTGCTCCATCGGCGATGATGATCTAAAGCCTGCTGTAACTGCAGAGCCTGAGATAACTGAAATTGAATTGTCTGCAGAAGATGAATTCCTGGTAAGGATACTGAACCCTTCATTTTGATGGATGGTGGCATTGCTTGCTGTTTAATCATGTATGAAATTTGGCCATATAGATAGATTGTTTGATTATATAGATAGATTGCTGAATCTCTACACGAAGAAGGAAAAGTTTCTTCAAATGGGGAAATAACAAAAGTTGGAGAACGACAAGAATGGGAATTATAAATGAGAGAACACAAGATTTTTCAACATTTGAGTGCATAAATGATATAAGAAAAACTTACTTCCCTCTCTCTCACTCTTTAATTAATGTATTAGAGAAATAATACAGAGTACTAGTATTGTACATTTCCATGTAGACTTCTTTACGGTAAGTTACCTTGTAGAAAGATATTTTTAACATCCAATTGAAACAAAGGCAAGTGAAGTGGTCAGCAAATAAAATGATAAGAAAAGAGAAAAGCCTGATTCATTGAAGATCTTAAAATCGAAGAAAATTTCTTTTTGTTATCATTGTTTTACGTCTACGTAAGCCTTAGGAACGAACAGAGCCTCCAACACACAAAAAAAAATCCTGGTTAAGCTTCGAAATATACATCCACTTGCATCCAACAGTTCCATTACCTAGAGGTAATTGATCAAGAGCCCAATCCCGATTATTATGCAGGGCATCCGTTTTTATTTCTTTGACTTAGCTTCCCTCTAAATTAGGTGATGTGTATGTTAGTCTTTCAGGAATATGCAGAGTAGAAAGCTGGGAGATAAAAACATGAAAATGAAGAGACAATGAACAGAATAGACAAGAAGGCCATTTAATGGAGCAGCATAAATATGGTAGTAATGTAACTGGTGGTGAGGGTAAAGCACTCGAGATAGGAAGTGAAATTGGTGATGAGAGACTGAAGACCGCAAACAACAAAGTTGGATGATCCTAGAGTCTAGAGCCTTAACTAGAGACCCAGTAACAAGACCAATACACTAAGGAGATTCTATTGGCAGATAATCAGATAAGAAACTTGAAGGAGTTATATGTGCAGATGCTTCTGAATCTGTAACCCATGAATTTTTAGTGGATGAAAGTAGACATACTGCAGTACTAGATTTGATGAGGAGGTTAAGCATGGATGAGGAGGAAATGGTCCTTCTAAAAGACAAACTGCAGTACTCAGCAAGCTGCCAGTGGATAAGGTTAGAATCGGACCAGGCAAGGAATAGTCTGAACCAGATTAAATTGGCTCAGAAACGGCTAAGAACTGTCTGAACTGAAACGCAATTGAGGGCATCTCAAAGCTGAACCACAAAAAATCTGAAAAATAAAATAAAAATAAAGGCGAGCAAGCTAGCTTTGAAGCAACTCGATCTGCGGAAACTAGCTTGAGCTAATAGAAAAACAAGCAGCAAGTAATTACGCCGCATGGAACCATAGGAAAAACCAAGAGCAAGCCAGTTCTGACTAAACTTTAATAGCTGGAAGAAGACAAAATTGATATAAGAGGCTGAAAACTGATGGACCTGAACAAAACTGGGATAGACCTGTCAAAAGATTATTGAACCAGCTGAAAAATGGAGGAAAGTGTCAAAATTGTAGCCTAAACTAACACAAAAATAATAACCTGAGCTGATGTGTGGGACCAGATGAAACTTGGTTTGAATCCACAGAAAGTACATAAGTAGTGAGAAAGAAAAACTTGGTTACGGGAACCGAAGGTTAAACCGACTACTTACTAGAGTATAGCTGCACCTAAAAAAGTTTATTCCTACCCCATTTTCTTCCTCTTTCTACAGAAATGGTTGAACCCGGTTAATCCAAGTTGATGGATTGCAATTTAATTAGATTTGATGGATCAGGGTTGAACTGACTTGATCACAGTTGACCCAACTTGGTGGATCTGTTTGACCTAATTTGTCTTGGACCAAACCAACTTTAGTTATGAGTATCCTGAACATCGATATAAGCTGCTCAGACTGACATTTCACAATTTGTTTAGTTGTTGAAGTGCATGGTAATGGGACGGCTAAATCGTCAAACAAGCTTGTAGACTGTTTTTTTCTTTCTCTATAGATATTTCACAGGTCTGTTTTTAGTACGGAAGCGTGAATGGAAAAGGGAAAAAAAAACAGAAGAAAAGGAAAGATTAAGAATTGATTCCTCATAGGCATCTAGAGTACTTTATGACAGTCGGGGGAAACCAAATTAAACTAAATGCCATATTCAATGAAGATGGTTGTGAAAGCATCCAAGTTCCCCTTAAGTTGAAGCTTTATCTTATTTCCTACCAGGTAATGGCTAGTGATGGACTCTTGGATGTTGTGAACAATACAGATGCTGTAAACATTATCAGGGACACTGTCAAAGAGCCTGGAATGTGCGCCAAGAGATTGGCAACAGAAGCTGCAGAACGGGGCAGCAAAGATAACATCACTGTTATCGTTGTCTTCTTGCATCAGGTATCTACTGCAGAGAGGATCTATTAGGTTATATTTTACCTAATCCAACTACCAAGTTGCAAATCAATGTGAGTGACAAATTCAATTACATGATTTTTAAGGTGGGGCTTCACTGGTGTTTGTAAAATAGCGATTCTTGTTTTTGTTATCTAATTTTTTTGTGAAGCTTCAATAACGGTTGTAAAATTCCGAACTCATGCATAACTTAGCCTTGAGCATTGGTTTTCTTCGTGTGATTTCGAATAAGATGGTTTAGAAGGAAAGTACCAAAAATTAGCAGTGCCAGTGAGAGTACAGAAACAAATAAAGATTAGCATTGAGCATTGGGTACTAGTGTAATTGTCTATTTTCAATTCTCTTCGAAAGAGAGAGGTTTGATTTTAAAGATCAGAGAAAAAAAAACCTCCTGCTTGATGAACACAAGATTATATTTGAAGAGGATCCAAGCGCATGCTTGTTTTCTTGTTTAGGCACTCGACCCTAGATCCGTGTCTATCAATGTTTGTGATACATTGTTAAGATATCCATTTTATTTTCTTTCTTTCTTTTTCCGCCTAGTCAAACAAAGCATAAGGTAGAACTCTTTTTTTCCATCTTTTTACCATCTAAAGTTCTCAGAGTCAAACATGACTGTTAAGAACTTTTCTGGATTTTGTACTGTTTGATTGAAATGAAAAAGAAAAAAATGCTATATTAGAGGAATAGCAACCTCCCAAACAAAAGTTTGATGACAATTCGATAAACTTCCTGAATTTAGAGCTTGGTTGTATAGCAACAGGCTGACTCAACCAATTCCGAGATTCACGGAGCTAACCATAATTTCAAACAGAATGTAAAGACTTGACTGGAATAACTCCTAACAAAATGTAAGGACTCAACTGGGAATTAGGGCTGTTCAAAATGCATCCGACCCGTCCGACCCGCTAGACCCGACCCGTACCTAAATGTGGGCTCGGGCTTATCGGGGCCCAAACCGCTGGAGCCCGTCTATTCTGTCGGACGGGCATCGGCATACATCAGCTACACCCGACCCGCCCGACTATCTAACTACATCAGAGATCCTAAACCCTTAGCTGACAATCTTCGCCGTCGCCCTCAAGCTGCCTCTGTCGCCGTCTGCCTCCATTGCCGTCTACCTCTGGTTCAAATCGAGGACTCCGTGAACGAATCTTGTCGAGTTCAGCCCGCTCTTGCAAATTCAAAATCTGAGGAAGGAGATCGATGACAACCTCACAAGGCCCCGCGCGCGAGTACGGTGAGAAATAGGTAACTCTCTCTCCCATCTGTCCAAAACCGATTGTTCTTTAATTGGATTTGGATCCCATAAAAAAAGAGAAATTCCTATTGAATCTTTGGGTTTTTTTTTCTTCTTTGTTAAAATTGAGCACGACATAAGGATATTGCCATATTTATCAGGTTTTCTTCGTGTTATGCTTTTTGTTCCATTTTTTTGGTTGATGAATGGTGCGCATCTAAGAGCATGTGGGGACAGTAATCCTTCAAAAGTGTCTTTTCGATTGCGCTTGAAACTTAATGCTTCTAGACAATGATGATAGGAAATTTCTCCCTAACTAATTTGTGCTGCGGGTTTTTATTTGAAATCAAAGTGTTAAGAAAAGAACACCGACTGAATTTATGCTTCTTAGATACTCTTCTATGTCCTCCTTAAAAAATGTTTTGTTTCTGCATATTCCAAAACCTTGTGATGATCTGTTGATTTTGTTGAGTAAAATAACCGTTTTTTTTTTTCAAATTGATATAGTTTTCCTCTGAATATCTTGATGGCTATAGGTCTTGCTCTTCTTCCTTTTTTTCTCTGCTTGTCATTGCTTTTCTTTTCATGTCGCATTCAGTTTAGTATAGTATTCTTGAATAGTCTTCGGGAAGTGTTTATGATGGCATCCTTTCTGATTATGTTTTATTCCATAACATCAAAGCAAAAAATGAAAACAAACCATGAACCAAATAGCTGTTGCAAAGTTACACTGTTAGGTACAATACACATCCCTTAGAACTTTCCCTGAATCTGCATGGTGGAGTTTTAAACACTTTGGTGACTTTTCCTTTGAACCAAATAACTGTTGCGAAGGTACACTGCTAGGTTTCATAAGCTAAATGCCGGTGGTTCAAATTTACCAAATAACAGACTCAAGTGCATGAATTGTGAATAAATGTCTCTGCAACTGCATCATAAACAACATTCCTTTATACTTCACTTACAAAACTGACTACATCGCTGTGTTGCACAAAAAGAAGTTGCCAGACTCATCCTGCTTACCCATAGTCTGAAGGCTCTCAGAAAGCAGATTCTGCCCTGCGCCTTCAGCTATGACAAGAACAAAGTGCCCATTTTCTGTGAGTCGTTTTTCTATGTATTCAAAGAGTCCACCAGGACCTTCAAGATAGAAGGGTGACTCAGGAATCAGGCAACAGTCCACATCTCGGTTTGCAAGAGTGGCATACATTGCATACATTTCATCTGAGGAATAATTGAGTTGTTTTAAACAATTTTATGCAGCATATGTATATATATATTACAGCCAGAAAAGTAGTCACTCTCCAGTTTATTTCACTTCAACTGATACGAATAGCTGATAATTGTTTTTTGATAATGCAGTAATCTAGCAAGGATAGAGAGAAGCGCACAGAAACAAGCAAAGTCTGGGACGGAAAATGCTGGATGGTTTGAGAAGTGGTAAGCTATGGTATTTCAGCTCACAATGATAGCATTCCATCTGCTATGGTTGGCATAATATCTTGACCACAGATCTGATATGGATATAGGTGGGGGAAATACGATGCTAAAGGCTGGACTGAGAAAGGGGCACATAAATATGGTAGACTGAATGAACAGTCATGGTGGGAGAAGTGGGGAGAGCATTATGATGGAAGAGGATCTGTTCTCAAATGGTTTCTTTAATCATCCTTTCATATCCCTTTGATTGTTGTGTGCATTGTGTAATTGACATGTTCAACATTTGATTGTGCAAGACAAAGCTGAGGTCTCACGTGTAATTGTCTACATGTTAGAACTATGATGATGCCGAGCAACAGATAGAGGGAAAAAGAGAAGTCTACATGGAAATGTAAAAAGAGAAGTCCATCTGCTGTGGTCAGTTATCAGGAAAGTCAGTCCCTTGCAGATCCGACCGAATCCGACCCGACCGAAATTTGAACAGCCCTACTGGCAATAAACCAAAAAGGGATAATGGGCTGGGTTAAACCCAACCCAATGACAGCCCACAAACAGCCCATCCAACACTACAGCTCCTCTCAGTTGATTGCCAGCTATCCCAAGTGATTCCACGCGTTACTCTAAAACCAAAGACAACGTTGACAACTTCAAGTGAAACAAACCTTTGTTGTGTATTGTTTGTTTCTTGAGAAAATGATAAAGAAAATACAAAAATGACTTGTTCGAGTCAACCGGCTCGTCGTGCCTCTCACGTGTTGACGAAATCCGTCAATTTAGACAGCCAAATCGGGTACGATTCCACATTGCAAAAATGTTGAAGATGTCTAAAAAATAAGGGTTAATGACCAAAATCGTCCCTCGGTTTTATGCCCTTTATCAATTTGGTCCCTGGGTTTCCAATTTGGTCACATAAGTCCTTAGGTTATTCTCATTTATCAATTTGGTCCCTGAGTTTCCAATTTGGTCACATAAGTCCTTAGATTATTCTCATTTATCGATTTGGTCCTTGGGTTTCCAATTTGGTCACATAAGTCCTTAGGTTATCCTCATTTATCGATTTGGTCCTTCCGTCCAATTTCTACTTTGATGTCTCATCAAAATGAGTCACTACCCTCAAATCAATATGCAAACAGAGAGCAACAAATAGAAAATTCATGACACGATTCAAATCTCAAAGACAACCAACGGCTTCAGATTGGATATCTCTTCGCTCCGTGAAAAATAGACGACCAGCATGACTGATTTTTGGTAAAACATCGATCTGGGCTCCCTTCGTCGATCGAATGGAGGGTCTCCCCCGTTCGATTTTTTTTTCTTTTTTACGAATATGTCAGGTGGACATGAGTTTTTTTAAAAAATAATAAAAAAATCATACACGTGTCGCGATGTTATTGGTGGTGACGTGGCCCACCGTTAGCTGACTGTGCACGGAGGATACAGAATTGGATGGAAGGATCAAATCGATAGATGATGATACCCTAAGGACTTATGTGACCAAATTGATAAATGAGGATAAGCTAAGGACTTATATGACCAAATTGGAAACTCAAGGACCAAATTGATAAATGAGGATAACCTAAGGACTTATGTGACCAAATTGGAAATCCAGGGACCAAATCGATAAAGGACATAAAACTCAGGGACTATTTTGGTCATTAACCCCAAAAATAAAATATTGGAGTGCAAATTGTAAATAACCCCAAAGATAAGGGGCGCAAAGTTTAATTATCCCTAGAAATTTTTAATAATAAAATAAAAGCATCGTATAACTTAAAACTCACGGTATGAAAATCATATTACTACTTAATGATGTGTAAGTATAATAAACGCAATGCATTTAAATGTAAGTATAACGTACTTTTAAACAATATGTATGTAAATGTAAATATTTTATTTTGATAAATTTTGTGTTTTTTTTAATTTTTAAGTCATTTTAGTCTTTTATTTCGTAAGTTATTGTCTTCTTTTGTTTGAAACACCGTTCTAATGCTCACCTACATACCATTCGAACATATCCATGATCATAAAGCGCAATTATTTTGAGCATAATGACATATTCGAACATATCTTAAACTTAACGACGTTGTTAGACAAACAATCATTGTTCGTATATTTATAACGAACCCTTACAACACGGTGTAACATTGCTCAGAGAAACCGTTTAAACGAACCATTAAAACCACGTTGAAAAGGAACCAGGACATCGTTAGTATTACCAAAACGTTCTAACGATGTTTATGTACTGTTAAAACGACAATGAATTAATTCCTTTCTTTGAATTTTACATTGATATGTGATTTTATTTTGAGATTTTTTAACAAATATTTTATCATGTTATTACAATATTACATAATATAATCGGTTACTCTATTAAAATATTATTATTTTTCAATCATTTATGCTGCTACCAAGTAAAAATGTGCATAAATCAAAAAATAAATTAGACCATCAAGCACAAATACTATATGTACAAATCTAACTATAAGTACAACTCAAATAAGCTTAAATAAAGTACAAATAATATGAACAAATCTAAGTGGTCTTCTTCTTCTTCTTCTTCTTCAGCTCCTTCACCAATTCTCTCTCGATACCATCTATTCTCTCCATGATGTCCTCTCGGCCCTCCTTTAAGGCTTTCTCGAGTATCCTCTGCCTTGACTCAATTTCTTTAAGTTTGTCGTCCATTGAAGACGGAGTACTGATCAGGGGAGCGATGACTTGTTCGAATACACCCATCATGCATTGCTCTACGTCCTCAAGCCAAGCTTTTGGTGTCGGTTAAGAATGCTCTCCTCCAAAGGAAGACTCGACCAGCTCCTTAGCATCTGGAACCTCGGGCTGCGGTGCAGTACTAGGACGACGGGACACCGATTTGTGTGCGAAGTTACATCGAACCGTGACAATGTTGTTTGGACCAAGTTGTTTAGTCGTTGGCTTGTGACACTTGAATTCAACCCCAACATCCAACAAAAAGCAGCGCAACATCATCTCGTGTAGTAGACCCTAAACTGCAGTCGTCAACTGAACCTCAAACAGGATCGTTTGGAACATATAGAGCGGGAGGTCGATCAACATGAGTCGTGCTCAGTGGGCTGTGCACTCTCTGAGATGGAGCCTCAGGTATATGTTGTGGATGAAAATGAGGTGCATCATACGCCAAAAATCGATCAGTGATTTTGTGAGACCCCGATTTTCTCCTACGTAATTCCTTATGTATTATCTTTTATTTTCCAATGTAATAGCTTTTATCTCTTCATGGGGCTATGTTTTTGGCCAATGTATGGCCTAATCCTTATGTTATGGTATTTCGATTAAAATGGGATTTTATTCCATAAAATCTCTTTAAATAATTTTAATCTTACAAATTTATATTTTTTCATTTACTTAATATGTTTCATGGACCATAGAATTTGAATTATGATTTAAGAATTTCTTGTATAAGCCGAAAATGATTAATGGATTAAATGATGAAATTCTTTTGAATATTTTTATATCTTTCATATGTGACATGTATTATTATCATGTGGCCTATATTATTAATAGAATTTCCATTTGAATATTTAATTGATAAGCACACTTGCTTATCATAGTGATAAGCAAACATGATAGGTTAGGAAACTTTTAGGGTGATAAGACCTTGTGATTATTGTAGAGATAGGTTAGGGCCATTATCACATGATAAGATATTATGCTTATGAGGTGATAAGCTATTAGAATGGATTAGATAAGCAAGAGAGCTTATGAAGTGATAAGTTAGGTGAGAGAGAAAAACCAAGTTGAAAGTTGGTTGCAATTTAATGAGGAAGTAACTAGGTTGGTTGAAAAGCAACCAAACAAGGGAGGATGATGGCTTTTACGTGAATGGCTATAGAGTGAATTTGAAAAGCCATAAAGTGAGGTCATGTGAAGTGTAAGAAGTGTAAGAAGTGATAAGACAACACATGGAAGTAAAAAGAGAAGAGAAAAGCAAGGGAGAAGGAGTGATTGTCGATGGACTCATGTGAGGAGAGAGAATGATGTAATTCAAATACAAGCTTTGCTAAGGAGACAAGATTTGATGTGGTGAAAAGATGAAAGAAAGAGAGAGGGAAGGCTTATGTGATTGTCGACCAAGGCCCCCCCTTCACCATTTTTCCTTTTGATTTCTCTCTCTTGTCAATTCACTCTCTCAAGCTTTATGTCATAGCAATTACTCTCCTTGGGAGACTCATTCTCTCACACTTCTCATTGCAAAGCTTTGGCCAAACCATTCATGCACTCCATTCTCTCCCATTTCAAGCACTTGGCCGAAACTTGCATTCTCTCAAACTCTCTCTCTCATTTTCAAGCCTTGGCCGAACCACCCCTTAGAATTCAAGGTTTGTGCATTTTTCTCTTGCACTCTAAACCATACTCTTCTTGCCTTCCAAATCCCATTCTAAAATCCAAGTTCAAACCTCTTTTGTTGTGGACAAAAATCTCTCTTGGTGCAAACACATTTCCTTCCTTGAAAACCCTAACCATTTGACATCATTTCCCTTCAAGCTTACCATATTCTCTTAACCACCATAGAACCTCCTTTAAATCAAGCTTGGACATTTCTAAGGAGGGTGGACCGAAACTTTGAAGGAAGTGAAGTTAGGAAGAGTTGGTAAAGGTTGAAGGTGAGTTTGGTTCTATTGATGATCTTGCCTTAAGTTTCACAAGTACTAACCAAAGGTATTTTATTTTCTAGGTGCTCAAGCTTGGATAAACAACAAGGTAAGGCTAATGTGATGTTGTTGGGTTAGTATGAGTGGCCGAATGGCCTATGTATAAGATCTTGAAGTTTAGGTTGTGATATGTCTTGATGTTGTTAGATCTTGAATGCTTAAGAACCCTAGGTTGTTTAAATGCTAGATCTAACCATGGAAACCCTAGATCTAAGGTTGAATGTAAAGAAAAAGGCAAATGGAGAACAATGTATGTTAAAGGAAGCTAGATCTAGGTCTTGATGTGTTGATTTGATGAAAGTTAACTATTTTGCTTAGATCTATGGATGTTAGTGTGTATAAAGTGTAGATCTAAGGTTGATGGAAATATTTGATGAAAAGATAAAGTGTATGCATGCTAGTTAGGTCACAATACAAAGGATGTGCATGTTATGATTTTTTGCATGAAAAAGGTGACATTTTGGGGGTATGGCCGAATATGAGATGTGTAGGATTTCATGCATAGTTTTGTATATATTTAAATCTGGACATTGGCCATGATATGTGCAAGATTTATGACACTATGAATGGTAGATGATTATGTTAAGTATTAGATGCATGCATGTTGAAGGAAACAAAGAAACTTAGTCTTTTGGATGAAATCATGTATGGCCGAATATTATGAGCATAATGCATGGTGATATGCTTTGATTTATAGATATTAGGTTGTGAAATTATTGAATGGAGGATGGGATCACCATTGGAGTAAAAGTTGTGACTAATTGGTGCATTAAATAGTGATGGCCGAATGTTGTAAGAAATATAACTCTAAGTGCAATTTATAAAAAATGGATTATCGTTGTTATGATAGATATAGAAATTAGGGTTTAATCTAGTTGGAACAAATATTGAAGAACCATGATCTTTTAATAAATTATTATTTGGAACCCTAGTTAAGTTTTACTCAGGATCAATTGAGGTTTAAGTCCAAGTTAAGATTTAATCGTGAATAATTTATTAATAGTTTGATATAAGGTTTTAATGAAGTACGTGTAATAAAAAGAGACTTAGGTTTAATTCTAAACCTGTGAGTATTAATTTAACCCTAATCGAGGCATGTACATGGATAAATATATTTTTATTTCAATAAAAATATTAATGATTTAATAAACTAAGTTTTGAATATTGTTAAGGAAAAGAATAAATAAAATATTTTTTTAAATGATTAAATGAATTTCAGTGATATATATATATATATATATATATATATATATATATATATATCTTTGGTTGATGACCGATTTCAAAAATGAAAATATTTAATGATTGCATACTATTCTTAAAGTCTAAGAAATATTTGAATCGATTGTAGGCGATCCACGTGTCTGTATACACGACCAAAGAAGACCAAGTGTAAGTGGATACTGTAAGTGGACAGTAAGTGTTCTTTTTCAAAACTGGAATGACACACTGCATCGTTTCATGAACAAGCATGAATTTTAATCAAGCATGACATGACATGTGCATTGCATGAATTTTTCAAGAAGAAGTTTATGCAATGATTTTTATGGAAAGACTATGAGAAGTTTTATGAAACGATAAGTTAAGTTAAGGGGCACTGGTCGGTACCGTACCATCAAGATGGACTCCCATACCGAAGGACAAATATGAGAAGGATGGGTGAATCCATGAGGCTGTGCAAACCACACTGAAGGACATTGAGAAGGTGTGGTGCCTCCAAGGGTCATGTCTAGCCACTGAAGGACATTGAGAAGGTGCGCTAGCTGACCGTATGTAAGGTCTCCAAGGGAATTCGGGGACGGTTCCGAAGGGAACGCACAACCCTGACTTCAGGGGTTAAATGGAGCGAGCCCACAAATAAGAAATATGAAATGATTATGAAAAGGCCAAGAGTGACACAAGTATGAATAAGAAAGATCTTCAAGGGCCAAGGGCCGATTTCACGATCAAACATGAAAGAGATATTCTCAAGGGCCTGGGGCCAACTTCAAGCAAGAGCATATGCATATCCATGAGCATGCATGTGCATCACGAATCAAGTTTATTCTCTTTCATGATTATGCAAGTACAAATCAAGAGCATGTTTTAAGTTTTATGTCTTTCCCTTACTGAGTCTTTTTGACTCACGTTTTTAAAATTGTGTCATTCCAAATGCCTCAGGTGAAGAGAGTCAGGAGGACTACCTGACCTAGAAGCCCAAGAATTTATGTTTCATACTTTTGATGATAGTGACCTGATCGTCACTAACTGGCTTGTTATGTGATATATATATGTTTTGTATGAACTTAATGAGAACCCTGATTATGTAAGATTAGCTCGAACCCCTCGCGATCATGTACGTTTCCGCCGTAATCAAGTAAAAATATAAGTAAGAACGCTGGAGCCATCCGGGGGATAGCTCACGGCTATCACGGTCCCTGCGGGATGCCGTTCGGGGCGTGACAGATTTCTACAGCACGAATGATTGGATCAAATAATAATCCTCTCTGAGATCTCCTCGAGCCACAACGTCTCAGAAGGCTCCACAGCAATTTATGATAGTATGTCAACAAAATGCAACACCTTACAGTTTTCCTCTAATCATTGAGGAGCTTCTCGACATCGCTCTCTATCCCGATGCCCACAAAGGTAAAAGTGGCAAATCGGAGAAAGTTGATGAGGCAGCGGCGGCCCACGCATAGTTGCAGAGTAGCGACAAGGTTCTGCACATGGCGATTGAAGCTAGGGCGCCACTCGACATCAAGGCTGACGATGAGATGGTGGAGGCCACGGCCTTGGATACGGTAGATATCGGAGATCCAAGAGTCAACCATGGAAGGGGAGTGAGTGAGGAGGGTGTGGACATTATTAGAGTCCAACGACACGTCATAGAGGTTGTGGGTGTCGTCAGGTAGTTGGTAGTAAAAACTGCTGATAGTAGTCCTGGCGAATGTGTTAGAAGAGTACGGAAGAGAAGTCAGTGGAGGAAGGAGGAATTAGTAAAGGAAGGAAAGTAGACTCTAGCAGGACTTTTTTTTTATATGAAGAAATCGAAACCCCTTGTGGACGAATGACACTGACGTGGAACAACTATATTTATGCAGACACATTCTCTCTCTCTCTAGCTTTTCCCCTACCCTTCGCCTGAACTCCCTCCTCTTTCTCTGTGACCGGCGGTGGAGCTCCTCCCACCGTCCTCCCCTTCCCTTCCTATTTCTCCTTTCCCTCTTTTAGCCGGACACTTTTTCCACAAAACCCCCATTTTTGGTCTCCCTATATGGTTGTCTTCAACTCCAGATCCCGTCGTTCTCGTTGGACTTCGATGGCCACACTCAATAGGGAAGACATCAGCATCTCCAGGTAGTCGTCTCCAGCTCTCTCCGATTACTGTTAGCCGGCGTGTGTCTCCTCACGAACGACCATGCGTGGGCGCGTGACTCGAGGCTCTGTTTTCTGGCCGGATTCCGACCAGCCAACAATTTTTCTTTTGTTTGTTTTGTTGTATTTTACCTATGTGTTTGTATGTTATTTCGTTGGGATTTTGTTGTGGACCTTGCTATCCATTGGTGCTGGTGTGGATGCTCTCTCGAGGAAGTGGGAGTGCGGTTCTTGACTACCCGTTCCTCCGGCGACCGCCACTTTCGGCGGAGTTAATTTCGGGTCTTTGGACCTCCTTCGAATCCACTACCCTTTGGGTCTGTCATATTGAGGCCTTTGTGGCCATTTGGACTCTGGCCTTTATGGCCCATCGTTGTACAGCCCATAGGGCTTTTGTTGTTGTTGTCATGGGCTTTATACCCCTGCTCTTTGTAAACGGCCTCGGAAGGTCAACTGTATCCAGCATATTTATATGCTTCCCAGTGAAATGATATTGATTTTTACTTAAAAAAAAAAAGACACTAACGTGGGTACCCACGTCCAAAAAGAAACCAAAAATTATAGAAACACCCAATGTGCTTGTCGGAGCTTTCATTTTAAGGGTAATTTGATAGTAAACCTTTTAATTAAACATCAAAACTAATCACGTCTCCTTAAAATTTAAGAAAGTTGTATTTTTAGTCCTTAAATTTTACTTTTTTTTACAAATTAATCACTATATTTCAAAATTTTATTTTTAATCGCTTAATTTTACCTTTTTTAATAATTGATAATTACGTCATTAAACCGTAAGCTCTTCTAACGGCAAAGTCTCCACATAAGCTTTATGTCAAGCTCATCTCATTAAAATCAATGTCAGCAATTGACTCAGAGAACTTTGTCCAAAACGGTGTAGTCTCTCTCTTGCGAATTAACAAACTTACACTATGTTTGGTTTGATTTTGAAAACATTTTTTTGTGTTTTTTTAGGTATTATAGATTCTCTTGGGATTGATGAAAAATTGTTAAGAATAAGGGTGTGCATTAGCGGTAGCAGTGGCAGTTATGTCACCCACCACCACCACCACTAATGGCGGTGATGCATATGTTACCACCAGCACCGACATCGGTGGTAACATATAACTGGGCCCAGCGGTTGCTGTAACACCGGTGACGATGGTGGTGAACCGCTACCACCGCTGGGCCTCCAATTTTGGGCCATTTGGACCACCTTTTTTGGGCGTTTTTTGGGCCATTTGGACCCCCTTTTTTGGGCGTTTTGGACCCCCTTTTTTAAAGAAAGGGTTATTTGCCGCTATTTGTTTTATCATAGCTTTGCCTACCCATTCTTGGCTTTGGCTAATTTCTATTTTCAGTAAGACGTTATGTTTATGTTTTTTTACTTGCATTTTGAACTTAATGGCAACAATGGCTGATGGCATGGTTCATATTCACAAAGGATGGCTACCATATGCGAAGTGAATGTTTTTTCCTCCCTCTGTAACTCTGTTAGTCCTAAAACAAATAATGAAATAAAAAAGGAATATAGTGAAAATTGTATCTAAACATGTAGGCCATATTATTGATCCCCATGACAATAATATAGTTTAATCATGGAGATTCTTATCATATGGCCTTTTTCTATATGCCCCATTTTTTTGAGAATGACCAAATCCAATATTTGATCATTCTCAATTAAAACACTAAAACGTAATTTTAATTTTCACTAACAAGTTACAAGTTAACCAAACTACAATAATACATAATACAAGACAACACTATAAAATTACTAAAATACAACACTATACATACATGACACATCAAATAAACATTGTTCAAATAAAATAGCATAAAAGAACTAAAAGGTGGGGCAAGTGCAACATGCGTCCTACTCCATCTAGATCTTCGTCGTCAAAGTCGATATCTCTACATAATTAAGAAATAAAAGCATAAAATTGTAATGATTACATTATATTGAGTATCAAATTTCAAAATTTAACCAAAGAATAATTTTACCTGAATCGAGCTGGTAAGTCTCTTCATCTTCAGTTATGTTATCAGATACATCAAGTTCAGCGTCAACCACTCCCGAAATAGGGTCACCTTTCAACCAATTCTGAACACATATTAGTCCTTCAGCAGTCTTTGGAGCCAACGAACTCCTGAAAGGATCCAAGATCCGTCCTCCATTACTAAACACCGACTCAGAGGGCACAATGGTGATGGGGATTGCCAATACATCACGGGCTATCTGAGAAAGAACTGGAAACCTCGTAGAGTTCACCTTCCACCAATTCAGAATATCAAATCTGAAGTCTTCTCGATAACTCCCTCAGATAAATACCTTTCAATCTCAGATTTGGACTCCAACGCCCGCTGTGAAATTCTCCATTAGTAAAGTAATCACTATCATCATCAACATCAACTTCAACCATAGAGATAGTGCTATCGACAACAGCAGAAGGAGGAGTGGTAGTAGTTGTAGATGAAGCACTACTATACTTGGAAAACATCCTCTCAAATACACCTTTTATTTTGTTTGCCATCTCCCTCCCCCTTGCCTCTCCTAATTGGTTCTTAAACCAATACTCCAATGCCCCCAATTTGTATCGAGAATCAGTCAATGCTGCAATGAATAAAAATCTATTAACCTTCTTTAAATCACCCCAATACTTATCATATTTTGACTACATTTTCAATGTCATATCCACAAGATCTCTTTGCCCACTAAATCTATACCTTGTGATATGTCTAGTAATCTTTGTCAATTCTTCAAAGAATGCATTAGATGTGGCCAAGTTCGATCCAGATACCCATAAAGTGACCTCATAGAATAACTTCAAAAATTTTATGACACCACGAATGGCCTCCTAATCCTCAAATGTAGGTGGACTCAAACCTTGTCTCCCATGCCCATACTCTTGTAAATAAAGAACAAAATGTACATCCAAAATCATCATATGATCAAATTTTTTATGGTATTTCTCAGCCACATTCAACATAAAATATATGGAGTTCCAACGGGTTGCAACATCAAGACTCAAAAATTGTCCATATGCAATTTTTTTTTGCAACAGCTTTCTTGAAAGTTTGTAACCTTTGAGGTGAAGACTTTACATACTTGATCATATTGTGGACTTTAGCTATCGGGTTATACACATCTTTCAACCCGTTAGAGACAATCAAATTAAGAACATGTGCACAGCATCTGCAATGTAAATACTCATGTCCACACACAACCTTCAAAGTTGAACCACCAATACTTTCAAACAGTTGTCTTCTTTTGAATTGGTCAATTGCCGCATCGTTAGAAGATGCATTATCAACCGTAATCGTTAGCACCCTATCAATATGACATTCAAGCAGAGAGTCTTCTAATTCCTTCAAATACTTGATGCTTTATGGTATTGGATCCTCTTAAATGACGAAATCCTCGTATGCAACGTCCAATTACAATCAATAAAGTGTCCAGTCATACACATATAGTTATAATTTTGGATTGATATCCAAGTATCTGTGGTGAGGCACACTCTGTACTTATTCACCCGAAACCCCTCCTTCAACTTCATCTTCTCCCTTAAATACAATGTCATGCAATCTCTCATCAACATATACCTCGAAGGCATATTAAATCTAGGTTCTAAATAATGCATCAATGCCCTAAACCCAACCTTTTGAAATGTGAGAAATGATAATTCATCTATAATTACCATTTTTGCTATCAACTCTCTAATAGCCTTCTCATCAAACTTACGAGTGACCCCATTACCCCAACATCACCACTACTTGTCCTCGATGCATCATGATTCAACAACATCTGCCCAACATCCATATGACCCGCTAAAGTTCTCTTTGTAATAAACATAAGACTCTAAATATTAATTCAACTCGATGTCCCATTCTTCTTGTGATGTGCAAGAAAAGCTTTCTTACAATAGTGACAAGTGGCTCTAACATTCATAGCATCATTTTCATAAACAACCTTAGTGTAGTGCTGCCATACTAGAGACTCACGTGAGTTCTTTCTCTTTTTAAGTGGAGGAAGTGGTGGTAACCCACGTGGATCAGACCCAGTGACTGGACAAGATTGAGAAGGTGTAGTAGCCACACTACTACCTATCATGTTAGAAGTGTGAGTAGTTTTACTTCCCAATCGAGTCTCACTATTAGGAGTACGTGATTGTGTCAAATCCATCCGGAAAAAAAAACGATTCAGTGTAAAATAATTTGAGAAGCTACATTGATCAAAATTTTGATTTTCAAAAAAAAAATGTTGGCCAATTCAGAAATGCTTTAGATGTGATCATATTAAATTACAACCACCTCCACAATTGAAGTTAGCAAAAATTGGCCTTTACGATGTATGCTTTAGAGTTTAAAGGGAATGAAAATCTTTAAAAATACAGTTTTTAAAAACAAAACATAACATCAAATTCAATTCAAAGTAAACAATTTGTCAAACTAAATAACCAATCCAACAATCCAATCAAATATATCCAAATCAATTCGATCTCATCCTCCAACAGATTCACAAACCACAAGTATGCAAGCCCATCCTCCAACAGACAACAGTTTCACAAACCCTAAAGCAATTTAAGTAATTGAATTTTATATAAGGATGAGATAGAAAGACATACTTGAGACAAGGCCACCGCCAAATTAAGCACAATTACAATCACCGAGCACCTAAAAAAGAGGCAGAAATTTGACTTCACAATTAAGCTATAAGCCACTGCCAAATGCCAATCGGTTTATACATAGGGGCATAAATTTTAAGCTATAACTATTAACAGTCCAATTAACTTCACAATTAACAGTTGATTAAGCATTTAAAATTTAGAGCCAATCGGTCTGACAAAAAAAGAGGCAGAGAGGGCATACCGTGAGGGAGATAGAGTCGAAAGAGAGAGAGAGTAGCTGAGACACCTGAGTTGTCCTGTTGCACGGCGGCTGGCAGCAACTGTAGGATGTGGAGAGACAAATGAGCTTCGAAAGAGAGAGAGAGAGAGGCAGATAGCGAGAGAGAGAGAGAATCTGAGAGGGAGAGAAAGCCTTACCTTGAGGGAGAGTTCGACGGACCATATGGCGTTCAACGTGTGAGAGAGAGGGCCAAGCCGTCGAGCTGGAGGGGCAGATGCGAAAGGAGGATCGAGCCATCGAGGGAGGGGCAGGGGAGCTGAGCCGGAGCGTGAGCGATCTCAGCGAAGGAAATGAGGAATTGAAGTTTTCTGTCGTGAAGGGGGGGAACCCTAAACTAAACCCTGAACAAAACGAAGTCGTATGGCGATGATTTTTTTTAAAAAAAAACGGTTGTGGGCTGTGTCACCGCCACCGCCAATTTCACCGGCTTTTTGTGAAATTGGTAACCGGTTAACCGGCCCACCGCCGGTATCGGTGAACACCCCTAGTTCAAAAGTGTTGGAGTTTGTAAAAAGTTTGTTAAAAATTGTAAAAAATTATTGGAATTGATGAAAAAGTGATTGTGCAAAATTTTTGAAAAGTTTTTTTAAAACAATCAAACATAACCTTAAGCTTTCAAACATAACCATAAACACGCTCGACTGCTTCACACACCCGAATGCCGCAAATCCCATAGCCAAGAGCCACTGTCACATTCAAAGACCCAATTTTTCCTATAAAAAACTGAAACTTTCCAAGACGGATTTTCCCATTTTCAAAGACCAAAATTTCAAAGAACCATTTTCCAATTTTCAGCCTCTTCACCATTTAGTATCGGGAAGGGGTTAATAACGATTAAGTTTTCTTTGGTTTTTGCAGCGGTGATTGGAAACAACTTCATGGCCAAGGACATTGGGTTCAAGAATTCTAAAGGAGCTGAGCGAAGCACCAGGCTGTGGCACTACGAGTCAAATATGACGTGTCCATTTTCTACAACTGCCATGTGGATGGATACTAGGACACCCTCTACTACACCCACACCCACCGCTAAGTTGTTCAATCCTAGCCAAAACCGGCACCTACACCAGATAGGCCGGTTTTTAAATATTGATCATCGACACCTACATCGTTAATGGCAATAACTGGCCCTTAGATGTAGGGGTTCCCAATTAACCTGCATTTATATTGAACCATTTATTTTAGCATTTTGCGCACTTGGCGTAATGTTTTTTTTTTTCTTTTGGTTCATTGATCACATATCAATAAAATCTAAACTAATGAAATCCAAAATCAATAAAATTAAAGAACATCTTAACCATAGCAGAATAAAAAGATATTAACAAAATTAGAATTAGTTTGTAGCCAAAATTCCTACTCCTCAATCTCCGTCGCCAAGATGGGGTAACTTTACATAATACATCTAGAGACACCAAGAAATTTTCACCGAGTGGAATTGCTGTTGATAGCCAAGTCATTTGAAGTTGTAATTCTACAGCTTGGAAAATTATTTTTTGTAGATCAAAAACAGAGAGTATACTGCATATGTTTTTTTCTCCCACATTTGCTGCCTCGGATTTTGAGTTATGAGCTTTATTGTATTTTCTGCATTCTGTGAAGGCTTCTTTAAAAAATTGTAGCTTTGGACATGATATTAGGATAAGTGCATTGGAAATTTGAAGTTCTGAGTGCTATGGAATTGTAATTATTGCTTTCACGAGTTTTTTTTTATTATAATTTTGTTGAAATGTAGAGTATTCCATGTAATATTCTAATACTTCCGTACTTTTTCAAGTCTACTAAACCGTCAAAAAACACATGCAAATGTAAGAATGCCTGAATTATCATTAATCACGATCCGGACACTGTTTTGGACCTCAATTCCAGTATTTTGGTTAGGTTCGTCACAACCGGCAGGAGTTGGTATCAGGTTCGTGGCTGTTGCTTCTCGAATAGAAGTTGCGACTCCAACTCAGAAAGAAGCCGCTGTTGTAGTGAAGTCCATGGTTCCATACAGTTATCCTTTTCCGATGAATTAGACTATTCTGAGTGAATGTATCGGTCTCAAACACTGAATGATATATGGTTTGTGTGCAATACGATCATCAGGGAGCGTCATAAAGCAGAGCATGGGCCATAAGAAACGCGCGACAGTGACCGTCACTATGTCACATAGCCATTTACATTATTTAAAAAAAAATTAAATAAAAAACTAGATTTACTGGTACCCGGAACCCAATCGTGGTTAACTCAGGAATAGGTAAAACCTCGGAGTTTCTTCGAAAAAGAAGCCACCGACACCGACACCCAATACCGGGAATCCGGCACTAGTACCTGTAGAACCGGATTTTTTCAGTTGGGCTAAACAGCCCTATCCACCTCCAGTTCTACCGCGACTGCACCATCTCCGACAGATATGCAGCAATAAGAATCAGTAGATCAAATCATTAACCATGAAAGTTTCCATTTTTCTATGGGATCATCTCAGTTTGAGATTCACAAAATTGACAAATTTCTCACTTTTTTTGGAATGATCTCACAATACAATTTGTTGGGGTTGTCCCACATCGGTTGTGGAAGGGGTTGGTGGTCAATTTATAAGTGTGAGGGAAACCTCACCCCTTGAGCCAGCTTTTGGGGTTGAGAAGGCTCAAGACCACCTAACACTAGTATCAGAGTTAAGGTTTACCAACAAGTCTAAGACCCAATAGTCCATGGGAGAAACGGGTTGTCTTCACCCAACCCAGGGCCCGATGTGTGAGGGGGAGATTATTGGGGTTATCCCACATCGGTTGTGGAAGGGATTGGTGGTCAGTTTATAAGTATGAGGGAAAACCTCACCTCTTGAGCTAGCTATTGGGGTTGAGAAGGCCCAAGACCATCTAACACTGGTATCAGAGTCCAGGTTTACCAACAAGTCTCAGACCCAATATTCCATGGCAAATAGAGTGCGATCTTAACAATTATACGTACTGAAAAATAATCTCAAGATAATCAATCCAGAACAACATAAGCAATTTTTACGTGGAAAACTTCCCCGGTGTGAGGAAGAAAAAACCACAGGACCTAGTCTAGTCAAATCTCTACTATAAATCAAATAATGGGTACACGAAGTCTTCTCTAGTCACAACTAGAGGCTACAACTCAGATCTTCAAGATGATATCAATCTTGACAAATACAACGGAAAAAACAACGTAGAGAAAATACCAACAATTTGCTGTTACTGTTTACGCATACGAATCACTGTTATTGAGCTCAAAATCTGATGTTTACCGTTAAGATGATAGCCCCTTGTGTCATGAATGTTTCCTCCAAATTTCAGCTCGATCGGACCACAAACGAAGCAGGATCTAGCCTTTGATGAAACCTGGGTGTGAAAGAGAAAAACTGCCTATTTCTTTTCTTTCTCTTCTTTTAATCCATCCTCTCATTAAAGAACTCATCCTTAGGATTATAAGTTAAAACCCTAATGGGCTTTGGGCCTTATTAAATATCCTCATTGGGCTTTCCTTCACATATAAGGGATAAACCCAACACAATCACCACAAGGAATGAAAAAAAACATGGGGGTAACGCAATTCAATAATGAGGAAGATCAACTTTATGCAGAGGACTAGGGAATCCCAATGGGCTTGTCCATGCATATGAAAGTTTGATCTTCGAAAATTCTTCAAGCTTTGATAATAGTTTTCAGGTTCTTGTCGATCTCACAATCTTGAGGATTTCACAATAGTAGCCCAAATATTCTACCTCTTTTCTTTCTAAATTCACAGTTGTCGCAGGGTTCTAAGGTCATGTTAGCCAACCACTTGAATTGAATTGATCCACTATCTTATAGTCTATCATTTTCATAAAACCTTAGTTGTGATAATGCGTGAAATCGTTAGGGATTTCATATCTCGGCTCACTAAAAAAAAAAGCTACAACAGCGGTCGGAAAACCACTGGCAAAAGCCTAAAAAACGCCGCTAACCTTTAACCGGTGGTTTTTTACCAGCGTTTTCTGACCGCTATCCTTTTCTCCCGCTGAGAATACCTTCAACAGCGTTTTTCAAAAACGCTAGTGATTCCCTACCTTTTAACAGCGGTTGCTTAGCGGCGTTTTCCAACCGCTAGCAATTTCCCAGCTTACTACAGTGGCTTTTAGCGACGTTTTGTATCAAATGTTGATGTTTCTTCTTATTTACAACAACGTTTTTTTAGCAGTTTTTTTAAAAATATTGGCATTTTCCCGTATTATAGTAACGGTTTTTTAGCAGCGTTTGTAGAAAACGCTGACATTTCTCCTGATTTACAACAACGTTTTTTCAGCGGCATTTTTAAAAATGTTGGCATTTTCCCTGCTTATAGCAGCGTTTGTAGAAAACGCTGACGTTTTTCCCTGCTTATAGCGCTGCTATAGCGTTTTTTTAGTAACCTATAGCAGCGCTTTTTATGACCGCAGTTAACAAATCGCTGTTAAAAACTTCGTTGTGTTTTAACAGCGGTTTTTTAACGGCGGTCACAAAAAATGTCGTATAGGTGACTTTTAGCTTTGTGTGACTGTTGTTACAAAGACCGCTGCTAAAAGACAATGGGTAAACACTTTGGGTTTGAGATTTGTGAAGAGAGTTGAAGAGATCCCTTGGGTCTTTTCGTGAGTGTTGGGTAAACACTGGGTCCTACTCGTGTGGGTAGAAGAAATCTCTTGGGTTTGAGATTTGTGAAGAGAGTTGAAGAGATCCCTTGGGTCTTTTCGTGAGTGTTGGGTAAACACTGGGTCCTACTCGTGTGGGTAGAAGAAATCTCTTGGGTTTGAGATTTGTAAAGAGAGTTGAAGCGTGAGCTTAAAAAATGCTTTGTAAAGGATCCTTAGCACCCGAGAAGCTAAGGTGTACTTGCTATTTGATAGATAGTGGAGGAATCTCAAGGAAGTCAATAGCCTTCAGGGTGGATGTAGGCAAGTGTTGGCCGAACCACCTAAAATTATGGTGTCATCTCTCTGACTCTACATCTTCTTTTATTCTCCTCATATCTGTGCCCTTTATTATTTTGCTTTTCTGTCATAATGCCTAAACTATCTTGAATTTTTTTTAATTTGTATTAAAACTCAATTCACCCCCCTCTTGGGTTGCTCTTAGACTTTCAACCGGTATCGGAGATGAGGTTTCACACTTTTCTATGGCAACCCTAGTCAGTACCTCTTTAGATGAAGGTCAATCCACAAATAGACCACCTCTTTTTAATGAGACTTGTTATAACCATTGGAAAGCAAGGATGTGAATCTATATCCAAGCTGTTGATTACGATTTCTGGAGAATTATCTCAAGTGGCCCTCGAGTCATCAAGTGGACGTACTGGTTCTCGGTTCTCTACTACTTGGATGAACTAGATGAAGAAGTTTGATGTCAATTGTCCTCCTCCTCCTCTTGGGTCTCCATAGTCTTCTTGCTTGACATGTAGCTTTCTTCATGCTCTCCGAGTTGATCTCCATAGCCTCCTACCTTAAACCTTCCCTTACCCATTTGTTTTTTATGATGCCTAAGGGGGGAGAAGTTTAGATGTTGCTGACTTCCTAGCTCACATAGAGGACATTCAATTTTGTACTTATCTTAGTTTGTTCTCTATTTGTGTTTATGTAGTTATTGTTGCTATGGCTAAACATTTGACTTGTCCTTTTCTAATTATATTTCTGGTATTTATTTGCCTTCATTGGTCTATTTGCTTATGCTCATATATATTGCTTATCTCATTGGTTTCTATAAGAAATTTGAGAAGTGCCCATCTTCTTGTACTTAACTATGGATATCTGAGACGTGCCTTACAGGTAGAATTCTGAACTTTCTTGTGGTATCTATATATAAAGTCTTGTGTTCTGTTGGTATATTGGAAGTATGAGAAGTTTGGAGGAAGTTATAGAAGTACTCTTTCATGTTTTTAAAAATTTGGGAAACCTCCATTTACAAAGGAAACTCTTGCAAAATTTTTGTAAATTCTTAAAGTCATTTTCGCTAAAAAAATGTCATGAAAAACTCATGCTCTTTCTCAGGGGGAGCTTTTCTATTTGTTAGCAAATTATTGTTTTTACCATGGTTTTGTCATAATCAAAAAGGGGAAGATTGTTAGCCCAAGGTTGTTTTTGTAAAACAAACTATATTTAATTTTGATGATAACAAAGTTTATAAGTTTTGAAGACTTTAGATTTTATCTTGTCAATCCACAATTACCATGTTGTATTTCAAAAGGATTTAAGTTTTCTCTCTCTCTCTATGTGTAAAAGTAGATTTGAAACATCACTACACAAGTTAATAATATCATTTTTTCCTTTGTAGGTGTTTAAATATGTGTTGGAATGGTTTGGAAGCTTTAAAATTGCAAATATTCTCTCCAACACTTTTAGGTGTCGACACATACAGGACAAGTGTCGACACATTGCACTTACTCCAGAGAGATGAAAACATGGTGTCGACACATTGCACTTACACCCGAGACACGTTTTTCAGACCAAAACAAGTGCTGACACATTGACCTTATGGTGTCGACACACTGCACAGACTCCCGAGAGCCCAACTCCAGTTCAATTTTTTGATGTGTCAGCACATGTCATCCATGTGTCAACACATGCCATGAGTTTACCTAATTTCCAGAAAGATGTCACAACCTTCAAATCGCTTCCTTAAATCGTGGGCACCTTTCCAACGGTCCTTCTCACCTACCCTGATAACCGTTGAAGTCAATATGTTTTAAATACAAGAATCAAGAAGAAAGAGGATATGCTCTCCCGCATGAACACTTGCAATAATTTCTTCGACCTAACTTCTTGAGAGAGAAAGAGCTTTGAAGAAGAGAGAAGACCGCACCTACCAAGAAAACTTGCTATTTCCCTGTCATACCTCAACTTTCTATTGTGATTTTTGTCTTCTTGCTCCCCTTTGCACTTTACACTTGTATATTCGGCTTTAAGAGCTACTCCTTGATTTTCTCCTTGTACACATTCAATTTAAACCTTGTGAGTGTTGGGTAAACACTGGGTCCTACTCGTGTGGGTAGAAGAAATCTCTTGGGTTTGGGATTTGTGAAGAGAGTTAAAGCGTGAGCTCGAAAAATGCTTTGTAAAGGTTCATTAGCACCCGGGAAGCTAAGGTGTACTTGCTATTTGATAGATAGTGGAGAAAGCCCAAGGAAGTCAATAGCCTTGGGGGTGGATGTAGGCAAGTGTTGGCTGAACCACCTAAAATTACATCTCTAACTCACATCTCTTTTTATTCTCATCATATCTTTGCTCTTTGTTATTTTGCTTTTCTGTCATATTGCCTAAACTATCTTGAAAAAGTTTTAATTTGTATTAAAACCCAATTAACCTCCTCTTAGGTTGCTCTTAGACTTTCATATTCTACATGAGCCAATAGGACAAGAATTATATCACAATCTGTAACCCATATATAGATATATCAAATATATTGTCTCATCAAGATACTGGTGGATTCCTTATTGAGCATTTATACAAATATATTTATTATGTGCAAGACCTAACGTTATCTGGAATATTTGACTTATAAAGATTATCATCAAATGACTCGATCAAAACACAAGTACACAATAAATACTATCATTCCTTGGTGGCGATCTCAGTGTAGAAGCACGTTGTTAAAGGCAATGTCGCCATTCCATGGCAGGCACCTCTTGGGCTGGATGAATGCATCAATCTGGCTTTGCATGATGATGGTCTTTGAAACATCGGCCTTTGAAAATGGGAAAATTGGTCTTGGAAAGCTATAAGAAGTGTTTTGTATTTTTGGAAACCTCCAGTTACAAAGAGAACTCTTTGTGCTAAAAACATATGAAAAACTTCTGCTTATTCTTAGGGGTGCCTATTCTTTTTAGCAAATGAATTTTCTCATGATTGATTTCTCATCATACAAAAGGGGGGATTGTTAGCCCAAGGTTATTCCTCAAACAATCCTTTTTTATTTTGATGATAACGAACTCCTTTAATCGCTTTGAAAGTTTTCAGAACTAAAAGCCTTTTAATATTCTATAACACCGTTGCATAAGCTAAAATATCCATATTGTTCATTATAGGTGTTTGAAGATGATTTGGAGTGAAAATGACACTTTCAAGTTGCAGAAAAATCTCTCCAACGTTGACGGTGTTGACACATGGGAAGATGGTGTCGACACATACCACTGATACACGAGAGCTGCTATCATGGTGTCGACACATAGATAGGCAGGTGCCGACACTTGCCATTGACACCCAAAAGCAATTTTAATGGAGTAGACATATATGGAGGTGGTGTCGACCCATGCCACTTGTACCTGAGAGTAGTTTTGATGGTCTCGACACATGTCACAGACACCCGAGAGCGGGATTCCAAACAAGGATGATGTTGTTGACACATGTTGCAATTTTGCAGATTTCACTGGAACGTTGCTAGCTCATATTTTTATTTAAAAAGTCTAGGAACCTCTCCAACGGTACATTAAAGCTTCTTGGGGACCACACAAATCTAGAGGACTATAAATAAAATAGGTGTGAGCTCTAGGATTAAGACAACCCAAGAGGGGGGGTGAATTGGTTTTCTAAAACTTTTCGCTTTTAACCTCCAAATCGTGTTTGCAAGTAAATACTACTTTAGCACAAGTATATATATGCAACAAGTATAAATAAGTGCTAAATGTAAAGAGAAGGGTAATAGAAACAAACACGTGATTTTTAGGTGGTTCGGCAAACCCGCCTACATCCACCCCTCAAGCTCCTTCACTGAGCCTTGAGGTTTTTCTACTATTCTTCAAATAACTTATATTCTAGCTTTCGGGTGCTAGAGAACTGTACAAGTATTTTCTCGGGCTCAACACTCAAACCCACCCAAGTGGTTTTTGGGCTCACCACTCACAACCTATCCAAGCTTTGAGATATACCCTCTCTAAACTTCTTCTTTAGTGAACAACCTCACTAAAGGAAACACTTATCTTAATATAAAGATTGAAGAACAAGACTCTCTCAAAGAGTATATATAAAAATAGAAGGTTCTATCTCTTGATTCACACAAAGACAAGGATATGAAAGTGTGTTTTGTGTGAATGATATAAGAAATATGGAATATGAAGGTTTGAAATATTTCTCAAGTGATTTAAATGATATGTGGTCGTTGTGTGTTAATTTCAGACGTTATGGATGTGTATTTATAGGGCACAATGAAAACTAGTCGTTGGGAGTCGTCTGTCAAAACGAGTCGGTTGACTGCTGCACGATCCGGTCGACCTCTTCAAGTTACCGTTACCCCAACTGTCATATTGTCAGAAGCTCAACGGCTCTATTTTAAAATCAACCAGTCGACCGCTATACCAAGCAATCGAAGACCGGTTGACCGCTTCACCAGCTGGTCGACTGCTTCAACTTAAGCACATAGTCCGGTTCTTTTAAAACTATATTTTTTACCACTTTTAAACCCCCAATTTTAAAGACATACTTCTCATAAGTATATGAAAGATTTGTGAGTTTGATTTGGGTGTTTTGAAACCTTTAAAAACATTTTAATCTTTCAAACAAAAGGTAAAACGGTTTATGCACGTTTTGAAAGATATGCATGTGTGATTCATAATCCTTGTCAAAAGTGAAACAAAGAGTTACAAGGATTATACCCTATGGTCTTGAATCTTCAGTTTTGAGCTCCTTTCATGTTCTTGATCTTCTTTATTCAAGTCTTTGGCTCTTTCATCAAAACGTCTTTGTCTTTGAAGATGTCTGTTTTATAAAGTGAATCAATTTATTAAAATCATCAAAATCTCGATAGTGCACAAGAGCCAACAATAGGATGGTGAGAGAAAAGATAATAACTTGAATCATCATTTTATGACCTAGCCTCCCTAGAGAGAAAGAGCTTGAAGAAGAAAGAAGAACACATATCCCAAGAAAGCGACTGCTGCCACCTACTTAGACAAAAGCTTTCATTCTTTGACCTTGTTTTCTTACTCATTATTGCACATCTTTCTTAAAGAGACATTCTTTATTACTTTATTTATCTATCCATTGTAAAACACTTAAGTGTGGAGATACAGTTGGGCATACCCGTGAGAATAGAAGAAATCTCACTTTGAGTCATTAGGATTTGTTGTGAGAGTTTAAGCATGACCTCGGAAAACAGTTGTAAAGGTTACTTAGCACCCGAAAGTTAAGGTGTGATTACTATTGGTTTATAGTGGAGAAAGCCCAAAGAAGAAAATAGTCTTGGGGTGGACGTATGTAAGTCTTGGCTAAACCACTTAAAAATACTGATGTTATCTCTTTATTTCTTACTCTCTTTTTATTGGTTCTATATTTGTTGTTGGGTGTGCTATACTATCTTTGATTATTTATCTTAGCCTATTCTAGAGCAATTTTAATTTTTATTAGAAATCAATTTATCTCCCCCTCTTGGTTGTCACCTGGAATCATAGGATTTGGGTAAGTTCTTGATATTTATGCATGATGAACTTGATTAGAGGCCACGGGTTGGAAGTATATGATCAATTAGATTATGATGGGTCGGAAGGCCCAAAACCCTAAAGGAATGAAATTAGACCAAGGGATCATCTAAAAGAAATATCTGGGCCAATCCAAGATGAAAAACACATTAATGGGCCATAAGTTTTCTTGATTCTTACCGTGTTGGCTTAAACTTATTTTATTGCCTTCAATATCATGTATCCCTTCTTCGACCTTAATGAGTCCTTGAAATCCACTCTTTTCTATTTCTTGTACATGTACTTTCATTATTATTTAGCAGATCATGAGGGTTTTCATGATCCTCCATACATATGACTTCGTCAGGTATACGCTGACGGTACAAGTCCGTGTATGGGTCTCGGATACATTTGAATTGCTGATCGAGCACTATCACTATTGACCCGGAATGGCCCACCTCTGACTTCTCTGTTGGTGCCTTGGCTGCTTTGACGTCGCTGCTGATTTGGTGAATCTGGACGCGGTAGTGCCAGATAATGTATTAAAACCATACGGTTGCAAATGTGGACCCGTAGTTATGTTGTTTTTCTTGTAGTTTAATATATTTCATGGACAAGTTAAAGTTGCTTTATTTTGTAAATTTTTTGGAAATATTTGCTAGGTGTAGTTTTTTTTTTTTTAATCAAAACCTCATCTTATTCATAAAAAAACGTCAACGTAGAAAACATTAGGGCGGGTCAGACCCCGCATAAACCCAAGGTAAATCACAAAAATGCTCACAACTACGGGGATTACCACCAGAGCTAAACTCAGCAGCGGCCCAACGAGCAAGGGAGTGCACCGCATCATTTGCACCACGATATATATGAACAACTTGCCAACTATTCATAGATGAACATAAATCAATAGTCTCACCCACTATGGTATGGATACTCCACTCCGTTCTTTTTGGCCAAACCTTAATAGCTTTGATGACCCTTTCCGAATCACCTTCTAGAATGATATCACGAAACCCCATCTGCATGGCAAAATTGACCCCCATTTTAGCTGCCTCAGCCTCCCCTTCAATTGGTTGGACTACTGCTATCTTTACAAATGTAGAACCTTTCACGTCGCCTAGATGATCCCGAATTATGGCAGCAATGACAGCAAAATTTTCACGCACAGCGACATCCACATTGACCTTGACCTTCTCTGGGGGTGGGGGCTTCCAAACACTTTGTTTCTTTACCATCTGAAATGTCATTTGCCACGCTATCCAATGTTCTCGACTGAGCTTACACACCTGTAGAACCAGCTCCTGCATATTACACGGTTTTCCACCATGGACAACATTATTCCTAGCCAACCACACCATATCAATAGCATTGGAAGCAAATATTTGAAACCGATGTTGATCCTGCAAATCAATTCCAATAGACACATGAGGATGACACATTTTCTGAATCCAAGCTCTCACCGAATCTGTACTAAACCGCAATATGTTAAGTTGCCATGGTGATTCACTCCAAATCGCACAACTGAACGGACACATTAAAAATAGATGGTGCACAGTTTCTGGTTGATCCCCACACAAAGCACAGTAAACCTCCTCATCCCCTTCAGCACAACATCCTATTCGCTCAGCCACCCTAACCTTAGTCGGCAATATATCCCACAACACTTTCCAAATCAACAATTTCAATCTTTCATGCACCAACAACTTCCATATATCCTTCCACTCCATACCATTCAAAGGGTTCATACCTCCCAGACGTCGTCCAACAATCCATCTGTGGACTGATTTCACCGAGAAGTCACCTGAATCTTCTAATGTCCAGAAGTATGTATCCGCTTTTCCTGGCCCAGCAGCTTTAATCTTAGTAATTGCATTCACCGAATCAGGACAAAATAAACGTTTGATCTCATCCAAATTCCAGCTGCATCCATCCTCCTGCAATAAGTCTTTCACAAACACGTCCTCACCTAGCCCCACTCCTTCCTTTAACATCGGTATGAATCCTGGAATGAACGGAACCCAGGGATCTCGTGTAGCAACAATATTCTGTCCACTTCCCACTTGAAAATATGTCTCTCCAAAACTTCCTCAAAAACCTCAAAACTATCAAAAGAGGTCATCCCCCAACAGTCCTATTTCAATTGGGAATGGGGCTGATACGAGAAGAATACAAAATGGTCAGTATAGTCACATGGGCCCGTGTAGTATGGTTTCTAATACCCATTCTCACGAGACAAATATTGCTGATGATGTGCACATTTCGGGAAGGCTGAAGCGTCATATGGAAGCTGATGAAATGATGTGGTCCCCGGAGTCTAAGCGAGTGAAGGAAACAGTGGAGGCTGAAGTATCTTCGGTAGGAAATTTTGATGAAAATACGTTGGCTAATTTGTTTCAAGTGGGTTTTTTGGATCCTACTGTGCAACGAAGACAGAAGAAGGTATTTAAAAGAGGTAATTCTGGAAAGAACTCATTACGCCAGCAGCGGATGTTGGAGGTGGTAGAGTTATCTGAGTCACATAAGGCTGAGGAGGCGGGCCAACCCATGCCCCCACCCTCTCCATGAAGCTTCTATCGTGGAATTGTCGGGGGTTGGGGAGACCTTCGGCAGCTAGAGCCCTACGGGATATTGTGAAGACAATAGATCCGATGGGGATTTTTTTAATGGAAACTAAGATTGATTGTAATTTTGTTGCTCGAGTTATGAAGAAGATTGGTTTTTCTTTTTTTCTTACTTTTCCTCCAGTTGGTCGACGAGGAGGACTGGTGTTTTGCTGGCGCCCGGAACTTCGTTTTAATATTATTTCGATGTCTAAGAATTATTTTCATTTGGAGATATCTCCAGGAGGGGATGATCCTATGTTTCTTTGTTCTTTGGTGTATGGTCCTGCTTTATGGAGGGAGAAAGAAGCTTTCTGGAAGGACTTGAGGGACTTTGGTCACAATGTGAGTATGCCTTGGATTTGTTTGGGGGATTTTAATGATTTGTTACGGTCAGATGAGAAGAATGGAGGGCGTGGTATTTCTTCTTCGACGTCACGAGGTTTACATAATTTTATGACCTCTATGAATTTTGTGGATTTGGGATTTGTGGGAGCTAAATATACATGGAGTAATAAAAGGCCAGGGTTTGCAAATATTAGGGAGCGTCTTGATCGGGGCATTTCTAATATTCCTTGGCGAGTGGCGTATGAGAATGCAATAATCCATCACTATCCTCTCACAAATTCAGATCATGTTCCGTTGGTCTTGGCGTTATATGGGATGGAGAAGTCGGATCCAAAGGCTTTTAAATTTGAAAACTTTTGGATACGTGACGATTCATGCATGGGGGTGGTGGCAGCAGCTTGGAATCAACGTCGTGCAAGCTTTACATCTTGTGAAGGAGCAACTTGCAGCAGTTCAACAGTCGCCGACTACTGTTAATAATCTTCAGATTGAACGGAATCTTTTATGGGAATTGGATGAGCAGATGAGGCGGGAGGAGAGTCTTTGGAGACAAAAGGCTCGGATCACCTGGTTAACGTCTAGTGAACTGAATACTAGATTTTTTCATGCCTCTACAATTATTCGTCGTTGTCGGAATACTATTACAAAGCTGAAATCAGATAATGGGGGATGGATATCAGGGCGATCGGCGATAGCATTTCTGGGAAGTCGTTGGGGCGGATGTGGTACGTGCGGTTCAAGACTTTTTTGTGACTGGAGTGATGCTTCCTGAGTTGAATTGCACAAATATAACTCTGATTCCTAAGGTGGAAAATCCGTCTAAGGTCAGTCAATTTCGCCCTATTAGCCTATGTAATGTGATCTATAAGCTTATTTCCAAGATTTTGGCAGACCGTCTGAAGTTGGTGTTATCAAAACTCATTTCACCTTATCAACTTGCTTTTGTACCGGGAAGAGCGATTAATGACAATTATATTGTGGCGGCGGAGATTTTTCATGGGATGAATCATAAGCAAGGACGGGGAGGGTGGATGACTATCAAGGCAGACATGGAAAAGGCCTATGATAGGGTGGAGTGGCTGTTTGTGTTGAAAGTTCTTGAAAAGTTAGGTTTCAGCTCTCAATGGAGAACCTGGATTCAACAGTGTATATCGACTTCATCATTCTCCATTCTCATCAATGGTAGTCCTTTTGGGAATTTTCATCCATCTCGGGGACTTCGACAAGGTGACCCTCTTTCTCCCTATCTCTTTATTCTATGTTCTGAGGTGTTATCTCGGTTATTACTACGTGAAGAACAAAGAGGCAACTTAAGAGGTATCAAGGTGGGACGAGAGGCTCCCAGCGTTTCTCATCTTCTATTTGCAGATGATTTACTTCTTTTTGGCAAAGCGACTCTCAGAGAGGCTTCGAAGATTGATGAATGTCTTGAAAAATATATGGACTGGTCTGGTCAAAAATTAAACCGTGACAAGTCTTCAGTGCATTTTAGTAAGAATTTCCAGGGTCCAGCAATAATGACTATTCTGGATAAGCTGCGATTAAAAAAACTTCCCCCGAAGGCCAAGCATCTAGGACTCCCTCTCTTGTTCCCGAGGTCTCGTTTGCAAGCTGTAGCGGATATTAAAGAAAAATTTTTCAACAAGCTTTTAGGATGGAAGGCGAAGATGTTGTCACAAGCAGGTCGGACGGTGATGATAAAATCTGTTGCTTGTTCTATTCCTTCTTATTTGATGAGCTTTTATTTGATGCCGCAATCCTGGTGTGAGGATATGGATAGAGCATTAAAGAATTTCTGGTGGGGTTATGATGATGCAAAAACCCGGCATCTGACGTTGAAAGCTTGGTCATCTATATGTCTTCCCAAAGTTGAAGGTGGGTTGGGAATTAGGCGGATCTCGGAGGTTAACCAAGCTTTGATTTCTAAATTGGCTTGGAAGATGGTTACAGATAAGGATAGTCTATGGGTTCGGGTGCTGAGTGGGAAATATTTGAAGGGTCGGGATTTTTGGGATGTGGGGGTGACAAGAGGTTCATCATCACTTGCCTCCAGCCCAAGCCCATGAATATTCTCCGGACATAACTGACGCTTCAAAGTGGAATTCACATCCACATCACATTTGTAATTTAACTTCTCCTTGATAACAGAATCTTCAGATATATTCAAAAGCGTAGACGAAGGAGAACTGTCAACCGCTTTATTAGCAACAGAAATCCAAGAGATATCCGGTATATCAGTCACCACATCTCGCTTCCCCTTATCTCGCCGTAAATCATCCATAGAGTTTAAATGACACAGATTTCGGTGTTGAAATTTTAAACCCAAAGCTACGGTTCTTTCCTTCATCACAAATGACCGATCTGCCCCCACACTCCTGGTATCCTCCTCCGGCGTCTGTATTTGCCCAACACCAATTTCCGCCATATTCTTGCCCAGTCCACACCCTGCGTCAATGATTCGACTTTGACCTGGCATGCGCAATGCTTCATGAATCAGTTGAGCCCCTTGCACACTGTTATCAGACCCCGAATCTGCTATTGCCTCAACTGGTGGAAAACCTCGTAACTTCTCATTCAAAGCATGTTTTTCCTATCAGACGAGCGTTGTCTTCATCAAATATCTCCAACGGTAATCCATGAATCTGAACCCAATACACCACCGATGATAAATCTACCTCATCAATAGTTTTGTCCGGCTCCCATTCTTTGAGAATCATGTAGGAACCTTTAAAATTCCATGGGCCCTGACTAATAACACGATTCTTCTCTTCCAACGTCGGGAATGTAAAGATGAAACGATTTACTCCTGCATCTTCAATCTTCAACTCCGACACAAACCTCCATCCAGCTCTGAGAATAGGCTGAATAATATGGAATGGATAAACTTTCTGCGACACCAACTTTCCAACCAACAAAGCTTTTCGAATATGTGTCGCCCTGCTTCTATTGGGTTTTAAAAAACCAGAAAAATCTTCCCAGGACAACTTTTTCGTTTTTTCAATGATTTCCTCCATTCTAATCGACAAACGACTCGTGCCTCTACGTAATATACCAGAACAATGTGAGAACAATGAGAGAACAAGAAAGCAAAAGACTAGTCGACGAGAAGAGTGACTAGCAGATTTCAGGAAGGCCACAGCCAGGAAGGATGGGAGAGAGCATATCGCTCGGGAGCTCGCTAGGAGCGGTTTTCAATTGTGACCTTTCATTTGCTAGGTGTAGTTGAGCTTTTGTAAATACATTAGCAATTCTTTTTCTTTTTTTGTAAAAATCCTTTGTAAAGGATTTGAAACTTATTTCCAAACTATATAAACTGCTTTCCATTTCTTTCGACCTGTTGAGAAAATGACTTTACATTCTATTCTGAAGATTAATTTCCTGTTGAGAAAATGATTCTACATTTCTATTTTGAAGATTAATTTTTAAATCTAATTATTTCTAAACGAGTATTTCCAATCTGCAATTTAAAAGATTAATTTTCGTAGTCAGATTAATTTATTGCATCAACTTTCAAAGTCTTCTACATCCTTCCAGGGCTAAAACTGCTTTTCCATCGAAATTCTCGCATAAAGTCGAGTAAGCGCACTGGGCTTTCAACACTTGGGTTATTATCGTTTTTAGAAATTTTGTAAGATTTGGAGGGTTTTGTGAATTTTTAGGTGGTGTTAGAGTTGTATTGGTGTTTATGTAAAAATTGATGATGTGTAAAAAATTAATGATGATGTTTAAAGTTTTTTTTTCGAATTTATTATTTTTTATTAAAATTATAATACTTTTAAGATTATTTAAAAAAAACACAAAAGCACGAGAATTAGTCAAGAATGTCAGGCCGGATGCATCATTCAAGGGACGAATTCGACGTCTTCAAGGAGACATGTCAGGCGACATGGCAGGCCGGATGCAAGGGTGAAAAAAATTCCAACTTTATCCTTTATTTTTTCTAGTTTTTATGTTTTGTTGAGGGGTTTTTAAGGCTGTGTTTGCAAACCCAATTATCCCCAACATTTTATCTCTCTCCTAATAAAATACTCCAATATAATCTCTCTCTCTTCCATAAAAAAATATAAAAAATTACAAAAATTATAAAAAATTATCTCTCTTCACCTTTTCACTAAACCCAATACCAACACATATTCTCATACCCAACATTTTACAACACAAACACAACCTAAGTCATTCAACAACAACTTTTTCAGGGCAAAAAAGGAAAAGTTTATGCCGAATCCTAACTTGAAACTTAGAGTCACCGAACATGATAAAACTTGGATCCAAATCCTACAAAAAATTACAAAACGAACATATCCTAGGAAAAATATACGTGTCATAATCTCGCTTAATAAATATTCTATTACTTATCCAGAGAGCTTAGACATCAAATATGAGCATGGATCGCTACAGAGATGGTTTCGGAGCATGGTTTAGCCTCAAGAGAGAAGGATTTGCGTATGTTCAACATTTACTGTTTATTACTGTTATTAGTTTTAATGATGAATATGTTTTCAGAAATATCATGGCTGATAACGAGGATGTGAATTTGAATGTGGGAACCACAACAGCCTAACCAAGAAATAACCGCGGAAGAAGTACTTTGGGGTCTCTGGGCCCTGGCGCAGTTTTTGACTCAGAGATGAATCATAATAATGGACCAGGGTTGGCAGGATCGGAAGCAATTTAAATATATAGGCAGCACCCGAGTAGCTTCCACAGTAAGCTAAATTGAAACGAAATTGATGGAAATAAGGAATGTCTTAACTTCTATGGAAATGTTCAAGATGCATCCACAAAACGATCTTAAATAACTGGATGATCGAATGCATAAGCATCATTTTCCATGCATCTCAAGCCAAACGACATTGCAGTTACTTACAACTATCAGAACTAGGAAACTATCAAAGTCACCAGTGTGAGGGCAAAAATAGTCAAAAAATAAAAAATAAAAAAAGGATCTATCTACAAATGGTGTGAAAACAGTCTCAATGACATTTGAGGTCCCTAACCCACGAAATAGACATTGAGGTCACTGGAAGAGTGAATCTGGACAACATCTACTTATTCAGTCTACCAGAAGATTACTCAAATTTCTTAACCCAACTTGTTTGCACCACTGATTTGAGGACAATTTAATAATGCAAGCTTGAACACTCGTAACAATCCCACATAGTAAGTACATTCTTCCTCATAACAAATGGCTGTTGAGCATAACTTCTTACTGAAGCTAACAATAAGTATTCATTGAGTTTTCCAACTGGAACTTAAACATCACTGCACACCAAAATCCAAATGGGGCATAGCCTTGCTCCTACTAACTTCACCAATATGACATTTCTTGCTGTACAGGTCCTATTTAAACTCCTCTTTATCCTCAATAAGACATTATTTCTATAATATTACTTCTTATTGTAAGCATGCCACCCCCTTGCAGACAAAGTGAGCATTCACGAGCACCATGTCTATCCACTTATGTAACACAATAACTAAGTTAAAAAAGTGAACTGTAACGCCTTTCCCATCTAATATCACCCAATAAAGCATCAAATTATTTCAAACCATTTCCGGATCAATATGATACCCATTGCGATCAGCCCTAAAGTTCCTTTGGGAATGTCAAGGAGCAAGCCCAACAGAAAACCCAATAAGTAAACAGCCTTGACACTTTTTTTGTTTTTCATATCAACCTAGTTAATCTAAACACAAATAATCCACGAGCAGGTAAAAATCCAAAAACCTTTTAACACAGAATATATCAACCACAGCCATTACTGTTCAGATTCCCTCCCTACCCGAACATCACAACATCACCCTGTCCGACTTGCCTCCACCACTACCATAGTTCTATGTGCCATGGTACTTGCATTATTTTTTGCTCTTTATCCACATCCCAACATCTTTGCTAGACCATGATTCCATCCGACAAATATGACAAGGTGCCTGCACCACTAGCACGGAGAATGAGCATGAGCACCAGCCGTCCTGCCTATTGAAGAATACTTGCCCTAGCAACTCACTAATGACATTATTATGTCTACCCCAATCAAAATATTACAGGTATTACACCTTTTTACAAGTTCTACTAAAGTCTTAATCTGAATCCTGATCCAAGAAAGGAAATAAAGAAGCATAATTTAATCCTAAAGTTCTAAGTAGGGGTAAGATAATGTCATAGGGCCGGTCTTCTTCATAAAACAATCATCTTACAGAATTCTATAACATCATCATGCAGTGCTAATTCGGATCTGAAAATACTTTATCGAACGGGTCCAGAATCAACATATGATTTGGCATTATATGCAAAAAAGACAAGGTCCCAGAGATTTCAGTTGCTGAAAGCAAAAGAAAGATGAGAGGCAATGGCACGTATAGCGTACCATGCTCCAAAACCCACCATCAAAGTTCCCTACTCCATATAGATTGATGAAACCGTGACGAAAAAGAGAGAAATATAAACCAACCGCAATCTTTTTCAAAACCCTCGACAGAAAAAACTCCAAGAACACCCATATCCCAAAATCCCTCAGTAACCTTAACCCGATGCATTCAAGAACCTGCCAATCTCAAAAGATAGAAACGCATCAAGACAAGCATATTGCACCTGAGCATGACTAAGCCACTCATTGTCCCACCTACTCAACGTAACCCTCCTTGGCTTCTGAATGTCCTTTCCAAGCACCTCCCAGGCCAATTGCCTCAACCCAGCATTCCTCAGCTCCCTTATCCCCCACTCCTCCTCTACCAGATCACGAAGATCAACCACATTGGCTACCTCCAGCTCATAATCGTCGAGGAGCTTCTCGACGTCGCTCTCTATCCCGACGCCCACAAAGGTAAAACTGCCATCTCCAAGAAAGTCGATGAGGGAGTCCGGGATATAGGGGGCGTGGAGAATTTGAAAGATGAGGCAGCGGCGGCCCATGCAGAGTTGCAGAGTAGCGACGGGGTTCTGCACGTGGCGATTGAAGCTGGGGCGCCACTCGACATCGAGGCCAACGACGAGACGGTGGAGGCGGCGGCTATGGATACGGTAGATATCAGAGATCCAAGAGTCAACCATGGAAGGGGAGTGAGTGAGGAGGGTGCGGACATTGTCGGAGTCCAGCGACACCTCATGGCTCATAGAGGTTGTGGGTGTCGCCGGGGAGTTGGTGGTCAAAAATGCTGATACTAGCCATGGCGAATGTATTAGCAGAGTATGGAAGAGAAGACAGCGGAGTAAGGAGGAATTGGTAAATAAAGGAACGGAAAGTTTTTTTCCTCCACGGCAAAGAAAACGAAAGCTTGAGCGAGTGTTTCTTCGTCCTCAAGTCACTTCATTTTCGTCCCGTCAAGGCTAATGGACCTCAAAAAGCTTCGGCCTTTTCGTACTGTACGCCTTTAATGTGGGCCCAAGGAAAGAGCTCGTCGTTAAAAGTTAACTTTTTTTTTTCTAATCTAAAAGTTACAACTAGATAATCATTCATGCCTTTTTTATTTTGTACCATCAATCCTATTTTACAAATATTAAAAGATTTGCAATTACAAATGAGCATCACATGGCCCTAGGGCTGCACACCGGCACGGGCACCGACACTGGGTTGCCGGTACCCGGCTTCACCGGTGCCGATGCCGGTTTGCACTTTTTGCAAAATCTCGGGGATAATCCCGGGTCCCGGTTTACCCGGCACCGGTTTGCCGGGTACCGGGAACCGGGATTTTAATTTTTTTTTTTGTTTTTTTTACTACAAAACACGTAGTCGTTTTGACTTCCCCAACCCCAACCCTATATTTTCTTCTACGGTCACCCCCTCCCCCAATTTCGATTTTCCCGACATCCCCCCCACCCGTCGCCGTGGCTCTCTCTCTCCCTCTCCCTACTCTCCCTCTCGTCCTCTCCTGCGCACAGGCAGAACAAGTAAGTGTGTAAACTTTTTTTGTGTTTTGGATCACTTCAATTTGTTTTGGTAGAAAGCGTTTCTGGGAAATTGTTCTCGATAGAGAAAAATAGTGGAGTTTTATTTTGGTGGTTGTTGGAATCTGCTGGGGTCTTTTTTTTTTTTACAAAAAGTTGTTATTTTTGGGTGTTGTAAACTTGTAGTTAGAGGCATCAACAAACCAGGAGCTCAATCAGAGGATTCCACTGTTTCAACTTCCCTCGAAGATTCTTTGTCACGTAATTCACGTTGAGCTACTGGTACTTCTCTATTTGATTTATCTTTTTCCCCCCTGTTACTTTTAATTTTCGGTTTTTCTGTTTGGTCACTGGGAAAATGGAAGAAAGGAACTAGCTGCGTGGTTAAACTTTGTTATGTGGGCTCTATTAGACACGATAGACCCTGCTGAGCTGGATCCATTTGTTAAGCAAGGCTAACTTGAATTGTATGTTAGTTTTATGGTGTTCTAAGTAATTGGAATTGAAAATACAGAACAAAGGTTACATTTTCTCTGCAAACAAACGGAACATTGGAATAAATTTGTGAATATTGCTAATAAGGGAAAAACTTAAATGTGTTTTGTTTATTTTCTGTTTAGCAGGTAGAGGAAGAAAGCAAGCTTGTATAAAATGATTATGTATCTATTTATGTTGGTTCTTTATGCTGGGTGATATAAGCCCAATGAGATGGTTTTGTACTTAGTATTCTATCACTTGCAGCCACAAAGTGTAAACTGATGCTGATTTCATGTGCAAGGAGTTTTATGACATTGTTGTTAGATATGCAATTTTTACTGAATAATCTTTAGTGTGGTGTTTGGTGCACCCCCACCCCAATCTTAGCCAATTTATTAAGAATGAAGTAGATTTATGTATGACTCCTGCTAATATGTATTATTATTTTTACAGCATATAGCTGCATCTAAAGGATATGAAGATATTTCTCTTTACCTTATTGAACAAGGAGTGGACGTCAACATTTCAGGTAGGCTTTTTAACTACTTCATTGCTTTGTTAAGGGTTTTGGGCATGCAGGTTTTTTGTATTTTTGCTGGAACCATGCCACATAGCCTCTCCTAAGACTGGGATTAATTTCAAGGGCATATGGGGTTAAGTTCCTTGGGACTAAATGTTAAGTATATTATTTTCTTTCAAAACTAACTTCTTTATGAGTTCTTTGTCATGAATACAGCTCATTTGATTTAAATTTTTTTTCGCATTCAGTTTCCAATGCTGTCAAAATTCTAAAATGTTTACCCATGTCTAAATCTTGCTTTATTTGCCAACATAGAGGTAACAGTGGGCAAAGTAACTTAAGAAAGTAGAAAAACAGATTGCTTTGTTTTGAAAAACATAGAGAAATCTATTTAAATTATTTTGCAGTAGAATAAAACAAATTCCTTTGTCAAAGGACAATTCATTCATTTTGTCGCATTTTATTATTACGAAGATTAATGTAGGATAACCGGAAACCGCCACTGCTAAACCGCCACCGCTAAGGGCCGGTTTTTGCCCTTAACGGTGTAGGTGTAGGTGGCGATTTTTTGAAAACCGGCCTACCCGGTGTAGGTGCCGGTTTTGGCCAAAACCGGCACCTACACCGGGGTTGTGCAGCCCTATGATGGCCCCTCCTAATGCTTCGTGGAAAGCCACCTATCTTTCACGTGCAATAGAGAAAGAAAAAAAAATTAAAGTGAAAGAAATTATCAATAAAAAATTAAGAAAATGGAAGCAAAAATATAAAGTACTACTCTTTAGTAATTATGTAGTACCAAAACTACTATAACTTAACATAGATCTAGGTGCAAATAACCATGTTTTAAAAGTTTGAACTTGGAAATTCATGAAGGTTATAAGCTTCTAACATTCCGCATGAACCTGCACAAATAACCCAAGAAAAGTTAAGGGTTTTTTTTTGTTCCTAAACATGTTTAATTGATCCTAACCAAAACATTGGAGGTCACTTCTATTTATATGTATAACGGTCATATTTTTCTATTCATGGGTAAATATTGTATTGCTTGATTATTTCCTTTTATATAGACACCTGATATGGGAATAATCTATCGGCCAATGTACAAAATAATAATTTAAGGTGTAAAGGGTGAAAACCCATATATTTGAAGGATGGAAAACCAATAGGCTAATAACCTTGATACAAAATGATGAGAGCTAAATGATAAATTAGGAATATTTTTAAATCTAATTTGTAAGGACACAGTTTAGACCCAAAACTTACCTAGAGGGGGGTGAATAGTAAGTTAAAAAATTCAGCACAATCTATTTCACCCTTATGCGGAAAACTTTATACAAATCTTAGCTCAAAGAATATATTGAATATGTCCAGATCTGGAAAATATCATATAGTCATATTAATGACAGATTTTCAATATATTTAGTCAATTTAAACAGATCTAAGATTGCTAAGACAATATCACAAACACTTGGAGTGCAGAAAATATTTGATGTAATCTTTTAAACCAAGATGCACAACCAAGCTACCAAGATTCGAATTTATATTATGCTAATCAATTACCAAGCAAATATAAACGGAATTGAAACGCAAACAATCACACATAACACACAAGATTGTTTACGAAGTGGAAAACTCTTTGAAAGAACTCTTTCAAAAGAGAAAAACCACTTCGGGCTCACCGCCGGTTAACCAATCCACTACATGAGAGATACACTTACAGTCGGTGACTTTGTTTACCACAAAACCTTTGCTACACAACAAATCCCGAAAGAAGCAATTCGAACGACCCGCTCGAACCCGCACCAAGCAGTAGACTCCAAAACCTTTGGATCTCTCTCTCACTTTAATGAATCTTAACCAAGCAACTTTGCCTCAGGACGATTGGAACTTCAATCGACAAACACCGGAACTCCGATGTTTACCCACTGCCACAGTGGGGTTTTCTTGGTGGTGATTAGTTTCTTCAACAGCTATTGATGGAGGACTACCAAAATCTTGACTCTTCAAGTCTTCAAGAACAACCTCCTCTCAAATCTTCATCAATCTCTCTCTAGAAGCCTTCGAAATGTTTCAGAGCACTTTCTCTTTCAATTTCGTCGAAGTCTCTCTGTCCAGCCACTCAAAATACCTTTTTATATGACTGGGCAAGTCCACGCGTATAATAAATCATTAATTCTCCGCGTTTGGGCTTGAGCCTCAGGCTAGCTCCAATTTATAACGTGAATTCTTCCGGCTCGCCTCAAGCTGCCTCAAGCTAGCTCAACTAACACTTAACCTCTTTAACAAACCTTTAACTACCAGATTCCTTCACAAACGATTTTTATCTTCCGTTAACTGCTTTAACAAACTTCAAACTTCTTCACAACTGACTTCTTTCTTCTGGAAACTACTCCAACAACTTCCATAATTCTTCACAACTGAATTATTCCATCTGAAACACTTTGGCAACTTCTAGATTTCTTCACACTTGAATTCTTTCATCTGAAGCACATGTACTTGGTCATCCATATCCATCCACATCCAAGACACGTTTCTTTACAACATACATATCACGGAATAAAGTTAACATTGAACTTTAGGAACTAACATAATTATTATTATTTTATTAAGACACGGCTTCATTCAATAAAAAACCAAATAAGGAGGATTGGAAAGTGATCATAATTAAGTTGTAAGAGGAACTACGAGTATTTATTGAGACTTACACTGTTAGTATTTTTGTTTCTGATTTATAGATATCTTCCTAAATATCTGGTTGATTGAAGAATCAATCTCCCTAAATTAGGTTGATTGAAGATTTTATATATATAATTAACCTTAATTAGTTTTATATAATTAGTATTAATTTGTAATTCTTTCCTTTTTCTGGTTTCCAGCAATTCCATTCATAAATTTGTATCCTTGCCCCCGAATGGGGGCCCGACCAAAAAAACACAGAAGGAAACAATTTAAGGCCACATTTACTGGCCTTTAGTGGACAACACTTTCTTACCAAGGCAAAAAAAAAAGGGACAATGTTTCCTGTTCTTTTTTATTTTCCTTTCTTGTTTGCGGCAATGATTCTTTTTTTTTTCCTTCCTTTTTCCACTATGTTTAAGCAAAGTTAGCAATATTTAAATTTTTAGGAAATTGACAATTTAATCCTTAAGTTTTGACCCATTTTACATTTTAGTCCTTAGATTTCAAAATTCAAATTTAAAGCCCTTATATTTCACACCTTTGACAATAAAGTCATTCCGTCGGGTTTCCGTCAATCCCCTTAACGGAGACTCCATGTCAGCTGCCAACTAAGCACCGTTTTATTCAAGGACTGAAGCACACCGTTTTATTCTAAGACTGAAAAGCACACCGTTTTGAATATTTTCTCGAAGCACACCGTTTTGAGGGGAATTCGAACTACACCGTTTACATTAAAGTGAAGCTTATCGTTATGCTTCATTTCGGCTGAACCAGGAATTCTACCCCTTTCGTACGAACCCTAGAGAGCCAGACAAAATCTCATTTGGTGTGATCGATCATATGGAATAGCTTCGTTTACCCAGATTTGGAGATTCGAAAGGCCTGCGCAAATAACATCTTCAGTTACGTCGGAGAAGAGGTAAATGTTTATCCAAACTCAGCCGAATCTATACTCCCAAATTTCACCGTCAAAATCATATTGTTAGCTTTTTTGTTTGAGAAACCTTTAGATTAGCTTTTTTGGCTTCGAAGTCACACGTATCCAGTGAAGTAAAAAGATCGACATCATACTCCATCCCGTTTTATTGAGCTGAGGGAGGAGAAGGAGGAACAACAAGCACGGTAATCAACAATAAGAATATTTTATATTTTCAAGTTATTTGATTTATATTTGCTACGTTTGGATTTTGTGCTAATCTGAAATGTCATTGTTTTTATTATTTGTAGGACCGTGGCAGTAGAGTGTCTTGGAGAGGGAAGGGAAGAGGGAGGGGAAGAAGAAATAGTGGAAATGAGGCGTGACTCAACACACTTGAGGGGTTACGAAGACTGCTGGATTTAGTTTTTTTTGGTTGGTAGTAGATTTTAAATGGTGTGGTGAACCAGTAATGAATGGAATGTTAGTAGGGAACGACCAGCTTGTATTTTTCCTGGCATTTTGAGGATGGATTATGTTTTGTGTATGCCAAACTGACTGTTGGCATAACTTGAACTAGTTTTTGTATGGACTCAAGTTCTGTCATTTATGTCAAGTCTGTTCAATATCATCTTCCAATTTTCTTGCATAGTGGGTCTCCAATTTTCCTTCATAATGGGTCTCCAATTTCGCACACTCATTTGCATCACTAAAGTTGCATCTTTTCTTAATTGACATAGCTGAATCTGTTTGTACACCATTACATAGCTGAAACAGGATCTTGGCAGCACATCACTTTAAGCCTTTTCACAAAACCTTTATCGGATTGTAGATCATTTACTTTCTTCATTAAATACGGTCTCATTTCCATTCCACGTGGCCACGTAGGGGGATCAAACCAAGCGAAAAATCCACAAGCTTTCTGCAAGAAATGGAAGTCATAAGTTAGTGAAGTGGAGTATATATATGGTGGTGGTGCCATTATCCACAATAAGAATAGACTGGCCATGGGCAGGTGCTAATTTGGCAAACGATTCTGGCCATTCTATACACAAGATAACACTGTAATTTTATCTTATAGTGGCTTTCCTGCTGAATATAAAAAGAACATATAGTACCTACATAATATAGATAAGCATGGAGTACACTAACTGTATGATAGAGTCCAAACAACCTATTAATTTCAATCTCCTTTGTCTTATTAAATCCATTAGAGACCCATTGGACTTATAACTTATTCCATAAAATGTATCTATATAGATAAGCATGGAGTACACTAACTGTTTGATAGAGTCCAAACAACCTATTAATTTCAATCTCCTTTGTCTTATTAAGTCCATTAGAGACCCATTGGACTTATAACTTATTCCATAAAATGTATCTATCTCCAATCCTTTGGTTTCATTAGGATTCAATCTCACAGCTCTTGTACAACACTAACAGACTGCCAGTAACACTAGTTGACACCTACCTCCAAATCTCAATCACCTACAATGTGACTCATTTTGCAGAGACACCAACATGCATACCTATTACACCAGTTATTTTCCAAGAAATATCTGCTAAAAAAAAAACGAAAAATGATTCTGCCAGAAGTATGAAATGCGCTGCATTTGATATGAGACCTAATATTCACATGATTTAGTCAACTATAAACAGAAGAAAACTAGTTTGTACTTCTGCAAATAGACAGCTAATAAGGATATAGAATTGTGATGAACAATCCATGAAAATAAAATCAAGTAAAATTAGGCTTTATTCCACGAACCAGATGAGTATTTCGAATGGAACTGTTGCTAGATAGGAAGGCCATGATAGAAAAGGGTAATTAATGGTTAAATAGAAATAAATTTCCCTAGTGACAAACAAATGTAAAAATATACCCTGCCCTAAACATTCCTACATGATGCAGGAATCAAATTCTGTGACATCAAAGATTTCAGTAGCAGCAAATGAACTCTAGCTCAATAAAACGGGATGGAGTATGATGTCGATCTTTTTACTTCACTGAATACGTGTGACTTCGAAGCCAAAAAAGCTAATCTAAAGGTTTCTCAAACAAAAAAGCTAACAATATGATTTTGACGGTGAAATTTGGGAGTATAGATTCGGCTGAGTTTGGATAAACATTTCCCTCTTCTCCGACATATCTGAAGAAGTTATTTGCGCAGGACTTTCGAATCTCCAAATCTGGGTAAACGAAGCTATTCCATATGATCGATCACACCAAATGAGATTTTGCCTGGCTCTCTAGGGTTCGTACGAAGTTGTAGAATTCCTGGTTCAGCCGAAATGAAGCATAACGATAAGCTTCACTTTAAGGTAAACGGTGTAGTTCGAATTCCCCTCAAAACGGTGTGCTTCGAGAAAATATTCAAAACGGTGTGCTTCAGTCCTTGAATAAAACGGTGTGCTTCAGTCCTTGAATAAAACGGTGCTTAGTTGGCAGCTGACATGGAGTCTCCGTTAAGGGGATTGACGGAAACCCGACGGAACGACCTCATCGATTTGATGCGAAAAAGCTTTAACGGTGTATATATATATATATATATATATATATATATATATATATCTGTGCGCAGTTATTAAACAGTCCACAAGTAAAAGTACTGTAAGTGCGGTGAGCCATTCCTCATATTTCCATTTCTTATGGAAATGTGTAAGGAGGGAAGGGGGAATAAGTGGTTTAAGGCTTCGCTAAGGAAAAAAAAAAGTGGTTTAAGGTTTCGTCTGAATTGTAGTAATTTACTTTCTGAAAAATATTTTTTTTATATTTTTGATTGTTTGCAGAGTCTCCAAAAATTAAGTCCAATTAAAATTGAATTCGGTCAACCGTAAAAGACAGTTTCATTTTTCTTAAAGTGGTTTACTTTTTAAAACTAATGAATCTTTTTTTTCTGACCTACCAAAAATTCATTGACCCTACCTCTCGACTTGAAACCGACCTAGTTCAACCTGAACTGATCGGGCAACATTATGGTCAAGGTTGGGTTTCGAACCCTAGAAAAATCAGGTTCGTGTTCAGGAAAAAAATCAGGTTCGTGTTCAGGAAAAAAATCAGGTTCAAATTTGGGTCTCTAACTCGAAACAAAAGCATTTAAAGGAACCCGACCCTGAGGATTTTAACTTTGGGGTTGAGGTCGGTGTTTTGAAACATGAATCTAAGAAAATTCAGGATTTATATTCGGGTCTTTAACACAAATCAAAGCATTAAAATGAACCCAACCCCGACAGTTTAGTTTTTTTTTCGAGTTTGGGGTCGAGTTTTGAAACATGAACCCAAGAAAAATCAAGTTCTTGTTCGGGCCTCTAACTCGAAACTAAAGAATTCAAATGAAGTTGACCCCGATGGTTTTATATTTTTTCGGCGTTAAGGTCGGGTTTTGAAACATGAATCTAAGAAAAATCAGGTTGGTGTTTGGGTCTATAACCCAAAACTAAAATATTAAAAGGATTTTAACTCTGATGATTTTAGCTTTTTTCGAGGTCTGGTTGCAAACTTCTTGTCCTGATTGTCTTGGGTTTGGGGTTGGACCCATTCTATTATATTAAAATATTAAAAATATTGCATCTATAGAGGTTGGACCCATTCTATTATGACCAATTGTGGTTGTTGGAGAACCCGTAGCATTGATAAGTTTGGCCTGTTACGTTGAAGATCATTGAGAATTATAGAGAAGGCTTGTTAGACTAGTTGTTGAAAACCAGTTGCTGAAATTAGCTTCTGCAGATCATGAGGTTCGAATTAGGAGTGACCTTTGATGTAATTTTTCTTGTTCCTTGATCCTGATAGAATTCTATGTTATAGGCTTATGAAATACGAAGATTTTAAGCCATACCTTGGGTGATTCCGATAAGTATTGAATTAGTTATGAAATTTTAAAGGTCCTGACATCAAGCTGCCAACAACCTTGCACGCCCAGAACTCTTGCTCAGTTCGAATACCTTTTCAGTCATCAGTTTGAGTCCAAATATTATGAATCTGGTCTTGGAGTTTAAGTTTGTGAGAGAAGAACACTTTGAGGTAAAATTCGTGTGATTTGGAGATGCAATGCATAAGTTGTGGTCTGTTTAAGGTGTCATCACATTCAACTAGCGTGCGACTCACGCTCGAGTGCTTTTAGAAAAAATATCAGACAGAGTCGTGCCGCTCGATCAGCGCTCGACAAGTGCTGATGATTTTATACAGACTCTTAACGCTCGACAACCGCTCGAGCGAGACTAGGACAGAAGCTTTGCGCTCAACCGACGCTCGAGCGGACTCTGACGAGTTTCAGAAAATGCTGAAGTTTTGGAGTTCCTTTTTGAAGACTTGTGAAACCCTACTATTATCGAGGCTGGCCGACCAAAACCGAGTTAAGGAGTTTATTGAGGGGTTTTGGGTGCCTCCTTCCTTTGGAAAAAGTGTTGAGAGAATTTGTGCTTCAAGTTGGTTGATTCTTCCTCATTCTTCAATTATATTGATTTCTACATAGTGGTGAAGGTATGTTGATGACATTGAATTAAATAGCAAGTCTAAGAGTGAAAAAGAGGCCAAGATGGTCACGGGTTGATCACTTAAATAAGGATTAAAGTCTATTGGTTATATTTGGAAGGATTGTGGGCATTGATGTTCATGTGAACTTGAAAACTTGGAGATAAGACCAATGTAAGTTAGGTTAAATCCTATAGGTCTCAGCAACAATTATATAACATATTCTTTGAGGTTTAAATGATGGAATTGATGGTCATTAGTCCACGCAGTAGGATTTAAAAGTGGAACAAGGAGAATAGAATTCGACATGATATAGGTTGCTGATTTGGTAGAGAATCGTTGATAAGGTTGAATCATTACGGATCCGATCTTGGATATTGAGGTTATGAAAGATGATGTTGTAAGCAAGTTGAAATACCCTAGGAGTTCACTTAATTTGGAGTTGTTTGATGTGTATGATTGTTGTTGTTTTCAAATTTGCTTTATGAAAGCTAAAAATGTTTAAAAGAAATTTCACGTACGATTTCATGTATGATTTCACGTAAAGGAAATCCCATGTTTAAAGATACGGATTTTGAAACCGAGTACGTATATGAATATTTTTCTTTGAATGTTTATTCTTAAGCGTTCAGTAACGAAAGAAACTCGCTTGTAGGGGAAGACCCATTCTAAGCTCGAGAGGATCGAGATAAGTGAAAACTTACTTTTTATGAAAACTGGAATGATACACAACATGTTTTTATGATCAAGCATAACATGATATTTTTATCAAGCATAACATGTTGTTTATAACCAAGCATGACAAGATATTTCTCATCAAGCATGGCATAACCTACACATTTGCATGAAAGCATGAAAGAAGTTTTTGTGCAAATGAAAGCATGAAAGTTTTATGAGATATTTGTTTTCACGTATGACACGTCATAAGCATTTGAATGATTTTCTTGAAAGAAAAGAAAAGAATTTTTCGTGCAAATAAAAGTATGAAAGTTTTATGACAAGTTAAGTTAAGGAGGCTCTGGTCAGTACCGTACCATCAAGAAGGTACATCCATACTAAAGGACGTTTACGTGAAGGGTTGATGTTACCCTAGGTCGCCCATACTGAAGGACGTTTACGTGAAGGTTGGGTAAGTCCTTGAGGTCTGTGCAACCACACTGAAGGACGATTGAGAGAAGGTGTGGACCTCCAAGGGTCGTGTCTAGCCACACTGAAGAACGAATGCGAGAAGGTGGGCTAGCTCGACCAAATGTCATGTCTCCAAGGGAAATAGGGGACGGTTCCAACCGGAATGCACAACCCTGACTTTAGGGGTTAAATGGAGCGCATGTAGCCCACAATATAAGAATTGGATGTTTTCCAAGATTAAGATCTTCACAAGTGCAAGTACACGTTTTAAGAGCAAATGCATGTGCATATGCACACATGAAGCATACATGCACATCAAGAAGTCACGATCATGCATGAAGCACATTATGTTTACAAGTTCAAGATTTCAAGTTATGTTCCTAGCGCATGATCTCAAGTTCATGATTTCAAGTTATGTTCCTAATGCATGATCCCAAGTTCATGATTTCAAGCTATGGTTTCAAGTTATGTTACTAGTGCATGATTACAAGATTATGATTTCAAGTTCATGTTTACAAGCTCATGTTTACAAGTTCTCTTCCTTACTGAGTCGTTTGACTCACAGTTTTCAAAATGTATCATTCCAGATTTGCCAGGTGGCAGAAGTTCTGAGGATTACCTGACTTAGTAAGTATTAGATTGTAATGTTGTTGGTCATAGGCCATTGGGAATGCATTACGGGTCAGGAGTTGGAGAATGCATAAGAAGCCCTAAGAGTGTTTGTGTTATAAACAATCTATTTTTGATTTTGATGATAACAAACTTTTCCAACTAGTTTGAGACCTTTAGATTCTACATTTGCAAATCTTTTTTAAGAAAATGATATCAAGAGTTCTCTAAGCTTAAATTGGCCTTAGATATAATTGAACACCTCTACACAAGCTTATTGGTCAATCTTTACATTGTAGGTATTTTTGGAATGCTTGATGGTGTCAAGGGAAACCATTTTTCAGTCTAAGTGTTGATGGTGTCGACACATAGGACCATGGTGTCGACACATTGGTCATACTCCAGAATGCACAAAACTATGAGTCGACACATAGAAGACATAGTGTAGACACATTGAACAATGGCAAGATCCCGCTTTGTTTGTCGTCCGATCGAGCTGAAATTTGGAGAGGACGTTCACGACACAAGGTGCTATAATCTGAACGGTGAAGATCAAATTTTGAGCTCGGGAACAGTGTTTCTCATGCATGAACAGTAACCTCGAAATTGGTGTTTTCGGAATGCTTGTTACTGTCAAAGAACACATTTTTCAGACTAAGTGTTGTATGTGTCGACACATAGGACCATAGTGTCGACACATTGGTCATACACCCGAAAAGTGAGTTTCCAGGCAAAGCTCCTAGGTGTCGACACATACATGGAAGGTGTCGACACATTCTTCGATTTCTCAGATCTGGAGCGACGTCATTCATTCTAAAAGTGTCTCCAACGGCTCTAAATGCCCTCCAACGGCTCCAAAACATGACAAGAAAGCCCTTGGTGCCCTAGAGACTATAAATAGAACAAGATGTAAAGAGAAAGGTAAGAGCTTCACACGAAAATCATCCTTGCCCTAATTTCTTGAGAGAGAAAGCTCAAAGAAGAAGGAGAGAAGTTCTTCCAACCTTGAAATCTCGTGATTCATCTTGTAAATCCGGAAGCCTTCCTTGAAGAACTCATTCTTCCAGTAAATCTCAGGTTCTTACATTTGTAGATTTGGCTTAGAGAGCCCTATCATTTCTTGAGCTACCCATTTGTAGATTTGACTTAGAGAGCCATCCTCCATTGTACCCATCTATTGTAAAACATCTGAGTGTTGGGTAAACACTTGGTCCTACTTGTGAGAGTAGAAGAAGTCCTCTAGGTTGTGAGGATTTGTAAGAGAGTTAAAGTGTGAGCTCGGAAAATACTTGGTCCTACTTGTGAGAGTAGAAGAAATCCTCTAGGTTGTGAGGATTTGTGAGAGTTGAAGCATGAGCTCGCAAAACGCTATGTAAAGGTTCCTTAGCACCCGGGAAGCTAAGGTGTATTCGCTATTTGGAGAATAGTGGAGGAAGCCCAAGGAAGTCAATTGCCTTGGGGGTGGACGTAGGCACGTGTTTGGCCGAACCACCTAAAAATACTGGTGTCATCTTCCTAACTCTCATCTTTCATTTCTGCTGATATTGTTTGATTGAACTTGCTTATTCTTTATTGTTAATATCATTGTCTGCTTATATCCAGTCTCTAGTTTTCCTAGAAATAGATCTAAACGTTTTGGGTTTGTTTGCAAAAGAATTCAAAAGTTTTTGAAAAACCCAATTCACCCCCCTCTTGGGTTGTTATTTAGACTCACAGTTTGATATCATACTGAGGCAGCAGGATACTAAACAATAATGTAAGGTATATAATGATTCAAGATGTAATGTAAAGACGTTATGAGTAGGTCAATATGAAGAGGTTTTGATGGAATCCCTTAGATCATGTACCTCAGCCATGCTATGTAATTAAGATGCTTACACTATTACAGATGAAGTCGTTTTGTGTAAGTTGAAGTTTATGTAAATCTTCTTGGCCCGTCTCTCTCAGTTGTATGTATATAAAAAAAAATTTCCGCTGCAAGATTAAGAGAAAACGCTGGAACATTCATTGAATGGATGTTCGCGGTTGTCATTAACCCCTTCGGGCTAACGTTTAGGGCGTGACACTATTCATCCTTTTTTAATTTGCATTCAAAATTATTAAACATAAATATTGCATCTCAAATTACCATTAGATTTATATATCGCACCTCATATTACCATCCAACCCTCAAGATTGTGCCAAGTGTCTTATTATTTATAGAAAAATGTATATCACATATTTGTGCTTTTATGACATTTTGAAATTGAGATCCCTACATAAATTTTTTTTAATTTTGAAACTTGTGATTCCTCTGTTTGTGAATTTAAGGCACCACTTATTTTGTCTTCCATCAAAAAAATGGAAAATTTATACATGTGGCTTATTTTAATCTGACGTGGCATATGTATATGATAGAGTAAATCTTATCAGTTCAAATTAAAAACTTTGAAATTAAAGTAGCGGTTGGATTTAAGTGAGTTTAGAGGCTGAAAAGTTTTTTTTTTTACAATCCACACATGGAAAAAGACGAAAAAATCGAAATTTCCAAACTTAAAAAAAAATTAAAAACTCACATGTGGCCGATCGGCTCCTCCACCTCGCACAGGGGACCCTTGGATTTTTTTTAATTATATTTTTATTTAATTTTCAATTTTATAATTTATCTGATATTATTATGTTTTTATTTATCAACTTTAAAATCAAGTTTTTTTTTTTTAAAAAACCACGTTGATGTGTATGAAAATGTGCCACATGAATTTTTTGTCCATATATATAATGGCAAAATTGAAGCACGACTCTTATTTCTAAAGCACAAACGGAGGAATTATATGTCACAAAATCAAAAAATTTAAAGCGCAAATCTTGATTCTAAAATAGCATAAAACATAAGTATGCGATATTCATTTTTTCCTATTACTTATTTTAGTTAATAGTGAGATCATTATAATTTGACTATCGAGATTGAATTACATGCCCTATTATTTATTGATTTTAAAATAGGTTGCAAAATGTTACCCAATTAGTTGTTTAAACTGAAATTGTCCAATGAGCAAAAGTTAGATGATGTTATTTCCCTTAAAATAATAATAATAATAATAATAAAATGCAGGATTCCCCACCCGGCGCTCGCCCCTAGCGTCCTTCCCTTTGCATTTATTTCTTTGCAAACTGTTATTTTTGTTGAGATTTTTATTTTTACTCTTGTGGGTTTATTTTTATTTTATATAGGTATATTTTTCATATTCAAATGTTTTTTTTTCTAATTTTTTAGTGTGCAATTCTGAAAATAGACATTCCTACTCCAATTCAATATTAGTTTTCCATTAGTAGATTAATTTTTGGTGGATGAAATGACTCATGTCTTAAAAATAGACCAGAGACTCGTTAAAAATTGTACCTAGTAATTTGTTTTTGTTAAAAGTCAATACCACATGACTTATAGTGGTAATTAAGTCAAATTTAAATTCTCGAGCTTCACCCCTTCCTAGCCACTACTAATTTCAGACGCTTTGCACTATTTTCTAATTTTGTTTTGTCATTTTGGATGAAAAATAGGTTTTTATATCATGAAATCATAATTTTTTACCCGACATATAGTTTATATAAATGAGGCTATCGCTGATTCATACATAGTTGTGGGCAAAGGCTTGGTAATATTGTAGAAGATATAAAATAGAAATATTAAATTAAGTGATAAATACACTTTGGACTCTTTAATTTTGAAGGTCTTGACATTTTGTACTCTCATCTATTATTTGTATCACATTGCACACACTAATCATTTCGCCTTAGTTATTTTTGTCTGTTCGCATGATTTGTTCAAACACTATCTATTAATGACGAACCTATGTGTAACGATTCGAAATGCGGATTTTTTTAATCTTATTTTTGTAGTTTATATATATATATAAAGTCATCACAAACGCGTATACACTCCCTATGTATACAAGCATTTTAAACCTACAAACACATAACAAAGTATGAACAAACATATTCACATTTTATTTAAACATATTCACTCACAGAGTTTTTACAATAGAACGATTGGCTGGCCTTATCTACAAGTATGTACATTCCGTACACCTTGATACACACCTAATTAATTTACATTAGAGCCAACTATTGACATGTCGATGGGTATATCACAAGCTTCCTCGATCCATTCTTAGTGTAGGGGTACTTCTGGAGGGGATTCTGGTAGAGGTTTTATCTTTCCCACAGGCCTCAATTCCGCGACTCTACCTGTTTGAACATACTCTGTCTTGGCCATCCATACATGATTGCACCTGGAGGTTACCAAATCATTTCTCCATATGGTGATTTAGGTGATAACTTCTATGACTAGAGCTCCTAGAATTACGTTGATGGGACATGAATTTCGTGTACTAGTATCCTATGGACCCTAGCATATGTATTGGTAGTCCTCAGAATCTGTCTTCTAGGCATTTAGAGTGGGAGTGGTACTGTGCAATGTTTGTGACTAATTTTATATGCAAGAGAAATATAAGATAATATTTTATGAAAAAAATACTAATATGCAATGTAGTTTTGAACATCTTCAATAACTCTTACTTTTTTCCTAGCTCCATATTCTCCTTGAAGTCAGGTCTAATCATAATATTTTCTTGACTTTTCTACTAACACTCCATTTCACCCGTGAAGTCACGAGTTTTTGTCCCCTTAGTTGGAACTGCCCCATATAAACCCTTGGAATATGGGTTGTGCGCATTTTTTCATAGTATAAGCTAGCAGTAACCGATGGAGGCACCACAAGTCTACACAGGAACCCTTGTGGCTTTCCCATTATAGCCTTGGGATCAACCATCCGGCTTTGGATATCCTCATATTCATAGGCTCAGTACCGACCTCCCTATAGCCCAAGAATAATGCAAGAGTGCTATGTACGTCTCCCCATCTTGTACTCAATAGCACATCAATTCATCTCTCCTAACACCACATATCCAATATCACATAAATTTTCAATGCATATGCCATGACAGTGTTGATAAGTACAGTTTGTAGGGGGAGCATTGCAACTAGTTAAAGTTTGTGGGGGTATTTGAGATCGGATGATAATTTGAGGAGAAAAATTGTAATTAACCCATAAATAAATAATTAAGTTAAAATTTTGAGCCGAATTCATTGTGTTAGTTAAATGATTTAAATAAATTAAATTGAGTGAATTAAATATGATTCATAATCAACTAACGAATAAAAGTCATGTCAAATAAATTTGCTAAGCGTCCGCACGTTGTTACGTGTCATTTGGACGCATCACATTAACTAATTACGTTGGAACGCACAAAAATACTTTCCGGACGCCCTTATTGCAGTAGCATGGATTACCTGTGTTTAATAAGGGTTAATGTTGAAAATAACTTTAGGCCTTTGAACGGGGAAGCATCGAGTCCGGACGGGTAAGATGAAACGATGTTGTTGGAACGGATGACAGTATCGTCCAGACGTTTGTGTAATCGTCGTGTTGCTTACACGTGTTTACATTATACGACGGTTGAAAATAGTTATAACCATCCGAACGCCTAGTACACCATCCGGACTCTATGTTAGGTTTATTCAGCCAAACGTGTGCTTCCACGCACAGGCGGATCTAGCCAGGGGTAATGGGCGGCTGCCCCCCATTGCCCCAAAAATCTCTAATTTTTATTTTATTTATTTTTTTAATATGGGCCGCCTCCCTTAGGAATTTGATACATCCTCAAACACTGCTTGGCTTAAGAAAATAGCAGCTGAGTCCAAGAATATACTTCTGCCCCACTTACTATCAAACAATACTCTAGAGGTTTAGTTAATAGTTTGAAGGAGCGGATCTAACTGCTTTGCTGCTGTTACCTTAAAGTGCGTACTGGCCAACACTATTTTGATGAGCCCAAATTAAAATTTTTTGGTGAACAAAATAAAATTCAGATTTTAGGTAAACAACCCTGACTTCATGGGGTCAAATGGAGCGAGCCCACAGTAAGAGATATGAAATGTTTATGAAAAGGCCCAGAGTGGCAAGAGATGAAATGAATTTGAAAAGGCCCAGAGTGGCAAGAGATGAAATGAATTTGAAAAAGGCCCAGAGTGGCAAGAGATGAAATGAATTTGAAAAGGGCCAGAGTGACAAGAGATTTTAGTGCATGGCATGTGCATCGCGGAGCATGCATATGCATCATGGTTTTTATGCACTATCTTACAATTTACAGTTATGCATTTCTTCTCTTGACTCTATAGTGCATCAAAGTGAGTATGTTTTAAATCTATGATTTATCAAAGTTCATGTTTTAACTGTTGTTCCTTACTGAGTCTTTCAACTCATAGTTTTTAAATCGTATCATTCCAGATCCACAAGATAACTGGGGGGCAGAGGAGTATCTCACGTAGAAATCCTGGAAGTTTGGGAATTGGAGCCGGAGTTGGTGAACTCCGAGGTAGCACTAGTGAGTGCTGGTTTTGATTGAGTGGCAGTATGTTGCCCTAGTACGTCTTGTATAAGTTTGCAAACAAGATGCAATGTAAAGACTTTTCTGAATTATGATGCGTATACCGAGAGGTTATGATCATTGAGCTTGTATCTCAGCCAACATGTGGATCCTGAGTGAGCCATCCTATGTGTTAAAAAAAAAATTCCGCTGTAAGAGTTAGTGTAAGCGCTGGAGTGTTCCCGGGGAATGCTCGCGACTGTCACGGTCCCTACAGGATGGCGTTCGGGGTGTGACATCATGCGTTGGATTTCATTCTTATTTTCACATATAGGCTATAGCCATCCTATTGCCGCAGAGCGTGACTTTGCATTTATGGAAATGCACGCGATGTTCTTCAAGTGCAATTTTAAAAAGAGAAGAGTTGTTTCGAAATGAAATGTAGCGAGAAAACCCAATAGAGAGGCGAGAGAAAAGAGTCGCAGAATATTGAGAGTTGTTATTCTCATCTCTTATGTGTGTGAGGAAATTGGGTGTATTGGGGCTTTGGGCTTGAGTGTTATGTTACCACTATTTTACTTCATCTTTCTTATATTGAATTTCTTCCTGCGTTTCTGCCAGTGAGAGGACTCTGTTGTTATTCTCATTTCTTCCTGCCTTTCTGCCACTTAAATCTGATGTTTTTGTGATTGCTGATTTTATTCTCATTTATCTACTCTTTGACGATCCTGAATATTTATTCTTGTCACAACAACTTTTTCCTCCTTGCACACGGAATGGACTGATTGGTTATCAGTGTGAGCAGGTTTCTCTGCAGACTGATGTGATTTTTTGGCCAATGAGACATGACCCTGCAGACGATATCTTTGGAAATATACCCATGGACTAACTTTTGGGCTTTTTTTACTTCTGGGTCTCATTTAAGGGTATAAGGCCTCACCTGGGATGGTCTACCAAGTGGGCTGAAATATCTTACACAATCATCCATAGCAAGAATGATCTCATTTTAATTTGTGTTTAAAACTCTAATTTAATTCTCCTCTAGGCGACCCTGATTAAAGTTACTTTTAAAAATTTGGTGTGAGAATTCGACCGGATAGCAGCCCCGCCAACCCATGTTTCCCCTAGTGGCTTTTCAACAGGGTAAACAGTAAGCTAGCTCAAAAGTTTTTGTTTTTATTTTTATTTTGTATCTGGTAGGATTCTAGTCAGGCAAGATTTGTCATTTTTTTAAACTCGTGTAGGAAAGAGATGCCATTTGATGTTTTCGTAAGGGCTATTTGACCTCTCTAAAAATGATTCAGTACTGTTTGCTATGAAGTCACTTTCATATCAGAAAGTCGGTCTTTAATGGTCCTCTGCCCTCTCTATTTCTTCAGATTGAGCAGTGCCACTGTGTCAGTCCGCTTCTCCTGAGTCCAAAGCTTTATCTTGTCGATTGAGGAAAACGCTAGTCAATCGGGTCAAGGGTTAGTCCATTTGCGGCCCATGTTTCGGCTTTTTTACAGCCACGTGGTGCGCAGGAGCGCCGTAGATTGGTCATTGGGGGACTCGCTCATGCTGTTGTAGCCTGCGGATGTAAGGCCCAACACAACCGAATTAAGGGCCGTATGGGCATTCTCCTTTCATCTTTGATGCAATGTAGACTTTTTTTTTTACAAGTAGATTCGCTTAGAAAAAAAAAACAGACAAGTACTTCACGTGGGCTTCAATAAGAATCACGTGGGCTTCAATAAGAATCTTGTTTGGCTCAAAAGGCTAATTAATAGTTAAGACTTTTTTTTATAGATAATATTTTTTTTTCTTCGCAATCAAAGCTTCATAAATAATATCAGCGTATGAGAATTTTTAGGTGATGTTAAATTTATTGGTATGCGTATTTTAATTATTTTTATATAATGTTAAAAATTATGTTTGGTTGTAGAATTTTATGTATTCTGAGAATTCAAAAAAATCCTGATGATTTTGTTTAACCGAACATTGAAATCTGACTTATTTTATTTTATTTTTCTTGACACATACCAGGCACTTTGATAGTGTCCTCAACATCACCATATTGTGTCACAATTAGTCCAGACACTGTCCATACCAGCGGACAGATATAGTAGTACCATGTCCAACTCCTTGGACTTCTCTGAAAATTTATACAGGAATTGAATGTTAGTATGCTGCATCTAAGATGTCCGTATACAGAAAATGTTATGAAGCAGTGGCAATGAACTTGCCGGTTTGGGGATGAAGAATCCAAAGAAGAGAGCGAAGAATGCGTAAAGTGCTGAAGCAAAGATACCGGCTGCATGGTGGTTTGGTGTGATCGAAACCGTCATCATTCCATTTCCATAGTAAGTGAAACAGAGGAAGGAAAAGATGGTGATGACTAACAGAAAAAAAAAACTTAAATGCTGTCCATTAAAAGCCCATCATTTCTACAGTGGGAAACCAGAATTTTAAGGCGAAAATGAAAAAAAAAATTCTTACTTACGGTAAAAAAAGTATCTTAGAATTAAGGGAATTTGGCAACTTAGTCCCTGGGTTTATACCCCTTTGACAAATAGGTCATTGAATTTCAAATTTCAAAATTTTAGTCCTTGAGTTTTCGTTGTTTGACAAAATGGTCATTCCGTTAGTCTGCCGTTCATATGCTTAACGGATTTGAAGCGGTCGACCGGATACATGTATAAAAAGTGAGCAGTCGTCCGCTATATGAAGCGGTCGGCCTCTACAATGAAGCGATCGACCCCTACATGAAGCGGACGACCGCTTCATATTGCGGTCGACTGCTTCATATAGCGGACGACCGGTACAAATTGCTGACGTAGCGGTCGACCGCTTCAAATCCGTTAAGCATATGGACGGCAGGCTAACGGAATGACCATTTTGTCAAACAACGAAAATTCAAGGACTAAAATTTTGAAATTTGAAATCCAAGGACCCATTTGCCAAAAGAGTATAAACCCAGAGACTAAGTTGTCAAATTCCCTAGAATTAAAATATCGAAAACGTTGCAAAATGAATTCGTTCTTATTAGTTTCCTCCCTCAACATATCCGGAGTTGTGATATGCGTAATTAGTTTTGAGTTTTCCGTAATGCAATGAGGTTTTATTTAGCAAAAAAAAAAAGAACCGGTAGGAATGGTATTACAACGACCACCTGCATAAAGTAGCCAACGTCGATTAGATCTGGACAATTTTTTTACTTAAATTACTAAAACTTCTGTTTTCTTGATGTTAGAGTACCGAAGTCCCTTTTCCAGGCCTGCTCTATGGCATATGGTAAAGTTAAATACATCCCAGCAGCTATTTCTCGACAAAACACAGTTCTTTCGATTGCCACAACTGGCTGCACCGTCGAGCAGTTGTTAATTCCAACAAATAGGACAGCTACGTACATGGCTCCGATGATCATGGTGAGATCAATTGCGTTCTCCCTGAAGATCAAGAACAAGAAAGAAATAGGGAGCAAAATGATACTGCTGGGCTTTATGATCAGCATAATATCCACTATAGGGGATCAAAAAAACACGACTTTGTTGTAGCCACATATAGTGACCTTTTCGTGCGAAGCTGCCAGAAAATTGTTCCCAGCACAAGGGCAGCTGCGAATTAACTGGAACATTGGGTGCCCAAAATGTTTGAATACTTTGAGGTGCTTTTATCTTCTGTGATATATCCCCCTTTTTTTTGTCCAATAGCTAAAGAGAGCATAATGCAATACCTGATTCCATTCCTAATTTGCAGGCAATTCCAGGAGTCCCAAAAATTAAAGAGAAATACATGCCCAGCAACATGGATGCTCAAATTGAGCTCAATGGCAGCAGAAGTCAGACAGGGGATGGACTTTGCTGAATGCTACAAATCTTCATCCCTGCACAAGTAGGTCGAGCTAAAATTCAATTGAATACTAACTGTTGATAAACAACAATTCTGATTAACTGGTCTGACGCCTAACAAACGTACGGTTTACGAGTAGGAGAAACAAATCCTTGTTTAAAGAGTTGAGCACACCACCACCCGGAACAAAAGATCCCTATTTAAACGCTCAATATTCTCAATTCACGTGGGGACTGTTCAAATCAGCTTTCTTGTGGAAGCAATGGTTGACTTATTGGAGAAGTCCGGACTATAACCTTGTCAGATTCTTTTTTCAGTACCCTTTGCTACAACCATCTTAGTGGGAACAATTTTCTGGAAAGTTGGAACTAAAACGTGTAAAAAGGGAAAAGAATATTTGCCTTTGAATGATTTCTATTGAATAAGAAGCAAGAGATTTCCTACAATCATGCTAATCTATTCTAAGGAGACTAAATATAATAGGCAACTAAACAAATATTCAGCAAATACAATATTGGTCAATGAATAACTGGATATTTTGTCAATGAATGCCAAGATATCATTGACCTTCTCAACACTCCCCCTCAAGTTGGAGAGTGAATGTCTAGAACTCCCAACTTGCGTATCATAGTTGAGAAAGCTTCCTTTCCCAACGGTTTTGCGAGCACATCGGCAAGTTGATTTGTTGAAGCAACATGTTTGGTTATAATTGATCCATCTTGTATTTTGTCTCGAATAAAATGGCAATCCATCTATATATGTCTGGTTCTTTCGTGGAAGACGGGATTGACAGCTATATATAATGCGGCTGTGTTATCACTATTTTAAAACGCTGGCTTCGAATGCAATATTCTCAAATCTCTCAATAATGAGCGTAGCCAGGATAATTCCATGTACTTGCCATGGCTTTATATTCGGCCTAGTAATAGTCAAATAAATTAGGCGTCCAACAAGTCGCTATTAGATGTATGCCCTCAAAACCAATCTTTTTACATAATTATGAGATAATTATTGTTATTGATTAATCATTTGTATATTATTTTGGGTACATGCAATGACATGAGATGTCATATTTGCAACGACATAAGATGTCATATTGTTGAGTAACATTGTAGAAAAGTCAGGCCAATGATTAATGAATCGGAGGCGGGGAGTATGTCTTTTCGGATCCTTGTTGACTCACTTTGTTCTAGACCGAGGTACATGATAATGTACAAAATAAGTCTACACTCATTGTGCCTCTATAAGCTAGAATGATGGACTCCGTCATTGAGGTGGTGACTTTAAGCAGACGAGTGGGTGTAATGTAAGAGTACATGCACTGAACGAGATCGAATATGAATACCTTTTGGAAATGATCACTGATGTAGAGAATGATATTCAGCATAAAAGGGCTAAAGGAAGTTGTTTCCACTGCGGCAAACCAGGTCACTGGAAAAGGAATTGCGTGTGTATCTTGCTTCTTTGAAGCAAAAGAAGCCTTCTGAAGGTATACTTGTCATTGAAATGAATTTAGTAGATTGTCCATTAAATTCATGGTGTGTCGATTCAGGCACAACGTCTCATATTTGCAATATGTTGCAAGGGTTTAAAGAAACCCGGAGACTAGAGGAAGGGGAAGTCATCCTAAAGATGGGGACGACTGCAAGTGTTGCAGCGACCGCCATAGGAACTTTTCACTTAAGTCTACAACGAAATAAAGTTTTACTTTTGGAAGATTGTCTATACGTACTAGAATATCGTAGAAACTTAATTTCTGTTTCAAAACTTGGAATATCTGGATATTCCCTTTTCTTTAATACTAAACTTGTTATTAAGTTTCACAATCAGTTTATTGCTTCTGGTACTATGATAGATGGTCTTTATATTTTGGAAAATGTTGTAGACTCTGTGAATAATATAGAGAATGATGCAGATACCAGTGTGAAAACTCTCAAGAGGAAGAGGGATGTCAATCCCACTTACTTGTGGCATCTAAGACTTGGTCATGCTAATCTTGATAGGATCAACAGATTAGTAAGGGATGGGCCGTTAGACCTTGTGAAGGTTGAGCCATACCCAATTTGCGAGTCTTACTTGCAGGGAAAGATGACCAAGAATCATTTTAGAGGAAAAGGAACTAGAGCCACAAAGTTGTTAGAGTTAGTTCACACTGATGTATGTGGTCCTTTTAACCACATAGCCAGAGGAGGGTTCTCATACTTCATCTCATTCATTGATGATTATTCCAGGTATGGTTATCTATACCTGATGAAACATAAGTCTGAATCCATTGAAAAGTTCAAAGAATTTCAGAGTGAAGTTGAGAATCAACTGGAAAGGAGTATTAAGATACTCCGGTCTGATATAGGAGGTGAATATTTCTCCGGAGATTTTAAATCTTATCTCAGAGAGAAAGGCATCATATCTCAATTGACTCCCCCTGCTACGCCACAACATAATGGTGTTGCAGAAAGAAGAAATCGAACACTATTAGATATGGTTCGGTCAATGATGAACATGTCACAATTACCTGTTTATTTTTGGGGTTATGCCTTAAAGACAACTGTTTATAACCAAAAGGATCAAAAGGTAATTGTAAGTAGGAATGCGATATTCCTAGAAGATGAGTACCACCTAAGTGATGGGAAAAGCAAAATTGTTCTTGATGAACAGTTAGTTGAACCATAAACTATGGCAGATATGATTGATGATGAAAGGGATATAACTGAACCCACAGTTGAGTCTGAAGAATTCAGAACTCAAGAGTCTCGATGCGGTGAAAGAATTCATAAGCCTCCAGTCAGATATACTTTGATAAATGAGATTTGTCAAATGCAATCGGAGGGGTTGGATGATGATCCATATACTTACCAAGAGGCTGTTAGTGAAAATGATGTAGTACACTGGAAAATAGCGATGGAATCGGAAATGGACTCCATGTACTCCAATGAGGTCTGGACCCTTGTTGATCAACCAGAAGGCATCAAGCCTATAGGTTGTAAATATGTATTCAAAAGAAAATGAGGACCTAGTGGAGAGGTAGAGACCTTTAAAGCTAGACTGGTTGCGAAAGGTTATACTCAACAATATGGTATTGACTATGAGGAAACTTTTTCACCAGTAGCTATGATAAAGTCCATTAGAATCCTGTTGTCAATCGTCGCTCATTATGCTTATGAGATCTGACAGATGGATGTGAAAACCGCATTTCTGAATGGGTACATCCAAGAGGAAATTTATATGGAACAACCTGAAGGTTTTCTTTCTTCTGGACAAGAATCTTAAGTGTGCAAACTGAACAAGTCAATTTATGGACTAAAACATGCATCACGTTGCTGGAACATCCGTTTTGATGAGATGATCAAATTGTTTGGTTTCTCACAAAACAAAGATGAATCTTGTGTTTACAAGAGGATTAGTGGGAGTTCAATAATGTTCCTTATTCTATATGTTGATGATATTCTACTCATGGGGAATGACATCGGTGCAATGTCATCAGTGAAAGTGTGGTTAGCAAACCATTTTTCAATAAAAGACCTCGGGGAAGCATCCTACATTCTCGGGATCAAAGTGTTTAGAAACCGAGGAAAGAGGCTTTTAGGGCTTTCACAAGCCCACTACATTGACAAGATATTGACGTCGTACAACATGTAGGATACCAAGAAAGGGTTCTTGCCCTTTAGGCATAATATTCATCTCTCTAAGACGATGTCTCCTAAGATACAGGAATAGAGAGATAAGATGAGGAAGTTTCCTTATGCTTCAGCTGTAGGAAGCCTTATGTATGCTATGCTCTGTACAAGGCAAGATATCAGTCATGCAATTAGTGTTGTGAGTAGATATCAGTCAGAACCAGGCCCTGAGCATTAGACAGCAGTTAAGCTTATTCTTAAATACTTGAGAAGGACCGAACACTATTGTTTAGTGTGTGGTGGAGAGGATATGCTAATTTTCCAGGGATACACAGATTCAGACTTTCAATCAGATATTGATGATACAAGATCTAAATCTGGATTTGTGTTTACATTGGGTAAAGGAGCAGTGAGTTGGAGAAGTTTCAAGCAGAACACCACTGCTGACTCCACTATTGAGGCAGAATATGTTGCGGCCAGCGAATCTGCAAAGGAAGCTGTGTGGATACGTAAATTCATACAAGAGCTTGAGGTTGTCCATTCGATCGAGTCCCTGATCACCATTTATTGTGACAACAATGGTGCTATAGCACAGGCGGTGGAACCTCGGGCTCATCAAAGGACAAAACATATAGAAAGAAAATTTCGAACGCTAACAAATGTCGTCAGCCCGATTATTTTACATTGATAACGTGCGCACACATTACTATCTATCTGCACATTTTCCTTTAAATTTACCGTTTGAACGGTTTTTCTCATGTGTGCACTATCTTTTAATAAGCAACCGCGCACACGATACAATAAAACGTTCTAACATTTTCAATGGTGTAAACAAATTTCCTAGATAACAAATAACTATTTCATCATAATTGAAACAACGGTGCGGAAGTCTTTACGAAAGCGTCCAGACATAATATATTGACGTTCGGACGATGTTATGTAACCGTGCACATGGTTTGTAGATGACAAAATTCATTTCGTCACATTGGACGAACCGTTCGCATAAGCTGTCCGAACATATGGAAAGTACGTTTGCACAGCTCATGCAAACGGATTGACTGTACTGGGCATCACAATTTTCAATTTCATCAATATGCCACAAAACCGTTGGGACGGTATTGTAAACCTTCCAAACAGTTTCGAGCGACAAAACACCAAAATCGTCACCTAAAAATTTGGCCGACGGATTTTGGGTGACAACTCAATAGCTAACGAAATTAACACTTTGGGTGACAAATTTTTTTGACACCCGAAGTCTGTTTTCTTATAGTGTCGTTTCATATAATAAATAAAAATGTTCGTACAATCCAAAGAAATAAGCGGAAAGAAAAAACAAATAAAATAAATGCAATCTCTAGACATTCTTTGGGGCATCTCCCTTTCTTTCTCAGTAGCATCAATTGCATCGAGGACCTCAGCCCTCTCCTCTTCGACAAATCTCTCCACATCGACGACTCCAGTATTGAGCTTTACAATACTTTACGCCCTGGCCAACACAGCATGAGAATCCTCTAGTTGCTTATAACTGGTGACTCGAAACGCCTCCAGCAATCATCACTCATGCTTTTCAAGCAAAACTGGTGGTGCCGCCCGAGGAGACCTTGCTCCAAAAGTAAACCCGACTGGCTCCTCAACGTCTCAGACCTCACGCTGTTGTGTTGCATGAGTACGATTTGTCCCCTCCAGTCCGAATCTATGTCGAGTGATCACCGCATTGATCGGGTAAAGTTACATGACACTAGGTTCGTAAACCCCGACTTCAACACCACTATTAACCACAAAACGAGTCGGTATTAACCCTTGCGGTAGACCGTGCTACGCGTGGTCGCTTGAGCCTCTTTCCGATTCATCCAGAACATATAAATCTGTAGGACAATCGGTTCCTGATGCACGACCATTAACATTATTTGTTAAATTTGTTGACAAATACTCCAGTCTTCTCAAAACCACTATTTAAATAGTTCGTTGATTTCGAAGAAGCTTTAAATTCCGAAGTCGTCATTTCGAACTCGTTACGGCCACTTCGAATTCCTAGTGATGCCATTTGGATTGATGAACGCACCCGCAGCTTTCATGGATTTGATGAAGGGTGTTTCGTGAGTTCTTAGATTGCTTTGTAGTAGTTTTTATCGACGATATTTTGGTCTACTCTAAAGATCAACCGGAGCATGAGGAGCATTTGCGATTAGTGCTGCAGAAGTTGCAAGAAGAGCAGTTGTATGCGAAGTTATCCAAATGTGACTTTTGGATGGAGCAAGCGTCATTCTTGGGACATATCGTGTCAAGTCAAGGCATATACGTGGACCAGGCAAGATTGAAGCAGTGATGAATTGGCCGAGGCCAGTTAATGTCCACGAGATTCGTAGTTTCTTAGATTTGGCAGGGTACTATAGGAGATTTGTTGAAGGATTCTCTATTGTACCCTGCCAAATCTAAGAAACTTAGAAATGGAACCTTCAGGCTCACCGGAGATGGAACCTTGTACTATCGGGATCACTTGGTGGTACCCGATAGCTTAGAAATTAGAGCGAGTGTGTTGGGAGAGGCTCATAAATTGATGTTTGCCATCCACCCAGGTAGTACCAAGATGTATCGAGATCTTAATTAGAAATTCGAACGAGTGTGTTGGAATGTCATGAAAAAGGACGTTGCCGAATATATGAGCCGCTGTTTGACATGCCAACAGGTTAAAACAGAACATCAGAGACCCGCTGGATTGTTGTAACCCTTGGAAATACCTGTCTGGAAGTGGGATGAGATAGCAATGGACTTGGTGACAGGTTTACCGAAAGCACCGACAGGTTAGGACGTTGTATGGGTAGTTGTAGACCGACTGACAAAATCAACCCATTTTTTTCCAATCAAGATTAGTTACCCAGCCGAGAAGTTAACAGAGGTATATATCCTGGAGATAGTTCGACTACATGGAATTCCTAGTTCCATAGTATCGGACCGAGATACCCGCGGTAGAGTTTTCTTACAACAACACTTATTAGTCTAGCATTGGCATGGCTCCTTACGAGGCGTTATATGGGCGAAAGTGTAGATCGCCGCTCCATTAGGACGAGATTGGCGAACGATAATTACTATGCCCTGATATCATGCAAAAGTCTTGTCAAAAGATCAAAATCATTAAGGAACGTCTCAGAGCCACCCAGAGTAGGCAGAAAAGCTATGAGTATAGGTGACAAGGTATTCCTTAAGGTAATGCCCATGAGGGGAATTAAGCGATTTGGTAAGAAAGGGAAGTTTAGTCCACGTTTTGTGGGGCCCTTTGAAATTCTGAGTTGGATCGGGCCAGTGGCATACCAACTCACGTTACCTCCAGAATGGGAAGGGATGCATAATGTATGTCATGTATCCATGCTGCGAAAGTATGTGTCAGACCCATCCCATATCTTAGAATATGCATCATTGCCTACAAAGGAGGATTTATCGTATGTAGAGCAACCAGTGCGTATAATGAATCGGAAAGAATAGAGGTCGCGAACTAAGGCAATATCATTGGTGAAGGTACTTTGGAGGAATCAAGATATAGAGGAGGCATCTTGGGAATAAGAGTCCGAGATGCGAGATAGATACCCTCATTTGTTCGTTAGCTTAGGTTATGACCTTGTTTGATTTGGCTGCTTGGTAAGTTCATAAGTTTGAGTCGAGCTTGGTAGGGTTTTAATCATCCATATATTTTATGTGTATATGTGTTTGTTTAGCAGATGGAGAGCCAGACTACCCAGGAGAAGGTTTCGCTGAAGAAGAGGAAGTACCCGGAACCCAAACCTAAGAACGTATGGGCAGTTCAGAGCATGCCCATAGGATGCTATTCGTACGCGGGCTCTAATAAGGATCTAAGATGATAAAGATTAGTGATGAAAAATCCAACACGGAGGAAAGGTCTGACCTATAGGAGAAAGAACCGGGAAAGGACGATCCCGAGGTCAGAAAGGAAGATTTACCTAGAAAAGAAAAACAAGCGGAGTAATTTTATGTTTTTCCTTATTTTGAACTAAGCAACTTCCAAATTTTGAACTTAGGGCAATTCCGGGGATAGAATTGTTCTTAAGTGGGGGAGGATGTGATATCCCTTCCCTAATTTCCCTAAATTTCCCGATTTCTCTAATTTCTGTGATTTCTCGTATTTAGCCAAATAACGATTATGATCCTGATGGCCATGCTTGCTTGCAATCACAATTGATGTGATTTGAAGTGACTTTAGCTTATGTAAGTGATCTTAATCATTACCTAGGGAAGGGAGAGTGTGCCATTTTGCTCCTCCAGTCCTTGTGCCGCCCAAGCCACCCAATCAAGGGGCTTGCTTGTGGCAGCCACACCTTGACGAAATGATGGCAAGGTTGGCTATAAAATCCAACCCTTGCCATGCATTTCACACACACATAGCCGGTCATTTGAGCTTGAGAGTGAGGAGTGAGTGTTGAGAGCATTCGGCCAAGAGGGAAATGAAGGAGAGAAAGAAGGAAGAAGAAGGAGAGAAAGAAAAAAAGAAGAAGATAAGGAAGGTGGAAAAACTTTCATGCTAAGGTAAGTTGGCAAAGGGATTTCAGCCAAGGCCTTGAACAGCCCCTTGCACCACCTCTTTTCTATTTCCTCATCATCATTTCCACTTCTTCTTAGCCGCTATTTCAATGTGATTAACCAATAGATCTTGTGTTAATAGGAGAACATCAAGAACTACCCGAGATCACCAAGGTAAGGGTTTAGGTTCTTGAGCTTTGTAGAGGGTGGATAACATGTTCTTTTGTGTTGAATATTGTTTTTTTGCATAGAGTTGTGTATTCAATAATGAACATGTTAGGGTTATGTTGGTTTTAAGGTTTTGCAAAAAGAAAGGTTCATAGTTGCCATGAAGTAAAACCTAATCTAGACACCTTGCATTTAAGGTTTAATGAATATTTATTATAACATGTGTATAAGATTGCTTGCTGAGTTGGTTTGATTATTCAAAAGAGTTCTTTACATACTTTATAAGCTATGGCAATGGTAATAAGCCTGTGCTTGGAGCCTTATAGGCCAAGGGTTGGTCAAGAAAATTGGCTTATGGTGTCGCATGTTGCACTACATGATTTCATGATTCAATGTCATGCTTATGTGATAAGAAATGTGGAGAAATAATGATAATGATTATGTCCAAGAGGTTTTAAAGTATCCCTGATAAGAGAAGGTCAAATGGAGCAAAAGAAAGGAGTCATGGGCTCAAGGAAGAGGCTATGAAAGTTGAAAGCATGAAAAAGATGCATTATGCATGTTCCTTGATGATATTGCAAACAATCTTTGTTTGCTTCTAAGTTTATTGAAAAATCCACATGTTAGGTGCCCTGTGATCTCCTTTATATTGATAGATTAAAATTGCTTTTAGCCTAACTTTTCGAAATGCATAGATCAATCAAAGGCATGAACACTTAGCTAGGGCATTTAGGCAAACATAGGTGCTGCCCAAATCGACCCTAAGATACAGGTTGAATTTTTGAATGAAACATCTTAGATAGCATATTTACCTAATATTAAGATTCCTGTAAAAATTTCAGCCCAAAATGATGAAAAAAAGGTCAAAAATACCCCTGGAAGTCTCTAAGGACAGATTAGGCATTTTGCCTAATTCGTTAGGGTAAAAGGATTCAAAATGAGATAATGGTTAAATGGTTGGATAGATCACCAAAAATGAATGAGGGAGCCCAAATTTTAGCTCAATCCGAGTTGGAATAAAGGCTCAAATCACAAAGCCCGTGTAGGAGCCTAAATGGATTTTAGGCCCAATACCCCTAAAAGAGCATCATGTCCAATAATACTTTGGAAGTAGGCCCAATATGGTCTAAGGAGGCCCAATAGGCATTCATTAGAGTTTAATGGTGTGAGATCTTCTGGTTATTATCATGGTTGTTTCAATTGTCATGATTATTCTTTGAACGTGTTATGCTTCTTTCAAGTTCATATCAAATTAATGCGCATTGTTACATATGTAATTTAATGTTTGGACATGTGATTGCATTCATAAGATGGAAAACAAAAGTGTGGAACCCCTAGCCTGCGAGGATTCCCCGAATGGTAGTGACAGTACCGGGCACTTAGGAGATGTGCAACCCCCCACTACAGGGAGTGGGTGGGCTCCTTTATGAATGCTAAGGCAAAATGTTATGTTAAGGGTCCTAGTGCTGGAAGCACGGGACAGTCCCATAGAAGGGGAGGGGACGCACAACCTGACTCTGGGGGTGAACATAGCTGATTTCGGGAACTCCTCAGGAACCAATGATGGTGTGATGCATTGCATATTTTAATTTATGCAAGTTCAAACTTATTATGCTAGAAGTTAGTTCTACACCATGCTTAAGTAAATTATATGCAATGTATTTGTTTGATCATGTTTTTCCTGCCCCCGCCTTACTGAGTCAATAAAAGTTATCCTTTTCTCTTATGTTGTTTTTGCAATGTTTGGCGACTTGGATATTGAAGAACGAAGCTATTCGAGGAAGAGTAGACCTATGATTTCTGCCCATATATCCTGGTGCTCAAGATCCGAACATGGGTTTCAGAATCTCTTAAATTATCAGTGGAGCATGAGGCCCACTGGTTCTTTAGGGAGCCCTTAATGCCATCCCATGTACCGTCATTCCATTCCCTAACATTTCCTGTGCCCTCACTATCCCTATCATCCCCGTTTCCCCGATTCGAGGATTTTGGTTTGCTAGATGTACCACCTGAGTGGCTAAGGCTCGATTACGTTCCCCCAGTCCCTTCGACAGGGAATAGTAGTGCCACTCCGGGGTCCGATTCTATCGATCTTACATCGAACTCGGACGAGGAGGATTAGTACCCCACATAGGCTTGTTAGTCTCCAGAGTTTTGTTCCTGTGTACTAGTTTTCAAATTGTACTGTAAACTTTAAGAATTCCCGAATTTTTGTAATATAGTCTTTTATGTAGTATCGGGAGGACGTGGTTTGAACTTTCCTTGTATTAAAGATGTCCTTGATATTTCAGGTTTTCAATCTCCTTTGTTTCTCTTTCCTCATCTTTTATTTCAAAGTTCTTATTTGTACTCAAAAGCTTATAATCCAACACTTTTGACCTATTCGGATTTTATTGAAAAAACATAGAGTTTTTACCGTAGGTATTTTCCAATTTCCCATTTCAATTTTATTTTTAAATACGCTTTCCGCTAAGTTTCATGGTAAATCGACTAAGACTCATAGTGACATACATGCCATAATCCTCTCCTGTGTGCATACCATTACTATAGGTGAGCCTAGGGGGTAATTATGAGCACGAGACGTGACAATCATGGACGATGGAAAGCGTATAAGTAGTGATCAATCGTGAAATGTTTGGACGATCGAACAGTTTCAGTAGTGATCGGACGAATAATTTGGATGATAGGACATAAAACATTTACGATCGGAAGAATTGTTGTGGAAGATCGATTGTGTCACGTTTCCGATCAGACAATTTATATAGATGATGGGACGTTTGATTTGTTTGTGATCGGACGGTGTGTTGTTGTCGACGGGGCCGTGAAATGATTGCGATTGGTCATTTTATCGTTATCGTTGATCTCTTGACTTTTCAATAGAATGGTTACTTGGAAGATCAAACAGTATTTACAGAATATATTTTTTAAAACGTAAAATGGTAATAAACAAAAGTATTATATAAAATCGTCTTAAAAGTAACAATACATTAATATTCTCTTCCAAAGACATTACTAATCGAAATAATTACCTGTAATTAAACCGAAGAAAATATTGTGTTAATCTAACAAACATAAAGAAAAATACAACATGTCACATCTACTTGTGTCAAGTCCCAGATCCAATAGTCATTTTGTCATGTCGAACATTTTCTTCTCCATTACGGTTGTCATGCGCTACACCAGGTCCTTTGATATTCTGCCCGTAATGCTCTTGCTCCTGCTGCATGCACTCCTCTTGGTCCAGCCGCATGTGCTCCTACTCCAGCTGCTACTCCTCACGATGGTCTCGTAGGGTGACTTATATTTCAACCTGCTTCTTCATAAAATCTTAATCTTTCTCTCGGGCGGCTCTCTCACATCTATCTTATCCCTTGCCTTCACTAGTTGGTGTTGTAGATCAGAAGACTGCATATTTAAAGTTGAGGAAGTTGCACGTCCTAATCCGCACACATGCCGAATTCTTGCCTAATATCTCATAACATACATCAATTTCGGTGTAAGCCTTCCCTTATGATTTACACTCGAGCCAAAAGACATCGTCTCTTACAATAATTTAATAATAATAAAAAACACAAGGTAGTTAAACTGTCATCGTAACACATTTAACTGCATTAAACAAAGTACAATACACTTACATAAATTTCGCTTGCTCTTCTGTGGTCCAAACACCATCTCTATTTATATAATTATTTTTTTTACAGTTATTCACTCTGAAATGAGCAGCGCGAAGGCTATCCCAAGTTTAGGAGTTTTCTCGTGTAATAATTAACCCAAAAAGCTAGATCGTCTCCTCAGTGAAAATGACTAATTTAAAACTTGTGTAAAAACAAGGAGAAATATTCACAAAGAGAAAATAAAAAATGGTGATATGTGCAATGAGTATGAAAATGGAAAATAAAGAAAGGTTTATTGAACAAAGTTCAAATTCATATTTTTAGATTTTTGGCAGTTCAAAACGAAATTAAAACACTACAAAAGAAAAGACTCTGAAAGCATTGAAAACAACGACATTAAACTAAAACGGTAAAAATAACATTGTTGGAAAATCTTAAACATCTTTCAAGTGTAAAATTGCTAATTTATAAAATTAATCAGATGCACAAATTTCTGACTAACGTCACAAATTAAAGTATATACACTATCAGTTCTTGATAAGAAAAGTCTAACAAATTAAAAAAAGTAAGAACTAAACATAAACGAAATATGCTAGAAAACTTAACTATTCATTAAAAAAACTAAGAACTAAACAGCAAGCAATTCCAACCGAACCAACAAAAAATTTCATGCAAGCGAATCCAACCTACTCATCTACTAATTTAACTCAAATCATAAATCTAATTACAATAATCAAAACAACATCTAGCAATCTAAAAATGCAATTAAAGCAAGGACTAACAATTAATGAATTACACAAAATCAAAATTAACCTAATCTCAAATTAACATTAAGTCAAGCAATCTCTAATGAAACTAAAGAACTAAGAATATTAAGCTAAGAATCAAGCTAGATTAGGAAGCAATTGACAATATAAGAGCTGGAAATTGAAAAGCCCCAAAACAAGATTCTAGGGTTCATAATTTACATTCAAATTGCAAAATTCTCTAATTAATCCATGGCTTTGTAATACACATGATATAAAAAGCTAGAATAGGAGAGAATTAAGCAAATACCGAGCTAGAAACAAAACCCCAAATTGGAATTCTTGGGTTCTAAGATTCAAGAAGAAATCGAAATCTAAATGTAAGATTCTCAAATTAATGTAGTAGAGTAGCTAGACAAGTTATAAAGAAACATAACCTAAGCTAAAATTCATCTACAAAATAAAAAGAACAAGCAAGAAATGGACAACTTAAACGGGATTGTTTAAAGCCTAAATATGGAAAACAAATCAAGAAATTTAAAATACACATAAATGGAAAGGTAAAACATGAAAATAGAAGAGAAATGGTGGCATGAGGTGGTTGGAGGTAGCCGGAACTCGGCTAGGAGCTCTAAACAAGCTATTTGTTTTCTTTTCTCCCTTTCCGCGTCTCTCCCCTCTGCTTCTTTTCTTTTACGTTTTAATTATTTTTTTTTTCTAAAAATTCGTGTGCTCTAGAACGAGTGGGAACCAAAAGCATGGTTCACAGTCAACTTTGATCTATTTATCTTATTTTGCTCACTTCATTTCTGCAATATGTTTTCAAAATTATTTATACAAAGAATGCATTATATTTAGGCAACGAATTTTTGTATTATACACATATAAAAAATGCTTCACTAAGGTACAAATCGTAGAGCTCCGTCAACTGTTCTTATGTAGACTCGTATAAAAGGTTCTAATGAGGGTCGCTACAACTTGTACTAATCCTTATCCTTAATGAACCTTCATCATCACTTAAGTCTCTGGATTTCCTTGAACCCTCGCAACATATTGCATATGTGAGATGCTATGCCAGAATCAACACACCATAAATTTAAAGGACACTCCATTAAATCGTGTTCAATGATAGCCATACCATCAGAATCATTCTTTTTTCTTCTTAGGAGTAGGTAAGCACGACAATTTTTCTTCTGCTTACCACAGTGGAAACAATTTTCCTTATCCATCTTCTCTGAATCGCGTGTGTCCTCTCTCTTATCTTTTGTGGGATATTGAGACCATTTCTGTTTCTTGAACCTCTTCCCCTTAGGCTTGAGTTCATAATTGTTGACTTCTCCATTACCATAAGACAACCTTTCTCTTTATTGAGAAGTTCTTCAGCTGACTACAACATGTTGAGCAACTTTGACAATGTCACCATCATCTTGTTCAAATTGTAATTTAGTATGAACTGGTTCAACTATTCTGGCAAAGATGACAGTATCACACCAACTTTGATCTCACTATCCACTTTACACCCAGTGTCTCCAATTCGTAGATAAAGAAAATGATTTTTATAACACAATCCTGAACCGGAGGACCCTCTACCATTTTGGCGGTCATCAACAATTTTAGAGCTTGTTAGCATGCAAACTTGCTCTGCTCTCCAAACAGAGAAAGGGAGAGCGAGGCCGAGCAAAAGAAGAAGAGAAGGCCGAGAAGAAGAAGGAGAAGAGAGAAGAAAGGGAGAGGAAGAAGAAGAAGGAAAAGAGGAGAAAAGAGAAGGTGAGATGGTTCGGCCGTGGTTGTGAAATTTCTCTTTGGCCGAATGTTGTTGTTGTTGTGTCTTCTCATGAAACCTTCTTGATGTGAGATGTTTTGCTGTGATTGTTGTCATTTGATGATGGATGATATACTTAGAGGCCACGACTTTGGTTTGATAGCACACATGTAGGTGGATGATGTTGAAATGGAAAAAAAATAACTTATCTTGGCTGAATGTTGTTCATTGTCTCTTTTCTTGAAAAAAAATCATGCTTCCTTAATGTTTGCTTGTTGTCGGGTGCCTTGCATGTGAGTAGTGTGGGTAGAAAAGGTAGATAAAATCCTAAACCAAATCAGTTTATACTTAGAGAAAAAGAACAAGCATGCTCGGGTTTGGGTAGTTTTCTCTTTACTTGCATGTTGTTCTCTTTAAGAGATTTGTATATGCTCTTTGCATGAATCATGAAACTTGAGGTTGTGAAACAAGTGATGTGAGACCCCAACTTTTCATGTGCTCTGATTATTGCGGAAGGCAGGTATAGGGGAATTAATCTAAGTTATGTCCAGGTGAAGATTTCCCCTAGTACTTGGTGCATCTATTTTTTTAATTTAATTGGTATGTTGGTTGTAGTTTGTCAATATTGAAGTTGAGTATTTGGGTATTTAGTGAAATAATTGGAGGATCATAATTGGGGTGTTGGAATAGGAAGATTTTTAGCACCCTGTTTTTAGGTAACATTGCTGTGAGATCCCGACCTTACCTTATTGATGTCGTTGTTTATGATTCCCTCAATATGTACGTATGATTAAATGAGTGATTGTTGGTGTAAGTGTCGACACATTAGAGTATAGTGTCGACACATTAGACTGAAACCCGAAAGTTTACCTTTTTCCTGGAGCCCAAAGTGAATTTTGACTAAGTGTTGTAAGTGTCGACACCTTGGGTCATAGTGTCGACACATTAGACTGACACCCGAATGTTTATATTTTTTTTCCGGAACTAGAGTGGTTTTTACTAAGTGTTGGAAGTGTCGACACCTTGAGTGATGGTGTCGACACATCCAACTAAAACCCGAAAGTGTGCATTTTTCCAGAACTCCCGTGAATTTTGACCAAGTGATGGAAGTGTCGACACCTTGAGTGATGGTGTCGACACATCTAACTGAAACCCGAGAGTTTACATTTTTCCCACTTTGGCTAAGTGTTGGAAGTGTCGACACCGTGAGTGATGGTGTCGACACATCCTACTAAATGTGTTGTAAGTGTCGACACCTTGAGTGATGGTGTCGACACATATAACTAAATCCCTAGAAAATACGTGAGGTGGAATTCATGAGAAAAAGGGGGGAAATAAGGGAGGGCATCCCTGTCTTTTCTCCCAAGCCCTTTTCGCATTTAACCTCCCTCTCTTTCACGCAGCCTCACATTTCCTTTACCCCAAATCATACCTCCCATGCCCTAAGTCACCCACCCGAAAAAAGAAGAAGGAAGAAGAGAAAGAAGAAGGAAGAAGAGAAAGAAGAAGGAAGAAAAGAAGGAGGAAGAGGAGAGAAGCAAGGTAAATCCTTGCTGGCCGAAAATCGTGCTACATTCTCTCTCTCTCTCTCTCTATTCTCTTCTTGTTTCCTCTTGTTGGTTGGTTGTGGTTTGATGGTAGTTTGTCTAAGTAGTTTTCTCCTTGTGATTCATGGATGTTTAGTGTGGATCTATGCATGTTCAAGGTAGATCTTGTAAGTGTTTAAGTGTAGCATAGATTTTTACATGAGAACATGTGGAAAAATTGCTAGATCTGAAATGAAGGTTCAAGAGAAAGTGGTTATGTGCTCTAGATGTTTGATAAAAGACCAAAGGGAGTGAAATAGATGCAATAACCTTTGTTCTAGTGATGAAATCATTGTTTTTGGTTGGAAGTTTTGAGTTGTATGTGTAAAGTCTACGTCTTGTATATGAGGTTATATGAGGAGGGCACTTGGGGCAAATTTCGTGGGCGTTGGATGATTTTGTACGATGAAGTATGTGTATGACAAAGTATGAGATATTGAACGAGGAATAAGTATGAGATATTGAATGAGGAATAAGGACGATTTTGTATGATGAAGCGTGAGTAATTGATTGATTACTCTATACGTCTAGTAAACCTATGAATAACAATGGTATGATCCAATTGTAGGTAAAGGGGCATTCAACCCACAAGCAAGCAAAGTAAGAGGAGCTTACGTTTGTAAGTGAAAATAGTAAGTAGCAACTTACGCTTTACAAAACTGGAATGATACACAGCATGTTTTTATGAATAAGCATAACATGTTTATAACCACGCATGACAAGTTATTTCTCAACAAGCATGACATCGTATACGTATTTGTATGAAAGCATGAAAGAAGTTTTTGTGCAAATAAACATGAAAGGTTTATGAGATATTGTCATTAAGCACGAACTATCAAGAGCATTAGAAACATTTTATGATAAGTTGATTACTCATCATCAAGCATGACATGAGCACGTCATGAGCAATTGCATTTGCATTTATTTTTCTCATAAGAAAGAAGGAGAAATTTTATGCAAATGAAAGTACCATTTTTATGCTACTTTACGTTAAGTTTCAATTAAGTTAATGAACCCAAGTCGGTCGGTACCGTACCAAGTCAAGAAGGTGCATCCATACCGAAGGACGTTTACGTGAAGGATGGATGTCACCTAGGACACCCATACCGAAGGATGCTTGCAAGAAGGATGGGTAGTCCGGGAGGTATGTGCAATCACACTGAAGGATGCTTGCAAGAAGGTGTGAACCTCCAAGAGTCGTGTCTAGCCACTGAAGGACATTGAGAAGGTGTGCTAGCTCGACCATATGTAAGGTCTCCAAGGGAAATAGGGGACAGTTCCAACGGGAACGCACAACCCTGATGCCAGGGGTAAATGGAGCTCAAGTAGCCCATAGGATAAGAATGGAAAAGATTTTCCAAAAGAAAGAGCTTTATAAGTATAAGAGATGTTTTCAAGAGCAAGTGCATGTGCATATGCAATCATGAGGCATACACGTGCATCACGATTCATGATCATGCATGAATTACATATGTATACATGATATTTAAAGTTCAAGTTTATGACTATTTCAAGTTAAGGCTCATGATATTTCAAGTTGTACTTGAATTACATTATGTTCAAGTTTATGATTATTTCAAGTTTAAGCGCATGCTTATGATTTTAAGTCAAGTGCATGCTTATAATTTTAAGTTCATTATGATATCGAGTTCATGATGATTTCAAGTTTAAAAGCAAGTGTATGATTTCAAGTTCAAGATTATGAGTGCAAAGAATAAGTTCATGGTTTCAAACTCACGATTTCAAGTTCATATTTGCAAACCATGATTTCAAGCTCATGTTTTAATTATAATTCCTTACTGAGTCTTTCGACTCACAGATGTTTTCAATTGTATCATTCCAGATAACAATTCAGGTGGGAAAATCTAGAAGAGGGACCGATGGGAACGTCCTCATCCCTCTTTGTTGTTCATTAAAGGTTAGATGTAATTTTGAAGAGTCATCATGAGCCTCCGTCGTGTGGTGGTCATGGGTTATTCGGACTATTAGAGTTCAAGGTTTTGATGTCTAGTATCTTAGTCGTGGTTATCAGAATCAGAAGTTGAAGAGTTCATAGGAAGTACTAGCAGGCATCCTGTGAATGTCTATGTTGTGTGTATAAGGATTCAAGATGTATTACTTATATGTTATGAGTAGGTCCATATAAAGGTTTTGTTGGAATCCCTTAGGACTTGTACTTCAGTCATGCAGACATTACATGTAATTTGGATGCTTTCACTATTGCCGTTGTAGTCAATTGTGTAAGTTGAAGTTTATGTAAATCTCTTTGGCCCATCTCTCTCAGTTGTAGGTGTTTTATGTATTTGTATAAAAAAAAAATCCGCTGCATGATTAAGAGAAACGCTGGAACATTCATTGAGTGGATGTTCGCGGATGTCATTAACCCCCTTCGGGCTAGCGTTCGGGGCGTGACAAGTGATGTATGGAAAAGAAATAGGGGTCACGGCAGTGCCCTATAATGAACTCTTCTTGAGTTCTAGTGGATGGAAAATGAGAAAAGAGTGGCCTTTAGTCACATGCAATGTAAAGTGATTTGTGAAACAAGGAAAATGGGAATTAAGCATGTTTTAGGTTGCTGAGTTTCAAACCGAAAGCTTTGTGTTTGATTTTTTGTTGCTGAGCTTTTAGGATCTATGTTTGCATGTTAGATTAAGGTGTAGAGGAGATGGGATTGGATGATAGAAATGCAAACTACCCTAGGCAGTATGAATGAACGAAAGCCGAGAGATATTGGGTGTTGTTAGGGTTCTGTTGTTGTCTCCTTGATTGGATTAAATAATATCTTGGGGTCTAAGAAAGCGTGCATGGATGGATCTTGAAATAGGGTGCCAATAATGCGTTATAGGTGTATGATAAAAGCCTATGAGAATGATAAGGTATTGATCAAAAGCTGAAAGTTGTTTTGCGCATGCATGGCCGAATATGCCATGGTATGGATATGTGGTGTTGTCCCTTGTAATCGGAAAGGATTGAGGTCCAAAGGAGCTAGAAATCAATGATATTGCTGGAAAGAATAAGTGAACTGAGGTTATATACGAGTCGAACACGTATAATGGTGAAAACAACAACTTACTCGGGTATAATGTTTCATGCAATCACAAATTTTGGCAGATCACTAGACTCGATTTAAGGTAACCTTGATATCATAGTTTACCCTTCAACTAAGGTTAGAGCAGAGTTCTATGAAACTAAAAGACTTCAAACCAAATTTCAGGTCATTCCGATAAGCATTGAATAAGTTATGAATTTTTAAAGGTTCCGACGTCAAGCTGTCAGCAACCTTATATGTTTAGAATTATGGTTTATTTCAAGTGCCTTAGAGTGATCAGTTTAGGTTCAATCTTTACGAATCTGATCTTGGATGTTGAGTCTATGAAAGAAGAAGACTTTAAGATAAAATTCGTGCAAGTAGGAGATGTATGAAAGAAGTTATGGTATTTTAAAAATGGAAGGCCGAACTGGAGGCAGCAGTAGGGTTACCCTAAGAAGTTCTTCTAAAGATGAAGTGTTTCGAAAATGCATAGGAACTTTGATACTTGTGACTGTGATCTTCGAGTTTGATTTATGAAAGCTGAATAGTTTAAAAGAAATTTCATGTAATTTGGAATCACGTTTTAAAGTTATGAATTTTGAAACCGGAGATGTCGGCGCTATCCGCTTGGACATCCCCAGCAACTTGCATATGGGTGAAATTGTATGATGTGCTTTACTTGAATAGTTATTCTAGTCATCTAGTAACCTTCTAAATGTCATTATTATGACTCGCTCGTAGGCAAAGCTCCACCCTAGGCTCAAGAGGACCAAGGTAAGCTGAAAATTATGTTTTTCCGAAAACTGAAATGATACACATCATGAATACTTATTGTTAAGCATGACATAAGTATTTGCATGATTTTCTTAAAAGAATAAAGAAAGTTTTATGCAAATGAAAGTACAAAGTTTATGTTAAGTTATGATATTTTATGATATACATCATGATATTTGTCATCAAGCATGGCATAAGCACGTCATGAGCATTGCATTGATTTCTCAAAAGAAAGTAAGGGAAATTTTATGCAAAAGAAAGTACGATTTTATGCTATGTCAAGATATGTTATGGGGCTAAATAAGATGGTTGGTACCGTACCTAAGTATGATAGATGCATCCACTACGAAGGACGAATGCGAGAAGGATGGATGACTCCTAAGGGCACCCATTCCGAAAGACGAATGCGAGAAGGATGGGTAGTCCTCGAGGTATGTGCAACCACATTGAAAGACAAATGCGAGAAGGTGTGGACCTCCAAGGGTCGTGTTTAGCCATCAGGCCTGGGGCTACATCAAGGGCTAGCACGACCAAATGACATATTCCCGAGGGAAAGGGGAATGGTTCCGATGGGAACGCACAACCCTGACTTCAAGGGTAAATGGAGCGTTATAAGTTGTCCAAAGTCAAGGAAGAAACCTTTTTAAGATCAAGTGCATGTGTCTCGTGCATATGTAAGCATTTCCATTTGGCATACATGCATAACTGATATCCATGATCATGCAGGGCATGTACTTTTTACTTCAAAGTATCCCTTACTGAGTCATTTGACTCACCAATTTTTAATTGTATCATTCCAGATGTGTCAGGTGAAAGAAGTTTCGAGGACTACTTGTCTTAAGAGGAAGGGCCTCATAAGGGTGCCCTCCCTTAGTATTTGTTCAAGAAGATTCTTTGTTGGTTTTGTGCGGGCAGTGTAATCCTATTGATTTTTGGTGGCCCATTGTAGTCCGAGACCGATTCCCAAATATTTTGTTAGTTGTATATGTTGAATCTATGGTATTTATACTGTTGATATTTAAGTCGTTCTGTGAAGGATAAGCTTATAGGTGAATCTATTAGGCCTGTCTTTAGACACAGGCAACGTTCCTTCTTATCTCAGCCAAATAAAAAAATTCCGCTGCAAAATCTTAGTTAAGTTCGCTGGAGCATTCAATCGATGAATGCTCGCGGCTGTGATTGGCCCCTTCGAGTTAGCGTTCAGGGCATGACAGATGACTCATCCATGCTTGGACCATCACAGACAATACCGAGAAGCTTCCGTCAATTGGCGAGGACCACAGAACTTGTCAGAACTACCACTTGATGCCGGAATCACCACAAACACTACCGCTAGACAGCATAATCACCATAAAGAGTACTGAAGAACACATATGCAAGGTAAGAAGCACTGAACACCACCAAAACCACCCGTAAAACACCATAGAGCACATAATGTCATCTACAATTGCAACCTGACACGATTATGCCAACTACCACACACAAGGGGGGCAACCATATTTCAATGTCATGATGAATGGGTTGTCACTCACATCATTGAAACATAAAATCAGGAAGAGAGAAAAAATAATGGGTTAATTACATTTTCTCACCTCAAAGTACCACAAGATTGAAGATGAAGAAGTTGTGGTAGGAAAGATATTCTACCTAGTGCTCTGATACCATGTCATAGTCATAGAAACTAGGATTCCACAGGAAAAAGACAAGAAAGTGTGTTTTCCTTTCTCCCTCACACATTCAATATATATAGCAATACACGATAGAGTATATATGCAAAATATCAATCACAATTGTCTTAACAACATGTATACAAAATATTTATGACTCTTAATTTTCTTTTGGCCACCAAATCAAACACAATATTCACTATTTTAGCATATGTGTTTTTTTGGTTATATGAAATTTCACAGTAAGTCAATGTTACTATTTTAGTTAACAATGTCACTAATCATACATATATATCTATTTTTCAATGAAAAAATTGGAGAGAAATTATACGATCCAAAATTGGCATCAAATATTTAGCTTTATCCAATCCTTAATCAAATCAAATTCTTATCTTCCAACAATAGGGAACCATGGGATTTGTTTCCTCTGAACTAACTCATTTAGCACTTGCATTGAACTTTTTTAAAAAAATTCTTCTAATTTTTTTTCAATCAACCCCAATCAAATAGGATAAACCTGATCAGTCCAGCTAGTCCGCCGATCCTTGTGCAACTCAGTCTAGGTCACAACTCATGCTCAACTTGGTTCGAACGTGTAGGCCCCTCACGAGCTATCCCCATGGCCTCAATCCAATCCAACCTGTGTGGCATCCCCACACCTTTCTTCTTCTTTTTATTCAATAACTCAATTTGTTAAGATCTCTAGCGCTGTCGTATAGTAATATATATCGCTGTTAGTGTGAGATTACAGTCAATGGGAGGATCGTTAAGAGCAACAAGACTTTATGTTAAAGCATAACATCAAGACTTGGTCTTCTTCATAGTTCATCTTTTTTCTTTATTATTTCTTATGCATATACTACAAAACGCACATAATTAAACTTCTACAAAAGTCATCTACGATAGGTATTGCTTGAGGGGTCTCTAATGATATCTGTCAGAATCACTGAGGTTGGACAAGTCAACATACTCATTAGAATCTCAGGTGATCCAATGATGGCCTCGTCCTTAAATCAGAACCTCCAAACCCGCTGTTACCCAAACACGAAATTTGAGGTCCAAGATAAGTTGGTGATGCCCTGAGGTTTTTGTAAATTCATCTAAATAGTATTCAGACATCTGCTAGAGCAACAACATAAAAGGAGTCCAAATGACTCAGTAATGCCAAGGGTTAGTGGAAATAAGGATGAATATCAACGAAAGTATCAAAGAGATTCAAATTTGAAAGATATAATTATTCAAAACAATGGAATCACCGAGGAAGAAATCATAACAACGTAGAATGAGGATATTCCAACCACCACCCTCTACTTAACCCCCATAGTCAGTTTTATGTCCCTCCTTAGGACCATTCCACATACATTCGAAACCACCGCTCAAACCCAAAGGTGGAGCCACATAAAACCACGAGGACCACACGAATGTGGTTGTACATCCTCATTTTACATAGTACTAGCACTCACTTCTCCACTAATTAAGCATCCATATCTCTAGCAATGCCCAACATTACAAGATATGTCATATCTTAACCACAATCACAAGGTAAGCATGCATGTCTCCTATCACTGCCCAAAAATACAGGATATGTCATGTCTTACTTTCAATATCCACTCACATCAAGTGTCAAACACAGAACAATGAAATATGTGTTGTCAATCACAATCCATTTCAAATCGAACTTTGCAAGTCACAACCTCAACAAATAACAAGAGAACAAGTGCATGGAAAAACACACTTAACAACAAGAACATAATAGTACTCGATTTGCTCTAGCCCACATATTGGAGTACTAAAATGATATCAACAAGTAGAGACTCAGTAAAGAACAACGAATTTGACACATGAAAGGTTCCGAGAACACTTTTCATAAGGGAATGATGAAAATAAACAGATCAAAGTTAGAGAGAACAATTCTAACCTTAATATCGTCATTGAAAAATGCTCATTTTCAAGAACACAAATTGTTCTTCACCAATAACACCTTGTGAAAGAAACATCAAGGTAACCGCATAGCAGAATGCTATAGAGTATTCAAGAACTTACAAATTTCTTGAACTAGCTTGAAAAAAGCTGAATCTAATTCGAAGAACAAAAGAAGAATCAAGCTGAAATGAAAAGATAATAACCGAAATTTACAAAGAAAAGCTTATAGATAACTACTAAACATTATATCAATAGATTTCTTCTTTGTTCTTCTAGGTTTTGTCTCTAACTTTTCTAATCGGATTTGTTCTTGTTTCTTCCCTTTGTTCTAGCATTTCCACTTCTTTGTTAATCGAGTTTCTCTTGTATAAGCACTAAGTTTTTCATTTGATTGTAGGTTCTCTCTTAATGGCTGGACACCCTATTTATCTCTCTATAAAATTTCCAAACGTGTTTAAACACCAATACAAAAGCTAAAAAGGTCACATTGTTAAGTGTATGTGTTCGTAGAAAATTTTTAGTGGAAATACTCTTTCAAATTGCCAAAAAATCTCTCCAACATTGATGGTGTCAACACATTGTACTGTCACCCAAGAGCAAGTTTGATAGTGTTGACACATGGAAGGATGACGTCGACACACTGCACTATCACCCGAATGCAAGTTTGATGACGTCGACACATTGCACTGGCACCTAAGAACAAAGTTTCAGACCAATTTTGTGGTGTCGACATATGCCAACTATGTGTTGACACATGCTGCAATTTTGCAGAAAATCCTAGAACGCCCCCGACACGTTTTTTTGTAGTAAAATGACTTGGGTACACTTCCAATGGTACAAGAAATTCACTTGAATACCTTTTAAGACAAGATGGTTGTAAATAGAACAAGATGGAGATATAAAGATAGGAACTTGCACATTATTTTTTACCTAGTCTTCTAGAGAGAGAAAGAGCTTTGAAAAGAGAAAAGAACTCAATCTCAAGAAAGCTAGTCCTACACCTGCCAAGACGAAAGCTTTCTTACTCAAATATTGTTCTATTGCTCATCATTGTGCTTTATACTTGTTTATTTTGCTTAGAGAGTCTTTCTTTATTATATCCCCATACTCATCTAATGAGTGCATAAAATTGCACTCTAACCATTACTTTTTCATGTTTATTTGCTAATAAATAAGTATAATTTGGACGTTGTAATGGTATTTTTTCATCTTGATTGTTATATTACTAAGTGTCTTGTTGTGATTGATTTTTAAAGATTTTATTGCAGGAAACAAATTAAGAAGAGTTGGAATTCTAATATGAAGATATGGACCTTAATTCGAGTACTGGGTTTTATCCAATCAAGCAAGAAGACCTAGAGTTGAATAAATTGATATCGAGTAGTGAGTTTGAAAAAATCCTGAATTAGGATATCTCTTGCGTAGCTTACAGTATTATTACCATATCTCTTTCATCTAAAATGAGATTAATACGATTCAAGAAGCGTTGGAAAGCAAACTTAAAGTAGCATTTTCTTCATAAATAAAGATTCCAATTTCCGACATTGACTAAGCGAAATAGGTGCCGCAATATCTGGAGAATTAAGGGTATGATATTCTTTGAGCAGTCGTCACTATTATTATCATATTTTCCACTTCAGATATCGGATTGATCTTATTCATAACAGATATGAAATTCAACTCAAAGAGCTACATATTCTCCAGAAAAATAACGCTTTTTAAATTTGAATTTTAACAGGTAAAAAATAGCCCAAATTTTAGGAGTAAAATCTGGAACATTGAATGTGCGAATTTGGGATACGATTTTCTTTCTTTGGAAGGAAGATAACTCAGAGGACGAGGGAAAGCACTTCTAAAAGTGCAAATTTGGACTGTTTTTTAGTTTCTTTTTTCTTTTATTTAGCTATCTTTTGGGGGAGAGAGTTTCTTTGTGCAAATGGATAGCTAAATCTCTAAGCAAGGCTAAGGATGAACTCGTATGAATAATTGTATTATTTATTTGCTTTTGATTTATGTAATTTTTCTTCATGTTGATACAAGTTTTGTTTATCATTCTCCAACTATTGTTAGTTTTTTTTTCTCATCTTTGAATGATCTTGGAATATTTCTCTTCATATATTCAATCATGCTTTATCTATCGAATGGTTAACGTCCATGATTGTGTTTTCAAATAAGTTATTATCTTGCTTATTTGATTTTCTGCTGCAATATTACTCATGAGGTATATTGTCATCATTAGGTTATGTAAATAAGAATAATAACTCATAAGGTTTTAAAATAGTGAATGATTTCTCAAAGAGTTACCTCTGAATTAGTTTTACTTTATAGTTCTATATCTTCCAACTGGGGACTTTGGAGTTGAATTCTCCAGTTGTGTTATTCAATGAATCAAGAAGAAATTGATATACCTGATTCGAACGAGGAATTCCCGATGCTTTACTATCCCTAATGTTGAGTAACCTTTTTCACCGTCATAATTTTAAGTTTCTAAAATCATAATTCAATCAAATTATTTCTAATTGATAATTAAGTAGTTTCCTTTAGTTTTCTTGTTCTAATTGTATTTCGTTCACCCATTTCCATGAGGAATCGACACCTCAAAGTTGTGCTACAACATTAGAGCGTTGTGTGTAACACTTGGTCCTACACGTGAGGGTAGAAGAAATCCCATGGGTTGTTGGAATTTACTGAAGAGAGTTGAAGCGTGAGCTCGTAAATCATTTTGTAACGGTTACTTAACACCCGGGAAGCTAAAGTGTCTTTACTATTGGAGAATAGTGGAGAACGCCCAAGGAAGTCAATAGCCTTGCTCTCTTTATTTGCATTATAATTGTGTTTGTGGTGCACTGCTTTCTATTGTTTATTTATCTTAACTTATTATTAAAAAAATTAATTTTTTTAAACCCTGTTCAGCCTCCCCCTCTCTTTGGTTGTCACCTAGACTCACATCACACTTGTCCGATCTATATAGCCCCTTCTCTGATGAGTCGAAACATAGGTCTTCCTCTATTTGACACCTAACAACTTGAAGTAGCTGTGCAGCACACCTATGGCAGAATTTCTCTAGGTAGCCTTTGTCAAGTCATGGCCGATTCTCTCCTTTGCTTGACACCTCCAGCTACTCTAGACATTAGCCTTGCTTCTTGAAGCTTAGATAACTTGCAAGAGTCACCTCCTATGGCTGCATAAATTCTCTAGCTTAGTGACTAAATTTTTGCTATTTTAATGTTCAATTATTCATCCGGCTTTACAAGACTTAGTTGCTAAGTTTTGTCAATTATACAACCGGTTATTCCCTTGTTTATTCGCAAATGTTCATCTCTATTCATAAATTCATAAATCGTCCTACTAGCTTCCGAAGAATAAAATGTCTCTAAAATTGCACTACACATCAATGGTTGAACATCCAACCTACTAGTTGCCCAAAAATCACACATTACAATTTTTTAGGAAACCCGTCTTACTTGCTTCCAAAAATAAATTGGCTCAAAACATGCATCTCAACATCATGGATAAAAGATTGGTCACTAGTGAACTCCAAATCTCATTAAATCAGACACTAATCAATGTTTGAAACTAATAAATCCAGTACTAATTTAACTCAAAATCACAACATAATTAAACTGAGTAAGGTACTACTACAAATCAAGAGAAAAAAAATCTTTATTCATAACAAAAATATCAGTGTATGACTAAGGGTTCAACATTTTATAAATCTTTTGGGCTTTAACTTGGGTCGGCAAATTCTTCGATTTAAGATTTTGATTTGAATCGAAATCATGCTCGGCTCAATTGAAAAACTATAACAAAATGGTTTACAATTGGATCTCATCGATTTGTAAAAAATAAAAATTGAAAATTTTTAGCTTCAACCAACTTTGCAAACTGTGAAGAGCAAAAATTTTTACTAGGAAAATTATTTTCACACGAATAATGTATTGTGCTAACCATGATTATTCTCTAATAATTGATTGCACAGATCTCAAGAGAATGAGATTCGACTAATATGGCTCTGATACAAATAAAAGTTATTGCAGATTAAAAAAAGTATTAATTCACCAAAATAGTCTTCGAGAATTCTTCAGCAACTATTCAATCTGACAACTTGAGCACACCAAATGTTTTGCCTCCTTCCAATCCACAACTCAAAGTCGTCTAGAGTTTCTCTCTTTTTAATGTTTTTATGGCCAACTTTTAGCAAAACTATATTATAGTCTTTCTCAGAAATCATAGTTGTGATATGGCATGTGATCGTTAGGAATCTCAGATATCGGTCATATAATTACATAAAAAAAATCTCTTTTATTTTCCATATATTTTTTTATTCAAAATTTTGGATTTTTACAAATTACGATCATGTCCATCAATATATCATAATTGACCCACGAGAAGATGAGATTGATTTGTGAAATCTCTTTAGCTAACAATTAATTTGTTTATCTATATTTAATTGTGTTGAATATAATTCTTTTCGTCAGTGATCACTTTTAGAAAGTATTCATATTTCATCCACGTTTAGTGCATGTACTCTTACAGTGCTTCCACTCATCTACTTAAGTTTATCACCTCAATGACGGAGTCCATCATCCTATTTAATAGAGGCATAAGAAGTGTAGACCTACTTATACATAAATATGTATCTCGGCCTAGAACAACATTCAATCAACAAGGATCCAAAAAATCATATACCCTGTATTTGATTCATTAATCATTGGCATGATTTTCTACAATGTCACTCAACAATATATCAGTGTAACATCTTATGTCACAATAAAATACCCTATAATAAATAAAGCAATAAATATATGTGATAACTGAATAAATAATAACAAATAATTATCTCATAATTATTCTAAACAATTAGTTTTGAAGGCATATTTCTAATACACCTTTTATTTAATTACTTGTTTCTTGTTATACTCATTTATTATCAATAAAGTAATTTTTTCACATAAAGTCTTCGCTCCCATATAGTCTATTTGGAAAATTTAAACGAAGAGGTAGTCATGGCGAGTCAAGGCCAATTCTCCCTTTGCTTGACACCTCTAGCTTCTCAAAGTTTAGCCTTTCTTCCTCAAGCATGAATAGCCTGCAAGAGTCAACATCTATGGCTACCGAAATTTCTTAACATAGTGAATAAGTTTCCAAGACTTAGTTGCTAAGTTTCGTCAAGACTAAGTTGGTAAGTTTTGTCAATTATCCAACGATATTCATCTATATCCACGAGTTCATAAATCATCCTACTAGCTTCTGAAAAAAATAGAATGTCTCCAAAATTGAAATGCACACTAATGGATATACCACCAACCTACTAGTTGCTTAAAAATCACATGTTACAATTTTTGATGAAAACTCGTCCTATTTGCTTCAAAAAATAAAATGGCTCAAAATGTGTATTTCAAAAGCATGAATAAAATATTGGTCATTAGTGAACTCCCGATTTGACTAACAATACACTAATTCACTAATTCCCCAAATGTACTACTAAACCAAAACTTGTTTTTCATCAAAAATGCATGTTATGTTTGAGGAAAGCTCAGGGTATGACACCAATAAATTGACTTTGTAGCAATACCCCTTTGGGGCAAGGGTCCATTTTAACACATCCTCCCCAGAACCAATAGGCAAGGGAATAAACAGAATTTCCTTAGTCGAATTCTCATCAAAATACATCTGAATTTCCCTAGTCTTCTAGCAGCCACCATCTAAATCAATTATACAGCTATCCTTGTCCAATCTTTGTGGCAAGATTGAATTAGTTTTAGGGAAATATACAAATATCACACTGGGTTTTAACACCTTTTTTGAAAACTCACCGGGTTTTAAAGAGTTTCAAACTGCTCACTAGGTTTATCATTTTTGTATCAAAAATCACTGAACCCAAAGCTGTTAGACCCGTTTAACGGAAAATCACGTCCAATCACAACATGACACGTGTCACTAAATAAATAAAAATTAATATAAAATTAATAAAAAAACGAAAGGATCGATTTCACGGTGGAGGGGGAATCACCTCTGGCCGCCCAGAACTGGCGGCAATGGGTGGACCTCCTCCACCCGTCAGTGTGGGTTGCGGGATGGGGGAGGTCCCCCACCCACCCCTCGGCCATGGGTGGACCTCCTCCACCTCTGGCCTCCGGGGGAGGAGAGTCTCCCCCCACCACCTCTGGCCTCCGGGGGAGGAGGTCCATCCACGTCGATGGGTGGGTGGGGGTTGGGGGACCACCCCCATCCTGCAACCCATGCCGACGGGTGGAGGAGGTCCACCCATGGCCACCCAGTTCTGGACGGCCAGTGGTGCCCGTAAAAGGATCGGAGTTGCCTAATCCTTTAGTTTTTTTTTTTTTAAAAATTAATAATGTTTTTATTAGTTTTAGATTTTATTTATTTATTTAGTGACACGGGTCATATTGTGATTGGACGTGATGAATTTTCCGTTAAACGGGTCTAACGGCGTTGGGTTCATTGATTTTTGATAAAAAATGATAAACCTAATGAGCAGTTTGAAACTTTTAAAAACCCGGTGAGTTTTTAAAAAGGGCGTTAAAACACAGTGTGTTATTTGTATATTTCCCTTAGTTTTAATACATGGGAGAAAGTTAGGGAGTGAAGGGATCCAGGGATCACACACAGTCACCTTTTGTACAAACCAGCAAGCCCATTTACGAAGAAAGTCACAAGTCTTTAATACTTCTTTGCACACCCAAGAGTTGTCTAGAGAGGGACGAGCATCCAAAAATCTTTGAGGTGAGAGATATTTGGCTTTCAACACAAAGACCCACAAGCAACTTAAATCTGACGTCTGCCATCTAAGCCTGGCTACCATAGCTCTTTGATATCATACATGAACTAGAGATTTAAGACTCAATATGGAACACCTGAACCTATAGGGGGTGAATAGGTTGTTCAAAAAAAATTTCTGTTCTTAAGAAATTACTGCACATCCAAGATTTTATATATGAGGATAACAACAAAAACTATGAAGCAATAAATATTTTTATCTAAGCTTCAAGATATTAAAGATAACTATCTTTAAACTAAAGATAATATTGGGCAGATTTATATTCAATCTACATTAACAATTCAAAAACGATAATCACATCAATCACACACAAATGACACAAAGATTGGTTACGAATAAAAATTCTTGAAGACACACTTCAAGAATAAAAACTCTACGGGCCTTATGGCCAGGAAATTTTTTCGCTAGAATGAGAACTCAAAGTACACAGTGATCTATTCGACATATACAAACTCCATACTATTCTAACTCACTAACTTTTTACCCAAATCTTGAATTTCGATCTGCAATCTTGCAGGGAACTGAGACTCGGTCTCTTTTATTCAAATACGCTAGAACCTTCACCACTAATCTTGCACACAGTATGCCCTGTCTCCACCTCTGGCCTCCGGGGTGGGTGGGGGACCTCCCACCACCTCTGGCCTCCGGGGGAGGAGGTCCATCCACGTCGATGGGTCGGTGGGGGTTGGGGGACCACCCCCATCCTGCAACCCATGCCGACGGGTGGAGGAGGTCCACCCATGGCCACCCAGTTCTGGACGGCCAGTGGTGCCCGTAAAAGGATCGGAGTTGCCTAATCCTTTAGTTTTTTTTAAAAAAAAATTAATAATGTTTTTAATAGTTTTAGATTTTATTTATTTATTTAGTGACACGGGTCATATTGTGATTGGACGTGATGAATTTTCCGTTAAACGGGTCTAACGGCGTTGGGTTCATTGATTTTTGATAAAAAATGATAAACCTAATGAGCAGTTTGAAACTTTTAAAAACCCGGTGAGTTTTTAAAAAGGGCGTTAAAACACAGTGTGTTATTTGTATATTTCCCTTAGTTTTAATACATGGGAGAAAGTTAGGGAGTGAAGGGATCCAGGGATCACACACAGTCACCTTTTGTACAAACCAGCAAGCCCATTTACGAAGAAAGTCACAAGTCTTTAATACTTCTTTGCACACCCAAGAGTTGTCTAGAGAGGGACGAGCATCCAAAAATCTTTGAGGTGAGAGATATTTGGCTTTCAACACAAAGACCCACAAGCAACTTAAATCTGACGTCTGCCATCTAAGCCTGGCTACCATAGCTCTTTGATATCATACATGAACTAGAGATTTAAGACTCAATATGGAACACCTGAACCTATAGGGGGTGAATAGGTTGTTCAAAAAAAATTTCTGTTCTTAAGAAATTACTGCACATCCAAGATTTTATATATGAGGATAACAACAAAAACTATGAAGCAATAAATATTTTTATCTAAGCTTCAAGATATTAAAGATAACTATCTTTAAACTAAAGATAATATTGGGCAGATTTATATTCAATCTATATTAACAATTCAAAAACGATAATCACATCAATCACACACAAATGACACAAAGATTGGTTACGAATAAAAATTCTTGAAGACACACTTCAAGAATAAAAACTCTACGGGCCTTATGGCCAGGAAATTTTTTCGCTAGAATGAGAACTCAAAGTACACAGTGATCTATTCGACATATACAAACTCCATACTATTCTAACTCACTAACTTTTTACCCAAATCTTGAATTTCGATCTGCAATCTTGCAGGGAACTGAGACTCGGTCTCTTTTATTCAAATACGCTAGAATCTTCACCACTAATCTTGCACACAGTATGCCCTGTGAAACTTCACATCCACTGCCACCAGACCAGCGCCACATAAACCCTAAGACTTAAACGAGTAAAATTGGTGTGATAAAAAACTCTGATAGGAAACTAAAGAACATGTACTGTATCTTTCTAGTACACTTTTGTTTGTACAGAGTAAACTAAGAAACGATTGCAAAGAGTATTTAGAGGAAGACTATGGAGGCCTATTCTCTGAAATATAAAAAGGAACATTAAATGACAAAGAGGGAGGAAAGGATTTTTGTATCCTAGGCTTTTGAGGTGGGAATCACGAAGGCAATAACAATTTGGGGCATTTCTGAAGTAGTTAGAAACGTTCAAGTTAGCTTACGCAATTCTTGAGTAAACCTCAAGCAAACTCCAAGTAGAGTTTGTCAACTTCAAAATAACCAGTGCTCCAACTCCATGATGTTAAACTGTAGGAGGACTTCAGTCAAACTACAGATGCTTCCAAACACACTCATATGCTGTTGAGAAGCTTGAACTATCCAATGCTTTAAATACTTGAATCTCAAGGAATAAACAAGACACAATTACAACCATGAAGTTATATGCCAGCTAAATAACATCTACAATACATTCTATGCAACCCCAATCCTCCAACATCCTTTGGCATACAAATAGAAATCCAAGCCTTGGGATAAAAATGTCTCTTCTTATCATGAAGCCCCACCAAAAATTCCTTAACATAGAATCAATATTAGTGCAGAGTTCTTTAGGAAGTAGGAAGACTGACATGAGGGCGTTTGTTTCCCAACATTTCTACCCCTCAAAATTTCTAAACAATCATAAAATAATCTCTCTCCTCATTAAATTATAAAATAATATTATACTATTCAATTAAATCTTTTCTTTCCTAACTTTTTCATAAAATACTATATTTTTTCACAAACCCGAATACCCAAAATTTTCAAAACCCCAATATTTTCACAAACAAACACCACCTTTAGTATGACGGGAGAGCAGCTTCCACTGATTGGATTAGAAAAGTCCAACATGATTGTGAGAGACCACGAGCCTTCCACCCCGCCACCTTCCGTTGGACTTTATCTTTTATCTCCATAAAAATATTATTCTTCGACCGAGGGAGACTAGTGGGGAGGCCTAAATACTTCCCTGGCTCGGAGGATTGGCGAAGCCGTAAAGTGGAACAAATCATAGCTGATAAATTTTGGGCCATATGCCTGCTAAAAGACAAATAAGACTTAGACAAATTAATAGTCTGCCTGACCAGCTTTTCTGTAATTCCTAAGATTAATACAACCTAAAAAGGGGTTGAATTGGATTTTAAAAAGATTTCGGTTATAACTCTCATAATCGTATTTGTAAAGTAAATGATAATTTAGCACAAATATTAAGCAAATATTGATGCAATAAGTAAATATGTGCTAAATGTAAAGAGTAGGGTTAGAGAAGCAAGCAAAACCTGCATACATCCACCCTCAAGCTTATTTCCATACCTTACAAGTGTTTTCTGGAACAATCTTGAGATATGACCTCTCTAAGCTCCTTTTAAAGGAACAACCCTCAAGTATTTAACTCTCTCAAAGAATGAATAAGAAAAATGAAAGCTCTATCTATTTTGTTTCACACAATGATAAGAATATGACAGTGTAATTTGTGTGAATGATATGAGAAATATAAATAAGAAGGTTTTTTTATCTTTATCATGCTATAGAAATGATATACGGTCGTTCTCTATCTTTTATAAAACCTTATGAGGGTCCTTATATAGGTCACACACCAAAACTGTTTTTAGCCGTTGGGGGTTGATATGATAATTTGACCGTTGTACCAGTCGATCGTTATCATGAATCGGTCGACCTGTACAACTAGTCGTTACCCAACGGTCATAAAATTTAAATGCTATCAAACTTTACCTTAAGCGAGCCGGTCGACTGCTACAAAGCATTTTCATCAACCCACTACAGCTGGTCAACTGCTTTTATGTAGAGATCGACCACTACAATTAAAAAACCCGTTTTTGACATTTTTTAAATTCTAATTTCAAAAAACAACTCCTCAATAGTATAACTAAGACTTGAGAGTTTATATAGGGATGATGATTTAAAAACACTTAAAGCGTATTTTGGTTGTCAAACTTGTGATAAGAAGATTATGGACGATTTAAAAAATATGCAAGTGTATGATTCAAATTTTTGTCAAAAGTGAAACTAAGAGTATTGAGGTTATAACCATGTGATCTTTAATGTTCACTTTTGAGCTCATTGCATCTTCTTTATCTTCAATCTTCTTGTCTTGGGCTCTTTCATAAAAATGAATTTGTCATTGAAGATATTTATTTTGTAAACTTAATCAATTTATTAAAATCATCAAAATATAGATTGTAAACAAAAAAAAATCCATCACTTTCAAAAGCTTATAAAAGTTCGTGAACTTTGTTGCCTTCTCTCAATTTTGCGCTGCAATATAATATCAAATCATCTACAAAAAGTAGATGGGAAATAAGAGGCTTTCGTGCAAGTTTAACTTCGTGGATCATATTCCTTCTGCTTCTGCACGATTGACTGAGCGTGAGTGCATCCATCACCAAAATGAATGGGAATGACAATAGAAGATCGCCCTGCCTTAAAACCCGAACCAGCTGAAAGAGTCCGAATGGGCTCCCATTAAAACAAAAATAACACGGTAGACACACACTGGTGGATAACCTTACGCTAGAGCTGAGAAAACCAAAAACATTGATTGCAGCATTGCATCCATAAAGCCCAAATCAACCTTATCGTAAGCTTTTTCTAGATCTATTTTCATCACCATCAGGCCTCCCTAACCTTGCTTCCTTTTTAGAGTGGGCATAATTTCATGAACTAAAATAGAATCTTCATGAATATTACGGTTCGGCACGGAGGTATTCTGAGAGGGCAATATCAATCTGGGCATGAAGCGCATCAGCCACGTTGCCAAAATTTTGGATATGATCTTATAGGAGACGTTACATAGACTGAGAGTCCTGAAATGAGACACTTGAGAGGGGTTACCTTGCTTTGGAATCAAGACAATATTAGTATGGTTATTTTCCTTGAGTAAGAACTCAGTTTGAAAATTTTGCACCATCACCACCACTTCAAGCTTGATGGAAGACCAAAATTTCCTGATAAAAAGTGGTGGAAAATCCATCTAACCTGGTGATTTCATTGATCCCAGACTTCTAACTGCCAACCATATTTCATCCTTCGCAGGACATCTGCACAAATCCAAATTGTCTTCAGGAAGGATTAAGCGAGGTATAAGCCCATCAAGATCATAAGTATACTGAGTATCATTTCGAGAGAACAAAGACTTGAAATAGTGGATCAAATGATCCCCAATTCTATCTCTACCCTCCAACCACTCCCCTCCCGGTTTTTGGATAGCATCAATGTTATTTTGCCTCTGCCAAATGATATTTGAGAGATGAAAAACATGGTGTTTAAATCTGGGGTTAACATTGGACTGAATGTGGCCAGTGATTACAGTTCCATTCCCGAAAAGCTGATCTCGTGCTTTTCAAGCATTTAACCAAAACAAAGGAAGAGGAGCCATGGCCACTATACTTCCAAGGATTACTCACAACTTCATGGCTAGTTGGATCACGCGTCCAAAACGATTCAAAGCAAAATTGGCATGGACCATCTCCTTGCTCTCCCAATGTATCCAGAAAAATCAAAGCGTGAACTGAGGATTACCTGGGCAAGTGTTTTAACGTGGCACTTGGGAAATTAAGGCACCAATCGCCATTAACGTGCCCTGCCAAATCTCGCATTCGACCAAGTAAACAAATTGCCTGAGAAGCCAATATCCACCATGCCAGAATTAAGAAAGAAACTATGAAAGCCACCATTCGAGGACGAGTCAACAGATTACCACTTGTTTCTCCAATTGATATAAGACAGCGTTGAAATCTCCCATACATGTGCCCCACAGACCAGTAAAAGAAGAACCCAAGGAGGCCAAATCATACCAAAAAATTGAGATTTTCCATTCCAATCCGATGCACTATACACAAAAGTTAAGGGGATCAAATGAAAGAACTACTAAAATAAAATTACTACTAGCCACAACAAAAAAATACAACTCCAGAACGCCAAGAAAAAATAATCCCGCCTTTCCCCCCATTGGGAGGGAACACAACAAAATTCTCAAAACCAACAAGTTGGAGCACTAACTGAGCATCCTGGATTTTATTTTCAGCCACACACAAAAGGTCATTGTTGTACCTTTGAACGGCACCCCTGAGAGAGCAACTGATGCACGACGAGCCAATCCCTGGCACTTTCAGTAGATGACTCTCATCGAGGGGGTGGGGGCAAGTTAAAGCCTACCACCCCGGCGGCATCCTCCTCAAACTTGTTTTCAAATTTAGCTTTCCATTTTGAAATCAAACCTTTGCCACTACTACTCTTAGCCACCTTTTGATTTTTTTGCTCTCTACTGTCCGCTCTTCCTGGTTCGCAAGTTCCTTAATGGTGTAGACTCGGAGATTCCCAAGTGAAAGACAAGTGGAGAAACCTCCTAGTAGGCCTTGTCCATAAGGGTCAGATGCTTCACTGGTTCCATTTTATCTTCCCCTTCAAGCAAGGCTCGTTTGCCTCTATCAGGCCTCTCTTGAGTCTTAGAGAAACATGAGTATCTTGAGATAAAGACCAAGTGTAAAGATTTTGGGCTTACGAAGTTTGGGCTTATTTGAGTGAGAGCTTAGTTGGGCCGAGCTAATGAGTTTGGTTAGCCTCAGTAAGCTTCTCAAAAGTGGCAGCCCGCTTACCTCTAAGTTCAGCAACGAGAGGGTATAAAAATCGAACCTTCTCGGATAATATCATTTCGTGCGACCATCGTCTCTGCAATCATCTTCATGGTAAAAGTTTCAGAGGCTTTTATGCTTTTCAGACGATCACCACCATCATAGTCTAACTCTCCCACGCAATCCTTTCCTCATTGTCTGACACCAAATCTGACTCAACCCGAGGTCTAACCAACAGGGTCATTTTGCCTCAACTTTCCTTGGTGTTAAAATTAAAATAAAAGAGGAAAAGAGTAATTTAGGCTGAGAGAGAAGTGAGACACGAGATTTAAGTGGTTCGATTCATAGACCTACATTCATTGAAAGCCCAAATGGGCAGATGTGTGTACTCAATGATGTGTCTATGAGAGATTACATAGAGGGTTATTTATAAGTCTTTGATTAAAATAACTCACATTGTTTTAGTAATGTGGGACTCTAATAACTCTATTACTCTCCCGCAAACGTAAGGTGGACACATGTTGAGTTTGGACTTACAAAAATAAATTCTCCATAAAAAAAATGGCGGTGAGGATACCCGGAGAAGGGCGGATAGTCGCCGGAAGATGGCCAGAGAGGAGCGGACAATCTCTTGAATGTAGCCGGAAAGGGCCGCCGAAATGACGATATCGCCGGAAGTTCACCTAAGGAATGTCGGACGAGGAGTCAGAAAGCCCGAGAGAATATGTCGGAAGGTTGTCGGAGGAATGCCAAACGGGGCGCCAGAAGGCTCGAGAGAAGATGTCGAAAGGTCTCCGGACAAGGCACCGGAAGGCCCGAGAAAAGATGTCGAATGGGCACTGGAAGCCCCAAGAGAAGAACTAAAATAGGTCAGACTAGACTATGCCTAACTAGGCCAAGCTAAGCCAACAAGAGTGCTGACTAGCCTGAGCCAAACTGGGCCACAGGATCAAAATGGCTCTGATACCATGTTAAAATTAAAATAAAAGAGAAAAATAATTTAGATTGAGAGAGAGAGAGAAGTGAGCCACGAGATTTAAGTGGTTCGGTCCATAGACCTACATCCACTGTGGTAAAGCCCAAATTGGCAGATGTGTGTACTCAGTGATGTGTCTATTAGATATTACAGAGAGACTTATTTTATAAGTCTTTGATTACAATAGTCCACAATGTTTTAGTAATGTGGGGCTTTAATAACTCTAATACTTGGAAATCCTATGTCAGAAATGATCTTTGCACCGCCAATCTCAATATCCAGATTTCCATCACCACTATGGGGACTTAAAATGCTACTTGACTGGGTTGGGTCAGTTGCACCGCCGAGGGACAGAGAACCGTGAGGTTAGTATACGAGAGCAGCTCCTGGTGTAAGGAGAGGCCTGAACTAGCACTTTGCACCAAAGTGGCAACAAGGGTGCATCCCCGATCCTTTCCAATAGAAAAATCAAGGAGATCTACTTTCAGCTAAGGTCCATATTTACCTTCAACATCCTTTCCCTCAGCATAGAACTCATAGTTAGATTGATGTGGCCTAGACTCTCACGACCATAGCATAACCCGGAGATTCTCTCAAACTTTTAATGCATCCTCACAGCCTCCATATTGCTTCTAGTAACCCAGTAACCTGTGGGAAGAGGGTTACTAGTATTGAAAAGAAAACATACCTGAATGAATGGCACGCACGAAATATAGGTTGATTTGTTTCCCTCAAATTTCAGAACCTATCCAACGGCCTCTCCAATATTTCACTACAAGAAATAATGCTTTAGGTGACAAAATTTGGGTGTCAAACCAAATTTTGTCACCTAAAGTGAATTTTTCATGACAAAATATTAATTTTGTCACCCAAAACCATTCAGGAACTCCAAAACCGTCCGGACATGTCACAACCTCATTCGGACAAATTGCTGGTGTGACGACATACACGTGTCGCAAATGAGTGAAGAAAAAAACCGTCACAAAAAAAAACTAACGTCCGGACTCTCAAAATACACGTTCGAACTCGCTGCAAGGTGACAAATTCCACATTGTCGTAACTGAGTGACAATTAGAATTGTCACAATTTTTACAGTACCGTCCGGACCCTTTTTATACACAGTCCGAACGGACATTACCTAACGAATAGTAATCGTCAGGCTAGAGTGACAAATTAAAAATCGTCATGAATACAATTACGTCCGGACGTAATAGACCACGTTCCAACGGAAAAAATACCTAAGTCCGGACGGTACAAAAAAAGATCCGTACAATTATAAATGCATCTTCCGCGAATCATGTGCTTCCACGTTGCAAAACTTCAGACACGTGACATCGATACAGTCTGGACAAACAAATAGCGTGCGAACCGTCTAACTTCTAGAACCATTTCGAATCGGGCATAGTTAAAGACGTTAAATTTGATAGGGTCACGTGTCAGTATAACAGTTGAAACCCGTCTAAACTCTTATATAACACGTTTGGACGGTTACTGGCCACATTAAACCGACAGACTTTGTCAAAATCTAAAACTCTCTTGTTCTCTCGTACTTTTCTCTTGGACGTTTTTACTCTCCATTTCAGATTTTTCAAAGAACTTCAGGTAAAACGTTTGTTATGTTGTTTTATTTTATGTATTTCGATTAAATATCGTCGATTGTTTAGTTTGTTATGGTGTGTTATTTTATGAAATTAGGCTGTTTGGCTAGTGTTCGTCGAACCACGTTCAGACGTCGTTTCACGACGTCCGGACTTGTTATAAACCGTCAGGACTATTATTGTACGTGCAGACGCCTTTTATTTTGTCCGGACATCCTAAAATTTAAACGACGCGGTTTGACTATCGTGCAAACGTTTTATACTCATGTTCAGACGATTTTGCTAGGTTGACCATGGAAAATTCTAGAAGAAGTATCACCAATGTCAGGAGAGAGACAGAGCGACCAGCCTGGGCAGACGCGTATTTAGCGGAGTTAAACGAGAGTATTCGGGCGATCATGCAGCCGATGCATTCATTGTGCATGAAGCTTCATTGCCTCTTGACCAGTCTGGAGACGAAACTTGCTCTGACGGATAGAGCTATAACGGAAGAGCTGAATATTATGCGGAGTGAACTAATAAGGATGAGAGAACAATTGTCTCAATTGTCCAGTTTGTCCATAACGTTCTGGTACAGCTGCAGACACTCGTCAGACGGGTGGATAATATGGAGAAGCATTTGGAGCATGTTTGGATGCCCTAGGACAAGAATTAGACGAGCTAGTTGCAGATCGTGATTTGAACTAGTCTTCTGTTTCTGCTTTAAACTTAGTTATTTATTTATCGTTTTAAAAGACCGTTTATAGCTTGTAATAGACATTACGATTGTGGTTTTTTATTCAGTATTTGTATTATTTTTTATATTTTATATTAATTATGTTTTTTTCAGTAGATTTAATTTATTACAATTTAAACGTATAATTAATAAAATTAAATAAGTAGTTATAATTAAATTGACGATTAGTTATAATTGATATTTAATATAAAAATATGATTAATTATATATTTTTATGTATTTAAAATAAAGAAATTAAGTTAAATATTTTTGCCAAATTATATTGAGTTGAATGAAATAAATTGAATTATTTACTTAAATTAACTCATTTAAATAAATTAGGTTTTGTGAAATAAAGTAAATTGTGTTAATTTAATCTGTGAAATAAATCTGCTATCCATTCGGACTCTCTACGAAAGTTAAAAACGGTTGTACCCGTCCGAACGTTTAATAGAAGTCCGCACGTAATTCGCCGTTTTTTATTTCTTTGATAAGCAATATCTACATGTGCGTCCGGACTCCTGCATCACATCTGGAAGTAAATGAGGTACCCGTTGGAATGTGTTTGAGCCAGTCCGGACGTTCACTTAACCGTCACATGGCATACACGTGTTTTCGTTATACGAAAGTTGAAAACGGCTGTATCCGTCCGCACGTATGTTAGAAGTCCGGACGGGATTCGCCGTTTATTCAGCCAAACGTGCGCTTCCACGTCGCCTCAATTCATTGCAACGTCCGGAATAGACGTTTGCACGCCTTAATAATACGTTCGGACTTCTTAATTGTGCCGAACGGTTTCAAATGGTTTAAAGTTTGACATTTAATACGGAGTGCGATGATTGGGCCACGTGTGCAGAATGCAGTCCGGACGTCCAAAATTGGGTCCGGACGCGATCGACGTATTTTGAAAAGACGAACAATTCTTCATTTTCACGAACACCGAACCTTTCTCTCAAAAAAACTCTCAAAACTCAAGTTTTTTCTTCACAAATCTCGACGTAATATCACTCTCGTGTATCTAATCACATCCAGGTATTTTTGCTTATTTTTAACAAGATTGTATTGGTGAAAACTTCTTTTTTATATAGTTTTATATATAGAATTTCAATTCTATTTTTTGTATAGTAGAATGTGTGTTTTTATTTATTTTTACGTAGAAATTGATAGTGTTAAGTGTTATGTTTGTTTTAAGTATATTAGTTTGTGTTTTGGTGTAATTTTTGGGCAAGTGGGGAGGTAGAGGGACGCTGCCATGGTTGAGTCAACTCGGTCATCGTTCACACAGCGTTCAGACTCATTATGTGGGCGTCCGGACTTGTGTTTGGACGTTCAGGCTCTTGTCTAGTGTTTCGGTGGTATACATTGTCGTTTTGATTATGTCCGGACACTTTTTCAAGGAAGTCCAGACGCTTTAATGTTAAATTAAAATAATTTTTTATCGTCTTAGGGTTGGGATGTCCGGACTGTCTTTCAACGCAGTCCGGACGCTTTAATGTTAAATTGAAATAATCTTTTTATCGTCTTAGGGTTGGGATGTCCGGACTGTCTTTCAACGCATATCTTTGAGAATTGAAGTTAGATTGCATTTGAGGTTAGTGGTTTTTAAATTGAATTGTTTTAGGATGAAAAACTTGTATTTTAATATATGAAAGAATGTGTTTTTCGAAATTTTAGGTTCTAAAATGATAGTAATGGAGTTTGGGGTTGGTTGTGATGTGTTTATATTGAAGAGTTTGTGATTTGGGTTGATTTTGACATGGTTTTTGGACTGAAAATTGCGTCTGTGCGTCAAAGTAATGTGTTGTTCTACAATCGCAGTCCGAACGGTTTATTTACTGTGCGAACGCTTTGAAAAAGGGGTCCGAACGGACTTGTGTATGGTTCGAACTGTTATGTAACGTCCGAACGGTATTTTTTGTAATGTCATGCATTCCATTTAGTAGCCTTAGACTCCGTTTAAGAATTACACGAATTTCGGATAACGAACTGGATGTAATTCTTGAATTGTCCACATTATGGACAGTTTGAGTTTTTCAATATGCGTAATGTGCGTAATTTTATCTGCTATTGTGACAGATGTGTTTAGAAATTTCGATGCAAATCTCCTTTTGTCCTTCAGATACACATTCAGCATTAAGCTTACACACTTGCCTTAAATAGTGTGTGTTTAGGCTCAATGTTGTAGGCGTGTATCTGTGGACTGAGGGGAAATGCTGTCGAAATTCCTAAAGCATCGATCACAATGGTCAGGTCATTTACGTGCAGTACGTTATATTGTAAACTTGAATGGGATAGGACCTATCACCTAAAGAAATTAGAGTTGAGTATGAATGTCATCATTGTTTGCATTATTGTTTGTATTTTCATCTTTGAAGGAACAATATGGATAAGAGCTGGATTTATGAGGCTGATAGACTCAAGAGTGCGAAGTATAGTGATGGTGTTCGTGATTTTGTGTGTTGCCCGTAGTTATGCAGATAGTCGGGGTCTGATAAGATGTTCATGTAAGAGATGTAAGAATGTGTTGTTTCAACGTGTGGACGGGATGGAGGATCATTTATTCACAATTGGGTTTGACCAGAGTTACACTTATTGGGTATTTAACGGAGAGTCAATTTCATAAGTTCCTAACCGGGTGGTGAATTTAGAACCTGAACCGGGCAACGATGATTCTGAGGGAAACGTCTGCGGTGTGATTCATTAGTTCGAGCTGAGAGTAGTCCGGGTACACTAGTAGTGTCGGGTCCTTCGCTTAGGGATAGGAATGAATTACCGTCCCCCTTCACAACCAGTCCAGTAGGCACCCAGAGTAGTTGTGCGTGTAAGTATCTTACCCCGTCAATCTTTATTAAATATTATGACTTTTAAATCTCTATGCTTAATTGAAATTTAAATTTATTGTTCTTCATTTGTAGCGATGTCCGGAATTAGACACGTTCGAGGTAGTACGCGCTGGATTGCCTTACTCAAGGCTGGCACCGGAGGAAAGCTGACCGTATATATCCCTGATGGACGTACTAGGGGTGATGACAAGGCGTTCTCAATGCTCTCGAGCCATATTGGTGCTCTCGTTCGACAATATGTCCCATTTGAGAAGAGTAAGTGGAAGGAGGTCCCCGACTAGGTTAAATCGTATGTGATGAACTGAGTGTTGGTAAGTATAATTTATTAAATTTTAATTGTTGAAATTTTTTTACGTTTCTAACTGTATATATATGTTAAGGATGACTTCCAACTAGATTACGACCGAGCCGAGGATCGCATCACTGTGACATCAACGATGAACACAACGTACAGGACGCACAAAAATAGAATGTTCCAGCGTTACTCGGTGTTTAATTCCAAAGAAGAGGCGTTGGAGTACCCGTATCACGATATGAACAAGCAAGAATGTACTCGTGTTTGTGATTTATTCGCGAGCGAGGAATTTCAGGTAAAACATTTTCTTTCCGATCTGAACGTTTATTTTAGCCATATGTTTAATTGTGTTACCAATTGTAAATGTACAATGTAGAGGAGGAGTGCAATCAACAAGGAGAATAGAGTCAAGCTGAAGATTGTACACACATCAGGAGCGAAGTCCTTCCAACGCGCTAGAGCGTTGTTAGTAAGTAATAAATTTACATTTTTATTATTTATTATTTAAATAAACGACTTAGATAATTTTATATGCATATTCTATATTTCTTTTGGTGTACAGAAAAATCTAGAATTTGATGAAATTAGTCCTTCGTTGCTTTATAAAAAGACGCATACTACTAAGGATGGCATGTGGACTTCAGAAGATGCACGAGAAAATTTTGTAAGTTGTAAAGTTAGTTTTAATGATGCATTCGTATGCGTTTATGTTTCATATGTACTATTTTTATCTACTTTTCTTTTTTTAGGAAAACATAGAGGCGTTACAGTCGCAGCACGAGTCAGAGGGAAAGCCATACACCGAAGTGGAGATCTTCACTGAGGTGTTAGGGACGAAAGCGGGTTACCTGCGAGGTTTAGGCCGTTCAGTATAGTCTGTTGGATCATCTTCATCAACATCGTCTGTTGATTTGTCCCGGAGATTGGAGGAGGCCAGATTACAGATTGAGGAGATGAGGGCTAGACAGTTGGAATATGACGCGCTTCTGGTTAAGCGGTCAGATATGGAGCAGACGATGCGAGAGCATCTGTAGATGATGGAGGAGCAGTAACAGAAGAAAGACGAAGAGCTGATGAAGATGATGGCGGAGCAGCAACGAAAAAAAGACGAAGAGCACCAGAAGATGATGCAGGAGAAGCAAAAGAACCTAGTGGAACAACAAGAACGGAGGATGCAACTAATGGCGGAGCATATGCGTGAGCATTTGATGGAGCAGATGAGACAGATGCAATCTCGTTCGACACCCAAACGAAAATTTGGGTAAACTTATATATTTTTACTATTTTGTCAGTACTTATCCATTTTGTATTTTATTTACTTTTAATAACGATTGCATATTTGTAGATATTTTATTATATTATAAGCAGTAAATATCTTCATATTTATATTATTTCATAAATTTAAATTAAATTAAATTAATTCAAATATATAGAAAACCGTTCGCACGAATATTTTTCTTCGCTAGCGTGCGCACGCTTAACTATACATCCGAACACTTTGCTTTAAATTCTGTTGTCCGAACGGTGTATATAACGTCCACACGTTCTTAAAATAAGAAACCGTGCGCACGATACACCAAAACGTTCGAACGTGTGTAACGTACAACGAGTCCAAACTGTATACGTAAATGTTCGAACCGCGTTTTCAGATGACAAAATAAATTTCGTCATATTGAAACTACGGTGCGGACATCTTCATGAATACGTCCGGACATATTCACATAAGAGTTCGGACATTAATTTACAACGTTGCGGACATTTATTACGTGACAAAATGTATTTTCGTTGCATTGGATTAATCGTTCACATGAGCTGTGCGAACGTTCAGAGAGAACGTTCGCACAACTCATGTGAAGGGATGGACTGTACTGGGCATGACGATTTTGAATTTCGTCAGTATGCACCAAAACCTTCAGACGGGTTTATAAACCGTCCTAACGGTTTTGAGTGATAGAACACGAAAATCGTCACCCAAAACATTCACTGACGGGCTTTAGGTGACAAACCGGTTTTGTCACCCAAAACCTTAGGTGACGAAATTTGTACTTTGGGTGACAATTTTTTTTGTCACCCAAAGTGTTTTTTCTTGTAGTGTTTCTACCAGTTTGTTCGTTTAGTCTGTCCATCAGCAAACCATTGATTTGCATCCACGGGGGAGTGGTTACAAGGTCAATCTCCTTCCAGGTCAAACCTGGCTCCTAAGAATTGATTACCATCAGGTTACCCCTAGAATTTCACGGATGCCTTAGTAACACTTTATGACGATATACCACTCGCAAGTGCACGAATAGGAAGGTGGTTACCTTTAATCCTTTAACTTCCAGCTGATCCGCAAAAGACCACACCCTGAGAGTAACACCTTTGATCGAAGCAAGACTTTGAGGATAGTTGGAAATAATCCTGCCAATCAAAAAGAGTCTTGGCAGTACTTTGGTGGGTTACTCTCTCTGTTAAGAGCTTCAGTTCTTTGTATCAGACTCCATTTCATCTAGCAAAGATTCCATCACAACAAGGTCAAAGCAAGAAAATGATACAGATCAGAGAGCTCGAGATAAAGTTATAACCCGGAAAGGAAAGACAAGAGAGACCAACAAAAAGGAGAGAAGGAGATGAAGAGTAGGGGGCCAAGGCCAAGGTATTAGAAGGCAGAAAAAGCAAGGGGGCCTGGGCACAAGATGTGAGACCCCGAACTTTGCTTTTGCTATTTTCCTATGTATTTGTTTTGATTTAACTTATAGGGCCATATTTTTGGCCAATATATGACCTAAGTTTAATGTTTATGGTACATTCACTTATTATGAAATTTTATTCAAGAATTTTCTTTAAATAATTTCTTTTTCATTATGGAAGTTTTTAGTACAAGTTAAATTCTATTTTTCCTAAGAGCTGAAACTTGCTAGGTAAATTTCTTTTATGGACTTATATTTTTTCCGTTGCTTATTATATATTCCATAGTCCATGAAATTAAATTATGAAGAGGAATTTATATATTATGGCCGAAAATAATTAAGTAGAAAATCATGAAATGCATGTAAGTATTTAAATATTTTTGTGTGACTCTAATAGGTAGTATTGATCATCATTAGGTGTCCTTAATTAGTAGTTTTGAATTAGCATTAGAAATATTACATGATAAGCTACTAAGTATATGATAAGCTTTAAGAGAATTTAAATTGATAAGCACACTTGCTTATCATAGTGATAAGCTAGCATGGTGATAAGCTAGAGAGCTTTTAAGATAATAGGTTGTTGTGGCTATCTTAGAGATAGGCTAGAGCAATTATCTTGAGATAGGTTACCATGCTTATAAGTTGATAAGTTATGGATTTGAACTAGATAAGCTAAAGTGCTTATAGGAGATAAGTTAGGTGTGACAAAAGTAACTAAGTTGATAAGTTAGGTGTGACAAAAGTAAATAAGTTAGTTGAATTGTAACCAAACAAAATAAATGAGCTATGAGAAAGCCATTCACGTGAAGATGCAAGGAGGAGTGGAAAAGTCAAAAGCTTGTGGACCATGTGGGTTGCAAAGAAGAGATAAGATGAGCAATTAAGTGACAAGACAAGACAAAGGAAGAGAAAAGCCAAAAAGAGAGAAAATGAAATGGATGGCAAGGAGTTCACATGGGAGGCTTGGCTTGAGGGGACAAAGAGATGAGCTGAGAGAAAGTGAGAAGAAAAAGGAGTGAAAGGGACCATGCATTGGTCGGCCAACTCACCAAAATTCACCCACCTTTCTCTTTCTTTCCCTCTTGTCATTTTCAACATTTCTTGTCATTGTCATTGCCATAAATGAATCTTGGGAGACTCAATTGCTTTCTATGAATTCACCCCACCCTTGGCATTTCAACTTCACATTTCAAATTGCTTTTCTCCCTTGGCCGAATATCACACTTCCATTGCTACTCTCTCTTTTTTCTCTCTTGACCGAAACTTCTCTTTGAGCTAAGTCTTGTTTCCTTCTCTTGCAACCTTTAGTTCAACTCATATCTTCTCTCTTGGTGGCTGAAATTTCTATTCACCTAGTCATTTTCCCTTGTTAGAAACTTAGCTCACTTTCTTAATCACTTCAAAGTTTCAAGCATTTCCTTTTTTCTTCAAGCAACTTTTAGTTGCTCAACACTTCTCTCTTACCCACCATAAAACCTCTATCTTAGCACCTTGAAGACACAAATCTCAGCCCTTGGAACCATTCCCAAAGGTGGAACCGAAAGTTAGGGTTAAAGAAGGATTTTGGTGAAAATCGTGTGTTCTAGTGGAAGGTAGAGTTAGATGTGATGTTCACATGTTATATTTTGTTTAAGTTCCTTATAGTTTCTGACCTAAGAAGTTTTATTATGCTAGGTGCTCAAGGCTTGTGTTCGATCATCAAGGTGAGGCCAAAAATGGTTATTGATGCTAAATGTTGTTGTTGGCCGAATGTCTCTTGGTTGGATCTTGAGTTGGTGCTTTGATTCTTGCTAGATCTAGATCTTGAGCTTAGAAAACCAACTCTATTTGTGTTGTGATGTTAGATCTGGCCATATAAGCATGAGATCTGAACTTGAATGTTAGAAAAATATAAAGGAGTGAACAATGCATGCTAGTTTGGTCTTAAATGCAAAAGGAATGCATGTTGCAAGTTTTGGCATGAAAGGTTGTGTTGATTGGTGTTGGCCGAACCTTGTATGCCTTGGATTTTCAAATATAACTTTGTTAAGTGTCGATTTGATGAATGGTCATGATATATGTAAGTTTAGTAAACATATGCATGTAAGTTAGTCTTGAAATGTAGTAGTTTGCATGCAAATCAAAAGAAACAAGGAAAACCTAATTATTCTATGAAAATGGGTGTTGGCCGAATATGATGTTGTACTAGATCTTGAAGTTGTTTTGTGATTTGTAGATCCTAAGTTGTGAATCTGAAAATGGAGGATGAGATCACCATTGGAGAAGAAAATTTAGACAATGAATACTTAAAATGGAGCATGGCCGAATGACCTAGTAGAGAAACCCTAATGGCAAGCCTATAACAATGTAATTATATTTACTTGTGATGGATAAATGAAATTAGGGTTATGGCTAAATGGATTAGAGGATTAAAGCTTAATTTCAATCATAAAGCACACCACATAAGTAAGAGAAAAACAAGGATATAGGCTTAAAGGTTCGGGTTAAAAGAATTAGCAAGACCTTGTGGTGTTAAGTAAAGATTGAGAATTTAATTAGGTTGGCCGAAACCTATGGTGAACAAAATAAAGCTTATGTTTCGGGTTGCATAGAGATCTAATGTCTAAGCCAAGGGTTAATTATGACTAAGGTTGATAATTAATTACCGTAAAGGTTTAATTGAATACATGAAATAAAAGGAAGACTAAAATTAATCCTAGAGCAATTAGTTGCTGATTAAGAGTCCTAAAAAAGAATAGAGATATATTGCAATAGAATTTAGTAATTAATTAGTAACTGAAAGTAAAAGATTAAATAAGATATTAAGCAATTAAAAAGGACTAAGGCAATGTATGATCTATGATATCGAAATATATATATAGTTACTGTTCGGAAACATTTCAATGGACGGAAGTACGAGGTTAAGAGAAATCTTGCAAGTTAGTTAAGCATAAATAATTAAGCTTAAAGGCCACGGGTTGGTATTAGTTAGGGTGATTAACAAAGCTTGGGATATCAAGAATGAATTGAGGGTGCAATTAGGGTAATCATGTGTTGGCCGAAATATATTGGGTGCAAGATGAGGTTAAGTTGTAATGGTGATAAAATTTACCGGTGGTTAAGGTATATTGAGGGCCACGATTTTATTTCATAAGGTTAGAAAATATGTCAGCATGTGAGTTGTGATAAGAGAAGAAAAATGATTATGAGAGCCGAATGGTTGCTGCCCTAGGTCGTGGAAAGTGTCATATGTGATTCCTTAGGGTTGCTTGTTGTTAAGAAGGTATGTTGATGGCATTGAATTAAACAGCAAGCTAATCATCTAGTAGCTTGATTTCATTTGGTGAATATGGAGGTAATTGCACTCGGGCTAAGTGGGAATTGAATTCATGATTATTGTCTTTCAGTGAATCATATGAATTTTGCAAGAAAGTGGAAGATATGAATCTGAAAATATTCATTTGGTTCATGTCAGCAAGCCTAAGAATAAAAAGGAGGCCAAACGGTCATGGGTCGATCACTTAAATAAGGATTCATGCCTATCGATTATATTTGGAAGAATTGTGGGCACTAGTGTTCTAGTGAACTCGGAAACTTAGAGAAAAGACCAAGGTAACTTAGGTTAGATCTTATATGTCTCGGTAGTATCCATATAGCACATCTATTGAGGTTAAATTGGTGGAAGATGATAGCTAATAGTTCATGTATAATACGATGAAAAGTGTGGAACAAAGGAATAGAAGCTAGACGAAGATAAGTTGTTGTTTTGACTTGGAATTTTTAAGACGAAAGGTTGTTACTGATTTCATGGATAGGCTTTGGAATCAATATTAGTGACAGGAAGACCTAATTGAACAAGTTGGATATAGTTGGCCACGAAGTAGGTGAAAACAGCAATCTAGTTGAAGTTGTTTGATGTACAAGTTTAATTGTTTTCAAATTGTTTTATTCAAGCCAAAGTTTAAAGAAATCTTTTGCAAGTGAAATCATATTTTCAAGATATGTATTTTTGGAAACCGGAAACGGTTACAGGTATTTTTGTATGACAATTTGAAAGTTATTATCCAAGCATTGTGTAACGAATGTAATTCGCTTGTAGGCGAAGAACCACCCGAGTATCAGGAGAAGCAAGGTAAGTGGAAAGTAAGTGGAGTTACAGTTTTTGCAAAACTGGAATGATACACAACATGTTTTGATGATCAAGCACGATATGTATTTTATATCAAGCATGAAATATTGTTCATGACAAGTTGATTTTTAGCATGATATTCAAACAAGCATGGCATCATATGCAAGCATGTCATGACACGAGCATTGCATGATTTTTCTAAAGAGAATTTTTATGCAATGTCGTATGGAAAGTTTTATGGAAAGATAAGTTAAGTCAAGGGGCTATGGTCGGTACCGTACCATCATGATGGACACCCATACCGAAGGACGAATGCGAGAAGGATGGGTGAATCCTAAGAGGCTGTGCAAACCACACTGAAGGACAATGAGAAGGTGTAGGTCTCCAAGGGTCGTGTCTAGCCATCAGGCCTGGGGCAACTACGGGCTAGCTCGACCAAATGAAAAGTCCCCTAGGGTAAGGGAGACGGTTCCGATGGGAACGCACAACCCTGACTTCAGGGGTTAAATGGAGCGAAAGTAGCCCACAAGTTATGAATGAAATATTTTCAAGGGCCATGAGCCAAATTCAAGTGCATGAGAAATTTTTACGATCAAGAGCATGTGCATATGCAACCATGAGGCATACACGTGCATCAAAATTCATGATCATGTATGAATTACATTATGTTTATATGCTTATGATTTCAAGATTTATGATTATGAGTTCAAGTACAAGTTCATGTTTTCAAACCATGATTTCAAGTCATAAACTCATGTTTTCAAGTTAAGTTTTCCCTTACTGAGTCTTTTTGACTCTCGTTTTTAAAACTGTATCATTCCAGATGCTCCAGGTAAAGGAAGTCAGGAGGACTATCTGACTTAGAGAGAAGACAACTATGTATCTTGTTGGAGTGGAGGTTGACCGTTGTGGTCCGTCACTTAGATTATGTGAACCTTTATATTGTAACGAAGATATCAACTTCTTTTAAGAACTGTAGTACAAGATTAGTCATGAGTTTGGCTCATCTCTCTCGCGATCCTAGTTGTCTCTCCACTGTATGTATTAGGAAGCTCGCTGGGGCTTTCCCTCAGGATTGCTCGCGGCTGTCACGGTCCCGACGGGACTGCGTTCGGGGCGTGACACAAGAGCAGTGCAAACAGAAACCAGAGCGATTAACCTAGACAATGGAGGAGAGGCTACAACAGAGTAACAAAAGAGTTAATGTCAAATAATCGCCAAAAGAAATCTGAGGGTGACAATAGGATAGAGCACACATCGAGAGAAAAAGGAAAGGGGTATGCCTTTAGGGAAAGGAATTGGAAGGAAACCACCATACAGGCCGATTGTAGCATGAACGGTAGGGTCAAAGCTGTCGGTAGGTGAGGATAAAAGGAATGCCCTAGGAAAGGAGGAAGCCCAAACGGGACGAGAGCGTAAAAAGAGGAGAATTCGATTTTTGAGCACTCAATGGGAGCAGTGGCCGGAAGTGATAGACAAAATTATCGGAGCCTAGACTAGCCAATATATACAGAACAACAACTTGGACACAGCAAGCCCCAACGAGGGCCGAAAAATATCCACAAGGGATTGGAAAAGCCCACTGAGGAGCCGGATACAACAAAGAAAAGAAACACACAAGGGCCAAGCAAGGCCAATACAACCAACAACAAAAAGATAAGAAACACAAGCCCAAAAAGGAATCAGCAAACCACCATAGGCTAGCAAAGAGACCAAACGCCGACGACCCACGCACCACCGGAAATCCGTCGAGAATAGGTCGGAACAAGGAGAAACTGACGTGCACATGGGCCTCACTTTCGGTGCATGGGGCGCGTGAGACAACACGCGTCACCCGATGGAGGCTAGATCAGAGTGGTTGAGTTTTCCTGGAGGAGTAAAAGGCATCTGGCTAGGCTGTATCCACCGGTGATGCATAGGAACACCGAGATCTAATCTTCAAGATTTTGAGCAAAAAGAGTCAAGGAGAGGGGGGAAAGAAGAAAAAAGACCAGAGAAGAGAGGGAGAGAGGGGAGAGAAGGGGGAGGAGGGCGGCGGGAAGAGCCGGAGTTCCTCCCGTCGCCAGAAAACAATGGAGAAAAGGACGGCTAGAGCTAAGAGTTGATGAAGGTTCTAGAGAGAGGGGAGCGCCTCTCTCTCGAACGACCAAAAGGCTTTCTTTATAGGTTGTGTAATATGAATTGTTTATTTATATTTATACTTGAGATTAAATCAATTATTTTTCACCACACACATACCGGTTACTTAAGTGATACTTTGGTTAGGAGTTGATTAAAGTATTCGTCTATTCGAAGTTGTTATTGTGCTCCCAGCCCGATCAGTGCATTTCCAATTGAACTGGTGTGAGCCTAGAAAAAAGATTCAATGTAATGACTTTCCTGACAAAAAGAAAAAAGAAAAAATAGATTAGTGGTTATTTACACAATCTATGTGGCTTGGCTTTGTCATAAATTTGTCTATAGGGTTTGAAATTCAAAAAATTGATCTTAGGTCACATATTCTTGAGTCCTTCCATTAATCTTCCATTAGATCACAAATGAAATTTTATGACGTGGCATTGTATTAAAATATAAATTTTATAAAAGTATTGTGAAAAATATTAAAAAAAATTAAAACAACATTGAGGATATTTTAATAACATAAAAAACGAAGTTAGCTACCAAAAAAACTCAAAAAAATATTTAGAAAAAAAACTAACCTATTGGAGGCCCTAACCTCTTAAGAGTAGACGAGCTGCAACCAATTTCGTTTATTGGAAGAAAAAAATAATTGATTTAATCTCAAGTATTGGAAGAAATTATGTCATAACTATTTTTTATAAAAAGATTCTTGGAGTTTTTTTTTTTGAAAAAAAATTATATTTTTTTATGTTTTCACACTAATTTCGTTTTCTATTTTATAATTTTTCCAATATTTTTAAATTTTCCTTAATACTTTTTTATTTTTATAAAATGTCATGTCATCAAATTTCATTAATGACCTAATCCAGTCAAATTCCATGATCTTAGGGCATGTTAGTTTGGCAAAAAAAATTTAGAATGACTTTCTAAATTTGTACTCTTAACATTACTCCTATACGCATACGATACAACTCAACATTATCTTATTTTCACGCATCAATACAACTCAACAACTTTTACACGCATATCAATGAAGTTCAAACATCATCTAAATATTCACATTATTCTTAAATTTCAACAAATTTTCTCAAAATGAATATGCCCTTAAATGACTCTTGGCATCTTTTAGCGGTCCTTTTAGTTTGCTTCCCCTTAATGCAACACTCACAAGTACCAAAGCCAATGAAATCTATAGTCTTTCAAACTACGTCATTCACTAATTTCTTGATTATCTGTATGGAGACGTGTTTCCTTCGAACCCTCAAACTGTTTGTTGCTCCTATGTAGACTTCTACTGGAAAGTCAAACTGAGAAAGAATACAGAAGAAACTTTATAAGGTAGTAGTTCTAGAGTAGAACAAATATATAAGAACTTAGTAGCTCGCATTGCACATATGCGCATCAAATGTTTTATACGCTTTGTTCCTGACAAGTAGGGAATCATGGAAAGAGGGTCAACTTCAATAGCTGCCACGGGCGAACTTTATTTGAATTCACCTCATTATGTAAATGACTCAGGTCTGCTAGCTGTAGCCTGTAGGAGTATAATAAATTTGATGAAATTAGAGGACCACTAGAGTCTCCTTTTGCGGAACTCCAGTCAACTCCGAGCCAAGCGACATCGTTTCCTTCCCATTGGCAACTTGCTGTTTCCCAGTACTTGTGGCTGTTGACTCTTCTTTCACTTCAACTTCATTTTCTTCTACCATGGGATATGATCTTCCACTCCCTCGGACAAGATCTTTAATAGCGGCTTTAAGTTCATTGTCCTTCATCAACGACTCGAGTGTCACATGCACACCTGAGTAGACACAGACACAGAAACATGGCTTAGATGTGGTATGCATGTACAGTATACCTTAGTTAGTTAGATGGAAACACGAGCGCAGCTAGAACAAACAACAAAAAAACCAAGCAAAACAGGCTGAGTTTAAGTTTAATAGAGAAATTTAATACATACGATATCTCCAGTAGTGCTTTGGATTTGTGGGGTCATTGATTGTCTCCTCTGCTGCAGGGCGTGTTGTGTATTCTTCTTTCAGTGCTAACAGGTCCTGATCACAAAATGAAACACATAATCTACATGCAACAGAAGACACGATTGAATTCGGCAGGGTTTGACACATGAAATACAGGGGAGAGAATTTTAGCAGTGTTACATACTGCACTTCCCAGGGAGACATTGAATCTGAATTTAAAATATCATAACAGCCAGTGTTTTAGACTGTCATTGAAGAGCTCATTATCAACATCACCATCACAATACCTGTAGAGGGAAAATTGCCCACATTGATGGGGCTTCAACATGTTGCCTTATGATGAAATTTGCAATATCTGGAACACATCGATTAGGTGGCAACATGTCAGAACCCACTACACTCTCAAAAAATCTACGTCTTCTTTCTTCATCCTCTTCCCACCAAGCACGCATGGTCGAGCAGTCATGGCAAGAAGGAGCACAGACCTGAACACATTTATGCACCTACCCAATCAGTCACATTCTAATGAAAAATAAGTAAAGATCCATTGAGCTTGACTACATTATCCACAGGACCAGATGCAACATCCAAAATCCAGAGCTTTACCGTGAAAAAGAAATGGAATATAAAGTTTATGACTTACTGTGTATTGTCCACATCGACGTCAGAAGTTATGAATACCCGAGTAATACAAAAAATTGGTATATAATGCATAAAAAAACATAAAATGAAAAGGAATTGGTGACATGAAATCAGATTCAAGCGCTGACTATGGCAAAACTTGTGATTCTTAGGCTTAAAACAAATTGAAACTCTTTCAATATACCGTTACAAGACTGCATGTCGCATAAATGATTACAGGATGGACATCGTGAAGATGATCCCAATGAGGCAATGATAGAAAGAGAATAAAAACACCAAGTTGATTGTAAAAGAAATAAAGCAGCACCATAATAGCCATCTTAAAAGATGCAAGGACGCGTGAAGGAAATGAGACGAGAATCTACAAAATTCCATTATCTGTTAGAGAAATTTAATGCCGGTATGTTGAATTATTCTGTAAATAATTTATTATTAGTTCTATCATTGACATCTTTTTCAGCTTGAGTATTGAACTCAGCATTAGAATTTGATACACATTTTTACTCATAGGTATATTTGGTTGCACTAGTGGGAGGATGATCATTTTTTACTCTTTATCATCATGCCTTAGATCAAGTACACATTTCACGACTATATGCATATAAGAAAGAAATAAAAATCATAATTTTTCCGATTGTATAAAAGAATTATATGTTTATTTTTTTTGTCCTTATTGTATGCCTTCCAGACTTTCTTATCAGTTGCCAATCTTGCCTCATCTGAAGTTACATGCATTTTAAGACATCCTAATAGAATATTTTGGTTTGTTCTTATTTGTGATGTTGGTTTTGAGAGCTGCCAGAATGCATGCTATACATGGAAGGTGAAAAATAGTATCCTATTCCAGAAGCACCGAAGTGCACCCGAAACTAATGGTCTCAAGATAGATGAGCAGTATGAGAAGATCTTACCATCCTAGGGTTGAATTGAGATGATCCATTGAAATACTTGCACAAAATAATGTCAAATCTAATATAAAACTTAGTATAACGGTTTTGTACACTATTAGAGAATGCCACAACAGAAAGTAACCTAGCATTCCATTAATGGGCATAGGATAGTCAAGCAGTAATGCAAGATCTTACTGTCATGTAGCTGTATTCAGAAGGAATACCAAATTCCAACCCAGGTTCGCTCGGCATACGTTGAATGCGCAAACCTATTAATGTCAACTCTTGCATGACCTGCATCGAGATTTAAGCTGTTAGAAGACACTCCTTTAGTCAGACATTTGCTCACACCAGAAATAAAACAGAAAGATGAACCCTCTCGGGAAAAGGGAAGAACGGGTGATGGTTCAATGAGCATACAGGGTGCACACAAGAAGGAATAAGACCCAGATCTTCCCCACAGGCTAGCATATCTGATGAGTTCAGCAGGACGGGCAGGGTCTTCAAAGCATTTTCCCGCCAAAGATTCTCTTGCCGATAGAAATAGTATTCATAGTATAATCTTTTCAGAACACATTTGCTGAAGCATGAAAAGGCAAGTAAGCTGCTATCTTGGTAGCATCTAGTGAGAGTTGAAAAAAGAAAGTGGGAAAATAATTCTTTGTGGCACCGAGAATAGATGACCAAAATGAATAAGATATGAACATACATACACATGCACAAAATTCAGTGCTCTTTAACTCAGGCCAGGGATAGTCTCTTTTTCCAAACTAAAAAGATCTCAAGTACCTGTGGTCATCCAAATCCTTAAAACTTGAAGTATCTTCAATATTGAAACGAGGATAGAACTTCCTTGGATCCTCTGAATCTCTAATAAGAACTATATTCTGCAGAAAGAATTGAAGATTAAAATATAGAACCAGGACAAGTACTGGCAATTTTAAACAGCCCATAGAACACTTAAGAAGAGTGCCTAATTTATAATTCACCTAAAACAATAAAAAATGAACACTTTTGGAGTTGAGAATTCCAAAACTAACTTTTCTGTTTGAATTACCTGAAGAAGATCAAAAAGATCACGCCGAATTTTGTTTTCATCCTCCAACAACACTGAACTTTCTGCAAATGACTTCAGCTTGGCAGCAATTTTCTTCTCCGTGTTGCAGCCCTCCTTAAACTGAAGAGAAGAAAACACAAGGGGAAACATAAATAATCTCATGAGGCCCCATGCCTAAATATTTGATGGAGAAATTCTGAAGTAAGAAATCCCTGCAAAGATTAGTAACCAGTAACAAATATAACAATTCCTTTTATATACCAAACCATTATTATCACCTCATAAGAGTGCTTCTGATATTCATTAAGAAAATTTGAGGCAATAAAAGTCCAATAAGCTCCAAATTTATCCTGAACCAACAAACAATATTGAAGAAGCAGATATGATTGGTATGAAAACAGAGAAAAAACTCAAAACAAAGTAAGTTAAGTCAGAGGTCAATCCAAGGAGTCAAGATTACTTCAAAGAAGGCATATTAGAGAAAATGATGAAATTCAGTAACCTGTAACAATTCCTGCCGAATATATGGACGACTCAAGCGATCAAAGTCCCATATTCCCTCTTTTTCAAGTTCCTCCTGAGGCAGAAACATTAATTTTTTTTTTTATAAGTAAGAAGAATTTTATTGAAGAGAAAGAAAAAGGTTGCAGTACAAAGAGCTATACTGAAAACCTACGCCATAGAAGCTACGAAGCTAAGAAAATCATCAAAATCAGAAAAAGGAGAGCCCAAAACAGCAGAGGCCCAAAGAAAAAGAGAATACAACAACCCCCTCAGCCCCTCAGAAGACATAGAAGAGTTCTCGAAACACCTCTTGTTCCGCTCCCTCCAAATGACCCACCAGACGCACAAAGGAATCATCTTCCACACCCTCGAGGCAAGAGGATCGTTGAGGAGAAGTTACAGAGGGACGGTTTAAGACTCCCAAAACTTCATCAAAGGAGCCTTCGATCCGATCAGCCTCCTCCACAGAAATCGAGTCAAACCCCAAATCATCCAACAAAGGTCTCCACGAAAGAGGTTCCTGATACAAGGAGTCATAGAAGCTAACAATCTTGTCAGAAATACGCTTGGTATCCTCCACAAGTTCCCCATCAACTATCAACGAAGAAATAGAATTGACTTTTCGATTGGAGTAGGCCACGCGATGAAAAAACTTGGTGCATCTATCTCCATCTTTGAGCCAAAGATTTCTTGATTTTTGTCTCCAATTAATCTCCTCCATATCAATCAACAACTCTAACTCCCCAGAAACTTCTAGCTTCCTTGCACGGCCCCCCTCATCAAGAATCTCACTTTCTTCCAAAGCGTCTAGAGAAGAGAGCTCATGTAGCAACGAAGACTTTTTATAGGCAACATTCCCGAATACCTCACGATTCCAAACAATGAGATCCCTCTTGAGAGCCTTTAATTTCGAATAAAGTACAAAACTAGGCGAACCAAAAAAGGCATAAGACCTCCACCACATCCTTACCATATCAACGAACCCATCCGCCTTAAGCCACAAATTTTCGAATCTAAAAGGCCTCTTACCACTGCCCTCAACACTGCACTCCAAGCTTATCGGAAAGTGATCCGATAACAGACGAGGCATCCTTTTCTGAGAAACATCCGGAAACAAAGACTCCCAACTTGGAGTGAAAAGAAAGCGATCAATCCTGGACCAAGAGTGGGCATTCCTTCCTTTAGACCACGTGAAGTGACCCCCCAACAAGGGATAGTCGATCAACTGCGTCTCATCAATAAACTCGAAGAATTCCAACATGGTACAAGTAAACCCCGTCATCCCCGAACGTTCACTCGGAAAGCGAGAAACATTAATTATGCACAGCTTTACTCAAATATCATGAAATATGATTGTCCCTTCTTCACAGCTACGATTATCTACTGTCTACCTGTTCGGTCTCGAAGTATGCTAGCTTTTTAGTTAGGAAAGCATAACTTTACCTGACTCAGAGGGATAGATGGTCGAAATTTTCCTACTAAACCAGTCATAGCATGCTCCGGAAGCTCCCAGATTCGAAAGAAACCCAAAATGTGATCGATCCTGTAAGCTGTAAAGTATTTTGCCATCTGTCATGGAAACAATGAGAAATAACCTTTGGCTTAAAACTGATGTCAGGGAAAGAGGGATGGTACTCAAACCAATGCTCGGTAATAGTAGATCAAAATACTTTTAAAGAACAATACCTGGGATAAACGAGCTCTCCACCAAGCATAGTTGTCTTTTGACATTTCCTCCCAGTTATAAGTAGGGAATCCCCAGTTCTGCCCATTTTTATCAAAATAATCTGGAGGTGCTCCTGTAGCTGTGTTCATGCGAAACAAATTTGGATAGACCCAGGTGTCCACACTGTTTCTGTCAACACCAATCGGGAGGTCTCCCTTCAATACCACTCCTTTCTTTCTTGCATACGTTGCAGCTTCTGACAACTGTCATTTTGTGATGTTAGCAAGGTAAGATACCTTTTTGTTCAACAATGTGACTTGAGGTAAAAGATTCGGAACTAAGATCAAATCTACTTACTTGTAAATGTAAATGGTATTGGATATAATAATGGAAGCAAATTATTTCATGCTGCATACTGTCTTTTGCAACAAGTTTCTCAAGCTGTAAAGAAAGGGAAATTGTTGAAACAGATTCATGGGCAGAACCTTAGCAATATCATCACGTGGCTGCATATAGGGCAGGACCTACAACTGCAGTGAGAAACGTCCAACTCTCAACTTGATCAAAAAAGGAGTCATAAGGCTGCTTACCTTAACTCTCGAGTATTGAGAAAATCGACCCCATTGGCTATGATCAGAGGTTTCAAAAAAGTCCCGCAGAAAACAGAAGGCCGCATAGGGCTTTAACCAATCCTTACCCAGTAAAACATGGAATTCAGTATCACAATTTAGTTTCAAAAGAGTGCAACTGACAATCAATGATGCACATGCAGCAAGCAAAAGGCAATTAATAAACTCCCACAGAATGTGAATCATTTGATATAATATACATAATATTAAGAGGAAATATAACATCGTAAGACCTCGTTATCAGTGAAAAATTTCTGGAAGGATTCGGTGTTAAGTATCAAATCTTTCTCTCGGGCAAAAAGTTTCTTGGCAATTGAAAGTTTAGTAGCCAGAGTAGCCTCATAATCAACATCCTGCACGGATACAGGCCCAAATATATTAATATATGTGCATAATAGATGGAAGAACGAAAATCATTACTTGAAATTTGCAGCGAATGCGTCGATAATAACCTCCACATATTCAACAGAGAAACAATTATCAAACATACAGATGACAGATTTAATATAAAAGTACACCAATATGAGCTCAATCTTCTAAACATTCTATTCCCATTAAATTAATCCAAGTTCCTTTCCCTTAACTTGCCAGCTTATTCCTAACAAAAATCACGAAGCAAATTCATTGCCAAAGCAAGTCTCAGAATCAGAAATAGTGGATTCTCTTCCAGATTTAATGTCCTCAACTAGGAATCAGATGAGAGAGGAGGACAAAATACTTTAGGAACTACTCTCTCTCTCTCTCTCTCACTCTCACACACACACAGAATGCTGCGCTGCTAAAGATTTGTGCAGGAAATTATCAGAGCAAAAGAGCGACAAAAACTGTTCATTGGAGTCTAAGTACAAAGGAAAAGCAAGTAGATCATCTTCAGCACAATGTTCAATCGTAACAGACATATGGAGCTCAGTAGATAGCAGCTATAACTGCAGTTGATTTCTTCATGTTGACAAAGGAATTTTGGACAGTACAGAACCAGCTATAACTGCAGTTGATTTCTTCATGTTGACAGAACCAGTAATCAATGGAGAAGTCTTTACTAGAATAATAATTTAGGTTTTAGAAAGATCCTTTAGCATTGTGATATACCCTTCTGATGCCTTTTCACAGCTGTAACCAAGTATCACTAATGAAGGCATCCTCGTCCTGCAAGGTCTGGAGAGCTTCTCTGAAATGTTACGTATCATTTGACATTGACAGATAAATAGACTATAAGCTCCCTCCGATCATGATATCCAAGGGGTAAGAAGTAGGAGGGATCACCTTTCCATCCAGTCTTTGTTTTGCCTCCTGAATCTCTTTCTGTTAACAAAAGAAAAGAAGTATGGCAAGAAAGCCTTTCAGGTATCCACAAAATTACGGAGAAATAAAAATTTAATCCCACTTGGACGAAAAATTATAAGGTCATGCACATCACCTTGATATCATCCGGAATACTTTCTGAAAGTGCCTGAACTTTCAGGTATAATGGATGCAATGCAAATACAGAAAGTGAGCTGCACCATCAGGAGAATAGAAGAAAAATGTTTTTAAGTCCGATGACCTGGAAAAATAGTGTGGCAGAGACATTAAACTGTCTTTTTTTTTTATAAGTACGAAGTTTTATTAACGAAAAAGAGAGACATCAGTACAAAGATTGTACTGAAAAATTACAACATACAAACAAAAAAGCTAAAGAACCTGAAAATCAAGAAAAGGGCCCCTCAACAACGCATTAGCCCAAAGAAACAAACTAAGCATGAAATCCCCCTGCAAACGGTCAATGGACAACGCAGAACCCTCAAAACACAGCCTATTCCTCTCCATCCAAAGGCTCCACCATATACACGGAGGAATCATCCTCCAAATAGCCTTAGCGAAAGGATCCTTAAGCTTTCTCCCCCAACAAATCAAAACATCCCCAACCCGCTCCGGCATGACCCAATGAAGATTGAGCAAGTAGAAAACATGCTGCCACAGACCTCTCGCAATCGGACAATGGAGTAAAACATGGTTAATCGACTCGTCATCCCTCTTACATAAGTAACACCAATCAAGCACATAAAGCCCACGACGCCTCAAGTTATCAGAAGTCAAAATTCTACCATGCGTGGCCTCCCCTACAAAGAAGGAGACTCTTGAGGGGACTTTAGAATCCCAGATTCGACGCCAAGGGAAGGACGCAGCTCTACCACCATCAAGCAAAGCATAGAATGATTTAACAGAAAAACTCTCATCCTTGCTACCCACCCAACATAACTTGTCCTCATCCCCTCGATGCAACTGAAATGCATAAAGGGTAGAGAAAAAAGACGAAAATTCTTCCAACTCCCAATCATTTGCATGTCGTAAGAACTGAACATTCCAAACAACCGTGTTAACAACAGAATCCATGCAATCCACCACCAGGCCATCCGGATCCAAAGAAAGGGAGAACACTGTAGGAAAAGAGCACCACAACGGACGATCCCCACACCACACATCATGCCAAAACCTCGTCCTTTGCCCATTCCCCACCACCACCCGAGTATGCAGTCTGAAAGTCTCCCAACCCTTACTAATATGCTTCCAGAGAGTAACCCCATAAGACCCATGAACAATGTGAGCCGAAATGTCACTCGGATCTTGCAGCATCTCCCCATCTATCTCCAATTGGGAGATAGAATTAAACTTCCTGTTAGAGTTTGTCACTCTGTGAAAAAACTTGGTGCATCTATCCCCATCCTTTAGCCATAAAGCCCGAGATTTTTGTCTCCAACTCACTTCCTTCAATTCAATAATATGCTCCAATTCCTGAATGACCAACAACCTCAGTTCCACCCCCTCATTAATAAGGAGGCCGCCTTCATCCAACACATCCAAAGAAGCCAACTCACTCATCAACAGAGACTTACGCACACTAATGTTACCAAAATCGTCCTTATTCCAAGCAATAAGTTTGTGTTTCAGTGCCTTAAGCTTGCAATCCAACACAAAACTAGGGGTACCCGACACCGCATAGCTCCCCCACCACCCCCTGACCTTCTCCACAAACCCTTCCACCTTAAGCCACATATTTTCAAAATGAAAAGGCTTCTTAACCCCCCCAAAAGACCCATCCTCCAACAAAATAGGGAAGTGATCAGAATACATGCGAGTCGGTCTCCTTTGAATGGTATTCGGATACATAGCCTCCCAATCCGAACTAAAGAAAAACGATCAATCCGCGACCAAGTTTGAGAATATCTGTTATCTGACCAAGTATATAAACCACCCACCAGCGGCAAATCCACCAAACCAAAATCAGAAATGAAATCCGAGAAATCCTCCATCCCTCTTCTACCCACACCCAAACTCGACCGCTCACTAGGAAACCTAGTAACATTGAAATCTCCCCCAATGCACCACGGAGCCCCCCACCAGGAAAAAACACCCGCTAACTCATCCCATAGGATCCGCCTCCCAACATCGTCTTGAGGGCCATAAACTCCTGAGAACACTCACTGAGCCCCACCTTCAATATTCTGGAACACAACCGACAACGAACAACTCCCGAAACAAACCTCGACCGACTCAAGCACCCGGGAATCCCATAAGATTAAAATACTACCCGACGTACCAGCCGCAGGTAAACAAGCCCACCTCACATGAGGACCGCCCCACAAACTACGCACAACAGCCCCCGCAACCACCTCCAATTTGGTTTCCTGAAGACAAACTAAAACGGATTTCCACCCCCTTGTTAAATTTCCAATCCTGTTACATTTGCCTCTATGATTGAGACCCCTCACATTCCAACTGATAAACCTTGGTTTCATTAACAGTTTAACAGAGCCCTCCCACCATTCCTACAGCGATGAGACGATCCATCCCCACCGTCATAATTGATACTAGACTTTAGGCCTTTACTCCAAAACTTTAAGGAGAGAGGCTGATGATAAGATGTGCTGGATGGGTTCCAAGAGTGGTATTTTTTCGGTAAAATCAGTGTATGGGCTTCTTTCTTGTAGCCCCATTTTGTCTTTTCCGTGGAGGCAGATTTGGAGGTCCTTTGTTCCTATGAGAGTCTCATTCTTTGTGTGGGAGGCGGCACATGAGAGAATTCTGACAATTGACAATTTGAGGAGGAGGGGCCTTTGCTTACTTGAGTGGTGCTACCTTTGTAGATGCAATGGAGAATCGGTGGATCATATTCTTCTTCATTGTTATGTTGCTAGGGATTTATGGTCTCATGTGCTTAGCATTACAAATTATTGTTGGATTATGCCTTCTCGGGTGATTAAGGTGCTGTTTTGTTGGAAGCGGAAGTTTACCAATCCTTTTGCTTCTAGGCTGTGGCAGATGATTCCTTTGTGCATTTGGTGGGTTATTTGGAGGGAGAGGAACGGGAGATGTTTTGAGAATTCTTTTTTGTCTTTGGACGGGCTAAGGGGTCTGTTGTTGAGTTCCCTTTTCTTTGGGCCAATGCTGTTTTGGGCTCCCCTTTTTCTGATTTTGCTGATTTTCTTAGCTTTGTAGCTTGTATGGAGTAGGTTTTCAGTATAGCTCTTTGTACTGTTACTTCTATTTATTTTTCTTCAATAAAGCTTTTCTTACTTATCAAAAAAAAAAAAGAGTTCCCTCAACATCTTACCGGCTGACTTTTGAGATTTGGTGCTACCCACTGAAATCCGATCTTCCTCCAAAGCAGCAAACAAAGCCATCAACTCACTTTCATAACCCTCACAAGACACCCCCACCATGTGACGGAACGAAGAGACCATACGCAACACCCACCTAGAGGGGTCTCCCTGCTCAGGAATTGGATATCTAATCTGCAACGGAGTCCAAATAGGAACTCCACTGCCACTACCCGCCTTGCCACCTCCCCACCTTTCCCACGCACCTTGAGAACCATATCTTCCGCCAACGACATAGCAGAACCACCCCGGACAGAATTACCCCCCCGTACTCCTCATACCCGGGAACACTGATCTGCCCTCTACCACACATCGAAACACATTCAACAAGTTCGTCGGAAATCCCATCTACCCCCATACCCAAATCAACATTATCAGCACCCAAGAAATGATCCAAAGACACATTCTCCAAATCAGAATTAATAAGGCACTCAGAGTCAGCAGAGAGAAGACCTGGAACCGGCGGCAAGGCAACCTGAGAGAAGACCTGCGGCAAGCACTCCCTCGAAGGCTGACCAACCAAGGAAGACAGCCCCTGCGAAACAGCCAAACTCTCCTGATCCGACGAGACATCCGGCACCGGCGAGTGCTCAGGCGGTCGTACGAGGGCCAGATCTGGCGGCGACTCCAACAGCGATGACCACGAAGACCCCTCAAAGCACCTCGGAACGGAAGCCTCCTTCGCCGGCAAGGAGGACACCACCGCGACTGGAGACGTCGGCGAAGGGAACTGAACCACAGTCTTCGAAACCTTCGTCGGCGACTGAGCAGCGAGTGGCGACGTCTACATCGGCAACTGAGGTGCGGGCTGGAGGGGCCGACTGACGAGAGCCTCCAAAAGAGGGGCCGACTGACGAGGGCTTTCACCCGCTGCAAGGAATCTCGGCCCATCGCTTGGCCCACCACAGTTCACCCGATCCAGCCCACCTACAACAGAAGACAACCCACCACCTTTGTCCATATCCAGCCCACCTTCAGCAGTATCGGCCCATTGCCTCCATCAGTACTCTTCCCACCTTCAAAGGCCCGAACTGCTTCTTTTTGGGCTTTTAGCTGGAAGCCGCAAACCAAACAATGCATGGCCTTCACAGATGTACGATCTGCGTTGTAATTTTGTAAGAGAAGTGCAATCTTGTCCACCTCCCTCCTAAGCCTCTCGACGTGGTGCCAAAGGTCGGCTGCAATAAATGCAGTTGGATGCCTACCTGACAAAGCATGCTTTTCTTTTTCTACAGATACGCAAATAGGCTCTTTGCCGGCTGATTCGCATGATATCGAGGTACCAACGTGAGACTTATTAGCAGCCTCATTAAATGACCCCCACTCCACCTTTTTTCCTTTACCTGCTGGATAATGCGATGGTATTTTGACTCGTGCATTAACGTACGCGGCCTCCCCCATAGACGCCAAACAAGGCGTATCGTATACCTCCGGGCCATCCACACCTCCGGCATTGGCAAACATATTCGCAGCCCTCTCACTATCTCCGAGTGACAACGCAGAAGATATCACAGCCTTGGCAAATGAAAAATCTGGACGAACAACTGAGGAGCCCAGAGGTTTCGCCGCTTTACTCTCAGAACGCAAAACGATACGGCCTCACAGAAGACACGATACAGCAGCTGCCACCCAGAGCCATTTCTGCCCTCCGGCATCACCACCCCCACCTTTCTGCCCCCTCCATACTCTACGACAGCAACATACCGACCTCCCTTATTGGAACATCTTTGAGCCAGAAAACTACGTCGGGACTCATTGAACTTGGAGGCAAAATCAACAGCAGGAGAGGCTTCCATCAACTTGTCGAGCATGTTAACCATCCACACAACCCCGAACTTCCCCATACGGATCGAGTTTGCAAAGTTATGGCTCCATTCTGCAAACTGAACATCACCCTTCCCTCCAATCTTCACTTGAAATTCCTTAAGACTCGACTCGAAAAGATCGAATAAAAGACGACATCACAAACGCTAACAAGCTTCTTTTCAATCAACTTCAGGCACATGTATTAACCTCTCCAAGCATACCAAGGTATGTTGACATAAAAGACTTAGACGCAATAAACATCATACTGGAGCACTGGAGAAACAAATAGTCTGTGGCATTGATTCCCCTTTTGGTGGGCAGGACACTTGGGGGAGATGAATCAGAATCTTACTTGTTGAGGACTACAAAAACTCCACAAAGCAAAAATGAAATTGCAACAAGCAACCATCCACTTATTGACATTAAACTATGTCATTGGTCTCATATACCAACAAGTAATAAAAAGAAGAAACAAGATTCATGAAGCCAGCCAAAATGGTAGGTTAAATAATAGGAAAGTGCATTTAACACACTGAAAAACTAATGCGAAACAATGAAAGTGTCATGACTCTCTGTCAACAAAATCATAGAAGAAAGGGTACCATAGAACTAGACAGAAGTACCGAAGAAAAAGTAAAAATCACAATTGAAAGCTTTAAACAAGTTATTTCACTTGCCCAAAGAGAAAGCCAATAAATGTAATCTCGGTTGAAGGAGTTGTAGTACCTGTAAGGATATGAATCCCACCACATCCCATGCACAGATGTATCGTTGATTGGTAAAAGCTGAATTAAATGGAATCCAGAATCCACAGCCCAGTCAACAAGTAACTTCAGATCAAGAAGCTCACCAACTCCAAGATCAGATTCTGACCTGACAGAAAACATGGGAATTGCAACACCAACACCCCGCCAAGGCAATTCCTAACAAAATAAATCAATAGATAGAATTGAAGTTCCTCAGCAGTGTACACTAATATAGAATATAGACTTGAGAGCATACCCGAAACATTCCATCTGAAAGGAAAATGCATCTCAGTTGAGTTTTTGAGGAGCCGACAGTTAGTTCCCGATTGGAACCATATTCTAAAGAGAATTTTCCTGCTTTTCCATACTTGCTGTACTTATAAGTGGAATAATCGTCAAGGAAAAAAATAGAGGATGTTTGTGAGAGTTGGTAACCATTGGCAGATGTCCACAGCAAACAATAATTTATATCATGCCATCAAATGGTTAAAGATGAAGGAAACAAAAAGGATATTTTAATGGCGAATCCCCCTTTTGCAGCACACAATCACCTTGCCAGATTGAATTACCAGCATAGCTAAGCTTAAGTCCATCCTGAACCTTCCATTGCCCCAACTTTATATGGCTACCTATCACATAAACCTGCATGAGTCAAACTTCAATTATCTAACAAGAACCAAGGTGGAAAACATGACCAACAGAATTTGGAAATATCACGTAACTAAACAGCAAAATCTAATCAGGAGAAAAGAGCTCATACTGATGTGTCTTCTTCTATATGCGGGCAGCAAATTTTGAACTGAACAAGAACTGTATCTGCCAATAACCAGAAGCAGCAAACACTAATCAAAATTGCTGTCCATGACAGAATGTTGAAACAGTTGCTAAAGAACTCAAACTGCCTTAAATTACCTTCCTCGTCTAGCTTATTCTGGATAGCGCCTAGAGGTCTCTCAATGTTCAAATTCCAAGTTCTGTTAAATATGACATTCTTGAACGCGCTTCTAAAAGGGAGATCATCAGAGCCAGTCTGGATATGATCATGACATAACTTTTCAGTAAATTTGCAAATGTCAAGAAACAAGCAGATCCACTAAGACTAAATCACATCAAGCCAAAGAATTTACAGTCTGCTACTTTTCATCTTAAGGAAGAGAACATTTAGTTAAACCTCTACCCAACGTCTGATAGGCTGCTATCTAGGTGGAAGCTGAGTCCGCAGAATCTGAGACAACCAAGGCTTCAATAGCTTGAAGCTCTTCTGACCCAAAATGGCAGAAAGAATTTCCAACCAATTTAGAAATAACTGGGTCAAGGCATCAACTCAGAAGCTTCTGCAATATTATTTTCCCTATATATACTGCAACATTATCATCAACGAATGATTTGGACAAATTGGGTAGTGGTTAGAGTTATTTTGCCATACCTAATACAGATATAAATTTCTCCTTCATTAAAAACAAAGCGGGGAACGTATTAGGTATGGGCTATGAATGTCCTTGCTCGCTGCCAATATAGTACCTATGGAACTTGATCTCCTACCATGTTCTAGATCTCCTCTCTAAATTTGTTTAAGTTCTCCCACACCATAGCTTATCTTCTGAACATACTGGATGATGCTTTTATTCATAAAACATGGTATTACAGCATCGAATCTGGGGTTTTCAGTTTTCCACTATAATTGCAAATAGTTGTGACTTCACCCCAAGCATTAAAGTTGAGCCAGGCGTCCAACTAAAGATGGCATTGACTGAGAACCAGTTACTGTAAGATGAAAATAATCTCTCACCATCCCCATCCACTCTATTGTATAAATGTCTCGGGAATATGCCAACGCTAAAATTGGCTGGGGGGGAACAAAGGAAAGAAGACGAAAGCTTAGCTTTTTGCTCTGAATGGTGAAAATATTCCAGTTTTGCTTTAGAAGACATTTCCATCTTTCGAAAACCAACCAAAGCACAAAGCGACAACGGAGATTAGTTTAACATCAGGTTTTCGATAAATTGAACCCACATAGGTCATCAGCAGTCACACTACACTGAAATACCCAGAGCAGAAATACCGTAGAACCCTGAATATCAGTATTGACAGTGATCCCGGTAGCTACATGGCAGTCTAGGAATGAAGAAAAGGAAACCTTGAAAAGTAGCCAAACTCATAAAGCAATTAGAAAGGGAAAAACAGAAGCAAAGCAGCACCTGCCACAGGTCGTGGCACTCCACGATCTCCCCATCCTGAATCCCCTTAGACAGTAGCAGTTTTCGCCTCTTTCCCATTTCCCATCTAAGAATATTCTTATCGTCATCGACCACATAATAATTGTACTCGCACTCGAAACCGCTCGGAACTGTAACACTTCCCATCCATATGAGCTCAACACCTTGATTAACAGGGCTCAGTAATAGGCCCTTCTTCACATTCCAAGAACCAAGCACCGGCTCGGAGCCACATACAAGTAGGCTCTGACCCCATTGAGTATAGTACGGCAATCTAAAACTCACTTTCACGGATTTCATCGGCTTGGTCCCAGAAAACAATCCCAAATTTACCATTTCTGGTACAATTGGATCAGATTCAGAGGAACACTTCAATATCTAGCAAAACCCGACTGAAACTTGTTAGCACTCCAACACCCATTATACTATCTAATGATTGAAACTACCCGATTTGAAACCAGTGTCCACTAAAATAATAACCAGAATTCAAATAAAATCAACTCCACAAGAACAAAATGGACAAAAACCCAGAAATGCGGGGCTTAAAGTTCAGAGAATTAGGACGCAATTCTAGATTTTTTTAAGACAAACGAAAAGGCCCCAGGTACAAAAAATCTCGAAGTTAAGACCAAAAATTTAATAAAACCGAATAGACATATGAACAACCAGAAATCACCTTAAATTAATTGTGTTTTTTTTTCAGGAAATCGCCTTACTTGAACATAAAGATATACTTATCGACGTAATGGAGTGGTGGGTTTATCAAGGAGGATTGGAGAAGAAAAAGGGGAATCTGAGAGTGGAGTTTGTTTGGTACGAAGAAACAAAAGAGCGGAGAAAGGCTGTCACTTCCCTCTGGCCAGATCTTTTGATAGAAAAAGTTGGTGGATCTCGATCGTGAGGATTAAGAGTGAAAGAGAGATGTGTTCGTCGTGGAATTATTAATGATATTTATCAGCTGAGGACCGCAGGATCCGTCTTTATTTATCCTTTATTTTTTTCTGAGCAGAGGTAGTGGCTTTTGTTAGTAGAAACCGATAACGCAGCTTTCACGGGAAAGTGACAGCATGACAGTTGACGACGCCACAGATTGGAGGTTCTCCAGGTCCCCTTTTTTTTCGAGTCCGAAAAAAAGGTAAACAGTTACAATACCAGAGAAAAAAGGAAAACAAAACGTTGGAAACTACCTGGTGATCCTTCAACAGGGTTCATATCAGAAAAGAAAAAAAAAATCTTTTTTTCTGCTTCGGGAAAAAAAAATCTTTCCAAAGTGAACAGTGTCGGCAGGGTTTTTTTTTCTTTTTTTTTATCTGAGAACGGACAAGTGAACAGTATCGGCAAAGGTTCACTGTTCACTTCTTCCCCTTACTAGAGAAATAGACAAAAAGAAAAAAGAAAATTTTCACGATATGTGACTTTTCTTCCAACTTGCCCTTTGAATCCTTTTAGTATTTCTTTTATTTTCACTTATTTTCTATTTTCTTTCATATTTATACGAATCATATTGAAACTAACAACTTTTTTTTTAATAAAAATTTGGTGATTTCAAATGCATGCATTATATGTAAATACGATGATTTTTTATTATATTTATAATTTATGTTAACATTATATCTAACAATGTTTTTGGTATTCTATATATATTAACATCAAGGCCTAATAATATACTTTGCAGTCCGCCCAAAAATTAAATTTTTTACTCGACACTATTCGTAAAGCACTAGTGGAAGAAGTGAATGTCACAAATGTTCAAGCGAGGTTAGTTGTAATATCCTCTTTGATTTTAGAGAGAGGCTTTGTTTTTTCTCTAAAATTTTCCCCTCCTAGGCCGCCTGAACCTCCCTTCTCACCTCGAGATTTCTATTTTAAAACTATTTGAATTTATTATTTGATATTTGAAATGTCTTCTTTAAATTTAAAATTTGAGTTTAAGTCATTTTAAATAGTTGAATTTTTATATTTGACCTAGTCAAGCCTTTTTAAAATTTTAAAATTTTAAAATTATTTAAAATTTCAAAGTTTTAGGGTTCAAAATGGACTCTATTACTAGTGTGAGTCTATATATAGATTTACATATTTGTTTTAATTTTTACACGCCACACTTTTACGCCAACAAGAGGAAAAAAAATGGTTTTCTTGCTTTCAACAATCTAGTATTTTGAATTTCTTGATATTTTATTGTATTCTTTTTATGAAATATCAAACCATAGGGTGTCTAGATCTAACCTTAATTATTTCAAGATTTTTTGAAATAGTTTAATGGGTTTCTTGGAGTAATTGAAGATTTGTTCAGGAAAATTCAGGTTCTAGGTCTGAGTAGTAGATAAAATTATTTTTTGTATAGCCGACCATAGAAGTATAAAAATTATTATTTTTATATATTACGTACTAGACATCTTCAATAGAATTGAGTTAAAGTTTCGTAATTCTTGGAGATGTATTGGTATGGTTTTGAAAATCCAGAATTTAGGCTTAGAGAAATCGGAATTGCTGAGGAAGATCCTTGATATAGATTGAAGTTTTGAACCGGATGACATATCTAAGCTTCGAATTTCGACTTGAAATTTTATATATATCTTTATAACGCATATATAAATATTTGGTATAAATTTTGGGATTTTTGGATATCATAATAGATCTTTATGAATTTTGGAAGTGATGAGTACCGGATTTTCAAGGTATAGTTTGACTCCGTGAACAGAGGTGAATGTCGATTTTATTTACTGGGTTGGTTGTACGGGGCATTTGGATTTACAATTTTATAGGTGTATAGCTAACATCTTAGGGAAGAACAATATATTAATTTGAGGATTTTAGGGAAAACCGAGATAGGTAAGTTATATTTTAGAATCTGACCAATGAATTTCGGATTTAATCCTGTTTGGAAGATTTAGAGTTTCAGTTATGTTTCCGTTTGAACTTATTATAATAAGTTAAATTTTGTATTTATAGGTGTTAAGTCAGAGACTTATTTGCTTGAAGATCCAGGTAAGCAGGGTTATTATGCCAGATTTTTCTAAAAGACTGAGGTGATATTTGAGAAATTGCATGTTTTAATGAAAACCCTCGGAGTTTTATGTGCATTACTTTATGATTAAATTGTCAAAGGTTATAACATGAAATGAGTAAACATGAGCATATTTTTATGTCCAATGATATTTCATGATGTTTTCAATGTTTAAAACAAAGTTTTTTTATATTTATTGTTATTCAAGATTTGTGCATGATATTTCATGATGTTTTCAATGTTTAAATCAAAGCTTTTTGATATTTATTGTTATTCAAGTTTTGTCCGTGATATTTCATGAAAAGAAGAGCAAGATGCAAATTTTCAAAGTGATATTTATTGTATGATATGTTATATATGTATTTTCATATACGTATTTTCAAACCTTGAGGTCCAGAGTTACAGAGACAGCGCATTGGTACCAATTGCAATCCATTGAGTGCACCCATTCTGTAAACAGAGTGGTTTATTTTGTAGATTCTTACCGAGTGCACAATTGGACATGGTCAAGCCTTAGTAAGGAAGAATTATATCCATAGTATTGGCTTAATTTGGCTGATCCCCAAACTAGGTAGCAACTGCACAACTTTGTCACGGAGGTAAACGTGACCCGCAATTATTGCTAAATGGTTTTCTTATATAGAGAAAATTGATTTTCTATAGTATTATTATGAAAGATAAAAGTTGTTTTACAGTTATAATTATATGGATTTTCTCTAGTATTATGTTATTTAGATAATACTGTTTTTTATGATATATATGTTTTAGTGAGTTGGAATGACCAAAAATAACTTTATTTCCATGGGATACACTCTATCATAATGATTTTTGCTTACTAAGTTGTCGAACTCACCCCCTATTTTTTTCTTTATTTCTAGATGTTGATCAAGAGCGTGTCGATAGTCAGGATTAGATGACACATGGGCGAGTAGTTGAGTGATTATTAGAATAAATGTTAGACTCTAGTATGAGTCTAATCATGTTTAGATTTGTCTTTGTATCCTGAAAGAGTTTTTAAGTTTTATTAAGAGAGATTTATTGACGTTTTTAAATAAAGTTTATTCTGCATTTATTTTTATATATATTTTTAAATCAAAAGTCTAATTATTTATTGTAAGTAAGTCACCCTCTAGCTTTTAAGGGTTGAGGCGTGACAGATTTCCGGTCACTTTTAGGGGCTTTTTTCGGCGATTTTAGTGGCTAAATCTACGCTTTTCTGGAGGTTTTTGAAGACCACGACATGCAGGGACAATATCTAAATTGAATGGAGAAGATTTATGCACCGGCCAACCAGCCACGCGCGCGCGTGGATCTCACGCGCCTGTCCTCTTTCTTCCTTTTTCAGTTGCAGGTGGGCCTATCCGGTATACACGCTCTAAGTGGCTGGCATCTGGACGTCCAGACGCTCTTTATGCCGGGCGGCGCGTGTGGATCTCATGCGCCACCATTTTTTCCTATCTGGTCGGTTTGTCGCCTCCAGCTGCTGGTCATGCCACCATATTTTGTCATCTCCTTTTCTTTTCTGCTAATCATATTAGCTTGCTGCCTGTTGTAGTTGTTCTGCCCCTTGTGGGTCTCCATATGGCCTTTTGGTCACCCTGCTCGTTGGCCCGCCGCCGACTCTTCGGAGTGTCTTGTTCTTCCTTTAGAGCGTGTTCCTGAGGTTTTTCAACTTCATTGATTTTATTAATGAAAGATGCTACTATTATGATTAAAAAAAAGAATGAAACAAATGTTCATTGTAAAAAAGACTAAGATAGTACAAAATAAGAAGGAAATTAGGTTCGGTTTGTTTTTATGTAGAGTAATTTTTTTGGTAAAGCAGTTTTTCAATGTATTATGTTTCAGTAAAGTATTCTAATTTTCAGTGTAAAATTTTCGAGAGAGTAAGAAATGATTCGGGTTCCTTTGAGTGTTTTGGTTTCAGGTTTCAAAACCCAACCTCAACCCTTAAAAAAACTAAGACCGTCGGGGTTGGGTTGCTTTGAACGCTTGGGTTTTGGGTTAGAGACGCGGACATGAATATGATTTTTCTCGGGTTTATGTTTCAAAACCCAACCCCGGCCCCGAAAAAAGCTAAAATCGTCGGAGTCAGGTTCCTTATGCTTTAGTTTCGTGTCAGAGACCCAAACACGAACCTGACTTTTCTCGGGTTCTTTTGAATGATTTGATTTTAGGTTTTAGACCAGAATATGAACTGACTTTTCTCGGGTTCATGTTTCAAAACCTAACCCCAACCACGATGTAATCTGACGAGTTTGAGTCTAACCGGGTCGGCTTCCAGTCAAGAGGTCGAGATCGATTGGTTTTTGGCCACCCTAAAACTGAGAGAGACAGATCATGAAAGAAGATTCACTAGTTTCAAAAAGTAAACAACTTTCATGAAAAGTGGAGCTATCTTTTATGGTTGACCAAATTGAGTTTCGGTTGACCATATTATATGAGACTCTCCAAACAGTCGAAAGTATGAAAAATACTTTTTAGAAAGTAAAATACTGCAAAACAAACGGAGCCTAAGTTTTGTACTCTTTTACTACCCTGTTGTAATTTATTCTTGAAATTACCAATCTTGACAAATTAAAATTTTAAACAACTAATATATTTATGTTTTTCACTATGTTCTAAATTTTGACCGTTAGGATTGTGACAAGGGTCCATTTTTTTAATTATTTTAACGATAAGATTATTATAACACAAGATACAAAGTATCAACATATTGATAGTTTAAGTTACAATGTGTCCACTTTAATAATTTGAGGTTTAAATTACAAAAATTATGATAGTTTAAGAGTACAAATTGTAATTTTCCCAAATAGAAAAATGACAGATTTATAATTACACACTAATTATTATCGTTTTTACACGTTGTACCTAAATTACCAAACTTGATATGCTACTGTACCACAACAAACTACCCATATACTTATACTTTACATGTCTCACTGTTATGTTTCTTCCGCCAAAATCAATGAAAATGCATAAGGTAATATCAAGTGTGAAGTGTAAGTATATTAATAGTGTAAGAGTTAATGTGTCTAATTTAATAGGTGCGACGGTAAATTGTAAAAAGTGCACAGTATATTTTTATTTAAAAAACGAATCACATACGGCTATTGCTTAGTTACACATCTTTCATAAATTTATGGGTCGAAAAGAGAGATGGGTGACCCTTTCAGAAGGCAGGATTACAGTTTATAAAGAAAGACTTCAATGTGATACCATTAGTTGTTAGGGTCCTTCCCCTTTTTTTTTCTCTCTTTTATTATTCTGGTCTTGAAAACTTCCTTTTTTTTTTCCTCTTTTACTATTCTGGTCTTGAAAACTTTCTGTTTAATAACTAATTGGTTGCTCTTAAAGAAATACATATTGGTATATAAGTATGCAAAATTGCAAACTATACATTATAATCTCTAAAGAATACAGATATTGGTATTTATATTTGGTATACACATTGTTATTTTCTCCTTAATTAGTTCCCTTTCATTTTCCCTATATGAGCGATTCACCGTGAAAAGAAGACGATTAAGATGCAAGTTGCATAATATAAATAATTATTTTTCGTAATTAATATTTGTATACTAAGAAAACAAAGTAACAAATTTGTCTCTCAAAAAGAAAAAACGAAAGTATTTCTCAAATAATTTATTCTCTTTCAATACTTTTGCATGTAGTTTAACTATCATTTGAAAAGGAAGGTTAAAATCATATGGGACGCAAATAACAAAATTAGACTTCCTAACTTTACCATCACTCATTTTTATGTCCGTACAACTTTACCAAATAGACAAGAGCTTCCTAGCTTTACGTTCGACTGCATTTGTTTGCCCTGAAAATTGCTTCTTGAAAATATTTTCTAACTTTTCTTATATTTGGTAGGGGCTGAAAATAGATGTCAAATGAAAATGTCAAGCTAGTCAAGGAAAATTTTGAAAGGGTAAGTCATTTTCCAAACTGTTCAACTTTTTGTCAGTCATTCTCATCCCTAATCTTGGCTAGCTCAAAGCATCTATTCACCTCCATCGCGCACAAGGGGCAAATTTGGCAGCTTGGATTTTATTTTAAATAAAAATTACATTATATTTTAATTTAATTTTTGCTTTTACATGATATTATTAAATTTTTATTTATCTACATGTAAATGCCATAAATTATTTTTTTAAAAGCCACATATATAGCTGATATGTCTAAAATGAGCCACATATGAATCTTCCGTCTAAAATGAAGCAAAACTGCCCGCTTGTATTTTGTTTTATATAAAAATTACACTATATTTTAAATGACCTAAATTGTTATTATTATTTTTTAAAAAAAACTACATATAGTTAGCCAACATTGAAACTTGAAACTACGTATAGTTAGCCAACATTGAAACTTATTTAGTTTCCCTTGTAACTATTTTCAGTTACAAATATTTTCTCATTTTCTTTATTTTACGCCAAAAACAAACGCAGGACAGCATCAACTTTAATATTTCTCAAATAATTTATACCGCTTTTGACAACTCACAATGAAATCAGCATATCTATTGATATTTAAAAAGAATGAAAAAGGAATTGCTTTGTGATGAAAACTGCAGGACAAAAATGTAGCGAATTAAAAAAATTTCTAACACTGCAATGAAACTGAAGAAATCCATGGTGCAGCTTTTTTCGCATTACCATAACATAACTCACCCTCCGTGCCTGTAGCACTTTACCAAATATGGATATCTTTTTTTTTCTACGCAAATATGGATATCAAAACCTAAAGAACTTAAGCATCTAACTTTTATTATTTTTTAACACTTTGATCTTTTCCTGGACAAGCCACTACGAAATCATCACATATATTGATTCGACAAAAAAAAGGAGAGGAATTGCCTCTAGGAAAAAAGCAACGAATTACTAAAAATTACAAACATTGCAGTGTAACCAAAATCAGATATCAATGGTGCATATTAGCTGCTCATAGGATAGCTTCCTCGCTTTACCACCTTTCATTATACGTGGTGGTAGTACTTCACTATAAATGCATATGAAAATGTACCGAATTAATTTTTTTTTAACACTGATGAACAGTTGATTTATAGTCAACACGTCGGAGTAAATGCGTCTCGATCTTAGTGTAACTTCTTCTATAAGAATAACAAAAAATGACCTTGGACACCGGGATAAGGCACCTCCTATGTTTAAGTCAGTCTTTTTGTTTTATATGAATGTTACTATTCAATTGTTCTAAAATCACATAACTTTTCTAATTACTATCTTCTCCTTTTATAGAGTTTCTTCCACATTCTCATCTTTCCCTTTTGGCGGGAATCTACTCCTCGTAATGTTGTGTCCCGCGAGATGTTCCTCACACATCTCCTTAACGGGTACTTGCTTTGATCAGGGGAATGTTGGGATCGTAGAGTTACCATACGTTATAAGTTGTTTTATAACTGCCCATGACATGTCATGATTCTTTCTTCTGGGCTTAATATGATATGGGTCTAATCGTTATTGTTGGGCTTTGACACAAGTGTGATCATATCTATTTAGCCCAAATTGGTTTGGGATAGATCTGATTCAGTATTGATATCATTAAAGCCCCCCATTCTCTAGCTGGTTCATTTACAAATTAGGTTGAGAAGATGAAGCTAATGCATAAAGAACTGAATATGCATTAATGATCATGTATCGGTCTAAGAAGGAATCATCCATTCGATTACATCTCTAGGGGAACCTAAATATATATCACAATATAGAAATTCTTTGTTTGCATAGAAAGTGTTGCAAAAGTAGTGCCTATAAGTCATCCATCATTCTGGGAACAACGCTGGGATCTCGATATTCATCGGTACGTCTCCAATTTTTCCTCTTTGGGACACACCAATTTGTACTTCAGTTTGTATCGATGTTCATCGGTACGTCCCCAATAGGACATTACCTAATCTTGAATGGCCTTGCATACGACCTCCATTTGTTCTTCTTGCAATTGCTTGCGAAGCTCTGAGATTATGTCAACGACAGTTTGCCTTGCACCTCCTCATTGGTGATGGTAGGCCAAAGCAAGGAGGTATTTAGCATTCGGGTTCCCTTTTTTTGCCGAGGCGTGGACTTCCATTAGTCCTTCTTCAACAGTCTTGGTCCAGCGCATCAATCACTATCTCGGACGAAAAGTTTGTGCGGGTTTTGACTTGCATAACATTTGTTGCTTAGAATTTTTCATTCCTCAGTCAAGGGATATGAAGGTGGTATATCTTTGATCTTCAATCTTCGATACACCGCGATTCCGTGAGCTGCATGGCAGAATTGCTTTAACACCAGGCATAGATTTTACCATTCTCATGGATTATTATAGACAACCCAGCTTATCACCTCGAACCATAGTTCTTCAAGCAAGGCTTGAGTAGGGTTTTGCTTCGATGGTCGAATCCCAAATCATTGCTATTATTTGTTTCTTTTTTTCTCTTTGTTGCCTTTGTTTAGACAATTCCTCTCTTTATATATGCATATTTGTGGCAGTTAGTTTTTAGAAAGGATTGTTCATGGAGAACCGTTCGATTAACCGTGCATCATCTCTTCGCCTTACTAGTTGCACGTTTCCTTTAATTTCGTATCGTCAGCATCTGTCGTTTCAAATGCTCTCTATCTGTGGATGACACGTGGCCACTTCAAATTTCTTCAGTAATCGTGGGGACCAGTGTGCGTCTCCTTCGCGTGTCTTGAGCAGCACGGAGCATTTAATGTGGTCGTTTTTTATGGTTGACGCTCTGGCTGATTGTCATCTACAGATGACACGTAGTTGATCAGAGATTTTTTTTACGATTTATTGAAGTTGGCTGCATCGTTTCGCTCACATGAGAAAACAGTTAAGAACAATTTTTGTTGCCACTGTTCCGGCTGATTGTCGTCTTGGACGACACATGGCCCATGCCAGCTTCTTCGTGATTGCAGGACTCGACATGCAATTGCTTCACCGTGCTTTGAGCAGTTCGTTGCATTTAATGTAGCAGCCTTCAACCTCCGACACTTCAACTTAATTATTGTTTATAGATGACACGTAGCCCCTGTCAGTTCTTTTGGCGATTTGTTTCAGTCGATATGCATTATTTCGCCATACCTCAACATGCACTCATAAAGGTGTTTGAACACCCTATTTACATAACATGTTTTGCAAAGGCTTATGTTTTGGATTTTCCTCTGTGGTCTGCCATGAAAGGTGGGTTGTAGCCACCTGGACAAGGAAGGTAATCTTCCACATGGAAAATCATCCCTCCGTATCTGAGCTGACACCTTAACCAGCCTTCCACCTTCCTCATCAGCCAACGAGACACCATATACCATCGAAGATTCGAGAGAGATATGCTTCTTCGAGGCCCCGCTGTGGTCTAGGGTAAGATTTTCTCTTGCTTTAAGTGTTCGAAGGATTTTGAGGTCTTTGCGTCTTTCTCCAACCTAAATCGTTCCCAATGCTTGAAGAGTTTTATTGGGTTGCACTGTCATGTGGCCCTTTTATCTAGGATCTGAATGTCAGTTAACTATGAAGGAGTTCTTGTGGTTTTACACACTCATTTGCTCTATTCAGGTTAGTAAATTTTGGTATTTCTATCCTCATAATCAGAAGGTTTCCCATATCTCTTCCTATCCTGATAATAACAAAGGATGGCATGAAATCTATTTTTTATGTCTGGTTCTAGACGGGAACGTTTTCCAGGCGAGGAGGAGAAGAGTAACTTGTCCTTGTGCTGGGCATTTTGCATCGTTCCGAATCATCATAGAAAAGAAGTTACGGACCTTACTTCGGAGGAGCGAGCCTGTGTGGATGCTATTGCTGAAATTGACTCTGTGGACTGGAATGCCATGGTTAGCAGGGAAAACAAAGGTCTCTTAGGGTATATTGTACCTGAGTGTCTTTTTAGGGTGAATCCGCCTCTCCAGATTGGGAAGAGTTCTCGTGACCGTTCTCTACGTGACAGCTCCAAGACTGGTTCTCGCCTATCTATGGGTGATGCTTCTTCAAAACGGAGTCATTCTAGTGAGGCTGAGAGCCCTTCCCATCATTCCTCTTTTAAGAAGAGGAAGATGTCTCCTCTCGTGCCTTTTGATGCTGAGGAAGAGAAGCGCAAGGCTCATTTGTGTTGTAAACCTTCGAAGCGCGGGGCGGACATCGGTTGGTGTTTCTTGTTGTGAACTCTTTCTTTTTCCCCTTTTGCTTGTGGACATGTTGTGACTTTACCATTTGTTTACAGGTTCTGAGTATGTACCTCATATGTTTAGCCTCATTTCTGGGGTTCGTCTTGAAGTGGTTAATCCTGAAGTGAGGGACATTCCTGAGGTTGGGGAATCTTCTTTTTTTATCTTGTACCAAAGGACCTTTTCTCTGTTCTTGGTGGGCCATCTGTCTTCCCTAGAGGTTTGGGAGGAACCCCTAGCCCAGTCACCACACCAACATCAGATCTGCCTGAAACTCCTATAGCAAATTGCTTGGAGACTGATGGTGAGGATAGGCCTAAAACTTCTTTAGGTTCTCGAAAAATAATCGTATTGTCAGATTCTAACTCTTCAAGTGGATCAAGTTTGCCTGAGGCTAGAGTTGATCCTGAGGCTAGTACTAAAGTGCTTCCATCATTGAGGGTCTTATCTATGGTCCCTCCATCAATGGAAGTGCCTTCTTTAGAGCGACCTAATGTACATGGAGCCGTTACTATTTGTGAGTAGGGGACTTCTATGTCCGCACTAGTAGGTGAGTTTAGTACGTAAACGACCAATGTTTCTAATGGTTCAGAGGTACGTCAAGAGCAATTTCTTATCCCTACTACTTCGGATGATCATAGGAAGTTCGATCCTGAGGCACTACCCTCTCCTGCAAGGCGTTCAAGGCCCTATGCTCAACCTCTTTTGATTGAAGAGTTGATGATGGATTCTATGTCGCTTCCTCGCCATGTAAAACTTGGCAGGATCGTTCGAGACCTTTCTCATAGTGTGACAATGCTCGACGCCCTGGATACTGCCGAGTTATCGCATGATGAGGAATTAGAGTCTACTCGCCTGAAGTTGCAGAGGCTTGAAGGTGAATTGGACGATCAGAAGAAGGCGGCTACCGAGTTGCGAACTATGGCTTGCAGTGTCCGTTCCCAAGCTCAAACATATGACGCTAGGGTGACAGCTTTGGAAGATGACATTACTTCTTGAGATACTACTATCATTGAGCTAAGGCGATCTCTCAATGAATTCGAGTAGGGAAGCGGCAGTTTTTGAGTGCTTGAGTGAGCTTCGCTCAGCTTTAGCGAGGAAGGAAGAGGCGTTGCATGCTGAAATAATGGAAATTTGTCTCGTTATACGTGAGACTGTTGATTCATTTGTTGTTAAGAAGAGATGATTGAAGGAGAGTCAGACTAGCCTTAGACTTTGCGTCGCCGAGTTGTCGACGATGCCCGTTTTCCCTGGTAATCCTGCAATTTTTGCCCGCAGGTGCATTGGTGTGGCCAAGACAGTCCTTGAAGCGGCTTACATACATGAGGGGAGCCGTTTTAAGGTTTGCAAAGAGGATCATGCCACATAAATTTACATGTTCCTTGTTACAGACTTAGGAACCCGTGGTACTTATCTTCCTCCTGCGACTTGCTCTTTTACATCTTGGATCAAGTTGAATTTAATATTTGATCATCTCTGTTTTGAACTTCATCCGCTTCTTCTTGTGGTCGTTGACTACATACTTCGTAATCTACTTTCTTCATTTGAGTCATGTTGGATTTGATTGTTTGTTCCTTGCTTTTACTTTTGTTGTAAACTTTTAAAAATCCCGGGAGCAATTTGGATTCTTTGTTCTTTAAGGCTGTTCTTGAGCATGACTGGGAACCTTAGTTCTCCTAAGTCTTTTGTCATGGATGCGACTCGGAACTGAGTTTCGCCGAGGTCTTCTACTCTTGAGGAGACTGGGAATATTAGCTCTAATAAGTCTTTAGTTGTGGATGCGACTGGGAACCAGGGTTCGCGGAGGTCGTCTTACTCTTGAGGAATCTGGGAACCGTAGTTCTCCCAAGTCCGTAGTTGTGAATGCGACAGGGAACCAAGGTTCGCCGAGGTCGTCTTACTCTTGAGGAGACTGGGAACTATAGTTCTCCTAAGTCTTTTGTTGTAGATGCAATTGGGAAAAGGGGTTCGCCAAGGTCTTCTTACTCTTGAGGAGACTGGGAACAACAGTTCTCCTAAGTCTTTAGTTGCGGATGCAACTAGGAAATGGGATTCGCCGCGGTCGTCTTACTCTTGAGGAGACTGGGAACTGTAGTTCTCCTAAGTCTTTCATTGTGAATGCGACTGGGAACCAGTGTTCGCCGAGATCATCTTACTCTTGAGGAGACTAGGAACCGTAGTTCTCCTAAGTCCTTAGCTGTGGATGCGACTCAGAACTGGGCTCACCGAGGTCGTCTTATTCTTGAGAAGACTGGGAACCGTAGATCTCCTAAGTATTTTGTTGTGGATGCGACTGGGAACCGGGGTTCATCGAGGTCGTCTTACTCTCGAGTTGACGAATATACTCCATTGTCGTTCATTCGACAAGTATTTTTGAAAAGAACTACGGATTTTTCATTTATAGCGAATAGTAATAAAACATCAAATCATAACATAGGTGTAAACACCTGGCGATAGATAGAACCGAGGTGTCTTATGTGTAGTAATTTCTAAGGTACATCGAATTCCAGGGATATTGTAATGCTCTTCCTTGAAGGTCCTCAAAATAGTATGTTCCTAGTCCCTTTAATCCGACAACACTATACAGGCCTTCCCAGCTCTGGTGTAGCATGCCTTGTCGTGGATCCTTCGTTCCTGGCAACATCTTTTTGAGGATTAAGTTTCCCAAGATAAAATGATGTGGCTTAACCTTGGTGTTGTAGAAATTGGTGATTGTTTTCTTGTATGCTTCCATCTTGAGTAGTGCTTCTTCTCTTCTTCCTTCTAGTAGATCGAGATCTAGCATATTCTCTTCTTCGTTATTTTCGTGAGTGAAAATCATCACTCGTGGTGAGAGAGCTCCTATTTCGACCGAGATCACAACCTTGGTTCGATAGTTGAGAGAGAACAGTGTCTCCTCTGTAGGTGTTCTGAAAGTGGTGCGGTATGCCCATAATACTCCCGCTAGTTCTTCTTCCCACGAACCCTTATGATCGTCGAGCTTTGTGTCAATGATTTTCAGCAATGATCGGTTTGCCAGTTCTACCTACCAAATGGCTTATGGATAATACGGAGACAAGTAGTGATTCTCAATATTGAAAATTCTTGATGTCAAACTGCTTGCCATTGTCAGTGATTATGGCTCGGGGTAACCCGAAACGACAGATGATGTTTTTCAAAACAAACTTCCGAACGTTTTATTCAGTGATCTTCGCTAATGGCTCTCGTCTTCCACCCATTTGATAAAATAGTCAATGACAACTATCAAGAACTTCAGTTGTCTTTGTCCCATTTTGAAAGGATCAAGGATGTCAATTTCCCATTGCATGAACGTATATGGGGCACTGACAATCGTCATCCTCTCTGCCAGGGTATTTATATGGTTGGCGAATTTTTGGCATTTCTCACATTTTCGCACTATGTCTTTCGCATCAGTTTGAAAGGCAGGCCAAAAAAATCTAGCTCGAATGAATTTTTGAGCCAAAGTCCTTGCTCCTGAATAGTTTCCGCATATCCCTTCATGTAGTTTGCATCTCTGGCATTTAGGCAACGTAGTAGTGGCTTAGAGAGACTTCGGCGATATAAAATTTCATCTATGATGGTATGTCGCTGTGCTATCCTTTTGAACTTCAGTTTTTATCGTTTATCGACATTGAGATCTTCCTCACGTAATGTCTTCATAATCGGTAATCGCCAATCACGAGGTTCTACTTCGTCAATCGTATCAATCTCGGATACGACTTTAGTGGATCGTATGGCACCTCGCCCTCTGAATATTTCAACTGATCCTGTTACCTCGGTTGCTAATGCATTAGTTCGGACATTTTGATCTCGGGGAATGTACTGGATTTTGAAGGCTGCAAAGAGTTCTTTAATCTCCAGCGTGCACTTGAGGTAAGTCGTCATTCTTTCATTCCAGGCTTCTAAGTTTCCCGTGACTTGCCCTACCACTAATTGAGAGTCTGAATCTATGCTGAGATACTTTTCTCCTAAAGGTTTTACTGTGAGGAGGCCAGTTAAAAAGTCTTCATATTCAGCTTCGTTGTTTGTGGGCGAGTATTCCAGCTGGATTCCAAATTCGATTCACGCTTCTTCTGGTATCTGAATAACTATCCCCACACCCCCTACCTCGCGGTTGGATGACCCATCTACGTAGATCTCCCATGGCTTCGGTTTGCGGTCCCTTCATAGAATGCAGAGCTTGTAAGCTCTGCGACAAAGTCAGCCACTACTTGTCCCTTAATTGCAGTTCGTAGTTAGTATTCTATGTCGATTTCTCTAAGCTCCACGGACCATTTGACCAATCTACCTGAGGCATCTGGTTTGCCCAAGGTTTGTCACATTGGTTGATCTGTTGACTTCATTTTGAGGCGAAACTCCTCTTACAGTCTATGACGGGCTTGACCTCGAGTCGTACGTTCAATCAGAGTGATAACTTTCGGATCTATTCCTGGCATGTCTTCGTGTGATCAAGCGAAGACTTAGCTATTTGCTAGCAAGAACTCCATGAGGATTGCTTTGGATTCTTCAGACAGGTTTGTGCCAATTTTGACCGTCTTTTACTTTGAATCCGCCCACTGCGGTATTTCATCTAAGGGTTCCACCGGTTGTGCTCGAAATTCCTCTCGATGTTTAATGGTCATGATTAGTATGCTTGTTCATAGTTATGAACTTTTTAAGATGGAATCCGATGAAAATATTGCATCCATGTTTACTCGTTTTACCGATATTATAAATGGTCTTAAATCTCTTGGTAAAGAATACACTAATGTGGAAATGGTGAGAAAGATTCTTAGGTGTTTACCAAAAGCTTGGGAACCCAAGGTTACCGCCATTCAAGAAGCCAAAGACTTGACAAAGCTTTCTTTGGATGAACTCATGGAATCTCTCATTACTCATGAGATGAACCAAGTAAATGGAGATGAGGAAGAAGGAAAAGGAAAAAGTGGCATTGCCTTGAAAGCCTCATGCTCTAGTGATGATGAATCTTCCAAGGATGATGAGGAAATGATTTTGTTCACCAAAAGATTAAAGAAGTTCTTCCGGAAGACACAAGGAGATAGTAGCAAAAAGAACTACATCATTTGATTTGGATGCAAGATGCCAGGACATATAAAGATGGATTGTCCGAACCTTGAATCTCACAAGAAATCAAAAGATTTCAAAGACAAAAAGAAAGCTTATTTGGCCGCAAGGGGAGAGTCCGAAGAAAGTGATAGCGAAAGTGATGAGGAAATTGCAAATATATGTCTCATGGCAAAAGAAATCGAATATTAGGTACAAGACTCTTTAATTCATTCATTCATTCATTCTTATTTGATGAATTGCAAGATGCATTTGATGAACACTACGTTGAACTAAGAAGAATATTTTCAAAATATTGTTCTCTCAAAAAGAATTTTGAAAGTATTGCAAAAAATAATGATACTTTGAAGAGTCAAGTCATATCTCTTAAAGATGATCTTTCAAGGACCAGAAAAGATAATGAGAAACATTTGCAAAGTGAGTCAAGTATTTTGATTGTTGAAAATGACACCTTGAAAGTGAAAGTTGACTCAAGGAAAGAAAAACCTTGACATTCTTCTTGGTTCTTAAAGGTGTTGCTTCAACAAAGAATAGCCATGGATGATGCCTTACTTTCTCAAATTTAGCCAAAGAATATTTATGCTGAAAAAGTTGATAAAAGTTGGATTCATGCCAAGGATGATGAAGTAAATCAAGTTTGAAAAAAAAATGGTATGACATCTAGTTCCTAGACACGAAGATCATCCAGTTCTTTGTACTAAATGAGATTTTCAAAATAAAATGGATGTATTTGAGGATGTGATAAGGAACGAGGCAAGGTTGGTAGCCCAATGTTATAATCAAGAAAATGGAATTGATTTTGATAAGACAATCGCACCTGTTGCTAGATTAAAATCTTTTTCGCATGTTGCTTGCCATTGCATTTTTTAATGATTTCAAATTATTTCAAAATGTATATGAAATGTTCATCTCTTAATGGTTATCTTTCTGAGGAAGTGTGTGTAGAACTACCTCCTGAGTTTGTAGATGAAAAGCTACCACACTATGTGCTCAAGCTCACAAAAGCACTATATGGCTTGAAGCAAGCACCTTGAGCATGGTATGGATGATTAATTTCCTTATTGAAAATGAATTTTCACGAGGTATGATCGATATCACTCTCTTCACTAAAGAAAAATGATAATGAATTGCTTATCGTTCAAATATATGTTGATGCTATCATTTTTGGTTCTACTAATGAGTCTCTTTGTAAAGAATTTTTCAAGGTCATGAAAGGTGAATTTGAGATGAACCTCATGGGAGAGTTGAATTACTTTCTCGGGCTTCAGAGAAAATAAAATCATGAGGGCATCTTCATAAACCAAGCGAAATACACAAGAGATCTACTCAAAAGATTTGGGATGTACAACTCAAAACCGATGGGTACATCAATGAGTCCATCAACCAAAATGGAAAATGATGAAAAAGATAAAGATGTTGTACACATGAGGTATCGAGATATGATTGGATCTTTTCTTTACCTCACTGTGAGTATACCTAATACAATGTTTAAGTGTATGCATGTGTGCTAGATGTCATTCTTGTACTAAGGAATCTCATCTACTCACATTTAGAAGTATTTTCGGATATCTTATTCGCGGATATGGTCACAAAACCTCTTAATGAGAATAAATTCTGCTTTATTCGCCAAGAAATTGAAATGAGATTTCCTATGTTTTGCGGCATGTTCAATTATGTCGACATGTTTCAGGTTTAGTGTTTTTAAAATAGGGGTACGTGTGGAACATTTTTAAAATACTTTTCATTTTGATAAGGCTTGTAGCCTAATCCACTTTTGTCAAAGACACATATTTGACTATTAAGAATGTTTTCCAAAGCTTTGCTTCCTTGAGTGAACTTTTCAAGAATGGTGTTTTGACGAGTAACCTTATCTTTGAAAGCTTTGTTCTCAATTTCCAAGGTTGAAACTTTTAGTTTCAATTCCTCATTCTCTAGGTTCAAAGTTCCTTGTTCATCCTTTAAAGAATCAAGGTCACTTGTAGCTAGTGAATGCTTCTTTTTCAAAACATTGTATTTGAGTTTAAGCTTTTCAAAAGTAATGTATAACTTATCAAAAGCATTTTCTAATTCATCATATGAAGGTTTTGAATCCTCATGATCCGAGAGATATACCTCATCATCTTCTAGTGCCATGAAGTACATGTTTGCGATTTCTCCCTCATCTTCTTCTTCGGATGAGCTTGAATCGCTATCTTCCCAAGTAGATTTCATAGCTTTCTTTTTGTATTTTAGTAGGGGCAATCCGCCTTAATGTGACCGGGTTTCTTGCACTTGTAGCAAGTGATGTGGTCCTTCTTGTTGTACACCTTTGAGTATTCCTTCTTTGGCTCTTCTCTCTTGAAATCTTTGAAGTTCTTCCTTGCTTGCTTTCTCTGGAGGAAGTTTCTAAAGTTCCTAGTCATGAGTGCTATATCCTCGTCTCCACTTTCATCATCATCTTCTTCAACCTCAACAACGGAGGATTTCAAAGCTATACTCCTCCTTTTTGGACTTTCTTCTTCATGACTCTTCATGGTGATTTCGTGAGTCATGAGAGATCCAACAAGCTCTTCCAAAGGCAATTTGGTGAGGTCCTTTTCTTCTTGAATAGCAGTAACTTTGGCTTCCAAAGTCTTTGGTAGAGACCTAAGAATTTTCCTCACCAAATCGGAGTTAGTGTACACTTTTCCAAGAGCATTCAAACTATTTATGATATTTGTAAATCTAGTAAGCATGTAACTAATGTTTTCCTCCGGTTTCATTTTGAACAATTCATAGTTATGAACTAGCATGCTTATCTTAGATTCTTTTACTTGGTTTGTACCTTCATGCGTGATTTCTAGAGTATGTCAAATTTCCTTTGCACTATCCAAGTAGATATTCTATTGAATTCATTTCTATCTAATGCACAATAAAGAATGTACATGGCTTTAACATTTATGGAAATTTTCTTTTTGTCATCATCGGTATACTCACTGGCGGACTTAGGGACAAGTTTCTCATCTACAGATTTCATAGGATAATGTGGTCCATTTAGAACACAAAGCCATAGATCATAATCAATGGATTGAAAATAGATTTTCATCCTTGCTTTTCAATAGGTGTAATCACTTCCATTGAAGGAAGGAGGTCTAGATGTTGAGAGTCCTTCAACATATGAGTGTTGCTTGAAGTTGTCATTCTAACTCAAGATTTTTAAATCTTGCTAAAGTGAGCATCAAGCTCTGATACCAATTGATATTCCTAGGATTAAGGCAACCCAAGAGGGGGGTGAATTGGGTTTCAAAACTATTTCGAAAAAATACCCCAAAGAATGTGTTTGATAGCTACAAGTCTTACAAAAGAGATTGACTGCAATAAAGAATTAAACACAAGAGAAAACTTTAAAGCAATTAACTAGTAGCACAAATAAAGGAGTTAAGGGAAGAGAAGCAAACACAATATTTTAGGTGGTTCGGCAAGCCCACCTACGTCCACCCCTCAAGCTCCTTTGCCGAGCCTTAAGGTTTCTCCACTATTCTCCCTTCAACCAAGGGAAAGGTTTCCTTACACTTGAGCTTGAGAAAACCCTCTTCAAGCCTCAAGAACGAGTTTGAGAACAAACCTCTTCAAACTCCTTCTTTCGATGAACAAACCTCACCGAAAGGATACAAGAGAATCACTCTCTTAGCAATGTGTATGGTTGAACGAAATTTCCTCTAAAACTCTTAGGCTTCACATAATAACAAGGATGCGAAAATGAAGAATATGTGTGAATGATGTTTGAATAAAGATTGGAAGGTTTTTGATCACTCTATGCCTTTGTAAAATGATTATGGATGGTTGAGTTATGTTTCAAAGGCGTGGGAATGACTTTATATAGACCTCATGAGAAAAATAGTCATTTATAGCCGTTAGAGTGATCTGTTAAAACGAGCCGGTCGACCGCTACATGAATCGGTCGACCGCTTCAAGTTACCGTTACACAACGGTCATTTTGTCAGAAGCGTAACGACTTTTTAATAAATGCAACCGGTCGACCGCTACATCAAGCGATCGTAGGGTCCGGTCGACCGCTTCATTGAGCCGATCGACCTCCTCAACTTAGGCTTGATCCGGTTGATTTAAAACTTGATTTTGACCAACTTAAAATACCCAATTTTAAACTCTATCTTCTCAAGTATATAAAAAGGTTTGAGAGTATATTTGTGATATTTTGAAGCTATTAAAAAAGTTTTAATCTTTCAACAAACGTTAAAATGGTTTATGCAAGTTTTGAAGACTTATGCATGTGTGTGATTGAAATCCTTGTTAAAGATGAAGTCTTAGAGTTACAAAGATTACCCTAGCATCTTGAGTCTTCACTTTAAGAGCACTTCCATTGAAGGTGACGTTGCTTGATGACTCCGTGCTCATTTTGGATCCGCTTTGCTTCACATCTCAATTACTTCTATTGTTATCATCAAAATATTGATTGTGACTAAAAGCCAACAAGAACATTGTAAGAATCATTTGTGTTCAAGATTTTTGGAATAGGAAAGTGATTACTGATCATTGGGCTTATTTTCAATGGTTTACTGAGTGTGGTTTCGATTCTAAAGAGATATTTGAATTTCAAGGATCGGGTGTACTTATGAATTTGAAAGTGGATTGCTTTGTGTATTTGGTGAAGTTAGTGTATGCTAATTTTTAATATTCTATATTTGAGGATGCCACCAGTTATATGAATGAGAGGCAATTAGAAATGTCTGGTACCACCCTTAATTCCTTGGTCTTTGCCCCCAATAGTGGAAAGAAATTCTATGATGCTTATAGTTGGATGGGGATGTCTGAGGTAGCACCACTTGATATTCTTAGGGTTGTGTTGGATAATTCAACCACAAATGAGGTGATTAGACCCACTGCCAGTGCCTTAACAATTCATAGTCGATTATTGCATCATATGGTATGCAATATCATTTTGCCAAGGACTGAGAAATTTCAAAACATTACATTCTTGGAGATATTTGTCATGTATTGCTTGATTACCTGTACCCATATGAACCTTGGTCTTTTGATGCTTAACCATATAAAGGTTGCCACTGAGACAAAGAAGCAAGGGCTACCCTATGAGATGTTTTTTCATGCACATATTTCATGTCCTTGAGGTTGGAATGAGTGAGGAAGTAAGAGAAAAATCCAAAGACTCCATGGAGTACAATAAGAAAAACCTTTGATCAATGAGTTTTGTTCAAAATGGTGATGGAGAATAGGTAAAGAAAGGTATGATGACACCTCATAAAGGAGGTGATGGAGGTTCAAATTCCGAGGATAAAGATGATGATGAGGAAAGAGGCTTCTATTGCTGAAATGGAGGAACATAAAAAAATTTTGGGTTAGAATATGAAGGACATGACCACTAGTATGAAGATGTGATTTAAAGATATTAAGAAGCTGTTTGGTGTTCATACATAGCGTTTTAGGGCTCTTAATAAGGAAATGAGGGGTCTCAAGAATCAAGTAAACAACCTCCATGTGATAAACAATGTGATTCAAAATACAGTGGATGAATTTGCTAAAAATATCGTGCAATCCACTGCTGAAGATGTTGTCAGGGCTACTGAGCTTCATTTGAAAGCTGAGCTCCATTTGAAATGGACTTATTGGTTCTCCACGACTTGGATGGGCTGGCTGAAGAAATTTGAGATTGAGTATCCTCCTCCTATCAAGAAATCCAAACCTTCCACCTACACTACAAAGACTCCTCCTACCTAAATCGCCAACTGCTCTTGTCCTCCCCTTATCCTATTTTTGATGATGCCAAAGGGGGAGAAATTAGAAGAATTATGGGGAGAAATGAAGAGAAGTTTATAAGTATTATATTGACTACCCAGCTCTAAATGAGGACATTTCATTTTGAAATAATCATATTTTATCCTCTTTATGTTTTGGAGATGTTTATGTTGGTTGATTACTTGACTTGCCTTATATATGCAGATCTTTGATATTTATTTGTCTCCATTGGATTATTTAGTTATGCTCATATCTGTTGATTATCTCATTAGTATCTATAAGGATTTGAGAAGTGCTTATCTATTTGCACTTCATTGTGGAAAATTAAGACTTGCTTTACAGGTAGTATTCCTAACTTTCTATTGGTATCAATACGAAGTCTTGTCTTCTGTGTGAAAAATTGGATATTTGGAAAGTTGGGATGAAGCTTATAGAAGTGTTCTTACTTGTTTTAAAATTTTTGGAAACCTCTATTTCAAAAGGAAACTCTTGCAAATTTTTTGTAAAATCTTAAAGTGTTTTTTGCTAAAAATGTCATGAAAAACTCATGCTTATTCTTAGGGGGAGCTTTTCAATTTGTTAGCAAATTGTCGTTTTTAAAAATGGTTTTGTCATCGTCAAAAAGGGAGAGATTGTTAGCCCAAGGTTGTTTTTACAAACAATTAATATTTAATTTTGATGATAACAAAAATTCTAAGTACTTCGAAAACTTTTAAATTTTACATTGTCAATCCACAATTTCCAATTTCTATTTCAAACGGATTGAGGTTTCACTCACTAAAATATTTCTAAGTGCACTTGAACACCATTACACAAGTTGATAAGATCAATTTTTCATATTGTAGGTGTTTAAAGAAGTTTTGGAATGGATTGGACACTCTCAAGTTGCTAAAAAACTCTCCAGCACTTATAAGTGTCAACACATTGAGTGATGGTGTTGACACAGTGCACTTACTCTAGAATGCTGAATTCATGGTGTCGACACATTGCACCTACACCCGAGAGCCCAACTCCGAAATTCAAAATTTCATTGTCGACAGCATTTTCAGACTGTGTTCAATGTGTCGACACATTGCACTGTCTCCAGAGAGATGAAAACATGGTGTTGATGTGTCGACACATACCATGAATTTGCAGAAATTCTGGAACGGCACCAGATCATTCAAAGTGGTTCAAAAAGTATTTTAAACCCCTCCAACGGCACTTAAACATTATAAGAAGACCCTTTATGACCGTTGAAGACATAGGAGCTATAAGAATAACGAGATGAAGAGAGAAGAAAAAGCTTGATCATAATCGCAACATCTAGAGAGAGAAAAAGCCAAGATCCAAAGAAATCTATTTGCTAATTCCTTCAAGTCTGGAGCTCTTATTGTCAAATCTTCTCTTCTTTCTCATCATTGACGACTTTGCCTTCAAAGGGAGATAAATTTCTTGAAGAAGAGGGATTTGCATCATCATTCAACATCTATCCTTCCCAAGAAAGAGAAAGCTAGATCCAAAGAAATCACTTGCTGATTCGTTCAAGACCAAAGCTTCACTGTCAAATCTCATTCTCTTGCTCATCATTGACAACCCAGCCTCCAAAGAGAGAAATTTATTGAAGAAGAGGGAAAACACTTGCTATTACTCTTGACCAAGCTTCTAGAGAGAGAAAGTTCTTTGAAGAAGAGGGAAAACCGCATCTACCAAAAAGGCTTGTGCTCACTTATTCCCAGATTTCCTTTGATAATCTTGTCTTCTTGCACTTTATTGAGCTTTTCATTTGCTAATTCGGCTCAGAGAGCCATTCCACACATTTTGTCCCTTATTTGCTCATTTGGCAGGCTTAGAGAGCCTTCATTGTATCCATCCTTTGTAAATCTTTTGAGTGTTGGGAAAACACTTGGTCCTACTTGTGAGGGTAGAAGAAATCCTCTAGGTTGTGAGGATTTGTGAGAGTGAGTTAAAGTATAAGCTCGAAAAATACTTTGTAAAGGTTCCTTAGCACCCGGGAAGCTAAGGTGTATTTGCTATTGGAGAATAGTGAATGAAGCCCAATGAATTCAATAGCCTTGGGGGTGGACGTAGGCAAGCGTTGGCCGAACCATCTAAAATTGCGGTGTTGTCTCTCTAACTCTATCTCTCTCATTAATCGTGTCATATTCATACTTTTAGAGATTTATGCTTTATCATTAATTACTTATACTTGACATAGTATTAGACACATTTAGATCAATATTCTTATTTGTTAAAGAGGGGTAGTTTTCAGATCTACATGTTTATCGAAAAAGTGATATGTTTTTGAAAAATTCAATTCACCCCCCTCTTGGATTGTTAATTAGACTCACATCTTTGTTGTTGTTGAGCACGAAGTATTTATAATCAAACACATAAAATAGCTAATGTTGTGTTTTCTATTTTTCCATAACTCATATGGAGGTTTATTGACAATTGACTTTATCATACATCAGTTCATGAAATAACAGCTAGTGTTAATAGCTTTTGCCTAAAAATAATCCGGCAAATTATTTTCACAAAGCATGGTCATTGCAATTTCTTCAAGAGTCCTATTTTTCTCCTCAACGACACTATTTTGTTGAGGAGTCATAGGAGCCGAGAAGTTATGGTTTATACCAAATACACCACAAAATTTTGCAAAGGAGGAATTTTCAAATTTTTTTCATGGTCAATCTTTATGCTTGAAATAACAAAACCTTTTTTGTTTTGAATCCACTTGCTTAGTTTTTTAAATGCATTAAAGCCCTCATCCTTATGAGCTACGAATAGAACTCATGTATATCTACTATAATCATCAACCACAACAAAGCCAAATCATTTGCCACCCAAGCTTAAAGTTCGGGTTAGACCAAACAAGTCCATGTGTAGAAATTGAAGTAGCCCAGAAGTGGACACAATGTTTTTGTGTTTACAAGATATTCTAGTTTGTTTGCCTTTTTTACGTGGTCCTTTTTGGCTAATTTTAAAATAAGGTCTATGCTTGCATGAACAAGTCTTCTATACCACAACCAACTATTCTTGTCACTTAGAGAAAAGACATTTCACATTTTCAAAAGAGATATTATTTAATTGGACAATATACACATTTTCTTGTTGATGTCCGACAAATAAAACTTTTTTATTTTCAATGTTTTCAACAATGCATATTAATGATTCAAATATAACTTGATTGAACTTCATTTCAATTAATATTTTGAGCATTAATATACAAAAATAACATGTGAGACAAAACAAGAATAAGATTTAGAAAACAGAACCCACAAAGGCAGTTTTTGAGAAAAAGGTGACGGTACCGAGCACATCGAGAGAGTATAGCCCCCTACTACAAAGATTGGGTGGGCTCCTATCGAGGCATCTATGTCTTTGACAGGGTCCTGGTACAAATAACACGGGGATAGTCCTCCGAGGAGAGGAGGGACACACAACCCGACCTTGGGGTTAAATAGAGTAGGCACTGGGAACGCCTCAAAATCAAAGTAAAGAGTAAGGATTGGGTGCATAGCATTGATTCATTACATTGCACTAATCTTATGCACTCGAATCTTTAATATTGTCTCATGTTTATTATTGATGTAGTTGTGCATATCATGCCTCCTTCCCGACCTTGCTGAGTCCATATGACTCATCCCCTTTTATTTCTTTGGCTTTGGTGTACATTCTACCGGTATAGGAAACTGAAGTTATTTGAGAGTGAGCAGAGCATTGACATGGACCCGTATGTCATCGTTCTCAAGATTCGATCTTGGATCTCAGACTCCTTTGAGATCTCTATAGAGTATATGCCATACTGGTACCTCAAGGATCCTTCGTTGCTAAGCCAGAGGATTTTGGCTTGGTAGATGCTCCGGTCGAGCCAATAGTTCCTTACCTATCTCCCCTTGTAAAGTGCAGCCGAGCTCACCAGATATCGGCCTGATAGACATCACCTCCAATACCGAGGTGGAGGATTAGTGGTTAGGGTTTAGTTGTAGCCCTTCTGTTTTCTTCTTTTTCAATGTATATGTTAAAAACTTTCTGACTTTTGTTGCACGGTTGTATAGGCTTAATGAGCCTTATACCGCTCATACTTTTGTAACTATAGCCTAATTTTGTAGTCCTCATGAATGACATATTATGAAAACCGTATTCAGTAATGGAAATCTTTCTCTTATTTATTATTTTCTCAAATTTTTCTTCTTTAATTGTTGAACATAAACCTAATTACTTATTCAAATTTTCGAGCCGTTTTAAGACTATCCTAATTATTTGGCAATTACCCTGTGCTTCTTAAAATTGCATCGTGACCTTTAATATGCTTTCAAAGAACTTTTATCGTGATTTATATTTTTAAAATACAAGTCTTCCGCCATGCATTTCAAGGGCAAGATGGTCAATCCATGTAGAAGGTTAATTCGTGTCGTAATGCCTGTTTGTGTGTATACCATTATTATAAGTGAGCCTTTGTGGTAAGTACGGGCACACGGTTGACACAAAGGGAAGCAAGTCATTGAAGATGAAGAAAAACCCACAAAGGGTGAACAACGTGATTCAATTTGGGATCAAGTAGTGAATAAGGAAGTGGATGTATTTGAGGGTCAAGGGGAGCATGTAACTAGTGGGTATCAATCTCATAGTGTGACGATTGAAGAGGACATTGAAGGAGATGAGGGTGCTAAATTGGAGATTGATTGTGAAGGTAGTCAGAGCTGAGGTCATACAATGAAGAGTCGGGTGTTGAGGAAAATGTGAGTAAAGAAAAACATCAAGGTAAATTTCTAGAGTTTAAAGACAAATATATTGTCAACCCACAATTAGAACTAGGTATGAAATTTCCTTCTGTTAAGGTATTTAGAAAGACTGTTAGAGAGGCTAATATACATATTGGGAAATATCTCCATTGGGTTGACCTAGGATTTAAATAGAGGAAAGAGAAGCAAGAGCTCATTTTGTTCGACCAAAGAGAGAGAGAGAGAGAGAGTTGAGTTTAAGGTGAGCTAGAGAAGAGAGTGTCATGTGAAATAAAGAAGAAGGAAGAAGACAACAAAGAAGAAGAAAGAAAAAAAGGGAAGAAGGAGAAAGAAAGGTAAGTGGTCCGACCATGGAGAAATCTGCTACATTTTGCCCCTCTAGATATTATCTTCTCCATTTCTCCCTAATGCTAACATGCTGACATTTTTAGGAGCTTTTAGAAGTCAAAAGAAATGGATTCAAACAAGAGAAGGTAAGATTAATTCACGTTGGTTGGATTATGGGGTGTTGTGTGGTCGTTGGTTGCTTTAGATAAGAAAAGACAAGGTTTTTTACAATACTTTTGAATTTGTACACGTTGTTAATGAGAGTTTTATGACATATATTGTTTGGATGTTAGTGTTTAAGGTAATAAAAGGGTTCTATGAAAAGCAAATGGAAAAAAGGTTAGAAGTTGTTCTTTTTGTATGATGATTGAGTTGATTTCTATGTATTGTTAAAATGCAATGATGCAAACAATGATGTGAGATAATATGGGTCACGGTAAGTGACCAAAGGAACTAAAAATGGATTAAGATAGGCCACAGTTTGGCTAGAGAGAGGTGCATGAGGTTTTATTTGAAAACTTTGAAAAAAAATTTAGGTTGTGTTTGAGAGCTGTTTTCAAGGTTACTTTTTGTTTTCGATTTCAAAACATGATTTAAAGTGATTTTTATTGGAGATCGTAAAAAAAGGTTTAGAGGTTTGAAATTAGTTTGGAAAGTGTTTTGTATTATATATTTATTTATTGGAGTTTGTGAAAAAATTAGTTTGGAACAAATTAAAATGAAAACCGTTTTGAAATAAATAATTATTATTATATTTTGTAAATAGTTGCTAAACCTATATCAGATTATCATTAAACGATCTAGTCTTTAGATTAACTAAAACCCTTAGTTTAATTTCAATTACGTAGAGCTCATGGTAATTTACTAACACATGCCCCATTTTGATTTTAGTAATATCTGTAGTTTGTTAATGTATGTTTAATTTCTAATTTATTGTCAGCGTAATACAATATATGATTATTATATTATTATGTTATATAAGATAATAATATAAATATATCCTTAATTTTTTCCTTTTGCACCTATATATCATCTCTCTAACTCTACATCTCCTTTCATTCTTCTCATTTTGTTGATCTTTGTTTTTTTGCCTTATTGTCTCTTTGTATAATCTTCGTGAAAAAGTTTTAATTTTAATTAAACACAATTGACCCCCCTCTTGGGTTGCTTTTAGACTTTCAGGTCAGACCAAATAATTTATCCGTCCTCGTTTGCTGATAAGTCCACAATTTTTACAAATTTTACTAACAATTTTATCATTCCTTAAGTTAATTTCTATTTTTTTAAAGAATAAATTCTTGAAATTTCTTAACTTCCGAATTGAAACGAATATTGAAGTTCAAAACAAAAAAAAATTATAAATTACATGTTATAGAAATTCCAACCCCTATCGCGAGCGGGGCATGCGCAAACCCGCGCTCACAGGGGCTGGCCCAAATTCCAGCCCTGTCTCACCCGTTATGCTCGCAAGGGGCACTAGACCCTGTCGCGCACGTCCCGCGTGCAAGGCCTCGCGCATGCTGGGCGCTGGAAATTCCAAGCCCCCTAGCGCCCCTGTAAGACCCCGTTTATCTCTTTTGTTATTTCCTATGTATTAGCTTTTAATTTAAATTATGGGGCCATATTTTTGGCCAATGTATGACCTAAGCTTGAAGTTCATTATAAGTTCTAACCTAAGATATTTTATTGTGCTAGGTACTCAAGGCTCGATTAATCATTAAGGTATGGCCAAAAGATGTGGGTTGTTAGTTCTAAAATGATGTAGGCCGAATATCACATGGTTGGATTTGAGTTGGTACTTGGTTTTGCTAGATCTTGAGGTTATGAGATCAACCCAAGGATATAATGTTAGATCTAGCTATAAGAGCATGAGATCCGAACTTAAATGTTAGAAAAAAAATGTTAAAGGATGAATAATGCATGCTAGTATGGTTTTAAAATGCAAAAGGTATGCATGATGCAAGTTTTGCCATGAAGGGTAGTGATTTATGGTGTCGGCCGAAACTTATAGGTGTTGGATCTTCAAATATATTTTGTTAAATGTCAAGTCGATGAATGGCCATGACATGTATAAAGGTTTAGTGAACACATGCATATAGGCTAGAATTGAAATATAATAGGTTGCATGCAAATCGAAAGAGCTAATCATCTTATGAACATTTGTGTTAGCCGAATATGACATTGTGCTAGATCTAGAAGTTGTGTTGTGATTGGTAGATCCTAGGTTGTGAATCTGAAAATGGAGGATGGGATCACCATTGGAGAAGAAAACTTAGACAAGAAATGCTTAAAATGGTACATAGCCGAATGACCTAATAAGTGGAACCCTAATAGCAACCCTATGAATAAGATTTATGATTATATGTGATGGATGAATAAAATTAGGGTTATGACCAAATAAGTTAGGAGATTAAAGCTCAATCATAAAACACGTCGGATTAGTAAGAGAAAAACATAGATAATAGGTTTAAGATTCGGATTAAAAGAATTAGCAAAGCTTTGTAGTGTTAAGTATAGATTGAGGATTTTACTAGGTTGGCCGAAACTTAGGGTGAACAAATAAAGCCTATATTTCGGATTGCATGGAGATTTAATGTTAAGCTATAGATAAATTATGATTAGGGTTAGTAATTGATGAATTTAAAGACCTAGTTAAGTGTATGTAATAAAAGAAAGAATAAGGTTTGATTATAGTGCAATTAACTTGCTAATTAGAAAACCTAAGTAAGATGATTAATAAGAATTTCTATATAAAACCTTGTGAATAATAATATATTTTCAGAAATATATCTTTAGGTAATAAACGATTTAAAAATACAAATATTTAACTTGTATGATTACGTGCTTATTTCTTAGTGCTAAGAAATGTTTGAATCGCTTGTAGGCGATCTACGTGTCTTTATACATTGCCAAGGAGACCAAGAGTAAGTGGAAACCGTAAGTGGAAACCGTAAGTGGATCGTAAGTGAACCTTACACTTTTTATGAAAACTGGAATGACACACAGCATCAATTCATGAACAAGCATGATGTTTTGAGCAAGCATGACATGGCATGAGCATTGCATGATTTTTCTAAAGAGAATTTTTATGCAATGATTTTATGGAAAGTTTATGAAAAGTTTATGAAACGATAAGTTAAGTTAAGGGGCACTGGTCGGTACCGTACCATCAAGATGGACTCCCATACCGAAGGACGAATGCGAGAAGGATGGGTGAATCCAAGAGGCTGTGCAAACCACACTGAAGGACAATGAGAAGGTGTGGGCCTCCAAGGGTCATGTCTAGCCACTGAAGGACGAATGCGAGAAGGTGTGCTAGCTTGACTGTATGTAAGGTCCCCAAGGGAAATAGAGGACAGTTCCAATGGGAACGCACAACCCTGACTTCAGGGGTTAAATGGAGCGAATAAGCCCACAAGTATGAACAAGTGATTTTCAAGGGCCAGAGGCCAATTTCACAAGCAAGCAAGAATGAAATGTTTTCAAGGGCCTGGGGCCAACTTCAAGCAAGAGCATATGCATATCCATGACATGCATGTGCATCACGAATTAATTTTTTTTTTTCATATTGAGCAAGTACAAGTCAAGAGCATATTTTAAGTTTATGTTTTTCCCTTACTGAGTCTTTTTGACTCACGTTTTTAAAATTGTGTCAGTCCAGATGCCTCAGGTGAAGAAAGTCAGGAGGACTACCTGACTTTGGAGGAAAAAGATTATATTCACGTTTTGTTGATTGTGACTTGATCGATGAGATCCGTCACTTGTTTGTTGTTAAATATATTATGTAGGTCATGTATGTATTAAGGTGCAAACTTATTGAGAACCCTGATTATGTTATGAGTTGGCTCGAATCCCTCGTGATCCTGTGTGTTTCTGCCGTAAGTACGTAAGAATGTATGTAAGAACGCTGGAGCTATCCGGGGGATTGCTCGCGGCTGTCACGGTCCCTGCGGGATGCCGTTCGGGGCGTGACAGGCGTAGGGCCCCAGAGGCAATACTGGTACCGAAAAGTAGATGTAGCTTGGGAGAGTTCTGAAGGCCCTTATCTTTGAACTTGGTTATGTTTGGTTGTTTCTAAAATAACAAAGTGACAGTCAAGTATGGTATTGAAATAAATATGCATTACTAACATTACTGAACATATAAGGAAATGTAGCTATATGCTATTGGCACGTCGTGAATGTATACCTCGGACTTCAGCACCCACCAAGCGTCATCAGCATTAACAGTGTCATTTTCTTCATCCCACCCGACACCAGTTTGCTCTTTCAAAAATTTGAATGCCTTATAATCTTGTTTTACTGAATTAACTTTTCCCATCACTTGAGCCATCCACAAACATCTTCGCATTATACTCATCTATCAACGGGTAGATCAAATTTTGGACATCTTGGGCCTGCCAACTGATTCGTGGATACTATAGAGATACGAACAATCCAATATAAAAAAATTGCAACAACCCAACTAAATCCAACATACAAACATGCCAAAGGACCTTATTTACCGGGACAACAACCAATCACATACAAACGTGACATTAAAAAAACAAGGATCCAAGTAAATACACTGCGAGGATGCACAAATGTCTTACCTGGGTCATTCGTACTGAAGAATAAGTGTTGGATGGATCGGAGAACGACTTCCCTGAACTTAGAAAGCACCGCTGCACATGGTTGATGGTTGAGTCAGTTAGAAAAGTCTCGAAATAGAAAATTTCCTCAAGTTCTGGAGGACAACAAAGATCATTAGAACCTAGAAAACAAAGAAATTATAGGACAATCTTGTAATGTTAATTAAACATTAGTAATCTTGTAATTTGTAATTAAACATTAGAATCCAAAAAACAACGAAATCCAACATACGAACATGCCAAATAACCAAAATTCCACTGCTAAGCCTGATTTAGGCAGCAACATATCTCGGCATCTCTCTGTTGGTAGCTTATCTTCCAATAGCATTCATCAAGGACTGGTTTCTAAAATTTCTAAGACGTGGGTCTTGCAGAAGTGCTAGAAATGCTACTGGCGAGTCATCAGTGGGACTTGATTCCCCAAAGCATAAAAATCGTGAACATGGTAATATGGACATCGAAATACAGCAACCTTTGGCTGATGAAAAGGGTGTTAACGACCTGCATTCCCTTAGAGATCAAGAAAATCCAACTACTTATGATAGCCAAGCCGATGAAGACTTCTTGATAATCCTAGAAAGCTAAGCACAAAGGAAGTTGCTATATTAGGATTGTTCATTGGTCCTATCTGGTTCCTATCAGAGGTCAGACACAGTACTAGATTTTTTTTTCTTTAATATTTTCCATTGCTGGTTCTTTTATGCAAGACATTTGCCTCAAATTCTGAACCTAGAGCTTTAGATGCTTCTATGCCTTATTTATCATGTGCTTTGATACTCCTTTCCATCTTTCTGTCTAAAGTTACCCATGTAAATGTCATAACCTACTGCATAAGTCCTAGTTCACATCAGAACATGCAATATTCATCATGTTTGATGTTCTTTTGCAGTATTGTGTGAATGTAGCACTTGAACGAATAAATATTGCCAGCACCACAATATTATTCTCTACTTCAGGACTTTTCACTCTTCTGATCGATGCATTGCTGGGACAGGACACTACCAAATCCTTGGCTATGACTGACGAACTATTTACAGGTCAAACATCTTCTATGGCATTGACAGAGGAAACTTACAACCCCTGAAATTTCTGCTTAATTCAGAACAGCTCTTGTAATCAAGAAATAGACTTTACCATAACTGAATTCCACCTAACCAGAACATCATCTTGAACATCATATGAAAGTATGTTTCAAATAGTCACAGGTCCACAAAAGAAAATAGCAGCCCCACACTAACATTTACAAATAACAGATGTTCATACATTGGTCAGCTATATATCAAGGACATGATACACTTTATTAAATATACCCCCCCAAAGCATCATTCATAACCTTTTTTTATTTTAGCTCTAGCCGGTTCGATCCGTTCACAAACAATAGGCCCAATTCAATGTCAGTACCCCAAGAATCCTTGCAGCACATTGATGAATCATACGAAATGGCACTAGATCACGCCAATTGTTCAAGAACGATGTGCATTTCCTTCTAAATGGCCTATTGAGTCCATCATCCCCTTCTTAAGGAAGAATACAAGGCGTTCCAAGCTAGAGACATATCCTAGCCTAACTTTGGTACTCCATGTACATCTGACCCCAATTCCCCCGCTACTGCCCCACATCTCAAGAGCTAAAGCATGATTTTCCCTCAGGTTGGGCAATATTTGCTCACCCAATCCTCACGGCCACATCCTCCCCCCAAATGATGTGCATCTGCCCCACATACACAGTGGAAAATGGAGACTCACCTGGACGCGAGCAGAGGAGCGGGTGACTGGTGTCGTGGCTGCCTTCTGACTGGTATCTGGCCTCCGCTTTCTAGGGGGATACTGCGTTCGACTTTGGGTATGTAGATTCTTCAGCTCTCGTGTGAGCAACAAATGAAGAGGTCTCTTTGAAGGGAAAGGCTGGTCAAATTTCATCTCATCACAAGGGTACGGGCCTGGCGGAAAAGACCTCTCTGTAGGCAGAGGAATCCGATTCTCCTTTGGTCGCATGCGTCTCGAAATTTGGCCGAAATGTTGTTCTATGCGAGTTTCAACTGTGTTCATCATCCTTCGATTTTTTCCGCCTAACTTATCAGAGGTTACATGTTACCATTCTTAAACTTTAATTCCAACAGCTTCACATTATTGCAGGTGCTTTGTGAAACAGACGACAAAGCAAACGAGGCGTGCCTGCCTTGCCTGCCTGACTGTCCCCCGACAATCAGGTTGTCTGTCGTATGTCAGGAGGAGAAAACGCAAATACCTCAAATACCCTTATAGTATTACAGGTTGTAAACGATAACCCGGGCATTTGTGTAATTCAATGATAACCGCGTAATAATGAGCGTCAGAATGGGACCCAGTCAGTTTTGAAAAAGCTCGTTGTTGCCCTCTGTGTTAGAAAAGGTTGCAGTTGAGTGGGGGTGTAATTGGTAATTTATCACAACACTTGTAGGAGTTGAAACGGAAAAATCAAGTTTTGTCGGAAGTATTTTACACGGACAAACGCATTTGAGCTGAAATTTTTCAAAAAGGCTAAAATTTTGTTTCTCAAACGGACCCTAAGTTGGTTCGTGTTAGTTACGATTCTTTATGCTAAATATTTCTTCTTTGTCTAATTAAGAAAATTTTTGTTGGCACGAGGATTCAAACCTCTGCAGCCTAGGCCAAAAGGAATGTCTGAACCACTGGGCTACGAGGTCAACAATGCTTCAAAGCTTGTTTTTATTAATATTTATTTCTTAATTTAATTTGTTTAAATAAATAAACAAATATTCAGCACCTATTCAGTGGGCTGCCGTATTGTATTTTGTGAATATTATTTGTTGTTTATTCATAATTTGTTTTGTGCTAAACTGTCATGCATATTTGTTATGTACTTGAATTAAATTTGTTTAATTCGTGAATTTTATTTAAAATCAATTGGATATTTCTTTCTAACTTACACAGTGGAAGATGATTACTAGCATAGCGAAATTTTTGATCTCATTATGTAGGAAAGAATTTAATGGTCTTGTTAGGATTTTGGAATAAAAATTTAAATGTGTGCTATCATCAAATATGTGCCTGGAATGTGAGACCCCGATTATTTCTTATGTTATTTCTTATGTATTAGCATTTAATTTCCAATGTATTAGCTTTAATTTTATTATGGGGCCATATTTTTGGCCAATGTATGACCTAAGCTTTATGTTAAGGTACATCAATTAATATGGGATTTTATTTCATGAAATTTTTCCTAAATAATTTTCTTGTCATTTTGGAAGTTTTGTGCAAAGTTAAATTATATTTTCCTAAGGGCCGAAACTTGCAAGGTAAGTTTCTCTCATGTATTTATTTTTTTCATTTGCCTAATATATTTCATAATCCATAAAATTTAATTATGATTAAAGATTTTTATATATAGGCCGAAAATAATTAAATGAAATAAAATCATGAATTTCTTTTAAGTATTGAATATTTTTTTGTGTCATTAATAGGTGGCATATATTATTATTATGTGACCTAAATTAATAAGTTGAATTATCATTAGAATATTAGATGATAAGTTACTAGGCATATGATAAAGTTTAAGAGAGATTAAAATGATAAGCACACTTGCTTATCATAGTGATAAGCAAGCATAATGATAAGTTAGGGAACTTTTAGGGTAATAAGTCATTGTGGCTATTGTAGAGATAGGCTAGAGCCATTATCTTAAGATAAGAGATCATGCTTATGAGATGATAAGCTAAGTGATTGAACTAGATAAGCTAGAGAGCTTATAGGAGATAAGTTAGGTGAAATAGTAACTAAATTGAAAGTTAGTTGTGGGAGAGTAACTATGTTAGTTACAATGCAAACAAACCAAATAAATAAGCTTAAAGGGAGAGCCATTTACATAGGAAGAGGGAGCCAAAAGTTAATTGCCCATGTGAAGTTGTAAGAAGTGGAAGAGAGCCATTAATTGACAAGACAACACATTGGAAGAGAAAAGAGAGAAAAACAAAGGGAGATCAAGCCATGGGGTGAAGTTCACGTGAAGATCAAAGTGAGAGAGGAGAGGAAATTTAATGCAAGGACATAGCTTTAGGGAACAAGAGTGATGTGATAAAAAGGTGAAAAGAAAAATGAAAAGAGAAGAGAGAAGGGAAAGTCATGCTTGGTCGGCCAAACCCCATATTCACCCCCATTTTTCTTTCAAACTTTCTCTCTTGTCATTTCCACTTTGTCTTTGTCATGTGTCATAGCAATAACTCACCTTGGGAGACTCATTCTCTCACACTTCACAATAGAATGTGCATTGGCCGAATGTCACCATTGCATTTCAACATTTCCTCATTTCCCTCACTTGGCCGAACACTTCATCTCTTCCAACTCTCTCTCTTTTTCTCCTCTTGACCGAATCTTTCCTCTAGATCAAGCCTTGTTCCTTTCCATTTTTGCAACCTAAATCACACCCCAAAGTTCAAGTGTAGTCCTCTCTTTGTGGTGACCGAATCCTCACATTGTACAACACCATTTTCCTCTTTTGAAAACCCTACTCATTAGCCACCTTTCTCTTGAAGAAGTTTAGTTCATTTCCTTAGAACTAAATCATTCAAGCTTACCATATTTTCCCTCCACCATAAAACCCACCTTAGCACCTCAAATCAAGCTTGGAACCACTCTAAAGAGGGTGAACCGAAAGTTGGAACAGGAAGAGTTTTTGTAAAAGTTTGGTGAAGGTAGAGGTAGGCTTGATTCTATTTAGTGTTCTTGCTTAAAGTTCTTCATAAGTTCTAACCTAGGGTATTTTATTGTGCTAGGTACTCAAGCTTGTGATAATCATCAAGGTAAGGCCAAAGATGTGGGTTGTTGGTTTTGAATATGGGGTTGGCCGAATGTATCATGATGGGATCTTGAGTTAGTGTCTTGAGTGTTGTTAGATCTTGAGGTTATGAAATCAACTCTAAGGTATAATGTTAGATCTAGCTATATGAGCATGAAAACCGAGCTTAAATGTTAGAAAAATGTTAAGGATGAATAATGCATGCTAGTATGGTCTTAAAAATGCAAAGGGTATGCATGATTGCAAGATTTGCCATGAAGGGTTATGATTTAGGGTGTTGGCCGAAACTTATAAGTGTTGAATCTCTAAATATATTTGTTAAATGTCAATTTGATGAATGACCATGACATGTATAAAGGTTTATTGAACACATGCATATGGGCTAGGCTTGAAATATTATAGGTTGCATGCAAATCGAAAGGGGCTACTCATTTTATGAATATTTGTGTTGGCCGAATTTGGCATGATGCTAGATCTAAAAGTTGTGTTGTGATTGGTAGATCCTAGGTTGTGAATCTGAAAAAAATGGAGAATGGGATCACCAATGGAGAAGAAACTTAGGCAAGAAAATGCTTAAAATGGTGCATGGCCGAATGGCCTAATATGTGTAACCCTAATCGCAACCCCATGAATAAGATTTATGTTTATATGTGATGAATAGACAAAATTAGGGTTATGACTTAATAAGTTAGAAAATTTAAGCTCAATCATAAAACTCGTCATATTAGTAAGAGAAAAACATAGATAATAAGTTTAAAGATCCGGATTAAAAAGAATTAGCAAAGCTTTTTGGTGGTAAGTATTGATTGAAGAATTAACTAGGTTGGCCGAAACTTAGGGTGAACAAAATAGCTTATATTTTCGGGTTGCATAGAAGTTTAATGTTAAGCTAAAGATTAATTATGATTAGGTTTAGTAATTGGTGAATTTAAAGACTTAGAGTAAGGTATGTAATAGGAGAAAGATTAAGATTTGATTAAAGTGCAATTAGCTTGCTAGAATAGAAAATTTAGTAAGATTAATTAATAAAGAATTCTATATAAAACTTTGAGAATAATATTATATTTTCAGAAATATATCTTTGGTTGATAACCGATTTTTAAAATGCAAATATTTAATTTATATGATTACGTACTTATTTCTTAATGCTAAGAAATGTTTGAATCGCTTGTAGGCGATCTACGTGTCTTTATATTATCAAGGAGACCAAGTGTAAGTGAAATTTGTAAGTGGAATTTGTAAGTGGAAACCGTAAGTGGTTCTTTTTCAAAACTGGAATGACACACTGCATCGATTCATGAACAAGCATGAGATTTCGAGCAAGCATGACATGACATGTGCATTGAATGAATTTTTCTAAAGATAATTTTTATTCAATGATTTATGGAAAGATTATGGAAAGTTTATGAAAACATAAGTTAAATCAAGGGGCACTGGTCGGTACCGTACCATCAAGATGGACTCTCATACCGAAGGACGAATGCGAGAAGGATGGGTGAATCCAAGAGGCTATGCAAACCACACTGAAGGACATTGAGAAGGTGTGGGCCTCCAAGGGTCATGTCTAGCCACTGAAGGACGAATGCGAGAAGGTGTGCTAGCTTGACCGTATGTAAGGTCTCCAAGGGAAATAGAGGACGGTTCCAATGGGAACGCACAACCCTGACTTCAGGGGTTAAATGGAGCGAATAAGCCCACAAGTATGAACAAGTGATTTTCAAGGGCCAAGGGCCAATTTCAAGAACAAGCAAGAATGAAATGTTTTCAAGGGCCTGAGGCCAACTTCAAGCAAGAGCATATGCATATCCATGACATGCATGTGCATCACGAATTAAGTTTCTTTTTCATGATTAAGCAAGTACAAGTCAAGAGCATGTTTTAAGTTTATGTTTTTCCCTTACTGAGTCTTTTTGACTCACGTTTTCAAAATTGTGTCATTCCAGATGCTTCAGGTGAAGAAAGTCAGGAGGACTACCTGACTTAGAAGGACAAAGATTATATTCATATTTTGATGATTGTGACTTGAACGATGAGATCCGTCACTTGTTGGGTTTTAAATATGTTATGTATGTTTTGTATGCAAACTTAATGAGAACCCTGATTATGTTATGATTTAGCTCGAATTCCTCATGATCCTGTACGTTTCCGCCGTAAGTACGTAAGAATGTAGGTAAGAACGCTGGAGCTATCCGGGGGATAGCTCGCGGCTGTCACGGTCCCTGCGGGATGTCGTTCGGGGCGTGACATGGAATGTCGTGAAATGGCCACAAAAGTGTAGTTGTTGACCTGACCAAGGGATAGAAATTGTACGGTACCAACTATGACATGTGCACAGAAAGATACAAAATCTGCTGAAAGAACAGGAAGTTTTGGAAAATCTGACCTCAAGTATGTCCCAACCTGAAGATGGGAACACTGCCCAGCATCGTCGGGACATTGAGGTCCACAAAGCCTGGGCTAAAAACGATAGGTGCGCGCACTTTACTATGTTAAGCAGCATGCACAACAATCTGATTGGAGCATTTAAGAACTACCCAACTACCCGGGAAATGTGGATATAACTGAAAGCTGCTTATGGGGGTACATCTGCAACTAGGTTGCATGCTCTTACCTTGAGGTTTGAGCAGTACGTTATGGACCCAAAGCACACCATGACAGTCCATCTGAGAAAATGTCTGCCTTGATTCGTAACCTAAAGGTTGCAGGTGATACATTCACTGTCAGAGTCCACATGGGGAAAAATGAAACTAGTGCTGACTCATAGTGAGAATATCAAGTCATTTGCTGTTATTTCTCGCTATTTACAGCTGGAGGCGGAGCGCCTGGGTGCGAACCGTCCAACTGCGCTTGTTGCCCAAGGTGGGCAACGCAAGGCATTTAGGCCTAAGCGCAAAGCGGCTGAGAAATCAACTGGTACAGCAAAAGGTCTTGGTCCTAAGAATGAAAAGACTACAAAGCGCCGCAGAGGCAAGCGCGCTGCCAAGAAAGATAAGACCAAGATGAAAGTACCATCTGGACCCAACTCTCTCTTTATTTTTGTTTGTTCACATGTATATGTTGCTCACTCAATCCCTGAATGGATTGTAAATACAGGAGCAACCAAACATGTAGGTAGAGATCGAGTTGGATTTGTAGATTACAGAAAACTACCAAAAGGCAACTAGTACATTATTTTAGGTAACGGAACGAGAGAAGAAGTATTAGGAGTTGGAATTTGACAAATTTTTTTTAAATAATGGTTTCTTTATGTTGGATTTATAACATTCCTCATTGTCTTACATAGATGATAATGATAATGTTATTTCTAACTCTGTGAAATGGCATGCTAGACTAGGTCACATGGGAAAAGATAGAATGGCTAGACTAGTTAGAGAAGGCCTATTGGGGTCTCTCTCTAATGTAAGCCTACCTGTGTGTGAGTCTTGTTTAGTTGGTAAAGCATGTAGGAAACCTTTTAGTAAGGCACCTAGGGCATCTCATCCTCTATAATTAGTCCATTCAGATATTTGTGGACCTATGAATGTAAAGGCACGACATGACGCATCTTATTTCCTCACTTTGATATATGATTATTCCCGTTTCAGTTACGTTTATCTGATTTCCCATCGCTATGAAGCATTGGATTGCTTCGAGCATTTTTTGGCAGAGGTTGAGAATTAGAAAGAGAGGAATTTAAAAATTCTTTGCACTGATCGGGGTCGTTAATATCTATCCACTCAATTTCAGCAACTGTGTGAGGAAAAAGGTATACGCAGGAAATTCACGATTCTTGGAACTCTGCAACAAAATGGTGTTGCAAAAAGAAGGAATCGTACTTTATTGGAAATGGTTAGATCGATGATGGCGCGGGCCAACCTCCCAATATCATTCTGGGGATGCTCTTCTGAATGCTGCCTATATCCTTAACCGAGTGCCTTCGAAGTCGGTTCCTAACACCCCCAAATGAATCCTGGAATGGCGCGAAACCTATTTTAGAGCATTTGCGGCCTTGGGGTTCTGCGGGATTTGTTCACAGTTCATCCTATAAGTTCGGGAAACTAGGCCCTAGAGCTAACAAACATATTTTTATAAGATACTTCGAAAGCTCAAAGGGATACATGATGTTTGGTGAACATCCCAATGGAGGAACGACTGAGAGAGAGTCGCGTGATATCACATTTATTGATAATGATTTTCCACATATCGGTGAAGTAAAGAAAAGTCTTGAACTCTTTGAGTTACAAGAGTTTGAAGGGGTCACATCATCTTCTGGTGGAGGTGGAGATTTTATATCTCAGCCTGAAATCACCAGAGCGATTAGTAGGGACTTAGCACCTAGTGGGAGTGTACCAGTCAGTGGGAGTGTACCACTAGAGAGTGACTCACAAGGGCCTCAGATACGTAGAAGCGAACATGGAGCAATTCCCCGTCATCGTTTTGATATTGAAGGAGAATCTTTCATGTGTGCTCCATATGACCCTGATGAACCTGCTTCGTATAAGGACGCATTAGCTTCACCTGTCTCAAATGAATGGTTGGTTGCTATAAGGGATGAGATAAGTTCAATGGCAAAGAACCAAGTTTGGGAATTAGTTGATCTTCCTCCTGGGTGTAAGCCATTGGAAACAAATGGGTCTTAAAAATTAAGCGCAAATGTGAGACCCCGACTTAGGGACTAGTAGCATCGAGCAGTTTTGTTGGCTTTTGTGCACAAACGAGATTTTGATGATTTCAATAAACGGATCAAGTTTATAAAGTGGACATCTTCAAAGACAAAGACGACTTAATAAAAGAGCCAAAGAGTTGAAGAAAGAAGAACAAGAAGATGCAAAGAGCTCAAAGTGAAGATTCAAGACCTTAGGGTATAATCCTTGTAACTCTTTATTTCACATTTGACAAGGATTTGAATCACACACTTGCATATCTTTCAAAACGTGCATAAACCGTTTTACCTTTTGTTTAAAAGATTAAAATGTTTTTAAAGGTTTCAAAACACTCCAAATATACTCCCAAACCCTTCATATACTTATGAGAAGTAAGTCATTAAAATTGGGTGTTTAAAAGTGGTCAAAAACATGGTTTTAAATGAACCGGTCGATGAACTTTTTGTAGCGGTCGACCCCTACATGAAGCGGATGATCTTGACAGCATTCAAATTTATGACCGTTGGACAACGGCTACTTGAATAGGTCGATCGGTACATGAAGCGGTCGACCGGTACAACTATAAAATTGTCAAATCGACCCCTAACGGCTATAAACGGCTAGTTTTCACATGTGGCCTATAAATACACCTTCATTTCATCTAAAATGAAAAACCAACGACCACATATCATTTGTATAGCTTGAGAAATATTCTAAACCTTTCTATTTCATATTTCTCATATCATTCACACAAATTACACTTTCACATCCTTGTCTTTGTGTGAATCAAGAGATAGAGCTTTCCACTTTTATATCTACTCTTTGAGAGAGTCTTGTTCCTCAATCTACCTATCAAAAGAGATGTTTCCTTTAGTGAGATTGTTCACTAAAGAAGAAGCTTTGAGAGTGTATATCTCAAGCTTGGTGAGGTTGTGAGTGGTGAGCCAAAAAACCACTTGGGTGGGTTTGAGTGTTGATCCCGGGAAAACAATTGTACGGTTCACTAGCACTCGGAAGCTAGTGTGTAAAGCTATTGAAGATATTGGAAAACCTCAAGGCTCGGTGAAGGAGTTTGAGGGGTGGATGTAGGCGGGTTTGCCGAACCACCTAAAAAATCAAAAGATTTGCTTTCTCTATCCATACTCTTTACATTTAGCACTTACATACTTGTTATATCATTATATTTGTGCTACATTAGTATTTACTTTGCAAACACGGATTTGGGGGGTTAATATCGAAAAGTTTAGAAAACCAATTCACCCCCCTCTTGGGTTGCCTTAATCCTGAAACTAGGACTCACAAGTTTAGGTTCTCTTCGATGTCAATTTTTTTCCTTTTTGACTCTTAAAGTTTTTGCATTCCCCTGAATTATTGAGGAAAGACATGTATGGTTGACTTGATTTCAAATTATGTCTAAGGTGAGATCTTCCTATAGCACTTTTTCTTGCATCCTTATTAATAATTTACTTGTCATATTTGTTCACAAATTTTAATAATGCTAAATTGCCATATTCAGAAGAATTTGAGTTAGGGGCTTCTCAGTGCTTCAATATAATAGCAGCATGCATGATTAGCAACAGTTCTTAATAGTATTCTTCTAAAAAATTAGACACATTTTTATGGCCTAGTTTTCTTCTGATCAACTGGGACCTCAATATTTTAAAGAGTTGTTTGACTCTGTGTGCAACCGACAGTTAGGACATGTGAAGGATAATGTAGACATAACACTGCATGGCACAGTTTTAGGTCCTTAAGAGGTATTAGAAGCATATAGGATTGATTTGTGCAATGATTTACGAGGGAATTAAAAGATTTGCTTAACTAGGTTGAAACTAGTCTATGTTAGCTTAATTCTTGATAACAGTGTGTTTAAAGATTTTTCTTATATAGAAAAATTATCTTGGATTGAAGTGAAATTTTGAGGTTTGAAATTAGCTATTCTTAGGGGTCTCCAGTTAAAATTGCATATCATTTAGAACTAAGATGAATTAGTTATGAATTTTTGAAGTTTTGTTCAAAAACTGAGTTTTTCCTAAAAACGGGTCTGTTCTATATCAAATCGAACTGGGCTTATTTTCTGACCCATGTATTGTTTTTATGGGCTTGATATCTTGTAATTTGGCTAAGCTTTGGGCTTGGATAGTGGAGCCCTTAGACACCTTGCATGTTAAGGCTTAAGGAATCATATGTGTCCAGTTCAAGCATGAATAGGCAAATAATGATGTTGGGGAAGCTCCAAAGTTGAAACTAACCACCCTAACCCATCTTTATCCAATACCATTGAGAGTTAGCTTGCCACAGCACTACACGCATCTTAATCTTGTGGCCCACAAAATAGCACATCAAGCTTTATAAAACGAAAGTGAAACCCTATAAGGCCACTCCAATCCAAACCCATTTCTCCTATTATGGACGTAAATGATTATTCTCATAGTTGATTGTAATTTATACAAACTTTTCTGTTCTTCCTTAAGGGTTCTATAATATTTGGGACAAGCTAGGGACTAGCTAGCTTAGATCTGATTATATGGAGGAGAATCACATGGAAAAGAGAAGTTGCTGCACCACTTCCCTCTCTACCCATTTGGTCACTCACGAACACGAAAACAAGAGAAGGAAAGTACCGAAGCAGCAGAAGAGAAGAAGAAGAAGAAGAAGAAGAAGAAGAAGAAGAAGAAGAAGAAGAAGAAGAAGAACGGGGGGAGAAAGGTAGGTCTTAGAAAACCTTTGGCCATGGGGGAAAATTTCTCCCATGAGTCCTTCTTCTTACACCACTTTCCTTATCTGTTTTCACCTCCCTTCTCTAACATGGTGACTTGTTTTAGGTGTCCACTTGCCATCAAAATCCATTGCCAACCAAATCTAGAGGTAGGGGGAAGTGAAAATCTTAATCTGAAATTGTAGGAACGTAGGCTTTGTATAGAAATTTTTGTTGCTTGCTCGGATGTTAGACTTGAGTATTGGTGAGTTGGGAATGAAGGGTAGACATGCAAATTGACCTAGGGTTGTGAATGGAGAAGAAGAAGTGTTGTTGGGTTGCAAATGGAAGCTTGTGATGATCGGTTATGGTTGACCGATCCATGCACATCATGTCTTGTGTCTTTTGGTTGAATGTATTAGATTCACCTCTAGGTTGCATGCATGTTAGTTTTAATTAAAGAACCAAGCCTCAAGTGTTGAACCCTTAAGAGCCCATAGTGATACACGGTCAGATCTGAGAAAAGTTCAAGAGAAACATTGTTGTAGCCTAGATGTTTGATGAAAGGCCTAAGAGAAAAAGTAATGCATTGGCATTGGCCTTGTGAAGATAGAATCATGGTATTGCTGTAAGTTTTGACTTGGAGTTGTAAAAGTATGAGATATTTATGAGAATAGCTTCTGTTATGAAGTGTTGTCAAGATCTGAAATTTATTTTGCACATACATGGCCGGATATGTAGTAGTTGTGGTATAGGGCGTTGTCATTTGATATTTGGATAGATTGAAGTGCAAATAAACTGAAGAGAGTGTAAGGCAAATTTGCTTCTCTACTTTCACTAATGCCCTGTTATTTCAGAACCTCCTTAAGGGTTTAAAGAGGTCCTTGAGTGTTGGTTATGATGCTTGAAGAGACCATAGTTGCTGCTGTTAATGAACATAGTTGGTTGAAAAAGGAAACGTCTGTGTCGTTGTTGTTGCATCTATAGAGGTTAGACCTCCATTATGAGCTATTTTTTTTGTTGGAGAACCCATAGCATTGATAACTTTGGCCTATTATGTTCGAGATCATTGAGAATTATAGAGAAGGCTTGTTAGACTAGTTGCAGAAAACCAGTTGCTGAAATTAGCTTCTGTAGATCATGAGTTTCGAATTAGGGTGACCTTTGATGTGATTCTTCTTATTCCTTGATTTTAAGATAATCCTATGTCATAAGCCTATGAAATACGAAGATTTTAAGTCATACTTTGGGTGATTTCGATAAGTATTGGGTAAGTTATATGTTGTTCAAGGTCCAGACGTCAAGCTGCCAGCAGCCTTGCACGTCCAGAACTCTTGCTCCGTTAAAATACCTTTTCAGTGATCATTTTAAGTCCAAATTGTATGAATATGGTCTTGAAATTTAATTTTGTGAAAGAAGAAAAATTTAAGGTAAATTTTGAGTGATTTAGAGATGTAATGCACAAGTTGTGGTGTTTTGAAAGTGGAAGGTCGGGCTGAAGGCAGCAGCAGTATTACTCTAGGAATTTTTACCTGATATGAAGTGTTTTTGAAAATGCATGGTAACTCTGATGTTTGTGATTTTTATCTTCAAGCTTGAACTATGAAATAATAATATTTTAAAAGAAATTTCATGTAATTTGGAGCCATTTTTTTGTAGTTATGAATTTTGAAGCTGGAGACGTCGGGGCTGTCCGCTTGGACGTCCTCAGCAGCTTACATTTTCGGGTCAATCTTTCGATTGGCAAATAAGCTCCAAATTACCTGGAATTTTAACATGTTATGACAATTAGTGTAAGGATCCGTTTGGCACCCAAGTCTTACGGCTTCAGCAACCTTAAAATAGAACTTTACATTGTAGGATCACCATTGAGTAGTTAAGAAACATGGGTGATTTTGTATGATGTGCTGAATTTAATTGAGTGGTTATTCTCTACATCTAGTAAACCTACAAATGACATACCTAAGCTCAAGAGGACCGAGATAAGTGGAAACTTACTCTTTTACAAAATCTGGAATGATATGCAGCATGATATTGTTATCAAGCATGATTACTCATTATCAAGCATGACACGACATAAGCATTTGCATGATTTTCTTGAAAAAAAAGAATTTTTGTGCAAATGAAAGTTTTATGACATGTCAAGTTATGGGGCTGAAGTGTCACGCCTCAAACGCTATCCCGTAGGGCCAATGACAGCCGCGAGCAATCTCGAGAGAAAGCTCCAGCGAACTTAACCATACTTAATAGCGGAATAAAAATCGAGAGAGAGACGGGCCAAAGGAAATCTTCATGACTTAACTACATAATATTCCACAAAAGATGAGTAGTAGCTTAATTACATAACACATAAACTATACAATTCCTAAGTGACAGATCACATCGATCAATAGTCACAACATCAAAATACATAAGAAGTCTCCTCCCTTCTCAAGACAGGTAGTCCTGCTGACTACCTTCACCTGAAACATCTGGAATGATATTTTTAAAACTGTGAGTCAAAAGACTCAGTAAGGGAAAATGTAAACTTGTAAACATGAGCTTGTAAGTAGAACATGAAAATCATGAGTATTCGTAAATCTTGATGTGCATGCATGCTTCATGTTTGCATATGCACATGCACTTGCTCTTGAAAACATGCTCTTGAACTTAAAGTGACACATGGTCCTTGAAAAGTAATCACTTCTTATTCTGTGGGCTACATACGCTCCATTTACCCATGAAGTCAGGGTTGTGCATTCTCGTTGGAATTGTCCCCTATTTCCCTTGGAGACATAACATCTGGTCGAGCTAGCCCACCTTCTCACATTCGTCCTTCAGTGTGGCTAGACACGACCCTTGGAGGTCCATACCTTCTCGCATTCGTCCTTCAGTGTGGTTGCACTTACCTCTAGGATCACCCATCCTTCTCGCATTCGTCCTTCGGTATGGGTGTCCTTCTTGATGGTACGGTACCGACCAGATCCCCTTAACTTAACTTAACATAAAACTTTTACATATTCATTTGCATAAAAATCTCTTTTAGAAATATGCAAATGCTCGTGTCGTGTCATGCTTGCTTATGATGTCATGCTGGTTCATGAAAAACCATGGTGTGTACCATTCCAGTTTTCATAAAAATGTAAGTTTCTACTAACTTCCACTTACCTTGGTCTTCTTAAGTTTCGACGTGAAGTTTCGCCTACAAGCGAGTCAATACGTCACTCAGACGCTTAGGAAAGTAATCAAATAGACATAAATAAAATATTTATAAACATTTGCGATTTTCCAAAAGTAAGTATCTTTGAAAATTGATTTCATTTATAAAAGATTTCTTTAACTAGCTTTCATAAAATAATTGAAGAAAAGCAATTAAACACATGCATCAAACATCTCCAATATTGTTGCTGATTGGACTACTATATATCTCACTTATGATCACTTAAGTATATTGATTCTTCCCAACGAAATCATTGATTTCAAAACCTATTCATGAAATTCAGCAACAACATTTCATTCTAAGAATTCTAAGCCCAAAACAACAACTTATAATGTGTCCAACTTAATTTCCTTGTTCTTAACCTTTACCAAACCTAATGTCTATCAAACTCCACCAACTTAACCTCCTTTTCTCTTATAGACTTGTTGTTCTAATAAACTTCATCAATATACTTCTTAACAGCAAATAACCCTTAAGAAAACTAGACAAAAGGTACATCCAATGCCCAAGGGCAGCAGCCCCATTCGGCTCCAATGAACCCTATCTTCCATTTACATAATTCTTATTAAGTTATCATAATCTAATCCCACATGCCCCTAGGTTAAGGCCACTGACCAAACCTATACACATCATAATTCTCTCATGTTTTCATATCCAAGATCTAGGTTTACATCAGCCACATGACAACACTTAAGATCAAAGATCTTAACTTCAATTTCTACATGCACCTAGTTCATTTCTACCATAACAAGCTAGCACATTTCTAGCCCTAGCTTAAGCAAAACCGTGGCCACCATTCTCCATTATCCATCATATTTGGAGAGGGTGACCTCCTTCCCCAAATATTCGCCTAAATAATTTCTAGAACCCTAGTTCCAAACGTATGATGTCCCAGCGAAGGTCACCGTCGTCATTTGTCAGCGACGGTAGAAGTGGAATGCAACAAAGGAGCGACGGAAAGCTTCCCGAAGTCAAGCCGCTGTGCTTTTGTGGAACTACAGCTCGGGTACGGTTCAGTTCGACGTCGTCAAATCCAGGTCGACGTTTCTTCGGTTGCTCACATTACTCTGCCGCGACGGTGAGAAACTCTATGGCATCTCTGTTCCTTTCATTCAATAATTCAGTTTTATTATTATTTAATGAGCAGTATTTGTTGTGCTGTTGGAGATTGAACTAAGAGCTTAGCAGAAACATGATTACTAGGCTAAGCAGGTAAGTGATAAAATGACAAAATGTAGGCTAAACATGTTTTACTAGGCTAAACATGATTCAATAATGATATGATGAGGTATTTTTGAGTACTTGATTTTGGAAAGCAAAATGTAGGAGTTATGTAACAGATTAGTATTTAGGTAATGGTTATTTGGATCAGTGCATCATGAAAATGTATTGAAGCCTACTTGAAAAAGATTCTAACATCAAGTTTTCATTATGGCAGAGGCAGACATCGTGTGATTATTTCGAACGGATTGATCCCCCTGTCACCAACTCGAAGAAGAGCTTTCTGACTCTATCTTACAGAGGCTGAAGATGATGGATGAAAAGCTAAAATTCATGAAGGATCGGCTTCACAAACAGAAGGTTATAGAAGAGCAATTGAAAATTATGGAGGATCGGTTGACGATAATGGAGGAGCAGCGTCAGATACAGAAGGCTATTGTGAAGCGCCTTAAGGGTGTTATTTTTGGTTCATGGATATTATTCTGTTGTTGCATCATCATTGGATTTAGTGCTGAAACCAGTTCGTCATAGTTAGTTTGTAGAATGGTCTATGTAGTTATGTAATTTGGATCTGTAATGTGGTTGAAGTTTGTTGTTGAAAGGGTCTTTTTGAGTAGACAGGGTCTGTAATGAACTGTTGAATTTATGTCAACTTGGGCGTATTGATTTTGTGGTTCGGTTATATTTTGGACGACCTATTTATACAATAGGAAACATATCTTTTGAAGATAATCTGTTCAACAATACCAATTCAAATTTTCCCAAAACAACAATATATGCCATCTATAAACACCAATAACATGGCACTTAAAGTTTGTACCAAAACAACAATAGGACATATCTTTTAAAGTGCCATCAAAAACCAAAATACATAGGCACTATCTCCAGAGCCCAATCCAACTACAATCTGATCCATTACTGACTATATATCAAAATATAGCCATAATTCCCTGTAGGAAACACCTTAAAAGATCCTGTCAAAGCAATTTACAGAAAGCATAACAGGATGCCCTTACAAGAAGACTCTACTCTGTTGTCTCCTCAACTTAAAGAAAATGTAAACCAAGACTAACCCATCTCCTGGCTATTTTCTTCGTTAAATCCAGAAATTGATACGAAGTACAGGAAGTCTTATCATACAATAGCTCAGACTGCAGAGATGTTTGACAATACCAACCAACAGAAAAAAAGCACTAAAAATGACAACAAATTAACAACCAACAACAAAACTATCAAACAAAAGTAACAGATAGGAATCATTAGTTTAAAAGTATGCACCTATCCATCACTAAAAATGACTAAATTCGGGCTTGGCCAGGACGGAGTCGATGTCGCTCTGTGTCCTGAGCTTGCCCTCTGAGAAATTACGGGTATGACACTTCTCGCACAGAGACACGGCGTCACTCAAGGTCTGGGAAATGGATTGGAGGTGGTCTAGCGAGAGAGGGATGGACCAGGACGAGTTCGAGAACTCGGTGAGCTTGGCTCTGATCAAAGTCCATTTTCCTTTGAAGGTCTCCGTGTGTGGGATTTTTTCTAGAAGCGAACAGATGAGGTTGTTCGAAAGGCTAATTGGGTCGTTTTCAGGAGCTTTCTTGGCTGGGGAGCTGCTGAACACACAGAGAGAAAGGATCAAAGATAAAAGCAAGAAACTTTAGGCTATGTTTGTTGAAGTTCTCAAAAAGTTTTAAAAAACTTTTTACTCACTTTTTTGTCAATTCCAATACATTTTCACCAATCCCAATAATTTTTTCATAAATTTCAATACCTTTTCACCAATCTCAATAACTTTTTACAAATTTCAACAATTTTTAACTAACTTTTCATCAATCCCAAGAGAATCTACACTATTTCCAAAAAAACAAAAAAACAAAAACTGTTTTGAGAACTAAACCAAACATAGCCTTAGGGTTGGGAGAGAGAGTGAGAAACAGAGAGGTGTGGGGGAATGAGCATCCAGGGTGAAGGGCGTGTTTGGGAAACGACGACGGAGCAGGACAGAGCGAGAAATAGTACGCAGTATAGGGGGAGACGCGACGAAGAGGAAGAGGGAAGGACTTCGATCGGAAAATAAAAGAGGAAGAGGGAGCGTGCGAGAAATGAATTTCAGCTTACCGCCATTTTGAAACTCAATAGTGTTTTGCAATTAAAATCAAAATAACCATTTTGATTTGTTTTCTTTTTCTTTATATTTGTTTATTTTATGTTGAATTATATAATGTTCTTTTATATTTGTTTATTTTTTGTTGATTTATATAATGTTCTTTTATTCACGTGAAGTAAAATTGTAAAGTCACATGAGCACTGACATGACAAATTAATGTTAGATAAGAAAAAAAATTAAATAAAATTAGTGTCAATTTTCAAAATTTAAAAAGTATATATGCATTGCTTATGTAACAAGTAAATATGTATAACTTATATAAATATGCATAGACTAAATCATAGCCTCAAAAATCATATATTAAGTTATGTATTTTAATTGCATAAGTTAATCTCACAATATTTTCTTGTTTGAAATTAAATAATATGTCATAATTAAATAGTATCATATTACTAATTATTCAAAAAATATATGCTCATTATAAGCATAATAATAGATGTTTTCTAAATTACTTAGATTTAGTCAATAAATATGCAATTACCATAACAACCATAGGTATAATTTTAAATATATCATATAACAAATTCAATTTTCAAAACACTACTTCTAATTCTATATTTTAATAAGTAGGTCCCTTAAAATAAAAATTTTCAAATACATGACAAAATAAAAATATATATTAAAAGGAATAAATTAATATATATAATAATTATTAATATTAAAACATATAGTTAATAAATAATTTATTTTGCACTTATACCTATAGCAGCGTTTTTAACAAAAAAAAAATGCTGGTAAAGGGTGACCGTCACTAAAACCACCGTTGCGATAGATCAAACTTTTAGCAGCTTTTTATAAAACGCTGCTAAAGGGGGTCTTTAGCGGCGGTCATAAGTGCTTGTTAGCGGCGTTTGTACACCCTTTAGCGGCGGTTTTTGTGACCGCCAAACCGTCGCTAAAAACTTCTTTTTTTTTTGTAGTGCCTCTTAAAATTAAAGAAGAGATGTTGATTATAAAAGCCTAAAGAGACAGATGAAGACATGTCCGGTCGCCATCCCTTTTACCTTTTCTAATTAATGTCTAGTGAGATCACAGCCTATTACTATCAAGAGGAAAAACGATGCGATAAGTAGACATACATCAGTTTCCCCAGCCCAAAATGGAGGTGGCCAACAATGAACATAACTACTTTGTATTAGCTCGCCTGGGATCCATAATACTCTAATAAAATGTACAAAAAGGTTCAAATATTTTGTGCACTACACTACCCAAAAAGGAAGTGAGATATTTCGTTCCCTGTCTTTATCCAAAGTGCCCTAATGTAGCCCTGCAAGGTGTTCTCTATCCAAACATATTCTCAAGATAGAAACCCCGGATAAAACTATTGACTTCAAATCATAAAGTAGATTTGCTCTAATTCACTTCTCATCCGTGGCTATTTAATAATTCCAATACTCTTCTATAAATTGAAGAATATAAGAGAAGACAGAAAATAGTAAGTTACTCTCAAATTCAATTTTTAATAAGGGAGTGAGGTGACAAATGAAGCCACGGTTACAATTACAAGGAGACCACGACCTTATCCAAATTCAATTCTTCCATTTCTTTGAAACCTTTGTTAGAGCCGGAGTAGGGGTAGCGGTAGGAGTAGTCATCGTGGACTGTTATACCATGTTCTCAAACCGGCGTAAGCCAAAACTTCGTCGTCTCCAAAATACACATTTTCACAGTCAAGTAAGTCACTGTATTATAAATGCAGACAGTGTTTCCCACTTCTGCATTAAACAATCACAGGGTCTACGGTTTCCAACCCCCAACCTTTAGTGCTCAATTAGTGCGGAGTTTAATATACATGGCCCCACCCTTTAGTCCTTGCCTTGTCTCTCTTCAAAATTTCCAAGAGAAAAAACAAAACCCAGAAAACAGATAAACAACCTTCCATCTCATAACTCAAAAGACCATACTTGTCATTTGCAGTTCAAGTTACCACTCTCTCTCTCTCCCTCTCTCCACCTCCTCTGCTCTTTCAAACCCTAATTTATTTATTATATTCGAAAATTTGAAAAAAAAATATAAGGAAGAATACAAACACACGAAACATCTTAAGCACACTGAGACCAATCTCTCTCTGCATCTTAAGCACACTGAGACCAATCTCTCTCTGCTCCCAAAAGGGAATCCGGAATGGGTGCATGCAAGCCTGGCCCCGTTGAGAGAATCGGTGATGGACCTCGACCCACTTGAGAAAGCTGCATTGCGGTGGTCACTATGGGAAAGGCCGAGGACGACCGGGTAGTGGCAGCCGGAGTGGGGCCCGAGTCGTCGGACCAGAATGCGCAGACCCGGTGGTGTGGCGGTGGTGGGTGTAGGAACTGTGGCTTGTGTTGGTGTTTTGGTGGGGTTCGGAGGCTCACTGGGCTCCGATGCTTCTTGGTCCTGCTGCTTTCTGCCGCTGTTTTCCTCTCTGCTATTTTTTGGCTGCCCCCGTTTCTTCAGTTCGCAGATCGGGGGGATCCGGATCTCGATTCTAGGTTCAAAGGTGGGTTTTGCCTTGTTTTTTTTATTTGGGTTTTCTGCGGTATTAATCGGGTTTTTGTTTTCGGGGTTGGGGGGGGGGGGGGGGGGCAACATTGTCTGATGCACAAGGATCTAGATTTTGTCTGGGGTGGGTTTCAATTATTTTTCATTTTACGGGTTGAGATGGTGGGGTGGTTGCTAAAGATAGGCATTGTATCTGACGAGTGATGGATTGTATTTTTGCTTTTCTATTTCCAACTGATTTGTTGTGCTAGATAATTTTTTGCACATATATTCAGACATACAGACACGCGCAGATAAATGTATGTATATATATGTTTTGAAAAGAGGAGTCCTTACTGCTATTTGCGGCGTCTTATGTGTGTACAATGACAATAACTGAGTTTCCAATTTGGTTTGAGGGTTTTTTTCACGTTTGAGAGTGTCCGCACCATTCTGTGAACTGGTAGCAAAGCCAAGTAGCTTATACCACTTCCACAGCCAGCCTTAGCATCTCTGAGAAATGGGGTGTCAGAGTAGAGATTTATTATTATATTTTCTCCATCATTCTGTGTCAGTGTGCAGCATAATCTACTTGAAAGTTTTTCGAGGTCAACATATATAATGTGTTTCTAGGTTTGCTGAGTGTCGGACATCCTTCTGGTTTTACCTTCTGAATTAATCAACCTATTTATTTTTCCTTTCGTAGTGAGGGTGCATCAATTGTTTTGGCCATTTCTCATATACTTTCTGTAAATTGATCTGTGGTGACTATAGTTGTAATCTCGTTCATATAATATATTTTTTTTATGAATAGGCCAATCTCATTAGAAATGGTGAAAACAGTACAAAGAACTATACCGAAGACACTAATCCAAACAAGAAAGAAAACTATGGAAATCAACAAAATCAACAAAAGGGGAACCAAGCACCGAGTTCACCCAAAGAAAAAGACAAGACAAAAAGCACCCTGCAACCTATCCAACGACACAGAAACTCCATCAAAACATCGACTATTCCGTTCCCTCCAAAGGCACCACCAAATACAATGAGGGATCATATAATATAATCTGCCTATTGGTCTGCTGAACTTTTAATTCCTGATAAAATTGATTTTTCTTCTTTCTCATTTACCCTTAATGTGTATCCATCCTGTGGCTAAAACATTGGGTTCCTTTGGCCATATGGATGACTAGATTAATCAGTTGCCCCATGAGTTGATTTCGTCTTACATCTTTTCTTATGATACACGACATTAGATGGTGTGGATGCTCTTTTTTTTTTCCTCGTAGGTCAATAATTTCAACAGAATGTTCTCTCACAACAGTGTAATTGTATAGCACAATTATTTGTTCCTCTTACACGTCTAGAACTGAAGGCTATGTTTGGTTTAGTTCTCAGAACAGTTTTTGTTTTTGTGTTTTTTTGGAAGTAGTGTAGATTCTCTTGGGATTGGTGAAAAGTTAGTTAAAAGTTGTTGAAATTTGTAAAAAGTTATTGGGATTAGTGAAAAAGTATTGAAATTGATGAAAAAATTATTGGGATTGGTGAAAATGTATTGGAATTGATGAGAAAGTAAGTGAAAAGTTTTTGAGAACTTAAACAAACATAGCCGAAGCATTTGGGAATCTTTTTTTGAGCTGAGTTCAGCTGCATATCCAGAAGAAAACAAGATAGGGGTTTGCATGCTATAGAGTAAATTTGAGCTTGTAAACAATAATGCCATGAGTGAAAAACATGTTTGACTTAGATCTTTGCTGATAGATCAACTGAAAAGATGCTTTAGTTTTAATGTTTCTGAGATTTGAACAAGGATATATGCATAAATACTTGTGTATCGGGCTCAGCTTTTTCACTTGCTGCCACCCAGTTAGATTTAGAAAGCTCCCATTCCTTCACATAATTGTTATTCTTTTGTGCTATATATGTGACTGATACTCAGAAATATGTATGTGTGTGTGTGTGTGTGTGACTGAAAATTGAGATGAAAATATTGGATTGTTCTTTTGGGTGGAAGAAAAGAAACGAGTATATTCTATGATACAGCAGTGCATTTATGGTGATCATTGATAGTTGTGTTCTCTGGTAACAGCATTTGTGTTCCCTTCTGTCCATGAAATCAACCTGAATCTGGTGCTAAGATATTGATTTTTATGTTTGGCAGATGAACCATGCACCAGAAAAGACTTGTGTTATATGCAGTCCATTGTTTGTGTAGGATTACGTAACAAACTCTATTATACATCACTGGAAAATAGACAGTGCATCTAGGGTAACAGAAATAGGATTACATGACAGATATTGTAAACATATGCCTGTAACTCTACTCTGACCCCGTGATTCTGTGCTTCGTTTCAACTATTCTGCTACGTTTTGTTCTTTCATTACCAAACAATGCAATTTTGTTCCCTGGCAATTCTTATAATTCATTTCATGGGTGTTGATTCTGAAGTTTCTAGGATGATGCATTTACTTCATTATGCGGTTATGATTTGGAGTTATTTACTGTAAAATTGGTTAGATTTCTGATGTTTTGTGATTGTGCTTCTTATTCCCAGATCATGATATAGTAGCAAGCTTCAGTCTTAAGAAGCCGCTTTCGTTGGTAGAAGACAATATCTCGCAGCTTGAGGAAGATATACTTAATGAGATATCCTTTGCCACCACCAAAGTATCAGCTCAGTTGGTTTTGTTTCTTTTAGCTATATACTTCATAGTTGTGTATCTTGATTCATTTGTTTTTTTATCCAGGTGGTTATCATATCTCTAGAACCCATAGCTGGATCAAACAAAACAAAGGTTGTTTTTGGGATTGATCCTGATGCAAACTATTCAAGAATATCCCAAACTACTCAAAGTTTTATCAGGGATAATTTTGTTTCTCTGGTTACACAGCAAATTTCTCTTCGGCTGACTACGTCCTTGTTCGGGGAGCCTTTTCTTTTTGAGGTTCTAAAATTCCCAGGGGGAATTACTATTATTCCCATTCAAAGTGGATTTCTTTTGCAGAAAGTACAAATCTATTTTAACTTCACCTTGAACTTCTCTATCCATCAAATTCAAATAAATTTTGGTGAACTGACAAGCCAGCTGAAGTTGGGATTACATCTGGCTTCCTTTGAGGTTTGACAATCTTTCTGTTCTGTCTGAATACTTGCATTATGCATATCCCAAAGCACAACTCTGATTTGATGGTGCCATAGTGTATAAATGTCTACCGACTTCTTCTTTGAATGGCTCAATTGGGCCTTTGAATTTGTGTAGCGATGTAAATAATTAAAAGTTATTCTAGAATTGGGATAAGATTTTGATCTCAAAAGTGTATCAGATTCAATTTTGTCCCTTAACTATTTATTTATTCTATCTACTCTTGGAAGTTCTGAAAATGGTCCGGCATGGTTGTTATCCTGTCTTACTGTTGTTATCTTGACAACAATTATAATGTGACTGAATTTTTTTATGATACAATGTTCTCCTAATACTGACATGGCATGACAGGTCACATGTTGACCTTAATAAATGAGACATGTGGAGTCATGTGACACAACCAAATGCCTTTTCTTTATCTATTTTTTATTTTAAGATAGAATTCATGTTACTTATGTTTTTAATTTAGGTAGTAGGGTTCTGAACCTCCGTTGATGGGTTCAATTCTAAGACACTAGAGGATTGAGGCTTGGGTAGGAGAAGGCGATGGTTTCTCTAAAAGTTTTCGTGTTGAGGCTATAGAGTTTCATGTGTCTGTGAATGATGGGGGCTTTGTTGAGTTTACGGAGTGGAGCCGGAAGTCTGTCAGTTCGATTTTGTTAGGGAAGTTTGGTGCAGTGTGGTTGGTCAATATGGCGGGCAAACTGATGGCGGCTCAAGGAGAGTGATCCTTTGTCTCGAAAGCTAACGATATGCATCGTGCTTTTCTGGCACAACGATGTGCTAACAAGGCGGGAAGATATGTTTCCATTGTTGAGTATTGGGCAGGTAGGCGTAAGGGAGTGGCCCCGAAGGAGGTGGTGAAGGGTGGAGGATCATGGTTGGCTTGTTCCAGAAGGTGGTTGAACACCTAGGCAGAATTAATGAAGGCCAGAAAGGGAAGGCGATTGCTGGCCTAGCGTGGGTGAGAGGGGGACATTCCTTCGCAGAAGTGAAGGAGGACAAACCTTTGGTGGTCGTCGGCAAGCAGGCGGCGGTAGATGCATGTGTCGGAGGAGACGAAAAGAAAGCACCTCTAATATTGAAAGCGCAGAAAAAGCATGCAGGCCAGGCGAGGTTTTCCAAAGCTTCAAATGAGGATCAGGGACAGTGGCTTTAACGAGGGACAAATGTGGCCTGGCTGATTTTAGAAATCGTTTGCTGGCTATGCGCAGAGAGTTGGACACGCTATTTAATGAAGCTGATGGACTCTTGGATCGGAGATGGGGCTGGGTAGTATGCGGGGAAGTGGACCTGACTCCTTGTGGGTATGGTGGGCCTGAGCAACTGCTCATGCCGATCGGACCTATGACACAGCCAGCTGAGGGGCCTTCGTCGAGTGGCCCTTCAGTTGGGCCTATTGAAGACTCGACCCAGAGGGAGTCCCATGTTTTATATGGCCTAGGCACGTTGGAGGTGCCGACCCACCCGAAGCCCATTCTTGGCGCTAGGTTCAACGGCGTGGTGGGAGTCACCCACCCCCAGTCTTCGGCTGCAGTCTTCTCGCCGGCAGCCTTGCACTTGGGCTCAAATGGGTTTGATGGTCTCCCGGAGGTGCTGGAGCCGCCGACTTTGGTCAGATTAGCAACTGATATTGCCGATGACCTCTGTGGAGGGGTTTTGGAGCCCTCTCTTGCTCCTGGTGGGTCCCCGGCGTTGGATTCTCTCGGGGGAGGGTAGGGTACTGATGGATGGAGGCCATGGGTGTTCAACACCTACGGAAATTGATGGGGATTCCTCTCTAGGGATGTTTGTGCACCACAAGGTAGATGTTGAGTGTGAAGAGGGCCTGCTGAGTAGGGCAGAAAGGGGGAGTTAGTTTTAGTGGTAGATGCTGCACCAGATAATGAAGCGGTTCCTTTGGCTCACCATCCTCCAACTCTGGAGAGGGCTCGGGCAGAGGTGGATCTTTCTCCTGAGGCTCGCTTAGGGGGTCTGGAGGTGGGGGGGAGTGTTCGCGGGGGTTGTCTACGAGTTTGGTTTGTGTTGAGAGCTTAATTGGACCAGATTTGGCATCAAATTCTCTAGAGTTGGAGAATGGTGAGTTTTTGGGGGATGATGAGAGGGAATTGGCGAATGTGGATCCCCTGGTGGTCTGTTTCCCTAGTGATGACTTGATGGGGAAATCTCAGGAGGTTGGTGTTTCAGATTGGGTCTTAGAGATGGTTTCTTCCGTTAGACATTTGGTTGCGGTGTTGTGTGAGGATCATGAGGAGGAGCTGAGGCAGCTCTTCGTTGCGTTGGAAAGAGACAGGGTGCAGAGCAGTTCAAAAAAGTCTAGAAAATCAGGGGGAAGTTGATACGAGAGCTGCAGGTTTTGACTTCTTCGGTTAACTATGAAGGGTCTTCTTCAATTGCTAGAAAGAGCAAGAACAAAGGGCGGACATTGTTAGTGTTTAAATGATGTCACGAATCTTGAGTTGGAATGTTAGGGGGTTGAATGATAATGTGAAGTGTAGTAGGGTGGGGAATCTTTTGAGAGGTTGGAGACCGGATGTTGTTTGTCTTCAAGAGACCAAAGTGGCTGAGGTTTCTAGGGCTTTGGTTAGGCGTTTGTGGGGAGGGGCGCATGTTTGTTGGCTTAGTTTGGCGGCAATTGGCGCCTCGGGGTGTATTTTATTAATGTGGGATAATAGGGTGTTGGAGATGGTGGTTTCTTGCCTTGGTGAGTTTTCGGTTTCGGTGATCTTTAAAAATGTGGATGATGGATATCAGTGGATGTTTTCGGGTGTTTATGGTCCTAATGAGGATAGGGATAGGAGTTTGTTATGAGATGAGTTGGCTGGGGTTTTTGTTTGGTGGGATCTCCAGTGGTGTATTGGGGGTGATTTCAATGTCACCCGGTTTCCTAGCGAGCGTTCGGGTGGAGGTGGGGTTGGGAGAGCGATGGTGGAGTTCTCTGATTTCGTTGCGGAGTTGAGTCTTGTGGACATTCCTCTGATGAGTGGAGTTTATACGTGGTCTAACAATAGGGCCTTTGAGTCGTGGTCCAGGATTGACCGTTTCCTCTTTAGCTCATCTTGGGAATCCTTGTTCCTGGAGGTGACTCAGAAAAGGTTGTCCCCCTGCCTTCTCTCGGACCATTTTCCTATTCTCTTGGAGCGGGGCAGTCTGGGGGGGTGGGAAAAGGCCGTTTCGATTCGAGAACATGTGGCTGAAAGTGGATGGGTTTGTGGATAAAGTTCGGGAGTGGTGGGGTTTGTATTCTTTTGCGGGGTCTCCTAGTTTTGTGTTGGATGCAAAGTTGAAGGCGCTGAAAAGAGATCTGAAGGTGTGGAACCAGGAGGTTTTCGTTAGCTTTAGGAGTCCTCTTTGTTCACTGAGTTGTCTTCGCTTGACTAGTTGGATGAAGGGGGGCTTTTGGAGGAGGAAGGGAAAGCCAGGAAGATTCATGTGTTGTGGGAGTTGGATCGCCTGCTTGATATGGAGGAGGTGAGTTAGAGACAGAAGTCGCGATCTTTGTGGCTTAAGGAGGGTGATAGAAGCACCAAGTTTTTCCATTGCATGGTAAACTCGAATAGGAGGAATAATTTCATTACTCGTTCGAAGGTGGATGGGGTTGTTATGGAGGATCCGGTTGTGGTGTCCGATGAGATTGTGAATTATTACTGTGCCTTGTACAAAGAACCTCACTCTTGGAGGCCGTCAGTGGAGTCCTTAGAGTTTGATTCTATCTCGGGGGAGGAAGCTAGCTGGATTGAGAGACCTTTTGTTGAGGATGAGGTGACTGCGGTAGTGCATTGCCTTAATGGGGATAAAGCCCCGGGCCCGGATGGATACTCTTTAGCCTTCTTTCAGTCTTGCTGGGAGGTGATTAAGAGGGATATTTTGGCTTCTTTTAATGAATTTGCCCAAAGGGGGAAATTTGTCAAGAGTTTGAATGCTTGCTTCATTGTTCTCATTCCCAAGAAGGTTGGTGTGGTCGAGCTTAAGGATTTTCGTCCATCAGTTTAGTGGATGGGGTTTATAAGATTTTGGCTAAGGTGTTGTCCAACAGATTGAAGGTGGTGTTGAATAAAATCATTTCACCCTCTCAGAGTGCCTTTGTTAGAGGTAGGCAAATTTTGGATTCGGTGTTGATTGCACATGAGTGCATTGATTCCAGGTTGAGATAGCAGGTGCCCGATTTGATTTGTAAGCTGGATATCTAGAAGGCCTACGACCATGTGAATTGGGATTTCTTGTTGTATATGTTGAGAAGGTGTGGGTTTGGAGAGAAGCGGTATTGTTGGATTGCTTTTTGTATGTCGACAGTGAAGTTTTCGGTTATGGTGAACGGTTCTCCTCAGGATTTTTTTGGTAGTTCTCGCGGGTTGCGCCCAGGTGATCCTCTTTCACCTCTCCTATTTGTTATTGTTATGAAGGCTTTTAGCAAGATGATTAATGAGTTGGTGGTGAGAGGTGCCTTGGTGGGTGTTGATGTGGGTGGTGGTAAGGGTAATGGGGTGTGTATTTCTCACTTATTATTTGCTGACGATACACTCATCATGTGTGGGGCTGAGGAGAGCCAAGTTCTCACCTTAGATGTGTGTTGCTTTGCTTTGAGGCGGTGTCGGGCTTGAAGATCAACTTTTCCAAATCTGTTGTTATTCCTATTAGTATTGTGGATAACGTTCAGCGGCTGGCCGACATAATGGAATGTGAAGTTTCTGCCCTTCCGATGACTTACCTCTGGCTCCCTCTTGGAGCGAGATATAAGAGTCCACGCATTTGGGATGACATTATTGAGCGGGTTGAAAGGAGATTGGCTAGTTGGAAGCGTATTTACCTTTCGAATGGGGGAAGAATCACTCTTATCAAGTCCACGCTTTCATGTCTTCCTACTTATTTCATGTCTCTTTTTCCTATCCCCATGGTGGTGGCTAACAGATTGGAAAAGCTCCAAAGAGATTTTTTGTGGGGTAGTGGGGGGAAGGGACATAAGTTTCATCTTGTAAGGTGAGATAAGGTGTGCTCTCCTCTTCGCGCTGGTGGGTTGGGTCTAAGGCGTTTGCCTTTGTTCAATAAGGCCTTACTTGGGAAATGGTTGTGGCGGTTCGCTACGGATAGCAATAGTTATGGAGGAATGTCATTTTGGAGAAGTATGGTTGCGAGGTGGGGGAATGGAGGACTCCGGTGGTTAATGGTTCTTATGGGGTGAGCTTGTGGAAGCATATTAGTAGCGGGTGGGCATACTTCTATGACAGGCTCTTTTTTGTGGTGGGGTGTGGGGTAAGAGTTCGATTTTAACACGATCTTTGGTGTGGAGAGAGAATTTTAAGGTTTAGCTTTCCCTCTCCTATTCTCCTTGGCTTAGAATCAGGATGCATTTGTGGCAGATTATTTGGAAGTTAGGTCGGGAACTACGGTTTGGAATGTTCAGTTTTCTAGAACCGCCAATGATTGAGAGTTGGATGACTTTGCGGCCTTTTATTCTTTGTTGTATGGGCAGGTTGTTAAGAGAGGGGAGGCTGATAAGATGAGGTGGCGGGATTTCAAAATCGGTGTCTTTTCGGTCAAGTCTATGTATAGATCTCTTTCGAGGGATATTGATTTGGGTTTCCCTTGGCGTCAGTGCTGGAAGACTTTGGCTCCCTCTAGAGTTTCTTTTGTGGCTTGGGAGGCTACTCATGGGAGACTTTGCGGCCTTTTATTCTTTGTTGTATGGGCAGGTTGTTAAGAGAGGGGAGGCTGATAAGATGAGGTGGCGAGATTCCAAAATCGGTGCCTTTTCGGTCAAGTCTAAGTATAGATCTCTTTTGAGGAATATTGATTTGGGTTTCCCTTGGCGTTAGTGCTGGAAGACTTTGGCTCCCTCTAGAGTTTCTTTTTTGGCTTGGGAGGCTGCTCATGGGAGAGTGTTGGCTATTGACAACTTAAGGAGGAAGGGCTTCTACTTGACTGATTGGTGTTTCTTGTGTAAAGACGAGGGGAGTCTGTGGATCATCTTTTCCTGCATTGTTCGGTGGCTAGAGCGTTGTGGGCACATTTATTTTGCATTATGAAACTTTCTTGGATCATGCCGAGGAGGGTGATTGAGGTGTTGAGGGGCTGGAAAAAGCGGTTCGACAACCCCATTGCTTTGGCAGTGTGGAGGATGATTCCGCTTGCTGTATGGTGGATCTTGTGGAGGGAGAGGAAAAACATATGCTTCGAAAATTCTGAGCGGTCTCTGGATAGTTTAAGGGGTCTTGTTGTGCAGTTGCTTTTTCTTTGGGCTAATGTGATGTTAGGTTCTCCTTTTTCGAGTTTTTCGGATTTTCTTAGCTTTCTTGCTTGTTTATGTTAGGGGTTTCAGTATAGTCTTTTGTACTGTTGACTCTGTTGTTTTGTATCTTTGTTTTTCCTTTTTAATAAGATTGGCTTACTTATCAAAAAAAAATTAGAAAACTAGTGTCTGATCTAATGCGCCATGACAGAATCAAGAGGACGAGCATAAACACCTTTGTTGCATCAGTAGTTTGGATGGTAAGGCATAATCAGGATAAAATTGAGCAACATAGAGAACTTTTAAGGACTATAGACAGTTGATAGGTTATGGACAAACCTGGAAGCTGAAACATAGTCCAGGAACTAAAATTCTATTTTATCTGACATAAACTATAACTGGAATCTGATGTAAATGAAGAAACTACTAATTTCATGAGTTTTATAAATCATGGATGCTCTATGATTGGATGCTTGAAGATGTCACTGGTCATTTATCTTAAGAGACGGATGATTTAATGGTCTTGGTATGCACTGTACAGATTCTGATTGCTCTTTTATCTTTTATCTTTTTTGTCATCTGGATGCAGAACTTGTATGTTCGCTTATCAAATTCAAAAGGTTCAACAGTAGCTGCTCCCACTATTGTTCAGTCTTCTGTTCTCCTGGCAGTCGGGAATACTCCCTCAACACAAAGATTAAAGCAACTGGCTCAAACAATTACCCACTCTCATTCAGAAAACCTTGGCCTGAATAATACTGTATTTGGGAGGGTTAAGCAAGTTCGTCTTTCAACTGTCTTGCAACACTCTCTCAGTGGTGATGGCAGTGGCACCTCACCTTCTCCTGCGCCTCAGCCTCATGCCCACGACCACCACCACCACCACCACCAACACCTGCACCATCACCACCATCATCACCATCACTATGATACCCATCTATCTCCTGTAACTGCTCCTGTAACTGCTCCTGCTCCTGCTCCTGCAATTGAGGGAGGTGTTCCTGCAGCTCAAAGAGGCGCACCTGCACCTCAGGATGCTTCACCTGGCCCGAAGAGAAGTATGCCTGCACCTGAGAAAAGTTATGAAGCAAAGCCTCCTGGTTGCCGCCATGAATACAAAAGGAGTTCAAAACGGAATGCAAGAAAGCAATCTCACTCGGCCCCTACTGTTGCACCATATATTTCTCCTAATTATCCTCCAGCCTTCCAACCAGTCCCATCGGCACCCATTTCTCATACAATTCCAGCATCTAGTCCCTTGCCAAATGTAGTTTTTGCTCATGCTCAGCCCCCATCAAACAGTGAATCAAATTCAGACCATTCCTACACTCTGCAATCAGTTGCACCATCACCAGCTTCATGTGAGTATGATATACTTAATGACGTTAGTCTGCTGCTCCAAATATAGCTAATAAGTTTAGTGTATCGGATCCTAATTGTTGCATGCAATTGTTTTTGTCTGTATCCGGTTTTGAATCAGGCAATTATAGTTTTTTATGGTTTTTTACTTTCATTTCAAATAGTTCAGCTTAAATATCCAGGAAAAAAAATGATGTGCTTATGAGTTTTATCCGACCTACTTAAGGTTTTCTTCTGAGTTTTTGGCAAATCTTTTTGTCTGCATGTCATCAAACTATGGCCAATTTTAAACTTAATTAAGTATATTTAGGGGTCTCAGATATCCTCAGCAGACTCATGCACCATTTTTGCAGCTTCTGCAGGTTTTCTTAATGCCGCTCCATGGGCATCTTCTCTGTTCCTTGCTCTTATATTGCATTTGTAAGAGAGAAAAATTCCAAATTTCTAGGTAAAATCATCCTCTGCTGCTGAAGGGACTAAATTGAATCTTTCGGCTGGGCAAACTGGAGGAGTTTTGTGAGCAACGCAAAGGGCGTGCATCACAGTCTGAGTGGATATATAATGTTTGTATGGGTGTACATATCTCATTGAAAAAATCCAGTGGGTACATGCATTTCAGGTCAAAGTCACATAGGTGGCAGTCCTTGATACATGCATTGCAGATGTTTTGTGTATTCTGATCTATAGAAATGTAAGGAGGTGAAAAGAATAAAAAAATGTATGACATTACCCTTTTGTTTCTCGTCCGGTGTCAATCCAGTATTCTTCTTCATCAGAGCAGGAATTTTGCTGATACTATTTTCTGCTTTTGCACCGAATTAGGGGCTAGCAGAAAACAGAAACTCTCCCCTTTGGATCACATTCTGTCCCGGGAAAATGACCAAAATGACGCTCATAGTGAATGCATCTAAATCTGCCTTGGATAATTATGCGATGCTTTTCACTAGAGCGGATGTTAAGATGTCTGGAATACCTAATGGATTTTGCAAAGTCACCCCCACCTTTCAGTTTTTTTTTTCCTTCGCAACACCCCCACCTTTCAGTTATTGTGCAATAAAATTTGAGACAATTCCCGGAAGCGGCGTCTAAAAGCCTTGGATTTTATTCTCTCAGACTTGCTAAAAATTCAATGCTGAAGTCATGTTCTCTTCTGCACAAAGCCAATCATGGTTCTCATGGATATCTCTACAGAAAACTCCTCTGGTACCAACTCCGATCATCTTCTTGATGGTGTTGATTTGTGAAAATTATAGAACAACAACACATGTTGCGTCCACGATCTTAGAAAGTGCCCTTGTTTTTATTCTATTATTCATATCTTTGATTTTAGAAACTTTTCCTGATTTTAGGGCTTATGAGAAAACTATTTCCTCTGAAGTTCAGTTCTGACGGCAACTTTGATTTAAACTTGTAAACTTGAAATCTCGTGAAGAGCAAACCTTTAGACTAACCTTGCCATTTATTTTATTGCAAAAGATTCTCCATCTCTTTCAACATTTTGTGTATCTTTGAAAAAAAAACAAAAAACAAAAGGTGAGAGGAAGAGAGGGGAAGGTGGCCATATGGGCCGTACCCAACATGTGTTCCCTTATTCTTTTAAGCAGGGGTGTCCATTAGCCGCTACGGTCTGGTTCGGTCCAGTCTGGGCCAGTATAACCGCATTTTCTCAGAGTGTATCAACGGACCGGACCGGCCAAGGACCGGTTCGGTTTGGGCCCCAGGGTTTGGGCCTTCTTTAAGTGAAGTTTTTTGTTCTTTTTTTTAACCATTTTCTATGCTTTTTTACATCAATTTTGTAGTGTTTTTTAGCATCTAATTTGGACTATGATCTCAACAAAATTATGATACAATTGTGACCTTTCTTCTACAACAAACTTAAAAGAACTCTAAATTATATATTTAAAGAATACTAATATACTGATTACTAGGTTACAAATTAAAGAACTCTAAATTATACATTTAAAATAATTCTAAATCAACAAACCATATAGAAATTCCAAAATAAAGAAAGTCAAAAATAAAAGTATCAAATAGAAATGCTACTGGAACTAATTAGTATTTACTAATTACACTACTCTATTACAAGCCATAACAAACAACAAAATAATAAAAAAATTATAATTAATACATGCCAACAAAACTGTAGAAAAATAAAATAAAGTATACGTCATCAATTGTCCAATTGTCTATCTCTCATCAAGCTGTAAAAAAAATATATATATATATAATAAACTATGAAACAAATTAACAATAATGGACATTATTATAAAAAAGAAATAAAACCTTACCATAAAATCAATCTAATTAGACCTCATTGATCTCAACCCAAGCCACTCGTGAGGTAAAAGTTATTCCTAATAATTTAGAACATAAATATGTTTAAATCTTCATAAATATTAAATAACTAGAACTTACAAAATTTAAAAACTAACCAACATAGAGACATTTTAAAATAAAACTAATTAGTTCTCATGCACCAGGAATACTCTACATATAATTTAGAATTCTTACATGTAATTTGTTGTTCGTAGATCTTGTTTTCATCCAATTATATTCTCATATTCTTACATTGTACTAGTTGCCTCATGAAGTGTTGAGAATCATCCAAGCATCAGGTTGCTATTTAATATAGGTCAACCTATTGTGACAAAATACTTAAAGCTCATAATATCATATCCAGCTGAAACTGAACACCACAAAATAGAATCAAACCAGCAGTTTACGGAAGCAGAGTGAATAGCCAATTACGCCATTAGCTATCTTGACCTACCCCGCAATAGTAAAACAAAATAATGTTCTTTTACCATATTTTACAACCAAGAATAGACATGAATCTCAACGTCCGACGACAAAATCAAAACACCAATCACCCAAGCTTCTACCTTCGAGGCAAGGAATGATGACGCAAGCATTCTAGCCAGCATTTCACCCAAGCACTTGATCATAATCACATAAAATTAGGCACCCAATAGGACAAAAGCTACAGAACAACCAAGTCCTAGTTGCACGATTTCAAACAGGAAACGACAAAACAGAATTACATAGAAGCATTATAAACAAACCTCATCACAAAAAAAAAAAGACTTAAAACACAGAAAACCCATCTAGACATAGAGCTACAATAACATCAAAAGCTTCAAACAAACTCACTTACGAAACTTTTCTTCACAAATAAACCCCAACAAAATACATACGATAGACAAATGACCGAGATTTCAATTATAATAATCTCAATCCTATCTTATCGCCTACCATCATCCAAAGAAAGAGCAAATCAAGGAAATAAAAACAAAAAACAAACCAAATTCACCCAGCAAATGGATCTACCCGAAAAATCTGGGCAAGAAAATATTAGAACTAGCTCAGACGATGATGAAAGAAAGCTGGACCGTAAGAGAGAGAGATCGGGGGCGGGGAGGGGTGCTGCGTCGACGCGAACTGAGGGAGGGGGTCAGGGGTGCGCTGCGAACTGAGAAGGGGGGTTAGGGTTTGAAATATGATGTGAGAGAGGACGTGGAGGGTCGCGTTATTGTTTTCAACTTTTCATCTTATTTAATTTTTTAAAATAAACCAATTCGGATCGGTCTGGAGCAGTATAGTCCGGTCCGGTACCAGTTTTTCTATGTATGAAACCGGGACCGGACCGGAGTGTACCGGTTTCATCGAACTGGTCATTTCGGTAAGTTTTTTCTCACCGGTTTGGCCAGAACCGGGCCGGTCCGGCCTGATTTTTGGACACCCCTACTTTTAAGTAATCCTTTGTTTGAAAAAAATAAATCTAGAGCTATTAACTTATTACCACTAAATACATTCTTCCATTACTCTTGAAAAAAAAAGGAACGAAACTCTACTAGGTTGTGTTGTTTTTATTTTTTTGTCTTGAAATACTATTACTGCGATTGTTTGAGTGTTAAAATTTTGAAGATGTTAAAATTTTGAAGAGGTTAAAATTTTAGGGTATTAAAATTGGTAAAAAAATGAAAAGAGATGATTTGAATGAATTTTTTTATATTTTTTTTAATGATAAGTAAAAATTTGATAAAGGTTGAAATTATATTGTAATTATTTTATTATAATAAAATTTTAAGGGCGTAAAATTTTACAAATGAAACGCAGCGTTCTTGTGGCTGCCCAAAAACTGTTTTTGTGGTTATATTTGTAACATTTCTCGCCTTTTTACAAAATCGAACCGCCTCTTCCCCCTTGCTTCCTACGAGTCGCGTCTCTCTTCATGTCCATCACTACGATCTTCTCACAACTTTATCGGATTTCACTCGGATTCCTTTAATACATTTTGGAACTCTCTCATTCTCTCAGTTTCTCCTTCAGTTGCCCTAATTTCCTTTGACAATGGGAAAAACCGTAGTTTCTGACGAAGAAGGTAAGCTATCGAAAACCCCAAAATTTATGTTCTTCGACGAAAAAGCCCTCGAACTATCTGCCTTCCTCACTTTGGTCGCGTGGTCTTTTGGATTTTGACACAGATGAGGTCGAGGTTGAGGTCGATGAGGAGGACGAAAGGGGGCCCATTGATGGAGGCAGACTCCGGAATGTTGATGACGATGAAGAAGACGAAGAAGATGGTACAGGCTTTAAGTTTCGATTTTTCTGGCTAATCTTTAAACATTTGGGGTTCTGGGTTTCACTTGCTGTTTGTGAATTTCGTCGGAGTTAAGTGGACAGATTTAACTTTTATGATTCAAGTGTTCAAATCAGGGTCCATTTTGTTTTGTGAAGAGAAAAACCCTGGAAGCTGCGGGACAGGTTATAAGGTTTTCATTAATTTGGAAAAGAGAGCTAGGAAATTGTGAGGGAGCTATTGTGGTTTTGGTGTAGTTGAGACTGATGATTTCGCAATCTTGGGACAACATAAATTAGTAATACATGAGATTCTGAAACGAAAGATATAACTCTCATCGTTGAAGATGGTTAAGACCTCGGTGACGTCTTGATGTAGTCTCCTGTGTGATTGTTTTTGGCACCTGTTCTTTTTTATTATTATTTTTTGTGGGAGTTTTTGTTTTCCACCTTTGGAGATAAGCTGTGTGAATGTTCTGGTGGAGAGTGCTTTAACTCGTTTTCTTTTTGTTTCAAAATTTCCTGTGCAGAAGAAGGGCAGGATGAATATGAGAAGGACGGATTTATAGTGGATGACGTAGATGAAGAAGACGAACAAGATGAGGAAGAGAGGGCAGACAGTGACGAGGAGAGACAGAAGAAGAAGAAAAGGAAGAAAAAGTGAGTTTTATTACCTTAATCTAAAACCGAATGATACTAGTGATATTTATTTTCTTGGCATAACGCTTTAAGTTTAGGATAGTTTAAATATGGGTTTTCTTTTTTCTTCCATGTATTTAGAATTGTGGTAATTTGCATACTTTTTCCTCGTTTTTTTTATTTGTTTATAATGGCCAGACCAAGTTAGTTCCTTATTTGTAATGATTTTTATTTCTACTTTCTTAGAGAGAATTATACCCTTGATGAAGATGACTATGAGCTCCTGGAGGACAATAATATTACGATTCCCCGTTGGAAGGTTTGATGATATCTTTTCGTCTCACACTCTTGACGCTTTTTACAGAGCTCTGTATATGTGAAATCTGATAGTTCATGTCTCAAGATTTGTGCTTGACAATTTTTCAGCAGAGCAAAAAGTTTAAGCGGTTGAAAAAAGCTCAGGGTGTTTCTGAGGAAGAGCCTTCTGGGTTGTCTGATGAGGAGGAGATTTTTGGAAGGGGTAAAAGTGGGCGTACTGCTGAGGAGAAGCTCAAGCGTAGTTTATTTGGCGATGATGAAGGTATTGTCTTCTTTCATGGATTATTATATGTGCGTGTTGGCTGTTGACTGACTACTTGCTGGGGTTATGTAGCAGCTCCACTTGAGGACATTGCTGAAGAGGAGGAACATCCAGAAGATGAAGAGGATGGTGACATTGGTGAAGAGGATGAGATGGCAGACTTCATTGTGGATGAAGAAGATGAACACAGGGCACCTCCCAAGTACATTTTATGGTTTTGTGTGCATTTCTCTTGATGCTGGCATATCCTATTATTTATCAAAGTGCTTATATAGAGAAGTAACTCTTGTAGAGGAGGCAGGCGGCCGAAGAAAGGAGGGAACAGGAGGGCACACGGGGTTTCCTCATCTGCTTTGCTGGAAGCTCATGAAATATTTGGCGATGTTGATGAACTCCTTCAGCTCCGTAAGCAAGGTTTAGATTCTAGTGAATGGGGTGAAAGGAGACTTGAAGATGAATTTGAACCAATTGTTCTTTCTGAGAAGTATATGACAGAGAAGGATGACCAGATTCGGGAGCTTGATATCCCGGAGAGAACGCAGGTTTGAAAGGATTTAGGGGATATACGTCTTTTCCACTTGTCAACTAGGTGTCTCCAACTGATATTACTTTGTTTTTCTTTTGCCAGATTTCCGAGGAAAGTACGGGTTCTCCTCCATTGGATGAAGTTAGCATAGAAGAAGAGACCACCTGGATACATGCTCAACTTGCAAGTGGTGCTCTACCTTTGTTTGGCAAGAGTGGGCTGCCTAAGGATGGGTGGGATCTCTCTATTAACAAAGATGATATCATGAGATTTTTGGACTTGCGGCATGTTCAGAAGTTAGATGTAAGTATGCTCTTATCGACGTTGATGGCCCCTCTTTGTTTGATATGGTCTTTTAGCTTATTATTTTGGCATTTTCTTCATGCCTTCAGGTCCCCTTTATTGCTATGTATAGAAAGGAGGAGTGCCTAAGCCTATTGAAAGATCCGGAGCAACCTGAAGCTGATGATGACAATCTGGAGAAGAATGAGAGGACACCCCCTCTTAAGTGGCACAAGGTAAAAATACTTGTCGTTGCACGAACTGGAAAGCATATAGCACTAATGGAGATGATTTTATTTGTTAAGCAAGATCAAATGAGCAAATAACTGCTGATTCCATCTGTGAAGGTACTTTGGGCGATTCAAGACTTGGACAGGAAGTGGCTGCTGCTTCAGAAGCGAAAGAGTGCTCTTCAATTATACTACAATAAACGCTTTGAGGAAGAATCTCGGCGTGTATATGATGAAACGAGACTCAATTTGAATCAGCAAATTTTTGGATCAATCATGAAGTCACTCAAGGCAGCAGAATCAGAAAGGGAGGTTGATGATGTTGACTCCAAGTTTAATTTGCATTTCCCACCAGGTGAATTGGGCGTGGATGAAGGACAATACAAGAGGCCTAAGAGGAGATCAATCTATGGTAATTGCGGCAAAGCTGGCCTCTGGGAGGTTGCAAGCAAGTTTGGTTACAGCTCTGAGCAATTTGGATTGCAGCTATCATTAGAAAAGATGGTAAGTTACTCAGACTTTCAATTTTTCCTTTATTTTGGATGAAACTTAAAGTTCCTACTAGCTGGATTGTAGAGAAACGACGAGTTGGAGGATCCCAAGGAAGCACCAGAGGAGATGGCTTCAAACTTTACGTGTGCTATGTTTGAGACACCTCAAGTGGTGCTTAAAGGTGCTAGGCACATGGTATGCGAGTTGTTGTCACCTGTGGTCATCAATGCAAAATTTTCCTTACACAATGGTTGATGATTGGTTATTCTTTTTTACTGCCAAATTTCTGTGACTTGTCCAGGCAGCTGTGGAGATCAGTTGTGAGCCATGTGTTAGGAAACATGTTCGTAGTAACTTCATGGACCATGCTGTGGTATCAACATGTCCAACATCTGATGGGAATGTAGCAATAGATTCTTTCCATCAGTTTGCAGGGGCGAAGTGGTTACGTGAGAAGCCATTAAGTGCATTTGACGATGCACAATGGCTCCTTATTGAGAAGGCTGAAGAGGAGAAGCTTCTTCAAGTTACTATCAAAATGCCCGAAGAAGATTTGAGTAAGTTGATAAGTGACTTTAACGAGTATTATCTTAGTGATGGGGTTAGTAAATCGGCACAACTATGGAATGAGCAGAGGAAGTTGATCTTGCATGATGCACTTTTTGGTTTTCTTCTACCTTCAATGGAGAAAGAAGCAAGATCGTTGTTGACTATTAGAGCAAAAAACTTGTTACTTATGCAGTATGGGCAGGGTTTGTGGAATAAAGTTTCAGTAGGGCCATATCAGCGCAAGGAAACTGAGAGCAGCTCAGATGATGAGTCTGCCCCAAGGGTCATGGCGTGCTGTTGGGGCCCTGGAAAGCCGGCAACAACTTTTGTAATGTTAGATTCATCAGGCGAGGTGCTGGATGTGCTTTACACTGGATCCCTCACTTTGCGGTCTCAAAATGTCAATGACCAGCAGCGGAAGAAACATGACCAGGAGCGTGTATTAAAGTTCATGATGGATCACCAACCACATGTTGTTGTTTTAGGAGCTGTGAATTTGTCTTGTACCCGGCTGAAGGAAGATATATATGAGGTGAGCACTATTGTAGCTTTCCATGTTCCTCATTGAGTTGTTACTGTCGCGATTGGTCTCCTTGAGATGGTAAGCATGATTATACCATTGGAATTTTGGAACTTTTTGTACTTTCAATGATTCAGCGATTTAGTTTTCAGTTGCTCTTTTTTTGGTGTCAGTACATTTTATAGTTCTCTGTCACCCCTTATGCTGTCATAACATTGGAGTGAGATGCAATGTCCACGTCCTTGTGCGTCTTCCCTTGTTCCTAAACAGGGACCTTCAGATTTTTCTTTTCCCCTTTTAAAGGAAATGCTAGAACCCTTTCAACCATTTCTCATCTGCTGTGATGAAAGCTGCTGTTTAAGTAATATAAGTTAGTAGGATTACAGCGTTTTATTTATATGTTTAGTAAAGAGAGGCTTAATATAAGTTATTGCTTTTGAATTGTTTTCTTCAGAGAAGTTAAAACTTAAACCACTTAAGTAATGATTATGATTTTTCCTATTAGGATTATTTTATTTTGCGGGGTAAGTTGTTAGTATTGTTTAAAACAAAAGGATAATATGCTTTGCAACTTATGATGTGAATTGCATTTTGCTCCACTGAGGTTTCATTTTGTTGTTTATACCTAGCCTTATCGTAAGGCTTTGAGAGGGTTTGATGTAGCGTTGTTTCTTTGGAAGAGTATAAGTTTGTTGGTGTTGTATGTGTAGATCTACGAGAAAATCAGTGTATCTTTAATACAATGTAGAGCTGCTTGGGGGTTATGGGCCTTGATTTTTTTTTCTCTTTCTTGGGTGAATGGGTCATGCCTATAACTTTGCCTTGTTTTAGATGCAGCACAAGTTTAGTTTTAGGTTTTGGGGGAAAATTTTTTAGATTGTTATTCTTGAGTGTCATAGAAAGTGGGCTATGACGTATTATGAAAGTCTCACTCTTTGGAATGGGTTATGTTCTTAATTTTGAATTTACGTTCCTGATTTCTAAATTTGATGCCTGTGGTCTTATTGAAGTTCACTTGGTGTTTATCAGATTATCTTCAAGATGGTGGAGGAAAATCCCAGGGGTGTTGGCCGCGACATGGATGGACTAAGCATTGTTTATGGTGATGAATCTCTATCTCGTCTATATGAAAACTCTCGGGTCTCGTCTGATCAGCTACCTGGACAATCAGGTGGGACATGCTTTGTTTCCTTCATTCTTCTTTTTGGTTTTTGGCTTTAATTTGTTCTTGTAGATTTATCTAAATGATGTTAGTCTTTTCTCAGGTATTGTTAAGCGGGCTGTTGCTCTTGGACGATATTTGCAAAATCCTCTGGCAATGGTTGCTACACTGTGTGGACCAGGAAGGGAGGTTTTATCGTGGAAACTTAGTTCGCCAGAGAGCTTTATCACCCCAGATGAGAAGTATGGGATGGTTGAACAGGTCATGGTAGATGTTACGAACCAGGTGGGTTTGGACATTAATTTGGCGATTGGCCATGAATGGTTATTTGCTCCTTTACAGTTCATTTCTGGGCTTGGACCCAGAAAGGCAGGATCTCTGCAGAAGTCCTTGGTACGAGCTGGTGCAATTTTTACCCGAAAGGACTTTGTCACCGTGCATGGACTCGGGAAAAAGGTGTTTGTCAATGCAGTTGGTTTTCTGCGTGTCCGGCGTAGTGGATTGGTTGCTAGTAGCAACCAGTTCATTGATTTGTTGGATGATACAAGAATACATCCAGAATCTTATGGACTTGCACAAGAGTTGGCCAAAGATGTCTATGATGAGGACACAAGAGGTGAAGCAAATGACGATGATGAGGCATCAGAGATGGCAATAGAGCATGTCAGAGAACGCCCTAGACTTTTGAGAACCCTTGATGTTGATGCATATGCTAAAGGCAAGAACCGTGAAAATAAGAGGGAAACATTTTATGATATAAAAAGAGAACTAATGCACGGTTTTCAGGACTGGCGTAAGCAATATGAAGAGCCAAGTCAGGATGAGGAGTTCTATATGATTTCAGGTGAAACCGAGGAAACCCTTGCTGAGGGGAGAATTGTGCAAGCCACAGTTCGCAGGGTACAAGGTCAAAAAGCAATTTGTGTGCTTGAATCAGGGTTGACTGGGATACTCATGAAGGAAGACTATACAGATGACTGGAGGGAGAGTCCAGATTTATCTGACAGGTTACATGAAGGTGAAATTTTCACTTGCAAGATTAAATCAATTCAAAAGAACAGGTATCAGGTCTTCTTAGTTTCTAGAGAGAGTGAGATGCGAAGTAATCGACATCAAACTTTTAGAAACCTTGATCCCTACTACCATGAAGACCGGAGCCAGCTACAGAGTGAGCAAGAAAAAGCTCGCAAAGAAAAAGAGCTAGCAAAGAAGCATTTTAAGCCAAGGATGATCGTTCATCCCCGCTTCCAGAATATAACCTTGGATGAAGCAAAGGAGGTAAGTTGTTAACAATGACATTTTAACACCCAATGGCATGAAAATGTGTGCCCCTTTATGGAAACTGTTGGATAGGAGGTTTGAGCTGCACTTTCTTGCACTTAGGTGTAATAATGCATATGGCATCACCCTTTTTTAAAAAAAAATTAGGAAATCTCTTGCAGAAACCCTGGGTGCATGAGGTTATTTCCCCTTTATCAACAGTTTCTGATTACTTTATTGTGGTTTTCTGGATATTATCTGTGGAAAAAAAAAATACTTGATTTTTTTTAATGGATAAGCATGTATTTCGGGTCAGAGGTTTTTGGTGCTTCCGGTGTATCTGCATGCCATTATAAGTGTAAACTTGGGTTTCAATAAGGATACGACTTTGTGATTCAGAGAAATGGTATTACTTATTCACTCGATAAGTTGAGGTCCTTTTTTTCCTGTGTTTGATATATATATATATGTATGTATTTATTTTATGATTTGAGGTCAATAAGTAGCAGTTTGCATTTCTGGTTTGAGTGGATGAAGATTTTCATAAACTACTTCGAGTCTTGTTAAGTGTTATTTGGTGCTTGGGTAGCTGGGTTGTACTTGAATTGAATTATAGTTTGGGTGGTGCTTATCCTTTTTATTGGTAAGATTTTGATATCAGTTATTGCTGTCTTCCTAAAGTTTAAATTCTCATGTTATATTCCAGTTCTTATTGGACAAGGATCCTGGTGAAAGTATTATTAGTCCCAGTCGTCATGGGCCTTCTCATCTCACTCTAACTCTCAAAGTTTATGATGGAGTTTATGCTCACAAGGACATTGTTGAAGGTGGGAAGGAGCATAAGGACATCACAAGTTTACTTCGTATTGGGAAGACATTGAAAATTGGGGAGGACACTTTTGAGGACCTGGATGAGGTCAGTACTGTTTCTCAGTGTGTTATTCTCTAATCTCTACATGGTTTTGTTTTATTAAACTGCCGATGACAGCAGTGAACTTTTGTAATATCTGAATCTGCCTGTCTCTCTCTCTCTCTCTCTCTCTCTCTCTCCCTCTCTTTCTGTTTCTTTTTTTGTTTCAACAAGTAGTCTGTACTCCATATATTGGTTAATGGGACATTCTTATAAATAACCTTGGGAGCCTTTGCCCCGTAAGCAAAGTGAATCTATTCGAATTTTTTTTTTGGATAAGTAAGAAGAGCTTTATTGAAGAAAAAGAAAGCGGTAACAGTACAAAGATCTATACTGAAAACCTACTCTAGAGAGACAACAAAGCTGAGGAAATTAGCAAAAACAGAAAATTGGGAGCCTAAAACAGCAGAGGCCCAAAGAAAGAGAGAATGCAACAACAACCCCCTCAGCCCCTCATAAGATCTAGAAGAGTTCTCGAAACATCTCTTGTTCCGCTTGCACCATATGACCCACCAAACGCACAACGGAATCATCTTCCACACCCTTGTCGCAAGCGGATTGTTGAACTTCCGCTTCCAACAAAGCAACATCGCACAAACCGTAGAAGGCATAACCCAACTAAAGTTGAAGATGCTAAGCACATAAGACCACAAATCCGTCGCTACTACACAGTGAAAGAGGATATGGTCCACCGATTTCCCGTTGCACCTACAAAGATAGCACCAATTTGGGAGGCAAACACCTCGCCTCCTCAAATTATCCGTAGTCAAGATTCGTCCGTGCGCTACCTCCCACACAAAAAAGGAAACTCTCATAGGAACAGGGGACCTCCAAATCTGCCTCCAGGGAAAAGCCATGACGATATCTTCTCCGTGAAGATACCCATACATCGACTTCACGGAGAAGATACCGTTCGTGTTGCCCAGCCAGCGTATCATGTCATCTGCCCCACTCCTCAAAACCTTGGAATAAAGAAGAGAATAGAAAGTCGAGAAAGTCTCAACTTCCCAATCATTAGCAGCCCTTAAAAACTGAACATTCCAAGCACCCATACCCGAGATCCTCTCCCAATAATCCGCCACCCAAGCGTCCTTGTTACGAGCTATGGAGAAGAGAGACGGGAAAGCGAGCCTCAAAGGAGTCTCCCCACACCAGAGGTCACTCCAAAAGCGAACTCTATGGCCACTACCAACCTCGAACCGAATGAATTGGCTAAAAAGAGCCCACCCCTTACTTATAAACCTCCAAAGCCCGACTCCATAATTACCTCTTCTCTGAATGGTGTGCCACCCACCCAAGTCGCTGCCAAACTTCTCCTCAATAACACTCCACCACAGACTGCGGCGGTCATAAGCAAAACGCCACAGCCACTTCCCGAGTAAAGCCTTGTTAAAAGGGATTAAGCGCCTAATACCCAGCCCACCTTGCGTGAGGGGACGACACACAGTCTCCCAATTTATCAGGTGAAACTTGTGGGAAGTGTCAGTGCTGCCCCACAAGAAGTCCCTCTGTAACTTCTCCAATCTGCAAGCCACCACTGAGGGAATGGGGAAGAGAGATAAGAAGTAAGTCGGAAGATTAGCAAGAGTAGTCTTGATCAAAGTGACTCGACCACCTTTCGAAAGATAGCCCGCTTCCATCCCGCCAATCGCTTCTCCATTCGCTCAATGATGTCATTCCAGATAGCAATGCTTTTAAAGCGAGCCCCCAAGGGAAGACCAAGATAAGTGATGGGCAGAGAAGCAACCTTACAACCCAAAGTGTCAGCCAAAATGTGGGCGTTACCCACCTCTCCAATGGGGATGGCCTCCGATTTGAAAAGGTTAATCTGTAGGCCAGAAACCGCTTCAAAACAAAGCAAAAGACAACGAAGATTACGGAACTGACTCTCTTCAGCCCCACACAAAATAAGAGTGTCATTAGCGAACAACAAATGAGAAATGCACACCCTACTACCACCAACCGAGAAACCCTGTATAAAACCCATCTCCCCCAACCTAGTCAGCATCCGACTCAGAGCTTCCATAACAATCACAAATAAAAAGGGCGAGAGAGGGTCGCCTTGGCGCAAACCTCGGGAACCTCTGAAGAAGCCCTTGGGAGACCCGTTCACCATAACCGAGAAGCTGGGAGAAGAGATGCAAAACTCCATCCATTTACACCACTTCTCACCAAACCCACACCTCCGCAACAAGTAAAGGAGGAAACTCCAATTGACGTGATCGTAAGCCTTATGGATATCAAGCTTGCAGAGCATTCCAGGCAGATTCGATTGCATCCTAGAGTCAATGCACTCACTCGCGATCGGCACTGAATCCAAAATCTGTCTTCCCCTTACAAAAGCACTCTGAGATGGCGAAATAATGGAGCCGACAACCGTCTTAAGCCGATTAGCCAAAACTTTAGCCAAGATCTTGTAGACTCCTCCCACAAGACTGATCGGACGGAAATCCTTAAGCTCCACGGCCCCCGACTTCTTTGGGATCAATACAATGAAAGTGGCATTGAGACTACGGACAAACTTCCCAACCTGAGCAAACTCATTAAACATGGATATTACATCACCCTTGAGAACATCCCAACAGGATTTAAAGAAAGCTAAGGAGAACCCATCCGGGCCGGGGGCTTTATCCCCATTAAGACTCTGCACAACACCGGTGATCTCGTCTTCATTAAATGAGCCTTCGAGCCGATCAGCCTCCTCCCTAGAAATCGAATCAAACCCCAAGTCATCCAACAAGGGTCTCCACGAGAGAGGTTCTTGATACAAGGAGTCATAGAATTTGACAATCTCATCAGAAATACGCTGGGTGTCCTCAACAAGTTCCCCATCAACAACCAACGACGAAATAGTGTTAACTTTCCGATTGGAGTTGGCCACACGGTGAAAAAACTTGGTACATCTGTCGCCATCTTTAAGCCAAAGAGCTCTCGATTTTTGCCTCCAACTAGTCTCCTCCATATCAATCAGTAATTCTAACTCCCCAGAAACTGCTAACTTCCTTGCCCGGCCCCCCTCATCAAGGAGCTCCCTTTCCTCTAAAGCATCAAGAGAAGATAGTTCATGCAGGAGCGAAGACTTCTTAAAAGCAACATTCCCAAACACCTCACGATTCCAAACTATTAGATCCCCTTTAAGAGCCTTTAATTTCGAATGAAGGACAAAACTAGGCGAGCCAGAAAAAACATAAGATCTCCACCACGACCTTAACACCATGGGCAACTCTCCACCTGACGCCGACCGCTGCAGCGATGAATCGGATGGTCGACCCATACACGTCGACTCCTCCAGATTTCCACAACCCACAAGCTCCGACGCCGGCGAGCCCAAGGGGAAGTCGCCGACCTCCACAGACAGCTCCGACTCCGGCGCCCCCACTGCACCAGCGACTGGATCGTAGGATCGGAGACCCGGGCCTGCCGCGACGTCGTCGCGTCCCTCGGCCTTCTTTGGGGCTGCGCAAGACCTCTCCTGGGTCTGCTCAACCCGGCCCGATAATACCCCCGGCCCACTAGGCCCCGAGGCACTCCCCTTGCCCTCACCCTCCTCTGTCACCACGACCCTGCCCAGCCCGTCCCCCTGCCCTCCAGGCCCCCAAACTTCTTTACCAGAAGACGGGCCCCCTTGCCACGGCCCACCATCCAGCCCATGCTCACCCCCACTTGTCCCCTGCCCCTCTGGGTCGAAAGCCTGGGTCACCACAATCCGACCCAACCCATCCCCCAGTCCATGAGACCCCAACTCTTCTGCACCAGACGACAGACCCCTACATTTCGGCCTGCAAGTCAACCCCTTGCAGCGGCCCACAAGCCCACAAACGAGACTCCCCCCCTCACCAGATAACAGGCCCCCTTCCAGCGGCCCACAAGCCATCCCCTTCGCACCCCCTCTCACCCCTTGCCTTTCGAACACGTCGCTTCCTTGTACATGGCTCGGTTCGTGGATGGCTTTTAAGGTAAAACCATAGACGCTGTAGCATAAAGCGTTAAGAGAAGGACCCCCGTTACAATTTTTATGTAAGAGCAAGGCAAGCCTGCCGACTTCCTTTCGCAAACTCAGAAGTTGTTTCCATAAATCACCACCAGATAAGGGCGACTCACACACCGGCAAAACAACAGGAGCCTTTTCTCCCGCCGCTCTCTCGTTGTACGTAGAATAGGAAATCCTCGGGGGCAACCTGCCTGCGGCAACCTCTGGTTCATCTGGTTCATGCGGGGTATTCAAGATGTCAGAGACCCGTGAAATTGGACCAGGATCGCTGGGCCTCGCATCTTCAGCGTCCACCCCCGCCGGAGACAACACCACCTTCGCAAAGGATACTCCTGGCCGAATGCATGGACTTCTCAGAGGGACGACCTTTCGACGAAACAACGTGAAATGGGCGACAGCCTCCTGGAAAACCCGGTTCAAAATTTGCCAACCATAAGCGTTTCTACCTTCGGGCACCATCACCGCCCCCACTTTTCTACCCCCACCATATTCAACAATCACCACATATCGACCACTCTTGTTAGCACACCTTTGGGCTAAGAAACCACGACGGGACTCGGTGAGCTTGGAAGAAAAAGCGGCAGAGCTCTCAATCTTCATTCAACCAAGTAGTCTAAATCATATTGAAAACCAGAAATATGTTAAACTGGCTGAGGGCCCATAAAAAACCGAGAGAGCTATCGCCTGTGTAGTTTATTCTTACATATCAGAGAGCAAAGTGCCACTCCTTGCTTCTCTCTTTCTCCCAATCTCATTCAATAACAAGCGTACAAACTATTTGGAATCATTCAAATCGTAATTGAAAGAGGAGACACCTTCTGTGCAGCTTTGCTGAACTGAGTGGCTCTGTGGCACTGTGGATTTAATCGTCAGGAAGCCAACCATAACCGCGTTGAGCAAGTGATAGCATCGAAGTCATCAATGCCAATGCAGTCACGGTGTGGTATGGCAGCATGGACTCCACACAAAAGCTCACTATTCGAAATTAACCTAGGAAATATATTGTTTTGGAATGCCTTCTGTCTTGAATCATTGAATGTCATCATAGAATTTTGTTATTGCGGGAAAGGCGTGTTTATTCTGGTGAGAAAGACATCCCTTGTAGAGTGTCACATCAGCTCAAAATATTTCTGGCAATCAAATTTGTGGACTTAAAGGCATCTGATTATTATGAGTTTGAAGCAAAAACATTATTATTGTCTTCTGAGTTGGGGGCCTTAAATAATCAGCTGACTATTTTTCTGTGTTCATTGGCCGGACCCCAGGTAATGGATCGATATGTTGATCCCTTAGTGTCTCACTTAAAGGCAATGCTAAATTATCGCAAGTTTAAGAAAGGCACAAAAGCTGAAGTTGATGAACTCCTTAGGATTGAGAAATTGGAGTATCCTATGAGGATAGTTTATTGTTTTGGCATCTCCCACGAGCATCCAGGCACCTTCATCCTGACTTTTGTAAGGAGTACAAATCCGCACCATGAATATGTTGGCCTATATCCTAAGGGATTCAAGTTCCGGAAAAGGACGTTTGAGGACATTGATCGGCTTGTGGCATACTTTCAGAGACACATTGATGATCCTCAGTCAGCGCAGTCTCTCAGATCAGTCGCTGCTCGGGTGCCAATGCGTAGCCTGGCTACTGGGGGCTCTTCAGGGGCATCCGGGGGTAGTGGCTGGGGTGGTTCAACTGACGAGGATAATTGGAGAGGTCAGTCCTATGACAGGGATCGTTCTTCTACTCCTGGTTCTAGAACAGGTAACTTTGCACAAATTTCAGATGTGTTATATTAAAAATAAATCCTCCTCAACTCAAACCCATTTAAATGTAGCAGACAACAGTGGGCCCCAAGGGTTGATGTGTTGTACGAGAGTTTCTGTTCTGCGTACAGTGCTGTTCTTTTTTTTTGGACGATTTTAATATAAGCAAAAGGAAATCATTTTTAACTGTTTGTTTGTTCAGTGATTACCATGTCTTATCTGGACTTCTTGTGTACTTTTTTCCTTACACTTTGTGATATTGTCTACATGTTGATTTGTTTTCCTGAGTTCTCTTATAGTCAAAATGCCTTTGGCTCTTGCATTCTATTCACTAAGATGATGAAAATTCGTTGTAGAATTTCATGATTCTACTCTTTGATATCCTTTGAAAATGGAAATTCTTTTTTTCATGCATGTGTATTTTGTAGGTTAGTACTTTCCCCTCTTTCTTTGGTTGATTATATTTTGGTCCCTAGTCGTTCCAATTTGTTCAGTCATTGTGGCTTCTGACTTCTGTTCTATATATGTTTTTGTTGCATGACATACAGTTCAAGAGTATTTCGTCTTTGCTCTATGTAGAAGATGTGACTTTCATATTTGGTTTGGCAGGACGAAATGATCACCGAAATGGCGATGGCCGAACTGGACATCCAAGTGGGGTGCCTAGGCCATATGGCGGGCGTGGACGTGGTCGAGGTTCTTACAACAGCAGCAGAGGAAATACTTCCAGCAATGAAAGGCAGGATTCTGGTTATGATGCACCTAAATGGGATTCTGCTACCAAGGATGGGGAAGATGGTTGGGGCAATTTTTCAGGTGCTAAAAATCAAAACACACCTGTCAGGGAGGCTTTACCAGGAGGTTGGGGTACTAGTGGAAGTGATAGAGGTGGTAGTAGTTGGGGTGGTGATGGAGGGAACAAGTGGGGCGATGGAGCTACTGGCAGTGGCAGTGGTGGTGGGTGGGGGAATGCAAGTGGTGGTGCTGAAGGAAATTGGAGCGGTGCTGGTGCAAATGATGCTGGTCCTGATAATGGAAGTTCAGGCTGGGGAAATACTCCTAAGAGAAGTTCTTCACAGTCCCAGGCTGGGAATGGATGGTCGAATGCTGGTATCGGTGGCGGTTGGTGAAATCACATGACCTGAAGTCCATTCCACTTTCCAGGTCTCCCGCTGCCAGCTAGTACTGGATAACTTGAAATGGCAGCTTTAGCAACTGTTGAAATTGAACCCATTTTGGATCTTTGTTGGCCTCTGGGTGGTTATGGAATGGATTGCAATGACCCATGTGCATTGTACGTACTTTTAGGCAATTTATTTTTCTACCTTTGTAAAAGCATCTTGTTCATATGTTATCCTTTTTTTCCTTTCTCCTGATTGCCCTTTTTTTCTGGGTTTTCTTTATATTGGAGGGAGGGTGGTTTTATTCAGGTGAATGAACCAAAGGTATCATGACATTAAGAAAATAGGACTCATTGAGGTTAAGCAGATGCAAATAGTAATTGAACTGGGAAGTAAAAGAAGCATTCGGTTCATTCGTTGATAGTTGTGAACTTTGCACGCAAAATTCCAGCTATTGCAATTGCTGTCTCTCATATCCCCTGGCATTCAACACTCTTCAGCAGCATGGGGTTTAAGCCATTGAGGAACTGTCCTTCCCTACAAACACTTTCACCCCACGAAAACGAAGAAAAAGCCCACCCAAAAAAAACGACCGTATTTTACGTATCCTAAGTACAAGATATCATCTTCGAAACCAACGAATCCATATTTTTTGTAATCCTTATTTCTTGAAGATTGTCAATGCTTTTTTATGTATTAAAGATAATCTCTTCCAATATCAACCGTGTCAAGCACCGCCAAAATCATCAATTACATATGTGGCTGATGGTTTAGATGGCCCCGTTGCGTCCAAGTAATTGAGTAGCAAAAAAATCCTGGCCGTTGCAGGCCTAATTATCATCAAACTAAAAATCTTTTCAAGGATAAAAAGCAGAAGCAGCACAGGTTGATTCACCAGAAGAGGAGTCATTAACATACAACAAAGCAATCTACAAAATAGAGCAAAGACCACTCACCATCAAACGCCCCACTCCACTCCACTAATCTTGATCACGGTGACAATAATGCAAATCACGTTCTGAACACCACTTACTACTCAAAAGGCCATCCTGAATAACCCATCTGTTGGTTGTTTTCATGTATAGTTGGAGAGTTGCTTCTAGCAGTTCCATTATGGTTGGAGCTAGAATTGGATGAGCGGAAAGGCCACAAATAAGAGAATGGATTCCTTCTTCCTTGATTCTCCCTTCCATCGGCATTACTGAGATAACTGCTGCTTCTACTTCGACTACTTGAGCTACAGCCACCATTTGTTCCCTGTGGTGGCAGTTCTTGGCGGCATACAGGGCATGAGTTGTGCTGGACTAGCCATGGGACAATACAATCTTTATGATATATATGATTACATGGCATTTGCTTTGCTTCAGACCCCAGCTCAAATTTTTCTTTGCAGACCGGACAGTGTGAATCAGAACGAAGATGCCTCTGTGCAATCCTAATGGTTGGCATTGCATCAATTGAAGATCTAGCTGCTGGAGGAGGGCCTCGCCGATCATTAGCTGAAAGCTGTTCAAACAGCTCTTCCAGTCCAGGACCTATAAAGTAATCACCAGCATTACCCCGTGTAAGACCAATACCAGGGGTCCCATTGAAGAGAGCTTCAAGCCCACCATTTCCAAACCTAGAAGGAATTTCGCCACCAAAAATCAGCAAAGGACCAAAACCAGGAGCATGTTCCGGAACTGAATCTGATCTAGCCCTCATGTCCTGGCTATGGATTCTGTCTGCCAATCGATGCCTCATGAAGGTTGAGAAAGCTTCCATAAGTCCTAACCTCCTGTCGCGATCTTCATCAACGTCCAGTCGAAAGAAATCAAATGGGCTGATGTGCACCATATCATCAAGTTCTTGAACAAATCCTCCACTACAGGAGGAGCAAACTGAATCTCGTCCTCGCAGTTGAACCGGCCGCCTGCACCGGTAACACCAATGGGTGTATCTGCCACTTGACATCCTTTTTCTCTCCCTCCCTTCACAAAGTCTTCAAAGCCAAACTCAAGTCCCTTGGACTCGTTCCTGGAACTCCTCAATCTTTAACTGTTATCTGGACATATTGTCCAAATTTGCAATACAATGTACATTTCCCATATGCCTCTGCATTGAAGGAATAAAGAATGGAAAAAATAAAGAGTCAAAACTGAATTATAATATCAAAGCTACATTTTGAAAAACAAGGATCAAACATAAAGCAAAGAATTCCTTAATAGGATATGGAGCAAAAATTAATTTGACTGGATTAATTACAAGTTCAGAAACCATAATTCCTATAGTTTTTCAAAACCCCTTTCAGCCCACCTACCATCCACTTCAAAGAAAAGGAAACAGAGAGTTAAAAAGAGAACCAAAGTCCAGTAGTTAAAGTAATCACACCAGAATTAGAAAGCAAAGATACAGATACACAAAAGTGAAAAAGGGATATAAAAATCAATTACCTACAAAAGAATACACCAGAATTGATAGAAGAGCAATTGCTCCTGTGGAAGAACAACAAACAAGAGAGATGGCCTCAGCATTAAATTAACTAAAATATTGAAAGAGTTGAAACGATTCACCACTGCATCACCCTCGAGAAACAAGGAGAAAAGCTACATGAAAGCTATATAAGGAAAAAAATAACTTAACCCACAAACAGAAACACACACACACAGAGGGACTAGTGTAGGCATGTAAAAGCCAAGGCCCAAGAGACATTATCTATGTACTACCACACAAGTGGAGGTGTGACACTCAAACCTCAGCATTCACTGCTCAATCTCGATGATTTTGAGCAAATTATCACTGTAAATCCAACAAGAAGTTATTAATACTAATTGTATACACTTCTCACTTGGAAACGGTCGCTTCTTACCAATCAGAAATATGCCCTTCAGGCTTTAGGATGCATCAAAATGACAAAAAATTCCTTCAAAAACAAATTCTATGATATTAACTCCCTACTTTAAGAATAATTCGTTCAAAATAAAACTCTAATAATATACATCCTCAAAATGTCATCTCTCACGCAGTGCAATGAAAAGTTCCAACATGACCCTAAAAATTACCATACACCTAATAGAAGACTTTATTAACAAAGAGAAAACGGCTATATGAAACATGCCCCCCCCCCCCCAAAGAAAAAAAAAATGAATTCGCTGGCATTTTGCTTCAACCAGAGACATGAATCATCCACTGATAATTACATTCAAATATGATAAAATAAGTAGCGGCAATGCCCCAAATTCTCTTTAATAGACCTACTCTGTATGCGATTCCACCTAATGAATCATAAGGGCTTACTGTAAGGATTCCACTACACAGAAAATAGACAACTCGTTACTTATCAAAAAAAAGAAAAAAGAAAAGAAAAGAAAAATAGACAACTCGTAGAAGCGAATCATCAACTGAAGCACCAGAGGGCAATCTATAACGAAATTGAAACAAAAAGGAAGTGGTATACTCCCAAATTCTATGCTTTTATTTGTTAAACTTTTTTAGGTGGACCAAAAAAAATAAACCCATCGCAAACGTGGAAATATTACTGTTGTCCACATATTAACAGATACAGTACCCAATTTGACAGATCTAATTTGGCACTCCAACAGCAGAGAAAGCATATATTGAAATTGAAGGAAATGTGACAACACTTCGTTTAGTTGCAGAGAAAACCATCGAAAAGAAAAGAAAATCTAATGGCAATCAATCGAATACTGCCTGTATGCTTAGCGTTGTATACTTTTGGAATACTGACCTCAAACTAAACCTATGACGAATTAAGCTTAAATGAGCATCAAATTTTGGTCATGTCTCGGGTTCCAAATCGCAGATAAAAAACTTGAAACTCTACGCATCTCAGTATCAAACCCACATTTAACAAGCTACCAAACAGGGAAATCAATCAGAAAAATTAACGACTTTCTATATTTGAAATAATTCGAAAAGCATCCCCGAGATTCGGATATTGGGACGCACCTTCGGGAGATCGAACGACGACTGAGTAGATCAAAAGGCCTTCGTACTCAGAGAGAGAGAGAAACCCCTAGGCCGGTTCAGTGTGGAAATTCGCATTTTGTTTTGTTTTGGTGCATAAGCAAGTTATCTTGAATTACACGTGGCGGATACCAAGACAGCTTCTCTTGTCGTTGTCCCTCTTTTTTGCAGCGCACTTCTCTGTCTATTCGTTCATTTTTTTGGTTTTCTGTGACCACTCTCTCATTCTTCTCTCCTCTAGTCAACCCGTCTTCTCTCTAGAAGTCAAGCGATCAAGTTTTTGGGGTGTTTTTAATATGGACTTTTAGGTATTTTTATTTTTTTAAAAGGCAACTGGCAACAAGGGTTTTGGTTTCTTCCAAAAACTAGAGGGACTACCAGGTCAACTAGCTTTGATTCCATTGCGCTTCAAAACACTACTGATTTATAATTATATAATTTCTGTATTTTTTTCTATTTTCGATTCTCTTGGAGTGATAAAAAAAGAATAAAAACAAAAAAAAGCAACAAGTCAAATCAGAGTTTCTACATTTACCTACATTTGCTAAAATATGTTCTAAATTAAAGCATAACTCCACCTACCTAAGTAAAGTGTACGAGGGCTAAGAAACAAACAAAATAGTAAAGCGTACGAGGATACCTCAGCAATTACATTATTGAAGAATGTATATTAGGAAATTAGTAGTACTTCATAAGACTAAGGGTGCTTAGTAATTGTTCATATATTTTAAATTATCAGCAGGAATACTATTTTTGTTAATATTAAGTGGATTATGGTTTTCTACAATTTTTTATTTGAATTGTATGATGTAGTTCCAACAGATAAATTATCCCTTTTTCATGTTTTGCTGGTTTCGGAGGTGCTGTACAGATTCATCTCTCGGGCAGAATTGAACCAACAGATAAGGGGATTCAAAATCAATTCTATTGCTCCATCAATTACCCATATATTCTTTGCTGATGATGTGTTGGTGTTTTCTCGAGCTCGTATTCAAGATTTGCAGATCAATCTTTGTTAGAGAAATATATGCATTGTTCGGGTTAGCTCTTGAATTGCGAGAAGTCGGCAGTGTATTTTAGTAAGAACGTCATGGGATCGAATGGTATGAGAATTGCAGATTCACTTCACCTCCAGCGAATGCCAACCAAAATGAGGAACCATGGCCTTCCCCTTTGTGAGTCTAAAGGTTGTGTTTGAGTAATAAAATTTTAGGGTATTGGATTTGATAAAAAAGTGAAGAGAGAGATGATTTTTAATATTTATTATAGTGAAAAGTAATGATATGATGGGGAGAGAGATTATATTGTAATTTTTTATTGTGTTAAAATTTTAGAAAATGTAAAATTTTGTTTAACAAACATAGATAACAACCCAAGAGGGGGGGGGTGTATCAGGTTTAAATAAAATATGAAACCTTTTTGAATAAAACTCAGATTTGAAAACGGTTTCAAGCAATAATAATAGAGAGGCAATAGATAAAATCAATAATGAAAGAGAGTTAAGAAAGAGAGATAATACAACAATTTTTAGGTGGCTCGGCCAAGACTTGCTGTGAGACCCTAACTTTTTCTATCTTTGTAAAAGAATTATGACTCCTTAAGATGTGCTCTAATTATTGCGGAAGGCAGGTATAGGGGAATTAATCTAAGGTTATGTCCAGGTGAAGATTTCCCCTAGTATTTTGTGCATCTATAATTTTAATTGAATTGATATGTTGTTTGTAGTTTGACAATATTGAAGTTGAGTATTTGGGGATTTAGTGAAATAATTGGAGGATCATAATTGGGGTGTTGGAATAGGAAGATTTTTAGCACCCTGTTTTTAGGTGACATTGCGCTCGACCAGCGGGCAACAGGCGCTCAAGCGACCTTAAGGAAATATGATGGACAGTGTTTTGTCGTTTGACCAACGCTCGACAGGTGCTCGAGCGGCCCTTGGGAACTCTACACAGTGAGTTGGACAGTAAGTTGGCGCTCGACCGATGCTCGACTGGCGCTCGAGCGGGACTAGTTAAAATTCCATATATGATGAATTTGGAGTTCTAATGGAAGACTTGTGAACCCTAACATTGAGGAAAGTTGTATAAGCTTAGTTAAGAAATTTATTGAGGTTAAGATGGTGGGAAGTCGATAGACATTAGCCCAGACATGGTATGCTGTAAAGTATTGAGTAAGGGATAGTGTAAGGATTATATTGAGGATGTATATATGGATAATTAATTTCAAGTTGTGTTTAGGGGGATTTTTCCCCTAACGTTTTTATGAGTTTTAAGCTAGGATCTGACTGGTATATTAATTGCCATTAGATTGAGCAATCGAGATTGATGAAATTGTTTTATTAATGGAAAATGTCCCTAAGTTACAAGATTTGGAAATATTTTAATTAGGGGCTTTAGCCTTGGAAATATGAGAATCCTTGGAACAAAAATGAGGAGATATATTAGAGTTAATTGTGGGAGTGGCAGAAAAGAAAAATAAATTTTCTTTAGGGGCAGAAAAGGAAAGTAGGGGGAAGATTGAGAGATAAGAAGGGAAAGTAGGGGAAGGGCAGTTTTGCCTTTTCCCTTCCCCCAAGCTCTCCCGTATAAGCAGCCCCCCCCAAAAAATCGAAAAACACCTTGCCCTAGCTCCCACCGAAGAAGAGAATAGAATAAAGAAGAAGAAGAGAAGAGAAGAGAAGAAAGAAGAAGAAGGAGAGAAGAAAAGAAGAAGGAGAAAGAAAGAAGAGAAAGAAAGAGGAAGAGAAGGAGGTGAGTGGTTATGGCCGGCCAAGCCATACCCATTTCCACCCATGTTCTCTTTTTCTTTTGAATGGTTGTTGATTGTGTGTTTGTTTGATTTTCTCCTTGACATTCATGTGTTTTCTTTGAGGAAAATGTAGATCTAGTGAGCTTTAGAGAGTTGTATGGATTGTGCACAAAACCATGGAGAATATGGTTAGATCTGGAACTTTAAAAACCCAAGAGAAACATAGATGCACACTAGGTGTTTGATAAAAGACCAAAAGAAGTGGGATAGATGCAATAGCATTTATTTGAGGTAATGAGATCATGGTTTTGTTTGAAGCTTTGATTTGTAGGTGTTAAGTGGAAGTCTGGAATATGAGGTTATAAGAGGAGAGCATGTTAAGACAAATTTCGGGTGTGTTGGTTGTTTAATGTGTGTTTTGTGTCTGAAAAATGGGCATGCGCTCGACAAGCGCTCGAGCATCCTTCAAGAATTTTTGTGCAGTAAGTTCACGCTCGACCGACGCTCGACCAGCGCTGAGCGTCCTTCGAACAATTTCACAGAGAGTTACGCCCGACTGACGCTCGACCAGCGCTCGAGCGTCCCTTAATACTTTTATACAGAGGCTTAACGCTCGATGAGTGCTCGACCGACTTCTTTGAATTTCATGAAATTTTTCCTAAGTTTCTAAGTTTCCTATTGACCTATTAGGAGACCCTACTAGGTTTTTCACTTAAGAAAATACCTTGTGGTGTAAGATCACCAATTAGAAGTCAAGGATACAGATGATTTTATATGATGAAGTATGTGTATAATGAAGTATGAGATATTGAATGAGGAATAAGGACGATTTTGTATGATGAAGCGTGAGTAATTGATTGATTACTCTATACGTCTAGTAAACCTATGAATAACAATAGTATGATCCAATTGTAGGTAAAGGGGCATTCAACCCACAAGCAAGCGAAGTAAGAAGAGCTTACGTTTGTAAGTGAAAATAGTAAGTGGAACTTATATCTGTAAGTGAAAAACTTACTTTTATGAAAACTGGAATGATACGCAACATGTTTTATGAACAAGCATAACAGGTTTATAACCAAGCATGACAAGTTCTTTCTCAACAAGCATGACATAGTATACGTATTTGCATGGAAGCATGAAAGAAGTTTTGTGCAAATAAAAACATGAAAGTTTTTATGATTACGAAAGTTTTATGAGATATTCGTCATCAAGAATGATACGTCATGAGGAATAACAATAGTATGATCCAATTGTAAGTAAAGGGGCATTCAACCCACAAGCAAGCGAAGTAAGAAGAGCTTACGTTTGTAAGTGAAAATAGTAAGTGGAACTTATATCTGTAAGTGAAAAACTTACTTTTATGAAAACTGGAATGATACGCAACATGTTTTATGAACAAGCATAACAGGTTTATAACCAAGCATGACAAGTTCTTTCTCAACAAGCATGACATAGTATACGTATTTGCATGGAAGCATGAAAGAAGTTTTGTGCAAATAAAAACATGAAAGTTTTTATGATTACGAAAGTTTTATGAGATATTCGTCATCAAGAATGATACGTCATGAGCATTTGCATGATTTTCTTGAAAGAAAAATAAAGTTTTGTGCAAATGAAAGTATGAGAAGCATTTTATGATAAGTTAATTACTCATCATCGAGCATAAGGATTTATTTTTCTCATAAGGATGAAAGATAAAGTTTATGCAAATGAAAGTACCATTTTTATGCTACTTTATGACAAGTTTTATGACAAGTAAGTTAATGAACCCAAGTCGGTCGGTACCGTACCAAGTCAAGATGGTGCATCCATACTGAAGGACGTTTACGTGAAGGGTGGATGTCACCTAGGGCACCCATACCGAAGGATGCTTGCAAGAAGGATGGGTAGTCCAGGAGGTATGTGCAATCACACTGAAGGATGCTTGCAAGAAGGTGTGAACCTCCAAGGGTTGTGTCTAGCCACTGAAGGACGAATGCGAGAAGGTGTGCTAGCTCAACCATATGTAAGGTCCCCAAGGGAAATAGGGGACAATTTCAATGGGAACGCACAACCCTGATGCCAGGGGTAAGTGGAGCTCAAGTAGCCCATAAGATAAGGATTGAAAAGATTTTCCAAAAGAAAGAGATTTATAAGTATAAGTGATGTTTTCAAGAGCAAGTGCATGTGCATATGCAATCATGAGGCATACACGTGCATCAAAATTCATGATCATGCATGAATTATATACGTTTACATGATATTTCAAGTTCAAGTTCCTTATGATTTCAAGTTCATAATGATTTCAAGTTTAAGTGCATGCTTATGATTTCAAGTTCAAGTGCACGCTTATGATTTTAAGTTCATTATGATTTCAAGTTCATGATGATTTCAAGTTCAAGTGCATGCTTACAAGGTTAAGTTCGTGATTATGAGTTCAAGAACAAGTTCATGGTTTCAAACTCACGATTTCAAGTTCATATTTCCAAACCATGATTTCAAGTCCATGTTTTAATTATAATTCCTTACTGAGTCTTTTGACTCAGTTTTAAATTGTATCATTCCAGATAACGTTTCAGGAGGGGAAATCTAGAAGAGGAACCGACGATAATGATCTTTCCTCTTTTGTTGTTCATTAGAGGATTCAAGATGTATTATAAAGATGTTATGAGTAGGTCAATGTGAAGAGGATTTGATGGAATCCCTTAGATCATGTACTTCAGCTGTGTAGCCGTGCAATGTCATTAAGACGCTTACCCTATTCCGAAGAAGTCGTTTTGGGTAAGTTGAAGTTATAGCAAATCTCTTTGGCCCGTCTCTCTCAGTTAGATGTGTATAAAAAAAAATTCCGCTGCATGATTAAGAGAAAACGCTGGAACATTCATTGAGTGGATGTTCGCAGCTGTCATTAACCCCCTTCGGGCTAGCGTTCGGGGCGTGACACTTGCCCACGTCCATCCCAAGGCTATTGTCATCCTTGAGCTATTACCCCCAAGGCTATTGCCTTCCTTGGGCTAAATAACTGTTATAAACATTTTCCAGAGCTTATGCTTCAACTCGTACAACAAATCTCAAAACCAATGATATTTCTTCTATCCTCAACAGGTAGGCCTAAGTGTATCCCGCACTTCAATGTTTTTCAAAGTTGTATAGATGAAATAAAAAACAATGGCTCTAAAAGCTTGATGTGCAAATACAATGCACAATAAAATAGCAAGTGACAATAACAAATCTCTTGGAATCGTGTAGGTTTCTTCTTTTGCTTTTTTGTCTCTCTTTGGGAGGCTAGGTCAAGATTGATGACACAATAGATGTCTTTTGTCACTCCATAAGGTTGTATTTAAAGCCTTCAGTATTGGGTGGTCCGCAAGGGCATTTTTAGAATGTTGGAGAGGTGCCCTAAGTGCCACAATGTCTTGAAATCCGTGTTGAGTCATCTTTAAAAAATCTGGCTTCCCGAGACATGTGTCGACACATATATGCCTATGTGTTGACACCTTCTTCAAGCCTGGAAACAACTTTCAGGTGCCTCTGACATGTGTCGACACTTATTTCAACCATGTGTCGACACCATCAAGTTGGCTTGCTGGTAGCAATGTAATTTGTCGACACTTTGTAACACATGTGTCGACACCATCCTGACTGGAAGAGGGTTTAAGTGCTTTAATGATGTGCAATCATTTCCATTTCAATACGAAAACTCTTATAATGAAAATATAACAATTTAAGTACAAGCCATGATGTGTTAATGTAATTGTAGGGCTTAATGAACTAAAGGGAGATTAAATACAAGTGAATACTCTCGATTGAACTGTGAATTGACAACCACGTATTCTAAAAATATTCCAAAGCTATTTTATCGTTTGTTATCATCAAAATCGGATTAGATAGCTCAAAAATCAACCTTGGGCTAACACCTTTATTTTTCCAAGAGCTAAAACTAGAGTCCTGGATGACTTAAAAGATCGAATTTTGAGTCGCATATCTAGATGGAAGGCTAAACTACTGTCGCAGATAGGGAAAGGATTGGGTATTCGATCCTTGGAGAGGATGAATGTGGCTTTGTTGGGGTGGCTAGGTTGAAAGGTCATTAGGGATGAACCTTCCCTATGGGTATCCCTATGTAAAGCTAAATATTTGCACACCTCAAGTTTTTGACACTCTGCTTCGCCTTGTGTTGCTACTTGGCCATGGAGAGGCATTTGTAAGCTAATCCACATCTTCAAGCAGGTGCTTGTTGGCAAATCTGCAATGGATAAACTACAAAGGTTTGGATGGACCCGTGGGTGATAGGGGGAGTAATTTTTTTACCAAGACTCCGTATAACTATTCTTCCAGAATGGTATTATGAGCAAGTTAGAGGGAATATATTGCCTCTAAAAGAAATTTTTGTGAAGGATCCGACTGGATGGTAGAGATTTGGCTTTCCGGCTCGGCTCCCTAGCTTTCACGTGAGGCTTGTGCCCCCTTTTCCCTTTCTTCCACACGTGAGTCCCTTCCTCTCCAATTTTTTTTCTCCCTCTTCTTCACCATCTCTGCAGGACAAACCTCCTTCTTGCGCTCCTCTCCTCACCTGAACCTCGCCAAAATTCCTCTTTTCCTCGTTGGAATCTCTCTGTCGTTACTTTCCTCGCAGAACCTCTTTGCCGCTCCTCTCCTCCTTCTCCTTCACCATCTCTACTGCTCCTCAGTTCATCTAATTAATCCAATTTTGGAAACAAGTTTAGTCCCAAGTTCGGCTATTACCTCTTTTAGTGACATTGTTGTTGAAACTACCTTCATGCAGTTGATTGATGACCTGTGTGTGTGTGTATTTGATTCCGTTGTGTAGCCTTTATCTTGCTGGCTCTTTTAGTTATCTTGCTAGAATGGAATGTATTTGAGTTAGAATGTTTTGTTCCTTTTTTGTAGAAATATCAACAGTTGTCACTATATGATGACATATTATCATATATGCTCTTAGATTATTTTTTTCTTCTTCTAAGCAACAGTACTAAATATATTAAAATCTAAGGATAGCAGCCAGTACAAACAAAGTCATGTCCAGAAGGCCAATAGAAAAACCTAAATGGACCAAAGGTCCTACAATCAGCAGATCAAAATATCCAGTAATGGCGACAAAAGCCGAGATCAAACCAACCTCAAGGCCCGGGTTACAACACAAACTTGAAAAGACCACAAAGGTTAGGACAAGAAAAACCAACAAGGACCACAAGGGTCCGGACAGACCGTCGACGACGGCTTCCACCGGAGGAAAGGCGGACGTAGCGCTGATCCGACTCCATCAGAGAGATCTTCTAGCTTGAAAAGGCTGCAAAAGGGAGAGAAGATATGACGACAACTTTGAAACGCACAAAACAACGATGACAATAGGAACCACCAGAGAAAAAGGCCGAAACTGACGAGCATGCTCGGATTCTAATTGCAAGGAAAAGTGATGCAAGATTTGAAAAAATGTTAGTGAAAAAAGATTCAAGCTCCACCAAATCCTCAAGCCAACTTTTTGTGGACACTACTATCTATTCAAGAAATTGTTGCTTTCATTTGGCTCTATCATCAAAGGCAGGGAAGAACTCTGTGCTTTGACCTATGGTTGTTCAACCCAGTGTAAGTGTCGGTTTTGGCCAAAAGAGGCACCTACACCAGATAGGTTGGTTTTAAAATATTGGCTACCTACACCTACACTATTAAGTGTAAAAATTGGCCCTTAGTGTTGGCAGTTTTAGCAGTGGCAGTTCCCCATTAATCTGCATTTATATTGGACAATTTTTTTAGTATTTTACGCATTTGGCCTAATGTATTTTTTCTTTTTTCTTTTGATTATAAAATCTAAACTAATGAAATCCAAAATCAGTAAAATTAGATAATATCTTAAAAGATAAGGTGAGAATCTAAAGTGCAAACTAATAAAATCCAAAATTAACAACCCAACAACAATAGCTAAAGAAGAATCTGTTATTAGTTACACAAATGAACCTTTGTTCGCATAAATCTTAAATTACTTCTATACAGGAAATGACTACAAAGCCCATTAAAAATATGTCAAGCATTGACTTCCCTTTCATAAGTTATTTAGAACCAATGGAACATTTAGGAAATTACTTTTTGAAATTTAGAAGAAAATTGAGGAGCCCTTAACTTGATCACAAGTTATTTAGAACCAATGGAACATTTAGGAAATTACAAGCAAAACAAACAAGAAAAAAAGAATAATATATTATCGATCTAAAAACAAGGTAATTAAACATTTTGTGTATATTCCAGGTATTTTATTCTTATTTTTTTTCTCCCGTTCAGTTTTGTTTTACGTGAATCGATTCGAAAATAAACTAACCAAAGTCATATTGAGAGTTATTTTATTTTTCTTTATTAACATGTTTTGTCCCTATAAGTAAACTGTGAGAGATTTTATCCCCTGACCTTAGACTCGGATAGTTGGATACAGAAAGACGCGTAGACACACATGAGAGAGATAGAGAGAGAGAAAGAAGGGAGAAAGACATCTGAACCTTCTTCTTCATCTGAATAGAAGTCATGTAGCCAAGGGGTAGGGGTTCTTTCTCGACCTGTTTGATTCAGTTTTGGTTCGATGTACTTGCTTCTCCTTTTCTTTAGTAAATGGAATAAAAAAATTAAAACCCAGTTTATCGGTACCCGGGAACCGGTAAACCCACCGGAGTTTTCCAAAATTTAAGCCTCCGGTACCGGCACCGGTAAGCTTGGGTACTGGGAACCCGGTGCCGGTTCCACCGAATTTTACTGGTGGTTTTGAACACCCCTACTTCTACCCACGGGCCGATTCAAATGTAAGGACATGGTATGACTCTCTTCTTTGTCAGTGATAGTATTTATATTGTAAATCTGAACTGAGGAATAAATTTTCTTGTTGCCTAGGTTTTTATTTTCCTGGTGCCTATGTAATCCATTATTTTCTCAATGTTAGCATACGATAATTTGTCTTCAGTGTTGTTAAATATCAATGTGTGGAAGACGTGTTCATGGTATCCTTGATTTGCAATTTGGATGATGATTGTGAGAAGCTTCTAGTCTGCAAAATAGAGTTTGATTGTGTGATGACCTTACAGTTTGAGACAGAGGTACTTTTAGTATATGATTTGTCTTACCATCAATCTACAATTACCAGATATTAGATCTGTTTCATGATACCTTTCAAACCATATTGTGTTGCCATCAATCATTGATATTCCTTCTCATTGCAACTGAATCATATTTTTGCAACCTATTGTGTTGCCTCACAAGAACAAGCATTGAATGCTTGTCCAAGTGATTTTAAAACAACATACTTCCTCGGAAAGTCACCATTTCTAGATCTAGACAAATTTGTGGAATCCATTGCCTCATTGGAAATATATCGGGCGTCACCCCTCATTGAATTTTTGCTTTGACCAACTTTTAATGTCGATTTGTAGTTTATAAATATTATTTTCCTTGCTCATCTCGAGCTTCAACAGGAAAGTTTCTATTAAGTTAGTTTGCAGCCATAATAGGAGTTATTGTGACATGCTTGTGGACAAGGTTTGCTTAAGATGTATTTTCGTCCAAGTAATAGTATTTAGCTCCTCTCTGATAACATTATTCTCCTACATATTTGTTTGAGTGGAATCCTACATATTTGTAGAGGCTTGAATGATACTCAGAATGTCTTCATAGATGATGACAATTATACTGTCAAAGAATGTTACTATAGATTTTAGAAGGTCGATTAATGTTGTGATATAAGCTGTTCTTCATGCCTCGATTGAAAGGTCACCTCACCAAGGTTTCCAAACTGTATTGTGGATGTAGCCTAATAACTCACCTGAATTTGATATGTTATGAGATGTTCCAATCATTATCCATAAGCATTCCTATGATACTTTAAAATATTCAAATATTCAAAAAACATTATGTTTCTAATTTTTACGTCGCCATATATGTCATGAGGGCTAACAATATTGTATGCACCATAAATTGTGCACCAGTGCTTTGTTATTTTCTTGGGTTTATAGGCCTCCAGCGTTGCTAATCTGAATGTACATATATCCAGGTATTTGCTTAAACTATGATATGGGAAGGATCAATTATTTAATGATTCAATCAGGAACCTATATTAGAGATGGGAAGGCTCTCATAATCAGTGAGGTATTGAAGCTACTAATCTTGGGATTGAACATGCGTGGATCAAGGGATTGAATCTACTGATCTTGAAAAGAATAATATCAATGGCGAACAATTGAACGGAGATGGTTTTGTGATTCCCTTTGTAGCAAAAGGGTTGTTGATTTGGCTCATCTGGTAGCGAGCAAGTCGCTAAAGCTCAGAGGATGTTGAGAGGGGAATGTTTTGGTCTTGTAATTTTTTTTTAATTTTGAGTTTCGTCAATCACAATGTAACTTGTACATACCAACAAGTACATCAATTTAGTGGATTTTTTTCTTCATTCTTCTTGTCTATACCTACCTAAATTTAGTGGATCTCTTGTGGTGGACATTTTATGCACAAACTTATGGAACATTCTACAAAAGCAAATTTTGTTAAGGAGTTGAACATAAATTTAATAGAAACAGAAATTGCCAAAAAATAAAGGAACAAAATTCAGATACTTTACATTGCTTGCAATTGTACACTTGGAATATTGGGGTAGTAAAAGGGACAGATAAAATTAAGACCTTTCCAAAAGCATTGACAAAATCATAATTTGAACAAAAAATATAGGAGTTCACCACAAAAATCATGTACCCTGTTCTTCTCTTCATATCTCAAGATTACTCTTGGTGACTCTTCAAAACTCATTACTTCTCTTTGTGATATTATCTTTGGACAGTCATTAAAAACTAACAGACCTACACAACATTCAAAGATTTAAGTCAAATTCATATAAGATCTATATTTGTAATGGTATGCATCACTTATACATCCATGAAAAATAGAAAACATAAAAATAGAATAATTAAAGCACAAAAGTTCAAATAGAACCTCAACAAACAATGGTCACACCTATAACCCAATACAACAAAAATACTACAACAAGTCTTTGAGGCTCTTATACTCCCTAAGTTGTGACAGCAGCTCATCCTCGCTTGAGTAGGCTTATTGATTTTTGCGCGACTGACGAAGCTGGAGACTTGAATTATGCTAAGGTAGTTTTTACCAAATTGGCTTGGACTTGTTTGATTGATGGGTATGTTGGCCTTACAATTGACAATGCTGGTAACCAAGATTTTGCATGAAATCTAAGATTCTGAAAGTTAGAAAATTTACATTGACATTTGTACACTCCCAAAAATGGAGTGCCTTTTGGTTACCAGCAAATAGTAACGAAGTGCCTTACAACAAGACATGATATTGATCCTAGTGGAGAAATTGTGGTTCTAACTACATTCTGTCCTGTAAGTTCTCAATTTCAATCTCCCTAATTTAAATTTGTGTTCATTTCTGTAGTCAACGCTCTATTTGGCGATGTTTCATTCCTTTTTTCCATAGTTACTGCTCCACCCTCAGTCGTTGACATTTTTTGGAACCACCATATAGTTTTGTAGAGGAGATTAGAGAGTGAAAGGAAAGATAAAACTCACTTTTAGCTCTTGAGAGGAATCCGACGATCAGAGGAGTGAGAGATGAGGTTCGTATCGGCATGCAACTTGGGACCTGAATGGGCTCCGGAAGGTCAACGGTCTAGTGTAAGAAGATACAAGGATAAAGCAAGAAAAGCAATCGGAGTAGTGAAGAAGGTGTAAGTAGGGCTGGAAAGCTCCCTGCATATTTCAAAAGCTGGGTACAGAATAAATCAATGACTAGAGCCTGAGGTTTGCCCAGCTCGATTATCACTGACTTTAGAGAGGGGAAAAGCGGCAGAGAGATGGTGAAAGAGAAGGAGAAAAAACTTGGCTAGGAAGGAACTCACGCGGGAAGAGACTCAGGCGTGGAAGAAAGGGGAAGGGGGGCTCAAGCCTCACGTGAAAGCCAGGGAGCCGAGCTGGAAAGCCAAATAATATCATTAAATGGCTTGGACTATTTTTCACCGTTAGATTTGTAGAATATAATCTCTGTCGTCCAGTCGGATCCTTTGCACAAATTGCCTTCGGAGGCAATCTGTTTCCCAAGTTAGCTCTCTCATTTCCCCAATAACTCATCAATGGGATAGACTGCTCCTTCAACAAATATTTGATGATGAAACCATTTCTCATATTATTCGTTTACTCCTTCATTTGATCAGTAGCTTTGATAGATGGATTTGGTCCCTTGATAATTCAGGCAAATATTCCACCAAATCTATGTATAAAAATCTCCTCCCACGGCTTGATGAAGCGGCTAGCCCTTTTGAGTATGCAATAGTGGAAATTGCTTTGGAAGCTGAAAGTCCATGCGAGGTTATGGTTACTCTTATTAAAAAATAGCATGAAATATTCTCCCCACTAGAGCTTCTATTTGCTTCAGTACTTCAAAATAGTGTCTTGGAGAGTTGCAACTGTCCCCTTTGTCAGTCCCATGAGGAATCAATGAATCACTTCAAAATGAATATTGACTATTCACTGATCGATTTGCAGTGTTCCCAATGGTGAAATGGATTCGGTCATTCTTGACCCTGGCCTTTTCAATATTCCCTTTGAAGCATGCCACCATTTTCAACTATATGCAGCGAATGCTTGTGATCTGGTTTGGTTTGAATGTAATAAAATTGTGCATAGTGAAACCTGCATGGAGACTCTAATTTTGGTGGATCGAATCCGATAGACCAGCTTGCAGCATGTGGCAACTTGGTAGGCGAATTCTTCGATTCATTCCCATGTATGGCAGCCCCTTCGCTAGGGATTCTCAAAATTAATGTAGATGTGGCGATTTTCCCATCCTTTTCTATGGCATGTCGGGACTTCCAAGGCCAAATTGTGCATACTGAAACTAAGAAATTGTGTTCTGTGGATCTGATGGTGGGCAAAGCTGAAGCTATGCAGCTAGGTGTCCAAGTGGCCTCTAATCACTCCTAGATGAATGTCATCTTTGAGCGAGACACTTTTAACTTCGATAGAGCCGGTTGAGAGGGACCAATAGGACTGCCCATGGATAATAGATTCTCTCATTTCCAGGATCAAGTCTCGTGTTGCAGAGGTCCTCGGTTTCAAATGTTCCTTTCCTGCTAGGTGTGTGAATGTTGCTGCACACAGACTTGCCCAATGGGTTGCCCGCTGCTTCCTCCCTTCAGGAGGGATGTTTTCCCGAGTTTGGTGGGTTTACGAGGGTTCTGATCCTCCTTAATTGATGTACTTTGTATGGACTTTTGGTGTTGCTTTTAATGGTAATTAAATTTGTTGATAAAAAACCCACTAAACAGGAAGATGGATACTTTTGAACCGTGCAAGTCCTTTTATGGTTCTTGCATTAATCTTACCCAAATCTCAGCATGGGTAGGTGACCATCTTATGCAATTGCGTTTCATGGTGAAAAACCTAGTTTAGACCCTAACTACACCTAGAGGGGGTGAATAGGTGAGATCTCAATTTAAAAATTATTCAACACTAATTTTAAAACAAGTTCTAAAATTGATCAGTCTAGATGTATTAAACCAACAAATCAATCATCAAATAAATAATCAATCACACAAAAAGACAAGAATTTGGTCACGAAGTGAAAAACTTTTGAAATATCATTCAAAAGAAAAACTACTCCTGGATAGCAGCCACTTAAAGTTCACTAAGAAGAAAACTTTACAAACAATTATTCAAATACGGGTAACCCCAGTTGCTTGACTCTCACAAACCTGATGTAATAATCTAAGTCTCCCTGCTTAGACCCACTCAGCGCGACATTTTCGTCAGACTTTTGAGGATCTTCTTAAGGATTCTTCACGAACAAACCATGTACTTTAATACACTTTCAACACTATGAAAGTTACAAAGATATTTGAAGGAAGAATAGAGAAAAAAAAACTTATCAATATTGAAGCACAAATATTCTCAATGGAAGCCTCAATAGGTGAAAGGGTAAAAACAACCCAAGAGGAGGGGTGAATTGAGTTTTTTTAAAAAAACTTTTGTCCTTTTTCTTATAAAACCCAATATGATAAGAATCCTTTCTAAAGAGCAGGAGAATAGATCTATATAACCAAAGACTATAGTGAAGAGTAAAATGAAAGATAAACAAGTGCAACAAATAAATATCAGCAGTAAATGAAGATAAGGATAGAAAGATAACACCGTGACTTTTAGGTGGTTCGGCCAACACTTGCCTACGTCCACCCCAAGGCTATTGACTTCCTTGGGCTTCCTTCACTATTCTCCAAATAGTAATTACACCTTAGCTTCTTGGGTGCTAAGGAAGCTTTACAAAGTGTTTTCGAGCTCACACTTTAACTCACTCTCACAAATCCTCACAACCTAGAGTATTTCTTCTACCCACGAAGTAGGACAAGTGTTTTTCACAAACACTCACGAGTTTTTCAAGAAAGGGTACAAAGAGAATCTTCGTAAAAGGCTATTTAAGCTGAATAAACAAGTATGAGGTACTGAGGTGTGCAAAGAGACAAGATTCACACAAAGAACTACTGAAATTGCAGGTGAAATCACGAGCTTTTTGGTTGGTGAAACTTTTTCCTTGTTGAAGGCTTTTTCTCTCTCTGGAATTTAGGGCAAGAGTTAATACCACAGCACACCGCCTTCTCTCTCTTCATCCTCTTCTATTTAAAGCTTCTAGGGCACCAAGGGTCTTCTTGTAAAGTTTAGAAGCCGTTGGAGGACATTTGAGACAATTGGAGGAGTTTGAAATGAGTTGACGTCGTTTCCAGATTTTTTACAAAAATAACATGATGTGTCGACACATTGATTGTAAGTGTTGACGCATTAACTTAATCTGGAAATAGGCTCTCGGGTGTTAGTTCAATGTGTCGACACTATGCTCAAATGTGTCGACACTTCCAACACTTAGCAAAAAAACATTTTCAAATGGCCTGAAAAGCAAATTCTCGGGTGTTAGTTCAATGTGTCGACACTATGCTCCAATGTGTCGACACTTCCAACACTTAGCAAAAAAACATTTCAAATGGCCTGAAAAGCAAACTCTCGGGTGTTAGTGCAATGTGTCGACACCATGGTCTAATGTGTCGACACTTCCAACACTTAGACAAAACAAAACATTTGAATGCCAGAAATGTAAACTCTCGGGTCGTTAGTTCAATGTTGCGACACCATGGTCCAATGTGTCGACACTTCCAACACTTAGTCATAAAAATTGTTTTGAAGGCCAGAAAATCAAAACTCTCGGGTAGTAGTTCAATGTGTCGACACCATGGTCCAATGTGTTGACACTTTCATCACTTGGTCATAAAAACTTAGTACTTTGACAACACTACTCCAATTCGATAATTCTCAAATTTAATTTGCAATATAAAATATGATCAATTAACAAGATTAAAGAAGATCAAGTATGCTTAGAGAGATTTTAGAATAAAGAACCCTTGATACATGAAGAAAAGTAATGATCTTAAAAGAGATTTCAATATAAAATCTAAAAGACTTGAACAAGCTTGAAAACTTTGTTATCATCAAAATCATGAAGGATTGTTTGCAAGAACAACCTTGGGCTAACAATAGGGTTCTGGACAGTCTCACTCAAAACCTTGTAGGGTTTCCCAAAGTTTCATAAGGAAAGACCAAAAATTCAGTAATTTTTGAAATTCGCAGGAAGTCGCTCGAGCGCTGGTCGAGCACTCGTCGAATGTTATGTTTCTGTCTGAAATTATAATTGAGCGCTCGAGCGCTTGTTAAACGCTAGTTGAACGCGATGACTCTGTATGAATTTTTCTAAGGGCGCTTGAGCGCTTTTTGAAAGCAGGTTAAACGTGATGACCATGTATGAATTTTTCCAAGGGAACTCGAGCGCTTGTTAAACGATGATTGAACGTGATAAAGACTTTGGACAGACCATCAACTCTAACTCTTAAACAAATGTGAGGACTAAAATTACAAGTCGATCACGACATATTTTGACATAAAATGATGCAAACACAAAAATACCTTAACACATGGGAGCCTAAAATGACTTTATTTTGTGCGCTTGTAGCTTCCAGCACAGTTTTGACAGTTTGCATACTAATGTAGACTCCAAACGTTCTTACATGGCGTCGATGAATTGCTCGCGTAATCAAACTTTTGTTGTTGTCCGAAGACCTGTTTTGCTTCACTGGCAGAACATCTAAAACCAACTCCCAGATGGTACTGATAAGGTGCTGAAGTCTAACCAGCTGACACAAGAAATCTATCTACGTGAATTCAAATTGGTAACTTCATATCATGTAAGAAATCTGTCGTTTTCACATTATTCCATTTTCCTTTTTCCTCTGTTTCTGTAATAGAAAATACATATATCATAAGTTGCGAAACAGACAAAGCGAGTCCCAACCATAAAGCATCCAATTCAAGTACTCGACTTTTTAATGAATTCCATGATATAGGTATTGAAAACACAACCCATTACTCTGAAAATTTGAAATCCAGCCCCTTTAGCAAAGGCTTCAAACTCCTCCTCGGTCCTCTCCCTCCCGCCCGGATTTTGAGCCAACATGAAAATGTCCATGTGGCAAACTCCCTTGGAAGCGAGGCTAGTGTCCGGGGATACTGGAAGAATGCATTCAGCAACAATTACCTTCCCATTATCTGGAAGAACATCATAGCAGTTCTTCAAAAGTTTCATGCAGTGCTCATCACTCCAATTATGACATATCCACTGTAATTATAGTGGCGACACATATGTCAAGAGGATAAATAAGGCACAGTCTTATTGCTATAAATTCTAAGCACAAACACCATTCTCTCCACAGCTTCAACCCCCCCCCCCCCCCCCCCCCCCCGCGTTTACTAGTGAAATTCAGTAATCTACTGAAATCAAATCTACTGCATGCATAAAAAATTTTGACTTAAGTTTTCATTTAGAGTTAAACTGGAGGTGTCGTGGGAATCTTGAGTGCTAGTGGTCCTCCCTGGTAACAATTAATAGCATCATTGTAACCTTATAGGACCGGACCAACTAAACTCCCAAATAAGTGGGTAGGCAAGAAAGTGAATTTCATTTAGAGTTAAACCGGAAGTGTCGTGGGATTCTTTAGTGCTAGTGGTCCTCCCTGGTAACAATTTATAGCATCATTGTAACCTTATAGGACCGGACCAACTAAACTCCCAAATAAGTGGGTAGGAAAGAAAGTGAAAGAATTTCAGATTTCAGAAGCACCTTCATGAAAATGGCGTCTCCTCTCGGAACACTAGCAAACATGTCTCCCCTGACGTGGTCCACACCTGCAGCCACCACCCCTAAAACATGAGATCATGATAACAAGCTCATGACAACAGAAACAAGGCCAATGTTATTTTGTGGTGCACAATATCTAGTAAGAGAAGCCAGTGGCTGCCTTTACAAGTCTGATTTAAGGAAGGTCTAAAGACTCTTAACTCTTAAACCTCCATCCCGACAGAAGTAATAGCTGGAAAAAAAAACATATTACCAAGTATATGGATGGAAAATTTCAGATAATGCCAATACCAGGATAAGATGGTGCATCCTCAATGACATGTGGCAAATCAAAGTTTATGCCCTTTATAGAGGGGTATTTAGAGACGATCATATTGAGGACAACGCCAGTCCCACCACCAACATCAACCACTGATGTGAGGCCCTCAAAGCCTTTGTAGGTCTCTAGGATTTTCGTCATGGTAATGGAGGAATGATCAGACATTCCCATGTTGAAGATCTTGTTGAATCTAAGGTCTTTGCCTTGATACTCGAATACGGTCGTTCCATGGGCCTTGTTGAATGGAATTCCGCCTTCAAGAATTGCATCTTTCAAGTGGAACCTATAGAAAACAACATCAGGTGAAATAGTTCTCACGCACAACATCGTTAGATAACAAAGCTCTGTCACTTTCTATCTCTCTCTTTGGATCTGGCTGTGTCTTTCAATTAAAGTCCTTGTTTGGCAGTATCGTGGATTCCAAGAGGTTTTGGTTGGCAATGATTGGAGGCATTCACAGACTCTGAAAGGAGAGAAAGGACGTGAAAGAACTTGTTAAAAGAATTAGCATTCCTTTTACAATTGGCCCTCCAAAACAAGAATTCAATTTTCAGTACTTGCCATCATTAAATTTTCATAACTGATACAAGTGGTAGAAGGTGCCAGGTAAAAGTTCACTAACAATGAAAATCTAACTTGGGGTTGTTAACTAGGACAGGTGGACCTTAACAAACAAACAGCTTATTATCAATTATGGTAAATCTAAATGGTTGAAATTTAAGGCCGTAGAGATATAGAAGTCCACCACCTTGTCCAAACGGTTAAAAGCAACCACTAGGCAAGGCCCCATCGCTATGAACCCTGAACCCATAAATTCTGATTTGAAAAGAAAGGCAAATGCTGGGAAATTTTCGTCTAGTTTTTCTCTTCCATTACAACATGGAAACCATTTAGTGGGTAAGTAAGATGTGCATCAAACACGCCTCCTTGTTTTACAATTTTGAAATCTTACGCCAAGATCCAGGACTTTATTAAGTTTCATGGCAGGCCGTGGTGCTCATATGACAAAAATCTACTGTTTAAAAAGAACGAATAAGACGTAGTACAAGTTTCATGGTATTTTTTAGTGACGGAAAGAATCCAAATTTAGTACAACTAATTGTTAGATTCTATTCCAAATGAGGATTAGAGATGAAAAATCCAGTTTAGACCCTATTAACACCTAGAGAGGGTGAATAGGTGCCAACATTAAAACACTAACAAGACAAAAAAAAGGAGAAGAACAAGGATATGATAGATGAAGAAGGAGAAGACGAGAATGGTTACCAGCTCTCAATAAAGGCCTTATCCTGATTCAAGAGAGAAAGAGGAGCAATAGACACACCATCCTCGTTCTTAGTCAAGAACTTGCACACAGGGCCTAGACCATATAGCCTCTCAACCTTGCCATCAGGGAGCCTGCGCAAAGAGTAAGTGAGAATAGAGTAGCTAGCCAGGAGGCGCAGGATACGGTCCAGCAAAACTGGCGCATCTGCGTTTGTGGTAGGGAGCCTGGATGCTATCTCTGAAGGTGACAGGTATGCGCCAGCTCCAGCCTTAGCCATGATCTCCAAGAGGTCAAGCTCTATGGCCGTTTTGAGGACCATGGAAAGGACTGAGGAGCTGACGACTTGCAAGGCAAAGAGGATTAATTCGTCGTCGGAGACTTGAGTTGGAATTATCTGTGTTTCAGTGCTTGAGGCCATTTTTGGTTTGCTTGATTTGGGTCCTGGGAGAGGTTAAAGAAGGTGGAGAAGCAAGAGAGAGGTTCAAGAATTTTTATATGCTATGGCTCGGCTCTAAGTGGGGGGCGTATTTAGTTCATGGACGAGAGCGGCTCGGGGGCCTTGGACAAAACCCAAAATATTCGGGGTATATATTTGTGTGGCGAAAGCAGCCGCTACCTATAAGTAGAGCGGGCAGAACTGTGCTCAACTACCACGCCGCCACTATGGGTGCAAAATGTGTTTATAGTTTTTTCCTCACCCACCACAGCCCCCAATCTTACTTGGGGTATAAATTTGTGTGGCGAAAGCAGCCGCTACCTATACGTAGAGCGGGCAGAACTGTGCTCAATTACCACGCGGCCACTATGGGTGCAAAATGTGTTTATGGTTTTTTGGCTTAAATATTACGTATATCCCTGGGTATAACTTTTTACTGAAAATGCCCCTAAGGTAAACTTTGTTGTCCCGCCGTCTCTGGGGTTTAGTCACTTTCCCAGACATGTCCCTCCGGCTATCTGCTGTCAAAAAATTGATGGAACTTGAGGACGTGTCAAACAGCCCCACGTCATCCCTTCTTAAAATACGACACATGTCCAGTGTCGCCTAATTTGCATGTCACGTCAGTAAAAATGTTGAAATTACTAAAATACCCCTGCCATGTCATTTACTTAAATGTCTAGAACACCCTTCTCCGTTTTTGAACTAAACTACGACGTTTCCGTTCCTCTCAAATACGAGCAGCGGAGGTCAGTTCGTTCATCCCCAAAGTACGACGTTCCTCTAGACCTATATTCTTCCCAAATCAATCAGCTCGTAGGTAGGCTCCCCAAATCAACTAAAGTAGAGCATCCCTTTCTCAACAAATTAGGCCCCCATGTCGCAGAAACGCTCATCTCCATCATCTGTGAGCGACGGCAGATCTGGTTCTCAAGGAAGGACTGAGGGTACGGTGCTCGACGTGTGACCTTTGTGCTTTTGCGGAGGTAGTGCTCGGATAAGCTTTAGTAAGACGCAACTGAATCCTCGACGAAGATTCTTCAGTTGCCCACATTATTCTGCTGCTACGGTGAGTATAGGGGGCTTATTGGTTAAGGTTGTAGTAGTGAAATTATCCATTCAAAGAAATCGCATACAAATTTGTTAAGGTTGTAGTTTAAGATATGTGGATGGGAATATAATTCAATAACGAGTATTGTAAATTGGTTCTACATCCGAAGAATTTGTTGATCATTGTTTCCTAATAGTGTGGAAGCGATGGTGCATGTTGTGTTGGCTTTGCTGAAATTTCTATACTGAGTTGCATTAAATTTGCACCTAGCAGGATACCTGTGGTTACGTTTGTCAAGCTGAAGTGTTGATTTTAAGGAGAAATTAGGGTTTCTTTATATGGTTGGGCCACTAAAATGAGTTTTGGACTCACAATGGTAATGGTGGAAGTGAGAGGGTGTAACAGAAGTTGGAGAATACCTCCGTTTCTTGGATGTGTTTGTTCTAGTCTTCTTCAGAATACGAATATGGTTTTGTTTAAATGCTAGAAAATTTATTGTGAAATTATCTTATTACATCGAAATTGAATTGCAGAGGCACACAGCCTGCGATTTCTTTGAATGGATTGATCCACCCTCGAATCAACACGAGGAAGATGTTCCAGCAGCATCTCTACGCATGCTGAAGTTAATGGAGGAGAAGTTGAAAACCATGGAGGAGCGACAAAACACAATGGAGGAGCAACTGCAAAGACAGAAGTATTTCTAGGAGCAGCTGAAACTTATGGAGGAGCAGCTGAAGGCTATGAAGGAGTAACTCCAAATACATATGGCTATGGAGAGGCGACTTAAGTCAATAATTTTGGGGTCTTGGTTGTTCTTTTGTTGTTGTCTTTATTTTTGTTGTGGTTCTGAAACTAGTTCATTGTAATTGACTATTAGGTTACTTAGTTTGATACGTATTTCGAGCTATTTTTGTTGTTGTCTTTATGTTTGTTGTTGTGGACACTGCTGCTAGTACGTGTTACTAGTGCCTTTTAAATTGTTGAATTAGGTTGTATAATATTAATGGCTATGCATGTGATTCTCTCTTTCTTTAATGAGTAAAAAGGATAGTTGAATGAACGGAATGCACCATTGGGCAAGGACCCATGTCCATTTTCTGAAACGGGCAAATGATGGCAATATTAGAAGAGACGGAAAAATAGATCCTGTCAACATGAACCATGTTTTTACAATATGTCATCATCTCAAAAGGGATCCAAAAACATTTTAGATCATGTCACTTTACATCAACCATTAAAGTACTCCTAATGTGATCACATAAATTGTAGCAGCCAACCATTCGGCAATCCAAAAAACAAAAGAAGGGACCACCATCACAGAAAGTATATGTGCCACAAAAGCCAACCATTCGGCAATCCAAAAAACAACAGAAGGGACCATCACAGAACCCAAATGTCCCACAAAAGCCATAATCTTGAATACTCCAAATTACTGGCCAGCCCGAACAACTGGCAGTTTGCAGGGCGAGCGTCTCAACTGTACTGGTTGCAACCCATCTTGAATACTTGATTGCACCTTGTCCTTCCGCTTTCTTGTAGTCTTCGTAGCAGTCTCTGATGGTTGTTGGGGCTGGGACCCGTGTGATTGTTGTGACAGTTGTGACACTTGGACCTATATTTTTCATATGGTTAATGAAATCAATATTTTAGAAACATGTCAATCATATAAGTTTTGACTAATTTTTCATTACCTCAATCGGGGTCTTCTTGCGAGGAGATCTGCGAGGCTGTGATGGTTGCGTACTTTGTGTTGCAGTCTTTCTAGCAGGCTGCGATGATACATTTGATGGTCCGGCCTCATCCTTAAATCATTATTAAATTAGTACATTCAACGTACATTTAAATAACCTTAAAAACCCAAATTTTACCTGATTTGTAGCTTTCTTTTTTGATGCCTTGTTGGGGTATATCCTACGATTGGGGTTTGGTGGATAATTGCATCTTCTAGCATTTATGCCCAATGATACCACATGTCCCACAACGAACCGGTAAGCCACTACGACTTACATTATGTGGATGTTGTGGTTCATCTTCTGCTCGGACCCTTGCTTTCTTTGGTCGACCAGGCATAGACCGAATAATAGGAGGCCCTATTGGATTAGCATCAGCGTGGGGCCACCCATGCGCTCCAGGCATTGCATATATGGCCAGCAAATACGAAGCTGCTTAGGCCGCTTTGCTATAGCAAACATCGATGTAATCCTCTGGGATCAACTTATCAGAATAAATTGCAACACAAGCATGTGTACATGGGATGCCGTTCAGTTGCCATTTACCACAACTGCATTCCCGCATCCCTATGTTAACCAGTTTACGATCCCCATCAGCTGTATCAACTTCGAAACTGGTCCCATCTGCCCACATACACAAACAGTTTCTAGCAGCATACTTGTTCTTCTCAAGCTTCCTCTGAATACGAGGACATATATCCTAAGTAGCAGAATCTAGCATTGTCCGTTTGTGCTTAAACCGATTCATCAGTTGACGCCTGATCGTATACATCATCGTCAAAATTGGCTTGTCCCGTGATTCATTAATCCAAGAATGGAATGTTTCAGCGATGTTGCTAAGTAGACAATCGCTTTTAGATGTCGTCCTAAACGCATGACGGGACCAACCTTTAGGATCAACTTCTAACAGATACTTCCAAGCATTGACATTCACCCTTTGCAACTCTTCCATAGCTTTATCAAAGCCTTCCCTTGTACATGCACATGCAGCCCTCCATAGCAAGTCTTTTACAACTTTGTCTCTCCACTTATTACTCTTTAAGTTGGCATGCAAATGCCTCACACAGTGTCTCTGCTCATCGTTTGGCATTAAAGCTTCAAGTGCCTCTCGAAGACCCTACAAAGTACAATATATTACAATTGTTATTTCATTATATTAAAAAAAATGCAAATAGTTGTTGTCTATAATGAACTAGCATTGTGCGTACCTTTTGCCTATTTGACATCCAGGTACATGGGCGTTGATCTTCAATCATAATGTTCGCCATTAGTATCTCGATGAACCATGCCCATGAAGATCTACATTCGATCTCCACAACTGCGTATGCAAGTGGGTACATATCATCATTTGCATCTTTCGCCACTGCGCATAGTAACTGACTTCCAAATGGGCCTTTGAGGTGACAACCATCAAGGCAAATGAATGGCCTAACACCAGCCAAGAATCCACGTTTAGGCCCTTCAAGTCTGACATACATACGATGGAACAAATGTCCATTCCTTTCGATCTTCACCCATGAGCCTGGATTCCACTGATACACTGCCATAGTATAGTCACATACATACTTGTATTGTTCCGCATGCTTCCCATGAATCAGTTCAAGTGCCAGTTTTTTTGCCCGGTACATATGATTCTTAGAGACTTGGACTTTGTAGTCTCTACGAATATTACCACCTAATGCCTTTGGTGGCATACTAGGGTCATCCCGCACATTTTCAACATATCGTGCAGCTGTGAATTTGGCATCCAATTTGCTGTTCTTGTGGTGTGCTCCACAAGAGTGAGTGGAGTGAAACGTTTTAATTTGAAACGCTTCTTTTTGATTCATAAATGAAGCATGAATTCGCCAACCATAATGTTGCGCACATACCGCTGTGACCCTTAGCTTATCACTCTTTTTGCAACGATAGTCGAAATTATTTTGAATGCAATACATCGTAAGTGCCTTTTTAAATAAGGGCAAGTCCCTAAACTTCATTCCCTTTTCAAAGTGCACCGTTCCATTCAAATTCCTTAACCTTCCTCTCACGGTTTCCATCATTGGAGTCCTTATCCTCACTAGTACTCTCCATGACATCATCATCGGAACCCCCAACAATCTTAGGCTTAGTTGTGTCAACATTGGAACTTGATCCTTGCCCAAACTAGTCCATCGAAGCCTTCCTTGCATCTTCCCCACCCGTAACATCATAACCAAATAACTCAGGCTCTTCATCCGATTCATAAAATTCGCTAACATCTGCTTCCTCATCATCTTCCCCAACTACGTTGCCCATCTCATCATCAATATCAACACCGGGCTGCACTACATCTTCTTTGACCACTGCATCTTCCTTAGGCTGCACTACATCATCCTCCATCACTACATCTTCTTGAGGCAGTCACTCTGGTTCACTAGTAGCATGCTGAACATAAATTTGCAGCGTGTCCCGACCTTCAATCAGTAGTGTCCTTGTAATTGTCAAAACATCAACATCATTTTTAAGAGGAGTTAACTTTGGTCGAGGGTCATCTTTGTCTAATCTGCACCACAACTCCACACTATCTGCGTAACTCATGGATGTCCTAAAAAACGTCCACAAATGGGTCACTGATATGTAATTAGGATCAAGGTCACCTACATCGTTGACCTCCCCTCCAATGTACTTCCCATTTCGAAAGTCCAGCATCCCACCGTGATGTATGGTAATCTTTACCATTTGCAAATTAACATAAATATTAAAAGATTGAAGTTTCCAATTACAAGCAACGTATTAAAAGTCCAGCATCACATGTACATGTACTGCCAGATGAACATGTGTTTACTTCTTCGGTATGATGAACTCAACACATAATATTTTAACAGTTTTTTTATCAACATAAAAGGCAACATGTTACCACTGATAAAGGCAGCACGTTAGCTTCATAAAGGGACAAACAAAAATAGCGTTTGAGGGACCACTTACCTTCATACAGAGTCAACATCCTATTTTATAAGGTACCACTACATAAAAATATGGGCAAACGACAATAACAAATTCAACTAAAGTAGGGACAGATTTCAATGGACAATATTAAACTTAACAAAAGGGAGGGACATTTTTCTGCGGACAAAATTCAACACATAACTTAGGTGGGCCACAACTTATTATATAGATTCTTTATGGCTAATAACAGTCTATATAAACCCACAAAAAACCATGTCTACGTGAAAGGAGGGACTTACCTTTCGAAAACTTCAGCTGTGTTGCCGCGACAATGGCAGATCTGGCAAGAAATTGCAATGTTGGCTGCAACAAGTTACTTTCCTTTTTGAACAATGGAAGATCTGTGGGATTTAGGTTGAATGTTTTGCAAACTTGGAGCAAGAAGACCCGGAAATAGCGTCTCTGCGACAAAACTGTGCAAACTTGTTGAGAAAGGGATGCTCTACTTCGGCTGATTTGGGGATCCTACGTACGAGTTGATTGATTTGGGAAGAATATAGGTCAAGAAGGGAAGGCAAATGTCCAGGTAAAATTTGGGGATGAACGAACTGACCTCCGCTGCTCGTATTTGAGAGGAACGGAAACGTCGTAGTTTAGTTCAAAAACGGAGAAGAGTGTTCTAGACATTTAAGTAAATGACATGACAGGGGTATTTTAGTAATTTCAACATTTTTTACAAGCGTGGCATGCAAATTAGGCGACACTGGACATGTGTCGTGTTTTAAGAGGGGATGACGTGGGGATGTTTGACACGTCCTCAAGTTCCGTCAATTTTTTGACGGCAGATAGCCGGAGGGACATGTCTGGGAAAATGACTAAACTCCAGGGATGGCGGGACAACAAAGTTTACCCTAGGGACATTTCCAGGAAAAAGTTATACCCCAGGGATATACGTAATATTTAAGCCTAGTTTTTTCGTCACCCACCACACCCCCCAATCTTTGAATGCTACATAAGTCTTCAACACCTACGAAACATCTCTCCGTCAAGTCTAATTCGATTGGCTCTTTAGCCTTTCTATTTTTGGGTTTTTTCCATGAATTCCCCAAAGGTCCTGGGAGGTTTCTTTCCCAAGGAAAACGAAAACCTTCAATTAGTCAATCCAGCTACTATGACAGTGAGGACCACTTTATCTTCCGGATCTTCCACGTTGAGTTTTTCATGGTTGAAAAGTGCCAAATAATCTCGTAGGCTTTCATATTCTTTTTGTCGGGTAGATAGGAGGTGAATGACTGGTTTTTTCTACTTTTTACCTGCTATGAAGTGGCTAACGAAGGTTCTGCTGAGCTCTTTGAAGCTTGAAATGGAGTTCGGTCTTAACCTACTAAAACAAATACGAGCTGACCCAGCCAACGTTGTGGGAAAGACTTTGCATTTGATAGTGTCTTGGGTGTGTAGCAGGTCAATCTGTGATAGTGTCCTGTATATTTTTCGATGACAAGTATGCATAATTTGGATGGTAACAGAACTTCCAGGATTCTCGATGTGAATGAAGATTCCACTTGGTGTATCTTGTTTTCTAAAGAAGATTGTAGTGGTTTGTCCACTTTCTGTCTCAACCTCCCTAACTCAGCTAACACTTCTTTCATACTAGCATTGACTCCTCCAGCATCTTCATTTCGCCTTGGTGGAGAATGAGAGTCCCTATTGTAGTGTGGTATACAAACATTTTCTTCTGTCTTTCGGGCATTGATGCTTGTGGCATATGAGCCTCTTTGTTACGTCTTCCCTGCACAATTGTTTCTTCTAGTTGTCTGTCGTTATGGTTCGGTTCTTGGTCTGTACCTGTACGAGATTCGTGGATTGTTTTCACTAATCCTTTGACCATTTGCAAAAGAGGTTGTGGTGGCTGCTCCTGGTTGTCTTCAGTCTTCCCTTTGCCTTTACTCATGGTGGTCATCATAAACCTTTTATCACAACAACTAAAACGTTCTCACAGACGACGCCAACTAATGAACCAGTTGATTTATGACCAACACATCGGAGTAAATGCGTCTCGATCTTCGCGTAAGTTCTTCTATAAGAATAATAAAAAAAACCGGGCACCGGGGTAAAACGCAAACTACTACCAATCATCAAACTTTTTCCCTTCCCTCTTCCTTCTCTTTTTCTTCCTCTTCCTCCTACTCCTCCTTCTTTCTTAGACCCTTCTCTAAATCAACAAATCAAAGAATTTTTGCAAAAAAATTGAAACTAAAATATGTTTCCTACTGCCATACGTTAATGCATAATTTTGTAAACCCAAGTTTACACTTATAATGGCATGCAGATACACCGGAAGCACCAAAAACCTCTGACCCGAAATACATGCTTATCCATTAAAAAAAATCAAGTATTTTGTTTTTTCCACAGATAATATCCAGAAAACCACAATAAAGTAATCAGAAACTGTTCATAAAGGGAAATAACCTCATGCACCCATGGTTTCTGCAAGAGATTTCCTAATTTTTTTTTTAAAAAGGGTGATGCCATATGCATTATTACACCTAAGTGCAAGAAAGTGCAGCTCAAACCTCCTATCCAGCAGTCTCCATAATGGGGCACACATTTTCATGCCATTGGGTGTTAAAATGTCGTTAACAACTTACCTCCTTTGCTTCATGTCACGCCCCGAACGGCATCCCGCAGGGACCGTGACAGCCGCGAGCTATCCCCCGGATGGCTCCAGCGTTCTTACCTATATTCTTACTTGATTACGGCGGAAACGTACAGGATCGCGAGGGGTTCGAGCAAATACTTACATAAACAGGGTTCTCATTAAGTTCATACAAAACATATTATAACTCAATTAGTGACGCTCGTGTCACTATCAACAAAATGCGAAACATAATATCTTGGGCATCTAGGTCAGGTAGTCCTCCTGACTCTCTTCACCTGATACATCTGGAATGACACAATTTTAAAAACGTGAGTCAAAAAGACTCAGTAAGGGAAAAACGTAAAACTTAAATCATGCTCTTGACTTATGCTTGCTTAATCATGAAAGAAAGAAAACTTGATAATTGATGCATATGCATGCTCATGAATTATGCATATGCTCTTGCTTAGTGTTTTCGGCCCCAGGCCCTTGAAAACCACTTTCTTTCATACTTGCTTGTAAAACTGGCCATTGGCCCTTAAAAATTGCTTATTCGTACTTGTGCCCTTGTTGGCCTTATCATAATTATTTCATGTCTTTTACTTGGGGGTTCGCTCCATTTGACCCCTGAAGTCAGGGTTGTGCGTTCCCTTCGGAACCGTCCCCGAATTCCCTTGGAGACCTCAACATCTGGTCGAGCTAGCCCTTGAAGTGGCCCCAGGCCTGATGGCTAGACACGACCCTTGGAGGCACCACACCTTCTCATTGTCCTTCAGTGTGGCTTGCACAGCCTCTTGGATTCACCCATCCTTCTCATAAATGTCCTTTGGTATGAGAGTCCAACTTGATGGTACGGTACCGACCGGTGCCCTTAATCTTAACTTATCGTTTCATAAAACTTCTCATATTCTTTCCATAAAAAGCATTGCATAATTTTCTTCTTGAAAAATTCATGCAATGCACATGTCATGTCATGCTTGCTTAAAATTCATACTTGCTTAAAATTCATGCTTGTTCATGAAATTCATATCATGTCATGCTTTCTTAAAATTCATGCTTATTCATGAAATTCATATCATGTCATGCTTTCTTAAAACCCATACTTGTTCATGAAACGATGCAGTGTGTCATTCCAGTTTTGAAAAGAAATACTTACTGCCCACTTACAGTATCCACTTACTCTTGGTCTTCTTGTTCGTGTATACAGACACGTGGATCGCCTACAAGCGATTCAAATATTCTTTTAGACTTTAAGAATTATGAAATCATTTCTTCTTTGAAAATCAGTCATCAATCGAATATATATATATATATATATATATATACATATTACTGAAATTCATTTAATTACAAAATAATTATTTTATCCTTTTCCTTAACAAATATTCAAAACTTAGCTTATTAAATCATTAATATTTTTATTAGAATAAAAATATATTTATCCATGTACATGTCTCGATTAGGGTTAAATAATGCTCATAGGTTTAGACTTAAACCTAAGTCTCTTTTTATTACACGTACTACATTAAAACCTTATATCTAACTATTAATAAATTATTCATGATTAAATCTTAATTTAGACTTTAAACCTCAAATAGAACCCGAGTAAAACTTAACTAGGGTTCCAATAATATTTAATAAAGATCATGGCTCTATAATATTATTCCAACTAGCCTAACCCTAATTTTCTTATCCAACACAACAATGAAAATACATAAATCATGAATTGCACTTAGGGTTAACTTTTCTTGCAACTTTCGGCCACTACCATTTATGCACCAATTAATCACAACTTTTTTCTCCAAGGGTGATCCCATCCTCCAATCAACAATTTCACAACCTAATATTTATAAATCAAAGCACCAATACCATACACCATACTCATGGCATTCGGCCAACTCATGTTTTTACCCAATGATTAGTTTTCTTTTATTTCCTTCAATATGCATGCTTCCAATACTTAACATAATCATCTACTATGCATTAAGGTCATAAATCTTGCACATGTTAAGGCTAATGTCCAGATCTACACATATTCAAAATTATACATGAAAAATCCACATAGCTCATTTTCGGCCATACCCCAAAATGTCACCTTTTTATGCTAAAAATCATATCATGCATATACTTTGCATTTGTGACCTAACTAGCATGCATACACTTAATCTTTTCATCAAATAATTCCATCAATAATAGATCTACTCTTTATTCACACTAATATCCATAGATCTAAATAAAGATATCATTTTTCATCAACCCAACATATCAAAACTTAGATCTAACTTCCTTTAGCTTGCATTGTTCTCCATTTACATTTTTCTTCACATACAACCTTAGATCTAGGGCTTCCATGGTTAGATCTAGCATGTAAACAACTTAGGGTTCTTAAGCATCCAAGATCTAACAACATCAAGGCATTTATCAAACTAAAACTTCAAGATCTTATACATAGGCCATTCGGCCACTCATGCTAACCCAACAAAATCATTTTAGCCTTACCTTGTTGTTTGTCCAAGCTTGAGCACCTAGAAAATAAGGTATCTTTGGTTAGTACTTGTGAAGCTCAAGGCAAAATCATCAATGAAACTAAACTCACCTTCAACCTTTACCAACTCTTCCTATCCTTTCTTCCTTCAAAGATTCGGTCCACCCTCCTTAGAAATGTCCAAGCTTGGTTTAAAGGAAGCTCTATGGTGGTGAAGAGGACATGGTAAGCTTGAAGAAAAATGGTGTCAAATGGCTAGGTTTTCAAGGAAGGATTTTTGTCTACAACAAGAGAGATTTACTTGGCTTTTGGAATGAGTTTTGGCAAGCTAGATGGAAGTGGTTTAGATGCAAGATGAAATGAACAAACCTTGAACTCTTGAGTGTGAGGTTCGGTCAAGGCTTGAAAATGGGAGAGAATGGAGAGGTTTGCAATATTCGGCCAAGGCTTGGAATGAGAGAGGGTTGAGTGAAATGAGGGGTTCGGTCATGGCATTTGCAAGGGGTTTGTGTGAGATTGAGTCTCCCAATGCAACCCTAAGGCTATGACATAGGGTTTGAGAGAGTGAATGGACATGAGAGAATTTGAAAGAGGGAGAGGGGGATGAATGGAGGAGTTGGCCGACCAAGGCTATGTCCACATCCTTCTCTCTCTTTTTCTCTCATCTTTTCTCCCATCAAATCTTGTCCCCTTAGCCAAGCTTGTATTTGAATTACATCACTCTCTCTCTTCCCATGAGTCCATCGACCATCACTCCTTCTCTTTGCTTTTATCTTCTCTTTTTACTTCAATGCTTTGTCTTATCAATTCTTACACACTTACACCTTCTTACACATCTCTTACACATCACATGGCACCTCACTTTGGCTTTCAATTTTCTTCTCCTTGCCTTTCACGTAAAAGCCCTCCTTTGCTTAGTTTGGTTGCTTTTCAACCAACCTAGTTACTTCCACATTAATATGCAACCAACTTTCAACTTGGTTTTCTCTCTCACCTAACTTATCACTTTATAAGCTCTCTTACTTATCTAATCCATTCCAATAGCTTATCACCTCATAAGCATGATATCTTATCATGTGATAATGGCCCTAACCTATCTCTACAATAATCACAAGGCCTTATCACTCTAAAAGTTTCCTAACTTATCATGCTTGCTTATCACTATGATAAGCAAGTGTGCTTATCAATTAAATCATCTCTAACCTTATCACATAACTACATAGCTTATCTTGTATATTCAAATGGAAATTCTATTAATGATATAGACTATGTGATAATAATAATACATGTCACATATAAAAGATTTAATCCATGTATTCACAAAATATTCATCATTTAATCTATTATAATTTTCGGCTTATACAAGGAAATAACTAAATCATAATTCCAATTCTATGGTCCATGAATCATTTTAAGCAACTGAAAAATATAAATTTGCAAGAGGGAAACTTACTTGAAATTTCGGCTCCTAATATAAATATAATTTATACTTGCATAAAATGGCATTGAAATTATTTAAAGAGATTTTATGAAATAAAATCTCATTTTAAATCGAAATACCATAACATAAAAATTAGGTCATACATTGGCCAAAACATAGCCCCATTAAGAAATAAAGGCTATTACATTGGAAAAATAAAAATAATACATAAGGAATTACGTAGGAGAAAATCGGGGTCTCACACTTCATCCAAGCTTATATTCTGGAAGCGGGGATGAACAATCATCCTCGGCTTAAAATGCTTCTTTGCTAGCTCTTTGTTTTTAGGGCTTTTACTCATTATAAGTGTAAACTAAAAAATTGAAACTAAGTTGGATTCAGGTAATATCATAATTTTGTGTCGTCTTGAGGGTTCATTGCCCATACGTTAATGCATGTCCGTTTTTCGTAAACGCTGGTGATTCCCTACCTTTTAACAGCAATCGCTTAGTGGCCTTTTCAAATTGCTGGTAATTCTCCAGCTTACAACGGTTTTTTAGCGGCGTTTTAAAAAGTGCTGGCATTTCTCCGCTTATAGCAAAGTTTTTAAAAATGCTGGAGTTTCTCCTGATTTTCAACCGCGATTTTTTAGCAGCGTTTCCCCGCTTATAATAGCAGGTTTTTAAGCAGCGTTTGTATAAAATGCTGGCGTTTGTCCTGATTTACAACAACTGTTTTTAGCGGCATTTTAGTCCTATAACATAATTTTTTTGTGGCGGTCACTAATCGTCGCTAAAAGTCTGTGCCAACGGTTTTTTCTTTTGCAATGTGCCAGCATTTTTAAAACACCACTAATATTTTCTTATATTTTCCTGTACATGTTTTTTTAATCTGTAAGATAAATTTATTTTAATAACCATAATTCATTGGATATAAAAACTTAAAGAACAAGGATAATAAAACAAAATATACTTCATCATTTGTTAATAATGTTTTACAATAAACACAAGAATCTCTACAAGTAATCTAAAAAGTAACAAGTTTATAATACAAAGTAACAATAAACAAGGACCAACTAAAATATTCAAATACAACACAATAGGCAAGAATCAATTAAAATCTTCCTCATTTCATGCATCAACATACTCTTGAATTTTTGTAATTGAAAACAAAAATGAAATGAGAAATAAACAAAACAATAGGCTTGTTCTCTACAATCTCATGAAACCAAAAACTAGAAGTAGAAAAACAAGAAATTCAAAATCACTCAATAGGTTTCAAGAAAAGCAACAACCAAGTACGAGTTTCAATTAGTCATGAGAATAGGAAGACGCGTATTTATACATTCCACCAGACACATAAGACAATATACCAAATTACAGCAGAACAAATATCTCAAAATTAAACATTAAATTATAAACAAGTTGAAATAACAAAATAGAAATAATATGGACATATAAATCAAATTCAGAACTGAGTTTATCTATCCATTCATGTAATTCGACAACAAATAGAAGAGACATTTCATATTGGACCTCAAGATGTAATTCCCACCAAGCTTCTACCTATAAAGGTAAACCCCTTAGCACTCTTTTAGGTAGTAAAAGATAAATCGTGCTTCCGGCCAACGCCATCTATACCTCTCTGTTTAATGTGCCAACTTCTTTCATCATCCTTTGTATGAAAAATATGAACAGGACGATAAAAAAAAAACTATAAATTACAAGCCCGAGTTGTTATAGTGATATTATTGTCGCTGCCACAGTGTCACAGGATAAACAAACAAAAGAATCCAACATATGTAGCAACATATTAGAGCCCCTAACCATGCAACTTCTCTTTTTCTTTACCAGCTCTTCCTTCTCTTTTGGCTGGACTGAAAATATAAGCTTTCTAGATCTTCTGTCTGCCAACACCACATTTATTTTAATTTTCTGCAAGCATGAAGATTATGAGTATCCACAATCACATAGTCAAGTTTCACTGCACAAAAACTCACATGAAACAAAGATGAAGAGTGTCCACATAAAATTCATGAATACAGTTTTCTACCTATTTTCAAAAGATATGTGATTGGAACTGATATTGATGAATCCAACAGATATGACTTACCTGCACATAACCGGGACCAATAGTACCCTTATGACCTGCAAAATCTTGATGAGTGATTCCTCCCTAGACTACATAAAACCGAACTTTAGTTCTTAGCAGTTCAATCTCCAAATAGTCAACTGATAGAATGGGTTTGAGACTAGTATACTTGAAACATGTATGTGACAATCTCGAATCCTGTATGAGAATTGATATAAGAATCTAGAGCAGATATATGACACAAATTAAACAACCAGAAACAATTATGATCATTTTAGTATGAGTGCATAACCTCTGTGTGGATGATCAGGAAATCCCGCAGGAGGAGTCACTGCAAAATATCAAACAACCCACAATCTTAAAACCAAAAATGTTGCACGCACGAGACCCTGGAATTTCCATGACGTTGCAGGCGCGAGGCCCTGGAAAATCCAAAGCGCCCCCCCTTGCGAGGCCCTGGAATCTCCAGGGTGTCCCGGGAGCAAGGACCTGGAGACTCCAGGGCATCACGAGTGCGAGGCCAAAAACAATGGAGACTGAATGTAAAGAAAGCAAAGGAGAGATCATTGGACCAGCTATAAAACAATGGAGAGATCATTCGAAATTAAAATCAAAAAGCCAAAAAGATTGAATGTTATGAAATAAAAAAGGATTAGTAATACCTACAGATCCAAAGCATCAGGGCGTTCGTTTATTTCTCTGTTTTGGAAGTTTTGTAAACAATCAAAAGTCAGATTCATGATGTTGTACTGAAGTCTGAAACTAAAAGGTCAATGAAAGGGTTTAAATCACGAACAAATATTACTCGCCCTTTAGACTGAACTAGGCCACCATCTAAAATATAACTCGTGCGCGAATTCCTTTGGAAGAAAAGAACAAATATAGGGCGGGGAGTCAAAAGAGGTTTTGGTGCTAAATGAATGTCCCCCTCACTTGGCGCTAAAACGATGAAGAACTCGTGAGACGATGTGAGAGAAATTTGTAATCGCCCTTCAGACTGAACTACGCCACCATCTAAAATATAACTCGAGCGCGAATTGCTTTGTAAGAAAAGAACAAATATAGGGCGGGGAGTCAAAAGGGTTTTTGGCGCTAAATGAATTTTCCCCCGTCACTTTGCACTAAAACGAATCTCCACTTGGCTCTAAATGAAAATTTCACTCTCAATTGTATAAATACAGGAAAAACTGGGACTTGGCGCTAGAAAAATTCCCTCTCAATTGTCTTTTATTTTTTCTTCGTTTGTAGTTATAAATTGTAATATACATATATTGTAGCTACTAGTAATACTTAATACTTAGACCATATAATAATAACAATCTTAGTACTTATATTACACTCTTTTTTCAATAAATTAAAGCACTCATATATTACATAAATCTTATATCTGTGTATTAGACAAATATAGATCATATGAATATTTTAATATGTACAACAAATATTATACACATAGATGAGTAACAAAATATTTAATATGTACAAATATTATACAAGTACAATATCCAGTAAGATGGTTGCACCGGAATAATACTTCAATGAACAATAATAAAATGTGATATGCCTAATCATGAGGCCCACAAATTTAGAGCTTGTGATGGACTAAAAGGTTGAGTTGAACCAAAAATTTGGACAGTTTTCATTAGCAATAACCAACCTTCATTATCATCTTCAAAATCAGAATCAAGAACTGAAATTAGGCAAACATCAATACCTACAACTACAAATGCAAAGAAGGAAGGTAACTAAATTATAATCACTAATCAACAGGAACCCTTACGAATAGTATGTAAAATGACTTAGAACTAATATTACTTTAAATTTTATACTTAGTATTTAGAAAAACTCAGTACTTGGTAGTAACTATATGACATGTTACTTTATGCTCTTTACCATAACCTGATGGTTATAGCACTTAGTGTTAGTTCTAAGGTTACATGATAACTTTGGTCATTTAATTTTGATAATAACAATTCATTTGCAAAATTTTCTAAAGAGGTTATCGTATTCTATAAACCACGAGCGTACATATAAAACATGTATGACAACTAAAAAGACCAATCCTTCTTATTGTGCTAATGAATATATCTTTGTCCTAAGTAATATATTCTTAGTAAACTAATTGTGTATATATATATACTTTTGTTTTATAATACCTTAAGTGCTATATATATGTATATATATCTTTGTCCTATGAATTGTTTTATAATACCTCCATGCTTAGATATTATTCAATTCGTTTGACATACTTTACACGTATTAAGTTATGTACTTTAATTGCATAAGCTTATCTCACAATATATTTTTGTTTGAAATTAAATAATATGTCCTAGTTAAATAGTATTATATTAATAATTATTCAAAATGTATATGCTCATTATAAGTATGATAATAGATGTTTCTAAACTATACAATAATGATTTCATTGGTATTGAATTAACCAAGTAATTTTTTTAGGTTATGCTTATGTATAGAAGGTTTATTCACTCTTTACAGTTTCTTACTATTTTTTTACGTCTTTATTTGATGGAAAGAATGAACTTAGATAAAGTCGATTAACATGGATTAACAACTATTGGATTATGTTAATGACATACAAGTGTTTATTTCACATTATGTTCAATTTGTCAAAAAACAACGAAGTTTTTAACAGTGGTTTCTTAACAGCAGTCATAAAAAGCACCACTACAGGTGACTTTCAGCAGCATTTTTTGTGACAGCCGTTAAAAAACCGTTCTTAAAAACTTGGTTGTCTTTTAGCAGCGGTCATTAAAAAAACCGCTGCTATATGTGACTTTCAGCAACGTTTCTTTTGACCGCAGTTAAAAATACCGCAGTTAAATGCATTTATACTTAACACGTGTTTGATTTGTTATTATTTTTTCCTCATTTTCCTTAAATAAATTCAACTTAAAATGATATTAAGGAGATATTAAAGACGCATTTGATAAGTTAACAATTGCCAAGGAAATTTCTTACTCGCGCGTGGGACGAGGGCTGGAAATTTCAGAGGTCCCGCGTGCAGGACACGAGCACTGGAAATTCCAGTGGCGCGCGCGTGGGAATTTGCGCACGGGACGTGAGCACTGGAAATTCTTGAGCCATGCACGCGGGAACTCGCACGGGGGAGATTCCAGCACTGCGCGCGCTGGTCGCGCGGTGGAATTTACAGGTCTGCGCGGGCTGGAAGTTTTTAACAGCGGTCTTTTAATGGAAGTCACAAAAAGCGCCGTTATATGTGACTCTTAGCGGCTTTTTGCGTGATCGCCGTTAACACGACTGCTGTTAGGAGATAATGAAATTTTTAACAGTGGTCAGAAAAAAAGCCGCTATAGGTGACTTGTGGCGACGTTTTGCATGACCTCTGTTAAAACGACCGCTGTGAAAAGACAAAGAAGTTTTTAACAGCAGTCGTTTTAATTATGATCATGCAAAACGCCGCTAAAGTCACATATAGCGGCGCTTTTTCTGACCGCGATTAAAAGATCGTTGTTACACCGCTATAGGTGACTTTTAGTGGTGTTTTGCGTTGCCGCCTTTAAAACGACCGCTATTAAAAGACAATGAAGTTTTTAACAACTGTCTTTTAACAACGGTCAGAAAAAGCACCGTTATAGGTGACTTTTCGCAGCGTTTTGCGTGACCGCCGTTAGAACGACAATTGTTAAAAGACAATAAATTTTTTAACAATTATCTTTTAACCGCGGTAACAAAAAGCGCCGCTATTGGTGAATTTTTGCGATGTTTTAAGTGACTGCTGTTAAAATGACTGCTATTAAAAAGCCAGTTTTTTTGTAGTGTTGTTAGGTCTGTTCATCTGGTCCAGCGACCGATAGACTTCTACCGCCATGTCTGTCTCCAGTTCTGGCAAGGTAGCATCCATGGCTACCAAGAACTGGGATCGGAGCCCCATTTGGAGGTTTCCGTGACATGAAATGGGAAGCGGAAAAATTCCAGTTGTTCAACAGTTTTTTAATCTTCAAAACAAGTGATAAAACAGTTTATGCAAGTTTTGAAGAATTATGCAAGTGTATGATTTAAATCTTTGTTAAAGATAAAGTCTAGAGTTATAAAAATTACCCACAGAAACTTGAGTCTTCACTTTAAGAGACACTTCCATTGAAAGGGGTGTTGCTTGATCGCTCCATGCTCATTTTGGATCTTCTTTGCTTCTCATCTCAATTACTTTTATTGTTATTATCAAAACATTGATTGTGACTAAAAGCAAACAAGTATAAGTCCTGGTAAGATGAATTACCAAGCTCTTAGTAAAGTGCATCATACTCTCAGAGCTGAGATGTTTGCATGGGCCTAAACAAAATTATGAAATATTGGTACATGTGCTTATAATTTTGATGAATTTGTGCATGTTAGGGCACATACCTCTGCAACACACTTCACACATGTTTTGTGCTGGTGAATGGACTAGTGACAAAAAGTAATTAACAATTTTAATAGTCACCCTGTACTATTGTTCTGTAATTAACAATTTTAATAGTCACCCTGTACTTGGTTCATGAAGATTGATACTATCGTTAGTTTTATATTCATAAAATCAACTATTGTCTTCTAGCCCTGGTCAATTGACAAAAAATACATGTGAATTAAACAATTAACATGTTAACACAGTTACCAAAACAAACCTGTAAAATAATAATAAGCTTTGCACTCTCAACCGACAGGAAACAATTTCTAAAATAATGGCCTTTCTAAAATGATGGCTTTTGTAAACATTACACAAATCATCCCTCGGGTCCACTTCTTAATAATATAATGACTCCACCCAAACAACCTAAAGTTCACGCAATAAAAATACAGAAGTAGCTTGGACAATAGTAACAACACATGACTAGGTGGGGACCATTTTCATTCAAATCTTTCTTTTACAAGTTCACAGCCTTTAGAAGGGAGCTACCCACTACTATTAAACTGAAACCAACTCTCCTTGTGAAACGTGAAGACTCTGAAGGAGATCCCTCAAACAGACAACTTCTTCTTCGCAAATAGCAGTTCTTCTCGCAATAGTTCTTCTCGGCTTCCGATCATGTACCAAGTCAATGACTAGTTTAATGAGGGATAAACATCAACGGAAATGTGGGGGAGCATGGGTGAGCAGAGTTTCGACATAGAGCTGGTTGTCGACGGAAGTTCGAATGTGAATGGGTAAAGTGGAGATAAGGTTTGCTGGGGTAAAATTTTGGGAGAGAAATTGCGTAGGGGGTAAGTTTTCAAAGGTTTTTTTTTATTTAAACCAACATGTCTTGCTATGATGACAAGGCATTTACGTTCGCTTTTTTTCTGACATGGCATAAGATGAGATATGGCAGCAGATGATTGGTGCTGATCTGGCGATAAAATGACACGTGAGCTTGATTATGTCCGGTGCCCACCAAAAAATGGTCGGAGGGACAAATTTGCTTCAATTGAATACCACAAGGACTATAAAGTTGAAATCATTACCACATAGATGATTTTGCAAAAGTTGAATACCACAAGGATGTGTAAGGTAATTAGGCCATTTAAAAAATCATATATTTTTAAACAAATTAAGCACACATTAATAGCATAATCAGCCACAAATATTTTGCCAAAAAGATATATTAATATTTTGCTTCAATCTTCAGCCATCCCTTGTCTTCTAATAAAGATAACGCTTGTCTTCTAATAAAGATGATCTTGGTTCCAAACTCACCCATTACCTTTATTCAAAAGAAGACTTGATAATATGTGTCTTGCAGTTGCATCAACTATGAGCAGCCACAGGGCCACATAGATAAGCTTTAGAAGGGGCTAGACATACACCAGAGCAAGGTACTTGGTGATTCTTGTTAAGCTTCTTCCTTTATATAGCTCTCCTTCATTCACGTACGTTCTGATGTTTTTTTGCTAAACTTTTTCCGTTTCAAAAGATAAGAAAGGAAGCAAAGAATATGTTATAGAAAAGAAAAGATTAAAAATAATAGAATATGAATTCATGGTGATACATGGCATCCCCAAATTGTAAATTTAGAGTACTAAAGTAATAGAACTCTCAAAAAATGGAAGTAAATTGTTCTAGAACAATATGTACTTATTGAATGAGTTGTCTTTAACATGAAATGAGCAAGATCATTCGCTATTGATTATTTATTTTACCTTGAATTGCTTTCTATTTTTTCTTGAGATTTTTTTCAACTATGTTTCTCTTCTTGAGTGTAACTTAGTTCTCTAATGGCATGAACAAGGTTCAATAGACAGTTAGTATTTGAATATTGCTTTGTGGATTTCTTTAGGCAAATTTCATCGAATGAGGTCCGGATTCAATAAATTGTGTATTTTATTTTAGTAACAAACTATGTAGAATTAAGAAGAAGAAGGAAACAGAATGTGTAGGGCAATGAGGAAACACACACACACAGTAATGAATATCTACGTATATTGAATGAATCAAACTGTACATGAGTCCATCACTTTATATAGAACAGTCTGCAACTGTAATATTCAATAACAGAATAACAAACTCCATAATTAATTAAGCTGAGCTGGAAAACTATAGCTGAGCTGGATTATACTGATACATCTTCACAAGCCCCTTAAAGCTGAAGTGTGATATGTTCAAAACACCCAGCCTGGATAACAGAAAATGAAACTTAGATACAGGTAATGCCTTAGAAAATAGATCAGCCAGTTGATTGTGTGTAGAAACATGTTAGGGCCGAATCACACCAGCTTGAAAATGATGGCGTAAAACATGGTAGTCAATTTCTCTGTGTTTTGTTCTTCGTAGAAAACAAGGTTTTCAACTATATGAATAGAATGATCATGTGGAATGGTAAGATCATGAAGAACAAAAGTAACCCAAACTAGTGCTCAAGTGGTAGTTGCAATTGCCTTGTACTCTGCTTCAGCAGACGATCTAGACATGGTTGATTGCTTTTTAGATTTCGAGGAAATTAAGGAATCATCAAGAAAAATACAGTAGCGAGTAATAGATCTTTGTGTGTCAGGGCAAATAGCCCAATCCAAATCAGAGAAGGCCTTCAAATGCAGAGCTGGAGAGGAGAAAAAGAATAAACCTTGTCCTGAAGTAGCTTTAAGATATCAAAGAACTCAATGGACTACTTGAAGATGAAGCTCTATGGGCTTGTCCAAAAACTGACTCACAGTTTGTATGGCATAAGATAGATCAGGTCTAGTCATGTTCAAATATAAGAGATGACCAACAAGTTTCCTGTAGACACTAGGATCATCAAGCAAAGAACCAAAACTAGCATCTAATTTAACAGTCCGCTCAAGGGGAATAGTGAGGGGTCAAGCACCAGAAAAACCACTATCACTAAGTATATCCAAAGTGTATTTCCTTTGACACAAAGAAATACTCTTCTGTGACTGACCTACCTCAAGACCACATAAGTATTTTGCAGGATCAAGGTCCTTGATTTGAAACTAATCATGAAGTGAAGCTTTTATTTTGACCATGGGCTAGAGATTATTGCTAGCTACCAACACATCATCAACATAAAGAAGAAACACAAGAAAAATATCACCTTGAGTTTGAATGAACATGGTGGAATTAGAAGCTGCTTGCTAAAATCTAGAGTGAAGAAGAAAAGTGGATAACTTGGTGAAACATTGCCTTGAAGCTAACTTGAGTCCATAGAGTGATTTTTTGAACTTGTAAACTTGATTAGCTTCATGTCTATCAAAACCAAGGGATTTTCATGTTGATCACCATTAAGAGAAGGATTATTTACATCATGTTGATGTAAATACCAATTCTTGATGGACACCACAACAAGTAAAGATCGAACTGTTACTAACTTAGCAACAAGAGAGCACGTGTCCAAATAACCAAGTCCTGCTTCTTGGGTATACCCTTTAGCCACCAACCGAGCATTGTGTCTTTCAATAGAACCATCAGATCGATACTTGATCTTATAAATCCAACGACAACCAATAGCTTCCTTATCAGCAGGTAATGTAGTGAGAACCCAAGTGTTATAGATTCAAAGGGGTGGGATTTCATCAGCCATAGCCTTTTTCCAAATGGATAGCCAAGGAAGAGACATTTTTGAGCTCGGGGTACAAATTTTGTCGATTTTGTTTTAAAGTGGTTGTAAAACAAAAACATTCAAATACTTTGAGATGATTATAGGAAGGAGAACAATCAAAGAATAATTCATATGGGGATTTGTTTGACAGTTGAGGAGATGGAAGTCTATTGATTATGTATACTGCAGCAAGGATGCAATCTCCCCAAAATGAGAGAGGTAAATGAACTTGGAATCGAAGGGCTATAACCACTTATATGAGATGTCGATTTTTTGCGTTCGACAACACCGTTTTGCTAAGGTGTGTCAACGCAACTTCTTTGACGCAAATTGCCAAGAGCAAACAATAATTCATATGGGGATTTGTTTGACAGTTGAGGAGATGGAAGTCTATTGATTATGTATACTGCAGCAAGGATGCAGTCTCCCCAAAATGAGAGAGGTAAATGAACTTGGAATCAAAGGGCTATAACCACTTATATGAGATGTCGATTTTTTGCATTCGACAACACCGTTTTGCTGAGGTGTGTCAACGCAACTTCTCTGACGCAAATTGCCAAGAGAAGCATACAAATCAGGCATAGCAAATTCAAAACCCTTATCCGTTCGAATTTGTTTAATGGTCAAATGAAATTGATTATGAATCAAGGTAATGAAGGATTTAAGAAAGGAACGAGTCTGGGATATGAGGGTCATCAAATATACCCAAATAGAACTTATACAATCATCTACATTAGTAAGAAAGTACCTAGATCCATCAACTTCGAATTGAAAAGGCACCCCAAATGTCACAATGTAAAAGATCAAATTTATATTGAGCAGAAAATGAACTAACTGAAAATAGCAGCCTAGTTCGTTTGGCTAAAGGACAAACATCACAAAAATGACCTAAAGTCATTTTTATATCTGGTACATGTTTATGTAAAGCATCATACAAGAAGGAGACACATGTCCAAGTTGACAGTACCAGGTATAAGCAGATGTGGCTGGAACAGATGCAAGAGCAGTAGGTAAGGGAGATTTTCTAAGATGGTAGCAAGTAATAGAGACCATTAAAAGCTTTACCCACTCCAATCGTCATCCATGTGCTCAGGTCCTAAAGAGAACTATGAGTTTTAAGGAATATCAAATAATAGTTGTCACGCCCTAAGCCTCAAAGGCTAGAGGGTGACTTACTTTCAATAAACAATTAGACTTTTGATTTAAAAATATATCTAAAAAATAAATACAGAATAAACTTTAATGAAAGACTTCAATAAATCTCTCTTAATAAAACTTAAAAACTCTTTCAGAACATAGAAACAAATCTAAACATGGTTAGAATCGTACTAGAGTCAAAAATTTATTCTAATAATCTCTCAGCTACCCGCCCACATGTCATCTATTCTTGACTATTGACACGCTCTTGATCAATAGCGGGTGAGTTCGAAAACTCGGTAAGGAAAATCATTATGCTAGTGTGTATCCCATGAGCCACGTTGTAACAGTAAGAGATATAATATTTAAAATCTTTCTAAACTGTTGAATATTGTTTTTGGCAATTTCAAAAAAACATCTTTATCAATAAAATAGTTTTATCTATATAACATTATAATATAGAAAATCAGTTTTGTCTATATAAGAAAATCTCTTTAGCAATTACTGTAGGTCACGTTTACCCCTGTAACAGGGTTGTGCAGTTGCTACCTAGTTTGGGGATTAGCCAAACTAACCCATTACTGGGTAGAATTCTTCCTTACTAAGACTTGGTCATGTCCAAGTGTGCACTTGGTAAGAATCTACAAAATAAACCACTCTATTTCCAGAATGGGTACACTTAATGGGTTGCAATTGGTACCAATGTGTTGTCTCTGTAACTCTGTTACTCTAGGGTTTAGGGTTTGAAAATGCATAACATATCATACAATAAACATCAGTTTGAACTTTGCATCTTTCTCTTATTTTCATGAAATATAATGCGCAAATATTGAATAACAATAAATATAAAAAATCTTTGATTTTTATCAATGAAAACATCTTGTAAAATCATTGGACATAAAAATAAGCTCATTTTTACACGTTTCATGTTATAATCTTTAACAATTTTATCAAACATAATGCACATAAAACTCCGAGGGTTTTCAATAAATCAACAATTTCTAAAATATCACTTCTGTGAGTTCTAGGATTAAGGAAACCCAAAAGGGGGATGAATTGGTTTTTTAAAAAGTTTCACTTTTATCCCCCAAAATCGTGTTTACAAGTAAATATTACTTTAGCACAAATATATATATGTAACAAGTATAAATAAGTGCTAAATGTAAAGAGAAGGGTAAGAGAAGTAAACATGTGATTTTTAGGTGGTTCGGCAAACCTGTGTACATCCACCCCTCAAGCTCCTTCACCGAGCCTTGAGGTTTTTCACTATCGTCGATTAGCATACACTCTAGCTTCCGGGTGCCAGAGAACCGTACAAGCATTTTTTCGAGCTCAAAACTCAAACCCACCCAAGTGATTTTTCGGGCTCACCACTCACAACCTAACCAAGTTTTGAGATATACCCTCTCTAAACTTCTTCTTTAGTGAACAAACTCACTAAAGGAAACACCTATATTGATAAAAAGATTGAAGAACAAAAACTCTCTTGATAGAGTAGATATGAAAATGGAAAGCTCTATCTCTTGATTCACACAAAGACAAGGATATGAAAGTATGTTTTGTGTGAATGATATGAAAAATATGGAATATGAAGGTTTGACATATTTCTCAAGTGATCTAAATGATGTGTTCGTTGTATATTGATTTTGGACGTTATGAATGTGTATTTATCGGCCGCATATGAAAACTAGTCGTTGGGAGTCGTCTGTTAAAATGAGTCGGTCGACCGCTACATGAACCGATTCACCGCTTTAAGTTACCATTACTCCAATGGTCATATTGTCAGAAGCTCAACGGCTCTATTTTAAAATCAACCGGTCGACCGCTATGCCAAGCGGTCGAAGACCGGTCGACCACTTAAACTTAACCACATAGTCCGGTTCTTTTAAAACCATGTTTTTGACCACTTTTAAAAATCCAATTTTAAAGACTTACTTCCCATAAGTATATGAAAGGTGTGGAAGTTTGATTGAGGTGTTTTGAAACCTTTAAAAATATTTTAATCTTTCAAACAAAAGGTAAAATGGTTTATGCACGTTTTGAAAGATATGCAAGTGCGTGATTCAAATCCTTGTCAAAAGTGAAACAAAGAGTTACAATGCTATACCCTAATATCTTGAATCTTCACTTTTTAGCTCATTGTATGTTTTTGACCTTCTTTCTTCAAGTCTATGAGACCCCGATTTTAAGTCTGTCAATTTATGGCTTATGACCTCTTAAGTATGTATTACTTTAATTAAGAAGGTATTACGGAGAAATGTACGTATGGTTTTATTTATCTAAAGTTATGTCTAGATGAAATTTCTCCCTAGCGTTTTATGAGTTTTAAGCTAGAAGTCTAAATTTTATATTAATTGTTTTTGTTAAATTGAGCAGTTGAGATTTATTAGCTTGAATTTTTTTATTAATTGAATATGTCCCTAAGTTGCAATAATTGGAGGAATTTAAATAGGGCTTTAATTTTGAAATATATGTGATAATATGTGGATCCTTGGAACAAGAAATGAGGAGACATATTAAGGTTAGAATTGTGGAGTGGCAGGAAAAGAAAAATAAATTTTCTTTAGGGGCAGAAAAGGAAAGAAGGGGGAAAATTGAGGGTTAAGAAGGGAAAGTAGGGGGAAAGGGCAGTTTTACCTTTTCCCTTTCCCCCGAATCCCTTCCCGTATAAGCCAGCCCCCTCCCCAAAACCACATAATCTTTCCCTAGCTCACCTGACCAAGAGAAGAGAAAGAAGAAGCAGAAGAGAAGAGAAGGAAGAAAGAAGAAAGGAAGAAGAGAAGAGAAGGAAGAGAGAAGAAGGAGAAAGAGGAGAGAAGCTAGGTAGGATCCGGCCCTTTTCTAAGAGAACCTCTGCTGGCCGAAAATCATCACTACCTCATCTCTCTCATTTCCTTCTTGTTCTCTTTTGTTGGTTGGTTGTGTGTTGTTAGATTTTCTTCTTGAGATTCATGTGTTTTCTTTGAAGAAAATGTAGATCTAGTGAGTTTTAGAGAGTTGTATGGATTGTGCACAAAACCATGGAGAATATGGTTAGATCTGGAAATTTAAAAACCCAAGAGAAACATAGATGCACACTACGTGTTTGATAAAAGACCAAAAGGAAGTGGAATAGATGCAATAGCATTTGTTTGAAGGGTTTGAATCATGGTATTGTTAGAAGTCTTGATTTGTAGGTGTAAATAGAAGTCTGGAATATGAGGTTTTAAGAGGAGAGCATGTTAAGTTAAGAGGAGAGCATGTTAAGACAAATTTCGTGTGTTTTGGATGTATAATGTGTGTTTTGTGTCTGAAAAATGGACTGACGCTCGACAGGCGCTCGAGCATCCTTCAAGAATTTTTGTGCAGTAAGTTCACGCTCGACCGACGCTCGACCAGCGCTCGAGCGTCCTTCGAACAATTATTCATGCAGAAACTTCACGCTCGACCAGCGCTCGAGCGTCACTCAACAATTTCACAGAGAGTTACGCCCGACTGACGCTCGACCAGCGCTCGAGCGTCCCTTAACACTTTTATATAGAGGCATAACGCTCGATGAGCGCTCGACCGACGCTCGAGCGGCTTCCTTTGAATTTCACGAAATTTTCCTGAAATTTGTAGTTTCCTTTTGAACTATTAGGGAACCCTACTAGGTTTTTCAATTAAGGAAATATCTTGTGTTGTAAGATGACCAACTAGAGGTCAAGAATATGGATGTTTTTGTATGATGAAGTATGAGTTATTGAATGACTACTTTATACGCCTAGTGAACCTTTGAATAACACTAGTATGACCCAATTGTAGGCAAGTACAATTCAGGCGCTCAGGGGAACTTGTAAGAGGAGCTTACATTTGTAAGTAGCAATCGTAAGTAGAAACTTACGCTTTTCAAAAACTGGAATGATACACAGCATGAAAACTGTTTATGAATAAGCATACCAAGCATGATATATCAAGCATGACATTATCAAGCACGACATGAATACATCTTGATCATTTGCATTCATTTTTCTCATGAGAAAGAAGGAGAAATTTTATGCAAATGAAAGTACCATTTTTATGCTACTTTATGACAAGTTAGTTAATGAACCGAAGTCGGTCGGTACCGTACCAAGTCAAGAAGGTGCATCCATACCGAAGGACGTTTACGTGAAGGATGGATGTCACCTAGGACACCCATACCGAAGGATGCTTGCAAGAAGGATGGGTAGTCCATGAGGTATGTGCAATCACACCGAAGGATGCTTGCAAGAAGGTGTGAACCTCCAAGGGTCATGTCTAGCCACTGAAGGACGAATGCGAGAAGGTGTGCTAGCTTGACCATGTGTAAGGTCCCCAAGGGAAATAGGGGACAGTTCCAACGGGAACGCACAACCCTGTTGTCAGGGGTAAATAGAGGGCAAGTAGCCCATCAGATAAGAATTAGAATGATTTTTCCAAAAGCAAGAATTTTACAAGTATAAGTCTTGTTTTCAAGAGCAAGTGCATGTGCATATGCAAACACGAGGCATACACGTGCATCACGATTCATGATCATGCATGACAATTTTAAGAGGAGGACCTTGAACCCTAGGAGAAGGGTTGGCGAAAATGTCTTTTCCTTTTTGCTTTTATTAGTAAGGTTTAGATAATTTTTGTAAGAGCCGACATGAGCCTCCGTGATGTGGTGGTCATGGGTTATTCGGCTTAGTAAGTTAAGGTTTTAAACTGGTTGATATTTTGAGACCAAGTTATAACTACTTTGAGTTATCGATGGGAAGCATGTTCTTATGTACGTTATACGCTATCAATATAAAGCTTCTTTTGAATATTGAGGCAATATGATATTCCGCTGCAAGAATCCTCTGGATGAGGTATATATTCTGCTGCAGGAATTGTAGTAAGTACGCTTGAGCGTTCCTTGTCGGGAATGCTCGCGGCTGTCATTAGCCTCGTTTAGCTAGCGTTCGGGGCGTGACAAAGTCTTTGGCTCTTTCATCAAAATGGTTTTGTCTTTGCAGATGTTTGTTTTATAAACTTAATTCATTTATTGAAATCATCAAAATCTCAATTTTGCACAAAAGCCAACAACCTCGATCTTTAAGGAAAATCTTGCATAATAACCCCACTTACCTGGATCTTCAAGCAAATAAGCCTCTGACTTAGCACCTATCAATACAAAATTTAACATACTATAATACACTGAAACGGAAACACAAATGAACTCTAAATCTACCAGACAGGATTAAATACGAAATTCACAGGTCAGATTCCAAAATATAACTTACCTATCTTGGGTTTCCCTAAAATCCCCAAATTAAAATATGTTCTTCCCTAAGATGTTACTTATACAGCTGTAAAATTTTATATCCAAATCCTTGTACAACTCAGTAAGTAAAATTTTATATCCAAATCCTTATATCCAATTTTACAGGGTTCTAACTCGTTCCCTATGTTTCACGGCTCTACCCTCAGATCCTCTGATACCAACTTAACTGTCACGCCCCGAACGACACCCCGCAGGAAACGTGACAGCCGCGAACTATCTCCGGATAGCTCCAGCGTTCTTACTTACTTGCTTACGGCGGAAGCATACAAGACCACGAGGGATTCGAGCTTAATCGTACATAATCAGGGTTCTCATTAAGTTTTCATACAAAACACATATAATGTTTAGAATTCAATTAGTGACGGATCTCATCGATCAGGTCACCATACTCAAAAATAAGAATAACATCCGGGAACTTCTAAGTCAGGTAGTCCTCCTGACTCTCTTCACATGTGGCATCTGAAATGGCACAATTTTTGAAAACACGTGAGTCAAAAAGACTCAGTAAGGGAAAGACATAACTTGAAACATGCTCTTGACTCATGCTTACTTAATCATGAAAGAGAATAAACTTGATAAGTGATGCACATGCATGTCATGGTTATGTACATGCTCTTGCTTAATTTCGGCCCCAGGCCCTTGAAAATTACTTATTCATACTTGTGCCACTATTGGCCTTTCACAACCATTCCATCTCCTTTACTTGTGGGCTCGCTCCATTTAACCCCTGAAGTCAGGGTTGTGCGTTCCCTTTGGAACCGTCTCCGATTTCCCTTGGAGACCTTACATACGGTCAAGCTAGCGTACCTTCTCTCATTTGTCCTTCAGTGGCTAGACATGACCCTTGGAGGCACCACACCTTCTCAATGTCCTTCAGTGTGGTTTGCACAGCCTCGTGGATTCACCCATCCTTCTCACAATTGTCCTTCGGTATGGGAGTCCATCTTGATGGTACGGTACCGACCGGTGCCCTTTATCTTAACTTATCGTTTCATAAAACTTCTCATATTCTTTCCATAAAAATCATTGCATAACTTTCTTCTTGAAAAATTCATGCAATGCACATGTCATGTCATGCTTGCTTAAAATTCATACTTGCTTAAAATTCATGCTTGTTCATGAAACGATGCAGTGTGTCATTCCAGTTTTGAAAAAGAACACTTACTGTCCACTTACAGTATCCACTTACACTCGGTCCTCCTTGGTAGTGTATAAAACACGTAGATCGCCTACAAGCGATTCAAATATTTCTTAGACTTTAAGAAATAGCACGTAATTATTAAATATATAATATACATATAATCACTGATATTCTTTTAATCAATTAAAGTATTTTACTCTTCTAATATTATCTAAACTTAGGTTATTAAATTATTAACCATGTTACAAAATATTCATCTCTATTCCCGATTAGGGTTTTAATCAATTAATAGATTAGGGTTAAATCCAAATCTCCCACTATTAATGTACTTAAAATCTTTACAAGTGTAATTCACTTAGTAATTTCGGCCAAGACCTATTTATTCTAATTAAATCTTTAGTACATGCTTTCAACACAAGGTTTTGCTAATTCCTTGTAACCCTAGCTTCTAAGTCTTAATATCCTTTAATCCGATTAGCCAATCCTAATCTCATTTATCCATCTTAATCAATTATATTCCATTTATCACAAACTAGCAATTAGTGTCTCTACAACACTAGGCATTCGGCCAACACCATGTTCTATGTTTCCTTAGTCAAAATTCATCTCCAATGGTGACCCCTTCCTCCATTCAACAAATTCACAACTTAGGATCTAAAATTCAAAACACAATACAAGTCATCACTAATAGCAATATTCGGCCAACTCAAAATATCACAACACTACTAGGTTTTCTTTGGTTCTATCACCTTGCATGCATTCTTTACACATAGCACTCATCTACCATGCATTAGGTCATAAATCTTGTACACAACATGGCCAATGTCCAGATCTAAGCATATACAATCCACTCATGAAAACCTAAGCATACATGGTTCGGCTATACATCAAAATCCCACATTTTTCATGCTAAATTTATAATATACATCTCCTTTGCATTCATGACCCGTCTTGCATGTATTAATTTCATATTTTCATCATATACAACCACCAACTCTAGATCTATCATTTAGAGACCTCAACAACACAAGATCTAAAGGAAAACAAACATACCATTCGGCCAAGCACAACTTATGTTAGGTCTAAACCCTTTTTCTAACATACATTGCTCATCCTTGCATTTTATCACCTATCTTGCATATATCAACTTCATATCTTCATCATTAATATCCACATGACTAGATTTATACTTTAGACACATCAACAGCCCTAGATCTAAGAAAATATTCAACTTTCATTCAACAAAACATAACCTAGGTTAGATCTAACTTCATCTAGTATACATTGTCTATTCTTTGCATTTTTCCAACATTTAATCTTAGATCTAAAGCATGTGTGTCCAGATCTAACACTTGCACATAACCATGTCCAAAGTCCAACTAAAATAGAACATAAAAACTCAAGATCCAACCCCATATGGTTCGGCCAACATAGAGATGCAAGAACCATATTTACCTTGTTGTTCTTCCTTCCTCCCCTTTGATCCTTTGAAAGCTTCTTCCCCTTTTTCACCTACTAAGCAACCTAATACTCTTAGTCATTCAGATCTCACCATATCCAAGCATAACAACTCCAAACCCTAAGATCTAAACACAAGAGAGTTTGACCATCAAGAGGAAAACAAGATCCGGTTTTTACCTTAGTGTTCCCTTGTTTTCTTTTTTCCCCTTTTTCCCTTGTACAACACCTCTTGACTTCACCTTCTTCTTCTTCCTTGTCCTCCTTCTTCTCCTACCCAAAATCTCCTTGACAGCAGTTCAATCTCAGCCTTTTGGGGCCAAGGGTTTCGGTTTGGCCTTGGTTCCTCACCTTTCTCTCCCTTTCTCTTGGTTTCGGTTTGGTCTTGTGTTTCTCTCTTTCTCTCCCTTTCTCTTGGCTTGTGTTGGTCGACCAAAGGGTGTCAAATGAGTGAATGAGTGTGTGAGGGTGGTGTTAGGCGTGTAAGGGTTCTCACAAGTGGCAAAATGAAGTGCATGTAGCCAAGAAATTCGGCCAAGGGGTTTTCTTTCCTTTTCCATGTCTTTTTTCAGCTTTTGCAATTTTTGTCTCCCTCATGTCTCCATTGCCTTTCTAGTATAACATTTTGCACCACAAGAATTCAAACCCTAATGCCATTCACGTGTGTCTTCCCCCTCCACATAAATCCAACTTCTAGTTTGAAACTTGTTCCCCATTTAGTTAACTTGGTTGAATTCCAACTACCTAGTTTACTTAGTAAAATAAATGAAGTTTAGCAATACTAATCTCATATTATAACTTGACTTCAAGGCCCATTGGGCAGCCCAATAAATCCTTAATCCAAGGCCCAACATTACCACCTAAAGCCCAATTCATAAGTCTAAGGGCTTGGGCCCAATGTCCAACTTTCTTAAGGCCCAATAGCACCATTACTAGGCCCATTGCCATGTTTATTTTGGCAGCCCATTAGCATGCCATTATAAGCCCAATATACACCACATGTTATAAGCCTCATGGCAGCCCAATATCTCACTTCAAGGGCCCATCATCACATGTACTTGGGCAGCCCATATGTCATAACTTCAAGGCCCAAATACATCTAATAACCGGCCATACATGGGTAACCCAATGTCAGCCCATTATTGAGGTTTCTAAGCCCATCATGCAAGTCTTAATAAATCCAAAATCATTCATAAGAAAATCCTTCAAAAATTAAAATCAAGAATATTGAAGGAAATTATACAATTAATCTAGCAACATGAAATTGGTTACTATAGATTTAAAATCTCATCCATGGCATTTAAAATCATAACATCATATTTTAGAAATTCAAAATAATTATACATGCATTTTCTTAACATAAAATCATGCCTTGTCCAAGCAAGGTTTCTTCGGGGTCTTACAAACATAATTATTCTGCACAAAACTAGAAATTCTCCACATTTACATTCTGCCATAAGTTCCCATCTACAACCAACTAACTTAGAGGTGAATTTACTCTCCTTCATCCACATCACTAGAACAGATTGCATGTCTATTATAATTAAAACTCACAGACTAACATCCATTGAAAATTTCGTAGTCATCTAATTAGAGCTCATAACATAATCTCTCAATTATAAACCTCTTGCACTAACAAAATTCTATTAACCTTGCATGCCCTTTTCTCCTCAAATACTGCCCTTTTGTCCTCAAATACCATTCATTTTCAACTGATCGATATTCAAATCTCTTCTTCCTTTTTCCTCTTCTTGGCTTTCTTCTTCTTCTTCTCTTCTTTCTTCTTCTTCTTCTTCTCGGCTTTCTTGTTCTCTTCTCTTGTTTGTGTGCGTGAGTACGTGAGTGACAAAGGAACAAAACAAAGAAAATGGGGAGGGGGAGAAAGATGGCGTGAAACAAATTAACTCGAACGGAAGAGAAACCTGGAACATAGTGTGATCATAGGGAGCCAAAAGCATTCGAGGAGCACCATCTTCAACAACTCAGTCACGGTGCCACTTACTTGCCGCTATTTTCATAGCAAATGTGAGTTTGAAGTACCCCTCGATTTCTTTCGATGTTGAAGGCTTGATTGGGAGGCATAAGCACCTATAGCTGATAGATCTCAATCAAGAGCTTTATTTCAATTTTAGAAAATATAGCTAAAATTCTCTTCGGGTGAGAATGTACGACAAAATTAGATAACTTTTTATTTGCTGCCCTTCAACATCAACATACATTCCAATTTAAATTACAATAGTAACAAACTATCCTTAAAACTAGACGCCACTCTCTCCTAAAAGTTTTCAACAATTCAAATAAACAACAACACCTTTAACAACTAAAATCAAGTAAGCTAAATCAAGGAAATAGATCAGGTCACCTCCTTGTTGTTAGCACCCACTTTAACCTCCAACTTAATCTATGCGAGTCTGACTGACTCAACATATCAATTACCCCATTGAAGTGTATCCTTGTCCTCAAGGAGACTTTATTCTTCGCATCTTAACCAAATCGTGTAATAAAATCTCAGATTCAACAACTTCTTTCGGCATCGCATCATTGATTTCTTCACGTACTATTTCCACTGTCCCTTCAAGAAGTAATAATTGTAGTCTTTGACACTTGTGGCCCGTAGTGAATTTCTCGTTGCAATTGAAACAAAGGCTTGTGCTCATCGTTTTTACATCTCCTCCCACGTCAACCACTTTACAGGCAATGTGGATAAGGACCGCGTCGGATCTAGAACAACCATCTGTGATTGATCAATTGAAATTTCAATTGATCGTTGGCGAACAAGTTGTTCATCGCACATCCTTGCAAGGATGATGACCTTCTTCAATGTCCCAGGCTTGAACATCCGAATTTCTTCAGAAATTTCAGCTTTTGGGCCTCCCATGAATGTACCAACTAACGCCTTTTATGTCCATCCTTGAATCCGGTTGCCGAGCTTCTTGAATTCCTTCTTGTAGTCATGCAAAGTCCCTTACTCTGGACAAGGCTTCATCGAAGTCCTCACAATCGGTGGGACCAAAATGAGCCCCCAACTCCCCTTCGAATAGCTCCAATGTTATTGGTAGGCCTTCGTCATGATAAGTACGGCGCACCCACTACCACCATTGGTTGTCCTCACCCTTCAAGTGAAAGGAAGCCATGCCACTTTTTAATTATCTGGTGTCCCTTGATACTCAAAGAATTGAGCCACTTGAGTGAACCATTCAGTCGGGTAATCTCTTACGTAACGTGGAAACTCCATTTTGCCATCTTTCCTGAGAAAATTTGCTTCGATCCTTCACCGTCTTCTTGTTGGTTGCATGAGAATCCATCAAATTTATCGTGGCCGTGGTAACTAGACAAAACATCATCGGAGAGCTTATTGAGAAACTTCTCCAAACGATGCATCCTATCAACCACGACTAGCACCCTACTTTAGACTCCATTGAGTCTAGCTTTTAATATCTCAATCTTTTTCTTTGTTGGTGGCCATAACTTAGCTCTGATACCAATGATAGATCCCAGTCAAGAGCTTTGCTTCAATTGCGAAAAATATAGCTAAAATTCTCTTCAGGTGAGAATGTACCACAAAATTAAATAACTTTTTATTTGTTGCCCTTCAACGTCAATGTACATTCCAATTTAAATTACAATATCAACAAATTATCCTAAAATCTAGACATAAATCTCTTAAAAGTTTGCAAGAATTAAAATAAACAACAACATCTTTAACAACTAAAATCAAGGAAACAAATCAGGTCATCTCCTTATTGTTAGCACCCACTTTAACCACCAACTTATTCTACGTGAGTTTGACTTATTCAATGTATCAATATCTCAGTGGATAGAGCATCTGTTTCCTAAGCAGAAAGTCTTAGGTTCGACCCCTACCTGGCGCGGTGTCGTACTATTTTTCCCACATCGAAGAAAAAAAGAAGGCCCGATTGTTAATTTTTTAGATCCAGGAGTATGCAACTCTCTCTCGATCTTCTCTCTTTGTTTGTGCAGTTGGTTTTTTCGAATGTTTTTTGTAGTATTTTGATGATTGTTGGTAATGGTTCGTGATTTTTTGGCTCCTTGTGTGTGATTTGGCTTGGCAGTGCAGAATTGCTTATGCTCAGTATTTTTTTATTTTGTATAGCAGTTAAAGATTAGAATATTTTCAATTGCCTAAAATGTCTATTGATGCATGAATTTTGCCTCTGACCGTTCCATTGGTTTTCCAAGGTTGTGAATAAACCATGGGTACCAAATTGTTGACTTGTGGTTTACCGCTTTTGGAAAATCGTTGATGTGCATTACCTTACTCTACCACTCGTGCCTGATGCATTTGTTAGTTATCACCCTCTCGTTTGTGTTTGAAATTGGATTGCAATCTTCAACTTGGGGGTCTTGTGGAGGAACAAGTTCAATCATACGACATGTTTGTATTCATTCCATCATGTTTGACATTGGATGTTTTTGGTTGTATGTTCCATTTGTTTCTTGGAAAACAATAAGCTTTACTCTTTCAAATTGCTGGGGTTTTCTGCTTCGTGTCTCTTAGAGCTTCCATCTTTGTTAGAAGTTCACTTAGGCCATCTCTAGCCGCCGCACTTGAAGATGGATGAGGTTGTCCTGTAGAAGGCATTTATACCTGGCTGATGGCTTGTGTTCAAGGCCTTACTCAGGCATTTATACCTGGCTGATGGCTTGTGTCCCTGCAAATTTGTTAAGTGGTTGAGTTTTATAGACACTTGCAGGTCCCAAGTAGGCATTAGGTTTGTAATTTCTTAAAGAATTATAAATCTGTGATTTCCCTTTATGCATGTTCTGGAATTGAGCAATCAGGTTGGGAGAGTCGAGTTTGTCCCTGCAAATTTGTTAAGTGGTTGAGTTTTATAGACACTTGCAGGTCCTAAGTAAGCATTAGGTTTGTAATTTCTTAAAGAATTATAACTCTGTGATTTCCCTCTATGCATGTTCTGGAATTGAGCAATTCGAATAGACAACTATCATGTTGAAATGTACATTTTTCTGTCTCATGTTTTTTAACTCCCTTTTTCTGCAATGTTGATATCTACTTTTATACTTTGATTAGTACAATCTATTCATCCATAGCCAATAAGCCTATAAGAACTAGTTGACATTTCCTTGAAATATGCCTAATTTTCATTAAATATCTAGACAAATGAGGCTTATCTGTCATCAACCCTATGTGCAGCGTCATTGCGTCCAGACATACAGTGAGTTCAAGACAATACACCCTTATTTTCTTTGTCATATTAGTTATGAAAATGAAATTCATGCATAGATAAAACCCAGAGTAGAGCTCCTACCGCAAATTAATGCTTAGCATGTGTTGAGATTGTACATTTATTTTTTCTTCCATAATTTTTGGGGATATCTTTATTACCTGATCCTTTGTTTTTTTTTTTGGAATGATGATGTAGTTGATTATATGTATAGATATGATAAAACATACATATGAAAAAAAATCCACAACCATCAACCAGTATTCCCAAAAACTCTTCTACTACCTTGAAAGGTGCAAAACAAAGTAAAGCCTAGATGTTCCCTTTTCTTCCAAGTGAACGCATAAATGTCCAAATTAAACTCAAAAAACCATGTCCCTAGCTTTTATTTTTTGGATGGGGGTATATGGCACGCCTATGTGGCTTGATAAAATGTTATTCAATTTTTATTTATTTTCAATGTGGTGTGAAAATGGAGATTGAATTTTTAAAAGAGTGCTGGAAAATGTCATTTGGAATTGCATGATGTATGTAGGGCTCGCTAGTTAAATCATTCACACTTTCATGTGCCTACTTTTCAATTAGTCTTCTATGACATCATCTAAATAATTGTGGACAGATTAGAAATGTGTGGCAAGTGATGCAGGAGCATCCTTTGCTCCTCAGAATAACTATCTCGGGAAAACGAGACATCACTTGCATCTCTAGCCAAGGTAACAAAGCGTCACTTGCATCTCGGAGTCTGCACCTAGGCTAGTTTCAAATGCACTTGATCTCAAATCATTTGAAGATTCTTAGAGATAGTTATGACGTTTTTACTTAGGGACATCGGGACTGACAACATACAGCGAATTTCAAAGTGCATTTAATTTCTTTTGTGTTGGAATTTTCTACACTTTATTATTCCGTTTTTTCTAGCTTGACCATGATATAATGAACTCTATATATGAGTGATTATCTAAAATAAGAAGAACTTTTGAATTAAAAGATATAATTCTTGCAAGTGTATCTCTTGCTTTGGAGATGAGTGACATCCTCCTACCAATGAAGTGAGTGGCTTGGTCGTGTCGAGTGGCATCCGCGATTAATAGCGTCGACTGGCTTTCGCTACCCCTGGTTGATTGACATCCCAGGATTATCCCCTTCCCTTAGCTTGATCCTTTTCAGATTTTGCCAAGCTTTGCAGATCCCGGTCTGTATCAAATTGGTATCAGAGCAAGTTTTCCTGCTGTGGTGATTGGGTTTCTTTTCTATTCTTCAGAATTTCGAGATTTCTATCTTCTTCCTATCTCCTAGTCTTTCACAATACCTCCACAACATCAAAGAAATATAGAGTGTGATGATGTACAAGCTGAACTTGCGGCATTACGGGAATCAAATCAAACACTTACAAACATGGTGAATGAACTTGTTCAGCATCTTCAAACTTCACCAACTCGAAGCCATAGGAGTCAGGAAAGTGCACGCAATGTCTTCTACGAAGATGAAAATAACCAAGATGACCATTCATCTTCTTGTAGTTCTTTTGTTGAACCAAGAGTTGCTGCTCAAAGGTCCATGGAACGTTTGGCTCGTGCTTTAGAAAACAATGATCAAAGCATCCAAGTTCATGTGCAAGAGTTTGATGGGAAGCTTGATGCAGATGAGTATTGTGATTGGATGACATCTTTATAAGCTTTCTTTGAATGGAAAGATCTCCCAGATGAAAGAAAAGTGCATTTTGTTGCTGTAAAGTTGAAGGGACATGCTCTAAAATGGTGGCAGCAATTTCAACGAAGTAGAGATTGCAGAGGAATTTTAAAAATCAATACTTGGGCTGAGATGAAGTTGAAGCTTAATGAGAGGTTTCTGTCTTTAGAATATTATCAAACTTTCTACTAAAAGTTCCATCAATTACATCAACGAATGGAGCAATCTGTTGGTGATAATACATAGCAATTTTACAAGCTTATGAGCAGTATGAATTTGCAATAATCCGGTGATCAATTGGTGGCAAGATATGTGAGTGGGTTGAAGTATAATCTCAGGGTGAGCTTATGATGCATTCGTTTCATTCTCTGGATTAAGCATACCAGAAAGCACTAAAGCCGGAGGAGAAAATGAAATGGAGTTCATACCGAAAAGCTAAAAGTTTGAAGTGGTGAAGGAGAAAGAAAGAAAGTTGGCTCCTATCTCTCAAAAGCCAGCTTAACAACATGGTGAGGTGAGTACGGAGCATGGAAAATCTTATTCATTTTCCAATAGATGTTTCAGATGTAATGAAGTTGGGCATAGATCCTATGAATGTCCAAAGAATAAAGTTGAATTGCATTTGTTCGAAGATGAAGGAGATGTGGATCAAGAGCCAATCTATGATGAAGAAGTTGAGGATGATAATGCAGAATATTTTGGCGGTGATTGTAATGCAGAAAGCCTTGTAATCCAATGAGTTATGACTACTGAAAAAGATGATAGATGGTTGAGGCATAATATTTTCAGAACCTATTGTCTTTTCCATGGAAAAAAGAGCATCTTGATGATTGACTCGGGAAGTTGTGAAAATATGGTGTCAAAGGTGATGGTAGAAAAGCTGAAACTTTCTTGTGAGCATCATCCAAAGCCTTACAAAGTTTCTTGGTTCAAAAGGGATGGAGAAATCATGGTGACACAAAGGAGTAAAGTAAAGTTTTCCATTGGCAAACACGAAGATGAGATTTATTATGATGTGTTACCCATGGATGCTTGTCATTTGCTTCTTGGCAGACCTTGGCAATTTGATCAGAGTACTTACCATGATGGGAGAAGAAACACTTGCACCGTTTTCCACAATGATGTGAAGTATGTGTTGTCCCCTATGAAAGATGTTCCATCAAAGAGATTCTTCAAATCATATTAGTTTATTATCTTATAAAAAGTTCCAAGAGTCCTATACGGAAGATGACATTATTTATGCTCTTATTGCTGCGGATAGAAGTGAAGAAATTGCAAAGGAGGTTCCAAATAAAGTTCAAGACTTGCTGGACAGATTCAAAGGCCTTGCTCCTGATGAGCTTCCTAGTGGTTTACCGCCACTTTGAAACATTCAACACCAAATTGATTTCACTCCATGTGTTATTCTTCCTAACTTGCCTCATTATAGAATGCCTCCTAGTGAACATGCTGAATTATAGAGACAAGTAATTGACTTGTTAATAAAAGGGGCTGATTAGAGAATCTCTTAGCCCTTGTGTGGGATGAAAAATGGAGAATGTGTGTTGATAGTAGAGCTATCAACAAGATTAGAATCAACTATAGGTTTCCTATTCCTAGACTTAATGATATGCTTGATGAACTTGCTGATGCTAAAATATTCTCTAAGATTGATTTGCGAAGTGGTTATCACCAAATCAGAATTAGAGAAGGTGATGAGTGGAAGACAGCTTTTAAAACCAAGGATGGTTTGTATGAGTGGTTGGTTATGCCATTTGGATTATCCAATTCTCCAAGCACTTTCATAAGACTTATGACTCAAGTGTTAAAGATCTTCATGGGGAAGTATGTTGTGGTGTATTTTGATGATATCTTAATTTACAGCAAGGATAGAGTGCAACACTTGGAACATCTCTCCAATGTTTTCAAAGTACTCCATGAAAATCAGCTCTATGTGAACCTTGAGAAGTGCTCTTTCATGACTGATCAAGTCATATTTCTAGGCTATGTTGTGAGTACAAATGGCATGAAGATGGATGATGATAAAGTAAAGACTGTCCTTGATTGGCCGACACCTAGAAGCCTAAACCGATGTGAGAAGCTTTCATGGTTTGGCCTCATTCTACATAAGATTTATTCAACATTTCAACACCATTGTTGCTCCAATGATGGATGTCATGCCCCAAACGTTAGCCCGACGAGGCTAATGATAGCCGCGAGCATTCTCAATGACGAACACTCCAGTGCACTTATAGAATGTTGCAGCGGAATTTTTTTTTAACATCAACTATGAATAATTAAGAAATCATGAATTGCTAAAAATTTATCTCCTCATATGCAAGCTGACATGCAGATCGTCAATCATTCTACTGAAGTGCACGAATATGTAATTAAATATAGACAAAATAAAAACGTATAACTATATCAAATAACACACATAGAGAAAGAGAAACATTTAGAAATATAAGCTTCAGGTAATAACCTAAAACAATAAGTTATAATTACATCATGATCCCAAAATATAAGTTGCTTAATAGTCTTAAGTCTCGTAGCCTGAACAGACCACAACCACATCATAATGGAGGTTCATATCAGCTATTACAAAAACATAGGGGCCACATGGATTGCAAATTAGAGGAGGGCACCCTCGTTAACCCCCCTCCTCAGGTTCCAGATCCTCCTCATGAGTTCTGTCACTTGGAACATCATCTGGAATGATACAATTGAAAATTAAGAGTCGAATGACTCAATAAGGGACATGCATGACATGATCATAAATGACAAGTATATATATACATGCTAATGCCAAAACTTGATGCATGTTTATGTATGCAACTCTTGTACATGCACTTTGCTTAAAAATTATTTCGTCCTTATTTGAGCTGCTACTCTCGCTCCATTTACCCTTGAAGTCAGGGTTATGCGTTCCCTTCAGAACTGTTCCACTTTCCCTTGGGAACATGTCATTTGGTCGAGCTAACCTTGAGGTGGCCCCTGGCTTAATGGCTAGACACGACCCTTAGAGGTCCACACCTTCTCACATTCGTCCTTCAGTGTGGTTGCACATACCTCGAGGACTACTCATCCTTCTCGCATTCGTCCTTCGGAGTGGGTGCCCTTAGGAGTCATACATCCTTCTCGCATTCGTCCTTCGGAGTTGATGCACCTATCATACTTAGGTACGGTACCGACCATCTTATTTAGCCCCGTAACATATCCTAACATAGCATAAAATTTCTCTTTCTTCCTTCTGAGAAAATTAATGCAAATGCTCATGACGTGCTCGTGATGTGCTTAATGACAAATATCCATGATGTGTATCATTCCAGTTTTCGGAAAATATAATTTTTCCACTTACCTTTGTCCACTCGATCTTATGGTCGTTCCTTACCTAAAAATGATTCATATTAATGTTCTCACTCAAATGACTAAGAGATGTACTTGATGCAGCAAATCATCACGTATTTCAAAATAAACATTTCATAGTAATTCACACATTTTTCTTTACTAACTAGTAGCGGTTCTACAATGTAAAACTTTATCTTAATGTTTCTGAATCTATTAAACTTGGATGCCAAAATGATCCCTACACTCCATGTTGTAACTTATTAAAATTTCAGGTAATTTGGAGCTTGTTTGTCACTCGAATGATTTACCCGAAAATGCAAGTTGCTGGGGCATCCAAGCTGGCAACTTCGACGTCTCCAACTTCAAAGTTTCATAACTTCAAAAACATGGCTCCAAATTACATGAAATTACATTCAAACTTTTTTACTTTCATAGCTCAAACTTGAAGATAAAAATCGGAACTACTTTACATTTCCAACACTGCTGCTGCCTCCAGCTCGGCCTTCCACTTTCAAAACACTATAACTTATTCATTACACCTCTAAATCTCGAGTAATTTATCTTAAAATGTTCTTCTTTCATAGAATTAAAATCCAAGACCAGACCCATAAATATTAGATTTAAATTGATCACTTAAAATTTACTTGGAATGAGCAAGAAATCTGGACGTGCAAGGCTGGTGACGGCTTGTCACGCCCCGAACGACATCTCGCAGGGACCATGACAGCCGCGAGCTATCCCCCGGATAGCTCCAGCATTCTTACTTACATTCTTACGTACTTACGGCGGAAACGTACAGGATCACGAGGGATTCAAGCTAAATCATAACATAATCAGGGTTCTCATTAAGTTTGCATACAAAACATACATAACATATTTTAAACCCAACAAGTGACGGATCTCATCGATCAAGTCACAATCATCAAAATATGAATATAATCTTTGTCCTTCTAAGTCAGGTAGTCCTCCTGACTTTCTTCACCTGAGGCATCTGGAATGACACAATTTTGAAAACGTGAGTCAAAAAGACTCAGTAAGGGAAAAACATAAACTTAAAACATGCTCTTGACTTGTACTTGCTTAATCATGAAAAGAAACTTAATTCGTGATGCACATGCATGTCATGAATATGCACATGTTCTTGCTTGAAGTTGGCCCCAGGCCCTTGAAAATATTTCTTTCGTACTTGTTCTTGAAATTGGCCCTTGGCCCTTGAAAATCACTTATTCATACTTGTGGGCTTATTCGCTCCATTTAACCCCTGAAGTCAGGGTTGTGCGTTCCCTTTGGAACCGTCTCCTATTTCCCTTGGAGACCTTACATACGATCAAGCTAGCACACCTTCTCGCATTCGTCCTTCAGTGGCTAGACATGACCCTTGGAGGCCCACACCTTCTCAATGTCCTTCAGTGTGGTTTGCACAGCCTCTTGGATTCACCCATCCTTATCGCATTTGTTCTTCGGTATGGGAGTCCATCTTGATGGTACGGTACCGACCAGTGCCCCTTGACTTAACTTATCGTTTCATAACTTTCCATATTCTTTCCATAAAATCATTGCATAAAAATTCTCTTTAGAAAAATTCATGCAATGCACATGTCATGTCATGCTTGCTCGAAATCTCATGCTTGTTCATGAATCGATGGAGTGTGTCATTCCAGTTTTGAAAAAGAACCACTTACGGTTTCCACTTACAAATTCCACTTACACTTGGTCTCCTTGATAATATAAAGACACGTAGATCGCCTACAAGCGATTCAAACATTTCTTAGCATTAAGAAATAAGTACGTAATCATATAAATTAAATATTTGCATTTTAAAAATCAGTTATCAACCAAAGATATATTTATGAAAATATAATATTATTCTCAAAGTTTTATATAGAATTCTTTATTAATTAATCTTACTAAATTTTCTAATCTAGCAAGCTAATTGCACTTTAATCAAATCTTAATCTTTCTCCTATTACATACCTTACACTAAGTCTTTAAATTCACCAATTACTAAACCTAATCATAATTAATCTTTAGCTTAACATTAAACTTCTATGCAACCCGAAAATATAAGCTATTTTGTTCACCCTAAGTTTCGGCCAACCTAGTTAATTCTTCAATCAATACTTAACACCACAGAGCTTTGCTAATTCTTTTTAATCCGGATCTTTAAACTTATCATCTATGTTTTTCTCTTACTAATATGACGGGTTTTATGATTGAGCTTAAATTTTCTAGTCATAACCCTAATTTTGTCTATTAATCACATATAAACATAAATCTTATTCATGGAGTTGCGATTAGGTTACACATATTAGGCCATTCGGCCATGCACCATTTTAAGCATTTTCTTGCCTAAGTTTCTTCTCCATTGGTGATCTCATCCTCCATTTTTTCAGATTCACAACCTAGGATCTACCAATCACAACACAACTTCTAGATCTAGCATCATGCCAAATTCGGCCAACACAAATATTCAAAAAATGAGTAGCCCCTTTCGATTTGCATGCAACCTATAATATTTCAAACCTGGCCCATATGCATGTGTTCAATAAACCTTTATACATGTCATGGTCCTTCATCAAATTGACATTTAACAAATATATTTAGAGATTCAACACTTATAAGTTTCGGCCAACACCCTAAATCATAACCCTTCATGGCAAATCTTGCAATCATGCATACCCTTTGCATTTTTAAGACCATACTAGCATGCATTATTCATCCTTAACATTTTTCTAACATGTAAGCTCGATTTTCATGCTCATATAGCTAGATCTAACATTATACCTTAGGGTTGATTTCATAACCTCAAGATCTAACAACACTCAAGACACTAACTCAAGATCTCATCATGATACATTCAACCAACCCCATATTCAAAACCAACAACCCACATCTTTGGCCTTACCTTGATGATTATCACAAGCTTGAGTACCTAGCACAATAAAATACCCTAGGTTAGAACTTGTGAAGAACTTTAAGCAAGAACACTAAATAGAATCAAGCCTACCTCTACCTTCACCAAACTTTTACCAAAACTCTTCCTTCTTCCAACTTTCGGTTCACCCTCCTTAGAGTGGTTCCAAGCTTGATTTGAGGTGCTAAGGTGGGTTTTATGGTGGAGGAAAAATATGGTAAGCTTGAATGATTTAGTTCTAAGGAAATGAACTAAACTTCTTCAAGAGAAAGGTGGCTAATGAGTAGGGTTTTCAAAAGGAAAATGGTGTTGTACAATGTGAGGATTCGGTCACCACAAAGAGAGGACTACACTTGAACTTTGGGGTGTGATTTAGGTTGCAAAAAGGGAAAGGAACAAGGCTTGATCTAGAGGAAAGATTCGGTCAAGAGGAGAAAAAGAGAGAAAGTTGGAAGAGATGAAGTGTTCGGCCAAGTGAGGGAAATGAGGAAATGTTGAAATGCAATGGTGACATTCGGCCAATGCACATTCAATTGTGGAGTGTGAGAGAATGAGTCTCCCAAGGTGAGCTATTGCTATGACACATGACAAGGACAAAGTGGAAATGACAAGAGAGAAAGTTTGAAAGAAAAAGGGGGGTGAATGTGGGGTTTGGCCGACCAAGCATGGCTTTCCCTTCTCTCTCCTCTTTTCATTTTTCTTTTCACCTTTTTCTCACATCACTCTTGTTCCCTAAAGCTATGTCCTTGCATTAAATTTCCTCTCCTCTCTCACTTTGATCTTCACGTGAACTTCACCCCATGGCTTGATCTCCCTTTGTTTTTCTCTCTTTTCTCTTCCAATGTGTTGTCTTGTCAATTAATGGCTCTCTTCCACTTCTTAGACCTTCACATGGGCAATTAACTTTTGGCTCCCTCTTCCTACGTAAATGGCTCTCCCTTTAAGCTTATTTATTTTGTTTGGTTGCATTGCAACTAACTTAGTTACTCTCCCACAACTAACTTTCAATTTAGTTACTATTTCACCTAACTTATCTCCTATAAGCTCTCTAGCTTATCTAGTTCAATCACTTAGCTTATCATCTCATAAGCATGATCTCTTATCTTAAGATAATGGCTCTAGCCTATCTCTACAATAGCCACAATGACTTATTACCCTAAAAGTTCCCTAACTTATCATTATGCTTGCTTATCACTATGATAAGCAAGTGTGCTTATCATTTTAATCTCTCTTAAACTTTATCATATGCCTAGTAACTTATCATCTAATATTCTAATGATAATTCAACTTATTTATTTAGGTCACATAATAATAATATATATATGCCACCTATTAATGACACACAAAAATATTCAATACTAAAAAAAAATTCATGATTTTATTTCATTTAATTATTTTCGACCTATATATAAAAACCTTTAATCATAATTAAATTTTATGGATTATGAAATATATTAGGCAAATGAAAAATATAAATACATGAGAGAAAATTACCTTGCAAGTTTCGGCCCTTAGGAAAATATAATTTAACTTTGCACAAAACTTCCAAAATGACAAGAAAATTATTTAGGAAAAATTTCATGAAATAAAATCTCATATTAATTGATGTACCTTAACATAAAGCTTAGGCCATACATTGGCCAAAAATATGGCCCCATAATAAAATTAAAGCTAATACATAGGAAATTAAAAGCTAATACATAAGAAATAACATAAGAAATAATCGGGGTCTCACACAGCTTGACGTCTGAACTTTAAAAATCCATAACTTGCTCAATCTTTATCGGAATCACCTGAAGTATGACTTGAAATATTCTCATTTCATAGGCCTATAACAGAAAACTCTCTCAAGATCTAAGGATAAAAATATTGTATCAAAGATACCCCCAATTCTGGCTTTGTGTTCTACAGAAACTAAATTCTAGCACGTAGCTTAACAGGTCTACCCTATAATTCTTAATGATTTCCAACACTATAGATCAAGCTTATCAAAATGCTACGGGTTTTCAAACAACAAAAAATCCGACTTTAGCTCTTCACAATAGTTCACCTTATTTTTCAGCAACACGTTTGCTATGAAAATTCTGCACTTGCCATAACTGCACAATTATCTGCTTAATACATTTGATAAATTGCTCCACAAATAACTATCAGGAGTTACACCAATGTCAGCACATAATATGGATCATTAAACTAAAGACCAGGTCCAAGAAGTCACCTATCAACTTCCCAAAGACAACAATTGTAAACTGAAAATTGATTAACATAATTTTATCTTCAACATGCGAAGGTTCTAAGCTCCAAATTCATCTATCTAAAGTGTTCAGATTCAGGTCATAATTTTATTTCATGTATTCCTCACATACAATCATCACGTTATGTACACCAAATCAGGTTCTCAAGGCACGAAACAGTTCACCATAAATACCTTTAAAACCAACTCCAATATCCTAGCTTAATCATAGAAAAGTTTCGGCAAAGCAACAAAAATATTCATAGGCAATCCGAGCACTATATGCTCACCACTTTACCTAATCTTCCCATGTGAGTTCCAATCTTAGAATCACTAGTACCCTAGGCAAAATAGAGCTCATGTACAGACATTAGTACGTACTAACTCGGTGTATTACAAGGAAAAATTAAATCTCCAGAATATATGTACACTACCTTGATCATTTGGCACAAGCCGTGAGATTGGCCAACTCCAATAAAGAAAATTATGGTTATTTTCAGTTAGCATGCAACACGTTTACTTTTTAGTTCCTGACATTTTTCAAGATTTAAACTTTCCTCCTTATAATCACAACACACATCAACCAAATAGTAAATAATGGCACTATAGACAACAAATCAAGCTCATCCGCTCATGCATGTAAGTAAAACATCAAGATTCTAAAAAAAAAGGTTAAAACATAATGCAAGCTCAAAAAAATCTTTAATGTTTCTCCACAAATTGACGGAACTCATAATAAAATCTCAAGCTCTACACAAACCACGTTATTCCCAAACCATTGTAAGTTCAACTATACCAAGAAACTTCAGCTCAAAATCTAACAATGCATGTCTTCCTAGACTCTAAAGTTTTCATCTAATCCAGAATGCAAGAGAACATAATTTCTATGCAAATTCAAACATCCAACATAGGTCACGGATCCCTTTTTTATCTCTAAATCAATACATCTAACCCCTTACCTTGGCTTATCTTAGATCTCCCTACTGCATCTGAACCCTCCATTTACTTACACAACAACTCTCTCTTCTTCTCTTCTTTCTTCTTCTTCTTCTCGGCTTTCCCCTTCTCTTCTTTTGTTTGTGTGCGTGAGTGTGTGAGTGACAAAAGAAACCCAATAAGGAAATGGGGAAGGGGGAAAGTGGCGTGAACAAAGTGTTGGGGAGGAAAAGACCATCCTACCCCCAACTTTGTTTGTAACGCCTCCCACAATTGGTGAAAGATGCAGCTGCTTTCTTTCTTTTTTTCTGGTCACGTGTGTCTCCCTCAACACGCCTCTTTCCTTCATTTAATTCATTTATTCATCTAATTATTTTTATTTTAGACAGCAATTTTAACACTATTAAAAATTTGCACACAATATAACATGTAAATTATTAATAAGGATGTAATAAAAAGTGCCAAAGGAAAATCTCACCTTAGACTTAATTTTAAATCAAGTCAACCATACATGTCTTTTCTCAATAATTCAGGGTAGTACAAAAACTATAAAAAAAAAAATCGGGGTCTCACAATGGATGTTCTAAAGAGAAAAGAATTTCAATGGACCAATGAGGCTAAAAGTAGTTTTCAAAAGTTGAAGTCCAAACTTGCTGAAGCACCAATTCTAGCACTGCCAAATTTTTCTAAGTCAGTCCAAGTGGAGTGTGATGCGTCGAATGTTGGCATAGGAGCTATCCTTTTGCAATAAGGAAAATCTATTGCTTATTTCAATGAGAAACTCAGTGATGCAAAGCTGAAATATTCAACTTATGATAAGGAGTTGTATGCAATTGTACAAGCTTTACGACATTGGGAACATTATCTCATTAGTGTGGAGTTTGTTCTCTTTTCAGACCATGAAGCTTTGAGATTCTTGAAGGGACAGAAGAAGCTAAATTCTCGTCATGCAAGCTGGGTTTCATACCTCGAGAAGTTCTCTTTTATTCTACAACACAAAGCTGGATCATCAAACAAAGTTGATGATTGCATATTTGTGGTAGTGGATCGATTCTCCAAGATGGCTCACTTTATCCCATGTAAGAATTCTACTGATGCATCTCATATAGCCTGCCTTATTTTTTAAAGAAGTTGTTCGTCTACAGGTGTTCCAAAGACTATTACCTTGGATTGTGATGTGAAGTTTGTTAGTCACTTTTGAAGGACACTATGGAAACTTTTGGGGACTCGTTTGCAATTCTCTAGTGCATACCATCCTCAAACAGATGGACAAACTGAAGTGGTGAATAGATCTCTTGAAAATTTGCTGAGAAGTTTAGTGGGAGAGCATCCAAGGAAGTGAGATTTTTTCATCCCTCAAGCTGAATTTGCTTACAATAGTTCAGCCAATCGATCAACCAAGAAGTCTCATTTGAAGTTGTCTATGGCAACAATCCAAGTCATGTTCTTGATCTCCTGCCATTGCCAAATCAAGCAAGAGTAAGTATGGGAGTTGAAGAGTTTGCTGAGCACATAAAGAAGTTCATGAACAAGTTCGACATCAATTGTAGCATTCTACTCAAATGTATAAATCCAAGGCTAATGCTCATCGGAGGAAGCTAGAGTTCAAGGAAGGAGATCTGGTTATGGCCTATCTAAGGAAGGAAAGGTTTCTTGTTGGAACTTATAACAAGCTTTAACAGAGGAAGTTTGGCCTTTGTCGAGTTCTAAAAAAGTTGGGACCAAATGCTTATCGCATTGAATTACCTACTGGATTTTCAATAAGTCTTACGTTCAATATATGTGATCTTTATTCTTATTATGGCAATGTGGAGCAGATTGCTATGGAACCAAAGGATTTCGAAGGCGGCCTCTCTAACTCTACACGAGAGTCCATTGATGTTCTGGATGTGTGTTCTATCACAACTCGACGTGGCACTTACACACAATACTTGGTTCGTTGGCCTGACAAACCAAGTTCCGAAGATGCATGAATTTCTAGTAAAGAGCTCAAGAAGTTAGATCAGTTGTTGTGGGAAAGAAGGCGAGTTATTTTCAAGAAGGGGAGAATGATGCAGGAGTATCCCTTGCACCTCGGAATGACTATCTCGGGGAAATGAGGCATCATTTGCATCTCTAGCCGAGGTAACAAAGCATCACCAGCATCTCGGAGTCTACACCTCGGTTGGAACGATTTATGAATAATTAGCAAGCCTAAGATATATCGTTGGGAAGCTCTATGTCTCTAGTTTCAAACGCACTTGACCTCAGATCGTTTGAAGATTCCTAGAGATAGTTATGATGTTTTTACTACAGGGTGTCAGGACTGACAACAGACAGCGAATTTCAAAGTGCATTTAATTTCTTTTGTGTTGGAGTTATCTAGACTTTATTATTCCATTTTTTCTAGCTTGACCATGATGTAATGAACTCTATATATGAGTGATTATCCAAAATAAGAAGAAGAACTTTTGAATTAAAAGATATAATCTTGCAAGTGTATCTCTTGCTTTGGAGTTGAGTGACATCCTCTTACCAATCAAGCCAGTGGCTTGGTCGCGTCGAGTGGCATCCACGATTAGTAGCGTCGAGTGGCTTCTGCTACCCCTGGTTGAGTGGCATCCCAGGACTATCCCCCTTCCCTTGGCTCGATCCTTTTCGGATTTTGCCAAGCTTTGCGGATCCCAGTCTGCATCAGCAAGACTCATTGAACTAGTCATGGAGGAGTTCAACACGGGTCGTGTGAAGGATGGCAAACAGGATTTTCTAGTGCAGAATGTGTTATGTGCAGTCGACTTCAACAGCATGTTCCCATGTGTTTTATGGATGCAATAACAAGGTCTGAGAACAAGTTCCCGGTGCCAAACCCAGGTACGTAATCGAACTGGAGCTGAATTGAATGCTAACGCATGAGCGAGACAAACATCTTAGATAGCATGTACTTCATCATCTGATAATGGGGTTAACTGTAATGATGAACCACATTGCGGGGTACTCTTATGTGGTTGACTCGGGCCTTCCCTACATGGATGGATTCCTAGTACTGCACAGGCAGGTTAAGTATCATTTGTGCAAATTCTATACAAATTCTGAGAGTCTGGTCAGGCGACCAGACAAAAAAAGTTGTTTAATTACCGACATTCATCGTTGAGGAATATAGTGGAGCACACTTTTCGGAAATAGAAGGGCAAGTTTAACATTCTAAACATCATGCCGCGATACTCTCTATTGAGTTACCAGAACATCATTATGTCATGTTGTGTTATGTTCAACTTCCTTCGATAGTGTGGCGATCTATACGCTTTTGTTCCGAATTACTAGGACCTCATTAGGGAAGGCGAAAATGACGATGGAAGATTGATGCCGGACAGAATAGAGAAATATCCTGCAAGCTAGTTCTCCAAAAACCCACAGGAAATATATAAAGAAATGCCCAAAACAGAAAGGAAAACATCTCTAATATTAAGAGAATTATGAATAATCAAGAATGTCGAAACCTTAGCCCACAAGCCGGGCTATATAGCTGAAATTCATCCAATAGAGAATTTTCCCAAATTTGGCCAAATTCTATTAATCACGCCAAAAATAAATACATGCCAAAAGAAATAGATTGCCAAAAATTTGGCTCAAATAGGATCGAAAATCACCTCCTAATAGATAAATAAAAAATTGTCATAAAAGGAAAGCTAAAATTAAGGATTCAAAAAGAAAAACAATGAAATTTGAGGTCGAAAACGACGCCATCAATGTGTTTTGTGATATTGCCAAATTTTTAATATTTTGAACTACATGTATCATTGCTGATGATAGTTGTCCATCTAGTTATGTAGTATGTAGTCTGTACTCAAAAGCATTGTTGTGGCAGTCCCTCCTTTGGTTAGTTAATGGAAAAAATTATCTCTGTATGGTTTCACTGTGCGTACGTAGTACAGTTAGTTTGAGTTGTTGGGACACTTTGAATTGTAATGTTTTCTGTTGTGACACTTTGGCTTCTAGTGACTACAAGTATTGATTGTAAAGGCATATGTGCCTAGTGATGGAGATCTGATCCAAGGTAAAATTACTAAATGAACTCCAGTGTATCATAACACCCCTCTAACGTAATTTTTAGTATAGTGCAAGACTGGTACTTGGTTTATTAGCTTCTTTGCGCATTAGATATCTCACCATGTGAACATTATAATCTTTCTCCTTATTCGTGTTTTGAAGCTTAAATTGATGTTAGATTTGTTAGAAAAACCCATGACACATGGAGCATCACATGAGTATTTAAATTTGAAGCTGAAGTTTGAATTATAGTTGAACTGGATATCTAATTCAGATTTCAAATTTGAATTCAAACTTAGCTGATTTCTCTTCTTGGGATTCTCTGTGTGAGATTTCTACGTACGTTTATTTAAGAAAATAAACGTAGAGAGATTATTCATTCGACATATTCTAAACAGTCTCACGGATCGGTAATCTACAAGTAAACAATCTTAAAATTATAGTTACATTTTTTACAAATATTAATATAACTCATCAATTTCTACACAAAAACTAATACAATTATAATATTTCCTAAATATTTACACTACACTTAAAAAAAATCCTACAGTTTCTCCAAAACCAACATCCTCTGGAAGACTGGCAGACGCCCAAAACCGGAATAATTGGCTGTTGTACGGGAAGTTAAAGACTACGGTTGCCATTATATGCGTCAACAAAATAGGATTACAAGTGCTAACTAATTGACTCACAAAAGAATTACTCCCAAGTGCAAGAGTTGTCAAGTTGTAAACAAGGGTGAAGTCCCAAGATCGATTCCACAGGGACAATGAGGTTTCAGAGAAAAATAAACAAACTAAAAACAAAAGTAAAATAAAATGAAAATGAAATAAAAAGAAATTAAGATGAATGAAAATTAAAACTCACGTTGATAGAAAAGAACTTCAAGGATTAAAGACAAAGCTAATGGGTCACAGAGTTTATGCAAGAGTAGTTTAGATGAACGAAATTTAACACCAATCAGTAATTTTCAAAGACAACTTAAAATCTGGTTGAAGAGAGATTTAGGAAAAACACTTGAGTTATGATTTCACCAGCACCGATTCTCGATCTAAAATTAACATCATCGAGCTAATATTACTCAGTTACCTATCCATTCAAGGATTTAATAACCGGAAAATAAAAGACATTAAACTCCACAATTATCAAAGATTGAATAGATTCATCATCTATAAAGAGATTTTAAGCATATAACGACTGAATGAAATCTTGCTCTTAAATGGAGTAAGATGTACCAAAAGTCTACAAAATACCCATTTCAAGAATTTCACAGTGTTTAAACGTAAATCACCTCTATAAATGCTGAATAACAATGAAAATGAACATAGAGCATCTCCATCAATTTACAATCTCGAATCGATGCAAGATAAAACCAAAACCCAAGTTTTTGGTACTTAGAAACCCATGAGAAAAACACAGCAGCAGGAAAAAAGAGAGAGAATTCCCATAAAGGAAAATACAGTGCCGAGTCCCCCTTTCTTCCCTCTGGAAGATAATTATATCCGAAAATATGGCCAGCCCAGCTCCATTCACCCTCTTCCACGTGCTCCATCCTCTTCCTCTCTCCCTTGCTTCGGTTGATCTCCAAATCGAAACAAAATTCCCTTCTCGCAATAGAATTCCCTTTTCTCTTTTCCTTATCTGCCCTCCAGCCTTGTAGCTCCATTCAAATAGTGTAAACTGATATTTTGATTTCCAAAAATACCCTTAATAAAGCAGAAAGGAGCATAACGGGCTGGACGTCTAACACAGCATCAGAATTGTCGCGCGCAACCAGTGTGCAACCGGCGCTCGAGCGCCCTTGGATAGTCTCATACAGATACAACACGCTCGATCATCGCTCTACCAGCGTCTCGAGCACTCTTGAAGATCTTCATACAAAACCTTCACGCTCGATCATCACTCAACCAGCCGCTCGAGCGCTCTTAGAGATCTTCATACAGAACCTTCACGCTCGATCATCGCTCAACCAGCCGCTCGAGCACTCCTTTTAATTAAAACACGCAAAGGTCAGGGTGAGATTCTTTTCAATTAAACAATTAGTTCACTTAAGCTACTAAATTAAGCATATTAAACACTTTATCACTAACATATTGTTATGTAGAAAAAAAAATTGCTAACCTATTGTTACTGCTATTATTTATTTTATTTGGGAACATCACAGGGCGCATGGTCATTAGATATCGCTTCAAAATTCGTTGGATTTTTGGTTCATGTTGTGTTTAAACGATGCGATATCTTAATTCATTGTCTAAACCTACATGATCAATCAAGATCTATTTTAATTTTCTATCAATTTTGATCATATTTGGTAGTTTATGATTGGGATCAGTTAACTCTCTTAAACTGCGTTTGTTTCCCCTGAAAATATCTTTCTTGAAAATATTTTTAGCTTTTCTCATGTTTGGTAGGGGTGGAAAATATATGTCAAAGGAAAATATCAAGTTAGTCAACAAAAAATTTTACCCTGCAAAGTTGAAAATGACTTACCCTTTGTCAGTCATTCTCATCTCCATTTTGGGTAACTCAAAGTGTCCAAACACCTCCACTGAACATAAGGGGCAAATCTGGCAGCTTGAATTTTGTTTAAAATATATATATATATATATATATATATAATTAAATTTTTAATTTTTAATTTTATCTGATATTTTTATATTTTTATTTATCAACATGTAAATGTCCTAACTTTTTTTTAAAAAAAGTCACATATATAGCTGATGTGTCTGAAAATGAGCCACATATGAATTTTCAATCAATAGGGGGCAAATCTGCCCTCTTGATTTTTTTAAATAAAAATTATATTATATTTTAATTTTTAATTTTATCTATATTTTAATATTTTTTATTTATCTACATGTAAATAGCCTATAATAATATATTTTTTAAAAATCACATATGTAGCTGACGTGTTTGAAAATAAGCTACATATGAATTTTTTCGTCCATATATAGTGACAAAACAAGTAGGGCATTCAATTCATAAACAGAGGTACCACAATTCTCAAAAAAAAAAAAATTAAAGCATGAGTCTCGATTTCAAAATGGCATAAAGCACAAGTATGTGATATATATTCTCCCTTTGTTTTTAATATCTCTATTGACAATGACAAAGTGAAACTATTACAAAATATTCTTTAAATTTTCAGGTGAATCAAAAGTTAGCCAAACATTGAAACTCGTTTAGTTTTTCCTACAAATATTTTCAGTTGTAAATATTTTCGCATTTTCTTCATTTTACGCCGAAACAAAGGCAGTCTTAGTCTCTTCCAAGTTTTTCATTGTTATTAATTCTTTAGAATCGCTTAAAGGTAAATTGTTTATCACACAATATGATTATATATCTAATGAAATTATATTAAAATTGTTTATATTCTCCCTTTGATTATATTTGGCGTTGTTAAATTTTTTAAAATCCAACACGTCCTCTAGATAGTCCCTGCCCACGACTAGGCCCATTGAATCAACCCATAACCCGAGTGAGTTTTCCAATCATTCCTGCGACGGAAACAACACGCACTCTCTCCTGCAATCCCTAACAGTGCAGCAGTTCGAGTAATTTCGTGATTTGCACTCTTGAGGTTATCTTCGAACATATTAACTTCATATAGTTTCATGTAGAAAAAAATAAAAAACTTCATATAGTTTCAATCCCACTACATTGATCGACTCTCGAGTTAGTAAATTGTGATGCAGGTGAAGAAGAGTGGGGATTTGTAATTAAAATCAATTTCATCGGAATCTTCTCCCATTTCTGGACAAAGAAGTAGAGAACATGGAGGATTCTGAAGGTCAGCCACTTCCTCCTGGAGTCCATTCTTTGCCAAACTATTCACATAACCAAGCTTTTTCAGGACCGTCGGTCCCGCCCCCTCAACTTACTTATAATATTTCGAGACCTCAAAACCACTCTAACGACTCTGGAAATTACCTCTTTCCTCGTCCTCCTTCTAATTCAACTTTCACTCCTACTCAAAGCTCATATCCCCATAGTAGTGCGTCAACTCAGCACAATTTCTATTCGAGTGCTCCTGATTTATCAGGTCGAATTCCCGAAAGCTCTGAAAATAGCAATGTTCCTCAATTAGGTTTAGTCCCGCGAGGTGCCGACCTCATTGGGAAGCCACCAGAAGACAAAATTGGAGTAGGTGAGACAATTCCGCTGGATGAGGATAATAAAATTCCCCATCGAAACGGCCATGTTGATGGAAGTGATAGTACATCTACTAGTTACTCCAGATTACGTGTTGAAAATGCCGGTGACATTGAAACTGCTGCTCAGGATGCTGTCTTGCGTGAACAGGTTGGTCTGCCTTCTGATATATGAGTCCTGCGTGCAATTTTCATTTCCTTAGATTTATTTTCTCGATATTTGGATTGACAGGAAATTGCCACCCACAATATCATACAACATCAGAGGTGTGTAGCAACTTGTCTCCACAGAATGTCTTATATTCTTGATTAAATGCTAGAAATAAAACTATGTGAAGTTTAGATGTGGGGGATTTATAATTTCAGAGAGGCGAGAGGTGCTGGTGGACCTTCTGAGGGTAAAGACATTTTCTCAGAGCGTCATGACCCCAATGCTCTAAAGGTTTGAAATTTTTATATCTTTGTGGGGCTACTCTAATTATTTGCTGCTTTACGGACAAATTTTGTAAATGTCTCACTTATCTATTTTCCTACATTGTGTCATCTTGTATATTCTATTGATGATTTAGTTTGCTCACAGGATCATCTATTGAAAATGACTTCCCAACATCGAGCTGAAATGGCTATGAAGTGGGGAAAGTCTACAGTTCCTGGACAAGGTTGGTGGTTAGTTCTTTCTTTCTCAATTATGTATATTGTTATATCTTTGATCTCTTCCATTTTTCTTTCCTTTATGATATTCTCGGTAACAGTTATCAGATCATTCCCTGTAATAGTACTAGAGAAGTATACAATGAGGGCTGCGACAATTTCTGTAACAAACTAATGGAGCGCTAACCATATCTGTACTTTTTTTGCTTCAAAGAGACTAGTCAAGATTGCTCTTAAAGCTCCTTGAATCATCATAAAACCCAATTCAACCTAAGGTCCAATATGGGACTTGGTTCTTATGGAACTCATCTTTCATTCCTCTTCTCTCCTTGCATGTGGTATTCAGGGTATCACAGTTTCTTTGTAGTACGAATGGGTAGTCGGGGGTGTTGTGAAATTCCTCCTTCGGGGTCCACAATAGGATTGGCAAAGGTGGAAAAACAACAAAAAATTCTTGAGGAATAGAACAGTCAAGGTCCTCCAACAAGAATATTTGGCTGAGAAGGGTTATGGAGGTTATAAAATAAATCACGCTAGATGTGGTCCTTCTCTTGGAAAGGAAACAACATTTATGAAATAATTACTCTAATACAATATGATTTGAGAACAAAGGTGACTGGTCTACTCCCAATATTTCCTTTACGGATGATCCAAAATCTTTGGGACAGTGCCAAAAAATCTTCACTTGTCTTCTTGATTCCCATTTAGGTAACCTAAGGTACGTGGAAATATGCATTGGCTGGTGGCAATAAAGATGCCTCTTTCCTTGCTATCAAAATGTGATGTGAGAAAATTTGCAAAGGAAGTATGGAGAATGATTACATGCGCTGTACAAAGTTGAATGTGAAGATGATGCTGGAATAGCCTATTCAAACTCATGCTCCTTTAGGTTCTTTAAATTCCGTATGTGGCGTAGCTATCGAGATCATGCAGTCAATTATATTTCTCTTAGAAGTTGGTTAGCTACTTCTCATTTTGTTCTAGGATACTTCCTATTTGTAGGTCATTTATGGCATGTAGGAAGGACTTGTGTGGCTGCAGCAGGATTTGAAAAAGGAATTGATTGTGATTTTGAACTTGTTCTTTCCATGACTCCTCTTAACTAAGACATGATAGTATTTTGAAGCTGTCCACTTTGAGATGCCCCTTTAGCATCTACAACAATCCAAGATCATGAGCTTGCTATCTTATTACAGGCCAGGGCCATAAAGGCCTATATGAAATCCTAACAACATCATGGCATGCTCAATTATCTATTAGCCTAGTCATATTAGGCTCTTTAACTATTGTTGTAGTTCACCATATGTATTCGATGCCCTTTATCCATATATAGCGACTGACTACAGTACTCAACTATCATTGTTCACACATCAAACGTGGATTGAGGGATTTCTCATAGTTGGTGTTGTTGCGCATGCATCCATTTTTAGGGTAAGAGACTATGACCAAACTACGCGAGATAACGACCTCTTAAATCATGTAAATAGGCATTGCGATGCAATCATATTACACCTCAACTGAGTATGTATATTTTTAGGCTTTCATAGGTTTGGTTTGTATATTCATAAAAATACCATTTGCACTTTAGGGTGTCCCCAAGGTATGTTTTCAAATACAACTATACAATTACAACCTGTCTTTGCTCAATAGATCAAAACACTCATGCTTTAGCAGCCGGTGCAACAACAAGCACTAGTTTGACTTGGAGGGGTGCTGATTTAGTGACAGTGGGTGGAAAAATTGCTTTGTTACCTATTCCATTAGGAACCGTAGATTTTTTGGTACTTCCCCCATTCATGCACTCACGTGTAATGTGTATATTGGGGATGCTCCTTGATTACCTTAACAATAGCAAAATACAAGAAAGTAGAGCTGATGGTTGGTCAATGCCAGTCCATATGAGAGGCATGATTTTAGCATTTGCTATTCCCTTAGATGAGAATTGGAGTCAATTTTTTGGAACTTTTTTGTGACTAAGGCACAATAATGACCTTTGCCTTTCAAATAGAATATTCCATAGAGTGGACCCACAAACATAATTGCTACCAATGAGTTCGTTGAAGTAATTGGGGAATTGAACGGAAATCCCGGTATGACTAATTTAGACTTGGCAGTGATGCTATTATTCAGAAGCTTTGCAAACAGTAGCAAATAGCCTACAAAAGTTACAGGGAGTATTTAATGGATCTCCCAACAAACAAAACCCATCAACCATAACCAACCAGTAAGCTCACCCAATAGGAACTACAAAATAGAGAGAATAAACCTGAATTTAGAGAAATATCAAATAGAAAATCCAACCTCAGATAATTGAAGCCATTGAAGCCGCCTGGAACAAGAAAGAAGAACATTGAGTTTGAAATGGCCTTAAACAACGAAGAATTGGTCTAAACTGAATACGAACCGGCCAAAAAACCACCGCTGCGCTAGGGTTTCTGAAGCCTGCATGTTTCGTTCGTGGGGAATATTTCGCTGTGGAATTCGAAATGTTTTGGCGTATGACGGGGTCATCCACGGCGTCTCCTAGAGTGATCTGGTTCCTCTAACAGTTTGATTTTGCTTAAAAACTTTGAATGGCATTTTTTCGAAGCTTGGTGATTGAAGCTAAATCGTTCCAGTTCTCTGTGAGTTCATATCGCATTGTCACGTTAACTGAACAGAATAAGCAATCTCAGAGTGTCATTCGCTTGGGGTCTTCTGGTTGGCGAACCTATTTGGTAAACTAGTGCTGTTAAAGGACTCTAGGCTTTTCGGATAAATTCAACGAGTCCTCACGTGTTTCGCCCAGTTATGTTCGAATAGGAGCGGTAGATACGTTGCTCTAGCTGAATTTGGGGAGCGATGCCGATGTGGGGCAGTGATGGTGCCGGAAGGGAAGTCTTGCATTGGGTGGCAGTCCTTTGCTCTGGCTTGTGAAGAAATTATTTCGGTCATAGGAGAGGTGGGCGAGGGCTCCCTTTTAGTTCTTCCTGCAGATGACAAGAGGGTTGGTTTGGTTGTGACATTGGTCGGGGAGCTTGTAGTGGGGCCAGCGGAGGGTAATGGCAGTGGGGATGGGATGGTCGTGTCCTAGGTCAGTGCTTGGTGGTGGGAGAGTGTTCTCAGGGGCCATCTCAGAGCTTGGTTTGTGTTGAGAGCACTGTTGGACCTGTCCTTGAGTCTTCTGTCTCTGAGAGGGAACTCAACCCTATTGACGACGGGGCTCCATCCAACCCCGTCATCAAGGTTCTTAAAGATCATCGAAACAGAGAAAGAACCGGTGCAAGACTCCAACAACTCAATCACCTCATATCCCATAATAACAAAATACCTCCCGAGGCACCATCTGCCTCTAAACTACACCACATAACATGAGGATCACTCCACAACCTTCTAATAACCTCCCCAGACATAAAAAAACATCTTAGTTTCTTGAAGATAAACCAAGTTCGGTTTCCATCCCCGTAACAAATTCCCCACTCTACAATTTGCCTTATCATTGAGCCCCCTAACATTCCAACTAATGATTTTTGGCATCATCGAATCACCATCAAGGCCCTCCCTTCATTTCTTCCCCTCCTAGAAGAAGCGGTCTTCCCATCATAATTAATAGAAAACTCTAAACCCTTCAATAAAATGCACCTAATGTCAACTAGAGACAGAGATATCGACATCAGTTTTGAACTCTAGTTTTGATGGTAAAACAGTTTTCAGTGGTTGGGCACGAGAACGGTGCCTGAAGTGTTTAGAAAAGGATTTGGAAAGATGTTGACTGAGATTAATATAAAAGGTGTATGGTTGAATTTTGAAGTAGTTCTAATTGGATTATACGCTCACAAAATATTGAAGGCATGGATATTGTCCAGGTTAACATTGGCCACTGGTTAAGCTCTTGTGATCCTAGAAAATATACTGATATTTCTTGCATTTACAATCGATGGTGACAATTCTTGCATTTACAATCGATGGTGACAATTGTACTTCAGCGAAATACTCTCTTTTTAATGTAATCATTAAGTTTTGAAATTGGTTGTGAACTTTGCATTTGTCACCGTTACAAAATGTTGTGGCAGATTTGAAATATTAGCAACTCAATAAACTGATTATATGTTTTCGCTGATTTATCTGATGATGAACCCAAAAATGTTTTTGGAAGATGTGCTAATGGCTTCTTTGATGGCAGGTAATGTAGAAATTGGAAATGGATACGGTGTACCAGGTGGGGGTGCTTATAACAGTGCTCCAAAGCATAATGTGGATACACTCAGTAAGTCTAAATCATTGCCCGAGTACCTTAAGGAGATGTTGTGAGCAAGGGGTATTATTAAGGATGATACTGAAAATGGCATACCTGTAACTACCAATTAATATGGGTTGTTTGATGCCAGGTAATGTAGAAATTGGAAATGGGTACGGTGTACCAGGTGGGGGTGCTTATAATAGTGCTCCAAAGCCTAATGTGGATACCCTCAATAAGTCAAAAGGATTGCCGGAGTTCCTTAAGGAGAAGTTGAGAGCAAGGGGTATTCTTAAAGAAGATACTGAAAATGGCTTAACTGTAAGTACCAATTAATCTGGTTTGTCTATCTAGTTGGGGGGAAAGGGAGATTTGTTAATTTTCTCATGATGTGGACCAATTCGGCACTTTCTATTTGTATTTCAATTTGAAATATCCTTTTAAAAACTGTTGGTTTCAATGCTGTTCATCCTTGAACATTCACCCAAGTGCCCATTTGCCACTTGCACTTTCAGAGTCGATTTTCAGAAGAGTGTCAAATTATCCATTCTAACCGCAACATTTGCATGTGACCCTTGACTTGTTACAAAATGGCCAAACAGGGCCTTGTCAAAGTTTTTCCTACAGCATCAATAGCAATAAAGTCCATTCTGACGGCAGAGGCAGAAGCAGTGGTCAAGGGAAAAATAATGGCAAGGAACTTGATATCCTCAAAAACCACAAAATGTCCTCTGTAGTCAAATAGTCCTTTATAGTCAAAAGCAAGATATCTCTCTAGATAGACTCTGTGTCGTTCTCCCTACAAGTACTTTCTGTTTTTAAACAATTCTTTTAGACTTTGTGGTATATTTCCTGTAATATGTCACCAATAAATGGCTTCAATTCCATACTTCATTTATTGTTAGAAACCATGCAATGAATTTGGGTTTGGTGGTTCTCTTTATCAATTTAACTTTTGCACTTTAGTTCCAGATATTTATGCATTGATAAAAATGAATATGTCAATTTGGTCGGCTTTGGAGCATAACATTGTCAAGAGGAATCTAAGGCAATTTATTCTCTCTTTTTTCTGAAAGAACTTACTCTTATGTGCATTTTACTTGAAATTTGTGGTTGCATTTCATGAGTAAAATTTAGCAGGATGGAACAGATTGAGACGCTCATAGTCATAGATGAACGGGGGCATGGACTTAATATGCGGTTCAGGGTGTAAATTGGCATCTTGATGAAAGTTCAAGGATTTAACATTGAAAACCACAAAACATGACTATGTTCCTAACAGTGCAAGCGTGATTTTGAATTCATATTAAGACGCTCATAGTCATAGCAGTCCGGCTTTAGGGGATTTCCTCGTCATCAAAAAAAAACCACAAAACATGAATTCATAATTTTTCATTTTCAACTCATTGACAAGGTTCCTAACAGTGCAAGCGTGATTTTGAATTTCAGAATTTGGAGACTGCTTCAGCTCAACCTGTGGAGAATAGAAAATTGGAGCCAGGATGGGTATGTGTTGTGTCATATATAGGTTTTCTGTTTTCTGTTTTCACTTTTTTCTTTTTTAATTCCTTTGTTCTTTTGGGTAAAATAGAGAGCTGTGTGGAATTGTTATCCCCAGGCTCACTGGGAATTAGATATTACGTATTTAGAAAAAGCAAAGTAGAATCTCTGAGTTAATTGTCCATTATGAAAGCAATACAAGATTTGTGGTTGTGTATCGAAATTAACGAGCAAGGAGCTTATAGGTAAAATGCAATGTGGAGGAAGATTTATTCCAAGAGAAGCCAATTCCCAGCTCTTTAAGTAGTAAAGGTGATTATACACTTTCAATTGAAGAAAGAGCATCTCTTCTGTAGAAAAGGATTTAAAAATAAATATTCAGAGATGCATTTTTTACTCTCTTTTTTTTTTATGAATAAGCACATTTTTTACTCATAATATGTGGATTATTTTTTTGTCTGGAGTAACAAACATTAAGAAATGCGAGTCTTAATTAACTACTTTTGTAAAGGCTGAAGTTGAATTTTGATCTTAACCTGGGGATTAAAAAAGAGGAAAATTTAACTTAACTAGCTTTCACCATAGCTGGATTTCGGGAGACGAGAAAAATTAGGAGCAGTCTTTGTATCAAATGTGTCAACAACTTCATTTAAGCAAGGTTTATGTCTGGAAACTAGCTGCGGAGAGGGGGATCCCTATTTCAATCTTGTATTGGTGCTTATGTGTCTAAAGTCTCTTAAAGAACTTCATAAATGGCTTATCAACAAAAGCTGAAGGAGCAGTACTTAAAATGTTTAATGTTCCTAGGGTGGGTTTGTTTTGTAAAATTTTAGTGTTGTTAAAATTTTAGGTATTGGGTTTAGTGAAAAAATGAAGAGGTAATTTTTTATATTTTTTGTAGTGAAAAATTATGATTTGATGGAGGAGAGAGATTATATTGTAATAGTTTATTGTGTTAAAATTTTAGAGGGTGTAAAATTTTTCAACGCAAACACACCCCTAGTCTGTTTTGTGACTGGGAAGAGCTGTGCTTAATTTGTTTAGAATGCTCTTGATTTTGCCAAGCATACCTTGGTTAGATTGATAGTTGGATGGGCACGTCTATATATAAATGCAACAGAATCTGTGATCGGCTCAGACTTGTTATAATTTGTTTCACACATACAAGCTTGACACAATTTCAATCGCCTTCTGGATTCCCAGATGACTTGAGATCGCAGCAATTTTACAATAAGGAAGGTTTAGCTCACGAACATTACCAATCTCCATATAATGTGGGAATCATGTTACCAGCGCTGCATGGTCATTGGAGAACCTGACCTGGTGGGAATGTTTGGTTAGAGTGTAATGTCTTAATTGCTCTTACCCCATTTCATAATTTTGCACCACCCGTCGATTGCTGTCCACCAGCCACCATCTTCACTACTGAATGGAAGGAACCACTAAGTCAGCCACGATTCCTGGCATAAGGCTATCTTTGGAAACTTGGATAGAACTATTATGACATGTGAAATTTTTTTAGTTCCGATTAAACACAGGAATGTTATATTCTCAGGAAGTTGATAAGAATATTATTAGCCAAACCAAATAGGGCTATCTTACAGGATCCCAAGATTGGCGGAACAGAACAAACACTGACAATTCTTTAATCTTCTCTTCACTAAATATCTCTCTTTCTTTGGCTTTCTCATCTTCATACTAAGTCAAGTGATCTTCTAAAGGTTTGCTGATTATCTTCATAGAATTCTCATCTTCACCTGAATGCTAGCTGTTAGTTCTTGCGTTTATGAGTGGGATACCTAGATTGTCTAGCCTCTTTTTCAGCTCTGGAAGACTACAACAGTCTGTTCTAAAGTGGAAATTGCCCATGAAAGTGCAAAATGCTAGAAGATTTGGAGCATTTGAAAGGGGATATCTGAAAATGAAATAAGGAAACATGCAAAAAAATATATATAATCTCGGACTTGTTACTTGTTAGTTGGGATGTTGTCAAAGGTGATGTTTTATCCATGTTTAATGAGTTCGCTCAGGTGGGGAAATTTGTTAGAAGTCTCAATGCCACTTTCATCGTCTTGATTCCGAAGAAGCATGGGGTTGTAGAGCTTAAGGACTTTCGTCCTATCAGCCTGGTGGGAGGGGTCTATAAAATCTTGGCGAAAGTTTTGGCGAATAGGCTTAAGCTGGTTTTGGGTTCCATCATCTCGCCTTCTCAGAGCGCCTTTGTGAGGGGTAGACAAATTTTGGATTCGGTCCTGATTGCGAGTGAGTGCATTGACTCTAGGTTGCAATCTAATTTGCCTGGAATGCTTTGCAAGCTCGATATCCATAAGGCGTACGATCACGTCAATTGGAGCTTTCTCCTTTACTTGTTGTGGCTTTGGAGTCAAGTGGTGCAGATGGATGGAGTTCTGTATTTCTTCTGCCAAGTTTTCGGTTATGGTGAATGGGTCTCCTAAGGGCTTCTTCGGTGCTTCTCGGGGTCTTCGCCAAGGTGATCCCCTCTCGCCCTTTTTATTTGTTATTGATATGGAAGCCTTGAGTAGGATGCTGAACAGGTTGGTGGATGTTGGCTCTATTGAGGGGTTCACGGTTGGCAGTGGTGGGGTGAGTATCTCTCATTTGCTCTTCGCAGATGACACTCTTATCTTGTGTGGGGCTGGGGGGAGCCAATTCCGCAACCTTCGTTGTCTTTTGCTTTGTTTTGAGGCAGTGTCTGGCCTTAAAGTTAATCTTTCGAAATCTGAGGCTATTCCCATTGGAGCGGTGGGTAATGCTCACGACTTGGCTGATCTTATAGGCTGTAGGGTTTCTTCTTTACCTATCACTTATCTTGGTCTCCCTTTGGGTGCTCGCTTCAAAAGCATTCATATTTGGAATGACATCATAGAGAGAACTGAGAAGAGTTTGGCTGGGTGAAAGAGGAGTTATCTTTCAAAAGGTGGTAGGGTAACCTTGATCAAGTCTACACTTGCTAATCTTCCGACTTATTTTTTGTCTCTTTTCCCCGTCCCTTCGGTTGTGGCTTGTAGGTTGGAGAAGTTACAAAGGGACTTTTTGTAGGGCAGTAATGAGATCGAGCATAAGTTTCATTTGCTTAAATGGGAGAAGGTTTGCTGTCCCATTAGGCAAGGTGGGTTGGGTATTAGACGCTTACTTTCAATAAGGCTTTGCTTGGGAAGTGGTTGTGGCGTTTTGCTTTTGACAGAAATAGTTTGTGGTGGAATGTTGTAGTGAGAAGTTTCGAAGTGAGTTGGGTGGATGGAGAACCCCTCGGAGAAGAGGGATTTATGGTGCTGGCCTATGGCGGTTCATCAACAAAGGATGGGATCATTTTAGCCACTTCATCAAGTTTGAGGTTGGTCGTGGTAATAGAGTTCAATTTTGGAGTGACCTATGGTGTGGGGAGAGACCCTTGAAGCTTGTCTTTCCGTCCTTTTCTATTGCCAGAAATAAGGATGCTTGGGTGGCGGATTATTGGGTGGAGAATTCTGGTCTAGGTGCTTGGAATGTTCAGTTTGTAGGGACGCGAATGATTGAGAAGTTGAAGTTTTTTCGACCTTTTATTCTCTTCTTTATTCCACACTTGTTAGGAGAGAGATTGATGATAAGATGTGCTGGATTGGTTCCAAGAATGACATTTTTTGGTTAAATCTATGTATGGGCTTCTTTCTTGTAGCCCCGTTTTGTCTTTTCCGTGGAGGCAGATTTGGAGATCCTTAGTTCCTATGAGAGTCTCTTTCTTTGTGTGGGAGGCGGCACATGAGAGAATTCTGATCATTGACAATTTGAGGAGGAGGGGTCTTTGTTTACTTGATTGGTGCTACCTTTGTAGATGCAATGGAGAATCGATGGATCATATTCTTCTTCATTGTGATGTTGCTAGGGATTTATGGTCTCATGTGCTTAGTATCACGAATTATTGTTGGGTTATGCCTTCTCGGGTGATTGAGGTGCCGTTTTGTTGTAAGAGGAAGCTCACCAATCCTCTTGCTTCGACGGTGTGGAAGATGATTCCTTTGTGCATTTGGTTGGTTATTTGGAGGGAGAGGAATAGGAGATGTTTTGAGAATTATTTCTTGTCTTTAGAAGGGCTAAGTGGTCTGCTGTCGAATTTCCTTTTTCTTTCGGCCAATGTTGTTTTGGGTTCCCTTTTTTCTGATTTTGCTGATTTCCTTAGCTTTATAGCTTGTATGGAGTAGGTTTTCAGTATAGCTCTTTGTACTGTTACCTCTTTTTATTTTTCATTCAATAAAGCTTTTCTTACTTATAAAAAAAAAAAGACATACTGGAAATAAGAGTAAATTGGGAATATGATATTTCTTTTAGAAGATTCAATACACTTACGGAATAAATCTTTTTTTTATAAGTAAGTCAATCTCATTTAAAAAAACAAGGAACACACAACAGTAAAGTCAACAGTACAAGAGAATATACTGAAGAACACAAACTCAAAAAAAAAAAAAAAACTAAGAAAAACAAAGGCCAAAAGAACCCACTCACAACCCCTAGCCCACAAGATTCACCCAAGAAATCCCGCCCAACAAAACTCTCCCAAAAAACAAAAGCACCCTCAACCCACTAGCCAACAAGACGCTCCCAAAAACTCCCACCCACCCTCAACCCGATAGCCACCCAACCGCGGCCACCCAAACGAATCCTCTAGCAGTCCACCCCATAGCTCTTAGTCTTCCTAGCGATCGAAGAAGACCCTTCATAATTAACCGAAGACTTCAATCCCTGCAACTCCCTGATCATCTTCCCCTTGAATTCCTAGATTTTTTTCGAACCAAACTGTACCCGATCGCGTTCCAACGTTGCGAAAAGATCCCTCAGTTTTTCCTCTTGACCACCACACGACAACCCAACCATATGACCCACAGAGGAAACCATATCCAAGACCCACGCCGGAGATTCCCCCTCCAAAACATTACTAGGGAAACTAACCACCAAGGGTTCGGTAGATGTTCCAGCCTCTGTCGCTAGAGGAGGTTCGAGAACTGGTCCAAAAGAACACTCCCCCATCTCATGACCACCTAAGAGGGACTCAGAAGAAAGAGCCAACACTGCCCGCTCCCCAACAGGACAGCCCGAGGTGAAGATCTGCAGGTCGGTAAGCCCAGCAAGCCCAGAATGTCTGTCAACGCTATCAACATGATTAAAAACAGCTTGTGTGGTCCCGAAATCACTTACAACCAATATGTTCAGCATCGGTGAGTCCTCCCGAGACAACCCAACATCCACCGCCTGCTCCAGCCCAAGGCCGAGAGCCTTAGACTTCCCCCCACCACACCAGCTGACGCGAGCCCTTCAGAAATTGCCAGAGCAGGGTCGTCGACCATCTCTGTGCCTGCAACACCGTCGATCAACTCCAGCTCCAGAAGGGCCTCCGAGCAGCCGCCAGCCACGACAGAAGGCGCCGGCGAGTGGGTATCACCACCAGCCTTGCCTCCAAGCTCCACAACTTCATATACGTGCGAGAGAGCTGACCCGTGAGCGTCCCCCCCCCATTCACAACCAGGGCCCCTGAAAAGCCCTCCAATGCCTTTGGGCCACCAAGTTTCAGTCCATACGAGGAGGCCCGTTCAGTCAATCCCAGCTGAGACAAAACCTCAATATCTGGGCTTTCTGGGATAGACGAAAATGGGCCCGGCGTCAACTCCGGAAAGGCCTCCGGGCAGTCGCCAGCCACGACAGAAGGCGTCGGCGAGTGGGTTACCGCCGCCGGCCTTGCCTCCAAGCTCCAACGATGAGAGCTGCATTTCTGCAAGCTTCATCGTCAACTCCGGTGCCGGAAAGGCCTCCGGGCAGTCGCCAGCCACGATAGAAGGCGTCAGCAAGTGGGTTACTGCCGCCAGCCTTGCCTCCAAGCTCCACAGATGAGAGCTGCATTTCTGCAAGCTTCAGCGTCAACTTCAGCGCCGGAAAGGCCTCCGGGCAGTCGCCAGCCACGACATAAGGTGTCGGCGAGTGGGTTGTTGCGGCCGGCGAGAGGGTAGCACCAGCAGCCTTGCCTCCAAGCTCCACAACTTCAGAAATGTGCGGGAGAACTGACCCGTGAACGGAATAAATCTTAGAAATAAGTTTACTGTGCATACACTGACAACTTGGGGGTAGACTTAAATTGCAAATGTGGATAGACGGGATATGAAATGCTAATGGCTAACATGCTAGTGAGGCTTCCCCGAAATTTGAAGTGTCAATGCTATATCTCAAATTTCTGTTGAAATAAGATTTTATCTAATATGTTATGGACTTTTTAAGGATGATTTATCTTTGATTCTTTTCTTCAGATATTAATTTGATGCTTTCATTACTACCTGGAACTCTGAGGTTCGTTTATATAGTTAAGTACATGAATATTTTCTTATTGGAAGAAACTTATGACTTATTTTAAAAATTTTAAAAATGTCTAAAATCAAAAGGTTTAGATTGTAGATGATGCTATGTGAATGCATGCTTGTCGCTGCAATTTTTTTTCTCACGTGAGCTTTACTAGTTGCCTTATTTCCTTGTTTTCTGGTGGTTAAACAATGTGCTGCCAAGGTAATGGCTTGTTTTGCGACCAGGCTGAAAAAGTCTGTTACAAGATGGACTGTAGTCCATATTTCTGTTCAAATAGATAGGCTCTGGCCTTCTCTAGATCTCTCATTTTGCCTTTTCTTTATGCTGCTATTGACTTCAATAAATTTCTGTAGGTGGAGGCAAAAGACCCTGCTAGTGGTGCTTTATATTATTACAATACAAGTACTGGGAAGAGTCAATGGGAAAGGCCTGTTGATACATCTCCTATCACACAAAATCCATCACCCTTATCTTTTCCAGAGGGTTGGATAGAGACTATGGATGAAACAACAGGTAAAAAAGTACTTTACATGCGCATCATCCTCCAATGTTTTTATAATATAATGAGGAGGAAAAGGAAGAGACCATTGGCCATTGCAAATAGTGTGGAAGATTTTGGCTGTTGCTCTATTGAATAGCCTGCTCTTGTTTGTTTTCCTGAAAATGACCTGATGAAGAATATTAATGTTATTTCTTGCATTGAGATTCTCACTCTCTCATATTTTCTTTTCCTCAAATAATGAAGCTGGGAATTATATTGATTGAACTTTTTGAGATTGTAGTAGATGCTTTTACAAGTGACTAGTGCTAACATGGAACAGGTTGCTAGATGTAGACACCAAGAACCAACATGATATAGTTCATATCCTTTGCAATCTCGTCTTCCTTTCATACGTAAACTTTATGCGCTCTATGCAGGTCACAAATATTATTACAATGTGAAAACCCATGTATCTCAATGGGAGCATCCTGATTCATCACGCCAGGTATCTTCGCAACAGGGTCACAGCATAGTCCCCAGAAGTGCAGCTGATGCAAATTGGGTCGCTGAATCATCCGAACAAAAGAAATGCATGGGATGTGGAGTAGGTCTTCGCAACATATCAGGTTACTGCAGTCATTGCAAAGGGTGGGTTATCGATATGTCTTGTTCTTTGGCAACCTATTGACTGAATTTTTCATGTTTGTTGCTTTGTTAGTGCAAGCTAAAAGTTACTGTTAATTGAGAAAGTGTTTTGAATGTTAAAATTTGGGGTATGGGAGTTGGTGAAAAAGTGAAGAGAGAAAATTTGAATGAATATTATAATGAAAAAAGAATAATTTGATGGGGAGAGAGATATTATTTTGTAGTTTTTTTAATTAGGGACCAAAATTTTGAGCACTCAAACACCACCTCAGTCTTTGGGGTGCAGTGGTTGTATTTCTACTTTCTCTTGATTTAGATTTGTGCATACTGTAATTTTGCTCTCATAAAATGTTATCAGAAATGCAGCTAATTCAATTTGGAATGATCAATCATCTGAGCTAATGAAGTGCATGGGATGTGGCGGTTGGGGGATAGGCCTTGTGCAGATGTGGGGTTATTGCAATCATTGCACAAGGTAGGATTGCCAACTGTTCATGAGAGATCTATTGATTGGATTCCGTTACTTTGCTTTGTACTTTGTGAGTGCAAGCTATTTTATTGTGAACGTAATGCATGGGTCGCACCACTTTAATTTAGACTGTTTTACTAAATCCCTGCAAATTGTTTCATATTAAGTAGTTTTAACAACTTGGAGTCTGTGCATGCGTAAACTATTATTATCATTACAAAAATATCAACTCGTTCATGGGATGGAGAAAGTATGCTTGAAGTTTACCACATTTTCCTTCAAATGTTTTCTCCACATATGTTGATTACATGAGTATGCAATAAACCTGAAAGGCCAATGAATCTTATCTTTAAGAGAGGAACAAGATGGGGAGAAAGAGTAGTAAAGAGGATAATCAAAAGCGTTGTAGAATTATTTTTTTTATAAGTAAGGCAAAAGCGTTGTAGAAAATAGACGTACAAAAAACTAAGAACTATGAATTCTGTAGTTTGGATTAAAGAAGAAATTGTGTAATCATATGTCTAGGATGCTGTCTGATATTGTGCTTCATACTGTATTTCCATGTGGTAACGAATTGGGCATCTATCTAAGTCTGCTAGAAACATAACCGAGACTGTGCAGGTTTTGACGCTATAAACCAATAAAATTTAATTTTTATTCTTTATTTGTTGTTTTATTTTACTCATCGGTTTCGAGTATGTATTGATAACTAATAGTTTCACTTGGTATTGGGAATGAATGTACTTATAACGTAATAACCACCGTTGGGATGTCGACTACAGAGGTGAGCTTCTGCATTGGGTTTCTTAGAACCCGCATTGATATTGACAATTCTTTTACACCTTTGTAGTTGACAAATAATCCGCCACCATCCCATCCTTACACCGAGCCAAAGAGAACACAACCGGAAACAAACAACAAAGAGGTGTATCTCCACACCAAACATCATGCCAAAACCTCACCCTACGCCCATTACCCACCACAAGCCGAATATGGGTAGCAAACGAATCCCAACCCTTCCGAATATGCTTCTAAAACTCACCCCACAAGAACCTCGAAAAGGCAAAGAAATCTAATCACACACCATTGTGCCAAACTTCACTGCAATAAGAACCCTCCACAAACTATGCCTCTCGGTTGCAAAATTCCATAATCATTTCCCGAACAAAGCTTTGTTAAACACCAACAATATCCGAAGACCAAACCCCCCAGAATGAAGAGGAGAACAAACCTGTTCCCATTTCAAAAGATGAAATTTGTGATCCCCCAAATTGCTACCCCATAAAAAATCCCTTAAAAAGCAAGTACGTAAGCTAAAGAGGGTGGATTGAATCAACACCAATCTTCCACCTTTAGAAAGATACATTCTCTTCCATCCAGCCAACCTCCTATCCATCCTCTCTAAAATATCATCCTAAATATGCTCTCTTAGATATAGCTCCCAAAGGAAGACCAAAATAAGTAATAGGCAATGCAGAAATTCTACACCACATAATCGAAGCCAACTCTTGCACATTACTAACATTGCCAATCGGGATCACCTCTGACTTTAAAAGGTTAACTTTCAAACTTGAAATTGCCTCAAAACGCAATAATAAACACCGAAGACTTCTAAACTGCTCCACATCCGCCCCACACATAATTATAATGTCATTAGCAAATAATAAATGGGAAACACCTTCCCCACTAACACCACCCACCTCAAACCCAGTGATCATCCCATGGGAAACTAACTTCTCCACATGCGTGAAAAGGCCTCCATGACAATGACAAATAAAAGAGGAGAGAGTGGATCACCTTGTCGTAAATCACAAGTACTACCGAAAAACCCCTCGGGCAATCCATTGACAAGCACCGAAATTTTAACTGACGACACCATTTTTCACCAAACCCACAATGCCTCAACATATGCATCAAGAATTGCCAATTCACATGGTCATAAGCTTTCTGGATGTCCAATTTAAACAACATTCCCTGTTCATTCGACCTCAACCAAGAATCAAGACATTTATTCGCGATCAACACCAAGTCCAAAATCTGACGGCCCCTCACAAAAGCATTCTAAAAGGATGATATAATCTTATGAAGCGCAAGTTTCAGCCGATTGGCCAACACCTTTGCTAAAATTTTGTAAACACCTCCCACCAAACTAATAGGTTGGAAATCTTTCAACGCAATTGCTCCCGGTTTCTTAGGTATTAGAACAATGAAAGACGAATTCATATTTCGGACAAACTTGCCGCACCTAGGTATTAGAACAATGAAAGACGAATTCATACTTCGGCCAACACCTTAGCTAAAATTTTGTAAACACCTCCCACCAAACTAATAGGTTGGAAATCTTTCAACGCAACTGCTCCCGGTTTCTTAGGTATTAGAACAATGAAAGACGGATTCATACTTCGGACAAACTTGCCGCACCTAGCAAACTCATTAATCACGGAGAGCACATCATCCTTAATGACATCCCAACAAGACTGATAAAAAGCAATAGTAAAACCACCCGGACCCGGTGCTTTATCCCCATTTAGACCAGGAACCACCCCATAAACCTCATCCTCCTCAAATGGTCTTTCCAGACATTCAACCTCCTCAGAAATAGCGTCAAACTCCAGATCATCCAACTTAGGGCGCCACAAGTAAGGTTCTTCATACATAGAAGAATAAAAGTGCACAATTTGGTTAGAAATATCCTTCAGATCATCCACCTCGACACCCTCAACCACCAAATGAGAGATATATCCTGGACCATATTGGGGCTGTAATTTTCATTCACTTCGTATTTAGGCTCTGATAGCCCCAAATGAGAGATATATCCTGGACCATATCAAACCTGCTTGTTTGAGCTGCAAGGAGGTGTCGTCGGTGGGGAGGAGCTGGAAGTGCAACAGTCTGAGCATGGGTCGGTGGATGGTGTTACGTTGAACGGCTCATCCAAGGGTGATAACTCAGAGTGGGTCTTAAGCATGATTTCTTCATTCAGGAAGTTGGTTGGTGTCTCTTGCGAAGGCCATGAGATGGAATTGATGTCTCTTCGGGGGCTATCTTGATTCTTTGGGATACGAGGGTCTTTGAGTTGGTGGATTCATGTGCGGGTTGTTTCTCGGTTTCGGTGGTGTTGAGAAATGTTGCTGATGGGGAGGCTCTCTGGGGTTTCTCTGGGGTGTATGGCCCAACGATGATAGTAGAAGAAGACTTTTGTGGGAGGAGTTGGCTGGGGTGGTGGCGTGGTGGGATCTTCCATGGTGTTTTGGAGGAGACTTTAATGTCTCTCGGTTTCCTAGTGAGAGGTCGGGATCGGCCGGGTTCAGCAATGTTATGGTGGAATTCTTGGAGTTTATTGATGATAATCTTTTGATTGATATTCCTTTGGTGGGGGGGCACTTTCACTTGGTCTAAGGGTAGATCTGCTCCTATATGGTCCAGGATAGATCGTTTTCTCTTCAGCCCAAGGTGGGAGTCATTGTTCCCTGACGTGATTCAGAAAAGGTTGCCTAGATTGTACTCGGATCATTTTCCGATTTCCTTGGATTGTGGTTTGGCGGGAAGAGGCAGGAAGCCTTTCAGGTTTGAGAATATGGGGCTTAAGGCTGATGGGTTTGTGGAAAGAGTTGGGAGTTGGTGGAGGTCATATGTCTTTTTCGGGTCTCCAAGCTTTGTGCTTGACTCTAAACTGAAGGCGTTAAAACGAGGTATTAAGATTTGGAATCGTGAAGTCTTTGGGGATGTGGCTTTGAGGAAGGCTTCTTTACTTCATGAGCTCTCTTCTTTGGATGTTTTGGAGGAGGATGGTAGGCTTGATGAAGAAGGAAGTAATCGTAAGTTGAATATTTCTGGGGAGGTGGATCATCTGATTGAGATGGAGGAAATTAGTTGGAGGCAGAAATCTAGAGCTTTATGGCTCAAAGATGGCGATCGCTGCACCAAATTTTTTCACCGGGTGGCCAACTCCAATAGGAAGGTGAATTCCATTTCTTCTTTGGAGGTGGAGGGCGAGCTTATGGAGGACCCTGCTAGTATTTCTGATGAGATTGTTAGATATTACAGCTCTTTATATAAAGAGACTGACTCTTGGAGACCTTTACTTGATGACTTGGGTTTTGACTCAATCTCGAGAGAGGAAGCGAAATGGCTTGAACGACCCTTTGATGAGGTTGAGGTGACGGGAGTTGTGCGAAGTCTCAATGGTGATAAAGCTCCGGGTCCGGACGGTTTCTCCTTGGCCTTCTATCAATGCTGTTGGGATATTATTAAGGGAGATGTCCTCTCTACGTTCAATGAGTTTGCTCAAATGGGGCAATTTGTCAGAAGTCTTAATGCCACTTTCATCGTTTTGATTCCTAAGAAGCAAGGAGCTGTTGATTTGAATGACTTTCGTCCTATTAGCTTGGTGGGAGGGGTCTACAAAATTCTTGCCAAGGTGTTGGCCAATCGGTTGTCGTTGGTCATGGATAAACTCATCTCTCCTTCCCAAAGTGCCTTTGTGAGAGGAAGACAGATTTTGGATGTTGTCCTTATCGCTAGTGAGGGTATAGATTCCCGGATGCGCTCTAATTCACCTGGTATGCTTTGCAAAGTTGATGTTCATAAAGCTTATGATCATGTAAATTGGCATTTCCTTCTATACATGCTGAGAAGATGCGGTTTTGGGGTCAAGTGGTGTAGATGGATTGCGTTTTGCATATCTACTGTGAGGTACTCTATCATTGTGAATGGTACTCCCGAAGGCTTTTTTGGGGGCACTCGTGGTTTGCGCCAAGGTGATCCCCTTTCGGCTTTTCTGTTTATTATTGTTATGGAGGCACTTAGCAAGATGCTAATCAAGTTGGTTGCGTTTGGCGCCATTGAGGGTTTCAAGGTTGGAAGAGGAGGGAATGGTGGGGTGTGTATTTCTCATTTGCTTTTTGCAGATGATACGCTTATCTTGTGCGGGGATGAGGAGAATCAGTTTCGTAATCTTCGTTGCTTGCTTCTTTGCTTTGAGGCAGTCTCTGGGCTTAAGATCAATCTCTCGAAATCAGAAATTATCCTCATTGGTGAGATGGGCCATGTTCGTGACTTGGCTGGAATTTTGGGTTGTAGAGTGTCCTCACTCCCTATTACTTATCTCGGTCTCCCTTTGGGAGCCTGTTATAAGAGCATTCACATTTGGGACGGTATTATTGAACGTACGGAGAGGAGGTTGGCTGGTTGGAAGTGGTGTTATCTATCAAAAGGTGGAAGAGTCACCTTAATCAAGTCCACTCTTGTTAACCTATCAACTTACTTTTTGTCTCTTTTCCCTATCCCCTCTTCCATGGCTCGTAGATTGGAGAAATTACAGAGGGACTTTCTTTGGGGTAGTGACGGACTTGATCACAAGTTCCATTTCCTCAGATGGGATAAGGTGTGCTGCCCCATTAGGTATGGAGGGTTGGGTATTAGGAGGCTGGCCACTTTCAACAAGGCTTTACTTAGGAAATGGTTCTGGCGCTTCGCTGTTGAGTGCAATAGTTTGTGGAGGTGTGTCGTTTTGGAGAAGTATGGGTGTGTGGCGGGTGGGTGGAGGACACTCCAGGCGAGAGTTTCTTATGGAGTTAGTCTTTGGAGGTTCATCAGTAATGGGTGGAACCCATTCAGTGCAAATATCCGTTTTGTGGTGGGTTGTGGTAACAGAGTTAGATTTTGGAGCGACCTTTGGTGTGGGGAGAAACCCTTAAGACAGGAGTATCCGCTTCTTTTTGCCTTAGCTCGGGATAAAGACGCTATGGTGGTGGATAATTGGGATGAGAATTCTGGTGGGGGGGCTTGGAACATTCAGTTCGTTAGGGCGGCTAATGACTGGGAGTTGGAGATTTTTTCGTCCTTCTTTTCGTTACTTTATCGTAAAGCAATCAGAAGTGAAGTTGATGATAGGTTGTGTTGGGCGGGATCCAAATCTGGTACATTCTCCGTGAAGTCGATGTATGGGATACTTTCTTGCAATCCTAGGGTTCCTTTTCCGTGGCGGCAGATTTGGAGGTCCTCCGTCCCTATGAGAGTTTCCTTTTTTGTCTGGGAGGCTGCCCAGGGACGAATCTTGACCATTGATAACCTTCGAAGGAGGGGTCTTTGTTTACTTGACTGGTGCTTCCTATGCAAATGTAGTGGGGAATCGGTGGATCATCTTCTCCTTCATTGTTCGGTGGCTCGGGCTCTTTGGTATCATGTGATTAGCATTATGAACTTTTGTTGGGTTATGCCCCTCAGGGTGATTGATGTGTTGTGTGGCTGGAAGAGGAAGTTTGTTGACCCTTTTGCTTCGGTTGTGTGGAAGATGATCCCTTTATGCATTTGGTGGGTTATTTGGAGGGAGAGGAATGACCGATGCTTCAATGATACTTTTTCATCTACCGATGGGTTGAAGGGCAAGCTGATGAGTTCTCTTTTTTTATGGGCCAATGTTGTGCTGGGCTATCCTTTCTCGGATTTTTCAGATTTCATTAGTTTTGTTGCTTGTATGACTTGATGTATCAGTATAGTTCTTTTGTACTGTCATCTTTTTTGGTTCCTTAATAAAATCTCTTACTTATGAAAAAAAAAAGATTCCTCTCTTCTTGAAACTTTTTATTTCACCTACATAACTCTCACTCTTTATACGAAGGCATGTACTAAAGTTTCTCGGATCATTGAATGCTTGAGATCTTGGTCTTATCCCTTGTAGTGTTCAAGGAGTCCAGCAAGAGACGTGTTGTTCCCATATCTATAACGTCTGCTATGTTGAGAAACAATATGTTCTTAATCAAAATAAGAAGGTTCAGATGTGTGGTGTGCAGATTAGGCAAAATGAAATAAGAAACGGGGTCTCCGCTTCCTTTGAACATAGGACCTTATTGAGGAAAAGTGGAGGAAGTTTTACTTAAGATAATTTGGTTATGTCCAACAGAGTGTACCAATGAGAAGTATTGATTTAATTCCAGCTCAAGGTAGAAGACACGATATGGTAGAAGTATGAAAGAACGATCTACTAAATACATTAATGATCAAAAGTGTGCTTTTAGATAGACTACAACGGTAAGGAAGAACGGACTGGATCAAATCAATTTGTTTAAAAGGATACGTAATTGCCGCCATAATTTGGCAGGGATACGGATTTGGTTGAGTTGAGTTGGCCAAGTGAAATAATCAAAAAAGAATGTTTTTTTTTTGGTTATAACCAATTAAAGAAGAATGTTCAAATGCACAGAAAGTGTACAAGAATGACTATAATAACAATAATAAACAGGAAATACTCAGGATGTGTAAACCTAACTTAAATATTAACAAAAGAATGCTCAAGTAGGCGAGAGATGTACAGGAACTTCTCCAATTCAGATGGTCGAGCTTCAAAAAGGGAAAATAAATAGTAGCCCTGTTATATTCTCAGAATTTGGGAATGTACTATAGTCACTTTTTTCCGGTAGATTGTTGTCCTGTGTTCTGTTAGGTAGTCCATATGTCGTTTTCCCGTGGATTCATGTTGAAGTCAAGGAGTTTCAGGTTATAGTTTTAGGTAATGGTGTTGTGAAAATGTAGGAATGGAGTCGAAAGGCTCTGAGTTCTATCTTCCTTGGGAGGTTTGGAGCTGTTTGGATGGTGAATATGGCCAATAGACTACAAGTGGATGTTAACAAGGAGTTTGTCGTTAAGTTTAACGAAGATTCTCGGGCTTTTTTGGCGCAGAGATGTAGCAACAAGGCTGAGAGATATGTTGCAATAGCGGAGTATGGAGGGGGACGCAGAAAAGGGGTGGTGATGTTACCAGAAGGCAAAGGGGGGTCTGGCTGGCAGGCTTTAGCCACTGTGTTTCAAGAGGTGGTGTCTCATTTTGGTGAACTCCAAAGTGGCAGAGGAGGCTCTTCTGATTTTAGAGTCCGACAAGAGGTCTCCTTCGCTGAGGATGCAAAGAGAGGGTCGACGGGGGAGAGCACTGGAGGTAAGGGTTTGGCCGTGAAGGGAGCTAGAGAGGTCGGAGGTGGCGTGGAGAAGAAGGAACTATAGCATGCTTCTCTGCATGCGACTTTGGCAGGCGACTCTTCTTTTTCCAAGAAGCTGTCATTTACTGCAAAGTTGGCTGTAGGAAAAGTGTTTGACGTAGCTCTTTGGAGAACTAAGTTGATGGGGATAAGAGAAGAAATCGATGCTTTGTTAGATTTATTGGGGCTGGATGTTGGGTCGGGTGTTGCTTCTTCAGCCCCAGTAGTTAAGCCCGCTTTGGTTTGGAAGGAGAAACTTCCTACGCAGGATCTGGTGGAAGATGATGGGTCGGGCCCTGTTCCTACAATCTTGGGGGATGTATTGGGCCACCCAATGAGCCTTATCCATACGAAGGCTTCTCGTGAGGAGGGTGGGCAGGCTCACCCGAGGCCCGTAGCTGAGGCAGTTATTGCCGACAGCTCCGATCCCCCGGAACGATGCTCGGGGAGATGGCCACTCCTCCTGGCCGGTGGTGGCTGTGCCTCCGGCGATGCTTTCAGGGGTGGCGGAGAAGGGTTCCGGCGTCTCGCCGACGCCGGAGCAGGCAGTAGAATCTGGAACTGTTTTGACCCGTCTCTCTTTCGGCTTGCTGGAGATGCCGGGATGCTGTTTTTTGGAGACATATGGGGCCGATCTGTCTGTTAGGGGGCTCCAGAGTGAGCTTTCGATGGGGGAGGTCCACTTTGTTCTTGATGGGAACTTTTCTCGTCGCGTGAAGGAGGGTTGTGTTGCCGAGAGGGCTCGGGCAGAGGTGAATCTTTCTCCTGGGGCTCATTCAGGTGGTTTGGAGGTGGGGGAGTGTTCTCGGGGGTTGTCTACGAGTTTGGTTTGTGTTGAGAGCTCATTTGGACCAGATTTGGGGTCAAATTCTCTAGAGTTGGAGGATGGTGAGCTTCTTGGAGATGATGAGACGAAATTGGCGATTGTGGAACCCCTGGCGGTCTGTTTCCCAAGTATTGAATTGATGGGGAAATCTCAGGAGATTGGTGTTTCAGATTGGGTCTTAGAGATGGTTGCATTTGGTTGGGGTGTCGTGTGAGGGTCATGAGGAGGAGCTAAGGAAGCTCTTTGTTGCGTTGGAAAGAGACAGGGTGCAGAGCAGTTCAAAAAAGTCTAGAAAATCAGGGGGAAAGTTGATACGAGAGCTGAAGGGATTGTTTTCTTCGATTAACTATGAAGGGTCATCTTCAATTGCTAGAATGAACAAAGGGCGGGCATTGCTAGTGTTTAAATGATGCCACGAATCTTGAGTTGGAATGTTAGGGGGTTGAATGATAATGTGAAGTGTTGTAGGGTGGGGAATCTTTTGAGGGGTTGGAGACCGGATGTTGTTTGTCTTCAAGAGACCAAAGTGGTTGAGGTTTCTTGGGCTTTGTTAGGCGTTTGTGGGTGTTGGAGATGGTGGTTTCTTGCCTTGGTGAGTTTTCGGTTTCGGTGATCTTTAAAAATGTGGATGATGGTTATCAGTGGATTTTTTCGGGTGTTTACGATCCTAATGAGGATAGGGATAGGAGTTTGCTATGGGATGAGTTGGCTGGGGTTTTTGTGTGGTGGGATCTCCCGTGGTGTATTGGGGGTGCTTTTAATGTCACCTGGTTTCCTAGCGAGCGTTCAGGCGAAGGTGGAGTTGGGAGAGCAATGGTGGAGTTCTCTGATTTCGTTGCGGAGTTGGGTCTTGTGGACATTCCTCTATTGGGTGGAGTTTATACATGGTCTAACAATAGGGCCTCTGACTCGTGGTCTAGGATTGACCGTTTCCTCTTTAGCTCATCTTGGGAATCCTTGTTCCCGGAGGTGACTCAGAAAAGGTTGCCCCGCATTCTCTCGAATCATTTTCCCATTCTCTTGGAGCAGGGCAGTTAGGGGGGTGGGAAAAGGTCAGTTCGATTCGAGAACATGTGGCTGAAAGTGGATGGGTTTGTGGATAAGGTTCGGGAGTTGTGGGGTTCGTATTCTTTTGCGGGGTCTCCTAGTTTTGTGTTGGATGCAAAGTTGAAGGCGCTGAAAAGAGATCTGAAAGTCTGGAACCAGGAGGTGTTCGGGGATATCAGCTTTAGGAAGTCCTCTTTGTTAACTGAGTTGTCTTCACTTGACTCTTTGGATGAAGGGGGCTTTTGGAGGAGGGGAAAGCTAGGAAGATTCATATGTTGGGGAAGTTGGATCGCCTGATTGATATGGAGGAGGTGAGTTAGAGACAGAAGTCGCGATCTTTGTGGCTTAAGGAGGGGGATAGAAGCACAAAGTTTTTCCATTGCATGGCAAACTCGAATAGGAGGATTAATTCCATTTCTAGTTTGGAGGTGGATGGGGTTGTTGTGGAGGATCCGGTTGTGGTGTTCGATGAGATTGTGAATTATTATTGTTCCTTATACAAAGAACCTCACTCTTGGAGGCCGTCTGTGGAGGGTTTAGAGTTTGCATCTATCCCGGGGGAGGAAGCTAGCTGGATTGAGAGACCTTTTGCTGAGGACGAGGTGACTGCGGTGGTGCAATACCTTAATGGGGATAAAGCCCCCGGCCCGGATGGATTCTCTTTAGCCTTCTTTCAGGTGCTGGGAGGTGATTAAGAGGGATGTTTTGGCTTCGTTTAATGAATTTGCCCAAAGAGGGAAATTTGTCAAGAGTTTGAATGCTTCCATTATTTTTCTCATTCCCAAGAAGGTTGGCGTGGTCGAGCTTAAGGATTTCCGTCCCATCAGTTTAGTGGGTGGGGTCTATAAGATTTTGGCTAAGGTGTTGGCCAACAGATTGAAGGTGGTGTTAAATAAGATCATTTCACCCTCTCAGAGTGCCTTTGTTAGAGGTAGGCAAATTTTGGATTCGGTGTTGATTGCAAATGAGTGCATTGATTCCAGGTTGAGATCGCGGGTGCCCGGTTTGATCTGTAAGCTGGATGTCCAGATTGCTTACGACCATGTGATTGTGGTGTCCGATGAGATTGTGGATTTCTTTTAGTAAGATGATTAATGAGTTGGTGGTGAGAGATGCCTTCGTGGGTGTTGATGTGGGTGGTGGTAGGTGTAATGAGGTCTGTATTTCTCACTTATTATTTGCTGACGATACACTCATCATGTGTGGGGCTGAGGAGAGTCAAGTTTGTCATCTTAGATGCTTGTTGCTTTGCTTTGAGGCGGTGTCGGGTTTGAAGATCAATCTTTCCAAATTTGTTGTTATTCCTATTGGTATTATGGATAATGTTCAGCGATTGGCCGACATGATGGAATGTGAAGTTTTAGCCCTTCCGATGACTTACCATGGGCTCCCTCTTGGGGCGAGATATAAGAGTACGCATTTGGGATGACATTATTGAGCAGGTTGAAAGGAGATTGGCTAGTTGGAAGCGTCTTTACCTTTCAAAGGGGGGAAGAATCACACTTATCAAGTCCACGCTTTCCTGCCTTCCAACTTATTTTATGTCTCTTTTTCCTCTCCCCATGGTGGTGGCTAACAGATTGGAAAAGCTTCAAAGAGATTTTTTGTGGGGTAATGGGGAGGAGGGACATAAGTTTCATCTTGTCAGGTGGGATAAGGTGTGCTCTCCTCTTCGAGCTGGTGGGTTGGGTCTAAGGCGTTTGCTTTGTTCAATAAGGCCTTGCTTGGGAAGTGGTTGTGGCGGTTCACTACGGATACCGATAGTTTATGGAGGAATGTCATTTTGGTGAAGTATGGTTGCGAGGTGGGGGGATGGAGGACTCCGGTGGTTAATGAGCTTGTGGAAGCATATTAGTAGCGGGTGGGCATACTTCTATGAGAGGCTCTTTTTTGTGGTGGGGTGTGGGCTTAGAGTCCGTTTTTTGCATGATCTTTGGTGTGGAGACAAAATTTTAAGGTTAGCTTTCCCTCTCCTATTCTTCTTGGCTCAGAATCAGGATGCATTGGTGGCAGATTATTAAGAGGATAGGTCGGGAATTACGGTTTGGAATGTTCAGTTTTCTAGAACCGATAATGATTGGGAGTTGGATGACTTTGCGGCCTTTTATTCTTTGTTGTATGGGCAGGTTGTTAGGAGAGGGGAGGTTGATAAGATGTGGTGGCGGGATTCCAAAATCGGTGCCTTTTCGGTCATGTCTTTGTATAGATCTCTTTCGTGGGATATTGATTTGGGTTTCCCTTGGCGTCAGTGCTGGAAGACTTTGGTTCCCTCTAGAGTTTCTTTTTTGGCTTGGGAGGCTGCTCATGGGAGAGTGTTGACTATTGACAACTTAAGGAGGAGGGGCTTTTACTTGACTGATTGGTGTTTCTTGTGTAAAGGCGAGGGGGAGTCTGTGGATCATCTTTTTCTGCATTGTTCGGTGGCTAGAGAGTTGTGGGCGTCTTTATTTTGCATTATGAACCTTTATTGGGTTATGCCAAGGAGGGTGATTGAGGTGTTGAGGGGCTGGAAAATGCAGTTCGACAACCCCATTGCTTTGGCAGTGTGGAGGATGGTTCCTCTTGCTGTTTGGTGGATCTTGTGGAGGGAGAGGAACAACAGATGCTTCGAAAATTTTAAGCGGTCTTTGGATAATTTAAGGGGTCTTGTATTGCAGTCGCTTTTTCTTTGGGCTAATGTGATGTTGGGTTCTCCTTTTTCGGGTTATATGGATTTTCTTAGCTTTCTTGCTTTCTTATGATAAGGGTTTTCAGTATAGTCTTTTGTACTGTTGACTATGTTGTTTTGTACCTTTGTTTCTCATTATTAATAAGATTGACTTACTTATCAAAAAAAAAAAAAGAGCTTCAAAAAGGAAGTGATGCTCTGCTGTTTGTATTGTTCAGCGCTGAACTGTAGTGCTTACATATGTTCAAGATGTTGTGAATTGCAGTTCCTTTTGTTTGATGAGATTCTTCAGTGCTTGCAAGTTATTCAAGATTAGAATCATGTTCACTGACTCTTTCTACTTGATTTTTGCTGCCTCATGAGAGCTATCTCATTGTATTATGCTATAGACTTTTAAAGTTGTATCACTCAATATACCATTTCTGATTTTTGTTTGTTAAAGACTAGGAATAGCATATAGCAGCTTAAGGAAATATCTGCATCAGGTCATTGCCTTATGTCACAGGGCTTTTGTCGTTTTTGTTTGTTTTTTTTTTTCTTCGGGATAGTGCAGATGTAAAAAATAGAAATATCTTAGGGTTATTGGGTATATGGTCGAATTCCCCCACTCCCTCCCTCTTTGGTAATATGTGAGACCACATCTGCTATGAAGGTGATCTCATGCTCTTCTTAGCGAATTTCACAATAGTGCAATTGGGCATTAGAAGCGTCTTTTCAGTGTAGAAACATTGCAAAATTCGCTATGTTGCAATGATATAGTCATGTCCATGAGTCATAGTTGGATACCTGGTGTACTATGCTAACCTCCAGACAATAAGGATTTAATTTATGGCCATCGCAAAATTTTAAAAGAGAGTGTATTCACTACATGAAGAGCGTTTGGTAACCATTAATGTTGTTTCTCTATTAAATAGGTCAGCAATAGATGATATTGTCTTATTAGCTATTGCTTATTGTCTCCTATGCATGCAAACATCCTTCAGTTTTTCAGTAACGCTCGCTGATGCCTTTTTTTGTTTATTCTTTGTCAAATACAGAGTTCTCAATCTTCCACAGTGTCAATTCTTGCCTCCCAGTTTGAGTAACCAGCGGCAGAGTAGCAATTCTGCAAGCTCCAAAGAAGATTCTGACAAAAAGGCTTCTAAACAAAGGTACTCTCTCTTATGTGGAGTTGAGTTATGTCTAGGTTCTGCTTTGTTGTTATAATACTCGATTATTAGTTACATCAGCATCTAGGGGGTCTTGAACTTATGACTGCAACTTACAATCTATACTTGGTTGGGGAGGAAGAACCATTCAGATGCGGGAAACCCCAACCCAAAACGGTCATGGTCCACAATAAATACCAGCATTAAAAACCAGTATTAAAACTTATATAGTCCACTCTTCCATCTAGAATAAATTGTTCACACTGATAATTCTGCCCAAAACTCTCTCAGATTTCTATAGGAACTTTGAGATCTACATCTCGACTAAAATACTCTACAGATGTCAATGAACATTGAGTTAAGTTCCTACAATGCTTACAGGATTAATTTATTGATGAAAGTTTATGAAAGCATGAATAATGATAAACAAAGTCACGTTAATTTTCAAGAATAAGTTGTATTTTCGTTCGAACTATTCAACCAATTTCCTATATGCATAGGTTCCATCTTATTAGGTGGGACTGAGTATGTTCTCCTATTTCTGTGGGTGGCTTGTGTTTAAGGCGGATGCCTTTGTATAATAGAGCTTTATTAGAGAAGTGGTTGTGGAGGTTTGTTTCTAAGAGAGAGACTTTATGGAAGAATATTAGTAAGGGTTGGACTGTTTTCTTTGGAACATAAAATTTGTGGTTGGGGAATGGTAGTAGAGTTTGGTTTTGGTATGATAGGTGGTGTGGTGAGCAAGCTCTGAAGTTAGTGTTCCCTCATCTCTTTTCTTTAACCGGGAATAAAGATGTGTTTTTGGAGGAGTGTTAGGATGTTAGCCCTGGTGGCGTTGTTTGGAATGTTCAGTTTCTAAGAACTTTTAATGACTGGAAGTTGGCTGAAGTTTCGAATTTCTTTTCCCTTCTTCATTCTACAATAATTAGAAGATGTGTTGATGACAAGGTGCTTTGGTTGGGCTCCAAGAATGGCTCTTTCTCAGTCAAATCTATGTATGAACTTCTTGTGGGTAATTTACCTATGGCTTTTCCTTGGCTCCAGATGTGGAGGACTTTAGCACCTTTGAGAGTTTCATTCTTTGTGTGGTTGCTAGAGGATTCAATTGAAGAGTTTTACAAGGGGGCAGATGTGAAACCAATACTTGGAGCCAAAAATATAGCTTTGCAAGTGGACATTTGAGAGAGAGAGAGAGAGAGAGAGAGAGAAAGAGATGGTCGGTCAAATAAGGAGAGGAATTTCCTCTCTCCTGGATTTATAGTCTTGAGGGGAGGTATGATTGGTAGGTTGGTATCATGCGTAGTGTTCCTCGTGTGTTTGTTTCTTATCATAATTACATTTTGCCTTCTCATAAGATTTTGTGTTTGAAATTTGTTGTACCTTCTCCTAAAAAATATTTGCCGATATTTTGCCCTCGTCTCATCTCATCTCATTTACCTTAACACTCCTGTTAAAGGGCCATCAGCTAAAAAATGGAAAGTTGAGGATTAAGTGAGAGTAGTACAGGCTAGATGTATTAGAAAATGAAGTAAGCGGAAGTAGGAGATGACACAGAACTTAGAACACAGTAGAAGGTGATGCAAAACTTAGAACGCATCTGAATTACTTGCTCATAAGAGGTATTGATTGCTTTGGTTAGACTAATGGATTCTTAAAGACCACTGGAGATGGTCCAAGGAGGTCTGGCGGTTGGTTAAGAAGCAGAGAGCATAAATCGGAAGATATATATTAGCTGAAAGTTATGAATCAGAATAGAGATTGCAATTTCATAGGAAATAAGTGAACCATAAAAAATATTACCTATGTTACCATTGGAAATGTGATGAAGTTTTCGTATAGAACTCCTTTTGTTGTCTAATCATAGTTTTGAACCAATCAAAACTAAGAGTAGGAGCAAACATTGAAACCAGCAAGACATAATAGGCAACTGTAAACTATGAGAATTAGGATTGAAAGGTAAGGATATGGAGTGAGGTCTCATTGCACTCTTTAACTAGAGGATAGGTCCCAAAAGTCACAATTTACAATGTCGAAGATATTAAGCAATAAATCCACAAGTAACACTTTATCATTCACAATTACAACCGGATTAAATCCAAAAATGATCTTAAAACTTTATAGTAGTTTACAATTGTATCGTTAATGGTTTGTCGGACCGCACATGCTCTCCACAACATCAAATGATTCCCTTAACCCACTTAGGTAAATGACGTACATTATACAAACTCATTTTTGTTCCATACTAAAGCTAGATGTTCAACAACTTATTGGAACACATACAAGTGCCAGCGTTCAACTATGTTGAACCCATGAGATTTAGGTGCTCGAGGAATAAGAGTCGAATGACCAACTACAAGTACAAATGTTAATGTAAGTTGGTTTCTTGCTCTGCAACTATCGAACTAGAGGAAGGAAAGTGCTATACCCACCCACTAAAGAAGTACTAAATATCTAGAAGAAACTTTCTCAGAAGTTGTAACCACAAATAAACTTATTTGTCATTTCCCAAAACAATTACCAAATTGGTTTTCTAAGGATAGTAAGTGATCTTCATAAAATTGAAGAACAAGACACAACCGAAGCTTTGTTCGAAATCATTATAGAAGTATGCTTATTGGGATTGCCGTGAATACTTCACAACATTAACAGAGAGGCTCAAATAACTCAAAGTTAATACTAGGATGCAATATTAAAGCCAAACATTGAAGGATAATCCAGAGTGAGTGGAAGAATCAATGAAAATCACCCTAGTTGAATTTCAACAACTTAAGAGGAATGGGAGATGGGGTAAACCAAAGCTAAAAAGCTGAGAACTGCAAGACTAAGGAATAAGAAAGCCCTGATATATGACCATGCATTCGTCAGTTTTTATATGCGAAGAGGAAAATTTGGACTGTATCACTTTCCACTCTTAATTAGGTCTGTAGAGAAAAGGAAAGTACAACATTAATAGCAAAAGAAACCAAAGTTGGACATTACATCTACTTAAAAAAAATGTCTCATGAAGACGGGAATGACTATAAAATAGTGGCTGATAGATTACAGACAAAAGTTCCACTTCCTCTTTGCATCTCGATAATTCCTCAAAAGAACATTTCAAATTTTGATCATGATCGCGACATTTTCCAACCACAATTCTTTACAATATATGTATCCACACAAACAAGCAATCTTTTCATCCTTCCCTACATACAGGATTAGCCAGAAGGATTGGTACTTAGGCTTGTTGGTGACGACTTCATCTACAGATGAAATTAATACACATGCCTATGATAGAAGTATAAATTACCTAACATCTAGTATTCCAAATGAAACTTCAGGGAAGAAAGAGAATCACAACCTATACTCTTAACTCGAACTATAAGGCTGTGTTTGTTTCCATTGAAAATATTTTCAACCGCGAGCGTGTTTGGTAAGTGCGAAAAATTATGGTTAAAAGGAAAATAATATGTTGGTCAACAGAAAATTTAGGCCTCTCAAGCGTAAAACAACTTTAGCTTCTCCAAGGCGAAAGTTATTTTCCAACTTGTCTCTCGGATTTCTATTATTTTTATTATTTATTCAAAATTTCATAGAAAGCTAAGGTCTTTTTCTTATCTCTAAAGGGGCTTACTCATAAAGAGGGTTTTACCCTGACGCAAGTAGTCTTCTTGGCTATACTATATCAAATAGCCTAGGGCGCTATTTTGTAGGGTTCTTTGATAGCTAGACATCGTAAAGAGTATTATTAAATTTTGTAATTTTTCTGCAAATATTTTCAATACGAATCAAACACCGAAAAAGCTAATTTTGAAATATTGTGTCAGCCAAACATCAGAAAATCAATAATTTTCCCAGAAAATATTTTCAATATAGAACACTTTCCCATTTTCCTCATTTTACATCAAACCAAACGCAGCTTAAGATCCCCTTCTTACTGCATAGAATCATGACCTAAGCTCTATTACCCCAACTGTCATGTCCCTATCCAATATTTACAACTGCAAAAGCTCTTTCTAGAAATCAGTCAGAGCTGTGTAGAGAAATAAAATAACTATTTTACAACTCCATTAAAGGAGTTTGTAAATGTTGTGACAGATATCAAAGAAAAGCATAGGACCTATTCATTTTGTCTTCAAGTTTGTTACGTTAAGAAAGTCCTGTTGTATCCGCTCTTCTTATGTGAAAGAAAGTATTATTGAATTATCTCGCTGTGGGTTCAGGTCCAATTGGAAACCTCCAATGGGAAAAGGAAGTGGAAGAGGAAGCAGGAAACGTGCTAATACTGAGGATGATGAGTTGGATCCCATGGACCCAAGCTCTTATTCTGATGCTCCTCGTGGTGGCTGGTATGCTTATGAATAGTATTTCGGTGTATAGAACCCCAAGAAAAAAACGTTGCACTGGATGAGGAATATGTCCAGGAGAAGTACCTTAATGGTTAATATCTCCCCATGTTGATGTTACAGGGTTGTAGGCTTAAAAGGAGTGCAGCCTCGAGCAGCTGATACAACTGCCACGGTATGCTAATTGCTTTCGGTTTGATGAATCTCTTTTCCTTTTCTTTTTCATTTTATCTACTGGAGATGGAGCTGTACGTCAAAGAAGGATCTTATGGCCTTCTCAATATTTGGCAACTAGCCTAGACATTGTTCAGTTGAGTTGTGTCTGATAATATCTTTTTGAGATATATTACTCATTTCATGCATATGACAAACATAGTGGCAAAAGTGTCAGAAATCTTTGCTTCTCGACATGAAAGATGTGATGGGAGTGGCAAGAAACTCAATAGAACTTCTTGGAACTCCTATTCTCCTTGCTTGGCTATATGAGATAGCATGTTTTCTTCATAAATTGGTTTGATGGACATTAGCAAATTTGTTTTCCCTGAACTTGCTTTTGTGCCATTCACTTTACTTTATTACGATTTTGAAACAGAGTGAAAACGCAGTTTTGACCTCAGACCCTGCACTTTTCTTAGTTCTTCCCTGACCTTGACTAGGTTGGATGTACCCTGTTTAGAAGGTATTAGGTGTAAGATAGGAACAATCATGAGATGTGCTTATCTAAGTGAAGAATCAAGTTCCGTTGGCCTTATGTAGGTGGCATTGGTCAAACTACCTTGGCATGGATTTAGTTCAATTTGAGTTCCATGACAATAAAACAACTTGTTCAAACCAAAATCATTTCCTATAAAAATGCTCAAATTATTGTTAATTGAATGTAAATCAGTATGTGCTTATCATATTTTATAGAAACCTAAGTTCATAATCAATAGTCCCTCTACGCATCATCATGGTTGAGAGACTAACCATCTATAGGATAAAAATGGTGGTGAGAGGGGTTTATAAAGATTGGGAGAGATGATGCTGGCGATATACTGGTTGTACTGACTATTAATATGTATTACTTGGGTGAGTCTTCTATAAGTACGTAAAGCGAAAATGAGGGGTTTTTTGTTTTAATATTTCTTTCTTTCCCCTTGAAGCAGATAATTGAATTGTCCTATATTTAGGTCCCAACTGATGCCATGTTTATACCAAATGGAGAATAAAGGAGGATGCTTAATTTTTGTAGTTTTTTCGGTTTTTTTGTGTCATGTGTACGTGGTAATACATAGATGATAATCGATCAGAGGTGCTCAATCTTCTTGTTTTTTATTTGGACATATATTTTTTAAGTTTTGTTAACACTTCCATTTGCCCCTTGACTGATGTGAATAGTAGAATTGCTGTCATCAAGTTTGCTAACGCGTGTCATAAACAAAATAATAATAATTGAAAATAAAAGTAAACATTATGTAGCAAAATAAAAAGATATAAAATAAAATGTAAGAAATAAAAATAAAAAAAGCGAAAATAAGAGACAAGTAGAAAAGGAAGAAATATAAATTCAGATTGTTTTAACCATTGGACTTCTGTCCCTCTCTCTCTCTTTGCTATGATTTTTTTTTTTTGCCAAACCGAGTAATACTTGTATGTTATTCTCCTTCCTTCTTTGGTGAGTTCAGAATTCAATTGAGGCCTTTACATTTGAAAAACTTAGTGATATAAGACTAGGGTGAACTGGTGTGCATTTTTTCTCTCAAGATGAAGACCAAGAATTGAGATAAAGATATAACGAATCAAACATCCATTTTAGAGAAACATTGATACATTTCTATATCCAACTTAGGGGCAGAGAGCTATATCGTACACATGCATCAAATTGTTCAGAAGCTGTTAGAAACTTACTGGTAAAGTGAAAAGCATGTAAGAGAGTAAGATAAAGAAAAGCTGAAGCATATGTCATAGGTAAAATGTGCTGTGTTTCGCATGTTTTGAGAGTTTTAAGGAAAGGGAAACTCCTGTGCTGGAGGGTTTGGGTTACAGGGGAGCCCCCTTGTAATACTCTGCTTATATTGTAATACAGGGGGATGTTTTATTGTTTTTTGGTCAAATTTGACGTGTCAATTTGAGCATTCTAAGACAAGTGTCATACTATTCCGTCTAAAAACTAGCCACAGTTGGACGGAGGAAAAAAAGAACATACACGGCGTTATTGCTGGGATTGGTAATAATAAATTGAACACTAGGGACTAGTTTAAAAAAATGTCAAACTTCAGGGATTGATGGACAAATTTAACCAAAAGATGAACTCCTGGCTGTCATTGCCGTTCAGCAGTTTTTTGTTCTTTTTTCTGTTTCAGGGTCCTCTCTTTCAACAGCGTCCATACCCATCACCAGGAGCAGTCTTGAGGAAGAATGCTGAAATTGCTTCACAAACAAAGAAATCTGGCTCCCACTTTGCTCCTATATCCAAGAAAGGGGACGGGAGTGATGGACTTGGTGATGCTGATTGAGATTGTAGTGTCAGAGTAGACTTCGTTTTCGTGCTGTTGTATTGAGAAAGTTAGGGGATGGAATGCATTTGTCTTGTTTTTGTCTAGCCACTGCAGATCTTGACACTCCAAAACAATGGTTATGGAGTTTCCCGCCAAGTATTCAGCCAATTGAGAGGTTCGTAGAATTTTGTAAGCTTATATCTCATTGATGCCTATAAGCATCTCAGCTGCATCAAACAATCAATGGCGTGTTAAGTTTTCGTGAATCTGCATATTGTTGAGTTGGGCTTATCCAGGGATATTTCTTATTGGGAAAAAGTGAAAGTAAAGGGAACAAACGGACAGGATGAATGAAAAGAAAATTCCATTCTGCAGTTGGCAAATCTAAACAGAGTAAAAGTTCATTCGGCCTTTACTTTTTTTCCCAAAAAGTATAGCTGATTCATTTCAACCTTAATGTGAGTGCTGAAATTCCAACGCCATATTGATCAAAACCTCTCTATCACTGCAAACTCAATAGAGCTAAGCTATTCCCGGTCACACGGCAATCCAGAGGATTTGAAATCTTGTCGATGCATCTTTGTGACAGTCGGAGGAAGAACAAAGGTGGAACCTTTGGAGGAGAGATAGAAGCTGAGAGATCTGGAGTATTCGGGAAGTGTCTTCGAAGACATCATGCGGCTAGATGTCAAGGGCAGCATGGTATTTTGTGATTAATGGGCTGGGCTATAGTTATGTTAGTTGGGCTGTTAGTAGGTTAATGGCCAGCATTTTACGTTTTATGCTTTGTTATGTTATGTTTGTGTTGGGCCGCTAGTTAGTGGTTTGCCCTAGTTATGTTAGTTGGGCTGTTAGTAGGTTAATGGCCAGCATGTTACGTTTTATGCTTTGTTATGTTATGTTTGTGTTGGGCCGCTAGTTAGTGGTTTGCCCTAAGCCATTAGGGGAGGGCAGTTACAGGCATATGCCTTCCTGGAAGAAGAAATCGAAGATTAGAAAATAGGTACTGTTTGGCAAGAGGCTTGCCACATCGAATGGGTCTTATGTTTTCATTTCTTGTGGTTCTACAGATGAATATAACAGTTTCTCATACAATTTAGTAAACTATTACAAATTGGTATCAGAGCACCAATTATGCAATGGCTGAAGGCACTTGTCAGGCAATAATGGCAGTCTTTGGCAGAGATTAGGGGCAGCAAGAGGCTCATCGAGAGGAGTAGCCCTCAAAAGGCAGCAGATGTTGCAGCACTTGCGAGATCTCACAGTTGGGGTGGAAGCCATGGCCCAAAACCAAGGACAGCAAAGGGAAGAAGCGGGCAATTCTGGACAGCACAACAACTATCAAAACAATCGTGAGGTGGGTGGTGTGCACACGAGGTCAGTTTGGTTAGATTTTCCAAAACTTTGAGGGAGATCATCTCACTAGATGGTTATACAGAGCCAATCAATTTTTCAGTTCAATCAAATAATCTCACAACATAACTGTTTATTGCTTCATTTCACATGGAGGGGAAGGCTTTAATCTGGTTTTGAGAGATGGAGAGGTCCGGATCTATCATAAGTTGGGAAGGGTTTGAAAGAGCATTGTTGGACAAATTTGGTGCTCGACCTATGATGATCCAATGGAGTGCTTGGTGAAGGTTAAACAGACTAGTACCGTAGAGGCATATACTGGGGAGTTTGAGATTCTTGCTAGTCATTTGGGTGGATTGGATGATGTTTACAAAATGAGCTTTTATTTGGGTGGCCTTAAGGATGAGATTAGGCTATCAGTGAAGATGTTAGGTCCAAATAGCATCCAAAGGGCCTTTGCATTAGCTAGGATGCAAGAAGAATATATAATGTTTGGGAGAAAAAACGTGAGAATGGGATCTGGAAATGTTGTAGCTAAACTAGGGGTACGTGCAAAAAATTACTCCTAAGCAGATGAAGGAAATGTGTGATAAAGGGTTGTGTTATCACTATGATGCTAAGTGTAATCCCAGACACAAGTATGACAACCTTAAGTTGTTCATGATTGAAGGATATCAGGAAAATGGGGAATTTGAAGGGGCGAAGGGGAGCAACTGTCAGTGGAAGAGGACGAAGAATTGGCAAACCAAGAAGACAAACCCAATATTTCCTTAAATGCTATTACTGGGTCATTATCAGCAAGAAACATGAGGATTAAGGGCATCCTTAACAATCATATGGTTGTAATCTTGGTGAATAGTGGGAGTACCCACAATTTTGTGGACCCTGGAAAAGTGACAATATCACAATTATTGATAAACCCTCTGAAAAAATTTAAGGTAACCATAGCTAATGGTGAGCAAGTGAGCAATGAAGGTGCTTGTAGTAGTGTGAAAATTAAAATGCAAGGTCATGTGTTCATAGTGGATGCTTATGCTGGTCCTAGGTGACAATGTCATGGTCTTAGGAGTACAACAGCTGAGAACCCTTGGCACTATTTCTTGGAATTTCAAAGAATTGAGTACGTAATTTACTCATGCTAGCCAAGCCGTGCAACTGAAAGGACTAGTGGCCTCCTAATTTGTGCAAGACTCAGTGAAACTGAAAATGATGAAGGGGGAAAGTAAGGGACTCATCTTGCAATTGGTTTTAGAGGGGGGAAAAGAAAAAGACCGACAACAACTTAATGAAGAAGTAGTAGCAGTTTCGCTGCAATTTCCTAGGGTTTTTTAGGAACATTAGGACTTACCAATAAGGCGAGCTCAAGATCATGCTATCATTTTAAAAGAGGGAGCCCAACCTATTAGTTTGAGGTCATATCGCTGTGTATTTCCAAAAAAAAATGAGATAGAGAAGATAGTTAAGGAGTTGCTTAACTCAGGAGTTATAAGGGCATCTCAAAACCCTTTTTCTTCCTCGGTATTGCTGGTACGTAAGGCGGATGGGAGTTAGCGCATGTTTATGGACTATCAAGCACTTGATAGTGCTACTATTAAGGAAAAAATTCCTATATCGATCATTGATAAGATATTAGACAAATTGCATGGGGCAGGTGTTTTCTAAATTGGATTTGCGTTTAGGTTACCATCAAATACGGGTGAAAAATGAGGATGTGCTCGAAACAACGTTTCATACTTACAAAGGACACTGTAAGTTCCTTGTAATGCCTTTTGTGATGTGAACCTCGCCAAAAATAATGATACCCAACAACAATATGGAACCCAAGATCGTTCTAGGACAGATCCAAATGGAAACCTCGACCCGTTGTTTATGACAAACAAGAACCTCGGTATAAGAAAGACGCCATAAACGGTGGTGGAAACTTCGTTTGATAAGTCGAAATGAACGCCACGGGAAATGCCGATAAGTTCGAATAGTTCTTCAAAGAACCAAAGAGAATCACAAGACCTCTCAAATAATATTAATATCAAAGTTGTGTTCTTCTACATGCCCAAAGGTCCTATAAATATACTTGGAACATCCCTCTAAGAATAGGAAACTAATTAAAATAGGAAACTTGTTCAAATTTGAAAGAAATTAAATGCTCCTAAAAATCCGGCTAAGGAAAAGGGATAAACCAACATTTGAAAAGTGATTCAAATGCAAATTCAAACATTTCTAAAAATCCGCCAAAGGAAAAGAGATAAACTAGCATTTGATTTGAATTTAAATTCAAATCAAATATTCCTAAAAATTATGATAAGCGAGCATTTGAATTTGAATGCTCCTTAAAATCCAGAATTTTATTTTAAATTCAAATGTCCGCCTATGCCGAGATTTAAACTAAGCCTTGACCGGAATCTTCTAGAACTTGAATCATGTTGACAATCTTTTGTTGATCACGTGTATCATGCTCAATGGGCGTCCACGCATTTGCTTGAGCTCATGCCTCTTAAATTAGACCATTGAGTACATCTTTAAACTTCTTGGCTCGGTCTCGTGCCCTCGTAACCGTCCCAATTGGAACTTGAACAAGATCCTTCGAAGCGGTTCCTTGATTTCCATCATTCCCCTCCTCTTGAAAAGGATTTGCCCTCAAATCATCACCTACATCAAAAGGGCTCAAATCAGTAACATTAAAACTTGCACTGACTCCGTACTCACCTGGTAAGGCAAGCTTGTAGGCATTATCATTGACGTGTTTCATGACTTGGAATGCTCCATCACCACAAGGTGGGATTTTGAACGGCATTTTTTCTGTACAACATTCCTTCTTTAAGTGCAACCAATCCCAATCACCGGGATCAAAAACAAGTCGTCCCTTGTTGGCTTGTTTCACATACTGCTTCGTTTTTCGCTCAAGATTGAGTCTTGCTTTCTCATGACTATGCTTCACAAAGTCAGCTTTCTTTTTGCCATCTAAATTAACATGCTCAGTAACAGGCAAAGGATATAAATTCAATGGATTTAAAGGATTAAAACCATACACAATTTCAAATGGCGAAGATTTAGTAGTAGAATGAACAGCTCTGTTATAAGCAAACATGTGGCAAACAATCTTCCCATGTTTTCAAATTCCTTTTAATGATAGCACGCAACAAAGAAGACAAAGTTCTATTTACTACTTTAGTTATACCATCCGTTTGTGGATAACGAGTAGTAGAAAACAACAATTTGGTTCCAAATTTTTCCCACAACAATTTGGTTCTAGGCATACCATGTAGCCTAACAATTTCTTTGAAAAATAAATCAGTTATATGTGATGCATTATCAGTTTTATGGCAAGCAATGAAATGAACTATCTTAGAAAATCTATTGACCACCAAAAATATTGAATCTCTTCCTTTCTTAGTTCTAGGTAAACCTAAAACAAAATCCATAGAAATATCAGTCCAAAGTTCACTAGGTATTGAAGTGTACAAACCATGGGGGTTCAACTTGGACTTAGCCTGTTTACACATGATACACTTCTCACATATTCTTTTCACATCATGTTTCATATGAGGCCAGTAGAAAGGATCATGCAAAATTCTGAAAGTTTTAACTATACCAAAATGACCCATCAAACATCCTCCATGAGCTTCTCTTACAAGCAAGTCACGCAAAGAGCACATAGGCACACACAATTTATTCTCCCAAAACAAAAATTCATCTTGCCTATATAACATATCAATTGCCACTTTTTTACATGCTTTGAATACATTTCCAAAATCAGAATCTTGTGCATACAAATCCTTAATGTACTCAAAGCTAAGAAATTTCATATCTAAAATGGAAAGTAAAGTGTACCTTCGCGACAATGCATCAGCCATGATATTTTTCTTACCTTGCTTCTGAAGTTCCTTGGTCTCCTCGAGATTACTTCTATCTGCAGGTCGGTTTGGGATTGATGCATTAGGTATGAAATCAATTTGATGTTCAGTACCTCAGTTTGGAGGTAACCCATGTGGTTGTTCATCAGGAAAGACATCCTCATACTCCTGTAAAAAGTAAACAATAGAACTAGAGAAAACAATGTTAAATTTGTGAGTGTTTAAAAATGCCTTTTTGTACAAGAGTACAATCGTCGGCTGATTTGAAAGCATCGCTTGCTTGATCTCACCCACTTTTGCATAGAAATTCTTATGTTTTCTCTCTGATTTTCTCTCAATAACCGAACTTTGATTTTCTTTTTCTCTCTTTTTTCTCGGCCTCTCTTTGATTTTCACTCTTTTTCTTTTGCTCACTCTTTTTTTGTAATCTCACTTGATCATCATATACTTTCGGTACTGTCTCAGGGGCTAAGTAGTCCTCCTCAGAAATTTTCTCCAAGGGTGGCTGGTCGTCAGCAGTAGAATCATCATTGTCGGTCACGATGTACCCATTATCTTGAGGAACGTGACTGATGTGCGCGGATTCAATCTCCTATTTGGACATTTGTGACTCATCCATCTCCTTGTAGGAATCTTTTACACTCTGACTTTCCGTTCTAAGACCCAATAGCTTTTGGGACAACTCTCGGTATTGGTAACTTGGAACGAACCTCTTGCTCATCTCGGTTTTCAACTCCGCCCATGTCTCTATTGGTCGTCTTCTATTCCGCCTTCTGTCTATCACAAGCTGATCCCACCATGTAATAGCATAGTCAGAGAATTCATTCACAACCAGTCTGACCTTCTTTGACTCGATATAGTTATGGCAAGCAAACACGGTCTCCATTTTCTTCTCCCAATCAGGGTATTCTTCAGGATCAAATCTACCTTGAAAGGAAGGAATCTTCATCTCAATACTAACCAAGTTATCTTCCATATTCATTTTATGCTTTGTTATGTTATATTTTTGTTGGGCCATAGGTCTCTAGCTACTGGTTTGGCGCAAGCTCATTAGGAGAGGGCTATTATAGGCAAATGCATTCCTAAAAGAAGATATCAAAGATCAGAAAATAGCTACTGTTTGGCAGGAGGCTTGCCACCTCGAATCGGCCTTATGTTTTCATTTCTTATACAAATCAATATAATAGCTTCTTATACAATTTAGTAAATTGTTACAATCTTCTACTCTGCCTTATCCAACGAGGTGTCCAAAGCCGACTAAGCCAGTTGTAGACTTTTTTTTTTAGATAAGCAGAGGGAGATACATTATGAGGGGGGTTTTTGTCTTGGTCAATCAGTGGGGAGTACACATGTTCCCTTCTGCCAAAATTAGCCTTCTTCCTAGCCCATTTGTGCGTCAATACATTCACACTTCTGTGAACAAAAAATACTTCCCATTAAGCAAAGTACTTTAAAAGCCTCAATGAGTTCTTCTATTCTCCGTTGGGAGGTCCATCCTTCAACCAATTGTGGCGTCTTAATTGCTTGAATCACCGGATGCGAATCACATTCCAAGTGGAGTTTCTCAAAATTAAGGGCTAGAGCCTATTCAACAGCAAATTAGGCAGCTTGGGCCTCACCATTTAAAGCAGAACACAATGGGAAGACCTTGGATGCGGTGAACAATTTGCACATCCCATTGACGAAAAATCATAGTAGCCATAGCAAAGTTAGGGTGGATAGCTATATCAAAATTAGCTTTGAGAGGTAATCCCAAGTATTTTTCTTATGCAGGTGTGTTTTGAAAATGGAGGATTTCATGAATCCTTTGTTTAACATGGATGGGGTGTTAGGACCGAAACTCATTGTAGATTTAGAAAGATTGGCGAACTGCCCAAACCAACTCATATAATCCTCAAGACATTAACGAATGGTTGTTGCGTCAAAATGCAAAGCACGAGCAAAAAGAAGCACATCATCAACGTACATCAAATGGGAGATGCGAGGTCCTCCCCGATTACTTGGATTCCCTCAATACATCCATAAGATTCTTTGCGAAGGATTAACTGAGTTAGCACCTTAGCACCTAAAATAAATAGCAAAGGGGAAAGAGGATCCCCTTGACGAAGACCATGGGAAGAGTTTATATAGCCAGACGAGATACCATTCAGCAGTACAAAGTATGTCATGGTACATATATGTTCCCGCACCAAAGCAATGATTCTCGAATTAAATCCAAAATATTGGAGCACTCTGAGAATAAAATCTCATTCCAAGCGATCGTATGCTTTTGCTATATCTAACTTAATAGCCATAAGACCCTCCCTGCCCTTCTTGTGTTCAACGTGAGCATACATTTGTGGGAAATTATCACATTTTTTTAGAATCTGTCAACCAGGAAAAAATGACGTTTGCCATGGAGAAATGTAGTTTATGAATATTCTAAGGTCGCACTTCAACTCTTACAATAAATCTCATGCTCAATGAGAGATTTCTTCTATCCTCGCTCGTAGGCCAAGTGTTTCCTCACACTTTAATGTTTTAGAAAGGATTGATGAAAGAGGTAATAAAGAATAGCTATTAGCTATTAAAGCTTAATGTGCAAATACAAAGCACAATAATGAGCAAGAAGACAAAATCAGAGAATGAAAGCTAGAGTAATGGTAGGTGGCAGCTGTAGCTTTCTTGGGATCTGTGAAAAACTTTTTTCTTCAAGCTCTTTCTCTCTCTTTGTAGGCTAGGTTAAGAATGATTATGCAAGAGGTAACCTTTTCTCTCTCCATCTTGATCTATTTATAAGCCTTTTATCTTGAGTGGTCCCTAATGACTTTATTTTACCGTTGGAGAGGTGCCCTAGGTGTAATGATGATTAAATGAGAGCTAATATCATTTTGAACAAATCTATAATTTCGCAACATGTGTCGACACATTGTTCCCATGTGTCAATACCATCTTTAAGTCTGGAACTTGGTTCTCAGGTGTCTGTGGCATGTGTTAACACCATCAAAACAGTTTTCTAATGTCAGTGCAATGTGTCGACATTATCTCTTCATGTGTCGACACCCTCAAAATGACTCTCTGGAGTCAGTGAGATAATGTCGACTCTATTTTGACTATGTGTCAACACCATCAATGCTGAAGATAATTTTCAGCCATATGATAGGGTCATTTTAATTCCAAAACATCTTGAAGTCCTACAACAGACGATGTGAGCATTTTAGATATACACAATTTGTTTTAATACACATTTAGGACCATACAAGAATGCGAAAGACTCAATATTTTTGTATTAGACTTATAGAGTGGATTGTCTAAGAGCAATCTAAAATGCTCCAAATTATACATAGAGTTTGTTATCATCAAAATCGAAATGAATTTCTCAAGGAATACCCTTAGACTAACAATCTCTTCCTTTTTGATGATGACAAATCATATACGAGAAAATTCATTTGCTATAAGAAAAAAAGCTCCCCTTGAGAACAAGCAGGAGTTTTTCAAAAGAATAGCACTAGGAGCTTTGGGATTTTAGAAAACTTTTGCAAGAGTTACCTTTGAAAATAGAGGCCTTTTGAAGGCATGCGACCCTGTAAACCGATAGACGGCATATATGTCTAGGAAGGGAACAATAACCCAAAACGTGATGTGTGTGGTAGACTTCAACATGATGTTTACACAGGGTGGGAAGGCTCTACCAATAACGAACGGGTGTTTACTGATGTGTTGACACGAGAAGAGATGGCTTTCCCGCGAACCATCTGATGGTAAGTTATGTCTTGTTAAATTCAAAAATATATTCTAATTATTCAAGGTGGCTATTGTACGAGGTCATTAGGTACCATATACACTCGTGAGTGAAAGACTTAAATGGTTAAGGTTGCAGTTATTACTATTTTGGTATTAGAGAATAATATGTTTTGAGGTTGATGAGTTACATGTCAGGTTATTACTATGTCGTGGACTCTAGATATCCAATGGCAGGAGGCTTCATGCAATCGTTCCAGAGGCAATGATACTACCTCGACGATTTTGACAACGAGGAGGCCCCAACCGGGTACAAGGAGCTACTTAACCATCGACACTCGCCTTTGTGAAATATTGTTGAGCGATGTTTTAGTATTCTAAAGAAGCTTTTTGCAGTGTTGAAGTTGATGTCAGCGTACAAGACAGTTCACCGGAAGCTTGTGATAAATGTTTGTTGTGTAATGAATAACTTATGTTAGTCGGTAGGCGACGTACTGGCTTCGGCAACGAAGCTTGGTCTGAAGATAACAACAATGCAAAAAGTGAGGATGACCTTAGTGAGATGAGGTGAACTTAAAGAAGAGCAATCACATCGAAGACGGAAACGTTAGTCCCACCCATCTTTTTGGACCTTCTGGTGCATCGTTGTTTTGAGCCACGCTTTCAGCCAATGAATATATTCTGTCAGACCAAGGAGCCGCTATTATTTCTTCACTTAGGCAGCAAATTGCCACACCAATATGCGCCACCCCATACTAAGAAAATGTGCACAAGAGTTTGGCATTCGTATCCTTTTATGTAGGGATGTGCATAACCGGTGGCGGTGGCGGTTATACCCTCCACCGCCACCGCTATGGGCGGTTTTCCAAAAAAGGACACCGCCCCCGTCACCGTTAAGGGAAGAAACCAGCCCCTAACGGTGGCGCTTTTGACGGTGGTGGTAGCAGTTACCGCCACCTACCCCGGAGATCCATAAATCACAAAAAAATATTCAATTCGCATAGATCCACAATCCATAATCCACAAACTACAAACCCAAATCATCACAAATCTCAACTAAATCCAGTGAAAAAAATTCAAATCGCACAAATCCATAATGCACAAACTAAATCGTAACAAATCCACAAACTACAAACCCAAATTGTCACAAAACTAGAGAGAGAGAGATGAAGTGTTGTAGTCGTGTTGTAGAGGAGAGCTGCGGGCCTGCGGCGAAGAGAGGAGGGGCAGCCGCTGACGGGAGGCTGAAGCGTCTTGGAGAGGGGAGGGAATTAGGAGGGTCTGGGTCGGGGAGGCCGGAGGAGGAGGGAATCGCGAAGTGGGAGGGGGGAAAGGAGAACGGAGAAGTGGGAAGGGGGAATGAGGGAGGCTGAGGGGCCTCAAAACCTTTAGGGTTTCGTGGCCCCTCAAACGACGACATTTCTCTTAAAGAGAAATGTCGTCGTTTTGCATAAAATAAATGGGAAAAAAATTAAAAAATAAAACGGTTTTAGAGGTGGAAACCGCTACCGCAGCAGTTTCCACCGCTACCGCCTAAGTTCCTGCCTCACGAAAAAATCTGGCACCGTTACCGGTGCAGCCGTGGGGCGGGGAGGAGTTTATGGCACCGGTACAGGTGGCGGTGCCGCTAAACCGGCACATCGCTGGTACTGGTGCACATCCCTACTTTTATGTTATCTTTTATGTAGTTAACAGTAGTTGTTTTTTTTCGAGCTGTTGTTAAAAATAACTAGGTTTCATCCACCTAAGACCACTGAATTTATGGAGTTTGTGTCATAGCTCACTCGTGGAATGGTGGGTTATTGTTGGTGTCATTTTGCATGTTTGGATTTTATGTGTCATTTTGTCATCTATAGTAGTATTTTGATGCTATCAACTTCCAAATGTTTTATTGCATGATGGGTCTTACATTGTGGAGTAGTTAATTAGAGGTAGAAAATTGGAAGGGTTGTGGCAGTGCAGGAGCTTGTGGTGGGAACTGCATGGGTAGTTTTCGAATTGCAAAGGAAGATGCAAAGTGAAGTCATCAAGTGATGAAATGGCAATGATGATGCTTCAGCCGGCAACAAAACGTTAGTCCCACCATTCAATTTGTATTTGTGAATCGTTTATGTTGCAGGCGATCTTTGGTTACGCAATGGGGAAACTAATCTGGATATAGATATTGCAATTACATTCTAGAAGTTCTCCACCCAAAGAAATCTATTTGAGAAGGAAGGAATATTCAAATGTGTTGGTTCGTGACTGTCATTTCCACATTGTCATCTACGAAATCTAAAGACAAAGGGTATTCCAATGATTTAAGTCATTTTTAACTTGAATATAGAGGCCTCTGAACAAAGAACAAGTGATAGAGTTCACAGTGTGAAAAATTGTAATGGGATAAGCATCACTAGAGAGGGTATAGTTAGAGAAAGAAAACGTCGAATCTTATTCTTTCATTGAGTTCAGTACGTAGTTAAAGAGTTCTTAAGGTACAAACAGTCATGTAGCCATTGGTCTTGTCCTCTTCATGTGGTGCTCAGGAAATTATGAGAATCTATGAAAAGCGAAAGCCTTTTTTGTACGGAGAAAAACACGGAGGGGTCGTTCCCATCATCATTTGAATATCTGTTAAACAATATCACTAAGGCCATCCTCACTTTCTGTGTCGCTACTATCTTCAGACCAAGCTTCGTCGTCAAAGATCAGTACGTCGCCTACCGACCAACATAAGTTATTCACTGCACAAGCATTTAGCACAAGTCGCTAGCAAACCGTCTTATACACTGACATCAACTTCAACACTCTAAGACGCTTATTTAGAATACCAAAATCGTTCAACAATATTTCGCAAAGATGAGTGTCTGCGGTTTAAATAACTCCTTGTACCTGGCCGAGGCCTCCTCGTTGTAAAAGTCTTCGAGGTGGTATCGTTGCCCCCGAAATGGCCGCATGAAGCCTCCCACCATCGGATATCCGGAGTCCACGACGTAGTAATAACCTGGCATAGAACTCGTCAAGTGCAAAATATATTGTTCTCTAATACCAAACTAAAACACCAAAATAGTAATAATTGCAACCTTAATCTTTTAGGTCCTTCACTACGAGTGTATATGAAACTTAATGACCTCGTACAACAGACGCCATGAACAATTAGAATATATTTGTGAATTTAACATGGCATAACTTACCATCAGCTGGCCGCAGGAAATCTATCTCTTTCCATGTCAACGCATCCATAAACACACGTGCTTCTCACCCTGTGTACACAAACGTTAACATCATGTTGAAGTCTACCACGCACATCACGTTTTAGGTTATTGTTCCCTTCCTAGACTTATATGTCGTCTGTCGGTCTGCGGGGACACATGCCTTCACAAGGATTTCATCTATTGCGTCGATGCAATGTTGTACACAATCATCAAGTATGTAAACATTCACACCAGGTCATTTATCAGTTTATATTATCAGTCATTCAAAAGCAGAAAAAAAATTGCCGATGTAAATAACAAAGGCAAACTTTCATACCTGGAACTAAGGAAAGTATTTTCCTAAACTCTTGATGTGAGGATGCACTCTCGTTGAGTGTGTGGGCGTATGATGTGTCAGCCCAATCTCCACATAACTCTAACTATGAGCTTGAAGTGACATCTGACTGTCTCTATAAAGTGTTGAAATCTATTTGCAACTTCATAGTAGCCCATTGAATGTCTCAGAATCATCAGTCATGCCCACCGCCTCCTCCATCAACACACCCCGTGTCTCGTCCAAGTGGCCCCATAAGTGCAAAGACTCAAATAATTCGATAAGCGTGGGCGGCTTCAACCTCGAAAGCGTCTGAGGGGAAACGTTCAAACACCATATGATGTAATTGAACCCAGTAACAATGAGGTGTGTTAGGGTCGAGACTTGCGACTCCGAACTACCTCATACATGAGATGGAACATATCCATTAATAGTGCATCATCATTGTCGTCGAAGTCATCTTATAGAGGAGATCCATCCTGTATGACATGAAAACTGACTTGTTAGCATCTAACCTTGTATTAAAATTTAATATTTACTCTAATTTGTCTGGTGATCACATTCGTATATTCGTGATCATCATTTGCTAAAATCTAGTTAAATCGCATCACCCTTTACAGGCTCCTCAAATCGACATCCAAATTATCAATGTTGTTGCCCAATGGTATATAGCAATGTATTTATCCAATTCTCACATTTAGTTCTTCATTTTTCCTTGCAAACAAAATGTCACTTTTTACCGAAACCTACGGATAAAATAATCTGGTCTTGGTATGGTCTGACCAAATTATTTTAGCCTATGCATATGAAAATGGTGCTAAGTAATTCCAGAAATCCCCAACAAGTGAAAGATGACCTGCTCACGTTATTTTTTTTTTCAAATGGGTTTACTAATTTTCTATCAAACGACCTCAACTTGGTTCTAATTTCCAACTCCTACAGTTCGGGCTAGCACATAAGTTTGAGTACATTGAAAATATGGACTATCTTGACACAGATATCCCTATACCCTTATGACAAAAAAATGCTCATGGATAGTTAAATATAAAGACACAACTGCGAGCTCTATGGGACCCCCTCAATATGCCTCATTGGTGATATTTGACAAACGAAAATAAATCTGATAATTACTTCATTTTCATTTAAAACAACATATCTCATGTAACAACACTGAAGTAGAACTTGGTGCATCTTCTGTCTTGAGTGAATCATAGAACATTGTTACGAATTCTCGGTAAAAGATTTTGACCACACATAAATTTTTAACTCCATGTGCCACGTTTTCGCAACCATCCTCTGAAGCAACTGGTGAACCCCAAGGTAATGCAATTCTAGCCCCACTTGTGACACGCAGAACATGAGTGCATTGATAAGAAACAACAATTGTTGAAAAAGAAACAAAACAGAGTAATATACATATTTTGGTTAAAATTTGTAATAGGATTAAGAAAAATTTAAAAACAATTTGGAAGCTCATTGAAGAAAAATAAATATAAACTATTTATCTTTATATTTCCTATAAATGATCCAAATCTGATATCTGGCAAATGTGAGAAAGTATTTCAAACAACATTGGAGGTTAACCCATTGGAAGAAAAATAAAATATAAACAATATATCTTTGTCTTGTATCTACGCTCCATTCTTTTTATCTTCCGAATTATCAATGGCATAATACTATCATCACACTGATTAGTTCGAAGGTTAACCCATTGGAAGAAATCACACCTCCCTCTCCTCTGCAATAAAACAGACTATCAAACATAAAATTCGTCCAACATAAATTAGAAGTCAACTTCACTGAGAATTAGCCAATCTATCTAGTTAAGGCTTCTGTCAAGCTTCCTTAAGCACACAAATTAGTCATGCCACAACCGTTAAAGCTTCTGTCAATCTATCTAGTTAATGCTTATGTCATCCACTCAACTTACAAAACCTTCTGCACTTTAAGCATCACTGGTACTGAAGTAAATGCAACTGAGTTTCCAATAATAACTAAATACCCAATCAAATTTTCCTATGAACATATAAGATGCACTTCTTAAATTTACTATAAAACAACGTAAACGATATCTTCCAACTATGACTCTAAATCACCATTTTCCTTCAAACAACTTTCTTATGAGCAAACTCCATCACGAGCTAATTTGATGAATTATGTACTTTTTTTTAGCAACCCATCACGCTTGGGACCACTCCGGTCCTACCTGGTGTGGTTCCTGGCTTGCCGACCCTCCCACAAACAATGGAGGAGGCACTACCGATAAACTTTTCTGCAATTTTCTCTTCAAGCAAATAATTTTGCTCACCCAAATTGCGTTTTCACACAGAAAAACACATGCCTCATGGATTCAATAGCTTCTAACCAGTGTCAAACATGCATTTACAGACAATCTTTCAAGGTCTGCAAAAAAACACTTTGTTTTAAAACAGCGTTGGCAAAAAAATACCAAGACAAGATCAATCATATTTAACAAAATTACACAATCTCTATCAACATCCAGCCCCTTAATTTCCAACATGCTTATTGGGGTTCCTCCAAAATTTAGGCAACCATAGAAGTGTCGTCCCGAGTTCCCCTCTATCAGAGACCTTCGGATGGTTGCCCGTGCACCGCATAGACATACCGAAGGTTCAGCCATACGACCTCCCTGGACTCCCATCCACTTCGAGGATCCCTAACGGAGCTCGAAGACCCTAACATTTTTAAGCTCATGAAACCAAATGTTGGGTGCTCCGATCTACTCAACCAAGTATTTTCCCGATTCTATGGGGTTAGTTGTTCTCTGCGATTTCTTAAGTGGGTCTGTGGTATAAGCGACGGAGAAGGGTGCGTGCGTGAATCGGCCTTGGCTTCTCTCATAGCTTCCTAACTTAAATTTGATTTTACTGTGATGTGAAGACACAATGTCTAAGTTTGAAATTTTGAACATGAGTTGATTCAACCGTCCTATATGGTTGGTGGGTCCCTCTCTGATGCTCCAACGTAGTCTTTAATGCTTAAGGATTTAATTGAACATCAAGGATTTAATTAAACAGTGTAAAGGGACACAATCAATATGTCTGACGCTCGTGGACAATGAGTGCACCAAGCTACTTCATTTTCTGTTACACCCCTCTTCGCACAACACTGGCTAGATATTGTCGAGGGCGAAAAATGTTTGTTTTTGCATACGTTCGCGGTCTGTTAATATTTCAAAAATGGAACTACTTCAGTGGGGTTTTATTCCTGAATTTTAGGACATATGAACGTTTTGTGAAGATAATGATTGTAAGGGATTTACCTGACCTTCCTTGATGCTATATTTCTTGGGGCTTTGCGTTTAGAGCTTTTACGATGCTATGACTCCATTTATGGAGGATTTTGGACCTATTGGATATCATGTGCACAAAAATTAATCATTAAGTAATTTACGAGACTCAAAACTTCAATCGCTCATGAAATCACTCCGAGACGATTCCTAAGAACATCATGTTTTTAAGGATTTGTAACCCTAAAACACCAATCCCGACTGAGATGTGTTTGACGTTCATAGTCATTGTTTTTGTGTCGTGGATAACTTATCAATGAACATATTATTGTAGCTCATTTTTTGGTACACTTTTTGGTAATTTAATTCATAAGTAGCTTATCAAATATTGTCATATTAAATTAAATTAAATTAAATGAAAATTATAAAGTTTATAAAACTGTGTTTTTTAATGGTGTGAAATACTTTTTAAAGAAAAAGGAAATTTATAGAGTGTCTTTACCAGCTTATACAATAATTTAGTATATGGGATATATTTTTATTCTTAGAACTGAATCCTATGATTCTATGAATCTCTTATCATAATTGAGATTGACGATGTTGTAGAAAATAAAAGACATCTATCAACAATTAAGATAAAACACGTCTCAAGGAGAAACTAGATTGAGAAAATTAAAGTTATGAAGTTATTTAATTAAACTATTAGGCAATCGTAAAAGAAAGAGAATGGAAAGAAAAAGGGTTGACTTTATATCCCTTCCATTTTCTTTTCTCTCATTTTCTTCTAAGTCTCTAATCCTTGTTAACGTCTCTTTTCTTTTATTTTTTCTTTCTTTAGGGAGTCGATTTCTTCTAGTGTCTTGAGCAAGGTAAAGTTAATTTACTTCTTTTTGGCGATGGTTTGGGAATGGCATGATTTGTGGGTATTGCATTGTTTCTCCTTTTTATGTTTTGTGAAGAGAACTTTGAAATTTTCTTAAGTTAATATTTTATTTTGTCCATTTTGTTAAAATCTAGAACCTGTAATGACATGCATGACCACATAAGCTTATGTTCTTGCCTATAGCACCACTATTTGATATGTGGATGATTTAGGCTGCAAATATATATCAAGCTTAGATGCTGGAAAATCTCTTAGACTAGTTTTTCTTTGAGTGGTTAATAGCTGTTGATATGCTATGTCATGTCTAGACACTTAAGGCCTATAAATGCTAGCAATTGCATGATGTAATTAGGCCCAAATAGGGAACACTAATTAGGAATCGGGTTCATCTATGAGCTTTTCGTTGGTGCGCTGTAATTTGCCCTTGTGTAAAACAGTTTTTTACAGACTCTTTAATGTTTTTTTTAATGGAGCTAATATTATGTTTCAAAGAACTTATTTAGATGCTCAAAGAATTTAGCGATTAATTTGCAATAAATGCTAGAGAAAATGGTCCTAAAACCTACCAAAGGCAATCGGGTACCCTGTTTTTGGAAGAGCGGGTTTGCTTCTCTGTTTTATATAGTTTTGTTTGCTGTTTATGGCACTAATTAGGGGTAAATGGGAGTATTAAAATGAGTTTTTTTTTATCTGGTTCATTGGGTGATTAAATTCTAAAGGAAATTGGAAAGAAGTTTGAACTTCGAATAAGCATGTTGCTGGAATTTTTGGTGCTTTGTGTAAAAATTGTGAACCGCGCTTTCGATCCTTAAATTGGGCCTGATTTATACAATTTTAGGTTGCTGGAATTCTGCAATAAGTCTTGTAACCAAAAACAATGGGCTGTGATTAATGGGCGGAATTGCTACTTAGTAGAGACATTATCTTTGGGATTTGAAGTTTTAATTGGAGAGGGCCGAAAGGAGATTCTTAGAAATCCCTAATTGAATTTTGGTAGAAGGACCCATGAGGCCCAAAAAAAAAGGAGAGAAAAGAGATAGGACCGCAAGCATTGTGAAAGCGGAAATCCCCCGAGGTCAATTAAGGTGCACGAAGGTTCGGCTAGGGCCCAGGTTGTTATTAAATGATAAAACCATATCAAACATATTTATTTTTCTTGAATAATTAATAAAATCTTCAGAAAATGAAATTATATAAAAATTACAAAGGTAACAAGTTAGAAATTACTAAGCTTGGATGTTTATGATTGAAGCACTTAATTAAATTAATAATGTCGTTCGCAGCGTAATGGTATTGATTACTGGAGGGCGTGCAACCATGACCCTAATGATTTAGGGGTGTCATCTAAGAAAGTATGGAACTGAGTTCTACCTTACGATTCGTTTCGGAAAGGATGGAAATCACAAGACCATCTCGAAAGAAGGGGAAAATATAAAATAACAAAAAAAATGAAAATTTTGTGCATCCTAGAATTTTCTGCTCGTCATATTTCATTTTCTTATATTATGCTATGGTTATCTATCTATTCATGGTATACTGTATGCTATTTTCCTTTCCTGCCTTATCGCGTCCTTAAAATTCATCCTTGTTTGTGTTTTCCTATTGTGTTTTGTGGTCCTCTTGTAATGACGGTGCGTGAGATTCATCATAATTACGTGCATGTGAACCGTCTATTAACAGTTCAGATTTTAGTTTGGGTGTCGATCACCAATGAGCTTTCACCATTAAACCTCACTCAAGCCACCACTTCCACCTCCTCCTGTGGTGGCAGTCAGGTATGTTGACGTACCACCCTCGAAGTCTGTAGACTTAAGGCACCATGCTTGGTCATGTTCCTATTAGCTGATATTTTATCATGTTGGTTGTATTTTCTCTTTCTAAGTTGTATATATTTTAGGGTTAATGACGATTTTGATCTCTAGATTTTAGATTCTTTTTCAAAATGATCCCTAGGTTTCAAATTTATTCAAATCAGTCCTTAGGTTATTGTTGTTTTTCGATTTAATCATTTCTCCAATTATGTCCCTTATATACACAATCAGCTAACGGCGGGACACCCAATAAAATTCCGTCACGAGTACCAATTTGAAAAAAAAAATCTCAATGACCATTATGGTCCCTGGGTTTTCGACCCTTTTTTCAAAATGGTCCCTAGGATTCAAATTTACTCAAATCTGTCCTTAGCTTATTGTTGTTTGTCGATTTAATCCTTTCGTCGAATTCTGTCTCTTCATGCACAGTTAGCTAACGGCGAGACACATCACACCCAATAAGATCCCGTCAAGTGTGCCAATTTGAAAAAAAAAATTCTCAAAATCTGCCCACGTTGGCATTTTCGTAAAAAAACAAGAAGAAAAAACAAGGGAGGTCACCCCTTTACGCAAAGTTCAGAATTTCGTTAATTTGCACCTCTAAAAAAGATACAACCGTAAAAATCGCATCATATATATTTTAAATGAGTTATATATTACGGTTTTGACTGTCAAATTTTATTTTAAGGTGGAAAGTAATTGATAAATGTGATATAGGCCATAGTTGGAGACATTGATAACTTTGATAATTTGTGGGAGCAAAGTAACTTTTCTCTAATTTTTTTCTTTTACCAAAACGAAGATAAAACTTATCTTTACAAAAAGAAAAAGGAAATTTTATTTATATTAGAAATTAATTATGAATTTTTTATATATGTTTTTATCACATAAATATAGAGAATTAAACATATGATGACCCTAACTAAAGTAACCGACCTCATCTTGGATTTGATAACAGAACAAATTATAAAATAAAAAGGAGGCTCGTATTGGCGTGCCGCAGTAAACGGCGTTATAACAGACCGACACGGCCAAAAGCTGAGTAGCTGAGGAAGGGCTAGACAATTTAGAGCTGAGCCGAGTGGAGCCGACTCAACCCAGCCCAAGTGATGAAGTCGAGGCGGGGAAGTTTAGTATAACTTGGGCACCACGGCTGGCCGGGTGTACGTTGATTGGGGGAATAAACCTGGAAGCTTTCGGTGTAAGCATCGGCTGTCAAGTCAAGGCTATCTTTTGTCTTTTTTCCTGAGCCTCGGGTCAAGGCATCATTCCGCGTCATCACTTCGTCACGCCACGTTATCCCATTGCGTCACGGCTGGCGCATTGCGACCCTTTTATTTAAAAAATTAAAAATAAAAGAAGTCGAAATTTTCGTTTTGAAATAGAATTTTAATAAAATTGTGAATATTTAGATAATGTTAAATTGTATTGATATGCGTGTAAAAATTATTAAAAAAAATTGATATTTATAAAAAAGGTAATAAAGGTTATGTTTGTGTTGTAAAAATTTTGGTATTGAGTTTAGTGATAGTATTGGGTTTAGTGAAAAAGTGAAGAGAGAGGTAATTTTTTATATTTTTGTAGTGAAAAGTTATAATTTGATAGGAGAGAGATTATATTGTAGTATTTTATTGTGAGTTAGTGAAAAATTTTGTAAAAATTTTCGTGTAAATAAAGTCAGTGTTATATTGGAATACGTGTGTTTTGTGATCTTTGAATTATAAATATAAAAATAGGATTCAAATCTTTAAAAAAGTGATAAACGAACAGGACCTGAGCTTTCCTTCTAGAACATAGTCTCTCCCCACCAAAATAAAGCGTGAGTCTCTCCTTGGGGCCGAGCCACTGAACTCTAATCCGATCCTATCTATCCGCCCTTCTTCCAAGTTCCACCTCCGCTGTTACTGTCGGATTAATTTACTTCTTCCTATCTCATTAGCTATCATCTTAGCAAGTTTTTCTCCTCTCGAATTGACAAATAATTAAGGAAAGATATCCTAAAAGATCAAGATTTTAGGAAAGTCTTCCCTTGTGTGTTTTAATACAATTAAACTATGCTATTTTCCAATACTCAACAAAAGAATATTATCTCTATTTGGTTGGATTTTTTACACCATCTGCACTATTTTATTAAACAATACCCTATGGACGTATCTTCAATGAAAGAGTTGTTATACTGGCCCTTTACTATGAAGTCCATACATTTCTGAGCGAAAAGATCAGACCACCCACAGAGAGCTATTAACAATCTCTTGAATCTTTTTACAAAAAGAAACCTTTAAAAAAAATAAAGTAAACTTGATCGCGTCATGATCAATTTTTCTTGACCAAATTACGATCAATTGAGCTAAAATATATGAAATAGAGAGGGCTCGGTCAAGTCATGACTCAACTCATTGGATCCAACTCAAAAAGTGTTGTCCACATAAATAAATAACACAAACAAATCCGCTAAACTATTCTGATCCTAAAATGTCGTTTTCTCGGCGACTATATTATATATGTAGAATTTTCAGCGAGCAAATTACGTACATGTCCAAATAGTAACATTACATGCACCTAAAAGTAATGCATTACCATAAGAGCAAAATGTTATCCTCACCTTACAATCAGCGCATCCGAGGGAATGACAAATTATTTAATTAGAGAAAAAAAAACTAAAAGGAAATATAGCAATATTAGGTCTTATATATATATATATATACTGACGTACGTGGGAAACATCATCATACCTTATTTGAAAAATTATACGTTTTTTAATTTCTTTTCTAAAACGAAAAAAAAACAGTAGATAATATTATATTATATTAATTTTACAGTTGGATAGATATTGGAGTTGTTTGTTTACTAAAAGTTTGAAGAATATTTTTAAAATTTTGAGAATTTTTTAAATATTGAAATTTATTGGAGTTTGTGAAAAGTTAAAAATATATGTATAAAAGTTAAAAATTTTAAAATATATCTATTTCATTGAAATGTATGTATTCTATTATTCATAAGCCATAGGCCTATATCTAGAGAGTATAGGTCATGACGTTATTAGTTATCGTGACAATAAGCATGATCATTTTTACACATTAACCTCGACGTTAAAATTGAAATAATAAATATATATAACGTGGCGAACTGAAGAAAGAAGAGGCTGTCAGTTTGTTGAATCTGTCACCAGTAGTGGGGCCTGGGGGCATTTACGAGGAACATGCGAGGAGACAGAGTCAACTCCAATGTTACCTAATCCCCATTTGGGATGCCAATGAACGAAGAAGCTGGCCATCTTTTTATACTCCATCAGCCTCTTGTTTTGTTTTGTTCTATTTCACGAGCCATCCACTGATCCGCTCGTTATTTTTTAGGTAACGAATTGTAAATATACTTTTGAGCTAAATAAAAGTATGAAATCATTTTCATACTTTTGAGAAAAACATCAAGGTCACAATATGTCACTTTGTTAATGTACTATTTGAAACACTAATGGTAAATGCTGACATGGTAAAAATAGACACGTCAACACCAATAAGATGATGACACGTCATCGCGAATACCTCAGGGGTGTATTTGCAATCCGCGAATACTACAGGGGCATGAGATGTATTTAAATTTTTTTTAAAATAGACACGTCAACACCAATCAGATGATGACACGTCATCGTTTTTAATTTCTTATTACTAAAAAAAAGATCTGGCTCTATTTTCCTTCAACATAGCCTATGTGTTCGTTTCTGTCTTTTGTTTTTATATATAATTTTTTTTAAAAAAATACTTAGTTCAACTTAGCCACTGTATTCGTTCATGTGTGTTTTTTTTAACTACGCATTTTAAAAAAAAAACAATTATGACCAGTTGAAGGAAAATGAGGCTAAGTCGTTCTGTGTTCGTTTTTTTTTAAATTAAATTTAAAATAAAAAATAAAAACACACAAAAACGAATACAATGGCTAAGTTGAACTACGCATGTTTTTTAAAAAAATTATATAAAAAAAAAGACAGAAACGAACACATGGGATATGTTGAAGGAAAATGAGGCTACGTCTTTTTTTTTAAAAAAATAATAATTTTTTTAAAATTAAATATCATGATGTGTCATCATTTTATTTGTGATGATGTGTCTATTTAAAAAAATTAATTTTTTTTTAAAAAAAAGCTTAAATGCATTTCATGCTTCTGTGGTATTCGCAAATTGCAAATATGCCCCTGAGTTATTCGCGATGACGTGTCATCATCTGATTGGTGCTAACGTGTTTATTTTTGTCACGTCGGCATTTACCGTTAGTGTTTCAAACGGCACATCAACGGAGAGGCATATTGTGACCTTGATGTTTACCTTAGGGGTATAAAAATGACTTTGTTTACCTCAATGGTATATTTACAATTCGCGAATACCACAAGGGCATGAGATGTATTTAAGCCTATTTTTTAATTCGCACTTCCATACTTTGGTCTCGGGGATGCATTCAGCCATTGCATTGCAACGTGTCTTTTTGATTCAAAGTTTGGTAGTTAGAGACTCAAGGGAGTCTTGGTAAGAGCTGTCCTCCTCTAATTTCCAACATCCAAATTTCTCCTTTTGAAAGTCGATCAGGTGATCTGAGGTTTTAATTTATTTATTTTCTGTATTGAGCCTGGTAGAAATTAGTTCTCAATTTCACTAAAAACAATATCTACGGTTTACGGACTAATTATGCCTATTATAATAAGTATTATAACCCCAACTATTTTCGAAAAATTATTTTAATATTCTTATAAATTGCCCTCAATTCAGTGGCGGAAGGAGAGGGTAGCGAACCAGGGCGATCGCTACCCATCCCCCCACCCAGAAAAAAATTTTACGTCCATTTATTTTTTTTTTATTTTTTTTTCGTTACTTGGCCTGGGCCCCGATACCCATTGGGCCCAGGTCGAGTACATTTTTGTATTGGGGCCTGTTCCCCGATACCCATTACTCCATTAGGCCCGTTGTGCCTGACGTCCTAAGGCTCGTTGTGCCTGACGTCCTGGGGCCTTTCGCGATCTCTCGGTCTCTCCTCTCTCACTCACAATTTTCAATCTCTGTCGTTCGCCCGTTGCCCAGCTGAGCCGCCGTTGCCCTTTGCCCGTTTGCCCCACCGCCGCGGCCCGCACCAGCCACCAGCCTCCAGGTATAACTGGTCTCTCTCTCTCTCCCTCCCTCCCTCCCCTTGTGACTTGTGTGCGTCTCTGGGCGAGTCGGCGACTGGACCTCTGCGGCTCGCCGGCTCTGCCTCTAGCTCTCTTCCAAGCTCCAATTTTCCAATTCTTTGTTTTTGATTTTTGATTCTCAGAGTCAGATCTGTTTCTGTTAGCACTAGCAGTCGAAGATAGGCATAGCCGCATAGCATAGTGACTGCCTCTCCCTCTCGGATTGGATAATTTGGAATTTTGGATCATTGGTGAGTTTTCGTTCCCTTTTCATTCTCAGATTTGTTTTAGTAGTTTAAGATTTTAGGTACTTTGTGGCAGATAACGTGCTTGATTTTGCTGAGTTGGTCTTTGATTTTGCTGAGTTGCCTAATTTTGTTCGTATTGCCTGTGTTAGCTAATAGCTCATCTTTGGACATAGATTTTGTGATGATGTGATCAATTCATTCAATTGGTTAGTTGCTGAGTTGGGTTTGAGTTGCTGAGTTGGTGTTTGATTTTGTGATGATGTGATCAATTGGTTAATTGCTCCAAGTTTTGCTCAATTGGTGTTTGATTTTGCTGAGTTGGTGTTTGTTTTTGTCTTTGATGACTTGGTTGTTTGCTGGTCTTTGGAAAATATGTGATCAATATGTATTCCTGATCTGTTTTCATTCTACATGTGGATAACTTATCAATATCATGTTTTCTCTTCCAAATAAAACTTAACACGGCTAAGTGTATTGCTTCCTTTTTCTTCTTTTTTCTTTGCATCATGTTTCAACTATGAATCAATTGACAGATTGTTGAGGTTTTTTTTTTCTCCTTTCTGAAAGTTCTATTTTGTTATCATCGTTTATAATTTTTCAACCTGTTGTTTGGTTAAATTATTGTGTTGTACTTTTCATGTTCAACCTGTTTTTTGCTTTATTGATTAATGTTATGCATAAATACATTGTTGGTTTCCTGTGGTTTCTGATCAAGTGGGAGTGCTGATGTGAGCATCTTCTTGGTTTATGGTCAAGTGGTTTATGCTAGTATTTGATTTCTAGCATTGTCTAGAATAGATTATAGCCAATATGCTCTGACTGTTCTTTCTGATATGAGCATCTTCTTGGTTAATGGTCTTCAGACCAAGTGACATCTCCTCTCCACAATAGACAACTTGGTTTTATTTCTTTTCATTACCTCATTCTCTTTAGTGGTGGAATGATTCCCCATATCTATTTGAATAACAAAATGCTTTATTTACTATTGACAACTTTTTGTAACCGGAGAAACTGGTAGCCTCTCTTGCTTCTCCTGCGGTATGTAAATGAACGAGGTCCCTCATCCATGGTTGGTTGCTATCTGGCCTTTATATTAATGTGTATAGCTGGACTCTCCATATGTTTACATTAATGTATCTGGCCCCAATAAATGGGCGAGATATTAGAATGAGTGACCTGTCTCAAATTTGTCCATGTTAATTCTCAAACGTTTCAGCAAATATCAGAATGAATTTTCATAAAGAAAAAAAGAAAGGAAAACCCCTTTCTTTTCACTTTGGAAGTTGTTCGACTAAGAGTCGATTTTGCCCTTACTGCGGATCGTGTTTGAAGCTAAGCTCCCTCATATAGCATTGCCAATCAACCAATTTTCGAAATATCATGAGGGTAGAGATATGTCATTTAATATTTATATTGCTTCTTGGACTTCTCAACAGAATATCTAGGCTCAACGTCAATTGGATTATGAAATGGTCATGTTGGATACTTTGCAATCGCTCAAAAAAAATTCTAATAAAGTAGTATAATTCTTATCATAAATCTAATTCTCTCACCTACAACATGCAATTGCAGGGTAACCGACCGAAACTTTTTGAATGTTTGCATTATTCTGGCTGGTAACATATGCAGGGCTTTTGCATATTTGATTGATTGCATTCTCTGGAGTGTAAACTTATTGCTTACAGGGCATCTAATATATTTATTAAACTAAATTATTTGTTAAACTAATGGAGATATTTGTTAAAAGCTAGCATTGACAAGTTTATTAGTAACTATTGATTAGTTTTCATTTTTGTTTTGTTTAGATAATGGATAAGTGGGTGGTAAGAAAGCCACGCAACGTGGAGTCGTCTAAAACTCCCAACGTGGCTAGTAATTCTGAAGCGGATAGTAGTTCAAAAAGACCTCGCATTATGTTTAGTTTGGATGATGTTATTGCTGACCCAGGGTTACGTAAACCTATTGAAGAATATGATGTTGGGATTAGAGATCAAGTTCGTAGGGAGTACTTGATCAAAGGTCCTTTTCAACCCCGTGGCCATGATTTTCCCAAGAAGCAATACGGGCAAGAAATGAGGGGTTTTAGGGAGGTATGGTTTAAAGATTTTAATTGGTTGGAATATAGTGTATCAAAGGATGAGACGTATTGCTTGTGGTGTTATCTGTTTAGGAGACCTAGAGGAGGGAAGTCCGGGGGAGATAAGTTTACGTCTACGGGCTTTAGCCACTGGAAAAAGGCAGTGGGAGTTTTTGTTGAACATGTTGGTGCACATGATAGTGCTCACAATGAAGCTAGAAGACTATGTGAAGCACTCGAAAATCAGCGACAAAGTGTGTCGCACATGTTATCCGCACATGGGCACGATCAAGAGAATGCTTATCGCATTCGTTTAACAGCGGTTTTAGATGCCATTCGTTATCTTTTGGGGCAAGGATTAGCTTTTCGTGGTCATGATGAGTCCGAGAGTTCAATAAGGAAGGGCAATTTTCTCGAGCTTTTGAACGTGTTTTGCCAACGTGATGAAAATGTTGCTAAGACACTTAACACTAATGCTCCTGGAAACAACCAAATGACTTCTCCAAAAGTGAAAAAAGAAATGGTGAGTGCTTGTGCAGCTCAAACCGCACTTGCCATTATTAAAGAAATTGGGGATAAATTTTATTCTCTTATGGTTGATGAGTCTCGAGATAATTCAGTGAAGGAGCAAATGACAGTGGTTTTGAGATATGTAGACATACGTGGACACGTGATTGAAAGGTTTCTTGGTGTGGAACATATTCTTGATACTTGCTCTGAATCTTTGAAAAAAGCTATAGATAAATTGTTTGCAAGACATGGATTGTCAATATCTAGATTGAGAGGTCAAGGGTATGATGGGGCATCCAACATGCGAGGCGAGTTCAATGGGTTGAAAGCGATCATTTTGAGGGAGAATCCTTCTGCTACGTATATCCATTGTTTTGCTCACCAACTTCAATTGGTTATTGTGGGTGTTACAAAGAATAACTTGCAAGATTGTGAATATGGTCGGAGCTTCATGTAAAAGGAAAGATGCTCTTCGGCAAAGTTGTCATGAGAAGATAGTGGAGTGGTTGGACAAGGGAGAGATTTCTAGTGGAAGGGGCAAAAATCAAGAAACTAGTCTCGCACGACCAGGTGATTATTATATTTCATTACAATACTAATAGACCATTTAGTTTTTTGTTAAATTTTTTTTTTTATAGTTTTATAATTCTTATAATATTGTAGGTGACACTCGTTGGGGTTCATATCACCTTACAATAATCCGTCTCTTCACTATGTGGTCATCAGTATTGGAAGTGCTTGAAGACATAAAAGATGATGGTACTCTATCAGAACAAAGATCACTGGCTATGGGTTTGATGGATAAGATGGATAGTTTTGAGTTTGTATTCACTATGCATCTGTTGAAGAATATAATGGGAATTACAAACGAATTGTCACAAGCCTTACAACGAAAAGATCAAGATATTGTTAATGCTATGGGTTTGGTTGAAGTTGTGAAGGAACAGTTGCAAGAATTGAGAGAGATAGAATGGGATGGTTTTTTGGAAGAAGTTAAAAATTTTTGTGTTGATCACTCTATTAGTGTGCCGAATATGGAAGACATCATACCAATTCGTAGTCGTTCGAGGCGTGGAGGGCAACCTATTACTTATTTCCATCATTTTCGTGTGGAAGTGTTTTGCCAGGTTATTGATTTGATCATTCAGGAGATGGATAATCGGTTCACAGAGGCAAGTACAGAATTACTTCTTTGCATAGCATGTCTTGATCCAAAAAACTCATTCTCAGCGTTTGATCATGTTAAGTTATGTCGTCTTGCTGAGCTTTATCCAGAAGATTTCACAGTAGATGATCGTTTGATACTTAAAAGTCAGCTTAATACATATATTAGAGATGTTAGAAGAAATGATGCATTTTCTAGACTTCAAGATATTGAAGATCTTGCTGTGAAGATGGTTGAGACAAAAAAGAACACTCTGTTTCCATTAGTTTATCGACTTATTGAGTTGACATTGGTCTTACCAGTTGCGACTGCATCCGTTGAAAGAGTGTTTTCTGCAATGAAGATCATTAAAAGTGATTTGCGTAATAGGATGGGAGACGATTGGATGAATGACTGCATGATAGTGTACATTGATCAAGAAGTTTTTAAAACTATTGAAAACGAAGTCATTTTGCAACATTTTCAGAAGATGCAAAGTCGTAGGATACAATTGTCATCTTTCAGTTCCAGTACATAGTACGATACATGTATTCTAATATTTTTAATGTTTTTAGTCTTTCATTTTCGACATTGTAACTCTAAGACAATTTTTTGTATTACGAAAGAATTTTTTTTTCTTATCATTTTGTCTTTAAAGTTCGACACCCATAGATTTCAATCCTGGTTCCGCCACTGCCTCAATTGATCTATAAATTATATTCACCTCGTCTATGGAGCTGTCCATTCTTTCAAAGAAGCATGCATTTTTTTTTTTGGCAACCGTGGCAGCAGGCATAGCCTGCGGATAGGGAGGTAACCACTGAGCTAACGCTCAGGGTTTGAATGCATGCATTTATATTTTAGAAACAAAGACTAAAAGTTTCTAGGTTAAGGGGAGCGTATCCAGTAACTGCAACCTCTGGCATAGGGGTCAAGGGGAACCCAACCCGAACTCCTCTCCTTAGTGGCACCACTCAACCCTACGAGAGAGTGCAGTGGATCTTGACCGCCTTGCGACCTTAGATGTCTGAGAGCAAAAATTTTGGGCTTTTAAAATTTTTACTTAAATAAAAATAACTTTTTAAAATTCTTTCTTTCCATCAAATCTTCACTTTTTACTCTAAATAAATATATATAAAAAATTAATTCAAATCATCTCTCTTTTTATTTTTTCACAAATTTTAATACCCAAAATTTTTACCACCTCAAAAATTTTACAATCAGACATCACCCACAAGATCTGCTTCACCCCGTTTCCAAATAGGTTAGAAAAGTTAATAGAAAAATTACAAGAATAATTAATCACCCTAAAATACTTATTTTAAAATAGTCTACGCAAAAGTTATTTCTATTTTTCGTGATCCGTAGACACATCTCCTTCAAAATCTGGACATTTAAAACATAAAAATTATAAAAACATAACAAAAAAACAAAAATGAATCGAATACTCAGTAAGCAATACATAAAAAAAAAGCTTCTTCTAAAAACATATTTAATATATTTTTAATAAAAGTATCTTGAAAACATACTTACATTCACATGCAAATTAGAAACCAAAACTTGAAAATGTTATCTTTATATTTCTAGTGGCCAATACACAGTTATGCCTACGTGTGAGGGTTGGCGATGATTGTGATTCTGACTCCATTTCTGTAGCTATTCGAGTGGAGTTGCGTATAAAAATATAGACATCACTTAATAAACGAAAGGTGCACTCTAGTGAGCCAATCCCCGCAGACCGTACTAGATAATTGCCTCTGCACTATAGCAATGGTATCATTACAAATTCATTAAATCATTAGGTCAAAATATTTACATGAAATCATTCATCATTTCATTCTTTTTTTTTCCTTTGCTTTTATTCTGGTAAAATATGGGTTCATAAAAAAAATATCTTAGAAGAAAAGGCGACTATATATCATATAACTTAGAAATCTTTTTTTTCCCTACGTAACATAATTAGAAATATTTTTCAAAACAGTAACATTTTGCTTCGAAGAAAAGGGTATGGTCATATCATGGGGTGCTCCTTAGCCACCCTGCCAAGGGGTGGCGCGGCTCGCCTATACCCTTTTAACTAAATGGGAAGGTGGTATTTGCGGAGGATCCCACGTCACATTGTTTTTGTTTTTTTTTTACATAGATTTTGGGTGACTAAAATTTTAACAAAATTTTATTTTTATCAAACGCACTTTAAAATTTTATTTTTACATTTATCACTCATTTACCAATTTCAATACACTTCGTTTTAACACGTACATAAAAATTTACCAAAAATTTTGACATCAAAGGCACTATTAGTATCCTAGAGAAAAGATTTGACAGAGTCTATTTATATTGAAAATGTGTTATTATTATTTTTGTAGTCAATCATAGGGTTGTTCAACCTCGGTGTAGGTGCTCGAATTTTAATCACTCATTCACCAATTCCAATACACTTCATTTTAACACATACATAACATTTTACCAAAAATTTTGACATCAAAGGCACTATTAGTATCCTAGAGAAATGATTTGACCGAGTCGATTTATATTGAAAAGGTGTTATTATTATTATTGGCCAAAACAAACACCTACACTGGATAGACCGATTTTTAAATAATTGTCATCTACACCTACACCGTTAAGGGTAAATCGGACTTTAGAGGTGACAGTTTTAACGGTGGCGGTTTCCGGTTATCCTACATTCATATTGGGCCATTTTTTTAGCATTTTACGCACTTGACCCAATATATTTTTTTCTTTTTCTTTTGGTCAATTAATCACATACCAATAAAATCTAAACTAATGAAATGAAATTCCAAAATTAATAGAATTAAAGATCATCTTAAAAGATAAGATGAGAATTTAAAATCTAAAGTAATAAAATCTAAAATCAATAAACTTAGAGAACATCACAACAAGATGAGAGAACAAATGGGGGAGGGAGTCCGGGGTTTAAAACAAAACAATTCCGTTTTGTTTTATTATTTTTTAGGCCAGAGGAGCCTGGGGGAAATGGAGTTCACTCTGGGGCCCGAAGGTTGGGCCAGTGGGAAAAAACGTGAAATGGTAATGGGGGAGGGGGGCCAGGAGGCCAAGAGGGGGCTAGGGGGAAAAACGCGAAATGTGGTAGGGGGCTGGGAGGCCAAGAGGGGGCCAGGAGGGGTAAAAACTCGAAATTGGGGAGCCTAGAAGGTCGGGAGAGGGCCAGGAGGGAGTTAAACGTTGTATATATATATATATATATTAAAACTCGGTATCCCTGTGTCCCGAGAACCCGGTACCGTGTAACCCAAGAACCAGGAATAACATCGATCTTTTTGTAAAATCTTAAACCGACACCAGCACCAGCACCGGTGAGGCCGGATACCAACAACTCTGGTGCCAGTGCAACCGAAATTTTTCGGTGACACTGAACAACCCCAATTAATCATGATGCATTTTATGCATAACATTACGTGGGCTCAAAAGAGTCACAACATCGCAACCTGTTACATGCAACATCTAGCACGCATCCACACATATAAGGCCAGAAATATGATAATTAAAACGAAAAAAATGTTAGATTTTCTGAAAGGAGTATAAAAAATTATAAACAATAATTGTAAATTTTATTTAAAGAAATAATTTGACATAAAAGGTGTTATTTTTTATGAAAATCATATAAGAAATTATTAAAAAAATTATAATACATTTTTACAAATTTAACTATTTTTACACATATTTTTTTTTCTTTATTTTTTCATTAACTTCTATAAATTATCTTAACTTATTTTTTTTAATAATCTGCCTATCAAAAATTTTAACCTCCAACTCTCGGTTATATTTACTTTTTCCAATCTAAAATTTTAACTATAAAAAATTTAACAATAAAAAACCTACGGTAATATCTATATTATAAAATGATTATAATCGGGATATTATTAAAATACCCTTGACATGACTAGTAGAAGCGTCACATAGGAAGAAGAAGAAAACAGAGTTTTTTTTTTTTTTTTTAAAAGGAATGTCACAGTAAGGCTAACGGTAAGCACGACAATTTTAAAATAAAGGGTTAATGGCAAAAATAGTCCTTGAATTTTATACCCTTTATCGATTTGGTTTTTGAATTTTTATTTTGGTCCTTTCGTCCAATTTCATCTCCTCCGTGCACAGTCAACTAACGGTGAACCACGTCACCACCAATAAAATCGCGACACGTGTATTATTTTAAAAAAAAATTACTGTCCACCAGGAATATTCGTAAAAAAAAATGAAACGAACGGGGGAGACCCCGTCCCCGCGATAGAGGGAGCCCAGATCTGGGCTCCCGGTCGCAGGGGTGGTTGGCCTCCCCGTCGCCGGGGGGCTCACTAGGGGTGGGCGGGGAGCAGCGGGGGGGGGGCTTGCGGCCACCCCTCGCGGCGCAAGCGGCCCCGACGAGGGGAGCCCAGGTGGGTGGCTCCCGGCCACCCCCTCGGTGGAGCCCCCCACGCCGGCGACGGGGAGCCCAGATCTGGGCTCCCTCTGTCGCGCAAATGGGGGTCTCCCCCGTTCGTTTCGGGTTTTTTTTTAACGAATATTTCAGGTGGACAGTGATTTGTTTTTATAAAAAAATACACGTGTCGCAATTTTATTGGTGGTGACGTGACCCACCATTAGCTGACTGTGCACGGAGGAGACGAAATTGGACGGAAGGACCAAATCGATAAATTAAGATAACCTAATAACTTATATGACCAAAATGAAAACTAAGGGACCAAATCGACAAAAGGTATAAAACTCAGGGACTATTTTTTGTCATTAAACCTAAGATAAAAGCAGCAGGCGATGTTTGAAAAGGTAGGCAGCAGAATAAATAATAGGGATAAATGCAAAATCAGTCCCTGTGCTATACGCAAAAATTGATTTAGTCCATGTGATTCTATTTTCGTTTGTTATTGGTCCTCCGTCAGGGACTGATTTTATCACTTTCTGAAATCATAAGGACTAAATCGATATTTTTCATATTACAGAGACTAAATCGATTTTTGTCTATAGCACAAGGACCAATTTTGCATTTATTCCTAAATAATAATCGAAGGAAGTAGCTTGGGAAGCGAGCTTACGCGTAAAGGATAACGCCGAGGAACGCGGCTTCACCGTCTGAACTCGCAACTCTCTCTCTCAAGTTTCATTCACTGCTTTATCCTCTTCTCGCTATTGCTACGGTACTACACTTCTAGTAAAAGCGAACCCATGAAACTCCACGCGCCCGCACACGCACACCGCCAATTCGCCAAACGACTCCAACAGTTTAAGAAGAGAACCAACCAATATAGTATTATAAACCATGGTTAACAATATATCATCGTTGCTAACCCCTCGTACGGCAAAAGCTGACGCGTGTCCCCAAAAAACAACGCGGTTTCTTCTCCCACCGCCCTATTTAATCCCGTCCTCACCCTTCTTCCCTTTCCTCTCATTTCCTCCTCTCAGTGCGCTTCTTCCTCTCCTAGAAGTACTAACACTTCACCTTCTACTCCCTGATTCATTAGCTTCTGTGCCTAAACTTATAGTAACTATTGTACATGCTTTGATTAGTTCCGCTGGCAAACAAAAAGGACAAAAGAGAAGTAAAGGAAAGCAGAATCGGATTGTCTGTAAAATGCTTTGATCGTACATACAGTCTCAACTTTGCAAGCTTTGCTTCTTCTGAGAGAGGAAACTTCCTAAGCCTACGAATTATAGAGACCTAAGCTATGGCGTTGTCTGAGAACTTGGCAAGTATCGAAGCTTGGCCCTTCCGTTCAGCCTTCGCAGACTCGTGGATCTCCGAAGAGTTTGCTCGCGACACCGAGACTTTCGCCAGGGCTATCCAGAAATCTGTTTCCGGCGCCAACTTGGACATTCTGCAGACCGATACCGTCTCTCCTTTGCTCAACCTCATCAAGCCCGACACGGCTTCCACCACCCCCACTGTTTCTGGTCTGTCCGGCGGCTCCGAGCCAGAGACGGCCCCGAAACGCCAGCGAAACCCGATTCCCCCGGCGGGTGGAAAGGTCTCGAAACGGAAGTCGCGCGCTTCCAAGAAGTCCCAGACGACGTTCATCACGGCCGATCCGGCCAATTTCCGGCAGATGGTGCAGCAGGTGACCGGCGTGAGGTTCGGTAACGCGCAGGCGCCGCTCGTGCCGATCCTGAAGCCAGAGCCCCAGAGACCCGGTAACCGGTTTCCGGGCCCGGGATGCATGCCGACCCTAGATACGTCGGCGTTTTTGCTGGACCACCGCCAGCAACAGGTGATGGGACCCAACTCGGGGACCGGATCTGGAACTGGGGTGGATGGGCCGGGCCCACTTTATTTTGGTCCGAATATGGCTTTAGCTGATGGTGGGAGCGTTGGAGGGTTAGATTTTGACACTTTTCCGAGCTTTCCCACTTTGGAGTCATGGAAAGTCATGTGACACTTCCAGGATTTTTTTTCCCTTTTATTATGAATATTTTTCGTCTTTTGTTCTCCGTTTTTAGGCTTTTGGGAGCCGGCCGGTGCTCGTAGGGAAGTATCACGGGGGGTGGGTCTGTTTATAGTGCGGGGGAGACATGTTTGGATGCTCGTTCTTGTTGCATAGTTTCTTTGTTTCCAGCTTCCATAGCGATGTAGCTGTGATATGGTAGTATTATGGATTTTTATTATACATCTCCTGCATCTGAAATGTTATATACATTGCACTATTTGGGTAACTTAGAACTTGGCCAACCACCTCAACAAGCTCTTCAATCTTCTTTGAACAGTACCATATGAGAAGCTAGAGTCAATGAGTAAAGAAACATTGCGGACGACGCTTTTCTTTTTACTTTCTTCTTTATCTTTTCCGGTGTCACCAGAGAAATTGAAGAGATATCTAAAGTCAAGAAAAACCGACCCTTTACGGGAGAGAAGAGAGCTAGAAATTCCTCTTTTCAGACAATATAAGAGCCTGATCATAATGTAAATGAAACAAGCTGGGATGTTCGTATTAGAATGCCCTTATTTAGGTTACTGTTATTTCTCAAGTGGTTGGTGGCGGATCCATGGGGTCGAACTTTAAACGCGAAATGACAAGAATTTTTTTTTCTTCGTAATGCAAAAAATTGTCTTAGAGTATAGTATCGAAAATTAAAGACAAAAGTATTAAAAATATTAGAATACACGTACTATACTATGTACTACGCCTGAGAGATGACAATTGCATCTTACGTTTTTGCATCTTCTGAAAATGTTGCAAAATGGTTTCGTTCTCAATAGTTTTAAAAACTTCTTGCTCGATGTACACTACCATGCAATCATTCATGCAGTCATCTCCCATCCTATTACGTAAATCACTCTTGATGATCTTCATCGCGGAAAATACTATTTCAACGGTTGCAGTCGCAACTGGTAAGACTTAATGCCAACTCAATAAGTCAATAAACTAATGGAAATAGAGTATTCTTTTTGGTCTCAACTATCTTCATAGCAAGACCTCAAATATTTTGAAGCCCAGAAAAATCATCATTTCTTCTAACATCTCTAATATAAGTATTAAGTTGACTTTTTGGATAAAGCCCAGCAAGACGACGTAACTTAGCATTATCAAACGCTGAGAATGAATTTTTTGGATCAAGACATGCTATGCAAAAAAGTAACTCCGTACTTGCTTCTGTGAACCGATTATTCATCTCCTGAATGATCAAATCAATAACCTGACAAGAAACTTCCACACGACAATGATGGAAATAACTCCGTACTTGCTTCTGTGAACCGATTATTCATCTCCTGAATGATAAAATCAATAACCTGGCAAGAAACTTCCACACGACAATGATGGAAATAAGTAATAGTTTGTCCTCCACGCCTCAAACGACTACGAGTTGATTTAATGTCTTCCATATTCGGCACACTAATAGAGTTATCCACACAAAAAATTTTGACTTCTTCCAAAAAATTATCTCATTCTATTTTTTTCATTTATTGCAACTGTTTCATCACAACTCCAACCAAACCCATAACATTAACAATGTCTTAATCTTTTCGCTGTAAGGCTTCTGACAATTCGTTTGTAATTCCCATTATATTCCTCATCGGATGCATAGTGAATACAAACTCAAAACTTTCCATCTTATCCATCAAATCCATAGCCATGAATCTTTGTTCTGGGAGGGTACCATCATTTTTTATGTGTTCAATCACTTACAATACTGATGATCACATAGTGAAGAGACGAATTATTGTAAGGTGGTATAAACCCCAACGAGTGTCACCTACAATATTATATGAATTATAAAACTATAAAAAAAACTAAATAGTGTGTTAATATTGTAATCACCTGGTCGTGCGAGACTGATTTCTTGATTTTTGCCTCTTCCACTAGAAACCTCTCCTTTGTCCAACCGCTCCATTATCTTATTATGACAACTTTGCCGAATAATATATTTCCTTTTACATGACGCTCCGACCATATTCACAATCAAGGAAGTATAATGAAAAAAATATCAACTTGCAAGTTATTCTTTGTAATACCCACAACAGACAATTGAAGTTGGTGAGCAAAACAATAGATATAGATAGCAGAAGGATTGTCTCTCAAAATGAGTGACTTCAACCATTGAACTCGCCTCGCATGTTTGATGCCCCATCATACCCTTGACCTCTCAATCTGGATATTGACAACCCATGTTTTGCAAAGCACTAGTGTTAAGGATATTGGCAACCCTGGTTTATATTTTTTTCAAAGATTCAGAGTAAGTATCAGGTACATGTTCCACACCAAGAAACCTTTCAATAAATGTTCACATATCTCAAAACCACTTCCATTTGCTCACCTTCACCGAATTATCTCGACTCATCAATCATAAGATAATAAAATCCATCTCCAATTTCTTTAATGACGACAAGTGTGGTCCGAGCTGCACATGCACTCGCCATTTCCTTATGAATATTTAGAGCAGTCATTTGGTTGTTTCCAGGAGTATTAGTGTTCAGTGTCTTGGCAATCTTTTCATCACGTTGGCAAAACACGTTCAGAAGCTCAAAAAAATTATCCTTCCTTATTGAACTCTCAGACTCGTCATGATCACAAAAAGGTAATCCTTGCCCCAAAAGATAACGAACGACATCTAAAAGCGCTGTTAAATGAATGCGATAAACATTCTCTTGATCGTGCCCGTGTCCGGATAACATGTGCGACACACTTTGTCGCTGATTTTCAAGTGTTTCACATTGTCTTCTAGCTTCATTGTGAGCACTATCATGTGCACCACCATGTTCACCAAAAACTTCCACTGCCATTTTCCAATTGCTAAATCCCGTAGATGTAAACTTATCTCCTCCGGACTTCCCTCCTCTAGGTCACCTAAACAGATAACACTACAAGCAATATGCTTCATCCTTTGATACACTATATTCCAACCAATTAAAATATTTAAACCATACCTCCCCAAAACCCCTAATTTCTTGCCCATATTGCTTCTTGGGAAAATCATGGCCACGGGTTGAAAATGACCTTTGATCAAGTACTCTCTACGAACTTAATCCCTAATCCCAACATCATATTCTTCAATGGGTTTACGTAATCCTGAGTCAGCAACAATATCATCTGGGCTAAACATAATGCGAGGTCTTTTTGAACTAATATCCGTTTCAGAATTAGTAGCCACGTTAAGAGTATTAGACGACTCCACGCTGCGTGGCTTTCTTATCACAAACTTATCCATTATCTAAACAAAATAAAAAAAAAGTGAATACAATCAATCAATTGGATCACAACCGAAACATAAATAAAACTATAGCACCAAACCGAAACATAAAACATTTTGATTCAAAAATATTAAATTTAGATATTCACATATTCACAATGGATCACAACTCAAAAATTCAAATTCCAATCTAATTAATTCAAATCCAAATTTCATCCTAATTACATTGCATTCAATTGACGTTACAATCAAATTAATTAAAAATGATGCTACCAAAAAAATCCCCAATTTCACAAAATGTCAAAATCCCTAATTCAAATCCAAATTTCAATCTAACTACATTGCATTCAATTGACATTACAATCAAATTAATTAAAAATGATACTACCAAAAAAATCCCCAATTTTAAAAATGTCAAAATCTCTAATTCAAAAACCAACAATTTCTCAAACCACAAATATCCAAATCAATTCAATAACATCCTCCAATTCAATCCCATCCACTAACAATTTCACAATTCACAAATTTCCAAACCCTAACTGAATTGTGGAGAGAGAATCTTGGATAGGGAGACATACTAGGGGTCTAGCAATACAATTTGCAATTTCTTTGCACAAAATATCAAGGTCCCCGATCCTGCAAAAATTGACAGAGCTGAGAGTGAGAGTCAAGACTCGAGAGAGAGAGAGAGAGAGGCAGAGAGCAAAAGAGAGACTGAGAAGTGAGAGGGAAAGAGACTCAAGAGGCACTGAGGCAGCCTTACAGGACTGTGGCGATTGGCGGCCAACGGGCAGCAGCCCAGCACACTCTAGCAGGCAGCGGTGGCCATGTGGTAGAGACTAGAGAGAGAGAGAGTCAGAGACTGAGAGAGGTGAGAGATAGCCACTGTCCACTGAACGCCGAACGGGGCACGACTGGAAGCTCGAGATCCAAACTAGTTACTAAACCCAAAACCACGCGAATTGAAGTCATCTTGATGACATGAGATAATATCTCAACGAAGTCAATCCATTTCTTCTGATCGAATCCTTTCACTACCAACCGAGCTTTATACTTCACTAGTTTCACGTCATCTTTCTTCAGCTTGAACACTCATTTATTTGTCAACGCCTTCATTCCTTTATGAAGCTCCACCATCAACTCATAAGTTTCATTATTCTGCAAAGAATTCATCTCGTTCTGCATAGCATTCACCCAGCTCTGCTTGTCCTTATGATACTACACTTCCTGAAAGCTTTCTAGCTCCTCCTCATCAGTTAACAAAATATAATATGACTCAAGATATCTAAATGATGGACGATGATCTCTGGTAGGTCTTCTAGTCTGAGGTTCCATTGGAATAGGTTGCTCTTACTACTCAACATCTTATAGATCATCCTCATCATCCACTGCTGGCTCATTAACATGTCTATCAACGTGCATCTTTCACCCTGAATGGCACTCTCTAGAGTCAAAGAGACAGGTGTAAGGTCAGAAACACCTTAAACGACACATCTTGGATTCTCAGATTTCTTAAAATCAGTCAAACTTTGATTTTCATGAAAAATCACTTCTCTGCCTCTGACAATCTTCTTATTTTCTAGATCTCATAACATAGATCCAAATTCTGCATCTCCATAGCCAACAAAAATGCAAGTAGTTGCTTTGTCATCAAGCTTAAATTGTTGCTCCTTAGGTACATGTACAAATATCGTGCATCCAAAAACCTTCAAGTGAGAATAGGAAACATCATTTCCTGTTCATACTTTTCTTTGGAATCTCAAAACCCAAAGTAATTGATGGAGACCAGTTGATTAGGTAGCGCGCAATGCGAATAGCTTCAATCCAGAATGACTTAGTCAGTCAAACCATCCTAAACCTACTTTTGACCTTTTCGATATTGGCGCGGTTCATCCGCTCTACCACTGTTATGCTGTGGGATACCAGGAAAATTGTCTTATGTCTAATGTCATGCTTCGAGTAGTAAACTTCAAACGTATTAGACTTATATTCCCCTCCATTGTTAGTCTAGAGACACTTCAAAACCTTACCTGTTTCCCATTCCAGTATGGCATGAAACTTTTTGAAGTGCTGAAAGCCTGTTCTTTTAATCGCAAACAAATCACCCACACCTTTCGTAAAACATCATCAATAACAGTAACAAAATACTTATTGCCACCTAGGACTCCGCCTCATTTGAACCATATACATCATAATAAACCAAATCTAATACATTGGGCTTTCTGGTAGAGGATTTCTGAATATAAACTTTACCTCAATGGGACTATATACGTACCTTTGGCAAAAGGAACGAGGGATTTCCTTGCCAAAATCTGCAATCCCTTCCCACACATGTGAGCCAGCTGCTTATACCACAAATCCAGTAAAGAATCACCTTCCGCTGCATTTACCTCTTCATTACACACCTTTACTTGTGTCTTGTAAAGTGTGCTACAAATCTTTCCTCTAGCAAATATCGTTGACCCCTTCGTAAGTTTCTATCTTCCATTGTTAAAATAACTTTCATAGCACACGTCATCAAAACCATGTGTAGATAGCAAATTCAGGTGCATGTTTGGGACATATTGTACATTCTTCAATGTCAATGTGCATCCAACATCTATCTGCAGACAAATATCACAAATTCCTACTATGTCGGGATGACTCTCATTGCCTATCTTTACTTTACCAAAGTTACCTACTTTGTATGACGTAAAGAGTTCCCTCTTTGGAGTGACATGGTAGGAAGCCGCTGAGTTGATCACCCACTCAACAAATGGATCCGTAACATGACAACACTACTCTTCCTCAGCAGAAAGAACTGCGACCCTGCCATTGCCACATCCTCATCTAAAATAGTAGCTGCGGTATTCTGATCAGTATTCCGATTCTTATATGTTATATGTATGCCCTCATAACTAATCATTTGGAATAATTATGAGATACTTATTGCTAATGATTAATCACTTATATATATTGCTCAAATATTGTTGAGAAACATTATAGAAAAGTCAGACTGATGATTAATGAATCAGAGGCGGGGAGTATGATTTTTCGGATCTTTATTGACTCACTTTGTTCTAGACTGAATTACATAATAATTTATAAATAGGTCTACACTTGTTGTGACTTTATAAAATAGAGTGATGAACTTCATCATTGAGGTAGTGACCTTAAGCAGACGAGTCGGTGCAATGTAAGAGTACATGGACTGAACCAGATCAAATATGAATACTTTCTAGAAATGATCATTGTTGTAGAGAATGATATTCAACACAATTTGCTCATGTTAACCTTAGACCTGAGAGAGCTATGCAGATTTGCTTGTTGTGTGCTTGTGCTTTAACTGAGTCATTTGGTGATGATCTTCGCAGATCACATATTTCAGATAATGTTGGGCCTTGTGCATAGTAAGTGAATTTGTATAATTGCTCAATATAGAATCCATTAATCTCTTGTTGAGGCTGTATATTCATTATGTCTGTATATTGTTCGACTCAAATAATGTTTTCAATGTTTTATTTACTTGTATATATATATATATATATATTACGTAAATATATTTATTTAAGAAATTTGTTTTTGAAACATTTCGGGAGTCCAACTAGGTCAGACTGAAAATTAAGAATTGTATGAGTTAGGGCTGAATTAGTGATATTACTTTGGTCCTATTAGCTCATGTGGAATATAACATGGTAAAAAGATAAATAAACGTATAATTGTTTGCAAAAGGGATTTTACTAAATCATTATCTTGGGGTTAATTGTGATATGTTAATGAACATGATCACAATTTGTAGAAGTCTATAAATTCGGATTACAAAATATAAGAGAGTTAATGAAAAAGAGTTTTTCATGATGATCCTACAACTGAGATTTGATGTTTCTAAAGATCCCATGCATAAACACAATTGAAGCTCTGAGCAAGCCATTATAAATAGTTCAGAATTTCATTTAAGATGGAGAATGTCATTTTCACGTTGAGGGTTTCTCTCTACAAACTCTCTAAAACTCACTCAAGAATTGTGTGCTTAGATCTGAATGAGGTAGAATGCTTGACTTGCATTGATTCAATGATCATTTCTGCTACGATCGTACATTCTAACATTATCATCTTCCTATTTATTTTTCCAAGCCTCACAGTACTTCTTGATATGACATTTCTTACCATAATAGTAACATTGTATCTGATCTTTCCTTTTTGATCGACTTCTAGATTTTCCGTGTCTTTTGGAATCTCTACCTTTACTTTGCCCCTTGTTCTCTATAACAAGAGCCTGTGCATTTTCTTTGCGTGTATCTCTTCTTCTCGTCTCTTTATTAAACAAGTAATCTTTAACCAAAACATATCATTCGGAGCAAAATTATTAAGAGATACCACCAATGTCTCCCAATTGTCAAGCAAAGAACTCAGAAGCAATAACGCTTGCAACTCATCGTCTAACACTATTTTCATTATAATCATCTGATTAACTAAGTCTTGGAAATCACTAAAATGCTCGACAACAGACTTTCCCCTTTTCAGCTTCAAATTCACAAGCTTTTTGATCACAAAAGCTTTATTATGAGTTGTCTTCCTCTCATAGGACTTTCCAATTTCTTCCATCGAGTTTTGGCATTTGTGTCTTGAGACACATGATGGAACACACTGAGATCAATCCGCTGTCTAATATACCAAATAGTCTCTTGGCGGTTTCATTGCTTGGCTTGGCATTGTCACCCTCAATAAGGTCATGCAAATCCTTACAATAAAGGATGTCTTTCTTCATCGGTTTCCAAATTGAATAATTTGATGACGCGAGCTTAATCATAGTGCATGAACTATTCTCCATTAAATCCACACAAGACAACCAATCCCACACAGCCTTAGATCTGATACCACTTGTTGGGCCAAATTAAGTCCATGTGTAAATTAAAATAATAACTCCAAGCAAACCAACAACCAATCCAGAAAAGAAATAAAACCAAGCACTAAGAGAACACACAAGATTTACCTAAAAAATCCTTCAGTGTGAAGGGAAAAACCACAGGGCAACTTCGAGATAAATCCACTATATAATAAAATAGAGATTACAACACTTAAGTTTATGCCCAAAATTTAAGTTCAAGCAAATTGGAAATCTACAAGATAAACTCTCTGAGAAAAATACAATCTTACCACAAAATTCGGAATCTGACGAAACCTACACTGCAGCAAACCTCAGGTGTCAAATGTGATGTTGTACCTGGTCGTTTAAATTAGATCTCTATTTTGGTACAACGAGAAGGAGTTTACTATGGTCAGTGCAGTGAGATTTGTAGAACTAATCATGCCCTTACACGTGCCCCCATAAACCATTGGAGCCATTTTGAAAAGGGAGAAATTAGCACTACTTGGTGAAATAGGTTCTTTTTGAATCAAGTTCATCCCCAATATTTTCAGAGACAAATCCACACTACAACAAAATTGATCTAAGGTGTCAAATTTTCGGGTGTCAAAACAATTTTTGTCATCGATTCACGCCCTTCTGTGTCAAAATAAGAATTTTATTACCCAAAGTGTGCCAGGAATTTCAAAACCATCCAGACGTCCATTATCCACGTTCGGACGGTTGCAGGGTTGACAAAAGGCAAAACGTCACAGCTGCGCGAATCTGTACGGTCACATCTTGTTCGCACATGTATGATAATAATTTCGGCCAATGGTAATACTCCACGCTGCACGTTGTAGGCGTTTGCTCGTCTGCACTGACACAGTCGTCCGAGCGCCATCATTTCGAGAAGATTTTGCTAATCATTCACGATTTAGAATTTAATGCGTAGCAATCTAATTGGTCCATGTGGAAAATGGTAATGCCAAACGGCCATGAAGGCTTGTCCGAACGGAGTGGACAAATTTTAAAGACGAACAGAAGCCATTTGAACAGAATTTTACGTACACTAAATTTTACACCGGCAATTTCTCTCATATTTCTCAACCTACATTCAGGTTTCTCGTCCAGTAATCTTTCATTTTTATTGTGTTCTTCGTGTTGTGGTACATTTCTCAGGTTTTTGTTTGATTTCTTTTGCATAAGAATCATGTTTTTTAAGTTATTTAGGTAGAAATTTTCATGAATGATTTTCGGCCACCACAATTGTTTGATGGCCCATATTTTATTGATATGGAGTGCATAATGTTGTAGGATTGTTTAGGTTATAATTTTGTGTTATTTTGGTGTTGGTTTGGGGCAGTTTTGGAGGTGAGAGATGTTGGCTTTTGTGCACAATCGAGATTTTGATGATATCAATAAATGGATCAAGTTTATAAAACAGACATCTTCAAAGACAAAGATGTTTTGATGAAAGAGCCAAAGCAAACATGTGCCTCATGGCACTTGAGGATGATGATGAGGTATATTCTTCAAATGATGAGTCTAATATTTCTTATACTAAGTTTCAAAATGATTTTGATGATCTTCTTTGTCAATTTGAAAAAACTAGGTTCAAAATATACATATTTGAAAAAGAAACTCATTTTGATCTCAAAAGAAATTGATTCATTGAAAAATGAGTGAGATACTCTAAAACTTGAAAATGATTTGTTCCAACAAAAAGCTTTAGATTTTGAAAATGAGAAAGTTGTTTTGAACAAGAAAATAATCTCTCAAAGCAAATTTATTGAAAACTTTACTTTAGGAAGCAAAACATTGGAAAATATTCTTAGTAGTCAAAGATGTATCTTTGACAAAAGTGGCTTAGGCTACAAGCTTTCTTTTCACCTAAAATATTTTAAGAATTATTTTGTGAAGGCTAAGTATTTTTGTGCACCCACCCAAACATGAAATTTTTGCAATAAAGATGGACATCTTATTTTTTATTGTGCCTTTAAGAAACTTGGGTGCAGAGCTATTAGAAAGGTATGGGTTAAAAGGGAACCATAACTAACCCAAATGGATCAAAAAAGGTTTGGGTACCAAAAACTTTTTCTTGACTCTTTTGTAGGATTCAAGAATGATTGAGCAACAAATGGTGCTTGGATGAAACTTGCCTATCAAGAAGGCTTGTTACATTTAAGGATATATACTAAAGGGAAAACCTTTGGTAACTTCTAAATCCTTGATTAAAAATATGTTCTACATTGTTGGTTCTTTGATGATGATTTCTTATGTCTTAATGTTATAAATGCAAATTTATTTATGTTTGACATATTTTTTGCATTTATCAAAATAGAACATCTCTATAAGCTAACACTTTTTAAAAAATCATGAATTTTGATGAGTTTTTGTGTGCTTAAACTTTCTTTGGTTGAGAATCACCTTTAAATTGTCATTGGTAGCTAAGAGGTTGGTACAAACCCATTCGGTGGGCTACTATCGTAATAGCGATGGACTCTTAAGTCCCCGTTAGACATCCTCTATACCATTTCAATGAGATTGTCATTTAAAACTACAATTCATTCTTTTGGATGAAAAATGAACTTTTGAATTCTATCCATGCATTCTCTTTTTGATTGACAAACGAGGAGAATTCTTAAATGTCTACATACTAGTATTCCCTTTGATCATATGATGATTTTTGTTAAAATGCATATTTGGGAAGAAATGTGTACTTTGTCTTTTTGATGTGACAAAGGGGGGGAAATGTGCTAATAGTTTTGATGCCTATATATTCTCCTTTTGAATTGGATTATGTTTTTTATTGTATTATACTTTATTAATCCAAATAGCTATTACTAATGCTTTGTCTCAAGTTTTAAATGTTTGTCCAACTGCAAAAGATAGAGGGAGTCATCCCAAAACTATCAATTTATTGTCATCATCAAAGAAGGGGAGATTGTTGGCTTTTATGCACAATCGAGATTTTGATGATTTCAATAAATGGATCAAGTTTATAAAATAGACATCTTCAAAGACAAAGATGCTTTGATGAAAGAGCCAAAGACTAGAAGAAAGAAGATCAAGAAGATGGAAGGAGCTCAAAAGTGAAGATTCAAGACCTTAGGGTACAATCCTTGTAACTCTTTTTTTCACTTTTAACAAGGATCATAAATCACACTTGCATATCTTTCAAAACGTGCATAAACCGTTTTTCCTTATTTGAAAGATTAAAATGTTTTTAAAGGTTTCAAAACACCACAATTAAACTCTCAAACCTTTCAAATACTTATGGGAAGTAAGTCTTTAAAATTGGGTGTTTAAAAGTGGTCAAAAATATTGTTTTAAAAGAACCGGATCATGTGCTTAAGTTGAAGAGGTCGACCAGTCTTCGACCGTTTGGTATAGCGGTCGGCCAATTGGTTTTAAAATAGAGGCGTTGTGCTTCTGACAATATGATCGTTGAGATAATGATAACTTGAAGCGGTCGACCAATTCATGTATAGCGGTCGACCAGTTGGTTTTAAAATAGAGGCGTTGTGCTTCTGACAATATGACTGTTGAGATAATGATAACTTGAAGCGGTCGACCAATTCATGTAGTGATTGACCGGCTCGTTTTAACAAATGACTCCCAACGGCTATAAACGGCTAGTTTTCATATGCGGCCTATAAATACATATCTATAATGTCTGAAATTAACACGCAATGACCACATATCATTTAGATCAGTTGAGAAATATTCCAAATCTTCATATTCTATATTTTTCATATCATTCACACAAAACACACTTTCATATCCTTGTCTTTGTGTGAATAGAGAGATAGAACCTTCCATTTTTATATCTACTATTTAAGACAGTCTTGTTCTTCAATCTTCCTATCAGGAGAGGTGTTTCCTTTAATGATGTTGTTCACTAAAGAAGAAGCTTAGAGAGGGTATATCTCAAGTTCGGTGAGGCTGTGAGTGGTGAGCCAGAAAAACCACTTGGGTGACCTTTGAGTGTTGAGCCCAGGAAAACACTTGTACGATTCTCTAGCACCTAGAAGCTAGAGTGTAAGCTATTGAAGAATAATGGAAAAACCTCAAGGCTCGGTGAAAGAGCTTGAGGGGTGGATGTAGGCGGGTTTGCCGAACCACCTAAAAATCATGTGTTTGCTTCTCTTACCATTCTCTTTACTTTTAGCACGTATTTATACTTGCAAATACGATTTTGCGGTTAAAAACAAAAACTTTAGAAAAACAAGTCACCCCCTCTTGGGTTGCCTTAATCCTAGACTCACAAGAGAGAGGTCGGCCATGGCTTAGTCGACTCTGTCTTCTTCCCCTCTACAGGCCTGGACTGGTTGAAGCCGTCTGGACAAATAGTTTTAAATTTCCTACGGTTATATTTGAGAACGATGATATGTTATGTGCGAATGACGTTGTACATTATGCGCTTTCGTTTAGTTTAAGATAATTACTTATTTTATGTTTTTTGAACTACGTTTGGACGAGAATTTTTCAAGTGTGGACCTTAAGCTGTTATACGCTGTTGTCTTGTCTAGGATATATACACATGTTAAAAATTTATCTTTTTTGGAGTATTTTTGTTGCACACTTATTGTAGCATGCGCACGTTTGTTTAATAAGCTATGTCATTTTACCACACGTGCAGACGACGTACTTTCCGTTCGAACATTTGTCCCTTATATGCTGTCTTTTTTATGATATATACGTATATGTTAAAAAGTTTTTTCGTTGGAGAATTTTGGTTGCGAACAGTGCTATAAGTGTTCACACATAACTTTACTAAAACTATGTCGTTTCTTTAGCCGTTTGGGTGCGTTGGGATGTGGTTTAGATATACGTTGTTGTTTTATTTAGGATATATACACATGTTAGAATTGTTTTTAATGATTTTTTTGTTACGTACGGTTATGATAGCGTTCGCACGTTTATTCGCTAAAACTAAGTCGTTTTATTTAACGTTTGAATGTTAAATGAGACGTCCAAACGGCATTTGGATAAGTCGTTTTAGATGATGTGCGAACGGTATATAGCACTGTGCGGATGGTACATCTTGAGCATGAGGTTTACGTGGCTGACTTCGAGCAGTTGAGGTATCAGGGGCGGGAGTATGGGCGATATTGATAGCTCTGAAGAGTTCGACTCTGATTATTGCCGACCAGTCACTGTGGATGTGTTGTTTGACAATCACAGTTCGGACACTTACTATAGTCGTTTGAATGGTTTTTTGGCAATTCTAACCGATTACCTCAGGGCGTGCAAACTTAATCTCACGAAACGGTTGTGTTTTGTTGTACTAGCTGTACGAACGGTTGTTAATCTGTTCGAACGGTTATGCTTGAAGTTTATTTAATATTGTTTTGATTTTACATTTAGTCGCATTCAGACCCATTTGAGATTTTTCGCGTGTTTTAATTGTCCAAGTTGTGGACAGTTTGAGATTATATTATTTGTAATGTACGTAAATGTTCACGTCATTGTGCGTGACATAGTTAGAAACGACAACACTCTCCTTTTGGCCTTCGAATGCATATTCAAAATTGTGCTTATATACTTGCCTCTTGTCGGTGGGTGTATAACCTCAACGTCGAATGCTTGTATCTGAGGACTAAGGGGAGATGCTGCCGAAATTTCTAGCGCGTCGGGCACAATACTTGGGATATTTACATACATTATGGATAATCTAATCCTGAATGGGATCAGATCTATCTCCCTGAAGAAATAAGGTGTTAGAGGTGAACCGTCATTACTCTATGCTTGATTATTTTATGCATATCTTTGACTGGAGGCATAAAAAATTGGATAAGAGCTAGATTCATGAACTAGATAGTTTCGGTGTGAAGTATAAGGAAGGTGTCTGAGAATTTATGAGTATCGCCATAAATTTTGCTGATAATCGTGGTTAAATAAGGTGCCCTATAAGAGACGTAAGAATATTTTGTTCCAAACTATTCAATAAATGAAGGATTACCTGTTCATAAATTGGTTTGAGAAGAGTTATACTGATTGGGTATTGCACGAAGAACCAATTCCAAGAGTCGCCTCTTTTAATTGTGCAGTGTCTAAATGAGAGCCAGAGTTGAGTAGTGAGAAGTCTAATGGGAATACAGATGACGATATCCGAGACATGTTAGAGGACTTTGATGCGGGAGTATCTACATGGAGATAGAGGAGATGAGGGATAGAAAGAAAGAATATGATAAGTTAGATGTGAGGCAAGCATAAATTGAGAGAGCGATCCGAGTGCAGTAGCAACATTTAATGGAGCAGAAGCAGCATTTAGAGGAGCAGCAACAAAATCAACAAGCATAGCAAAAACAGAGGCTCCAACTATTGCAAGCAGAAATATGTGAGCAGATGATGGAACACGTAAGGAAGGTAACCACATTTCACTCCCCGACAGAAATTTAGGTAGATTGTTTATTTTGGACTTGATTTTGATTATTTATTTTATTTACTATTATGTCAATTATATATTTGTAGGCCATTACTGATTTATACTATATTTAATATGATGTCTTCATATTCATGTCTAATATAATTTTAAATACATAATTAAATAATTTAAATTCCCAGATTTAATATAATAATTTAGAATTGTTTGAACAGATTAATAATGTCCGGACGTTCGCCATGATATGTCATTCGTCCGCACGCTACAAAAGTAGCAACCGCACAAGTTACCCATAATAACGTCCGAATGTTATTTTACTGTCCCCACGTCTGTTTTTAATCCATAGTTCGAACATTCTTGCGCCTTTTGCACATTATATTTGTGGCTTTTTCTTTTTTCATAAAATAAAAACAACCACCGTTTGCACTCAAATCCACCGTCCTCACGTTCGTGTTTAACCAAAGTTCGCACATTCTAGAGCTGTTCGCACATTATATTTGTGGGATTTTAAAAAATAAAAAACCAGTGTTTGCACTCGAATCCACCGTCTCCATGTTCGTGTTTAAGGAGTGTTCACATGTTCTAGAGTCATTCGCACTCGTGGGATTCTTTTTTGAAAAAAATAAAAACGATAAGAGTCCACACGTATTTTAGTAGCATACATACGATAAATCTGCTGGCAAAATTTACATTTTAACATCGAAATTCATCCCATGTGAACTGATAATACAGATGTTCGCACATGTTTTCCATGACGAAGTTGATTTTGTCATTTAATACATTGACGTTCACACGGGACATGCCATATAAAATGGAAACCGTCCGAACTGTCTGATTTGTTGTCCAGACGTCAATTCCGGAGGAAACTCAGAATTTGTCACCGAAGAACAAGGGTGACACGCTTCTTTTGTCTAACTGGGTGTCAAAATATTTTTTTCAGCAATGAGAGTTGGTGACAAAAAGATTTAACACCCAAAATCTCTTTTCTTATAGTGCCAATTTGCTCCTGTCCGAAAACCACAACTGACTATTGAAAGAAAACCTCATGAAAAAACTCACCTCTTTTCTTTTGCTTTTTCTTTTTCTTTTTCTTTTTCTCTTCTCTACGTTCTTTCCCCTTGTACGTGCGGCAGGACCTTTCTTTTTTCTTTCTTAATTGTGTTGTGCGGCAACCTGATCTTGTTGCCCTACTCTTTATCATTTAAAATTAGGGCCCACGAATGGGCTTTGGCTTTCTCATGGGTTGGACGCCCATATAACAGAAACTGACTTGTCTGAAGGGTCATTGTTTATGGTTTTGCCATGCAAACCATGATTAGTCATAGCCAGTGGCGGAGCCAGGAAAGCAATCAATGGGAGGCACACTCCTAAAGAAAAAAATTACTCCGTAATGAAAAAAATTACTTAAAGAGTTAAAATATTAAAAATTAAGGACTAAAAGCACTAAAAATATTGAAATACGCGTACCGTACTATTTGCTGATACTGAGAGGTGGCAATTGGATCCTACGCGACTGCATCTTCTGAAAACGTTGCAAAATAACTTCGTTTTCAATAGTTTCAAAAATTTCTCTCTCGATGTATACCACCATACAATCATTCAGCCATTCATCTCCCATCTTATTACGGAAGTCAATTTTGATAAACTTCATTGCAGAGAACACTCTCTCAACGGTTGCAGTCGCAACTGGTAAAACCAATGCCAACTCAATAAGCAGATAAACCAATGGATATAAAGTATGTTTTTTTGTCTCAACCATCTTCATAGCAAGACCTCCAATATCTTGAAGTCTAGAAAAAGCATCATGACTTCTCACATAAAAAATGTAGTTTTTCAGTTGATCTCTAAGTACAACACGATCAATTGCTAAAAAATCTTCTGGATAAAGTTCAGCCAGACGAAGTAACTTAGCATGATCAAACGCTGAGAATAAGTCTCTTGGATCAAGACATGCTATACAAAGAAGTAACTCTGTACTTGCTTCTGTGAAACGATGATCCATCTCCTGAGCGATCAAATCAATAACTTGGCAAAATACTTCCACACGAAAACGATGGAAATATGTAACTGTTTGCCCTCCACACCGAGCCCGACCGCGAGTTGAAATAATGTCTTCCATATTGGGCACAATAATAGAATTATTCACAAAAAAAGTTTTGACTTCTTCCAAAAAATCATCCCATTCCTTCTCCCTCAAATCTTGCAACCGACGCTTCACAATTCCAACCAAATTCATAGCATTAACAATATCTTGATCCTTTCGTTGTAAGGCCTGTGACAATTCATTTATAATTCTCATTATATTTATCAATAAATGCATAATGAATACTTTTGAATAAAAATGAGTACTGTTTGTGATTACCTGTGACAATTCATTTGTAATTCCCAATATATTTCTCAGCAAATGCATAGTGAATACAAAGTCGAAGCTTTGAATGTTATCCAGTAGACCCAGAGCCGTAGATCTTTGTTCTGTGCAAGTGCCATCCTCTCCTATGTTTTCAAGTACATCCAACACTGCTGACCACATAGTGAAGAGACGCATTATTGTAATGTGATATGAACCCCAACGAGTATCACCTGGTCGTACAAGACTGGTTTCTTGATTTTTGCCCCTTCCACTGTCAATTTCTCCCTTATCCAATAGCTCCACTATCTTCTCATGTTGACTTTGCATAAGAGAATCTTTCCTTTTACAAGAAGCTCCGACTATAGTCACAATCTCCATAGTGTAAGAGAAAAAATCACAAACTTTGACATTATTCTTTGCTGTAGCCATAATAACCAATTGAAGTTGGTGCACAAAACAATGAATGTAGGTCGCAGAAGGATTATCCTCAAAATGAGAGATTTCAACCCATTGAACTCGCCTCGCATGTTTGATGCCCCATCATACCCTTGACCTTTCAACCTGGATATTGATAACCCGTGTCTTGCAAACAAATTATCTATAGCATTTTTCAAATATTGGGAGCAAGTGTCGGTAACATGTTCCACACCAATAAACCTTTCTATGACATGTCCACGTTTGTTCACATATCTCAAAACCACTGCCATTTGCTCCTTCACTGACGTATCTCGAGACTCATCAACCAAAAGTGAAAAATATCCGTCTCCAATATCTTTAATGACGGTAAGTGTGGTCTCCGCTGCAGCAACATTCGTCAATTCCTTTTGAATTTGTGGAGAAGTCATTTGGTTGTTTCCTGGAGCATTAAGAAGAGTTGCCTTAGCAACCTTTTCATCACGTATGCTGTACCATTCTAAGAGCTCAAGAAAATTGCCCTTCCTCGTTGAACTCTCAGACTCGTCATGACCACGAAAAGGTAATCCTTGCCCCAAAAGATAACGAATACAATCTAAAACTGCTGTCAAACGAATGCGATAAGCATTCTCCATTTCCCGCCCTTGTGCAGATAACATGTGCGATACACTTTGTCGTTGATTTTTGAGTGCTTCACATTGTATTCTAGCATTATTGTGACCACTATTCACAACACCAACATGTTCACCAAAAATCTCAACTGCTTTTTTCCAGTTGCTAAATCCCGTAGCCGTAAATACATCTCCCCCAGATCTTGCATCTCTAGGTGGCCTAAACAGATAACACCACAGGCAATACGCTGCATCTTTTGATACACTATATTCCAATCAGTCATAATTTTTGAACCATAACTCCCTAAAACCCCTCATTGTTTTCCCATATGGCTTTTTGGGAAAATCATGGCCACGCGGTTGAAAAGGACCTTTGATCAAGTATTCCCTACGAATTTGATCCCTAATCCCAACATCATATTCTTCGATGGGTTTACGCAACGCTGGGTCAACAACAATATCATCCGGACTAATAGAAAGCCGAGGTCTTTTCGAACTAGTATTCGTTTCAGAACTAGTACACACGTTAGGAGTATTAGATGAGTCCACGCTGGCTAACTTTTTTTATCAAAAACTTATCCATTATCTAAAACAACAAAAATCATCAACCAATTAAATGATATAACCAATGTTTATGTAGAAACCCAAGCACAAGCTAGAAGCATAAACAAATAACAAATCATCAACCAATTAAATGATACAGAGCACTCAACAGACACTCTTACCACATAACAAATAAATGCCTCTTGGAACATAAATTAAAGTATACAGAAGCATAAACATGGATCATATTGGTTTTAGAGTTCTGCATTTCTTTTACAAAGAGTTTTACAATCTAGTTAAAACTTTTATCTAGAAAACATAGTCAAGTATCAGCAAGAAGCATATAGCATTCTAGCATAAAGAAATTCAGGACAAAGCATTCATTTAATCAGTCTGATCTCAACCAAAAACTACACGGTAGATTAAGGGACAAATATGATAGATCTTAACTACAATGGCTAGTAACAATTGAACCTGTTTCATAGATTCAGGACCTCTTACATAAGCAATGACAAAATGAAAATTACATACCAAAACCTTCCTTTCCCCTAATAATTATTTTAAATACAGATATGTAATGCCAGTGCCCATTCAAAAGTTGATGGAGCAGCACCCCATCATGATTCAGCCCTTTGATAAAAGATTTTCAAATCATGACAGTTCAGAGCATTATGGCCAATCATATATATCTAATCTAATTCCAATGTTTAACATTGGAGAATCCAATAAAACATGCAGTCCAACAAGTTGACCTAATCACTTTGTGTTGTATTATGTGAAATCTGTGAGATGTTAGCTCTAATAGGTTCAGAATTCCAAGAAAATGTCATGATTTTAAACTTCGGACTTCAACGGTTAATTCTAAGCCATCTGTATGTGAGGCCAGATGAACAATAATGGAATTTAAAGGCCATACGTAAATAGCATTCTATCCTGAGCACTTGTAGATAAAAATGGTGTCTTCAAATGCCTCAGTTGGGCCTAAAAATGAAAATAAAAAACTTACACAATTTTGTACATAGATGTATACTAATTTTTGTTTTCATTCTGTATGTATAGTCCAGAGACCCACATTTGTAAACTGCTAGAGATTAATCGAAATTTATTTTAACTAGTTTAAAATTGCAATGGCCTCAAATGCTTGCAAAATTTAAAAAACACCGTAGTTGACTCAATCTCAATGACCAACACATAAAATTGCAACCACTCAATCTCATTGACACCAAGCAAACTAGCCAACTGCCAATAGTTAACCAAAAAACACTGTATCTATTCATAGAGATCTAGGATAAATTTGGCAACAAGCGGCAGTCGACAGAGGGCTGTCATGGAGATAAGAAAATTACCGGAAGAAAATGATTGACCAAGAAAGAGGCTGGACTAGCACTGTAGCACAGAGCATCGGTCACCGGAGGTCTGCTGGTCTGGAGGATGCGGCAGTCGACAGAGCCACAGAGGGCTGTCAGGTTCTGCTTTGCGGTCACCGGAGGTCTGCTGGTCTGGAGGATGCGGTGGCCAGTGGGCAGTCCGGCGTGGAGGAGCTAAGAGGAGAGGCCAGAGGGAGTCGTTGGCCGCTAGGTCTGGGAGAAAGGGATGGAGAATCGGAGATTGAAATGTTAGAGTTCGCGTGTGAGACAGTGAGAGTAGAGAGGAGAGGGATGAGAGTGAGAGGATCAAATGGGTTGGGCTGGGCTGGGCTTAAGGGGGGTGGGCCCTAAAAAAAAACATGTAAAAAAAAAAATTTTGGGAGAGCCAACCGGGGCAGTGGCCCCGGTTCGCCCCCCTCCCTCCGCCTGTGGTCATAGCCTTCCACGATACTACCCACTGAGGCCTCTAGGCCTCTAGTTGGAACAAATTCCTATTTCAACTGTCTCAGTACCTAAAGCCGCCTTATTTTACATGCAAATTCCGTTGGGTATTTCAAAAAACGGTTCGAATCTTTATCCCTAAGATTAAACTTTTATAAATTTCTCAATCTCAGTAACCGTAACTATGTGTGCTAAAGGCATGAAATCGTATATCTTGAGCAATTTAACTGCTCGAATGATTAGCTTTTGTGTCCAAATATTGATCGACCAGTTGATATAAAGGATGAAAACATTTGCAAATTACGAGTTCGGAATAGGTTCACAGAAGAATCTCGGGAGAAAATTTTTATCATCACTTCGACGTGGTTGAAGTTAAAATACTTGGTTGAGAGCCCACGCCAATATCCCGTCCTGACTTTTAAGCTACCTAACGGCACGACAATTGATAGTTCTGTCTGCAAAATGCATATGGGAATTGGTCGCGTAAAGCCATCTCTACTCCCTCCATCAGTGTATAGCATAAGTCAAGTTTGGACTACTCCAAGTACTCGAAGAAGATGAGGCCATGCTGCTTCCTGCTGTGGGAATACCAAAACGTCAAAGATGGTGGGCTGTACTTGCTCGTACTGTCTTGTCCTTTTCCTCAGCTTTGCTGGCTTTGACTTTGACTTTCTTTGGCAACAAAGTCATAGCCGTTTGGCTTTCTAAACTTAACAACTACAGATGGATCCTGCACCCTCACCCTTCCGCATTTTAATGAAAAAAATCGACGGTCAACAGCTTTTTAATTGATAAAGATTAGCATCCTGTTTGTTCATCCTAATCTACAAAAAAATATATATATATCCTCAAAGAGGAAAGTATGCCTACATGCCAAACATATAAAAAAAAAATTCAGACTTGAATTAATTATTATGTTCAAAGTATATTATAATTTATATACACTTGAGGTTTATATGCTCTAATCTGTCCGCGCAGAAACGAGGAACGTGATAACAGTCAATTCAATTAGAGACAGCTAACACATTCTTGATTCTTCTATAGATTGACAATAATCATTTTTAAATATTAGAGATATCCAATTTTTCTGACATCGATTATCTTTTTCGCTTTTGTCAGTAAGAAAGGAAGTGAGAGGAAATAGAGTACGCTTATAAATCTGAGAAAAAAGGACAGTGGGGGGTGGGGGCGAAGGTGTCTGACGTGAGAGCTAAAATGGATTTATACGGCAGGGTGGGGGCCACAACAGGTGACGTGCTCTGACTTTCAACAAGTCAATGTTGGTAATTCGAGCTTCTTTTTTTTTTCTTTTTTTTTTAATTTAATTTAATTTTTTTTCTGTTTTTACGAGTCTGTCGGTTTGAATTTGGCTTGTCTCTTATTGCACGCTTACGCCTGCACTGCCTCGTAATTATTCTCTTTTATGTGCAATTACTAATATCTTTTATAGGCTCAAAGCTCATGCTTCAGACATCGGAGATGCTCATTTGCTTTTTTTTTTCCAATTAACATAACCTTCATTATCTCATCTTCTTGTTGTCTATGATTGACACGACTGACTATTATCTTCATTATTTCTTATTTTTTTTGCAATATTCCATTACTGTCTGCATTATTTCTTGTTTTCTTACAATTTTTTTCAAGTGATTTCTTACAATTTCTTTCAGGTGATTCGTTGGCTCCTTTTTACTTTTGTCTATCTATTATATCCTTTTAGATTGCAGTCGCATTAAGCTTCTAGGCGGAAAAGGAGGCTTTGGTGGGTTGCATTGAACTTAATTTTGGGCTTAGGTTTGAAATTAGAATTATTTTTAAAATTTATTTTGGGTCTAGCATCATTGCCTTTTCTAACATTAACGCCAATCGAAAAGCAACACAGCACATAGAATGGAAGAAAAATGCACAAACTACAAAGGAAAGCCTACTACATCCACGGTTCAGTGGACTCTTTGCAATCTACCAATACAAGCCCGTGTTCATAGCACAGAGATCTCCCCTTAAAGTTCGTAATACAACTATCCATAACAAATGTCAAAACGTGCAAACCAAAAGGCCTGTTATCCCAAACTCGTTTTGGTAAGACCTTTCTGGGAGCAAGAACTAGGAATGATATCATCCAACACATCCCCACAGTAACCTGCAAGTGAAGATTTGTATGCAAGTCTGTCAACTTTTCAACTTCCACATACTACTTTCCCCCCCTCAAGTTACTAATTTTTTCATTCCCTGAAGTCAGAGCTAGATTGATTTTATCAAAACAAGCCCTGATGATTACCCATGTCATACAGAAATGGCATACCACTAAGATAAGCCAACAATGAAATTGAACAGTTGTTGGCTGTCCATGCAGACGGCTTTTCTTGACCTATAACACCTGACATATGTCCTAAATCCATAATACCTATATCATACCAAGTAACTAGGATGGGAATGATTGGGTTAGCTGTGGATTGCAGTCCTAATGCATGACCCAGTATTTTTTCAGTTTCCTAAGGAAATAATTAGATGTGCTACATAGCATGCCCGGAATCAACAATATTTGCTAATCTGAGACAGGAACAACTGTTGTGCATTCCTGGAAACTAAAAACATACCTATTTTGGAAGGATCTCCTTGTGAGCAATAAAGGAGAGAACAACATTCCACACAAGAGCAATAAAATTGGCAGCAAGGACTTGAAACTGCTGGGGGACAAATCGGAAGTTGAGAAATTGGAAAGGTATCCACAACTTCCAATTTGCAAGAACAGCAGAAAACCACTCCTATAAAAGTGAACATTAATTTAAGAAACAAAAGAGAACAGAGAATAATTGTGCCAATGAAATGGTTCAAAAGCTCATATAAAAATAAGATGCTTTTAAACCACCTGCTGAAGCTTCGGTATGACTTGTGATGGCCTTCCTTCTAATGTCACCAGCGTAGCTAAGAAAACTCCAATAAATATAGGAGAAAATACGAACTACAATGATATCACCTCATATTCAGAGACAGTAATAACATAAAGGCTAAGTGGTAGAGCAATTATGCAATTTGAGAGGAAAAATTCGAAAAACACTAAGGTCACCTGATCAAGTACAAGGCGCAAAAGTGCACCTGATGCTCCAGGCAGTGTTACCAATCTACTCAAATACAAATACCTAAAGACACAACAAGTAGTGAGAATGAAGATTCGAAACTGATTATATGTACCAAGAAGCCACACACACAGATGAAACATAATTATAATCTTGGTTCTAATGAATACATGCTCATTACTCCAGACAACCCTCTTCGCATCCATTGTCCAAAGGCACATCCAATTACAGGGGGAAGGCTAATTTAATTGAATTCTTCCATGAAAGTTGCTTATGATGTAAGTAGGAAACTATGATCAGTTAGCATACATGTCGGAGCCATGATTAACTTTTTTTTTTTCCTTTTTTAGGGGAAAAGTCACAGTTTGCTCTGTAACTATAGTGCAATATCAATCTCGACCCCTCAATTACCAAAACAGTGAACCCCTGGGGGTTTCGTCTAGTGGTAAGACAACGGCTTGAGTTCTCACATGTCCCGAGTTCAAGCCCCAACACCGCCATTATCGCCCCTGACTTATCTAGGGTGTGTTGAGTGGGGTTTTGACACACGTCCTCAGGTTGGCTTGTAGGGCCGAGTACACGAAGTGTCCCGACTTTGGAAGCTCCTGGGTCAGTGAATTACGTCCTTTTAACTTTTGAAAGTCTTCAATATATGCCCCCCGGCGGTCCAAATCATTCGTTAAGTTAGACGAAAAAAATTACAAAATAACCGAAATGCCCCTCCAAGACAAAATTACTTCAAATATTAAAAATAAAAAAGGATATTTTAAAAAAGTGACATTTTTTAAATAAAACTATTGAAACTCTATTTTAGTAATCTATTTATTTTTAATTTCTTTCTTGAATTGTTATTTTTTTCTAAAAAATTTGTCTTGAGGTCATTTCAGTCATTTTGCATGTTTTCAAACTTGACTTGGATGGAAGACGTGCATTAAATATTTTCAAAAGATAAAGAATGTAAATCATGAGAGGTCGAGAATGATTTTTTCCTATAGTTATGGGGCGAACTATTTCTTTTCCCCTTTTTTTAAGTAGGGTAGGTTAAAGGTTTGCGTCACTGGAAATACGGGCCTGATACATTTTATAAGTAAAAGGAAAATGTAAATGGCAAAAGAAATTGCACCAATAATAATTGTTGGAACATTTTAATATGGATGAAAGTGCCAAATATATTCTACCTAAAAATAATGATAAAGCTGCAATAGCTATATGTCCGATTTTCAGGCACCCAGAGACATGGACACTCAAGTATTACCAGAAATGCAATGTGGGCCCCACCAGCACCAGACCCAATAGAGTAAACAGGAAAGTCCTTTTCCAGTCTAGCGATGGCACTTGATCAATCACAAGCTGAGGCATATAGTTAAAAGAATCAATAAAACAATCTAAGTTCCATAATTTTTCCAGCATAGTTGCACAGTATTAATGGTCTTGGAAAGCAAGGAAATATGGCTCTAAACAGGGACAAAAAAGAGATCTGAATATGCAATATTTATCCTCATACTCATAGCTTATATATAGAAGAACAATGGAAGCACGTACCAGGAAAATCATCCTACAGTTTTACTATTTCTCTAAACCCAACAGTTTCATAAGATAGCAACCCTACGTACTATACTACTATTACATTCAATAATAACATTGACAACCTAGACTCCTTTTGGCCGGTTTCAAAAGATATGTTGAAACTTCGCCATGCTACTTCTACATGGTAAATTAGGAAGCCAAAAGCAAAGAAAGCCAGTGATCTTCAAGAACCCCAGCTTCATGGAATGTACATAAAGGCCAATTTTAAAATCATAGGCCTCTAATCAGGGACTTTGTTCCTAGTGAAATCCAGGGTGCCTCTCAGCTATCTGCGTTGGTGCTCTGTAAGCCTCCGAGTAAAGCAACCTTCTTTCTTCGAAGGTCTGAAACTAGAGAGTAATGAATTGATTTTACACTCGTGTATAGCGAAGTTGCCTCGTACATATACTCGATCCCAAAGGCACATCTAAACAACTATATAAAAGTTTAATTTACTCCTACTCTTATTTCTTTCCCTACCTATTCTTTTTATTAGTAACAGACAAGGAGATGCCAAGAAAGTTACAAGTATATAAGAAGAGAACCGTGCATATAGTGTGCACAAAGTGTGTACAAAAATCATAAAAAAGTGCAGATTAAACTAGTCTAATTAAGGCCACTTGGAATCTAAACGTGCTCGGCATGTACATGCCTATATGAGGAAGACAACATGAATTTTATGAATGCTATATCGCTATAAAACCCCTTCACGCCTACCAACTCATGTAGAAACAGGACAACCATTAAAACACTTGGCTTAATTACTAATACAGTCCCTGTGATATTCACATTTAACAAATCAGTACCTGAGGTATAACTTTGAATAGACCGGTTCATGTGGTCTATTTTTCAGACATATATGTCATTTCATCCATCGAACAATCTCTCTCTAATGGGGGACAAGGCTTGGGATAGACTATCGATCCCAAGAATGGACATCCCAGCTTTGACCCCATATCGGTCTTCAATTAGTCGACTAATTTTCGGCGGATGTAAAAACTAATGTCTGAAAAATGGACAACAAAGTTCGGTCTATTCAAAATTATACCACAAGGATTGATTTGTTAAATTTTTTTTTTTTGATAAGTAAGAAGTTTTATTAACTAGAAAGGAGAAGCATCAGTACAAAGATTGTACTGACAAATTACAACATACAAACAAAGAAACTAATGAAATCTTGAAAATCAAGAAAGGGGCCCCCCAACAACGCATTAGCCCAAAGAAACAAAGTAAGCAACAAACCCCCTTGCAAACGGGTAATGGACAACGAAGAACCCTCAAAACACCGTCTATTCCTCTCCTTCCAAATGCTCCACCATATGCAAGGAGGAATCATCCTCCAAATAACCTTAGCGAAAGGATCGTTAAACTTTCTCCCCGAACCGATCAAAACGTCCCCCACCCGCTCCGGCATGACCCAATGAAGATTTAGCAAAGAGAAAACATGCTGCCACAGACCTCTCGCAATCGGGCAATGCAGTAAGACATGGTTAATTGATTCGCCATCCCTCTTACATAAGTAACACCAGACAGTCCACCACCAGACCATCCGGCTCCATAGAAAGGGAAAACACCGTAGGAAAAGAGCACCTCAACGGCCGATCCCCACACCACACATCATGCCAAAACCTCGTCCTTTGCCCATTCCCCACCACCACCCGAGTATGCACCCTGAAAGTCTCCCAACCCTTACTAATATGCTTCCAGAGACTAACCCCATAAGACCCATGAGGAGATAAAGAGCACTACTCCCCCTCAATGGCTCCATACTTCGCCATAATAACATTCCGCTATAGACGATCTCTCTCAGTTGCAAACCTCCATAACCATTTACCCAGCAGAGCTTCATTAAACCTGGAGAGACCTCTAATACCCAAACCACCGCAATCAACAGGAGAACAAACGACCTTCCAATTAATAAGAAGAAATTTGTGAACCTCACCATCGCTGCCCACAAGAAATCTCTTTGCAGTTTCTCCATTTTAGCTGCAACCTTATACGGAAGGGGAAAGAGAGAGAGAAAATACGTAGGAAGACACGAAAGCGTAGACTTAATCAAAGTAACACGACCTCCCTTTGATAAGTACAGACGCTTCCACCCAGCCAACCGTCTTTCCATCCTTTCCAAGATCCCATCCCAAATGTGAACACTCTTATAACAAGCTCCCAACGGAAGACTCAAATACGTCATAGGCAAATTCGAGACCCTGCACCCTAAGATGGAAGCCAACTCCGACACATTACTGACTTGGCCAACTGGAATCACCTCTGACTTAGATAAATTAACCTTCAAGCCCGAAACTGCCTCAAAACAAAGAAGCAAGCATCGGAGACTCCGAAATTGATACTCCTCAGCCCCACAGAAAATCAACGTATCATCAGCAAACAACAAATGGGAAACACAAACCCCTTCCCTATTCTCCCCAGAGGCGCTGAAGCCCTGAAAGACACCAACCGAATCCAACCTAGCCATCATGCGAGATAAAGCCTCCATAACAATGACAAACAACAAGGGAGATAAGGGATCGCCCTGCCGTAAACCACGAGAGCTACCAAAGAATCCCTTAGGAGAGCCGTTCACAAGAACTGAAAACTTAACCGAGGAAATACAAAAATAGATCCACTGGCACCACTTTGCTCCAAACCCATATCTCCTAAGAAGGTACATCAAAAAATCTCAATTCACATGATCATAAGCTTTATGGATGTCCAACTTACACAGCATGCCCGGCGCACCTAACCTTAAACGAGAGTCAATGCACTCATTCGCAATCAACACCGAATCCAGAATCTGCATACCACGAACAAAAGCGTTCTGAGACGGGGAGATAATGTTGTGCAGCACACACCTCATCCTGTTAGCCAATACCTTGGCAAAAATCTTATAAATACCGCCCACAAGGCTGATAGGCCTAAAATTTTTCAACTCAACCGCTCCTGTGATCTTAGGAATGAGGACAATAAAGGAAGCATTCAAACAACGAACAAAACGGCCATAATTAGCAAATTCATTAAACATCAACAACACTTCCTCCTTAATGACATCCCAACAAGACTGATAAAAAGCTAAAGTGAAGCCATCAGGACCAGGAGCTTTATCCCCGTTTAAGTCGTGCACCACACTGGCCACCTCAGCCCCCTCAAAAGGTTGTTCCAACATAACCGCCTCTTCTTCTGAAATAGAGTCAAACTCCAAACCATCCAAAGGAGGTCTCCACTGAAAAGGTTCAACATACAAAGATGAGTAAAACTGAACAATGTGAGCCGAAATGTCACTCGGGTCTTGCAGCACCTCCCCATCTACCTCCAAATGGGAGATAGAATTAAACTTCCTGTTAGAGTTTGCGACTCTGTGAAAAAACTTGGTACATCTATCCCTATCCTTTAACCATAAAGCCCGAGATTTCTGTCTCCAACTCACTTCCTCCAATTCAATAATGTGATCCAATTCCTGAATGACCAACAACCTCCGTTCCACTCCCTCATTAATAAGGAGTCCACCTTCATCCAACACATCCAAAGAGGCTAACTCACTCAACAACAAAGACTTACGCACACAAATGTTACCAAAATCATCCTTAATCCAAGCAATAAGATCACGTTTCAGGGCCTTAAGCTTGCAATCCAACACAAAACTAGGGGTACCCGAGACCGCATAGCTTCCCCACCACCCCTTGACCTTCTCCACAAACCCTTCCACCTTAAGCCACATATTTTCAAAACGAAAAGGCTTCTTACCCCCCAAAAGACCCATCCTCCAACAAAATAGGGAAATGATTAGAATACATACGAAACAGTCTTCTTTGAATAGTATTCGGATACATAGCCTCCCAATCCGAACTAAAGAGAAGACGATCAATCCGCGACCAAGTTTGAGAAGAACGATTATCTGACCAAGTATACAAACCACCCACCAGCGGCAAATCCACCAAACCAAACTCGGAGATGAAATCTGAAAAATCCTCCATCCCTCTTTTGCCCACACCCAAACTCGACCTCTCACTAGGAAACCTAGTGACATTAAAATCCCCCCCAATGCACTAAGGAGCCCCCCACCAAGAAATAACACCCGCCAACTCATCCCATAGGAGCCGCCTCCCAGCATCGTCATTAGGGCCATAAACTTCCGAGAACACCCACTTAGCCCCACCTTCAAGATTCTGGAACACTACCGAAAGAGAACAACTCCCCATACAAACATCGACTGACTCAAGCACCCGAGAATCCCATAAGATTAAAATACCACCCGACGTACCAACAGCAGGCGAACCAACCCACCTTACATGAGGACTGCCCCATAAACTACGCACAACAGCCCTCGTAACCTCCTTCAATTTGGTTTCTTGAAGACAGACCAAAACAGATTTCCACCCCCTTATTAAATTCCCGATCCTACAATACTTGCCTCTATCATTGAGGCCCCTCACGTTCCAACTGATAAACCTTGGCTTCATTAACAAACACCACAACCATTAAAGCAGGACACCAATTTGCAACTGCACACAAAGGAAACTCACTTAAATGAAAGAACAAAAAACAATATTCTCAACATTCAACTACAATGAGCCATGTGAGCCTTAGACATGGACTGGACCTCTTGTGTCCCAATAATGCCTTGGGGACCCCACACGATCAGTGTATTTGGGTTTAATTGGGTGGGGCTATGATACCACTTTGACTTCCCTTTTTTTCCAAAAAAAAAAAACTACAATGAACCATTCATTCCACACCCCTATCGTCCTTCCTGGAGAGAAGATAAATGATTTGTTTTATTACAAATAAAATGGAAAATGCTTTTTGGTTAGGATGGGTTACCTAATGACAAGACTAAAGTGAAAGAGAAAGGTTATGGGATTCAAGACATAAGATGATTCAACTCAAAATAGTGATGCAGTTGAAGCAGAATGCATGCATTTTCTTGTGTGACCACACTTCCACTCCATTGAGGGTATTCCCGAGTTAACAAAGCCAGAAAGTTGATGATATCACACATCATTATCTAATCAAACTACTAATATATGTACTGGAATTGCAATATTGAAACCCTACAAAGACTAAAGATATCTGTGCTTCGATGAAATTAACAGAAAGTGTACCTGGCAGATCAAATCTCCAATTAAAGTTAAAAGTGCAGATGTCAGAGCCTTTGTTGACACAGGGTACTTTGCAAGAAGAGACAAATACCTGTAATATGGGAACTTCTTATTGGGATTGCAAAACGTGGATCATAAAGGACCAATCATGATTTGAACCAAGTTTACAGGCAATTTTTTTCACCTTATGTTACTATTGATCACGGGTTCAGCACAAAGTCCAACTTAGATTCTACTTAAGCAAAAAAAAACTTAGAAAATATAAGTAAATAAAAAAGAAATAAATAAACTGATTGGGAATATATACATTTCACAAGATGCATAATAATTGCACCATAGGAAGAGAGCATATTATGATCAGTATTCTGCTATAACCAGCTCAGGGAGTATCATATAGTCGCTACTACATCTCAGTACATTGGCCACCACCTAAGATTTTTCTCCTTTTTAGCCCAAAATAAGAAAATAGCAGGCGACAGGTGAATCGAGGATCTCGACTTTTGTTCTGAATATAGGGCAACAGAGAGCTGTGAAGGAAACGTAACACTAATTAAGCACTACATTGTGTATGGAGAGACTGATGGAAACGCTGTGTAAGATCCCTAGCTACATAAACAGTAGAAAGGGCAATCAATCTGACAATAACACGTCACCTATGTCAACTGCTTCAATAGGACAAACCCTAAGCACTACTAAAGAGAATGGATCAGATAATCACATGACACCTAAGTTAACTGCTTCAATAGGAGAAACCATAACCAGCATCAGCTGCTGCAATATCGCGGGAAATAACTAATAGTTAGAAACCCAAGGTGATCGGCAAGGTGCTTGCCCAAAGCAGTAGCCTTTGTAATATGCATGTCTTATAAGACACCTATTTCATGATACAAATATGCTCAAAACATTACCTGTGAACTTGGCTACCGCATATTTGAATCCAAAAATTTCTACAAGAGTTGCATTGATAGTTATCCGAACTGAACCCCTTCCTCATCATTTCACTTGCATTCACAAGTGCAATATTAAAAAAGAAGAGGAATTCCTTTCTGAACATGTACAAGTAATAAGTCATATCATGGAGGAAAGCAGTTAGGTGATGTTCGGCCACTAAAAAAATTCACCTTTTTGGCTAAATTTTTTTGAACAAAAAAAATTCACAACCGAACATCCAAAATCTCAAAAAATTCAACACAACCTACATAACATTTTTACACAAACTCTAACACCTTTCAAACAATTCCAATAGCATTATTTAAAAAAAATCTATCAAATCTTCTCTCTCTGTACTTTTTTCACCAAACTCCAATAGTTTTTTTATTAAAAAATTCCTTTAAATCATCACTATGCATCCTTTTACAAACTCCAATAAATTCAATCTACAATCAAATGTCTTTAAAAAATTTCATCAACTTTTTACAATCCCCAATAAAACTCCAATCTACCTCAATTTTCACACCACTATCAAATTTTCTACAAATTTGAAGGATTTTTCACAACCGAACATCACCTTAAACTGGATATTAAAGTCCTCAAAAAGGAATATGATTGGGTCAGGCTTTAAAAGAAAAAATTATTTACAGACAATACCAGTCCATGATTTGAGAAAAGGAAAAAGTGTGGGTATCGCCGTTTCTAGGAGCATTTAGGGCTGAAATCAATGACAAAAGGCTGAAGAACAAAGAAACTTGGGGGATTGATTATGGCTTTACAGCAGCATTATAACTTTAGTGCTCCTAAAAATGAAGAAATCTACAACAGCTTAGAATCACCCTACAAGACTTCAACGGGTTTCACTTAGGAGAAGATAACAGAGTATTTCCCTTAATAAAGCTAAATGATTCAACTATGTATATCCTATTGTCAACACTAACAACCCAATCCTATTTCATTCCTGTTACAAGCAATTTCCTTCCTTAAAAACTCCAAAAAGAAGTCTTTCCCTCTCCGTCAGGAGGGGATTTCCATTCCGTACTCATATCGGAAGCAATTGTGGGTTCTGTAATTATGGCGCGACCAAATATCCTGTTAGGAACCAAAAAGCTCAACATTGCTTATGAACCAAAAAGCAAGGTAATTAACATCCTAAATTTGAGACAAAACAACGTGAAATGGAAGTACATTACCACGACAGCAAGGACCAATTATTTCCACCGTCACCGTCAAAGCCCCCATCACCACTACCTTCACCTCTCCCACCAGAACCCCCATATCCACCGGTATTGGCCGACCCGACATTCGAAACAGCGAAAACCCGAAATCGGGCATCACCCTGTTGCCCAAGTCCCATTTCAGAACAACCCCATTTCTTAAATACAGCTCCACGACCAGAATTCAAAGGACTAGCACAAGACTGACACGAAGGAAAGTTCTGAAACCCGCTCATCTGAACGGGGTTTGCAAGAATGCGAGTCTGGCGACCGGAATGCGAAATACGTCCATGAGAAAACCCAAGGAAACGATGTAAGACAGGGGATTTCCGGGTGAGTGACACTGGGTTTTGAAACATTTTTTATCCGACGAAAACAGGTTTCGGGTAAGTGAGAGGGTTGGCTGTTTGGTTTGGTTTTCTTCAGACTTGCGGCTTGCACTGGGTTAAAGAGCCTCGCTGTTCTGCTGATGAAGAGGGGAGAGGGTAGCATCAGGTTAACGAGCCTCGCTGCTCTGCTCTATAGGCTGCGTTTGCACCGAATCTTTCATAAAATATTTCACCAACTCCCAATAAAATACTATAATATAATCTCTCTCTTTCATAAAAAAATATAAAAAAATACAAAAGATATAATAAATTACCTCTCTTCACTTTTTCACTAAACCAAATACCAACACTAAACCCAATATCAAAAATTTTACAACACAAACATAACCTTAGTCGGATTAAAATATGATTTTTGATTTTTTTCTAAGCAATTTTTTAGACAGTTTAAGACCTAGTAATTAGGGATAATTTCATAGTTAATCCCTTAATTATAAGTAAAAATTAATGGCGTGCCTCTAATTATCAAAATAATTTTTTACCTCATCTAAGTTTTCAAAATCATTAAAGTAGACCTATATCCAAATAAGTAGTTAAGTTAGACGAAAAAACATAAAAAATTAACCGAAATGCCCTCAAAGACAAAAATTACCAAAAATATTTAAAAGTTTATTAAAACATAAAAAATAATATTTTTTAAAAAGGAAATATTTTTTAAATAAATCTATTGAAATTCTATTTCAATAATTTATTTATTTTTAATTTATTTCTCAAAATTTTACTTATTTTTTTAAAATTTTATCTTGGAGGGCATTTCGGTCACTTTCACATTTTTCCTTCTGATTTTGGAAACTTAAAGGACGGAGAATTTTGATATTTAAGGGGGCGACATTAATTTTTTCTCATAGTTAAGAGACAAACTATAAAATTACCCCTAGCTATTATTTGTGTTTGGATTAAATACCCCTTCCCTCTTTAAATTCAACTATGTAGTTGTTTGCTCTTTATACCTTATTAGATTACAAAACTTTGAGACACTGCATTTCACCCATAATAGTTTTAATTTTCTTTAGCTAATTGATCATTGGAATTTTTTTTAGAGAATTAGAAAGAATTAGCTCAATCAAACAGCTAAAATTAGAAAGAATTAGCTCAAACTTTAGGCTGACTCAAGCTTTGCACGTAAACGAAAAAAAAAAAATCTAATATATTTGAGAAAACATTATTAGTAGATTGTAGTAGCGTTTTAGTTCTTCTAGCATGTCCAACTATGTACAAATATCATGGCTATGTTTGGAGAGTGGGCTTAGAACCGGTTTCTGGGGTTGGGATGTTTTTGGACTCTAAATTCCTGAAATTTTGGTTTGGAATGGGCCGAGATCTGAAGCTCAACCCTTACTCGGCCTGTAGGGTGTCAGGATGTGGGGCCGAACAAGTTTTGAACCTTCATGTACAACAAAGACCATGTTTGTGTCTTTGTGATGGGTGTACATCTCAATGCACACACGTTTGGACCGGGCCGCAAACCCATGCAATCGGGTTGACTCCTCTCGTTGTTCCAATTGAAATTTTGCCTCAAGCCTTGTCCCAATATGAAAATGTCTCCATTGTGTTGTCAACGATCTTTCACGTGATGACCCCACTGAAATATTCTCCTTCATTGGGAAACGATCGAATCCCTACACCCTCATTCGCTCTGATCTTTTTTGAAATATCCTATTAGGCAGCTGTGGGTATGGAGTTATTGCGTTGTCAACTAAAAAATTAACTGTTATTATAAATATTTTGCTTAATCACTAGCAACTACTACCCAAATCTCCTTTACTCCTCCCATCTTCCCCCAACCCCCTCCCTCCCACCCCTTCGGTCTTTTATTTAAACAGAGTCTCCACCATCCTTCCCAAATGAACTCATGTACAACCTTCCCCTCCTATCAACTCTCCCCCCTTTCCCACACTGATATCCAATCCCCAATGCAATTCTGCAATGAGATTCTTCCCTTAGCAGTGATTACATCTTTGAATTCGTATTAGGAGGGAAGGTCTCGTCTTGTCATGAGCTGATCTGCCCGAGGTGACTTGCCCACCGCAGCTGAGAGCTCTGTTCATCCTTTAAATCGGAGAACTTGCAGTGCAAATGATTATCCCAGCTCTTGAAGAAGCTTGAGGACAATCTCCAAACCCATGCAACCCATTCCTGAGGAAAGGGCCCCTAGGGTCGTCATCCGCCCTTGCCACGCGATGGTTATGCAACTCCTGTCTCACCAAATGTAAGTGGAGTCCTTTCGCGAGATTTGTTGCCTATGTTTTTGGTATGTGGGTGGGTGTGGTGTTTCCGACGTTGGTGATTGACTATAATTTCTAGTTCTGTCCTCATGGGTTTTGTACAATAATTTCAATTCGATCTCCAACAATTTCCCTAATCACTGGTCCTGACTAATATCTGTTACCTACCCGTAATACCGTATATGTCACGCCCCGAACGCTAGCTAAACGAGGCTAATGACAGCCGCGAGCATTCCCGGCATGGGACGCTCCAGCGTACTTACTACTATACTTGCAGCGGAAAAGACGTTGATGCTTCAATGTTAAAAAGAAGCCTTATAATGCTAGCGTATAACGTGCATAAGAACATACTTTCCATTGATAACTCAAGGTTGTTAAACATATTCTCAAAATATCAACCAGTTTAAAACATTAACTAACTAAGCCAAATGAAACCCATGACCACCACATCACGGTGGCTCATGCCGGCTTTTACAAAAATTAGCTAAATCTTTCCTAACGTTAGCAAACAAGAGAGACATTTCATCAACCCTTCTCCTAGGGTTCAAGGTCCTCTTCTTAAGATTCCACCCCTGTAACATCATCTGGAATGATACAATTTAAAACTGTGAGTCGAAAGACTCAGTAAGGAATTATAGCTAAAACATGGGTTGAAATTGTAAGCATGCACTTGAACTTGAAATCATCATGAACTTAAAATAATCATGAACTTAAACATAATGTAGTTCACGTACTTGAACTTGAAATATCATGAGCTTTAACTTGAAACATCATGTAAACGTATGTAATTCATGCATGATCATGAATTTTGATGCACGTGTATGCCTCATGATTGCATATGCACATGCACTTGCTCTTAAAAACTTCACTATTACTTATAAATCTCTTGCTTTTGGAAAATCTTTCCAATCCTTATCTTATGGGCTACTTGAGCTCCACCTACCCCTGACATCAGGGTTGTGCGTTCCCGTAGGAACAGTCCCTTATTTCCCTTAGGGACCTTACATATGGTCGAGCTAGCTCACCTTCTCTCATTCGTCCTTCAGTGGCTAGACACGAGCCTTGAGGTTCACACCTTCTTGCAAGCATCCTTCAGTGTGATTGCACTTACCTCATGGACTACCCATCCTTCTTGCAAGCATCCTTCGGTATGGGTGTCCTAGGTGACATCCATCCTTCACGTAAACGTCCTTCGGAAATGAATGCACCTTCTTGACTTGGTACGGTACCGACCGACTTGGGTTCGTTAATTAACTTGTCATAAAACTTGTCATAAAGTAGCATAAAAATGGTACTTTCATTTGCATAAAATGTCTCATTTCTCATGAGGAAAATGAATGCAAATGATCATGATGCATTCATGTCGTGCTTGGTAATGTCATGCTTGATATGCTTATTCATGAATATTCTTCATGCAGTGTATCATTCCAGTTTGTAAAGATTTTCACTTACCTTAGGCTTGCTTGAGTATCGAGTGTCTCGTTACCTACAATGAACCGTACTATTGTCATTCATAGGTTCACTAAACGTATATAGTAATCAATACATTACTCACACGAATCTGTTTTAATAGACCCTCACACTAATTTTTCATACCATAACATATTCGTCATACCTCTAATTCACATGCAAGTTATCTTAAAACGCTCTCTTTCTTAACTTGAAACAAATTCCAAGACCAACCCCGTAAAATTGGACTAAAATATCAAGAGATAACCACCAATGCAACAAAACACACTTTCTATTCCAGCCTTGAAATCTGCATATGTAACTCCAGAAATCACAACAATCTCCAACAACCAAAAATCCGAATCTCTACATGTCACAACCAACATCCAAGGCTAACTTAACATCTCATAACAACAGCTATACTCTCACCTTCCTCCCACTTACAACTTCAACTCGAAGTTTACAACCAAATCATGGTTCCATAATTATCAAGTTAACACCATTGCATGTACCCATTTCTCTTGGGCTGTTTACCAAACACCTAGTGTGCGTTATTGGTCCTCTTGCCTATTTTCCTAGATCTGAACATATCCCTAACACTTAGGGCTTTGTGGTTCTCAATATCACTAGCATACATACACAATCTAATGCATCAAACCCTAGATTCGGCCATACTTGCTCAACTTAGGTTTCAACCCCTCTTAGGCCTTTTATCAAACACCTAGAGCACATAACCAATTTCTCTTGAACCCTCATTTCAGATCTAGTCATTTTTCCACATGTTCTCATGTAAAAATCTATGCTACACTTACAAGATCTACCTTGAACATACCTAGATCCACACTAAACATCCATGAATCACAAGGAGAACACTACTTAGACAAATTACCAACAAACCACAACCAACCAACAAAAGAAAACAAGAACATCACCAACCGCAACTAACCAACAAGAGGAAACAAGAAGAGAATAGAGAGAGAGAGAGAGAGAGAGTAGCACGATTTTCGGCCAGCAAGGATTTACCTCGCTTCTCTCCTCTTCCTCCTTCTTTTCTTCTCCTTCTTCTTCTCCTTCTTCCTCTCCTTCTTCCTTCTTCTTCTTTCGGGTGGGTGACTTAGGGCAAGGGAAAATGAAAAGGCTGAAGAGAGGGGAAAAAATGAAGTGTTCGGCAAAGGGGGAGAGAGTAATAGGCGTGAAAATGGTTGGGGAAAGACAAGTTTGCCCTCCCCTACTTCATAAATTTCAACTCGCGTATTTTAAACGGGTAAAATTCCGGAATGTAGTTATATGTGTCGACACCATCACTCAAGGTGTCGACACTTACAACATATTTAGTATGATGTGTCGACACCATCACTCAAGGTGTCGACACTTCCAACACTTAGCCATAGTGGGAAAAATGTAAACTCTCGGGTTTCAATTAGATGTGTCGACACCATCACTCAAGGTGTCGACACTTCCAACACTTGGTCAAAATCCACGGGAGTTCTGGAAAAAGGCGAACTCTCGGGTTTCAGTTGGATGTGTCGACACCATCACTCAAGGTGTCGACACTTCCAACACTTAGTAAAAATCACTCTAGTTCCGGAAAGATATATACGCTCGGGTATCAGTCTAATGTGTCGACACTATGATTCAAAGTGTCGACACTTACAACACTTAGTCAAAATTCACTTTGGTCTCCAGGAAAAGGTAAACTTTCGGGTGTTAGTATAATGTGTCGACACTATGTTCCAATGTGTCGACACTTACCTCAAAAATCACCAATTAAAACATACCTACATCCTGAGGAAAAATCATAGCAAAATCTCTCTCTCCTATACAATGACGTAAGTAAATTCGGGATCTCACATCCTCCCCTCCTTATAAAATTCCGTCCTCGGAATTCGATCTTCCTTACCAGAGATTTGTCTTGATGGTGGAGGTCTAGGACGGGTGAATACTCGAACTGGCCCCACAACTAACGTTATCATAATACACACATATATGCCTTTATATATACTTCAACATAGCACTATAGCTCATATGTATAGTGAGACAACATAAAGGTATCAATGAAAAGAAAAACAGATCAGGCAAGTCATATCGAAATTCTAACATTATCCTTCTTAACTTTGTCCTTCCCGTAAGTGGGGATATTTCGAGTACATTTCACTTTCTAACTCCCATGAGGCCTCTTCTACTCCGTGGTTTCTCCACAAGACCTTAACAAGAGGTATGGTTTTGGTCCTCAGTTGCTGCTCCTTCCTATCCAAAACCCTTATAGGTTCTTCCACATACGTAAGGTTTTCTCTAACCTGCAAAGGCTCATAATCTAATACATGGGTAGGGTCAGTTACATACTTCCTTAGGAGCGATACATGAAACACATTGTGAACTCCCTCTAAACAAGGGGGTAGGGCCAACCTGTACGCCACGGGCCCAACTCTATCTAGGATCTCAAAGGGTCCTATGAATCTGGGTTGGAGCTTCCCCTTTTTTCCAAATCTCGTTATCCCCTTCTTCGGAGAAATCTTCAGAAATACTCTGCTCCCAGCCTCAAATTCAAGTTCTCTTCTTCGATTATCAGCATAGCTCTTCTGCCTGCATTGGGCTGTCACAAGCCTATCTTTGATTACTTGGATCTTTTCCCGTGTCTCTGAAACTATTTCCGGCCCTAACATCCTTCTTTCGCCTACCTCATCCCAATACAAAGGTGATCTACACCTCCTCCCATACAAGGCTTCATAGGGTGCCATACCAATACTTGCTTGAAAACTGTTATTGTACGCGAATTCCGCTAAAGGCAAGTATTGAGCCCATCCTCCTTTGAAATCCACAACGCAAGCCCTGAGCATATCCTCCAGAATTTGTATAGTCCTTTCCGACTGCCCATCTGTCTGTGGGTGGAAAGCGGTACTAAAATTCAACCGAGTTCCCAATGACTCCTGCAATCGTTTCCAGAATCTCGATGTAAATCTCGGATCTCTATCCGACACTATGCTCTTAGGCACTCCATGTAATCTGACAATCTCTTGAAGATAAATCTCCGCTAACTTCTCCGGGGCATACTTCACCTTAATGGGTAAGAAGTGTGCCGACTTGGTTAGTCGGTCCACGATCACCCATATAGCATCGTAACCCGAAGTAGTTCGAGGCAACCCCACTACGAAATCCATGGCTATCCCTTCCCACTTCCATTCAGGGATCTCTAGAGGCTTTAGTGTTCCTGCTGGCCTCTGGTGCTCGGCTTTCACCTTCTGGCAAGTCAAACATCGAGCCACATACTCGGCTATCTCCCGCTTCATATTAGGCCACCAAAAGACCTTCTTAATATCTTGATACATCTTCGTGCCTCCTGGATGGATGGTATAAGGCGTAGAATGAGCCTCTGCTAGAATCAAGTCTTTAATCTCCCTTGTACTTGGCACACAAATTCTGCCTCGATATCGTAATAACTCATCCTTATCTCCAAAGTCGGGGTCTTCCTTTTTCTCAATTCGCTCTCTAATCCCTTCAATCACCTTATCATTCTTCTGGGCCTCTCGAATCTGCTCCTCCAGGGTAGGTTGCAACGAGAGCCCTGCAATGGAGACAAACTGATCGGCAATGATAAGCACAATCTCTGCCCTTTTTAAGTCTCTCCTGATTTCCTCGGGCACCACCTCCATTGAACTTGCCTCTACTAAACTTGTTTCTGCCGACTTCCTACTTAATGCGTCGGCCACCACATTGGCTTTTCCAGGGTGATAACTTATTGTGCAATCATAATCTTTAATCAACTCTAACCATCGCCGCTGTCTCATGTTCAGCTCTTTCTGGGTGTTAAAATACTTAAGACTCTTATGATCGGTGAATATCTCACATTTAACCCCATACAAATAATGTCTCCATATTTTTAACGCATAGACTACAGCAGCTAACTCTAAGTCATGCGTGGGATAATTAATCTCGTGAGGCCTCAGTTGTCTAGAAGCATAAGCTATTACCCTTTTGTCTTGCATCAAAACACAACCTAAACCTTGCTTCGATGCGTCGCTATAGATTTCATACTCTCCATATTCCGAGGGTAGTGCTAATACTGGAGCAGTAACTAAATTGGCCTTTAACTCTTGGAAGCTCCACTCACACTCATGAGTCCATTCAAATTTGACATTCTTCTTTGTTAGAGACGTCAAAGGCTTGGCCATCTTTGAGAATCCCTTGATAAACCTCCGATAGTACCCTGCTAATCCCAGAAAACTTCTTACTTCCTTCACATTCGTAGGCCTCGGCCACTTGAATATAGCAGCTACCTTTCCGGGATCCACGGTAATCCCTTCTCCGGACACTACATGCCCCAAAAAGCGAACTTGTTCCAACCAAAACTCACATTTGGAAAACTTGGCAAACAACTTCTTCTCCCTAAGAATCTGTAGAACAATCCTTAAATGCTTCTCATGTTCCTCCTTATTCCGTGAGTAAATCAGTATGTCATCAATAAAGACAACCACAAACTTATCTAAGAATTCCCGAAACACCCTATTCATCAAATCCATAAATGCGGCTGGAGCATTGGTTAGCCCAAAAGGCATCACCATAAATTCGTAATGGCCATATCGCGTTCGAAATGCCGTCTTCGGTATGTCCTCCCCCTTCACCTTCAACTGGTGATATCCCGATCTCAAATCAATCTTCGAGAATGCCTGTGCCCCTTGCAATTGATCAAATAGATCATCAATGCGAGGCAACGGGTATCTATTCTTGATAGTCACCTTATTCAACTCCCTGTAATCAATGCACATCCTGAGGCTTCCATCTTTCTTCTTTACGAACAAGATCGGAGCTCCCCAAGGTGACACACTCGGCCGAATGAACCCTTTATCCAATAGATCCTCCAGCTGAATCTTCAATTCCTTCAACTCTGCTGGTGCCATTCTATACGGTGCTTTAGAAATTGGAGTTGTCCCTGGTTCTAAATCGATGCCAAACTCCACTTCCCTATCAGGAGGTAATCCGGGTAATTCTTCCGGAAACACATCAGGAAATTCGTTCACTATAGGGGTTTGCTCTACCGTAGCAGTCTCTCTCTGCATTTCATTTGCCCAAACTAAGAACCCCTCACTTCCTCCTTGCAACCATTTCTTGGCTTGCATGGCTGAAATGATCGCCGGTCTTCGTTCCACCTTTCTCATGCCTACAAAACAACAATCTGGTCTCCCCTCCTTTTGGAACACGACCTTCTTCTCGTAACATTTTATGCTAGCACCGTGTGTTGCCAACCAATCCATACCTAAAATGAGGTCGAACCCTCCCATTTCCATCACTATCAGGTTAGCCGGCATAATTTGCCCCTCAACTTCTATCGGGAAATTTTTCACTATTCGATCGCAATTGATCCTCCCACCAGTAGGTGTTGATACTACTACATGACATCCTAATGGCTCATGCTTTAAATCTCTTGCCTTACAATATGCCGATGCTATGAATGAATGTGTGGCCCCTGAATCAAATAATACAAGGGCTTCTCCCTGTGGCAAGGGAAACTTACCCGTTACTACTCTGGTTTGGTCCTCCGCATCCCTCGGGGTCAGAGCATATAGTCTTGCTTGAGTTGGACCGCTTTGCCTCCTCGAATTGTCTTGCGGTGCGGGTTGGGATGCTTGGCTTGAATTACTTTTTGCCCTACAATCTCGGGCAATATGACCTGGCTTCCCGCACTGGAAGCATACTCCCTGCCTACACTCTCCGGGATGCTTCTTGCCACATTTGTTGCATATTGGGAATTGATTCCCTCCTGCAATCTGACTTCCTCCAGGTCTCTGGTTCTGGGCTCCACCAGGTCTCTGATTCTGGCCCCGTGATAAACCCTGCTTGCTTTTCTTCCAGGGTGCCTGTGACGTTTCCAGCTTGGGAGGAGCCTTCCTCTTTTGCTGGTCGTAAAATGCTGCTGTCCTCTGCAGACCTCTTTCCACAATCACTGCCCGTTCTATGACTTCTGCCAACGTCTTCAAGTTATGGGCCATAACTCTGTCAAAGATTCGGGGATGAAGTCCCTCTTCAAACTTCCTGGCTTTCCTCTCCTCATCTGGTACTAAATACGGAGCAAACCTCACCAACTCCATGAATCGACCAGAGTATTGATCAACAGTCATTGATCCCTGAGTTAAGTTGGCAAACTCTCTCGCTTTTGCTTCCCGCGTCGTCCTTGGAAAATAGCGGTCCAGGAATTCTTGTTGAAACCTCTCCCAGATTATGGGTTGTTCTCCCAATTCTTGGCTCAGTAGGAGCTTCTTGGATAGCCACCACCTCTTGGCATCTCCCTGTAGCTTGAAGGTAGCAAAGCTCACTCTCTGGGAGTCTGTACACCCCATGACTTCCAGCAACTCTTTCATCTCTAGAAGCCAGTTTTCTGCTAGAACGGCATCTCCTCTACCGTTATATACCGGCGGGTGTTGGCGGTTAAACTGGTCAAAGGTGCATCCTTCAGGGCGATCTCGAGCCCCTTGCACATTTGCCCCTTGCTGCACTTGTTCAGCGATGAGCTGAGCCATGTGCCTTAAAACATCATTGGTAGAGACACCTGATTCTTCGGGCTCCTCCTCCGTGTTTCTATTCCTGGGTTGTTTCCTAGGTGGCATCCTGCACTATATCGTCATTACTACATAAGTATCCTAACAACTAGTTGATGCATGAGATTTCTAGCATATAGCATACTCGAAATCCAAATAGGCGAGTAGCAAATCTTAAGTTCACTAAACTCCTAAATTCCTCTGATACCACTAAACTGTCACGCCCCGAACGCTAGCTAAACGAGGCTAATGACAGCCGCGAGCATTCCCGGCATGGGACGCTCCAGCGTACTTACTACTATACTTGCAGCGGAAAAGACGTTGATGCTTCAATGTTAAAAAGAAGCCTTATAATGCTAGCGTATAACGTGCATAAGAACATACTTTCCATTGATAACTCAAGGTTGTTAAACATATTCTCAAAATATCAACCAGTTTAAAACATTAACTAACTAAGCCAAATGAAACCCATGACCACCACATCACGGTGGCTCATGCCGGCTTTTACAAAAATTAGCTAAATCTTTCCTAACGTTAGCAAACAAGAGAGACATTTCATCAACCCTTCTCCTAGGGTTCAAGGTCCTCTTCTTAAGATTCCACCCCTGTAACATCATCTGGAATGATACAATTTAAAACTGTGAGTCGAAAGACTCAGTAAGGAATTATAGCTAAAACATGGGTTGAAATTGTAAGCATGCACTTGAACTTGAAATCATCATGAACTTAAAATAATCATGAACTTAAACATAATGTAGTTCACGTACTTGAACTTGAAATATCATGAGCTTTAACTTGAAACATCATGTAAACGTATGTAATTCATGCATGATCATGAATTTTGATGCACGTGTATGCCTCATGATTGCATATGCACATGCACTTGCTCTTAAAAACTTCACTATTACTTATAAATCTCTTGCTTTTGGAAAATCTTTCCAATCCTTATCTTATGGGCTACTTGAGCTCCACCTACCCCTGACATCAGGGTTGTGCGTTCCCGTAGGAACAGTCCCTTATTTCCCTTAGGGACCTTACATATGGTCGAGCTAGCTCACCTTCTCTCATTCGTCCTTCAGTGGCTAGACACGAGCCTTGAGGTTCACACCTTCTTGCAAGCATCCTTCAGTGTGATTGCACTTACCTCATGGACTACCCATCCTTCTTGCAAGCATCCTTCGGTATGGGTGTCCTAGGTGACATCCATCCTTCACGTAAACGTCCTTCGGAAATGAATGCACCTTCTTGACTTGGTACGGTACCGACCGACTTGGGTTCGTTAATTAACTTGTCATAAAACTTGTCATAAAGTAGCATAAAAATGGTACTTTCATTTGCATAAAATGTCTCATTTCTCATGAGGAAAATGAATGCAAATGATCATGATGCATTCATGTCGTGCTTGGTAATGTCATGCTTGATATGCTTATTCATGAATATTCTTCATGCAGTGTATCATTCCAGTTTGTAAAGATTTTCACTTACCTTAGGCTTGCTTGAGTATCGAGTGTCTCGTTACCTACAATGAACCGTACTATTGTCATTCATAGGTTCACTAAACGTATATAGTAATCAATACATTACTCACACGAATCTGTTTTAATAGACCCTCACACTAATTTTTCATACCATAACATATTCGTCATACCTCTAATTCACATGCAAGTTATCTTAAAACGCTCTCTTTCTTAACTTGAAACAAATTCCAAGACCAACCCCGTAAAATTGGACTAAAATATCAAGAGATAACCACCAATGCAACAAAACACACTTTCTATTCCAGCCTTGAAATCTGCATATGTAACTCCAGAAATCACAACAATCTCCAACAACCAAAAATCCGAATCTCTACATGTCACAACCAACATCCAAGGCTAACTTAACATCTCATAACAACAGCTATACTCTCACCTTCCTCCCACTTACAACTTCAACTCGAAGTTTACAACCAAATCATGGTTCCATAATTATCAAGTTAACACCATTGCATGTACCCATTTCTCTTGGGCTGTTTACCAAACACCTAGTGTGCGTTATTGGTCCTCTTGCCTATTTTCCTAGATCTGAACATATCCCTAACACTTAGGGCTTTGTGGTTCTCAATATCACTAGCATACATACACAATCTAATGCATCAAACCCTAGATTCGGCCATACTTGCTCAACTTAGGTTTCAACCCCTCTTAGGCCTTTTATCAAACACCTAGAGCACATAACCAATTTCTCTTGAACCCTCATTTCAGATCTAGTCATTTTTCCACATGTTCTCATGTAAAAATCTATGCTACACTTACAAGATCTACCTTGAACATACCTAGATCCACACTAAACATCCATGAATCACAAGGAGAACACTACTTAGACAAATTACCAACAAACCACAACCAACCAACAAAAGAAAACAAGAACATCACCAACCGCAACTAACCAACAAGAGGAAACAAGAAGAGAATAGAGAGAGAGAGAGAGAGAGAGTAGCACGATTTTCGGCCAGCAAGGATTTACCTCGCTTCTCTCCTCTTCCTCCTTCTTTTCTTCTCCTTCTTCCTCTCCTTCTTCCTTCTTCTTCTTTCGGGTGGGTGACTTAGGGCAAGGGAAAATGAAAAGGCTGAAGAGAGGGGAAAAAATGAAGTGTTCGGCAAAGGGGGAGAGAGTAATAGGCGTGAAAATGGTTGGGGAAAGACAAGTTTGCCCTCCCCTACTTCATAAATTTCAACTCGCGTATTTTAAACGGGTAAAATTCCGGAATGTAGTTATATGTGTCGACACCATCACTCAAGGTGTCGACACTTACAACATATTTAGTATGATGTGTCGACACCATCACTCAAGGTGTCGACACTTCCAACACTTAGCCATAGTGGGAAAAATGTAAACTCTCGGGTTTCAATTAGATGTGTCGACACCATCACTCAAGGTGTCGACACTTCCAACACTTGGTCAAAATCCACGGGAGTTCTGGAAAAAGGCGAACTCTCGGGTTTCAGTTGGATGTGTCGACACCATCACTCAAGGTGTCGACACTTCCAACACTTAGTAAAAATCACTCTAGTTCCGGAAAGATATATACGCTCGGGTATCAGTCTAATGTGTCGACACTATGATTCAAAGTGTCGACACTTACAACACTTAGTCAAAATTCACTTTGGTCTCCAGGAAAAGGTAAACTTTCGGGTGTTAGTATAATGTGTCGACACTATGTTCCAATGTGTCGACACTTACCTCAAAAATCACCAATTAAAACATACCTACATCCTGAGGAAAAATCATAGCAAAATCTCTCTCTCCTATACAATGACGTAAGTAAATTCGGGATCTCACAGTATACTAACTCTTTGAGAGGAATCTTGTGTAGACGCGATACTATCTGAGGAGCTTGAAATCTCCTTCAACTCATTTCACATCCCACTCCATATCTCACAAGCGTCCATCATATTTGAAATCGGTGTGCACGACTAAGGTAACACACGTTTCTTCTTGGATTATGTTGCTCCTACACTCTCTGATGGACCCATCCATTTCCAATTTTTCGTAGATTTCCACCGATGAGAAATGCCCCCCATCTGGAATATACATTCCTCTAGATTCTGGTTGGGATCTCGTCTTGAATACTGTCCAGGGTTTGGAAACTCAGTGGCAGAGATTGTAACGGCCCTCTCTATTTTCACCTATTTGACATATATAAAAATTAGTATAATATGCTAATTGGAGTTTTTTAGTCTAAATTATTTCTTTATTGAGCTTACATTATTTTTAATATACTTGCTTGCATATTTTTAATTCTCCTAATTTTCAATTATGTAGTTGTAATTGTTTTTATATTATCGAGCTTGATACTTAGTATTATTATTCTATTAAAATAAATTAGGGGCTTGTATTTTATTAAGAGTATTTCATAATGATATTAGCTTTAATGTTGTCTCTTGTTTTATAGGCTTTGATTAAAATTTCCATTGCTTAAGGGCGACTATTGTATACTCTAAGAACTTGCTTTTAAATTTCACAATTATCTTAGTAATTAATGCTCTCCACTTTTTATATCTTAGTAATTAGTGTATGCATCTTTTCATTGATTGTTTTTGAATCCCTACGCATGGTCGAACAAAGTATAAAAGCCAACTACCCTTTTTCACTTTTTCCCTCATTTTCTCTCCTCTTAGCCAACTGCATCTTGATTAGTCATTGGTCATTTTTTTTGTCTTACTTGCATGTCATTACACGTTGGGGTATGGGCAGTTCAGTGGAGGCCTTGGTTTGGGCAAAATAGATTTGTGCAATCCCCATGATTGCTTAGGGTAGAAACATGCGTACATTTGGCTCAATATTTCTTTTGGCCGACCAATCAAACCATTACGGGAGCTGCCTTCCTTGAGTTAGCCATTAGTTCATCATTTTTTCCTACAATCATAGGGTTGCGCCAAGAAGCTATTGATTTATGAGGAGATTTTGATTGCCATCGAAAAGTAGGAAAAAGAGAGAGATAAGGTGAGTGTAGCGACTTAGACATAGAAGAAAATAGAGTGACATCATCTGACCGAAGAAGAAAGGAAAGGAGAGACTAAAAGAAAAAGAGGAGAAACCAAGAGAAAAAGAAAGAGACCGAAGGAGAGAAAGAGAAGGCAACCAAAGGAAAAGAGGAGGAGAAAAGAAGAGAAAAGGGGGAGAAAGGTAGTTTCAGCCTACACCCTTTTTGTCCCCTTCTTCAACTTTTGTCTTCTCTTTTCCTAACCTAGTGTCATGCTTTTTAGGTGTTTTTATCCAAGGGAAATCAGTTCAACCGAAACATAGGTAAGGGTGTAGTTGCATGTAGGTTTTTGTGGGAAAAATGTGTTGTGAAACATGCTTTTGTGCAATGTAGCTTGTGGTCACCCTTTGGTCTCAACAAAAATGTTTCAACCCTTGTGTTTTGATGAGGTCTTACTCATGTGTTGGTTGCATGTTGATGATTAGCTATAGAAATTGATTATTATGAAAGTTATTGTTTCAGTATAAGAGAAAGGTGGGAAATGGTGGTTGCTGTAAAATATTTGTGCAAGGATGATCTTCTATCCTTGGTGGTCACAGTCAGTGGCTTACATAGACTTCAAGTAGGGTCTGAGAGGCCACGAGTTGCTCCTAGAGGAAGAATGGTTACATGCATGTTGTGAGACCCCGAACTTCGCTTTTGCTATCTTCCTATGTGTTTTTAATTTAACTCAAGGGGCCATATTTTGGCCAATGTATGACTTAACTTTAATACTTATGGTATTTCGTTTTACTATCATTGTGAAATTTTATTGATGCAATCCTATTATTTTCCTTATAGCCGAATTTTTCAAGGTAGATTTCTTTTATGAACTAATTTTTCCATTTGCTTAATAATTATGTCACCATGATTTATGAAATTAAAAATATGAAGAGAATTTTATTTCTTATTGCCGAAATTCTCTAAGTAGAAATTATTGCATAATAATCTATAGTTATGAAATTTATATTGAGCATATAGATTATTTTGTGTCCTTGATTAGGTAGCCTTAATCACTATTAGGTAGCCTTAAGCATCATTAGAAAAATTAAGTGATAAGTTGATAGGTTATAGGAAAGCATGATAAAGAATTTAAAAGATAAGTTAGTGTGCTTATTAAGGAAATATGTTAGTGAGCTTATAATAGTGATAAACTAATGTATTTATAAAGGAGATAAGCTATTGTGTTTAATATAGAGATAAGTTGATATGCTTATAAGGAGATAAGCTAAGCTATTGTGTCTATTATAGAGATAAGTCCATGTGCCTATGTGATAAGTGATAGATGAAATGAAAAGAAAAGATTAAGTGAATGGCAAGAGGAGTTACGTGATAGGCATGAAGAGAGAAATTGAAATAGCTTTATGGGTAGCTCACATGAAGGCCTTGAAAGCAAAGGTAAGAAGAAGACAAATGAGTTATAAGGTGGCATTGCATTATTGGCTGCCGCCCATGCAACCAATGTGCATGGACGGAGGAACCTATGCTGCCCCTCCCCCTTTGGACGTGAAATGATCCAAGTTCATCCCCTCACACACTTTTTCACGCCTTGCCACCCCACTCAACCCTTTTGGTCGAACAATAGAGAGAGAAGAGAGAAAACCAGAAGCAAACCAAGTGAAACCGAGAACCCCACCTCTCCACTTCTCCATTTCTCCAAAGCTTCTTTGCCTTTCTTCAAGCTATTCCAGCAGCTACCTCTTCTCCTTTCCCTCACCACTAGCCTCACCACAGCCTCCTTGTTGCACTTATCTCAGCCTTTGAAGCCACCCAAGTGTGTGGAACCGAAAGTTAGAGAAGTAGAAGATCCTGGTGTTAGCCGAGAGTCATAGTAGGAGATTGAGGTAATGAGTTTTGGTCTTGCATGTTATTCCTTTGTTTATCTTCTCCATAGGTTCTGACCTTGAGCATTTTGTGCTAGGTACTAGCTTTGTATTCAACACTACAAGGTGAGTAGAGTTTGATCTCTCGGTTATGGACTTGCTGTGTTGGCCGTGTGCCTTGTCCTTTATTTGGTAGATGTACGCATGTTAGATCTGAATAGGTTGGGTCTACTGGAATTAATGTTGTAATGTGGTTGATGGAGGAAGGGATTAATTGGAGGTTGAATGCATTCTTGCTTGAGGAACTTCATGCATGATTGTGTATGGTGTAGATCTGGATATTTTCATTTTGATTGCATACCTAAGTTGTGAAATTGGTTGCTGGAGGATGAGATTATATGTTTGGATTGCATGCATATGGGTTGTTGGTGGCCGAATGGCTTAGACTTGAAAACTAGGTTGATGGCTGAATGGTTGGAGTTAGAAAACCCAAGGTTGATGTTAAGGTTTGGTTTATTCTTGAATGCAATTAGAGATCACTTAAAAGACCAAGATTAGAGGTTCATTAATGATGTTGTAAGTGTTAAGTTAAGATGGAAAGAAACCCTAGGTAATATAAGAATAGCAAATGAAATTATGATGCAAGTATATATGTAAAATGCTAATGGCCGAATAGATGTAGTTGCTTAAAGGAAGTTTGCGGTGAAATGTAAAACCTAAGAATCTTATGCTAAGAAGAGTGTCACGGGTTGGATAGAAGATGGAGATATTAACCATGGATTAGCCATGATTATGGTTGGATAAAATGAATTAGTAAGTTATCAAAGAATGACCTTTATGCATGAAGTAAAGCAGATGTCAACTTAGGTTTATAGCACTAAATAGCTTGCTGTTTGGAGTCTTAAATAAGATATGGAAATAATTGGGAGGAAGCCATGTAAGTATGTTAATTAGGGCCTCGGTCAGCAGCCTAACTTAAGGGATTAATGTGAAGTGGAATAAATCAGCAAGTGTAGAATATTAAATCGGTGAATTTGATGGACATTAGGGTTGGTTAGGTTTAGAGCTAGGTAATTGAGTAACCACCCTATTATGCTATGTTGTATGTTGATTTCTTTCTTCAAGAGTTTTATGAAAGCTTAATTAGTAATCCTTTGAAAATAAAATAGTATTTTCAAGATATGTATCCTTGGTAAAACCAAAACAATTTTAAGTGTTTCTTTGAATGATTATGTAATTAAATTCTTAAGCATCTAAAAGAGGTATTTGAATCGCTTGTAGGCGAACTTCATACCAATACTCAAAGGAGACCAAGGTAAGTGGAATGTAAACGGAGTTACATTTTTACAAAACTGGAATGATACACATCATTGTTTTACATGAACAAGCATGACATCATAAGCAAACATGTCATGGCATGAGCATTGCATGATTTTCTAAAGAAATTTTTATGCAATGATATATGAGAAGTTTTATGATAAGTCAAGTCAAGTTAAGGGCTTTGGTCGGTACTGTACCATCAAGGAGGGCACCCATACCGAAGGACGAATGCGAGAAGGATGGGTGAACCCTAGAGGTAAGTGCAACCACACTGAATGACGAATGCGAGAAGGTGGGCTAGTTCGACCAAATGAAATGTCCCCATGGGAAAGGGAGACGGTTCCGATAGGAATGCATAACCTTGACTCTAGGAGTTAAATGGAGCGTAACTAGCCCACAAGTAGAAAAAAAACTATTTTTCTTCACATTGTTTCTCAAATAATCAATCAAGAAACGATACAAATCAAAACCAAAACAATCATCTTAGATTTCAATGTACAAGCATCAGATGCAAGCTCATATTTTACAATACGCAACAAAATCTCGAAGAGAAACCCACGGGCATGAGTTTGGCACAAAGTTTCTCCATTTTCCAAATACAAAAAAACACGGACAAAAGAAATGGTTATGATTTTGCCCGATTGTCTTTTTCTCAATTGTTGATCCCACATGCAATACTTTTCAACAAAAGAAATCACACATAGTTGCATCACCTCAACGGATTGTGAAGAACATGACGAGGAAGTTAGAGAGAGAAAACACTAACATGGACCTGTAAGATTTCACAAACCTCGCTTTGAAACCACTTGTTAGAGCGCAAGATCGCAGCGGAAATGATCGTTCGATCAAAGCAGCACAAGCGTTCAGCCTCCTTCAGATCTATGCACGCAGTTCTCGAGAGAGAGTTAGAGTGAAAATCTCACGTGAAAATGAATCCTCCTCTTCTCAAATGACTTTCTGAGCTATTTATAATAGTTAGCTCATAACTCAAATGTGCTTATGCGTGAGATTTTTAGGAACATTAAATCTCGACTGTAGGATCATTATGAAAAAATTCTTTTTCATTAAATTCCCTTATATTATGTAATCCGAATTGATGGACTTCTATAAATTGTGATCATGTCCAGTAACATATCACAATTGACCCCGAGATAATGTGATTTTATTTTTGTGTAATCCCTTTTGCTAACAATTGTACGCTTATTTATCCTTCCACTATAATATATTCCACAGGAACTAATAGAACTAGAATAATATCATTGATAAAGTCTCTAGCTCATTCTTAATTCTCAGTTTGTACCTAGTTGGACACCAAAAAACAAAATTTCCAAAAAAAAAATATCGCAAATATTTACTTAATATATATATGCCCAAGGCCCAACATTATCTGGAATATTTGATCTACGAAGATCATCACTAAATGACTCAGTCAAAACACAAACACACAACAAGCAAACCTGCATAACTCTCTCAAGTCTAAGGACAACATAAGCTAATTGTGCTAAATATCATTCTCTACATCACTGATCGTTTCCAGAAGGTATTCACATTTGATCCGGTTCAGTGCATGTACTCTTAGATTGCACCCTCTCTTCTGCTTAAGGTCGCCACCTCAATGACGAAGTTCATCATTCTATCTTATAGAGGCACAACGAATATAGACCTATTTGTACATTACCATGTATCTATGTCTAGAACAAATTGAGTCAACAAGGATCTGAAGAGTCATACTCCCCGCCTCTGATTCATTAATCATTAGCCTGATTTTTCTACAATATTGCTCAACAATATGACATCTAATGTCGTAGTAAATATGACATCTTATGTCATTGCATGTACCCAAAAATAATATACAAGTGATTAATCAACAATGAAAATTATTTCATAATAATTAAAAAATGATTGGCTGTGAGGGCATACATCTAACAATCCAATCATAATATTTTCTTAGCTTTTCTACTAACGCTCCATTTCCTAGAGTTTGGGTTGTGCACCCACTTAGTTTGGGCCAAGTTCCCTGTACCACTAGGAACAATTTAAATTTAGTCAACTCTAGCTTGAACATTTTGTTATAGTATAAGGCCACAAGCCTTACAACTAGTAGTAACCAATAGAAGCACCACAAGTCTACATAGGAACACTTGTGGCTTGCACATTATAGCATCGTGATCATCCATCGAGCTTGGAGATCCCCATATTCAGAGGCTTGGTACCGACCTTCATAGATCCTTGGAATAGTGCCACAATGCTATGTATGTCTCCTCATCTCGTACTGAATAGCACATCAATCCAAAACTCTCCCAATATCAAATAAATTTTCAATGCATATGCCATGACAGTAATGCAATATGTTATGAATTTTAACATAATGACAATCTTCGTATAATGTACTAATTTAGTTTTGCAAGTAAGTTTTCTACTTATAGTTTGAGCTTAACCTATATAAAGTCTCTTGACCTACTACACATCTCATCTATAACTAACTTAACAATCAATTCAAATTAATCAATCATCACAACAAATTTCAACAAACTAACCAAACACTAACAGAGAACTCAATTATATCATTTAACCAATTTTTTCACATGAACTTTGTTGGCTTTTGTGTATAATCGAGATTTTGATGATTTCAATAAACGGATCAAGTTTATAAAATGAACATCTTCAAACACAAAGACGACTTGATGAAAGAGCCAAAGACTTGATGAAAGAAGAACAAGAAGATTTAAAGTGAAGATTCAAGACCTTAGGTTATCATCCTTGTAACTTTTTGTTTCACTTTTAAAAAGGATTTGAATCACGCACTTGCATATCTTTCAAAACAAGCATAAATTATTTTACCTTTTGTTTGAAAGATTAAAATGTTTTTAAGGGTTTCAAAACACCTAAAACAAACTCTCAAACCTTTTATATACTTATGAGAAGTAAGACTTTAAAATTGGGTGTTTAAAAGTGGTAAAAACATGGTTTTAAAAAGAATCGGACTATGCTTAAGTTGAAGCGGTCGACCGGCTGGTGAAGCGATCGACCGGCATTCGATCGCTTGATATAGCGGTTGACCAATAACTTTTTAAATATAGCCATTGGGCTTCTGATGACTCCTAACGGCTATAAACGACTAGTTTTCACATGTGGCTTATAAATACACATCAATAACGTCTGAAATTCATAACCGACGACCACATATTATTTCTACTTCTTGAGAAATATTCTAAACCTTCTTATTCTACATTTCTCATATCATTCACACAAACACACATTTTCATATCCTTGTCTTTGTGTGAAATAAGAGATATAGAGCTATCCACTTTCATATCCACTGTTTGAGAGAGTTTGTTCTTGTTATCTTCCTATCAAGAGAGTTGTTTCCTTTAGTGAGGTTGTTCACTAAAAAAGAAGTTTAGAGAGAGTATATCTCAAGCTTGGTGAGGTTGTGAGTGGCGAGCCAGAAAAACCACTTGGATGGGTTTGAGTGTTGAGCCCGGGAAAATACTTGTACGGTTCTCTAGCACCCGGAAGCTAGAGTGTAAAGCTATTGTAAGATAGTGGAAAAACTCAAGGCTCTGTGAAAGAGCTTGAGGGGTGGATGTAGGCAGGTTTGCCGAACCACCTAAAAATTGAGTGTTTCCTTCTTTTACCCTTCTCTTTACTTTTACACATATTTTTACTTGTTGCATACTTCAACTTATGCTAAAGTAGTATTTATTTGCAAACACGTCTTTGGGGGTTAAAAAGCGAAAAGTTTAGAAAACCAATTCATCTCCCTCTTGGGTTGCCTTAATCCTAGGAATATCAATTGATATCGGAGCAACGTGCTCATTCTACAAGATTTAACCATCTTGAGTTAGAATGACAACTTCAAGCTTCAACACTCGTGTTGAAGGGCTTTCCACACTTAGACCTCCATTTTTTGATGGAAATGATTATTCATATTGGAAAGCTAGGATGCAAATTTTTATTCAATCCATTGATTATGATTTATGGTTATGCATTTTGAATGGTCCACATATTCATACTAATAAAGTTGGAGAGTTTAGAAACAAAAATGAATATAGTGACTTAGACAAAAAGAAAATTTCTTTGGATGCTAGAGCTATGAATATTCTATATTGTGCTTTAGATAAATGTGAGTTTAATAAAATATATTCTTGCACCAATGCTAAGGAAATTTGGCATGCTCTAGAGAATACTCATGAAGGGACTAATGCTAACGATGAAAGCTCCTCGGTAGAAGAAAAAGATGGAGAAATCGCTAACATGTGCTTTATGGCATTTGAGGATGACGATGAGGTATATTCTTCCGATGATGAACCTAAACCTTCTTATGTTGAGCTTCAAAATGCCTTTGATGAGCTTCTTGGTCAATTTGAAAAATTAGGTTCAAAATATACATCATTTAAAAAGAAACTCATTTTGATCTCACAAGAAATTGATTCATTGAAAAATGAGCGAGATACTCTAAAGCTTGAACATGATTGATTCCAACAAAAAACTTTAGATTTTGAAAATGAGAAAGTTGCTTTGAATAAGAAAATAATCTCTCAAAGCAAAATTATTGAAAAAATTACTCAAGAAAGCAAAATATTAGAAAACATGCTTAGTAGTCAAAGATGTGTCTTTGACAAAAGTGGCTTAGACTACAAGCCTCCAATTCACCAAAAAAAATTTACGAATTATTTTGTGAAGGCTAAGTCTTTTTGTGCACCCACTCAAACATGTCAATTTTGCAATAAAAATGAGCGTCTTATTTTTTATTGTGCAGTAAAGAAACTTGGGAGCAAGACTCTCAAGAAAGCATGGGTTCCAAAAGGAACCAAAACTAACATTGAAGGACCCAATAAGGCTTGTGTACCAAAAAACGTTTCTTGATTCTCTTGTAGGATGGAGCAACAAATGGTGCTTGGATGAAACTTGCCTATCAAGAAGGCTTGTGACATTTGAGGACATATGCTATAGGGGACATATGTTCTACATTGTTGGTTGATGATATTTTCCTATGTGTTTATGTTATAAATGCAAATGTATTCATCTTTGACATATTTTTTGCATTTATCAAAATGGAACATCTATAAGTTAACTTTTACAAAAATCATAAACTTTGATGAGTTTTTTGTGTGCTTAAACTTTCTTTGGTTGAGAATGACCTTTAAATTTTCATTAGTAGCTAAGTGGTTGGTACAAACCCACTCGGTTGACAACTATCGTAATAGCGATGGACTCTTGAGCCCCCGTTAGCCATCATCTATACCATTTCAATGAGATATTCATTTAAAACTACAAATTATTCTTTTGGATGATCTCTTTAAACCGAATTTTGATTTCTATCAATGCATTCTCTTTTTGATTGACAAATGGGGAGAATTCTTAAATGTCTACATGCTTGTATTCCCTTTGATCATATGATGGTTTTTGTTAGAATGCATATTTGGGGAGAAAGGTGTCCTTTATCTTCTTGCTGTGACGAAGGGGGAGAAATGTGCTACTAGTTTTGATGACAACATATTCTCCTTTTGAATTGGATTATGTTTTGATTGTATTATTCATATATGAATCCAAATGGCTACAACTAATGTTTTGTCTCCAAGCTTTAAATGTTTGTCCAATTGCAAAAGATAAGGGAGAATCATCCCAAAACTATAAATTTATTGTCATCATAAAAAATGGGGACATTGTTGGCTTTCGTGCACAATCGAGATTTTGATGATTTCAATAAATGGATCAAATTTATAAAATGAACATCTTCAAAGACAAATTCGACTTGATGAAAGAGTCAAAGACTTGAAGAAAGAAGAACAAGAAGATGCAAGAAGCTCAAAGTGAAGATTCAAGACCTTAGGTTATCATCTTTGTAACTCTTTGTTTCAATTTTTTGACAAGGATTTGAATCACACACTTTGCAACATGCATAAACTATTTTACCTTTTGTTTGAAAGATTAAAATGTTTTTAAAGGTTTCAAAACACCCCAAACAAACTCTCAAACCTTTCATATACTTATGGGAAGTAAGGCTTTAAAATTGGGTGTTTAAAAGTAGTCAAAAACATGGTTTTAAAAAGAACTGGACTATGCTTAAGTTGAAGCGGTCGACCGGTAGCTTTTTACGTAGCGATCGACCGGCTCGTTTTAACAGACGACTCCCAACGACTAGTTTTGACATTTGACCTATAAATACACATCAATAACGTCTGAAATTCATAACCAACGACTACATATCATTTCTACTTCTTGAGAAATATTCTAAACCTTCTTATTATATATTTCTCATATCATTCACACAAAACACACTTTCATATCTTTGTTTTTGTGTGAATCAAGAGATAGAGCTATCAACTTTCATATCCAGTCTTTGAGAGAGTTTGTTCTTTTAAACTTTGTTTCCTTTAGTGAGGTTGTTCAGTAAAGAAGAAGCTTAGAGAGAGTATATCTCAAGCTTGGTGAGGTTGTGAGTGATGAGCCAGAAAAATCAATTGGGTGGGTTTGAGTGTTGAGCCCGGGAAAACACTTGTACGGTTCTCTAGCACCCGGAAGCTAGAGTGTAAAGCTATTGTAAGATAGTGGAAAACCTCAAGGCTCGGTGAAGGAGCTTGAGGGGTGGATGTAGGCGGGTTTGCCGAACCACCTAAAAATCGAGTGTTTGCTTCTATTACCCTTCTCTTTACTTTTAGCACATATTTATACTTGTTTCATACTTATACTTGTGTTAAAGTAGTATTTACTTGCAAACAAGTCTTTGGGGGTTAAAAAATGAAAAATTTAGAAAACCAATTCACCCCTCTCTTGGGTTGCCTTAATCCTAGGAATATCAAACTTTGTACACATACATATATCCTTGTTATTTCAACAAATCTAAGCTTATAAACTCAAATAAAACAAAGCTTAAGTTAATGTCTAAATTAGAAACTGAATTCACTAACTAGAATCAATGTTAGCTTAAAACTATTATTTGGTTCATGTGTTTCTACTAGCTTCTACAGCATGCCACCAACATATACTTCCATACAAATTATCTTAGACATGTTTTTAATCATTTGAACCAAATAGAACTCAAAAATATTGAAAAACTTTCAAAGAACCAACTTGAAAATCTCAAGTTCTTCCTTTTCTCTCTAACTTTCACTCTCTCACTCAATTCTTTCTCTAACTATCTTTGATTTGCTTTTCTCTGAACGGAAGTCCTTCTCCACTCCATCCTCCTATTTATAGGCAAAGTTTTGGCCAAAAATTTGAGAAAAACAAAGGCAAATTGGCTTGTTTGACATTCAAAGTCATGATTGCATAAAGATAGGATTTTTACTTCACTATGCAACTGGTTTTGTGGTGAATCATTCTACTTTGTCTCTTCCTCTTTTCATAGCCAAAATCCCTAAATGTTAAGCTTAGTTTTTTTTTTTCAAATGGCAGCCATAATTATATCATATCTTGAATCCAACTTGTTCTCCAAAAGGCATCCAAAATCTAGCATAAAACAAGCTAGCCTTGGTCCATTAGGCAACTGATTTTTTTGCTAATCTCCAAGCTTTTGCTCCTTTTAACCTTAAGGGCCAAAATTCACATGAAATGATACTAATTTGATCTCATCATTTCATTCAAATTTCATGTAAAATAAACTCACTTTGGCTCATTAAGCATCCGTATTTTAGGTTGAATCCATCAAACTCCTCCTTTAGAGGCTAATGGCCGAAATTCACCTTAATCATTACTCCTTTAACTAAGTTACATGTTATGAAGATATATTTTGGGAGATTTTATTCGAGTGTTATGAGTAGATTCCTTCCTTATATGTTAGCTACACATATGAAATACAGTATATTATTTCCTTGTATAGATTACGTAGATTATTTTCTTGTATCAACCAAAAAATCCTTGTACACATGTATCTATAAATAGATAAGCACCCTACAGAGAAGGGGTATTCAGACCAATTTGACATGGTATTAGAGCCCCTATTCTGATTTTCGTTTCTTTGTTGGTCTAAATCTTTACTCATAGCCTTTGGGCTCTTGCTTCTAGTCTCTTCTGTGTTAGAGAATTTCAGTGACAATTTTATAAGAGTTTTTTTTGGGCGTGTAAGGTTACCAAGCATTATGAGTGTTGTCTCTTGTTCTCGATGGTGTTTTGCAACTCATCATGACTATCAGGTCTATCTTGGGAGTGCTTCGATCTTTTTCGATTTTTGTAGGAGTTTGTCAGTGCCTTCTATCTTTCAGTGGTTGTCAGCAGAAGTTTGGACATCTTCTACATGGGTTATGTCTATTTAGTGGCTGTCAAAAGCATATTAGGCATCTTCTCGGTAGGTTGTCATACATTTGGGTGGTTGTGTGTTGCTGCTCTACCCTTCTCAACATTGTTTGTGGTGGCTGAGGGATTGTCGGCAATCTCTGGGTGGTTGTAGTGGGTTGTTGGCAAAAAGGGTGAACAGTTTTGGGTCGAAATCGACTGGGCCCGACCAGTTATGGAACAACCCTGTTCGGCCATTGGCCTAGAACCTCCCAAAACTAAGGGTCTCGGTTCGGCCCACAGTTTTGGAGGCCCAAGGCACCGAACTACTCCGAACCGAGCGCTTAAGTAATTTCACCTCTTAAAAAAATTAGTAGGGACGACATCCCCTTGATTTATTTTCCCCAATTCCTCCTTTCTTGCTCAAGCCCTAGCCCCCCCCCCATCTTCACAGATTCATTCACGCCCCCTCACCCCCCATAGACGGTTGCTCCCCTCCCCTTTACCGGTGTCGTCTCTCTCTCTCTCTCAGCCTTTCATCTCTCTCTCTGCCTAAAGCGACCAAATCGGGCAAACCACTGAATATGGCTGGCCTGGTCGATTCTCCCAACCGACGGTTCAACTGTCTGTTGGGAGAAACCTCAGTTTAGTTCTCAGTTAGGGGTGAAAACCGAACCGAATGGCTCAATTTTCACCCACAGTCAGCAATTCCTATAGAGGTGGTAGTGGCTGTTAGCACTCCTTGTGGTGGTCGGAAGTTGCTGTGATTGTTTTTTTGGAGGCTGGGGTCACGGGTGAGGAGATGTTAACGTGGGCCATTTTTTTGGCAGTTGTAGGTATTGTATCTTACTGGGCCTCTCGTTGTTGTGTTGCTCCTATGCTTGGGCTTCACTTTCCTCAGATTTGTTTCCTCTTTGGGCTTTCTAGTTTCTAATTGGGTTTCACTTTAAGTGAGTAGTATTGTATCCTTAGATTTGGACTTTATTTGTCTCTTACGTTGTTGTACGCCTTTGGGTATGGAATAATTTCTACTTGGAATTTATTTGACTCTTATGTTGCTACGAGTCTTCCTTTTACTGATTTAACCATGTTTGGAAAAAATATTATTGTGGGTTTTACTAGCAAAAATTAGTTGAATTGGGAGTTTTAGTTTAATATGTTTTTGAAGGGAAATGAATTTTAGGGTCATATTGATGATTCTACAAAGGTTTCCAGTGAGCCCAAGGAGCTGGCTAAATGGGAGACTCAGTTGTTAGGCTCACTTGAGCCTCATCTCGTAACCAATCTTCGTTGTTTTGCAACTGCAAAGGGGATGTGGGACTATCTTCGACGCATATATCATCAAGACAATAGTGCCCGAAAGTTTCAATTGTAGTTGGAATTTGCAAATTACTGTCAAGTTAATTTCACTATTAAGCAATTTTATTATGGTTTTCTTAATCTCTAGAGCGAGTACTCTAGCATTGTTTATGCTAAAGTTCCAACGACGGTACTTGTGGCTCTTTAGATGGTCCATTCTAAGAGTCAACGAGATCAATTTTTGATTAAGCTCCGACCTGAATTTGAGACTGTACGAGCCGGATTATTGAATGGTGATCTAGTTCCTTCTTTAGATGTTTGTTTGGGAGATTAATTACGTGAAGAACAACGGGTAGCCAATCAGCTGAGTATGACTCTTGAGACCGTTCCTTCTACGTTGTCAATGTCGGTTATGCTGCATAAGGGAGAGAGAAGGACAATCGACAGTGTTTCAGCTGCAAGGGGTAATTGCCTATGAAAGTTTGTAACTACTGCAAGAAGGTGGGTCATGTTCTTAAAGCGACCCTAGAATTGACACTTCTTCTTGGATTGTTGATTTGGCTGCCTCAAATCATATGATTGGTAGTGTGATGGGTCTCCATAGTGTTAGTAAGTATGGGAGTAAGCAACATATTCAGATTCCCGATCGCAGTACTCTTCCTATCATTATCGTTGGCAACTTACGCTCGTCGTTCCGCAAAGTTTTTTGTCTCTCCTGGATTATCTACTCGTTTAATTTTTGCTGGACAATTGGTAGATAATAACAATGATATTCATTTCTCTCGTGGTGGTTGTATTGCGCAGAATCAGGTCCTGGGGATGATGACCATGAAGGGGCCTAAAGTGAGACATTTATTTCCTTTACAATTTTCTATTCCTACTATTATTTCTCTTGTTTGTATGACTACGACCAATAATAGTGAGGTCTAGCATAAGAAATTGGGTCATACCAATTCTGTTTTCTTGAAACATGGTTCTTTGGGAAATAAAGATTCGTTCTCTTCTTCTGATGTCCCTTTTGATTGTGCCACTTGTCGTCTTGGAAAAAGTAAAATTTTACCTTTTCCTACTCAGTAGTCGTGCTTCTAGTTGTTTTGAGCTTGTTCATACTGATGTCTGGGGTTTGAGTCCTATAATTTCCCATGGTCAATATCGGTATTTTGTAACATTTATAGATGACGATAGTTGCCTCACCTGGGTATATTTTCTCCGTTCTAAAGCTGACATGTTTTTTTGTTTTCCAAACTTTGTTGCATTTGTTGAGACACAATTTGTTTCTTGTATAAAACTTTACACTCTGACTCCATGGGGGAGTGCATGTCTCACTCCTTTCATAATTATCTCTAGTAGAAGGGCATTATTTCCCAACGTTCTTGCCCTTACAGCCCACATCAAAATGGGGTTGTTGAGCATAAGAATCATCACTTATTAGATGTAATTTGTACTTTTTTGCTTGACTCTTCTATGCCTTAGTTTTGGATTGAGCTTTATCTATTGTTGTCCATTTGATCAAACGTCTGCCTGGAGCAATTCTCTCATTTGAATCTCCTTATTTTCGGTTATTTAGTGTTTCTCTTAAGTATCATTATCTTCACACTTTTGGGTGTGTTTGCTTTATCCATCTCCCGCCTATCGATCGTCACAAGCTTGCTGCTCAGTCTGTCAAGTGTGCTTTTATTGGATATAGTACTACTCAGATTGGTTTCGTTTGTTATTATGCTAATTCAAACAAGTTTCAGGTATCTAGGAATGTGATTTTCTTTGAAAATCAATATTTCTTTTCAGTCTAATGTTACTCTTATACTACTCTTGGTCTTCTACCTATTTTAGATTATCTGCCTTTGTCTGTTGAGCATTTTAAGCTAGGGATTTTCTATCACCAACGTCTTCCACAATCAACATTGTTTCATGACACTGCTCTGCCATCTGATCCAGTGGATCCTATACCACGACGAGCTCCGGATAGGTATGGTTTTTCTCATGCCTTGCTTATTGTGACTATCGATTTTGTTTATGTTCCTCACTCTTATACTCAGGCCGCTACTCAAGCATATTGGCAGCAAGTCATGCTAGAAGAGCTTCAGGTTCTTCAAGAAAACCACACTTGGAATATTGTGGCATGTCCCTCTGGTGTCAAACCTATTGGCTGTAAATGGGTGTACTCAGTCAAGTTCTGGTTTGATGGGTGTCTGGACAGATATAAGGCCCGTCTCGTGGCACTTAAGAATCGTCAAGAGTATAATATTGATTATGGCGAGACTTTTGCCCCAGTGGCTAAAATGACTACTGTGCGGACTATCTTGGCACTTGTTGTCTCCCAAGGTTGGTCTCTACGGCAGATGGATGTGAAGAATGCTTTTATGCATGAGGATTTCAAGGAAGAAATCTTTATGACAACTCCTCCAGGCATGTTTACTATGCCTTCTACCGTGGTTTGTCGGCTGAATCGCTCATTGTATGGATTGAAATAGGCCTTGTGTGCCTGGTTTGACAAGTTTCGCTCTACTTTGCTTGCTTTTCACTTTGCTCAAAGCCAGTTTGATTCCTCTCTTTTTCTTTGCAAGATTCTACGGGGATTGTGTTGCTTGTGGTGTATGTTGATGACATACTTTCTTGGCCTTGAGGTGCAAGTTAATTCTCTTGGTATTTTGTTACATCAGCACAAATACACATAGGAAGTGATCTCTTTGGTTGATCTCCAATCAGGTAACTCTGTTCTTACTCCTTTGGAGGTGAATCTAAAGTTTTGCCAGGAGGAGGAGGGCGAGCTTCTCTCGAATCTGTCTCTGTATCGGCAACTTGTTGGAAGTTTGAATTATTTGAAAATTACCCACCCTGACATTTCCTTTGTTGTCTAGTAAGTCAATCAATTTTTGCAGGCTCCACATCATCTTCATTTAGCTATTGTTCGTCGCATTATTCGTTATCTTAAGGGCACTTATACTCGCGAGTTGTTCTTTCCTCGAGAGTCATTCTTACAGTTAGTGGGATATAATGATGTTGATTGGGCTGGTTGTGCTGACACTCGTCGTTTTGTTACTAGATGGTGCATGTTCTTAGGAATGCTCTCATTTCTTGGATGAGTAAGAAACAAGATCGTGTTTCCATATCGTCCACTAAGTCTGAGTATCGCGCTATGTCTTCCGCATGCTCTGAGATCACATGGCTTCATGGATTATTAGGTGAACTTGGCTTCCCTCAGCTTCATCCCACTCCTCTTTATGCCAATAGTAGTGATATTGAAGTCGATTGTCACTCCATCCGTGAAGCTTTTGACAAGCTTGTGATTACTCTTCCTCATATTTCCATCGAATTTCAAACTGCTAACGTGTTCACTAAAGCTCTTTCTCGACATCGCAATCAGTTTTTGGTTGAAAAATTGATGCTTTTTGATGCTCCAGCATCAATTTGAGGGGGGATATTATGGAGATATATTTTGGAAGATTTTATTATGATGTTATGAGTTGATTCCTTCCTTGTATGTTAGATGTACATATGGAATATGGTATATTATTTCCTTGTATAGATTATGTAGATTATTTCCTTGTATCAACCAAGCAATCCTCATACACATGTATATATAAATAGAGAGCACCCTACGGTGAAGGGGTATTCAAACCAATTTGTCATTACATACCATCATTTGATATCTCTTCTTTACTTTCTGTATTATTGTCTATCTTTATCATTTCGAGTCAAAAATGCTATCAATGGATAACCAAGAAACAAATATTTTAGAACAAAAGATAGCATTTATTCATATCAACACTCTTTGTGCAATATACATCTAATACAAGTAGAAACTACAAAATAGAAAACACACTCTAAAGCTCCTAAGTTAAAATGACTGGGTCTTACACCTACACTGTTAGCAGCATGCGTGGCTAGGAACCATAGTATCAAGACTATTCAAATCACAAAGCCCAAGGTTGGGTACGGAGAGCACTTTAGCTCACTCAAAGTAGTTTGCCTGCATTTCGAGATTATCACTTTCTTTATCTACGATGGCTTGTCAATATCCATTCGATATCTTAACCCTTTATTGGAGAGAAGAAGATAATATTAACTCTTTGATAACTCAAAAAAAAAAAGTGCTTACTGTTATATAAGTGCGTACATAGTTATTGAGAAGAAAAATGACTTCCCTTCAGACATACCTAAGATACTTGGTTTAAGATCCTCTCCAATTTGTTGCCTGAATTAGACCATCTAATTTTAGGAGAGATAACACAACATACATAGATGTTGTAGGATCCACTTGCCTAATAATTAGTATGAACAACATTAAATGTTATATAATAACTCACATGTCTTATCTATCTCTCTCAAAATTAGATTTTATCCAATTCGATCAGCAAATTGAAAAAGATATCAATCCTCGATTCCTTTACAGAACGAAAATAACCATTTTAAAATGGACACATTTATATATCTGGTTTAAACCGTGGAGTGCCAATGCTGAAGAAATTGTTGATACCAAATCTCAAAAACACATACCATGATAAACATATATAGTCGTGAGAAATAATATTAATAATCAGATCAACACGTACATTCAGTCTGAGTACATCTTATTTTAAAGCGTGGAACTTAAAACAAAAAAGATGTACAAAGGTGACATAGTTTGTTGAGTTATTGCATTTATGTCACAAAGTTACACTTGATTTCCGTAAAGCCTTAAGAAGAAGACCTAGAGAGAAAGTCAGTTCTCATGGTCCGGAGGTTGCTGGATTCTTTTAACAAATCAAATGAACTGAAAGAATGTGGAGGGAGTAAGACATTCATGTCCTCGCCAGCATTTTCAAGCAGACTCTGGGTAGGCATGACCTGCATATACAGAGATTGAACATATAATGTTAAAATAAATCAGAAAGTTGCAAAAGACACATGCTTTTTTTATTTTGCATAATGTGTACCCAGTAATCAAATGAATTTCTATGCACTAAATAGCCTGAGCTAATGTTAAGTGGTAAAGAAGATATGAAATGAAGAAATCATGAGAAGAGATAACAGTTGCATGCATGAAGATATTGAATGATAGGTCACAAGCTGAATATGCAATGAAGGCAAGGACCACAAGAACAACTTATTTGCATAATGACTACCACAATTTCAAATATATATTCTATTTTCGAAGGCTATTCAACCTGAAATTAGTGGTATTGTACACTTTAGGTTCCATTTTATTATTACCTACGTCTATCACAATGAATAAGCAAAAGTGGCAAAATTACATTCTTTCTTTTGCCTCAAGGATATTCAAAATTCTGGGGGACATAAAAAATTATCAAGGTCCATTAAAAGAAATCAAAGGAACTGGAAAGGATCTTCTGCTATTCTACATATTGTAAGAACAAGTAATTTGCATCTCAGGAACTCAATGAATTCTTCACCGTAATATGCAATGAAAATAGATGAGTTTTCTAGGAGAAAGAGGGAATTCTGTAGGGCAATTTCAAGATTAGTCTCTGAATCTATAGCAGTGGTTTGGTAGCTTACTTTATCGTCAGTATTCCATCTCTTGGTCATCTTCCGTCCTTTCTATTGCCATCTGTGAAGTACATTCTTCTGTCTTTTATTTGCCCAAAATATTTTCATCTTTTATTTGTAGTAGATTGTGGAAGGAGTAATGGAAACAATCGATTTGAAGATATGATGACCTAGGTTGAAATTTGATTAATTGCTCATTGAATTAACAGTTTAGATTTTCACCAAACTTTGGCTGGGTAAAGATGGTGGAAAACTGTAATTAACTATATCAGCCACCCTTGGCTATTGAATTACTACTTATCTAAATCTTTGAGAATGCATAAAGACAGGTGATTATGAAGAACTCGTTCATACAACAGTACCTAGAAAATAGCATGTAAAAGTATATAGGACTCGCTTGAAGATTTCTACACCGCTTAGTAAACATGCTTTCTTATACTGTAATATCTAGGGAAAAAGAGATGCCTCGAGTACCTTCGTTGGCTCCTTGAAGGAATTCTCATCCATCAGACTAGCAGAAGTTAGTACAGTCTGTGTTGACCCAGATGACTGTATCGAGTTGGACTCCAATCCATTCACACTAATCTTGAGATTAACTATGTCACTTCCGAAATTCACAATCTGCAAAATCAGTCATCTCAAAGCCAAAATCAGATCTAAATCATTGTGCAACCACTTTAGCTGATAACAACCGAAACAAAAATGCAATTATTAAGTGTAAGAACTGCAAGAAACCGGTGAAAGCTTCACAAAAACCATACAATCATCCATCATACCAACAAGAATGTCACAACAAATTATTGGGTTATATTTTTGGTAAAGGCCTAAGTAAGCACTGGCCATATCTATGTTTTCAGTTCAAAAGGACTAGTCAATACTGCTTTTGAAGCTCTCTAAAATCGTTATAAGGGCTAATTCCACCCAATAAGGAACCAACATGGGACTTAGCCTTATATTGTTTCCTTTTCATGCCTTCTCTCCCACTCTGTGGGAGTCAGGGATATTATTTCTTGCCTCATATCTATCTATCTTTCTATCTGTTTATAGTGTGTGTGTGCAGTCAATAGTAGAAACTTACTAGGACAGGAGAACTAAGAACCGGGAAAAGGATTTCTCTACCACCATCGACTTGTTTGAAAGATATAATTATAACTATAAATAAATTAACTCGGGTTACACCAGAAATCTAAATGATGTTGGCCTCAATTAACTTGTAATGATCCTCTGGGAGAGAGTGAAGAGAAACAAAATTCATGGAAAATAGTATCCCACATAATATGCATTGGTAAGGTCCCATAAAAATTATGAATCTGCACATGCTGGACATCTAACCACATCATCAGCCATTTAGCCTGGAAAGGACACCTTGAAAAGCATTGGGTTATAAAATTACTATTGATGATGAGGAAAAATACCTTTATTCTTAGATAAGTATTGCAATTAGTTGAGTTTTGCCAAGTAATTGCAGATGCAATAAGTGAAGAAGATATATTTGTTTGGAGGGTTGTCTCAAGAACAGTTGCTGCACTTGACTCCGTGAAAAAACGTTGCACCCAGTAGCTCGGTGTTCCATACAGCTGTGAAGAGTTAAAGACAATTGCATCTGGGTTCCACCTTAATAGAAAGTTTTCCAATTTCAGTATAACAATTACATTCAACAGATGTTTAAATTCTCTTTTAAAGTGTGAAAAAAATGGAAGCACGTGTTATGGGAAAAGGCCTAGGAAAGAAATACCTCCTGTCATTGGTATTCACAAAAAGCGGTGCGTAGCTAGCCATTTCAACAAGATCACTGCATTGAATTTAAAAGTGGAAGTTCTTAGCAGATTATAATATTTCTTATTGGTAATAAAAAAAAATCATTAGAGAAGCTTGTTGTAAAAATTTGAACATGATCGAGATCCTTCAAGAGATTTATTGACCGGGATCCAAGATAGTGTATGGCCTCTTCTTGCTGGAAACTCCAGTGTTAAGAAACATGGTCATGAAATAAGTTTGAGAGGTTTACCATCATTAATTTGGAACCAACGCAAATAAAAGTAATTTAGATCTAGACATGATAGGTGTTCAATAAAACGCTATTCAGGAGATAGTATTTCTTTTTTCTGAGCAGTATTTAGTAGTTAAACTACATACTCTTGGTGGAAAGCTGTCTGAAAAATTCTGATCCTATGGAAAGCTGCGCAATAAAGTTGTTAAGCAATCTAATAACATGAGGACAATTGAGAACTAGGTCACTTCAAAATAAATTATGCTCCACTGTTGTGCATTCTGCGTGGATACCAAGAGTGAAAAAAACCAGTTATTGATGCACAGGTTGTGGAGCAATTGTTTGGGGATGCCTTTCTGCTAGTCTCAGATATGCCCAAATCTCTTCAGGGGCTAGTAGCATGGCTCCGAATGCCGAGCTTGGGATGGTATGGAAAGTACTTTGTTTCACTTTTGTAACTTTTCTATTGCTCCGTAGCTTTCTTTGTTTGTTGTAGAGTTCTAGCTCATAGGTTTCTATTGCGAGTTTTCACTTTCCTTCCACTCAAATAGAGTCCTGATAAGTTAATATTAACAGATCTGCAGCTTGAAGATATGATTTAACAATATCCTAGGGCTGGAACCGCTCACCACTGGAACCGAAACCGGCACCGGTTGCAAGTACTACGTTGGGGGGGGGGGATAACAACATAAGAGTTACTCTAAAACTTTTTTTTGTATATAAATAATAAGAAAATGCCATTATTTCTAATGAGAAACGGTGTCGTTTTATTCAATTTTTTTTATGTTGTACTTTAATCACCTAAGAGAGATAGAGATTTGTCTCACCAGAACGGAAAAACCACAAACCTCCTTACAGCTAATCTATCTCTTCAGATCCCAAAGTTCATGTCTAAGGTTGGTATGCATCCTCAAATAATTGTGGATTTCTAAGATCAAATTTCTCATTATTATATGTTCCAGTGACTATGGACCTAAATTTTTCTATATGGGAACATTTGCCAAACATCTGGGCAACTCCCAGTTAAGTTTCTAAGGTGTTCTACAATTTCACAATAACAGATAGCTTCTGTAGGAATGTGTATGGCCAGTATTGGTCATGTAAGCAGAATGTTTCTGAAACATACAGTACTTCTAAAAATTGTAAATGCAAAGAACCTTCATTGTAAGTCGTGACCTTTCTAGGTCGAAAGGAAGAAACAATTTTGTTCAGGATTCAATCATCTTAAGGAGAAGAATACTATTGTTTTCCGCACATGGCGAAAGAGTGAACAAATCTGATCATGGTTCCAACAGTTTTCAATTTGGAATTGATAATTTTTCACTTTATTCTAGGATTTGATGTGCATGATTCCCTCTGATTTTCATAAGAAAAGGAGAAAAGATATATTAAATATTGAACTCATTAAAAATAAATACATTCACAATAGTACAGAAATGGTTCAAATTATAGCAAACCTGTTCTTTTCAAGTCCTATAAGGAATGCAGCCTCACCCAGTGCAGCTAAAAGGCTTCCTGTGCCAGCATCTTTCCCAGTCACAGCATACTCGCTTACAAAAGCCTAACATGGATATTAATGGACATTACTCGTTGCCATTTTTTTTCTCTAGGCCATCATTTATAAGCCGTTGATTAGATGTAAAGATTCATATAATTAGAGGTATATGACCACACCTTTGGACCATCCCGTGATGTATGATCAAATTGATGAGCCATAGAAAACATGTTCTTAGCCGATGTATAAACCTAACCAAGAAACAGAGAGTAAGATGACTGCTGTGCCTGGTTGCCCAACCAATGAGAAGACATTCATAATAAAGCATAATAAAGTTGGTTGACAAAGGTCTCTGTGCATATAAAATACAAGAAATGATAACAAGAATTTTACATGAAAATCATAGAAATCGGCAGGGTGATCCAATTTTCGAGAAGACCCGTCACAATTTGAGATCATTTTGATGTCTGGATAGGCTTTCTTTATGGCACTATAGAACTTGAGATAATTTCCTGGTCAATAAAAAAAATTGAAGAAAATAAATAAGATAGTAAGTCTTACTTCACCACTCAAATATGCATAGCATTGATGCTCTTTTGTTGGACGGAATAGTGGCTTTTGCAACTAGACTACAAAGCACAGTTCAATAAAGCAGCTACTGTCCTTCACTGTCAACTTGGAAACCAGAGCTAAGTGTTTTCCAAGAAAGAAATCAGTTCTTGACACACAAACACACAATCAAAAACATATATACTCATCTTGTATCCAGGACACATAAACAACCCAGACAACTAAAATATGGCAACTTGTACAATGATAACAGATTTTACAGGTAAAGCTCCTCAAAGAAGAAAAAGAGACAAATGAGTGGATTCACAAACTCTTTCAGTGCCCAAGCACAAAGAATTACTCAAAACAAATTTATACAGAAATAAAGCTGCGTCATGGGAGGAAAAAAAAAGCTGCAATAGAAGGCATTCCAGTCTTCAGTAAAGTAGCATTGGTATCCTCAAACATGAAGTTCGGTCAGTTAATATTCCCATAGACAGAAATCAATTTTTTCTTGTTATTGTGCAACTGAAATTATGTCTATCAGAATGCAAAGTGCACTGCAAACTCAATGTCTTTACATCATTCTTTTGTCTGAGCTATTTTGAAGTGCTTGTCAGGATGCTACATAAAGCATCATACTCTGTATTATCTTAATGGACAAAAATAAGTAAATAAAGAGGCCCAGGGAGTTGCATGTTCTCTCAATGCAAACATGAACTGAACAGAATAACATCTGAGGACACTTCATTTTCAGGAAAATTCCCTACAATAAAAGGGAATTGTAGTTGGTGAAAACAAAATGATGCATCAATGACATATTACCAGAATTAATTAACGTATATGTTCATTGTGCGAATGTGGGGCAGGGTGTGCGTGTGTCAGTTAGATGTTATGTTCCCAAGGTAGGCCGACAAAGATCAAGACTGCAACTGCTAAATCTGGTTCTTCTAAGCCTCTGACAGTTTGGTGTGCATCATCAGAGATGAGGTCGAAGGAAAAGTAAATCTCGTGGATAATATATGACTCAGAAGAATAAGATAAAATGCAAGATAGACTTAACTGGCTCGGAAAGGATACATATAACCAGCACTGAAGTACCAGACTCAGAATATACAAGCATAAAAAGGTTTCTGATATAGAGATGTCATGTACACTTCAATGGAGATCCTTAGACATGTCTTAATATATGAAAGATCATCTCATGCTCAATTCCTACTCTCTAAAAAACCAACTAACCTATACATTGGACAAAAATTGAGTCAAGACCAAAAAAGATAAAAAAAACATGAAATGAAAAATAAATAAAAACCTCGGTAATTCTTTTTCCCACAATCCTCATTCCCTATAGCGACATATCTCAAATCAAAAGGTTCGGGGTGTCCCATTGCAGCTCGAAGAGAACCCCATACAGAAGTAGGATCGCCTCTAGCAAACTCAATACCATCAAGGGCTTCCTGAGACCCAGAAAAACATGATTAAAGAATGAGATATCACATGAAAGTATCGATATTGTCAGCACTGAACAGTGAGGTTGAATTGTACCCAACATGAATGGGGAAATGCAGTAACGCAGTAGTCATTTTTTGTTTTTCTGTGGACTGCATTTTTTGTTTTCCTGTGGCTTTCAGAGTTCCCTTTTTTGAGCCATGAAACTCTATAATAATGTCATCAGGACTGAAACCCAAGATGAGACCAATGAGGCTCACTCACCTTATAAAAAAAAGATTCCAAAGGGTGAGGTCATGGATCCAAGATTCTGGGGATATTTGTTTGCCAATATTTCGGGGAATATTCCCAAAATTTTGGGAATCTTTTGGATATTGAAATTTATTGGGGTTTTTGAAAAGTTTGGAGTGTGTGTAAATGTTGAAAATTTTGGAGTGTGTTTACATCACCATTATGTATGTAACTTACCAATCAACCTAAAAGGGGTAAATAGAAAACAATAATCAGAAACTCAAAAACAAAAGAGAACACAATGACAGAACATAAATCCTCCATTCTGCATAAAGAGCCTGAAACAAAATTGGTTGCAAGCTAAGGTGCCCTCAACCATACTTCCTCTACCTATGGCTACATTAGCATGCCATACTCAGTTTCTCAAGAGACATTAATGCACGCAGGTGTGTATCCTCCTTCGGTACCCACTCACTTGAAGCTTGGAGGTTGGTTGGCCAGAGACAAAGCTAGGAATTTACTATTGGGGGTGCTAATTACATAAAAGCATAGTTTGGGGGGAGCAAAATGAATAAAATATAAAACAATGTCAAAAAAATTGGCTTCTTTTTCCAGATTTTTTGTTTTTTGGAGGGGGGAGGAGGCTTTGGCTTCATCTCTTTTGGCTGGAGAGGTTGTTTTTTTGGATTAGTTTATGAGAATTTGCTGTCAAGCCAATGAACCCATACTTTTTTCGAACTCACGCTTCAATGATTTTAGGCTTGTGATGCATACCAGATCAGAGTTAGATCTACAGTAGTAGGTGTAGATTAACTAGATCACTCAGATAATGCAGAAGAGAAAACAATCACATTTATAGGTTGCATTACTAGCATCAGAATTATAGTAATTGTTCTAAAATATCTGTATATCTCCAAGTATTTATCCAGTTCTTTGCCAGTGGTAATGTAGCAGCAGCAATAAACTTTAGACTTACTTGCACAAAAGGTATGACACTGGAAGTGCCAACTTGATCCTTATGACTGACTCCTGTAGTATTGCTCAAGTAAAGATGGAAAAAAAAAGAAAAAAATCATTCAAATTGTCAGATCAAAAACAATGAATCACCAAGCATTTCTAGACGTACCATTGTTGAAAACCCATATTGGCAATGTACTTAGGTCCTCTGCTAGCTGCAGGAAGGAAAAAATCATAAACAAAAATCTGCTCAAGGGGTATATACTGGAAGTTTTCCAGCTGCCAAGAACTCCAACAATCCTCAACCCAGAACATTAGACAAGATGCCTACTTGGAGAAACTCAAAATAACCAAGACCATCATCAGTCCAATACATCCAAACATCACCAAAGTGTCCAGGCCTCTCCTCCCAGGGTCCGATAGTTGCTTTCCAACGAAATGCATTTCTTAACCATTCACCTTCGACAAAACAGCCACCTGATTATGTTATGAGAGCATACAGATCAGTAGGTAGAAACTTCTGAGGAATAAAAAGACTTCTGCAATCACCATTTAAACCAACCCTGCTCACCAATTAACAAACTGAAGAATACCAATGAAGCATGCAAATTCTGAAACTTACAGCACTTTTACGCAGTTTGAATCTACTGCTTCTGTTTGGAAGGATGCAGTTGGGGTAGGGGTGGGGCATAGATATAGATGATAGAAAATTGTCAATCTAAAAGGTTTTTCGTAAGTCTCTTGCTCATTCACTCAGGAAAGGTCCAAGAGATGTCGTCTGTCAGCATAGTTTAAGGTAAACGATATATAATTATATTCTTTGTGGACTGTGGAGAAGTAAGAAAGTGTAGAGAGAAAAGCCAGAAAAGGGGCATAGTCCAAGTACACTGGCATTATACAAATGGAAGGATCCAGAATACATTATATACTTAAAGATTTACACCTCAAGATCTGACGTTATGAGCATCCATAAACCCTAAGAAAAGGACATCAAAAATCCAAAAAAACTGAGACCCATCTAAGCAAAACTTAAAGAAAATTCCACTTGAATCTGCCCATGGATTTGTCTTAACATTTAAATGCAGTCCTACTAAGAAACTATTGTTACATGGTCTTTTTGTGACAAATACAAGATGTTGATACAAATCAAAACACAAAACTACGAGCCACCATGTGCCTAAAGGGCAGACATAGAGCAAGTACAAATAATATGTCAATCTCAGTGTCACATTTATTAGACCCTGAAGCCTTCATAGTGAAATCTAAATATTCCCAACGATAACTATATATGACCCACATGGAAATTTTAAACGAATATAAAATTTTCTGCGGACCTGGAAATCTGATAAACCGAGGTTTCAGATCTGCCAGCATTTCAAAGAGCTCACTTCGGAAACCATGTCCCTGTACCAATCAAAGTTCATTAAAGAACAACAATAAATGCTGGGAGCAATGCATGTAATAGGACACAAGACCCCAGTTGAATTCAGGATAAGACTTGAAAATCGCTATATCCAGAATTAGTTTTGAATAACTTCCACCAATATATCAGCTTCCAATGTGACCATAGGCTCAGTGAGTTAAAGTGGAAACCTTTCACACACACAATATATATTGAAGTTTCAAACATCCCTTAATATTTTCCAATTCCTATGAAATAATCCGTAAATTGGTAAAAAAAAAGTCCATAATATTCCTTACACAAAATCATCAAGTCGGTTTGCATTTCATATGTTTAAGATAGAAAAGTTCAAAAATGGTGGTTGAACACTTGTAATGTAGATTACAATAAGTGAACAATGTAAAAAACCTTTTCCCAGACTTTTCACGGAATTTCGATCTTCTTGAATTATGATTATTGCTTCCCCCTAAATGGAATTTTCCAGGATATTTTCCATAATTCTTATTTGAAAATTTAATTTATACTACATTCAACTCCATCATTTATGCACTTTTAGGCCCTGGGTTTACTTTCACTTTCTTTTAGGGGATAGAACTACGTGCTTGCATGTGGAAGAACTAATTACAGTAGTTTCACCAATCTCAAACAAATGAATCGCAGTTCCATAATTGTATCTACATGTTAACTGTATAACACATCATATCCATGTAAATAAGCTAGTTCAAGCATATGCATCCATCATGTAAGGAGCATAGATGAGCTCTGAAAGAAGCAAATACCATGTATGTGTCCAAGGGCATAGCTGACACTTGGTCAAACCAAATGACTCCTTTTTTGGCTGTTGTTAATTGAAGTCTTGAATTATGATTTGTTTCGTTGGCTTCCAACAGGACCTCCACCTTTGTCCAGTTTGATACATTAGACGGGGGAGGATCTGAGAACACAATCACATGTATTCAAATATGTGGAGATGGTGAACATTTACAGAATTTTTATAGAATTCTGAAAGAATGTGCAGATGGTGCTCACATAATTTCAGTAGCTGCAAGCGTCGGCAAGCCATTTGGGCCGGTGAATGATATGGATACGTTAATTGCTCCTGATGAACGAACGTGCAGAACCACCTTATATGTCTTTCCTTTTTGAATATTCTGAAAGGGAAAAAAAAAAGTAAAGAGGGTTTGTCAGGAACCATAAGAAAACAAGTGGAAGAATAACTTTGCAAATTTAGAAAGAAGTCAGATGCAGGACGTAGCATATCTTTTTGCCAAGAAAATTATACATCTGCAATTTCAAATCAACACTAAACTGTGTTCTAATACCCAAGATCCTACTGAAAATATTTTGTTCCATACACATGGGATTTAAATTTGAACTCTCATAAATCAGGAGGAAAGAGAGAGATTGGAAAAGATATAGAAGCAAATGCACATCAGTGATCTTGTGTATGGTGGTGTCAACTAGTCCTTACCATGCCCCAGAAACCAGGGTTATAGACACCAACTCCCCCAGCTGGACAGATATTGGTCCCTTCGCTGTCACAGAGCACCTCCATTCGGAGCGCAACCTTATTGCGTTCAAAGAGTGATGAGCGGTCAGTTGATACAACAACAGAAGACTCATCCCCAATAATCGACCATGGGTCAATGTTTGAGGGAACATTCGGGCCCCCAGCTTCAAAACCTGGAAAAGAAACTTCATGAGTATCCCTGACTCTAAAATAAAAGCAGAGAATTTGAAGTTAACCGTAATGCAGATGAGCCACCAATCCGCCAAACTCAAATATGAGGTCTTGCATTTAAAAAAGCTGGTTGTAAATGTGAGTATCTTGCCGCAAAAAGCAATAAAAAACAACAGGAAGTTCAACTAGCTCTCCTTTTCCTTTTTGATACTGATATTAAGCAGACTGAACAGTTTGATCCTTATTCAACTAGCTCCTTTTCGTTTTTGATACTGGAAGTATAATATATGTGAAGATCACATTATACGAGCCACAAACAGGAATTCCAAGCATTTAGCAAGAATCTGCACGCATGGGAACACTGATTCCGCCGGGTTCTTCTCTCTCTCTCTCTCTCTCTCTCCATCTCTCTCCCTCTCTTCTATCTCCAATAGATGTTGTTTGCAATACAGAGATCACTGTTTAAATCTTGTTCTACGCGTAGGAGTTGACTAGTATTCAAATTCAAAATGAGGTGTCAGAAATAAATGAAAGGCTACTATTGTGAAAGTTTGGAGTATTTGGAAATGACCTCTGTTGCTTACAAGCTCTGCCCACAACCCCCCAGCACCAGCATGGTTAATCTCCTGCCGAAAAGCATTTGAGAGAAAACTCATTCACCCTAATCATAACTCGTATTGATACACCAACCGAATAGAAAATCCACAAATTGCCATCATATTTCAATTGTATAGCTGTCCCTTTAGAGATATTTATTAAGAGTGAAATCACATGGACAATGGGTAGTCCGATTGATCAAGTTTTGCATAAAATTCCAGACCTTTGCGGAGCTATTTTCATTCAAAATGGGTTGCACAAAGGACACAAATCAAGAATTAAAAAAAAAACGTAAAAAAATGAGAAAAAAAACAATAGGGACAATAACTAAGAGAGACCCAATCACTATTGAAGGGGATGTTCATATGCATGTCAACCAAACTAACCTCAAAAAATATTCCAAAAAGTGTGCTGGGTATTGGGCGTCCCGATGATTCAGAAGCATTTACAAGCAGCTGAGCCGTCTGGTTTGTGGCAACTCCAACAGAAGACATCGAGGCCCCAATGAAAAAGAATAGCAGAAGAACACTGAAAGGCAGCTTGCTAGAACCCATTGTGTCCTCAGCACATCTGACTATTCCCAACTTCATAAAGGGATGGTAAATGAGCCCATTCAGTCACATTCTCACCATTTAACAGAACAAGAAGATACAAGGATGAGCAACTCTTTGGTCTGTCAAGTGTTTAGACATGCCTAAACACAGAAACCATCTAAAGATGGGGAAGATGTGAACGACTTTTTAATGATCACCATATGGACGCTATTAGACATTTACTACAGCCAGCTGCATAATGGTAAGACGAGTATTAACTAGTTTTACTATTCTTTTGGAAAAAAGTATGGAAGTTAGAAGTAATTGACGCTGATGACCACTAGCAAACTCCCAGTTTAATTTTCAAGGGCGGGGCGGGGGGCCCAGGGGAGGGGGGGAATGTGTAAGAGTGAGAGATTGAAACTTGAACTATCAACCATACCCACCTATGATACAAAGAGACCCAAAACAAATTGAGATATATCGAGCAGAAACTAAGCCTCAAAATGAAAAAACCACACAAAAAGCAAGCCTGAAAATGAAATTTTTGCTTTCTTTAAAAACTCAATCAAGAAGAAAAAAAGAGTTGAAAGTATTGTAGTTCAATTATCATCTCAACGAGAAGAAGAACCGGAGTTGTAAAGCAAAACAGAGCATCCGGAATGATCAGAGGCGCAATTCTCATTCACTAACAGAACAATCAGGTCAAGAATCATACTCACCGGAAATAACTTGAGGGAAATTTCCGGCACAGAGAGTGATGCTGGGAACAAGAAGTGACAAGAGTGATGATCGGCCGGTGTTTTGACGGACTACGGTCATTTTGACTTGTCTCAATTTAAAGGCGCAGTTTATCCTAACGGACTTTGCCTTGCTTTCACGTTAGCAACTAATGATGTGTGTTTTGTCAGTGGGCTGAAAGGTACAACCTCTGCATTAGCTCGTGGACCCCGCCGCGATTCTATCTTCAGTAATAATTTCTGAACAACACCAGAAGCTCTTTGTCGTCGTCTCGTCTTTATCTCAACGCTAACATCCTAAACTGCACGTGAGCAATAAAAAAATTGAAATGTTTATACGGGAGAAGAAAATATGTGGAGAGATTGACGAAGGAAATAAGAATTTATTCTATCTTCAAGCCTCAAAGTTAAATACATTTTTATATCTTTAATAATGAAGTGTGTATTAAATTATTATTTTTTATCACATTATACATTAGACACTTTACATCACCCCTTATAATTTTTTGGCACTTTTTTTTAAAATTAATTTTTTAACATATAAAATTACAATTTTAAATCAAAATATTCCTTTCTACTCTGTTTCAATGTATTTACTTCCTATTATTATTTTTTTCGATGAATTACATCTTGTTTTTCTTTTCTTTTCTTTTTTTGGACAATTCAATATTTCATCTTTTGTAATATAGGGGTTCCATGATTTTAAAACAGATATTACTTGCCAAAAAAAATTTGACATTTCTCTTATTCAAGAACTATCGGTTTTTGCTTTAACTTGTAGTGTAGGACGCGAGGAAAAGTATCATTCCGTGGTACCGCAGGTATATTTCACTTTTGTACATAAATGTGGATGGTCTAATTTTTTTGCTCGAATTATACGATCAAAAGAGATAGACATGTGGATTCTATTATGGGGATGTTTGAGGGTGAAAATTTTGAGTATTGGGGTTTGAGAAATATTATAAAGTAAAGATATGTTATGAGACTTGATGAAAAAGTAAAGAGAGAGAAGATTTTTAATAAGTATTATAATAATAATAAACTATGTGGTGAATTTTTTATGATTAAACCCAAATATTTGAGCCCAAATATTTGGGCACCAAACATACCCAATATAATTTACACGGTCCGAAACTTTATAACATAAACAACATAGGTTTGTTTTCCCAAAGCAAGGCTATGACATGAACAATATAGGTTTGCTCTCCGCTACCGGGCGTCGGGACTACCTGAAAGGGTAATAAATTAATAATAGGTTTGTTTTCCCAAAGCAAGGGCTATGAGGCGTACTCAGAGTGCCGACGAGTATATATGGAAGACGACAATGCAGATAACGTGGAGTGTTCTTCCATGAATGGCTTGCGTTCACTCCAAGACAAAACATCCAAATTGGTTAATCTGTGAACGTCACGGCCGAAAGCATTTTTTGCGGCTCCCGTATGCGGCGTCGAAGCTTCAATCAGAGTACTTGCGAATATTGTTTCGTCAGCCATATTTCCCATCGATCCCGCTCCCATAAATGTTTCGAAAACTTAAATTGCACGACAGTCGTATCGATTCGACATAGATGTTTTGAGATACGAGGAATAGAAACAGGCTGCATGAAGGTAAAATGACTAATACGACGGCGAGTTTGGTTTGAGGCATTTCAAGTTATGAATCTCCATAGCCTCCCCTGTATTATCGTCAAAACATTTTAGTAAAAAGAGTCGCAGAAAGAGAGAGAGGCTTTAGCTTGACAAAACTCTAACTTTGTTTCTTCTTGGTCATGAATATATAACACCTCTATTTACTGTTACACAAGTCTATATATATATCCTTTTTACTTAACTAAGTACTAGCCGTTGGAAATATGCCCTCAAAACCAATTATTATAATAATTATGAGATAATTATTTATTTTATCTACACATGTATTTATTACTTATTGGGTATAATGTTGTGACATGAGATGTTACACAGTTATATTGGTAAGTGAAATTGTAGAAAAGTCATGCTGATGATTAATGAATCAAAAGGCGGGGAGTATGATTTTTCAATTCCTTGTTCACTTGACTGTTGTTCTAGACCGAGGTACATGCTTATGTACAAATAGGTCTACACTCGTTGTGTCTCTATTAAATAGGATGATGGACTCCGTCATTGGGGTAGTGACCGTAAGCAGACGAGTGGATGCACTGTAAGAGTACATGCACTAAACAGGATCGCATATGAATACCTTCTGGAAGTGATCACTGATGTAGAGAAGATATTTAGCACAATTAGTTTATTGTATCCTTAGACCTGAGAGGTTTATGCAGGTTTGTTTGTTATGTACTTGTACTTTGACCTAGTCATTTGGTGATGATCTTTCTAGGTCAAATATTCCAGACAACGTTGGGTCTTGTATATGATAAATGACCTTGTATAAATGCTCAACAAGAATCCACCAGTCTCTTTGTGACAGTATATTCAGTATATCTCTATAGAGTTGGACTTGAAAAATTACTGGCCAGTGGATGTTTGCGAAAATATTTTTCGAAATTAATATATATTATATATTTATTTGTGAAATTGTTTTAGAAACAATTTGAGAGTCCAACGAGTTACAGATTGTGAATTAAGAATTATATGAGCTAGGGACTTAATCGGTGATATTATTCCGGTCCTATTAGCTCATGTGGAATATAGTACGGTGGAAGGATAAATAATCAAATAATTGTTAGCAAAAGAGATTTCATAAAAAATAGTTTCACTATCTCGGGGGTCAATTGTGATATGTTAATGGACATGATCACAATTTGTAGAAGCCCATAAATTCGGAATACAGAAATATAAGGGAGTTAATGAAAATGAGTTTTTCATGATGATCCTACGGCTGAGATTTGAGATCCTAAAGATCCCACGCATAAGCACAGGAGATGTTCTGAGGAAACCATTATAAATAGCTCAGAACTTCATTTGAGAAAGAAGAATATGATAATACGAGAAAACTTTATCTATCTAAGTTTCTCTATATGATTCTCTCTCTCAACCTGTGTGCATGGATCTGAAGGAGAAACGCTTGGGCTACTTTGATTTCAATGATTCTGTCTTCCGCTGCGCCGATCCCACTATCCCAACACTAGCAATTCAAAGCAATTTTTCCGGTATAAAGTCAAGAAAAACCCGGTTGGAGAAGGTGAATGACGATTAGAAGATGGATTGTTAGAGATGCGACGAATAATATTGGGCAAAGTAGTGAATTTTCATGTCTTTCCATATAGCTTTTTGTCACAGTTTCTCCACAAACTCTTGATTAATTTCATATACTTCGCACTATCCATATGAACTTTTTCGTTATTTTGGACACACTGATGTTTGGATTTTTAAACTGATTCTACCATCACATATTTCTTTGACAAAGATATTTTATGTGAGGGTACAATTATTATTTTAGACATCAAAAATTCACTTTCAATCTGAAATAACGAAAAATCCACATATTTCTTTGGCATCGACATTTCATCTGATTGCAAAATTATCATTTTAAAGATCAAGAAGTTACTATTTATCCAAAATAACGAAAAATTTCGTATGAATTGTGGAAATTATCTGAAATTAGGAGGCGGTGAGAGAAAATGTGACAAAAGTTGTACTACAAGAACTTTGTGATTTGGTGACAAAAAATATTTGTTACCAAAACCTTCAATTCTATCACCAATGGGTGCTAAATGAAATCACGCACATACAGTTCAGACAGAACACCAAATATCCGGACAGTTTTACATTTACATGACAAATTTTGCTGAAATTTTTTTCCTCACAAATTATCCGTTGTGTAGACTAATAACTATTTCCTGACGATCCCAAATTTTTGTTACCAAAACGAACGTTCAAATAACATAAAATCTCATGCGGATGTGAGGCATCGAACGATGTGGGAACGGTTATATAGCATGCCGACCCAATGCGGTTGCAAATGGTACTGGCCGGTGCGTGTGGATGGTATCCGCAATCAGATTTTATTTTTTTAATATTTACAAATTTTGTTTAATATACATTACAAAATAGATTACGCAATTAAATAAGTTGAAACATGAAGTATTTCATTAACTATAAAGTACAAAATTAGAAATTGCCTCAATATGTTTAGTCTTCACAACAATAAATAAGATAAGTATCGAAGTCGTGTTTGAACAATACTAATAAATAAATAAGTCATCACAACTTAGCCAAATTTTCGTCGAGGCATCAAATGTATGCCTTATGTGTTTCTATCACTTGATCATGCATTACATTTTGCATTTGCTTTAGCCTTATTTCTTGTTGTTGTTGGTGTTTTCACTCTTGCTCCTCTAGCAGCTTTTTCTACTCTTCCACCGTCCTTTCTATCTCCACATGCTTCTCATCTTAATTATTCTGTCTAGGCCTAATCTCTTCTACTTCCAACTTTGTAGAGGACACAAAAGACAAGGATCATTTTGTCTAGCCCGATTTGGTCCCAAGACCTCAGTGAAAATATGTATTCAGTGTATTTATTACCTCCCCTCATACTCATGCTATTTTTGTAGTGCCTCTATCTTTTTCTACATGTTAAGAAGAAGAAAACATATTTAAAATATGAAGTCTTCAATTTTAAGAAAGCATAACAAAACTTTACAACTAACAAAATTTTCTCATACGTTATCTGGCGTCCACACATCGTCGTTATTAGTATGCATTATCGTGGGTGGTACGACTTCACAAGATTAGTCTGACCAGTTTCTGGTTTTTTCTGCATGCCAAAAAATTGTTTTGTTTAAAGTTTTGCATAGATTGAGTCTTCTAACTTTCATATTAATTTGCGCTTTCAAATATACCTTCAATGTGAACAGACACTCAAATTAATATTAAAAAATCAACAAAATAACGTTAGATTTAGTATATTCATCAAAATTTAAAACAATAGAGAGTATTTTTATAAAAATAAGCCGGAGTAGAGAATCTCTTTGCGGATATAATAAATAATTTGTTATCATCAACGTTAAATAAATTGAGGTTATCATGTAATCTTCGGGCAACCATTTGGAATGACGAAAGTTTTCTTCGGTTTTTTCGTAATTATTGCAAAAAAAATTTATTACTGTTTTCTTAGATATTTATGAAAGTTGTAGGGGAAAATAAAAAACAATTTTGAGCAAGAAATTTTTGAATTCTATTTTAGCGACACTTGTAAAAGTGTTGGGGCTCACTAAAACTACGTTTGAAGAATAACATTTTGAAAAAGCTGTCCTTTTCACCATTAATATTTTAGTTTCAAGATCCATGGTTTTAAAATTTCGAATTAAAGACAGCTTGTACTTCCGTTTGTCAAATAAAAGTGTGGCTCCCATTTTCTTCATAGTAGTGAAGGAAAAATCTCACGTAGATGACGTGAAAAATAAATGCCACTTCGCTTCAATTATTTTTATTTAAAAATAAAAGGAGATGTTTATAAGCCAAAACATGTCTCAAATTTTAAAAGTAAATTTAACAAAAATAAATTAAAAATTTTAAGGGCAAATAAATTTAACAAATGTAAGAAAATAATTGATATTTTTAAAAAAAATCACAATAAAAGGAATCAATGGATTCCCACCCCCAGCCGACCGTTCTCGCCATCCGGAGGAGGGGGGCTTCAGCGGCATAGGGCGGCGGGGGATCATCCCTGGTGCATAATTGTCCATGTTTGCTGATAAACATATCCTTTTATTTTATAAAAAAATAAATTTATTTATTTTTCATACCTGTTTGACAGAAATTTTCCTCACTACTTAGATGTAAATGTATGCGAGGTCCCTATTTGAGTTATTACAAGTCTTAAAATCTAAATGGCCAAAATCACAAGTATACTGGACAATTTTTCATAGTTTGAATACTTTTTTGTTTGATTTTAGGCGCATAGCTGTGACTGCAGCAGAACCTGCTGTGAATTTTTGGTTTCAACGGTGATGTGGTGAATAATCGATGAATTTTTCGGACCTCAGATACGTAGTCCCACGTGAAACGGCTTGCCGCGGTCATGCTAAAGTTACGGAAAAATGTGGGCTCCAGTGCAGTAGTTTTAATTTTGTTCTCGTGGATAATAGTAACGTAGATAGAGCCTATGGTGGGGAATGGGGATGCGTGACGCTTTTGCGTTTACGACCATGCAACAGTGCTTCGGCCATGCGTAGATGGCCATGAAATTAAAACAAAATTTCATCGAGTATTCACATTGGGCTAGCTGAAAATGTCAGATATCAAAGCAAGAAAGAAGAGATGAAAACGTTATTTTAGGGTAGCGGAAGCGATGGGCAAGATGGAAGCCATCCTCCAGTGTTTTGCAAGAGGAATAAGATAACGTACAGCCCTTGGGCAAATCTAAAAACTAATCTTGCACGGAAGATGACTAAACAAAATCTTCAGGATTTTTTTGAATTCTCAGAATACAAAATATTCTACAACCAAACATCATTTGTAACACTACATAAAAATAACTACAACACGCATACCAATAAAGTTAACCTCACATAAAAATTCTCAAAACACAAAAAATCTTCAAAATACAACATAACCGAACAAAACCTAAAAGGGTCATTAGGCAGTAGGAAGTGAGGAGGTCAAAATTTGACCAATTCAACTTCAATTACACGTCTAAAAGGGTCTCTCTCGTTCTTCACTCTGTCTCTCTTCCTCTGATTTGTCCTTCAGGGCATGGCATGATTGAGATTGAGAAAGCCTCTGGAAGTCAGAGTTCGGGTTTGAGAAGTAGACCAAAGAATTTTCAAACCTTATTCCACGTTCTTGCTTAGGCTCTATTCGGAGTAGGTGCAATAGAAGTGTCTTCAACCCCGATTTTACGTCCGATGATGATGTTTAGGTACTGCTTCTCCTAGTCAAATGATACTCTCTAGGGCAGGCTCCCTCTGGGCTTGGCTTTGGGGTTGAGCAGGAACTTGATGGTGATTAATATGTTGTTGGTGTTGATGATGAAGCAAGAGGGTCTCGTCGCTATGCTCATGACCAGTGGCGGAGCCAGCGATATAATCAATTGGGGGCAAACTTTTAAGAAAATTCAAAGGAGTTAGCTTGGGCTGCTTGAGCTTAAGGGGGGCAGACTGAAATTCAATGCGTACATGTAAAAAAAATTGGGGGGAGCCAACCGGGGTAGTGGCCCCGGTTTGCCCCCCCTTGCCTCCGCCTGTGCTCATGACTTAAGTTTGCATGTGTAACGAAAGATGAAAACCCACAAGAACCCCCTCCTGACGTCATGGTGGTCAAATTCGCAGAAGAAGGTAGCAAAGTGGAGTGGTTGGCCTGTTTTGGATTTGGTTTGGGGAAGTTATCTCCCAAAGCAACTTAATTAGGACTCGCTGCCATAGCTGGAAAAGAGCTAAAACCCATAGACGACGACGCAGCCATGCTAGTTGTGGCAATACTTCGCCGACAAAAACTTGGATAACCAGTGTCGTAGCCAGAAACACAATCAATGGGGGGCAAACTCTTAAGGAAAAATGACAAAAAAAAATTTACTAAGTAATGAAAAAAAATGTCTTAAAAGTATAAATATAAAAAATTAAGGACTAAAAACTCTAAAAATATTGAGAGTCGGCATTAAAAATTAAATTCTTGTTGTTCAAGACACCAATGAAGCACCAACTAATCACACAAACAAAGTATATATATAATATATATATATCCTTAGTAAAACAAAACACATAAATTAAACAAAGTATTTCAAAAGCATTTTCAGCACTATAACTCTTCACTTCCATAAATGAACTACTTACTTTTGCTGCCAGAAAGGATGTGCCCTATGCTCAATAAGTCCTGCTAAATTTGTTGGGATATGCAAGAAGAAAACATAACATATAAATGAGAAAAATAAACAATTATATATTGTGTTTCTATTATTCTTGGTAGAAACAAGAGCAAAACGAAGCATATTGGAAAAAGAAGCCAAAGGATCCAAAGTTCAAAAAGAATCCAAAGGTTCCGAGGGCATAAAGATACTTTCCACCCTTGCTATAGCTGTATTTTAATGTGACAATACTATTGAACACGGATTTCTCTGGAGTGAAATCTCTATCAACAATAAAATAATCTGAAATTGCAAGGAGAAAATACATACTTGGTAAATGATAATAGAAAAAGAATTTGAACAAAAAACTCAATTTTAACATCCAAATAACTATTCTACTCCCCTTACAAAATGAGAAAACAGAAAAATCGTAGTTCAAAGTGTTCATTACCTAGCTAAATTAATGGCTAAAATTTTGAAGAAATATATCTATAACCTAATCCAAACGTCACAAATTACAATGAAAAAAAATTAGAGAAAGAAAATTAAAAACAAATTAATCTCATGGGCTATGAAAAATCAGACCTAAAGAAACAAAAGAGAGATGAAAATGAGTCTTACCTCAACTTTGGATTTTCATAACCTGTGAAGAAGTCATACATGTAATATTAGATGATGATAATGACAATAAAATGATATAACCAATCATTCTCTAGTAGGTAAAGATGGACACGCAACACGTTTGAATAATTGAATTATCACTTATCCAACAAGAGCACACCTCCTCCTTTCTCTGCATTTGCGATATCCAAATTCCCAACCAAGTCCAACATAAAAGGCAAAGGAACAAAAAGAAAAGCAACACTAGAATAGCGAAAACATTTATTTCAAGGATTACAACAGACAGCGATTATCAGGACTCAGGAGAAGTATAATAAATATTCGTCGCAAAATTCATGACAACGTCGACAAGTTAAGGTAGAATTTCAAGTTTTGACACAAATAAATATCCCTCTGCTTATTCTTTTAATTTGATTTTCAAGATCCTTATTAGCATGGAGCAGAGTCTATAACATGGGGTAAGTTGAAATTGATTCCACTGAGATGATAAAAGATTCAATTAAAAAGCCCTAAATCCTAATCACAAAACACACACTCATACCTGGAGGCTGGACGAGCACAGAGCACCAGAGGATGCGGTAGTCGACAGTGGGGCTGTCAGACATTACTTTGTGGTGGCTAATGTCGTTTCACACTCTGTTAATTTTTTAAAAAAATGAAAATAAAAAGGGGCTGGGCTGCTTAGGCCTTAAGAGGGCGGGCTGATTCATCTGGACATGCAAGGGGCGGGCTTAATTTTTAGTGGGCCAAGGGGGGCAGGCCTAGTAAAAAAAATAAAAAATACTACATGTAAAAAAAAATTGGGGAGCCAACGGGGGCGGTGGCCCCTGTTCGCCCCCCATTCTTGCAGGTAGTTGTGGGGCAGGTCTAAACCATTCTTGATGACTACGATTCAGAGGCTGGCCCTCGCAGATGACATTGTTACTAGTGTTGTTGTTGTTGGAGGCGCTCGTCAAGGGGCTTCCACCCTTCTTAATATTTTCATTCTTGTCTGTATTTTCACCACTACTAGCGCCATTGACACTAGCATCAAGCAAAGTACAAGCAGCCATGGAAACCTGTAGAAAGCCGGAGGAAATAACGGTTGTGGAGTTTTCCCAGCCAAAAACTGAAGCGTTGGTGTATTTTTTACTTCATAGGGAAGGGTACTAGATTTGTACTTGCTAACAAAAATATGAAAGTGGGCATATGTGCTGCCTGAAATGAGAAAGGGCATCCAAGCAGATAACGGTGTGAGGATTGGGACAACCGCTTCGGGATCCCCACCATAAGCTCTATCTATGTTACTATTATCCACATAATAACAAAATTAAAACTACTGCACTCGGGCCCACATATTTTCCATAACTATAGCCTGATCGCCGCAAACAGTTCCACGTGGGACCACGTATCTGAGGTTCGAAAAGTTCATCAAGTATTCACCACGCCACCGTTGAAACGAAAAATTCACAGCAGGTTCAGCTGCAAGGTCTGACAGCCGACTTAAATTTAGTACTGACAGCAGTCACAGCAACCTATGCGACTAGAACCAGAAACAGAAAACTGTTTTAAAAAACAGTATCGAAATGCACTCTTTTTTTTCCATAAATCTTCGCATTTGAAAATCTTTTGCGATTTTTAATGATTTGTATAATTATATAACATTATTAAATTCAAAAAATAAAAAGATTCAGAATTACATAAAATTATTAAATACAATAATAAAATTTTAGAATTTAATGAGTCTAGCAACAATAGGAGTACTACATTACATATATGTGTCCAACCACAATATTATCCTCCCAAGAAACTTTCTAAGAAAAAGATTATTTTTTAGCATTGAAACAGACGTGTTTGTCCCTTTCTTTTTCTTATTAGCATTGCCATCGTGGTTAATTTTTTGGGTTAAATACAAAAAATCTTCACGAACTTACATATCAATCTCAAATACCCCTTGAACAAAAAATTGTTACGACCCGACCCCATGTATTATGTGGCACATTACAATTCGGCTTTCACCCAAATTCGGAGTTAAAGTGCATGTTTTCCATCACATGTGCAGGGCACGTGACAACTAGACCACTCAAAAAGACCAGATTGCTCCTCCCGTGCCCTAACAATTTGACTAAACATCAACTCCACTTGACGATGCAGTGCGTTTTGAAGAACATAACCATTGCAATATTTAATTATTTTCTCTCGTGCCCTAACCAAACGGTGCGTTTTGGGTGCGTATGTCAAAACCCCTTGAGTCTCACTTTCCTTGCCTTCGAAACAAACCCATTCCCTCTAAAATCAATCTCCGTCTGAAGAACGCCTTTGAAGCCTTTCGTTGACGTCGAAATCATCTCCGTCTAAAGGTATGCTCTTTTCACCTTTTTCGCCCAAATCGTATGATATTGATATTCTTATAGTAATTTTGCGAATGGGTCAGAGTCTAGTGCTTTATGTTGTGTCAGTGGGTAACAAGTTAATGGCTTTTGTTCCATTATCGTATAGTTTATGGCTTTTGTGAAGGGGGGACCACACAGGAAGAATGAGTTGTCTGCTGTTGTCCTTATCTGTTTTTTTCCTTTAGTCCCATATTTTAGGTAAGAACTCCCTTGGCAACAAAGTGAACAGTTCGAGACACTATTGTTTCCTACGTAACATTTAGGGTTAAATATAATTTACCCCCTTATCTTTAGGGTTATTTACACTTTGCACCCTTATGTATTATTTTTGAGATATTAGACCCATAAAGTTATACATTTTTTCAATTTAGACCTCGTACCCAAATTGCCCGTCAATTTAGGGCATAAAATATACTGCTATAGGTGACTTTTAGCAGCGTTTTTAATGACCGCCATTAAAAACACCGCTGTTAAAAGACAATGAAGTTTTTAACAGCTATCTTCGTAATGATGGTCATAAAAAGTGTCGCATTAGGTCACTTTCAGCGGCGTTTGTCGTGACCGTCGTTAAAAAGACCACTGTTAAAAATCAAAAGAACTGCAATCTTTTTAACGACGGTCATGAAAATGCGACGCCATAGGTGACTTTTAGCGGCGCTTTTTATGACGACCGTTGAAAAGACAGTTGTTAAAAACTATATTATTTTTTAACATCGGTTTTTTTAACGGCGTTCATGAAAAACGCCGCTATAGGTGACTTTTAGCAGCGCTTGTTATGACAGGGGTAAAAAATGTTATTATAAATTGTTTATACCAGTGGTTTTTTTACCACCACAAAATCGACCACTGTTAAAAAGAAAAATTAACTTTCTGCAGCGGTTTTTATAGTGGCGGCCAAAAAACCACCGTTACAACCTGGATATAGCAGTGCCTTTACTGACCGCCACCAAATTGACTTTCTTTTGTTTTACTTAATTATATTTTTAACGAAAAATTTTCCGTAATATTGAAATTAAGTATACATATAATATGATCCTAATATTAAATTACCCAAAAAAAAGTATGATGCTTATATATTATATGTCAGTATATATACAATGTAAATATATTGAACATAAAGCGAAATAAACACTTGTATGTCATTAACATAATCTAATAGTTGTTAACCCATGTTAATCAACTTTATCTAACTTCATTCTTTCCATCAAGGAAAGACGTAAAAAAATCCTACGAAAATGGAAAGAGTGAATAAATCTTCTATACATAAGCACAATCTAGAAAAATTACTTGGTTAATTCAATACCAATGAAATCATTATTGCATAGTTTAGAAAATATATATTATCATACTTATAATGAGCATATATTTTTTGAATAATTAGTAATATAATACTATTTAACTAAGACATATTATTTAATTTCAAACAAAATATATTGTAAAATTAGGTTATGCAATTAAAGTACATAACTTAATATATGGTCTTAGATGCTATGCTTTAGTCAGTAGGTAGGTACATACATATAAAATAGTTAGGTTAATTAGCACATATCATGTATATATATAGTATAATATATATAATGTATTGTGCATGACAACAATGTTATATAAGTGTACCTTAAATTTTTTTTACTACAATGTGGTATGTATAAGTATATAAGTGTACCCACATGTATTGTGACTCAATTTATTATATAATAAAACAAGACTTTAAAAAAATGGATTATAAGTATATGCATATTTATATAAGCAATAAGTATGTACTTACGTAAGCAATACATATGTACTATTTGCATTTCCCCAAGACTGGGGCTTCTTCTCCGGCTAGTGCAAGTGACAATATTTTTAGTTTAATCCCTTATGTGTCTAAAGTGTGTTGGGTTAGAACTCGATTGGATAAAAAGGAAAAAGGCTAGGTACAGTCTTTTTTGTCTTTTTGTGTCTGTTCTATTATTTAGAAATATTAATCCCAATTTCCATGAGGGCTTTTGAAAAGAGGGCCTACCAAACGTGTGAAGTAGTGGGTGGGAATAAATTCGCACCTAGATAGAAAAATTTCTAGCTCTATTTTTCTTGTTTCAGAGTCTCAAACAAGGATTAATACCAACCGAGGCGGGCCTATATAAGACACAGACCAAATTTGAAACTATTGTAAAAATTTCAGAGGAGCAGGAGACATCTCCGAAGCCAAGGGAGAAAGTCGCGATGCTGATGCAGAGGTACTCTTGGGCATTGCTAATACTTTGGCAAGCTTTGTAAAGTCACATTCCAATTAGGGTATTACACTTGCGGAGTTTGTAAACTGTTTTCTCAATGAATATGGGATATCCAATGGGGGAGTTACCACCCAACAGAATGGTCAGATTGTGGTTTGCTAGAAAGATTTTGGACTAGTTGTTGCACCCATTTTTAGCAAGGCTCATGGATGTAGCACTATGTAAGTTATATGTCTACTTTGTTTATCTTCGAGGAATAACTATACGCGTTTGTCCACATTTGAATGTGGACTGACTTAATTTGTTTGTCATTTTCTAAAGGGTTGGACCGATGAGTAATGAGTTGAAGCAGTGGAGGACTGTGGTTCAAAGAAAGTCTGTAAAGCCAACTGAAATTGTCCGTCCTGAAGAGGTTAGATAGCTTTCAAGCCCAGCTTCAGTCATTACTTACTGTCCTGGTTGTAGGTTCAAGTTCTCTTTCTTGAGAATCACTGATTGTTCTAGGGTTTAATAAATTGCTTATGCGTTCTTCCACTATTAGTGTGGTGTCTAATATGTTGCTCAATGTGTCTTGTTTTGACCATTTCTTATTGTTGTAGGGGAGAAACAACCACTGCCTTTGGAAATGAGAGTAAGAGTTGCATACTATATTGCACAAGCACTTGATCACTACCATAAAGAAAACTAGAAGCTCTATCATGATTTAAATGCATATAGAGTCCTATTTGATGAGGTAAGAAGTTGATGACAACAACAAATTCAAAATGAAGATTTAAATGATATGTGGTCGTTGTGTATTAATTTTGAACGTTATTGAAAGTCTATGTAGCAACCCAAGAGGGGGTGAATTGGGTTTTAATAAAAATTTACCTTTTCTAATGAGATTTTAAAACACATAGCACAATAAACCACAAGAGCAAAGAACAAGTGGATAAGAATAAAACTAAGGAGATAAGGGTTGAAGAGATGACACCGTAATTTTTAGGTGGTTCGGCCAAACTCTTGCCTACATCCACCCCTAAGGCTATTGACTTCTTTGGGCTTTCTCCACTATCTATCAAATAGCTAGTACACCTTAGCTTCACGGGTGCTAAGAAACCTTCGCAAAGCGTTTTCCGAGCTTACTCTTCAACTCTTCTTCTCAAATCCCAACACCGAGGGATTTCTTCAACTCACAAGGGTAGGACCCAGTGTTTACCCAACACTTACAAGGTTTAACTTGAATGGGTACAAAATGAAAACTCACGTATTGGCTCTTAAAGCCGAATATACAAGTATGAGGCACCAAAGGTAGGAAGAAGATAAGATTTACAAAAGAAGACTTGAAATATGGCAGCGAAATAGCAGGCCTTCTAGGTAGATGCGGAGCTTCTCTCTACTTCAAATCTTTCTCTTTTTTCTCAAGAAGTTAGGTCAAGGAGTTATTGCAAATTCGTGAGTGTAGGTGAGAGCCTCTTTCTTCTTTAGCTACCGGTCTTGTATTTAAGCCATTTTCTTCAACGGTCGTCGGGGTAGGTGAGAATAGCTGTTGGAGAGTTGCCCATAAAATAATGAGCGATTTGATGCCTTTGATGACTTTCCGGAAAATCCTCAAAATCGTGGAATGTGCTGACACATGAAATTTGAATTGAAAAAGAGCGCTCGGGAGTCAGTGCAATTTGTCGACACATGTTTTGGTCTAAAACACATGTCTCGGGTGTAAGTGCAATGTGTCAACACTATAAGGTCAATGTGTCGACACATGTTTTGGTCTAAAACACATGTCTCGGGTGTAAGTACAATGTGTCGACACATGACCTGTATGTGTCGACACCTAAAAGACCTAGAGACAAAAATCAATATCTTTGAAGTTTTCATTTCATCTAAAACCTTTTTAAGTGCCTATAACTTGAAGAATTTATCTATCAACTTGTGTAAAGGTCTTCAAGTGCAATGAGAAGATTTTAGCTGAGATAAACTCAATCCTTTTGTAGATATAACTTGAAAATTGTGGATTGACAGAATAAAATTTAAAGTCTTCAAAAACTTAGAAACTTTTGTTATCATTAAAAATAATTTATGGATTGTTTGTGACACAACCTTGTACTAATAGTTATGAATGTGCATTTATAAGCCATATATGAAAACTACCCGTTTATAGCCGTTGGGAGTCGTTTGTTAAAACGAGCTGGTCGACCGCTTTAAGTTACCGTTACCCAATGGTCACATTTTCAGAAGCTCAACGGATCTATTTATAAAATCAACTGGTCGATCGCTATACCAAGCGGTCGGAAACCGGTCGATCTCCTCAACTTAAGCACATAGTCCGGTTCTTTTAAAACCATATTTTTTACCACTTTTAAACACTCAATTTTAAAGACTTACTCTCCATAAATATATGAAAGGTTTGAGAGTTTGATTGAGGTGTTTTGAAACCTTTAAAAATATTTTAATATTTCAAACAAAAGGTAAAACGGTTTATGCACGTTTTAAAATATATGCAAGTGTGATTCAAACCCTTGTCAAAAGTGAAAAAAAGAATTACAAGGTTTATACCTTAAGGTCTTGATTTTCAATTTTTTAGTCTTTGTCTCTTTGATGAAACATGACTTTGTCTTTAAAAATGTCTATTTTATAAACTTAATCAATTTATTGAAATCATCAAAATATCGATTGTGCACAAAAGCCAACAAATAGTAGGCATGATTGTTGGATAGAATATTTAGAGGCCTATTCTTTTGTCTTGAAACATAGGAAAAGAGTTCAGAAACAAGTCGTTGATGCCTTGAGTCGTCACGTCCTTGTTGTTTATTATGCACGTTAAGATCATAGGATTTGAGCAGCCTGCCTGATCCAACTATTGTGTTTCGCCTTCACGATGGCTACCTTTTTCAGGTTAATCAGCTTTGTGTCCCTAAGACTTATGTGGGAGAATTTATCATGTGGGAGGTTCACACTAGAGGTCTTTCTACACATTTCGGGCATATAAGACCATAGTGGAAGTTGAGTGCATATTTGATTGGCCTAGTTTGAAGAGGGATGTTGCTAAGATAGTTTGCACTTATAGAATATGTAAGCTTGCTAAGCATAAGAAAAACAGAATACCAGTCTCTACATGCCTCTTCTTGTCCCTAGTTGTCCTTGGCAAGGTGTGAGTATGGACTTTGTTTTAGGACTTCCCCATACCCCTATGAGGCATGACTCCTATTTTTGTTGTTATGGATCATTTTTCTAAAATGGCTCACTTCATGACACAGGTGTGGTCAGCATCGTGGGTCGTGATTGAAATTAATATCTGGAATGATTTAGGCATAAGGTGGGTATATGTTTGCACTATGGCTTGTTGGAAAGCTCTACGAGTTTAGTTTCGAACGCATCAAACTATGTACAATTTAGAGTTTTCCAGACGAAAGTATGGTTAAATTGCTCTAAGGTGGTCAGACTGGTAGCTAGTTACAAGGTCTGGCGAATTTTAGACGATTTTGCTATTTTTAACTTCTTCTTTTGATTTTCAATATGTCTTTTCCTTTCCCTAAGAGTCTTTTATGTTTTTTAAGTCAATTAATATTTTGAAAGTTGTATTTCTCATTTACTCTTGCTTGGGGGTTCTTCCAAGCTCTAGTACTTAAACCCTTCTCAAGCAATGGAAAAATATAGATTTTTAGTGTTTATACGACTTGAGCCTTAAGCTTCTTTGAAGAAGCATTTCTTCTACAAATTCTTGTCCTTTGGTGGATTCCGATAGAGTTATTGCTCTGTATCTCGTGTCAGGTTACATTGGGTGGTTATTTTTGTATCCCTTTGTGTTTTACTTGGGTGGTGAGCTTATCTATTTTTGTATCCCTTCGTGTCAGGTTACTCGGTATATCTGTATAGAGTTGGACTCGAAAAGAAATCACTGGCCAGTGGACTTTTGTGAAAAAAAAAATTGAAAGTATTTTTCGAAAATGTTTGTGAAATTGTTTTACAAACAATTTGAGAGTCCAACGAGTTAAAGATTGTGAATTAAGAATTATATGAGCTATGGACTTAATCGGTGATATTATTCTGGTCATATTAGCTTATGTGAAATATAATATGGTGGAAGAATAAATAAAAATAATAATTGTTAGCAAAAGAGATTTCACAGGGGTCAATTGTCATATGTTAATGGACATGATCACAATTTGTAGAAGCTCATAAATTCGAAATACAGAATATAAGGGAGTTAAATGAAAAAAAGTTTTTCATTATGATCCTATGATCGAGATTTGAGATCCCTAAAGATTTCACGCATAAGCACAGGAGAAACTCTGAGTAAGCCATTATAAATAACTCATACTTCATTTGAGAGATATAGAAGTCATTTTACGCGAGAAACATTCAGTATAGAAAAACTCTCTCTCTCAAGAATTGTGTGTGTGGGTCTGAAGTAGGCAAAACGCTTGGGCTATTTGATTTCAACGATCCAAAAATTTCGATGTGAAATCTTACATGTCTATGACTGCTGAATCATTTGCACATCATCTTCATGACTTGCATCTTAAAATCAATAAATGTCTAGAAGCAAGTAATGCATCATATAAACTTCGAGATGACTTACACAAAATACATGTTGCATTTAATGTTGGGGATTATGTCATGATCCAAATTCGACCAAAACGACGTCTTTCTGGACCCTCTTCCAAATTGTAGGCTCGTAGTGTTGGTCCTTTTAAAATTTTGAAGCAAGTTGGACCAAATGCATATGTCATTGATATTCCATCTCACTTTGGTTTTCATCATGCTTTCAATGTTGAGGACTTAGTTCCCTACAAAGGTCTACCAGCTTCCCAGATGATCCTTGTCTAGGCCCCACTACACCTGACCCTGAGCCTATTCCTTCCCTTGCACCATTACCTTCTCTACTTGCACTCGTAGATAAAATTGGTGTTATTCTAGATGAGCAAGTTGTGTTCACTACAGATGGAGCGGTTCAACATTTTCTTGTTCGCTTGGTAGACCGACAAGATTTCGAATGCACTTGGATTACTCGAGATAATCTCCAATAACTTGATCCTGACATGTTGAAGCTTTATCGAAGTCATCAGGATCTTCTCTCACCAGCTCGAGTTCTTCTCACCCCAGAACAGTTAGTGGGGGACACTACATTCAAACCTCCATTAGTACGAGTCTACGATCGTGCAAAGAAGAAGACTGCACAACCATTTAGTTTATGGTTGGGTACTTGACAGTAACAGTTTCATCATATTTTGTTTTACTCATCCGGGTCAAGTTTCTCTCGCTTGCGAAGAGTTAATGGGGATGTTTAAATAAATTGTTTTACTTTATTTGGTTGTGGTTTACATTTTGAGAGATTATTAGTTATTATGTTTTATTAGGATTTAGCTCATTGGCTTTTAGGGTTTGCTTAGAAATTTTTGTTCTTTATTTAAGGTTTGTGAGAAGTTTAAAATATTCAAAATGAGATTATGAAGTTTATTGGCTGCTGCCTTTGCATTCAAATGTGGTGTGTTCCCCCCTTTTTGGCTTTTATCTTCTCTTTTTTTCTCTTATTTCTTGAGTTTTCTCTGTCATTAATATTTCTCCATTCTATTCCGTATCAGGAATACTGCACTTTTTAATGCTTTTAGTACGATATTGGAGAGGCCTTGGACCTCTTCATTCAAATGGAAGTACTTGATGGAATCAATCGAAATCGCACCACAATGTCCAGTGTGTTTCCAGCTTGTAGGCACTGTGATCTGTTCTCTAACAAGGAAGGTATACATGGGTACATACTAAAGAGGGGTTTGGAGAGGGATAGATATTGTGAGATGCAAGTAAATACTACTTTAGCACAAGTATAAGTATGCAACAAGTATCAATAAGTGTTAAAAGTAAAGAGAATGGTAAGAGAAGCAAACACTTGATTTTTAGGTGGTTCGGCAAACCCACCTACATCCACCCCTCAAGCTCCTTCACCGAGCCTTGAGATTTTTCCACTATTCTTCAAATAGCTTACACTCTAGCTTCCGGGTGCTAGAGAACTGTACAAGTGTTTTCTCGGGCTCAACACTCAAACCCCCCTAAAGTGGTTTTTCTGGCTCACCACTCACAACCTCACCAAGCTTAAGATATACCCTCTCTAAGCTTCTTCTTTAGCAAACAATCTCAAGACTAAAGCACAAGACTCTCTTAAAAAGTAGATATAAAAATGGAAAACTCTATCTATTGATTCACACAAAAACAAGGATATGAAAGTGTGTTTTGTGTGAATGATAGGAGAAATATGGAATATGAAGGTTTGAAATATTTCTCAAGTGATCTAAATGATATGTGGTCATTGGGAGTCGTCTGTTAAAACGAATCGGTCGACCGCTACATGCCCAGAAGCTCAACGACTCTATTTAAAAAAAACAACCGGTCGACTGCTTCATCAGCCGGTCGACCTCTTCAATTTAAGCACATAGTCCGATTCTTTTAAAACCATGTTTTGACCACTTTTAAACACCCAATTTTAAAGCCTTACTTCCCATAAGTATGTGAAAGGTTTGAAAATTTGTTTGGGGTGTTTTGAAACCTTTAAAAACATTTTAATCTTTCTAACAAAAGGTAAGACGGTTTATGCACGTTTTGAAAGATATGCAAGTGTGATTCATAATCCTTGTCAAAAGTGAAATGAAGAGTTACAAGGTTTATACCCTAAGGTCTTGAATCTTCACTTTTGAGCTCCTTGCATCTTCTTGTTCTTCTTTCTTCAAGTCTTTGGCTCTTTGATGAAACATGTCTTTGTCTTTAAAGATGTCCATTTTATAAACTTAATCAATTTATTGAAATCATCAAAATCTCGATTGTGAACAAAAGCCAACAATCTCTCCCTTTTTTATGATGACAATATATTGATAGTTTTGGGATGACTCCCCCTATCTTTTGCAATTAGACAAACATTTAAAATTTGAGACAAAACATTAGTAGCCATTGGATTCATAAAGGAATAATACAATTAATGTTGATAATTCAATTCAAAAGGAAAATATATAGTCAACAAAACGATTAAAACACATTTCTCCCCCTTTGTCACATCAAAAGTATAAAGGACACATTTTTCCCCTCAAATATGCATTGTAACAAAAAACCATCATATTATCAAAGGAAATACAATCATATAGACATTTAAGAAAACTCCCCCTTTTTCAATTAAAAAGAGAATGCATGGATAAAATTCAAAAATCAGTTAAAAAATATCATCCAAAATAATGACTTGTAGTTTTAAATGACAATCTCATTGAAATGGTATAGAGGATGTCTAATGTGGACTTAAGAGTCCATCGCTATTACGATAGTAGCCCACCGAGTTGGTTTGTGCCAACCTCTTAACTACCAATAACAATTTAAAAAGTCATTCTCAACCAAAAAAATTAAGCACACAAAAACTCATCAAAGTGCATGATTTTTGTAAAAGTGTTAGCTTATAAAGATGTTCTATTTGGATAAATGCAATAAATATATCAAAGATAAATACATTTACATTTATAACATTAAGACATAAGAAATCATCATCAACCAACAATGTAGAACATATTCTCAATCAAGGATTTAGAAGTTACCAAAGGTTTTCCCTTTAGTATGTCTTCAAATGTCACAAGCCTTCATGATAGGCAAGTTTCATCCAAGCACCATTTGTTACTCAATCCTTCTTGAATCCTACAAAAGGGTCAAGAAAAAGTTTTTGGTACCCAAACCTTTTTTGGTCATTCAATGTTAGTTTTGGTTCCTTTTGGAACCCATGTCTTCTTGAGAGTCTTGCTCCCAAGTTTCTTTAGTGCACAATCAAAAATAAGATGTCCATATTTATTGCAAAAATGACATGTTTGAGTCGGTGCACAAAAAGACTTACCCTTCACAAAATAATTTTTAAAATATTTTTGATGAATTGAATGCTTGTAGCCTAAGCCACTTTTGTCAGAGACACATATTTGACTACTAAGCATGTTTTTCAAAGTTTTGTTTCCTTTAGTAAACTTCTCAATGATTTTGCTTTGAGAAACTATTTTGTTGTTCAAAACAAAATTTTCATTTTCAAATTCTAAAGCTTTTTATTGGAACAAATCGTTTTCTAGTTTTAGAGTATCTCGCTCATTTTTCAATACATCAATTTCTTTTGAGATCAAAATGAGTTTCTTTTTCAAAGATGTATATTTTGAATCTAGTATTTCAAATTGACCAAGAAGTTCATTAAAAGCATTTTGAAGCTCACTATAAGAAATTTCAGGCTCATCATTTGAAGAATATCCTCCATCCTCATCCTCATCATCCTCAAATGTTATGAGGCACATGTTGGCTATTTCTCCATCTTCTTTCGGAGGAGGAGGAGATTTCATCTTTAACATTAGTCCCTTGATGAGCAATCTCTAGAGCATGCCAAATTTCCTTAGTATTTGTGCAAGAAGATATTCTATTAAACTCACATTTATCTAAAGCATAATAAAGAATATTTATAGCTCTAGCATCGAAAGAGATTTTCTGTTTATCTAGGTCACTATATTCATTTTCGTTTTTGAGAGTATTAATCTTTCCAACTTTCTTTGTAGGAATATGTGGACCATCTAATATGAACAACCATAGATCATAATTGATGGATTGAATAAAAAATTTCATTCTAGCTTTCCAATATGAATAATCATTTTCATCAAAAAATGGAGGTCTAAGTGTGGGAAGCCCTTCAACATGAGTGTTGAAGTTTGAAGTTGTCATTCTAACTCAAGATGGTTAAATCTTGTATAATGAGCACCTTGCTCCAATACCAATTGTGAGTTCCAGGATTAAGGCAACCCAAGAGGGAAATGAATTGGTTTTCTAAACTTTTTGCTTTTAAGCCCCAAAATCTTGTTTGCAAGTAAATACTACTTTAACACAAGTATAAGTATGCAACAAGTATAAATACGTGCTAAAAGTAAAAAGAAGGGTAAGAGAAGCAAACACTTGATTTTTAGGTGGTTCAACAAACCCGCCTACTTCCACCCTTCAAGCTCTTTCACCGAGCCTTGAGGTTTTTCTACTATTCTTCAAATAGCTTACACTCTAGCTTCTGGGTGCTAGAGAACTGTACAAGTGTTTTCACGGGTTCAACACTCAAACCCATCCAAGTGGTTTTTCTGGCTCACCACTCACAACCTCACCAAGCTTGAGATATACCCTCTCTAAGCTTCTTCTTTAGTGAACAACCTCATTAAAGGAAACACCGTTTTTTACATGAAGATTAAAGAACAAGACTCTCTCAAAGAGTAGATATAAAAATGGAAAACTCTATATCTTAATTCACACAAAGACAAGGATATGAAAGTGTGTTTTGTGTGAATGATATGAGAAATATGGATTATGAAAGTTTGAAATATTTCTCAGGTGATCTAAATGATATGTGGTCGTTGTGTATCAATTTCAGACATTATAAATGTGTATATATAGGCCAGATATGAAAACTATCCGTTTATAGCTGTTGAGAGTCGTCTGTTAAAACGAGTCGGTCGACCGCTACATGAACCGGTCAACCGCTTCAAGTTACCGTTACCCCAACGGTCATATTGTCATAAGCTCAACGACTCTATTTAAAAAAAACAACCGGTTGACCGCTATAATAAGCGGTCGAAGTCCGGTCCACCGCTTAATCAGCCGTTCGACCTTTTCAACTTAAGCACATAGTCAGATTCTTTTAAAACCATGTTTTTGACCACTTTTAAACACCCAATATTAAAGCTTTACTTCTCATAAGTATGTGAAAGATTTGGAAGTTTGTTTGGGGTGTTTTGAAACCTTTAAAAATATTTTAATCTTTCAAACAAAAGGTAAGACGGTTTATACACGTTTTGAAAGATATGCAAGTGTGATTAATAATCCTTGTAAAAAGTGAAATGAAGAGTTACAAGGTTTATACCCTAAGGTCTTGAATCTTCACTTTTGAGCTCCTTACATCTTCTTGTTCTTCTTTCTTCAAGTCTTTGGCTCTTTGATGAAACATGACTTTGTCTTTCAAGATGTCCATTTTTAAACTTAATCTATTTATTGAAATCATCAAAATCTCGATTATGCATAAAAGCCAACAAATATGTGCTAAACACACTTATGGACATGTACTTCGATGGGGAAGATATAAATCTCATTATATATATTTAGTACTATGGAGGTAAGAGATGTAGTGTCTTGGAACACAATGATCACCGACTATGTCATTTGTGGACTCCATGATGGTGAACTCAACCTGCTACATCAGATGCAAAAAAGTAGAAACAGAAAAAGGCAAAGATAGTGATTTTGAGGATGAACAGGTCCTTAAGCGAATTTAAATCACACTAATAACAGTTCTGCAAGGTTTTGCTGCCCTTGTAGCACGAGCAAAGGGGATAGAGATCAATGCTTATGCCACGAGACATTTTTTGGCATCAGATGTTGCAGTGGGTAGTGCATTAGTTGACATATATGCAAAATGTGGCTGCTTGAACTTAGCTAGGAGAGTGTTTGACCAGATGCCCATAAAGAATGTAATCACCTGGAATGTTCTCATCATGGCTTATGGGATGCATGGAAGAGGGGTGGAAGCCTTTGAACTTTTTAAGGATATGGCCGGAGACGAGAGTGACAGTTTAAGGCCTAATCAGGTTACATTTATTGCTATATTTGCATGTAGCCACTCTGGGTGGTAGATGAAGACCTATACTTATTCGACAGAATGAAAGAGAACCATGCGGGTTGAACCTGCATCGCATCAGATCACTATGATTGTGTGGTAGACTTGGTGGAGCAGGTCAACTGGAAGAAGCATATGAACTTATCATGACCGTGGCTCCTGAATGTGACAAAATAGATGCGTGGAGTAGCTTGCTTGGTGCTTGTTGGATGTATTAGAATGTGGAGATCGGGGAGATTGCAGCTAAGAAGCTTCTTCAATTAGAGCCAAATGTTGCTAGCCACTGTTTAATATCTACTCTTCGGCCGGACACTGGGAAAAGGCAATGGATATCTGGAAAATGATGAAGGAAACGGGAGTGGGAAAATAACCTGGGTATAGTTGGATCGAGTTTGGTGATGAGGTTCATAAGTTTGTGGCAGGGTATATATAACACCCCCTAGTTGAGCAGCTCCATGGATTTCTTGAATCCCTGTCAGAAAGGATGAGAAAGGAGGGCTATTTGCCTGACACTTCTTTTGTGTTTCACAGCGTGGATGAGGAAAAGAAACTATGGCAATCATTTTAAAAACGTTTTTTTTTATTTTTAAAATGTTTTCAAATCCAAATATAATTTTTTCATACTCACAACATTTCAATTTTCAATAAAATTTCTATCTAATCATTAACTTCAATTTATGTGAAAACAACACAAAAACCAAAAAAAAACTTTTACAAAAATCCATAAAAACTCATATCACAAAAATCTTCATCCAAACATACTTTTAACTCACATTCTTCAAAAAAATAATTTTCAAAAGTTTTTTCTTTCCAAACATCATTTCTATGGACCCTATCATTCACAAAAATACCTTAAATAAGCATATCTCAAATTTTCTTAATCATTATACAAAAAATATTTTCAAAACCAAACCAAACATAACCTATACTCTTCGGGCACTAAGAAACTAGCAGTAGCTTTTGGTATTGTTAACACCCGTCCTAGTACTACCGTTAGAGTTGCTAAAAACCTTCGAGTTTTAATGACTGTCATGCTGCTACTAAGTTTATCTCAACAACAGGGAGATCATTGTAAGAGATGTGATGAGGTTCCACCATTTCAGAAATGGAACATCGTGTGGGGATTACTGGTAAACTTTAGAAATGCTATTGGATCATTTAAACTAAAATATAAGCAGATCTGCGTGTTAAGTGAAGAATAAACTTCAGCTTGAACTTGAAGCTTCACGGGTGACACAGTATGTCTTTTGCTCGGGTCAAACTTCCGGTTCTGAATTGCGCTCAAGAACCTCCGCAGTAAAGCTATAAGCTTTCTGGGCAGGGACACACAGAATGAGATTTTTCAGGATGTCAATTAAACGTCGTGTTGTGCTACACAAATTGCAAGATCCTAGCGCAAAAGCTCCGCCTTAAAGATATGGGTTAATTACAAAAACCTCCCACGAACATATACTCAAATCTCAAATACTCCCATAAACTTGAACTTGTTACAACTCGTCCCCATAAATTATACTTTTCGTTGCGATTTCATCCCTCAACCTACTGAAGTTGTTATATCGAACAATTTTTGTTCAACTTAAACGACACGTGACCTTCTCCTTACTTGAAAAGACGAATTTACCCTCGTTTGAGTCCTCCTATTCTTCTACAATGCTTTTAGCAATTTATAGAGCCAAAAAAATAATATGTAGTTAGTTGATTTTTTTTATTAAAACAAAAAAAGATGACTCACTTAGAGTCAAGCTGGTCAAATGTCCACTGGATCTATACCCGCAACCCTGATGTCTCATTCTTCTTGTGATGAGCAGAAAAATCTTTCTTACAATAGTGACAAGTAGCTTTAATATTCATGGGGTCATTTTCATCAATGATCTTAGTGTAATGTTGCCAAACCGGAGACTCCTGTGAGTTCTTCCTCTTTTTAAGTGGAGGAAGTGGTGGTAACCTACTAGGATAAGTGTCAGTTTTTTCCATACTCTCTGTAGGAGTGGCTAGACAAGATTGAGAAGGTGTAGTAGCCACACTACTACACCTTCTCAATCTTGTCTAGCCACTCCTACAGATATCAGGTTAGAAGTGTGACTAGTTTCACTTTCAATTCCAGACTCAATAATGGGTGTACGTGATTGTGTAGTATCAATATGAAAATAAATAAATAAACAACACAAGTAAAATAATTTCAGAAAAAACATTGATCAAACTTTGGTTTTCAAACAAATAAAAATGTTGGCCAACTAATAGCTTTAGATGTGATCATATTAAATTATAACCACCTCCACATTAGAAGTTACCATAAGTTGGCATTTTCTATGTATGCTTTAGAGTTTATATGGATTGAAAATCTTAAAATAAAAATAAGTTTTTGAAAAACAAAACATAACCTCAAATTCAATTCAAAATAAACAAATTGTCAAACCCAATCAAACAACTCAATCACATATATCCAAGCATCCAAACCAATTCAATCTCATCATCCAACAGTTTCACAAACCACAATTATCCAAACCAACAATCTCATCCTCCAACAGTTTCACAAACTACAATTATCCAAACCAATTTAATTTTATCCTCCAACAGTTTGACAAACCACAATTATCCAAACCAATTTAATCTCATCCTCCAACAGTTTCACAAATCACAATTATCCATATACAAAACCCTAAAGCAATTTTTTGCATATTAAAATCAATTAAATTTTTGTAACTAAATTTTATAGAGACAATGGGATATAAAGACATACCACAATCCAATTGGCACCTTAATTCAAGCCACGAAATGGAGACAAGGCCACTGCCAAATTAAGCATAGGTCAAATATATTAATAAATTCTACAATTAAAAATTAATGAAAATTCAATGAAATTCCCGCTTGAATGATGAATGTAGCACAACAACCTATAAGTCTATAACGTTTTCTCCCCTGAGCTACCACCGGTCCACCAAATAGAAAGACAGATTCGAAATAGAGGAACTTAGAATTTATTGTGAGGGACCTGAGGGTTTGAGAATCGAGCCATGAGGGAGAGACAGAGTCGAAAGAGCAGCTGAGCCAACAAGTTGCACGGCGCCGACAACAGTTGTAGGAGGCGGAGAGAACTATAACATTCAAGAGAGAGGCAGATAGAGAGACTGAGGGGGAAAGAGACTTACCACGGTGGTAGACGGCGAGGAGGAGGGCGAAGGGGCACTGGGCAGACGAGAACAGAGGGGAGGAAGGTCGTGGGCGCCGGTTGAGGAGTGAGGAGAAGTCAAGTGACCGATTCGTGAAGGGGGAGGAGAAAAACCTAAAATCTCATTCCCACTAACCCAAAATGACGTCGTTTGCGTCTGTTTAAAAAAAAAATTAAAACGGTTGTGGCGGTTTCACCGCCACCACCATTTTCACAAGAATTTGGTGAAAATGGCAACCGGTACCACCCTTGCTACTAAGCGGGGAGCAGTTACAGGTGTCGGTTAACCGGCCCACCGTCGGTATCGGTGAACACCCCTAGTTGGGGGAAAGGAAAAAAACCTTAGGGGGTGAACTGCTTAAAAGTTATTAAAAGAACAAAAAATAAAATAACGATAGAGGCAGTGAACCGCTCAAAAGTTGACGGTATCACTGCTACCGCTAAAATCTCTACAAATGGGCGAAAATACACCGGCACTGGTACCGATACCAGTAAACCGGCACGCTGCCAGTGGTACCAGTGCTCTCCCCTGATTTGACAAACTCAAAGCAAATGTTCTAAAGCTGTAGATAGGCGGAAATCTGACAATTCGATGCTTAAGACCTGAATTTGCTGGTAATTAATATTCAAAAACTTGTTGAAGTCTCTGTTTGTATAACTACATATACTACATTGATGGTTACCTATGATGCCCTTTGTTTGAATATATATGGGGGAGCAAAAAAACAAAAAAACAAGAGACCAGCTGCTCTGTTTCTCAGTCAGCTGCTAGCAATTTAATGTCGCATCCATTGCAAAAGGGCTTTTATTCAAAAGAAAATGGACTGATTCCTCAAACCTAGTTTCAGGCAGAAATAAGTGCCAAGAATAGGAAGCTGCGATTTATATTACAGAACCTGAGAAGCATTAAATTCGGGGCAAAAATGCGACAGAGACTGCTAGGAAGTATAGAGGAATAATCAAATCCAACAAGAGAAATTCTTGACGTTGTTGGGGTAAACTAGATAAACAACTAGCAACAGCCTTAATATTCAATCGAATATCCGACTCCCACAGCATTAGAAGATATCAATTCTTTTTACGTTTGGCAGCTTGCTTTCCTTGGCCCTTCTTGGGTGGTCCCTTTCCACGACGCTTCAACATTTCTAGCTTGGATAAGCGCCTGGGCAAAGCACAAAATACATTTATGTCAGATTGCATTTCTCATGTCAAAAGGTCAATTCCGCATGGTCACTAAGAGCTACCAACTCTTCTTATCATACATATCCTTCTAAACATTCCACAAAAATGCTTCTAAACATCAAAGAAGTGAATTGCAGTAAATGTAGAAGTCGATTGCAAACAAGGGAAGAAAATCAGTCATTGCTGAGCAATTTTTATGTCGCAAATAATAAGAACATATATATTAGAAGAACATAAATACCTAAACACAAGTAGTTGCCTTAGATCTTTTTTTTCTGAAAATCAGTCATTGCTAAGCAAAGACCTAATGGTAACAATAAATTCATTCAGAGAGGAGAAGCATTTCATTTTCTAATTAACACCAAGGACAGATGGAACAAAATGCAGAGAGCGCAAACACTGAGATGCTTTTCATATGGCACTTCAGTGGAATGAGTTCATACCATAATGTTGTTTCTAGGAAACAACCCGGTAATCCCATTGGCTTAGGTAAAGCGGAAGGAACAAGTAATGAAACTCCAGATTGAGCTCCAGTGAATCCACCAATAGCCATTTAGAAAAAAAAAAATCCACCAATAGCCAACTTTCAATCATAAACTGCAAACCTGCCCCCTTTTCACGACTCAATCCCACAATCAGAGGCCTCTTATTTCCTGGGTCTAATGTTACGACTGAAAATTCCAACAATCCAAATTAAGAGGTAGCAAAGATTGCAAACGGGCAAGCTTGGTTCTGTGCCTCACATAATGAAGAATATGCAAAATGAAAATGCATGACATTACATAAAGCTACATGGAATCATAGCCATCTGTCATCAACCGTTGCACTACTTTCACTTGTTAACCCCCTCCCCTCACCTCTCTCCTCTTCTCCTTTTCTTAACTTGGAACTTTCAAGTTGACTAAATGTGTTTTTGTATGCACTAATTGAATTTAGACAAGTATGCTTTTATTTAAGAACTTGAATATTTAGCCATAGATAGATTGCAAGAAATATCTTTTTCTTATATATTATGCTAAAGATATATATCTGATCTTCTAGATTGATATCTTAGCTATGCCCCTGAAATGAGCCCTAGTTCAAATGTCATCATGGTGCAGGGAAACATTTGGTAGGACATTAGAAGACAACTCCGTAAAGGTGGATAAGGCATATGTCGATTCAATATCAGAGTTAAAATATCATGAACTTTCTTCTTAGAGAATCAGTACAACATTGCTGCTAGTGTCAAACCCGGCAGCAAGGCCTCAACGAAAGTACATCTTAATGATTGGAAGTGTGGAGAATCACTCAGGGACTATACAGGTTTCTTGCATGGTATCATTGTCTTTGCGCTATGCCTATTTGGTTCAAAGAACATTGGGGGAACAATTATTAGTAGTAGTCTGGGAACCTACTGAGTTTCTTAACTATTATGTGTACCTATAAGATGCTGCTTGTATGTATAAAACAGACAACCATAACGGACGCTTGCTTTGCTTCTATATCCAAATTTATAAAGACACTAAAGCGTTTAAAGATCCTTCCCTACCACACTTTTCCTCCTCAACACAATAAGCCCACGATCTCGTAAACCTTCGGATCATGCCAGGTTCTACACAAAGATGGTAGTTGAAAAGCCTAACCAAATATTTGATTAGTATGAGAATGAGAGAGAGATTACTCTTGTTCACGACGAGCCATGATAAGAGGATCGTCTTTCATGATGTCATGTGGGTACCATTCAGCAACCTTGTCACCAATGAGCTTCATACGTAACAACTTATGGGGTGATCTCTGGCCTGTTGGGTTAAGGACGTGGCCGAATATCCTTGCTCTTGCTTCGGTCACTCCACTGGTGACTGCCTTGGCCAGAATGCTCTTTAGGCCACCAGCCGCCATCTTCAGTTCACCTTGCTAAGTCAAAAAGGAATCCTTATTTTGTCAGATTTTGAAAAGCTAGTGGTAATCCTAGGACATGATTTCAGAGCACAAAATATATGTAGCGCTACGTAAAAATGACGGTAGTGAATCCCAAATACTTGGAAAATTTGGAATTTAACAAATCCCAATTTTAAATAGTCTCTGACACACCGTTGGGGCTTCCAAGACTACAATTGCGTGCTAGCAACAACCAAATCGAAATTTATGAAAATCTCTACAAACGCAATCCCCAGCATAGCATTAGGGCTGTATTTGAGCCGGCTACTGACGGTTCGAACTCGAGCTCGACTTCGAACCCGGTGCAAAAATCCATATCCACATTTTCTTCAACAAATCAAGAAATCAGCACCTTTCACAAAGTTACCTTGCAATCAAACACTCCGGCACGAATACAAACAGAAATAGAATGGAGAAGGACGTAGGATCAAATACAAAATGAAAACTGCGCCCTGTTCGACCTTCGGTGATGCTCGAGTCTCCATCTACAACTCTGTTGCCATACTTTTTCAAGTAAAAAATGCATATTCACGGAGAGACAAAGAAAGGGGTTGTTCCATGAGAGATGGGAAGAAGGAAGGGGAAGCGGCCGAAATATACGAAGGAAAATATCGAATTTGGTGGCGTTACGGTTGAAGGGTGAGTTTGGGCAAAAATGAGTTAAAAAAAAATAAGGGTAAAGTTTGTCCATAAGTAAAAATTAAATCGATACTTTTAATTATCGGAGATTTGAAACTCATTATTTTTTAAAATCATCCCGTCTAAATTAAGAGTTAAATAAGAAAAATTATGCAAAATAATCAAAATACCCCTCTAAGATAAAATTATAAAAATAAAAAATGATATATATATTTTTTTTAAAAAGTAATATTTACTCTATTTTAATAATCTATTTATTTTTTAAATTTTTATTAGTTTATTTATTTTTTAAAATTTAGTCTTGGAGAGGCATTTTGTATGATTTTCCGTTATATTTAACGTTTAATTTACACGGAGCGTGAATTAGTGATTTTTAAAAGTTATGGATCTTAAATCACTGAATTGATAATTAAGAATACCGATTTGATTTTTACTCATACTTACAGGGCTAACTATGACTTTGTCCTAAAAAATAGTTTATTAATTATTGTATTATTTCAACGATGACATGGTGGTAGTTTACTCATTTTCAAAATAACCATCACTCAGTCATTAATAATTTAATTCTTTAAAAAGGATAAGAATTAATCTCATTATCTTGATATTAACTGACTAAAAATTTTAGGCTAGATATTTTCTATGAATTGCGCATATACATAAATACTACTACAAAAGTTTTCCTTAGGAAAAAAATATATTTTTTCCCAACGACTATGAAAGTATTGACATTTTGCATTCCATATTATTGATTTAGTGACATTTTTTCCTCCAACCATCAACTACTTTACAGAATGCACACGAGGTCGGGATTTTCGTAATTTTGGACGAAAAGGCGTGTACATGACACACACGTTTGTATGTCTCTTTTACCCATTGAAAAAAAATACTGTTTTTGTCCTCCAACTTTTAGGATATTGACACTTTGCTCTCCATATTATCAATTTGATAATATTTTGCACCCCTTTTTACCCCTTGTTGATTGTATGAGTGAACATTATAGCCATGAAACCTTATGAAAAATTCTCATTTTGCCCTTTATTCTTCTCTTTTAACATACACTAACTCTTATTTCATTCTCACGTAAAGACGAATGAAACTAATTTCATCAGCTGAGGCCCCGATAGCTTACTGGACCATGATGACATCACAAGGATACAACTCTTGTAGCCTCTTCATTAATCCTGTCATGCCGCTCTCATATTTGCCTCAACACTCTCCTACCATGGTGGCACATCTCACAATCGTACCAAAAGAAATACACACAATATTTGCCAACTACACCATAAAACAAGTTATTTGGTCACTGACATAGATGGAGCACATTATATATTTATTCGCAAAATTACCTTATAATTAATGCAGCTAATAAAATAACATCTAAATCCACCTTCAGTGTAAGGGTGGGTATCGAAATGGCCTATTCCAGTTCCAGTTTTGATACTCACTGGAATCAAATATTTGGTTTTGGTTCAATTCCGATATTGTACCGGAATGGAACCGGAACGAAATCGAAATATCTGGAATTGTAATCGAAAATTCTGGTTTCATTATGTGGCTTTTTTGCTTAATTTTTTGGGGCCTTAATAAGCCTATTAGGCATTTTGGGCTGAAATTTTACATAAATTATTTTGTTATACATTATCATAAATTACGAATAAATAACATGTAAAATAAATATTCATCAAAATCGAAAATAAACATTCATCTAAAATAAAATTACTACATTTTAAAATTATGGGCATCATAAAAGGTTGTGAGCCTATTTTAAAATCACAATGTTTTAAACTCTATATAAAATAAAATAAACGTTCACCCAAAATCTAAAATAAAATTATAAGATTTTGAGCTATATTTTTTTAAAATAATTAAAAAAAGTGAGCCTGAAATTCCACTAATTCCACAGGAATTTCCAATTCGGATTCTTAAAAATGTAAAAAATATATTCCGATTATGATTCTGGTATGTGCCGGAATCAAAAGCTGGAATTTCGATTTCGGTCGAAATTTTTGTCCACCATTACTTCAGTGAATGATGTCTTCCCAACACTACAATAGGAATTTGAACATGGCAATGCCAATGAGCTCAGTATTGTTCCAGAGCTAGCGTTACAACTTGAACGAGACATCTCTCTAAACAATAACAAAAGGTGACCGACATTCAAACATTACTTCAAATACGCAAAATCAAGGGTTCAAATCCTAGATTCCACAATCGATCTAAAAATTAAAAGCGATCTACCATTTGGAACCACGGTGCTATAAGGAAGGATTTAAATGTTGAATAACCGAGAACCATTTATGCACCCGTGTGATGCCATCAGGGTCTAGTAAGCTATCTGGGTCTCAATTGATGAAATTAGTTACGCTGGTCTTCACGCAAGGATGAAGAAAGGGCTAGTGTATGTTAAAAGAAAAGAATATAGAGCAAAATGAAAATTGGTAATATGGGCTGCAAATTGCCAGTATCCAATATTTGGGGTAAAAGGAACATAAAATATCACCACGAGTCACGTGCACTATTTTCCATCCAAAATGACGGAAAATCTTATTGTCAGGGTGCAATTTGAAAGTAGATAATAGTTATGGGGACAAATGTAACGAAATTGATAAAATATAGTTTAAAATGTCAATACCCTAATAGTTAGGGGAAAAAAGTATGTTTTTCCATTTTTCGTAAACAAATTGTGGATATTAACAAATTATTTCAATAATTGGATATTAACAAATTGATTAAACAATTGGATATTAAAAAATTAGTTAAAAATTAGGAATAGTTTGTTGGTTGGTTGTTTTTTTAGTGACAATGTTGTTTGTAGGAGTCGGTTATAACATTGTGTCTTTTAACAGCTTTTGGATTTTTGTAACAATGTTGCTGTTTGTATAAGTGTTTTTCCGTTGTAATATTTGGATATTTCTTGGTTGTTTTTACTATGTTTTTTTTGGTAACAAATATACGCTTATTTATCCTTCTACCATACTATATTTCATATGAGTTAGTAGGACCCGAATAATATCACTTATTAAGTCCCTAGCTCATATAATTCTTAATTCTCAGTTTATACCCAGTTGGACTCAAAAAAATTTAAAAAATAATTTTCTCAAATAAATATATATTTTACTTTATATATATATATAAGTAAATAAAATAGTGAAAACATTTTTCACAAAAATCCGTTGTGCAACGCTTTTATTTGAGTCAAACAATATACAAATATAATGAATATACTACTTTAACAAGAGACTGGTGGATTCCATATTGAGCAATTATACAAATTCACTTAAATGCACAAGGCCCAACATTATCTGAAATATTTGATCTGCAAAGATCATCACCAAATGACTTAGTAAAAGCACAAGTACACAACAAAGAAATCGACATAACTCTCTCAGGTCTAAGGATAACATTAGCTAATTGTGCTAAAAATATTCTCTATATGAGTGATCGTTTCTAGAAGGTATTCATATTTGATCTAGTTCTGTACATGTATTCGTACAGTGCACCTCCTCGTATACTTAAGTTCACCACCTCAATGAGAGGTCTATCATGCTATCATGTAGAGGCATAACGAGTTTAGACCTATTTATACATTATTATGTAGTGCAGTCTAGAACAAAGTGAGTCAACAAGGATCCAAAAAATCATACTCCCTGTTTTTGATTCATTAATAATCAACCTGACTTTTCTACAATGTTGCTCAACAATATGACATCTTATATAATTGCAAGTATGTTATAAAACTAAGGAACAATACGATCTAGAAAGTGTAACAAAGAGGAAAGAGAGCAATAGTTCTTCAGGAACTATGATATATTCTAAATATTGTTGTATATTACAATTCATCTCAATACCCATTTATATAGGCATAGAGGAGATACATAGAATTAAAAGGAATTCAAATGGAATTAAAAAGATACATAATGGTGAGAAAACTAACGGTTGGTATAATGTGTAACAGGTATAACGGTCATACATAATAACTCATAATATTCATAACACTCCCCCTTGGATGACCATACACAACGAATATGCCTCGTTAAAACCCTGCCAAGGAAAACCCAATGGGAAAAAATCAATAGCAAAGGAAAAATAGTACATTATTCGTGTGTTTCTTTGAGTGGTAGAAGATTGCCTCATTAAAACCTTGCAAAGGAAAACCCAATGGGACAAAACCTTAGCGAAGGAAAAAGAGTACAATCTGTATCAAACTAGTAGACTCCTCCTCAAAAGTACGATGAGCTTCATAATGAAAATTTTTTGAGTCGTCGCATTCAAATGATGTGCAATATCTTCTTGAAAGAGATATTTGAGTAAATAACGAGTACTTCATTAAAGTACGTCTTTTAATATTTAATATATATATATATATATATATATATTTATTGAGTAATATGTTGTGACATAAGATGCTACATAGATATTATTGAGTGATATTGTAGAAAATTCATGTCAATGATTGATGAATCAAAGGCGGGAAGTATGACTCTTCAGTTCCTTATTCACTTAATATTTGTTCTAGACTAATAAGGTACATATTTATGTACAATAGGTGTACACTCGTTGTGCCTCTATTTAATAGGATGGTGGACTTCGTCATTTAGGTAATGACCTTAAGCAAACGAGTTGGTGTATGGAGTACATTAGTATCTATTGACACTAAGTACATTATTATATTTATATTCATATTTATATTTTTATATTATAAGGGTCTATATTTTGTATATGATATAATGTGAGGATACATTGTGAATATAATGTGTGGAGCATATTAGTATCTATTGACACTAAGTACATTAATATATTTCTATTCATATTTATATTTTTATATTATAAGGGTCTATATTTTGTGTATGATATAATGTGAGGGTACATGGTGAATATAATGTGTGGAGCACATCAGTGTCTATTGACACTAAGTACATTATAATATTTCTATTCATATATATATATATCATTATATATTAATTTTTTATAAGTATCTATATATTTTGTGTATGATATAATGTGAGGGTACATGTTGATACTAATGCATAGAGCACATTAGTATATATGTACACTAAGTATATTAATGTATAAGCTATTGCATAAGAACAAATGTTGGAATGTATGTTTAATTATGATATTTTAATTTTATTAATCATATGAAAAAGAACTAATAAATGTTTAACAAACTTAGTATCTCATTGTATGCAGAAAACAATATTTTCTTTTCATATGATTTCAAAAATAGTGAAAAACATGTGATTATTCTATAATATTGTGGTACGAATCTTAAGAGAATGAGGTTCAAGTAACATGGTGCTTTGATACCGTTGATAGTTAGAACTGCGAAAAATTAACTTAACAATTCTTTTTGTTGATCTCCGAGAATTCTTCAATAATCTTCAGGTTCTTGTCGATCTCACAATCTCAAAAATTTCACAATAGCAGCCCAAATGTTCTGCCTCCTTCCTCTCCAGTTCATAGTCGTCGTAGGATTTTCTGAGTTCTTATGCCAACTCTAAACTGACAATTAGGGTAGACTATCTCATAGCTATCCTTTTATATGAAAACCCTAGCTATGATAGTGTGTGAGATTGTTAGGGATCACATATCTCGGCCATAGTATCACATGGAAAAACTCTTTTTCCATTAACCCCCCCATATTCTTTTATTTCGAATTCCATGCTTCTACTAATTGTAATCATCTCCATCAACATATTACAATTCACCCCTGACAATTGGAGATTGATTTGTGAAATCCCTTTTGCTAACAATTATAATCGTTAATTTATCCTCCCACCATACTATATTCCATATGAACTAAATGGACCGAAATATTATCATTGATAAAATCTCTAGCTAAAATAATTCTTTATTTTATAATCTATAACTCGTTGGAATCTCAAATTGTTTCCCAAACAATTTCAAAAATAAATATATATTATATTTTTAATTTTAAAAAATATTTTCACAAAATTCCTCTAACTAGAGATTTCTTTTTCTTGAGTCCAACCCTATACGAATATACTATCTCTCGAAGAGGCTGGTGGATTCCTAGAAAGATCATTACCAAAAGTCTTGGTCAGAGTTCAAGTATACAATAAACAGATCTGAACAAACTTCTTTGGTCTAAGGATGTCATAAACAAATTGTATTGAATATCTTCTCATCATCAATGATCACTTATATAAGGTGTTCATATTTGATCTCGTTCAATGCATTTACTCTTACAGTGCACCCACTCGTTTGCTTAAGGTAACTCTACCTTGATGATTGAGTACATCATCTTATTTAGTAGAGGCACAATGAGTATAGACCTATTGTACATAAATATGTACATCATCCCCACCTTTGATTCATAAACAATTGGCATGACTTTTCTACAATGTCATTCAATAATAATTGTGTAACATCTTATGTCATAACAAATTACCTAACATAATAAATATAAAAAAGTGTATCTAAATAAAGAATTATAACCGAAGGAGGCTCTATGCTTGTGAGAAGCTCTCTCTACATTTTCTTTCTAAAACTCTCTCTCAAGAACGGTGCACGTGATTCGACGATCAACATTCTGCTACGATCTTCAACTCTTTTAGCACTATAATTGTTGTCATTGTAATTATTTTATGAATTTAATTTCATCATATGATGTCATGAGCTAACTTAGTATTTTTTTCCAAGGTGGTAAAATTAATTACTCATGGACCCATAGAGGACAAGTTATAGTCTATTAGGACACACAACAACACAAGAGAGCTGTGGAAGGCTCATTAATGAAAATGTTGTAATTGCATGAAAAAATGAGAGACATTTAAATCTCAGCCCTCCATCTCTCATTTTTACTTTTTTTTTTAACCTAGAAAACTCAACTTCATATTCTCTCATTTCCCACTATTTCTCCTTTAATCACCCATCACCCTTCTTTTTCTCCCCCTCTCTTTTTTTCTCTCTCATTGGCCGACACATTGACCACTCTTTTCTCTCCTTACTTTTTCTTTCTCTTTTCTCTCTCTTTATTCTAAGTTAGCCGCACCTCACTTTCTCTCCTCCCCCTCATATTTCTCTCTTTAGCCGCACTTTAACTCTCCCTCTCCTCCATTTTTTTAGTCGACACTTCCCTCCTATGCTTTATGTTTTGTATTTCAATTCCTACGATTTAGATTTAAGTTTCTCGCTCTTTAATTTTTCTGTAATTTCTATTTCATTTTCGGATTATAGTCTTGTTGTTTGTTTTTCTTTTAACTTGAATCTTGAGTTGTTATGAGATGACATTATCTAAGACAAGAATCTTGTGATATTTTTTATTGATTCCTTGTCATTTATTTTCTGTCATTTAATTTCCATCAATTTCTTTATTTACTTTCGGTCAATTACTTTGATGCACGTGTTAAAAGCGTAAATTTAGCTTTGATGGAATGTTTTGATCTATAGTCGACGGAGCAAATCCTTTAAGTTGTAAATGTTGGCTTTTAGTCACAATCCATATTTTGATGATAACAATAAAGAAATTGACTGCATATTCAAGATCCAACTTAGCACGGAAATACAAATAATTCAAGCAAACAACATTTCATTGAAGCAACTCATAAGTGAAGACTCAAGACTCTACGCTAAACTTTGTAACTGTAAGATCTCATTTGTAGCAAGGAATTTGAATCACACACTGCACATTTTTCAAAACCAAGCATTAGTCATCTTAAGTTTGGTAAATAAAATATGTCTCAAGTATTTTCAAATCATATCTTTATAACTACCAAATCTTTTTTATATCCTTAGGAAGTTAGGTTTTGAGATAGGGTTTAAAATACCCAAAATTGCACATCAAATCTTTAAAGGCTGCTATTCTAGTTATAGCGATATATCGGTCGACCAGACATCGATCGCCTTATATAGCAGTTGACCGAGACAGTTTTCAAATGTCAGAGCACCTACATTTATCACTGTTGGGCAATGGACACCTGTAGCGGTTGACCGCTACATCTAGCGATTGACTGGTATAACTTGAGTTTCGACAGACTCGTCCCCAATGGCTAGAAATGACTATTTTTGTCTTCATGCTTATAAATAAACCACTATTCTGCTTGCAAAGTATGCTAGAATTACCATTGATCATTTATCAAGCTTGAGTGATTTCAAAACCTTCAAATCTTAGCATTTTCATCTCATTCACACAAAGCTCTCACTTTCACTTCCTTGCTATTGTGTGAGATCAATGGGATACTATTTCATTTTAATACCCACTCCATTTAGAGTTTTTTTTTGTAAAATCACTCTACTTCATTATTAGAAGAGAGGATTCTCTCAAGGCCTTTCGATGATGTGTGTTCATCGAAAGAAGGATGTTTGTGGAACTACCTAAAAATCTTGTGTTTTCTCTCTTTAACTCTCTCTTTATTTTTACCACTCTTGTATTAATTTTTGCATATTGGTTGTGCTAGAATTATCGTTACTTGATGAATAAGTTGATTTACGGTCAACACATCAGAGTAAATGCGTCTTGAACTTCACGTAATTTTATTATATAAAATGGCAAAGATGACCCCGATCACTGGGGTAAGGCACCTCCGATGCTTAAGTCAGTATTTTTGTCGTTTAATATTACTATCTCAAATATTCTAGAATCACTTACTTTTCTACCTTATGATCTTCTGCTTTTATAGTGTTTTCTCCATGTCCTCATACTTCCTTTTGGCGGGAAATCAGTCCCTGTAGCGTTGTGTCACGGGATCTGCTCCTCATACGTTTTCCTATCGGGTATTTACTTTATGTCCCGGGATCTGCTCCTCACACATTTACTTTTCTACCTTTGATAGCGGGAACGTTGATAGCAGGAACATTGGGAGTTGCTACATGTTATAAGTTGTTTTATAACCGCTCATGACACGCGTTATGGCTTATTCTTCTTATGGGCTTAGTGCGGCATAGGTCTGATGTTGTTGTCGGGCTTTGGTGCGCGTGTCATCATGTCCATCCAGCCCAATTTGGTTTGGGCTAAATTGATTAAGTTTGAGTATCATCAGAGTCCCCCTATTCTCGAGTAGATTCATTTATGAATGAGGTTGAGAATATTTGCTGATGCTTTCATATACAAAGGTGTATGAAAAAGTGATGTTAATGCATAACAAGCTGTATTTTTATTAATAATCACATATCGGTCCAATGAGAAATTGTCCATTCGATTACATCTCTTGTGAAACCTAAACATATCTCTCAAAACGAAAATTCTTTGTTCACATAACAAGTGTCGCAAAAGTAACATATGTAGTTGATCCGCCATTCTGGGAATGACGTTGGTATCCTGGCTTCTTCTGGAATGCAGCAGGTATCTTCTTTCGGACATTCCAATCTTTCCTTCAGTCTGTATCGATGCTCATCGGTACGTCCCCATCTAGCTGTTACCCAATCTATAGTAGCATTGCGTACAACTTCTATTTGTTCAACCCGTAGTTGTTCTCATAACTCGGCCAATATGTTGATGGCAATTTGCCTTGCATCTCCTCTTGATGGTGGTAAGCCCAAGTGAGAAGCTATTTGGCCTTTAGGTTCCCTCCTTTCGCCGAGGTGTGAATGGTTGATTAGCCCTTCTTCAACCATTGCAGTCCATCACATCTTCTCGTTACCATGGATGAAGAGTTCATGTGGATTTTGACTCTCATAACATTTGTTGCTGAGAGTTTGCCATGCTTCTGTAGGGGGTAGCACGGTTGTATGTCTTCGATACTCAGTCTCCGATATACCATAGATTCATGGGATGCCTTGCAGAATTTCTTTGATACTGTGCAAAGGCCTTTCCATTCTCTCGGGTCATTGCAGGCTAACCAACTTATCACCTCGGCCCCAAAGAGAATGGCAAGGCCTTTGCACCATATCAAAATTTTTTTACAAGGCCTTAGCTATTTTTTGTCTTTGTTCTATTTGTTGCGTCTGTTGAGATGGTCCCTCTCTTTATACCTGCATATTTTGGCAGTTACTTTTCAAAAAGGATTACTTAAGAAAAACCATTTGATTGATCGTGGATCGTCTCTTAGTCTTTCGAGTTGCACGTTTCCTCTAACTCCGTATTTTTGGCGTCTGGTGTTTCGACTGCTTCTTGTCTGTGAATGACACGTGGCCACTTTAAATCTCTTCAATGATCGAGGGGACCAGTGTGATCTTCTTTCCCGTGTCTTGAGCAGCACGTAACGTTTAACGCGGTCGTTTCTGTCGCTTGACGTTCTGGCTGATTATCGTTTGGAGGAGACACGTAGCTGGTATGAGGGTTTTCAACGGTTTGCTAAAGCTAGCGTAGATCGTTCAGCTCACATGAGAGGACAATTAAGAATAATTTATGTCATCATTGTTCCGGTTGATTATCTCTTGGAACGACACGTGGTCCATGCCAGCTTCCCTGTGACTGTAGGAATCGATGTGCATTGTTTCCAAGTGCTTTGGGCAGTCCATTGCATTTAAAGTAGCAGCTTTCGACTCTTGACGCTTCGGCTGATTTTCGGTGATTGTTTGAACCGATGTGCATCATGTCACCATGATTTGGACAGTCTGTTGCATTTAATGCATCAACTTTATGACATTCAATGATTCGAAGATTTACATGCCATATCAGTCTTGTTTGGATAGTTGTTACCAAATATGGTTTATGTTTCCTTCGCCAATGATTTTTTAGCTTCTGTCCTCTTGGTTTATCTTTGGCAATGTGCCCTTTTGATGGAGTTACAACCATATAATTAATTTGAATGAGATACTTTGTTTCATGCCAGGCAACCCATAAAAAGAACTTTTACAAGATAAAAGTTAATTTCATTAATTACTGAAAATGAAGTAAACCATTTGGACCAAGCCATTATCTCCATATGTACTAGTAAAGGTGTTTGAACACCCTATTTACATAACACGTTTTACAAAGGCTTACTTTTCGTATTTTTCATTCGTAGTCCGCCATGAAGAGTGGGTTGTGGCCATTTGAACAGGGGATGTAATCATCCTCGTGGAAAATCATTCCTCCATATCTGATATGACATGTTAATCAGCCTTCAACTTTCTTTGTCAGCATCCTTATTCCCTTTCTTCCGAGCTACATTCTCAAGCTCCAGATCATGTCTTGATCTTGCTAATGGAACATTTCTTCTACCACAACATGGTAGAGGATTGCCAGGAAGTAGCAGACTAATTTATGCCCTTCTGAAGTAGCTCTACTTAGTTTTTTGATAACTTCAGGAGTAGCCCCTCCTTCACAGAGTTGCCGAGCTGCTTCCATGAAAACCTCATGAGGGTTTCCCATCTCTTGGCACTGTCCTCTAGTTAAGTACCAAATGTCGGTCTGTTGCCAGGGGTTGAATAATCTTCAAGATTCATCCTTTTGTAGGATAAATCGTTCGAACCTGCATGGTAGAATTTCTTAGACACTAGCTTAAACCTTTTCCAGTCTTTTACATCTTGCTTAGTTGTGTAGCTAGCAATGATTATGAGAACGTCGAGAGGGAGGTAAGGGAGCTGATTGATTTTCACCCATTTTTGCAGAAGCTGCTTTCGACTCTTTTTTGCCATCCTTGGACGTATGTTTGTCCAATAATTGATGTTGTGATCTTCAAAAAATCTCTGACGTGTCGTATTCTGTATTTGAGCATTGTATAATTTCATCTTTTTCATTAATTAATCATAACATTGGTGTTGCCATTCCTACGACTGTTCAGTTGTAGGTTTATTTAACATCTTTTCAAGTCTTCTCGAGGAATTCTTTGAAATGGTGCATCTTTATCTAGGGAATTTCAGTCATTGCGTCCTCCATATTTAGGGCTACTTTTCTCTGCTTATTAACTTTTACACCCTTTCTTGTTTGCAAAGCTTTCTTTGTTGCTCTTTGATTCTCTTGATTCTTTCCCTTCTATCTTTTACTTGCGTACTTGCTTCTGTGCAATGGCTAACTTTAGAGGTTCTTCGAATGGTTCTGCTAGAACTCCCAAGCTGCGTGAGAGGCGTGAAGGCCATTGGGGCTCTAACAAGATAAAGGGGACTGATTTCAACCCATTCTATGCTGAATACCGTTTCCCAAGAAGGATTTGTTTTCGTCTTCCGAGGAGACGTCTTACATAAGGGGAGCCACGAGGGAGATGTGCTTCTTTGAGGCTCCATTGAAATCTGGGGTAAGGTTTCCTATTCCCCCAAGTGTTTGCAAAATTTTAAGGTCTCTGCGTCTCTGCCTGACCCAGATAGTTCCCAACGCTTGGAGGGTTCTGATGGGCTGTGCTGTCATGTGGCCTGTGTACCTTGGGCATGAGTGCCAACTAACTCTGAAGGAGTTCGTGGTTTTATACACCCATTTGATCTTCACAAGTTGATAATTTTCTCCCTCGTAGTCAGAGGGTTTCTCTGATTGCTTCATATCTTGATAATAATAAGGGATGACATGACTGTTATTTATTTATGTTTGGTTTTGGATGGGGGCGTTTTGCTGGTGAGAACCAGCGAAGCAAATCTTCCATGAGTTGGGCGTATGGCTCCATTCCATAGCATCACATGAATGAGGTCTTACTTCAACGGAGCAGGCTCACGTGGACGTCATTATAGGGATTGGTTCTATAAACTGGAGTGCTTTTGTCTGCAAGGAGAATGAGGGCTTTTTGGGGTACTCTGTATATGAACCTCCTCCTAGCACAAATCCTTCTCCTCGAGCTGGGAAGTGTCTCCGCGACCATTCTCCTCGTGATGCCTCTAAGAAAGATTCTTCTCGCCTCTCTTTGGGTGGTACCTCTTCTAAACGGAGGCACTCTTGTGAGGCTAAGGATTCTTCTCACCGTTCTTCTTCTAAGAAGATAAAGACATCTCCTCCAGTTGCTTTTGATGCTGAGGAGGAGGGTGAAGTTCCTTTAGGTCGCCAGTTTTCGAAGCACAAGGCGGATAGTGGTTAGTACATTTTGTTGTGAATTTCTCTCTTCTTATCAGTTGGTTATGATCTTGTTGTTGTTTTGCTGTTTGTAAGTTCTGAGAATGTTCCTCGTATGTTTAGCCCTATCACTGGGGTTCGTACGGAGGTGGCAGAACCTGAAGTGAGGGATATTCTCGAGGTAGGAATTCCTTCTGTCAACCTCGCACCAGCGGGTCCCTCTTTCGCTCGTAGTGGGACACCCCTGTCCTCTGGGGATTTGGTGGGGACTCCTAGTTCACTCACTACACCGACATCTGGTTTGCCTACCTCTCTTTCGGGCCCTCAGACTTCGATTATTCTGTTGGATTCCAGTTCTTCAAGAGGGCCAGATTTGTCTGAGGGTGGTCCTGAGGTTTAGCTCGATGTGCTTTCATCATCAGGGGTTCCATCTATGATCCCTCAATTGACGATAGTGCCTTCTTCGGAGCAGCATAGTGCTTGGGGCCGCTATTGTTAGTGGTTTGGGCACTTCTAGGTCTATACCGGCTGGTGAGCCTAGCATGCCAGCGGCCGACTTTTTTGTTGTTCTGAAGTTCCTTTTGTAAGATATATGCTCTAAAAATCATTATTCTAAATCATTATTTGTTTAGATGCCACTTGTTTAGATTTATTATATTAGGTAATATGTTGTGAAATAAGATGTTACACAATTATTATTAAGTGACATTGTAAAAAAAATCATGTTAATGGTTAATGAACCAAAGGCGATGAGTATGAATTTTCGATTCCTTGTACACTTGATATTTTGTTCAAGACCAAGGTACATATTTATGTACAATAGGTCTATACTCGTTGTGTCTTTATTAAATAGGACGATGTACTTAGTCATCGAGGTGGTGACCTTAAGCAAACGAGTGAGTGCAATGTAAGAGTACATGCACTAAACGAGATCAAATATGGATATTTTTTGGAAGTGATCATTGATGTTAAGAAGGTATCCAACACAATTTGTTTATGTTATCCTTAGAACTTAGAGGTTTGTGCAGATTTGTTTATTGTGTACTTCTACTCTGACCGAGTCATTTTGTGATGATCTTTCTAGGTCAAATATTCCAGACAACGTCGAGTCTTGTGCATGATGAATGAGTTTGTATAAATTCTCAATAGGGAATCCACCTTTCTCTTCGAGAGATAGTGTATTAAAGTATATATGTATACGATCGGGCTCGAGAAAAAAAAATCTAGCTAGAGGAATTTTGTGAAAATGTTTTTCGAAATTAATATATTATATATATTTATTTGTGAAATTATTTTGGAAACAATTTGAGAGTCTAAGAGTTAGAGATTATAAAATTAAGAATTATATGAGCTAGTGTGGTTGAAGGATAAATAAATGATTATAATTTTTAGCAAAAGAGATTTCACAAATCAATCTCAAATTCTCGGATGTGAATTGTAATATGTTGATGGACATGATTACAATTAGTAGAAGCCTAAAATTCAGAATATAAGGGAGTTAATAGAAAAAGAGTTTTTTTCATGTGATCCTACGGCCGAGATCTGAGATCCCTAACTATCTCACGCACTACCACAGCTAGGGTTTCATATATAACGATAGCTATGAGATAGACTACCTTAATGAACTAATCGCTAGTTTGAGAGTTGGCCATCAGGGCTAAAAAAACCCTACGGCAATTGTGAGCATGGAGAGGAAGAAGGCATAACAACTGGGTTGTTATTGTAGAATTTTCAATATTATGAGATTGACAAGAACTTGAAGATTATTGAAGAATTTTTGGAGAACAAAGAGAATTAGTAAGTTAATTTTCCGCAATTGTAACTTTCACCTTTAACTCTTTGGGTTAGAGGTAAAGGACAAGTTATTTGCCCTTCTACCTCAGATGATTCTGAGAAGTCTGACTCTACGCCTCCGGCTGTACCTGCCTGGCATTCAAGGTCTTATGCTTAGCCTCTTTTCATTGAGGAGCTGATGATGAACACTTTGTCTCTTCCCTAACATGTGTGGGACCAATCCCATGGTGTCAATGTTTGCTGCCCTTGATGTTGCTGAGCTATCGTATGACGAGGAGTTGGAGTATGCTCATCTGAAGGTGCGGAGACTCGAAGGCGAGTTAGAGGCTAAAAAAAAGTTGTATGTCGAGGTGCGGAATGTGGCTCGCGTACTCATTCCCAAGTTGGAATTTATGAGGCTAGGGTGAAGGCCTTGGAGGAGGAGATCTCTTCTCGGGATGCCTCCATTGTTGATCTGAGGCAGACCGTTAATGACCTTGAGGAGGGCATCTAAACTTCGAGTCTAACTTATCCCGGGATAAGGTAGAAGTTTTGCAGCATTTGAGCTAGTATAGTGCATCTCATCCAAAAGGGAAGAGGCATTGCAGGCAGAAGTGGTGGAGGTTCGCCGCGCCATGTAAGAAGTTGCTGATTCCTTTGCCGATGAGAAGAAAGATTTGGGGGAGAGTCTACACTTTGTCTTGCCCATTTGTGAGTGATGCTCGCTTTTCCTGGTGATCCTGAGCTTTAGCTTGCAGATGCATTGGTGTGACCATGGCATATCTTGAGGTGGCTCACAAGAATGAGGGGAGCCATTTTAAGGTCCGCAAAGGGAGGTGTGCTGAAGACATTTATAAGCACCTCGTTAAGAGTTTAGGAACCCATGGCATCCATCTTCCTCCTGCGGAAGATTAGATTTTGTAATAACCTTTTGATGCTTTCTTTGAACTTGGTCATGTTTGTACACATTCATTATATGTTCTGAATCTGTTGAATTTGATATTTGGCTGATTTCCTTTCGTTTGAGCATTGATATTTGACAATATTTGGTTTATCTGTCTTAGATTTGCTTCCTCCTTGTAGTAGCAATGGGATGTGTAATTCATAGTTTGCTTCGACATTTTGAACCTTGTCGAATTTGATTGTCTTTCTTGTTGCTATGTGATTTTCGTTATGCTCCGCGGTTCTCTGAGGTCGTCTTAGGACTTTGGCTTGAATGCGACTGCGAACCGTGGTTTGCCGAGGTCGTCTTACTTTTGAGTGCGACTGGAAACCTTAGTTCTACTAAGTCGTTTTAGGATTGTCTTGGATGCAACTGGGAACTGAGGTTTGCCGAGGTCGTCTTACTCTTAAGTGCGACAGTGAACCTTAGTTCTCCTGAGTTGTTTTAGGACTTTGTCTTGGATGTGACAGAAAATCGGGGTTCGCCGAGGTCTCGTGATACATTTCGGGGAATGTGCTTCCCTGTCGTTATTTGACAAGTATTTTTGAAAAGAACTTCAGATTTTTCATTTATAGCAAACATTAATATAAACATCAAATCACAACATAAGTGTAAACACATGGTGATAGATAGAAACAAGATGCCTATGTATAATACTTTCTAAGGTACATCGAGTTACATGGATGTTGTAATAATTTTCCCTGAAGGTCCTCTAAATAGTATGTTCCTGGTTGCTTGGATCTGACAACACGATACAGGCCCTCCCAATTTGGGTGTAGCTTGCCTTACTGCGATTTTTTGCTTGTATGCTTCCATCTTGAGTTTTGCTGCCTCTCTTCTTCCTTATGGTAGGTCGAGGTCTAGCTTCATTTCTTCTTCATTGCTCTCGGGGGTGAAAATCATTACACGGGGTGAGAGAACTCCTATTTCAATAGGGATCACAACCTCGGTTGGGTTTCCCCAGTGGATGTCCTGGCAGTGGTGCGGTATGCCCATAGTACCCTAGGTAGTTTTTCCTTCCAGGAACCCTTTTGATTGTCGAGCTTTGTTTTGATGATTTTTAGCAGTGATTGATTCGCTAGTTCCACTTGTTCATTGTCTTGTGGATAATACAGAGATGAGTAATGGTTCTCAATGTTGAGTTATGTGTAGAAGTCTCGGAAGTTTTTGTTGTCAAATTGCTTTCCATTGTTGGTGATTATTGCCTGGGGTAGCCCGGAGCGACAGACAATGTTTACCAGTGGCTTAACTTCTACCCACTTGGTGAAATAGTCGATGGTGACTATCAAGAACTTCAATTGCCTTCGTCCCAAAGGGAAAGGACTAAGGATATCGATTTTCTCTCAAGGGGTATTTATAATGTTGCAGAATCTTTGGCACTTCTCACACTTTCAACCTATCTCTTCAGCATCGATATACATTGTGGGCAAGAAGAATCCGGATTGAACGACCTTTTAAGCTAGAGTTCTCACTCCTGAGTGGTTTCCGTAGATTTCTTCATGAACTTCCTGGAGTGCGTAGTTTGCATCTCGAGTGTTTAGGCAACGTAGCAACGGTTTATAAAGACTTCAGCGATATAGATTTCCATTTATGATTGTATATTGTGGTGCTATTTTTATGAACTTCTGGAGTTGTTTGTGAACCTCGAGATCTTCTTCTTTTAGTATCCTCATAATCAAGGATCACCAGTCCCTAGGTTATATTTCATCAATTGTTTGGATTTCAGATACTACACCAGTGGATCGTATAATACCTCGTCCTCTAAACATCTCAGCTGACCCTGACACTTCGATTGCTAAAGTGTTAGCTCATGCATTTTGATCATGAGGAATATGCTGGATCTCGTAAATTTCCCGGAGGATACGCGAAATGTACATTTCATTAGGTTCAAGTGCATTTTTTAGGCTCGAAGTACGTTGAAGGCTTCAACGAGGTCTGTGACATGGCTTGCTGATTCCTGTGTTTTAACCATCAAATCATCGACTTAGACTTCCATATTACACCCTATTTGTTTCTAGAACATCATGTTGACCAGCCTTTGATAGGTAGTTCCAGTGTTCTTCAGACCGAAGTGTATTGCCTGGTAACAGTAAGTCTCACGATCTGTTGTAAATGAGGTACACTCTTGGTCAATGTATGCATCTTGATTGCTTGACTTCTTTCTGGAATGAAACTTCTCTTGCATTGGACCAACTTAACTTTGGTCGTATGTTTAACCTATGAGTAATGACTTTTGGATCTATTCCCGGCATATTTTCGTGTGACCAAGAAAAGACTTCGCTATTTGCCCCCAGGAATTCAATGAGAATTGTTTTGAATTCTTCATACAAGTTGGTACCAATCTCGACCGTCCGTTCTGCTAAATCTGCCCAGAGCAGTATTTCATCTAATGGTTCCACTATCTGTGCTCGGAATTCCTCCCGATGTTCCACGACCATGGTTTATCCAGTTGCTTGGGTTTCTGATAGATAACATTTTCTTGCCAGTTCTTGATCTCCCTTCATTTCTCCTATTCTCGCCTTGGTTGGATACTTCATCTTCAGATGGTAATTTGACACCGCGGCGTGTAATCTGTTTAGTGTGACCCATCCTATAGTGGCATTATAGGAGGACTCTCCTTCAAGGATTAAGAATTTTACAGAAAGTGATGCTTCATGCAGGTTCTCTCCCACTATGAATGGTAATTTTTTTATCCTCAAACCAAATACTTCGTGGCTAGTGAATCCGGTGAGTCTGGTGCTTTCCTTTCTAAGTGTTTCTCTTCCTAGCTTCATCTAGTCGTATGTAGTAGCATACAAGATATCGGTAGAGCTCCCGATGTCGATGAGTATTCATCGGATCTTGTAATTTCCTATCATAGCATTGATTACCAGAGCATTGTCGTGTGGGTATTCGATTCCTGTTGTATCTTTTGTTGTGAACATGATGGGCCTTTCTTCTCCCGAAATCGGACGTCGAGGTTCGTTGTTTATTTTTGCGACGAACAGTTGTCTCACATAGGTCTTCTTGAGGATTTACAAGATCCTCTTGTTGCGAGGTTCCAGAAATGACCCTGATTTTGCCTATTGCTCTTGGCGGGGAAAGTCTTTCTGTTGGCCTCGCTTTTTGTCTTGGAGCCTCGTTTCCTCTACGATCTTCTCGAGGTTCCCTTTTGTTTCATTGATAGGGCTTGAAGTGTTGATTCTCGGGTGCTCGTGCTTCCCTTCTCAATGGTTCTCCCACCCTGGTTGTGGTAAATTGTCAGAAATGTCCTTGCTGAATAAAGGCCTCGATTTGCCTTTTCAAGTTTATACATTCATCTGTGTCATGGCCAAGTTTGTTGTGGAAACGAAAAAATTTTTGATCGTCTTCTTTGTCTGGATCTGATTGTATTCTTAGGGGCCATTGTATCTTAGTTGGAGTTGTGTTGAGGGGCGTAAATTGCAACCTCAGACAATCCACTCGTGGTTCGGCTTGTGGTTCCACTCTTCGATCTCTTTTCGATATAGGAGGTCCAGCTAGAGCCACTTCTTTTCTTCTTTTCTCCGATCATCCCTTTGCCTTTACTCTTGGTGGTCACCATAAAATTTTTATCACAAGAACTAAAAACATTCCCACAAATAGCGCCAACTAATGAATCAGTTGATTTTTGGTCAAAACGTCGAAGTAAATGAATCTCTAACTTCATGTAATTCCTTTATACAAAATGGCAAAGATGACCCCAGTCACTAGAGTAAGGCACCTCCTATGCCTAGGTTAGTGTTTTGGTCTTTTAATATTTCTATCTCAAATCTTCTGGAATCACTTACTTTTTCCTTATGATCTTCTGCTTTTATAGTGATTTCTCCATGTCCTCATACTTCCTTTTTGGCGAGAAATCAGTCCTTGTAGCATTGTGTACCAGGATCTGGTCCTCACACGTTTACTTAACGAGTACTTGCTTTGATAGCAAGAACGTTGAGATCGTGGAGTTGCTGCACGTTATAAGTTGCTTTATTACCGCTCATGACATGTGTCATGGCTTCTTCTTCTTATGGGCTTAGTGCAAATGGGCCTGATGTTGTTGTTGGGCTTTGGTGCGCTTGTGATCATGTCCATCCAGCCCAAATTGGTTTAGGCTGGATTGATTTAGTTTTGATATCATCATTACTTAGCAAACACATTTTTTGGGTTAAATCGAAAAAAAATTTAAAACCCAATTCGCCCCCCCCGTTGGGTTGTTTTAATCCTAGAACTTCAGTAAAGTTAGTCAGATTAGACTTTCGAGCATTTGATGATTTTGCAAGTTCGGGATTTTACAAACAAAGTACATTACGATTTTCCAACAACATTATCTTTACTATCTTTGTTTAATTTTTAATGTTTTTTTTTTCTTTTATACTGCTTTAATCTCGTTTTGAGGTCCAAAATCCAAAATATATGAATTTGAACTGCATTTAGTAAGCTTTTTTTTAATCTTCACACTCATTGCACATAACACTATTTTTATGTATATTTTTACGCGAGTTTGAAATTAGTCCTTTTTCCTTGAGGAGACAATTTGATCTTTTTGGCTAATTACTACACGATAGAATTCCTGTACGAAGCCTTTAAAGTGCTGAAGTAGTTTGGCTGTTGAAGTTTCCGGAGTTGAAGAACAAGGTCGTTCTTTAAAAATTCATAAGAAGAACCTAGAGGAGCGGAGTGTTAACCGTATGGAGCGGGTCTAAGTTGTATTACTTAGATTATGCATCGAGGGAGTCAGAGTCATGCAACTAAAGGTTTCCTGTGTCTGAATCACCGTTGTAAGGTTTTAAGTCATAGTGAATTTCTGGTGGCTGGTAGCCTAGAGTGATAGTTCTTTTGAAAGGTAGTTCAAATTATTCCACTTGGTGAATAAATTCTTTGTCTTCTCGTGCGATTGATGTTTGAATTAGTTTTCATTGCTTATTTTGTTGATTGAGTTTAATATTTATTGATATCTAGACTAAACAATTTTAGAACTTGTCTTAAAATTGTTATTGTTTTTTAAATAGAGGGTAACATCTATTCACCCTCTCTAAGTATTCTTTGGTTCTAAACATGATTTTATTTGAAATTTGATAGAAAATGAATATATCAAAATTTTGATTTTGTGAATTATGAATCTTCTTCGATTGATGGATAACAACAATAAAGTGGGAAAAATGAATTTTTCTACAAATATTTTCAATACCAATTAAACATTAAAAATTTAGTTTTCAAATATTTTCGGTGTGTCAGCCAAACACGAAAAATCAATAATTATTTGAAAAATATTTTCAAATTTTTCTCGTTTTGCATAAAAACAAACGCAGTCTTAAAAGATAGCAGATATTCATAGCTTATAATGTATGTCTATGTACAAGTAGTAGTTAGAAATTGGAAAATATACTCTAATAAAGATCCTAGATGAAATGGATGGGTGTTATTTCCCCTAAAACATTCTTTAGACATGGATGAGGAAGAGATCAAGCAAGAAACGCGTGGATAAAATTTTAGAGAGCTTATAGAAAAATTCAAAAGTATCAACGGCCGTGATAGCACTTTGTTTAAACTGCCGGCAGGCGGCAGACCAACTCTTCTTCATATTATAAAGAATTCAGAAGATAAAATATTGATGAAATGGATGACAAGAGTTGGGGAATTAATAGATTAATAAGATATATATTATTTCAAGCGTTTGGACTCTGGGAGAAATTGAAATATTCCCCGCCGAAGTCGTCGTTGCCAGCGTTTTGGAAGAAGAGAAAAATAGGAAGAGCTTGGAGAAAATTTTTGTAGTGAGACGGAGAAACAGAGACAGCCATGTATCTCTTTTTGTCTTGGTATTGATCTGTCTGAAATATAATCTGAAATTTTTGGGTGAGCAGAGAGGCGGCTGGATTTTTAAGCCAACAACCTCTTCTCTCTATTTCTCACCAGCTTCCTGTCCATCCTCTGATTCACGCATTTACATGCATGTATTGTGTACAGAATCACCATCCCAGACACCCGAAATTTGGATTTTTTTTTTTGTTAACATTTTGGCGGGTTTGGCTTGATTTATACAATGGTTGGTGAGGAGGAGAAAGTGAGGTTGTGATTATAAAGAGTTGCGTTGTAGTTTGGAACGAAAATCCCAATCTGGTTTCTTTATATTCTCCTTCCTGGTCACGCTATGGAACCGAATCATAAACCCAAGAGGCTCTACAAAGTTTGGAAGGGAAGCAATGTGAGTCTCTCTGTCTCTGTGTCAATTGGGTTTTGATCTCAAATTCTCAACGATAGGTGATGTGTGTCTGTTTATTTTGGAATGAATGTTAGAAGTTACGACAGCTTCATCGTGCTTTTTTTTTGTGGGTAAGTCATCGTCCTCATTTCGTTGATATTGTGTTCACTTGTTACTTGCATGCTGTTTTCTGGGTGATTATCTGATTTTAGACATGATCATAGATTTTGTTTTTCCTGTCATGCCTGATCCTTCATTATGGTCATACGAAATTCTAAAATTGTCCTGGTTAGGCCGCTCAAAATATAGCTCAGTTTATATGATTAAAGCAAGAAAATGAGAGGGTCATGGCTTATGTTTACATTTTTTGTGTGGTAAGTTTCTATTGAAACACTCCAGGATTCCGTAGGATTGACTATCATTTTACCACACTAGTAGAGCATAAGTGCTGACATTCATGTAAATTTGGTCCACCCTTACAAACGAACAAAGAAGAGAATCTTTAAATGCTCTCTTTCTCTCGGTAGTATTATTATGTGTTTTGGTGGGTTCCGGTGTTTGGTTTGTCAAGGCCAATGGGAATAGTTCAAGGAATTTTTTTTATCAACTGTAGGCTTTGTTGGTCTGGAAAGCAAAGAAAAGAAGATCTTATTTTCTCCAAGAATGGAACTTTCAAAGGGACTTTCTATGATGTAGCAACGAAAATGAGCAAAGTTCCATCTTCTCAAGTGGGATAAGGAGTGGTACCCTATTTGGAATGGTGGGTCGGGTATTAGTCGGTTGTCCACTTTCAACAAAGCTTTGCTTGGGAAGTGGTTGTGGCGCTTTGCTATTGAACATGATAATTTGTGGAGGAGCGTTGTTTTGGAAAAATATGGGAGTGTGGCGGGTGGGTGGAGGACCCTCTAGAGTGGTGGTTCTTATGGAGAGGTGCTCAAGATAGGTTGCGTTGGATGAGTTCTAAGAATGGTTCCTTCTCAGTAAAATCTATGTATGCACTTCTAGTGGGTAATTCAGCCCTGGTTTTTTCTTGGAGACAGTTATGGAGGACCTTTCGAGAGTCTCTTTTTTTGTGTGGGAGGCGTCTCATGGGAAGGTGTTGACCATAGATAACTTAAGAAAGTAGGGCATTTGTGTGCTTGATTGGTGCTATTTGTGTAGATGTGATGCAGAGTCCGTGGATCATATTCTTCTTCATTGTTTGGTAGCTAAAGGATTGTGGTCCCACGTCTTTGGCGTGTTGAATCTTCCTAGGGTTATGCCTAGTAGGGTGGCTGCGGTTTTGATGTGTTGGAAGAGGAAACCTGATGACCCGAAAGCTGGTGATTTGGAAGATGATACCCTTCCGTACCTGGTGGTTCTTATGGCGGGAAAGAAATAGTAGATGTTTTGATAATCAAGTGTTATCGTTGGAGTTCTTAAAGGGATATCTGCTGCAGTCTCTTTTCTTATGGGCAAATTTTGTTTTGGGTTTCCCTTTTTTGAATCTTTCGGATTTTAGTAGTTTTCTATCTTGTATGCTTTAGCTGTTTTCAGTACAGTCTTTTGTACTGTTAACATTTTTATTTTTTAATAAAATCTTTTCTTACTTATAAAAAAAATCTTTTCTTACTTATATAAAAAAAAACTCTTTGGAGATACATCAGTAGAGGGTGGAATCACTTCAGCGAGAACAACTGTTTTGTGGTGGGTTGTGGTAATAAAGTTCGTTTTTGGAGTGATCTTTGGTGCGGGGAGAGTCCCTTGAGACTTGTGTTACCACTTCTTTTTGCCATAGCTAGAGATAAAGATGCTATGGTGGCGGACTATTGGTATGAGAATTCTGGAGGGGGGGCTTGGAATATTCAGTTTGTTAGTGTGGCTAATGATTGGGAGTTGGAGATTTTTTCGTCCTCCTTTTTGTTACTTTATCCCATAGCTCCTAGAAGTGTGGTTAAAGATAGGATGTGTTGGGTGGGATCCAAAACTGAAAAATTCTCTGTGAAGTCGATGTATGAGATGCTTTCTTGCAATCCTAGTGTTCCTTTTCCGTGGCGGCAGATTTGAGGTCTTCCGTCCCTTTGAGAGTTTCATTTTTTTTGCGGGAGGCTGCCCATGGGAGAGTTTTGACCATCGACAATCTTAGAAGGAGGGGTCTTTGTGTATTTGATTGGTGCTTCCTATGTAGATGTAGTGGGGAATCGGTGGATCATATCCTCCTTCATTGCACGGTCGTTAGGGATCTTTGGTATCATGTGTTCAGCATTATGACCTATTGCTGGGTTATGCCATCCAGGGTGACTGATGTGTTGTGTGGTTGGAGGAGGAAATTTGTTGACCCCTTGCTTCGGTTGTGTGGAAGATGATTCCTTCGTGCGTTTGGTGGGTTATTTGGAGGGAGAGGAATGAAAGATGCTTCAATGACACTATTTTGTCTCTTGAAGGGTTGAAGGGCAAGCTGATGAATTCTCTGTTTTTACGGGCCAATGTTGTTCTAGGCTTTCCTTTCTCGGATCTTTCCGATTTCATTAGTTTTGTAGCTTGTGTGGCTTATGTGCTTCAGTACATCTCTTTTGTACTGTCACCTTTCTTGGTTCCTTAATAAAGTTTTCCTTAAAAAAAAAGAATGAACATTCAAAAATTTCAATCGAGGCACACCAGAGTTTCTCTAATAGAGATTTGATTTGGAATGAAGGTAAGGTTTTTAACGAAGGTTGGATTTACTTAGTTATATTTTCTGTTATGTCTTCTTTCACCCAAAGCAAAAAATGACGTAGTTATCCGTATTTTCTCTTTGTTTATTCATGTTGTTTTTTTGCTCTTGTAGAATGTGAACCAAAAGGAGTGTTTGTTCTCTTTATTTTTGGTTGACCTTCTCCTTCAAAATCAGCAAGGAACAATACTGTAATTTTTTGTTGTTTATTTCCTCACTTTGTTTCTTCTTGTAAAATGGAGAACCAAATGGAATCAAAGAGATTTTCATTTTTAGATGTTATCCAGTTTAATTACGAGTATCTGTTCAAGACAATGTAAAGTGAGTTTCGTTTCTAATTATTATTGGTAGTTTATTAGTATTATTGCTATTGTTATTATTATCATCGTGATCATTAGTATTTTTAGTTTTATGTAAGAGCTTTCTCTAACTATTTAGTTTCTAACAATGTGAACATTTCAATACTACCCATTTATATATGGCTTTTATATCTTTATTTGGGCATTTCATGCTCTTAATTGATGATTGCTCATTGTTTTGTTTGACAAGTTGATGTTCTTTGTATGTTGACTTGTTCGGTCTACAAGTCTGTTTTCTCAAGTGCAGTATTGGAGCTAGTTGTGTCAATATACTAACCCGTAGTTGTGTCATGCCCCCCTAGAAAGTAGTGATTATAACTTAAATTATCAACGGCACCAACGATGAATAAAAAATGGATAAATGATACTTCACCTTGACGTGCACAATATGCCCTCTTCCTCTCCCTGGCATGTTGAATAGTTCAAACTGTAAAAGTTTGGAGTTACTGCTGATTTCTTTGAAACAAGCCACACTCTTTTTTTCTGTGTTTTTTTGGCTTATGTTTGATTATAAACTTTTTTGGGTTCCAGTTAAGATAGTTTCATATGACTAGAATGACTAGAATGACTGCTTAGAATTTTATATTTTTTTCATGAACTTACCACTAAAACTTTCGGCATGATAGGGTGTATTTGGTCTTCTTGTTTTTTTAATCTACTATTACTTTTTGTATGACTATGTATGTGGCATTCCCCGTCTGTGAATCTTGTGCTCTGTAGTACTACGGAATTTTCATATGGTTGATTAAAGAATCCCGCTGTTTAAGTACAGTTGTTACTTTTTCAATATCATCTAAGATCCAGAACTAGTCTGGAATAGAGGCAACTGATGGTGTCTTTTCTTGGTTTCGTCAGAAATTTTTCTGTGGTGGGAGATTGATCTTTGGTCCTGATGTGGCATCTTTGTTGCTGTCCACCCTCCTTATTGTTGGCCCTGCAATTGCTTTTTGTATCAAGATTTATCTGAAGATCAAAGATGCAAAGAACGATGACCGTCTTTGGTATCCTGTATTGATTGTGGGCTTAATTCTTACTGTTTTGGTAAGTTTTTTCATCCAATGACTATTTCCTAGTAGTGATGATTGTTCCTAGAGGGAGAGGCAGAGAGAGTGACAAAGATTTGTTGACTCAGTCCTCGCTGATGTGATGGTGCATGAAACGTTCACAAATGCATTCATTATTAGGGTGCTACATGAATTTTTAAAGACGAGAGTGGAATCATAGTAAAACACCAAAAGGGGAAGGAAGTGCCACAGCTTTTATCATCCCCCTCAAAAAGAAATAACAAAAAAGGAAGAAAAAAGTGAAAAGAAAATTTAAGTATACTCTCATATGGTGAAGCCTGGATTCGACTCAGGAAGGGATCTAGTGGAGGGAGGGTGGGACCTATATGGGTAAGACGACCACAACAATGTCAGGGTAGGGGTTGGGCACTTTTTACCCACAACTAGCCTATATTATTGTCATTGCAATGAGTCTATTTTCATTCAATTGCACTAGTCTCATTGTACTGCCAGTGCAAGCGAAGATTTGTTTTTACTACTTTTAGTTTTTTATTTCAGAGAATCACTCTAATTTGGGCTTTTTAAGTTCTTGTACATTACTGCATATCTTCCCTCTTCAGGATCTTGATTTTTATTCTAAACTTTCGGTAACTCCACAAACACTGAAGCTCAAGATGCGATGATTGCAATTTTTTTATTCCGTATTTTCCATTAGAGAAGTGTTTCTGCATGCCCTTGTCTTGATGCCAACAATGATAGCTTTTTTGTACAATGGTTCTCTTGACTCTTGTTAACCTTTGTGCAGGATTTAACGTTTCTATTTTTGACCTCTGGTCGAGATCCTGGAATAATCCCCAGGAATTCAAGGCCTCCACAATCAGATGAAGCAGAGGATGTACCTACACCATCTATGGAGTGGGTTAACGGTACAACCCCTCAGTTGAAACTACCCCGGACAAAAGATGTGGTTGTGAATGGTCACACTGTTAAAGTGAAGTACTGTGACACTTGTTTGCTCTATAGGCCTCCTCGTACTTCTCATTGTTCCATTTGCAACAATTGTGTCCAAAGATTTGATCATCACTGTCCTTGGGTTGGTCAGTGCATTGGATTAGTAAGTTCGACTTTTCTTATCTTTTTTCTTGATAGTAAGTTCGAATTTTCTGCTTTCAGGTTTTTTCTTTTTAAACATATAGAAGGTCTAAAGATGATATTCATTAACAAGCTGAAGTGAGATATGTCTATGTCAGAAAAGCAAATTTGTTAAAGGTGAAAGGTGTTATTGGCCATTGCATAGTCCTTTGGATATAATGTAAGATATCGTAGAGTATGAAACTTGTTAGAAGGTTCAGTAGGGAAAGGTATGCGTTAGTGAGATGAGGGTATTCTAGCCATTCTACTTGTATTTCTCTTTCTATGTATATCAGTTGCTTGAGGGAGGCTACGTAGAAATCTTCCTCCATTCTCTTCTCCAATTGCTTAATTGTAAACCCTATTTTCTCCACATGGTATCAGAGCTTAGGGTTTAACAGTCATTACTATACTTTCCAATCGTTTATTTTTGAGTTTTATTCCCTTTATTTCGTTCTTCTCTATTCGCATACTTTCCTGCTCTACCAATTCTACGACGGTGTGATAGCTGTGAAATTAGGGTGGATGCCCCTGGTTGATGATTGAAGGACCTAGCATCACAGAAACTGGTGAGAGGGTCCCCTTCGTCTTGAGAAAAGGACATGTCTTTTCCATTTGGCTGGTGACCAACAAAACTAACACATGGCTTCTGTGATAGAGATGTGTGATCTCAGAAGTTTTCTCCCATTCTTGGTGAGTCCTGTTGAGTTCTGCAGTTTTTGTCCACCCTCAGTGACATCCGTGGACAACGGGAGACTCCAGTAGCCTTGTAGGTGATCTCTATGGTGGCTGAAGCGACTTTGGTTTGGTTGTGAGAGTGTTCGGGAAATACTTGTGTTTTCTTGCAGTTTAAAGGAGGAGGAAGACTCCTATTTGGGTGGTAAGGCGCTGTGCTCTTATACTGGTTGGGGAAAACAAGTTTGATATTTGTTTTGTTTGAAGTTGGATGATTTTGTTGAGCCCTTTTATAATGTGTCGCCCAGTTTGAAAGCAGTTAGGTTTGGGATTGGATGGTAGTTGTTTGGCCCATTCATCTTGGTCCTCTTCCAATCAGTCTTAATCCACTTTTCCAATTGGACCTGGTTGAATACTTTTCCAGCGAGTTAGTGTACTTTTTGGCCACTTCAGGTAATTTTTTCTCGCTTTTGCACTGTTTTTGGGCTGTTCATGGTATCTCAGTCAAGTTTTTGCTTGACTACTCCATTCTAGACCTTTTTGCTTCAGTATGCATTTTTTATTTTTATTTTTTGGATATTATAGTTGTATCCAAATGTTGTCACTAGTGTGTTGTTACTTTCTGCAGTTGCCTGTGAGTGCTTGTGGGTGTTTGTTTGTTGGTACAATACTATAATGGACTTAACTTGATCTCATTACTATGGCTTCTCTAGCTGATACTTGTATTAACTCAATGAAAAGCAACTTGTGTATGGATGTTTATTGGGCAAGACTAGTGGAGGTACTTTTCAGAGGAAAGGGTTTGTATCATCACCAGAAATCATCCAGCCTTAAAGACAGTAGTTCTGGTAGCCTTTGGGATTGAGAAGATAGACACTTATCTCACGTAGCATTAGTCCTCACATTGGATTCTCGTGTCTATCTACCTTACTATTAGGGAAATGTGAACCATTTTCGGCATTACGAGGGGTTGTATCTGTCAATTGGTCTGAATCCCATTTCCCCTTTGGGTGCTTCTCTATTTATAGATATATGTATACAAGGATAAAATCTGTACAAATATATCTCCTAAAATATCCCTCAAAATATCACTCAAAATATTTCTGTAAAATATCTCAGTAACATGCCCCCTCAAATTGATGTTGGTGGATCAAGAAGCATCAATTTGTCAACCAAGACCATAACCTCCTTCATATCCACCACCACTGTAAGCACCACCACTGCCACCACCATAGCCGCCGCCCCCAACCACACCGAGACAAAGACCTACACGCTAGAAAGAATCACCCGATACACCAACCGCCAAAAGGAAGCACAAAAGTGCCGATATCTCCTCTACCACTACAGAAGTTGCCGAAAGCAACCACAAGCCACAACCAGCCACTACACAGAAATTGCCGACAACAACTATAGCCACTACCAGAGAGTCACCGAGAATCACCCTCAGTACTCTAGAGTTGCCAACAGCAACTAGTTACTACCACAGAGAGTCACCGAGAATCACCCTTAGCACTCTAGAGTTGCCGAAGAAACTAGTTACCACCAAAGAGAGTCACCGAGAATCATCCACAACACTCTAAAGAAGTTGCTGACAGTAACTAGTTATCACCACAGAGTCACCGAGAATCACCCACTACATTCTAAAGAAGTTTCCGACAGCAACTAGTTACCACCATATAGAGTCACCGAGAAGCACCCTCAGCACTCTGGAGTTGCGATGAAAATTGCACACAATGATTCAAACCACAAATTGACGGAAATCAGAATGGAGGCTCTGATACCATGTCAATTGGTCTGAATCCCATTTCTCCTTTGGATGCTTCTCTTTTTATAGATACATGTATACAAGGATAAAATCTTTTAAAAATAGATCACTCAAAATATCTCTTAAAATATCTCTCAAAATATCTCTTAAAATATCCCTCAAAATGTCTCACAAAATATCTCAAAATATCTCTGTAAAATATCTCAGTAACAATATCAATATTTTAGCCTCGAGCAAGTCACCCAAAATGTCAATGAATATTGTAATGAGATTTCAACCATTTCTAAGGGCTCAAATACTTATTAGTTGCTTTCCTGTGACTTGAAAACTAACAAAAAGAATGTGAAGATGTAGATGTTGTGCGGTTTGCTAATAGCCTAAACCTAAGTATGTGTCATTTTGTTCACAAATTGTGGGTTCGGAGTTCCCCCTCTTCTTGAGGTGTTTTCTTGAATTCAGCGTGCTACCCTTTTAGATAGGAGTGCTCAGTTAAGGTAAAAAACTAGTGGAGGTCACTAGGTTCTTCTTGCTTCTCGGGAAGTTTTGGTAGTTCACATGGAGAATTTGGAGGTTGCGGTCGCTCTTGTCCACTGGGCGGTTGGTATTCCGTAGAAGGTGGGTTTGTTATGGGCGTTGAGCCTCCAATATGGACTAGCTATGGTCACAGTAATCACTCTGTGGACTATTGTTGGGATCTTTACTTCCAATGATCTGCTTCGGCCAATGGGTGTCTTCTAAAGAGGATGGTCTCATTACATCTCGACCGCTTGCTAACTTAATCTTGATTCTTAATCTCATTTCAATTATGAAATATGTTTTGCCTAGTCCTTAGCCCATAAGCGGGCCAATACGTCTTCCACAGCTACTCATGTTCAATAAGGTATTTCACCTCACTTTTTTTCATCCTCTATTGGCAACCGGTGGGTCATTGATTCTTGGGTCATCATATGGTGACCCATTTGTCTACTTCTCTGACTCATTATCCTTAGTGCCCCTACCTAATGGTTTCCTCATTAAAGTGGCTGGTTCTAGCATGACCCATCTTATGAGTAATATTGATTTGTTAGTGACAATTGGTCTGAATGCTCTTCTCTCTAGGGTTTGCTTCCTTTAAATAGAAAAGAAAATACATGATTCTAGGCTGAAGGCTGATTTGTTGCACCTACCCACTGTACAAGGAAACTATACACAACCTTCCATTATACTACACAGCCCATACACAGGACATTGAAATTTTTACACCTCCGTAACAGCTATAAGATAGATATAAGGAAGATATCACAGAATCATATCTCAGTGACATCCCCCCTTAAATTGATGCTGGCTAATCAAGAAGCATCAATTTGTCAATCAAAAACTGATGTCAATGGCAAGCGAGAGCCTTAGTAAACCCATCAGCAGTTTGAAGTTCGATGGAAATGTCAGGAAGATGAATAACATGCTGATCAAAAGCTTCATGAATGGAATGACAATTAACTTCAATATGTTTAGTGCACTCATGAAAAACGGGATTGGGAACACTCTGAATAGCACTTGTGTTGTCAGCATGGAGAGGGGTAGAAGCATGCTGAGTAAAACCAAGCTCAGCCAATAGCTTGCTAAGCCACATAATCTCATAACAGGTGGAGAACATAGCACGATACTTAGACTCAGTCGAGGATTTCAATAATCTTCCAAGAAGTTAGTGCATTGTCTATGAACATGAACCAACCAGTAACAGAACGACGAGTATCAACGTAACTAGCCCAATTAGCAACATTATACCCCGATAGCTGTAAAGATGACTCCTTAGGAAAAAATAGGCTACAAGTAGAAGTTCCCTTGAGATAACGGATAATATGTCGAATAGCTGCCAAGTGAAGATGTCGAGGAGCCTGCATCAATTGATTGACCTGCTGGAACTTTGTTCGTATTTGGGATGGGATTTTGGAAAGGATGGAGAGGCGGTTGGCGGGGTGGAAGCGTATGTACTTATCAAAGGGGGGCCGTATCACATTGATTAAGTCTACGCTTTTGAGTTTACCTACGTATTTCCTATCTTTTTTCACTCTTCCGGTAATGGTTGCTTCTCGGATGGAAAAGTTGCAAAGAGATTTCTTGTGGGGCAGTGATAGGGAGGTTCCTATATACCATCTTATTAATTGACACACGGTTTGTTCTCCTCTGCATTGTAGGGGTTTGGGAATTAGGAGACTTTCGGTGTTCAATAAAGCCTTATTGGGTAAGTGGTTATGGAGGTTTGCGTCTAAGACAGAGCGTATGTGACGGATTCTTATAGCGGAGAAGTATGGTACTAGGGTGGGGGAATGGAGCATTTTACCTCATCATGGTTCCTATGAGGTCAGCCTTTGGAAGCACATCAGTAAGGGATGGGGATCTTTCAGGGAGCATACTAGGGTTATGGTGGGAGACGGCCATAAGACGAGTTTTTGGCATGATGTGTGGTGTGGTGAGAGACCCCTGAGTTGCTCTTTTCCTACAGTCTTCTCTCTTGCTAGAAATCGTGATGGGGTGGTGGCAGAGTTTATGGAGGGCGCTCTAACTTCAGTTGTATGGAATGTCCAGTTTCTAAGAAGTGCGAATGATTGGGAATTGGAGGATTTTTCGTCTTTCTTTTCCACTCTATATGAGATGGTGTTGCGCAGAGGTGAGGAGGATAAGTTGTCGTGGGAGGGCACTAAGGAAGGTAATTTCTCCGTTAAATCTTTTTATGTTATCCTTGATGGTGGTAGTTCAAAGACTTTCCCTTGGCGGGGGATTTGGAGAAATAAAGTCCCCTCAAGAGTATCGTTCTTTGTTTGGGAGGCTAGTATGGTAGGATTTTGACTACGGATAATTTGAGACGACGCGGTCTCTATGTGGTGGATTGGTGTTATTTGTGCAAGGGGACGGGGAATCTGTTAACCATGTGTTATTGCATTGCCCGGTGGCGAGAGGTTTGTGGACGCATGTCTTTAGTATGCTGAATTTTCCTTGGGTTATGCCGGCGACGGTTGATGATGTTTTGTTTTGTTGGGGGAGGAAGTTTAAGAATGTTCTAGCTAAGGCTATTTCGATGATGATCTCTTCATGCATTTGGTGGACTCTTTGGAAGAAACGTAATAGGAGATGTTTTGAGGAGTCTGCTGTCTCTTTGGAAATTTTGCAGGGTGGTGTGTTGGTTACCCTTTTTTATTAGGCTCATGCCATGTTAGCATACCCTTTTTTAGATTTTCAGGATTTTGTTAGTTTCTTTGTTTGTATGCTTTGATTTCTGTCAGTAAAATCTTTGTACTGCTCTTTCCCCTTTCTTTTCTCTTAATAAAATTTTCTTATTTATATAAAAAAAAAGTTTCTTATGAAACTGAGATCTGAATTTGACGCCACCTGGTCTAATCTTATTAACGGAGAGAGCCTGTCCCCTCGCTGATGCATGCCTCAATGATTTGTTCCGTGAGCAGCATCGCCTCCACACTCAAACCACCATGGAACAATGTAGCTCCAACCCTTCTCTTGTTCTCGTGGCTTAGGCAGCACAAGGCAAGCCAAGAGCACTATTCAGTGCTTTAATCGCAAAGGATTTGGCATTTCGCTTAACTATTCCAAAAGATTTTGCAACTATTGCAAAAAAGCTGGCCACATTTTTGAAGGCATGTCTTATTCCACCCCCCAAGAAATTTGAAAAAGCATACACTGCCTCAGTTGGCTCTTCTAGTGCTGGTTGTTCTGTGGATACAGCATCTCTGACGCAAAGTTCTCCTGGTCCTGTTCAACTCGTGACCCTGAAATGATCATCCAACAAATGATCGTTTTTGCATTCTTCGCTTTAGGACTCTCAGGTAACCCCTTCTCTACATCAACTCCTTGGTACTTTGATTCCGGGCTTCCCTTCATATGACAAATAATGCTAAGGCAATGTTCATTTGCAAAAGTATTTTAGGCTATAAATGAATGCAACAAAATTTATAAAACGAACATCCAAAATCTAAAAAAATCTTACACAAACACCAATACCTTTAACACAATCTCTAACAACTTTTCACACAATCTCCAATACCTTTTAAAAAAGAAATTTCTAACAAATCTTCTCTCTCCATACTTTTTCACCAAACTTCAATACTTTTTTATTAAAAAATTACATCAAACCATCTCTCTACATATTTTTACAAACTTAAATAAAAATTAAATATCTTTAAACTTTTACATCAATTTTTACATAAAAACCTATAAAACTCAAATCTACTTAAATATTCATAATTCTATCAAAATTTTTAAAAATCTTACAACTTTCTTATAAAACGAACTTCCCCTAAATCTCTTACCCAATGTACACAATATTCTAAAAATCTCAAGATTCATAATGTTGATGGCAGTCCTTTACCTATCACGGGCCAATGATGATGTTTCTCCTCTCACTGATGTCTTTGTATCTTGTGGCCTTGCCACTATCCTTCTTTTTATCGGTCAGTTGGTTGACAATAATTGCAAAGTGGAATTCTATAAATCTGGCTGTGTTGTGCAAGATCAACAATCCAAGAAGATGATCGTGAGGGGGCTTAAAGTGAGACGTCTTTCTCCTCTCCATTTACCTTTGACTCCATGTTTCTCATTGCCTTTTGTCACTTGTAACTTTGTTAATGTTGATTCCCAAGCATGACATAACGTCTCAGACATCCAAACTCTAATGTACTTCATAGTTTTCTAAATTCTGGTTTACCTTGGGAATAAAGAATCACCATCTCTTAGGTGCTGTCCAATTTGATTGCACCTCATGTAGGCTTGGCAAAAGTAAAGCACTGCCATTTCCCACTCATGCACCAAATGTAGTCCAACCATTTGACCTGATACATAGTGATGTGCGGGGCATGACACCAGTTACTTCTCATGCTAATTACAAGTACTTCGTCACTATCATGGACGACTATAGTCAATTCAAGTGGATTTATTTCCTGTGTTCTAAAGGGGAAGTATTTTATATTTTTAAGCTTTTCCATGCACATATTCAAAACCAGTTTTCTGCAAATATCAAAATACTACGCTTCGACAATGGGGGTTAGTTCATGTCTCAATTGTTTCAGGAATTTCTGCAAACTCATGGCATAATTTTACAATGGTCTTGTCCTCGATTCTAGTGTGTAGCTCTCTCTCCACTGCTGTCCACCTCATCAACAGATTGCCTTCTCCCTCATTGAACCACGTATCTGCTTTCACTCAGTTTTCTCAAAACTCTCTAAGTTTGTCATTCATGTCCTTGATTTTCTTTTAATTTGTTACCCATTATGTGAATTACAAACACTTAGTTGGTTTGTTTTTATCCCCCCTTCATATGATTTTTAGGATCTTGACACAGAGGATGATGGGTGTGGGGCCAACTGGTGGGTTATATTACCTGAATCCCCACAACTATTTCTCCAGCCTGAGTTCTCCGGTTGTCAATTTCTCCTCTTTAGGAGGATTGCCATTTTTTGCTCATCCTTTGTCCATCAGGAAGAATAAAATTATGTGTCTTCATGATGTTTTATCCTTACATTATGAAGCTTGTTGGCTTAGTAAGCACACTATCATGTCTCCTCCTCACCTACCTTTGTTTGGAGTGTGTATGGTCTATTCGAGTTGACATTCTGATTTATGCGGACTCATGAATGCATCTTCAATTCTATTGAACTAGTTTGTGAGTTTTAAGGTTATTTAAAATTGTTTTGAGTTATTTTCTATTTTCAGATATTTCATAGCTCTATTAAGACAATTTTATCAGAAATCCAGATCTTGTATTCTAGTAAGGTCAAAGAATATGTTATCCTATCCCCCCCCCCCCCAAAAAAAAATGATCGAAGAATATGTCTCTGGTTGTTTTCTTCATATCCTGTGGAAAAGGCCATTGGTTATCAACTATATCTCACCTTCACAGTCTACAACAAAATGGTGCGTAAGAGCAAGAATTCTCATTTATTAGATGTTGCCAAATAACTTAGGAGTGATGCTGGGCTCGTCACTTGCTATCCTAGTAACTGAAAGTCCTCTACTTTATACTACCTCATCTCATTCACTTCTATATTCTTTATCCTAGGATGGTGTTTACCACCGGGGATTTTGGCGTGTCATGTTGAATATCTTGATCCTGTTTAAATCCTGGTCTAGTTTAGCTTTGATACCATGTTAAAGAAATAGCTCTTTGCAATTTACAAAATGATGGAGAAAGATATAGTACTCTCAATAATGCATCATTTAAGGGTGGGTGTAATTATTCCAATTGACTCCGTATTTATTGCAATTGATTATTTCCTTTAATCCTATCATTCTGCCCTTAGCAGAAACTAACAATGGTTCTGTGTGTTTTCTGGTTGCAGCGTAACTATCGGTGCTTCTTCATGTTCATTTCCACATCAACCATCTTGTGCGTATACGTCTTTTTGTTTTCTGTGATCAACATCCTTAAGGGAAAGGGCAGTGTGTGGAAGGCTATGTCACATGATATCCTGTCAGATATTCTCATAGTGTACTGCTTCATAGCTGTATGGTTCGTTGGTGGTCTTACGGTTTTCCATTTCTATCTAATATGCACGAACCAGGTAACCTTATTAGTCGAAACAAGTGATGTATACTGCATATTTTACTCTGCTTCATTATGTTTCAGTTGCATCCTTATTTCTGAATATAATTGATGTCTCAGATATGAGCAGATTTATCAACAATTACAGGATCTCTAGGACTATGTTTGTGTAGTTGCAAAGCGTTTTCTGGGAAGTACTGTGGACAATACCCTTTTCTTCAGTGCGAGTGTATCTAAAAATTTCACGTAAACCCAAAATGTTTCCTAGTCAGGGGAGAGTTGCACCTTAGCTGGTGGATAATATTTATGTTTGTTACCACTGAAAAATCTCCAGGTACAAGTCATTTTCTGCCCATCACATGCAAATCTTTGATTAGAAGAGAATCACAATGCTAAAGTAGATTCCTGGTCCTCTTGGTGTTAGACATTGTCTCTCTTCTTTCAGTTTCTATGGTCTCCCCCTCTTCTCTTTTCTTTCAGACCTCTTTCTCTCTCAAATCTCTCTCTTCCTCTTGAAGATCTTTTTTTGACCAATTATTGTAGAACTGTTTGTCTTCTCTCTCTCTCTCTCTCTCCACCCCTCGCCCAAAATCCTTAAATACTCCTTATGGTGAAAACTCGATTGCTGGTGAAAGAATTAGCTCATAAGCCAACTTTTTCATGAGCCTCGCAGCAAAAGTTGACAAAACTTGGTGAAAACTGCAAAGTAGTTAGCCCAACTTACTCGCAGGGAAAATAAAAAAATGAACACCACGGCCTATTTTGAACGTTTGTTATTTTCAGTGGTTTGTGTTATATAAATTTTTTTAATGCAAATCAATACGGCCTATTTTCAGATAAATTTAATGGTAAAATGATTGTCCTGAAAGAATCTTTCAGAGTAATGTTTTCTCGAGATAGTTTACATCGAAACTAACAAAATGAAATGCAAATCAACTATATGGAGATATTGATTTGTTTTGTATCAGTGTCTTGTCTGTTATATTTGTCCTAAAGAAAGTCTTGTGTTTTTATGCTGTTTTCCTTTTTCTATATTATATGCGCGAATCTGTTTTGTTTTCTGCTGTTGTGCTTCGATTCCGGCTTTGCCACCCTTTGCTCCTTTTTAAATAATTTCGCTAAGCTTAAGGTGTAGTTTATGATCAATTTCTTAGGATTAATAATTTTGGTCTCTGAATGCTAGTTCATTTCACTTTATTATTAGACTTATATATTTTTGTTGCAATAATGAAATTGTTTCGTTTTGTATACTCTGCTTTTCAAATCGCATTGATATTACAAACATTACAACAATGTTGGGCGACCAAGGGCGGCCCATGTGGCTATTTATAGACATTTTTTTTACCACATGCTTATCCGATGTCCTGTTGATTCCCCTGCCCCTGGTTTTGCTGTCACTTGCATCTTCTTCCCCATTTTCTCTTCATTTTTCCTTTTCAGAAGCTATAATTTTGCTCCATATATGAACGATTGTTTGTCTTGGATTAATTTTATTCATTCCGATGTTGTATTTGTTTCACTTCAGACAACTTACGAGAACTTTCGTTACCGATATGATAAGAAGGAGAACCCATATGATGGTGGAACGGTGAAGAACCTGAAAGAAATTTTCGTCTCTAAAGTTCCGTCTTCAATGAATAAATTCCGATCATTTGTTGAGGAGAACAAACCTATAATGGTCCTATCTATGATGCCAAATCTTGGGGAAGCCATCCTTTGCCCAAAGGAGAATATTGACATTGAAATGGGAACTAAGTGCACAGAGAGCAGTGGTTTCTCACTTCCTGAAATTTTGCGGAACTTAGACTATGATGATTTGGAGGACAATATGATGAAGAGTGTGGAGGAAGAAGGAATACCTGCTTTTGACCTAGGTTTGCCTGTTGAGCAAGAATTGAATCAATTTGTTCAAAGCTCCCCAATTGGAGATGGAGTGAGGATGTCCGGTCAACAATCCTCTGCTGGTGATGGAGCTGGAGAATGTGATCGAAGCAAAATGCCTACCAACGCAACCAAAGCAGTTAAGAGAACCGATGATGGACATAACTTCCACCCTTCCACAGCATCAGTTTTTCAAGCATAAAGGTTCTCTCTCCCTCTATCTTACACATTCTGAATTTTGTCACTTTTTAATTTTATTTTCATCTAGAATTTTTCTGTTGCTTGCCACTTAAACTAGTGCACTGGATCAAGAAATGTACAAGGATGTGAGGGAGAGGGACTATGGTAGTGCAGGACTCATGACTTAAATCTTAACTAATGTGTCGCAATTGCTCATTTTCATGGTAACTTTGTGTAAGCTAGTTCAATGTATCTTACCTGCAAAAGATTATCCCTCGTTCTAAAGCTTTATTTATAGTCATGTTCGTTTGCAAAAGTATTCTAAGATACAATAAATGCAACAAACTCCAATAATTTTTCAACAACTTTTCACACAAACTCAAAAAATCTCCCTCCAACAACTTTTCAACATCCAAAATCTCAAAAAATCCTACATACACTAATATCTTTTGGGTTAATGACCATTTTCGTCCCTGGGTTTTGATCATTTTTAAAAGTTTGTCCCTGAGTTTTCACATTTATCGCACGTAGTCCCTAGGTTTTGAGATGTTGTCAAAATAGTCCTTCCATTCACTTTTGTCAATAAATTGCCCCTTCAACTAACGGCCATACATGTCATGACCAACCAAAAAATGACGTGTAACAAAATTTATTTAAAAAAGTCACATCATTTTTATTGCCCCACATTAGTAAAATAAACAAAATTATAGAAGAAAAAATCAATCAACAATTTTTTAAAGTAAATTTTGTTAGACGTGTCATTTTCTAGTTAGTCATAACATGTAGGGTTGTTAGTTGACTGGGCAATTCGCTAATAGGAGTAAATGGAAGGACCATTTTGATAACATCTCAAAACCTAGGGACTACGCTTGATAAACACAAAAATCCAGGGACGAATTTTTAAAAGTGATGAAAACCCAGGGACGAAAATGGTCATTAGCCCATACCTTTTACACAAACTCCAACAACTTTTCACACAAACTAGAATAACTTCTTAAAAAATAATTCTAACAAATATTTTCTCTCCATTTTTCACCAAATCCCAAAACTTTTTTATTAAAAAATTATATCAAATCATCTATCTCTACACCTTTTACAAACTCCAAAAGTTAAATATGTTTAAAACTTTTCGCCAACTTCTACACAAAAACCTATAAAATTCCAATCTACGTAAATATTCACAATTCTATCAAAAATCCTAAAAATCTTAGATTTTTTTTATAAAATGAACATTTTTGAGTTTCCAATAGTTGTAAAGACTAGGGTTTTAGACAGAGATGAGAGAAAGAGGTGATCTTCCTCTCACTCGTAACTTTCATTATATAGGCAAAAACAAATCAACACGTTTTTTACCTCACATTTGCTACAGAATATTTTGTTCTCATATATACCAAATCTCCTTATTCGTAACACTCCCTCTCAAGCTGGAGCATATATGTCATGTAAGCCCAACTTGGAACAAATAACTTAACTTTATTGTGACTCAAGGCTTTCGTAAAGATGTCAGCTAACTGGTCTCCAGACTTTGCAAATGGCGTTGATGTCTCCATTTAGTATTTTATCATGAACATAATGACAATCTATTTTGATGTGTTTCATTCATTAATGGAACACGGGATTGGAGGTAATATGTATTGCAGCTTGATTATCACAAAATAGTGCGATCGGAGTAGATACAGGAAAATCAAGTTCTTCGAGGAAATGTTTCAACCAAGTCAATTCAGTACTAGTATAGCCATCGCTCTATACTCGACTTTTGCACTTGATCGTGCTACGATAGTTTGCTTCTTCCTTTTCCATGTAACGAGATTTCCACCCAAGAAGGTAAAGTATCCCGTAGTAGACCATTTGTATGAGGATGATCCAGCATAATCTGCACCTGTAAAGCCCTCTATCCTAATGTGACCATTCTTCCTATACAATATACCACAACCAGGGGTTTTCTTGAGATATTGAACAATCAGAACAACTGCGTCCCATGTGGAACTCGCGGAGCATCTAAGTATTGGTTCACCACGCCAATTGCATATGAGATATTAGGTCTCATAATAGTGAGATAATTCAATTTTCCCACAAACCGACGGTACTTACTAGGATCTAAAAATACTTCACCTTCATCTCTAAGGAGTTTCTGATTAGTGTCCATTGGTGTATCAACCGGTCTTGCTCCCGACAATCTTGTCTCCTTGAATATATCTTGTCAAATTGGTTTGAATACCCTTCCTCTAGGGTTTCTCTTCCATTATATAGACAACAAATTACATAGGACACTGCACTCTATACAAGGAAACAATCCTATGCCTTCAAACCATTACCATATTTACAACTAGAGCATATGTGGAGTGAATCATAAAAAATAATATCCCCGTAAATTCGTAATTATAGCACCCAAATCATATCTTACTGATATCCCCTTTCAAATTGATGCTGGCTGATCAATAAGCATCAATTTGTCAGTCAAAAACTGATGTAGATGACGAGTGAAAGCTTTAGTAAACACATCAGCAGTTTGAAGTTCGGTGGAAATGTGAGAAAGATGAATAACATGTTGATGATCAAAAGCTTCACAATGGAGTGGCAATCAACTTCAATTGCTCACGTACAAAGATCATCACCAAATGATTTAGTCAAAGCTCAAGTATACAAAAACTATATCTGTACAAAGCTCTCGGGTCTAAGGATACCATAAGCTAATTATGTTGAATATCTTCTCACCATATTTGATCACTTCCAAAAGATATTTATATTTGATCTCGTTCAATGCATATACTCTTACAGTCCACTCACTTGTCTGCTTAAGGTCACCACCTCATTGACGGAGTCTATCAACCTATATTTGATAGTAACTAAATCTGTACAAATCTCTCAGGTCTAAGGATACCATAAGCTAATTTGTGCCGAATATCTTCTCACCATATTATATCACTTCCAAAAGATATTCATATTTGATCTCGTTCAATGCATATACTCTTGCAGTGCACTCACTTGTCTGCTTAAGGTCACCACCTCAATGATGGAGTCTATCTACCTATATTTGATAGAGACACAACGAGTGTAAACTTTATTTATACATGAAAATGTAACTTAGTCTAGAACAACCGTCAAGTGAATAAGAAATCAAAAAATCATACTCCTCCTGCCTTTAATTTATTAATCATTGGCATGATTTTTTTTACAATGTCAATCAACAATATCCGTATAACATCTTATGTGACAACATAATACCCAATTAATAAATAAAACATGTGACTTCTAAATAAATAATTATCTAGACAACTGGTTTTAAGGGCATATTTCTTATACTAATAGTATTATCATACACACTACAACAGTAATATTTGAAATGACTGTATATGAATGTACTTTTACGGATGCCACTGATGAAGAAAAATAATGGAAAGTTTTTATTTTAATGCTATTTTGTAATATGTTAGTTTCTGTGGAAAGTCTTTCCGGTGGTTGTATCAAAGTTATTTAATCAAAATTACAGGTCTTGTTATATTGTTAATTTTTTTTTCTTTTTTCTTTCTATTCTCTGGTTTGGTTTAAATCATGGTAATAAATGTCAACAGCAGGTTTGAAGGCCGGACACTATTATGCGCCTTGTACAACTTCAAGCATATAAGAAGGATTTGTTTTCTTTTTTCAAGTTGCAGTGGTTATTTTATGCTTGAAAAGAGTGGATGTTTGTGAAAATCTGTAAATTTAATGCTGTTTGAAACAATGCAGAAACCTTCAAAGAAATGGCCACTCTAAATGTAGAATGTTCTGCTAGATCACTACGCTGTGTTTTTTTTTTTATCCCCTTTCTCTTTTGTCTGATCCTTTTGTGACGCAGGTCAAAAATTTCCCTTGTTTTTTATTAGATGTGATCTGGAGCTGGTTGTTAATTCTATTGATGGGACTCGTACCTGTAAGTTTTTTTTTCTGCCATGCAACAACTCTCAAGGCCCTTTTACCCTGAAGAAAATGGGGAAGGGACCAGAAGTGATCATGAGATTGGTTTGACTCTTCACTTGGCTCCAAATGAGCTCAAAGGAGGGCCCATCATGATACATCAGCAATATTACATAGCAGAGAAACCGCGTATGGAAGAATAAGATCTCAAACTACTCTCTTTATATTCAAAATATGTACGAGTACAAAAAAAAATCAGGCGGACAGCGCCTTCCGTCCGCAGCTCTGGAGGGGATCCTCGAATTCCAACTGACGCGTAGGGTCCAGTTGTGGAGTAGACAACACAGAGTCATCCGGGGTGGCGCACGCGTCTCCACAATAGAACATAAAGTGTCCAAACCCGAGGGGTGGACCTTTAAAGCGTCTTTCAAGGCTCTGACCCTGACAATAAAACTTTGAGCCCAGCGAGCTATGGCCCTGTCTTTTTACACTTGGAATACCAACTTGTGGTTCAATCTCCTGAGATTGACAGCTGACCTTTTGAACAAATATCATATTGAGATTCAGAAAATCTTCAAACACATAAATATTAATATTCCGTTGTTAGATGTCATACAACAAGTTCTTTTGTATGCAAAATTTCTGAAGGATTTGTGCACAGTGAAGAGCAAGTCAGTTCATTGATATTGAGCGATACTCCTCAGAAGTTTAGAGATCCCGGTAAATATAACAAGCATTAAAATAAATGATGAAAAATAAACAACTATAAATAAATAACGGAAAGTAAACGATAGAAATTAAATGACAGTAATTAAATGACAGAATTTAAATAACAACAAGTAGACGACAAAAATTAAATGAAGGAATTTAAAAGACAGAATAAAAAAAGCATATGATTCTTGGATTAAATAATATTGTGTTATTACAATCCAAGATTCAAGTTAAAAGGCAAACAACAACATGAACATAATCCAAATTGAAATATAAATTATAAGAAATTAAATAGCAAGAAACTTAATCTAAATCCTAATAATTGAAATACAAGACATTGAAATAAAAGAGCATAAACGAAACTAATCTAAAAAAGGAAAATAATGAAGAGAGAGAGAGAGAGTAGATATACGGCTAAATAGAAAACATAGGAGAATAGAGAGGAGAGGGAGTAGTGATGGGCGGCTGTCATACCCTGAGCTTTTAAAACATCACATGCATTTGGTTTTATATAATGATTAGTTGTACGAGAGACTTAATGACCAAAAGAGATTATTTAGTACTTGAGATACTAAGTTTGAAACTTTGTTTAGGACATGATTAAGTGAGATTTGGAGTTCGTGTGCAACTAGGATATTGTTCAGAGTGTTGAGAAGCTCGTATTGGATCAATAAAATTTTTTAAGCAAGTAGGACGTTTTTGTCTCGAAAATCGAACCATATGATTTTTATTCTTTTAATATGTTGGGGGATCATCCATGAGGTTATGGTTCAAATTTGGAGACTTTTTATTTTTCGGGAGCAAGTAGGACGTTTTATGGAAGCAACTAGGTTAATTTGTGATTATTGGACGGTTAGTGTCACGCCCCGAACGCAATCCCGTGCGGACAGTGACAGCCGCGAGCAATCCCGAGGGAAAGCCCCAGCAAACTTAATCATACGTACATACATACAGCGGAATAGAATCGAAAGAGAGACGGGCCAACAACTCAACCAGACTAAACTGCATATATACCTCAAAGGAAGTGTAGTGACATAATTACACAACACATGGCTTTACAAATAAAGTGACAGACCACATCGGTCAACAGTCATCAACAACAAAATACATAAAAGGTCTTCTTTCTTAAGACAGATAGTCTTCCTGACTTCCTTCACCTGAAATATCTGGAATGATACATTTTTGGAAAACGTGAGTTTATAGACTCAGTAAGGGAAAACGTAACTTAAAAAAAACATGAGTTTATGAATTGAACATGAATATCATGGATAAACGTAAATCTTGATGCACATGCATGTTTCATGGTTGCATATGCACATGTACTTGCTCTTGAAAATGTATGCTTGCACTTGTAACAATCTTGATCTTGAAAAACATGCTCTTGAACTTAAAACGACACATGGTCCTTGGAAAGTATTTTCTTCTTGACTTGTGGGCTACATATGCTCCATTTAATCCCTGAAGTCAGAGTTGTGCGTTCCCATCATAACTGTCTCCCTTTCCCTTGGGGACATTTCATTTGGTCGAGCTAGTCCACCTTCTTGCATTCGTCCTTCAGTGGCTAGACACAACCCTTGGAGGTCCACACCTTCTCGCATTCGTCCTTCAGTGTGGTTGCACTTACCTCTAGGGTTCACCCATCCTTCTCGCATTCGTCCTTCAGTATGGGTACCCTTCTTGATGGTACGGTACCAACCAGAGCCCTTAACTTGACTTGACATAAAACTTTCATACTTCATCTGCATAAAAACTTCTTTAGAAATCATGCAAGTGCTCGTGTCATGACATGCTTGCTTATAATGCTATGCTTGTTCATGATAAACTATGCTGTGTAGCATTCCAATTTTCATAAAAATGTAATTTTATACTTACTCCACTTACCTTGGTCTTCTTGAGTTTTGGTATGAAATTCGTCTACAAGCGATTCAAATACCTCATTTAGATACTCAAGCAATTAATCACATAGTCATTCAAAAATACTTACAATTATTTCGGTTTCCCAAACTACGATTTCATTTACAAAGATTACTTTAATTAGCTATCATGAAACACTTGAAGAAAAGCAATTAAACACATGCATTAACATTTCATTCAAAGAATTCTAAGCTCAAAACAACAACTATTCATGTGTCTAACTCCATTTCCTTGCTCTTAACCTAACCTAACCTAATGACCATCAAACTCCACCAACTTTACCTCCTACTCCTCTTATAGACTTGCTATTCTAATCCACCTAATCAATATACTCATAATATCAAAGATCTTAACTTCAATTTCTATGTGCATCTAGTCCACTTCTATTTAAACAGACTAACCTATTTTCAGCCCTAGCTTGAACAAAACCGTCGCTATCAATGTTTCCAACCCTAATCATGGCTAACCCGAGACTATTTTTCTTAACCTTTGGTGTTTAGGTTTTACATTGCACATTACCTTTCATCCATTCGGCTATAAGCATTTTACACATACATGCATTACTAATTTCATTTTCAATCTTGCATTGCTTAGGGTTTCTTTCAATCATAGCTTAATACTTACAACACAAGGTTTTCCATTTAATTTGCACATATTGTATTCGGCCAATACATTCAATCACTAATACTAACCACAAAATTATGCATGTTGCCAATTTCATCATGATTTACAACAAAGCTTTTCTTTACACTATTAGTTAACCTCAAACTGTGGCCTTATTTAATTATTTCTATTTGCATGCAAAGATTAATTCAAGCCTTAACATCATGCATAGGGTTTTCCAACTCCAAGTCATTCGGCCACCAACATCAAGTCCACAAGACATCACATGCATGTAATCCTTTCATAACCAATCATTCAATCCCCTCCTCCAGCAACCAATTTCACAACCTAACCATGCAAATCAAGTTGAATATGGCCAGATCCACACAATACACAAGTATGCATGTAAATTCTCCAATCAAGAATGTATTCAACCTCCATTTAATCCAACCTGTGGCATTAATCCCTTCCTCCATCAAAATTTCCAGTACTTCATCACAACATTACAACTTCAACATGCAAGTAAATATTTAAAGGGGAAAGACATTAAAACAGATCCGTCCACCACCAAGGAAAATCGAATCTCACCATGTTGTTCTTTCCTCTTTTCCTTCCTCCAATCAATAACAACATCACAACATTAACTCCAACAATCTCAACTTAGTCAGATCTAACATTCATGCATCTACAAAAGAAAAAGAATACAAAACACTCGGCCAAGACAACAAATCCATTCTTGAGAAAGTCCAACCCTATCTTACCTTATAGTGCCGAACACAAGAGCTGATTAGGGAAAGAAAATACCTAGCATAAAAATACTCAGGTCAGAATCTACGAAGGAATGGAACAAGGAGATAAACATGCAAGGAAACCAGATCCTATACCTTTTCCTCCTATGACACTCGGCCAACTCCAGAACTTCCTACCTCTTTAAACTCTCGGTTTCTCTCTTGTGTGACTACAAAGGGGCTGAGATGAGAGCAAGGGTGCTGTGATGAGCTTAAGGTGAGAAAAATGAGATGAGGGTAGCTGCTGTAAATGGCGTGAGGAAAGGGAAGAAGAGTTACTTGGGGTGAAGGAGGTTCTCGGTCAAATGGAAATGAGCTGAGAGTTGTGAGGTGAGCTGAGTGTTCGGTGAAGAGGAGTGCAAAAGCAAATGTACTTGACCTAACATGAGAAAAGGGGAGGGGCAACATTGTTTGTATCACCCTATTCTATTGGCTGCCATGGGCGGTTGACATGTTCTTTGTCTTATCTCCTTCACTTGCATTTATTCCTTGTCTCCTTCTTAAGCCATTCACGTGAATCACCCAAAAGCCAATTCAGTTTTTTTTTCTCTTTGCCTTTCACGTAAATTCCTCTATTGTCTTTGATTTCTACTTTTTCATTTTATCTCTCTTATCACATGGTCTACTTTATAGGCACATTAACTTATCTCCACTATAAACACACTAGCTTATCACCATTACAAGCATATCAACTTATCTCTATTATAAACACTCTAACTTATCTCCATTATAAATACACTATCTCTATTACTCGCATACTAACTTATCTCCATTATAAGCACACTAGCTTATCTCTTAGTTCTTTATCAAGCTATCCTATAAACCTACCAACTTATCACTTAATTCTCCTAATGATGCTTAAGACTACCTAATGGAGATTAAGGTTACCTAACAAGGACATAAAATAATTTATATGCACAACATAGAATTTCACAACTATAGATTATTTTGTAATGAATTTTACTTAGAGAATTTCGGCAATAATAAGAAAAAAATACTCTCCATATATTCTTGGTATTAATTTCATAAATCATGGTAGCATAATAATAAGCAAATGGAGAAATTAATTCATAAAGAAAATCTACCTTGAAAAATTCGGCCATGACAATTATACTAACATAATTTCACATCATAATGAAAATACTTAAGGAAACTTATAGTTCACCTCACTTCACTTCACCCTTCACCTTTCACATTTCAGCTCTCCAAAGCTCTTCATTTCCCCTTGGCCGAACTCTTCACTTCTCCTTTCTCTTCTTCACACCATTTCCAGCAATCACACCCTCCACATACCACTTCTAGCCTCATCATAGCAACCATCTTTCTCTCATCTCAGCTCACTTTATTGCACCCATTTTCTCTCTAGCCGAACCCTCTTCACTTCACCAAGTTTCCCTTTCCTTTTCTCACACCATTTCCAGCAAACTCATCCCCCACATATTTTCAATCACACAAGGGGTGCTAGAGTGATAGAAGCCAAGAGAGTGAAGTTTTGGTGTTGGCTGAGTAAGATAGAAGGAAGAAGAGGTAAAAAAAAGGTTTGATTTCCTCTTTGTATGTCCATCACATTCTCTTTTCTTTCCTAGATCTAACCTTGAGTATTTTTGTGCTAGGTACCAGGTGTTCAGAATTATAAGGTAAGATAGGGTTTGATTTCATAAGGTAAGATAGGGTTTGATTTCTCAAGGAATGGACTTGCTGTCTTGGCCTAGTGTCTTGTGTTCTTTTCTTGTGTAGATGCATGAATGTTAGATCTGATTAGGTTGGGATTGTTGGAGTTGTTGGAGTTGTTGTGGTCGTGATGTGGTTGATTGATGGAGGAAGGGTTAAAGTCATGGTTTTGGGTTAAGAAGTGATGATCTTAGTTTAAATATTGAATAGATTAGCATGCATGTAAGATATGTTGATGTTGGCCAAATGATTTTGTTGAATCTTACATGATATGAATCTGTTGGCTATGAGTTGATGATGGCTAAGAATTATTTGTTGGTGATAGAAGTGTGTGATGGGCACGGGTTGTATAGAGGAGGGAATAAAGACATGTTCTTGTAGGGATTTTTGTATGCACGTTTATAGGTTGCTTGTTGGCAGAATTTGGTGGCCTTATTAGATATATTAGTGCTTCTGTCTTGGCATGGATCATTGAGATCTAATGAAATGGTTAGTTAAAATCAAGGGTAGATGAGGTTGCATAGGATTAGTGACATTGATGTGGCCGAATGGTCAATATGCTTGGAGATTTTTTTAGGCATGAAATTAATTTTTTGGATTGTTATTGGGCAAAAGAATCAAGTTAGAAATCATATTTGAGTTGTTAGAATAGAGAGTTTTTAGTGCCCTATTTTTAGGCATCATCACGCTTGACCAGCACTCGACAGGTGCTCGAGCGGCCTTAAGGAAATATGTTGGACAGTGTCGAGCCGCTTGACCAGTGCTCGACAGGTGCTTGAGCAGCCTTGGAAGCTTTCATACAGAGAGTTGGAGCTCGACCACCGCTCTAGTGAGGATAGATGAAAATTGCACAGAGACTTGGCGCTTGACCAGCGCACGACAGGCGCTCGAGCGGGACCTGTTAAATTTTAGGTATTGAGTTTTTGAGTTCATATTAAAGATGTGTGAGACCCTATCATTGAAGCTAGTTGACCAAACCTAGTTAAAGAGTTTATTGAGGATAAGATGGTGGGAATTGATAGTCATTAACCCAGGCATAGTATAATGTAAAGTATTGAATAAGAGATATTAAGCTAGATGGATTATAGGTTGCTGATTTGACTTAAGATACTTAGCATGAGATAGTTTTGCTGAATTTCACGAATAAGCTTTGAAATCAATGATGTTGATGAGAATAATCAGTGTACTTAGTTGTTATGAACTGAATTTCATAGTGGACCCATTAGCAACCGTATTGGAGATGTTTGATGCTCATGTTTAATTGTCTTTCTTCAATTGTTTTACGAAAACTAGTTAAAGTAATAATTTGAAAATGAAATCATATTTCAAAGATATGTACTTTTGAAAAACCAAGAACACTTAGAAGTATTTGTATGTTGTTTGATTAAATCTCTGAACATTATGTAACGTATGTAACTCGCTTGTAGGCGAAGCACCATCCGAATATCAAGAGAAGCAAGGTAAGTGGAAGTAAGTAGAAACTTACACTTTTATGAAAACTGGAATGGTACACAACATGGTTTTACATGAACAATCATGTCATCACAAGCAAGCATGAACTCTCATTTTATCAAGCATGACATGACATGAGCATTTGCATGAAAGCATGAAAGAAGTCTTTACGCAAATGGAAGTATGAGAGTTTTTATGACAAGTTAAGTAAAGGGCTAGGTCGGTACTGTACCAAGTTAAGAAGGTACATCCATACTGAAGGACGTTTAAGTTAAGGATGGATGTTACCTAGGACGCCCATACTGAAGGACGTTTACGTGAAGGTTGGGTAAGTCCTTGAGGTCTGTGTAACCACACTGAAGGATGTTTACGTGAAGGTGTGGACCTCTAAGGGTCGTGTCTAGCCATCAGGCCCGGGTCCACTTCAAGGGCTAGCTCGACCAGATGTATGTCTCCAAGGGAATAGGGGGACGGTTCCGATGGTAGCGCACAACCCTGACTTCAGGGGTTAAATGGAGCGTATGTAGCCCACAAGATAAGAAGGGAGTAATTTTCAAGGACCATGAGTCATTTTTAAGTACAAGGACACGTTTTCAAGCTCAAGAGTATATGCATAACCATTATGCATGCATACACATCCAGCATTATGATTACTCACGATTTTCATGTTAAGGCATAAGCTCATGTTTATATGTTTACCTTTTTCCCTTACTGAGTCTTTCGACTCACAGTTTTCAAAATGTATAATTCTAGATATTTTAAGTGAAGGCAGTCAGGAGGATTACCTGTCTTGAGAGGAGAGAACTCTATGTATTTTGATGTTGTGAGTTGATCGATGTGATCTGTTACTTAAGATAATGTGTAGTTTATGTGATATGTAACTATGATGCTACTCCTCATTTTGAAGTCTATTATGAAGTTAAGTTGTTAAGAGCTCGTTGGCCCGTCTCTCTTTCTCGATCTTTATTCCGCTATTAAGTATGGTCAAGTTCGCTGGAGCTATCTATCGGGATTGCTCGCGGCTGTCATTGGTCCTACGAGATTGCGTTCGGGGCGTGACAGTTAAGTGGTATCAGAGCAATAGAGAGTAGGGTCATGAGACATAGGGAAAGGATTAAAACCCTAAGAGTTAGCTATACGATAAGCATCGAATACGTTTGACTTCTAAGTTAACTTAAGACGCATTAGGTTCTTTACTAAACGATGACCTCGAAGTGCAGGATGACACCCAGAGGACCACAAAGGAATCGGGGCCCCGAGGATCAGGGTGTCACTACCGACGAAGTTTTAAGGCACATGACTCAGCTTATTGCCGAGCAGGTGCAATAAGGTGCCAATGTAGAAGGGGCAAGAGGTCGCCCTGAGGGATGGACCTTCGACCAGTTTAACCGCCAAGACCCGCCAACGTACAATGGCAAGGGAGATGCAATCTTGGCAGAGAACTGGTTGGTGGAGATGAAAGAATTACTCGAAGTCTTGGGGTGTACGGATGCTCAGAAACTGAGCTTCGCTACCTTTAAGTTACAAGGAGATGCCAAAAGGAGGTGGTTGTCTGAGAAATTGCTACTAAGCCAGGAGTTAGGGCAACAACCTATAACCTGGGAGAGGTTTCAGCAGGAATTCCTAGATCTTTACTTCCCCAGGACAACTCGGGAAGCAAAAGCAAGGGAGTTCGCTACCCTGAACCAAGGAACTATGATAGTGGAGCAGTATGCTGGACGATTTATGGAGTTAGTACGGTTTGCCCCGTACTTAGTACCAGACGAAGAAAGGAAGGCTAGGAAGTTCGAGGAGGGACTCCATCCACGAATCTTCGACAGGGTCTATAGCCATAATTTGAAGACCCTGGCTGAAGTGATAGAAAGGACAGCGATTGTAGAGAGAGGACTACAAAGAATTGCAGCATATCAAGAGCAGCAAAAGAGGAAGACTCCTTCTAATCCAATAGTGCCACAGATGCCCTGGAAAAGGAGTAAGCCATACTCATTTCAGAGGTAGAATCATAGACGAAACCAAAGGCCGAATCAGAGACCTGGTGGAGCTCAGACTTCCGGAGGGAACGAATTCCCACAATGTAATAAGTGTGGCAAGAGACATCCAGGGAAATGCAAGCAGGGAGTGTTTTATCAATGTGGGAAGCTTGACCACTTTGTAAGAGATTGTAGGAGTACGGGCAACTCAAACCAAGCACCTCGACCCTCACAGCAGAATGATGCAAGGAGGCAAGGAGGTCCAACTCAAGCAAGACTGTATGCTCTTACTCCGGAGGACGCGGAGAATCAAAATAGAGTAGTGGCAGGTAAGTTGCCTTTGCCCTAGGGGGAAGCCCTAGTTCTATTTGACTTGGGGACCACGCATTCATTCATTTCATCAGCATATTGCAAGGCACATGCCATACTCAGTGAGCCATTAGATTCTAATGTTCTTGTGTCAACGCCCGCTGGGGGAAGAGTTGATTGTAGCCAGATGGTGAAGAACCATCCGATAGAACTTGAAGGGAAAGTTATGATGGCTGATTCGATTATTATGGAGATGGGAGGATTCGATATTATTCTAGGCATGGATTGGTTGGCAAAGCATGGTGCTAATATTCGGTGCTATGAGAAGAAAGTCATGTTCCAAAAGGAGGGAGATCGGATTGTTGCTTTATAGACATGAAGAAGATGGAGCGAAGGCCAACGATTATCTCAGCCTTACAGGCTAAGAAATTGTTGCAAGGAGGACATGAAGGATTCTTAGTTTGGGCGAATGATACGCAGAAGGAGACTCCTACAGTTGAGCGAACCACGATAATGAATGAATTTCCCGATGTATTCCCTGTGGAATTGCCTGGTTTACCCTTAGATAGAGAAGTAGAGTTTGGAATTGAAGTGGAACCAGGGACAACCCCACTTTCCAAGGTGCCATATCGAATGGCTCCAGCATAGCTGAAGGAGCTAAAAGTTCAACTAGAAGATCTCCTGGAGAAAGGGTTTATACGACCAAGTGTATCACCTTGGGGAGCACCGATTCTATTTGTCAAAAAGAAGGACGGAAGTCTCCGGATGTGCATTGATTACAGAGAACTGAATAAGGTGACTATAAAGAACAGATACCTGTTAGCTCGTATTGATGACCTGGTCGATCAGTTGCAAGCGGCACAAGTATTCTCGAAGATCGATTTGAGGTCGGGCTATCACCAGTTGAAAGTGAAAGAAGGAGATATACCTAAGACGGCCTTTCGGACCCGCTATGGTCACTATGAATTTCTGGTGATGCCATTTGGGTTAACCAATGCCCCAGCCGCATTTATGGACTTGATGAACAGGGTATTTAAGGAGTTCTTGGATAAGTTTGTAGTTGTATTCATAGATGACATCTTGATTTACTCTCGAAACAAGGAGGAACATGAGAAGCATCTAAGGATTGTTTTGCAGATTCTTAGGGAGAAGAAGTTGTATGCCAAATTCTCCAAGTGTGAATTTTGGTTGGAACAAGTCCGATTTTTGGGGCATGTAGTTTCGGGTGAAGGGATTGCTGTGGATCCCAGTAAATTTGATGCGGTGTTCAAATGACCAAGGCCTACGAATGTGAAAGAAATAAGAAGTTTCCAGGGGTTAGCAGGATATTACCGAAGGTTTATCGAGGGGTTTTCAAAGATAACTGTGCCATTGACTTCGTTAACCAAGAAGAATGTCAAGTTTGAATGGACAGACGAGTGCGAACGAAGCTTTTAGATGTTAAAGGCTAACTTAGTTACTGCCCCGGTGTTAGCCTTACCCTCAGAGCATGGGGAGTACGAAATCTACAATGACGCCTCGAAGCAAGGCTTAGGTTGTGTCCTGATGCAAGATAAGAAGGTCATAGCCTATGAGTCTAGGCAATTGAGACCTCACGAGGTGAATTACCCCACTCACGACTTGGAGTTAGCTGTAGTCGTATATGCGCTGAAGATATGGAGGCATTATCTCTACGGGGTTAGATGCGAGATATTCACAGACCACAAGAGCCTCAAGTACTTTAATGCTCAGAAGGAGCTGAACATGAGGCAACAGTGATGGTTAGAATTGATTAAGGATTATGACTGCACCATTAGCTACCACCCGGGAAAGGCAAACATGGTGGCTGATGCATTTTTAAGTACAAGGACACGTTTTCAAGTTCAAGAGTATATGCATAACCATTATGCATGCATACACATCCAGCATTATGATTACTCACGATTTTCATGTTAAGGCATAAGCTCATGTTTATAAGTTTACCTTTTTCCCTTACTGAGTCTTTCGACTCACAGTTTTCAAAATGTATCATTCCAGATATTTCAGGTGAAGGCAGTCAGGAGGATTACCTGTCTCGAGAGGAGAGAACTCTATGTATTTTGATGTTGTGAGTTGATCGATGTGATCTGTCACTTAAGATAATGTGTAGTTTATGTGATCTGTCGCTTGTAGGCGAAGCACCATCCGAATATCAAGAGAAGCAAGGTAAGTGGAAGTAAGTAGAAACTTACACTTTTATGAAAACTGGAATGGTACACAACATGGTTTTACATTAACAAGCATGTCATCACAAGCAAGCATGAACTCTCATTTTATCAAGCATGACATGACATGAGCATCTGCATGAAAGCATGAAAGAAGTCTTTACGCAAATGGAAGTATGAGAGTTTTTATGACATGTTAAGTAAAGGGCTAGGTCGGTACCGTACCAAGTTAAGAAGGTACATTCATACTGAAGGACGTTTAAGTGAAGGATGGATGTTACCTAGGACGCCCATACTGAAGGACGTTTACGTGAAGGTTGGGTAAGTCCTTGAGGTCTGTGTAACCACACTGAAGGATATTTACGTGAAGGTGTGGACCTCTAAGGGTCGTGTCTAGCCATCAGGCCCGGGTCCACTTCAAGGGCTAGCTCGACCAGATGTATGTCTCCAAGGGAATAGGGGGACGGTTCCGATGGTAGCGCACAACACTGACTTCAGGGGTTAAATGGAGCGTATGTAGCCCACAAGATAAGAAGGGAGTAATTTTCAAGGACCATGAGTCATTTTTAAGTACAAGGACACGTTTTCAAGCTCAAGAGTATATGCATAACCATTATGCATGCATACACATCCAGCATTATGATTACTCACGATTTTCATGTTAAGGCATAAGCTCATGTTTATACGTTTACCTTTTTCCCTTACTGAGTCTTTCGACTCACAGTTTTCAAAATGTATAATTCTAGATATTTTAAGTGAAGGCAGTCAGGAGGATTACCTGTCTTGAGAGGAGAGAACTCTATGTATTTTGATGTTGTGAGTTGATCGATGTGATCTGTTACTTAAGATAATGTGTAGTTTATGTGATATGTAACTATGATGCTACTCCTCATTTTGAAGTCTATTATGAAGTTAAGTTGTTAAGAGCTCGTTGGCCCACCTCTCTCTCTCGATCTTTATTTCCCTGTTAAGTATGGTCAAGTTTGCCGGAGCTTTCTATCGGGATTGCTCGCGGCTGTCATTGGTCCTACGGGATTGCGTTTGGGGCGTGACACATTAAGCAAGAGAAATTTGGCTGCCCTGGAGAGTGAAACTTATAAAGGCTAGGAAGCACGACAAATCAAAGCTAGAATCACGACAAATCGATGAAAGAAGCAGGACACAAGAGGCTATAACCTAGGAAGCACGGAGTGTCGACCACCGGTGAACCTAGGCGGCGACTCATCAAACCTATAAAGAGAATTTCGGCCATAGCCTTTCCATGCAGCTGCTGTAGGTTGCTAGGTGTCAACATGAGAGATATATAGCCTAGTGACTCACCAAAGCTAGCCTAGCTAGGCTTGACACATGTTGGAATGCAATCGGTCTTGTTTTCCTATAAATAGGGGTGGATTTCGACCTTTGAAGAGTACTCCATTCAATCTGAATTTTTGTGAGTTAAATCTTGAGAGAAAGAGTGAAGTGAAGTTGGAGAAAGAGGAGGAAAAAGATTAGTGAAGATTCGGCTTCATTAGAGGTAAAGTTTAGTTCGGTTATCCTTGATTTCGATTCGAGAGTTGTCAAGATGATTTGTGAATCTCTTGTAGTTCTTTCCTTCAACATCTCTTGTTGTTCTTAGCATTGTTCTATTCTGTCTAGTGTTCTTGATGTTCTTCGTTTTATTGATGAAGAACAAGCTTGTCTTTTCGAAAAAGTGCTATTGTCAAAGTTCGATTCATTTCAAAGTGTTTTTCTACTTTGATTTGATTCTTTTCCAAATTTCTTCAAAAAGTTGTTTTTCAAAGCTTGAACATATGTCTTTCCTTCTGATTCCAACACCTTATATGTCAAAATTAGTATTCTTCTATGTGGTGATTAAGTCGGTTTTTAACCGAGAAAGCAAAGTGTTGTTTTTGCCTTCACAACATTTTCCTTTGAGAATTGTTTTATAATGTTGTGATGATGGAAACGATTTAAGGTGTTGCATATCATAAATGAGATGTATGGGCATTGATATGAGACATGTACTCTTAACTTGTACGTTGGAAAGGAATATTGATGTTCATGTGTGGTTAAGGTGTTACATATCATAAATGAGATGCATGGACGTTGATATGAGACATGCATACTTAACGCATACTGTGAAGACGTGACAGTACTGTGCATAAGAGAATGCGTTCACTTGTTGTGACATTTTGGCCTCTCCGTCGTACGCAGAAAGATCCTTTGTTAGGATAACTCGCTCTAGGAGCTTGAGGTTGTATTGTGCTCTGGAGTACTGCTGCAAAGATACATATGGTTACTTGTAACCCGTCTCTCTGGCCAAGGAATTCACTCTGGGAGTGAGAGTAGTGGTGATTGATGATTTGAGAATGGAAAAAGGAGAAGATCATTTTTGAGGAAATTGAGTCTTTTCAGTTACTTTTTCTTATTATGTTGAGTTTTATTGTTGAAACGGGTTTTCTTCAATATCTTGTTCTTGTATCTGCTATTCTGTTGAACTAAACGCTGGCTTTACTGAGTCATTTGGACTCACCGTTGTTGTTAAATATTCTTTTAGCAGATGTCTGAGGTTTATCTAGGTGAGTTCACCAAAGCAATTCAACATGACTTACTTTGGAGCTGACATTTCGAGTCTATGTCACACGTGACCTAGATGTACTGATAGAGGGAAGGGGCCATAAGTGGATCACACCAAACTCTGATAATTATATCAACATCTCGGACTTGGATGATACCGATGATGAAGATTAGAGATCTTCTGCTTATGCTTCTCTTAGTTTTTCCGCTGTATTGTTTTTACTTTTTATACTGTAGTATGTACATTATACTAAGTGGGTTCTCTTTTGTAATACTTCGGTATTAATAAAAGGTTCTACTGGTGTTTTGCTTAGAATCCTGTTGTTTCAACGATCCTTCCACTGGTCGTAACCTTAGTCTAATAGCAGTATCCATTACTATAAGACATTGCTTGAAGTCTTGATGGTCCGGGCTATTACAGCGGCAAAGAGAATTGAGGGAAAAGAGAGAGAAGGAAAAATAAATGGTGAGATGTAGTGAGAGAAAATAGAGTGACGACAGAAAAATAAAGAAATGAGAGAAAAACTAGGTTTTTTGCAAAGAGAAAATAATGGTGGAAAGAGAATAGAGAGAGAGTGTGTGCGTGTGTGTGTGTGTATGAGTAGAGACTGACCCATAAAGAAAATCTAAAGAGAAAAAGTAGGGTTTTGGACTAGAGAAAATAATAGAGGAAAAAGAAAAGAGAGAGAGAATAGGAAGGGAAAAAAACTTTGTGCGGCAAATATAGAGAAAAATAAAGGAAAGAGGAGAGAGAGAGAAAGTGTGCTGGAAAGAGGAAGAAAAAGTGTGTTTTGAGGAAAGAAAAAGAGAGAGAATAAGTAGGGGGAAGAATCGGCCAAGGAGAGAAGAAAAAAAGGAGAGAGAGAGAAAATAGAGAAAATGATGCTAGGTTGGAAAAAGTAGAGAGGAGGAGAATATGATGCTAGGTTAGAAGAAGGGAAGTGAAAAGAGAGATGGATGACTGAGATTTAAGTGTCTTTCATTCTTCATAGAATTACAACACTGTCATTAATGAATCTCTCTTACTCTGTCATGTGTCACAATATACTGTTCTTGTTGTCTGCGAGTCCATAAAGCAATTAATTTTATTACCCTGCACAAAAATACATAATTAGTTCATGGCATCATATGACGGAATGAAATTTATAAAATAATTACATTGCCAATAATATAGTGCAAATGATAAAAATAATGATTTTAAAATGTATCTAGACATGATATGGCTAAAATATTGTGAGTCTAAACAACAACCCAAGAGGGGGGTGAATTAAGTTTTTCAAAAACTTAACACTTTTTGAGTAAATATGCAGATCTGAAAACTACCCCTCTTTAACAAATAATAATGTTGATCTAAATTTGTCTAACGCTATGCCAAATATAATCAATGAATGATAAATCATAAATCTCCACAAGTAAGAATAAGTACTAAAATGTAAGAGAGATAGAGTTAGAGAGATAACACCGTATTTTTAGGTGGTTCGGCCAATACTTGCCTACGTCCACCCCCAAGACAATTTACTTCCTTGGGCTTCCTTCACTATTGTCCAATAGCAAATACACTTTAGCTTCCCGGGTGCTAAGGAACCTTTACAAAGCGTTTTGCGAGCTCACGCTTCAGCTCTCACAAATCCTCACAACCTAGAGGATTTCTTCTACTCTCACAAGTAGGACCAAGTGTTTTTCAACACTCAACAAGTGTTTACACAACACTCAAAAGTTATACAAAGAATGAGTACACATGTGAATAGCTCTCTTAGCCAAATAACCCAATGAAAAGCTCAAATCGTATGGAATAACTCTCTAAGACAAATCAGCAAGTGTAAAGCTCAATAAGATGCAATAAGATAAGATTATTGAAGGAAACCTAAAGTTTTGCAGGTGGGAGCACAAGCTCTCTCGGTAGGTGTTGTTTTCCCTCTTCTTCAACAAGCTTTCTCTCTCTAGAAGTTAGGGCAAGATTGATTTCAAGTGGGTTGTCCCTTATTCAAGAAATCTCTCTCTTCCTTTGAAGGCTTGGTTGTCAAAGATGAGCAAGAGAAGAAGATTTGACAATGGAGCTTTGTTCTTGAATGATTCAACAAGTGAAAACTTTGGATCTTGGACTTTCTCTCTCTAGATGTTGCAATATTGTTCGAGCTCTGCTTTCTCTCTCTCCATCTTCTTCTTCTTATAGCTTCTAGGTCTTCAACGGTCATTAAGGGTCTTCTTGTAAAGTTAGAGAGCTGTTGGAGGGGTTTATAAGACATTTGAACCATTTTGGAAAGAGCTGGCGTCGTTTCCAGATTTTCTGCAAAATAGCACAATGTGTCGACACATTGATTGCATGTGCTAACACATTAAACTTGATCTGGAAATAGGCTCTCGGGTGTTAGTTCAATGTGTCGACACTATGGTCTAATGTGTCGACACTTCCAACACTTAGCCAAAAAATCATTTCAAATGGCCTGAAAAAGCAAACTCTCGGGTGTTAGTTCAATGTGTCGACACCATGGTCCAATGTGTCGACACTTCCAACACTTAGACAAAAAATCATTTGAATGCCAGAAATGTAAACTCTCGAGTGTTAATTCAATGTGTCGACACCATGGTCCAATGTGGCGACACTTCCAACACTTAGACAAAAAAAACATTTGAATGCCAGAAATGTAAACTCTCGGGTGTTAGTTCAATGTGTTGACACTATGGTCCAATGTGTCGACACTTCCAACACTTAGTCAAAAAATCACTTTGAATGCCAGAAAACCAAAACTCTCGGGTAGTAGTTCAATGTGTCGACACTTCAAACACTTAATCAGAAAAATTTGTTATTTGTCAGCAACTACTCCAATTTCAACTTTAAAGCATCCAAACCATTCCAATACTTTTTTAAACACCTACAATATGAAAAATTGATCTTATCAACTTTTGTAATGGTGTTCAAATCCACTTAAAAATAATTTAAGGAATTAACCTCAATCCATTGAAATATAACTTGGAAATTGTGGATTTGACAATGTAAAATCTATAAGTCTTTGAAACTTAGAATATTTTGTTATCATCAAAATCATTTTATAGATTGTTTGTAAAACAACCTTGGGCTAACAAATATAAACAAGCTAAAGTTAGGGAAAATTGCATGTGCAATAAATTAAATCTAAAGTCATATAAATTCAACAATTAAATGCACAACTTAGATTTATGTCTATTAACTATTTTTCCATCTAAAATCAATATTTAAAACATTAAACATTTAATATTATATTAGTTTTAGATGTACTAAACATGTAATATTCTAGCTCAATCATGAACTCGGTCTTGCAGGTCGAGCGTACTCATCCCCTACTCTATCTGCTTCAGATAAAGTATCTTGTCACGCAAGGTAGTGGTGGTCTCTCTCCTTCCTAGCACTCTCCTCCGCAACAAAAGTCCACAAAACCTACACCATAAGTTGTGTGTCCAAGCGCCCCATTTTCTTTTTCTGGCACCTTGGATTGACCCACTACCTCCATCATGCACTTATTCTAAACTCAGACCTCGTCGGAATGCTCATTGACCTCTAGGTCACTATTCTTTTTCTCTTTTACAAATCTAACCTTCTCGGCAGCTAATTCCTCTCAGCGTCTGGATATCTCACTTCCACTCCGTTGTACCTCAGTACAAGAGCGACCGACCTCGGGATATCTCTAGCCACTCTAAGACGAGAAAGCTCACCCTCCAACCGAGATATCTCCCTCACTGCTTCAACATACTTTATTTTACAGGGCTTATGAGTTGCCTGCAACTTGATGGTCATATTTAGCTCATCCATCTAGCCCTCCACATTCGAAGAAAGCTGTGAGATCCTCAAGAACACCGAGGGACTCACGATCTTGTAGTATGGCCAGCATGCACGAAAGAAAGATGCGGAGAAAGCTAAGTCGCCATTCAGGCATGCATAAGGAAAATAACACGTGCTCCCAAAATAGTTACCATATAGAGCTGCTGACCAATGCCCAAGAGAGCTTTCTTAGTATCTAACAGGGAAGGCCACTCACAAAAGGCTCGGGAAAGATTTCCCAAAATTTGACCAAAGGGATCGCGAGCAAAGCTGCCAGTGAGTCCAAATTCGGGGACTAGAAGATTTAGAAGACGAATCCTCCGAAGTTTCAAAACATTTCCTCTTCCAAGAAAACTCTGGCAGGAACTCGCCAGGACGCTTCCGATTTAATCAGTACAGGCTACAAGAAATATGCCCTCAAATTTAGTTATTAAGAATGATTATGAGATAAATATTTCTTCTAGACATTTTTATTGTCACATGTATTTATTTATTTATGGGTATTATATTGTGACATAAGATGTCGCACTGTTTTATTGATGAGTGATATTGTATAAAACTCGTGCCGATAATTATTAAATCAAAGGCAAGGAGTATGATTTTTTAATTTCTTGTTCACTTGACTATTGTTATATACCGAGACCTATATTTATGTGTAAATAGGTTTTATACTCGTTGTGCCTTATTAAAAGGATGATGAACTCTATCATTAAGGTATTGACCTTAGGTAAACGAGTGAGTACACATTAAGAGTACAATAACTGAACCGGATCAAATACGAATACCGTCTGGAAGTGTTCACTGATGGTGAAAATGATATTCAACATAATTAGCTTATGGTATCCTTAGACCTGAGAGGTTTGTGCAGACTTGTTTGTTGTGTAATCGTGCTTTGACTGAGTCATTTGATGATGATCTTTCTAGGTCAAATATTTCAGACAACGTTGGGTCTTGTGCATGATAAATGAATTTGTATAAATGCTAAACAAAGAATCCACTAGTCTCTTATTGAGACAATATATTCATTATATCTGCATATGGGTTGACTCTAAAAAAAAACTCGCTAGTGTAATTATGAAATTGTTTTGGAAATAATTTGGGAGTCTAATGGGTTACACATTAGGAATTAAGATTTAAGAGAAAATACATTTTTTTCATCCACGAACTACTGTAGGTTTTGCACTTTGCAACCTAAACTACCTCTTTCGAGACATTGCACCCTCTAACTTTCAATCTTAGACACTTTGAACCCTCTGTCAAAAAGTCATAACGATTGACTTTTGAGAAATAGTACCCAGTCGACCACTTCACCAGGTGTTTGATCCCTGGTCGACCTCTTCAAGAATAACATATTGTATAAAAGAACATCAGTCGATTTATTTAAAAAAATGTTTTCGACCTTCTTAAAATCTCAATTTTAAAAACCAACTCCCTATAAGTATAAATAAAGTTTGAGAGTTTGAGCATGGATAATTTGAAGCCACTAAAAATATATTTTTGATCTTTAAATGAGTGATAGAACGTTTTATGCACGGTTTGAAAAATAAACAAGTGTGTGGTTTCAAATCCTTGTTAAAGGTGAACTCTAGAGTTACAAAATTACCCTAAAGCCTCGAGTATTCACTTTTAGAGACACTTCCATTGGATTGATCATTGTTTGTCTATTTCGTGCCAATAGGGGCCAGTGCCAGAAACGAAGAACCTTTTTCACTTGTTCGAGAATGGGGAACCAGAAGACCTTGACCAAGGCGTCGGCATAGAACACGAACTGACCACCCTTGGCAAGAGGACAGATTCATCAAGGCCCAATGCTCACAATCTGATAATGTCGGGAATGGAGTGTATCTATCGAATCTGTACTAGCAATTTCTCCGTACACCTCGATCATAACTCCATGATCGAGGCTTCATCATTCATGGTAAAAATAGCTCATTTAGCCATATCCGGTTTGGAAGAGCAAGAGATTGAGGATGAAAAACTCAAGAGAACGGGGAGAAAAAGAAGTGGTCAAGAAAAGAGCGGGGAATGAAAACCTGTTCCTCCCCCATTTTTCCTTTTAAAAGGCGTTCTGAAATTTCAAAGAAATGATGGTCTGAGGATGGAACGGTCACGACCATGTCCTAAGAAGTATGTAAAGTCTTGAAAAAATGTAGAGAAGAAAAAGAGACGATCGACTGAGAGAACAATCATAAGATTTCTCTTCCAATCAACATAATTAGGTCTTGTAAACCTATTGTCATCCATAATCCTAGCCAAAGGATTAAAAGTCATTTTGAATCTACAAAATCATTCACACATATATTTCCATTAGGTTCAGGTTTTTGAATAACTAATGGTACCACTCATTCGAACAATAAACATATATATCACAATAATGAGAAATATAACATTTATATTCATGTCATTTTGAATGGGTATTGAGAACCTCTACCTTACATGCAACAACAATTCCATTTTGGTAATCATTGTACATATCCTGTGAAGTTGAATACTACTATTCATCAAAATATACATCACATGCAAAATAATTTAAAATATTTGTGATTCTCGATTTTCTTTTGGCCTACCTAATTAACACATCTTATACTATTTTAGTACTTGTGTTTATTTGGTTTGTGCATTCCATTATCTAAGTGTGTTCCAAATTCTTGTGAGTTTATTTCATTATTTTAGTAGACACTCCCTCTAAGATGTAGACACTTATCTTCCCAAGAAATAAATAAGAAAATTTTACAAAATTAAAATCGGTCTTATCCATTTTGGCTTCAACCAATTTTAATCAAGTAAAACTCCTATTTATTGATAATAGAGACCATAAGAAAAATTACAATAACTAATTTAGTTTGTTTATTCAGAATCATTAACCAATGAAATTTTAAATTGATTGAAGGAATTACTACAGATGGTCTAATGAGAGGAATGTAAGTGATTGACACGGGGGCTTCTTTAAGCGTTATTTAGCACCCAAAATTGGTAGAAAAATTTCCATTTTTTAAAAAAATTCCGGTCGAACTGGGTCAACCCCGGATAAACCGGGTTGGTCAACGGTCAACCAGTCTATCGTACACGGGTGTTAAGTGATGTTCGCAGCCCACCATGGTTGCGGAAGCCGCCCACCGTCGGCAGGGATGCAACGCCGCTGGCTCAGGCGTGGCTCCGACCAATTTCTCCGGCGACCTCATGTGACCATGTACAACAAAAATTTTCATAGTGAACAATGAGCAAAAATATAAGGGTTTTGACATTTTATTCTCAAGAACACGAACAGTTATTTGAATATATCAATTCAAATACAAATAAAATATATGTCAAAAGAGGATATGTCTCATGCGAGTCAAACAGAGAATAAGATATTTCATCATATCTCATTTACAGTAAAGAGAAACAAATCTACAAGGTACATATAATCCAACAATTACAATCATATGAACCTGGCTCTGATACCACTGATAGTTTATGCAGACTTGAACTAAAACAAACAACATGTTTTCTTTTTTTTTTTCAACAAAACATCAATCGGGATTATAATTACAATTGCGGATTTGATTCCTTACCTAACACAGGAATTCAGGAATCTACAAACCTCAAGTCGCTTTACAATCCAATCTAAAGCTCCAACAAGCCAGAACAGCAACTCAGATGCATTGCATCCCGAGGGATTTATGTCACTCTCTCGTTTTGAGATTTCTCTAACAGGTTCTGATGGCCAACCCCTTGAATATAATAGTTATATTTAGGGTTAAATGCATGTCATGCCTCTGTGGTATGCGATAATAGCAAATATGCCCCTGAGGTAAACAAAGTCTTTTTCATACCCCTGAGGTAAACATTCAGGAGCAAATATGCCCTTCCGTTATGTTTACCTCAGGGGTATGAAAATGACTTTGTTTACCTCAGGGGCATATTTGCTATTACCGCATACCACAGGGGCATGACATGCATTTAACCCTTATATTTATAGGCCTTGGGAAAACCTAGAGAGAACATGAGACATAAGATCCTTAGAGATCTCAAATTCCAGCCGTAGGATAAAACTGAAGAACTATACTTCTAATACAATTAGAGCTTTTACTAATTATAATCAAGTCCATCAACATATTATAATTGACTCCTGAAATTTGAGATGGCAATTTTTTCAAAACCGGCCTACCCGGTGTAGGTACCGGTTTTGGCCAAAACCGGCACCTACACCGGGGTTGTGCAGCCCTAATTATGGTAGCTAGTCTAGCCAACAGCTCAATGTTCGAAAGTCCTCTATTACATTCAGTTGTAGCACCAATGCTAGAACTTCTCAAGCTGTCTGTGAGATGCTCCATCTCCCGCAGAAGGATCCTGTTGAAAAACATCTTGGTTTACCCGTCTCTATTGGTTGAAATAAAAATATTCAGTTTAAATTCATATGCGAGAGGGTGAAATATCAGCTGGAGAGTTGGAAGATGCACACTTTATCTCAGACAGGCAGATTGATATTTATTCGGTTACTGGCTTCAGCTCTTCCTACTTACAGGATGGCCCAATTTTTGCTGCCAAAAACTTTATGCAACCTCCTCGCTTTTACGATGATGCAATTTTGGTGGGGATTTCGAGATGATATTCAACACCATTTATACCTTAAGTCTTGGGCGTCTATTTCATACCCTAAGCTTTTAGCATAACATGCATATGTCTGTGAAATCAAGTTTGGGTTTAGTAGTGCATTAGGGGGTAGTTAGTGACTAAATGAGATTAATTAGTATTTGATGTATTAATTTCAAAACCTTTATTAGGACCCGATTTAAGTGAGAATAGGAGTTCGCAAGTAACTGAGTTTTTATTCAGGTTGTTGAGGAGTACATTTTAAGTCAATTTAAATTTTTAAGCTAGTAGGACAGGTTGCTATCGAAAATCAAATCATATGATTTTTGTTCTTTTAATATGTTGGGAGGTCATTCACGAGTTTATTGTTTCAAATTTTGAGACTTTTTATTTTTCGGAAGCAAGTAAAACGTTTTATGGCAGCAAGTAGGTCGTTTAGTGATCATCAGTGGATTAGTGAGAAAATTAGCGAAACTTAGCCATTAAGAAAAGGAATTCCGGCAGCCCCAGAGAGTGACACATATCATGGCAATGAAGCATGACAAATCAAGGCTAGAAGCACGATGAATAGATGCTAGAAAGCACGACGCTAAAGGCTAAACCTAGGAACCTCAAGGTGTCGACAACCAGGTGACCTAGGCGACGACTCACCATAGCTACTATGGAATTTTTGGCCAAAGGTGTGCTTTGAGCTGATTTAGGTTGCTAGGTGTCAACGTGTGGTCAACATAGCTTTTTGACTTGCCAAAGCTAGCCGGACATGTGTCGATTTGTGACGGGATCCGGCCATTATAGCTTACACCATACAATCCAAAATTTGTGAGTTTAAGCTTAAGATCAAGAGTGAAGTGATGTTGAAAAAAAATGAGGAAAATTTTAATAAAGATTAGTGAACATCCGGCTACATTAGATGTAAAGTTTAGTTGATTATCTTTGAATTCGATTCAAAAGTTTTCAAGAGGATTGTGTGAATATCTTGTGTTTTTCAAACTTATTCTAGCATCTATTGATGTTGTTTGCATTTTTCATATTCTTGTTGTTCTTCGTGTTCTTAACAAAGAACAAGCTTGTCTTTTCAAAATAGTATCATTTTTAAAGTTCGATTCGTTTTCAAGTTCTTCTATACTATTATCCTTTTTTTTCAAAAAAATTTCAAAAATTTCTTTTTCAAAGCTTGAACATATTTCTTTGATTTCAAAAATCTTCATGTCAAAATTAGTGTTTTCTACGTGGTCGTTAAGCTGGTTTTTAACTGAGAAATCAAGGTGTTGTTTTTCAAATATTTCTTTTTTTCTATGATTTCTAAGAGAAAAGGTTATGGTATTGCATATCATGTATGATATGTATGAGCAATGACATGAGACATGAATACTTAACTTGTTCTTTGGAAAATGGATGTTTGAGGTTCAAGTATGGTTAACGTGTTTAACATAAGGCATGCATACTTAACGTATACTGTGAAGATGTGACAGTACTGTGCACAAGAGGATGTGTACCACTTGTTGCGGCATTCTGGCTACTCCGTTGTACGCGGAAAGATCCTTTATAAGGATACCGTATTCTACTTTAGGAGTAATACCGAAAAGATACGGATTGTATTCTACTCTGGGAGTAATGCCGCAAAGATACGAAGGTTACATATATCACTCTGGGAGTTAGAGGAGTGGATGAAAATTAAAAAGATCATTTTTAAAGAATTGAGTCTTTTCCTTTACTTTCCTCTTCTGTTTTGAGATTTCATTGATGAACGAGTTTCTTCAATATCTTTTTCTTGTATTTACTATTCTGTTATACTAACCGATGGCTTTACTGAGTCATTTGGACTCACCGTTGTTTGTTTAATATTTTTAGCAGATGTCTGTAGTGTTCTTAGAAGAGCTCACGAAGGCAATAAGTCATGGACATATTTTCCTAGAGTTAAAATTTTGAGTTTGGGTCACCAGAGATTTAGATATTTCGATAGAAGGCCAGTAGTGTCATCGTTGGGTAACCCCGAACTCTGATTACTATGTCAACTTATCAAACTTAAGTGACTCAAACGGCGGGAACTAGAGTTCTCCAGTTTTATGCTTTCTTAGTCTTTTAGCTATAATTTTTCGTTATGTACTTTTTGTAGTATGTACATTATACGAAGTTGGTTCCCTTTTGTTGTACTACGATAGGAATAAAAGGTATTGATCGTGTTTTGGTTAGTATCATATTGCTTTAACGATCCTCCCATTAGCTGTAACCTTAGTTTAATAGCAGCGTCCATTACTATAAGACAGTGCTTGAGGTCTTGACGGCTCAGGCTATTACACTATGTGCCAACCTAAAGCTCGCTGTGGTCTAAGATTCAAGTTTATGTGGGATCTAAATAGAGCTCAACTCACGAAATTGGCTTGGACCATTCAATCAGCTCCCAACAATGAACAAACTATGGGTCCAAGTGATTCATGCCAAATATTTGAACTCCAACTTTGTTTGGGAAGGGTAACCAAAACCCGGTTCATCATGGTTTTGGAAAGGAATTTCACGGGTGGCTGTATTTCTCCATGCTGGGGCTGGTTTTCAAATCAGGACGGGAGACTACCAATCTTTGGTCTGATTCATGGATTTACATCCACACCAACACCCCCTGTTCCACAGTTGGGTCTTCGTAGTCAAGATCATGAGGCGATGGTGAACAACTTATTTATCCCCTCTTCCCATATTTGGAATGTTGGTCTTGTTAGAGACCTGTTTGAGGAAGTAGATGCATATTGAATCATGAACTGCAGTGCTCCATTAGGCAATCTTGAGGATAAGCTGATTTCGACTCCTGATTCTAAAAGGGTGTTCTCGGTTAAATCCACATACCAGCTTTTGAGTTCTCCAGCTAGCCACTCTACTTCATCTCTTCCAGTAGAGGATTGGAGGAAATTATGGGCGGTGCCTATGCAAGATCGCCTCAAGTTGCTCCTTTGGAAAATAGCTTGGAATGCTTTATCGTGTAAGACTAACACTTGTTGGTCTGCTTCTCCCACTGAAGAGGAGCGGTCATGTTCTTTTTGCCATACTGTTCCTGAAACCCTGGAGCATTTATTTTTTGTTTGCCTGATTGCTTGCATGGCTTGGATGGAATCACCATGGACGTTGAATATCCAAGGGCGGACTTCTCGAAGTGTTGGTGAGTGGATACAGACGATAATCCACGTGGGCTCTATGCTCTATCTCCCTTTGGTGGATCAACTGAAGTTTATCTTATTTTCTGCCATTCTCATGGATTCTGTATGGTATACCAGGAATCAAGTTGGACACACTAGCTGTGGTCTAGAAAATCCATACGTTGTTCGATGAACTCTCCCTGGCATGGAAAGAAGTTCTGAGGCCTAATCAACTCCCTTTGTGAAGTCTCCCTGGCGAATGTTTGAAAAATCAATTTTGATGTGGTTGTTAGACAATCCTTTTCGTTTGCGGCTGCAGTTTGTAGGAATGCGGAAGGGCATCTACTCTTTGCTTGGACAAAGAACCTACCTCCCAGCGGTCCCCTTGTGGGTGAGGCTAGAGCGGCATTGTTTGCCTCTTAGGAGGTGTCTTTTTTGCAGCAGGATGGTGTGATTTTTGAAGGTGATTCCAAGATTGTGTTTGAAGCTCTTTCTGATAGTGGCTCTCAAACTGACTGGCGAATTCGCAGCTTATTGCTTATATTTTAAATCTGAGTTGTAGTCATAGCCTTTGGTTCTTTAATCATGTAAAGTGAAATGCTAATTCAGCTGCCCATAATCTTGCTAGATAGCTATGGATGAAAATTTTGTTGGGAATATTCCCACCTCTGTAGTCCCTATTTCAATTCTTACAAGTGATTAACTCAAGGATTCCTCCTGGAGTATACCTGGTGTTTTAATGAAGTTTATTTAGAAAAAAAGTCCTATTTTATTGAAGTGTAGCTACACAAAAGTGTTGATGAATTCCTCCTTTGGATGCAAGGAAAAAGGGAATGTTGAACTCAGTGCCAAAATCTGTGCATAAAACTTTAATTTTTGCATTGAATTGAGTTCAAAAAGGTTAAAGAAAGATTGAATATAAGGAGAGGTTTGATCCTTAAAATTGAGCAGATATACCCACGTGGATCGAGTAAAATCATCCAATAAGGAAAAACCGAGTACCAGTATATATGCTTGAATAGCAAATGGCACCCAAAGATCACAATGTACTAATTCAAATGGAGAATGACTTTTATTAGTCGAAACAGTGAATGGTAGCTTTCGTTGCTTTGCCACGAGATAAAGATGGATGGCCAAGTTTAAAATGCCATAAGAAGCAAGTCGCATTATGAACTGACGGAATTGAATGAGAAAAACAAGAGTTGTTGAGAACACCAGTAACTAGATGAATCAAGTAATATAATCCATCATGTTCCTTAGCCAAACCAATCGTTGTCCTAAGTGTGCAGGTCTTGTAGAAAGAGATGTTGATGAAGAAGTATGACACAACAAGGTAACTGTTTAATGAGGGAACTGAAAGATATAAGATTGAAAGAAAAGGATGGAACAACAAGGACAATTGGTTAATAAAAGCCGAGGAGAAAGCTGGACATTGCCGACATGAGTAACAGGTGCAGATTGACCCTTCGGCAATTTTACACAAGATGAAACAGTGGAAGTAATAGAGGTAAGCAAAGAAATAGAGTGCACCATATGCTTAGTGGCTCCCGTGTCTATTATCCAAGAATTAGAGATAGGGAATGATATGTCAGAGGTTTATGTTTACCAGAGGATCAGTTTGAACGAGAGTATCAGTGCCTTGAAAAACAGATGATTTCAAGGACTGGTTGACTATAGATGACTCGGATGAAGAATGAAGAAGAGCAATAAGCTGTTGACACTGTTCCATTGTGAATGGAAGGTGTGGAGCTGCATAATTTGAAGGAAATTAAGATGAAACTTGATTGACTGAACCCGATGATGCTGGAATTTTAGCTTTGGTCTTGTAACACTTGTCCACAGTATTCCCAGTAAAGCCACAATGGCTACAGGTAGGACCATTCTTTTGATCGAAGAATTTTCCTGGAATTTTGATACCAAAATATTGATTCTGAGAGCAAGAAAAATAGCAGCATCCATGGTTTGTTAATTAGCAGAGAATACATTTCTCTGCCTTTCTTCTTGTATGACCAGGGAGAAAATTTTTATTAATCTAAGGCGTAGGCTCCATTAACAAAATATGACCTCAAATGGAAGAGTAAGTATCATTCAATCCCATTAGAAACTGCATAATGAACTCTTGATTTTGAAAATCAGTAAGTTGTTTAATAGCTCCATATGAGCAAACTGGACTTGTTTTATAGTTGGATAATTCTTCCCATAATGACTTTAACTTCGTGAAATATGAACTCAAGTGGATTGATTTTGCATCAAAGACGAGATAGCCTTTTGGATTTGGAAAATTCGAGGTTCATTGCCTCGACTGAATCGTTCTTGAAGATCTCTCCAAATGCCAGCAAGTTCCTTGGAGATGGAGTTTAGAATCCAGGATGCAACCATTTGTTGCATCGAATCCAAACATAACAGGAATTATCGGATGGATTAGGCTTAGGAAATGATCCATCAACAAATACGATTTTTTTTTTACAACTGAGTGCCATCTCCATGAATCGGCACCAGCTTGGATAATTTTTGCCAGTAAGGACTTGTGAAACAAGAACCGCTCCAGGATTATCTCATTATGCAAAAAGTATGGAGTAAACACAAAACAGTGTTTTCAAGATATATGTACCTTCTGCAACTTCGCTGCTTGTTTTTTCTGTTGCTCAAGGTGATACAACTTGGTTGCATGTATTTTCATCAGCTCGTTTAAAGAAAATCTGGACAAATGTAAACATCTGTTTGTGGTTCGAAGGATCAAAGCAAGTGAGTGTAGATACAAAACAAGCAAGCTCATCACTAACCTCATAGTTGAACAGTGCGCGTTTGATGGCTCGTTCTTGGGTATGTAGTTTTGATTTGTTGTGGCTTGGTGATGTCATTTGGGGGAGACTTTGGAGAACCCTACAGATGGACATGTATAGACGGAATCTCACAAAACAGAGTAAATCTCCAGGAAGTGTAAGTAAGATATATATACCTGCTTGCATAATAAGATTAATTTTTATCTGAGATCTATAATTCCTACTTACCTTACTAAATTCCACTATGTCATCTATAGCTTGACTAAACTTTCATTATGTACAATTTTCCTGAAGGATTTGAATTTAAGTTGGTTTTGACCCCACCAAATTATGAAGTCAGAAGAAAGTCTGCGGGGGAAGATTATGTACTCGTTTGGCACTGAAAGGTTTCTAATAAAAGCCTTTTATGGTGCATGGAACATATCTCACCATTCCTCAAGCAGTAGAGCTCCACAAGGCTGCAGGGCTGCCAATTAGTCTTCACAAACTTCCAAGGAAGAAAAAAAAACATTATATATAATTTATATTTAGTACAAACATTGTCGCAGTTGAAAGACGAACAAATTAATAAGGAAGAAGCATTGTAACCTTTAGTGAGGATCTGGGGTGAGTCTTCTCCATGTTAAGCTAGCTCTGAAGGGTTGAATGATTCTTGAGCTGCAGTGAATATATATGTATATATATATATAAAGGGTGACAAATATTGGAGGTTGGAGATTGGTAACTGTCTTCTATGCTTGTTTCTGTTGCTCCATCACCAGCATGTCAAGAAATTTGCATGCTCTCTTGCACCAAACTTTCTGATTAAACCTCTCTCAGTCATATATTTGTCATTCCCCAATAAGTTCCTTCAAATCTCCTCTTAGCTTTTCTTGAAGAGATAATCCCAGGTTCCTATTAACTAACCAAGAGACTTCAGCCCAATTAGCCCTAATTAATGCAAGGATAATCAGGCATTCCAAGAACATACTATCTATTTCAGTGGACTGGCAACTCAGCTAAGTTGCAAGTTTAGACAATAAGAGAAAATGCTTTACACAATGTGTAAAGGCCAAGTATTACAACTTAGGCAATCTGAGCTTTCAGAAAAATAGCTAAAGAAGAAAGTGCAGTAGTTCAATGTTTTATTAAGATACAATATTGATTTCATCATGGGTGAAATTTGTTGCTCGAGACAACTGAAGCAAGTGAACTGGTGTAAAGCAAGTCATGTAATATCATGGAATTATTACACACACAAAGAAAACTCAAGCGGGCCCATTTCCAATAATATTAACAGGAAGACAGGAGACAATAGTATAATAAGTACATGAAAATAGCAACTAAAACAACTTGGATGATTGTCTGATAAACTCATGAGCAAGGTTGCACGCAGTCCATGTCACCATCTTTCCTGCAGATAATCACACGTCAAAGGTGCAAAAGATGAGCACAGGTTGTTGACCACCCACTTTCAAGTGTTTCTTTTTGAAGCCGTTATCCAACAAAGACAGAAACACGATTGCGTTGGGGGGAAACTCTTTTTTTTTTTTTATAATAGTATTATTAAAAAAGAGAGCTGAAATCAGTACAAAGACTGTACCAAAATCGAACAAAGCAAACAAAAGAAGAAGCCCGAGGACGAGCCATGGAAACCCGGAGTCGAGCCAGGGAAGCCCGGTAAAGAACAAGCCTTGGATGCTAGGGGTCGAGCCAAGGAAGCCCTGGAGGACCGGGAGCCCTGGGTGAACACTCGAAGCATACAAATGAAGAAACTAAGAAAATCAAAATAGTCCAAAAAAGACCCCCCATCAAAGCATTAGCCCAAAGGAAAAGAGAATGAAACACAGCTCCCTGCAAGCTCGCAAGCGTCCTAGCTGCATCCTCGAAGAGTTTTTTCTTGGCTTTCCTATAGGGTGAGCTGCATGCCACAGACAAAGATGAACACAGGTCTTGGCTTATTGACTAAGTTCATTCTATTATGATGAAGTTAGTGTCATCGTTAGAATCCGATAATCTTTTTTTTTTTTAATAAGACAATTTATTAGAAAAAACGAAAACAATACAAAGGACTATACCGAAAGCGTTTAGTACAAACAAGCAACAAAACTAAGGAAATCATCAAAATCAACAACAATGCCCCCTAATACCGCTTTAGCCCAACAAAACAAGGAAAGCAACATAAACCCTTGCAATTTCACCAGAGACAAATAAACGTTTTCAAAACATCTATTGTTTCCCTCCCTCCAAAGACACCACCAAACACAAGAAGGAATCATTCTCCAAATGGCCTTAGCTTAGCAACTGGGTTAGAAAGTCTTCTATTCGAACTCCAAAGCACATCCACCACCTTCTCCGGCATCACCCAACGAAAGTTCATGATACTAAAGAACATGATTCCAAAGCCCGCGCGCCAAAGAACAAAGAAGAAGCACATGGTTAACCGACTCCCCATCACCTTGGCAAAGAAAGCACCAATCAACCATATAGACACATTTTCTTCGAAGATTATCAATCGTGAGAATTCTCCCATGCATAGCCTCCCAACCAAAGAAAGAGACCCTCAAAGGACATCTCGACCTCCACACCCCTTTTCCAAGGAAGAGAAAATCTATTCCTCCTAGCAATGAAATTATACATAGACTTTACCGAAAAACACCATTCTTGGAGCCAGTCCAAGACATCATATCATCCGTCCCTCGCCATACCACCGCACGGTACAAGAGAGAAAAGAAGGCAGAAAACTCTCCTACCTCTCAATCATTCGCAGATCTCACAAAGGGAACATTCCACACTACATTGTCATCCCTTTCCACCAAACACTCCGCCACCATGGGTTAGAATCCGATAATCAACAAATAATACATAAGATTTTTGCAGGGTTGAACTATGGTGGACTAGAGGGCGAAACTATACGCGAAGGACTTCCGTCGATTTCATTAGTTACCAACCGAACCTCAAAATTTTTACAATGCAGTTCGGAATTGGCCCGTCCTTTCCACCTCATATTGAACCCAGTGTTATTTTTATTCCGAGTTATCAAAGTCCAATGCATTCAAGAACATCAAGAATTGCAGAAGAACAAACACAAAACATTATTTTTACAATGCAGTGCGGAATTGGCCCGTGCTTTCCACCTCATATTGAACCCAGTGTTGTTTTTATTCCGAGTTATCAAAGTCCAATGCATTCAAGAACATCAAGAATTGCAGAAGAACAAACCCAAAACATTATTATACCCGGAATATGTGAGAAAAAGTTATGCCCTAAGTGCCATGTGGATGGAATAAGAAAAATAATCAATCATATAAGGAATTACAAAATGCAGAGAATGAGACAAAACACGAACCCTCAAAAAATTCATATTTATTTTGTCTACGTCTTCTTCCTTTCGATACAGTTTCCCTTTTATTGTTTAGAAACCTTGAAAAATGTGTAGGACAATATTATCTTATTGATACCATCCATCCTGGGATCTGCTTCGAACTCGGGATCTATATAAAAGAATACCTTTATTTCCATAAATATGAGTCACATATGTTCTATTGTCGTGAGTACTTTTTCTTATAGTACAAGTCAATAAAAATAAAAAAAACAGTGCTTCAACTTTGCTCCCCAGGAAGAAGACACTGCTCCTCAAAGCAAAAGCATTGTATTTTATTGAGGTAAACCGCCGCCTGGACAAGAACGAGAAAAAGATCACAACAGATCAATTCTCTCCATCAAATCCTAGCAAATTTTGAAGGGCAAAAGAATCAACAATCTGAAGAATCAAAAGCCCTGCAGAAAAGATAGTCCGGTTACAGGACTTAACAGATCAAATTGGGCTTTAACACATTTATATTCCATCAATTGTAGGCCCGTGGCCTCATAGAACTGGTGCTACCATGATTAGCAAATCCCCCCCTCTAATTAATTTTTTTTTACAACAGATATTAGGCATGGGCATATCCTATAAATCCAACAGCTATTGGGATGGAACAATATTTCAGGTTGGATTCAAGAAAAGCTTATCAGTACCTTCATTGTACTGACATTATAAGTCGACCCAGTTCTCTGAGTTGGACTTCGATTTTCAGCAGTGTAAAATCCAAGTGGCACTTTCTCCAGTCTTGAACCTTACCTGCAGCGAAGATACCAAGACCATAACAGCTAAAAGCATTATACGTTTAAAAGACCCCCCCAACACACAAACAGAGAGACACCACCCACAACACATCCACACGCAATCTAGTAATAGAGAGTGGAGCCTTTATACACCGTCCTCTACATTAAGATATTCTAAAACTAAAATAAAATGTTAACCAAATAATATATCGTGTGGAGTAAAAGAAAGAACCTCTCTTTGTGTGGGAACAAATTTCCATGGCATTCCGTTAGCCACATCAGCATTGAATTGCACCACAATCTCCCTGCAAGGTTTAACAAGAGAAACTTATCAGACAATAGCATGGAGAGAAACAAAACGTAAGTAGTCGATATCCATTGGATAATGGATATCACTTGAATGTAGGAAGTAGAACATAAACATTTCTAATCAACAGAACCCCATCCAATGACATTACTTCCTATAATAGTTGCATCGTTGGAGAATTGAAAAAATAGTGCACAAACACTTTTTTAGGTCGTTTTGCCTTCTCTCCTTTCAAACTTCATTACTACTGTCATGGAAAATACGTGCTCAACATATACCACGAAACAAAAGGAATAAATTTTTGAAATCTAAAAACAGTACAATTCAAGCATCGAAAATAATTAAATAACTAGTAGTGACGACCCCAATTAGCTCCTAATCATCAAAAAGTATAGGAAACTATGGGCCTTCATATTCGAAACAAGAAAAGAATGAGATTCGTCTATGAAATAGAAATCATACCTTGTAGTGACAGTTCCATCTTTAGCATGCCGAACTATCTTTTCGTCAACACTGCAGATAAAAAGATAAAAAGAAGGGAGGGAGGGAGGGAGGATGGGGGAGATGCTAAAACAGGCAAGGCAAAGTGAAATGAGAACATAAGTGAAGAAATAAACTCAATCACACCTCACAATGCTAAACAGTGCCTCCATACCGGGTAGCTTGGCAGAACGTACAGAGGAACAGCAGCCAAAACCAAAGCTGTAAGCTAAAACAGTGATTCCTTGATTTTTGTTCTCTGAAAGCTCGAGAAGCATAGTGGTGGTGAGCATTTAACGAAGAACAAGACCTCCCGATATGCCCAGAAGCTAATGGTGAAAACCGGCTATGCTTATCAAAAGAGCTCGTACTAAATTTGCATCCTAACTTCAAACCCCATATATCATTATTAAACCCCTCTGATATCCAGTATTAGTTCTGATGAAGTAATAACTTGGCCACCCTAAAGTATTAGGAGTGCACCTCAATTAAGAAAAACTCATATGCATAATCCCAGCAAAGGAGCTTTGATGGAGTGAGATGAAAAATGAAAAACATTATCACAATCTTATTATTTTATTCCTTATCTGGTTCCCGCAAAAATTTAGAAACATGAAATCGAAAGATCAAAACATCAGTCTAACTCTCTGAAGGTGGAGAACGCGTATAACATGTCTCAACAAAGCTTCTGGAAGGTGTATGTTTTTTACAGTGAGTTCAAGAAATCTTACCCAAAAGAAAAATGAATTCCACTAGAATTTAATCCAAGTTAGATTGAATAAACACTTGTTTCTTTTTTAATACGAATCTCAGAAAATCTCATGAAATAATCTCCAACTTTTTAGCTCATGTATTTGTTTTATCAAAAGAACTACCTGGATTCAGGATAAGAGTGCTGTGAATTCTCAAGATAAGTGAAGAGATTAGTTCTTCTACAAAGTCTTGAAAATGACATATTCACAGGACGTCCATAGGCATCTGAAAAGAAAGCAGAAACATAAACACGACTAAATCAACTTCACAGTTGGCTACAATGCTGCATTCTTCAATTTTCACCACCATATTAAAACGAAGTAGAAAATTCAAGAAATTCCATTGCCTTTTGCCCTAATAGCTAAACCAGAGGCTTACTTCTAATTCCTTGTCTCGAATTCCTCAGCTTTCACCTCAATTCCCATTGATAATTTGATCAGAATAATCACTTGTCTTCGAAGTATGCTCTCTATTGTCAAGTGTCCAAATTAGACTTAGCCCCCATCAATACGAAGGCAAAATGCACCAACATACATACTAAGAACCAAAACACCACAAAATCCATTTTATCTATCTCTTCTGCTTCCTCATTCCAAAACGAAAATGAAAGTAACAACTTTTACAACGTACACTTACAAAAATTACAAACACCTCAATCCAATAAACAGAAATGATCATAAAGCGAAGCCTTTCAAGTACTCCGGGTCGCGCTTCGCTCTCTCCTGAAACTTCTTAAACCACCGATTCAAAATATCCATAGGCACCACAAGCTTGTTCCCGTCAACACCGCAGAACGACTGCATGAAATTGAATAGATTCTCCCCAACCTTCAATGCCAGCCGTTCGATCTTCTTCTCGGCCGCCACGTCGAGCGAGGGCAGCGTGGCCAAGTCCTCCACTGAGACCCCGATCTTCGCTGAGAGAGGCACAGCGTCGGCGGTGAGCTGCATCTCCCCTCCCGGGTCGGGCCACGGCAGCGATAGCACGGCCGAGGGCCGTCCCAGAGTGACCGCGCCGCAGAAGAGGAAGGGCGAGCCCGGGGATTGAATGTAAACCGCTAGGGCTTTGTCCGGTGGGAGAGTGAAGCCGTTGAGTAGGAATATGCACATTTCGTGAACTTGCTCGTACGCTTCGCCTGCAAGAGTTAGAATTAGTTAGGGATAGGAGTTAAAAGTGCGCGCCGGGTTGCGGAGGATAAGGGGAAGTCCATACCTACGAAGGTGTTCATGTCGAGGATCCAATGGAAGGCGTCGATTTGGGAGAAGGCAGAAATGTCCATTGGGAAGCTACGGTTTGGGAACACCACGCCGAACATTTTCGCTTAAGCGTTTTGAAATCTCCTAGACGGAGAGAGAGAGAGAAGGGCCCCGGGGGGGGGCAAAGGAAAATGTGATATTTCTCAGCGGTCGTGGGAGAGTTAGAGCAATAGAAGTTTGATGATAGACGATGCCAGGGCAAGCTGAGAAGGTTCGAAATGGTTCGTGGGTTTATGGCCGGGGAGTACTGAAGGGTGGTCCAGATGCGTCTAGAACAGTGGAGAGTGGTCCAGGTGCGTCTTAAACGGTGGAGATTTTAACGGAGACCCTGAGATGAGAAATGACCAAAATATAAACCCAACTAACGAAGTCAATAGAAACCAGAAAAGTCAAACAAGTCAATCAGAAACTAACGGAAACATTCAAATTTTCAATTGTTCGAAGTTCAAACATCGAACAAGTCAACCATAACCAACCGGATCATTCAAATTTTCAATTGTTCAAAGTAGAACATCAAACAATTGATGAGAAACTAGAAACCAAAGGAAACATCAAACAAGCATTCTCATTGTATTCAAAGAATAATTCAAAATAGGATTCCGAAAATGTTTGGATTTGTTCTCAAAATGTTTTTACAATCATTTTTTCTTCAATTTCAATATATTTTTACAAACTTTATTAAATTTTTACAAATTTCAACAACTTTTAACAAACACTCCAACAACTTTTAACAAATTTTTCATCAATCCCAAAAAAATCTACACTAACTCCAAAAAAAAACTACAAAAAATGATTTCAAAATCAAACCAAACATAGCTAATAATTTTTATACTTTACCTCAGCATCCTAAAGATAAGAACACCTAAATGGGAAAAAGTTTCCAAATCTTCGGCAAAACTAAGCTGTATACATTAGAATTTGTTCTTACTGTCAGCCCTAAAGTTTTTTTTTGGCTTCTGGGGTTTGAATGTCAAAATAGCATATCTGTCATCAAAATCCGAAAATAAAATAAAAGCATTAAATCAATTTGTTGCAACTATATCCAAACCAAAATCGAGTCTACAAATATAGTGATTGGTTTATCAGATCTAGAAACCACTAACAAAGAACACAAAGAGATCTACTACCTACCAAGGGTAATTGAGAAGTGAAAGTTTGCTTGCCAAAATTATCCTATTATCTTGACAAATAATTTTGAACTTGTTTGCAATCAGAGGCGGATTAAGGGGTGGGAGGGGGCCACCACCCCCAAATTTTTGAAAATTCTCTTAACAATTTTTTTTTCTAATATTTGATTAAGGAAATTTAGTATTTTTGAAAATTCAGCCCCCTAACCCTCTCCTAAAACTACTGAAACAAAAATTTGAAATTTGAAATTATAGTATCTTTGAAAATTGAATACCTATTTTACCACAAATACAATACAAAGAAAATAAAATATAATTGACAAATAGCTTTGAAATTTAAAAATAGCTCCTAAAGTAATCCGGTAGCACTTGGTTAGAAAATTTAAATTTTGAAAACACTTTAGAACCGTACAGTCTCCCAAAACAAATATTAAAATGAAATTGAAATTTCGAAAGATAGCTTATATAAGTAAATACTGTCATACAACCTGTTCTACCTAGCCATCTCTCATCAAAATTAAAACTTTTCTTCTACAGTGCAAATTCCACTTCAATTCAACAAGTAAGTTTTTTCTTCTTTTGTTGATTTGTAGTGATAAATTATATTAGTACTTAATAATTATTTGAGCTACAAGTTGTATAGACGATTATAACCAATAAAGAATTATTTTTTAGATTCTTTATTTATATTATGGGCAAGCCAAAGAAAATTGAAGATTTCCTTTCAATTTTATCTTATTGAGAAAAAAGATGATACATCCAAGGTGTCTTCGTCAACTTCTAGATCTCAAACTTCATTTCATGAGCCAGAGCAACGACCTTCAAAGATTGCAAGAATTGAATTGCAAGACAAAGATATTTCTGCTTTAGAACAGGATCCAAGGTTACAACCTCAAATATGGGAGTATCTAGTTAATCAGCAATATGAAATTAGATGAGTTTATCTTAAAGTCGGGTCATTTCAATTTATTTCTTCATACGATTGTGAGTACCAATTTTCTAGAACTAAGAATAATCGTCGACGATTTCAGTCAGCTTGGTATAAGATCTTCCAATAGTTAGAATACTCTCCTACAAAAGATGTCGCATAATGTCTTTATTGTTATCTCTTTACTAAAAAGACACCAGGACGTTCTGGAGCTACTGCATTTACCTTGAAAGGTTTTCAAAATTAAACGAAAGTTAATGATAGTATTCATTGCGCTTTCTTGGGTCATATAGGTAAAGATACATATTCACCTCATAATAATTCTATGAAGTCTTGTGACACTTTGATGAATCAAGCACAACACATTGATAAAGTAATGGAGAGACAAGGTTCAAAGCAAATAATGAAAAATCGAGTGAGATTGAAGACCTCGATTGATTCTATACGGTATTTAACATCTCAAGCATGTCCTCTAAGGGTTCACGATCAAGGGATTGATTTTAAAAATCATGGCAATTTCATTGAATTGATCAAACTAATATCAAAGTATAATAAATATGTTGATGAGATTGTCTTAGAAAATGCTCTAGGAAATGCAAAGTATACTGTGCATTCTATTCAAAAGGAGATTCTACATGTATCAGCAAGCAGAGTGCAGAGTACAATTCCTGAGGAAATTGGTGATTCAAAATTTTGCGTCATTGTGGATGAAGCTCGGGATGAATCCAAAAGTGAACAAATGACCCTCATTCTAAGATTTGTTGATAAAGAAGGTTTTATGAAAGAACGCTTCTACGATATTGTACATGTCAAGGATACATTAGTCTTAACTCTCAATAAGGAAATATTTTTTGTTCTTGATCGTCACAATCTCAACATGCAAAATATTCGAGGTCGAGGGTATGATGGTGCTAGTAATATGCGTGAAGAGTGAAATGGATTACGAGCTTTATTTCTCAATGATTGTCCTTATGCTTATTATGTCCATTGTATGGCTCATCGATTACAACTAGCATTAATCACAACATCAAGAGAGGTAATTCCAGTCCATCAATTTTTTACAAAGTTAAGTTCCTTAGTTAATATCATTGGTGCTTCTTCCAAACGCAATGATGAACTCCATGTCGCTCAAGCAGTTGAAATTGTACATTTAATTACAATTGATGAACTTGAAACTGGAATAGAGGCCAATCAAATGGGTACTTTGAAAAGAGCTAGAGATACCAGATTGAGCTCTCATTTTAACTATGTATGCAGTTTGATACAAATGTTTAAGGCAACATCAACAGTTCTTCAAGATATCATGAGGGAAGGGTCTACTTATTTGCAACGAGGCGATGCTAATGCAACATGTAACAATGATGTCATTTGAATTTGTTTTTAGGGTTAATAATAAAAATTCCCCTCAAAATTTCCCACATCCCAATATCCCCCCTAATCTTTAACTCATGTCAACCCACCCCTCAAACTTGTAAACGTCTCAGTTTCATTTTAACTCATTTTTTTAATGAAACAGTACAATGCATTCCATCACATGTGAGTAACACGTGAGTTTCTTCATATTTAAAAGACCAAAATTCCCCCAAAAATCCACTTATGCGTTGAACTAAAAAATCTCGTTGGAATGAAGACGATGCGTTTTGGAGTGTTTTTTCTTCCCCTTGCCCTGTGTGTATTTGACAGCTTGAACAAGTGCAACGTCTTCGACAGTTACAGCTGCAACGTCTTCCTCATTCACCGTCGCTAATCCAGGTTTTACAGATCAAAGTGCATTTGTACGTAGAGAGAAGTGTATCAGGTAAGCCCATTAATGCTAACAGGTAAGCCCATTAATGCTAACAGTTTCTCATTTTCAAATTCTAAAGTTTTTTGTTGGAATAAATCATTTTCAAGCTTCATAGTATTTCACTCATTTTTCAATAAATCAATTTCTTTTGAAATTAAAATAAGTTTCTTTTTCAAGGATGAATATTTTGAACCAAGTTTTTCAAATTGACAAATAAGTTCATCAAATGCATATTCTAGTTCAATGTAAGAAAGATTAGGTTCATCATCCTCAAATGTCATGAGGCACATGTTAGTAATTTCTTCATCATCTTGTTCGGAGGAGCTTTCATCATTAATACTCCAAGATTTCTTCTTGTACTTGAGGTTTCTCTTCTCTTTCTTTCTTTTGAGGAAGTTATTGAACTTTCTAGTCATCAAGATTATGTCTTCCTCATCGTCATCATCTTTTTCTTGTTCGTTTTATAAATTTTATCCATTTATTGAAATCATCAAAATCTCGATTGTGCACAAAAGCCAACAAAGCTATCTTTCAATAATTAACCCCGATGGCCTTCGTCTCTGAAATTATTGTACAAATGTCGTACGCATATCCTATGGTCCGTAGTTGGGAGAGGCCTTGCATTGCAAAATGGAAATTATTGTCTTGATTGCTTCATTTGAGATTGCTTCATTTGATCTGCACTCATAACTTGATGCCTCGGGGTGGACACCGAGAGGAGGTGACTTTTATGGATGTTTTTATACTGGAGCGTCTCCTGAAGGAGAAAAAGTTCAACCTTCATTTCATTATGGTCAAACATATGGAAGCAGCTTGTGAGTCTAAGAAGAATCTATCTTATGGCTTGTTGTTTACCTAGATTTTTAGACATTTTGACGTGGCACTCAGTTCTCGAGAGCAAGACACTTTGACCAAGTGTGAGCTATTTGATACTCACACTTTAACTCGGATGGGCTATAGACGGACTTCCAGGAACACTTGGGTGCCTAAGCGTCAGGAGAGTGATGAGGATGAGCCTGAGGAAGCTGATGAGGATATTGCTGATGAAGATGAACCTGAGGAGGCTGATGAGGATATTGAGGATGAGGATGAGCCTACTGGTGAGGAGGTAGATGCTGAGGCAATGGAGTTTGATATAGATGTTGATTTGGCTGATGATCCTCCCATTATTCCTTCTCCTACCAGAGCTCCCGACCATACTTCTTCCTTTGATTCCCAGTTCACCGCTTTTGAGCGAAGGATGCTTGGGAATGGAAATTTCTTCATGACAGTATCGCTTCTATGCAAGAGGAGCAGAGGCGGTTCTTTGAGGACATGAGGACTTTTATGGTCCGTTTTCCTCCACCATCATGATTCTCATCGCATATGCAATTCATTTTGTTGTCAAGTTGTTTATGTATTTCACTTTGCTTATGTATTTCTTTTTTATGATGACAAAGGGGGAGAAGAAATGATGTCTCTTTTTGTATCTCTTTACCCATTTGAGACTTTGATGTACTGTTTTATTTTGATATGAAAGTCTCTTTATTATTCATATGCAATTCTCTCATATTACATACTAACTTATGCCCATGAAGTACTAAAATGTCTAACACCCCACATCAAAGTACAAAAGATAGGGGGAGATAAGATAAACGAGAGAAAGATCAATTAATTTATTGTCATCATCAAAAAGGGGGAGATTGTTGGCTTTTAGTCACAATCAATGGTTTGATGATAACAATAGAAGTGATTGAGATGTGAAGCAAAGCGGATCCAAAATGAGCACGGAGTGATCAAGCAACATCATCTTCAATGGAAGTGCTCTTAAAGTGAAGACTCAAGATGCTAGGGTAATCTTTGTAACTCTAAGACTTCATCTTTAACAAGGATTTCAATCACACACATGCATAAGTCTTCAAAACTTGCATAAACTGTTTTAACGTTTGTTGAAAGATTAAAACCTTTTTAATGGCTTCAAAACATCCCAAATATACTCTCAAACCTTTTTATATATTTATGAGAAGTTAGAGTGTAAAATTGGGTATTTTAAGTGGGTCAAAATCGAGTTTTTAAATCAACCGGATCATGCTTAAGTTGAGGAGGTTGACCGGCTCAATGAAGCGGATGACCGGACCAATTACCGCTTGGTATAGCGGTCGACCGGTAGCTTTTAATACCCACACGTTAAGCTTCTGACAAAATGACTGTTGGACAACGGTAAACTTGAAGCGGTCGACTGGTTCATGTAGCGGTCGATCGACTCGTTTTAACAGATCACTCTAACGGCTATTAACGACTATTTTTCTCATGAGGCCTATATAAAGCCATTCCCACGCCTTTGGAACTTAACTCAATCGTCCAAAATCATTTTACAAAGGCTAAGAGTGATCAAAAACCTTCCAATCCTTATTCAAACATCATTCACACATAATCTTCATTTTCACATCCTTGTTATTGTGTGAAGCCTAAGAGCTAGTTATTTCTCACTGTAATATCTACTCCATCAAGGGAATTTTAGAGGGAAATTTTGTTCAAACATATACATTACTAAGAGGGTGATTCTCTTGTATCCTTTCGATGAGGGTTGTTCATCGAAAGAAGGAGTTTGGAGAAGTTTGTTCTCAAACTCGTTCTTGAGGCTTGAAGAGGTTTTTCTCAAGCTCAAGTATAAGGAAACCTTTTCCTTGGTTGAAGGGAGAATAATAGAGAAACCTCAAGGCTCGGTAAAGGAGTTTGAGGGGTGCACGTAGGAGGGATTGCCAAACCACCTAAAATATTGTGTTTGTTTCTCTTCCCTTATCTCCTTTATTTGTACTACTAGTTTATTGCTTTACAATGTTCACTTGTGCATTTAGATTGTAATACATTCTCTTGTGTTTAATCTTTTATTGCAATCAATCTCATTTGTGAGACTTGTAGCTAGCAAACATTATCTTTAGGGTTATTTTCGAAAAAGTTTTGAAACTCAATTCACTCCCCCTCTTGGGTTGTCTTAATCCAAGGAATATCATTTTTTACATCTAAATAACACGTTTTTACCTTCTGTCGGATTGAAATAAATGTCCATCCATGTGGCAAATTATGACCGAGATCAGATACCAAAATGTGCAGAAACCAGAACCAGTTGTCCTTCAAATTGGCCTCCATAGTGGTAAAGGCAATCAGGTAAATGTTCTCGTTCCCATCACGACCGACAATAACAAGAAGTTGTCCTTTATACGAGCCCTTCAAAAAATAGTTATCCACCCTAATTAGGGGGCTACAACCACTCCTGAAACCATCTCTCATAGCTGCTAGTGAGACATAGAGACGAAGAAACGTGGGTTACAACTCCCTTTGAGGTCTATCAACCCTCAATATTACTGAAGACCCCTGGTTGGTTTGCCTTAGGGCCACACAATAATCTCATAGCCTTGCGTCCAAATATCACATTGAGAGCCCTTTTCTCCATTCTATACAACTCATTCGACTTATGTCCACCTTCCAAGTTCGCTTCACCTATTCCCTTAACACCTCAACTGGCAAATCAGGATTATGTCTGAATTGTTCCAAGTACTTCTTCGCTATCCACTTCAAAGATACTTAGGTATTTTTGTAACTTCGTGTGCATCGTGTGAGATCCCGAATTTACTTATGTCGTTGTAAAGGAGAGAGATTTTGCTATGACTTTTCCTCAGGATATAGGTATGTTTTAATTTGTGATTTTTGAGGTAAGTGTCGACACATTGGAGCATAGTGTCGACACATTAAACTAACACCCGAAAGTTTACCTTTTCCTGGAGCCCAAAGTGAATTTTGACTAAGTGTTGTAAGTATCGACACCTTGGGTCATAGTGTCGACACATTAGACCGATACCCGAATGTTTATATTTTTCCGGAACTAGAGTGATTTTTACTAAGTGTTGGAAGTGTCGACACCTTGAGTGATGGTGTCGACACCTTGAGTGATGGTGTCGACACATCCAATTGAAACCCGAGAGTTCGCCTTTTTTCCAGAACTCCCGTGAATTTTGACCAAGTGATGGAAGTGTCGACACCTTGAGTGATGGTGTCGACACATCTAACTGAAACCCGAGAGTTTACATTTTTCCCACTTTGGCTAAGTGTTGGAAGTGTCGACACCTTGAGTGATGGTGTCGACACATCTTACTAAATGTGTTGTAAGTGTCGACACCTTGAGTGATGGTGTCGACACATATAACTACATTCCGAAATTTTACCGGATTGAAAATACGTGAGTTGGAATTCATGAAGAAGGGGGAGGGCAACCTTGTCTTTTCCCCAACCATTTTCACGCCTATTACTTTCTCCCCCTTTGCCGAACACTTCATTTTTCCCCTCTCTCTTCAGCCTTTTCGTTTTCCCTTGCCCTAAGTCACCCACCCGAAGAAGGAGAAGAAGGAGAAGGAGAAAGGAGAAGAAAAGAAGGAGGAAGAGGAGAAGAAGCAAGGTACAAATCCTTGCTGGCCGAAAATCATCCTACTCTCTCTCTCTCTATTTTCTTCTTGTTTTCTCTTGTTGGTTGGTTGTGGGTTGTTGGTTGGTTGTGGTTTGGCGGTGTTCTTGTTTTCTCTTGTTGATTGGTTGTGGTTTGATGGTGGGTTGTCTAAGTAGTTTTTCTCCTTGTGATTCATGGATGTTTAGTGTGGATCTATGCATGTTCAAGGTAGATCTTGTAAGTGTTTAAGTGTAGCATAGATTTTTACATGAGAACATGGGAACAAAATGGCTAGATCTGAAATGAGGGTTCAAGAGAAATTGGTTATGTGCTCTAGGTGTTTGATAAAAGGCCTAAGAGGGGATTGAAACCTAAGTTGAGCAAGTATGGCCGAATCTAGGGGTTGATGCATTAGATTGTGTATGTATGCTAGTGATATTGAGAACCACAAAGCCCTAAGTGTTAGAGATAGGTTCAGATCTGGAGAAAAATAGGCAAGAGGACCAATAATATACACTAGGTGTTTGGTTAAAAGCCCAAGAGAAATGGGTAAACGCAATGGTGTTAACGTGATGAACATGGAACCACGGTTGGTTGTAAACTTTGAGTTGAGGTTGTAAAAAATGGGAGGAAGGTAAGAGGATGGTTGCTACTAGGAAATGTTAAGTTAGCCTTGGATGTTGGTTGTGACATGTAGAGATTCGGTTTTGGTTGTTGGAAATTGGAGGGCTAGAAAGATTATTGTGATTTCTGGTAATTACATAAGCAGATTTCAGAGCTGGGATAGAGAGTGTGTTTTGATGCATTTGTAGTTATCTCTTGATATTGAGTGGATCCTAGATTGAAGGCCTAGGACATGGAAAGATTTTAAGTCATACCTTGGATGATTGTAATGTATTGATTACTCTATACGTTTAGTAAACCTATGAATTTCCTATGAATAATAATAGTACGACTCATTGTAGGTAACGAGGCGTTCGATACTCAAGCAAGCGAAGGTAAGTGAAAAACCTTTACAAAACTGGAATGATACACTGCATGAAGAATGTTTATGAATAAGCATATCAAGCATGACACTACCAAGCACGACATGAATGCATCATGATCATTTGCATTCATTTTCCTCATAAGAAATGAGACATTTTATGCAAATGAAAGTACCATTTTTATGCTACTTTATGACAAGTTAATTAACGAACCCAAGTCGGTCGGTACCGTACCAAGTCAAGAAGGTGCATCCATACCGAAGGACGTTTACGAGAAGGGTGGATGTCACCTAGGACACCCATACCGAAGGATGCTTGCAAGAAGGATGGGTAGTCCGAGAGGTATGTGCAATCACACTGAAGGATGCTTGCAAGAAGGTGTGAGCCTCCAAGAGTTGTGTCTAGCCACTGAAGGACATTGAGAAGGTGTGCTAGCTCGACCATATGTAAGGTCCCCAAGGGAAAAGGGGGACAGTTCCAACGGGAACGCACAACCCTGATGCCAGGGGTAAATGGAGCTCAAGTAGCCCATAAGATTTTCCAAAGCAAGAGCTTTATAAGTACGAATGATGTTTTCAAAAGCAAGTGCATGTGCATATGCGACATGAGGCATATACATGCATCACGATTCATAATCAGGCATGCATCGCATTATGTTTACATGACTATGATTTCAAGTTCAAGTGCATGCTTACGATTTCAAACCCATGTTTTTAGCTATAATTCCTTACTGAGTCTTTCGACTCACAGTTTTAAATTGTATCATTCCAGATGATGTTCCAGGGGTGAAATCTTAAGAAGAGGACCTTGAACCCTAGGAGAAGGGTTGATGAAATGCCTCTCTTGTTTGCTAACGTTAGAGAAGATTTAGCTAATTTTTGTAAAAGCCGGCATGAGCCACCGTGATGTGGTGGTCATGGGTTTCATTTGGCTTAGTATGTTAATGTTTTAAACTGGTTGATATTTTGAGACTATGTTTTAACTACCTTGAGTTATCGATGGAAAGTATGTTCTTATGTACGTTATACGCTAGCATCATAAGGCTTCTTTTTAACATTGAAGCATCAATGTCATTTCCGCTGCAAGTATAGTAGTAAGTACGCTTGAGCGTCCCATGCCGGGAATGCTCGCGGCTGTCATTAGCCTCGTTTAGCTAGCGTTCGGGGCGTGACACATCGAATGTTTCCAGAGTATGATATTACTTGGAATGTTAGTTTGTTTTTTACATTTCTTACGTAAACTCTGTAGTTGCATCATTCACGCTTACAATGGACGATGAGTCTATCTCTATCATTCTTCGCCCAGTGGAGGTCCTTCCCAATGTGTAAGTTAGCCTCTCTGACAACTTGTCTGAACACATCAACACTAGGGAATCTCATCCCTAGTTCAAGTCTTGGGTCCTCCAGGTATTGTTCAAATTCTAGTATAGTGGCCCGCAATCTATCTCGATGAATCTCTTCCTCACTACTACCTTAATCAGTGTTTGAAATCAGATCATGACGACCATCGAAGCCTACATCCATATCAGGTCCATCCTTCATACCTTCGAGGTACTCTTCAACATACAAACCATGTGGTTTCTTCTGCAAACCCAACAACATACAAAATGATTATATGGTGGCCTATATGGCGGCTTACCATTTCTAAAACATCAATGTCCGACTTCAAGAGAATCGACCCATCATCAAGTGTCTTCGCTGGGAGCACATAGTATATGAGTTCACCGATTGTGTATCCGTACTCACGACTTATAGCTTCTAGTTCAAAAAAATAAGAGGCAATCCATATCCCAAGGCTCGTTGTGTAATACTTTTTGACCTCCAACATACTCGGTGCATGGTGATCTTTGAAACATCTCCCCATGATTTACCTCAAACAATACAACATGTTTGCTCAATGTAACAACACCTGCAATCATCCATCACAATTAGTTTTAAAACATGTCAATATTTTTAATACCAAACAAATGAACAAATGACAGAATAGAAAATAGTATTTAGCCCTGAAATGCATTATCTAACTTCAAGAACTCATATATCTGGAGACAAGCAGTTTATGAAAAGCTGATTGTAACATGAGCCAAGTGAAATAATATAAGCGTGAGAAGACATTAACCAGTTTAAGAAAAGTACGGAGTAATTGACATTAAAACCTAATAAATCATTTGACAACTTTTCAAACAGCAGAGAAGACCATTAAGTTTACTTTTTAAAACATTACTTAAAATTTTAAAACCCTACCATTAAGTTATCTGAAATTTTGAAGAATCCTCTACATATTTCATCTTAAACTTGACAACCTTTAGAAGTTTTTTAATTTTTGGTCAGGTGCAGTTATATCAACTTAGATCTTGCATTTTTGGCATCTTCAACTGTCACACAATGGTAGTTCTTGTGCAGAGATGCAAATAAGACATAATGAGATGCAAACATAAAGGCTAATTGATTTATATCCATTGAAGACATTCACTGTTTTATGGAAGAAAAGAAAAGCATGCAAAGAGCAGAAGATATACGCATATAAAATTCACATAATCCCACACAATGACTAAGTTATAAGCATATAAAAGTCACATAACCCCACACAATGACTAAGTTATAAGCATATAAAAGTCACATAACCCCACGCAGAAGATATAAGCAAAAGGTATTTTTATTACCTTTTTGGAAGCTGTAATAAAAGTACTCGAGGGGGATCACTTTCTTTTGGTGAATCCAAAAACAATATCTAAATCAAAATAGGAAAGTGATATAATAAATAATTGCATGTATTGCATGTTTCAACCATGCAACCTAAAATGCTAATATCAAAGTACATCTATTAACTTAAATCAATTAAAAGTACAACAATTAAAAGAATAACAATTAAAAGTCTTCTACTTGAAACACATTAACATGTGAATTGAATGCATAATTTGTGATAACAGTGGACCTAAAGGATTATCTTATGTAATAAATGACATCAAATTTGGATGGTTATTAATATACATTACTAGGAACATTCAGTTAAAATTATGAGTCAACTGGAGTTAGGATGAAAAAGTTATGACCATTTGAAGTTCACTATTAAAACTAGGTTCTTAACTAAAACGGGTAAGTTAATGGCTACACGGTTTGGATTGCTTTTCTACTGGCTGGGTTGATTTTAATGGGCTTAAAAACTCGTATTATATGCTAGGACATGGGCTTGCAAGTGGAGCTCAAGTCTAGGTCTTTATTGGACCCAAAATGACAAACTTAGAAGCCTTGTGAAATAGGCATCTTTCTATTACTTGGGCTGACGCTAGTAGGTTTCAACTTCTAGTATTGTCAAGATATGGGCTTGCCAGCAAAGCAAAAGTCTAAGTCCTTATTGTACTTGAGACACTTAACTTGGATAACATGGAATTGAATTAAATAGTACAAAGTCCTAAATTAAATTCTTGATTGCTTACTAATTTAAATAAATGATTAAGAAATAAATGAAAGTATTTATTTTAGAAATAAATTCAAGACATGTGATGATTAAATAATTATCATGTGAAATAATTCAATTAAATGTGATTTGTAACCGAGTCTAAGGGACTTTAATGCACGTGATTAGGAAATAATAAAAGAGCATGTTTTTAATAAAAATATGCATCAATTATATAGTGGACATGGTATATGCATCGATGATATAATGAACATTACATTTGCATCAATGATATAATGGACATGACCTTTGCAAAGTGGCATATCCATCAATGGCATTTGCACCAAAGAAAATTTACTGTTCATGGGTGATGATACCAATCATTAGGGAGTGTAACCATCACTACGGGATAGTGGATGGTCCTAGGGGTAGAAGTCATAAGGGTCTTTACCCATTGTCCTAGGGCAACAGAATGCCTATAACTGTCCTAAAGTGCATAGGAGATTGGATGCATAACCTTGTCACTAGTGGTGAAACAGTGGACATCAATGACAAAAGATGTACAACATAAGCATAACATTCATACTGCATATGATTATACTAGTATTATCTTTAAAACATTAACTGTTTGTTGAATATAAAAGTATTTTTTGTACAACTGTTTGTCATCACATGGCCCATATCCCCCTAACTGAGTCCTTAAGACTCACCCTATTTCTTTGTCCATATTATTGTTTACTACTAAGAAAGATTATGGCATATTCGAGTCATTTATCACCCCATGAGCTCCCCCTATTTTGATTATCCATGTTCGAATCCTAGTCTTAGACGGCTTGGACATGATCGTGTACCATCAGCCTTACTTAGTTCCGAAGGCTCTACCACCAAATATCCAGTACTAGAACGGCCCACTGGGGCAAAATCACACCAGCCTAAATTGAGTGGACCTCACCCTGTCTGACGGTGAGGAAGACTGAGTTTCTAGAGATGCTTTATTTAATGTTGACTTATCTGTATATAATCTTTGAATAATAGGGTTAGCGATCTTAAAATAGACTTATATGTTATTAGACTCAATTTTGTAAGGACCTTAAGATCCTCCCCAATCCCTAACCCTTACGGATAGGTTGCTTTCTTTTATTTTTCAGTATGTTGTTTTCTTATGTACGAGTGATGGTTGTTTTGTTTTAAGTATTTAAGTATTTTAATTTAACTTGACTTCTATTTTCATTATATTACTTTTGAGTAATTTTACAAGTCTTCCGCTGAACTTTTATACTAAATAGTAAATCTTTACAAACACCAATAAAAAATGTAAGTCTCATGAATCTAAATGTATGATGTGTCGTAATCTCTCCTTTTATGTATCTCTGTTACTACAAAGAAAGCTTAGAGACTAATACGAACATAAGGGACATGACAGATTGTGTCCTCACTTCCACCTACGTTCTCAATCGAATTCTAACACCTCTACTCCAAAATAAATCTCATTTTGAGTGTCTTTTTCACACACCTCATTCATACTATGTTTATGCTATGCTTCTACCCTACAACATAACAGACAAAATTTTGATTCTAGAGCTCGACAATGTCTCTTTCTTGGCTATCCATTTGGGGTCAATGCTTATAAGCTTTATGATATCTCTACTTATGCCTTATTTTATTATAGAGATGTCATATTTTACGAAACCATCTTTCCATATAAATCTATATCTTCTCATTCTTCATCCACCTCCACTCCATTACCTGTTGTCATTCCCTTCCACCAGATTCTCCTTTACATAATCTTCAACCAACAAATTCTGACCAAAACTACCCGACTATTCACCTTTGATTTCACTCGTTTCACCTCATTTACAAGACTTAGTTTTCATTGAAATTTCACCACCAACCACCACACAATTACAGCCTCTAGAATCCACTCTGGATAAAAGACCTCCTACTTACCTACATTATTACCATTGCAATCTCCTATCTTATACTCCACTTCCAAATTTCATTAATCAATCAAGAAAACCACATCCTCTTTCCCATGTCCTATCCTATGACAAACTTTCCCCTCTTCATAAACACTTTATTCTTTCTATCTCTTTTGAATCTGAACCAAAATCTTATCTTCAAGCTTCCCAAAATCCTAAGTGGTGTGAAGCTATGCAAGCTGAATTGAGAACTCTAGAAGATTCTCACACTTGGACTTTAGTAGACTTACCACCCTGGAAAGATGCTACTGGTTGTAAGTGAGTGTATCAAATCAAATATAAGGCAGATGTAAGTTCTTATCATTGCTTAGTTGGAAATTGCTTTATCTCACCATTACTCATCCTGATCCATCTCATTCAATACACATTCTCACACAATTTATGGACAAACCAAGAACCTCTCATCTTGCTATATGCCACCGAGTTCTACGGTACTTAAAGTCCTGTCTAGTCCAAGGCTTGTTCTACTCCTTTACTTCTAAGTTGCAACTTAAGGCCTTTTGTGATTCTAATTGGGCGTGATGCCCTGGTACTCGATGATCTATCATTGGATTTTGTGTCTTCCTCAGTCCATCTCACATTTCATGAAGATGCAAGAAGTAAAACACCATTTCTCGTTCTTCTGCTAGTTAGAATATCGGTCTATGGCTACCACTTGTTATGAACTCCAATGGTTGGTCTACTCCTTTATCATTGTTTTGTGATAATAAAACAGCTCTTCACATTGTTGTTAATCCCACTTTCTATAAGAGAACAAAACATATTGACTTAGACTGTCATTTTGTTAAGGAGAAAATTAACAATAAGCTCATAAACCCTTTACATGTATCTACAATTCATCAGCTCAGTGACATCTTTACAAAGTAGCTTGGCATATATCAGTTTCTTACTCTCCTTGCCAAGATGAGTGTTATTACGTGCCTTAGATTGTGACCTTGTAATGAGCTTGTAGACGGGTAGAGAACAAGGATTGCCCTTACGTTTTCTACCTAGTCAACTCAAGGTTGAGGGTAATAATCATGTGATACTTCTATTCATGGCTTTAGCCTATTAAATAGCCGAACAACTCTTGATGGAATAGGCTATGGCCTATTCTTTAGGGAAATGAATAGGCTATGACCTATTCTTTGATGTTATTATTAAAAGAAAATAACATTGATTTTTAATTGATTGATGACAAGAGTCAATCACTCCCATTCTATGATTCTAGGTCCCTGACAACTCCTTCCTCCTTAAAAATTTTCTTGTCCTCATGGAAATGTATTTAATCCTGCCTGATTCTCCCATGTGGCCTCAATAGGAGAGATATTTTGCCAATGAACAAGAACCTCAATTTCTCTCCCTTTTTTGCTAGTTTCCAAAATGAATTGAGGGAGCGGGTGTGGTACAGATTATGCTGGTAATTCGAGTAGAGTGGGAGAGTTTTCCTCTTGATTTCCAATTCTCTTTTTAGGAGAGAAACATGAAAAACTTGATGCAATTTGGAATATGGGGGTAATGCCAATTTATATGTCATGGTGCCAATCTTGGAGAGGATCTTAAAGGAACCAAAAAATTTGGGACTAGTTGGCGATATGGGCATAATTTTTGGCAGACAAATTTGCCCACTTGGGAATTCCTCTCTGTACGCTTCTTATCATAAAATTTTCTCATTCTATCTTGTGGAATCTTCAAATTGGGTTTGACATCCCTAATAACTACATCTCTTTCAAGTAGGAATTTGTCAATCGACTCCAGGCGTGAGGTATCCTGAACATAGGCAAGTAAAGTGGTAGGCTTGCCACCATAAAAAATTTTTAAGGTTGTCTTCTTGGTGGAATAGTGGATGCTCGTGTGGTAACAATATTCCACTCACAGAAGCCAAACCGCCCACTCCTTGGGCTTAGAACTTGTGAAACACTGTAAATACATCTCCAATGTCTTGTTGACCAATGGTTTATGGGTGATAAGCAGAGCTAAAATTGAATTTAATTCTATTTAATAGGAATAAATTCTTCCAAAATGAACTTGTGAACATTGGATCTCAATTACACACAATAGACTCGGGCATGCCATGAAGCTTGAATATGTGGTCAAAAAATATTTGGGCAATGGTGGTGGCAGTGTAAGGGTGTTTAATGGAAATAAAATGGCTATATTTGGATAATCGATCAACTACCATAAAAATGATAGAATTACTTGTAGATGTTGGTAAACCATCTACAAAATCCATGGAGATATACGTCCACACATGACGTGGAATTGGGAGAGGGCTTAGTAAACTAGCGGGCTTTGTTTGTTCCACCTTATTTTTTTTACACACATCACACACTTGGATAAATTTTCGTAGATGCCCCTTCATGTCTTGCCAATAAAAAACTGATTTGATTATATAGAGAGATTTGTGGAGCCCTTCATGGGTGCTGGCGTGGAACTCCTTGATTATAGGAATAATTAACTTTGTTGTTAGTAGAAGTTAAATCTGAACCTTAAAGAAAATCAATCCTCCCTTGAAATACCCACGGTTCCAAACCTTCTCCTTCCTTGATTTTCTCCACCAAATCTAGCAAATGAGGGTTAGTCAAATTTTCAGCTTTTATGGGATCCACTCAATTAGGAATAGGAGAAGATATTGCACATGCTTGAATTTCAAATTTTTGGGATAAGGCATCTGTGACTGAATTCTCCTTGCCTTTTTTGAAGTTAATTTGAAAATCAAATCCCAATAGTTGCGTCGACCATTTTTCAGCGGTTGTAGTAATTCTTTGTCCTAATTAATTGCAAGCTTTTTTGATCCATTAGGACAATAAATTTGGCTCTCAAAAGATATGGACGCCATTTTTGGACTGCCTTAACCAAAACCAACATTTATTTCTCATATGTTGATAACATGAGAATTTTGCCATGCAGAGTTTGGCTAAAAAAGACAATTGGTCTATCTCCTTGCATGAGTATCGCTCCCAAACTCACGTTGGAGGCATCACATTCTACGACGAACGGTTGAGAAAAATCTGGAAGTGCCAAAACGAGTCTGGATGTCATGGGGACTCTAAATGAATCCTTCTTGAGCATATGGGTCAATGGTTGCGCGATGATGCTATAATGGTGGATGAATTTTCGATAATAACCAGTGAGGCCCAAAAAACCTCACAAGCCCTTCAATATAGTTGGCATGGGCCATGTCTTCATGGAGGATATTTTTTCAGGATCCATGGCCACCCCACAATGAGAAATTAAATGCCCCAAGTAGCTAACTTCCTTTTGTCCAAATTGACATTTTTCTCACTTGACAAAAAATTGGTTAGCTTGCAAAATGTGTAGTATACGTCACACATGTAATAAATGCTCCTCCCATGACTTGCTAAAAATAAGGATATCATAAAAAAAATACCAAGATCAATTTACAAAGAAATTCATTGAATACATCATTCATCACTCTTTGAAAAGTGGTGGGAGCATTTGTAAGGCCAAATGACATAACCAAAAGTTCATAATGGCCTTGGTGCGTGCGAAAAGCAATCTTCTCAATATCTCCAGTGAGCAAACAAATTTGATAGTATCCTGCCCACAAATAAAGTTTCGTAAAAAATCGCACCCCATGTAATTCATCCAATAACTCATCGATGAGGGGTATCGAAAATTTATCCTTGATGGTAATATTGCTGAGAGCCCGATAATCAACACATAGTCTCCATGACCCATCATGTTTCTTGACCAATAATACATAAGAGGAATAGTGTTTCATTTTTTTGGTAATGTGGATAACAATAAGGCTTGACTGAAATTGGATTGGCTCCCTATAGCAACAAAATCTTGTGATCTTGATAGCGCTGAGGTGGCAATCCCTGAACCTCTTGGAAACTGACCGAATATTGATCCAAAATGGCCAGCAAATTCGGATTTAATTGACTTCCCACAACTCCTTGAGTCTCTCCTAAATTTAAGGAATCGAGTTGCAACAAAAATGCTATTTTTCCTTTGCGTAGCTTTTCCCACGCAACTCCACTGTTTCTCCCTCCCACCAAAATCTCATTAATAGCTCATTGAATTCTCAAATAATTGGACCCAATAACTTTAGCCATTGAGTTCCAAAAACGGCATCACAACCCTCCACAGGTAAAATGAAAAAATCCACGTAGAATTGAACAATTTTCACCAAAATAGGGAGGTTTCACACAATTCTTCACTCTTCATTTTTATTTTCATCTGCCACTTGCACAGAAAATTATCCCTTTTTGTGGGATAAATTCCCAATTTGGAGCTAACTTCGAATTCAAAAAGTTATGGGTGCTACCAGAATCCACCAATATTGTAACTACGAAATCTCCAATTTTCTAAGAAAAAACGCATGGTTTGAGGTGTCGTATTTCTCGAAATAGCGTGAAAACTAATTTCAGGAATCTCATCTTCTTCTTCCTCTTCTATGGTAGTCTCATTCAATGGCTCATCAATGGAAGGAAAAATTCCTTCAATTTAAAATAACTTTTTGCAACTATGACCTGGAGAAAAGTTTGTCATAAGTGAAGCATAATCTGGGTGTACTCCTTTTGTTGTAGCTCAGTCAAGCTCAACCTATTGATAATGGGGGTACGGGTCGGGTGAATGATGCCGAGGGTAAGGGTGGCGGTCCCATGTGGATGGAGCCTTCTGAGGTTCCACAGAACTTCCCTTTCGTTGCTCGTACATACTAGACTCATAGAGCATTGCAAGATCTATAACGACGGACAAGGATGTTAGATTACATGCTTGGATGTTTCCTTGTACTGCCTCCTTTAACCCGCTCACGAAACACCCAACTTCTTATTCTTTCAAATAAATGGATTACTCAATATAACAAATGATCAAACGATAAAACTCCATTTTGTAATCATGAATGCTTCTCGTTTATTTAAGCTTAGTGAGATCCCAAAAACAATTTGGTATCTCGAAAGTCTGTATCGTAAATGCAACTTGTACTTGAAAACCGTCCCATTGATACCTTCTCGCCCATGTTTGAAATGTTGATACCACAGTTGAACATCGTCATCCAAGTGGTAACCGGCCATGGGAAGTTTCTTCGTCTCTTCTGTGTTTTGAAATTCAAAAAATTGCTCCACTCGAAAAATCCATCTGGTTGGATCTTCCGTGCCATCAAAGCATGAAATATCCAACTTCGTGACTTTGGGTGCGAGAGAGTCTCCATCGTCGTCATGTCCTTCACCGCCCGCAGAAAAACGAGCAAACATGCTCTCAATATGCTTCAAGAGGCGCTCTTCACTAGCCCTCATAGCTTGTTGTACTTCCTTTTGGCCTGCAGCCAATGAACCAAGCTCATTATCCACTTGTTTAAGGCGGTGGTCGGATATGTTTGGCTTTGATACCAAGTTGTGGTCGGACATGCTTGGCGAAGGTCACACCAAGTGCGGTTCTAGCCAGTGAAATGACAGCAGCCCACCAGCCGCCGGTCACAAAAATGTTATAGGGAGAGAAACTCTTTCTCTCTCAAGATATTATCAAACTTGCTTCAGAAACAATTTGAATTCTCAAATATAATACGTGAATCGTAATATCATGTTTGAATCCAATTCTTTCTTGTGACAAAGCAACAATCCATTAACAGATAAATAGATTTGATAACGAAACAAGAGAAAAACATATTTCTTTTGTTACAAAGAAAAACTCGTTTGTTCTTATGTTTCCAAAACCAATTTCTTCAAATATCCGCAGCAGCATGAAAAAATTTCATCACTAATAAATAATTTGATTCTCAATGAAAAGAACATGAATCATAATCAAGAGAAAAAAAATTCATAGCAATTGAATCTCTTACCTGGATTTCCAAAATCACCAAGAACGAAAACAATTGATTTATAAAACGATTTTCAAATAAAATCAAAGATTTGACTACCATGAATATTTTCTAACAAACTGTGATGCAGATCTCAAGAGAATGGGGTTCAACTAACCTGGGCTCTAATACCACTGAAAGTTTGCCTTCGAAAAATTATCCTTACTTGATCTGACAAACGATCTTGAACTTTTTTTGCGATTAAATTTTCAATCTTGGATAATCTTCAGGTCATGTTGATCTCACACCTTGAGTCTTTGACTTCACAACTGAGCAACCCAAATGTTTTGCCTCCTTCCTTTTCATGCCTCACAACCATCACAGAGTTTCTCAAAGTTATAATGGTCAACTGTCTAGAAAGAGATATCTTATATTCTTGGGATAAATACACTTTGCCCCCTTGTCTTTGGGTTCATTTACACTTTACACCCCAATGTTTTATTTTTGATACATTGAACCCATTATTTTCCACATTTTTGCAATGTGGACCTCGTACCTGATTTGGCCGTCTTAATGGACGGATTTCTTCAACACGTGAACTGGTCGACCGCTACAAAGGTAACGTGAGAGGCGTGATGAGCCGGTCGACCAGTTCACGTGTTGACGAAATTCGTCCATTAAGACGGCCAAATTAGGTACGGGGTCCACATTGCAAAAATGTGGAAAATAATGGGTTCAATGTATCAAAAATAAAACATTGGGGTGTAAAATGTAAATGACCCCAAAGACAAGGCGGCAAAATGTATTTATCCCTATATTCTTTTTTTGAATCCTAACTATGATATAGCATGGGAACGTTAGGGACCTCAAATCTAGGCTTTAGAATCACATGAAAAACTATTTTTCCATTAACTTCTTATATTCTTTTATTTCGAATTTTAGGCTTCTACTAATTGTGATCATGTCTATTAACATATCGCAATTTACCCCCGAGTATTTGAGAATGATTTGTGAAGTCTCTTTTGTTAACAATTATTCATTTATTTATCCTTCAACCATATTATATTCCACATGAGTCAATAGGACCATAATCATATCACCGATTAAGTCCATAACTCATATAATTCTCAATTCATAATCTATAACTCCTTGGATTATCAATTGTTTCCAAAAAAATTTCACAAATAAATATTATATATATATATAAATTTCAAAAAATACCATTGGTCATTGGATTCTTTTCTAGTCCAACCCTATACAAATATTGAATATACTGCCTCATCAAGAGGCTGGTAGATTCTTTACTAAGCATTTATACAAACTCATTTATTATGTACAAGACTCAACGTTATTTGGAATATTTGGCCTAGAAAGAACATCAGTAAATGATTCGGTCAAAGCACAAGCAAAAAATAACAATAAACAGATTCGTATAAATCTCTTAGGTCTAAGGATACAATAAACTAATTGTGTTGAATACCTTCTCAACATTAGTAATCACTTCCAGGATATATTCATATTTGATCTCGTTTAGTACATGTGCTCTTACATTATACCTACTCGTTTGCTTACCGTCACTACCTCAATGACGAAGTCCATCATCCTATTATAGAGGCATAACGAATATAGACCTATCGTACAGTATTATGTACTTTGGTCTAGAACAAAACATCAAGTGAACAAGGAACCAAAGAGTCAGACTTCCCTCCCGCCTTTAATTTTATTAATCATCGACATGACTTTGCTATAATGTCATTCAATAATATCTATGTAACATCTTATGTCACATCATATTATCCAATAAATAAATATAAACATGTAACATCTGAATAAATATTATTCAGATAAATGATTTTTAAGACATTATTTTTACACTCAATTCGTTTGCAAACTTGTTAGCATAGTGGGTCATGGCCACATACTATTTTCTGCTTTCTTTTCTATTTGGAAGTTTAATGGGTCCGATCCCCTTAACTTTGTATTCTATTTCCTTTAATTAATATTTCTTTTGATAAAAAATGATACACCAAATTAATATATATAGGTGATGTATTTTGGGTATCAAAATTTCCAACAAACCAAACATACCAAATTTTTTTTATTGCAGCCCATTATTATTTATGTTATTTTTGCATCGTTACGAGCTAATATCCCATTAGTTTTAAAAAGAAAAAAGAAAATGGTAGTCTTATAAATATGATAAACATTAAGGGCATTTTAGAAACAAAAGAAATTGGAGAACTTTATTCTCTCCTCTTTCGGTATGTCTACAAGTTCTGCAAGAGAACCAAAAACTAAGAGAGAGAGAGAAGCCGAACGAAAAGAGGGGAGAGGGAGGCTCGAAATTCCTGTTTCATCTCCAAGTAAGTCCCAGAAGTTTATAATTTGAAGGTTATTATCTTTTCGTTTCATCAATTTCGTTGCGATTGCTGTTGGTGAGTAAGGGTTTTTTAATTCAAAGTTTGGGGATTTTGCTCTGTTATCAATTTTGATATGTAGTTAAGCAAACATATCTAAATTCAGAGATGATTTTAATCAAAGAGTTCTTGTTAGATTATATAATATGATATCTGCATTAAAAGCGAACCCTAACTCCGAGGGTTGGATGAATGCTTGTAGTCATGTAAAATAATCTTGGTACATTTCTCAAGTTCCCTATTAGTTGTGCACTAGTTCTTTTTACTGTGGTGGAAAATAGAAAGATAACCTTACCCCTCAGAAACACACAATATAAATTTGCCTCAGAATTGTCACTTTGCCAAAGTTGCAATTCTGGTAATTTTCTAAGTAACTTTGAACTCATGAAAATCAAGGATTTGAACGTGATTTTGCTTGGAGCCTAATGGAGAAAGGAGTTGAAGCAGTGAACAACTCTTTTGAAGTGAACATAGGTTCGTTCGAAGGAGGTGCAGGTCTAGAACCATATGTGGGAATGGAATTTGATTCTGAAGATGCTGCGAGGAAATTCTATATTGAATATGCTAGGCGGGTAGGATTTTTCGTTCGAATAATGCAACGTCGCCGCTCCGGGATTGATGGGAGAACTCTTGCCCGTCGTCTTGGATGTAACAAACAAGGTTTCTCTCCTAACCAAAGGGGAGCAATGGGACCAGACAAAAAGCCGAGACCTAGTGCACGAGAAGGATGCAAGGCAACTATTTTAGTGAAGATGGAGAAGTCTGGGAAATGGGTTGTTACAAGATTTGAAAGGGATCATAATCATCCTCTGATTGTTACTGCCAATGGATTCAGCACAGCAGTGAGTTCTCTCAAGTGGCAATTAATTTTACTTAACTTCACAGTCGTTTTGTTATATCTTTTTGCTCAATTTTTGGATCATTGAATTTCTTGCTTGACACTCGACTTTTCGCAAGATTGTTAAAGTCAAAGAGAATCTGCCATTAATTTTTACTGCTCTGCTTGATAAATTTCTATGTTAGTGTTTGCTATTGTACATGGTACAAGTTTAGATCAGTTGTCTGCTTGTCAAGTGAATTTTCCTTGCCCTATTAATCTTTATATGCTAGTGTACAGTGTCTGAAGCCCTTTCTAAGTTGTCCTAGTAATGCTTAGCTTTCAAAATCTACTTTCTTTCCCTTTTTTTTTGTTTTTTCTGTCTAATTTTATTCCAACTAGAAGTCTAGTGATAGGTTTAACTCTCCCAAACACCTTTTTTTTATAAGACAATTTTATTTAAAGAAAAAGGAATAGAAGGAACAGTACAAAGGACTATATTGAGACCTCTAGACCAAACAAGCTAGAAAACTAATGAAATCTAAAAGCTCCAAAAAAGGGAGAACCCAAAGGGAGAAATCGTATAATTTATCAATTAAAATAAATATTTTAAAGAGACGCCTGCAAGAACAGGAGACAAGCACTATGATAGCCAACCCGAAGTTGTCTGACTGGACACGAATGATAGTTAAGTTGTATGAAGGAATCATTAGTCAAATTTGGCACTTTAAACAAACACTCGAGTATATTAACAGATTACTAAACGTCACTTTGGTTCCTATATATGTTATGGATTAGTTTGTTTTGTTGTTTAATCCCTTCCCCATATGGTGCTCAAATCATTCAGATTCAGCTAAAATTGGGTATTCATATGTACTTGCAGGGTGATAAGGACAAGAAAATTGAAGAACTTGCTATGGAGTTGCAACGTCAGGAGCAGTTGTGTGCTGCTTATAGAGAAAAGTTAGTTAGTTTTATGAATAACATTGAAGAGCAAACAGAAGAATTATCCTCAAAAATCCAAGTTGTAGTCGACAATGTGAGGAAAGTTGAATCGGAGGTGCAAAAGGTTTCTGGCCATAGATAGCCTTGGCATCTAACCTGAGTACATATTGGCTAGGATGGGCGAGATTATGAAATCCATATTGAGTTTCATGGAATCTATGGGTGTTGTACAGGCTTGCTAGGATCATTTTCTTTCAAGTCTAGATCTTTACGTCAAAAATTTATGCTCTGGCTTTACATTCTTCTGACAGGGTAACTTACTCTGAAAACGGAGTGAGACGAAAAGGGAAAAAAAAACAACGAAGAGAGAGGATCTTTTCAGGTAATTGGAAGTCATCGTCATTGAGCGCTCTCTCTCTCTCTCTGCAATTTCTGATTATTTGTCTCCACTTTCCCTTTCCCTTTGGCATCACAAACTGTAAGAAAAGAAGAAAAGTTAAAAAAAAAGGAAAAAAACTGTGGCTCCTCCAAGGGGCCTGAAATGGTTGTCGTCTCTATACGAATTATTTTTTGTTGGATTCAAATATAATGGTGTATCTAAATGTCTAAATATTATTTACTCGAAATATTGCTCAACTTGATAACAATGTACTGTCAGAGAATATTGTTTGGAAAATCAAAACCATCTTGAATATTGTTTTCAGCCTTTTGACCTTTTTGTTTCGAAAGGTAACAAAAAATAAAATGATTTATTGTCATGTATCTTTGAACTTTAACACAGAATGTCATGCAATTATGAGACCTGGCTTCTTCAGTTTCTTATCTGTCTTAATTACGCTTGAATGTTATCACTTAATTAAGGAAATGGAAGAAAGAGGATTTTCATTATCCAGTGATATGTTTTCTTTTTGGCTGAATAATAAATACCTCATTGCATTAAAACCAACTAAAAACCAGAGTACATATCACATGACCGGATATGTTCGGGTATAACAGAAAAAGAACTACACCCAGAGACACCAACTGACAGCCCATTGAGCCAATTTATGAGCCATTCTGTTGCATCTCCTTGGAACCCAGGCTATTTTCCATTCTACAAATTCTGAAAGACAAGCTCTAAAAAGCGCCACCATTCCCAATATTGCCCAAAACTGAGACGGCACAACATATTGCACCTCTTTACAAAGAACCAGCTATTCACTTTAAAAAATCACCCGAGTCCAATTCCGTTTCTTTGCTAAATTTGATGCGTCCGCCGTAGCAAAAGCCTCACCAGTACGTGGGTCCATAGCACCTAATCGTACCGTGTAAGCCATACAGATGGAATTGAAAAACATCTCTAATAGAGACAGCTATGTAAGACCTAGAGGAGTGGATAGCTACATCCGTATTTAGTTTCAGCCAACTCGGCTGAAGAGGATTCCATCTCACATTCGCATTCCTTTCAAACTCCACCCATGCATTCAAATGTTCCAAGTACCTCTTCTTTATCTTTAATACCAATACCTCAATATCCACCATCTCATCTTGATGAACAACCAGATTACGCAAATACCAAATATCATCCATCACAATTGTAGCGTTTAAGAATAAAAGCTGACTTTTTTCTTCTCCAAATTCAACTTTCTATACACATTTATAATAAAACTCACCAAATCAGTAGGAGAAGAAAATGGAATCATGTCCATTTGGCAGCAAGAAAGTGGGCATACAATACAAGGGCATGACAGTAATTGTTAGATGTATGCCCTCAAAACCAATCATTTTTGAATAATTATGAGATAATTATCGTTGCTGATTAATCACTTATATATTATTTTTGGGTACAAGCAATGACATATGATGTCATATTTAATATGACATATGATGTCATATTGTTGAGTAACATAGTAGAAAAGTCAGGCTAATGATTAATGCACTGGAGGCGGGGAGTATGACTTTCGGATCCTTGTTGACTCGCTTTGTTCTAGACCGAGATACATGATAATGTACAAATAGGTCTACACTCGTTGTACCTCTATAAGATAGAATGATGGATCCCGTCATTGAGGTGGTGACCTTAAGCAGACGAGTGAGTGCAATGTAATAGTACATGCACTGAACTTGATCAATGATGAATACCTTCTGGAAACGATCACTGATGTAGAGAATGTTATTCAACACAATTAGCTTATGTCGTCTTTAAAACTGAGAGAGTTATGCAGGTTTGCTTATTGTGTGCTTGTGCTTTGACTGAGTCATTTGGTGATAATCTTCATAGATCAAATATTTTCGATAATGTTAGGCCTTGTGCATAGTAAGTGAATTTGTATAATTGCTCAATATAGAATCCATCAGTCTCTTGATGAGGTAGTATATTCACTGTGTATGTATATTGTTGGACTCACATAAAAACGCCGCGCATCGAGATTTTATGAAAAGTGTTTGTTATCCAAGGGTTGTTTTGCAAATAATCCATATTTGATTTTGAAGATAACAAAAAATTCTAAGTGCTTTGAAGATTTTTAGATTTTACATTGTCAATCCGCTATTTTCTAAGATATATTTTAAAGGATTAAGGTTATCTCATTAAAATATTTCTAAGTGCACTTGAACACCATTACACAAGTTGATTAGATCAATTTTTCATATTGTAGGTGTTTAAAGAAGTTTGGAATGGATTGGACGCTTTAAAGTTGCTGATTTTTCTCTCCAGCACTTATAAGTGTCGACACATTGAGAACGAGTGTCAACACATTGCATTGACACTCGAGACACAAATTCCAGACCAAGTTTGAATGTGTCGACACATTGATGACTAGTGTCGACGCATTGCACTGACTCCCGAAGGCTTCATTCCAGACCAATTTTTGAATTGTCGACACATGCCACGAAGTTGCAGAAAATCCGGAATGATGTCATATCCCAATGGTACACTTGATGCCCTAGAAGACCGTTGAAGCCAAAAAAGCTTTAAATATAATGAGATAGAGATAAAAAAGACAAGAACTCTCGTGCAATTTCTTTTGACCTAACTTCTAGAGAGAGAGTGTTTTGAAGAAGAGAGAAGAACGCTTTTACCAAGAAAGCTTGTGCTGCTACCTGCCAAACTTTAGCTTTCCTTCAAGAATCTTGTCTTCTTGCACATTATTGAACCTTTTATTTGCTGATTTGGTTTAGAGAGTCATCCACATGTTTTGTAATTTACACTTGCTTTATTCGGCTTAGAGAGTCATTCATTGTTATTCCTTTGCACCCATCCTTTGAAAAATACTTGAGTATTGGGCAAACAGTTGGCCCTACTCGTGTGGGTAGATGAAATCCCTAGGGTTTTGAGATTTGTAAAGAGAGTTAAAGCGTGAAACTCGAAAAATGTTTTGTAAAGGTTCCTTAGCACCCCGAAAGCTAAGGTGTACTTGCTATTTGATAGATAGTAGAGGAAGTTTGAGTAAGTCAATAGCCTTATGGGTGGAAGTAGGCAAGTACTGGCCGAACCAACTAAAATTACGGTGTCATCCCTCTAACTCTACATCTCTTTTTTATTCTTTTCATATCTTTGCTCATTGTGTTTTTGCTTTACTGTCATAATACTTAAATTATCTTGAAAAAAGTTTTAATTTTTATTAAAACTCAATTCACCCCTTCTTGGGTTGTTATTTAGACTTACAGTTTCTTCACGGGTTTTACTTTATATATATATATATATAAAGTAAATATTTGCAAAAATGATTTTGAAAATTTTTGGAAGTCCAACAAGGTACAGACTGAGAATTAAGAATGAGCTAGAGACTTTATTAGCGATATTATTTCAGTTCTATTAGCTCATGTGGAATATAGTATGGTGGAAGGATAAATAAGCATATAATTGTTAGCAAAAGAGATTTCACAAAAACAATCTCATTATCTAGATTGTCAATTGTGATATGTTAATGGACATGATCGCAATTTGTAGAAGTCCATCAATTCAGATTACAAAATATAAGAGAGTTTAATGAAAGAGTTTTTCATGATGATCATACGGCTGAGATTTGAGGTCCCTAAAGATTTTATGCATAAGCACAGTTGAGTTCTGAGCTAGTAATTATAAATTGCAGAAATCCATTTGAGAAAAAAGGATTCATTTTCACGTGATATTTTCTCTCTCTACAAAATTTCTCTCTCTAACTCTTTCTTAAGAATTGTGTCCATGAATCTGAAGGAGGCAGAACGCTTGAGCTGCTTTGATTCAACGATCATTTGCGCTCCGATCTTGCGAACTAATAGTGACAACCACCCTAATAAGCATAGTCCTACCCGCATGCAACAACACTTTCACTTTCCAACCAGCCACCTTTGATAATACCTCAACCTTTACATCCTCAAAAAATTGTTTCTTTGCTCTCCCAATGAATAACGGCAAACCCAAGTATTTTATATTAGTAGTCATCCTCCTAACCCTTAACATAACACATAACTCTGCAACCATATCCGGATGTGCATTAGCACTACAATGCAATTCAGATTTCCCAAATTTACCTTTTGCCTAGACCACCGAGAATATTTTGAAAAAAATCAGATTTATAGCTTCAGCTTCCATCCTATTAGCATGTGAAAAAAATCATTAGATCATCATCAAATAACAAGTGAGTAATTGGCGGAGCATCCCTTGCTACTTTCACCCAATGTATAGAACCCGAATCTTCAGCTTGAATAAGCAATCTTGACAACACCTCGGATACCAAAATAAACAAAAACATAGATAATGGATCACCTTGTCTAAGACCTCTTGCAGGTCTAAAAAAAATCGTGGGGAGAACCAGTCGACATAACCGAAAAAGAAATCGTAGTTAAGCATTGTTCCACCCAACTAATCGACCTCTCATCAAACCTGAAACATCTATGTACCATTAATAGAAAACTTCATTCCATTTGATCATAAGCCTTCTCCATATCCAATTGTAATGCAACCAACCCTTTCTGACCACGTTTCGATTTCATGGAATGCATTACCTCTTGACTCAGAATAATATTCTCTTGAATAATACGCCCTGGAACAAAAGCCGCCTGAAAATGGCGAAATGATCTTTGAAATCACAGCTCTCAACCTAAAAGTTAGAATTTTTTAAATAACTTTGTAAGCTACATTACAAAGACTAATTGACCGATAGTGTTCTATTATTGAAGGATGAGCAACCTTTGGAACAAAACAATGAGACTATGGTTGAGTTACCTTAGAATATGGCGAGAGATAAAAACTTGCTGCACCATCACAATCAAATCCTCATGAACCGTGTTCCAATAATGTTGATAAAAATAGCCGACATACCATCGGGTCCTGGTGCTTTGAATGCCCCAATCTCATCCACAACAAATCTTATCTCAGTCATGTTCGGAATCTGACACAACTGAACATTTTCCTTTACTGTTATAAGAGGTTGTATCAGCTCACCCAACTCATCATCCCATTCAGGACTATCCGAAGTATAAAATGACTGAAAAATGCCACATATGATCATCAATACTAACCCTTTCCTTTCACCAATCACCTGTCCCACTTAGGATAATCTCTATGTTGTTTCTCCTCCTACGAATTATAGTGGATAAATGAAAGAATTTTGTATTTAAATCAGAGGTAGTTAACCAACTAACTCTTGATTTCTATTTCCACAAACATTCCTGTGAGACCCCAACTTTTTCTATCCTTGTAAAAGAATTATGACTCCTTAAGATGTGTCCTAATTATGGAGAAAGGTAGGTATAGGGGAATTAATCTAAGGATATGTCTAGGTGAATATTTCCCCTAGCACTTTGTGCATCTATATTGTAATTGAATTGATATGTTGTTGTAATTTTAACAATATTGAAATTGAGTATTTGGGGACTTAGTTGAAATAATTGGAGGATCACAATTAGGGTGTTGGAATAAGAAGATTTTTCTTAGCACCCTGTTTTTAGGTGACCTTGCGCTCGACCAGCGGGCAACAGGCGCGCGAGCGGCCTTAAGGAAATATGACGGACAGTGCCTTGACATTTGACCAACGCTCGACAGGTGCTCGAGCGGCCATTGGGAATTCTACGCAGTGAAATAGACAGTAAGTTGGCGCTCGACCGGTGCTCGACTGGCGCTCGAGCGGTACCAGTTAAAATTCCATATATGATGAATTTGGAGTTCCAATGGAAGACTTGTGAACCCTAACATTGAGGAAAGTTGTATAAGCTTAGTTAAGAAATTTATTGAGGTTAAGACGGTGGGAAGTCGATAGACATTAGCCCAGACATGGTATGATGTAAAGTATTGAGTAAGGGATAGTGTAAGGATTATATTGAGGATGTATGTATGGATAATTAATTTCAAGTTGTGTTTAGGGGGATTTTTCCCCTAACGTTTTTATGAGTTTTAAGCTAAGATCCGACTGTGTTATTAATTGCCATTAGATTTGAGCAATTGAGATTGATGAAATTATTTTATTAATGGAAAATGTCCCTAAGTTACAAGATTTGGAAATATTTTAATTAGGGGCTTTAGCCTTGGAAATATGAGAATCCTTGGAACAAAAATGAGAAGACATATTAGAGTTAATTGTGGGAGTGGCAGAAAAGAAAAATGAGTTGTCATGAGGGGCAGAAAAGGAAAAGAGGGGAGAAATGGAGGGCAGAAAGGGAAAGAAGGGGGGAAGGGCAATTTTTCCTTTTCCCTTCCCCCAAGCCCCTTTACGTATAAGCAGCCCCCCCAAATCAAAAGGCCATTTGCCCTAGCTCCCACCGAAGAAGAGAAGAAAGAAAGAGGAAGAAGGAAGAAGAAGAAGAAGGAAGAAGAAGAAGAAGGAGAAAGAAGAGAAAGAAGAAGAAGGAAAGGAGAAGGAGAAAAGCTAGGTAAAATCCGGCCCTTTCTAGGAAAATCTCTGCTGGCCATCTCTCTCATTCTCTTCTTGCTTCCTTTTGTTGGTTGGTTGTTGTGATGGTTGTTGTCTAGATAGATTTTCTCCTTGAGTTTCATGTGTTTTCTTTGAAGAAAATGTGGATCTAGTGAGTTTTAGAGAGTTGTATGGATTGTGCACAAAACCATGGAGAATATGGTTAGATCTGGAACTTTAAAAACCAAAGAGAAACATAGATGCACACTAGGTGTTTGATAAAAGACCAAAGGAAGTGGAATAGATGCAATAGCATTTGTTTGGAGGGTTGGAATCATGGTATTGTTAGAAGTCTTGATTTGTAGGTGTTAAATGGAAGTCTGGAATATGAGGTTATAAGAGAAGAGCATGTTAAGACTGATTTTGTGGGTGTTGGATGTATTATGTGTGTTTGGTGTCTGAAATATGGACTGGTGCTCGACAGGCGCTCGAGCACCCTTCAAGAATTCTTGTGCAGTAAGTTCACGCTCGACAGGCGCTCGAGCACCCTTCAAGAATTATTCATGCAAAAACTTCACGCTCGACCGACGCTCGACCAGCGCTCGAGCGTCCCTTAACACTTTTATATAGAGGCCTAACGCTCGATGAGCGCTCGACCGGCGCTCGAGCGGCTTCTTTGAATTTTACGAAATTTTTCCTAAATTTCTAAGTCTCCTATTGACCTATTAGAAGACCCTACTAGGTTTTTCACTTAAGAAAATACCTTGTGGTGTAAGATCACCAATTAGAAGTCAAGGATATGGATGACTTTGTATGACGAAGTATGAGTTATTGAATGAGGAATAAGGACGATTTTGTATGATGAAGCGTGAGTAATTGATTGATTACTCTATACGTCTAGTAAACCTATGAATAACAATAATATGATCCAATTGTAGGTAAAAGGGGCATTCAACCCACAAGCAAGCGAAGTAAGTGGAACTTACGTCTGTATGTGAAAACTTACTTGTTACGAAAACTGGAATGATACGCAACATGTTTTTATGAACAAGCATAACATGTTTATAACCAAGCATGACAAGTTATTTCTCAACAAGCATGACAAGTTATTTCTCAACAAGCATGACATAGTATACGTATTTGCATGAAAGCATGAAAGAAGTTTATGTGCAAATGAAAACATGAAAGTTTTATGAGATATTTGTCATCAAGCATGACACGTCATGAGCATTTGCATGATTCTCTTAAAGAAAAAGAAAGTTTTGTGCAAATGAAAGTATGAGAAGTATTTTATGATAAGTTGATTACTCATCATCAAGCACGACATGAATACATCATGATCATTTGCATTCATTTTTCTCATAAGAAAGGAGAAATTTTATGCAAATGAAAGTACCATTTTTATGCTACTTTATGACAAGTTAGTTAATGAACCCAAGTCGGTCGGTACCGTACCAAGTCAAGAAGGTGCATCCATTCCGAAGGACGTTTACGTGAAGGATGAATGTCACCTAGGGCACCCATACCGAAGGATGCTTGCAAGAAGGATGGGTAGTCCAGGAGGTTGTGCAATCACACTGAAGGATGCTTGCAAGAAGGTGTGAACCTCCGAGGATCGTGTCTAGCCACTGAAGGACGAATGCGAGAAGGTGCGCTAGCTCGACAATATGTAGGGTCCCCAAGGGAAATAGGGGACAGTTCTAACGGGAACGCACAACCCTGATGTCAGGGGTAAATAGCGGGCAAGTAGCCCATCAGTTAATAATTGGAATGATTTTCCAAAAGCAAGAGATTTTTAAGTATAAGTGATGTTTTCAAGAGCAAGTGCATGTGCATATGCAATCATGAAGCATACACGTGCATCAAAATTCATGATCATGCATGAATTGCATAAGTTTACATGATATTTCAAGATCAAGTGCATGCTATGATTTTAAGTTCATTATGATTTCAAGTTCATGATGATTTCAAGTTTAAGTGCATGCTTATGATTTCAAGTTTAAGTGCATGCTTATAATTTCAAGTTTAAGTGAATGCTTATGATTTCAAGTTCAAGTGCATGCTTACGATTTTAAGTTCATGGTTTCAAACTCACGATTTCAAGTTCATGTTTCTAAACCATGATTTCAAGTCCATGTTTTAATTATAATTCCTTACTGAGTCTTTCGACTCACAATTTTAAATTGTATTACTCCAGATAACGTTTCAGGAGGAGAAATCTAGAAGAGGAACCGACGGGAATGACCTCTTGTCTTTTGTTGTTCATTAGAGGACTCAAGATGTATTATAAGATGTTATGAGTATGTCAATGTGAAGAGGATTTGATGGAATCCCTTAGATCATATACTTCATCTGTGCAGCCATGCGATGTCATTAAGACGCTTGCTCTATTTCGAGGAAGTCGTTTTGGGTAAGTTGAAGTCATAGTAAATCTCTTGGGCCCGTCTCTCTCTTAGTTGTTTGTAAAAAAAAAAAATTTCCGCTGCAAGATTAAGAGTAAACGCTGGAACATTCATTGAGTGGATGTTTGCGGCTGTCATTAACCCCTTTCGGGCTAGCGTTCGGGGCGTGACAATTCCTCCCTTTTTAAAGCCTCTTCCAAATCAGTTTGCAGGCTCTACTCTTCCTCCCATGATTGGAATGATGGATCACAACTCTGAACCTCTTCCAAATTATGATTAATTATCTCAATTTGAGTTTTAATCAACCCAAAATATTCAATGTTCCACTTCCTCAAGACTACCTTCATCCTCTTAATTTTTTGGACCAAACGAAAGGCAGTCGAACCCCTCACCTGACCCTACCAAGCATTCGACACCACCACCTTACTCGATTCATCCCTAATACAACAGCTTTCAAACCTAAAAAGTTTTGGTCCAGCAGACATAGTATCATTAGTCACCAATATTATTGGAGTATGATCCGATGAATGCCTAGTTAAATTTCATATAATAGCACGCGGGAATAGCATAACACATTCACAATTTGCTAAACCTTTATCCAATCTTTTCACGAATTTGTTGTGTTCCCCTTCTCTCATTACACCATGTGAACTTGGATCCCTAGGTTGAAAACTTGAATCTCCCCTCATAATAATGCTAATGATATTCTAATTTTAAAAAACCATATCAAAATCTACCCCCTAAAATCATACCCCCCCTTCAACCCCCTAGCCGACACTTCCAATGAGTCAGGAAAACCCAACCTATTCAATATATCCACAGCTATATAAATTTTTGTTTCCACTATGCATAGACAACTCGAGTTTAATTGTCTAAGCATTGCCCCGTAGAGTTTTAAAATTTGAAGCTTAGGCTAGACCTCGTCCAAAATTATTACAATCATGGTGGAGTAGGGGCATGGGGCCTCCTCAGCCTTAGATGTAAGTACTCCCATCAACTCTTTTCCTTTACGGCTTCTCTATAGAGCTCTCGCTTTATGCCTTCCACGAGAACCACATGAGCCTCTCCTTCCAAAACCATATGCATCCCCTCTCCTACCAGAACCCTATACCAATCTAGACGATGGCACCGACTCATCCCCACTATAATTCTCAAACTCTACACAAGTTCCAGATTCTCAACTGCCGATACCCTTAGAGTTCTCTTTGAGGCATGCTTATCATCCTCCAACACTTCGAGTGAATTTTTTTTTCCTACCGTTGTGCTCAAACTCTTATCCCAATAGAAATTTCACTTATACAAAGCCCTTTGTATTTTCTAATAATCCTTCTAAAAGGCCTCATACTTGTAACCTCATCCGATCTACCACCATCATCATTTCCACTCCCCCATGATCCATCAACATTTATCTCCATGATCTAGACCGAATAACCTCCATGCGGATAAAAATCAAACTTCTCCTCATGGGCCAAATTACTACAGCCCAACTTCATATTATATCCAACTTTATTAGACTTGTCCAAGCCCACCCCAGGACTTCTCCAGTCAGCCCATCCCATTATAGACTCCACACCTTTATTCATAGACCAGTCCACCGTAGTATGAAAATATCCCAACTCTTTCTCTTTCCTCTGCACAGATTCTCAATCTTCTCAAAGGTTTCCTCCCATGCTTGCTAAACAATTACCTTGTTAAGGAATCATCATTTGAACCATAGTTTCCTTACATCCAGTCACATCTCCACTTTATATTACAACACCATCAGTTAGTTTTACAATCGGATCTGCAACCTTTTCAAGGATTCTATTATATGTATCAATACCTAGGGAATTATGCTCCACCGACGCCCATGCAATCACTCCACCTGGTCTAATCCCCACAATGATAGATCTACTCCATGTATGGATATTCATGGCAATGGTTGAGCTCTCAGTGTATAGATTTTGAACTTTGGTACTATGGCATTATGTTAGTGGATTTTGAATAGATGGTTGGTTTTCCCAAGTTGGATTTTGATTTTTGGTAGAACTAGATGACGTATTTGTTGGATTTTCTAAATATCTTGGGGTTGGTTTCTCATGGTTGGAATAACTCCTGTAATCGATTGAGTTTGTAGTCATCTTTGGACCAAAATACTTTGGATCAATCATACCACAATAAGATGCCGAACAGATCTTTAATAAATGTCCCAATTGTCCACAAATATAGCAAAATCTAGATAACCTCTCATATTTGAATTGTACCCATGTATCTCCTTTGTTTTCTCCAGAAAGGAAAAATCTAGGACACAAAACATTAGCATATCAAGTCAAACTCTTGCTCTAACAACGGCCCCCCACAACCTTTTCACCAAGGCCCGGGACACCTCAACAATCTTAGTTTCTTTAAGACACTAAATCTCCTTTCCACCCTCTTAACAGATTACCAACATCCAAACATTTATTCATATCATTCAATCCCCTCACATTCCAACAAATAAGTCTTGGCTTCATAGAGTATTCACTAAGGCCCTCCCTTCCTTCCTTTTCCTTCTTGAACCAGAAGCACTCCCAACATAATTTACAGAGCACTCCAAAAGCTTTCAACTCCCTACGCATCTTACTTCCAGACCTGCTCGAAGACCTTCTGCTACTACCCCTCTCCATCTTCAAGGCATCAAATAATTTCATTAATTCAGACTCATACCCAAAACACGAGACCCCAACCAAATGCCTAAAGTACGAAACCATCTCCAAGACCCATTTTGAAGTTTCACCCAACCCCTCACCCTTGACCCCGTCTACCACTGGGTATAAAATACTCAAAGGTTCAGCACTCCTCTCATTAACCCTTCCTCAAAACTCACCATTTCTCCTCTAGAAGATAGACCTGACACCGTAAATTCAGTAGACAAGAAATTATGAGGAAGAGAAAACTCTACCTCGGGTATGGGAGGAGAACCCATAGCCGAAGACTGCACCCAGCCCTCCGCCACATCAGCAACCAAATGCTCACCCCCAAACTAGAGAGCCAACTAAAGGAACCAACTCTTCATGTGCCATCGTCGACCTGCCAACATCATTCCCAGAGCAGAGCCCAATCTGCCTCTCTATCGAAATAGAACAGGGCTCACTTTCGGTAGACCCCAATTCACCCCGCGACACCCGATAGCCTGTACAACCTAGATCAGCTTCATTATGAGGCTCAGGATCCATCAATCTCCTTTCCGGTGACACAATGACCAGAAACGGGACCACCGAAGCCTCCACTGCCACCTCAGAGCACTCGGGAGTAGCCTCCCTCTTGGCGAGTAATTGTCCAACGAAACCCAACCCAGGCGACAAAGGAGTAGCAACGTCGTTGACAATGCTAGCTAACTCACGATGGTAAGATGGGTCAGCGGCAGGAGAATGATAAATGGGCCCAGAGCTCATACCGTGTACTTCCAATCCCTCCACAAAATTAGATATGTCCAGCCCAATAGGACCTGGGCCTTTTATTATCAACCGAAAGCTGTTGGGCGTTTGGTTGTTTGGCCTGACGTTTGAACCCGCATACTAAGCAGTGCACAGGTGTCCAGGGATCCACTCCGTATTATTAAATACACCAGCTCAATGAGACGATCTAGCTCGCTTTTCATTTTCCTTAAATGCTCCCAGAGCATGCTTGCAGACCCAGCTGTCACAACAGAAGCCCCTTTCTCATGATTACTATTAGAAGACGTGAGTCTCATACCCGAAACTGCATGCGGCAACCTTGGAACTCCAATAGTCAGTTGCGAAATCGTTTTGCTAGTGACCACCTGACAACTGCGAGACTCCCTAGCTTCCACCACCCTCTTCTCCGGTGCACTAGCCTGAACCATTTGAGTGAAGGAAGTTCCCTGCCTAATCTCCGATCCACCAGAGCCCACCCTCCTACGACTAAGCTCTCCTAGGACCGAGATCATTTCTTCACACACTAGGGCAAACGACTTCCACCTACCTCTCATTCTTCCCTCAGGAATTATCACCGCCCCACGTCTACGTCTATCTCTAAACTCTGCAAGAACCATGTAGCTACCATTCTTATTTAAGCAGCGCTGAGCCAAGAATGAGCGCGTGGCCTCATTAAATTTCTCTGAAAAATCTCTAACCACCTTTGAATCCACCAGTTTACCAAACAAATTAGCCAACCAAACCACCTCGTATCTACCGAAGCGAATCAAGCTCTGGAGGCTTAGCTTCAATTGATAAGCTAGCAAACGTCAGAACCACAGAAACAAGACAACTACTCACTCTAGAGGCTCGAGTTCTCAATAACCCGAACAACAAAAACTCCTATTTTTCTTTTCCTCCTGTTTCTTACTATTCTCAGCAGCCAAATAATAGCTACATTAACTTCAACTCAAATGCACCCACTACATTCCTTATTAGCATATTGTGGTCTCAACTTTGATTAATATACATCAACTTTAATAATCTTAATTAAAATAGGTTGGTAGTAATAATATATAATACTTATAAGTTAAAAGTATAATTCCTTTCTCTAACATTGCATGATTTGTTATATGTGTTTATCATATACATGATATGTGCTAATTAACTTAAATACTTTATATGTATGTACTTATATACCTAATGACTAAATCATAACCTCTAAGATGATATATTAAGTTATGTACTTTAATTGCATATGTTAATCTCACAATATCTGTATGTTTAAAATTAAATAATATGTCATAATTAAATAGTATTATATTACTGATTATTCAAAAATATATGCTCATTATAAGTAGGATAATATATGTTTTCTAAACTACTTAGATTTAGTCAATAAATATGCAATTACCACAACAACCATAGGTATAATTTACAATATATCGTATAATAACTTCAATTTTCATAAGACTCCTTTTAATTCCATTTTTTATTAAGTAGGTCCCTTAAAATAAAATTATATATTAAAATGAATAAAATAATATATAAAATAATTATTAACATTAAATAACTTATGATTAATAAATAATTGTTTTTCACTTATACCTATAGTAGCTTACACATGTAGCAAGTTTTTTTAAAAGCACTGCAAAAAAATTAGGCATTTAGGTAAAAACTTTAGCGACGTTTTTCAAAAAACGCTGCTAAAGGGGGTATTTAGTGCCACTATTGGTGGTTTTTAACGGCGTTTTTTTTGTAGTGCACCTCTCTATAGCTGATCACCATTTTGTTTGTATCTTACTCAAATCTCAATCGTTTCGCATGATATTTGTTGGGATTTACTCAAATTCTTCTTCCTCATAATCTCTAAGGTATTTTTCTTAACTTATGTGAGATTTTGTGTATCAAAGTCTGTAAATTCATGTTCTTGGAAAACCCTTATGGGTTTTGGCTGATTTCTCTTAGATCTACTCTTTTTCTTGGATAAAAGTGTAAGAAATCATATGGGCTTTGTTTACTAACTCATTTAAAGGTTGATTGCATCATTTTTACCTGAGATCTATAAGATTTGTGATTCAAATCTCTACCTCTTTGAAAATTTCGGGTTTGCTACTTTTGAGACAATGTTCGATTTCTCTTATTAAAATGTTTGGGTATTGTATATTTCATCAACAGTATGGCCGAATATTATGTTAGAATAGAGACTTGTCATTTTTTTTTTATAAAAAAACATGTTTTATCAATATTTGAATTCTTTATCACACACGGGTTGGATTTTTTGTCCACTACTTTGTAGTTATTTTTTTTGCTTCTTTATTGCACTTAAATATTGACTCTTATATATTCATAGTGCTTATTTGTTGAGTTTGGATGAATCTTATATATGGGTTAACTGTGCACTTATTAAGTTGTTGAAATATTTTGTACCATAGTCATTATATTGAGGTGTTGTACAATTTATTTGTTCATATGGATTATCATGTATATGGATGAAAGTGATATGTTGATTGGAAAATATGGTGGCACATGATTCTTTGTATTGTGTGTGATTATAGTGTGCTGGAATTCTCTAGTTTTGAGTTGGAATTACATCTTAGTGAGCTGAAAATATGTTGGGTTCTGCTGGAACTTCATTTTTAAATCATCTTGTCAGCGGAACCTTATTTTAGGATTGTATGATGAGCTGGAACTTTGGTTTAGATAGCATGTTAAGCTGCAATACTATTCCAAGATTACATATTGAGCTGGAACTATATTTTGAATGTTTTATATGATAAATTTGTGTTCTAGTTGGATATGAATTGATTCAAAGAATCTTTTTATATTGTTTTAGATATTTTTGTAATAATGCTTTGTTATATTTTTCAGATTTTGATGTGGATTATTTGAACAGATTTATTATCTTAAATGTCTATGATATGATTTTGTGTTGGATTATTGATATATTCTATAAGCTGAAAGTTATATTCAAGTTGGTAATGTTCTTGAAATTGATTTAAAACTTACATGTGATGGCAATGTGCAAGTATACGTCATTATGTTGGATTATTGACCACACTCTACATTACTATGTGCTAGAAGATCATAATACCATGTGTTATGCATGTGAGCTTGAAGGGTTTGCTTGAGCTGAAATTATCTGCTAGAAAATTTAGTTTAAGCTTATGAGTCTTACATACTGAGATAGTTGGCTGAGCTTATTAGTTTCATGGGTTAAATATACTTTGCCCCCTTTTCTTTGAGGTCATTTACACTTTGCACCCCGATGTATTATTTTTGGCACATTGGAACCGTTAACTTACACATTTTTTTATTTTTTGCCCCATACCCAAAATGTGGGGTGCAATGTGTAAAAATTTCCAAAGATAAGGGGCATTGTGTAAATACAACCAACGATAAGGGGGGAAATGTGTAAAATTTTTGACGGAATCCATCTAAATTGATCGGCAATTTGGGTACGAGGTCTAAATTGAAAAAAATGTGTAACTTTATGGGTCCAATGTGTCAAAAATAATACATCGGGGTGCAAAGTGTAAATGATCCCAAAGAGAAGGGGCGCAAAGTGTATTTAACTCTAGTTTCATATATTGTGATTATTTTAAAATCATCATTTTGATTAAAGGGAAATTGATAACTGTTAATAGATTTTATATTGTTGTAAAATTGAATCCGTTGATGGAATTATGATACTCTGTTTTCAAAAAAATATTTTGTTTATTATTGAGTATATTTGGATAGATTTTTTTTGAGATAGACTTTGTTTAATATTCAGCTGGTATATGGAATATTTACAAGAAATGCACATATCACAAATTATGTTTTTGATGTGACTTATATGTACAGATTGTATGTGTTATATGGTCTGTTTCATATAATATCTTCTTTGTTTAAAACTAATAGCATATTTAGTAATGATGTATTTTGTATTTTGAAACTCACTTTGCTATCATGTTTATAGCAGAGGCAACCAAAGCTTCCAAGACTTCAACAACGACTTCACCATTTCACTCCCCTCCCCCTACATCTGATAATGAGCATCTTAACTTTGATGAGGAAGATTATGGTAGTATGAGTGATATGGAGGATTGACTCCTTTATCTTTTCCATGACAAAAAGGGGGAGCTGGAGCTTATAGCTTTCTTTTGTTGTGTTGCTGATTAGAGTTAGGGAGAGTTTTGCTGTTAATGGATTTAATGACTTGCTGAAGTGAAGAATGGTGAAAAAATTTAGAAGTGCTAATTTCTTTTACTAGTTTATGTTCTTTTTTATTTTGTGAACAATGTTTCTGATATTATATTTGCTGAACTATCTGTTCTTTTTGTGTTACTGAACTAGAATGGTTGAAGATTGTCGAAGTGTTAACTTTTTTTCCTAGGTTTCGATTTATCTTGTTTCTATGTGCTGAACTGTGAATTATGTTACAATGATACTTTGTAATGGATATACTGATGTATCCATTTGCTTGTTAATATTGAGATTAACTTGTTTTTGAATTCTCATATTTTAAGTCTTTAGCTAATACTCTCTTTGATTTGTTTAATCTGATTTCTATAAGTGATTTGGATATAATTCTTATATATTTGATTAATTCTGTAAGTTGTTAAAGTTCTAGTTTTATTGAGATTAGAACTATTGACTGTTGAAAAATTGCATTGAACTTCCTTAGGTGATTAATGATTATATATTATTGTTGGAAGTTGTGATAATGGAATATTATGATTTTATACATACTGATTTGTTGCAAATGATTATAATGATCATGGCTGAGTTTAAATGTGATCTCAAGTACTCGAATCACAAGACAAGTTGTTTAGGAACTTTGTTAGTTTCTCTAGGCTGCATAATATGATATACTAAGTTCTATTTTTGGTGATAACGAAACTTAATTTAATTTGTGTTGGCTTAAGGTTTTGTCTTGGAAATTTCCAAAGGGGGAGATGGAGAATGCATATATAAAATTGACATAATTTTCATGGGAAAAATAGTACTTTTTAATGCATTTTTGTTGCAAAATGTATAAAACTTGGTCTGGTCAATGGAGGTTCTGGAGGATGGTGGACAATGGAAGAGGCTTCTATAATGGTCGCTCAACGATCTGGAAGTTTTTGAGCGTTTTGCAGTGTGTTTTGGAGTTTTTCTGGTGGTAAGGTCAACTTAAGGTCAAACCAAGGTTAACTTGGTGAACTTTATAACAAAATCTTTTTTAGCTTAGATAATCCGCCCAAATTCTTCTTTAACCCATAATAACTTTCTACCCTTACCAAAACACTATATAAACATATTCCTAAGCCTCAAGCATTTTTTACGTACATTGAAATTGTATTACCCTCATAAATCCTCTCTAGACCACTTCGATTTATATATGTGTTATAGAGATACCCATAAAATTTCATGCCGAAATTCAAAGCCTAGCTATGTCATCCGGTATAGAATGCTAATCTGTATCAAAGGATCTTTCTCAGCAATTCAAATTTCTCAAAGCCTAAATTCTGGATTTTCAAAACCATAACAATAAATCTCCAAAAATTACGAAACTTTAATACAGACCTCCTGCAGATGTCTAGTACGAAATATCGAAGAAATAATAATTTTTTATATCCAATGTCGGCTGTAAAAATATAATTCGATCTTCTACTCAATCAAGAACCTAGATTTTCTCTGCACAAATCTTGAACCCAAATCTCGATTACTCTAGGAAACCCTATAAAGCTATTTAGAAAATCTTGAAATAATTAGGACTAGATCTAGACACTATATGGTTTGGTTTGATCTCACATAAAAGGAATACAAATAAAATATCAGGAAATTCGAAATACCTGAATTTGCTTTAAGAAATTTTGTCTAGATGTTGAAAGCAAGAAAACCCTTCTTTTTCCTCTTGTTGGCGTAAAATTGAGGTGTGAAAAAATTAAAACCAATGTGTAAATATATATATATACTCACACTAGTAATAGACTCTCTTTTGAACTCTAAAACTTTTATTTTTAAAACATCATAAAATCTTTAAAATTTTAAAAAAGGTTTGACTAAGTGAAAGATAAAAATTCAACTATTTTAAATGACTTAAACTCAAATTTCAAATTTAAAGAAGACATTTCAAATATAAATTAACAAATTCAATAAAAAATATCGGGTGTTACAAAAATTCTCACTTGATGGTGTAACTGTTAATGGCCGGTCCTATTTATAGGAAAAGGAAACTGGTTAAAGCTTGACATGTGTCCAACCTATTTTAGACTAGCTTTGATGAGTTTGCAACCTACATTTCCTTCTTCATTTGACACTCAATTAACCTAGCCATGATTCAGCAAAGCTAGCCTACCTTAGCTTGGCCGAATCACCCATGTAGCTTGGCGAAATCGTTCTCACTTCACACCATCCTTTGACACTTTAAGAAACCTATGAAATGTCCTTGATTCCTCGTGCTTCAATAGGTCTAGGATAGCTTGGAGGAGTCATCATGAAGTCTAGCCAAAATCCCCACGAATATCCAGCTATGTTTCCAATTTTATCACAATTATCCCAACTGGTTTAACATCCTGCCGGTTTTTCGCTTTGTATTGGTAAATGGCAAAGTCCAACTTGTCTTCCTTTTGAACCTATCCAAAGCATGATTATAAATCTTGAATCTAGTCTCCGCATACACATGTAAACTTCGGCCCCATTCGTGTCCATGTGGCTGCCATGTCATCCAATTGCTTAAGTGACAATTTGGCACCTACATGCTCTACTAATCATCAATTTTGCCTAGTATTTCCTTAAGCAAAGTAATTAGCAAAAATACTCCAAATATAGACAAGAGAATATTATTACTAATATAAAAGCTATCAAGTTTCATCGAGACCTAAATTTAGCAAATCATAGCTAATTACTCCCTAATGTAACATTAAACCAAAACTTTGTTTTTCATCGAAACATTGCATTTATGCTAAACAAAAGTTTTGGGGCATGACAAGTTCAGATTACATTACAATCATTTTCTTAGAATGAAAACACTTAGTTCATGCTGGGAATTAAATTCAACATCAACAATTTCAAAATGAGATGAGTTTTTTAAAAAATAAAAATTAAACTAGAAAGTGCAATTGTCGCCTTGAAATTAAATTCTTAAAATAATTATAATTCCAAGCATCAAATGAGAAAATAATAATTTTAGAATGTGTGGACACGATATGACTTAGTACATATGGACTCTAACAAGTAGTTATTGAAAGATAAAGGATAGCTGTTGGAAGAATCTAGAAGGTGTCACCATCTGATGAGTAAGTTAATGGGAAAATTACAAACTGATCATCAAGTTTTAACGTCTTTTTAAAAACTCATTGGGTTCTAATTTTTTTTTTAAATTCACTGAGTGTTCGTTGTACTAAATTAATTCACCACACCTAACTCCGTTAGACATATTTAGTAGAAAATTTATCCCTCAATCTCAACAAGACACGTGTCATAAAATAAATACAAATTTATTTTTTTAAATTAAAACCAAAAATATAAAATACATAAAAGTATAATTTAATACTAAAATTAAATTTTAAAACTTAAAAAAACAAGAGGAAAAGGATCGGGGTGGGGAGTCCCCACCCCGTCGTGAATTGGTCCGAGTGGGGATCCTTTGCCCTTTTCTAAAAAAATATTTTTTAAATTTTAATATTAATATTAAATTATAAATTATATTTATTTTAGATTTTAGTTTTTAATTTTTTAAATATTATAAATTTATAAATTTTTTAAATTATTATTTATTTTAATGACATGTTACGTTGCAATTGGAGGGGATAAATTTTTCATTAAATAAGTCTAACAAAATTAGGTATGGTGAGTTAATTTACAAATGGTGAAATCCGAGTGAATTTTAAAAAAACTAGTTTTTTAAAAAGACAATAAAACTTAGTGAGTGATTTAGAATTTTTCCCAAATTAAATTATTTCATCATTACTAGGCGAGATATATCACATGCAGGTAGTGTCGTAAGCTAGTTTTTGGATACCATTTGGGTTTCACATTGGGAGGTTGCTATACATATTATTAGGTATCTGAAGAAGTCTCCCAATCTTGGAATACTATATAAGCGAGATGGACATCTCCGGGTTTCTAACTTATGCAGACTGGGTAGGTTCTCCGTTTGATAGATGCTCCACTACAGAATACTGTACATTTCTTAGGTGTAACTTGGTCACACGTAAAAGTAAGAAATAGACTGTGGTAGCAAGGTCTAGTGCAAAAGCAGAATACAAGGCAATGACACGTACAACCAGTGAATTGACATGGTTGAACCATTTTTTCTCCAGGAAATTGGTTTTCCAACTCCAATCCCTATTCCATTATTTTGTGATAATTAGAAACTTTACACATTGCATTTACTCTAGTGTTTCACGAGAGGATGAAACGTATTGTGGTCGACTGTCATTTCAATTCAGACAAAATACTCAATAGAGCCATCTCTTCACCCTTTATGAAGACAGGGGATCAACGAGAGAATATGTTTACTAAAGTTTTGTCTGATAGCTGGTTGAAGTTTCTATACTTGAAGCTGGACCCATATGATATATATGTGTTAGAGCGCAAGATCGCAACGGAAATGATCGTTGAGTCAAAGCAACTCAAATGTTCTGCCTCCTTCAGATCCACACACGCAGTTTTGTGAGAGAGTTAGAGAGAGAAAATCTCACGTGTTTATGCGTGAAATATTTAAGGATCTCAAATCTCGGCCGTAGGAACATCGTGACAAACTCTTTTTCATTTAACTCCTTATATTTTGTAATCCAAATTTATGGAATTTCTACAAATTGTGATCATGTCCATTAACATATCACAATTGACCCCCGAGATAATGAGATTGTTTTTGTGAAATCTCTTTCACTAACAATTATACGCTTATTTATCATTCCACCATACTATATTCCATATGAGCTAATAGGACCGTAATAATATTATCGATAAAGTCTCTAGCTCATATAATTCTTAATTCTCAGTATGTACCTAGTTGGACTCCCAAAAAAGTTCCAAATAATTTTTGCAAAATATTTACTTAATATATAATATAAGTATATATATAAGTAAAACCTGTGAAAACACTTCACAAAATTTCGTTGCGTAGTGTTTTGATTTGACTCCAACAATATATAAACACAATAAATATATTGTCTCATAAAGAGTTTGATGAATTTCATATGAAGCAATTATACAAATTCACTTACTATGCACAAGGCCCAATATTATTTACAATATTTGATCTGCGAAGATCATCACCAAATGACTTTGTCAAAGCACAAGCACATAAGAAGCAAACATGCATAACTCTCTCAGGTCTAACGACAACATAAGCTAGTTGTGTTGAATACCATTTTCTACATTAATGATCATTTCCAGAAAGTGTTCATATTTAATCCAGTTCAGTGCACCCACCCGTCTGCTTAAGGTTACCTCAACGACGGAGTTCATCATTCTATCTTATAGAGGCACAGCGAGTGTAGACTTATTCATACATTTTCATGTATCTTTGTCTTGAATAAAGTGAGTCAACAGGGATCTGAGAAGTCATACTCCCTGCCTCCGATTCATTAATCATTGGCCTGACTTTTCTACAATATTGCTCTACAATATGACATCTTATGTCATTGCATGTATCCAAAATAATATACAAGTGTTTAAACAAAAATAATTATCTCATAATTATGCAAAATGATTGTTTTTGAGGGCATACATCTAACAATATGTTCCAGCTTGGGGGGAAGTGTTATGAAAAGTTTGGTGTATTGAGGGAAATAATCTTTTGTTATTAATGATGTATCTATTATGTGATTCACCTATTCTTTATATAATAGAAGTTGAGAGAATGAGGAATTAACTCTTTCTCCCATTTTGCTAAACCCTAACAAAAGCAAAGAAAAGTGAATGGAAAAAATACACATAAGCTGTACCACTTGTCTCAAATAAAGTCCTCTCTAAATATTTTGAGCAAAGGATATGTTTAGATCTAATGGATACTAAATGCTGTTATTCTAAGGCAGTGCACCACGCAAATGTCCTTTACATGGAACTGGCTAGAGACTAAGTCATGAAAGGAAACTAAGTTTGTGAAGATGCCGATGCCTCCATGTTTCCCTCTCTAGGTGCCTTGGCACTAGGTGATCTTTCATCTGTAGGTGCTAGATTGCTAGATGATCTTTCATCAGTAGGTGCTAGAACGCTAGATGATCTTTCATCAGTAGTTGCTGGCGTACTGCAAGATGATCCTTCATTGGTAGGTGCTGAAGAGCCATATGATCCTGTTGAAGGAGCGCTTGCTGTTGGTGGATTGTATCTCCTAAGTACTCTATCTTTGTTCTTACTCCACCATTCTTCTGCCTGCTGTTCATCGAACCTTCTTTTGCTGCATAAAATTTTGGATGCAAAGGCATGACAATTGGGAGAAGAAAGGAAATACATGAAATGATTGAGAATTCATTGGCATGGATTATATTATTGTCACTAATCTACGTTTTTTCTTTTACCTTTTTGTGACCAACGGAAACACAGAGACCAACAAATACGTGCAATAGCTAACTAAAAGGAGCTTCTTCTGGATTGGACACAAATCAGAAGCCAACATTGTTAGGCTTGAACAAGCGCGTGCAAACTGTTTCCATGTGACCAAAAGAAAAATTGTACAAGTGGAGATGCATGGACGTGCACAGACTCTCACAAACACACCCATATTGTAATTGTGCGAAATAATGAAACATTCAAAAAATATAATAATATATGGACATGTTCACAACACAGGCTGATAAATACACAATTTATTCTAGTACCTGAATCTCACTCGCTTGAAAAACTTTGCACCGTTTGGAAGAACCATGACAGTCACGTAAACACCAGGTTCAAATTGTTCAATAACTTCTTTTTCTCCATTCCTCATTGTTGAAAACTCAGGTCGTTGTGAGTCATTTTCTGAGCTTTGTTGAGACATACTAAGTTTTGTATTAGAAGTAGATGATCTATTGCTCTCCTGAACAATATTTGTTCCCTCCTGAGACAAGTCCATAACTCTTGCAACATTTGTGTGTCCTTGCATCCTATTTTCTCGCATTTTAGAAGATTCATTGAGCGAGGGATTTCTATGAGGTGCATATTGTTGGACAGAATCTATGCTTGCAGTCAGGGAAGCAATATTAGTGGTTGCGGATAGGTTTATAAAAGCTTCAACTTGAGAATGGATGGCTTTAAAGCTTTCACTGTCAGAAACATCTGAAGGGATCTTCTCTATCGCTTGCTTTAACTGAAATAGAAAACATGCAACACAAACAGTTCAATTTGGCAATTAACTACTAATTAAAACTCTATCAGGAAACAAACATTATTCTCATTTCATTGTTACTTTCTAGTCATCAAATATTAAATGAGTTGACCTAATATAATTTTGTTCTCTAAAAGGAATATCTGCCATTGACGTAAATGAGTAGTTTAAACTCTATTCAAATACTTGTTCCAACCATACATTCATACATATAATATATATGTATAAATTACATATACACGTGGGGACAAACATACACAAATACAAATGTGCCAGCTCATTGTTCATGTTTTGAAGGATCAGTCTGTCTCTTATAGTATTTTATGGAAAAGTGAGGAGAGAGAAGATTTAATTGAATAGTATAATATTATTTTATAATTTAATGAGGAGAGAGGGATTATTTTATGATTGTTTAGAAATTTTGAGGGGTGAAAATGTTGGGAAACAAACGCCCCCTATATTTCGTTATAGCATTCTACATATTAAAACTTCCTTCTCTATTTCCTTTTGGTCTATTTTTCTTTTTCAGGGTAGCCATTTGTATATACCTTGTCAACTAATTTGGACTCCCTTTCGGTGCCCTCATCAATGCTTACTAATTCATTGAACCACTTACGGTTTTTCATTTGAAGTACTTACTGTGTCACCCACAAGAATCCAGCTTAATTAGAGATGACTACTTGATAGGTATTCAACCTGCCACATTTACTTGCTCAAACAATTCTGTTGAAAACAAAATGACAAAAACACACTCAATGAAATTTTACGTCATTATTGCTTTTCAATCAGAATATTTTACCTATTATGCTTTTCCTAGTTGAGACCTTGTTTACAGATTTTTATTCACAGTTCTCATTGATCTATGTTATTCATTTTCTTATTTTTGCTACATATATATTTATTTACACAGTACTTGTAGGCCTAAATAGCACAGATTTGGTACATTTAATATTAATTTGAGTACCAAAAACTGATTAAAAAATTTTGTGTGGAACTCTAATGAATTTTACTTGAGTAGTTCTGTTTACCAATTGTTATGAGGTTTTACCATTCATTGGATTGTATAAGCCAATTCTTGACTATGTTGAGGGGAAAGAGCAGATGAATCTCGAAATCTAGATTATAAGGCTTGTTTGGAAAAGGGTTTTGGTTTGCGATTTTAAATTCAAAATTCAAAATTCACACTTGCATATCTATCAAAACGTGCATAAACCATTTTACCCTTTTGTTTGAAAGATTAAAATATTTTTAAAGGTTTCAAAACACCTCAATAATACGCTCATACCTTTCATATACTTATGAGAAGCGAGTCTTTAAAATTTGGTGTTTAAAAGTGGTAAACAATGTGGTTTTAAATGAACTAGACTATGTGCTTAAGTTGAAGAAGTGGACCGGCAGGTGAAGCGATCGACCGGTCTTCGACCGCTTGGTATAGCGGTCGACCGGTTGATTTTAAATAGAGTCGTTGAGCTTCTGACAATATGACCGTTGGGTAACGGTAACTTGAAGCGGTCGACCGACTCGTTTTAACAAAGGACTCTCAACGGCTATAAACGACTAGTTTTCATATGTGGCCTATAAATACACATTTATAACGTCTGAAATTAATACACAACGACTACATATCATTTAGATAACTGGAGAAATATTTCAAACCTTCATACTTCATATTTCTCATATCATTCACACAAAACACACTTTCATATCCTTGTCTTTGTGTGAATCAAGAGATAGAGCCTTCAATTTTCATATCTACTCTTTGAGAGACTTTTGTTCTTCAAACTTCATATCAAAATAGGTGATTCCTTTAGTGATGGTTGTTCACTAAAAAAGAAGCTTAGAGAGAGAATATGTAATACCTCGTCCCAAAAAAGGTGTAAGTGAGTAATTTGAATTTTAAACGAAGAGGTAGACCTTAATCCTACGTTTGATTTTTAGATAGAGGTTGTATCGTATTTTTGAATTTAAATGTGCTGATATGAATAAGTGATCTATATTTGAATTTAAAGGTTTGAATAGATATTTGAACTTGGGTTTGAATTTAAAGGTTAAGATATGAATAAAGATTATTCTTCTATTTGAATTTGAAAGATATGGATAAAGATCTTATGTTTGAATTTAAAAGTGATCGATAAAGGTATGTTTGAATTTTAAAAGTTGAAGAGATCGAGATATATAAGTGGTCACAAAGATGTATATTGGAGACCAAAATTTGGATTGAGGTGGTGCTACAAAGTTCCGAGAGATTGTTCGGCAATTATTGGAGAAGCTTTAAGGATTAGTTAAGCGTTCGAGGTAAGTGGTTCTTCAATGGAATTTTTAAAACGTGTACCGTATTTTTATATGGTTTTGATATATTATCTGGGGAACTGAACAAATTTTGGATAAAATGAATCATCGAGATTTTGTGAAACAAAATTGAAATTTTGATAACTTGTTTTGGTGAGCGTACTGTGAAAATGTTCCTTGCGTTGGTGATATATGTTTATGGTCTTTGTGGCCAATTTATCCTTGGGGTCTGTGTGGCCAATTTGATACCCCTCGTGGTATTTGGAGGTCTGTGTGGCCTAATATTTGGAGGTCTTTGTGGCTTAGAGGTCTGTGTGGCCTGGTATTTGGAGGTCTGTGTGACCATTGGTGATTTCCCTATATCACGCGGCTTTGGATATTTTTGTTATAAACTTGTATTTTTTTATTTGGTATGGTTCACAAGGTTTTATTTTGGATTTCGGTTATTGTGATAAAATTTTCTTTTCCCCAACCCCCATTGACCTACTACTTACTAAGCTAGTCATAGCTCACAATTTATTCTCATATTTTTCAGAGTGGGCGAAATTAGAGAAGTTCGAGGAGTTTCAGATAGATTTGTGTTTCGAATGCGTGTTTTGCGGGAGTACTTTTGGAGATTAATGTTGGAGAATTCGATATTGTATTTCTTTTGGGAGATCTTTATCGATGTTGGAAATATCGAATATGCTAATGTAATTTGAGGGCTCAGATTGATATTTGTAGGCTTTTTATAGTTTGTGAATATTTTGCTGAGGTTCTACAAATTAGTTTTGAAATATTGATGCCTAGATAAATGATTATTCAGGATAAAAAAACATTATTTTATACGGAAATCATACCGTTTGGAGTTTGGGCCCAGGGTGTTACAAAATTTCTCAAGCTTGGGTATGTTGTGTGTGGTGTGCCCGAAAAACCACTGGATTGGATTTAAGTGTTGAGCCCGGGAAAAGCACTTGTACGATTCTTTAGCACCCGAAAGCTAGAGTGTATGTGTATGCTATTTGAAGAATAGTGGGAAAACCTCAAGGCTCGGTGAAGGAGCTTGAGGGGGGGATGTAGGCGGGTTTGCCGAACCACCTAAAAATGACGTGTTTGCATATTATATACATGTTCTAAATTAGTAGTTACTTTGCAAACACGTCTTTAGATGATACAAGCGAAAAGTTTAGAAAGTCAATTCACCCCCACTCTTGGATTGCCTTAATCTTGGAACTCACAAATTCGCCCAAATTTTTATTTATTTTTACAAATTTCTCTAAGAACTTTAATAAATATTGTATTTTTTAGATATTATGAAATTACATTTTTTGAGATTTTTAATTTATATATTTCTATTAGTGTTTGGGAAATTGAATTTTTGCTCACTAAGTTTTGACCATTTTTACGAATTAGTCACTAGGATTTCTCTTTTACTTTCCAGTCACCGAATTATTACTTCGGTAACTATTTCATCCTTCCATCCCTATTTCGTCAGCCCTTCTAACAGAGAAGTTGAAAGAGAAGGAAGTTGCTTCAAAGCAATTACGACTAACTTTTAGTAGACACATAGACCGAGAGGAAGAGAAGGAAAACTAATCACAGTTTATGGGGTTATGAGGTTACTACACTGTGGAGACAGTGATCATAAGTTGATCAAATTGTTTGCATGTCCTTAACTGGCCGAGGACCACCACGATCATTATGCATCTCATGACTTGGAGGCAGTGCAGAAGGCACAAGGTCGTAATCGGAACATTGTTGTTTATATAAGCCGGCTGCTGGAAGCAGAGGCACTGATGCCTATTCTAGTACCCATCCACCATCTCTTATTTATTGGGCGTGGATTCGAGGATAATGGTGTAAAAACCCTAACTGCAGCTATAGCCGACACGAAGGGAAAAAACACTCTCCGCGCGATGATGGAGTTTCAGAGTATTGGCTTTTGTTCACAATCGATATTTTGATGATTTTCAATAAATTGATTAAATTCACAAAATGGACATATTCAAAGACAAAGACATTTTTAACAAAGAGTCAAAGACTAGAAGATTGAAGATCAAGAAGATGCAAGGAGCCCAAAAGTGAGGATTCAAGACCATAGGGTATAACCTTGTAACTTTTAGTTTCACTTTTGACAAGGATTTGAATCATACAGTTGCATATCTTTCAAACCGTGCATAATCTTCTTATCTCTAATTTGACAACCAAAATGCACCTTAAGGTTTTCAAATTATCCCTATATAAACTTCCAATACTTTTGGGAAGTTGGTTTTTGAAATTGGGATTTTAAAAATGTAAAAAACAAGCATTTTAATTGTAGCGGTTGATGAAAATGATATGAGGTGGTCGACCTCTACATGAAGCCATCGATCGGTTGTAGCGGATGATAAAATGCTCTGTAGCGGTTGGCCGGGAGCATAGAACAAAAATTTGACAGTATTCAAATTTTATGACCGTTGGTAATGACTAGTTGAAGCGGTCGACCGGTACAATGGAAAAATTGTCAGATTGACTCTTAACGGCTAGTTTTGATATATGACCTATATAAAGACTTTCCTAAGGTCTCAAAACAAGTTAGTACGACCACATATCATTTTCATAGCTTGAGAAAGATCTTAAAACTTCTTATTTCATATTTCTTATATCATTTACAAAAATTACATCTTCACATCCTTGTCGTTGTGTGAATCAAAAGAGATAGAGCTTTTCATTTTCTTATCCACTCTTTGAGAGAGTTTAATTATTGTATCTTCCAATTCAAGAAATGTGATTCATTTAGTGAAGTTATTCACTAAAGAAGAAGCTTAGAAAGAATATATCTCAAGCTTGGTTAGGTTGTGAGTGGTATGCCTGAAAAACTACTTGGGTTGTGAGTGTTGAGCCCGAGAAAGCACTTGTAAAATTCTCTAGCACCTAGAAGCTAGAGTGTACACTATTTGAAAGATAGTGGAAAAACCTTAAACCTTGATAAAAGAGCTTAAGGGATGGATGTAGGCGGATTTGTCAAACAACTTAAAAATCTCATATTTGCTTCTCTAACCATGCTCTTTACATGTAACACTTATTTATTTGTTGCATCAATATACTTGTGTTAAACTAGTCTTTACTTTGCAAACACTATTTTGGGGGTTAAAAGCGAAAAAGTTTGGAAACACAATTCACCCCCCTCTTCGGTTGCCTTAATCCTAGGAATTACATAGAATTGGGTCTACGATGGTGCTCGTACACTACAGTACCACAATATGTGGAAGACGCAACGGGAAACTACGTGCGTTCTGTGATCCGGTGTGGAGGACAGAAAATTCGAAGCTGCAGATTCTTCAATGGCTCATGTTAGCCATAATGTCTGGAGGTAGATGCAGCTACTGGCAAAACTCCAATGCCAGATGGGGGGGGGAGCAAAAGGTAAGTTGCATTTGCAGACTTTAGCATCAAGCTGCTACAATTGTGCTTGTCGTTTTAACTTGTACATATGTCAAGTGTTGAACTGGAAAAATGGGGGTGAGCTGGTGAGAAAGGGTGATGTGTTCAGGTTTTTTGTTCGAGAGACTGACGGAAGGACGAAATAGTTATCGGGCTAATAGTTTAGTGACTAAAAAATTAAAAAATAATCCTAGTAATTAATTTGTAAAAAGGGTCAAAACCTTGTGGCCAAAAATTCAATTTCCCTTAATTTTTTAAATACTTTTCGTCTATTTTATGAAATAGACAAAAAGTAATATTTGTCTATTCAATTTCCCTTAATTTTTAAATTACTTTTTGCCTATTTTATGATACTTTTGAAATACAATTTATATTTTTGTAATTATTTTTTTAGTTTTCCCTTTTTTATATTTGTTTTGTGATTCATGAAAATTAATTTTACTATTATTTGTTATTAGTGTTCTGAAACATCATGACAACTAAAAGATGATATTATTAAATAAAAAATAATATAAATAATTTTTTTGTTATTTGTTTTTGTAAATTAATTTTGCTTCCTTATTTTAGTAGATTTTTAAAAATATATATATATTTTGTAAATTAAAAAATATTATTATTAAGTTTATTTTTTTAAAAAAATTCATAATTTGTTTTTGAATTTATAGTTTTTTATTATTTTTGTAAAATTTTATTTGTTTTATAAATTTTGTATGATTTTTACTTTGGTCTTTTATTTTAAAGAATATTTTTTATTAGTTTGATATGTTATCTATTTTTATAATTTTTATATTTATGAATTTATTTTCTGCTTATTTCTTGAATTATAAATCTTTTCAGATTTTTCAGATTTTTTTTTTATTTTTTTTTATTTTCTTATATCCTAATAACTATAAATTAATATTATTTAATTTAATAAAATATAAATCATTCCAAATCTTAATCAACCAAACAAACCCTTACAACAAAACAATATTTAAATCTTACAATTTGAAATTTGAAATTTAAAGTAAAAACCAAAAACAAAACCCTGTATCTAGGAAATCACATTCCAATTGTTCGTGTTAGTATTTAAATCTAAGGTGTCACACAATAGTACACTATTATGCGCTTTCTGTTTATCTAGGAAATCACATTCCCAATTGTTCGTGTTAATGTGAAAACTGTGCAAACACCTTAGATCTTTTATACAGGGAAGAGCCATCAATTTCACTGACAATATTGTATAAATGAAAATACCTGTTCTGCGACAGACTTGGCAAGTTCCCTGTCAACTCTACACTTGGAAGATTCCTTTTCGGCTAATGAAGCCTCTTGTTGAGCAGTTTTATATAAATTCTTAAGCTCCATGTCTTGAGCATCACACTTCTGCTTCAAACTTCTGACCTGAAGTGAAGGAAGAGAGTCAAACAGTGAAGTAATTAATTTTGAGGACATCCGAACAGTGTACAATAATATACCAATGAAGTACTAGAAGGATATATAGAAGAAAATTATATCTGTAAAAGGTACATAATCAGTACTTGATTTTGCAGCTTTGACACTTCTTGATTCAGGAGTTCATTTGTCTTCCTCATACCTTCAATAAGACTCCTAGAAAATGCAGGACTGGCAGAGTGTGGAGGGCTTAGTTTCCTTGAGTGTGGTGAAGCAGATCTTGTGTAAATTGGATATGGAGGTGATGATGGCATAACAGGCTTCAGAGCATTTTGAAGAGCACTTAATGAACTTGGAAATGCAATATCTTTTAGCTGTAAAAGAGATGGGACCTGAGAAGCCCGCACTATAGAAGGAGAATCAGACCTTGTCCCAGGCCTTCCTGACTTGATTTCAAGGTATTTGACTGGTACTGCAGTGGGAGACAACAAAATCCTCGACGACCTCACCTCTCTATCTAATCTTTCCCGGGTGTCTATTGAAGGGCGAGGAGTTGTAATTTTCCTATTTACGTTAGAAGCATTGCCAGCCTCTGCAGTTTTAATTTTAGAATAGCAAGCATCACATACACGATGGGGTTTGCTAGGAGTGGGAGCCAATGCTGCTTTCAATGCTTTTCTCGAACTACAAGCATGGCAATGTACCAGTCCACAATTATAACAGTTGTGCCTCTTTCTAGTAAAACCAAATGCTTGCCGACAACCAGAACAAACTGACTGGTCTGCTCCAGAGACCCATTTATGGATGCATATACTTGAAGTAAAATTTGAGCCACAGTATATATTTTTCACATGCCTGTCTTTTAAGGATTCAACTAGAGTCGGAGATTTTCGGTCTTCTGTATCCCCATGTCCCAGTCTTCCATTGGCTCCTCTCCCCCAAGTGTATAGTTCATTTCTAGATGTTAGAACAGCAACATGATATGCTCCACAAGATATTTCTTCGACAAATTCACCAACTAGCTTATCTTGTATCAAGCAAGGTACCCTCCCATCAGAGCTTGGACTGCCAAGTTGACCATATGAAGGCGCACCCATGGTAAACACATGACCTGATGTAGTGAGGGCAACGGTTACTGCATGCCCACAAGCAAGCTGGTGGAAGTTATAGTCAATAAGTGAAGAGACACAGGTAGGAAGAAGATAAGTTTCCTTGTTCCCATGGCCCAAACGATGTTTGTCCCCATCACCCCAGGTGAACAACTTTCTAGATGAAGCATTTGTACCAGACGGGCCCATAACCTCAACAATGGCTGCGGTATGCCATACTCCACATGCAACCTTAATAGTCTTCAGTCCACTCAACGATTGTACCTCCTTGGGATATGGAAAACTCGCACGATCTCCATGTCCCAACACACCATATGTTCCGTCACCAAATGTAAACAATTTTCCATTGGAAGTAGCCAAGGCTGAATGCCACGTTCCACATGCAACAGATAAAACCTGAAGTCCTTCTAAAGGACCCGTGACCCTTTTAGGTATCCAGTGGCTGACATCTGTGCCGTGACCAAGAAGTCCAGCATTATGCGTGCCATCACCCCAAGTAAATAAATCACCAGATGTAGATACAACGCATGTATGATACTCTCCACAAGCAACAAACTCTACATTGGTAACTGCAAGGAACTCAACAAGATGGGGGCGACTAAAGTCTTTATCAATCCCATGACCAAGCCTTCCTCCAACTTCTTCTCCCCAGGTAAAAACCTCTCCTTGCCTGGTTACAAGAGCAATATGTCTCACACCACAAGCAATCTGGAGAACATCAAGAACAACATTAGACTCCAAGGGCTTAGGAGTCAGCACATCAGTTTTTGTAGGAATTGGGTTCAGAGAGCCATCAGGTGAAATCCCATCACACAATAACTCTCCCCATACATAGACATCTCCCAAGGATTCTATGTCATCTGGTCCAGAACCTCCACTAGAACAGCTAGGAGTGCTTGAAATACTAATACGGACACCATCTCCAGTACTTGTTCTTAGTTGCATATTTGCACGCTCTGAACCCACATTTGAGCTTGCAGAATTCAATAGACCAGAATACGAATCAAGAGAAACCCTGCTTCGAGCAACACTGGTAGTGGAATCTAGTGTTGCACCAAAAGGATGGCCATTCTGAACAAAGTCACCACTATTTTGTAGCTGTAACAGAATAAAAGAAAATAAACTTAGGTGTTCATAAATATATCACCAAAAACAGACATTCGAAAATCTGAGCCAGCAATGTGTCATAAAAGTTCCCCACATCCTTGTATAGATCCCATGTGCTGTGCAAAAACATCATCAAACAAAATTAACATCTCCATCAATATCTAGTATCAGGTTAGTTGACCTGGAATACCACATAAAAAAAATTCCAAAAATTAAAACTCACTTTTCTCTTTGCTGTTGCAGAGGGATACATGGACCTCCTCTAGTTTTCAGGAAAATACACAATTTCCCGTTTGTTTCGAATTAAACATTAAACTCCCTTCAATTAGAGTACATTATATAACCAACCATCCTCAAGCAACTAAAATCAGTGCTTTCAAATTATTTACAGCACATACGAAACCAAGGATAAAAGACATTTCTTGTGCAAAAGTTGTTATGGGACAGTTAATTGCAATTTTTTCACATCGAGAGAACTCAATGTAAGATTCCTTTGTTTGTTTTATCAGATCTAGAGTGTATAATATAAAGTTTGATTTTATGTTTCAGTTAAAGCCTCACAAAATGCAGTTTCCTGTTTACCAGAATATTGAACTGCATTAATGATTCAGAGTTCTGGCAGAGTAAAACTGTGCAGTACCACACTATTACAAAACATAGTAACTTCTTTGAAAGATCACCAACCAGATTGCTTATTAACAGGTGATCCATGGATATCATTTTAGCATTTGATACAGATATCTAAATTTTCAAGAATATTAACTGTTGGAGCACAACTATCATGCAGATTTTCAGCAAAACTCTTTACTTTATTCTGATTAAGTTTCTAAGTTATCCTAAACGTCAGACCATATTCAAAGCCTACACTTGAGTCTACTCTGCTCTTCTTGTAACAAGGAAGACATCAATTTGAGTTCAAGGCATATCCTCTATTATATTCGACTTTGGAAGAAGAGACATGAGCTCCACAATGTAATGGAAAATCCAAACAAGTATAAATACAAGAATAGGTAATTTACTTCCTCATAGATTTATTTTTTGGATGGGAACTTACATCCGAAATATCACTTATAGTACGTCTAGTATGCAGTTGTCGAGTTGAAATTAATGCCTTAAGGCCTGCAAACCACACCTCTGCCTCTGCTTTGTCCTTGCAGATCTATAGATATAAAAGCCAATAATCTGGATATGAACTTTTGATAAAGCTGACATAAAACAAATCCAGATGAATAATTGATCTTTACTCACTAGATCAAGGGACCGGTCACCATTATTATATACAAGTGAAAATGATAAGTAGTCCTTTTCAGGGCGCAAATACCGTCTGAAAACAGCCTGTAAAACTTGCAAATACAGGTTAGTTCCTGCCATATTCGGGAAACAAAATAATTTATGAACTATTTTTAAAGAGATGGTTTAACGTCAAATTTCAGTCTTTAACTCACAGTTCTCTGTCCAGGGATGATCCGTGAGACCGAATATAATTTCAGATTCCTTTCTTCTCCATGTGAATACCAGATCAGTGTTGTTTCATCCTGTTAATGCAACCAAATGTGAAAATTCATACACACTACACTTGAGAGATATATGTCATGACTCTCCATAGTGGAGAAGATGAAGCTGACGCACAAAGAAAAGAAAATCTGAGCAATTTTTGCAATTTAAAAGTCGCATGTATCACATATGCTGGATGATGTGCCTAGCACTGCAAAGATATGAATTAGTTCATGCCTCACTGTAACTTTAAGCATTCGAGTTTCAGTTTAAGAGTAGATTGTGTATGCATAATCCAAATTATGCAGCCTAGATTTAATGGTACTTGACGGGAGCAATAGAACAGAAACGGAAAAACACTTGGTAGTGGCACAGTTTCAGTCCAAATATATAAATTAGGTGAACTTCATAGAAAATGGTTCCTGCATAGAATGTAGACCCTCGGGGTATTATGAAATGGGTAATTGTTAGGTGGCATCACCTCAGTATAGCATCTAAATGGGGCAAGCATACTTTAACTCTAACATAATTGGTAAGGGTTACAGGAGTGTAACTTCATCTTAACTCATCAATAAGCAAAGATCTTGCTTACTGATGCCTCGTATACCCTTACCCCTAATTAAAACAGTCACGTCTCTCACAAAGGCAAACATCTATCTTATTCACATTTTTCTTTTTTTCATCTGAAAATATCTTAGAATGGAGAATCTCGGAAACACGAAAACAATATGCGTGCTTGTAGAAAATAACTAAACCTTAGAAATTCTGAATGGGCAAAACTTAGGCTTCCCTTTCCGGCTATACTTGATTAACTGGGTGCCTTTCTTCAAAGCAATGAGTGCCTTCAAAAGAGGTGAAAAATATTTAAATGGGAAAAATCGATAACAGTGTTATTACATGCTAAGCTTAAATAAAATTGTAGCTGCCGGAATCAACTTTAGGTTAACAACAGTCGATAAGTGAAGCAGTAGGCAGGAATAATTTGTAGCATCGCATTTACTCGCAGCATTCCAAAGGGATACCTTCATAAGCGTGCACTCTTCTACCTAAAGTTTTATTAATTATTTGAGATATTTCTATTGTTCACCTTCTTGCTAATCCAAAACAGATGAAGCAGATGTTTTTTTTTTATAAGTAACAATTTTATTAAAATAAAGAAGAAGAAAAGAACAGTACAAAGGTTGTACTGAAACAACTTAAAGCAAAGAAGCAAAGAAACTAATAAAGTCCTGAAAATCTAAGAAAGGGCCCCCCAACATAGCATTAAACCAGGAGAATAGAGAAAACATCATGGTATCTCATAGCACATATTGCTCGTTCCCATATGGTATCTCTCCCATATACTCTTTCTCTCAATTTTATGTCTGCGATTTGTTAACTCTTTCCAGTTTAATAAATATTTAAGCAAGTTTTTTTATTACTGATTTTCTTTGCTGGTTCATTAGTAACAGCTGCAATTACTTGAGTCAAATTATATTACAATTAGCAAAACAACAACCGCAATATACATATTTTTTGTCAAATGCAAATTCAAGCCTTACAGCTGGGGTCCTATAGTTTCTCTAACCAAAACAATGTTTACCAACTTTAAAGAAGTGATTTACCAACTAATGAAAATGCATAATAGCCAGGTAGTGGTAAACTTTGTTCACCAATGTAGAGTCTTGGATCTGCACGAGTAATCATTTTCACGCCTTTAGGTACTGAAAAAGTTCCAGGTTCTTTCTAAGAAAGCATTTCACAACACTCCATCATTGCTCAAAGAATTCATTTTAAAATGGAGTTTCCTTATACCCGACCTTGCTTTAATTGCCTCATGAAAAAGTATGTCCAACAATTTCATGTGTTCGTTCTCACGCTGATGTCCCATGTGTCTACTAAAATGTAAGAACTTGCCTTTAGCATTAACTTTCTCTTTTGTGTGTCTATTAAACAAGTATGCATCTAGAATGTTGATCCCTAGGTATGTCTTCAATTAAATATGAAGGGTGACCAAGAGGGAAGGTGAAAGGAAACTGACTTGCTCAATGTCACGCTCATGTTTCCCATAACTAGCAGGATCTGCCATTCCATCTGAAAAGACTGAAAGGAAAGCGCGGAGGACGAAGATCAACCGACAACTGCATCAAGCAGAAATGCGGTGGCGACTTGCGTCCCCCAGTCTTCATGGATGCATATGCTTTCTTCTTCTACTTTGACCTCTCATCAAAATGAGCCACTACTCCAAATCAATCTGCCAAACAGAGAACAACAAGTAGAAAATCTCCGACACAATTCAAATCTCAAAGATCACCAACGGCTTCAAATTGGATATCTCTTCGCTCTGTGAAAAATAGACGACCGACATGACAGATTTTTGATAAAATATGAGCCATGTAAGATTTATTAGGAACTCTGTCTTTATGATTTCTGCGTGCTTCAATGAATTGGATCGCGCAAAAGGAACAAGAACCCAATGCAGACCAATCAGAGAGAGAGAGAGAGGAGGCGAAATGAGAGGGAGGTAAGCGGTCACGTTGACGAGGGAGGTTTGCAGCTCGAAAGAAATCCGATCGAGATATTGGCGCGTTTCTTCAACTGCTGCCACGTCCACCCAACTAATCTAACGGAAAGAATAGACAAAAAGATTATAAGTTAATTTACAAAATTAACTTTATTAGAACAAGTCCAATATTAAATTTATCCATATGTTCATATACTCTCTGTTGCATTCCCGTGGGTCTCCCTGATTAGGGGTGTACATGGGCCGATTTTGGGCGGGTTCGGCGGTACCTCACGACCACCATGGTCGGGGTCTCAGACCACCTACCCGATCGAATCGCTCGAAAATATGAATTGAGAATGCTCGAGCCTAACATCCATCGGGCTCGATTTGGGTGGATTGGGCTGGATCGGTTTGGGCTAAGTTGGATTTCAAGATTGGACTGCGTGCTCGGCTGGACATTTTTTTGTGTTTTTCAGCGGGCGCATTCCGAACACAATGCCTATAAAATTGGGAATTTTGAGGCTTCTTTAATTTAATTTAAGCCCAAAATAAACTGAAAATAAGGACAAAATATGCCCAATCCAAAAAATGAGAAATCATACACTTCTACGACATGAAATTAAACATTAACAGCCCAACAAATGAAATTAAACTTGAAAACATGCTGAATTTTGCCTCGGCTCCATCATTATCATTATTCTTCTTCATCAACGTTAGTTGAAGTTTAGTTTTCATCTAACACATGTGAATTTAAATAAATAATGAAATTGAAATACATCAGAAAATTAGAAATAAATTTAGCATCAATAATAAATTAAAAAAACCAATCAAGGTGCCAAAATATGTGAATGAACAAATGCAATAAAATCACATAGTTACCTAGCTCAACTTCAGAGCTCTCAACATTATCCAATGTCTCACGAAGATCAATTTGAATTGGATCATACCTCAACCAATTTTGTGTATAAAGAAGAGCCTCAACTGTTCTTAGTGCCAACGGACTCCGAAATTGATCTAGCACTCTACCCCCTATTTTAAAAAGGCTGACTTAGAGGAAACTATCGAAACCAAAATGGCCGACACATCCCGTGCAACCCTCGCAAGAATAGGATACTTGGATTCATTTATCGTCCACCAAACCAAGATGTCAAAATCTTGAGTTCTAGCTTCACACTCATATAACAAATACTGATATACTTCTTACTTATTGCCAATAAAAATTTCGTCAGTATTTTGCACATACTAATAAAATTGCACATCAATATTATCGTAATCGTAATCAGATGAGAAAGTTTCAATATTGGCATAGGGAGTTTGATTGCGTGAAGCAACCGCACTTGAAGTCCCACATAGACCATTATATTCAACAAACAACGCATACAAAAACTTATGGTGTTCTCAATCATTAGATATACTTGAAAATCGCAGTACATTTTGTTAAACCACCAATGCAAAACATCCAATTTGCACCTTGGATCAAAAACTACTGTGTACATGTATTTAGTTGGCGTATAACTTCATGGTTGTATATGTGTTTTATTCCTGGAGATTCAAGTGTTAAAGCGCTACATGGTTCAAGCGTCTCAACAGTGTATAAGTGTGTCTGGAACATCTGTAGAATGACAGGAGCCTGTCTACGGTCTGACAATGCGAAGTTGAAGCATTGAGTATTTTAATGTTGGCGTAGTTTGTCGAGAGTTTGTCTGAGGTTTACCAAGAATTACGTAAGCTAACCTGAACGCTCCTAATTGTTTTTAGAATGCCTCCAAGTTAACTGCCTTGATTCCCACCTCAGAAGCCTAGGATATAAAAAAAAAATTCCTTCCATTTTTCCAAAGGGTCCTAGAACATATCAAGAGGTATCGTTCCCATTGTACTTTCATAGAAAAGATTCAAAAGAATATCTTCTCCGACACTCTCTGTTATTGTTTCTTAGTTTACTCTGTAAAAAATTAAGTGTACCAGAAAAATACTGTATTATCCTTTAGTTCTATCAGGGTTATTGATCATACACAAAGTTTACCAAAGTTCTGGTTCCAGAGATGGTTTGTGTGGCTTTGGTCTGGTAGCAATGGTAGTGAGGTTTCAGTAGGCAGACTATGTACAAGATCAGCAGTGAAGGTGCTAATATGATGAATGGATGAGACCGAGTCTCAGACCCTATAAGGTTTGTAGAACCATATTCAATATTTGGGTAAGAAGTTCGGTGTGTTAGGGTAGCAAGGGGATTTGTGTACGTCTAACGGAACATCGTGTAACTTCTTGTTCTTATACGAGTGGAAACTTTTCCCAGCCACAAGGCCCGTAGAGTTTTTTCTTCTTGAAGTGTATCTTCAAGAGGTTTCTCTTTGTAACCAATTTGTGTGTTCATTGTGTTGTGATATTGCAATTTACATTGTTAAAGTTAGATTGAATATAAGCTGTCTATTATTGTCTGTAGTTAAAAGACAATTTTCTTGAATATCTTGAAGCCTTGATAAAAAGTTTAATTGCTTCAAAGATTTACATGATTATGCATACATATAAAATCTTGATAAAGAATTTAGGTTCTTGAACTTGCTGATATTCTTGTGTAGTATGAAACAAAGTTAAAGATCAAAAAAGAATTGAAAAGAACCTATTCATCCCCCCTCTAGTTTCGGGTGTACTACATTGAGTCTAAAACTGCCTAGTTCATAATGCAACAAAGATAAAAAAAAGTTAACTTTTTCAATCTTCGTCCAATACTTATCAAACTTTAACTTCATGCTTGTCATAACACTGAGAAGAACATTATTTAGATTGACTCATTTTCGTTAAGTTTGATTGAATGCCACAAATCTGATTGTAACATGTATCTTATGTGACATACAATGAGGTAGAAACCTTCACAGTAACATCAAAAAATACCTTTATAAAATTTCAGAAACAACCTAACTGTGTCCCAATCCTCAAACCCTCGTGGTCCTATGTACACCCCAGCACTAAAATGACGAATATATTGGCCATCATCTTTCGCCATCTGCATAAAGGTTTTCTAAAACTTCTCAACTAACTCTAATGTAAGGTTCGTTGAGTTCCATCTAGTTGGAACATCAAGTTAAACCAACTTCTTGCATTCAATCTTCTTATTCTCAGCAAATTTCTTAAATTTTGTCATTCTTGTTGGAGAGGACCTCACATATTGCACTACATTTCGAACGCTCACAATTGAATCATCACAATCTTTCAAACCTTCATTCACAATCAAATTCAATATATGTGCACAACTTCTAATATGGAGATACCTACCATCCAATACACTCGCTTTCAAATATTTCTTCAAAAAATCAATTGCAATGTCATTTGAAGAAGCATTATCAACCGTCATAGTAAAAATACCACCAGTTCTCCAATCCAACAAACAAGACTTAAAATATTTTCCAATGGTGTCACCTTTGTGAATCTAACAAAAATTAATGATCATTTTCTGAAGTTTCCAACCACTATAAAAAATATGCATCGTGAGAAATAAGTAGTTGAGATTTTGCATTGAGATCTATTTATCGGTGGTCAAACAAACACGTCGACAAGTAGACTTAAATGCCTTTTTCAATTCCTCTATCTCTCTCATATAAAGTTTCATACAATCTTTTGCAATAGAGACACGAGAAGGGATTTGAAACCACAGTTCAAAACCCCAACACACTTTTCTAAAACCTTAACCTTCCACAGTCCTAAACGACATTTAATCACATATAATCATTTTTTTAATCGACAACCGTACACTTTCATGACTATATTTGTGAACCTTCATATTGGCGACGTCATGATCTCCAACCCATTTAGGGAGTTTCTCTCCTCCCAAATGCGATTGATACTTGTCCAATGGTCCATGCCTAAAAGGTTACTTGGGACATGTATGTAATACACGATTTAACATGGTAGTTGTCCAATGTTGTGTTAGAGAGACAATGATACTACTCGCCGCAATAATTACATTTAGCAAGGGGGTAATTTGGACCACAACCATCAACTTTTGTGAAATTATACCAAAAACCGATTTGTCAATTAATTCTTGATGTAATACTCACTCATAAATGATCGGTGTCAAAATTTTTCATTTATCAAGTGTGATAAATCTCATCCGTGTGAAAATTAGGAATTCCTCTTCTAACTCGTCCCAGAATAGGTGTTATGGCAAAAAAAAGAAGAAACACAATAGGAGAAATTTGTCCAATAGTAACAAATGGTGCCTCCACAGGTTAACATACGATCCAACCTAGTAGTAAGCAATCTGCCAATAGCAACAAAAATATTCCTTGGTGAATAGGGAAAAAACTTGAACTATGCACATACATACATTTGACCCTTCACTAATAAGGACATTCTAACTCCTGAAAATAGGAGTTCATTCCTGTGGGATGAGATCTACATCAATGTCAAGAAATTGGGACATAGTCTCATAGTCGATATTAATGGATGGCATGAATTGATTTGCTGTAGATTCATCTGTATCTATCTAAAATGAAACAAGCGCAACAAACATCATAATTAGTTATTGTATAGAAGCCCTTTATAATCATAGTTGATAAAGGAGAGACACGAGAGATCTCTAATTGAAGAGGACCGACTTCATTACTCCTTAGGTTAGATATGAACGTTAGTGTAGAGGTACACACCAATATGTGATCTCACAACAGAATAAAACTTTTGAATACCTCAGGGGGCCGTGTGTGCAATTTTGTCTAAAAACTGACAATGACTAAAAAACTAAACGTAAATAACCTAAATGAACCAACGTAAACAAATTTGTAAACATAATAAAGCATTTGAACATAAAGCATTTCATGGTTGTTCACATAAACAGTCAAAGAAAATCCCATCAAATTTTAATAAAGGATACAACAGAACGCCTCAAAGAATAAGGATGCACATAGCTCACAAAAAAAATTAGTTTAGAGTCGTAGACTAATAACCAAACCGACAAAAAATAAACAAGAAACAGAAACAATAAGGCCATGTTTGGTTAACGATTTTAAAAATGTTTTACAATCCACATGATTTTTTTACACAAAGACATTTCAATCTTCAATAAATTTTTCTATATAATCATTGGCCTCAATTTCTTTTAAAAACAACACAAAAACTAAAAAAACTTTTACAATAACCCATAAAAAAGTCCTCACAAAAATCTTCATCCAAAATATTTTTTTACTCTTACATTCTTGAAGAGAATAGATTTCAAAAACTTCTCTTGTCAAACATCATTTATGTTGACCCTACTATTTTCACAAACAACTAAAAAAATATTTCTCAAAATGTTTTTCATAATCATTACACAAAAACCTTTTTCAAAACCAAATCAAACATAGCCTAACAATTTAACAGATCATTAGAAATTTAACAGAATTTTAGAAAACACACAACATTAAAGTTTCAAACACAGATCACCAGAAACATTATCAAACCATAAAAAACAAATAGAACACAAAAGAACACCTCCTCATCACCATATCCCCAAAAAATAGGTCTTGACCTCCAATCTCCGACAAATTGTCAAAAACCACCTTTTAACATAAACCAACAATCCAACATAAGCCTTGACCTTCAATCTTCAACAACAAACCATTGACAAAATCAGACTAATACTGAATCTAATGGATAAGGGAATAATAAATATGAGTAGAGTTTTTAGGATACAAATTACTTGCACAAATAATTACCCCTCCACCGAGCAATTTTCAAGATAAACAATAACCTACAAAAAAGTTAGAGCTTCTAATGATTGTGAAATACAAGTATGGAGTTAGGAGTGTAGACAGAAATCGAGAAAAAATAAAGCGAGCGAGAGAGAAAACCTAAAAAATTAACCCCTAAATCGAGGAGTGTTGGTTGTCAACTGATGGGTGCCAATTGTGAAGTTGGTTGCGATGTGAAGTGCGAAGGAGGCTGTGACAGGGGGTGAAGGATGTAGTACGAACTGCAAAGAAAGTCTGCGTCTCTGTGAAGGTGGAAGAATTGAAGTCAAAGGAGGAGCATAGGATTATTTTCCTGAATCGAAACGACAACATATTGAAGACCCAGGTATACGGGTTCATTTCATGGGGACGATTTGGGCTCATGCCAAACCGATAGATTGGGCTTGTTATCTGGAGGCTCGATCGACTTGATTTAGTCCCAATATTTTGGGCCTACACCTACTCAAGCCCGCATATGGGCCGACTGTATTCGTATCCCTTATTACAATATTTTACCATCTAGATATATACGTAACAGAATTAGGGATTAGGTTGCACTTGTTGGCTTTTGTTCACATTGGATATTTTTATGATTTCAATAAATGAATTAATCTTGTAATTCTGAGTTTCACTTTTGACAAGGATTTGAATCATACACTTGCATATTTTTCATCTTTGTATAATCATTTAATCACAATTTTGACAACCAAAATGCACCTTAAGTGTTTTCAAATCATCTTTATATAAACTCACAAGCCTTATTTATACTTCAGAGAGAGTTGGTTTTTGAAATTGAGATTTCAAAATTTTCAAAAATGGGTTTTGTAATTGTAACGATTGGTGCAAAGAGATGTACCGGCTGACCTCTACACGAAGCAGTCAACCGCTGCAGAAAGCAGTCTATTTTCCTACGTACGCCAAAAATGACTGTTTTGAAATTTTATGACCGCCAGGCTATGGCTAGTTGTAGCAGTCGACCTGTACAACAAAAAAATTGTCAATCAACCCCAAACGGCTAGAATCAACTTGTTTTGATTTGTGGTCAATATAAGGATTTTCCTAAGGTCTAATAAAAAAATAACCATATATTATTTCTATAGCTTAAGAAACATGTATAATCTTTGTATTGATATTTCTCACATCATTCACACAAATTACAATTTTTTAACCTTGTCATTGTATAAAGCGATAGAACTTTTCATTTTCTTACCTACACTTTGAGAGGGTTAAATACTTGTATCTTCTTATTTAAAAGAGGTGATTCCTTTAGTGAGGGGTGTTCATTAAAGAAGTAGCTTAGAGAGGGTGTATCTCGAGCTATGTTGGATTGTGAGTGGAGAGCCCAAAAAACCACTTGGGTTGTGAGTGTTGAGCTCGGAAAAGCACCTGTAAGGTTCTGTAGCACTCGAAAGCTAAAGTATACACTATTGGAAAGATAGTGAAGAAAACCTCAAGGCCTGACAAGAAGCTCAAGGGGTGGATTTAGGCGAGGTTTACTGAACCACCTAAAAATCTCATATTTGTTTTTCTTTAACCCTACTTTTTACGTTTAACAGTTAAATTATTCTTTATTTTACAAAGACGACTTTGGGGGTTGAAACCAAAAAAAAATTGGAAACTCGATTCACCCCCTTCTTCGGTTGCCTTAATACTAGGAACTTCAATTGGTATCAGATCTTGGTGCTCATATTTTAAATATTAAACAATCTTGAGTTAGAAAGACAACCTTAAGCTTCAACACTCAAGTTGAAGGGTTTTTCACAAGTAAACCTCCATTTTTTAAAGGTAGTGATTATACTTATTGGAAAGCTGGGATATTATCTATGGTTATGCATATTAAATGATCAACATGTTTCTTCAAAGAAAGTTGGAGAGGATGAAATCTTTAAAAATGAAAATAAATATAGTGACCTAGACAAGAATAAAATTTATTTGGATGCTAGAACAATGAATATTCTTTATTGTGCTTTAGATAGATGTAAATTTAATAGAATATCATCTTGTTTAAATGCTAGAGATATATAGGATGCTCTAGAAACTACTCATGAAGGAACATGTCAAGTCAAAGAGTCATAAATCAACATGTTTTTTCAGAATTAAAAATTATTTAAGACGGAACCAAATGAACCATTAGTTACATATATACTAGATTTACCAACCTTGTAAATGCTTTGAATACACTTGTAAATCTTATACTATCTCGAATTTGGTTAAAAAACTCCTTAGGTCTCTACCAAAGACATGAGAGGCCAAAGTGATGGCAATTCAAGTAGCAAAGGATCTCACCAAGGTTCCACTAGAAGAGCTTCTCAGATCACTCCTGACCAATGAGATCTAAATGCTCGGAAATAAAGATGAGTGCATTAAGAAGGTGAGGATCGCTCTCAAATCCTCCATAATTGAAGAAGACGGTGAAGAGGAAGATAGTCTTGATGACTAGGAACTAAGAGGAGCAAGGGGAGAGTTGGTTCCAAAAGACCTAGGAGGATCAAAGGAGCCGAAAGACATTGTAGACGATATTTAGTTGGCATATAACATCATATTGTATTTTGTCTTGTTTATTCCTGAGGTCCAAGGACTTTGAAGCTCTACATGGTTCAAGCTTGTCAATAGTGTATGAGTGTGTCTGGAAGAATCTATAGTTGGATTGGTGTCTCCCTACAATTTGATATCACGAAGTTGCAGCACTGTGTATTTTGAAGTAGTTGAAGTTCAGTTATAGTTTGCTTGAGGTTGGCTTAAGAATTACATAAGCTAGCCATAATGTTCCAAATGATTCTTGCCTTTGTGATTCTTACCTCGGAAGCCTTAGGATATAAAATCCTTTTCTCCGACATTGATTTACGTTCCTTTATATTTTTTAGAGAATAAGCCTCCAAAGTCTTCCTCTCAAATACACTTTGTAAGTGTTTCCTTAGTTTACAATTCATGAACTAAATTCGTACCATAAAGATTAAGTATTCTTTATTTAGTTCCTTATCAGAGTCTTATCACACCAAGATTACCCTTTTAGATCTTAATGTTTTCAAGAAATGCTGGTACCTGAGATGGTCTACATGGTTCTGTTCTAGTAGCAGTGAGTGTGAAGTTTCACAGGGCACACTGCGTGCAAGAACAAATTGCTGAAGGTTCTAGTATGTTTGAATTGAAGAGATGGGGTCGTTCCCTGCAAGATTGTAGATCCAGATTCGGTAGGTTAGAAGTCAATTAGTTTGTGTATGTCTAACGGATCACTTTGTACTTCGAGTTCTCATTCTAGCGAAACCTTTCCTTATCCAAATTAGGCCTGTAGAGTTTTTCGTCTTGAAGTGTGTCTTCAAGAGGTTTCTCTTCATAACCAATCCGTGTGTTTTCTATGTGTGATTGTTTCGATTAACGTTGCTAAATTGTAAATGTACATTGAATATAAATCTGTCAAATATTTTCTTTGTTTAAAAATTGTTAACTTGAATGACTTGAAGCTTAGATAGATAGATTTATCGCTTCATAGTTTTTGTTGTTATTCGTATATACAAAATTTGGCTAAGATTTTGAGTTCTTTAAATTGCTGATATTCTTGTGAGTCTTAAATCGTCTAGTTCAATTAGTGTTGGAGCAAACATCGATACCTTCGACTCAAAATAGCTAAGATGAAGAAGAGTTAATCTCTTAATTTTCCACTATATTTTGATGCATCAATTTATGCGTATTGGAAAGTGAGGATGCGAGCATTCCTCAAATCAATAGATGAAAGCTCTTGGACAACAACTATTAGTGGTTGGGATAAGCCAACTATTACCATAAATGAGAAAGTCATTGTTAAAGAACCTACAATGGTCGACTACTTAAGGGGAGACAGTTAGTTGAAATAGCAAAGGGACTAATGGCAATCTTTATGACTGTGTCCCCCGAAGAATTCATGAGAATTTCAAATTGTGAATTTCGAAAGAGGCTTGGGATACTTTGAAGTTGACTCATGAAGGAACAATGTTGTTAGAGACTCTAAGTTGCAGATGAATATTTCAAGGTTTGAAGAAATAAAAATGAAGGAAGATGTGTGGCATGATGATTTCTATAGGAAACTCACAAGCATAGCCAATCCAAACTTTCATTTGGGTTAAAAATTTTGTGATTCAAAAGTGTTCTGAAAGGTTCTAAGATCATTACCTGAATTAGACCCAAAGTGATTGTATCAAAGAAAATAAATATTTGGATTCTATGAAGCTTGATGAGTTGGTCGGTTCTCTTCAAACGTATAAACTAATGTTTCCTACAACTAGAAAAGGAGAATCCATTGCACTAAAAGTAATGGATGAGGATTCGTATTCAGATGATGAGTTTTTTTATGAAGATGACATGGCATTGTTCGTCAAGAAATTCAAAAATGCATTTTGGTTTAAAAAGGGACAAAACTGGAAAAAAAAATCGAACTCTTAACCCTTTGGTAAACCAAACTAAAAGAATGAAGATTAGAAGGACAAACCAAAGAAAGGTAGTTCAAAAAGAGGTAAGAGCAAGGACTACAATGTCACAGGTGCAGGATTTGGGCACTTTACAGCTGAATGTCCTACCTTTTTGAAGTCGAAAGGAAAGAATGACATGACGACATCACTCATAGATTTTGATTTAGCGTCAACCTCTTCAAACCTTGAAGACTCTAATAATGATAAGGTAAACCTAGTCGCATTTTCATCTCCAGATAAAACTAATGAGGTTGTTGATTTTGATGATGTAGAAGAAACTATCATTAAAGCAACCGATGAACTTGAGTGCTTAAAGGAGACTTATCAATAGTTATATGAAGTATTAAAGTACAGAATAAGAATTGTGTGACTCTTAAGAAAATTAATCTTGTTGAAAAAGAGACAGATTACCTGAAAAATTATTAGAGAAAAGTACTATGGTTTAAGAGCTTTTTGTGATGAACGCTTCTCTTGAAGATTGTGTTTTGAAATTAACAAAGGAGCTGAACGAAGCTACTGTACAGCTGAAGAATTTTTCAAGTGAAACCAGAAAACTCGATAAGATGTTGAACATTGGATATTCGGACTGTAATAAAAGAGGATTGGGGTTCAAGAACAATACATCAGCTCTACATCTTCTAAGAAAGTGGTATTTGTACGAGCCATTCAAAAGAATCCTACCATACTCATAGCTTTGAATATGGTAAATCAGGTAGTTGCTTCTAAAACTCCGGTTTCGATTAATTCTAAGTATTCCAGATTCATACCAACTTATTATAATTGTGGTAAAATTCGTCATACTAAACCTAAGTGTTTTGATCTTTAGAGAAATAGAATTATACGTGTTTTTACATCCACGAATAATTTATCAAAATCTAAATTTAGTTAGTTGATGATGCAAGTGAGTGTTCTATCTTAGCCAATTCAGCTTATCAACCAAAAGTTAAATACTTCGAATAACCAAAAGTTGATGTGGAGAAAGAAAGAGACTAATTCATGTTTTGTAGCACACATTGCCTAGAAGGCAAAGAGCAATTTCATTTGGTACCTTGACGGTTGCTCCAAAAATATGTGTGGAGATAAAAGCTTGTTTACAACTCATAAGAACATCAAAGGAGGAGTTGTAACTGTCGATGATGGAACTAAATATGAGATTCTTGATAAATGATCTATAACTCTAGGAGGTTGCTTAAATTTTTATGATGTACCCTACATGATTCAAGGTTTCATGTCCAGTTTACTAAAAGCAATTGTTTTGTGATTAATTGTCACGACCCATACCTGTATTAGACTCTAGGCTCACTTTATAGAAATAGATATGCTATAAGTGACGAGATTACAACACATCCTAATTCTAATTTCTCGAGACTGTGGAATTTCCTTGAAATTTTAAAATAAATACTACTTGATAATACAACGGAAGCCTTAAACATATTCTTGGAAATAAGGTGAAAATGGAACTAAAGTTAAAAACCTCAAAACATAGAAAATAATTGAAAGACGAGCAGCCAACACTAAAGACATGTTATTAGAATAGGTAGCAAACACAAGAAAAAGAAAACATCCTATTTGTAATAGCGCAGACTGTGAAGATGTCTAGCACTGTCTTATAGTAATAGACGTCACTGTTAAAATGAGGTTACGGTCTGTGGGAGTATCATTAAAGCAACAAGATTCTAATAAACATGATCATGATCTTTTATTCATATTGTAGTACAATAAAAGAGAACAAACAACGTCCTATGTACATACTATATAACATACATAAAAACTAAAACTACAGCCAAAGACTAAAAAATTGGAGAACTCTAGTTCTCGTCTCTAGTGTCACGTTGTTCTGATAGGTTGACATAGTCGTCGGAGTTCGGGGTTATCCACCGATGACCTCGGCCTTCTACCATCACGTCTAAATCTCTGGTAACCCACACACATAATTTTAACTCCAAAATAATCCATACATGGCTTATGGCTTTCGTGAACTCTCCTAAAAATACTTCAAACATCTGCTAAAAGAATTTAACAAACAACGGTGAGTCCAAATGACTCAGTAAAGCTAGTGGTTAGTACAATAGATAGCAAATAAAAAGAAAAAAACATTGAGGAAACCCGTTCATCAATGAAATAACAAAATAGAAGATGAAAATAAAGGAAAATAATCAATTCTTAAAAATGATATTTTCCAATTTTAACCACCATTCCCCAACATTTCTCCCATATTGTGTGGCATTAATCCTAGAGTAAAATACGGTCTCACTCCTAGAGTGATATATGTAACCTCCTTATTGTACGACATTACTCCCAGACTAGAATATGGTATCCTTATAAAGGATCTTTTCACGTACGATGGAGCGGCCAGTATGCCACAACATGTGGTACACATCCTCTTATGCACAGTATTGTGATGTCTTCACAATATAAGTTAAGTATGCATGACTAATGTCAATCCCATACATATGATACATGATATGCAATACCTTAATCATACTTAGACCTCAAACTTCCCTTTTCAAAGTACAAGTTAAGCATGCATGTCTCCTGTCAATGTCCATACATATCATATATGATAAGCAACACCTTAACCCTTTCCCTTGCAAAATCATAAAAACATTATTCAAAAGAAAGTGTTGTGAAGGAAAAACAACACCTTGAATTGAAGGTTAAAAATTGGCTTAATCACCACGTAAAAAAAACTAATTTTGACATAATCAAAGATTGAGTTTTGCAATCACAAAATTCTTCAAAAGAATATGTGCAAGCTTTGAAAATAGATTCTGGGAAAATTTTGAAAATAAAAGGATCGAAGCTTGAAAAAATCCTTGAAAATGAATCGAACTTTATAAATGAGACTATTTTGAATATACGTGCTTGTTCTTCGTCAAGAACACGAAGAACAAGAACATGAAGAACGCAAACAATATCAATAGATGCAAGAATAGTTTTGAAAAAACAAGAGATTCACACAATCCTCTTGATAAGTTTTGAATTGATATCAAAGATAAGCAATTAAACTTTACCTCTACTGTAGCAGAATCTTCTCTAGACTTTTCCCCCTTCTTTCTCCCACTTAACTTCACTCTTGTTCTCATGCTTAAACTCACACATTTCGAATTGAATTGTGTAGTCTATAATGGCCGGATGTCACCCTATTTATAGGAAACCACAGCCCGTCACAATTCGACACGTACTCGACTTATCCTTGCTATACTTGGTGAGTCAAAAGGCTACATTGTCCTCAAGCCAACACCTAGCAGCCTAGATAGCTTTGGCGAGTTGCCGCCGATTCACCCGGTGATTGACACTTCGTGTTTTCTTGGTCATAGCCTTTTTCGCCGTGCCTCTAGCAATGATTAGTCGTACTTCTAGCTTTGATTCATCGTGCTTCCTAGTCTTGTTATGTGTCACTCTCTAGGGTTGCCGAAATTCCATAACTTAATGGCAAAGTTTCGCTAAATTTCCTCAATATTCCAACGATGATCATAAAACGTCATACTTGCTTCCGAAAAATAGAAAGTCTCCAAAATCGAACCATAAACTCGTGGATGAAGTCCCAACATATTAGTAGGATGCACTGTACTTAGTCACTAACTACCCCTAATGCACTACTAAACTCAAACTTGATTTCACAGACAATATGCATGCTATGCTAAACAAAAGCCCGGGGTATGACATACTCCTCCACCTAAATACAATTTCGTCCTCGGAATTTAAACTTAACACAAGGAACGTACCAGTTAGTCAAACAACTGAGGATACTTATCACGCACGTCTGCCTCTAACGCTTCAGTGATATCACGACTTTGCCATAACACCTTTACTAAAGGAATTTTCCTGTTATGCAACTCTTGATCCATTCTATCTAATACTGCTATAGGTTGCTCCTGATTGGTTAAACAAAAGAGGAGTAAAATAATATTACTAGTAGTTTTTAAAATAATAGAGGAGTAAAATATATTACTAGGTTGAAGAATTTGAAACAAAATGAAAGAGGAAATGTTTCTAGTAATTTGAGGCAATTACTAGCTATTTTTAGAGATTTTTCTATATTTTTAAGCTAATAAAAGAAATTAATTCGACAATAATAAATAAATATTATTTTATAAACTAATCACTTATTCAAAGAATACCAATGAATTTTAAAAAGTTGGGGTGTTACATTAACTCAAATGGAAAATTTGTTGTTAGTGACACACGCGCATCTGATAATTGTTATAGTTTGATCCTTGATGATAGTTTACCTTGTAATAGAGCTATTCCTTTTTTTCCATACTTTTTGTCTTGATGAGGGAATATATCAAGAGTGTTCTTTAGGAATATTGCCCTAAAAATCATTTATTTGAATAATATTTACCTAGATCTCACATGTTTATATTTATTTATTGGGTAATATGTTGTGACATAAGATGTTACATAGATATTATTGAATGATATTGTAGAAAAGTCAAGCTAATGATTAATAAATCAAAGGCAGAGACGTATGACTTTTTGGTTTTTTGTTCACTTGATATTTTGTTTTAGACCGAGGTACGTATTGATGTACAATAGGTCTACACTTGTTGTGTCTCTATTTAAATGGACGATGGATTTTGTCGTTGAGGTGGTGACCCTAAGCAATTGAGTGGGTGCATTGTAAGAGTACATTATTGAGCGAGATCAAATATAAATACTTTTTGGAAATGATCACTGATGTTGAGAAGGTAGCACAATTGATTTATTGTATCCTTAGACCTCAGAGGTTTATATGGATCTATTTATTGTAAGTTCCAGAACTAAGGCAACCCAAGAGGGGGTGAATTGCTTTTCTAAACTTTTTTTCTTTTAACCCCCAAAATCGTGTTTGCAAGTAAATACTACTTTAGCACAAGCATAAATACGTGCTAAAAGTAAAGAGAATGATAATAGAAGCAAACACTTGATTTTTAGGTGGTTCGGAAAACCCGCCTACGTCCACCCCTCAAGCTCCTTTACTGAGTCTTGAGGTTTTCCGTTATCTTGAAATAGCGTACACTCTAGCTTCCGGGTGCTAGAGAATAATACAAATGTTTTCCCAGGCTCAACATTCAAACTCAACCAAGTGGGTTTTCAAGCATATCACTCACAACTCACCTAAGCTTGAGATATACCCTCTCTAAGCTTCTTCTTTAGTGAAGAACAATAACTCATACAGCTACAAAACAATGCAATTCACAAAAATTTTACAAATGAAATCGTTGTCGAAGACCAATGCGACTTTCCCAAAATCAGAAATGAGCTCCAATAAGATAGAATAGTGGGAAATGAGCTCCAATCCAATAGAGAAAGAAACCCAAAATCATAAATGAAATCACCAATAAAAAAGAGAGAGAAAACATAGGTTACAACGTTGAGGGTTACGACTTACAGTTACAGAGAGAAAGAAGCAGTGAGACAGAGAGGGCCGGAGGACAGCAGTCAGCGACTCAGCACTTTGCAGAGAGAGAGAGAGAGCAATGGCAATCGACAAACGAACACACAGAGAGAGAGTGACCTGTGAGAGTGAGTGGGTCGCGAACAGTGTCTTTTTGATCCACGGTATAATATAAAAATATATTTTTTTTAAAAACAACTAAACGACATCGTTCTACTTAAAGTAAAACGACGTCGTTTTAATATGTAGTTAAAAAATAAAAATAAAAAGGGAAAAATACACTTTCTACCCACAAACTACCATAGGTTTTACACTTTGCACCCTAAACTACCAATTCTGATACATTGCATCCTCTAACTACCAATTTTTGACACTTTGCACCCTAAACTATCTACTTTGACACATTGCACCCTCCAACTACTAATATTAAACACTCTGCACCCTCCATTTGACAATAATACCCTTAATAAATTAATGAATTGACAACAATATTTTTAATATATGCAAAATGGGTCAAGAGTATTATCGTCATTTTATTTTACAAATTTGACATAGGGTGCAAAGTATCAAAAATTCGTAGTTAGAGGGTGCAATATATCAAAATTGGTAGTTTAGGGTGCAAAGTGTAAAACCTATGGTACTTTGTGGGTGAAAAATGTATTTTCCCCAAATAAAAACTAACGGAACCAGTTTTCCGTTGAACCGATGAAAAATACCGCTTTCGGCAAGTCTCCAAATCTACCTCCGGTTCTGGTTCCTGGAAGTGGCAGACCTCATCTTCCCGGAACCGGAGCTCCACTGAAGCCTAGACCGAGCTTACACCCTTACTTCTAACCTTGTTGATTCCATTTGGCTTTTTGTGAAGAAACTCTAGTTTAATCACCCATTTGGTCAATAAAAAGGTAAATGTCTTAACTTTTCCTCTTTTCTTTAAGATTATTCGGAATGTTTGGTGACTATGTGGTCTCGTGGTCTCGCGTGGTGGGTGCGATATGCTCTCTTGTTGGTTTTTTTTTGGTTTAGCTCATTTTAAGCTATAATAATTTATGGGTTTTGTTACCCATGTGATTATAAGTGCATTCGATGACTTTCTTCAACAATCATTCGTTCTTTAAAGATATTTCAAAGATTTCTAAATCTAGGGTTCAGAAAGTTTTCCTTTTTTTCAGAACTTTTTTGATTCTTTTGAAATCTTTTATGTGTCTCTTCTTTATTAGTCATTATTTAGTAAAATTAGTTGATAATGCCATTATCTTGCTTAGTTGGCTTGGATTTGTTGAAAATCATTGTTTATTCTTCTCTAGTGAAGAGAGGGGCCTTACCTAAATATCATATCCCTTTCGACAGGTGTACGTGAGCTTTTAGGAGCCCTGCCTCCAACATCGCTTATTCTACCTTGCTTCTCTGCTATGCTATGCTATGTTTCATTCTTCTTCAATCGATTGGTAAGAGAAACGTCCTCGAATTCTGACTGCCTAATGTCCAAAATGTTATTTTAATGTGCGAATCACTGTTTTGGTGATATAAATTAAGTTTGTAAACAAGCTAAAAAGTGTGCGTGTTATTTTAATGTGCAAATATTTTTTTTTTTGTTTTTGAGACGCATGATGTCGGTCACGTTTTAGAGACGAAATTTGAATTTTTCACAAGTTGTGCGAACGGACATCCGAACGATTTTATTCGACATTACATGTTTTCAGTGACGACTTTTTTGTCTCTATAAAAGATTAATTTTAATGACGAAATTTCAATTTGTCACCGAAAAAGTTGTCACTAAAAGTGATACTCCTTGCAGTGATCCATGCTTTTTAGAGTCACTCTCACGCAAGCCAGAAATTAAGTACAAGAACAGGGGAGGGAAATAATTAAGCTTTTGCCAGAATCCATTTTGAAGAAAAAACAAAACAATAAAAGCATTGTTATGACTTCATTCTTACCAATTTCACGTATATTTGGGAAAAAATTGGAGTGGAGTGCGAAGAAAAATTGTAGCAAATAGAGTAAATGACTTAACCTAGTTCGGCAATATGTTTACATCCACATGAGAGAGCTGTCAAAGATATTACTATATGAATGTTTGGGTTACATGATAATCTATTTATAGGGGTAAACTCATAGTTAGCCCCATATTTTTGAATCCAACAATTTGATACCCATAACTTTCACAACCTATCAAACTTAGCCCCCCGTCTAAATCAGGTGTTAAGTCCGACGGAAATTCATGCAAAATGACCGAAATGCCCCTCCAAAGCTAAAATTTAGAATAAAATAAAATATAAATATAAATTTAAGAAATAAATATATTATTGAAATAGAGTTTCAATATAGTTTTATTTAAAAATATTAATTTTTGAAAAAATATCATTTTTTATTTTTCATGAATTTTTTATTTTTTTTAGTAATTTTATTTTGGAGGGGCATTTTGGTTATTTTTCATGCTTTTTCCGTCTGATTTTTGTATCGAATTGTTGAATTCAAAAATATGGGGCTAACTATGATTTTTGCCCAAACATAGAGGGCTAACTATGAGTTTACCCCCTATTTATAAGAAAACTTCAAACCTAGACAAAGATCACTTTACTCCCTACATTCAACCTATTAGAACTCAAATACTTGGATATCCTAAAATAAGAATCATATTTTTCCAACAAAGATATTACACGCAGAAGAATAAAGAAGAAGACTCGTTCTTGGTCTTGGACCAATCGACATTTTTAGTGGCATTGAATCCAACATTAATTACGCAAAAAAAAAATCATAGAAAGTGGGTGTGTTTGTCCAATATAATTTTTTGTTGTTGTCAACCCAACGATCTGCACACCTAAAGCTGTGGTGGCCTTAAGCTTACGGTTAACAAAAGAAACAAGTGACAAAAAAAAACAAAAGAAACAAGGGAGGCTCTTGTATCGAATCTGGTTGCTGTTTGTGGTTAAAGTGCTGAATGGGCAATTTTTGAGAGGGGAGAGATTTGAAGAAGCTATTTTGGGTCACAATCCATCGTGGATTTGGGAAAGTCATGTTGAAGTTAAAGATACACTGAAATCGAGAAATTTTTCCCTCCATGCATGAACATGACTTGAAAACCACAGGCATCGATATCAGTTCTTAGGTGCGTTACAATGGTTGTGCTTATGTTAAGCTTCTTTTTCTTTCTTTCCCACTGAAATTATTTTCCCAAATTGTTTCAAGTTTGAGAAAATATTTCTATGTGCAATTTTTCCAAATTGTTGTCGTTAGTATGAGGGCAAATTTGTATGTTTTCCTTTAAAAATGAGACTTACTGCGCACGTGACCACTGTTCAATCAGACGGAAAAATTAGATAGAAGGCTCAAATTGATAGATTAGGAAAGTTTAGAGATTTAATGTGTCAAAATTGATAGTTTAAAGTCCTCGTCGATATTTGTATAGAAATTTAAAAGCTCAAACTGAATTTACCTCTTAATCTTATAGCTCGAAAATATCTTAGTTTGCTCTAACTAGTATGCGAATATACCTGAAGGCTGAAAGATGTACATTTTAACGATGGTAATGTGAAATAATCACGTATGGGTGGGGAAAGCTCTAAGGGTTACAGTACTGCTGCTAGCATGCTCTGATACATTAAATGCTTTTCCCTCACAACAAATGCTGCAATCATGCTCTGACACAGCAAATACTTCTCCCTCGCAACAAATTCTCTATGGTAGCAAAGAAAAAAAAAATTCTATGTTAGATACTTCTGGCACAACACCAATTTCCAATGTATGGGAAACATTGTAGTTGATGGTATAAATGCTGTGCTTTAGCTTCAACATGGAAAACATTGTGGGACTAGGAAGACCCACCGACTCAGAGATAGACGCCCAGAGTAGAAGGAACTCTACAAACAGCCATGGCCGTTCAGATCCCTTGAAGTTGATCGCCAAAGCAGACAGATTGTGAGCCTTTCTCCCTCTACAATCGCTCAATCACTTCTATGTTGTTGCAAACGTGTGTAGTATGTGGATTTGATGGGGAAAAAATACAAGCCTTATCAGACCTAGAAATTGTTCTTGGAAACGAACGCGGTCCAAGATTTTGATTAGAGTATTTTTCCTTTCATTTAATAATCATTGGAAGATAATGATGGAAATCAAGGCACATCTTCGAAGGATCCAGTTAAAGTTCCCATTGGGTCGGTTACAAGAGCACAAGTCAAGAAGTTTCAAGAGGTACTCAACGGGCTAATTCGAGAGGCATGAGCCCAAGCCAATTCGTGGAGGCCCATTGAACAAGATTCATGTGAACAAGATTTGTGGAGGCCCATTGGCGAGGTTCACATCAGATAACTTGTCAGTTGAATGAAGAAGAATCTAGATTTGATCACTGTAGTACCCGTATAATTGCTACTTTTCGTTGTAAGTCAGGACATTTTGATAGCTCTAACGCTTAGGACGTCAATGGTTAAATGGAAATGTTTCTGTAAATTGCTTGATCTTGATAATCGCTGTTGCTTAGGCTTTTCATTCTACTGCCTGTTGGCTGTATGTATGTGTATACACTATATGTTAGTTCGGGACTTTATTTTGGACTTCAGACTTGACCGGTGTTCTTCATAAAAACAGATTCCAGCATGAAGAATGTAAGGCTTAATAATTGAGAGAATGTCAATTAATAATAATTAATCCTATTGTATTATAATTGGACAACATTGTTGATGAATCGTTAGTGTGTACAATTTGTGGATGTTTAACATGATTACTTACTTTTGCATCATAGGAAGCATTGTGCTCACAAAAGTTTTCATTTTGAATTGTCATGTACTTGATATAGAGCAAAATAATTGAAATGGTCACTGGTTACTTTTGCATCATAGCTAGAACAAATGATAGCATCTTGTTTTTGTACTTGTGCTCATGAAGCAGAGGCAATCGTTGTTTTGATGTTGATCATGCCGGCACCTTTTTCACTTCTCTGAGATTGTTGACTGTCTTTACTGCTCATTTTAGAACAAAACTCAGTCTTACAAGGTGGAGTGCTGATAGCAAAAGTTAAACTCGACTGTAAGAGCAGGCCGGTATGTAATTTGTACATTTATTTTTGCCAAGTCTCAAATAATTTGCAGATAAGGAAGGAGAAAAGAAGATTTGCATTAAATGCTTGTTTGGGAATTATACAAAGTTAAACTCAAATAACAGCAGCGTGCATATGTATTTGAAGAACCTACTAGTCTTCCACCAGTTAGATCTCATGACCACAAGATAGTTTTGAAAAAGGGAGGAGCACCCACTTCAGTGAGGCCTTCTAAAAACTCAAGGCTGCAGTTACTCAGCCACTAGTCCTAATTCTACCTGATTTTTCCAGCCCTTTCATTTTGGAATGTAGTGCTAGTGGAGTGGGAACTGGGGCAGTCCTGATGCAAGGGGGAGGCATATTGCCTATTTCAGTCAAGCTCTTAGGGGAAAAACAACAGCTATGTCTACCTATGACAAATAACTCTTGGCAGTAATGTCAGCTGTACAAAAGTGAAGACCCTATTTAATTGGGTAGTCCTTTGTAGTAAGTACAGATCAGCAAATTTTAAAGTACATGCTGGAGCAGAAGATTGAAACACATTTTTAACAAAAGTGGTACCTAAGTTGTTAGGTTATGACTTTAGGGTGCAGTATTAGAGGGGAAGGGAAAATAAGGTAGCTGATGCCCTATCTAGAAAGGATGAACTCCTACTGATGCAATTCTCTCAGCTATCTAATTCCTTACTACTACATGGCTCGATAACCTCAGGGAAAGCTACCAAGAGGACTCAACTCAAGAGTTGTTAGCTAAATGGGAAAAGGGAGAATTGGACCCAATCAAATACAATTTTCAGAATGGTATTTTGTCTTACAAAGGCAGACTATTTGTGCGACCTAATACAAACCTACAAGCACAACTGATACAACATGCTCATGAAACTCTAATAAGAGGCCATTCAGGGTATGAAAAAACCCTGCACAAAGCAGGGTGCTGCCGAGGAACTGGGGGACCTTCTCGAGCACAGGATAGGCAATTGAGAGATAGAGCTAGCCTATTCGTTATGGGGAATCAATGCTCCGGGCCGAATAGAGCTTACCTCCGGCACCTGGCTTTCTCCGGCGCATATTAGCTTAGCTGCGCTTAATAGGCCGGTTTGGCTTCCTCTCTGGCGGCCACTTTCCTTACCTTACCCACGCTACACTCCCACTCCAAGCTACGCCTGCTGAGCAAGATGCATTGCGATTTCCTCTTCTGTGGACGCACTGGAATATGATCCGGGAAGGGACTTCTACAGTGCCTAGAATGAAACAATAAATTAAACAACATATCAGAGAGTGCCACATTTGTCAGCAATTTAAACATGAAACTATTGCTCCATTAGGGTTACTACAACCTCTGTCTATCCCAGATCGAACTTGGACTCACATCACAATGGACTTTATTGAAGGACTTCCTATTTCTCAAGGCTACTCAGTAATCTGTGGTAGTGGACAGACTGTCCAAATACACTCATTTTCTCCGTCTCTCACACCCTTATACAGCCTCTAAGGTCGCTATGGCATTCTTGAATTTTGTTTTCAAGCTGCATGATTTACCTGAATCAATTATTTCTGATCAGGATCCCACCTTGACCAGTAACTTCTGGAAAGAGCTTTTTCGGGTCCAAGGTACTATCCTCTCTTCTAGCACAACCTACCACTCCTAGACAGACGATCAAACAGAGATAGTCAACAAATATCTAGAAAATTACTTAAGGTGTTTTGTGGGTGATCGACAAAAGGATTGGTCTCAGTGGCTTTCATTAGTCGAGTGGTGGTATAATACAAATTTTCATTCATCCACTAAATTAACCCCGTATGAAGTTTTCTACGGGCAATTACCTCCACGACTATTACCTTTTTGAAGCCGGTACAACTCATGTCGCAACTGTAGAGATGGCTTTAAGGACTCGTGACCAGACTTTGCAGCTTCTCAAGGAGAATCTCGCAAAAGCACAACAAAGAATGAAATACTATGCAAATCTACATAGAACAAAAAGAAACTTTGATGCTGGGGACTGGGTTTTCCACCGGCTTCAACCTTATAGACAAACATCTATGGTTCAGCGCCGCTGCCTGAAGCTCTCTCCTCGATTTTATGGGCCATTTAAATTGCAGATCGGATAGAAGATGTCTCATACCGCCTCTAGCTCCCTGCCAATGCAAAAATCCACCCCGTATTTCACGTTTCTCAACTCAAGAAAAAGCTGGGTACCAACATCGTGCCTCTACCATCCTTACCACCACCAGTAGATCCACATGGAGTTTTTTGAAGCCTAAACCACAAGCTCTTTTCGCTCAGAGAGTTTCTAGACTAAGAAATCTGATAGTCACAGTAGTTTTGGTTCACTGGTTGGGTCAGACAATCGATGATGCAACTTGGGAAAAGTTGGAGACTTTGCGCATGCAATTTTTGCACATTGTGGACAAGGTGCTTTGAAGGGCCTCGACATTGTCACAAGACCAAGGGAGAAGGAATAATTTGGTGGATTAAGATGGGAAGAGGAACGACATATTACAAAGCTCATGAGACAAATGTGAGATACGAAGACAACACTAAGACAAAATGTTTTAGAGATTGAAGACAATTGGGGGACACGTGATAGGCTGGGAGCTTGCTTGTTATTAGAATGGGCTGAGCATGTGTAATGGGTTGGGATCTATGAGGCTTATTGGAGCATTAGTTTTATTGTTGTTTTTTTTGGCTTGTTAGTTGTTAGTGGGTAGTACGACGTTGGTTAGTTTTGGGATACCCAATTTGTTATGTTATCAAATGGGTCCGGTGTTTCTAGAAGGGTGTTGGTTTTAGCATTCTGTTAGACAATAGGGGAGGCGTCGGTCAGTGGGGATGGGGACTGAAGAATCTGAACTTTTGTGTCTCTTTCTCTCATCTCTCATCTCTCTGTAAGGAGGTTGGCCAAACCTTGACTTTGGTCTTATCTGTTCTTTAATTTCTATTGAATTTTAGTACACTTAAATTCTGTATATTTTTATTCTACAAATTGACAAATTTCCCGAAAGGTTGTTACAACATGATGCAAATCCGAGCAAGGCTTCAAAGGAGCTAGTTCAAGACCCCGTAGGGCAGGGTACGAGAACACGAACCAAGAAGTTCAAGGATGTACTCAACGGACTCATTCAAGAGATATGGGCTGAAGCAAAATTCGTTGAGGCTCACTAAACATGATCCACATTCTAGAAGGATCCGGTCAAGGCTAAGCTTCAAATTGGCAAGAGATATTTTTGGGTCTATTCTAGAAGAATCGGATTGCATGGCTATTCTAGGCGCCAAATCCTTTCCTTTCATGGTCTTTTGATCATTATGGGCGTCCAACATTTATTGCCTATTTTAGTGTCTTATTTTAGGAAATTAGGGTTTTATTTCAGCTTTGTTTAGGAGCGTCCAAAGCTTTTTTCCTTAATTAGTTCTTTGTTTTATGTGTCCAAACTTTGTAAGGCAAGCAAGGAAATTATTTCCTTATTTGCCTTGTTTGTTTTAGGCGTGTAAGGATTTCTTTCCTTACCTATTTTCGGTTTTTATTAGGTTTCTATGTTAGCTTATTTTCCTTGTAATGTTTAGATCTTTAAATAAGAGTTTTTGCATTGTAATTTGGTAGACATTGATTATTCAAAATTGTGAGAATTTATTTTATTTGGTTCTTTGAATAACTACTCGAACTTATTGGGATTTCCCGTGGTGTTCAACTTGACTTATCAAACGGAATTATCATCACCGTTTGTGGCGCCTTCCTTATACCAAGGTTCTTATTTTCATAAACAACGTGTCGAGGTTTCTATTCGAATCAGTCCTAGAACGATCTTGGCTTCCCTTTTGTTGTTAGGTCTCGTTATTCTTGGACAAGGTGCTTTGAAGGGGAGGGCAATGTCACAAGACCAAGGGAGAAGGAGATTGCTCCCATCAAAATAGCGCGAGTCTTGCATCGCCCATCAAAATAAACCAAGCTCGACCTTGCTCCCCACACACACCACAGAGATGGCAGTAACAACATATGCACAGAGAAAGAAAAGGAAAATATTCACAAGAACTGGATAGGAGAGACGCAACTAGAAGAGGAGAGGGGGAGGGGAGGAGAAGCTAATAACGTGAGAAGTTTCTAAGGCAGAGCCCCACTCTCTAGTAACGGGAAAATAAGTTTTTTTTGTATTTTCTTCCTCTGCCTATTCTTGAAATGTCGGCTTTCTTTACATAAAAAAACACCATTCGCAGGTTGGAAAAAAAAAACTCTTTTACCAAAACACCAGCCCAAAATAAAGTTTGGACATTACGCGTTCAGGTCCTGCTGTCAACTTGTTTGGCCAACAAATGAATCCCCTGCGGGAAGCATAACCAGAGCTCATGAATTAGCTTCTTCAGTGTAATCAATGGACAGCAAAAGAAACCAACTATAAAAGATTACACAAAATACATTTCTGCTCAAGCTTAGCCTGGGCCCTGGGTGACTGACATAGCCACCCTGCCACCAGGACGTAGAGCAACAGATTGTTCCTAACATAAACGTAAAAACATCCACATATGAGAATCTGAACATTTTATATGTCACGAGCATGATATGATGGACAAAATTACATTCAGATATGTAACGAGTCATTTTTATTTTTAATAAATTATGAGCAATACTTGCCTTGATATTTTAAAGATTAAATATACTTTTCACCCCATTTGACATTTTGCATCTCAAAGTTCCAATTTTGAGACAATGCACTGTGGAACTATTGATTGGAGACACTTTGCACCCTCCATTTATGATTTTCATTAAATTGAACACAAGCTTGGACGAAAAATAAGAGAGAACATCACACTACAATCCATATTTATGTTGCAAAACTAAAGTACCCTCAAATTTGAATTTGCTTGATTATGTCCTTTAAGTTGCAAAAACAATCATTTGTTGCTCCGCGCTTGATTTGGTTCAATTGCCAAATCAAATGAAGGGCACAAATTGATTTTTTTACAACTTGGAGGTGCGTAATTAGGCAAATTGAAACTTAAGTGGTGGACTTTGATTTTGCCCTATAAATAGGGAGCGCATTATGATGTTTCTCTGAAAAAATAAACCATATGCCCTACTCAGACATAAAATGTACAAAATTAACCCAGACTGAGGAAACTCCAAACAGGGGGAAAAAACCCTCTAATATCAAAACGAGAAGAAAAAAAACCACCCAACATGCAAAAGGAACAAAAAAAAAAGAGATATTTTCATTATTTTTAAGTCAAAAGAGAGTACATACAATGCAGGCTCTTTTTTCGTCAAAATTTGTGTCCAATTTAATGAAAATCACATATGAGGGTGCAAAGTATTAGATTGTCAGTATTCGGTAGTTTGACGGTGCAATGTCTTGTAGTTTGTACTTAGAATGCAAAGTGTTAATAACTATAATTATTATAGTGGTGGAAAACGTATTTACATCTATTTCAAATAAGGCTAAATTCTTCAACTGATTTACACTTGTTTAATTCCAATGATAAAGTTTGTTGCTAAGGAAATTCTTGAATTCCTATGATAAAGTTTGTTGCTATGGAAATTCTTGAGGTAGGGACCCTTTCCCAAATTAATTCCTCGGTCCACCTTATTAACGAAGGTGTTGATGCGACTATAGGTGACAATAAGAAAATATAATAAATTATTAAATTAATTCAATTAATTCAATGAAAAATATATAGGAAAATACAAAAAAAAAATCTAGAAATGGTATGACTGACCACCCTGAAAACATATAAATATTAAATAAATAACTGAAATAGACAAAAGAATCAGACAAAAAATTGAAGTAAGTTGTAAGAAATTTGCGCCATATTTTTTGACCCGTTTAGGCCTTATTTACTGAAAATAAGGATATTATTTAACCCATTTCGTTAATTTTTAATGGCTTTAGCAATGTCCCCTGTTTGCACCCATATTAATAAGGAGGTTATTTGGCTCATTACTGAAATTACATACAGATTGTAAAGCACTGGTACCAAATTGTAAAACACATGAGGACTTTGAATGGAACATCAGCCTTGCTCTGCTATTCCGTGGCTTCCTGGTTCACCTCCTCAACAGAGTCATCATCTCTTCTTGCATTGTCTATCACCTCGCTACCATTAGACTCGGTATTTACTTGGAGGAAATCAACATGATATATATACATACAGATAGTATATTTTGAGCCCGACATTTACGTGTTTACCTTCAAGCACAAGGACTTTTGATCACTGCATTTTCTTTGAAGAAATCCAACGCAACCCAAAGGCCAGAGCATATATCTCAAAAACGAACGAAAACCAAACAAAAATAAAATGAAACAGGAAAAAATCTAAACATAAATCACAGATTAAAGGGAAGAATAAAACGGCTAAGCTTGAGAGAGATGGGAAACCGGTGAGGTTGAGAGAGAACGGCGAAATGTTGGAGTTGTCACCCAAAGAGAGAGAGGGGGAACGACGAGGTTGAGACATGAGACATGAGACTTGAGAGAGCTTGAGAGTAGTGAGATCAGCGGCGTGGCAGTTCAGAGAGCAGTGGCGCCATAGTTCAGAGTGAGAGAGCTTGAGAGTTGAGAGTCAGAGAGAGAGAGAGAGAGAGAGAGAGTCAAGCGACAGAGAGGCCGAGAGGGGGGTGCTGCGTAGGGTACCCTAGGGTTTAATTGTTTTTATTTAAAACAACAAAACAACGTCGTTCTATTTTAAATTGAACGACGTCGTTTAAAGATTAAGGGAAGAATAAAAAATAAAAAATAAAAAAAGAACGGAACCGATTTTCCGTTGAACCAGCATAAAACGTCTGCTTTCGGTTCCTCCTCTAGGAAGTCTCCAAAGTGAGCTTTGGTTCCAGTTTCTGAAAATTACAGACCTCACCTTAACGGAACCGGAGGCAGAGCTCCGCTAATAGCCGGACCAGATGAACAGGCTTAGGTGGGAAATCCAATGAACTTCCGAAGTCAACTAACAAATTAAAATGGATATACCAAGTTGCTCGGGTCCGATATTGGTGGCTATAAAGAAGCAAAGAAAAACCACTCATATAGATCAAGCTGCTTTTGATCTTCAAACTCATTTTAAGACAATTGCAGGAAGGTGTGCATCATTGAGACAAATAGCTGACGTACTCCGCTCCAATAGACTCGCTTGGAGGAGCACAAATCGGAGATTGCTCTCGCCCAAGAGTAAAGAGGCCAAAAGCCTACATTCTGTAGCCAGACAGGGCGGAGCATGAGATTCACACGCTTTTTAGATGGCGCTAGAGACTCGCATGCTGGCAGTCATAGAGGGCGAGCCGAGATTGGCAGAGAGGGGGAGGAGGGAGGCCCTTTCTCCGCCCCAAACAGGCACAGAGCATGATGGTTTGACTGACTAAATACAATTTTGTTGAATACAATTAGAGAAACAAACTTTTTGAACTAAAGCTTACAAAGATTCCTCTGGTAAATGAAAAAAATTCATGTGGATATAGATAGCTATATCGATGCAGTGACCACCAGAAGGATGTCAAAATTTGCCGACATTGGGGGAACAAAGCAAGGGGCCAAAAGGCACATCGTGATCAAGAATAGGCCATGGAAGCACTTGTAATGAATTAATGTGTCAACAAGAAAAAAAGAATTGTTAATAGACAGCTTTCGTTCCCATAAGAAAGTATCTATCAAGCTTCAAGACAAATAGTTCGCTACAAAACTGCCAAATATACCGAAACATTTCTTTACATGAGGCCACTTTGGATTCTAAGCCATAAGTTGCCCCGACTAGTGCGGGATCTAAAAACGCCATTCTCATGACATCCTCAACTCCTACCATTTTACAATAAAATTGGTATCGGAAGCACATAGTAAATAAGCTCATAGCAATAATATGAAGTTAATCAGCTTCCAGTTCTGCCGCAAACTGGTCCAACCGTGTGGCGTCATAATCCAAATCTCGGACCAAAGCATGGTTGACTACATCATCATCCTCACTTGCATGTATCTGTCTACCACCAAACCTACACAGAAACAAGAACCTTGACCAAAATGTAAAACAAAGAAAGAACAAGGAAAATAAAAAAGGAAAAAAAAAGAAAAAACTTTGGTTCAGCAGAAGACGTCGGCTATGATGCATCTTGATGTTCCAGAAAAACAACATGGATTGCAGGAATCCATGTAGGGGGCAGCTATTCTCAAGAGTATCAGGAATCACGTACAGCTATATGTGGGCGTGAGTTTGCTAAATGATTTACTTTATGTTGGTCGTAATGATGTGCTGTTTTCTGGTACTATCTTAAGAGTTGCTATCTGATATGGCTATTTACCCTACCCCAAGGAAATTTTACCATTTTCAAAAAAAAAAAGGGAATCTCAGACGTCACAAACCTAAGATATTGATATCCTGAATGATGCTCTCCATGTTTGTCAATATGATATGCCATTTCCAGGTTCCTATGTAGATTAATCTTGGGTACTAGCAGGTTGCTAACAACTACCATGAACAGAACGTTCTATCACCCCCTCCCCAGCTCCCCTCCTTTTCTCATTTGTTAAATTTCATCCCAGATATAGGGCTACCAATTTTCTTCTAACCAAATCAAATCACTTTGTGTTTTTTTGCTTTTTTTTTTTACTCTTGTATTTTTTTGTCTTTTTTGTTCATAAGATTTTTCCACATTACCATCTTCCATTCATCAACTCTATGCACTTATGAGCATCCTCCCGATCCTTGAATCTCACCAAAACAACACCTTGTGGATGATTCTCGCAAACCTGGAAGCAGAATCCAGAATGAGCATCAGAAACCTAATACAGAAAACAAAATCAAGTAGTGAAAATTAGAAAGCTAGACAGACTAAAACAGTATGCAAAGAGCAGAAGGCTTCCATGATTTACGTCATTAGTAGAGAATCTACCATCTGCTTGGTTCTCAGCATAAATGTGAGAAGTGACAAGAAAATATTCAAAGAGAAAAAAAAAATACCATTTCAAAGATTTTAATATCCGCTTGTTCATCACAAAAACCAGACAAGGAAGTACAGAGGGAAGAAACTGAAACCTAGACATGGTTACGATCAAGACAGGAGAAGGCCAAAGCACTTCTTTGGTCAAGAATGAAGTGCCAAAAAAGAATGGAGAGGTCATCAGTTAAAACAAAAATGCTAAATAAAGGAATTGATATCGCTAAAAATAGGAGACACCTCTCTTATTCTAGGTTTAGCTCAAATATGTTACAAATAAGTTTGCCAAACTGGAGCAATTTAACAGGAAGAAGATATTCCACAGATCATGACACTTCTAACAAAATGAAACAAAGAAATATTTCAGTTGGTTTACTTGTCACAGATATGTATGAGCAAAGAAAAACCCAATGGCAGTGACATGTCAAACTGGGCCAATTATGAAACTAAAGGAGCATCAAACAAAACTTCAAGAAGAAACTAGAATTCTTTTATCCAATAAAAAGCAGATTTCAGTAGGAGATTTATCTAGGCAAGCATTTAATACGGTAGAGAGAAGGAAGATTAGAAAGGGAAATATTAGCACAGGATTGAATAATTCATGTGATAAACGTCGAATGCCACTATTGGGAAAGATGTTGGCAATAAAGGAATTCCATGTAATTTTCTTCTATCAAATATAAAAAAGAATCTAGAAACATTTTGTACATAGCTACTCATCTGAAGACATTCAAATGTAGAACTGACCAGAAACAACTTGATCTAAGATGGTAGAAATCCCCATAACTAATTCATCACATGTGAAAAGCATATCTTATTTTATGAAAGTTAGAAAGACAAGAAAACCCCAAAATACTGAAGTATAAAAGCTAAATTACTCTGACTGAGTCCACTGGACCAAGCTTTTTGCATTCCTCCTCAACATCTGCCTCTAATTCCAGACGTAAATTTTCATCAGCCTGTGAACAATTGGAGAAAATTGAACTCAGAGAATCCATATGGGAGCCCAATTAAGTAACATCTTTCACATACATTCCATGTCATCTGGCACATCGATTGAAACTAAAAAACAAGAGTTACAAATGTAGATCACAATACAACTATACTGAAATTACAAAAATCAATATTTCAATGAATGAGTCATCACTGTTAATAAACCGATACGATAACAAACAAGATCCACTACAACAATTATGACATTTACAGACCCTCTTAACAACTATCACATAAAAAAGGGAGTTGAGCAGGAAAAGGTTTCATTGGTATAGTTCCTAATTATCTCGAACTCCATACAAAACAACCGCATCTTTGGAGAACAGATATTACCAAACCCAGTTAATAAGATGGTTGATAACCTACGTCAAATATGAAATTTTATCTCTAGACGAAGCGTTTGGTGCTAAACTTCTTCTGAGTGGTAAAAAAGAAACATGAAAGATAGAATATTGAAGAGTAGCAACTTCTTTTTTTTTATAAGTAACCAATTTTATTAAGAAAAACGATAATAGTACAAAGGACTATACCGATACCACTTAGTCTAAACAAGCCACAAAACTAAGAAAATCAACAAAAGGGCAGTCAAGCACCGCGTTAACCTAACTAAACAAAGAGAGAAAAAAACATCCTTGCAACTTCACCAAAGACAATGAACAATCCTCACAACATCTATTATTCTGTTCCCTCGAAATGCACCACCAAATGCACGAAGGAATCATTCTCTAAATAGCCTTGGCAATCGGATTCGAGAACATCCGATTCCAACTCCACAACACTCCCGTCACCTTCTCCAGCATTACCCAATGAAATTTCATAATACCAAGCACGTGATTCCAAAGCCCCCGCGTGAACGGACAATGGAGGAGCACATGGTCGATCGACTCCCCATCTTCCCGACAAAGATAGCACCACTCCGCAATGTAGATATCTTTCCTTCGAAGATTATCCGAAGTAAGAATTTTCCCATGCATAACCTCCCACACAAAGAACGATACCTTCGAAGGGCACTTTGACCGCTACACTCCTTTCCAAGGAAAAGACAAACTTCTCCTACTAGCCACGATAGAGTACATGGACTTAACCGAAAATAAACCATTCTTAGAACCAGTCCAAAGGATTTTATCTTCCTCCCCTCTCCTTAGCACCGACCCATACAACAAGGAGAAAACACAGAGAATTCCTCCAACTCCCAGTCATTAGCAGCCCTGACAAAGGAAACATTCCACACAACACTACCATCATTCCCCTCCATACAATCAGCCACCATAGCCTCCTTATTACGAGCCAAAGAATAAACCATCGGATAAGACAAAGACAAAGACAAAGGATTATCACCACACCAAACATCGTGCCAAAAACTAACGCTTTCACCAATTCCCACCACAAATGGAATATGCTGACTGAAGAGATCCCACCCTTTGCAAATATATCGCCACAGGCTAACTCCATAAGGTCCCCTAATAGAACAAGATCTCCAATCACCCCCACAACTCCCATATTTTGCAGCAATGACAAGCCTCCAAAGCCTATCCCTCTCTCGAGTAAACCGTCACAACCACTTACTCAAAAGAGCCCTATTAAACATAGATAAACTCTGGATCCCCAAACCCCCATTATGAAGAGGAGAAGACACCAGCTCCCACTTCACAAGGTGGTACTTATGCACATTCTCATCGCTGGCCCACAGGGAATCCCGCTGAATCTTTTCCAACCTCTTAGCCACAGCAACTGGAATAGGGAATAGAGATAGAAAATAATTCAGAAGGCATGAAAGAGTAGACTTAATAAGAGTAAGCCTACCCCCTTAGAAAGATACATCCTCTTCCACCCTGCAAGCCTCCTCTCCATCCTTTTGATAATCTCATCCCAAATATGCACGCACTTGAAACTAGCCCCCAATGGAAGACCCAAATATCTCAAAGGAAGCGAAGACAACCCACACTCCAAAATACCCGCCAATTCCTGAACATTGTCAACCCTGCAAATAGGAATAACCTCAGATTTTGACAAATTAATACGAAGGCCCGAAGCCGCCTCAAAACACAAAAGAAGGCATCTGAGGCTCCTAAATTGACTCGCCTCCGCTCCACACAACACCAAAGTATCATCCGCAAAGAGCAAATGAGAAATGCACATGCAACCCCGAGAGCCACCTCCAACCATGAACCCCTCTAATCTACCACGCTCAACCACCCTCCTCAACATAAGGCTAAAGGCTTCCATGACAATCACGAACAAAAGGGGAGAAAGAGGATCCCCTTGCCGTAAGCCATGAGAGCTCCCAAAGAATCCTTCTGCGCAAATGTTAACAAGCACAGAAAACCTCACCGACGAAATGCAGAACGAGATCCACCTACACCATTTTTCACCGAACGCATCTTCGGAGTAGGTACAAAAGAAACTTCCAGTTCACATGATCATAGGCTTTCTGAACATCCAACTTGCATAGCATGCCCGACACCCCAGATCTCAACCTCGAATACATGCACTCATTAGCAATGAGCACCGAGTCCATAATCTGTCGCCCTCTGACAAAAGCGATCTGAGAAGGTGATATAATCTTGTCCAGAACAAGTTTCAACCTATTAGCCAACACCTTGGCTAAAATCTTATAAACTCCCCCCCCACCAAACAAATAGGACGAAAATCCTTAATATCAACCGCCCCTGGCTTCTTGGGAATGAGGCAATGAAAGAAGAGTTCAGACTCCAAACAAACCTCCTGTCCCTAGCAAACTCGTTAAACATCGCAATAACATCCATCTTAATAATCTCCCAACAAGCTTGGTAAAAGGCCAAGGAAAAACCATCCAGACCCAGCGCCTTATCACCATTGAGACTACGAACCACCCCCGTCACCTCCTCCACATCAAAAGGCATCTCAAGCCACTCCGCATCATCCTCCGAAATACTCTCAAACTCCACCCCATCCAAAGTGGGTCGCCAAGCAAAAAGTTCTTCAAATAAAGAAAAGCAAAAATCAACAATCTCCCTAGAACATCCCCCCTCCTATCTCTACCTGCCTCATCAATCATGCCCCCCTCATCCAAACCATCAAGATTCGCAAGCTCAACCAAAGTATCCGACTTTCTAACCCCTAAGTCTCCAAACACCTCCCGATTCCACACCCTAAGATTTTGTTTCAAGGATTTCAATTTCGAAAGAATAACAAAGCTCAGAGACCCCCTAAAACTAAAACCCTCCCACCACTCCTTATTCAAATCCACAAACTCATCCACCTTAAGCCACATATTTTCAAAGCGGAACGGCTTCCTCGAGCCCCCAAATCTGCCACTTTCCAACAAGATCGGGTAATGGTCCAAGAACAAACGTGGCAATCGTTTTTGGACAAGCACCGGGTACACCGACTCTCAGCCAAGGCTAACAAGGAAACGATCAAGCCTAGACCAAGACTGAGAAGATCTACCACGAGACCAAGTATACAAACCTCCAGCCAACTCAAGATCCATGAGCCCAAAATCAAGGTCCACCCATGGCAGCCCAGAACTGGGCGGCCAGCAATGGGAGGAGTCCCACCCCCATCTCAGCTCTGGGGCGACTGGGGGAGGTCCCCCAGACCACCGCAAGGGGTGAGTCCCCCCTCCCTCTCGACGAACAGAGGTGGAGCCTTCCACCGTGAAAGGATCGGGGTTCCTCAATCCTTTTTTTAAAAAAAAAATATTAAATTAATTAATTTTTAGATTTTTTATTTATTTTAATGACACGTGTCACATTGCAATTCAGTGGGATGTATTTTCCGTTAAGTATGTCTAACGGTGTTAGGTCGAGTGAGTTTTGATACCAAAATGACAAATCCAGTGATTTTGTTATTAACCCTTTTTTTTTTGAGCTTTTTTCATTACTTATTTGTGTTTTTCGATTTCCTTTCCTATTTTTTGGTTTCTAAATTCAATTTCATGGATTCTGTCTATATTATTGTTTCCAACATTTTATTTTACTCCTTTTATATTTTTTGTTTCCTATTTTCATTGTATTATTATTTTAATTCTTGGTTTTTATCTTTTCAATTTACTTTGCATTTTCACAATTTGTATAACTTTTCTATCGTAATAAATTATTTAGACGCATGACAGTTTTAAATGATACAACAACTTGATTAACTTCTATCGGACATGTATCAGTCTTGCCTTTAATGTGACGTAAGAGAGAAAAGATCCAAGAGCTTGGGTCCAGTCAGCGGAGGACCAAAACATACCAAGTGATAACTTCAGGGACCCATAGCACGAAATGAATCCTAAAGACTAACTAGAGAAAAGGTCAAACCCTAGAAACCAATGGACTAATATAGCCTAAACTTTACGAGGATAAAGGAAAGAAGAATGGTAGTTCATAGGGGGGAAATGTCATTTACCATAATAGTATTTACTTCCCATTCTGCAAATTTTTTTGGCAATGAAAAGAGATTTTTCTGTCAGTTTCCAAAAGGGGCTGGCAGGTATAGTTATGAATGTTGCAAGAAGTTCCAAGCAGGATAAACACTAGGGAGAAGTATCCTGAAAAGCATAGGTGGTTCAGAACTTACCCTCATTTCAGCAGGCGTGAACATGTACTGAAGAACAACAGTAGCTGGAATCGAAACCTTTGCATCATCACGGCCAGCTGTACCATACAAATAAAGCATCGTGTTATCATCAGGCAACAGCACATAAGGGACTAAAAGGTTTCAGATCAAAAGCTCGAACAAAGAGGATATGTCCTTCACAGTGCCATCAAAGCACGACCAAATGTGTAGCTATTGTAGTAGCAGTCCTTATATATCGTATTAACAATCGAAAGATGGTCAAAAGAAAAAATCTCTATTTGACAAGACTTGTTCCTATTCCTATGAATTTCATTGGACTCAGAAATGATAAATTGGAAAAATCTTTTGGCTCTTCCAATATCAGTAGGTTGATTGTTTCGCACTTGTATCTTCCAAGAGGAAAAAAGATCTAAGAGCCATCTCCTAAAGACGAAAGAGAGTACTTGGGCTCTCACAATAACTAACAATAAAAAAGTGTATCATGCCTGAATCTAATTGGGGTTCGTAGTGGTGCAAGTACTGGATCGGAAAAAAGAGGATTACAGTTGTAAAATATCTAATGAAACTATCACTAGAATTAAGACCTCATTCAAAGAGAAAGATATCAAATATCTGGAGTTTTTTTTTTGTATATTATATTGGTGATCTGATCCACAAGGTCCAAGATATCCAGTCTTTAGTGTACAAAGAGATAGGCTATAATTTCACTGAACCAAAGTCAACCAATGATGTCTTAAATATTGATAAAAGGAAGAAAGTGCACCAAGTCGCCTGAAATTAAATAAGCAACCGAACTGCAACAACATCCTTGATTTGGCTTATAGAACTGTGCGGTCTATAACTCTAATGTCTTTTTGACTTTCCTATTCGACCTTTCCCACTTCCCTATACCTTTCTCCTTCAGTTCACTATCTCATCTCCCAAGTCTTTCCCACAATTGACCACCACCAGTCTATCTCATTGTGGTCTTACTCTTCTCGCCAAACTATCTCATCTCTCAAACTCTGCGTCTTTCTGAAAGTCGACCACCACCAGTCTGATCCATCCCAGTCTTGACTCTCCTCAGCGCGCATCACCACAATCGTCAAAAACCCCTTCCGTCACCATCCTGAAGTTCACTTAAAATCAATAATTCAGTTTCCCTCATTACAACACTCAATTTACTAAATACCCAAGGGACTCTGAAATTTCAAAGGAATGACTGATTCTTAAGCTGAGGTTTCCACAAATTTTCAATTCGTGGCTGAGTTAGCATGACTGAAGTAATGAGGCTTGGGATTTTGAATGACAAAATGCTTTGAGTGGGTTTCATTTTCTCCCACTTCTAAACATGGTATTGATTAAGTTTTTTAAGTACTGGGAGTGTGTTTCTTTTATTTTCTTTCTTTTTTTGTTCTTTCGAAAGAGATTTGGGAGGGGGGGGGGAATTCAAAGAATGACTTAACAAACCAATCCAAACTAAGGAAACTGAGAGCCCGTTAATTTGGTTGATGGAGGTTGATCAGTTGGCTTTGGTTTGCGTTTTCCTAAACGGTTAATCACTTAGGGACAGAGAATATTCAACTTTATAAACAACTTCCTTCTTTTCCTTGACATCCTCTGAACCTAATTTCATTTTCTACCCATACTCTCCTGATGACACAATGCTTGCATGGCCAGAAGAAATATTCGTTTGGAAACCCCACACTAAAACTATCCATCCTCCATCATCTAACAAGACTTATCACTTCCAAAAGAAGTGTCTCTGTAGATTCTAAAATGTCAGGACTTAAGCTAGTCTATTTCAGCTATGATTTTAAATTGGAAGTCAAAGGAAATTTAGAATTTTCACCCCAGCCAAGCATCTTCTCTTGGACCTTCTTCAGTTTCTTCTTCTTCTTGCTGTCAACTTGTTTGGCAACAAATGAATCCCCTGCGGGAAGCATAACCAAAGCTCATGAATTAGCTTCTTCAGTGTAATCAATGACAGCAAAATAAACCAACTATAGAAGATTACACAAAATACCTTTCTGCTCAAACTTAGCCTGGGTGACTGACATGGGCACCCTGCCACCAGGACGTAGAGGCGTTCCATCCAAAAGTTGAAGAGCTAGAGCAACAGATGGTTCCTAGCATAAACATAAAAAACACCCACATATGAGAATCTGAACATTTTATATGCCACGAGCATGGTACAATGGAAAAAATTACCTTCAGATATGTAACTAGTGCATCCCCCTTTTTCCTTCCTGTCTCTTTGTCAGAATATAACTTCACTCGTGGTCTTTTCATTTCTGGGTCCTAGATTTTTGTCATATAAATTCAGGTAATGTGTTATCCAAAAAAAAACATATGCGTAAAACAATGGTCAAAACTTTCTCATTTTAGGTAAATAAATCAAAGGAAAACCCTAATAACCTCTAAGTAATTCTTATACCCCTATTTTTCCTAATTCAATCGAGATTCCACTAGTGAGGCCTGGCTGAATCATTTTGCTTGTATATCTAGAACGGATAGTTCAAAATATATTGTTTCGAGATTTCAAACTAATTGAGAAAATACAGCTAAATCTTTTCACATTCAATTGGATAAGATATAATAGTTGCAAGCAAGTTTCTTGCTTTTCATGGAAAGCAAGCTTTGACTATGAAGTTCAAAAACTAACAAATTACCTAGGCTAATACCAATGTTCAAATACAAATAAATTATATCATTCAATTAAACGATGTAGCCAAAACCCTACCTCCTTTATTATCCCACACTTGGAAAATACCTCCACCACCTGCAATGTATTACAGATTAGTTTCTTGCTACAAAAAATATTCGGACAGGGTAAACTAAATGACTAGAACTTACTTCATCGATCATAACATCTTCAGGCAGCCCAGTCACGTAAACATGTGTATTCACTTTTAAATCAAACCAGCTATCAGGAGGTTTATTGGCCTCCTGCAAGGGTACAAAGATAAGAAAGGGAATAGTAGACAAGATGTTCAGTATCATCACAATATCAAGACAGGAGAACAAAAAAACAATACATTTGATATGTCAGTAAAACAAAATCATAGCAGCAGGTGGGCAAGTTAGGAAGGGAAAACCTTCTTTTCATCTTGCTTGAACAATAATTTCCTCTTGCCATTTTGCTTTGCCTCCACTAACTCCCTAGTAGCATTAACCTCTTCCTTTCCAGAGACATCAGAAGCATTTACAGTTGCATTACTCACAGCAGAAGTAACTTCTTCTTTCGTAGGGGTATCAGAAACCTCAAGTGCTGGAAAGAGTTCCGCTTCTTCCAAAAAGGTCATATCCTCTACCCCATATAGGTCACTTCTACTGGACGTGTTATCCTATTAAGCATTAAATCAGTCAAATATAAATTAACATGATAGAAGGTAACTGAAGGTAACTAAGTTGTAGAAAACAGCATAAACTACTTATAAAAAAAAACAGTATAAACTGAAAAATACTAAAACCATTGAATGTGATGATAACATAAATTGATTAGTAAACAAAGATATTTCAATTCATTGACAAAGAGGAAGTGAAAATATGAAATTAAACCAATATGTGGAATCTGAAACATATTTTAACACCAGCGACCAATGTCACCTTTTCCATATAACACATCACGTGGGAAAACTATTTTGATGATGAGGACATTCATTGGATTGCTTAATAGAATCCAACCATGGCAGGATGAGCTTAATTAACAGGTTGGTAACCAAAATTTTAACATAGATTCAAAGTTAGAGGAACAAGTAAATGAAGCTCCTGCCTCCAGACTAATCTTGTTGAGATAGCAAGAGATGGGCTTTAGTTAGCTACATCCAAATGCAGGATAAGCAGCCTTACAACATGAGTATACAGTAACATTATGATAATTTAAGAAAGCAAAGCGGTGCTGTGGTGGGCAAGTTATCAACATGTCCATTATTTGATGCACAAATTTACTTGCGATTTTGTGACCTCAATGATTCATGGCGAGTGCCTTTCAGTAGTTCACTGTTTCCTAATTGTTGATTTTTGTTTCTTGACAGACATAACTTCACTAAATGATACAAAAATTGTTGGGTCCCAGGTAGAGCAGCAACCACTCAACTTCACAAGGATTGAACGGAGAGACGTGAGAAAGACAAAGCCTTATCTTTCACCAATCCAAAAAGAGAATCTAAAGTGCCTCTATACAAGAAAGAAAAAAAAAGGAAAATGAGTGATGAGGGTGGTAAAAAGAACATTGTGATGTGGCGGTGCGAAAACCAGGAATGAAAAAAAAAACATTGATGGAAGGGGTGTTCTTTCTTTTCTGTTCTTTATTTTTTTGGCAAAGGGGGGAGGGGGATATGGACATTTAACTAGTATATAGTGACCAAACAAGTCCCAAAGGGAAAGTAACAGACCAGATAAAGGTCGTAAACAATGAGAGGGTGCCTTTCCAAGAAATTTGCCCAGGAGAACACAAGTGCAGCCAATTCCTGGGGCCAAGTTTGAGCACATGATACTGATACCCTTACATAATAGTGTGTAACTATATTGGAGATGTACAAAGACATGGATTCAGTTAAATTTGGTTGGAAAGGACAACACTTAATGCAAAACAGGAGCAACAAAACATGCTTTAAATCAATTACCAACAAGTTCTTTACAACGTAGAAAGAGATCCAAAATTGATTCACATGAAAGTGAATAGGCTTTTCATACCACCCTTAACAAACTAGTTGCTTCTATCTCGAGTTATACCAGATTTTCAAAAAGTCAGGAATGTTTAAGAAGAAAGTGCATGTGCAAAGGCACTAACCTGAGGAACCCAAGCTCTAAGACTGCAATCCCACTTGTACGTAGTCCCATCGTCATCGGTGAATTCTTCCTCACCATCTGGTGGGGTTGAAGGTCTGTCACTATCAAAATCCCTTAAGTCAGCACCACCATCATCTCCAAAAGGCATTCTGTCCTTTAACCCTTCTGACTCTGCCGCTGCTTCAGCCTCTCTAACCGCTTTCTGCCATTTGTCAAACTCATCATCATCATCATTGGCAGACACTGCAAATTTCAGATTATGGTGAGACTCATCATTCAAGAGAGATTCAGACACAGTAGTCGAACAAAAACAAGTACAGAAGACTTCACATGTAGTTGAATCATCAGCTTCCCGCTGGGAGATTCCGGTCACCACCCCAGGAATTGAGGACAACGGCTGCCATTCACTTCTCCCTTCAGAGCAGACAAGTGTACTTTCGGAGAGGTACCCATTTAGGAAATGTTCTGCCCAGGCGAAGTAAATAAACTAAATAGATGTTTCAATAGCTCGTTATACCAATTGAACATGATAGAGATGGACAATTATCCTGAAACCGTGCTATTGCTTACTGGTAGAACTGAAATTCAAGAGAAGAAATAAAAATAAATCACTGGAAATATATAGGACAAAAGTATTACACAATAAATAGAGCTTCCAACAGTTTATTTATTTTACACGGGAAGCTATTTTATCCACATTAGCATTAGTTTTTCATATACCTAGTAATTTTCCACAAGAACCACAACATTATCTAAGCCGAAAATGCTCACCACGCAACTCTGACAAAGCATAGGGGCCAACATGATGCTGATCTTCCCCGAGAATATACCATCCAACTTCAGCAATACTTTGACAGTTCCCGTCAATGCTCTGTTCTGCACCTGCAAAATCAGAAGAGAATGATCATATCAACCAACAAAAAATCAGCAGGAAAATTTATTCCAGGCACAATTAATTGGACGGAAAGAAGTTCAAAATCAACAGAAAGCATGTTAAATTGTTTTCTGGATCCTGGAAAAGAGTTGACGGAACCCTATGCTATCCATCAACAATAAATTCACGAAATTTTTTATTAATAACAAGAATAAAGAAAAACAACCATACGACAGCAATAGACAGAATTGATCAAATTTGCTTCCAAAAGAATGGAGACGCACCAGGCTGCCGTTGGTGGGAAGCCTCGAAGCCGTTCTGGGACAACATCGTTTCTGTGCGTCCAATATTTGGTGTTCTTTAGGTGATGTACGAAAGAAGAGTTCACAGCGGCGAGAGGAGGCCAATGTAATATGGAAGAGAGTAGAAAGCTGTCGGCATGTTTGGTTTATAGCTATTCCTAATACCCAGGGAGAAAGATGTTCTTGTACGCGGATGACGATATCAATATCCGACTTACCTTCTCGTGACGGACTAGTACGAAACAATAAGGCTGCGCTTGTTTCGACTGAATATGTTTTTATGCAGAATATTTTCAAAAATATATGTGTTTGGTAGGGGCTGAAAAAAAATTCAAAGGAAAATGGAATAAGCAGTTAAAGGAAAATAACATCTATCAGGCTGAAAACAACTTACCCTTTGAAGAAGCGTAAGTTATTTTTCAGATGACTATATTTTCTCTATTTTTTCTAACAGACGCTATCTATTATTTTTTCTCATCTATATTTTCTCTACTAAAAAAATAAACTTAAATTAATTTTCAGGTGACTATTTTTTATCTATTCTATCGCAAAATATGTTATCTATTATTTTTTCTCTAACAAAAATACTTAAATTATTTTTCAGTTAACTATTTTTTCTCTATTCTCTACCAAAATGCTGAATATTAATTTATCATTATGAAAGTGGCTAGTTTTGGGAATTTTATGTATTTTTAATATCTTTATCGATAATAAAAATTTATTTTAGTGTTTCAGGTTGTAATTCGTATTTTATTGGACCTCCTTTTATTATTTTTAATATCTCGCTATCATTTGAACTTTGATTCTACATTTTCGCAATTAGTTTGCTGAGATAAAATTACAAGAAGACTCTGATGAGTCGAAGCTTTATAGATAGCTCTTCATTTGCTGACTGACAAATTTGTAAGAAAGACACAACTTTTCCGATTGGAGCCTTTGATAATTCAAATAGATAATTAAAGTATCTGTCTAGATCTTTCTAATATGATTATTATTCTGAATCTAGAGGTACATCAAACTAAACAAGCTCACAAAATATTCTTTAAATTTTCATATGAACCAAACACTATTATGTCTATTTTCAAAGAATTAGCCAAACACTAAAACTTGTTTTGTTTTCCCTGCAAATATTTTCAGCTGCAAATATTTTCTTATTTTCCTCCTTTTACGCCGAAACAAACACAGCCTAAGACTATGGTGCGTTTGAAGTAGGACTGAAAAAACGGAATGCAGTCCGGACCGCATTCCGGTCCTAGTATATTAAAGGACCGGAACGGTTTCACAAAATGCAGTCCGGTCCGAACCGGTTTTATTTTTTTTCAATTTTTTTATTTTTTTAAAAAAATTTAAAAATATTTTAGGTTAATTTCAAAGAGGAAAGTGCATAAAAAAATATTGAGTTTTAGTTTAGATTAAGATTAAACATTTTAAGTTTATGATTTGTATTAAAAATTATAAAAAAAATATCTTTTTATTTTTTTAATAAATGCAGTCCGGTCCGGTTGTGTGCAGCCCTAGTTTGAAGTATAAAATTTTACACTTTTTAAAATAACACAATAAAAAATTATAAGATAATCTCTCTTCATCACATCATTACTTTTTATTTTAATAAATATTAAAAATCATCTATTTCTTCACTTTTTCACCAAATCTAATATCCCAAAATTTTAACACTCAAACACAAACAAATCTCCGACACCCACGAGGTCTTCCTCTTCGCCTTCACATTCTTCCACAAACAAATTTCTCCACCATATCCACCATTTATGCTTCCGAAACTCAAACTCCAGAATATCCATCCCGCTTCCACAAATCTCCGAATCTTGTTCAATTTACCAAAATTCAATGAAAACCTCAAATGGGCATCTCCATGAAAGTTACGCCACTAGGCGTAGTGACTTAAACCCACTGCAACACCCACGAGGTCTTCCTCTTCTACAACTACATTCTTCTTGGTGCAACCTCCAGTTGCACTTCCTTACCCTCTCACTCCGCCTTGTCCCTTCCATATGTAGCGTCTTCCTTATCCTCCTTCACGTCTTAACCATAGCTGAAGCGGTTGCTGGCTGTGCAGCGGGGACTAGCCCATGGTATGCCGCTCACATGGTGGCCATAGTGCTCACCGTGATTTTTCAAGAGTTGGTCTCGTTGCTAATCTTTTCAATGACCTGGGATTTTCTCGGGCAGTTGAAGTCCTATGTGAGGGAAGAGGATGGGGCAGTGATACTTGTAAGAAGTATGCTCTAAAAATCATTATTCCAGATAAATTATTATTTAGATACCACATGTTTATATTTATTATATTAGGTAATATGTTGTGATATAAGATGTTACATGATTATTATTGAGTGACATTGTAGAAAAGTCATGCAAATGGTTAATGAATCAAAGACGAAGAGTATAACTTTTCTGTTCCTTGTATACTTGATGTTTTTGTTCTAGACCAAGATACATAATTATGTACAATAGGATGATGTACTCAATCATTGAAGTAGTGACCTTAAGCAAACGAGTAGGTACACTGTAAGAGTACATGCACTGAACGTGATCAAATATGGATACCTTCTGGAAGTGATCATTGATGTTTATTGTGTACTTGTACTCTGACCGAATCATTTGGTGATATTTTTGTTGGTCGAATATTTCAAACAATGTCGGATCTTGTACATGATGAATGAATTTGTATAAATGCTCAATAAGGAATTCACTAGTCTCTTCGTGAGATAATATATTCAGGTATATCTGTATAGTGTTAGAGTCGAGAAAAAGAAATCTCTAGCTAGAGGAATTTTGTAAAAATATTTTTTGAAATTAATATATACAATATATATTTATTTGTGAAATTATTTTGAAAACAATTTGAGAGTCAAACGAATTATAGATTATAAAATTAAGAATTATATGAGCTAGAGATTTTATTAATGATAATATCCCGGTCCTATTAGCTCTTATGAAATATAGTATGGTAAAATGATATATAAACGATTATAATTGTTAGCAAAATGGATTTCACAAATCAATCTTAAATTCTCAGGGATGAATTGTAATATGTTGATGTACATGATTACAATTAGTAGAAACCTAAAATTCGGAATAAAAGAATACAATGGAGTTAATGGAAAAAAAATTTCCTTGTGATACTACGGCTGAGATCCCTAACGATCTCACGTACTATCATAGCTAGGGTTTTCATATAAAATGATAGATATGGGATAGTCTACCCTAATCGTTAGTTTGAGAGCTGGCCATCAGAACTTAGAAAATCCTACAATTGCTATGAGCGTAGAGAGGAAGGGGGCAGAACATTTGGGTTGCTATTGTGGAATTCTCGGGATTGTGAGATCAACAAGAACCTGAAAATTATTGAAAAATTATTGGAGATCAACAAAGAGAATTGGTAATTTAATTGTCTGCAGTTATAACTTTCAATACTAAAATTTGCTAGTAGGTTATGTCTATTGATCTTTTGCTTGGATTGGGTGGTCTTGACCCTTGCATTTTTTTATCAAGTACTATGCTTCTATTAATGGTGATGGTGATGGTGCTGGGGCTAATAGCTATGCTATGAGGAGTGGCAAAGTGCAACAAGAAGACGAATTGAAGGACTATTCATGTCCCTTTCCAAGTCTAATAAATTAATACTTTGCTCTTTTATAATAGCTGATAGCCCAAGATTGTTTTATAAACAATCTGTAATTTATTTTGATGATAATAAAAATGACTAAATGCTTTGAACTCACTTCTAAAATGTATTTCAAAGATTGTGGTTTATGTCTCTAAAATATTTATAAGTGTACTTGAACACCATTATGCAAGTTGATAGATCAATTTTTCATATTGTAGGTATTTGGAGAAGTGTTGCAATGGATTGAACACTTTCAAGATGCTGACTTTTCTCTCAGTACTAATACTATTGACATATTGAGGAATGGTGTCGACGCATTGATGGACTAGTGTCGACACATCGCACTGACACCCGAGAGTACATTTCTAGACAAATTTTTAAGGTGTCTACACATGCTGGCTATGTGTCGACACATGATTGTTGGCTTTTGTGCATAATCGAGGTTTTGATGATTTCAATAAATGGATGAGTTTACAAAATGGATATCTTCAAAGACAAAGACAACTTGACGAAAAGAGCTAAACCTTGAAGAAAGAAGAACAAGAAGATGCAAGGAGCTTAAAGTGAAGATTCAAGATCTTAGGGTATAATCCTTGTAACTCTTTATTTCACATTTGACAATGATTTGAATCACGCACTTGCATATCTTTCAAAACATGCATAAACCGTTTTAAGTTTGAAAGATTAAAATGTTTTTTATAGGTTTCAAAACATCCCAATCAAACCTCTAAACCTTCATATACTTATGGGAAGTATGTCTTCCAAATTGGGTGTTTAAAAGTGGTCAAAAACCCTGTTTTTCAAATAACCGGATCATGCTTAAGTTGAGGAGGTCGACCGGCTGTTCAAGCGGTCGATCGGTTGGTTTTGACAAAAGAGCCGTTGAGCTTCTGACAATATGACCGTTGGAATAACGGTAACTTGAAGTGGTCGACCGGCTCGTTTTAGTAAAAACTCCCAACAGCTATAAACGGCTAGTTTTCATATGTGGCCTATAAATACACCTTCATTTTTGTCTAAAATGACAATCCAACGACCACATATCATTTCTACTACTTGAGAAATATTCTAAACTTTCCTATTCTATATTTCTCATAGCATTCACACAAATTACACTTTCACATCCTTGTCTTTGTGTGAATCAAGAGATAGAGCTTTCCACTTTTATATCTACTCTTTGAGAGAGTCTTGTTCCTCAATCTACCTTTCAAAATAGGTGTTTCCTTTAGTGAGGTTGTTCACTAAAGAAGAAGCTTTGAGAGTGTATATCTCAAGCTTGGTGAGGTTGTGAGTGGTGGAGCCAAAAAACCACTTGGGTGGGTTTGAGTGTTGAGTCCGGGAGAAAACACTTGTACGGTTCACTAGCACCCGGAAGCTAGTGTGTAACAGCTATTGGAAGATAGTGGAAAACCTCAAGGCTCGATAAAAGAGCTTGAGGGGTGGATGTAGGCGGGTTTGCCGAACCACCTAAAAATACTGTGTTTGCTTCTCTTATCCATACTCCTTACTTTAGCACTTATTTACAGTTCCGCATATTATATACTTGTGCTAAAGTAGTATTTACTTGCAAACACAACTTTGGGGGTTTTAACCGAAAAATTTAGAAAACCAATTCGCCCCCCTCTTGGGTTGTCTTAATCCTGAAACTAGGACTTTCAATGTTGTGATTTCGTAGAAAAATGGAACGACGCCCGCTCATTTAAAATGCTGCAAAAAGTCATGGGTACCATTCCAGCGACACTATTGAGGGTTTTAAAGACATTTGAAGTTAGAGGGCTATAAATAGAAGAAGATAGTGAAATAAAGACAACACACTTGTAGTTATTCTATGCCCTAACTTCTAGAGAGAGAAAGTGCTTTGAAGAATAGAGAAGAACGCGCCTACCAAGAAAGCTTATGCTTCCACCTGCCATGTCACGCCCCAAACGCTAGCTAAACGAGGCTAATGACAGCCGCGAGCATTCCCGGCATGGAACGCTCAAGCGTACTTACTACTATTGTTGCAGCGGAAATAACATGATGCCTCAATATTTAAAAGAAGCCTTATATTGCTAGCGTATAACGTACATAAGAACATGCTTCCCAACGATAACTCAAAGTAGTTATAACATGGTCTCAAAATATCAACCAGTTTAAAACCTTGACTTACTAAGCCGAATAACCCATGACCACCACATCACGGAGGCTCATGCCGGCTCTTACAAAAATTATCTAAACCTTTACTAAAATTAAGCAACAAGGAAGAGACATTTTCGTCAACCCTTCTCCTAGGGTTCAAGGTCCTCTCTTAGGCCTTTTATCAAACACCTAGAGCACCAAACCAATTTCTCAAGAACCCTAATTTCGGATTCAGCCATTTTTTCATGTTCTCATGTAAAAATCTATGCTACACTTAAGCACTTGCAAGATCTACCCTAAACATGAATAGATCCACATTTAGCATGCATAGATCTATACTAAACCTCCAGTAACACAAGGAGAAAAACTACTTAGACAACCCACCATCAAACCACAACCAACCAACAAGAGAAAACAAGAAGAAAATAGAGAGAGAGAGGGTAGCATGATTTTCGGCCAGCAAGGTTTTTCCTAAGAGGGCTGAATTTTTACCTTGCTTCTCCTGTTCCTCCTTGTTTTCTTCTTCTTTCTCCTTCTCCTTCCTTCCTCTCTTTTTTTTTTCTTCTTCCTTCTTCCTTCTTCTTCTTCGGTTGGGTGACTTAGGGCAAGGGAGGTATGGTTTTGGGTAAAGGAAAATGTGAAATGCGTGAAAGAGAGGAGGGGGTGTGGCGTTTAACGTGAAAATGGCTTGGGAAAAAGACAGGGCTGCCCTCCCTTACTTTCCCCCTTCTCATGAATTCCACCTCACATTTTTTCAATCCGATAAAATTTCGGAATGTAGTTAGATGTGTCGACACCATCACTCAAGGTGTCGACACTTCCAACACTTAGCCAAAATCACTTGAGTTCCCGAAAAATGTAAACTTTTGGATTTTAGTTAGATGTGTCGACACCCTCACTCAAGGTGTCGACACTTCCAACACTCACTTGAGTTCCGGAAAAATTGTAAACTTTCGGGTATTAGTTTAATGTGTCGACACTATACTCCAATGTGTCGACACTTACATCAAAAATCACTAATTTAATCATACATACATATTGAGGGAATCATAAGCAAAAATCTCTCTCTCTCTTTTAAAACGACATAAATAAGGTCGGGATCTCACATCCTCCCCTCCTTATAAAATTCCGTCCTCGGAATTCAATCTTCCATACCAGAAATTTTGTCCTGATGGCGGAGGTCTAGGACCATACGGGTGTGGGTGAACACTCGAACTGGCCCCACTACTAACATCATCATAATTGACATGGTCAGGGGAGTTACTACCCGCCCAAGAGTGGGACATGGTTCCGTAACTCTGACTGGCATTACTGGGGTCATGGACTACATTACCTGAATGTTCATGGTGTCTAGGAACAAAGTTCACTTCTTGAGATGGGTCCTCAGAAGAATCATCTAGAATACTTCTTCCTCTACCCAACTCTCTTTCAATGTATTCCCATGAATCTTTTTCCCATGTCGAATCTTTTTCTTTGCACTCATTTCCTATTATCCTAGGTGAAGGGTCCTCCTCCATTGGATTCTCTTCTGGGTCCTCCTCTGGATCCTCCTCCGGATCTTCCTCCGGATCTTCTTCCGGATCCTCTCCCGGATCCTCCTCCGGGTCCGAAGAGTCAGTCCACCACATTCTGCGTCCAGGAAAAGTGGGGTAACTCCGCCTAACAGGAATGGGTCGAATATTCCTTTGAGGGGGCGGGGGCTCTTGAGTCCCCTCCCTAACCTCTGGCAACTGCGGTTGCTGAGGCGGTATAACGCTAAGAGGTGTAGGGTTCACACGAAACAGACTGCGGTATTCCCGTGCGGTCATTCTTCTACACGGGGGAGAGTGTGGGGAAGAGACTGACTGAGAGCGCGGGGGTCGGCGACTCGATGACATCTAATACATGGTGAAACAGTTAGCCTCAATTCCCACATTAAAGCATGAACACCTATATGCATATATTTATGCTACGACATAGCACTATAGCTCATATGTGTAGTTAGACAACATAAAGGTACAATCAATGAAAAGAATCAAAAGATCAGGCAAGACATATCAAAATTCTATCACAAACGAGAATCGATAGAACATTATCCTTCTTAACTTTGTCCTTCCCGCAGGTGTGGGTATTTCTGTGAGACCCCGAATTTAAGTCTATCAATTTATTGCTTATGAGCTTTTAAGTATTTATTACTTTATTTAAGGTGTATTATGGAGAAATGTATGAATGATTTTATTTATCTAAAGTTATGTCTAGATGGAATTTCTTCCTAGCATTTTATGAGTTTTAAGCTAGAAGTTTAAATGATATATTGATTGTCCTTGTTAAATTGAGCAGTTGAGATTTATTAGCTTGAAATGTTTTATTAATTGAATATGTCCTTGAGTTACAATAATTGGAGGAATTTAAATAGGCTTTGATTTTGATTTATGTGTGACAATATGTGGACCCTTGGATCAAGAAATGAGGAGATATATTAAGGTTAGAATTGTGGAGTGGCAGGAAAAGTAAAATAGGTGTTCTTTAGGGGCAGAAAAGGAAGTAGGGGGAAAGTTGAGGGTTAAAAAGGGAAGTTAGGGGGGAAAAGGGCATTTTTGCCTTTTCCCTTTTCCCCCAACCCCTTCCCGTATAAGCTTCTCCCCCTCCCCCAAAAATCAAAACATGCCCTAGCCCCCACTGAAGAAGAAGAAGAAGAAAGAAAGAAGAAGAAAGAAGGACAAGAGAGAAAAGGTGAGTAGTTGGCCGGCCAAGCCATCTCTCTCTCACCCTCTTCTTGTTTTCATTTTTTAATGGTTGGTTGTTGTTGTGATGGTAGTTATCTAGGTTGTTTCTCCTTGTGTTCATGAGAGTATAATGTAGATCTATACATGCTTTCTTAAAGATAGTGTAGATCTAGCAAGCTTTAAAGAGTAGTATGGGTTGTATAGGAAACCATGGAAATGTGGCCAGATCTGGAGATTTATGTACAAAGGAAAAACCAACTTGCATACTAGGTGTTTGATAATAGGATCAAAAGAAGTGGAATAGATGCAATGGCTTTTGGTTGCAGGATGAGATCATGGTTTTGGTTGGAAGTTTTGAGTTGTATGTGTAAAATAGAAGTCTGGAAATGAGGTTATATGAGGAGAGCATTTGGGGCAAAATTGCGTGTGTGTTGGATGTATTATGTGTGTTTGGTGTTTGAAATATGGACTGGTGCTCGACAGGCGCTCGAGCACCCTTCAAGAATTTTTGGTGCAGTAACTTCACGCTCGACCGACGCTCGAGCGTCCTTCGAACAATTTCACAGAGGCTTAGCGCTCGACTGACGCTCGACAAGCGCTCGAGCGTCCCTTCACATTTTTTTTACAGAGGCTTAGCGCTCGACCGGCGCTCGACCGGCTTTTTTGGATTTCACAAAATTTTTCCTAAGTTTATAAGTTTCCCATTGACCTATTAGGAGACCCTACTAGGTTTTTCACTTAAGAAAATGCCTTGTGGTGTAAGATGACCAACTAGAGGTCAAGACTATTGATATTTTTGTATGACGAAGTATGAACTATTGAGTGTTTACTCCATACGTCTAGTGAATCCTTGAATAACACAAGTATGACCCAATTGTAGGCAAAGTGCAGTCAAGCGCTCAAAGGAACAGAGGTAAGTGAAAATAGTAAGTAGAAACTTACGCTTTTCAAAACTGGAATGATACACAGCATGAAAGTATTTATGAATAAGCACATCAAGCATGGCATGACACGAACATTGCATGATTTTCTTGAAAGAAAAAGAAGCATGCAAGCATGGAAAGTATTATGGTTATTCATTTTCAAGCATGATATATCAAGCATGAAATTATCAAGCACGACATGAATACATCATGATCATTTGCATTCATTTTCCTCATGATAAAGGAGAAATTTTATGCAAATGAAAGTACCATTTTTATGATACTTTATGACAAGTTTTATGACAAGTTAGTTAATGAACCCAAGTCGGTCGGTACCGTACGAAGTTAAGAAGGTGCATCCATACTGAAGGACGTTTACGTGAAGGGTGGATGTCACCTAGGGCACCCATACCGAAGGATGCTTGCAAGAAGGATGGGTAGCCCAGGAGGTTGTGCAATCACACTGAAGGATGCTTGCAAGAAGGTGTGAACCTCCGAGGATCGTGTCTAGCCACTGAAGGACGAATGCGAGAAGGTGTGCTAGCTCGACCATATGTAGGGTCCCCAAGGGAAATAGGGGACAGTTCCAACGGGAACGCACAACCCTGATGTCAGGGGTAAATAGCGGGCAAGTAGCCCATCAGTTAATAATTGGAATGATTGTCCAAAAGTAAAGTTTACAAGAATAAGTGTCGTTTTCGAGAGAAAGTGCATGTGCATATGCAAACATGTGCATTACAATTAATGATCATACATGAATTACCTTATGTCCACATGCGTATGAATTTAAGTTCAAGTGCATGCTTTCGGTTTCAAGTTCATGCTTCCAAACCATGATTTCAAATCCATGTTTTAGCTTTAACTTCTTACTGAGTCTTTCGACTCACAGTTTTAAATTGTATCATTCCAGATAATGTTTCAGGGGAGGAATCTTAAGAAGGGGGACCTTGAACCCTAGGAGAAAGATTGGCGAAAATGTCTCTTCCTTTTGCTTACATTAGTAATGGTTTAGATAATTTTTGTAAGAGCCGGCATGAGCCTCCGTGGTGTGGTGGTCATGGGTTATTCGGCTTAGTAGGTTAAGGTTTTCAACTGGTGGATATTGCGAGACCATGTTATTACTACTTTAAGTTATAGATGGGAATCATGTTCTAATGTTCGTATATGTGTTAAGAGCTAGCGACTAAGGCTTCTTTTAAATATTGAGGCGTTATGATATTCCGCTGCAAGAAGTTTAGTGAGTACGCTTAAGCGTTCCTTGTTGGGAATGCTCGCGGCTGTCATTAGCCTCGTTTAGCTAGCGTTCGGGGCGTGACAATTTCGAGTACATTTCACTTTCTAACTCCCATGAGGCTTCTTCCACTCCGTGGTTTCTCCACAAAATCTTAACAAGAGGTATGGTTTTGGTCCTTAGTTGTTGTTCCTTCCTATCCAAAACCCTTTTAGGTTCTTCCACATATGTAAGGTTTTCTCTAACCTGCAAGGGCTCATAATGTAATACATGGGTAGGGTCAGTTACATACTTCCTTAGGAGCGATACATGAAACACATTGTGGACTCCCTCTAAACAAGGGGGTAGGGCCAACCTGTACGCCACGGGCCCAATTCTATCTAAGATCTCAAAGGGTCCTATGAATCTGGGTTGGAGCTTTACTTTCTTCCCAAATCTCGCTATCCCTTTCTTCGGAGAAATCTTCAAAAACACCTTGCTCCCAGCCTCAAATTCAAGTTCTCTTCTTCGGTTATCAGCATAGCTCTTCTGCTTGCTTTGGGCTGTCACAAGCCTATCCTTGATTACTTGGATCTTTTCCCGTGTTTCTGAAACTATTTCTGGCCCTAACACCCTTCTTTCGCCTACCTCATCCCAATACAAAGGTGATCTACACCTCCTCCCATACAAGGATTCATAGGGTGCCATACCAATACTTGCTTGAAAACTGTTATTGTACGCGAATTCTGCTAAAGGCAAGTATTGAGTCCATCCTCCTTTGAAATCCACGACGCAAGCCCTGAGCATATCCTCCAGAATTTGTATAGTCCTTTCCGACTGCCCATCCGTCTGTGGGTGGAAAGCGGTACTAAAATTCAATCGAGTTCCCAACGACTCCTACAATCGTTTCCAGAATCTCGAAGTAAATCTCGGATCTCTATCCGACACTATGCTCTTGGGCACTCCATGTAATCTAACAATCTCTTGAAGATAAATCTCTGCTAACTTCTCCGGGGTATACTTCACCTTAATGGGTAAGAAGTGTGCCGACTTGGTTAATCGGTCCACGATCACCCATATAGCATCGTAACCCGAAGTAGTTCGAGGCAACCCTACTAAAAAATCCATGGCTATCCCTTCCCACTTCCATTCAGGGATCTCTAGAGGCTTTAATGTTCCTGCTGGCCTCTGGTGCTCTGCTTTCACCTTCTGGCAGGTCAAACATCGAGCCACATACTCGGCTATCTCCCGCTTCATATTAGGCCACCAAAAGACCTTCTTAATATATTGATACATCTTCGTGCCTCCTGGATGGATGGTATAAAGCGTAGAATGAGCCTCTGCTAGAATCAAGTCTTTAATCTCCCTTGTACTTGGCACACAAACTCTGCCTCGATATCGTAATAACCCATCCTTATCTCCAAAATCAGGGTCTTACTTTTTCCCAATTCGCTCTCTAATCCCTTCAATCACCTTATCATTCTTCTGGGCCTCTCGAATCTGCTCCTCCAGGGTAGGTTGCAATGAGAGCTCTGCAATTGAGACAAACTGATCGGCAATAATAAGCACAATCTCTGCCCATTTCAAGTCTCTCCTGATTTCCTCGGGCACCACCTCCATTGAACTTGCCTCTGCTGAACTTGTCTCTGCCGACTTCCTACTTAATGCGTCGGCCACCACATTGGCTTTTCCAAGGTGATAGCTTATTGTGCAATCATAATCTTTAATCAACTCTAACCTTCGTGTCTGCCTCATGTTCAGCTCTTTCTGGGTGTTAAAATACTTAAGGCTCTTATGGTCGGTGAATATCTCACATTTAACCCCATACAAATAATGTCTCTATATTTTCAACGCATAGACTACCGCAGCTAACTCCAAGTCATGCGTGGGGTAATTCATCTCGTGAGGCCTCAATTGCCTAGATGCATAAGCTATTACCCTTTTGTCTTGCATCAAAACACAACCTAAACCTTGCTTCGATGCGTCGTTGTAGATTTCATACTCTCCATATTCCGAGGGTAGTGCTAACACTGGAGCAGTAATTAAATTGGCCTTTAACTCTTGGAAGCTCCACTCACACTCATGTGTCCATTCAAATTTGACATTCTTCTTTGTTAGAGAAGTCAAAGGCTTGGCCATCTTTGAGAATCCCTTGATAAATCTCCGATAGTACCCTGCTAATCCCAGAAAAATTCTTACTTCCTTCACATTCGTAGGCCTCGGCCACTTGAATATAGCAGCTACCTTTCCGGGATCCACGACAATCCCTTCACCGGACACCACATGCCCCAAAAAGCGAACTTGTTCCAACCAAAACTCACATTTGGAAAACTTGGCAAACAACTTCTTCTCCCTAAGAATTTGTAGAACAGTCCTTAAATGTTTCTCATGTTCCTCCTTATTTCGTGAGTAAATCAGTATGTCATCAATAAAGACAACCACAAACTTGTCTAAGAACTCCCGAAACACCCTATTCATCAAATCCATAAATGCGGCTGGAGCATTGGTTAGCCCAAAAGGCATCACCATGAATTCTTAATGGCCATATCGCGTTCGAAATGCCGTCTTCGGTATATCTTCCCCCTTCACCTTCAACTGGTGATATCCTGATCTCAAATCGATCTTCGAGAATGCCTGTGCCCCTTGCAATTGATCAAATAGATCATCAATGTGAGGCAACGGGTATCTATTCTTGATAGTCACCTTATTCAACTCCCTATAATCAATGCACATCCTGAGGCTTCCATCTTTCTTCTTTACGAACAAGATCGGTGCTCCCCAAGGTGACACACTCGGCCGAATGAACCCTTTATCCAATAGATCCTCCAGCTGAATCTTCAATTCCTTTAACTCTGCTGGTGCCATCCTATACGGTGCTTTGGAAATTAGAGTCGTCCCTGGTTCTAAATCGATGCCAAACTCCACTTCTCTATCTGGAGGTAAACCGGGTATTTCTTCCGGAAACACATCAGGAAATTCGTTCACTATATGGGTTTGCTCTACCGTAGTAGTCTCCCTCTGTATTTCATTTGCCCAAACTAAAAACCCCTCATGTCCTCCTTGCAACAATTTCTTGGCTTGCATGGCCGAAATGATCGCCGGTCTTCGCTCCACCTTTCTCATGCCTACAAAACAACAATCCGGTCTCCCTTCCTTTTGGAACAAGACCTTCTTCTCGTAACACTTTATGCTAGCACCGTGTGTTGCCAACCAATCCATACCTAAAATGAGGTCGAATCCTCCCATCTTCATCACTATCAGATTAGCCGGCATTATTTTCCCCTCAACTTCTATTGGGCAATTCTTCACTATTCGGTCGCAATTGATCCTCCCACCAGTAGGTGTCGATACTACTACATGACATTCTAATGGTTCATGCTTTATATCTCTTGCCTTACAGTATGCCGATGCAATGAATGAATGTGTGGCCCTTGAATCAAATAATACAAGGGCTTCTCCCTGAGGCAAGGGCAACTTACCTGTTACTACTCTGGTTTGGTCCTCCGCATCCCTCGGGGTTAGAGCATATAGTCTTGCTTGAGTTGGACCGCCTTGCCTCCTCGAATTATCGTGCGGTGCGGGTCGGGGTGCTTGGCTTGGATTACCTTTTGCCCTACAATCTCGGGCAATGTGACCTGGCTTCCCGCACTGGAAGCATACTCCCTGCCTACACTCTCCGGGGTGCTTCTTGCCACACTTGTTGCATATTGGGAATTGATTCCCTCCTGAAATCTGGATCCCGCCAGGTCTCTGGTTGTGGGCTCCACCAGGTCTCTAATTCTGGGCCTGGGATGGACCCTGCTTGTTCCTCTTCCAAGGTGCCTGCGATGTCTCTTGCTTAGGAGGAACCTTCCCTTTTGCTGGTCGTAGTATGCTGTTGTCCTCTGCAGCCCTCTTTCCACTATCACTGTCCGTTCTATGACTTCTGCCAAAGTCTTCAAGTTATGGGCCATGACCCTATCATAGATTCGGGGATGGAGTCCCTTTTCAAACTTCCTGGCCTTCCTTTCCTCATCTGGTACTAAATATGGAGCAAACCTTACCAACTCCATGAATCGACCAGAATATTGATCCACTGTCATCACTCCCTGAGTCAAATTGGCAAACTATCTTGCTTTTGCCTCTCGAGTTGTTCTAGGAAAGTAACGATCCAGAAACTCTTGTTGAAACCTCGCCATGTTATGGGTTGTTGCTCCAACTCTTGACTTAGTAAGAGCTTCTTGGATAGCCACCACCTTTTCGCGTCCCCCTGTAACTTAAAAGTAGCGAAGCTCAAGCTCTGGGCGTCTGTACACCCCATAACTTCCAACAATTCTTTAATCTCTAGGAGCCAGTTCAATGCTAAAATGGCATCTCCTTTGCCATTGTACACCGGCGGGTGTTGGCGGTTGAATTGGTCAAAAGTGCATCCTTCAGGGCGATCTCGAGCCCCTTGCACATTTGCTCCTTGCTGCACCTGTTCAGCGATAAGCTGAGCCATGTGCCTTAAAACATCATTGGTAGTGACACCTGGTTCTTCGGGCTCCTCTTCCGTGTTTCTATTCCTGGGTTGTTTCCTAGGTGACATCCAGCACTATAACGCCATCACTACATAAGTATCCTAACAACTAGTTGAGGTGCATGAGATTTCTAGCATACTCGAAATCCAAAAGACGAGTAGCAAATCCTAAGTTCACTAAACTCTCCTAAATTTCCTCTGATACCACTTAACTGTCACGCCCCGAACGCTAGCTAAACGAGGCTAATGACAGCCGCGAGCATTCCCGGCATGGAACACTCAAGCGTACTTACTACTATTGTTGCAGCGGAAATAACATGATGCCTCAATATTTAAAAGAAGCCTTATATTGCTAGCGTATAACGTACATAAGAACATGCTTCCCAACGATAACTCAAAGTAGTTATAACATGGTCTCAAAATATCAACCAGTTTAAAACCTTGACTTACTAAGCCGAATAACCCATGACCACCACATCACGGAGGCTCATGCCGGCTCTTACAAAAATTATCTAAACCTTTACTAAAATTAAGCAACAAGGAACAGACATTTTCGTCAACCCTTCTCCTAGGGTTCAAGGTCCTCTCTTAGGCCTTTTATCAAACACCTAGAGCACCAAACCAATTTCTCAAGAACCCTAATTTCGGATTCAGCCATTTTTCCATGTTCTCATGTAAAAATCTTCTATGCTACACTTAAGCACTTGCAAGATCTACCCTAAACATGAATATATCCACATTTAGCATGCATAGATCTACACTAAACCTCCATGAGCACAAGGAGAAAAACTACTTAGACAACCCACCATCAAACCACAACCAACCAACAAGAGAAAACAAGAAGAAAATAGAGAGAGAGAGGGTAGCATGATTTTTGGCCAGCAAGGTTTTTCCTAAGAGGGCTGAATTTTTACCTTGTTTCTCCTCTTCCTCCTTCTTTTCTTCTTCTTTCTCCTTCTCCTTCTCCTTCCATCCTCTTTTTTTTCTTCTTCTTCCTTCTTCCTTCTTCTTCTTCGGTTGGGTGACTTAGGGCAAGGGAGGTATGGTTTGGGTAAAGGAAAATGTGAAATGCGTGAAAGAGAGGAGGGGGTGTGGCGTTTAACGTGAAAATGGCTTGGGGAAAAGACAGGGCTGCCCTCCCTTACTTTCCCCCTTCTCATGAATTCCACCTCACATTTTTTCAATCCGATAAAATTCGGAATGTAGTTAGATGTGTCGACACCATCACTCAAGGTGTCGACACTTCCAACACTTAGCCAAAATCACTTGAGTTCCCGAAAAATGTAAACTTTCGGGTTTTAGTTAGATGTGTCGACACCATCACTCAAGGTGTCGACACTTCCAACACTCACTTGAGTTCCGAAAAAATTGTAAACTTTCGGGTATTAATTTAATGTGTCGACACTATGCTCCAAAGTGTTTCGGGTATTAATTTAATGTGTCGACACTATGCTCCAATGTGTCGACACTTACATCAAAAATCACTAATTTAATCATACATACATATTGAGGGAATCATAAGCAAAAATCTCTCTCTCTCTCTCTTTTAAATCGACATAAATAAGGTCGGGATCTCACATGCCAAACTTTAGTTTTCTTTCTAGAATCTTGTCTTCTTGTCCTCTGTTGTACTTTTCACTTGTTGATTTGGCTTTGAGAGCCTTTCTTTATTATTCTTTTGTACTCATCTTTTGTAAAATACTTGAGTGTTGGGTAAATACTTAGTCCTACTCGTGAGGGCATAATGAGCTTTGGGATTTGTGAAGAAAGTTGAAGCGTGAGGTTGAAAAACGCTTTGTAAAGGTTCCTTAGCACTCAGGATATGGTGTATTTGCTATTTGAAGAATAGTGAAGGAAGCTCAAGAAAGTCAATAGCCTTGGGGTGGACATAGGCAAATGTTAGGCGAATCACCTAAAATTGCGGTGTTGTCTCTAACTCTCTCTCTCTCTCTCATTATTTGTTCCATATGATCATATTTGTGGTGTTTTATACTTTATTGTTCTATTGTTTAAACTATCTTAGAAAAAGTTTTAATTTTTATTGAAATCCATTTCACCACTCTCTTAGGTTTATTTAGACTCACCACAGCATTGTCAAGCAGCCACTGGAACAACTATCATCGTTTGTGGATTTACTGAATTGTTATATTCCCGAGTTTTGTTTATGTTCCTTTTGTTTACCTATATAAATTTATATGGGGAAGTGGTCTATATAAATATATTTGATTTATTAAAATATTTATTGTTCTTGTTAGTTGATGGGGCTTGAATCTTGATGCCTATTTTGTCAAATTGGTTCAGTTCAGAATGATTAAAGGGGTGAATGGTGGCATTATTCGAAATATAAGGTTTTCATTCTCTTCTATCTCAAGAGAAACAAACAATGAAAAAAAAGATCCACTACAAAAAAAGAGTCTATTGTAATGCCCAGGGCTTAAACTCCAAACGAAAAGATTTTCATATAAAATAAAGTTTTTTCACCATGGCTAATCACTTATCTAGGCCACGATATTTCAAAATTAATTATTACAACCTCAACAAAATATTCATAAACCGTAAAAACCCAAAAATATCAATCTGAATCTAAATTTTACATTACCATATCTGATATTTTCCAACAGTAATGAAGATCTCTCAAAAGAATTACAATAACGACTTCTCCAAAACTGATCCATTTATTAGCCATAAATCCAAATTTTGGTCTCCAATATACATTCTCTGTATCCATTTATTAACTTCAATCTCTTCAACTTTTAAAATTCAAACATACTTTTATCCATCACTTTTAAATTCAAATATAAGATTCTTATCCATATCTTTCAAATTCAAACATAAATGTAATTTTTATCCATATCTTAACCTTTTAAATCAAATATAGATCATATCTTCATCTCAGCACCTTTAAATTTGAAAATACGATTTAATCTCTATCCAAAAATCAAAAATAGGATTTAACTCTTATCTCTTTGTTTAAAATTCAAATTACACACTTAACATCTTTTTCGGGATGGGGTATTACATCTATAGTGACCAAAATCTTTTTAACCATATTGCGTAGGTCACCATAAATCGGATTGTAGTGACGAAAAAATATTTTTCATCATCATGTTGTTTGTGGTCACAAAATTTTTTCTAGTCAATGAGAATTATCATATAAAGTCGCAATTTCTGGTCAATGGAAATGGTCATAAAATTATTATTCAATCTGTATGTAATTGGCATAAAATATTGTTGGATTCAAGTTTGCTGCAACAATTGTAGGGATATTGAGAGAGAGGGAGGAGAATAGAAAAATAAGCAATATTTTCCGAAAATTCTCCATAGGGTACTAAAAAATTAATAATTCCCTAATTTAAGGAGAGGGTTTGAGAATTCAAGTAGAAGATAACTCAACAAAATTAATTTTGAATTGATAACTCGCCTAAAAATTCTCTCCCTATCACCGAACAATTCTTAATTTGAATTGAAAACTCACCTAAAATTTTTGAATTGAAAACTCACATAAAAATTCTCTATAAAATTGTTGTGGCAAACTTGCCTCCAATAATAATTTTTGTCTATTACATAAATGTGAAAATTTTAAATTCAAGACTTGTCCAAAAAAAGACATAACAGACATCTAGTCATCATTGTCTTCTCCGTCATCAAATGATGGATCTATGTCATGTATTGTTGTGTGATCTTCATCTTTCAAAATCTTGTCAAGGTCAACTTCATCGTTAAAATCCATGCCAGTGTGTGTCATCTGCATTGGCGACAATGTCAGTTACTTTAGTAGGAATGTCATCTCGGTACAGAGGTATCTCTCCGTTGATGGACTCATCAATGGATGGAAGCCCACCTAAACAATGGTTCTCCTGCAGGATGTCGGTGTCATTGGTTTGCGCTTCATCTTCTTCCAAGCTGAAATAACTTAGTACTAAAAACATATTACTTACCGTTTATATGTTTATCATATACATGATATGTGCTAATTAACCTAAGTGTTTTATACGTACATATCTAATATTCAATCATTATTAGAACAAACGCTGCTAAAAGTGTAAGGTTTAGCAGCATTCTGTTCACAAAACCTTGGAAAGAAGTATTTTTATATGAGGAGATGGTTAAAATGTTGGTAAGAAGTATTTTTATTAATGACAATAGCAATTTCCAATTTCAAATTGAGTCCAATTAATACTATCCTACGACGTGCGTCCCTAGTTTATACCATTAGTAATTGAAATTGGTGCTCACCAATTTCCTAACATTATATTTATATAAAAATAATAATGAAAGACAATGAAAAGAAGGAAATTTCAATATTACCCTTGGAACTTGGAATGTACTTAATATTTAAGGAGATGAACACTTTTGTAGAACTCAAACAACATTTTCCTTAATTAATTAGTTCATGATGGCGTCCACATATTGTTTATGTTATTTTTAATACTATTATCTTATTTACCAAAAAAAAGCTAGAAAGAAGGAAAGATATGACGTTGAATAAAAAATAAGAAAAAGTGATGAGAAGAATAATGAAAATAAGATATTTTGATATGTTTAGAAAAAGTAGGATATTTTAATATTTTGAAATTTTGAATTGTGTTTGTTTGCATCCAATGAAATTTCAAAAGTTTAAAAGAGATTTTGAGGCTTATATTATCTTTTATATAGAATTATAGTTAAAGTATTTTTTTTCTAAAAATCATGTATGGATCCAAATTTTTAGCCTTAGCACTAAATAGTAACTTTTGTTAATATCAATTATGAGGTGTAGATTTAATCAAGAACCTGATGATAGATGGTCCATACATATAATAATAGGTCCATATTTTGTATAACAACTCCCCCTTCTCTCTCTTTATCTCAAGCTAGGAGATTCTTTTGGCTCTTCTACAAGATACAGAGGGGTTTGGACTGTTTGATATTTGCTTTTTTAAGAGGTTGAGACTCGGAGGACAGAAAGAAGCCAGGCCAGAGAGGCAACGCGAGGAGAGAGGAAAGAGATTTTTTCAGTTTTCATTTATTTATTTATTTTACATTTTATTGGGGATTAATTTATCTTCCTATATATACACACAACAATAGAAAAATAAATCTCTTTCTCTCTCCCCAACACTGCATGTGGGTTTAAAAATTAGTTAATCATTTTAGGTTAGTTTGGGAGGAAATGAAGGAGCGAAGAAACGATGGTTTGTGCTTCTCTTCTTATTTGGGTGGGTTTCCACAGCTGGCCTTTTTCTTTTTCTTTTTTTGGTTTGTTTTATAACATAAGTGGTTGCAGATGTGTTTTATTTTGTCTTTGTAGTTCATCTTTAAAATTATTTTCCTCCATTTAGGCATCATTGCTAGTACATAAAATGTAGCGTTAATTGAAGTAGAAATTGACTTAAAAATGCCACCTCATTTAATAAATAAATGTTTCTATTGTTTGGATATAGAAAAATAAATTATTATAAAAATTATATATATATATATATATAAATTTTAACATAAAGAATTAACTAAAATTTTATTTTAATTTAATCACTACAACTAACTAAAATGTCAGTTGATTAAGTCTCTCCACTTAAAGTGTGAGACCCCGATTTTCTCCTACGTAATTGCTCATGTATTATTTTATTTTTCCAATGTAATAGTCTTTATTTCCTAATGGGGCTATGTTTTGGCCAATGTATGGCCTAATTTTTATGTTATGGTATTTCGATTTAAAATAGGATTTTATTTCATAAAATCTCCTTAAGTAATTTTAATGCCATTTTATCGGATGTATAAATTATATTATATTAAGAGCCGAAATTTGCAAGTGAGTTCCTCTTTTACAAATTAATATTTTGTTTACCTAATATGATTCATGGACCATATAATTTGAATTATGCTTTAATAATTTCCTTGTATAAAGCCGAAATTATTAATAGATTGAATACATGGATTAGATATTTTATGTGACATGTAATATTATGATGTGTTCCATATTATTAATAGAAGTCCCATATGAATATTCAATGATAAGCTATGTAGTTATGTGATAAGTTTAGGAATGATTTAATTGATAAGCACACTTGCTTATCATAGTGATAAGCAAGAATGATAAGTTAGGAAACTTTTAGAGTGATAAGGCCTTATGATTATTGTAGAGATAGGCTAAGGCCATTATCACATGATAAGATATCATACTTGTAAGGTGATAAGCTATTGGAATGAATAGATAAGTAAGAGAACTTATAAAGTGATAAGTTAGGTGATAAGTGGACTAAGTTGAAAGTTAGTTGCCATTTAATGTGGGAGTAACTAGGATGGTTGGAAAGCAACCAAACTAGCAAAGGGAAGGCCTTCTACGTGAAAGACAAGGAGGAGAGAAAAAAATTAAAAGCCATGTGATGTGTAAGAGATGTGTAAGAAGTGTAAGTGTGTAAGAATTGATGAGACAAGGCATGAGAGTAAAAAGAGAAGAGAAAAGGTGAGAAAAGGGGAGTGTATGTCGATGAAGGCATGGAGGAGAGAGAAATTTCAAAGAGACAAGGAAGTGATGTGATGAAGGAGTGAAAAGAAAGAAAGAAAAAAAAAAAGAAAGAAGAAAAGGGAGCTAGGGAATGTCGACCAAGGCCCCCCCCCTTTTTCACCATTTTCCATTTCTTTTGCCTTTTCATCTCTCTCTCTTGTCAATTCACTCTCAAGCTTTATGTCAAAAAGCTTTGGGAGACTCAATCTCACACAACCCTCTTGCATTTCTCTCTTGACCTAACACTCAAGCATTTCACTCTCAAACTTCCCTCTCTTGGCCGAATCTTACAAGCTTGCACAACTCTCTCCATTTTTGCTTCCCTTAGCCGAATCTTTCATGCAATGTTCAAGGTTTTCTCTATTTCATCTTTCCTCTAAACCACTTCCATCTAGTTTGCCAAAACTCATTCCAAAAGCCAAGTAAATCTCTCCTTTTGGTGACAAAAATCCTACCATGAAAACCTAGCCATTTGACACCATTTTTCTTCAAGCTCACCATGTCCTCTTCACCACCATAGAGCTTCTTTTGAAACCAAGCTTGGTCATTTCTAAGGAGGGTGGACCGAATCTTTGAAGGAGGAGAAGGATAGGAAGAGTTGGTATAGAGTGAAGGTAAGATTAGTTCATTGATGTTCTTGCCTTAAACATCATAAGTACTAACCATAGATGTTTTATTTTCTAGGTGCTCAAGCTTGGACAAACAACAAGGTAAGGCTAAAATGATTTTGTTGGGTTAGCATGAGTGGCCGAATGGCCTATGTATAAGATCTTGAAGTTTTATTTTGATAGATGCCTTGATGTTGTTAGATCTTGGATGCTTAGGAACCCTAGGTTGTTTACATGCTAGATCTAACCATGGAAGCCCTAGATCTAAGGTTGTATGTAAATGGAGAACAATGTAAGCTAAAGGAAGTTAGATCTAAGTTTTGATATGTTGGGTGATGAAAAATGATATCTTGTTTAGATCTATGGATATTAGTGTGAATAAAGAGTAGATCTATTGTTGATGGAACTATTTGATAAAAAGATGAAGTGTATGCATGCTAGTTAGGTCACAAATGCAAAGGATATGCATGATATGATTTTTAGCATGAAAAAAGGTAACATTTTGGGTATGGCCGAAAATAAGCTATGTGGATTTTCATGTATAGTTTTGAATATGTGTAGATTTGGACATTGGCCTTAACATGTGCAAGATTTATGACCTTAAATGCATAGTGGATGATTATGTTAAGTATTGGGAGCATGCATATTGAAGGAAATAAAAGAAAACTAATCATTGGGTAAAAACTTGAGTTGGCCGAATGCCTTGAGTATGGTGTATGGTATTGGTGTTTTGATTTGTAGATATTAGGTTGTGAAATTTGTTGATTGGAGGATGGGATCACCCTTGGAGAAAAAGTTGTGATTTAATTGGTGCATAAATGGTAGTGGCCGAAAGTTACAAGAAGTTAACCCTAAGTGTAAATTTATAATTTATGTATTTTCATTGTTGTGTTGGATAAGAAAAATTAGAGTTAGGCTAGTTGGAATAATATTATATAGCCATGATCTTTATTAAATATTATGGGAACCCTAGTTAAGTTTTACTCGGGTTTTATTTGAGGTTTAAAGTCTAAGTTAAGATTTAATCATGAATAAATTATTAATAGTTAGATATAAGGTTTAATGTAGTACGTGTAATAAAAAGAGACTTAGGTTTAAATCTAAACCTATGAGTATTATTTAACCCTAATCGAGACACGTACATGGATAAATATATTTTTATTTCAATAAAAATATTAATTTAATAAGTTAAGTTTTGAATATTGTTAAGGAAAAGAATAAAATAATTATTTTGTAATTAAATGAATTTCTGTGATATGTATATATAGATATATATATCTCCGATTGATGACTGATTTCAAAAGAAATGATTTATAATTCTTAAAGTCTAAAAGAATATTTGAATCGCTTGTAGGCGATCCACGTGTCAGTATATACGAACGAGAAGACCAAGTGTAAGTGGAATAGTAAGTGGATACTGTAAGTGTACAGTAAGTATTCTTTTTCAAAACTGGAATGACACACTGCATCGTTTCATGAATAAGCATGAATTTTAAGAAAGCATGACATGATATGAATTTCATGAACAAGCATGAATTTTAAGCAAGTATGAGTTTTAAGCAAGCATGACATGACATGTGCATTGCATGAATTTTTCAAGAAGAAAATTATGCAATGATTTTTATGGAAAGAATATGAGGATTTTTATGAAACGATAAGTTAAGATTAAGGGCACCGGTCGGTACCGTACCATTAAGATGGACTCCCATACCGAAGGACATTTATGAGAAGGATGGGAGAATCCAAGAGGCTGTGCAAGCCACACTGAAGGACAATGAGAAGGTGTGGTGCCTCCAAGGGTCACGTCTAGCCACTGAAGGACATTGAGAAGGTGCGCTAGCTGACCAGATGTAAGGTCTCCAAGGGAATTCGGGGACGGTTCCGAAGGGAACGCACAACCCTGACTTCAGGGGTCAAATGGAGCGAGCCCGCAAGTAAAAGACATGAGATAATTATGATAAGGCCAACAAGGGCACAAGTACGAAAGAAAGATTTTTAAGGGCCAAGGGCCAGTTTACAAGCAAGCATGGAAGAAAGTGGTTTTCAAGGGCCTGGGGCCGAAAACAATAAGCAAGAGCATATGCATAACTCATAAGCACGCATATGCATCAATTGTTCAAGTTTTATCTTTCTTTCATGATTAAGCAAGCATGAGTCAAGAGCATGATTTAAGTTTACGTTTTTCCCTTACTGAGTCTTTTTGACTCACGTTTTTTTTAAAATTGTGTCATTCCAGATGTATCAGGTGAAGAGAGTCAGGAGGACTACCTGACCTAGATGCCCAAGATATTAAGTTTCGAATTTTGTTGATAGTGACATGAGCGTCACTAATTGGGTTCTAATATGTTTAAATATTTGTTTTGTATGAACTTAATGAGAACCCTGATTATGTAAGTATTTGCTCAAACCCCTCGCGATCCTGTACGTTTCCGCCGTAATCAAGTAAGAAAATAAGTAAGAACGCTGGAGCCATCCGGGGGATAGCTCGCGGCTGTCACGGTCCCTGCGGGATGCCGTTCGGGGCGTGACAGTTAAGTTGGTATCAGAGGATCGGAGGGTAGAGTCGTAGAACATAAGGAACGAAGTAGAACCCTAAACCCTAAAGCATGAGATAGCACGTTTAGGGTTAAGTATGATGAGAATTTATGAAGTTGAAGTTGAAGTTGTTCTAAGCTGAACGATAACGTTGAAGTGCAGGATGGCACCTAGGAGGCCAACAAGAAATCAAGAGTCTGAGGCTCCCGGAGTTACTACCGAGGATGTGTTAAGGCACATGGCTCAGCTAGTTGCCGAGCACGTGCAGCCGGGTGCCCATGCTGAAGGGGCCCGAGGACGCCCTGAGGGGTGTACGTTCGATCAGTTTAACCGCCAGCACCCGCCAGCGTACAACGGCAGCGGAGATGCCATACTAGCAGAAAATTGGCTGGTGGAGATGAAAGAGCTACTTGAGGTCTTGGGGTGTACCGAGGCCCAAAAGTTAAGTTATGCTACCTTCAAGCTGCAAGGGGATGCCAAAAGGTGGTGGCAGTCCGAGAAGGTGTTGCTGGAACAGGAGCTGGGAGAGCAGCCCATAACCTGGGAGAGGTTCCAGCAAGAATTTTTAGATCGTTATTTCCCACGGACGACCCGGGAAGCGAAGGCAAGGGAATTCGCTACCCTAACCCAAGGAGCCATGACGGTGGAGCAATACGCAGGCCGATTCATGGAGCTGGTGCGGTTTGCCCCGTACTTGGTGCCCGATGAGGAAAGGAAGGCCCGAAAGTTTGAGGAAGGGTTACACCCACGGGTCTATGACAGGGTGTATAGTCACAACCTTAAAACCCTGGCAGAAGTAATTGAACGGGCAGTGATAGTGGAGAGAGGACTGCAGAGGATAGCAGTCTATCATGACAAGCAAAAGAGGAAGGCTCCTTCCAACCCAACCATTCCGCAGATGCCCTGGAAGAAAAGTAGGCCAGAGCCGTCACAGAGGCAGCCTCAGAGGTCGAACCAGAGGCCGAACCCGAGGCCAAACCAGAGGCCTGGTGGAGCTCAGAATGCCGGAGGGAATCAATTTCCCCTGTGCAACAAATGCAACAGGAGACACCCTGGGGAGTGCAGGCAGGGCTTATGTTTCAAATGTGGGAAGCCTGGACACATCGCCAGAGACTGCAGGAGTGCAGGCAGCTCAAACCAAGCACCCCGACCCACGCAGCAGGACAATGCAATAAGGCATGGAGGCCCAACACAGGCGAGGTTATATGCAATGACTCCGGAGGACGCGGAGAACCAGAACCGAGTGGTGGCAGGTAAGTTGCCTTTGCCCCAGGGGGAAGCCCTAGTTCTGTTTGATTCAGGGGCCACGCATTCATTCATTGCATCAGCATATTGCAAGACACATGCCTTAAATAGTGAGTTGTTGGATTGTGGTGTCCTTGTGTCAACGCCCGCTGGGGGAAGAGTCGAGTGTAGCCGGATGGTGAAGGACTATCCGATAGTAGTAGAAGGGCAAGTCATGTTGGCTGATTTGATAGTTATGGAGATGGGAGGATTTGATGTCATCCTAGGTATGCATTGGTTGTCGAAGCATGGTGCCAATATTCGGTGCTATGAGAAGAAGGTCTTGTTCCAAAAGGAGGGGAGACCGGATTGTTGTTTTACCGGTATGAGGAAGATGGAGCGAAGGCCAGCAATTGTCTCGGCCCTGCAAGCTAAGAGATTGTTGCAAGGAGGGCACGAGGGAATTCTAGTATGGGCAAGTGATACGCGAAGCGATACGCAGAACGAGGTCCCTGCATTTGACCAAACCCCAATAGTGACTGAGTTTCCGGATGTATTCCCGGAAGACCTACCAGGGTTACCGCCGGATAGGGAGGTGGAGTTCGGAATTGAATTGGAAGCTGGGACAGTCCCAATTTCCAAGGTGCCGTATCGAATGGCTCCGGCAGAGCTAAAGGAGCTGAAGGTCCAGTTGGAAGATCTCTTAAAGAAGGGATTTATAAGGCCGAGTGTGTCGCCTTGGGGAGCACCGATCCTGTTTGTGAAAAAGAAGGACGGAAGCCTCCGGATGTGTATTGATTATAGGGAGCTGAATAAGGTGACTGTGAAGAATAGGTACCCGCTACCTCGCATTGACGACTTGTTCGATCAATTGCAGGGGGCACAAATATTTTCAAGAATTGATTTGAGGTCGGGTTACCACCAATTAAAGGTTAAGGAGGGAGATATATCAAAGACGGCCTTTCGAACCCGATATGGTCACTATGAATTTTTGGTGATGCCGTTTGGATTAACTAATGCCCCGGCCGCATTTATGGACTTGATGAATCGAGTGTTCAGAGAGTTCCTGGATAAATTTGTGGTGGTGTTCATAGACGATATTTTGATTTATTCTCGGAACCAGGAGGAGCATGAGGAGCATCTCAGGATTGTTTTGCAGATCCTAAGGGAGAAGAAGCTATATGCTAAATTCTCCAAGTGCGAGTTTTGGTTGCAGCAAGTCCGATTTTTAGGGCATGTAGTGTCGGGAGAAGGAATTGCTGTAGATCCCGGAAAGGTTGATGCGGTTTTCAAATGGCCTAGACCTACAAATGTTAAGGAGATAAGAAGTTTCCTGGGATTAGCAGGGTATTACCGGAGGTTTATCAAGGAATTTTCAAAGATAGCTATGCCAATGACCTCGTTGACCAAGAAGAACGTTAAGTTCGATTGGACAGACGAGTGTGAGCAAAGTTTCCAGACGCTGAAGGCTCATCTGGTTACTGCCCCGGTGTTAGCATTGCCTTCGGAACATGGGGAGTATGAGATCTATACGGACGCCTCAAAGTAAGGTCTTGGGTGTGTGTTGATGCAAGATAAGAGGGTCATAGCCTACGCGTCGAGGCAACTGAGGCCCCACGAGGTGAATTACCCCACCCACGACTTGGAGTTGGCTGCAGTCGTGCATGCTCTGAAAATATGGAGGCATTATCTCTATGGGGTTAAGTGCGAGATATTTACGGACCATAAAAGCCTCAAGTATTTTAACACTCAGAAGGAGCTAAATATGAGGCAACGACGCTGGTTGGAGTTGATCAAGGACTATGATTGCACCATTAGCTACCATCCTGGGAAAGCTAACGTGGTGGCTGATGCTTTAAGCCGGAAGTCGGCTGAAACAAGTGCCGTAGAGGTAGTGGCTAAGGAGATCATGGAGGATCTAAAAAGAGAGGAGATCACGCTTGTATTGGCCGACCGGTATGTTTCCATCGCAGGGCTGTCATTGCAACCATCGCTGGAGGAGCGAATCTGTGAAGCCCAGAAGAGCGATGCGGTGATAATAGGGATTAGGGAAAGGATTGAGAAGAATAATGATCCCGATTTTGAGGATAGGGATGGAGTGCTGAGGTACCGGAGTAGAATATGTGTCCCTGGTGATGGGGGAATCAAGGAGTTGATTTTGGCAGAGGCGCATACTACGCCCTATACCATCCACCCTGGAGGAACGAAGATGTATCAAGACATCAAGAAGGTTTACTGGTGGCCGAATATGAAGAGAGAGATAGCGGAGTATGTCGCTCGATGTCTGACTTGTCAGAGAGTGAAAGCAGAACACCAGAGGCCAGCAGGAACATTGAAGCCTCTGGAGATCCCTGAATGGAAGTGGGAAGGAATAGCCATGGATTTTGTAGTAGGGCTACCAAGAACGACAGCTGGCTACGATGCAATATGGGTAGTAGTGGACCGATTGACCAAGTCAGCCCACTTTCTGCCCATCAGGGTGAAGTATACCCCGGAAAGGCTAGCTGAAGTTTATCTCCAAGAAATTGTGAGACTCCATGGCATACCAAAGAGCATAGTGTCGGATAGGGATCCGAGATTTACGTCAAGGTTTTGGAAAAGATTGCAGGAGTCCCTAGGCACTAAGTTGAATTTTAGCACTGCTTTCCACCCACAGACGGATGGCCAATCGGAGCGGACCATTCAAATCTTGGAAGACATGCTTCGAGCATGCGTCATTGACTTCAAAGGAAGCTGGGCTCAGTATTTGCCGCTAGCAGAGTTCGCATACAACAACAGTTTCCAATCAAGTATTGGCATGGCACCGTATGAAGCCTTGTATGGAAGAAGGTGTAGGTCGCCATTATATTGGGATGAAGTAGGAGAAGGAAGACTGTTGGGGCCAGAGATGATTTTGCAGACAAAAGAAAAGATTCGGTTGATAAAAGAAAGACTTATTACGGCCCAAAGTCGGCAGAAGAGTTATGCGGACAACCGGCGGAGAGAATTGGCCTTTGAGGAAGGAAGCAAAGTGTTTTTAAAGATTTCTCCAACAAAGGGGGTAGCACGATTCGGGAAGAAGGGGAAGCTTCAACCCCGATTTATAGGACCTTTCGAGATCCTGGAGCGGGTTGGACCAATGGCGTATAGACTGGCCTTACCGCCATCAATTGCGGGAGTACATGATGTGTTCCACATATCGCTTTTACGAAAGTATGTGTCAGACCCTACCCATGTGTTAGAATATGAGCCCTTACAAATTAAGGAAAACCTTACCTATGTGGAAGAGCCAGTAAGGATTATCGATAGAAAAGAGCAACAATTGCGGACCAAGGTGATACCGCTGGTGAAGGTTCTATGGAGGAATCATGGGGTAGAGGAGGCATCTTGGGAGTTGGAAAGTGATATGTACGAAAAGTACCCCCAGTTAAAAGGAGAATAGGATCCGAATGTTTATTTTCTTCCCTATTGATTGAATGTTTGGCTTGTATGAGTATTATTGTCTGATATTTGTCCATGACTTCCTTACATAAGGAATGCTAAAATTCTTTGTGATACATGATGATATTTTGTATATATATGACTGACCGTTGCATTATGTTGTCAGATGCCGCCGAGTAGTCGACCCCCTCGTTCCCAGCATTCGGGAACACCTTCTCAGAGAAGGATGACAGCACCCGAGTATCGAAGCCTGTTCAGGGTTAATCATAGAACCCAAGGTTCGACGAGACAGTCGGGAAGCCATGAGGCTCCGACTCACGCATCACATGAGATGGATAGAGGGGACCCCCGAGGAGCGTACCAAACCCACGTAACGTATTGGCAGCAAGGTATGGCGGGGACATACCAGCCCCCGCCACCCCCGGCACCTGACCAACCTGGACCTTCCAGGTGGGGTCAACCCTTATCTCCAGATTGTTCTGGATATCTGGAGGGTATTTATTGGCCAGAGTCGCCAATAAACGCCATTCCCTTAAGGACCATGTTACCCGGAAACTTTGAGGAAGATCCGGAAGAGGAACCGGAAGAGGATCCGGAAGAGGACCCGGAGGAGGATCCGGAAGAAGACCCCATGGAACAACATCCGATACCTAGTGAGACTAGAGAACGATCCCAAGAACGACCTAGGCGTAGTAACTCTAGACGTGAGTGTACACCTAGGCGATGTAACGAGAACCGACACCGTCGAAGAGTTAGGGCTCAAGACGCGGGATCGGAGACCCACTTTTCGTCACAGGAAGTAGAGTCTAGACCTAGGTTTCATGGACCACCCGAAAACGTCATCCATGACCCTAGTCTAGAGGAACCAAGCCAAGGAATCAGATCACACTCTTGGACGGGGAGTAATTCCCCAGATCGTGTTTACCAGGGAGAAATTAGTAGTGGGACAAGCACTAATGTCCGTCCCAATCCCCATTGTCCTACACCTACGCAGTCAGGACAAAATTTCTGGTGGTAAAAGAAATTCCGAGGTCGGAATTTTTATAAGGAGGGGAGAATGTGAGACCCCGATTTTCTCCTACGTAATTGCTCATGTATTATTTTATTTTTCCAATGTAATAGTCTTTATTTCCTAATGGGGCTATGTTTTGGCCAATGTATGGCCTAATTTTTATGTTATGGTATTTCGATTTAAAATAGGATTTTATTTCATAAAATCTCCTTAAGTAATTTTAATGCCATTTTATCGGATGTATAAATTATATTATATTAAGAGCCGAAATTTGCAAGTGAGTTCCTCTTTTACAAATTAATATTTTGTTTACCTAATATGATTCATGGACCATATAATTTGAATTATGCTTTAATAATTTCCTTGTATAAAGCCGAAATTATTAATAGATTGAATACATGGATTAGATATTTTATGTGACATGTAATATTATGATGTGTTCCATATTATTAATAGAAGTCCCATATGAATATTCAATGATAAGCTATGTAGTTATGTGATAAGTTTAGGAATGATTTAATTGATAAGCACACTTGCTTATCATAGTGATAAGCAAGAATGATAAGTTAGGAAACTTTTAGAGTGATAAGGCCTTATGATTATTGTAGAGATAGGCTAAGGCCATTATCACATGATAAGATATCATACTTGTAAGGTGATAAGCTATTGGAATGAATAGATAAGTAAGAGAACTTATAAAGTGATAAGTTAGGTGATAAGTGGACTAAGTTGAAAGTTAGTTGCCATTTAATGTGGGAGTAACTAGGATGGTTGGAAAGCAACCAAACTAGCAAAGGGAAGGCCTTCTACGTGAAAGACAAGGAGGAGAGAAAAAAATTAAAAGCCATGTGATGTGTAAGAGATGTGTAAGAAGTGTAAGTGTGTAAGAATTGATGAGACAAGGCATGAGAGTAAAAAGAGAAGAGAAAAGGTGAGAAAAGGGGAGTGTATGTCGATGAAGGCATGAAAGAGAGAGAAATTTCAAAGAGACAAGGAAGTGATGTGATGAAGGAGTGAAAAGAAAGAAAGAAAAAAAAAAAGAAAGAAGAAAAGGGAGCTAGGGAATGTCGACCAAGGCCCCCCCCCCTTTTTCACCATTTTCCATTTCTTTTGCCTTTTCATCTCTCTCTCTTGTCAATTCACTCTCAAGCTTTATGTCAAAAAGCTTTGGGAGACTCAATCTCACACAACCCTCTTGCATTTCTCTCTTGACCTAACACTCAAGCATTTCACTCTCAAACTTCCCTCTCTTGGCCGAATCTTACAAGCTTGCACAACTCTCTCCATTTTTGCTTCCCTTAGCCGAATCTTTCATGCAATGTTCAAGGTTTGCTCTATTTCATCTTGCCTCTAAACCACTTCCATCTAGTTTGCCAAAACTCATTCCAAAAGCCAAGTAAATCTCTCCTTTTGGTGACAAAAATCCTACCATGAAAACCTAGCCATTTGACACCATTTTTCTTCAAGCTCACCATGTCCTCTTCACCACCATAGAGCTTCTTTTGAAACCAAGCTTGGTCATTTCTAAGGAGGGTGGACCGAATCTTTGAAGGAGGAGAAGGATAGGAAGAGTTGGTATAGAGTGAAGGTAAGATTAGTTCATTGATGTTCTTGCCTTAAACATCATAAGTACTAACCATAGATGTTTTATTTTCTAGGTGCTCAAGCTTGGACAAACAACAAGGTAAGGCTAAAATGATTTTGTTGGGTTAGCATGAGTGGCCGAATGGCCTATGTATAAGATCTTGAAGTTTTATTTTGATAGATGCCTTGATGTTGTTAGATCTTGGATGCTTAGGAACCCTAGGTTGTTTACATGCTAGATCTAACCATGGAAGCCCTAGATCTAAGGTTGTATGTAAAGAAAAATGTAAATGGAGAACAATGTAAGCTAAAGGAAGTTAGATCTAAGTTTTGATATGTTGGGTGATGAAAAATGATATCTTGTTTAGATCTATGGATATTAGTGTGAATAAAGAGTAGATCTATTGTTGATGGAACTATTTGATAAAAAGATGAAGTGTATGCATGCTAGTTAGGTCACAAATGCAAAGGATATGCATGATATGATTTTTAGCATGAAAAAAGGTAACATTTTGGGTATGGCCGAAAATAAGCTATGTGGATTTTCATGTATAGTTTTGAATATGTGTAGATTTGGACATTGGCCTTAACATGTGCAAGATTTATGACCTTAAATGCATAGTGGATGATTATGTTAAGTATTGGGAGCATGCATATTGAAGGAAATAAAAGAAAACTAATCATTGGGTAAAAACTTGAGTTGGCCGAATGCCTTGAGTATGGTGTATGGTATTGGTGTTTTGATTTGTAGATATTAGGTTGTGAAATTTGTTGATTGGAGGATGGGATCACCCTTGGAGAAAAAGTTGTGATTTAATTGGTGCATAAATGGTAGTGGCCGAAAGTTACAAGAAGTTAACCCTAAGTGTAAATTTATAATTTATGTATTTTCATTGTTGTGTTGGATAAGAAAAATTAGAGTTAGGCTAGTTGGAATAATATTATATAGCCATGATCTTTATTAAATATTATGGGAACCCTAGTTAAGTTTTACTCGGGTTTTATTTGAGGTTTAAAGTCTAAGTTAAGATTTAATCATGAATAAATTATTAATAGTTAGATATAAGGTTTAATGTAGTACGTGTAATAAAAAGAGACTTAGGTTTAAATTTAAACCTATGAGTATTATTTAACCCTAATCGAGACACGTACATGGATAAATATATTTTTATTTCAATAAAAATATTAATTTAATAAGTTAAGTTTTGAATATTGTTAAGGAAAAGAATAAAATAATTATTTTGTAATTAAATGAATTTCTGTGATATGTATATATAGATATATATATCTCCGATTGATGACTGATTTCAAAAGAAATGATTTATAATTCTTAAAGTCTAAAAGAATATTTGAATCGCTTGTAGGCGATCCACGTGTCAGTATATACGAACGAGAAGACCAAGTGTAAGTGGAATAGTAAGTGGATACTGTAAGTGTACAGTAAGTATTCTTTTTCAAAACTGGAATGACACACTGCATCGTTTCATGAATAAGCATGAATTTTAAGAAAGCATGACATGATATGAATTTCATGAACAAGCATGAATTTTAAGCAAGTATGAGTTTTAAGCAAGCATGACATGACATGTGCATTGCATGAATTTTTCAAGAAGAAAATTATGCAATGATTTTTATGGAAAGAATATGAGGATTTTTATGAAACGATAAGTTAAGATTAAGGGCACCGGTCGGTACCGTACCATTAAGATGGACTCCCATACCGAAGGACATTTATGAGAAGGATGGGAGAATCCAAGAGGCTGTGCAAGCCACACTGAAGGACAATGAGAAGGTGTGGTGCCTCCAAGGGTCACGTCTAGCCACTGAAGGACATTGAGAAGGTGCGCTAGCTGACCAGATGTAAGGTCTCCAAGGGAATTCGGGGACGGTTCCGAAGGGAACGCACAACCCTGACTTCAGGGGTCAAATGGAGCGAGCCCGCAAGTAAAAGACATGAGATAATTATGATAAGGCCAACAAGGGCACAAGTACGAAAGAAAGATTTTTAAGGGCCAAGGGCCAGTTTACAAGCAAGCATGGAAGAAAGTGGTTTTCAAGGGCCTGGGGCCGAAAACAATAAGCAAGAGCATATGCATAACTCATAAGCACGCATATGCATCAATTGTTCAAGTTTTATCTTTCTTTCATGATTAAGCAAGCATGAGTCAAGAGCATGATTTAAGTTTACGTTTTTCCCTTACTGAGTCTTTTTGACTCACGTTTTTTTTAAAATTGTGTCATTCCAGATGTATCAGGTGAAGAGAGTCAGGAGGACTACCTGACCTAGATGCCCAAGATATTAAGTTTCGAATTTTGTTGATAGTGACATGAGCGTCACTAATTGGGTTCTAATATGTTTAAATATTTGTTTTGTATGAACTTAATGAGAACCCTGATTATGTAAGTATTTGCTCAAACCCCTCGCGATCCTGTACGTTTCCGCCGTAATCAAGTAAGAAAATAAGTAAGAACGCTGGAGCCATCCGGGGGATAGCTCGCGGCTATCACGGTCCCTGCGGGATGCCGTTCGGGGCGTGACATAAAGTATTTACTACATTTTCAATACATGCAGTTCCTAGAAGAGAAAAACATTCGGTCAAATCCCTCCACTTTATTAAATTTTCAGAGTTTACATGGCTTGTTACATATGCGCAAGTAAAATAATTATATCTTTTGAGAAGTTAACACATAAAGGTTAAATGAATTTCGCATTGGAAGCTGTTATGTGCTAAAGAAATTTATTTAAAATAACAAGTACAAAAATATCAACATCAATTGACAATGTGAACTTGATCTCTTCGGCCTATCTTTTAGGACAGCGTTCGAGATGATCGAGATGATAAAGAAGTTAATGCTTCGCTATAAATAAGGAGCATGCTACCATCTCATTAATTGTGGAGAGCCGCTGAAGCACAATTTCCATAATATACTCCACGATCAAGTCCCCGCCAAAAAAAAATATAGTTTTCCTTTTCTTTTTAGTGTGGCGGGAGGTATGACACCTCAAATTAGAGATGAAATTTTTTTCCTTCATGTGTTCGGAGATATATGAGAAGAACATTAAAGCTTCATGTGTAGGTCATCTGAGAATATTAAAGAGTCTCCTTCATCCATCCAACACGAAATCTTGTGTAGAGGAATCAAATATACAATGCTTTACAAGGTAATGTCTATTACTTTTATTTACATTGTTTCATTTTGAGGGAAAATTTTTGTAAACATTTATTTTTAAATGTTTACATATCATTTAAAAATAATATGTAAACATTTGATTTCTTAAAGACATGACAATTCCTCCAGACCATGATGGTGATGATGATGATACTAAGATAGTCGAGTTGAAGAAGCAAATTAGACGCAATAACGGTAAGTACCACTGTACTGTACGTACTCTTATCCATTCGATTGGTAGGTCATAATTTGCTTTCATGGCAGCTTTCAGAATATTGTTGGGTTGGTTGCTTGATATCCGTGATGGCGTGCCTCACCTTCAGATTTTTCTCGATGTTCATGTTCCTTAGGTCTAGCTTTCACACAGATGATGATAGATTCTTCTTCATGTCCAATCCTTTAGGGGATTGTCACTGCATAGTCTTTTGGCTTTATTTGGACGTCTCTAAGCTAGCCAATTAACTTAGCTGCACAAGGTTCATCACGACCATTTTGCCTGCAAGCATTTTAAGAGTCTTGATTGTGACCAAGTTGCCTGTATACGATAACAATACCATTTTTCATAGGGCCGTTCTTGTTGCAAACCTTTTTTCATTTATTTTTTCATCCCTGCAAACCAAAAATTGACAAGATTGTGAGAGAAAATTTTGTCTGCAGAATATAAATCACAGAGATCGAAGTGCGCTCTAAACTGGAGTTTTACAAGAATAAATATGATAGTATGACCAATGATATGCATGAGCTAATTCAAAAATTGAAGCTCAAAGCAGCAGCAACTATAGTATTTAAGAAGGACGGATTTGGGAATCAAAGGACAAAGCAGTTTATGAAGTACGGCTAATTTTAATGTTAATATTTTTTTTGAGCGGGTGTAGCTCACTAACCAAATTCATGGTTATTGGATCAAAGTTTTGGATGATGTCTGTGTTGTGAAAAAATGTAGGATTTTAGAAAACTTATGAATATTTATGTTAATAGTGTTTCATAGGTGTTTGTGTAAAGTGGAGAGAGAAATGATTTGATGTAATTGTTTAATAAAAAAAAATTGGAGTTATGTGAAAAAAGTATAGAGAAAGAAAATTTGTGTTGAATAAAAAAGTAAAAAATTGTTGGAGATTGTGTTAAATGTATTTGTGTTTAAATTCTTAAGATGTTTGGTGATAATTTTGTGAATAAGAATCCTAGAAAAAACTTGAAAACGAACATTACCTTGGTTTGTTGTATTAATGTTTTATTAGGACATGGAACATCTGTGAGTTGTTTTTTTTATATGTAAATTCAAATTATGTGCATTTAATTAGATCATTAATGGTTTTTATCAAAATATTGTAAACAATTTTTTACCTACCATATTATTGTTGTGGTAGTTTGTGGTTTTAGATGACTAGTACAAAAATAATTTATTTTTAGTAAATATATATGTGATACCCCTCACCTTTTGTGATGTTTTTGAAATACTTGTTTAAATTATTTTAAGTAATTTATGCTCTTTGGTATTTGTTTTAGTTGCTTTGGTTTCTAAATTCATGATTTTAGTATTTTAATTTACATTTTTTCTTATGTACTTTCTTTCCCATAATCTTAAATCCTTGTATTAAGATCATTTCTTTTTAATGTGCTTAAAGTACTTATTTCACTTGATTTATATTTCCTCTAATATTTTAAATTGATTTAGTTAATTTTTAGTATATGGCTGAATTTCCCTTCCTTGGTTTAAATATTGTATTTTTAAACTTCGTTTTAATAAATTATCTTTCTTATATTAATAATGTTATTTTTCTAATTTATTTTTATTATTTCAAGTATTTGATTTTATTTGAGCTTAATTATTTTAAAATGCTTATTTAATTGCATTTAAATTTCAATTGGGCCTAGGGTACTGGATTATGGACTTGGGCCGATGAAAATGAGTTGGGCCGAACCCATTAGTGCATGGTCGCCCAAGAGACACACCCAAGCCCATCAACCACCCCATGGCTGGCCATTATTGCGAAGATTTTGAAAATCTTTAAGTTTTTGCCATGTGTCTAGACTCTATTTTCTATGAATAACAACCAAATGAATGCAATTAACTGTGTAAGTTTCTTGTCTCCCTAATCATTATGTCCCCATTAATTGTAGCTTGCCCCTAGGTGATTAGGTAGAAAAGACAAAAAAAAGATATATAATAGAAGCACATGAGACTCACATCAATGCTCATTGTCCTGAATCAAGAGATAGAAAAGCGGAGAGAAGAGAGAAAAGAGAAAGGAAAGAGAAGAGAGAAAAGAGAGATGAGGCCATTTAAGGCCTTTGCAAACAAAGGGGCGACACTTTGTGTCCCTTTGCTTGCTGTGAGATAGAGAGGGAGAGAGAGAGTGAGTAGAGAGAGAGGAGAGTAGGAAGAAGAGTGAAGAGGAAGAAAAAGAATAAGGAAGAGAAAGAAGGGGAAAGTTGAAAAATAGAGAATAAAGGTAAGCATTGGAGTGATTCGACCTTGGATTTTCTGGTTCTTGTCCTTGTAATTTTCTCCTTACTTTCCTCTTCAAATATAACTCCTAGATCCTTATGTTCTAGCTTTTCTTACCCAAATCGTTGAACGGTTAGCTATCAAGGTAAAGGGTGTAGTTTTTAAGTTGGTTGTGTGGGAAATGAGTATATGGCCATGTTTATGTGTTAGAGGAGTTGTTGTCATACATTTCTTACAAAAAAAAAAGGCCACTGCCCCTATATTTTCATGAGATCCTTGATGTTTGCTGCTTGCATGTGACATTAATGACAAGTACCGTATCTTTTATTGAGCATAATACGTTTGGTTTCTTTTAACCATGATGCATGAATGATTTTGGGCCTCTGTTTTGATGAGAAATGTGTTGTTATGTAGATAACATGTTTCCTTGCTTGCATGTGTGTTTTTAAGCAAACAAAGTCACGTTTTTGATAAAAACGTTGCTGCCCTTGTGTGATGAAGAGATCCTTATGTACTTAGGTTTGCATGTAAGATCTATGACATCTAATGCATGACTCTTTGATTATCTTGTGTTGGTTGCATCTGTGTTTGTTCATGCTTGACCTATGAGATGAAAAGACTGAAAATGGAACTTAAGAACACTATGGGGGTCACGACAGTGACCTAACAATGCTTAAAGTGTGCAAAAGGGCCATGCATGAGCTTGTATTCTAAGAAAATGAAAAAGAATGGAAGCCAAAGGGTTGTAACGATCGCTGTTGGTTTTGGATCAAAGATTTGGACATGTTTTTTGTTCCATTTGGTTGCAAAATAGGTTAAATGTATACTTAGAGTTGTGAGAAGAACAAGAAAACAACATGCAAAGGGTGTTTATGCATGGATTGTAAAAATTGTATATTTTGTTTCCATTTCGTTACTTTTATGCTATTTGATCGTCCCATATGTGCTCTGAGATCTTTTATATATGTGTAAATATGTTAGTTTATAGGTTTATGTTGATTAAATACAAAGAACACAACATACAACTAAGTTTAAGGATGTTTAATATGAAGATAGTGCATTGTCCCAAACGTCCCTATGAGGTTTTGCACAAAAATTGGTAGACATGAAGTATAAGGTTACTAGGTCCTAGTAAAACTTTCAAGTCAATCGGAGGCCGAAAAGGTAGAAAATGCGCTTAGAGATCTCTAAGGGTAGTTTTGGTATTTGTAGTAAAATGTTAGGATAAAACTATCCAAATGAGAAAAATAACTTTATGGCTGTGTAGATTTAAGGGCTCAAATCACAAATTTCGTTTAGCTATCTAAATGGACTTCAGGCCCAATAACCCCAAACAAGTCCAAAACACTTTGAAACTTTAGGGATAGGTTCAGTAAGGTTTAAGGAGGCCCAAGAGGCCCTCATTTGAAGATTTAGGGAAGATTTTTATTTAATTATAAATTTCATGTTTAATTCTTTAATTAATTATATTATAAAAGAAAAAATGTTATTTAATTCTTATTCAAAGGAAAAAGGTAAATTAACTTAGAACTATAAGATAATGTCACTTATTTAAGATACTTAATGGCTTTATGACTTAAATTTCTTAATGATCTTTCTCTTTTATTAAATAATTGTTTTTAATCAAGTCTTCAGCTAAGTAAATTTAAGGGCATTTTAGTGATCCTAAGAGTTTCCATCATGCGATAATCCCCGCTTGTATGCATGCGATTACTATATGCGAGCATAAGGGGGGTAAGTACGAGCACGAAGGGTAAGTATTAGCACGGGCTGTGACAATGTACCACTTAATATTGGTAAAAAAGAGATTAATCCAACCATTGTACACCCTTTAGAGTAATATATGACTATTTTTACACAGTCGGGAAAAGTCTTCACTAACTAAGATGAACGAATGACAATGCAAATTTTTTAATGACCAGTAATAGTTGGTAATGAAAAATTACCAACTACCATATTCAGTTTGCAATGAAAAGTTAGTTATTATCCATTTCGTCGCGGTAAGAATGGGTTCAATTTCTATGCATAGATAACATGGTAGAAAATCAATCATTGCAGACCACTACATATTGTCGTAATCAAGAGTCATACGGCGACCATTTCATTTTCATAACTAAATATAATTTTTTGATAAAACAATAAATGGTCATAATCGTATTGGTGTGATCATCTTAGAAAATTATCGAAAAATGATTTATAGGCACTAAATGAACAAAGTCAATAATTTGTTTAAACGGCGAAACAGTAGTGGTCATGACAATATTATTAGTAACCATTTAAAAATTGTCATGTGAAACGAAAATAGAACAAGATTAGTCAACTGTTAATAGTGACCACATAAGACGACTGGACCAAACGTCGTTAGTGATTACCATATGACGCTAGTGGCTAGTATTCAAATAATGATGAGGAAAAAACATGTAAGAGTGACCACGTAAGACGAGTGGACATAAAATTGTGGGAACTATTCACATATCAACGACATTCACTCTAAAAAAAGTCTAATGATAAAAGATTTTGTTGATTACGTGACCACTTTCTTCGTGAGAAATCAAGCAAATGCCGATGTTGTCATTTCGGGTCCATACAAACTTCTCTAGACGAAGAAAAATGACCAATGTTTTACCACTACATTTGGTCTAACTACTAACTGTAACGACCTGAAAGAGGTTTTAAGTGACCCATATTCTGGTCATTATAAACACTTTTTGTTGTAAGTACATCGAAGTTTCAAAGGGTCTTATTACTTAGAAAGTTTTTGAAAGGGCAAAAACAACCCAAGAGGGGGGGGTGAATTGGGTTTTTTTTTTAAAAAACTTTTGTCCTTTTTCTTATAAAAGCCAATATGCTAAGAATCCTATCTAAAGAGCAGGAGAATAGATCTATATAACCAAAGACTATAATGAAGAGTAAAAGGAAAGATAAACAAGAGCAACAAATAAATATTAGCAGTAGATGGAGATAAGGATAGAAAGATGACACCGTGACTTTTAGGTGGTTCGGCCAACACGTGCCTACATTCACCCCTAAGGCTATTGACTTCCTTGGGCTTCCTTCACTATTCTCCAAATAGTAATTACACCTTAGCTTCTCGGGTGCTAAGAAACCTTTACAAAGTGTTTTCGAGCTCACACTTTAACTCACTCTCACAAATCCTCAAAACCTAGAGGATTTCTTCTACCCACGAACTAGGACAAGTGTTTTTCACAAACACTCACGTGTTTTTCAAGAAAGGGTACAAAGAGAATCTTCGTGAAAGGCTCTTTAAGCTGAATAAACAAGTATGAGGTACTGAGGTATGCAAAGAGACAAGATTCACAAAAAGAACTACTGAAATTGCAGGTGAAAGAACGAGCTTTTTGGTTGGTGAAGCTTCTTCCTTGTTTAAGCTTTTTCTCTCTCTAGAATTTAGAGCAAGAGTTAATAGCGCAGCACACACACTTCTCTCTCATCATCTTCTTCTATTTAAAACTTCTAGGGCACCAAGGGTCATCTTCTAAAGTTTAAAGGCCGTTGGAGGACATTTGAGACAATTGGAGGAAGTTGAAATGAGTTGATGTCGTATCCGAATTTTCTGCAAAATAGCACGATGTGTCGACACATTGATTGTATGTGTTGACACATTAAACTTAATTTGGAAATAGGCTTTCGGGTGTTAGTTCAATGTGTCGATACTATGGTCCAATGTGTCATCACTTCCAACACTTAGCCAAAAAATCATTTCAAATGGCCAGAAAAGCAAACTCTTGGGTGTTAGTTCAATGTGTCGACACCATGGTCCAATGTGTCGACACTTCCAACACTTAGACAAAAAAACTTTTGAATGCCAGAAATATAAACTCTCGGGTGTTAGTTCAATGTGTCGACACCATGGTCCAATGTGTCGACACTTCCAACACTTGGTCATAAAAATTGTTTTGAAGGCCAGAAAATCACAACTCTCGGGTAGTAGTTCAATGTGTCGACACCATGGTCCAATGTGTCGACACTTTCAACACTTGATCATAAAAATTGGTTCTTTAACAACAACTACTCCAATATAATAATTCTCAAGAACACTTGCAATATAAAAGATGATCAATTAACATGAGTAACGATGATCAAGTATGCTTAGAGAGATTTTAGAATAAAGAACCCTTGATACATGAAAAATGTAATGATCTTAGGATGACATATCAATGTAAAATCTAAAAGACTTTATATTCATCAAAATCAAGAAGGATTGTTTGCAAAACAACCTTGGGATAACAATCTCCCACTTTTTGATGATGACAAATCCATTTTAAAAATAACACTTCGCTAATGAATAGAAAAGCTCCCATTGAGACCAAGCAGGAGTTTTTCATGAAACTTTCAGCAAAGTAGACTTTAAGATTTTACGAAAATTTTGCAAGAATTCCCTTTGTTTATATAGAGGTTTCCAAAAGCTTAAGAAATGCACAACACTTCTATATCCTTTCTCCAAATTCCCTCAAAACTTTATATGCCAAACCAGATCACAAGACTTCATATATAATGAGGAGTTAAGGGATAGAAATACTACCTGAAGCAAGTTTTCAACAAGCAAACATTTTGTGCACAACACTTCTCAAAGGCTCTACAAAGATCCCTTTAGTGAGTAACAGATAAGGATGAACATATATGTCATAATATAGTCACATTCAACCATTTAATAGTGCAAGGTTTAGACAAAAATAAATACATCCAAGAGAAAAATAGCAACAACAAAATAAGAACCAATTACAAATGTCCTCAAAATGAGCTAGGAATGTCAGCATACTAATAGGCACTTTTCTCCCCTTTTGGCATCATCAAAAAGTAGGGCAAGGGAAAGGTGAAGGGAGGAGGAGGCTATGGAGATCAAGGAGGAGGAGGAGGAGGATGTTGATCGACGTCAAATTTCTTCAACCAATTCATCCAAGTTGTTGAGAACCAATAAGTCCATTTTTCAACCTTAGGACGCAGGTATCGATCCTCTTCCATACGAACCTCGGTAGCATCTATGACATCTTGAGCAGAAGATTTTAATTTATTCACAGTGGTTTGAATCACAGTACAAGCCTGATTGATGCTGTTGTGGACTTGATGTTTGAGGAGTCTCACATCCTTGTCAAGAAGATTGAAACGTGCATCATGAGCAGCAAAGAGCTGCATGATGTCATCAAAACCCGTTTTCATATCAAGAGATAATTTTCCAACTGCTGACCCAACTTCTTGTGTTCTTCTTTGATGTCCCCAAAAGAAGTTTCAAGATATGCATAGGGAGGCTCATGTGAGGGGGAAGGGGGTAGTTGGGATGATGACTCCGCATGCAAAGAAAGAAATGGAGGAGGGGAGAAGGTCTCTCTCGGAGTTCTAGTGACATTAGGAGTTCTGGTGGCAGTGGAAGGAGTCCTAGTGAAGTTTTCTTCTTCCTCATTTTTACTTGGATCATTAGAGTCCGATCTTCTATGACTTCGCTTCTGAGGGGTTGCATCAGCCTTTTTTATCCACAAACCTTCACCATTTTGTTGGAACCCCATTAGCGTCAAGTGTTGACCCATCACATGAAAATTTACTTTATGAAAAAGTTTTAATGCCATGAATTACGTAGAAACAAACAACAATCATTCTCAAACATGTATAATGCAACCAAGACCACAAATTAAGAGATGAAAAAAGGGTATGACAACAATTCAATCCAAAGGAAATTTCATTCCTATCTCTTGGCATATAAAACAAAATCTATCATCATTAAGGGGTTTTGTGAAAATGTCCGCCAATTGAAGGTCAGTATTTACAAACTTAAGAGTAATATCCCCTCTTTGAGCATGATCAAGAATAAAGTGATGTTTTATCTCAATATGTTTTGTCCTAGAGTGCTGAATTGAATTTTTAGTAAGATTTATCGCACTGGTTTTGTCACATTTTATTGGATGAGTGAGAAATGAAGATTAAAATCTTCCAATTGTTGTTTCATCCATAATATTTGTGCACAACAATTGCCTATGACAATATACTTAGCTTCCGTAGTTGATAAAGCTACGAAATTTTGTTGCTTACAACACCAAGAGACTAGTGAGAGTCCAAGAAATTGGCATGCACCACTAGTACTCTTTCTATCAATTTTACAACCGGTATAATCCGCATCCGAGTATCCTTGCAAATTGAATTCAACACTCCTAGGATAAAATAAGCCAAGATTTTGAGCGCCAACAAGATATCTAAAAAGTCGTTTGACAGCAATGAGATGAGATTCCATTGGACATGATTGAAATCTAGCACACATACATACACTGAACATTATATCGGGTCTACTAGCTATAAGATATAGTAATGAGCCAATTATACCTCGATACTTCGTTTGGTCCACATCCTTACCTTTTTCATCCTTCTCCATTTTTGTAGATGGACTCATAGGTGTGCTCATAGGTTTTGAATTGTCCATGTTGAATCTTTTGATGAGATCTCTTGTATATTTAGCTTGACTTATGAAGATGCCTTGACTACATTGCTTAATTTGGAGCCCGAGAAAGTAATTCAATTCTCCCATGAGGCTCATTTCAAATTCACCTTGCATCACTTGAGAAAACTCTTTACACAAAGATTCGTTAGTAGATCCAAAGATAATGTCATTAACATATATTTGAACTATTAACAACTCATTTTCTTTTTCTTTGGTGGAAAGAGTAGTATCAAATTTTCCTCGTGAAAAACCATTTTCAATGAGAAAGGAACTTAAACGTTCATACCATACTCGAGGTGCTTGTTTCAATCCATAAAAAGCTTTTGTGAGCTTGTATACATGATTTGAAAGATTTTCATCTTCAAATCCCAGTGGTTGCTCAACGTACACTTCTTCAATGAGAAATCCATTTAGAAAAGTACTTTTGACATCCATTTGAAAGCGTTTAAAATCTTTATAACAAGCGAAAGCAAGAAGCATGCGAATGAATTCTAAACGAGCAACACGAGCAAAAGTTTCATCAAAATCAATTCCTTCTTGATTGTAACCTAGGGCTACCAATCTAGCTTTGTTCCTCACTACAACCCCGGATTCATCCATTTTGTTTCGAAAAACCCATTTTGTGTCAATAACTGGATAATCCTTGGGTCTAGGAACTAGATGTCATACTTGGTTTTTCTCAAATTGTTTTAATTCATCTTCCATAGCACGGATCCAACCTTCATCATATTTAGCCTCAGAGAAGTTCTTAGGCTCAAGTTGAGAAAGTAAAGCAAGATTATTTGCTTGATGAATGGAGGATCGAGTTCTTATCCCTTTTTCAACATTACAATTAATTTGTTGGAGATGATGACTCTTGATGTACTTCCAAGATTTTGGTAGATTATCATCATCGTTTTGTGACTCTCCTTGAGGCTCTTGAGGTTCTTGCTCTTGTACAACTGCCTCTCCCTTGTCTTTGTCAATAGTAAGCTCATCAACCTTTTTGTTAAGATCTACAATATCTTCTTCATCTTTTCTCACAAGATTGTCAGATTCGTCAAAGACAACATGAACTGATTCTTCAACAACTAGGGTGCGTTTATTGAAGATACGATAAGCTTTGCTAGAAGATGAATAACCAAGAAATATACCTTCATCGGCTTTTGCATCGAACTTACCTAAATTGTCCTTATTGTTGTTGAGCATAAAGCATTTACAACCGAAAACATGAAAATAACCAATGTTGAGTTTTCTATCATTCGATAGCTCATAATGGGTTTTCTTGAGAATAGGCCTTATCATGCAACGGTTCATTACATAACAACTTGTGTTAACTGCTTCAGCCCAGAAGTAATCAGGCAAGTTGTTTTTCACATAGCAAGGTTATAGCCATTTCTTCAAGAGTCCTATTTTTTCTCTCTACAACACCATTTTGTTGAGGAGTTCTAGGAGCTGAGAAGTTATGATTAATACCATTTTCTCCACAAAACTTTTCAAAGGAGGAATTTTCAAATTCTTTACCATGGTCACTCTTTATGCTAAAAATAACAAAACCTTTTTCATTTTGAATTCTCTTGCTAAGTTTTTCAAAAGCATGAAAGACTTCATCTTTATGAGCTAGGAATAAAACCATGTGAATCTACTTAAATCATCAACAACAACAAAGCCATAACGTTTGCCACCCAAACTCAATGTTCGGGTTGGACCAAATAAGTCCATGTGTTGAAATTGGAGTGGTCTAGAAGTGGATACAATGTTTTTGGGTTTAAAAGATATTTTGGTTTATTTGCCCATTTGACATGCTGCACAAATTTTATCCTTTTCAAAAGAGAGATTAGGCAAACCTGAAACAAGAGTTCGTTTGGCAAGTTTAGAAATCAGGTTCATGCTTGCATGAGCAAGCCTCCTATGCCATAACCAACTGTCTTTATCATTTAGAGCTGAAAAACATTTTATATTTTCTAAAGAGATACTCTCTAAATGAACAATGTACACATTTTCATATCTATGTCCAACAAACTAGACTTTCTTGCTTTCAATATTTTCAACAAGGCACATTGATGATTCAAAAATGACTCGGTTTCCCTTGTCACACAATTGGCTAATGCTTAGGAGATTATGCTTTAAACCTTTGACAAGAACATTTTCAATGGTGGGATTAGAATATGTACCAATGCTTCCAACACCAAGTATCTTTCCTTTTCCATTGTCACCAAAAGTAACAGGCCCCTTATTCTTAAGACAAAAGTTGGTGAACCAACTTTTGTCTTCGGTCATGTGCTTGGAGCATCCACTATCAAGTAGCCAATGTTCCTTGATGTCTTTGGACTCCAAGCATTCCTGCAAAAAAGGATCAGCTCTTGATCTTTGGTACCCAAACCTTTTTGGGTCCATTTGTATTAGATACAAATTCATTTACCTTATCCTTTTGAATCCATACAAATTTGATCCCGTGAGTGGATCCTTTTCTAATTGGACATGTGTGTGAGATGTGTCCATGCTTTCCACAAAAATTGCATATAAGGAAAGGTATTGATTACTTAATAATTATATCAGAATATAATTTTTGATATCCACTTGACTTATAGTCAATTCTACTTTTGTTGAAACAACATTTTTGTGAACCAAGGAGAATATCAAGATTCTTCTTTCCTTGAGTAAATCTAGCAATATCTTGAGTAAGAGTTTCAACTTTTTCTCTCAAACAATTGTTTTCTAATTTTAAATCAATTGACTCTTCATGTATTACATTTGAATTTTCTTTTGTGACTTTTGCAAGATTTTCTTTAAGAGAAACAACTTGGCATTTTAAGGAATCACTTTCTTGAATAAGTAATTCATGATTGTTTTTAAGACAACAATACTTTGAAAATATTCTTTTCAACTCAACATGTTGTTCATCAAAGGCATCTTGTAGTTCCTCAACAGTAAAAGAGTCAAATGAAGAGCTCTGTACCTCATCTTCGTTATCCTTTGCCACGAAGCAAAGGTTTGCAACTTCTTCATCGCTTTCACTACTACTTTCATGAGATTCTCCCCATGCAGCCAAGAATGCTTTCTTTTTGTTTTTGAAATCCTTGGACTTCTTGTAGGTCTCAACATTGGGGCATTCCGACTTTATGTGACCCAACTTCTGGCATCTGAAGCAGATGACATCATTCTTTTTGCTGCTATCACCTTTGTAATTTGATTTTCTTGAAGGACGTTTATCTCCTTGTTTCTTGCGGAAGAATATCTTGAATCGTTTAGTGAATAAAGTCATTTCCTCATCGTTCTCAGAAGATTCATCCTCACTAGAGTATGTGGCCTTTAGGGCTACACCCCTTTTTCCTTTGCCTTCATCTTCATCTCCTTTAACTTGATTCATCTCATGGGTCATGAGAGATCCCATGAGCTCGTCCAAGGAGAGCTTCGTCAAGTCCTTGGCTTCTTAGATGGCAGTGACCTTGAGTTTCCCAAGCTTTAGGAAGACACCTAAGAATTTTTTTTACCATTTCATCGTTAATGTACTCTTTACCAAGAGATTTAAGTCCATTTATGATATCAGTAAAACGAGTAAACATAGAAGAGATAGATTCATCAGATCATATCTTAAAAAGTTCATAACTACGAACAAGCATGTTAATCTTGCTTTCTTTTACCTGAATCGTACCTTCATGGGATACTTGAAGTTTATCCCAAATTTGTTTTGCAGTATCGCATCCAGAGATACGATTGAACTCATTTGAATCAAGGGCACAATATAGATCATTCATAGCCTTAGAATTTAGAGACATGAGCTTAAAATCATTCTCATCAAAATATTTCTCTTCCTTGAGCTTTCCATCGGCTCCTTGGGGAAAATGAGGACCTCTTGAAATGATTCTCCACAGATCATAATCAACGGCTTGGATGTAGATTCTCATCCTTGACTTCCAATAGTTATAGAAGGTTCCATTAAACAAGTGAGGACGATTTGTCGACTACACTTCAGCTAAGGAGCTGTTAACTAGGGTCATTTAAAAGAGTCTCTAGCCTCAGCTTCGATACCAATTGAAAGGGAAAAAACAACCCAAGAGGGGGGGTGAATTGGGTTTTTTAAAAAAAAAAAAACTTTTGTCCTTTTTCTTATAAAAGCCAATATGCTAATAATCCTTTTTAAAGAGCAGGAGAATAGATCTATATAAAGAAAGACTATAATGAAGAGTAAAAGGAAAGATAAACAAGCGCAACAAATAAATATCAGCAGTAGATGGAGATAAGGATAGAAAGATGACAGCGTGACTTTTAGGTGGTTCGGCCAACACTTGCCTACGTCCACCCCAAGGCTATTGACTTTCTTGGGATTCCTTCACTATTCTCCAAATAGTAATTACACCTTAGCTTCTCGGGTGCTAAAGAACCTTTACAAAGTGTTTTCGAGCTCACACTTTACCTCACTCTCACAAATCCTCACAACCTAGAGGATTTCTTCTACCCACGAAGTAGGACAAGTGTTTTTCACAAACACTCACGTGTTTTTCATGAAAGGGTAAAAAGAGAATCTTCGTGAAAGGCTCTTTAAGCTGAATAAACAAGTATGAGGTACTGAGGTGTGCAAAGAGACAAGATTAACAAAAAGAACTACTGAAATTGCAGGTGAAAGCACGAGTTTTTTGGTTGGTGAAGCTTCTTCCTTGTTTAAAGCTTTTTCTCTCTCTAGAATTTAGAGCAAGAGTTAATAGCGCAACACACATACTTCTCTCTCTTCATCTTCTTCTATTTAAAGCTTCTAGGGCACCAATGGTCATCTTGTAAAGTTTAAAGGCCGTTAGAGGACATTTTAGAGAGTTGGAGGAAGTTGGAATGAGTTGATGTCGTTTCCAGATTTTCTACAAAATAGCACGATGTGTCGGCACATTGATTGTATGTGTTGACACATTAAACTTGATCTGGAAATAGGCTCTCGGGTGTTAGTTCAATATGTCGACACTATGGTTCAATGTGTCGACACTTCCAACAAATAGCCAAAAAATCATTTCAAATGGCCTGAAAGGCAAACTCTCAGGTGTTAGTTCATTGTGTCGACACCATGGTCCAATGTGTCGACACTTCCAACACTTGGTCATAAAAATTGTTTTGAAGGCCAGAAAATCACAACTCTCGGGTAGTAGTTCAATGTGTCGACACCATGGTCCAATGTGTTGACACTTCCAACACTTGATCATAAAAATTGGTTCTTTAACAACAACTACTCCAATATAATAATTCTCAAAAACACTTGCAATATAGAAGATGATCAATTAACAAGAGTAATGATGATCAAGTATGCTTAGAGAGATTTTATAATAAAGAACCCTTGATACATGAAAAATGTAATGATCTTGGGATGCAATATCAACGTAAAATCTAAGACTTAAACAAGATTGAAAACTTTGTTATCATCAAAATCAAGAAGGATTGTTTGCAAAACAACCTTGGGCTAACAGTTTTTGAGGCTCACAATTCAGCAATAACTATTATATAGGATGATAGACTTGCGGACAAATTCCATAATGAAACTTATAGAAATCTTTTCCCTCGACGGATACTAGAGGAACAAGATGAATATGGAGGTTGTTTGTAAAATTTTGGGGGTTTAATTTTGGTGAAAAGTGATGAGAGAGAATGAAAAAGTTGGTGAAAAGTGAAAAAGTTGGTGATAAAATGAGGAGAGAAATTTTTTTAATGATGATAAAATTTTAGAGGGGTTGAAATTGTAAAAAAAACGCCATGGAAATAAAAGAACAGGTGAAGGAAAGGGAGAGGAAGATGGAGGAGATGTTGTAGAAAGAATTAGGATCTAATTTAGTCATAGCTACACTCATTACTCTAATTATAAGGATTAAGGCAACGCAAAAGGGAGGGGAATTGAGTTTCAAAACTTTTTCGAAATTCATCTTAAGGATTTTTTGTTATCTATAAGTTCCAAAAAGAGAATCAATTGCAATAAAGTATTAAATACAAGAATGTATATCACGACACAAATATGTAATTTAAACTTTGAACAAGAAACTATTAGCACAAAGTAAGGCGATAATGGAAGAGAAGCAAACACAAGATTTTTAGATGGTTTAGCAAACCCGCCTACATCCACCCATCAAGCTCCTTTACCGAGCCTTGAGGTTTTTCCACTATGCTCCTTTCAACCAAGAGAAATGTTTCCTTACACTTGAGCTTGAGAAAGACCTTTTCAAACCTCAAGAACAAGTTTGAGAACGAACTTCTTCAAACTCCTCCTTTCGATGAACAACCCTCACTGAAAGGAAACAAGAGAATCACTATCTTAGAAATATAGAAGGATGAACGAAAATGCCTAATAAGACTCCCTTTACGGAGTAGATGTTACAATAAAAAATTTATATCTCTTATGCTTTACACAATAATAAGGACGTGAAAGTGATGATTACGTGTGAATGATGTTAGAAGTAGAATTCAAAGGTTTTTATCACTTTTAACTTTAGTAAAATGATTTTGGTCGTTCAGCAACAATTATGAGGCTTAGAGATGACTTTAAATATGCCTCATAAGAAAACTTGCCGTTAGGGATTGATCTGTCAAAATTCACGAAGAATCGGTCGACTGCTACATGAACCGGTCGGTCGCTGCAGGTTACTGTTACCCCAATGGTCACAATGTCAGAACGAATCTATTTTAAAACTCAGTCCAGTAGACTGCTACACCAAGCAGTCGTTAGCCAGTTGACCGCTTCACTAGCCGGTCGACCTCCACAGCTTAAGCACATGATCCGGTTCTTTAAAAACCACGATTTTGACCAACTTGGTTCACTCAATTTTAAAGACTAACTTTCCATAAGTATACAAAAAGTTTGAGAGTTTGATTGAGGATAGTTTGAAGCCATCAAAATATTTTTAATCTTCCAAACAATTAGTAAAAAGGTTTATGCAATTTTTGAAGAGTTATGCAAGTGTGTGGCTTAAATCTTTGTTAAAGATGAAGTCTAGTGTTACAAAATATTACCCAGTAACTTAAGTCTTCACTTTAAGAGTCACTTCCATTGAAAGAAACGTTACTTGATTGCTCCGTGCTCATTTTAGACATTCTTTGCTTATCATTTTAATTACTTCTATTGTTATCATCAAAACATTAATTGTGACTAAAAGCCAACAATTACAACTGTAACCTTTGTACAATGCCCGAGAGGTTCGTATGTGGAGAAGGCCCACACCCAGGATTCGCAGTTCTAACTAAAAGCATTGCATTCAAAGCATTCGTTATTACTGATATTATGTCCATGTTGCTATCTAGTTGTTCTTTCTTAATCTACCTAGCCTTACAATCATTTAATGAAATCAAATCAAAACTTATTTTTTAATGAAATCAAATCAATATTTTTTTATGTTTTTTCAAGGTGTCCTCGACCTTCTTATGCCATCTCTACTTGTAAGGGTTTAAAGATGAGCTTCAAGATATGCAGTCTATACACAAATATCCCAACATTGACTTTTGATAGTAGTTATAGACTATTGAGAACTCAATTGCTGGTGTAGATCTTGTTGAATAGAAACGACAAATTGAAATTGGTTAATCTTGAATTCAGCTTACTCTGTATAAAGTGATAAAGGGATGTTTAAGTCAAGGGAACAGAATCTTGTCATCCAAACTCTATAAAGAAAAATTTCCTCGTACTAGTGAGATGATGGCAAGTATCTTGAAATTGAGGGTTTAAGTTGGTCTTCGAAAGTCTCTATTAGACTAGTTGGACTGGTCGTTCCTCACTTGAGTGTTCGGGCGAGCTTTTCTTTGAAATCTCGAGCCAGGATTCGAATGTCAGGCCAACAAGACTAATTTGTGAAATCTCAACAGTATTCGCTCAAGACATAGGTCGAGCCTCAAGCGAATGAGAACTCCCTGTGATGTTTACACGGAATTTGCTCTAGCGTGGCATAGACGACTTGCTTATAGAACCCTTTTCTTTAGCAAACTACTAGAGAATCCTTATTCTCTTGAACAATCTCATCAGGAACTCCTTTTTTCTCTTTAACACTTAAACCGAACTTAATTAATAAGGAATTACAATATAATTTTGGACTTAGTTTGACATAGAATTATGCAAATACTCAAATGGCTAACACTGGTTTGGGGTAATATAATCAAAATCAAGTTTTCAATCTCAAATATATTTCATATTCTTCCCTCAAATGGAATTTGGTTTTCTTTATTTTTGTCTCTATTGGTTTATAATACCTTAAATATTTTTAGTAGTTAATAGAGTTTCAATCACAATTTATAATAACAATGAGCCATTCCAACTTACAATTAGTAGTTAGTAAGCTTACTATGTCTTTGTTGCATATCACATTCATCTACCCAAAATCACCATGTGGTAGCGCACTTAAGTATAAGTGGGTCAAGTCCTTTTTTCCCCAGAAAATTTTGTTGGCAAGAAGGTCTTTTGTGTTGGTTGGTGGATCTATTTTGCCGTCTTGTTCATCAAAGCCAACAAACCATAGTTAATAAATTTGTTATATCAGAGACCCTACAAAATATGAATTGAGTACTTATGAGCTTGGACATTAGAAGTGCCCATATTGTTTCAGAGGTCCGGTATATAGGCTTTCTCTGTTCTCTTGCAGTTCAAGATAAACATGTTGACTACTAGATATTTTATGAACTTAGTTGCATAATTAATTAATTACATTTGATTAGACTGTAAAGTATTTTATGGCAAAACGTGCATAATTAGTTAATAGTATTTGAAGAGATTGTAAAGCTAAAGGATTTTCGAAATAAATATAAGGGTAAACAAATACAAAAGAAGGACAAAGAAGTGTAAAGGCGAGAAATGATAAAGAAAAATAATTACTTATAACCATTTCTCTTTAAAAAAGAAGTAAGAATTATTCTTCTATTTTTTCCCGAGCATAATTTCTTTTTCTCAAGTGAAGTAAAGAATTATTCTTTCATCTAACTGGACATTATTTTCTGAAGAGAATTAAAGAATTCTTCGATTTTTTTAATTGTGTTTTTTCTCTGGTCAATAGTGAAGGGTGAAACTTTTTATTTGTTAACCACTACATATCTGAGACAACTTTTGGCTTATTATGGTGACCCTCTCCCACCCTACTCTTTTGACACTCTCTCCTCTCCCTACAAATCATTCTATCTAGACAATCTAGACATATCAACCTCAAACACAGTGGAGGATGGTATAATTCACCACTTAAGGACGCTTTTCACAGTGGATTCAACTGGTAGTCTTACTATATCTCTCTGCTTGTACTCAATTTTCCTCCATTTATTTGTTTTTCCCTTGGACATTTGAGTCTTTATCCTTTTATTGTTATTGGTTTTGGTGTATGATGTGGGATTTTTTTGTAAAGGTATTTGACATGGGTTTAGGGTATAGGGCCAGCGTCATTATTTATTTGAGGACCGAGATTTTCATGTAGGGAATGTGATGCATGTTTTTAGTAGAATGCTACTTATTGGTTTCCATAGCCTTTAAAAGTCATGACTAAAAATATTAAAAATAATTGATTAGGTAACTTATTTGTCTAATTATTTATTCCAAGTGAGGATAAAAATTTTCGAGCAATTGGAGGCCGCTTTCGATGGGCCCAACAACCAGTCTTTTAGGGAGCTAATGACAGTGGTCTTGTATTGTAGATGTAACATTCCAAGAGAGCAAATGATGGTACTAGAAAAGATTGTTAGAAGAATCTCGATAGCAGTTCCCTGAACAATCCTTTTGTGGGATTTGATTTTTTTGTGAATTATTGAGTGCAAGTCTACATTCAAACAGATATGCTGTCAAAGAAACAACAAAACAACAAAACTACAAATTACGAATATGATACTATTAGGTTCATTGAAATTGTCTGAAAAGACCAAGAAGATTTTTATTTAAATTAAGGAAGATTAAGATGCTAATGTTGAATTATGCTTAGTCACGATATAAAATTGATCATCCTCCTGTTTTGTCACAGCTCGCATGGATCCTATTTTGTACAATGTGGTAGTATAGGGTGATAGCGAAATTTTCAAAAATACCGAACTCTCAACTCCTTACTAACCCAAGCGAGCACACAAACCTCCATATTTATATCACATGCCTCTAGGTTAGATCATCGGTACCGTCGGTGTGCCAGTTTACCAGCACCAACACCAATATCAGTACTGGACACCGGTCCTCGTTCATTACGGGACCAGCTTGGCGGTTCATTGCCGCCACTGCTATTTGCTTTTTTATATGAAAGTCTAGAGAGAGAGAGAGGTGCGAGGTAGAGAGAGGGAGAGAGAGACAAAGAGGTGAGAAAGAGGGAGAGAGAGGATAGCGAGGGAGAAAGGGAGAGAAGGAGGGGAATAGAGAAATAACCAAAAATGATTCTTAAAAGTCTTCTCCCCATCATCGAACAATTCACTAATTTGCATTTAGAGAGAGGTGTAGGAATTCAAATGGAAGACAACTCAATAAAATCAATTTTGGATTGAAAAATCACCTTTGAAGGATAAGTTTAAAACACTCACTAATGAATATTGATGGTTTCTTTTAATATATCCAACAAATTATTTAATGGGTGTTTTATTAATTGATCATACTGTATTTAGAAATCCGTTGGCTTTTAATTTATTAATTGATGTATTTGAAAATCCGTTAATGAGCGTTTTATTTAGTCCAATTTAGTGAGTTTTTTTATTTTATAATTAATCATGATATATTTGGAAACTACGTTTTATTTTGTAATTGAACATAATGTATATGGAAATCTATTAATGGAGTTTTATTTCGTAATTGGTTATAATGCATTTGGAAAGATAGAAAATTGAGCACTAAGATTCTAGGAAGATTTTAAAATCATTTAGGTAATTTTAAAATTTTACCATAATTATTGAGTTAGTTTTCTATCTTCCCATCTCTCTCTCCCTCTTGTTTTCCATCTCTCTTTCTCTCCACTCATCTCTCCCAATCTCTCTCTCGTTCTTCCTCACTCTCCCTCTCTCTCCCTCTCTCTCTCTCCTCCTTACATTCTCAACATAGTCCTATCTCTCTCTTGTCCCTCTCGTCTCTCTCATGAATGACCGGTTACCCCTAAAACTGGTGTTGTTGGCCACCGGTAACTGATGAAAGTTGTATCGATTTTTTATTACACCGGCATGGGCGATGCTGGTGCTCGTAGAAGGCCTAATCGCACCGCCCATGCACATCCTTACATGTTTCGATCAAGAATCAAAATCAACTGCAACGTTTTTAGAAGAACTTCTCAATGCTCACGGTTACAAAGGTGATGTTTGTTTTTGGAAATTTTGGGGTGGTAGAAATTTTGGGATATTAGGGTTGGTGCTAAAGTGAAGAGATGAGATTTGAATGAATATTATAATAAAAAATAATTATTTGAAGGAGAAAGATAGTTTATTTAATAATTGTTTATTCTGGCCCGAAAATTTAGGTGCCGAAATTTTAAGAAACAAACGCCCTCAAAGCTTCACTATTATTGAAAACCAATTTCAATAACTAAACGCCATTACATCTCCACACTTACATATTTTTTGAAACTTCTAACTTAAAAATATAAATCAAGCTGCCCTTAAAAACTGTCATTTGCATCTAATTCATCTGATAAAAACGCTACAAAGAAAAAGCAAAAAAAAATTCTAAGAATTATATTGATTATTTTCAATTAAAAAGACTTTAATTATTCATGTATACAACTAATAAAATATGTAAACAAAATTACACCTAACATAAGTACGTCATAAAAAATATAAAAAAGATATACAAAAATGAAAAAGGAAGTACAAGTAAAAAGGAAAATTGGAAATCAAGAAAGCAGAAAAGTCCGAAAGAAGTTGGGTATGCAGTTTAATCTAGTGACACGTTGGGTTAAAAAAATTCTCAGGATTTTTTAAATCCTCACAATTCTCCAACCAAACATCATTTTTAACACCACATAAAAATAACTACAACACGCATACCAATAAAGTTAACATCAAATAAAAATTCTCAAAACACAAAAAATTCTCACAAAACTCCTTAACCGAACATCCTAGAAGAAAAGCCAGAGCAGCGGTAGCAGCAGCTGGAGGCATGGATGAAGCTGAATTCTGAATTCTTCTTGATCTTTTCCCGGTCAACCGATCTCGCCATTACCATGTAACTCTTCCTCCATTTTCCAAGTCTCTTAATTTGAAATTTCGGGATAGATAATCGCGTCTATTCAAGACAAGTGTTTTAGGTTGGACCCAGATAGTTCCCTTGTTGTTTTCGGTGACCGTAGGCTGGACCCAAATGGTCTCTCTTTAGTTGGTGAAAGTGTTAGATGTATGCCTTCAAAACCATTCTTTTTGCATAATTATGAGATAATTATTGTTAATGATTAATCACTTGTATATTATTTTGGGTACATGCAATGACATGAGATGTCATATTTGCAATGACATAAGATGTCGTATTGTTGAGTAACATTGTAGAAAATTCAGGCCAATGATTAATGAATCGGCGGCGGGGAGTATGATTTTTCGGATCCTTGTTGACTCACTTTGTTCTAGACCGAGATACATGATAATGTACAAATAGGTCTACACTCGTTGTGCCTCTATAAGATAGAATGATGGACTCCGTCATTGTGGTGGTGATATTAAGCAGATGAGTGAGTGTAATCTAAGAGTACATGCACTGAACGAGATCGACTATGAATACCTTCTGGAAATGATCACTGATGTAGAGAATGGTATTCAGTACAATTAGCATATGTTGTCCTTAGACCTGAAAGAGTTGTGCAGGTTTACTTGTTGTGTGCTTGTGCTTTGACTGAGTCATTTGGTGATGATCTTTCGCAGATCAAATATTCCAGACAAAGTTGAGCCTTATGCATAGTAAGTGAATTTGTATAATTGCTCAATATGGAATCCACCAGTCTCTTGATAAGGCAGTATATTCATTATGTCTGTATATTGTTGGACTCCTGTAAAAACGCTGCGCAGCGAGATTTTGTGAAAAGTGTTTTCATGGGTTTTACTTATATTATATATTAAGTAGGGATAAATGCAAAATTGGTCCCTGTGCTATACGCAAAAATCGATTTAGTCCCTGTGATATGAAAAACATCGATTTAGTCCTTGTGATTTCAGAAAGTGAAAAAATCAGTCCCTGATGGAGGACCAATAACAAACGAAAATAGAATCACAGGGACTAAATCAATATTTTTCATATCACAGGGACTAAATCGATTTTTGCGTATAGCACAGGGACTAATTTTGCATTTATCCCTATTAAGTAAATATTTGCGAAAAAGATTTTCGAAAAGTTTTGGAAGTCCAACTAGACACAGACTGAGAATTAAGAATTATATGAGCTAGGGACTTAATCGGTGATATTATTCCAGTCCTATTAGTTCATGTGGAATATAGTATGGTGAAAGGATAAATAAGCATATAATTGTTAGCAAAAGTGATTTCATAAAAACAGTCTCATTATCTCAGGGGTCAATTGTGACATGTTAATGGACAAGATCACAATTTGTAGAAGCCCATAAATTCGGAATACAGAATATAAGGGGGTTAATGAAAAAAGTTTTTCATGATGTTCCTACGGCTGAGATTTGAGATTCCTAAAGATCCTACGCTATAACACAATTGATTTCTGAGCCAGCCATTATAAATAGCTCAGAAATTCATTTGAGAAGTGAAGAAGATGATTAACGAGAAATTTCGATTTCTCGAAAGAGAGCTTCTCTCTCTAGTTTCTTTCTCTATATGATTCCTCTCTCTCAAAGTTGTGTGCGTGGATCTGAAGGAGGCAGAACGCTTGGGCTGCTCTGATTTCAACGATCTTGTCTTCCGCTGCGCCGATCCTACGATTCCAACAGAAAGTGCCCGCCTTTGGGCTGTGATTGGCGTCCTTATGGGCTGCCAACGCCGTGGTTAAAGTCTGTATTGTTGTTCAGAACAATAAACTCCATATTTGTCCCCAGAAGTCTCCTTACTGAATGTGTAAATAGTAGCACAAAGGTGATCCAATGCGGTCGTATTTGTACTAATTGGTGTCTGAACGTGTAATGATTGAATGGCAAGACTAATAGGTAATGGAATAAACAGAAGCCCTTTTTATGAGGGGAATTGAAGAAATAAGTGGGTAATGGAATAAACAGAAGCCCTTCTTGCTACCATTTATAAAGGACAGAATATTATCAATAGGCGTATGGGGCAAAACTGGGTCACACAGTCTATTACATGATTAAGCACAGGAGGCAGAAAAATGTCAGCCATTATCTTTACTGTTCATATTTTTCATCTAGAGCCTGAACACAACTCTGTTATTATATATCTTCATTCTGCGCCTTCCTTTATGGCCCCTATTAAACGATCAATGACTATACTTTAATTATTGTTGTTCTTATTTTTATTTTCCTGTCCTGGTTTGCCTTTCAAAACTTACGGGACAAGATATCAGCCTCTCAGCAAACATTTGGTTGTAGGCTCTTTTAGATTAGCAGCCATAACAATTAATTGAGATATCTTGAGCTATGCTTTGGTGTGCAATGAAACAGCACATAGATGATTCATTGGGAGTTGTAAGAATCTTTGGGGATGCCTTTTGGATTCTTCTTGGTGTTGGGTGAATGACAACTTTTGAATTACCTCTCATAAAGGTATCTTTGTGGATTTTATGTTCATCTTCCTGTCCAATTGTTAGGGGAAATGGTAAAGGTCCTTCCATGTGTTTGTGTAACATAATCTTGAATTGCTTAGTTGGCCCCATAGGCATTGGCCAAGCTTGTATTGCAATTTCGCTTTAGAGACTGAGCTCTAGAGAATGAAAAGGAAACAGTGGGGCTTGGTAGGCTTGAGGACTGAAAATCTTGGCCAAAAAGGTACTAATTAATGCTAGGATGTGGTTTGTGAGAAGGTATTTATTGTCAGAATGCTACCTATGAGAGTTGAATTGGGATTTCGTATGATGGAAGGTCAATGGCATTAAGGCAGATTTTAGACACTGTTGTACCAAGTTCAGTATGACATCATGATTCAATCATATTGTCCAGAAACTGAACTAGGGGTTATTCTTTTACTTTTCCATTTTTTCTTGATAAATTGGCCACAATCAGTAAAATTGGACTTACATCTAACAAAATGAGACGCTCTGCCTATATTTAACTTAATGCCCTCTCTTAAAAATTGAAGTTATGCCTGAGTAAAGGAAACAACTGCAGTCCTTAGACCATGGTAATGAGTGTTTAATACACTTGCTATGGGCATGATTGATTACTAAGCTAATCGTGGACTCTTCCCAACCCCTTCAAAAAATTTTGGGGCATAAAGGGTAAAGGAAGCTAGACAATTGGGCAATGTCTTTGGAGGGAGCGGAATAGAAGGTGTTTTGACGATTCGACTAGGATGCTAGAGAGTTTGCAGGGAGATGTGTTCCATTCTCTTTATTTTTGAGCTGATAGCTTTGTTGGCAGGTTATTTTTTAGACTACTTTGTCTTAGTTTTTTCATTTGTATGGTTTGAGTGATTTCGGTACAATCTTTGTAATGATTTCGCCTTTTTACTTTTCTCAATAAAACCGAGCTTACTTATCAAAAAAAATTGGGCAAAGTTAAATGGATGTGCCAAGGTAATAGACAGATGTGCAATGCTAAATTGTAGATCATATCTTATAAGTCATACTATAGGAAATGTGAGATAGATCTTTTCCTTTGGAACGGATGTGTTCTCTAGATACCCTATTATTGGACTAAAGTGCTAAAATGTGAATAGAAATAATTGGAATTAATGTGTATTCTTGAATTGAGTTTCTATTTACTTTGGGATACTCCTAAGCAGATTTTTATGTTTAATTTCAGAGTTTACAAAAGAGCAAGTCAAAGCCCAATCAAATTCAAATGGGAGACTCTCATGGGGTCGAGAGCAATTTGGATGAAGAGAAAAAAAAGGAAAAAGGATCACAAAAGGAAACTACAAGAAGTCCAAATCCGAAATTCGCTAGGAGAAAGCCTGGACATAGTTTTGTATTTTGGTGGTAACTTTCAACTCCAATATCGGATGGACACGATTCTTGGTTCGTTGGAAAGCTATTTTACGGGGCTACAATTCCATGTGAGATAGAAGTTCTTTAATTCGGACGTTAAGGTGTCAAAAGTGGGCCGCAATCCAAGCTCCGAAGCAGAGGATATTATTTTAGCCCTTCTTTTTATTATTCCGTTTTTAGGGTTTCGTTTTGTAACATATATAAGCAAAACTTTTTATTGTAAACCAGGCGGCAGACTTGAGACTAGAGGTTTTTCTTTGAAATTTGTTTTCCTTTCATCTTATTATGGAGAACTAAATTCTCAAGTGGGGCTAGGGATGAACTTGGACACTAGACGGTATTTTCAATTCATTCTTAATTTATGTATTTGATTTTCAATTACTAAGACTCTTTTGTTTTATCATTCTCAATTCATTGTTGATGTTTTCTTCTCCGAATAATCATAGAATTTATTCTGTTTATGGATTCAGTCATGCTTTTTCTATTGAATGGATTAGTTCTTTGATTATGTTTGGATCAATTATTGATCTATATTGATTTACTTCTTTGCTGCAATATCACTCCCTGTGTATATTGTCGTCGTTGGGTTCTCTAAATAGGGATAATAATTTACATATTCTAAAAGTGGTGCATGATTTTTCAAAGGATACATTTGGTTTAATTTTGGTTTATAAATCTATACCTTTCGATTGGGAATTTTGGAAATTGAGTTCCCAATTGAGTTATTCACTGAATTAAGAATAATTAAAATACCGAACTTGTGCAAGGGATTCCCGACGCTCTATTGTTCGTCAAATTTGAGTACTTTTTCCGTTAGTCACTCTACTTCACTTTGATTTGCATTTAAAATTGATCTTCGTTCTCCATTGATCATTTAATATTTTTCTTTAGTTTCTTTGTTCCTTTTGCTATTCTTTTAAGTTGTCTCTCTGTGGAATCGACACCCCAAAGTTGTGCTACAACTACCGCATTATTCTTTGGGCGTAATCACTTCCACACCACAACGCCAAAAGCTCCTGCTATTATTCTCTCTTGCAGTCCTCATCCACCTTCTCTACCGTGCGTAACAATGGCCCCCCCTTTAAAACACCTCGCCCGCAAGGTGGAGATCGTGTAGTACTATAAATATAACTCTTCAATTAGTTTTTTTTCAATGTATTGTCGTATTAGATAACAGAGGCTGGAACGTACTCCATTTTGCCATCGACGGTAGAGGTGGTAAGAAGACAGTGGGAGTCATCTTGAAATATTCGTCTCTAAGCAATCTTTTGAAAGTGGAGGATTTCGAGGGTAACACACCTTTTCATCACCAGTCCAGTAAGGACATAGAGGAGGATCTCATGGATCACCCAAGGGTTGATAAGATGGCCTTTAACAAACTAAATCTCGCCGGTAGGGACATCTCCTTATATTGGGTGCAAAATCCCCCGAAAAGAAGGTAAACTGTAATTTCTAATCTTCCACTCAAACAAAAATTATTCACCCTTTTATTCGTCGCTTTTTTATTTTGTTGCTTGACTCATGAGATAAGCCATCTAACTTATGTGTTATTCAAAACTCGGGGTTGGCTTGGACAGAACAAGAAAATATTTTTGTTTTTTCAATTGAGAAGTTCTGAGATCAAAGGACTGATTTTTTTTTTGGGGTAACTGTTAGTATTAAAGGATTGAATTTCAAAATCGAACAATTCAAAGAAATTAAGGGGATTATAGTCTGAAAGTAGTCTAATAAAGGATTAAGGATTACATGATCTACTCCTATTCGTGTTCAGGCCTCGAAAGATGGAGACCATATTATCTCCTTTTTTCGTTTAGTTCAGTTAAGATGATACTTAGGTGAGTTTAAGTGTATTATACTTGATACGTACTGCTAACATTGACGTTTGTATAGATCAGTTTTTCCCCGCATTAAATCAAGATAATGGGGCCCTGCATCCGTACATATAAAGGTATAGAGTATATTAATTGGTGCAGCCACGCTAGGGGGCTGCAACAATTCTGTGGCTGTCCCTCACCCGACGGCAGTCAAATATTGTCTTACATATATAAATTCTAATTAGTCTTTCTCTCTCACTTTAATCAGTATGAATCTCCACGGTCATTTCTTATTTCCTCACTTTCTTTCTTTAAAATATGTAAATAAAAGCTTACAGTTCAGCTCAATAAATGTTTCATAGTTGCACTACATTGAGCATGCATTTGGTGATCTTGGACGAGCACGACGGGTAATTAAGGATGAAGGTGAAATAGAAGAAGCGATGGACGCATTGCAGAGGGTGAAGGACGCAAATTGCAATGCTGGAGGAGACAGAGAAAGCGGCAGGACCCCATTTGGTAGTCGCTGCACTCCTAACATCTGTGACTTTTAAAGCAGGTATTACCATACTTGGGGGGTTCCAAAGTGGGGATGACTCACTCCCAGGTTCTGCAGTCTAGATGGGAAGTGCAGCTTTCAGAGCATTCGTTGTTGCAAATGAATTATCCATGTTGTCGTCTACTTATGCTGTCATTATCCACATATTTGTGCCAACGATACGTGAAATTCATCGCCGTCAAAACTTTCTAGTAGCGGCCATGCTAATGATTTTGTTGGCTATGGGAGCAATGGTCCTGGCATTTGTCATGGGGTCATATGCTGTGTTGGCACCTTCCTTACCTCTCGCCATTTTCTCTTGTATAATTGGCTTATTTTTCTTCCCGTTCCTGTTTCTCATATTTCAAAAGCTTGGGAAAGTCCAGCTGAAGGAATCCATGCAGTTTGGGTCTGATATGGTCCCAAACCGCCTGAATAATTGCCCACACCGCCAATTTTTGGGCTTTGTAGTTTGGACGGATTTATTATTTTATTTATTATTTAGATTTTGCATCCATTTAAATTATATCGGGCTTGAAAAGTTTATGATTCCATAAGATTTTAAAAAAATAAGAAAGACATACATAAATCATAAATACATCAATGGAAGAAAAAAAATCTATACAAATTTACAATCCGAAATCAAAATAGAAGAACCACAATTGAACTCACAATTACACAAGTCGCAAAGGAAAAAAAAAAAGAGATGGAGTCTTGAATGGAAGAAAATGTTGGCCATATTGGTAAAAATCTCAAAACATCACAACCATAAATACTTGATTATGATAGTGTTAGTTTTGCATGACCTTTTTATGTATGCCCACAACATTTAATGACTAACTGTGAAAGATTGGTCACTAAAAATGTAAAGACTAAACTAGTTTAACTAAATGTATAACAGTACCTAACTTGAACCTAAATTCCTAACACCTAATTTGAACTTAAATGCCAAATTGACTACTTTAAAAAACATCACCCTATCAACATTACGAAAATAGAAACAAGAGCATAAAATCGATCAAATAAAACGAAAATCCAAATTGCTAATTACCCTATTAGTTGTTCGTCATGAATTAAGAATTTGGATCCATCTTTCAAATATTGGTTTTCAAGAATCAAAAGAAATAAAAGTTGGCCAACCATTTGCTTTAAATGTGACGATATTAGATTATGGCCACATCTACAATACTTTTGCGGCCTTTTCTTTATATGCTTTGGAGTTTAGGGGGACTGAAACTTTCAATTTGAAAATGAAAACTAAAATAATTTTTAAAAAAACATAAAGGAAAAAATAGTCCAAAAGAGTACACAAAGAAAACTTCAAAATCATACCCCATGGACCATAAACAATTTCGCAATACTCCAAATCCAAACAAATTCAATCTCATACTCCAATATTGTCTCCGATTATCTTTAACCACTCATTCTCCAAGCTCCATACACAACCAACTAACCAAAACATTAAACATATCACAAATATTAATTCAATGCATACAAATACTAAACATATAAAAGTTTTAATCCGAATCAACGCAAATTTCCAATGCAATCGAACATATTCATGTTCAATTGTTCATAACTTCATATTTCCACTACAAAAAGGTCTTTACCGGCGGTCACTAAAAACGCCTCTAAAGACCCATTTAAATACCGCTAAAAAAAACTTTGTAGCGCCATTTGTGTAAAAATCACCACTCTATTATCTACAGTGGTGTTTTTTGAAAAATGCTGCCAAAAGTCTAGCGGAGCTTTCAAAAAACACCAGTAGATATACCATTGTAGCAGCATTTTTTTCAAAATGCTACCATAAGTTTGATCTTTAGCGGCATTTTTCCACAAACGCCACTAACAGTCAAACTTTTGGCAGTGTTTTGCCAAAAACACTGCTAAAACTTATGCATGTAGCAGCCATTTGGAACAAAAAAAATGCTGCTACAGGTGTGTGAACTAAAGCAGCGTTTGTTAACAAAGCGTTGCTGAAACTCAACAAAAACGTTGTTATAGCAACATTTTTTTACTAAACGCTGTTGTACACGATTATATGATTATTTATAATTTTTAATTTATTTAATGTTAATAATTATTTTATATGTTATATAATATATTATATTGTATAGTAATGTATTTGAAAAAAATTTATTCTAGGGGACCAACTTAATAAAATATGATTTTAGAAGGAGTGTTATGAAAATTGAAGTTGTTATATGATATAACTTGGCGACTATGTTGTTTGTTTATAATGTGTTATATATTATTACATCACCATGCATTATGGGATATTATAGTATGGATGTATGTCATGTTTAATATTACGTGTATATTATAGTGTTTGTACAACCTATGTGCCATTAGCATGGGACTTGGGGATTTTAAAGATATTGGTGTATGCTGGTCTTAGGGTTTGTGGCGATGATGTAGATCATGGGCTTCATCAATGTACTCGTCAGTTCCAAAACACTTAACCCTCGTGAAAGTCACAACTTCCCTTTGTGGTCCTTTTCAAAAGGAACTCTGACCATTTTAGATTGATCTGAATTTGCTATGAAGTTTTGGGACAATTAGAGTCTAATGAAATGTTTAACTTAAATATCAGGGAAAAAGTACTTCAGAACTACTTTGTGCATTATGGTATCAATGTAAGCAATTTATATGAGGTACATGGACAAGTCTTCCCACTCGATTTAGGGGTAAGCTTTACTTGATTCCCCTTATTGTTCTGTGTACAACAGTGATCCATGTGGCAGAGTACCTTAGTGTAAAATCAAGCTCCCTCTATTTTTGTTCATAGACTTCTAGCCGGGGAATTCGAAAATGAGTCATGGCTATGTTAATCATCATTGTAGTGTTCAAGCATGCTGCAACGGTGCATAAGGCAAAATATTTTTCAGTCTGGATGGATTTAATTTGTGGAGACAGGAGGTGAGGGCTTTAGTTTGACAGTGAAGGAAAGCTGAAAAGGCCACTGGTTTTAGTTCTTGAAGATAGTTTTGGCAATATGAACTTTGGTGGGAAAATATACACTATAAATTATAGGTCACTTCTACATGTTGCTACATGGGGTTCAGAGTTTGGAAACATCTACAAACAAAGGGAACTCTTGCAAAATTTTCGTAAAATTTTAAAGTCTACTTTGCTGAAAGTTTCATGAAAAACTCCTGCTTGTTCTCAGGGCAGAGCTTTTCAAATTATTAGCAAAGTGTTGGTTTTAAAATGGATTTGTCATCATCAAAAAGGGGGAGATTGTTAGCCCAAGGTTGTTCTTGCAAACAATCCTTTCTGATTTTGATGATAACAAAGTTTTCAAACTTGTTCAAGTCTTTTAGATTTTACATTGAAATTCCTTTTCAAGATCATTACATTTTTCATGTATCAAAGGTTCCTTATTCTAAAATCTCTATAAGCATACTTGATCATCATTACTCTTGTTAATTGATCATCTTTTATATTGCAAGTGTTTTTTAGAATTATTAAATTGGAGTAGTTGTTCTTAAAGAACCAATTTTTATGATCAAGTGTTGGAAGTGTCGAAACATTGGACCATGGTGTCGACACATTGAACTATTACCCGAAAGTTTTGATTTTCTGGCCTTCAAAACAATTTTTATGACTATGTGTTGGAAGTGTCGACACATTGGACCATAGTGTCGACACATTGAACTAACACCCCAGAGTTTACATTTTCTGGCATTCAAAATGATTTTTTGGCTGTGTTGGAAGTGTCGACACATTGGACCATAGTGTCGACACATTGAACTAACACCCGAGAGCATATTTCCAAATCAAGTTTAATGTGTTGGCACATACAATCAATGTGTGGACAGATTGTGCTATTTTGCAGAAAATCCGGAAACGACGTCAACTTCTTCCAATTGTCTCAAATGTCCTCCAATGGCATTTAAACTTTACAAGAAGACCCTTGGTGCCCAAGAAGATTTAAATAGAAGAAGATGAAGAGAAAGAAGGAAGTGTTCTGCGCTATTAACTCTTGCCCTAAATTCTAGAGAGAGAAAAAACTTTCAACAAGGAAGAAGCTCCACCAACCAAAAAGCTCGTACTTCCACCTGCAAATTCTGTAGTTCTTTTTGAATCTTGTATCTTTGCACACCTCAGTACCTCATACTTGTTTATTCAGCTTAAAGAGCCTTTTTACTAAGATTCACTTTGTACCCATTCTTGAAAAACACGTGAGTGTTTGTGAAAAATACTTGTCCTACTTCTTGGGTAGAAGAAATCCTCTAGGTTGTGAGGATTTGTGAGAGTGAGTTAAAGTGTGAGCTCGAAAAAACTTTGTAAAGGTTCCTTAGCACCAGAGAAGCTAAGGTGTAATTACTATTTGGAGAATAGTGAAGAAAGCCAAAGGAAGTCAATAGCCTTGGGGGTGGACAAGGCAAGTGTTGGCCGAACCACTTAAAAGTCACGGTGTTATCTCTCTACCATTATCTCCATTTACTGTTAATATTTATTTGTTGTACTTGTTTATCTATTCCTTATACACTTCATTATAGTCGTTGGTTATATAGATCTACTCACCTGCTCTTTAGAAAGGTTTCTTAGCATATTGGGTTTTATAAGAAAAAGGACAAAAGTTATTAAAAAAACCCAATTAACCCCCCCTCTTGGGTTGTTTGTGCCCTCTCAATTGGTATCAGAGGTGAGGTAGACGCTCTTTTGAATGACAACCCTAGTTAGCATTTCCTTAGCTGAAGGGCATTCGACAAATCGACCTCCCTTGTTTAATGAAACCTCCTATAACTATTGGAAGACATGGATGAGAATCTACATCCAAGCCGTTGATTATGATCTGTGGAGAATCAGTTCAAGAGATCCTCCATTTCCCCAAGGAGCAGATGGAAAGCTCAAGGAAGAGAAAGATTTTGATGAGAATGATCTTAAGATCATGTCTCTAAATTCTAAGGCTATGAATGTTCTATATTGTGCCATTGATTCAATGAGTTCAATTGTATCTCTGGATGCGATACTGCAAAACAAATTTGTGATAAACTTCAAGTATCTCATGAAGGTACGAATCAGGTAAAAGAAAGCAAGATTAGCATGCTTGTTCATAACTATGAGCTTTTTAAGATGAAATCTGATGAATCTATGTCTTCTATGTTTACTCGTTTTACTGATATCATAAATGAGCTTAAATCTCTTGGTAAAGAGTACACTAACGATGAAATGGTAAGAAAGATTCTCAGGTGTCTTCCTAAAGCTTGGGAACCCAAGGTCACTACAATCCAAGAAGCCAAGGACTGGACGAAACTCTCCTTGGACGAGCTCATGGGATCTCTCGTGACCCATGAGATGAATCAAGTTAAAGGAGATGAGGATGAAGGCAAAGGAAAAAGGGGTGTAGCCCTAAAGGCCACATACTCTAGTGAGGTTGATGAGGAAATGACTTTATTCACTAAAAGATTCAAGAAGTTCTTCCGCAAGAAACAAGGAGATAAACGTCGTTCAAAAAAATCAAATTACAAAGGTGATAGCAACAAAAATAATGAAATCATTTGCTTCGGATGCAAGAAGCTGGGTCACATAAAGTCAGAATACCCCAATGTTGAGACTTACAAGAAGTCCAAGGATTTCAGAAACAAAAAGAAAGCATTCTTGGCTGCATGGGGAGAATCCGATGAAAGTAGTAGTGAAAGCGATGAATAAGTTGCAAACCCTTGCTTCGTGGCAAAGGATAACGAAGATGAGGTACAAAGCTCTTTATTTGACGCTTTTACTTTTGAGGAATTACAAGATGCTTTTGATGAACAACATGTTGAGTTGAAAATAATTTTTTTAAAGTATTGTTGTCTCAAAAAGAACCATGAATTGCTTATTCAAGAAAGTGATTCCTTAAAATGCCAAGTTGTTTCTCTTAAAGAGAATCTTGCAAAAGTCACAAAAGAAAAGGCAAATGTCATACATGAATTGTCAATTGATTTAAAATTAGAAAACAATTGTTTGAGAGAAAAAGTTGAAACTCTTACTCAAGATATTGCTAGATTTACTCAAGGAAAGAAGAATATTGATATTCTCCTTAGCTCACAAAAATGTTGTTTCAACAAAAGCGGAATTGGCTTTGAGTCAAGTGGATATCAAAAGTTATACTCTGATATAATTATTAATTCATCAATATCTTTCTTTATGTGTAATTTTTGTGGAAAGCATGGACACATCTCACACACATGTCTAACTAGAAAAGGATCCACTCATGGGATCAAATTTGTATGGATTCAAAAGGATAAGGTAAAGGGATTTGTATCTAATACAAATGGACCCAAAAAGGTTTGGATACCAAAGATCAAGAGCTGATTGTTTTTGCATGAATGCTTAGCCAATTGTGTGACAAGGGAAACCGAGTCATTTTTGAATCATCAATGTGCCTTGTTGAAAATATTGAAAGCAAGAAAGTCTTGTTTGTTGGACATAGATTTGAAAATGTGTACATTGTTCATTTAGAGAGTATCTCTTTAGAAAATATAAAATATTTTTCAGCTCTAAATGATAAAGAGAGTTGGTTGTGGCATAGGAGGCTTGCTCATGCAAGCATGAACCTAATTTCTAAACTTGCCAAACGAAATCTTGTTTCGAGTTTGCCTAATCTCTCTTTTGAAAAGGATAAAATTTGTGCAGCATGTCAAATGGGCAAAGAAACCAAAATATCTTTTAAACCCAAAAACATTGTGTCCACTTCTAGACCACTCCAACTCCTACACATGGACTTATTTGGTCCAACCCGAACATTGAGTTTGGGTGGCAAACGTTATGGCCTTGTTGTTGTTGATGATTTCAGTAGATTCACATGGGTTTTATTCCTAGCTCATAAAGATGAAGTCTTTCATGCTTTTGAAAAACTTAGCAAGAGAATTCAAAATGAAAAGGTTTTACTATTTCTAGCATAAGGTGTGACCATGGTAAAGAATTTGAAAATTCCTCCTTTGAAAAGTTTCGTGGAGAAAATGGTATTAATCATAACTTCTCAGCTCCTAGAACTCCTCAACAAAATGGTGTTGTAGAGAGAAAAATAGGACTCTTGAAGAAATGGCTAGAACCTTACTATGTGAAAACAACTTGCCTGATTACTTCTGGGCTGAAGCAGTTAGCACAAGTTGTTTTGTAATTAACCGTTTGCATGATAAGGCTTATTCTTAAGAAAACCCCTAATGAGCTATGGAATGATAACCCAACATTGGTCATTTTCATGTTTTTGGTTGTAAATGTTTTGTGCTCAACAACAATAAGGACAATTTGGGTAAGTTCGATGCAAAAGCGGATGAAGATATATTTCTCGGTTATTCATCTTCTAGCAAAGCTTATCGTATCTTTAATAAACGCACCCTAGTTGTTTAAGAATCAGTTCATGTTGTCTTTGACGAATCTGACAATCTTGTGAGAAAAGATGAAGAAGATGTTTAAGACCCCGAAGAAACCTTGCTTGGCCAAGGCATGATTTTATGTTAAGAAAATGTATGTGTAATTATTTTGAATTTCTAAAATGTGATGTTATGATTTAAATGCTATGGATGGGATTTTAAATTTTATAGTAACCAATTTCATGTTGCTAGATTAATTGTATATTTTCCTTCAATATTCTTGATTTTAATTTTTGAAGGATTTTCTTATGAATGATTTTGGATTATTAAGACTTGCATGTTGGGCTTAGAAACCTCAAATAATGGGCTGACATTGGGATACCCATTTATGGCCGGTTATTGGATGTATTTGGGCCTTGAAGTTATGACATATGGGCTGCCCAAGTACATGTGATGATGGGCCCTTGAAGTGTGATGTTGGGCTTCCATGAGGCTTATAACATTTGGTGTATATTGGGCTTATAATGGCATGCTAATGGGCTGCCAAAATAATCATGGAGATGGGCTTGGGAAAGCATGATATTGGGTTGCCATGAAGCCCATGGCAATGGGCCTTGTAATGGTGCTATTGGGCCTTAAGGAAGTTGGACATTGGGCCTAAGCCCTTAGGCTTATGAATTGGGCTTTAGGTGGTAATGTTGGGCCTTGGATTAAGGATTTATTGGGCTGCCCAATGGGCCTTGAAGTCAAGTTTATAATATGAGATTAGTAGTGCTAATCTTCATTTATTTTACTAAGTAAACTAGGTAGTTGGAATTCAACCAAATAAACCAAATGGTGGAACAAGTCTCTAAATAGAAGTTGGATTTATGTGGTGGGGGGAGGATACACGTGAATGACAAGGAGATTTGAATTGTGGTGCAAAGAGTTATACTAGAAAGGCAATGGAGACATGAGGGAGACAAGAAATGGAAAAGCTGAAAAATGACATGGAAGAGGAAATAATTGTCATGGCCGAAAATCATGGCTAGATGCATGCCATTTGCCTCACACGCCTAACACCCTTTTCCCCCCTTCACATGAGCTCATTTAGGTCACCTTGGTCGACCAACACTAAGCCTAGAAGAGAGAAACCTAACACCAAAGAGAAGAGAGAAACCGAATACCCAAAGGAGAGAAATCAAGGGGAGGCCAAAACCCTTGAACCAAAAGGCTGAGATTTGAGCTTGGATCAAGGGGATTTGTGTAAAGGGAAGAAGGAGGACAAGGAAGAAGAACAAAGAAGAAGAAAGGAGAAGAATAAGTGAAGTGAAAGAGGTATTTTGCAAAGGAAAGAGAGAAAAAGGGACAAAGGAGCACTAAGGTAAAAAACTCTCTTGATGGCCGAACTCTTGTGTATAGATCTAGGGTTTGAGTTGTTTCATGCATGGATATGTTGAGATCTGGATGATTAAGAACCTTAGGTTGTTTAGTAGGTGAAAGAGAGGAGAAGTTTGCAAAGGAACAAGGAGAAGGAGCAAGGAACAACAAGGTAGTGACCGAAACTCTTTGTCTTGCTTAATGACCGAACTGTTTTGTGGATATATCTTGGCTTGGTGTTGTTGAATCTTGTTAGATCTGGTGTTATTAAGGAGTTTAAGAGTAGATCTGGCCATGCATGTTCTAGATCTAGGGTTGTATGTGAAGAAAAATGCAAATGGAGAACAATGCATGTTAAAGGAAGTTAGATCTAGATTTTGTTGTGTTGGTTGGTTGCAAGTTAATTATTTTCTCTAGATCTATGGAGGTTAGTGTATATAATGTGCAGATCTGGACATACATGCTTGGATCTAAGATTTAGTGTTAAGGAAATGCAAAGGATGAGCAATGTATATTAGAAAAAGGGTTTAGATCTAACATATGTTGTGCTTGGCCGAATGGTATGCTTGTTTTCTTTTAAATCTTGTGTTGTTGAGGTCTCTCAATGATAGATCTAGAGTTGGTGGTTGTATATGATGAAAGTATGAATTTAATACATGCAAGATGGGTCATGAATGCAAAGGAGATGTATATTATAAATTTTAGAATGAAAAATGTGGGATTTTGATGTATAGCCGAACCATGTATGCTTTAGGTTTTCATGAGTGGATTGTATATGCTTAGATCTGGACATTGGCTATGTTATGTACAAGATTTATGACCTAATGCATGGTAGATGAGTGCTAAGTGTAAAGAATGCATGCAGGGCGATAGAACCAAAGAAAACCTAGTGGTGTTGTGATATTTTGAGTTGGCCGAATATTGCTATTAGTGATGACTTGTGTTGTGTTTTGATTTTTAGATCCTAAGTTGTGAAATTGTTGAATGGAGGAAGGGGTCACCATTGGAGATGAATTTTGACTAAGAAAACATAGAACATGGTGTTGGCCGAATGCCTAGTGTTGTAGAGACCCTAATTGCTAGTTTGTGATAAATGGAATATAATTGATTAAGATGGATAAATGAGATTAGGATTGGCTAATCAGATTAAAGGATATTAAGGCTTAGAAGTTAGGGTTACAAGGAATTAGCAAAACCTTGTGTTGAAAGCATGTACTAAAGATTTAATTAGAATAAATAGGTCTTGGCCGAATTTATTAAGTGAATTACACTTGTGAAGATTTTTAAGTACATTAAATAATGGGAGATTTGGATTTAACCCTAATCTGTTAATTGATTAAAACCCTAATCGGGAATAGAGATGTAAATATTTTGTAATATGGTTAATAATTAAATAACCTAAGTTTAGATAATATTAGAAGAGTAAATAAAATACTTTAAATGATTAAAAGAATTTCAGTGATATATGTATATATATATATATATATTTAATAATTACGTGTTATTTCTTAAAGTCTAAGAAATATTTGAATCGCTTGTAGGCGATCTACGTGTTTTATACACTACCAAGGAGGACCAAGAGTAAGTGGATACTGTAAGTGGACAGTAAGTGGTTCTTTTCAAAACTGGAATGACACACTGCATCATTTCATGAACAAGCATGAGATTTGATCAAGCATGACATGACATGTGCATTGCATGAATTTTTCTAAGAGAATGTTTATGCAATGATTTTATGGAAAATTATGAAATGATTTTATGAAACGACAAGTTAAGTTAAGGGGCACTGGTCGGTACCGTACCATCAAGATGGACTCCCATACCGAAGGACAAATGTGAGAAGGATGGGTGAATCCACGAGGCTGTGCAAACCACACTGAAGGACATTGAGAAGGTGTGGTGCCTCCAAGGGTCATGTCTAGCCACTGAAGGACAAATGAGAGAAGGTGCGCTAGCTTGACCGCATGTAAGGTCTCCAAGGGAAATCGAAGACGGTTCCAAAGGGAACGCACAACCCTGACTTCAGGGGTTAAATGGAGCGAGCCCACAAGTAAAAGAGATGGAATGGTTGTGAAAGGCCAATAGTGGCACAAGTATGAATAAGTAATTTTCAAGGGCCTGGGGCCGAATTTAAGCAAGAGCATTGCATATCCATGACATGCATGTACATCACTTATCAAGTTTATTCTCTTTCATGATTAAGCAAGCATAAGTCAAGAGCATGTTTCAAGTTATGTCTTTCCCTTACTGAGTCTTTTTGACTCACGTTTTTTAAAAAATTGTGTCATTCCAGATGCCACAGGTGAAGAGAGTCAGGAGGACTACCTGACTTAGAAGGACCCGGATGTTATTCTTATTTTGATTATGGTGACCTGATCGATGAGATCCGTCACTAGTTGAATTCTAAATATTATATATGTTTTGTATGAAAACTTAATGAGAATCCTGATTATGTAAGATTTAGCTCGAATCCCTCGCAATCTTGTATATTTCCGCCGTAAGCACGTAAGCAAGTAAGTAAGAACGCTGGAGCTATCCGGAGAATAGCTCGCGGCTGTCACGCTTCCTGCGGGGTGCCGTTCGGGGCGTGACAAACATGGTCCGAAGAAGTGATAGGATAGTGGCATATGGAAGCATGTGGATAAGCAAGACGCCAAGTAAGATTAGAAATTCCACGATCTAACCTCTCCCAAATGTTAGCTAACCCCGGGCGTTTATTACACCATGTAAACTTCGAACCAGAAAAATCCCAAATCAACAAACCCCATTGACTGCATAAAATGAGCTAATCCTCTAGAAGAAGATGATGACACAGCCCTTCCTCCTTGCTTCTCCGTTTGGCTTAGAACATCATTGAAATCGCCGAGACAGACCCAAGGCATTTGTTCATCATGATTCAGATTTTGCAAAGCACGCCAAAATTCAGCCTTCTCCTTCCAAATAGTAGGGCCATAAACAAAGGAACAAAGAAAATTTGGCTCCTCGCCTCCTGGCTCAACTTCCAAATGAATAATATGATGAGAACTCCAAAGAAATCGAAAATGAAAACCAGGGCGCCAACAAAAAACAAGACATCCTCTTCTGCCAGACGGAGGGACAGAAAAGAAGTAAGAAAACCCAATTTTATTCAAAACCCGAGAAACAAAAACATCATCAATCTTAGTCTCCAATAAAAAAATTCCCGCCTGGTCCACTATCTGCACAAGTTCCCGGAGGATCCGAGCTGCCGAGGGTCGCCCCAACCCTCGACGGTTCCAAGAAATGAGCTTCATGGCGACCTTGGGGGCATGGTATGGCCCGCCTCCTCAGCCTCAGTGAAATTTGTGATACTTGCAGAACTAGCATTCGCATTATTTGCCAACTCCTTCTGCGTAGAGCGGCCCTCCTTTTTGAAACGTCGTTTCCGTTCAGGCTTATTCATACCTGCAGCTCCTATATGAAACAAATCAATCGGCGAAAAATGCTTTCCAGGAGCAGCAAAGTCAGCTTCCTTGCCACGCTTAGCCTCTGGGCTCACCGAGCCCTCTCCCAAAACTGAGCTTCTTTTCAATCCCCCAGCTGGACCCATCTCGCCACCACACGCCATAGCAGACCCCACTTGAACAGAATGTGCACAGCTAGTACTCCTTAATTCCTTTGGGCCATACAACCCATCATTTTTGTCAAGCCCCAGTTGCAGCCCATCAGATGAGGCCCGGGTCCATTCCCACGGGAGAGTCCCCCTAGTTGACTTTGGAGGGAACTTCACCACCTCAGCATGATAAATTAGTGGGGACCACGTACCTTCATTGACGCTCGACTTCACTGGGATATCCTTCTCTTCATTGCCATATGGCCTCTCACGCCGAAAGTCCTCAAAGGGAATCAAATCCACCTTATTTCTGCCGTTATTGATGCTTGACATAATAGGAAAATCTTGTCCTTCAATGCCCAGTTGTAACCCATCGCTTGAGGCCCGGGACAGTTTCCACGGTAGAATCCCACCAGTTGACATTTGAGGGAGCTTCGCCACATCAGCAGGAGAAATCTGTGGGGGCCGCATGCCTTCATTTACGCTTGATTTCACGGGAAGCTCATTTCCTTCATTGCCATATCTCCCATCACGCCGAAATTTCTCAACGTTATGCACGTCCACTTATTTTTGCCTTTACGGGTGCTTGACAAAATAGGAGAATCCTGCTCTTCAATGCCGCCTCTCCCATCACACCTATCATCCTCAAGGTTCCGGATATCCATATTTGAATTTTTTTGATAACTTTCCTTAATTGGTTTCGCGCCCAGCCACCCAGTAGGATACAGATTTTCCTCCATCGGAGGGTCCACCACCTCCTGCTTCCCTGCCTCAACGGTGTCCGATGGGCGTCCATGGCTTCCTCTCTGTAAAAAATTCCACCTATCAAACGACGTAACACCAGTCTGTGCCCCTCCCTCTCTTGGCTCCCCAGTTGAAGCCAGAGGCGATGATCCACGAAGTTTATCAGACAATGCATACTGTTGTGGATGTGGAGGATTCTGGTAATAAGTGCCAATCGTATGATCAATCAGCCCACAATGAAAGCAAAAAGACGATAACCTCTCGTACTTGAATCCCACCCAGACAGACTCCCCATCATCCCGAGAATAAAAGAACCCCGGTTCAAGTGGGGTAGAGATATGAAATTTGATCCTTAGGCGAAGAAAAGAATGATATGTATCTACATCATCCATCTCCACGAGCATCCCAAGCTTTCTCCCAATCAAACGAGCATTCTCCTCATCCACAAGCTCCAATGGAAGACCATGTATCTGGACCCAGTAGATCACTGTCGACAATTATCTTATTTGGCTTATTAATGTGGATATGTTGAAGAAAGGAAACAGGAAATAGCGAATGTGAGGGGATTACACTGATTTAAATAAAGCCTAGACGAAGGATTGCTATCCGTTACCAAGAATTAACTCGCTAGTGGATTCAAGGGTAGGGCATCAGCTACAGAGCTTTATGGATGCCTGTTTGGGATTCAATCAGATCAAAATGCATAAGCCCTAACAAAAGTGTAGTTCTTTCACGACGGATTGAGAGACTTACTTCCACCAAGTCATGCCTTATGATTAAAGAATGCAGGAGCAACACATAAATTATACTTTCATATCCTTTTCGTTTTGTGAATCAAAGAGTTAAATTCTTGTATTTTTTCATTCTAAAAGATCTGATTCCACTAGTGAGGTTGTTCACTAAACAAGAAGCTTAGAGAGGTTATATCTCATGCCATGCACCCGAAAGCTAGAGTGTACACTATTTGGTAGATAGTGGGAAAACTTCAAAGCTTAGAAAGAAGCTTGAAGGGTGGATGTAGGCGGGGTTCGCCGAACTACCTAAAAATCTCGTGTTTTCTTCTCCAACCCTACGCTTTACATTTTGCACTTATTTACTTGTTGCATCAATATTTGCTTAATACTTGTGCTAAGTATCCTATACTTTGCAAACACAATTTTAAGGGTTTAAACCGAAAAACTTTGTAAACACAATTCACACCTCTTGGGTACTTGCCTTAATCCTAGGAATTACAAATATACATTCCAACTCGTAACTGGTGGTAGGAAAAATGATCGGAAACTTGGAAGCCCGAAATGAAAGAATGACAGCCTACTTGAACCGAGCCCAAGAGATACAAAAGTGATTTGAAACCTTCGAAATACAACGCATTCGCATAGATCATAATACTCGAGCAAATGCACTAGAAAGTGAGGTGTTAGGATCTGCCGAGAAAATCAAGGGTCAGAAAAAACTCATACAATCTGCAGGAATCATATCTGAAATCAGAGGAGCTGACGTAGCAGAACCATAAGATTGGCATACTCTAATCAAAAAAGTATTGAAAGGAGAGACTTCTACAACCGAAAAGCTCCAACTCCAAAAGCTCAAAAGGATAGTGAAATACCCCGACCTTCTAATTATTATTAATTATCCTAATTTTTTTAACTAAATTATAATAAATAGTATTTAATTACTATTTTTGAAATTATTTATTTATTTAGTTTAAAAATAGGAAAAAATCCCTAAAAATAGTTTTACGTAGCCAACAATTTTGAGAAAAATATCCTCTTTCTTATCTTTTCAAGCTATTTAGGGTATGTTCGAGGGTGAAAATTTTGGATGTTGGGGTTTGGAAAATATTATAAAGTAAAGATATGTTATGAGAGTTGGTGAAAAAGCGAAGAGAGAGAAGATTTTTAATAAGTATTATAATAATAAAAAATTATGTGATGAATTTTTTATTATTAAACCTAAATTTTTGGGCCCAAATTTTTGGATCCCAAACATACCCTTAATCTAATAACATATTTTATTCATTTTGTCATATCTCGAGCTTTTAACATAACATGCATATTGTCTGTTATATTTTGTTTGTGATTAGTAGTGCATTAGGAGATACTTAACGACTAAATGAGATTTTTAGTGCCCGATACACTAAGTTCAAAACCTTGATTAGGACATGATTAAATGGTAATTGGTGATGGAAATCAAAGCACATCTTCGAATGATCCAGTTAAAGTTCCCATTGGGCCGGTTACAAGGGCACGAGCCAAGAAGTTTCAAGAGGTACTCAATGGGCTAATTCAAGAGGCATGAGCACAAGCCAATTTGTGGAGGCCCATTGAACAAGATCCACGTGAACAACAAAGGCTGGTCCAGATTGAGCTTTCAAATGCTGGCTTATTCCTTTTCTTTAGCCGGATTTTTAGGAATGTTTGAATTTGCATTTGAATTCCTTTTCAACTGCTGGTTTACCACCTTTCCCTTAGCCGGATTTTTAGAAATGTTTGAATTTACATTTGAATTCCTTTTCAAAGGCTGGTTTATCCATTTTCCTTAGCCGGAATTTTAGGAATGTTTGAATTTGCATTTGAATCCCTTTTCCATAGCCGGATTTTAGGAGCATATAATTTCTTTCAAATTTTGGGTTTTGTTTCCTAGTCTTGGAGGGATGTTCCAAGTTTATTTATTTGGCCTTTTGGCATAAAGAAGAACAATTCAGATTTTGGCAAAACTTGTGAGATTTTTTTTTGTCTTTGGTTTTTTTAAGAACTATTCGAACTTATCAGGATTTCCCGTGGCATTCATCTCGACTTATCAAACGGAATTTCCACCACCGTTTGTGGCATCTTCCTTATAACGAGGTTCTTGTTTTTCATAAACAACGGGTCGAGGTTTCCATTCGAATATGTCCATAGAACGATCTTGGCTTCCCTATTCGTTGTTGGGTCTCTTTATTCTTGGCGAGGTTCACATCAATTGGATTTCACATGCAACTGAGTGTTTGTTCAGGATATTGAGGAGCACGTGTCTGATCAATAAAATTTTTTAAGCAAGTAGGACATTTTTTTCTCTAAAACCGAACCATATGAATTTTATTCTTTTAATATGTTGGGGGATCATCCACGAGGTTATGCTTTAAATTTGGAGACTTTTTATTTTTCGGAAGCAATTAGCGATCATCAGAGGATTAGTGATGCAATTAGCAAAACATAGCCATTAATCGAGGAGAAATTCGGCTACCCTAGAGAGTGACACCTGTGATGGCTAGGAAGCATGACAAATCAAAGCTAGAAGTATCACAAATCGATGCAAGAAGCACGACACAAATGGCTAGAACCTTGGTAGCATGTGGTGTCGACAACCAATGGACCTAGGCAGTGACTCACTAAGAGCATTCCTAGTAGGTTCTCTATTCTAACATTTTGGTTAGAATAGAGAACCAATTTAACAAAAAAGTCAAAAAACACTCTTTAACAGCTTATCTATTTTAACAGTTTTTAGCTAAAAATTTTAACATGTGAACAGTGGTTCTCTATATTTAGATAACCACTGTTCACTTCTCTATAATAAAATATTAATATTTTTCTTATTTTTTCTTTTCTTTCTCTTTTCTTAATACATTTTAGACTAAATAAAGACTAACTTAATACATTTTAAACTAAATAAAGACTAACTTAATATATTTTTTAAAATATGATTGTTAAAATAAGACGACTATTTCTAAATATGACCGTTAGGATAAGAAAAAATTTTAAAAATCTAATCGTTGAGATAAGATAAACTTAAAAAATGCTGAGAGTTAGGAAAAGACAAAATTAAAAAATCCACCCTTTTTAAGATAAGACAAATATTCAAAAATATAACCGTTACAATAAAACGAATATTAAAAAATATAAATGTTAGAGAAATAATAAAGAAATCTTTGAATAATAATATTTAAATAGAATAGTAAAAGTAGATGGTTAAAATAGAGAAGCTGCTGTGGGTGTTTTTAAAAAGTTGATAGTTAAAATAGAAAAGTATACTTTTTGGTTAAAATAGAGAGCCAAATTTAAATAAGCTACTAGGAATGCTCTAAGGCAATAGGAGAATTCTAGCAATAGGCAGGCCTAGCAGTTGCTTGGGGTGGCTAGGTGTCGTCTTGCGGTCAGAGTAGCCTTTTGACTCATCGGAGCTAGTCGAACACGTGTCGAAAGGCTACAAACCTAGTTCGCCTATATATAGGGGGTTTCTGCCTTTTAAACTTACACCAGCTCATTATAAAATTGTCAGTTTTACTTGAGTTTAGAAGTGAAGTGAAGTTAGAGGAAGAAGGAAGAAAATTCTTAGTGAAGATCCGGCTCAATTAGTGGTAAAGTTTAGTTGGTTATCTTTGATTCCAATTCAAAAGTTTTTCAAGGTGATTTGTGTGAATCTATTGTATTTCTTATTCTAACATCTCTTGATGTTGTTGCGTTCTTTCTATTCTTCCTATTATTCATGTTCTTCATAGTGTCTTCGTCTTCTTGATGAAGAATGATGGAAATCAAGGCACATCGTCGGAGGATCCAATTCGAGTTCCCATTGGTCCGGTTACGAGGGTACGAGCCAAGAGGTTTAAAGAGCTACTCAATGGGCTAATTCAAGCGGTATGGGCTCAAGCACAGTCATGGAGGCCCATTGAACATGATCCACGTGAGACACGAAAAATGGTCACCTTGATTCACGTTCTAGAAGGATCCGGCCAAGGATGAGCTTCAATTTGGAAAGAAACATTTTTGGGGCTCTTCTAGAAGGATCTCTATTATAGGTGCCCAAATCCTTCCTTTTATATGTTTCCTAGGATAGATTTTGTTTCCATGTTATTTTTAGCGTTTACATAGGACCTTATGTAATGTATTTCAGCACACTTTGATCAATACAATTGTGAGGATTTATTCTCTTTGGTTCTTTGAAGAACTTCTCGAACTTATCGGGATTTCCCGTGGCATTCACTTCGACTTATCAAACGGAGTTTCCATCCCCGTTTGTGGCGTCTTCATTATACCAAGGTTCTTGTTTTCTTAAACAACGGGTCGAGGTTTCCATCGAATCCGTCCTAGAAACGATCTTGGGTTCCCTTTAGTTGTCGGGTCTCATTACTCTTAACGAGGTTCACATCAAAGAACAAACTCGTCTTTTTAAAATAGTATCTTTTTCAAAGTGTTTTTCAACTTTGATCCGTTTCTTTTCAAAATTTCTTCCAAAAATTGTTTTTCAAAGCTTGAACATATTCCTTTTGAAATATTCCTTCCGATTTCAATATTTTTTTGTCAAAACTAGTACTTTCAACGTGGTGATTAAGTCAGTTTTTAACCAAGAAATCAAAATGTTGTTTTTCTCTTCATAACACTTTCCTTCGAGAAATGTTTTATAAAGTTATGATAATGGAAACGAGTTAAGTTATTGCATGTCATAAATGAGATGTATGGGTGTTGATATGAAACATGCATACACTTAACTTGTACGTTGGAAAGGAATATTTTGATGCTCGAGTATGGGTTAAGGTGTTGCATATCATGAATTATATGTATGACCGTTGACATGAGATATGCATACTTAACGTTTACTTTGATGACGTGAGAGTACTATGCACAAGAGAATGTGTTCATATGTTGTGACATTCTGGCCTCTTCGTCGTCTGCCGAACGATCTTTTGTTAGGATAACTCACTCTGGGAGTTCAAGACTATATTGTGCGCTGGGAGTACTGCTGCAAAGATACTGAGGTTACTTGTAACCCATCACTCTGGCCAAGCGATTAAATCTGGAGTGAGAATAGTGGTGATTGAGGATTGAAAAGATCATTTTTAACGAAACTGAGACTTTTTATATATTTTCATATTCGGTTTAGATTTTATTGTTGAACGAGTTTCTTCAATATTTTGTTCTTATATTTGTTATTCTGTTGTACTAATTGCTGGTTTTACTGAGTCATTTGGACTCACCATTGTTTGTTATCACTGTGGAGTTAACTTTTCGTGTCTATGACACACGTGACCTAGACGTTCTGATAGAAGGGCGAGACCATATGTGGATTACTCCGCACTCGGATAACTATGTCAACATCTCAAACTTGGATGACAGCGATGACGAGGATTAAAAATCTTCTATTTTTTTAGTATTGCCACTGTAGTATTTCCTTTATTGTACTTTAGTATGTACATTATAGAAAGTTGGTCCTCTTTGTAATACCTCGGCATTAATAAAAGGTCCTACTTGTATTTTGCTTAATATCTTGTTGCTTTGTCGATTCTCCCATTGGCTATAATCTCAGTTTAAATAGCTGTGTTCATGTCACGCCCCGAACGCAGTCCCGCAGGGACCGTGACAGCCGCGAGCAATCCGAATGGAAAGCTCCAGCGTACTCTTACACTCAAACATACAGCGGAAAATATAGGATCGTGAGAGAGACGAGCCAAACTCGTAACATCATGAAGGTCCTCAATAAACTGTATCTTAATATACAAATAACATGATTTACACATAAACAGGTGACATATCACATCGATCAGGTCACCACAACAAAACACATAACAATGATCTTCTAAGTCAGGTAGTCCTCCTGACTTCCTTCACCTGGGGCATCTGGAATGACACAGTTTTAAAAACGTGAGTCAACATTCCGGTCTCCCCTCCTTTTGGAACAAGACCTTCTTCTCATAGCACCGAATATTAGCACCATGCTTCGCCAACCAATCCATGCCTAAGATAATATCGAATCCTCCCTCCCATCTCCATGACTATCAAATCAGCCAACATGACCTGCCCTTCTACTTCTATCGGATAGTTCTTCACCATCAGGCTACAATCAACTCTTCCCCCAGCGGGCGTCGACACAAGAACATTACAATCTAACGGCTCACTGAGTATGGCATGTGCCTTGCAATATGCTGATGCAATGAATGAATGCGTGACCCCTGAATCAAATAGAACTAGGGCTTCCGCCCGGGGCAAAGGCAACTTACCTGCCACAACTCTGTTCTGATTCTCCGCATCCTCCGGAGGAAGAGCGTATAACCTTGCTTGTGTTGGACCTCCTTGCATTGTTCTGCTGTGGGGGTCGAGGTGCTTGGTTTGAGCCGCCTTCATTTCTACAGTCTCTGGCAAAGTGACCAGGCTTCCCCACATTGGAAACATACGCCTTGCCTGCATTCCCCCGGGTGTCTCCTGTTACACTTGTTACACAGAGAAAATTGGTTCCCTCCGAAATTCTGAGTTCCACTGGGCCTTTGGTTCGGCCTCTGGATCGGTCTCTGGTGCTGTCTCTGCGATGAATCTGGCTTACTTCTCTTCCAGGGCATCTGCGGTGTTGATGGATTGGAAGGAGCCTTCCTCTTCTGCTGCTCATGGTAAGCCGCTATCCTTTGTAATCCTCGCTCCACGATCACCGCCCTTTCTATCAGGCTAGGGTTTTAAGATTATGGCTATTCACTCTGTCATAGACCCGTGGATGAAGTCCTTCTTCAAACTTTCTAGCCTTTCTCTCTCATCTGGTACCAAGTACGGAGCAAACCGCACCAACTCCATAAATCGGCCTACATACTGCTCCACCATCATAGTTCCTTGAGTTAGGGTGGCAAACTCCCTTGCTTTTGCTTCCCGAGTTGTCCTTGGGAAGTAACGGTCTAAGAATTCCTGTTGAAACCTTTCCCAGGTTATGGACTATTCCCCCAACTCCTGACTTAACAATACTTTCTCAGACTGCCACCACCTTTTGGCATCTCCCTGTAGTTTAAAGGTAGCATAACTCAACTTCTGGGCATCAGTACACCCCAAGACTTTGAGTAACTCTTTAATCTCCACCAGCCAGTTTTCTGCCAGAATAGCATCTCCTTTGCCATTGTACGCTGGCGGGTGCTGACGATTAAACTGATCAAATGTACACCCCTCAGGGCGACCTCGTGCCCCTTCTACATTGGCACCGGGTTGCACCTGCTCGGCAATGAGCTGAGCCATGTGCCTTAATACTTCATCGGTGGTAACAAACTGAACCTCGGGTCCCCGATTTCTCTGTGGTCCTCTAGGTGCTATCCTGCACTTCAAGGTTATTGTTTAGCTTAGAACAACCTCAACTTAGAAATCTAACGCATTTGACACCTATATATGATATCACTAGGGTTTAGGGTTCCAATCCATTTCCCTACGTCTTATGGCTCTACTCTCTAATCTTCTGATACCAACTTAACTGTCACGCCCCGAACGCAGTCCCACAGGGACCGTGACAGCCGCGAGCAATCCAGAGGGGAAAGCTCCAGTGTACTTACACTCAAACATACATCGAAAAATATAGGATCGTGAGAGAGACGAGCCAAACTCGTAACATCATGAAGGTCCTCCATAAACTGTATCTTAATATACAAACAACATGATTTACATATAAACAGGTGAGAGATCACATCGATCAGGTCACCACAACAAAACACATAACAATGATCTTCTAAGTCAGGTAGTCCTCCTGACTTCCTTCACCTGAGGCATCTGGAATGACATAGTTTTAAAAACGTGAGTCAAAAAGACTCAGTAAGGGAAAAACATAACTTGAAAAATATGATCTTAATGCTTGAACTTGAATATCATGAGAATTCATAAATCGCGATGCACATGCAAATCTCATGGTTATGCATATGCTCTTGATCGTAAACATATTCTTGTTCTTGAAATTGGCTCATGGCCTTTGAAAATATTTCCTTCATAACTTGTGGGCTACTTACGCTCCATTTAACCCCTGGAGTCCGGGACCTTTCATTTGGTCGAGCTAGCCCGTAGTTGCCCCAGGCCTGATGGCTAGACACGACCCTTGGAGGCCAACACCTTCTCATTGTCCTTCAGTGTGGTTGTACAGCCTCTTAGGATTCACCCAACCTTCTCGCATTCGTCCTTCGGTATGGGAGTCCATCTTGATGGTACGGTACCGACCAGAGCCCTTAACTGACCTGACTTATCATAAAGCTTCTCATATGACATTGCAAAAAAGTCTCTTTAGGAAATCATGCAATGCTCGTGTCATGTCATGCTTGCTCATGTAAAACTATGCAGTGTATCATTCCAGTTTTACAAAAATGTAAGTTTATACTTACAATCCACTTACTTCCACTTACCTCGGTCTCCTTTGAGTAATGGTACGAAGATCGCCTACAAGCGATTCAAATACCTCTTAGATATGTAGGAGTTAATCATATAAACACACAAGAAAAATACTTGAATTTAGTTCGGTTTTTCCCAAAATTACATTTCTGAAAATATTATATCATGTTCAAAAGTTCACTTAGAAAACTCTTATCAAACACTTGAGAAAAGTATTTATCAAACAACATAGAATCCTAAGTTTAAAAACAGCAACTATTAAGGGTTAATACCACTAATTTAACCTCTTGATCTCTATAGGTGCTGATCTATTTCGCTTCACACTAATCACTAAGATAAGTTGCTGACCAAAGCCCTAAACAACAATATTTCAAGGTTTGAAATCAATAATAATCATATCCTAACTAAGTCTCCAAAACAGCAAGGTAAACGGTGCCAAAAATCCAAGCTTGACATATTCAAAATCTTCATACATTAGGGTTACACTTAGTTAATTAACGAACTCATCTAATTCAACGTTTAACAAGGCCAAACCGTGATATATACTCCATCTAATGTCCAACTCAAGGCACCCTTCTAAGCATAGGATTTTTAAGTTCACTTTACGCCATAAAACTTCCTTTGCACACCCATATATTCGGCCATAGGCATTTGTATCATAAAGTTCACTTGCTATACTTATTTTACTTAGGCTTTCTTTCCATCTTAACTTAACACTTACAATACTTTTATTGAACCTTAAATCATGATCTACTAAGTGATTCTTTCCAATTGCATGCAACATAAAACCAACATATAGCTTCAAACCTAGGGTTCTTAACTCCAAACATTCGGCCATCAACCTAGGTTCCACTTCTAAGCCATTCGGCCACCAACAACTTATGTGCATGTCATCCAAATATATAATTCCAAACCTCCAGCAACTAACCTCACAACCTAAGTGGTGCTAAGATTTACACTAAACTCACACATGCGTGTTGTTCTCAAGCAAAAAATACACTACACCTTCAAATAATCCCCTCCTCCATCAACCACATCACAAAAACAACTCCAGCAGACCCCAACCTATTAGATCTAACCATAATATACAAAGTGACAGCAAGATACATGGCCAAATCAAAGGGAAACAAACATGCAAGGTTCGGCCATCAACATCAAATTGCACCTTCAACCATATTCGGCCTTACCTTGGTGTTTGGGCACAAGCTTGCTAAAAGAAGAGAGCATCTAGCATAAAAATATCTAAGGTCAAAAACTATGGAGAAATCAATCAAAACAACACATGCAAATCGAAATCTACCTCTACCTTCCACTAGAACACTCGGTTTTCACCAAAACTTCTCTACTCTTCAAGCTTTCGGTTCCACCCTCAAGAATGGCTATAAGGGCTAAGAATGATGCTAATAGGTGCTGAGATAGAAGCTTATGGTGAGGGAAAGAGAAAAGTAACAGCAGCTGGACATAGCTTGAAGAAAACTAAGCAAAGTTGGAGCTTGAAGTGGTTCGGCCAAGAGGGTGAGCTGAGTTTCTGTCAAAGGGAAAATGGGCTGAGTGAAGTGAGATTTCCAGCCAAGGAGAAGGAAAAAACAAGGTGAGCAAGGAGAGGGAGAGATGAGCTTCGGTTTCAAGGGAAAAGCAAACCAAAATGGAGAATGAAGTGGGGTTCGGTCACAAGAGAAAAGAGAGAGAGCAGCAAGCTTGAAATGGGAGACAATGAAGTTCGGTCAAGGGGAGAAAGGAAGCAAATGAAATGGAGAGAAGTGAGGTTGATGCAATGCATGAAAGGCAAGTTTGAAAATGCATTTGGACTCAATCTTAGACAAGAGGGGAAAGGAGTGTAGCTTTGTTATTTCCGTCCAAGCCAATTGGTTGCATGGGCGGCAACCAACCATGCAAGGCCACCTTGCATCACACTTGGCACTTCTAACATGTCTTCCAAGGCCTTCACGTGGTCACCAAGGAAAAGCAAATTCAATTTGCTCATAAGCCTATCACGTGAACTACACTTTAGCTCTAGAATTTTCTCACCTTTTGCTTCACATATAACTCTCTTGCCATATCACTTATCTACTTTTCATTTCACTTATCATATAGGTACCTTGGCTTATCACAATATGTGTATTCTAACTTATCTCCAATAAGCACTTTAACTTATCTAAATCAACACCATAACTTATCATCCTAACAATTCATTAGCTTATCACTATGATAAGCACACACACTTATCAATTAAATTCTTTTCAAGCTATCATATATATCTAGTAACTTATCATTTAATATCTCTAATGATAATTTAAGCTACCTATTAAAAGACACAAAATATTTAAATGCTTAACATAAATTTCATGATTTTCTAGTGAGAGATTTTCGGCCATGATATATCAAATTTTTCTTCATATATTAATTTCATGGATTATGGAATATAATAAGCAATGGAAAAATATAAGTTCATAAAAGAAATTTACCTAGAAAGATTCGGCTCTTAGGAAAAATAGAATTAAACTTGTACTAAAAACTTCCACAATGAAAAAGAAATTATCTAAAGGAAATTCTTAAATAAAATTTCATAATAAGTTAATGTACCATAAACATTAAACTTAGGTCATACATTGGCCAAAAATATGGCCCCATAAGTTAAATTAAAACGAATACATAGGAAATAGCAAAAGCATAAACGGAGCCTCACAGTTCATTACTGTAAAACAACGATTGAGGTCTTCACAGTCTGGGCTTTACACATTCAGTGTCTTGAAAATTTCTAAATATTAATTTGCATTGCTAAAAAATACTTAAATACTATTATATCTTGTTTTTAACCCTAAGTACTTATGGAAGTTCAATCTTTCTTCAAAAATTTTGCTTGTTTTACATTACTTACTTAATTAACAAGCCAATATGACCTATTCTAGGATAGACGTGCACCCTAATGATTATTTTTGTGATTTTTTGCGAAAAATAGGTCTGTTGGGCTTGGAAAAATAGTTTTTTAATCTACGTACTTAGGAAAAACATTCAATTGGCCTCCAAGCCATCCCATTTGGAGCAGCCCATACCCCAACCCATGATACCCAATCTCTGTCCCACAAAGCCAGTCAAGCACATGGAATTTCTAAAATAAATTATTAGCAATCATTAAGCCATGCAACACTTGTTCTTCATTGAATAGTTGCCACCCCCTTCACCATAGGAGAGAAAGTCTAGTTAGAAACCAGTATAAGTAGGAGGCCATTGTGAAGGTTTCCTCAACACCATTCAGTCGGCCATCATTAGAGAAAGAGAGAGTGAGAGAGCTGAAAAGGTGGAGTTGCCGAAATTCACTAGGAAGAAGAAAAGGAGAAATTTTTGGAGAAAAATGCTAGAGGTCGAGGTTTTATTGAAATTTTCTATCCTAGAAGTTATTATCTTGATATTGATACTTACAACAAGCTCTATATAGGTTTTATAATTCAAAAAGCTCATCAAAAGATCAATAAAGTTCAAAAGAGGTAAGGGAAATTTTAAAGGTTAGTAACAATTTAGGTTATGATCTGTAACCTTTAATTATGTTTAACATAAGCTAAAGAAGAAGTTAGAATGGTTAGATGCAAGAGATTATTGAAGATATGGGGATTATAGCTAAACTTAGTCATAACAACCTTTAGATTTTTTTGATATGAATTTGTGTAAATAATGGTCTGACATGATTACTGAATATTTTAGGGATTATTAGAAGCTTAATGGATAGTTTGCATGCAAAGATTTACGTGAAAAATAAGGATATAGCTAATTAGGTCAAACCGAGTCTAGTTTTGCATAATCTGTGATAACAATGCACCTAATGAATTATATTTGGTACTAAATGACCACATATTGACCTCAAATTTGTCTTTTTAAGACTAGAAAACATTTGGAACCTTCTTTTAAACTTTCGAGTCATTTGGAGTTAAGATGAAAAAATTGTGTCTATTTAAATTGTTTTTAATGGGCTTAAATAATTATGTGATTTGAAAGGATATGGGCTTGTAAGTGGAGCCCATGGTTAGGTCCCTATTGGACCCAAAATGCCAAACTTAGTGGCCATTGTTGGCTTTTGTGCATAATCAAGATTTTGATGATTTCAATTAAAGGATCAAGTTTATAAATTAGACATCTTCAAAGACAATGACAACTTGACGAAAAGAGCCAAACCTTGAAGAAAGAAGAACAAGAAGATGCAAGGAACTTAAAGTGAGCCAAACCTTCAAGACCTTAGGGTATAATCCTTGTAACTCTTTATTTCACATTTGACAAGGATTTGAATCCTGCACTTGCATATCTTTCAAAACATGCATAAACCGTTTTAAGTTTTGTTTGAAAGATTAAAATGTTTTTAAAGGTTTCAAAACACTCCAAATATACTCCCAAAAGAGCCGTTGAAACTTCTGACGATATACTTCGATCGCCTCATGTAGCGGTCGACCGGTTGGTTTTGACAAAAGAGCTGTTGAAGCTTCTGATAATATAAGCGTTAGGCAACGGCAACTTGAAGCGGTCGACCGGTTCATATAACAGTCGACCGACTCGTTTTAGCAAAAACTTCCGACGGCTATAAACGGCTAGTTTTCATATGTGGCCTATAAATACACCTTCATTTCGTCTAAAATAAATAACCAACGACCACATATCATTTGTATGGCTTGAGAAATATTCCGAAACTTCCTACTTCATATTTCTGATATCATTCACACAAATTACACTTTCACATCCTTGTCATTGTGTGAATCAAAAGAGATAGAGCTTTCAATCTTCTTATCCACTCTTTGAGAGAGTTTTGTTCATCTATCTTCATATCTAAAAGAGGTGTTTCCTTTAGTGAGGTTGTTCACTAAACAAGAAGCTTGAGTGTATATCTCAAGCTTGGTGAGGTTGTGAGTGGTGAGCCAAAAAAACCACTTGGGTGGGTTTGAGTGTTGATCCCAGGAAAACACTTGTACAGTTCACTAGCACCCGGAAGCTAGTGTGTAAGCTATTGGTTGAAGATAGTGGAAAACCTCAAGGCTCGGTGAAGGAGCTTGAGGGGTGGATGTAGGCGGGTTTGCCGAACAACCTAAAAACAGAGTGTTTGCTTCTCTATCTCTTCTCCTTACTTTAGCACTTATTTACAGTTATTGCATATTATATTCTTGTGCTAAAATAGGCTTTACTTGCAAACACAACTTTGGGGGTCAATACCAAAAAGTTTAAGAAAACCAATTCCTCCCCTCTTGAGTTGCCTTAATCCTGAAAACTAGGACTCGCAATTGGTATCAGAGCTTGGTGCTCATATTTACAAGATTTAACAACTTAAGTTAGAATGGCAACCTCAAGCTTCAACACTCAATTTGAAGGGCTTTTCACACTTAGACCACCTCTTTTTGACGAAAATGATTATACATATTGGAAAGCTAGGATGAAGATTTTTATTCAATCTATTGATTTTGATCTATGGTTATGCATAATAAATGGTCCTAATATTCCTACTAATAAAGTTGGAGAATTTGAAAACAAATATGAATATAGTGACCTAGACAAAAAGAAAATTTCTTTGGATGCTAGAGCAATGAATATTCTATATTGTGCTTTAGATAAATGTGAGTTTAATAGAATATCTTCATGCATAAATGCTAAGGAAATTTGGCATGCTCTAGAGAATACTCATCAAGGGACCAATGTACCTTCCGAAAGGGCGCCGCTTAGGTGCCTAGGCATAGAGATGCCTGGGTCGCACGCTTTGGGCCGGGTGGGTAGGGCAACAGTTGCCCTACCGGGTCCACGACTCAAGGCCCAAAGACCCACCCCAATCGCTGTAAAAAAAGAGGGAGGAAGGTTGCATATCACTCGGGCTGGGCCCTGTTGGGCCTGCGAATAGCCCATGGCCCGTGGCCGGATGAGATCCGAGCCATGGCAGCCCGTGTGGTCTGTGGTCTTGGGTTGACCTGGGCCAAGGACCCAAACCAGGTCTGGGTATGACCCGGACTGCGACCCACCACCGATCGGGTTCGACCCGGACCGGTGGGTCAACGGGTCAAATTGACCATTGACCAACCCGGTTTGACCGGATTGTTGAAAAAGTTGCTCATGTCTTGAAGGATGAGATCCCTCAGATTGCTTTAGCTGATGCCACGCAAGAGCAAAGAGTTGCTTATGATAAGTGGCATGAGGCAGACGAACTAGCTCGATGTTATATGTTGGCCTCGATGACCAATATATTACAGAAGCAGTGTGAAGACCTAGCTACTGCAAAAGGCATGCTTTCTTATCTCCAAGAATTATTTGGAGAGCATAGTCGGTCTGCACGCCAGCAAGTTATGAAACTGCTGATGACCAACACAATGGTGGAGGGTGCTCCAGTTCGAGATCATGTGTTGAAGATGATATCGTTCATCTCTGAACTGGAAACACTAGGTGCATAGATTGATGGGGAGACAAAGGTTGGAGCGATATTGGCATCTTTGCCTGAATCGTTCAACCAGTTCATATTAAACTATAATATGAACAAGATGACGGTGACTTTGTAAGAGCTACTCAATATGTTGCAAGCAGCTGAGGAACTTATCATACATGAGAAATGTTCTCTAATGGTAATGTACAAGTCATTCAGTCATGAACTTAAGCGCAAGGGGAAGAAGTTAAAAAAAATTTCTCAATCTAAGAAAGAGGACACAAGCGACTCAGAGAAGCAAGATAAGGGAAATTGTTTCCACTGTGGCAAGTCAGGTCACTGGAAAAGGAATTTTCCAGAATATATCTAGCTTCACTAAAGAAAATTGATCCTTCTGAACGTATGCTTATCAATTGATTTAATGGAGTGTCCATTGAATTTAGTGTGTCAATTGTTGACACAACCTCTCACTTATGCAATATGATTGCAGGGGTTTGAGGAAACCCAGTAACATGGTGATGAGGAAACTGAAGGAGACAAGTGCAAGCGTTGCAACGACCACCATTAGAACTTTTCACTTGAGTCCATGAAAGTTTAAGTTGTAAATTTGAAAGACTGCCTTTATGTTACAGACCTTTTGGAAATTGAGTTTCCTGTCTCAAACTTGTATCAAATGTTTGTTTTGACACTTGTTGTTTTGAAAGATCGTCTTTCTGTTAATTCTGGTATTATTGATATTCTATATTTTGAAAAAAGTGAATTGTGGACTCTGTGAATTGTTGAAAACAAAAGCTGAACTTTATATGATATTGTTCAGTGAGAGATAAGCATGGATATATTACCTGCATACTTTTGGGATTTTGCCTTGGAGGCAGCTGTTTATGTTGTAAACAGAATACCTACTCAATCTATACCTAAAACTCCTTATGAATCATAGATTGGTGAGACCAAGTCTGAATCATTTGAGAGTATGTGGTGATCTCTAGCTATACATCAAAGAGTTTGATGATAGGAAGCTAGAATCATAGGTTATTTGTAGATGACCCAAAAATGGTTCGTTGGGTTTTTATTATGATTTTATAAACCCAAGAGAACAAAAGGTGATTATTAGAAGGAAATTATATTTTAAAGGAGTACGACCTAAGTGAAGGTGAAAGCGTGACAGTTCTTGATGAAACAGTCAGCTGAGCCAATACTAAAGGCAGATGAGATCAATAGAAAATAGATGTTACTAAACCTATTGAGGAGTTTAAAACTCAGAAGCGTTAGCTGAGAATCCATTTAGATGAGATGATCAAATCGTTTGATTTCTCACGAAATATGGATGCGCCTTGTATTTTACAAGAAGTCAGTGGGAGTTTAGTGATGTTTCTCCTTCTTTGTATCAGTAATATGCTACTTATAGGAATGATGTCGGGAGGATGTCATCAATGAAAAAGATGGTTCATGAACCATATTTTTCAAATCAAAGACGTTTGGAAGTGTTCCGCATTCTTGGACCCAAATTGTTTGGAAACCGAGAGAAGAGGTTTTTGGGAATACATCGACAAATATTGGCAATGCTTTACAGAATACCAATGAAGGATTTTATCCTTTGGGTATAAGATTCAACTTTCCAAGAGGAGAAAGATTAGGCCTGATATTAGTCATGCAGTCAGCATTGTAAGTAGATATTAACTTGACATGGGCCCTGTAGCTGGACAGTGGTTAAGCATATTCTCAAATACTTGAGAAGTACTAAACACAATTTTCTAGTGTTTAGAGTTGAGAATTTGCGGACTGTCTAAAGATGTACAAGTTCAGTTAATGATAATTGATCACTTTTGAACTTGTGTGTATACATTGGGTAAATGTGCATGAAGTTGCAAGAGTTGTAAGCAGAATACCACTGCTGACTCCAGCACTGAAGGTAAAGCACATGATATGGTGAATCAAGAGTGATGTCGTGATGGTTGGTGTATTATCACCCTAGCACATTGCGGATCCATTTTCACCATATTGCTGACTCAAAAATGCCTAAGACACATTTAGAGTCTGTCTGGGTATGAGATACCTAGATGAATGGTTTTGAGTACAAGTGGGAGATTGTTGGAAATATACCCTCAAAACCAATAATTAGAATAATTATGAGATAATTATTTATTTTATCTACAAATGTATTTATTATTTATTGGGTATAGTGTTGTGAGATCCCTAAGATCCGTACGTACTTCATTTTATGTTAAGGATATTATTACATGTTTTTATTAAGGGGGGCCATATTTTTGGCCAATGTATGACCTAAGTTTAATGCTTATGATACATTAATTTTCTTATGATATTTCATTTTAAGATTTCCTTTAAATACTTTCTTTACCATTGTGATATTAGTGCAAAATCTATTATTTTCATAGGAGCCGAAATATTTTATGTTCTTTATGTTTAATTGTCAATGAGGAAATTACTATTTGTTAAGATACTTAAGTGTGATTTATGTGGTTAATGAGGTTATAACTTTAAGTTATGAGACTAGGAGTACTAATAGCCTAAGTGCCGAGTGTTATATGCATGTATGGTGGAATTGTATGATTTTGCATGCATGCATGAGTTAGGTTAACTTAGTGGTAGAAATAAGCATCATTAGGCCAGCAATTAGAGGTGGATTAAGGGCACTAATGGGAGCCTCACGTGAAAGCCAAAAGGAGACAAAGAGACAAGAAGGAAATGGTTGATTGGTTGCCGCCCATGCAACCAATGTGCATGGACGGAGAAGCCTAGGCTGTTCCCTTCCCCTTTGGACGTGATATGGTCCAAGTTCAGCCTTCACACACCATTTCACGCCTCTGCCTTCCTCACACACTCACTTGGTCGCACATTTGAGAGAGAAAAGAAGGAAAACCCGAGAGAAATGAGAAAAACCGAGAGAGAAAAGGGAAAGAAAGAGAGAAGGTCATGGGAGAAGAAAAGGAAAGGAAGGAAAAGAAGGAGAAGGAGAAGAAAAAGAAGAAAGAAAGAAGAAGGGAAGGGGAAACACCAAGGTAAGGCCGAATATGGTTAGTAGTTGAATCTGTTGATGGCCGAACCTTGCATGCCTATTTTTTTCCCTTTGATCTTTTGCTATTATCTTGTTTATTGTTAGATCTAGTAATTGGCCAAAATGTTATGATGATTGAGTGAACAAAATGCATGTGAAAATGCTTCTCAAATGTGGAAGAAATTGCATGTTAAAAAGGAGATAAGGTAAGTCTAAGTTTCGACATTGATGGTTATGTTGGCCGAATAAACTATGTTGCAAGATCTTGAATCTATGTTTTGATTAGCACCTCCTAGGTTGTGAAATTGCTTGTTGGAGGAAGGGATTCATGTTGGATGTGAAGAATACATACATGCATGTCATTGGTTGATGGCTAAATGGCTTAGAAATGCAAACCTAGGTTAATTGCCGAATATATTGGAGGTTATAAAACCCTAAATCAGTGTTAAGGTTTGGCTTAATCTTGCATGCAATTAGAGATTATTGTAAGGCCGAAGTTTGAGGTTAATTTATGGTGTTAATTAAAGCTTTTGTTGTAAATAATAGTGGATTTGTAATATGCATAACTTGTGTTGTAAGTATTAAGCTATGATTGAAAGAACCTTAAACAATGCAAGAATAGAAACTGAATTTGACAATGTATGTATGTGTAAAATGGTTATGGCTGAATGGATAAGAGGTGCTATGAGAAGTTCTATTTGTGAAATGTAAAACTTAAGTATCATATGTCAAGAATTGGCCACAGGTTGAGTTGGAAAATAATCATGGCTAAGGATTAGCCATGATTAGAGTTGGAAAAGATGAAGTAGCTAGTTAACAAAGAATAGCCCTAATGTTTGAAATCAAGAGGATGTTAACCTTGGATTTAAGTACTAAATAGCTTGTTGTTTGGAGTCTTGAATAAGATATAGAAATAATTAGAAGCCATGTAATTAAATTACTTAAGGTTTCGGTCAGTGGCTGGCCTAAACTTAGGGTACTAATGTGAATTGTAATGATTAGAAGAATTGAAGGTAAACAAGGTAAAATGGCCATGATTAGTCAAGAGTATATTGGTTAATTTCATAGGTCAATGTATATAGGTTGATTTGGCCTCGGGTCAGCTGAGGGATTGTCACTAAGTGCAAAGAAAAGGAGTATCAAGCCTAGGTTAAATCCTATTATCATTGGCAACACCCTAGCATACCTTGTAAGGTTGAATTGATGGAATTGAATCGATGAAATTGATGTGTTTAATTGATGCAAGTTGTTGTTTCGGTAAGTAGATTTCATGGATAGGCTTTGGAATCGATACGATTGATGGAAAGAATAATGATACAAGAGTAAGTATGAAGTCGATGTGGGATAAGTGTAACAGCAACCTTATTGGAGATGTTTGATATTTATACTGATTGCTTTTCTCAAGTGTTTTATGAAAGTTTATTAAGGTAATCCTTTGAAAACAAAATAGTACTTTCAAGATATGTACTTTTTGGAAAATCGAAATAATAATTGCAAGTATTTATTTTTGTGTCTATGTGATTAATTCCTAAACATCTAAGTGAGATAATTGAATCGCTTGTAGGCGAAGCACCGTATCATTATCAAGAGAAGCAAGGTAAGTGGAATGTAAGTGGAGTTATACTTTGTACAAAATTGGAATGATACACTACCATCAAGGAGGACACCCATAGCGAAGGACGAATGCGAGAAGGATGGGTGAACCCTAGAGGTAAGTGCAACCACACTGAAGGAAAAATGTGAGAAGGTGTGGACCTCCAAGGGTCGCGACTAGCCACTGAAGGACGAATGCGAGAAGGTGGGCTAGTTCGACCAAATGAAATGTCCCTAAGGGTAAAGGAAACAGTTCCGATGGGAACGCACAACCTTGACTCCAGGGGTTAAATGGAGCGTAAGTAGCCCACAAGTCAAGAAGAAAATATTTCCATGGACCTTGTGTCAATTTTAAGAACAAGAGCATATTTTAAGATCAAGAGCATATGCATAACCATAAAACATGCATGTGCATCAAAATTTATGATTTCTCATGATATTCACGTTCAAGTTATAAGTTCATGCTTTTAAGTTTAAGTTTTCCATTACTGAGTCTTTTTTACTCATGTTTTCCAAACTGTATCACTCCAGATGCCTCAGGTGAAGGAAGTCAGGAGGACTATCTGACTTAGAGAGAAGACATCTATGTATTTTTTTTTGTTGGAGTGACGGTTGACCGTTGTGGTCCGTCACTTAGATTATGTGAACCTTTGTGTTATGTAATTAAGATATCAAACCTCTTTTAAGATCTCTTATGTAAGGTTAGTCATGAGTTTGGCCCGTCTCTCTCGATTCTTTTCCGCTGTATATATGTATGTTCGTTAAGCTCAATGGGGCTTTTCCTCTGGATTGCTCGCGGCTGTCACGGTCCCTGCGGGACTGCGTTCGGGGCATGACAGTTTAAGTGGTATCAGAGGAATAGAGAGTGGAGCCCTTAGACATAGGGAATGATTAGAACCCTAAACCCTAAGAAATAAGCTATAAGTTAAGTGTCGAATATGCTAGACTTCTAAGTTAAGTTGTACTCTACGCTAAATGATGACCTTGAAGTGCAGGATGGCACCTAGAGGACCACAGAGAAATCGGGGACCCGAGGATCCGGGTGTTACCACCGATGAAGTCTTAAGGCACATGACTCAGCTTATTGCCGAGCAGGTGCAACAAGGTGCCAATGTAGAAGGGGCTAGAGGTCGCCCTGAGGGATGCACCCGCCAACGTCCAATGGCAAAGGAGATGCGATTTTGGCAGAGAACTGGCTGGTGGAAATAAAGGAGTTACTCGAAGTCTTAGGGTGTACAGATGCCTAGAAAATTAAGCTTTGCTACTTTTAAGCTACAGAGAGATGCCAAAAGGTGGTGGCAGTCTGAGAAAATATTATTAAGCCAAGAGTTGGGGGAACAGCCTATAACTTGGGAAAGGTTTCAGCAGAAGTTCATAGACCGTTACTTCCCTAGGAAAACTCGGGAAGCAAAAGCAAGGGAGTTTGCTACCCTAACTCAAGGTACTACGACAGTGGAGCAATACGCGGGCCGATTTATTGAATTAGTGCGGTTTGCCTCGTACTTGGTGCCAGACGAAAAGAGAAGGCTAGGAAGTTCGAGGAGGGACTTCACCCACGGGTCTATGATAGAGTTTATAGCCATAATCTGAAGACCCTAGCCGAGGTGATAGAAGGGGCAGTGATTGTGGAGAGAGGACTACAAAGAATAGCGGCTTATCATGAGCAGCAGAAGAGGAAGGCTCCTTCCAATCCGACAATACCGCAGATGCCCTGGAAGAGAAATAAGCCAGATTCATCTCACAGACAGCAACTGAGACAGAACCATAGGTCGAACCAAAGGCCCAGTGGAACTTAGACTGCCGGAGGGAACCAATTTCCCCAGTGTAACAAATGCGGCAGGAGACACCCAGGGGAATACAGGCAAGGTGTATGTTACCGATGCGGGAAGCCTAGTCACTTTGCCAGAGATTGCAGAAATGCAGGCAGCTCAAACCAAGCACCCCGACTCCCACAGCAGAACAATGTAAGGAGGCAAGGAGACCCAACACAAGCAAGGTTGTATGCTCTTCATTCTAGAGGATGCGGAGAATCAAAACAGAGTGGTGGTAGGTAAGTTGCCTTTGCCCGAGGGGGAAGCCCTAGTTCTGGTGGCACTGGCACCGGCACCGGTACCGGGTTTCCGGTACCCGGCTTAACCGGTGCCGGTGCTGGTTTTTTACAAGAAATCCGGTGGTATTCCAGGTTCCCGGGATTTTTTTTTTTCGTTTAGTTTACTCTCCCCCATTCCTCCCCTGCGAAGTGCGACCCGCGTCCCCCAGCCCCCTCTGTGTTTTGCCCAGCCTCTCTCTCCCTCCCCTCCCTCTCCTGCCGACCACCACAGGTCCCCTCGTTCTCGTTTGCAGTGGCAGCGTGATTCGAATGGGTACCAATCTTTTCTGCTGACCAATGTCGATCTGCATGGTGAGACATCTGTACCCCTTGTTATTCTCTGGGTAGTCTTGTGGTTTACAATTTGAGACCTTTGTTTAACCGTTCTCTCTGCTAAGACAATGTATGCTTGAATTTATTAGGCTATTAGAAAGCCCCAGTACGTTGATCACATCCCAAAAGCAGTCCAAGGCAATGTAAGGCAGGTGTTAGACCAAAAGGATGAGAGAGACATGAAATCAGAACTTTGTGCTGATCTTGTACAGAATGCTTAGATATATATGTTTGATGAGCCTTCAAGTTATCTTGATGTGAGACAGAGGCTAAAAGCTGCTCAAGTTATCCGATCTTTGCTTAGGCCTCGTAGGTTTTGATTTCTCTAGTATTTTACTGCCCATGATCTTCAACGCTTGTCAATGTAGGTCCCTTTGATTTGGCTGTACTTTTTTATTAACTTTCTTGTATGCTCTAGGTTGCTGAGACTCCACAGGAAAGTTTGCACACAGTTTGGCTAGATTTATGCAAACTCTAATTCTGTTATGCACACTGTTATGCAAACTCGAATTCTGAGACAAAGGTCTTCTTTTGATTGATTTTACATCTTATTTGCTGTTTAACAGTGGGTAAGTAGTGGGTAAGTCAATGGGTAATGTCGTGTGGTTTAGCTTCTTATTTGCTGTTTAGCAGGTAGAGGAAGAAAGCAAGCTTGGATAAATCAACTTTAAGCTAATTGTGAGCTAGCAAAAATGGGTTGTTGGATTGAATGTCAAAAACTCCCCAAGTTAGCAATCTTTGATAATAATTTGACTGCAGCTCATCGAACTTTAGTTTGAACAGTTCTATTCGATAATGAAGATGTTGACTGCCTGGAAGCTTTTCTTTTAGTTTGATTTAGGCATTCGGTCAGGACAACACTCTTCTTTTGGGAGAAATTTCTCCATATTTTAACCTAGTTAGAAATGGAAGGTATATGTTTGTTATCCATTTGACATTGGGAGAGGTAGACAAGGACAATAATCATTTTGAGAATTCTTCATGTGAATGTTATACACTCCCCTTCCCCTATGCTGGTGCTAGTTGCAGTTGGCAAACTGATTTGAATTTCCTAAGGTTGTTTTTAATCAGAAGGTTGATATACTCTCTTAAGGAGTCATTGTTGCTCCAGCTGGTGCTAGCCTGGTAGGGTAGTGGTTTTTAGCTATTTCTCCTCATTTTGAAGTAGGAGATCCTAAGGTTTCCATAATTAGTGGGCTAGAGATTATAGAAAGAAATAGCCAAGAAAAGCTGACATAGTGTGCTTAGTATTATTGTGATTTAATATCTCATCTCATTTTCATTTTGCAGAAAAAAATTATCATTTTGCAGAAACCATGAAGCTTTTCTGGTTGTTTTTACAGGGTCGTTTTGAGATACTTTCCTTGTCTGGATCATTTATGCCTACGGAGAATCTCCCTAAACAGAAATCTTGAAAGCTATCTTTGGTATGATGTTGTTATTCTCCCTTCTTTTTCTTTTGCACATCGCATAAAAGAAGCAGCAGATTTTCTCAGAGCACAAACTACACATATTGGACCACATGTGCAGATAAAGTTGACTTAGAGAAGTATTACATAGATCGATTTTTAAAAGAAAAAAGATATTGATAGCACCGATACATGTTAGACTCCATGAATAATAGGTGGTTCTCTTCTCCCCTTGTGTCTTTTCTTTTCTTGCATTGTTTTCCCTTGAATGTCAGTTACATTACATTGGGCCAAATGCGTTATATGCTAAAAAAATGGTCTAATATGAATGTAGGATAACCGGAAACCGCCACCGTTAAGGGCCGGTTTTTGTCCTTAACGGTGTAGGTGTAGGTGGCAATTTTTTGAAAACCGGCCTACCCAGTGTAGTTGCCGGTTTTGGCCAAAACCGGCACCTAAACCGGGGTTGTGCAGCCCTAGGGGCCACGCATTCATTCATTGCATCAGCATATTGCAAGGCTCATGCTATACTCTGTGAATCGTTAGAATGTAATGTTCTTGTGTTGACGCCCGCTGGGGGAAGAGTTGATTGTAGCCGGATGGTGAAGAACTATCCGATAGAAGTTGAAAGGCAGGTTATGTTGGCTGACTTGATCTTCATGGAGATAGGAGGATTCGATATTATTCTAGACATGGATTGATTGGCTAAAAATGGTGCTAATATTCGGTGCTATGAGAAGAAAGTTGTGAGACCCCGATTTTCTCCTACGTAATTGCTCATGTATTATTTTATTTTTCCAATGTAATAGTCTTTATTTCCTAATGGGGCTATGTTTTGGCCAATGTATGGCCTAATTTTTATGTTATGGTATTTCGATTTAAAATAGGATTTTATTTCATAAAATCTCCTTAAGAAATTTTAATGCCATTTTATCGGATGTATAAATTATATTATATTAAGAGCCGAAATTTGCAAGTGAGTTCCTCTTTTACAAATTAATATTTTATTTACCTAATATGATTCATGGACCATATAATTTGAATTATGCTTTAATAATTTCCTTGTATAAAGCCGAAATTATTAATAGATTGAATACATGGATTAGATATTTTATGTGACATGTAATATTATGATGTGTTCCATATTATTAATAGAAGTCCCATATGAATATTCAATGATAAGCTATGTAGTTATGTGATAAGTTTAGGAATGATTTAATTGATAAGCACACTTGCTTATCATAGTGATAAGCAAGAATGATAAGTTAGGAAACTTTTAGAGTGATAAGGCCTTGTGATTATTGTAGAGATAGGCTAAGGCCATTATCACATGATAAGATATCATACTTATAAGGTGATAAGCTATTGGAATGAATAGATAAGTAAGAGAACTTATAAAGTGATAAGTTAGGTGATAAGTGAAAACTAAGTTGAAAGTTAGTTGCCATTTAATGTGGAAGTAACTAGGATGGTTGGAAAGCAACCAAACTAGCAAAGGGAAGGCCTTCTACGTGAAAGACAAGGAGGAGAGAAAAATTAAAAGCCATGTGATGTGTAAGAGATGTGTAAGAAGTGTAAGTGTGTAAGAATTGATGAGACAAGGCATGAGAGTAAAAAGAGAAGAGAAAAGGTGAGAAAAGGGGAGTGTATGTCGATGAAGGCATGGAGGAGAGAGAAATTTCAAAGAGACAAGGAAGTGATGTGATGAAGGAGTGAAAAGAAAGAAAGAAAAAAAAAAAAAAAAGAAGAAAAGGGAGCTAGGGAATGTCGACCAAGGCCCCCCCCCCTTTTTTTTCACCATTTTCCATTTCTTTTGCCTTTTCATCTCTCTCTCTCTCTTGTCAATTCACTCTCAAGCTTTATGTCAAAAAGCTTTGGGAGACTCAATCTCACACAACCCTCTTGCATTTCTCTCTTGACCTAACACTCAAGCATTTCACTCTCAAACTTCCCTCTCTTGGCCGAATCTTACAAGCTTGCACAACTCTCTCCATTTTTGCTTCCCTTAGCCGAATCTTTCATGCAATGTTCAAGGTTTGCTCTATTTCATCTTGCCTCTAAACCACTTCCATCTAGTTTGCCAAAACTCATTCCAAAAGCCAAGTAAATCTCTCCTTTTGTTGACAAAAATCCCACCATGAAAACCTAGCCATTTGACACCATTTTTCTTCAAGCTCACCATGTCCTCTTCACCACCATAGAGCTTCTTTTAAACCAAGCTTGGTCATTTCTAAGGAGGGTGGACCGAATCTTTGAAGGAGGAGAAGGATAGGAAGAGTTGGTATAGAGTGAAGGTAAGATTAGTTCATTGATGTTCTTGCCTTAAACATCATAAGTACTAACCATAGATGTTTTATTTTCTAGGTGCTCAAGCTTGGACAAACAACAAGGTAAGGCTAAAATGATTTTGTTGGGTTAGCATGAGTGGCCGAATGGCCTATGTATAAGATCTTGAAGTTTTATTTTGATAGATGCCTTGATGTTGTTAGATCTTGGATGCTTAGGAACCCTAGGTTGTTTACATGCTAGATCTAACCATGGAAACCCTAGATCTAAGGTTGTATGTGAAGAAAAAGGCAAATGAAGAACAATGTATGCTAAAGGAAGTTAGATCTAAGTTTTGATATGTTGGGTTGATGAAAAATGATATCTTTGTTTAGATCTATGGATATTAGTGTGAATAAAGAGTAGATCTATTGTTGATGGAATTATTTGATAAAAAGGATTAAGTGTATGCATGCTAGTTAGGTCACAAATGCAAAGGATATGCATGATATGATTTTTAGCATGAAAAAGGTAACATTTTGGGTATGGCCGAAAATAAGCTATGTGGATTTTCATGTATAGTTTTGAATATGTGTAGATTTGGACATTGGCCTTAACATGTGCAAGATTTATGACCTTAAATGCATAGTGGATGATTATGTTAAGTACTGGAAGCATGCATGTTGAAGGAAATAAAGGAAAACTAATCATTGGGTAAAAACATGTGTTGGCCGAATGTCATGAGTATAGTGTATGGTGTTGGTGCTTTGATTTATAGATATTAGGTTGTGAAATTGTTGATTGGAGGATGGGATCACCCTTGGAGAAAAGTTGTGATTAATTGGTGCATAAATGGTAGTGGCCGAAAGTTACAAGAAGTTAACCCTAAGTGCAAATTTATAATTTATGTATTTTCATTGTTGTGTTGGATAAGAAAATTAGAGTTAGGCTAGTTGGAATAATATTATAGAGTCATGATCTTTATTTAATAGTATTGGAACCCTAGTTAAGTTTTACTTGGGTTTTATTTGAGGTTTAAAGTCTAAGTTAAGATTTAATCATGAATAATTTATTAATAGTTAGAAATAAGGTTTAATGTAGTACGTGTAATAAAAGAGACTTAGGTTTAATTCTAAACCTACGAGTATTATTTTAACCCTAATCGAGACACATACATGGATAAATATATTTTTAATGATTTAATAAGCTAAGTTTTGAATATTGTTAAGGAAAAGAATAAATAATTATTTTGTAATTAAATGAATTTCTGTGATATGTATATATAGATATATATCTCCGATTGATGACTGATTTCAAAAGAAATGATTTATAATTCTTAAAGTCTAAAAGAATATTTGAATCGCTTGTAGGCGATCCACGTGTCAGTATATACGAACGAGAAGACCAAGTGTAAGTGGAATAGTAAGTGGATACTGTAAGTGTACAGTAAGTATTCTTTTTCAAAACTGGAATGACACGCTGCATCGTTTCATGAATAAGCATGAATTTTAAGAAAGCATGACATGATATGAATTTCATGAATAAGCATGAATTTTAAGCAAGCATGACATGACATGTGCATTGCATGAATTTTTCAAGAAGAAAATTATGCAATGATTTTTATGGGAAGAATATGAGGATTTTTATGAAACGATAAGTTAAGATTAAGGGCACCGGTCGGTACCGTACCATTAAGATGGACTCCCATACCGAAGGACATTTATGAGAAGGATGGGAGAATCCAAGAGGCTGTGCAAGCCACACTGAAGGACAATGAGAAGGTGTGGTGCCTCCAAGGGTCACGTCTAGCCACTGAAGGACATTGAGAAGGTGCGCTAGCTGACCAGATGTAAGTCTCCAAGGGAATTCGGGGACGGTTCCGAAGGGAACGCACAACCCTGACTTCAGGGGTCAAATGGAGCGAGCCCGCAAGTAAAAGACATGAGATAATTATGATAAGGCCAACAAGGGCACAAGTACAAAAGAAAGATTTTTAAGGGCCAAGGGCCAGTTTACAAGCAAGCATGAAAGAAAGTGGTTTTCAAGGGCCTGGGGCCGAAAACAATAAGCAAGAGCATATGCATAACTCATAAGCACGCATATGCATCAATTGTTCAAGTTTTATCTTTCTTTCATGATTAAGCAAGCATGAGTCAAGAGCATGATTTAAGTTTACGTTTTTCCCTTACTGAGTCTTTTTGACTCACGTTTTTTTTTAAAATTGTGTCATTCCAGATGTATCAGGTGAAGAGAGTCAGGAGGACTACCTGACCTAGATGCCCAAGATATTAAGTTTCGAATTTTGTTGATAGTGACATGAGCGTCACTAATTGGGTTCTAATATGTTTAAATATTTGTTTTGTATGAACTTAATGAGAACCCTGATTATGTAAGTATTTGCTCAAACCCCTCGCGATCCTGTACGTTTCCGCCGTAACCAAGTAAGAAAATAAGTAAGAACGCTGGAGCCATCCGGGGGATAGCTCGCGGCTGTCACGGTCCCTGCGGGATGCCGTTCGGGGCGTGACAAAAGTCGTGTTCCGAAATAAAAGGGGAGACTGTATTGTTGCTTTACCGGTATGAAGAAGATGGAGCGAAGGCCAACGATTATCTCGGCCTTGCAGGCTAAGAAATTGTTGCAAGGAGGGCATGAAGGGTTCTTAGTCTGGGCAAACAATACGCAGAAGGAGGCTCGTACACTTGAGCAAACCCTGATAGTGAGTGAATTTCCAGACGTGTTCCCTGAAGACTTACCTGGTTTACCACCAGATAGGGAGGTGGAGTTTGGTATCGAATTGGAACCAGTGACAGTCCCACTTTCCAAAGTGTCGTATCGAATGGCTCCAGCAGAGCTGAAGGAGCTAAAAGTTCAACTAGAAGACCTCCTAGAAAAGGGGTTTATACGGCCAAGTGTGTCACCTTGAGGACCACCGATTTTGTTTGTAAAGAAGAAGGACGGAAGTCTCCAGATGTGTATTGACTACAGAGAGTTGAATAAGGAGACCATAAAGAATAGGTACCAGCTGCCCCGTATTGATGATATGTTCGATCAATTGCAAGGGGCACAAGTGTTCTTGAAGATTGATTTGAGGTTGGGTTACCACCAGTTGAAAGTGAAGGAAGGAGACATACCTAAGACGGCCTTTCGGACCCGCTATGGTCACTATGAATTCCTGGTGATGTCATTCAGGTTAACCAATGCCCCGGCCGCATTTATGGACTTGATGAACAAGGTATTTAAGGAGTTCCTAGACACGTTTGTTGTGGTATTCATAGATGATATCTTAATTTACTCTCGAAACCAGGAGGAACATGAGAAGCATCTAAGGATTATTTTGCAGATCCTTAAGGAGAAGGAACAATAAACCTCTCAGGTCTAAGGATAAAATAAACTAATTGTGTTGAATACCTTCTCTACATCAGTGATCACTTCCAGAAGGTATTCATATGCGATTTCGTTCAGTGCATGTACTCTTACAGTGCACCCACTCGTCTGCTTAAGGTCACTACCCCAATGACGGAGTCCATCATCCTATTTAATAGAGCACAACGAGTGTAGACCTATTTGTATATAAACATGTACCTCGGTCTAGAACAACGGTCAAGTGAACAAGGAACCGAAAAGTCATACTCCCCGCCTTTGATTCATTAATCATCGGCATGACTTTTCTACAATTTCACTTACCAATATATCTGTGTAACATCTCATGTCACAACATTATACCCAAAAAGTAATAAATAAATGTGTAGATAAAATAAATAATTATCTTCATAATTATTCTAATAACTGGTTTTGAGGGCATATGTCCAACACCAGCATCACCCATGGAAGAATGAAGAGGGTCAGGACAAATCCCCCAAGAGGAATCCTTCCTAAGGTTCCGAGAAGAAATGTCTATTCTAGTTAAGTTGATAAGGGAGTAGCCAAAGTATTCATTGACACTCTCCTCATAGAGAATAACGTCCAAGGTAAAAGGCTTTGCCCTAGACAAAATCTCAACTCAACTCTCTTCAGTGGGACAAAAAGTTGGAATAGAACTAAAGTCCCAACACAGTCTCCAACAGAAGAAGAACGAATTGACTCTCCAGGAAAATGCTCCCAACCAACACCTGACAAAAAGAAAAGAAGATCATTACAGCCAGAAATGTTATTACGAGCATGTGCAACCAAAGCAATCCTTTTCGAAGGACAACAAAAATACCAAAATTTCTCAATGTTATAAGGCATGAGAGTGTAAAACCACATGAACTCATTAAAAGTCAATTGGCAGTCTCGCCCGAAACACATGGGCACAACACAGGGAAACCCAATAAAACTCTCCAGCATTCGAAACTATTTGGGTAGGAGAAAGGCGCAAACACCTCAAAATCGTGCAAATACTAAAAGGCAAAGGAAACCTTACCCCAATCTTCAAAGGAGTCTCAAAAAAGCACATCTCACCAAGAGCCCCCTTTGAATATGGATTCTCTCCTGCGGTCAAAAAATGAAGGCTTCCCTTGGACGCCAACTTCTCTCTGCTCGAACACTACGACCGCTATTGGGACTAGGTTCAGACATTACTATCCAGTAAAAGAAAGGAGTAGTGCATGAGAAGAAGAAGAGAGAAAACAAGATAAAATGAAGGACTTGGAGAACATGAAATGGTTCAGTAGTTGATAAACCTTGCATCTAAAACCCTATATACAAAGGTAGGAAAAAGCCTAATGACGAAGGAATCCATACTTTAATTGGAAACAAAGCGTTTCAAATAGTAATTGACCGAGACGTAATGATGCAGAAATGACATCAGGACTGAAGGGAATACGGTGTTACGCTTCATCGCTAAACTCCACGACTGAAGAGTCTCAAGAATAACAGAACCTACAGAACAGTAGGAATGGCAGTATGACAAAAATACCCATCACCTCGGTGAAAAATGAAACATTTCTAGGAGTTTGGAGATACTGAAATGATGTACACCGAACCCCACAACTGAGCAGTCGCAATAATAGCAAAACCTACATGAGAGTAGGAAGGGCGGTATGACAAAAATTCTCACCACCTCGGAGAAAAATGAAGCATTTTAGGGATTTTTTGGAAAATGTTGAAACAATATCGAAAATTATGACGTACTGGTGCCTAGCACACCACCATCAAAATGAACAGAAAGAAAAAGTGATCTTCATCAAAATGGATGAAACGAATCAACTCCCTGATGAGAATACTAGCAAGGCGTCAAAGGTGCTAGTTCAAGTTCCCGTAGAGCCGGTTACGAGAGAATGAGACAACAAGTTCAAGGACGTACTCGACGAAATCATTCATGAGATATGGGCCATTTCCCATTCGTGGAGGCCCATCAAAGATGATCCACTTTCTAGAAGGATTCGGTCAAGAGATAATTTCGGGACTATTCTAGAAGAATCAGATTGCATGGAAACTCTAAGGGCAAAATTCTTTCCTTTTGAAATCTTTTGATTATTTATTTTGTTCAGCATTTAATTTCCTTGTTGGGTTTTGTGTTAGGCGTATAGGAGGGTACTGTTCACGTCTAGGTCTAGAGTTAGGCAAATAAAGAATATTTATTTAGTTTATTTTGGTAATGTTCACGTCCAAAATATAGTTCCTTAAATAGGTTGTTGTTTTAGGCAACTAAGGAGTTATTTCCTTAGTGTTCCTTTTTTGGTTTAGGCGCCAAGTGTGTTAGGAAATAAGGAAATTTATTTCCTTATTTGTCTTATGTGCAAGCTAGGATTTAATTTCTTGCCTAATTTCGAATTTTATTAGGTTTTCTATGTTAGATTTATTTTCTTGTAATTTTCAGTCCTTTAAATAGGAGCTCTTGCATTGTAATTGAGACAGATATTGATTAATGAAATTGTGAGAGTTATTCTCTTTGGTTCTTTGAAAAACTTCTCGAACTTATCAGGATTTCCCGTGGCGTTCATCCTGACTTATCAACCGGATTTCCATCACCGTTTGTGGCGTCCTCATCATACCGATGTTCTTGCTTTCTTAAGTAACGGGTCGAGGTTCCATTCGAATCAGTCCTAGAAATGATCTTGGGTTCCCTATAGTTGTCGGGTCTCGTTACGGGATAACAGGGTTCACATCACTCCCCTACCTTCCCCTTGACATACTTATAGTCATCGCCAGTTACACTGCGAAAAACAGCCTCGATCATAGGAAGCAGTTCAAATTGCGTCCCTCGACTTCTATCAGACAATCTGTCTTACAAGTGTATGAATCTCGAAGATTATTCACATCCATGGATGCCGACTGATGCATGGTTCAAAGAAGTCTAACACCCTACGAGATTTTAGTAGAAACAACTCGACAACTCATGAAGAAAGGGCCAGCCCATAAGTCATTCAAAGATTGAGAGGAGCAGCATGGGATGGCCAAAAGTCAGCCCTCATAACAAGAAACTTAGCATTAGGTGACAAAATTTTAGGTGTGAAACCAAATTTTGTCACCTAAAGAGGCCTTTCCATGAAAAAACATTAACTTTGTCACCCATAATCATCCTGGAACGCCAAATCCATCCCGGCAGGTCTCCAAATTGTTCGAAAAGATTTGTGGTGTTACAACATACACCTCGTCGCGACCAAAACGTTCGCGACCAAAATGAAAGATGATAAAAGTCATCACAAAAACTTAACATTCGTCCGGACAAATAAACAAAACGTTCGGGCGCTTATCTGGCTGACAAAATCCCATTTTGAAAGCGTTCTCATGGACATTAACTAATGAATAGTCAGCAGATTGTGACAAATTAAAAAGCATCACGAACACTCAATAACGTCGGCACGTATACATAAGTATTCCAACGCCAAAATAATAAGTTCGTTTGGACTTTGAAAACATGCCCGCAAAGGTATGAATGTATCTTTCACGAATTGCGCGAAAATCTACGAACCGTCATTTCGAAATAGTTCAGACCACTACAGACTGTCTGGAGGAAATCTAACCATTGAGAACCGTTCAAACACATATTTAGCCAGTGCGGACTCGCTGCTTGTCACATAAAACCTACCAGACGGTTCAAAATCACACTGTCACTATCTCTTCTATCAAACTTTTCTCTCAAACTGTCACTATTTCGAGATCTCTCAAACAAACTTCAGGTAAAACTTTCGTCCTTACTTGGATTTAAATCTTCTTGTTTTAAAACTAGATTTTCAATTTAATGTTTTTTTTTCTTTTTTTGTTGGATAATAATGATGTTCTGTTTGTGTTCATCAAAGTCTCATTTGGACACTTAAGAGCAAACGTCCAGGTGTGTTTAGTATGGTCAAGACGTTTTTCACAATGTTTAGACGCTGCTAAATTGAAACGTCTTCGTTTGACTTACGTGCGAACGGTTTTGCTAACATTCAGATATTTTTTGCTAGGTAAACCATGTATCACTGAGGTAGGAATTGAATTCTATGTGGATGGAACTGTTTTTGTGAAAGAACAAGTGTCCCAACTGTTCTAGTCACTCTATACCTTTCTGATACAACTTCAAACACTCAACAAACGGGTGGACAACATGGAAAAGCAATTGGAGCACGTTCGCGATGCCCTGTGACTAGATTAGGACAATTCAGCTCGTGATTTTGACTAGTCTCCTATTTATGTTTTATAGATATTATTTACTTATCCTTAGAAGGACCATCTCCGACTTGTAATAGAGACTTTATGATTATGTTTTTCGTTCAGTATTTCGATTGTGTTTGATATTTTATAATAATTATTTTTTTTCATTAGTTTAAATTTATTACAATTTAAACAGACGATTAGCACAATTACATGGATGATTAGTACGAGTGCTAATTTAACGGAACGGTTAGTATAATAAGTTATGACGGATGTTTAATATAAAATTATGCTTAACTATGTATAAATTTTTTTATGTAGTCAAAATAAATAAATTTATTTAAAATTTTGAGCCAAATTACATTTAGTTAGTTAAATGACTTAAGTAAATTAAATTGAGTGAATTAAATGGGATCCATAATCGATTAAAGAATAAAAATAATGTCAAATAAATAAGATAAGCGTCCTCATATCGCTACACCTTCCCGAATGATGATAGGCTAGGATACGATTGTTATAGAGCGAAGCTACATGTAGCTAGGGTAGCTACTTTTTTTTGCGGACCATGCACCTGATCCTATGCTCCGCCATCGACCCGAAGAAGCACACTACGGAGCTTGCTTTTCTCGGGGCCAATTTCTTGTACCTAGTAGTTGTACGGGGGGAGCCAGTTCATATGGCATTATACATCAAGGGTGCTAAAGGGATTTCCTTGTCGTAGGGTATTCTACTGACTCATTTCATGCACACTATGCTGGTACCCGAGGGTGCTATCATGAAAAAAGGCATTTCCACTTGCGCCGATCAACAAGGTGATGCTCTCTTGAATGAAACTCGACCCAGGGACCTAGGGCAGCGCGTCCGAGTTGGGTTACGGATCTAATGCCCGAGCTGACTGAGACTATGCGATTGGTCATTCAGCCCACCTATGAGATGCTGAGTGATATTAGTGCTTGGCTTAAGGCCCTAGAGGGTAAGGTCGGCCAGCTAGACATTTAGTCGAAGAAAGAGGTGGTAACCGATGCATAGCTACATGTCCTGACTGAACGGGTCATTTTTATAGAGGAGCACATGGATCGTGTGCATGAGGTTCTACTTCTCACGGAAGAGGAGCAACAGTAGAACCTTTTATTATGTTTTGATATGATATTTATGTTTATATTATGTTTTCAAGACATGTATTGAGATTTATTTGGTTTATGTTTTGTTTTGAGGATATTTGAAATATTTCAGCTATGTTAATTCTATTTATTCATCTTAGATCAACATGTTAATTAATGTTGCGTTTCTCATTTCGTTACACTCTTTCAAACTTCAAAACTATTATCTAAAACACTTAAGTTAATTTATGTTATTAACATTTGGTTATTCAAAAATTGGAAATAAATTAAATGGTATGACCTAAAAAATCAGATCGTCAAAACACGTTCGGACAGGTAGATAATGTCCAAATTGTTTACTGTAAGGCCGAACGGTGTCGTATTGTGTACTGAAAACCATTCGGATGGTATTGTACACTTTCCGGACATCTTCGTTTATGATCGTTCCATTGCAAGTATATGTAGAGATGTTGTCGTTTGGGACCTTTACAGCTGTGTTGTGTGAGCGTCTGGACATCAAATACTTGTCTAGATGTGTTTGTTTATGCTCGTTTCCTTGCATGCACATGTAAAGACGATGTTGTTTTGGGAATTCTAAAGTGGTGTCGTAAACTACGCCATGCAGACGGTTTGAAATTTTAGACGGCAATGATTCCTTTGAAAACTTATACACATAGGCATCCGCACTCTATTTATGTAAGACCCCGAAGAAACCCGTGTCTACTTCATTACTAGATGAAGGATTCCATGGCCTATTCTGTATTAAAAGAAACCTTGCTTGGCCAAGGCATGATTTTATGTTAAGAAAATGTATATGTAATTATTTTGAAATTTTAATATGTGATGTTATGATTTAAATGCTATGGTTAGAATTTAAATTTTATAGTAACCAATTTCATGTTGCTAGATTAATTGTATATTTTCCTTCAATATTCTTGATTTTAATTTTTGAAGGATTTTCTTATGAATGATTTTGGATTATTAAGACTTGCATGTTGGGCTTAGAAACCTCAAATAATGGGCTGATATTGGGCTACCCATTTATGGCCGGTTATTGGATATAATTGGGCCTTGAAGTTGTGTCATATGGGCTGCCCAATTAAATGTGATGATGGGCCCTTGAAGTGTGATGTTGGGCTGCCATGAGGCTTATAGCATTTGGTGTATATTGGGCTTATAATGGCATGCTAATGGGCTGCCAAAATAATCATGGAGATGGGCTTGGGAAAACATGATATTGGGTTGCCATGAAGCCCATGGCAATGGGCCTTGTAATGGTGCTATTGGGCCTTAAGGAAGTTGGACATTGGGCCTAAGCCCTTAGGCTTATGAATTGGGCTTTAGGTGGTAATGTTGGGCCTTGGATTAAGGATTTATTGGGCTGCCCAATGGGCCTTGAAGTCAAGTTTATAATATGAGATTAGTAGTGCTAATCTTCATTTATTTTACTAAGTAACTAGAATATGTAAACAAACCAAATTAGTTGGATTTCAACCAAATGAACTAAATGGTGGAACTAAGCATTAAATGTGGAATTCAAATGTGTGGTGGAGGGTGAATTTCTTGCAAGCCAAAGGGGACAAAGGGGAGACAAAACTGAAAAAGTAGATGAAAAGGTGGGTTTTACACATGGCCGGATTTCTTGTCCAAATTCATCCAAGTTTGTCTCTTGTGGGGAGCCTTGCACGACCAACTCACTCTCACACACTTATTCACTTCATTTTTGGCTCTTTTGGTCGTGCAACACAAAGCCTAGAAGTGAAAAACCAAATACCAAAGAGAAGAGAGAAACCGAATACCCAAAAGAGAGAAATCAAGGGGAGGCCAAAACCTTTGAACCAAAAGGCTGAGATTTGAGCTTGGATCAAGGGGATTTTGTGTAAAGGGAAGAAGGAGGACAAGGAAGAAGAAGAAAGGAGAAGAAGGAAGTGAAGTAAAAGAGGTGTTGTGCAAAGGAAAAAGAGAAAAGGAACAAAGGAGCACTAAGGTAAAAACCCTCTTGATGGCCGAACTCTCTTGTGTATAGATCTTAGAGTTTGAGTTGTTTCATGCTTGGATATGGTGAGATCTGGAATGATTAAGAACCTTAGGTTGTTTAGTAGGTGAAAGAGAGGAGAAGCTTGCAAAGGAACAAAGAGAAGGAAGAAGGAACAACAAGGTAAAATATGGATCTCACATTTTCCTTGCTAACCGAACCCTTTATGTATTGGGATCTTGGGTTTTTATGTTTTATTTTGGTTGGATTTTGATCATGGTTATGTGCAAGTGTCTGGACATACATGCTTTAGATCTAAGGTTGAATGTTGGAAAATGTAAGAAATGGACAATGAATGTTAGATGAAGTTAGAAGATCTAAACCTATGTTAGGTTTTGTTGGATGTAAGTTGGATATTTCCTTAAATCTAGGGTTGTTGAGGTGTCTAAAGTGTAGATCTGGCCATGTGGTTATGAATAATGAAGATATGAAGTTGATACATGCAAGATAGGTGATAAAATGCAAAGGATATGCATGTTGTGATTTTGGGTATGAAAAATGTGATGTTTAGGTGTATGGCCGAACCATGTGTGCCCTAAATCCTTGAGAATGATTTTATATATGCTTGGATCTGTTGGTTGACCATACTACGTGTAAGTTTAGTAATCTATTGCATGAAAATCAACCTTGAAATGTGAAGAATGCATGCAAAGCAAAAGAACCGAAGAAAACCTAGTAGTGTTGTGATATTTTGGTGTTGGCCGAATATTGCTATTAGTGATAACTTGTGTTTGTGTTTTGATTTTTAGCTCCTAAGTTGTGAATCTATTGAATGGAGGAAGGGGTCACCATTGGAGATAAATTTTGACTAAGAACACATAGAACTTGGTGTTGGCCGAATGCCTAGTGTGTAGAGACCCTAATTGCAAGTTTGTGATAAATGGAAATATTATTGATCAGGATGCATAAATGAGATTAGGATTGGCTAATCGGATTAAAGGATATTAAGGCTTAGAAGTTAGGGTTATAAGGAATTAGCAAAACCTTGTGTTGAAAGCATGTACTAAAGATTTAATTAGAATAAATAGGTCTTGGCCGAATTTATTAAGTGAAGTACACTTGTAAAGATTTTATTAAGTACATTAAATAATGGGAGGCTTGGATTTAACCCTAATCTATTAATTGATTAAAACCCTAATCGGGAATAGATATATAAATATTTTGTAATAGGGTTTAATAATTAAATACCCTAAGTTTTGAATAATAGTTGAAGAAAAGATTAAATAAAATATTTAAATGATTAAAAGGATTAAAGCGATATATATATATATATATATATATATATATTTATTTATTTATTTATGATATCAAAGAAATATAACATAGTTGCCATTCGGAAATATTCCGATGAATGAAAAGTACGAAGTCAAGTGATGAACAGGAAGTTCAAATTGGATTAAGAAAAATCCGGCAACTATATTATACCGTTAGATTAAGCTAAGCGCCTAATTATCACTATTCGTGAATTCCACGATAGGCTCCTAAATGGTTATAGAACCGAAGCGTGTCGATATGTTTTCTCTGACACTCATAGTATAGAGAAGGAAACCTATTCTTTGGAGGCAACAAGCCAAGTGAGAGCTGAGAAGGATTAACAAGGCCCTGCGGTGTTAAGTGGGGAGTAAGGATTTAATTAGATCGGTCAAGGGTTGGCCGAAACATACGATGAGTGAATGAGATTGAATTTTAAGATTTAAAGAAGCCTTGATCATATAAAGAGAAGATTAAAAGTGTGGAACAAGGAGAATAGAAATTAAACATGATATAGGTTGCTGATTGGATGTAGAATTCTTAATATGAAATGTTGGTTGCCGCCCTTATGCCATTGGGTTTACATGATGAATTAAGGGCTAGGAGAGTTGGGATATGATGATAAGAAAGGCACCATTGCTCTATAGTTTATATACCTTACAAGTTTATACATGAAGGAAGTCGAAAACCATTGGATGTTGTTAAGGTCCTGTTAGTCTTCCCTTGATGGATTAATATAGATTTTGGAATCTAAGAAGCATATATGGATGGATCTTGACCTAGGATGTCAATAATGCACCAGAGGTATTTAAGAGAGAAAGCCTAAGAGGAGGTAAAAGTATGGACCATAGTTCAAAATACGTTTTGTGCATGCTTGGGCAAATATGCCATAGTGTGGAAATGTGGTGTTGTTACTTGTAACCGTGTAAGATTATGGTGCAAAGGAATTAAATTCAGTGATGCTTTCGGGATAGAATAAATGTACTAAGGTTGTATCCAAGTCGGAGGCGAATAAAATAAAGACAGCAACTTGCTCGGGTATATTGTTGCATGCAACCTTGGCAGATCATTAGACTCGGTTTAAGTTGATCTTGACGGCATAGTTTGCCTTCCGACACAAGGTTAGGGCAAAGGTCAATAAAGATAAAAGAATTCAAACCGAATTTCAGATCATTCCGATAATGATTGAATAAGTTACAGATTTGATATTGGATATCAAGGCTATGAAAAAAGATGTTAAAGGATCGAATTGAAATATCCTAGAAGTTCACATAATTGGAATTGTTTGATATATATGATCCTTGTTGTTTTCACCTGGATTTATGAAAGTTAACGTTGTTTACAAGGAAGGCCATATAATATAATCATATGATTTAAAATATGAATTCTGAAACTAAAGTTGTATATGATACGTTTGTATGTTTTGTTGAATGTGGATGACTGAACATTTCAGTATCGCTTGTAGGCGAAGACCGAACCTAAGTTTGGGTGGATTGGTGTAAGTGCAATAAGTGCGAGGAGTACTGTAAGTGGACAGTAAGTGGTTCTTTTCAAAACTAGAATGACACACTGCATCATTTCATGAACAAGCATGAGATTTTGATCAAGCATGACATGACATGTGCATTGCATGAATTTTTCTAAAGAGAATGTTTATGCAATGATTATGGAAAGATTACGGAAAGTTTTATGAAAAGATAAGTTAAGTTAAGGGGCACTGGTCGGTACCGTACCATCAAGATGGACTCCCATACCGAAGGACAAATGTGAGAAGGATGAGAGAATCCACGAGGTTGTGCAAACCACACTGAAGGACATTGAGAAGGTGTGGTGCCTCCAAGGGTCATGTCTAGCCACTGAAGGACAAATGAGAGAATGTGCGCTAGCTGACCGCATGTAAGGTCTCCAAGGGAATTCGGGGACGGTTCCAAAGGGAACGCACAACCCTGACTTCAGGGGTTAAATGGAGCGAGCCCACAAGTAAGAGATATGAAATGATTATGAAAAGGCCAAGAGTGGCACAAGTATGAATAAGTGGTTTCAAGGGCCAGGGGCCGATTTCACAAGCAAGCATGAAAGAGATATTTTCAAGGGCCTGGGGCCAACTTCAAGCAAGAGCATATGCATATCCATGAGCATGCATGTGCATCACGAATCAAGTTTATTCTCTTTCATGATTATGCAAGTACAAGTCAAGAGCATGTTTTAAGTTTATGTTTTCCCTTACTGAGTCTTTTTGACTCACGTTTTTAAAATCGTGTCATTCCAGATGCTCCAGGTGAAGAAAGTCAGGAGGACTACCTGACTTAGAAGGAAAAGATTATGTTCGTATCTTGTGGAGGTGACAGGATCGATGAGATCCGTCATTTGTTAAGTATCAGACATGTTATATATGTATTAAGGTGAAAGATTGTCGAGAACCTTATTATGATGAGAGTTGGCTCGTTCTCTCGAGATTCTGCTTTATTCCGCTGTAAGCATATATGTAAGAATGCTGGAGCTATCTAGGGGATTGCTCGCGGCTGTCACGGTCCCTGCGGGATGCCGTTCGAGGCGTGACAATTTATGGCATCCGAAGGGTGTAGCTGATTTTGGTAAATGGCAGACATTATATCAAAAAACAGGAAAACACTTAGAAAATGAGTGATTTGAGCAAAAGGAGAAAAGAGGAGCTGATTTTGGGCGTCCGATCTCATTGAAAAAGGTGTGGAAGGAGCTACTCATTTGGGATTTCACATTAGATTGCATTTGAGGTTAGTGGATTTGAAAATTTTATTTGTTTTAGAATGAAAAGCATGGACTTTAGGATGTCAAAGCATGTGTTTTCGAATTTTTACGGTCTAAAATGATAAAAATGGAGTTTAGGGTTGGATTGAAGTGTTTGCAATTTGGATTGATTTTGGGATGATTTTGTGAAGAATTTTGGCATTTGTTCGTCGAAGAAAAATGTTCAACAATCGCAGTCCGGATGGATTATGGTCCGTCTGGATGCTCTTGTTTGGTTCGAACACTTTTCTATATATGTCTGAACGCTCGTATGTATGGTTTTGACGGTTCTGACTCCGTTGAAACGGTTTTTGCTGTTATCTTTCATGCATTCATTTAGTAGCCTTAGCCCCGTTTAAGAATTACACGAAGTTCGGATAGCAAACTTGGTATAATTCTTGAATTGTTCACGTTATGAACAATTTGAGTTTACAATATCCATAATGTACATAATTGTATATGCTATTATGACAGATGTGTTTAGAAATTTCGATGCAAATCTCTTTTTTTCCTTCAGATAAATATTCAGAATTGAGCTTACACACTCGCCTTCAATGTTGGGTGTTTATGCTTAATGTTGTAGGAATGTATATGGGACTGAAGAGAAATGCTATAAAAATTTCTAAAGCATCGATGACAATGGTCTAGTCAATTACGTGTAGTACGTGATATTGTAAACTTGAATGGGATATGACCTATCACCAGAAGAAATTGGAGTTCAGTGTGAATGTCATTATTGTTTGTATTTTGACCTTGAAGGAACAATGTGTATAAGAGCTAGACTTGTGAGGCTGATAGACTCAAAAGTGCGAAGTATAGTGATTGTGTTGGGGATTTTATGATTGTGGCCCGTAGTTATACAGATAGTCATGGACAGATAAGAATGTGTTCTTCCAACGTGTAGACGAGATGGAGGATCATTTATTCATAATAGGGTTTGGCCGAAATTACACTCATTGAGTATTACACTGAGTGTCAATTTTAGAAGTTTCTAACCGGGTAGTGACTTTAGAACCTGAACTGAGTAGTGAGGATTCTGAGGGAGATTTAAATAATGATATGAGAGACACATTAGAATATTTTGAGGCGGGCGCAAGGGTTGATGGTAACGCTGGTCAAAATATGTCGAGTCCTGAAAAACATGAATCAGGGTCTGGAGACGGGTTTTCCTCGTATACAAAGGGGATGTTCGTTTGGAAGCAATTTGTAGGATTCTGATAAAATTGTGAATATTTAGGAGATGTTAAAGTTGTATTGGCATGCATGCAGAAGTTTATAAGGGATTGATGTTTGCAAAAAATGTAATAAAGTCATGTATTGGAATACGTGTGTTTTGTGATGTTTGGATTGTAAAAAAAAGTAGGATGCAAATCCTACAAAAAGTGGTTACGAACATCACCAAAGTTATGGGCGAATCCTGAGCGAGAGTTGTATCTCGGGTGTAAGAAGTACTCGAAGTTGTCCTTCGTTGTTAGGTTACATCATGCGGAGTCGGAGAATAATTTGATTGTAAATGCATTTGAAGATGTGTTATGCTTGATAAAAGATGCGTTGTCGGAGGGGGAGTTCCTAAATCTTATTATAAGGCAAAAAAATTAAGAAATAATTTGGGATTTAGCCATGATAACATATGTGTGTGCTTAAATGATTGTATACTGTTTTGGATGGAGCATAGTGTGGACATCGAGGTGAAAGTACAGTCATAATAGGAAATCAAAGGTTCCTCAAAAAGTACCGCAACATTTTTCCTTGAAACTGAGGTTGCACCGATTGTTTTTATCAAGGAAAACGACAACGGATATTAGGTGGCACCAAGAGAAGCGTGTGGTTGAAGATGAGGTGATGAGGCATCCCACAAACTCTGTGGTAGGGGGGACCTCAATAAGAATTGTGAACGGTTTGGTTAGGAATCTCGGAAGGTCCGGTTGGGTTTGGCATCTAATGAGTTCAATCCGTTTGACAACATGAGCTTATCGTATAGTATATGGCTAGTGGTATTAATTCCATACATTATGCCCCCATGAAGTCCCATGAACGATATCGACATCTACTTCCAACCTTTGATAGAAGAGTTGAAGAACTTATGGGACAATAGAGTGCAGACGTACGGCGCGGCCGTGTCAAGTTCATTCAAGTTACATGTTGCTTTGCTTTGAACAATAAATGACTTTCCGGCTTATGGGAATCTCTCGGGTGGAGTATGAAAGGACAATTAGCATGCCCTGATTGCAATGCGAACACAATGATTCACACGTCTTGTTGCAGTGACTGTTACCCGCAATAATACATGAGTTGTTAGGAAAATAAGTGTGTACAACATTGACTAAATTGAGCTTATTCTTCAGAGTTATGCTCAAGAACAACACGTTTAGACATTGTGGACTAGTTAGAGAAGGACATCAAAATGATTTTCTGCAAGTTGGAACATTTATTCCCTCCATCATTTTTTACTATTATGGTTCATTTAGCTATTCATTACCTCAAAAGGTGAAACTTGGGGGTCCAGTTCAATTTCGGTGGATGTATCCAATGGAGAGGTATATGAGGAAGATGAAGCATTTCATTACGAACTGGTCACGGCCTGAGGGATGGTATGGGGTTACGTTTTGGATAGAAATGAATTTAGAAAAGCGCAGTGGTACAATCGTTCGACAATCAGCCAACATATAGAGTAAGCACATATTACAATCGTTGCTCATTTAAACACTTATCAGTTCATGATATTTTAGTTTATTATAAGATATCTAATTTTTTTATAGCGAGCACTTGGAGGAGCTGAGGAGGTAATCGCCATTAAATGTTGATAGAAGCCACGAAGAAGGATTTTCGTTATGGTTTTGAAATCGAGTATTTATTTAATTTTGTGTCTATTATATTTTTATTTTTATTTATTTTTTTATTCTTATTAACACTATGTTTATTATTTTAGATTCAAACTATGCGCAATTAAAATCTGGGCTCGGTTCTGGATGATTTGTATGCATTAGCATATGGTCCGAATCAACGGGCACTTTGTTATCTGGGTTTGTAGTGATTGAAGTTAAATTTCACACGGTATTTTGTGAACAATTTTGAAGTACTCGGAATTGTGGCATGATTGTTCCAGGAGACCATGCTGAGGAAGACGTTGAATTTTATGGCCAAGTCATGGAGATTTACGCGTTACGTTCTTTGCAAGAGAATTTAGTTTATTTACTAAAATGTGACTGGTTTGACTTGAGTATTCAAAACTTGGGTATTGATAAAATTGGTCGGTTTGTTAGTATTAACACATCCCGAAAGTGGTACAAAGAAGACCCGTTCATGCTAGCATCTCAAGCGAATCAAGTGTTTTATATCGATGATATGAAGTTGGGCGGTCACTGGAAGATTGTTCAAAAGATTACCCATTGAAACACGTATGATATTCCAGCTATTGAGGCGAAAGCTAGTGAAGATGGAGAAGGACCGTTGAACCATAAAGCATACCAAGAGAATGAGTCTAATGAACTTTTTCTGGATTTTAGCTCCTTTGATAGGATCCCATTGACTAGAAATAACGTCGAGGCTTATGTGTCGGTAACCGATGAGAGTGGTCAACAACAACGTGAAATACAAGGAAGCGATGATTCCTCGGAATCATTCAGTGAAGATTGTAGTCATTCAAAAGAATATGACTCCGAGGGCTAAAGTAACTTTATCGTTTCAATATTCATTTTGAGTAACATAATTCATGGTGTTTTTTTCTCTAATATTGATTTTTTTGGTCACAGGATGACATGAGGCCAGTGGGAGGAAAACGTCTTCGGTGCGATTCATTGGTTCGAGCTGAGAGTACTTCTGGTGCACTAGTAGTGTCAATTCCTTCACTTGGAGATATGCACAAATTACCGTCCTCTACCACAGCCAGTCCATTAGGCACCCAAAATAGTTGTGCGTGTAAGTATCTTTCCTCGTTGATCTTGATTAAATATTATGTTCGCAATCAGACACATCAGGGGTAGTACGCGCGGGATTGCATTACTCATGGCTCGTACTTGAGGAAAGTTTATTGTCCTATCCCTAATGAACATACAGGAGGTGATGACTTGCCGTCCTCGATGCTATCAAGCCCTATTGGTGCGCTTGTTCGACAGCATCTCCCATTTAGGACGATTAAGTGAAAGGAAGTTCCCAACGAGGTTAAATCATATATGATGCACCGAGTATTGATAAGTATAATTTATTTAATTTTAATTTTCGAAACTTTTATACGTACTAACTGTTATATATGTTAAGGATGATTTCCAACTAGATTACGAACAAGCCGAGGATCGCATCACTATGACATTTATGATGAACACAGCGTACAAGACGCACAGAAATATAAAATTTCAGCATTACTAGGTGTTCAATTCTAAAGAAGAGGCATTAGGGCACCTGTATCCCGAGATGAACAAGGAAGAATTGTCTCTTGTCCATGATTTATTGGCGATGGAGGAATTTTAGATTAAAAAATTTTATTCGGTCCTAAACGTTAATTGTATTTTATTACTAATTATAGTAACAACTGTAAATGTATAATAAAGAACAGGAGTGCAATCAACAAGGAGAATAAAGCTAAGCTAAGATTGTACACGTATCAAGAGCAAGGTCCTTCCAATGCACGAGAGTGTTGTTAGTAAATAATAAATTTACATTTTTTAGAGATATTACTTAAATAAATGACTTAGATATTTTAATATGCACATTCTATTTTTCTTTTGGTATACAGAAAAATCCAGAATCTGATGACATTAGTCATGCGTTGGTGTAAATAAATACACATACTAATAAGGATGACATGTGGACATCAGAAGATGCACTGGAAAATTTTGTAAATTGTAACGTTCGATTAAATTATGCATTTGTTATCTCTTATGTTTCATGTGTACTAACTTTATCTTCATTTCTAATTTTTTAGGAAAAAATAGAGGTGTTACTATCCAGCATGAGTCGGAGGGAAAGTCATACACTGAAGTGTAGATTTTTGCTGAGGTATTGGGGCAAAAGTGAGTTACGTGCGAGATTTAGGATGTTCAGTACAGTATGTTGGATCATCTTCGTCAGCATTGTCCATTGATTTGTCCTAAGATTGGAAGAGGACAGATTAAAGATAGAGGAGATCAGGGCTAGACAGATGGAATTTGAAGAGCAATCAGAAATGGAGCCGACGATGTGAGAGCATTAGTAGATGATGGAGGAGCAGCAACAGAACCTAGTAGATCAGTAAGGAAGGAGGATGCAACTAATGTAACAAGAAATGCATAAAAATGATGGAGCAGATCGATAGGAGCAATCTCGTACGACACCGAAACGAAAATTTGCGTAGATTTATGTATTGTCACTACTTGATATGTACTTATCGATTATGTATTTTATTTACTTTCAATGACGATTGCATATTTGTGTTGCCTATACTTCCTGGCTATCATTTACCAATATCAATGAGGATAAAATCGCCAACAAGATTGATATACTCTAGGAATTAAGAGTGAAGCTTGGGAGGCAAAAGATGAGAATATTCACCAGGAATATCAAAGGTTGGCTAAGGGTCCACATTACACTTGGTTGAATGATTTTCCACGTAGAAAATTATATCCCATGTCCAGATGGTTACAACACACCTAAATTAGATGGCCCAACAAGTTGGGCCAGATGAGTTGATTATATGTGCAACCAACAACAACAAAAGACCCAAGTTGCCCCAAGCCCAGAAGAAGTGGATCGGTTGTCAATAACACGAATGCGTACATCCAAAAATCTTGAACTCCTCACCTGAAACAAACATCCCACACACAAGAAGACGTGTTGGAGGGAAACCATACACGATATGAAGTTACGAGGGATCAAGCCCTAAAGAGGAACGAGGGAACGTGGAAAATAAACTATAAAAGCAAAGGGCAAGGAAGAAGAAAGGTAAGGCAAAAATTAGAAGTTAACAATTGAGGCATTGTGAAAAAGAAAGAAGATACTGACTTAACCATCAGAGGGTTTACACCTAGGTGGCTAGGGTTCATTTGTATTTTTTACAGGAAAATATACGAAAAGATCGAGGTGCATTTACTCCAAGTATTATCTATAAATAAATTGTTTATCAACCGTTATCAATCACCGCTCTCCTCTGTCTAGCATGAAGCAATTTGTGGTTTTCTCAATCTCTTATTGGAATTCTGCTTGTCTTGGTTTACAGCATGCTGAAAGTTAAGTCATACGTAGTACGTTTTTCCTCGTATGGTTTTAACTTTTAAAATGCTATATGGTATTATTAAGAAGAAAGTAAAAGAGCTAAAAGTTATACCCATTGTCGGCCCAATGGAAGGCAACTTAGGCAACTCCTAAGGTCCCACCCGAGGAAGAGGCCCTTTTTAATAGTCTACAAAGCGAAATAAAAAGACCAAACAGTATATGAAACGAAAGCAAAACAAATAAAAAAGAAAAGAAAGGAAATGAAATGACAGAAGAATGGCAGACATGAATGGCGCCTGGCCAGAAAGGAAAACACGATGAAACAAAAAAAGAAAAAAGAAAAGAAACAAACAAGTAAAATTAAAATGATGCGAGGTGTATGGAAGGAAAGAAAAAAAATGTAAATGAAATTACAGAAGTGCCGGAGACATGAAATATCCCTGACTAGCCAATGAAAGGGAAACACGGGGAAAAAACAAAAAAGTAAAATGGTAAAACTAAAAGTAACGTTGTAAAAAAAGAGTACAGAAGACAAGAGAATTAGCGAAAGAAAGTATAGAAGTAAAGAAAAAAAAAAGTAACAGACTTAATAGCACCGTAGCAGACTTGAAAATAGCGTAGAAAAAAAATGTTTGTAGAGTACATTTTTTTCTCAAAAGGTCGATAACAACACATGCATCCTTATGTATACAACAAAAGTAAATGAAATGTCCTGAGGTTCTGTTTGCGTAACAAAATTTTACCTACCTAAAATTTTATCATCATTACAAAACACTCTCTCTCTCCTTACTTTTTATCATTTTTCATACACTTTTTTACTTTTTCACTAACTTTTTCACTTTCTCTCTTCACTTTTTCATCAACTACAATACCTAAAATTTTAACCACCCTAAAATTTTACTTCTCAAATACAGTCTAAAGCTACGAGGTAGAACAAGTTAACAAACACGATGTAACAATGGTCATATTATGATTTAACACATCCTTTCGGCTAGGGCTATTCAAATTTCGGGTCGGGTCGGATCCGTACAGCCTGACTTTCCTGATAACTGAACCTACCTGATAAACCGAACCGACCCATCAGATGATATAGCCCGCCCAAGCCCGACCCGTACGGATCGGGTCGAGTACGGACGATTTATTTTTTGCCTCCCTTAGGGACCTCCAATATATCTAACGAATACTTTAGATACTTTAGATACATAATTGGATACAAAAAAGATACAAAAAAAGAAATCATTACATAATACAAGTCCAAGAGCACTAAATCTGGGAACTTCCTATATGCTTTCTTTGCTCTTATATTTTCCTTTTCTTCTCTTTTTTCCCTCTATCTGTTGCTCAGCATCATCATAGTTCTATCATGTAGACGATTACATGTGAGATCTCAGCTTTGTCTTGCACAATCAAATGTTGAACATGTCAATTACACTAATTTCCAGAGAAGAAGGAATTTGCACAATGCACACAGCAATCAAAGGGATATGAAAGGATGATTAAAGAAACCATTTGAGAACAGATCCACTTCCATCATAATGCTCTCCCCACTTCTCCCACCATGACTACCATATTTATGTGCCCCACTTCTCCCACAGATCCTGTTCATTCAGTCTACCATATTTATGTGCCCCTTTCTCAGTCCAGCCTTTAGCATCGTATTTCTCCCACCTATATCCATATCAGATCTGTGGTCAAGATATTATGCCAACCACAGCAGATGGAATGCTATCATTGTGAGCTGAAATACCATAGCTTACCACTTCTCAAACCATCCAGCATTTTCCATCCCAGACTTTGCTTGTTTCTGTGCGTTTCTCTCTATCCTTGCTAGATTACAGCATTATCAAAAAACAATTATCAGCTATTCGTATCAGTTGAAGTGGAATAAACTGGAGAGTGACTACTTTTCTGGCTGTAATATATATATATATATATACATATGCAATTTGTTAATCTTGTTTATTTGTTTATCGAGAACCAACATTAGCCCTGACCTCCAATCTCCAACAGAACCAACAAATCTCCTAACCTCCAATCTCCATTGTATCATTTTCTAAGTTTCTAATAAGCCCAAGCTCCACTCCAATGTATGCAATGTATGCCACTCTTGCAAACCGAGATGTGGACTGTTGTCTGATTCCTGAGTCACCCTTCTATCTTGAAGTTCCTAGTGGACTCTTTGAATACATAGAAAAATGACTCACAGAAAATGGGCACTTTGTTCTTGTCATAGCTGAAGGCACAGGGCAGAATCTGCTTTCTGAGAGCCTTCAGACTATGGGTAAGCAGGATGAATCTGGCAACTTCTTTTTGTGCAGCACAGCGATGTAGTCAGTTTTGTAAGCAGGGGCGGAGGGAAGGGGGGGCGCGAGGGGCAGCTGCCCCCGCTCAGTTCTAAAAAAAAGAAAACTATGAGTATCCTACCCCTCCCTCCCTCCCTGATATTAATTCGTGCCCCCCCCTCCCTTCTATTTTTTTTTTGCATATATTGATATCTTGAAATCTTATTGGAAATTTTTTTTCGCATAATATTTAATATTTATTTTTAATCATATTATTTTAAAAAAATTTCGTTTCTGTCCCCCTATACAAAATTTCTGGCTCCGCCACTGTTTGTAAGTGAAGTATAAAGGAATGTTGTTTATGATGCAGTTGCAGAGACATTTATTCACAATTTATGCACTTGAGTCTGTTATTTGGAAAATTTGCACCACCGGCATTTAGCTTATGAAACCTAGCAGTGTAACTTCGCAACAGTTATTTGGTTTAAAGGAAAAGTCACCAAAGTGTTTAAAACTCCACCATGCGGATTCAGGGAAAGTTCTAAGGGATGTGTATTGTACCTAACAGTGTAACTTTGCAACAGCTATTTGGTTCATGGTTTGTTTTCATTTTTTGCTTTGATGTTATGGAATAAAACATAATCAGAAAGGATGTCATCATAAACACTTCCCGAAGACTATTCAAGAATACTATACTAAACTGAATGCGACATGAAAAGAAAATCAATGACAAGCAGAGAAAAAAAGGAAGAAGAGCAACAAATGATAGTTTATATGCGGAATTAAACTATAAACAATCAACATGTTTTCAGCAAAACATCAACCAAGATTATGATTACAATTTCGGATTTGATTCCATACCTGAGACAGGAACATAGGAACCTACAAACCTTAAGCCGCTTTACGATCCAATCCAAAGCTCCAGCAATTCAGAACAACAATTCAGATGTGTTGCCTCCTAAGGGATTTATGTCACTCTCTCGTTATCGGGATTTCCCTAATAGGTTCTGATGGCCAACCCCTTGAATAAAACAATTATATTTATAGGCCTTGAAAAACCCTAGAAAGAGCATGAGACATAAGATCCTTAGGGATCTCAAATTCCAGTCGTAGGATAACATTGAAGAACTCTTCTTCTAATATAATTAGGGCTTCTACTAATTACAATCAAGTCCATCAACATATTGTACTTGACCCCTGGAATTTTGAGATTATTACAAATATGCCCCTTTACATACAATTAATTTCTTCCACCACACTATATTCCATATGAGATATTAGGACTGGATTAATCAATTTGGTTATCGAGGGCATATAATTCTAACAATCTCCCACTTGCCCTCAGAACCAAATATCATCGTCATGTACATATCTCATGTAAACTTGATTTCTTAGTTCATAACTCAGTTGGACCACAAAACAATTTTGAAATATATATCATATACTTTTATGTATTCATAAAATAGTTTTGTAAAACACTCCGGCCAGATTCTTTTGGTCTAACTCTTTCATCAACACTAACTGAATATACTGTCTTTTCAAAAGACTGGTGGATTCCTTGTTGAGCATTCATACCACTCAATCATCACGCACACAACCCAACATCTCCAGATATAGTCCTGAATGAACATCACCGGTTGACAATATCAAAGTTGTGTACACAATTCATGAATAAATACAAACCTCTCAGGTCTAAGGACAATACCGAATTGTAATAGAACAACCTTTAACCTGACAGTGATCATTTCCAAAAGGTGTTCTTAATCGGATCTTGTTCAGTGTATGTACTTGTTACATGACACTCACTCGTCTGCTTAAGGTCATACCTCAACGATGGAATCAATCATTATCCGCACAACAAGTGTAGACTTTATGTTTACAAAAGTCTAGAACGCTTTCAGGCTTACAAGGAACTGAAAAATCATTATTCCCTGCCTATGATTCATTAATCTCTAGCATGATTTTTCTACAATGCTACCTGAACAAATTTACATACATAACATCTCATGTTACGTATAAACTCATAACAACAATAATATATGTGAGAAATAAATAAACTTTTATTATCAGATAATAAAGAAATAAAACGTCAAACTCAATCATACATATATCTCAAACTCATATCCTTAATGTGTTTCTCAAACACTTTCTGAGATAAAAGTTTTGTAAATGGATCAGCTCAATTATCAGCTGATGCAACCTTCACCATTTTGATATCACTTCTGAATATGATATCACGTATTAGGTAACAACGACGTTCTATGTGCTTTGTCCTTTGATGAGACCTTGGTTCCACTGTCTGTGCTGCGATAACAATGGTGCAATTGCACCATTGTTATCGCAGTATAAGGGAATAGGCGCCTCAATCGAAGGGACAACTTCAAGTTCTTGAAGGAACTTGCAAATCCACACAGCTTCCTTAGCAGCTTCACTTGTAGCAATATATTCTGCCTCAGTTGTAGAATCAGCAGTAGTACTTTGCTTGAAACTTCTCCAACTAAATGCTCCTTTGCCAAGAAGGAACACAAATCCGGACGTTGATCTTCTATCATCAATATCTGATTGGAAAGAAGAAAAAAACCCAAAGTATTTCGATTCAATAGGAATTTCTCTTTTTTTCTACGGGATCCAGACCCAATTAAAGAACAATCGGTTTTGGACAGATGGGAGAGAGAGTTACCTATTTCTCACCGTACTCGCGCGCGGGGCCTTGTGAGGTTGTCATCGATCTCCTTCCTCAGATTTTGAATTTGCAAGAGTGTGCTGAACTCGACAAGATTCGTTCACGGAGTCCTCGATTTGAAGCAGAGGTAGAAGGCGACGTGAGGGCGACGACAATGGAGGCAGACGGCGACAGAGGCAGCTTGAGGGCGACGGCGAAGATTGTCGGCTAAGGGTTTAGGATCTCTGATGTAGTTAGATAGTCGGGCGGGTCGGGTGTAGCTGATGTATGCCGATGCCCGTCCGACAGAATAGACGGGCTCCAGCGGTTGGCCCGATAAGCCCGAGCCAACATTTAGGTACGGGTCGGGTCGGATGCATTTTGAACAGCCCTACTTTCGACTATTTTGGTCGCTTTTGCTAACAACAATTGTCAGTGGATTATTAGATGTATTTGGACACGTAGCACACTGTGGTTAGTTTGATTAGTATTTGTTGTTAGCGAAAGTGACAGAGATAAACAAAGGGATGTGTTTTTAAATGGAAACCTTACTACTTGAGATTAATTTATAACTTTCTTTACTCATGTGAAAGGTTATTGGGGATTGTGTGAAAAATATTATTGTTTGTATATAAATTTTTGAGATTTAGAATGTCGGTTCGGTAAATTTTGTTGAATATTCTCACGTACTTTTGTAAACGAACATGTCATATATCTAATAGAAAATCCGAACATGATTATCAACAGAAGCCCCTGACACTCTGACAGTAGCTCCGGCCAACCCACCCAATCCATCCGGCGATGTACAGGAACAGAAGCACCGGTGTGATGAACTCGCCCCAGTGCCTCTGATCACCACTCACAATCAAATGAGGAAGCCCGTCCGTCCCACACAGCAAACCTGCCTTTCCGTAGTTGTTGAACCTACGTTTCGTCTTTTCTATGGTGGCGTTAATCGCCAGGGCCGGAGCACTATCAGGCGCGTACAGCTTCAGCGATGACTGGAGCTTCTTGGTCTCTTGGTTCTCACGTTTGGCAAATTGCTTGAACTCCTTGCAGGGGGTGAGGCCAGCGATGTCAGCCATGGCGGGGACTGGGGCCGAGAGAATGACTGAGGAGAGCGCGAGTGCGGGGAAGAAAGCCTGCAGTGGCGAACTACCGAAAACTTTCTGTGTTGGTGTTTTGAGAGGCCGAGCAGCAGAGTATCATAGGCCTTGATTTTGTGCTTAGGAGAGCTCAATATCGGCTTCAAAATGGGCTTCGAGAGGTTTGTGGGTACAGTGAGGGACATTTTCCCGATTTGGGTTTTCTTTTATTTTTAGTGTTTCACGTCATAGACTTCTGATTTCTTTCGGCTTCGCTTGGGATAGGACTGGGTTGCAGAGTGGAGCAACGTTTTTAGTTGTAACTGTACTTCGAAAAAAAAATAGTTATAATTGGTTGGGGGCTTTTTCGTTGTGGTTTAATAAGATTCTCTCTATCTTAACAAAGTTTGAGTGGATAAGAAAAGTGCTATCCTTACTCCCTTTTTGTTGTCAAATGGAAGTAGATTAATCATTAACAGCAAAAAATGAAATTACAAAAATCAAACAATAGAGACTTTACATATTTTATATTTAATGTTCAGTCTTCAACTCTCTTAATCGTATAATTCATACAAAAAATTGTAGAGTTTAAAACTTACAAATAGAGACCATATTATATTTACGCTTAATTACTCACACTCTCTTTGGTATTGACGTTTAACAAATCAATTCGCGGAATATAACTTTATACAGTATAATCCAAGTGATTCAGTTTTTGGACATACATATACTTTCTTCCATCAAAAGTTAGTCTACTAACGGAGATATACGTAACGTTTGTTTCCCGAAATGTTAGACATCCAACATTTTGGACATATTATAAAAAATTATAAATTAATAATTTTTTTACATCAAACAATTCTTTATTATTATAATATTCAATTAAATCTTCTCTCCTCGCTTTTTCACCTCCCACAAAATATCTTTACTTTTTCACCAACTCCAATACTCTAACATTTCCACCACTCCAAAAATTCCACAACCAAACACCACCATAGCCCAAAATAAGTCATCCTACCCGGAAAATAAATATCTCAACCCTTAACTCATGTATGTATGAAAAAAGACCTATATGTATGATAAATAGACCATAAAGACTGTCCCGTTCAAAATTGTACTGTAAAGACTAGTTTGTTAAATGTCAATACCACAAAGACTAACGATAATTATGCCTTATATTTATTTTTTATGGTTTTCATCTCTGTTCTAAGGACTCCTCCAGCAAACGGATCATCGATCATCACTCTCAAATATTTGTTTATACTTTCAATTTGTTTAATACATCAGCCAGGGGGGTAAAAAAATAAAGCTAGAAATTTCCACGCATAACGTAGATGAGAGAGTGAACCGCATTGCAAGACCAAGAACGGAATGCACAAGCCACTTCGATATTACACTTTCGACAAAAGCATAACAGGAAACCACATTAAAATTGCCGTACATATATAATTACGGTCAAGATAACTGACCAACAATATGTTCGTCGAAAACTTGGCAAAAACACATCATCCCTCATTCTTCCTTACACAGTCATCTGAGGATCTTGGATTAGTTCTTGAAGCTCACTATATGAACACCACTAACTCTTCACTTTCTCAGCAGCCCTGTCGTTGTTAAAACTGAAGCATCCTCATCCCTCAGTAAATTTCAAGATACATATCCGCTTACATCGAAATGCAAATCAAACAAATATTCATATATCTATTTAGAGAACTAACTGTCTCAGATTATACTAAACATTCAATTACTACTTACAGCAACTTATCGCTCACAAATGATTCTCCTGGGAATGCCTTCTGTGCTCCCTATCTCCATAACTAACACGACTCATCCTATGTCCATCTTCTATAGAGTCGTGGTTATAACTTTGCAAATAATCATGCCGCTTCTTCCCCTCCAACTGCCTATCCAGTGGACTCCCAGCAGCTTTTCTCTTACGGCTGTTCAACATAGGTGAAGCATCATCTAACATTTCCCCCTCCTCTGCATTCTCTACTTCCAAACCCCTTGAGGATTTTATGCCCGAGTGGTTTCCAACTCCAACTTCCTCGTGGTCCTTCCCATGATCTAAATTCTCAGGTTTTGACCAGCTTTGCCTTCTATCACGCTTGTATTTTTCATCCTCCGCAGCCAATTCAACCCCATCTTCTAGTTCCCTCTCAATGAGGTCATCCTCATCCATCACATCTTTCTTCCGTGTAATTTCCCCACGAGCCTTCTTTGTTTTCTCAAGTGCTGCCTTAACCTTGTCCTTGTCAATCATCTTGATAGCTTCTTTTGGGGACTGGCCAACAGGGCCTTCCCGAAGCTCCAAATTTCGACCAACCAGGCTGCCCTTTCGTGAGGTTTCAGCATCCCTCCACTCTCCTGGTTCTGCAGTCTCATTTCTCCCACCATTCCTTACTTGGTCTTCACCACCAACTCGCTCCATCCCAGCCCTGGACCTATTTGGAACTTCTCTCATGTTCTCCTTCCGGGACAAATGCTCAGGATGCTGAGTGTCTTTTATGTCCGCATCCACCTTGTGATCAGTAATAACACTACCCATATCTGCACTCCCATTTTCATTACTTTGATTCTGCATACTTCTTGCTGGCAAATGAATGTCAGCAGATGAATAATCAGATGCTACACGAGATGACCTTTGCTTTGAAGCATGTTCCTCATTAACAGCCGGAGGTTTTGCTGAGGCCCGATGACTGGGCCCACTGCCTACACTTCCTTCCACTTCACTTCCTTGCTATGGGGGCACTCGGTTTTGCTCATAGAGTTCCAGCATTTGATTACTAACTTCTGCAAGAAAAAAACAAAAAAACAAAATGACTTAGAAATATTCAGAGATGAAAACAGAAAAGGACAGCACAAATAAAGGTCAGCCAGAATAATATTTGGGTAGATTTTCCCTATTTCCAGGGGGGAAAAGTCTACCAGCAAACAAAGAGAAAGCATTTGGGCCACAGTGAGGTTTAAAGGCTGTCCCAGGATCAAAATAATTTCTACAACCAGATGAAGGGAAGGAGACCAACCCTCCAATTGACGTGGGGTGACATCAAATTCTTGCCACCAAACCTTCTCACCATCCGATGGAAGCTTCACTTTGAGGAACTTGGCCGCAAGGAAAATGGCACCTGCCGCAATGTGATGAGGCTTAAATTGCAGGCAGAGCGATGTTCTCAGACTGCAAGCCATTTTCCAGAATGTGAACAAGAGCAAGAGAAGGAAGAGAACCATTGAACAGATATTATCTCAACATAGAAGATAAAAACAACATTGGGACATACCCATCATTAACAAAATTCCATGCAACTTGAGCAAGGGCATTCTGAGCAACCTTGAATTTCTTTATTGCTTCAACAAGGGGTTTATATGGGTGGTGAACATTTAGGTCAAAACCCAAAGTGGCAAGTACAACCCTCTCCCCAAGTAAAATGAGCTCTTTTTGTTGCTCATATACTTCCTGCATGATTGATAAGGACCATGAGATGACAAAAAGAACAATCACCACAACTCCAAAAAACAGGAAATAAGGAGAGGGGGAAGGGGGCAGAGCTGAATGGTTGCAAGGACATAGTTTAGCCGTGGTACAGCTATTGGAGAGAAAGTGAGGAAGCTAAGCAAGAATTTACTGATAAAGGAGAGGCAGGGGAAGAAATTCTCATAAACATGTATATTATGGCACTTTAGGGAAAACCAGGCAGTTACTTTACAAGTGGACTGCAAATATACAGACTCATGCTCTATAATGCATGGCTAACTTAGATTAATTCTAAGGAAAAGAAAATTAGTGGGTTTGTCACTGAACTAGAAGGGTGAACATTTATCTAGTCAAACTACGTACATCAGAGAGAAGAGAAAGATAAGCTAAAGAAGTACAGTGGGGTAACAACTCAAGTACGGAAACATCAATCTGAGGAACAATACGGAAACTGGTGTAAGCACTATCAGTAAGTGTACACCTTCTGTTTAATCCTCTGGGCTGCAGCGGGATCTTTCTTATGGATTATCTCATAAGAAACAAGAATAACATCCTTTAGTGGACGAGGAGTTTCTTCAACTTTCCCAGCCAGGAACATACACACAGTTGCTATGGTCTGCAACCATAAAACGAAGTTAGGCACCAAAAATGAAGAAAAATCACACTTCAAGGAATTTAACATTATTTATTTGGTCCTTTCCGTCATCTGAGGACAGCAGCTAGATGAAAATGTCCTATGTGGGTAACGGGGGCCACGTCACCGGTAATCTGTATTCACCACGTATCCCCGCCTCCCATCTGGATCTTCTGATACCACGTCAACTTAACCCCATCGAGGCTGATCCACAACACTCTTCCTTGCTTTCTTTGGCCTACCGGGTTTGACCTTTACTCGGACTCTTGCCCTTGCTCAACTCCGTCTCCAGCTCCCTCTGCGAGACAGGCTGATGGAGCCCCAGCCTCACCATCTGCGAGGCGGGGGACACGTGACGAATACAGATTAGCGGTGATATGACCCCCATTACCCACGTAGGACATTTTTGTCTAGCTGCTATCCTCAGATGATTGAAAGGACCAAATATAGAATGTAAAATTCCTCAGGGACTTATGATGGATCAAGAATTTACGGGTGACATATCAAAATGCAACCAAAGCATATTGGATATAACCAAAAGCAGCGAGCAATGATACATAGACAAACAATCACACCTTTAGAAATTTCTCCTAGAATGCACATACAAACAAATATATAACCTATCTGCACCACGTATACTATATGAAAAACACATCAAGGTACATTACCATGTTTCATAATGTCTTGCAAGAGTGTCACCAGAATAAGTTACATTAAATTCTTCATACAATAAAATTGCACAACACGAGATGGACTTCACAGGAGAAGTCTGAAAATCCCAATTTTAATATTGCTCTTTTTTTTGTGCAAGTTGCCAAGTACAATACCATTGCTTGATCAAACTTCTATCTTAAAACTGACTTCCTGCTATGCAAAATTAGTCCTTTCTTGAGTGAATAAGCGGCATTTAGAAGATAAACAGTTCCCAATGCTATGAAAAGTTGTCATCGAATGTCCTATGCATTTGCTTTCAAGTGTTTAGTAAAACAAACCAAATAGAAAAACAGGTTTCCCAACAATGAAGCATCTGGCATGTACGGAGCATGTATCAAAAGAAACGTTGGAGAACCTTTGACATTGTCAATATGTATAAAACCTTTATGAATAGTGTCAACTCAAGCATTAAAATTCTCACAAGAAACTTGCTCACTTCACAGTTGCTTTCCAAGTCAAATTTACTACTTGATTTTTTTTGGGTAAGAGTTTACTACTTGATTTTTACACCATGAGATAACTAAGTTAACCAATGACTAAGGCATGCCAAATTGAACTCTGATATGTTTATCATAAATGTTATACCAGCTCCAAAAAGTAAACAACCTACCCTTCTGTCATTCTTGGCATGTGATTGACGGAGGAAAAACCGATGACAAAATATTATTGCTGTAGCAATGGTTACCTGGGGCCTGCATTGAGAAGTTCAGTCAACACGGAATTCTGGCCACATTCTAGGGAAAAGCATAGGAACATTGTTTTTCATTATAGAATTTACCAACAGGTATATTAATATATGTACACATAAAAAAGTGCAAACATGTGATTTTCGATTAACATGTGTATGTGTCTCAAGTTGCAAAGCTTCCAGACAAGCAGATGATAAAAGTTCCAAGAGAGAGTTTCGTCCAATAAGGTGAATGAGACAAGAAAAATTATCTAACCCGCATAACACTTGGACGTAGTTCAAATGACACTTCCAGTACCAATAAGAACAGGGTGGCAGGTAAGATTTTGAGTCAATAACCCACAAAGTAACTTTGTAACTCACCAAAAAAAATACTGAAGATAATGGTGCACATTTTACATATTAGAGGCCTTCAGAGCATATAAAAGAGCACTATTAAAATGACACTCACATTCAAAATTTGTCACGTCAAATACTTGGCTTATAGCCTATCCATCGAATCATGTATAGAAACAGACCCCCTTAACAATAACTAGTTTGGTGTTTCAAAGCAAACAAAGTTCTGTTGATAAGTAACAGGCATCTAGTACAATGTTTAAGTTTACAAGATGAGTGAAATTCAATAAAGGGTTACAATGAAAACTATTTCTAGGGGCACGTCCGATTTGCAAAAGTATTATAGGATACAATGAATGTAACAAATTCAGGAAACAAACATCCAAAACATCAAAAATCCTACACACACTAATAACTTTAACAAAAACTTCAACAACTTTTCACACAAACTTCTACTCTCTCTATACTTTTTTACCAAACTCCGATACTTTTTTATTAAAAAATTACATCAAATTATCTCTCTACACCTTTTTACAACCTCCAATAAAAATTAAATATCTTTAAAACTTTTCACCAATTTTTACACAATACCTATAAAACTCTAATCTACATAAATATTCACAATTCTATCAAAGATCTTAAAACTCTTACATTTTTTTATAAAACAAACATCCTCTAGATTTTGTTAATCATCTCAACCCTTTACCCCATTCGGTAATGCCAGGAAGTGTAAGAATCACAAGAAGACCCAGTGTTGCAAAAGCAAACAACATGGGTTTGTTTCTTGGTAAAAAGAGATTGAAGATCCATCATTTACAATCTACCACAAGGGGCGAGGTGTATTATAGACTAGATAGAATTACAATAAACAATAGGTATGTGAAGAATATCCCATCCTGTAAAAACACAACCTCTTCCAAACGTCACATTCACATTCAGAAACACTATTCCTACAACTAAGAGCAAGCTCGAACCAACTTTCTACATTAACCCTTTCACTTCACAAGAAATCCCAATATTTCCAACCATCTAAACTTCAGATAGAAGCAATGAAAAAAATAATCTACACAACATATAAAGCTCGTACATGTTGTTAACTAATTGTTCATACAGTCGTTGTTGACTGTTATTTGGTAGGTTAAACTTCCCAATCGCATTTTATTACATCTTTGCTGCTTTAAATGAATGGCAGATATAAATCTATTCTATCACACTAACTTTTTCATTAGATAGAATGAATTGCCTTACACATTTCTTCTTTGCAGTTCCATAAGCTAGTCAAAATAATTGGATGACCATAATGAGGGAATTGGCGTAGAAGTTTCAACTGAAGAAGAGTCTTTGAGGTGTTTGATTTGAGTTGGGCGCATTCCAACTCGAGAAAAGAAAAAGTCAATATCTGCCCAAAAAATGGCAGGTGGATGAAACAACAACATGAAAAGCTTTTTTAAATAGACGCTAGCAAAAAATGTCAATATCCCAAAATGTAAGAATGCACTTTTTGGGCGACTAACGATTATAGTGACCATAAGATGCCCGCTTACTACTAACAATACACCACTTACTACTAACGAGATATCTTCTATTGTTAGCACTCCCAGAATCAATAACATCCCAAAAGACCTACATCAAATGAAATGGATATTTTGTAACAGCACCGTTTGAATTTATAGTGTTTTGTAAAGGAATTTGATGGAAATAATACTGTTACTAGAATTGAAATGTACTCACAGAAAAGATAAGGCCAAATTCGAGGTTGGCCAACCTCCATAAAAAAGAGATAGATGAGAGAGAGAGAGAGATGATGCTCAATACAGTTTTTCGGTGCCCTACCAGCACTCCCTATAACGAAACATAATTCTAGAGAATCTAACTCAACTCCAATGACAAGCGAGCTAACAAACCTCTACAAACATAATAAAATGGACAAAAGACATACTGTCGCAATACCAGCCCAAAACGATCAAACAATGCATAATAACACACAACCCAATGTATGCCCATTATCCAACCCAAGCCCACTGCAGCCCGTGAATCATAAGTGACCCCGCTGTCCCGTTTTAGTCGAGACTCTCCTCACTTGTCTCTTCATATATTTCCCGGCTTTGTCTTCGAAGTCTTCAAATACCGATTACACCTTTCCCCTTTGCAAACCCTAATCTACTTCTTCCTCCTTTGTCTACCCACCTGGTCGTGTGACATATTCTCACTTGTCCCTTGGTTCGCTAAGGCTACATATATCTATCCTCACTGCCAGCAGCAATTTTCCTCCAAAAATATCCATGCTTTAAATATATTTCAACAATGGTTGGATTTTAAAGCTAAAAATCACCATCTTAGAATGAAGAAAAATTTCTCAGAAAGGAAGCTGCTAATTATTCCAAAAAAGTTTACCCCAACAGTAAGATAATCAGATTTATACATATAGATCTAAATCACAAGCTTCATCATAAACTTCAGTTCTACATGCTCAAACATCTAAGATGGGTCTGTGATATCAAATTATTATAAGCATCGGCAATAATTGTCCACCAGAAAGAAGCTCCATGTACTTCCGTAGAGATTTTCGGTTATGTACAATCGAGTACAAGAAAAGCATCAAGTCAAAAATTTATTTTTAACTTTCCTTTTCATGATTCAACAAAGAACCTAAACCAACTGCCAAATTTCATCGCAAAATACCAGCATAAAACTATCTATTTAGTGAGAAAAGATGATATAAGAAATAAGCAGAAGAATCTCATATAATAGTTGTAAAGAGACTTGAAATAATTAAGAAAATATTTGATAATCCTGGTCTTACACTTTTAGCCTCATTCCCAAATCCTGCAAAAATGTGCAGTACGACTTGCGTAAATATGTTTCTTTCTTCAGGTCAATTCCATCTCTTCTTGATGGTGAATTTTCTTCAATTTCCTTTCTGGACATATACCAGCGACCCAATTCCTCTTGCCTTTCTTGAGAAGTTCTTGAACACCCATCAGATATGTCATGATGTGACGACTCCACAGGTAAAATTCCGGCCATGTGGATCTTCAAAAATGAAGAAACAATGACCGAAAGATACCTTTACTATAGAAAGAGAAAGCCCTTTTCTTGCTGAAAGACCAAAAAGATAAGTCAGAAATTAAAGATGACAAAGTCGAAATACGACATACCTACCAATACAATTTTTTTTAAAAAAAAAACCACGAATTATTGAATACTATAAGTTAGTTGTGCTAAATAATAAACAGAAAATCATAAAGAAGACACTCATCAAGACAAGTAAACATTATGATTGAAAGCACTATCAATGATTCTAAGTTATGGAACGAAACCAAACCCATCAGCACTTATTAATCCTAAACCAGCACATCAGTGTTATGGCTGGTCCTGAACTCTCCACGTTTGACCTAAAATCAGACAATCAACAAAAAATTTAGATCCTAAAGTAGAAACTTCTAATTATATTTCAGTTTGCCAATCAAGTAAATAAATTTATGAAAATATGACACGTATTATGTTGTACATCCCAAAGTCAATCAAGGCCTATGCGTGAAATCTATGAAAAAACATTGATGAATGATAACAGTGACTAATACAAGAGTGCTTAAAATCTCATTCACACATGAAGTTCAAGGCACATGAAATATACATGCGTAATTTGCACTATCTATGTTCTCAAACAACATAAAAGAAAAACGAATTTCTAGAGAACATACCCAGACCTAATTTCAAGAAATCCTCGTCTTCTTCGCAAGGGAATTTTACAACGGAAACTAGGCGGAAATTAAATTCTAACCAAAACACGTAAAAATTCCAAACCTCTTTGGAGTGCAACCGAGGAAAATCAAGATGGAGAGTGATTAAAGAGGATTCTCTCTTCGGGTAATAAAGGCTAAAGGAAGATAAAAACAATTCGAAAACAAAAACCATAAGTGGCTTCCGAAAAACGTTAAGAAGAGGGAATGGAGCACCTGTTAGGTAGTAGGGCCGTGTTGGTGTTGTGTCTGGTTGCTGACACGTATTGCTTCGCTTGTCGCTGGAGGCCTTTATAGTTTTCCTCTTCCTTCACTCATGATTACCCGAAGATAAAATCCTCTTTAATCACTCTCCATCTTGATTTTCTACGGTTGGAAAATTAGTGCTATTTTGCACTAAAGAGGTGAGGAATTTTACACGTTTAGGTTAAGAATTTAATTTCCACCAGTGTTTCATTGTATATTCCCTCGCAAATAAGACGAGGATTTCTTGAAATTAGGTCTGGGAACGTTCTCCAGAAACTCGTTTTTCATGTATTTTGGCTGACAGCATAGATAGGTTGCTCTGTACAGCATGTGTTAGCTATCACTTCCGATGCGTTTCCTCTTTGACATTGAAATTTTCGATTTTTGACATGTGCCCTAGAAATAGGTTGAGGGGTAAGTTCTCTCAGGTTTTCGAAAGTTTTCTTTTTAGTTTCTTTTTGTTTTTTTGGGTGCGTGCATCTAGTGATTTTGATTTCTATGCTTCAATGTAAGATTGATAAAGGATTTTGAAATTGGGTTGTGGCAAGTAAATTTATCGTTTTCCTTTTACTTTTCTTCTTATATTTTGGGGAAATAGGCTAGCTGGTGGTTATGCACCCCAATTTATTGTCCAATTAAGCAGGACACTCAAAATTGTGGCATGCGTGAGGGTTCCGATAATCCTTATCAAATCAAATATGCGCCAAAGATCTTAGTTTATTACTTAAGAACATGGCCTATGTCAACTCTACTTTATCTCGGTACTATATTCATGTGCCGTGAACTTCATGTGTGATTGAGATTTTAAGCACTCTTGTATCGGTGACTATTATTATTTATCAATGTTTTTTCATATATTTCACGCATAGGCCTTGATTGACTTTGGGAAGTATAACATAATACGTGTCATATTTTCATAAATATATTTATCTGATTGGCAAATTGAAATATAATTACACGTTTCTACTTTAAAATTAAACTTTTTATTGATTCTCTGAGTTTAGGTCAAAAGTGGAGAGTTCATGACCAGCCATAACACTGATGGGCTGGTTTAGGATTAACGGCAGCTGGAACATTAGATCAGATCACATTTTCAACTAGATCAGAACAGATTTTTAACCATAAATAGGGAAAAATAAAACAGATCAGATCACACTTTCAAAGTACAGAAACTGGAGAATTAGAAATCAAACTTCATAAATCAAATTCAAAAACAAATTGAAGAGGATTGGCTTCCTTACAGTTCAGGTGAGACATGAAAGTCAGCTTAGAGGTATTCATCAAGACGTGATCTCGGAAAATAACTAAAATATAGATAACAGCAATCAACAAATAAACATTAAGCATAAACTACCAATAACAGATCACAAACTACATAACCATAAAGAACCTCAACCTCTTCCATCACCATGAAACCACATACCCATCATTGATCACTCCATCACCAGATTCACCAACGTGAAACCACATAACCAAGATAAACCTTGCCCTCCAATTTCCAACAAAAACAACTGAACCAACATAAACCAATAGTGAGCCCTGACCTCAATCTCTGCCACGAACGCAATGGACAAAAGCTAGCACGAAAAATATTGGGGTTTCATGAGATTAGGGCTAAAATAAACAATTTACCTCAAGGCTCAAATAATCCCTCCACGGCTCCACTGAGCATGAGGATTAAATTCAATGATAACCTACCAAGAAATTTAGGGTTTCATGAGATTAACAAAACAAATGTGATCATCTAGAGAGAGAGCCATGGGGAACCAGAGACTCGAGAATGAGAGTAAGAGAGAGCCATAGAAGAGACTCTAGAGAGACAGAGAGAGTCAGACTTTGAGAGACTTAGAGAGTCAGACTATGAGAGACTTAGAGAGTGATCAGCTATCACGCCCCGAACGCCATCCCGCAGGGACCGTGACAGCCGCGAGCATTCCCCGGGAACACTCCAGCGCTTACACTAACTCTTACAGCGGAAAACCTTTTGTGTTTTTTTTTTGATACACATCGGAAGACTCACTCAGGATCCACATGTTGGCTGAGTACAAGCTCAATGAACATAACCCCTCGGTAAACGAATTATAACTCATAAAATTCTTTACATTGCATCTTGTTCGCAAACTTATACAAAACGTAATAGGGCAACATACTGCCACTCAAATCAAACCAGCACTCACTAGTGCTAACTCGGAGTTCACCAATTCCGACTCCAACTCCCGAACTCCTAGGATTTCTACGTGAGATAATCCTCTGCTCCCCAATTTTCTTGTGGATCTGGAATGATACGATTAACAACTATGAGTTGAAAGACTCAGTAAGGAACAACAGTTTGAAACATGAACTTTGATAAAACATGGCTTTAAAAAAACATACTTACTTCAATACACTGTAGAGTTAAGAAAAGAAATGCATAACTGTAAGTCATGAGATAGTGCATAAAAACCATGATGCATATGCATGCTCCGTGATGCACATGCCATGCACTAAAAACTCTTGCCACTCTTGGCCTTTTCAAATGCATTTCAAATCTCTTGCCACTCTTGGCCTTTTCATAAACATTTCATCTCTTACTGTGGGCTCGCTCCATTTGACCCCATGAAGTCAGGGTTGTGCTGTTCCCATCGGAACTGTCTCCCATCCCTTGGAGACTTAACATCTGGTCGAGCTAGCCCGTAGTTGCCCCAGACCTGATGGCTAGACACGACCCATAAGAGGTGCCACACCTTCTCGAGCAACGTTCCTCGGTGTGGTTGCACATACCTCAAGGACTTACCCAACCTTCTCGATCAACGTCCCTCGGTATGGGCATCCTAGGTTTCATCCATCCATCCTTCTCGATCAACGTTCCTCGGTATGGATGATAAACCTTACTTAACTTGGTACGGATCCTACCAAAGCCCCCCGGGCTTAATCATAACATAAATTCTTTTTCATTTGCATAAAAAAACTTTTCATGTTTCTATGCAATGAACATGCCATGTCACACTTGAAAACATCGTAATTTCATTTGCATCAAAACGTCTCTCATGCATTCATGCAAATGATGCTATGACATGTTCGAAACATCATGCGTACTTGAAACATTCTTTATGCACAATACATGTCACTTGTATTAAAAACATCTTGCCATGCACAATAAAACATGCAGTGTATCATTCCAGTTTTCCAAATTGGGTAAGATTCACTTACAGTACTCCCTGCAACCTTCTTGGTTCTCACTTGGCTCTTTGCCTACAAAGAATAAGTTCGATTATTAATATACTAAGTTTACATGAAAGTATATCAACACGCTCGGTTCTATGAACTATTCGAGGAAACCTATCTTGAAATCCACTAAGGAATGAATAGTGATAATTAAGCACTTAACTTAATCTTAACGATATAATATAGTTGCTGAATTTCTCTTAGTCCAATTGAACCTCTTGTTCACCTCTTAACCTTGAACTCCCCGTCCATCGCAACGGTTTCAAACAGCAACTATATATATTTACTTCGATATTGTAGATTTATACATTGCTTTAATTCTTTTAATCGCTTAATATCTTATTTAATCTTTTACTTTCTACTCATTAAACTTAGGTTATTTAATTACTTAATTCTATTGCAATATATTTCTATTCTTGTTTAAGACTCTAATCAGCAACTAATTGCTCTAGAATTAAATCTTAATCTTCCTTTTATTTCATGTATTCAATTAAATCTTTACATTAATCAATCACTAACCTTAATCATACTAACCTTAATCATAATTAACTCTTGGCTTGGTTATTAGATCTCTATGCAACCCGAAAATATAAGCTTTATTCACCATAAGTTTCGGCCAACCTAGTTAAATCTTCAATCAATACTTAACACCACAAGGCTTTGCTAATTCTTTTATTCCGAATCTTTAAGCCTATTATCTATGTTTTTCCCTTACTAATATGGCGTGTTTTATGATTGAGCTTAAATCTTCTAACCCATTTGGCCATAACCCTAATTTTATTTATCCATCACATATAAACATAATCTTATTTATAGGGTTGCTATTAGGGTTCCACTTATTAGGTCATTCGGCCATGTACCATTTTAAGCATTCATTGTCTAAGTTTTCTTCTCCAATGGTGATCTCATCCTCCATTTTTAGATTCACAACCTAGGATCTACCAATCACAACACAACTTCTAGATCTAGCACAATGCCATATTCGGCCAACACACATGTTTATAGAATGATTAGCCCTTTCGATTTGCATGCAACCTATTATATTTCAAGACTAGCTCATATGCATGTGTTCACCAAACTTTTATACATATCATGGCCATTCATCAAATTGACATTTAACAAAATTATATTTGAAGATCCAACACCTATAAGTTTCGGCCAACACTATCAATCACAATCCTTCATGGCAAAACTTGCATCATGCATACGTTTTGCATTTTAAGACCATACTAGCATGCATTGTTCATCCTTTAACATCTTTCTAACATTTAAATTCGGATCTCATGCTCATATAGCTAGATCTAACATTATAACTTAAGGTTGGTCTCATAATCTCAAGATCTAACAAAACCAAGTACCAACTCAAAACCAACCAAGAGATATTCGGCCTACATCATTTTTAGAACTAACAACCCACATCTTTGGCCTTACCTTGATGATTAACACAAGCCTTGAGTACCTAGCACAATAAAATACCTTAGGTTAGAACTTATAAAGAACTTTAAGCACAAACACTTAGTAGAATCAAGCCTACCTCTACCTTCACCAAATTTTCACCAAAACCCTTCCTTCTCCCTACTTTCGGTTCACCCTTTTTGGAGTGGTTCCAAGCTTGATTATAAGGTGCTAAGGTAGGTCTTATGGTGGGGAAAATAAAACAAGGCAATGCTTGAAACTTGAAATGGTTTAGTTTTAGGAAAGTGAGCTAGATTTCAACAAGGGAAAATGGCTAGGTAAATAGATTTCCAAGAGGAGAAATGAGTTGCACAAAAGAGGGATTTGGGTCACCTAAAGAAGAAAAACAACCTTAGAACTTTAGAGGAGTGATTTGGTTGCAAGAAGAAAAGAACAAGGCTTAAGCTTAAGGGGGAGATTCGGTCAAGAGAGGAAAAGAGAGAGAGAGAGTTGAATTGAGTGATATTCGGCCAAAGAGAAGCAAATGAGGTGTGTAGTTGAAATGCTTAAGTGTGGAGTGAGTTCATAGAAAGCAATTGAGTCTCCCAAGATTCATTTATTGCAATGACAAATGACAATGAGATGTTTAAAAGTGACAAGAGAGAAAGAAAGAAAAAGGGGTGAACTTTGGGTGAGCTTTGGCCAACCATGCCATTGTCTTTTCTCTCCTTTTGGCTTTTCACTTTCTCTCACATCACACTTTGCCTCCTCGTGCTTGCTTTCCTACGTGATTCTCTTGCCCTTGCATTTTATTTTCTCTCATTTCTCTTCCATTGAATTGTCTTGTCAATTAATTGCTCTCTTTACAACTCACATGGCCTACAAACTTTATGGATTTTCACTCCTACGTAAATGGCTTTGTCACCTCTTGGTTTGCCTCTTGCTTAGTTCATTCATGATGTTTGGTTAAAATACAACTAACTTAGTTACTATCACAACTAACTTTCTAGTTACTCTCACAACTAGCTTTCAACTTAGTTACTTTTCACCTAACTTATCTCCTATAAGCTCTCTAGCTTATCTAGTTCAATTACATAGCTTATCATCTCATAAGCATGACAACTTATCTTAAGATAATGGCTCTAGCCTATCTCTACGATAGCCACATCAACTTATTACATAAAAGTTTCCCTAACTTATCATTATGCTTGCTTATCACTATGATAAGCAAGTGTGCTTATCGTTTTAAACTCTCTTAAAACTTTATCATATGCCTAGTAGCTTATCATCTAATATTCAAATGATAATTCAACTACTAATTTAGGTCACATAATAATAATATATGACACCTATTAATGACACACAAAAATATTCAATACTTAAAAGAAATTCATGATTTTCTTCCATTTAATTATTTTCGGCCAATATATATATAGATCTTAAATCATAATTTAATTTCCAAGGATTATGAAATATACTAGGCAAATGAAAAATATAAATCCATAAGAGAAACTTACCTTGCAAGTTTCGGCTCTTAGGAAAATAAAATTAAACTTGCACAAAACTTCCATAATGAAAAGAAAATTATTTAAGGAAAAATTTATGAAATACAATCTCATTTTAGTTAATGTACTTTAAAAGGTGGCCAAGCATGACCCCATAAATTAAATCAAAACAATTACACAGGAAAATAGCAAAAGCAAAGTTCGGGGTCTCACATCAGCACGACGGACGACGTCAGAAGGCCATGCATCGTATAAGCAACCACACTGTATGCGTTGTCGCGTTGTCTGTGAAACAAAAATCATCCTCGACCATCTTAGAGTGAATCAATACATTAGATGTATCCATGTTGCATCACACATATAAAATATGTATATTAATCATCACTAACACAGAAGAATATGAAAAGTAAATTATAACATTTTATTTCATCATGAAGAGAATACATTAATTTATTCCAACATTTTCCGTAAAGCTCCAACATTTTATTTCATTATAAAGAAAATATATTAATTTATGAGAACATTTCCATCGCTAATCAAATGATCAATTTTCCCAATAAGATCTTCAAAGAAATTTGAAACATCAAGATGAGTAACATCAACTCCGTCAAAACTATCAAGAAGGTTATTATGATAAACACAATTCATTTATTTTCCTTTCCCATTCAGAAAGGCTTGCTACAGATCCACCAAGTGCTTTGACGTACGACAAGTACGAGACCAATGTTCATTCATCCCACACCGATAGCATTTTTCTTCATAATTCTTTGACGTTTTATTCTGCTACCCTTTACCTTTTTCGTTTTTGGCATTTCCCCACTTCTGGTGGTGTTGTTTCCCCTTTTTATTCTTTTCCCAACCACAACCACGACTGTAGTTCCTTTTCTGAAAAAATGTCTCTTCACTTTAGGGAGTGAGACTCCATTCGCTTTAGGGAATGGTTGAGAACCAGTTGGTCGGGACTAATGATTTTTTCATCAAAAGCTCATTATTTTGTTCAGCCACAAGAAGACAAGAAATTAGTTCAGAATATTTCGTGAACTTTCGCTCTCAATATTGATGCTGCAGAAGCATATTCGAGGCATGAAAAGTAGTGAATGTTTTCTCCAACATGTCTTCTTCAGTGACATTTTCTCTATAAAGGATTAACTGTCAAGTGATTTTGAACAAAGCAGAATTATACTCACAAACAGTTTTAAAATCTCGTGTTACAACATTATACCCAATAAGTAATAAATAATAAATACATGTGAAGATAACTGTATAACATCTCATGTTACAACATTATACCTAATAAGTAATAAATACATGGGAAGATAAAAGAAATAATTATCTCATAATTATTCTAATAACTGGTTTTGAGGGCAAATTTCCAACATCTCTCACTTGCACTCAAAACCATTTATCTAGGTATCTCATACCTAGACAGATTCTAAATGTGTCTCAAGCATTTTTGAGTAAGCAATTCAGTGAAAATGGATCCGCAATGTCACCAAACATTACGATATCATTTTGATTCACCATATCATGTATCTTCTTTCTATGTGCTTTGACTTTAGTGTTGGAGTTAGCAGTGGTATTCTGCTTACAACTCTTGCATATCCCTTCACATTTACCCAATGTATACACACACGTTCAAAAGTGATCAATTATCATTAACTGAACTTGTGTATTTCTAGACAGTCCGCAAATTCTATACTCTAAACACAAGAAAATAGTGTTTACTACTTCTCAAGTATTTGAAAATATGCTTAACCGTTGTCCAGCTACAGAGCCCATGTCAAATTAATATCTACTTACAATGCTGACTGCATGACTAATATGTGGTCTTCTCTTTCTCCTCTTGGAAAGATGAATACTATACCGAAAGGATGAAATCCTTCCTTGGTATTCTGTAAATAATTGCCATTATTTGTCAATGTAGTCCCAAAAACCTCTTCTCTTGGTTTCCAAACAATTTGGCTCCAAGAATGCAGAACACTTCCAAAGGTCTTTGGCTTGAAAAATATGGTTCATGAACCATCTTTTCATGGATGACATCATCATGACATCATTCTCATAAGTTGCATATTACTGCCATAAAGAACTAGAAACATCACTAAACTCCCACTGACTTCTTGTCAATACAAGGCTCATCCATATTTCGTGAGAAATCAAACGATTTGATCATCTCATCTAAATGGATTCTTAGTTAACACTTATGAGTTCTAAACTCATCAGTAGGTTTAGAAACATCTCTTTTCCATTGATCTCATTTGTCTCACGTATTGGCTCAGCTGACTGTTTCATCAAGAATTGTCACGCTTTCACCTTCAAGAAGACCGTACTCTTTTTAAAATATAATTTTCCTTCTAATAATCACCTTCTGTTCACTTAGGTTTATAAAATCAAAATAAAACCCAAAGAACCATTTTAGGGTCACCTACAAATAATCTTTGATTCCAGAGTCTTCTCATCAAACTCTTTGATGTGTAGCTAGATGTCACGACATACTCTCAAATGATCCAGACTTGGTCTCACTAGTCTATGATCCATGAGGAGTTGTAGGTATAGATTTAGTAGGTATCTTGTTTAGAACATAAACAGCTGCCTCCAAGGTAAAAAACCCAAAAGTATGCAGGTAATATATTTATTCTTATCTCCCACTGAACAATATCATATTAAAGTTCAGCTTTGTTTTAACCATTCATAGAGTCCACGATTCACTTTTTCAAAATAGACTATCAATAATACCAGAGTTTTTAGAAAGACGATATTTCAAATAGCAAGTGTAAAAACAAACATTTATAAAAGTTTTGAGACAGGAAACTAAAATTTCAAAAGTTCTGGAACATAAAGATAGTCTTCCAAATATAACTTTAGACTTTCATGGACTCGAATGAAAAGCTCTAATGGAGATCGCTGCAACGCTTGCACTCGTTTCCATCAGTTTCCTCATCACTTTGTTTCTGGATTTCCTCAAACCTCTACAATCATATTGCATAAGTGAGAGGTTGTGTCAACAATTGACGCACTAAATTCAATGGACACTCCACTAAATTAATTGATAAGCATACCTTCTGAATGATCAGTTTTCTTTAGTGAAGCTAGATATGCTAGGCAATTTCTTTTCAAGTGACCTGGCTTGCCACAGTGGAAACAATTTCCCTTATCTTTCTTCTCTGAGTCGCTCGTGTCTTCTTTCTTAGATTGAGATGCTCTCTTCTTTTTGAACTTCTTCCCCTTGGGCTTAAGTTCATGACTGGCTGACTAGTCCATTACCATTACAGAAACCTTTCTCATGTATTATAAGCTCCTCAGCTACTTGCAACATATTGAGCAGCTCTGACAAAGTCACAACCATCTTGTTCATATTATAGTTTAATATGAACTGGTTGAACGATTCAGGTAAAGATGTCAATATCGCTCCAACCTTTGTTTCACCGTCTATCTCTGCACCAGTGTTTCCAGTTCAGTGATGAACGATGTCATCTTCAACACATGATATCAAACTGGAGCACCCTCCACCATTGTGGTGGTCGTCAGCAGTTTCAGAACTTGCTGGCATGCAGACCGACTATGCTCTCCAAATAATTGTTGGAGATAAGATAACATGTCTTTTGTAGTAGCTAGGTCTTCACACAGCTTCTGTAATATATTGGTCATCGAGGCCAACATATAACATCAAGCTAGTTCATCTGCCTCATGCTACATATCATAAGCAAATCTTTGCTCTTGCGTGGCATCAACTAAAGCAATATGAGGGATCTCATCCTTCAGGATATGAGCAACTTTTTCAACCGTGAGTACTATCATAAGATTCCTCTTCCAATCAAGGAAGTTTGGCCCAGTTAGCTTGTTATCATCTAAAATTCTAGACAATGGGTTCGACATAATAATCTGCACATATCAAAAAAGAAATCACATGTATATAAAATTTCCATCAGTATAGGGTTTTGAATAACTAATGGTACCTCTCACTGAATCACATCAACCAAAGAAAATGCAGAATATAACTTTTATATTCAATGTTTGCAGTGGGTATCAAGAACTTATACCTTATGTAAACATGATCCTATTTTAGTAACCATGCAACAACTTGTAAAAGCGAATAGCAACTACTCATCATGAATCCAGCTCATGTCGTATACTATGTGTATACAAATATTCGTGACTCTTGATTTTCTTTTGGCCACCAAACATAAACAGAATCTTCACTATTTTAGCGAACGTGTTTATTTGGTTAAATGCAACCATCGTCTAAGTGACATGTAATTTCGTAACGGGTAGGCATTGCTATTTTAGTTAACACCCCCACCACTCATACACATTCACTTATCTTTAACAAAAGTACATGGAACAGATCATAAGATCAATACTTGGTAGGACTATTTTAGTTTGAACCAACATCAACCAAATAAAATTTTCACATACTAACAATGGAAGACCATGAGATTGATTTTCTTATAAAACAATCTCATTTAACACTTATATTAAAATGTAAATTTTTTTTTAAAAAAATTCATATCAAACCGGGTGAACCGGTCAAACCAGTTTGACCCGTTGACCCACCAGTCTGGGTCCAACCCAGTCGGTGGTGGGTAGCGGTCCGGGTCATACCTGGACAGGATTTGGGTCGCGGTCAGGGTCAGGGTCTTAACCCGTACCAGGGTTGGGTCAAACCCCGTGGCCCAGTCCGTGAGTCTCAAGCTCCTTCCTTTTTTTTTAAAAAAAATTTTTTTAAGGACCCAGCCCAACGTTTGGGCTGGGCCTGCTGGGCTTGGTCCGTGTAAGGCAATTGTTGCCCTACCTGAGGCCCAAAGCGTGACAATGGGCATCTCATGCCTTGGGTGCCGTGTGGCCCCCAAGGGCAGGGTCTGGCCTCGCCCCGACACCCACAGGCCGCTGAGACACCGATCAACTCTTGGTCGGCCTCCTCTCGGCGTGTGGTGGTCGATAGAGGCGACGGGGAGGCCAAAGGCCTCAACCCATGCAACCAGTGTACCCCTCATGGGGTACAACACAGTAGCGGCGACTAGACACCAGGCCATGCGACGCCGCAACTGGGTTCGCCTGGGACCACTAGGTGTGGTCCCTGGCAAGTTGAGACACCACCGCCGCTGGTGGTGGCCGCCTTGGAAAGAAATACCTCTCTCTCCCTCTTTGCATTTTTCTTCCATCGGGCACAACAAATTTCAGCAAAATCACAACCAAACAACCCGAATATATCTCTTTCTCAAAGAAATCATAAAAGAATAAAAGATCTAACATAAGATTAAACAGATCTCAACAAAACCCAAAGATCATCAAAACACTTGAGAGAACCCACGGGCATGCACAAACCCTTTTCTCTCTTCCAAAACCTACGGACAAGAGAGCTTTGCTCTTTCCTTTTCCTGTGTTTCAGTCAACACCCAAGAGAAATAAAAATATTTTTCCACTTCCTCCAGCAGAGAAAACCCACAGCCAAAGCAAAGATCAAGCTTTCTCCTGAGACTCTTCTTTTTAAGTAAAACTCACATCCAAGCATATAATAGCATGCTATACCGAATGAATCAACAGTAATCAATCAAAGATCGTGTTTCTTCACCTCAAATCTCATTTGAATGCGAAGAACATGAAATTTTTCATGCGTGAGTTAGAGAGAGAAAACTAACCTGAGTTGGAGACCCCGGATTGTTGAAAAACTAGCAGCCCAAGCGTTCTGCCTCCTTCAGATCCTTCACACAGTTCTTGAGAGAGAAAATTTTCTCGTAAATCATTTTGTAGTCCACATGAAGGACGTGTTTTGGAAAACCGTGATTAGTAATGAAAACGTGTACTTAATGTTTCGAGTATTTCTTTCTTTCCTTCCTTATTTCTTATTTTCCCATTTTTATATTACTGAGCATTCATTTATACTATAGGTTTTATATTAGGAAACTCTTTGAAACCACTTAATAGAAGATGATTTACTGTCCTTTACCAATATTGCTATATTTCCTTAACTCATTTTTATGATTACTAATGTCACGCCCCAAATGCCATCCCGTAGGGACCGTGACAGCCGCGAGCAATCCCAGGGGAAAGCTCCAGCGAAAACATACATTCATACATACAACGAAAAATATAGGATCGAGAGAGAGACGGCCAAAATTATGACTAAACTTACAATACACTTCCAAGAAATAATAGCTTAATTACAACACATGAAACATTAAGATCAAATGGCAGACCATAAAGGTCAACATAACCACAACAAAATACAAACATATTCTCCTTAAGTCAGATAGTCCTCCTGACTTCCTTCACCTGAAGCATCTGGAATGATACAGTTTTAAAAACGTGAGTCAAAAAGACTCAGTAATGGAAAAACATAACTTGAAAAACATGATCTTAATGCTTGAACTTGAATATCATGAGAATTCATAAATCGTGATGCACATGCATGTCTCATGGTTATGCATATGCTATTGATCGTAAACATGTTCTTGTTCTTAAAATTGGCTCATGGCCCTTGAAAATATTTCCCTCATAACTTGTGGGCTACTTACGCTCCATTTAACCCCTAGAGTCCGGGTTGTGCGTTCCCATCGGAACCATCTCCCTTACCCTTGGAGACATTTCATTTGGTCGAGCTAGCCCGTAGTTACTCCAGGCCTGATGGCTAGACACGACCCTTGGAGGTCCACACCTTCTCATTGTCCTTCAGTGTGGTTGCACAACCTCTTAGGATTCACCCAACCTTCTTGCATTCGTCCTTCGGTATGGGAGTCCATCTTAATGGTACGGTACCGACCAGAGCCCTTAACTGACTTGACTTATCATAAAGCTTCTCATATGACATTGCATAAAAGTCTCTTTAGAAAATCATGCAATGTTCGTGTCATGTCATGCTTGCTCATGTAAAACTATGCAGTGTATCATTCCAGTTTTACAAAAATGTAAGTTTATACTTACAATCCACTTACTTCCACTTACCTTGGTCTCCTTGATTATGAGACGGTGCTTCGCCTACAAGCGATTCAAATAACTCTCAGAGACTTACGAGTTAATCATATAAACACACAAGAAAAATACTTGAATTTAGTTCGGTTTTTCCCAAAATTACATTTCTGAAAATACAATATCATTTTCAAAGGTTCACTTTAGAAAAATCTTATTAAACACTTGAGAAAAGTATTTATCAAAACAACATTGAATCCTAAGTTCAAAACAGCAACTTGAAGGTCTAATACCGCTAACTTAACCTCTTGTTCTCTATAGGTGCTGATCTATTTCGCTTCACACTAATCACTTAGATAAGTTGCTGACCAAAGTCCTAAACAACATAATTATGAGGCTTGAAATCAATAATAATCATATCCTTGCCATGTCTCCAAAACAGCAAGCTAAATGGTGCCAAAAATCCAAGCTTGACATATTCACAATCTTCATACATTAGGGTTACACTTGCTAACTAGCTATTTCATCTTATCCAACATTTAACATGGCTAAACCGTGATATATACTCCATCTAATGTCCAACCCGTGGCACCCTTCTAAACATATGATTTTAAGTTCACATAACGCCATAAAACTTCCTTTGCACATCCATATATTCGGCCATTAGAATTTTGTATCATAAAGTTCATTTGCTATACTTATATTACCTAGGCTGTCTTTTCATCTTAGTTTAACACTTACAATACTATTATTGAACCTTAAATTTGATCTACTAAATGATTTTCCAATTGTGTGCAACATAAAACCAACACATAGCATCAACCTAGGGTTCTCTAACTCAAATCTTTCGGCCATCAACCTAGATTTCACTCCTAACCCATTCGGCCACCAACAACCTATGTGCATGCAACCCAAATATATAATCCCAACCTCCAGCAACTAAACTCACAACCTAAGTGGTGCTAATCATCATGAAATGTCCAGATCTACACCAAACTCAAACGTGCATGGGGTTCTCAAGCAAGAATACATTCCACCTTTAAATACTCCCTTCCTCCATCAACCATATCACAAATCAACTCCAACAGACCCAACCTATTAGATCTAACCATAATATACAAAATTACAGCAAGATTCATGGCCAAATCAAAGGGAAACAGAACATGCAAGGTTCGGCTATCAACATCAAATTGCACCTTCAACCATATTCGGCCTTACCTTGGTGTTTGGACACAAGCTTGCTTAAATAAGAGAGCACCTAGCATAAAAATATCTAAGGTCAGAAACTATGGAGAAATTAATTAAAACAACACATGCAAATCAAATCTACCTCTACCTCCAACTAGAGTACTCGGTTTTCACCAAAATCCTCCACTACACTTCAACTTTCGGTTCCTCCCACAAGAATGGCTTCAAGGGCTGAGAATGATGTTGAATAGGTGCTAAGATGAAGATTTGAAGTGAGGAAAAAGAGAAGATTAGCTGCTGGAAATAGCTTGAAGAAACAAAACAAAACTTGGAGCTTGGAGTGGTTCGGCCAAGAGAGTGAGTAAGCTGAAATCAGTTTCTGTCAAAGGGGAAATGGGCTGAGTGAAGAGAGATGTTTTGTCAAGGAGGAAGAAAACAAGCTGAGCAAAGGGAGAGGGATGAGCTTCGGCCAGAAGGAAAAAGAGAGGCAAACTGAAATGGAAGTGAAGTGAGGTCAAGAGGAAAGTGTGCAAGCTGAAATGAAGAGAGGTTTGCGTGAATGAGGAGCTGAAATGGAAGAAATGATGTTGGAACTAAGAGAGGTGTGAAAGACAAAGGTGGAGAGTGAATTTGGACTGAATGTTGGCAATAGGGAGAAGGATTGTCACATTGTTTCTTCCGTCCATGCCAATTGGTTGCATGGGCGGCAACCAACCATGCAAGGCTACCTTGCAACACACTTTAGCACTTCAAACTTATCTCCCAAGGCCTTCATGTGATCGCCAAGGAAAAGCAAATTCAATTTGCTCTTTAGCCTTTCACGTGAACTACACCTAAAGCTCTAGAATTTTCTGACCTCTTGCGTCACATATAACTCTCTTGCCATATCACTTATCTACTTTTCATTTCACTTATCATGTAGGTACCTTGGCTTATCACAAACATATATATATATATACACATTAGCTTATCACCAAAAACTTATCAACTTATTAACATAATAACTTATCTCAAAGATAATCATTCTAGCCTATCTCTTTGATAATCACAAAAGCTTATCATCCTAACAACTCACTAGCTTATCACTTATGATAAGCACTCTAACTTATCATTTAAATTCTTTATCAAGCTTTCTTATATACCTAATAACTTATCACTTAAATTTCTCTAATGATAATTAAAACTACCTAATAATGATTAAGGTTACCTATTAAAAGACACAAAATATTTTATATGCTTAACATAAATTTCATGACCATTATATCATGATTTTCTACTTAGAGTTTTTCGGCCATGACATATAAAATTTCTCTTCACATATTAATTTCATGAATTATGGAATATAATAAGCAATGAAAAAATATAAGTTCATAAAAGAAACCTACCTAGCAAGATTCGGCTCTTAAGAAAATAGTTATAACTTGTACTAAAAACTTCCACAATGAAAAAGAAATTATCTAAAAGAAATCTTAAAATGAAATTTAATAATAAAATTAATGTACCATAAACATTAAACTTAGGTCATACATTGGCAAAAAATATGGCCCCTTAAGTTAATTCAAAACGAATACATGGGAAAAATAATGGCAAAGCCTAGTTCGGGATCTCACAACAATATTTTAAAAAAACTTCCGCTAAGTTTTTCAAGGTCAAACATTTGAGGCTTTATAGGAATATTTCGTGTCGTAATCCTCGCCTGTGTGCATACTATCTCTATAACTAAGCATATGGGGTAAGTATTGGCACGGGGCATGACATAGTTAGAATTATTTTACTTACGATAAAAAGGTGAAGTATTAGTACTTGTAATTATTGTCAAGGAAAAGGTGAAAAAACTTAAACTTTCAAAGAAGTTGATACAAAGTATTTAGAATTTAAAACGAAAAGTAGATCTTATATCTGGGAAATAGAATTTTGGACCCTTTGCAAAAGATTTTAACAAAAGTGGCTACGACATACAAAAGGGTTAGCGTTCCAAAAGCTCACCTAGGCCTAACTATCTATTCACAAGATAATTACAAAACATAGACTCGACATTTGTCCGCAATTTAAACAAAGACAAATGAAGTATAATAGAAATAGCACAAATGAACTACAAAACATCAAAACCCCCCCTTTTTCGGCCCGTGCAATAGAAATAGGACTTGTCATAGGTTTGAATAATTCTAGAGAGAGTGGCTCTACCTTCTCTCTAGATTTTCCCCTCCTTGACCGCCTGAACCTCCCCTCTCACCTCCTTCTCCGGTGGCGGGAGGAGCTCTCCCAACCCTCTCCTAATTGCTCTTTCCATCTGTCACCGGATCCCTCATTAAACTCCCTTTTTTACGGCCACTTTTAGGGGCTTTTTTCCGGCGATTTAGGTGGATAGATCTACGCTTTTCTGGAGGATATAGACGATGACCGATAGGGACACCATTTACATTGACTGGAGAAGATTTCTGCACCGGCTAACCAGCGCCGCGCCTGTGATCTAACGTGCTGCCGCGTACGCGTGTGGATCTCACATGCCAGTCACTTCTTCTTCATTTTTTCAGCGACAGATGGTCCTCTTCGGCATACACGTTCCAGGTGGCTGGCATCTGGACCTCCAGGCACTCCTCGTGGTCATCTTTAATGTCCGGCAAAGCGGCGCGTGTAGGTCCACACGCGCGTGGATCTCACGCCCCATTTTCAAATCTGGCCGGTTTCTCACCTCCAGTTGTTGGTTCTACCACCGTATTCCACCATCACCTTTCCTTTTCCTCTTGTCGTCTCAGGTTGCTGCCCTCTGTGGGCTTTCCACCCTTTATGGGTGTCTACACGCCCTTTTGGGCTTGGGTTTGTGTCACGCCTCGAAACGCTAACTTGAAGGGGCTAATGACAGCCGTGGACATTCACCTGATGAATGTTCTAGTGCTTAACTTTGATTTTGCAGCGGAAATTTTTTTTATACACATGACTATGGCTGAGCTAAACATAATGAATTTCCTCATAAAGTCTTTACATTACATATTGAATCCAATACACATTACATCTCTAGTTCGAATTACAAAGGCCTACGGCCACCAACATCTAAAGATTACTTTTCTCTCAAGTTAAATAATCCTCAGGACTCCTGTCACTTGGCATATTTGAAATGATACAATTTAGAAAATTGTGAGTCAAATGACTCAGTAAGGGAACATGAACTTTAAAGAATGCATGATCATGAATATCGACGTGCGTGTATGCTCAATGCCTGCATATGAAACACATTCACTTGATCTTGAAAACATATACTTGAACTTGAAAAGACACTTGATCTTGAAAAGAATTCTTTTGTTATCTTGTGGGCTACATACGCTCCATTTAACCCCTAAAGTCAGGGTTGTGCGTTCGCATCAGAATCGTCCCCCTTTTCCCTCAGAGACATAACATCTGGTCGAGCTAGCCTTTGAAGTGGCCCCAGGTCTGATGGCTAGACACGACACTTGGAGGTCCACACCTTCTTGCAAGCATCCTTCAGTGTGGTTGCACATACCTCAAGATCTACCTATCCTTCTTGTAAGCATCCTTCGGTATGGGTTCCCTTAGGAGTCATCCATCCTTCTCGCATTCGTCTTTCGGAGTGGATGCACCTATCATACTGGTACGATACCGACCAACTTTAGCCCCTTAAATTAACTTATCATAAAATACTTTCATGCTTTCATTTGCACAAAACTTTCTTTTTCTTTAAAGAAAATCGTGCAAATGCTTATGTCATGTCATGCTTGATAACAATGAGTGTTGATGCATGATAACTATGTCATGGTTTGTATCATTCCAGTTTTCGTAAAAGCGTAAGTTTCCACTTACCTCTATCCTCTCGAGCTTAGGATGAAGCTTCGCCTGCAAGCGAGTCATATTCGTCACTTAGAAGTTTAGAAATAAACATTCACGTAAAGCATATCGTTATATTCATATCCTTTTCCGGTTTCAAAATTCGTATCTTTAAAAATGTGATTCTTCTTACGTGACATTTCTTTAAACGAATTAGTTTTCATAGATTAAATTTGAAAACAACAATCATACTCAGCAAACAACTCCAACTTAAATGAAATTCCTAAGGTATTTCCAACTCGGTCTTCCATTTTCAAACTATCATAACTTCTTCCATACATTTCCTTCTTCCATGGATTTTTTCTTCACATCGTCTTCTTTCATAACCTCAACATCCAAGATCGGATCCATAATCATTAAAAATAAATTGATCACCCAAAGCACTTGAAATAAAACGTCATTCGATACGTGCAAGGTTGTTGTTTTCACTTTCTTCATGTCCAACTCGTATTCAACCTTAGTACATTTATGCTTTCCATCAATAACACTGATTTTAAGACCTATCCATGGAGGGCAGCAACAACATTCAAACATCAAGGTTTTTGGTTTGCAAATCAGCAACCTATAACATGCCTAATTCCATTTTCCTTGTTTCACAATTTACAACCTTACATTGTATGGACTAAAGACCATAAAATTCCATCTATTAACCCTCAAGGAGAACTCATTCAAGGTACTGCTGTGACCCCTAGGATTTGACCTGATTTTCATTTTCTTTTATCTCTAAGTTTTCAAGTTCACATGACACCAATGTGTTGGCTTTTGTGCACAATCGAGATTTTGATGATTTAAATAAATGGATGAGTTTACAAAATGAACATCTTCAAAGACAAAGACAACTTGATGAAAAGAGCCAAACCTTGAAGAAAAAGGAACATGAAGATGCAAGGAGCTTAAAGTGAAGATTCAAGACCTTAGGGTATAATCCTTGTAACTCTTCATTTCACAATTGACAAGGATTTGAATCATACACTTGCATATCTTTCAAAACGTGCATAAACCGTTTTAAGTTTTGTTTGAAAGATTAAAATGTTTTTATAGGTTTAAAAACACCCCAATCAAACCTCTAAACCTTCATATACTTATGGAAAGTATGTCTTCCAAATTGGGTGTTTAAAAGTGGTCAAAAACCTTATTTTTCAAAGAACCGAATCATGCTTAAGTTGAGGAGGTCGACCGGCTGTTCAAGCGGTCGACCGCCTCATATAGCGGTCGAGCGGTTGCTTTTATAAAAGAGCTGTTAAGCTTCTGAAAATATGACCATTGGAGTAACGGTAACTTGAAGCGATCGACCAGTTCATGTAGCGGTCGACCGGCTCGTTTTAGTAAAAACTCCTAACGGCTATAAACGGCTAGTTTTCATATGTGGTCTATAAATACACCTTCATTTCGTCTAAAATCACAACCCAACGACCACATATCATTTATACTACTTGAGAAATATTCTAAACCTTCTTATTCTATATTTCTCATAGCATTCACACAAAACACACTTTTCATATCCTTGTATTTGTATGAATAAAGAGATAGAGCCTTCATTTTCATATCTACTCTATCAAGAGAGTTTTTGTTCTTCCTTCTACCTATCCAATAGAGGTGTTTCCTTTAGTGAGGTTGTTCACTGAAGAAGAAGCTTTGAGAGTGTATATCTCAAGCTTGGTGAGGTTGTGAGTGGTGAGCCAGAAAACCCACTTGGGTTGGTTTGAGTGTTGATCCCGGGAAAACACTTGTATGGTTCACTACCACCCAGAATCTAGTGTGTAAAGCTATTGGAGAATAGTGGAAAACCTCAAGGCTCGGTGAAGGAGCTTGAAGGGTGGATGTAGGCGGGTTTGCCGAACCACCTAAAAATACTGTGTTTGCTTTCTCTATCCCTACTCTTTACATTTAGCACTTACATACTTGTTATATCATTATACTTGTACTAAATTAGTATTTACTTTGCAAACACGGTTTTGGGGGGTTAATATCGAAAAGTTTGGAAAACAAATTCACCCCCTCTTGGGTTGCTTTAATCCTGAAACTAGGACTCACAATTGGTATCAAAGCCTGATGCTCTTTATACAAGATTTAAACATCTTGAGTTAGAATGTCAACTACATGCTTCAACACTCAAGTTGAAGGGCTTTCCACTCTTAGACCACCATTTTTTGACTGAAATAATTATGCATATTGGAAAGCTAGGATGAAAATCTATCTTCAATCCATTGATTATGATTTATGGTTATGCACTTTGAATGGTCCACATATTCCCACAAAGAAAGTTGGAGAGGTTGAAACCCTTAAAAACGAAAATGAATATAGTGACCTAGACAAAAAGAAAATCTCTTTAAATGCTAGAGCTATGAACATTCTTTATTGTGTTTTAGAGAGAAATGAATTTAATAGAATATCTTCTTGCACAAATGCTAAGGAAATTTGGCATGCTCTAGAAATCACTCATGAAGGAACAAGTCAACTCAAAGAGAAAAAAATCAACATGCTTGTTCATAACTATGAGTTATTTAAAATGTCACCCGAGGAATCTATTTCTAACATGTATACTAGATTTACCACAATAATAAATGCTTTAAATGCTCTTGGTAAATCGTATACTAACTCCGATTTGGTGAGAAAAATCCTTAGGTCACTACCAAAGGCATGGGAGGCCAAAGTGACCGCCATACAAGAAGCCAAGTGTCACGCCCCGAACGCAGTCTCGCCGGGACTGTGACAGCCGCGAGCAATCCCGAGGGAAAGCCCCAGCGAGCTTCCTAAAACATACAGCGGAGAGAAAACTAGGATCGCGAGAGAGATTAGCCAAACTCATGACTAATCTTGTAATACAGTTCTTAAAAGAGGTTGATATCTTAGTTACAATATAAAGGTTCACATAATCTAAGTGACGGAACACAACGGTCAACCGCCACTCCAACAAGATACATAGTTGTCTTCTCTCTAAGTCAGATAGTCCTCCTGACTTCCTTTACCTGAAGCATCTGGAATGATACAATTTTAAAAAAACGTGAGTCAAAAAGACTCAGTAAGGGAAAAATTAACTTGAAAACATGAGTTTATGACTTGAAATCATGGTTTGAAAACATGAACTTGTACTTGAACTCATAATCATGAATCTTGAAATCATAAGCATATAAACATAATGTAATTCGTGCATGATCATGAATTTTGATGCACGTGTATGCCTCATGGTTGCATATGCACATGCTCTTGATCGTAAAACTTGTTCATGTTCTTGCATTTGGCCCATGGCCCTTGATCGTAAAACTTGCTCATGCACTTGAATTTGGCTCATGGCCCTTAAAAATATTCCATTCATAACTTGTGGGCTACTTACGCTCCATTTAACCCCTGAAGTCAGGGTTGTGCGTTCCCATCGGAACCGTCTCCCTTACCCTTGGAGACATTTCATTTCGTCGAGCTAACCAGTAGTTGCCCCAGGCCTGATGGCTAGACACGACCCTTGGAGGCCCACACTTTCTCATTTCCTTCAGTGTGGTTTGCACAACCTCTTAGGATTCACCCAACCTTCTGGCAATTCGTCCTTCGGTATGAGAGTCCATCATGATGGTACGGTACCGACCAGAGCCCCTTAACTTAACTTGTCTTTCCAAAAAAGTTTCCATAAGACATTGCATAAAATCACTTTAGAAAATCATGCAATGCTCGTGCCATGACATGCTTGCATATGATGCCATGCTTGTTTGAATATCATGCTAAAATTCAACTTGTCATGAACGACATTTCATGCTTCTTATCATGCTTCTTTGAACAACATGCCATGGTTGATATAAAATACATATCATGCTTGATCATCAAAACATGTTGTGTATCATTCAAGTTTTGCAAAAACTATAACTCCACTTACTTTGCTTCTCTTGATACTCGGTGGTTCTTCGCCTACAAGCGAATCACATTCGTTACATAAATGCTTAGGTAATAACTTTCAAGTTGACATACAAAAGTACTCGTAACCGTTTCTGGTTTCCAAAATACATAACTAGAAAATATGATTTCACTTGCAAAATATTTCTTTAAACTTTGGCTTGAATAAAACAATTTGAAAACAATTAAACATGTACATCAAACAGCTTCAACTAGATTGTTGTTTTCACCTACTTCGTGACCAACTCATATCCAACTTGTTCGACTAATTCTTCATGTCACTAACATTGATTCCAAAGCCTATCCATGAAATCAGCAACAACATTTCGTCTTAAAAATTCCAAGTCAAAACAGTAACTCATCTTCATCTAGCTTCTATTCCTTTGTCCCACACTTTTCATCGTATTATACATGGACCAATAGCTATCATCCTCCACCAAATTAACTTCAATAGATGCTGCTATATGGACACTGTAGAGACATAAGATTTAACCTAAGTTACTATGGTCTTTTCTCTAAGTTTCCAAGTTCACAAGAACACTAGTGCCCACAATTCTTCCAAATATAATCGATAGGCATGAATCCTTATTAAAGTGATCGACCCATGACCGTTTGGCCTCCTTTTTGTTCTTAGGCTTGCTGAAATGAACCAAATGAACATTTTCAGATTCATATCATCCACTTTCTTGCAAAATCCATATGATTCACTTAAAGGCAATAACATGAATTCAATTCCCACTTAGCCCGAGTGCAATTACCTCCATATTCACCCAATGAAATCAAGCTACTAGATGATTTGCTTGCTGTTTAATTCAATGCCATCAACATACCTTTTTAACAGCAAGCAACCCTAAGGAATCACATATGACACTTTCCATGACCTAGGGCAGCAACCATTCGGCTCTCATAATCATTTTTCTTCCATTTTCATAATACTATCTTGCATTGATACTACCCATTACACTTGCTCTTAGGTTTAGGTCACTGATCGAAGTCTTAACATCATCCATCTTAACATGTTCACATATTATTTTCAAGGATTAAAACAGCAACCATAATAGTCTCCAAAATCAAGGATTTACACTACAAACTTCCCATGCATTTAGTACATTTTTCTACTCTTATCACAACTCCAATGCTAACATATTTTCTAACCTCATGAAATAAAAACCGCGGCCTTCAATATACCTTAAACACCGGTAAATTTCATCACCATTACAACTTAACCTCATTTTGCACCTAATATATTTCGGCCAACTCATGATTACCCTAATTGCAACCTCAATTCATTCTTGATATCCCAAGCTTTGTTAATCACCCTAACTAATACCAACCCGTGGCCTTTAAGCTCCATCATTTATGCTTTACTAACATGCAAGATTTCTTTTAACACTAAACCTAGGTTTTAACCTCTAACTTATTCGGCCATGACAATAAATTCATTTATACATAACATGCAAATTAATTATCATCTACCATTCATTCGGCCATTAGAGTTCCTTCACTAAACCATTCGGCCATGCATCAATTTCTAGCATTCATTGAACCAAACTTCATCTTCAACATGATCCCATCCTCCAATATTAGTTTCACAACCTAGGATCTACAAATCATAACATAATTTCAAGATCTAGCAAAGGATAATATTCGGCCAAGCATTTTGTGAACCATCATCCAAAACTTAGCATGCATTACCAACTTTATGGCATTTTTTTCCATAAGCTACTCACAACCAAATCATTATTTCTTTCTCCATCTCTAACTTATCCCTTCCTGTGAGACCCCGATTTTCTCCTACGTAATTGCTTATGTATTATTTTATTTTTCCAATGTAATAGCTTTTATTTCTTAATGGGGCTATGTTTTGGCCAATGTATGGCCTAATTTTTATGTTATGGTATTTCGATTAAAATGGGATTTTATTTCATAAAATCTCTTTAAATAATTTTAATGCCATTTTATGCAAGTATAAATTATATTATATTAAGAGCCGAAATTTGCAAGTAAGTTCCTCTTTTACAAATTGATATTTTTCATTTACCTAATATGATTCATGGACCATATAAATTGAATTATGATTTAATAATTTCCTTGTATAAGCCGAAATTATTAATAGATTAAATAATGAAATTCTTTTGAATACATGGATTAAAAATTGTATATCTTTTATATGTGACATGTAATATTATAATGTGTTCTATATTATTAATAGAATTTCCATTTGAATATTCAATGATAAGCTATGTAGTTATGTGATAAGTTTAGAAATGATTTAATTGATAAGCACACTTGCTTATCATAGTGATAAGCAAGCATGATAAGTTAGGAAACTTTTAGAGTGATAAGGCCTTGTGATTATTGTAGAGATAGGCTAAGGCCATTATCACATGATAAGATATCATACTTGTAAGGTGATAAGCTATTGGAATGGATAGATAAGTAAGAGAGCTTATAAAGTGATAAGTTAGGAGAGAATGAAACTAAGTTGAAAGTTGGTTGCCATTTAATGTGGAAGTAACTAGGTTGGTTGAAAAGCAACCAAACTAAGTAAGATACAAGCCATCTACGTAAATGCTATGGGATGAATTTGAAAAGCCAAAGCAAGGCCATGTGAAGTGTAAGAGATGTGTAAGTGGTGTAAGGGAGATGAAAAGCCATAAAGCAAGGCCATGTGAAGAGTAAGAGATGTGTAAGTTGTGTAAGATGATGAGACAACTCATGGAAGTAAAAAGAGAAGAGAAAAGCATGAGAGAGAGGGAGTGATTTACGTTGGAGCTTATGAGGAGAGAAAGAGAAGAATTTAAATGCAAGCCAATTTTGAAGACATGTGATGTGAGAGTGAGAGAAGTGAAAGGAAATAAAAGAGAGAGAGAAGGATGTGGACATAGCCTCGGTCGGCCAACTCCTCCATTCATCCCCCTCTCCCTCTTTCAAATTCTCTCATGTCCATTCTCTCTCTCAAACCCTATGTCATAGTCTTAGGGTTGCATTGGGAGACTCAATCTCACACAACCCCCTTGCAAATGCCATGACCGAACCCCTCATTTCACTCAACTCTCTCCCATTCCAAGCCTTGGCCGAATATTGCAAATCTCTCCATTCTCTCCCATTCTCAAGCCTTGACCGAACCTCACACTCAAGAGTTCAAGGTTTGTTCATTTCATCTTGCACCTAAACCACTTCCTTCTAGCTTGCCAAAACCCATTCTAAAAGCCAAGATAAATCTCTCTTGTTGTTGACAAAAATCCTCCCTTGAAAACCCTAGTCATTTGACACCATTTCTCTTCAAACTTACCATATTCTCTTAACCACCAAAGAACTTCCTTTAAATCAAGCTTGGTCATTTCTAAGGAGGGTGGACCGAATCTTTGAAGGAAGAAAGGATAGGAAGAGTTGGTAAAGGTTGAAGGTGAGTTTAGTTTCATTGATGATTTTGCCTTGAGCTTCACAAGTACTAACCAAAGATACCTTATTTTCTAGGTGCTCAAGCTTGGACAAACAACAAGGTAAGGCTAAAATGATTTTGTTGGGTATAGCATAAGTGACCGAATAGGTTATGTATGAATCTTGAAGCTTAGATCATAATATGTCTTGATGTTGTTGGATCCTTAATGTCTAAGAACCCTAGGATGATTTCATGCTAGATCTAACCATGGAAACCCTAGATCTAAGGTTGTATGTAAAGAAAAAGGCAAATGAAGAACAATGTATGCTAAAGGAAGTTAGATCTAAGCTTTGATGTGTTGGGTTGATGAAAATTGATTTCTTTGTTTAGATCCATGGGTGTGAATGTGTATAATGAATGGATCTCATGTTGATGAAATTAATTGATGGAAAGATTAAGTGTATGCATGCTAGTTGGTCACAAATGCAAAGGATATGCATGATATGATTTTTAGCATGAAAAAGGTAACATTTTGGGGTATGGCCGAAAATGAGCTATGTGGATTTTCATGTATAGTGTTGAATATGTGTAGATCTGGACATTGGCCTTAACATGTGCAAGATTTATGACCTTAATGCATAGTAGATGATTATGTTAAGTATTGGAAGCATGCATATTGAAGGAAATAAAAGAAAACTAATCATTTGGGTAAAAACATGTGTTGGCCGAATGCCATGAGTATGGTGTATGGTGTTGGTGCTTTGATTTATAGATATTAGGTTGTGAAATTGTTGATTGGAGGATGAGATCACCCTTGGAGAAAAAGTTGTGATTAATTGGTGCATAAATGGTAGTGGCCGAATGTTGTAAGAAAAGGTAACCCAAAGTGCAATTCATGAATTATGGATTTTCATTTGTTGTGTGGGATAAGAAAATTGGGTTAGGCTAGTTGGAATAATATTGTAGAGCCATGATCTTTTATTAAATATTATTGGAACCCTAGTTAAGTTTTACTCGGGTTTTATTCGAGGTTTAAAGTCTAAGTTAAGATTTAATCATGAATAATTTATTAATAGTTAGATATAAGGTTTAATGTAGTACGTGTAATAAAAAGAGACTTAGGTTTAAGTCTAAACCTATGAGTATTATTTAACCCTAATCGAGACATGTACATGGATAAATATATTTTTATTTCAATAAAAATATTAATGATTTAATAAGCTAAGTTTTGAATATTTGTTAAGGAAAAGAATAAAATAATTATTTTGTAATTAAATGAATTTCAGTGATATGTATATATATATATATCTTCGATTGATGACTGATTTCAAAAAGAAATGATTTCATAATTCTTAAAGTCTAAAAGAATATTTGAATCGCTTGTAGGCGATCCACGTGTCTGTATACACGAACAAGAAGACCAAGAGTAAGTGGACAGTAAGTATTTCTTTTCAAAACTGGAATGACACACTGCATCGTTTCATGAACAAGTATGGATTTTAAGCAAGTATGAATTTTAAGCAAGCATGACATGACATGTGCATTGCATGAATTTTTCAAGAAGAAAATTATGCAATGATTTTTATGGAAAGAATATGAGAAGTTTTATGAAACGATAAGTTAAGATTAAGGGCACTGGTCGGTACCGTACCATCAAATTGGACTCCTATACCGAAGGACATTTATGAGAAGGATGGGTGAATCCAAGAGGCTGTGCAAGCCACACTGAAGGACAATGAGAAGGTGTGGTGCCTCCAAGGGTCGTGTCTAGTCATCAGGTCTGGGGCCACTTCAAGGGCTAGCTCGACCAGATGTTAAGGTCTCCAAGGGAATTCGGGGACGGTTCCGAAGGGAACGCACAACCCTGACTTCAGGGGTCAAATGGAGCGAGCCCACAAGTAAAAGACATGAAATAATTATGATAAGGCCAACAAGGGCACAAGTACGAATAAGCGATTTTTAAGAGCCAAGGGCCAGTTTTACAAGCAAGTATGAAAGAAAGTAGTTTTCAAGGGCCTGGGGCCGAAAACACTAAGCAATAGCATATGCATAATTCATGAGCATGCATATGCATCAATTATCAAGTTTTCTTTCTTTCATGATTAAGCGGGCATAAGTCAAGAGCATGATTTAAGTTTTATGTTTTTCCCTTACTGAGTCTTTTTGACTCACGTTTTTTAAAATTGTGTCATTCCAGATGTATCAGGTGAAGAGAGTCAGGAGGACTACCTGACCTAGATGCCCAAGATATTATGTTTCGCATTTTGTTGATAGTGACACGAGCGTCACTAATTGGGTTCTAATATGTTAATCATATGTTTTGTATGAACTTAATGAGAACCCTGTTTATGTAAGAATTTGCTCGAACCCCTCGCGATCCTGTACGTTTCCGCCGTAATCAAGTAAGAATATAAGTAAGAACGCTGGAGCCATCCGGGGGATAGCTCGCGGCTGTCACGGTCCCTGCGGGATGCCGTTCGGGGCGTGACACTTCCTCCAACAACTACATCACAACCAACCAACCTATCAAATCTACCATTTTCATACAAAAATATCAATAAGGACTATGGCCAAACAAAGAGAAATAGAACATGCAAGATTCGGCTAAGCAAAATCCTTTGCTAACCAAGAATCCAACCCTACCTCGCTTGTGCTGAACTCAAGAGCTGAAACCTAGCACAAAAATATACTAAATTGACCTTTGAAGAAAAAGAGCCAAAAACAGTACATGCAAAACAACATCTACCTCAACCTCCAACTAGAGCTCTCGGTTTTTACCCAAAACCTCTCTACTCTTCAAGCTTTCGGTTCCACCTTCAAGAATGGTTCCAAGGGCTGAGAATAGTGTCTAATAGGTGCTGAAATGGAAGCTTTGAAGTGAGGAAAAAGAGAAGTAACAGCAGCTGAAAATAGCTTGAAGAAATCAAAGTAAGGCTTGAAGCTTTGGAGTATTCGGCCAAGAGAGTGAGCTGAGTTTCTGTTAAAGAGAAAATGGCTGAGTGAAGTGAGATTCCCAGCCACCAAGAGAGGAGAAATAAGCTGAGCAAAGGGGAAGTTTTGGTCACCAAAGAAAAGAAGGCAAGCTAGAGCAAAGAGAGGTGTTTCGGTTTCAAGAGAAAAGAAGCAAACTTGAACCAAGAGAGTGAGCTTTGGTCAAGAGAAAAGAGAGAAAGCAAGCTTGAGATGAGAAGTGTAGTTCGGCCAAAGGAAATGAACAAATGAAATGTGAAGGAGTGGGGGGTGATGATACGTGAAAGGCTAGTTGAAAATGACAAGAGGTGACAAGAGGGAAAAAGAAAAGGGGGAGGGGGGTGAACTTGGACGGCAATGTCCAAGCAAATGTGTTGTCCTTTCAACTTTTCTCTCACCTTATCTCTTTGTCCCCTCATGCTTAGCCCTTGTCTTGTCTTTACCATTTAAGTCATCTTACACTTCTCTTGCTCTTCACGTGATCACCAAGGGAAAAGCAACTCTTTAGCTTTTTAACTTTCATCTAGACTTTTCTCCTCTTGTCTCACGTAAAACACCATTGCCACTTCACTTATCTCTTCTTTTGATTTCACTTATCTACTTTTGAATTCTCTTATCATATAACTACCTAACTTATCACACATATATGTATTCTAACTTATCTCCAATAAGCACTTTAACTTATCTATTTCAATAGCATAACTTATCAACTTATCAACATAATAACTTATCTCAGGATAATTATTCTAGCCTATCTCTAAGATAGCCACAACAACCTATCATCTTAAAAACTCTCTTAGCTTATCAATATGATAAACACACTCACTTATCAATTAAATTCTTTTCAAACTATCATATATATCTAGTAACTTATCATATAATATTTCTAATGATAATTTAAGACTAATGATAATCAAAGTTACATAAAAATGATCAATGCTACCTATTAAAGACACACAAAAATATTTAAAGGCTTGCATGAATTTCATGATTTTCTACTTAGATATTTTCGGCCATGACATATAAAATTTCTCTTTATAATTAAATCTCATAGGTTACGGAATATACTAAGCAAATGGAAAATATAAGTCCATAAAAGAAACTTACCTAGCAAGTTTCGGCTCTTAGGAAAAATAGAATTTAAACTTGCACTAAAAATTTCCACAATGAAAAACAGAAATTATTCAAAGAAAATTCTTGAAATAAAATTTCATAATAAGTTAATGTACCATAAACATTAAGCTTAGGTCATACATTGGCCGAAAATATGGCCCCATAATTTAAATTAAAACAAATACATAAGAAAATAGCAAAAGCAAAGTTCGGGGTCTCACACCAAGGATCTCACCAAGCTTCCTCTGGATGAGCTAATTGGATCATTCATGCCCCATGAGATCCAAATGCTTGAGAATGAAGATGAGAGCAAAAAGAAGATGAGGATCGCTTTCAAATCTTCAACAATGAAAGATGAGGATGACAAAGAGGAAAACATAGTCTTGCTTTTGAGAAAGTTCAAGAACTTCCTCAAAAGTAAGAAAGGAAAGAGAAGCCTCAAATACAAGAAGACATCTTCGAAGGCTAACAATGAAAGTTCCTCCTTTGAAGAAGAAGAAGAAGAAAATGGAGAAATAGCCAACAATGCTACATGGCATTTGAGGATACCGATGAGGATGATGATGAGGTACACTCTTCCGATGATGAGCATGAAACTTCATATATTGAGCTTCAAAATGCTTTTGATGATCTTTTATGTCAATTTGAAAAATTAGGTTCAAAATATACATCATTAAAAAAGAAAGTCATTTTGATCTCCAATGAAATTGATTTATTGAAAAATGAGAGAAACACTCTAAAGCTTGAAAATGATTTATCACAACAAAAAGCTTTAGATTTTGAAAATGAAAAGGTTGCTTTGAACAACAAGATTATTTCTCAAAGCAAAATTATTGAGAAGTTTACTAAAGGAAGCAAAACCTTAGAAAACATGCTTAGTAGTCAAAGATGTGTCTTTGACAAAAGTGGCTTAGGCTACAAGCCTTCAATTCACCAAAAATATTTTAACAATTATTTTGTGAAGGCTAAATCATTTAATGCACCTACTCAAACATGTCATTTTTGCAATAAAGATGGGCATCTAATTTTTGATTGTTCATTAAAGAAGCTTGAGAGCAAAACTCTCAAGAAGATATGGGTTCCAAAAGGAACCAAAACTAACAAAAATGAGTGGATGTAGGCGGGTTTGCCGAACCACCTAAAAATACTGTGTTTGCTTTCTCTATCCCTACTCTTTACATTTAGCACTTACATACTTGTTATATCATTATACTTGTACTAAATTAGTATTTACTTTGCAAACACGGTTTTGGGGGGTTAATATCGAAAAGTTTGGAAAACAAATTCACCCCCTCTTGGGTTGCTTTAATCCCGAAACTAGGACTCACAATTGGTATCAAAGCCTGATGCTCTTTATACAAGATTTAAACATCTTGAGTTAGAATGTCAACTACATGCTTCAACACTCAAGATGCACTCTTCCGATGATGAGCATGAAACTTCATATATTGAGCTTCAAAATGCTTTTGATGATCTTTTATGTCAAGTTGAAAAATTAGGTTCAAAATATACATCATTAAAAAAGAAAGTCATTTTGATCTCCAATGAAATTGATTTATTGAAAAATGAGAGAAACACTCTAAAGCTTGAAAATGATTTATCACAACAAAAAGCTTTAGATTTTGAAAATGAAAAGGTTGCTTTGAACAACAAGATTATTTCTCAAAGCAAAATTATTGAGAAGTTTACTAAAGGAAGCAAAACCTTAGAAAACATGCTTAGTAGTCAAAGATGTGTCTTTGACAAAAGTGGCTTAGGCTACAAGCCTTCAATTCACCAAAAATATTTTAACAATTATTTTGTGAAGGCTAAATCATTTAATGCACCTACTCAAACATGTCATTTTTGCAATAAAGATGGGCATCTAATTTTTGATTGTTCATTAAAGAAGCTTGAGAGCAAAACTCTCAAGAAGATATGGGTTCCAAAAGGAACCAAAACTAACATTGAAGGACCCAAGAAGGTTTGGGTACCAAAAATTGTTTCTTGATTCTCTTGTAGGATGGAGTAACAAATGATGCTTGGATGAAACTTGCCTATCAAGAAGGCTTGTGACATTTGAGGACATATGCTAAAAGGGAAAACCTTTGGTAACATCTAAATCCTAGATTGAGAATATGTTTTTAATTGTTGGTTAATTATCTTCTATGATGATTTCTTGGTTGTTAAATCTTACAAATGCAAATATCACAAACCTTTTGACATATTTATTGCATTTGTCAAAATGGAACATCTCTATAAGCTAACACTTTCACAAAAGTCATGAACTTTGATAAGTTTTTTTGAGCTTAAACCTTTTTGGTTGAGAATGACCTTTAAATTGTCATTGGTAGCTAAGAGGTTGGTACAAATCCACTCGGTGGGCTACTATCGTAATAGTGATGGACTCTTGAGTTACTGTTAGACATCCTCTATACCATGCCAAAGAGATCGTCTTTTAAAAACCCAAACTTGATCTTTTAGATGAAAAATGAACTTATAAATTATATCCATGCATTCTCTTTTTGATTGACAAAGGGGGAGAACTCTTAAAAGTCTATACGTTTGTATTCCCTTTGTTTTTAGAATGCAGATTTGGGGAGATGCGTATCCTTTGTCTTTTTTATGTGACAAAAGGGGGAGAAATGTGCTAATAGTTTTGATGACTATATATTCTCCTTTTAATTGGATTATGTTTTAATTGTATAACTCTTTATGAATCCAATGGCTACTAATGCTTTGTCTTCAAGTTTTAAATGTTTGTCCAATTGCAAAAGATAGGGGGAGTCATCCCAAAACTATCACTTTATTGTCATCATAAAAAAGGGGGAGATTGTTTTCTTTTGTGCACAATCGAGATTTTGATGATTTCAATAAATGGATGAGTTTACAAAATGGACATCTTCAAAGACAAAGACAACTTGACGAAAAGAGCCAAACCTTGAAGAAAAAGCAACAAGAAGATGCAAGGAGCTTAAAGTGAAGATTCAAGACCTTAGGGTATAATCCTTGTAACTCTTTATTTCACATTTGACAAAGATTTGAATCACGCACTTGCATATCTTTCAAAACGTGCATAAACCATTTTAAGTTTTGTTTGAGAGATTAAAATGTTTTTATAGGTTTAAAAACACCCCAATCAAACCTCTAAACCTTCATATACTTATGAGAAGTATGTCTTCCAAATTGGGTGTTTAAAAGTGGTCAAAAACCTTATTTTTAAAAGAACCGGATCATGCTTAAGTTGAAGAGGTCGACCGGCTATTCAAGCGGTCGACCGGTACTTCGACCGCCTCATGTAACGGTCGACCGGTTGCTTTTATAAAAGAGCCGTTAAACTTCTGACAATATGACCGTTGGAGTAACGGTAACTTGAAGCGGTCGACCGGCTCGTTTTATCAAAAAACTCTCAACGGCTATAAACGGCTAGTTTTCATATGTGGCCTATAAATACACCTTCATTTTGTCTAAAATCATAGCCCAAGGACCACATGTCATTTCTACTACTTGAGAAATATTCTAAACCTTCTTATTCTATATTTCTCATAGCATTCACAGAAAACACACTTTCATATCCTTGTATTTGTGTGAATAAAGAGATAGAGCCTTCATTTTCATATGTGCTCTATCAAGAGAGTTTTTGTTCTTCATCTACCAATCCAATAGAGGTGTTTCCTTTAGTGTGGTTGTTCACTAAAGAAGAAGCTTTGAGAGTGTATATCTCAAGCTTGATGAGATTATGAGTGGTGATCCAGAAAAACCACTTGGGTGGGTTTGAGTGTTGATCCCGGGAAAACACTTGTACGATTCACTAGCACCCGGAAGCTAGTGTGTAAAGCTATTGGAGAATAGTGGAAAACCCCAAGGCTCGGTGAAGGAGCTTGAGTGGTGGATGCAGGCGGGTTTTTCGAACCCCCTAAAAATATTGTGTTTGCTTACTCTTTACATTTAGCACTTACATACTTGTTATATCATTATACTTGTGCTAAATTAGTATTTACTTTGCAAACACGGTTTTGGGGGGTTAATATCGAAAAGTTTAGAAAACCAATTCACCCCCCCTCTTGGGTTGCTTTAATCCTGAAACTAGGACTCACACAATGTACAAGAACTCTTCAAAACACAACTTATATGCATTGAATCCTCACTTCAATGGCGAACCCGTGGCCTTCTTGCCCTTATTTTCACTCTTAGGCTTGCTGACATGAATAAAAAGACTATCTTAGATTCACAATTCTCAAGTGTCTTGCAAGATCCATACAATTTCGCTTTGAGAAAACAACATGCAATCAAATCCCATTTAACCCGAGTATGCTAATCCATTTTCTCCAAGTACAACTAATTTCTTTAAATATTTAGCTTGCTGATCTACCCACATTATTCACATGCAAGACACCTACAACAAGCTTTCATCAAAAAAAATTTCTACAAGAAAAGAGAAATGACAATGTTCGGCCAACGGCATGCTAAAGTCTCCCAATTTCATGTCATCCACCTACATGCATGCTAGAACTCTCCAAATAAATTTTCCATACTCCCATCTAGCCAAGCCGTGGCCTCCAAGCTCATCTTCCATCATCAAATCACAACAACACAACCCAAAGGATTCCACATTCAAGTGATTTCAAGAGAATAAACAACATAACATCAGTCGGCCGAACAAGAATTTCTTTTTATCCTAATTGCCGAACATTGCTGAAATTTTCCTCGAGTGCTTCCAATGGAATTTCAGACCTTCTATCCTTTTGGTTGAAATTTTTAGGGTAAGATCTAATACTTCTAAACTCCATATCTAGATTTTTGTATGAAAATTCAAAGTACTTATATATGTGATTTTGGACAGTGCACTTTAGACCCTATTTTGAAGAACAAAAATGATTTGCATGGGATTTTTCTTAACTCCAAACATGCTTAATCTACTAATATGATACCTTCTATACTATCTCTAACATATCAGTGCACGGAAGACAAGTTTTGATGACATAACAATGAGATAAAGATTTCACTTTCTACTTCATAATCTTTCCTTTTTCATTTTAAACCTTGCATGTGGTATTTTAACCACTTCGTTCATCAAATACAAACCCCTTGGGTTCTTAAAACCTCTTTACAAGGCACTGCCTTGTCCATTTTCTTTCTCGTAGCCTTTCCTTTCAATTTTCACATCATCAATACATGTTTAAGCATAACTATAAACAGAACAAAATCACGTACACTAGGCATTTTCCTAGGCCAACTTATGGTGCTCCTTAATTTTTGCCACTGGCAAAAGCCCTATGAACTCCTAAAACCACCAATTTTCACATCCATTTACAATGCCTAGCACATCAAGCTTCAAATCTTCAAAAGAAAGGTTGTATACATCTAACTTCACATTCAACTACTCAATACTCACAAACTCATCACAAACACAGTATCCAACATGTTTTCTAAAGAATCTAATGTCACAGCAAGCTAGATCATGCCAACATATCCTCTACTACTCAACATTTTCCCAAAGAAAGATAGGCGTTGTACTCCTTACCTTGGTATTTTTGGATGAACTCTAGCTTGCTTTGAAAACTCCCTTTTTCCCATTTTCTACAGATTTTTCTTTCTCACTCTACCTCTACCTCTCTCACTCTGTCCCTTTCTCTTTCTCTTTCTCCCTCTTCTTGCATTTTATTTTCTTTTCTTCTCTGGCCTCCTTCTCTTCTCTCTTTCCAGCGCTGCTCAGTCCTCCCCCATTCTGTGTCATGAACGTCTTCTCCTCTTTTTATTTATCTATATATACATATATATATATTTAAACATTGGTCGCCTTACAAGATGGCTTAACACGTGGTGGAGGAATTCACGCCATGGATATGTCTCTTTTTTTTTTGTTTTTTTAATTGCAATTAAATAAATATGTTTAAAATAAAAAAACTCTAACTAAATTAAATAGCTGAAATAAGAAAAAAACAATTTGGACAAATAAAATTGCATTAATATAACAAAGAGAATTTATTAAAATCAAGGTTAAAAATATAAGATTGAAACCAAAGAAGGAGAAATTCGACAATATATTAAAATTAACTAAATTACTCTAAAATATTAGAGGAAGTAAAAATCAAGTCAATTAGACAATTTAAACACATGGACTGTAAAACAAATAGTGGTCTTAATTCAAGGATTACAATTAAAGGAAGGACATTCTGAAGGCAATTAATTAAATGGTAAATATTAAACAAGACAAAATTTAGAATATAAATAAAATGAAAAAATTATTGAAGGTATTTAAAGGAAAACCTTAACACAAGAGGCTCAAAAGTGGCTTAAAAAGGTTCGGGGTATCACAGTTTGTAAGGCCGTTTGGCCCTTTTACTCGTTGGCCTATCGCCTCTCCGGAGGGTCTGACATGCCCCTTAGAGCCTGTACTTGAGGTTTTCAAACCTCCTTCTTCTTAATAAAAGCTTGCTGTTTTGACTAAAAAAAAGAACAACAGAACATCATCTATGCAAATAAGGTCTACTATGCCATTATCCAGGGTTGTCCTCCATATGTTCACCGACTCAACTAGCTTTCATCTGCCACCTCGAGAGGTATTGGTGTAAGTAGGGGGTGGATCCTTTCAGAAACCAGTAGTGATAATGTTCAACTACCATGTCCTAGGTGTCTAATATCCATACCCTAATTTGCACTAGCAGAAGGTAAGAGTCGAGGTCAATGGTCTAGTAGCTCTCGATCACCCTTATACGCTGCTATGAATAAATCATTGTACATGCTCCAGAAAAGAAGAAAAGTATGAGTCTTATGGACTCAGTAAGGTCGGGGAAGAGGAACATGTTATGATACTAAATAATAATAACAAATTAATGTTTTAGTCATGGGGCATGAAGGGTAGGAGGATCCATTATTTCCCTTGGGGATTATGATTGTGTGCATTGAACTGCCCTGCCAAAATTTACAATGTGAGGGATGAGTTTGCTTTAAATTACAATCTGTGTTCAAGAATTTCTAGTGCAGAATTGGAATATTTTGGTAGATAATAGTGTGCAGCCGTATGGTTTATTTATTTTTGCAGACATTGTGCCAGTGAAATGCAGTATATAGGGGTAACCTACTTGTGCCCCACACTTCTGGATCGAAATCTTTGCAAAATCTACGGGCAGAGAAGGTAGCATTTTCTACGGAGTCAACATTCCAAACAAAATTTAGATTCATGTATAATAACAATCACAATATTTGTAGGCCAACATTGATAATTTGATAACATTTTACAAACGCTCTCATTCAAGGAAATTAGATGGAAAATTCATCAATAAGGTTGCGGGAACCAGGACCCAATTTGAAGGGGGCGAACTCCTAAGGTGAAATGACAAAAAAATCTAAGTAATGCAAAACGTGTCGTAGAGTTAAAATATATAAAATTAAGCATTAAAAGCATTAAAAATATTGAAATACACATACGACATTATTTGCTACCATGTTATCATTCATCCACTCATCTCCCATCTTATTACGCAATTCAATCTTGAGAATCTTCATCGTAGAATATACTCTCTCAATGGTTGCAGTCACAACTGGTAAGACCAATGTCAACTCAATAAGAAGATAAACAATTGGAAAAGACCTCCAATATCTTGAAGCTCAGAAAAAGCACCATTATTTCTCAAAACATGAATGTATATAGGTAGCACAAGGATTGACCTCCACTCTGTACCATTGAACTCGCCTCACATGTTTAATGCCCTCTATACCCTTGACCTCTCAATCTGGATATTGATAACCCGTGTCCTGCAAACAATTTCTCTATAGCCTTTTTCAAAGATTGAGAACAAGTGTCAGTATCATGTTTTACACTAAGAAGCCTTTCAATCACTTATGTACTTTAGATTAAATCTAGACCTTTCTTTCTTTCTCTCGAAAAGTTAAATATATAGAACTAATTTTGAGCCCCAAACATATATTTTTTTCTCTAAGCCAGCCCAAACATATTCAAATTAACTGCTTTGACCATTCTTCAGCTTTATATGGTACTGGTTTTATTTATTTATTTGCTTAATTCCATTCAGGGCCCCTAAGGTAACACATTGTTGCAAATAAGCCCCTGAGATAACATTTTCAACAAATAGACCCTTGAGGTCGAGTTCTTAAAAAAATTTTAGCCCTTCCGTTCACTTTTCGTCAAACAAATTAACGGTACTTGCTGACTAGGATTTAAAAGAGGTAATCAAAGCGCTACACCTGTGGGTTGCATTACAAAACATAATAGCGAGTTGTTGCACTCGAACCAGCACGTCAACGAAGTCTCCTTCTCCCTCACACTAGCTCTGCTACTCTGCTCCTCCACATGCTCTCACATAATTTCATCACAAATTGCTTTCAGGGCGTCCAAGTTGCTGGTCAACCTCCTTTTGTTGCCACTCAGCGAGTTGACCCATTCCCAATCAGGGAAAAAGTTCCCTAGATAGAACCCTGCAAACAAAGCCTGTGTTTCTGTCAAGACCTCAACCAAACGAAGCTTCTGTCCCTCTCCTGACTCCTACTTAAACCTCTTCCCGAAGGCCACGCGACACAGGACGTCGTTTGCCAAAGGCACAAGCCATAGGCCTTGCAAGGGGATTGCACGCCCAAATCCAGCTAGTAACTCATCAATAGAACGGGAAAATATAGCTGCCTTGAGGGTGAAAAAGATCATGAGGAGAGCTTCTGATCACAAGGATTCATCCATGGTTGTTAAAAAACTAAGAAAATAAATAAGAGAAGTTGTCTGTCAAAAATCCTAAAAAGATTTTGGGGAAAGCCTTTTTGATCCAAAGCTTCTTGCTGCCTTCAGGGCTGCTATTGCAGGGCCAAAAACTGAACCTGTCAAGAAGTTATCCCCTTTAACTATAAAGACCATGATGTCCATCTTCCAGAAGGGGAAAGTACGTGAGAATCTAGCAAAGAAAATTTATGGAACAACCAATGGAAGAAAAGATTAAAAAGTACAAAGCTTGAAAAGATTAAGACCTTGAAGTTAGTACTTGGCCTCCTAAGAAACAGTTTGGATAGCTCGAATCAGGGGTCTAAATCACAGGCCACCAACCCAATTATTTCCAGGTTGTATCTAGTGGATATATCTGTCAGTTCTTAGCCCTCAAGGATAACCTCAAGCCTCTCTGATCTCCCAATACTTATTGTAATTCAGAGCAGAAAAAAGAGCAGCTCATTTCTGCAAAATCATGTTTACCTCCTCGTCGCGTATGACCTGGAACGAGCTGACCCGCTTCGAACATAGCAGCTCGGTGACGCAAATTTTTCTGGCTTGGCTCCAGTAGGGGCCGTAGGGTGAGAAAGTAACGTCGGAGCAGCCAAAGGAAAGGTACTGAGCGGATAGAAGCTGTGGGTGGCTCGCGAAGATGTGGTCGTGGGAATGGAACGGGTGCAACGATGAAGACAGGGAAGAAGAAAACGTGGGAGGCGTGTTGGGGCAGACAACTAAAAAATGAATTGTAAATGACGTGGTGTCGTCGTTGTTGTGTTTTGTAATGCAACCAACATGTGTCGCGCGTTGATTGCCTCTGACGTGGATTTTAAATCCTAGTCAGCAAGTACCGTTAACTGGTTTGAAGGAAAGTGAACGGAGGGGCTAAACTTTTTTAAGAACTCGACCTCAGGGGTCTATTTGTTGAAAACGTTACCTCAGGGGCTTATTTGAATAGATTTCCACTTATTATTGAGCCTCTATTGTGTCATTATTTTTGTTCCTCCATTTATCTTATGAACCAATACATGGATTCCTATGTTTCTTTCGTTTCCTTCTCTCTTTTTTTTCATTTTTCTTTGTTAACATACTTGAATTTTTGGAGACCGAGACATTAAACATAGTATTGCAATTTGAACTAGGCGGTTTTAGACTCAATACAATACATCGAACCTAAAGGAGGGGTGAATAGGTTCTTTAAGATTCTTTTTTGATCTTTCACTTTGCTGCACACTTCACAAGAATATCAGCATATTCAAGAACCTATAATCATTTATGAAGATTAATATGTAAATCTTTTAAGCAATTAATCGTTTAATCAAAGCTTTAAGATATTCAAGAAAACTATCTTTTAACTTCAGACAATAATGGACATATTGTTATTCAATCTTGAATCAACACTTTAACAATGTAAATAACCAACAATCACAACACACTTAACACAGGGATTGGTATCGATGATAAACCTTGTGAGACCCCGATTATTTCCTATGTTATTTCTTATGTATTATCTTTTAGTTTCCGATGTATTAGCTTTAATTTTATTATGGGGCCATATTTTTGGCCAATGTATGACCTAACTTTTATGTTATGGTACATCAATTAAAATGTGATTTTATTTTATGAAATGTCCTAAATAATTTCTTGTCATTTTATGCAAAGCCTAAATTATATTTTCCTCAGAGCCGAAATTTGCAAGGTGAGTTTCTCTCTTATGAATTTATATTTTTCATTTGCCTAATATATTTCATAATCCATAAAATTTAGATTATGATTAAAGGTTTTTATATATAGGCCGAAAATAATTAAATGAAATAAAATCATGAATTTCTTTTAAGTGTTGAATATTTTTGTGTATCATTAATAGGTGGCCTATATTATTATTATTTGACCTAAATTAATAAGTTGAATTATCATTAGAATAATATATGATAAGTTGTTAGACACATAATAAGTTAAGAGAGATTTAAAATGATAAGCACACTTGCTTATCATAGTGATAAGCAAGCATAATGATAAGTTAGGGAAACTTTTCATGCAATAAGTAGATGTGGCTATTGTAGAGATAGGCTAGAGCCATTATAATAAGATAAGATATCATGCTTATGAGATGATAAGCTAATAGAATGAACTAGATAAGCTAGAGAGCTTATAGGAGATAAGTTAGGTGAAATAGTAACCAAGTTGAAAGTTAGTTGCATTTCAAATGTCAGAGTAACTAAGTTAGTTGGAATTCAACCAAACAACGTAAATGGAAATCAAGAGAGGGCCTTTTACGTGAAGAGCATGAGGTGAATGGAAAGCCAAAAAAATTAAATGCCATGTGAGGTTGTAAGAAGTGTAAGAGGTGTATTCATGTGACAAGACAACACATGGAAGTAAAAAGAGAGAAAAAACAAAGGAGAAAGAGTGAATTACGTATGGATCAAGAGGGAAAAAGGAGAGAGGAATCAATGCAAGTTCATGCTTTACGGAGACAAGGATTGATATGAGAAAAAGGTGAAATGAAAAGAGGAGAGAAGGAGAGCATGCTTGGTCAGCCAAACCCCATTCATCCCCCTTTTCCTCCTTCAAACTTCTCTCTTGTCATCTCAACATGTCAAGTCATGTGTCATAGCCATAATTCACCTTGGGAGACTCATTCTCTCACACTTCATGTAAGACCCCAAAGAAAACCGTGTCTACTTCATTACTAGATGAAGGATTCCATGGCCTATTTTGTATTAAAAGAAACCTTGCTTGGCCAAGGCATGATTTAATGTTAAGAAAATGTATATGTAGTTATTTTAAATTTCCAATATGTGATGATATGATTCAAATGCCATGGATGGAATTTAAATATTATAGTGACCAATTTCATGTTGCTAGATTAATTGTATATTTTTCCTCAATATTCTTGATTTTATTTTTGAAGGATTTTCTTATGGATTATATTATTGGGCTATTAAGGTTTAAATGGGTGGACTTAAAACCTAAAAGAATGGGCTGATTGTCACGCCCCGAACGGCATCCCGCAGGGACCGTGACACGATGCAGCGTGTCATTCCAGTTTTGAAAAAGAATACTTACTGTACACTTACAGTATCCACTTACTATTCCACTTACACTTGGTCTTCTCGTTCGTATATACTGACACGTGGATCGCCTACAAGCGATTCAAATATTCTTTTAGACTTTAAGAATTATAAATCAATTCTTTTGAAATCAGTCATCAATCGGAGATATATATCTATATATACATATCACAGAAATTCATTTAATTACAAAATAATTATTTATTCTTTTCCTTAACAATATTCAAAACTTAGCTTATTAAATCATTAAAAATATATTTATCCATGTATGTGTCTCGATTAGGGTTAAAATAATACTCGTAGGTTTAGAATTAAACCTAAGTCTCTTTTATTACACGTACTACATTAAACCTTATTTCTAACTATTAATAAATTATTCATGATTAAATCTTAACTTAGACTTTAAACCTCAAATAAAACCCAAGTAAAACTTAACTAGGGTTCCAATACTATTAAATAAAGATCATGGCTCTATAATATTATTCCAACTAGCCTAACTCTAATTTTCTTATCCAACACAACAATGAAAATACATAAATTATAAATTTGCACTTAGGGTTAACTTCTTGTAACTTTCGGCCACTACCATTTATGCACCAATTAATCACAACTTTTCTCCAAGGGTGATCCCATCCTCCAATCAACAATTTCACAACCTAATATCTATAAATCAAAGCACCAACACCATACACTATACTCATGACATTCGGCCAACACATGTTTTTACCCAATGATTAGTTTTCCTTTATTTCCTTCAACATGCATGCTTCCAGTACTTAACATAATCATCCACTATGCATTTAAGGTCATAAATCTTGCACATGTTAAGGCCAATGTCCAAATCTACACATATTCAAAACTATACATGAAAATCCACATAGCTTATTTTCGGCCATACCCAAAATGTTACCTTTTTCATGCTAAAAATCATATCATGCATATCCTTTGCATTTGTGACCTAACTAGCATGCATACACTTAATCCTTTTTATCAAATAATTCCATCAACAATAGATCTACTCTTTATTCACACTAATATCCATAGATCTAAACAAAGATATCATTTTTCATCAACCCAACATATCAAAACTTAGATCTAACTTCCTTTAGCATACATTGTTCTTCATTTGCCTTTTTCTTCACATACAACCTTAGATCTAGGGTTTCCATGGTTAGATCTAGCATGTAAACAACCTAGGGTTCCTAAGCATCCAAGATCTAACAACATCAAGGCATCTATCAAAATAAAACTTCAAGATCTTATACATAGGCCATTCGGCCACTCATGCTAACCCAACAAAATCATTTTAGCCTTACCTTGTTGTTTGTCCAAGCTTGAGCACCTAGAAAATAAAACATCTATGGTTAGTACTTATGATGTTTAAGGCAAGAACATCAATGAACTAATCTTACCTTCACTCTATACCAACTCTTCCTATCCTTCTCCTCCTTCAAAGATTCGGTCCACCCTCCTTAGAAATGACCAAGCTTGGTTTAAAAGAAGCTCTATGGTGGTGAAGAGGACATGGTGAGCTTGAAGAAAAATGGTGTCAAATGGCTAGGTTTTCATGGTGGGATTTTTGTCAACAAAAGGAGAGATTTACTTGGCTTTTGGAATGAGTTTTGGCAAACTAGATGGAAGTGGTTTAGAGGCAAGATGAAATAGAGCAAACCTTGAACATTGCATGAAAGATTCGGGTAAGAGATGCAAAAATGGAGAGAGTTGTGCAAGCTTGTAAGATTCGGCCAAGAGAGGGAAGTTTGAGAGTGAAATGCTTGAGTGTTAGGTCAAGAGAGAAATGCAAGAGGGTTGTGTGAGATTGAGTCTCCCAAAGCTTTTTGACATAAAGCTTGAGAGTGAATTGACAAGAGAGAGAGAGAGATGAAAAGGCAAAAGAAATGGAAAATGGTGAAAAAAAAGGGGGGGGCCTTGGTCGACATTCCCTAGCTCCGTTTTCTTCTTTTTTTTTTTCTTTCTTTCTTTTCACTCCTTCATCACATCACTTCCTTGTCTCTTTGAAATTTCTCTCTCCTCCATGCCTTCATCGACATACACTCCCCTTTTCTCACCTTTTCTCTTCTCTTTTTACTCTCATGCCTTGTCTCATCAATTCTTACACACTTACACTTCTTACACATCTCTTACACATCACATGGCTTTTAATTTTTCTCTCCTCCTTGTCTTTCACGTAGAAGGCCTTCCCTTTGCTAGTTTGGTTGCTTTCCAACCATCCTAGTTACTTCCACATTAAATGGCAACTAACTTTCAACTTAGTCCACTTATCACCTAACTTATCACTTTATAAGTTCTCTTACTTATCTATTCATTCCAATAGCTTATCACCTTATAAGTATGATATCTTATCATGTGATAATGGCCTTAGCCTATCTCTACAATAATCACAAGGCCTTATCACTCTAAAAGTTTCCTAACTTATCATTCTTGCTTATCACTATGATAAGCAAGTGTGCTTATCAATTAAATCATTCCTAAACTTATCACATAACTACATAGCTTATCATTGAATATTCATATGGGACTTCTATTAATAATATGGAACACATCATAATATTACATGTCACATAAAATATCTAATCCATGTATTCAATCTATTAATAATTTCGGCTTTATACAAGGAAATTATTAAAGCATAATTCAAATTATATGGTCCATGAATCATATTAGGTAAACAAAATATTAATTTGTAAAAGAGGAACTCACTTGTAAATTTCGGCTCTTAATATAATATAATTTATACATCCGATAAAATGGCATTAAAATTTCTTAAGGAGATTTTATGAAATAAAATCCTATTTTAAATCGAAATACCATAACATAAAAATTAGGCCATACATTGGCCAAAACATAGCCCCATTAGGAAATAAAGACTATTACATTGGAAAAATAAAATAATACATGAGCAATTACGTAGGAGAAAATCGGGGTCTCACATTCTCCCCTCCTTATAAAAATTCCGACCTCGGAATTTCTTTTACCACCAGAAATTTTGTCCTGACTGCGTAGGTGTAGGACAATGGGGATTGGGACGGACATTAGTGCTTGTCCCACTACTAATTTCTCCCTGGTAAACACGATCTGGGGAATTACTCCCCGTCCAAGAGTGTGATCTGATTCCTTGGCTTGGTTCCTCTAGACTAGGGTCATGGATGACGTTTTCGGGTGGTCCATGAAACCTAGGTCTAGACTCTACTTCCTGTGACGAAAAGTGGGTCTCCGATCCAGCGTCTTGAGCCCTAACTCTTCGACGGTGTCGGTTCTCGTTACATCGCCTAGGTGTACACTCACGTCTCGAGTTACTACGCCTAGGTCTTCCTTGGGATCGTTCTCTAGTCTCACTAGGTATCGGATGTTGTTCCATGGGGTCTTCTTCCGGATCCTCTTCCGGGTCCTCTTCCGGATCCTCTTCCGGATCCTCTTCCGGATTTTCCTCAAAATTTCCGGGTAACATGGACCTTAATGGAATAGCATTTATTGGCGACTCTGGCCAGTAAATACCCTCCAGATATCCAGAACAATCTGGAGATAAGGGTTGACCCCACCTGGAAGGTCCAGGTTGGTCTGGTGCCGGGGGTGGCGGGGGCTGGTAGGTCCCCGCCATACCTTGCTGCCAATACGTTACGTGGGTTTGGTACGCTCCTCGGGGGTCCCCTCTATCCGTCTCATGTGATGCGTGAGTCGGAGCCTCCTGGCTTCCCGACTGTCTCGTGGAACCTTGGGTTCTATGGTTAACCCGAAACAAACTGCGGTACTCTCGTGCGGTCATCCTTCTCTGAGAAGGCGTTCCCGAATGCTGGGAACGAGGGGGTCGACTACTCGGCGGCATCTGACAACATAATGCAACGGTCAGTCATGTATATGTACAAAATATCATCATGTATCACAAAGAATTAGCATTCTTTATGTAAGGAAGTCAAGCACAAATATCAAACAATAATACTCATACAAGCCAAACATTCAATCAATAGGGAAGGAAATAAACATTCGGATCCTATTCTCCTTTTAATTGGGGGTACTTCTCGTACATATCACTTTCCAACTCCCAAGATGCCTCCTCTACCCCATGATTCCTCCATAGAACCTTCACTAGCGGTATCACCTTGGTCCGCAATTGTCGCTCCTTTCTATCGATGATTCTTACTGGCTCCTCCACATAGGTAAGGTTTTCCTTAATTTGTAAGGGCTCATATTCTAACACATGGGTAGGGTCTGACACATACTTTCGTAAAAGCGATACATGGAACACATCATGTACTCCCGCAATTGATGGCGGTAAGGCCAGTCTATACGCCATTGGTCCAACACGCTCTAGGATCTCGAAAGGTCCTATAAATCGGGGTTGAAGCTTCCCCTTCTTCCCGAATCGTGCTACCCCCTTTGTTGGAGAAATCTTTAAAAACACTTTACTTCCTTCCTCAAAGGTCAATTCTCTTCTTCGATTGTCCGCATAACTCTTTTGCCGACTTTGGGCCGTAATAAGTCTTTCTTTGATCAACCGAATCTTCTCTTTTGTCTGCAAAATCATCTCTGGCCCCAACAGTCTTCCTTCTCCTACTTCGTCCCAATATAATGGTGACCTACACCTCCTTCCATACAAAGCTTCATACGGTGCCATGCCAATACTTGATTGGAAACTGTTGTTGTATGCGAACTCTGCTAGCGGTAAATACTGAGCCCAGCTTCCTTTGAAGTCAATGACGCATGCTCGAAGCATGTCTTCCAAAATTTGAATGGTCCGCTCCGATTGGCCATCCGTCTGTGGGTGGAAAGCAGTGCTAAAATTCAACTTAGTGCCTAGGGACTCCTGCAATCTTTTCCAAAACCTTGACGTAAATCTTGGATCCCTATCCGACACTATGCTCTTTGGTATGCCATGGAGCCTCACAATTTCTTGGAGATAAACTTCAGCTAGCCTTTCCGGGGTATACTTCACCCTGATGGGTAGAAAGTGGGCTGACTTAGTCAATCGGTCCACTACTACCCATATTGCATCGTAGCCAGCTGTCGTTCTCGGTAGCCCTACCACAAAATCCATGGCTATTCCTTCCCACTTCCATTCAGGGATCTCCAGAGGCTTCAATGTTCCTGCTGGCCTCTGGTGCTCTGCTTTTACTCTCTGACAAGTCAGACATCGAGCGACATACTCCGCTATCTCTCTCTTCATATTCGGCCACCAGTAAACTTTCTTGATGTCTTGATACATCTTCGTTCCTCCAGGGTGGATGGTATAGGGCGTAGTATGCGCCTCTGCCAAAATCAACTCCTTGATTCCCCCATCACCAGGGACACATATTCTACTCCGGTACCTCAGCACTCCATCCCTATCCTCAAAATCGGGATCATTATTCTTCTCAATCCTTTCCCTAATCCCTATTATCACCGCATCGCTCTTCTGGGCTTCACAGATTCGCTCCTCCAGCGATGGTTGCAATGACAGCCCTGCGATGGAAACATACCGGTCTGCCAATACAAGCGTGATCTCCTCTCTTTTTAGATCCTCCATGATCTCCTTAGCCACCACCTCTACGGCACTTGTTTCAGCCGACTTCCGGCTTAAAGCATCAGCCACCACGTTAGCTTTCCCAGGATGGTAGCTAATGGTGCAATCATAGTCCTTGATCAACTCCAACCAGCGTCGTTGCCTCATATTCAGCTCTTTCTGAGTGTTAAAATACTTGAGGCTTTTATGGTCCGTAAATATCTCGCACTTAACCCCATAGAGATAATGCCTCCATATTTTCAGAGCATGCACGACTGCAGCCAACTCCAAGTCGTGAGTGGGGTAATTCACCTCGTGGGGCCTCAGTTGCCTTGACGCGTAGGCTATGACCCTCTTATCTTGCATCAACACACACCCAAGACCTTGCTTTGAGGCGTCCGTATAGATCTCATACTCCCCATGTTCCGAAGGCAATGCTAACACCGGGGCAGTAACCAGATGAGCCTTCAGCGTCTGGAAACTTTGCTCACACTCGTCTGTCCAATCGAACTTAACGTTCTTCTTGGTCAACGAGGTCATAGGCATAGCTATCTTTGAAAATTCCTTGATAAACCTCCGGTAATACCCTGCTAATCCCAGGAAACTTCTTATCTCCTTAACATTTGTAGGTCTAGGCCATTTGAAAACCGCATCAACCTTTCCGGGATCTACAACAATTCCTTCTCCCGACACTACATGCCCTAAAAATCGGACTTGCTGCAACCAAAACTCGCACTTGGAGAATTTAGCATACAGCTTCTTCTCCCTTAGGATCTGCAAAACAATCCTGAGATGCTCCTCATGCTCCTCCTGGTTCCGAGAATAAATAAGAATATCGTCTATGAACACCACCACAAATTTATCCAGGAACTCCCTGAACACTCGATTCATCAAGTCCATAAATGCGGCCGGGGCATTAGTTAATCCAAACGGCATCACCAAAAATTCATAGTGACCATATCGGGTTCGAAAGGCCGTCTTTGATATATCTCCCTCCTTAACCTTCAACTGGTGGTAACCCGACCTCAAATCAATTCTTGAAAATATTTGTGCCCCCTGCAATTGATCGAACAAGTCGTCAATGCGAGGTAGCGGGTACCTATTCTTCACAGTCACCTTATTCAACTCCCTATAATCAATACACATCCGGAGACTTCCGTCCTTCTTTTTCACAAACAGGATCGGTGCTCCCCAAGGCGACACACTCGGCCTTATAAATCCCTTCTCCAAGAGATCTTCCAACTGGACCTTCAGCTCCTTTAGCTCTGCCGGAGCCATTCGATACGGCACCTTGGAAATTGGGACCGTCCCAGCTTCCAATTCAATTCCGAACTCCACCTCCCTATCTGGCGGTAACCCCGGTAAGTCTTCCGGGAATACATCCGGAAACTCAGTCACTATTGGGGTTTGGTCAAACGCAGGGACCTCGTTCTGCGTATCGCTTCGCGTATCACTTGCCCATACTAGAATTCCCTCGTGCCCTCCTTGCAACAATCTCTTAGCTTGCAGGGCCGAGACAATTGCTGGCCTTCGCTCCATCTTCCTCATACCGGTAAAACAACAATCCGGTCTCCCCTCCTTTTGGAACAAGACCTTCTTCTCATAGCACCGAATATTGGCACCATGCTTCGACAACCAATCCATACCTAGGATGACATCAAATCCTCCCATCTCCATAACTATCAAATCAGCCAACATGACTTGCCCTTCTACTACTATCGGATAGTCCTTCACCATCCGGCTACACTCGACTCTTCCCCCAGCGGGCGTTGACACAAGAACACCACAATCCAACAACTCACTATTTAAGGCATGTGTCTTGCAATATGATGATGCAATGAATGAGTGCGTGGCCCCTGAATCAAACAGAACTAGGGCTTCCCCCTGGGGCAAAGGCAACTTACCTGCCACCACTCGGTTCTGGTTCTCCGCGTCCTCCGGAGTCATTGCATATAACCTCGCCTGTGTTGGGCCTCCATGCCTTATTGCATTGTCCTGCTGCGTGGGTCGGGGTGCTTGGTTTGAGCTGCCTGCACTCCTGCAGTCTCTGGCGATGTGTCCAGGCTTCCCACATTTGAAACATAAGCCCTGCCTGCACTCCCCAGGGTGTCTCCTGTTGCATTTGTTGCACAGGGGAAATTGATTCCCTCCGGCATTCTGAGCTCCACCAGGCCTCTGGTTTGGCCTCGGGTTTGGCCTCTGGTTCGACCTCTGAGGCTGCCTCTGTGACGACTCTGGCCTACTTTTCTTCCAGGGCATCTGCGGAATGGTTGGGTTGGAAGAAGCCTTCCTCTTCTGCTGGTCATGATAGACTGCTATCCTCTGCAGTCCTCTCTCCACTATCACTGCCCGTTCAATTACTTCTGCCAGGGTTTTAAGATTGTGACTATACACCCTGCCAGCTCCATGAATCGGCCTGCGTATTGCTCCACCGTCATGGCTCCTTGGGTTAGGGTAGCGAATTCCCTTGCCTTCGCTTCCCGGGTCGTCCGTGGGAAATAACGATCTAAAAATTCTTGCTGGAACCTCTCCCAGGTTATGGGCTGCTCTCCCAGCTCTTGTTCCAGCAATACCTTCTCGGACTGCCACCACCTTTTGGCATCCCCTTGCAGCTTGAAGGTAGCATAACTTAACTTTTGGGCCTCGGTACACCCCAAAACCTCAAGTAGCTCTTTCATCTCCACCAGCCAATTTTCTGCTAGTATGGCATCTCCCCTGCCGTTGTACGCTGGCGGGTGCTGGCGGTTAAACTGATCGAACGTACACCCCTCAGGGCGTCCTCGGGCCCCTTCAGAATGGGCACCCGGTTGCACGTGCTCGGCAACTAGCTGAGCCATGTGCCTTAACACATCCTCGGTAGTAACTCCGGGAGCCTCGGACTCTTGATTTCTTGTTGGCCTCCTAGGTGCCATCCTGCACTTCAACGTTATCGTTCAGCTTAGAACAACTTCAACTTCAACTTCATAAATTCTCATCATACTTAACCCTAAACGTGCTATCTCATGCTTTAGGGTTTAGGGTTCTACTTCGTTCCTTATGTTCTACGACTCTACCCTCCGATCCTCTGATACCAACTTAACTGTCACGCCCCGAACGGCATCCCGCAGGGACCGTGACAGCCGCGACCTATCCCCCGGATGGCTCCAGCGTTCTTACTTATTTTCTTACTTGGTTACGGCGGAAACGTACAGGATCGCGAGGGGTTTGAGCAAATACTTACATAATCAGGGTTCTCATTAAGTTCATACAAAACAAATATTTAAACATATTAGAACCCAATTAGTGACGCTCATGTCACTATCAACAAAATTCGAAACTTAATATCTTGGGCATCTAGGTCAGGTAGTCCTCCTGACTCTCTTCACCTGATACATCTGGAATGACACAATTTTAAAAAAACGTGAGTCAAAAAGACTCAGTAAGGGAAAAACGTAAACTTAAATCATGCTCTTGACTCATGCTTGCTTAATCATGAAAGAAAGATAAAACTTGAACAATTGATGCATATGCGTGCTTATGAGTTATGCATATGCTCTTGCTTATTGTTTTCGGCCCCAGGCCCTTGAAAACCACTTTCTTTCATGCTTGCTTGTAAACTGGCCCTTGGCCCTTAAAAATCTTTCTTTCGTACTTGTGCCCTTGTTGGCCTTATCATAATTATCTCATGTCTTTTGCTTGCGGGCTCGCTCCATTTGACCCCTGAAGTCAGGGTTGTGCGTTCCCTTCGGAACCGTCCCCGAATTCCCTTGGAGACTTACATCTGGTCAGCTAGCGCACCTTCTCAATGTCCTTCAGTGGCTAGACGTGACCCTTGGAGGCACCACACCTTCTCATTGTCCTTCAGTGTGGCTTGCACAGCCTCTTGGATTCTCCCATCCTTCTCATAAATGTCCTTCGGTATGGGAGTCCATCTTAATGGTACGGTACCGACCGGTGCCCTTAATCTTAACTTATCGTTTCATAAAAATCCTCATATTCTTCCCATAAAAATCATTGCATAATTTTCTTCTTGAAAAATTCATGCAATGCACATGTCATGTCATGCTTGCTTAAAATTCATACTTGCTTAAAATTCATGCTTATTCATGAAATTTATATCATGTCATGCTTTCTTAAAATTCATGCTTATTCATGAAACGATGCAGCGTGTCATTCCAGTTTTGAAAAAGAATACTTACTGTACACTTACAGTATCCACTTACTATTCCACTTACACTTGGTCTTCTCGTTCGTATATACTGACACGTGGATCGCCTACAAGCGATTCAAACATTCTTTTAGACTTTAAGAATTATAAATCATTTCTTTTGAAATCAGTCATCAATCGGAGATATATATCTATATATACATATCACAGAAATTCATTTAATTACAAAATAATTATTTATTCTTTTCCTTAACAATATTCAAAACTTAGCTTATTAAATCATTAAAAATATATTTATCCATGTATGTGTCTCGATTAGGGTTAAAATAATACTCGTAGGTTTAGAATTAAACCTAAGTCTCTTTTATTACACGTACTACATTAAACCTTATTTCTAACTATTAATAAATTATTCATGATTAAATCTTAACTTAGACTTTAAACCTCAAATAAAACCCAAGTAAAACTTAACTAGGGTTCCAATACTATTAAATAAAGATCATGGCTCTATAATATTATTCCAACTAGCCTAACTCTAATTTTCTTATCCAACACAACAATGAAAATACATAAATTATAAATTTGCACTTAGGGTTAACTTCTTGTAACTTTCGGCCACTACCATTTATGCACCAATTAATCACAACTTTTCTCCAAGGGTGATCCCATCCTCCAATCAACAATTTCACAACCTAATATCTATAAATCAAAGCACCAACACCATACACTATACTCATGACATTCGGCCAACACATGTTTTTACCCAATGATTAGTTTTCCTTTATTTCCTTCAACATGCATGCTTCCAGTACTTAACATAATCATCCACTATGCATTTAAGGTCATAAATCTTGCACATGTTAAGGCCAATGTCCAAATCTACACATATTCAAAACTATACATGAAAATCCACATAGCTTATTTTCGGCCATACCCAAAATGTTACCTTTTTCATGCTAAAAATCATATCATGCATATCCTTTGCATTTGTGACCTAACTAGCATGCATACACTTAATCCTTTTTATCAAATAATTCCATCAACAATAGATCTACTCTTTATTCACACTAATATCCATAGATCTAAACAAAGATATCATTTTTCATCAACCCAACATATCAAAACTTAGATCTAACTTCCTTTAGCATACATTGTTCTTCATTTGCCTTTTTCTTCACATACAACCTTAGATCTAGGGTTTCCATGGTTAGATCTAGCATGTAAACAACCTAGGGTTCCTAAGCATCCAAGATCTAACAACATCAAGGCATCTATCAAAATAAAACTTCAAGATCTTATACATAGGCCATTCGGCCACTCATGCTAACCCAACAAAATCATTTTAGCCTTACCTTGTTGTTTGTCCAAGCTTGAGCACCTAGAAAATAAAACATCTATGGTTAGTACTTATGATGTTTAAGGCAAGAACATCAATGAACTAATCTTACCTTCACTCTATACCAACTCTTCCTATCCTTCTCCTCCTTCAAAGATTCGGTCCACCCTCCTTAGAAATGACCAAGCTTGGTTTAAAAGAAGCTCTATGGTGGTGAAGAGGACATGGTGAGCTTGAAGAAAAATGGTGTCAAATGGCTAGGTTTTCATGGTGGGATTTTTGTCAACAAAAGGAGAGATTTACTTGGCTTTTGGAATGAGTTTTGGCAAACTAGATGGAAGTGGTTTAGAGGCAAGATGAAATAGAGCAAACCTTGAACATTGCATGAAAGATTCGGCTAAGGGAAGCAAAAATGGAGAGAGTTGTGCAAGCTTGTAAGATTCGGCCAAGAGAGGGAAGTTTGAGAGTGAAATGCTTGAGTGTTAGGTCAAGAGAGAAATGCAAGAGGGTTGTGTGAGATTGAGTCTCCCAAAGCTTTTTGACATAAAGCTTGAGAGTGAATTGACAAGAGAGAGAGAGAGATGAAAAGGCAAAAGAAATGGAAAATGGTGAAAAAAAAAGGGGGGGGGCCTTGGTCGACATTCCCTAGCTCCCTTTTCTTCTTTTTTTTTTCTTTCTTTCTTTTCACTCCTTCATCACATCACTTCCTTGTCTCTTTGAAATTTCTCTCTCGTCCATGCCTTCATCGACATACACTCCCCTTTTCTCACCTTTTCTCTTCTCTTTTTACTCTCATGCCTTGTCTCATCAATTCTTACACACTTACACTTCTTACACATCTCTTACACATCACATGGCTTTTAATTTTTCTCTCCTCCTTGTCTTTCACGTAGAAGGCCTTCCCTTTGCTAGTTTGGTTGCTTTCCAACCATCCTAGTTACTTCCACATTAAATGGCAACTAACTTTCAACTTAGTCCACTTATCACCTAACTTATCACTTTATAAGTTCTCTTACTTATCTATTCATTCCAATAGCTTATCACCTTATAAGTATGATATCTTATCATGTGATAATGGCCTTAGCCTATCTCTACAATAATCACAAGGCCTTATCACTCTAAAAGTTTCCTAACTTATCATTCTTGCTTATCACTATGATAAGCAAGTGTGCTTATCAATTAAATCATTCCTAAACTTATCACATAACTACATAGCTTATCATTGAATATTCATATGGGACTTCTATTAATAATATGGAACACATCATAATATTACATGTCACATAAAATATCTAATCCATGTATTCAATCTATTAATAATTTCGGCTTTATACAAGGAAATTATTAAAGCATAATTCAAATTATATGGTCCATGAATCATATTAGGTAAACAAAATATTAATTTGTAAAAGAGGAACTCACTTGCAAATTTCGGCTCTTAATATAATATAATTTATACATCCGATAAAATGGCATTAAAATTTCTTAAGGAGATTTTATGAAATAAAATCCTATTTTAAATCGAAATACCATAACATAAAAATTAGGCCATACATTGGCCAAAACATAGCCCCATTAGGAAATAAAGACTATTACATTGGAAAAATAAAATAATACATGAGCAATTACGTAGGAGAAAATCGGGGTCTCACACTGATAATGGACAACCCATGCTTGGCCGAAAATTTGGCATGATGGGCCTTGAAATTTAATCAAATGTGCTGCCCAATTACATGTGATGATGGGCCCTTGAAGTGTGATGTTGGGCTGCCATGAGGCTATCAAATTTGGTGTATATTGGGCTTATAATGGCATGCTAATGGGCTGCCAAAATAATCATGGAGATGGGTTTTGGAAAGCATGATATTGGGTTGCCATGAAGCCCATGGCAATGGGCCTTGAAATGGTGTTATTGGGCCTTAAGGAAGTTGGACATTGGGTCTAAGCCCTTAGGCTTATGAATTGGGCTTTAGGATATGATGATGAGCCTTGAATTAAAGGCTTAATGGACTACCTAATGGGCCATGAAAATTAGGTTAATAAAGTTAGATTAGTGGAACTAATCCTAATTAAGTTTCCTAAGTGACTAGATTAGGATAAGTGAACTAAGTAGTTAGAATTCAACTAAATGAACTAAGATAGTTGGCCAAATATTTAATGAAGGAGCTGAGTTGTGTGGCTAGGGGTGATGGTCGACCAAGACAAGGGGACAAGCATGGGCAAAAGCTGAAATGTTGGAGAAAAGTGAAGGAACACCTCTTGGCCGAATTTTATGGTGAGGTTCATGCCCTTTTGTCTTCACTTGTGACCTTACACGCCTATCACCCTCTTTTCCACTTCATTTGTGCTCATTTGTGCTACCTTATTCGACCAACACAAAGCCAAAGGAGAGAAACACAAGCATAGGAGAGTAGAACCGAAACCAAGAGAGAAAGGGAGAGGAAGAGAGAACCAAGGGAGAACCGAAACTTTTGGACCAAGAGGTGGGATTTTGAGCTTGAATCAAGGAGGATTTCGTGTAGGGGAAGAAGGAGGACAAGAAAGAAGAAGAAGGTGAAGTGAAGAGGTATTGTGCAAAGGAAAAGAAGAGGGGAAAAATAAAGAAGTACTAGGTAAGGTTTGGAACTTGTTTTTCTCTTGATGGCCGAATTCTCTTGTGTATAGATCTTAGAGTTTGAGTTGTTTTATGCTTGGATATGGTGAGATCTGGAATGATTAAGAACCTTAGGTTGTTTAGTAGGTGAAGGAGAGGAGAAGCTTGCAAAGGAACAAAGAGAAGGAAGAAGGAACAACAAGGTAGTGACCGAACCACCACACCTCTTGATTGGCCGAACTAGTTGTGAATGGATCTTGATGTTTCATGTTCTTAGGTTGTTGAATCTTGCTAGATCTGGTAGTATTAAGATGTCTAAGGGTAGATCTAACTAAGTATATTCTAGATCTAGAGTTGTATGTTGGGAAAAATGCAAAGGGAAAACAATGTATGTTAAAGGATGTTGGATTTAAGCCTATGTTAGTTGTAAGTTGTGAATCTCTTTAGATCTATGATTATATATGTGTTTGAATGTTAGATCTGGACATGTCATACATGAATGATGAAGGTGTGAAGTAAATGCATGCTAAGATGGATTGTAGAGTGCAAAGTATGCATGTTGTAAATTTTCTAAGTATAAAAAGGTGGTATTATGTGGTATGGCCGAATATAGTATACCTAGGTTTCCAAGATTAATTTTGTGCATAATTGGATCTGGTCATTGGTGATTTTATATGCTAGGTTATTGGTGTCACGCCCCGAACGCTAGCCCGAAAGGGGTTAATGACAGCCGCGAACATCCACTCAATGAATGTTCCAGCGTTTTCTCTTAATCATGCAGTGGAATTTTTTTTTTTTTTATAAACACATATAACTGAGAGAGACGACCAAAGAGATTACTATAAACTTTAACTTACCCCAAAAGGACTTCCTCGAAATAGGGTATGCATCTTAATGACGTCGCAAGGCTGCACAGCTGAAGTACACGATCTAATGGGATTCCATCAAATCCTCTTCACATTGACCTACTCATAACATCTTTGTAATACATCTTGCATCCTTATACACATAACATAGACATACACAGGATGCCTGATAATAAGCGTTCTTAGTGCTTCCTATGAACTCTTCAACTCCTGATTCTGATAACCAAGACTAAGATACTAGGCATCAAAACCTTGAACTTTACTAGTCCGAATAACCCACGACCACCACACAACGGAGGCTCATGCCGGCTCTTCAAACATTTACATCTAACCTTTAATGAAACAATAGAGCGAGATGAGGACGTTCCCATCGGTCCCTCTTCTAGATTTTCCCATCTGAATTGTTATCTGGAATGATACAATTTAAAACTGTGAGTCGAAAGACTCAGTAAGGAATTATAATTAAAACATGAGCTTGAAATTATGGTTTCGAAATATGAACTTGAAATCGTGAGTTCGAAACCATGAACTTGTTCTTGAACTCATAATCTTGAACTTGAAATCATAAACATGCATTTAAACTTGAAATCATCATGAACTCGATATCATAATGAACTTAAAATCATAAGCATGCACTTGACTTGAAATCATAAGCATGCGCTTAAACTTGAAATAATTACAAACTTGAACATAATGTAATTCACGTACTTGAACTTGAAATATCATGAGCTTTAACTTGAAATAATCATGAACTTGAAATCATAATGAACTTAAAATCATAGCATGCACTTGATCTTGAAATATCATGTAAACTTATGTAATTCATGCATGATCATGAATTTTGATGCACGTGTATGCCTCTTGATTGCATATGCACATGCACTTGCTCTTGAAAACTTCGCTTATACTTATAAATCTCTTGCTTTTGGAAAATCTTTCCAATCCTTATCTTACGGGCTACTTGAGCTCCACTTACCCCTGGCATCAGGGTTGTGCGTTCCCATTGGAACTGTCCCCTATTTCCCTTGGGGACCTTACCTATGGTTGAGCTAGCACACCTTCTCGCATTCGTCCTTCAGTGGCTAGACACAACCCTTGGAGGTTCACACCTTCTTGCAAGCATCCTTCAGTGTGATTGCACATACCTCCTGGACTACCCCATCCTTCTTGCAAGCATCCTTCGGTATGGGTGTCCTAGGTGACATCCACCCTTCACGTAAACGTCCTTCAGTATGGATGCACCTTCTTGACTTGGTACGGTACCGAATGACTTGGGTTCATTAACTTACTTGTCATAAAACTTAACATAAAGTAGCATAAAAATGGTACTTTCATTTGCATAAAATTTCTCCTTCTTTCTTATGAGAAAAATAAATGCAAATGCAATTGCTCATGACGTGCTCATGTCATGCTTGATGATGAGTAATCAACTTATCATAAAATGCTTCTCTTTCTCTTTCCTCTAGAAAATCATGCAATTGCTCTTGACGGGTCATGCTTGATGACAAATATCTCATAAAACTTATTTGATCTCATAAAACTTTCATGTTTTCATTTGCACAAAAACTTCTTTCATGCTTTCATGCAAATACGTATACTATGTCATGCTTGTTGAGAAATAACTTGTCATGCTTGGTTATAAACCTGTTATGCTTCTTCATTAAAACATGTTGTGTATCATTCCAGTTTTCATAACAAGTAAGTTTTCACTTACAGACGTAAGTTCCACTTACTATTTTCACTTACAAACGTAAGCTCCTCTTACATTCGCTTGCTTGAGTGTTGAACGCCACGTTACCTACAATGGATCATACTAGTGTTATTCAAAGGCTCACTAGACGTATAGAGTAATCAATCAATTACTCACACTTCATCATACAAAATCGTCCGTATTCTTAACTCCTAGTTGGTCATCTTACAGCACAAGGTATTTTCTTAAGGATGCCGAAGCCATAAGAATTGAGTTCTAACTGACCCTGACACTAATTTTCATAGCATATCAAAATTCTAACTAATTTGGAGTTCGTTTGCCACTTGAAACCTTTACCCAAAAATACAAGCTGCTGAGGATGTCCAAGCGGGCAGCCCCGACGTCTCCAACTTAAAAATTCCTAACTTCAAAACCATGGCTCCAAGGTACATGAAATTTATCTTGAAATATTCATCTTTCATAGGTCTAGATTGGGGGTAAAATTCACCACAGCAGAATGTGCTATACATTTTCATAAACACTTCATATTAAACAAAAATCCTACAACCACACTATTGCTGTTCCAGCTCGGCCCTCCATTTTCAAAATATCATAACTTATGAATTACACCTCCAAATCACACAAAATTCACCTTAAAATGTTCGCCTTTCATAAACTTAAATTCAAGACTAACCTCGTATAATTTGGACTTAAAATGATCCCTCAAAAGGGTGCCCGAAATGAGCTGATATTCCGGACGTGAAAGGCTGCTGGCAGCTTGACGTCCGGGCCTTGAACAACGCATAGCTCCCCCAATAATAATCGGAATCACCCAAGGTGTGGCTTAAAATCTTCCTATTTCATAGGCCTATAATCTAGGATCCTATTAAGATTAAGGGATAAGCACAATTGCTTCAGAATACACTCCCAATTTGAGCCTTGAAATCTGCAGAGGTTAAATTTCAGCAACTTGTCTAACAAGCATTCTCTATAATTCTCTATGATCTTTAACATAACCAGCCACGCTTATGAATGTTATGAGTTTTCCAATTCAACAACAATAGGTCATCTAGAATGGGCCTATCCTCTATAGGTGAAATCAGCAACAAAGAAGTTTCCTTTTTCCTACAAGTTTCCTCCCTTTGTAATATAACCTTCTTCATGCAACAACTTCACCCATGATTCTAAATTAAAAGCTTCAGCTTATTTTCCAGCAACAACACTCATTCTCAAAGCTCCTTTGAACTTCAAGGCATTTAGATATGAAAGGACAACACCCTATACCACAACCACACGGCCATGCATGCTCAAATAGATTTCAGCCCTCTTTTGGGCTTTTTATCAAACACCCAGGGTGCAGCAAGCAACCTCTCTCTCTTGAACATATTTTCTTTTTCAGATCTGACCATAACTCTCCATGGTTCCATATACAACCCATACTACTCTTTAAAGCTTACTAGATCTACATTTTCTTCAAAGAACACACATGAACACAACACATACAAGGAGGAAACCAAACAAACTTCACAACCAACAACTATTAAAGGAAAGGAGAGAAAATGAGAGAAATGGGTGATGGCCTAGTCGGCCAAGAATGGCTGAAATCCCTCACCTCCTTCTCTCTCTTTCTTTCTCTTCTTCTTCCTCTTCTTCCTTCCTCCTTTTTCTTTTCTTCTTCTCCTTCTTCTTTCTTTCTCCTTTTTCTTTTCTTCTTCTTCGGTTGTGTGAGTGTGCTAGGGCATAAGGGAAATGAAAAGGCAGCAGCAAAAGGGGGAAAATGAAATGTTCGGCAAAGGGGGGAAGAGTAATATGCGTGAAATGCTTGGGGGAAAAGACAAGGCTGCCCTCCCCTTTCTTCCCTCCTTCACGTGATTTCCCCGACTTTCGAGTTGTAGTTCAATGTGTCGACACCATCGCTCAATGTGTCGACACTTCATACATTAGCCAAAATCATTTTGAGCTCCGGAAAATGTAAACTTTCGGGTTGTAGTTTAATGTGTCGACACTATGCTCCAATGTGTCGACACTTCCAACACTTAGTCAAAAATCACTTGAGTTCCAGAAAAATTGTAAACTTTCGGGTATTAGTTTAATGTGTCGACACTATGCTCCAATGTGTCGACACTTACATCAAAAATCACTAATATGTTACCTAAAAACAGGGTGCTAAAAATCTTCCTATTCCAACACCCCAATTATGATCCTCCAATTATTTCACTAAATCCTCAAATACTCAACTTCAATATTGACAAACTACAGACAACATATCAATTCAATTAAAATATAGATGCACCAAATACTAGGGGAAATCTTCACCTGGACATAACCTTAGATTAATTCCCCTATACCTGCCTTCCGCAATAATTAGAGCACATCTTAAGGAGTCATAATCCTTTTATAAAGATAGAAAAATTTGGGGTCTCACAATTGGCCTAATGTATGGTAGATGATTATGAAGTGTAAAGGATGCATGCAAGTTGAAAGAAACAAAAGAAAACTTGATTATTTGGGAAAATGAGTGTGCTGGCCGAATAGGTTAATGCTTGGTATCTTATGATTGTGTTTTGATTCTTAGATCCTAGGTTGTGAAATTGTTGAATGGAGGATGGGATCACCCTTGGAGTTAATGTTGTGATTAAAGAGGCACATAAACTGGTGATAGCCGAATGTCAAAAGAAATGAAACCCTAAGAGTAAGTTATGGTAATTGGTTTATAATTGTTGTGATGGTAGTATAAGGCTAATTGGAATAAATATTGAAGAACCATAATCATGTAATGAGAATATTTGAAACCCTAGTTAGGGTTAGTATCTCGAATTAATTGAGGTTTAAGGTCCAAATCAAGATTTAATCATGATTAGAGTTATTCATGGTTTAATGTAAGGTTTTAGGGGAGCACATGGGAGACTTAGGTTTAATCCTAATTTATTAATTATTGATTAACCCTAACCGTGAATAGATATATAAATACATTGTAATAGAGTTTGATTAAATAATCTAAGTTTAAATATTATTAGTTAAAGAAAGAGTAAATAAAATATTTTAATGATTACAAAGAATTACAGTGATATATATATATATATATATTTGGTTGATAACCGATTTCAAAAATGTAAATGTTTAATTTATATGATTACGTACTATTTCTTAAGTCTAAGAAATATTTGAATCGCTTGTAGGCGATCTACGTGTCTTTACACACCACCAAGGAAGACCAAGTGTAAGTGGATACTGTAAGTGGACAGTAAGTGTTTCTTTTTCAAAACTGGAATGACACACTACATCGTTTCATGAACAAGCATGAGAGTTTAATCGAGCATGACACGACATGTGCATTGCATGAATTTTTTTTCAAGAAGAATGTTTATGCAATGATTTTATGGAAAGACTATGAAAAGTTTTATGAAACGATAAGTTAAGTTAAGGGGCACTGGTCGGTACCGTACCATCAAGATGGTCTCCCATACCGAAGGACGAATGCGAGAAGGACGGGTGAATCCACGAGGCTGTGCAACCACACTGAAGGACATTGAGAAGGTGTGGGCCTCCAAGCGTCAAGTCTAGCCACTGAAGGACGAATGCGAGAAGGTGCGCTAGCTGACCATATGTAAGTCCCCAAGGGAATTCGGGGACGGTTTCAAAGGGAACGCACAACCCGGACTTCAAGGGTTAAATGGAGCGAGCCCACAAGTAAAAGATATGAAAGGCCAAGAGTGGAACAAGTATGAATAAGTAATTTTCAAGGGCCTGGGGCCGAATTTAAGCAAGAGTAGATGCATATCCATGACATGCATGTGCATCACTTATCAAGTTCTTTCTTCATGATTAAGCAAGCATAAGTCAAGAGCATGTTTCAAAGTTATGTCTCTCCCTTACTGAGTCTTTTTGACTCACGTTTTTAAAATTGTGTCATTCCAGATGCCACAGGTGAAGAGAGTCAGGAGGACTACCTGACTTAGAAGGACCCAGATGAAGTTCATATTTTTGATAATGGTGACCCGATCGATGAGATCCGTCACTAGTTGGGTTTTTAAAATATTATATATGTTTTGTATGTAAACTTAATGAGAACCCTGATTATGTAAGATTTAGCTTGAATCCCTCACGATCTTGTATGTTTCCGCCGTAAGCACGTAAGTAAGTAAGTAAGAACGCTGGAGCTATCCGGGGGATAGCTCGCGGCTGTCACGGTTCCTGCGGGGTGCCGTTCGGGGCGTGACACTTCACACTTGCAAATGCGTTGCCCGAACCTCACCATTTCACTTCACTCTCCATTTCTCCCTCACTTGGCCGAATACCTCATCACTCTCAACTCTCTCTCTATTTTTCTCCTCTTGACCGAACCCCTAATCTAAGCTCAAAGTTTGCTCTTTTCTTCTTCCATTCTAAATCACACTCCAAAAGCTCAAGTCTAGACCTCTCTTTGTGGTGACCAAATCTCTCCTTGTGTAACACCATTTTCTTCTTTGAAAACCCTACTCATTAGCCTCCTTTCTCTTGAAGAAGTTAGTTCATTTCCATTAGAACTAATCATTCAAGCTTACCATATTTTTCCCCCCCACCATAGAACCCACCTTAGCACCTCAAATCAAGCTTGGATATATTCTACGGAGGGTGAACCGAAACTTGGAAGAAGGAGGAGTTTAGGTAAAAGTTTGGTGAAGGTAGAGGTAGGCTTGATTCTATTTAATGATCTTGCCTAAAGTTTTTCATAAGTACTAACCTAGGGCATTTTATTGTTCTAGGTACTCAAGCTTGGGATAATTATCAAGGTAAGGCCAAGAATGTGATGCTGTTGGTTGAATATAGTGATGGCCGAATTGTATGCTTATTTCCTTTTAGATCTTGTGTTGTTGGTCTCTCTAATGTTAGATCTAAGTGTTTAACTATGGTCATGATGATGTAAAGAACAATATACATGTGAAAGAGGTTCTGATCTATGGAGTTAATGCATGCAAATAGGTCATAAATGCAAAGGATATGCATGTTATAATTTTTAGCATGAAAAATGTGACATTTTGAAGTATGGCCGAATATGGTATGCTTAGATCTCCATGTATTATGTTGTTCAAGTATAGATCTGATTATTGGCCAAGATATGAGTAAGATTAGTGACCTAATGCATGATAGATAATTATGAAATATGAAGAATGCATGCAAAACAAAAGATTCAAAAGAAAACCTAATTATTTGGATGAATACATGTGCTGGCCGAATGGTATAATGCATGATATATTGTGTTGGTGTTGGATTCTTAGATCCTAGGTTGTGAAATTGTTGAATGGAGGATGGGATCACCATTGGAGTTGAAGTTGTGATTAAAGGATGCATAAAAATTTAGTGTTGGCCGAATGTTTAAGGTGAAGGAACCCTAATTGTAAATTATGATAAATAGGTTATAATTGTTGTGTTGGATACTTGAAATTGGGGATTAGGCTAATTGGAATAATATTGAGGAACCATGAACATGTAATGAAAATATTCGAAACCCTAGTTAGGGTTAGTATCTCGGATTAATTGAGGTTAAGGTCTAAGTCAAGATATAATCGTGATTAAAGTTATTAATGGTTTAATGTAAGGTTTTAGTAGAGCACATGAAATAATGAGAGACTTAGGTTTAATCCTAAATCCGTTGGTGTTAATTAAACCCTAATCGAGACATGTATATGTATATATATATTATATTGCAATAAAATATTAAATGATTAAATAACCTAAGTTCTGAATATTAGTTAAAGAAAAGAGTAAATAAAATATTTTAAATGATTAAGAATTAAAGTGATATATATATATCTTTGGGTTGATAACCGATTTCAAAAATGCAAATGTTTAATTTATATGATTACGTACTATTTCTTAAGTCTAAGAAATATTTGAATCGCTTGTAGGCGATCTACGTGTCTTTATACACTACCAAGGAAGACCAAGTGTAAGTGGAATAGTAAGTGGAAACCGTAAGTGGTTCTTTTTAAAAACTGGAATGACACACTGCTTCGTTTCATGAACAAGCATGAGATTTTAATCGAGCATGACATGACATGTGCATTGCATGAATTTTTCAAAGAGAATGTTTATGCAATGATTTTATGGAAAGACTATGGAAAGTTTTATGAAACGATAAGTTAAGTCAAGGGGCACTGGTCGGTACCGTACCATCAAGATGGACTCCCATACCGAAGGACGAATGCGAGAAGGATGGGTGAATCCAAGAGGCTGTGCAAACCACACTGAAGGACATTGAGAAGGTGTGGGCCTCCAAGGGTCATGTCTAGCCACTGAAGGACGAATGCGAGAAGGTGCGCTAGCTTGACCGAATGTAAGGTCTCCAAGGGAAATCGGGGACGGTTCCAAAGGGAACGCACAACCCTGACTTCAGGGGTCAAATGGAGCGAATAAACCCACAAATATGAATAAGTGATTTTAAGAGCCAAGGGCCAATTTTCAAGCAAGTATGAAAGAAATATTTTCAAGGGCCTGGGGCCGAATTCAAGCAAGAGCATATGCATATCCATGACATGCATGTGCATCACGAATCAAGTTTATTCTCTTTCATGATTATGCAAGTACATGTAAAGGGCATGTTTCAAGTTTATGTTTTTCCCTTACTGAGTCTTTTTGACTCACGTTTTTAAAATTGTGTCATTCCAGATGCCTCAGGTGAAGAGAGTCAGGAGGACTACCTGACCTAGAAGCACAAGAATTATGTTCATAATTTTGATGATAGTGGCTTGATTGATGAGATCCGTCGCTAGTGGGGTTTTAATATGTTATATATATGTTTTGTATGCAAACTTAATGAGAACCCTGATTATGTAAGATTTAGCTCGAATCCCTCGCGATCCTATACGTTTCCGCCGTAAGCACGTAAGAATGTAAGTAAGAACGCTGGAGCTATCCGGGGGATAGCTCGCGGCTGTCACGGTCCCTGCGGGATGCCGTTCGGGGCGTGACAAACCTCTCGAAGACACACTTCAAGAAAAAAAAAATCTACAGGCCTTGTGTCTAATAAAGGTATCCACTAGTATAAGAACTCAAAATTTCAAAGTAATCCATTGGGAGTAAACAAAGCCCTTGTGACCCTAACTCATTGAGTTCCTTACCCAAATCTTAAATCTGGTTCAACAAATGGGACTGAGACCCAGTCTCATGCATTCTTCATCTCTAGCACCTTCACCGATGATCTTGAATGCAGACTTCCTAGAGAACCTCAGTTCTACTTCCATCAAATCAGTGTGAGTCCTAAGATTAAGGTAACCTAAGAGGGGGGTGAATTGATTTTCTAAACTTTTCACTTTTTACCCCCAAAGGTATGTTTGCAAAGTAACTACAAATTTAGCATAGGTATATAATATGCAACAAGTGTAAATACATGTCAAAAGTAAAGAGTACGGATAGAGAAGAAACACATGATTTTTAGGTGGTTCGGTAAACCCGCCTACATCCACCCCTCAAACTCCTTCACCGAGCCTTGAGGTTTTCCCACTATTATTTAATAGCATACACTCTAGCTTCCGGGTGCTAGAGAACCATACAAGTGTTTTTTTCTGGCTCAACACTCAAACCCACCCAAGTAGTTTTTTGGGCTCACCACTCACAACCTAACAAGCTTGAGATATACCCTCTCTAAGCTTCTTTAGTGAAAAAAACTCACTAAAGGAAACACCTCTCCTGTTATAAAGATGAAGAAAAAAACTCTCTCCAAGAGTAGATATGACAATGGAAAGCTCTATCTCTTAATTCAGACAAAAACAAGGATATGAAAATGTGTTTTGTGTGAATGATATGAGAAATATGGAATATGAAGGTTTGGAATATTTCTCAAGTGATCTAAATGATATGTGGTCGTTGTGTATTAATTTTGGACGTAATGGATGAGTATTTATAGGCCACATATGAAAGCTAGCCGTTTATAGTCCTTGTGAGTCGTCTGTTAAAACGAGCTGGTCGACCACTACATGAACCGGTCAATCGCTTCAAGTTACTGTAACACCAACGATCATATTGTCAGAATCTCAATGACTCTATTTTAAAATCAACCGGTCGACCTCTTTACCAAGCGGTCGAAGACCGTCTTTACCAAGCGGTCGAAGACCGATCGACCTCTTCAATTTAAGTACATAGTCCGATTAATTTAAAATCACGTTTTCCATGTTTTTGACCACTTTTAAACACCCAATTTTAAAGTCTACTTCCCATAAGTATATGAAAGGTTTGAAAGTTTGTTTGGGGTGTTTTGAAACCTTTAAAAACATTTTAATCTTTCAACCAAAAGGTAAGACGGTTCATGCACGTTTTGAAAGATATGCAAGTGTGATTCATAATCCTTGTCAAAAGTGAAGTAAAGAGTTAAAAGGTTTATACCCTATGGTCTTGAATCTTCACTTTTGAGCTCTTTGCATCTTCTTGATCTTCTATCTTCAAGTCTCCGACTATTTGATGAAACATGACTTTGTCTTTGAAGATGTCCATTTTATAAACTTAATCCATTTTTTGAAATCATCAAAATCTCGATTGTGCACAAAAGCCAACAATCAGTGCCACCAAAACCTGCTTAGGAACCAGGACATTGTTAAACCCTAAGGCTTCTGCGGGTAATCTTTAGAAGTCATAAACAAACCCTGATGGAACTAAAGAACAACTATAGTTTTTCTAGTAAGCTTTAGTCCATAGAGAGGAAACTAAGAAACAAAAATAGAAAGTTCCTGGAGAAGATAACATCGAAGACTTATACTCTCTCTAAACAAAGAAAAGTAATTTTTGGGTATTTTTCCAAGTGTCAAAAACTATTTGGCCAAATGGGAGAGAAATCTTTTTATACCTTAGGCCACTGAGATGAGAATCACGAAATCAGTTAAGTTTGAGGTGCTTCTACAATAGTTAGAGGCATTTAGGTTTAGCTTCTGCTGCTCTTGTAAACCTTAGGCAAACTCCAGATAAACTATGCCAACATAAAACATATTGCGCTCCATTTTCATGTTATCAAACTAGTAGACAAACTCCCATCATATTATACATTATCTAGACACACTCATTTTCTTGCTGAGATGCTTGAACCATGCAGTGCTTTCACTCTTGAATCTTTAGCAATATGAAACAAATACAAACATGAAGTTTATGCCAACTAAATAAATTTGGCAAATTTGATGACAAAACTGACCTAGCCTCTAAAGATATGAATTCTGTTGATCACCACCATAAAATCCTTTGGCAAACTTGATGACAAAACTAACCTAGCCTCTGAAGACATGAATTCTATTGATCACCACCATAGAATCCTTTTACGATGAGACTCAATATTCTATACTAACATAGGCACACTATAATTCTGAGATTATTAAGCTTGCAAAATATAATCTCAACAATACAAGAACTAACAATAAACATCATTAATTTCGAGCTAATCAAATCACATCACAAATAAAACAACTAAAAATTGAATAAGTTGTGAACTTAAATTTACCAATCTCCCTCTGAGATCAGTAATATCTGTAGAGGACATCTCCCCCTATCTCATAGCACGACCTATTTTACATTGTAATTAAAAAAATCAACATTAGAAAACTCATATAAGAATTTCTTATAGAATGTTGATTTAAACTGTGCAGTAACAAAATACTGAAACTAGCAAACATCTAGTTTTAACTAACAGCACTGGATCAACACATAATTCTGAAACTCGCAAACTTCCAGTTTCAAATATCTCAACCAAATTTTTAAAACATACATACTTCAAGAGTTTGAAAACTTCAATACACAAGACATAGTTTTAAAACTACAAAAATACATTAAGGAGTTTTAGAACTATCTTTACACAAAAATTTTATTGTTCAGAAACTTAAACAACAACATAGAATATATTGTTTTGAACATACATCACATAACATATTGCTCAAAATATAAACCATAGAACATCTTTTTCAATACAAAAACCACAAGATAACTTCAAAAAATCAAAACAGGAATTCCTCTAGTCAACTCCAACAACAACCAAAATCTATCCGAAGATTGAGCATACCCCCAACCACCACCCAAAACTACTCCCTCTTTTTGTCAGGAAGTAGCCAAACTAGGGTCTACATGTCTTCAACCCAATCGGAAGAGGCAGAGGAAGCATTTTCTTCACGATCACCTTCCTCTTCCTCTTCTTCTTCATTGGTTGTAGCAAAGGAATCCCCATCCTTAGCAGCTTAATTTGGTTTTTCTTGTGCCCAACTAAACTAGACTTTTCAACATGTTCAACAGTATTTAGGGGAGAATTCACTTTGCACCCCTGAAGTTTGGGTCCATTTCTAAATTACACCCACTTTTATTGATTTTGTTATATTAGTATCCTGAAGTTTAAGTTTACATTAACCTCCACCCTGGACCTCAAATTGCCATTACTTCTCATGGCAAGCCAACAATGTGTCGTCCACATGAGAACTTAAAAGTTCTCATTTCCTAGTTTGCCCTTCGTTCTTTACTTCCAACTTTTTGATTACTCTATCACAGACATACCAGTCATTGTTGTAGATTAGGGAGAAGAGGGATTTTTGCAGGTTAGTGAGAAGGAGGAAGAGAAAGAGAAGAGCAATTTTCTGCTCCTTCCTCTTCCGTTTGAGAGACCAAACCGAGACAGAACACCGAGTGAATCCAAAAGCAGAGAAATGACAAGTTAATTTGTGGGTTCGGTCATTAGAGGAGAAGGAAAGTGAAGAAGGGCCAAAAATTTTCAGAAGAGAAAGAGGAAGAAGACAGCGCATAGGGAAGAAATTTGAGTGAAATGATGTCCAAATTTTGGGATTTTCGAACTTAGAGCTTTTGACAACCGAATTAAATGTTTGGGTAGGAGAAATAAAGTAAGGAAAAGGAAAAGAAACAGGGTGTAAAAGCAAGAGCATCTACATGGCAGGAGCTGAAATTGGAAGTGGGTTTGCCATAGATGGATCCTCTACATGGCAGGAGCTGAAATTGGAGTGATATAATGGCAAAGATGGAGTTCCAAAACCTGATACCATAGAGAATTGTGGGTGTCCTTCAAATGGTGGAATTGGGTTTGTCCCAGGGAGGCAATTGGTTTGGAAGAACAATGGGAAAGATGGGTTTTTATTTTTTTGTAGTTGTTTTTATGGCGAGGACGGTTTTACGAGTGACCAAAAGTATTATGGTAAATATGAGGTGGGGCATGAATTTTCCAGCTGATTTAAGGAAGAAATTTCCCTACTCGACGGTGAATAAGATTTGTGTAGAAAGGATTAAAAAGGTGAAGCAGTGGTGAGTGTATTGTGGGTGATTTTGATATGTTGAAGGGAATGTGTTTTTGGATGAGAAGGGATTTGGAGGCTTTGGAGATAAAAAAATAGAGAGATTAAGCAAGCTTTGGAGGAGATGAGAGAACCATAATTTTCACAAAAAAAGTCTCGTGGGGAGGTTGGTGATGGTTTTTGTAGAGAAGGTTTCACCGCCTATCGGAGAGAGTGCTAGTGGGAATGAATATTCAACGTCTATAATTCATTAAAGAAAGGGCAAAATGGAAATTCTTGTATTTAAGTGGTCACATGGATGGCACATCCTTGATTTGTTGTGAGAAGAAACGGCAATTTGAGCTTGACCATGTGGAAATTAATGTAAAGTAGTACTTTGAGTATTAATCTAATGAAATCAATAAAAGTGAGTGCAACTTATAAATGACCCCAAAGTTTAGGGGTGTAAAGTGATTGTTTCCTCAATATTTAAATGCTTTCTTATAAGAGTCACATTAGCTACCAATTTCATCACATATAGTTTGAGAAATTCAATGGTAGCAAAGATTGAAGTTTGAACATAAGCAGTAGTAGATTTCTCTGTGAGAAGCTTTAAAACTTCAACCATATAAGTTAAATCAGCACATAAGGGACCATGGAGAGGATCTATAGAAGGAGTAGTTTTCTTTCAGCCTTTATGGGATTTGCTTTGCGTGAGAGTGGCTTTCCCAAGACCAATAGGAAGTTTCCTTCTAGGTTTTTCCCAATCATCAAAAAACAAGTATGGAAGGATCAATGTCAATGTACTGGCCACAAAAGAAAATATAGAAAAAGAATATGGAGGTCTGTTTGTAGTAGACTTAGAATGTGGAGGTCTGTTTGTAGTAGACTTAGAATGAAAACCCTTGACCATGTGAGCACATATATGATAGGGAAGATCGATACAATCATCAACCAAAAAACCATATAGAAAAAGCATGCTTTCGAAAAATAAAGTTGACAAATTCTTATTTGAAAGATATTAGTAGAAATGATCCTACTTATGATTGAGAAATTTTTTGTATTAAACTCTTTATCACAAAAAACAACATTCTTTTCAACTAAGTAATTTACAATGACAGTAGTAGTAAGACACGTTTTACCTAATTATGGATATGTGGGTTTGTAAACTCTAGGAATACCTAGGCAGCGAGCAAGTATGGAAGGATCAATGTCAATGTACTGGCCACAAAAGAAAATAGTAAATGACGTTGAATGTTTGAAGTTATGCATGTTAGAATAGAACTGATGAACATCAGGTTCAGTAAGAGGAATGATATTCGTTACCATAGCTCCCCATCCTCGAGATAAGAATCTCTCAGAAATTTGTAGCAAAGAGAGTTCTTCCAAGAAGACTTCTCTTTCGATAATCAAATATTTTATATCAAATTTTGTCTTGTAAAACGCTTCTTCTTCGGAATTCAAAAATTTGGTGATATCATACTTGTCTAGAATAGGTGGAGGAGTAAGTTGTTTCTCCTTGCCTCTTGTGAACCCTTGTAAAGGGTTGAGTAGCTTGGGCTGCTTGACTCTTAGTTCTCTTTGAAAAAGGTTCAGTTGAAGGTCTAGCTAATTTCTTGGATATGTGAGTGGGTTATGGTTGTTTAGAACTCTCAGATTGGTTCTGAGCATTCTTGGTAGCAGCGTGTTTCCCACGTACCATAACCAATTTTCTTAGAAATTCATAAAATATCCTAATATAAACTCATATGAATATAATAATGATTGAAATAATCACATAAACAACAAACATGTGAAACCCAAATGCTTATATCAACTTTCAAAACTAAGATCTTCATCACAATCAAGCCCACTAAGCCAAACAATGTGATTATCAACTAATCTTTTTAAAATATGATAAATACTAACAAGACTCATACAAAATTTAAAGAAATTCAACAAATTCTTGAAAAGGGAAAAATTTCTTGAACCCTAGATTTTGAAATATTTAAAGATCTCTTGAAATAATGAATCATAGTTGAAGAAATTCATAGTTTAGTCTCACATTCAGCAAATTCTAATGCAAGCAATTCCATAGGAGAACCAAACACAATATCATCGGCATAAATCTGTGCAATAATGATGTTATTATCAACTTTCTTAATAAACAGTGTACAATCGACACCTCCACTTGTGAATCTAATTTCCAGCAAATAAGCAATCAGCCTATCCTACCAAGCTCTATAAGCTTGTTTTAGTCCATATAAGGATTTCATTAGTTTAAAGACACGATTAAGAAACTTTGGGTCTATAAAACCTTTAGGTTGTTCTACAAAAACTTCTTCTTGTAAAATATCATTTAAAAATGTGCTCTTTACATCCATTTGGTGTAGTTTAAACCCCATGGTGCAAGATATAGCTTATAGAATTATAATAGACACAAATCTAGCTACAGGTGCAAATGTATCATCGAAATCAATACCTTCAACTTGTGTATAGCCTTGAGCTACAAGTCAAGCTTTGTTTCTAATCACAACACCAATTTCATTTTATTTGCTTTTTGTGTATCCACTTTATTCCAATGATGTTAGAATCAGTAGGTGTTGGAATTAAAAATCAAACATCGTTTCTAATAATCTGGTTAAGCTCTTCATGCGTGGCATTAATCCAAAATTCACCTTTTAGAGCTTCATCAACATTCTTAGGTTTATATAAAGAAACATAACATGAGTAAGAAAATTAGTTTAGAACTCTACCTCTTAGTCTCATACATTCTTTGATCTTACCAATGAGATTTTGTTCAGGATGATTCTTCTTCATATATGAGGTTGGCTGCTTGTCTTCATCAGAATCTAATGGTTTATTTTCGTCAGACTCTGTGTCAACTGGATCTCCTTTTTCTTCTATGAGATTTGAGTGTTCAGTAACTTTAGACTCATCTTCAACCTGAATATCTAGTTTTTGAACAAAATTCTTAGTATCCTCTAGGTTAGTAGAAGAATCCAAATCAACATCTATTTTAATATTGATAGATTCCACAACAAGTAAGGTACACAGATTGTACACTCGGTAGGCTCTACTTGATGATGAATATCTTAAAAATAAACATTCATCACTACTAGAATCAAACTTACCTCAATTTTCTCTATCACGTAAGATATAACATTTACTTCAAAATACACTAAAATACTTGACTTTAGGTCTTTTTCCTTTCTATAACTCTTAAGGAGTTTTCTCTGTATTTGGTCTAAGGTACACATGATTAATGATATAACACGCAGTATTTATAGCTTCACCCTGTTAGAAATACTTTTACATTGTAGCATAACCTGAGCCATTTCTTGGAGCACCCTGTTCTTCTTCTCAAAACCTCCGTTCTGTTGAGGTGTTATTGGTGCAGAAAATTCTTGATGTATCCGCTCATCAAGACAATAAGCTTGAAAGCTAGAGTTGTCAAATTCCTTCCCATGGTCACTTCAGATTCTTGAGATTCTGCAGTCATATTCATTTTACAGTCGAATACTCAAGCTTTAAAACTTCTCAAAAGCTTCAAAATTTTCCCTTAGAAGTACAATCCATGTGAACCTGGAAAAATCATCTACAACAAAAAAGATGTATTTTATTTACCTAGTTGACAAGGTCCACATACTTCGTCAATAACCTTCTCTAGTTTAGGAATACCATTAACTAGATTAGGAATGTTAGCTAAGTCACGATAGTTTATGTCACCCAATCTTTAGTGCCAAAGATTAAATAAATCAACTTTGGTTCTATTATAAGGTAAACTGTCACCTAGGATTAAACTATAGCAATTATTAGATGTGCGTGTGCCACTAAAAATAGAATTTCCTTTTGAGTTAATCACAGAGTATTTGTTTTTAGTAAACTTCACATTAAATCCTGAATAATAGATCTTATTAATACTAAGAAGATTAGATTTTAATCCTTAAATATATAGTACATCATCAAAACTTAAACTACCAGGAAGGGATATAGATCCTCCTTTGATTTACTTCCATCACCAAAAGTTACAGCTCCTACTTTGATGTCATTTAGAGTTGTAAACAAACTTTTTTCTTCATACATAGGTTTAGAGCAATAGCTGTCAAGGTACTAAATGAAATTGCTCTTTTCCTTCAAGGCAATATGTGCTACAAAACAGGAGTTAGTTTCTTTCTCTCCAATTCAACTTTTGGTTAACCAAAATATTTAATTTCTTATTAATAAATTGAATTTACTGAGATAGAATACTCACTTACATCATCAATTCACTAAGTTCAGATTTTGAAAAATCATCTGTGACTGTAAAAACACATCTATTTCTATTTCTCGCAAGATCAAAACAATTAAGTTTAGTATAACCAACTTTACCATAGTGATAACATGTAGGTACAATTCTGAAAAAGCTCAGAATTAATAGAAATAGGAGGTTTAGAAGTAACTACCTGATTTACATCATTCAAACCTGCGGGTATGGAAGGATTCTTTCGAATGGCTTGTACAAGCACAATTTCATAGAAGAAGTTGGGGATATTGCAGTGTTTTTTTATACGAACTCCACCAACAATTGTGATGAAACCTAATAACAATGATGGATCGGAACCCCAAGAACGTGAAGACAAGGTTGGTTGAGCCTTGACCCGTCACCTAGTCAGATGATAAACTAAGACTACGGAGGATTGAAACGCCACACCAAGAAATCTAGGTGATAAGTTTCAGTTGCTTGAACTCCACAAGATCACCAAAATCAGAATCTTGTGAATACAATTCCTTAATGTATTAGAAGCCAAGCAATTTTATATCTAAAATGGAAAGTAAAGCCTACCTTAGAGACAATGCATCAGCCACCACATTTTCCTTACCTTGCTTGTATCTGGTCACATAAGGAAATGTTTCAATGAATTCCATCCACTTGGCAAGACATTTGTTCAACCTTTGCTTTCCTTTTAAATGCTTCAATGATTCATGATCTGTGTGAATCACAAATTCCTTTGGCAGTAGATAGTGTTGCCAATTTTCCAAACTTCTTACCAAGACATACATCTCCTTATCGTAAGTGGGATAATTTAGGGCTGCCCCACTCAACTTTTCACTGAAATAAGCAACTGGAAGGCCTTCTTGCATCAAAACAGATCCAATGCCTATTCCCGAAGCATTGCACTCAATTTCAAAAGTTTTATCAAAGTTAGGTAAAACAAGCAAAGGTGCATTGGTTAGCTTTTCTTTGATCAGCTTAAATGCCTTTTCTTGTTCTTTTCCCCACTTGAACGACACTTTTTTCTTGATTACTTCAGTAAGAGGGTGGCTAAGCTACTAAAATGTAAGACCCCGAAGAAACCTTGTTTGGACAAGGCATGATTTTATGTTAAGAAAATGCATGTATAATTATTTTGAATTTCTAAAATGTGATGTTATGATTTAAATGCTATGGATGAGATTTTAAATTTATAGTAAACAATTTCATGTTGCTAGATTAATTGTATAATTTCCTTCAATATTCTTGATTTTAATTTTTGAAGGATTTTCTTATGAATGATTTTGGATTTATTAAGACTTGCATGATGGGCTTAGAAACCTCAATAATGGGCTGACATTGGGTTACCCATGTATGGCCGGTTATTGGATGTATTTGGGCCTTGAAGTTATGACATATGGGCTGTCCAAGTACATGTGATGATGGACCCTTGAAGTGAGATATTGGGCTGCCATGAGGCTTATAACATGTGGGGTATATTGGGCTTATAATGGCATGCTAATGGGCTGCCAAAATAAACATGGAAATGGGCTTGGGAAAGCATGATATTGGGTTGCCATGAAGCCCATGGCAATGGGCCTTGTAAAGGTGCTATTGGGCCTTAAGGAAGTTGGACATTGGGCCTAAGCCCTTAGGCTTATGAATTGGGCTTTAAGTGGTAACGTTGGGCCTTGGACTAAGGATTTATTGGGCTGCCCGATGGGCCTTGAAGTCAAGTTTATAATATGAGATTAGTATTGCTAAACTTCATTTATTTTACTAAGTAAACTAGGTAGTTAGAATTCAACCAAGTTAACTAAATGGGGAACAAGTTTCAAACTGGAAGTTGGATTTATGTGGAGGGGGAAGACACACGTGAATGGCATTAGGGTTTGAATTTTTGTGGTGCAAAATATTATACTAGAAAGGCAATGGAGACATGAGGGAGACAAAAATTGGAAAAGCTGAAAAAAGACATGGAAAAGGAAAGAAAACCCCTTGGCCGAAATTCTTGGCTACATTCACTTCATTTTTGCCTCTTGTGAGAAGCCTTACATGCCTAACACCACCCTCACACACTCATTCACTCATTGACACCCTTTGGTCGACCAACACAAGCCAAGAGAAAGGGAGAGAAAGAGGGAAACACAAGGCCAAACCGAAACCAAGAGAAAGGGGGAGAAAGGTGAGGAACCAAGGGAGAACCGAAACCCTTGGCCCCAAAAGGCTGAGATTGAGCTGCTGTCAAGGAGATTTCGGGTAGGAGAAGAAGGAGGACAAGGAAGAAGAAGAAGGTGAAGTCAAGAGGGGTTGTGCAAGGAAAAAGGGAAAAAGGAAAAACAAGGAAGCACTAAGGTAAAGCCGGATCTTGTTTTCCTCTTGATGGTCAAACTCTCTTGTGTTTAGATCTTAGGGTTTGAGTTGTTATGCTTGGATATGGTGAGATCTGAATGACTAAGAGCATTAGGTTGCTTATTAGGTGAAAAAGGGGGAGAAGCTTTCAAAGGATCAAGGGGAGGAAGAAAGACCACAAGGTAATATGGATCTTGCATCTCTATTGTTGGCCGAATCTTATGTGGATGGATCTTGGGTTTTTATGTTCTATTTTAGTTGGACTTTGAACATGGTTAAGTGTAAGTGTTAGATCTGGACATACATGCTTTAGATCTAAGATTGAATTTTGGAAAAAATGCAAGGAATAGACAATGTATATTAGATGAAGTTAGATCTAACCTAGGTTATGTTTTGTTGAATGAAAGTTGAATATTTCCTTAGATCTAGGGCTGTTAATGTGTTTAAAGTATAGATCTAGTCATGTGGATATTAATGATGAAGATATGAAGTTGATATATGCAAGATAGGTGATAAAATGCAAGGATGAGCAATGTATATTAGAAAAAGGGTTTAGACCTAACATAGGTTGTGCTTGGCCGAATGGTATGTTTGTTTTCCTTTAGATCTTGTGTTGTTGAGGTCTCTAAATGATAGATCTAGAGTTGGTGGTTGTATATGATGAAAATATGAATTTAATACATGCAAGATGGGTCATAAATGCAAAGGAGATGTATATTATAAATTTAGCATGAAAAATGTGGGATTTTGATGTATAGCCGAACCATGTATGCTTTAGGTTTTCATGAGTGGATTGTATATGCTTAGATCTGGACATTGACCATGTTATGTACAAGATTTATGACCTAATGCATGGTAGATGAGTGTTATGTGTAAAGAATGCATGCAAGGCAGTAGAACCAAAGAAAACCTAGTGATGTTGTGATATTTTGAGCTGGCCGAATATTGCTATTAGTGATGACTTGTATTGTGTTTTGAATTTTAGATCCTAAGTTGTGAATTTGTTGAATGGAGGAAGGTGTCACCATTGGAGATGAATTTTGACTAAGGAAACATAGAACATGGTGTTGGCCGAATGCCTAGTGTTGTAGAGACCCTAATTGCTAGTTTGTGATAAATGGGATAAAATTGATTAAGATGGATAAATGAGATTAGGATTGGCTAATCGGATTAAAGGATATTAAGACTTAGAAACTAGGGTTACAAGGAATTAGCAAAACCTTGTGTTGAAAGCATGTACTAAAGATTTAATTAGAATAAATAGGTCTTGGCCGAATTTATTAAGTAAATTACACTTGTGAAGATTTTAAGTACATTAATAATGGGAGATTGGATTTAACCATAATCTATTAATTGATTAAAACCCTAATCGGGAATAGAGGTGTAAATATTTTGTAACATGGTTAATAATTGAATAACCTAAGTTTAGATAATATTAGATGAGTAAATAAAATACTTAAATTGATTAAAAGAATATCAGTGATATATGTATATTATATATTTAATAATTACGTGCTATTTCTTAAAGTCTAAGAAATATTTGAATCGCTTGTAGGCGATCCACGTGTCTGTATACACGAACAAAGAGGACCAAGAGTAAGTGGATACTGTAAGTGGACAGTAAGTGTTTCTTTTTCAAAACTGGAATGACACACTGCATCGTTTCATGAACAAGCATGAATTTTAATCAAGCATGACACGACATGTGCATTGCATGAATTTTTCTAAAGAGAATATTTAAGCAAGCATGAGTCAAGAGCATATTTCAAGTTATATCTTTCCCTTACTGAGTCTTTTTGACTCACGCGTTTTTAAAATTGTGTCATTCCAGATGCCACAGGTGAAGAGAGTCAGGATGACTACCTGACTTAGAAGGTCCCGAATGTTATTCTTATTTTGAGTATGGTGACCTGATCGATGAGATCCGTCACTAATTGAATTCTAAATATTATATATGTTTTGTATGAAACTTAATGAGAACCCTGATTATGTACAATTTAGCTCGAATCCCTCGCGATCTTGTATGTTTCCGCCGTAAGCAAGTAAGTAAGAACGCTGGAGCTATCCGGAGAATAGCTCGCGGCTGTCACGTTTCCTGCGGGGTGCCGTTCGGGGCGTGACAGTTAAGTTGGTATAAGAGGATCTGAGGGTAGAGCCGTGAAACATAGGGAACGAGTTAGAACCCTAAACCTTAAAGCATGAGATGTACGTTTAGGGTCAATTAGAGTAAGGAATTTTGAGGTTGAGCTGTTCTAAGCTAAACGATAACCTTGAAGTGCAGGATGGCACCTAGAAGACCAGGGAGAAGTCAAGAGCCCGAGGCTCCGGGTATCACCACCGAGGAAGTGTTAAGGCACATGGCTCAGCTCATTGCCGAGCAGGTGCAGCCGGGTACCCATGTTGAAGGGGCCCGAGGACGCCCTGATGGGTGTACCTTTGATCAATTTAACCGCCAGCACCCGCCAACGTACAATGGCAAAGGGGATGCCATACTTGCAGAAAATTGGCTGGTGTAGATGAAGGAATTGCTTGAGGTTCTGGGGTGTACCAATGCCCAGAAGTTAAGTTACGCTACCTTCAAGCTGCAAGGGGATGCAAAAAGATGGTGGCAGTCCGAGAAGGTGTTGCTGGGTCAGGAGCTGGGGGAACAACCCATAACCTGGGAAAGGTTCCAGCAAGAATTTCTAGACCGATATTTCCCAAGAACGACCCGGGAAGCAAAAGCAAGGGAGTTTTCTACCCTAACCCAAGGAGCCATGACGGTGGAGCAGTACGCAGGCCGATTCATGGAATTGGTACGATTTGCCCCATACTTAGTACCAGATGAAGAAAGGAAGGCCCGAAAGTTTGAAGAAGGGCTACACCCACGGGTCTATGACAGGGTGTATAGCCATAACCTTAACACCCTGGCCGAGGTAATAGAACGAACGGTGATAGTGGAAAGAGGACTGCAGAGGATAGCAGCCTATCATGACCAGCAGAAGAGGAAGGCCCCTTTCAACCCAACCCCTCCGCAGATGCCCTGGAAGAGGAGTAGGCCCGAGTCATCACAGAGGCAACCACAGAGGCCGACCCAGAGGCCGAACCAGAGGCCTAGTGGAACTCAGAATACCGGAGGGAACCAATTTCCTCTGTGCAACAAGTGCAACAGGAGACATCCAGGGGAATGCAGGCAGGACTTATGTTTTAAATGCGGGAAGCCTGGTCACATTGCCAGAGACTGTAGGAGTGCAGGCAATTCAAACCAAGCACCCCGACCCCCACAGCAGAACGAAGCAAGGAGGCAAGGAGGCCCAACGCAGGCAAGGTTATATGCAATGACTCCGGAGGATGCGGAGAACCAGAACCGAGTAGTGGCAGGTAAGTTGCCTTTGCCCCAGGGGGAAGCCCAGTTCTGTTTGATTCGGGGGCCACGCATTCATTCATTTCATCATCATATTGCAAGACACACGCCTTACCTAGTGAGCAATTAGATTATGATGTCCTTGTGTCAACGCCCGCCGGGGGAAGAGTCGAATGTAGCCGGATGGTAAAGGACTATCCGATAGGGGTAGAAGGGCAAGTCATGTTGGCCGATCTGATAGTTATGGAGATGGGAGGATTCGATATCATCCTCGGTATAGATTGGTTGTCAAAGCATGGTGCCAATATTCGGTGCTATGAGAAGAAGGCATGTTCCAAAAGGAGGGAAGACCAGAGTGTTGTTTTACCAGTATGAGGAAAATGGAACGAAGGCCAGCAATTGTCTCGGCCCTGCAAGCTAAGAGATTATTGCAAGGAGGGCATGAGGGAATTTTAGTCTGGGCAAGTGATACATAGAATGGTACGCAGAATGAAGTTCCTGCGTTTGATCAAACCCCAATAGTGAGTGAGTTTCCGGACATATTTCCGGAAGAATTACCGGGGTTACCACCAGATAGGGAGGTGGAGTTCGGTATTGAATTGGAATCTGGGGCAGTCCCAATTTCCAAGGTGCCTTACCGAATGGCTCCAGCAGAGCTGAAGGAGCTAAAAGTCCAATTAGAAGATCTCTTGGAGAAGGGATTTATAAGGCCGAGTGTGTCACCGTGGGGAGCACCGATCCTATTTGTAAAGAAGAAGGACGGGAGTCTCCGAATGTGCATTGACTATAGGGAGCTGAATAAGGTGACAGTGAAGAATAGGTACCCGTTACCTCGCATTGACGATTCGTTCGATCAATTGCAGGGGGCACAAATATTTTCAAGGATTGATTTGAGGTCAGGTTATCACCAGTTGAAGGTAAAGGAGGGGGATATATCTAAGACGGCCTTTCGAACCCGATATGGTCACTATGAATTTTTGGTGATGCCATTTGGGTTAACTAATGCCCCAGCCGCATTCATGGACTTGATGAACAGAGTATTCAGGGAGTTGCTAGATAAGTTTGTAGTGGTATTCATAGATGATATCCTGATTTATTCTCGGAACCAGGAGGAGCATGAGGAGCACCTCAGGATTGTTTTACAGATCCTGAGGGAGAAGAAGTTGTATGCTAAGTTCTCCAAGTGCGAGTTTTGGTTGCAGCAAGTCCGATTTTTAGGGCATGTGGTGTCGGGTGAAGGGATTGCTGTAGATCCCGGAAAGGTTGATGCGGTATTCAAATGGCCTAGGCCTACAAATGTCAAGGAGATAAAGAGTTTCCTGGGGTTAGCATGGTACTACCGAAGATTTATTAAGGAATTCTCGAAGATAGCCATACCAATGACCTCGTTGACCAAGAAGAACGTTAAGTTCGACTGGACAGACGAGTGTGAGCAAAGTTTTCAGACGTTAAAGGCTCATCTAGTTACTGCTCCGGTGTTAACATTACCTTCAGAGCATGGAGAATACGAGATTTATACGGACGCCTCCAAGCAAGGTCTTGGGTGTATGTTAATGCAAGACAAGAGGGTCATAGCCTACGCGTCGAGGCAATTGAGACCCCACGAGGTGAATTACCCCACTCACGACTTAGAATTAGCTGCAGTCGTGCATGCCCTGAAAATATGGAGGCACTATCTCTACGGAGTCAAATGCGAAATATTTACGGATCACAAGAGCCTCAAGTACTTCAACACTCAAAAGGAGTTGAATATGAGGCAACGACGCTAGTTGGAGTTGATTAAGGACTATGATTGCACCATTAGCTATCATCCTGGAAAAGCTAACGTGGTGGCAGATGCCTTAAGCCGGAAGTCGGTTGAAACCAGTGCCGTGGAGGTAGTGGCGAAGGAGATCATGGAGGATCTTAAAAGAGAGGAGATCACGCTCGTGTTAACAGATCGGTATGTCTCCATCGCAGGGCTTTCATTGCAACCATCGCTGGAGGAGCGAATTTGCGAAGCCCAGAAGAGCGATGCGGTGATAGTAAGGATTAAGGAAAGGATTGGAAAGAATAATGATCCCGATTTTGGGGATAGGGATGGAGTACTGAGGTACCGGAATAGAATTTGTATTCCCGGTAATGGGGAAATCAAAGAGTTGATCTTGGCAGAGGCGCATACTACGCCCTATACTATCCACCCTGGGGGAATGAAGATGTATCAGGACATCAAGAAAGTCTATTGGTGGCCAAACATGAAGAGGGAGATTGCGGAGTATGTCGCTAGATGTCTGACTTGCCAGAGAGTGAAAGTAGAACACCAGAGGCTAGCAGGGACGTTGAAGCCTCTAGAGATTCCCGAATGGAAATGGGAAGGGATTGCTATGGATTTTGTGATGGGGTTACCCCGGACACCGGCAGGTTACGATGTCGTCTGGGTAATAGTGGACCGGTTGACAAAGTTAGCCCACTTTTTGCCGATCAGAGTAAAGTACACCCCCGAAAGGTTAGCCGAAGTGTACTTACAGGAGATTGTAAGGTTACACGGGGTGCCGAAGAGTATAGTATCGGATAGGGATCCAAGGTTCACTTCTCGATTTTGGAAGCGATTACAAGAAGCCCTAGGCACGCGACTAAATTTCAGTACCGCATTTCATCCACAAACGGACGGGCAATCCGAGAGGACGATATAAATCCTGGAGGATATGCTGCGAGCTTGCGTCATAGACTTCAAGGGAAGTTAGGCTTAGTATTTGCCCTTAGCAGAGTTCGCGTACAATAATAGCTTCCAATCGAGCATCGGCATGGCACCGTATGAAGCTTTGTATGGAAGGAAATGCCGATCACCATTGTTTTGGGATGAGGTAGGAGAAGGGAGACTCTTAGGGCCAGAAATGATCTCGAAGACAAAGGAGACGATCCAAGTGATTACAGACAGACTCAAAATGGCCCAGAGTCGGCAGAAGAGCTACGCAGATACCAGACGAAGAGAATTAGCGTTCGAAGCGGGAGACAGGGTATTCTTGAAGATTTCTCCGAAGAAGGGTATCATGCGGTTCGGGAAGAAAGGAAAGCTCCAACCCAGATACGTAGGACCTTTCGAGATATTAGAGCGAGTTGGACCAGTAGTGTACAGATTGGCTTTACCGCCTAGTCTATCGGGGGTCCATGACGTTTTCCATGTCTCGCTCTTGCGTAAGTATGTATCTGACCCTACCCATGTATTAGAACATGAGCCTTTGCAGATTAGAGAGAACCTTACCTATATGGAGGAGCCAGTGCGAATCCTCGATAGGAAGGTGCAACAGCTGCGAACGAAGGCCATAACGCTTGTAAAAGTTTTATGGAAAAACCATGGGCTAGGGGAAGCATCGTGGGAGCTAGAGAGCGAAATGTACGAGAAATACCCGCAACTGCGGGATGAACAAACCTGAAACATGATTCCCTGTTTACTTCGAGTAAAATGTTATTGTCTGCTTAATTGATCTTGTTTGCCGTGATTAAGTAATTATGATTGGTTGTCTTCTGATATTGCTGCCATTGATAATTATATATTTGTGAATTTGTGGTTGAAAAGTTGAGACTGATCGTGTATTTATGATGTCAGATGCCACCGAGTAGTCGACCCCCACGTTCCCAGCATTCGGGCACGCCTTCTCAGAGAAGGATGACAGCACGAGAGTACCGCAGTTTGTTCCGAGTCAACCCTAGACCTCAGGGTTCGTCTAGACCGTCGGGAAGCCATGTGGCTCCGACTCATGCACCACGTGCGACTGAAAGGGAAGACACGGGGAGAACATACCGGCCCCATTTACCTTATTGGAAAGAAGGGATGGTGGGGACACACCAGCCCCCGCCACCTCCTGCAGCAGACCAACCTGGACCTTCCAGGTGGGGTCAACCTTTATCTCCAGACTGCTCTGGATATCTGGAGGGTATTTACTGGCCAGAGTCGCCAATAAATGCCATTCCCCTAAGGACCATTTTACCAGAGGATTTTGAGGAAGACCCGGAGGAAGATCCTGAGGAGGATCCTGAAGAGGACCCTCAGGAAGAGCCACATGAGACTCCTGGACAGGATCCAATGGAAGAGGATCCTGTACCTGAACCTGCAAGGCGAAGGGAAAGAAACCCTACGCCGGATTGTACCCTCCAGCAATGTTCTCGGAGGAGGCATCGTAGGAGAGTCAGACCACAAGATGTACATTCTGACACTAGACTCTCATCACAGGAGGTAGATTCTAGGCCCACATTCCGTATGCCTCCCAAAAATGTGACCCATGACCCTAGTCTAGCCTCACAGTCATGGACGGGAAGTAATTCCCCATACCATATGTTTCAAGGAGACATTAGTAGTGAGGTGAGCACGAATGCTCCCCCTCACCCATCACACCCTCACCCATCACATTCCCAGTCAGGCCAAAACTATTGGCGATGGTAATTGAATTCCGAGGACGGAATTTTTATAAGGAGGGGAGGATGTAAGACCCCGAAGAAACCTTGCTTGGACAAGGCATGATTTTATGTTAAGAAAATGCATGTATAATTATTTTGAATTTCTAAAATGTGATGTTATGATTTAAATGCTATGGATGGGATTTTAAATTTATAGTAAACAATTTCATGTTGCTAGATTAATTGTATAATTTCCTTCAATATTCTTGATTTTAATTTTTGAAGGATTTTCTTATGAATGATTTTGGATTTATTAAGACTTGCATGATGGGCTTAGAAACCTCAATAATGGGCTGACATTGGGTTATCCATGTATGGCCGGTTATTGGATGTATTTGGGCCTTAAAGTTATGACATATGGGCTGCCCAAGTACATGTGATGATGGACCCTTGAAGTGAGATATTGGGCTGCCATGAGGCTTATAACATGTGGGGTATATTGGGCTTATAATGGCATGCTAATGGGCTGCCAAAATAAACATGGAAATGGGCTTGGGAAAGCATGATATTGGGTTGCCATGAAGCCCATGGCAATGGGCCTTGTAATGGTGCTATTGGGCCTTAAGGAAGTTGGACATTGGGCCTAAGCCCTTAGGCTTATGAATTGGGCTTTAAGTAGTAATGTTGGGCCTTGGACTAAGGATTTATTGGGCTGCCCGATGGGCCTTGAAGTCAAGTTTATAATATGAGATTAGTATTGCTAAACTTCATTTATTTTACTAAGTAAACTAGGTAGTTAGAATTCAACCAAGTTAACTAAATGGGGAACAAGTTTCAAACTAGAAGTTGGATTTATGTGGAGGGGGAAGACACACGTGAATGGCATTAGGGTTTGAATTTTTGTGGTGCAAAATATTATACTAGAAAGGCAATGGAGACATGAGGGAGACAAAAATTGGAAAAGCTGAAAAAAGACATGGAAAAGGAAAGAAAACCCCTTGGCCGAAATTCTTGGCTACATTCACTTCATTTTTGCCTCTTGTGAGAAGCCTTACATGCCTAACACCACCCTCACACACTCATTCACTCATTGACACCCTTTGGTCGACCAACACAAGCCAAGAGAAAGGGAGAGAAAGAGGGAAACACAAGGCCAAACCGAAACCAAGAGAAAGGGGGAGAAAGGTGAGGAACCAAGGGAGAACCGAAACCCTTGGCCCCAAAAGGCTGAGATTGAGCTGCTGTCAAGGAGATTTCGGGTAGGAGAAGAAGGAGGACAAGGAAGAAGAAGAAGGTGAAGTCAAGAGGGGTTGTGCAAGGAAAAAGGGAAAAAGGAAAAACAAGGAAGCACTAAGGTAAAGCCGGATCTTGTTTTCCTCTTGATGGTCAAACTCTCTTGTGTTTAGATCTTAGGGTTTGAGTTGTTATGCTTGGATATGGTGAGATCTGAATGACTAAGAGCATTAGGTTGCTTATTAGGTGAAAAAGGGGGAGAAGCTTTCAAAGGATCAAGGGGAGGAAGAAAGAACCACAAGGTAATATGGATCTTGCATCTCTATTGTTGGCCGAATCTTATGTGGATGGATCTTGGGTTTTTATGTTCTATTTTAGTTGGACTTTGAACATGGTTAAGTGTAAGTGTTAGATCTGGACATACATGCTTTAGATCTAAGATTGAATTTTGGAAAAAATGCAAGGAATAGACAATGTATATTAGATGAAGTTAGATCTAACCTAGGTTATGTTTTGTTGAATGAAAGTTGAATATTTCCTTAGATCTAGGGCTGTTAATGTGTTTAAAGTATAGATCTAGTCATGTGGCTATTAATGATGAAGATATGAAGTTGATATATGCAAGATAGGTGATAAAATGCAAGGATGAGCAATGTATATTAGAAAAAGGGTTTAGACCTAACATAGGTTGTGCTTGGCCGAATGGTATGTTTGTTTTCCTTTAGATCTTGTGTTGTTGAGGTCTCTAAATGATAGATCTAGAGTTGGTGGTTGTATATGATGAAAATATGAATTTAATACATGCAAGATGGGTCATGAATGCAAAGGAGATGTATATTATAAATTTAGCATGAAAAATGTGGGATTTTGATGTATAGCCGAACCATGTATGCTTTAGGTTTTCATGAGTTGATTGTATATGCTTAGATCTGGACATTGACCATGTTATGTACAAGATTTATGACCTAATGCATGGTAGATGAGTGTTATGTGTAAAGAATGCATGCAAGGCAATAGAACCAAAGAAAACCTAGTGATGTTGTGATATTTTGAGCTGGCCGAATATTGCTATTAGTGATGACTTGTATTGTGTTTTGAATTTTAGATCCTAAGTTGTGAATTTGTTCAATGGAGGAAGGGGTCACCATTGGAGATGAATTTTGACTAAGGAAACATAGAACATGGTGTTGGCCGAATGCCTAGTGTTGTAGAGACCCTAATTGCTAGTTTGTGATAAATGGGACAAAATTGATTAAGATGGATAAATGAGATTAGGATTGGCTAATCGGATTAAAGGATATTAAGACTTAGAAGCTAGGGTTACAAGGAATTAGCAAAACCTTGTGTTGAAAGCATGTACTAAAGATTTAATTAGAATAAATAGGTCTTGGCCGAATTTATTAAGTAAATTACACTTGTGAAGATTTTAAGTACATTAATAATGGGAGATTGGATTTAACCATAATCTATTAATTGATTAAAACCCTAATCGGGAATAGAGGTGTAAATATTTTGTAACATGGTTAATAATTGAATAACCTAAGTTTAGATAATATTAGATGAGTAAATAAAATACTTAAATTGATTAAAAGAATATCAGTGATATATGTATATTATATATTTAATAATTACGTGCTATTTCTTAAAGTCTAAGAAATATTTGAATCGCTTGTAGGCGATCCACGTGTCTGTATACACGAACAAAGAGGACCAAGAGTAAGTGGATACTGTAAGTGGACAGTAAGTGTTTCTTTTTCAAAACTGGAATGACACACTGCATCGTTTCATGAACAAGCATGAATTTTAATCAAGCATGACACGACATGTGCATTGCATGAATTTTTCTAAAGAGAATATTTATGCAATGATTTTATGGAACATTATGGAATGTTTTATGAAACAATAAGTTAAGTTAAGGGGCACTGGTCGGTACCGTACCATCAAGATGGACTCCCATACCGAAGGACAATTGTGAGAAGGATGGGTGAATCCACGAGGCTGTGCAACCCACACTGAAGGACATTGAGAAGGTGTGGTGCCTCCAAGGGTCATGTCTAGCCACTGAAGGACAAATGAGAGAAGGTGCGCTAGCTTGACCGTATGTAAGGTCTCCAGGGGAAATCGGAGACGGTTCCAAAGGGAACGCACAACCCTGACTTCAGGGGTTAAATGGAGGAAGCCCACAAGTAAAAGAGATGGAATGGTTGTGAAAGGCCTATAGTGGCACAAGTATGAATAAGTAATTTTCAAGGGCCTGGGCCGAATTTAAGCAAGAGCATGTACATATCCATGACATGCATGTGCATCACTTAGCAAGTTTATTCTCTTTCATGATTAAGCAAGCATGAGTCAAGAGCATATTTCAAGTTATATATTTCCCTTACTGAGTCTTTTTGACTCACGCGTTTTTAAAATTGTGTCATTCCAGATGCCACAGGTGAAGAGAGTCAGGAGGACTACCTGACTTAGAAGGTCCCGAATGTTATTCTTATTTTGAGTATGGTGACCTGATCGATGAGATCCGTCACTAATTGAATTCTAAATATTATATATGTTTTGTATGAAACTTAATGAGAACCCTGATTATGTACAATTTAGCTCGAATCCCTCGCGATCTTGTATGTTTCCGCCGTAAGCAAGTAAGTAAGAACGCTGGAGCTATCCGGAGAATAGCTCGCGGCTGTCACGTTTCCTGCGGGGTGCCGTTCGGGGCGTGACATAAAATCATGCACAAACCGTCAATAGAAGCTAGCTAAGCCGTGGAAGCTCCTCACTTGACTGATTGTTGTCGGCATTGCCCACTCTTGGATTGCCTTCGCCTTTTCCTCATCCACTTCAATTCCTCTCTTACTAACAACAAAACCAAGAAACACAAGCTTATCCGTGCAAAAGGTACACTTCTTGAGGTTAGCAAACAACTTTTCTTTCTTTAGAATTTCCAAGATTGATTTCAAATGCAATACATGTTCTTCCAAGTTTTTGCTATAAATTGGGATGTCATCAAAATACACAACTACCAATCTGCCAATGAATGCATGCTAAACATGATTCATCAGATGCATAAATGTGCTCGGAGCGTTAGTTAAACCGAAAGGCATCACTAACCATTCATACAAACCATATTTTGTCTTAAAAGCAGTTTTCCATTCATCACCTTTCTTCATCCTAATCTGATGATATCCACTCTTCAGATCAATTTTTGTAATGACACAAGAACCATGCAATTCATCCAACATATCATCTTCTAATCTAGGAATGAGATGACGATATTTTACCGTTATGTTGTTGGTGGCTCAGCAAGCAACACACATTCTCCATGTTCCATCCTTCTTAGGAACTAATAGCACCGGAACCGCACAAGGACTCATGCTTTCACGCACATACCCCTTCTCCAATAATTCACCTACTTACCTCTAAAGTTCCTTGGTCTCCTCCGGATTACTTCTATAAGCAGGTTGGTTTGGAATTGATGCACCAGGTATGAAGTTAATTTGATGTTCAATACCTCGGATTGGAGGTAAACCATAAGGTATCTCTTCGGAAAGAACATCTTCAAACTCCTGCAAAAGAGAAACAATATCGCTCGGTAGAGTACCGACAAGATCATTAGTACATAAAAGAGCCTCCTTGTGCATGAGTACAATAAGGGGCTTGTGTGAAAATAATGCTCTCTTGATCTCACATTTTTTTGCAATGTAACTGAATTTTTCCTCTCTTGCTCTCACTATGGTCGAAATCCTCTCTGTTTCTTTTTCATTCTGATCAAAGTTTTTCTCTCCTTTTTTCCAAACTCTTTTTTTTTCAATTTCGGCCTTCCTTTCTTTTTCATTTGACTTTTGTAACTTCAATTGGTCCTCCCTGACCTGTTTTGGAGTTAAAGACACAAGATTAATAGGCTACCTTTTAAGAGTAAAAGAATACTTATTTGTGAATCCATCATGCATAACCTTCAGATCATACTGCCATGGTCTTCCCAACAATATATGGCATGCATGGATAGGAACCACATCACAAAGCACCTCATCCTCATATTTGCCAATAGATAATGATACCAACACTTGCCTTGTCACATTGATTTCGCCACATTAATTCAGCCACTGAAGCCTATAAGGTTGAGGATGTTTCAAGGTAGTAAAGGCCAATTTCTCCACCAAATAAGTGCTGGCTACATTTGTGTAACTCCCTCCATCGATAATGACACTTCAAACTTTGTTATTCACAAAGCACCGAGTATGAAACAAGTTCTCCCTTTGGTTATTTTCTTCCTCATTAACCTGCACATTGAGAACTCTCCTTGCCACCAATAAATCTCCATTTACCGCATCTTGTTCTTCATCGACATCCTCCAAAGATGGCATGTCATCATCAGCTACTTCTTCCTCATTCTCTGACGCAAGCTCTCCTTGAGCGTTTATCACCATCACCCTTTTGTTTACACATTGGCAGGCTATGTGTCCCCGACCCTGACATTTAAAACACTTAATATCACGATTTTTAGAACTTGAAGCCTCTATGTTACCTAAAGTAGTTACTGGTTTTGAGTTGGTTGGCATTCTTAAAGGGCTCAAATTTTGGCTTATTTTGTAGCTGATCATCCCTTTTTGGAGTTGTCTTCCACGGACTGGTGGTAGTCATAGGTTGTCCCCTCCTAGCCAATCCCTTTTGCTTGAATTTCTCCTCCACCTTTATGGCTTGATGCACCATATACGTCAATTCAATAGAGTGCTACATCTCGACTATATCTGCAATCTCTCGATTTAATCCGTGCAAAAACCTAGCCATGTTGGCTTCCCGATCCTCTTCTATATTGGCCCGGATCATTGCTACCTCCATGTCCTTGTAATACTCATCCACACTATTGGAACCTTGAGTTAACCTCTGCAACTTTTGATACAATCCCCTATAATAGTGACTGGGTACAAAACACTTCCTCATAAGCATCTTCATCTCCTCCCAAGTGTCTACGGGTGACTCTCTATTCCTTCTTCTACAAATTAGTAGTTGATCCCACCAAACAATGGCATAATCAGTGAATTCAATTGCAGCCAACTTAACTTTCTTTATCTCCGAGTAGTTGTGACAATCAAACACCATCTCCATTTTAGTTTCTCACTCCATGGTTGTGTTTGAGTGTTAAAATTTGAGTGTATTGGATTTGGTGAAAAAGTGAAGAGAGAGATTAATTTTTAATATTTATTATAGTGAAAAGTAATGATTTTATGGGGAAAGAGAAATTATATTGTAATTTTTATTGTGTTAAAATTTTAGGAAGGGTAAAATTTTGGGGAACAAACATAGCCCAAATAAACTTCAGCATCATTTTAACCTTGACAAGATGGAATTTTAATCTTTATGCTTCCTAAATCATTATCCTTCCTGGACCTACCCAGCCTATCTTCTCTATTCCCATACCCACACTCATTCCTTCCTCGATTGACATATGGCTCATCAAACTCCTCTAACTCCGCATCTTTCTCAGCATTTCGCCATGGAACACGTCCACCTTGCTGCCCATTGGGGTTGTCTTATCGCTGGCCTCTAGGAGCTTCCGCGTCTACCCTATCCAACCTCGCATGAATAGTTTCTAATTCCTTTCTCAGCATACGCCTCATTTCCCCTAACATTGCTTGCATTTGAGGTTTGGAACTGTAGGTTATCGAGATTCTTTGTTTGCATCTTCTTCTTGATTATTGGACATGTTTAAAATCTTCAAAACAAGGTTAGATTCCTCACAAACACTCCCTCACTATTTCACTCAAGAATTGATATACTTGCACTCGTGTTTTCACTCTAATCAGCTTTTACCCTCTTATGGTCTCACACTCTTGCCTTTTCCACTCTGTTGTGTCTTCTTTAGTTCTTAATCGAACTCCAAGAATTAATACAAGAAAATCTAACTGCAATTCAAAGATGAGAAACAACCAAAACTTAATCCAACAGCAATTCGAAGATGACAAAATAACCAAATCTTCAACAAATAGATCAAGAACTTGAAAAAGGTGAGAAACAAGGTTGAACGAAAGAGTTTTTCTTACTGGAATTCGTATACTTCTTTTTTCTTCTTCCCTTTTTTTTCCTTTTTTTTAACAAGGATCAAGAAATAGAAACGAAAATAAAAGATAGACAAACTTATCTTAAAACCAAAGCTCCGATACCAAAATGATACGAACTCCACCAACAATTGTGATGAAACTCAATAACAATGACAATTAAAACCCAAAAATAGGAAAAGCCATAATTAAAGCATTAAAACAACAAATAACAAGCTCCCACGAAATTAGGCCTCTTGGACTACTAGAGGCAACCAAAAATAGCTAAAAGACCAGATTCAACGTATCTAACATGCCCAGCAAAGATCACATTCATTCCCCTATTTAATATCCTCGAAATTCAATAAGTTCATGCCTAATAATAGGCAAACCTTGCTGGTCAGGTTTACGGTTCATGTTGAGCCTCTTCACTTGTCACTTGATACCAGGGTAAACCGGGGTAAGCCGGGGAAGGTGCGGGACACCTCGGGTGTGAGACCCCGAAAAATCAATACGTACTCCGTTGTAAGCTTAAGGATTTGGTGATTTGTTTTGAATTAATGGAGGTCATGCTATGATCTATATTTAATGAGCATCATGGAATATCAATGGATGAGGTCTAAATTTTAAGGTAGCCAATTTAAGTTGTTAGATTAAATGTATTTCTTTTCTATATCCTTGATTAATTTTTGAAGGATTATGTTATGGACCATATTATTGGGCTATTAAGGTTTAAATGGTTGGACTTAAAGCCTAAAAGAATGGGCTGAAAATGGATAGCCCAAGCTTGGCCGAAAATTAGGAAGGATGGGCCTTGAAATTTAATCAAGTGGGCTGCCCAATTACATGTGATGATGGGCCCTTGAAGTTGTGATATTGGGCTGTTATAAGGCTTGGAATATTAGGTGATTATTGGGCCTTTAAACTATGCTATTGGGCTGCCATAATATTCATGATAATGGGCTGCCATTGAATGGTTATTGGGCTTAAGCTTGTGATGTTGGGCCTTAGCCCTTGGACTTAGGATTTGGACATAATACCTAAGATAATGGGGCCTTTAGATTTATGTTATTGGGCTGCTTAGACCTATGGTATTGGGCTGCCAACATACACATGAAAGTGGGCCTTAAGATTTATGTTATGGGCTTCAAGCCCTATGTTATTGGGCTAGTTACCTTACAACTACATTAGACCAACTAAGTGCCCTTGGAGTAACTAAGTTAGTTGGCTTGGAATCAAACACATAAGTGAATTAAGTAGGAATCAAACTAAGATGTCTTTCACGTAAATTTCAAAAAGAGAAGGTAAGGGGACATGATTTGATGGTTGCTTTTTATGCTACCAAGGGAGGATTCCCCCCCCCCTTGGCCGAATGAGGCTAAGTTCAGCCTCCCTTGGGTCCTTCACACTTCAACCTTTCACCCTCAATCTCATTTATCTCATTTGGTCGTATATCACAAGATAGAGAGAAGAGAAAACCAAGAAAGAGAGAACCAAGGGGAGAAAAGGGTGAAACCGAAAGGAGAAGGAAGAAGGAAGAATGAGAAGAGGAAGAGGAGGTCTTGCAAGAGAAAGAAGAAAAGGGAAAAGGTGAAGAGGAGAGAAAAAGAACCTACGGTAGCAAGGTAAGCTTATTCCCTTGAAATTTCTCCTTGGCCAAACCTTGCATGTCCACTTTTCTCCTTAGCTTGGCCGAATCTTATACCCCTATCATGTGATCTGTTGTTTGTGTTTTGTGTTGGATCTAAGAGTGAGAATGTATGTGGAGATATCCTAAGTAGTTAATGGAGAATACTTGTAAGTTTGGTTTGAAATAAGGAGGGTTGCAAGCAATCAAAGAAATAAGAAAAGTCTAGGTGTTTTAGGAATAAAGGGGTGTTGGCCGAATGTCCCATTTTGCTAGATCTAGAGTTTAATGAACCCATAGAGTATAATGTGAACTTGGAATTGAAAATGCATGCTTAAGATCCTATCTTGATTGTTAGAAAATGCAAAGAAGGTAAATACATGTTAGGAAAGTTTAGATCTAAACTCACACTATACTTGGCCGGTTGTAAGTTGGATTTTTTCCTTAGATCTATTGCTTTTGAGGTTCCTAAGTGTTAGGTCCAGTTATGGTTGTTGTATATGGAGAGAATGGATTAAATTTACATGGATTTAAATAAATAAAAATGTGATATAAATGGATGTTGGCCGAATGCCTTGTTCTTGCAACTCTTGAATTTTAGAACACTCTTAGGTTGTAATGTGATGTTGGATCTGAACTTGTATGCATAAGAACATGAATTGGTTGTTGGAAAGTGTAATGGAAATGGATAATGCATGTAAGAGGAGTGTCGGATGTAGTTATACAATGTTAGGCCGAAATGCATGCTATGTATAAAATATCTTGGGAATGATTGAAGTATGGATCTTGTAGGCTGATTTGTTAGATTGATTGTGCATAAAAGTCACGGGTTTGACTAAGCTTGAAGAGAAAGAATGCGTGTGATAAGAGAATGAAAATGCAGGTAAATGTTATGCATGTTGGTGCTGGCCGAATGGTGAATTCCATGAGATCTTGTGATTTTGCTATGAATTGTAGATCTTAGGTTGTGAATCTGAAAATGGAGGATGGGATCACCATTGGAGAAGAAATTGTAGTCAATGAATACTTGAATCTGTGCATGGCCGAATGACCTAGTAAAAAGGAAACACTAGTGGCAAGTAAATGCTAAATGGAAATACACTTGTATGTCATGCAGAAGTAAGGTTGGAATATGACCGAATGAATTAGAGGTTGTGAGCCTAAGTTCGATTATAAAAGACATCATATATGTAAGAAAACAAAGGCTTAAAGGGCTCGGGTTAAAATGATTATCAGGGCCTTATAATGTTAAGCATGGATTAAGGATTCAATTAGAATGATTTAATGTTGGCCAAATCCTATTTAGGGCAGAGTGAAACGTAATCGTAATGATATGTATATCGAAGCTAAGGATTAGAGAGCCTTGACCTTATGAGGAGAAAAAATGTAAACTCTAATCAAGGTTAATGTCTCGGGTTGTATAGAGAAATGCCAATATGCATGTAAAGGAATGACATGTAATTGGGATGATATAACATGCATGTTGGCCGATCGCCTTGATGTATAGCAAGTTCTTGATGTTCCTTGATGGTTAAAAGTATTGCATGATGGTTATATCATGTATAGAATAACAAACTTAAGAGGGAAATAAGGGCAAGAAGGCCACGGGTTGGCCAATGAAGTGAGGATTCAATATATATAAAGATCGAGTTGAAATACCCTAGAAGTTCACGTAACTGGAGTGGTTTGATAGGTATGATCTTTGCTGCTTTCACTTTGATTATGAAAGTTAACAATGTTTATAAGGAAGGTCACATTATGAAATCACATGTTCTAAGATTGGAACTCTGAAACTAAGATCGTAAATGATACGTTGGTATGCTTTGTTGAATATGGATAACTAAGCATTGGAGTATCGCTTGTAGGCAAAGACCGAACTAAATTCGAGTGGATCGGTATAAGTGCAATAAAAATATTAAATGATTAAATGACCTAAGATTTGGTATATTAGTTAAAGAAAAGATTAAATAAATTATTTAATGATTAAAAGAATTATATTGATATATATATATTATCAAAAAAAAGAAATATAATATAGTTGCCATTCGGAAACGTTCCGACGAATGGAAGGTACGAAGTCAAGTGATGAACGGGAAGTTCAAGATGGATTAAGAAATATCCGGCAAGTATATTATACCATTAAATTAAGTAATGAGTAGAAATATCGCTACTTGTCCTTAGTGGACTTCAAGATAGGACTGTCGGGTAATTCGTAGGACCGACACGTACCGATATGGTTTCATCTATACGCAGTACATTGAAAGATTGAACCTATTCCTTGTAGGCGAGGAGCCAAGTGAGCAAAGGAGAATTTGCGAGGAGTACTGTAAGTGAATCTTACCCCTTTTGGAAAACTGGAATGATACATTGCATGTTTTATTGTGCATGGCAAGATGTTTTTAATACATATGTAATGTATTGCATGAAGAATGTTTCAAGTACGCATGATGTTTCGAACATGTCATAGCATGATCATTTGCATGAACGCATGAGAGACGTTTTGATGCAAATGAAATTACGATGTTTTCAAGAGTGGCATGGCATGTTCATTTCATAGAAACATGAAAAGTTGTTTTATGCAAATGAAAGAGAATTTATGTTATGATTAAGCCCAGAGGCTTTGGTTGAACACATACTAAGTTAAGTGAGGTTCGACATCCATGCCGAGGGACGTTGTTCGTGAAGGATGGATGGATGGAACCTGAGACATCCATGCCGAGGGACGTTGTTCGTGAAGGATGGATGAATGGACGCCCATACCGAGGGACGTTGTTCGTGAAGGATGGGTTAGTCCGTGAGGTATGTGCAACCACACCGAGGAACGTTGCTCGAGAAGGTGTGGCGCCTCCAAGGGTCATGTCTAGCCACTGAAGGACAAATGAGAGAAGGTGCGCTAGCTGACCGTATGTAAGGTCTCCAAGGGAATTCGGGGACGGTTCCAAAGGGAACGCACAACCCTGACTTCAGGGGTCAAATGGAGCGAGCCCACAAGTAAGAGATACGAAATGGTTATGAAAAGGCCAAGAGAGGCAAAAGTATGAATAAGTGATTTTCAAGGGCCGAGGGCCGATTTTACAAGCAAGCATGGAAGTGATATTTTTCAAGGGCCTAAGGCCATTTTCGAGATTTGAAATGCATTTGAAAAGGCCAAGAGTGGCAAGAGATTTTAGTGCATGGCATGTGCATCACGGAGCATGCATATGCATCATGGTTTTTATGCACTAACTCATGATTTACAGTTTTGCATTTCTTCTCTTATCGCTACAGTGTATTGAAGTAAGTATGCTTTTAAAGCTATGTTTTATTAAAGTTCATGTTTCAACTGTTGTTCCTTACTGAGTCTTTCGACTCATAGTTTTAAATCGTATCATTCCAGATCCACAAGATAACTGGGGAGCAGAGGAGTATCTCACGTAGAAATCCTGGAAGTTTGGGGATTGGAGCCGGAGTTGGTGAACTCCGAGGTAGCACTTGGGAGTGCTGGTTTTGATCAAGTGGCAGTATGTTGCCCTAGTACGTTTTGTATAAGTTGCGAACAAGATGCAATGTATAGACTTTTCTGAATTATGATGTGTATACCGAGAGGTTATGATCATTGGGCTTGTATCTCAGCCAACATGTGGATCCTGAGTGAGCCATCCTATGTGTATAAAAAGAAAAAAAAAATTTCCGCTGTAAGAGTTAGTGTAAGCGCTGGAGTGTTCCCGGGGAATGCTCGCGGCTATCACGGTCCCGGCGAGATGGCGTTCGGGGCGTGACATCGGGAGCACCTCGGAAAAAATAATGGGGACCTCGGGAAGCTTGTGGTACTTCGGACCCGGGATAGATAGGCACCTCGATAAAGGAAAGGAGACCTCGATCGTGATTGTGGGACGTCGGTAAATTCACTCAGAGACATTGATGACTTGGACTAAGTTTTGGTTATTATTTGAGCCCATCATGGTCTTTTTAGAAACTTATTTGACTTGGACTAAGTTTTGGTTATTATTTGAGTCCGTTGAGAGCTTCCTTGAAATGTTTGGCTCTAAGTCTTGTAATTGGGCCACTAGGAAGTGACAAAGGGTCTTCAACACCATTCTCACGTGTATGTCCAGCTCCTTGCTTTGCATCATTTTTAAACCCCAATCCTCTTTTATCACTATAAGAATGTCCAATGCTCAACATCTTATCGAGTTTGCTGGTTCCACTTAAGAAATTCTTCAGTTGTACATGATAAAGACCGGGGTCCGCAAGGCTTGGCAAAGTCCTAAAAGGATCAAACCAAGGGAAGAGGATAGTCCTGGGACGCCACTCAACCTGGGGTAGCGGAAGCCACTCGATGCCACTAATCACAGATGCCACTCGACGCGACCAAGCTACACGCTTGATTGGTAGGAGGATGCCAGTCAACTCCGAAGCAAGAGATACACTTGCAAGAATTTATCTTTCTTAATTCAAAAGTGCTTCCTTTGTTTTGGATAATCACTCTTAGATAGATTTCATTACATCATGGTCAAGCTAGAAAAAATATAATAATAAAGTCTAGACAATTCCAACACAAAAGAAATTACATGCAATTTGAAATTCGCTGTCTGTTGTCATTCTCGACGTGTCGTAGTAAAACCATCATAAATTTCTCTAGGAATCTTCAAATTCTCCGAGGTCAGGTGCGTTGGAAACTAGCGATGTAGAGCTTTCCAACGATATATCGTACGCTTGCTAACTTTTCCTAAATCGTTCCAGCCGAGGTCTATACTCCGAGATACAAGTGATGCTTTGCTACCTCGGCTAGAGATGCAAGTGATGCTTTACTACCTCGGCCAGAGATACAAGTGATGCCTCATTTCCCCAGGATAGTTATTCTGTTGTGTAAGGGATACTCCTGCGTCATTCTCCCCATCTTGAAAAGAACTCGCCTTCGAGTATGAGTTCAGATTTTCCCACAACAACTGATCTCACTTCTTGAGCTCTTCACAAGAAATCCAAGCATCTTCGAAACTCGGTTTCCCAGGCCAACGAACCAAGTATTGTGTGTAAGTGTCACGTCGAGTTGTAATAGAACACACATCCAAAATATCAGTGGACTCTCGTTGAGAGTTAGAGAAGCCGCCTTTGAAAGCCTTTGGTTCCATAGAAATCTGCTCCCCATTGCCATAATAAGGATAAAAATCACAAGAAATATTTCAAGGTTCCATAGAAATCTGCTCCCCAACTTCTTCAGAACTCGACAAGGGCCAAACTTCCTCTGTTTCAGCTTGTTATAAGTACCAACAAGAAATATTTCCTTCCTTAGAGACCATAACCAGATCTCCTTCCTTGAATTCTAACTTCCTCCGTCTTCCTGTTCATTGCCTCGTTTGTTGCCAAACTTGTTGGAATGATACATGTTATCATTGCATAAATTTTTCCTTACAGCTCCTTCACATTTTGAGTTTCTGTAAATCTATACAAACTCTAGAAAGCAATAAAAATATGCATGCTTTGTTAATGTACACCTTATACAAAGTTGCAGTCACGATTGTATCTTGTTTATTGTTAGTCTTTAGTACTCTGTTCTCTTTGTTGCTATGTACTCTATAAAATCTGTGCATTTTGATATCTCCGTTTACTCGATGGACATTTTTTTTTGAGCTCTTGATGGCCACTCGATATTAGTTGAAAATGAAAAATCTTAAGCAATAACTTAAAATATGATATAGAATAAACAATTTTCTCAATAAGAATCAGCAAGTGCACAACAATTGTCAACGAGCACCCTGAGAAATGGAAGTGTAAATCACCAATTGCACCTAGGTTCGTGTCACGCCTCATTCTCATACTTCCCCCCCTAGGCTCACCTATAGTAATTGTAAGACCCCGAAGAAACCCGTGTCTACTTCATTACTAGATGAAGGATTCCATGGCCTATTCTGTATTAAAAGAAACCTTGCTTGGCCAAGGCATGATTTTATGTTAAGAAAATGTATATGTAATTATTTTGAAATTCTAATATGTGATGTTATGATTTAAATGCTATGGTTGGAATTTAAATTTTATAGTAACCAATTTCATGTTGCTAGATTAATTGTATATTTTCCTTCAATATTCTTGATTTTAATTTTTGAAGGATTTTCTTATGAATGATTTTGGATTATTAAGACTTGCATGTTGGGCTTAGAAACCTCAAATAATGGGCTGATATTGGGCTACCCATTTATGGCGGGTTATTGGATGTAATTGGGCCTTGAAGTTGTGTCATATGGGCTGCCCAATTAAATGTGATGATGGCCTTGAAGTGTGATGTTGGGCTGCCATGAGGCTTATAACATTTGGTGTATATTGGGCTTATAATGGCATGCTAATGGGCTGCCAAAATAATCATGGAGATGGGCTTGTGAAAACATGATATTGGGTTGCCATGAAGCCCATGGCAATGGGCCTTGTAATGGTGCTATTGGGCCTTAAGGAAGTTGGACATTGGGCCTAAGCCCTTAGGCTTATGAATTGGGCTTTAGGTGGTAATGTTGGGCCTTGGATTAAGGATTTATTGGGCTGCCCAATGGGCCTTGAAGTCAAGTTTATAATATGAGATTAGTAGTGCTAATCTTCATTTATTTTACAAAGTAACTAGAATATGTAAACAAACCAAATTAGTTGGATTTCAACCAAATGAACTAAATGGTGGAACTAAGCATTAAATGTGGAATTCAAATGTGTGGTGGAGGGTGAATTTCGTGCAAGCCAAAGGGGACAAAGGGGAGACAAAACTGAAAAAGTAGATGAAAAGGTGGGTTTTACACATGGCCGGATTTCTTGTCCAAATTCATCCAAGTTTGTCTCTTGTGGGGAGCCTTGCACGACCAACTCACTCTCACACACTTATTCACTTCATTTTTGGCTCTTTTGGTCGTGCAACACAAAGCCTAGAAGTGAAAAACCAAATACCAAAGAGAAGAGAGAAACCGAATACCCAAAAGAGAGAAATCAAGGGGAGGCCAAAACCTTTGAACCAAAAGGCTGAGATTTGAGCTTGGATCAAGGGGATTTTGTGTAAAGGGAAGAAGGAGGACAAGGAAGAAGAAGAAAGGAGAAGAAGGAAGTGAAGTAAAAGAGGTGTTGTGCAAAGGAAAAAGAGAAAAGGAACAAAGGAGCACTAAGGTAAAAACCCTCTTGATGGCCGAACTCTCTTGTGTATAGATCTTAGAGTTTGAGTTGTTTCATGCTTCGATATGGTGAGATCTGGAATGATTAAGAACCTTAGGTTGTTTAGTAGGTGAAAGAGAGGAGAAGCTTGCAAAGGAACAAAGAGAAGGAAGAAGGAACAACAAGGTAAAATATGGATCTCACATTTTCCTTGCTAACCGAACCCTTTATGTATTGGGATCTTGGGTTTTTATGTTTTATTTTGGTTGGATTTTGATCATGGTTATGTGCAAGTGTTAGATCTGGACATACATGCTTTAGATCTAAGGTTGAATGTTGGAAAATGTAAGAAATGGACAATGAATGTTAGATGAAGTTAGAAGATCTAAACCTATGTTAGGTTTTGTTGGATGTAAGTTGGATATTTCCTTAAATCTAGGGTTGTTGAGGTGTCTAAAGTGTAGATCTGGCCATGTGGTTATGAATAATGAAGATATGAAGTTGATACATGCAAGATAGGTGATAAAATGCAAAGGATATGCATGTTGTGATTTTGGGTATGAAAAATGTGATGTTTAGGTGTATGGCCGAACCATGTGTGCCCTAAATCCTTGAGAATGATTTTATATATGCTTGGATCTGTTGGTTGACCATACTATGTGTAAGTTTAGTAATCTATTGCATGAAAATCAACCTTGAAATGTGAAGAATGCATGCAAAGCAAAAGAACCGAAGAAAACCTAGTAGTGTTGTGATATTTTGGTGTTGGCTGAATATTGCTATTAGTGATAACTTGTGTTTGTGTTTTGATTCTTAGCTCCTAAGTTGTGAATCTATTGAATGGAGGAAGGGGTCACTATTGGAGAAAATTTTGACTAAGAACACATAGAACTTGGTGTTGGCCGAATGCCTAGTGTGTAGAGACCCTAATTGCAAGTTTGTGATAAATGGAAATATTATTGATCAGGATGCATAAATGAGATTAGGATTGGCTAATCGGATTAAAGGATATTAAGGCTTAGAAGTTAGGGTTATAAGGAATTAGCAAAACCTTGTGTTGAAAGCATGTACTAAAGATTTAATTAGAATAAATAGGTCTTGGCCGAATTTATTAAGTGAAGTACACTTGTAAAGATTTTATTAAGTACATTAAATAATGGGAGGCTTGGATTTAACCCTAATCTATTAATTGATTAAAACCCTAATCGGGAATAGATATATAAATATTTTGTAATAGGGTTTAATAATTAAATACCCTAAGTTTTGAATAATAGTTGAAGAAAAGATTAAATAAAATATTTAAATGATTAAAAGGATTAAAGCGATATATATATATATATATATATTTATTTATTTATTTATGATATCAAAGAAATATAACATAGTTGCCATTCGGAAATATTCCGATGAATGAAAAGTACGAAGTCAAGTGATGAACAAGAAGTTCAAATTGGATTAAGAAAAATCCGGCAACTATATTATACCGTTAGATTAAGCTAAGCGCCTAATTATCACTATTCGTGAATTCCACGATAGGTTTCCTAAATGGTTATAGAACCGAAGCGTGTCGATATGTTTTCTCTGACACTCATAGTATAGAGAAGGAAACCTATTCTTTGGAGGCAACAAGCCAAGTGAGAGCCGAGAAGGATTAACAAGGCCCTGCGGTGTTAAGTGGGGAGGAAGGATTTAATTAGATCGGTCAAGGGTTGGCCGAAACATACGATGAGTGAATGAGATTGAATTTTAAGATTTAAAGAAGCCTTGATCATATAAAGAGAAGATTAAAAGTGTGGAACAAGGAGAATAGAAATTAAACATGATATAGGTTGCTGATTGGATGTAGAATTCTTAATATGAAATGTTGGTTGCCGCCCTTATGCCATTGGGTTTACATGATGAATTAAGGGCTAGGAGAGTTGGGATATGATGATAAGAAAGGCACCATTGCTCTATAGTTTATATACCTTACAAGTTTATACATGAAGGAAGTCGAAATCAAGAGGTCCTGCATTAGTAATTTTCAATCTTACATCCCTCCATTACATAAGAGGTATTGCCGAAATCAAGAGTTAGGGAAACTCAAGGGTTAAATTTTTTTTGAAATATGTCCCATCATTAATTGAACCCCATAAAATTAACTGAACAAATGGATGTTGTATATGTAGGCCACATCATAACCAACGTTAGCTTTACGTGTGATGCCATGTCAATTAAAAATTGCCGCATCACTCCCTGGTCGATTGATTTTCCATTTGAACTTACGATTTCAAAAAGAGGAGCAGAAAATTCCCCAACCCTAATCCCCATATAAAGCAAATCAAAATCACCCAAAATTCATTGAGTTGAATCCTTTTCCAAATTCATGAGTTCAGCCAATATTGCTCAGAAAGGAAAAGATGAATAGGAGAGAGCTTTACAAATTGAATCAAGAGAAATGCAACACGGTGAATTCTCATATACGAAAGCTTTACAATTTCTTTTATGTGAACACCAAATGATAGCATAAAAGAAGAACAAGGAGGAGCAACAAGATCATACCTGGAGAAGAAGTCTGTACTGGAGCTGTGGATTTGATTTTGTAGTACCAAATTCCACAAGCGAATCTCAGAAAGGAATCAAAGGAATTAATTCTTGGAGATTTTGGTCTACATAATTTGGGAATTAGGGTTGAAGATTGGAACTCGGGAATGTCGGCTCCTCTTTTAAACGGTATGTTCGAATCAGAAATCAAATGAAGGAGTGAGACATGGAGAGATTTAATTGGCATGTCCAAAATTTAGGGAGTTTCCATGAGATGCCCATGCGTGAGACTTTCATTGGTTATGATGTGACCTTATATTAGTTCCATTAAGTTTATAGGACTAAACTAAAGACGTAAGACATAAAATTATTAACTAAGTAGGACGAATTGAATCCTAAGGATCAATCTAGGAAAAGTAAAAATAGTAACCACCAGAGAGCTGCCACCCTCACTTTTTCTCCCTCGTACACAATACCTAAAAAACAATCGTTCGGTTTTTCAGCAGGCGTAGAACACAGACACAAAACACTCTATTAGGGACCCCAGTCTAGGCCACCTTAATAACTCCAACTTCCGCAAAGTGATTCGAACACGATCATGGCAATCATTCCTCCTATACTGTTCTTGGCAACACAGAAACTGAAATTAAGAGAACAATATAGTATAAAATCACCACAAATGAATATGGATCAAATAATAAGAGAGATAGGGTTAGAGAGATGACACCATAATTATAGGTGGTTCAGCCCACACTTGCCTACGTCCACCCCCAAGCAGAATTAAATTCCTTGGGCTTCCTTCAATATTCTCCAAATAGGAAATAAACCTTAGCTTCCCAGGAGATAAGTAACATTTACAAAGCCCTTTTCGAGCTCAGCTTTAACTCTCTCACGCGTAGGAGCAAGTGTTTATCCAACACTCAAGTGATTTACAAAAGATGGGTACGAAGGAATGTTAAAGAATGACTCAATAAGCCAAATAAGCAAATGAAAAGCACAATAGTGTGCAAGAAGAGAAGATTCTCGAAAGAAAGCTAAGGTTTGGCTAGTAGCAGCACACGCTTTCTTGGTCTATGCGGTTCTCTCTTCTCAAAGCACTTTCTCTATCTGGAAATTATGGCATAGAGTAATTGGAAGTGTGTTGTTTTTATCTCTCCATCTCTTTCCATTTATACCCTCTTTGACTTCAACAGTCTTCAAAGAACTCAAAAGAACCATTGGAAAGACACACATGTCTTTTTCAAGTAATTTGAATGAGTCTTCATAGCAAGTGTCGACACTTTAAAACTTGGTCTTGAATTTTGCAATGTGTCAACATTAGTCTTCAATGTGTCAACACCATAAATTCAGCTCTCGGGTGTAAGTGCAGTGTATCGACACTACTCCATCGATGTGTCGACACCCCAAAAACTGCTCTTGGGTGTCAGTGCAATGTTTCGACACTATTGCACAATGTGTCCAATCCATTTCAACATTTTTTAAACACCTACGATATGAAAAATTGATCTATCAAATTGTGTAATGGTGTTAAGGTCCACTTGGAAATATTTTAGTGAGAGAACCTCAATTCTTTGAAATATATTTTGGAAATAGTGGATTGACAAGGAAAAATCTAAAAGTCTTCAAAGTACTTAGAATTTTTGTTATCATCGAAATCAAATATGGATTGCTTGCAAAAACAAGCTTGGACTAACAATCTCCTCTTTTTTATGATGACGAAACTATTTTAGAAACTACAATTTGCTAACAAATGAAAAAGCTCCCCCTAAGAACAAACAAGAATTTTTAATGACATTTTTAGCAAATAGGACTTTGAGATTTTATACAAACTTTACAAGTGTTTCCTTTGTAAATCGAGGTTTATTAAAATTTGAAACAAGTAAAAAGACTTCTATAAACATCCTCCAAACTTTTCAAACTTCCAACATACCATTCAAAACCCAAGACTTCATAATTTGAGAATGATAAGTTAGGAATACTACCTATAAGGCAGATCTCAAATTTCCATAATTAAGTGCGATGAGTTCTTAAACTCAAAGATACCTTATAATCTCCATTAGATACTCAATAGAAATAAGCACAGTCCACAAGTAAATAATCCATTGGAGAAATATAAATACCAGAGATATTCATAGATAATGGCATGTCAAGTGTTCATTCAATCAACATAATTACAAACATAAAGAGGACAAAATAAGGACCATTCAAAATGAAATGTCCTCAGCAAGAGCTAGAGAGTCAACACAATCACTTATAACTTTTTCCCCTTTGGTATCATTAAAAATAGGATAAGGGGAGCTCAAGGGTAGCAAGGTAGGTAGGTGGAAGGTTTGGATTTCTTGATAGGAAGAAGAGGATACTCAATCTCAAATTTCATCAGCCATTTCATCCAAGTCGTGAATACGTCCATTTCTTCACATGAGGATGTCGATTTTTATCAGCTTCCATATGCACCTCTGTGACCTGAACAACATCCTCAGCTGAATTTTGTAGAAAAGTCTAAAGCTCAACAGTGGTAGCTTTGAATTCATCAACAATATTCTGAATCACGTTACTAGCCACACGAATGCTATTGTTGACTTGATACTGTAGAGCCTCATGTCCTTATCAAGAGTCCCAAAACACTCTGTATGAGCAGCAAGCAGTTTCTTGATATCTTAAGATCCAGCTTACATACTAGCAGTCATCTTCTTCTGTTCCACCTTGATTCAGCAATTGAAGCCTCATGAGAACTAATAGCAGGCATTCTGGAGGATGATCCAATCGGTAGAATAGAAGTTTGCTCACCCACAGGAGTCCTAGTTCCAATGGGAGTCCTTTCAGTGTCAACATCTTCTTCATCTTCATCTTCTTGTTCAGAGTCTAAACCCCTTTCACTTCCTTTCTGAGGTTTCACCATACCATTCTTTACCCATGCTTCATCATCATTTTGAACAAAACCTGTCAACCGAAGGGTTTTCTTGTTATACTCCATTGAGTCTTTGAATTTTTCTCTTACTTCCCCAGTCATATCAACCTCAAGAGCATTAAACATATGCGTGAAAATATCCAATAAGGGAGCCCTTGCTTCTTCTTTTCAATTACAGCCTTCATATGATTAAGCATTCACTGACGAAGGTTCATATGGGTACGGGTAATCAAGCAGTACATTACAAACCATCCTTGAAAATCGAACATCTCCTTAAAATCAAATCCACTTTCACTAAAGCAAGGAAAATCAGCCCAATGACCAGCAATCACTTTCCTATTCCAAAAATCTTGAACAAATTGATTCTTATAAAGCCCTGACCTGTAAATGTAGGCCTCGGGAGTATGAGTGGATTCTTCATTTCCTCGTCCCTAATTTTTTGCCCTAGAACTGACAAAGGAGGGCGGCTGATGAGTGGTGAGCTTGGAACGACTGGAACACATTGAGACAGTGTCATTGAGAGTAGTTTGAAGGCTGTCAGCGATGGATTTTTCAAAGAAGGCAATGGGCAAGAGAAGTTTGTGAGGCAGAGTGAGGTTTGCGCCGTTTGGAAGAGAAAAGAGGTTTTGTGACACGTGTAGTGTGTCGACATATACTTCTCCAATGAGAACAACTATGAATGAACCAATAGAGTCAGCACTTGTTTCACCATGTGTTGACAAATGACATGCAAAATAAGTACATACGATGTTTTTCATGATGAGCAAATATGATATCAAAAGAAATGCACATAGATCAATTTAAACAACTATCAAAACATGTCTAATGCAATCAATTAACATAATTAATAAGACAAATCAAGCATATTTCACCAATCTACTCCAAACGAAATCTCATTCCAATTTCTTGGCGAATGAAGCAAAATCAATCCTTATTAAGGGGTTTTGTAAAAATATTTGCCAATTGAAGATCAGTGTTTACAAACTCAAGAGCAATATCCCCTTTTTTAGCATGATCGCGAATAAAATGATGCTTAATCTCAATATTCTTTGTCCTAGAGTAATGCTTAATCACATTTTATTGGGATGAGAGAAAAATAAAGATTAAAATGTTCCAGTTTTTGTTTCAATCACAATACTTGTGCACAATTTTCCATGACAATATACTTGACTTTCGTGGTTGATAGAGTCACAGAGTTTTGTTTCTTACAATAGCAAGAGACTAGTGAGGGTCTAAGAAATTGACACTCACCACTGGTACTCTTTCTATCAATTTTACAGCCTGCATAATCTACATTCGAGTATCCTAGTAAATTAAATTCAGCACACTTAGGATAAAACAATCCAAGATTTTGAGTGACAATAATATATCTAAAAATCCATTTAATCGCAAGGAGATGAGATTCCTTAGGACAACATTGGAATCTAGCACACAAGTATACACTAAACATTATATCCAGTCTATTAGCGATAAGATAGAGTAAGGAGTCGATCATACTTAGATATTTGGTTTGATCCACATCCTTACCTTCTCATCCTTTTCCATTTTTGTAGATGGAATCATAGGTGTGCTCATGGGTTTTAAGTTATCCATACCGAATCAATTGAGAAGATTTCTTATGAATTTTGCTTGATTGATGAAAATTCTCTCATTGCATTGTTTGATTTGGAGACCAGGAAAATAGTTAAATTCTCCCATAAGGCTTATCTCAGATTCACCTTGCATAACTTGTGAAAACTCTTGCCACAAGGATTCATTAGTAGATAAAAAAATAAAGTCATCAACATAAATTTGAACCGTCAACAATTCATTGTCTTTTTCCATAGTGAAATGAGTAGTATCAATTGTTTCAACTCCTCTTCCATAGCAAGATCCAACTTTCATCATCTTTAGACTTAAGAAAATTCTTACGCTCGAGTTGAGCAAGTAAAGCAAAATTATTAACTTGGACTAAATAAGAGTGAGTGCTTATGTGAGACCCCGATTTTTCTCCTACGTAATTGCTTATGTATTATCTTTTATTTCCAATGTAATAGCTTTTATTTCTTCATGGGGCTATGTTTTGGCCAATGTATGGCCTAATCCTTATGTTATGGTATTTCGATTAAAATGAGATTTTATTTCATAAAATCTCTTTAAATAATTTTAATGCCATTTTATGCAAGTATAAATTATATTTATATTAGGAGCCGAAATTTCAAGTAAGTTTCCCTCTTACAAATTTATATTTTTCATTTACTTAATATGATTCATGGACCATAGAATTTGAATTATGATTTAATTATTTCCTTGTATAAGCCGAAAATTATTAATAGATTAAATGATGAATTCTTGTGAATACATGGATCGAATATTTTATATATCTTCTATATGTGACATGTAATATTATCATATGGCCTATATTATTAATAGAATTTCCATTTGAATATACATGATAACCTATGTAGTTAGGTGATAAGTCTAGAGATGATTTAATTGATAAGCACACTTGCTTATCATAGTGATAAGCAAGCATGATAAGTTAGGAAACTTTTAGAGTGATAGGGCCTTGTGATTATTGTAGAGATAGGCGAGGGCCATTATCACATGATAAGATATCATGCTTATGAGGTGATAAGCTATTGGAATGGATAAATAAGTAAGAGAGCTTATAAAGTGATAAGTTAGGTGAGAGTGAAAATCAAGTTGAAAGTTGGTTGCAATTTAATGTGGAAGTAACTAGGTTGGTTGAAAAGCAACCAAACTAAGCAAAGGAGGGCTTTTACGTGAAAGGCATGGAGGAGAAAATTGAAAGCCAAAGTGAGGTGCCATGTGATGTGTAAGAGATGTGTAAGAAGGTGTAAGTGTGTAAGAATTGATAAGACAAAGCGTTGAAGTAAAAAGAGAAGAGAAAAGTGAGGGAGAAGGAGTGAATGTCGATGGAATGCATGGGAGGAAAGAGAATGTACAAGCTTTGCTAAGGAGACAAGGAAGTGATGTGAGAAAGAGGTGAAAAGAAATAAAAGAAGAGAGAGAGATATGGAAGCAAGCATGGTCGGCAAACACACCCCCCATTCCTCACTTTTCATTTGAAATCTCTCTCTTGTCAATTCACTCTCTCAAACTTTATGTCAATTGCTTTGGGAGATTCAATCTCACACAACACTCTTACATTTCTCTTGACCGAAACACTCATGCATTTTCACTCTCCAAACTCTTCTCTCTTGGCCGAATATTGCAAGCTCTCTCAACTCTCTCCATTTTACTTCTCTTAGCCGAATCTCACACTCAATATTAAAGGTTTGTTCTATTTCATCTTGCACCTAAACCACTTTCTTCTAGCTTACCAAATCTCATTCCAAAAGCCAAGTAAATCTCTCTTGTTGTAGACAAAAAATCCTTCCTTGAAAACCCTAGCCATTTGACACCATTTCTCTTCAAGCTTACCATGTCCTCTTAATCACCATAGAACTTCCTTTTAAACCAAGCTTGGACATTTCTAAGGAGGGTGGACCGAATCTTTGAAGGAGGAAAGGATAGGAAGAGTTGGTAAAGATTGAAGGTAAGATTAGTTTCATTGATGCTCTTGCCTTAAGCTTCACAAGTACTAACCAAAGATGCTTTATTTTCTAGGTGCTCAAGCTTGGATAAACAACAAGGTAAGGCTAATGTGATGTTGTTGGTATAGCATAAGTGACCGAATGGGTTATGTGTGGATCTTGATGTGTAGGTCATAATATGCCTTGATGATTGTTAGATCTTGGATGCTTAAGAACCCTAGGTTGTTTACATGCTAGATCTAAGCATGGAAACCCTAGATCTAAGGTTGTATGTAAAGAAAAAGGCAAATGAAGAACAATGTATGCTAAAGGAAGTTAGATCTAAGTTTTGATGTGTTGGGTTGATGAAAGTTGATTTCTTTGTTTAGATCTATGGATATTAGTGTGTATAAAGAGTAGATCTATTGTTGATGGAATTATTTGATGAAAAGATTAAGTACATGCATGCTAGTTAGGTCACAATGCAAAGGATGTGCATGTTATGATTTTTAGCATGAAAAAGGTAACATTTTGGGGTATGGCCGAATATGAGCTATGTAGGATTTCATGTATGGTTTTGAATATGTTAAATCTAGACATTGGCCATAACATGTGCAAGATTTATGACCCCAAGGCATGGTAGATGATTATATTAAGTACTAGATGCATGCATATTGAAGGAAACAAAATAAACCTAATTATTTGGGTGAAAGCATGTGTTGGCCGAATGCTATGAGTATGATGTATTGTGTTGGTGCTTTGATTTATAGATCCTAGGTTGTGAAATTGTTGAATGGAGGATGGGATCACCATAGGAGTAAAAGTTGTGATTAATTGGTGCATAAATGGTAGTGGCCGAATGTTATAGTAATAATGAAACTCTAAGTACAATTTATGATTTATGGATTTTCATTATTGTGATGGATAAGGAAATTAGAGTTTAGGCTAGTTGGAATAGATATTGAAGAACCATGATCTTTTGATTAAATATTATTGGGAACCCTAGTTAAGATTTAATCATAGTTGGATATAAGGTTTTAATGGAGTACGTGTAATAAAAAGAGACTTAGGTTTAATTCTAAACCTATGAGTATTATTTAACCCTAATCGAGGTATGTACATGGATAAATATATTTTTATTTCAATAAAAATATTAACGATTTAATAAGCTAAGTTTTGAATATTTGTTAAGGAAAAGAATAAAATATTTATTTTATGATTAAATGAATTTTCAGTGATATGTATAGATATATATATATATCCTCGATTGATGACCGATTTCAAAAATGAAAATATTTAATGATTTCATACTATTCTTAAAGTCTAAGAAATATTTGAATCGCTTGTAGGCGATCCACGTGTCTGTATACACGAACAAAGAAGACCAAGAGTAAGTGGATACTGTAAGTGGACAGTAAGTGTTCTTTTTCAAAACTGGAATGACACACTGCATCGTTTCATGAACAAGCATGAATTTTTCAAGAAGAAAGTTTATGCAATGATTTTTATGGTAAGAATATGAGAAGTTTTATGAAACGATAAGTTAAGATAAGGGGCACCGGTCGGTACCGTACCATCAAGTTGAACTCCCATACCGAAGGACAATTATGAGAAGGATGGGTGAATCCAAGAGGCTGTGCAAGCCACACTGAAGGACATTGAGAAGGTGTGGTGCCTCCAAGGGTCACGTCTAGCCACTGAAGGACATTGAGAAGGTGCGCTAGCTGACCATATGTAAGGTCTCCAAGGGAATTCGGGGACGGTTCCGAAGGGAACGCACAACCCTGACTTCAGGGGTCAAAAGGAGTGAGCCCACAAGTAAAAGATATGAAATAATTATGAAAAGGCCAACAAGGGCACAAGTACGAATAAGCGGTTTTCAAGGGCCAAGGGCCAGTTTTTCAAGCAAGAATGAAAGAAAGATTTTCAAGGGCCTGGGGCCGAAACCAAGCAAGAGCATATGCATAATTCATGACATGCATGTGCATCACGAATCAAGTTTATTCTCTTTCATGATTATGCAAGTACAAGTCAAGAGCATGATTTAAGTTTTATGTTTTTCCCTTACTGAGTCTTTTTTACTCACGTTTTTAAAATTGTGTCAATCCAGATGTATCAGGTGAAGAGAGTCAGGAGGACTACCTGACCTAGAAGCCCAAGATATTATGTTTCACATTTTGTTGATAGTGGCATGAGTGTCACTAATTGGGTTCTAATGTGTTAAATATATGTTTTGTATGAACTTAATGAGAACCCTAACTATGTAAGAATTTGCTCGAACCCCTCGCGATCCTGTACGTTTCCGCCGTAATCAAGTAAAAATATAAGTAAGTACGCTGGAGTCATCCAGGGGATAGCTCGCGGCTGTCACGGTCCCTACGGGATGCCGTTCGGGGCGTGACAGTTAAGTTGGTATCAGAGGATCGGAGGGTAGATTCGTAGAACATAGGGAACGAAGTAGAACCCTAAACCCTAAAGCATGAGATAAAACGTTTAGGGTTAGTTACGATGAGAATTTCTGAGGTTGAGGTTGTTCTAAGCTGAACGATAACCTTGAAGTGCAGGATGGCACCTAGGAGGCTAACAAGAAGTCAAGAGCCCGAGGCTCCCGGAGTTACCACCGAGGATGTGTTAAGGCACATGGCTCAGCTAGTTGCCGAGCACGTGCAGCCGGGTGCCCATGCTGAAGGGGCCCGAGGACGCCCTGAGGGGTGTACGTTCGACTAGTTCAATCGCCAGCACCCGCCAGTGTACAACGGCAAGGGAGATTTCATACTAGCAGAAAATTGGCTGGTAGAGATAAAAGAACTACTTGAGGTCTTGGGGTGTACCGAGGCCCAAAAGTTAAGTTATGCTACCTTCAAGCTGTAAGGGGATGCCAGAAGGTGGTGGCAGTCCGAGAAGGTGTTGCTGGAACAGGAGCTGGGAGAGCAGCCCATAACCTGGGAGAGGTTCCAGCAAGAATTTCTAGATCGTTATTTCCCACGAACGACCCGGGAAGCGAAGGCAAGGGAATTTACTACCCTAACCCAAGGAGCCATGACGGTGGAGCAGTACGCAGGCCGATTCATGGAGCTGGTGCGGTTTGCCCCGTACTTGGTGCCAGATGAGGAAAGGAAGGCCCGAAAGTTTGAAGAAGGGCTACACCCACGGGTCTATGACAGGGTGTATAGCCATAATCTTAAAACCCTGGCAGAGGTGATTGAACGGGCAGTGATAGTGGAGAGAGGACTGCAGAGGATAGCAGTCTATCATGATCAGCAAAAGAGGAAGGCTCCTTCCAACCCAACCATTCCGCAGATGCCCTGGAAGAAAAGTAGGCCAGAGCCGTCACAGAGGCAGCCTCAGAGGTCGAATCAGAGGCCGAACCCGAGGCCGAACCAGAGGCCTGGTGGAGCTCAGAATGCCGGAGGAAATCAATTTCCTCTGTGCAACAAATGCAACAAGAGACACCCAGGGGAGTGCAGGCAGGGCTTATGTTTTAAGTGCGGGAAGCCTGGTCACTTCGCCAGAGACTGTAGGAGTGCAGGCAGCTCAAACCAAGCACCCCGACCCCCACAGCAGAACAATGCAAGGAGACAAGGAGGCCCAACACAGGCGAGGTTATATGCAATGACTCCGGAGGACGCGGAGAACCAAAACCGAGTGGTGGCAGGTAAGTTGCCTTTGCCCCAGGGGGAAGCCCTAGTTCTGTTTGATTCAGGGGCCACGCATTCATTCATTGCATCAGCATATTGCAAGACACATGCCTTAAATAGTGAGTTGTTGGATTGTGATGTCCTTGTGTCAACGCCCGCTGGGGGAAGAGTCGAATGTAGCCGGATGGTGAAAGACTATCCGATAGAAGTAGAAGGGCAAGTCATGTTGGCTGATTTGATAGTTATGGAGATGGGAGGATTTGATGTCATCTTAGGCATGGATTGGTTGTCGAAGCATGGTGCCAATATTCGGTGCTATGAGAAGAAGGTCTTGTTCCAAAAGGAGGGGAGACCAGATTGTTGTTTCACGGGTATGAGGAAAATGGAGTGAAGGCCAGCAATTGTCTCGGCCCTGCAAGCTAAGAGATTGTTGCAAGGGGGCACGAGGGAATTCTAGTATGGGCAAGTGATACGCGAAGTGATACGCAGAACGAGGTCCCTGCGTTTGATCAAACCCCAATAGTGACTGAGTTTCCGGATGTATTCTCGGAAGACTTACCGGGGTTACCGCCGGATAGGGAGGTGGAGTTCGGAATTGAATTGGAAGCTGGGACAGTCCCAATTTCCAAGGTGCCGTATCGAATGGCTCCGGCAGAGCTAAAGGAGCTGAAGGTCCAATTGGAAGATCTCTTGGAGAAGGGATTTATAAGGCCGAGTGTGTCGCCTTGGGGAGCACCGATCCTATTTGTGAAAAAGAAGGACGGAAGTCTCCGGATGTGTATTGATTATAGGGAGTTGAATAAGGTGACCGTGAAGACTAGGTACCCGCTACCTCGCATTGACGATTTGTTCGATCAATTACAGGAGGCACAAATATTTTCAAGAATTGATTTGAGGTCGGGTTACCACCAGTTGAAGGTTAAGGAGGGAGATATATCTAAGACGGCCTTTCGAACCCGATATGGTCATTATGAATTTTTGGTGATGCCATTTGGGTTAACTAATGCCCCGGCCGCATTTATGGACTTGATGAATCGAGTGTTCAGCGAGTTCCTGGATAAATTTGTGGTGGTGTTCATAGACGATATTCTTATTTATTCTCGGAACCAGGAGGAGCATGAGGAGCATCTCAGGATTGTTTTGCAGATCCTAAGGGAGAAGAAGTTGTATGCTAAATTCTCCAAGTGCGAGTTTTGGTTGCAGCAAGTCCGATTTTTAGGGCATGTAGTGTCGGGAGAAGGAATTGCTGTAGATCCCAGAAAGGTTGATGCGGTTTTCAAATGGCCTAGACCTACAAATGTTAAGGAGATAAGAAGTTTCCTGGGATTAGCAGGGTATTACCGGAGGTTTATCAAGGAATTCTCAAAGATAGCTATGCCGATGACCTCGTTGACCAAGAAGAAAGTTATGTTCGATTGGACAGACGAGTGTGAGCAAAGTTTCCAGACGCTAATGGCTCATCTGGTTACTGCCCCGGTGTTAGCATTGCCCTCGGAACATGGGGAGTATGAGATCTATACGGACGCCTCAAAGCACGGTTTTGGGTGTGTGTTGATGCAAGATAAGAGGGTCATAGCCTATGCATCGAGGCAACTGAGGCCCCACGAGGTGAATTATCCCACTCACGACTTGGAGTTGGCTGCAGTCGTGCATGCTCTGAAAATATGGAGGCATTATCTCTATGGGGTTAAGTGTGAGATATTTACAGACCATAAGAGCCTCAAGTACTTCAACACTCAGAAGGAGCTGAATATGAGGCAACGGCGCTGGTTGGAGTTGATTAAGGACTATGATTGCACCATTAGCTACCATCCTGGGAAAGCTAACGTGGTGGCTGATGCTTTAAGCCGAAAGTCGGCTGAAACGAGTGCCATGGAGGTAGTGGCTAAGGAGATCATGGAGGATCTAAAAAGAGAGGAGATCACGCTTGTATTGGCCGACCGGTATGTTTCCAGCGCAGGGCTGTCATTGCAACCATCGCTGGAGGAGCGAATCTGCGAGGCCCAAAAGAGCGATGCGGTGATAGCAGGGATTAGGGAAAGGATTGAGAAGAATAATGATCCCGATTTTGAGGATAGGGATGGAGTGCTGAGGTACCGGAGTAGAAGATGTGTCCCTGGTGATGGGGGAATCAAGGAGTTGATTTTGGCAGAGGCGCATACTACGCCCTATACCATCCACCGTGGAGGAACGAAGATGTATCAAGACATCAAGAAAGTTTACTGGTGGCCGAATATGAAGAGAGAGATAGCGGAGTTTGTCGCTCGATGCCTGACTTGTCAGAGAGTGAAAGCAGAGCACCAGAGGCCAGCAGGAACATTAAAGCCTCTGGAGATCCCTGAATGGAAGTGGGAAGGAATAGCCATGGATTTTGTAGTAGGGCTACCGAGAACGACAGCTGGCTACGATGCAATATGGGTAGTGGTGGACCGATTGACTAAGTCAGCCCACTTTCTGCCCATCAGGGTGAAGTATACCCCGGAAAGGCTAGCTGAAGTTTATCTCCAAGAAATTGTGAGGCTCCATGGCATACCAAAGAGCATAGTGTTGGATAGGGATCCGAGATTTATGTCGAGGTTTTGGAAAAGATTGCAGGAGTCCCTAAGCACTAAGTTGAATTTTAGCACTGCTTTCCACCCACAGACGGATGGCCAATCTGAGCGGACCATTCAAATTTTGGAAGACATGCTCCGAGCGTGTATCATTGACTTCAAGGGTAGCTGGGCTCAATATTTGCCGCTAGCAGAGTTCGCATACAACAACAGTTTCCAATCGAGTATTGGCATGGCACCGTATGAAGCTTTGTATGGACGGAGGTGTAGGTCGCCATTATATTGGGATGAAGTAGGAGAAGGGAGACTGTTGGGGCCAGAGATGATTTTGCAGACAAAAGAGAAGATTCGGTTGATCAAAGAAAGACATATTACGGCCCAAAGTCGGCAAAAGAGTTATGCGGACAATCGAAGAAGGGAATTGGTCTTTGAGGAAGGAAGTAAAGTGTTTTTAAAGATTTCTCCAACAAAGGGGGTAGCACGATTCGGGAAGAAGGGGAAGCTTCAACCCCGATTTATAGGACCTTTCGAGATCCTGGAACGTGTTGGACCAATGGCGTATAGGCTGGCCTTACCGCCATCAATTGCAGGAGTACATGATGTGTTCCACATATCGCTCTTACGAAAGTATGTATCAGACCCTACCCATGTGTTAGAATATGAGCCTTTACAAATTAAGGAAAACCTTACCTATGTGGAGGAGCCAGTAAGGATCATCGATAGAAAAGAGCAACAATTGCGGACCAAGGTGATACCGCTTGTGAAGGTTCTATTGAAGAATCATGGGGTAGAGGAGGCGTCTTGGGAGTTGGAAAGCGATATGTACGAGAAGTACCCCCAGTTAAAAGGAGAATAGGATCCGAATATTTATTTCCTTCCCTATTGATTGAATGTTTGGCTTGTATGAGTATTGTTGTTTGATAATTATGCTTGACTTTCTTACATAAAGAATGCTAATTCTTTGTGATACATGATGATATTTTGTATATATACATGACTGACCGTTGCATTATGTTGTCAGATGCCGCCGAGTAGTCGACCCCCTCGTTCCCAGCATTCGGGTACACCTTCTCAGAGAAGGATGACAGCACCCGAGTATCGAAGCCTGTTCAGGGTTAATCATAGAACCCAAGGTTCGAAGAGACAGTCGGGAAGCCATGAGGCTCCGACTCACGCATCGCATGAGACAGATAGAGGGGACCCACGAAGAGCGTACCAAACCCATGTGTCGTATTGGCAGCAAGGCATGGTGGGGACGTACCAGCCCCCGCCACCCCCGGCACCTGACCAACCTCGACCTTCCAGGTGGGGTCAACCCTTATCTCCAGATTGTTCTGGATATCTGGAGGGTATTTATTGGCCAGAGTCGCCAATAAATGTCATTCCCTTAAGGACCATGTTACCCGAAGACTTTGAGGAAGATCCGGAAGAGGATCCGGAAGAGGACCCAAAGGAGGATCCGGAAGAGGATCCAGGGGAGGATCCGGAAGAAGACCCCATGGAATAACATCCGATACCTCGTGAGACTAGAGAACGATCCCAAGAAGAACCTAGGCGTAGTAACTCGAGACGTGAGTGTACACCTAGGCGATGTAACGAGAACCGACATCGTCGAAGAGTTAGGGCTCAAGACGCTGGATCGGAGACCCACTTTTCGTCACAAGAAGTAGAGTCTAAACCTAGGTTTCATGGACCACCCGAGAACGTCATCCATGACCCTAGTCTAGATGAACCAAGCCAAGGAATCAGATCGCACTCTTGGACGGGGAGTAATTCCCCAGATCGCGTTTACCAGGGAGAGATTAGTAGTGGGACAAGCACTAATGTTCGTCCCAATCCCCATTGTCCTACACCTACGCAATCAGGACAAAATTTCTGGTGGTAAAAAAAATTCCGAGGTCGGAATTTTTATAAGGAGGGGAGAATGTGAGACCCCGATTTTTCTCCTACGTAATTGCTTATGTATTATCTTTTATTTCCAATGTAATAGTTTTTATTTCTTCATGGGGCTATGTTTTGGCCAATGTATGGCCTAATCCTTATGTTATGGTATTTCGATTAAAATGGGATTTTATTTCATAAAATCTCTTTAAATAATTTTAATGCCATTTTATGCAAGTATAAATTATATTTATATTAGGAGCCGAAATTTCAAGTAAGTTTCCCTCTTACAAATTTATATTTTTCATTTACTTAATATGATTCATGGACCATAGAATTTGAATTATGATTTAATTATTTCCTTGTATAAGCCGAAAATTATTAATAGATTAAATGATGAATTCTTGTGAATACATGGATCGAATATTTTATATATCTTCTATATGTGACATGTAATATTATCATATGGCCTATATTATTAATAGAATTTCCATTTGAATATACATGATAACCTATGTAGTTATGTGATAAGTCTAGTGAGGGTCTAAGAAATTGACACTCACCACTGGTACTCTTTCTATCAATTTTACAGCCTGCATAATCTACATTCGAGTATCCTAGTAAATTAAATTCAGCACACTTAGGATAAAACAATCCAAGATTTTGAGTGACAATAATATATCTAAAAATCCATTTAATCGCAAGGAGATGAGATTCCTTAGGACAACATTGGAATCTAGCACACAAGTATACACTAAACATTATATCCAGTCTATTAGCGATAAGATAGAGTAAGGAGTCGATCATACTTAGATATTTGGTTTGATCCACATCCTTACCTTCTCATCCTTTTCCATTTTTGTAGATGGAATCATAGGTGTGCTCATGGGTTTTAAGTTATCCATACCGAATCAATTGAGAAGATTTCTTATGAATTTTGCTTGATTGATGAAAATTCTCTCATTGCATTGTTTGATTTGGAGACCAGGAAAATAGTTAAATTCTCCCATAAGGCTCATCTCAGATTCACCTTGCATAACTTGTGAAAACTCTTGCCACAAGGATTCATTAGTAGATAAAAAAATAAAGTCATCAACATAAATTTGAACCGTCAACAATTCATTGTCTTTTTCCATAGTGAAATGAGTAGTATCAATTGTTTCAACTCCTCTTCCATAGCAAGATCCAACTTTCATCATCTTTAGACTTAAGAAAATTCTTACGCTCGAGTTGAGCAAGTAAAGCAAAATTATTAACTTGGACTAAATAAGAGTGAGTGCTTATGTGAGACCCCGATTTTTCTCCTACGTAATTGCTTATGTATTATCTTTTATTTCCAATGTAATAGCTTTTATTTCTTCATGGGGCTATGTTTTGGCCAATGTATGGCCTAATCCTTATGTTATGGTATTTCGATTAAAATGAGATTTTATTTCATAAAATCTCTTTAAATAATTTTAATGCCATTTTATGCAAGTATAAATTATATTTATATTAGGAGCCGAAATTTCAAGTAAGTTTCCCTCTTACAAATTTATATTTTTCATTTACTTAATATGATTCATGGACCATAGAATTTGAATTATGATTTAATTATTTCCTTGTATAAGCCGAAAATTATTAATAGATTAAATGATGAATTCTTGTGAATACATGGATCGAATATTTTATATATCTTCTATATGTGACATGTAATATTATCATATGGCCTATATTATTAATAGAATTTCCATTTGAATATACATGATAACCTATGTAGTTAGGTGATAAGTCTAGAGATGATTTAATTGATAAGCACACTTGCTTATCATAGTGATAAGCAAGCATGATAAGTTAGGAAACTTTTAGAGTGATAGGGCCTTGTGATTATTGTAGAGATAGGCGAGGGCCATTATCACATGATAAGATATCATGCTTATGAGGTGATAAGCTATTGGAATGGATAAATAAGTAAGAGAGCTTATAAAGTGATAAGTTAGGTGAGAGTGAAAATCAAGTTGAAAGTTGGTTGCAATTTAATGTGGAAGTAACTAGGTTGGTTGAAAAGCAACCAAACTAAGCAAAGGAGGGCTTTTACGTGAAAGGCATGGAGGAGAAAATTGAAAGCCAAAGTGAGGTGCCATGTGATGTGTAAGAGATGTGTAAGAAGGTGTAAGTGTGTGAGAATTGATAAGACAAAGCGTTGAAGTAAAAAGAGAAGAGAAAAGTGAGGGAGAAGGAGTGAATGTCGATGGAATGCATGGGAGGAAAGAGAATGTACAAGCTTTGCTAAGGAGACAAGGAAGTGATGTGAGAAAGAGGTGAAAAGAAATAAAAGAAGAGAGAGAGATATGGAAGCAAGCATGGTCGGCAAACACACCCCCCATTCCTCACTTTTCATTTGAAATCTCTCTCTTGTCAATTCACTCTCTCAAACTTTATGTCAATTGCTTTGGGAGATTCAATCTCACACAACACTCTTACATTTCTCTTGACCGAAACACTCATGCATTTTCACTCTCCAAACTCTTCTCTCTTGGCCGAATATTGCAAGCTCTCTCAACTCTCTCCATTTTACTTCTCTTAGCCGAATCTCACACTCAATATTCAAGGTTTGTTCTATTTCATCTTGCACCTAAACCACTTTCTTCTAGCTTACCAAATCTCATTCCAAAAGCCAAGTAAATCTCTCTTGTTGTAGACAAAAAATCCTTCCTTGAAAACCCTAGCCATTTGACACCATTTCTCTTCAAGCTTACCATGTCCTCTTAATCACCATAGAACTTCCTTTTAAACCAAGCTTGGACATTTCTAAGGAGGGTGGACCGAATCTTTGAAGGAGGAAAGGATAGGAAGAGTTGGTAAAGATTGAAGGTAAGATTAGTTTCATTGATGCTCTTGCCTTAAGCTTCACAAGTACTAACCAAAGATGCTTTATTTTCTAGGTGCTCAAGCTTGGATAAACAACAAGGTAAGGCTAATGTGATGTTGTTGGTATAGCATAAGTGACCGAATGGGTTATGTGTGGATCTTGATGTGTAGGTCATAATATGCCTTGATGATTGTTAGATCTTGGATGCTTAAGAACCCTAGGTTGTTTACATGCTAGATCTAAGCATGGAAACCCTAGATCTAAGGTTGTATGTAAAGAAAAAGGCAAATGAAGAACAATGTATGCTAAAGGAAGTTAGATCTAAGTTTTGATGTGTTGGGTTGATGAAAGTTGATTTCTTTGTTTAGATCTATGGATATTAGTGTGTATAAAGAGTAGATCTATTGTTGATGGAATTATTTGATGAAAAGATTAAGTACATGCATGCTAGTTAGGTCACAATGCAAAGGATGTGCATGTTATGATTTTTAGCATGAAAAAGGTAACATTTTGGGGTATGGCCGAATATGAGCTATGTAGGATTTCATGTATGGTTTTGAATATGTTAAATCTAGACATTGGCCATAACATGTGCAAGATTTATGACCCCAAGGCATGGTAGATGATTATATTAAGTACTAGATGCATGCATATTGAAGGAAACAAAAGAAACCTAATTATTTGGGTGAAAGCATGTGTTGGCCGAATGCTATGAGTATGATGTATTGTGTTGGTGCTTTGATTTATAGATCCTAGGTTGTGAAATTGTTGAATGGAGGATGGGATCACCATAGGAGTAAAAGTTGTGATTAATTGGTGCATAAATGGTAGTGGCCGAATGTTATAGTAATAATGAAACTCTAAGTACAATTTATGATTTATGGATTTTCATTATTGTGATGGATAAGGAAATTAGAGTTTAGGCTAGTTGGAATAGATATTGAAGAACCATGATCTTTTGATTAAATATTATTGGGAACCCTAGTTAAGATTTAATCATAGTTGGATATAAGGTTTTAATGGAGTACGTGTAATAAAAAGAGACTTAGGTTTAATTCTAAACCTATGAGTATTATTTAACCCTAATCGAGGTATGTACATGGATAAATATATTTTTATTTCAATAAAAATATTAACGATTTAATAAGCTAAGTTTTGAATATTTGTTAAGGAAAAGAATAAAATATTTATTTTATGATTAAATGAATTTTCAGTGATATGTATAGATATATATATATATCCTCGATTGATGACCGATTTCAAAAATGAAAATATTTAATGATTTCATACTATTCTTAAAGTCTAAGAAATATTTGAATCGCTTGTAGGCGATCCACGTGTCTGTATACACGAACAAAGAAGACCAAGAGTAAGTGGATACTGTAAGTGGACAGTAAGTGTTCTTTTTCAAAACTGGAATGACACACTGCATCGTTTCATGAACAAGCATGAATTTTTCAAGAAGAAAGTTTATGCAATGATTTTTATGGTAAGAATATGAGAAGTTTTATGAAACGGTAAGTTAAGATAAGGGGCACCGGTCGGTACCGTACCATCAAGTTGGACTCCCATACCGAAGGACAATTATGAGAAGGATGGGTGAATCCAAGAGGCTGTGCAAGCCACACTGAAGGACATTGAGAAGGTGTGGTGCCTCCAAGGGTCACGTCTAGCCACTGAAGGACATTGAGAAGGTGCGCTAGCTGACCATATGTAAGGTCTCCAAGGGAATTCGGGGACGGTTCCGAAGGGAACGCACAACCCTGACTTCAGGGGTCAAATGGAGCGAGCCCACAAGTAAAAGATATGAAATAATTATGAAAAGGCCAACAAGGGCACAAGTACGAATAAGCGGTTTTCAAGGGCCAAGGTCCAGTTTTTCAAGCAAGAATGAAAGAAAGATTTTCAAGGGCCTGGGGCCGAAACCAAGCAAGAGCATATGCATAATTCATGACATGCATGTGCATCACGAATCAAGTTTATTCTCTTTCATGATTATGCAAGTACAAGTCAAGAACATGATTTAAGTTTTATGTTTTTCCCTTACTGAGTCTTTTTGACTCACGTTTTTAAAATTGTGTCATTCCAGATGTATCAGTGAAGAGAGTCAGGAGGACTACCTGACCTAGAAGCCCAAGATATTATGTTTCACATTTTGTTGATAGTGGCATGAGTGTCACTAATTGGGTTCTAATGTGTTAAATATATGTTTTGTATGAACTTAATGAGAACCCTGACTATGTAAGAATCTGCTCGAACCCCTCGCGATCCTGTACGTTTCCGCCGTAATCAAGTAAAAATATAAGTAAGTACGCTGGAGTCATCCGGGGGATAGCTCGCGGCTGTCACGGTCCCTGCGGGATGCAGTTCGGGGCGTGACAGCTTACCTCTTTTTCAACATTACCCATGATTTGCTTGAGAGGGTGCCTTTCGACGTATTTCCAAGACTTTGGTATATCATTGTTGACTTATTGAACTTCTTCTTGAATTTCCAAGACTTTGTTAACATCTATAACTTCTTCATCATTTCTTTTTACATGATTGTTAGATTTATCAAAAACAACATGGACTGATTCTTCAATAACCAATGTACGTTTATTGAAAACACAATAAGTTTTACTGGATGTTGAATAGCCAAGAAAGATACCTTCATCCGCTTTTGCATCGAACTTGTTGTTATTGAGCACAAACAACTTGTGCTAACAGCTTCAGCCCAGAAGTAATCAGTCAAGTTGCTTTCACATAGCAAGGTTCTAGCCATCTCTTCAAGAGTCTTATTCTTCCTTTCTACAACACCATTTTGTTGAGAGGTTCCAGGAGCTGAGAAGTTATGGTTAATACCATTTTTACCACAAAACTTTTCAAAGGAGGAATTTTTAAATTCTTTTTCATAATCACTCCTTATGATATAAATAGTAAAACCTGTTTCATTTTGAATTCTCTTGCTAAGTTTTTCAAAGGCATGAAAAGCTTCAACCTTATGAGCTAGGAATAGAATCCATGTGAATCTATTGAACTCATCATCAACAACAAAGCCATAACGTTTGGCACCCAAGCTTAACTTCGGGTTGGACCAAATAAGTCCATGTGTAGAAGTTGAAGTGGGTGGACACCACATTTTTGGGCTTAAAAGAGGTTCTGGCTTGTTTATCTTTTTGAATAGCTGCACAAATTTTATTATTTTCAAAAGAAAGGTTAGGCAAACCCGAAACAAGATTCTTTTTGAAAAATATTGAAATCAAGTCCATGCTTGCATGAGCAAGCCTTCTATGCCACAGCCAGCTATCATTGTCATTTAGAGTAGAAAACATTTTATATTTTTCTGAGAAAATGCTCTCTAAAATGTACACATTTTCAAATCTTTGTCCAATAAATAAGACTTTCATGCTTTCAATATTCTCAATTATGCTTTAAACCATCAACAAGGAGTACATTCTCAATTATGAGATTAGGAGACATACCAATGCTACCAACACCGAGTATCTTTCCATGGCCATTGTAATCAAAAGTAACCTAACATTTTCCCTTAAGACAGAGAGTTAAACCAACTATTATCTCCCATCATGTGCTTGGAGCATCCACTATCGAGGACCCAATGTTCCTTTACTCCATTGGACTTCAAGTGCTCCTGCAAAAGAAATCAACTCTCGATTTTTTATAGCCAAATCTTTTGGGTCCAATGGTGTTAGAAGTAAATTCCTTCACCTTGTCATTTTGGATTCACACAAATATGATTCCATGAGTGGATTTATTTCTAGTTGGATAAATGTGTAAGATGTGTCTATTCTTTCAATAAAAATTACACATAGTGAAGGATGTAAATGATTTAATAATCATATCCGAATATCGCTTTTGTTTACCAACCGAATCATGACCAATCCCACTTTTGTTGAAACAACATCTTTAGGAATCAAGAAGAATATTAACGTTTCTTTTGTCCTTGAGAAAATCTTACAAGATCTTGAGTAAGAGAGTCAATTTTCTTCTATAAATCAATGTTTTCAGATTTTAAATCATTGGACTCTTCTTGCATGATTTTCTCATTTTCTTTTCTAACTCTTGCAAGATTCTCTCCAAGAGAAACAACTTGGTATTTCAAAGTATCATTTTCTTGAAAAAGTACTTCAAGGTTCTTTTTAAGACAACAAGACTTTGAAAACATTCTTTTTAATTCAAGATATTTTTCACCAAAAGCATCTCGTAATTCATCAAAAGAGAAAGAGAAAATTAAAGTGTCATGTACCTCATCTTCATTATCATTTGCCATGAAGCATAGAATTGCAACTTCTTCTTCATCATCACTATCACTTTCATTGGATTTCTTGTTGTCTTTAAAAGTCTTGGATTTCTTGTGGTACTCAAAGTTGGGGCAATTTTTCTTTATATGTCTCGGCTTCTTGCATCTAAAGTAAACGATGTCATTTTTCTTTCTACTATCACCTTTTTAGCTAGACTTCCTTGATTCAAGAAGTTCTTCAGAAAGAAACAAGTAAATAAAAGATTTCCATCACTAGAACACTAGGCTTTTAAGACAATGCCTCTTTTTTTCCTTTTCCTTCATCCTCAACTCTCTATACCTCGTTCATCTCATGTGTCATGAGAGAACCCATGAGCTCATCCAAAGAAAGCCTTGTCAAGTCTTTGGCTACTTGAATAGCAGTGACCTTGGATTCCCAAGCTTTTGGTAAACACCTAAGAATTTTTTTTACCATTTCAACAGTAGTATATTCTTTACCATGAGATTTAAGACCATTTATAATATCGGTAAAGCGAGTAAACATGGATGAAATAGATTCATCGGATTTCATCTTAAAAAGCTCATAACTATGAACAAGCACACTAATCTAGTTTTCCTTCACTTGATTCGTAACTTATGGGCCACATGGAGTTTGCCCCAAATTTATTTTACAGTATCACAACCGAAAACACGATTGAATTCATTTGAATCAAGTGGAAAATAAAAAACATTCATAGCTTTGGAATTTAAGGAGATAAGTTTTAAATCAACATCATCCCACTCTTTTTCATCTTTCAACATATCTTCCTCATCTCTAGGTGATTTTGGACCATTTGAGATAACTCTCCACAATCCATAGTCTACGGCTTGGATGTAAATCCTCATCCTAGCTTTCCAATAGTTGTAGCACGTTCCATTGAACAAAGGAGGTCGATTAGTGGATTGATCTATAGCCAAAGAGGTACTAACAAGGGCTGTCATTGATATAAAATATTAAACCTCAGCTATAATACCAATTGGTAGTCTAAATAACAACCCAAAAGGGGGGTGAATTGGATTTTAATAAAAATTAAAACCTTTTCCAAGATAATATAAGCGATAGAACAATAAAGCATAAAGCACCACAAATGAATCTGAACTAAAAATAAGAGAGATAGGATTAGAGAGATGACACCGCAATTTTAGGTGGTTCGTCCAGCACTTGCCTACGTACACCCCCAAGGCTATTGACTTCCTTGGGTTCCTTCACTATTCTCCAAATCCCAAATACACCTTAGCTTCTCTGGTGCTAAGTAACTTTTACAAATCTTTTTTTGAGCTCACGCTTTTACTCTTCACAAATCCCAAAATCCAAGAGATTATTGGAATAAATGGTTGACTCGAGTATAATTCTAATCGTGTTTAGTTTTGTCATTGTGTTCTGAAAGAGTTTTTACGTATTATTAAGAGAGATTTTATTGAAGTTTTTTAAAAAAGTTTGTTCCGCATTTTTTTAGATTTTTTTTAAATCAAAAGTCTAATTGTTTATTGTTATTAAGTCACCTTTTAGCCTTTGAGGTTTGGGGCGTGACATACTCAGTGATCGTCCCATTGAGGTACTCTTCATATTCTAGCCAAAGAAAAGGAAAAAAAAAAGAGAAATTAAATAAAATGGGTGGTCGAGAAGGTGAAAGAATAGAACCACAAGCCCTGGCTAGGTTGGGATGACAGCCGAAACTAGCTAGACTAGGAGGCTTTGTAAGCCTTAAGCTTGTAGAGCCTAACTCTAGATACAAGCTCAGTACTTACAGATAAACAAGCCTAAGCCACCAAAGATGAGCTTAGACTCGATAGGCGGAACTTTGATAAGTGATGAGCAAAACTTGAGAAGCCCATGCCTTAACTAAGTTCTCAAACAACATGCCAATGAACCCGACACGAAGTCAATTGAAAAGCCAAAGCCCGAGATAGCCATACTTGAACTAAGTGCCTTCTCACTTGCAACCACATCCACATCGAGAATCCTTTCCCAAGCCAATGCACCTCTAGTGGAGTGACCACCGCTAACTCACTTGTTTCTCAAATCTTGGAAGATCCACGGCCAAGTTAGAGTCTACCAAGAAAGAACCACATGTATGCCATGTCAAGGGTGGTGATAATGGGCTACCTGCACCGATAAATGGCACTGAGACCAAAAGATCCTGCGAAGACTCTCTTTGATAAATATTCAATTGGATGCCTTACAATGATGCCATTGAGGGGTATATATAGTACCTCGATGGGCTTGGGCTGCAAGTCCTCTCCTTGTAGATGAAAGACTTGATTGCCAGACAAAATCATATCTCCAGAGATCTCCTAAGATCAGGCAAAGGCCAAAATGAAAGATCTTGAAAGGATCTCCCTTTGTGGCCAAAACTTGCCTAAATAGGAACCAATCAAACGAAGATTGATTTGCCCTTATTTCACTCTAATGTGACCGGACATATGCTACCATAATGGGAGCTAAACTTAATTGCCACCTAAGCACAAATCTCCTAATATTAAACAAGGATCAATCTTCCCAAAATAGGACCAGGATTGTTTCCTTAATCGACTCAAACCAACATTGTAATGTTTTGACTCCAAAGCAATAAAGATAACTTCCATTAATTGTGGGATTCGGCCATATAGGGATCGGTCAACCTATAGGGCACTTGATTACCACCGGTAGTGGCTTCCGCCGCAGTCGCCGCTCCACCAACTTGTGGGGATGGTGACACCAAAGTGTTCCTTTTGACTTGTTGATTCTTTTGAATTTGCTCGTCCACGTGCTCTGGCATGCGCTACCACAACCGGTGGTCGTGTGGTGGTTCTACCGATCTCCTCCATGTCATTACGGGAACCTTTTGAGACAATCTCCCCATGCACTTCTTCTGGCACCACCATGGCTGGAGGCCATGTGGTGGTGCCATCAAAGTGGTCCTTGAGTCCTCCCCAGTCAACCTGCATCCTCTCTTCATAGGCCTTTCCTACGCCATGCTGAGGCATATGGCCTAGTTGGGCACTCTTGGCAGTGCCATGGTGCTTGCCAATGTGCTGTTGGATGGGCCATGGCTTGGGCCATAGCATGTCATTGGCGTGTTAGAGGAGCCTACAAACCACGTCTTACTTATATCCTGAGTTGGAATCTGGTTAGGCAATGCTAGGGCACCATGCCTTGTCAAGGGCACTGGTTTGTCTTGCATGCACGCGCTGTGAGCTTGTCAAGGGTGCCCACGAGTGCCGCTAAGGCCTCATTTTGCCACATATCCTCCCATGTGTGGTTTTGAAGGCCCTTGTCTTCTCTAGAGACCCTTCACAGTCTCTTTACTATCACTTAACACAGACCTTTCTTGGCGTCAGTTGGACAACATAAGTAGTGCCCACCTCTTAGCATAGGCAATCTAGAGGCTCCCTAATGCCTAATTTTTTTTTTTTACTATATTCTATTAAACTATCTTTAATTTTACTTAAATATATAAAATTTAGCATATCAAACAATATAATTAATTATTTCAAAACAAAAATAATTAAATTTATTATTTGTGTTTGAATGCTAAAATTTTGAAGAGGTTAAAATTTTGGGGTATTGGAATGTTTGAAAAAGTGAAAACTGAGACAATTTCAATTAAAATTGATATATTAACAATTCTCGGATATATAATTTAATTTGATAGAAAATTTTGCAGCGCTAAAAGTTAGAAAAATAAATTTTAACAATAATTTATTAATATTTTATTTTATAAATTCTTACAAAACGCTTCATTTGTAATTTTTGCCTAAGACTCTGGCTAGCTTAGAGTTGCCCTGGACAGAAGATGGATTTGAAGTCTTGATTGGGGATTTTTGTTTTGTTTTTTTATGTTTATGGTAATTCAGGTTTTTCGAGTTGTTTTGTTTTTCTCTCTCTAGTTCAAGGTCTTCTAGCCAAGTGATCGAACTTTTTTGTCATTAAGTTGCTGTTTCGGCTCAGTTATACTTGATACTTACTGGTAACAGCTTCGGATAAATTCACATTTTCTTCTCTCTGACTTTCCAATGTATGGAGGATCATAAGTAGTTTATCAACTTTGGTCGATGGTGAAGATGAGGTCAAAGAAACGACAATCATAAAGGGTTACCAATGGAATTTGGTATCATTCCCCCTCCTCATTTGCAGTGCGGGAAGGGGAATTTCCTCAGTTGAAAAGGGGTGAGGATCTGATTCATCCCCCAATAAGAAAAGGGGTGAGGATCTGATTCATCCCCCAATAAGAAAAGAGTTTGAGCTTTGAAAATTCATGTTATGTGAGGCCCTATTGCTCCTCTACTGTGTAAATCGATCGGACTCTATTGCGAATGTATTTAGTTGGAGGATTTCCGAAAAAAAATTGAACTTCGATGCAATAGATTCTGATGAAATTAAGAATCAAAGAGAGTAGTATATTAAAAGGTTAATTACAGTTTGCACCCACGTGGTTTTGATGTTCTGACACTTTGTGTCTCGTTCCTTTAATTTTGAGACATTTCACCCATATAGTTTGGACTTAATTCGTTTTGCACCCTGCCATCTATTAATCTGTTATTTCAAATTGAAGAATCAATTTCGTGTTCTGCACGTGGCTCACTTGCTCATTTTTTCCCAGTATTCAAAAAGGGTTAGTTACACTTTGCACCCATGTAGTTTGGGGGTCAGACACTTTGCACACACGTGGTTGACTTTTCCATTCAAGATAACGAATAAATTGACAGGGGTGCAAAAGGTCAATGTAAAAAATGAAATACCTACAAAAGATAGGAGAGATGCTTCTAGTCTGGGGCTTAAGACAATTTATGGGTCGTTCTCATGGGAAACATAAGTCCCTTTATATAGGCAAGATTAGAGACCCTCACTTATTATTCCTACAACTTTTGGGCTATCCTCATTATTCCATCAATCAAAGAATATCAAGAGTTAGACACCTTATCATTAAGGGCAATTACCTATCATCAATAGATGAATTGAACCACCTCAGGGAACATAAATGGTTTTCTAAGGAAGACCAATAGTTGTTCCAACATTCTCCTACATTGTTCACTTAATACGTAAAACTGAAATGACTAAAATAAATGCCCTCAAATTCTGTCAAGGTATCGACATATGAACCATGGCGGTATTGCTCTCTAAAGCTAGCATTTCCCTTCAATGTGTCACAATATTTGTATCCCTTAAAATACTTTATAAATAACTATTCAAAGTTAATCGGTTCCAACTAAATCATCCAATGGATATAACGAATTCATTACTTTATGCGCAATATTGAAGCTAAATTTAGCTTTATTCTTAGTGAAACACATAATAACATGAGAGAGATTACACTTTAAATAAGCGCATACGCTCCACATGAACCTAAAACTATTTTACCGGTAAACATTTGTAATTAGATAGGCTATCATCAAAACTGTACTAGTGTTCTCACATACACCACCCTATTTTTTATGCTTTCCTTCACAGTTTGATACTTTATGTCGATGTGTCTGCTTCTGCTTCCACTCTTATTATTCTTTGAGAAGAATGCTGCATGCGTATTATAAGAAAGAATTTGTATTAGTCTTTCAATGGAATTGACAACTTTAAGACCATAAACGAAATTCTTCAACCATATGGCTTGTGTCGTTGCTTCATAGCAAGAAATAAATTATGCCTCCATAGTAGACGAAGCAACTATAGTTTTATTTCTACTCTTATAAGATATAGCTCCTCCAACAAGAAGAAAGATATATCCATAAGTAGACTTTTTGGTGTACACTTGTATATATGATTTAAGCAAGGTTTCCACCGTTTCATAACTCAAAAATTGTATTTGTGAGAACCCATATTTCATTTCTGTTACTATCATATGTATTCGTTTTGATTTAACTCAAGGGGCCATATTTTTTTGCCAATGTATGACTTAACTTTAATACTTATGGTATTCCGTTTTACTATCATTGTGAAATTTTATTGATGCAATCCTATTATTTTGTGTCCTTGATTAGGTAGTGTGAGACCCCAACTTTATTTTTATCGTTGTAAATTTATGACTCCTTAAGTTGTTCTATATTTATTGAGAAAGACATATATGGTTGACTTGATCTAAAACCATGACTATGTGGGATTTTTCCCCTAGCATATTTTATGCATCTTAAGCTACGACTTAAAGGTTATATTATTTGCAATTGTTAAATTTGAGTAATTGTGATTAATTAGGCCAATTATTTTTTTTTATTGTTGGAGCATATCCCTAAGTTTGCAATATTTGGAAGAATTGAATTAGGGCTTTAAATTTGAAATGTATGAAACTTAGAAATAAACATAGAAAAGGCATGTTAGAGTAGTTTTGTGGAGTGGCAGAAAAGGAAATAAAAGGAAATTGAAGGAGAAGGAGGGAAAGAAGGGGGAAGGGCAGTTTTGCCTTTTTCCTTCCCCCAAACTTCACGTACAGGACCCCCTCTCCCTTTTCGCATATTTTCTAGCCCTAGCACCCACCCGCACAAGAGAAGAAGAAGAAAGGAGAAGGAGAAGAAGAAGAAGAAGAAGAAGAAGAAGAAGAATAAAGGAGAAGGAGAAGAAGAAGAAAAGGAGTGAGGGATTTCGGAATAATGAAACCATGGAAATGTGGCCAGATCTGGGAAATCATGCTCAAGAGAAACCATTTATGAACCCTAGGTGTTTGATAATAAGACCAAGAGAAGAGGGGTAAATGCAATAGCTTAGTTTGAGGATGGAATCATGGTTTTTATTGTAACTTTGAATTGGAGAATTGTTTAAGCATGTATTAGAGTCTATAGAATTGTTTATGGTCAGAAGAATCAAGCTAGGGATCTTAGTTAGGGTGTTGGAATAGGAAGATTTTTAGCACCCTGTGTGAGACCCCGATTATTTCTTATGTATTAGCTTTTAATTTCCGATGCATTAGCTTTAATTTTATTATGGGGCCATATGTTTGGCCAATGTGTCACGCCCCTAACGCTAGCCCGAAGGGGGTTAATGACAGTCGCGAACATCCACTCTATGAATGTTCCAGCGTTTTCTCTTATTCCTGCAGCGAAATTTTTTTTTTTTATAACACATACATAAACACCTACGACTAGGAGAGATGGACCAAAGAGATTTACATAAACTTCAACTTACACAATTGACTACAACGGCAATAGTGAAAGCATCCAAATTACATGTCATGTCTGCATGGCTGAAGTACAAGTCCTAAGGGATTCCAACAAAACCTTTATGAGACCTACTCATAACATCTTGAATCCGTATATACCTTACAATTTTCTTAGCATCCTGCCGCCCCAGTGGGATATCAAGCACTCTTAGGATTTCATGTACATTCTCCAACTCTTGACCCATAGTACATTCCCAAGGCCTATGACCAACAACATCACAATCTACTACTTACTAAGTCAGGAAATCCTCAGGACTCCTGCCACCTGGCAAACCTGGAATGATACATTTTGAAACCGTGAGTCAAAAGACTCAGTAAGGAAAAGAACTTGTAAACGTGATCTTGTAAAACATGAACTTAAATCATGAACTTGAACTTATAGCTTGAACTTGTAACTTGAAATTTGAACTTGAATTCACAATCTTGTAATCATGCACTAGTATCATAGTTTGAAAACATAACTTAAAATCATAACTCGAATTCATGACTTGAAATCGTAAGCATGCACTTGAACTCATAAACATAAGCATGCACTTAAACTTGAAATCATTATGAACTTGAAATCATAATGAACTTAAAATCATAAGCATGCACTTGAACTTGAAATATCATGTAAACGTATGTAATTCATGCATGATCATAAATTTTGATGCACATGTATGCCTCATGATTGCATATGCACATGCACTTGCTCTTGAAAACATCATTTGTACTTGTAAAGTTCTTGATTTTGGAAAATCATTTCAATCCTTATCTTATGGGCTACTTGAGCTCCATTTACCCCTGGCTTCAGGGTTGTGCGTTCCAGTTGGAACTGTCCCCTATTTCCCTTAGGGACCTTACATATGGTCGAGCTAGCACACCTTCTCACATTCGTCCTTCAGTGGCTAGACACGACTCCTCGAGGTTCACACCTTCTTGCAAGCATCCTTCAGTGTGATTGCACCTACCTCGTGGACTACCCGTCCTTCTTGCAAGCATCCTTCGGTATGGGTGTCCTAGGTGACATTCATCCTTCACGTAAACGTCCTTCGGTATGGATGCACCTTCTTGACTTGGTACGGTACCGACCGACTTGGGTTCATTAACTTACTTGTCATAAAACTTAACATAAAGTAGCATAAAAATGGTACTTTCATTTGCATAAAATTTCTCCCTTTCTTATGAGAAAAATAAATGCAAATGCAATTGCTCATGACGTGCTCATGTCATGCTTGATGATGAGTAATCAACTTATCATAAAATGCTCCCCTTTCTCTTTCCTTCTAGAAAATCGTGCAATTGCTCTTGACGGGTCATGCTTGATGACAAATATCTCATAAAACTTACTTGATCTCATAAAACTTTCATGTTTTCATTTGCACAAAAACTTCTTTCATGCTTTCATGCAAATACGTATACTATGTCATGCTTGTTGAGAAATAACTTGTCATGCTTGGTTATAAACCTGTTATGCTTGTTCATAAAAACATGTTGTGTATCATTCCAGTTTTCATAACAAGTAAGTTTTCACTTACAGACGTAAGTTCCACTTACAATTTTCACTTACAAACGTAAGCTCCTCTTACCTTCGCTTGCTTGAGTGTTGAACGTCACGTTACCTTTCTTCTCTCCTCTTCCTCCTTCTTTTCTTCTCCTTTCTCCTTCTCCTTCTTCCTTCTTCCTTCTTCCTTCTTCTGGTGGGTGACTTAGGGCAAGGGAGGTATGATTTGGGTAAAGAAAAAGTGAGAATGCGTGAGAGAGAGAGGGGGGGTGTTTAACGCGGAAAGGGCTTGGGGGAAAAGACACGGATGCCCTCCTTTATTTCCCCCTTTTTCATGAATTCCACCTCACGTATTTTCAAGAGATTTAGTTATATGTGTCGACACCATCACCCAAGGTGTCGACACTTACAACTCTCTCGAGATCCGGAAAAAAGCAGACTTTCGAGTATTAGTTGGATGTGTCGACACCATCGCTCAAGGTGTCGACGCTTCCAACACTTAGTCAAAATTCACGGGAGTTCTGGAAAAAGGCGAACTCTCGGGTTTCAGTTGGATGTGTCGACACCATCGCTCAAGGTGTCGACACTTCCAACACTTAGTCAAAATTCACGGGAGTTCTGGAAAAAGGCGAACTCTCGGGTTTCAGTTGGATGTGTCGACACCATCGCTCAAGGTGTCGACACTTCCAACACTTAGTCAAAATTCACGGGAGTTCTGGAAAAAGGCAAACTTTTGGGTTTTAGTCTAATGTGTCGACACCATCACTCAAGGTGTCGACACTTACATCAAAAATCACTAATTTAATCATACATACATTGCAATAATACGTACTTAAGAGGTCATAAGCAATAACTTGACAGACCTAAAATCGGGGTTTCACACAATGTATGGCCTAAGCTTTATGTTAAGGTACATCAATTAATAGGGATTTTATTTCATGAAATTTTTCCTAAATAATTTCCTTGTCATTTTGGGAAGTTTTGTGCAAAGTTTAAATTATATTTTCCTAGGAGCCGAAACTTGCAAGGTGAGTTTCTCTCTTATGTATTTATATTTTTCATTTGCCTAGTATACTTCATGATCCATAAAAATTTAATTATGATCAAAGGTTTTTATATATAGGCCGAAAATAATTAAATGGAATAAAATCATGAATTTCGTTTAAGTATTGAATATTTTTGTGTGTCATTAATAGGTGGCATATATTATTATTATTATTATGGGACCTAAGTTAATAAGTTGAATTATCATTAGAATAAAAGATGATAAGTTATTAGGCATATGATAAAGTTTAAGAGAGATTAAAATGATAAGCACACTTGCTTATCATGGTGATAAGCAAGCATAATCATAAGTTAGGAAAACTTTTTAGGTAATAAGTCATTGTGGCTATTGTAGAGATAGGCTAGAGCCATTATCTTAAGATAAGGGATCATGCTTATGAGGTGATAAGCTAAGTGATTAAACTAGATAAGCTAGAGAGCTTATAGGAGATAAGTTAGGTGAAATAGTAACTAAATGGAAAGTTAGTTGTGGGAGAGTAACTAAGTTAGTTGCAATACAACCAAACAAAATAAATGAGAGTAAAGAGGAGGTCATTTACGTGAAGGGTATAAGAAGAATGGAAAACCCAAAAGCCATGAACCCATGTGAAGTTGTAAGAGCACTTAATTGACAAGACAACTCAATGGAAGTGAAAAGAGAGAAAAAGAAAGGGAGAATGGTGAGTTCACGTGAAGATCAAGAGGAGAAAGGAGGAAAATCAATTTGAAGATCATAGCTTTAAGGGACAAGAGTTGATGTGAGGAAAAAGTGAAAAGAGCAGAGAGAAGATAGAATCCATGCTTGGTCGGCCAAGGCCCCCATTCATCCCCTTTTCTCCTTCAAACTTTCTCTCTTGTCAATTCCACTTTGTCCTTGTCATGTGTCATAGCCATAACTCACCTTGGGAGACTCATTCTCTCACACTTCACAATTGAATGAGCATTGGCCGAAAATCACCACTTCATTTCATCATTTCCTCACTTGGCCGAACTCTTCATCTCTCCCAACTCTCTCTCTTTTTCTCCTATTGACCGAATCCTTCCTCTAAGATCAAGCCTTGTTCCTTTCCCTTTTACATCCTAAATCACACTCCAAAAGCTCAAGTTTAGACCTCTCCTTGTGGTGACCGAATCCTCACATTGTGCAACACCATTTTCTTCTTTTGAAAACCCTACCCATTAGCCACCTTTCTCTTGAAGAAGTTTAGTTCATTTCCTTAGAACTAAATCATTCAAACTTACCATATTTTCCCCCCACCATAAAACCCACCTTAGCACCTCAAATCAAGCTTGGAACTACTCTAAGGAGGGTGAACCGAAAGTTGGAAGAAGGAAGAGTTTTGGTAAACGTTTGGTGAAGGTAGAGGTAGGCTTGATTCTATTTAGTGTTCTTGCTTAAAGTTCTTCATAAGTTCTAACCTAGGGTATTTTATTGTGCTAGGTACTCAAGCTTGTGATAATCATCAAGGTAAGGCCAAAGATGTGGGTTGTTGGTTTTTAATATGGTGTTGGCCGAATGTATCATGATAGGATCTCGAGTTAGTGTCTTGAGTGTTGTTAGATCTCGAAGTTATGAAATCAACCCTAAGGTATAATGCTAGATCTGGCCATATAAACATGAGATCTAAGTTTGGATGTTGGAAAAAAATGCAAGGATTGAACAATGTATGTTAGATAAGTTTAGATCTAGACTTATGTTGTGTTTGGCCGAATGTAGGTTGGATATTTCCTTAGATCTATTGTTGTTGAAATTCCTAAAGTGTAGATCTGATGTTTTTGGTTGTATATGATGAAGATATGAAGTTAATGCATGCTAGTTAGGTTATAAAATGCAAAGGAAAGTGCATGTTGCGATTTTGGCATGAAAAGCGTGAAATTTGGTGATTGGCCGAACCATGTGTACCCTAGATCTTCAAGTATGATTTTGTATATGTGTAGATTTGTTGGTTGTCCATAATATGTGTAAGTTTGGTAACCCTATGCATGATATTAATCATGAAATGTAGAAGATGCATGCAAATTGAAAGATTCAAAAGAAAACCTAATTGTTTTAGGACTAATAGGTGCTGGCCGATTATGATGTGTTGCTAGATCTTGAGTTTGTTTTGTGATTTGTAGATCCTAGGTTGTGAATCTGAGAAATGGAGGATGAGATCACCATTGGAGATGTAATTGTGATCAAAGAACACATGAACTTGATGTTGGCCGAATGACCTAATGAAAGGGAACCCTAATTGCAAGCTTATAATAGATGAAAATATATTTACATGTGATGGATACATAAAATTAGGGTTATGACTAAATAAGTTAGAAGATTTAAGCTCAATCATAAAACCCGTCATATTAGTAAGAGAAAAACATAGATGATAAGTTTAAAGATCCGGATTAAAAGAATTAGCAAAGTTTTATGGTGTTAAGTATTGATTGAAGAAATTAACTAGGTTGGCCGAAACTTAGGGTGAATAAGATAGCCTATATTTTCGGGTTGCATAGAAGTTTAATGTTAAGTTAAAGATTAAATTACGATTAAGTTTAGTAATTGGTGAATTTAAAGACTTAGTGTAATGTATGTAATAGGAGAAACATTAAGATTTGATTAAAGTATAATTAACTTGCTAGATTAGAAAATTTAATAAGATTAATTAATAAAGAATTCTATATAAAACTTTGAGAATAATATTATATTTTCAGAAATATATCTTTGGTTGATAAACGATTTTAAAATGCAAATATTTAATTTATATGATTACATACTTATTTCTTAATGCTAAGAAATGTTTGAATCGCTTGTAGGCGATCTACGTGTCTTTATACATTATCAAGGAGACCGAGTGTAAGTGGAATTTGTAAGTGGAAACCGTAAGTGGTTCTTTTCAAAATTGGAATGACACACTGCATCGTTTCATGAACAAGCATGAGATTTGATCGAGCATGACATGACATGTGCATTGCATGAATTTTTCTAAAGAGAATTTTTATGCAATGATTTTATGAAAAGATTATGGAAAGTTTATGAAACGATAAGTTAAGTTAAGGGGCACTGGTCGGTACTGTACCATCAAGATGGACTCACATACCGAAGGACGAATGCGAGAAGGATGGGTGAATCCAATAGGCTGTGCAAACCACACTGAAGGACGTTGAGAAGGTGTGGGCCTCCAAGAGTCATGTCTAGCCACTAAAGGAGGAATGCGAGAAGGTGTGCTAGCTTGACCGAATGTAAGGTCTCCAAGGGAAATAGGGGACGGTTCCAAAGGGAACGTACAACCCTGACTTCAGGGGTTAAATGGAGCGATTAAGCCCACAAGTATGAATAAGTGATTTTCAAGGGCCAAGGGCCAATTTTACAAGCAAGCATGAATGAAAGATTTTCAAGGGCCTGGGGCCGAATTCAAGCAAGAGCATATGCATATCCATGACATGCATGTGCATCACGAATTAAGTTTCTTTTTCATAATTAAGCAAGTATAAGTTAAGAGCATGTTTTAAGTTATGTTTTTCCCTTACTGAGTCTTTTTTATTCACGTTTTTAAAATCGTGTCATTCCAGATGCCTCAGGTGAAGAAAGTCAGGAGGACTACCTGACTTAGAAGGACAAAGATTATGTTCATATTTTGATGATTGTGACTTGATCGATGAGATCCGTCACTTGTTGGGTGTTAAATATGTTATGTATGTTTTGTATGCAAACTTAATGAGAACCCTGATTATGTTATGAGTTAGCTCGAATCCCAAGGGATAGCTCGCGGCTGTCACGGTCCTTGCGGGATGCCGTTCGGGGCGTGACACCCTGTTTTTAGGTAACATTGCGCTCGACTAGCGTGCGTCAGGCGCTCGAGCGGCCTTAAGGAAATATGAGTGTCAGTGTCCAAGGTACGGCTTAAAATCTTCCTATTTCCTAGACCTACAATCTAGGATCCACTTAAGATCAAGGGATAAGTACAAGTGTATCAGAACACACTCCCAATTCGAGCCTTAAAATCTGCAGAGGTAAATTCCAGCAACAACAATGATCTTCTCAACCTTCCAAACTTCCAACAACCAAAACCCTAATCTCTTCATGTCACAACCAACATCAAAGGCTAATTTAACATCTCATAACAACAACCATTCTCCTACTTTTACAATTCCAATTCAAAGTTTACAACAAAACCATGATTTCATCTTCATCAAGCTAAACTATTGCATTTACCCATTTCTTTTTGGGCTTTTTATCAAACACCTAGGGTGCATTATTGGTCCTCTTGCATATTTTTTCAGATTTGACCATATATCTAACACTTAGGGCTTGGCGGTTCTCAGCAAGACTAACATGCATAAACCTAATACATCAAACCAATAAATCCGGCCATACACACACCAATAGATTTCAGCCCTCTTTTAAGCTTTTTATCAAACACTTAGGGTTCATAAATGGTTTCTCTTTAGCCATTTTCTAGATCTAACCACACACATGTCTTCCTAGACTTCAAGATTTTCATCATTTCAACATACAAACCGAAGAAAAGAGAGAATCAACAGAACCCAAACAACAACCAATAGATCCACGGTTTTCTCATGAGATTTTTCACAAAAGAGCAACACCATTACCGAAACTTCTTCTCCTCCATTCAACTCTCTCAAGTTTCTTGTAGATCTATAATATTCTTAAAGAAAGTAACATATAAACAACATAAACACAAGGAGAAAACAACCAAACACACAACAAGCTAACATCCAAGAAAAATGTGAGAGAAATGAGGCAATGTGTGCATTCGGCCAGCAGAGTTTTCACATAGCAAGGTCCGAATTTTACCATTGTTTTTCTCCTCTTTCTCCTTCTTCTTCCTATGTTCTTCTTCTTCTTTTTCTTCTTCTTTCTTCTTCTCGGTTGGGTGTCTTAGGGCAAGAGAAAGGTGCGGTTTAGGGCAAGGAAAAATGAGAAATGCGTCAAGAGAAGGGAGGGTGTTAGACGTGAATTGCTTTGGGGGGGAAAGACAATGCTGCCCCCCCTTTCTTTCCCTCCTTCACGTGATTTCCCCCTTCTTTCACTCATTTTCCTTTTTCTTTTATTTTCTTTTATTTTATGCTACCACATAAATTACTCTAATCATGCCTTCCCATTTTATTTCAAGAAATCATGAAATTTTTCCAAAATCAAAGCCCTTAATAATTGTAAACAATATAACCATTTAAATTATAGCTAAGATGCATAATCATAAATATACTAGAGGAAAATTCCACCTAGTCCTATTTTTAAATTAATTCAACCATACATACATTTCTCAATAATTAGAGTAATACATACCCAAGAGCTCATAAACAATAAGTTCCTCTCTTTCCTCGTTTTAAAATGACAGAAATAAAGTCGGGATCTCACAGAGTATGAAATTTACAGTGATGCCTCGAAGCAAGGTTTAGGATGTATTTTGATGCAAGACAAAAGGGTCATAGCCTATGCATCTAGACAGTTGAGGTCTCATCAGATGAATTACCCCACGCATGACTTAGAGCTAGCTGCAGTGGTCTATGCGTTGAAAATATGGAGACATTACTTGTATGAGGTTAAATGCGAGATATTCACTGATCATAAGTGCCTCAAGTATTTTAACAGCCAGAAAGAGCTGAATATGAGGCAACGGCGATGGCTAGAGTTGAATAAGAATTATGACTGTACAATTAGCTATCACCCCGGAAAAGCCAATGTGGTGGCCGACGCACTAAGTAGGAAGTCGGCAGAAATGAGTTCAATGGAGGAGGTTCCCGAGGGAATCATGAGAGATTTGGAAAGAGCAGAGATCGTGCTTATCATTGCCGATTAGTTTGTCTCAATAGCAGGGCTCTCGTTGCAACCTACACTAGAGGAGCGGATTCGCGAAGCCCAAAAGAATGATAAGGTGATTGAAGGGATCAGAGAGAGAATTGCGAAAAGGGAAGACCCTGACTTTGGTGATGAGGATGGTTTGTTACGATATCGTGGTAGAGTTTGTGTACCAGGTACAAGAGGAATCAAGGATCTGATCCTAGCAGAGGCTCATACGACGCCTTATACTATCCATCCAGGAGGCACGAAGATGTATCGAGATATTAAAGTGGTGTTTTGGTGGCCTAATATGAAGCGGGAGATAGCCGAGTATGTTGCTCGATGTTTGACTTGCCAGAAGGTGAAGGCAGAACACCAGAGGCCAACAGGAACATTAAAGCCTATAGAGATCCCTGAATGGAAGTGAGAAGGAATAGTCATGGATTTTGTAATAGGGTTACCTCAAACTACTGCGGGTTATGATGCTGTATGGGTGGTCGTGGACCGATTAACTAAGTCGGGACACTTCTTACCCATTAAGGTGAAGTATACCCTGGAAAAGTTAGCTGAGATTTATCTTCAAGAGATTATTAGGCTCCATGGGGTGCCCAAGTGTATAGTATCGGATAGGGATCCGAGATTCACTTCGAGATTTTGCAAATGATTGCATGAATTGTTGGGTACTCGGTTGAATTTTAGTACCGCCTTTCATCCACAGACGGACAGGCAATCAGAGCGGACTATACAGATTTTGGAAGATATGCTCGGGGCTTGCGTCATGGATTTCAAAGGAAGTTGGGCTCAATACTTGCCATTAGCAGAATTCGCGTACAATAACAGTTTTCAGGCGAGCATCGGTATGGCACCATACGAAGCATTGTATGGGCGAAAGTGTAGATCACCATTGTACTGGGACGAGGTAGGAGAAAGAAGGCTGTTGGGGCCAGAAATAGTCTTGGAGACGAGGAAAAAGATTCAAATAATCAAGGATAGACTCGTGACAGCCCAAAGCCGACAGAAGAGTTACGCAGATAATCGGAGAAGAGAGTTGGAATTTGAAGCTGGGAGCAAAGTATTTTTGAAGATTTTCCTGAAAAAGGGTATAGCGCGGTTTGGGAAGAAAGGAAACCTCCAACCAATATTCATAGGACCTTTTGCGATCTTAGACAAAATCGGGCCCGTGGCGTACAGGTTGGCCCTACCACCTTGCTTAGAGGGAGTCCACAATGTGTTTCATGTATCGCTACCGAGGAAGCATGTATCGCTATAAGGGTTTTGGATAGGAAGGAACATCAACTAAGGACTAAAACCATACCGCTTGTTTAGATTTTGTGGAAAAACCACGGAGTGGAAGAGGCTTCATGGGAGTTAGAAAGTGAAATGTACTCGAAATACCCACACTTGCGGGAAGAACAAAGTTAAGAAGGATAATGTTTTATCGATTCTTGTTTTGTGATAGAATTTTGATATGACTTGCGTGATCTTTTGCTTTCCTTCTTTGATTGCACCTCTATGTTATATGACTGGATGCTAAATTGAGGGTATATATGAGCTCTATAGTTTTGTTGTAGCATATATATATATGTGTGTGTTCATGATTAAATGTTGGGATTGAAACTAACTATTTTTACCATGTATCAGATGTCATCGAGTCGCCGACCCCCACGCTCTCAGTCTGTCACTTCCCCACACTCTCCCCAGCGTAGAAGAATGACCGCACAGGAGTCTTCTTAGAGCCACAACTTCATCATTTGAAGTTGACTCAATAGGCTCAGATTGTAAATGCGGAATAACTTCAGGTTGAACTTCATTTATGGGGACATGATGTTCTTGAATTGGTGTCACCTCATGATCTTGGGATCTATTTTGTTGTAAGACTACCATTCTACCTCCCAAAGAAGGCAAAGCAGCATTTTCAAGTGTTTCCTCAATAGCTACTACACCTTGAGGATACACACTGCCACTAGATTCAACATCCTCAAGAAACTTTCCATTCTTAGATTCGACAGTTCTAAGGCTATGACTGGGATAATAAAATATGTATCCTTTGGAGTTACTTGGATACCCAATAAAGAAACCGCTAGTTGACTTTGAGTCCAACTTCTTTATGTTACGATTATAAATCTTAACTTCAGCAGGACAACCCCATATGTATAGATGATTTAAGCAAGGTTTCCACCGTTTCATAACTCAAAAATTGTATTTGTGAGACCCCATATTTCATTTCTGTCACTTTCATATGTATTCGTTTTGATTTAACTCAAGGGGCCATATTTTTTGCCAATGTATGACTTAACTTTAATACTTATGGTATTCCGTTTTACTATCATTGTGAAATTTTATTGATGCAATCCTATTATTTTGTGTCCTTGAATAGGTAGTGTGAGACCCCAACTTTGTCACGCCCCGAACGCCCTCCCGCAGGGACCGTGACAGCCGCGAGCAATCCCAAGGAAAGCTCCAGCGAACATTCTTAAACATACAGCGGAAAGAACATAGGATCGAGAGAGAGACGGGCCAAAACATAACAACATAACTCCATAAAGGTCTTCAATTAAGCATTGTATCTTAAATTACACATTTCATGATTAACACAAATTCCATCAACCCTCCCTCAAGCACTGGTCGAGCGCCAACTCACTGTCCAAATTCCATCAACCCTCCCTCGAGCTGCGATCGAGCGCAAACTCTCTGTGTGAAACTTTCCCGAAGGCCGCTGGAGCACCTGACGCGTTGGTCAAACAACAAGACACTGACCACCATTTCTCCTTACAGCCGCTCGAGCGCCTGACGCACGCTAGTCGAGCGCGATGATACGTAAAAACAGAGTGCTAAAATCTTCCTATTCCAACAACCTAAACAAGATCCCTAGGTTGATTCTATTGACCAAAGACCATTCTACACACCTTAATAAATGCCTAAACGAATCTTCATATTCATATCAACTTGTGGCACTCTCTTAACATAAGATGTTTAGGGTTACACTACACAAACGAAATTTACTCAATCCTCCAATAAATCCCTTCCTCCAAACCGCAATAATCAAAAGATCCAACCTGATCAGATCTACTCATGCATGTTTGTACAAGACAAAAGAGCACAAGGCACACGACCAAAAATAGCAAGTCCAACCAAAGAAAAGACAAGGCAACAATCTCATCTTCAACCATATTCGGCCTTACCTTGGTGTTGGACAAAAGCTTGCTTAAAGAAGAGAGCACCTAGCATAAAAATATCTAAGGTCAGAAACTATGGAGAAATCAATTAAAACAACACATGCAAATCGAAATCTACATCTACCTTCCACTAGAACACTCAATTTCCACCAAAATCCTCCACTAGACTTCAACTTTCGGTTCCTCCCATAAGAATGGATTCAAGGGCTGAGAATGATGTTGAATAGGTGCTGAGATAAAGATTTGAAGTGAGGAAAAAGGAGAAGAACAACTGCTGGAAAAAGCTTGAAGAAAACAAGGGCAAGCTTAAAGCTTGAAGTGGTTCAGCCAAAGAGAGAGAGCAAGCTGCAATGGTGTGCTTTTGACAAAGGAGGAATGCGCTGAGTGAAGAGAGATATCCGGCCAAGAAGAAGGGAAATAAGCTTGAGCAAAGGAGAGGTTAAGCAAATGGATGGAAAGAAGTGGAATGCTAGAGTGAACTGAACATGTGGTGAGGGAGAGATATATGGTGAAGAGTGTAATGAAAAAGGGTGAAAATGAATCTAGTTTAAGATGTGAGAAAAGGGGAAAACTTTGCCAATGATGCCTATGGCCATAGGTGCTAGGGGTGGTGACATGCCTTGTCTTTTCACCTTCACTTCACTTCATTTCTTTGTCTCCAAGCTAAGCCACTCACGTGAATCTCCATCTCCTAGACTCTAGAAGTCTTTCTTCTTGCCCTTCACGTGAAGCTCTTGCCATTTCACTTTCTCATCTTCATTTCACTTTTCTTTTATTTTCTTTTATTTTACCACTTATCACAATATATAAGCACATTAGCTTATCACCAACAACTTATCAACTTATCTATATCAACACCATAACTTATCATAGATAAACACTTTAACTTATCTCTTGAAAATCACAAGAGCTTATCTCCCTAATAAACTCTCTAGCTTATCACTATGATAAGCACACTAACTTATCATTTAAATTCTTTAATGATAATTAAAACCACCTAATGATGATTGAGGTTACCTAATAAAAGACACAAAATAATCTATATGCTTAACATAAATTTCATAATCATAATATCATGATTTCTACTCAGAGATTCGGCTATGAGATATCATACATTGGCCAAAAATATGGCCCCCTGAGTTAATTCAAATGAATACATAGGAAAATAATAAAAGCATAGTTCGGGGTCTCACAAACTTTATTTTTATCGTTGTAAATTTATGACTCCTTAGGTTGTGCTATATTTATTGAGAAAGACATATATGGTTGACTTGATCTAAAACCATGAGTAGGTGGGATTTTTCCCCTAGCATATTTTATGCATCTTAAGCTATGACTTAAAGGTTAAATTGTTTGCAATTGTTAAATTTGAGTAATTGTGATTAATTAGGCCAATTATTTTTTTTATTGTTGGAGCATATCCCTAAGTTTGCAATATTTGGAAGAATTGAATTAGGGCTTTTAACTTTGAAATGTATGAAACTTAGAAATAAACATAGAAAAGGCATGTTAGAGTAGTTTTGTGGAGTGGCAGAAAAGGAAATAAAAGGAAATTGAAGGAGGAGGGAAAGAAGGGGGGAAGGCCAGTTTTTCCTTTTTCCTTCCCCCAAACCTCACGTACAAAACCCCCTCTCCCTTTTCGCATATTTTCTAGCCCTAGCACCCACCCGCACAAGAGAAGAAGAAGAAGAAGAAAGGAGAAGGAGAATAAGAAGAAAAGAAGGAGAGAGAGAATGAGGTGAGGAATTTCGGCCCTTATTGGCCGACTAGCCCCATTCTTCCCATTTTTCTTCTTCTTTCTTTTAATGGTTGTTGGTTGTGGTGTTTGTTTGGTTTTCTCCATGTGTTCATGTGTATTTATTTGAAGAAAGTATAGATCTAGTGAGTTTAAAAGGTAGTATAGGTCGTACATGAAACCATGGAAATGTGGCCAGATCTGGGAAATCATGGTCAAGAGAAACCATTTATGAACCCTAGGTGTTTGATAAAAAGACCAAGAGAAGAGGGATAAATGCAATAGCTTAGTTTGAGGATGGAATCATGGTTTTGTTGTAACTTTGAATTGGAGAATTGTTTAGGCATGTATTAGAGTGTATATAATTGTTTATGGTCAGAAGAATCAAGCTAGGGATCATAGTTAGGGTGTTGGAATAGGAAGATTTTTAGCACCCCATTTTTAGGTAACATCGCGCTCGACTAGCGTGCGTCAGGCGCTCGAACGGCCTTAAGGAAATATGAGTGTCTGTGTCTTGTCGTTTGACCAACGCTCGACAGGTGCTCGAGCGGCCCTTGGGAATTCCACATAGAGAGTTGGACAGTAAGTTGGCGCTCGACCGAGGGTTGATGAGAGTTGGACAGTAAGTTGAGGCTCGACTGCCGCTCGAGCGATGGTTGATGGAAGTTGGACAGTAAGTTGGCGCTCGACCAGTACTCGACAGGTGCTCGAGCGAGACCTGTTAAAATTCCATATGTGATGAATTTGGAGTTCCAATTGAAGACTTGTGAACCCTAGCATTGAAGATAGTTGAATAAGTTTAGTTATGAAGCTATTGAGGTTGGGATGGCGGGAAAATTATGAATAGGCTTGAAATTATTGATGGTTGGGGGAGAGCAAGTGTACCTAGTTGATTGAGTATTTCTTATGACCTCCTTAGCAACTGTATAAAAGATGTTTGATACGTGTGTTTGATTTTCTTTCCTCTTTCGTTTTGCAAAAAGCTAGTTAAGTAACTTTTTGTGAACGAAATTATGTTTCATTGATATGTACTTTTGGAAAATCAAATAATTACAAGTATTTCGTGAATGTTATTAAATTCTTAAGCATCTAAGTGAGATATTTGAAATTGTAAGTAGAAACTTACACTTTTATGAAAACTGGAATGATACACAGCATGCCAATAATCAAGCATGACAATTATCAAGCATGACAAATATCAAGCTTGACATGGCATAAGCATTTGCATGATCTTCTTGTGCAAATGAAAGTATGTTATGACAAGTTAAGTTAAGAGGCTGAAGATGGTCGGTACCGTACCAGTTAAGAAGGTGCATCCATACTAAAGGACGTTTACGTGAAGGGTGGATGTAACCTAGGGCACCCATACCGAAGGATGCTTGCAAGAAGGATGGGTAGCCCATGAGGTATGTGCAATCACACAAAAGGATGCTTGCAAGAAGGTGTGAACCTCTAAGGGTTGAGTCTAGCCATTAGGCCTGGGGCCACCTCTAGGGCTAGTTCAACCAAATGATGTATTCCCAAAGGAAAGGGAATAGTTCCGAAAGGAACGCACAACCCTGATTTCAGGGGTAAATGGAGCGAGATAAGTTGACCAAATCAAGAAATAAGTATTTTCAAGATCAAATGCATGATTCTTTTTATGATCAAGTACATTGCCTCATACATATGCGTGCATTTCATATGGCATTCATGTACATTGATATCTATGAGCATGCTAGACATGCATTATTTGTTGCACATGAACCCTTACTGAGTCTTTCGACTCACAGTTTTTTTTAATTGTATCATTCTAGAGAATATTTCAGGTGAGGAAACTTAAGAAGTGGACCTTGAACCGTAGGAGAAGGGTTGGCAAGAATATTTTCTCCCTTTTGTTATTTTAGTATAGGTTTAGTTATAATTTTGGATGGAGCTGTCATGAGCCTCCGATGTGTGGTGGTCATGGGCTATTCGGCCTTGTAGGCTGAGAGCTGTTAAACAGCTTATTGTTTTGAGACACTGATGTAATTATAGTTATCACTTCACATTATCGTTGGAGGAGCAGGTTCTAATGTTCCGTATGTGTGTTAATCGATTTAGAGTTTAAAAAAAAATCCGTTGCAAGAGTTAAGTACGCTGGAGCCTTCCTTGTTGGGAATTATCGCGGCTGTCATTTGCCTCATCGAATTAATGTCTGGGGCATGAAAGGTAGGCTCAAGCATCATTAGAGAAGTTAAGTGATAAGGTAGTAAGTTTATAAGATAGCTTGATAAAGAATTTAAAAGATAAGTTAATGTACTTATCATAGTGATAAGCTAGTGTGCTTATTATGGAGATAAGCTATTGTATTTATCATAGAGATAAGTTGATGTGTTATAAAGGAGATAAGTTAGAGTGCTTATAAGAGAGATAAGTTAGTGTGTTAATGGAGATAAGCTATTGTGTCTATGAGATAAGTCAATATGCCTATGTGATAAGAGAATGATAAGGTGGAGGGCATGAGAGGTTTACGTGATATGCTAAGTGTCACGCCCCGAACGGCACCCTGCAGGAAACGTGACAGCCGCGAGCTATTCTCCGGATAGCTCCAGCGTTCTTACTTACTTGCTTACGGCAGAAACATACAAGATCACGAGGGATTCAAGCTAAATTGTACATAATCAGGGTTCTCATTAAGTTTTCATACAAAACATATATAATATTTAGAATTCAATTAGTGACGGATCTCATCGATCAGGTCACCATAATCAAAATAAGAATAACATCCGGGACCTTCTAAGTCAGGTAGTCCTCCTGACTCTCTTCACCTGTGACATCTGGAATGACACAATTTTTGAAAACACGTGAGTCAAAAAGACTCAGTAAGGGAAAGACATAACTTGAAACATGCTCTTGACTTATGCTTGCTTAATCATGAGAGAGAATAAACTTGATAAGTGATGCACATGCATGTCATGGATATGTACATGCTCTTGCTTAATTTCGGCCCTAGGCCGTTGAAAATTACTTATTCATACTTGTGCCACTATTGGCCTTTCACAACCATTCCATCTCTTTTACTTGTGGGCTCGCTCCATTTAACCCCTGAAGTCAGGGTTGTGCGTTCCCTTTGGAACCGTCTCCGATTTCCCTTGGAGACCTTACATACGGTCAAGCTAGCGCACCTTCTCTCATTTGTCCTTCAGTGGCTAGACATGACCCTTGGAGGCACCACACCTTCTCAATGTCCTTCAGTGTGGGTTGTACAGCCTCGTGGATTCACCCATCCTTCTCACAATTGTCCTTCGGTATGGGAGTCCATCTTGATGGTACGGTACCAACCAGTACCCCTTAATTTAACTTAGCTTTTCATAAAACATTCCATAATTTTCCATAAAATCATTGCATAAATATTCTCTTTAGAAAAATTCATGCAATGCACATGTAATGTCATGCTTGATCAAAATCTCATGCTTGTTCATGAAATGATGCAGTGTGTCATTCCAGTTTTGAAAAGAACCACTTACTGTCCACTTACACTCGGTCCTCCTTGGTAGTGTATAAGACACGTAGATCGCCTACAAGCGGTTCAAATATTTCTTAGACTTTAAGAAATAGCACGTAATTATTAAATATATAATATACATATAATCACTGATATTCTTTTAATCAATTAAAGTATTTTATTTACTCTTCTAATATTATCTAAACTTAGGTTATTTAATTATTAACCATGTTACAAAATATTTACATCTCTATTCCCGATTAGGGTTTTAATCAATAATTAATAAATTTGGGATTAAACCTAAGTCTCCCATTAGTTAACGAACTACATTAAACCTTACATCAAACTATTAATAACTTAATCACACTTAAATCCTAAATTGGACCTTAACCCTCAATTAATCCCGAGTACTATCCCTAACTAGGGTTTCGAATATTTTTATTGCTTGATCATGGTTCTTCAACATTTATTCCAATTAGCCTTATCCCCAAATTTCAATTATCCGATACAACAATTCTAAACCGATTATCAAAACTTACTCTTAGGATTTCATTCCTTTATGACATTCGGCCAACTCTTGTTTTGTGCATCCCTTAATCACAACATTAACTCCAAGGGTGATCCCATCCTCCATTCAATCAATTTCACAACCTAGGATCTAAGAATCAAAACACAAACATGAGAGATCAAGCACTAACCTATTCGGCCAGCACACTCATTTTCCAAATAGTCAAGTTTTCTTTTGTTTCTTTCAACTTGCATGCATCCTTTTCATTCATAATTATCTACCATACATTAGGCCAATAATCTAGCATGTAACAAGACCAATGACCAGATCCAATTATGCACAAAATAAATCTTGGAACCCTAGGTATACTATATTCGGCCTTACCTCATAATACCCCTTTTATACTTAGAAAATTTATACATACATACTTTGCACTCTATAATCCATCTTAGCATGTATTTACTTCACATCCTCATCATTCATGTATGGCATGTTCAGATCTAACATTCAACACAATACGATCATAGATCTAAAGAGATTCACAACTTACAACTAATATAGGCTTAAATCCAACATCCTTTAACATACATTATTCTCCTTTTGCATTTTATCACCTATCTTGCATATATCAACTTCATATCTTCATCATTAGTATCCACATGACTAGATCTATACTTTAAACACATCAACAGTCCTAGATCTAAGGAAATATCCAACTTTCATTCAACAAAACATAACCTAGGTTAGATCTAACTTCATCTAATATACATAGTCTATTCCTTGCATTTTTCCAACATTCAATCCTAGATCTAAAGCATGTACGTCCAGATCTAACACTTGCACATAACCATGTTCAAAGTCCAACTAAAATAGAACATAAAAACTCAGGATCCAACCACATAAGGTTCGGCCAACAATAGAGATGCAAGATCCATATTTACCTTGTTGTTCTTTCTTCCTCCCCTTTGATCCTTTGAAAGCTTCTCCCCCTTTTCACCTACTAAGCAACCTAATGCTCTTAGTCATTCAGATCTCATCATATCCAAGCATAACAACTCAAACCCTAAGATCTAAACACAAGAGAGTTTGACCATCAAGAGGAAAACAAGATCCGGTTTTTACCTTAGTGCTTCCTTGTTTTCCTTTTTCCCTTTTTCCCTTGCACAACACCTCTTGACTTCACCTTCTTCTTCTTCCTTGTCCTCCTTCTTCTCCTACCCGAAATCTCCTTGACAGCAGCTCAATCTCAGCCTTTTGGGGCCAAGGGTTTCGGTTCTCCCTTGGTTCCTCACCTTTCTCTTCCTTTCTCTTGGTTTCGGCTTGGCCTTGTGTTTCACTCTTTCTCTCCCTTTCTCTTGGCTTGTGTTGGTCGACCAAAGGGTTTCAATGAGTGAATGACTGTGTGAGGGTGATGTTAGGCGTGTAAGGCTTCTCACAAGAGGCAAAAGGAGTGAATGTAGACAAAGAATTCGGCCAAGGGTGTTTCTTTCCTCTTCCATGTCATTTTTCAGCTTTTCCATTTTTTGTCTCCCTCATGTCTCCATTGCCTTTCTAGTATAACACTTTGCACCACAAAATTCAAACTCCTATGCCATTCACGTGTGTCCTCCCCCTCCACATAAATCCAACTTCTAGTTTGAAACTTGTTCCACCATTTAGTTAACTTGGTTGAATTCCAACTACCTAGTTTACTTAGTAAAATAAATGAAGATTAGCAATACTAATCTCATATCATCAACTTGACTTCAAGGCCCATTGGGCAGCCCAAATAAATCCTTAATCCAAGGCCCAACATTACCACCTAAAGCCCAATTCATAAGCCTAAGGGCTTAGGCCCAATGTCCAACTTCCTTAAGGCCCAATAGCACCATTACAAGGCCCATTGCCATGGGCTTCATGGCAACCAAATATCATGCTTTCCCAAGCCCATTTCCATGATTATTTTGGCAGCCCATTGGCATGCCATTATAAGCCCAATATACACCACATGTTATAAGCCTCATGGCAGCCCAATATCTCACTTCAAGGGCCCATCATCACATGTACTTGGGCAGCCCATATGTCATCACTTCAAGGCCCAAATAAATCTAATAACCGGCCATACATGGGTAGCCCAATGTCAGCCCATTGTTTGAGGTTTCTAAGCCCAACATGCAAGTTTTAATAATCTAAAATCATTCATAAGAAAATCCTTCAAAAATTAAAATCAAGAATATTGAAGGAAATTATACAATTAATCTAGCAACATGAAATTGGTTACTATAAATTTAAAATCCCATCCATAGCATTTAAATCATAACATCATATTTTAGAAATTCAAATAATTATACATGCATTTTCTTAACATAAAATCATGCCTTGTCCAAGCAAGGTTTCTTTGGGGTCTTACACTAAGAGCAAAGTTGAATTTTGCTTTTGGGTGAATCACGTGAAGGCCTTGGGAGCAAGGGTAAGAAGAGACAAAATGTGATAAAGTGGCATTGTGTTATAGGATGCCACCCATAGCAACTAAGCTATAGGCGATACAAACAAGAGACATCTTCCCCCCCTTTTTACGTGTTAGCCCTCTCCCAACCTCATTTGAATTCACTTCCTCACTATTTCACTCGCACAACCTCTTCCCTTGCTCACCTCATTTCCCTTTTAACAGAAGCACACACCATCTCCAGCACATTGGCTCTCTCATTCACATCAACTCATCCTTTGCCTTCCTTCAAGCCATTCCAGCAGCTATTTCTTCTCCTTTCCCTCACCACAGGTTTCATCTCAGCACCTCTTTGTTGCCATTATTTCAGCCCCTTGTAGCCACCCTAGTGTGTGGAACCGAAAGTTAGAGAAGTAGAAGGTTCTGTTATTTAGCCGAGTGCCATAGTTGGAGTTAGAGGTAAGATTTGGTCCTTGCATGTGCTGTTTTGATTCTTTTCCTCCATAGGTTCTGACCTTGAGCATTTTGTGTTAGGTACCAGCTTGTTGTCCAGCAATACAAGGTAAGATATGTTTTAGAAAAACAATGAGATTTGTTGTTTTGGCCGAAACCTTGCATGTTTCTGTTTCCCCTTCGATTTGGCCGAATATCTCTTGCTGTTATCTTGAATATTTGTTGTCCAGCAATGCCCAGGAAAGCTCCAGCGCTCTTACATACATACATATATACAGTGAAAAATATACAAAATCGCGCGAGAGAGAGAGAGCCAACTCATAACATGATTAAGGTTCTCAATAAACTTGCATCTTAATATATACATAACATGATTAACACTTAAACAAGTGACGGATCTCATGATCGATCACAACAACAAAACATAGAAATAATCTTTCTTCTAAGTCAGGTAGTCCTCCTGACTTCCTTCACCTGAGGCATCTGGAATGACACAATTTTAAAAATGTGAGTCAAAAAGACTCAGTAAGGGAAAAACATAACTTTACAACATGATCTTAACTTGGACTTGCTTAACATGAGAAATCATAATTCATGATGCACATGCATGTCTCATGGTTATGCATATGCTCTTTCTCGTAGACATAATCTTATTCTTGAAATTGGCCCATGGCCCTTGAAAATATTTCTTTCATAACTTGTGGGCTACTTACGCTCCATTTAACCCCTGGAGTCCAAGTTGTGCGTTCCCATCGGAACCGTCTGTCACGCCCCGAACGCTAGCTAAACGAGGCTAATGACAGCCGCGAGCATTCCCGGCATGGGACGCTCAAGCGTACTTACCACTATACTTGCAGCGGAAATGACATTGATGCTTCAATGTTAAAAAGAAGCCTTATGATGCTAGCGTATAACGTACATAAGAACATACTTTCCATTGTTAACTCAAGGTAGTTAAACATAATCTCCAAAATATCAACCAGTTAAAACATTAACTAACTAAGCCAAATGAAACCCATGACCACCACATCACGGTGGCTCATGCCGGCTTTTACAAAAATTAGCTAAATCTTTCCTAACGTTAGCAAACAAGAGAGAGATATTTCATCAACCCTTCTCCTAGGGTTCAAGGTCCTCTTCTTAAGATTCCACCCCTGTTACATCATCTGGAATGATACAATTTAAAACTGTGAGTCGAAAGACTCAGTAAGGAATTATAGCTAAAAACATGGGTTTGAAATTGTAAGCATGCACTTGAACTTGAAATCATAGTCATGTAAGCATAATGCGAGACATACCTGATTATGAATCGTGATGCATGTATAATGCACATGCATTTACTCTTGCTTTTGTAAAAATCAATTCACATCTTATCTTATGGGCCACTTGCCCTCTTTTACCCCTGACATCAGGGTTGTGCGTTCCCGTAGGAACAGTCCCTTATTTCCCTTAGGGACCTTACATATGGTCGAGCTAGCTCACCTTCTCTCATTCGTCCTTCAGTGGCTAGACACGACCCTTGAGGTTCACACCTTCTTGCAAGCATCCTTCAGTGTGATTGCACTTACCTCATGGACTACCCATCCTTCTTGCAAGCATCCTTCGGTATGGGTGTCCTAGGTGACATCCATCCTTCACGTAAACGTCCTTCGGTATGGATGCACCTTCTTGACTTGGTACGGTACCGACCAACTTGGGTTCGTTAATTAACTTGTCATAAAACTTGTCATAAAGTAGCATAAAAATGGTACTTTCATTTGCATAAAATGTCTCATTTCTCATGAGGAAAATCATGATGCATTCATGTCGTGCTTGGTAATGTCATGCTTGATATATCATACTTGATATGCTTATTCATAAATATTCTTCATGCAGTGTATCATTCCAGTTTGTAAAGATTTTCACTTACTTTAGGCTTGCTTGAGTATCGAGCGTCTCGTTACCTACAATGAACCGTACTATTGTCATTCATAGGTTCACTAAACGTATACAGTAATCAATACATTACTCACACGAATCTGTTTTAATTGACCCTCACACTAATTTTTCATATCATAACATATTCGTCATACCTCTAATTCACATGCAAGTTATCTTAAAACGCTCTCTTTCTTAACTTGAAACAAATTCCAAGACCAACCCCGTAAAATTTGGACTAAAATATCAAGAGATAACCACCAAAGCAACAAAACACACTTTCTATTCCAGCCTTGAAATTTGCATGTGTAAACTCCAGTAATCACAATAATCTTTCAAACTCTCCAATGTCCAACAACCAAAATCCGAATCTCTACATGTCACAACCAACATCCAAGGCTAACTTAACATCTCATAACAGCAACCATTATTTCTCATTCCTCCCACTTTTACAACTCCAACTCAAAGTTTATGACAAAACTATGGTTCCATATTCATCAAGTTAACACCATTGCGTTTACCCATTTCTCTTGGGCTTTTAACCAAACACCTAGTGCACATAACCACTTTCTCTTGAACCATCATTTCAGATCTAGCCATTTTTTTCCACATGTTCTCATGTAAAAATCTATGCTACACTTAAACACTTACAAGATCTACCTTGAACATGCATAGATCCACACTAAACATCCATGAATCACAAGGAGAAAACTACTTAGACAAACTACCATCAAACCACAACCAACCAACAAGAGGAAACAAGAAGAGAATAGAGAGAGAGAGAGAGAGTGTAGCACGATTTTTGGCCAGCAAGGATTTACCTTGCTTCTCTCCTCTTCCTCCTTCTTTTCTTCTCCTTCTTCCTTCTTCCTTCTTCTTTCTCTTCTTCCTTCTTCCTTTTTCGGGTGGGTGACTTAGGGCATGGGAGGTATGATTTGGGGTAAAGGAAATGTGAGACTTCGTGAAAGAGAGGGAGGTTTAATGCGAAAAGGGCTTGGGGGAAAAGACAGGGATGCCCTCCCTTATTTCCTCCCTTTTCTCATGAATTCCACCTCACGTATTTTCTAGGGATTTAGTTATATGTGTCGACACCATCACTCAAGGTGTCGACACTTACAACACATTTAGTAGGATGTGTCGACACCATCACTCAAGGTGTCGACACTTCCAACACTTAGCCAAAGTAGGAAAAATGTAAACTCTCGGGTTTCAGTTAGATGTGTCGACACCATCACTCAAGGTGTCGACACTTCCATCACTTGGTCAAAATTCACGGGAGTTCTGGAAAAAGGCGAACTCTCGGGTTTCAGTTGGATGTGTCGACACCATCACTCAAGGTGTCGACACTTCCAACACTTAGTAAAAATCACTCCAGTTCCGGAAAAAATATAAACATTCGGGTGTCAGTCTAATGTGTCGACACTATGACCCAAGGTGTCGACACTTACAACACTTAGTCAAAATTCACTTTGGGCTCCAGGAAAAGGTAAACTTTCGGGTGTTAGTATAATGTGTCGACACTATGCTCCAATGTGTCGACACTTACCTCAAAAATCATCAATTAAAACATACCTACATCCTGAAGAAAATCATAGCAAAATCTCTCTCCTTTACAACGACATAAGTAAATTCGGGATCTCACACCGTCTCCCTTACCCTTGGGTACTTTTCCTTTGGTCGAGCTAGCCCGTAGTTGCCCAGGCCTGATGGCTAGACACGACACTTGGAGGCCCGCACCTTCTCACTGTCCTTCAGTGTGGTTTTCACAGCCTCTTAGGATTCACCCAACCTTATCGCATTCGTCCTTCGGTATGGGAGTCCATCATGATGGTACGGTACCGACCAGAGCCCCTTAACTTAACTTATCTTTCCATAAAACTTTCCATACGACATTGCATAAAAATCACTTTAGAAAATCATGCAATGCTCATGCCATGCCATGCTTGCTTGAAATATCATGCTTGTTCATGAATCTATGCAGCGTGTCATTCCAGTTTTGAAAAAAAAAATGTAAGCTTACTTACACACTTACTTCCACTTACCTCGGTCTCCTTGATTATGAGTAATGGTACGAAGATCGCCTACAAACGATTCAAACACCTCTTAGTTACTAGGAATTAAGTACATAAGCATACAAGATAAATATTGTATTTATTTCAGTTTTTCCCCAAAAATACATTTCTGAAAATACTATATCATTTTTCAAAGGTTTACTTAGGAAACTCTTATTAAACACTTGAGAAAAAGTATTTAGCAAATCAACATATCCTAATAGCATCTAAGTCCAAAATTAGCAATCTAATGGTACCAAAAATCCAAGCTTTGCTAATTACCTTAACAAATACCAACCCGAGGTCTAAGCTCCATCATTTATGCTTAACTAACTTGCAAGATTTCTCTTAACACTAAACCTAGGTTTTTAACTTCTAACTCATTTAGCCATGACATTAAATCCATTTATACAAAATATGCAAATCAACTATCATCTACCATTCATTCGGCCATTAGGGTTTCTTTACTAAACTATTCGGCCATGCATCAATTTCTAGCATTTATTGAATCAATTTCATCTTCAACATGATCTCATCCTCCAATATCAGTTTCACAACCTAGGATCTACAAATCCTAACAAAATTTCAAGATCTAGCAAGGATAATATTCGGCCAAGCATATTATGAACCATCATCCGAAACTTAGCATGCATTACCAACTTCATTACATTTTCCATAAGCAACTCACAACCAAATCATTATTTCTTTCTTCATCTCTAACTTATCCCTTCCTCCAACAACTACATCACAACCAACATATTAAATCCACCATTTTTATACAAAAATATCAACAAGGACAATGGCCAAACGAAGAGAAATAGAACATACAAGATTCGGTCATCATCAACAAATTGCACCTTCAACCATATTTGGCCTTACCTCGGTGATTGGACACAAGCTTGCTAAAATAAAAGCACCTAGCATAAAAAGAACATCTAAGGTAATAAACTATAGAGAAATTAAGCAAAACAACACATGCAAATCAAATCTTCCTCTACCTTCCACTACACTTCAACTTTCGGTTCCACCTTCAAGAATGGTTCCAAGGTTTGAGAATAGTGTCAACAAGGTGCTGAGATGGAAGTTTATGGTGAGGAAAAGAGAGAAGTACAGCAGCTGAAAGTTGCTTGAAGAAAACAAAGAAAAGCTTGAAACTTTGAAGTGATTCGGCCAAGAGAGTGAGCTGAGTTTCTGTCAAGGGAAGATGGCTGAGTGAGGAGAGGTTTCCAGCCACCAAGAGAGAAGAAATAAGCTGAGCTAAGGAGAGATTTCGGTCACCAAAGAAAAGAAGCAAAACTAGAGCAAGGAGAGGTGTTTCGGTTTCAAGAGAAAGGAAGCAAAACTTGAACCAAGAGAGTGAGCTTCGGTCAAGGGAAAAGAGAGAAAGAAAGTTCGAAAGGAGAAGTGTGGTTCGGCCAAAGGAAATGAGCAAATGAAAATGTGAAGGAGTGGGGGGGTGATGATGCGTGAAAGGCAAGTTGACAATGACAAAAGCAAGTTGAAAATGACAAGAGGGGAAAAGGGGGGGTGAACTTGGGTATTGTCGTCCAAGCCAAAGTGTTGTCCCTTTCACCTTTAACTCTCCTTATCTCCTTGTCTCCTCTTGCTTAGCCATTCACGTGAAACCCCTTGTCTTGTCTCTTCAATTTAATTCATCTTATCTCCTCTCTTGCTCTTCATGTGATCACCAAGGGAAAAAGGCTATTTCACTTGCTCATTTAGCCTTCACGTGAACTACACAATTCTAGACTTTTCTCACCTTTTGCACCTCACTTATCTTCTTTTCATTCCACTTATCAAATAGCTACTATGGCTTATCACACACATATATATATTCCAACTTATAACCAACAACTTATCAACTAGATAACTTATCTCCAATAAGCACTTTAACTTATCTAAATCAACACCATAACTTATCAACTTATCAACATGATAACCTATCTCAAGATAATTATTCTAGCCTATCTCTAAGATAGCCACAACAACCTATCATCTTAAAACTCTCTAGCTTATCACTATGATAAGTACACCCACTTATCAATTAAATTCTTTTCAAGTTATCATATATATCTAGTAGCTTATCATATAATATCTCTAATGATAATTTAAGACTAATGATAATTAAGGCTACATATTAAAATACACAAAATATTTAAGTGCTTAACATAAATTTCATGATTTTTCTACTTAGATATTTTCGGCCATGATATATCAAATTTCTCTTCATAATTTAATTTCATGGATTATGGAACCATAATAAGCAATGGAAAAATATAATTCCATAAAAGAAACTTACCTAGCAAGTTTCGGCTCTTAGGAAAAATAGAATTTAAACTTGCACTAAAAACTTCCACAATAAAAAAATGAAATTATCTAAAGAAAATTCTTGAATAAAATTCCATAATAAGTTAATGTACCATAAACATTAAACTTAGATCATACATTGGTAGAAAATATGGCTCCATAAATTAAATTAAAACAAATACATAGGAAATAGCAAAGGGATAAACGGGGTCTCATTGGGTCTGCTGAAATTAATGTTGTGATGTGGTTGATGGAGGAAGGGATTAATTGGAGGATGAATGTGTTCTTGCTTGAGGAACTTCATGCATGCTTGTGTATTGTGAAGATCGGAACATTTCATTTTGATTTACATACCTAAGTTGTGAAATTGGTTGCTGGAGGATAGGATTATATGTTTGGATCGCATGCACATAGGTTGTTGGTGGCCGAATAACTTAGACTTGAAAACTAAGTCAATGGCCGAATAGTTTGGAGTTAAAAACCCTAAGTAGCACAATACTAGCAAGTGAGGTTGTGTATATATATAGATATATTGCTTATGGCCGAATAGGTGTAGTTGTTAAAAGAAATTCGGTTGTGAATTGTAAACCTAAACATCTTATGTTAAGAGTAGTGCCACGGGTTGGATGGAAGATACAGATTGTTTAGGCATGTATTAGAGTGTGTGGAATTGTTTATGGTCAGAAGAATCAAGCTAGGGATCACGATTAGGTTGTTGAAATAGGAAGATTTTGGCACCCTATTTTTAGGTAACATCGCGCTCGACCAGCGTGCGACAGACGCTCGAGCGGCCTTAAGAAAATATGATGGACAGTGTCTTGCCGTTTGACCAACGCTCGATAGGTGCTCGAGTGGCCTTTGGAAATTTCACACAGAGAGTTGGCGCTCGACCGCCGCTCGAGCGAGGGTTGATGGAAGTTGGACAGAGAGTTGGCGCTCGACTGGAGCCTGACAGGCGCTCGAGCGGGCCTTGTTAAAATCTCATATATGTTGAATTTGGAGTTCCAAATGAAGTCTTGTGAACTCTAGCATTGAGGATAGTTTAATAGACTTATTTATGAAGTTATAAGTTAGGATGGCGAGAATTTCATGAATAGGCTTGAAATCATTGATGTTGGGAAGAACAAGTGTTCCTAGTTGATTGTGTATTGCATAGAGATCCCTTTAGCAATCGTAAAGGAGATGTTTGATACTTGTGTTTGATTGTCTTTCCTCATTCGTTTTTCAAAAGCTAGTTAAGTAACATTTTGTAAATAAAATCATATTTCAAAGATATGTACTTTTGGAAAACCCAGATAATTGCAAGTATTTCTTTTGTGTGTCTATGTGATTAATTCCTAAACATCTAAGTGAGATAATTGAATCGCTTGTAGGCGAAGCACCGCCTCATTATCAAGAGAAGCAAGGTAAGTGGAATGTAAGTGGAGTTATACTTTATACAAAACTGGAATGATACACTGCATGGTTTTAAATGAAATGTCTCCATGGGAAAGGGAAACGGTTCCGATAGGAACGTACAACCTTAACTCCAGGGGTTAAATGGAGCATAAGTAGCCCACAAGTCAAGTAGAAAATATTTCCAAGGACCTTGTGTCAATTTCAAGAATAAGAACATGTTTTAAGATCAAGAGCATATGCATAACCATGAAACATGCATGTGCATCAAGATTTATGATTTCTCATGATATTCACGTTCAAGTTATAAGTTCATGCTTTTAAGTTTAAGTTTTCCCTTACTGAGTCTTTTTGACTCACGTTTTCATTCAACCATCATGTGGGAAAAGGTTGCATAACTGCATAAATTTACTTATCTTTATTTGTAAGAAAAATTATTTTGAATATTAAAAAAAAAGTATCCACACCTAGAAGGTAAAGACAATTTTACCATTAATATTAAAAACACATTTTCATATACTAATTAAATCACAAAAATTAATATTTTCCTTGTATAGATAAATTATTAAAATTTATGATTTAATTACCATGAGATGTCTAACTTATGTAACAAAAACCAAGGAGCTGGACATACACGTGGGAATGGAACTGAAGACCCTTTGTCACTTCCTAGTGGCCCAATTACAAGACTTAGAGCCAAACGTTTCAAGGAAGCTCTCAATGGACTAATCGAAGAGAGTTCGGCTGATTCTAAGAAGACCAAGATGGGCTCAAATAATAACCAAGTCATCAGTGTCTCTGAGTGAATTTCCCGAAGTTCCACAATCATTGTCGAGGTCTCCTTTCCTTTGCCGAGGTGTCTATCTATCCCGGGTTCGATGTCCCACAAACTTCTCGAGGTCCCCATTACTTTTTCCAAGGTGCTTCGGAGGTGTCCCGCACCTTCCTCGGTTTACCTCGGTATCAAATGACAAGTGAAGAGGCTCAACATGAACAGTAAACGTGACCAGCAAGGTGCCTATTATTAGGCATGATTTTATTGAATTTCAAGGATATTAAATAGGGGAATGAATGTGGTCTTTACTGGGCATGTTAGATATGTTGAATATGGTCTTTTAGCTATTTTTGGTTGCCTCTTGTAGTCCAAGAGGCCTAATTTCGTGGGAGCTTGTTAGTATTTGTTTTAATGCTTTATTTATGGCTTTTTCTATTTTTGGAGGGATGTTCCAAATATTCAGAGGGTCCATTTTGTGTGACCAGTAACCATTATTGATTAAGATTGAATCTACAAACTTTTGAGAGGTTTTGTGTTCCTCTTGGTTCTTCAAAGAACTCTTTGAACTTATCAAGTTTAACTTGTGGCATTCAAGTAACCGAAACTTATCACCTAGATTTCTTGGTGTGGCGTTCAATCATCTGTAGTCTTGGTTTATCATCTAGCTAGGTGACGGGTCAAGGCTCAACCAACCTTGTCTTCACGTTCTTGGGGTTCCAATCCATCATTGTTATTGGGTTTCATCACAATTGTTGGTGGAGTTCGTATCATTTTAGTATCATCAGAGCTTTGGTTCTAAGATAAGTTTGTCTATCTTTTATTTTTCATTTCCATTTCCTGTTCCTTGCTAAAAAAACAAAAAAAAAGAAAAGAAGAAGAAGAAAGAAGAAAGAAGTATACGAATTCCAGTAAGAAAAACTCTTACGTTCTACCTTTGTTTCTCACCTTATTCAAGTTCTTGATCTATTTGTTGAAGATTTGGTTATTTTATCATCTTCGAATTGCTGCACGATTAAGTTTTGGTTGTTTCTCAACTTTGAATTGCTGCTGGATTTTCTTGTATTAATTCTTGGAGTTCGATTAAGAACGAAAGAAGACACAACAGAGTAGAAAAAGGCAAGAGTGTGTGAGACCATAAGAGGGTAAAAGCCGATTAGAGTGAAAACACGAGTGCAAGTGTATCAATTCTTGAGTGAAACACATGAGGGAGTGTTTGTGAGGAATCTAACCTTGTTTTGCAGATTTTAAACATGTCCAATAATCAAGAAGAAGATGCAAACGAAGAATCTCGACAACCTACAGTTCCAAACCTCCAAATGCAAGTGATGTTAGGGGTGATGAGACGTATACTGAGGAATGAATTAGAACCTATTCATGCAAGGTTGGATATGGTAGAAGTGGAAACTCCTAGAGGCCAGCGACAAGACACCCCCAATGGGCAGCAAGGTGGATGTGTTCCTTGGCGAAATACTGAGGAAGATGCGGAGTCAAAGGAGTTTGATGAGCCATATGTGAATCGAGGAAGGTATAAGCGTGGGTATGGGAATAGAGAAGCTAGGATGGGTAGGTCCAGGAAGGATAATGATTTAGGAAGCATAAAGTTTAAAATTCAATATTTTCAAAAATGATCCTGAAGTTTATTTGGAGTGGGAAACTAAAATGGAGATGATGTTTGATTGTCACAACTACTCGGAGATAAAGAAAGTTAAGTTGGCAACAATTGAATTCACTGATTATGTCATTGTTTGGTGGGATCAACTACTTATTAGTAGGAGAAGGAATAGAGAGCCACCCGTAGACACTTGGGAGAGATGAAAATGCTTATGAGGAAGCGTTTTGTACCCAGTCACTATTAAAGGGGATTGTATCAAAAGTTACAGAGGTTAACTCAAGGTTCCAAGAGTGTGGATGAGTATTACAAGGAGATGGAGGTAGCAATGATCCGGGCCAATATAGAAGAGGATCGGGAAGCCACCATGGCTAGGTTTTTACACGGATTAAATCGAGAGATTGCAGATATAGTCGAGATGCAGCAATATGGTGCATCAAGCCATAAAGGTGGAGTAGCAATTCAAGTGAAAGGGATTGGCTAGGAGGGTACAACATATGAATACCACCAATCTGTGCAAGACAACTCCAAAAATGGACTATCAGCTACAAAATAAGACAAAATTCGAGCCCTTTAAGAATGTCATCTTAAAACCAGCCACTACTTCAAGTGAACAATATGAAATCATTTGAATCGAGGGAACAATATAGAACATTCATAGCCTTAGAATTTAGAGACATGAGCTTATGATCATTCTCATCAAAATCTTTCTCTTCCTTGAGCTTTCCATCGTCTCCTTGGGGAAATCGAGGACCTATTGAAATGATTCTCCACAGATCATAATCAACGGCTTGGATGTAGATTCTCATCCTTGCCTTCCAATAGTTATAGGAGGTTTCATTAAACAAGGGAGGTCAATTTGTCGACTGCCCTTCAGCTAAGGAGGTGCTAACTAGGGTTGTCATTTAAAAGAGCGTCTAACCTCAGCTCTAATACCAATTGAAAGTGTAAAAACAGCCCAAGAGGGGGGGGTGAATTGGATTTTATAAAAACTTTTTCCTCTTTCAATGTAAACTCAAATATGCACAGCCCCTTTTCTAACTTAACAAGAGAGTAAGTCTATATATTCAATAAGTGTAATGGAGAATAAAGGAAATAGACAATCAGCACATCAAATATATATCGAAGATAAATGGAGATAAGGATTGGAGAGATGGCACCGTGATTTTTAGGTGGTTCGGCCAAGACTTGCCTACGTCCACCCCCAAGTGTGAGACCCCAAAGAAACCCGTACCTATTTCATTGTGAGTTGGAGAATTCTATGGTTTATTTTAAATTAATGGAGGCCTTGCTTTGGCCCACGTATATTAAGGAAATATATTATGTTATTATGGATTTCAAATTTATGAAGTTATCTTAGTGCCAATGAGTATGTGATGTTATGATTAAATTTCAATGGATGAGATTTAAATTTTAATGTAGCCAACTTTTAAGTTGCCTAATGTCTTTAAAATATTTTCCCCTTTCTAATATCTTTTATTATTCTTAAAGAATTACCTCATGGTTGTTGTAAGTGGGCCTTAGAACTTATGTCATTGGGCTGATAGTGGGTTGATGTCTTCATGGCCAAATGTTATTGGGTAATTGAGCCTTAAGACTTATGTTGGTGGGCCTTAGCCTTAAGGTTTATGTTATTGGGCGTTAGTTTTAAAACTTATGTTATTGGGCTTTGGACTAATGTTATTGGGCTGCTATTGAGCCTTGAAACTTATGTTATTGGATTAGTTATCTTAATCTTCATTAGAGTGATATACTAAACACCATTAGACATCATTTAAGTGTGATTTGGAGGGTCTAATAGAGCCATTCACGTGAGAAGCAAAGAGGAGTGATTGTATCACAATTTTGGTAGTTTATCACTTGAGAAAGTTTCACAATTAAATCATTTCCACTAGAAAATGAGAAAATTATGCTTTGGGCATTAGTATGAGGCGAATTGTTAATTTTGACAAAAGCAAGTGTAATTGATTAAATTTAAGTTATTTGTTTTCTCTCCTCTCACCATTTTTTTCATGTCTCCATTTTCATAAATATGTTTGGAATATAAGGCTCAGTAGCATAATTCTGGCAACATAAATAGAAGTGATTATTGACTATTTGAAATTCTAAAGTTGGCTTGATGTCCTTTTTATTCCAACAGCCCAAGTATTTCCCCGAGTACAAACTTTGACAAGAATTGCAAGAAAGCCGAGAGACTTGGGCAAAACGTGTGGAGCCGAGATTTTTAGAGAAAAGGCTAATGCCGAACAGAAAAAGGAGACCAAACATTCTAAGGGAAAGAAAGAGCTAGCTGGAGAAGCTTGCACAAGAGCTGGACCGAAGCTTACACATGGGCTGGAGCCTTGAAACAAAAACTTGAAAGAAAAGGCTGGAGACTTGAAACAAAAGAAGGCCCGAAACCTGTACATGGGCTGGACTTATGCGATAGAACACCTGCAAACAAAAGAAAACGCTGGAGAAATTTGTAAAAGAGCTGGACCGAAATATGTAAATGGGCTAGACTGAAACCTGCAGAAGAAATGAGAGACTAAAAGAGAAAGGCCATTTGGGACGTGAAGGAAATGGACTCTCGGCAAGAAGAAAATATTTTTTGTTCGGCTGGGAAAAGAGGGCAGCAGTTTTTATTTTCTGGAGGCAGTCTTTTTGTTTTATTAGGCTGCTTTAGCTTTTTCATTTGACCTAGTTCTTTTTCATTCCGCTGCTTTAGCTTTTTCAGCTGTTGTAGTGTTTCATTCAGCTGCTTGATTTTTTCATTCGGCTGCTTGAGTTTTTTGATTCGGAGCTTTAGTTTTTCATTCGCTTAACTTTTTCATCAGCTTAACTTTTCGGAGCTTTAGTTTTTCATTCGCTTTAGTTTTTCAGCAGCTTAACTTTTCGGTGACCTAGTTAGAGTTTCATTCGGCGGCTTGTTTTTCATCTGATCTAGTGTTTTTCATTTGGCTGCTTTAGTTATTCATTCGGCTGGGTCTTACATTAAGAAAGGAGAGTCTCGGCAAGGGGAGATTTCGGTTCGGCTGGATAAAGACCTAAGGAAAAGCTTTCACTTTTTCATTGGCTGGGTTCGGTGGTCTTGGTGGCTGGAGAGACTTTTGCTTGCTGCCAATGATTCTCCTCCAACTCATTCCATTGTTCATTGCTGCAACCCGTAGAGACCAAAAGCTTTGGCTTTTGGCTTGTTTTTCTTCACAACTTTGAGAATAGATCTTGTTGCATTTGGTTCTTTATTTTAGAGTTATTTTCATTGCATTATCTTGCTGTTGTGTTGATCGAACCTTCTATTATTGCACTTTCACTTTAGTTGCAAAAATATTCCAGAGTTGAGGTTGGATCGAATGCCATGTTCCTTTTAATCTTTAGATTTGAGTTTTGTTTTGGTTGAATGATTAAAGTTCTATTTTATTTCTTTAATGTTAGATTAGTATTTAAGTTTGCGTTTGTTAATTCCATCTCATGCTATTTAATTATCGTGTTTGATTGTTAGTTTTTCATTAATCTCCTAGCGTTTAGATTAATCACAAATAAAAAACCATTCAAGATGTAACAATATCAGGGCATATCACAACCTAAAACTTCAAGATCTATACATAAAACCATTCGGCCATCCTTATACTAAACCAACAACATCACATTTGGTCTTACCTTGTTGACTATCCCAAGCTTGAGTACCTAGAAAATAAAATGCCTTAGGTTAGTATTTATGAAACTTTAGGTAAGATCATCAAATAGAACCAAGCTTACCTCTACCTTTACCAACTTTTCCTAAACTCCTCTTTCTTCCAAGTTTCGGTTCACCCTCCTTAGAAAATATCCAAGCTTGATTTGAGGAGCTAATGTGGGTTCTATGGTGGGTAAAAGAATGTGGTAAGCTTGAAGATAAATGAGGCTAATGGTTAGGGTTTTTCAAGGAAGAGATGGGATTGCACCAAGAGAGATTTGGTAACTACAAAAGAGGTCTACACTTGGGCTTTTTGAGTGGGATTTGGAAGGCAAGAGGAATGTGGTTTAGAGTGCAAGAGGAAAAAGGAAACAAAACCTTGAGCTTGGGTGTATGGTTCGGCCAAGAGAAGAAAATGGGAGAGAGTTTAGAGCAATGAAACTTTCGGCCAAGTGAGGAAGAATTTGGAAAGTGAAGTGCATGAGGGATTCGGCCAAGGCAATTGCAAGTGAGGTGTGAGAGAATGAGTCTCCCAAGGCAACTTTAAGGCTATGACACAAGACTAGAGATGTTGAGATGACAAGAGAGAGAAATTTGTAAGGAAAGGGGAGTGAATTTGAAGCTTTGGCCGACCAACATGAATCCCTTCTTCTCTATCTCTTTTCACCCTTTTCTCACATCAATTACAACTGAAATGAAGGTTCGGTCTAAACAACAGCAAGAGAAAAAAACAATGGAAAAGCTCTAGAAGAGAAAGAACCGAAAGCAACAAAGTACTCCAAAAGCTGTGGAAGAAAACAAGCCAAAAGCTCTGAAGCTTTTGGTTTCTACGGAAGCAGCTACAAAAATAAATGAAAAAATGGTCTTGGGAGAAAAGTGTTGGGAGATTCAGCAGCCACCCCCAAAAGCTTTCCACACCAGCCACAGAAAATAAAACTTTCGAACTCCCCTCCTTTGGGAGGCTTTTGTCATGACTCAGTAGTAATGCCTTCTTTTTTTGGGAGGCTTTTGTCATGACTCAGCAGTAATGCCTTAGTGCATTTTTCGATTTCCCCAAAATGCCCTGGTAACACGTCAGACGCGTCGCGCTCGACCGTCCGCTCGAGCGCCCTTGGAGATTTTCAAAAAGACTCTTAACGCGCGACCAGCGCTGGACAGCACGCTCGAGCGACTCTTCGATTCCAACCTCCCTCTCACTTCCATGAGCTCACTTCATTTCCATTGTTCATATGCAAAACGTAAAAACAGAAGTCAATATAGAAAAAATTGCAATCATATTTATGAAAATGGAGAAATGAAAATATGGTGAGAGGAGAGAAAACAAATAATGTTTGTTTCCTTAAATTTACTCAATTACACTTGTTTTTGTCAAAATTAACAATTCGCCCCATACTGATGCCCAAAGCATAATTTTCTCATTTTCTAGTGGAAATTGTGTAATTTTGGAACTTTCTAAAGTGATTAATTAACAAAATTGTGATAGAATCACTTTTCAGTGGCAGCCTTCACATGATTGACCATAAGATGACCAAGGTTCATAGGAGTTCAGGTAATTAAGCATTACATGACAAATAAATCTAAGAACGTGATGTACTCAAATTTTCTCGTCCTTGGTAAAATAATATTGAAAACCAAATGATGTAGGATTCTTCTAGGGATGCTTAGATCACCAACTGTTGGTCTAATTACCTCGTCTAGAGTGGGATTTTCCATAACAATCCTAAGGATATGAATGAGATCAACTTCGGACAGCCCTATCCACCCATGTGTCTCAAAGAATTTCTTCCCACCATCAGGAGCATGTGCAATAAAATTTAATGAGGGAGATAAATCCAACAGTGTGCCATTTACATAACTATCAGCATCCTCAGACTTAGTGAACTGAAAATTTGCATAAACCAACTTAACTAAGTCAACATAACAATATACTTTCAGATTCACAAATTTTCCCCAACCTTGAAACTCAAACATGGCTGGAAAATCAAACTCATTATCATTAAACCATTGGAAATCAGCCCATCTGTCAGCGATGACCTTTCTATGTCAGAAGTCTTGAATAAAACGGGTTTTACAGAGACCTGACCTGTAAAGGAACTGTTCAGAAGTGGGATGCGGGTCTTCACGGGTCTTGGCCTTCTTCTTCCCTTTGGAGCCCATAGAGGCTGGATTTCTTTGCGAGGAACGAGTATGACTACTGGAAGACATTGAGTGCAGAATTTTGAGGGAAAAGGGGCTGTCGCCCGGTGGGTTTTTGGAGAGAGAGAGTGGATAACTGAAATTTGTGAGGGAGAGGCTTAGTCGCACGGTTTGAGAGAGAGAGGGTGGTCTGAAAGGGGTAGAAGGCCTAAAATTCCTAACCCTAACTCAAATGAGATTGATATAGCACCCGTGTCCTTGCCTTTTTAAAAACAATAAATATAAGCAATGTGTCGACACATTGGTCATGCTCCCGAAACATGGTTAAAGGAGCTCTCGGGTGAATGACTCATGGGTCGACATATGTTATCATGGTGTCGACACATACTTCTCCATGGATGAAAAACCATAAAAACCAGAGGTGTTGACACTTGTTTCACCAAGTGTTGACACATCGCATGAAACATGATTTTATGAAATAGTTTTAATGCCAAGAAACATGTAGAATCAATCAACTATCATTCAAAAACATGTACAATGTAATCAATACCACAATTTAAGAGATAAAACAAGTATATAATAGCAATTCAATCCAAAGGAAATTTCATTCCTATCTCTTGGCGAATAAAACAAAATTTATCTTCATTAAGGGGTTTTGTGAAAATGTCCGCCAATTGAAGGTATTTACAAACTCAAGAACAATATCCCCTCTTTGAGCATGATCACGAATAAAATGATGTTTTATCTCAATATGATTTGTCTTAGAGTACTGAATTGGATTTTTAGTAAGATTTATCGCACTGGTGTTGTCACATATTATTAGGATGAGAGAAAAATAAAGATTGAAATCTTCTAATTGTTGTTTCATCCACAATATATGTGCACTACAATTGCTCACGTCAATATACTCGGCTTCCGTAGTTGATAAAACTACGGAATTTTGTTTCTTACAACACCAAGAAACTAGTGATGGTCCAAGAAATTGGCAAGCACCACTGGTACTCTTTTTATCAATTTTACAACCGGCATAATCCGCATCCGAGTATCCTTGCAAATTAAATTCAACACTCTTAGGATAAAACAAACCATGATTTTGAGTGCCAACAGGATATCTAAAAATTCGTTTAACTGCAGGGAGATGAGATTCCTTTGGACATGATTGAAATCTAACACACATATATACACTAAACATTATATCGGGTCTACTAGCTGTAAGATATAGTAATGAGCTGATCATACCTCGATACTTCGTTTGGTCCACATCCTTACCTTTCTCATCCTTCTCCATTTTTGTAGATGGACTCATAGGAGTGCTCATAAGTTTTGAATTTTCCATGTTGAATCTTTTGAGATCTTTTGTATACTTAGCTTGATTTATAAAGATGCCTTCACTACATTATTTGATTTGGAGCCCAAGAAAGTAGTTCAATTCTCCCATAAGGCTCATCTCAAATTCACCTTGCATAACATGAGAAAACTCTTGACACAAAGATTCATTAGTAGATCCAAATATAATATCATCAACATATATTTGAACCATTAATAACTCATTTTATTTTTCTTTGGTGAAGAGAGTAGTATCAATTTTACCTCGTGAAAAACCATTTTCAATAAGAAAGGAACTTAGACGTTCATACCATGCTCGAGGTGCTTGTTTCAATCTATAAAGTACTTTTGTGAGCATGTACACATGATTTGAAAGATTTTCATCTTCAAATCCCGGTGGTTGCTCAACAAACACTTCCTCAGTGAGGAATACATTTAGAAAATAACTTTTTACATCCATTTGAAAGATTTTAAAATATTTATAACAAGCGAACGCGAGTATCATGCGAATGGATTCTAAACGAGTAACAGCAGCAAAGGTTTCATCAAAATCAATCCCTTCTTCTTGATTGTAACCTTGGGCTACTAATCTTGCTTTGTTCCTCACCACAACCCCGGATTCATCCATTTTATTTCTACAAACTCATTTTGTGCCAATAATTGGATAATACTTGGGTCTAGGAACTAGATCCCATACTTGGTTTTTCTCAAATTGTCTTAATTCCTCTTCCATAGTATGGATCCAACTTTCATCATCCATAGCCTCAGAAAAGTTCTTAAGCTCAAGTTGAGAGAGTAAAGCAAGGTTATTTGCTTGTCGTACAGAAGATCAAGTCCTTACCCCTTTTTCAACATTACCTTGATCATGCTTGCTTATAATGTTATGCTTGTTCATGATAAACCATGTTGTGTACCATTCCAGTTTTCATAAAAATGTAAGTTCATACTTACATCCACTTACCTTGGTCTTCTTTGAGTTTCGGTATGAATTTCGCCTACAAGCGATTCAAATACCTCACTTAGACGTTTAAAAATTTAATCACAAAGACATTCAAAGAAATACTCATAAATATTTCGATTTTCCAAAAGTATGTATTTTTTTGAAAATACGATTCCATTTACAAAAGATTGCTTTGATTACCTATCATAAAACACTTGAAGAAAAGTAATTAAACACATATATCAACATTCTATTCTAAGAAGTCTAAGTCCAAAACAGCAACTAATATTGTGTCTAACTCCATTTCCTTGTTCTAAACCTTACCAAACCTAATGTCCATCAAACTTCACCAACTTAACCTTCTTTTCTTCTTATAGACTTGCTGATCTAATCCACTTTATCAATATACTTTATAACAGCAAATATCCCTATAGAAAGCTTAACAAAAGTATAACTAGTGACCAAGGGCAGCAGCCTATTCGGCTCCTATGTTCTCTCTTTTCCCACTTTATAACATTTTATTGTCTTAACGTGCCAATTATATTTACCCCTAGGTTTAAGCCACTGACCGAAACCCTAACATCATCAAACTAATCATGTTCACATCCAAAAGTAAGGGTTTACAACAGCAAGCTTATAATCTCCAAACATCAAGGATTACACTAATCCATTTCCAGCCCTAACTATTGCAAAACCGTGGCCTACATTCTTTATCATCCAACTTTCATCACATGCATGAACATCAATGAATCTATACTACCACCATATTACCACTAACAGATCCATCTTTCAACCTTACAAGCATGTTTTCAATTTAGTTCACTTGGCAATATCAAATCCACACAATACACAAGCATGCATGTTAATTCTCTAAGCAAGAATGTATTCAACCTCCATTTAATCCAACTCGAGGCATTAATCCCTTCCTCCATCAAAATTTCTAGTACTACATCACAACATTACAACTTCAAAATGCAAGTAAATATTTCAAGGGGAAAGACATTAAAACATATCCGGCCAACCCCAAGGAAAACCAAACCTCCCCTTGTTGTTCTTTCCTCTTTCCTTCATCCAATCAACAACAACATCACAGCATTAACTCCAACAATCCCAACCTAATTAGATCTAATATTCATGCATCTACAAAAGAAAAATAATACAAGACACTCGGCCAAGACAGCAAGTGTCATTCCTTGAGAAATCAAACCCTATCTTACCTTATAATGCTGGACACAAGAGCTGATTAGGGAAAAATACCTAGCATAAAAATACTCTGGTCAGAATCTATGTAGGAAAGGAGCAAGGAGATAAACATGCAAGGAAACCAGATCCCATACCTCTTCCTCCTTTTATGACACTCAGCCAACACCAGAACTTCCTTCCTCTCTAATCTCTCAGCTTCTCTCTTGTGTGGATACAAAGGGGCTGAGATGAGAGCAAGGAGGTGCTGTGATGAGGCTTAAGGTGAGAAAAATGAGATGAGGGCAGCTGCTGGAAATGGTGTGAGGAAAGGGAAGCTTGGAGAAATGGAGAAGTGAAGGGGGTGGGGTTCTCGGCCAAAAGGAAAAATGAGTTGAGGTGAGGAGGAGTTCGGCAAAAGGAAAGAGCTGAGCAAGGTAAGTGATGCGAAATGCAAATGGTGAGATGAAGTGAAGTACAAGAGTGAAATGAATATATGGTGAGAGAGAGATTCACGTGCAAGGCAAAGGAAACAACATTGTTTCCTCCGTCCATGACTATTGGTTGCATGGGCGGCAGCCTTTAATACAATGTCTCACCTTTATTTCATTTTGTCTTCTTCTTATCTTTCCTCTCAAGACTTTCACGCGAACTTGTGAGACCCCGAACTTTGCTTTTGCTATTTTCCTATGTATTTGTTTTGATTTAACTTATGGGGCCATATTTTTGGCCAATATATGACCTAAGTTTAATGTTTATGGTACATTTACTTATTATGAAATTTTATTCAAGAATTTTCTTTAAATAATTTCTTTTTCATTATGGAAGTTTTTAGTACATGTTAAATTCTATTTTTCCTAAGAGTTGAAACTTGCTAGGTAAATTTCTTTTATGGACTTATATTTTTCCGTTGCTTATTATATTCCATAGTCCATGAAATTAAATTATGAAGAGGAATTTATATATTATGGCCGAAAATAATTAAATGGAAAAATCATGAATTTCCTTTAAGTATTTGAATATTTTTGTCCGTCATTAATAGGTAGCATATATCATTATTATGTGGCCTTAATTAGTAGTTTTGAATTATCATTAGAAATATTAGATGATAAGTTACTAGGCATATGATAAGTTTTAAGAGAGTTTAAATTGATAAGCGCACTTGCTTATCGTAGTGATAAGCTAGCATAATGATAAGCTAGGGAACTTTTTATATAATAGGTTGTTGTGGCTATCGTAGAGATAGGCTAGAACCATTATCTTGAGATAAGTTGTCATGCTTATAAGATGATAAGCTATGTAATTGAACTAGATAAGCTAGAAAGCTTATAGGAGATAAGTTAGTTGACAAAAGCAACTAAGTTGAAAGTTAGGTGAGAAAGTAACTAAGTTAGTTGTATTTTAACCAAACAACATAAATGAGATGTGAAGACAAGGCCATTCACGTGAAGATGCAAGGAGGAGTGAAAAGCCATAAAGCTTTGTGGACCATGTGGAGAGTAAAGTAGAGAGAAGGTGAGCAATTAAGTGACAAGACAAGACAAAGGAAGAGAAAAGCTAGGAATGGTGATGTTCACGTGAAAGCCAAGCCAAAAAGGAGAGAAAGTGAAGTGGATAGCAAAGGGCTTCACGTGGGAGGCATGGCTTGAGGAGACAAGGGAGGAGGTGAGAGAAAATGAGGAGAAAAAGAAGTGAAAAGACCATGTATTGGTAGGCCAAACTCACAAAAGTTCACCCCCTTCCCCTCTTGTCATTTTCAACATCTCATTGTCATTTGTCATTGCAACAAATGATCTTGGGAGACTCAATTGCTTTCCATGAATTCACTCCACACTTAGCATTTCAACTTCACTCTTCATTTGTTTCTCTTGGCCGAATATCCCACTTCATTCAACTCTCTCTCTCTTTTCTTCTCTTGGCCGAATTTCCCTTGAGCTTAAGCCTTGTTCTTTTCTTCTTGCAACCAAATCACTCCTCTAAAGTTCTAAGTTTGTTTCTCTTCTTTAGGTGACCAAATCCCCCCTTTGTGCAACTCATTTCTCCTCTCGGAAATATCTATTCACCTAGCCATTTTCCCTTGTTGAAATCTAGCTCACTTTCCTAGAACTAAATCATTTCAAGTTTCAAGCATTGCCTTGTTTTTATTTTCCCCACCATAAAACCTATCTTAGCACCTTATATCAGCCTTGGAACCATTCCAAAAGGGTAAACCGAAAGTTTAGGTTAAGGAAGGATCTTGGTGAAAATCGGGTGACTAGTGGAAGGTAGAGGTAGGCTTGATTTCACATGATGTTTTGCTTAAGTTCTTTATAAGTTCTGACCTAAGGTGTTTTACTATGCTAGGTACACTCCTTTTGTCAAAGCTTGTGTTCAATCGTCAAGGTGAGGCCAAAAATGGTTGTTAGTGCTAAGTATTGATGGTTGGCCGAATGTCTCTTGGTTGGATCTTGACTTGGTGTCTTGATTTTGTTAGATCTTGAGTTTAGAAGACCAACCCTAAGTATGATGTTAGATCTAGCTATATAAGCGTGAGATCCGAACTTGAAAGTTAGAAAAATGTAAAGGAATGCATGTTGCAAGTTTTGGCATGAAAAGTTGTGTTGGTTGGTGTTGGCCGAATCTTGTATGTATTGGATCTTCAAATATAATTTTGTTAAGAGTCAATTTGATGAATGAGCATGATATGTGTAAATTTTAGTACATATGCATATAGGCTATTCTTGAAATGTAGTAGGTTGCATGCAAATCGAAAGAACTAAGGAAAACCTAATTATTCTATGAAAAACGTTTGTTGGCCGAATATGATGTTGTGCTAGATCTTGAAGTTATTTTGTGAGTTGTAGATCCTAGGTTGTGAATCTGAAAATGGAGGATGGGATCACCATTGGAGAAGAAAATTTAGACAATGAATGTTTAAAATGGAACATGGCCGAATGATCTAGTAGAGAAACCCTAATAGCAACCCTATAGCAATAAGATTATATTTACTTGTGATGGATAAATGAAATTAGGGTTATGGCCAAATGGATTAGAGGATTAAAGCTCAATCATAAAACACACCATATTAGTAAGATAAAAACATGGATAATAGGCTTAAAGGTTCGGGTTAAAAGAATTAGCAAGACCTTGTGGTGTTAAGTATAGATTGAGAATTTAATTAGGTTGGCCGAAACCTATGGTGAACAAAATAAAGCTTATGTTTCGGGTTGCATAGAGATCTAATGTCTAAGCCAAGGGTTAATTATGACTAAGGTTGATAATTAATTACCGTAAAGATTTAATTGAATACATGAAATAAAAGGAAGACTAAAATTAATCCTAGAGCAATTAGTTGCTGATTAAGAGTCCTAAACAAGAATAGAGATATATTGCAATAGAATTTAGTAATTAAATAACCAGAGCTTAATTAGTAACTGAAAGTAAAAGATTAAATAAGATATTAAGCAATTAAAAAGGAGTAAGGCAATGTATGATCTATGATATCGAAATATATATATATATAGTTACTGTTCGGAAACATTTCAATGGACGGAAGTACGAGGTTAAGAGAAATCTTGCAAGTTAGTTAAGCATAAATAATGAAGCTTAAAGCCCACGGGTTGGTATTAGTTTAGGTGATTAACAAAGCTTGGGATATCAAGAATGAATTGAGGGTGCAATTAGGGTAATCATGTGTTGGCCGAAATATATTGGGTGCAAATTGAGGTTAAGTTGTAATGGTGATGAAATTTACCGGTGGTTAAGGTATATTGAGGGCCACGATTTTATTTCATAAGGTTCGAAAATATGTCAGCATGTGAGTTGTGATAAGAGAAGAAAAATGATTATGAGAGCCGAATGGTTGCTGCCCTAGGTCGTGGAAAGTGTCATATGTGATTCCTTAGGGTTGCTTGTTGTTAAGAAGGTATGTTGATGGCATTGAATTAAACAGCAAGCTAATCATCTAGTAGCTTGATTTCATTTGGTGAATATGGAGGTAATTGCACTCGGGCTAAGTGGGAATTGAATTCAAGATTATTGTCTTTCAGTGAATCATATGAATTTTGCAAGAAAGTGGAAGATATGAATCTGAAAATATTCATTTGGTTCATGTCAGCAAGCATAAGAATAAAAAGGAGGCCAAACGGTCATGGGTCGATCACTTAAATAAGGATTCATGCCTATCGATTATATTTGGAAGAATTGTGGGCACTAGTATTCTAGTGAACTCGGAAACTTAGAGAAAAGACCAAGGTAACTTAGGTTAGATCTTATATGTCTCGGTAGTATCCATATAGCACATCTATTGAGGTTAAATTGGTGGAAGATGATAGCTAATATTTCATGTATAATACGATGAAAAGTGTGGAACAAAGGAATAGAAGCTAGACGAAGATAAGTTGTTGTTTTGACTTGGAGTTTTTAAGACGAAAGGTTGTTACTGATTTCATGGATAGGCTTTGGAATCAATATTAGTGACAGGAAGACCTAATTGAACAAGTTGGATACAGTTGGCAACGAAGAAGGTGAAAACAGCAATCTAGTTGAAGTTGTTTGATGTACAAGTTTATTTGTTTTATTCAAGCCAAAGTTTGAAAGAAATCTTTTGCAAGTGAAATCATATTTTTGGAAACCGGAAACGGTTACAGGTATTTTTGTATGACAATTTGAAAGTTATCATCCAAGTGTTGTGTAACGAATGCAATTCGCTTGTAGGCGAAGAACCACCCGAGTATCAGGAGAAGCAAGGTAAGTGGAAAGTAAGTGGAGTTACAGTTTTTACAAAACTGGAATGATACACAGCATGTTTTGATGATCAAGCATGATATGTATTTTATATCAACCATGGCATGATGTTCAAAGAAGCATGAAATGTTGTTCATGACAAGTTGATTTTTAGCATGATATTCAATCAAGCATGGCATCATATGCAAGCATGTCATGGCACGAGCATTGCATGATTTTCTAAAGAGATTTTATGCAATGTCGTATGGAAAGATAAGTTAAGTTAAGGGGCTCTGGTCGGTACCGTACCATCATGATGGACACCCATACCGAAGGACGAATGCGAGAAGGATGGGTGAATCCAAAGAGGCTGTGCAAACCACACTGAAGGACTGAGAAGGTGTGGGCCTCCAAGGGTCGTGTCTATCCATCAGGCCTGGGGCAACTACGGGCTAGCTCGACCAAATGAAAAGTCCTCTAGGGTAAGGGAGACGGTTCCGATGGGAACGCATAACCCTGACTTCAGGGGTTAAATGGAGCGTAAGTAGCCCACAAGTTATGAATGAAATATTTTCAAGGGCCATGAGTCAAATTCAAGTGCATGAGCAAGTTTTACGATCAAGGGCCATGAGCCAAATTCAAGAACATGAACAAGTTTTACGATCAAGAGCATGTGCATATGCAACCATGAGGCACACACGTGCATCAAAATTCATGATCATGCATGAACTACATTATGTTTATATGCTTATGATTTCAAGATTTATGATTATGAGTTCAAGTACAAGTTCATGTTTTCAAACCATGATTTCAAGTCATAAACTCATGTTTTCAAGTTAAGTTTTCCCTTACTGAGTCTTTTTGACTCACGTTTTTAAAACTGTATCATTCCAGATGCTCCAGGTAAAGGAAGTCAGGAGGACTATCTGACTTAGAGAGAAGACAACTATGTATCTTGTTGGAGTGGCGGTTGACCTTTGTGGTCCGTCACTTAGATTATGTGAACCTTTATATTGTAACGAAGATATCAACTTCTTTTAAGAACTGTAGTACAAGATTAGTCATGAGTTTGGCTCATCTCTCTCGCGATCCTAGTTTTCTCTCCGCTGTATGTATTAGGAAGCTCGATGGGGCTTTCCCTTGGGATTGCTCGCCGCTGTCACGGTCCCGGCGGGACTGCGTTCGGGGCGTGACAGAATTAACTCTAAAAGTCATTTCAGTTTTCTTTTTGCCTTTCACGTAAATTCCTCTCTTGCCTTTGATTTTTCTATTTTTTCATTTTATCTTTCTCTTATCACATGGTCTACTTTATAGGCACATTAACTTATCTCTATTATAAACACACTAGCTTATCTCCATTACCAGCATATTAACTTATCTCCATTATAAGCACTCTAACTTATCTCCATTATAAACACACTAACTTATCTCTTAGTTCTTTATCAAGCTATCCTATAAGCCTACCAACTTATCACTTAATTCACCTAAAGATGCTTAAGACTACCTAGTGGAGACTAAGGTTACCTAACAAGGACATAAAATAATTTACATGTACAACATAGAATTTCACAACTATAGATTATTATGTAATGAATTTTACTTAGAGAATTTCGGCAATAATAAGAAATAAAATACTCTCCAAATATTCTTGGTATTTGATTTCATAAATCATGGTAGCATAATAATAAGCCAATTGAAAATTTTTAATTCATAAAAGAAACCTACCCTGAGAAATTCGGCCATGACAATTTTAACATAATTTCACATCATAATCAAAGTACTTAAGGAAACTTAGAGTTCAAAATATCATAATCAACTTAACATCTTACATTGGCCAAACAACGGCCCCTTGAATTTAAATCCAAAACAAATACATAGAGCAAATAACAAAAATGAAATACGGGGTCTCACACTAACACCCGAGAGTTTTCATTTCAGGACATTCAACTTGATTTTTTGTCTAAGTGTCGGAAGTGTCGACACATTGGACCATAGTGTCGACACATTAAACTAACACCCGAGAGTTTTCATTTCAGGACATTCAACTTGATTTTTTGTCTAAGTGTTGGAAGTGTCGACACATTGAATCTATGTGTCGACACATTGCACTTACCTCAGTGGGATATCAAGCACTCTTAGGATTTCATGTACATTCTCCAACTCTTGACCCATAGTACATTCCCAAGGCCTATGACCAACAACATCACAATCTACTACTTACTAAGTCAGGAAATCCTCAAGACTCCTGCCACCTGGCAAACCTGGAATGATACATTTTGAAATCGTGAGTCAAAAGACTCAGTAAGGAAAAGAACTTGTAAACGTGATCTTGTAAAACACGAACTTAAATCATGAACTTGAACTTGTAACTTGAAATTTGAACTTGAATTCATAATCTTGTAATCATGCACTAGTATCATAGCTTGAAAACATAACTTAAAATCATGACTTGAAATCGTAAGCATGCACTTGAACTTGAAATCACATGTAAACATAATGCGATGCATGCCTGATCATGAATCGTGATGCATGTATATGCCTCATGTTGCATATGCAATGCACTTGCTTTTGAAAACATCATTCGTACTGATAAAGCTCTTGCTTTGGAAAATCTTATGGGCTACTTGAGCTTCATTTACCCCTGGCATCAGGGTTGTGCGTTCCCGTTGGAACTGTCCCCTATTTCCCTTGGGGACCTTACATATGGTCGAGCTAGCACACCTTCTCAATGTCCTTCAGTGGCTAGACACGACTCTTGGAGGTTCACACCTTCTTGTAAGCATCCTTCAGTGTGATTGCACATACCTCCCGGACTACCCATCCTTCTTGCAAGCATCCTTCGGTATGAGTGTCCTAGGTGACATCCACCCTTCTCGTAAACGTCCTTCGGTATGGATGCACCTTCTTGACTTGGTACGGTACCGACCGACTTGGGTTCGTTAATTAACTTGTCATAAAACTTGTCATAAAGTAGCATAAAAATGGTACTTTCATTTGCATAAAAATGTCTCATTTCTCATGAGGAAAATGAATGCAAATGATCATGATGCATTCATGTCGTGCTTGGTAGTGTCATGCTTGATATATCATACTTGATATGCTTATTCATAAACATTCTTCATGCAGTGTATCATTCCAGTTTTGTAAAGGTTTTTCACTTACCTTCGCTTGCTTGAGTATCGAACGTCTCGTTACCTACAATGAGTCGTACTATTGTTATTCATAGGAAATTCATAGGTTTACTAAACGTATAGAGTAATCAATACATTACAATCATCCAAGGTATGACTTAAAATCTTTCCATGTCCTAGGCCTTCAATCTAGGATCCACTCAATATCAAGAGATAACTACAAATGCATCAAAACACACTCTCTATTCCAGCTCTGAAATCTGCTTATGTAATTACCAGAAATCACAATAATCTTTCTAGCCCTCCAATTTCCAACAACCAAAACCGAATCTCTACATGTCACAACCAACATCCAAGGCTAACTTAACATTTCCTAGTAGCAACCATCCTCTTACCTTCCTCCCATTTTTTACAACCTTAACTCAAAGTTTACAACCAACCGTGGTTCCATGTTCATCACGTTAACACCATTGCGTTTACCCATTTCTCTTGGGCTTTTAACCAAACACCTAGTGTATATTATTGGTCCTCTTGCCTATTTTTCTCCAGATCTGAACCTATCTCTAACACTTAGGGCTTTGTGGTTCTCAATATGACTAGCATACATACACAATCTAATGCATCAACCCCTAGATTCGTCCATACTTGTTCAACTTAGGTTTCAATCCTCTCTTAGGCCTTTTATCAAACACCTAGAGCACATAACCAATTTCTCTTGAACCCTCATTTCAGATCTAGCCATTTCTTTCACATTCTTTCATGTGAAACTACACTACCCTTAAACATTGCAAGATCTACACTATTTTCAAAACGTTCATGAACACAAGGAGAAAAACTACTTAGACGACCCACCATCAAGCCACAACCAACCCACAAGAGAAAACAAGAAGAAAATAGAGAGAGAGAGAGTAGGGTTTCGACCAGCAAGGATTTTACCTTGCTTCTCTCCTCTTCCTCCTTCTTTTCTTCTTCTTTCTCCTTCTCTCCTTCTTTTCTTCTTCTCTCCTTCTTCTTTCTCCTTCAGTTGGGTGACTTAGGGCAAGGGAAAACGAAAAGGCTGAAGAGAAAGGGGAAAAAATGAAGTGTTCGGCAAAGGGGGAGAGAGTAATAGGCGTGAAAATGGTTGGGGAAAAGACAAGGTTGCCCTCCCCCTTCTTCATGAATTCCACCTCACGTATTTTCAATCAGGTAAAATTTCGGAATGTAGTTATATGTGTCGACACCATCATTCAAGGTGTCGACACTTACAACACTTTTAGTTAGATGTGTCGACACCATCACTCAAGGTGTCGACACTTCCAACACTTAGTCAAAGTGGGAAAAAGTAAAACTCTCGGGTTTTAGTTAGATGTGTCGACACCATCACTCAAGGTGTCGACACTTCCAACACTTGGTCAAAATCCACGGGAGTTCTGGAAAAATATAAACATTCGGGTATCGGTCTAATGTGTCGATACTATGACCCAAGGTGTCGACACTTACAACACTTAGTCAAAATTCACTTTGGGCTCCAGAAAAAGGTAAACTTTCGGGTGTTAGTTTAATGTGTCGACACTATGGTCCAATGTGTCGACACTTACCTCAAAAATCACAAATTTAATCATACATACACTTGCAATAATACGTACTTAAGAGGTCATAAGCAATAACTTGACAGACCTAAAATCGGGGTCTCACACCTTCAGTATGGATGCACCTTCTTAACCGGTACGGTACAGACCAGAGCCCTTAACTTGACTTGACTTATCATAAAACTTCTCATGTATCATTGCATAAAATTCCTTTAGAAAATCATGCAATGCTCGTGCCATGACTTGCTTGCTTATGATGTCATGCTTGTTCATGTAAAACAATGTTGTTTATCACTCCAGTTTTGTAAAAATGTAACTTCACTTACATTCCACTTACCTTGGTCTCCTTTGAGTATCTGTATGGAGTTCGCCTACAAGCGATTCAAATATCTCACTTAGATGATTAAGAATTTAATAACATTCAAGAAATACTTGTAATTATTTGGTTTTCCAAAAGTACATATGAATGAAATATGATTTCATTCACAAAATGTTAATTAACTAGCTTTTGTAAAATGAATGAGGAAAGACAATCAAACACAAGTGTCAAACATCTCTTATACGGTTGCTAATGAGGTCATAAAAAATACTCAATCAACTAGGTACACTTGCTCTTCCCAAACATCAATGATTTCAAGCCTATTCATGAATTTCTCGCCATCCCAACCTCAATAGCTTCATAACTAAGTTTATTCAACTATCCTCAATGCTAGAGTTCACAAGTATTCAATTGGAACTCCAAATTCATCATATATGGAATTTTAACAGGGCCCGCTCGAGCACCGGTCGAGCGTCAACTCACTGTCCAACTTCCATCAACCCTCGCTCGAGCGGCGATCGAGCACCAACTCTCTGTGTGGAATTTCCCAAGGCCGCTCGAGCACCTGTCGATCGTTGGTCAAATGGAAAGACACTGTCCATCATGTTTCCTTAAGGCCGCTCGAGCGTGAACACCTAAAAACAGGTCACTAACAACTCCCTATTCCAACAACCTAAACATGGTTTCTAACTTGATTCTTTTGAGTGATATGCTTGCTGATCTAACCACTATAAAACCAACTTATAATATACTTAATCAACACGCAACATCAAGAGACAATACCTCAAATCAGCAAGTTACTTATCACGACAATCGGCCAACATGCATTGCTAAATTCTTCCAATTTCATACCATTCACTTACATGCATGTTAGTTCATCTCTAAATACATTTGTTCCCTGAGTAAAACCACTGACTGAAGCCCTACATCATCTAAAGTCTCACCTTTTTCATCAGCAAATACAAACCATCTTCAAAATTCAATTTAAGGACATGCAGCAACATATTCGGCCACAAAGACCACCAGTCCTACATGCAACATTATCTATCCATAGCTTAACCAATCATTGCATTGAACATCAATATTCTATCTCAAATCAGAAGCAATAAATCGATCAATAGGGTCACAAGATTCGACCAACAACAACCTATCCACATGCATGTTAAAATATCCAACGTTAGAATCAAAACATCACTTCCTTCAAGGATTAGCCAAACCCGTGGCCTTAGTCCCGTCCTCCATCAACATAATTCACACACCCAATCTCAACAACACATCACAACAGCTTCTATAGTCAAGAAATACTCAAGAGGAGACAAATATAGCAAGTTTCGGCCAAAGGAAAGAGTTTCACTCTAAAGAATGAAAGATGACCGAACCTTACCTCCATCCACTTGTGCTTACGGTAGCACCTTGCCTCAATTGAGTCATACTAGTGTCATTTAAGGTTTACTAGGCATAGAGAGTAATTATTCAACTAAATTCAGCACATCATACAAAATCAGATCACCCGTGTATCTTAACTTCCTAAGGGTGGTCTTACAATGCAAGGTTCTATCTTAAGGCTGCTGAAGCGAAAATGCTTGGATGCCAAAACGATTCTTTCACTTATTTCATGACATATCAAAATGCCAGGTACTTTGGAGTTCGTTTGTCACTCTGAGGATTTACCCGAAAGTGCAAGCTGCTGAGGACGTCCGGAATCACCCAAGGTATGGCTTAAAATCTTCCTATTTCCTAGGCCTACAATCGAGGATCCTCTTAAGATCAAGGGATAAGCACAATTGCATCAGAATACACTCCTAGTTCGAGCCTTAAAATCTGCAGAGGTTAATTTCAGCAACAACAATGATCTTTTCAACCTTCCAAACCTCCAACAACCAAAACCCCAATCTCCATGTTACAACCAACATCCAAGGCTAATTTAACATCTCATAACAGCAACTATTCTCTCACATTCTTCCTACTTTTAGAACTCCAATTCAAAGTTTACAAAAAAATCATGATTCCATCCTCAAACTAAAGCTATTGCATTTATCCCTCTTCTCTTGGTCTTTTTATCAAACAACTATGGTGCGCATAAATGGTTTCTCTTGAGCCCTTTTTCCAGATCTAGCCATATCTCCCCATGGTTTCATGTAAGATCTATACTACCCTTAAATAAAACATGTAGATAAGGAAAAGACCTAGCATTGTTGATACCTAAAGCAACAACCATCAAAACGAGCAAGAAGAAAAATGAGAGAAATGGGGTAGTGGGGTTTGGTCTGTCAACAAGAACCGAACTCCACCTCACCTCTTTCTCTTCTTCCTTCTTCTTCTTCTTCTTCCTTCTTCTTCTTCTCCTGGCTTTTTCCTCTTTCTTCTCTCTTTCTCTCGGTTGTGTGTGTGCATTCTTCCTACTATTACAACTCCAATTCAAAGTTTACAAAAAAATCATGATTCCATCCTCAAACTAAAGCTATTGCATTTATCCCTCTTCTCTTGGTCTTTTTATCAAACAACTATGGTGCATAAATGGTTTCTCTTGAGCCCTTTTTCCAGATCTAGCCATATCTCCCCATGGTTTCATGTAAGATCTATACTACCCTTAAAGAAAACATGTAGATAAGGAAAAGACCTAGCATTGTTGATACCTAAAGCAACAACCATCAAAACGAGCAAGTAGAAAAATGAGAGAAATGGGGTAGTGGGGTTTGGTCAGTCAACAAGAACCGAACTCCACCTCACCTCTTTCTCTTCTTCCTTCTTCTTCTTCTTCCTTCTTCTTCTTCTCCTGGCTTTTTCCTCTTTCTTCTCTCTTTCTCTCGGTTGTGTGTGTGTAAGGGGAAATGAGAAATGAAACATGCGGAAGGGAGGGAAGTAGAAGGCGTGAAATGAGTTGGGGGAGGAGAAGACAGCTTTGCCCTCCCCATCCTCATCTTCACGTACTGCTCTTCTTCCTTTTTTTTCTCTTTGCTTCCCACGTGACTTCTCATTTCTCCCCCTTTTTCTTTTGAACCCATTGATCAATTAAAAGCACTCTTATTGAAGACATGCACTACTAAAAATTGCAAGCCACATAATATTTAAATAAATTTACAAAATGACTAAAAGTGCTAAGAGGGAGATATCTCCTTAATCCAAATTTTAAATCAATGCAGCAACTCCTCTTCATTCAGCACCTAAATGCCTCTCAATTCCCTTAATGAAGATCAAAATAACGATTTCTTATACATAAGAAATAATTATAAAAAACTTAAACTACATAGTAAAAATTAGGGTCTCACATTGAAGACCATGTGTCGACACATTGCACTGTCTCCCGAGAAATGAAAACATGGTGTCGACACATAAAAGACCATGTGTCGACACATAGTGCGAATTTATAGAAATTCTGGAAACGATGCCAGCTCTTTTCAAAATGGTTCAAATGTCTTCTAAACCACTCCAAAGGCTTTCTAACTTTTTAAGAAGACCCTTTATGACCGTTGAAGACCTAAGAGCTATAAGAAGAACAAGAAGGAGAGAGAGAAAGAGAGCTCGACCATCATCGCAACATCTAGAGAGAGAAAAGCCAAGAGCCAAAGTTTCCATTTGCTGATTCTTCCAAGATCAAAACTCTCATTGTTCAATACTCTTCTATTGTTCATCATTGACGACCTAGCTTCCAAAGAGAGAGATTTCTTGACGAAGGGACAACCCACTTGCAAGCTCACTTTGCCCTAGCTTCTAGAGAGAGAAAGTGCTTTGAAGAAGAGGGAAAACCGTATCTACCAAAAATGCTTGTGCTCACATCTTCCAAACTCTAAATTTCCTTTTAGAATCTTGTCTTCTTGCACTTTATTAAGATTTCCATTTGCTAATTTGGCTAGCCATTTCGTACGATTTGAGCTTTTCATTTGCTATTTTGGCTTAGAGAGCCGTTCCACACATGTGTGCCTCATTTGCTCATTCGCCTTAGAGAGCCTTCATTGTAGCCATCCATTGTAAAACATTTGAGTGTTGGGAAAACACTTGGTCCTACTTGTGAGAGTAGAAGAAATCCTCTTGGTTGTGAGGATTTGTGAGAGTGAGTTAAAGTGTAAGCTCGTAAAACACTTTGTAAAGGTTCCTTCGCTATTGGAAGCCCAAGGAAGTCAATAGCCTTGGGGGTGGACGTAGGCACGTGTTTGGCCGAATCACCTAAAAACTACGGTGTCATTTCTCTTAACTCTATCTCTCTCATTAATCGTTTCATATTAATACTTGTAGAGTTTTATGTCTTATCATTAATTGCTTATATTTGACATAGCATTAGACACTTTTAGATCAACATTCTTATTTGTTAAAGAGGGGTAGTTTTTCAGATCTGCATATTTACTCAAAAAGTGTAAAGTATTTGAAAACCCCAATTCACCCCCCTCTTGGGTTGTTATTTAGACTCACACAAAGGTTTGCAACTTCTTCATCACTCTCACTATTACTTTCATCGGATTCTCCCCATGCAGCCAATAATGCTTTCTTTTTGTCTTTGAAATCCTTGGACTTCTTGTGTGTCTCAACATTGGGGCATTCCGACTTTATGTGACCCGGCTTCTTGCATCCGAAGTAGATGATTTCATTCTTTTTGCTGTTATCACCTTTGTAATTTGATTTTCTTGAAAATAGTTTATCTCCTTGTTTCTTGAAGAAGAACTTGAATCTTTTAGTGAATAAAGTCATTTCCTCATCATCCTCGGAGGATTCATCCTCACTAGCGTATGTGGCCTTTAGGGCTACACCACTTTTTCCTTTGCCTTCATCTTCGTCTCCCTTAACACTATTCATCTCATGGGTCATGAGAGATCCCATGAGCTCGTCCAGGGACAGCTTCGTCAAGTCCTTAGCTTCTTGAATTGCAGTGATCTTGGGTTCCCAAGCTTTAGGAAGACACCTGAGAATCTTTCTTACCATTTCATCATGTGTATTCTTTATCAAGAGATTTAAGCCAATTTATGATATCAGAAAAGCGAGTAAACATAGAAGAGATAGATTCATCAGATCTCATCTTAAAAAGCTCATAGCTATGAACAAGCATGTTAATCTTGCTTTCTATTACATGATTCGTACCTTCGTGGGATACTTGAATTTTATCCCAAAATTGTTTTGCAGTATCGCATACAGAGATACGATTGAACTCATTTGAATCGAGGGAACAATATAGAACATTCATAGCCTTAGAATTTAGAGACATGAGCTTATGATCATTCTCATCAAAAACTTTCTCTTCCTTGAGCTTTCCAACGGCTCCTTGGGGAAATGGAGGACCTCTTGAAATGATTCTCCACAGATCATAATCAACGGCTTGGATGTAGATTTTTATCCTTGCCTTCCAATAGTTATAGGAGGTTCCATTAAACAAGGGAGGTCGATTTGTCGACTGCCTTTCAGCTAAGGAGGTGCTAACTAGGGTTCTCATTTAAAAGAGTGTCTAACATCAGCTCTGATACCAATTGAAATTGCAAAAATAGTCTAAGAGGGGGGGTGAATTGAGTTTTATAAAAAAAATGTCCTCTTTCAATGTAAACTCAAATATGCACAGCCCCTTTTCTAACTTAACAAGAGAGTAAGTCTATATATTCAATAAGTGTAATGGAGAATAAAGGAAATAGACAATCAGCACATCAAATATATATCGAAGACAAATGGAGATAAGGATGGAGAGATTTCTTCACCGTGATTTTTAGGTGGTTCGGCCAAGACTTGTCTACGTCCACCCCATGGCTATTGACTTCATTGGGCTTTCTTCACTATCTTCCAAATAGTAGATATATCTTAGCTTCCCGGGTGCTAAGGAATCTTTACAAAGTGTTTTTCGAGCTTACACTTTAACTCACTCTCACAAATCCTCAACACCTAGAGGACTTTTTCTACCCAACAAGTAGGACAAGTGTTTCCCCTAACACTCACGTGATGTTCACAGATGGGTACAAAAAGGAATCTAAGTAAAGGTTCTTTAAGCCAAATAGACAAGTATGAAGCATTGTGGTGTGCAAAGAAACAAGAATTTCAAAGAAAGCAAACAGTAAATGCAGGTGGGGCACAAGGCTTTCTTTGTTGGTGAGTCTTCAAAGTTTTCTCTCTTCTTGAATATAGGGCACGAGTTAATCTTTCACGCACACACATTTTTTCTCTCTTTCCATCTTCTTCTATTTAAAGCTTATAGGGCACCAAGGGTCATCTTGTAAAGTTTGAGTGCCGTTGGAGGTCATTTGAGACAATTTGAAGAAGTTTGGATGAGTTGTGAGACCCCGACTTTATTTCTATTGTTGTAAAAATTATGACCCTTAAGTTTGTGCTATTATTATTGAGAAAGACATATGGTTGAATTGATCTAAAACCATTACTAGGTGGAATTTTCCCCTAGCATTTTTATGTATCTTTAATTATAATTAAAATGTTATATTGTTGCAATTTTTTATAGTATTAAATTTGAGTATTTGGGATTAATTAGGCTAATCATTGATATCCCTAAGTCTGCAATATTTAGAAGATATCCCTAAGTCTGCAATATTTGGAAGAAATTGAATTAGGGGCTTTGACTCTGGAAATGTATGATTTCTTAGAATAAAATGGGAAGGTATGTTAGGGTTAGTTTTAAGAAGTGGCAGAAAAAAAAAAAGAAAGAAAGAAGGAAAGAGGTGGGGATTCACGTGAAGAAGAGAAAGAAGGGGGGAGGGCAGGCTTGTCTTTTCCTCCCCCAAGCACTTTTCACACCTCTTGTCACCCCCCCTTCCGCACATCTCACTTTCATTTGGTCTAACACCCTCACACACCAGAAGAAGAAGAAGAAGAAGAAGAAGAAGAAGAAGAAGAAGAAGAAGAAGAATAAAAGGAGAGGAAGAAGAAGAAGGAGAAAGAGAAGAGAGAAAGGTAAAGTTCGGCCCTTTGCTGTGAAAAATCCCTGCTGGCCGAATATACCACTACCTCTTTTCTTTCACATATTTCTTGGATGATAGCTTGTTGTGTGTGCTCGGTTGTTTTCTTCTTGTGTACATGTTGTTTTCTTTAAGAGTAGTGTAGATCTTACAAGATATGGGTAGATCTGGAAAAGGGCTCAAAAGAAACCATTTATGCACCTAGTTGTTTGATAAAAAGACCAAGAGAAGAGGGATAAATGCAATTGCTTTAGTTTGAGGATGGAATCATGGGTTGTTGTATTAGGTTGTATGCATGTTAGTCTTGATGAGAACCAAGCCCTAAGCGTTTGATATATGGTTAGATCTTGGGTTATGGTTTCAAGGGCAACATTGATGCACCCTAAGTATATGATGGAAAGCCTAGAAGAGGGCTGAAATCTTTTTGTGCATGCATGGCCGGTATGTAGTGCTTGTGGTATTGGGTGTTGTTCTTTGATATCTATATGAGTTGAGGTTCAAAGGAGCTTTGGAAATGAGTGTTGTTGCTGAAAAACAAGCTGAGGTTTTAAATCTACAATCATGGGTGTAGTTGTTAAAAGAAAATAGGGTTAAATGCATGCCATGCCCCTGTGGTATGCGGTAATAGCAAATATGCCCCTGAGGTAAACAAAGGCTTTTTCATACCCCTGAGGTAAACATTCAGGAGCAAATATGCCCTTTTATACCCCTGAGGTAAACATAACGGAAGGGCATATTTGCCCCTGAATGTTTACCTCAGGGGTATGAAAAGGACTTTGTTTACCTCAAGGGCATATTTGCTATTACGGCATACCACAGGGGCATGACATGCATTTAACCCAAGAAAATATGTAAACCTAAGCATCTTATGTTAAGAGGAGTGTCACGGGTTGTATGGAAGATGGGGATTGTTTAGGTATATAATAGAGTGTGTGGAATTGTTTATGGTCAGAAGAATCAAGCTAGGGATCCTGATTAGGGTGTTGGAATAGGAAGATTTTAGCACCCTGTTTTTAGGTAACATCGCGCTCGACCAGCGTGCGTCAGGCGCTGGAGCGGCCTTAAGGAAATATGATGGACAGTGTCTTGCCGTTTGACCAATGCTCGATAGGTGCTCAAGCGGCCTTGGGAAATTCCACACAGAGAGTTGGCGCTCGACCACCGCTCGAGCGAGGGTTGATGGATGTTGGACATTGAGTTGGTGCTCGACCTGTGCTCGGCAAGCCTGGAGTGGGCCCTGTTAAAATTCCATATATGTTGAATTTGGAGTTCCGATTGAAGACTTGTGAACTCTAGCATTGAAGATAGTTGAATAAACTTAGTTATGAAGCTTTTGAGGTTGGGATGGTGGGAAATTCATGAATAGACTTGAAATCATTGATGGTTGGGAAGAGCAAGTGTACCTAGTTGATTGAGTATTTTTTTATGACCCCTTTAGTAACTGTATAAGAGATGTTTGATACTTGTGTTTGATTGTATTTCCTCATTCATTTTACAAAAGCTATGTCACGCCCCGAAAGCTAGCCCGAAGGGGGGTTGATGACAGCCGCGAACATTCACTCAATGAATGTTCCAGCGTTTTCTCTTATTCTTGCAGCAGAAATTTTTTTTATACACATATAACTGAGAGAGACGGCCAAAGAGATTTACTATAAACTTTAACTTACACAAAACGACTTTCTCAAAATAGGGTAAGCGTCTTAATGACATCGCATGGCTGCACAGCTGAAGTACATGATCTAAGGGATTCCATCAAATCCTCTTCACATTGACCTACTCATAACATCTTTATAATACATCTTGAATCCTTATACACAAAACATATACATACACAGGCTGCCTGAATCAAGCGTCCTTAGTGCTTCATATGAACTCCCCAACTCCTGCTTCTGTTAACCACGAATAGGATACTTGACATCTAAACTTACTACTGTAGAATATCGATCGTTTAAAAACCCTAAACTTGACTAGGCCGAATAACCCATGACCACCACACAACGGAGGCTCATGCCGGCTCATCCAAAAATTTACATCTATTCCTCTAATGAACAACAAAAGAGAAAAGGTCATTCCCGTCGGTTCCTCTTCTAGATTTCCCCTCCTGAAACGTTATCTGGAATGATACAATTTAAAACTGTGAGTCGAAAGACTCAGTAAGGAATTATAATTAAAACATGGACTTGAAATCATGGTTTGGAAACATGAACTTGAAATCATAAGTTTGAAACCATGAACTTGTTCTTGAACTCATAATCATGAACTTGAAATCATAAGCATGCACTTGAACTTGAAATCATAAGCATGCACTAAACTTGAAATCAACATGAACTTGAAATCATAATGAACTTAAAATCATAAGCGCACTTGAACTTGAAATCATAAGCATGTACTTAAACTTGAAATCATAAGCATGCGCTTAATCTTGAAATCATAATGAACTTAAAATCATAAGCATGCACTTGAACTTGAAATCATAAGCATGCACTTAAAATTGAAATCATCATGAACTTGAAATCATAATGAACTTAAAATCATAAGCATGCACTTGAACTTGAAATCATAAGCATGCACTTAAACTTGAAATCATCATGAATTTGAAATCATAATGAACTTGAACTTGAAATATCATGTAAACTTATGTAATTCATGCATGATCACAAATTTTGATGCACGTGTATGCCTCATGATTGCATATGCACATGCACTTGCTCTTGAAAACATCACTTGTACTTATAAAGCTCTTGCTTTTGGAAAATCTTTCCAATCCTTATCTTATGGGCTTCTTGAGCTCGATTTACCCCTGGCATCAGGGTTGTGCATTCCCGTTGGAACTGTCCCCTATTTCCCTTGGGGACCTTACATATGGTCGAGCTAGCACACCTTCTCGCATTCGTCCTTCAGTGGCTAGACTCGACCCTTGGAGGTTCACACCTTCTTGCAAGCATCCTTCAGTGTGATTGCACATACCTCATGGACTACCCATCCTTCTTGCAAGCATCCTTCGGTATGGGTGGCCTAGGTGACATCCATCCTTCACGTAAACGTCCTTCGGTATGGATACACCTTCTTGACTTGGTACGGTACCGACCATCTTGTTTAGCCTGTTAACTTTTCGTAACATAAAATCGTACTTTCATTTGCATAAAATTTCTCTTTCACCCTTATGAGAAAAATGAATGCAAATGCAATTGCTCATGACGTGCTCATATCATGCTTGATGATGAGTAATCAACTTATCATAAAATGCTTCTCATACTTTCATTTGCACAAAACTTTCTTTTTCTTTCAAGAAAATCATGCAAATTCTCATGACGTGTCATGCTTGATGACAAATATCTCATAAAAGTTTCTTGATCTCAAAAAACTTTCATGTTTTCACTTTCGCAAATACATATATTATGTCATGCTTGTTGAGAAATAACTTGTCATGCTTGGTTATAAACCTGTTATGCTTGTTCATGAAAACATGCTGCGTATCAATTCCAGTTTTCATAGAAGTAAGTTTTTTTTTACTTACGGATGTAAGTTCCACTTATAATTTTCACATACAAACATAAGCTCCTCTTACCTTCGCTTGCCTGAGTGTTGAACGTCACGTTACCTACAATGGATCATACTAGTGTTATTCAAAGGCTCACTAGACGTATTGAGTAATCAATCAATCACTCACATTTCATCATACAAAATCGTCCGTATTCTTGACCTCTAGTTGGTCATCTTACAACGCTAGGTATTTCTTTAAGTAAAACCCTAGTGGGGTCTCCCAATATGTCAATAGGAAACTAGAAATATAGGAGAAATTTTCTTGAAATTCGAAAGAAGCCGCTCGAGCGGAGCTCGAGCGCTGGTCAGGCGAAAAGTCTCTATAAGATACGATCGCTCGAGCGCCTGTCGAGCGCGGGTCAGGCGAAACTCTCTGTATAAAATTTGCCCATTTTCGCTCGAGCGCCAGTCGGGCGTACCTCGGGCGAAACATCTCTGCAAGAAAATCTTGGACTATTGGCTCGAGCGGTTGTCGAGCGCACCTCGGGCGATAGTCAATATTCAGAGCAGAACTTATGCTATACGCCTCCAAAATCCTCGAAATTTGTTTCAAAAACTCTCCTTTCACACCCTCATTCTCAAGACTTCAACTTTTCTCACATTCCAACTAAATCCCTTAGCTAAAACATTAGTCCATCTCATAAATTCAAGTTATTGCCTTTCTCCCTCCTCTCTTGGTCTTTTTATCAAGCACCTAGAGTTCATACTTGATTTTGCTTGGGTGATATTTACCAGATCTGGCCACATTGTCCATGGTTCCATGTACAATCCATGCTACTCTTTAAAGCTTACTAGATCTACATTTTCTTCAAAGAACGCACAAGAACACAACATATACACAAGGAGAAAACCAATAAACTCCACAACCAACAACCATTAAAGGAAAGAAGAGAAATGAGAGAAAAGAGTGATGGCTTGGTCGGCCAAGAAGGGCTGAAATCCCTCACCTCCTTCTCTCTCTTTCTTTCTCTTTTTCTTCCTCTTCTTCCTTTGTCCTTCTTCTTCTTCTTTCTCTTTTTCTTCTTCTTCTTTCTTCTTCTTCTTCCTTCTCTTATTCGGGTGGGAGCTAGGGCAAATGGGAATGTGTTGTGCGGTGGAGAGGGGGGGTTGCCATATACGTGAAAGGCTTGGGGGAAGGGAAAAGGCAAAATTGTCCTTCCCCCCTTCTTTCCCTTTTCTGACCCTCGCGAAAACTCATTTTTGTTTTCTGCCACTCCCACAATTAACTCTAATATGTCTCCTCATTTTTGTTTCAAGGATTCTCATATTTCCAAGGCTAAAGCCCCTATTTAAAATATTTCCAAATCTTGAAACTTAGGGACATTTTCCATTAATAAACATCTCAAGCTAATAAATCTCAATTGCTCAAGTCTAATGGAAAATAATATAACAGTCAGATCCTAGCTTAAAACTCACAAAAACGTTAGGGGAAAAATTCCCCTAGATATAACTTGAAATTAATTTATCCATATATACATCCTCAATATAATTCCGTTACAATGATAGAAATAGGGTCGGAGTCTCACATATATCATGTCGAATTCTATTCTCCTTGTTCCACTTTTAAATCTTACTTTGCATGGACTATTGACCATCAATTCCATCATTTATCCCTTATTCAATACTTTACATCATACCATGTCTGGGCTAATGTCTATCGACTTCCCACCATATTAACCTCAATAAACTTCTTAACTAAGCTTATACAACTATCCTCAATGTTAGGGTTCACAAGTCTTCTATTGGAACTCCAAATTCATCATATATGGAATTTTAACAGGTCCCGCTCGAGCGCCTATCGAGCACCGGTCGAGCGCCAACTTACTGTCCAACTCACTGTGTAGAATTCCCAAGGGCTGCTCGAGCACCTGTCGAGCGTTGGTCAAACGACAAGACACTGTCCATCATATTTCCTTAAGGTCGCTCGAGCGCCTGTCGCCCGCTGATCGAGCGCCTGTCGCCCGCTGATCGAGCGCAATGTTATCTAAAAGCAGGGTGCTAAAAATCTTCCTATTCCAACACCCTAATTGTGATCCTCCAAATATTTCAACTAAATCCCCAAATACTCAATTTCAATATTGTCAAAACTACAACAACATATCAATTCAATTACAATTACAATTATAGATGCACAAAATGCTAGGGGAAATCTTCACCTAGACATAACCTTAGATTAATTCCCCTATACCTGCCTTTCTCAAAAATTAGAGCACAACTTAAGGAATCATAATTCTTTTACAAAGATAGAAAAAGTTGGGGTCTCACAAGCTAGTATTTCATTAATATGTACTTTTGGAAACTTAAGCATCTAAGTGAGATATTTGAATCGCTTGTAGGCGAACTCCATACCAATACTCAAAGGAGACCAAGGTAAGTGGAAGTAAGTGGAAACTTACGCTTTTCTAAAAACTGGAATGATACACAGCATGACATTATCAAGCATGAACTCTTATTTTATCAAGCAAGACATGACATGAGCATTTGCATGAAAGCATGAAATAAGTCTTTATGCAAATGGAAGTATGAGAGTTTTTATGACAAGTTAAGCAAGGGGCTCTGGTCGGTATCGTACCATGTTAAGAAGGTACATCCATACAGAAGGACGTTTACGTGAAGGTTGGGTAAGTCCTTGAGGTCTGTGCAACCACACTGAAGGACGTTTACGTGAAGGTGTGTCCCTCCAAGGATCATGTCTAGCCCTCAGGCCTGGGGCCACACCAAGGGCTAGCTCGACCAAATGACATATTCCCAAGGGAAAGGGGAATGGTTCCGAAGGGAACGCACAACCTTGACTTCAGGGGTTAATGAAGCGAGTTAAGTAACCCAAATCAAGAAGAAATTCTTTTTGAGTTTTAGTGCATGTTTTTCAGATCAAATACGGATGTCTCATGCATATGGAAGCATTCCATGACATTCATGCACCTGAATTCCCATGTTTATCCAAGACATGCATCTTTATTTCAAATGATCCCTTACTGAGTCATTCGACTCACATTTTTAAATTGTTTCATTCCAGACAATATTTTAGGTGAAGAAACCTAAGAAGAGGACTTGAACCCTAGGTGAGGGGCTGTCGGGGATGTTCTCTCCCTTTTGTTATTTTAGTAAAGGTTTAGATATAATTTTGGAAAGAGCTGTCATGAGCCTCCGATGTGTGGTGGTCATGTTCTATTCGGCCTTGTAGGCAGAGAGCTACTAACCAGCTTATTGTTTTGAGACTCAGGTGTAATTATAGCTATTACTTCACGTTATCGTTTGAGGAGCAGGTTCTAATGTTCCGTATGCGTGTTCATCGATATAAAGTTTAAAAAAAAAAATTCCGCTGCAAGATTTTTGTAAGTACGCTGGAGTGATTCCTTGTTGGGAATGCTCGCGGCTGTCATTAGCCTCGTCAAACTAACGTATGGGGCGTGACATGAGTTGACGTCGTTACAGGGAATCTAGAAAATCTCCCAATGTGTCGACACCATGTCTTCTATTTGTCGACACCTTCTCCTCAAATTTGAAATTTCCGGAGATCAGTCGAGCATCGGTCGAGCGCTCTTCGAACGAAAAGCTACTATCTTAAATTTTCTTACTCACGCTCGAGCTGTTGTCGAACGTGAAGAGTCTGTAAAGTTTTCTGCAGGGGCGCTTGAGCACTGGTCAAGCGGTTGTCGAACGTGAATTGAATTTTGGCATTCTGGAAGCTTGAATTTTGGGTCAGTGTAATGTGTTGACACTATGGTCCAATGTGTCGACACTTCCCGCACTTAGTCTGAAAATTTTGTTCTTTGATACTAACTACTTCAATTCAACATTTCTCAAAGAACACCTACATTATAAAAATTGATCAATTAACTTATGTAATGGTGTTCAAGTATACTTAAAAATAATTTAAAGAAATAACCTCAATCTTTGAAATATGATTTAGAAAATAGTGGATTGACAAGGTAAAATCTAACATCTTCAAAGCACTTAGAATTTTTGTTATCATCAAAATCAAATATGGATTGTTTGCAAAACAACCATGGGCTAACAACCATGACAGTATGATCTGAAGGTTATGCATGATGGATTGACAAATAAGAGTTTGGAAAAAAAGAGAGAAAAACATTGATCAGAATGAAAAAGAAAGAGAGAGGATTTCGGCCATAGTGAGAGCAAGAGAGGAAAAATTCAGTTACATTGCAAAAAAAAAGTGAGATCAAGAGAGTATTATTTTCATTTTCACACCAGCCCCAAATTGTACTCATGTACATGGAGGCTCTTTTATGTACTAATGATCTCGTCGATACTCAACCGAGCGATATTATTTCTCTTTTGTAGGAGTTTGAAGATGACTTTCCCAAAGAGATACCTTATGGTTTACCTCCAATCTGAGGTATTGAACATCAAATTGACTTCATACCTGGTGCATCAATTTCAAACCGACCTGCTTATAGAAGTAATCCCGAGGAGACCAAGGAACTTCAGAGGCAAGTAGGTGAATTATTGGAGAAGGGGTATGTGCGTGAAAGCATGAGTCCTTGTGCGGTTCCGGTGCTATTAGTTTCTACGAAGGATGGAACATGGAGAATGTGTGTTAATTGCCGAGTCATCAACAACATAACGGTAAAATATCGTCATCCCATTCCTAGATTAGATGATATGCTGGATGAATTGCATGGTTCTTGTGTCTTTACAAAAATTGATCTGAAGAGTGGATATCATCAGATTAGGATGAAGGAAGGTGATGAATGAAAAACTGCTTTTAAGGGAAAATATGGTTTGTATGAATGGTTAGTGATGCCTTTCGGTTTAACTAAAGCTCCGAGTACATTATTGCGTCTGATGAACCATGTTTTGCGTGCATTCATTGGCAGATTTGTAGTTGTGCATTTTAATGACATCCTAATTTATAGCAAAAACTTGGAAGAACATGTAATCCATTTGAAATCTATCTTGGAAATTCTAAGGAAAGAAAAGTTGTTTGTTAACCTCAAGAAGTGTACCGTTTGCACGGATAAGCTTGTGTTTCTTGGTTTTGTTGTTCGTAAGAGAGGAATTGAAGTGGACAAGGAAAAGGTGAAGGCAATCCAAGAGTGGCCAATGCCGACAACAATCAGTCAATTGAGGAGCTTCCACGGCTCAGCTAGCTTCTATCGACGGTTTGTGAATGATATTAGTAGCTTAGCTGCCCCTCTTACTGAAGTAATCAAGAAAAATATGTCGTTCAAGTGGGGAAAAGTACAAGAAAAGGCATTTAAGCTGATCAAAGAAAAGCTAACCAATGCACCTTTGCTTGTTTTACCTAACTTTGCTAAAAAATTTGAAATTGAGTGTGCGGTTTTGGGAATAGTCATTGGAGTTGTTTTGATGCAAATTGGTCGTCCAATACCCCACTTATGATAAGGAGATGTATGCCTTGGTAAGAGCTTTGGAATGTACTACAAAGGTTGAACAAACGTCATGCCATGTGGGTGGAATTCATTGAAAGATTTTCTTATGTGATCAGATACAAGCAAGGTAACTAAAATGTGGTGGCTGATGCATTGTCTCGAAGGTATGCTTTACTTTCCATTTTAGATACAAAATTGTTTGGCTTTGAATACATTAAGGAATTGTATTCACAAGATTCTGATTTTGGTGATGTGTTCAATGCATGTGAAAAAGTGGCGTTTGACAAGTTTTATAGGCATGAAGGATTTTTGTTTTGGGAGAATAAATTGTGTGTGCCTATATGTTCTTTGTGTGAATTGTTTGGGAGAGAAGCTCATTGTGGTGGATTGATGAGTCATTTTGGTGTAGCGAAGACCTTAGGAATTTTGCATGATCATTTTTTTTGGTCTCATATGAAACGTGATGTGGAAAGAATATCTGTGAAGTGTATCACGTGTAAACAGGCTAAGTCTAAGATGAAACCCCATGGTTTGTACACCCCTTTGCCCATATCTAGTGTACCTTGGATTGACATTTCTATGGATTTTGTTTTAAGTTTACCTAGGACTAAGAAGGGAAGAGATTCAGTTTTTGTGGTGGTAGATCGATTTTCTAAGATGGCACACTTAAGGAAGGAACGTTTTCCAGCAAAAAGGCGATCAAAAATCCTACCTCGGGGTGATGGACCATTTCAAGTTGTGGCGCACATCAATGATAATGCCTACAAGCTTCACTTACCAGGTGAGAACGACGTCCGTGCAAGCTTTAATATTGCTGATTTGTCTCCTTTTGATGTAGGTATTGATTTGAGGACAAATCCTTTTCAGGAGGGGAAGAATGATGCAAACCAAGGAGCTGGACACCAAGGAACGGGACATACAGGTGGGAATGGAGCTGAAGACCCTTTGTCACTTCCTAGTGACCCAATTACAAGACTTAGAGCCAAACGTTTCAAGGAAGCTCTCAATGGAATAATCGAAGAGAGTTTACTGATTCTAAAAAGACCAAGATGGGCTCAAATAATAACCAAGGCTTAGTCCAAGTCATCAGTGTCTCTGAGTGAATTTCCTGACGTCCCACAATCATTGTTGAGGTCTCCTTTTGTCACGCCCCGAACGCTAGCCCGAAGGGCCAATGACAGCCACGAGCATTCCCGTATGAACACTTCAGCGAACTTAAACCATAACTTAACAGCGGAAATATTACTGAGAGAGAGACGGGTCAAAGGAAACTACATAAACTTTAGCTACACAAAATGACCTCTTTAATAATTGAGTAACATCTTAATTACATATCAAAACAAAACACTTCTTAAGTGACATACCACATTGGTCAGTAGTCACCAACATAAAAAATACATGGGAAGTCTCCCCTCTCAAGACAAGTAGTCCTCAGGACTGCTTTCACCTGCAACATCTGGAATGATACAATTTAAAAACTTGTGAGTCAAAGGACTCAGTAAGGGAAATATAAGCTTATAACTTAAACATGTAAATCATGAATGATAGTGAATCTTGATGTGCATGCATGCTTCATGTTTGCATATGCACATGCACTTGCTCTTGAAAATATATACTTGAACTTAAAATGACAATTGGTCCTTGAAAATAATTCTTTCTTATCATGTGGGCTACATACGCTCCATTTAACCCCTGAAGTCAGGGTTGTGTGTTCCCATTGGAACCGTCCCCTTTTTCCCTTGGAGATGTAACATCTGGTACAGCTAGCCCTTGAAGCAGCCCCAGGCCTGATGGCTAGACACGACCCTTGGAGGTCCACACCTTCTCGCATTCGTCCTTCAGTGTGGTTGCACATACCTCGGGACAACCCATCCTTCTCGCATTCGTCCTTCGGAGTGGATGCACCTATCTTACTGGTATGGTACCGACCTTCTCAGCCCCTTAACTTAACTTGTCATAAAAATATTTTCATGCTTTCATTTGCACAAACATTTCTCTTTCTTGAAGGACAACATGCAAATGCATATGACGTGTCATGCCTGATAGTAAATAACATGTCATGCTTGATAATGAAAAATCATGTTGTGTATCATTCCAGTTTTCAGAAAAATGTAAGTTTTCACTTACTTCCACTTACCGTGATCCTTCTGAGTTTCAAGGGGTGCTTCGCCTACAAGCGAGTTAAATACGTTACTTAGATGCTCAGGCAACTAGTCAAATAGACATACAAAAATACTCATAAACGTTTTCGGTTTTCCAAATTCGTATCTTGAAAATTATGACTTCACTTACAAAAGATTTCTTTTAAACTTTAGCTTGCATAAAATAAATTTGAAAACAATAAAAATATGCATCAAACAACTCCAGCTAGGTTGCTGTTTTAACTACTATAAATCCACTTGTATTCAACTTATTACACTAGTTCTTCCCATCAACATCAATGATTTCAAGGCCTATCTATGAAGATCAGCAACAACATCCCATACTAAGAATTCCAAGCCAAAACAACAACTTATCTATGTCTAATTTCTATTCATTTGTTCCACACTTTTCATCATTCTATGCATGGACTAATGGCTATCAAATTCCACCAATTTAACCTCAATAGTTGTGCTATATGGGCACTGCCGAGACCTCTAGGATTTAACCTATGTTACATTGGTCTTATCTCTAAGTATTCAAGTTCACATGAACACCAATGTCCACAATTCTTCCAAATATAACCGATAGACATTAATCCACATTTAGGTGATCAACCCGGGACCATCTTGACCTCCTTTTTACTTTTAGGCTTGCTGACATGAACCAAATGAACATTTTTAGATTCATAATCTTCCACTTTCTTGCAAGATCCATATGATTCATTTAAAGACAACAACATGAATTCAATTCCCATTTAACCCGAGTGCAATTATCTCTATGTCCACCAAATGTAATCATGTTACTAGTTGGTTAGTTTGCTGTTTAATTCAATGTCATCAACATACCTTCTTAACAGCAAGAAACCCTAAGGAACAACATAAGACACTTTCCATGACCTAAGGCAGCAACCATTCGGCTCCCATGATCACTTTTCTTCCATTTTCATAACACTATCTTGCATTAATATTACCAATTATACTTGCTCCAAGGTTTAGGTCACTGACCGAACCCTAACCTTACCCTAACATCATGTCAAACCAACATTATTCATATCTATATCCAAGTGTTACAACAGCAACCTTTCAACAACAACATCAAGGATATACATTACCTAATTTCACATGCAACTAGTTTATAATCACAAGATCATCATCCAACATGTTTCTCAAGCTTTAACAATAAGTGGCTTCAAACATTAATATTCAACCTCAAATCACAATAATTTACAGCAACTAACTTACATCCAACAAATCACAAGATTCGGCCATCAACCAACCTACATGCATGCTAATATCTAACATCAAACCCAAATCATCACTTCCTTCAACATAGCCCAAAACCGTGGTCTTCAATCCCTTCCTCCATCAACAAAATCTCAAGAAATTAGTTCACCAAACCTCCATCAGCAAGTACACAAGAACAGCAACCAAGAATCATGCCAAAACCTAACTTTCATGCCATATTTCTCTAAAACAAGAGTACCTTACCTTAGGGGTTTCGGCTGGACTCAAGAGATGGCTAAAGAACACCTATATGAAGACATTCATAGTAAGAGTTTGAAGAAGAAAAAGAGTTCATAGAGGAAGGAATGCCAAAAGGACTGAATCTTCCTTACCTTGACCTGATTTCCTTGGATTTCTTCTCTCCCTTATTCAGTTTCTCCTTCTCCCTCTCTCGAGTTCTCTCTTTCTCTTTTCTCTTATGCGACGGAAATGAGTGTGGAGTTAAGTGCAAGGGCAAGATTGAATCCAACCTAATTCACGTTCAAAAGAAAAAGGGAAGAAAAGTTTTACCTGCATCACCCATGTGACATGGCCGACTCATTTAATGCCTTGTCTTCTCTCTTTTTCATTTATTTGCCTCACTAAGCTTTTCACGTGAATTCCCTTCCAACCCACTATTACTTTTCAGCCTACACCTACTCTCTTTTCAACCTACAATTGCCTTGTCTTTTCTCTCTTTTATTTCTTTACCTTACTAAGCCTTTCACATGAATTCCCTTCCAGCCCACTATTACTTTTCAGCCTACACCTACTCTCTTTTCAGCCTACAATTGCCTTGTCTTTTCTCTCTTTTGTTTCTTTGCCTTACTAAGCCTTTCACGTGAATTCCCTTCCAGCCCACTATTACTTTTCAGCCTACACCTACTCTCTTTTCAGCCTACAATTGCCTTGTCTTTTCTCTCTTTTATTTCTTTCCCTTACTAAGCCTTTCACGTGATTCACCATTTACTTCTCTTTGACTTTCTTTTATTTTCTTTGGCTTTCACTCTTTCACGTGAATCACAAGCCTTGCACACTAAATAGTCATTTAGTTCACCTAATAAAGATGAAGGCTACCTAATGAAGGCAATAGATAATTGGCATGCACTTAAAATTCACAATCACAATTTAATATAAAAAAAATTGAATTGCTTAGAGAAATTTAGCAACTATAAGATATAATGAAATGCATTTTAGATATCCTTGACATTAAAACTTAATAAGTCATTGTAATATCATTAAATTTCTTACAATGGGCCAAATAACAGCCCCAAAAATTCAATTCAAGTACAAGTATGTAAGCCTAAATAGCACAATGACATTCGGGGTCTCACACCTTTCCTTTGCCGAGATGTCTATCTATCTTGGGTCCGATGTCCCACAACTTCTCCCCAATACTTTTTCCGAGGTGCTCCCGAGGTGTCCCGCACCTTCCTCGGCTTACGCCTGTTTACCCCGGTATCAAATGACAAGTGAAGAGGCTCAACATGAACAGTAAACATGACCAGCAAGGTTTTCCTATTATTAGGCATGAATTTATTGAATTCCAAGGATATTAAAGAGGGGAATGAATGTGGTCTTTGCTGGGCATGTTAGATACGTTGAAAATGATCTTTTAGCTATTTTTGCTTGCCTCTAGTAGTTTAAGAGGCCAATTTCGTGGGAGCTTGTTAGTTGTTGTTTTAATGCTTTATTTATGTCTTTTCCTATTTTTGGAGGGATGTTCCAAATATTTAGAGGGTCCATTTTTTGTGAACAGTAACCATTATTGATTAAGATTGAATCTACAAACTTTTGAGCGGTTTTGTGTTCCTCTTGGTTCTTTGAAGAACTCTTTGAACATATCAAGTTTATCTTGTGGCGTTCAAGCAACCGAAACTTATCACCTAGATTTCTTGGTGTGGCGTTTCAATCCTCCGTAGTCTTGGTTTATCATCTGTCTAGGTGACGGGTCAAGGCTCAACCAACCTTGTCTTCACGATCTTGGGGTTCCAATCTATCATTGTTATTGAGTTTCATCAGAATTGTTGGTGGAGTTCGTATCATTATGTATTTTTTAAATAGTAAAGATGATTTGGCATTGCCATTATTATTTAAAAAATATTACTTCATCTCATTGAAATATCTAAAACTCATTAATTGTTGCAATGGATCCCAAGTGAACACTTGTAAAAATGACGTATAATACACAATACAAATTCTATGAAGCCAAAAGCATCTCCTAATTTTATAAAGAAAAATTAGTAAAGTCAAGCTTTAAAGAAAACTGAAAGATGCTTTGTCAGAATGAAAGTAATTTGCTTTTAATCAAAACTCAAAAGCCAAAATTCACGGAAAGACAAGAAACACCCAAATGTTCGATGCTCCAAACACAGAACTCAAAATAAAGGTGCACAAGATTAAGCTAACAACAAAACAGTACAATATGTGAATTCCAATAACTCAAACACAAAGCTGAAAGGTACTGCTTTGATGCCAATGGTAAGAACTGAAAAATATAAGTTAGAATATGATCTTTTACCTCATGACATTTGTGCTTGAACAAATTAAACTACCTATAAAAGAGAGTAGAGTTTTCTGTAGGGGAGAGGCTTCTAGTCTTGTTCTTCGAACTTTGTGGGTGGTTTTAATGGAAAAACACAAACCCTTTATATAGGCAAGATTAGAGACCCTCACTTATTATTCCTACAACATGTGAGCTACCCTCATTATTTCATCCATCAGAGAATATAAAGAGTTAGCCACCTTATAATTAAGGGCAATTACCTTTCAACAATAGATGAAGTGAACCACCTTAGGGAACATCAATGGTTTTCTAAGGAAAGCCAACAATTTTTAGGGAAAACGCATAGTTTTTCCAACAGTCAAGATTCGACTACGTGGGTGAAAATGTATTACAATTAAAAGAACAGGATGCAAAGTGTAATTAACTATGTACTCCCAAATGTACGAAATCCTTAAAGTGAAAAAAACAGTACTAAGCTCGATTGAATGGAAGGTAAACAGGTTGTTTTTAGATTTATAAATATTAATTATTTTCTTTTTGCATCAACCCAATTGGTTTGTCAACTAAGTTGGCACATTACAACGTCTTCAATTGTGTTGTTTGTGGAGGCGATAAAAACCAAGAGACAGAAAATCCACTACGAGAAACCGGTCGTGCAAACTGCTTCTCTGTTGCTTAATTACAAACTCTTGAGTCACCTAGTATACTTTTGGTTTGTTGACAATAGACTCCTTTTGCGTACAGACAATTGAAAAGGGACAAATAATAATACTTGAACAGGAGCAGTGAGTCGTTATGTTCTATTGTCGTCAATTCTTTGTGGTTCAATAATTTATCAAAATCTTTTGTTATGTTGTATGATTTTAAATGTCGACATCCTCTACTTGCAGAAATATTATAGGGTTTGTTTGTTTGCTTGTAACAAATTTTGTAAATTTGTTTAACTTGATTTTAAGTATTTCGCAAACACCTTCAAATGAGGAAAGTGTAAACTACAGGGACCTGTACGGGAATTAAACCTTTTTATGTAAATAAAAAAATTAAGCGTGTCCAACATCAAAAAATATTTTCTTAAAAATATTTTAAAAGAATAACAAGTACTGAAAAGGGGAAAAAATTCTTAGAAATTTTCAATGAAATTTGTTTTTACATAAAATAATGGTTTTACAAGCAAACAAACGAACACTCAGTGGTTAGATACTTGTGCATCTCACTAATCTTTGTTTACAAAAGCACTCTCGGGGTACTGTCTATGGCTGATCTAATCCCTCACTGCAAATACATCATATTTGTTTTGTATTCATAGCAGATGATAGCGGTGAAGGTGCTCTTAAAGATCTGTGTTACCTTTTATCACCATATATTACCGAAATACTAAGCAGCCGAAATGTTCTGCCTCCTTCCTTTCCACCCCTCATAGCCGTCACAGGGTTTTTCAAAGGCATAATGGCCAGCTGTCTAGAAAAAGCTATCTTATAGTCATTTTCTGAACCCTAGTTGTGATCCCATGCTATATCACAACTAGGGTTCAGAAAATCTCTTATGGAACAACTCTTTTTCCATTAACTTCCTTATATTCTTTTATTCCGAATTTTAGACTTCTACTATTTGTGATAATATCTATTAATATATCACAATTTACCCTCGAGTATTTGAGATTGAATTGTGAAATCTCTTCTGCTAACAATTATTCATTTATTTATCTTTCCACCATACTATATATTGCACATGAGTCAATAGGACCGGAATCATATCATTGATTAAGTCTCTAACTCATATAATTCTCAATTAACAATCTGTAACTCGTTGGACTATCAATTATTTATAAAACAATTTCCAAAATAAATATATAATATATATTAATTTCGAAAAAACATTGTCACAGAATACCATTGGCCAATGGACAATTTTCTAGTCCAACCCTATACTGCCTCAATAAACCAATTGTGTCGAATACCTTCTCAACACCAGTGATCAATTATAAAAGGTATTCATATTTGATCTCGTTCAATATATGTATTCTTACATTGCACCCACTAGTTTGCTTAAGGTCATTATCTCAATGAGGAAGTTCATCATCCTATTGAGTAGAGCCACAACGAGTGTAGACCTATCGTACATAAATATGTACCTTGGTCTAGAACAAAATATCAATTGAATAAGGAATCAAAGTGTCATACTTCCCAACTTTAATTCATTAATCATTGGCATGTCTTTTCTACAATGTCACTCAATAATATCTATGTAACATCTTATGTCACATCATATTACCCAATAAATAAATATAAACATGTGAGATCTAAATAACTATTATTCAGACAAATGATTTTTAGAGCATTACGAAATTTTTGCTTACAACTCTTAGTTGTCCTCGAAAGGAGACAAAGACTAGTTCTCTTCTGAAGGAATTCTTTGATTGCTCTCGAATTTTACTTCTGCTAGTTGTTCTGATGGGAACAGACTAAGCATGGACGTTAATAGCGAATTGGTGTTCTAACTCCATCAATATTTGATACTTATGATATTTAAAGCATCTAGAGGACGTACAATCTTGAATTAGATAGTTATAATGCACAATAAATTAGTGTGTCACGCCCCGAATGCTATCCCGAAGGGCCAACGACAGCCGTGAACAATATCGAAAGAATGCTCCAACGAACTTAACCATAACTTAACAGCGGAAATATTACTGAGAGAGAGACGGGCCAAAGGAATCTACATAAACTTTAACTTAAAAAAAATGACCTCATTAATAAATGAGTAACATCTTAATTACATATCCTAAGCAAAACACTTCCTAAGTGACAGATCGCAATGGTCAATAGTCACCAACATCACAAAAAATACATGGAGAGTCTTCCCACTCTGGAGAAGTAGTCCTCAGGATTGCTATCACCTGGAACATCTGGAATGATACAATTTAAAAACTTGTGAGTCCAAAGACTCAGTAAGGAAATATGAACTTGTAAATATGAGGTTGTAACATGAACTTGTAAATCGTGAATGATCGTGAATCTTGAGGTGCATGCATGCTTCATGTTTGCATATGCACATGCACTTGCTCTTGAAAACATATACTTGAACAAAATATGACACTAGGTCCTTGAAAAGAATCATTTCTTATATTGTGGGCTACATACGCTCCATTTAACACCTGAAGTCAGGGTTGTGCATTCCAATTGGAACTGTCCCGTTTGTCCCTTAGAGACATAACAGCTGGTCGAGCTAGCCCTTGAAGTGGCGTCAGGCCTGATGGCTAGACACGACCCTTGGAGGTCCACACCTTCTCGCATTCTTCCTTCAGTGTGGTTGCACATACCTCGGGACTACGCATCCTTCTCGCATTCGTCCTTCAGTATGGGTGCCCTTAGGAGTCATCTATCCTTCTCGCATTCGTCCTTCGGAGTGGATGAACCTATCTTACTTGTACGGTACCGACCTTCTTCAGCCCCTTAGCTTAACTTGTCATAAAAACATTTTCATGTATTCATTTGCACAAAAATTTCTTCTTCTTTCAAAAAAATCATGCAAATGCTTATGTCATGTCATGCTTGATAATGCGTAATCATGCTGTGTATTATTCTAGTTTTCAGAAAATGTAAGTTTCCATTTACCTTGATCCTCATGAGTTTCAAGTGGTGCTTCGCCTACAAGCGAGTTAAATACGTTACTTAGGCAAAACAAGCAAATAGACATACAAAAGTACTCAGACATTTTCGGTTTCCAAAATTCGTATCTTTGAAAATATGACTTCACTTACCTAAGATTTCTTTTAAACTTCAGCTTGCAAAAAACAAATTTGAAAACAATAAACATATCCATCAAACAACTCGAACAAGGTTGTTGTTTTAACTATTATATGTCCAACTTGTATACAACTTATTACATTGATTCTTTCCATCAAAATCATTGATTTCAAGACCTATCCATGAAGATTAGCAACAACATTTCATACTAAGGGGGTGTTTGTTTGTGGAAATATTGGGATTTTGGAAATTTTGGGTATTGGGGTTTGTGAAAAAATATAGTATTTTATAGAAAAGTGAGGAGAGAGAAGATTTAATTGAATAGTATAATATTATTTTATAATTTAATGAGGAGAGAGGTATTATTTTATGATTGTTTGGAAATGTTGGGGGTTGGAAAAATTGGGAAACAAACGCCCCCTAAGAATTCCAAGTCAAAACAACAACTTATTATACGTCTAATTTCAATTCCCTTGTTCCACACTTTTCATCATACTTTGCATGACCTAATGACTATCAAATTCCATCAATTTAACCTCAATAGATGTGCTATAGGGGCAATGCCGAGCCTATAGGATTTAACCTAAGTTACATGGTCTTATCTCTAAGTTTCAAGCTCACATGAACACCAATGCCTACAATTCTTCCAAATACAATCGATAGACATTAATCCTCATTTAAATGATCAACTCGTGACCATCTTGACCTTCTTATCACTTTTAGGCCTGGTGACATGAACCAAATGAGTATTTTCAGATTCACAATCTTCCACTTTCTTACGAGATCCATACAATTCACTTAAAGGAAACAACATGAATTCAACTCTCACTTAACCCGAGTGCAATTATCTCCCTGACCACCAAATGTAATCAAGTTACTAGGTGATTAGCTTGTTGTTTTATTCAATGCCATCGACATACATTCTTAACAGCAAGCAACCCTTAAGGAAACATATCCAAAGACATATTCTATGACCTAAGGCAGCAACACCATTCGGCTCCTATGATCTCTTTTCTTCCATTCTCATAACACTCTCTTGCATTAGCATTTTCTAATTACACTTGCTCCTAGATTTAGGCCACTGACTGAACCCTAATATCATATAAATCCAACCTTTTTCACACCTATTTCAATGATTTAGCACAGCAACATTATAGCAACAAAATCAAGGATATACATTTTCAATTGGACATGCATTTATGCCATATATCAAATCTTATTTTCAAAGCTTTAACTAATCAAAACAATGGCCTCAAACATCAATATTCAACCTCAAATCACAAGAATTCATAGTAACTAATTTACATCCAGCAAGTCACAAGAGTCAGCCATCATCCAACCTACATGCATGCTAATATATCCAACATCAAAACCAAATCATCACTTCCTTCAACTTTAGCCAAAATCGTGGCCATCATCCCTTCCTCCATCAACAAATCTTCCTAAACATCACAACCTCACAACCAACAGATCTATAACATGTAAGATTCAAGAGTATTTACAGCAAAAAAATCATTTGGCCAACAACAACTTCACAACCAAGTCGGCCGAATCTTACCTTGTTGTTTTTTTCCTTTTTTTTCTTCCTTCTTCTTCTTATTCTGTTTCTTCTTAGTTTCTTTGTTATCCTTCTTGATCTCCTTCACAGCTTTCTTCTCCTTTCCTCTTCTTCTTCGTTTCTTCCCTTTCCTCTTCTTCTCCACGAATTTTCCCCTTGCTCTCTTCGGCCTTGCTCTCAAGTGTGTGTGTGACCAATGAGTGAACTGAGGTGAGTGTGAAGTGGGTGTGGCGTGAAGGTGCAAGGGAAAGGCTGAATTTAGCCTAACTCACGTCCAAAAGGGTGGGGGCAGCCTTGCTTGTATCGCCCATGTCCATTGGATGACATGGGCGGCAAATTTAATGCTTTGTCTTTTCTCTCTTTTGTTTTTCTTTTATTTTCTTTGGTTTTCTCTCTTTCATGTGAGTCACTTGCTTAGCACACTAAATGGTCATTTAGTCCACCTAATGAAGATTAAGCCTACCTAATGAAGGCATAAGATAATTAACATGCACTAAAAATTCACAATCATAATTTAATATATAATGAAATTGCTTAGAGAAATTCAGCAACTATAAGATATAATGAAATGCATTTTAAATATCCTTGACATTAAAATTTAATAAGTCATTGTAATATCATAAAATCCCTTACAATAGGCCAAATAACAGCCCCCAAAATTAAATTCAAGAACAAGTACGTAAGCTTCAATAACATCAGTGTTCTTTCATCTTGTCTCTCTCTTGTGATTTTGACATATTGTTTTGATAACTAATTTGCATTACCTGTTTATGTTTTGGTGTTTAGTCTTTTCTGCTGTTTCGTGCATCAAAATCAAGGCGATAGATCTTCGTCACAGTAAGTCAAATAAGGGATATTGTTGACTGCTTTAGGGGGAAGCAATATTGCAGTTTGTGTTTCTTTACTCTAAATCCATTAAAATTCCCTCCAATACTATACATGATATGAGCAGTACTGTTACAATAAATAAATAAGAACGGGGAGAGAAGCTAGTTTGTTAGACACGTTTTCTCCTTTAGAAATTTCTTGAGTGATAAAATTACAGTTGATTTATGGACAATACTGAAATAAATGCACTTCGATCTTTATCCTTTGCCACTAGGGTATGAACCATACCCTAGGGCTGCTTTATGGGATGTTTTTTACTCACTTATTTCATGCCCTTGAGATTGATGTATCTGGGGAAGTTAGAGAAAAACCCAAAGATTCTCAAGAGTATAACTAGAAAACTCTTAAGTTGAAGGGTTTTATGCAAAATATAGAAGGTGAATGGTGAAGAAGGGTGTGGGACGCCTCAGAAAGGTGGTGACAAGAGTTCCGGGTCTGAAGAAGAAAGTAAAATGAGAAAGACGCTGAAACCACTTATAGGACTCTTATAGAGGAGCATACCCCTATCTCTGTCTCCCCTCCACCTTTTGGATATTTCTCACAAAGGGCTGCTCCTAGTAGCTCTCATCAGCCTCGGTTAAACTCCCTTGAAGTCTCCATGGATGAGATAAATAAAGAACAGGAGAAATTGGGGAAGAATATGGAGGATTTGGCCACCTGTATGAAGACCAGGTTTGAAGACATCAAGAAGATACTTGCTGATCACACTGAACATCTTGGGATTCTCTCTAAGGATATGAGGAGTTTAAGCATCAAGTCAGCAACAGCATCCATGTGGCCAGCAATGTGATTCAAAAGTCAGTGGATGAATTTGCCTCTACATCTGAAATATTTAAGCACGTCGTGAAATCTGATGAAGAAATTTGATGTTGATCATCCTCCTCCTCCCTTTGATTCTCCATAATCTTCATGCTTGACTATTTCCATAGCCTCCTACCTTTCACCTTGTCCCTTACTTTTTTATGATGCCAAAGGGGGAGAAGTTTAATGTTATGTCACTGACTTCCTAGCTCACTTAGAGGACATTTCTTTTGTGTACTTATCTTGTATACATTTTGTAAGTATTGTTGCTTTGGGCTGAACATTTGACATATCTTTTTCTCTAATGATTATTTCTGAATATTTAATGTGTATCAAATGAATCATTTGATTTTGCTATATCTGTTGATTTTTTTTTGTATCTATAAGGATTTAAGCAGTGCTTATCTATTTCTAACTCTCAAATCCTCACTATATGAAGTATTGTGCTCTGAATGGTAAATTTGAACTTTGGGAAGTTTGGAGGAAGATATAGAAGTGTTCTTTTTTGTTCTTAAATTTTGGGAAACCTCCATTTACAAAAGAAACTCTTGCAAAAATTTTGTAAAATCTTAGTCCTTTTTCCTAACAACGTCATGAAAAACACCTACTTATTCTCAGGGGGAGCTTTTCTATTTATTAGCAAATTGTCGTTTTTAACATGGTTTTGTCATCATCAAAAAGGGGGAGATTGTTAGCCCAAGGTTGTTTTGCAAACAATCCATAAATGATTTTGATGATAACAAAATATTATAAGTTTTGAAGGCTTTTAGATTTATATTGTCAATCCACTTTATCCAAGTTGTATTTTCAAAAGGATTAAGTTTATCTCACCAAAATTCCTCTAAATGCACTTGAACTCCTTTACACAAGTTGATAGAATCAATTTCTCATGTTATAGGTGCTTAAAAAGGTTTTGGAATGAAATAGATATTTCACTTTGTACCCATTCAATTTAAACTTCCTGAGTGTTGGGTAAACTCTGGGTCCTACTCTTGAGAGTAGAAGAAATTTCTAGGTTTTGGGATTTGTGAAGAGAGTTGAAGCGTGAGCTCGAAAAACGCATTGTGGAGGTTCCTTAGCACCCACGAAGCTAAGGTGTACTTGCTATTTGAAAGATAGTGAAGAAAGCCCAAGGAAGTCAATAGCCTTGGGATTGACGTAGACAAGTGTTTGTCCGAACAACCTAAAATTACGATGTCTTCTCTCCAACTCTTATCTCCTTATATTATTCTCATACTTTTGATTGTTGTTCTTGTGGTTTGTTGTGGTTTTGTTTCAATCTCTTTGAAAAAGTTTTAATCTCATTAAAACTCAATTCACCGCCCTCTTAGGTTCCTACATAGACTTTCGATTTAACCCTCACATCAATTTCCTATTTATACTACTCTTAACCTTAGTTAGATCACTAGGGTTAGTTCTAGCTTCCTAGGGTTAGATAGGATGCGATAATCTTGTCTAGGCTTAGCTTAGGTGGTCTACTGAAGCAATTGAATGGGATTGGGCAGTAAAGGAGGCAGCAAATGATTACAAATGATTGCAAATGATGACTAATGATTACAAGAATTTCCTATGGGCACTAAACTTGGGGCTGGGAAATTTTGAGTCGTAAAATAGGGTGGGCTGGGCTTCAGGGATGGGCTGGCCAAATAGGGGCTTGGTAGGGGCCCAATTGAATTTTATTTGAAGCCCAAATACTCTTTTTGCTAATTAATTGAAATAATTCTCAAAATAATCTTAGGACACATAGCTAAGCTTGAACACATCCTATTGACTTAGTAATTAAGTAATTAACAAAAGTATATGCAAAAGGTTTGAAGAAAACTGAGTTTAAAAAGACTATTTAGACAAAAATCATGGAATAATAGGATTTTCATATTTTTTAAATACAATAAATCTCTATTTAAATATTTCTAAGATACTAAATGACTAAGGTATGTTACTGACTCACTCTAAATGAGCAGCGCAAAGGTTATCCCAATTATAGTAGTTTTGTCGTGTAATAATTAGCCAAAAAGGCCAGATCGTCTCTTCAGAAAAAATAGATTAATTTCAAACTTGCATAAAAAACAAGGAGAAAATAAAAAGCGTTTACTGAACACAGTTCACATTCATATTTTTGGATTTTGAAGAGTTTGTAACAAAATTAAAACAACACAAAACATAAACTAAGAATATAACAAGCATGAAAGTAAATGACGAAAAATAAAAATGGTAAATAAATGACGGAAAGTAAATAAAAAGAATTAAATGACATAAATTAAATAACAATAAGTAAAGGACGAAAATTAAATGATAGAATTTAAATGATAAGGAATAAAAAAACACAAGATTCTTAAATTAAATAATATTGTCTTATTACAACCCAAGATTTAAGTTCAAAGAAAAAACAACGAGAACATAATCCAAAATTGAAATAGAAATTACAAGAAATGGAATAGCAATAAACTTAAATCTAAATCTAGGAATTGAATTACAATACATTAAAATAATAGAGCATAGAAGAAACTAATCTAAAAACAGAAAATAATGAAGAGAGAGAAGAGAGAGTAGTGAAGGGCGGCTAAGAGAGTAAATTGAGGGAGAAGAGAGAGAAGGAAAAAGACAACGTGAGAAGTTGTGAGAGAAAAGAGAGTGACGGCAGAAAAATAAAAAGAATAGAGAAAACTAGGGTTTTTTGCAATGAGAAAATAATGGAGGAAAGAGGAGAGAGAGAAAATAGAGAGAGGTAATGGTCGGCTAGAAGAGAAAAAGAAGGGAGATAATTATGAAAAGGAAAGGTGCGGCTGAAAAGTGAAATAAAAAGAAACTAGGGTTTTTTCGGCTAAGAGGTGGTAGAAAAAAAAATTGAATAAGAGAGAAAAAATAGAGAAAATAGGAAGGGAAAATGTTGTGCGGCAAATAGAGAGAAAAAAATAAAGGAGAGAGGTGAGAGAGAAAAAGTGTTGCAAAATAAAAATAGAGGTAGAGAGAGATAGCAAGTGTGTGAAAAAGAAAAAAAAGAGAATAAATAGGGAGAAGAGTGGGCCAAGGAGAGAAGAAAATGTGGAAAATGAGGCTAGGTTAGAAAAAGAAGGGAGGAGGAGAATAAGATGTTAAAAGAAATGAGACTGAAAAAAAAGAGATGAATGACGGAGATTTAGTCTCTTATTTTTTCATAGAATTACAGCACTATCATTAATGAATCTCTCTTGGTCTGCTATGTGTCTCAGTAGACTGCTCTTGTTGTCTACGAGTTCAGAAAGCAATTTATTTTATCGCCCTGCACAAAAATACTTAATTAGTTCGTGGCATCATATGACGAAATTAAATTCATAAAATAATTGCAATGCCAATAATATAATGCAAATGATAAAAATAATGATTTTAAAATGTATCTGGACATGATGACTAAAGTATAAATAAGCTAAAGATGGGAAAAATTGCATGTCGCATGTGCAATAAATTAAATCTAAAGTCATATAAATTCAACAATTAAATGCACAACTTAGATTTATGTATATTAACCATTTTTCCATCTAAACCCAATATTTAAAATATTAAACATTTAAATATGGAGAGGGTACTGGGCATGAAGATTTTGAATTTTTTCAATTTAGGAGAAAACAACTCGAACAATTTATGTTTCCGTCCGGATGGTTTTGAATGACTAAACACGGAAATTGTCACCTAAACCCTTTGCTGACAGGCTTTAGGTTACAAATTGGGTAACAATTCAGTTTTATCACCCAAAACACAGAAATGACATTTTGGGCGACACAATTTTTTGACACCCAAGACCATTTTTCTTGTAGTGGATATGGGACAAAGATAACGGCACAGCGCTCGACTCAACTAAGCCCTCTCTCATCAATTTTCCTGCGTCTCTCTTTTTCATCCTCAAACTCTTTCCTTTTTATCTCCAAAGGTCTTCGTCTTCGCCCTTTTTTCTCCTCCCAACTACTGCCCTATACAAGGACTGCAAGATCCCCTCATACATGATGTTCCTTGCGTTTTCTCAGCAGCCAAACTAAATACAGAAGGAGAAAGAAGCCCGAAAGGCTCAGCTTTGTCGAGTGCTTCGAGACCCACTTGACAATGGGTTATAGTTCCCAAGCTCGTAGAGGTGGTAACCGAGTCTACCAAGCCTGATGTCTCAAAACATTGTATGTTGATTTTATTTTTTAATTTTATGTTCCTATGGGGATGATTTGGTTTGGCCCAATTGGAGTTATTGGAGTTAGATTTACCTAATTGTTTATACTATGTGCCTGTTGTACCCTACAAAAGTTGTTGAACCGAGTATACACACCATGGAAAGACAACATACTCTCCATAAAAAAAAATTTAACCAAAAAAATACTTAAAATGCTGACGTACCCATTAATGGAAAACTTCATAGAAACCAATTGGAGACCAACACCATATGTCTAACCATGTGAAGACATTCCACAGTGACTAAATCCGTGTTTCATTATCTCACAAATTCCGTCCCTTGTACTGGCATACCACGTGTACCTCTTGCTAAGTCGATTGCTGAGTAGAGTGATGCTCTGACAGCTCAGAAGCAGAAATCAAATCTGGTATTGTTGGAGCCGTCAAGGGGAGAAGCTTAATCCGGAGACAAGGGGAAGTCAGTCCAGCCAGGGAGTAGTAGGGTCCAATTAAGATGAGAGCAAATAAAACTACAAGGATAAAACCATGGGAAGGAGAAAAAATGAGGAAGAGGAAGGAAAGGGTGGATCGTTCACAAAAAGAGGAAGAAAAATTAAGGAGTTGTGGCTGAGCCAAGCTGGCCCGAATTAGACCAAGTTGAGTAGGAGTCGGTTATCCTCATTAAATGAGGTGTCCAAATCTTGTCCATTGGATATGGGTAGTTAAAACTAAACCATCCCTTTGATTATTTTTGAAGTCCATAACAACAATATTACAGGCCCGAAGGGCCATAAAACTACTGGCCTCATGGACCTGAATCCAACTGGCCATAAAGGCCTCATACAGATGGACCAAAATGCCCATAATTTCGAAGCGGGTCCAAAGACCCAAAGCAAGCTCCGCCACAAATGACCCAGTATTAACTATAGTCGGGCACGCGAGATCTACGCACGGGCGTGGGTGCACATGGGTCATCACGCACCATTGTAAGTACCGCTCAAGAAGGGTGGGCAGAACAACGCCAAGAGCTACTTAGCTCAGCTACGCCATGCGTGGGCTCCAAAAAGTCTCCGAACCGTGTAGACCTAACAGTGGGAATGGGTAAAAGAAAAACTCATACAGGCACGGTAAAGGAGGAGAGAAGAAGACAAACAGCCAAAGGGAGAAAGGAAGGGGAAGAGAGGGAAGGAGAAGGGAGCAACGAGATCTGTCGCTAGAAACAAAAGAAAGGGGCAAGGGGCAAGCGAAGCAGGGGGATCTAGAGAGAGGGCAGACGTGCTCTCTCTAGAAGACAAAACATATTTTTTTTCCCTGAACAAAGCACTACTACAACACGCTTGGTGGTGGAGCTAACTCTGTGGCTGTAAGGTACAACAAGGTCACAACTTTGGGTGCTAAGATCATCGGCACCTTTGGGCTAGTGTACACTATTTTCTCAGCCACTCACCCAAAGAGGAGTGTACGCTCATGTCCATGTACGTAATTCTTCCTAATTTTTTTTGTTGGTTTTTTATACTATACGGTACTGTAGAGCTTGGTTTTTGGGCATGTGTGGTTGGGTTTCTGTAAATGTTCTCGTGGGTGCAGGTATTGGCTCCCCTACCTATTGGGTTCACTGTGTTGGATACAATGAGATTGGATAAAATGTATTGTATATTATGTATGTGCTATGTTACATAGCTCTGTTTATATACAGAGTAGAAAAGTGGAAAATGCAGTTAACATAACTAACTGCTAATGTAATGAACTAACTTAACTCCAGCTCAATTAAAGTTGTTAGCTAATATTCACCCTCAAGATGGATGGTATATACTGATTAAACCCATCTTGCCAACCAAATGATTGAATTGAACTAAACCAACAGACCCTTTGATGTATTGAACCACTCTGTAAGCTGCATCCAAGTGGGGTTGTTTAGGAGAGTTCATGAAATGACTTAACCATTGTACTGAGTATGCTATATCAGGTCTTGTAATAGTCAAATAGATCAATCTTCCTATCAATCTCCTACATTGACTTTGGATAACTTCAAGTGTTGTTCCATAGGAAATTTAGATGGTTTGCTGCCCAACAAACCACAATCCGATACAATTTCTAGAGCATACTTGCGTTGACACAAGTGTATGCCTCTAGATGATCTAGTAGCTTCCAAGCCTAAGAAAAATTTCAATGCCCCAAGATCTTTTAGCTTGAATTTGTAGTTTAGAAATACCTTCAACTCTTCCACAACATGATCATTATTACTAGCAATGAGAATGTCATCTACATAGACTAGTAAAGCAATGAAAGAAGTGTCTTTCTTGCATGTAAAAAAAGAATAATCAGCACATGATTGAGTAAAACCTGATGCAAACAAAATAGATGAAAACTTTGCAAACCATTGACGAGAAGCTTGTTTTAACCCATATAATGACTTCTTCAATTTGCACACCATATTTTTCCCCTTGCTGTCAAAACCGAGAGGTAAAGATATGAAGACCTTCTCATCTAAGTCACCATATAAAAAGGCATTATTAATATCTAGTTGATGCAAGGATCAGTGTTTGACAGCAGCTATAGAGAGGAGAAGTCGAAATGTGGTCAACTTAGCAACTGGACTAAAAGTCTCATAGAAATCAAATCCTTCTTGCTGACTATACCCCTTGGCCACAAGGCGGGCTTTATAATGTTCAACACTCCCATCAGATCTATATTTCACCTTATATATCCACTTACATCCAATAGGATGTTTACCAATTGGCAAAGAAGTCAATTCCCAGGTTTTATTTTCTTCCAGGGCAGAAATTTCAGATGTCATAGCCTCTCGCCACTGAGGATATTGTCGCATGGCCCAATGATCTTTTATATATTTTTCCCGTAGTAATTCTTGGCACTATTGCATGTAACGTAGGTTTAGCGGTTCTAGAACCATCAATGATTGGTGAACCCGCGGATCCATTTGCAACTCCTTTGGAAATATTAACCGAATGGTATTTCTTTCCCATATTTCAAATACTTCGTATGTCACGCCCCGAACGCAGTCCCGCCGGGACCGTGACAGCCGCGAGCAATCCCGAGGGAAAGCCCCAGCGAGCTTCCCAATACATACAGCGGAGAGAAAACTAGGATCGCGAGAGAGATGAGCCAAACTCATGACTAATCTTGTACTACAGTTCTTAAAAGAAGTTGATATCTTCGTTACAATATAAAGGTTCACATAATCTAAGTGACGGACCACAACGGTCAACCGCCACTCCAACAAGATACATAGTTGTCTTCTCTCTAAGTCAGATAGTCCTCCTGACTTCCTTTACCTGGAGCATCTGGAATGATACAGTTTAAAAATGTGAGTCAAAAAGACTCAGTAAGGGAAAACATAACTTTAAAACATGTTCTTGACTTGTACTTGCTTAACATGGGAAAACGTAATTCATGATGCACATGCATGTCATGGGTATGCATATGCTCTTGTTTGTAGAGACATAAACTTGTTCTTGAAATTGGCCCCTAGCCCTTGAAAATCATTCATTCATAACTTGTGGGCTACTTTCGCTCCATTTAACCCCTGAAGTCAGGGTTGTGCGTTCCCATTGGAACCGTCTCCCTTACCCTTGGAGACATTTCATTTGGTCGAGCTAGCCCGTAGTTGCCCCAGGCCTGATGGCTAGACACGACCCTTGGAGGCCCACACCTTCTCATTGTCTTTCAGTGTGGTTTGCACAGCCTCTTAGGATTCACTCATCCTTCTCGCATTCGTCCTTCGGTATGGGTGTCCATCATGATGGTACGGTACCGACCATAGCCCCTTGACTTAACTTATCTTTCCATAAAACTTTCCATACGACATTGCAAAAAAATTCTCTTTAGAAAAATCATGTGATGCTCGTGTCATGACATGCTTGCATATGATGTCATGCTTGTTTGAATATCATGCTAAAAATCAACTTGTCATGAACAATATTTCATGCTTGATATAAAATACGTATCGTGCTTGATCATCAAAACATGCTGTGTATCATTCCAGTTTTGCAAAAACTGTAACTCCACTTACTTTCCACTTACCTTGCTTCTCCTGATACTCGGTGGGTCTTCACCTACAAGCGAATCACATTCGTTACATAATTGCTTGGATAATAACTTCAAGTTGACATACAAAAGTACCTGTAACCGTTTCCGGTTTCCAAAAATACATATCTTGAAAATATGATTTCACTTGCAAAAGATTTCTTTAAACTTTGGCTTGAATAAAACAATTTGAAAACAATTAAACTTATACATCAAACAACTTCAACTAGATTGTTGTTTTCACCTACTTCGTGGCCAACTCGTATCCAACTTGTTCAATTAGGTATTCATGTCACTAATATTGATTCCAAAGTCTATCCATGAAATCAGTAACAACCTTTCGTCTTAAAAATTCCAAGTCAAAACAGCAACTTATCTTCGTCTAGCTTCCATTCCTTTGTTCCACACTTTTCATCGTATTATACATGAACTATTAGCTATCATCTTCCACCAATTTAACCTCAATAGATGTGCTATATGGATACTACCGAGACATATAAGATCTAACCTAAGTTACCTTGGTCTTTTTTCTAAGTTTCCAAGTTCACTAGAACACTAGTGCCCACAATTCTTCCAAATATAATCGATAGGCATGAATCCTTATTTAAGTGATCGACCCATGACCGTTTGGCCTCTTTTTTATTCTTAGGCTTGCTGACATGAACCAAATGAACATTTTCAGATTCATATCTTCCACTTTCTTACAAAATTCATATGATTCACTGAAAGACAGTAATCATGAATTCAATTCCCACTTAGCCCGAGTGCAATTACCTCCATATTCGCCAAATGAAATCAAGCTACTAGATGATTAGCTTGCTGTTTAATTCAACGCCATCAACATACCTTCTTAACAACAAGCAACCCTAAGGAATCACATATGACACTTTCCACGACCTAGGGCAGCAACCATTCGGCTCTCATAATCATTTTTCTTCTCTTATCACAACTCACATGCTGACATATTTTCTAACCATATGAAATAAAATCGTGGCCCTCAATATACCTTAACCACCAGTAAATTTCATTACCATTACAACTTAACCTCATTTTGCACCCAATATATTTCGGCCAACACATGATTACCCTAATTGCACCCTCAATTCATTCTTGATATCCCAAGCTTTGTTAATCACCCTAACTAATACCAACCCGTGGCCTTTAAGCTTCATTATTTATGCTTAACTAACTTGCAAGATTTCTCTTAACCTCGTACTTCCGTCCATTGAAATGTTTCCGAACAGTAACTATATATATATATTTCGATATCATAGATCATACATTGCCTTAGTCCTTTTTAATTGCTTAATATCTTATTTAATCTTTTACTTTCAGTTACTAATTAAGCTCAGGTTATTTAATTACTAAATTCTATTGCAATATATCTCTATTCTTGTTTAGGACTCTTAATCAGCAACTAATTGCTCTAGGATTAATTTTAGTCTTCCTTTTATTTCATGTATTCAATTAAATCTTTACGGTAATTAATTATCAACCTTAGTCATAATTAACCCTTGGCTTAGACATTAGATCTCTATGCAACCCGAAACATAAGCTTTATTTTGTTTACCATAGGTTTCGGCCAACCTAATTAAATTCTCAATCTATACTTAACACCACAAGGTCTTGCTAATTCTTTTAACCCGAACCTTTAAGCCTATATCCTTGTTTTGTCTCTTACTTATATGGTGTGCTTTATGATTGAACTTAAGCTTTAATCCTCTAATCCATTTGGCCATAACCCTAATTTCATTTATCCATCACAAGTAAATATAATTTCATTGTTATAGGCTTGTCATTAGGGTTTCTCTACTAGGTCATTCGGCCATGCTCCATTTTAAGTATTCTTTGTCTAAATTTTCTTCTCCAATGGTGATCTCATCCTCCATTTTCAGATTCACAACCTAGGATCTACAAATCACAAAACAACTTCAAGATCTAGCACAACATCATATTCGGCCAACACCTATTTTCATAGAATAATTAGGTTTTCCTTAGTTATTTTGATTTGCATGAAAACTTCTACATTTCAAGACTAACTTACATGCACATGTTTACTAAACTTACATATATCATGGTCATTCATCAAATCGACACTTAACAAAGTTATATTTGAAAATCCAAGGCATACAAGGTTCGGCCAACACCAATCAACACAACCTTTCATGCCAAAACTTGCAACATGCACTCCTTTCGCATTTAAGACCAAACTAGCATGCATTGATCACTCCTTTATATTTTTCTAACATTCAAGTTCGGATCTCATGCTTATATGGCCAGATCTAACATCACAACACAACTAGGGTTGGTTTTCTAAGCTCAAGATCTAGATCTAGCAAGAATCAAAGCACCAACTCAAGATCCAACCAAGAGACATTCGGCCAACAACAACATTTAGCATCAATAACCATTTTTGGCCTCACCTTGATGATCGAACACAAGCCTTGAGCACCTAGCATAATAAAACTTCTTAGGTCAGAAACTATAAGGAACTTAAACAAAATATAACATGTGAACATCGCATCTAACTCTACCTTCCACTAGAACACACGATTTTCACCAAAATCCTTCTTTAACCCCAACTTTCGGTTCCACCTTTGGAAATGGTTCCAAGGGCTGAGATTTGTGTCTTCAAGGTGCTAAGATAGAGGTTTTATGGTGGGTAAAAGAGAAGTGTTGAGCAACTAAAAGTTGCTTGAAGAAACAAGGAAATGCTTGAAACTTTGAAGTGATTAAGAAAGTGAGCTAAAAATGGCTAATTTCAGCCACCAAGAGAGAAGATATGAGTTGAACTAAAGGTTGCAAGAGAAGGAAACAAGACTTAGCTCAAAGAGAAGTTTCGGTCAAGAGAGAAAAGAGAGAGAGTTGCAATGGAAGTGTGATATTCGGCCAAGGGAGAAAAGCAATTTGAAATGTGAAGTTGAAATGCCAAGGGTGGGGGTGAATTCGTAGAAAGCAATTGAGTCTCCCAAAATTCATTTATGGCAATGACAATGACAAGAGATGTTGAAAATGACAAGAGGGAAAGAAAGAGAAAGGTGGGTGAATTTTGGTGAGTTGGTCGACCAATGCATGGTCTCTTTCACTCCTTTTTCTTCTTACTTTCTCTCACCTCATCTCTTTGTCCCCTCAAGCCAAGCCTCCCATGTGAACTCCTTGCCATCCATTTCATTTTCTCTCTTTTTGGCTTAGCTTTCACGTGAACTTCACCATTCATGGCTTTTCTCTTCCTTTGTCTTGTCTTGTCACTTAATTTCTTATCTTATCTCTTCTTTGCAACCCACATGGTCCACAAGCTTTTGGCTTTTCCACTCCTCCTTGCATCTTCACGTGAATGGCTTTCTCATAGCTCATTTATTTTGTTTAGTTACAATTCAACTAACTTAGTTACTTTTGTCACACCTAACTTATCTCCTATAAGCACTTTAGCTTATCTAGTTCAAATCCATAACTTATCAACTTATAAGCATGGTAACCTATCTCAAGATAATTGCTCTAGCCTATCTATAAGATAGCCACAACAACCTATTATCTTAAAAGCTCTCTAGTTTATCACCATGCTAGCTTATCACTATGATAAGCAAGTGTGCTTATCAATTTAAATTCTCTTAATGCTTATCATATACTTAGTAGCTTATCATGTAATATTTCTAATGCTAATTCAAAACTACTAATTAAGGACACCTAATGATGATCAATACTACCTATTAGAGTCACACAAAAATATTTAAATACTTACACGAATTTCATGATTTTCTACTTAATTATTTTCGGCCATAATATATAAATTCCTCTTCATAATTTAATTTCATGGACTATGGAATATAATAAGCAACGGAAAAATATAAGTTCATAAAAGAAATTTACCTAGCAAGTTTCAGCTCTTAGGAAAAATAGAATTTAACTTGTACTAAAAACTTCCACAATGAAAAAGAAATTATTTAAAGAAAAATCTTGAATAAAATTTCATAATAAGTGAATGTACCATAAACATTAAACTTAGGTCATATATTGGCCAAAAATATGGCCCCATAAGTTAAATCAAAACAAATACATAGGAAAATAGCAAAAGCAAAGTTCGGGGTCTCACATCGTATAGTACCCAATAAGTTATTGGGTGTTCTTTTAATGGTTTCAGTACCTGCGGGATTATTAACCGTACCTTTTTTGGAGAATGTTAATAAATTCCTGCTTGTGTGTGTGTCTAAGGCTCAAAATGAGAGGAAATGGATAAAGCAAAAGCTTTGTGTGCAGGAGATAAGTGGCTGTAAGATAGAGAGGCTGAAATGGGATGCAGCTGACCATGCTTAGAAAGACCATCATTAGAAGCCAACTGAGATGAAGTGAGAGAGGTGGCTTGTTGACAATGATAAGTATCTAGTAGACTTATGAATATGAACAGAAGGAGAAGTTGAAGGATGAGAAAAATCATGTGAAGAGGTTGAAGGCAAATGAATAAACTCTTGGACAGATTCAACAATTGGTGAATTAATGATAAGAGGTTCAGATGAATGGTTGAAAGAAGGAATTTGAGGAAGGACTAAAGATGATGTATCAGACGCAAGAATAGGAACATCTTCAAACAAATTAGAAAAATCTTGTTGGAAGGAAGAGTGCTGATATGGGAAGCTATGTTCATGAAACTGAACATCTTGAGAAACAAGAAACACTCGAGAGTCTAAATCAAATAATTTGTACCCTTTAACTCCAAAAGGGTAACCAACAAAGATACATCTACGAGCTCTAGTAGAGAATTTGGTTCGATTATAAGTAAGAGTAGAAGCAAAACATAAAGAACCAAAGACCCAAAGATGATGAAAAGAAGGGACAGCTTTAAACAACATCTCAAAAGGAGTTTTGTTGTTCAAAATTGGAGTAGGGAGTCCGTTTATAAGATAGACAACAGTAAAAATACTATCTCCCCAAAAATGAATAGGGAGGATAGCTTGAAACATGAGGAAACGAGCTACGTTCAATATATGTTGATGTTTACGCTCCATAACATAATTTTTTAATGGAGTTTCAACACAACTATGTTGATGAACAACCCCTCTAGAAGCATAGAATTCTTTCATCAAGAATTCATAGTCATTATCAGTTCCGAATGGCTTTGATTTTGGATGAATATTGGTTCTCAACAGTGAGAAAAAAAATGAATGTAAAAGGGGACAAACTTCATATTTAGGTTTCATCAAATATACCCAAGTGGAACGAGTAAAATCATCCACAATGGATAAAAAAATATTGAAAATCATCTAAAGTGGAATTAGCCATAGGACCCCAGATATCAGCATGAATAAGCTGAAAATGTAATTCAGTTTTATTGATACTATGAGGAAAGAGAAGCCTCTTTTGTTTAGCAAGAGGACAAGTAATACAAGGCTGAAAATTGTCAACAGATATGTCATCAATATAAGATCGAAGAAAAGACATTCAATTTATTGAAGGATGACCTAATCTAAGATGCCAAAGATTGATATCAGTTTTGGTAGCGTTAGAACAACTATGAACAGAAGCATATTGGACAGAATGAGAATCAGCAGATGATAGGTAGTACAAACCACCTCTAAGCTCACCCATCCCAATCATCTTCCGTGTGATTAGGTCCTGCAAATAGCATCGGTTAGCTTGGAAAATAACAGAACATTGATGATCAATGGTCAATTTACTGACTGAAAGCAAATTAAATGAGAAAGAAGGAATACACATCACATCAGTCAAGAGAATGTTTGCTGATAGCTGTAGTCACTAAACTCGCAATGCAATGAGTGATGCGTGTAAGAAATGTCACTGAACACACCATATGATCACTTGCACCAAAATCTATAATCCAAGATTTATCAACAGAAGAAACACTGAAACTAGACAAGCACTTGAAATCACCTGTAAAATTTGGAGATAAAACCATATTTAACATATGATGGAGATGGCTGTAAAAGTTCTAGTAGCTGACTGCATTGCTTATGAGTGAAAGGAAAAGCTGGAGATGTATTAGAATTCAGATCTGAAGTCTGCACCATGTGAGCTTGAATAACATGCAATTTATAACACTTAAAACCGGGCGGATAACCATGCAATTTATAACACTTTTCAGATGTATGTCCAAGAATACCACAGTGACTGCAGAGAGGCCTAGACTTCTTCGACTGGTAATCAGTTTTAGCAATCAAAGCTACTGATTCTACAGCTACATGTGTGTCATGTAAACCACGCTGTCTTTCCTCTTGTAAAATTAAAGATTAAGACTTTATTTATAGCTGGCAATGGATCCATCATAAGAATTTGTCCTCGTATGGCAGCATAGTTGGAATTAAGCCCCATCAGAAACTTCATAGTGCAGTTCTTTTGGTAATATCCAACAAAGGAAGTAATACCAGAACATTTACACTCATGCAATGGTTGATAGTTCATCAATTCCTACCAATAGATCTTCAGAGGTCCATCACTCTGTGAAAAACGTTCATGGAGTTCTTTCCAAATATCATGTGCAGAGTTCATATAAATGACACTAGCTGCAATATCTTTTGATAAGGAATTAAGAATCCAAGTCAAAATCATTGTATCACAACGAGTCCAAGGGATGAACAAATTGTCCGACTCATCAGGTTGCTTCAAAGATCCGTTAATGAAACCTAGCTTGTTTTTTACTTTTAAATCAAGAAACATAGATATGGACCAGGAGTGGTAATTACTGTTTGTAAGAGGTTGTGAAGCAAGAATCAATCCAAGATGATCACCTAAATGTAGATAATAAGGACTCTGTGGATTAGATTCTGCAGTCGTTTTTGTTGTATGAGTAACAACGATCGGAGGTTGATGATGAGGATTCACTGTTTCAGTCATGATCAAGCACTTGATTCACGGGAAAGGAAGCAGATAGAATCGAGATTAGGTTTAGAGAGAAGAGAAGGTAGGCTTTGATACCATATGACGAAATGAGATTGGATAAAATGTATTGTATATTACGTATGTGCTCTGTTACATAGCTCTGTTTATATACAGAGTGGAAAAGAGGAAAAATACAGTTAACATAACTAACTGCTAACGTAATGAACTAACGTAACTCCAGCTCAATTAAAGTTGTTAGTTAATACACTAGCTGCAACAGCATACCACCAGTACATATTGAGAGCAGCGACTATCAAAGCCTTGGGATCCTTCTACAGCAATCCCACGAACTAAAGAGAGAGCAACAAAGATGAGGATACCATCAGCGTTGTCATATTCTTCTATTAAGATCGAGGACAAAGAGAAAAGGACCGAAAGGGTGATTTCCTCGTCACCATATATGGGCGGGATTAAATATATGGCGAGATTACCCAATATTGTATTAATAGTTGATCAGCAAGAAGAATATACGGAAAGAGTGCTGTTTTTGAAATCGAGATAACCTTCGTGAACAATCATCGCCAGAGACTCCAACGCCTGATTGGTTGAGCAAAAGGCAAGTGATGGATCTGCCTCCGACTGACCAGGAGCCTTTCCGTAGTCCAGCCATTATTGGTAGACCTTTGGACGATGTTGTTTGCCATGGAACCAGCTTAATTAGTAAATGACATGGCTTATTTCCTGCCATGTGGACCCCAACCTGACATGGCAAGTACTGCCATTAAGAAGAGAGAATCTGAAATTTAAGATCGAATGACCAAATTGCAAAACGTAGGAAATAAAATATCAATTTCCTTAAAACATAAAATAAAATTTACTGAACAAAGTTTATATACATATTTTTGGATTTTATAGAGTTTAAAACAAAATTAAAAACAAAAAGACATTGAAAGTAATAAAACTAAACTAAGAGGTAAAGATAACATTGTCTTTTGAATGTAAAGTTTTAAACTTGCAAAAGTAATCAGATTCTCAAAAGTCTAATACAATTAACTTTACCACTAAGAGAACTAACACTGTTGGCTTTATAGCAAAAGATTCCAACAAAGTTAAATTTACACTCTCAAGACAAATCATAAACTAACATTATTTACGCATTAAACTAACAAAAAACTAAATCAGCAAGCAAACCCAATGGAAACAACATCTAGCAATTTAAAAATGCAATTAAAACAAGAACTAACTAGTGAATTGAAGAGCTAACAAGCCGGAAATTTAATAGCTAACAATCTGGAATTTGAACAGTAAATCAAACCCAAAACCGAATATATAAATGAGTAAACAACTAGCAAAATTAAGAGCATAAACAGGTAAGTAAATCATAGTAACAAGTAGTAACAGCAAGAGTAAAATAAAACATGAAAAGAAACAAGAACCAACAGCATTTAAAGGCAAAACCAAAATATAATGGACTAGAAATTAACAAAACATCACAAAATTCTTGGATTAAGCAATACAGTGTCATTATAACTCCAGATTCAAGCTAAATCAAAGGAAAAAAAACAAGAACATAAGCTAAATATAAGTAGAACTTGTAGCACATTAAAGAGCAACTATCCTTGAAAACTTAAATCGAAATACCTGAAATTGAAACGCAAGACGAGAGAATCATTAAGTGTTTGTGCCAAAATTTTGGACACTCTAAAATTTTGGCCTAATAAAACAAATATAAAAGAATCTCTCTTTTTCCATCAAATTATCATTTTTCATTATAATAAATATAAAAAAATTATTCAAATAATCTCTCTTCATTTTTTCATCAACTCTCCTACCTTAAAATTTTGACACCCAAAATAAAAATAATGGCGGAAATGAAACTTGATGTTGGCACCCATGGAAGAAGAGAAAAAAGAGAGAAGAAAGAGAGAGTGGTTCTGCCAAAAAGAGCAAACGAGAGAGAAAATGGGCAGAGAAATGGACAACACCAACATAGAATTCTAGAATGTCTTCTTGGACACATGTCATCTTCTAGACCATGAGATAAGCACACATGGAGGACTAAGGTTCAAACTGTGGTCGGACATACAAGGTTGGACACTTGGTATCTTTTAAGCCGTGAGATGAGCACATATGGAGAGCTAAGATTCAAGGTATGAAGTGTCCTTCCTTTAGAATCTCTCGTGTCGCCATGTGTTCAGTAAACTTTACTATGTCCTTAGTGTACAAAGTAATTAATTTTCGCTTCATAAAAATATTTAATTAGCTCGTGCTTTATATCAAAACGAATAAATAAACATAAAAATTAAATTGAATGTGAACCTTACAATTGCCATTCTTTTCACCCATGGAGATAGTAAATAGGAAACTACTTTTGTTAAAATTTTGTAGAATATTTTTGAAATTGTATGAATCTTTATTTTATTAAGATTTATTAAAAATTTTGAAAAATAAAATGTATATATATATATAAAGGATAAAAATATTAATATGGTTATTTCGGTAGAAATTTCCACCATGTTGGGAAAATAATCACGACGTCTATCGCTACACTCGCTATAATAGTAACCCGTGTCACAGTGCCTCTTATCCACGACCTAGACGAAAAGTCAAAACACCAGCTAAAAAGCTTATTTTGGCTACCCGATAAGTTTCAGTGTTCAATAGATGATAAGCCTGCCACGTCCTCCCACCCAACGCCAACAGCCGTCTATATTCAACCCAACTGTCCACGCCCTCTGCCATTTTGCGCAACAGATAATAACCCAGAACCATAAACAATGGGCAATGACTATGACCATGAGACCAAGAACGTCGCGGCTCCGGTGGAACCCGGGTTCAAGCTTGTCGGGTTCTCCAAGTTCGTCCGGACCAACCCCAAGTCGGATCTGTTCCGCGTGAAGCGGTTCCACCACCTGGAGTTCTGGTGCACCGACGCCACCAACTCTGCCAGACGCTTCTCTTGGGGTCTTGGCATGCCCATCGTTGCCAAGTCGGACCTATCCACGGGCAACTTGACCCACGCCTCATACCTCCTCCGCTCCGGCCAGCTCTGCTTCCTATTCACCGCCCCCTACTCCCCCTCCATAGCCTCCGCGGAAAACGTGGGCCCCACAGCTACAGCCTCTATTCCCACCTTCGACCACGTCGCGTGTCGCTCTTTCGCCTCCTCGCACGGCCTTGGCGTCCGCGCCATCGCCCTCGAGGTCGAGAACGCCGATGTTGCCTTCCATGTCAGCGTCTCCAACGGCGCCAAGCCAGTCTCCAAACCGCTCCTCCTCGACGACCGAGCCACCGTTGCCGAGGTCCACCTATACGGTGACGTTGTTCTCCGTTATGTGAGCTACAAGAACCCTAACCTCCACCGAGAATCCGACTCCCCCGACGCCTGGTTCTTGCCCAAATTCGAACCGGTGGAAGAGGGTTCGTCCTACCCGGTGGATTTTGGAATCCGACGACTCGATCACGCCGTCGGGAATGTGCCAGAACTGTCCCCAGCCATCGCCTATGTGAAAAACTTAACAGGGTTCCACGAATTCGCGGAGTTCACTGCTGAGGACGTGGGCACGAGCGAGAGCGGCTTAAACTCGGTGGTTTTGGCGAACAACGAAGAAACGGTTTTGCTGCCGATGAATGAACCGGTTTATGGAACAAGGCGGAAGAGTCAGATACAGACGTACTTGGAGCACAACGAGGGGGCAGGAGTGCAGCACCTGGCTCTGGTGAGCGACAACATATTCAGGACACTGAGGGAGATGCGGAGGCGCAGTGGAGTTGGTGGGTTCGAGTTCATGCCGGCGCCGCCGCCCACGTATTATAAGAATCTGAAGAACAGGGTCGGGGATGTGTTGACGGATGAGCAGATTACTGAGTGCGAGGAGTTGGGGATTTTGGTGGATAGGGATGATCAGGGAACCTTGCTACAGATCTTCACCAAGCCTATTGGAGATAGGTATCATCCCCTGTAACTAAGAACGGAAGCTAGTCCAATTTATGTTGTTTTCTTTTTTTTTCTGTTTGGGTGAAATTGGGGAGCATTTGGAGCATGTTAATGTTCTGGTTACAGGGTCCCAGCATTTTTAACATAAGTTAAAAATTGTTAGGGCTCAGAAATAGTAATTATCAATAATGGAAGCTTCATATATATCGATGTTTTATGCTTTCTAAGCAGTTTTTGTGGCATCTTATTATATTGGATTGATGGTTTTTCTTGTACCATGTGGACAGGCCAACCATATTCATAGAGATAATTCAGAGAGTAGGATGCATGCTCCAGGATGAGGAAGGCAAGATATACCAGAAAGGTGGATGTGGCGGATTTGGGAAGGGTAACTTCTCGGAGCTATTCAAATCCATCGAGGAATACGAGAAGACACTCGAGGCCAAACGAAATCCCTGAACTACCAGCTGCAGAAAAAATAAAATCCTTGCAGGACTGTACTGCTGCAAGAGGAAGGGTTGTTGCTGAAGCAAGGTAAGGTTGGTTGTACTTCTATTTATGGTGGGTGGACAAAGTCGTAGATTGTCACCTGCGAACGGTCAATAATATGCAGCATGCTTGCATAGTTCCATGAAGTGCAGACGGACTTATTGCACTCTGGCTGTGCTGGACGTTTGTTTATGTCGTGGATGATTTACAATTAGTGGAATGTTCAATTGGTCGTATGAAACTTCTATGACCATTCTTTTCCTTGGAGCGCATTTTAGTTTCCAGTCCATTGAAACTAATATCCTGTTCTCATGCAACAATTTTGGGACAGAAGTGTAGACAAAATAATCTGGCAGTCATATTTATAATGTTTCCTTCAATATGAAATTCACAGAAGAAAAGACAATAATAATATGGTTTGTAGCAGAGATTCCAATGCAAATGGTGTTTAGTTTTCAAACTCAAGCTATGAAAAAAAGGACAATTGGGATACCTAACCTGTTGTGCAAGGAACAGAAACTTGCATGTATCCAAAGCAATGCTTCAATTCTCGCCAGGATTTATTGTGCATGTAGTAATTTGAGATTATTATGTAAACAGATTAGTCCCTGTATGATCATAACGACTAAGAATCATAATTGCACGAACAATAAGATCACCAAATATGAGTCTTAGCAATCATTTATAGCACAACAAGAATAGAATTAGGAAAGAAACCTCTAATTCATTTGTCTATTTGGTTCTCTTTTGGCTTCAAAGTGTTAGAGCAGCTACAATATAGGCTACCAGCATCATTGCCTGTCTCTACACTTTTTGACATTCTGATAGTAACTATAGAATGGAGAGAGAGCCAATCGAACAGATGGCAATGTCTAGTTCCATTTGGAAAAAAACGAACAAGGAGACATTTTATTTTCAACATCCATTTGGATGTTTTTAAGAATGGCCTACTAATTTTATCTGAGTGAAGTTCTCGATGTTTAGACCAACAATAAAGGTAAGCGACAAAAACTAATTAAGACTTCATTTAAACAGGTAACAGATACTGCTCAAATTAAGACAACAAATTACAATAAAAGGCTATTAGCAACAAACAGGTAAAATGTTACACTTCAGTACTAGAATATTAAGTCCTTGCTGAGTAGCCTAACCAGACTTGGTATTATTTATTTACACTTTCTTGAGACCGTCTATATCAAATCACTATAATCCCCATGCCATGTGCTCGTAAAATAAATAGCTGCTGATCACACAGCGCAAAACCCACGGATATATAACGCACCGTAATCAGATTATATTGAACAAATCTGATCGATTTTCTCCAAGTGGCCCTTATAAACTTCTCCAAAACCTCCTCGGTCTGACTGAAAATTTACTGGTGCGGGGTGCGGGGTGCGGCTGCTAATTCATCGAAAGTAAATGTCTGCGCCAGTTTTGCATTTTTTTTCCATCTTCTGAAACCTCCTGCTTCAGATTCCAAGAGTCTATTTGACCCAGAAGTAAAATCAAAATAGAATTACAAAAGAAATCTCTAATTCATTTGTCTATATGGGATTCGAGATGCTTAGGTACCTCATGGACTCCAGTAATTGGGGCGGAGAGTGCGGACTTCCTTTCGACGCCGAAAACGACGTCAGAGCGCGGACTCCAACTTCAGCGTTTCCTTTGCAGACGGTTTCGAGGGCCTACTCCCGCCTGGAACGAATGCCCGTCCGGAGAGAGAAAAATGAGGAATAAGATAGAGAGGGGTTGGGCGACTCTGGTAAGGAGACGAGACTGAGATTTTTTTTAACGCATAGGGAAAAAAAAAGCGTTCCTCATCTTATTCAAACAACTAGAAACCAGAACTCATATCACATTACTGGATATGTTCAGATATTACAGAAATGGAACTAAATCCAATAACACCAACATATGCAGCCCATTGAGCCAATTTATGAGCCATTTTATTACATTTCCTAGGGACCCAAGCTATCTTCCATTCAACAAATTCCGAAAGACATGCTCTTATAAAGTCTACCATCCCCAATATGGCCCAAATTGTAGTCGGCACCCCAGAAAGCACCTCTTTACAAAGGATCATCGAGTCATATTCCAAGATTACCCGGCTCCATTTCTTAGCCTTTGCTAAACTTGCAGCTTCTGCCATAGCAAAAGCCTCACCAACCAAAGGATCCATAGCGCCTATTCGTTCCGTGTAAGCCATACAGAGGGAACTAGAAGCATCTCTTATAGAGACCGCTATGTAAGATTCAGAAGAACGGATAGCAACATCCGTATTCAATTTTAATCAACCCGGCTTTGGAGGACATCATCTCACATTTGCATATCTTTCCACCTCCACCCAATCATTTGAATGCTCCCAATATCTCTTCTTTATCCAGAACACCAAAACCCCAATATCCACCACCTCATCATGAGGCACAACCAGATTTCTTAAATGCCACAATTCATCCTCACAATGGCAGCATTAAGGAGAAAAGCTCTAGCAAATTTTTTTCTCCAAATTTAACACCCTATCCACATTCAAAATAAAACTCACTAATTCACCAATAGATGAACAAGGAACTTTATCCCATTGGATCGGCCACATTGACCCACACCATGCTTGACCTGCTACATCACAAAAAGCAAGCAGATGAAGAGAATCTTCAACACCATTTCTGCATAATGGACACAAGAACTCGTCTTCGTCTTCACATTGCAGAATTCTACCCAACCCACCTCTAGTTTTTAAAGCACCAGCCCCCACCTTCCACACCAAAAATTTAAGCTGATCCTGAATTTTGCATTTCCATAGCTTCTCCCATGTTTCTTTCTCAATCCTCATATTTGGCATTCTCTTGTTTTGAAATCTCAGCATAAACGACTTAACCGAGAAAACCCCTATTTTCTCATAAATCCAAATCCACTTATCCACCAATTCAGAACATGGGACTGACATTCAAAGGATCTCCTCTGCACATTCTTCATAAAAAATACACTATTAATTCCACATCCCAGCCCCTTGTAACATGACTCACCAAATCAGCTACAAATTTTACATTTGACAACCCCTCCCAATTCTCCTTCCAAATAGGCCAAAAATTATTACAATTTGGGAGCCAAGGGTCCTCCCTAATACTCACTTCCTCTCCTCTTCTTGGTACCAAACACAAACCGTCCATCAACCGTGGCAGCATTTTAGCAATCTCAGTCCATACCCATGATACACCCCTTATAGTCCTCAAATTAACACCCGGAAATACAAACTTGTATTTTGCCTTTGCTATCCTAACCCAAAGACACTCAGAGTTATCACCATCCGCCAACCCAACTTTGCCACAAGAGACATATTTACTTCAAACATTTTCTTCAAACCCAATCCTTCCATATTTTTTGGCAAACAAATAGCATCCCAAGCTTTAGGAGTATAATTCCTATTTTTTTGAGATGGAAATCCCCACCAAAAATCCTTCAAAATCCTATTAATCTCTTCACACCATCCTTTTGGTAACAAGAAAGTAGACATACAATACAATGGCATCGCCGTAGCCACCGCTCTAATAAGCGTAGTCCTACCCGCTTGTGACAAAACTTTTACTTTCCACCCTGCCACTTTTGATAAAACCTTAGCCTTTACATCCTCAAATGCTTTCTTTTTAGCTCTCCCAATGAATAATGGCAACCCCAAATATTTTGCATTCTTTCTCATCCTCCCAACCCCCAACATTCCACATAAAACATCAACCAGTTCCGAATTGGTATTAACACTACAATGCAGAGCAGAATTTCCAAAATTCACTTTCTGGCCAGACCATCTAGAATATTTGGCTAAAATCCGGTTAATGACTTCAACTTCCCTCCTATTAGCACGTAAAAAATCATTAGATCATCAGCAAAAAGCAAATGGGTAATTGGTGGAGAATCCCTTGCAACTTTCACCCCATGTATCTCCCCCAAATCTTCAGCTTTAATAAGCAATCTTGACAATACCTTCGACCCCATAATAAACAAAAATGGAGATAGAGGATCGCCTTGTCAAAGCCCCCTTTTAGGTCTAAAAAAACATGAGGAGATCCATTTAACATGATCGAAAAAGAAACAGTAGATAAGCTTTGTTCCACCCAAGCAATCCACCTTTGATCAAACCCAAAACATCTCATCACCCTTAATAAAAAAACTTCATTCCATTCGATCATATGTCTTCTCCATATCCAATTTTAATGCAGCCAACCCTTTCCTCCCACGCTTTGCTTTCATAGAATGCATAACCTCCTGACTCAATATAATATTCTCTTGAATAATCCTTCCTAGAACAAAATCCGCCTGAAACGGCGAAATTATCTTTGAAATCACAGCCCTCAACCTACTAGTTAATATTTTGGAAATAACTTTGTAAGTCACGTTACAAAGACTAATAGGTCGATATTGTTCTATCTTTGAAGGATGAGCCACCTTTGGAATTAAAACAATGAAAGTATGATTCAATTGCCTCAGTATATGGCCAGACCTAAAAAATTGTTGCACCATCTCAACCAAATCCAAATGTACTGTATTCCAATAAAACTGATAGAAAATAGCAGACATACCATCCGGACCCGGTGCTTTGAGAGCTCCAATTTCATCCACAACACCTTTTAATCTCCTCCTTAGTTGGCATTTTACACAATTCGGATGGTATGTCTGCTTCCACAAGCATTCCTCCTTTTTCAAAGCCTCAATTAGAGCCACATGCATCCTCATCTCCTCCTCCCACATTTGCTTAGAAGGTTCACAGCTCTGGAACTCCGCCAGTTTCCGATTAATCAACTCAATTTGAGTTTGAATCAGCCCAAAATGTTCCCGATTCCACTTCCTCAAAGCAACCTTTGTTCTCTTGATTTTTTGGACCAATTTAAAAGCTGCCGAACCAGTCACTTGACCCCACCAAGCTTCAGAGACCACCACCTTACTCGACTCATCCCTAGTCCAACAACTTTCAAATCTAAAAGGCTTTGGACCAGCAGACATGGCACCATAAGTAACCAACAAAATTGGAGCATGATCTGATGAATGTCTAATCATATTTCGTATTATAGCCCTTGGAAACAACATAGCCCATTCACCATTTGCTAACCCTTTGTCCAAACTTTCCAAAATTTTCTGTGATCCCCTTCTCCCATTACACATGTAGATCTAGCTCCAGTGCTTCCTATATCCACTAGGCCATTATACAACTTAAACTGATAAAAGCCATCCCTAGATGAAGAAGCATATGGCAATCCCCCCCACTTTCATCCTACCCAGATATAGCATTAAAATCCCCCATTAACAACCAAGGACCATCAAAAGACATCCCCACATTACTAACTTCCTCCCAAAATTTCTCCTTTCTAACCCAATCAAACGGGCAATGCACAAAAGTAAGAGCCCAATCTTGATTACTGGAATCCCCTTTCAAAATGATACTAATGATGCAATCATTTTTAAAAATCATATCAAAATATACACCCTGCCTCCATGCTAAAATCATCCCACCCTTCAACCCCCTGGCCGGCACCTCCAAAGAATCATGATACCCCAAGCTATTCAAAATAGTCGTCGCCTTATCAATCTTTGTTTCAACTGTGCATAAACTTTCTGGATTCGATTGCCTAAGCATCGCCCGAAGAGTTCGAATTGTCGAGGCTTGGGCAAGACCTCGACAATTCCAAAAGAGCACTGTCATGGCTGAGTAGGGGGCATGGGTTGGCCCGCCTCCTCAGCCTCAGAAAAACAATAATCTTCGAAAAATTCCTTCCCTTTACTAACCCTCTGCCTAATACCCTCCCTCTGTCTTCCACGATGACCCCGCGAGCCTCTTCTTCCAGATCCACAAGGCGCTCCTTTCCGTCCAGAGCTCGGCAACCCACTGGACAATTTTACCAAAGCCTCTCCATTATACTGCTCTATCTCCCCCGCCGAAGCCAAATTCTCAACATTCAAAACCACATGTAGTTTCTTTGAAACCTGCTTGTCCTCCGCCAGCACCTCAAGAGGATTTCTTTTTTCCCCACTAGTATACCCACCACACTTTTCTCACTAGATCTTTCTTTTAACCAAAGGCCTTTTTCTTTTTTTCAATTTTTTTAAACGGCCTTGTATTAGAAGCCGTGCAAAGATTATCACACCCATTTGATCCATCACCACTTATTTCTTTAATTTGAACCGAAGATCCAGCACATTCCAACCGACCTAAACTGCCACACTCCAATATGATATTACAATCCTTACTTCTAAATTGTTCACCATCCACCACAGGCCCATTCCTTTCCGCCCAGCCCAATAAAGAGCCCATCATACGCTTATTCACCGACCAATCCACCGTATTATGTAAACAACACAGCTCCTTCTCTTTCCTCTGCACAGCTTCCCAATCATTCTCAAATTTTTTATTCCAATCATTCCAAACATTTATCATTTTATTTGAATGAATCATTTGATGCACCTCAAGATTTTTCCTATTAGTCTCATCTCCACCCTTCCATACCTCATCATCCTTTGATTGTGCCACCAGATCAGACTCATTTTCAAAAATCTTTTTATTCCTGTCTGAGCCTAGGGAATGGCACTCCTCCGTCACACTTGCATCCTCTTCCCTTGGTTTCAAACCCACAATCTCAGATCTGCTCCATGTTTTTATATTCTTGTCCACCATCAATCCCTCAGAATACAGAGTTTGAGGTTTGATATATTGGTTTTGCTTCGGTATATTTTGATGATCTTGGTGACATGTCTTGGTTGGATTTTGTGTTTTAGGTAAACTGGAGGAGGTATTTGTTTGGGTTCCTGAATTTCGTGAGATTGGTTTCTCCGGGTTTTGAAAACTTCTGTAATCAACAGAGTTTGCAATCATCTTCGGACTAAACCTTTCTGGATCTATCAACACACAAGCCTCTGCCACACAATTGTTTGATAAATGTCCTAACCTTCCACAATTATAACAAAATCCAGAAAACTTGCTATTACTGGACACCATCTTCTGCATTGTACGCTTACATTTCAGTTTTTTACTTTTCGGAAGCTAAGTATCATAAGCCTCACTGTAGTGCCTGCACCCAACGCCTACAGAGATAAGAACATTCATATCACTTAACATGTCACGCCCCGAACGCCATCCCGCAGGGTCCGTGACAGCCGCGAGCATTCCCCGAGAACACTCCAACGCTTACACTAACTCTTACAGCGGAAACTTTTTTTTTTTAAATACACATAGGATGGCTCACTCAGGATCCACATGTTGGCCGAGATACAAGCTCAATGATCATAACCTCTCGGTATACACATCATAATTCAGAAAAGTCTATACAATGCATCTTGTTCGCAAGCTTATACAAAACGTACTAGGGCAATATACTGTCACTTGATCAAAACCAGCACTCACTAGTGCTACCTCAGAGTTCACCAACTCCGGCTCCAATTCCCAAACTTTCAGGATTTCTACGTGAGATACTCCTCTGCTCCCCAGTTATCTTGTGGATCTGGAATGATACGATTTAAAAACTATGAGTCGAAAGACTCAGTAAGGAACAACAATTTGAAACATGAGCTTTGATAAACATGACTTTAAAAACTTACTTTCTTCAATACACTGTAGAGTTAAGAAAAGAAATGCATAACTGTGAGTCATGAGATAGTGCATAAAAACCATGATGCATATGCATGCTCCGTGATGCACATGCCATGCACTAAAATCTCTTGCCACTCTTGGCCTTTTCAAATGCATTTCAAATCTCGAAATTGGCCCCAGGCCCTTAAAATATTTCTTTCATAACTTGTACTTGAAATTGGCCCTTGGCCCTTGAAAATCACTTATTCATACTTGTGGGCTTTCTCGCTCCATTTAACCCCCCTGAAATCAGGGTTGTGCTGTTCCCATCGGAACTGTCCCCTATTTCCCTTGGAGACCTTACATACGGTCAAGCTAGCACACCTTCTCGCATTCGTCCTTCAGTGGCTAGACATGACCCTTGGAGGTGCCACACCTTCTCGAGCAACGTTCCTCGGTGTGGTTGCACATACCTCACGGACTAACCCATCCTTCACGAACAACGTCCCTCGGTATGGGCGTCCATCCATCCATCCATCCTTCACGAACGTCCCTCGGCATGGATGTCGAACCTCACTTACTTGGTACGGGTTCAACCAAAACCTCCGGGCTTAATCATAACATAAATTCTTTTTCATTTGCATAAAACAACTTTTCATGTTTCTATGAAATGAACATGTCATGCCACTCTTGAAAACATCGTAATTTCATTTGCATCAAAACGTCTCTCATGCGTTCATGCAAATGATCATGCTATGACATGTTCGAAACATCATGCGTACTTGAAACATTCTATATGCACAATACATGTCACTTGTATTAAAAACATCTTGTCATGCACAATAAGACATGTAGTGTATCATTCCAGTTTTCATAAAAGTGTAAGATTCACTTACCGCACTCCTTGCACTTATTGCACTTATACCGATCCACTCGAACTTAGTTCGGTCTTCGCCTACAAGCGATACTCCAATGCTTAGTTATCCATATTCAACAAAGCATACCAACGTATCATTTACGATCTTAGTTTCAGAGTTCCAATCTTAGAACATGTGATTTCATAATGTGACCTTCCTTATAAACATTGTTAACTTTTATAATCAAAGTGAAAGTAGCAAAGATCATACATATCAAACAACTCCAATTACGTGAACTTCTAGGGTATTTCAACTCGATCTTTATATCTTCTTTCGTAACCTTGATGTCCAATCTCGAATTCGTAGTCCTTAAACCTAACTCGATTACTTCAAAGTACTGGAACTAAACCGCTCTTCGATACGTGCAAGGTTGCTGTTTTCACCTTCTTCGTGGCCAACTCGTATCCAACTTGATCAATTAATTCTTCATGTCCCTTAACATTGATTCCGAAGCCTATCATGAAATCAGCAACAACATTTCGTCCTAAAAATTCTATATCAAAACAACAACTTATCTCATGTCCAGTTTTTTATTCTCCTGGTCCCACACTTTTAATCTTCCTTTGCATGGACTAATAACCATTAATGCCATCACTTAACTTCATGGAACATGATATATTGTTGCTGCCAAAACCTTTAGGATTGACCTAATGTTCTTCTTCTTTTATCTCTAAGTGTTTCAAGCTCACATGAACACCAATGAATACAACTCGTCAAAACACAACTTATATATATTGAATCCTCACTTCATTGGCCAACCCGTGGCCTTCTTGCCCTTATTTTCCTCTTAAGCTTGTTGTTCTATACATGATATAACCATCATGCAATACTTTTAACCATCAACGAACATCAAGAACTTGCTATACATCAAGGCGATCGGCCAACATGCATGTTATATTATCCCAATTACATGTCATTCCTTTACATGCATATTAGCATTTCTCTATGCAACCCGAGACATTAACCTTGATTAGAGTTTTACATTTTTCTCCTCATAAGGTCAAGGCTCTCTAATCCTTAGCTTTGGTATACATATCATTACGATTACGTTTCACTCTGCCCTAAATAGGATTTGGCCAACATTAATCATTCTAATTGAATCCTTAATCCATGCTTAACATCACAAGGCTTGTTAATCCTTTAACTCGATCCTTTAAGCCTTAACATCTTTTAATTTGTTTGGCCACAATCCTAATTTTATTTATTCATCACAAGCAAATAAAATTTACAATTGTTACAAGCTTGCAATTCGGGTTTCTCTTCCTCATGGCATTCGGCCAACACCAATTTTGTGTGTTCTTTAATTACAACTTCATCTCCAATGGTGATCCCATCCTCCATTCAACAATTTCACAACTTAGGATCTAAAAACCAAAACACAACACAAGTTATCACACATAGCATTATTCGGCCAGCACCAAAATATCACAACAGAACTAGGTTTTCTTTAGTTCTTTTGCTTTGCATGCATTCTTCACCTTTCATGGTTGATTTTCATGCAATAGATCACTAAACTTACACATAATATAGCCAGCCAACAGATCCAAGCATATATAAAATTGTTCTCAAAGATTTAGGGTACACATGGTTCGGCCAACACCAAAACATCACATTTTTCATACCAAAATCACAACATGCATTTCCTTTGCATTTTATAACCTATATTGCATGCATCAACTTCATATCTTCATCATTCATAACCAACATGACCAGATCTACTCTTTAGACACATCAACAACCATAGATCTAAGGAAATATCCAACTTACATCCAACAAAACATAACCTAGGTTTAGATCTAACTCCATCCAACATACATTGTTCATTTCTTGTATTTCTTTAACATTCAAACTTAGATCTCAAGCATACATGGCCAGATCTAACATTTACACATAACCTATGGTTTCTAAGTTCAAGATCCAACAACATCAAGTCACAAATGTCAAGATCCAACCACAAAGAGTTCGGCCAACAAGGAAAAATGGTGAGATTCGGACTTTACCTTGTTGTCTCCTTGCTTTCCCTTCCTTTTTCCCTTGCAAGACCTCTCATTTTCTTTACCTCCTTCTTCTTCTTCCTTCTTCTCCTTCCTCTCACACAAGTTCCCTCTTGGTTCAAGCTCAAAACCTCACTTCTTGGTTCAAAACTTTCGGTTCACCCTTGATTCTCTCCTCCTGTCACGCCCCGAACGGCATCCCGCATGGACCGTGACAGCCGCGAGCTATCCCCCGGATGGCTCCAGCGTTCTTACTTATTTTCTTACTTGATTACGGCGGAAACGTACAGGATCGCGAGGGGTTCGAGCAAATATTTACATAAACATGGTTCTCATTAAGTTCATACAAAACATATAATTAACATATTAGAACCCAATTAGTGACGCTCGTGTCACTATCAACAAAATGCGAAACATAATATCTTGGGCATCTAGGTCAGGTAGTCCTCCTGACTCTCTTCACCTGATACATCTGGAATGACACAATTTTAAAAACGTGAGTCAAAAAGACTCAGTAAGGGAAAAGACGTAAAACTTAAATCATGCTCTTGACTCATGCTTGCTTAATCATGAAAGAAAGAAAACTTGATAATTGATGCATATGCATGCTCATGAATTATGCATATGCTCTTGTTTAGTGTTTTCGGCCCCAGGCCCTTGAAAACCACTTCCTTTCATACTTGCTTGTAAAACTGGCCCTTGGCCCTTAAAATCTTTCTTTCGTACTTGTGCCCTTGTTGGCCTTATCATAATTATTTCATGTCTTTTACTTGCGGGCTCTCTCCATTTGACCCCTGAAGTCAGGGTTGTGCGTTCCCTTCGGAACCGTCCCCGAATTCCCTTGGAGACCTTAACATGTGGTCGAGCTAGCCCTTGAAGTGGCCCCAGGCCTGATGGCTAGACACGACCCTTGGAGGCACCACACCTTCTCACTGTCCTTCAGTGTGGCTTGCACAGCCTCTTGGATTCACTCATCCTTCTCATAAATGTCCTTCGGTATGGGAGTCCAACTTGATGGTACGGTACCGACCGGTGCCCCTTATCTTAACTTATCGTTTCATAAAACTTCTCATATTCTTTCCATAAAAATCATTGCATAACTTTCTTCTTGAAAAATTCATGCAATGCACATGTCATGTCATGCTTGCTTAAAATTCATACTTGCTTAAAATTCATGCTTGTTCATGAAATTCATATCATGTCATGCTTTCTTAAAACCCATACTTGTTCATGAAACGATGCAGTGTGTCATTCCAGTTTTGAAAAGAAATACTTACTGTCCACTTACAGTATCCACTTACTCTTGGTCTTCTTGTTCGTATATACAGACACGTGGATCGCCTACAAGCGTTTCAAATATTCTTTTAGACTTTAAGAATTATGAAATCATTTCTTTTTTTGAAATCAGTCATCAATCGAAGATATATATATATATATATATACATATTACTGAAATTCATTTAATTACAAAATAATTATTTTATTCTTTTCCTTAAATATTCAAAACTTAGCTTATTAAATCATTAATATTTTTATTGAAATAAAAATATATTTATCCATGTACATGTCTCGATTAGGGTTAAATAATACTCATAGGTTTAGATTTAAACCTAAGTCTCTTTTTATTACACGTACTACATTAAAACCTTATTTCTAACTATTAATAAATTATTCATGATTAAATCTTAACTTAGACTTTAACCCTCAAATAAAACCCGAGTAAAACTTAACTAGGGTTCCAATAATATTTAATAAAGATCATGGCTCTATAATATTATTCCAACTAGCCTAACCCTAATTTTTCTCATCCAACACAACAATGAAAATACATAAATCATGAATTGCACTTAGGGTTAACTTTTCTTGCAACTTTCGGCCACTACCATTTATGCACCAATTAAATCACAACTTTTTCTCCAAGGGTGATCCCATCCTCCAATCAACAATTTCACAACCTAATATCTATAATTCAAAGCACCAACACCATACACTATACTCATGGCATTCGGCCAACACATGTTTTTACCCAATGATTAGTTTTCTTTTATTTCCTTCAACATGCATGCTTCCAATACTTAACATAATCATCTACTATGCATTTAAGGTCATAAATCTTGCACATGTTAAGGCCAATGTCCAGATCTACACATATTCAAAACTATACATGAAAATCCACATAGCTTATTTTCGGCCTTACCCCAAAATGTACCCTTTTCATGCTAAAAATTATATCATGCATATCCTTTGCATTTGTGACCTAACTAGCATGCATACACTTAATCCTTTTTATCAAATAATTCCATCAACAATAGATCTACTCTTTATTCACACTAATATCCATAGATCTAAACAAAGATATCATTTTTCATCACCCAACATATCAAAAACTTAGATCTAACTTCCTTTAGCTTGCATTGTTCTCCATTTACATTTTTCTTCACATACAACCTTAGATCTAGGGCTTCCATGGTTAGATCTAGCATGTAAACAACTTAGGGTTCCTAAGCATCCAAGATCTAACAACATCAAGGCATCTATCAAAATAAAACTTCAAGATCTTATACATAGGCCATTCGGCCACTCATGCTAACCCAACAAAATCATTTTAGCCTTACCTTGTTGTTTGTCCAAGCTTGAGCACCTAGAAAATAAGGTACCTTTGGTTAGTACTTTTGAAGCTCAAGACAAAATCATCAATGAAACTAAACTCACCTTCAACCTTTACCAACTCTTCCTATCCTTTTCCTCCTTCAAAGATTCGGTCCACCCTCTTTAGAAATGACCAAGCTTGGTTTAAAAGAAGCTCTATGGTGGTGAAGAGGGCATGGTAAGCTTGAAGAAAAATGGTGTCAAATGACTAGGGTTTTCAAGGTAGGACTTTTGTCTACAACAAGAGAGATTTACTTGGCTTTTGGAATGGGTTTTGGCAAGCTAGATGGAAGTGGTTTAGAGGCAAGATGAAATGCACAAACCTTGAACTCTTGAGTGTGAGATTCGGTCAAGGCTTGAAAATGGGAGAGAATGGAGAGGTTTGCAATATTCGGCCAAGGCTTGGAATGGGAGAGAGTTGAGTGAAATGGGGGGGGGGTTCGGTCATGGCATTAGCAAGGGGATTGGTGTGAGATTGAGTCTCCCCATGCAACCCTAAGGCTATGACATAGGGTTTGAGAGAGAGAATGGTTATGAGAGAATTTGAAAGAGGGAGGGGGGATGAATGGAGGGGTTGGCCGACCAAGGCCATGTCCACATCCTTCTCTCTCTCTTTCCTTGAGTCCATCGACCAACACTCCTTCTCTTTGCTTTTCTCTTCTTTTTTTTTTTACTTCAATGTCTTGTCTTATCAATTCTTACACACTTACACCTTCTTACACATCTCTTACACATCACATGGCACCTCACTTTGGCTTCCAAATTTCCTCTCCTTGCCTTTCACGTAGAAGCCCTCCTTTGCTTAGTTTGGTTGCTTTTCAACCAACCTAGTTACTTCCACATTAATATGCAACTAACTTTCAACTTGGTTTTCACTTATCACCTAACTTATCACTTTATAAGCTCTCTTACTTATATATCCATTCCAATAGCTTATCACCTTACAAGTATGATATCTTATCATGTGATAATGACCTTAGCCTATCTCTACAATAATCACAAGGCCTTATCACTCTAAAAGTTTCCTAACTTATCATGCTTGCTTATCACTATGATAAGCAAGTGTGCTTATCAATTAATTCATATGGAAATTCTAATAATATAGAATACATCATAATGTTACATGTCACATACAATATTTAATCCATGTATTAAAAAGAATTTCATTATTTAATCTATTAATAATTTCGGCTTATACAAGGGAATTATTAAAGCATAATTCAAATTATATGGTCCATGAATCATATTAGGTAAATGAAAAATATCAATTTGTAAAAGAGGAACTTACTTGCAAATTTCGGCTCTTAACATAATATAATTTATACTTGCATAAAATGGCATATTAATTATTTAAAGAGATTTTATGAAATAAAATCCCATTTTAATCGAAATACCATAACATAAAAAATTAGGCCATACATTGGCCAAAACATAGCCCCATTAAGAAATAAAAACTATTACATTGGAAAAATAAAATAATACATAAGCAATTACGTAGGAGAAAATCGGGGTCTCACACCTCCTCTCCCTTTCTCTCTTTAGCTTTGTGTTTCTCTTGTCTTGGCTTTGTGTTGGTCGACCAAAATGACTCAAATAAGGTGAAGTGACACAAATAAAGTGAAAAGGGAGTGTGATGGGTGTGAAATGAAAAGCCAAAAAGCAAGGGAGCATGAGCTTAGTCCAAATTTCGGCCAAGGGGGGGTTTCTCCAAAATGCACTTTTTAGCCAATGTCACTTCATGTCCCCTTGTCTCCCTTGGTTTAAAACTAGTCTAGTTCACTTGGTTGAAATCCAACTAAATGGGTTCATGGTTACTTAATGGGCTTGCTAATCCAACATCATAATTCAAGGCCCATTAGGCTAAACCTTAATTCCAATCACAAGCCCAATAACACCAATCCTTATAGTTAGGCCCAATATCATGAATCATTGAAACTAGGCCCATGACCTAGGTCCTTAAAGCCTAACACAATTTAATGGTAGTCCATCATCATAGTTTAGAGCCCAATATAATAAGGCAGCTCATTATCATTGGTCCAAGGCCCAACATCACAAGCTTAATTCTAATTCATAAGCCCAATTTCTTGATCTTCATGGTAGCCCAATTGCATACATTTAAAGGTCCAATATCCACCTAATACTCTAAGCCTTATAGCAGCCCAATATCACAACTTCAAGGGCCCAATATCACATGTAATTGGGTAGCCCACTTGATTAAATTTCAATGCACATCATTCCTAATTTTCGGCCAAGCTTTGGGCTGTCCATTTTCAGCCCATTCTTTTAGGCTTTAAGTCCAACCATTTAAACCTTGATAGCCCAATAATATGGTCCATAACATAATCCTTCAAAAATTAATCAAGGATATAGAAAAGAAATACATTTAATCTAACAACTTAAATTGGCTACCTTAAAATTTAGACCTCATCCATTGATATTCCATAATGCTCATTAAATTTAGATCATACCATGGCCTCCATTAATTCAAAACAAATCACCAAATCCTTAAGCTTACAACGGAGTACGTATTGATTTTTCGGGGTCTCACATAACATCCATCAAAAGGTGACCTATGATGTCTAACATAAATCAGCAATCCCATATAATGCAGGACAAATTAAAAAGAACATAACTGTATGTTGTTGCCATCTGCTTATCAGAATCAAAAAACTAGTAAATAAAGCAAAGCCAGTCATCTTAAACATTCAATTTAACAATAAACTTTATCTACACTTCTTAATATAAAAATTGTCAAGTTTTCTTTGACTTCTTGACAGAGGCTGCCTCTTTATACCGAGTTAACTTAGAACCTAACTTAGTAAGTTAGCGTGAGTTTTTTTTTTTTTTAACTAAGCAGGTTAGCTTGAGTTCGATTCAACTTATCCTGGAAAACGAAACAAAATCCCAGTTAATTTCTAAATTCTGTAAGATAAATCGCGAATAAATTATGCCAAATTTCGAAATAGATTCCAAGGAAAGACTGAAGTTCGGCGAGATACATTTAAGTTAGTGCCTCTTCTCAGCATATCCATTTCAAGAGAACGTCTCGTAAAAGTTTATACCAAGTGCAAAGAAAATAAAAGATCCTGGGTTCTTACAGAGACATCGAAGAAATGCACCCGGTTGGGTAACAGAGCAGGCCATCCTACAAGAAATTGGAAACACAATCCAAACATAAGACTAAGATGAAAAGCTAACCGCAAGAAAATAATTGGAAATAGAAGGGATGTTCGAAACATGACAAGGATTTTCATGATTCCTGGAGACGAAAAGGAAAAACCTTGGGCGATAGATACAAACCTTTGATTTGAATGTGGTTGAGGAAGTTAGAAAACATCGCCATTTTACTTCTCCAGAGATAGTTGGAGCCAGTGAGAGGTGGAGGGAACGCTTCAGCCTTCTCGCTTCTCTCATCCGATTTTTCTCATTAAATCGGACGGGGTGGGCGGTTTGATGGCTTATAAAGCGAAAATAAGCAATTATACAGGACTTTACCGTTGGTTAAAATTTAAAGACTTTTTATCTATTGGATTAATTAATTGGCCTGTATATGTAATTAATTTATCAGTTTTTCTTTGAGACTTAGGAATGAGAGAATATGTATGTATAAGACTTATTAATTAAGTTCTTTTATCAATTTTTCTTTCACTAGGACTTTCTAAGTTAACTACTCATTCTAAAAAGGATTTTTGTTCAATTTTAACTATAAGAATGAGAGAATATGTCTAAGTGGCTAACGAGAATTTATCACAATCAATTATCACTCGATATCAGGATTTATTCAGCACGGATTGTTTAATTGTAACAAATTCCTTGTTAATGTAATATACTTATAAGTCTTCTATGTGGTCTGTGTCTGGATGAAAGGACATTCTTAAGACAAGTAATTAATTTTAAGATTGACAAATTAATTATTAAATCTAATAATATAATTCTTACCTATAAAGTCAAACAAAGTTGAGATAATTTGTTGTTTTCTACAGACTACAGCTCCTAATTTATAAAAGATTACTATGATATTTTTCAAACAACCCTTCTAGTTTAAGTTTGTTTGGAAGAAATTGGTCGGGATCAAATAAGTTTTAAGTGAGAGTGGACGGTTGGATCGAATCGGAATAAATTTTAGGAAGAGCTTTGTTTTATTCCGCTTTATTTTTTTGTCAAGAGCTACTATTTGAAAACATTTTTCAATAGTTACTAAAAAAATGATTTCTATATTAACTGCTAATTTTGTTATATCCTTAACATTCTTAAAATATTCTTCGGGTAGCATTGTAGTCTTCTACAAAAACGAGTACCATCTTTACTCACAAAAGAAGCATACGTTGACCCATTACAAACTCGTGTTACTCGTCGCAGGGATTGTCTGGTTGACTTTCTATTGAGGAGACGAAAATAATTTTTAAGTTGAAAAAGTGATAGTTACGAAGAATTAATAGAAATGCAAATTACTATTGTCCTTGTTAGGCATAAAATGTCTCTGTTCATAGTGGAAAACATGATACTTGGAAAAGCTTTTTTTTTCTGAAAAAAAAAGAAGAAAATGCTGCTAAATTTTGGTGTCTAAACATGAATTATATTTTTGAAAAAATGACCCAAATAGTCACGTGGTTTCACTTTGTGACAAATTGGTTCAGGTAGTTTCAACTTCAACAAATTAGTTCTTATGATTACCAAAACGTTACATGGTGGTCCCTCCGTCCACCCTACGTTAGCCACTAACGGAACACGCTGATGTGTACATTTTTTAACACGTGGACGATATTGAGCTGACAAATTAAAAAAAAAAGTTCGAATGCCCTAAAACAATTTTACCACAAATGACCTCCCCTTCACGGCTTCACCTTCAACTTCAAGTCCAACTTCTCCTTCGCAACTTTTCCCCATCACCGGAATCCACATCTCCCACCTTCTATGATTATAAAATGAAATCCAATCCAATCCTGGCTCGTTCATTTGCAGGAAGGAGAACCTATACAAATATGTCCTAGTCCGGATGTTCCTTGTAAAGTCTTTTGGCATTTTATTCGTGAAACTCCTGTAAGGGTAATTTTGTCCATTTTGTTGTTTCTAGAAGAAATTAGAAATGGGCAGAATTTCGGTTAGCTCTTCACGCGTCTATTGCATTATAACCAAATGGGTTTTGTAGAGAGAGATATAGATCTTACGGAAACCCCCAAGATTTGATTATTCTTCAATAACAAGATCTTCCAATAACGCATTCTATCATTTTGCTCCCCTGTTTCGCGAAGAACCTGAGAGTGCTGTCAATGTTCATGTAATATATCTCTAAAGGATTTCTTTTTCTTGATCACCATATACTCAAACACAAGAGTGACTGAAGCTTCCAGAGGTTCTGGAGGTTCCAACAGTGGTTGTTGATTACACAAGGTTTGTGCGGAAAGATCAACCAGGTGAGAGTCTCGTTTTGAAATGGTAATGGAGTTTTATGTCCCTGCAAGGTGCAGATCCGAATTGAGACAATTTGGGTAAGATACACTGTGTTAGATTAGCTAGGTTAGCGTAATCTTTTGGTCATCGTGTTATTGTGTTTGCAAATAGTGGATTAAACAACCGGCCTAGAGTCCGGAGAGTTTTTCTCTCTTGAAGAAGTTCTTCAAGAGGATTTCTCTCCATCACTAAATCTTGTGTCAAGTGTGTGATGAGATTTACTTTGATTTAGTGGTTATCATTTAATTTTTTGTGTTAGTGCTTTTAGAATATCAATCTTGGTGATATTGAATATTATGTTCAAAGAAGGTTAAAGACAAAGGTAAATGTGTATTTGATTAGATCTAGAGAAGTTGGACTTGAAGTTGGAGGTAAAGCCGTTATGGGGAGGTGATATGGGGGGTAAAATTGTTTTAGGGCATTCGACCTTTTTTCTTCTTCTATACATTGGGTATTTTTTTTAATTTGGGTGACTTGGCATTCCACATGTACAAATTTGCTAGCTCAGCATCGTCCACGTGTTAAAAAATGTACACGTCAGCGTGTTTCGTTAGTAGCTTCACACAGGGGTGGTTGGAGGGACCATCATGTAACGTTTTGGTGACCACGTGAACCAATTTGTTGAAGTTGAAACCACAGGGAACAATTTGCCACAAAATGAAATCACATGGACAGTTAAGGTAATTTTTCCTATTTTTTCCCTACACAACTTATTAGAAAGATGCCCTCAAAACCAATAGTTTAGAAAAATTATAATTGTTTGTTTTTATTTATTCAGTCATCACATGTATTTATTACTTTATATTTATTGTTGGATATTTTGTTGTGACATAAGATATCACACGGATATATTGTTGAGTGAAATTGTGAAAAAATCATGTCAATGATTAAGGAAGCAAAGTTACAGAGAGTATGATTTTTCGGATCCTTATTGACTCAATGTGTCACGCCCCGAACGCTAACTTGACGAGGCTAATGACAGCCGCGAGCATTCCCAACAAGGAACGCTCAAGCGTACTTACTAAAATTCTTGCAGCGGAATATATCATAATGCCTAAATATTTAAAAGAAGCTTTATATCGCTAGCGTTTAACGCACATACGAACATTAGAACATGCTCCTCATACGATAACTTGAAGTAATTATAACATGGTCTCAAAATATCAACTGGTTAAAAACCTTAAACTTTACTAGGCCGAATAACCCATGACCACCGTACAACGGAGGCTCATGCCGGCTCTTACAAAAATTATCTAAACCTTTACTGAAATAAGCAAAAGGAAAAGACATTATCGCCAACCCTTCTCCTAGGGTTCAAGGTCCTCCTCTTAAGTTTCCTCCCCTGAAATATTATCTGGAATGGTACAATTTAAAACTATGAGTCGAAAGACTCAGTAAGTAGTTATAGCTAAAACATGGATTTGAAATCATGGTTTGGAAACATGAACTTGTATTTGAACTCATAATCATGAACTTGAAATCGTAAGCATGCACTTGAACTTGAAATCATAAGCATGTAAACATAATGTAATTCATGCATGATCATGAATTTTGATGCACTTATATGCCTCATGTTTGCATATGCACATGCACTTGCTCTTGAAAACAACACTTATACTTGTAAAACTCTTGCTTTTGGAAAATCATTCCAATTCTTATCTGATGGGCTACTTACCCTCTATTTACCCCTGACATCAGGGTTGTGCGTTCCCGTTGGAACTGTCCCCTATTTCCCTTGGGGACCTTACATTTGGTCGAGCTAGCTCACCTTCTCGCATTCGTCCTTCAGTGGCTAGACACAACCCTTGGAGGTTCACACCTTCTTGCAAGCATCCTTCAGTGTGATTGCACATACCTCATGGACTACCCGTCCTTCTTGCAAGCATCCTTCGGTATGGGTGCCCTAGGTGACATTCATCCTTCACGTAAACGTCCTTTGGTATGGATGCACCTTTTTGACTTGGTACGGTACCGACCGACTTTAGATTATTAACTTAACTTGTCATAAAGTAGCATAAAATGGTACTTTCATTTGCATAAAATTTCTCTTTATTCCTCATGAGAAAAATGAATGCAAATGCTCATGGTGTGCTCATGTCATGCTTGGTGATGAGAAATCCTAAATTCTTCTCATGCTTTCATTCGCACAAGACTTTCTTTTTCATGTAAATGCTTATGTCATGTCGTAATAAATCATGAGAATTCATGCTGTGCATCATTCCAGTTTTTCAAAACTTAAGTTTTCCACTTACAATTTTCACTTACATTCGTTCCCTTGAGCACTTGAACTGCACCTTGCCTACAATTGGGTCATACTAGTGTTATTCAAAGGTTCACTAGACGTATGGAGTAGTCATTCAATAACTCATACTTCTTCATACAAGATCATCCATATTCCTTGAATTCTAAATGGTGATCTTACAATACGAGGTATTTTCTTAAGTGAAAAACCTAGTAGGGTTTCCTAATAGTTCAAAAGGAAACTAAAATTTTCAGGAAAATTTCGTGAAATTCAAAGGAAGCCGCTCGAGCATCGGTCGAGCGTTATGCCTCTGAATGAAAGTGTTAAGGACGCTTGAGCGCCCTTTCGAGCGTTAGTCGGGCGTAACTCTCTGTGAAACTGTTGAGTGACGCTCAAGCGCATGTCGAGCGTTGGTCGAACGTGAAGTTTCTGAGTGAAAAAATTGTTCGAAGGACGCCAGAGCGCACTGTCGAGCGTCGGTCCATTTTTCAGACACAAATCACACATTAAACTTCCAAAACACACGAAATTTTCCTTAACATGCTCTCCTTTTATTACCTCACATTCCAGACTTCTATTTTACAATTACAAATCAAAACTCCCAATAAAACCATGATTCCATCTTCTTAAACAAATGTTATTGCATCTATTCCACTTCTTTTGGTCTTTTATCAAACACCTAGTATGCATTTATGGTTCTCTTGACATTTTCTCAGATCTGGTGTCATATCTAACACTTAGGGCTTGGTGGTTCTCAATAAGACTATCATACATACCACCTAAGGCTTCAATCCATATATTTGACCATACATGCTCAAAATAGATTCCAATCCTCTCTTAGGCCTTTTATCAAACACTTAGAGCACAAAACAATTTATCTTGAACTCTCATTTCAGATCTAGCCATATTTCCATATGTTTTTATGTAAAATCTATACTTCCCTTAAATACTTGCAAGATCTACACTATCTTTTAGAAAGCATGTATAGATCTACACTAAACTCTCATGAACATAAGGAGAAAACAACCTAGACAAACAACCATTAAAACAACAACCAACCAGCAAAAGGAAACAAGAAGAGAATGGGAGAGATGGCCAGCAGAGGTTTTTCCTAGAAGGGCCGGATTTTTACCTTTTTTTCTCCTCTTCCTCCATCTTCTTCTTCCTCTCCTTTTCTTCTTCTTCTTCTTCTTCTTCTTCTTCTTCTTTCGTGCGGGTGGGAGCTAGGGCAAGTGTTTTGTGCGGTTTGGGGGGGTTGTGTGTTATACGCAGGGTTTGGGGGAAGGGAAAAGGCAAAACTGCCCTTCCCCCCTTCTTTCCCTTCTTATCCTCCATTTCTCCCCCTTCTTTCCTTTACTGACCTTCAAGAAAACTTATTTTCTTTTTCTGCCACTCCACAAAACTAAACCTAATATGTCTCCTCATTTTTTTGTTCCAAGGATTCACATATTTCCAAGGCTAAAGCCCCTAATTAAATACTTCCAACTATTGTAACTTAGGGACATATACCACTAATTAAGACAATTAGGTCAATCAATCTCAATCACTTAATTGTAAGCATTTCAAATAATGTAACATTTAAATTCTAGCTTTAAACTCATAAAACGCTAGGGAGAAATTCCACCTAGACATAATGTCACGCCCCGAACGCTAGCTAAACGAGGCTAATGACAGCCGCGAGCATTCCCGGCATGGGACGCTCCAGCGTACCTACTACTATACTTGCAGCGGAAAAGACGTTGATGCTTCAATGTTAAAAGAAGCCTTATAATGCTAGCGTATAACGTGCATAAGAACATACTTTCCATTGATAACTCAAGGTTGTTAAACATATTCTCAAAATATCAACCAGTTTAAAACATTAACTAACTAAGCCAAATGAAACCCATGACCACCACATCACGGTGGCTCATGCCGGCTTTTACAAAAATTAGCTAAATCTTTCCTAACGTTAGCAAACAAGAGAGACATTTCATCAACCCTTCTCCTAGGGTTCAAGGTCCTCTTCTTAAGATTCCACCCCTGTAACATCATCTGGAATGATACAATTTAAAACTGTGAGTCGAAAGACTCAGTAAGGAATTATAGCTAAAACATGGGTTGAAATTGTAAGCATGCACTTGAACTTGAAATCATCATGAACTTAAAATAATCATGAACTTAAACATAATGTAGTTCACGTACTTGATCTTGAAATATCATGAGCTTTAACTTGAAACATCATGTAAACGTATGTAATTCATGCATGATCATGAATTTTGATGCACGTGTATGCCTCATGATTGCATATGCACATGCACTTGCTCTTGAAAACTTCACTATTATTTATAAGTCTCTTGCTTTTGGAAAATCTTTCCAATCCTTATCTTATGGGCTACTTGAGCTCCACCTACCCCTGACATCAGGGTTGTGCGTTCCCGTAGGAACAGTCCCTTATTTCCCTTAGGGACCTTACATATGGTCGAGCTAGCTCACCTTCTCTCATTCGTCCTTCAGTGGCTAGACACGACCCTTGAGGTTCACACCTTCTTGCAAGCATCCTTCAGTGTGATTGCACTTACCTCATGGACTACCCATCCTTCTTGCAAGCATCCTTCGGTATGGGTGTCCTAGGTGACATCCATCCTTCACGTAAACGTCCTTCGGAAATGGATGCACCTTCTTGACTTGGTACGGTACCGACCGACTTGGGTTCGTTAATTAACTTGTCATAAAACTTGTCATAAAGTAGCATAAAAATGGTACTTTCATTTGCATAAAATGTCTCATTTCTCATGAGGAAAATGAATGCAAATGATCATGATGCATTCATGTCGTGCTTGGTAATGTCATGCTTGATATGTCATACTTGATATGCTTATTCATAAATATTCTTCATGCAATGTATCATTCCAGTTTGTAAAGATTTTCACTTACCTTAGGCTTGCTTGAGTATCGTGTGTCTCGTTACCTACAATGAACCGTACTATTGTCATTCATAGGTTCACTAAACGTATATAGTAATCAATACATTACTCACACGAATCTGTTTTAATAGACCCTCACACTAATTTTTCATACCATAACATATTCGTCATACCTCTAATTCACATGCAAGTTATCTTAAAACGCTCTCTTTCTTAACTTGAAACAAATCCCAAGACCAACCCCGTAAAATTGGACTAAAATATCAAGAGATAACCACCAATGCAACAAAGCCTTGAAATCTGCATATGTAACTCCAGAAATCACAACAATCTCCAACAACCAAAATCCGAATCTCTACATGTCACAACCAACATCCAAGGCTAACTTAACATCTCATAACAACAACTATACTCTCACCTTCCTCCCACTTACAACTTCAACTCGAAGTTTACAACCAAATCATGGTTCCATAATTATCAAGTTAACACCATTGCATGTACCCATTTCTCTTGGGCTGTTTACCAAACACCTAGTGTGCGTTATTGGTCCTCTTGCCTATTTTCCCAGATCTGAACATATCCCTAACACTTAGGGCTTTGTGGTTCTCAATATCACTAGCATACATACACTATCTAATGCATCAAACCCTAGATTCGGCCATACTTGCTCAACTTAGGTTTCAATCCCCTCTTAGGCCTTTTATCAAACACCTAGAGCACATAACCACTTTCTCTTGAACCATCATTTCAGATCTAGCCATTTTTTCCACATGTTCTCATGTAAAAATCTATGTTACACTTAAACACTTACAAGATCTACCTTGAACATGCATAGATCCACACTAAACATCCATGAATCACAAGGAGAAAACTACTTAGACAAACTACCATCAAACCACAACCAACCAACAAGAGGAAACAAGAAGAGAATAGAGAGAGAGAGAGAGAGAGAGTGTAGCACGATTTTTGGCCAGCAAGGATTTACCTTGCTTCTCTCCTCTTCCTCCTTCTTTTCTTCTCCTTCTTCCTTCTTCCTTCTTCTTTCTCTTCTTCCTTCTTCCTTTTCGGGTGGGTGACTTAGGGCATGGGAGGTATGATTTGGGGTAAAGGAAAATGTGAGACTTCGTGAAAGAGAGGGAGGTTTAATGCGAAAAGGGCTTGGGGAAAAGACAAGTTTGCCCTCCCCCTACTTCATAAATTTCAACTTGCGTATTTCAAACCGGTAAAATTCCGGAATGTAGTTATATGTGTCGACACCATCACTCAAGGTGTCGACACTTACAACATATTTAGTGAGATGTGTCGACACCATCACTCAAGGTGTCGACACTTTCAACACTTAGCCATAGTGGGAAAAATGTAAACTCTCGGGTTTCAATTAGATGTGTCGACACCATCACCCAAGGTGTCGACACTTCCATCACTTGGTCAAAATCCACGGGAGTTCTGGAAAAAGGCGAACTCTCGGGTTTCAGTTGTATGTGTCGACACCATCACCCAAGGTGTCGACACTTCCAACACTTAGTAAAAATCACTCTAGTTCCGGAAAGATATAAACGCTCGGGTACCAGTCTAATGTGTCGACACTATGACTCAAAGTGTCGACACTTACAACACTTAGTCAAAATTCACTTTGGTCTCCAGGAAAAGGTAAACTTTCGGGTGTTAGTATAATGTGTCGACACTATGTTCCAATGTGTCGACACTTACCTCAAAAATCACCAATTAAAACATACCTACATCCTGAGGAAAATCATAGCAAAATCTCTCTCTCCTATACAATGACATAAGTAAATTCGGGATCTCACATCCTCCCCTCCTTATAAAATTCCGTCCTCGGAATTCGATCTTCCTTACCAGAGATTTGTCCTGATGGTGGAGGTCTAGGACGGGTGAATACTCGAACTGGCCCCACAACTAACGTTATCATAATACACATATATATGCCTTTATATACTTCAACATAGCACTATAGCTCATATGTATAGTGAGACAATATAAAGGTATCAATGAAAAGAAAAACAGATCAGGCAAGTCATATCGAAATTCTAACATTATCCTTCTTAACTTTGTCCTTCCCGTAAGTGGGGATATTTCGAGTACATTTCACTTTCTAATTCCCATGAGGCCTCTTCTACTCCGTGGTTTCTCCACAAGACCTTAACAAGAGGTATGGTTTTGGTCCTCAGTTGCTGCTCCTTCCTATCCAAAACCCTTATAGGTTCTTCCACATACGTAAGGTTTTCTCTAACCTGCAAAGGCTCATAATCTAATACATGGGTAGGGTCAGTTACATACTTCCTTAGGAGCGATACATGAAACACATTGTGAACTCCCTCTAAACAAGGGGGTAGGGCCAACCTGTACGCCACGGGCCCAACTCTATCTAGGATCTCAAAGGGTCCTATGAATCTGGGTTGGAGCTTCCCCTTTTTTCCAAATCTCGTTATCCCCTTCTTCGGAGAAATCTTCAGAAATACTCTGCTCCCAGCCTCAAATTCAAGTTCTCTTCTTCGATTATCAGCATAGCTCTTCTGCCTGCATTGGGCTGTCACAAGCCTATCTTTGATTACTTGGATCTTTTCCCGTGTCTCTGAAACTATTTCCGGCCCTAACATCCTTCTTTCGCCTACCTCATCCCAATACAAAGGTGATCTACACCTCCTCCCATACAAGGCTTCATAGGGTGCCATACCAATACTTGCTTGAAAACTGTTATTGTACGCGAATTCCGCTAAAGGCAAGTATTGAGCCCATCCTCCTTTGAAATCCACAACGCAAGCCCTGAGCATATCCTCCAGAATTTGTATAGTCCTTTCCGACTGCCCATCTGTCTGTGGGTGGAAAGCGGTACTAAAATTCAACCGAGTTCCCAATGACTCCTGCAATCGTTTCCAGAATCTCGATGTAAATCTCGGATCTCTATCCGACACTATGCTCTTAGGCACTCCATGTAATCTGACAATCTCTTGAAGATAAATCTCCGCTAACTTCTCCGGGGCATACTTCACCTTAATGGGTAAGAAGTGTGCCGACTTGGTTAGTCGGTCCACGATCACCCATATAGCATCGTAACCCGAAGTAGTTCGAGGCAACCCCACTACGAAATCCATGGCTATCCCTTCCCACTTCCATTCAGGGATCTCTAGAGGCTTTAGTGTTCCTGCTGGCCTCTGGTGCTCGGCTTTCACCTTCTGGCAAGTCAAACATCGAGCCACATACTCGGCTATCTCCCGCTTCATATTAGGCCACCAAAAGACCTTCTTAATATCTTGATACATCTTCGTGCCTCCTGGATGGATGGTATAAGGCGTAGAATGAGCCTCTGCTAGAATCAAGTCTTTAATCTCCCTTGTACTTGGCACGCAAATTCTGCCTCGATATCGTAATAACTCATCCTTATCTCCAAAGTCGGGGTCTTCCTTTTTCTCAATTCGCTCTCTAATCCCTTCAATCACCTTATCATTCTTCTGGGCCTCTCGAATCTGCTCCTCCAGGGTAGGTTGCAACGAGAGCCCTGCAATGGAGACAAACTGATCGACAATGATAAGCACAATCTCTGCCCTTTTTAAGTCTCTCCTGATTTCCTCGGGCACCACCTCCATTGAACTTGCCTCTACTGAACTTGTTTCTGCCGACTTCCTACTTAATGCGTCGGCCACCACATTGGCTTTTCCAGGGTGATAACTTATTGTGCAATCATAATCTTTAATCAACTCTAACCATCGCCGCTGTCTCATGTTCAGCTCTTTCTGGGTGTTAAAATACTTAAGACTCTTATGATCGGTGAATATCTCACATTTAACCCCATACAAATAATGTCTCCATATTTTTAACGCATAGACTACAGCAGCTAACTCTAAGTCATGCGTGGGATAATTAATCTCGTGAGGCCTCAGTTGCCTAGAAGCATAAGCTATTACCCTTTTGTCTTGCATCAAAACACAACCTAAACCTTGCTTCGATGCGTCGCTATAGATTTCATACTCTCCATATTCCGAGGGTAGTGCTAATACTGGAGCAGTAACTAAATTGGCCTTTAACTCTTGGAAGCTCCACTCACACTCATGAGTCCATTCAAATTTGACATTCTTCTTTGTTAGAGACGTCAAAGGCTTGGCCATCTTTGAGAATCCCTTGATAAACCTCCGATAGTACCCTGCTAATCCCAGAAAACTTCTTACTTCCTTCACATTCGTAGGCCTCGGCCACTTGAATATAGCAGCTACCTTTCCGGGATCCACGGCAATCCCTTCTCCGGACACTACATGCCCCAAAAAGCGAACTTGTTCCAACCAAAACTCACATTTGGAAAACTTGGCAAACAACTTCTTCTCCCTAAGAATCTGTAGAACAATCCTTAAATGCTTCTCATGTTCCTCCTTATTCCGTGAGTAAATCAGTATGTCATCAATAAAGACAACCACAAACTTATCTAAGAATTCCCGAAACACCCTATTCATCAAATCCATAAATGCGGCTGGAGCATTGGTTAGCCCAAAAGGCATCACCATAAATTCGTAATGGCCATATCGCGTTCGAAATGCCTTCTTCGGTATGTCCTCCCCCTTCACCTTCAACTGGTGATATCCCGATCTCAAATCAATCTTCGAGAATGCCTGTGCCCCTTGCAATTGATCAAATAGATCATCAATGCGAGGCAACGGGTATCTATTCTTGATAGTCACCTTATTCAACTCCCTGTAATCAATGCACATCCTGAGGCTTCCATCTTTCTTCTTTACGAACAAGATCGGAGCTCCCCAAGGTGACACACTCGGCCGAATGAACCCTTTATCCAATAGATCCTCCAGCTGAATCTTCAATTCCTTCAACTCTGCTGGTGCCATCCTATACGGTGCTTTAGAAATTGGAGTTGTCCCTGGTTCTAAATCGATGCCAAACTCCACTTCCCTATCAGGAGGTAATCCGGGTAATTCTTCCGGAAACACATCAGGAAATTCGTTCACTATAGGGGTTTGCTCTACCGTAGCAGTCTCTCTCTGCATTTCATTTGCCCAAACTAAGAACCCCTCACTTCCTCCTTGCAACCATTTCTTGGCTTGCATGGCTGAAATGATCGCCGGTCTTCGTTCCACCTTTCTCATGCCTACAAAACAACAATCCGGTCTCCCCTCCTTTTGGAACACGACCTTCTTCTCGTAACATTTTATGCTAGCACCGTGTGTTGCCAACCAATCCATACCTAAAATGAGGTCGAACCCTCCCATTTCCATCACTATCAGGTTAGCCGGCATAATTTGCCCCTCAACTTCTATCGGGAAATTTTTCACTATTCGATCGCAATTGATCCTCCCACCAGTAGGTGTTGATACTACTACATGACATCCTAATGGCTCAAGCTTTAAATCTCTTGCCTTACAATATGCCGATGCTATGAATGAATGTGTGGCCCCTGAATCAAATAATACAAGGGCTTCTCCCTGTGGCAAGGGCAACTTACCCGTTACTACTCTGGTTTGGTCCTCCGCATCCCTCGGGGTCAGAGCATATAGTCTTGCTTGAGTTGGACCGCTTTGCCTCCTCGGATTGTCTTGCGGTGCGGGTTGGGATGCTTGGCTTGAATTACTTTTTGCCCTACAATCTCGGGCAATGTGACCTGGCTTCCCGCACTGGAAGCATACTCCCTGCCTACACTCTCCGGGATGCTTCTTGCCACATTTGTTGCATATTGGGAATTGATTCCCTCCTGCAATCTGACTTCCTCCAGGTCTCTGGTTCTGGGCTCCACCAGGTCTCTGATTCTGGCCCCGTGATAAACCTTGCTTGCTTTTCTTCCAGGGTGCCTGTGACGTTTCCAGCTTGGGAGGAGCCTTCCTCTTTTGCTGGTCGTAAAATGCTGCTGTCCTCTGCAGACCTCTTTCCACAATCACTGCCCGTTCTATGACTTCTGCCAACGTCTTCAAGTTATGGGCCATAACTCTGTCAAAGATTCGGGGATGAAGTCCCTCTTCAAACTTCCTGGCTTTCCTCTCCTCATCTGGTACTAAATACGGAGCAAACCTCACCAACTCCATGAATCGACCAGAGTATTGATCAACAGTCATTGATCCCTGAGTTAAGTTGGCAAACTCTCTCGCTTTTGCTTCCCGCGTCGTCCTTGGAAAATAGCGGTCCAGGAATTCTTGTTGAAACCTCTCCCAGATTATGGGTTGTTCTCCCAATTCTTGGCTCAGTAGGAGCTTCTTGGATAGCCACCACCTCTTGGCATCTCCCTGTAGCTTGAAGGTAGCAAAGCTCACTCTCTGGGAGTCTGTACACCCCATGACTTCCAGCAACTCTTTCATCTCTAGAAGCCAGTTTTCTGCTAGAACGGCATCTCCTCTACCGTTATATACCGGCGGGTGTTGGCGGTTAAACTGGTCAAAGGTGCATCCTTCAGGGCGATCTCGAGCCCCTTGCACATTTGCCCCTTGCACATTTGCCCCTTGCTGCACTTGTTCAGCGATGAGCTGAGCCATGTGCCTTAAAACATCATTGGTAGAGACACCTGATTCTTCGGGCTCCTCCTCCGTGTTTCTATTCCTGGGTTGTTTCCTAGGTGGCATCCTGCACTATATCGTCATCACTACATAAGTATCCTAACAACTAGTTGATGCATGAGATTTCTAGCATATAGCATACTCGAAATCCAAATAGGCGAGTAGCAAATCTTAAGTTCACTAAACTCCTAAATTGCTCTGATACCACTAAACTGTCACGCCCCGAACGCTAGCTAAACGAGGCTAATGACAGCCGCGAGCATTCCCGGCATGGGACGCTCCAGCGTACCTACTACTATACTTGCAGCGGAAAAGACGTTGATGCTTCAATGTTAAAAGAAGCCTTATAATGCTAGCGTATAACGTGCATAAGAACATACTTTCCATTGATAACTCAAGGTTGTTAAACATATTCTCAAAATATCAACCAGTTTAAAACATTAACTAACTAAGCCAAATGAAACCCATGACCACCACATCACGGTGGCTCATGCCGGCTTTTACAAAAATTAGCTAAATCTTTCCTAACGTTAGCAAACAAGAGAGACATTTCATCAACCCTTCTCCTAGGGTTCAAGGTCCTCTTCTTAAGATTCCACCCCTGTAACATCATCTGGAATGATACAATTTAAAACTGTGAGTCGAAAGACTCAGTAAGGAATTATAGCTAAAACATGGGTTGAAATTGTAAGCATGCACTTGAACTTGAAATCATCATGAACTTAAAATAATCATGAACTTAAACATAATGTAGTTCACGTACTTGATCTTGAAATATCATGAGCTTTAACTTGAAACATCATGTAAACGTATGTAATTCATGCATGATCATGAATTTTGATGCACGTGTATGCCTCATGATTGCATATGCACATGCACTTGCTCTTGAAAACTTCACTATTATTTATAAGTCTCTTGCTTTTGGAAAATCTTTCCAATCCTTATCTTATGGGCTACTTGAGCTCCACCTACCCCTGACATCAGGGTTGTGCGTTCCCGTAGGAACAGTCCCTTATTTCCCTTAGGGACCTTACATATGGTCGAGCTAGCTCACCTTCTCTCATTCGTCCTTCAGTGGCTAGACACGACCCTTGAGGTTCACACCTTCTTGCAAGCATCCTTCAGTGTGATTGCACTTACCTCATGGACTACCCATCCTTCTTGCAAGCATCCTTCGGTATGGGTGTCCTAGGTGACATCCATCCTTCACGTAAACGTCCTTCGGAAATGGATGCACCTTCTTGACTTGGTACGGTACCGACCGACTTGGGTTCGTTAATTAACTTGTCATAAAACTTGTCATAAAGTAGCATAAAAATGGTACTTTCATTTGCATAAAATGTCTCATTTCTCATGAGGAAAATGAATGCAAATGATCATGATGCATTCATGTCGTGCTTGGTAATGTAATGCTTGATATGTCATACTTGATATGCTTATTCATAAATATTCTTCATGCAGTGTATCATTCCAGTTTGTAAAGATTTTCACTTACCTTAGGCTTGCTTGAGTATCGTGTGTCTCGTTACCTACAATGAACCGTACTATTGTCATTCATAGGTTCACTAAACGTATATAGTAATCAATACATTACTCACACGAATCTGTTTTAATAGACCCTCACACTAATTTTTCATACCATAACATATTCGTCATACCTCTAATTCACATGCAAGTTATCTTAAAACGCTCTCTTTCTTAACTTGAAACAAATCCCAAGACCAACCCCGTAAAATTGGACTAAAATATCAAGAGATAACCACCAATGCAACAAAGCCTTGAAATCTGCATATGTAACTCCAGAAATCACAACAATCTCCAACAACCAAAATCCGAATCTCTACATGTCACAACCAACATCCAAGGCTAACTTAACATCTCATAACAACAACTATACTCTCACCTTCCTCCCACTTACAACTTCAACTCGAAGTTTACAACCAAATCATGGTTCCATAATTATCAAGTTAACACCATTGCATGTACCCATTTCTCTTGGGCTGTTTACCAAACACCTAGTGTGCGTTATTGGTCCTCTTGCCTATTTTCCCAGATCTGAACATATCCCTAACACTTAGGGCTTTGTGGTTCTCAATATCACTAGCATACATACACTATCTAATGCATCAAACCCTAGATTCGGCCATACTTGCTCAACTTAGGTTTCAATCCCCTCTTAGGCCTTTTATCAAACACCTAGAGCACATAACCACTTTCTCTTGAACCATCATTTCAGATCTAGCCATTTTTTCCACATGTTCTCATGTAAAAATCTATGCTACACTTAAACACTTACAAGATCTACCTTGAACATGCATAGATCCACACTAAACATCCATGAATCACAAGGAGAAAACTACTTAGACAAACTACCATCAAACCACAACCAACCAACAAGAGGAAACAAGAAGAGAATAGAGAGAGAGAGAGAGAGAGAGTGTAGCACGATTTTTGGCCAGCAAGGATTTACCTTGCTTCTCTCCTCTTCCTCCTTCTTTTCTTCTCCTTCTTCCTTCTTCCTTCTTCTTTCTCTTCTTCCTTCTTCCTTTTCGGGTGGGTGACTTAGGGCATGGGAGGTATGATTTGGGGTAAAGGAAAATGTGAGACTTCGTGAAAGAGAGGGAGGTTTAATGCGAAAAGGGCTTGGGGAAAAGACAAGTTTGCCCTCCCCCTACTTCATAAATTTCAACTTGCGTATTTCAAACCGGTAAAATTCCGGAATGTAGTTATATGTGTCGACACCATCACTCAAGGTGTCGACACTTACAACATATTTAGTGAGATGTGTCGACACCATCACTCAAGGTGTCGACACTTTCAACACTTAGCCATAGTGGGAAAAATGTAAACTCTCGGGTTTCAATTAGATGTGTCGACACCATCACCCAAGGTGTCGACACTTCCATCACTTGGTCAAAATCCACGGGAGTTCTGGAAAAAGGCGAACTCTCGGGTTTCAGTTGTATGTGTCGACACCATCACCCAAGGTGTCGACACTTCCAACACTTAGTAAAAATCACTCTAGTTCCGGAAAGATATAAACGCTCGGGTACCAGTCTAATGTGTCGACACTATGACTCAAAGTGTCGACACTTACAACACTTAGTCAAAATTCACTTTGGTCTCCAGGAAAAGGTAAACTTTCGGGTGTTAGTATAATGTGTCGACACTATGTTCCAATGTGTCGACACTTACCTCAAAAATCACCAATTAAAACATACCTACATCCTGAGGAAAATCATAGCAAAATCTCTCTCTCCTATACAATGACATAAGTAAATTCGGGATCTCACACATAACTTCAGACTAATATAACCATACATACATTTCTCATTAATACATACTTAATTAAAGCAATACATACTTAAGAGGTCATAAGCATTAAATTGACAGAATTAAAATCGGGGTCTCACACAATGTGTTCTAGACCGAGATACATATTTATGTATATATAGATATACTCTTGTGTCTCTATTAAATAGGATGATGGACTCCGTCATTGAAATGGTAACCTTAAGCAGATGAGTGAGTGCGTTGTATGAGTACATGACTGAACGAGGATCAAATATGAATACTTTATGGAAGTGATCACTGACGGAGAGAATGATACTCAACATAATTAGCTTATCCTTTGACATGAAGGGTTTATACAAGTTTGTTTGTTGTGTACTTATGATTTGATCGAGTCATTTGATTATGATCTTTCTAAATAAAATATTCTAAGACAATGTTGGGTCGTATACATGATAAATGAGTTTGTATAAATGCTCAATAAAAAATCCAACGGTCTCTTATTGAGGTTTTACATTCATTATATATGTATAGCATTTGACTTTAAAAGGAATCATTGGCTAATGAGACTTTGTAATTGGGGCTACACAGAATATTCTTTATCCGACTGCCGACTCAGCTCGACCCATCTGGGTTAGAGGTTCTTGGATTCGGATAACATGGAAGAAAAAAAACATTCAATCGGGTCGGAGTCGGATACCTGGAATAACATCAACACCTGACTCGACCTGAATAGTTACAAAAATCGAAATGCACGTTTTTTTGGGGGGTGTGGTGTTTCATTTAGCTTACCCCCCGATTCGTGATCCCTCTCCCCCTTCCGCGGGGGAGGGGGATGTCACCATGCCTAATCACACACCACGTCATCTGCTGAAAACGTGTGTTTTAAACTCATCAATCTTTCATTCAAAAGCCCTTGAATCCCTCAAACCTGCAACCCTAAGGCCCAAATTTCTAGGCATAAAACTCAACACTATATCCAAGCTCCAAAAAGACATGGTGGATGGACTCGAAGTCATTGTTGTTTTCCTAGAAGGTACGGGCTCATCGCTCTCATCATCCTCACTCTACGCCATTGCCACTAGCCTCACTCAAGTGCGCATTAACTCATTGGTGCTCGAGAGGTTCGCCTTCTCCTCCGCCAATCACTAGCCGTCATCTATCAATTACTGAATCATCGTCCCCGACTCACTCTAAAATGAGCAGCACAAATATTATCCCAAGTATATGAGTTCTTAGGGGTGAATAGTGGACATGTCGGGAGAGGAATTTAACATTCCAACATTCGATCCGCTAACTAGCGGATGGCCAAAATAGATTCTGTTGCTGATTCCGACTCTTAGTGGACTTAGCGAAAGTGGATAGCGAAATTTCGATAATGTTTTGAGTCATATTGTTTGGCCCATTTAAACATTTTTTACAAAAAAAAATAAAGATGTTATTCATTCATCACAATTCACAAATACAAATATATCTGATATATCAGAAAATTAAAATATACAACCCGAACTTCATAAGAACATTCATCAATTCATTACAAAGATCTAAATTATTTAAATGAACACAACATGTATACAAATGAAAATTAAAAATTTACATTGCACTTGCACCAAATCAACTCACCAAGACAACAAGTGATTAGAGTTGGATTTTGGAGTAAAATGTCGGTCATCCTTTAAAGTCCAAACTAATACAACCATATAATATTATGATCATATTAGTTTTGATGGCCATTTTATTTAGCCCATAATATTTAAAAGGGTTAAATGCATGTCATGCCCCTGTGGTATGCGGTAATAGCAAATATGCCCCTGAGGTAAACAAAGTCCTTTTCATACCCCTGAGGTAAACACTCAGGAGCAAATATGCTCTTTCATACCCCTGAGGTAAACATAACGGAAGGGCATATTTGCTCCTGAATGTTTACTTCAGGGGTATGAAAAGAACTTTGTTTACCTCAGGGACATATTTGCTATTATGGCATACCACAGGGGCATGACATTCATTTAACCCTATTTAAAAACCAGCTACTCATTGTTGATTTTTTGAAAACCGAAAACAACAATAACATAAACTCTTAACAATAACAATTCATAAACAAGTATAAAAATAAATCTAAAAACATGCAATTCACAAAATCCATATTCAATAAATCTCAAAAACAACATGCAAATAATAAAATTCAGATTCAATAAATCTCAAAACAACATGTAATTCACAAAATCCATAATCACAGATACACAAAGTTTCCTAGTAAATAGTAACCTAGACATTATCACAATTCCTAAATAGCTAAAGAAATATTATGGGCTTACTAATAAAAGTGGTTAAGACTTGATGGAAACAATAACCGAAAAACATAGTGTAATGCTAACATAACTCGAAACAGAAGAATACTACAATACGAACTTAGAAGTTAGAAGCATCAACTCAATTAAGAAATTAAGAACATAACCAAATGTCAATCAACTAGACTATCAACATTAGAAATCATCTCTGCAAAAAAAAAATATTAACAAGGAGCTCATAAAAAAATTTAATTAAGTGAAAGTAGGAATGTAAACTTTTGTATATACCTATGTCCATCATATATGTCACGCCCCGAACGGCATCCCGCAGGGACCGTGACAGCCGCGAGCTATCCCCCGGATGACTCCAGCGTTCTTACTTATTGTTTTACTTGATTACGGCGGAAACGTACAGGATCGCGAGGGGTTCGAGCTAATTCTTACATAATCAGGGTTCTCATTAAGTTCATACAAAACATATATTTAACACATTAGAACACAATTAGTGACACTCATGTCACTATCAACAAAATGTGAAACATAATATCTTGGGCTTCTAGGTCAGGTAGTCTTCCTGACTCTCTTCACCTGATACATCTGGAATGACACAATTTTAAAAACGTGAGTAAAAAAGACTCAGTAAGGGAAAAACATAAAACTTAAATCATGCTCTTGACTTATGCCCGCTTAATCATGAAAGAAAGAAACTTGATAATTGATGCACATCCATGTCATGGATTATGCATATGCTCTTGCTTAGGTTCGGCCCCAGGCCCTTGAAAATCTTTCTTTCATTCTTGCTTGAAAAACTGGCCCTTGGCCCTTGAAAACCGTTTATTCGTACTTGTGCCCTTGTTGGCCTTTTCATAATTATTTCATCTTTTACTTGTGGGCTCGCTCCATTTGACCCCTGAAGTCAGGGTTGTGCGTTCCCTTCGGAACCGTCCCCGAATTCCCTTGGAGACCTTACATATGGTCAGCTAGCGCACCTTCTCAATGTCCTTCAGTGGCTAGACGTGACCCTTGGAGGCACCACACCTTCTCAATGTCCTTCAGTGTGGCTTGCACAGCCTATTGGATTCACCCATCCTTCTCATAATTGTCCTTCGGTATGGGAGTCCAACTTGATGGTACGGTACCGACCGGTGCCCCTTATCTTAACTTATCGTTTCATAAAACTTCTCATATTCTTTCCATAAAAATCATTGCATAAACTTTCTTCTTGAAAAATTCATGCAATGCACATGTCATGTCATGCTTGCTTAAAATTCATGCTTGTGCTTGTTCATGAAACGATGCAGTGTGTCATTCCAGTTTTGAAAAAGAATACTTACTGTCCACTTACAGTATCCACTTACCCTTGGTCTCCTTGTTCGTGTATACAGACACGTGGATCGCCTACAAGCGATTCAAATATTCTTTAGACTTTTAGGAATAGTATGAAATCATTAAATATTTTCATTTTTGAAATCGGTCATCAATCGAGGATATATATATATATATATATATATATATATATATAATATATATATATATATATATATATATATCTATACATATCATAAAATAAATATTTTATTCTTTTCCTTAACAAATATTCAAAACTTAGCTTATTAAATCGTTAATATTTTTATTGAAATAAAAATATATTTATCCATGTACATACCTCGATTAGGGTTAAATAATAATCATAGGTTTAGAATTAAACCTAAGTCTCTTTTTATTACACGTACTCCATTAAAACCTTATATCCAACTATGATTAAATCTTAGCTAGGGTTCCCAATAATATTTTATCAAAGGATCATGGTTCTTCAATATCTATTCCCATTAGCCTAAACTCTAATTTCCTTATCCATCACAATAATGAAAATCCATAAATCATAAATGGTACTTAGGGTTTCATTATTACTATAACTTTCGGCCACTACCATTATGCACCAATTAATCACAACTTTTACTCCAATGGTGATCCCATCCTCCATTCAACAATTTCACAACCTAGGATCTATAAATCAAAACACCAACACAATACATCATACTCATAGCATTCGGCCAACACATGCTTTCACCCAAATAATTTGGTTTCTTTTGTTTCCTTCAATATGCATGCATCTAATACTTAATATAATCATCTACCATGCCTTGGGGTCATAAATCTTGCACATGTTATGGCCAATGTCTAGATTTAACATATTCGAAACTATACATGAAATCCTACATAGCTCAATTCGGCCATACCCCAAAATGTTACCTTTTTCATGCTAAAAATCATAACATGCACATCCTTTGCATTGTGACCTAACTAGCATGCATGCACTTAATCTTTTCATCAAATAATTCCATCAACAATAGATCTACTCTTTATACACACTATTATCCATAGATCTAAACAAAGATATCAACTTTCATCAACCCAACACATCAAAACTTAGATCTAACTTCCTTTAGCATACATTGTTCTTCATTTGCCTTTTTCTTTACATACAACCTTAGATCTAGGGTTTCCATGGTTAGATCTAGAATGTAAACAACCTAGGGTTCTTAAGTATCCAAGATCTAACAATCATCAAGGCATATTATGACTTACACATCAAGATCCACACATAACCCATTCGGTCACTTATGCTATACCAAAAACATCACATTAGCCTTACCTTGTTGTTTATTCAAGCTTGAGCACCTAGAAAATAAAGCATCTTTGGTTAGTACTTGTGAAGCTTAAGGCAAGAGCATCAATGAAACTAATCTTACCTTCAATCTTTACCAACTCTTCCTATCCTTTTCCTCCTTCAAAGATTCGGTCCACCCTCCTTAAAAATGTCCAAGCTTGGTTTAAAAGGAAGTTCTATGGTGGTTAAGAGGACATGGTAAGCTTGTAGAGAAATGGTGTTAAATGGCTAGGGTTTCCAAGGAAGGATTTTTGTCTACAACAAGAGAGATTTACTTGGCTTTTGGAATGAGATTTGGTAAGCTAGAAGAAAGTGGTTTAGGTGCAAGATGAAATAGAACAAACCTTGAATATTGAGTGTGAGATTCGGCTAAGGGAAGCAAAATGGAGAGAGTTGAAAGAGCTTGCAATATTCGGCCAAGAGAGAAGAGGTTGGAGAGTGAAAATGCATGAGTGTTTCGGTCAAGAGAGAAATGCAAGAGGGTTGTGTGAGATTGAGTCTCCCAAAGCACTTGACATAAAGTTTGAGAGAGTGAATTGACAAGAGAGAGAAATGAAAAAGGAAAATGGTAAAGGGGGGGCCTTGGTCGACAATCACATAAGCTTCCCTCTCTCTTTCTTTTTCTTTCTTTTCACCTCTTTCTCACATCACTTCCTTGTCTCTTTGTACATTCTCTTTCCTCCCATGCATTCCATCGACATTCACTCCTTCTCCCTCACTTTTCTCTTCTCTTTTTACTTCCATGCTTTGTCTTATCAATTCTTACACACTTACACCTTCTTACACATCTCTTACACATCACATGACACCTCACTTTGGCTTTAAATTTTCTCCTCCATGCCTTTCACGTAAAAGCCCTCCTTTGCTTAGTTTGGTTGCTTTTCAACCAACCTAGTTACTTCCACATTAATATGCAACCAACTTTCAACTTGGTTTTCACTCTCACCTAACTTATCACTTTATAAGCTCTCTTACTTATCTATCCATTCCAATAGCTTATCACCTCATAAGCATGAAATCTTATCATGTGATAATGGCCCTAGCCTATCTCTACAATAATCACAAGGCCTTATCACTCTAAAAGTTTCCTAACTTATCATGCTTGCTTATCACTATGATAAGCAAGTGTGCTTATCAATTAAATCAACTCTAAACTTATCACATAACTACATAGCTTATCATGTATATTCAAATGGAAATTCCATTAATAATATAGGCCATATGATAATATTACATGTCATATATAGAAGATATATAAAATATTCGATCCATGTATTCACAAGAATTCATCATTTAATCTATTAATAATTTTCAGCTTATACAAGGAAATAATTAAATCATAATTCAAATTCTATGGTCCATGAATCATATTAAGTAAATGAAAAATATAAATTTGTAAGAGGGAAACTTACTTGAAATTTCGGCTCCTAATATAAATATAATTTATACTTACATAAAATGACATTAAAATTCTTTAAAGAGATTTTATGAATTAAAATCCCATTTTAATCGAAATACCATAACATAAAGATTAGGCCATACATTGGCCAAAACATAGCCCCATGAAGAAATAAAAGCTATTACATTGAAAATAAAAGATAATACATAAGCAATTACGTAGGAGAAAAATCGGGGTCTCACAATATAACTAGCGGTATATTCCGTCCCATCAATAACTTCAGGTTCCTTATCCTCATTATCATCCGCAGAATATATAATCTTGGATCTCAACCAATTTTGAGCACAAAATGAGTCCCTCCGCTGTTTTTGATGCCAACAAACTCCAGAAAGGATCTAATACCCGACCCCATGCTGAAGACAGACTTTGAAGGCATTGTAGTAATTGCGATGGCAAGAACATCTCGAGAAAATTCGTGACTTGCTATCCAGCAAATTCTGTTGCGCGTTAAATTGTGTGAATTCCAAGTGAAGAGGATCATCTATGGGTGCACTAGATGACCCAATCATTTCAAGCTGACCTTGACTTGCAGATACACTCCCACTACTATATGACCCATCTACATTACTATACTCTGTAAACAACTGATCCAAGGTCCTTCTCACTATACTAGTTATCTCTGCACCTAACTCCATCTCCAAAGCCATCGTGAACAAAAATTCCAAGTATATAACCTTGTATTGTGGAACAAGTACCGCTACAACAAATAACAATCTGTTAACCTTAGCCAAATCACCCCAGTATTTATGTTACTTCACTTGCATTTTTTTCCTGTCTGCCAAGAACAAATTCTAACTTTCTGCATATTTTCCCAAATGCATATAATTTTGGCAAGTTCCCTAAAAACTAAGTTTGTTGTCACCATATTTGAAGCAGATATTAAAACCGTCACCTCATAGAAGAGTGCCAAAAACTTGGTAAAATATCTCACACTCTCAATCCTCAAATATAAGGGGCCCAATCTCTTCCTCCCATGCCCCTCTTCACGTAGAAAGCTTATCAAAATCTCATCATCCACCAACATATCCTCAAAGACTCTTAGATAGTTCTCAACTGCATCCAACATAATATACGTTGAATTCCAACGAGTAGGAACATCAAGCTGTAAAAATTCCTCAATGGGAAACTTCCTCTTCGCTACACATTTCTTAAACCCATCCATTCGACCGGGAGATAACTTAACATACTTGACCAAGTTTCTTATTGTGAGTATAAATAACAACCCAAGAGGGGGGTGAATTGAGTTTATCAAAAATTTATCCCTTTTTCGATAAAAATACATATCTGAAAAATACACCATTACTACGAATAAAAATGCATATATGAAAATATTAAATGCTATTTAATAAGAAGAACAATAAAGCAAAGAGTACAACAAAAATAGATATGGAACAAATAATGAGAGAGATGGAGTTAGAGAGACGACACTGTAATTTTAGGTGGTTTAGTCAACACTTGCCTACGTCCACCCCAAGGCTATTGACTTCCTTGGGCTTCCTTCACTATTCTCCAAATAGCAAATACACCTTAGCTTCCGGGGTGCTCAAGAACCTTTACAAAGTATTTTTCGAGCTCACGCTTTAAATCTCTTCACAAATCTCAAAACCTAAGGGATTTCTTCTACTCTCACAAGTAGGACCAAGTGTTTACCCAACACTCAAGTGTTTTACAAAGAATGGGTACAAAGGAGAATGACTCTCTAGGCCGAATAAGCAAGTGGAAAGCACAAAACATGTGGAATGACTCTCTAAGCCGAATCAGCAAGTGAAAAGCTCAATAAAGTGCAAGAAGACAAGATTTTCAAAGGAAAGATAAAGTTTGACAAGTGGGAGGACAAGCTTTCTATGTAGGTGCGGTCTTCCCTCTTCTTCAAAGCACTTCCTCTCTCTAGAAGTTAGGGCAATGAGTAATTGCAAATGTGTTGTCTCTTCTTCAAGAAATTTCTCTTTTTGGAGGCTAGATCGACAATGATGAGCAAGAGAACAATTTTAACAATGGAAGCTTTGGTCTTAAAGGAATCAATAAGGGATTTCTTTGTATCTTGCTTTCTCTCTATTTCGGAATATAGTTTTTGAATGATGCTGCAAATCCTTACTTTCTCTCTCCATCTCGTTCTATGTATAGTCTTCTAGGCTTCAACGGTCTTCAAGTAGCTTTATTGTGCCGTTGGAGGGGTATCGATGTCATTTTTGAACAAAAAGATGTATTGGCGACGTTCCAGGGAAAACTGCAAAATCGCAACATGTGTCGACACATGGTCAACATGTGTTGATACATTAAACTTAGTTTGGAATTCTGCTGTCGGGAGATAGTGCAATGTGTCGACACTAGTCTTTAATGTCTCGACACATTGAATACTTAGTCTGAAATTGTGCTCTAGGGAGACAGAGCAATGTGTCAATGCTAGTCTTCAATGTGTCGACACTATAAGTGCTGGAGAGGTTCTAGGAGCTGAGATGTTATGGTCAATACCATTTTCACTACAAAACTTTTCAAAGAAGGAATTTCCAAATTCTTTTCCATGATCACTCCTGATGCTAGAAATAGGAAAACCTTTTTCATTTTAAATCCTCTTGCTATGTTTTTCAAAAGCATGAAAAGTCTCATATGTATGAGCTACGAGTGTAACCCATGTGAATCTACTGAAACCATCAACAACAACAAAGCCATAGCATTTGCCACCCAAACTTAATGTTCGGGTTAGACCAATTATGTCCATGTGTAGAAGTTGAAGTGGCTTAGAAGTGGACACCACATTTTTGGGCTTAAAAGAGATTTTGGTTTATTTGCCTTTTTGACAAGTTGTACAAATTTTGTCATTTTCAAACGTAAGGTTAGGCAAACCAAAAACAAGATTCTTTTTTGCTAGTTTTGAAATCAAGTTCTATGTCACACCCAATTATCCTTGTCATTTAGAGGTGAAAGACATTTTATATTTTCTGAGAAAATGCTCTCTAAATGAAAATGTACACATTTTCAAATCTATGTCCAACAAACAAGACTTTCTTACTTTCAATATTCTCAACAAGACATATTGATGATTCAAAAATGACTCGATTTCCCTTGTCACATAATTGACTAATACTCAAGAGATTATGCTTTAAACCATCAACAAGAGTACATTCTCAATTATGGGATTAAGTGACATACCAATGCTACCAATATCGAGTATATTTCCTTTGTCATTGTCATCAAAAGTAACCGAACCCTTTCCCTTGAGACTAAGAGAGTTAAACAAACTCTTATCTCCGGTCATGTGCTTGGAGCATCCACTATCAAGGACCCAATGTTCCTTGATTTCATTGGACTTCAAGCACAACTACAAAAAAGAATAATGTCTTGCCTTTTGGTACCCAAATCTTTTTGGGTCCTTTGGAGTTAGAACCAATTTCTTTCATCATGTCCTTTCGAATCCACACAAATTTAATGCCACTTGAAGATTTCTTTCTAGTTGGACAAACATGTGATATATGACCAGATTTACCACAAAAGTTGCACAATATATATGATGGAGATAATTTTGTGATCATATAACAGTAATATTTTTTATCATTGAAAGAATATTATCCAATGACACTTGTTGAAGCAACACCTTTGAGAACCAAGAAGAATGTCAAGGTTTTTCTTTCCTTGAATAAACCTTGCAAGATCATTTGTAAGTGAGTCAACTTTCACTTTCAAGGTGTCATTTTCAACAATCAAAATACTTGACTCACTTTGCAATGATTTTTCAATTTCTTTTGTATTCCTTGCAAGATCATCTCTAAGAGATATGACGTGACTTTTCAAAGTATCATTCTCTTTTGCAATACTATCAAAATTCTTTTTTAGAGAACAATATTTTGAAAATATTATTTTTAGTTCAACGTATTGTTCATCAAGCGCATCTTGCAATTCATCAAATGAGAAGGAATAAAATAAAGAGTCTTGTACCTAATCTTCATCTTCCTTTGCCATGAAGCAAAGGTTTGTAACTTCTTCAAAACTAGAGCATGAGCCTTTCAAGGCAATGCCTCTTTTTTTCTTTTCCTTCATCCTCATCTCCATTTACTTGATTCATCTCATGTGACATGAGAGATCCCATGAGCTCATCCAAAAAAAGCTTTGTCAAGTCTTTGGCTTCTTGAATGACGGTGACCTTGGGTTCCCAAGCTTTTAGTAAACACCTAAGAATTTTTCTCACCATTTCAACATTAGTGTATTCTTTAACAAGAGATTTAAGACCATTTATAATATCGTTAAAGCAAGTAAACATATAAGAAATATTTTCATCAGGTTTCATCTTAAAAAAATCATAACTTTGAACAAACATATTAATCTTATTCTCTTTAACTTGATTTGTAGCTTCATGGACTACTTGAAGTTTGCCCCAAATTTGTTTCACGGTATCACAACCGGAAACATGATTAAATTCTTTTGAATCAAGTGCACAATATAACACAATCATAGCTTTAGAATTCAAGGACATAAATTTTAAATCAGCATCATCCCACTCTTTTTCATCTTTCAACATACATTCCTTGTCTCTAGGAAATTTAGGACCATTTGAGATAACTTTCTACAACTGATAGTCCACAGCTTGGATCTAAATCCTCATCCATGCCTTCCAGTAGTTGTAGCAAGTCCCATTGAATATGATGGTTTATTTGTGTATTGACCTTCAGCTAAAAAAGTGCTAACAAGGGTAGTCATAGATAAAAAATATTAAACATCAACTCCGATCCCAATTGTGAGTCTAAATAACAACCCAAAATGGGGGTGAATTGGGTTTATCAAAAACTTATCCATTTTTCGATAAAAACACAAATTTGGAAAATACACTTTTACTACGAATAAAAATGAAGATATGAAAATATTAAATGATATTTAATATGAAGAACAATAAAGCATAGAGTACAACAAATATAGATATGGAGCGAATAATGAGAGAGAGTTAGAGAGACGACACCGCAATTTTAGGTGGTTCGGCCAACACTTGCATATGTCTATGCCCAAGGGTATTGACTTCCTTTGGCTTCCTTCACTATTTTCCAAATAGCAAATACACCTTAGCTTTCGGGGTGTTCAGGAACCTTTACAAACCGTTTTTTGAGCTCACGCTTAAACTCTCTTCACAAATCCCAATACCTAAGGGATTTCTTATACTCTCACAAGTAGGACCAAGTGTTTACCCAACACTCAAGTGTTTTACAAAGAATGGGTACAAAGGAGAATGACTCTCTAGGCCGAATAAGCAAGTGAAAAGCACAAAACGTTTGGAATGACTCTCTAAGCTTAATCAGCAAGTGAAAAGCTCAATAAAGTGCAATAAGACAAGATTCTCGAAAGAAAGCTAAAGTTTGGCAGGTGGGAGGACAAGCTTTCTTAGTAGGCGTGGTCTTCCCTCTTCTTCAAAGCACTTTCTCTCTCTAGAAGTTAGGGCAAGGAGTAATTGAAAGTGTGTTGTCTCTTCTTCAAGAAATTTTCTCTCTTTGGAGGCTAGTTCGACAATGATGAGCAAGAGAACAAGATTTAACAATGAAAGCTTTGGTCTTGAAGGAATCAACAGGGGATTTCTTTGGATCTTGCTTTCTCTCTCTTTCGGAGGATAGGTTTTGAATAATGCTGCAAATCCTTATTTTCTCTCTCCATCTCGTTCTATTTATAGTCCTATAGGATTCAACGGTCTTCAAGTAGCTTTATTGTACCGTTGGACGGGTATCTAAGTCATTTTATAAAAAAAAATGTGTTGGCGACATTCTACGGAAAACTGTAAAATCGCAGCATGTGTCGACACATGGTTAGCATGTGTGACACATTAAACTTAGTCTGGATTTGTGCTGTCGAGAGACGGTGCAATGTGTCGACACTAGTCTTCAATGTGTGGACACATTGAATACTTTTAGCAACATAAAAGTGTCCAATCCATTCTATCACTTCTTTAAACACATACAATATGAAAAATGAATCTTATCAACTTGTGTAATGGTGTTCAAGTACACTTAAAAATATTTTAGTGTGATAACCTTATCCTTTGAAATATATCTTAGAAAATAGTGGATTGCCAATATAAAATCTAAAAGTCTTCAAAACTTAGAATTTTTGTTATCATCAAAATTAATTAAGGATTGTTTGCAAAACAACCATGGGCTAACACTTACCTTGGCCACAAAATCATCCAGCTCCTTCAACGTATCTTGCACAATTAAATTCAAGACATGTGTCCAATATCTCACATGCAAAAAATCATGGTCACAAACTACTTTTCTAGGCCAAATCCCCAAATGCAGTTGTCTACTCCTCACATGCTCAATGGTTGTATCATTAGAGGATGCATTATCGACAGTGATTGTAGGATTTTATCAATCCCTCATTCTAACATGTAATCCTCCAACTCCATCCCAATTGTCGAACCCTTATGATTTGACACCTTACAAAAGGAAAGTATCTTTTTTGTGCAATTGTCAAGTACTATCAATGAAGTATGTAGTGCCAGTGGTCAAGCAAAATCGTGGTCTATTAAGTAAGATATTAGCTTTCAGTCTACTCTTCTCTTCCAAGTAAAGTTTCATACAATCCTTCATTACTGTGATTCGCGATGGTACTTTATATCGGGGCTTGAGGTATGAGTCATGTCCTTGAACCCATCTTTACTTACAATTCTAAAGGGAAGCTCATCCACAATAAAAAAGTTGGCAATAGCAGCTCTAATAGCCTTGGGATCATATGAGTCTATCTTCATCACCCCCACTGATTCACTACTTGCCCCCTTGATATCGAAAGTCAATTTCTGTTGAAAGTCATCCAATTTACTTTTCGTTCTTTTATACATTATACAACCCTTAAAGTAGGAGATCATAGTCGAGGTCCCTTGATTTTTGTGGTGAACCCTAGCTTTATGACCACAATGGTTGCACTTGACCAATGGTTTGTTTGGGTCAACAAGTGATAGTATCCTAATGACATGTTCACACATCGAGGAAGGATTGAAAACCTTCCTTCTTTTGGGGGTAGAGTCTATTGTCTCCTTAGTTTGTTGTGTCTCTGCCTCTACATTTATAATTGATATCTCACCAATTGTAGGTGTAGTCGTAGAGACAGGGGTAAGTAAATTAGGGTTTGTGGATTGCAAAAATGCAATTGGAGTTTAACGATATATCTGAAAGAAAGAAACAATGCAAAACCCTAAGATAACTCATTCTACCAACTTAACCCAAATTAAAGACAACAAAAAAATGAACAGGATGCAAAAAAAACTAAACAATTCACATAACAAATTCACTAACAAGGCTGCTGTTGTTATTCATGACTTTAATTTCCATCAATAAGTCCCTTAGCATAGCTCTGCATTCAATGCAATCAACTTAAGATCTTGAAATAGTTAATTGGAGAAAGGGAAGAAGTTGACAAATGAATGCATTATAACATTTAACAATATAACAGTTAGCCATGATCACAGCCTCATCGGTTCACAATGACAGCGAAATCAAAGTTGTAACAGTTAGCTATAAATCATAAAATATCTAATATTGATGCATAATGAATATGAATCTAATATTTATATAGTTAGCCAAATGACTCACAATATGTTAACATAGCTTTAATGCAACAGGTTCATAAGAATCACAACAATTCACATTTTCTAACTAAAGCCTTGAACATATCTGTTAAAAATTTGAAATAGAGAGAGAGATAAAGAGATAGAGACAGAGAGATGGAGACATAGAGAGACAGAGAGAAGGAGACATAGAGAGACAGAGAGATGGAGAGTAGAGACAGACTAGAGAGAGAAAAAGAGAGACATACAGACATATAGAGAGAGAGAGAAACAACCCAAAAACGATGGAGGTTGACCGTTGCACTTGCCGGAGAAGACAGAGCTCAGCAGTCAGCAGAGAGAGATAGAGACTGTAAGTGAAGAGAGAGAGTAATGGCAAACGCACATGAAGAACAGAGAGAGAGTTGCGGAGTGAGGACTGAGGGGGGAAGGGGGAAGGGAATTAGGGTTTCTATCACTGTAGATCAAAACGACAAATTTTGATCCACGGTATTATTTTTTTCTTCAAAAAAGACCAACTAAATGACGTCATTCTGATTAAAATAGAAGGATAACATTTTATTATTTAATTAAAAATATAAAAAAAACATCTAGAACCGGTTTTTCGTTGAACCGGCAGAAACTTCCGCTTCCGGTTCTGGTTCCAAAAAAACTCCAAATCTACCTCCGGTTCTGGTTCCTTGAAGGGTCGGACGTTAGCTTCCCAGAATCGGTGACGGAATTAGTGCCGAAGCTCCTTCAGAGGCAGGGCCATACTTACACCCATAAGAGTTATGTTGTGTAATAATTAGCCCAAATGGCCAGATCGTCTTCTTAGGAAAAACAGGTTAATTTCAAACTCGGGTAAAAAAACAAGGAGAATATAAAAACGTTTACTAAACACAGTTCAAATTCATATTTTTAGATTTTTGATAGTTTGAAATGAAATTAAAACAATACAAAATGTAAACTAAGAATATAACATGCATTAAAGTAAATGACGAAAATTAAATGACAGAAAATAAATAACAATAAGTAAAGGACAAAAATTAAATGACGAAAAGTAAATGACGTAAATTAAGTTGGCGTTTGTTTGCCAAAATTTTGGCAATATTTCCACAATTTTGAGAATCTTTTGGATATCTAGATTTATTGGGGTTTGTGAAAAGTTTGGAGTGTGTATGTGTAGATGTTGGAAATTTTAGAGTATGTTTGTCTTGCTTGAAATTTCAGGCCCTTGAAATATTGGGCAAACAAACGCCCCTTTAAATGACAAGAAATAAAAACTAGTGTCTAGGAATCAAGTTAGACTGAAATAAAGGTTTGATTTCTTCGAGTAAAAAGAGCACAAGATTCTTGGATTAAAAAATATTGTCTTATTACAATCCAAGATTCAAGTTAGAAAAAAAGAAGAAGAACATAGTCCAGAATTGAAATAGAAATTACAAAAAATTAAGGAGCAAGAAACTTAAATATAAATCCTAGGAATTAAATACAAGACATTAGAATATACAAGCATATAAGAAACTAATCTAAAAACAGAAAATAATGAAGAGAGAGAGTAGAGAAACGACCAAAGAGACGAAATTGGAGAAGAGAAAGATGTGAGAGTATCGGCTAAGGGAGAAAACTAAGGGCGAAGAGAGAGAGAATAAAGTAAATATAAAATAGTGGAGAGAAAGTAGGGTTTGGACAAAGAGAAAGATAAATGGAAGAAAGAAAAAAAAAAAGAATCTATAGGGAAGGTGCAGCTACGTTAAAACAAAGGAGAGACAAATAGAGAGAAAAATTAGGAGCGAAAAAGTGTTTGTGCGGCAAAGAGAGAAGAAAATAAAAATAATAGAGAGAGAAAAGATGGGGAGAAGTGTCTACCAAGGAGAGAAGAAAATTGGAGAGAGAGAAAATAGGGAAAATGAAGCTAGGTTAGAAAAAGTAGGGAGGAGAAGAATAAGATGTAGGGTTTGCTAGGTTAAAAAGAAAATGAGAGTTAAAAGAGAGATGGATGGCTAAGATTTCAGTGTCTCTCCTTTCTTCATTGAATTGGAGCACTGTTATTAATGAATCCCTCTTGTTCTGCCATGTGCCTCACACTGCTCTTGTTGTCTGTGAGTCCAAAAAGTAATTAATTTTATGTCCCTGCACAAAAATACTTAATTAATTCATAGCATGATATGATGAAATTAAATTCATAAAATAATTTAAATGCTAATAATTATAGTGCAAATGATAAAATTAATGATTTTAGAATGTATCTAGACAAAGTATGAGTTAAGCACATGCAAGCTAAAGATGGGAAAAAATGCTTGTGCAATAAATTAAATCTAAAGTCATATAAATTCAACAATTAAATGCACAACTTATATTTATACCTCTTAACCATCTTTCCATCTAAAAGTAATATTTAAAACATTAAATAATTTATATATATATATATATTAGTTTTAGAGGTACTAAACATGCAATATTCTAACTCAATCACTCCCCAAAACTCTAAAACTACTTGAATCCCGCTCTTTCTTCACCATCCTCTTAAACAAACTCAGTTATAGTTCCCCCTAACATTCGTAATGTCCTTTCGGTTAAAATCACGAAAGCCTTGAATTCCAATTGGCAATTCACTCTATCATTTGATGGACTACTGGCTAGTTTCATTTAACATGTTATTCTTTATCACAATCCTTTAGATCTACCATTTCTCAAAAAATATTAACCTTTTACTTCAACTAGCAAATAATTGTTCAAAGACAACATGCAACAAGCTTTAGGTCACTAAAATATCATTGCATGCACTATAATTCACATATTCATCACAAAAGTAGTAAAAGATGCCAGATTTGATCCAAGTACACATCATCTAGGCTTAATAATTCAAGATCATAAGAGAAAAGTAATTAAAGAGAAACATATCATCAACCAGTGAGCTCCTAACACCAAGGGACTCAATTGTTTTTTTCCTTCAATCTCAATGATCTCAACATGCATCAAATTATTTGTCCAACTATTCCATTCAATGGAAATTTATCTTCTATACAACTAAACAAACATGCATGCAAGCACTATCTTTAACCCCTTTCAACATAAATAATAATCTCTAACTAACCTTACCTCTCTAAGCTTACTCCTTGATGTGCATGACTAACTCCTAAAGAATAAGAAGTGTTAGCACAAGGTTGCACCCTGAACAATACCTTTTGATTTTAATGATAACAAACTTTATACGCTTTGAAGGATTTTATAACTCAGCTTTGTCAATCCACATTTACTGAAATCATTTTTCCAAAAGGATTGAATACCTATCTCTCTAATAGGTCCTAAATAGTTCATACTACCATTGTGTAAGCTAAAGTACTCCTATGTTTCATTGTAGGTATTTAAAATTGTTTTGAAATGAAAAAGGAAATGTTCAAGCTGCTGAAAAATTTCTCTATCGTTGATGGTGTCAACACACGTGAAGATAATGTTGACACATACCACTGCCACTTGAGAGTTGTTTTGATGGTGTCGGCACATGTGAAGATAGTGTCAACACATGCCACTAACACTTGAGAGCTGTTTTGATGGTGTCTACACATCTGAAGATAGTGTCGATACATGCCATTGATAGTCGAGACTAGCTTTGATTGTGTCAACACATGTGAAGATAGTGTTGACACCAAAGACACCTGAGAGCTAAATTTCAGACAAGAATAATGGTCTCGACATATGCCGATTATCTGTCAACACATACTGCAATTTTGCTGTTTTTCCTTAAAGGAATCAGCTCATCATTTGGCATTTAAAATGTCTAGGGTACCTCTCCAACGATTCAACAAAGCAGTTCTCTTTTAGTCACAATCATGTCTTAATGATAACAATAGAAATAATTGAGGTGATAAGCCAAGAAGATCCAAAATGAGCACGAAACGAACATGACACATTCAATTCAATGGAAAATTATCTTCTCTACAACTAAACAAACATGCATGCAAGCACTATCTTTAACCCCTTTCAACATAAATCATATTCGCTAACTAACCTTACCTCTCAAAGCTTACTCCTTGATGTGCATGACTTACTCCTAAAGAATAAGAAGTGTTAGCACAAGGTTGCACCCTGAACAATACCTTTTGATTTTAATGATAACAAACTTTATACGCTTTGAAGGATTTTAGAACTCAGCTTTGTCAATCCACATTTACTGAAATCATTTTTCCAAAAGGATTGAATACCTATCCCTCTAATAGGTCCTAAATAGTTCATACTACCATTGTGTAAGCTAAAGTACTCCTATGTTTTATTGTAGGCATTTAAAATTGTTTTGAAATGAAAAAGGACATGTTCAAGTTGCTGAAAAATTTCTCTATCGTTGATGGTGTCAACACACATGAAGATAATGTTGACACATACCACTACCACTTGAGAGCTGTTTTGATGGTGTCAACACATGCCACTAACACTTGAGAGCGGTTTTGATGGTGTCGACACATGTGAAGATAGTATCGATACATGCCATTAATAGCCGAGACCAACTTTGATTGTGTCAACCCATGTGAAGATAGTGTTGACACCTGAGAGCAAAATTTCAGACAATATTAATGGTCTCGATATATGCCGATTATTTGTCTACACAGACTGCAATTTTGTTGTTTTTCCTTAAATGAAGTCAGCTCATCATTTGGCATTTAAAATAACTAGGGTACCTCTCCAACGATTCAATAAAACAGTTCTCTTTTAGTCACAATCGATGTCTTGATGATAACAATAGAAGTAATTGAGGTGATAAGCCAAGAAGATCCAAAATGAGCACGAAACGAACAAGAAACATTCAATTCAATGGAAATTACTCTAAAAATGAAGACTCAAGTTACTAGGGTAATGTTTGTAACTCTAGACTTTATCTTTAATAAGGATTTGAACCGCACACTTGCATATTTCTTCAAAATGTGCATAAACTATTTTATCACTTGTTTGGAATATCAAAATATGTTTTTAGTGGCTTTAAATTATCCCCACTCCAACGGCAAAACCTTATTTATACTTATGGGTATTTATCTTCAAAATTTGGTTTTCAAAAAGGTCAAAATCATTATTTTGAATGAACTAGGTGGTGAGTTAAAATGTAGAGGTCGACCGGGTACTGTTTTCAAAAAGAGTTGTTCTGACTTTTTGACCATTGAGATAACAGTAAGCTGCAACGCTCAACCAAATGATTTAGGCGGTCGACCAATACAACAAAATTTTTGACTGATCGACCTATAACGGCTAGCTTTCTTATAGTCCTATTTAAGACCTTCCCTAAACCTCATAAATGTTGTTGAACGACCATTTATCATTTTGCTAAGGCTAAGAGTGTAACTCTCTGAGCCCAAACTCTATACGGAAAGATTTTCTTATAAAATAAGGCTTTTTCACCATGGAAAGATTTTCAAAACTAATTTTATACAACCTTAGTAAAATATCCATACACCATAAAAAGTCCAAAAATATCAATCCGAGCCCTAAAATTTACATTAGCATATATAATATTTCTAATATCGATGAAGATCTCCCAAAATCATACAACATCGAATTTCCCAACATTAATCTCCAAAAGTACTCTTGCAAAAAGTGCCTTTGAAATACAAATCTATCTGAATCTCCTCAAACTTCTCTAATTCTGCCAACTCTGAAAAATATGAGAATAAGGGGTGAGCAACGACTAGCTCAGTAAGTAGTAGGTCAATAGTGGTTGGAGAAAAGACAATTTTATCACAATAACCGAAATCCAGAATAAAACATTGTGAGCCATATCGAATCCAAAATACAAGTTTGTAACAAAAATATCCAAAGCCACGCAATATAGGGAAATCATCAATAGTCACACAGACCTCCAGGCCACAAAGACCTCCAAATATTAGGCCACATAGACCTCCATGCCACAAAGACCTCCAAATACCACGAGGGGTATCAAATTGGCCACACAGACTACAAGGATAAATTGGCCACAAAGACCATAGAGATATATCACTAGCGCAAGGATAATTTTCACAGCATTCTCACCAAAACAAGTCATAAATATTTCAATTGAGTTTCACAAAATCTCGATAATCTCATTTTACCCAAAATTTGTTAAGTTCCCCAAATAATACATCAAAACCATATAAAATATGGTGCACATTTAGAATTCCATTGAAGAACCACTTACCTCGAACGCTTAATCAATTCTTAAAACTTCTCCAATAATTGCCGAACAATCTCTTGGAACCTAGTAGCACCACATTAATCTAAATTTTGGTCTCCAATATACATTCTCTGCCAATTTAAAATTCAAACATACCTCTATCCATCACTTTTAAATTCAAACATAAGATCTTTATCCATATCTTTTAAATTCAAATATTAGAATAATCTTTATCCATATTCTAACTTTTAAATTCAAACCCAAGATCAAATCTATATTCAAACCTTTAAATTCAAATATAGATCACATCTTCATATCAGCACCTTTAAATTCAAAAATAAGATTCAACCTCTATCCAAAAATCAAACATAGGATTAAGCCTTATCTCTTCGTTTAAAATTCGAATTATTCACTTACACCTTTTTCGGGACGGGGTATAACAATCTACTATCCTTAAAGAAATTTCGTCCCCGAAATTTGCGGCACCTTCCACAAAAAATAAATCCATTAACAAACTAAATCACAAATCATTCATTCTTCTGCTGCGCACTCTGATCATACAAAATCACCTCAATTTTTTTTATTAACACAATTCAAGCCTAAAACCCAAACTCATACAATATTCAAGCCTAAACTAAGATCAACATCAATATCCTCAAAACAAGCTCATAACTTTAACTTTTATCCTTAACGAGGACATCAAGGATTTAAGGAGGGGAGATTGTGATACTCCGAATCCCACATGGAGTGAGAGATGAGAATGAATGAGAGATGTGTTCTATAAGGGCCAAGTCCCACATTAAGACCTTACTAGGTTGAACTGGGCTTTATAATGATCCAAGGGGCTTCAAGAGCAACCTTGACTAGTCATTTGAAGTCAAAGCACAGATGTAGCTAGTGCTTGTCCTTGGGTCGTTACAAAGAGTGATAAAAAATCTTAGAATTTTGCTTCTCACATCATTCACACATAAAATTGCGTTGCACATGCTGGAAGCCCACCTGTCTTTCTCGAAATACCTCTGTATGTTTGATATTTTAGATCCAACATTTTTATTTATCGAAGTTGTCCTCCCCGTCCTCTCCATTCACCAAAGTTGTCCTCCATAGCCCGTCGGGAACCATCCGACCTCTCCCATTGAGCTCATTCTCAGAGTTGAAGGTATGCATATTTCTCTGTCTTCCTCCTCCTCCATATCCCCTCCCATTGAGCTCCTTTTGTTCTCCCATCGAGCTCCTTCTCAGAATTGAATGCATTTTTATTTTGTGCTACTCAAGCTTGCCGATTTCTTAGCTAGAGATTACTAATAGGTGAAGCTCTGTTGGTTGGGTTTATTGTTGTAGTTAGTTTCATTGTTCAATTGTTCTGTTAATTTTCACGGGAAAAAATGGGTCAATTTGTTTTGTTTTAGCCTCAGCCTTTGAAATATCTGAATCATATACCAGTGGTAGCTCTAGAAATGTACAAAGTGAATCCTCAATGGAGGGCCCTAGATGTTTTTGCAAATTGAGAGCACTTTCAACAACTGCCTTCTCAGATTAAAATTTTGGTAGAAGATTCTGAGGTTGTGTGACGTACAAGGTTAATTCGGGTCCCCACATTTAGTGCCTTTTTTGTGTTGTCGTGAGTCGTACAGATTTTTTGACTAGAGTTAAATAAGGTTGACTCTACTTTAAGCATTTGTCCTATTAGGTGATTAACATAGTAAATTAATTGCAGGATGTCATTCACTGCAATTATTTTTATGGAGAGATCCAAAAATGTGTCAATATGGACGAAGGGTGATTCGGAAACTCCGAGCAATGCATGGGCAGAAGAGTGGTGAATAAACTCTTTGGGAATCAAATCAGGGACAGCTCCGACAGCAAAATAAGAACATGGAAGCCACAAGTGCGCAACATCGAGAACAGATATATGTCATGTGTTCACAACACCGATTAGCCATGAGGCAATGACTAATGAACAACGAGCCAAAATTGAGGTTATGGCTGCAGAATATCTGTGTGAGATTAACCTGGAGAGATAGAAGGTTGAGGTCAAGATTATGGGCAATAACTTCACTGTGTAGTCATTTCATGCACTTGTTATTGGCATGAAATGTGTAACACCCGAGATTTCTATTTTAAAATTAATTTGAATTTTTTATTTGATATTTGAAATGTCTTCTTTAAATTTAAAATTTGAGTTTAAGTCATTTAAAATAGTTGCATTTTTATCTTTGACCTAGCCAAACCTTTTTAAAAAATTTAAAGATTTTATGATTATTTAAAATTTAAAAATTTTAGAGTTCAAAAGGGACTCTATTACTAGTGTGAGTCTATATATAGATTTACAAATTGGTTTTAATTTTTACACCTCGATTTTACACCATCAAGAGGGAAAAAAAAGGGTTGTCTTGCTTTCAACAATCTAGACGAAATTTCTTGAAGCAACTTCAGGTATTTCGTATTCTTGATATTATATTTGTATTCTTTTTATGAGAGATCAAACCATAGAGTGTCTAGATCTATCCCTAATTATTTCAAGATTTTCGAAATAGTTTTAATGGGTTTCTTTGAGTAATTGAAATTTGGGTTCAAGATTTGTTCAAGAAAATTCAGGTTCTTGATCTGAGTAGTGGATCGAATTATATTTTTATAGCTAGCCGAATTTAGACATCTAAAAATTATGCTTTTTGGATATTGCGTAATAGACATCTGCAGGAGGATTGAGTCAAAGTTTCGTAATTTTTTGGAGATGTATTGGTATGGTTATGAAAATCCGATATTTAGGCTTAGAGAAATCAGAATTTTTGAGAAAGATCCTTTGATACATATTGAAGTTTTGAACCGGATGACATAGCCAGCATTCGAATTTCAGCATGCAATTTTTCAAGTATTTTTATAACTCATATATAAATCTTTGGTATACATTTTGGGATTTTTGGATATCGTAATAGAGTTTTATGAATTTTGGAAATGATGAGTACCGAATTTTCAGGCTATAGTTTGACTCCGTGAACAGAGGTGAATGTCTATTTTATTTACGGGGTTATACGTGGTATCTTGATTTGAACTTTTACAGGTGTATAGTTAACATCTTAGGGAAGAATATGTTAATTTGGGGATTTCTGGAAAACCTGAGATAGGTAAGATATATTTTAGAATCTGACTAGTGAATTTCAGATTTAATCATGTCGTACAGATTTAGAGTGTCATTTGTGTTTTCGTTTGAGCGTATCATAATACGTTAAATTTTGTATTGATAGGTGCTAAGATCCAGGTAAGCGGAGTTATTATGCTAGATTTTCCTAAAAGATCGAGATGATATTTGAGAAATTGCATGATTTATTGAAAACTCTCGGAGTTTTATGTGCATTACGTTTTGATAAAATTGCTAAAGATATAACATGAAATGTGTAAATATGAGCCTATTTTTATGTCCAATGATTTTACATAATGTTTTCATTGATTGAAATCAAAGCTTTTGGTATTTATTGTTATTCAAGATTTATACATGTATTTATTGAAAAGAGGAGAAAGATGCAAAGTTCAAGGTGAAGTTTATTTTATGATATGTTATGTATTTTCAAACCCTGAGACCCAGAGTTATAGAGACATCACATTGGTACCAATTGCAACCTATTGAGTGCACCTATTCTGGAAATGGAGTGACTTCTTTTATAGATTTTTACCGAGCGCACACTTGGACTTGGCCAAGCCTTAGTCAGGAAGAATTCTACCCATAGTATTGGCTTAGTTTGGCTGATTCTCAAACTAGGTAGCAACTGCACAACCCTGTCACGGGGGTAAACGTGACCCACAGTTATTGCAAAAGGGATTTTCTTATATAGATAAAACTGATTTTCTATCGTTGTATGTTATATAGATAAAACTGTTTTATTGATAAAGATATTTTATTGAAATTGTCAAAAACAACTTTCAACAATTTAGAAAGATTTTAAATATTCTATCTCTTGCTATTACAGTGTGACTCATGGGATATACACTAGCATAATGATTTTGCTTACTGAGTTGTCAAACTCACCCCTAATGTTTTCCTTATTTCCAGATGTTGATCAGGAGCGTGTCGATAGGCAGGATTAGATGGCACGTGGGCGGGTAGCTGAGTGATTATTATAATAAATGTTTGACTCTAGTATGAGTCTAATCATGTTTAGATTTGTCATTGTGTGCTAAAAGAGTTTTTAAGTTTTATTAAGAGATATTTATTGAAGTTTTTAAATAAAGTTTATTCCGCATTTATTATTAGATATGTTTTAAATTAAAAGTCTAATAATTTTTTGCAAGTTCGTCACCCTCTAGCCTTTGAGGTTTGGGGCATGACAAAATGTCTCTATATTCTTCTAAATTGTCTTTTGTGGCACATTGATACCAGCCCGGTGTTTCTTTGTTCGCTCATTGATCACTTAGTTCGTGATTGTATAGTATTTTTGTAGTTATATTGTATTATCGTAAGGATGTATATTATGATAAGGATGTGTATTTTTGTAAGGATGTGTACTTTCTTCTTGTTTAATGAATTGCTGGTTGTGCTTATTTCCTTCGGTATTACGTGTCAACCGTAGCTACTTATATTGCACAAATGAGTAGACACAAAAAAATTGACATTATGTTCCAACACAGATTCCACAAAATGGTTCCTATCACCTGCTTATATGGCATTCTATTTCAACCACAAAATGGACAATATATTCCAAATCACCTACTTATATTCTAGTATAAGTCAATAAAGTAGTGGCTGTCCTAAATAAAAGCATATGCCACTTTCCAACAAAACAGTGGTTGTCCAACTCTAGAATACCCTATTCCCACATTTTTTAACTACAATTGAGCACATATCTTATAATATATAACACATGGGAAGAAGAGAGACAACAAAATGGTGCCAATGTCCATTACAACAACCAAAAGCAACAACCACATACAACAAAATGTATCAAAATCATCTACAAACAAATTCCACTTCTGCCAAACAAAGTTTCCAACATTATAGCTGCCATCAGGATTTCTCCCCTTTATCTTTTACCCCCAATCTATCTTCAGCTAGAGCTTTCCCCTTTATCTCGCGGTCCATAGCCCGGAGGGTGGTCTGATACTCTCAATTTCACGCACTAACACCGGGCGGCCCCCAAGAGCATCTAACTCCTGGTATGGATTCTGGCTTAGCTAGGTCAATCACTACTCTGCTGCTACTGCTAACATGCAAACCCACTCCCCCATGCAATCTTTCAGATATACGCATCCGCACACGGGCAGCGATTCCCGTGCTATTTAGCCTACTGATCATCGACGGGGTCTGTGTTGAACACCTCTTAATGAGGCGTGTCTCAGCTGCTGCCATAATAGGGGGCTTTACCACATCTGAAGGCTCTCATACGGTACCTGGGCTCGAGGTGTAATAGTCTCCGGCTTGGAGTAAGTTGCATTATCAATTAGAGTAATTAGTAAGTTGCAAGGGTATTTCTTTATCAACCAACTCTGGTGTTCACCTAATCGAGAGCTGCAACATCGACATATGTTAGCGATGCATAATAAACAACTTTATGTGGTACGAGAATTCAGGAATCCACAAACTTCAAGCAGCTTTACGATCCAATCCAAGGCTCCAACTATGTCTACTCAATTGTGTTGCCTCCTAAAGGATTTATGTCACTCTTTCTTTTTGGTATTTCTCTAATTGCTTCTGATGATCAACCCCTTGAATATAACAGTAATATTTATAAGCCTTGAGATATCCTAGAGAGAGCATGAGACATAGGATCCTTAGAGATCTCTTCTTCTAATAAAATTATGGCTTATACTAATTACAATCAAGTCCATCAACATATTGTAATTGACCCCTGAAATTTGAGAATATTGCAAATATGCTCATTTACATAAAATTAATTCATTCCACCAAACTATATTTCATATGAGTTATTAGGACTGAATTAATTATTTCGTTATCGAGGGCAGATAATTCTAACACTTCCATCGGGCACCATTGCCAGCACAGTCATTGCCCAGTCATCAATGGGACCACGTGGTAATTTTTTTAGGCTAAATTACTCCGTACGTCCCTAGGGTTTGACCTTTTCCCAATTTGGTCCTCAAGGTTCGATTTTTCCTAAATCTATCTCTGGGGTTTGGACCCATTCTCAAATAGATCATACAATCAACTTAGTGGACGAGAATGAAAATGGACGGCTCGTTTTTTTTTTAAATCTCGCCCAATCACAATGTGACACGTGTCAGTAAATAAATAAAAATACAAAATTTTAAAAAATAAAAAAATTAATCTAAACTTAATTAAAAAATAATTTTTTATTTTTAATTTTTTATTTTAAAAAGGGGAAAGGATCCTGGTGACCAGCTGCCGGGGGAGTCTGGCCGCCTAGATCTGGGCGGCCAGCGAAGGGAGGAGGAATCCCTCCTCCACCCCGGGCGGTGCTCTGGGCGGCTGGGGACGTCCTAAATCCAGGGCGGCTAAGGCCGGTGGAGAGAGCCTCCACTGGTAAAGGATCCGATCCCGATCCGATCCTTTGCCCTTTTTTAAATAAAAAAATAAAAAAATATTTAATTATATTTTTTATTAATTTTAGATTGATTTTTTATTTTTTAAAAAAATAGTTTTTATTTTTATTTATTTTAGTGACATGAATCACAATGTGATTGTACGAGATTTTAAAAGAAAATCGAGCTGTCCATTTCCATGTGTAAGCAGTTTGTCACGTGTGCGTTTCCGTCAACTAAGTTAACGGCATGATCTATTTGGGAATGAGTCCAAACCTCAAAGATAGATTTAGGGAAAATCGAACCCTAAGGACCAAATTGGGAAAAGGTCAAACCCTAGGGACGTACGGAATAATTTAGACTTTTTTTATATAAAAAAACGAAAATTAAAGCAACTAAAATAGTTTCAGAGGGGAACAACGACATTTAGGAGCTGTTGTTTGAGGGAACTTTGTCGCATCAACTTCATCTCCCAAAATTTTCTTACCACTAAGAGAACTTTCTAGCACTGAAGCCCTAGTTGAAGAGCTTGAAAATTTTGTCTATTAGAGAAAAAATTTACGAGCTGGTGTTTGAGAAATATAGTCTAGTCCAAATTTAGGATGTCACACCTTTATTGTTGTTTTTGTCGTTTATTCGGTGGCCAATAGACAAACCCACGTTGCCCTAGAATTTTAAATCAAAATAAGTTTGCTCTGAAGACTGAAGAGTAAGCGTGAATAGCGGACTAGCCGGAAGCAAAATTTGACATTCCGACATTCGGTACACTAACTAGCGGATGACCAAAATAGAGTCCGCTTCCGCTTCCGACTTTTAGCAGACTTAGTGAAAGTGGATAGCGGAATTCCGACAATGTTTTGGGCCATTTAAGCATTTTTTACAAAAAAATAAAAATGTTATTAATTTATCACAATTCATAAAATATCAATATCTCTGATATATCAGAAAATTAAAATATACAACCGATCTTCATAAGAACATTTCGTAATTCATTACAAAGATCTCAATTCATGAACAAGTGTGCAATTCACAAAATCCATATTCCATAAATCCCAAAATAACATGCAAATAACATAGTTTATGCTGACGTAACTCAAAATAGAAGAATATTACAATACAAACTAAGAAGTTATAAAGCAAGAAATTAAAAACAAAACCAAATATTTAAGGATTTATGTCAAGCAAGTAAAGAGCAGTTACACAATGCAATATAACATCCGTTCCATAATGTTTAAGGATTTAACATCCGTTCCATTTTTACATATTACACTTCTAAGATACACTTATATGCTCAGAAAATTAAGATAGCTATCATGAGCTAAAATAAAATGAATGGATTCGAGAACATAAAATAGGAGAGACAAAACCAAGATTGCAACACAAAGCTCCAGTTAACACTCAAGTAGAAGTATAAAAAGTTGGTTCTATCAGTGTCTCTATGTCGGCATACCTCATACAAGAACCAATAATTATAGGTAAAGTACACAACTGGAAAGCTTTACGTCGCCCAACCCCATCAGCAATCCAACCACTGAGTAGGGCTCCAACAAGGGCACCACCCAGACATGTACTTACAACCAGACCTTAATTTAAAGAAAATGATAAAAACTATTAGATAAGAGAGTTAGTTGCAGAAATTAGATATCAGACCACACAAATATGCCACAAGATCAACCCAATTTCACCTTCTGCCAAGGTATTCTCGCTGAATCCAAGATCTATAGAAATGCTTTCAAGTGGTTCATTAACTACTCTGCATCAAACAAATATAGGAAACAAAACTCCAAACTTGATCAATTTATTTGACTCCGTCACACTTGAAGAACACTAAGAGAAAAGGAAGACAAGACTCTGAGTTCAAGATATAACACCAACCTTGTATGATAGCCAAATAAGAATGAAGTTATTGTCGCAACTAACACATGCTGGAAAGAAAGCCTCCATGAAGGGTCTGAAGTTTCTGGAGACGTATTGTTCTGTAGAAGATCTTCAAGACATGCAAGTGCAGAGAGGAGAGTGATGCTGACAGAGAGAGAGAGAAACATATGCAAACAGAGAGAGAGAGAGAAAGAGATGAAGATAGAGAGTTAGAGAGGGGAAGGGGAAATTAGGGCTGCAGGTTGCAGCTGGGGGGGACTCAGGGGAGGGGGAGGGGACCATTAGGCAGAGGGCTGGGCAATTTTGTCGTGGATCAAAACGACGAGTTTTAATCCACGTCAAGTTTTTGTTTTTTTTCCCAAAAAAACAAGTAAACGACGTCGTCCTATTTAAAATGGGACGACGTCGTTTTAAGTCAAGGGGAAAAAAATAAAAAGGCCCGGAACCAGATTTTCTGCCGAACCAGCGGAAAAGTCCGCTTCCAGTTCTGCTTCTGTTAATGGCCCAAAATGACCTCCGGCTCAGGTTCCTGGAATTGGCGGAGCTTCTCTTCCCAGAATTGGTGATGGAAACAGAGCCGGACCGGACTTACAGGCCTACTGAAGAGAAGAGTTACATGCATTTGCAGATTCAGAAGTTATAAAAAGTCATGAAAGTAAGATTTAGTTTCGATTAAAATAGTGAAAAAGGTGTCTACTCAATGAGCAATCTTTGGCTCTGTCGCAGGAGGAACATTGGCTTTGTCGCAGGTGAGAAACTATGGTTGTGACGACACAAGGGGCTGCGACACAGGGGTGAACTTTGGCTCTGTCACAGGGGGAAGACGACTAGAGGGCACGAGACTGTCACAGGGGGAGAGAAAGATACGGTGTCGTTTAGCATTGGATTAAGAAGCTGACTTTTAAAATTAAACGACGACTTTTTGAGACATTTTTACCCTCCTTGTCTTGTAACCAAAATTACAAAGATAAAATTGATATTTAATGCATAGGGGCATGTTGTTTGTAAAAGTATTTTAAAATATAATAAATGTAACAAAATTTATGAAATGAACATCTAAAATCTTAAAAAGTCCTATATATATATATATATATTTTTTACACAAATTCTAACAACTTTCCATACAAACTCCATACCTTTTTAAAAAGAAAAAATCTAACAAATTTATTTTTCTACACTTCTTCACTAATATTTTTTATATTAAAAAATTACATCAAATAATCTTTCTCACAAAATTTAATAAAAATTAAACATTTTAAAAAATTTCACCGATTTTTTTGCAAAGAAAAAAAATCTTTAAAACACCTAAATATTCAGAATTCTATGAAATCCCAAAATCGTACTGGCTTTATAAACCGAAGATAAACAAAAGCGGCCTTCGAGATTGAAACAGCAATTCAATTGATACACCGCAGCAGCCCGTTGTGAGGAGTACAGTCCAGAACACATTGATTCTGCAATCCTAAATATGCCTTCGTTTCCTCATCCTGGTTCCGTCACCATTTGTGAAATTAATCGAGACCTTAGTATGAATCCCTCTCTCTCTCCATGTATAAATATATGTTCCGCTGCATTGGACCTCAGGTCTTCTGATTCCGTAGAGAACAGGTTCAGAACTAATACTGACACATAGAATTTGCAGTTACCGCGGAGAACCTGTCTGACGATCGAGCCAAGGACACTTATGGCAAACTTCTTGTAAGTCATATAACGCTTGTGTATGCATTTATGTGCTTGTTTATTTGAATCTTTCATTGGACGAATGTATTGCTCAATGTATATATGTATTTATCTAAAGACATTTCAGCTTTGTTTCGGGGCTCTGAAAAATGTGGAGTTGATTTGATACAGGGAATGACATTCAGCCCGGTACCTTTTCACTCGGATCAAACTATCTCGCCGAGTTCCGAGCAGGTCCCAGAACAACAAGGAAGGATAGCTGCAGATGGTTCTGAGAGAAAGGGTCTAGTGGCAGCATTGCAGGGACTTAGTCACTCCCTGAAAGGCCTCTTTTATCCTAATGATGTATGCCCCTTTCACCATTACACTTGAATCAGTGAAAATTTTCCCTTCCCCCTCCCGGTTTGTATTCAAAGTTTTTTTCTTCTGTATAGTGACTATTGAACTATGCACGTGTCACTCATATCGCTAGAAGATTGTCAGTTTGCAGTTCAACGGCCACTTGGTTGAATCAGACAAGTTAAACATATTTACCATTGGCTCAAAAGGAATTGTAAAGCTATGAAATCATCACGTGAATGGCAACTGATACTAGTTTGGTGGTGGATCTTAATTTCCCTATGTCAACATGTTGTTTGCTGTGCATCACAAGGCTTGATGTGCCAATCCTAGATTGTCTCAGACACCTCAAGCATCATATGTTTACTGTTCTGGACATGTACCTGGATGTTAGCATTCTGCGGTGAATAAGAATAATATTCACATTAGATATTATGTTTGAGAACTACATAGATTTGGGTTCTCACATTATCAAGTTTACAGGTAAAATTGCTGCCAGAGGTTGATCTTCATGGAGTAAGCTGGCACCAAGATAAGCATATTGTTGCATTCATATCCACGTTGAATCAAGTTAGAGTTCGTGACTATGAGGATTCAGGTCTGCAACTTATGCAAGCCATCGATATGTACATTTTTCTGCAGTATGAGTTGCTTCTTTTATTATTTGGTCAGAGTATTTGTTTTTAAGAGTATTCTTTAGATCATTTCAATGGATGCAATTTACATTGTTACAGAAGGGAAGGATCCCTGCATTTTGACCAATGACTCTCAAAGAGATGTTAGAGTTCTAGAGTGGAGGCCAAATGGTGGGAGGATGCTGTCTGTTGGATGCAAGCAAGTACCATATCTTGCGTTCTGCTTATTTGAATTCAGATTTCTGATTTTAGCTTTTTCATGCCGGGGATATGCTAAAAATTCTAAAAAAATTCTTTGTAATTTCTCTCAATAATTGCATGTAATTCAACTTTTCAGGGGTGGAATTTGCATTTGGGCTGCTTCTTACCCAGGCAATGCAGCATCTGTGAGATCTAGTTCTGCTTCCTACATAGGAACCATATCTAGGGGCTCTGGTCAGCAATATATTCTGGTGGATTATCTTCGAAGTTCTAATGATGAACATATTAGTGCACTCTCATGGAGTCCGGATGGAAGATATCCTACCCAATTCCAGTAGTGAATTGATTTTAGTTCCGGTTGTTGCATGAATTGAAGATATCTTATAATTCTTTCTATAGATAGTATGGACAACTTTGGCTTGTGGCAACTTATCATCTCTTTTGTGTCTATAGCAACTTTTAATCACACCTTCCCAAGTATGCTTAGACTTGTAGTTCTCATGAGATCTTCTGTGTGTGACAAAGACTTCTTATTTCAGAAGCTCGGTCTTAATTTGCTTTTTGATGTTTTGTTTTTGCTACAGTGGGCTTTCTGACAAATTATTGTCCCTGTGCTTTTATTAAGGGTGTATATAGAAATTCCTTGACCTATCTTCACGTATTTGGCATCTGCCTCCTATGAGAGCTTGTCATTTACCATATGGGATGTTGCTCAAGGTATATAAGGCTGTCTTCCCTGGTATTTCTATGCCATTTATCATTGTTTGCTTTGCCACTTTTTTTTGCCAACAAAATGCTCTTCCTTTGCTTGCTGAATGACTTGCTATTTACTTCCCCCCTTTCTTCTGAAATTCCTATTATGTTTTTACAGTTTGACGTACCCTGTCATAGCATCTTACCGTGTGTTCAAACTCAGGAGAAATGACACCATTTACTAGGAACTTAACTTCAAATCCGTCAAATGTAAAGGATGTCCAAAGTGGGGAGAGATCATAATGTATGTTTTCTAGGCACATAAAGGGTCAAGCTCAAATGACAAGCTTAAATATTGGAGGAAACCCTCATACTCCTACTATATAATTTTATCATCATTTTTTTATAAGTTAATCTTTATTAATGAAAAAGAGACTTAACAGTACAAAACTCTATAGCATACAAGCTAAAAAACTTAGAAAATCCAGAAAACCTAAGACCGAATTAGCCCACATAAAAAGAGAATGCAACAAATAACCACCCAAACGATCCAAAGACATGGTCTTGTGCTCAAAACATCTTTCATTCCTTTCCCTCCACAAGCTCCACCAAATTCAAGCCGGGATCATCTTCCAAATGGCCAAGGCGATAGGATTCTCAAACTTCCTCTTTCAACAATACAAAATATCCACCACCTTTCTAGGCATAACCCAATCATAGTTGAGAATACTCAACATATGCGCCCACAATCCTCTCGCCATCTTGCAATGAATAAGGATATGATCAACCGTTTCTCCATCACTCTTACATAAATAGCACCACGTTCGAATATGCCGTGGCTGATGTGCAAACTTGATATTCACAAGGCTTACGACCATGTGAATTGAGATTTTTTGTTGTATTTGTTGCAGAGATGTGGGTTTCGTGAGAAGTGGTGTAGGTGGATTGCGTTTTGTATCTCCAGCGCTAAATTCTTTGTTATGGTCAATGGCTCCCCTCATGGTTTTTTGGGAGTTTTAGAGGTTTGCGTCAGGGTGATCCTCTTTCTCCCCTTTTGATCGTGATTGTTATGGAAGCATTTAGTAGGATGATGAAAGAGGTGGTTGGGAGAGATGCTATTAAGGGGTTTGAGGTGGGGAGATGTGGTAGTAATGGGGTATGCATTTCCCATTTGCTTTTTTCCGATGATACTTTAATCTTTTGTGGGGTTGAGGAGAATCAAGTGCGAAACCTAAGATGCTTACTTTTGTGCTTTGAGGCGGTGTCGGGGCTTAGGATTAACCTCGACAAATCTGAGGTTATTCCTATTGGAAGAGTTAATGATGTTCAGGGGTTGGCAGAGCTTTTGGGTTGTAGGGTATCGTCGCTCCCGATGACATAATGTGAAGAAGAAACTTTTTTAAGACAATATGTGAAGAAATAAATCCTAGTTCCAACTGCTTTCTTGACAAGAATATAGCACTCCATTGAGCAGAGTTGACCATATCCATAATTATCAAGTTGAACTTTTTGTGCAACGTGTCCCCTTACCTGTTGTGCTTACAGCGTTACTTTTATGTGCCTATGTTCTCAATTTAACTACTACAGTTAGTGTCTTATTTCTGATTCAGTATCTAATCTCCTAATACAATCTCCAGGTGTTGGGACCCCCATTCGAAGGGGATTAGGCGGTATTTCAATGATGAAGTGGTCACCTACTGGAGACTACTTTTTTGCTGCAAAATTGTACCTTCATTAACCTAAATTAGTGCACTTTTGATATAACTAATGTTAATCTTTATTGAAACATGAATCAATGTACGAGATTTAAGCTGATAATCATCTTGTTCCCTTGTAGTGACGGAACATTCTATCTTTGGGAGACAAACACATGGACATCTGAAACGTGGTCTTCTACTAGCGGATTTGTCATGGTAAATGAAAACTATATTTGCTTCATTCATGAATGATAATCTTAGTAGTTTTCAACATCAGCTCTGTGGACCATGATGCAAGAATGTTGCAAAATGGTTGCATCTTTCTTTTTTTCATATTATTTTTTTCTGTTTATAATTGACTTGGAGCTTGATTCATGTCACAATTGTTGTATATCATAATTTGCTCTGACGAGCTTAGCCAAGGTTGGAGCTGTGATGTGAAGTATGAAGTAAGTTTCCAGTTATTTAGTCTTGTGACATCATCTCAGGCAAGTGCCAGTTGAGATATTTTTCTGAGGGGCTAAATAGTGTCTTTTTGCTGTTTGGAACAAATCAAATTGTTTCGGGCAGACTAAATCTGAAATTCATCAAAATCTGGACCCACGTATTTAATTCTTTAAGCTGTTGAAATTTTGAGATCTACATGTAGAACAAATACAACCATTGCATGCATGTATAAATCTCCTATATGATTTCTATTGCAACAAATTCATGAGTACAATCTATTAGCCGAAGCCTACCGTGAATCCTGTGTTATTAGTGCACATGGCGCTGGTAGCTTGCTCATTCAATGTGGTACATTGAGATCATACGGAAACTTATCCTTGCGGTACTTAGTTTCATAATTCACTTGTTTAGTTGGCATTTTTTTTATGTTTGGAGCATTAGTGGTGAAAATATTTAGCAAACTGTGCGCTGGTATATCATCTTTGATTGCTCGTAGGATTGGAAACTAAAATCGTCCTCTGTTAGGGGCAAACTCTGAAATTCTTCAAAATTTGGGCCATGATTATACACTTTTGTTTATGGAGACAGACATCAAGATGTGTACATATTTCGAAATCTCTTGTATTATGTAGTGAGCCCAAGGACAGTCTCCAGTAGATAGTTTCTATATGGTATAGGTCTCCAAAAAGGTAACGGAGGCCGCAAAGGGTTCCTTGAGCCAGACAAAGATTGGTCCTTGAGTTCAAAGACAAAGGGGCTTGATTTTATAACCAGTCAGTTAAGATTGGTCAATTTCAGGTTAGTGGTGCTGGGAGCTCCGACAACTTGGTGAGGCCAGTGATGGTGATTGCATCTGGGGTTCCCTCAGGTGGTCTGGAGGTGGAGGCGAGTGTCAGGGGGATGTCTAAGACCGGGTCTGGTGAGACTGTTTTAGAAATGGAGGTTGTGGAGCCCGGGGACATGGAGAAGCTCGGTGAGTGCTCTGGGATCATTCAAGGGGCTGTCGTTTGTGTTGACGATAGTGTTCCTGAGGCTTCAGAGACGGAGGATGGTAGTTTCACCTCGATCGTACCTTTGGCGGTTAATTTGCAGCATAAAGCTTTGGGGGGAGAATCTTCGGCGTGGGTCTTGGACATGGTTTCCTCTGTGGGTGAGATGGTTGGGTTGTCTTGTGGAGGTCAAGAGGAAAAGATGAGGTAGCTATTTGCTGCATTGGAACGCGATCGGGCGCCGATACGGTCGAAAACATCGAGAAAATCAGGGGGGAGGATGATTAGGGAGTTGAAGGGCTTGAAATCTTCGGTTAATTATGAAGGGCCTTCTTCGACCGCTAGGAAGACTGTGACCTTTGGAATGGATTGTTAGGGGTCTCGTAGGGTCTTGTGGGTGGGTCTTGTGGGTTATTGTTTTCTGGGAAAGTTTGTAGGCCCGTGGTTTGGTTTCTTCAGTATAGGGCTATTGGGAAAGTTTGTAGGCTCGTGGGTCTTGTGGGTGGGTCTTGTGGGCTATTGTGGAAAGTTTATATGGGTGGGTCTTGTGGGTTTGTTTTCTGGGAAAGTTTGTAGGCCCGTGGTTTGGAGTCAACAAGTTTGTTGACTCCGTTTTAATAAAACTTCTCTTATTTATCAAAAAAAGTAGGGATGAAAGTTGACCTCTATGATCTGAAACTGCAGAGTGGAAAGATTGTCGTTCAACGGATACATATTTTGAAGACAAGCATTGCATGCGTGTATAAATGTCCTATATGACTTTTATAGGGACAAATTCATGGAGTACAATTTTCGAGCCTAAGCCTACCATGAAACTTGTGGATCTAGTGCAAGGTGGGGCTGGGTAGATTGTTAATGCATTGTATCACATTGAAATCATACTTCCTATTTTATGACTTGGGCTACATATTTTTAGACTTTACATGTCTAGTTGTTAAATGGGTCAACGACATCAATGAAAATATTTAGGAAATGAATGAAATTTTGGCATGTCATCAGATTTTCAGTTTTCATGCTTTTAGGAGAAATTTTTTGTTTGAACTTTCTTTGTTTTTTGAAAAGTTGGTGAAATTTTTTTTAGGATATTTGGTTGGAGATTGAGTTTTGTTGGGGTTTGGGAAAAAGTGTAGATGTGGGTGATTATCATACTTCCTAAGGTGGTGTTTGATTGTTAAAATTTTGGGTTATTAGAGTTGGTGAAAAAGTGAAGATACTTTATAAGAGTTGGTATAAAAGTGAAAAGAGAGAAGATTTGAATGAATATTATAATGAAAAGAATAATTTGATGGGGAGAGATTAATTTGGCACTCAAACACCACTATTTGTCATATATCTCATAAAAATTATATTACTAAAAAAAATTAATATACATTTAAAATGTAACATTTTAATTTAAAATTTAAAAACAAAAAAAGGGGGAGGAGAAACTTCACCCTGGTAGGGCTTTGAAGCTACTCTGTAGGAGGCTCGTGACCCACCCTGCGAAGTTCTCGCAAGAGGCATCGTGGCCACCACGTGATGTTTACAAGAACCCCTCAAAATCGTCGCCCCTTTTTCTTTCTCTCCTTTTTTTGTTTTTTTTTTTAATTTTGAAAAGCTGATTGACAGCTCATGGTGGGCTGTTAGTAGTGTAAACTAAGGAGAGAAAAAATTTTCAGGAATTTTTTTTCCAAGGCATAAATATACTTTACACCCCACACTATCATTTTTGTCTTATTACATCCAACAACTGTTGATTTTAGAAACTTTGACGCCTTCCATTGTATTATTTTGTCAACTTAAATGAAAAGTAGTTTTTTTTGTGTGTGAAATGACAATTTTATTCCCCATATAATTATTTAGCGGTGACATTTTAGTGAGGGTAAAATTATCAATTTGGAGGCCAACAAATCACTTTTCATCGAAAGTGATGGAACATACCAAAAGTTGCAGAATGTCTTAAATCAATAGTTGGCGAGTTCAATGTGTGAAAAATGATAGATTGAAGTACGAAGTGTCAAGACCCACATAGAGGGTGAAATGTGTACTCATATTTTTCTCCACAATTTCATGTTTGGCACCCCAAATCTTAAAATCAGAACCAAATTCTCGAAAAAGTGAGAATTTTCCTAATTGCCAAATATCACTAATTTGTGTTGAAATATTATGTTTAATTGGACCTTAAGTTTTATCTACATTTGTGTCTTGTAAATATACTGAGCCAAATAAGCTGCAACACAAATGCCACCTTCTTCTTTACAGGAATGGGGTAAGAGTGTAGCATAGGGTTGCAAAGCACTTAGTGTCACACTCCTAACCTACCTCGAGGATTTATGGGTGATGATCCTCTAGGACTATCCTAGTATTATTGGGTTCGTACTTTGCAATAGAAGATAACATACACTAGCAACAAGCGAAGTAAGGTGATAAAACCTCAGACATCTATACAAGCATACCAGGGTGGTGCATAGCCTTAATGGTGACAAAGCTTCTGGTCCTGACGGCTTTCCCCTTGCTTTTTTCCAAGCTTGCTGGGAGATTGTTAAGGGTGATGTGATGTTGATGTTTGATGAGTTTGCTAGGGATGAGAGATTTGTTCGAAGCTTGAATTCCTCATTTATTGTTCTCATCCCTAAGAAGCCTGGAGCGGTTGAGCTTACAGACTTTCGACCTATTAGTCTTGTCGGTGGTGTATACAAGATCCTGGCTAAGGTTTTGGCAAATCGGTTGAAGTCTACGTTGGGCAAGCTTATATCACCATCTCAGAATGCTTTTGTTCGGGGTAGACAGATTCTGGATTCTGTGCTAATTGCTAATGAGTGTCTAGACTCCAGGTTGAGGTCGGGAGTGCCGGGTATGCTTTGCAAATTGGATGTTCAGAAAGCTTACGATCATGTCAATTGGAAGTTCCTTCTGTACCTCCTCCGTAGATGTGGTTTTGGTGCCAAATGGTGTAATTGGATCTTCTTCTGCATTTCGACGGTGAAGTTCTCGGTTCTTGTCAATGGGTGCCCTGAGGGATTCTTCAGTAGCTATCGTGGCCTGCGACAAGGGGACCCTCTTTCTCCCCTCTTGTTTGTAATTGTCATGGAAGCGTTTAGTCGCATGATGGGGAAGGTAGTGGCTGGTGGTGGTATAGAGGGGTTCAAGGTCGGCCATGGTCCCGAGGGGGATGTGTGTATCTCCCATTTACTTTATGCTGACGATACCTTGGTGTTGTGTGGGGCGGAGATGGGCCAGTTTCGGAGACTGCGCTGTCTTCTCTTGTGTTTTGAGGCAGTTTCTGGCCTCAGGATCAATTTGTCTAAGTCAGAGGTTATCCCCATTGGCAATGTTGATAATGTGCAGTTGTTGGCTTCTACCTTGGGATGCAGAGTGGCTTCGTTGCCTATGAAATATCTTGGGCTTCCTTTGGGTGCTTGCTTTAAGAGTGTTCACGTTTGGGATGGGATTCTGGAGCGGATGGAGCGGTGGTTGGCGGGGTGGAAGCGGTTGTACCTTTCCAAGGGTGGTAGGCTTACTCTTATCAAGTCGACTCTCTCTTGCCTTCCCACTTACTATCTATCTTTGTTCCCCATTCCGGTTGCAGTGGCAAAGAGGTTGGAAAAAATCCAGCGAGACTTCCTTTGGGGTACTGATGGGAATATGCACAAATTTCACCTTGTGAAGTGGGAGTTAGTTTGCTCCTCTCTACAGAAGGGGGGGTTGGGTATTCGGCACATTACTATAGTCAATAAGGCCCTCTTAACTAAATGGTTGTGGCGCTTTGCGTTCGAGAGGGATAGTCTTTGGAGGGTGGTTATTGCTGCGAAATATGGGTGCGCGAGGGGGGGGGTGGAGAACTTCTTCGAGTCGGGGGCCTTATGGTGTTAGTCTGTGGCGCTTCATTTCCAAAGGGTGGGATGTCTTCAATAAGCATCTCCGTTTTGTGGTGGGCAATGGAGGAGGAGTTAGTTTTTGGCATGATTGTTGGTGTGGTGATCGACCTTTGTCTCTTGCATTCCCGGTTGTTTATTCTTTGTCTCGATGCAAAGGGGCTTCGGTGGCGGATTGTATGGTGGGGAGTGGTGGCCTTGCCATCTGGGATGTTCCTTTTCTTAGAATGGCGAATGATTGGGAGTTAGCGGATTTTTCTGCCTTTTTTTCCCGTGTGTACGGGACGGAGATTCGAAGAGGTGTAGAGGATAAGTTGTTTTGGATGGGGGCTACTAATGGGGTCTTCTCGGTGAAGTCTATGTATTCTCTCCTTGGGGGTGGGTATGGCCGCGCCTTACCGTGGAAGGGGGTGTGGAGGTCGAAGTGCCCCATGAGGGTTTCCTTCTTCGTTTGGGAGGCTATGCATGAGAGAATTCTCACTACTGATAATCTTCGTTGACGTGGTGTGTACATTGTTGACTGGTGCTATCTCTGTCGTAGTGACTGGGAATCAGTTAACCATCTGCTTCTTCATTGTCCGGTGGCGCGTGGACTGTGGACGCATGTTCTATCTGTTGTGAATTTTTCTTGGGTTATGCCGGAAAAAGTGGTGGACGTGCTGTGGTGTTGGGAGAGGAAGTTTTCCAACCCCTTTGCTAAGGTTATCTGGAGGATGATCCCGGCATGTGTTTGGTGGTGCCTATGGAGGGAGCGTAATAATCGCTGTTTTGAGGAGGGTTCTTTGCCTTTGCCGATGCTTCATGGCTTTTTTATGTTTACTCTTTTTGGGTGGGCTGATGCGGTGTTAGGGAGCCCGTTTGTGGATTTTCAGGACTTCCTTAATTTTTTAGCTTGTTTGGATGCGTGAGTTCGGTATAGTCCCTTGTACTGCTTTCACATATCAATAAAATTGTTCTTGCTTATCAAAAAAAAGTTTTCTATAAAAGGATTAGACTGTGTAGCTTAAAACGGCAACAATACTTAGGTTGCCCTAATTCTATTTGGGTTTGGGAATTTTTAATTTCTTTTCCCAAGTCACACAACCCATTAATTACCTACTAAAGCCTCTGATAGAAAATTATTCAAGAATTAAAAAGACCACACAATCAACAATTATTTACTTAAATATTATTGTTGCTAGGCATAAGAGCAACATATCCAATGTCAAAACACTCCTTCTCACCCTTGATCTCTTTGAACTCAAAAATCCTGACCAAGAAATAGCTAAATCAACTCCCCTATCATCTGGGAACCAAAACCATTGCAATAAGCTCCTACGATATTGGTCGCTTGGGATATTCAAAATGGTGACCACAGTAATATAGACTATAAAGATACACCCTTTCAGGATTGAGGGAAATGCTAATGAAATATGTGGTAGTACTAGTCATTATTTCGCCTTCTCAGAATGCTTTTGTGGGGGAGGGGCAAAAGATTTTGGATTCGGTTTTGATTGCCAACAAGTGTATTGATTCTTGGATGAGATGGGTGAGCCGGGATTGTTGTGTAAGTTGGACATTCAAAAAGCCTATGACCACGTTAATTGGAATTTTTTGTTTTACCTTTTAAGAAGATGTGAGTTTGGTGACAAGTGGTGCAGATGGATTGAATTTTGCATTTCTAAGGTCAAATATTTTGTGCTCATGAACGGGTCCCCAGAGGGGTTTTTTGGTAGTTCTCGGGGTTTGAGGCAAAGAGACTTTCTTTCTCCTCCCTTGTTTGTTATTGTTATGGAGGCTTTTTATAGAATGATGACAAAGGTGGTTTCGCTTGGTGTTATTGACGATTTCAAGGTTGGTGGTGCGGGATGGAAACATATGTATTTATCCATTGGAGGTAGGATTACTTTGATTAAGTCCACTCTATCTAGTCTTCCTACATATTTTCCATCTCTTTTCCCTATCCCGATTGTTGTGGCCTTGAGACTTGACAAGTTACAAAGAGATTTTTTGTGGGGTAGTGAAGATGGTGTTCACAAATTTCATTTACTCAGTTGGGAGAAGGTGTGTTCTGCTATTCATTGCTATTCATTCTGGAGGGTTGGGGCTTAGGAGGATCTCTTTGTTCAACAAAGCCTTGTTGAGCAAGTGGTTTGTGGCTATTTGGCATTGAGAGAGATAGATTGTGGAGATGTGTTATCGCAGAAAAATATGGTATTATGGGTCGTGGGTAGTTCTCCTTGTCCTCAAGATGCTCCTTTGGGGTTAGTCTTTGGAAACACATGAGCAAAGGCTGAGATGCTTGTTTTGAGCATAATAGGTTTGTGTTGGGAGATGGTCAGCGACTCAGTTTTTAGCATGAAAAATGGTGTGGTGGGAGAGTTCTGAGCCGCTCTTTCCCTTTAGTCTTCTCTCTCTCCTATTGTAAGGATGCCATGGTGGTGGATTGTATGGAGCTTGGTTCTTGTTCCATAGTGTGGAATTTGCAGTTCACTAGACCTGCAAATGATTTGGAAATGGAGGAGTTTGCTGCCTTTTATTCTATTCTTTATGAGCAGAGGGTGAGTAGAGGTAGAGCTGATGTGATGTTTTGGTTAGGTTCTAAGGGTGGTGTTTTTTCTGTTAAGTCATTCTATGATTACCTTTCCGGTGGTGATAGGTCCGAGTCTTTCCTTAGGCGTGGGGTGTGGAAGCCCAAGGTCCATATGCGTGTCTTTCTTTCTTTGGGAGGCTACTCATGGTTGGATTTTGACTATTGATAATCTCAGAAGAAGGGGTGTTTATGTCACAAAGTGGTGTTATATGTGTAAGGGCGATGGAGAATCTGTTAATCATTTGTTATACATGTCCTTGGTATTCTGAATGTTCATTGGATTATGCCTGAAAGAGTGGTGGATATTTCCTATCTTATTGGGGACGGAATTTTGTGGATCCTTCAGCCAAGGTTATTTGGAGGATGATTCCTGCGTGTATTTGGTGGTGCCTTTGGAGGGAGCGGAATAGAAGGTTTTTCGAGGATTCCGCTATGGAACTTGCAGGGCGATGTGTTTCATTCTCTTTTCCTTTGGGCTAATGCCTTGTTGGGGGATCGTTTTTTAGACTATTTTGATTTTCTTAGTTTTTTTCATTTGTATGCTTCGAGTGATTTTGGTACAGTCTTTGTACTGAATTCGCCTCTTTCTCTTTTTTTTAATTAATAAAACTGTGCTTATTTTTTTTTTAAGAAAACTTAGTTCTCTCTAATATACAATGAATGTTGGGTTTTGCTATGATGTAAAATCTTGAATATTACGGGCGGTCCCACATGGTGTTACTAGGTTCATTTTAGTTCCATTTGTTCCTCCAGGGACGGAGCTGAGAACATCTGCACTGTGACCTAGAAAGGGCTGGCCAAACTTAGAGTTGGAGCTGAAAGTTTGACAATGTGGCAGCTGACAATAGCTTGTTAGTGACTGAAGAAGAATAACCTAAATCCTTGATGTTATTGCAGCTGAGAATGTTTCAAGAATTGGAAGAGCAATTAATGAGAGAAGAGAATTTTTTATTATACACCAGTTGAGCTTGCCAAACTTATAAGCTCGAATACCTATTCAAAATGCTGCTAACCATTCCGTTTATTGTTCCTGAAATTATAGAGGATCCATTTGAAGTATTGATGTATCATATAGTAGTTGTTGCTTAAATGAACAAGAGGAAAGAAAGTATGAGTTCAACATTTTAGAGAATGCAATTGAAAAAATCAATAATATATTTACTTCAATGTTTCAAAATTTGAGGATCATTTTTCTCCAATTAAGAGAGAATGATGCAAGCAACGAGAAGTTGGTTTTGAATTAATATGATAGTCAAAGGACATTTTTTGATAAGTAAGACAAATTTATTAAAACAACTAAAAAGTCACCAGTACAAGAAAATATACTGAAGAATCGAAACAAAAGCAAACTAAACACCTAATGGAACACAAAGGCCCAAAGAACACCAACAACACCAACAGCACCTACCCACCCAAGAAACATAAACACCCTCAACCCACAAGCCAACAAGACACCCAAGAACCCCCACCCACCCTCAGCCCTAAACCCACCCAAACGCGGCCAGCCTTGCCACTCCTAGTAGTCTAGCCCATAACTTTTCGCCTTCTTAGCGATCGAAGAAGACCCTTCATAGTTAACCGAAGACTTCAAATCCTTCAACTCCCTGATCATTCTCCCCCCTGTTTTTCTGAACTTTTGCGAACTGAGCGGCACTCGATTGTGTTCCAACGCCGCAAAGAGGTCGCTTAGCTTTCCCTCTTGACCATCACACGACAACCCAACCATCTGACCCACAGAGGAAACCATGTCCAAAACCCATGCCGGAGATTCCCCCCTCAAAGCTTTACTAGGGAAAGTGAGCGCCGAGGATTCGATCGAGGGACATATAAGTTGTATTTGTACTATTAGGTCTTGTTTTGGTTTTCATTATGCAATTGTGTTTTTGTTTGTGGTTTTACTACCTTTTTAGTTTGGAGTTGATTGTCAAAATCCATTATGCCAAAGTCCTACTAAAGATAGGTATTAGCTTTTCCTTTGAGGTCTGGGAGATGTAAGAGGTGTGATGCCTACAACACAATAGGTGTGATACTTAGGAAGCCTACATGTGATACCCATAATCTTATCTCTGCCTTTAAATACAGAACTCATCCAACCTTCACCTTTCAACCTAACCTTGATTTCCGCATGCCTAAGCAGTAAAAATTCCACCATAGAAAACCCAAGCAACCACCAACCATCTAGAAAGTGAAACTCTTCAAAAAAGCCTTTTGTTCCGGACCGGACCGGACCGGATTTGGAAAACCGATTATATCTGGACCGAACCGGATTTATTAATATAAATAATAAATATATACTTTTTTTAATTTTTTTAATACAAACTTAAAACTTTTACCCTAAAACTATGCGTTTTGAGTTCTTTGACCAGACCCTTCCCCCTTCAACTAATTTGTTTATCTTAAGGTGTGCTATGGCTAGAGGGTACTGTTAATGGTGCCGCTGGAAAAAAGAAAAACTTGTGTTCCTCTCCTTCATTGAATTTAGTAACACTATTAGATCAATCAAGAGATAGGTCTTGCCCTCAAATAGCATTGTGCCCTTTTGTTTCTCCTTTTTTGGGGCCAGGGTGGGAGGGAAGTTGTTTTTGCTGAGGATGAGACTTGGATTTGAACTACTAAGATTGAAAAGGGAAATTAAGAGTATGCTCGCATTTCTGCTATTGGTGTATAAAGCAGATGAAAGAGTATATTGCCTGGATTGACTAGGTCTCCGTTGCGAAACTTATGCATGATTTGGGTGAGAATTGCATTGCCCCTAATGATTTTAGGCCTCAAGTTGAACTAGCTTTCTACCAGTATTCTTGTAGAACTATGATCTTATACATGTCAGTTTATCTAACCAGATTTCTTTCCTCAAAGAAAAGAAAGACGACATTCTTCATGGTTATTTTTGATGCCATGCAATGTACAATTTTGTTTGTGTGTTCTTCCTTTGTGAGGTTCTCCCCTCCCTGCATGAGGCCTCTTCCAACTCTCTTTTCCCTCTCTTCTCCTGTCTTCCTTGTCTATCATTTTTTTTCTCTCTTTTTCCTTCTTTTTTTTCCCTTGTTTCTCAGCCTTTTCTTGTTTCGTCCTAGAAAGGTCAATCTGTAGCATATTGCCTCTTGTCATGCATGTGCTCCCTCTCCAATTTCTTCACCTTCTGATCTACCACGACCTCTTCCCAGTTTCTTCCTTCCCTCGGAGTTTGAGGCTCACACGTGGCTCCCCCATAGGCTGAGCTATCAAGCCACGCATTTGGCTTTTTGTTTCTCCTTCCTCCTTTTGGCACAGCTTCCAGTGCATGGGATGTTTGTTGGGGGCTTTGAGATGGCCAAGCCTACTTTAGACTCATTATTGTTACTCCTATGCACTTTGCTGTTGCTGATTAGCTGGTTTTCAATGGATATCTCAGTGATGCAGCAACTGGGAAGATGTAGACACCAAGGTACCGAAGTCTACCTTGTCTGCACCCTTGTTCCAGCAACTGGCAGCTCCTCCACTGTCTCTAATGGTGTTGGTTTTGGCCTTTGGGTCATTTATGTATTTTTGGGCTATGTGCCGAACCCTTTGGCTGTCTCTCTACTGTATTGTTGCGTATAGGTGAAGATATCTTTTTTAGTAAAAAAAAAAGTGGTAAAAAGGGAAGGAGAATAGCTTCCTCTTATTATAGCAGAAAATATGGAAGTTGAAATTGTTGATGCATTTCCATTTGTTCTATACATTTGCTTATTTGATTCTCTTCGGCTTGTGTTTGCTGCTTTGTTATTTTAAACTCAGGGAGCGGCATGGGATCCTGATGGGCATATGATACTAATTGCTTTCTCCGACTCATCAACATTGGGATCTATACATTTTGCGTCAAAGCCTCCATCATTAGGTATGTAGGCGTTATTCTGATTAGGTTGAGTCATCCATTAAGATATACCAAAATCTGTGCGCCAAATGATGAGATAAGGACTATCATCTTAGTGCCTTTTGTGTAATTCTCATGATTAGTATGCTTATTCCCTCTATTCCATATTGCTTGTCCTGTATTCCTTTCTTAGAACGTCCAAAAATAGTTTTGCAGTTTACTATTTTTGTGGAACACATTATGCCTTTCTACTTTCCATTTCTTTTGGTTGAAATAAATAGAAGCGTGGATAAAGGAGAGGTTTTTGTTTTTGAAAGTTAATCATTTGTATTTGAATTTGGGAGAGATTATTGGTGTTGCCTTATAGGACCATCAAAAGTGCCCTGGAATCCGTTATAGCTTTGTACTATGTTGTCATTCACATTTCACATTACCTCTCCCATTGATGTGATTCTATCTTTGACTGCATACTTTATGTTAGAATCTGTTAGGGTTTAGCAAAAGTGGAGAAAGAGATAATTCCTCTTTCCCTTTGAAAGTAATTTGTGAACCACTGCAGTTTACTATGGTGGAGAAGTTTTCCATTTATAATATTTGTTATACAACCAGAGTACAGCTGGATACAGAGAGTATCGACCATTACAATAAATCAAAAGCAAATCAAAAGGGATCTCCTACAATCAACGGCATCTCCTACAATCAAGGAGGATACGATTGTGGAGGATTCCGTAAATCAATAGATGATTTACTGGAATCCTCTACACCCCCCCGCAAGCTAAGAGTGGGATGAACACAAACTCGAAGCTTGGAACGGAAAAAAACATAAAGAGACCGTGAGACACTCTTGGTGAAGATGTCAGCGACTTGCAAGTTGGATGGAACATGCTGAATACGAAGAGTGCCAGCAACAACAAGTTCACGCAAAAAATGGTAGTCAAGATCAATGTGTTTGGCACGCTTGTGGGACACTGGATTTGAGCTTAAGAAGATAGCGTTGTTGTTGTCACAAAGTAGGAGAGGCAGAGTTGGTAGGGTGACCCGAAGATCACGTAGGAGATGAGTGAGCCATAGAACTTCAGCAGCAGTGAGGGCGAGAGCACGGTACTCGGACTCGCAACTTGAGCGAGAAACAGTTGGCTGTTTCTTAGCACTCCACGAGACAAGATTGTCGCCAAGGTAAATAGAATAACCGGAAGTGGAGCGGCGAGTGTCAGGGCACCCAGCCCAATCGGCATCGGAATAGACAACTAGAGCCGTAGAGGAAGACGAAGTGAACGTCAAACCAAAATGAAGGGTGCCTTTGACGTAGCGAAGAATCCGCTTGACCGCCTGAAAATGGGCATCTGTTGGAGCATGAAGAAATTGACTAACGGAATTGACAAAGTGAGCAAGATCAGGTCGTGTAATAGTCAAGTACTGCAAGGCTCCAACCAAAGAGTGATAAAGAGTAGCATCTGCAAAGGGGGATCCTTCGGAAGAAAGCCGCTGAGAGACAACCATAGGCGTAGCAACTGGTTTGCTATCAAGTAATTGGGCGCGAGCTAAGATGTCGGTAGCATACTTGATTTGGCTGAGGAAAAGGCCGCCATTGATGGGAGAAACCTCGAGGCCAAGAAAGTAACTCAAGGAGCCTAAATCCTTGATGGCAAACTCGGAGTGCAATTGTTGAATAAATCGGTTGAGAAGAGATGGATTGTTCCCTGTGAGGATGATGTCGTCAACATAGAGGAGGAGGAGGTAGAGGAGATCATCCTTCCGATGAAAAACGAAAAGAGATGGGTTCGCCCGACTGCAAGAATAACCAAGTTTTAAGAGAAAGGAACTGAAACGTTGAAACCAAGCGCGTGGGGCTTGTTTCAAGCCATAGAGTGCTTTCTTTAGTTTGCAAACATGGAGAGGATATCGGGGGTCAACATAGCCTGGGGGTTGCTCCATATAAACATCTTCATGAAGAATGCCATTAAGAAAGGCATTTTTGACATCAAGTTGTCGTAAGGGCCATTTGTGAGACACAACAAGGGAGAGAACAACTCGAACAGTGGAGGCTTTGACAACAGGGCTGAAAGTGTCGGAGTAGTCAAGACCGGGAAGTTGAGTGTAGCCCTTGGCAACGAGGCGTGCTTTGAAACGATCAATAGAGCCATCAGAGAGGAATTTGGTTCGAAAAACCCATTTGGAGCCAACAATATTAGTGTTGGAGGGCCGCGGAACAAGATCCCAAGTGTGATTGGTGTGAAGAGCCTGCATTTCATCATCCATGGCAGCAAGCCAAGCAGGATTTTTGGCAGCGGATTTGAATCCTTTAGGCTCAGAGGTGGCGAGCAGAGCATGAAGAAGCGGTGAAGGATGCACAAGACTGAGATGTGTTGGATGCCGCGACTTGAAAATGCCTGATTTAGCACGAGTGACCATGGGATGAGAGACAGGAGGAACCGACGGAGCAGGGGCAGAAGCAGGTGCTGGAGCAGGGGCTGGAGAAGGGGGCCCGGGATGGGCCATGAAATCTGTAATAAGAGTGTCAGGCTGATGGTCAAGGGAAACCAACTCCGGGGCAGCAGGAGGAACCTGTAAAGACTCAGTAGCGAAGTCATCAACACAATAACGACAACAACCAACAGTAGGCTGCGTAGTAGTGGGAGATGAGGTGGTAGGAGGAAGTTCAAGAGAACAAGGCTCCAAGAAATTAGAGAAAACAAGGTCAGTATGAGAGGTGGCACGGGAAGAGCTCAAGAAAGGAAAATAAGTCTCATCAAATTGAGCATGCCGTGTAATATAGACCCTAGAAGTGTTTGTGTCGAAACAGCGAAAACCTTTATGAGAGGAACTATAGCCAAGAAAAATGCACGGTAAACTACGGGGAGCAAACTTATGGGGTGCATAATCTCGTAAACAAGGATAGACACGACAACCAAAGGGGTGAAAATTTTCATAATTTGGAGCCTTACCATGCAAAACCTCAAAGGGAGAAATACCGCCAAGAACAGGCATAGGCAACCGGTTGATAATGTAGGTAGCTGTGCGGAAGGCGTCAACCCAATACCGAGGAGGGACATGCGAGTGAAAGAGAAGGGCAAGACCAGTTTCAGTCACATGACGGTGTTTACGTTCAGCTCTGCCATTTTGTGAGGGAGTATAGGGGCATGACATTTGATGGTGAATCCCGAAAAGACGAAGGTGAGATTGGAACCGATTGCTGGTAAATTCAGCACCACCATCGCTTTGAAAAATCTTGATTTTGGTAGAATGCTGATTTTCAACTAATCGTTGAAATTGGAGAAACATATCAAAAAAATCAGATTTAAATTTCATTGGATAAAGCCAAGTAAATCTAGAATGATCGTCTATGAATAACACGTAATAGACAAAACCCAAATTAGAGGTAACAGGGACGGGGCCCCAAATATCACAATGAATGAGACCTAAGACAGAGTGAGATCTATTAGCATTCGGAGAAAAAGGCAATCGATGACTTTTAGAGAGTTGACAAGAAGAACAAAGAGATGGTGTTGGCAATAAAGAAGTAAGAAATAACTGTCCTTTTTTATTCAGAAAAGAAATAACAGAATGATTGACATGGCCAAGGCGTGCATGCCACAAGTCAAAAGAAGCATGTAAAGCTTTATTGCGAAGGACAGAAACAAAAGCTGAGTTGCCACGTTCCAGCACATAAAGGCCACCATCTCGTTTACCGGTTGCCACCGCCTTTCCTGTTACTCGGTTCTGTACAACAAAACGATCATTAGAGAAAGTAACAGAGACAGGAAAATCAGAGGTTAATTTGCTGATTGACAATAAATTTTTAGTGAGACGAGGGACAACTAGAACATCTAAAAGTTTTAGATGATGAGGGATAGAAAGAGTGTCGGTGTGGGTAATAGGAAGAGAAGCACCATTGCCCACTATTACACAATTCGTACCATGGTAGGGTTCAACCTTGTCTAAATGAGAGGGATCGGGTGTCATGTGGGCAGAAGCACCAGTGTCGGTGAACCAATCTGGAGAGAGAGCATGCACTGGTGAAAGCTTCGGCAAGCTGAGCAGTAGGTTCAGCACGATCGTAGCGACTTCGACAACAATCAGCAGTGTGTCCTTCAGTTTTACAGATTTGACAGCGAGGAGTGTAGGTGCCCCGTTTTCCACACCCATTTCCGTGTCCTCCATAGGTACCGCCGCGAGAACGACGATTCTTGGAGTTGCTGCCTCCCCGAGAGTGAGAGAAGGAACCTTTGGTGGCGGTGAAAGTAGCTGAAGGCGCAGAAGATGACTCCAGCGATTTCTGGAAGATTTCAAAGCTTTCAGCTTTCGGAACCAAGTCTGTGAAAGTCGGCAATGGAGTGAGGGACATTTGAGCAGTAGAGAAATTAGCAAACTCAGTGCCCAAACCCCTGAGATACCAGTGGACTTTGTCTGTATCATCAACTGGGCGGCCCATGGCAGTGAGTTGATCACATAAAGCCTTGAAGGAGCGAGAATATTCTGTGACACTGCGGGTGCCACGTTTAATCAGTTGCAAGTCGTCCTTGATACGAAGTTCGCGAGTTTTGGAAATATGGCTAAAGGAATTTTCCAAAGCAAGCCAGACATCGCGAGAGGTGGTGAGACCAAGAACTTCGGCCATAGCTTCTTCAGTCAAGGAAGAAAAAAGAAGGCTGAGAAGACGTTGATCTTGAAGCTTCCATTCTGTATACTTAGGATTTGGTTGGGAGGTGGAATCAGAGGTGACAGTGGGAGAAGGCATGGCTATGGATCCATCGACAAATCCTATGAGATTTTGACATTGAAGAAGGGGAAGAAGTTGGTTCCGCCAGAGTAGATAGTTGGTGGAAGAAAGTTTAATGGTGACCATGTGAATCATGGTATTGAAAGAAAAGGAAGAAGAGTCGGCCATGAATGGATCAATGGATGTTAGTCCAAAAAAGCTCTGATACCATGACAGTATTTTGTGAACCACCGCAGTTTACTATGGTGGAGAAGTTTTCCATTTATAATATTTGTTATACAACCAGCGTACAGCTGGATACAGAGAGTATCGACCGTTACAATAAATCAAAAGCAAATCAAAAGGGATCTCCTACAATCAACGGCATCTCCTACAATCAAGGAGGATACAATTGTGGAGGATTCCGTAAATCAATAGATGATTTACTGGAATCCTCTACACCCTTCAACATCTATTATATAGAGAATAGGTGAATCACATAGTAGACAAAGCATTAAACACAAAAGATCATTTCCCTAAATATATTAAACTTTCCTTAACACTCCCCCTCAAGCTGGAGCATATATATCACATGGATCTAGCTTGGAGCATAGAAACTTCAACCAGCTACCAGACACAACTTTAGTAAACATATCCACTAGTTGATCCCTTGTCTTCACAAAGGGTGTAGAGATGTCTCCATTGAGTATTTTGTCCCGAATGAAATGACAGTCGACCTCTATATGTTTCGTCCTCTCGTGAAACACCGGATTAGATGCCATATGCACAGTTGCATGATTGTCACTGTGAGTTTAATTAACAACCCAAAAGGGGGGTGAATTGGGTTTTTCAAAAATTTATCACTTTTTCGATAAATATGCAGATCTGAAAACTACCCCTTTAACAAATAAGAATGTTTATCTAAAAGTGTCTAATGCTATGTCAAATATAAGCAATAAATGATAAAATATAAATCTTCACAAGTATGAATATGTACTGGAACGTAAGAGAAATATAGTTAGAGAGATGACACCGTAATTTTAGGTGGTTCGGCCAACACTTGCCTACGTCCACCCCCAAGGCTATTGACTTCCTTGGGCTTCCTTCACTATTCTCCAAATAGTGAATACACCTTAGCTTCCAGGATGCTAAGGAATCTTTACAAAGTGTTTTTCGAGCTCACGCTTCAAATCGTTTCACAAATCCCAAAACCCAAGGGATTTCTTCTACTCTTACAAGTAGGACCAAGTGTTTTCCCAACACTCAAATGTTTTACAAATAATGGGTACAATAAGGAATGTCTCTCTTAGCCGAATATGCAAGTGTAAAGCACAAAACGTGTGGAATGACTCTCTAAGCCGAATTAGCAAATGAAAAGCTCAATAAAGTGTAAGAAGACAAGATTCTTTAATGAAACCTAAGGTTTGGCAAGTAAGAGCGCAAGCTTTCTTGGTAGACACGGTTTTCCCTCTTCTTCAAAGAACTTTCTCTCTCTAGAAGTTAGGGCAAAGAGAACTTGCAAGTGTGTTGTCTCTTCTTCAAGAAATCTCTCTCTTTGAAGGCTAGGTCTTCAATGATGAGCAAGAGAAGAAGATTTAACAATGAGAGCTTTGATCTTGGAAGAATCAGCAAATGAAATCTTTGAATCTTGCTTTCTCTCTCTATCAGAGGTAGATTTGAAAAATGATGCAAGTCCTCTTTCTCTCTCTATCTCCTTATATATATAGCTCCTAGGGCACCAAGGGTCTTATTGTAAAGTTTGAGTGCCGTTGGAGGTCATTTGAGACCATTTGAAGACTTTTTGGATGAGTTGGCGTCGCTCCAGGATATCTGCAAAATCGTGCAATGTGTCGACACATTGGTGGTATGTGCTAACACATTAAAACTTGGCCTGGAAACATGCTCTCTGGAGACAGTGCAATGTGTCGACACTTGTCTTCAATGTGTCAACACATTGAACACAGTCTGAAAATGCAGTCGACACCATGAATCCTGCAATCTGGAGTAAGTGCAATGTGTCGACATCATCACTCAATGTGTCGACACTTATCAACTTGAAAGTGTCCAATTCATTCTAAAACTTCTTTAAAGACCTACAATATGAAAAATTGATTTTATCAACTTGTGTAATGGTGTTCAAGTGCACTTAGAAATCTTTTTGTGAGATAATCTCAATTCTTTGAAATATATCTTAGAAAATAATGGATTGACAAAGTAAAATCTAAAAGTCTTCAAAGCACTTAAGAATTTTTGTTATCATCAAAATCAAATATGAATTGTTTGCAAAACAACTTTGGCCTAACAGTCACAAAACAATGGAATAGGAGTTGGAGATGGAAAACCAATCTCCTTGAGAAAATGTTGCAACCACGTCAATTCACTTGTTGTATGTGTCATCGCCTTATATTATGCTTATGCACTAGACCTTGCTATCATAGTTTGTTTCTTACTTTTCCACGTGACCAAGTCACCCCCAAGTAGGGCTGTCCAAAATACCGGCTGGACCGGCCAAACCGGTGGACTTTTTTTGAAACCGGGTTGACCGGACCAGTAAATCGGTGTATTCCGGTCCGGTTCCGGGTTACCCTCATGAAAACCCGGGACCGGACCGGACCTGAGTATACCTCTCCAAACCGGCCCAAACCGGAGACTGGACCGTACCGGTTATATGACCGGTCCGGTCCAGTCCAGTCTATATACTCTACAAAATGGCCGATTTGGCCGGCCGGACCGAAACCGGACATGGACAGCCCTACCCCCAAGGAACTTACAGTATCTTGTAGTAGAGTGTCTATCTGAAGGAGAACTTACCCAGTCTGCATCAGGGAATCCTTCTACTCGAAGATGTCCATTTCGCCTATACAGTATCCCAAGACCGGGAGACGTCTCTAGATACTGAATGATACGTATACAGCCTCTCAATGTGAAACCCAACGAGTATCCAAAAACTGGATTACAATACTGACTGCCATTCTCCAACAACAAATCAAGTGCATACTTTCTTTGAGACAAATTGATGCCTATTTTAGATCTAGCAACTTCAATGTCCAGAAAGTACCTCAATTTGCCCAGGCCTTTTTATGAAACCATCGCTGTAAAAAATCTTTCAACAGAGATGCTACTTGCATCGTTCCCAATGATCACTATATCATCCACATACACCACAAGAATAACATGATAATTAGTTTGACATCTCGTAAGGCCAAAATTTATCACAACCTTAGAGAATTTCCCGAACCATGCCCTCGGTTACTGTTTGAGACCATACAACTCTTTCTTCAACCGACAACACTCGTCTAATATACACCCTGAGCAACAAACCCAGGTGGTTGCTCCTTATAGACTTCTTCCTGTAAGTCACTATGCAGAAAAGCGTTTGTGGCATCTAATTGAAAGAGGGACTAGTCATGATCAGCAGCAATATAAATAATAACACGGATAGAAGAAATCTTAGCAACAAGAGAAAAAGTTTTGTTGTAGTCAAGACCATATGGTTAGGTGTAACCTTTAGCCACCAATTGAGTAATAGAGTCATCAAGATTGAATTTAACTATATACACCAACTTACAACCAACAGTACATTTACCAAAGGTAACAACACAAGATCCCAAGTCTCATTCTGATGCAAAGACTCCATTTCCAATTTCATGGCTATCCTCCAACCAGGATCAAACAAAGCCTCTTGCATTGTCTTGGGAACATAAATACTAGAAAGGTTGGAAGTAAAACAAGAAAATGAAGAAGACAGAGACTCATAAGAAACATACTGACCAATAGGATGTTGAGTAACACAAGATTGTTTACCTTTCCGAAGTGCAATAGGTAGGGAATCAGAAGGTGATGAAGACGAACTCCTAGGATTTGAAGGCGGCAAGGATAAAGGAGAAGGCACTAGAGCTAGTGTGTTAGGGACCCCGGTCTAGGCGACCTTAACAACTCCACCTTTTGTCAAGTGATTCGAACATGATCACGCCAATCGATCCTCCTAAACCGTTCTAGACAACATACGAGCTGAAAAAAAAAGAATCTAACACATCAAAATGAAGAACATTTGAGATATATTATGAAAGACAAAGAACGTGGCTAAGGATTATTAGGTTTTAGAATCACAGGAACACAAGAACAATCGTCCAAGGGTTAATTAGCCCAACCCAAGTACAAATACCCAAACTAGGTTATTAGCCTAGAGTGAATCCCAAATGGCAAGGTTATTAGCCTTGAACACCGACTATCATATACGTGCCTATGTTTGGTCAAAACTCTCCCAAAGCTCTATGACTCTCCAATACTCAACTCTCTGAATGAATTACTCTAATACACCTAAGGGTGTTTATATAGGCATCCTTAAGTGCTTACAAAACTCTAGCATAATCATAATTAAATCGAAATCAAATCTTCTAGATCTTTAAGAAACAATCCCTCAAATCTAGGAGATTTGAATTTACATGCCTAATTCAAAATAACTCAAAGGGAAACTAATCTTCTAGAGTTTAAAAAAGATTCCCTATATCTAGAAGATATGATTTATTCAACTTTACTATAAAGGAAACTAATCTTCTAGGATACCTTCTTAAATGGCTTGATTTTGCCGACATCCGTCGCCGCCTTGCACCTCTATGGGTGGTGATGCTCCTTCAACTCCTAGGACCTTCCTCTGCACTTCCCCTCCTGACACCGCTATAAGTGGCGGTGCTCCGCCACTAGTGGTGGCCACCGGTGGTAGTCATTCCTTGTCACGGTGCTTATATCAGAGTCTCTTGCAAGTTTATCACTCATTTCTCCCATAGGAGACAAATTTATCAGTGAATTATATTCCACTGTTTCCATCATGTATCTGAAGAGACCTCAATCTTTATCATGATGTGCTTGCCATGGGGCCTTCAGGTTTACAAGCTTCAGGAAAAATTCCTACCCAATGTCTTCCACATGTGGCAATGGCTTTAATATGGGCGAGTATTAGTTTTACCATGCTTAATTTGGGTTGTGGACGTGTTTAAGTATGATAACTAGCCATGGTGTATGTGTGCATCACAAATGCACATATAGACACGAAGATATCTACTTGCGTATTTTTATAGGAATACATAAAATGATATAGATACTGAAATGTGATTGCTTTAATCGACCAAGGTGCTTTTTGTTAGCATGCAGTAATTTCTTCCTTTTTTTTTCCCCAGATGCACACCTACTGCCAGTTGATTTGCCAGAGATAATATCCTTGACTGGCAGGTAGAGATAAATTCAACTTTTTGTTTAATTTTTTACTTTCATTGCTGGAAATATTGTGCTTTTTTCGTATTCTGCAATCGTTTTGTTAAATGTAATTCTTGAAAGAGCTCATTATGAAGATATCCTGTCAATATGGGGCCGAGGTGAAATTTTTTAATAGGATGATGTGGGCGCCAAGTTATAGCGAAGTTGCCTGCTTTTCTTGGCTAGCCTTGGCATAATTTTACTGGAATGTCGTAAATATAGCAATTGTTATAAAGGATGGTACCTATGTCTGTGTTCAATTCTCTGTGAAATATATGCTAGTGTATTGTGGATAGAATTATTTTTTTGTGCAACTAAGCACATGTATGTTGTATCCTTATTTTGCCACACAATTCTTAATAATTTTGCTAGCTTGATAGGCCTTAGGACGCAATCTGGTCTCTTGTCCGAGAGTCGAAAATATTACGAAATTTCTTCAAGGAAAGACTTTGGAAAACAAAAACAGGGAGATGGTCTGTTAACTAATTGACTTGAAAGAGATGATGACTAGTCTAGTATTGCAACAAATTTCTTTTGGTAACTGACATTCAGCAAACTATCATTTTGTTCACTGCACTTTTGTTCACTACTGTTACATGACTGACCTTCTGTTCATTCATGATTTTGGCTATCAGATGTAACTAGATTCCAGAATGAGTTTCCACCAATTCCCTTAATTTTAGAAGCATCTTGCACAGTCTAGCAAAATTGTAGCTTAATCACACCTTTGTGACCAGCTGTCAACTTCAGTGATGGCAAATTTTAATAGGCCCTGTGTAAGTACAAGACATACTGTGACAGACATGTTGCGAGAGATGGTTGTGGCAGACATTTGCTCTGTTTCAAATCTTTAATAATTCTTCAAATTAAGATACTTTACTATTTGCCCTGGTGGCTGAAATACACTGACCGCTGATGATAATGCCACGCTTTTTGCTTCTTTGAGGACAAAGAAATTTTCTAGATTCCCATACAAATTACATAATCTGATATGCTCGTCCTCATTGAAAAACCTGCCTGGTCTGCATTGGGTTCTATCCTAAGTCTTGAAACAATGCCACCTAAATGGATAGTGCTAGGTCTGCTGTTTCTGTGACACCCCTTCCTTTTAAGGTCAGGAACGGACAAGACTTTGTTGAACTTATTTTGCATCATCATTACCATATGGAAGAGAACTTTAAAACAATGCTCAATTTGAAATTCACATAATATAAATATAGCACAATATCAATCTCAACACTTGTGTCACAGACAACTCAATATCGAAGAACTATAGACAAAGTAGATTAAGAGAGACAAGGAATCGAGAGATATAACACCGAAAGTTTTAGGTGGTTTGGCTTAACCCAAGCCTATATTCACCTATAAGGATCATTCCTTGGGTTTTTTCCACTGCCTTCAAATAGTAAGCACTCTAGTTTTCAAGTGCTAGAGAACCTTAACAACTGCTTTTAAAGAAGATGAAAATAGTCAACAAATCTCAACCATTGGTTCCTCTAACCTCACGACTAGTGCAAGTGTTTATACCCAACACTCAAATTCAACGCTTTAATGGTACTTGATGTTAGAATATTTGGTATATTTGATCCCCTTCAAACTCAAGATGGTTATCGTCGATACCAATTTGAGTTTGCAAACAAAATGATGATGATGTCCAGAGGCGCAAAGTTGCAACACAACAGATCCGCGGCGAAGCTGCAAGACAAGAGCGACAAGAGTTGGTACACAAACAAAATCCGCTGCATAGGGTGACGACACAAGATCCGACCTCGTCAGAGCAGAGACAAGATCGGCTGCACAAGGCGGCGACACAAGATTTGACAGGGGTCAAGGCAGAACCCATCACGCAAATGCGACGGCAAAAGATCCGGCAAAGGGCCAGTACATGGACAAGATCCAATAAATGTTGAATGGAATACTGGAGAGGCGCAAAGTTGCGACACAACAGATCTGTGGCGAAGCTGCATGACAAGAGCCGACGAGGGCTGGTACACAGACAAGATCCACTGCACAAGATCCGACAGGGTCAAGGTAGAGACAAGATTCGCTGCACAGGGTGGCTGGCAGCACAAGATCCGACGAAGGACAGAGCAGAGATAAGAACCATTGCACAGGGCAGTGACACAAGATTCGATGGGAGTCGAGGCAGGACCTATCTCTTATATGCGATGGAAAAAGATCCTGCGAGGGGCCTGTGCAGAGACAAGATATGACTAAAGATGATCGAAATACTAGAGGCACGAAGCTGCAACATAACAGATCCGCAACAAAGTGGAAAGACAAGCCGGCGAGTGTTGTTACACAAATAGGATCCTCTACACAATGGGGTTGGGGCAGGACCCGTCATGCAAATACAACAAAAAAATATCCGGTTAGGGGCCATTGCAGAGATAAGATCTGGAAAACGGTGCCCTGAATACTGGATACGTCGGCGAATGGTGCCCGAAATACTAGATACGTCGACGTCTATGTTATGATCCCAATTGGGATCAGGGGTATTTGGCGAAGACAAGCCGGCAAGTGTTGTTACACAAATAGGATCCTCTACACAATGGGGTTGGGGCAGGACCCGTCATGCAAATACAACAACAAAATATCCAGTTAGGGGCCATTGCAGAGATAAGATCTGGAAAACGGTGCCCTGAATACTGGATACGTCGGCGAATGGTGCCCGAAATACTAGATACGTCGACGTCTATGTTATGATCCCAATTGGGATCAGGGGTATTTGGCGAAGATGAAGAATATTAGGGTTTGAAGAGGAGTGTGGGAGGAAAAGGGGATTTGGGTAGATTTGGGACACTAGCGTTATCTTTTGAAGTGGAGGAGTTAAACACGTGATGTTGGGCATTGACTGGATTGAGCGGGCTTTAACAAAGTGGGCTTGATTATTGGGCTGGCTTAACCATCACATGGGTTGGATGTTATTTTCGTTTACTGCTTTGTGAGAGAGAGAGAGAGAGAAGCGAGGACAAAACGATTTTTGGTGGTTCGATCTTACGACCTAAGTCCACCATTAGGAAAGCCTGGGAGGGCTGCATAATTTCTCTTATTGAATATGATTCTGGATGTCTCTTTACAAGAGGTTAGAGAGAGTGTATTTATATAAGAATGGAGGAGACAAATCTCCACAAATAGGGTTCCTAATTTTTGGCTTAATCAAAGGACTCAATCAAGGCTATTTGATTGAGGGTCATCAATCTCCTTGACTAAGGGCCATCATTGGTCAATATACGAAATATTCTAATACTTGAGGAACCTCACAATGATCAGAGAAATTAGCGCGCACAATAAATGGCTCTTAGTAGCCTAATCTGCAATTGATAAGCAATAAAAGTGGAAGGATAAAGCTCTTGGACTCTCAACCACTCAAAGAGAAGAAATAAGTGTAGAAGATAAAACTTGTTGGATCTTTTGATAATCTTGCAAAGTCTTTTTCTTTCTTCACTCTTTGGCCCTTTTTATACTCAATGTTGAATTTCTGGTTGTTGGGGTGCATTTAATCGTAAGAGAGACTTTGAAAATTTAATTTCGCACAATCGCCAATGACAACTTTCCTGAATGAGTCAGCTCATTGTTAGTAGGGATTGACTTATTTGTTGAGGATTTGACTTGTTTAAAGGTAGGAGTGGACTCATTTTCTCAGATGCGAAATTCATCTTTCAGCTTTGATCCAAGAGTCCGCTCATTTCAATGTAGGAGCCAACTCATTTTTTACAAATTCGAAATCCAACTTTCAAGAGTCAACTCGACTCATTCACAGGCAGGATTCAATTCTTTTTTCCAAAGATAAAATTATTCTTTGTGAATGTTAGTGTTAGAGCTAAGTGTTGGCAAAATTCCGTTTCAAAAGTAAGACCAATAGAGTTGTAATCTTGTTATAATTCAAGTTCTGACTGAAGATGATGATCAAAAAGTTGTTGCTGGCCTGGTTCTTGCCTAGTGCTCAAGCCAAGTAGTCATAGAGAGTTTGGCTTGCCTGTAGCTCAATTTTTAAATTGAGCTAGATGGTCACAGAAAGTTTGGCTCGACCTTGGTTTGAGCGAACCTGGTAATTTCTACATAGAGAGGTTTCACTTTCGTATTTTCTATAAAGTCAACTCATTTGACCAGATTGAAATTTCTCCTTCACAACCCTTTATGGAGTTGACTCATTGGATATGAAGTTTGAAAAAGACCGTCTTTGAGCTTAGAAAGGGTCTTTAACATACAATTTTACCTTCAAAACAAAAATTTAAGTAATCTATTCTCTTTTGAGACTATGTAAAATGCTAATTGTACCAAAATACGTGTCCATTAAAAAATATTTGTATTAGTTTGGTATCATCAATCAATATTATATAGGGTTTTGGATATCTCGGGGCTAATAGTACTCAATATATACAACAAAACAATGTAAACCTTTTTTGACTCAAAACAGAAGGTAAACAAGTTGCACAAACATCATAAATAGATCTTTTCCATTTATCTCTGAGTGGTCAAATACTCAATTAGGACTCATGTGAAAGAGTTAGTAATTACAAGAATCTCGTTTCCATTCTTGTAGTGAACAATGGAACCACGTCTGAGATGTGAACATTTTTCAATATATACTAGTACAATCGAGCGAGAGAATCCAGCTCAACTATACATGATGGCTGCCTCCACCTTAAAGTTTCAGTACCATCACAAATCTTTTATACAATCAAGAGAAATATTCAGAGAAGTTTTATGCATTCATCCCATCATTGTTCATTCGTTCATCATAACTTTCTCATAAAATGAGGTGCATAAATATACCATCAGATAAGAGAAGCATGCATCATATGAGCATTTGTATAAGCTTGTGACCACATCATATAATCTACACATACCCGCTTCAACATTCTTGGAAAATATCTAATCAAGGGCCTGGATCTGAAGTTGTCATTCATTCTTATAAACAAATCAAGACTGAAATTGGAAAGGGCTAACAGTTATAGCACATTCATAATTTGCAACCATTCTTGAGAAAGCTTATTGTTTGAGATTTTGAAATAGGAAAGGATAATCATATTTGCTTACTTGACTCCTATGCTCCAAACTTGACCTAGCAATCATATTTGAGAACAACCCAGTATTGACTAATCAACCTAGGTCTCTTTCTTTATTCCATTTTGCAATCGGTTTATCTTCCTTGAGCACCATATGAGGAGTTTCTCCTCCTTAGACACCTTAATGTTATTTATATTGGGAATAAAAATTTGTTTCAGCAATAAACGATTACACATCCACACGCTAACTCATCCTATATGCACAAACCTTCTCAAGTCTTCATATGGTCATTAGGTCCCCCCAAGTATTCTTTGAGATCATTTTTTTCAGCTTAGAAGATTGCTAGCCTGCTATCTTTATGCAGCGCTTTTGAATGGATAGAGCATCTAGACTTTGAGATTTTTTTTGCTAACTCTCAACCTTGGGGACAAGGTTGCTTGAAGGGGGATGGAATGTAATGAATAGGTTGAGTTAGTTGGGCTGTTAGAAGCTTAACTGTTAGTTCGCTTAGCTTAGCTGTTGAGATGGGTCAGTCCCGCGAATAAGGTGTTGGTTAGAAATCCATGTGGCTATAAATACAGTGTTACGTCTAATAGGAAGTATGGAAAAATAGAAGAATTGTCTAGCATTTAGTTTTATCTTTGGAGGCTAGCCACCTTAAATTTGGCCATTGTATTTTTCTTTAATTTTCTTAGAATCCAAAGAGCTTACTTGTTTTAGCATCCTGGTGGATGTTCTAGGCATAAGAACCAGTAACGTATCTTGATAAAGTGATGATTCCTCCTAAACTTTTGCAAGAGGAGGAAGAATAACAAGCCTTCTCTCGTCTCTGTCCTCTCGTGTCTCTCTCGTCTAGTGTGCTTTTCCGATCCTATTTCCGGTCATTGTTAGTGGTGTCCGTTCCCTGTTAGTACAGTGATCAGTTTTTTTGTGGGTTATGGCGTTTGTCCGTAGTCTTTCGATAGAAGCTAAGTCTCTTTCTTAGCAACCCTGATTGTGATGTTGTTTGTTCGTAACTTTCGAATTGAGTCCAAGGAATTTCAAGTTTCGGTTAGTGCTGAAGGAGTGGTTAAGTTAGCAGAATGGAGTGTAAGGATCTTGTCTGTGATCAGGATGGGGAGGTTTGGAGCAGTCTAGATGGTGAACATGACAGACAGGTTACTGGCGAATCGTGTTGGAGCTGATTTTGCTTCTAAGTTTAACGAGTCTCATCGTGGTTTTTTGTTGCAACTCTGTTCCAACAAAGGTGGTAGATTTGTGGCCGTAGCCGAGTATGGTGGTTGAAGGAGGATTAGGGCGCTGAGGATTCCTGAAGGCAAGAATGGTCATGGTGGCAGATTTTGAACCAGGTATTCAAGGAAGTGGTCTCTTCCTTCAGTCGACGTAAGGTGGTGCTTCAGGGTGATGTTGGAGTGTGATCTAACATTTCCTTCGCTAATGTTGTTAAGTCCGGTTTGGCTTTGGCGGTGGTCGGCGAGAAAGGTCCTTTTGACAGCAGTGAGGAAGGTCGATTTTCGAAGGAAGGTGTCAGGCCTTCGCATGCTTCAGAGGGTGGTTGCAGCTTGATGTTGCGTGAGCAGCAGAAGCTCATGTCTGCAAAACAGACTGCTGGTTCTTATGTTCCCAAGGGGGACGCATTTAAGGCAGTTACGGCTGATGAGACGTTGGGTGATTGCTTGTGTTTGAAAGATTTTCAGGCTAGGCTATCTTTTTTAAAGTTGGAGTTGGACAACCTTTTTCTCGCGCTGGGTAAGATGGGTGAGTGTTGTGATGGCTTGCATCAATCGAAGGGTGGGCTTGGGTCGTGCAGGCCTGTTGGATCTGGTCAGGCGTGGGCACATCTTGTTGGGCCTGTCTCCTCCCCTTTGGTAACTCGTGGAGTGCTGGGCGAAGGGTCGGGTGTGGAGATCCCGCAAGTCCCCGTAGCGCCTGGTGGCTTGGTTGGAGGAGACCACCCCCAGGTGTTGTCGAGTTACCTCTCGCCGGCGTCTTCTGGGATGGGTGATGATAGTCTGGAGGTCTCGGCGGCAGGGAAACCTCTTCCGGCAGATGTGGGTTCTTCTCGGGTGTGCTCGCTCGCCTTCATGGATTGTGGTGGCACGGCTGGTGGTCTCCACCCCCAGGCATTGTCGCGCTGCTCCTCCTCAGCGCCGTCTGTGGTGGGTGGTGACGTCCCTAAAGTCCCGCCGGCGCCGGAGCTGTTTTCGGCAGAAGTGGGTCTTTCTCAAATTTGCTCATCTGTGGCGCCGGAGCTGATGGAGATGTCGGAGTCACTTGTTTTGGTGACAGATGTGATCGTGGACCCTTGTTTGCAGACTTTTGAAGCTGTTGAGAGGGATGGAATGGTGGAGGGGGCCTCGTTGGTTTCCGAGTTAGTTTTCGGCAACGAGAATGGGGTGTTGCAGGTTGACCCCAAGGGAGTGCGGGATAGCAGCCCGGAGGTCCTTCCGGTGTCGGAGCTGCCGCCGAGCTCCGGTTCTTTGCCTCAGGACGTGTTTGTCTCGTCCCAGGGGGTCTCTTTTTTGTCGGATCTTGCTGTTGATGGCCCAGTTGAGGTCGCCGGGTCCCCCTTAGTGCTTTATGATGCAGATAAGGGGGTGGGTGGGGATGGTCTTGGGCTATCGGGTGAGGGGTCTGGCAGTCCTGATGGAGGGGATAAGCTGGTATTTGTCTGTTTAGGGGGCTCTCAGTCTCTTGGTCAATGTGTTGACTCGGAGGAGGTCGTTGGGATGACTCGGTTTGATAGTATTGTAGATGGGACTGTTGTGGGAGTTCTAGATTCAGCGGGAACGGTAGGAGGGTAGTTATCTTTGGTGAAGGGGCGGAACCAATTCTCGAATCTCATTCTCTACCGACGGAGGATGGAAGCTATACCTCGATCGAACCCTTGGCGGTCAGTTTTCCTAGTAAAGCTGTGGGGGGAATCTTCGGCGTGGGTCTTGCACATAGTTTTCTCTGTGGGTCAGATGGTTGGGGTGTCGTGTGGTGGTCAAGAAAAAAAGCTGAGGGACCTCTTTGCGGCGTTGAAACACAATCGGGTGCCGCTTAGTTCGCAAAAGTTTAGAAAATCAGGGGGGAGGATGCTCAGGGAGTTGAAGGGATTGAAGTCTTCAGTTAACTATGAAGGGTCTTCTACGATCGCTAGAAAGACTAAAAGCTATGGGCTGGACTGCTAGGGGATTTGTCATGCACTGATCTGAAGATCTGAAGGAATAAGGAGAAGGATTGGGTAGTTGCATCTGCGGGAGTGGGATGGTTGTTTTATAGGAAGAAGACAGAACAGGTATGTTGTTCTGATGATTCGATGTTTCTAGACGAGAAGTGTGGCATGGACATATGCGAGAAGAGGTGGAGCTTAGTAGATGGATCGAAGACTTGTCCGGGCTGGGCTTTGGGCTTTTGGGCTGACCGGACTGGGCTTTGGGCTCTTGGGCTGCATTTTCTTATTGCTATGTAATCTTTATGCTGGGCTACATTAGAGTTGTTTGGGTCTTGGATTAGCCAGCCCATTATTTATAGTTGAGAATCTCGGGATGCGGAATTCTGTTAGAGGGTCGCCTGAATTCTGTTAGGGAATTCGGGAAGGTTATAGTGGGGGTAGATGCTCTCACGCGGGCATTGAAGAACCTGAGTCTTCTTTTTACTTTTTTTTCTCTGTGGAGGTCGCCATCCTCGAAATTGGCTTATTTTCAACTTTCGATGAATACATAACTAGCATTTCCATTCGTTTCCACAAAAATCTCGAATACACAAACTATCCATTACAATCGGGTTTATTACAACTTTGTACATGCTGCCCTTGGTAGGTTGTGACATGGTGCTGGGGTCTATTGGTTGAGGACTCTAGGACCTATTTTGTGGAATTTTGCTGATCTCACTATGGGGTTCCATATGGAGGAAAGGAAGGTAGAGTTGAAGGGCCTTACCTTAGTCCAACTCAACTCATGGACACTAAGGAGTGGTGTCTGATGACTAAGAAAGACAAGAAAGGGGTGATTTTACAGTTGATTGAACCTGTGAATCCAGGGGGTACAGATCTGCCAGGAATTAAAGAAGTGTTGCAGGAGTATGAAGTGGTGTTCCATGAGCCGGTTGGACTTCCACCAGTGAGGACATGTGATCATTCCATCCCACTTAAGGAGGGAACCTCTCCAGTGTCTGTGAGACCTTACAAATACCCCTTTTACCTAAAAGAAGAAATAGAAAAGATTGTAAGGGAACTGCTGAGCTCGGGGGTTATCAGACTTAGTCAAAGCCCCTTCTCATCCCCTGTATTGCTGGTTAGAAAAGCTGATGAGAGCTGGAGGATGTGTGTTGATTACCGTGCATTGAATCAAGAAATGGTAAAAGACAAATTTCCTATACCGGTGGTAGACGAACTCTTGGATGAGCTCCATGGAGCCCAATACTTTTCTCAGCTGGACTTAAGGTCTGGGTATCACCAAATTCGAGTAAGACCAGAAGATATACCGAAAACTGCCTTTAGAACTCATGAAGGGCATTATGAATTTCTAGTTATGCCTTTTGGGCTAACTAATGCCCCTTCCACGTTTCGAAGTTTGATGAATGAGGTGTTTAGACCCCATTTGAGGAAGTTCATCTAGGTGTTTTTTGACGACATATTGGTGTATAGTAATGGGTGGGAGGAGCACCTACAACACCTAAGAATTACCCTGGATATCTTGAAAAAAAATCAGTTGTTTGCAAAGCAATCCAAGTGCAGGTTTGGCTGTCGAGAAGTTGATTATCTAGGGCACACAAAAGGAGTGAAAGCTGACCCATCTAAGATCCAATCTATGTTGGATTGGCCACTACCCTCCAACATCAAGTCCTTGAGAGGGTTCCTTGGACTGACCGGGTATTATAGAAGATTTATAAAAGGGTATGGGTGTATAGCAGCCCCACTAACTGCGCTATTGAGGAAAAATGCATTTAAGTGGTCTCAAGCAGCAACTGAGGCTTTCCATAATCTCAAGGCTGCGGTCACACAACCACTCGTGCTTATCCTCCCTAATTTTTCCAAACCATTTGTCATTGAGTGTGATGCAAGTGGGATTGGTATTGGGCAGTTCAAATGCAGCAAGGGCAACCAATTGCTTTCTATAGCCAAGCTCTCAAGGGCAAGGCATTAGCAATGTCCACTTATGAGAAAAAACTTCTGGCATTAGTTTCAGCGATGAGGAAATGGCGACCCTATCTAATTGGGCAGGTTTTTGTGGTCAGAACAGACCAGCAAAGTTTAAAATATCTGCTGGAGCAGAAGATTGGGACCCCATTCCAACAAAAGTGGTTGGGTATGACTTTCAAGTCGAATACAAGAAGGGCAGGGAGAATAAGGTTGCAGATGCACTATCTAGGAAGGAGGAAGACACCCATCAGGTAACCCTAATAACTATTTCCATTCCTGTCGCTAATTGGCTGATTGATCTTAAATCTAGCTATGTTGGTGATGAGCAAGCTCAAGAGTTAATTGCTAAGGTTATTAGAGGAGAGTTGGACCCCGTGACTTATAATTGGAGGGAGGGAGTTTTCTCTTATCGAGGGAGACTGTATATTGGGTCTGCTAACACTTTCAGGAACCAGATCATAAACCATGCTCATAGTAGCCCCATTGGAGGACATTCAGGGTTCAGTAAAACCCTACACAGAGCAAAAAGGGATTTTTTTTGCCCGGGTTGAAGAAGCAAATCCAAAATTACATCAGGGAGTGTGATACCTGCCAGAGGGTTAAACAGGAGAATGTCTCCCTTGCAGGTCTCCTACAACCATTGCCTATTCCCACTAAGATTTGGAGTCACATTAGCATGGATTTTATCGAAGGACTTCCTAAGTCTCACGGCTACTCAGTACTATTTGTGGTGGTTGATAGACTTTCTAAGTATTCACACTTCATACCCTTAAGCCATCCCTACACAGCAGCATCTGTAGCCCAAGCATTCATGACAAATATTTTCAAATTACATTGCCTACCAGAATCTATTGTCTCAGACAGGGATACCACATTTACGAGTGCATTTTGGAGAGAATTATTCAAGGCACTAAGCTCACTTACAGTACAACATACCACCCTCAAACGGATGGACAGACCGAGATTGTGAACAAGTGTGTGGAAGGATACCTAAGGAGTTTTGTGAGTGACAAACCAAAGGAGTGGGTGACGTGGGTACCCCTCGCTGAGTGGTGGTATAACACTAATTACCACTGTTCTACCCAATTAACCCCCTTTGAAGTTGTGTATGGAACCCAACCCCCCCCCCCCCGGTTTATTGCCTTATGAACTGAGAACCACTCGTGTTGCAGCTGTGGATACTGCACTTCGCACCAGAGAGCAGACCCTGTGGTTGCTCAAGGAGAACCTGCACAAGGCACAGACACGCATGAGAAAGTATGCAGATCTTAAGAGAATTGAACGACAGTTCACAGTGGGAGAGAGTGGGTTTACCTTCGATTACAGCCTTATCGCCAGCTGACAGTCGCTACTCGCCGGAATTTGAAGCTATCCCCAAGGTTCTATGGGCCCTTTCAGATCACTGAGAAAATTGGCAGTGTGGCATATCGACTCGATCTCCCTTCCAACACCCAGTCCACCCCGTCTTTCATGTTTCACAACTCAAACAGAAGCTGGGCACCAATATTGTTCCAGTTCAACAGCTTCCTCCTGTCGACACCCATGGCGCTGTCAAAGCTGAACCAGCGGCAGTCCTTTCCCGTCGAGTTGTCCAGCTGGGCCGCTTGCCTGTCACAGAGGTGTTGGTGTGTTGGCATGGTCAAGGCCCCGATGATGCAAATTGGGAAATGCTCCAGCCTTTATCACTGCAGTACCCACACCTTGTGGGCACGGTGCTGTAAAGGAAGGAGTATTGTCATGCACTGATCTGAAGATCTGAAGGAATAAGGAGAAGGATTGGGGGAGTTGCATTTGCGGGAGTGGGATGGTTGTTTTATGGGAAGAAGACAGAATAGGTGTGCTGTTCTGATGATTCGATGTTTCTAGACGAGAAGTGTGGCATGGACACATGCGAGAAGAGGTGGAGCTTAGTAGATGGACCGAAGACTTGACCGGGCTGGGCTTTGGGCTCTTGGGCTGCATTTTCTTATTGCCATGTAATCTTTATGCTGGGCTACGTTAGAGTTGTTTGGGTCTTGGTTTAGCCAGCCCATTATTTGTAGTTGAGAATCTCGGGATGCCGAATTCTGTTAGGGAATTCGGGAAGGTTATAGTGGGGGGAGATGCTCTCACGCGGGCATTGAAGAACCTGAGTCTCCTTTTTACTTGTTTTCTCTATGGAGGTCGTCATCCTCGAAATTGGCTTATTTTCAACTTTCCATGAATACATAACTAGCATATCCATTCGTTTCCACAAAAATCTCGAATACACAAACTATCCATTACAATCGGGTTTATTACAGGATTCGTTTGTGGTGTCTTGGGGATGAGGGTGGGTGGGAGTTCTTGGGAGAGTCTTGTTGGCTAATGGGTTGAGGGTGGTTTTGTTTCTTGGGAGAGTCTTGTTGGCTTCTGGGGTGGCTTGAGGTTACCTTTTTTGGTTTCTCGTTTTTCTTAGTTGTCTAGTTTGCTTGTGTTAGGATTCTTCAGTATATTCTCTTGTACTGTTGACTCCGTTGTTGCGTGTTCCTTGTTTTTCTTCTTTTTAATAATATTGGCTTACTTATAAAAAAAATAGAATCCAAACACCTTTCAAAATCAGGTTTGTTATAGTACTGACCAGACCCTGAGTAGCTTCGTGTTTGACGCAGATTTTTTGAACCTATTCTTTTTTTCGTTGGTGTATGCAATTTGAAGGATTTGCGAATCCGTCCTTATTCTAAAACTTTCCAAGGCCCACTTCATGGCATCCAAGTTGAGAGAGATAAATTAAACAAGTAAGGTCGCCCCCATTTAAATGATGGTAATGTTTCTTTTTAAAAGTTAGTAACAATAACAAAGAACTTTTCCCTAATTAGCAGGAACACTGACCTTAGTAAATGTGGATTATGCCATTTTCCAGTTTTTATGAACTTGTGGAGGATGTTCTACCAGTATTGAGAACTTCTGGAGGCTGTTCTACAAGAAAGTTTCTTACCTTTTGTTACATTTTTTATGAACTAGTGGAGGATGTTCTACCAGTATTGTACTTCCAAGAGCAGATGTTTGCGTTCTGATATATACAATGTGCTTTACATATAACATTGTTGACCAAATAATTTGTTGGTGCTTTTATTTCATTCAGTCAGGGAATCGAAAAGATAGCCTGGGATGCTTCAGGTGAACGATTGGCTGTATCTTACAAAGGTGGGAATGAACTGTACAGGGGTCTGATTGCGTTATATGACACAAGAAGGACTCCCCTGGTTTCTGCATCATTAATGTGAGTTGTCCATTTTGTTCCTTTGCCAGTGCTCTTTTCTTTAATCTTTCTGGGTTTAATAGTGAATTAGGTTATTCACATTTGTGAAAGTTCTTGGGTATGATACGTTTAAATAAATAGAACAGTATTTTAAATATTTTAATATATGGTTTGGCATGAACAGTGGATTCATTAGAGGACCTGGAGAATATCCAAAGCCAATAGCATTTTCATTTCACGACAAGTTTAAGCAGGGACCACTTCTTTCTGTGGTAAGTCCATGTAATTTTCACGGCATTTTTCTTTTTTGTTTGGTTTATTGAGTTTGGAAAGACCTGGACCACTGCTTTTCTTTTCTCTATATCAAACAACTAGGAAATTGCTATTTTATCTTGAAGATCGACTTTCATGCGCCCAAGCACAATCATATTTGATGTACCAATATACTTCATCACAAAGAATTTGAGCTGAGTTTGAAATATCACCGCATTAAGTTTGGAATACTTTCAAATGAGTCTGATGGTTTGGCTGATTAGCTAATTTGGATTACTTTACCGTGTGCAGTGTTGGAGCAGCGGATTTTGCTGTACCTACCCTCTCATGTTTCATTCTCATGCTGTTCCGTAGTTTCGGTCCTATTTGAATTTGGTCTTTACTCGAGTTGAGTATGCAATATAAGAGGTCTTTGTATCACTCTGTTAGTACTTTTGTTAAGTATCATTTCATTTGCTTTTTAGAAGTACTTGCTTTTAGTTGGGATGTTTTAATTAGAGATGAGCATGGGATTGTTGATTGGACTACTGAAGCTTTGGACCAAGTAAACTGAGCTTTTTGATTTTATGGTGGCCTTTGTTAGTTGAGCTTTTGATTTTGTCTCTTCCTGATCCCCCAAATCTCTCTCTGCCAACTTCTGCTCCTCCCCGCTGTTGTGAGAGAAAACAGACCCACTGGAAATCGTCAAATCCATTGTCCAGAAAAACCCACTGGCTACCATGCCATACCATCGAGGATATCAAGAACTGTGTATATGAGGTGACGGAGAGTTAAAACGATGGTAGACGTGGCTGTGATGGGGGGACGCTGAGCAGGCGCGATAGGAAGAACTATGATTGCTGCTGCTGGGTTGGGTTTTGGTAATAGAAGAAATTTGTGGAGCACGATGATGGGGTAGTATTCAGACACGATAATTGTCTTTTGAAAGCTCTTGTTTCATTCTATTTCTACATCTAATTCTAAGACGATATGTTCACCTAAAACACCTTAAAGCAATTGTTGACTTTAGTTTTGATTATTATAATATTTCGACTAAGTTTTCAAAATGGACATTACCAAAGTAAAAGGAACAATGATCAAAGGGCCAAAGTCACCTCAAATGAATATAACTAAGAGATCAAAGCGCTACCAAGAATTAAATACTTGAAGACCCATAGAGTATCTCTTTGTAACTTAAAAACCCCACTCAATAAGTTGGCTTAACAACACTTTGAAAGTCCATAAAATCTATTTCTAAATAAAATCTGAATGCCCATAATAGCCTTTTTACATGTCTTTCAAAGTTCACATATTCTCAAATAAACTCATATATATATATAAAGTTTATTTAAAATTGGATGACCTAATTTTAAAAAAATTAAATTTTTTACTCAACTGGATTTGGTTCTGGTACAACTAATCCATTGAATTTTCTATAACTCAAAATGAGTCGCTCTCTGTTTTAATCGGTTGAATTTGAAGCAACTACATGGGCACTAATTCCACAAGTAGTGAGGACTCAATTTCAGTTTCAGTTTAAGCCGGTCAAACCAAATATGGTGGACGGCCTATGGGCAGTTCGACCACTAGAGGAATGAATCAATTTATTTTACAAGCTGGCATGATTGACTTCGGCTTTATTTGTAATTGTTTTACGAGGTGCAATGGACGGCAATGTCAGGATTTTATTCAAGAACGTCTTGACCGGGGATTAGCGAATTGGGAATGGGCCCAATTATTTTCTCATGCTTGTATTCGGCACTTACCACATATAACATCTGATCATGCTCCTTTACTTTTGAATACTCGGGGGAATATGTTCGATGGTCCCAAACCATTCAGATTCAAATGTTTTTTGGGCTAGTGATGCTCGTAGTACCGACGTTATTGAAAAGGCATGGAACTCTACCGCTCATGGATCACCCGCTTACACCCTGTGCCAGCGTCTTAAGGCCACTAAGGAGGCCTTAAGATCCTGGAACAGGGAGGTATTTGGCCATATCCAGTCCAAAATCCGATTCCTTCAGGAGGAAATCAGCCGAGTGCAAAGTCATGGTGATTATGCTCACTTGAGACATGTGGAAAGGGATCTTGAGGCGCAGCTGGTCTTGGCTCAGAAAAATGAAGAATCTTTGTGGAAGCAAAAATCTCGGGTTACATGGCTTACGACCCCGGATTTAAACACTCGCTATTTTCACCTTTCAACTATTGTTTGTCAAAGGCGAAATAGCATCGAAGCCTTAAAGCATGATAGTGGGCGTTGGATGTATGAAAGAGATGACATTGGCAACCACATTATGAACCATTTCAAGCAACTGTTTGCGTATAATTATTCACAATTTCCCCGTGGGCTCAAGGTCCCGACCACCATTGATGCGGCTGATAATGCTAGGTTGTGTATGATGCCTGATGAAACCGAAATCTGGGCTGGTGTGAGGAGTATTGGATCCAGTAAAGCCCCTAGACCGGACAACTTCACGGTCCTTTTCTATCAGAAATATTGGAGAGTGGTGAAATCCTATGTAATTGCGATGGTGAGGAGTTTTTTCGCGATTGGTCATATGTTGCGTCAGCTCAACCATACCAATTTGATTTTAATTCCGAAAGTGGAGAATCCATTGTCGGTGGGTCAATTCCGCCCCATTAGTTTATGTAATGTGGGATATAAAATTATACTTTTAGGCTTTAGCAAAGAAACTAAGCTCATTTCTAGGAGTCAAAATGTGTTTGTCCATGGTCGCCAAATTCAAGAGAATGTGATTCTTGCGCACGAGTTGATGTATACACTCAAACGTAAACAGGGACGGGGTGGGTTGCTTGCTGCCAAAATTGATTTAGAAAAGGCTTACGACAAGGTGGATTGGCAGTTTTTAGATGAGGTGCTTCACTGTTTCGGTTTTTCAGCGCGTTGGAGGCAATGGATTTCTCAATGTATCTGGACTGCCTCCTTTTCTATTTTGTTGAATTAATCTCCTTTTGGTATGTTCCAAGCTGGCCATGGTCTGCGGCAAGGGAACCCCTTATCCTCGTTCCTCTTTGTTATTGTTATAGAGGTTCTCTCTTGGCTTATAACGAAGGAGGAGCGCGAAAATACCATCCATGGAGTCGGATTGCTAGAGATGCCCCCTCCATCTCTCATCTCTTTTTTGTTGATGACATCATGCTATTTTGTACGGCCAATCGAGGGGAAGTCTTGCGGCTCAACCATTCTCTCTCTTCATTCGAGTGGTGGTCAGGCCAAACTCTTAATTTCCAAAAATCTTATCTGCATTTCAGTGGCAATTTGACTCGGGCATCAAAGGATTCCATTTCAACCCTTCTACGCCTTCATCAAGAACCCTCGGGTGGTAAGTATCTTGGCTTGCCACTTTGCATACCTCGCTCAAAAATATTGCTTGTCAGGAGCTTCAAGATAAAGTGAGGCATAAAGTGACGGGTTAGAAAGCAAAAGCATTATCGCAAGCGGGACATACAATGCTTATTCAAGTCGTGGCATCTGCCCTTCCCTCCTTTATGACGGTATTTATGCTGCCCAAGGAGGTGTTGCGGGAGCTTAATAAGCTCCTTCAAGAATTTCTGGTGGGGTTTTACGGATGATCAGCAGAGACACTTTCATCCCAAGGCGTGGCATGCTATGGAGTTGGGTTACGGCTCATGGAGGAATTGAATTTATCTCTGATAGCTAAATTGGGATGAAAATTCTTAACTGACAAGGTAATTAACGGGTTAATTCGAGAGGCATGGGCTCAAGCCAATTCGTGGAGGCTCTTTGAACAAGATCCACGTGAACAACAAAGGCTTGTCAACTTGATCCAAGTTCTAGAAGAATCCGGTCCAGATTGAGCTTTCGAATGCTAGCTTATCCCTTTTCCTAATTTTTAGGAATATTTGATTTGAATTCAAATCAAATGCTAGCTTATCTCTTTTCCTAATTTTTAGGAATATTTGATTTGAATTTGAATTCAAATCAAATGTTAATTTATCCCTTGTCCTTAGCCGGATTTTTAGGAATGTTTGAATTTGCATTTGAATCACTTTTTAAAATGTTGGTTTATCCCTTTTCCTTAGCCGGATTTTTAGGAGCATTTAATTTCTTTCAAATTTGAATTAGTTTCCTATTTTAATTAGAATCATATTCTTGGAGGGATGTTCCAAGTATATTTATAGGGACTTTGGGCATGTAGAAAGGACACAACTTTGAGATTAATATTATTTGAGAGTTCTTGTGATTCTCTTTGGTTCTTTGAAGAACTATTCGAACTTATCGGGATTTTCCGTGGCGTTCAACCCGACTTATCAAACAGAGTTTCCACCACCGTTTGTGGCGTCTTACTTATACCGAGGTTCTTGTTTCTAATAAACAACGGGTCGAGATTTCCATTCGGATCTGTACTAGAATGATCTTGGGTTCCCTTTAGTTGTCTGGTCTCGTTACTCTTGACGAGGTTCATAGCAAATCTTGGTTTTGGAATATTTTACTGCAGGTTCGGGATCTCATTTCTGCGGGTCTATGTTGGAAAATCCAAAATGGCAGCCAACTGAATTTAAGGTGCAATCCATGGGTGTCTGGCTTGCCAAATTTTATTCCAACACTTAAACTCGAAGCATTGGTTGACAGATGCACAACTTGGAGCATTGGTTGTCAGACGCACCAATGTTGTTGAACAAACCGATTTAGACCCAAATGTGCGGAAAATACCTAGAGGGGGGGTGAATAGGTATACAAAAAAAATTATCCAACAACAATTTCCTTTTTCAAAACACAACCTATTCTCTGAAATATTAAACACAATCAATCTTTATCAAGAATCTACTATCTTATTCCAAATCAGATATGAACAAAGAATAGATAAACAGTAGATATACTAATCTGAAAAACAGAGACAACTGAAGATACCTCAAGTGACTCCGAAGTAACTATACTGGACAGAATCAATATTTTTCAGATTAATCTTGTACAACCGAAACACAATCAGTAGCTTATCTAAATCTTGAATCAGTAAACCACAATGAATCCTTACCAACCGAATCAGTGAGGATATTAACCAAATCTCACAGAGGAATCCTCACAACACAAAGAAACAATTGGTTAGTAAAATAGCAATTAATCAAAGCAAGAAAACAATGATAAAGAAGTAACACCAGAAATGGTTACGAAGAGAAAACTCCCTAAGGAACTTCCTTAAGGAGAAAAACTCTCCGGGCCCGTAGGCCGTTCGAATCCACTAGCTTCCAAAGGTTACAAGGTGATCTATACAAGACTAACCTAGCCTAATCAACCAACCCTTGAATCAAACTCGGTTTACCAAACCGAATCACCCCACAAACATAGAACCTCTATGTTGAATATGGAAGCCACGATCTCGCAACGGCAACAGATCTTCAAGCACAAACCTTGTGCAATCTTGGGCCAAGGCTGAAACCTTCAGCCTTACAGACTCAGAACTTCTGAATCTCTAATCTTCACACAAACGAATTTGGGGGAAAACACCGGTGATCTTTATCTCCTTGATATTCCAATCAATCAACACATTGAAATCTTCATGAAATCAGATCTTCATCATCACGTGGAAGGCTTTACAGATCAGCACAAGAAATCTACGAATCTTCAATATCACCGAATCTTGGAAACAAGAAATATGGAAAGCTCTCGTCAAAACACACAAAACCAACCCTCTGTAATTCGAACTGATTTTGACCCGTGAGATGCAGATCCCCTTTAAGCTATCTTTCTCAAGTCTTCTAGATGCATAGGAAATGTCATAATTGCCCTTAATGAGGCTTTCTTTAAAACCCACGGTACAGCTCTTCAATTCCCACATCTTCTAGAAACATTACTAAAGACTAAAATACCCCTTCTAAAAAGTGATTCACGTGATGCCAAAATTGCTTTAACAATCTCCCCCTTTGGCATCCTACGTGACAAAACAACTCTAGTCTATAAGCAATACAACAATGAATCTTGTTGATCACCACCACAAGAAACATTTTACAATGGGACACAAACCCTATACAAACTCTAAAGCTTATAGATCTATAACTAAGAGATAGGAGTACCTGCATCAAAAGCTTATCACAAACACCATTCTAAATAACTCATTAGAAATAAAGTTAGATAAAGATAAAGATATAAAACCAGCAGGTATAATTTCACAAAGATTGAGATATGTCTCCCCCTGAGACACATACCAATAAGCAGCTAAACAGAGAGGCAACTCCCCCTTACAATTAGCCAAATAAACAATCATTAAAAGAAGTTCTCAATATTCATACTCCTTCTCCCCCTTTTTGACACGGAGGATGCCAATTAAAAACACATATCAATGTAATGAAAAAAATCTCCAAGACAATATATGCAATAAAGAGCAAAACCGAATTTAAAGATACAGACTAGCTCCTTAAAGAGGCGTATAGTATAAATGGTATTTTCTTTGCTGGTATCTATCACATGGATAGGACCCATATGTTTGTTGGTCAAACATATTATATTTAATTCTTTAAGTGCTACTGCTGGCTGTCATTGACCACATATCTTGATCTTTACAAATATTATAGTCTATTAATGTCTATGTCTTATTTCCTCCTAGATCTATGATTTACATGCTGTGGTTGTGAAGAGATACTTTTTAGAAGGGTTATTTTAGTCTTTAGTAATGTTTCTAGAAGATGTGGGAATTGAAGAGATGTACCGTGGGTTTTAAAGAAAGCCTCATTAAGGGCAATTATGACATTTCCTATGCATCTAGAAGACTTGAGAAAGATAGCTTAAAGGGGATCTGCATCTCACGGGTCAAAATTGCTTTAACAGTTGTAAAAGACTTGATGAGTCCCCATGCCATGGTATAGGATCAGAATCTTATTGCAGCATTTTTGATAGACCATCGGGTAATGATATCCTTGATATTAGACTCCCTTATTCAGAGGCTACTGATCTCCCTCTGTGGCTAAAAGACCCCAATGGCATCCTTTCGGTAAAATCAGCGTACAAGTTTTTAGTGCACTTTGGTGTTGCTTCAACTGGCAGTCTATCTTCGAGTGAACATAAAAGTCTACGGAAAATGAAGATTCAACATAGGCTCAAATTGCTGCTTTGGAAAGTTGCAGCTGATGCATTACCACTCGGGTAGGTTTTGAGTGGCTAATGGTGATTTAAATGGAGGATGGTTCTGTCTTGTGTGTGGCCTAGAACCTGAACTTGCAACCCACCTGTTCCTTACTAATGCTTTTATCCATCAGCCTATCACGGCTTGGATTAAATATATCCTCAAATGAAAAATTTTACCTCGAAGCTACAAGAACCAATGGCGTGACATGATGGTAGCAACTACCATTCGCCTGGATGTCATCTGGTATACTCGGAATCAGGTATCTCATGGTCAAGGACTTCCTAGACCCGATCAAATGGTGGGTGATTTGGTGAGGCGATATGAGACCCATCAGTTGGCTTGGAATTCTCTCTTCAAGGAACCTGAGGACATTTGGAAGCCCCCGGATCCGGGGACTTTGAAGATCAATTATGATGTTGCAGTTGTTGAGGGAAATTTATTCTTGGCTGTCATTTGCCGCAACAACTTGGGTACCATTGTTCTCGCACGTACTTGCAAGGTCGAAGGCAGGAGTCCCATTAAAGGTGAAGCAAGGGCAGCAAGACTAGCTTGCCAAATGGCTAGCGAGGTTGGCAATCTGTTGATCCACATTTTTTTTGATAACCCAAGAGCTCACAAGGTTGGGTCACTTCGTGTACCCGACTCTACAAGCCAACCTGGGGGCATGTGTCAGAATCCCACCCAACACACCTCAATTAAGTCAAGGGGCGATAATGGCAGTATTGGGGCTCGAACTCGGGACATGTGAGAACCCAAACCATTACCTTACCACCAGACCAAACCCCTGGGATAATCTGTTGATCATTGAGGGAGATTGTTTGAACTTGGTCAACCAAGTGAGAGATACCGTAGCTCAGCTAGAATGGGATATTGTGAGAGAAGTTATTACTATTAGGCGACTATTGCAGTAGCACACCAGTTGGAGTTTTGACTGGATTCCTAAAGAAGCTAATTTTGCTGCGCATAATCTAGCTAAGTGGTGTCTTGCTAGTTTTGTTTTTGGTGATATTTTTCATTCGGCCTTGCCGGTTAAGGTATTGTTTGTGATTCATGCGGCTCTTGAGAGTCGGCCTCCCAATTGGTTTTGTAAGATGTTTGCTTAAAAAAAAAAAAAAAAGACACCAGTAAACCCGTAGTTCAAAAATGCAAAGTCGGATGGAATTATCAGTTAAACCGATTTGTGTATTTTGGTTAAACTGATTCTGTAACAGAGGAGGAATATTTTTTAGAATAATTACAAATTTTCCTCTCAACTTATCACTCAATTCTCAAATATTTTCACAAACTTTAATTCATTACAACTCACCCTCACACTATACGTCTCGTTGCGATTTCATCCCCCTAACCCACTAAAGTCATTATGTCAAATGGTTTCTGTGCCACGTGACCTCTTTTGAGCTATCTCTTTGGTGCTTCTAGCGATTCGTAGACCTAAAAAATTATATGTAGCTGTTTTTTGTTTTTTGTTTTTTTTAAAAAAAACAAGATGACTCACCTAGAATCAATGTGGTTAAATTTGTTTTTTTAGGTAAGGAAAAGGTCACATGCCATTCATTGGGCCGAAAACTGTTCAACATAGTGGCTCTAGCAGATTGAGGGAAAGAAAGCAGACGTTTTTCCCCATTCCCCATATAAGTTCATATCTTTGTTTCTATATGTTTCTTCTTTCTTCCTACCAAATGAGAAAGAAAGAAGACAATCAACATTGTAGCATGGCTATGCAAGCATGTATTGATTCTTAACATGGACTCAGAAAATCTTGAGGAACCCTAATTGGAACTTAGAAGCCAAAAGTATACAGCTGCTTTTTGGTAGCTCTATGCCCCATTAAAGAAACAAATTGCCAAATGTAGCAAAGTGTTGCCATTATTTGCAAAACATTTAATTATTAAAACTCTATAAAACTTCCAGGTGGGCAACGATTCACAATTGTTATTAAATCTGTTTTTGAGCATTGCTCCCATTCCACAAGATGACCCAGGTTTTGGAGCCTAACAAACTAAACAGGAAGGGATTTCGACAGAGGTTTAAAGGATGGGGTTGGAGGGAGGGGGGGCTCGACACACGAATCCAAGACTCATCCATATTTCTAGTACAAAGCCATAAGAATCTATGTGAAATCAGTAAAACGGTTGCCCAGATCTATCAGATGCAACATACCGCCAGTCTAATTGGTGTTGAATCTTTACCCATAGATTTCCGCTCCCACTTTTGTGGTGAACCAAATCAACCAACCTTCCAATAGTCATTCAAAACTTCTAACTTCTGAGGGGTCACCCATATCCAAATACTTTTCACCATGGCTGCCACCGTCTGCTGCCGGTCCCAGATGCCAAAATTTCATAAGTGCAATGTCTAAAAGATTGCTTGATTTGCTTGTTACCCATCTGTTTCATTCAACAGTCGATCCTTTTCGGGAGTAAAAAGACAAACCAGAAATCCTGAGGTGAAACATAGTGGTTTAGACCAGCCCCCAAACAGTCTAAATTTTCAAAATCTAACTTGATTAAAAATAATTTACTTCCGCAGCTTTGTTGCATCAAGCAAGGAACATGCTAACAATTGTAATCTCTCCAGTTTGAGAATAGAGCTTAGCTCATCAACACCCTGTATGTTGTTGTTTCTAAATAGCATGATGCTGCAGTTAACTTCATTTATGATCAAAGGTTTATGTAACATCCGCCGCTGAGTTACTTGCATATAAATTAAGGAACATATCTTACAACAAACTGGCTATTTAATCAGTCTACAAATTCACATGTTTCATTTACCAAGACAACCAAAAGATGCAACTTCAAACCATCTGTGATTCGACTTCAAACAAATTGGAAATGGTTACTTCCATTGGACTCAGTTAAAATTGAACGAGACAGATACACTGATACAAGGATATCATCTAATCTCACATAAAAATTGAATTTAGCAAAGAAGCATAAGAGGTCAGCACAAAACCTGCAAAAGTAAACCGGAGGCAAATTTCAGACATTCTTTAGCTTCTTCATCTTCGAGGGTGGCCATCGACCCTTCTTCCTCATTGTACGCTTTTGAAGAAGCCTCTTCCTCCTAAGCCTTATCTTCTTCGCCAATTTCATCCTCAGCTTCTGTTCCATCCTCTCATTCAGCTTCGACTCCAATGGGAGTTTGGGAACGGGCACAACCTCCTCCTTGCTCTTAGTCTCTTCCTTGCTATCCGAAGGAGGCTCACCACCCAGCCCATCAACGTCAGAAGAAGCGTGGACAATTACTGAACCCGTCTTCTTGATGAGAAAGGACGTGCGGATCCTAGTTCCTTTGAAAGATTTTGGGTGCAGATCAACGGGTTTCATGCGCAACCTGGAGACTGCAAACCTATAGCATAAGATTTCCATGTGGGTTCAATAGTAAACATTCAACTACAAGAAAAAACAATTGCGGTTCGTAAGATAAATGAAATGCCATTGAAGCACTAACAAACCCAGATTAAACTGCAGTTTATGTATTCGAAGAAAATCCTAACTGAGTTTTTGGTACTCAGTAAGGCCTGGTTGCTACAACTATCATCTTGCCCAATAGGGATGCCATGAAATGTATCGGCACCAAATTGAAAAACAGAGGTGAATAAGACTGAACGAGCGAGAGAAAGAGAGAGGCAGAGGGCCTTACGAAGGATTGTAGTGTTCAGAAAGGTCGGAGATGATGACGACGACCAAGAAGATGAAGAAGAAGGTGCGGAGAGAAAGGCGAGAGGATGGGAGCTGAGCACTAGAGCCATTTTCTAGTTCCGGCTCTCCGTTCAGTCTCTTTGAAATTGGGTTTTGGAATTGTATAATATGGATAAGCCCAAGAACCTCATCCTACTGTGTCCGCAGTGTCAACGTCTATTCTCATCCATTCACGCCTGGCTTTGATGTTGGATCGGGTTTTGGCTTTGAAATTTTTTTCTCAAATATTTGTTAGTCACTTGTTAATCAATTTTATTATCTTTTTATAAATCTTAATAAACTGGTACAAATTTTAATAATTTTTTACGAATTTTAACATTTTTTAATAAATTTTTAAAATTTTTTACAAATTCTAACAACTTTTAATAAAAAATTTATCAACCCCGAATGTACAATACTTTAAATAAACATGTTTTCAAAAAATATTTTTAAAATCAAACCAAACATTCAGAAATCATTTGCATTTGAGAATTTGGGATGGTGCAAGTGCTCATGTAAAAGATTTGGTTGGGATAAAAGTTTCTGGATTGCCTTTGTGTGAGTTTTGATGGTAGTTAAATTCTATGATTAAAATTAAAAATCTTGCAAATTATACTAAGATAAAAAGATTGTAAAGGGGGCTTATTCCCCTCCGCCCAGCGGGGTGGCGGAGCCACGCACGGCCCGTGCAATCCCCCTGCCAAGCCACCAAGAGGTGGATCATGGCCCCCTTGGTGGAAACCTGCAACGTGATTATGAACCAAACAAATCCAAGGATGGGGTGTGCAGAGGAATAATTCAGGCTATCATTGGAATACGGGATTGATTATAGGGTAACTCAAGCTTCTAGTCAACATCAAACGTTGAAGCAAAGCTTTTACACTCAAAAGATTCGACGAAATGACTTGATCCTAACAAATGAACATCTATTATCAAATACACATCTTTATCTACTTAAGATCAAATTTAAAGATTTTTTTTATTGAGTAAATTTTTCAGGAGTCCTTTCACGGATAATCTTATCATTCAAAGGATCATTTTCTTTTGCAAAATCCAAAAGTTTTTGCTTTCGTAGATCATTTTCATGCTTCAAATCATTTTGCTAATTTTCCAACAACTCAAATTCTTTTGAAATGAAAATGATTTCTTTTTTCAAAGAAGCATGCTGTGCACCAAGTTTTTAAATATTGTAATGAAGTTCATCAAAAGTATTCTCAAGCTCAACATAGGAAGGTTTGTAATTCCAGTTAGAACCTAGTATTCTGTTTTTACTAGACTAGGCCAACTAGAATTTACTCTCTAGGCTTAGCCCGAATTTTGTCTCTTCCCATCAACTCAATTTCAACCTAATTCAATAATCCGACACTTGCAAAAATACCAAGAATTTATTAAATGTAAAAGACACCTAAATTCTAGACAAACAAGCTAAAAAACATATAAAACAATTAGGACTAAGAAAATGTGTTATATAAATTTCCACATCAATGACACAAGGTCTTAGACATGGTCGTTGGATTAAATATTTACAGGTCTATTCTTTTGTCTTGAAACATAGGAAATGAGTTTAGAACCAAGTCACTGATGCCTCAAGTCGTCGCATATCCTTGTTATCTGTTATGCATGTTAAGATCATAGGATTTGGGAGAATAAAGGAAGACTATGAGACTTGTCCTAATTTTAGGGAGGTTTATCTAGATACTACTACTACGTTTCACCTTCAGGATGACTACCTTTTCCGAGCCAATCAGCTTTGTATCCCTATGAATTTAGTGAGAGACTTTATCGTGTGGGAGGTTCATGTCGGAGGCCTTTCTGGACATTTTGGGCATAATAAGACCATAGAGGAAGTTGAGTGCCAATTTTATTGGCCTAGTTTGAAGTGGGATGTTGCAAAGCAAGTTAGCACTTGTAGAATATGTCAACTCACCAAGCATAAAAAATACCAATATCTACACACCTCTTCCTAACCCTAATTGTCCTTAGCAAGATGTAAACATGGACATTGTTTTAGGGATCCCTTGTACCCCTAAGAAGCATGACTTTATTTTTATTTTTTTGGATCGTTCTTCTGAAATGGCTCACTTCATTCCCTGCAAAGTAAGATTTCTAATGCCTCTGAGGTTGCTAGGTTGTACGTTGATGAAATTGTTTAAGTTTTATGGCCTTCCTAAGACTATTTTGTCTAACCGCGATGTTCGTTTCACTAGTCACTTTTGGAAGACCCTCAGGCATATGGTTAGCACCAAACTAAAATTCTCCACTGCATATCATTCCCAAACAAATGGCCAAACCACGGTTGTCAACCATAGTCTTGGCAACTTATTGAGATGTCAGTCTAAGAAAACCTTAGGAATTGAGACTTGATCCTCTCTATTTCTTAGTTTGCTTATAACAATAATGTGAATAGGTCTATCGGTGTGAGCCCATTTGAGGTTGTGCATGCCTACATGGTTATAAGTCTCGGTAGCCTTTAGACCTTATTCTCATGTCCCCACATGCTAGTGTGTCTATGACTGCTAAATCATTTGCGCATCATCTTCATGACTTATATCTTGAGATCAATAAACGTCGCCACACAGCCTAGAAGCAAGTAATGCATCATATAAATTTTCAGATGACTTACCTAAAAGACATGTTGAATTTAATGTTGGGGATTATGTCATGATCCGAATTCGACCGGAACAACGTCCTTCTATACATGCTTTCAAATTACAGGCTCGTAGTGTTGATCCTTTTAAAATTTTGAAGAAAATTGGACCGATGCATTGGTCATTGATATTTCATCTTACTTTGATTTTGGCCATACTTTCAATGTTAAGGGTTTAGTTGCCTACAAAGGCTTTACTAGCTCCCCAGATGATTCTTTTCTAGAACCCCCTGCACTTGACTTGAGTTTATTCCTACCCGTGCACCATTACCCTTTCTACCCGTACTCGTAGATAAAATTGATGATATTCTAAATGAGCCGATTATGTTAACTACAGATGGAGCATTTTAGCGTTTCCTTGTTTGCCAAGTAGACCGATCAGATTCCGAATGCACTTGGATTACTCAAGATACTTTCCAGCATATTGATCTCGACATGTTGGAACTTTATCAAAGTTAACAGGATCTTCTCTTGCCAGAATCGAGTTCTTCTCACTCTGGACAATTAATGGGGACACTAGATTCAGATTTTCAAACCCTCATTGATACAAGTCTATGAGCGTGCAAAGAAGCTTGCACAACCATTTAGTTTGTGGTTGGGTACTTGGGAGTGAAAGTTTCATGATGTTTTGTTTTACTCAACGGGGTCAAGTTTCTCCCTCCCTGAGAGAGTTGATGGGGATATTTCAATTAATTGTCTTACTTTATTTAAATGTGGATTATATTTTGAGAAATTATGAGTTATTATGTTTTATTAGGCTTTAGCCCATGGGCTTTTAGGGTTTACTTAGGACATTTTGTCCTCTATTTAAGGTTTGTGATAAGTTTAAAACATTCAGACTGAGATTATAAAGTTTATTGGTAGTAACCTTTCCACTCACACATGGTACTTTTCTCCTCTCTTTGGCTTTTATTTGGATGTGGTTTATAGTTTGAGAGATTATGAGTTAATATTTTTCATTAGGCTTTATTTCATGGACTTTAGGGTTTGCTTAGAACCTTTTGTCCTCTATTTAAGGTTTATGAGAAGCTTAAAATATTCAGACTGAGATATAAAAGCTTATTGGTTGTTGTCTTTGCACTCACATGCGATGCCTTTCTCCTCTGTTTGGCTTTTATCTTCTCTTCTTCTCTTTTTATTTCTTGAGTTTTCTATCTCATTTCTATTTCTCCGCCAAATTTTGTATCAGAAATATCTCAGTTTGCTTTGAAGTGTTAGGAGTTGTTTTGAATTTTGTTGGGATCCTTTTTGAAGTTATGTTGGGAGTTGTTTCAAATTTCGTTGGGAGCTATATTTTGATGGATTATGTAGTTTTTTGGTTCATTTTGGAACTGTTTTGAAGTGGTGGGAGTTATTGTTGTTGTTAGGAGCTGATTTGAAGTTCTATTTGGACTATGCAGTATGAAATGTAAATTGTTAACTTAGGTTTAGTTAACTCAATTTGCAATTTGTTGCACATTCTCTAATGTAAAATGTAGAGTACCATATTTGTTATTACATAGACTTATTACTCTTAATTGGGTCTACTATGGGATGTCGTAAGAACTGATATGTTTGTAATTTACCTGGATATATCTTCTATGTGACCCGTCTTGTTCTGTTTATTTAATTTGTTATGTTTTTCAGTTTGCTATGCTGGTTTCCTACTTCAAGAAGTTGTTGCAGTAGCTGCTAATTGGTTTTTTATTTGTTGTTTTTACTAATATCTTGTTGGTAGTTTGCTTTTAGCAAAGCTGATGCTTGTTGAATAAAGGCAATGGTTGTGTGGAGGCAATAGATATCAAATGGTAATGTTATTTGGACCAAGCAAATGGTTAGTTTTAAGATCTTGTTTACATTGAAAGATCCAATTACAAAATATTACATATTAAGATCTAATTACATAGCTACAAAATTGTGACGCCCCTCCTTATTTTCAACTACTTGACATATTTAAGTTAGTTAATGACAATGTTTGAGATTTTTTAGTCATAATTATTTCCTTGACAAGTTTATGTGATTTTCAATATTCTTGCTAAATATTTTATTTATCTTATTTAAGTATTTAAATTTCGTTATGGATGATCTTGATAATTCAAATAATTTTCTTTTATGAGCAATTCCATTTCTTGCATTTTATATTATTTCATTTTTATTTGCATTAGTCAATTAGTAGTGAATTAAGTTTAATTATTAAAATTATCATTATTATGTTGCTTTTTAATTAGACATATTCTAAATGTTGTAATTACCCAAGTACTCATAGAGTGTATATATATATATATATTCCATTAAATTATTTCTCCTTTGAAAGTCTATGTAGCAACCCAAGAGGGGGTGAATTGGTTTTAATAAAAATTAACAATTTCGGACTAGATTTAAAACACCAATCACAATAAATCACAATAAACCTCAACAGCAAAGAATAAGAGAAAGTATGAAACTTGAGGAGATAAGGGTTGAAGAGATGACACCGTAATTTTTAGGTAGTTCGGCCAAAGCACTTGCCTACATACACCCCCAAGGCTATTGACTTCCTTGAGTTTTCTCCAATAACTATCAAATAGGTAGTACACCTTAGCTTCCCGGGTGTTAAGGAACCTTCACAAAGCGTTTCTTGAGCTTACGCTTTAACTCCTCTTCTCAAATCCCAACACCTATGGATTTCTTCTACTCACAAGAGTAGGGCTCAGTGTTTACCCAACACTTACAAGATTTAACTTGAATGGGTACAAATAGAAAAGCTCATGTATTGGCTCTTGAAGCTGAATTTACAAATATGAGGCGAAAATGATAGGAAGAGGATAAGATTTACAATAGAAGACTTGAATGTGGCAAGAAAAATAGCAGGTCTTCTTGGTAGGTGCGGAACTTCATTCTTCTTCAAAAATTTCTCTCTTTCTCAAGAAGTTAGGACACAGAGTAAATGCAAATTCGTCGTGTAGGTGAGACCTCTTCTATTTTCAGCTACCAGTCCTCTATTTAAGTCATTTTGTCTTCAACGGTCGACTGGGTAGGTGAGAATAGCCGTTGAAGAGTTGCCCATGAAATAGAAGCGATTTGATGTCTCTGATGTCATTTCGAAAAATCCTCAAACTCGTGTAATGTGTCGACACTTCAAATGACATGTGCTGACACATAAAATTTGAACTAAAAATTAGTGCTAGGGAGTCAGTGCAATGTGTCGACACCATAAGGTCAATGTGTCGACATATGTTTTGGTCTAAAACACATGTCTCGGGTGTAAGTGCAATGTGTCGACACCATAGGGTCAATGTGTCGACACATATTTTTGCCTGAAAAACATGTCTCGGGTGTGAGTGCAATGTGTCGACACATGTCCTGAATGTGTCGACACCTAAAAGTTATGGAGACAAAATTCAATGGCTTTGAAGTTTTCATCCCATTCCAAAACTCTTTTAAGTGTCTATAACTTGAAGAATTTATAAAACAACCTGTATAAAAGGTCCTCAAGTGCATTGAAAATATTTTTAGAGAGATAAACTCAATCCCTTCTGAGATATAACATGGAATTGGTGGATTGATAAAATAGATTCTAAAGTCCTAAAAAACTTAGAAACTTTTGTTATCATCAAAATCATTTAGATCGTTTGTAAATCAACCTTGGGCTAACATCCTTGTTTAACTTTTTTTAATTTACATCTAAAAATTTAAAATAATGTTAGTTGTATGATTTTAAATTTTTCCCATCATTAGTTTTGGTACGTTCCTTGATTAATTTAATTTGTATACATTCTCCTAACTTAGATTAATATCTACATGTTCATTACCTAGCTCAATGTGATTAATGAACATGAAAACACTATCATTATTTTTTTCCCTAGGTGCACGGTTGCCCTTGAATTCTCATTGCCCATTGTCTCATTTTTGTCCCATTATACATTGCATCTCACGTTAGAATGGTCAACATCAAAAAGTACAAGTGGTCTTGTGATTTTGAAAGGTCAACATGACCTTGAATAGTAACTTAATGCCCTTGCTGCCCATGTAGCCACATAAGAAGCTTGCTTCTTGCAGCTTCCTTTGACTAAATTTTAGATAACTTAAGCTTTTTGAAAAACCAAAACAAAAATAGTGCGAGTCATTTGTTCCCTCTGTAAGTGACGAGCTAGAGAAGAAAGAGAGAAGGGAGAGAGTGTGTTCGGAGAAGAATAAAAGAAGGAGAAAAAACGGATAAGAGAATGAAAGAAAAATGGCCATTGTGTGGTGGTAGTCGGCCATGGCCATGAACTCTCCTTTATTTTTTTTCTTTCTCCTGCCCTTTTTATGTTCTTCATCTCTTCTAACTTGAGATTTCTTTCCCTAGGATTTTGCTAGAGCCTTCAAGGAGAACTTATCCCACTAGCAAGGTAAGGGGTAGTCTTTTATGCATTTGAGTTGGGGAAATGTGTTTTGCATGCATTTAGCCTACTGTTTGAATCTATAGCATGTTTTAATCACTAGATGGAAGAAAAAGAGGTAGAGAAAGGATGAACAATATGATATTATGTATGAGAAATGTTTGCATGTTAAAAACTTTGAATTTTTTTCATGATTCTTTGCTGAAAATGGCTGTTGCGAATATCTGATATGATCTAAAGGGGTTGTAAGCCACATCAGTGGCCAAAGCATGGACTTTTTGGGGACAAGGGGCCACGAGTTGGCCATGGATGTTGATAGAAGTTTTGCATGTAATATCTATTGCTCTAATAATGTATATCTCATATGTTTGTTGCTAAATAACACAAAATGGAGGCCTTGATGATGACAAGTTTGTGTTGTGATAAAGGAATGGCGAAGTAAGCCCATAGAAGGGAGCACAAAGAGCTCAAGGATGAAGTTTACAAGTTGTATATTTTGCAAATGTCATCACCTGCATGATTTTGTGAGGATTGTGAAATTGATCATGGTTTGCATGCATTTTTCTTGCTATTTTCGTACTATGTGTGCTGTGACTTTACTTATATGAGTAAGGTGAGTGGATAATGGATTTAAAGGCATATTGACATAAGATTTATAACATGAAAGAGGTTATTTTAGGGTTTTCTTAAGAAAAATGCTTGCTATCCAAAACGACCCTAAGATTCCCTTTGAATTTTTGCATGAAACTTTCTAGATTGGATGTATAAGTACTCATGACATCTCTGTAAAAGTTTCAGCATTTCACACAAAACATTAGTGGAAAAAAGGACCAAACGGGAAAGATAACTTTATGGATGTGTAGAGCATGAAAAATAGATTAAGCTTTTTGAGAATGAGCTGACCTTGGATCTTGATCCTTACATTTTGGTTTTGAAGATCCGAACATGGGTTTCATACACTTTTGAGATACTGGTGGAGCACGAGCCTCATTGGTACCTCAAGGGACCTCATTTGCCCCCACTACCTCGGTCAAAGGATTTTGGTTTGATCGACGTACCCCCTGAGTTCCTTAGTCTCGATCTTGCTCCCCCAGCCTCGTCGGCGAAAGGTAGCCGTGTCTCACCTGAGAATGGTATTATAGATCTCACCTCCGATGCTGATGAGGATGACTAGCGAACCCTAGCTTAGATGCAGTTCCTTTGTCTTATTTATATTTCGATGTATTTTCAGTGTTTAAAACACGGTTGTAAAGGCATGGCGAGCTTGGGTAAGCTATCACTTTTGTACTTGTGTAACCTTTTTGTAGTCCTCATGAAGGACATGTTTTGAAAAAACCGTGTTTAGTAATGAAAACGTGTATTTACTGTTTCGAGTATTTATTTCTTTCCTTATTTCTTATTTCCCCATTTTTATATTATTGAGCTTTCATTTATACTATATTATGAAAGGCTTTGAAACCACTTAATACAAGTTGATTTACTATCATTTCCCAAAATTGTGATATTTCCTTAACACATTTTTTTTTCTAAATTGTAATCACAACAATATTTTCAAATAAAACTTCCGCTAAGCTTTTCAAGGTCAAATAGTTGAGACTCTATAGGAATGGTTCGTATTGTAATTCCTGTCTGTGTACATACTATCGCTATAAGTAAGCCTATAGGGTAAGTACTGGCACGTGGTGTAACAAAAATAATAACATTTCTAATTATACATAACAAGATCAAATTACATAGTCCTATACATATTTCTATGCATTTATAAAACCACAGGGTCACACGAATTGCAACCATAACAAACACCCAAAGAAGCGCCTTCCTAAAATTTCTCCATCCAAAAAGTCCTCAGAGAAGTTTGAAGGCCACCATTTACATAAATGAGCCTCAACACCAGAAACAAAGGACACCAACCTAGATGAGTTCATATTTCTGAGGAAGACATTGCACCGATTTTGGGTAAAGGTTGAAGATGAGCAACAAAGAGATTTTTCTCACTCGCACCCTACGGTAACTTAAAAAGGATAGGTCACGAGAGAAAACAATTACATAGGTTGAAGATGAGCAACAATACAAACTCAATGGCAGAATCCTATCAGATGACAAATTATGGTACGAAGGTATAGATGCACAAATTGGCTGCAACACTAGACAATAGAGAGTGAAAGAAGAAGCATGAAACTTTTTCCTTGAAGACGAAGCAGAGTATGTTCATTCCAAGCCATATGTTCTGTTAGGCAAAGTCGGTATGAGGGCTTGAAGGGCTAAACATAACTGCTTTTCAAAAAGGGCTCGTATAGGCGGGTCAGGGGAAAAAGAAGCATATATGCTTTATCAGCTTGGATGGACATGTGGCAGTAAGAGCTTATTCAGAATATTAAGTCTCATTAGTGGCATTAACGGAATGGGGGGGAGGGATCTACGACAAAAGAATGATGGACTAAAGGGACTAAATCATTTGTTTCATATATCACAGAGACTAATTTGACATTTATCCATTTTTTCAACTACATCTCTTAACTAATTTTCTCAACAAACCCACCTCCTCACGCCACAAGTCAGACAACAATCCCTTGCAAATCTCTTCCCTTCTTTTCTTGCCTCATCTTCTTGGATTTGTAAATTCGAGTGAGAAAAAAAATAAGAGACCTGGCCATGTAACCTGTTTTGCAACTGATTTTGGGCTATAGTGGGCTTTAAGCTCTGTTTATAGGTTTTGAAATTAAACATAAAAATGTGCTTAGGAATATCTTAAAGTAAATACAAACTAAATTCAAGAATACAAGTTAATTTCTACTATTTCTATTTACTTTTTAGCATTCTAGTCCAATAATAAAGTATTTAGAGTGCACTTTCGTACACTCGTCAAAGGTCAACTGGGATACTTATACCGGTGAATCCAATACCTATTACCATTGACTTCATAATAGATTCTCATAATTTAAAATTTAAAAATATTCCTAATACTGAACTATCGGTCAATCGAAACACACGTGTCGGTGGATCCAGTACCTGTGACCGTTGACAGGGTAACGTATTTTTAAATTACATGCCCGAATATTTTTTAAATGTTGTTGTATCGGTTGACCGACTATGAATCCGCTTCAAACAATGCTTGAACATTTCATAGTTGCATCCAGCAAGATGAACAGATGCAATTGGTATACTTACCATTCGACCAGAGATAGTTCGATATTGAATCCGCTTAAAACAGAGACAATGGAAAATTTGGCCTCTTCAAGGTTACATTTGATGTGCAACTAGTTAGTCCATCAGATAAATCAAAAAGTCATATTTTTCATAAATGTTTGGACTAGTACTTTTGAATTAAACACATATAATATCTCTTTAAAGCATTTGGAGTTACAAATTTATACCCTAAGATTTATCTTGAACTCCTTACTCTTCAATCTTTGTGACTTAGGTATTAATCATATGTCTTTTTGGTCTTAAAGATGCATATTTTGTAATCTTAATCAATTTAATGCATGTTCATTTGCAAAAGTATTCTAAGCTACATTGAATGCAATAAAATTCACAAAACGAACATCCAAAATCTTAAAAGAACCTATGCAAACACACCTTAAACTCAAATTCTAACAATTTTTCACCAAACTCCAATATTTGTTTTGTTAAACATTTACATCAAATCATCTCTCTTTATATATTTTTAAAAAATATAATAAAAAATTAAATATCTTTAAAACTTTTTACCAACTTTTACACAAAAATCTATAATATTCAAATCTACATTAATATTCACAATTCTATCAAATATCCTAAAAATGTTTTTTTTTAAAACGAACATCCTTATGTATAATTGGACTAGTTCAGTGCTCCTAATAAAGGGGTGTATCGAGTCCATCATCATTTATGCAGGCCCAAAAAAACTACTTCCATTTAAGGGTGAGATTTTTAACTGGCGGAAACCGAAATTTCCAGTTCTGGTACCGATTCAGGTCTATTCCGGCACTGAAATCGGAACCCATTTTAGGGAAATTTTGGAACCGAAACTAGGACAAGAAATTCAGGATTTTTTAAAAAAAAAATTAATTCAGGGCTCAAACGCGTGCGTTTGAGCCTTGGTTAAAAAAAATTAAAAGACAAACGTGACCTGGGTCAAAACGACCCAGGTCACACGAAGACATTCAAATGTCTTCGTGTCTCAATCTTAATTCTTCGAATCTTCAAAACTGAAAAAGCCCATCCCTCACAAAATCTCTCCCAAGGTTCCTCACGAAATCTTCTTCTCTCTCTCTCTCTCTTAGATCTCTCCTGACCCCCCCGAAACCTCTTTCTCTCTCTCTCTCGCGGGTAGCTGCCATCAAGTGGTTGAGTCTCTCACCAAGGGTTTGATAATTTTAGTTTTGTAAATGTTGTATTAGTCTTTAATTTAAATAGCTTTAGGGTTTTTTAATTTTATTTTGGGATTTTCATGCTCTTATAGGCAGATTTGGTCATGAAGTCTAGATATGAAGAAATCTCTTTAGGGTTGATTATTTGGGCACCAAATCTCTATCTCAAGTCTCACCAAGTGTGAGACCCCGATTTTTAAGTCTGTCAATTTATTGCTTATGACCTCTTAGGTATGTATTGCTTTAATTAAGAATGTATTATGGAGAAATGTACGTATGGTTATATTAATCTAAAGTTATGTCTAGGTGGAATTTCTCCCTAACATTTTATGAGTTTTAAGTTAGAATTTAATATTATATTATTTGAAATTGTTACAATTGAGTGATTGAGATTTATTAGCCTAATTGTGTTAATTGATGGGATATGTCTCTAAGTTACAATATTTGGAGGAATTTAATCAGGGCTTTAACCTTGAATATATGTGTGTCAATATGTGGATCTTGGAACAAGAAATGAGGAGACATATTAAGGTTAGAATTGTGGAGTGGCAGAAAAAGAAAATATATTTTCTTTAGGGGCAAAAAAGGAAAGAAGGGGGAAAAATGGGGGATAAGAAGGGAAAGTAAGGGGAAGGGCAGTTTTGCCTTTTCCCTTCCCCCAAGCTCTCCCATATAAGCAGCCCCCCCCAAACCGAAAAACACTTAGCCCTAGCTCACCCGATCAAGAGAAGAGAAAGAAGAAGAAGGAGAGAGAAAGAGAGAGAGAAGAGGTGAGTGGTTTGGCCGGCCAAGTCATCTCTACTTTCACCCATTTTCTTTTTTTCCTTTTTGTTGGATGGTTGTTTGTCTAGATTGATTTTCTCCTTGTGATTTATGTGTATTTCTTTGGAGAAGTGTAGAACTAGTAGATTGTAAAGAATAACATTGGTTGTACATGAAACTTAGGAAAATATGGCCAGATTTGGAGTTTTATACACAAGAGAAACCCACTTGCATACTAGGGTGATGTTCGTTTTGAGAAAAAATGTAGGATTCTAGAGAAGTTGTGAATTTTTATGTTGAATAGTGTTTTATTGGTGTTTGTGTAAAGTGAAGAGAGAAATGATTTGATGTAATTGTTTAATAAAAAAAATATTGGAGTTATGTGAAAAAGTATAGAGAGAGAAAATTTATATTGAATAAAAAATTAAAAAGTTGTTGGAGATTGTGTAAAATGTATTGGTTTTTGTGTTTGAATTCTGAATATGTTCGGTGGTAGAATTGTGAATATACTTAGAATCCTGAAAAAATTGTGAAAACGAACATACCCTAGGTGTTTGATAAAAAGGACCAAAAGAAGTGGAATAGATGCAATAACAATTGTTTGAAGGATGGGATGATGGTTTTGTTGGAAGTTTTAATTTGTAGGTGTAAAATGGAAGTCTGGAATATGAGGTTATAAGAGGAGAGCATGTTAATACAAATTTCGTGTGTGTTGGTTATATAATGTGTGTTTTGTGTCTGAAATATGGACTGACGCTCGACATGCGCTCGAGCGTCCTTCAGTATTTTTGTACAGAAGACTTACGTTCGACCAACGCTCGACAATGCGCTCGAGCGTCCCTTAACCTTTTATACAGAGGCATAACGCTCGACGAGTGCTCGACCGACGTTCGAGCGGCTTGCTTTGAAATTTCACGAAATTTTCTTGGAAATTGTAGTTTCCTTTTTTAAACTATTAAGAAACCCTACTAGATTTTTCACTTAAGAAAATACCTTGTGTTGTAAGATGACCAACTAGAGATCAAGATTATGGATGTTTTTGTATGACGCAGTATGAGTTATTGAATGACTGCTCTATACGTCCAGTGAACTTTTGAATAATACTAGTATAACCCAATTGTAGGAAAGTGCAGTTCAAGAGCTCAAGGGAACATAAGTAAGTGAAAATTGTAAGTGGAAACTTACGCTTTTGAAAAACTGAAATGATGCACAGCATGAATTCTCAGGATTTATTATGACATGACAGAAGCATTTGCATGAAGAGGAAAGTCTTGTGCGAATGAAAGTATGAGATGAAGTAAAAGTTTCTCATCATCAAGCATAACATGAGCACACCATGAGCATTCCATTCGTTTTTCTCATGAGTAAGAAAGAGAAATTTTATGCAAATGAAAGTACTATTTTATGCTACTTTATGACAAGTTAGTTAATAAGTTAAAGTCGGTCGGTACCGTACCAAGTCAAGAAGGTGCATTCATACCGAATGACGTTTACGTGAAGGATGAATGTCACCTAGGGCACCCATACCGAAGGATACTTGCAAGAAGGATGGGTAGTCCATGAGGTATGTGCAATCACACTGAAGGATGCTTGCAAGAAGGTGTGAACCTCCAAGGGTCGTGTCTAGCCACTGAAGGACGAATGCGAGAAGGTGTGCTAGCTCGACCATATGTAAGGTCCCTAAGGGAAATAGGGGACAGTTCCAACGGGAACGCACAACCCTGATGTCAGGGGTAAATAGAGGGCAAGTAGCCCATCAGATAAGAATTGGGATGATTTTCCAAAAGTAAGAGTTTTACAAGTATAAGTGTCGATTTCAAGAACAAGTGCATGTGCATGTGCATATGCAAACATGAGGCATACACGTGCATCACAATTCATAATGTTTACATGCTTATGAAATTAAGTTCAAGTGCATGCTTACGATTTTAAGTTTATGTTTCCAAACCATGATTTCAAATCCATGTTTTAGCTATAACTCCTTACTGAGTCTTTCGACTCACAATTTTAAATTGTATCATTCCAGATAATGTTTCAGGGGAGGAAACTTAAGAGGAGGACCTTGAACCCTAGGAGAAGGGTTGGCGAAAATGTCTTTTCCTTTTTGCTTATATTAGTAAGGTTTAGATAATTTTTGTAAGAGCCGGCATGAGCCTCCGTGGTGTGGTGGTCATGGGTTATTCGGCTTAGTAGGTTAAGGTTTTTAACTAGTTGATATTTTGAGACCATGTTATAACTACTTTAAGTTATCATGGGACCATGTTCTAATGTTCGTATGTGCGTTAAACGCTAGCGATATAAGGCTTCTCTTAAATATTGAGGCATCAAGATATTTCCGCTGTAAGAATCCTCTGAATGAGATATGTATTCCGCTGCAAGATTTGTAGTAAGTACGCTTGAGCGTTCCTTTTCGGGAATGCTCGCGGCTGTCATTAGCCTCGTTTAGCTAGCGTTCGGGGCGTGACACCAAGGTATGATTATTTTACCAAAAAGTTATTGCGAAATTTATGAACGTCTTTGAGACCTGAATGTCTTGTCGAGTGAGGAAACAATTGGAGTCCATATGTTTAGGCAGTGGTGCAGTGCAGTAATAAGAATCTTATGTTTTTTATGCAACAATGATCTTAGAAGATTTAGATATTTAGGCAGTGTAGTAACTAGTGAGGAAACAAGAGCTGCCAATTATTATTTTGATTGTGTTCTTGTGGTTTTTTTTTGTTTCTTTCTCAAACATTTTTCAAATAAGGTTGGATGAATCATGATACCCAATTCGAAACATTATTTACTAAATTGCTCATCTGTAATTTGAGTTGGCTTTCTAGAATTAAATATGGTGTCTGAAGCAACAAGACCATTACTTTAACCTATTCAATACAATATTCTTTGCATATTGTCATGTTCAACTTCATTAAAAATAATTGGAGCTCATTAAATACACGCATGCTGGTTCTTCATGTGTAAGGAAACAAGTCATACGTGCATGCTTAGCTTACATACACATTCTTTCTATTCTTGAATGTGGATCATTAATTTTTTTTCCATAAATTATTATTGCTATGATATGTAATCATCAGAAACTGATGTTAAAATGTGCAATCCACCATGTCTCAGTTGTTTTCTCTTGGAGGATTGGAGTTTGGACTTGTTGTTTATGCTTAGATCCTTTAGGTTGTGAACATAGATGTTTAGAGTTTATTTAGATAGATTGAGTCATTTTGCAATTAAATTTTGTCATTCAAATGAACTGAAAATAAAATATGTTTAATGTTAGATGGATGAGATTAGTATTACACCAACTACAAATATAGGGTCTTGTCCCAATATTGGTGGTCCAGTACCTGATGAGTCAATTAGTAGTCCTCAGTCTGGTGGTCATGAGGATATTACCAATCAGCCAAAAGAACCACCTACTAAAAAGAGAAAGAATGCTCGCAAGAGTTTTGTGTGGGATCATTTCACTCCGTCTGGTGCCACCCTGAATACCATGAGACTTCGGGTATGAGAGCTCATTTGAAATGTTGCTTGTCATATTTGAAGCAACAAGGCCAATTAGATAAGACTCAATCTAGGTTGACATTGGATGCTTCGAAAGCTATAGGAAGTGATAAGGGTGTTTTGAAATTGGATACTTCTAGTGAAAATGAAGTGAGAAGGTGGATTGTTGAATGTTTGATCATGGATGAGATGTCTTTTAGGACTGTGCAGGGTTTAGAGTTTAGGAAATTGGTTGAGAGACTTGAGCCCCCCTTTAAGATGCCCACAAGATTTACGATCATGAAGGATTGTATGGAGTTGTATATGCAATAAAGGACTAAACTGAAAGAGGCAATTGTCGTAGAAAGTCCTAGAGTGTGTTTTACCACTAATATGTGGACATCGGTTCAAAATATGAATTATATGTGCGTGACAACCCACTATATTAATAGAAGGTGATGTTTATGGAAGAAGATTATTTACTTTCGCTGTATAATTGATCATAAGGGGCCAATTGGGAAAGAGATAGAGGGATGTATGAATTTTTGAGGGTTTGACAAAATTCTCACAATTACGGTTGATAATGCAACCAATAATAATGTTGCAATTGACCAAGTAAAAAGAAAGCAATTAGGAGGTGGGGAAAATGTTGTTTGTAAGCATGAGTTCATTCATATATGGTGTGTTGCACATATTTTGAATCTTGTTGTTCAAGAGGGTTTGAAGGAGTTAGATGATTCCATTGCAAAGATACGAAATATCATTAAATATGTGAAATATAGTCCTCAAAGGCTTCTTGGGTTCAAGAAAGCCGCTGCAAATCGAACGATATCTGAAAGCAATTTCTTGCAAATGGATGTACCAACTAGATGGAACACGACTTATATCATGTTAGAAAGGGCTGAAAAATTTTGGCTAGTTTTTGAGGATATGTTGGATGAAGATAGGAACGCAGTGATGTATTTGAATGAAGGTGGTCGTGGGAGGCAAGGATTGGGGGCACCTTTATTTGAGGATTGGGAGCACATTAGACAGCTTATGAAGTTTTTGAAAGTGTTCTATGAGGTCACCCTACGCATATCGGAGTCAACATATGTAACTTCAAATACACTTTTTGAGGAGTTAGAAAGAATTAAGTTTCATTTGGAGACATGTTCTGATATCTTGCTTCATGACATGACTAAAAAGATGCAAAGCAAGTATGATAAGTATTGGGAGAATTTGAGGCATGTGAATAGACTTTTATTTGTAGCTACAGTATTGGATCATCGTTTTAAATTCATCACTTTAGAGTATTGTGCTATCAATAATTTTGGAAAGGATAAGGGCATGAATTTCACTGTCATGGTGCGAGGTACTTTAGAAAGAATGTTTGAGGACTATGATGGAGGTGTCATAACTCAATTAGCGCAAACAAGTGAAAGTCAAAGTTTTGCAAGTATGGATGAATTTATGAATATTGATCATAATTTATGGGGAGGTCTTCATACTTATCGACAACAACAAAACTTGCTAGATAGTAAGTCTGAGGTGGAGAGATACTTGATTGAAGATGTGGAACCAAAGATGTCGAGTTTTGATATTTTGTTGTGGTGGAAGGTGAATGAGAATAAGTTTCAAGTTCTTTCTCGCATTGCGAAGGATGTGTTGGGTATCCCAATTACTACCGTGTCATCTGAGTCTGCTTTTAGCATTTTGGGTCAGTGTTGGATGCTTTGTGCTCTTCCTTGGCGCCTTGTACCGTGGAGGGCCTCATATGTGCACAAAATTGGTTGCATGCTGCTCCTATACTTGGGTTATGTTCGTTTTGAGAAAAAATGTAGGATTTTAGAGAAGTTGTGAATTTTTATGTTAAATAGTATTTTATTGGTGTTTGTGTAAAGTGGAGAGAGAAATGATTTGATGTAATTGTTTAATAAAAAAATATTGGAATTATGTGAAAAAGTATAGAGAGAGAAAATTTATGTTGAATAATAAATTAAAAAGTTGTTGGAGATTGTGTAAAATGTATTAGTTTTTGTGTTTGAATTCTGAATATGTTCGGTGGTAGAATTGTGAATATACTTAGAATCCTGAAAAAATGGTCAAAACGAACATACCCTTGATGAAGGAGATGGCGACATGGATGGTGGAGATGATTCCTTGAGTTACAAATTAGGTATGTGTATACTTTTTTATTTTGTTAAAATCTTTTGCTTTGTTAAGTGATTATTTGGTTCTCTTAGTATTTCTCTTATAATTGTTTTATTTTGTTTTTCTTTTGTAGAGATGGAGAACTTGAGGACGCAGGTTGGACAAGCAGGAGTACCATGATTGTGAGATTTATGGGTATACTTTTTACAAACTGGTTTTGTTTAGTTATTTTAGAGTTTCTATCATTACATTGTGAGATTTATGACTTTATTGCTATAGATTTGACTTTAGAAGTTGGTTGCGCAAATAACTTGTCATTTGAGTTTGTTGCATCAAAATTGAAACAGTTGCTGAATAAGGTAGGAATTAATTTTCAAACCGACAATGAGCCTTTGTTTCAATTGCATGTCTTCACTAAAATTTTTTGTTCATCTTACTAATTCTTCTATTTTTAATATTTTGCGTGAGTTTGTTATTAGTATATATCATGCTATATACTTTACTATGTATGTTCTTATTGAAAGGACAATGATTTTGAGGAACTTCAATGCTGCCATTATATTCATCAGGAATTACATGTGTACCTCTTAATTTGTAATATTCTTCACCCTAATGTGCAACATTACTTCAGCCTTATTAATTAGTAGTAGAAATGAAGTGCAGTCTAACTAAAAGTTATCAGATCTTGTAGTTAATCTATTGAATCTTCCACCCCTCCAGTTTCTGAAATCTGCCGAAAAAGAATGAAGTTCTCTTATGCTTGACAGGCAATTAGCTAGCTAATTCCATCAAGTCAAGGTGGCCCACAAGTCACCCCACTTAATTATGAAGCTGTGTGAAACGAGGAACATGTCGTGGAACCTTGGGACTAAAATCCTTTAGAAGCATCAGGGTTAGATTAATTCCTATCTTATAATTATCAATCGAGGGGACTATTAAAAGCTAGACTTTTTCTATATAATTTCTTTTATTGAGGTTGAGTGTTTATATACGTACTTTTTCACCAATTACAGTAATGTCATACTGTTTCACCAATTATAGAGAATACTTATAAAACATCTTTTTACGATGACCTGTTTCTGTGCAGATAGAAAACTCTTGGCCGACACTTTAATTGCTGAGAGGTTGAAGCTATATTGAAACCAGTGAAGAACCAAATGTGGCACTATTCTTGTTACTGGATTACCTGCATTGGCCCATTAATTTAGTTAAGTTTATTTCGAGTAATTATGGATACAAATATAATTATGTAATTTTTTTTCCTTTGATGTCTTGATGATAGAACGATATGTTTTAAATGTAACAAAACCTATGTCATAGGGGAAGAAATAGAAAAAATAGCTCAAATTCGTCCCAAAAAAGTATTTTGGCCAAAGTAAAAACTGTGCCTTCAGGCCCAAATATGGAACTGAAATTTTCGGATTCCGTTTCCGGAAATTCCGGAGTAAAACTGGAACAGAATATTTTTCATTCCGGTGAGTACTGGAACCAGAACTAGAATGTCCGGTTCCATTCCTTCCGGTACTCACCCTTACTTCCATTGTTTTGGACAAAATTAGTTAATACAATATGAATAGAATGAAAAGTTTAAAGAGTAAAAAATAACGGAAATTGACACTTTCATCCCTAGGTTTTCCCTCCTTTAACGGTTTAATCCTTAAGTAATAAACCCTAACAAAATAACCCTCCATCTATATGTTTTTGGCAAATCACTTCTTCCGTCAAGGGTTCAGTGAGATGTTTAACGGAAGAACACGTCAGCTGCCATCTAAGTCCCTACATGGCACTGCGCAAGCCAACCCAGAAATCTTAATTTCTCCTTACTTATGAAACGGTGTCGTGTACGTGCTTTTTTTTTTCTTTTTGTTTCTGCACGCACTAAAGTCACTAAGCCTCCCTCTGTTTCCATCGTCGTTGCCTTTGTCGTTTCTTCACAAAAGACGCAGAAAAAGCCACAAAGCTCTAAGTGTTGGTCCCTAGGTTTTTCATCATCAATGGAGACGTGGTTTCAGTCGCATATAAGGTACGATTCCCCCTAACTGCAGTGTCAATCTAAACGTAGATTAGAGAAAATGCAGTTTGATTGAAAAGTAAATGATATTTGAGCATTTTGACATATTCGTGGAAAGTCCATTGGGATTTGGGGGAAAGGTTTGTGCAAAAATCCAACTAGATTTGGTTGAATCTTCAAAGTCAGACGCATTTCACTTTCAAAGAAGAGTACTTGGATCAAAAAAGCAAATGGGAAAAGGTAGGGACCCATTTCTCATCTCTTTCTTGGTGTTGTCGGTATTGTGAGAAATGAGGAGAGGTGCTTGTCTTTATGCTGTGTTTGCTGACTTTTTTCGATTTATGCGTTGGTTGGTGTCTTTACTGCAGACTGAGTGCTATCTTTTGGTGTCCTTGGTTTTTGTGTTTGTCTTGTTGTTTTCAAATTCGAATTTGTCGCATATAATAACTGTAGGTCCCTAGGTTTTGATATACACGTATGAATGCACATGCCACTAAAATATAATAGATTTGAGTGGTCCCAGTTTAAAAGCAGCACACCCGTGGGTTTTTTTTAATACTTGGTTCATTGTTTGTTTTGTTTAGTGGTCCCACGGTCAGTTGTTAGCATAAAGACCTGTTACACTTGTTACACTAATATTAGTCTTAAGATATTAATTAATTCTTACACCGTTATACTATAGTCTGATTTAATTAATAATTAGATTTTGGTTTAATAATGTTCTTTTTAGTCATAATGTCCAATGTTTATTATTTGTTGATGTGCATGTGTGTTGAAGATAGTTATTCATCATGGAGGCCAATTTCTTGGAGGTCGGGGTCAACTTTACGTAGGAGGGAAGGCGGAGGAGGTGGGCCGGATGGGCCCTGATTATATCTCAGTTAGTGAAATAGGGTATTCGGTGATGGGACTTGGGTATATGCAGCCAGGTGATTTATGGTACACTTTTGACAACGAGGACTGACTCGCTGTTAGGACATTTAGGACTGACAAAGATGTGGTTAGTATGGTCAATAGATCCCGAGCTTCGAAGAGGACGGTCCTAAACATATATGTGGATCATACCGTTGATGAGGCCGAATTAGTTAACGATGTAGAGCCTCCGCTGACACTTGAGGACGTTGGGCCATCATATAATGCATGTGATTTGAATGATGATATTTGTGAGGAAAATAGAGAAGATATTTGTGGGGGAAATAAGGAGGATGTTTATGGAGACGATGAAGATTTGTTTGGAAGGAGAAACACTGATGAAGATGAGGAGGAGGAAAATCTGAGGGAAGGTCTGAAGGCTCAGATTATGGCACTGATTTGAGTGACTTCAATGAACCAGAGGTTGATGATGTGGATGCCTATGAAGATGTAGAATGCCCTGATGCTGTTGATGATGTGGGCTGGTGTGGGACGTTTCAGAATACACCATGGTGCGAGGATGGTGATGGTATTAGTGTTGATTCTGAATATGCGGATAATGATGACATGCAAAGTGTAATAGCTGAAATAAGGAACATACCGCTTTCCCATCGTACTTCTCACACCCAAAGAAACGTCTTCCTAGATTAGCGTCCGTCCATGACGTCTTAAGTGGTGCTGTCAATCCACAGTTGCACCTTGTGATAAGATCGGGCCCACTCATCCTCACAGAACATGGTGAAACCGTGCTGAAAGAATGGAAAAAATTTTTAGTAGCTTCACAACACGCCTTTTGCCAGTGTAAAAGCATGAGTGATGCTTTTGTAAGAATTCCTAGACACACGAGATCCTGTTCTGACCTCATCTTCTGCCTCTAAACCAACACACATATGCCGAACAACGACCCATTTCTTTATAAGACACCTAATAATCCATTTAGTTAGTGCCATAGGAGATTTGGATGAAACAGAGACCAAAGAAGAACCCATTTCTTCAACGATAACGATTAAAGAACCATGTAACAGAGACCAAATATTGGTCTACAAATTAACTAAACAACTAATAATAGAAACCTCACGTTCTCTGTAAGTAAGTAAACTAAACACCAAATAGGGAAATTTAAACTAAACACCTAATAGGGAAATATAGAAACCTCACGTTCGCGCAGACATCATATTCATTACCTTCTCTCAGACATTATCCCCGATATATGATATGCGAAGCTGCTTGCTGTGGTGATTCTCGAATGGTGGCTTCGGCTTCAGAACTTTAGCTGGAACTGTCGGATCTACAATCTCTAGTTGTTCTCTATTGGGGCTTAGGGTTTTGAAAGGGTGTCAAGGAAGGCTCAACGTTGAACCAAAGGGGGAGACAGGAAACGATGCGTATTGTCTGCAGCTAAATCAATCTAAATGAGCTAAAAAGGGCATCATTTTGGTCTATAATCTTCGGAAATTAGGACGGTGTCGTTTAACATATGAATTGGATGACAGCTGACGTGTTCTTCCGTTAAACATCTCACGGAACCCTTGACGGAAGGAGTGATTTGCTAAAAACGTATAGATGAAGGGTTATTTTGTTAAGGTTTATTACTTAAGGATTAAACGGTTAAAGGAGGGAAAACCTAGGGATCAAAGTGTCAATTTCCAAAAAAATAAATAAAAGAGAGTAAGAAACAACAGAAAAGGGTCGCGGTCATATTTCTTGAGAAGAAGGAAAACTGTGAGGTGTATTTGTATAGCTCGAGTTTGGCAGTGGAAGCGCATTTCGTGAAGGACGCACATACGAAGAAGAGGGAGAGCGGAGCATAAGTTAGACCAATCGAAACAAGGATCAGACAGTATGAGTAGCATAGGAACAGGGTATGATCTTTCAGTGACCACATTCTCTCCCGATGGCCGCGTCTTCCAGATCGAATACGCCGCCAAAGCCGTCGACAACAGCGGGTACTCTTGCTAATCCCCATCTTTCAATCTCGCTTCCACGTCTTTGTTCTTCACTCTCTCTTCTTTATCTGGTTCCCTGACCCACAAACCCTAGTCTCATTACTAGACCTGTGATTAACTAGAACCGAAACGGCATCAGGTGTGGGGTTTCAACACTATGCTTTTTATATTTTTTTCGTTCAGTAATGAGATTTTATCTTCCAGGACTGTTATCGGCATCAAGTGCAAAGACGGGATTGTAATGGTAAGCGGTACTCTTATTTGCTTCCACTTTAATTTTACGGATTGGAAATTTTGTACCATAAATACTTTGGTGGGCAATTTTAGGGGGTGGAGAAGCTAATAGCATCGAAGATGATGCTGCCCGGTTCCAATAGAAGAATTCATTCTGTTCATCGCCACTCGGGCATGGTACCATTGCCTACTCATTTTTCCTTTTAGTTTTGCTTATTTTTCGTTTATTTTGACATTCCGGTATGATTAAATGCTGCTTTGTGATTGGATGGTATAAACTGCAGAATCATTTCAATATGTTAAACTGGGTTATGTTGGCTGCTATTGATATTTTGGTTTCGTGAATGTCCTTCCCCATTGGCTACATAAGCAGTCATCTGTTAGCAATAGTGCCTCTTTAGTTCTTTCAAGATTAGCCGGATTTAGATAAGAAAAAAAAAAGATTAGCCGGATTTGGCAAAATTATCCTAACCGTTGTTTTTGTAGGTTTCTTTTTAGTCAACATGTACTAAGCTAAAGATGTGTGTAGAATAACTAGGAACATATACCATAATAATCTATGACTATGTTTGTTTCCCAAAATTTTACACTTCCTAAAATTTTAACACAATAAAAAATTACAATATATTATCTCTCTCCCCATCACATCATTACTTTCACTATAATAAATATTAAAAATCATCTCTCTCTTCACTTATCACCAAATCCAATACACTAAAATTTTAACACTCAAACACAACCTTATATGTAATCTCAAATCGCTGGATACTCAAAAAACTTTTTGTGATGACTATTATGCCAATATAACACCATTTGTAGAGTCTAAGCTTAGTCTTACTATGTTTAAGTCTTGAAATGGTACCTTTCTTTCCCTAGGAACGACCAGGGTTGAATACTGAAGGATAGGGTTGTCATTGAGTTGAGCTGAGTCGAGTATTGGTTGTTCAAGCTCAACTTGACAAATTGAGTTGGAATTAAGGTATTTGAGCATAGTTTTTCTAAAATTTGTTGTAAGCTCGACTTGAATATACTAAATGAATCAAGCTGTGTAAGTTGATCTTGAGCCCAACAAGCTTTCCCCATTCGAGTACTAGGAGTGATGTTCTCCTCAACGATTCAAGCCATAGGACTCTGACCCAATATTGTGCCTGCGTTTTTTTATGGGACATGATTTGATGCCAGTGCTCTAATGCCTCAAATTTAGTTAAGTTCTTCACGGTGTTTTTGAGGCACAAGTTTTTTGAGTGCCTAGTTCCACTTCCACATTGATTTCTTACTAGGTGAAATCGAAATTAAGAGATAATTACATGGTGTGCCAACTGTGTGGTGGAACAACATATCTCTCATTTCCACCTCGAATAAATCATTCTTTTTGGTTTCGAAAGGAATGTTGTTAGATTGCCTTGAACGTTGCACTAATCCTTTGAATCCAGTACCAACGGGTACCATCCCCCCTAGAACAACGTAATATGGACTATTCATTTTTGAGTTATAGCACCGAGGCACTAGCACTTTGTTGGATTGTTATTGGTATGACTTTTATTATTCAAATAGGACCACTGGCACATTGCATAGACCACATGTTTTGGATCTTCCATTGCGACTTGTCCAATATCTTCTACCATAGACTTAATGGTTTGGGGATTCCATTGTCGAGATACTCCTGATGCAACATCCTGCCATTGTAGGCAGAGTGCCCCACATGTCTTACCCACCCCCAAGAGTGCCCCACATGTCATTTGGACTTTAAATTCCATGTGCTCAACTTCGTCACTTCTTCACCTGATTGATGTCGTTTTGGAGCAAAAAGGTCAATGATAGTACCAACGTCATTAAACCAACTGCTTATCGGCATCGAACAACATTCTTTTCAAATATACTTGTCTAGGTGTTATTGTTGGCAAAATCGTATTTAAAACTTGACCTTATTGAAGAAACAAGAGCAACGACTTTTAGGCACCACTAAAAATTTGAATATGGTTCCTTGGGCACCAACAAAAGTTTCTAAATGTGAATATTTGATCCATTCAACCATGCAAGCCTAATTGGCCTTTAATGATTCATAGTTAAAATACTCGTTCATTTTTTGAGGTAACTTGAATACAATAAACTGCAATGTGCAAGTAAATGGATGAAAGAAAAGAAAAGAAAAACATATTTTACTGGATTATTTTCCATTTTAAGTGGTCTCCAGTTAATATATTAGAATTTTAGATGCGTAGAGCTTTCTATCCACAAATTGACATTTTTTTTGATAACTAAAGAAAGCTTTATTGAAAACACCAAAATAAGTAACAATACAAAAAGCTATACTGAGAACCTACTCCATACAAGCTACAAAACTCAAGAAATCAGGAAAATCAGAAAAAGGAAAGCCCGAAAGAACATTTGCCCAAAGAAAAAGAGAACTCAACAACATCCCCCTCAGCCCTTCTAAAGACAAAACGGAGTTCTCAGAACATCTCTCATTCCGCTCCCTCCAAATAACTCACCAAATACACAAAGGAATCATCCTCCACACCTTCGAAGCAAGAGGGTTGTTGAACTTCCTCTTCCATCAAAACAACACCTTGATCACCATAGAAGGCATTACCCAACAATGATTCGTTACTTTAAGCATATGAGCCCATAAATCCCTCTCAGCATCACAATGTAACAATAAATGATCCACGGATTCCCCATTATACCTAGAAAGGTAGCACCAATCAAGAAGACAAAGACCCCTTCTCCTCAAATTGTCAATGGTCAAGATTCTCTCATGTGCAGCCTCCCACACAAAGAATGAGACTCTCATAGGCACCAAGGAATTCCAAATCTGCCTCCATGGAAAAGACACAATGGGGCTGCAAGAGAGAAGCCCATACATTGATTTCACCGAAAAAATGCCATTCTTGGTGCCCGTCCAGCACGTCCTATCATCAGCCCCACTCTTAATAGACTTGGAATAAAGGAGAGAATAGAATGTCGAAACAACCTCCACCTCCCAATCGTTCGCAGCTCTCACAAACTGAACATTCCAAGCACCTAATCCGGAATTACCCACCCAATAATTCGCCACCCAAGCATCCTTATCTCTAGCAATAGAATAGAGGGAAGGAAAGACATGCATCAAGGGTCTCTCCCCACACCAAAGATCACTCCAAAAGCGAATTCTATTGCCACGACCCACTTCAAACCTGATAAATTGGCTAAAAGGATCCCACCCTTTAGTAATGAACCTCCAAAGACCAACACCATAATTCCCTCTCCTCTGAGGGGTCTTCCACCCACCCAACTCACCCAAATTTCTCCACAATGACATTCCACCGCAAACTATTGCTTTCTAGAGCAAAGCGTCGCAACCACTTCCCAAGCAAAGACTTATTGAAAGGAATCAAGTGCCTATTGCCCAACCCGCCATAATAGGGCAGCAAACCTTCTCCCATTTAAACAAGTGAAATTTGTGCCCAAAAACATTGCTACCCCACAAGAAGTCCCTTTGTAACTTCTCCAATCTACAAGCCACAACTGAAGGAATGGGGAAAGAGACAAAAAATAAGTAGGGAGATTAGCAAGAGTATACTTGATCAATGTGACCCTACCACCTTTCGAAAGATAACTTCGCTTCCACCCAGCCAACCTCTTCTCAGTTCTCTCAATAATGCCATTCCAAATATGAATGCTTTTGAATTGCGCTCCCAAAGGAAGGCCAAGATACGTGATGGGCAAAGAAGTCGCTCTACATCCCATGATATCAGCCAAGGCTTGGACATTACTCACCGCTGCAATTAGAATAGCCTCAGATTTTAAAAGATTAATCTTAAGGTCAGACACTGCCTCAAGACAAAGCAAAAGACATCGAAGATTGCGAAGCTGACTCTCCTTTGCCCCACACATAATAAGTGTATCATCAGCAAAGAGCAAGTGTGAGATACACCCCACAGCTACTAACAGTGAACCCCTCGATGGACCCCACCTCCACCAACTTATTCAGCTTCCTACTACTCAACGCTTCCATAACAATAACAAACAAAAAGGGTGAAAAGGGGCCACCTTGGCGCAAACCCCGAGAACCTTCAAGAGATCCATTCACCAAAATCGAATATCTAGCAGAAGAGATACAGAACTCCATCCATCTACACCATTTAACTCCAAAGCCACACCTCCTCAACATGTAAAGAAGAAATCTCCTGTTGACGTGATCAAAAGCCTTATGGATATCAAGCTTGCAAAGCATTCCAGGCAAATTGGAGTGCAACCTAGAATCAATGCACTCACTCGCAATCAGGACTGAATCCAAAATTTGTCTACCTCTCACGAATGCACCTTGGGTAGGAGAAATAATTTTACCCAAAACCGACTTCAGCCTATTGGCCAAAACTTTTGCCAAAATTTTGTAGACCCCTCCCACAAGGCTAATGGGTCGAAAGTCCTTAAGCTCCACAACCCCATGCTTTTTCGAAATTAAGACAATGAACGTGGCATTGAGACTTTTGACAAATTTTTCAACCTGGACAAACTCATTGAACATGGAAATGACATCTTCTTTGATTACATCCCAACATGACTGATAGAAGGCTAGGGAGAAACCGTCCGGACCGGGGGCTTTATCTCCGTTAAGACTCCTCACAACACCGGTCACCTTATCTTCATCAAAGGATCTTTCAAGCTATTCAGCCTCCTCCCCAGAAATTGAATCAAACTCCAGGTCGTCCAACAAGGGTCTCCAAGAGAAAGGTTCCTCATACAAAGAGCTATAGAAACGAACAATCTCATCAGCAATATGTCCAGGATCCTCCACAAGTTCTCCGTCAACCTCCAACGAAGAAATAGTATTAACCTTTCTATTGGAATTAGCCACCTTATGAAAAAACTTGGTACATCTATCACCCTTTTTAAGCCAAAGAGCTCTAGATTTCTACCTCTAACTTGTCTCCTCCATATCAATCAAGAGCTCTAACTCCCCTGAGAGTTCCAACTTCCTAGCTTTACCAACCTCGTCAATCATCCCACCCTCCTCCAAGAAATCCTGTGAAGATTGAAGTAGCATCTAAATATTCAACTGTCGACACGTTAGAGCAGCATTATTGCTTAATGCCTCCTAAGTACAAGGTTTTTACTATCCTCGAAGTTTAACTTTTTTCAAGGCGTTATGTTAATCACTACCTATGCCTGCCAATAATTATGCCTGTTGACTAGTGCCAATAAAACAGATATTGAAATTTATGACTTATCCTAAAACAGATATTGAAATTTATGACTATACAAATTGGCATTGAAGGGTTAGCAAAATTAAATCTTCAAAAAAATTTCTAAGTGCTTTTCCTCGTTCACATCAGTTATTTAAGTTAGTTTACCTTTTACATTTTGGATAAACTGAAACATTTTTGCCTAACATATGTTATTTTTCCTAATATATAATGTAAAGCATAACCATATAACACAAATAATGTGTAACCTTAGCTTATATTTCATACAACACATTGACTTTTATAACATATATGGGTCTGTTACATAACCATACATTGATGCATTCAGCCGTACATGTATCTGTAGAATAAGGGATAGTTAAATAATAATGTAATATAATATAAAGCATAAACATATCACAGTAATAATGTATGATGTTTGCATATATTACATACATCATATGTGACTTTTATGACATATATAACCATACATTTATGCATTCAGTCATACATGTGTCTATAGAATAAGAAGGGGATAACAGGATAATAACAAGAGTAATAAGAGCAAAAATAATAGCTGACATATGCCTATATGTCTCTGTTACAGTAACAAGCTTTAAATGAGTTCAAACGAAACAAGTTGCGTTTATGTGAGCTTGGTTCAAGATCTGAGATACATTGGAGCTTTTGCTTTCTGGGCTCCTTTAATATTCGAGCTAAAAATTAGTGATATAAGTTTGTCTTGTTTACTTTAATGAATCAAACTTGCGTTGAACTTATGCAAGCTTGGCGATGCTAAAATCAGTTTCCAAGGTTTATGTTGAAACTGCTTTTTATGTCAGCTCATGGACAATAGACGACTGCAGCAATGACGGGGGAATGACTGCTGTAGTTTAGAGGATTGTGTGCTTAAATGGGCTCACTGTCAATCTTACCCTAGTGTAGCATCCTAGATTAGACACTGTGTCGCAATAGATATTGATCTTTTCCCAATTGCAGGCTGTGGCAGGATTAGCAGCAGATGGGAGGCAAATTGTTGCCCGCGCCAAGTCTGAAGCAACTAATTATGAGAGGTTTTTATTTTTCCCTGGAAACTTTAATTATGTTCATATTTTTCTTCCCCTCAATCTCTCTCTCTCTCTCTGTGCATATATCTTTCGTTTTATTTTCTTCTTCTGTGTCCTTGCTGGTATGCCGCATAGATACTATATATAAATGTAACAATTGATATGGTCTATTTGTGCATTTTTGCGATGTAAATGCATTTGCAAATTATTGTGACTGCTACTTGAAGAAAGTATCCCATGCCTTCCTCCCCCAACCCCAATTTCCTGCGAGGTGCACTAGACTACTTTGATGCTTTAGTACATTCTGGAATAGTGTTAAATCCTGTAGTAAATCCATGATCGCAATTGATTAGTTCTGTCATGAATGCCACAATGAATTTAGAATAGATGACAATCGAATCATACACGCGAAACTGCCTGTAGTTCTGAAGCTGTTTTCTAGATTCCTCTGCTGCTAATAAAATTTTATTTTCTTATGCAAAATATTTCATTAATCTGAATTCTGGACCTTAGATGGAATTTGAGAAAAGATCTGTTTTATGTTCCAACAGAGTAACTCCCTGCTGATTGCTGCTGATGACTTTTGAGATGTTTATGTGAAAGTTCTTTGAAACCATCTAAATGTTTATAAAAGCATGTTACCATATAAGTTTTAAGCTTTTCCCATTTGCACGGCTGAAATTTTGTTCCCGTCACTATATCATTTCATGTATTACATTGCGATTAACTTGTCCCGTTCCCATCGATGATAAAATTTATGTGTGATTCTTCTACCGGTTGTTACCAGGTGTGAGATACTTATGTTATCTCGTTGGCTGTATAGTGCAAAGTGGCAAATATACTTTTGCTATGTTTTACCGTCTACCAGTTTTGAAAATAGCAATGTCTTTTACTTATGTTCTCTCTTTTTCTGTATAGTGCAAAGTGCTAAAAATGCTTCCACTATGTTTTGCCTTAGTTCGTTTGTCAATTGAAGTACCTAATATATGAGGGCATCTATGAAGAAAATTTTATGCAGGGTAGTTGCTCACCTCTGTTCATTGAGTGTACTTTTGGAAAGACAGACTTGGTCTGGGTTTTTGTACAATGGAAAGGAATATGGATTCACAGATAAAACTCCCAATCCATGCTTTCATAGGTAGATTTTCTGTGAATTTAAGAAACTGATGTCCTTTGAGGTTGCAATTGATGCAGAGTTTTTCTTCTTTTCTGTTTGCTGCTACAAACTGCACTGTGACGATAGTTGTGCTCTAATTTATTATGACATTGGCTCCTATAATTTGGCCGAATTTGTTTAGCCCAAAATTATGAAGTTTTGCTGCATATCTGGCTTTTATATTAAGACATGTTTATTGCATCTTTTGCGACTGCTTTGGTGCAGTGTCTATGGTGAACCAATTCCTATCAAGGAACTTGCTGATCGTGTGGCTAGTTATGTGCATCTGTGTACACTTTACTGGTGGCTAAGGTATGATTGGATTGTAACAATGTTTTCATTCATTATGATTGATTCCCTCCTTGTTATATTCCTTACGGGAACTGCTAATTGTGCGTCAGACCTTTTGGATGTGGAGTTATTCTTGCGGGCTATGACAGAGATGGACCGCAACTGTATATGGTTGAACCATCTGGTGTTTCATATGTGAGTTCATTTTGCTCATGTGACAATAAGTATAGCATTCGATCGTCTTCCTTTTGCATCATCATCATCATCTGTTAAAGTTGGTTTGTGATACTGTTATTGCTTGGGACTTTGTAACGATATTTGTTTTCACATTTTGTTCTAGAGATACTTTGGTGCTGCCATCGGCAAGGGCAGGCAGGCAGCTAAAACGTAAGTCAAGTTGTATTTGTTTATCAAGTTCTATGTACAGCTAAAACCCAGGCCCTTGTTTTCAAGTTCACAAATTTACCTCCCCCCCAACAAAAAAAAATATCCTGCTTTCCCCTTCCCCGATCCTGTATTTCTCTTGTTGTCTTCATTTCTTAATGCTTTTCATGGTTAAGTATGTTCATGGGTCCCTGCATTCCAATCCGGCTCAAACTTGTGCATGTATGAGAGTTCAAAATTAGGGCATCCCAGACAATTGTGGTGTGGTTCATTTACCTTGACTAGTATGTCTTGCATTGGAGATCTGCTGCAGCTAAAAACGCAAAGTGAATTCAATAAGCTACCTAGAATTTTATATGATTTTTTCCTGTGCTGGTTTCGCAAAGTATGCTTTTCATCAAGATATAATCAATGAATCTGATAAGTGTCATTACAGACCAACTATGTGCAGTAATCTAATGATGAGGCTTAACAGATGCACCATTTGCTTGTATGCTGTTTACCTATTTTGGAATACAACTCTTTTATCATTCCCATTCTAATATCGTGGGTGAGTAGATACGGAGAGGGACATCTGATGAAACTAAAACCTTTGTTCTCAAGAATGCTGGCGGGTTAATATCTTTCTTATATAATCTAGACGAGGGCTGCTTTTATGAATTGCAATAGTTGAATTTATTTCTAATGCACTTTGTCTGATTATATTTTTGGGACTATAATACCCATGCTGCTGATATAATTAAATGATGTTACAGAGAGATTGAAAAGCTGAGGCTCTCAGACATGACTTGCCGTCAAGGGGTTATCGAAGTAGCCAAAATGTGAGTGGCATAATGGACTCTTACGTACATTCTGAATCTTACGACTTTGTGGTTTTGATATGTAGGCATGTAGCTGTAGAGTGTTTCTTTCTATGTTCCGGTTGGTAAAGTAAAAAGGCTTTTGTGGCTTTGGGACTGTGGTTGGGTGTTGAATCCATTGTTTGGAATTGTTGGGGAAGATGGTTAAGGAAAACACTAAAGGTAAGGGAAAAATAAGAAGGCAGTTGTGCATGGGTGGCAGGTGTTTGGAGGACTGAGGGAATTTAATCAGTGTATTGCATAACTAGAGAGGAGCAGCAGTTTTTTAGCAAAAAGATGAACATAGGGCTTTTGAGGGAGGGAGGGCCTGGAATGCAACCTGAGTTAGGTCAACCAAAAGTACTAGAGCATGAAATGCTCCTTGTACGATGTTTTATTTTTCCTGATGTGACACAGAGATTAGTAAAGCTTTATCGCACACAACTGCTGGTCCTTTTCTCTTCAAGGAGGGAATTTCGATATTTCCAGTTGAAATATAGTAAGAGTTGTAAGATTTGCTCACATTGAAAGTGAATTGGACAAGGGAAAATTTTGGTTATAAAATACATGCGGATAGGGATGCAACTTATGGGGCACTGCCAATAAGTTTGATTGCGAAGTAAAGAAACATATACGCCTGATTAAATGTGTGTAGCGTAGAGTTGGGCCAAAGCCTTCTAATTTTTTGTTCTTTGAAATACCATTTGAAATTTACGTTGTTGCCTTTCTGGTTACTTATATAATGCTGGTTAACTTTTTTCATTTCGGGATATTCCTTTTCTTTTCTCTTGACAAGAAGGAACAGTTGGGTAAGACCTCTTGTAGTACTAGTGTAAGACCCCGAAGAAACCTTGCTTGGACAAGGCATGATTTTATGTTAAGAAAATGCATGTATAATTATTTGAATTTCTAAAATGTGATGTTATGATTTAAATGCTATGGATGAGATTTTAAATTTATAGTAACCAATTTCATGTTGCTAGATTAAGTGTATAATTTCCTTCAATATTCTTGATTTTAATTTTTGAAGGATTTTCTTATGAATGATTTTAGATTATTAAGACTTGCATGTTGGGCTTAGAAACCTCAAACAATGGGCTGACATTGGGCTACCCATGTATGGCCGGTTATTAGATGTATTTGGGCCTTGAAGTGATGACATATGGGCTGCCCAAGTACATGTGATGATGGGCCCTTGAAGTGAGATATTGGGCTGCCATGAGGCTTATAACATGTGGTGTATATTGGGCTTATAATGGCATGCCAATGGGCTGCCAAAATAATCATGGAAATGGGCTTGGGAAAGCATGATATTTGGTTGCCATGAAGCCCATGGCAATGGGCCTTGTAATGGTGCTATTGGGCCTTAAGGAAGTTGGACATTGGGCCTAAGCCCTTAGGCTTATGAATTGGGCTTTAGGTGGTAATGTTGGGCCTTGGATTAAGGATTTATTTGGGCTGCCCAATGGGCCTTGAAGTCAAGTTGATGATATGAGATTAGTATTGCTAATCTTCATTTATTTTACTAAGTAAACTAGGTAGTTGGAATTCAACCAAGTTAACTAAATGGTGGAACAAGTTTCAAACTAGAAGTTGGATTTATGTGGAGGGGGAGGACACACGTGAATGGCATAGGAGTTTGAATTTTGTGGTGCAAAGTGTTATACTAGAAAGACAATGGAGACATGAGGGAGACAAAAAATGGAAAAGCTGAAAAATGACATGGAAGAGGAAAGAAACACCCTTGGCCGAATTCTTTGTCTACATTCACTCCTTTTGCCTCTTGTGAGAAGCCTTACACGCCTAACATCACCCTCACACACTCATTCACTCATTGAAACCCTTTGGTCGACCAACACAAGCCAAGAGAAAGGGAGAGAAAGAGTGAAACACAAGGCCATGCCGAAACCAAGAGAAAGGGAGAGAAAGGTGAGGAACCAAGGGAGAACCGAAACCCTTGGCCCCAAAAGGCTGAGATTGAGCTGCTGTCAAGGAGATTTCGGGTAGGAGAAGAAGGAGGACAAGGAAGAAGAAGAAGGTGAAGTCAAGAGGTGTTGTGCAAGGGAAAAAGGGAAAAAGGAAAACAAGGAAGCACTAAGGTAAAAACCGGATCTTGTTTTCCTCTTGATGGTCAAACTCTCTTGTGTTTAGATCTTAGGGTTTGAGTTGTTATGCTTGGATATGGTGAGATCTGAATGACTAAGAGCATTAGGTTGCTTAGTAGGTGAAAAGGGGGAGAAGCTTTCAAAGGATCAAAGGGGAGGAAGAAAGAACAACAAGGTAAATATGGATCTTGCATCTCTATTGTTGGCCGAACCTTATGTGGTTGGATCTTGAGTTTTTATGTTCTATTTTAGTTGGACTTTGAACATGGTTATGTGCAAGTGTTAGATCTGAACGTACATGCTTTAGATCTAGGATTGAATGTTGGAAAAATGCAAGGAATAGACTATGTATATTAGATGAAGTTAGATCTAACCTAGGTTATGTTTTGTTGAATGAAAGTTGGATATTTCCTTAGATCTAGGGCTGTTGATGTGTTTAAAGTATAGATCTAGTCATGTGGATACTAATGATGAAGATATGAAGTTGATATATGCAAGATAGGTGATAAAATGCAAAAGGAGAATAATGTCTGTTAAAGGATGTTGGATTTAAGCCTATGTTAGTTGTAAGTTGTGAATCTCTTTAGATCTATGATCGTATTGTGTTGAATGTTAGATCTGAACATGCCATACATGAATGATGAGGATGTGAAGTAAATACATGCTAAGACGGATTATAGAGTGCAAAGTATGTATGTATAAATTTTCTAAGTATAAAAGGGGTATTATGAGGTAAGGCCGAATATAGTATACCTAGGGTTCCAAGATTTATTTTGTGCATAATTGGATCTGGTCATTGGTCTTGTTACATGCTAGATTATTGGCCTAATGTATGGTAGATAATTATGAATGAAAAGGATGCATGCAAGTTGAAAGAAACAAAAGAAAACTTGACTATTTGGAAAATGAGTGTGCTGGCCGAATAGGTTAGTGCTTGATCTCTCATGTTTGTGTTTTGATTCTTAGATCCTAGGTTGTGAAATTGATTGAATGGAGGATGGGATCACCCTTGGAGTTAATGTTGTGATTAAGGGATGCACAAAACAAGAGTTGGCCGAATGTCATAAAGGAATGAAACCCTAAGAGTAAGTTTTGATAATCGGTTTAGAATTGTTGTATCGGATAATTGAAATTTGGGGATAAGGCTAATTGGAATAAATGTTGAAGAACCATGATCAAGCAATAAAAATATTCGAAACCCTAGTTAGGGATAGTACTCGGGATTAATTGAGGGTTAAGGTCCAATTTAGGATTTAAGTGTGATTAAGTTATTAATAGTTTGATGTAAGGTTTAATGTAGTTCGTTAACTAATGGGAGACTTAGGTTTAATCCCAAATTTATTAATTATTGATTAAAACCCTAATCGGGAATAGAGATGTAAATATTTTGTAACATGGTTAATAATTAAATAACCTAAGTTTAGATAATATTAGAAGAGTAAATAAAATACTTTAATTGATTAAAAGAATATCAGTGATTATATGTATATTATATATTTAATAATTACGTGCTATTTCTTAAAGTCTAAGAAATATTTGAACCGCTTGTAGGCGATCTACGTGTCTTATACACTACCAAGGAGGACCGAGTGTAAGTGGACAGTAAGTGGTTCTTTTCAAAACTGGAATGACACTGCATCATTTCATGAACAAGCATGAGATTTTGATCAAGCATGACATGACATGTGCATTGCATGAATTTTTCTAAAGAGAATATTTATGCAATGATTTTATGGAAAATTATGGAATGTTTTATGAAACGATAAGTTAAATTAAGGGGCACTGGTCGGTACCGTACCATCAAGATGGACTCCCATACCGAAGGACAATTGTGAGAAGGATGGGTGAATCCACGAGGCTGTGCAACCCACACTGAAGGACATTGAGAAGGTGTGGTGCCTCCAAGGGTCATGTCTAGCCACTGAAGGACAAATGAGAGAAGGTGCGCTAGCTTGACCGTATGTAAGGTCTCCAAGGGAAATCGGAGACGGTTCCAAAGGGAACGCACAACCCTGACTTCAGGGGTTAAATGGAGCGAGCCCACAAGTAAAAGAGATGGAATGGTTGTGAAAGGTCAATAGTGGCACAAGTATGAATAAGTAATTTTCAAGGGCCTGGGGCCGAAATTAAGCAAGAGCATGTACATATCCATGACATGCATGTGCATCACTTATCAAGTTTATTCTCTCTCATGATTAAGCAAGCATAAGTCAAGAGCATGTTTCAAGTTATGTCTTTCCCTTACTGAGTCTTTTTGACTCACGTGTTTTCAAAAATTGTGTCATTCCAGATGCCACAGGTGAAGAGAGTCAGGAGGACTACCTGACTTAGAAGGTCCCGGATGTTATTCTTATTTTGATTATGGTGACCTGATCGATGAGATCCGTCACTAATTGAATTCTAAATATTATATATGTTTTGTATGAAAACTTAATGAGAACCCTGATTATGTACAATTTAGCTTGAATCACTCGTGATCTTGTATGTTTCCGCCGTAAGCAAGTAAGTAAGAACGCTGGAGCTATCCGGAGAATAGCTCGCGGCTGTCACGTTTCCTGCGGGGTGCCGTTCGGGGCGTGACAACTAGTGTTGGTTCGTAGTGGCCTTTTATATAAATGCAGCAGCTTCTTTTATAGTTGTTTAAGGTATTTTTACTGGCAAGCACATTTTTCTTGGCACTTTTGTATATTAGAGGATTCCTAGGTTTTCTGGTAGTCAATTGAACATTGCTCACTGCTCATTAATTTTTTCTATTTGAGCTATTTTTTCATATGCATACAATGAAATTAATATACATATCTGAAAAAATCTGATCGATACATAGAGCTTCCCTTGTTCCCTTTTTCTTCTTTTTTTTTTGGGGGGGGGGGGGGGGGGTCTCCAAGAACAGGTTAAAAAATGTAATATTGTAATTGATTAAAGCTGTTAAATTGATTTTCTATTTTATAATATATAATATAATGTTGGACTATGTGACAAGTTTGACCATTTCTCATTAATGCTAAGCAGCATTTATGGAGTTCATGATGAGGCGAAGGACAAAGAATTTGAATTGGAAATGAGCTGGGTCTGCCATGAGTCAAACCGTCAGCATCAGAAGGTATAAGTTTCAATTGCGGTGAAAATGCGAACAAGTTTTTATTAAGTTTTGTTACATTGAATCATCTAACAGTGTCACCCGTGTTCATTAGTTTAAACAACCCAGTTGTCTTGGCATGTATCTTTCACCTGCTATGGTTTTGAAGTTAATGCTAATTAATCATGCATAGTGGAAAAATTTTGATGTGAATTTGCTTCAAAGGCTCCAAGGTTTTGTTTGTATTTATTTATGTTTTTTCTTGCTTCTGTATTTCTCTCCCCCCCCACCTCCTTTCTTTTGCTGAGGAGTTTTGTGTGGAGAAAAGATTATTTCTTTGTTAATAACTTCCAATGCAAGACCTTTGGTCTATGGGTTATATACAAGGAATAACCTGCTCCAAGTGACCTAAAGCCAGCGATTTAGATGTGTGAGAGTCCTCAATTAGTGTTTTTGTTTGCTATACTGATTTCTGTGTAAATCTTGCATACAGTCAGTCAAATTTGAATATTAATGTTCATTTTGATATCAGGCTTGGTTAATTTGACGTAGACTATCTTTTCTGACTCCGTGGATTCCTCAAAATTCTGTTGCTTTGGGTAAATTAGGGTTGCTGTTTTAGCATTTTCCCCTATCTACATTGCACGTGGATCTAGATGCTAGGTGTGCAATTCCTTGTAATATAGCATAGCTTGTACCAGGTTTCTTTTCAATGGAAACATTAACTGTGAGCATGCATAATGTGGTGTTTACTACTGGGAAATTGGGCACTCTCATGATCATATCCTTCCCTCTTGGACCACCTTCGAAACTACTCCTGGACGTGTCTTCCCCAATATCTGTTTATCTAAGAATGATTTTACCTTGGAGCTATTTACGGTTCTGAATTGGCATTTAGTTTTATCCGTTAGGGTTGTCATTGGTCATCTAATCAGTTGCTAGAGCTGACATCTCTTTTGGTCTGAGTCGGTTTAGAACCTTTGTTAGGGGAACCTGATGTTAACAACTACTCTTTTACCCATTTTCAGGTTCCAGATGAGCTTTTACAGGAAGCCAAGGCAGCAGCTAAAGCAGCACTGGAGGAAATGGATGCAGATTAATATAGCATCCGTAGTGTTAATTTGTTTTGTTAGGTCCTTGCAGGTATCAGTATATTGTTGCGGAACATCCACATTTATGTTATGGGGTAGACTGGTGTGGGGGCCTTTTTTGTTATAAGCATTGATCTTTACTGCTACTGCAAATGTTGAATTCTCTCTTTAACTATTGGGAGAATGCAGGCTATCTGTTACGGTCATTAATAGATCTTCAGTTCCGATCATATTAACTTGTCCTGTTTTGGTTTGTTTTGGGTAAGTGGCCTGTTTTTTAGTGTTTTAAGTTTCGGTGGGTTCTTCCTTTCTCGCTTTTGTTCTGTTTTTGTGTTTATCTTCATCGGCGAGCAGGGCTGCCGGGGTGCTTTGTACAAGTTGGAAGCAGTTTGAAAACGAAGATTGTGAAGTGGGTTTTGGAAGGTTGTTGATACTATTTTCTGTTTCCCACAGAAATGATCTCACTTTAGAATCTCATTATACAGGTCTTATTCAAGGTATTGCTTATTCTTTAATGCCCAAGGTATCGCAGTTCTTATACTGGAGGGGGATGTAATCCTTTATTAGTGCTTTTAGGCGTTTTCCCTTCATCTTTGCAGGTGACATCCTTATACAACGACTGCAGTATAATGAGCTCCTAAAATATGGTTTGACCTTAAAAATTAGTGGTGCAACGCAGTTATTGGCAATGGGTTAACACGCGATTCTATTAGTCGTGTCAGAAATTTTACCGCTTACAGGGTTTCGAGTTGATGGAATGACTTGGGATGAAACTTAATTTATAGACCAGTTTTGGATTGGACGTTACAAAAATATAGCAAAAGGGTTAATTACACTTCGGGGGCTCTTTGATACTTTGCACCTGTCTTCAATTTCTGAGATATTTCACTCATGTGATTTGGACTTCTTTAATTTGCATCCCGCTGTTTATTATCCGCTATTTCGAACGTAAAAGTCAAGAAACGTGGTTTGCACGTGGTTCACTTGTCTATTTTGCCCACAATATTAAAAAATGCATAGTTACATTTTGCACCCACGTGTTTTGGGGGAGTCTGATACTTTGCACCCTGTTACTTTATTTTTGAGACACTTTGTACCCAAAAAATCAGTCACGCGTTCTATACGTAGTTGACTTTTCTATTCGAAATAATGTATAAATTAATGTGGTTGCAAAGTGTCAAGACCTACATACCACGGCGATGAAATATCTCAAAATTGAAAGAACTGGGTATATAGTGTCATGACCTTCAAACTACGTGGATGCAAAGTATAATTAACCTCAATCCTCGTTATCCCCCAAAGTCACACTATCACTGTCACCCCACCTCCATGACACTGCCATGGTTGCCATTGTTATACTTATATTCCGTAAACAACCGTTCTAAAGGAGTCTTCACATTCAATGACATAATTTCGTCTTCTGCTTCTCCCAATACTTTCTTAAACCAATAATTCGGTACAACCATCTTGTTTCTTGGATCAAGCAACGTTGCAACAAATAAAAGTCTATTCACTATCATCAAATGACTCCAATACTTGTCATACTTTGTTTTCATGCGGGATGCCATCTCTTTAAGCAAAATATCATTACTAGAAGAATACTTGTCAAAATGGCTATGTATCTTAACCAACTCCTCCAAGTAGACATTAGATGTAGACACATTTGATCCCGACATTCTTATTGTTACTTCGTAAAATAACTTCAAGAACTTTACAAAGTGGCAAATGTGCTCCCAATCCTCGAGTGTGGGAGGCCTAATCCTCTCCTCTCATGCCCCTCTTCGCCCAAATACAACATAAAGTGCCCATCCAAGTCAAAAGAACCAATGTCGCATAAAGTGCCCATCGATGTTCAAGTGTCTGTGGTAAAAGACACTAGACTCATTCGTTCGAATCAAATGCTTCAACTTATCCTTTTCCTTCAAATAAAGTTTCACGCAAAGCCTCGTAATTGTTATCCTAAATGACATTTTAAATTTAGGCCAGATAATGAATTAAATTTCTAAATCCATGTTTCTGAACAACAATAAAAGGCATCTCATCCACAATTATCATCCTAGTAATCAGATCTTTAATAGTCTTCTCACAAAATTTATGTGTCACCCCCATCGTTCCAACATCAAACCCCGTTGACTTCTGAGCATCGTGAGTCAATAACATCTGCCCAATATCTAACTGACCTCCCTTCTTTCTCTTAAAATACGGACAAATGTTGTGATGTTGTCATAACCCCGATGTCTCATTCTTGTGATGAGCCATAAACTCTTTTCTACAATAATTACATTTTGCTTTAGGTGGATCAGAGTTAGGTACCTTGGTGTAGTGCGACCATACATCAAAAGGGTTGGATTTTTTTTCCCTTTTTTGGGTTCAGGGCGTGGTGCTGTCCACTTACATCACCTCCACCCATTGACCCCGTCCCCACTGTCTCAGAATCCTGAGTGGACCCAACAGTCGGACACGATACTGAGGGCGACATAGCAGTAACACTACTACATGTGGCTGCAGATGACTGTGATTGTGATGGAGTGTCCATCTGCAAATTAACAACAGAGGGTTTAACAACATAGGGTTTAGCAATGTTCAAAGAGGTCACAAACACACTACGAGAACCCTAAATGCTCATATGGTAAATAGGCAACTATAAACAAGGAGGAATCCCAGAGAGGAAACCATCATCACAACCACAACAAAGAAGAAAAAATGCAAGCAAATCAAATGATTACCACAACAAGAAAACAACCTCAGCAACACCACAACCCAAACACCGAATGTCAAATAAATACAATCGAGAACCATGAAACAAATACAACTGAGAACCGAACAATAGTAAAGAAATGTAGAAACCCTAGAATCAAACCCAAATGTCAAATAAGGATTAAGGACCCAAATGGAAGAACTAGCCCAAGGGAAGATGCAAATAATAACAGTCCAGAAAAAGAACCCTAATCCCCAAAAATAAAATTGAATCAAATGAAAAAAAAACATTTGAATCACAAGCCAGAAAAAGAAAAGTACAACCGACGAACCCTAACCCCCAAAAGGAAAATTGAGCAAAATAGAGAAAAAAGAGTCTGTGGAGTACCTTGTGAGCACGAGAGAACTGGATGGGAGAGTAAAAAAAGGTAAATGCAAAGTATATTGTGAGGATTTGGGGAAGAAAAGATAGATAGGGAGAATGGGGGCGCCGCTAGTGCTGGAGAGTCTGAGACTGGAGAGAAAAGAAAGAAGAGTGGTTTCTGCTGAGGGCTGACTTGGCTAGTCGGGGGAAAAGAAAATAACGTGTTTTTTAGAATTTTAAAGGTCGCGCTCGAGCGCCTGTCGAGCGAACATCAGATGAGAAGTCTTTGTAACAACTGAGACTCGAACGCTCGAGCGAGAAGTCTCTGTAACAACTAAACGAGTCGTTTTGTTAAAAACAAAAAAAAACAAAACCCGGTGTCTCGGTACCCGGGAACCCTGTGCCGGGTAACCCGGGAATGGCACCGGGTTTTGCAAAAAACCTCAAACCGGCACCGGTGAAGCAGGGTACCGGCAACCCGGTGCCGGTGGCACTGAGCAGCGCTAATGTGAGACCCCGATTTTCACTATGTAGTTTAAGTTTTCTTCATAATTATTTCTTATGTGTGAGACATTGTTATTTTGAATATTTGGAAAAGATTGTAAGAGATTTCAGTACGTAAAATCTCATTTAAAGTGCATTTTATTATACTTTATAAGTTTCTAAATTTTTATAAATATTCTCATTGTGTACTAATTTATGATTTTGATTATTTTTAGTGTTAATTATACTATGCCTTTTATTTAGTAATCTTCATTAAGTGAATTAAGAGGCATTAGTGTGTTGAATTGAAAGGAATCACGTGGGATGTAAAACCAAAGAAAGGAAAAGAAAATAAAGAATGGGAAAAAGACAAAACCAGCCGCCCACTTCAGCAAATGAAATGGGGCGATACAAACAAAGTTTGTCTTCCCCTTTTTTCACGTGAAGTAGACTAAATTCATTCACTCCCTCAGATCTCACGCCACTCTCATCACTTGCACTCACCTCACTCTCGACATTTACCTCACAGCACCCATTCTAGTCACACAAAAGAGAGAACCCGAGAGGTAAGGGAGAAAGGGAGCTTGAACCGTGATAGAAGAAGAAGAAGGAGAAGAATGAGAAGAAGGGGAAGAAGACCAAGAAGAAACAGAAGAAGAAGGAGAATAAAAGGAGAGGGAGAAGAGAAAGGAAAAGGACGCAACAACAAAGGTAAATTTGGCCTTTAGGTTCTGTTGGCCGAATATTGTTTGGTGTTTCCTTGCATGTTCTTGCATGTCAAATTATTAGGATGTATTGAGGGTTGTAGTGTTGGGTTGGTTGTGAAGTTGTTGGTGGTGGAGGATACATATGAAGGCCACAGTTTTGGTTGGATGTGAGAATAGAAATATGTTGTGGTAAGGATTTTGACATGCATGTAGGATTTGAGATCCCTTGGCCAAATATTGTGATCTGTTTGAAGTGAATTAGTTGCTATAAATTCTTGTAATTTGAGGATTGAACACTAAGGTTAGAGGCCACAGTTTGGTTTAGAATTTACTTGAAAAAACATGTTGGATGATGAGCTGATGAGTATGACCTAAATGCATGTACAATTGAAAGTGTAAATCCTTGATTTTGTTGTTATGATGTTGCTGTGCTAAACCATGGAAATAGGTATGAAAAATGTTGATTCGGGTGATGCTAGGGCTTCGGTCAGTGGCCTTAATCAATGAACAAATGTATTTAGAGAAGGGCTAACATGCATGAAGGTGGATAATGGGAATTGGAAGGAAATAGGTAGTGTTGGTTGAATGATGTTCACTGCCTAAGTCATTGCATTTATGTTTTGTTTTCCCTTGATGATTAGCTTGATGATTGGATGTGTTGCATGTTGATAATATGGATAGAACAACAAGTTAATTACCTAAGCACATTGGTTGTATTTGGAGAAAATGGAGACTATATACTCAGGTTAAGTGGATTGCTTGCATGTGGTGTTGTTCTTAAGATCTTAATGTGATTCTTATATGAAACTTGAAGAATTGTGATGCTGGAACATGTCTATGATGATTGAGGTCTAAGTCAGCAAACTAAAGATTGAATTTAAGTGTAAGAGAGCCACGGGTTGGCCATAGAATGAAGAAATTATGCATCCAAGTAATGTTTGAAGAATTCTTATCAATGAGCATATATGTGAACCTGAAAAACTTAGAGATAAAGGAAAATGGAAATCAGGTCAAGTCCTAGAGGTCTAGGCAGTACCTATATAAAATATTCCTTGAGGTTTAATGGATGGAAAATGAGAAAATGAATGACCTCTAGTTCATACCATGTTAAGTTATAAATTGTGAAACAAGGAAAGTGGAATTAGACATGTGGCTCTCTTACATGAACTAAACTTTGATGTGGAATGTTGTTGCTGATCTTCATAGATAAGTCTTGAAATCAATGTAATTGATGGGAAGCACAAGTGTACTAAAGTCGAATACGAGTTGGACATAAAGAAGGCGAAAACAGCAACCTAGTTGGAGTTGTTTGATGTATATGCTTATTATTTTTAAATCCGTTTTATAAAAGCTAAACATGTTTAAAAGAAATGTCACGTAAAGGAAATCACATGTTGAAAGATATGAATTTTGAAATCAAGAACGTATATGAGTACATTTGTGTGTTTATGTGATTATTATTTCTACGCGTCTAAGTGACGTATATTCGTTTGTAGGTTAGACTTCGTCTTAAGCTCAAGAGGATAGAGGTAAGTGGAAACTTACGTTTTTCTGAAAATTGGAATGATACACAATATGACATTGTTATCAAGCATGACATGATAATTGTTATCAAACATAACACGACATAAGCATTTGCATGATTTCTTGAAAGAAAAGAAGTTTTGTGCAAATGAAAGTTTTATGACAAGTCAAGTTAAGGGGCTGAGTTAGTCGGTACCGTACCAGTAAGTAGGTGCATCCACTCCGAAGGATGAATGTGAGAAGGATGGATGACTCCTAAGGGTACCCATACCGAAGGATGCTTGCAAGAAGGATGGGTAGCTCTTGAGGTATGTGCAACCACACTGAAGGATGCTTGCAAGGTGTGGACCTCCAAGGGTCGTGTCTAGCCATCAGGCCTGGGGCCACTTCAAGGGCTAGCTCGACCAGATGATATGTCTCAAAGGGAAAAAGGGAACGGTTCCGATGGGAACGCACAACCCTGACTTCAGGGGTTAAATAGAGCATATGTAGCCCACAAGATAAGAAATGAATTCTTCTCAAGATCAAGTGTCTTTACAAGTTCAAGTATATGTTTTCAAGAGCAAGTGCATGCGTTTCATATGCAAGCATTGAGCATACATGCACATCGAAATTCATGATCATGCATTCTTTAAAAGTTCATGTTTCATTACTGAGTCTTTTGACTCAAAAGTTTTAAATTTTATGGGAAAATACAATTTTCATCCACAAACTACCATAGGTTTTACACCTTGCATCCTAAACTATCATTTTGATACATTACACCCTCTAACTACCAATTTTTGACATTTTGCACCCTATTTTAAATTTGTAGAATAAAATGACGATAATACCCTTGACCCATTTTGCACATATTAAAGATATTGTTGTCAATTCATTAATTTATAAAGGGTATTATTTTCAAATGGTTGGTGCAAAGTGTTTAATATTAGTAGTTGGAGGGTGCAATGTGTCAAAGTGGGTAGTTTAGGGTGCAAAGTGTCAAAATTTGGTAGTTAGAGGGTGCAATGTATCAAAATTGGTAGTTTAGGGTGCAAAGTGTAAAACCTATGGTAGTTTGTGGGTGAAAAGTGTATTTTTTCCTAAATTTTATCATTCCAGATGTGCTAGGTGAAAAGAGTCCTGAAGACTACTTATCTTGAGAGGAAAGACCCTAAGTGAAATCTTTTGAGATGTTGGTGGCCATAGACCATTGTGGTCTGTCACTTATGAAGTGTTTTGTATATGTATTGTAATTATGATGCTTACACTATTTTTAATGTAGTCATTTTATGTAAGTTGAGTATATGTGAGTTTCCTTGGCTCATCTCTCTCAGTAATAGAGAAATAAAAAAAAATTATGTTACTAAGTTAAGGTTAAGTTCGTTGGAACATTCATTCGAGATTGCTCGTGGCTGTCATTGGCCCTTCGGGTTAGCGTTCGGGGCGTGACACCTAAAGCCTCTAACCTCCTACCACCCCGCTAAAGTTACGAGTATAAAATTGTCATTTCATGCCCTAGAAAGCTAATTTTCATTCAAATCCGTAGAATATTTTAACAAATAATGCAAAATGTCTAAAAATAAATAGTTGGTGGAATATAATAAAAATAATAGTTTGAAGTTTAAATATTGAGACCTCCAAAATTGGAGGGTGCAAAGTATATTTATCTCTAAAAATAAGATATGATATGAGAAAATTACACTTTTTGCCCCTAACTATAGGGTACTTGCAATTTGCACCACATATTATTGATTTCATGACATTTAGCCCTCAAACAACCTCTGACAGACATTTCGCACCTCGTTGTCTGCTTTTTTGTCATTTTGAACGGAAAATCAGTGCACGTGAAATGAGTGTGCTACCCCTTCTAAGAATTACAAAACATACGTTATTGGCACATGCCATTTCAGACCCCGATTTTACAAAAATGCCCTCAGGACCACTTGTGAAAAAAATCAGAATCAGGTAAACATTGTCGCCGTCAATCTTGGACCCTTCTTGACTGTAGAACGCTGCGTTTCTGAACCTCTCATGAACGTAGTAAACATCACACCTTTTTCATCCATTTTAAATCTTTGCATCAACGTATGAATTTCTAAGGTTTCGTTGGCTACGATAGCTTTCACCCATTTAATCTACACAATATTCCAGTTTAGTTAAACATAATAGATTTGTTGTCAATGTTATTTGGTGCTTTGATGTTTCACATTCCATTGGGCTTGTATTCATTAGGGTTTGGCACAAATGAGATGATGTGTATGTTGTCTGATTTGGGAATTTTGTGAATACAATGAGTTTCATGGTTTAATATTGTGTAAATTGTTTACATGGAGCATTTGTATGGCCTGTGATAAGAATGTTAGCACGAAGCAATGTAGTGTACATTTTTTTAATGTCCCCTCCATGTGCTGTAATGCTTTTCCCAGATTTTTTTGTAAGTATTGTTTGTTTTATATTTAAACTAGTGCTCCCCCATCAATTTGTCGTAAGTGGTTGTTTAAAATTGAAAGTGGATGTTTTAATTTTGGAATTGGAATATTGTTTGAGTAGTTTTGTCCTATTTGTGTCCCCCATGTGACCTATCTCTTTATACACAGGAGAAAACATGTCATTTAACTATGCTTCCATTTTTTGTCAAGAGGATGTCGATTGTTACCTTTCTCTTTTGACGGAGACTATCGACATTTCTATTGTACTTGGGTAATGTTTTTTTACAGTATGTGTGCTTTGTTCTTTTCAGGTGCTCCATCTAACATGGCACGCGACTGGTTACAATGAGAGACTCCATTGCATTAGAGGTGCACTTCGGGGGAAGATTTATTCGCAACTTAAGCTGCGCGTATGTTGATGGGGATGTTAGGATACACGATGAACCATTTGACCCAGATTGCCTCTCTTTCTTCGAGATAGAGGAGATTGCAAAAAAGTATGTGTGCTTTGTTCTTTTCAGGTGCTCCATCTAACGTGGCACGCGACTGGTTACCTTTCTCTTTTTACGAAGACTATCGACATTTCTATTGTACTTTGGTAATGTTTTTTTTTACAGTATGTGTGCTTTGTTCTTTTCAGGTGCTCCATCTAACGTGGCACGCGACTGGTTACAATGAGAGACTCCATTGCATTAGAGGTGCACTTCGGGGGAAGATTTATTCGCAACTTAAGCTGCACGTATGTTGGTGGGGATGTTAGGATGCACGTTGAACCATTTGACCCAGATTGCCTCTCTTTCTTCGAGATAAAGGAGATTGCAAAAAAGTATGGGTACAGGACTGGGAATCTGATTTGCTATAAGAAGCCTAGTTTGAACATAACATATGGGATGGTGCTGATATCTTCCGGTCACGATGTGTCGAACATGATGAGCTACCACCATGGAGAGAATCTTTGTGTATTGTATTTAGGAAGCTTTGGAGAATCCAATGTTGGCCACCTCGAGTGTCACGCCCCGAACGCTAGCTAAACGAGGCTAATGACAGCCGCGAGCATTCCCGGCATGGGACGCTCAAGCGTACTTACTACTATACTTGCAGCGGAAATGACATTGACGCTTCGATGTTAAAAAGAAGCCTTATGATGCTAGCGTATAACGTACATAAGAACATACGTTCCATCGATAACTCAAGGTAGTTAAACATATTCTCAAAATATCAACCAGTTTAAAACATTAACTTACTAAGCCAAATGAAACCCATGACCACCACATCACAGTGGCTCATGCCGGCTTTTACAAAAATTTAGCTAAATCTTCTCTAACGTTAGCAAACAAGAGAGACATTTCATCAACCCTTCTCCTAGGGTTCAAGGTCCTCATCTTAAGATTCCACCCCTGGAACATCATCTGGAATGATACAATTTAAAACTGTGAGACGAAAGACTCAGTAAGGAATTATAGCTAAAAACATGGGTTTGAAATCGTAAGCATGCACTTGAACTTGAAATCATAGTCATGTAAACATAATGCGATGCATGCCTGATTATGAATCGTGATGCATGTATATGTCTCATGTCGCATATGCACATGCACTTTCTTTTGAAAACATCATTCGTACTTATAAAGCTCTTGCTTTGGAAAATCTTATGGGCTACTTGAGCTCCATTTACCCCTGGCATCAGGGTTGTGCGTTCCCGTTGGAACTGTCCCCCTTTTCCCTTGGGGACCTTACATATGGTCGAGCTAGCACACCTTCTCAATGTCCTTCAGTGGCTAGACACGACTCTTGGAGGCTCACACCTTCTTGCAAGCATCCTTCAGTGTGATTGCACATACCTCCCGGACTACCCATCCTTCTTGCAAGCATCCTTCGGTATGGGTGTCCTAGGTGACATCCACCCTTCTCGTAAACGTCCTTCGGTATGGATGCACCTTCTTGAGTTGGTACGGTACCGACCGACTTGGGTTCGTTAATTAACTTGTCATAAAGTAGCATAAAAATGGTACTTTCATTTGCATAAAAATGTCTCATTTCTCATGAGGAAAATGAATGCAAATGATCATGATGCGTTCATGTCGTGCTTGGTAGTGTCATGCTTGATATCATACTTGATATGCTTATTCATAAACATTCTTCATGCAGTGTATCATTCCAGTTTTGTAAAGGTTTTTCACTTACCTTCGCTTGCTTGAGTATCGAACGCCTCGTTACCTACAATGAGTCGTACTATTATTATTCATAGGAAATTCATAGGTTTACTAAACGTATAGAGTAATCAATACATTACAATCATCCAAGGTATGACTGAAAATCTTTCCATGTCCTAGGCCTTCAATCTAGGATCCACTCAATATCAAGAGATAACTACAAATGCATCAAAACACACTCTCTATTCCAGGTCTGAAATCTGCTTATGTAATTACCAGAAATCACAATAATCTTTCTAGCCCTCCAATTTCCAACAACCAAAACCGAATCTCTACATGTCACAACCAACATCCAAGGCTAACTTAACATTTCCTAGTAGCAACCATCCTCTTACCTTCCTCCCATTTTTACAACCTCAACTCAAGGTTTACAACCAACCGTGGTTCCATGTTCATCACGTTAACACCATTGCGTTTACCCATTTCTCTTGGGCTATTAACCAAACACCTAGTGTATATTATTGGTCCTCTTGCCTATTTTCTCCAGATCTGAACCTATCTCTAACACTTAGTGCTTTGTGGTTCTCAATATCACTACCTTACATACACAATCTAATGCATCAACCCCTAGATTCGGCCATACTTGCTCAACTTAGGTTTCAATCCCCTCTTAGGCCTTTTATCAAACACCTAGAGCACATAACCAATTTCTCTTGAACCCTCATTTCAGATCTAGCCATTTTGTTCCCATGTTCTCATGTAAAAATCTATGCTACACTTAAACACTTACAAGATCTACCTTGAACATGCATAGATCCACACTAAACATCCATGAATCACAAGGAGAAAAACTACTTAGACAACCCACCATCAACCACAACCAATCAACAAGAGAAAACAAGAACACCGCCAAACCACAACCAATCAACAACCCACATCTGAACCTATCTCTAACACTTAGTGCTTTGTGGTTCTCAATATCACTACCTTACATACACAATCTAATGCATCAACCCCTAGATTCGGCCATACTTGCTCAACTTAGGTTTCAATCCCCTCTTAGGCCTTTTATCAAACACCTAGAGCACATAACCAATTTCTCTTGAACCCTCATTTCAGATCTAGCCATTTTGTTCCCATGTTCTCATGTAAAAATCTATGCTACACTTAAACACTTACAAGATCTACCTTGAACATGCATAGATCCACACTAAACATCCATGAATCACAAGGAGAAAAACTACTTAGACAACCCACCATCAACCACAACCAATCAACAAGAGAAAACAAGAACACCGCCAAACCACAACCAATCAACAACCCACAACCAACCCACAAGAGAAAACAATAAGGAAATAGAGAGAGAGAGAGAGAGAGAGTAGGATGATTTTCGGCCAGCAAGGATTTGTACCTTGCTTCTCTCCTCTTCCTCATTCTTTTCTTCTCCTTTCTCCTTCTCCTTCTTCTCCTTCTTCCTTCTTCGGGTGGGTGATTTAGGGCAAGGGAAAACGAAAAGGCTGAAGAGAGAGAGGAAAAATGAAGTGTTCGGCAAAGGGGGAGAGAGTAATAGGCGTGAAAATGGTTGGGGAAAAGACAAGGTTGCCCTTCCCCTTCTTCATGAATTCCAACTCACGTATTTTCAATCCGGTAAAATTTCGGAATGTAGTTATTTGTGTCGACACCATCACTCAAGGTGTCGACACTTACAACACATTTAGTAAGATGTGTCGACACCATTACTCAAGGTGTCGACACTTCCAACACTTAGCCAAAGTGGGAAAAATGTAAAACTCTCGGGTTTCAGTTAGATGTGTCGACACCATCACTCAAGGTGTCGACACTTCCATCACTTGGTCAAAATTCACGGGAGTTCTGGAAAAAGGCGAACTCTCGGGTTTCAGTTGGATGTGTCGACACCATCACTCAAGGTGTCGACACTTCCATCACTTAGTAAAAATCACTCTAGTTCCGGAAAAATATAAACATTCGGGTATCGGTCTAATGTGTCGACACTATCACTCAAGGTGTCGACACTTACAACACTTAGTCAAAATTCACTTTGGGCTCCAGAAAAGGTAAACTTTCGGGTGTTAGTTTAATGTGTCGACACTATGCTCCAATGTGTCGACACTTACCTCAAAAATCACCAATTAAAACATACCTACATCCTGAGGAAAATCATAAATAAGTCTCTCTCCTTTACAACGACATAAGTAAATTCGGGATCTCACATCCTCCCCTCCTTATAAAATTCCGTCCTCGGAATTCGATCTTCCTTTCCAGAAATTGTCCTGATGGCGGAGGTCTAGGACGGGTGAACACTCGAACTGGCCCCACTACTAACGTTATCATAATACACACATATATGCCTCTATATACTTCAACATAGCACTATAGCTCATATGTATAGTGAGACAACATAAAGGTATCAATGAAAAGAAAAACAGATCAGGCAAGTCATATCAAAATTCTAACATTATCCTTCTTAACTTTGTCCTTCCCGTAAGTGGGGGTATTTTGAGTACATTTCACTTTCTAACTCCCATGAGGCCTCTTCTACTCCGTGGTTTCTCCACAAGATCTTAACAACAGGTATGGTTTTGGTCCTCAGTTGCTGCTCCTTCCTATCCAAAACCCTTATAGGTTCTTCCACATACGTAAGGTTTTCTCTAACCTGCAAAGGCTCATAATCTAGTACATGGGTAGGGTCGGTTACATACTTCCTTAGGAGCGATACATGAAACACATTGTGAACTCCCTCTAAACAAGGGGGTAGGGCCAACCTGTACGCCACGGGCCCAACTCTATCTAAGATCTCAAAGGGTCCTACGAATCTGGGTTGGAGCTTCCCTTTCTTCCCAAATCTCGCTATCCCCTTCTTCGGAGAAATCTTCAAAAATACTTTGCCCCCAGCCTCAAATTCCAGTTCTCTTCTTTGATTATCAGCATAGCTCTTCTGCCTGCATTGGGCTGTCACAAGCCTATCTTTGATTACTTGGATCTTTTCCCGTGTCTCTGAAACTATTTCCGGCCCTAACATCCTTCTTTCGCCTACCTCATCCCAATACAAAGGTGATCTACACCTCCTCCCATACAAGGCTTCATAGGGTGTCATACCAATACTTGCTTGAAAACTGTTATTGTATGCGAATTCCGCTAAAGGCAAGTATTGAGCCCATCCTCCTTTGAAATCCGACTGCCCATCCGTCTGTGGGTGGAAAGCGGTACTAAAATTCAATCGAGTTCCCAACGACTCCTGCAATCGTTTCCAGAATCTCGATGTGAATCTCGGATCTCTATCTGACACTATGCTCTTGGGCACTCCATGTAATCTGACAATCTCTTGAAGATAAATCTCCGCTAACTTCTCCGGGGCATACTTCACCTTAATGGGTAAGAAGTGTGCCGACTTGGTTAGTCGGTCCACGATCACCCATATAGCATCGTAACCCGAAGTAGTTCGAGGCAACCCCACTACGAAATCCATGGCTATCCCTTCCCACTTCCATTCAGGGATCTCTAGAGGCTTTAGTGTTCCTGCTGGCCTTTGGTGCTCGGCTTTCACCTTCTGGCAAGTCAAACATCGAGCCACATACTCGGCTATCTCCCGCTTCATATTAGGCCACCAAAAGACCTTCTTAATATCTTGATACATCTTCGTGCCTCCTGGATGGATGGTATAAGGCGTAGAATGAGCCTCTGCTAGAATCAAGTCTTTAATCTCCCTTGTACTTGGCACACAAACTCTGCCTCGATATCGTAATAACCCATCCTTATCTCCAAAGTCGGGGTCTTCCTTTTTCTCAATTCGCTCTCTAATCCCTTCAATCACCTTATCATTCTTCTGGGCCTCTCGAATTTGCTCCTCCAGGGTAGGTTGCAACGAGAGCCCTGCAATTGAGACAAACTGATCGGCAATGATAAGCACAATCTCTGCCCTTTTTAAGTCTCTCCTGATTTCCTCGGGCACCACCACCGTTGAACTTGCCTCTACTGAACTTGTTTCTGCCGACTTCCTACTTAATGCGTCGGCCACCACATTGGCTTTTCCAGGGTGATAGCTTATTGTGCAATCATAATCTTTAATCAACTCTAACCATCGCCGCTGTCTCATGTTCAGCTCTTTCTGGGTGTTAAAATACTTAAGACTCTTATGATCGGTGAATATCTCACATTTAACCCCATACAAATAATGTCTCCATATTTTTAACGCATAGACTACTGCAGCTAACTCTAAGTCATGCGTGGGATAATTCATCTCGTGAGGCCTCAGTTGCCTAGAAGCATAAGCTATTACCCTTTTGTCTTGCATCAAAACACAACCTAAACCTTGCTTCGATGCATCGCTGTAGATTTCATAATCTCCATATTCCGAGGGTAGTGCTAATACTGGAGCAGTAACTAAATTGGCCTTTAACTCTTGGAAGCTCCACTCACACTCATGAGTCCATTCAAATTTGACATTCTTCTTTGTTAGAGACGTCAAAGGTTTGGCCATCTTTGAGAATCCCTTGATAAATCTCCGATAGTACCCTGCTAATCCCAGAAAACTTCTTACTTCCTTCACATTCGTAGGCCTCGGCCACTTGAATATAGCAGCTACCTTTCCGGGATCCACGGCAATCCCCTCACCGGACACTACATGCCCCAAAAAGCGAACTTGTTCCAACCAAAACTCACATTTGGAAAACTTGGCAAACAACTTCTTCTCCCTAAGAATCTGTAGAACAATCCTTAAATGCTTCTCATGTTCCTCCTTATTCCGTGAGTAAATCAGTATGTCATCAATAAAGACAACCACAAACTTATCTAAGAATTCCCGAAACACCCTATTCATCAAATCCATAAATGCGGCTGGAGCATTGGTTAGCCCAAAAGGCATCACCATGAATTCGTAATGGCCATATCGCGTTCGAAATGCCGTCTTCGGTATATCTTCCCCCTTCACCTTCAACTGGTGATATCCCGATCTCAAATCAATCTTCGAGAATGCCTGCGCTCCTTGCAATTGATCAAATAGATCATCAATGCGAGGCAACGGGTATCTATTCTTGATAGTCACCTTATTCAACTCCCTGTAATCAATGCACATCCTGAGGCTTCCATCTTTCTTCTTTACGAACAAGATCGGAGCTCCCCAAGGTGACACACTCGGTCGAATGAACCCTTTATCCAATAGATCCTCCAGCTGAATCTTCAATTCCTTCAACTCTGCTGGTGCCATTCTATACGGTGCTTTAGAAATTGGAGTTGTCCCTGGTTCTAAATCGATGTCAAACTCCACTTCTCTATCAGGAGGTAATCCGGGTAATTCTTCCGGAAACACATCAGGAAATTCGTTCATTATAGGGGTTTGCTCTACCGTAGCAGTCTCCCTCTGTATTTCATTTGCCCAAACTAAGAACCCCTCACTTCCTCCTTGCAACCATTTCTTGGCTTGCATGGCTGAAATGATCGCCGGTCTTCGTTCCACCTTTCTCATGCCTACAAAACAACAATCCGGTCTCCCCTCCTTTTGGAACACGACCTTCTTCTCGTAACATTTTATGCTAGCACCGTGTGTTGCCAACCAATCCATACCTAAAATGAGGTCGAACCCTCCCATTTCCATCACTATCAGGTTAGCCGGCATAATTTGCCCATCAACTTCTATCGGGAAATTTTTCACTATTCGATCGCAATTGATCCTCCCACCAGTAGGTGTTGATACTACTACATGACATCCTAATGGTTCATGCTTTAAATCTCTTGCCTTACAATATGCCGATGCTATGAATGAATGTGTGGCCCCTGAATCAAATAATACAAGGGCTTCTCCCTGTGGCAAGGGCAACTTACCCGTTAGTACTCTGGTTTGGTCCTCCGCATCCCTCGGGGTCAGAGCATATAGTCTTGCTTGAGTTGGACCGCCTTGCCTCCTCGAATTGTCTTGCGGTGCGGGTTGGGATGCTTGGCTTGAATTACTTTTTGCCCTACAATCTCGGGCAATGTGACCTGGCTTCCCGCACTGGAAGCATACTCCCTGCCTACACTCTCCGGGATGCTTCTTGCCACACTTGTTGCATATTGGGAATTGATTCCCTCCTGAAATCTGACTTCCTCCAGGTCTCTGGTTCTGGGCTCCACCAGGTCTCTGATTCTGGCCCCGTGATAAACCCTGCTTGCTTTTCTTCCAGGGTGCCTGCGACGTTTCCAGCTTGGGAGGAGCCTTCCTCTTTTGCTGGTCGTAATATGTTGCTGTCCTCTGCAGACCTCTTTCCACAATCACTGCCCGCTCTATGACTTTTGCCAACGTCTTCAAGTTATAGGCCATAACTCTGTCAAAGATTCGGGGATGGAGTCCCTCTTCAAACTTCCTGGCTTTCCTCTCCTCATCTGGTACTAAATACGGAGCAAACCTCACCAACTCCATGAATCGACCAGAGTATTGATCAACAGTAACTTGAAGGTAGCAAAGCTCACTCTCTGGGAGTCTGTACACCCCATGACTTCCAGCAACTCTTTAATCTCTAGGAGCCAGTTTTCTGCTAGAACGGCATCTCCTTTACCGTTGTATACCGGCGGGTGTTGGCGGTTAAACTGGTCAAAGGTGCATCCTTCAGGGCGATCTCGAGCCCCTTGCACATTTGCCCCTTGCTGCACTTGTTCAGCGATGAGCTGAGTCATGTGCCTTAAAACATCATTGGTAGAGACACCTGATTCTTCGATGTTAAAAAGAAGTCTTATGATGCTAGCGTATAACGTACATAAGAACATATGTTCCATCGATAACTCAAGGTAGTTAAACATATTCTCAAAATATCAACCAGTTTAAAACATTAACTTACTAAGCCAAATGAAACCCATGACCACCACATCACGGTGGCTCATGCCGGCTTTTACAAAAATTTAGCAAAATCTTCTCTAACGTTAGCAAACAAGAGAGACATTTCATCAACCCTTCTCCTAGGGTTCAAGGTCCTCATCTTAAGATTCCACCCCTGGAACATCATCTGGAATGATACAATTTAAAACTGTGAGTCGAAAGACTCTGTAAGGAATTATAGCTAAAAACATGGGTTTGAAATCGTAAGCATGCACTTGAACTTGAAATCATAGTCATGTAAACATAATGCGATGCATGCCTGATTATGAATCGTGATGCATGTATATGTCTCATGTCGCATATGCACATGCACTTTCTTTTGAAAACATCATTCGTACTTATAAAGCTCTTGCTTTGGAAAATCTTATGGGCTACTTGAGCTCCATTTACCCCTGGCATCAGGGTTGTGCGTTCCCGTTGGAACTGTCCCCCTTTTCCCTTGGGGACCTTACATATGGTCGAGCTAGCACACCTTCTCAATGTCCTTCAGTGGCTAGACACGACTCTTGGAGGCTCACACCTTCTTGCAAGCATCCTTCAGTGTGATTGCACATACCTCCCGGACTACCCATCCTTCTTGCAAGCATCCTTCGGTATGGGTGTCCTAGGTGACATCCACCCTTCTCGTAAACGTCCTTCGGTATGGATGCACCTTCTTGAGTTGGTACGGTACCGACCGACTTGGGTTCGTTAATTAACTTGTCATAAATTAGCATAAAAATGGTACTTTCATTTGCATAAAAATGTCTCATTTCTCATGAGGAAAATGAATGCAAATGATCATGATGCGTTCATGTCGTGCTTGGTAGTGTCATGCTTGATATCATACTTGATATGCTTATTCATAAACATTCTTCATGCAGTGTATCATTCCAGTTTTGTAAAGGTTTTTCACTTACCTTCGCTTGCTTGAGTATCGAACGCCTCGTTACCTACAATGAGTCGTACTATTATTATTCATAGGAAATTCATAGGTTTACTAAACGTATAGAGTAATCAATACATTACAATCATCCAAGGTATGACTTAAAATCTTTCCATGTCCTAGGCCTTCAATCTAGGATCCACTCAATATCAAGAGATAACTACAAATGCATCAAAACACACTCTCTATTCCAGGTCTGAAATCTGCTTATGTAATTACCAGAAATCACAATAATCTTTCTAGCCCTCCAATTTCCAACAACCAAAACCGAATCTCTACATGTCACAACCAACATCCAAGGCTAACTTAACATTTCCTAGTAGCAACCATCCTCTTACCTTCCTCCCAATTTTACAACCTCAACTCAAGGTTTACAACCAACTGTGGTTCCATGTTCATCACGTTAACACCATTGCGTTTACCCATTTCTCTTGGGCTTTTAACCAAACACCTAGTGTATATTATTGGTCCTCTTGCCTATTTTCTCCAGATCTGAACCTATCTCTAACACTTAGGGCTTTGTGGTTCTCAATATCACTAGCATACATACACAATCTAATGCATCAACCCCTAGATTCGGCCATATTTGCTCAACTTAGGTTTCAATCCCCTCTTAGGCCTTTTATCAAACACCTAGAGCACATAACCAATTTCTCTTGAACCCTCATTTCATATCTAGCCATTTTGTTCCCATGTTCTCATGTAAAAATCTATGCTACACTTAAACACTTACAAGATCTACCTTGAACATGCATAGATCCACACTAAACATCCATGAATCACAAGGAGAAAAACTACTTAGACAACCCACCATCAACCACAACCAATCAACAAGAGAAAACAAGAACACCGCCAAACCACAACCAATCAACAACCCACAACCAACCCACAAGAGAAAACAATAAGAAATAGAGAGAGAGAGAGAGAGAGAGAGAGAGTAGGATGATTTTCGGCCAGCAAGGATTTGTACCTTGCTTCTCTCCTCTTCCTCCTTCTTTTCTTCTTCTTTCTCCTTCTCCTTCTTCTCCTTCTTCCTTCTTCGGGTGGGTGATTTAGGGCAAGGGAAAACGAAAAGGCTGAAGAGAGAGAGGAAAAATGAAGTGTTCGGCAAAGGGGGAGAGAGTAATAGGCGTGAAAATGGTTGGGGAAAAGACAAGGTTGCCCTCCCCCTTCTTCATGAATTCCAACTCACGTATTTTCAATCCGGTAAAATTTCGGAATGTAGTTATATGTGTCGACACCATCACTCAAGGTGTCGACACTTACAACACATTTAGTAAGATGTGTCGACACCATTACTCAAGGTGTCGACACTTCTAACACTTAGCCAAAGTGGGAAAAATGTAAAACTCTCGGGTTTCAGTTAGATGTGTCGACACCATCACTCAAGGTGTCGACACTTCCATCACTTGGTCAAAATTCACAGGAGTTCTGGAAAAAGGCGAACTCTCGGGTTTCAGTTGGATGTGTCGACACCATCACTCAAGGTGTCGACACTTCCATCACTTAGTCAAAATCACTCTAGTTCCGGAAAAATATAAACATTCGGGTATCGGTCTAATGTGTCGACACTATCACTCAAGGTGTCGACACTTACAACACTTAGTCAAAATTCACTTTGGGCTCCAGAAAAGGTAAACTTTCGGGTGTTAGTTTAATGTGTCGACACTATGCTCCAATGTGTCGACACTTACCTCAAAAATCACCAATTAAAACATACCTACATCCTGAGGAAAATCATAGCAAAGTCTCTCTCCTTTACAACGACATAAGTAAATTCGGGATCTCACATCGAGGGTGGTGATGAGTATGTTGAGGAAGAGGAAGACGGGCGTCCCCAATTGGGAATTAACGACCCTTTTTGGCAACAAGTATTGAGTGACGATGAGGAGCTTTTTGACATAAGAGTAGAAGTTGGTCACTCGATTAGTAAATCAACGGGTGTTGTTGGTACATCAATTGAAGGTGGTAATGTAGAAAATAAGAGTGATGGAACCATGTACTATAGTGGGGACAGTGAGGCAGGTGACGCTGAAGAGGTTGAAGCTACACTGGGAGGTAGTCAGTCATCATTGAAGGAAAATGTAGGCTCTGCAGATATCAACAAAAGTGCAGATAATGTTCCCTTTGCAGATAGCCTCCACAATGGCCAGAGGCTGAAGATGGGAGGTAATTAACTCTGCAAAACTTAACGACTTTTTCACATCTGCCTTCAATGTAACATTTGTTAATCTTTTGTTGCTTGGCAAACGTACTTTCTAATATGGAAAAAAGTGATGTACATGTGTCTCCTCCAGCAAGTGATGATGATTAGGCTACCACAAGAATTTCTGACTTGTACGCTCGCCCAGATTTTCACGAGTCAGAAATTTCGAAGCCGGTGCTGAAATTACTCATGAAGTTTTCTTCAGTAGAAGTATTTCAAAATGCTATCTAACAAGCAAATTTATTGAGAGGCAAAGATTTGAGGTTTAAGAAGAATTGTGGAGACAAGTGTATTGTTACATGTAGGGAGAAGATATGCAACTATCGAGTGTATGCGCGTTGGATGAAAGACGAGAAAACTTTTCAAATTAGATCATTCCAACCAAACAATATGTGCACAAGGAAGTATAGAAATTTGATTGTGAATTCAAACTTCATTGCTGAAAATTATTACGAGCAATTTAAGTCTCAGCCAAACATGCTAGTTAGTGTTATTTTGAAAGAAGTTAAAAGGGTATGGAAGGTTGATGTGAATGACAGTCAATGTTATCGGGCAAGAAGGAAAGAGAGGAGTAAGATTTTTGGGTGTCACAAGGAGCGATATCTGTAGGATTATTGCGCCACGGTTAGGGAAACAAATAGAGGAAAATGTGTAATTATGAGAGTGGAAAAATTATGCCTGAGCTCCCTCCTATATTTTAGAGTCTCTACGTATCCTTAGCAGCCATGAGGGATGGTTTTCCAATGGGTTGTAGACCCATTATTGGTTTGGATGACTATTTCTTGAAAGGTCCTTCAAGGGCCAACTACTTAGCGCCATTGTACGTGATGTGAATGACATGTATCCCATTGTGATTGCTGCTGTAGAGGCTGAAATCAAAGATAGTTGGACCTGGTTCCTTGAGACACTCGTCTCGGATCTTGGCCAACCACCATCGGGGGGATGAAATTTCATCTCCGATCGAAAAAAGGCAAGTTATCTTTGATTTCATTAAGACTTAAATTAGTATTAGCTGTATCATTTTTTTATTCTCAAAGCAACATTCTAATGTCTTCAACATCTATGTATACACATGGTAGGGATTGGTGTCTAGCTATGATGTTGTGATGCCATTGACAGACACCGTATATGTGTTTGACATTTATACATAAATTTTTGTGATGCCAGTTATCGAGGCGTCGCTCTCAAAGACAAGTTGTGGGGAGTTCAATAAAGAGATGGCGGAACTGAAGAAGCTTAGTGAACCTGCTTGGTTGTATCTCTAAAAAATCGACCCCAACATGTGGTCAAGAGCATGGTTCCACACTTATAGTAAGTCAGACATGTTGGTCAACAATCTAAGTGAGTAATTCAATGCTTACATCCTCAAGCACGAGAGAAACCCATAATTACAATGATAGAGATGATTCAGAAGCAGTTAATGTGGAGATATCAGCTTAAAAGGATGTGATGGTGAAATTGTAGGTCATCAGGGATGAATCTTGCAACTGCCTCGCCACGTAGAGCATGGGACTCAACAGTATGTGGTGAACTTGAGGGACTGAACTTGTGGATGTCGAAAGTGGGATATTATAGACATCCCTTTTTCTCATGCATTTTCTGCAATCCTGTATGACGACGGGAAGCCAGAAGACTATGTGGATCAATACTACTCCCGTGAGAAGTACATTTTGTCATACTCTCCAATCATATATCCCATGCTTAGTGAAGAGCTGCGAGTATCTATAACCAATGAGCTAGTTGAGACTCTTGGTGCGGGGTATCCGCTTGAGATGCACCAAGTAAGAAGAAGGTGGATCCGCTTGAGATGCACCAAGTGTAACAGCTTCAAGCACAATGCAAGAACCTGTCGTAGGAAGAAAGAAGTGAGGCTGAGGGCTGTGGGTATGATAACTGCTGGTGCGGAGTTCATGACTGCCACTTCACATGAAGAGATAAGTCTTAACTACACATTCTATTGATTTTGAAGTTTGATTCTTAGCCACTGTCCACTAAGCCGACGAGAACTTCAACTTGTAACAAACCAAGTCATCTGTCTACTCCCACTGCTAGAGCGACACGCAAACGCAGAGTCAATGATTCCACCGAGGCAAAAGGCCAACCATAAGGAGAGCAATTAGGACCTGAAATGGTATAACAACTTTTGTCAATTAGACTATGCAATTCTAAATTTATGAATGTTGTGAACTTGATTTGTATCTCACAAATTAAGTAGGCACAAACGAAAAACAAACATCACACGGGTCAAGGAAGATTGCATCCTACAACCACTGCATCTCCATTACCACTCCAATTTGAGACTGTAAATCCAATAGTCAACATCATTGCACTAGCTAATGTAACAAAGGTTAGAACAACTCCATTGCTTTAAAATTATGCTATGGTGATGCCTTTATAACTAAGGAACACCCGACAAGGGATGAACGAAATTTGTGGCAGGGCCTGAGAATGTGAAGGGTAAAGCTCCTGCCAGTACATCGGTCGACGTGGTTTCGACAATTGAACATGCCATTATACGAATGGAGGAGAAGCAAAAGGGAAAGCACCCCGTATGACAGTATTAGATTTGCGTTGGGTGGCTTGTTGTCTGTTTTTTACTTGCTGAATTTCTCTTATGGTTTGGTGGTGCAGTGGGTCACTTTTGTATGACAGGTTATGTAAGATTGGATCATTATGTGCTTGTATGGCAGATTGTGTAAGAATGACCATTTTGTGTCTGGTAGGTTATGTAAATGACAGGTCGTGTGGCTAATTTTGTGGATTTAGACACACCACATGTAAATTGCAGTTTGTGTGGCCAATTTTTTGGTGTATAATGCACCAACGTGTTTTTTTTAAGTATCTTTTATAAGTCTCAATATGTTCATGTATTGGGTTGCACCATATTAACCGTAATGTAATTGTTTTAGAAACTGAATATATTGGATAGAACATCATTTGCAGAAACTAAATAGAACATTGGATACATGAAACATTACGTGTACATAATAAGTTCACAATAACACCAACAATTTAAACATCCACACGTGCACTACAAAAGACGACTAGTGGGAAACACTACCCATTTGAACACACATGATACATATAGAGCTATGGGAGCATTGACTGTTCAACATGATCATTATCACTTCCAGAAAAACACAGACACATCACAGCCCAAAAAACACTCAAGAGGTTAGCAAAACCCTCTTATATCGCCCTTGTACAAACTCAAGCTTCTATTTCAAAGTCTCCATTTCCAATCGATGTTGCTCTTGTTGTCCTTCTAAGTCTCAACCTTAATTTTCAGGGTCTCCACTTCTAACTGTTGTTTATCATGCTCTGCAACCATAATAGCAACATACTTTGAACTATCTTTCTCCGATTGTGATTTAACTCTTGTTGTCTCTTCATTAAGCTTCTCATACAGGTCCCATAGCCGCCTCAACACTCTCTTTCCATGATTGCACATATCAAGGTCGTACCATGAGAAATATCCACAAGGTTGCCGAACTACAACATTAAACACAATACTTGGTTAATAAAATGGATTTTGAGAAATTATATATTTACTCACAAAATTTCCTTATAATTAATGCAGCTAAAAAAATGACGTCCAAAATTAGCTTCAAGACCACAATAGCAAATTCGACTTGCCATTGGCGATGAGCTAGTGTAGCATTTTGCTTGAAGGGGACATCTCTGTACAACATAACAACACATTTAAAAACTTAAAATCACTACCACCCTAGTCAAATAACCTAGGCCCCATTTTATTTCAATAAAATTGGCACTACACACTTGTGTGATGCCATTTGGCCCACAAAGCTAACAAGTCACTATCTCAGCTTTAGTATAACTAAAAACCACCAAATCACTAACACTAATCACTATCTCAGGATCAGTAAAACTAAAAATCAACAGCTCACTAATAGATCGTAAAATGTACACAGCGGTAGCAAATAGCATGAAAACTGAGAAAGTAACAAAGCTGTTATGAGTGTTTTCCTCCGTAAGAACAAAGAGGCCATACCAACACATACCCGTACAACCTGGTCACAGTGGGAACGAAGAAGACATCATCCCACATGTGGGTTGACAGTGAAGATTTAGCTTTAGATCTTTACTGTGAGTCCTAGGACTAAGGCAACCCAAGAGGGGGGGTGAATTGGTTTTGTAAACTTTTCGTTTTTAACCCCCAAAGACATGTTTGCAAAGTAACTACTAGTTTAGCACAAATATATAATATGCAATAAGTGTAAATACGTACTAAAATTAAAGAGAAGGGTAAGAGAAGCAAACACGTGATTTTTAGGTGGTGCGACAAACCTGCCTACATCCACATCTCAAGCTCTCCTTCACCGAGCCTTGAGGTTTTCCCACTATTCTTCAAATATCTTGCACTCTAGCTTCCTAGTGCTATAAAACCGTAAAAGTGTTTTTCCGGGCTCAACACTCAAACCTACCAAAGTGGTTTTTTTGGCTCATCACTCACAACCTCACCAAGCTTGAGATACACCCTCTCTAAGCTTCTTCTTTAGTGAACAACCTAACTAAAAGAAACACCTCTCTTGATATAAAAACAAAGAACAAAACTCTCTCAAACAGTAGATATAAAGTTAAAGGCTTTATCTCTTGATTCACACTAAGACACTGATATGAAAGTGTGTTTTGTGTGAATGATATGAGAAATATGGAATATGAAGGTTTAGAATATTTCTCAAGTGATCTAAATGATATGTGGTCATTTTGTATGTATTTCATACGTTATGGATGTGTATTTATAGGCCATATATGAAAACTAGCCGTTTATAGCCGTTGGGAGTCGTCTGTTAAAACGAGCTGGTCGACCGCTACATTAACCAGTCGACTGATTCAAGTTACCGTTACCCGAACGGTGATATTGTCAGAAGCTTAATGGATGCAGCGGTCGACCTCTTCAACTTAAGCACATAGTCCGGTTATTTTAAAACAATGTTTTTGACCACTTTTAAAACCCAATTTTAAAGACTTACTTCCCATAAGTATATGAAAGATTTGAGAGTTTGTTTTGAGTGTTTTGAAACCTTTAAAAATATTTTAATCTTTCAAACAAAAGGTAAAACGATTTATGCACGTTTTGAAAGATATGCAAGTATGATTGATAATCTTAGTCAAAAGTGAAACACAGAGTTACAAGGCTTATACCCTAAGGTCTTGAATCTTCACTTTTGAGCTTCTTGCATATTCTTGTTCTTCTTTCTTCAAGTCTTTGGCTCTTTGATGAAACATGACTTTGTCTTTGAAGATGTCCATTTTATAAACATAATCTATCTATTGAAATCATCAAAATCTCGATTATGCACAAAAGCCAACATTTACCTCGGTAAAGTTCCAGTCAAAGACGACAACGTTTCACAATCAATCACACAAGAAGATGGTCTCCCTTCAACGCCTGTAGGAGAGACTTCATTCGGCGGTCACCAACCCCATTATCTTTCTTGTTTGCACAAAGGACAATAATCAAGATTAAAAAATGTGTGGACAACTCGTAAATCACATGAGCATGGGTAAAATGGGGTCAGACGCATGTGTGTCACGTGCACTGATTTTCAATTCAAAATGATAGAAAAGCATTCGACGCGGTGCGAAATGTCAGTTAGAGGTAGTTAGAGGGCTAAATGTCACGAAATCAATAATATGGTGTGCAAAGTGTAAGTACCCCCATAGTCGGGAGCGAAAAGTGTTATTTTCCCATATGATATTTACATGGACTACGAATTTATGACAATAATATTCAAAGAATTATATTTGCTCATGTGAAATATAGTGTGATGGAATGATGATTTGCGATTGTTGTATGTAAAAGGAATTTGGCGTAATATCTCAAATATCAGGTGTTTAGTTGCAGTTTGTTGATGGACATTATTTTACGTTGTAAAAGCTTGAAATGCAATTACAAAGAAATTACTGGGTGAAAGTGAAAAAGAGTTTTAATGATAATCTAACCTCTGAAACTTGAGATCTTTAAGAGATCCAACGTCTAATACTTTCTTTTAGGTTTTATTAAGTGCTTATATAAAGGGATATTGTAAAGTTGGCGGTCAGAACTTTAGAGAAAATTAGTTTCTCAAAAATCATAAAAACAGGGGAATAGTAAAAATGATGCAATAACTCAAGAGGCAATAACATACTTAGTTCGCTCAAAATTAACAAGAGTCTCAGATTAGAGGTACGAGTTATCAAATTAATAGATAAACGTTTTAATTCAATCAAATTCGATTTTAGAGCAACAAATAAATATAGTTTGAATTCCGTAAATGAAAACTAACACTATCACCTTTATTTTTTTTAATTTGGATACAAGCATTGTCATCTAAGAAGATTTATTATTTGGATCCAAGCATTGTCGCAGGGGATTTTAAGATGACGACTCTCTTATATCACTTGTAAATTTCACACCACAATGCTCAAAATATATGGGCAAACTCTAAAGATTATATGTTGTCACCCTTAACCTTCCAACCTCTAAAGAAATACCTAATTTTCATAGTTGTATATTATATACGTGTGTAATTCTAAGAGTGAAAATTCCTTGAACAAGGCCCGGAACTTTATGCTTGAACAGGTTGTTCAGGCAGAATAATGTCGGCAACTATTCAAAACCAGCATATATCCCAAAGATAGAGGCGCTGCGAATACCCTTTAAACAGTCCGCCTCACCTCACCTCACCTCCTTAGTTTCTTTGGCAGCGGGATCCAGCTCCTCTCGTTCCCTCCTTTGTCCCAGAACAACCTTCTGTAACCGGGATTCGCCCTTTTTCTAGTCCTTTGTCTTGCTTTAGCGGTTTTTGTTCGAAGAGAAGGAGGAGGTTAGATCCCAGCGATTTCCTCGACTCTCGGAGGCCACATACTCAATAGTCTCAGCACCTCCGGGTGGTCATTTCTGCCACCAGCCTTGTCACGCCCCGAACGGCACCCCGCAGGAAACGTGACAGCCGCGAACTATCTCCGGATAGCTCCAGCGTTCTTACTTACTTGCTTACGCTGGAAACATACAAGACCACGAGGGATTCGAGCTTAATCGTACATAATCAGGGTTCTCATTAAGTTTTCATACAAAACACATATAATGTTTAGAATTCAATTAGTGACGGATCTCATCGATCAGGTCACCATACTCAAAATAAGAATATCATCCAGGAACTTCTAAGTCAGGTAGTCCTCCTGACTCTCTTCACCTGTGGCATCTAGAATGACACAATTTTTGAAAAACACGTGAGTCAAAAAGACTCAGCAAGGGAAAGACATAACTTGAAACATGCTCTTGACTTATGCTTGCTTAATCATGAAAAAGAATAAACTTGATAAGTGATGCACATGCATGTCATGGATATGTACATGCTCTTGCTTAATTTCGGCCCCAGGCCCTTGAAATTTACTTATTCATACTTGTGCCACTATTGGCCTTTCACAACCATTCCATCTCTTTTACTTGTGGGCTCGCTCCATTTAACCCCTGAAGTCAGGGTTGTGCGTTCCCTTTGGAACCGTCTCCGATTTCCCTTGGAGACCTTACATTCGGTCAAGCTAGCGCACCTTCTCTCATTTGTCCTTCAGTGGCTAGACATGACCCTTGGAGGCACCACACCTTCTCAATGTCCTTCAGTGTGGGTTGCACAGCCTCGTGGATTCACCCAACCTTCTCACAATTGTCCTTCGATATGGGAGTCCATCTTGATGGTACAGTACCGACCAGTGCCCCTTAACTTAACTTATCGTTGCATAAAACATTTCATAATTTCCATAAAATCATTGCATAAATATTCTCTTTAGAAAAATTCATGCAATGCACATGTCATGTCATGCTTGATCAAAACCTCATGCTTGTTCATGAAATGATGCAGTGTGTCATTCCAGTTTTGAAAAGAACCACTTACTGTCCACTTACAGTATCCACTTACACTCGGTCCTCCTTGGTAGTGTATAAAACACGTAGATCGCCTACAAGCGGTTCAAATATTTCTTAGTCTTTAAGAAATAGCACGTAATTATTAAATATATAATATACATATAATCACTGATATTCTTTTAATCCATTAAAGTATTTTATTTACTCTTCTAATATTATCTAAACTTAGGTTATTTAATTATTAACCATGTTACAAAATATTTACACCTCTATTCCCGATTAGGGTTTTAATCAATTAATAGATTAGGGTTAAATCCAAATCTCCCACTATTAATGTACTTAAAATCTTCACAAGTGAACTTACTTAAAAATTCGGCCAAGACCTATTTATTCTAATTAAATCTTTAATACATGCTTTCAACACATGGTTTTGCTAATTCCTTGCAACCCTAGCTTCTAAGTCTTAATATCCTTTAATCCGATTAGCCAATCCTAATTTCATTTATCCATCTTAATCAATCATATCCCATTTATCACAAACTAGCAATTAGGGTCTCTACAACACTAGGCATTCGGCCAACACCATGTTCTATGTTTCCTTAGTCAAAATTCATCTCCAATGGCGACCCCTTCCTCCATTCAACAAATTCACAACTTAGGATCTAAAATTCAAAACACAATACAAGTCATCACTAATAGCAATATTCGGCCAACTCAAAATATCACAACATCACTAGGTTTTCTTTGGTTCTATCACCTTGCATGCATTCTTTACACATAGCACTCATCTACCATGCATTAGGTCATAAATCTTGTACATAACATGGCCAATGTCCAGATCTAAGCATATACAATCCACTCATGGAGACCTAAGCATACATGGTTCGGCTATACATCAAAATCCCACATTTTTCATGCTAAATTTATAATATACATCTCCTTTGCATTCATGACCCATCTTGCATGTATTAATTTCATATTTTTATCATATACAACCACCAACTCTAGATCTATCATTTAGAGACCTCAACAGCACAAGATCTAAAGGAAAATAATCATACCATTCGGCCAAGCACAACCTATGTTAGGTCTAAACCCTTTTTCTAACATACATTGCTCATCCTTGCATTTTATCACCTATCTTGCATATATCAACTTCATATCTTCATCATTAATATCCACATGACTAGATTTATACTTTAGACACATCAACAGCCCTAGATCTAAGAAAATATTCAACTTTCATTCAACAAAACATAACCTAGGTTAGATCTAACTTCATCTAGTATACATTGTCTATTCTTTGCATTTTTCCAACATTTAATCTTAGATCTAGAGCATGTATGTCCAGATCTATCACTTGCACATAACCATGTTCAAAGTCCAACTAAAATAGAAAACAAAAACTCAAGATCCAACCCCATATGGTTCGGCCAACATAGAGATGCAAGATCCATATTTACCTTGTTGTTCTTCCTTCCTCCCCTTTGATCCTTTGAAAGCTTCTTCCCCTTTTTCACCTACTAAGCAACCTAATACTCTTAGTCATTCAGATCTCACCATATCCAAGCATAACAACTCAAACCCTAAGATCTAAACACAAGAGGGTTTGACCATCAAGAGGAAAACAAGATCCGGTTTTACCTTAGTGTTTCCCTTGTTTTCTTTTTCCCTTTTTCCCTTGCACAACACCTCTTGACTTCACCTTCTTCTTCTTCCTTGTCCTCCTTCTTCTCCTACCCAAAACCTCCTTGACAGCAGCTCAATCTCAGCCTTTGGGGCGAAGGGTTTCGGTTTGGCCTTGGTTCCTCACCTTTCTCTCCCTTTCTCTTGGTTTCGGTTTGGCCTTGTGTTTCTCTCTTTCTCTCCCTTTCTCTTGGCTTGTGTTGGTCGACCAAAGGGTGTGAAAATGAGTGAATGAGTGTGTGAGGGTGGTGTTAGGCGTGTAAGGGTTCTCACAAGAGGCAAAATGAAGTGCATGTAGCCAAGAAATTCGGCCAAGGGGTTTTCTTTCCTTTTCTGTCTTTTTTCAGCTTTTACAATTTTTGTCTCCTTCATGTCTCCCTTGCCTTTCTAGTATAACATTTTGCACCACAAGAATTCAAACCCTAATGCCATTCACGTGTATTTCCCCCCTCCACTTAAATCCAACTTCTAGTTTGAAACTTGTTCCCCATTTAGTTAACTTGGTTGAATTCCAACTACCTAGTTTACTTAGTAAAATAAATGAAGTTTAGCAATACTAATCTTATATTATAAACTTGACTTCAAGGCCCATTGGGCAGCCCAATAAATCCTTAATCCAAGGCCCATCATTACCACCTAAAGCCCAATTCATAAGTCTAAGGGCTTGGGCCCAATGTCCAACTTTCTTAAGGCCCAATAGCACCATTACTAGGCCCATTACCATGTTTATTTTGGCAGCCCATTAGCATGCCATATAAGCCCAATATACACCACATGTTATAAGCCTCATGACAGCCCAATATCTCACTTCAAGGGCCCATCATCACATGTACTTGGGCAGCCCATATGTCATAACTTCAAGGCCCAAATACATCTAATAGCCGGCCATACATGGGTAGCCCAATGTCAGCCCATTGTTTGAGGTTTCTAAGCCCAACATGCAAGTCTTAATAATCTAAAATCATTCATAAGAAAATCCTTCAAAATTAAAATCAAGAATATTGAAGGAAATTATACAATTAATCTAGCAACATGAAATTGGTTACTATAGATTTAAAATCCCATCCATAACATCATATTTTAGAAATTCAAAATAATTATACATGCATTTTCTTAACATAAAATCATGCCTTGTCCAAGCAAGGTTTCTTCGGGGTCTTACAAGCCTTGTCACCGATCGGCCACCACATGACGCTGAAAATGCCCCATTCACGGGTCATTTTCGGTGGTATTTGGAGGCACTGCTCCCCTAGACATATCCAACAACCTGTCCGCTTTGATCTGCTCCAGCCCTGCCTTTCTCCTGCTGCATGTGGCTTTCACGCACCTCCCTCTACTGCGCGTGACTCCCACGTGCCAATATTCTTCTTTTGTGTTTTTACTCCCTTTTGACCCACACTTATTCCAAATGTTGCCAACTTGAAGCCCACTGATTATACTACAAGTGGTACCTCAATTGGTTTGAAGATCTGAAAAGAGGCATTCAAGAGCAGAAGTAGACGTTAAAGATCTATAAATCGAACTCCCCACCTCCAAAACTAATTGCATTTTTGTGAAGTTGCAGTGACGGTCTCCCTTTTCTATGGGTGGTAGCTATGCTCAATTCAGACATTTTATAGTGGGTGGAGATTGTTGTGGTCAGGCTTAGGGAGAGAGTAGCTATAATGAACGCCCCCTCCACCTTTTTAATTTTGAAAAAAGGAAAGCCCACTCATTTTCCTTTTTAAGTGTACACTTAATTTGGTCTATAAGTCTTTTGAACCCAACCAATAATTGAGAAGTCCACTTATAATTAGCTTATTGTAGTGGTCCAATTGAAAATATTTTCATCATAAATAGTGTCCATCCACAAAGGTCCCCACATTAAAAAATCCATGAATGATCTAGCACTATATTATATGTCTACCATAAAAATTTCCAGGACAAAATCTAAATCTAAAAAACAGAGGCAAATCTTCCTTGGTTAAGATTTAACAGTCAAAATAATGACACACTATATATATATATTCTATTTGTATTGTTGCATCTTACTAGAGACGTATATTGGGTGAAAAATTTAGGTATTGGGGTTTGGAAAATATTATAAAGTAAAGATATGTTATGAGAGTTGGTGAAAAAGTAAAGAGAGAGAAGATTTTTAATAAGTATTATAATAATAATAAATTATGTGGTGAATTTTGTATGATTAAACCTAAATTTTTAGGCCCAAATATTTGAGCCCCAAACATACAAATTATATCGCAAGGAGGTGATAATAGAATACTTTGTTTTTTTCTTAGACATCCCAAAATTAATTTGAATGAATGCACTTGTAGTTTTGGGTAGTACTGTGAATCTTAATTGGGCTGACCTTATTTATATGTCAGTGTTTGGCAAACTAAAAATGGTTGGAAATTGTTTTACCGGGCATCAAAATAGGCTTGTTGAAGTGAGCGCAAAGTATAAAGGATCACACGAGGGGTGTACATGTTCGGTGCGGTTCGAAAGGAATGAATTTTCCACTTTCGAACCGACCAAGGTCGGTTGTCACAATGTGAGAACCGAAGCCGGTTGAATACCATGAAATGGCCGAACACACCGAATGAAAATTTCATTCGGTCGGTTCGGCCGGTTCAATCGGTTGGGCCCCCTGGGCTTTTCAAAGACAAGGCCCAATATTTTGGGCAGTTTTCATCGTTCTACATTATTCAGCTGTGCGTTTCTAGTTGTCTACTTATCTCAAATGTCTCTTTCACGCAGTATTGATGCCCAGCCAATTTTTTTTTTTTCAATTATAAAAATTTGATAAAAGACTTAACTTAACTTGACCCATTCTAAAATAAAATAAACTATACTAAGATAACTTAATACAGTCCAAAATAAAATAAACTATACTAAGATAACTTAATACAATCCAAAATAAAATAAACTATACTAAGATAACTTAATAGTTAATACATTCCAAAATAAAATAAATTCATCAAGTCTCCAAAAGCTCCTCATTTGCAGTCTCCCAAAGCTCCTCATTTGCAAGCAATCACCAAGTCCAAACTTTCAATGTTCCAAATATATGCAAGAAATATGGCAAAAATTATTAATTCTATTCCAAGCATCTATCACAGTAATTCAAAGATTTATAAATGAAATCAAAACAATATTTATATTATTACCTAAGGACATCATGCATTTCCATTTCCACTTTCATCTTCATGAAAACCAAAAACAACATATTGTGTAAATACTAAATAGTAAAGATTTTCAGTAAAGAGAAATCTAAAATAACTACTAAATTAGTAAATTACCTTCTTCAACCTCAAAGTTTTCAATGTTGTCCAATGTTTGTTGAATGTCAAAACTAGGTTCTTCCCTTAACCAATTTTGTGTGCAAATTAGTGCACAAACATTGAATATTTTCAATCTAGAAGGAGAGGACCTCACATATCTCACTGCATTACGAACCTTGGCAATCGATTCATCACTTTCTTTTAACCCCTCAGTGACAACAAGATTTAAGATGTGGGCACAACATCTCATATGAAGATAATCACCATCCATGACATTGCCCTTCATATGCCTCTTTAGGTAATCAATAGCAACATCATTTGAGGAGGCATTATCAACTGTGATGGTGAAAACTCTATCTATTCCCCAATCATGTTCGGTGCGGTTCGAAAGGAATGAATTTTCCACTTTCGAACCGACCAAGGTCGGTTGTCACAATGTGAGAACCGAAGCCGGTTGAATACCATGAAATGGCCGAACACACCGAATGAAAATTTCATTCGGTCGGTTCGGCCGGTTCAATCGGTTGGGCCCCCTGGGCTTTTCAAAGACAAGGCCCAATATTTTGGCCAGTTTTCATCGTTCTACATTATTCAGCTGTGCGTTTCTAGTTGTCTACTTATCTCAAATGTCTCTTTCACGCAGTATTGATGCCCAGCCAATTTTTTTTTTTCAATTATAAAAATTTGATAAAAGACTTAACTTAACTTGACCCATTCTAAAATAAAATAAACTATACTAAGATAACTTAATACAGTCCAAAATAAAATAAACTATACTAAGATAACTTAATACAATCCAAAATAAAATAAACTATACTAAGATAACTTAATAGTTAATACATTCCAAAATAAAATAAATTCATCAAGTCTCCAAAAGCTCCTCATTTGCAGTCTCCCAAAGCTCCTCATTTGCAAGCAATCACCAAGTCCAAACTTTCAATGTTCCAAATATATGCAAGAAATATGGCAAAAATTATTAATTCTATTCCAAGCATCTATCACAGTAATTCAAAGATTTATAAATGAAATCAAAACAATATTTATATTATTACCTAAGGACATCATGCATTTCCATTTCTACTTTCATCTTCATGAAAACCAAAAACAACATATTGTGTAAATACTAAATAGTAAAGATTTTCAGTAAAGAGAAATCTAAAATAACTACTAAATTAGTAAATTACCTTCTTCAACCTCAAAGTTTTCAATGTTGTCCAATGTTTGTTGAATGTCAAAACTAGGTTCTTCCCTTAACCAATTTTGTGTGCAAATTAGTGCACAAACATTGAATATTTTCAATCTAGAAGGAGAGGACCTCACATATCTCACTGCATTACGAACCTTGGCAATCGATTCATCACTTTCTTTTAACCCCTCAGTGACAACAAGATTTAAGATGTGGGCACAACATCTCATATGAAGATAATCACCATCCATGACATTGCCCTTCATATGCCTCTTTAGGTAATCAATAGCAACATCATTTGAGGAGGCATTATCAACTGTGATGGTGAAAACTCTATCTATTCCCCAATCATGTAAATAAGTCTCTATATGCTTCCCAATTGTATCCCCCCGATGATTAGGAATTAAACAAAAGTTTATGATTCTTTTGTGCAACCTCCATTCAGAATCAATGAAATGTGCTGTCAAACACATGTAATTTAAATTTTTCACTGAGCTCCAAGTGTCAGTTGTGAGACAAACTCTACTAGCAGAAGACTTAAAAAAAGATTTCAACTTTCCCTTTTCCATATCATAGAGCTTCATACAATCCCTAGCCACAGTAACACGAGAAGGCACATTAAACTTAGGTTCCATCTTCGAACAAACTTTTCTAAACTTGATCGACTCCACAAATCTAAAAGGCAATTCATCACAAATAAACATTTCAACAATTGTCATCCGAATACCTTCAGGATTATACTTGTGAAACCCCATTTTATTAATTGCACCACCATCAGACCCTTCCCCTTTCTTGTCAAAACACAACGTAGTTTGATTCTTATCCACTGATCTCCTATAGGGATACTTCTTGCAACTCTCTAAATGTTGTATCATTGATGATGTCCCATTTTTCTTAGAGTGACAATAGTACTCCTTCGAACAATAGTTACATGTGGCTTTTGGGTCACTAGAATCACAAGCAGCCATTTTGGTAAAATGGTCCCACACTTGGGACGGGTCTCTACTAGCCTTCCTTTTAGAAAAAGGTCGAATAGTAGGCTGAGACTGGGTTTGAGTTGGAGTATTGTTAACGTTTGATGGGTTTTCATTAATAGAAGATGGTGCATCGTCCTCTTTTATCTGGGGGGTAGGATTACCCCCTTTAGATGTAGGACCGTCCATCTAGAATTTAGTAACTGAAATGTAGAAAAATAGACTGTCACTATCACATTCTTCACACATGACACAACCTAACATACTAACATGATATGTAACAAGATATGTTAACTAATTATTCACATCCTTCACATAGCTCAATTATTCATATAGCTCAATTCATAATTTCATACCAATGAACCAATTCACAATTGAACATATTCAACTAAATAAATTCAATTCAATGTCCAGAAATTAATGTTCATAGATTCAATTAAATACAAATAGAAACAACTTCTATATAACAAAGTCAACCTCCCTGATGAGACTGCTCACAAAATGAACTCTCTTACTGGTTTTCTAATTGAGAAGGTAGGGAAGATCTGACATCAATGATGAACCATATCAAGGCAGTGCAAATTTCAGACACAACACTGGATCAAACAACTACAAGTATTTGATCTTAATGACTAATACGTCGCCTCAAGCAAAGTGAAAGGACTTCAATAGAGTTGCAGCAACTTGACCATTACTAGTCATTATATACTAATGGTCATTACATACACCACAACAACAGAATTAAAAACTGACTTTAAGACAGATCTCACCATCAAAAACACCGATCTCATGCCAGGACAGGATGTAAAAACAGGAAACAGATGATGTTTACAACATCCAACATTATTTACTACATAATCATAAGAACCGATCAATGATGAGCATGCTGAAAAAAATGATGTGATAGAAATACCATAGGTGAAGCCATATGTAGCTCGACCCAAAAAGGTCACAATCAAAGAAATCTCAAACTTTAAGCCCAACATAATTCATCAACAGAGTAAAGAGGTACGAAATTCATAATACTAACAATTTCTGATCAGAGAGATATACACGAAACAAATAGTCCCAGTGACAGAGAGTGAGATCATACCTCAAAAGCAAACTAACTTCAATTTCTGCCAAATAAAAAGAAATGAAAAGAATAAGGTTAGCTCGTTCTTATACAGAAGAAGAAGAAATAGAAAAATATAAAGGCTGAAAAAAACCTCAGGCACGGAGGCACCTACATCACAAAGCATACGTTTAGTCGTTTAGAAAGTTAGCAACGACTGAGAGGAGGAGAGGCGGTGGAATGCAGCAGGGGAAGGATGAGAGCTCAGATCTGGAGGCCGAGGGGGCTGCTTCAGAAACGACAGGGGCAGTGGAATGGTGCGGCAGGGGAGGAGAGGCAGTGGAATGGTGCGGCAGGGGAAGGATGAGAACTGGAGGGGAAACGGGCCGAATGTCGCAAGCCGTAAAGGAGACCTGGAGAAGCCTGGAGGGGTGGAGGCCCGGAGGGGGAACGACGATTTCTGCTTAGGGTTAGGGCTACACTTCGCGATCGAATGGGGGTAAAAAAATTATAAGGTAAATGGGACGGTCGGTTCGGTTTTTGGTTAACCGACCCATTTAACCGAAAACCGAACCGATTCAGTCGGTTTAAAAAAAAAACTGGGCCGAGGACCGACCTGGGCCATCGCCCAACCGCCCGCACCAATGGGCTTCGGGCGGTTTGGGTCGGCCGGTTCGGCCCTCGGCCCAAACGTGTTCAGGCCTACACACGAAGACATCACCGAAAAACGAAAAACAACAAACAAAAAAGACAGACAGACAGAACGTTTTCAAATAGAGAGAGAGAGTGGAGGAGTAAAAATATTACAGAGTTGAGAGAGAGAAGGAATACGCAACCGGACGTTCTTCTGAGCGGAGCGGAAAGATCTGAGGTCTCGGAAGAAAGCCCTAACAATTCGTAATGGAAGGTAAATTTCTCTTTCTGCGAACCCTAGTTTCTCTCTATTTTGACTTACAGTTTGACTGAATTTTACTTGACGGAAAACCCGATTGACCGAATTTTCTTCGTGTGCTATTTCCGTCTTTCTTTTATCTAGTAATTCAGTTGAATTTCGAAGAATGTCACATCACTGTTTTTGGATTTCCTCCGACTTCTTTTAGCTTAAACGTTGTGAGAATTGCCGACCCAATTGGAGTTGTAGACGAATGCATAATTGGTTGAGGGTCTGACGGTTATAGATAAGGGACGAGGTTTGCTAAGGGAGTGAGTGTTCTAACCTCTTGTTTTGTTTTTTCCTTTTGTTAATTAAACTTAGCTATAAGTAGTTAGATACAAAAGAATCTTCTTTTTTAGAACCTCCCTTGTAGGACAGTAGTCCCCTCTTTTCTTCGTAAATTGATTATTTCACCGAACCAACCAAGAATAAAAAGAACGCAGCTATAAGTAGTTAGATACAAAAGAATCTTTTTTTTAGAACCTCCTTTGTAGGACAGTAGTCCCCTCTTTTCTACGTAAATTGATTATTTCACCTAACCAACCAAGAAGAAAAAGCACGCAGTTGTCTATGTATATTATCCATCAAATATCTATCCGGAGGAAGTTGTTTTAATACAGAATGCTGAGGCTAAACTCATATTACGTATTACTTACCGCAGTCGGCATATACATGTATGATGACATAACCCTTTCAATATTTTCCCTTGCTTTTCATATTTTGTTATGTTCTCTATTATTCCTTTTTGATGCCCGTAATTTTTGGTGGTGGGTATTTTCCAGATGATGGACACTTAATATGATCTGCATTTTTTCCGAGACAAAAGCTATGGAAAAAAAATGCGTTGTTATGACATTCTGTTAGTTTCATTTTTCTTGCTTAGTTTTTGTTCTCAAAGCTTATGCTGGGCTTCAGTGATTGTTTGCTGCACCTCTTTCTAATGTTCAAATCTCGTGGGGATTTCTGAATGCTTGATGTTTGACAGGGGAATTCCCAGACCAGGAATCAGTAGAGTCTGGGGCAAAACAGTCTACCACATCATCTGGCAGCAAAGTTTGGAATCGCAAGGACTTCTATCATAGATTTGTTGATAGTAAAGACTTTACAGCAAAACTTGAGGACTGGTTTGACTCATTATTAGAAAATTCAGCGGCAAAAGCACCTGCCTTTGATGTGCCTTTTGAGTTAGTGGAACTTCAAAAGTTTGATTACGCGTTGGAAGGAATTAGATTTCAGCAGCTGATTCGAATGCCCAGTGCTGTTTATGCTTCTACTTCTGATGCTGTAGAAGCAACTGCTTATCTTGCTATTGAAGACTTCTTACATGCAAGTGTGAAGGGTTTGTGGGAGGCATTTTGGAGTCAGGATAAACCCATGCCTTTTTCTGTTGCCTGTCTGTCCAATGCTAATTTGAAATTCTACCAGGCTGAGAAGGCCATTGCTAACGGTAAGCTGGGAGGTCTTTGTGCCACTGGTATAATGCTTAAAAACCCTAGGCATCCCAGTGGGAAGTGGGACCACGTTCTTGAACTGGCTCTTATGAGACCTGCTATTGGAAGCCTTGCTGTGGATAGTGACCGGCAATCTTCTCTTTCTGTACTTGGGGAGGCACTTTTCTATGCTCTTCGTATTCTACTTTCAAGAAGCTTAAGCAAATTGACTTTCTCTGAGAATTCAAACACAGTCTTTGTTCTTCTTGTTGATTCCCAATATGGCAGTGTTGTAAAAGTTGAAGGAGATGTACATAACTTGGAATATGATGCGAATAATGTTTACGAATGTGCTGCTGATTGGATAAAAAACCATTCTCGAATAGCTGTTTCTTCAGTTGATAGGATCTGGAACAAGCTTGGAAACGCTAATTGGGGAGATCTTGGTGCGTTACAATTACTCTTTGCGACCTTTCACTGTATCATGCAGTTTGCTGGAATGCCCAGGCACTCTATTGAGGATTTAGCTGTTGACCATGGTTCTCGCCTTCAAACAAGGAGATTGGAGAGGCAGTTGGAGGATACCAGAGCGAATGGGAACGGTCTATTTATGTACCAGCAGCAAACTGTTTCTTCTGAGGTTCTTGAAGTTCATGAAGATTCCAATGAAATTCAGTCTGAAGAGATTATGAAATTAGAAGCAGGATTCATATTATGGTTGGAGGATTCCGACTGGCAGAAGGGTTATCAGATTAAAAAAGCTTTGAGTAGTGCTGAATTTTCATATTATGTTGTATCGCCATTGGAGGACCCAGGAAAAAGTCTATTTCTATATCTTGGTTCGCATCCTTCTCAGCTGGAACCGGCATGGGAAGATATGAATTTATGGTACCAAGTTCAGAGACAGACTAAGATATTGACTATTATGAAACAGAAAGGTTTATCTTGCAAATATCTACCGCAGTTGAGTGCATCTGGCAGGATTATTCACCCTGGTCAGTGTCGAAGACCTAGCTCAGGAGGAAACTGTGACCATCCTTGGTGTGGCACCCCAATTCTTGTGACTAGCCCAGTTGGTGAAACTGTAGCTGACATGATAAGTGAAGGCCGATTTGGTTCTGAGGAGGCAATCAGGTGTTGTCGTGATTGCCTATCTGCACTTTCCACTGCTGCGTCTGCTGGGATTCGGCATGGAGACATCAGGCCAGAGAATGTAATTTGTGTAAGATCTGGCGTGCGATATCCTTATTTTGTCCTTATTGGCTGGGGACATGCTATTCTTGAAGATAGGGACCGCCCTGCCATGAATCTTCATTTCTCTTCAACTTATGCTCTTCAGGAGGGTAAGTTGTGCTCTGCTTCGGATGCGGAGAGCCTAGTTTATATGCTTTTCTATTCGTCTGGTGGGGCTTTTCCTGACCTGGATTCTGTTGAAGGGGCACTGCAGTGGAGAGAAACCTCCTGGTCAAGGAGGTTGATTCAGCAGAAGCTTGGTGATTTGTCAACTGTGTTGAAAGCATTAGCTGATTATGTTGATAGTCTCTGTGGGACGCCATATCCGATCGACTATGATATATGGCTAAGAAGATTGAAAAGAAATATTCGTGAGGAAGATTATGGCAAGGAAATTGACACATCTGGCTAGGATATTTTCTGCTGGCCACAATGGTGTTAGGAATCCTCTAGATCATCATCTGTTCCTGATTGCGGATGATATAGACTTCTGACAGAAGTCTCTGAAACACGAACTCAGTTGATTTCATTCACAGATCTGCAGTTTGTTTTCCTTTGATATTGGTTTGAAATACAAGAATGGTCTGAATGTGTCCCCCCATGAAGCAGTTCAATCGGGATTGTCTAATTTTGGTGTTGGTTGTGCCGTTCCACGTGTTGGATATCTCTGCAACTGAGTTCTGGTAAATGCATGGACAGTAGAGTCACGGTTCTTCAGCATGCTCTTTGGTTATAGTCAGTCCTTGACTGCGGTTCTCAGAAATTGTCTGCATATATTTGCAATGCGGTGCCCTGGTTATGTAAAGGATTGAGAGGATCGTTGCTTTTTCAGCTCTAGTGAGTTCATATGGAAAGATGCTGTATTAATTACAACCATTCCTTTGTAAAGAAATGAGATGTTCGGATTGCCCTGAAGTTGGTGTAATTGTAAGGTATGAGAGTGGACTTAAGTATTCTGCACTGTTCAGGGCATCAACCTTGGATTGTAAATGTGTTAGCTCGTTTCATGTTTATCATTACTTTTATTATTTCTGTAGTTAGGTTTGTCCGTGGTAAAAGGGGATGTTAAGAGAAGGCGGTGGTGGTTGGGAGTATATGTGACAGTTTCTTCCATTGACCCCTAATGATCTGTTCCCCCCCCCCCCCCCCCAATTTGGCCGTTAGAGTGTGCTGTAATTCAGGGGTTTATTTGGTTCCGCTCGCGTAGTTTGCATAGAATATGGTCAATTTTGATGTCAATTAACTGTCACTCTCTTGCTTCATTTCAGCAGGTTCAGGCCCAACTGCCAAGCTCCAGTACAGTGATACTATTCGTGCAGTGGAACCACTTTTGAAGCTATATTGTCTACCGGGGATTTTGGGATAAGGAAATGCTGGTGTGCGACTAGTGTTGGGTTGTCATCGGTTTATAGGAGCTTCATGGATTCATGTATCTGACTATCATGTCAAGGAAGCAAAGCGCAGAGATGACAAGTCTCACCTTGGAAGTCCGCCTTAAGTGGAACCAATTACGTCATACTCTCTCTCTCTCTCTCTCTCTCTCTCTCTCTCTCACGTTGTTAGTATTTGTCTTCCAAAAGCAAGGAAGAGGAGACACCAGGGAGATGCGGAATGCCTGACGGATGGAGCTGCTTACCTACGCTCCTCTGCTTGAGCAAGACGCATTTTTTAGACAGTGATCCATGGTCTCTATGGGGCTTCCTAAGATTCGCATTGCATCAGAAAACCAATCAATCTTAAGCCACCATTATCGTGCCTGACATGTTTCAAACTGACATAAAAGCGAAAGTGCTGGACAGGGCGGCCCAAATTCAGATAATTGAACTTTACGACTAAATCTCAATGTTCGAAGTTCCTCGGCCAATCCGTTTAGATGGGTCGCCCTGGTTTGTGCTGTTATGGATAGCAGTATTAGTAGATCTCTGTCCTAAGCTCTTTCGACGCACCAATGAGTTTTACTTGTACATCAACCTATTGAAAATAAACCTTAGTTATGGCTTTATACACGGAATGAACAAGGATTTTTCGAACTGTGTTTCCCTGCATGTGTACTTCTGGAGCTGATACAAGTCTCTTTTTTTAGTTCTTGGAAACTCTGCATTCATCAGTCCACTTGATTTTTTTTTGTTCTTCCTGATCATTTTTGTTAATGGACCAGAAAGACTAGAAAATACCTCAGACAAATCTTCTGTAAAAACTAGCGAGTCCCAAAAAAAAACTTCTGATCTCATTTACACTAGTTGGTCTTGTCCTGTTTACTACAACCTCTATTTTACCTGGTTCTATCGAAATATCATCCTTAGATACTACGTCCTAAGAACGCAATCTGCTCGAGCCAGTTCTCATATTTTTTGAATTTGGCGTATTGCTTCTTATGTCTTAGAATCTGCAACACCATCATCTTAATTGGACCCAATAAGCAAAAGGGAACTAAAGGACCTCTAAAATAAAAGGTTTAAATGCTCCAAAGGCCCTATGGTTTAACCTTTTCCCAAAAAGATATATGTGGTTCACTTTGGATTGCAATGGTTCTTGGGATTAATAAGTTTTTCCAAAATATTCCTTTGTTAGTGCAATCCCACCAACGTTAACAGTTTAGTCGATATGGCAAACAGAGACCACTAATTCAATAATGAGACCTCTCACCAATGCCTATCTCCTTCACACGTAAGAACTCGTGAGTACTCGAGTTTAGCCCTCGCCTATGGTTGATACCCCTTGGCCGACCCAGTGAAGCACTCAAAAGGAAAATGTATCCCATGCATCAGATCAAAAGAAAAGAAAAGAAAGAATAAATTAAAGAAGTATGGATGGTTGGAAAAATAGATAACAAGAAGGATACGCAAGCCTAAGCTCGAATGGGCTGACACCACTAGACGAACTTAGAACCCGATTGTAGAACAACACCGACTTAACCTAACGATGCATCTTTGGCCTAACCCCAGTTGCTGATTGCCCCCAACTTGACCTGCCTAACCCAGTGCAAGCTATGTCTAACAAGTGTGAATAGTGGCAGGCCTAACCCCATGCACTATAGCACCCATGCTAGCCTAAGTGTTAGGCTTAACGCCGAACACCAAAAGATAATGGCAAAAAGGGCAAGGCACAAAGGCTAAAAGTTCCCTTGGAGATTTTCTATTCAATGGATAAATGGATGTTTACAAATGGTGCCATGGAGGGGATATATAGTGCCTCCATGGGCTTGGGCGGCAAAGGGCTTTCCTTTCACAAGGAAAGTCTTGATTCCCACAATCAATCCTCCAAGATCCTATTGAGGATTTAAAGGAAAGATCTTGTAGAGATCATGCATGTTCCTTCAAGACTAGCCCACCAAAGAAAAAAAAATCAATCAAAGATTGATTATCCATAAAAATAGGTATGTGGCCGGCCATAAGCTTCCATAAAGGGAGCAAGTGAATTAGCTACATGTCTAAAAGCCTCTTACCTTCAATCAAGGAACAATCTTTCCAAAATAGGACTAAGATTATTGTCTTAATTGAATCACGCCAACATGACAATGTTTTGGACTCAAAAGCAAAAAGATAACACCCCTAAAATAGAGAGATTTAGCCATATCGGGATCCCACATGCGGTTTACCCTATATGGCCCCTCCTAGCCGCTTGTGGTGGTGGTTGTCGTCGTGCTCTATCGGCTCTCCACCTGTGAGACCCCGATTATTTCTTATGTTAATTCTTATGTATTAGCTTTTAATTTTATTATGGAGCCATATTTTTGGCCAATGTATGGCCTAAGCTTTATGATAAGGTACATCAATTAATATGAGATTTTATTTCATGAAATTTTTCTATTACATTATTTTCCTTTCATTATGAAAGTTTTGTGCAAGGTTAATTATATTCTCCTAAGAGCCGAAACTTGCAAGGTAAGTTTCTCTCATGTATTTATATTTTTTTCATTTGCCTAATATATTTCATAATCCATAAAATTAAATTATGATTAAAGATTTTTATATATAGGCCGAAAATAATTAAATGAAATAAAATCATGAATTTCCTTTAAGTGTTGAATATTTTTGTGTATCATTAATAGGTGGCCTATATTATTATTATTTAACCTAAATTAATAAGTTGAATTATCATTAGAATAATAGATGATAAGTTATTAGAAATATGATAAGTTAAGAGAGATTTAAAATGATAAGCACACTTGCTTATCATAAGTGATAAGCAAGCATAATGATAAGTTAGGAAAACTTTGCATGCAATAAGTGGATGTGGCTATTGTAGAGATAGGCTAGAGCCACTATCATAAGATAAGGGATCATGCTTATGAGATGATAAGCTAAGAGAATGAACTAGATAAGCTAGAGAGCTTATAGGAGATAAGTTAGGTAAAATAGTAACCAAGTTGAAAGTTAGTTGCATTTCAAATGTGAGAGTAACTAAGTTGGTTGGAAGGCAACCAAACAAAGCAAATGAGAGTTAAAGAAAGGGCTTTTACGTGAAGGACATGAAGTGAATTTGAAAAGCCAAAAGTAAATTGCCATGTGAAGTGTAAGAAGTGTAAGAGCACTTAATTGACAAGACAACACATGGGTAGTGAAAAGAGAGAAAAAGTAAAGGAGAAAAAGTGAATCACGTATGGATCAAGAGGGAAAGAGGAGAGAGAAATCAATGCAAGGTCATGCTTTAAGAGACAAGAATTGATGTGAGGAAAAAGGTGAAAAGAAGTGAGAGAAGGAAAAAATGCAAGCTTGGTCGACCAAGGCCCCATTCCTCCCCTTTTCCCCTTCAAACTTCTCTCTTGTCATTTTCACTTTGTCCTTGTCATTTTTCATAGCATTAACTCTCCTTGGGAGATTCAATTGCCTCAATTCACACTTAGCATTTCACTTCACTCCCCATTTTCCCTCACTTGGCCGAATACACCATTTCCTCTCAACCCTCTCATTTTTCTCTCTTGACCGAACCCCTCATCTAAGCTCAAAGTTTGCTCTTTTCTTCTTGTATTCTAAATCACACTCCAAGAACCTAAGTTAGATCTCTTTTGTGGTGACCAAATCTCTCTTTGTGCAACCCCATTTCTTCCTTGAAAATCCTAATCATTAGCCTCATTTGTCTTGAAGAAGTTAGTCCATTTCCATTAGGATTAATCATTCAAGCTTACCACATTCTTTTACCCACCATAAAAACCTCCATCTTAGCACCTTGTGATCAAGCTTGGGACCATTGCAAAGAGGGGTGAACCGAAAGTTGGAAAGGAAGGATCTTGGTGAAAACTTGGAAGAAGGAGGAGTTTGGGTAAAAGTTTGGTGAAGGTAGAGGTAGGCCTGGTTCTATTTGATAATCTTACCTAAAGTTTTCATAAGTACTAACTTAGGGAATTTTTATTGTTCTAGGTACTCAAGCTTGGGATAATCATCAAGGTAAGACCAAAAATGTGTTGTTGTTGGTTAAGCATAGTGATGGCCGAATTATATGCTTAGATCTTGTGTTGTTGGTCTTTCTAATATTAGATCTAAGTGTTTAACTATGGTCTTGATGATGTAAAAACAATGTACATGTGAGAGAGGTTCGAATCTATGGGGTTAATGCATGCAAATAGGTCATAAATACAAAAGGAGAACAATGTATGTTAGATAAGTTTAGATCTAGACTTATGTTATGTTTGGCCGAATGTAAGTTGGATATTTCCTTAGATCTATTGTTGTCGAAGTTCCTAAAGTATAGATTTATTGTTGATGGGAGTATTTGATGAAGATATGAAGTTGATGCATGCTAGTTAGGTCACAAATACAAATGATATGCATGTTATAATTTTTAGCATGAAAAATGTGACATTTTGAGGTATGGCCGAATATGATATGCTTAGGTCTTCATGTATAATTTTGTATATGTTTAGATCTGGACATTGGCCATAATTTGTGCAAAATTTATGACCTAATGCATGATAGATAATTATGTTAGGTAAAGGATGCATGCAAATTGAAGGAAACAAAAGAAAACATAATTATTGGATGAAACACATGTGCTGGCCGAATGGTATGAGCATGATATATTGTATTGGTGTTTGGATTCTTAGATCATAGGTTGTGAAATTGTTGAATGGAGGATGGGATCACCATTGGAGTTGAAGTTGTGATTAAAGGATGCATAAAATTAGTGTTGGCCGAATGGTTGAAGTAAAAGAACCCTAATTGTAAATTATGATAAATAGGTTATAATTGTTGTGTTGGATACTTGAAATTGAGGATTAGGCTAATTGGAATAATATTGAGGAAGCATGAACATGTGATGAAATATTCGAAACCCTAGTTAGGGTTAGTATTTCGGATTAATTGAGGTTTAAGGTCCAAATCAAGATTTAATCATGATTAAAGTTATTGATGGTTTAATGTAAGATTTTAGTAGAGCACATGAAATAATGAGAGACTTAGGTTTAATCCTAAATCCATTAGTGTCGATTAAACCCTGATCGAGACATGTATATGTATATATATATTATATTGCAATAAAATATTAAATGATTAAATAACCTAAGTTTTGAATATTAGTTAAAGAAAAGAGTAAATAAAATATTTAAATGATTAAAAGAATTAAAGTGATATATATATATATATGTATGATATCGAAGAAATATAATATAGTTGCTATTCGGATATATTCTGATGGACGGGAAGTATGAAGTTAAGGGGATGATCAGAAAGTTCAAATTGGATTAAGAGAAATCCGGCAACTATATTATACCGTTAGATTAAGTTAAGTGCTTAATTATCACTATTCGTTCCTTAGTGGATTTCAAGATAGGTTTCCTCGAATAGTTCATAGAACCGAGCGTGTCGATATACTTTCATGTGAACTTAGTATATTAAGAATCGAACTTATTCTTTGTAGGCAAAGAGCCAAGTGAGATCTAAGGAGATTGCAAGGAGTACTGTAAGTGAATCTTAACCCTTTTGGAAAACTGGAATGATACACTGCATGTTTTATTGTGCATGCAAGATGTTTTTAATACAAGTGACATGTATTGTGCATAAAGAATGTTTCAAGTACGCATGATGTTTCGAACATGTCATAGCATGATCATTTGCATGAACGCATGAGAGAAGTTTTGATGCAAATGAAATTACGATGTTTTCAAGAGTGGCATGGCATGCTCATTTCATAGAAACATGAAAAGTTGTTTTATGCAAATGAAAGAGAATTTATGTTATGATTATGCCCGGAGGTTTTGGTTGAACCCGTACCAAGTTAAGTGAGGTTCGACATCCATGCCGAGGGACGTTGTTCGTGAAGGATGGATGGATGGACGCCCATACCGAGGGACGTTGTTCGTGAAGGATGGGTTAGTCCGTGAGGTATGTGCAACCACACCGAGGAACGTTGCTCGAGAAGGTGTGGCACCTCCAAGGGTCATGTCTAGCCACTGAAGGACGAATGCGAGAAGGTGTGCTAGCTTGACCGTATGTAAGGTCTCCAAGGGAAATAGGAGACAGTTCCGATGGGAACAGCACAACCCTGACTTCAGGGGGTTAAATGGAGCGAGTAAGCCCACAAGTATGAATAAGCGATTTTCAAGGGCCAAGGGCCAATTTCAAGTACAAGTTATGAAAGAAATATTTTCAAGGGCCTGGGGCCAATTTCGAGATTTGAAATGCATTTGAAAAGGCCAAGAGTGGCAAGAGATTTTAGTGCATGACATGTGCATCACGGAGCATGCATATGCATCATGGTTTTTATGCACTATCTCATGACTCACAGTTATGCATTTCTTTTCTTAACTCTACAGTGTATTGAAGCAAGTAAGTTTTTAAAGTCATGTTTATCAAAACTCATGTTTCAAATTGATGTTCCTTACTGAGTCTTTCGACTCATAGTTTTTAAATCGTATCATTCCAGATCTACAAGATAACTGGGGAGCAGAGGAGTATCTCACGTAGAAATCCTGGAAGTTTGGGAATTGGAGCCGGAGTTGGTGAACTCCGAGGTAGCACTAGTGAGTGCTGGTTTTGATTGAGTGGCAGTATGTTGCCCTAGTACGTTTTGTATAAGTTTGCAAACAAGATGCAATGTAAAGACCTTTATGAATTATAATTCGTATACCGAGGGGTTATGTTCATCGAGCTTGTATCTCAGCCAACATGTGGATCCTGAGTGAGTCATCCTATGTGTATAAAAAAAAATCCGCTGTAAGAGTTAGTGTAAGCGCTGGAGTGTTCCCGGGGAATGCTCGCGGCTGTCACGGTCCCTGCAGGATGGCGTTTGGGGCGTGACACCACCACCTTGTAGGGTGGTGACTTCAAAATGATCTCTATGGTCTCCTAAGTATTTTGAGACCAACCTCCTATGTGCTCCTCCGTGTGCCGCCGTGTCTAGTGGTTGTGTGGTGGTGCTACCAATCAACTCCACTTGGTCTCGGGATCCATCTTGAATCAACTCCCAATGCACCTTTGGTTCTGCCACCATGTCTGATGGTCTTCTGGTGACACCTTCCCTATACTGCTCCAACCCTCCTGACTTGTCTGGCATCACCTCTCCGTAGGCCTTGTCTGGGCCATGCTGGTGCTTGTCCCCTTGGTTGGCTCTGAATGATGGCATAGGCCATGCCATGTTGCCCATGGGTGTGCCATGTGCAAGCCCTTCCGCTTGCAAGGCCTTGTCAGACATGCCTTCACGCCTTGCTATCTTGGGGGTTCGAATGGGGTTTCTATCACACACCCCGTGCCTGTACTTACCCCCTAGGCTCACTTATAGAGATAATATGCAAACCGGCGGGAATTACGTCACAAATTATTCCTCTACAAGTACCAACTAATTTTCCCTTGAAAAGCTTAGCGCAAGGTTTACATGGAAATATTAACCTCATATAAGAATTTGTAGAAACATATTAATTAAGAGAATAATACAATTCAAGGAAAAAGATGGGTGAACTAATTGCATGCATCTATTTATCATGCATTTAGGGTCTCTGAGTTTACTAATAGCATGCATCTACTTACTTTTTTTTTTAATCAAACCGTACTCTTTATTCATATGACAAAGTTGAAACAACTATGGGGGTTGAAACCCAGCATACAACCATGACAAGCCATCTAAATGCCCCGGAACAAAAGGATACTCTCCAGAATAAATTCTGAAGGCGGCCCAACGGGCAAGTTGGTGCACAACAACATTTGCACCTCTATGAATAAATCTCATTTTCCAACTTAGTAGACCTTGGAGAAGTAACTGGATGTCACCCACTGTATCATATATCCTCCATTCAACTCTTCTTGGGAAAGAGTTAACAGCATCAGCAACAATAGATGAGTCCCCTTCGATAATGATATCATTATAACCTCTACTCAAGGCCTCCAGGATACCAAATTTAACTGCTTCCGCCTCTGCCTCCACAGGTAACAACTTGGTCATTTTCAAAGCCGAAGCTCCCTTAAACACCCCTTCAGCATCTCTCAAAACCACAGCAGCAACCGTAAATGAATCCCTGATAGCTGCATCAACATTGATTTTAATTGATCCTAAAGGTGGTGGACACCATAATTGGTTAATAGGAATTTGCTTCTTCCCTTGCCAAGCTTCCCAATGTTGCCACCAAACCCGTTTGACTTGATCTGCTAAAAAATGAGGATCTTTAAATGGTTTCCCATGAGCTGCAAGATTCCTATTAAACCAGATTAAATCAATGGCAATGGCGGCATAAAGTTGAAAACGATGCACCTCCTCAAAAGGCACATCAAGAATTCTCGGGTGGACAATGAAATTAATCCATTCAAACAAAGAAATATTTCCCAATGCCATAATATCCATAGGCCATGGTCCTACACGCCATATTACTTGAGAGAAGAAACATTCCAAAACCAGATGACGAGTAGTCTCCATAGCCCCCTGACATAAAGGACAACGTTCTTGATTCTGCACCTCCAATCCAATCTGTGAAGCAATTCTTTGGTTCGTGGGAAGAATATTGCAAGCCACTTTCCATAAAAGCAATTTTAGTCTTCCATGGATTTGTAATTTCCATAGACTTTTCCAAAGTTGCTGATTCATATCCTCAATGTCGATTCTTCTTTGTTGAACAATTGCTCTATGCATGGACTTCATAGAAAATTTCCCCGATCCTTCCAATAACCAAAATGCCCCATCCACTGCCCCTCCATTAATTCTTCTGATTCGCAAAATAGCTTCCACTGAATCTTTATCAAAAAACTGATTTAGTTTATCAAGATCCCATCCTGGGACATCTTGACTAAACAAATCTTTTACTTTCATATTCGGGTCACACAACATACCAGAATTCCTTGGCATTGGTTTACAATTCAACCGGGTAGGGATCCATGCATCTTCCCATACAGCTATATTCTCCCCATTCCCAACAGTTTTACAGTACCCTTTCTTCACTACTTCTCTAGCCTTCAAAATACTCCTCCAAGTCCAAGAGGAGTTATAACCAGCCCCAACCGACCACAAATCCCCATTTTTAAGATACTTTGCCTTCAACAATTGAACCCATAATAAATCAGACTGAGTTAACATCTTCCATGTCAGTTTGGCCATCATAGCCAGATTAACTTCCTGCATCAATCTTAATTCCAACCCACCTTCACACTTTGGAGTACAAATAGATTTCCACGATTTTAGAGTAAGGTTCCTCTGTTTGGCGGGATTAAATCCCCACCAAAAATTCTTCATAGCCTTATCCATCTGATGGCACCAACTATTCGGCATCATGAAAAAACTGAGATGATAAGCTGGTAGTGTAGCTGCAACAGATTGTATAAGCATAGTCCTCCCAGCCTGAGATAACAGCTTAGCTTTCCACCCTTCTATCTTTTGGAACAACTTTTGTTTCAAATCTTCAACTGCCATATTTTTGGATCTAGGTATAAGGAGGGGAAGTCCCAGATGCTTTGCTTTTGAAGGGAGTTTTTTCAAATTTAACACATTCAAAATTTGAATTCCTTGCTGCCCATTAAAATTCCTACTAAAATGAATTGAGGATTTTGTACGGTTGAGTTTTTGACCAGACCACAGCATATATTTCCTCAAACAGATATCCAAATTTGTAGCTTCCCTCACCGTAGCTTTAGAGAAGAGAATTAAATCATCTGCAAATAACAAATGATTAACCAATGGAGCTCCTCTACATACCCGAATACCCCTCAGTCTTCCTTCACTCTCCTCCTTTAACAGTAATCTTGATAGCATCTCTGAACACAAAATAAAGAGAGCCGGGGATAAAGGGTCTCCCTGCCTTAATCCCCTAGAGGGAAAAAATCTTTCAAGCGGGCCACCATTGAGAACTATGGCGAAAGAGACTGATTTAAGGCATTGCTCAACCCACCTGACCCAAGTGGAATGGAAGCCAAAATTCTTCAACATCTTCAAAATAAACTCCCATTCTACTCTATCATAATCCTTCTCCATGTCAGCTTTTATGGCCATCCAACCACTCCTCCCTTGCTTATGGTTCATCGAATGGAAAATTTCAGCAGCTACTATATAGTTGTCCTGAATTTGACGCCCTGGTACAAAAGCAAGCTGGTATGGCAATATAAGTTTTGGCAACACCTGTTTAATTCTCTCAGCCATAATCTTTGATATCAATTTATACACGACATTTGTCACGCCCCGAACGGCATCCCGCAGGGACCGTGACAGCCGCGAGCTATCCCCCGGATGACTCCAGCGTACTTACTTATATTTTTACTTGATTACGGTGGAAACGTACAGGATCGCGAGGGGTTCGAGCTAATTATTACATAATCAGGGTTCTCATTAAGTTCATACAAAACATATATTTAACACATTAGAACCCAATTAGTGACGCTCATGCCACTATCAACAAAATGTGAAATATAATATCTCGGGCTTCTAGGTCAGGTAGTCCTCCTGACTCTCTTCACCTGATACATCTGGAATGACACAATTTTAAAAACGTGAGTCAAAAAGACTCAGTAAGGGAAAAACATAAAACTTAAATCATGCTCTTGACTTATGCCCGCTTAATCATGAAAGAAAGAAACTTGGTTCGTGATGCACATGCATGTCATGAATTATGCATATGCTCTTGCTTAGTTTCGGCCCCAGGCCCTTGAAAATCTTTCTTTCACACTTGCTTGTAAAACTGGCCCTTGGCCCTTGAAACCGCTTATTCATACTTGTGCCCTTGTTGGCCTTTTCATAATTATTTCATATCTTTTACTTGTGGGCTCGCTCCATTTGACCCCTGAAGTCAGGATTGTGCGTTCCCTTCGGAACCGTCCCCGAATTCCCTTGGAGACCTTACATATGGTCAGCTAGCGCACCTTCTCAATGTCCTTCAGTGGCTAGACGTGACCCTTGGAGGCACCACACCTTCTCAATGTCCTTCAGTGTGGCTTGCACAGCCTCTTGGATTCACCCATCCTTCTCATAATTGTCCTTCGGTATGGGAGTCCAACTTGATGGTACGGTACCGACCGGTGCCCCTTATCTTAACTTATCGTTTCATAAAACTTCTCATATTCTTTCCATAAAAATCATTGCATAAACTTTCTTCTTGAAAAATTCATGCAATGCACATGTCATGTCATGCTTGCTTAAAATTCATGCTTGTTCATGAAACGATGTAGTGTGTCATTCCAGTTTTGAAAAAGAATACTTACTGTCCACTTACAGTATCCACTTACTCTTGGTCTTCTTTGTTCGTGTATACAGACACGTGGATCGCCTACAAGCGATTCAAATATTTTTTAGACTTTAAGAATAGTATGCAATCATTAAATATTTTCATTTTTGAAATCGGTCATCAACCAAAGATATATATATATATATATATATATATACATATCACTGAAATTCATTTAATCATTTAAAAAATATTTTATTCTTTTCCTTAACAAATATTCAAAACTTAGTTTATTAAATCATTAATATTTTTATTGAAATAAAAATATATTTATCCATGTACATGCCTTGATTAGGGTTAAATAATACTCATAGGTTTAGAATTAAACCTAAGTCTCTTTTTATTACACGTACTCCATTAAAACCTTATATCCAACTATGATTAAATCTTAACTAGGGTTCCCAATAATATTTAATCAAAAGATCATGGTTCTTCAATATCTATTCCAACTAGCCTAAACTCTAATTTCCTTATCCATCACAATAATGAAAATCCATAAATCATAAATTGTACTTAGGGTTTCATTATTACTATAACATTCGGCCACTACCATTTATGCACCAATTAATCACAACTTTTACTCCAATGGTGATCCCATCCTCCATTCAACAATTTCACAACCTAGGATCTATAAATCAAAGCACCAACACAATACATCATACTCATAGCATTCGGCCAACACATGCTTTCACCCAAATGATTAGGTTTCTTTTGTTTCCTTCAATATGCATGCATCTAATACTTAATATAATCATCTACCATGCATTGGGGTCATAAATCTTGCACATGTCATGGCCAATGTCCAGATTTAAACATATTCAAAACTATACATGAAATCCTACATAGCTCATATTCGGCCATGCCCCAAAATGTTACCTTTTTCATGCTAAAAATCATAACATGCACATCCTTTGCATTGTGACCTAACTATCATACATATACTTAATCTTTTCATCAAATAATTCCATCAACATTAGATCTACTCTTTATACACAGTAACATCCATAGATCTAAACAAAGTAATCAACTTTCATCAACCCAACACATCAAAACTTAGATCTAACTTCCTTTAGCATACATTGTTCTTCATTTGCCTTTTTCTTTTCATACAACCATAGATCTAGGGTTTCCATGGTTAGATCTAGCATGTAAACAACCTAGGGTTCTTAAGCATCCAAGATCTAACAATCATCAAGGCATTTTACGACCTAAACATCAAGATCCACAAACAACTCATTCGGTCACTTGAGCTATACCAACAACATCACATTGTTCTTACCTTGTTGTCTATCCGAGCTTGAGCACCTAGAAAATAAAGTACCTTTGGTTAGTATGTGTGAAGCTTAAGGCAAGATCATCAATAAAACTAAACTTACCTTCAACCTTTACCAACTCTTCCTATCCTTTCTTCCTTCAAAGATTCGGTCCACCCTCCTTAGAAATGTCCAAGCTTGATTTAAAAGGAAGTTCTATGGTGGTTAAGAGAACATGGTAAGCTTGAAGAGAAATGGTGTCAAATGGCTAGGGTTTTCAAGGAAGGATTGTGTTTGCACCAAGAGAGATTTAACTTGGCTTTTAGAATGGGATTTGGTAAGCTAGAAGAAAGTGGTTTAGGTGCAAGATGAAAAGGAACAAACCTTGAATCTTGAGTGTGAGGTTCGGCTAAGAGCTTGAAAATGGGAGAGAGTTGAGAGAGCTTGCAATATTCGGCCAAGAGAGAAGAGGTTGGAGAGTGAAATGCATGAGTGGTTCGGTCAAGAGAAATGCAAGAGAGTTGTTAGATATTGAGTCTCCCAAGGCAATTTAAGGCTATGACATAAAGTTTGAGAGAGTGAATTGACAAGAGAGCAAAAGAAAGAGGAAGAGGGGATGAATGGGGGGGTGTTGGCCGACCAAGCAAGGCCTTAGTCTTCTCTTTCTCTTTTATTTCTTTTCACCTTTTTCTCTTACATCAATTGTCTCCAAAAGCTTGTCTTGCATTTGAATTTCCTCATTCTCTTTCCTCCCATGCATCCATCGACATTCACTCCTTCTTCCTTGCTTTTTCTCTTCTCTTTTACTTCAATGCATTGTCTTATCACTCTTACACTTCTTACACCTTCTTACACTTCACATGGCCTTACTTTATGGCTTTTCAAATTCACCCTATAGCCTTTCACGTAAATGCCTTGTCTTTTACTTAGTTTGGTTGCTTTTCAACCAACCTAGTTACTTCCACATTAAATTGCAACCAACTTTCAACTTGGTTTTCTCTCTCACCTAACTTATCACTTTATAAGCTCTCTTACTTATCTATCCATTCCAATAGCTTATCACCTCATAAGCATGATATCTTATCATGTGATAATGGCCCTAACCTATCTCTACAATAATCACAAGGTCTTATCACCCTAAAAGTTCCCTAATTTATCATGCTTGCTTATCACTATGATAAGCAAGTGTGCTTATCAATAAATCATCTCTTAGACTTATCACATAAATACATAGCTTATCATTGAATATTCAAATGGAAATTCTATTAATAATATAGGCCACATGATAATAATACATGTCACATATGGAAGATATAAAATATTCGATCCATGTATTCAAAAGAATTTCATCATTTAATCTATTAATAAATTTCGGCTTATACAAGGAAATTATTAAATCATAATTCAAATTCTATGGTCCATGAATCATGTTAAGTAAATGAAAAATATAAATTTGTAAGAGAGAAACTTACTTGAAATTTCGGCTCCTAAAATAAATATAATTTATACTTGCATAAAATGGCATTAAAATTATTTAAAGAGATTTTATGAAATAAAATCCCATTTTAAATCGAAATTCCATAACATAAGGATTAGGCCATACATTGGCCAAAAACATAGCCCCATGAAGAAATAAAGGCTATTACATTGGAAATAAAAGATAATACATAAGAAATTACGTAGGAGAAAATCGGGGTCTCACAACATTACATAAAGCAATGGGTCGAAATTGACTAACAAGAGATGGGTGCTCCACTTTTGGGATAAGAACAAGATTGGTGTCATTAAGCCTCGGCATCATGCTTCCTTCCAAGAAAAACTGTTGAACTGTTTTTACAACATCCTCTCCTACTATCTCCCAAAAATGCACAAAAAAGAACGTGGTCATACCATTGGGTCCTGGAGCTTTATCAGCCTTCATTTTGCAAAGGGTTGTATAAATCTCTTTTCTATCCGGAATTTGTATTAAACATGCATTCTCCTCCTCTGTAATAATGGGATCAATAAGCCCCTCCAGATCATCAAGACAATCAGCATACTCAGAGGTGTATAATTTCCCAAAAAAATCTGACAGGAGCTTCCCCACCTCTCTTCTTCCAGAAACCCAACAATCTTCATGATTTTTCAACGTCAGTATCTCATTCCTACACCTTCTTAGAACCGTAGATGCATGAAAATATTTGGTATTCAACTCACTAGAAGTTAACCAAGTCACCCTCGACCTTTGTTTCCATAAAGATTCTTCTCTCAGCAATTACTCATCAAGAGCTAATAATAGACTCTTTTCACGCCAAATATTATCAGCAGATGGCATAGCTTCTTGAATCCCCACCAACTCTTCCTTTAATCTGCCAATTGAATCCTGAATATTGCCGAAATAAAGCCTATTCCATTTCTGCAGCGCTCTCCTCGCAGCATCAATTTTATGGATTATAGACAAAGCTGGATCATTCCCAGAATTCCTCCCCCACGCTTGGGCCACTACCCCAAAGCAACTTTGATCACGAGTCCAAAAGGACTGAAATTTAAACCCTTTCACCACCATTTCAGACTGACCAAACAGATTCAAAATAATTGCCCTATGATCAGAAAAAGCAATGTTATGATGATGAATTCTCGCCCCTTCAAATTTCATCCTCCAAGGCAAATTTGCAATCCCTCTATCAATTCTTTCCCTTATATTTGCACCTCCAGGACGACGATTATTCCACGTAAATCTACATCCCGAGAAACCCAAATCCACAAAACCCATCGAAATCATAAAATGCTCCAGACCTCTTGAAGAATTCGATCTCACCATTCTCCCTCCCCTTTTATCCTCCTGATTAGTAAGATCGTTGAAATCTCCCATACAAACCCACGGCATATCTGGATCCAAATTAAGGTTTTGCAATAAGTCCCAAAACTCCTCCTTTTGTCTCCAAAGAACAGGGCCATACACAAAAGAACAAACAAAAGATCCAAGATCCTATCCCAGATTAATAAGAAAATGCATAATATGACGTGAAGAAAAAAGAACATCAAAAGAAAGCTCTGGTCTCCAGCAAAAAGCTAACCCTCCGCTTCGACCACTTGAAGGAACAACAATACTAAAAGAAAAACCAACAGAACGAAGAACAGAAATAGCAGTACATTCATCAACTTACTTGATCAGATTATAGTACATTGTTTACATGCAACAACTCAAAATGCAAACCCTTTCACAAATAAATTCAAATATGTTTCTGCATGTACCATTACTTCTCTCTATGGCCAACCTGTGGCCTTCAAAGCTCTTTTTTAGCTCCTTGAGCCACCACCCGTGGCTCTCTATCACTCAAGGCCAAGCTCTTGCACTTCAACTCACATGAAAATCCAACAAACAACTGACGTAATATTTTCCTTCGCAAAGAATCCATCACTTTATCATCTACCAAATGCAACTAATAATCTACAAAATTCTCAAGAAAAAATCCATGGCAACAACGTTTATGATGGAGAAAGAAAACATCAAGACCTCTAATAGATATGCATGGCCATAACTTGACTATCCACACAATCGACTTGCATTCTATCCCCTTACCTTGATAGTGCTCCTCTTGTTGGTTTGTAGAAAATCCTAGGGCAAGGAACATCAAGTTAATCAGGGAAAGAACTCAAAGAGAACAAGTAAGACAATAGGACTCATGATAGAGGTCTTTTCCCATGGCCGAATGCCACAATGTGGCCACTTTTTCTTACCTTTTTTTTTTTCTTCTTCTCTTGTTTTCTTCCTCCTTCTACATCTTCTTGTTCTTTCTCTTCTTCCTTTTTCTCTTACTCTTCCTCTCTATTTCTCAATGTCTCTCCCTCTTCTCTTTCTCTCTTACTCTATTTCTCTCTCCTTTGCACGACAAGTGAAGCAAAATGAGCTAACCCCTCCTTTAAATTAACAATTCTATTTTGTCTCATCCTATCTCATAATTACCTAACTAATAGGAGTAATCTAAGGTTGTAAGAGGTAATGATGAAGTTAAGTTCAACAAGTAAAATAAAGTCAATCATTGGGTAGACATTCATGGGTAGAGGACTTTGGACATATGGCACACATGAAAAGTTTTGTCTCCAAAATAGGCATGATTACACTATATTTTGGTGTGCATTGCCCAAGGGTGCCCGACCACTCTCTCTTTGATGCAAACCAAGGAGCTGGACATACACTTGGGAATGGAGCTGAAGACCCTTTGTCACTTCCTAGTGGCCCAATTACAAGACTTAGAGCCAAACGTTTCAAGGAAGCACTCAATGGGCTAATCCAAGAGAGTTGGGCTGATTCTAAAAAGACCAAGATGGGCTCAAATAATAACTAAGGCTTAGTCCATGTCATCAGGGAAAGTGAAGAGACTCAAGGATATTTAATATGAACAGTAACGTGACCAGCATGGTTTGCCTATTATTATGCATTAATTTATTGAATTTCAAGGATAACAAAAAGGGGAATGAATGTGGTCTTTGATGGGCATGTTAGATACATTGAATCTGGTCTCTAACTATTTTTGGTTGCCTCTAGTAGTCCAAGAGACCTAATTTCGAGGGAGCTTGTTAAGTATTGTTTTAAAGCTATAGTTATGGTTTTTCCTATTTTTGGAGGGATGTTCCAAATATTTAGAAGTTCCATTTCGCGTGAACAATAACCATTTTTGATGATTAAGATTGAATTTTCAAACTTTTGAGAGTTTCTTGGGTTTTCTTGGTGCGGCGTTTCAATCCTTCGTAGTCTTGGTTTCTCATCTGGTTAGGTGACGGGTCAAGGCTCAACCAATCTTGTCTTCACGTTCTTTGGGTTCCAATCCGTCATTGTTATTGGGTTTCATTACAATTGTTGGTGGAGTTCATATCACTCTTGCTAATGGGCTTGGCTATTGTTCTACCAAGCCCAAAATGTCCCTTAGATCCGCCCCTTCCTATACTCTTCTAAGCTTAAGTTTCAAGCCCAATTTTAGAGTCCAAAATCAACCTATTTAGCAATAAAAAAAAGTGAATTAAGAAGAATTCATTTAATCAAGAAAAAGATAAAATATTATTGGTTACTAAGAAATTAAAAGCAAGAATTATAATAATGACCATGAAAGAGTTTAATCAAGGAGGAAAGATAACCATGTAGTAATTTTAAAATATAAGGAATGAAAATTCAAAGAAGCAAGATATGAAATTACCCAATAAAAAGGACTTTAGGAATTTTATAACAAAATTTTAATCTATTTTGGGCATTCAATTAGGAAATTTAAACATTCATTTATAATAAAGAAGAATTACCTAGTAAAATTTTAAATTATAGCAAAAATCTCTTCATTAAACCTACTTAGATACGTTAAGAAGTTGAAAACAAGGAGGCGTCACACCACCCTCATCCTCACTAGAACCCTCACTAGCTCCCTTACTACAATCCTCACCAGCTCCCTTACTATAACTCTTAGTCCCTTACTAGAACCCTCCACAATGGTAAAGTAATTTATCCTATCCTTATTATGCATGACATACACATGAAGGTCATATGATGTTGTATGCCCCAACCTCTAAATTATCTATAAAATGGCTTCATTATATGAAGACTAGACAATCAAGTTTTAAGTCATTCCTCCCTAATAGAATACCACAACTCTGCTATATCGTTATATTTCAATTCCATCTTGAATGTTTTCATCATATCTGTGACAGAGAAACAGTTAGGGTCTATATCACCCATGTAACTGACATTTCCACCAAGTACACTGATTGTACAAAATTAAGAACCCCGCCATGGTGTAAAAGAACCTTTACCATCTCCAGCCATAAGGAAAAAGTCAGTCAGAAGAGTTAATTGAATGACAAAAAGAATGCATGTAGAATATTTAACTTACATTATAATGGAATGCAAGAGTCCCACTAATATATTTCGATGTATGAGAGAAAAACAATGCATGCAAAAGACTTTATGCAATCAAGTCAAAAAAATGTTTCAACCAGAATATTAGAATATGTTTCATTGCATAACATGTTTTGAAAGCAAGTTAAAACCAATGCAGTCTTAGAATTAGAATATGTTTCAATCTTAGGTTTCATTCCATAACTAACATGACTGTTTTAAAATTCATAAGCATAAGAATCAACAGAAGAGGACAAAACTTCAAGTGTTTACAATACAATATAGGACAAAACTTAAGATGTTTGTAAAATAATAGAGGACAAAAACAATTCAATGACATGTACGGTAGCATACAAAAAACCAACAAAAATTGTTTCCAAAAACATTAGTGGACAAAAGCACAATAATATTGGGGTTAAATACATTTTGCCCCCTTATCTTTGGAGTCATTTACACTTTGCACCCCGATGTATTATTTTTGAGATATTGGACCCCTTAACTTACACATTTTTTTTTATTTTGACCCCGTATTCAAATTTCCCGTCAATTTAGAATAAAAAAAATCAATTGATTTACATATTCATTTCATTCATAGCATGAATATTATGAAACAATGTGCTGTGAATGAAAATACTGAGAGTAATTGTGGGCATGGTTGCTGATTTGAACATGTGTGGATTGTTCAAAGTAGACCATGGCCTAATGTAACTTTTATTGAGATAATCCTAGATTTATTGATTATGGAAATGGAAGTTATGACGGTATCTATACATGGGGGATGTAAGACCCCGGAGAAACCCGTGTCTACTTCATTACTAGATGAAGGATTTCATGGCCTATTCTGTATTAAAAGAAACCTTGCTTGGCCAAGACATGATTTTATGTTAAGAAAATGTATGTGTAATTATTTTGAATTTCTAAAATGTGATGTTATGATTTAAATGCTATGGATGGAATTTAAATTTTTTTTAGTAACCAATTTCATGTTGCTAGATTTATTGTATAATTTCCTTCAATATTCTTGATTTTAATTTTTGAAGGATTTTCTTATGAATGATTTTGGAGTATTAAGACTTGCATGTTGGGCTTAGAAACCCCAATAATGGGCTGATATTGGGCTACCCATTTATGGCCGGTTATTGGATGAAATTGGGCCTTGAAGTTGTGTCATAGGGGCTGCCCAATTACATGTGATGATGGGCCCTTGAAGTGTGATGTTGGGCTACCATGAGGCTTATAACATTTGGTGTACATTGGGTTTATAATGGCATGCTAATGGGTTGCCAAAATAAGCATGGAGATGGGCTTTGGAAAGCATGATATTGGGTTGCCATGGAGCCCATGGCAATGGGCCTTGTAATGGTGCTATTGGGCCTTAAGGAAGTTGGACATTAGGCCTAAGCCCTTAGGCTTATGAATTGGGCTTTAGGATATGATGATGGGCCTTGAATCAAGGGCTTAATGGACTGCCCAATGGGCCATGCAAATTAGATTTAGAAAGTTAGATTAATGGAACTAATCTTACTTAAGTTTCCTAAGCAACTAGATTAGGATAAGTAAACTAGGTAGTTAGAATTCAACCAAATGAACTAATTGGTGGAACAAGTCTCTAAATAAAAGTTGGATTTATGTGGTGGGGGGAAGGCACACGTGAAAGACAAGAGGAGTTGAATTGTGTGGTGGGAAGAGTTATACTAGAAAGGCAATGGAGACAAGAGGGAGACAAGAAATGAAAAAGCTGAAAAATGACATGGAAGAGGAAATGATGGCATGGCCGAATATCATGGCTAGGTGCATGCCAATGACATACACGCCTATCACCCTTTTTCCCCCTTCAATTGTGTTCATTTATGCTACCTTAGTCGACCAACACAAGGCCAAAGGAGAGAAACACAAGCATAGAGAGTAGAACCGAAACTAAGAGAGAAAGGGAGAAGAAGAGAGAACCAAGGGAGAACCGAAACTCTTGGACCCAAAAGGCTGAGGTTTGAGCTGCTGTCAAGGGGATTTGTGTAAAGGGAAGAAGGAGGACAAGGAAGAAGAAAGGAGAAGAAGGAAGTGAAGTGAAAGAGGTATTGTGCAAAGGAAAGAGAGAAAAGGAACAAAGGAGCACTAAGGTAAAAACTCTCTTGATGGCCGAACTCTCTTGTGTATAGATCTTAGAGTTTGAGTTGTTTCATGCATGGATATGATGAGATCTGGAATGATTAAGAACCTTAGGTTGTTTAGTAGGTGAAAGAGAGGAGAAGCTTGCAAATGAACAAAGAGAAAGGAGAAGGAGCAACAAGGTAAAATTGGATCTCACATTTCCCATGCTAACCGAATCCTTCATGTATTGGGATCTTGGGCTTTTATATTTTATTTTGGTTGGATTTTGATCATGGTTATGTGTAAGTGTTAGATCTGGACATACATGCTTTAGATCTAAGATTGAATGTGAAGAAAAATGCAAATGGAGAACAATGCATGTTAAAGGAAGTTAGATCTAGGTCTTGTTGTGTTGGTTGGTTGCAAGTTAATTATTTTCCCTAGATCTATGGATAGTAGTGTGTATAAAGTGCAGATCTGGGCTTATTGAACATTGATGAAGGAAGTATGGTGAAAATGTATGCAAAGATGGGTTGTAGAAGTCAATGTGTGCATGATAGGGATTTTAGCATGAAAAATGTGGGATTTTGATGTATAGCCGAACCATGTATGCCTTAGGTTTTCATGAGTGGTTTGTATATGCTTAGATCTGGACATTGGCCATGTTATGTACAAGATTTATTGTGAGATCCCGACCTTATTTATGTTGTTTTATAAGAGAGAGATTTTTGCTTATGATTCCCTCAATATGTAAGTATGATTAAATTAGTATTTTTTTGATGTAAGTGTCGACACATTGGAGCATAGTGTCGACAATTAAACTAGTACCCGAAAGTTTACATTTTTCCGAAGCTCAAGTGATTTTTGACTAAGTGTTGGAAGTGTCGACACCCTGAGTGATGGTGTCGACACATATAACTAATACCCAAAAGTTTACATTTTCTTCCGGAACTCCAGTGATTTTGACTAAGTGTTGGAAGTGTCGACACCTTGAGTGATGGTGTCGACACATCTAACTAAAACCCGAAAGTTTACATTTTCGTGATTTTGGCTGCGTTGGAAGTGTCGACACCTTGAGTGATGGTGTCGACACATCTAACTGCATTTCCGAAATTTTGTCGGATTAAAAAACACTTGAAGTGGAATTCATGAAAAGGGGGAAAATAAGGGAGGGCAGCCCTGTCTTTTCCCCAAACCATCTTCACGTTAAACACCACACCCCCTCCTCTCTTTCACACATTTCACATTTTCCTTTACCCAAAACCATACCTCCCTGCCCTAAGTCACCCGACCGAAGAAGAAGAAGAAAGAAGAAGAAGAAGAAGGAAGAAGAAGAAGAAGAAGGAAGGAGAAGGAGAAAGAAGAAGAAGAAAAGAAGGAGGAATAGGTGAAGCAAGGTAAAAATCCAGCCCTCTTAGGAAACCTTGCTGGCCGAAAATCATGCTACCCTCTCTCACTCTATTTTCTTCTTGTTTTCTCTTGTTGGTTGGTTGTGGTTTGATGGTGGGTTGTCTAAGTAGTTTTTCTCCTTGTGTTCATGGATGTTTAGTTTAGATCTATGCATGTTTAGTGTAGATCTATGCATGCTAAGTGTGGATCTATGCATGTTTAGGGTAGATCTTGCAAGTGCTTAAGTGTAGCATAGATTTTTACATGAGAACCACTAAGCCCTAATTGTTAGAGATAGGTTCAGATCTGGAAAAATAGACAAGAGGGCTAATAATGCACACTAGGTGTTTGGTAAAAAGCCCAAGAAAAATGGGTAAATGCAATGGTGTTAACTTGATGAATATGGAACCATGGTTTGGTTATAAACTTCGAGTTGAAGTTGTAAATGTCACGCCCCGAACGCTAGCTAAACGAGGCTAATGACAGCCGCGAGCCTTCCCGGCATGGGACGCTCAAGCGTACTTACGACTATACTTGCAGCGGAAATGACATTGATGCTTCAATGTAAAAAAAAAAGAAGCCTTATAATGCTAGCGTATAACGTACATAAGAACATACTTTCCATCGATAACTCAAGGTAGTTAAAACATAGTCTCAAAATATCAACCAGTTTAAAACCTTAACTCACTAAGCCAAATAAAACCCATGACCACCACATCACGGAGGCTCATGCCGGCTTTTACAAAAATTAGCTAAATCTTCTCTCATTCGTTAGCAAACAAGAGAGACATTTCATCAACCCTTCTCCAAGAGTTCAAGGTCCTCTTCTTAAGATTCCACCCCTGAAACATCATCTGGAATGATACAATTTAAAACTGTGAGTCGAAAGACTCAGTAAGGAATTATAGCTAAAAACATGGGTTTGAAATCGTAAGCATGCACTTGAACTTGAAATCATAGTCATGTAAATATAATGCGATGCATGCCTGATCATGAATCGTGATGCATGTATATGCCTCATGTTGCATATGCACATGCACTTGCTTTTGAAAACATCATTTGTACTTATAAAGCTCTTGCTTTGGAAATCTTATGGGCTACTTGAGCTCCATTTACCCCTGGCATCAGGGTTGTGCGTTCCCGTTGGAACTGTCCCCTATTTCCCTTGGGGACCTTACATATGGTCGAGCTAGCACACCTTCTCTCATTCATCCTTCAGTGGCTAGACACGACTCTTGGAGGTTCACACCTTCTTGCAAGCATCCTTCAGTGTGATTGCACATACCTCCCGGACTACCTATCCTTCTTGCAAGCATCCTTCGGTATGGGTGTCCTAGGTGACATCCACCTTCTCGTAAACGTCCTTCGGTATGGATGCACCTTCTTGACTTGGTACGGTACCGACCGACTTGGGTTCGTTAATTAACTTGTCATAAAGTAGCATAAAAATGGTACTTTCATTTGCATAAAAATGTCTCATTTCTCTTGAGGAAAATAAATGCAAATGATCATGATGCATTCATGTCGTGCTTGGTAGTGTCATGCTTGATATATCATACTTGATATGCTTATTCATAACATTCTTCATGCAGTGTATCATTCCAGTTTTGTAAAGGTTTTTCACTTACCTTCGCTTGCTTGAGTATCGAACGTCTCGTTACCTACAATGAGTCGTACTATTGTTATTCATAGGAAATTCATAGGTTTACTAAACGTATAGAGTAATCAATACATTACAATCATCCAAGGTATGACTTAAAATATTTCCATGTCCTAGGCCTTCAATCTAGGATCCACTCAATATCAAAAGATAACTACAAATGCATCAAAACACACTCTCTATTCCAGCTCTGAAATCTGCTTATGTAATTACCAGAAATCACAATAATCTTTCTAGCCCTCCAATTTCCAACAACCAAAACCGAATCTCTACATGTCACAACCAACATCCAAGGCTAACTTAACATTTCCTAGTAGCAACTATCCTCTTACCTTCCTCCCATTTTTTACAACCTCAACTCAAAGTTTACAACCAACCGTGGTTCCATGTTCATCACGTTAACACCATTGCGTTTACCCATTTCTCTTGGGCTTTTAACCAAACACCTAGTGTATATTATTGGTCCTCTTGCCTATTTTTCTCCAGATCTGAACCTATCTCTAACACTTAGGGCTTTGTGGTTCTCAATATGACTAGCATACATACACAATCTAATGCATCAACCCCTAGATTCGGCCATACTTGCTCAACTTAGGTTTCAATCCTCTCTTAGGCCTTTTATCAAACACCTAGAGCACATAACCAATTTCTCTTGAACCCTCATTTCAGATCTAGCCATTTTTTTCACATGTTTTCATGTGAAACTACACTACCCTTAAACATTGCAAGATCTACACTATTTTCAAAACGTTCATGAACACAAGGAGAAAAACTACTTAGACAACCCACCATCAAGCCACAACCAACCCACAAGAGAAAACAAGAAGAAAATAGAGAGAGAGAGAGAGTAGGGTTGCGGCCAGCAAGGATTTTACCTTGCTTCTCTCATCTTCCTCCTTCTTTTCTTCTTCTTTCTCCTTCTCTCCTTCTTTCTCCTTCTCTCCTTCTTCTTTCTCCTTCGGTTGGCTGACTTAGGGCAAGGGAAAACGAAAAGGCTGAAGAGAGAGGGGAAAAATGAAGTGTTCGGCAAAGGGGGAGAGAGTAATAGGTGTGAAAATGGTTGGGGAAAAGACAAGGTTGCCCTCCCCCTTCTTCATGAATTCCACCTCACGTATTTTCAATCTGGTAAAATTCCGGAATGTAGTTATATGTGTCGACACCATCACTCAAGGTGTCGACACTTACAACACGTTTAGTTAGATGTGTCGATACCATCACTCAAGGTGTCGACACTTCCAACAATTAGTCAAAGTTCACGGGAGTTCTGGAAAAAGGCGAACTCTCGGGTTTCAGTTGGATGTGTCGACACCATCACTCAAGGTGTCGACACTTCCAACACTTGGTCAAAATCACTCTAGTTTCGGAAAAATATATACATTCGGGTATCGGTCTAATGTGTCGACACTATGACCCAAGGTGTCGACACTTACAACACTTAGTCAAAATTCACTTTGGGCTCCAGAAAAAGGTAAACTTTCGGGTGTTAGTTTAATGTGTCGACACTATGCTCCAATGTGTCGACACTTACCTCAAAAATCACAAATTAAAACATACCTATATCCTGAGGAAAATCATAGCAAAATCTCTCTCCTTTACAACGACATAAGTAAATTCGGGATCTCACAGTAAAAGCGGGAGGAAGGTGAGAGGATGGTTGCTGCTAGGAAATGTTAAGTTAGCCTTGGATGTTGGTTGTGACATGGAGAGATTTGGATTTTGGTTGTTGGAAATTTGGAGGGCTAGAAAGATTATTGTGATTGCTGGAATTTACATATGCAGATTTCAAGGTTGGAATAGAGAGTGTGTTTTCATGCATTTGTGGTTATCTCTTGATATTGAGTGGATTCTAGATTGTAGGCCTAGGAAATGGGAAGATTTTAAGTCATACCTTGGAGGATTCCGATAACTATCGAATGAGATATGCGTTGTTCGAGGCCCGGACGTCAAGCTGCCAGCAGTCTTGCACGTCCGGAATGTCAGCTCATTTCGAGCAACCTTTTGAGGAATCATTTTAAGTCCAAATTTTACGGGGTTGGTCTTGAATTTTAAGTTTAAGAAAGAGGAACGTTTTAAGGTAAATTGCAGGTGATTTAGAGGTAAGACGAATAAGTTGTGATATTTTGAAAATGGAGGGTTGAGCTGGAAACAGCAATAGTGTGGTTGTAAGATTTTTTGCTTTTTATGAAATGTTTTTGAAAGTGTATAACAAAATCTGCTGTTGTGAAATTTACTCCCTATTTTGACCTATGAAAGCTGAATATTTCAAGGTAAATTTTGTGTAATTTGGAGCCATGGTCTGGAAGTTATGGATTTTTAAGTTGGAGACGCTGGGGCTGCCCGCTTAGAAATTTTCAGCGGCTTGTATTGTCGGGTAAGGTTTTGGGTGGCTAGCGAGCTTCAAATTACTTAGAATTTTGATATGATATGAAAAATTAGTGTGAGGGTCTATTGGAATAGATTTCGTGTGAGTAATTTATTGATTGCTCTATACGTTTAGTAAACCTATGAATAACAATAGTACGATTCATTGTAGGTAACGAGACGTTCAATACTTGAGCAAGCGAAGGTAAGTGAAAATTGTAAGTAGAAGCTTACGCCTTTCAAAACTGGAATGATATACAGCATGAAAGTATTTATGAATGAGCACATCAAGCATGACATTATCAAGCACGACATGAATACATCATGATCATTTGCATTCATTTTCCTCATGAGAAAGGAGAAATTTTATGCAAATGAAAGTACCATTTTTATGCTACTTTATGACAAGTTTGACGACAAGTTAGTTAATGAACCCAAGTCGGTCGGTACCGTACCAAGTTAAGAAGGTGTATCCATACCGAAGGACGTTTACGTGAAGGATGGATGTCACCTAGGACACCCATACCGAAGGATGCTTGCAAGAAGGATGGGTAGTCCACGAGGTAGGTGCAATCACACTGAAGGATGCTTGCAAGAAGGTGTGAACCTCGAGGAGTCGTGTCTAGCCACTGAAGGACGAATGTGAGAAGGTGTGCTAGCTCGACCATATGTAAGGTCCCTAAGGGAAATAGGGGACAGTTCCAACGGGAACGCACAACCCTGATGTCAGGGGTAAATAGAGGGCAAGTAGCCCCATCAGATAAGATGTGAAATGATTTTTCCAAAAGCAAGAATTTTACAAGTATAAGTATTGTTTTCAAGAGCAAGTGCATGTGCATATGCAAACATGAGGCATACACGTACATCACGATTCATGATCATGCATGAATCGCATTATGTTTACACGATTATGATTTCAAGTTCAAGTGCATGCTTACAATTTCAAATCTATGTTTTAGCTATAATTCCTTACTGAGTCTTTCGACTCACAGTTTTAAATTGTATCATTCCAGATAATGTTTCAGGGGAGGAATCTTAAGAAGAGGACCTTGAACCCTAGGAGAAGGGTTGTCGAAAATGTCTCTTCCTTGTTGCTTAATTTTAGTAAAAGTTTAGATAATTTTTGTAAGAGCCGGCATGAGCCTCCGTGATGTGGTGGTCATGGGTTATTCGGCTTAGTAAGTTAACTGGTTGATATTTTGAGACCATGTTATAACTACTTTAAGTTATCGAAGGGAAGTATGTTCCTATGTGCGTTAAACGCTAGTGTTATAAGGCTTCTTTTAAATATTAAGGCATCACGATGTTTCCGCTGCAAGAATACTCTAAATGAGATATATTTTCCGCTGCAAGAACTTTAGTAAGTACGCTTGAGCGTTCCTTGTCGGGAACGCTCGCGGCTGTCATTAGCCTCGTTTAGCTAGCGTTCGGGGCGTGACATTTATGACCTAATGCATGGTAGATGATTGCTAAGTGTAAAGAATGCATGCAAAGCAAAAGAACCGAAGAAAACCTAGTAGTGTTGTGATATTTTGGGTTGGCCGAATATTGCTACTAGTGATAACTTGTGTTTGTGTTTTGATTTTTAGTTCCTAAGTTGTGAATCTATTGAATGGAGGAAGGGATCACCATTGGAGATAAATTTGACTAAGAACACATAGAACTTGGTGTTGGCCGAATGCCTAGTGTGTAGAGACCCTAATTGCTAGTTTGTGATAAATGGAATATAATTGATCAGGATGGATAAATGAGATTAGGATTGGCTAATCGGATTAAAGGATATTAAGGCTTAGAAGTTAGGGTTATAAGGAATTAGCAAAACCTTGTGTTGAAAGCATGTACTAAGATTTAATTAGAATAAATAGGTCTTGGCCGAATTTATTAAGTGAATTACACTTGTGAAGATTTTATTAAGTACATTAAATAATGGGAGACTTGGATTTAACCCTAATCTATTAATTGATTAAAACCTTAATCGGGAATAGATATATAAATATTTTGTAATATGGTTTAATAATTAAATAACCTAAGTTTAGATATTATTAGAAGAGTAAATAAAATACTTTAAATGATTAAAATAATTTCAGTGATATATATATATATATATATATTTAATAATTACGTGCTATTTCTTAAAGTCTAAGAAATATTTGAATCGCTTGTAGGCGATCTACGTGTTTTATACACTACCAAGGAAGACCAAGAGTAAGTGGATACTGTAAGTGGACAGTAAGTGTTTCTTTTTCAAAACTGGAATGACACACTGCATCGTTTCATGAACAAGCATGAGAGTTTAATCGAGCATGACACAACATGTGCATTGCATGAATTTTTCAAGAAGAATGTTTATGCAATGATTTTATGGAAAGACTATGAAAAGTTTTATGAAACAATAAGTTAAGTTAAGGGGCACTGGTCGGTACCGTACCATCAAGATGGACTCCCATACCGAAGGACAAATGTGAGAAGGACGGGTGAATCCATGAGGCTGTGCAAACCACACTGAAGGACATTGAGAAGCTGTGGTGCCTCCAAGGGTCATGTCTAGCCACTGAAGGACAAATGAGAGAAGGTGCGCTAGTTGACCGCATGTAAGGTCTCCAAGGGAATTCGGGGACAGTTCCAAAGGGAACGCACAACCCTGACTTCAGGGGTTAAATGGAGCGAGCCCACAAGTAAAAGAGATGAAATGGTTGTGAAAGGCCAAGAGTGGCACAAGTATGAATAAGTAATTTTCAAGGGCCTGGGGCCGAATTTAAGCAAGAGCATGTGCATATCCATGACAAGCATGTGCATCACTTATCAAGTTCTCTTCTTTCATAATTAAGCAAGCATAAGTCAAGAGCATGTTTCAAAGTTATGTCTTTCCCTTACTGAGTCTTTTTGACTCACGTTTTTAAAAATTGTGTCATTCCAGATGCCACAGGTGAAGAGAGTCAGGAGGACTACCTGACTTAGAAGGACCCAGATGTTATTCTTATTTTGATTTATGGTGACCTGATCGATGAGATCCGTCACTAGTTGAATTCTAAAATATTATATATGTTTTGTATGAAAACTTAATGAGAACCCTGATTATGTAAGATTTAGCTCGAATCCCTCGCGATCTTGTATGTTTCCGCCGTAGGCACGTAAGTAAGTAAGAACGCTGGAGCTATCCGGAGAATAGCTCGCGGCTGTCACGATTCCTGCGGGGTGCCGTTCGGGGCGTGACAAGGGACGTGCAACCATCACCTTGAAAGGTTCAAGGGGTGGCCTCCCTTACGCATGAAGCACAACGCTTTGCCTTGAATTGTTCCGGTAAGGATGTTATCACAAAAAATTTTCGGTAGAAGAGGTAGTAGGACGCACAACCCTGACTCATAGGGTTCATATATAGCAAAATTGGATGTGATATCTCATAAAAGTAATTTATTTGGAATTAATTGTTAGTGAATATCTGACATTGCATATATATTCCATAGTCTGGCATTGTACTTCATTAATTATTTTTATGGTTTCATGCTTATGTTATGCTTTGAGTAACGTCTATTGTCATGCCATTGTTTATTGTCATGCTTACGAGTCTTTAAGACTCTCCCCTTTTATTTCTTGTGCATGTACAACGTCCTATAATAAAGCATATCATGAGGGTTTACGAGAGTTTTCAGTACCATGACTTCAATATGTACACATTCATGGTGCAATTTTGGGTGCGGGTATAGACTCCTATTATCACTATCGTATTCCAAAGGATCCACCTCCTCCTTCTTCTTTAGCATCGTGGTTGCTTGACATCCCTATGAAGCCGGTGAGCCTCTACGAGGTGGTGCTGAAGAGTAACTTGGTACACCATAAGAGTGTAGATGAAGACCCATAGTTTAATCATTATGTTTATGTAGTCATTTTTATTGGTTAGTTATTTTGTAATTATCTTGGAAATATTTGTTAGATTTAGGTGAGCTTATAGATCGCACACACTTTTGTAAACCTTCTAGCAGTTTTTGTAGAAATCCTATGTAAAGGATTGTAACTTATTTCCGTAATATTAACTGCTTTCTATTGTTAATGCTTTAATACATTGAAATATTTCTTACTTTTTGGATTTAAGAATGAATTTTTAATTTTTCCATTTAGTAGTAAGCCGGAACTAAAGTTTCATTCATTAAAACAAGAGATTTAATTATAACTTCCACTTTAAAGTCTTTTAAACCTTACTAAGACTACTATCATTATTTATTTTAAAACTTTCCGCTGAAAATCAAGTGAGGGAATCTTGGTCGTTGGAGCATCTAAGAAGATATCGTGTCGTAATCTTGTTTAATTGAGCATTGTATTATAATAAAGAGACCAAAGAGGTAAATACTAGCGCGAGGCCTAGTCTCCTTCTAATACATTTATCTTAGGCTTTATCACATCCCTAATACTACCCAGAAATCACCAAAACCACATTCATTTGATTTCAACCCCATGCACCCATCATCAACACGTAAAAATGCCCTCTTTTTACAACATACTAACCAACCTACTAACATTACGTCTAATTTCCTCATTTCAGATACCTAGTCTCCTCTCTAACATGATGACGAGCATTTTAGATGATCAAGATCCTAGCTTAACATGCATGATGACATTTTCCTATTCCTAAACATATGATCATGCCTACTAACCATGCTAAAATCAAAACTAACCCCTTACCTCCTTGGACTATGATTAGTGGATGATCTGTTGAATATCAAGAACCATTAAAGAACATTTCTATTAGCATCAAGATCAAAATAACAACCTCAAAGAACCAAATCAAGGGATACTTCAACCTTTCTCTTTCTCTTCAAAATTTCTCTTCCTTCTCGTCCTTCTTTTTCTACAGCAAACTAACTCTCTCTTTAGCTCTCTCTAACTCTCTCAATTTCTCTCTAATGGCTGAATATGGAGTGACGCTAACCCTTCACACCACCTCCCTATTTATCCTACTCCTAACCATGGTTAAAGCCTAGTGTTAATTTCTAGGCTGCTAGGGTTAACTAGGCTAGGTTATAACTATGTCTAGGACTAGCTTAGATGGTATACACAAGCAATAGGAGAGGATTGGATGAATTGGGCAGCAGCCAATGAGACCTAATGATGAATAATCATTAGAAAAATTCCTATGGGCATTAAACAAGGGACTGGCCGGTTTTGTCCGACAAAATGGGGTGGGCTGGGCCAAATGTAGGCTTGAAAGAGGCCCAATAGGCTTTAATTACTAGGCCCATTTAGGTTAATTAAATGAAACAGTTTCTAAATTTAATCCTAGGGTGTATGGTTAGGTTAGGAGGTGTCCTATAGGCTTAGTAATTAGGAAAATAAAATAGTCATAGGCCAAAAGTTTGGAGAAAATTAGGTTTAAAAATGTTACATAGGCAAAAACAATGAAATAATGGCTTTTTCTAATTTTTAAATGCAAAAAGTCTTTATTAAGGAATTTCTAAAATAATAGGAAAGCAAAATATACTTGTAGCATGAAAAGTTTGAAAGAAAATAAAAGATTTTGTCTAGAATTTTTCTAGTACTTTTCAGCATTTATTTGCTATTTTTAGTGATTTTTCTACATTTTTAAACTAATTAAAGCAATTAATCCGAAAATAATAGATTAATATTATTTTATAATCTAATTACCTATTTTAATAAAATTAATAAAGTTTAAATAGTCTGGGTGTTACAGTTGCATATCCATCTCATGTTATTGATTACTCCCCCTCGCAAATGGAGGATAGTCTGTTCAAATTCTAGACCGCAAGGAGCAATAATTGTGCTTAAAGAAGATACAACTAGTTAAGGTATTCTGGAGGGCGCACAAGGTAAAAGAAGCTTCTTGGGAATTATAATCTGAAATTCGAGGGTAATATCCGCATTTATGTAATTAATTAAGGTCAATCACTAGTTTGGGGTAATTAATTGTGAGTACTGTTATCTTGCGGTCTTCTTTAAATTCTATGATATAGACTCTGTTCAATTGATCAGGTAGAGAAAAAAGACATGAAGGAGGAATGCAAAGAGGAAGAAGTGCCCAGAGCTTAAGCCTAAATCAATATTCGCCATTTGAGATATGCCTATAGGTTGTAAATCAGACTTAAGAAGAGTTATTAAACATAGGCTGAAAAATTATGAGGATGAGGAGTTTGACCCTAAAGAATTATCTGAATTCGAGGAAGAGAAAGGAATCGATCCATAAAAGAGTTTGAAGAACTTAATTGTGTGACTGAATTACTTAGTATATCATTTTCTATCCTTTATATAGTTACAGAGATAATTTTCTACAAGGAAATAAAAGCGCACTTTAGGCTATACAGTAGCTGCAAAATAATGCAGATCCTATAATTATGTAGGTGCTAGAATCAAGGTAAATGATAAATGGATAGATATGCAGCTAAAGACAAGGCTTGATTTAAGGCAATATCACGGTAGTCAGTCCCGAGACCATTAAGGACATGAAGTGTGAGATCGTCATTGCTCATCGGTGAATCAATGAGAGCAAGTTCATAAGCAGTGGTCTTGATGGATTGAAGATACTCGGTGACGGGACGAGAACCATGTTGACTCAATGTGAGTTCCTCCTTTAACTGCATGACTCGAGAACGAGAGCGATTCGTATAGAAGCGTGCTAGCTTGCTCCAAGCTTCCTTAGAGGTGTCAGAGGCAGCAATGAGCGGCATAACAGTCTCTGAGATAGCCGCAAAGATGGAGCTTATCCTGCCAATACCAGTAAAGGTAAGCAATGCGGTCAGCAAATTGAGATGGACAAGGAAAAGATCCATCAATAAAACCGAGAAGATCATAGCCGATCAAGAGAGTATGAAACTGTGCTTGCCAAGAGAGGTAGTTGGAGGGGGACAACTTGAAAGGAAGTTGAGATGAGGTATTCACACCAGAAGTTGGGGTAGGACCAGAGGTGGGGTTCACATCAGAAGTGGGAACATGACCAGAATGGTTAACGTCAGACATGATGTAGAGAAGGAAAAAAATGCTCGTGGGAGACTTATAGGCTTTGATACCATAAAGAGTTTGAAGACCTTAATTGTGTAACTGAATTATTTCGTATATCATTTTCTATCCTTTATATAGTTACAGAGAGAATTTTCTACAAGGAGATAAAATAGCACTTTAGGCTATACAGTAGCTGCACAATAATATAATCCTAGAATTACGTAGGTGCTAGAATCAAGGTAAATGATAAAGGGATAGATATGCAGCTAAAGACAAGGCTTGATTTAAGGCAGCAATCAACTGCCTCTTATAATCCGGTCCCTAAGAAGTAGGGGTGGGCAAAAAACCCACGGCCTGAATATTCGACCCGATCGGGGCGGGTTTAGGCGGGTTCGGTTTCGGGTTTTAATAGTATAAAAAAGCGGGTTCGAGTATAGTACTATACCCGATATATTACCCGAACCCGACCCGAAACTTACAAAAAATAAAAACTTAATACCTTCAGTAAAAAACACTGTTTCGCTGAGGGTATTTTCTCCCCTTAGGACTTAGATCATTCGCGACCCCCCACCCCGACGGCCTCTCTTCACAGTACCCCCCCCTCTTCGAAAATTCCCCCTCCAGCCGTGCCTCTTCACGCCCGACCTCACTATCTCCCTCCGGCCATCGTGCTCCCCCTCTTGTTGCCGTCTCTCTGCTCTATGCTCTTCTCTCTCTCTCGTTTTTGGCCTTTCTCTCCTCTGCGCTCTCATCTCTCTCCGTCTCTGGCCCCCGACAGGTGAGCTGATGCACGCCACAGTTGTATAAATTTCCTTGCACTAAATGGTTGTTTGTATGAATTTCTTTATCTCGATGCACGGTTCACAGTTGTATCTTGTATGAATTTCCTTGCCCAAACTAATTACATTTTTTAGTTCAAGTTACACGATTGTGTAGGATTTGTTAGTGGCTCAGTGCATTGATTCAGGTACGAATCCATTCACTTAATTTAGTTAATTATTTATTGTAGTTCATAGTTAAATTATAATTTTAGAGTATAGATTAGAAATTAGGTTGTGAAACTGTGGAGGATGGGCTTGATTGGATGATTTGCTTTTGTTTGAAATTGTGGAGGATGAGTTTGATTGAATCATTTGTGCATGTATGATCTGTGATTTGTGAATTTGTTTGCATAATATTTGTGGACTATATATTTGTGAATTTTGTAGAGTGTAATACTATAATATTTGTCATATGTAGAGTACATAGTAGAACATATGATTTTTATTATTTAATAAGTAATCTGATTTTTGTTTATCCAAGTAAATTAAACTTAGTTTTTGAAACAAAATGGATGAGTTTGAGATTCAATTCTTTTAAAACAAAATTGATAAGTTTTAGATTTTGTTTTCCCTTTTACTGAAACAACGACAATATTATCTAGAGTTTTGAGATCTAAATGGTTTCTAGTATCATATATTTCATTAACAAAAAAAATGCATATAATCCGTTTTTTCTTTTTAGCTTGTAGGAAGCAGTCCATTGATATCAAGTGATTCCAACGTATATAGATTAGAGAATAAGATTGCAACCTGTTAGTTTTAGAAAAGATTCATGCATATAATCCCTTTTTTTCTTTTTGGCTTTAGTTGTAGTGTTGCTTTTTTCTTTTATCAAGATTTGAAAGATCATCGAGTTTCAGCCACAGACTTTCAATGGCCAGCTCTTCTTTTTGAATAAATATTTATTTATTACAAGTAGAAAGCAAATAGTATTTAAGGAGATAAAGTTAGGGAGATAAAAAAGACAAGAGAGGATCAACACTAATTTTCTAAAACAACCACTCAGTGCTACTAAGATGTTAAACACATAAGACTTCTAAGTGAATTTACAATGTTCCACACTATTGAACATCTTGTTCTTATGTAATTTTTTAGTTTTTTTGTGCTGGATAATCATTTGGCTGGTGGTCTTGGTGCTCTTCAGATGTTTACTCTTTTTATTGCTATCCTCCCTAGTAATTGTTTCATAAATTCCTTTTTTTGTTACTTGTTAGTTCTTATGTCTTAATTTTTAAATGAGTTTTATTCTCTCAATAACAGATGGATGATATCGACTTGGATATTAATGAGATTATGTTTGTCACTAGTATGCCTACATCGGGAGTTGGATCTAATCCTGCTTCTCCCTCAACATTGCCTCCTAGCCCTCCCATTCAATTTGAGCGCCTTGCGGCAAATGTAGAGCCTACTATTACGGAACCTTCTGGGGGTCAGTCTACGGAGGTTAGGCGTACTGGTGGACGACCACCACTGCCTAGGTCTCAAAGTAATTGATCCAAAGCGTGGGATTACTTCACAAAGGATCCTACTTCTGATCCCAATGATCCTTTGTGTATATGTGATTGTTGTGGTGTGTCTCTCAAATACCAATAAAAAAACCAAGGCACGTCCTCCTTGTTGAATCACTTAAAGAGATGTTCGAAATACAACCGGGTGAAAACTAAGTGTGAGAAGGGTCAGTCCTTCTTGAGTGAGGCTTCGAAGTCATCAGATTGCAGTGGCATTGAAAAGAATATGGAATTAGTCAAGTATAATGAGAAGAAGATCCGGGAAGCTTTTAGTAGGATGATTATTATTGATGAATTACCATTTCTTATAGTAGAGGGTGTTAGGTTTGGAGACTTTGTGAGGGTTATTGAGCCTAGGTTTCCTATGCCTTCTCGCTATACCGTGATGAGGGATTGTATACGGGTATATGAAGAGGAAAGGGAGAAGTTGAGGGATTTGTTTCTCAGAGAGGATATTAGGGTTTGTTTCACCACCTACACATGGACTTCTATACAAAATTTGAATTATATGTGTCACTGCTCATTTCATTGATTGTGGTTGGACCTTGCATAAAATAATTATCTCTTTCCGTAAATTGCAAAATCATCAAGGAGTGACAATTGGGAGGGAATTAGAAGAATGTATGTTGGAGTAGGGAATAGATAGGTATATTACCATTACAGTTGACAATGCCACATCCAATGATACTGTTGTTGCTTGGTTGAAGAAACGAACACTATCTAGTGAGGGAACCATTAGTGGACATGCATACATTCACGTGAGATGTTGTGCTCATATCTTGAATCTTATTGTTAATGAGGGTTTGAAGGATGTAGATGATTCAATTGTCAGGGTTCGGAATATTGTAAGATTTGTGAGGTCTTCTCCTGCAAGGCTTCAGAGATTTAGGCATTATACAGAGAAGAAAAAAATCCCATGCAAAAGTTTGTTAAAACTTGATGTTCCAACTAGATGGTACTCGACATATCTTATGCTAGAATCTACAGCGAAATTTTAACGAGCTTTTGAGCTTCTGCAAGAAGATGATGGGCCCTTGTATCGCTCAGTAATGGAGGATGAGTTGGGAAAGAAGGGTTTGGGACCTCCCACTGATGATGATTGGGACACAATTCGAGCTTTCATCAAGTTTTTAAAATTGTTTTATGAAGTGACTGTGAGAATGTCAGGTACCAAGTATGCCACATCAAGTTTGTATTTTGAAGAATTATCTAACATTCTTGGTCATTTGACAGAATATACTAAGGGTGGGTTTGTGTGGTAAAATTTTTGGTATTGGGTTTAGTGTTGGTATTGGGTTTAGTGAAAAAGTAAAGAGAGAGGTAATAGTTTATAGTTTTTGTAATTTTTTATATTTTTTTATGGGAGAGAGAGAGATTATATTGGAGTATTTTATTAGGAGAGAGATAAAATTTTGGGGAAAATTTTACATGCAAACGCAGCCTAATAGTGATGATCTTGTGTTGAGTACTATGGTTAGAAAGATGATGATTAAGTATCAGAAATATTGGGGAGACATAGAAAAGATCAATAGATTGTTGTTTATAGCTGCATTCCTTGACCCACGCCACAAATTAGATACCCTAGACTTTTGGTTCAAGGACGAAATGGGGGATGAGAAAGGAGAAGTGTTTGTTGAAACCCTGAAGAAAGACATTGAATAATTGTTTAGGCAATATGCCAAGAAGGCCCATATTGGTGGTTGTTCTTCTAACTCATGTACGGATTACACAAGTGGGAGTGAAACTGAGAGCCAACCTTGTTCTACCTCATTAGGGCTAAGTCAAAACAAATTTGCATTGAATAAGTACCGTCGATTCCGTGGTTCTCAAAATCTGAATGAAAATCGAAGTGAATTAGAGCGGTATTACTTGGAGGATGTGGAGACTCCGAGTGTTGAGTTCAATCTCTTCACTTGGTGGAAGGTCAATTCTACCAAATATCCTACTTTGGCCCGAGTAGCACGAGACGTATTGGCCATCCCCATCACTACAGTCGCGTCTAAGTCTGCATTTAGTACTGGTGGTCGGCTGCTAGATTTATATCGAAGTTCATTAGCTCCATCAAAGTTGAATGCTCTTATATGTGCCCAAAATTGGTCGAAGTCCAAACCTCTCTTTCATCAAGAGAAAGAGTTGGATGATATTGAAAGTTACAAACTTGATGCAGGTAACTTTCTCATCATTGTCGTTGTTAAATTTTGTTGTTTTGTTTCAATAATTAAATGAGTTAAGTTCAATTCAATTGTATTTGTTGTTACTGTTTTAGAATTAGAAGATGATCCATTGGGGATTCTTATTGGAGAATGATTACGAACGTGGACCTGGATCATGGTTGCAACAAAGAAGTGAAAGAACAATGTAACTTGTTTAGCTTTGATTATTTTTATGTTGTTATTGTTATATGCTCATTTTATTTTCTAAGGAATTGTGTTTGTGATTTTTAAAGTGTTGTGCAGGGCAAAGAGGATTGATTTGCTCTGACCGTTCAAGTCTTCAAGAATATGCTATTTGCTTTCATTGTAATAGACTAATAGCTAAAGGAATTATGCTTATTGCTTGGTGGTTTCTTTTTTCTTTTTTAATCTATTGCTTAGTAGTTAGATTTGTTTGCCTTCTATTTTGGCATTTGGTAGAAATTATGTTGTGTAATAGTTAGTAGTTACTAGTTAGAAATTTAGAATTTCCATTTAGTGCTGGCATGGAACTATTGGCAACAAAAATGCCAATGACAATAACAACATTCGAACCTTGAATGATAATAGTTAATACACTTCTATAGGTAGTATGCCAGTTTTTCCAAACAAGACAAGGTGATGTTCATACATCCCAGGACGTCCAAGGCTTAAAAATACAACCCAGGAAAGCCCAGAACGTTTTTGGGCCTCAAAACGTTCTGGGCTAAATTTTAAGGCCCAACCCTACTAAGAAGACTGATGAAATAGTGATCAAGCTAGATGGCGAGCAAAGAAGACAGTGCCAAAGTGTCTTGTGATAGTAAGAGCATTTCCCGTGTAATTTAATTTCCTAATACTTTTTGAATATTTTCTTTTTTAGAACCTTACCTAATTCCAAGGACGGAATTGATCTTAAGGTGGGGAAGATGTAATACCCCTCTGGATTAATTTTCTTAAGACTATCTTATTAAGAGTAAAGGGTATTTAAATCTCGATGATACTGATCAATTGGCACAGGTACCTGTTGCATCCTATAATTCAATAAGATACTCTTTTCATCTGTTCCTCATACTAATTGCAACCGCTTAAAACAGATTCAACGTAAAATTTGAAGGTTTAAGATTGATGTGACACCCCTCCCGCTTAAGCTTTTCTAACACTATCTAAATTAGATTAATGAATGGATTTTTCCTAAATTAGCAATATGCTAATGAAGGAACTTACGAAGATCTGCTCTTTACCATGTGGATCCTTAAGACATATGAAGGTTGTGTGGGAGTTTCAAAAGATTTTGTTCGGCCTGAAGCACATTGGCATCAAGGAGATGCAAATGTTGAAAGCCACATTGAGTGTATTTGAAAAAATTTCTAGATGGGACATACCACACGATCAATAGTTTCAGGATAGGTATTATCAATAAATTGCAAAGAATTAGGTCCCTACATATACAAGTTTTGTATCATCTCTCAGCTGCAGACCCTCGGTTGCAGCTTGAGTTGTAACATGAGTGTACTGCAGTAGATTGGATCCTTCAAAAATAAGAAACTCGGGTGAGAGATTTTTAAAAGATTTCCTTAGGCATGAAAATTACCATTACTTTGGCATTAAGGATATGGAAGGGTGGAAAGCTGCCGACTCTAGTATGTTCCCACTTCTAATGATCTTCTATGATCTTTTCATTTAAATCTTCTATCTCGTTTACTTTTTCATCAACTCTCATAAACTATCTTTATTTTTCCACCAACTCTTATATACCAAAATTTTAACCAGCCAAAGTCAGAATGGGATAACTGTTGCGTGATCCTTCACTGCACGACCCTGAAAAACAAATTGTTTCTAAGAATACATGCATGTGAAAGGATTGAAAAAACTTGGCAAAATTACATAGGGGTCCGTATGGTATTAGGTTGTGACAAAATAGTCTCTGGGATATCACTTTCTATAAATCAGTCCCTGTGGTCACCCCTTTTGTTAAAAATAGGTCACTTCGTCCATAGGGCATCAAGCCACTAACGAAGGATGATGACATGTCAATTTTTTACACGTCAACAGCCAATAAGAAGAGGACACACTTCCCATTACTCCAACTCAGCGCCACATGTTATTACACCCTTCTTTTACAAGCCCACCTGAGCTGCCCTGTCAACACTTCAGAAAAAAAAACCAACTATCATCCTGTAGCACCTAACCCTACCCTTCTAAAAATCTCCAAATGAACTTTTACCTAGCCAAAGTTCGGTGCAACCCAAATCATTCCTAATGATTTCAAATCATCAACATCTCAGTGTCTCAATGCATCCCATTTTCAGACGTCGTCGTCCCTAGTGCAAGATCGTCGTCACAGTGCCAATGTCTTCTGGATCATTTATGTTGTCCCATCAAGATGGAGGAGGAACACGAAAGTCCTTTTCTACCAAATGGAATGAATTTTCAGAGGCACCACATTGTTGATGCAATCTCTGGGCATGTGTAAGAACGTCTATGACTGAGGGAAATCTTGGTCATCATTTTTTTGGTTGCCTGATGTACACTTCTGGAGCGGTGAGACCTGCAAATTTGATTTTCAAAGTTGCATTTCAGTAGTCTGAATTTGTTAGGAGTTGTTTTACCTAAAATTGTTTGAAACTGTTTTATTGAGACCTATAAATTTTATTTTGGAAGTTGCATTTCGATAATCAATCCATGTGAGTAGATGTGCTCTTACTGAATGCTTTGTTTCTCTCATTTTAAAGACCTGCGAATATTTCAGTAGAAAGTGCAAATCTGTTTTTTAAAATTAATTCATATTGTTGTGATGACAATCAAAATTTGTCATGGTTCATATTGAGAGAGATATAGTAGTTTAAAATCATGCCTTTTTCGTAGTTTCTATTCTTGAAGTGGGATTTTCTATTTGTTGTTGTGATTCTACCAAAGTAACAATTTGATTCCAGACTAAACAATATGCTTGATTGTGTGTGTGTTTGGGTTGAGGATTAGTAGATTAGGCATTGATTCATCTTTGGCCTTCTTTTTAGCATTAAATATATTCTGTGTTACGAGTTCAACCATCTTTGTGTTCTGAATGTTTGATAGAGGAATTCTTCATGTGGATACTTCAAGTGGTTTGACCCCCCGATGTGTCCTCACAGGAAAGAATTATTTCTTCCTTGGATCAACAAGATAAAGAATATGGAGGAAGAAGCTCGAAAACAGAAAATTAAGGACAATCGCATGCTGATATTCTTGATTGCATCATGGATTTTATTTTTTGCTATTGTTGTATGTATGTATGTATGTTCGATGTGTTAAGATGGAAGGTCGAGAAATTGTAACAATGGTTTGTATTAGATATATTAGAATAGGGATTATGACTTTGTAGCATTGCTTTCTAATGGCTATTTTGGCAATTATCAATGACTGTAAAACTTGGAGTATCGTTGTGGACTAATGTCACTGACATTTATGAGATTTTTGTAACAACTGTTTTGGACATTATTAGTTTACTAAGAATGAGAACTTGTAGACCTTGATAAGTGGTTCAGTTCTAATTATGTACTTATAAAGATATTTTCTTTGAAGTAATATCTGGTATGCCTTGCATCTGCCACCTTTAAACAATACAGATAACTACTAGAATGCCGAATGATGTTACCTTTTATTGGTATTATAGTACTTATGTGGATGTGTATACAACACTTGGTTTGATGTGCATAATTTGACCTTTCAAGAGTGCCACAATTTCTTAAAGGAGATTAACTTTGGTGTATCACTGGATTTTTCCACCAAGCCATTCCATCACGCTGGTGCTATCTTGAATCTTTATATGAAAACTAGTTATGCTTTCTTGAAGGTTCTTCTATGACTTGGTCAAGCCTTTACCCACATGTTGTCTTATTCTCATTTGTCATTGACTGTAAAAAGGGCACAAAAGTGTAACATAGCTCAACATACAAGAGACCAAAAAATTTCCTCTTGTATCACCAATCACAGAGTTATCCTGTATCACCAATTTTTATCTTGTACCACTAGTCACAATAGGTAAAAAACGAGCATCGTAGTGCACATACTAAATTCCTTTAGGTAACTGGAGAGTAATCATTTACATCCTTTTTGTGCAAACACCAAAGCCACAGATACATGGCTGTACATAAATATGTTCATCTACAAATTACAACTAATTTTCACCCAACAAAATTCAAACAGTTTTTCTAGCCACCAAATATAGCTCCTTATTTCTAGCTAACAAAAGTTTGAAACTACAGCTCCTACTTTCGAGCCAACAAAATAGCACCTATTTTCTAGCCAACAAAATAGCACAGACATCCCTGTACATCTACATATCATAATCTCCAGCAAACAAAATATAACTACGCCAAAAACTGATTCTATTTTCCACAAAAAATGTGATTAGTCATCTGTCTTCACTGGGTGCTTCTCGTTTCAGGCCAACATCCACTTCCTTCACCTCTATTTTGTACACCATGCACGGGTTGAGACACATGTTGGTTTGGGTGATTGTCCAGGAAAACCATGTCCAAATAGTGTGCTTATGTCACGTCTCTCGTGCTCGTATTAGTCTCTAAGCTCTCTTTGTAGTAATAGAGATGCATAAAAGATGAGATTACAACATTTTCTTATCCTATGGGCCTCGAGACTATAGTATTATACATGGGGTGTATAAAGATTACTACGTAGTAAAGAAACTCAACGGAAGACTTGTAAACATAACTTGGAAATAGTAAGGTGAAAGTAGAAGTCAAGTTAAATTAAAAAACACTTATATAATTGAAAAACAAGGCAAACTTTACTAGTAAATAAGAATGACAGCACGCCAAAAGAAAAGGAAACAACATATCCGTAAGGGTTAGGGATTAGGGAGGACTCTAGGTCCTTACAAAATCTAGGCTAAAATAGATAAGCCTATGTTAGGATCTCTAACCCTATTTTTCAAACTTATATATACAAGCAAGCCAACACTAAGTGAAAGAAAAACATAAGAGTATCACTTAAGATGAATCTTCATCGTCCGATAGGGTAAGGTCTACCCAGTTTATGGCGGAGTGATTCTCTCCAAGAGGGTCATTCTCATGTGGAAATTTTGGTGGCAAAATCCTTATGAATCAGTAGGGCTGATGGTCCATGACAACGTCTAAGCCGTCTGAGACTAAGACTCGGACATGGATAACCAGGACATGGGTAAGGAGCTCATAGGTGAGGAACGACTCGAATGTTGCCATGATCTGTCTTAGTAGTGAACAATAATACAGAAAAGGAAACAGGGTGAGTCTTAAAGACTCAGTAAGGGGGGATAGAGGCATGTGATGACAACAGTAATGACTCACTTAAAAATAAGTAGCGCAAAGTCTTCTCTAGTATAATCTAATAATGTCTACAACTTAGCTTACATGTGCTGAGTGACCGTTACAAGAGTTTTTCCGAGCTAACTCTTCAACTTGTCATAAATCTCAAAACATATGAGATTTCTTCTATCCTCACGGGTATACGCAAGTGTATCCCACACTCAAAGGGTTTTCTAAATTTAATGATAGGAATGAATAAAATATAGCTCTCAAAGCCAAACCAGCAAGGCAAAGCTCAATAAAGGGCTACAAGACAAGATCTGATGATGATGACAACAATAGGAGACCAGATCTCTTGAAAAATGTGCAGCCTTTTTGGTTCTCTTTTTGGATCTAGCGCAATAGGAGACTAGGTCAAGATTGATGATGTAGAGAGGCAAAAGTTGTGCAAAAGTCTTATTTTCTCTCTCCATAAGGTTCTCTTTATAGGTCTTCAGTCTTGAGGGGTCGTAAGAGCCTTTTTGGAATGTTGGAGAGGTACCCTAAGTGCCACATCATCGACCTTGCGTGCTAAGCGTGGTTTTTAAAAACTGGGCTCTCGTAACATGTGTAGACACATATATGCCTATGTGTAGACACCTTCATCGAATCTAGAACTTCCTCGCAGGTGCCTGTAGCATGTGTCAACACTTCATTCACCATGTGTCCACACCATCTTCATATGTGTCGACACTGTGCTATGTGTTGACATCATCTTGGCAGATAGAGTTTTCAGTGCTTTTTGATATCCAATCATTTCCATTTCAACACGAAAACTCCTACAATAAAAAATATCATAGTTTAGGTGCAAGCCATAGTGTTTAAATTAAATATAGGGCATAAATAATTAACAATAAATTTAAATACAATTGAGTACTCTCCATTGAATTGTGGATTGACAATCACGTAATCTAAATATACTCCCCTTTTATGATGATGACAAATTCCCTTTTTAAAGATCTTTGCAATGAAAATAAAAAGTTCCCCTAAGAGCAAGCGGAGGTTTTTCAAAATAGTTTGTTGCAAAGGGCTTTGGATTTTTAGAAAATTTTGCAAGAGACTCCTTTGTATTTAGAGGTTTCCAAAAATTATAAACCTGTTAGAAATATTTCTATATCATCCTCAAAACTTCTCAAACTCCATAACATGATCTCATATCACAAACGCTTCAATATTCTTGAAAATAATATGAGTTTAGTGTTTAGAAATACTATCTTAACTACAAGGCTTTGCAAATTTGAGAGAATATTATATCAAAGAAGATACCAAAATCAATCAGAGTTAAGGTAAGGATAGAAAGAATTAACAAAAAAAACTCGTCCATAACAAGCAATCATATATGTGAGACCCCGAATTTTATTATGCTATTTATGTTTATGTATTTGTTTAGGATTTAATTTTGGGGGCTATTATTTGGCCTATTGTAAGAGATTTTGTTATATTATAAAGACTTATTAAATTTAATGTCAAGGATATTCAGAATACGTCTTATTATCCTAAAGATGCTGAATTTTTCTTAAGCAAATTCATTATATTAAAGTATGAATTATGATTGTGAATTTAGTGCATGATTATTTTATACTTTCATTAAGTAGTCTCAAGCCCATTAGGAGAACCAAATGATTATTTGGTGTGCTAAGTATGTGCTTCACATGAAAAGAGGCAAATCAAAGAGAAATGAAAGTAAGACAAAGCAAGGAAGAGGACAAAAACCATAAATGTGCCGCCCATGTCATCCAATGGACATGGGCTATACAAGCAATGTCCTCCCCCTTTTTGGACGTGAATTACAACTCTATCCTCATGCCCTTCACGCCTCACCCACTTCACAAGTTCATTCTCTCATTTGGTTACACAAGAGAGCAAGCCAAGAGAGTGAGAGAGAGAAGCCGAGTGATGGAGAAGGAGAAAAGCCAAGGAGAAGAAGAAGAAGAAGAAGAAGAAGAAGAAGAAGAAGAAGAAGAAGAAGAAGAAGAGGTAGACGGCCTAGACGAAGAAGGAGAAAGGAGGAAAAAAGAAAGGAAGAGAGGAGAAAACCAAGGTAAGTTCAGTTATTTGGTTTTTATGCTTGGCCGAATGGTTTTTCTTACAAGATCTTGGATATATCTCTTGATTAGCACCTCTTAGGTTGTGAACTTGATTGCTGGAGGAGGGGATTTCATGTTGGATGTGAAGAAGATTGCATGCATATGATTTGTTGATGGCCGAATGGTTTGGAGTTAGAAAACCCTATGTTTGATGTTAAGGTTTGGTTTAATCTTGCATGCAATTAGAGATCACTAATAAGGCCAAGATTGAAGTTCATTAATGGTGTGAAGGAAATCCTTGTTGTAAATCATTGTGAAATTGACAACATGCATAATTTTGTGGGTTGGTTAATGGTCAGAAGAATCAAGCTAGAGATCATCATTAGGTTGTTGGAATAGGAAACTTTTAGTGCCCTGTTTTAAGCATCATTGCGCTCGATCAGCGTGCGACCCACGCTCGAGCGCCCTTAAGGAAATATGTTGGCCAGTGTCGTGCCGCTTAACCAGCGCTCGACAGGTGCTAGAGTGGCATTGAAAGTTTTCATACAGAGAGTTAGCGTTCGACCGCCGCTCGAGCGAGGATAGATGAAAGTTGGACATAGAGTTGGCGCTCGACAGGCGCTTGAACGGGCCCTGTTAAATTCCATATATGTTGAATTTGGAGTTCCAATTGAAGACTTGTGAACTCTAGCATTTAGGCTAGTTTAATAAACTTAGTTACGAAGTTATTGAGGTTAGGATGGCGGGAATTCGATTATCATTAGTCCAGGCATAGTATGAGGTGAAGTATGGAATAAGGGATATTAAGCTAGACAACTTATATAGGTTGCTGATTTGGCTTGAGATTCTTAGCATGAGTTGTTGTTGCTGAATTTCATGAATAGACTTGAAATCAATAATGTCAATGGGAAGAGCAAGTGTACCTAGTTGATTGAGTATTTCATAGTGGTCCCTTTAGCAACTGGATTGGAGATGTTTGATGCTCATGTTTAATTGTCTTTCTTCAATTGTTTTACGAAAACTAGTTAAAGTAATATTTTGTAAATGAAATCATATTTCAAATATATGTAATTTTGGAAAACCGAGGACACTTAGAAGTATTTGTATGTTTGTTTGATTAATTCTCCAAATATTATGTAACGTATGTAACTCGCTTGTAGCGAAGCACCATCCGAATATCAAGAGACGCAAGGTAAGTGGAGTAAGTATAAACTTACATTTTTACGAAAACTGGAATGATACACAACATGATTTTACATGAGCAAGCATGGCATCATAGGCAACCATGACATGACATGAGCATTGCATGATTTCTAAAAGAAGTTTTATGCAATGATATATGAAAGTTTTATAAGTCAAGTTAAGTTAAGGACTCTGGTCGGTACCGTACCATCAAGAAGGGCACCCATACCGAAGGAAGAATGCGAGAAGGATGGGTGAACCCTAGAGGTAAGTGCAACCACACTGAAAGATGAATGCAAGAAGGTGTGGACCTCCAAGGGTTGTGTCTAGCCACTGAAGGAAGAATGCGAGAAGGTGGGCTTGCTCGACCAAATGAAATGTCCCCAAGGGAAAGGGAGACGGTTCCGATGGGAACGCACAACCCTGACTTCAGGGGTTAAATGGAGCATAAGTAGCCAACAAGTCAAGAAGAAAATACTTTTCAAGGACCATGTGTCATTTTCAAGTTCCAGACAATGTTTTTCAAGATCAAGATTGTTACAAGTGCAAGCATACATTTTCAAGAGCAAGTACATGTGCATATGCAACCATGAAGCATGCTTGTGCATCAAGATTTACGTTTATTCATGTTCAAGTCATAAACTCATGTTTACAAGTTTACATTTTCCCTTACTGAGTCTTTTGACTCACAGTTTTCAAAATGTATCATTCCAGATGTTTCAGGTGAAGGAAGTCAGGAAGACTATCTGTCTTAAGAAAGAAGACGTTATATATTTTGTTGTGGTGACTGTTGACCGTTATGGTCTGTCACTTAGGTTATGCAATTCCATGTGTTATGTAATCAAGCTACTACTTCCTTGAAACCTAATATGTAAGATTAGTTATGATGAGTTTTGGCCCATCCCTCTCTCGATTCTATTCCACTGTATGTATGATTAAGCTCGCTGGGGCTTTCCCTCGGGATTGCTCGCTGCTGTCATTGGCCCTGCGGGATTGCGTTTGGGGCGTGACAATATATCAATCAAAGTCAATCAATTACAAAGATATATGAAGATGCAATGAAATGGAATGTATCGTATCTCAAAGCTTAAAAGTACGACAGTAGTACATATACTTTTTCCCCTTTGACATCATCAAAAAGAGAGGGAGGGTAAGGTAAATGGAAAGGGTAAGGGCTAAGCTTGAGAACTCTGATGGGACAGATACTCTTCCATGAAATTTGTCCACGATTGGCTAAACTAGTTAAGCCAAGCAATCATGTAGGGACGCAGATACAGATCTGAGTCGTTGAAGACATTAACATAATGAGTTATAGTTGTAGCAACTTTGTCAAAGGTAGAAATCATGATGTCTGTAGACTTCTTCAAATCATTAGTGTGTCCGCTGAACGTCTTCCACCAATCCCATAATGTTGCCCGAAACATAGTGAACAGGTTGTCATAATGGTAGGGAGTCTATGAGTAATGATCTCCAAGTCTGAAGTGTGAGAGAAAAGAATGCATTTGATCCCATCAAACCTAGTCCACATGTCGCAATGACCAAGAACACCTATTCCTTGAGATCTGACATTGAAGCTTCCAGTAGGCCCAGCCTAGCATCCTGAGATCCCAGAGACACTGATCTGCCCGTTGTAGGAGTATATGGAGTACGTGGAGAGGCTGGAACTGGAATCTAACTCTCTGGTCTATCTTCATCAGCCACTGGCTCCAATTTCTCTAGATCCTCTTCTTCAGTTTCTTCTTCCTTAGCTTATTCTTCTTGAATATTCGAAGAAGGTGTTGCCACTGCCTTCTTAACCCACTGATCATATTCATTCTGAACGAAACCCATAAGACGCAAAGTCTTCTGATTGTATTCCCTATAGACCTTTGGCTTTTCCCATTCTTCACCATTTGTCTCAACATCATCCAGATCAAACAATCGAGAGAAGAGCATACCATAAGGCAATCATTGTCTTTTCTTTTCATAAGCTGCCTTCATATGATTCAGAAGGAGTGGCCAATATTCATCTGGTGCCTCGTAATCAGGCAGTACATCACAAACATAGCAAGAAAAGTAACATATTCAAACTTTCCCGTCCTAGGAAGAATGATGTTACAGACCATGTGATGGAGCAATCTCCTATGTACATCAAAATCAGTAACCACTGGCTTCACAATCTCATCCAATTCAGGGTTATCTAATACAACCCTGAGGATCTCAATGGGCTCTACATCAGACATCCTAGCCCATGTGTAAGATTCAAAGAATCTCACCCCAGAATTGGGGGAAAGGGCCACGACAATAAGTGTATTCACCCTAATATATCAAAATGAAATTTTGCATAGGATAGCTTCACCATGTATGTCACGCTCCGAACGCTAGCTAAACGAGGCTAATGACAGCCGCGAGCATTCCCGGCATCGGACGCTCCAGCGTACTTACTACTATACTTGCAGCGGAAAAGACGTTGATGCTTCAATGTTAAAAAGAAGCCTTATAATGCTAGCGTATAACGTGCATAAGAACATACTTTCCATTGATAACTCAAGGTTGTTAAACATATTCTCAAAATATCAACCAGTTTAAAACATTAACTAACTAAGCCAAATGAAACCCATGACCACCACATCACGGTGGCTCATGCCGGCTTTTACAAAAATTAGCTAAATCTCCTAACGTTAGCAAACAAGAGAAACATTTCATCAACCCTTCTCCTAGGGTTCAAGGTCCTCTTCTTAAGATTCCACCCCTGTAACATCATCTGGAATGATACAATTTAAAACTGTGAGTCGAAAGACTCAGTAAGGAATTATAGCTAAAACATGGGTTGAAATTGTAAGCATGCACTTGAACTTGTAATCATAGTCATGTAAACATAATGCGCTGCATGCCTGATTATGAAACGTGATGCATGTATAATGCACATGCATTTACTCTTGCTTTTGTAAAAATCGATTCACATCTTATCTTGTGCTTGCCCTCTTTTACCCCTGACATCAGGGTTGTGCGTTCCCGTAGGAACAGTCCCTTATTTCCCTTAGGGACCTTACATATGGTCGAGCTAGCTCACCTTCTCTCATTCGTCCTTCAGTGGCTAGACACGACCCTTGAGGTTCACACCTTCTTGCAAGCATCCTTCAGTGTGATTGCACTTACCTCATGGACTACCCATCCTTCTTGCAAGCATCCTTCGGTATGGGTGTCCTAGGTGACATCCATCCTTCACGTAAACGTCCTTCGGAATGGATGCACCTTCTTGACTTGGTACGGTACCGACCGACTTGGGTTCGTTAATTAACTTGTCATAAAACTTGTCATAAAGTAGCATAAAAATGGTACTTTCATTTGCATAAAATGTCTCATTTCTCATGAGGAAAATGAATGCAAATGATCATGATGCATTCATGTCGTGCTTGGTAATGTCATGCTTGATATGCTTATTCATGAATATTCTTCATGCAGTGTATCATTCCAGTTTGTAAAGATTTTCACTTACCTTAGGCTTGCTTGAGTATCGAGTGTCTCGTTACCTACAATGAACCGTACTATTGTCATTCATAGGTTCACTAAACGTATATAGTAATCAATACATTACTCACACGAATCTGTTTTAATAGACCCTCACACTAATTTTTCATACCATAACATATTCGTCATACCTCTAATTCACATGCAAGTTATCTTAAAACGCTCTCTTTCTTAACTTGAAACAAATTCCAAGACCAACCCCGTAAAATTGGACTAAAATATCAAGAGATAACCACCAATGCAACAAAACACACTTTCTATTCCAGCCTTGAAATCTGCATATGTAACTCCAGAAATCACAACAATCTCCAACAACCAAAATCCGAATCTCTACATGTCACAACCAACATCCAACATGTCACAACCAACATCCAAGGCTAACTTAACATCTCATAACAACAACTATACTCTCACCTTCCTCCCACTTACAACTTCAACTCGAAGTTTACAACCAAATCATGGTTCCATAATTATCAAGTTAACACCATTGCATGTACCCATTTCTCTTGGGCTGTTTACCAAACACCTAGTGTGCGTTATTGGTCCTCTTGCCTATTTTCCCAGATCTGAACATATCCCTAACACTTAGGGCTTTGTGGTTCTCAATATCACTAGCATACATACACAATCTAATGCATCAAACCCTAGATTCGGCCATACTTGCTCAACTTAGGTTTCAATCCCCTCTTAGGCCTTTTATCAAACACCTAGAGCATATAACCAATTTCTCTTGAACCCTCATTTCAGATCTAGTCATTTTTCCACATGTTCTCATGTAAAAATCTATGCTACACTTACAAGATCTACCTTGAACATACCTAGATCCACACTAAACATCCATGAATCACAAGGAGAACACTACTTAGACAAATTACCATCAAACCACAACCAACCAACAAAAGAAACAAGAAGAGAATAGAGAGAGAGAGAGAGAGAGAGAGAGAGTAGCACGATTTTCGGCCAGCAAGGATTTACCTCGCTTCTCTCCTCTTCCTCCTTCTTTTCTTCTTCTTCTTCTTCTCCTTCTTCCTCTCCTTCTTCCTTCTTCTTCTTTCGGGTGGGTGACTTAGGGCAAGGGAAAATGAAAAGGCTGAAGAGAGAGGGGAAAAATGAAGTGTTCGGCAAAGGGGGAGAGAGTAATAGGCGTGAAAATGGTTGGGGAAAAGACAAGTTTGCCCTCCCCCTACTTCAAAAATTTCAACTCGCGTATTTCAAACCGGTAAAATTCCGGAATGTAGTTATATGTGTCGACACCATCACTCAAGGTGTCGACACTTACAACATATTTAGTAAGATGTGTCGACACCATCACTCAAGGTGTCGACACTTCCAACACTTAGCCATAGTGGAAAAAATGTAAACTCTCGGGTTTCAATTAGATGTGTCGACACCATCACTCAAGGTGTCGACACTTCCATCACTTGGTCAAAATCCACAGGAGTTCTGGAAAAAGGCGAACTCTCGGGTTTCAGTTGGATGTGTCGACACCATCACTCAAGGTGTCGACACTTCCAACACTTAGTAAAAATCACTCTAGTTCCGGAAAGATATAAACGCTCGGGTATCAGTCTAATGTGTCGACACTATGACTCAAAGTGTCGACACTTACAACCCTTAGTCAAAATTCACTTTGGTCTCCAGGAAAAGGTAAACTTTCGGGTGTTAGTATAATGTGTCGACACTATGTTCCAATGTGTCGACACTTACCTCAAAAATCACCAATTAAAACATACCTACATCCTGAGGAAAATCATAGCAAAATCTCTCTCTCCTATACAATGACATAAGTAAATTCGGGATCTCACATCCTCCCCTCCTTATAAAATTCCGTCCTCGGAATTCAATCTTCCTTACCAGAGATTTGTCCTGATGGTGGAGGTCTAGGACGGGTGAATACTCGAACTGGCCCCACAACTAACGTTATCATAATACACACATATATGCCTTTATATATACTTCAACATAGCACTATAGCTCATATGTATAGTGAGACAACATAAAGGTATCAATGAAAAGAAAAAAAACAGATCAGGCAAGTCATATCGAAATTCTAACATTATCCTTCTTAACTTTGTCCTTCCCGTAAGTGGGGATATTTCGAGTACATTTCACTTTCTAACTCCCATGAGGCCTCTTCTACTCCGTGGTTTCTCCACAAGACCTTAACAAGAGGTATGGTTTTGGTCCTCAGTTGCTGCTCCTTCCTATCCAAAACCCTTATAGGTTCTTCCACATACGTAAGGTTTTCTCTAACCTGCAAAGGCTCATAATCTAATACATGGGTAGGGTCAGTTACATACTTCCTTAGGAGCGATACATGAAACACATTGTGAACTCCCTCTAAACAAGGGGGTAGGGCCAACCTGTACGCCACGGGCCCAACTCTATCTAGGATCTCAAAGGGTCCTATGAATCTGGGTTGGAGCTTCCCTTTTTTTCCAAATCTCGTTATCCCCTTCTTCGGAGAAATCTTCAGAAATACTTTGCTCCCAGCCTCAATTTCAAGTTCTCTTCTTCGATTATCAGCATAGCTCTTCTGCCTGCATTGGGCTGTCACAAGCCTATCTTTGATTACTTGGATCTTTTCCCGTGTCTCTGAAACTATTTCCGGCCCTAACATCCTTCTTTCGCCTACCTCATCCCAATACAAAGGTGATCTACACCTCCTCCCATACAAGGCTTCATAGGGTGCCATACCAATACTTGCTTGAAAACTGTTATTGTACGCGAATTCCGCTAAAGGCAAGTATTGAGCCCATCCTCCTTTGAAATCCACAACGCAAGCCCTGAGCATATCCTCCAGAATTTGTATAGTCCTTTCCGACTGCCCATCTGTCTGTGGGTGGAAAGCGGTACTAAAATTCAACCGAGTTCCCAATGACTCCTGCAATCATTTCCAGAATCTCGATGTAAATCTCGGATCTCTATCCGACACTATGCTCTTAGGCACTCCATGTAATCTGACAATCTCTTGAAGATAAATCTCCGCTAACTTCTCCGGGGCATACTTCACCTTAATGGGTAAGAAGTGTGCCGACTTGGTTAGTCGGTCCACGATCACCCATATAGCATCGTAACCCGAAGTAGTTCGAGGCAACCCCACTACGAAATCCATGGCTATCCCTTCCCACTTCCATTCAGGGATCTCTAGAGGCTTTAGTGTTCCTGCTGGCCTCTGGTGCTCGGCTTTCACCTTCTGGCAAGTCAAACATCGAGCCACATACTCGGCTATCTCCCGCTTCATATTAGGCCACCAAAAGACCTTCTTAATATCTTGATACATCTTCGTGCCTCCTGGATGGATGGTATAAGGCGTAGAATGAGCCTCTGCTAGAATCAAGTCTTTAATCTCCCTTGTACTTGGCACACAAATTCTGCCTCGATATCGTAATAACTCATCCTTATCTCCAAAGTCGGGGTCTTCCTTTTTCTCAATTCGCTCTCTAATCCCTTCAATCACCTTATCATTCTTCTGGGCCTCTCGAATCTGCTCCTCCAGGGTAGGTTGCAACGAGAGCCCTGCAATGGAGACAAACTGATCGGCAATGATAAGCACAATCTCTGCCCTTTTTAAGTCTCTCCTGATTTCCTCGGGCACCACCTCCATTGAACTTGCCTCTACTGAACTTGTTTCTGCCGACTTCCTACTTAATGCGTCGGCCACCACATTGGCTTTTCCAGGGTGATAACTTATTGTGCAATCATAATCTTTAATCAACTCTAACCATCGCCGCTGTCTCATGTTCAGCTCTTTCTGGGTGTTAAAATACTTAAGACTCTTATGATCGGTGAATATCTCACATTTAACCCCATACAAATAATGTCTCCATATTTTTAACGCATAGACTACAGCAGCTAACTCTAAGTCATGCGTGGGATAATTAATCTCGTGAGGCCTCAGTTGCCTAGAAGCATAAGCTATTACCCTTTTGTCTTGCATCAAAACACAACCTAAACCTTGCTTCGATGCGTCGCTATAGATTTCATACTCTCCATATTCCGAGGGTAGTGCTAATACTGGAGCAGTAACTAAATTGGCCTTTAACTCTTGGAAGCTCCACTCACACTCATGAGTCCATTCAAATTTGACATTCTTCTTTGTTAGAGACGTCAAAGGCTTGGCCATCTTTGAGAATCCCTTGATAAACCTCCGATAGTACCCTGCTAATCCCAGAAAACTTCTTACTTCCTTCACATTCGTAGGCCTCGGCCACTTGAATATAGCAGCTACCTTTCCGGGATCCACGGCAATCCCTTCTCCGGACACTACATGCCCCAAAAAGCGAACTTGTTCCAACCAAAACTCACATTTGGAAAACTTGGCAAACAACTTCTTCTCCCTAAGAATCTGTAGAACAATCCTTAAATGCTTCTCATGTTCCTCCTTATTCCGTGAGTAAATCAGTATGTCATCAATAAAGACAACCACAAACTTATCTAAGAATTCCCGAAACACCCTATTCATCAAATCCATAAATGCGGCTGGAGCATTGGTTAGCCCAAAAGGCATCACCATAAATTCGTAATGGCCATATCGCGTTCGAAATGCCTTCTTCGGTATGTCCTCCCCCTTCACCTTCAACTGGTGATATCCCGATCTCAAATCAATCTTCGAGAATGCCTGTGCCCCTTGCAATTGATCAAATAGATCATCAATGCGAGGCAACGGGTATCTATTCTTGATAGTCACCTTATTCAACTCCCTGTAATCAATGCACATCCTGAGGCTTCCATCTTTCTTCTTCACGAACAAGATCGGAGCTCCCCAAGGTGACACACTCGGTCGAATGAACCCTTTATCCAATAGATCCTCCAGCTGAATCTTCAATTCCTTCAACTCTGCTGGTGCCATTCTATACGGTGCTTTAGAAATTGGAGTTGTCCCTTGTCACGCCCCGAACGGCATCCCGCAGGGACCGTGACAGCCGCGAGCTATCCCCCGGATGGCTCCAGCGTTCTTACTTATTTTCTTACTTGGTTACGGCGGAAACGTACAGGATCGCGAGGGGTTTGAGCAAATACTTACATAATCAGGGTTCTCATTAAGTTCATACAAAACAAATATTTAAACATATTAGAACCCAATTAGTGACGCTCATGTCACTATCAACAAAATTCGAAACTTAATATCTTGGGCATCTAGGTCAGGTAGTCCTCCTGACTCTCTTCACCTGATACATCTGGAATGACACAATTTTAAAAAAAAACGTGAGTCAAAAAGACTCAGTAAGGGAAAAACGTAAACTTAAATCATGCTCTTGACTCATGCTTGCTTAATCATGAAAGAAAGATAAAACTTGAACAATTGATGCATATGCGTGCTTATGAGTTATGCATATGCTCTTGCTTATTGTTTTCGGCCCCAGGCCCTTGAAAACCACTTTCTTTCATGCTTGCTTGTAAACTGGCCCTTGGCCCTTAAAAATCTTTCTTTCGTACTTGTGCCCTTGTTGGCCTTATCATAATTATCTCATGTCTTTTACTTGCGGGCTCGCTCCATTTGACCCCTGAAGTCAGGGTTGTGCGTTCCCTTCGGAACCGTCCCCGAATTCCCTTGGAGACTTACATCTGGTCAGCTAGCGCACCTTCTCAATGTCCTTCAGTGGCTAGACGTGACCCTTGGAGGCACCACACCTTCTCATTGTCCTTCAGTGTGGCTTGCACAGCCTCTTGGATTCTCCCATCCTTCTCATAAATGTCCTTCGGTATGGGAGTCCATCTTAATGGTACGGTACCGACCGGTGCCCTTAATCTTAACTTATCGTTTCATAAAAATCCTCATATTCTTCCCATAAAAATCATTGCATAATTTTCTTCTTGAAAAATTCATGCAATGCACATGTCATGTCATGCTTGCTTAAAATTCATACTTGCTTAAAATTCATGCTTATTCATGAAATTCATATCATGTCATGCTTTCTTAAAATTCATGCTTATTCATGAAACGATGCAGCGTGTCATTCCAGTTTTGAAAAAGAATACTTACTGTACACTTACAGTATCCACTTACTATTCCACTTACACTTGGTCTTCTCGTTCGTATATACTGACACGTGGATCGCCTACAAGCGATTCAAATATTCTTTTAGACTTTAAGAATTATAAATCATTTCTTTTGAAATCAGTCATCAATCGGAGATATATATCTATATATACATATCACAGAAATTCATTTAATTACAAAATAATTATTTATTCTTTTCCTTAACAATATTCAAAACTTAGCTTATTAAATCATTAAAAATATATTTATCCATGTATGTGTCTCGATTAGGGTTAAAATAATACTCGTAGGTTTAGAATTAAACCTAAGTCTCTTTTATTACACGTACTACATTAAACCTTATTTCTAACTATTAATAAATTATTCATGATTAAATCTTAACTTAGACTTTAAACCTCAAATAAAACCCAAGTAAAACTTAACTAGGGTTCCAATACTATTAAATAAAGATCATGGCTCTATAATATTATTCCAACTAGCCTAACTCTAATTTTCTTATCCAACACAACAATGAAAATACATAAATTATAAATTTGCACTTAGGGTTAACTTCTTGTAACTTTCGGCCACTACCATTTATGCACCAATTAATCACAACTTTTCTCCAAGGGTGATCCCATCCTCCAATCAACAATTTCACAACCTAATATCTATAAATCAAAGCACCAACACCATACACTATACTCATGACATTCGGCCAACACATGTTTTTACCCAATGATTAGTTTTCCTTTATTTCCTTCAACATGCATGCTTCCAGTACTTAACATAATCATCCACTATGCATTTAAGGTCATAAATCTTGCACATGTTAAGGCCAATGTCCAAATCTACACATATTCAAAACTATACATGAAAATCCACATAGCTTATTTTCGGCCATACCCAAAATGTTACCTTTTTCATGCTAAAAATCATATCATGCATATCCTTTGCATTTGTGACCTAACTAGCATGCATACACTTAATCCTTTTTATCAAATAATTCCATCAACAATAGATCTACTCTTTATTCACACTAATATCCATAGATCTAAACAAAGATATCATTTTTCATCAACCCAACATATCAAAACTTAGATCTAACTTCCTTTAGCATACATTGTTCTTCATTTGCCTTTTTCTTCACATACAACCTTAGATCTAGGGTTTCCATGGTTAGATCTAGCATGTAAACAACCTAGGGTTCCTAAGCATCCAAGATCTAACAACATCAAGGCATCTATCAAAATAAAACTTCAAGATCTTATACATAGGCCATTCGGCCACTCATGCTAACCCAACAAAATCATTTTAGCCTTACCTTGTTGTTTGTCCAAGCTTGAGCACCTAGAAAATAAAACATCTATGGTTAGTACTTATGATGTTTAAGGCAAGAACATCAATGAACTAATCTTACCTTCACTCTATACCAACTCTTCCTATCCTTCTCCTCCTTCAAAGATTCGGTCCACCCTCCTTAGAAATGACCAAGCTTGGTTTAAAAGAAGCTCTATGGTGGTGAAGAGGACATGGTGAGCTTGAAGAAAAATGGTGTCAAATGGCTAGGTTTTCATGGTGGGATTTTTGTCAACAAAAGGAGAGATTTACTTGGCTTTTGGAATGAGTTTTGGCAAACTAGATGGAAGTGGTTTAGAGGCAAGATGAAATAGAGCAAACCTTGAACATTGCATGAAAGATTCGGCTAAGGGAAGCAAAAATGGAGAGAGTTGTGCAAGCTTGTAAGATTCGGCCAAGAGAGGGAAGTTTGAGAGTGAAATGCTTGAGTGTTAGGTCAAGAGAGAAATGCAAGAGGGTTGTGTGAGATTGAGTCTCCCAAAGCTTTTTGACATAAAGCTTGAGAGTGAATTGACAAGAGAGAGAGAGAGATGAAAAGGCAAAAGAAATGGAAAATGGTGAAAAAAAAGGGGGGGGGGCCTTGGTCGACATTCCCTAGCTCCCTTTTCTTCTTTCTTTTTTTTTTTTCTTTCTTTCTTTTCACTCCTTCATCACATCACTTCCTTGTCTCTTTGAAATTTCTCTCTCCTCCATGCCTTCATCGACATACACTCCCCTTTTATCACCTTTTCTCTTCTCTTTTTACTCTCATGCCTTGTCTCATCAATTCTTACACACTTACACTTCTTACACATCTCTTACACATCACATGGCTTTTAATTTTTCTCTCCTCCTTGTCTTTCACGTAGAAGGCCTTCCCTTTGCTAGTTTGGTTGCTTTCCAACCATCCTAGTTACTTCCACATTAAATGGCAACTAACTTTCAACTTAGTCCACTTATCACCTAACTTATCACTTTATAAGTTCTCTTACTTATCTATTCATTCCAATAGCTTATCACCTTATAAGTATGATATCTTATCATGTGATAATGGCCTTAGCCTATCTCTACAATAATCACAAGGCCTTATCACTCTAAAAGTTTCCTAACTTATCATTCTTGCTTATCACTATGATAAGCAAGTGTGCTTATCAATTAAATCATTCCTAAACTTATCACATAACTACATAGCTTATCATTGAATATTCATATGGGACTTCTATTAATAATATGGAACACATCATAATATTACATGTCACATAAAATATCTAATCCATGTATTCAATCTATTAATAATTTCGGCTTTATACAAGGAAATTATTAAAGCATAATTCAAATTATATGGTCCATGAATCATATTAGGTAAACAAAATATTAATTTGTAAAAGAGGAACTCACTTGCAAATTTCGGCTCTTAATATAATATAATTTATACATCCGATAAAATGGCATTAAAATTTCTTAAGGAGATTTTATGAAATAAAATCCTATTTTAAATCGAAATACCATAACATAAAAATTAGGCCATACATTGGCCAAAACATAGCCCCATTAGGAAATAAAGACTATTACATTGGAAAAATAAAATAATACATGAGCAATTACGTAGGAGAAAATCGGGGTCTCACATTCTCCCCTCCTTATAAAAATTCCGACCTCGGAATTTCTTTTACCACCAGAAATTTTGTCCTGACTGCGTAGGTGTAGGACAATGGGGATTGGGACGGACATTAGTGCTTGTCCCACTACTAATTTCTCCCTGGTAAACACGATCTGGGGAATTACTCCCCGTCCAAGAGTGTGATCTGATTCCTTGGCTTGGTTCCTCTAGACTAGGGTCATGGATGACGTTTTCGGGTGGTCCATGAAACCTAGGTCTAGACTCTACTTCCTGTGACGAAAAGTGGGTCTCCGATCCAGCGTCTTGAGCCCTAACTCTTCGACGGTGTCGGTTCTCGTTACATCGCCTAGGTGTACACTCACGTCTCGAGTTACTACGCCTAGGTCTTCCTTGGGATCGTTCTCTAGTCTCACTAGGTATCGGATGTTGTTCCATGGGGTCTTCTTCCGGATCCTCTTCCGGGTCCTCTTCCGGATCCTCTTCCGGATCCTCTTCCGGATCCTCTTCCGGATTTTCCTCAAAATTTCCGGGTAACATGGACCTTAATGGAATAGCATTTATTGGCGACTCTGGCCAGTAAATACCCTCCAGATATCCAGAACAATCTGGAGATAAGGGTTGACCCCACCTGGAAGGTCCAGGTTGGTCTGGTGCCGGGGGTGGCGGGGGCTGGTAGGTCCCCGCCATACCTTGCTGCCAATACGTTACGTGGGTTTGGTACGCTCCTCGGGGGTCCCCTCTATCCGTCTCATGTGATGCGTGAGTCGGAGCCTCCTGGCTTCCCGACTGTCTCGTGGAACCTTGGGTTCTATGGTTAACCCGAAACAAACTGCGGTACTCTCGTGCGGTCATCCTTCTCTGAGAAGGCGTTCCCGAATGCTGGGAACGAGGGGGTCGACTACTCGGCGGCATCTGACAACATAATGCAACGGTCAGTCATGTATATGTACAAAATATCATCATGTATCACAAAGAATTAGCATTCTTTATGTAAGGAAGTCAAGCACAAATATCAAACAATAATACTCATACAAGCCAAACATTCAATCAATAGGGAAGGAAATAAACATTCGGATCCTATTCTCCTTTTAACTGGGGGTACTTCTCGTACATATCACTTTCCAACTCCCAAGATGCCTCCTCTACCCCATGATTCCTCCATAGAACCTTCACTAGCGGTATCACCTTGGTCCGCAATTGTCGCTCCTTTCTATCGATGATCCTTACTGGCTCCTCCACATAGGTAAGGTTTTCCTTAATTTGTAAGGGCTCATATTCTAACACATGGGTAGGGTCTGACACATACTTTCGTAAAAGCGATACATGGAACACATCATGTACTCCCGTAATTGATGGCGGTAAGGCCAGTCTATACGCCATTGGTCCAACACGCTCTAGGATCTCGAAAGGTCCTATAAATCGGGGTTGAAGCTTCCCCTTCTTCCCGAATCGTGCTACCCCCTTTGTTGGAGAAATCTTTAAAAACACTTTACTTCCTTCCTCAAAGGTCAATTCTCTTCTTCGATTGTCCGCATAACTCTTTTGCCGACTTTGGGCCGTAATAAGTCTTTCTTTGATCAACCGAATCTTTTCTTTTGTCTGCAAAATCATCTCTGGCCCCAACAGTCTTCCTTCTCCTACTTCGTCCCAATATAATGGTGACCTACACCTCCTTCCATACAAAGCTTCATACGGTGCCATGCCAATACTTGATTGGAAACTGTTGTTGTATGCGAACTCTGCTAGCGGTAAATACTGAGCCCAGCTTCCTTTGAAGTCAATGACGCATGCTCGAAGCATGTCTTCCAAAATTTGAATGGTCCGCTCCGATTGGCCATCCGTCTGTGGGTGGAAAGCAGTGCTAAAATTCAACTTAGTGCCTAGGGACTCCTGCAATCTTTTCCAAAACCTTGACGTAAATCTTGGATCCCTATCCGACACTATGCTCTTTGGTATGCCATGGAGCCTCACAATTTCTTGGAGATAAACTTCAGCTAGCCTTTCCGGGGTATACGTCACCCTGATGGGTAGAAAGTGGGCTGACTTAGTCAATCGGTCCACTACTACCCATATTGCATCGTAGCCAGCTGTCGTTCTCGGTAGCCCTACTACAAAATCCATGGCTATTCCTTCCCACTTCCATTCAGGGATCTCCAGAGGCTTCAATGTTCCTGCTGGCCTCTGGTGCTCTGCTTTTACTCTCTGACAAGTCAGACATCGAGCGACATACTCCGCTATCTCTCTCTTCATATTCGGCCACCAGTAAACTTTCTTGATGTCTTGATACATCTTCGTTCCTCCAGGGTGGATGGTATAGGGCGTAGTATGCGCCTCTGCCAAAATCAACTCCTTGATTCCCCCATCACCAGGGACACATATTCTACTCCGGTACCTCAGCACTCCATCCCTATCCTCAAAATCGGGATCATTATTCTTCTCAATCCTTTCCCTAATCCCTATTATCACCGCATCGCTCTTCTGGGCTTCACAGATTCGCTCCTCCAGCGATGGTTGCAATGACAGCCCTGCGATGGAAACATACCGGTCTGCCAATACAAGCGTGATCTCCTCTCTTTTTAGATCCTCCATGATCTCCTTAGCCACCACCTCTACGGCACTTGTTTCAGCCGACTTCCGGCTTAAAGCATCAGCCACCACGTTAGCTTTCCCAGGATGGTAGCTAATGGTGCAATCATAGTCCTTGATCAACTCCAACCAGCGTCGTTGCCTCATATTCAGCTCTTTCTGAGTGTTAAAGTACTTGAGGCTTTTATGGTCCGTAAATATCTCGCACTTAACCCCATAGAGATAATGCCTCCATATTTTCAGAGCATGCACGACTGCAGCCAACTCCAAGTCGTGAGTGGGGTAATTCACCTCGTGGGGCCTCAGTTGCCTTGACGCGTAGGCTATGACCCTCTTATCTTGCATCAACACACACCCAAGACCTTGCTTTGAGGCGTCCGTATAGATCTCATACTCCCCATGTTCCGAAGGCAATGCTAACACCGGGGCAGTAACCAGATGAGCCTTCAGCGTCTGGAAACTTTGCTCACACTCGTCTGTCCAATCGAACTTAACGTTCTTCTTGGTCAACGAGGTCATAGGCATAGCTATCTTTGAAAATTCCTTGATAAACCTCCGGTAATACCCTGCTAATCCCAGGAAACTTCTTATCTCCTTAACATTTGTAGGTCTAGGCCATTTGAAAACCGCATCAACCTTTCCGGGATCTACAACAATTCCTTCTCCCGACACTACATGCCCTAAAAATCGGACTTGCTGCAACCAAAACTCGCACTTGGAGAATTTAGCATACAGCTTCTTCTCCCTTAGGATCTGCAAAACAATCCTGAGATGCTCCTCATGCTCCTCCTGGTTCCGAGAATAAATAAGAATATCGTCTATGAACACCACCACAAATTTATCCAGGAACTCCCTGAACACTCGATTCATCAAGTCCATAAATGCGGCCGGGGCATTAGTTAATCCAAACGGCATCACCAAAAATTCATAGTGACCATATCGGGTTCGAAAGGCCGTCTTTGATATATCTCCCTCCTTAACCTTCAACTGGTGGTAACCCGACCTCAAATCAATTCTTGAAAATATTTGTGCCCCCTGCAATTGATCGAACAAGTCGTCAATGCGAGGTAGCGGGTACCTATTCTTCACAGTCACCTTATTCAACTCCCTATAATCAATACACATCCGGAGACTTCCGTCCTTCTTTTTCACAAACAGGATCGGTGCTCCCCAAGGCGACACACTCGGCCTTATAAATCCCTTCTCCAAGAGATCTTCCAACTGGACCTTCAGCTCCTTTAGCTCTGCCGGAGCCATTCGATACGGCACCTTGGAAATTGGGACCGTCCCAGCTTCCAATTCAATTCCGAACTCCACCTCCCTATCTGGCGGTAACCCCGGTAAGTCTTCCGGGAATACATCCGGAAACTCAGTCACTATTGGGGTTTGGTCAAACGCAGGGACCTCGTTCTGCGTATCGCTTCGCGTATCACTTGCCCATACTAGAATTCCCTCGTGCCCTCCTTGCAACAATCTCTTAGCTTGCAGGGCCGAGACAATTGCTGGCCTTCGCTCCATCTTCCTCATACCGGTAAAACAACAATCCGGTCTCCCCTCATTTTGGAACAAGACCTTCTTCTCATAGCACCGAATATTGGCACCATGCTTCGACAACCAATCCATACCTAGGATGACATCAAATCCTCCCATCTCCATAACTATCAAATCAGCCAACATGACTTGCCCTTCTACTACTATCGGATAGTCCTTCACCATCCGGCTACACTCGACTCTTCCCCCAGCGGGCGTTGACACAAGAACACCACAATCCAACAACTCACTATTTAAGGCATGTGTCTTGCATTATGATGATGCAATGAATGAGTGCGTGGCCCCTGAATCAAACAGAACTAGGGCTTCCCCCTGGGGCAAAGGCAACTTACCTGCCACCACTCGGTTCTGGTTCTCCGCGTCCTCCGGAGTCATTGCATATAACCTCGCCTGTGTTGGGCCTCCATGCCTTATTGCATTGTCCTGCTGCGTGGGTCGGGGTGCTTGGTTTGAGCTGCCTGCACTCCTGCAGTCTCTGGCGATGTGTCCAGGCTTCCCACATTTGAAACATAAGCCCTGCCTGCACTACCCAGGGTGTCTCCTGTTGCATTTGTTGCACAGGGGAAATTGATTCCCTCCGGCATTCTGAGCTCCACCAGGCCTCTGGTTTGGCCTCGGGTTTGGCCTCTGGTTCGACCTCTGAGGCTGCCTCTGTGACGACTCTGGCCTACTTTTCTTCCAGGGCATCTGCGGAATGGTTGGGTTGGAAGAAGCCTTCCTCTTCTGCTGGTCATGATAGACTGCTATCCTCTGCAGTCCTCTCTCCACTATCACTGCCCGTTCAATTACTTCTGCCAGGGTTTTAAGATTGTGACTATACACCCTGTCATAGACCCGTGGGTGTAACCCTTCCTCAAACTATCGGGCCTTCCTTTCCTCATCGGGCACCAAGTACGGGGCAAACCGCACCAGCTCCATGAATCGGCCTGCGTATTGCTCCACCGTCATGGCTCCTTGGGTTAGGGTAGCGAATTCCCTTGCCTTCGCTTCCCGGGTCGTCCGTGGGAAATAACGATCTAAAAATTCTTGCTGGAACCTCTCCCAGGTTATGGGCTGCTCTCCCAGCTCTTGTTCCAGCAATACCTTCTCGGACTGCCACCACCTTTTGGCATCCCCTTGCAGCTTGAAGGTAGCATAACTTAACTTTTGGGCCTCGGTACACCCCAAGACCTCAAGTAGCTCTTTCATCTCCACCAGCCAATTTTCTGCTAGTATGGCATCTCCCCTGCCGTTGTACGCTGGCGGGTGCTGGCGGTTAAACTGATCGAACGTACACCCCTCAGGGCGTCCTCGGGCCCCTTCAGAATGGGCACCCGGTTGCACGTGCTCGGCAACTAGCTGAGCCATGTGCCTTAACACATCCTCGGTAGTAACTCCGGGAGCCTCGGACTCTTGATTTCTTGTTGGCCTCCTAGGTGCCATCCTGCACTTCAACGTTATCGTTCAGCTTAGAACAACTTCAACTTCAACTTCATAAATTCTCATCATACTTAACCCTATGTTCTACTTCGTTCCTTATGTTCTACGACTCTACCCTCCGATCCTCTGATACCAACTTAACTGTCACGCCCCGAACGGCATCCCGCAGGGACCGTGACAGCCGCGAGCTATCCCCCGGATGGCTCCAGCGTTCTTACTTATTTTCTTACTTGGTTACGGCGGAAACGTACAGGATCGCGAGGGGTTTGAGCAAATACTTACATAATCAGGGTTCTCATTAAGTTCATACAAAACAAATATTTAAACATATTAGAACCCAATTAGTGACGCTCATGTCACTATCAACAAAATTCGAAACTTAATATCTTGGGCATCTAGGTCAGGTAGTCCTCCTGACTCTCTTCACCTGATACATCTGGAATGACACAATTTTAAAAAAAAACGTGAGTCAAAAAGACTCAGTAAGGGAAAAACGTAAACTTAAATCATGCTCTTGACTCATGCTTGCTTAATCATGAAAGAAAGATAAAACTTGAACAATTGATGCATATGCGTGCTTATGAGTTATGCATATGCTCTTGCTTATTGTTTTCGGCCCCAGGCCCTTGAAAACCACTTTCTTTCATGCTTGCTTGTAAACTGGCCCTTGGCCCTTAAAAATCTTTCTTTCGTACTTGTGCCCTTGTTGGCCTTATCATAATTATCTCATGTCTTTTACTTGCGGGCTCGCTCCATTTGACCCCTGAAGTCAGGGTTGTGCGTTCCCTTCGGAACCGTCCCCGAATTCCCTTGGAGACTTACATCTGGTCAGCTAGCGCACCTTCTCAATGTCCTTCAGTGGCTAGACGTGACCCTTGGAGGCACCACACCTTCTCATTGTCCTTCAGTGTGGCTTGCACAGCCTCTTGGATTCTCCCATCCTTCTCATAAATGTCCTTCGGTATGGGAGTCCATCTTAATGGTACGGTACCGACCGGTGCCCTTAATCTTAACTTATCGTTTCATAAAAATCCTCATATTCTTCCCATAAAAATCATTGCATAATTTTCTTCTTGAAAAATTCATGCAATGCACATGTCATGTCATGCTTGCTTAAAATTCATACTTGCTTAAAATTCATGCTTATTCATGAAATTCATATCATGTCATGCTTTCTTAAAATTCATGCTTATTCATGAAACGATGCAGCGTGTCATTCCAGTTTTGAAAAAGAATACTTACTGTACACTTACAGTATCCACTTACTATTCCACTTACACTTGGTCTTCTCGTTCGTATATACTGACACGTGGATCGCCTACAAGCGATTCAAATATTCTTTTAGACTTTAAGAATTATAAATCATTTCTTTTGAAATCAGTCATCAATCGGAGATATATATCTATATATACATATCACAGAAATTCATTTAATTACAAAATAATTATTTATTCTTTTCCTTAACAATATTCAAAACTTAGCTTATTAAATCATTAAAAATATATTTATCCATGTATGTGTCTCGATTAGGGTTAAAATAATACTCGTAGGTTTAGAATTAAACCTAAGTCTCTTTTATTACACGTACTACATTAAACCTTATTTCTAACTATTAATAAATTATTCATGATTAAATCTTAACTTAGACTTTAAACCTCAAATAAAACCCAAGTAAAACTTAACTAGGGTTCCAATACTATTAAATAAAGATCATGGCTCTATAATATTATTCCAACTAGCCTAACTCTAATTTTCTTATCCAACACAACAATGAAAATACATAAATTATAAATTTGCACTTAGGGTTAACTTCTTGTAACTTTCGGCCACTACCATTTATGCACCAATTAATCACAACTTTTCTCCAAGGGTGATCCCATCCTCCAATCAACAATTTCACAACCTAATATCTATAAATCAAAGCACCAACACCATACACTATACTCATGACATTCGGCCAACACATGTTTTTACCCAATGATTAGTTTTCCTTTATTTCCTTCAACATGCATGCTTCCAGTACTTAACATAATCATCCACTATGCATTTAAGGTCATAAATCTTGCACATGTTAAGGCCAATGTCCAAATCTACACATATTCAAAACTATACATGAAAATCCACATAGCTTATTTTCGGCCATACCCAAAATGTTACCTTTTTCATGCTAAAAATCATATCATGCATATCCTTTGCATTTGTGACCTAACTAGCATGCATACACTTAATCCTTTTTATCAAATAATTCCATCAACAATAGATCTACTCTTTATTCACACTAATATCCATAGATCTAAACAAAGATATCATTTTTCATCAACCCAACATATCAAAACTTAGATCTAACTTCCTTTAGCATACATTGTTCTTCATTTGCCTTTTTCTTCACATACAACCTTAGATCTAGGGTTTCCATGGTTAGATCTAGCATGTAAACAACCTAGGGTTCCTAAGCATCCAAGATCTAACAACATCAAGGCATCTATCAAAATAAAACTTCAAGATCTTATACATAGGCCATTCGGCCACTCATGCTAACCCAACAAAATCATTTTAGCCTTACCTTGTTGTTTGTCCAAGCTTGAGCACCTAGAAAATAAAACATCTATGGTTAGTACTTATGATGTTTAAGGCAAGAACATCAATGAACTAATCTTACCTTCACTCTATACCAACTCTTCCTATCCTTCTCCTCCTTCAAAGATTCGGTCCACCCTCCTTAGAAATGACCAAGCTTGGTTTAAAAGAAGCTCTATGGTGGTGAAGAGGACATGGTGAGCTTGAAGAAAAATGGTGTCAAATGGCTAGGTTTTCATGGTGGGATTTTTGTCAACAAAAGGAGAGATTTACTTGGCTTTTGGAATGAGTTTTGGCAAACTAGATGGAAGTGGTTTAGAGGCAAGATGAAATAGAGCAAACCTTGAACATTGCATGAAAGATTCGGCTAAGGGAAGCAAAAATGGAGAGAGTTGTGCAAGCTTGTAAGATTCGGCCAAGAGAGGGAAGTTTGAGAGTGAAATGCTTGAGTGTTAGGTCAAGAGAGAAATGCAAGAGGGTTGTGTGAGATTGAGTCTCCCAAAGCTTTTTGACATAAAGCTTGAGAGTGAATTGACAAGAGAGAGAGAGAGATGAAAAGGCAAAAGAAATGGAAAATGGTGAAAAAAAAGGGGGGGGGCCTTGGTCGACATTCCCTAGCTCCCTTTTCTTCTTTCTTTTTTTTTTTCTTTCTTTCTTTTCACTCCTTCATCACATCACTTCCTTGTCTCTTTGAAATTTCTCTCTCCTCCATGCCTTCATCGACATACACTCCCCTTTTATCACCTTTTCTCTTCTCTTTTTACTCTCATGCCTTGTCTCATCAATTCTTACACACTTACACTTCTTACACATCTCTTACACATCACATGGCTTTTAATTTTTCTCTCCTCCTTGTCTTTCACGTAGAAGGCCTTCCCTTTGCTAGTTTGGTTGCTTTCCAACCATCCTAGTTACTTCCACATTAAATGGCAACTAACTTTCAACTTAGTCCACTTATCACCTAACTTATCACTTTATAAGTTCTCTTACTTATCTATTCATTCCAATAGCTTATCACCTTATAAGTATGATATCTTATCATGTGATAATGGCCTTAGCCTATCTCTACAATAATCACAAGGCCTTATCACTCTAAAAGTTTCCTAACTTATCATTCTTGCTTATCACTATGATAAGCAAGTGTGCTTATCAATTAAATCATTCCTAAACTTATCACATAACTACATAGCTTATCATTGAATATTCATATGGGACTTCTATTAATAATATGGAACACATCATAATATTACATGTCACATAAAATATCTAATCCATGTATTCAATCTATTAATAATTTCGGCTTTATACAAGGAAATTATTAAAGCATAATTCAAATTATATGGTCCATGAATCATATTAGGTAAACAAAATATTAATTTGTAAAAGAGGAACTCACTTGCAAATTTCGGCTCTTAATATAATATAATTTATACATCCGATAAAATGGCATTAAAATTTCTTAAGGAGATTTTATGAAATAAAATCCTATTTTAAATCGAAATACCATAACATAAAAATTAGGCCATACATTGGCCAAAACATAGCCCCATTAGGAAATAAAGACTATTACATTGGAAAAATAAAATAATACATGAGCAATTACGTAGGAGAAAATCGGGGTCTCACATCCCTGGTTCTAAATCGATGCCAAACTCCACTTCTCTATCAGGAGGTAATCCGGGTAATTCTTCCGGAAACACATCAGGAAATTCGTTCACTATAGGGGTTTGCTCTACCGTAGCAGTCTCTCTCTGCATTTCATTTGCCCAAACTAAGAACCCCTCACTTCCTCCTTGCAACCATTTCTTGGCTTGCATGGCTGAAATGATCGCCGGTCTTCGTTCCACCTTTCTCATGCCTACAAAACAACAATCCGGTCTCCCCTCCTTTTGGAACACGACCTTCTTCTCGTAACATTTTATGCTAGCACCGTGTGTTGCCAACCAATCCATACCTAAAATGAGGTCGAACCCTCCCATTTCCATCACTATCAGGTTAGCCGGCATAATTTGCCTCTCAACTTCTATCGGGAAATTTTTCACTATTCGATCGCAATTGATCCTCCCACCAGTAGGTGTTGATACTACTACATGACATCCTAATGGCTCATGCTTTAAATCTCTTGCCTTACAATATACCGATGCTATGAATGAATGTGTGGCCCCTGAATCAAATAATACAAGGGCTTCTCCCTGTGGCAAGGGCAACTTACCCGTTACTACTCTGGTTTGGTCCTCCGCATCCCTCGGGGTCAGAGCATATAGTCTTGCTTGAGTTGGACCGCCTTGCCTCCTCGAATTGTCTTGCGGTGCGGGTTGGGATGCTTGGCTTGAATTACTTTTTGCCCTACAATCTCGGGCAATGTGACCTGGCTTCCCGCACTGGAAGCATACTCCCTGCCTACACTCTCCGGGATGCTTCTTGCCACATTTGTTGCATATTGGGTATTGATTCCCTCCTGCAATCTGACTTCCTCCAGGTCTCTGGTTCTGGGCTCCACCAGGTCTCTGATTCTGGCCCCGTGATAAACCCTGCTTGCTTTTCTTCCAGGGTGCCTGTGACGTTTCCAGCTTGGGAGGAGCCTTCCTCTTTTGCTGGTCGTAAAATGCTGCTGTCCTCTGCAGACCTCTTTCCACAATCACTGCCCGTTCTATGACTTCTGCCAACGTCTTCAAGTTATGGGCCATAACTCTGTCAAAGATTCGGGGATGAAGTCCCTCTTCAAACTTCCTGGCTTTCCTCTCCTCATCTGGTACTAAATACGGAGCAAACCTCACCAACTCCATGAATCGACCAGAGTATTGATCAACAGTCATTGATCCCTGAGTTAAGTTGGCAAACTCTCTCGCTTTTGCTTCCCGCGTCGTCCTTGGAAAATAGCGGTCCAGGAATTCTTGTTGAAACCTCTCCCAGATTATGGGTTGTTCTCCCAATTCTTGGCTCAGTAGGAGCTTCTTGGATAGCCACCACCTCTTGGCATCTCCCTGTAGCTTGAAGGTAGCAAAGCTCACTCTCTGGGAGTCTGTACACCCCATGACTTCCAGCAACTCTTTAATCTCTAGAAGCCAGTTTTCTGCTAGAACGGCATCTCCTCTACCGTTATATACCGGCGGGTGTTGGCGGTTAAACTGGTCAAAGGTGCATCCTTCAGGGCGATCTCGAGCCCCTTGCACATTTGCCCCTTGCACATTTGCCCCTTGCACATTTGCCCCTTGCTGCACTTGTTCAGCGATGAGCTGAGCCATGTGCCTTAAAACATCATTGGTAGAGACACCTGATTCTTCGGGCTCCTCCTCCGTGTTTCTATTCCTGGGTTGTTTCCTAGGTGGCATCTTGCACTATATCGTCATCACTACATAAGTATCCTAACAACTAGTTGATGCATGAGATTTCTAGCATATAGCATACTCGAAATCCAAAAAGGCGAGTAGCAAATCTTAAGTTCACTAAACTCCTAAATTGCTCTGATACCACTAAACTGTCACGCCCCGAACGCTAGCTAAACGAGGCTAATGACAGCCGCGAGCATTCCCGGCATGGGACGCTCCAGCGTACTTACTACTATACTTGCAGCGGAAAAGACGTTGATGCTTCAATGTTAAAAAGAAGCCTTATAATGCTAGCGTATAACGTGCATAAGAACATACTTTCCATTGATAACTCAAGGTTGTTAAACATATTCTCAAAATATCAACCAGTTTAAAACATTAACTAACTAAGCCAAATGAAACCCATGACCACCACATCACGGTGGCTCATGCCGGCTTTTACAAAAATTAGCTAAATCTCCTAACGTTAGCAAACAAGAGAAACATTTCATCAACCCTTCTCCTAGGGTTCAAGGTCCTCTTCTTAAGATTCCACCCCTGTAACATCATCTGGAATGATACAATTTAAAACTGTGAGTCGAAAGACTCAGTAAGGAATTATAGCTAAAACATGGGTTGAAATTGTAAGCATGCACTTGAACTTGTAATCATAGTCATGTAAACATAATGCGCTGCATGCCTGATTATGAAACGTGATGCATGTATAATGCACATGCATTTACTCTTGCTTTTGTAAAAATCGATTCACATCTTATCTTGTGGGCCACTTGCCCTCTTTTACCCCTGACATCAGGGTTGTGCGTTCCCGTAGGAACAGTCCCTTATTTCCCTTAGGGACCTTACATATGGTCGAGCTAGCTCACCTTCTCTCATTCGTCCTTCAGTGGCTAGACACGACCCTTGAGGTTCACACCTTCTTGCAAGCATCCTTCAGTGTGATTGCACTTACCTCATGGACTACCCATCCTTCTTGCAAGCATCCTTCGGTATGGGTGTCCTAGGTGACATCCATCCTTCACGTAAACGTCCTTCGGAATGGATGCACCTTCTTGACTTGGTACGGTACCGACCGACTTGGGTTCGTTAATTAACTTGTCATAAAACTTGTCATAAAGTAGCATAAAAATGGTACTTTCATTTGCATAAAATGTCTCATTTCTCATGAGGAAAATGAATGCAAATGATCATGATGCATTCATGTCGTGCTTGGTAATGTCATGCTTGATATGCTTATTCATGAATATTCTTCATGCAGTGTATCATTCCAGTTTGTAAAGATTTTCACTTACCTTAGGCTTGCTTGAGTATCGAGTGTCTCGTTACCTACAATGAACCGTACTATTGTCATTCATAGGTTCACTAAACGTATATAGTAATCAATACATTACTCACACGAATCTGTTTTAATAGACCCTCACACTAATTTTTCATACCATAACATATTCGTCATACCTCTAATTCACATGCAAGTTATCTTAAAACGCTCTCTTTCTTAACTTGAAACAAATTCCAAGACCAACCCCGTAAAATTGGACTAAAATATCAAGAGATAACCACCAATGCAACAAAACACACTTTCTATTCCAGCCTTGAAATCTGCATATGTAACTCCAGAAATCACAACAATCTCCAACAACCAAAATCCGAATCTCTACATGTCACAACCAACATCCAACATGTCACAACCAACATCCAAGGCTAACTTAACATCTCATAACAACAACTATACTCTCACCTTCCTCCCACTTACAACTTCAACTCGAAGTTTACAACCAAATCAGGGTTCCATAATTATCAAGTTAACACCATTGCATGTACCCATTTCTCTTGGGCTGTTTACCAAACACCTAGTGTGCGTTATTGGTCCTCTTGCCTATTTTCCCAGATCTGAACATATCCCTAACACTTAGGGCTTTGTGGTTCTCAATATCACTAGCATACATACACAATCTAATGCATCAAACCCTAGATTCGGCCATACTTGCTCAACTTAGGTTTCAATCCCCTCTTAGGCCTTTTATCAAACACCTAGAGCATATAACCAATTTCTCTTGAACCCTCATTTCAGATCTAGTCATTTTTCCACATGTTCTCATGTAAAAATCTATGCTACACTTACAAGATCTACCTTGAACATACCTAGATCCACACTAAACATCCATGAATCACAAGGAGAACACTACTTAGACAAATTACCATCAAACCACAACCAACCAACAAAAGAAACAAGAAGAGAATAGAGAGAGAGAGAGAGAGAGAGAGAGAGTAGCACGATTTTCGGCCAGCAAGGATTTACCTCGCTTCTCTCCTCTTCCTCCTTCTTTTCTTCTTCTTCTTCTTCTCCTTCTTCCTCTCCTTCTTCCTTCTTCTTCTTTCGGGTGGGTGACTTAGGGCAAGGGAAAATGAAAAGGCTGAAGAGAGAGGGGAAAAATGAAGTGTTCGGCAAAGGGGGAGAGAGTAATAGGCGTGAAAATGGTTGGGGAAAAGACAAGTTTGCCCTCCCCCTACTTCAAAAATTTCAACTCGCGTATTTCAAACCGGTAAAATTCCGGAATGTAGTTATATGTGTCGACACCATCACTCAAGGTGTCGACACTTACAACATATTTAGTAAGATGTGTCGACACCATCACTCAAGGTGTCGACACTTCCAACACTTAGCCATAGTGGGAAAAATGTAAACTCTCGGGTTTCAATTAGATGTGTCGACACCATCACTCAAGGTGTCGACACTTCCATCACTTGGTCAAAATCCACGGGAGTTCTGGAAAAAGGCGAACTCTCGGGTTTCAGTTGGATGTGTCGACACCATCACTCAAGGTGTCGACACTTCCAACACTTAGTAAAAATCACTCTAGTTCCGGAAAGATATAAACGCTCGGGTATCAGTCTAATGTGTCGACACTATGACTCAAAGTGTCGACACTTACAACCCTTAGTCAAAATTCACTTTGGTCTCCAGGAAAAGGTAAACTTTCGGGTGTTAGTATAATGTGTCGACACTATGTTCCAATGTGTCGACACTTACCTCAAAAATCACCAATTAAAACATACCTACATCCTGAGGAAAATCATAGCAAAATCTCTCTCTCCTATACAATGACATAAGTAAATTCGGGATCTCACAATGTACCAAAAAGAGTCACATTTTAGACTAATAAAATTTAACCATCCCTGAGCATCAAATAACTCCTGAAAATTGAATTCATTCTCCGTAAACCAAGATAACAGAACCTAACGGCCAGAGATTACCTTTCAATGATGAAAGTCATTTTGAAATCTGTGATGTTGGAGTCTGGAATGGAAAGGAATCATCTCTGAAGAACCCAAAGCATCCTCTTCTCTTCTTTGTCTCTTTCACGGCCTAGAGGATTCACCGTGATAGAAGACCCTATTGCGTCGGCCACTAGACTTCTTGGAGGCACAGGTGGGAAATTATATGGAGGAGAGAAAGAGGAAAGGGAGTTCTGTGGTGGAGGAATGGAGATTTGGTGAGGTTAGGGCACGGGAGAGGGAGTTCGGCGGCGAGAGGAGGTGCAACGTGAGAGGTTTAGGGCACTGTAGCTTTTGAAAGAGATTGAGAAGTGATTTTAGGGTTATGAGAGTTAAGTATATCAAGTGTCGACTCATTAAAAGTAAGAGACATTAATGAGAGCAACTGAATTGATGCTTTAAAAAAATTGTCCATTCGAAACATGTGTCGGCACATTGCACATGCACAAGACTTATGTGTCGACACATATGAAAACATGTGTCGGCACTTAACCATTTTCTGTAAGATAACCAGTGTGTTGACACATGGATGAATAATGTCGACACATACATATTACAGAGAAAACAGTCAAGAAAGTCCAGAAGTGAACTCAAGTTTTGACACATGACATGCAAATGTGTAAAATGACATGTTATCAACTAGAAAATGTATGATGCATTACAATTAAGCACGAAAACATATAATTACCTCAAATAACGTCCAATCGCCACAAGAATGATACAATATGCAATTCATATCAAAAATCAATCATTCGGGGGGATTACACATACCGATCTCTTGAAGAATGAAGCATAAACAATCCTCATTGAGAGGTTCTGTGAATATATCAGGAAGTTGAAGATTTGTGCTTACAGACTCAAGAATATTGTCACATTTTTTTAGCATGATCACGTTGAAAATGATGTTTGATCTCAATATGTTTAGTCCTAGAGAGCCGAATTGGATTTTTAGAAAGGTTTTATGGCACTCGTGTTGTCACACTTAATCGGGATAAGAGAAAAATGAAAATGAAAATCTTCCAATTGTTATTTCATCCACAATATTTGTGTACAACAATTACCAACAACAATATACTCGGCCTCTGTGGTTGATAAAACCACATAATTTTGTTTCTTACAAAACCAAGACACTAGAGATGGGCCAAGAAATTGACACGCACCACTAGTGCTTTTTCTATCAAGTTTGCAACTAGCATAATTAGCATCTGAATATCCTTGCAAATTAAATTCAACACTTTTGAGATAAAACAAATCAGGATCTTGTGTGCCAACAAGGTAACGAAATATCCTCTTAAAAACAAGAATCTGAGACTCCTTAGGGTAAGACTGATATCTCGCACACATGCACACACTAAACATGATATCAGGTCTACTCACAGTAAGGTAAAGTAAAGAGCTAATCATACCACATTTGGTCAATGTCTTTACCTTTTTCATCCTTATCCATTTTGGTTGATGGACTTATTGGTGTACTCATCGGTTTCGAGTTCTCCATCCTAAATCTTTTGAGTATGTCTCTTGTGTACTTTGCTTGGTTAATGAAGATGTCATCATGACTTTTCTTAACTGAAGCTCGAGAAAGTAGTTCAACTCTCCCATTAGACTAATTTTGAATTCACCTTTCATTACATTGTAAAATTCCTCACAAAATGACTCATTAGTAGAACCAAATATGATATCATCAACATATATTTGAACGATACGTAAATCATTATCCTTTTCCTCAATAAAGATAGTGGTATCGATAATACCTCGTGAGAATCCATTTTGAATAAGGAAGGAACTCAATCGTTCATACCATGCCCGAGGTGCTTGCTTTAAGCCATATAATGCTTTTGTAAGCTTAAACACATGGTGTGACTGCTTTTCATCTTCAAATCCAGGAGGTTGTTCTACATACACTTCTTCAAAAAGATAATTGTGAAGTAAAGTACATTTCACGTCCATTTGAAATAATTTAAAAACTTTAAAACAAGCAATTGCAAGCAACATACGAATAGATTCTCATCAAAATTAATTCCCTCTTATTGATTATAACCTTGGGCTACTAACCTTGCCTTGTTCCTTACCAAAACCCTAGATTCATCAATTTTTTTTTTCGAAAAACCCATTTAGTACCAATAACTGGATGATCTTTGGGTCTAGGAACTAGATGTCATACCTGATTTTTCTCAAACTGTTTTAATTTATCCTTCATGGCATATATCCAACTTTCATCATCTTTTGTCTCAGAAATATTCTTTGGCTCAATTTGAGAAAGTAAGGCATAATTATTAGCTTGATTATAAGAGGATCGAGTTCTTACATCTTTCTCAACATTACCAACAACTTAATTCATATGATGATTTCTGACAAACTTCCAAGCCTTTGGTAGTCCGTTGTTGCTTTGAGGCGTTTCTTCGTCTTCAAGATCTTGTTCATCTTTTTCTTGTGGTTTTAAAAATTCTTTCATTTCACTTAAAGCAGATTTCTCACCACCTTTATCAAGATCTACAACATCTTCATCTTTTTTTTTCAAAGAAACGTTAGATTCATCAAATACCACATTTATAGATTCTTCAACAACTAAAGTTCTCTTATTAAATACACGATAAGGTTTACTGGAAATAGAATAACCAAGAAATATACCTTCATAAGCTTTCGTATCAAACTTATCCAAGTTGTCTTTGTTGTTGTTGAGAATAAAACACTTGCAAGCGAACACATGAAAATAACCAATATTTGGTTTTTTTTTCATAGCTCATATGAAGTTTTCTTAAGAATTAGCCTAATCATACATCATTTCATGACTTAGCAACTATTGCTAATAGCTTCTGCCCAAAAATAGTCTAGCAAGTTATTTTCACAAAGCATGGTCCCCGTCATCTCTTCAAAATTCCTACTCTTCCTCTCAACAATCTCGTTTTGTTGAGGAGTCTTAGGAGCAGAGAAGTTATGGTTTATACCAAAATTATAACAGAATTTTGCAAGTGAAGGGTTTTCAAATTCTTTTTCATGGTCACTACCTATGCTAGAAATAGCAAAACCTTTTTCATTTTGAATCTTCTTACTTAGTTTTTCAAATGCATCAAAGCTCACCCTTATGAGCTAAGAAAAGTACCAATGTAAATCCACAACAAAGCCATATTGTTTGCAACTCAAGCTTGACGTTTCGGTGGGACCAAAAGTCTATTTGTAGAAGTTGAAGTGGACTAGAGGTGGACACAATGTTTTTAGGCTTAAAAGATGTTCTAGTTTGTTTGTCTTTTTGACAAGCTGCACAAATCTTATCTTTTTCATAAACAAGGTTAGGTAAACCCGAAACAAGGTCTTTTTTTGGCTAATTTTGAAATAAGGTTCATCCTTTCATTAGCAAGTCTTCTATGCTATAGCCAACTGTCCTTGTCACTTAGAGAGAAAATACATTTACTTTTTTAGAAAATATATTCTCAAAGTGAACAACATATACATTTTCTTGTCGATGTCCAACAAATAAGACTTTCTTGTTTTTTATGTTTTCAACAATGCATATTGATGATTTACATATAACTCAGTTTCCCTTATCACAAAATTGACTGATGCTTAACAAATTATGTTTCAACCCATCAACAAATAGAACATGTTCAATAGTAGGATTATGGGTCATACCAACATTTTCAATACAAAGAATCTTTTCATTTCCGTTATCACCAAATGTAACTGATCCTTTTTCTTTTGGGCTAAGAGACTTGAACCAACTCTTATCCCCTGTCATATGCTTGAAGCATCTACTATTAAGAACCCAATATTTCTCGACTTCGGTAGACTTCAAGCACTCCGGCAAAAAAGAATCACTTCTTGATTTTTGGTACCCAAATCAGTTTAGGTCCTTTGTAGATAGAAAAGTTTTCCTTCAAGTTCTAAACTCTCCAAATGTTAGTCAACCATAGCTGGCTCTAATACCAATTTTTTACGTTCTCTTGAAATAGAATGAGTAATTGGTTTGTGCACTGGAAAAGCACCAGGATTATTGTTCTATCTCTTGGTCTGTGCCACTAACTATGCACCTCCTGACTGCACTTTTCATCATATTTTTATAAAGTAGGTAGCTGACTCCAAATAAGGGAGCTAACTGCCAATCTTATATCTTGGGCAAAGGACATCTCAAGGAAGACATATGATTGGCTGATCGGTCAAATGTACTGGTGTAGACATTGGTGTTGAATTAGACCAATGTCTACCTTAGCACCAATGTTATTTGGAGACTGTTGGTTGTTGAAGTCTACTTCAACATTTATCTTTCCTCTTTCTCTCTCCCCATTACCATCGAGAATGACTTCATTGAAGAATATTGTGTTGTTAGAGTACTCTTTTGTACACAGCACAAAGGCATTGAAAAGAAATTAGACAAGTTCACACAGCGATTTGCTTCCACTTGGAGAAACTTGAGGGATACGTGTCTATTCAAATTTTATTTGATAACATTATAACGAAACTAATGCTTTACAATATTTTCTTGTTGTATTTGAAAGAGATAAATACACTTTGCCCCCTTGTCTTTGGGGTCATTTACACTTTGCATCCCGATGTTTTATTTTTGATACATTGAACCCATTATCTTCCACATTTTTGCAATGTGGACCCCGTACCCAATTTGCCGTCTAAATTGACGGATTTCGTCAACAAATGCACTGGTTGACCGCTGTATGCACCGGTCGACCGGCTCGTCATGCCTCTCACGTTACCTTTGAAGAGGTCGACCGGTTCACCTGTTGACGAAATCCGTCAATTTAGACGGCCAAAACGGGTACGGGTCTAGATTGCAAAAATGTAGAAGATAATGGGTCCAATGTATCAAAAATAAAACATCGGGGTGCAAAGTGTAAATGACCTCAAAGACAAGGGGGCAAAATGTATTTATCCCTATTTGAAATTACCTCTTTTTAGTTTGGTGTATGTCACAAATTTCTACTGACAGCCATGTTGGTGACTACCATCACTTTGATGATTCCCTTTGGGTAAAGAAGTTGTAAAGAGATCAAGTATCTGATAAATTCATTGTTTTCGGATTGGTTTCGCATTGCAATAAATGATCGTTTTCCATAATTTTGAGGGGAACATCCTCGGGCTTATGTTAATCTGTCTTCAAAGATTGCAGCAGGTCTTATATTTTCTCCTTCATGAAGCCAAGTGTCCTTTGCCCTAGAGTATAAGATTGGCTAATGTTAGAGATCGTATTGAAATGGTGAAATTGCACTTACGACCCTTAAGATATTCGAAAGTTATAATTGGGTCTTTGAGGTAATAAATTAAATTAACCATTGAGCTCCTTGAGGTTATGATTGCTGGAAAAAGAGACCCTTCTGCCAACATTTCCCCATTTGTTAACAAAAAATGTTGACATGTCAAATTAATAGCACATCAATCCAATCAAATAGCGTCACTTGACCAATCTAAATGCATTAGCCAACAAATACAACGTCAATGTAGCCCAAATCAGCTACTTACGCCACATCAGTCAAGCTCTATCCATCCCCGCAAACAACCTCTCACATTCTCTTCACAAAATTTCAAACTCAGTAGAATCTCCACATTTCAGCATTTAACGTCAACGGTATATAGATGGGCCTCTGTTTCTTGAAATCATTACTTTAGGAGACTAAATGGTTTATTTTTCATTTCGGAGACCTAATTACAACTTTTGAACATCTCAAGGGTTGTTGCAATTTCGTCTATCGAGATTCTTAGGATGCACTCTATTTCAAGATATTGTGGTCAATACAGCACATTGCTGGCAATCTCGTAACACCTAAATTATTTGGTCCACCGTAATTTTTGTTCTAATTTACCGTTGTAAAGACTTCAATAGAAAGACTGTTCAAATTAGCATATGTTTTGATTTTCATTGACTTTTCAATTTTTAAGACTTTTCAAATTAGGCAACGATTGTCCATTTCTCTGGAGGATAAAGAGTTGTCCGATTCAAATAAGGTGGAACTTTAAACACCCTGTAATTGGAAAACAGACTTTGATTTGCTTGCATCCATAACGTGTGGCAATAGACTGCCATTTCTGCAGCAATAGGACAATTTTCAAAGATTTGTATCCAAACTCTCTCACGAGGCATGTCACTGCTGATCGGCTGCTTTTGGCTATGCATGACTTTGGAAAAATCATAATCTCTCAAAATATAGCCCCATCCAAATAAAGTAAGACAATTAATTCAAATGTCCACATCAACTTGAATACCGAGAAGAATTTTTGGAGCTTTGACGATTGGGGTACGTGAAACAACTTCAAGTATTCGATTTCAGGAATGCATATACTGAAATCCCATTTGATTTTCCGATGTGCCTATAAAATTACAACTAGAAGAGGAGTTACAACACTCAAGCGTATGATGATGATGAGCCTACAAGAGGCTCTCTCATCCTCTGCTAAAGATGAGTGGATGAAAGAAATAAATGATGAAATGAAGTCGGTGAATATCAACCAGCTCTGGGATTTGAATAACCTGCCACTTGGGCAAAAGGTCATTGAACAAATGGGTTCTTAAGGTCAATCGTAAGACAGATGGTTCAATAGAAAGGATATACCTAACAAGAGGGTGTAGACTACGAGGAAACCTTCTCACAGGTAGTTTGTTTACCTCAATTCGCCAGATTTAGCTATTGTTGCAAAACTAGATTTAGAAATTTTTTAATTAGATGTTAAGATAAACTTTATTAATGTCCAGTTGGATGAGCTATCTGGATCAACCTATTGGTTTTGTGGCTGAAGGACTAGAGTGCAAAGTTTGCAAGCTCAAAAGGTCCATTTATGGCCTGAAACAATCATTCAGGCAGTGATATCTTAGATTTCATTTTGCCATTCTTTTCAATGGGTTCACCATGATCGAAGAAGACTAGTGTGTTTACGTCAAACGGTCCAATAAAAGTTTTAACATTTTGTCGTTGTATGTCAATGACATCTTGCTATCTGAAAATGACAAGGAGATAATTGTCACCACAAAAAAGTTACCATCCTTTAATTTTGAAATGAAGGATATGGGTGAGACGAACTATATTCTGGGAGTAAAAGATCTTTAGAGATCACTCTAATAGACTTTTGGGTTTGTCTCAAATACCTATATTGAATAGGTCCTTAAACACTTCCAGATGTATGACTGCAAACCAGTTGACACTCATGTGTCTAAAGATGAAAATTTATGCCAAGATATTAGTCTCATGACTTAAGATGGTATAGCAAAGATGACCCATGTTACCTATGCTAGTGTTGTAGGCAGCCTGATGTACACTATTATGTGTACACGGCCAGATATATATTTTGTAGTGGGCTTTGTCAGTAGATTTCAATCGAACCCCTGAATCTCTCAATGAAAAGTAGTCAAAGAGATTTTTTAGATACCTAAGTGGTACTATGGATTATGTACTCTACTATCAGAGTTTGGATTTGTAGCTTGTTTGCTATAGTGACGCCAATTGGAACAGTGACTTAGACAAGCGCAATCAATTTTTGGATATGCATTCTTGCTAAATAATGGCTCCATTACGTTGAGTAGCAAGAAACTGTTGGCGTTATGGGGGCCAGCAATAACTCTTTGACTTGTTAAGGTGCTTGATGTTGGCCTTAGTCACAATCAATGTTTTTATGATAACAATAGAAGTAATTGAGATGTGAAGCAAAACGGATCCAAAATGAGCACGAAGCGATCAAGCAACATCACCTTAATTTGAAGTGCTCTTAAAGTGAAGACTCAAGATGTTAGGATAATCCTTGTAACTCTAAGAGTTCATCTTTAACAAGGATTTGAATCATACACTTGTATATTTCTTCAAAACTTGCATAAATTGTTTTACCACTTGTTTTGAAGATTTAAAACATTTTAATGGATTCAAAACATCCAAAATATACTCCAAAACCTTTTATATGCTTATGGGAAGTAAGCTTTTAAAATTGGGTATTTTAAGTTGGTCAAAATCGAGTTTTTAAATCAACCGGATCATGTTTAAGTTGAGGAGGTCGATCGGTACTCGATCGCTTGATAGAGCGGTCGACCGGTTAATTTTGAAAAGGCTGAAATGAGCCGTTTAGACATCTGACATTATGACCATTGGGTAATAGTAACTTGAAGCGGTCGACCGGCTCATTTTAACAGACAACTCCCAACTGCTACAAAAGGCTAGTTTTCATTTGTGGCCTATAAATACACCTTCATATCGTCCTAAACAAATAACCAACGATTACATATCATTTCTACTACTTGAGAAATATTCTAAACCTTCCTATTCTATATTTCTCATATCATTCACACAACACACTTTCATATCCTTGTCTTTGTGTGAATAAAGAGATAGAGCTTTCAATTTTATATCTACTATTTGAGAGAGTTTTATTCTTCATCTTTATATCAAGCGAGTTGTTTCCTTTAGTGAGGTTGTTCACTAAAGAAGAAGCTTAGAGAGGGTATATCTCGAGCTTTGTGGGTTATGAGTGGTGAGCCCAAAAATCAATTGTAAGGGTTTGAGTGTTGAGCTCAGGAAAGCACTTGTAAGATTCTCTAGCACCCGAAAGCTAGAGTTGGCACGCCCAGAACGGCATCCCGCAGGGACCGTGACAGCCGCGAGCTATCCCCCGGATGGCTCCAGCGTTCTTACTTATATTTTTACTTGATTACGGCGGAAACGTACAGGATCGCGAGGGGTTCGAGCTAATCTTACATAATCAGGGTTCTCATTAAGTTCATACAAAACATATATATATATCACATAACAAGCCAGTTAGTGACGATCAAGTCACTATCATCAAAAGTATGAAACATAAATTCTTGGGCTTCTAGGTCAGGTAGTCCTCCTGACTCTCTTCACCTGAGGCATCTGGAATGACACAATTTTAAAAACGTGAGTCAAAAAGACTCAGTAAGGGAAGACATAAAACTTAAAACATGCTCTTGACTTGTACTTGCATAATCATGAAAGAGAATAAACTTGATTCGTGATGCACATGCATGCTCATGGATATGCATATGCTCTTGCTTGAAGTTGGCCCCAGGCCCTTGAAAATATCTCTTTCATGCTTGATCGGTAAATCGGCCCTTGGCCCTTGCAAATCTTTCTTATTCATACTTGTGCCACTCTTGGCCTTTTCATAATCATTTCATATTTCTTATTTTTGGGCTCGCTCCATTTAACCCCTGAAGTCAGGGTTGTGCGTTCCCTTCGGAACCGTCCCCGAATTCCCTTGGAGACCTTACATACGGTCAGCTAGCGCACCTTCTCAATGTCCTTCAGTGGCTAGGCATGACCCTTGGAGGCACCACACCTTCTCAATGTCCTTCAGTGTGGTTTGCACAGCCTCGTGGATTCACCCATCCTTCTCACATTTGTCCTTCGGTATGGGAGTCCACCTTGATGGTACGGTACCGACCAGTGCCCCTTATCTTAACTTATCGTTTCATAAAACTTCTCATATTCTTTCCATAAAATCATTGCATAAACTTTCTTCTTGAAAAATTCATGCAATGCACATGTCATGTCATGCTTGCTTAAAAATTCATGCTTGTTCATGAAACGATGCAGTGTGTCATTCCAGTTTTGAAAAAGAACACTTACTGTCCACTTACTCTTGGTCTTCTTTGGTCGTGTATACAGACACGTGGATCGCCTACAAGCGATTCAAATATTTCTTAGATTTTAAGAATAGTATGCAATCATTAAATATTTTCATTTTTGAAATCGGTCATCAACCAAAAATATATATATATATATATATATATATATCACTGAAATTCATTTAATCATTTATAAATAAATATTTTATTTATTCTTTTCCTTAACAATATTCAAAACTTAGTTTATTAAATCATTAATATTTTTATTAAAATAAAAATATATTTATCCATGTACATGCCTCGATTAGGGTTAAATTAATACTCACAGGTTTAGAATTAAACCTAAGTCTCTTTTTATTACACGTACTCCATTAAAACCTTATATCAAACTATTAATAAATTATTCACGATTAAATCTTAACTTGGACTTAAACCTCAATTGATCCTGAGTAAAACTTAACTAGGGTTCCAAATAATAATTTATTAAAAGATCATGGTTCTTCAATAATTGTTCCAACTAGATTAAACCCTAATTTCTATATTTATCACAACAATGATAATCCATTTTTATAAATTGCACTTAGGGTTATATTTCTTACAAAATTCGGCCATCACTATTTAATGCACCAATTAGTCACAACTTTTACTCCAATGGTGATCCCATCCTCCTTTCAACAATTTCACAACCTAATATCTATAAATCAAGGCATATCACCATGCATCATACTCATAATATTCGGCCATACATGATTTCATCCAAAAGACTAAGTTTCTTTGTTTCCTTCAATATGCATGCATCTAATACTTAACATAATCATCTACCATTCATAGTGTCATAAATCTTGCACATATCATGGCCAATGTCCAGATTTAAATATATACAAAACTATGCATGAAATCCAACACATCTCATATTCGGCCATACCCCAAAATGTCACCTTTTTCATGCTAAAAATCATAACATGCACATCCTTTGCATTGTGACCTAACTAGCATGCATACACTTAATCTTTTCGTCAAATAATTCCATCAACCATAGATCTACACTTTATACACACTAACATCCATAGATCTAAACAAAATAATCAACTTTCATCAACCAACACATCAAGACCTAGATCTAGCTTCCTTTAACATGCATTGTTCTCCATTTGCATTTTTCTTTACATACAACCTTAGATCTAGGGTTTCCATGGTTAGATCTAGCATTTAAACAACCTAGGGTTCTTAAGCATTCAAGATCTAACAACACCAAGGCATATTACAACCTAAACTTCAAGATCTTATTCATAGGCCATTCGGCCACTCATGCTAACCCAACAACATCACATTAGCCTTACCTTGTTGATTATCCAAGCTTGAGCACCTAGAAAATAAAATACCTTTGGTTAGTACTTGTGAAACTTAAGGCAAGATCATCAATAGAACCAAACTTACCTTCAACCTTTACCAACTCTTCCTAACTTCACTTCCTTCAAAGATTCGGTCCACCCTCCTTAGAAATGTCCAAGCTTGATTAAAAGGAGGTTCTATGGTGGTTAAGAGAATATGGTAAGCTTGAAGAGAAATGATGTCAAATGGTTAGGGTTTTCAAGGAAGGATTGTGTTTGCACCAAGAGAGATTTTTGTCTACAACAAAAGAGGTTTAACTTGGCTTTTAGAATGGGATTTGGATGGCAAGAAGAGTATGGTTTAGAGTGCAAGAAAAAAGGAACAAACCTTGAATCTTGAGTGTATGGTTCGGCCAAGAGAAGCAAAATGGGAGAGAGTTGAGAGAGCTTGCAATATTCGGCCAAGAGAGTAAAGTGCATGAATGGTTCGGTCAAGACAAATGCAAGAGAGATGTGAGGGAATGAGTCTCCCAAGGCAACTTTAAGGCTATGACATAAAGCTTGAGAGAGTGAATTGACAAGAGAGAAATTTGAAATGAAAAGTGAGGAATGGGGGGGGGGGGGTTTGGCCGACCAATGCTTGCATCTTCCCTCTCTCTTCTTTTATTTCTTTTCATCTCTTTTCTCACATCACTTCCTTGTCTCCCTAAGCATGGCTTGCCTTGAATTGAACTCTCTCTCTCTTCACATGATCCATACGTAAAAGCCTTCCTTTCCCTTGCTTTTTCTCTTCTCTTTTACAACCATGTGTTGTCTTATCACTCTTACACAACTTACACCTTCTTACACATCACATGGCCTCACTTATGGCTTTTCAAATTCACCACTACCCCTTTCACGTAAATGTCTTGCTCTTTGCTTAGTTTGGTTGCTTTTCAACCAACCTAGTTACTTCCTCATTAAATTGCAACCAACTTTCAACTTGGTTTTCTCTCTCACCTAACTTATCACTTCATAAGCTCTCTTGCTTATCTAATCCATTCCAATAGCTTATCACCTCATAAGCATAATATCTTATCATGTGATAATGGCCCTAACCTATCTCTACAATAATCACAAGGTCTTATCACCCTAAAAGTTTCCTAACCTATCATCATGCTTGCTTATCACCATTATAAGCCAGTGTGCTTATCAATTAAATCTTCTCTTAGACTTATCACATAAATAGATAGCTTATCATTAAATATTCAAATGGAAATTCTATTAATAATATAGGCCACATGGAAATAATACATCTCACATATGAAAGATATAAAAATATTTAATCTATGTATTCAAAAGAATTTCATCATTTAATCCATTAATCATTTTCGGCTTATACAAGAAATTCTTAAATCATAATTCAAATTCTATGGTCCATGAAACATATTAAGTAAATGAAAAATATAAATTTGTAAGAGAGAAACTTACTTGCAAATTTCGGCTCCTAAAATAAATATAATTTAAACTTGCATAAAATGGCATTAAAATTATTTAAAGAGATTTTATGGAATAAAATCCCATTTTAATCGAAATACCATAACATAAGGATTAGGCCATACATTGGCCAAAAACATAGCCCCATGAAGAAATAAAAGCTATTACATTGGAAAATAAAAGATAATACATAAGGAATTACGTAGGAGAAAATCGGGGTCTCACATTCTCCCCTCCTTATAAAAATTCCGACCTCGGAATTTCTTTTACCACCAGAAATTTTGTCCTGATTGCATAGGTGTAGGACAATGGGGGTTGGGACGAACATTAGTGCTTGTCCCACTACTAATCTCTCCCTGGTAAACGTGATCTGGGGAATTACTGCCCGTCCAAGATTGCGATCTGATTCCTTGGCTTGGTTCATCTAGACTAGGGTCATGGATGATGTTCTCAGGTGGTCCATGAAACCTAGGTCTAGACTCTACTTCTTGTGACGAAAAGTGGGTCTCCAATCCAGCGTCTTGAGCCCTAACTCTTCTACGATGTCTTCTCTCGTTACATCGCCTAGGTGTACACTCACGTCTCGAGTTACTACGTCTAGGTTCTTCTTGGGATCGTTCTCTAGTCTCACTAGGTATCGGACGTTGTTCCATGGGGTCTTCTTCCGGATCCTCCCCTGGATCCTCTTCCGGATCTTCCTCAAAGTTTTCGGGTAACATGGTCCTTAAGGGAATGGCATTTATTGGCGACTCTGGCCAATAAATACCCTCCAGATATCCAGAACAATCTGGAGATAAGGGTTGACCCCACCTGGAAGGTCCAGGTTGGTCAGGTGCCGGGGGTGGCGGGGGCTGGTACGTCCCCGCCATGCCTTGCTGCCAATACGACACATGGGTTTGGTATGCTCTTCGCGGGTCCCCTCTATCTGTCTCATGCGATGCGTGAGTCGGAGCCTCATGGCTTCCCGACTGTCTCGTCGAACCTTGGGTTCTATGGTTAACCCTGAACAGGCTGCGATACTCGGGTGCTGACATCCTTCTCTGAGAAGGTGTACCCGTGTCACGCCCCGAACGCTAGCTAAACGAGGCTAATGACAGCCGCGAGCATTCCCGGCATGGGACGCTCCAGCGTACCTACTACTATACTTGCAGCGGAAAAGACGTTGATGCTTCAATGTTAAAAGAAGCCTTATAATGCTAGCGTATAACGTGCATAAGAACATACTTTCCATTGATAACTCAAGGTTGTTAAACATATTCTCAAAATATCAACCAGTTTAAAACATTAACTAACTAAGCCAAATGAAACCCATGACCACCACATCACGGTGGCTCATGCCGGCTTTTACAAAAATTAGCTAAATCTTTCCTAACGTTAGCAAACAAGAGAGACATTTCATCAACCCTTCTCCTAGGGTTCAAGGTCCTCTTCTTAAGATTCCACCCCTGTAACATCATCTGGAATGATACAATTTAAAACTGTGAGTCGAAAGACTCAGTAAGGAATTATAGCTAAAACATGGGTTGAAATTGTAAGCATGCACTTGAACTTGAAATCATCATGAACTTAAAATAATCATGAACTTAAACATAATGTAGTTCACGTACTTGATCTTGAAATATCATGAGCTTTAACTTGAAACATCATGTAAACGTATGTAATTCATGCATGATCATGAATTTTGATGCACGTGTATGCCTCATGATTGCATATGCACATGCACTTGCTCTTGAAAACTTCACTATTATTTATAAGTCTCTTGCTTTTGGAAAATCTTTCCAATCCTTATCTTATGGGCTACTTGAGCTCCACCTACCCCTGACATCAGGGTTGTGCGTTCCCGTAGGAACAGTCCCTTATTTCCCTTAGGGACCTTACATATGGTCGAGCTAGCTCACCTTCTCTCATTCGTCCTTCAGTGGCTAGACACGACCCTTGAGGTTCACACCTTCTTGCAAGCATCCTTCAGTGTGATTGCACTTACCTCATGGACTACCCATCCTTCTTGCAAGCATCCTTCGGTATGGGTGTCCTAGGTGACATCCATCCTTCACGTAAACGTCCTTCGGAAATGGATGCACCTTCTTGACTTGGTACGGTACCGACCGACTTGGGTTCGTTAATTAACTTGTCATAAAACTTGTCATAAAGTAGCATAAAAATGGTACTTTCATTTGCATAAAATGTCTCATTTCTCATGAGGAAAATGAATGCAAATGATCATGATGCATTCATGTCGTGCTTGGTAATGTCATGCTTGATATGTCATACTTGATATGCTTATTCATAAATATTCTTCATGCAGTGTATCATTCCAGTTTGTAAAGATTTTCACTTACCTTAGGCTTGCTTGAGTATCGTGTGTCTCGTTACCTACAATGAACCGTACTATTGTCATTCATAGGTTCACTAAACGTATATAGTAATCAATACATTACTCACACGAATCTGTTTTAATAGACCCTCACACTAATTTTTCATACCATAACATATTCGTCATACCTCTAATTCACATGCAAGTTATCTTAAAACGCTCTCTTTCTTAACTTGAAACAAATCCCAAGACCAACCCCGTAAAATTGGACTAAAATATCAAGAGATAACCACCAATGCAACAAAGCCTTGAAATCTGCATATGTAACTCCAGAAATCACAACAATCTCCAACAACCAAAATCCGAATCTCTACATGTCACAACCAACATCCAAGGCTAACTTAACATCTCATAACAACAACTATACTCTCACCTTCCTCCCACTTACAACTTCAACTCGAAGTTTACAACCAAATCATGGTTCCATAATTATCAAGTTAACACCATTGCATGTACCCATTTCTCTTGGGCTGTTTACCAAACACCTAGTGTGCGTTATTGGTCCTCTTGCCTATTTTCCCAGATCTGAACATATCCCTAACACTTAGGGCTTTGTGGTTCTCAATATCACTAGCATACATACACTATCTAATGCATCAAACCCTAGATTCGGCCATACTTGCTCAACTTAGGTTTCAATCCCCTCTTAGGCCTTTTATCAAACACCTAGAGCACATAACCACTTTCTCTTGAACCATCATTTCAGATCTAGCCATTTTTTCCACATGTTCTCATGTAAAAATCTATGCTACACTTAAACACTTACAAGATCTACCTTGAACATGCATAGATCCACACTAAACATCCATGAATCACAAGGAGAAAACTACTTAGACAAACTACCATCAAACCACAACCAACCAACAAGAGGAAACAAGAAGAGAATAGAGAGAGAGAGAGAGAGAGAGTGTAGCACGATTTTTGGCCAGCAAGGATTTACCTTGCTTCTCTCCTCTTCCTCCTTCTTTTCTTCTCCTTCTTCCTTCTTCCTTCTTCTTTCTCTTCTTCCTTCTTCCTTTTCGGGTGGGTGACTTAGGGCATGGGAGGTATGATTTGGGGTAAAGGAAAATGTGAGACTTCGTGAAAGAGAGGGAGGTTTAATGCGAAAAGGGCTTGGGGAAAAGACAAGTTTGCCCTCCCCCTACTTCATAAATTTCAACTTGCGTATTTCAAACCGGTAAAATTCCGGAATGTAGTTATATGTGTCGACACCATCACTCAAGGTGTCGACACTTACAACATATTTAGTGAGATGTGTCGACACCATCACTCAAGGTGTCGACACTTTCAACACTTAGCCATAGTGGGAAAAATGTAAACTCTCGGGTTTCAATTAGATGTGTCGACACCATCACCCAAGGTGTCGACACTTCCATCACTTGGTCAAAATCCACGGGAGTTCTGGAAAAAGGCGAACTCTCGGGTTTCAGTTGTATGTGTCGACACCATCACCCAAGGTGTCGACACTTCCAACACTTAGTAAAAATCACTCTAGTTCCGGAAAGATATAAACGCTCGGGTACCAGTCTAATGTGTCGACACTATGACTCAAAGTGTCGACACTTACAACACTTAGTCAAAATTCACTTTGGTCTCCAGGAAAAGGTAAACTTTCGGGTGTTAGTATAATGTGTCGACACTATGTTCCAATGTGTCGACACTTACCTCAAAAATCACCAATTAAAACATACCTACATCCTGAGGAAAATCATAGCAAAATCTCTCTCTCCTATACAATGACATAAGTAAATTCGGGATCTCACATCCTCCCCTCCTTATAAAATTCCGTCCTCGGAATTCGATCTTCCTTACCAGAGATTTGTCCTGATGGTGGAGGTCTAGGACGGGTGAATACTCGAACTGGCCCCACAACTAACGTTATCATAATACACATATATATGCCTTTATATACTTCAACATAGCACTATAGCTCATATGTATAGTGAGACAATATAAAGGTATCAATGAAAAGAAAAACAGATCAGGCAAGTCATATCGAAATTCTAACATTATCCTTCTTAACTTTGTCCTTCCCGTAAGTGGGGATATTTCGAGTACATTTCACTTTCTAATTCCCATGAGGCCTCTTCTACTCCGTGGTTTCTCCACAAGACCTTAACAAGAGGTATGGTTTTGGTCCTCAGTTGCTGCTCCTTCCTATCCAAAACCCTTATAGGTTCTTCCACATACGTAAGGTTTTCTCTAACCTGCAAAGGCTCATAATCTAATACATGGGTAGGGTCAGTTACATACTTCCTTAGGAGCGATACATGAAACACATTGTGAACTCCCTCTAAACAAGGGGGTAGGGCCAACCTGTACGCCACGGGCCCAACTCTATCTAGGATCTCAAAGGGTCCTATGAATCTGGGTTGGAGCTTCCCCTTTTTTCCAAATCTCGTTATCCCCTTCTTCGGAGAAATCTTCAGAAATACTCTGCTCCCAGCCTCAAATTCAAGTTCTCTTCTTCGATTATCAGCATAGCTCTTCTGCCTGCATTGGGCTGTCACAAGCCTATCTTTGATTACTTGGATCTTTTCCCGTGTCTCTGAAACTATTTCCGGCCCTAACATCCTTCTTTCGCCTACCTCATCCCAATACAAAGGTGATCTACACCTCCTCCCATACAAGGCTTCATAGGGTGCCATACCAATACTTGCTTGAAAACTGTTATTGTACGCGAATTCCGCTAAAGGCAAGTATTGAGCCCATCCTCCTTTGAAATCCACAACGCAAGCCCTGAGCATATCCTCCAGAATTTGTATAGTCCTTTCCGACTGCCCATCTGTCTGTGGGTGGAAAGCGGTACTAAAATTCAACCGAGTTCCCAATGACTCCTGCAATCGTTTCCAGAATCTCGATGTAAATCTCGGATCTCTATCCGACACTATGCTCTTAGGCACTCCATGTAATCTGACAATCTCTTGAAGATAAATCTCCGCTAACTTCTCCGGGGCATACTTCACCTTAATGGGTAAGAAGTGTGCCGACTTGGTTAGTCGGTCCACGATCACCCATATAGCATCGTAACCCGAAGTAGTTCGAGGCAACCCCACTACGAAATCCATGGCTATCCCTTCCCACTTCCATTCAGGGATCTCTAGAGGCTTTAGTGTTCCTGCTGGCCTCTGGTGCTCGGCTTTCACCTTCTGGCAAGTCAAACATCGAGCCACATACTCGGCTATCTCCCGCTTCATATTAGGCCACCAAAAGACCTTCTTAATATCTTGATACATCTTCGTGCCTCCTGGATGGATGGTATAAGGCGTAGAATGAGCCTCTGCTAGAATCAAGTCTTTAATCTCCCTTGTACTTGGCACGCAAATTCTGCCTCGATATCGTAATAACTCATCCTTATCTCCAAAGTCGGGGTCTTCCTTTTTCTCAATTCGCTCTCTAATCCCTTCAATCACCTTATCATTCTTCTGGGCCTCTCGAATCTGCTCCTCCAGGGTAGGTTGCAACGAGAGCCCTGCAATGGAGACAAACTGATCGACAATGATAAGCACAATCTCTGCCCTTTTTAAGTCTCTCCTGATTTCCTCGGGCACCACCTCCATTGAACTTGCCTCTACTGAACTTGTTTCTGCCGACTTCCTACTTAATGCGTCGGCCACCACATTGGCTTTTCCAGGGTGATAACTTATTGTGCAATCATAATCTTTAATCAACTCTAACCATCGCCGCTGTCTCATGTTCAGCTCTTTCTGGGTGTTAAAATACTTAAGAGTCTTATGATCGGTGAATATCTCACATTTAACCCCATACAAATAATGTCTCCATATTTTTAACGCATAGACTACAGCAGCTAACTCTAAGTCATGCGTGGGATAATTAATCTCGTGAGGCCTCAGTTGCCTAGAAGCATAAGCTATTACCCTTTTGTCTTGCATCAAAACACAACCTAAACCTTGCTTCGATGCGTCGCTATAGATTTCATACTCTCCATATTCCGAGGGTAGTGCTAATACTGGAGCAGTAACTAAATTGGCCTTTAACTCTTGGAAGCTCCACTCACACTCATGAGTCCATTCAAATTTGACATTCTTCTTTGTTAGAGACGTCAAAGGCTTGGCCATCTTTGAGAATCCCTTGATAAACCTCCGATAGTACCCTGCTAATCCCAGAAAACTTCTTACTTCCTTCACATTCGTAGGCCTCGGCCACTTGAATATAGCAGCTACCTTTCCGGGATCCACGGCAATCCCTTCTCCGGACACTACATGCCCCAAAAAGCGAACTTGTTCCAACCAAAACTCACATTTGGAAAACTTGGCAAACAACTTCTTCTCCCTAAGAATCTGTAGAACAATCCTTAAATGCTTCTCATGTTCCTCCTTATTCCGTGAGTAAATCAGTATGTCATCAATAAAGACAACCACAAACTTATCTAAGAATTCCCGAAACACCCTATTCATCAAATCCATAAATGCGGCTGGAGCATTGGTTAGCCCAAAAGGCATCACCATAAATTCGTAATGGCCATATCGCGTTCGAAATGCCGTCTTCGGTATGTCCTCCCCCTTCACCTTCAACTGGTGATATCCCGATCTCAAATCAATCTTCGAGAATGCCTGTGCCCCTTGCAATTGATCAAATAGATCATCAATGCGAGGCAACGGGTATCTATTCTTGATAGTCACCTTATTCAACTCCCTGTAATCAATGCACATCCTGAGGCTTCCATCTTTCTTCTTTACGAACAAGATCGGAGCTCCCCAAGGTGACACACTCGGCCGAATGAACCCTTTATCCAATAGATCCTCCAGCTGAATCTTCAATTCCTTCAACTCTGCTGGTGCCATCCTATACGGTGCTTTAGAAATTGGAGTTGTCCCTGGTTCTAAATCGATGCCAAACTCCACTTCCCTATCAGGAGGTAATCCGGGTAATTCTTCCGGAAACACATCAGGAAATTCGTTCACTATAGGGGTTTGCTCTACCGTAGCAGTCTCTCTCTGCATTTCATTTGCCCAAACTAAGAACCCCTCACTTCCTCCTTGCAACCATTTCTTGGCTTGCATGGCTGAAATGATCGCCGGTCTTCGTTCCACCTTTCTCATGCCTACAAAACAACAATCCGGTCTCCCCTCCTTTTGGAACACGACCTTCTTCTCGTAACATTTTATGCTAGCACCGTGTGTTGCCAACCAATCCATACCTAAAATGAGGTCGAACCCTCCCATTTCCATCACTATCAGGTTAGCCGGCATAATTTGCCCCTCAACTTCTATCGGGAAATTTTTCACTATTCGATCGCAATTGATCCTCCCACCAGTAGGTGTTGATACTACTACATGACATCCTAATGGCTCAAGCTTTAAATCTCTTGCCTTACAATATGCCGATGCTATGAATGAATGTGTGGCCCCTGAATCAAATAATACAAGGGCTTCTCCCTGTGGCAAGGGCAACTTACCCGTTACTACTCTGGTTTGGTCCTCCGCATCCCTCGGGGTCAGAGCATATAGTCTTGCTTGAGTTGGACCGCTTTGCCTCCTCGGATTGTCTTGCGGTGCGGGTTGGGATGCTTGGCTTGAATTACTTTTTGCCCTACAATCTCGGGCAATGTGACCTGGCTTCCCGCACTGGAAGCATACTCCCTGCCTACACTCTCCGGGATGCTTCTTGCCACATTTGTTGCATATTGGGAATTGATTCCCTCCTGCAATCTGACTTCCTCCAGGTCTCTGGTTCTGGGCTCCACCAGGTCTCTGATTCTGGCCCCGTGATAAACCTTGCTTGCTTTTCTTCCAGGGTGCCTGTGACGTTTCCAGCTTGGGAGGAGCCTTCCTCTTTTGCTGGTCGTAAAATGCTGCTGTCCTCTGCAGACCTCTTTCCACAATCACTGCCCGTTCTATGACTTCTGCCAACGTCTTCAAGTTATGGGCCATAACTCTGTCAAAGATTCGGGGATGAAGTCCCTCTTCAAACTTCCTGGCTTTCCTCTCCTCATCTGGTACTAAATACGGAGCAAACCTCACCAACTCCATGAATCGACCAGAGTATTGATCAACAGTCATTGATCCCTGAGTTAAGTTGGCAAACTCTCTCGCTTTTGCTTCCCGCGTCGTCCTTGGAAAATAGCGGTCCAGGAATTCTTGTTGAAACCTCTCCCAGATTATGGGTTGTTCTCCCAATTCTTGGCTCAGTAGGAGCTTCTTGGATAGCCACCACCTCTTGGCATCTCCCTGTAGCTTGAAGGTAGCAAAGCTCACTCTCTGGGAGTCTGTACACCCCATGACTTCCAGCAACTCTTTCATCTCTAGAAGCCAGTTTTCTGCTAGAACGACATCTCCTCTACCGTTATATACCGGCGGGTGTTGGCGGTTAAACTGGTCAAAGGTGCATCCTTCAGGGCGATCTCGAGCCCCTTGCACATTTGCCCCTTGCACATTTGCCCCTTGCTGCACTTGTTCAGCGATGAGCTGAGCCATGTGCCTTAAAACATCATTGGTAGAGACACCTGATTCTTCGGGCTCCTCCTCCGTGTTTCTATTCCTGGGTTGTTTCCTAGGTGGCATCCTGCACTATATCGTCATCACTACATAAGTATCCTAACAACTAGTTGATGCATGAGATTTCTAGCATATAGCATACTCGAAATCCAAATAGGCGAGTAGCAAATCTTAAGTTCACTAAACTCCTAAATTCCTCTGATACCACTAAACTGTCACGCCCCGAACGCTAGCTAAACGAGGCTAATGACAGCCGCGAGCATTCCCGGCATGGGACGCTCCAGCGTACCTACTACTATACTTGCAGCGGAAAAGACGTTGATGCTTCAATGTTAAAAGAAGCCTTATAATGCTAGCGTATAACGTGCATAAGAACATACTTTCCATTGATAACTCAAGGTTGTTAAACATATTCTCAAAATATCAACCAGTTTAAAACATTAACTAACTAAGCCAAATGAAACCCATGACCACCACATCACGGTGGCTCATGCCGGCTTTTACAAAAATTAGCTAAATCTTTCCTAACGTTAGCAAACAAGAGAGACATTTCATCAACCCTTCTCCTAGGGTTCAAGGTCCTCTTCTTAAGATTCCACCCCTGTAACATCATCTGGAATGATACAATTTAAAACTGTGAGTCGAAAGACTCAGTAAGGAATTATAGCTAAAACATGGGTTGAAATTGTAAGCATGCACTTGAACTTGAAATCATCATGAACTTAAAATAATCATGAACTTAAACATAATGTAGTTCACGTACTTGATCTTGAAATATCATGAGCTTTAACTTGAAACATCATGTAAACGTATGTAATTCATGCATGATCATGAATTTTGATGCACGTGTATGCCTCATGATTGCATATGCACATGCACTTGCTCTTGAAAACTTCACTATTATTTATAAGTCTCTTGCTTTTGGAAAATCTTTCCAATCCTTATCTTATGGGCTACTTGAGCTCCACCTACCCCTGACATCAGGGTTGTGCGTTCCCGTAGGAACAGTCCCTTATTTCCCTTAGGGACCTTACATATGGTCGAGCTAGCTCACCTTCTCTCATTCGTCCTTCAGTGGCTAGACACGACCCTTGAGGTTCACACCTTCTTGCAAGCATCCTTCAGTGTGATTGCACTTACCTCATGGACTACCCATCCTTCTTGCAAGCATCCTTCGGTATGGGTGTCCTAGGTGACATCCATCCTTCACGTAAACGTCCTTCGGAAATGGATGCACCTTCTTGACTTGGTACGGTACCGACCGACTTGGGTTCGTTAATTAACTTGTCATAAAACTTGTCATAAAGTAGCATAAAAATGGTACTTTCATTTGCATAAAATGTCTCATTTCTCATGAGGAAAATGAATGCAAATGATCATGATGCATTCATGTCGTGCTTGGTAATGTCATGCTTGATATGTCATACTTGATATGCTTATTCATAAATATTCTTCATGCAGTGTATCATTCCAGTTTGTAAAGATTTTCACTTACCTTAGGCTTGCTTGAGTATCGTGTGTCTCGTTACCTACAATGAACCGTACTATTGTCATTCATAGGTTCACTAAACGTATATAGTAATCAATACATTACTCACACGAATCTGTTTTAATAGACCCTCACACTAATTTTTCATACCATAACATATTCGTCATACCTCTAATTCACATGCAAGTTATCTTAAAACGCTCTCTTTCTTAACTTGAAACAAATCCCAAGACCAACCCCGTAAAATTGGACTAAAATATCAAGAGATAACCACCAATGCAACAAAGCCTTGAAATCTGCATATGTAACTCCAGAAATCACAACAATCTCCAACAACCAAAATCCGAATCTCTACATGTCACAACCAACATCCAAGGCTAACTTAACATCTCATAACAACAACTATACTCTCACCTTCCTCCCACTTACAACTTCAACTCGAAGTTTACAACCAAATCATGGTTCCATAATTATCAAGTTAACACCATTGCATGTACCCATTTCTCTTGGGCTGTTTACCAAACACCTAGTGTGCGTTATTGGTCCTCTTGCCTATTTTCCCAGATCTGAACATATCCCTAACACTTAGGGCTTTGTGGTTCTCAATATCACTAGCATACATACACTATCTAATGCATCAAACCCTAGATTCGGCCATACTTGCTCAACTTAGGTTTCAATCCCCTCTTAGGCCTTTTATCAAACACCTAGAGCACATAACCACTTTCTCTTGAACCATCATTTCAGATCTAGCCATTTTTTCCACATGTTCTCATGTAAAAATCTATGCTACACTTAAACACTTACAAGATCTACCTTGAACATGCATAGATCCACACTAAACATCCATGAATCACAAGGAGAAAACTACTTAGACAAACTACCATCAAACCACAACCAACCAACAAGAGGAAACAAGAAGAGAATAGAGAGAGAGAGAGAGAGAGAGTGTAGCACGATTTTTGGCCAGCAAGGATTTACCTTGCTTCTCTCCTCTTCCTCCTTCTTTTCTTCTCCTTCTTCCTTCTTCCTTCTTCTTTCTCTTCTTCCTTCTTCCTTTTCGGGTGGGTGACTTAGGGCATGGGAGGTATGATTTGGGGTAAAGGAAAATGTGAGACTTCGTGAAAGAGAGGGAGGTTTAATGCGAAAAGGGCTTGGGGAAAAGACAAGTTTGCCCTCCCCCTACTTCATAAATTTCAACTTGCGTATTTCAAACCGGTAAAATTCCGGAATGTAGTTATATGTGTCGACACCATCACTCAAGGTGTCGACACTTACAACATATTTAGTGAGATGTGTCGACACCATCACTCAAGGTGTCGACACTTTCAACACTTAGCCATAGTGGGAAAAATGTAAACTCTCGGGTTTCAATTAGATGTGTCGACACCATCACCCAAGGTGTCGACACTTCCATCACTTGGTCAAAATCCACGGGAGTTCTGGAAAAAGGCGAACTCTCGGGTTTCAGTTGTATGTGTCGACACCATCACCCAAGGTGTCGACACTTCCAACACTTAGTAAAAATCACTCTAGTTCCGGAAAGATATAAACGCTCGGGTACCAGTCTAATGTGTCGACACTATGACTCAAAGTGTCGACACTTACAACACTTAGTCAAAATTCACTTTGGTCTCCAGGAAAAGGTAAACTTTCGGGTGTTAGTATAATGTGTCGACACTATGTTCCAATGTGTCGACACTTACCTCAAAAATCACCAATTAAAACATACCTACATCCTGAGGAAAATCATAGCAAAATCTCTCTCTCCTATACAATGACATAAGTAAATTCGGGATCTCACAACCCGAATGCTGGGAACGAGGGGGTCGACTACTCGGCGGCATCTGACAACATACTACAACGGTCAGTCATGTGTATATACAAAATATCATCATGTATCACAAAGAATTAACATTCTTTATGTAAGGAAGTCAAGCACAATTATCAGACAAAAACACTCATACATGACAAACATTCAATCAATAGGGAAGGAAATAAATATTGGGATCCTATTCTCCTTTTAACTGGGGGTACTTCTCGTACATATCGCTTTCCAACTCCCAAGACGCCTCCTCTACCCCATGATTCTTCCATAGAACCTTCACAAGCGGTATCACCTTGGTCCGCAATTGTTGCTCTTTTCTATCGATGATCCTTACTGGCTCCTCCACATAGGTAAGATTTTCCTTAATCTGTAAAGGCTCATATTCTAACACATGGGTAGGGTCGGACACGTATTTGCGTAGGAGCGATACGTGAAACACATCATGTACTCCCGCAATTGATGGCGGTAAGGCCAGCCTATATGCCATTGGTCCAACATGCTCCAAGATCTCGAAAGGTCCTATAAACCGGGGTTGAAGCTTCCCCTTCTTCCCAAATCGTGCTACCCCCTTTGTTGGAGAAATCTTTAAAAACACTTTACTTCCTTCCTCAAAGGCCAACTCCCTTCTTCGATTGTCCGCATAACTCTTTTGCCGACTTTGGGCCGTAATAAGTCTTTCTTTAATCAACCGAATCTTCTCTTTCGTCTGCAAAATCATCTCCGGCCCCAATAGTCTCCCGTCTCCTACTTCATCCCAATATAATGGCGACCTACACCTCCTTCCATACAAAGCTTCATACGGTGCCATGCCAATACTTGATTGGAAACTGTTGTTGTATGCGAACTCTGCTAGCGGCAAATATTGAGCCCAGCTACCCTTGAAGTCAATGATACACGCTCGGAGCATGTCTTTCCAAATTTGAATGGTCCGCTCAGATTGGCCATCCGTCTGTGGGTGGAAAGCAGTGCTAAAATTCAACTTAGTGCCTAGGGACTCCTGCAATCTTTTCCAAAACCTCGACGTAAATCTCGGATCCCTATCCGACACTATGCTCTTCGGTATGCCATGGAGCCTAACAATTTCTTGGAGATAAACTTCAGCTAGCCTTTCCGGGCTATACTTCACCCTGATGGGCAGAAAGTGGGCTGACTTGGTCAATCGGTCCACCACTACCCATATCGCATCGTAGCCAGCTGACGTTCTTGGTAGCCCTACTACATGGCTATTTCCTTCCCACTTCCATTCAGGGATCTCCAGAGGCTTCAATGTTCCTGCTGGCCTCTGGTGCTCTGCTTTCACTCTCTGACAAGTCAGACATCGAGCGACATACTCCGCAATCTCTCTCTTCATGTTCGGCCACCAGTAAACTTCCTTGATGTCCTGATACATCTTCGTCCCTCAGGGTGGATGGTATAGGGCGTAGTATGCGCCTCTGCCAAAATCAACTCCTTGATTCCCCCATCACCAGGGACACATATTCTATTACGGTACCTTAGCACTCCATCCCTATCCTCAAAATCGGGATCATTATTCTTCTCAATCCTTTCCCTAATCCCTACTATCACCGTATCGCTCTTCTGGGCCTCGCAGATTCGCTCCTCCAGCGATGGTTGCAATGATAACCCTGCAATGGAAACATACCGATCGGCTAATACAAGCGTGATCTCCTCTCTCTTTAGGTCCTCCATGATCTCCTTAGCCACTACCTCCACGGCACTTGTTTCAGCCGACTTCCGGCTTAGGGCATCAGCCACCACATTAGCTTTCCCAGGATGATAGCTAATGGTGCAATCATAGTCTTTAATCAACTCCAACCAGCGTCGTTGCCTCATATTCAGCTCCTTCTGAGTGTTGAAGTACTTGAGGCTCTTGTGATCCGTGAATATCTCGCATTTAACTCCGTAAAGATAATGCCTCCATATTTTCAGAGCATGCACGACTGCAGCCAACTCTAAGTCGTGGGTGGGGTACTTCACCTAGTGGGGCCTCAGTTGCCTCGACGCATAGGCTATGACCCTCTTATCTTGCATCAACACACACCCAAGACCTTGCTTTGAGGCGTCTGTATAGATCTCGTACTCCCCATGCTCTAAGGGCAATGCTAACACCGGGGCATTAACCAGATGAGCCTTTAGCGTCTGGAAACTTTGCTCACACTCGTCTGTCCAATTGAACTTAACGTTCTTCTTGGTCAACGAGGTCATCGGCATAGCTATCTTTGAGAATCCCTTAATAAACCTCCGGTAATATCCTGCCAATCCCAGGAAACTCCTTATTTCCTTAACATTTGTAGGTCTAGGCCATTTGAAAACCGCATCAACCTTTTCGGGATCCACAACAATCCCTTCTCCCGACACTACATGCCCTAAAAATCGGACTTGCTGCAACCAAAACTCGCACTTGGAGAATTTAGCATACAACTTCTTCTCCCTTAGGATCTGTAAAACAATCCTGAGATGCTCTTCATGCTCCTCCTGGTTCCGAGAATAAATCAGAATATCGTCTATGAACACCACCACAAATTTATCCAGGAATTCCCTGAATACTCGGTTCATCAAGTCCATGAATGTGGCTGGGGCATTAGTTAACCCAAATGGCATCACCAAAAATTCATAGTGACCATATCGGGTTCGAAAGGCCATCTTAGATATATCTCCCTCCTTAACCTTCAACTGGTGGTAACCCGACCTCAAATCAATTCTTGAAAATATTTGTGCCCCCTGTAATTGATCGAACAAATCGTCAATGCGAGGTAGCGGGTACCTATTCTTCACGATCACCTTATTTAACTCCCTATAATCAATGCACATCCGGAGACTCCCGTCCTTCTTTTTCACAAACAGGATCGGTGCTCCCCAAGGCGACACACTCGGCCTTATAAATCCCTTCTCCAAGAGATCCTCCAATTGAACCTTCAGCTCCTTTAGCTCTGCCGGAGCCATTCGATACGGCACCTTGGAAATTGGGACTGTCCCAGCTTCCAATTCAATTCCGAACTCCACCTCCCTATCCGGCGGTAACCCGGTAAGTCTTCCGGGAATACATCCGGAAACTCAGTCACTATTGGGGTTTGATCAAACGCAGGGACCTCGTTCTGCGTATCACTTCGCGTATCACATGCCCATACTAGAATTCCCTCGTGCCCTCCTTGCAACAATCTCTTAGCTTGCAGGGCCGAGACAATTGCTGGCCTTCGTTCCATTTTCCTCATGCCGGTGAAACAACAATCCGGTCTCCCCTCCTTTTGGAACAAGACCTTCTTCTCATAGCACCGAATGTTGGCACCATGCTTCGACAACCAATCCATACCTAGGATGATATCAAATCCTCCCATCTCCATAACTATCAAATCAGCCAACATGACTTGCCCTTCTACTTCTATCGGATAGTCCTTCACCATCCGGCTACATTCGACTCTTCCCCCAGCGGGCGTTGACACAAGGACATCACAATCCAACAACTCACTATTTAAGGCATGTGTCTTGCAATATGCTGATGCAATGAATGAATGCGTGGCCCCTGAATCAAACAGCACTAGGGTTTCCCCCTGGGGCAAAGGCAACTTACCTGCCACCACTCGGTTCCGGTTCTCCGCGTCCTCCGGAGTCATTGCATATAACCTCGCCTGTGTTGGGCCTCCTTGCCTCCTTGCATTGTTCTGATGTGGGGGTCGGGGTGCTTGGTTTGAGCTGCCTGCACTCCTACAGTCTCTGGCGAAGTGACCAGGCTTCCCACATTTAAAACATAAGCCCTGCCTACACTCCCCTGGGTGTCTCTTGTTGCACTTATTGCACAGAGGAAATTGATTCCCTCCGGCATTCTGAGCTCCACCAGGCCTCTGGTTCGGCCTCGGGTTCGGCCTCTGATTCGGCCTCTGAGGCTGCCTCTGTGATGGCTCTGGCCTACTTTTCTTCCAGGGCATCTGCGGAATGGCTGGATTGGAAGGAGCCTTCCTCTTCTGCTGGTCATGATAGACTGCTATCCTCTGCAGTCTTCTCTCCACTATCACTGCCCGTTCAATCACTTCTGCCAGGGTTTTAAGATTATGACTATACACCCTGTCATAGACCCGTGGGTGTAGCCCTTCTTCAAACTTTCGGGCCTTCCTTTCGTCATCTGGCACCAAGTACGGGGCAAACCGCACCAGCTCCATGAATCGGCCTGCGTACTGCTCCACCGTCATGGCTCCTTGGGTTAGGGTAGCGAATTCCCTTGCCTTCGCTTCCCGAGTCGTTCGTGGGAAATAACGATCTAGAAATTCTTGCTGGAACCTCTCCCAGGTTATGGGCTGCTCTCCCAGTTCCTGACCCAGCAACACTTTCTCGGACTGCCACCATCTTCTGGCGTCCCCTTGCAGCTTGAAGGTAGCATAGCTTAACTTTTGGGCCTCGGTACACCCCAAGACCTCAAGTAGTTCTTTTATCTCCACCAGCCAATTTTCTGCTAGTATGGCATCTCCCTTGCCGTTGTACACTCGCGAGGGGTTCGAGCTAATCTTACATAATCAGGGTTCTCATTAAGTTCATACAAAACATATATATATCACATAACAAGCCAGTTAGTGACGATCAAGTCACTATCATCAAAAGTATGAAACATAAATTCTTGGGCTTCTAGGTCAGGTAGTCCTCCTGACTCTCTTCACCTGAGGCATCTGGAATGACACAATTTTAAAAACGTGAGTCAAAAAGACTCAGTAAGGGAAGACATAAAACTTAAAACATGCTCTTGACTTGTACTTGCATAATCATGAAAGAGAATAAACTTGATTCGTGATGCACATGCATGCTCATGGATATGCATATGCTCTTGCTTGAAGTTGGCCCCAGGCCCTTGAAAATATCTCTTTCATGCTTGATCGTGAAATCGGCCCTTGGCCCTTGCAAATCTTTCTTATTCATACTTGTGCCACTCTTGGCCTTTTCATAATCATTTCATATTTCTTATTTGTGGGCTCGCTCCATTTAACCCCTGAAGTCAGGGTTGTGCGTTCCCTTCGAAACCGTCCCCGAATTCCCTTGGAGACCTTACATACGGTCAGCTAGCGCACCTTCTCAATGTCCTTCAGTGGCTAGGCATGACCCTTGGAGGCACCACACCTTCTCAATGTCCTTCAGTGTGGTTTGCACAGCCTCGTGGATTCACCCATCCTTCTCACATTTGTCCTTCGGTATGGGTGTGAGACCCCGATTTTCTCCTACGTAATTGCTCATGTATTATTTTATTTTTCCAATGTAATAGTCTTTATTTCCTAATGGGGCTATGTTTTGGCCAATGTATGGCCTAATTTTTATATTATGGTATTTGGATTTAAAATAGGATTTTATTTCATAAAATCTCCTTAAGTAATTTTAATGCCATTTTATCGGATGTATAAATTATATTATATTAAGAGCCGAAATTTGCAAGTGAGTTCCTCTTTCACAAATTAATATTTTTTTTACCTAATATGATTCATGGACCATATAATTTGAATTATGCTTAAATAATTTCCTAGTATAGCCGAAATTATTAATAGATTGAATAATGAAATTCTTTTGAATACATGGATTAGATATTTTATGTGACATGTAATATTATGATGTGTTCCATATTATTAATAGAAGTCCCACATGAATATTCAATGATAAGCTATGTAGTTATGTGATAAGTTTAGGAATGATTTAATTGATAAGCACACTTGCTTATCATAGTGATAAGCAAGAATGATAAGTTAGGAAACTTCTAGGGTGATAAGGCCTTGTGATTATTGTAGAGATAGGCTAAGGTCATTATCACATGATAAGATATCATACTTGTAAGGTGATAAGCTATTGGAATGAATAGATAAGTAAGAGAACTTATAAAGTGATAAGTTAGGTGATAAGTGAAAACTAAGTTGAAAGTTAGTTGCCATTTAATGTGGGAGTAACTAGCATGGTTGGAAAGCAACCAAACTAGCAAAGGGAAGGCCTTCTACGTGAAAGACAAGGAGGAGAGAAATTTAAAAGCCATGTGATGTGTAAGAGATGTGTAAGAAGTGTAAGTGTGTAAGAATTGATGAGACAACTCATGGAAGTGAAAAGAGAAGAGAGAAGTGAGAAAGGAGAGTGAATGTCGATGGAAATGAATGGGAAGAGAGAGAGAAGGATTTCAAAATGCAAGACAAGCTTTTGGAGACATTTGATGTGAGAGAAAAAGGTGAAATGAAAAGAGGAGAGAAGGAGAGCCATGCTTGGTCGGCCAAACCCACATTCACCTCCCTTTTTCTCCTTCAAACTTCTCTCTTGTCATCTCAACATCTCAAGTCATGTGTCATAGCCATAATTCACCTTGGGAGACTCATTCTCTCACACTTCACAATTGATTTTGCATTGGCCGAACCTCACCATTTCACTTCACTCTCCATTTCTCCCTCACTTGGCCGAATACCTCATTTTCTCTCAACCCTCTCATTTTCCTCTCTTGACCGAACCACTCATCTAAGCTCAAGTCTTGCTCTTTTCCTCTTGCATTCTAAATCACACTCCAAAAGCTCAAGTTTAGACCTCTCTTTGTGGTGACCAAATCTTCACATTGTGCAACACCATTTCCTTCTTTGAAAACCCTACTCATTAGCCTCCTTCCTCTTGAAGAAGTTAGTTCATTTCCATTAGAACTAATCATTCAAGCTTACCATATTTTTTCCCCCACCATAAAACCCACCTTAGCACCTCAAATCAAGCTTGGATCTTCTCTAAGGAGGGTGAACCGAAACTTGGAAGAAGAAAGAGTTTTGGGTAAAAGTTTGGTGAAGGTAGAGGTAGGTTTGATTCTATTTAGTGTTCTTGCCTAAAGTTTTTCATAAGTACTAACCTAGGGTATTTTATTGTTCTAGGTATTCAAGCTTGTGATAATCATCAAGGTAAGGCTAAAGATGTGATGTTGTTGGTTTGAATATAGTGTTGGCCGAATGCACCATGATAGGATCTTAAGTTAGTGTCTTGAGTGTTGTTAGATTTTGAAGTTATGAAATCAACCCTAAGGTATAATGCTAGATCCGGCCATATAAACATGAGATTTAAGTTTGAATGTTGGAAAAATGTAAGGATTTAACAATGTATGTTAGATAAGTTTAGATCTAGACTTATGTTGTGTTTGGCCGAATGTATGTGGGATATTTCCTTAGATCTATTATTGTTGAAGTTCCTAAAATGTAGATCTAATGTTGTTGGGTGTATATGATGAAGATATGAAGTTAAGGCATGCTAGTTAGGTTATAAAATGCAAAGGGAAGTGCATGATATGATTTTTAGCATGAAAAAGGTAACATTTTGGGTATGGCCGAAAATGAGCTATGTGGATTTTTATGTATAGTTTTGAATATGTGTAAATCTGGACATTGGACTTAACATGTGTAAGATTTATGACCTTAATGCATAGTAGATGATTATGTTAAGTGATTGGAAGCATGCATGTTGAAGGAAATAAAGGAAAACTAATCATTGGGTAAAAACATGTGTTGGCCGAATGTCATGAGTATAGTGTATGGTGTTGGTGCTTTGATTTATAGATATTAGGTTGTGAAATTGTTGATTGGAGGATGGGATCACCCTTGGAGAAAAGTTGTGATTAATTGGTGCATAAGTGGTAGTGGCCGAAAGTTACAAGAAGTTAACCCTAAGTGCAAATTTATAATTTATGTATTTTCATTGTTGTGTTGGATAAGAAAATTTGAGTTAGGCTAGTTGGAATAATATTATAGAGCCATGATCTTTATTAAATAGTATTGGAACCCTAGTTAAGTTTTACTTGGGTTTTATTTGAGGTTTAAAGTCTAAGTTAAGATTTAATCATGAATAATTTATTCATAGTTAGAAATAAGGTTTAATGTAGTACGTGTAATAAAAGAGACTTAGATTTAATTCTAAACCTATGAGTATTATTTAACCCTAATCGATTCATGTACATGAATAAATATATTTTTATTTCAATAAAAATATTAATGATTTAATAAGCTAAGTTTTGAATATTTGTTAAGGAAAAGAATAAAATAATTATTTTGTAATTAAATAAATTTCAGTGATATATATATATATATATCTTCGATTGATGACTGATTTCAAAAGAAATGATTTATAATTCTTAAAGTCTAAAAGAATATTTGAATCGCTTGTAGGCGATCCACGTGTCAGTATATACGAACGAGAAGACCAAGTGTAAGTGGAATAGTAAGTGGATACTGTAAGTGTACAGTAAGTATTCTTTTTCAAAACTGGAATGACACGCTGCATCGTTTCATGAATAAGCATGAATTTTAAGAAAGCATGACATGATATGAATTTCATGAACAAGCATGAATTTTAAGCAAGTATGAGTTTTAAGCAAGCATGACATGACATGTGCATTGCATGAATTTTTCAAGAAGAAAATTATGCAATGATTTTTATGGAAAGAATATGAGAAGTTTTATGAAACGATAAGTTAAGATTAAGGGCACCGGTCGGTACCGTACCATCAAGATGGACTCCCATACCGAAGGACATTTATGAGAAGGATGGGAGAATCCAAGAGGCTGTGCAAGCCACACTGAAGGACAATGAGAAGGTGTGGTGCCTCCAAGGGTCACGTCTAGCCACTGAAGGACATTGAGAAGGTGCGCTAGCTGACCAGATGTAAGTCTCTAAGGGAATTCGGGGACGGTTCCGAAGGGAACGCACAACCCTGACTTCAGGGGTCAAATGGAGCGAGCCCGCAAGTAAAAGACATGAGATAATTATGATAAGGCCAACAAGGGCACAAGTACGAAAGAAAGATTTTTAAGGGCCAAGGGCCAGTTTACAAGCAAGCATGAAAGAAAGTGGTTTTCAAGGGCCTGGGGCCGAAAACAATAAGCAAGAGCATATGCATAACTCATAAGCACGCATATGCATCAATTGTTCAAGTTTTATCTTTCTTTCATGATTAAGCAAGCATGAGTCAAGAGCATGATTTAAGTTTTACGTTTTTCCCTTACTGAGTCTTTTTGACTCACGTTTTTAAAATTGTGTCATTCCAGATGTATCAGGTGAAGAGAGTCAGGAGGACTACCTGACCTAGATGCCCAAGATGTTAAGCTTCGCATTTTGTTGATAGTGACATGTGTGTCACTAATTGGGTTCTAATATGTTTTAAATATTTGTTTTGTATGAATTTAATGAGAACCCTGATTATGTAAGTATTCGCTCAAACCCCTCGCGATCCTGTACGTTTCCGCCGTAATTAAGTAAGAAAAAAAAGTATGAACGCTGGAGCCGTCCGGGGGATAGCTCGCGGCTGTCACGGTCCCTGCGGGATGCCGTTCGGGGCGTGACAATGGGAGTCCACCTTGATGGTACGGTACCGACCAGTGCCCCTTATCTTAACTTATCGTTTCATAAAACTTCTCATATTCTTTCCATAAAATCATTGCATAAACTTTCTTCTTGAAAAATTCATGCAATGCACATGTCATGTCATGCTTGCTTAAAAATTCATGCTTGTTCATGAAACGATGCAGTGTGTCATTCCAGTTTTGAAAAAGAACACTTACTGTCCACTTACTCTTGGTCTTCTTTGGTCGTGTATACAGACACGTGGATCGCCTACAAGCGATTCAAATATTTCTTAGATTTTAAGAATAGTATACAATCATTAAATATTTTCATTTTTGAAATCGGTCATCAACCAAAAATATATATATATATATATATATATATATATATCACTGAAATTCATTTAATCATTTATAAATAAATATTTTATTTATTCTTTTCCTTAACAATATTCAAAACTTAGTTTATTAAATCATTAATATTTTTATTAAAATAAAAATATATTTATCCATGTACATGCCTCGATTAGGGTTAAATTAATACTCACAGGTTTAGAATTAAACCTAAGTCTCTTTTTATTACACGTACTCCTTTAAAACCTTATATCAAACTATTAATAAATTATTCACGATTAAATCTTAACTTGGACTTAAACCTCAATTGATCCTGAGTAAAACTTAACTAGGGTTCCAAATAATAATTTATTAAAAGATCATGGTTCTTCAATAATTGTTCCAACTAGATTAAACCTTAATTTCTATATTTATCACAACAATGATAATCCATTTTTATAAATTGCACTTAGGGTTATATTTCTTACAAAATTCGGCCATCACTATTTAATGTACCAATTAGTCACAACTTTTACTCCAATGGTGATCACATCCTCCTTTCAACAATTTCACAACCTAATATCTATAAATCAAGGCATATCACCATGCATCATACTCATAATATTCGGCCATACATGATTTCATCCAAAAGACTAAGTTTCTTTGTTTCCTTCAATATGCATGCATCTAATACTTAACATAATCATCTACCATTCATAGTGTCATAAATCTTGTACATATCATGGCCAATGTCCAGATTTAAATATATACAAAACTATGCATGAAATCCTACACATCTCATATTCGGCCATACCCCCAAAATGTCACCTTTTTCATGCTAAAAATCATAACATGCACATCCTTTGCATTGTGACCTAACTAGCATGCATACACTTAATCTTTTCGTCAAATAATTTCATCAACCTTAGATGTACACTTTATACACACTAACATCCATAGATCTAAACAAAATAATCAACTTTCATCAACCAACACATCAAGACCTAGATCTAGCTTCCTTTAACATGCATTGTTCTCCATTTGCATTTTTCTTTACATACAACCTTAGATCTAGGGTTTCCATGGTTAGATCTAGCATTTAAACAACCTAGGGTTCTTAATCATTCAAGAGCTAACAACACCAAGGCATATTACAACCTAAACTTCAAGATCTTATTCATAGGCCATTCGGCCACTCATGCTAACCCAACAACATCACATTAGCCTTACCTTGTTTATTATCCAAGCTTGAGCGCCTAGAAAATAAAATACCTTTGGTTAGTACTTGTGAAACTTAAGGCAAGATCATCAATAGCACCAAACTTACCTTCAACCTTTACCAACTCTTCCTAACTTCACTTCCTTCAAAGATTCGGTCCACCCTCCTTAGAAATGTCCAAGCTTGATTAAAAGGAGGTTCTATGGTGGTTAAGAGAATATGGTAAGCTTGAAGAGAAATGATGTCAAATGGTTAGGGTTTTCAAGGAAGGATTGTGTTTGCACCAAGAGAGATTTTTGTCTACAACAAAAGAGGTTTAACTTGGCTTTTAGAATGGGATTTGGATGGCAAGAAGAGTATGGTTTAGAGTGCAAGAAAAAAGGAACAAACCTTGAATCTTGAGTGTATGGTTCGGCCAAGAGAAGCAAAATGGGAGAGAGTTGAGAGAGCTTGCAATATTCGGCCAAGAGAGAAGAGTTTGGAGAGTAAAGTGCATGAATGGTTCGGTCAAGACAAATGCAAGAGAGATGTGAGGGAATGAGTCTCCCAAGGCAACTTTAAGGCTATGACATAAAGCTTGAGAGAGTGAATTGACAAGAGAGAAATTTGAAATGAAAAGTGAGGAATGGGGGGGGGGGTTTGGCCGACCAATGCTTGCATCTTCCCTCCCTCTTCTTTTATTTCTTTTCATCTCTTTTCTCACATCACTTCCTTGTCTCCCTAAGCATGGCTTGCCTTGAATTGAACTCTCTCTCTCTTCACATGATCCATACGTAAAAGCCTTCCTTTCCCTTGCTTTTTCTCTTCTCTTTTACAACCATGTGTTGTTTTATCACTCTTACACAACTTACACCTTCTTACACATCACATGGCCTCACTTATGGCTTTTCAAATTCACCTTTACCCCTTTCACGTAAATGCCTTTTTCTTTGCTTAGTTTGGTTGCTTTTCAACCAACCTAGTTACTTCCTCATTAAATTGCAACCAACTTTCAACTTGGTTTTCTCTCTCACCTAACTTATCACTTCATAAGCTCTCTTGCTTATCTAATCCATTCCAATAGCTTATCACCTCATAAGCATAATATATTATCATGTGATAATGGCCCTAACCTATCTCTACAATAATCACAAGGTCTTATCACCCTAAAAGTTTCCTAACCTATCATCATGCTTGCTTATCACCATGATAAGCAAGTGTGCTTATCAATTAAATCTTCTCTTAGACTTATCACATAAATACATAGCTTATCATTGAATATTCAAATGGAAATTCTATTAATAATATAGGCCACATGGTAATAATACATGTCACATATGAAAGATATAAAAATATTCAATCTATGTATTCAAAAGAATTTCATCATTTAATCCATTAATCATTTTCGGCTTATACAAGAAATTCTTAAATCATAATTCAAATTCTATGGTCCATGAAACATATTAAGTAAATGAAAAATATAAATTTGTAAGAGAGAAACTTACTTGCAAATTTCGGCTCCTAAAATAAATATAATTTAAACTTGCATAAAATGGCATTAAAATTATTTAAAGAGATTTTATGGAATAAAATCCCATTTTAATCGAAATACCATAACATAAGGATTAGGCCATACATTGGCCAAAAACATAGCCCCATGAAGAAATAAAAGCTATTACATTGGAAAATAAAAGATAATACATAAGGAATTACGTAGGAGAAAATCGGGGTCTCGCAAGAGTGTATATTATTGGAAGAATAATGGAAAACCTCAAGGCTCGGTGAAGGAGCTTGAAGGGTGTATGTAGGCGAGTTTGCCGAACCACCTAAAAAATCAAGTGTTTGCTTCTCTTACCCTTCTCTTTACTTTTAGCACGTATTTATACTTGTTGGATACTTATATTAGTGTTAAAGTAGTGTTTACTTGCAAACACGCCTTTGGGGGTTAAAAAGCGAAAAGTTTAGAAAACTAATTCACTCCCTCTCTTGGGTTGCCTTAATCCTAGGAGTCACACTTGACTACCCAACCTGTTGGCACCCATGTGGTGCAGCCCCTCATGCCTATTTGTTGCTTAGTATGGGACCCTGTGCTACCTACTATAAGGAAATAAAGTTGGGTCTTGGCTAACAGCTTAAGGTTTTGGCTCAATGGTAGCGCTTGATCCTTTAATTGGTATCATAGCAAAGTCGCAGGTTCGAGTCTCAGGGTAGTTACTGGGGGAATTGTTGGCTTTATAGGGGTCAGCAATAACCCTTTGACTTGTTATGGTGCTTGACTGCTCAACTTGTTGGCATCCACGTGGTGCAGCCTCTCTTGCCCACCTGTGGCTTAGTACGAGGCTCTGCGGTACCTACAATAAGTAAATACGGTTGCACCTTGGTTAACAGCTCAAGCTTTTTGCTTAATGATAGCGTTTGATCCTTCAGAAACAACCCTTTATAACACTATCAACCATGGAGGTAAAGTACGTGGCGTGCTCAGCAATAGTTCAGGAGGGCGTTTGGTTAAGGAGGTTCCTTCAGCATCTTGAAGTTGTTGTAAGTGCTTCAGATCTAGTGAAAATTTTTTGCGATAGCATGGCTGTCATCGCTTATGCTAAGGACCCAAAGTACCATGAAAGGACCAAACCCATAAACATCCAGTACTACTACGTTCGAAATATGATTGCGCAACAATATGTAATTCTGATACACATTTCTATAAGTCGTGTGGTTGTTGACCCCTAGACTAAGCCTATAGCTAGAGATACTTTTTGTAGCACATGTTAAAAGTATAGGGTTATATAGATTGCACATTTTATTTCGTGTTCAAGAGTTAGAAGTGGTCTGTTTAAGGTGTCATCACGTTCAACCAGCGCTCGACTAGTGCTCGAGCGAACTTAGAGAATTGTATACAGACAGAAGCTTTGCGCTCGACCGACGCTCAAGCGGACTCCGACGAATTTTAGAAAATGCTGAATTTTTGCAGTTTCCTTTTGAAGACTTGTGAAACCCTACTATTAACGAGGCGGGCCATCCAAAACCGAGTTAAGGAGTTTATTGAGGGTTTTGAGTGCCTCCTTCCTTTGAAAAAGTGTTGAGAGAAATTGTGCTTCAAGTTGGTTGATTTATTCCTCATTCTTCAATCATATTGTACTGATTCCTTCATGATGGTGAATGTATTTTGATGGCATTGAATTAAACAGCAAGCCTAAAAAGGAAAAGGAGGCCAAGATGGTCACGGGTTGATCACTTAAATGAGGATTAATGTCTAACAATTATAATTGGAAGAATTGTTGGCATTGGTGTTCATGTGAACTTGAAAACTTAGAGATAAGACCAATGTAACTTAGGTTAAATCCTATAGGTCTCGGCAGTGCCCATATAGCACATCTATTGAGGTTAAATCAGTGGAATTTGATAGCCATTAGTCCATGCATAGTACGATGAAAAGTGTGAAACAAGGGGATAGAAATTGGACGTGGATAAGTTGTTGTTTTGACTTGAAATTCTTAGTATGAAATGTTGTTGCTGATCTTCATAGATAATCCTTGAAATCAATGATGTTGATGGGAAGAACTAGTGTAACAAGTTGAATACAAGTTGAATACAAGTTGAATATATAGTAGTTAAAACAGCAACCTTGTTAGAGTTGTTTGATGCATATGTTATTGTTTTCAAAATTGTTTTATGCAAACTAAGTTTAAAAGAAGTCTTTTGTAAGTGAAGTCATAGTTTAAAAAAAATACGTATTTTGGAAACCGGAAACATTTACGAGTACTTTTGTATGTGGACTTGAATCTTGTTATCTAAGCAATTATTTAACGAATGTAACTCACTTGTAAATGGAAGTAAGTGGAAACTTACTCTTTTCGAAAACTGGAATGATACACAGCATGGTTTTCATGAACAAGCATGACATTATAAGCAACCATGAACACTCATTGTTATCAAGCATGACATGACATGAGCATTTTCATGATTTCTTGAAAGAAAAAGAAGTTTTTGTGCAAATAAAAGCATGAAACAATTTTTATGACAAAATTTAAGGGGCTCTGGTCGGTACTGCACCAAGTTAAGAAGGTACATCCATACTGAAGGATGTTTACGTGAAGGGTGGATGTTACCTAGGACGCCCATACTGAAGGACGTTTACGTGAAGGTTGGGTAAGTCCTTGAGGTCTGTGCAACTACACTGAAGGAAGATTGAGAGAAGGTGTGGACCTCCAAGGGTCGTGTCTAGCCATCAGGCTTGAGGCCACTTCAAGGGCTAGCTCGACCAGATGTTATGTCTCCAAGGGAAAAAGGGGGTGGTTCCAATGGGAACGCACAACCCTGACTTCAGGGTTAAATGGAGCGTAAGTAGCCCACAAGATATGAAAGAATTTTTTTCAAGGACCAAATGTCAGTTTAAGTATAAGTAAATTTTCCAAGAGCAAAAGCATGTGCATATGCAAACATGAAGCATGCATGCACATCAAGTTTCACGATCATTCATGAATTACATGTTCAAGTTATAAGCTCATATTTACAAGCTCATATTTCCCTTACTGAGTCTTTTGACTCACAAGTTTTTAAATTGTATCATTCCAGATGATCCAGGTGAAAATAGTCCTAAGGACTACTTGTCTTGAGAAGGAAGATTTTCCATGTATTTTGATGTTGGTGACTATTGACCAATGCGGTCTGTCACTTAGAATGTGTTTAGTTTATGTTATGTAATTAAGATGTTACTCAATTACTAATGAGGTCATTTTGTGTAAAATAAATTTTATGTAGATTCCTTTGGCCCATCTCTCTCTCTCAGTAATATTTCCTCTGTTAAGTTATGATTAAGTTCGCTGGAGCATTCTTTCGAGATAGCTCGCAGCTGTCATTGACCCTTCGGGATAGCGTTCGGGGCGTGACAGTCTGAGACTAATGAATTATTCAATGAGAAAACCCCACCATAGCATGTATTCATACTACACTTGCTTGTTCGACCAATTATGGAGGTGAGTGAATGGATCTCTACTTCCTCATCGTCTGAGACCAATGAATTATTCAACGATTTTACATTTATGTCCTTGTTGACTTTTAACTATGTCACAAGATTACGGTTTTGATGACTATTACTTTGTCATGTTACCTATGGTCATAGATGATTCGGTCTAAATGGGCATCACTGGGAAAGTGGTTGAGACAAAATTGAGTGGCATGGGACGAAGGGAAGATTATTTGGCAGTTGGCACACATATATGATTATATTCATTGTTATAAGTTATGCGCTACTTGTGGGTAGTGACGTAATTGTGAACAAATTATGATGGTCATGAAATGATTAAGCATGGTTCTTATTACTAAACTTAAGAGGGATTAAAAAATTTTGACATGATGTTTGCAAATTAGTCTAGGGCATAATGAGACAGTAGGGATGTTGTTATGCTAGTCTTCTCTTGTAAGAGATTTGGTATAATGCTCCCACTTTTCTTATGCAGGTGTACTCAGTGGTCGCACAACTTATTTCCAAGTATGAACAAGGTTGAGAATGATAGGAGAGCTACATTATCGGGTCAGGCCCAATATAGGCAAATGAGAGATGTTACAGTTGGCACACCCCATGCATGTGTGACACATGACCCCTTGCATCACACTTAGTCATACAAGTGTCATGCATAGTGAAACTTAGTCCCAGGCATGACACTCTTGCATGTGCAGCTGCCATGTGTCACAAGGAGGTTGTTGAGGACAGGCTTTAAAAGGGTCTCTCCTCCCTTCTTTCATAATACACCATCAAAAGAAGACAACTTCTCTTTGTCTCACTCTCTCTAGAAAGTTGTCTCCCTTTGTTGAGTATTTAAGTTGTAGAATTTGTGAGTGATTCTATCATAAAACACTCCACCCCTAGGAACAATAACTGCACAATAGGATGTGTTCTTGAGAGACATTTCTAGAAATCTCATGATTGTTGTCCCCTTGACTAAGTCTAGCTAGAGATGCTTTTTGTAGCACATGTGAAAAGTCTTGGGTTATGTAGATTGTCAATGTTGTTTGTTTTTCAGTTGATTATGAGTTGTACTCTTTAGGATATTATTTAAGACGAAAAGGAAGACAATTTGGCATGCATCTCTGATTATATTCGTTGTCGACAGGTTATGTCGCTACTTGTGGGTAGTGATGTAATATTGAATAAATTATGTTGGTCATTAGATGATTAAGAATGGTTCTGAGTACTAAACTTAAGAGGGATTAAAAATGGTTGATCTTATTTGTGCAAATGAGTCTGAGGCATAACAAGACATAAAGATGTTGATATGCTGGTTTTCTCTAGTGAGAGATTTGATATAATGCTCTCACCTCTGCTTCTACAGGTGTGCTCGGTGGTCGAACAATTTATTTGTAAGTATGAACAAGGTTGAGAATGCTAGAAGAGATGCATGATCAGATCGTACCCACTATGAGCTAGTGGTAGATGTTAACAATTGGGGGGACCCTGTAAACACCCCATGCATGTGTGACACGTGGCCCCTCGCATGCACTTAGTTTTGCAAGTGTCATGCATGACACTCTTGCATGCGTAGCTACCATTTGTCATAAGGAGGTTATTGAGGATAGACTACAAAAGGACATCTCCAGGATCCTTTAAAGATGTTTTTCAGGCATTTTAGTATTCAGACAATTACCATGAGACAGCATGAAAGGTATATCAACAAGCGTAGATCGACTCACTCACACAAGAGGTCGCTTTTGACACTTGGTGAGAGAGCAGAGATAAGACATTGGGTGCTTTTGAGAACCAACAATTTTATCCAAAAATATTTGGTTCTTCTGAATTATTTGGTGACAAACGCTAATTTGTTCAATATTTTTTACTTCATTACATTTTTGTTCCCTTTCAACCCCTAAAAGTTCTTCGTAAAATGACCAATTAGACCCCTCCACATAACTAGGAGTGTCTTTGGTGAAGGGCATTATAGGGTTGTTGCAAAATGGATGGTTCCCACTCTAACGCTGAGTTAATGCTCTCCCAGAGCCAAATTACATACCTGGTAACCTGCTCATAGCTGCCTCCCTCACCAACTAATGTGGAAGAGGCATTTCAGACCATGGATTTGTTTTTCTTTTGACATGTCGATAGTTTTAAACGTCGAAGGACAACGTAGAAAGTAGGGGTGTCCATTAGTCGATCCGGTCCGGTTCAATCCGGTCTAGGCCGGTATAACCGGATTTGCCCAGAGTGTATCAATCGGACCGGCCATGCTAATGAGACCGGATCGGCCAAGGACCGGTCCGGTTTGGCCTGTTTGGGCCGGTTTCACCGGTTTGGGCCTTCTTTAAGTGACGTTTTTTGTTCTTTTTTTTAGCTTTTTTGAACCATTTTTTGTGCTCCTTTACATCAAATCACAATTTTGACAAATCGCACATGGTTATTCAAATTAGTTATTCAAATCACAATTATGCCAAATCACAATTACTCATACTCTAATAGTCTAATTAGTAATTACTAATAGTCATTTTCAAATGCAAATTACAATAGAAACGATCAATTAACTAAGAACAAACAAAGTTATTCAAATTGCTACATTTAGATTGCATTCAAATTGTTAAACAATTTCACAATCAATTAAGAAAATTTCAAACAGATTCACAACTTCAAACAAAACCAAATCATTCAATCAAGCCCAGCCTCCACAGTTTCACAACCTAATAACAATCAATTAATTGGTCAACTACAAAGAAGGCCTTCTAATTGTATATTGTCGATTTCTCATGCACCAGGAATACTTAAACTAAAAGCTTTGAAACTTTTTTTTATCCTTTGTTGATTTCTCATGCACTTGAGTTGAAATTTAATGCCAGAAGGATATTTTCTTGCCTGATATTTTTACTTGAGACCTTCTAAAGACGCAATCTAGGATTTATCCAATTTATCAAATTACAAAATTGGTTTGGAGGACTGCCAAAAGGCCATTAAATTGGACCTTTTTCATCCCCATTAATTTGGTGATTTTAGCCACTGCATAGAATCAAACAATGGGTATGTTTGTTTCCCCAACATTTTGGGGCATGAAAATTTCCAGCAAAACAAACACACTCCAACATTTTTATCTTTTACACATACACCCTTCACCTTTCACAAACACCTCAATAAATCTAAATAAATAAAGATTCCCAAAATTTTGGGAATATATCCCAACATTTTGGCAAACAAACATACCCAATATCTCTCAGCTATAGAAAAATGTTGTCTGCAATTTGGTAGATGAAACTCTACATATAATTTAGAATTCTTACATGTAATTTGTTGTTCGTAGACTGGAAAAGCTGCTTGCCTTCAGATGATGGATTGGACAGGAGAAGTTGAAGGGAAGGCTCTGGATGAGAACATTCTTCTCGCCTTCAGATATTCTTCGAGAATACTTTCTATATCAAGGTCATGTTGATTGTCTTCTAATCATCAGTGCAACAACTAAAGGAATATGTTCTTTCCAACAAAAGCCCAGCAGCTAAAGCAGTACACAGGTGACAGGACACCAAAAGGAGAACCCACTGCCAGAAGAAAATCTCCCTTCTTACGTGAGGATGATACAAGGATGTCTGACACATCCTAAATGAAAAATAGTCACCAAGTCAATCTCATAAATAGAAAATTGAGCGGCGAGATAAACATTAACTGCCAGCAGAAAAATGATGCCAGTATTCTACAGAAAAATTTTGAACTTACTGATATGCTATGCTTGTGAAGAAGGCGAAACAGAAAGTTTACTTTACCGTAGGAGATAAGGAAACTCCAAGAATCACAATTCTAGTTGTCGACTTTCCCAAAAGACTTAAATTGCCTGATTCTCCCACTGCCAAATGGCTCTGCCTCTACAAGAAAGATTTAGCATCATGCTTGATCCGAATGAAATATCAAATTGCTTGTACATAAGGTAAAATAGAAAAAGGAAATAGTAATAAATTCAAGATGTGAATTAAATACCATGACCCCCCCAACCCAAAAAAATATACAAAAATATTGTGCTTAGGAACCGAGAGTGTTTGTGAAGTGGATCGTGATTAAGAGTGATCTAGAGGAAATTATTATTTGATGAAGACTCGTAGATCGAATTGCATCTCTAGTGAGTTCCACTGAGAAAAAATGAAAAGATCTCAAGCAAACACCAACTCGTATTGGGCATTCATCATTTCCAACTCGACATTCTAATGTAGCTAGTAAAGATATAAATGTACAACCAAGAACTAAACTACATAATTTACCTCGATATTAGATGATTTTTATGAAGAACTTACCCTCTTCGACCAAGCAATAAACAATGGGTTGTGCCTGTGTGCAGCTCAAGGTGGCTGGAAGTCTAAACGGCTGAACTTGGACCGTAAGAGAGAGAGAGATCCGGCGGGGGCGGGGGGGTTCTGCACCGACGCGAACTGAGGGAGGGGGTCAGGGGTTAGGGTTTGAAATGTGAGAGTGAGAGAGGATGCGGGGGTGGTCGCGTTATTGTTTTCGTTTTACTTAGTTTTTTTAAATAAACCGGTTCGGACCCGTCTGAAGCAGTATACTTCGGTTCGGTACCGGTTTTTCTATGTATGAAACCGAGACTGGACCGAAGTGTAGTGGTTTCACCGGACTTGCCATTCCGGTAAGTTTTTTCTCACCGGTTTAGCCAGAATCGGTCCGGTTCGGCCGGGTTTTTGGACACGCCTAGTAGCAGGCATGCGTGATTTTCCTGTTAAGCCTATAATCCCAAACAATTTCTAGCGGACATGTACATAGGGCGAAATGAAAATTTGGCAGTCCCTGCCCCAAACTCTTCACACTAGACCTAGCAGACGACCGTCGCAGCAAAAAAATAAAGGAGAATCCAATTCTTCTGCCAGTGAGGTCCAAACCGCCTGGCACGTACCACTGTGAAAGTAGGCTGGACACATTTTCTGTTCGCCCTGACCTGGAAAATAACCACCAATTAAAATGTTGACAGTCATGGGCGAGCAGGGGCCCGACCTTGCAAATTCCCCATAGCTAAGGGAGATCCATACCTACATGAACACGGACAACTCTCCAAGGAAGCAGAGGCGAGATACCATTCACACGACAGCCACGACACTAGTCACCCTCGCCTCTGCTCTCATTTAGGTCAGTCCCCATTTTCAATTTCTGAGAACCAGCTATGGGAAGCAATTGCTCTTGGCCACGGTTGTATGGATGAATAATTGATTCTTCCTCTCATATTTGAGTATCTGTTGTGTTCAGTGAAGCAGACCAATCTTCTAATGTTTGTTGGTCCCTTGCTCGATATTTTCTTATTCCATTTATTAGTTCTTTTTATTCTGACTGTTGAGATTTACAATAAGAGTTTGAAGTGTTTGTTGTATTGTGATTGGAGGGTATCAATTAGAGGACAATCTTCTCCTGTTTGATTTAGCTACATCGAGGCTTGGCTTCAGCTCCACACTGTTGTTCCAACAAACAACTTGCGCCAACTTCAACTTCACCACTCATCCTTGAAGGATTTTCACTTCATTATACAAGCTACAATAATGTTTATTAGTACTATTGTAAATGAATACCTGGCCTAGCATGATTGTTTAGAGTAATGATATACCCTCGCCATCAAACTTTTTTTAAAAACAGAAACTTTCAAAACACGCAAACGCCTTTCACCGTCAATTTTTTAAAAAAACAAATACTGCACACAACACAAAAACCCCGTTCCCCCAAAATCCTTCTCCGCAAAAATCCTTCCCCCAAAAAATCTGTTGCGCCTTCTTCTTACCCTCTCCACCACAGGAAAGCCAACACGGTCCAGGTATATCTCTTTCAAATTTTTCTCTGAAAGTTACGGATAGATATATCTAAGCTACCTTTTCATTTGAACTCAATTCTTTAAATCACGTTTTATTTTTTGGTCTGGTTTCAACTCAGTTAAAATAATATTGTGTTTGGGAGAAAGAGAAACAAGTGTGTGTTTGTTACAAAGAAAAAAATGGTTTTGTGTGTGGAAAAAGGAAAGATAGTAAGTGGGTTTATATTGTGCTACACATCAGGGATTAGGAAGTAAACAAATAGTACATAAATAATGATTGTTCATTAGTTGAATTCCTTTTCACGAATTAAAAAAATGTGAAGCTCATGTGCTTTTTGGTTTTTCTAGTTGGCCCCATTTGTCACTCAATTTCTTTGCTTTCATACTTTTGACGTACCAGGAAATTAAAATATTGTGATGTTGAACTTAATTTGAAGAGTTCAGCTGTACATAAATAATGATCTTTGTAATAATAACGTGTTAAATAGCTTTATTTTTTTGCGTGCAGATGAAAAATTCTATGGAGAAGAGTGAGACCAAGAAGAAAACGAGGGACTTAAGATTTTGAGCACTAAATCAGGCTTGGGTCTCTGTTGTTGAGGTCATGGAACTGATGGGAGCATTGTTGTTGATGTCATGGAACTGATGTGGAGACACTGATGTACTTGTATAATGTTATGGTGTAATAGCTTGTAATTATCCTAACACATTTGGGTTGTTAGTAATTATCCAAGCACTTTTGTATTAGAGTTGTATATGGCACTGATTGTAAGCTTTCAACTTCAGTCTAGTTACCTTTTGTAAGCTTTCAACTTCAATCTATTTGCCACTTATATGGCCCTGTTGAGTAAATTTGTAAGTTTTTTAAAACATGCTTCTATGATGTTGTCTAACCTGCCCCAGGGAAGTTAACTTTAAAATATGCCTCCAACATGCTCCCTAAGTTGCCCGAGCGAGCGAAATATAACGGGAAATAAGTTAAATGTAAAACAGGCCTCCGACGTGCTCCTTAAGTTGCTTGAACGAAATAAAGATTCGCTTTGCCTCCCTCTTGCTCCCTAACGTGCCTGAGCGAAATATCTAAATAAGTTAAATTTAACACATGCCTCCCTCTTGTTCCCTAGTGTGCAACTGAAACTGGGTAATACTTGACAACAACCTACTCTCATTCAATTGAAATATACAGATGTCATTTAACACAGTGCATATGCAACTTCATATTCAATAACACAAACACATACTCAAACAGCCTAAATACAAACTCAAACTAGGAAACAGCCCCAAACACATATTCAAATAGCCTAAATACACATTACGAAAACAAACTTCAACTTCAACTTGAAATCTACAACTTCCAACTTCCAAATTCAGTAACTCAAATGCACAAATCTACAAACAGATGCAACCCTCAACATCATTGCAGCCTTGAACTTGATACAGATGCAACCTTCAAATTCAAACTTCAGACTTCAATGAAAACAACGTCCTCCGAAGAAACTTCAATTATACTGCAAAAAATAAAAAAAGTGCACTTAGAACCAAAGTAGCCGCATACAGCCCATGGTGGAAACTGAAAAACTGAAGATATACATAGCTGCAAATTCAAATCCCAAAATGAAGCAAAATTAATATGAATCATTATTTGAAATCATTATTTGACGATTCCAGCCACGTAGAATACCATGACTAGCCCAAGAACCCATGGCATTAATATGAAGCCGATGAAGAAAGTGACTCACCCGCAGATCCAAAACGAATGGAAGAGAAGAGAAGAGAGAGAGAGAGAGAGAGAGGGTAAAGAAGAACGGAGTGGCAAATTTTTTTAGGGGGAGAATTTTTGCAAGGAAGGATTTTGGGGGAACGAGGTTTTTGTGTCTTGCGCAGCGTTTGTTTTAAAAAAAAATTTGACGATGAACGACGTTTGCGTGTTTTGAAAGTTTCTGTTTTTAAAAAAGTTTGATGGCTGCCACGTATGTTTTTAGTCGGGTAGAAGTCGGATGATAGTCGAGGATATATCATTACTCGATTGTTTATGATGGCTTTAGAATGTTTATGGCAGAAAATAATGTATTTGACTTTGGATGATTTTGTTGTTGAAGTTTTTTTGTCATCAAGTTCTTTAAGCAAAAACAGAGAAGAAAGCAATTGGTTAAGACTATATTTGTGTTCCTCATCTTTTCTATTAGAAAAAGAGTAGGACTTCTGCTAGTCTTTTTGCTTAATCGAAATTCATGCAAACTATAATGCTCACCAGATGTTCGCCTTTACTCCTCTCAGTTGACTTTTACTTATTACATAGCCATGTCAAAGTGATGTTCGGGCTTTAGTTTATCTTTTGGATTCGAATTTGCAGACAATGCACATTTCTTTTGCTTCTCCATTCTATCAGCATTAATACTCTATTGGTTTCCAATGGTACAATATTGAACTTCAAAATAGTTGGTCATGTTCTTCTTACAACGGTTTCACCAATTCAATGGCTTCAAATCTCCATTTGCTACTACATCCTTTTTTCTTTTTATTTTTTTATTGGATTTTTTTTGTACTTTTGGGCGCCTGTAAAAGGATAATTAATGATGAGCCTTATCATATCAGTTCAAATACAACACTTATTTTTTGATCTATTTTCATTGTACACTTGATTTAACAATAAGAAATAACAATAAGAGTACTTTTAGCCCAGTTGATTTTGTTACTGACTCATTCATCAACCATATGTAGGGGCACTTTCTAAGATCAAAGAAATCATTAATTTTTTTACCCTTTAACCCCGAACTCAAACTTACTTTTCGAACCTCCACTGAAACTTTCACCGCAATATACCAAAACAAACAAAGTTTCCTCTCTTTATCCGTCCCAACCTCCAACTAAAGCCCCGGTATCCTCCTGAAGCTAGTAAATAGGGTCTCTGGCATAGCTTAAAGTTTGATTCCCCAAGCATCACCTAGAATCTGATTACTGTTTTTATGATAGAACGAAACCCAGTACATTGCAGAAGAAGGTTCCGTAGCTTCATATTGTATATCAACATAAGTTCCGGCTTTTTGAGATTGGTTTTTCTTTTTCTTCATGCTGAAAATCTAACCAGTTATGAGCAAACTAGGGAGCTGCGTACCATTTAGCACTATTTTCAGCTCAGATCCTGAATACCCAGATGGAGAATCTTGATAGGTTCCATCTAAGGAATGATCAAACTGATTGATTTCTGTTATTTCCTCGATGGTCTGGTGATTACAAACCAAATGAACATCCCTATCTTTCACAACAAAAGATCCCTTACAGACACGAAGGCTTGTCCTGGTATGGTAGACCATATCGGTCTAGAAGGACATGAATGGTGAGAAATTGAGAGAGAACCAACATTTTTGGAGCTCCGAAGTAGGTGGAAGTCCTTCCTATCTAGAATTTTTGGCTTGAAGGCACTTTTCAATGGATTGGAAAACAGAGTTCCTTGAATGAAAGGTAGGAACGTTGCTTCCTCACCGTGTGAGTCCAATAAGTCATTCAGTGATTCTACATGTATGCCCTTATTGATTTTTTGACTATATTACAAGATTACTATTTTTATGTCTGCTACTTTGGCATGTTACCTATGACTATGGATGATTTAGACTAAACGGGCATTTCTGGAAAAATGGTTGATCTAAAATTGACTGGCGTGGGGCGAAGGGAAAAAGTATTTGGCATGTATCTCTGATTGTGTTCACTGTCGACAGGTTATGGCACTACTTGATGTGTGCAAATAAGTCTAGGGTATAATGAGACACACATGGATATTGTCATGTTAGTCTTCTCTAGTGAGAGATTTGGTATAGTGCTCCCACTTATTTTTCTATAGGTGTGCTCGATAGGCACACATTTTATTTGCTAGAATGAATAAGGTAGAGAATGATAGGAGAGATGCTTGATTGAGTTGTGCTCACTATGGGCGAGTGGGAGATGTTACCAAATGGGGCACACATGTGGGCACCCCAGACATGACACTTGGTCTTGCAATTGTCATACGTGGTGACACATTACCTTCATGTATGACACTTTGTCTGCGTGGTGAGCCGGCCATGTGTCACTCAAAGGAGGTTGAGGAGAGGCTATAAAAGGTCTTTCCTCTCTCACTTCCAGAGGCGGAATGAAGGGGTGGCAAGCCGGGGCGCTTGCCACCCCTTAGTTCTGTAAATATTTTTTTTACTTTTAATTTTACAAGTTTTTTTCTTGTGCGGGCCAGGCCAGCCCCTTGACCCACCCCAGCCCGCCCCCCCTCTGGAGCACTATCTGCAAGCCCTCTTTGCTCTCTACAAGTTTTTACTCTCTACTAGTTCCCTCTTTGCTAAAGGTATCATGTTGAGAATTTATTTGAATATTTGACTAACTAGCAAGTTGGGTGAGTACAAAGGGAGTTTATAAATTTATAATCCCCATCTAAAAATTTCTTTTTAGTATACATAATGTGTTGATTGTATCACATATTGTGTTAAGAATAAAAATAAAAGAGAGAAAAAACAATTTAGACTAAGAGAGAGGGAAGATTGAGACATGAGAATTGAATGGTTCGGTTTATGAATCTACATCCATTGTGGGAAGGCCCAACTGAGCAGATTTGTGTCTTCACTGATGTGTGTATGAAAGATTACAAAGAGGTTTATTTATAAGTCTTTGATTACAATAGCTTACATTACTTTAGCAATGTTAGACTCCAATTACTCTAATATATTGTGCCGAAATATTGAAAATTGCAGCTCAATATATTAACGCCAAATAAGATTGTTTAAATTGCAGCTAATATATTTTCAGATTATATTACAATTTGCTCAATATATTTCAGATTAGTTACAATAATGGTATTCCATATTAGTTATAGATTAGCCTAATAAGATTATATTTCAGATTATATTGCAATTTGCTCAAAATATTTCAGATTATATTGCAATTTGCTCAAAATTTCATTTGCTTGAAGGTGGTGGGCTTATTCAATTAATTTGTATCCTAAAACCTTATTCAGGCAATGTTTTCAGATAATACAGACCGTAGAATTCAATTGTCATCTCGCAGTTTCAGCAAATATTACAATACATGTATTTTAATATTTTTAATATTTGTAGTCTTTAATTTTTGATATTTTAATTAAGATACTTTTTGCATTACGTTAAAAAAAATTAAGATGTTATTTCACCTTAGGATTTTGCCCCCCTCCATATGAGTCCTGATTCCGCCACTGCTCACTTCCCAACACACTAAAATAAATAGACCTTTATAAATCTCCGAGTATATTCATGTGAATAATGACCCAAATCCTCAAACAGTTTTTTGGGCAATTTGTTGTTGTCTATTTCGACGACATCCTAATTTTTAGCCGCAGTCCAAGTGAACATGTTAATTATTTGTGCCAAGTAAATCGAGACTAGTGTTCGTTCACGACTACAAAAGTCTATTTCCTGGGATTTATCATTTACAACCATGGTATCAAAGTCGATCCCACTAATATACAAGCAGTACGAGATTGGCCAGTGCCCAAGTCATTTTTTGATGTGCGAAGCTTCCATGGGCTTGCGACATTCTATAGACAATTTATTCATGGGTTTAGCACCATTATGGCCCCGATTATTGAGTGCTTAAAATCCAAGACTTTTCTTTGGACCCAAGCCATAGAGTGCATTTCAGAAAATCAAGTTCTGTATGTCAAATCACCTCTCTTGAAGCTACCTGATTTTTCTTAAATTTTTGAAATCTCATGTGATGCCTCCCACGTGGGGATTGAGGCTGTTCTCAGCCAAGATGGACTTCGGAAAACCTACTTCAGTGAAAAATTGATTGACGCAAAGCAAAGTCTGGAAAGGATAACAAGGTAGGTGACGCCTTGAGTCGCAGGCTTCATCTTCTGGCTACTTCCTCTACTCAAGATCAGGATGATCAAGATTTTTGTGCCGTATGGAAAAAGCTTAATACAAGCCCTGCTAGACTTGACGCCTATTTCGTCATTCAAGAAGAAAATTTTAGCTTCAACAAGACAACAACTTTAGCAAAAGACTGTTTCTATTGCTCCAAATTGCGCAATGATGTGCATACTTTAGTAGAGCGTTGTAGGGTCTGCCAAATTAACAAAGAAACTAAGAATACTACTGGATTTTATACTCCAATGCCAGTCATTGACCAACCATGGCGGGATATTAGTACTGATTTTATTTTGGGTTTGCCAAAAATTTTGAGGGGGCATGATTCCATATTGGTCGTTGTCAACAGGTTCTCAAAAAGGGCTCACTTCGTCTCGTGTCTAAAAACCTTTTATGCCTCTCAAGTTGTGGCTCTTTTTATGAAGGAGATCGTTCGCCTTCATGGTTTACCGACGTCCATTTTTTCTAATTGTTATGTCAATTTCATGAGTTATTTATGGAAAACTTTTTGTGGCGAAAATGAGTACGAAGTTGTTAGTCTCTAGTGTTTTTCATCCGCAAACTAAGGGCTAGACAGAGGTAAGAAATAGAAGCCTTGGCAATCTGCTACAATGTCTAGTTAATGATCACACGGCTAGCTGGGATTTTATATAGGAATTAGCGTTCACCTCTTTCTGATTAATCAATCAAATTGTGCATGTGCTCGAAACAAGCAAAGACACTGTATTAAGCCAATTACGACAGGGAGTTTTCAAATTATCAATATTTCTTTCCATCAAATAAAGTATAGAAAATTCAACTTTATAGAGCATTTATTTTGATTAAAGTTTGAAGGTTTAGAATTTCTAGTAGACTTGTCTAATAGGTTAGGGTACATACCCAATATAGGAAGGAACCAATTATTTAATCTCTAGTGCCTCAAAAAGCCTTTAATTGAAATATTAAGTACAAATTATGAAATATTGTATCCAAAAATCATCTGTCAAATATCAGAAACCCCTGATTGAGGATGTGCCCAACTTCCAATGAGCCTTTCATAGGAGCCACCAAAACCATTAATATAAATATTTGAAAAATAATAATAAGCACAACAAAAATAAATAAATTAAAAAAGTGTACTTTGCACACTTTAAAATACCATTTGTTTTCTATAATTTACGCTATGAAAGATGTTTACACTTTACCGCCTATAGTAATATCTCATCTCTAAAATAAATCACAAATGTTATAGGTGACACATTTTTTATGATTAAATTGTAACATCGGGTGAAAAATATAAATTTAGTAATAATTTGTGGTATTATATGATAATCTTCTCTATGTTGGTCTAACATCGACTATGGTTTTTATATTTATCATCCGGTCCAAGACTCCAAGCAACGTTACTGTTTGAGCCCCATAGTCTGCTCGCTACCCGTGTATTGTGCTCAAATAATTTTCTATTTGGGTGTAAAATATAATTTATAAAAAAAAATCTTCTCTAAGAGGATATTAGTTAATAAAAGTATTCTAAAATATAATGTATTTAACAAAATTTAAAAACCAAGCATTTAAAATCTCAAAAGATTCAACACAAACACTAGTAACTTTTATACAAACTTGAACAATTTTTTATACAAATTCTGATACCTTTTAAAAAAATTATAACAAATCATCTTTCTCCATATTTTTTGTTAAAAAATTATATCAAATTATTTTTCAATACATTTTTATAAACTTCAATAAAAATTAAATATTTTTAAAATTTTTCACTAATTTTTATAGAATAATTTATAAAATTTTAATTTATATAAATATTTACAATTTTATTAAAAAAATTTAAAATCTTAAAATTTCTTATAAAATAATATCTAAAGTTAACCACCGATCCATCTGAGTTTCAGCAACATGGGCTTTTCGCACTTTGAATCCTCCAGGATCTTTGGGCGTATAAGACGAGGTTCCACTCCAACAATCGTGCATGAATGCGTCGGGACATCACAGATCCGGAAATGGCTTAGATCAAAGAATTTATACAAGCTAATGCATGTGGGGCCGCTTAGAATAGAAAAAAAATTGCATGTGGAGCCGCTTATATAAAAAATAATAATGCAAGTGGGGCCAGTGTGAGACTATATAAAATATTATTCCTTTTACTATTAAATTTATTTTGGTATTGTCGGCCACCTTTTAAAGAAAGACTTAACCATTTCAGGTTCATGTGATATAGGTCTCGTTTAAGCTCTAATAATTCAGGCTAAAAAATTTAAGTTTAATAATAAAAAATTCATCACATAATTTTTTATTATTATAATATTTATTAAAAATTTTCTTTCTCTTCATTTTTTCACCAACCCCTATAACATATCTTTACTTTATAATATTTCTCAAACCTCAATACCCAAAATTTTCACCCTCAAACATCCTCTAAAGTTTTTACAAATTCGTATATGTGATATCACTTTGTACAAATAAGTTCCTGTAGTATCACTTTGTATAAAAGTTAGTCCCTTCGTCCATCAGTCATTAACACAATAACGGAACGAGAGCCTGTCGACCGCTACAAATAGACAAATTGCAGCGGTCGACTGGTTCATGTAGTGGTCGACCGGTTAATGTAGCGGCCGACCGCATCATTTCATTCGTTTCTGATGGGGTTAATATAGTGGACGACCGACTTGTTGTTAGCGTGTTAACGCCTGATCAACGGAAGGACTAACTTTTTACCTAAAATGATGATCACAGTGACCTATTTATACAAAGTAATACCACATAGACGAATTTATAAAAATGGAGTATATACTACAGTGACCTACAGTAGAAACCATGGTTTTATTTGCCTAATGCTGCCCAAGGCATCAAATTTAAGTATGGCCCAGAATAGCCTTTCCCGGGGCCCAAACCGGTGAACCGAGAATTCTAAACGCGGCTGAAGATATATAAAACCCGGCCTTCGTAGCTGATTCTCGAACCATACTCTCAGCTCCAACCTAATTCAGGCGTCACAGAGAGAGGGGAAAGGGGTTTCGCCAAGTGATAGAAAGGCGTAATTAGGATCTCTAACCACTTCAGTCGGCAATGGCTTCCGGTGAGTTCTTTTATTTTAAATTTTTCCATTTGTCTTATGGTAAGCATTCGGTATAAATAGTCTGCTTGGTGGAGGAGCAACTTGATGAAGAAGTGACAATCTAGGTTTCGGGATCACGATAAAGTGATTTTGTTTTTCTGTATTTTACAGCAGAAGTTTCTCCGCGAGTAATTTCGGATTTGGAGTGAACTTTGAAGAAACAAAAAATAATTTTAGTGTTGAGGGCTTACGAAAGACCTCGTTTCCGTTGGAAGAGAATGATTTAAATTATGGGAGAGTGCTGCCTTCAGACAACTTAAAATGAGAGATTGGTTTCTCTATTTCATGCAATTAGAGGTTTCTCTTTTGTTTTGTTTTCCTTGCAGTAGCTTAAAAATGGGCAATCGCTAAAGCTAAATTTGCTTCTCTGGATTATCTACGTACATCATTACTAACCTAAGAATCTCGATACGATCGCTAAATATAGACTCATACCTTCCCTTTCTTTCTCTCTGTCGATTGTATTCGTAAAATCGAGTTTATAATTGATCCATATGCTATTTTTTCGTTTGGGGGGAGGGGGAGAACAAGAAACTTTGATTAAGGATTTACTGTTTGCACTTGCTTAGATGCAGACATGGAGGATTACGGATTTGAGTATTCAGAAGAAGAGCAAGAAGAGCAAGATGTTGACATAGAGAATCAATACTACAATGCTAAAGGTATCTTAAATTTTTCTTCTTTCCTTGTTCCATTTTTGTTTCTATAAGTACATGTATACTATCAAAAGCTCTTGACTGTTTGGCATTTTCATGTATTATGTCTGCCTATGGGTGTTTAGTTTGTGTAATGGGGGCGGAGAAGCATAAGGATTGCACATTAGTTATGGTGCACTAAAAAATTTTAAGGCAAGTTCTATCAATCAATACATATCAATCTGTACTATGCTTCAAAAGTTCGTAGTTCATTTGATTTTAGAGGACACATAGGACTGGGTGAATACTATCATTTTTTTTTTGATAAGTAAGCCAATCTTATTAAAAAAAAAAAAAAAAAAAAAAAAAAAAAAAAAAAAAAAAAAAAAGAAACACACAAGGGGCAACAGTACAAAAGAATGTACTGAAGAACCCAAACACATACAAACAAGAGAACAAAGAAAAACAAAGGCCCAAAGCCAACAAGATACTCCCGAGAAACTCCCACCCACCCTCAACCCACTAGCCAACAAGATTCTCCCAAGATCTCCCAAGAACTCCCGCCCAGCAATATTCTCCCAAAAAAACACAAGCACCCACAACCCACTAGCCAACAGATAGCCACCCAAACGATTCCCCTAGCTGGTCAGCCCATAGCTCTTAGTCTTCCTAGTGATCGAAGAAGACCCTTCATAGTTAACCGAAGACTGCAATCCCTGCAACTCCCTGAGCATCTTCCCCTTAGATTTTCTAGACTTTGTCGAACTAAGCGGCACTCGATCGCGTTCCAACGCTGCAAAAAGATCCCTCAATTTTTCCTCTTGACCACCACACGACAGCCCAACCATAGGACCCACAGAGGAAACCATATCCAAGACCCACGACTGAGAGCCCCCTTCCAAAGCAGTACTAGGGAAACTAACCGCCAAGGGTGCGGTTGAGGTTCCAGCCTCCGTCGCTAGAGAATGAGGTTCGAGAACTAGTTCTAAAGAACCCTCCCCCACCTCTTGACCACTGAAGAGGGACCCAGAAGAGAGAGCCAGCACTGCCCGCTCTCTTGCGGCTTCACAACTCTCCTCTATGCTAGTAGAGATAACCACCTCCAACGGGATCTCACGCGAAATCTCTCCATCGGGACTGCCCGAGTTAAAGATCTGTATGTCTGTACACCCAGCAAGCCCAGAAGCTGCCAATGGAACCCCACACAGATCTGGATCTCCCCTCTGCACCAAAGACAACTCCTCAACAGTCTCATCTACCATATGACCCAACCGATCCCTTCCCACAGGACTGCCAAACCCCTCACCCGAGATCTCACGGCCAGCCCCTAACTCGCCCACGTCAGATCTCTTGCCCTGCCCCTCTCCATGAACCTCGCCCAGCCTCTCTTCCATACCCGCCCCCTGAACCTCTTCAAAAGCCTCTAAAGAAGAGCCGACGACCTGATCTGTGCCATCTACAACAAGTTCCGGCGAAAAAGACACCCCCTGGGAAGAGACAGATATGTCGGGAGGCATAGAAGCGCAGATCGGCGTCAGCTCCAGCGCCGGAACGGCCTCCGGGATGCTAACCCTCGCCCCCGCAATCGCCGACGAGCCTCCACCCTCCGCCGGAGGTTGGTCTGCACCATCAACTATTCCTCCAGGCTGACCGGCATCACCCCCGACCTCGGCCTCACAAGGCCTAACAAGGCCCAGTAAGCCCACCGCGGCCTCACAAGGCCTTACAGCACAATCTGAGTAGCTGAAGCCCCCTTCCAGTGAGCTAGAAAGGCCCAGTAAGCCCACCTCGGCCTCACAAGGCCTTACAACACAATCCGTGCAGCTGAAGCCCCCTTCCACTGAGCCAGAAAAGCCCAGTAAGCCCACCGAATGAAAGAGGCGATCCAACTCCACTTTTAAATCTGAAAGCCTCTGATAAAAATGTTTGTGACAATAACGGCCTCCCACGCAACCTCCAGGCGACAAAACATTAATAGCGTTGTCTATAGGACCTGAACATACTGTCGCCAAATCTGCTGACTTTGTCCCCTTCAGCGCATGCGCACACACATCGACTGTCGCAACATCGACTGTCGCAACAACTTTCGACTTTCCCTCTGCCGCGACATTAACTTTTGACTTACCCTCGACCTTTGACAGCTCCCGGCCACAAAGCTCCGACGACGGCAAAAACTTTACTACGTCAGCAAAGGAAGCGCCTCCCCTCCGCCCCACATTACCCGAAGGAAGAGTAGCTTTCCAAATATTGCCAAAGAAATCAACAACGAGCTGGAAAATCTCCGCCATTATATGCCATCCTCTCCCCTGAAAACCTTCAGGAATCATGATCGACCCGAGACGACGTCCCTCTCCGTATTCAAGAATGGCCACATAACGCCCCGCCTTATTGCGACACCTCTGGGCCAAAAACGCACGAGACGCTTCATTGTATTTCAAGACAAATGGGCGGTCAGCATCCGCCTCCAGCACCTTACTAGCCAAGTCGGCCAGCCAAACAGCTCCATATCGCCCTAAGGAAATCGAACTATAACACTTACGGCTCCATTCATTCACCCTAACCAGACCACCGTCATTCACGGTCACCTGAAACTCCTTAGCTTCGACTCTAAAACACCTTGAGAAAGCCATCAAACCACGAACCACTACCTGCAGCGAAATCCCAAGGCCAACTCCATCTCCCCACCGAGATAGACCAGGCGGTTATTTCAGTCACACAGCTAATTGTATTGCCTTGCCTCATTAAACACGATATTTTGTTAGAAAGTTAAATTGTACTTTTGGAAACCCCAAAAGGTTCATTTTGGTCTATTGTTTAGATATATTTTAGAAAAAAAGGAAACAGGAATGTCTGCTATGCACAATTTTCCATTTTTGGTTATTGAAACATTTAAAAAGGAAAATTATTTCTCATGATTGACATTTTTTCAGACATATGAACTCATGCTGCTGGTTAGATCCAATAGTAATCTTTCACGGGTACTGTGGCATTACACCTGCCCCTTACTAATTGGATCATAGTGTAAGCAAGTGAGGCTTTCAGGTACTGGACTTTAGCCATCTAGGAGCAATACTCCAACAGTATGTGGAAAACAAAAGGGAAAATGAAAGATATGCCACCAGTTAGCATTTAAGATGTGGTATAATGAGAGTAGGATTAAATAGAACTGGTTGAACCCCTTGGTCTGGACCTCATAAGTTTCTCTCCTTAACTTTTCATTTTGTAAGTTACTAAAATGCTGCAGCTTTTGTCCGGTCAAAACAAAGAAGGTTAACAAGCTTAAAAATGCAGTAGGATGAGAAATAATGTGATCGACGAGTTGACACTTCAATTCTAACGAGATCAAAATTGTGCCCCCCCTCCCCTCCCACTTCCTGGGCAACAGAAAAAAAGAACAAGATGCAAATAGTTGGAGGACTATATCAATAGATGAAGAAGCCGACATATGATATTGTGAATGGTTGGTTGCTTTCCCTTGCCTGGAAAGATTTAGTTGGTTTCTTTATTAGGTTGCTTCTTTTTTTCTTACGAAAGTATGTTGCGATTTTTAAAGATAGCTCCATGGAGACAGCTCTCTCTGTCTCTCTCATGGGCAATAACTAATTCCTTTACTGATCCAGATTAAATACTGATTGTTTCATTTAGTAGCTTTCTGTGCCATCAGTAATTTTGAGTTGCTCTATTTTTCTTTTGGGTCCACATTTTTCTAGGTTTGGTTGAAACTGATCCAGAAGGTGCATTGTCTGGTTTTGTTGAAGTAGTGCGCATGGAAGTAGAGAAGGCAGAGTGGTGAGCATATTAATAGTGGAATATTCTGTTTATTATACTGTAAAATGACTTGGGGATAGAATTATTCTGCAATTATTTGTTTGTTTCCTGTGTTTTTCATTTTTGTAATTTCATAGCTTCTGTCACTAGTTATATACGCCTTGCTTCTCTCAAAACAGACTTGCTTTTGTGTTATATACCTCTTGCTTCTCTCAAAATAGACTTGCTTTTGTGTTATATACCTCTTGCTTCTCTTCCACATCTTCTGTCAACTGAAGATTGGACTTTGAGAGGAAAGCATTACAATCATCTCGACTCAAGTCTGAAACATGAGGCATTCAAAAGAAAAATGATTTATGTACTATAGAAAATTAAGTGTTGAGCTCATCTAATACCAGCTATGGGAGTGATGGGTTTCTCTAAAAGTTTTTGTGTTGAGGCTGAAGAGTTCCATGTGTTTGTGAATGTTGGGGGCTATGTTGAGTTTACGGAGTGTAACCGGAAGGCTGTCAGTTCGATTTTGTTAGGGAAGTTTGGTGCAGTGTGGTTGGTCAATATGACGGGCAGACTGATGGCTGCTCAAGGGGAGCGATCCTTTGTCTCGAAAGCCAACGATATGCACCGTGTTTTTTTGGCACAACGATGTGCTAACAAGGCGGGAAGATATGTTTCCATAGTTGAGTATGGGGTAGGTAGGTGTAAGGGAGTGGTTATGGTCCTCGAAGGAGCTGGCGGAGAAGGGTGGAAGATGATGGCTGGCTTGTTCCAGGAGGTGGTTGAACACCTCGGCAAAATTAATGAGGGCCGGAAAGGGAAATCGATTGTTGGCCCAGCATGGGTGAGAGGGGGGACATTCCTTCGCAGAATTGGTGAAGGGAGGACAAGGGTGGTCGCCGGCAAGCAGGCGGTGGTAGATGCATGTGTTGGAGGAGAAGGCAAGAAAGCAGCTCTGACATTGACAGCGCAGAAAAAATTTGCAGGCCAGGCGAGGTTTTCCAAAGCTTCAGTTAAGGATTGGGGGACAGATGTGGTCTGACTGTTTTTAGAATTCGTTTGCTGGCTATGCACAGAGAGTTGGACACGCTAATAAGTGAAGTTGAGGGGCTCTTGGATCGGGGCAGGGGCTGGGCAGTCTGTGGGGATGGGGACCTGTCTCATGGTGAGCCTGGTGGGCCTGTTGAGGGGCCTTCGTCGAGTAGGCCTTCAGTTGGGCCTGTTGAAGACCCGGCCCAGAGGGAATCTCTTGTTTTAGAAGGCCTGGGCACGCTGGAGGTGCCGACCCACCTGAAGCCTTCACTTGGCGGTAGGTTCTACGACATGGTGGGAGTCACCCACCCCCAATTGTTGGCGGCAGGCTTCTCGTCGGCGTTGTCTGAGGCTGGTGGTGAAGGCCTCGATGTCTCTCCGGCGCCGGTCTCCTCTTCGGCAGCCTTGCTCCTAGGCTCGGATGGGTTTGATCCCTGAGGCGCTGGAGCCGCCGACTTTCATCAAGTTGGCAATAGATCTTGCCGATGACCTTTGTGGAGGGGTTTTGGAGCCCTCTTTTGTTCCTGATGGGCACCCGACGTTGTAATGTCTCTCGAGGGAGGGTCGGGTACTGCTGGATGGAGGTCGTGGGTGTTCAACACCTACGGAAATTGATGGGGAATCTCACCACAAGGAAAATGTTGAGTGAAGGGGGCCTGCCGAGTGTCAATAGGGCAGAAGGGGGCGTTGGTTTTAGTGGTAGATTCTGCACCAGAGAGGGCTCAAGCAGAGGTGGATCTTTCTCCCGGGGCTCATTTAGGTGGTCTGGAGGTGGGGGAGTGTTCGCAGGGGTTGTCTACGAGTTTGGTTTGTGTTGAGAGCTCTATTGGACCAGATTTGGCGTCAAATTCTCAAGAGTTGGAGGATGGTGAGTTTCTGGGAGATATGATGAGAGGGAATTGGCGAATGTGGATCCTAGTGATGGCTTGATGGGGATATCTCAGGATGTCGGTGTTTCAGATTGGGTCTTAGAGATGGTTTCTTCCGTGAGACTTGGTTGGGGTGTCGTGTGAGGGTCATGAGGAGGAGCTGAGAAAGCTGTTTGTTGCGTTGGAAAGAGATAGGGTGCAGAACAGTTCAAAAAAGTCTAGAAAATCAGGGGGAAAGTTGATACGAGAGCTGCAGGGATTGACTTCGGTTAACTATGAAGGGACTTCTTCAATTGCTAGAAAGAGCAAGAACAAAGGGCGGGCCCTTTACATTATTTGATGTATTTGGCATTGCAAGGACATTCTAAGATATTGAAGAGTGGAAGGGGGACTTAGTGTGTCTTCAGGAGACGAAGGTTGCTGAGGTGTCTCGTGCCATGGTGAGACGATTATGGGGTGGGCCACATGTTGCTTGGAGGTGCTTGGCGTCTCATGGGGCCTCGGGAGGCATGCTGTGTCTTTGGGATTTGAGGCTCTTGGAGGTGGTTAAGACTTGTGTTGGTCAGTTTTCTCTATCGTTGATTTTCAGAAATGTTGAGGATGGTGTTCAGTGGATCTTTTCGGGAGTCTATGGCCCCAATGATGATCGTCTTAGGTATCTTTTGTGGGATGAGTTGGCGGGGGTTTATAGTTGGTGGCATTTACCGTGGTGCATTGGGGGTGATTTTAATGCGACTCGCTTTCCTAGCGAGAGGTCGGGTGGCGGGGGTGCTAGGAGAGCCATGGTTGAGTTTTCAGAGTTTGTGTTTGATCTTGGGCTGATGGATCTCGAGATGGCTAGGAGTTCGTACACTTGGTCTAGTGGGAGATCTCCCCAATCTTGGTCCAGGATCGATCGGTTTCTTGGTAGTCCGGAATGGGAGGCTTTATGTCCGGACCTTATTCAGAAACGCTTACCACGTTTGTATTCAGATCATTTCCCAATTGTGTTAGAAGGTGGGAAGTTTGGGGGCTCTAATAAGCCCTTCCGCTTTGAAAATATGTGGCTTTAAGTGGAAGGGTTTGTGGACATGGTTAAGGAGTGGTGGCAAGGCTTTGACTTCATGAGGTTCCCGAGCTATGTCCTTTGTGCGAAGTTATCGGCTTTGAAATAGAAACTTAGGGTGTGGAATCGGGATGTCTTTGGGGAACTCCGTGTTCAGAAGGCAGCCCTTATGCATGAATTGGACTCTCTTGATGCCTTGGAGGAAGGGGGCAATTTTGATGAGCATAATGGAGTGCGGAGGTCGGAGGTCTCTAGAGAGTTAAATGATTTGATTATAATGGAGGAGGTTAGTTGGAGACAAAAGTCTAGGGCTCTTTGGCTGCGGGATGGCGACCGTTGCACCAAGTTTTTTCACCGTGTTGCTAATTCTCACAGGCTGGCAAATCTGATTTCCCGTTTGGAGGTTGAGGGGGAGGAGTTCGAGGACCCTGATATGATTGTTGTGGAGATTGTTGATTACTACTCTTCTTTATATGCAGAGCCATTTGATTGGCTTCCTGCGCTTAATGGGTTGGCTTTCGATAGTATTTCGGGGGTTGAAGTTGATTGGGTTGAACGTCCGTTTGATATCGAGGAGGTAACTGGGGTGGTGCGTATCCTGAATGGAGACAAGGCGCCTGGTCCGGATGGTTTCTCCTTAGCATTCTTCCAGGCTTGTTGGGACATTATCAAGGATGATGTGATGTTGATGTTTAATGAGTTTGCGAGGGTGGGGAAGTTTGTTCGTTGCTTGAATTCCTCCTTTATTGTTCTTATCCCCAAGAAACCGGGGGCGGTGGACCTTAAGGATTTCAGACCTATTAGTCTTGTGGGGGGTGTCTACAAGATTCTAGCCAAGGTGTTGGCTAATAGATTGACGATTGTGCTGGACAAGATTATTTCTCCTTCCCAAAATGCCTTTGTTAGGGGAAGACAGATTCTGGATTCTGTGCTCATTGCCAATGAGTGCGTTGATTCCAGGTTGAGGTCAGGGGTTCCGGGCATGCTTTGTAAGCTGGATGTTCAGAAGGCTTATGATCACGTGAATTGAAAGTTTCTTATTTACCTTCTTCGTAGATGTGGTTTCGGTGCTAAATGGTGCAGTTGGATCTTGTTCTGCATTTCGATGGTGAAGTTTTCCGTCCCCGTTAATGGTTGCCCGCATGGCTTCTTCGGTAGTTCTCGAGGCTTGCGGCAAGGAGACCCTTTGTTTCCCTCCTTTTCGTGATCGTCATGGAGGCTTTCAGCCGTATGTTGGTGAGGGTGGTTGAGCATGGCAGATGAGAGGGCTTTTCGGTGGGAGGTGGTCCCGGGGGGAGTGTCTTATCTCTCATCTGTTATTTGCGGACGACACTTTGGTTTTGTGTGGGGCGGAGGAAGCCAAATTCGGAGTCATAGATATCTCCTTTTGTGCTTTATGGCGTCCTCGGGTCTTAGAATTAATCTATCTAAGTCCGAGGTCATTCCCATTGGTAATGTTGCTAATGTTCAGGTCTTGGTAGGTATCTTGGAGTGTGGGGTGTCCTCCTTACCTATGAAATACTTGGGGCTTCCTTTGGGGGCCAGTTTTAAAAATGTGCATATCTGGGATGGTATCCTTGAAAGGATGGAGAGAAAGCTCGCGGGCTGGAAACGTATGTATCTCTCCAAAGGGTGTAGGCTCACTCTTATCAAGTCCACCCTTTCTTGCCTTCCGACTTATTTCCTTTCGTTGTTTCCCATACCGGTGGCGGTGGCGAACAAGGTGGAGAAGCTTCAGAGGGATTTCCTTTGGGGTAGTGACGAGAATGTGCACAAGTTCCATCTTCTGAAATGGGATTCAGTGTGTTCTTCTTTTGAGCTTGGAGGGTTGGGGATTCGTAGAATTTCGGTATTGAATAAAGCTTTATTGTGCAAGTGGTTGTGGCGTTTTGCGCAGGAGCGAGGTAGTTTTTGGCGGGGGGTCATTGTTGCTAAGTATGGGTGTGTTGCGGGTGAGTGGAGAACTGCCCCTTGCAAGGGGGCCTACGGTGTTAGTCTTTGGAGATTCATTAGTAGGGGTTGGTCAGCTTTCAGCAGTCATACTAGATTTTTGGTCGGCAGTGGCTCGAGGGTGAATTTTTGGCATGATTGGTGGTGTGGGGATAAACCGTTGTCTTTGGCTTTCCCTGTTGTTTATTCCTTGTCTCGTTGCAAGGTGGCCATGGTGGTGCATTGTTTAGCGGGGCAGGCTGGGCATGTTGTTTGGAATGTTCCCTTTCTTAGATCTGCTAACGATTGGGAGGTGGAGGAATTCTCTGCTTTCTTTTCCTATTGTACGGCACGAGGATTCATTGGGGGGAGGAGGCAAGTTGCTTTGGATGGGTACTAAGAAGGGTACTTACTCGGTTAAGTCTATGTAGGCTCTCTCTGCGGGTGGAAATAGTTTGGCTTTGTCCTTTCCTTGGAAGAGTGTGTTGAGATCGAAGTGCCCTATGAGGGTCTCTTTTTTTGTGTGGAAGGCTATGCATGGTAAAATTCCTACTACTGATAATCTTAGGAGAAGAGGTATTTGCATCGTTAACTGGTGCTATCTTTGTCGTGGAGATGAGGAATCAGTTGACCATGTGCTTCTTCATTGTTCTTTGGCGCGTGGTCTTTGGAACCACATTCTTCTCATTGCGAATTTTCATTGGGTAATGCCGGAGAAGGTGGTGGATGTGTTATGGTGTTGGCATAGGAGGCTCCACAATCCGTTCGCTAAGGCTATTTGGAGAATGATTCCTTCATGCATTTGGTGGTGTCTTTGGAGGGAGAGGAATTCTAGATGCTTCGAGTCGGTTTCTTTGTCTTTGGATAAGCTACAAAGTCTTTTGTTACATACTCTCTATTCTTGGGCTAATGCGATGTTAGGGTGCCCTTTTGTTGATTTTCATGACTTCATTAGTTTTGTTGCTTGTTTGGTCTAAGCGAATTCGGTATAGCTCCTTGTACTGTGTTCGTTTTTTCTAATGAGATTGGCTTACTTATATATAAAAAAAAAGATATTGAAGAGATGCAGTTGAAGATTTTGGTTCTAAGATTGTTGTATGATGGGCAGACATCTCATGGCAAATTTACTTATTCAATTATGGGGTTTTGGATGTAAATGCTTCCATCTTTCTATTCTTGAAAAGCTGCTTTCTTTTCTCTGTGAACAACTTTTTTGTTTCGGAGATATGTTCGATGGCCCACACTGTTAACTCTACTGTGCACTTTCAATGAATGTTTTCGTTTTGGAAATTAGTAATCATACATTGGATTTAATGATTTCTATGTCTTGTTGTCAGGGGATTTAAGGCTCTAAAACAAACTGTCAAGCTTTATTATCGGTTGGGAAAATACGACCAAATGATGCAAGCCTACAGGAAAATGTTGACTTACATTAAATCAGCAGTGACACGAAATTATAGTGAGAAGTGTATAAACAGCATCATGGATTTTGTTTCTGGGTCAGCTAGTCAGAATTTTGGGCTTCTGCAGGAGTTCTACCAGACTACTCTTAAGGCCCTTGAAGAGGCAAAAAATGAGGTTGGAGGTCATCTTGTCCTAGTCTGCAATGACTTTACAGGAGTTGAAGTTTTGAATATATTACTCTCATGATGTGCAGAGGCTTTGGTTTAAAACAAATCTCAAGCTTTGCAAAATTTGGTTTGACATGGGTGAATATGGTCGAATGAGTAAGGTATTGGGCTGCTTCTTATTTCATACTTCAACTTGCTCTTAAGTTTTAATAGAATGGAGCAAATGATTACTTGGACCCAGATTTTAAAGGAGCTTCACAAATCCTGCCGGAAAGAAGATGGTACAGATGACCACAAGAAAGGAACTCAGCTTTTGGAAGTATATGCAATAGAGATTCAAATGTATACTGAGACCAAGAATAACAAAAAACTCAAGGTGGGTTCTGAAGTTTCAGGTCGCCTGTTTATTTCTTGGCTAGTTTCAGAGAGTTGATGTGCCTTTTCTTCACTGTTAAGTCATGTTTTTTTACCTTGTCTGTCAACCAACTTTGAAAAGCTTATTCGCGGGTTAAGTCATGAAGGAAAACATTGTCCCCTAGTGTCCCCCACATCTTCAACAAATTCTTCCTTATAAAAGCAACAAGAGAGAAAAAAGAGACATCTACAGCTTTTAGACATGGAGAAATTTAGATTTACGGTTGAAAAATGTCGTGGGTAATCTGAATAGTGCTTGTTCCTGAGGCATTAAAATGCTTCTCCAAACATATGCTACTGGAATATATCGATTAGCATGTGGGGATCACACATCGCCCGGAAAAAGGAAAAGAGGAAAGAAGGAAAAAACAAAGAATACTGTTTAATTTCAGTGAAGTCCATTTGGGCCCTGAATTGCCGTCTTTTAGATAGAATTACGTAAGAAGCGATCATTTGACACAGAATTCTGGACTTCAATTCTTTTCTATTTTTCTACCCATAGGTTGTTCTTTTTATGAAAACTTGATGTAAACTGTTAGTTGGAAAGCTCTGTCATTGTTTTGGTCTTCTAATAGCATGAAAGGAGTACAACTCTGCAGCGAGAGGATTTTAATTCCTAAGCTTGTAAAGCCACTGAGTGTTCACCATTTTGGGCTGTTTGCTTTTGTAGGTTGGCATTTGAGCATGTATGAGGTAATGAATAATCTGAGGTGGTAATGAAGTCCGGTCTGGGATAGGGAAAAAAAAAAGAAGTACAGCGGACTTCTGGAAGTTAGACTGTCACTTGGTCATTTATCAGAGGCAATATTGAGCATAACATCTGGAAAAACAATCAATAGGTTAGAACTCATTCTATGTTCTTTAGTGCTTGTCTCGTACACCCTATTTAACTGCTTATGAAATATGAGATCATGTGAGTGCCCTTACTGTGTGCACAAGAATGGGTGTGATTCCTAGTGGTTGAATGATTACTTAGATTGGTGGGATCTGATGAAGTGAAAGCTATCTTCCCGAACTTAAACGGAGAGAGGTGTGAAGGATTGATCTTGGTTCTATGCATTACCCATTTCTGTCCTATCCTTTAAAAGTAAGTGCAGTGGTATTCATCTTTGTATCTGGCAGCTGTAGTGAGAGTATGAGAGTTACTGGAAGGTTTATATTCTGTCTTCTGTAACTAGCATGATGAATGGTGGACCATAGGCCTTTTGTCTAGTTTCTGGTTGGTTTTGTTGTCTAGTATGTTAGATGCAGTTTCAGCTATCAAGTTGCAGGTTCTTATAAGTAAGTGCAGTGGTATTCATGTTTGTTATGTTGACTGTGTTTTGGATTGCCTGCACTATTGCAGCAACTATACCAGCAAGCACTTGCAATCAAATCTGCGATACCCCATCCAAGGATTATGGGCATTATTCATGAATGTGGGGGTAAAATGCACATGGCAGAGCGCCACTGGGCAGAAGCAGCTACTGATTTCTTTGAAGCATTTAAAAACTATGATGAAGCTGGAAATCAGCGGCGTATCCAATGCTTGAAGTATGTAAATGGCATCCTTTTCATGCTCGATTCTTTTCATCATGCTTTGTTTAGGGGATAATGGCAATGCATGTGTCGGTATATTAAGACATGCTTTTATGGAAATCATTTATGCTCTCCCATATCTGTGTCTCCACTAGCAGAATGTACGTCTTTAAAATATAGATGCTCTACCACCGAACTAGTGGATGGTTTGCAGAGAATAAATAATCTATATTCATATAGTATTTCGCTTATTGCTGCTTAATGTGCCAGATATCTGGTGCTTGCCAACATGCTGATGGAATCTGAAGTTAATCCATTCGACGGACAAGAGGCTAAGCCGTAAGTCCTTTGTCTAAACCCTCCAATATGCCAATAGTCACAATTCGCTCTAAGGAACAATGACTATATTCAGTCAACTTAACTTTGTTTCTTCTCTTCTTCATGGTTGTTGTTTGGGCTCTGCGTGCCGTGGAGAGGGAGTTTATTTGTACCTTCAAGTTCTAATTTCATAGCTGCTACTTTGCAGGTACAAAAATGACCCTGAAATTTTGGCAATGACAAATCTAATAGCAGCCTATCAACGGAATGAAATATTGGAGTTTGAGAAAATCCTAAAGGTGGGATAACATAGATATCCTCTGTAATTTTCTGTTACGCATATATTTCTAAGTTTAATTATTCCATTCTAGGTGTCTCCTCTTCCCTAACTGCATTTGTGCAAAATATTGATATCCAGAGTAACAGAACAATTATGGATGATCCATTTATCAGAAATTATATCGAGGATCTCTTAAAAAATATTAGGACGCAAGTCTTGCTCAAGCTCATTAAACCTTATACGAGGATAAGGATCCCGTTCATATCTAAGGTATCTATTCACTTCCTGGTGGGTGTGTGTTGCTATTTTCAGTTTTCCAGTTCTTGATATTTGTTCTGTTGTGGACTGCTGCTTTTAAGTAGTCCAACCATCTGGATCAATTAGTTTCTGGTGTGCTTTTGGCCCTCATTTAAATCCCATTGCAAATGCCCCTTAGAAGTTGTTCTACTTCAATACCCTTGGTAAATGCCCCTCATTTGGCCCGTGTAATTGTTTTCAGGAGCTTAATGTGCCTGAGCTGGATGTTGAGCAGCTGTTGGTGTCGCTAATATTGGATAACAGAATCAATGGACATATTGATCAGGTGAACCGGCTGCTAGAGCGCTGGGACAGGTCAAAGGGAACGAAGAAGTATGCTGCTGTGGAGAAATGGAACACGCAGCTTAAATCTCTCTACCAAACTATTAATAATAGAGTTTGTTAGGATTCGGATTTAGAAGGGAAAAAAAGAGAGATCTTATTTTTCCATTTACCAACTTGGTGTTTTTGTCAATGTCATATTGAGGTGACCGTTTTCCTCTTTTATCAGTGTAAGGCAAATTAGGGGAAAACAATTTTAGATTTGTTTGGTGATTTTTCATTTTATCACACGGATCTTTTTATTGAGTGGCGTGTGCGTTAAATAGGCCTAATCGGTACCAAACGAAAGGGCGTTTGCTGGACATAATAATCCCCCCTCCCCTCTTGGGAAGCCAGCCAATTTGGGTTATTCGTGTGGGCTAACCTGTTGGGAAATGATCCAGTCTGTCAGGACTGAATATTCAAGGTACTTATTCTTAGGTTTTTGTCTTTCTTTTCTTGTATACCGAAAAAAATCATAACCAGCGTGGGGTCTAGATTAAAAGACTCCTTAAGAGTTATTCAAATCTTCTTATTAATTCTTTTACTAAGTTTCACTTAAGTAATATTGGATCTCAACATTCTTCCATCCTTTGAAGACCAATGTTCTCGTCGTTTGTCTCCCACATGACCTAGGAAAGAGCTGCATGGGCCACTAATTGATGAGGACCTGAACTCTAGACCAAAAAATGCTTTAAAGTTGAGTTATCTAAATCTTTTTATTAAGTCTTTCAGTTAGGTTCTCTTCCATAATGTGGGATCTCAACATTTTTCTCAACACTTTTCGTTCACATGAGTGGTTAAGCTAGGAACTTGTCTAGTTGGAACATGACTTGAATCTACACGATATAGTTGGTCGAGTGCTTAGAGATCTTGCCCGCCAAACACTAGTGCCTTAGGGGACTTTCTTGCATTTAGAAGGCCTCTCAAAAAAAGAAAAAAAGCATTAATTACTTACTTTAATGTAGTCACAAGGTAAATAATGCAATGCTGGACCATTTAAATAATGTACTTGATTCAAAGCATTTTCAGTGTTGTGGATATGGATGTTCAAGTCCTCGCCAGAATCTTCTTTACGATGAAATCAAACTCACAAGGTATCACAATATTTAATGTAGTCTTAATGTAATAGACATGTACAGAACCCATCTACATGAATCAGATCGACACCACACGCTAACGCTGAGTTCTAATAAGTTTGGGGGCCTCCTATGAGTACGGCACCCACGGCTTTATCTCTTCTATTTTACCAAAACCTGTTGTTTGTATAGGTTGTCAACTTATAAAAGAGACGGGCTCTCTTTTATTTTTAGGCTTTGTTTGTTAAGATGTAAAACTTTTATTCTACTTTAAAAAAAATTCATTGAAATACGTTCAAGAAAAAAATTTGTTTTTCAGTGTTTTGGTTTTTTTTTTCAAAAATATTTTATTATGTTTGACATGCTTATTGATTTATATATTTGCATAGAAATTTTAATATATGCTATGGATTAAATAATTAGACTCCACAAAAAACAAAATCTCACCCATTGATGAACCCAATTGTAGACAATATAAAATAATCATATGCACATGTGAAGTTTGACTTTTTTGAGCTTAACTTTTCAGCATATAGTTGATACATTTGAGTGGTATAGTCGACTATTTTATCATAAAGTCAGGTAGATTTTTACCGTTGAGCCATCTAACTTTTAGATTAACTTGAGTTTAAGTAGATACTTTCAATACAAACATATACTCAAATTAATATTTATAATCACTAAAATAGCGAGATCAATTTCATAAACAACAAACTTTTAGGAGTAGAAAATCTCAACCAAAAATAGTTATCATCAAATCAAAATGAACGGAGGTTATCAGAATGTACAAAATTAGACAAATCAAGACATTAATTATAATTTGAGAAAGCAAGTGAAACATTCAGTTATTGTACCACGAAGGTATGCTTCTCTACATTTATTTGTTTGCCCACAAAAAAATGGACCCACAACTGAGCTGATTAAGATAGAAGTGCAAAGTAACTAATGGTCATGCAGATCATTCAGCACAAACATATTGCTCACAAAAGCTCTTACTCCAAGGCCTTTTCCAATCTGTCAATGTTTTTGGTAGGAAAGTTCAATCAAAGATCCCAAGTGTTTCTCTAAAAGTACCTAAATTTTCACTTGTTTTTGACTATAGACATTGAGAACATTTTCTGTCAGTGTGTTCTGTGTATGGGTAGATTGGACATAGCTTGAATATGAACAAACAATAGTAATATTTATTACTCTGTCTCAGTGTACCTTGCATACTTAATCAGCCATTTAATGTTTCTAAAACAAAGGATAGCTATCACTGACTAAATATTGTTGTTAAGAAATACGCACTCTAAATAACATATATCGATAAATACTCAAAAGGTAGTTTACGTACAGGCCAATAAAAAAATGTTGCGAAGTAACGGTTAAGGAAATAAATCAAGATGAACAACGTAACATTGATTCTATAAACAAATGAAGATGCTTAAAAAAATATGCCTGTATATCTTGGTCATGAGAAAAAGAATTTGTACGTTTGAATAAAATGAGTTGCTGAAAGTGCTTACAATACATAAGATGGAACAGAATAATTATATACAGCAGGAATATAAAAAGAAATAAAAGCTCGCGAGTCATGAGATTGTACAAGGGAATTGTCTAAGGGAATTGCTTTCCATTTCCTTAGCTGGTCTAGTCAACTTTCCCTCCTTGTCAAACTTTCCTTTGTTGTTGGAATGAGATTTGAATCCTATGAGAAGTGCATAATCTTTGGCTAGAGCGTCTTCTGATTTCTTTCCTTTGATGTGTCATTATGAGCTGGAGACAGATGTGGGGGAGCTGAAGTCACGGTAACACCCTCCCGCAAGCTGACGAGAGGAGAACAGACCATCAGCTTGTCCTTGAGTTGAAGGAAATGAGCAGCAGAATGACCTTTTAGTATACAAATCAGACACCTGGTCAAATGTAGGGGTAAACTGGACAGAGATGTCTCTATTGACAACTTTGTCACACGCAAAATGATAATCCACCTCGATAAGTTTAGTTGGAGCATGGAAGAAATGATTAGAAGCCAACGCTAAGGCACTTGCATTATCACACCATAGTACCGGAGACAATGGAAGAGTAATGCACAATTCTTTAAGCAGCATACGCAGCCGATAGAGTTCGGTTGTAGTGATAGCAATGGAGCGATATTCGGCCTTAGTGCTGGAACGGGAAACAACATATTGTTTCTTAGCTCCCCAAGACATGAGGCAGGAGCCTAGACTTCCTATCATCGGGATTCCCTGCACAATCAGCATCACAATAGACTTGTAAATGCAAAGGACCTTTAGAGTAAAAGAGGCCATGATCGAAAGTCCCCTTGAGATAGCGTAAGACACGTTTAGCAGTCCAGTGAGTAGAGGTAGGGGACTGCATGTACTGACAAAGCTGATTGACGTAATAGGCAATCTCAATCTGTGTGATGGTATACCGAAGAGCACCCGCTACATGCCGGTATTCAGCAGGATCAAGAAGCAAGTCTACAGCAAACTTTGAAAGTTTAGAACCAGTAATGCAGGGAGCTGAATAAGGCTAAGCACCAGCCATCTTCACACGATTTAACAAGTCCAAAATATATTTGGATTGACATAAGTGAACTCCATGGGAGGTCCATGTAGCTTGAACACCCAGAAAAAATCCAAGGGGGCCGAGATCCTTCAAAGGAAATTCTTGTTGAAGATGATGAATGAGAAGCATGATAAACTTGGTATTGTTTCCTGTGACTATGATGTCATCAACATATATCAGCATAAAAATGTGAACTGAATCATTGTGAAGAATAAACAATGAAGAGTCAACTAGAGAGGCAACAAAGCTAATGTCTAACAGAACCGTGGAGAGTGAATAAAACCATGTGTGTGTTGCTTGTTTGAGTCCATAAATTGCTTTGTGAAGACGATAAACATGATGTGGATAATGAGAGTTGACAAAGCCTTGAGATTGTTCCATGAACACCTCCTCATTAAGATAACCATGAAGAAAAGCATTGGAAACATCTAATTGTCTTACTGCCCAATTAAAATGAATAGAGAGAGCTAGCATCATGCGAATAGTTGTGGGCTTAATAACTGGACTAAAGGTCTCGGTATAATCAATCCCACTCTGTAGTTGGAAGACCTTTGCGACTAATATTGCCTTATACCTGTCCAAAGAATCATCAGAATTTTGTTTAATTTTGTACAAATGATGTTAAGGCCCAAGGGTCGAGGAACAAGTGTCCAAGTGTTGTTGGACATGAGACCATCAAATTCTAATTGCATAACCTCTTGCCAACGAAAGTTTGTAGCAGCCTTGGAATAGGAAGTGGGCTCCAAATGTGGAAGAATAGATGTGAGAGCAAGAAGTAGTTCTAGAATGAGTAATCTGGGGTGAGTGGATGGCCTTTGATCTGTAGGGGAGATATACCATAGGAGAGGAGTCCATGTATGGAATGTCAAGGGTAGGTTCAACATGTGAAGTAATAAGTGGCGGGAGTTCATTGGGAGATACAGGGAGCATTGTGGAAGCATTGGTGTTGGGTGAAGTGGTTGTAGAGGCAAAATTTGTAAGTTCAGAATCTGGAGGAGGAAAGCGTGAAATGTGAGGACTAGGCACAAGACTAGACATTGGAATTGAATTTAAGTGGAGTGAAGGAAGACCTACCTGCGAGACATGTGGTGTCACACCCCGAACGCGGTCCAGCAGGGACTGACAGCCGCGAGTAATCCCGAGGGAAAGCCCCAGCGAGCTTAGCATACATACAGCGGAAAAGAAACGGGAGAGAGACGGGCCAAACTCATGACTAACCTTACATAAAAGATCTTAAAAGAGGTTTGATATCTAAATTACATAACACAAAGGTTCACATAATCTAAGTGACGGACCACAACGGTCAACCGTCACTCCAACAAAAATACATAGATGTCTTCTCTTTAAGTCAGATAGTCCTCCTGACTTCCTTCACCTGAGACATCTGGAATGATACAGTTTTGAAAACGTGAGTAAAAAAGACTCAGTAAGGGAAAACTTAAACTTGAAAGCATGAACTTATAACTTGAACGTGAATATCATAAGAAATCATAAATCTTGATGCACATGCATGTTTCATGGTTATGCATATGCTCTTGATCTTAAAACATGTTCTTGTTCTTGAAATTGACACAAGGTCCTTGGAAATATTTTCTACTTGACTTGTTGGCTACTTACGCTCCATTCAACCCTGGGAGTCAAGGTTGTGCGTTACCATCGGAACCGTCTCCCTTTCCCATGGGGACATTTCATTTGGTCGAACTAGCCCACCTTCTCGCATTCGTCCTTCAGTGTGGTTGCACTTACCTCGAGGTTCACCCATCCTTCTCGCATTCGTCCTTCGGTATGTGTGCCCTCCTTGATGGTACGGTACCGATCAGAGCCCTTAACTGGACTTGAATTATCATAAAACTTCTCATATGTCATTGCATAAAATCTCTTTAGAAAATAATGTAATGCTCGTGCCATGACATGCTTACTTATGATGCCATGCTTGTTCATGTAAAACCATGCAGTGTATCATTCCAGTTTTGTAAAAAGTGTAACTCCACTTACATTCCACTTACCTTGCGTCTCTTGATATTCGGATGGTGTTTCGCCTACAAGCGAGTTTCATACGTTACATAATGTTTGGAGAATTAATCAAACAAACATACAAATACTTCTAAGTGTCCTCGTTTTTTCCAAAAGTACATATCTTTGAAATATGATTTCATTTGCCAAAATATTACTTTAACTAGTTTTCGTAAAGTAATTGAAGAAAGACAATTAAACATGAGCATCAAACATCTCCAATACGGTTGCTAAAGGATCCACTATGAAATTCGCTTCATATCAACTATGTACACTGATTATTCCTACCAACATCGTTGATTCCAAAGCTTATCTGTGAAATTCGGCAATAACATCTCATGCTAAGTATCTCAAGCCAAATCAGCAACCTATAATCCATCTAGCTTAATGTCTCTTATTCAATACTTTACATTATACCATGCCTGGGTTAATGGCTATCGAATTCCCACCATCTTATCCTCAATAAACTTCTTAACTAGGCTTGGTCATCTAGCCTCAATGATAGGGTCTTACACACCTTCAATAGGAAATTCAAAAACTCAATATATCTGAAATTTAACAGGTCCCGCTCGAGCGCCAAGTCTCTGTCCAATTTTCCTCTATCCTCGCTCGAGCGGTGGTCGACCGCCAACTCACTGTATGAAAACTTCCAAGGCCACTCGAGCGCCTGTCGAGCGCCTGTCAAGCGGCACGACACTGATCAACATATTCCCTTAAGGCCACTCGAGCGCCTAACGAGCGCTGGTCAAGCGGCTCGACTTTGTATTACACATTTCCTTAAGGCTGCTCGAGCGCCTGTCGCACGCTGATCGAGCGTGATGATGCTTAAAACAGGGCGCTTAAAACTCCCTATTCTAACAACTCCAATATGATTTCTGATATGATTCTTTTGACCAATAACTAATATGCACAATTTTATTTCGTGCCTAAGCAATCTCCAAGCACATGGACCATTCAGCCACATCAATGACTAACCTACATATAACTTCATTTCTCCATGATTTTTAACTAACCATTTTCTCATGCATATAATCCTTTCATATCCAGTCCTACAATCCCTTCCTCCAGCAACCAATTTCACAACCTAGCCATGCAAATCAAGATGAATATGACCAGATCCACACAATATATAAGTATGCATGCTATTACCCAAACAAGAATGTATTCAACTTCCATTTAATCCATTCCTCCAACAACAACACCACCACATCAACTCCAACAATCCCAACCCTATCAGATCTAACATTCATGCATCTACAAAAGAAAAAGGACACAAGGCACTCGGCCAAAACAACAAGTCCATATCTTGAGAATTTCAAACCCTATCTTACCTTTCCAAAGCTGGACACAAGTGTTGATTAGGAAAAATACCTAGCATAAAAATACCCAAAATTAGATCTAGGAAAGAAAAGAGAAATGAGATGGACCTACAAAGAGGAAATCAGATCTTCTTTACCTCTTCCTCCTTCTATCTTACTCAGCCAACACCAAAACTTCACTCTCTAGGCTTCTAACACTCTGCCACCCCTTGTGTGACTGAAAAGGGTTAAGATGAGAGCAAGAATGTAATGATAAGGCTGAAATACTATGTGGAGGATGAGTTTGCTGGAAATGGGGTGAGAAAAGGGAAGTAAAACTTGGGGAAGTGGGGAGGGTTCGGCTGGAGAGAAAATGTGTGCAATGAGGTGAACTGAATTGGAATGAGAGAACCAAGTGAGCTGAGTGTTCGGTGAAGAGAAATGAAAGAGATGAAAGAGGAGCTGAATCTAGTCTATTCACGTCCAAGAAAAACAAAGAAAAGGGTCTCACTTACTTTAACCCATGTGACAAGGTCAGTGCATTTATTGTTTGTCCCCTCTTCCTTTCCAATTCTTTGCCTCCCCTACATCTCTCACGTGAATCCTTCTCCCTTTCTCCATAAATCTTTATCTTACATCACATCTTCTTTTCCAGCCAACATCACATCTCCTTTACTTGCATTTACCTCTTTGTCTCCTATCTCAAGCCCTACACGTGAATCACCCGAATCACCCTAAAGCCATTCTGTTTCTCTCTTTGCCTTTCACGTAACTTGCTCCTTGCCTTTGCTTTCTATTCTTTTCACTTTATTTCTCTTATCACATGGCTTGCTTTATTGGCACATCAACCTATCTCCACTATAAGCACTCTAGCTTATCACCAACAAGCATATCAACTTATCTCCATAAAAACAATGGCTTATCTCCTATCAACTTATCTCTATAATAAAGACTCTAACTTATCTCCATAATAAGCTCACTAGCTTATCACTATGATAAGCACATTAACTTTTCTTTCAATTCTTTGTCAAGCTATCCTATAAACCTACCAACTTATCACTTAATTCTTCTAATGATGCTTAAGGCTACCTAATGGTGATTAAGGATACCTAATCAAGGACACCAAATAACCAATATGCTCAACATAAATTTCATAACTATAGATTATTATGCAATGACTTCTACTTAGAGAATTTCGGCAATAAGGAATAAAATTCTCTTCATATATTTAATTTCATAAATCATGGTAGTATAATAATAAACAATGGAAAGATTAATTCATAAAAGAAATCTACTTATAAAAATTCGGCTCTTAGAAAAATAATAGAATTGCACCAATAAAATTTCACAATGATAGTAAAACAAAATACCATAAATATTAAAGTTAAGTCATACATTGGCAAAAAATATGGCCCCTTGAGTTAAATAAAAAACAAATACATAGAAAGATAGCAAAACAAAGTACAGGGTCTCACATTCTCTACCACCAATAGTTTTGTCCTGACTGTGAGTGTGCAGGACCATATGGGTAGGGGCGAACATTCGTGCTTGCCCCACTACTAATCTCTCCCTGGAAGATGTGGTCTGGGGAGTTACTCCCAGTCCAAGAGTGTGACATGGTTCCGCGGTTCTGCTCCTCTAAACTAGGGTCATGGATTACATTTTCTGGTGGTCCACGATACCTGGGTTTAGAATCTACTTCCTGTGAAGGAAGATGTGTCTCAGATGTGACATCCTTAGCTCTAACTCTCCTACGATGTCTCTTCCTAGAACATCGCCTGAGGGTACACTCATGTACCGGGCTGTTTCGCCTAGGTTCTTCCTGTTGTTGTTCCCTTTCTTCATTAGGCAATGGGTCCTCTTCCATTGGAACTCCTACCGGATCCTCCTCAGGGTTCAGTTCTAAATTTTCCTCAGGGTCCTCCTCTAGATCCTCTTCCGGATCCTCTTCTGGATCCTCCTCAAAATTCTTCGCCCTAACAGCTCTTAAAGGTATAGCATTTATTGGCGATTCCGGTCAATAAGGGTTATCCTGATACACAGGGTAATCTGAGGTTAGAGGTTGTCTCCACCTGTAGGGTTCTGGCTGGTCTTCTGCCGGAGGTGGCGGGGGCTGGTATGTCCCCACCATACCTTCTTGCCAATAGGGTAAATGAGGCCGGTATGACCTCATCATACCTTCTCTACCGGTCTCACGTGGTGCATGAGTCGGAGCGACATTGCTTCCCGACGGTCTTGTCAAACCCTGAGACCTAGGGTTGACCCTGAACAAACTGCGGTACTCAAGTGCCGTCATCCTTCTCTGAGAAGGAGTGGCCGACTGCTGGGAACGTGGGGGTCGGTTACTCTGTGGCATCTGACATCACAATACAATAGTCAGTCATGTACATGAATAAAATATATCGACATTTATCACAAATAATTTACATTCTTTATGCAAAAGACATCAATCATATAATAAGCAAACAATACACAATTCACACGAGACAATTTCATTCAAGATAAGGGAGCAAATACTTCTTAAATTCCTTCTCCTCGTAACTGAGGGTACTTCTCATACATTTCGCTCTCTAATTCCCATGACGCCTCCTCTACTCCATGGTTTCTCCATAGAACCTTTACAAGCGGTATAACCTTTGTCCGCAGTTGTTGCTCCTTTCTATCAAGAATCCTTACTGGTTCTTCTACTTAAGTGAGGTTCTCCTTGATCTGCAAAGGTTCATATTCTATCTAGTACATGAGTAGGATTGGGTACGTACTTGCGTAAGAGCGACACATGGAATACATCGTGGACTCCTGCTATGGTGGCGGTAACGCCAATCTATACGCCACCAGTCCAACGCGCTCTAGGATCTCGAAAGGTCCTATGAATCTGGGTTGAAGCTTTCCCTTCTTCCCAAATCGCGCTACTCCCTTAGTCGGGGAAATCTTCAGGAATACTTTACTCCCTTCTTCAAATGCTAGCTCCCGTCTACGGTTATCCGCATAACTCTTTTGTCGACTTTGGGCCGTAATGAGTCTTTCCTTGATCACTTGAATCTTCCCTTTCGTCTGCAGGATTATCTCTGGACCCAACAGTCTTCCTTCCCCTACTTCGTCCCAAAATAATGGCGACCTATACTTCCCGTCCATACAAGGCTTCGTATGGTGCCATGTCAATGCTTGACTGGAAGCTGTTATTGTATGCGAACTCTGCTAATGACAGGTATTGAGCCCAACTGCCCTTGAAATCTATCACACAAGCACGAAGCATATCTTCCAGAATCTGAATAGTTCTCTCAGATTTTTCGTCTGTCTGTGGGTGGAAAGCAGTACTGAAATTCAGTTTAGTGCCCAGGGATTCATGCAATCTTTTCCAAAATCTTGAAGTGAATCTTGGATCCCTATCTGACACTATACTCTTAGGTATACCATGGAGTCTCACGATCTCTTGAAGGTAAACTTCAGCCAACTTCTCTGGAGTATACTTCACCCTAATGGGCAAAAAGTGGGCTGACTTAGTCAATCGGTCCACAATTACCCATATAGCATCATAGCCTGCTGTCGTTCGAGGTAGCCGAACAACAAAATCCATGGCTATTCCTTCCCACTTCCACTCCGGAATCTCTAGAGGCTTCAATGTCCCTACCGGCCTCTGGTGCTCTGCCTTCACTCTCTGACAGGTCAGACATCGGGCAACATACTCCGCAATCTCCTGCTTCATGTTCGGCCACCAATAGACCTTCTTGATGTCCCGATACATCTTTGTTCCTCCTGGGTGGATGGTATAGGGTGCGGTATGCGCCTCTGCTAAGATCAAGTCTTTGATTCCTCCCGTACTAGGGACACAGATTCTGCTTCGCTACTTCAACAATCCATCCTTATCCTCAAAATCAGGATCATTTTTCTTCCCATTCTTTTCCCTAATCCCTGCCACCACTGTATCGCTCTTCTGGGCTTTGCAAATTCGCTCCTCCAGCGATGGTTGTAATGAGAGCCCTGCGATCGAAACAAACTGATTTGTTATAATGAGCGTGATCTCCGCCCTTTTCAGATTCTTCATGATCCCTTCCGAAACTGCCTCCATGGCACTCTATTCGGCCAACTTCCTACTTAAAGCATCAGCCACCATGTTTGCTTTTCCCGGGTGGTAGCTAATGGTGTAGTCATAATCTTTAATCAATTCTAGCCAGCGTCGTTGCCTCATGTTCGATTCCTTCTGCGTATTAAAATACTTGAGGCTCTTGTGGTCCGTGAATATCTCACATCTAACTCCATAGAGATAATGCCTACATATCTTCAGCGCAGGCACGACTGCAGCTAACTCCAGGTCGTGGGTGGGATAATTCACCTCATGAGGTCTTAATTGCCTAGACAATAGGCTATGACTTTTTATCCTGCATCAGGACACATCCCAAACCTTGCTTCGAGGCGTCAGTATAGATTTCATACTCCCCATGTTCCGAGGGTAAGGCTAACACCGGGGTAGTAACTAAGTTGGCCTTTAATGTCTGAAAGCTTCGTTCACACTCGTCTGTCCATTCAAACTTGACATTCTTCTTGGTTAACGAGGTCATGGGCATAGCTATCTTTGAAAACCCCTCGATAAACCTTCGGTAGTATCCTGCTAATCCCAGGAAACTTCTTATCTCTTTTACATTCGTAGGCCTTGGCCATTTGAACACCGCATCAACTTTACCGGGATCCACAGCAATCCCTTCACCCGATACTACATGTCCCAAAAATCGGACTTGTTCCAACCAGAATTTACATTTGGAGAATTTGGCATATAACTTCTTCTCCCTAAGGATCTGCAAGACAATCCTTAGATGTTTCTCATGTTCCTCCTGGTTTCGAGAGTAAATCAAGATGTCATCTATGAACACCACCACAAACTTGTCCAGGAACTCCTTAAATACCATGTTCATCAGGTCCATAAATGCGGCCGGGGCATTAGTTAACCCGAACAGCATCACCAGAAATTCATAGTGACCGTAGCGGGTCCGAAAGGCCGTCTTAGGTATGTCTCCTTCCTTCACTTTCAACTGATAGTAACCCGACCTCAAATCAATCTTCGAGAACACTTGTGCCCCCTGTAATTGATCGAACAAATCATCAATACGAGGCAGCGGGTACCTATTCTTTATGGTCACCTTATTCAGCTCTCTATATGTGAGACCCCGATTTTAGGTCTGTCAAGTTATTGCTTATGACCTCTTAAGTACGTATTATTGCAAATGTACGTATGATTAAATTAGTGATTTTTGTTGTAAGTGTCGACACCTTGAGTGATGGTGTCGACACATTAGACTAAAACCCGAAAGTGTGCATTTTTTTCCATTTTGACTACGTGTTGGAAGTGTCGACACCTTGAGTGAGGGTGTCGACACATCTAACTAAAAGAGTTGAAAGTGTCGACACCTTGAGTGATGGTGTCGACACATCTAACTACATTCCGAAATTTTATCGGATTGAAATATGTGAGGTGGAATTCATGTGAAAAAGGGAAAAGAAAGGGGGGAAGGGCAGTTTTGCCTTTTCCCTTCCCCCAAGCCCTTTACGTATAAGGCAACCCCCCCATTCCCACAAATCATTTTGCCCTAGCTCACCCGAACAAGAAGAGAGAAGAAGAAGAAGAAAGAAGAAGGAGAAGAAGAAGAAATGAAGAAGGAAAAAGGAAGAAGAGAAAGAAAGAGAGAGAAGGAGGTGAGGGATTTCAGCCATTCTTGGCCGACTAAGCCATCACTCATTTCTCTCATTTCTCTCCTTTCCTTTAATGGTTGTTGGTTGTGAAGTTTGTTTGGTTTTCTCCTTGTATGTTGTGTTCATGTGTGTTCTTTGAAGAAAATGTAGATCTAGTAAGCTTTAAAGGATAGTGAGCTTTAAAGAGTAATATGGGTTGTATATGGAACTATATGGAACTATGGAGAGTTATGTTCAGATCTGAAAAAGAAAATATGTTCAAGAGAGAGAGGTTGCTTGTTGCACCCTAGGTGTTTGATAAAAAGCCTAAAAGAGGACTGAGATCTATTTTGAGTATGTATGACCTAATCTATTGGTTGATGTATTAGGTTGTATGTATATGAGTCTTGTTGATAACCACCAAGCCCTAAGTGTTTGACACATGGTCAGATCTGAAAGATGTTCAAGAGAACAAATTATACACCCTACGTGTTTGATAAAAAGCCCAAAAGAAATGGGCAAATGCAATAGTATAGCTTGATGAAGATGGAATCATAGTTTTGTTAAGGAACGTGAGATGATGGTTGCTGTTATGAGATGCTAAATTAGCCTTGGATGTTGGTTGTGTCATGAAGAGATTAGAGTTTTGGTTGTTGGAAGTTTGGAACGTTAAAAAGATTACTGTCGTTGCTGGAATTTACCTATGCAGATTTCACGAATTGAGAGTGTGTTCTGATGCATTGTGATTTATCCCTTGAACTTAAGTGGATCCTAGATTGTAGGCCTAGGAAGTAGGAAGATTTTAAGTCATACCTTGGAGGATTCCGATAACTATCGAATGAGATATGCGTTGTTCGAGGCCCGGACGTCAAGCTGCCAGCAGCCTTGCACGTCCGGAATGTCAGCTCATTTCGAGCACCCTTTTGAGGGATTAGTTTAAGTCCAAATTTTACGAGGTTAGTCTTGAATTGTAAGTTTAAGAAAGAGGGACGTTTTAAGGTAAATTTCGTGTGAGTAAGAGATATGATGGATGAGTTGTAGTATTTTGAAAATGGAGGGCCGAGCTGGAATCAGCAAGAGTGTTGTTGTAAGATTATTGTCTAATATGAAGTGTTTATGAAAATGTATAGCATATTCTGCTGTGGTGAATTTTACCCCCAATTTAGACCTATGAAAGATGAATATTTCAAGATAAATTTCATGTAAATTGGAGCTATGGTTTTGAAGTTATGAATTTTTAAGTTGGAGACGTCAGGGCTGCCCGCTCGGACGTTCTCAGCAGCTGTATTTTCGGGTAAAGGTTTCAAGTGGCAAACGAACTCCAAATTATTTAGAATTTTGATATGCTATGAAAATTAGTGTCAAGGTCAGTTAGAACTCAATTCTTATGGCTTCGGCATCCTTAAGAAATACCTTGTGTTGTAAGATGACCAACTAGGAGTCAAGAATACGGACGATTTTGTATGATGAAGTGTGAGTAATTGATTGATTACTCTATACGTCTAGTGAGCCTTTGAATAACACTAGTATGATCCATTGTAGGTAACGTGACGTTCAACACTCAAGAAAGCGAAGGTAAGAGGAGCTTACGTTTGTAAGTGAAAATAGTAAGTAGCAACTTACGCTTTACAAAACTGGAATGATACACAGCATGTTTTTATGAACAAGCATAACATGTTTATAACCAAGCATGACAAGTTATTTCTCAACAAGCATGACATCGTATACGTATTTGTATGAAAGCATGAAAGAAGTTTTTGTGCAAATGAAAACATGAAAGTTTTATGAGATATTTGTCATTAAGCATGACCTGTCAAGAGCATTAGAAGCATTTTATGATAAGTTGATTACCAAGCATGACATGAGCACGTCATGAGCAATTGCATTTGCATTTATTTGTCTCATAAGAAAGAAGGAGAAATTTTATGCAAATGAAAGTACCATTTTTATGCTACTTTATGTTAAGTTTCAAGTAAGTTAATGAACCCAAGTCGGTCGGTACCGTACCAAGTCAAGAAGGTGCATCCATACTGAAGGACGTTTATGTGAAGGGTGGATGTCACCTAGGACACCCATACCGAAGGATGCTTGCAAGAAGGATGGGTAGTCCGGGAGGTATGTGCAATCACACTAAAGGATGCTTGCAAGAAGGTGTGAACCTCCAAGAGTCGTGTCTAGCCACTGAAGGACGAATGAGAGAAGGTGTGCTAGCTCGACCATATGTAAGGTCCCCAAGGGAAATGGGGGACAGTTCCAATGGGAACGCACAACCCTGATGCCAGGGGTAAATGGAGCTCAAGTAGCCCATAAGATAAGAATGGAAAAGATTTTCCAAAAGAAAGAGCTTTATAAGTATAAGAGATGTTTTCAAGAGCAAGTGCATGTGCATATGCAATCATGAGGCATACACGTGCATCACGATTCATGATCATGCATGAATTACATAAGTATACATGATATTTAAAGTTCAAGTTCATGATTATTTTAAGTTAAAGCTCGTGATATTTCAAGTTCAAGTACGTGAATTACATTATGTTCAAGTTTGTAATTATTTCAAGTTTAAAAGCATGTGTATGATTTCATGTTCAAGATTATGAGTTCAAAGAACAAGTTCATGGTTTCAAACTCACGATTTCAAGTTCATATTTCCAAACCATGATTTCAAACTCATGTTTTAATTATAATTCCTTACTGAGTCTTTCGACTCACAGATGTTTTAAATTGTATCATTCCAGATAACAATTCAGGTGGAAAAATCTAGAAGAGGGACCGATAGGAACGTCCTCATCTCTCTTTGTTGTTTCATTAAAGGTTAGATGTAAAATTTTGAAGAGTCGTCATGAGCCTCCGTTGTGTGGTGGTCATGGGTTATTCGGACTAGTAGAGTTCAAGGTTTTGATGTCTAGTATCTTAGTCGTGGTTATCAGAAACAGAAGTTGAAGAGTTCATAGGAAGTACTAAGAACGCTTCTTATCAGGCATCCTGTGAATGTCTATGTTATGTGTATAAGGATTCAAGATGTATTACAAATATGTTATGAGTAGGTCATTATAAAGGGGATTTGATGGAATCCCTTAGGACTTGTACTTCAGCCATGCAGGCATGACATGTAATTTAGATGCTTTCACTATTGCCGTTGTAGTCAATTGTGTAAGTTGAAGTTATGTAAATCTCTTTGACCCATCTCTCTCAGTTGTAGGTGTTTATGTTTAAAAAAAAATCCGCTGCAAGATTAAGAGAAAACGCTGGAACATTCATTGGGTGAATGTTCGCGGCTGTCATTTACCCCCCTTTCGGGCTAGCGTTCGGGGCGTGACACTATAGTCAATACACATCCGGAGACTTCCGTCCTTCTTCTTTACAAACAAAATCGGTGCTCCCCAAGGTCACACACTTGGCCGTATAAACCCTTTCTCCAGAAGATCTTCCAGCTGAACCTTTATCTCCTTCAGCTCTGCTGGAGCCATTCGATACGACACTTTGGAAAGTGGGACTGTCCTTGGTTCCAATTCAATGCCAAACTCCACCTCCCTATCTGGTGGTAACCCAGGTAAGTCTTCAGGGATCACGTCTGGAAATTCACTCACTATCGGGGTTTGCTCAAGTGTAGGAGCCTCCTTCTGCGTGTCATTTGCCCAGACTAAGAATCCTTCATGCCCTCCTTGCAACAATTTCTTAGCCTGCAAGGCCGAGATAATCGCTGGCCTTCGCTCCATCTTCTTCATACCGGTAAAACAACAATCCGGTCCCCCTTCCTTTTGGAACACGACTTTCTTCTCATAACACCGAATATTAGCACCATGTTTAGCCAACCAATCCATGCCTAGAATAATATCGAATCCTCCCATCTCCATGACTATCAAGTCAGCCAACATAACATGCCCTTCAACTTCTATCGGATAGTTCTTCACCATCCGGCTACAATCAACTCTTCCCCCAGTGGGCGTCGACAGAAGAACATTACATTCTAACGGTTCATAGAGTATAGCATGAGCCTTGCAATATGCTGATGCAATGAATGAATGCGTGGCCCCCGAATCAAATAGAACTAGGGCTTCCCCCTGGGGCAAAGGCAACTTACCTGCCACCACTTTATTTTGATTCTCTGCATCCTCTGAAGTAAGAGCATACAACCTTGCTTGAGTTGGGCCTCCTTGCCTCCTTGCTCTGTTCTGCTGTGGGGGTCGGGGTGCTTGGTTTGAGCTGCCGGCATTTCTGCAATCTCTGGAAAAGTGACTAGGCTTCCCGCATTGGTAACATATGCCTTGCCTGCATTCCCCTGGGTGCCTCTTGCCACACTTGTTACACTGGGGAAATCGGTTCCCTCCGGTAGTCTGAGTTCCGCTGGGCCTTTGGTTCGGCCTCTGGTTCTGTCTCAGTTACTGTCTCTGAGATGAATCCGGCTTATTTCTCTTCCAGGGCATCTGCGGTATTGTTGGATTGGAAGGAGCCTTCCTCTTCTGCTGCTCATGATAAGCCGCTATTCTTTGTAGTCCTCGCTCCACAATCACCGCCCTTTCTATCACCTCGGCTAGGGTTTTCAGATTATGGCTATAAACTCTGTCGTAGACCCGTGGGTGAAGTCCTTCCTCGAACTTCCTAGCCTTCCTCTCTTCGTCCGGTAACAACTACGGGGCAAACAACACTAACTCCATGAATCTTCCAGCATACTGCTCCACCATCATAGTCCCTTGAGTTAGGGTGGCAAATTCCTTGCTTTCGCCTCCCGAGTTGTCCTTGGGAAGTAACGATCCAAGAATTCTTTTTGAAATCTTTCCCAGGTTATGGGTTGTTCCCTCAACTCCTGGCTTAATAGTACTTTCTCAAACAGCCACCACCTTTTGGCATCTCCCTGTAGCTTAAAAGTAGCAAAGCTTAATTTCTGGGCATCCGTACACCCTAAGACTTCAAGTAACTCTTTTATCTCCACCAGCCAGTTCTCAGCCAAAATCGCATCTCCTTTGCCATTGTACGTTGGCGGGTGCTGGCGATTAAATTGATCAAAAGTGTATCCCCCAAGGCGACCTCTAGCCCCTTCTACATTGACACCTCGTTTCACCTGCTCGACAATAAGCTGAGCCATATGCCTTAAAACTTCATCGGTGGTAACACCTGGATCCTCGGGTCCCCGATTTCTCCGTGGTCCTCTAGGTGCCATCCTGCACTTCAAGGTCATCATTTAGCACAAAGCACAACCCAACTTAGAAGTCTAGCGTATTTGACATTTAACTTATAACTTATTCTTAGGGTTTAGGGATCTAATCATTCCCTATATCTCATGGCCCTACTCTCTATTCCTCTGATACCACTTAACTGTCACACCCCGAACGCAGTCCCGCAGGGACCGTGACAGCCACGAGCAATCTCGAGGGAAAGCCCCAGCGAGCTTAACATACATACAGCGGAAAAGAAACGGGAGAGAGACGGGTCAAACTCATGACTAACCTTACATAAAAGATCTTAAAAGAGGTTTGATATCTAAATTACATAACACAAAGGTTCACATAATCTAAGTGACGGACCACAACGGTCAACCGTCACTCCAACAAAAATACATAGATGTCTTCTCTCTAAGTCAGTAGTCCTCCTGACTTCTTTCACCCGAGGCATCTGGAATGATACATTTTTGAAAACGTGAGTCAAAAAGACTCAGTAAGGGAAAACTTAAACTTGAAAGCGTGAACTTAAACTTGAAAGCGTGAACTTATAACTTGAACGTGAATATCATAAGAAATCATAAATCTTGATGCACATGCATGTTTCATGGTTATGGATATGCTCTTGATCTTAAAACATGTTCTTGTTCTTGAAATTGACACAAGGTCCTTGGAAATATTTTCTTCTTGACTTGTGGGTTACTTACGCTCCATTTAACCCTTGGAGTCAAGGTTGTGCATTCCCATCGGAACCGTCTCCCTTTCCCATGGGGACATTTCATTTGGTCGAACTAGCCCACCTTCTCGCATTCGTCCTTCAGTGGTTAGTCACGACCCTTGGAGGTCCACACCTTCTCGCATTCGTTCCTCAGTGTAGTTGCACTTACCTCTAGGAAAAATCCTGCAGGCATTTTGGCTTGAAAACTCCTACAATGAAAAAAATAATCATTTAAATGCAAGCCTTGGTCTTTAATACAAGGGTTAAATTCACTTTGCACCCTCCAACTATGGTGGTTTTGACACTTTTCACCCCAACCTATTATTTTTGTAATATTGCATCCACCGACTATTGATTAGACAATTTGCACCCTCCCTTAAAATTTTCGGTTAATTTAGACGGAAAATAATTTTTTGACAAGCGGAATGACAATTTTTTCCCCATATTTTTTTAGTAGTGACCATTTTATAAGGGTAAAACTGTAATTTTTAGGACCAAAAAATAAATTTCCATCCAAATTGAGAGAAAATTTTAACAGCGGGTGTAGAGTGTCTGAAATCAATAGCTGGTGGGTGCAATGTGGCAAAAATTAAAGATCGGGGTATAAAGTGTCAAGATCCCCAAAGTTAGAGGGTGCAGAGTGTTTATCCCTTAATACAATTATAGGGCTAAAAGTCATTAAGAGAGATTAAATAGAATTGAATTGCCTTGAAAGAATTGTGGATTGACAACCACATGATGAAAAATACTCCAAAGCTATTTTATCGTTTGTTATCATCAAAATCGAGTTAGATAGCTCAAGGAGCAACCTTAGACTAACAAGCTTTCACTACAAGAAATGTGAGCTTTCGTGACTAATTTTTTGGTATCAAATTAATTTTTGTCACTAAAAGTAACTTTTTAGTGTCAAAAATGGCAAATTCACCACTGAAGACAGGTAATGTCCAATAAAAATGCCCGGACATCAACAATATCGTTCCCACGCTTAAACTGGGTGACAAAAATAAATTTTGTCTCCAAAATATGACTAACATCGTTCGTCATGAAAACAAAATAGCGTTCGAACATTAAAACATCACGTGCATACGGTGTAGCTTGAATAATGAAAGCATTTTGGTGTTGAAAAACATGGATGGTCATCAAAAAGAAACAAAGTCTCTTCATCGTAAGCATCCTAATAAGTATACGAAACACAACATCTGACTCGTCCTTAAACACTTGAGGGTCACCTGACCTCTTCTTTGAGTTTTCTCCTCAGCTCTCACTCTCACTCTCTCTACTCTCCCTCGCTCTATCTTTATCCCTATGCTTTAACGCTTCCCTCTCTCATTCCTCTTCTTTCTCATTCTCTGTCACTCTCAGTCTGCTCTCTCTTCTTCGCATTGACGACGCCATGGATATTTCTCCAATCCGCAAAGCCTCGCCTCTTTGATTCCCACTTCAGCCGAGACTCTCCAAGAACAACTATCCCGCATTTATTGTCTTTCACTTCACTAGTTTCTAACCTTTTGTGCTTATTTTTATAGTGTAATCCTTTCATTTCCTAAAATTGCAATTTGTGTTATGTTAGGGTTTTGACCTGGTAGATAATTTGGGAATTTCGCTACTCTCAATTGTTCAAGATTGCGATGATGGATTCTTCTAATCTCACTTGTGAGATTGTACTTTGCTATTGCTGAATTTCATGGGTGCACGATTGACTCTCCAAGTTCGACCTACTGCCGAATTTTTAAATTTATTCTGCGTGAAATTTCATTAATATATATTATTCTATTTGATGCTTGATTTAATATATGAGATTAGAAGAAGAATGTTGTATTAAGCTAAGGAAGGTGATTTTATTTTTCTAGAAAATGTACCTTTAATCTCAATATTTGATTTTCATTTGTAAAGCTTAGATGCTATATTTTATTTCAAGTAGAAATTTTCTAAGAAATAAATTTCTTACCTATTTTTTACTTAATTGTCATTTGTGACTCTTTTGTGTCAAAAATTTGCTATTAAGAAAATTTATATTCTTAATATCCTTAATTAATAATTAATTTTTGTATTTAATTTCAAGGTTAAATAAAATACTAATATGATAGTTTGATATATTTTATGAAATACCAATATCTTCATTTGAAAATTTTATGAATTTTTTCTCTCATTGCCTTAATTTCTTACTAAGTCTGTAATGTCTTTCTGCCGGATAAATTTCTATTAATTATCTTGCCAATTATTTATCTAATAGGAGTTGTAACCTAGATAATTAATGTCTTAAAGAACTTTTAAGCTTTGTAAATTATTTATTTTTAGGGCAGTTAATAATTTAGTTTTTGAATTTTTAATAAAAATGAATAGCGTAATTAAATGATTTTAATAGTGTTTAATCTTTCTTGTTCAAGCATTTAATTAGTACCTAGCTAAGAATGTCATTATTGGTGTTAATTATGCCACTCATTTTTGTTTGTCTAAGAGTAGAACCATGAAATTGATATATATATATACACATGGAAAAAGTATACGATTGTTAAATAAGTTGTAGGATGAGAGCCTGAGTTATATCTAATAAAAGGAAGTGTAGGGTAGAAATAGGAATATGAAACAAAAGAGTTGTGGTCCATCCCGATACTTGTTTAGAAGTTTCCTCTCGAATTGCATACCCTGTTCCTTAGTAAAGTTAAGTTTTAAATCCCATATACCTATTGTCATTAATGCTCTTACTAAAAGTACAGTTAAATGGATCCAACAAGTTGGATTCAAAATTCAGAAAAATTTGAGTTAAAGGCTATGATTTTTGAAAATTTATGTCTGCTTCGAGATAACTTAAAAAGGACAGCATGTCATGTACCAGAGGGAGCATTAAAGTTTGGGTGCCAAATTTTAGAAAAACAAAAAACAAAACAAAAAGAAAAAACTGCCGCACAATTGAACCAATCAAGGTGGGCGTTATTAACTATGTTAGGGGTAGAATAGTCTTTTCTAGTTTTCACCTTGTCTTTGTCCCTTCAACGTCACTTCCCTCTTTATTTGCTGGTTCTTCATCACTCACACAGACAAAAATATGGGGAGAACGTCGAAGCCAAAGAAGAGAAGAAGAGGGAGAATAAAAAATGAGAAGGAGTTCAATTGCAGCAGAGAGACTCAAGAGGAGAAGCCAAGGTAAAATCTAGCATCTGGACCTAGAATTCTTAAGGGAATCGTGAGTTATCTGTGTATTTCTTGGGGGCAAAATACTTTTCTTTCTTGTTGTTGATGGTGGGTTATTTCTACCATTGAGTTGCATGTTAACGTTAAAGAGTTTGATAGTTGAAAGTGTTAAAATTGCGAGGATATCGGGAGACTTGCATGGTTTGGTTATTGAAGAGCAAAGAAATAAAATTGTGTTAGTATAAGAAAGTTTGTGATAAACAGTTTGTCATATGAGTTAGAGTTACATGATTATATAATTTTCAAAGTACAATGGTTGTTGAAGTTCTAATTATTATAGGTATGCAAATTGTTTTAAAGATGCAAAAGAAGGAGAGAAATTGCATATAAATAAATTGGTTGATAGTAAATGGGAGATTGGTGTTGAAGGTTAATGAGGAGAAATGTTAGTTTATGCAGAATCGGTGCTTTGCAATTTTTGAGCTATGAAAGTTGTTGAAGGGGTTTGCTGGAGAGTGATAGAAATGTATATAAATTACATGGCCTAAAGTTATAAGGAGTACAACTTGAAAATTTAATAGGAGATGATTATGATTTCTTTTCTGGAGAAAAGAAAAAGAGGAGCAAGTTAGAGAGAATATATCTTGTTTGAATGTTGCAGTAAATTTATTGTGACGATAGCATAATGAACGATTTTGATCCTAGAGGGTTTATAGTAAAGTTATAAGTTCTATCATATGAAATACATTCATGTTTAATGTTCGAAAGCAAGGAGTTCAAGAGGCCCGAGTTATGGACATGTTGCTAGAATTTTTGTGCAGGACATTAATTTGATGGAAATCTTTAGTTTTCTGCAGAATTATGACTTACCCACTCTATTTTTATGTTTGATGTTATTAGATATAAATCTGGATAGCTATAGTGGATACTATAAAGGTTTATATGATGACAATTGCTACCATCTAATCATGTTAAAAGGAGTATTTGGAGCTTTTGGAAAATTCTGCAGAAACTTGTCAAAGTATCGCGTTTACATAAGTGGATAAATGTTGGAACTTGCTTTATTACTGAGGAATTTTGTGTCCTATGGTGCTGCAAGGTGATACAGAAGTTAGATAGATGCTTGTTTGATGAATAACCTTTAAAGTATTGAAACTAAAGAGCAAATAATCAAACTAGTGCATGCTGAAAAAAAATTATCTTCTGAGATCATTATGAGTACGTATAGATGTGATTTATTAAATATTTTAATCTATGAGAGAATTTTATGTTATATGCCTATGAAATATAAAGATTTTAAGCCATACTTCAGGTGATTCCGATTAATATTGAGCAAGTTATGGATTTTTAAAGTTCAGACGTCAAGCTGTCAACAGCCTTACATGTCCAGATTTCTTGCTCGTTCCAAGTAATTTTTAAGGGACAATTTAAGTCATATTTTTATGGATCTGATCTTAAATTTTAATTTTATGAAATAGAAACATTTTAAGATAAATTTCGTGTGATTTAGATGTGTATCGAATAAGTTATAATGTTTTGAAAATTGAAGGTCAAGCTGAAGACAACATTACTGTTTGCTCTAGGATTTTTATCGGTACGAAGTGTTTTTGAAAATGTAAATTAGTTCTGATTTTTATGAGACTTATCTTCAAATATAAGTTTATAAAATCAGAAAATTTGAAAAGTAATTTTGTGCAATTTGAAGCTATGTTGTTGAAGTTATAAATTTTTGAAGTTGGAGACATCGAAGCTGTCAGCTTGGACGCCCTCAGCAACTTGCATTTTCGAATAAATGTTTCGAGTGGCAAATGAGCTATAAATTAAGGATCATTTTGGAATCCAATTTTAATGAGTTCAGCAACATTAAGATAGAGTTTTAGATTGTAGAATCACTGATGCTTAGTAAAGAAAAATGTGTGAGTTAATATGATATGTTATTTTGAAATGAATGAATATTTGTTGCATCAAGTGAATCTCGAAATCATTTAAGTGACAACATTAGTATGGATCACTTGTAGGCAAGGCACCACCACAAGCTCAAGTGGATAAAGGTTAGTGAAAAAATTATGTTATTCGAAAACTAGAATGATACACAGCATGAATATTTGTCTTCAAGCACGTCATGAGCATTTGCGTTGATTTTCTCAAAATGAATAAAGGGAAATTTTATGCAAATGAAAATGAGATTTTATGCTATGTTATGATATGTCATAGGGCTAAATAGAATGATCGGTACCATATCTAAGTAAGATAGATGCATCCACTCCGAAGGACGAATGCAAGAAGGATGGATAACTCTTAAGGACACCCACTCTGAAGGATGAATGCGAGAAGGATAGGTAGTCCTCGAGGTATGTGCAACTACACTGAAGGACGAATACGAGAAGATGTGGACCTCTAAGGGTCGTGTCTAGCCATCAGGCCTGGGGCCACATCAAGGGCTAGCTCGACCAAATGACATGTTCTCAAGTGAAAAGGGAACAATTCCAAATGGAACGCATAACCCAGAGTTCATGGGTAAATGGAGCGATATAAGTAGCCAAAATAAAGATGAAATGACTTTTAAGCAAATTTTCATGTACAAGAGTCTCATACATAAACATGCATTTATTTTTGGCAGATATATAACATTCGTGATCAGGCTTCAAGTCATGCATATCTCAATTCTTTAATCATCCCTTACCGAGTCATTCGACTCATAGTATTTTCAACTGTATCATTCCAAATGATGTTCAGGTGAAGGAAATTATAAGGAGAATATAGATCTTGAAGAGGGGGCTGCCGAGGGTGCCCTCCCCTGATTTATAATACGTGTAGATCCTTAATTTTTGAAAGAGCTCATGTGAACCTCCCTAGTGATGTTGTTGTGGCCTATTCAAGCTACGAAACCAACTTAAGACTCTTAAGTAACTTATATTTTGGAACCATGATGTAATCATAACTTATTCCCTTGAGTTATTGTTTGAAGATTAGATTTCTAAAGATTTCTCTATGCGTGTTATGTGATATAGGTATACATTTTTATTACGCATATATTTATTTACATATTTGTACACTACGTAAGAGCATCTGAGGGTCTGCGTGTCAGCTTACGAATAAGAAAATAAACTTTTGAGTAGTATTTTCATAGACTAAAGTAATTCATATTTTCTAAATTAGTAATAGCGGGTTATAATATAAAAAAAATTCCCATTAGTCGTCTCTGGGCTAGCGTTTGGGGCGTGACATATGTACTCTTGGTTTGGAAAAATATGGCATTGTATTTAAACTTTGGCTTGCTTTTAGTTTCGATCACATTTGAATCAATGATAAACATGTTAGATAATGGATTTGTGAAGAGTTTATGCACTCTTGTTATTTGTATGTGAAGTTTCTTGTTGAGACAATGTATTTTTGCAAGTTCTATGTTCAATATGTATGAAAAGGGAACTTGTTGTGAAATGGTGACTTAGATGATGAAATTGGGTGTTTGAGGGCCACAGGTTGGTCTTGGGTTCTTAGTTGTTGATGATGTAAAAATGGAGACAAGTGGTCATGAAAGTGAAGAGGACGAGGCAGTGCCTTTTGAAGAGTTACATGTAAGCTCAATGTGGAGTTTTGATGAAATATGTGAGATTTGGCCACATGCAAAGATGGGAAATGCAATGAATATGAAATTGATGTGTTTATGTTTTATTTTCTTTACTAATATGTCATATGAGCATATATTTTGTGCATGACATATTGATGATGAATGATAGCATATTGGTTTGTGGATTAAACAAGATTATAGTTTAAAAAAATCACATGCAAAATGATTTAGTAGTGTAAAATAGAGAAATGAGTGCACTGTCCATTAAATACTTGGAATTTTTGTGTAAAAATTTCCGGATATGAAGTTTTGACATATTAGATCTTACTCTAAAAATTTCAGCTAAAAACAACGTAGCTAAAGGTCTTAAATGCCCTGGGAATCCTTAAGGGCAGTTTCGATATTTCTGGATAAACGAATGGGTAAAAAGTGTCCAAAATAGAAATATGGATTTATGGCAATGTAGTGAGCACAAAAAATGATAACAGAGCCAAAATTTAAGCCCAATCCAAGTTGTCTAAAGAGCTAAAATCACAATGCCCGTTAAAGTTCATAAATTGACCTTTAAGCCAATATCCCTAAATAACCCTCGAGAGTTTTATAAATTAGCAACCTAACCCATTAGGGTTCAATAGGGTCGAGGACGCCCAAACAGTGCATAATTAAGGAAAATTCTATTTAAGTTAATTTCCTAAATGATAAATGATTAAGGAAGTTTTAAATAAAAAGAAAAAGGGAGTTAAATAAAGGAATAATTGTATTGCAAAAATACAAGAAATACAAGGAAAGATTTAAAGACATAAATTACTAAATAAAAATATGAGATAATAATTTAGGAAAAAATAAAAGATCATTAATTAGTCAAGTAAAACAAAATAGATAGTTCAATTACTTGCATAATATTTGTTTACACACAAAATTTTACTAAAATTTTAACTTTTTCACATCCTCATTCTCTCTCTTACTTTTTTCTCTTACTTTTTGTACTTTTTACCAACTTTTTCACTTATTTTTTTATTCTCTCTCCTTACTTTTTATCTAACTTTTTTACACTTTTTACTAACTTTTTCACTTTTTCATTCTCTCTCCTCACTTTATCACAAACCCTAAAATTTTACTTACACAAACACTATATTGATTTTACACAAGTATTTAAGCTTCCATTTATTCTATTCTTCGGAATTTATTGATGTGAATGTTTGAACTTTACTCCCATTAATTATTTGAGCATTCATATACATTCATATCATGAGAGAGAAAACAAGTAAGAGATTTAGAAAACCGAACACACCGAGGTGGTTCCCAAGAAAAGGGTGACAGTACCGGACATGTACCATAAAATGAGCTTACATGCTTTGCGGTGTTTGAAACATCTCCTCTATGCGTTTGACTAGCAATTCTTACCTAGCACTAACTGAGCGCACCTCCCCTTCGAGGTGCTCAAAACATTGGTTGAACATGGTTGCAGGCTCTGATAGCAAGTTGTTATGTACCCTTGTTTAAGAGGGTGTAACGAGATGAAAAATAGGAAAATTCAACAATCTTTCAGGTGCAGTTTTTCTATTTTGAAAAAGGTAGGACATGTCGAGGGGTCCTAAGCTTCCTATGCTAGGGTGATTCGAGGTACCCTGGACCTCCTTAATTGACACAAAGTTAAGGGAATAAAATTTTGAAACCTCAATTAACTATTAGCTCTATAAATAGAACTTGCAAAAGAATTTCATTAAAACCATGACACCAAATCGTAAACTACTAGGATAACAAGTCTATCCCTTAGAAAAATCTATCCTTATCTAATAGCAATCCTAATGGATAAGTAATAGAAATAACATCTCTATCCCTTAACTGCACTAATCCTTATTTAATAGTAGGCTTAATATACGCGTGTGCCCCAGTGGTATAGACTTTTCCTGAATATACCCCTAAGGTTCATTTTGTTGTCTCGCTGCCCCTGTGGTAATGTACGTTTCCCAAAAATATTCCTTCGTCCATAATCCGTCTGAAAACTAATGGAATTTGCTGAGCTGCTAAAAAATTACACGTCATGGCCAATAGAAAGAGGACATGTGTTCATTTTGCTGATTGGACTAATGTCCATGTCGTTCCTGTATACTCCACACCCTCAACAAATTTCTAATTCCAAATTTGCCCCTGCCACATCAGTAAACATTAAAAAAATACCTTTCGAAACCCAAATCCCTTCGATCCCAAAATCCCCCTAACCTTTCATCCGCTTTCACTCAAACCCTCACGAACATTTCCCCAAACCTCCATGGGAACAACTTCCTGCCACGACCCTCCTTGTGCTTCGACAATCCCTGCTTCAATTTTGACAACAACAGCCACCTCGTACAGGCAATTTTCCCACCTTCTATATCCCTTCTGCGAAGACCACTCCTATACCCATGTATAAATGAGCTTCTACCTGATAGTGGAAAAGCCAAGCGCCAGGGTTTTCCGCCCTGAACCTTATAGCTATCCAGTCGTAGGGATGAAGGGGCACTATGTTCTTCATGATTGGATTCACCAAATTGTATTTCTCTTTGTCATTGTGGATGTCAAAATTGCTTTCCATAGCCTAGGACCTAGAAGTCGTGCCCATGGAGTTGCCACGGAGCTTGAAAAGTCTCTGGGTATTCTCTTGAATCTCCAAAATCCTCAGCAACCTTTGGTTTCATTGGTAAGTGACTGTCCTTGACAACCATGACTTTCTCCCTGGCTGTGAAATGGCGTTGGACGGTAGAAGCGAGCTCCCCACTAACGGTGTAGATCCCGCAGCATAACTGCGGACGGCGAAGAATATGATGACAGATAGACAATTTTGCACCCACGTGTTTAGGGTCTTGACACTTTGGACCTCATTTTTTCAATATTGAGACATTTAACCCATGTGGCATGAGATTCCTTCAATTTGCACCCCACCGTCTATTATCTGTTATTTCAAACGGAAAAGTCAGTCACGTGGCTCTATTGTCCATTTTGTCTCCAATATTTAAAAAGGCTTAATTACACTTTAGACCAACATGGTTTGGAGGGCTGACACTTTGCATTTTTTTCTTTATTTTAAGACACTTTGCACCCAAAAAATAATCACGCGTTATGCACATGATTGATTTTTTTGTTCGAAATAACGGATAAATTGACAGGGGTGCAAAGTGTCAAGACCCTAAAACTACGAGAGTGAAATGTCTCAAAATTAAAAGTAAAGGGTGCAAAATGACAATACCTTCAAACTACGTAGGTGTAAAGTGGAATTAACCCTAAGTTAAAGCTTACCCATGATGTCTCTCATTTACATACCAAAAAGAAAATGAGACTACAGTTGTTTAAGTTATTATGCACATTGATCTCCAAATCCCGAGAGCTGGTAACACAAAATAAATCGTAAAATGTCAAATTAAAATGGGCCTAAGGCTTTGGCTAACGAAAAAAAGAAAGAAAATGGACAAATAGCTCTAGACTTTGCTATTGTCTAATTTATTTAAAAAACCTAAATATCATGACTACATAGGTGATGTGACTATATGGACGATTCAAACTATTCGTTAGTGGCTTTACACTTACTTGATTCAATATATATAGGGGAAGAGATAGTTAACCCCATATTTATAGGGCAAAATCACTTTGGTACCCGCAATTTTGAAAATGGCGATTTGAGACCTTTAAGTTTCAAATTTAGTCAATCTACGCCTCCTGGTTAAATCTACCATTATATCAGACAAATTTTACCCCCATGTGCATCCCACGTGCTACTCTCCATTTTGAATGACCTAAATGCCCCCTATGTTTTGTTTAATATTTCAATTGAATGTGTCTAAGTGTCTTCCCCTTCTTTTCATTCGACATCTTCTCTCCCTCTTGTCCCAGGAGCTAGCCTTCTCCCGTCGCCCACTCGGTTACTTGAGATTTGACCTAGTTACTTGAGAGGTGAAAGTCAACCTGAGTAAGTTTTCGTTGCTTTTCTTGTTTCTATTGCCGATAGGATTTAAGAAAGACTCAATTGCCATTGTTTGTTTTTCCTTATTTCCTGCTAAGTGTAGTCTCTTTTCAGCTGATGAAATGTCTGAATCACACAATAGTGGTAGCTCTTGAAGTGAACAAAGTGCAGATTCTACAGCGGGTCCAAGGTGTTTTTGCAATCTGAGAGCAATATCCACTATTGCCTATACAAATGAAAATTTTGGCAAACAATTTTGGGGTTGTGTGAAGTTCAAGGCTAGCTGTTGTATATAGTGTTGAATGAGTACTGTATTTATTAGGGTTAATGTCAATTATGTTCTGTTATAATGTTTATAACTTGCTTGCATTAGTTGGTTGACTATATTTTAATTAAGTTGACTCTATTTTAATTTGTTGAACCAATTAATTAGTTGACTATATTGTAATTAAGTTGGTCTATAATGTGGATGACATAGTCAAAACTCGTTGACTCTATTTAAATTAAGTTGACAGTTAGTTTAATTTGGTTGTAACAAATATGTTTAATTGCATGGCAAGATGGAGGTCATTGCAATTATTTTGCATGAAGGGATTCTAAGATGTGTCAGTATGGACGAAAGTTTATTCAGCAACTTCAAGCAATGCATGGACAGATGCTTGGTGAACAATCTTCTTGGGAGTCAATTCAGAGCGAGCTCCAAGGACAGAATGTTTTTATGATCGCAATGACAAAACAACACGAAATAGATATGATAAATATGGCTGCACAACATGGTTTAGAAATTGAGGATTTGGTTGCACAACATCGAGCAAAGATCGAGGATTTGAAGTTGTAAAATCGAAGCTATGATCACAAAACATCGTCTACAGGTTGAGTTGGTGAGAAAGGCCCCAGATGTCCAAATGAGTGGTTATATGGCTACATTGGTCTTCAGCTGGTGTCTTCTTGTTGAAATTCTAGTTGCTCACTTATTTAGCATCGGACTGTGTAATCCTTCAAAGCTTATGTTATCTTCATGAGTTGTATTTCTCTTGTTGAATATTGTGTTGATCATTAACTCTGTAACTGATTAAGGGAATGTTTCGGTATGCAGTAACTGTTAGTCTCTTGTTAGACACTTTTGTTGATAATTAAATATGTTATTCTATTGTCCAAATGTGTACTTTAAAATGACTTCTCAAATTCTACATTTATCTCAAGATAATTTACACCAATTATAATAACAGACACATCATTAACATTCAAAACACCAATCCAATTTATGTACTTATTTCAAGAAGTTTACTACATTCATTTCAAAACCAAGTTTACATATATCAAATTGTCAATAAAGTGCCACCTTACATTTTCAACCAACTTCCCCAAAGTGTTTAACCAAAAACATCTGCTCTAGTTTTACAATGCACAACTGCTAAAAAGTTATACTAATGACAGAACCAAACTGACAATAAAGTGTCACCTTACATATACAAAAATGTGGCACTCTCAAAATAACAACATAACCTTCTTCCTTAAAAAACTATCACCTTACATTTTCAACTTCCTCAAACTGTTCAACCACAAACATCAGCCAACATAACAATCAACAACAACTAAATAGATCTATAATGGCAGAACCACAAAAGAACGAGATCTGCCATCAGAGTTTTTCCCCTTGTCCTTCGCTCCCTCATGCTTTGTAGCTAGAGCTTTACCCTTCTCTGATGCTCCAAAGCCCGGAGGGTGGTCCAAACCCTGAACTGAATTCCTCCACGACCCGAGGTCCCCAAGAGCACCTAACACCATATCTTGTTTCTAGAGCAGTGAGGTAGATTACAACATTTATACTTGTACTAGTGACCTATGACCATCTCCTTGTAACCGACTTGATCTTCGCATCCATATGCGAGAAGCAATCCTCATGGCTTTCAATATGCTGCTGGTAGATGGTGGTCTTGTATTCTACCTAGCTGGGTGTGTCTCTGTCGGTGTCATAGCTGGGGGGTTATGGAGTTGGTACCTGAGTCATTTTCTTTTTGTTGTTTGCAAATAACAACATAATTACCTTATGTTAATTGATTATTTTGTTGTGTACTTACTTTTTCAAAATAATTATTGCAAGTTGGACTGATTTAGTTGTTGTATACTTATTACTTTCCCGGATGGTTATGCACTCTCTCCTACGCTACCAAACAATAGTTGTGATAGTCAGTCACATCCCTCATGCTCGTATTAGTCTCTAAGCTCTCTTTGTAGTAGCAGATATGCATAAAAGACGAGATTACGACACGTCCTTATCTTAGGTTCTCAAGACTGTAGTATTATCCTTGGGGTGTATAAAGATTACTATATAATAGAATAATCCAGTTGAAGACTTGTAAACATAACTCAGAAGATAAAAATGGTGAAAATGGAAGTCAACTTAAATTAAAAACCACTGATATATTTGAAAAGTAAGGCACACTTCACTCGTAATCAAGAGAAATAGCACGCTGAAAGAAAAGGAAACAACATATCCATAAGGTTTATGGATTAGGGAGGACTCTAGGTCCTTACAAAATCTAGGCTAATACAGTCACGCCCCGAACGTCATCCCGTAGGGACCGTGACAACCGCGAGCATTCCCCGGGAACACTCCAGCGCTTACACTAACTCTTACAGCTGAAGTTTGATACAACGCAGCAGATTTTTTTTTTCTATATACAGCGGAAGACTCACTCAGGATCCACATGTTGGCTGAGATACAAGCTCAATGAACATAACCCCTCGGTAAACGAATTAAAATTCAGAAAAGTCTTTACATTGCATCTTATTCGCAAACTTATACAAATACCATCTAGGGCAACATGCTGCCACTCAAATCAGAACAAACACTCACTAGTGCTCACTCGGAGTTTACCAACTCCGACTCACAAACTTCTAGGATTTCTACGTGAGATAATCCTCAGCTCCCCGATTTTCTTGTGGATCTGGAATGATACAATTAAAAACTATGAGTCGAAAGACTCAGTAAGGAACATCAGTTTGAAACATGAGCTTTGATAAAACATGGCTTTAAAACATACTTACTTCAATGCACTGTAGCGATAAGAGAAGAAATGCATAACTGGAAATCATGAGTTAGTGCATAAACCATGATGCATATGCATGCTCCGTGATGCACATGCCATGCACTAAAATCTCTTGTCACTCTTGGCCCTTTCAAATACATTTCAAATCTCGAAATTGGCCCCAAGCCCTTGAAAATATTTCTTTCATAACTTGTTCTTGAAATTGGCCCCTGGCCCTTGAAAATCATTCATTCATTCATGTGGGCTACTTACGCTCCATTTAACCCCTGGAGTCCGGGTTGTGCGTTCCCATCGGAACCGTCTCCCTTACCTTTGGAGACATTTCATCTGGTCGAGCTAGCCCTTGAAGTGGCCCCAGGCCTAATGGCTAGACACGACCCTTGGAGGTGCCACACCTTCTCGAGCAACGTTCCTCGGTGTGGTTGCACATACCTCAAGGACTTACCCAACCTTCTCGATCAACGTCCCTCGATATGGGGGTCCTAGGTTTCATCCATCCATCCTTCTCGATCAACGTTCCTCGGTATGGATGATGAACCTCACTTAACTTGGTACGGATCCGACCAAAGCCCCAAATCAAGTCTCATAACATACATACTCTTTTCATTCGCATAAAACAACATTTCATGTTTCTATGCAATGAACATGCCATGCCACACTTGAAAACATTGTAATTTCATTTGCATCAAAACGTTGTTCATGCGTTCATGTAAATGATCATGCTATGACATGTTCGAAACATCATGCGTACTTGAAACATTCTTTGTGCACAATACATGTCACTTGTATTAAAATACTTTGTCATGCACAATAAAACATGCAGTGTATCATTCCAGTTTTCCAAATCGGGTTAGAATTCACTTACAGTACTCCTTGCAACTTTCTCAGTTCTCACTTGGCTCTTTGCCTACAAGGAATAGGTTCGATTCTCAATATGATGAGTATACATGAAATTATATCAACACGCTTCGGTTCTATGAACTATTCGAGGAAACCAATCGTGAAATCCACTAAGGAATAAATAGTGATAATTAAGTACTTAACTTAATCTTAACGATATAATATAGTTGCTGAATTTCTCTTAGTCCAATTGAACCTCTTGTTCACCTCTTAACCTTGAACTTCCCGTCCATCGCAACGGTTTCAAACAGCAACTATATATATTTACTTCGATATCATAGATTTATACATTGCCTTAATTCTTTTAATCGCTTAATATCTTATTTAATCTTTTACTTTCTACTTATTAAACTTAGGTTATTTAATTACTTAATTCTATTGCAATATATTTCTATTCACATTTAGGACTCTAATCAACAAACTAATTGATTTAGGATTAAACCCTGATCTTTCTTTTATTTCATGTATTCAATTAAATCTTTACATTAATCAATCACTAACCTTAATCATAATTAACTCTTGGCTTGGACATTAGATCTTTGTGCAACCCGAGACATTAACCTTGATTAGAGTTTTTATATTTTCTCCTCATGTGATCAAGGTTCTCTTGTTATTCATATCATTACAATTACACTTCACTTGCATCTAATAGATTTCGGCCAAAACTTAATCACTCTAATTAAATCCTTAATCCATGCTTAACATCACAAGGCCTTGCTAATCCTTTTAACCCGAACCTTTAAGCCCATTATCCATGTTTTTCTCTTACTAATATGGTGTGTTTTATGATTGAGCTTTAATCCTCTAATCCATTTGGCCATAACCCTAATTTCATTTATCCATCACATGTAATATAATCTTATTGTTATAGGGTTGCTATTAGGGTTCCATTTATTAGGTCATTCAGCCATGTTCCATTTTAAGCATTCCTTGTCTAAGTTTTCTTCTCCAATGGTGATCTCATCCTCCATTTTCAGATTCACAACCTAGGATCTACAACTCACAAAATAATTTCAAGATCTATCACAATATCATATTCGGCCAACACACATATTCATAGAATGATTAGGTTTTCCTTAGTTCTTTTCGATTTGCATGCAATCTACTACATTTCAAGACTAGCCTATATGCATGTGTTCACCAAACTTTACACATATCATGGCCATTCATCAAATTGACACTTAACAAAATTATATTTGAAGATCCAACACATATAAAATTCGGCCAACACCATCCAACACAACCCTTCATGTCAAAACTTGCATCATGCATTCCTTTTTGCATTTTAAGACCACACTAGCATGCATTGTTCATCCTTTAACATTTTTCTAACATTTAAGTTCGGATCTCATGCTCATATAGCTAGATCTAACATTATAACTTAGGGTTGGTCTTCTAAACTCAAGATCTAACAAAAATCAAAACACCAACTCAAGATCCAACCAAGGGACATTCGGCCAACATCATACTTAGAACTAACAACCCCATTTTTTGGCCTTACCTTGATGATTGAAAACAAGCCTTGAGTACCTAGCATAATAAAATACCTTAGGTCAGAACTTATAAAGAACTTAAGCAAAAACATCATGTGAAATCAAGCCTACCTCTACCTTCCACTAGTCACCCGATTTTCACCAAGATCCTTCCTTCACCCAAACTTTCGGTTCACCCTTTTGGAATGGTTCCAAGCTTGATATAAGGTGCTAAGATAGGTTTTATGGTGGGGAGAAACAAGGTAAACTTGAAATGATTTAGCTCTAAGGAAGTGAGTTAAATTTCAACAAGGGAAAAGTGGCTAAGTGAATACAATTTCCAAGAGAAGAATTGAGTTGTTCAAAGGGAAGATTCGGTCACCTCAAGGAAAGGAAACAAACTAAGACTTTAGAGGAATGATTTGGTTGCAAGAAGAAAAGAGCAAGGCTTGAGCTTAAGGGAAAGGTTCGGCCAAGAGAGGAAAAGAGAGAGAGTTGAAATGGGAGGGTGATATTCGGCCAAGAGAAGCAAATGAAGAGGGAAATTGAAATGCTAAGTATGAGGGGGAGGGAGTTCACTTGAAGCAATTGAGTCTCCCAAGGTGAAATTATGGCAATGACAAGGACAATGACATGTTGAAAATGACAAGAGGGGAAGGGGCATGAACTTGGGTGAGTTTGGCCGACCATACATGGTCTTTTCTCTTCTCTTTTTCTCCTCATTTTCTCTCACCTCCTCCCTCGTCTCCTCAAGCCATGTCTCCCACGTGAATTCCTCCTTCTCCCATTGCTTTTTCTCTCATTTCTCTTCCTTGTCTTGTCTTGTCACTTAATTGCCCTCCATCTCTCTTCACATGGGATCACCACTTTATGGCTTTTCACTCCTTGCATCTTTACGTAAATGACCTTGTCTCTTCTTGGTTTGCCTCTTGTTTAGTTCATTTATGATGTTCGGTTACAACCCAACTAGCTTAGTTACTCTCACAACTAACTTTCAACTTAGTTACTTTTGTCACCTAACATATCTCCTATAAGCACTCTAGCTTATCTAGTTCAATTACATAGTTTATCATCTCATAAGCATGACAACATATCTTAAGATAATGGTTCTAGCCTATCTCTATGATAGCCACAATAACTTATTACATAAAAAGTTCCTTAGCTTATCAATATGCTAGCTTATCACTATGATAAGCAAGTGTGCTTATCATTTTAAACTCTCTTAAAACTTATCATATGCCTAGTAGCTTATCATCTAATATTCCTAATGATAATTCAAACTACTAATTTAGGCCACATAATAATGACATATGCCACCTATTAATGACACACAAAAATATTCAAATACTTAAAGGAAATTCATGATTTTTCCATTTAATTATTTTCGGCCAATATATATAAATCTTTAATCATAATTTGATTTTATGGATTATGAAATATATTAGGCAAATGAAAAATATAAATCCATAAGAGAAACTTACCTTGCAAGTTTCGACTCTTAGGGAAATAAAATTAAACTTGCACAAAACTTTCATAATGAAAAGAAAATTATTTAAGGAAAAATTTATGAAATAAATCTCATATTAGTTAATGTACCTTAATATAAAGCTTAGGTCATACATTGGCCAAAAATATGGCCCCATAATTTAAATTAAAAGCTAATACATAGAAAAATAGCAAAAGCAAAGTTCGGGGTCTCACAAATACAGATAAACCTATATTAAGATCTCTAACCCTATTGTTCAAGCTTATACACAGGCAAGCCAACACTAAGTGAAAGAACGACATAAAAACATCTCCTCAAGATGAGTCTTCATCTTCAGATAAGTTAAGGTCTACCCAGTTTATGCCAGAGCGGTTCTCTCTCAAGGGGTTGTTCTCGTATGGACTAAGACTCAAACATGAATAACCAGTACAAGGGTAGGGAGCTCATGGATGATGAAGGACTTGAAATCATCATAATCTATCTGAGCAGTACAACAAATATGGAGAAGGAAACAGGGTGAGTCTTAAGGACTCAGTAATGGGGATAAGAGCATGTGATGACAAACAGTAGTATAAACCGTACTTACATACGCAATAAACAGTTCATGTTTCACAGATAATACCTGTATAATCATATGCATTTGCATGTCATGCTCATGTCTGTAAAATCCTTTGCTTGTGATGTCCATTGTTTCACCCCATTGACAGGGTTGTGCATCCAACATGCACTTTAGGACAGTCCTAGGCATTCTGTTGCCCTAGAACACATGGCCGAAGGCCCCTGTGCCTTTGACCACAGGGCTATCCACTACCCCGTAGTGATGGTTGCACTCCCCAGTGATCGGTACCGTCACCCATTAACTATAAAAATTCTCATTGGTGCAAATTCCATATCCATAACATCATTGATGCATATTTTCATTAAAAATATGTCCTTCACCATTAATCATGTTGAATGAAGTTTCTTAATCTCGCTTATAATTTCACATGAAATCATTTCACACGATAATTTTAAATACATAACAAATCTTGTATTTTCTTTTAAAGACTTATTATTTCACATGAAATCATTTCACACGATCATTTTCAAGAAAACCTAATACTTTATCACATCCATGTCTTGTATTTATCTCCAAAATAAATACTATTAAACTTGTATTTAGCCAAACTAATTTTTTTAATTACTTATTTTAAATCAGCAAGCAATTAATAATTTTTGTTTAAAACTTTTACTATTTTAATTTAAAACAACCCCAATGTTACATGTTATCTAATTTAAATGTCTCAAGTCCAATGAGGACTTAGAGTTGCGCTTGCTGGCAAGCCCACCTATTGACAATATCAGTAGTTTTTGAAAGTTCACTTTGGTTGGCCCACACAATAGAAAAGAGGCCTATTTCACATGGCCGCTAAATTAGGCTTTTTTGGGTCCAATAGGGACCTAGACTTGGGCTCCACCTTCAAGCCCATATCTTAGAAAATAACATAAGTATTTAAGCCCATTAAAATCAGTCCAAGTAATAGAAATTAAGCCAAAACCTTGTGACTACAAAAAAGGCTCCTTTTAGTGAAAAACTAGTTTTATAACAATGAACTTCAAATAATCATAATTTTTCATCCTAGCTCCAAATAACTCAAAAAATTTAACTGTAGGTTCCTAGTATTTTCCATTATAAACTCTTCAAATTTGTGGTCAAAGAGAGGTCATTTACTATGTACGAGATACCCCTAAAGTTGCTGTTATCATAAATTGTGCAAATCTAAGCTAGTTTTCATCTACTTAGCTAATTCTTTAATTTTTCACGTAAACCTTTGCATGAAACCCACCCTATATGTTTATTATACTTATAAAATATTCAAAAATCATACCATGCAATTACTTACACAAGATTCATATCAAAATCAATCTAAAAGTTACTATGACTAAGTTTGGCTATAATCTTCAAATCTTCAATAATCTATTGCGACTAACCATTCTAACTTCTTGTTTAATTCATGCTAAGCATAATAAAATGTTCCATATCACTACCTATCATATTGCTAACCTCAAATTATCAAAATGCCAACATTGTCAATAACATATAAAACTACCCTTACCTTCCTTGATCTCTTTGGCCCTTTGGTGACTTTCTTGAGTATTAAAACCTAGATTAAGCTTGCTGTTAGTATCAAAATCAAAATAATAATCTCTAGGATAGCTAATCTCAAGAAAACCTCAACCCTCTACCACTTTTATTCAAAATTTCTCATTTTCTTCTTCCCAGGGGGAATTTGGCAACTTCACCTCTTTTTCTCTTTTCTCCTTCTTTCTTCAGCTCTCTCTCACTCTCTCTCTCTCTCTCTATATATATATTGTCAAACAAATTATTAGCCTAAATATTAAGCCTCTAAATGTATGTTTTACTCGCAAGTGCACAAGATCAAACAAATAGTATAGCTGGCAAATACGAGATCATTCCCACGAGGATTGGATTAATTTGGTTTAAAGATTATTAATTAAAACTTTATCTAACGGAAACAAAACAAATAACAGAATTAAATAATCAACAAGATTGCATTAATAGAAGAAAATCATAAACAAAATTGAAATTAGAATTAAAATAATGATAAAAACAAGTTAAGGCTTCGATATCCACCACTAATCATCTTCCTTAAATCAAATGACTTGCACAATGCTACAAACTAAATTTGGGTGCTCACTGTTTGTCAACCTAAGGGCATGGTATCTACTCCTTAAATTATTTATTTCCCTAAGCAACAAGTTAGGCATGGGTGTCTACTCTAACTCTTTTCTTTCTTAAAGTATTTAGCATGGTATCTACTAAATTGCACCTTAAGAAATCATAAATCAGTGGAAATCGACAAACACACGAAACCTGGAACATGGTATCTATTCTGGTTTTTCATGTTGATTAATCCAAAAGAGCCAACGATTGGTTCCTTTTCGTCACTTAGTATAGGCACAAGACTCGGTCATCTAAATCTACCTATATGACAATCTTCATATAACACATACATATGGTGATCAGGCATAAACATAAATCATATGAAGAAAGAATTTAAAACCTGGAAATAATCAATTAAGCATCACAAACCATTGTAACAAAGCAAATTAAAATCCTTAAGAAAACATGCTTAGGGCTTCAATCTAGCCCTAACTAAAATATTTAGCTACACATAATCATAAAAATAAACTTCATAGTGCTAAACATAGATTGAAATAAACCAAAAATAAAACAGAAAAGTAAAATCACTGTAAATTTCGCTTCTTGCTCTGGACTGATTAGCTCCTCTCTGAAGTGCGACCACCTCGTACGATCTCCTCCTTTTCTATAATGCGGCTGGCCTCCTAAAAAAAATGCGGTTGAGAGCTATGCGGCTGAGAGCTTTCTTTCTTTTCTAGGGTTCCGTGTCCACTTGAATTTTTTTTTTTCCTCCTTTTAAAGTGCCGCCCTTCTCCATGTGATAGCCAAAACGATGTGTTTTTCACTTTTTTTTTAACTCCTCGTCAACACCTGATGTAGTCCTTTCTTTTTCTTTTTTTCTTTTTTTCTGTTCTGACGTGATTCTTCACTTCTTTCAATTTTCAGCCAAAGTCTTCCCTTTAATCCGTGCAGCCAAGACATTTTATAAGCATCACTTTCTTTGTTGCTTTGACGTACACGTGGCCTCATCTTCCTCTTTCATTTTATTCTTTTTTTTTCTTTCAAGATTTCTACTTTGACTCTATATCTTTTCACATGATTTTATTTCTTTCTCCTGCAAAATAGAAATTACAACATTAATGTAACATTTAAGCTCAAGATTAATAATTAAGCAATAAACCACAAATCAATTGAAAATGCAAAAATTAATAGAAAATATGGTATGATAATGCTTATTATTAATAAGAAAATATGTATTTTTAAGCATTCATCATATATATATATATAAATATATAAGGATGGCCGGCTGAATGGTGTGGAGAAAACCTTCACAAAGGCCTTCTATTTGTATTTGTTCTTAACTAGAGTTTGTCTCTTAGGGTTAATTAACTATGCTAGGGTTTAAGTAGACCAAATTATGGTTTCTACCACTAGATTAGGGTGTCTATGCAAGTATTGAAGCTGAATTGGGTGAAGGGGGCGGCAACTATACAATGAAGAACAAGTGTTGCATGGTTTTGCATGGCTTAATGATTGCTTAGCATTTCTTTTAGCAATTCCATGTGCTTGACCGATTTTTATTAGTCAAAGAGAGGTAACATGGGCTGTGATGATGGACTGGGCTGAATGGGATGGTTTGGAGGCCCAATTGCATGTTTTTCCTAACCCCAAAGATCGAAAGCCTATTTTTCCAAGCTCAATTATCCTATTTGATGCAAAAATTCCCAAAAATAATCATTAGGATGCACGGCTATTTTAGAATAGGTCCTATTGGCTTGGTAATTAAGTGAGTAATATGAACTAAGTAAAAATTTTGAAGGAAGAATGAGTTTTCATAAGAAATTAGGGCTAAAAACATGAAATAATGATGTTTTAGTATATTTCAGCAATATCAATTATTATTTTAAAATTCAAGACATTAAATGAGTAAAATATGCTATTAGATTAAAGAGCTTGAAAATATATTAAAGGGGATATTTTTCTCATAATTTTTGGCTATGTAAAACTATTTTTAAGGAAGTTTTCCCTATTTTTAAACTAATAAAATAATAAATTCCGAAAATAGTAATTAAATACTATTTATTATAATTTAATTTTCAAAATTAAGATAATTATTATTACTTAGATGGTCGAGGCATTACATAGTCACCGCGTTCTTGTAAGTTGTGAAGCATGTGTTAAGATTAATAGGTTTAATATGTTTCATATCACATCACATAAATATATGAGTCCCAAAAAATTATTGGTACACTTGGTGGCTCAAAAGTATATTGTGAAGGCCATAGGGTACATGCTGTTGTTTGGATCCCGTGCAACTGCACTTAGAAGCTACCTCTTGAATTCACCCTTTAGAATACAGTCGTCCAAACAAATCAGATATCACGCCCCAAACGCTAACCCGAAGGGCCAATGACAGCCGCGTGCAGTCTCGAAAGAATGTTCCAGCAAACTTAACTACGACTTACAGCGGAAAAATTACTGAGAGAGAGACGGCCAAGGGAATCTACATAAACTTTAACTTACACAAAACGACTTCATTAATAAATGAGTAAGCATCTTAATTACATATCATAAACAAAACACTTCCTAAGTGACAGACCACATTGGTCAATTGTCACCAACATCTCAAAAATACATGGAGAGCCTTCCCTCTCAAGATAAGTAGTCTTTAGGACTCCTTTCACCTGGCACATCTGAAATGATACAATTTAAAAACTTGTGAGTCAAAAGACTCAGTAAGGGAACATGAACTTGTAAACATGAACATGGAAATCGTGAATCTTGATGTGTATGTATGTTTCACCTGGCACATCTAGAATGATACAATTTAAAAACTTGTGAGTCAAAAGACTCAGTAAGGGAACATGAACTTGGAAACATGAACTTGGAAATCGTGAATGATCGTGAATCTTGATGTGCATGTATGCTTCATGTTTGCGTATGCACATGCACTTGCTCTTGAAAACATATACTTAAACTTGTAATGACACTTGATCTTTGAAAAGAATCATTTCTTATCTTGTGGGCTACATACGCTCCATTTAACCCCTGAAGTCAGGGTTGTGCGTTCCCATCAGAACATTCCCATTTTTCCCTTGGAGACATAACATCTGGTCGAGCTAGCCCTTGAAGTGGCCCCAGGCCTGATGGCTAGACGACCCTTGGAGGTCCACAGCTTCTCTCAATCGTCCTTCAGTGTGGTTGCACATACCTCAAGGACTTACCCAATCTTCACGTAAACGTCCTTCAGTATAGATGTACCTTCTTAACTTGGTGCAGTACCGACCAAAGCCCCTTAATGTAACTTGTCATAAACATCTTTCATGCTCTCATTGCACAAAAACTTCTTTTTCTTGAAGGAAAACATGCAAATACTTATGACGTGTCATGCTTGATAATAAATAGCATGTCATGCTTGATCATGAAAAATCATACTGTGTATCTTTCCAGTTTTCATAAAAAGTAAGTTTTCACTTACTTCCACTTACCTTGATCCTCCTGAGTTTCAAGTGGTGCTTCGCTTACAAGCGAGTTAAATACGTTACTTAGATGCTTAGACAAAACAGTCAAATAGACATACAAAAGTACTCATAGACGTTCTCGGTTTCCAAAATTCGTATCTTTGAAAATATGACTTCACTTACATAAGATTTCTTTTAAACTTTAGCTTTCATAAAAAAAAATGAAAACAATAAGTATATACCTCAAATAACTACATCTAGGTTGTTGTTTTCTCCTTCTATATGTATGATTCGTATTCAACCTTAGTACACTTATTCTTTTCATCAATCACATTGATTTCAAGACCTACCCATAAAGATCAGCAATAACATTCGTACTAAGGATTCCAAGTCAAAACAACAACTTATTACACGTCTAATTTCTATTCCCTTGTTCCACACTTTTCATCGTACTTTGCATGGACTAATGACCATCAAATTCCATCAATTTAACCTCAATAGATGTGTTATAGAGGCACTGCCGAGACCTATAGGGTTTAACCTAAGTTCCATTGGTCTTTTATCTCTAAGTTTTCAAGCTCACATGAACACCAATGCCCACAGTTCTTCAAAAGACAACCGATAGACATTAGATCCTCATTTCAATGATCCACTCGTGACCTTCTTGGCCTTCTTTTCACTTTTAGATTTGCTGACATGAACTAAAGGAGTATTTCAGATTCACCATCCTCAACTTTCTTGCAAGATTCATACAATTCACTTAAAGAAAACAACAGAAAATCAACTCCCACTTAACCCGAGTGTGATTATCTCTATGTCCATCAAATGTAATCAATTTACTTGGGTGATTAGTTTGTTGTTCTAACATACATTCTTAACAGCAAGCAATCTTAAGGAAACAACACAAGACACACATTCCATGGCATAGGGCAGCAACACATTCGGCTAATATTATTCCTTTTCTTCCATTTTCATAACATTCTCTTGCATTAGCATTTTTCAATCACACTTGCTCCTAGATTTAGGCCACTGACCAAACCCTAACATCATCTAAGCTTAAACTTCTTCACATCTATGTTCAAGGGTTACACAGCAACATTCCAGCAACCAAATCAAGGGATTTCCATACTTTACCTTCACATGCAATTCGGTTATACTTTTAATTTTGCAACTTACAATCCAACATGTATTTCCAAGCTTGAACTAACCCAAAACCATGGCATTTAACATAAATGTTCAACCTCAAATCACAAGCAACAAATGACATGATAAAGTTACAATATTCGGCCAACAACAACATAACTTACATGCATGTTAATATATCCAACACCAGGACCAAAAATCATCACTTCCTTCAACATTAGCCCAAAATCGTGGCCTCAAATCCCTTCCTCCATCAAAAAATCTCAATAAATCAGTTCACAAGACCTCCATCAGTAAGTTCACATGAACAGCAACCAAGAATAAGCCAAAACCTAACTTCCATGCCATATTTTTCCAAAACAAGAACACCTTACCTTAGTGATTCGGCTGAACACTAAAGATGGCTAAAGAACACCTATATTAAGACATCTATGGTAAGAATAAGAAGAAGAAGAAGAAGAAGAAAGAGTTCAGGGAGGAAGAAATGTTAAAGAGCCGAATCTTCCTTACCTAGGCTTGCTTCCCCTTGACCTTGTTTTCTCCTCCTTCACCTACTCAGTTTTTCTCCTTCTCCTTCTCGGCTTGCTCTCTTTGTGTGGTTCTCTTGTGCGACCAAATGGGGAAGTGAAGGTGTGTGAACTGAATGAGGCGTGAAGTGCAGAGTGAAATGTGAAGAACTCGGCCAAGATCACGAGCAAAGGGGAAATTCCCCTTGGTTCCATCGACATCAGCCATTGGCTGCATGGGCGGCAAAGTTAATGCTTTGTCTTCTTTTTTTTATTTATTTGCCTTACTATGCCCTTCACGTGACTCTCACTTCAGCCTACTATTACTCTTTCTTTTTGCTATTCACGTGAATCACCTTTACTACCTTCTCTTTTGATTTTCTACGCTCTACACGTGAATCACTATGGTTAGCACACTTTATTGCTACTTAGTTGACCTAATGAAGATCAAGGTTACTAATGAAGAAGGTTAAGGCTATTAAAACAAGCATAGCATAATTATATGTATTACATTTCACAATCATCACTTAGGCTATAATGAAAATACTTAGAGATATTCAGCAACTAAAATATGAGAAATTGCACTTAAAATATCCTTAAACATCAAAATATCATAGATCATTGTAACTTAAGAAAGTACCTTACAATAGGCCAAATAACAGCCCCCGAAATTAAATTTTAAACATCAAAATATCATAGATCATTGTAACTTAAGAAAGTAACTTACAATTGGCCAAATAACAGCCCCCAAAATTAAATTTAAAGAACAAATACGTAAGCATAAATAGCACAATGCAATTCGGGGTCTCACATCAGAGGTCTATACTCATCCCTGAAGCCCACCTTCATTGCGTTGAAGGAGATGTATAACCGCTTAAAGAACGGTGATAGATTCGGTCTGTTATAACAATCAAACATAAGCCTCGATCAGTTTCCCTCACCGTGGCACAGTAATCCAAAACCCTTCCATATTGCTCCTTATGAGAGTCAAAAATCTGCACTATGGCCCTTTTCTTTGCTCGGTAACATTTTTGCCGCATTGTCTAGCACTACCACTTCCGGTTAACCTCATCCCATATCACAGGGACAGAGATATTAGGCTGGATTTTAATCTGGCGCAACATCTTGTTGGCAATCCAACGAAAGCTTATCTGCGATAGCCGATACCGTTTAAGACACTTAAGTTTTGACTTAATATCTTTTATCTCAAAGCTTCCTTCCCCCAGAATCTTCCTACCATATACTCTGTATTGGCACTTCTCGGTCCTACACATGATCACCACCTCGTCACTGCTATTTTTCTTGAAACGGATGTCCTTTCCTAAAATAATATTGGCCTTCTTCACAGCTGCTTTAAACAGGGCAGCGGTGGAGAACTCCATCCCTTTCATAAGGCCTACGGAGCCTAGGTCACTCTAATGAAATTCGGGTGCAGATCTTGAAGGCCCACTGACCTCATCTTCACTATCTGAAGGGAGACAAGAAAATCAGACCCCAACATGTCTGACAGATAACCTACAGTGTCAAAGTAAAGTAAAATGAGGTTATAATCTCTTATTGCAACACACTCCAGTAATATAGTGCAGGTTATTTGCTTTACCATCATCTTTACCCTCGTGGCATGTTGGAGGTGCATCATTGTCAGAATCCATTGTAACATGTTCGCCATCAATATGTTCAGTTTCTGTGGCATCCAATGGCCCACCAGAAAGCCCACTAACTTCAAATGACAGTCCAACATCAAATGAAGGACCACCAACCTCAAATGACGAACCACCAATGTGGAAAGAAGAAACACCGACACCAAATGGAGGCCCACCCTCATTAACTGAACTTCTACCAATGTCATCAGCTTCTTTGCATACTTCAGCCTCGTCATTGCCATTGAGAACAACATTATAAAGGTCATCATCACTACTTAATGCATTGTCCCACCACTTTGTGCCGATTCCAAGACGACGCCTCTCAATTTCTTCATCAACCTCGTCAAACTGGGGTGCAACCTCAAAACCAACAACGAAAAGAACTTTTATATCCTTCCCCTCATGAGCAACCACCATCTGAAGCACATCAAAGTCACCAGAGATAATTCACAATCCATCGAGGAGGGTCTTTTTTGGCTCCAAGTAGAATACTAGTGTTGGAACGCAAGATCGCAACAGAAAGGATCGCTGAATCAAAACAGCCCAAGCGTGCTACCTCTTTCAGATCCACACACACAAGTTTGAGAGAGAGTTAGAGAGAGAATTTGTAGAAAGAGAAATTCTCACGTGAAAAATGAAATTCTTATGTCTCAAATGAGTTTCTGAGCTATTTAATGGCTGGCTCAGAACTCAACTGTGCTTATGCGTTGGATCTTTAGGGACCTCAAATCTCGGCCATATGATCATCGTGAAAAACTCTTTTTCATTAAACCCCCCTTATATTCTGATTATGTCAATTAACATATCATAATTGACCCCCGAGATACTGATATTATTTTTGTGAAATCCCTATTGGTAACAATTATATTCTTATTTATCTTTCCATCATACTATATTCCACATGAGCTAATAGGATTTGAATAATACCACTGATTAAGTCTCTAGTTCAGATAATTCTTAATTCTCAGTCTGTACCTAGTTGGACTTCCAAAACTTTCCAAAATCATTTTCGCAAATATTTACTTAATATATAATATAAGTAAAAATCATGAAAACACTTTTCACAAAATCTCGTTGAACAGCGTTTTTATATGAGTCCAACAATATACAAAAATAAGCAATATTGCCTCATCAAGAGACTGGTGGATTCCATATTGAGCAATTATACAAATTAACTTTCTAAGCACAAGGCTCAACCTTATCTGGAATATTTGATATACGAAGATCATCACCAAATGATTTAGTCAAAGCACAAGCACACAATAAGCAAACTTGCATAACTCTCTCAGGTCTAAGGACAACATAAGCTAATTTTGTTGAATATCATTCTCTACATCATTGATCGTTTCCAGAAGGTATTCATATTTGATCTGGTTCAGTGCATGTACTCTTACATTGCACTCACTCGTCTGCTTAAGGTCACCACCTCAATGACAGAGTTCATCATTCTATCTTATAGACGCACAACGAGTGTAGACCTATTTGTACATTACCATGTATCTCGGTCTAGAACAAAGTAAGTCAACAAGAATCCGAAAAGTCATACTCCCCGCCTCCGATTCATTAATCATTAGCTTGACTTTTCTACAATGTTGCTCAACAATATGACATCTTATCTCATTGTACGTACCCAAAATAATATACAAATTATTAATCAAAAATAATAATTATCTCATAATTATGCAAAATAATTGGTTTTGAGGGCATACATCTAACAATCTCCCATTTGCACTCAATACCACTCAGACATGTACTTAACACCCATAGACTATAAATGATTCTCAAACACTTTTTGAGTCAACGTTTTAGTGAACGAGTCTACAATGTTCTCAGCTGATGCTATTTTAACCGTCACTACATCACCTCGATTCACAATGTCACGAATAAGATGAAATCTTCTTTCTATGTGTTTGTCCATTGATGAGCCTGAGGTTCCACGGTCTATGCTATAGCACCATTGTTATCACAATAAATGGTGATCGGGGACTCAATCGAAGGAATAACATCAAGCTCTTGTATGAATTTTCGTATCCACACAGCTTCCTTTGCAGATTCGCTGGCAGCAACATATTTTGTCTCAGTGGTGGAGTAGCAGTGGTGTTCTATTTGAAAATTCTCCAATCCATTTATCCAGCACCTTTTGTCTGCCCTATCAGTAAAAACACCAAGCCATAAAACCCACAAAGTATAACACATTATCTATTTTCAAAGTGTTGCGTGAATAAAGAGCATGTGCATGAAAGCCCCACCAATCCATACACATTAAAGCACGAAATCACTGCCCCATCATAAAAAAACAGCAAGCCTTATGTTACATAAAGTATACTATAGACAAAACAAGGCCCTCAATCCACACACATAAAGTAGACGACATGTTTGCCCCATCAGTAAAGTACACCAAGCCACAAACCATAAAGTATACTAAAGACAAAACAAGATTTGAATTAAAAACAGGGCCCTCAAAGTGTGGAGCAAAGTGTAGAAATAGACAGTTCCTAAGGCCACATAACATAACATAACTACACACATGTGTAGACAAAACAAGATTAAACATTAAAAACAACACCCAGGGACCACATGTTGTCGGCCAACAATATCAATTTGCAGTAATATACTATAAATTGCAGGTTATGGACCACCTTAAACACATATAAATAGCAACTCCAACACCAACCAACTAAATCACAGTACATATTTGACACAACCATTCCATATGCATATAACAAAGGAAATGAAAGTCAAAGGGTAGATGGCTTACCGTGTCTGGCATTTCGGCCCATAAGATTTTCATTTGTTGTTCATATAGGTCACGTTCGTTAATGCAATCTGGGTTTGGTGCAAATGGGGGGTTACTGGAGTCTAGGCAACGGAATGGGAGATCCTTATCTTCTTCCACCTCGGTCTAGACAAAGGAATGGATGTATGTCAATTTCAAACAAAAAGCCCTAATTCAAACTACCCCAAAATTGGTGGAAATTAACAAGGGCAATCATTGTAATTGTACACTCACTTATCAAGGGCATTTAAGTCATTCAATATGAACGAGTGGCACATGGGACGCACATGGGGGTTAATTCTGTTTGATTTAACGGTACTTTTAAACGGGAGCGTAGATTGATGAGATTTGAAACTTAAATGTCTCAAATCGCCGTTTTAAAAATAGCGAGTACCAAGAGTGATTTTGCCCTATAAATATGGGGCTAACTATGATATATATATATACATCCTACATATAGTTTTCTATCCATACTAAAATGATCGTCCTATATGTGTAATTATTATTTATGCTACTATATATATACTCGTATAAAATTAATGCTCAATAACATAAGTTACTAGTACTGAGTAACGTACTTATACACATAATCTATCTCTTTATGTATATATAATAATTACTCAAATATTACTTTTAGAATACCTCATCCGTATACATATTTAGACCATTTAAAATACCTCAATTCATTTATTAGCTACTTATACATATTTAGACCACTTAAAAAAATATTTAAGTTTGGGTTACACTTTTCTTCTATTACCAATTAAATTTGCCACTTTACATCTCAAATTATTGATCTCCTTATATTTTATCCCTCGACTACCAATTGTGTACACTTTTCTCCCTTCAGTAAAAATGTAGAGAAAAATTGATATTCTTGGACAATGAAATGACGATTTTACACTCACAATTTTTTGTAATTATATTTTGTGAGAAGGTAATTATGTCATTTTACTGAAAAATAATAGTTTTCGTCAAAGCTAACAATAAAGGGTGTAAAGTGTGTATAATGATAGTTGAGAGACGAAATGTAAATAAATTGATAGTTCGAACTGCAAAGTATCAAAACCTTCGGGCAAAAAACATATTTTTTTCCTAATTTTAGTAGTGGTCAAGAAAAAACAATGTTAAAACATGGTGTCTGGGAAGTTTATATACTATGTAAACACGCCTGTAATGCTTTCCATCTTGCGGAGTTTATACAAGTGCCGCAAAAAGAGATTATTACTTGTTAGTAGCGTTTATAAAGCACGATTTTTTTTAAATCGCTGCTAAAAAAACTCTGGCAGTTGTACCGCGTACGTACTTTTATAATAGCGTTTGTTTAAGAAACGCTGGTCTCAATAGCATTTTTTTAACCGCCGCTGAAAATCATTTTGCTAGTGTTGTATAATTTTCATTTTTGTGTCCTCTTTTAATCTTAAGTGCAGTTAGCTAGATAATCATTTTCAGGATCCATCTCATCATACTCTGCTTCTGTTTTCAGCTTTCCCATTTATTGGCCATTATTATCTGGCGGGCACCTTTCCTAATGTTTTTTCATTATTGATGATACCGAAACTGTTAATTGGGCCGAAAAAGTTGATCATATAAGCAACCCAACAATGATGAAAGGCCCATATCAGCCCAAAGCCCAGAAGAGGTAGGTCGCCCCACGAAGGATGTCGGTTGTAAAGCATCACACAAACGTGTATACCTCACGATCTCAAATCCCTTATGTAAAGAAACCAACCACACACGAGAAGGCGTGTAAGAAGGGAGTCATACAAGACACGATAGAAACGAGGGATCAAACCCCAGGAAAAGGGGAACGTGAAAACGTGGAGGATGAGCTATAAAAGAAGAAGAAAGGTAGGTTGCAAATTATAAATTAAGCAGTGAAAGTATTACACAAGAGTATTAACTTAACCATCGGAGGTTCTACACCTCGGTGCCCGGGGTTGATTTGTCCTTTTGCAGGAAGATATACACGAAGATCGAGGTGCATTTACTCCAAATATTATCCACAAATCAACTGATTCATCAATTACTTGTACAAATTATGAGTTGATAAGTTTAGGAGCTTCATGTGCTTGAGCTAGACGTTGAGCGGCTGTTGGTATACTAATAGTGGATAACTAAAGCCATGATACATTGATCGACTAAATCAGCTGCTCTAGTGCTGGTATAGATAAAATGGGACAAAGAGTAAATTGTTGTGGAGACAAGGACGAAGAACTATTGAGAGGCCAATTACATTAAAAAAAATTTTTTTGGAGGTCAAAATAAATAAAACAACAATATTTTCAAAAATTCATTAAAAATATGCTTTTTTTTACGAGCTTTTGGAGGGTTGGGGGAGGTCATAGCTCCCACCGGCCCCCAGGCGTAGTCCCTGTGTGGTGGGATGGAACACAGCTGAAGTCCCACTATCAGAGCTAGAATAACAGGGCCTGTTAAGATGCGTGCATGGTACCTCAGCAGGATATATTGCTTTAATGGTATTACCTTTGTCAATTACAGATTTTCGATGAAAGATAATATTTAGTTAAGAGGGCTAAATCCACTCGTAAGTACATCCATCTACCACATATAAACCATTATATATTGGTCAATTATTTGAGCTAGACTGGCAGATAGAGATCAAACACCGTCCACCTAATCTTCCAGGTCTGAAACTTTCAGGCTTGGGCAGGCTCCACACCTTCCACTTCTCTCTTGTCTGTGTTCATTGCACACCTTCCTTGGTTGTTGATCTTACTTGCTTCTTCTGCGTTTTTCTCGTTGGTAACAACTTTTGCCTGTCCGTTTTCCAGTTGATGCATTTTATTTTCAGGGAGACTATGGCATTGGATGATTTCTGCTATCCAACTGCGAAGCTGCTCTGTGGCAACCTCATCTGTTAAGAGTACCCGGATCAGTCAGGCAGACAAAATTCAGTACGTATATACGTGTCAAAGGACGAAAGAGGGAAAGAGGGACAGAGTATTGCACCACCTAATCTGGGGACAGTGTGGCCTTGGGGATGCCTTATGATAAGAGGGTTGTCGAAAGCCGTAGCAAGCTCCTCGGAGGGAAATTTCAACCAATCCTTGGCTCCTATGAAGTGGACAGATTTGACCTTAATTATATCCTTGTAGGCAACCTCACAGATGCTTGGGTCTCTGAACTTCGACCCCGATACGGACACGAACAGTTTCATTGGTGGATGCTCTTTCAACACCTTTCCCTGATTTCAAGCTTATATAATCAATCCTCTATGTTGAAGTCGTCGTATTAATTTTTATGAAAAGGGACAAAAGGATCTACGCTTACTTGCGCCTGGTAGCCCAAAAGCAGTGCTGATAGCGTTGCACCCTGATAGAAAGAAGAAGACAAAAATAATTTGAGTCATATCCGATCCCTGGACTATCTTCTGCTAACTTAGTGGAAAAAAAAAAACCAAGAAAATTGTGTATGGAGCAAACAAACGATCGAAAAGGGGGAAAAGAGCATTGGTTGAATTGCGAGTGATGCAACGGATTCAATCTGTCAAGCTTTGTTTTCTATGTTAGCGATCTGCATCTGCCACTGCAAGTCTGGATGCATACCTGAGAGAAGCCAAGGAAGCCATCAAAAGGACCTTTGCTCGTTATGTATTCACACAAATAAGAGATGCATTCCTCCAAGTTTGTGTACTTCGTGAACTCCTGATTAACACAGTCGAGACATGTCGTGGATTATATACAAAAGTCTTTATGAGACAAATACATGATACATCCATCTCAGTTCCTCTGCTTAGAAAGAACAAAAACAGAGATTTTAACATTGCCGAACTGAAACCACTCAAAATAAGGTGGCGGGAAGATACCTTCTATATCCGATTTTCCTCCCGCAGGAAAAATGTCGTCCGGGAACACCTGTTTGCATAATAATTAGACATCTCCAATGTAAAAAATTCCATCTATAACCCAATTTCGGATCCCACTGTTCAGGGCAGCAAGTCACCTGTGATGATGATTTGGGACATGGTACACAGGAAAAGGCCACGGTGTTCTATTTGCTACTAGTAATTTTTTACTCATGTGCAATCAAATTGTACCTACCACGACTAAGAAATTGTACCTACCATTTGTTTTGGGAGACTGGGTCTACCTGCGTTTACAGCCTTACCGTCAGAAATCGTTGGCTTTGCGAAAAAGCTTCAAGCTTTCCCCTCGTTTCTATGGCCCCTTCCAGATCCTTCAAAAAATTGGTGAAGTGGCTTACAAGATTGCTCTGCCTCCCGAAGCCCAATTACACCCCGTCTTCCATGTTTCTTGCCTCAAACGCAAACTGGGAGCCCACACCGTACCCTTACAGACGTTGCCTCCCATTGATGAAGAAGGTGCAGCTCAGGCAGAACCAGAGAGGGTTCTGGATCGCAGATTTCGTAAGCAGGGAAATCAGGCGTTGACAGAGGTTTTGGTGAAATGGCGTGGAGCAAGCGACGAAGATTCTACTTGGGTTCCCTACTGGAAGCTTCAGGAAGAATTTCCCCACCTAGTGGGCAAGGTTCTTTGAAGGGGAGGGTGATGTTGTGTGCCTGTTCGTAAGAGAGAAGGAGAAGCAAGTTGCGAAGAGGAGGAGGACTTTGGAGAATTCTAGGATGTTCGGTCGTGTTGGTTGTGTTAGCCTTTGCTTGGGCTTGGGCCATATGGGCCACCTATCTTACTACAATTTAGCTTTCCAATTGCTATAGTTCTTTTCGGTCCAATATCTGGCCCATTACACTTACATGTATTTAGCTTTACAATTCGTAATGAGAACTATCGAGAAAATATTCAGCCAAACAGAAAGAAGAGTGACGATCTCGAATTCGTCTTGTTCATCATCCATTACCGTTACAAAAATCCATTTCCATACATTACATTTACATCCAGTTACTTTACATTTGGTATCAAAGCCTTCGTTCCTCATGGCTCAAGCTGCTCGCTTAACTCAGTTGGAAGAGACGATTGCACAGATGAAAACACAGCAAGACTCTCATCAACAGACGTTGGACAACATGTCACATCAGTTGCTTCAAATTGCTGACAGCATCAAGGCTATCTCCATCTCTAATGGGAAGCGTGTAGATTCTGGAGGTGCAGAAGAACTTGAAGGCCTAGGTGGATCTGGTGGAGGTGCTGGAAACCCGAATGGAGCTGAAAATCCAGAGAGATCTGAAGGACCTGAAAACATAGGAGAAGGATTTTCTGGCAGCAATGGGGGACCACAGTTTAAGCCCCTTAAACTTGAGTTTCCACGTTTTTATGGTGAAAACCCAGCTGCTTGGATATACAAAGCCAATCAATTCTACAGTTATTATCAAACACCTGGTAGGCAAAGGGTGTTGCTGGCCTCTTTTCACATGGATGGGGATGCACTAATATGGTTCCAAGATGCTGAGGAAGCAGGGGTGTTTACTAGTTGGGAAGCTTTCACTAAAGCCCTATATACTAGGTTCGGTACATCTGTTTATGATGACCCTATGGAAGCTCTTCATAGACTAAGGCAATCTGCTACGGTGGTGGAATACAAGGCCCAATTTGAGCACCTGTCTAACCGAATCAGAGGACTCTCTGATAGGAACAAACTTAGTTGTTTTATCAGTGGCTTGAGGGATGAGATCAGATTTCAAGTCAAGTTATTAAATCCTCCTACTCTGAATGCAGCTTTTGGCCTTGCCAAGATTCAAGAGGAGAGCATTGCTACTATAAAAAGGAGCCTGAGATCTGGGTTTTCAGACCCAAATAGGAACCCAAATCCTACTTATCCAAGGAACCCGAATCCTAGGAGTGGAAACTTCTCAGGAAATTATTCCAGAGGGACAGTGGACTCAAAACCAGGGTTCCCTATCCAACGTTTGACCCCTACCCAGATGAAGGAAAGGAGGGATAAAGGGTTGTGTTACAACTGTGATGAGAAGTGGAATCTACAGCACCAATATAATGGGAAACGAATTTACATGATGGAGGAGACTGAGTGGATTTCAGAAGAGGATGAAGAACCTATTGAAGGGGAGGAGGACCCTCAGGTTGACCCCAACATACCAGAAAATTCCACCTTACCCGAGATCTCCCTACATGCCATTTCTGGTGTACCTAAACTTATCACTATGAGGCTGATGGGCAGAATTGGGACAAGTAAAGTGGTTATCCTAGTAGACACTGGGAGTACCCATAATTTCTTAGACCCTTCAGTAGCTAAGAAAAATGAGTTGGATATCACTAATTCTAAGCAGCTGCGAGTAAGAGTAGCTAATGGAGAGACTATGGTGGCAGAAGGGAAATGTTAGGGAGTGACTGTCAAGATGCAAGGGCAGCAATTTGATACTGATTTTTACTTGCTACCATTGGGAGGTTGTGATGTGGTTATGGGGGTATATTGGCTTAGTACGTTGGGTCCTATTTTATGGGACTTCCTTAAACTCACTATGTCATTTGATTATAAAGGACGACCTGTTTTGATGCATGGGCTTATAAGCCTACTGAATGGTCATTAATGGAAGGCCAGAATTTCCAGGTGCATTCAGAAGTAGAGAGGCAAGGGGTAGTTGTGCATGTTGTTCACACAGCTGCTGAAGCTAAAGAAGTGCTTTTGACCCCAACTATTGGGAAAATCCTACAAGAATTTGAAGATGTATTTGCTGAACCTAGAGAGCTGCCCCCCATTCGCAGTCAAGATCATCGTATCATTCTCAAAGGGGGAACCCTTCCCATTTGTGTAAGACCCTATAGATATCCTTTCTACCAAAAGTGTGAGACCCCGATTTTCTTCTACGTTATTTCTTATGTATTATCTTTTATTTTTCGATGTATTAGCTTTAATTTTATCATGGGGCCATATTTTTGGCCAATGTATGGCCTAATCTTTATGTTATAGTACATTGATTAAAATGGGATTTTATTTTATGAAATTTCCTAAATAATTTTCTTGTCATTTTATGCAAAGTTTAAATTATATTTTCCTAAGAGCCGAAATTTGTGAGGTGAGTTTTTCTCTTATGAATTTATATTTCTATTCATTTGCCTAATATATTTCCTAATCCATAAAATTAAATTATGATTAAGGATTTTCTTATGGATTATATTATTGGGCTATTAAGGTTTAAATGGTTGGGCTTAAAACCTAAAAGAATGGGCTGATAATGGACAGCCCATGCTTGGCCGAAAATTAGGCATGATGGGCCTTGAAATTTAATCAAGTGGGCTGCCCTAAATATTTGAGATAGTGGGCCCTTTGGAGCATGATGTTGGGCTGCCAAAATAAACATGGAGATGGGCTTTAGAAAGCATGATATTGGGCTGCCATGAAGCCCATGGCAATGGGCTTTGGAATGATGTTATTGGGCCTTAAGGAAGTTGGACATTGGGCCTAAGCCCTTAGGCTTATGAATTGGGCTTTAGGTGGTGATGTTGGGCCTTGAATTAAGGAGTTATTGGGCTGCCCAATGGGCCTTGAAATTAAGCTAATGATACTAGATTAGTAGTGATAACCTTTATTAAGTTTACTAAGTAACTAGAATATGTAAACAAACCAAATTAGTTGGATTTCAACCAAATGAACTAAATGGTTGAACTAAGCATTAAATATGGAATTCAAATGTGTGGTGGAGGGTGATTTTCGTGGGATACAAGAGAGACACGGGGGAGACAAGACATGACAAGGCTGAAAAAGTGAAAATTGAAGTACATTTTCACCCTTGGCCGGATTTTGTGTCCAAGTGCATCCATTTTTTGTCTTGGCATGACCCCTTGCACGACCAACTCACTTCACACACACTTAATTCACTTTCATTTGGGTCCTTTGGTCGTGCAACACAATCCAAAAGAGAGAAACACAAAGCCAAAGCCGAAACCAAGAGAGAGGAAGAGAGGACTTGGTGTAAACCGAACCTTTTGGAGCCACAAAGAGTGATTTCAAGCTTGGACCAAGGGGATTTCGTGTAAGGAGGAAGGAGAAGAAGGGGTAGAAGGAAAAAGGGAGGTCTTGCAAGAAGAAGAAAAGAAGGAGAAGACAAAGGACAACCAAGGTAACAACCGGATCTTATTTCCTTCTTGTTGGCCGAACCCTCTTGTGAATAGATCTTAAAATTTGAGTTGTGTTGTGCTTGGATATTTTGAGATCTTGAATGATTAAAGAACCTTAAGTTATTTAGTAGGTGAAGGAGAGAGAAATTTTGCAAGGGAACAAGGAGAAGGAACAAGGAACAACAAGGTAGAAACCGAACCTATCATTTCTCTTGTTGGCCGAAACTGTTGGTGAATAGATCTTGAAGTTTTATGCTTTGATGTTGTTGAATATTGCTAGATCTGGTGTTATTAAGATGTATAAGAGTAGATCTAGCCATGTATGTTCTAGATCTAAGGTTGAATGTGAAGAAAAATGCAAATGGAGAACAATGCATGTTAAAGGAAGTTAGATTTAGGTCTTGTTGTGTTGGATGGTTGCAAGTTAATTATTTTCCTTAGATCTATGGATGTTAGTGTGTATAAAGTCCAGATCTGGGCTTATTGAACATGAATGAAGGAAGTATGGTGAAAATGTATGCAAAGATGGGTTGTAGAAGTCAATGTGTGCATGATAGGGATTTTAGCATGAAAAATGTGGGATTTTGATGTATAGCCGAACCATGTATGCCTTAGGTTTTCAAGAGTGGTTTGTATATGCTTAGATCTGGAAATTGGTCATGTTATGTACAAGATTTATGACCTAATGCATGGTAGATGATTGCTAAGTGTAAATGATGCATGCAAATTAAAGGAAACAAAAGAAAACATAATAAGTTGGATGAAATCATGTGCTGGCCGAATAGTGTAATTCATAGTATCTTATGTTTGTGCTTTGATTCTTAGATCCTAGGTTGTGAAAGTGATTGAATGGAGAATGGGATCACCCTTGGAGTTAATGTTGCTATTAAAGGATGCACAAAATAAGAGTTGACCGAATGCCATAAGGAAATGAAACCCTAAGTGTAAGTTTTGGTAATCGTTTTATAATTGTTGTAATGGATAATTGAAATTGGGGATAAGGCTAATTGGAATAAATATTGAGGAACCATGATCATGTAATGAAAATATTCGAAACCCTAGTTAGAGTTAGTACTCGGGATTAATTGAGGTTTAAGGTCCAAGTCAAGATTTAATCGTGATTAAGTTATTAATAGTTTAATGTAAGGTTTTAATGGAGTACATGAAATAATGAGAGACTTAGGTTTAATCCTAAATCCGTTGGTGATAAAGAAACCCTAATCAAGACATGTATAAATATATATTATATTGCAATAAAAATATTAATGATTAAATAACCTAAGTTTTGAGTATTAGTTAAAGAAAAGAGTAAATAAATATTTAAATTATTAAAAGAATTTTGGTGATATATATATATATAAATATATATATATATATATCTTTGGTTGATAACCGATTTCAAAAAATACAAATGTTTAATGATTACGTACTATTTTTTAAAGTCTAAGAAATATTTGAATCGCTTGTAGGCGATCCACGTGTCTTATACACTACCAAGGAAGACCAAGTGTAAGTGGATACTGTAAGTGGACAGTAAGTGTTCCTTTTTCAAAACTGGAATGACACACTGCATCGTTTCATGAACAAGCATGAGAGTTTAATCGAGCATGACACGACATGTGCATTGCATGAATTTTTCAAGAAGAATGTTTATGCAATGATTTTATGGAAAGAAAAGTTTTATGAAACGATAAGTTAAGTTAAGGGGCACTGGTCGGTACCGTACCATCAAGATGGACTCTCATACCGAAGGACGAATGCGAGAAGGATGGGTGAATCCATGAGGTTGTGCAACCACACTGAAGGACATTGAGAAGGTGTGGGCCTCCAAGGGTCAAGTCTAGCCACTGAAGGACGAATGCGAGAAGGTGCGCTAGCTGACCATATGTAAGGTCCCAAGGGAATTCGGGGACGGTTCCAAAGGGAACGCACAACCCTGACTTCAGGGGTTAAATGGAGCGAGCCCACAAGTAAAAGATATGAAATGGTTATGAAAAAGCCAAGAGTGGCACAAGTATGAATAAGAAATTTTCAAGGGCCAAGGGCCAATTTTACAAGCAAGTACGAAAGAAAGATTTTCAAGGGCCTGGGGCCGAATTTAAGCAAGAGCATATGCATATCCATGACATGCATGTGCATCACTTATCAAGTTCTTTCTTTCATGATTAAGCAAGCATAAGTCAAGAGCATATTTCAAATTTATGTCTTTCCCTTACTGAGTCTTTTTGACTCACGTTTTTAAAATTGTGTCATTCCAGATGCCTCAGGTGAAGAGAGTCAGGAGGACTACCTGACATAGAAGCACAAGAATTATGTTTCGAAATTTTGATGATAGTGGTGGCTTGATCGTCACTAGTTGGCTTTGATGTGTTATATATGTTTTGTATGAAAAACTTAATGAGAACCCTGATTATGTATGCTTTAGCTCGAATCCCTCGCGATCCTGTACGTTTCCGCCGTAAGCACGTAAGTATGTAAGTAAGAACGCTGGAGCCATCCGGGGGATAGCTCGCGGCTGTCACGGTCCCTGCGGGATGCCGTTCGGGGCGTGACAAAAAGGGTGAGATTGAAAAAATTGTTCGGGAGTTGTTGGAGTTAGGGGCAATCCGACCAAGTCAATCACCCTTTTCCTCTCCCGTTTTGCTGGTAAGGAAGGCAGATGGTGGTTGGAGGATGTGCATGGATTATCGGGCTCTAAACAAAGCAACAGTAAAGGATAAATACCCTATTCCAGTGGTAGATGAACTCATGGATGAACTACATGGTGCTACTATTTTTTCTAAGCTGGATCTAAGATCTGGTTATCACCAGATTCGGGTAAGGGTTGAGGATGTGCATAAAACTGCCTTTAGGACCCATGAAGGTCACTATGAATTTTTGGTGATGCCCTTTGGGCTCACCAATGCTCCTTCCACCTTCCAAGGGCTCATGAATGATGTGTTTAGACCTTTTTTACGAAGATTTGTACTAGTGTTTTTTGATGATATACTAGTTTATAGTAAAGACTTGCAGGAGCATGCAATTCACCTCAGACAAGTGTTAAGCACTCTTCGGCAGCACTAGTTGTATGCTAAAAGGTCCAAGTGTCGCTTTGCCTATAGTGAGATTGACTACTTAGGACACTTTATATCAGCAAAGGGTGTAAGGGCTGACCCGGGAAAAATTGCAGCCATGTTAGAATGGCCACTGCCTAAGACTCTCAAGGCCCTCAGGGGTTTTTTGGGACTCACCGGGTATTATAGAAAATTCATTCAGAGATATGGACAGATTGCTACCCCTCTGACCCAACTATTGAAAAAGAACTCTTTCAGTTGGACCGAGGAGACCACTCAAGCCTTCCTAGCCTTGAAGAAAGCTATGACAAATCCTCCAGTTTTGGTGCTACCAGATTTCACAAAAACTTTCACTATAGAGTGTGATGCATGTGGAGTGGGGGTAGGAGCAGTCTTGATGCAGCAAGGGAGACCACTTGCATACTTCAGCCAAGCCTTAAAGGGCCAACTACTACACTTGTCCACTTATGAAAAGGAGTTGTATGCTCTAGTTTGTGCGGTGCAAAAGTGGAGGCCCTATTTGGTGGGGCAAACCTTTGTGGTCAAAACTGACCAGCAAAGCCTCAAGTTCCTTTTAGAGTAGAAGGTAGGAACCCCAGCCCAACAGAAATGGCTCACTAAACTCCTTGGGTATGACTTTTCTATTGACTATAAGAAAGGTAAGGAGAACCGGGTGGCGGATGCCCTATCTAGGAGAGATGAGTTGCCTGAAACTCAGGAGGGAGAACTAGCTGCAATTACTTTTCCCCAACCACTTTGGCTGGAAGAACTGAAACAAAGTTATCTTGGTGACACTGTGGCCCAAGAGTTGCTTTCCAAGCTTCAGCAAGGTCAAATGCAGAGCAGACAAGTGGTGTTTCGTAATGGGATTATTGTGAGGAAGGGTAGGATATATGTGGGAGATGCATGGGATCTAAAACTGAAACTTTTGACCTTGGTGCACAGTAGCCCTACAGCTGGCCATTCGGGGTATCACAAGACTCTTCATAGAGCACGGGCTGATTTCTATTGGCCAGGTATGAAAGCTGATGTGAGGACATTTGTTAGGGAGTGTGATATTTGTCAGAGGAACAAATCCGAGAATCTACACCCTGCAGGACTTCTACAACCTCTCCCTATCCCCAATAGAACTTGGGCAGATATTTCTGTGGACTTTATAGAAGGTTTGCCTCTCTCCAATGGTCTAAATGTTATTCTGGTTGTGGTGGACAGATTAACTAAGTACTCTCATTTTATAGCCTTATCTCCCCCATACACTGCCCTCCATGTTGCCCAACTCTTCACTAACCATGTCCTTAAACTACATGGGTTGCCTTGTTCAATAGTCTCAGACCATGACCCTATTTTCCTCATTAACTTTTGGACTGAGCTCTTTACTCTTCAAGGTACCACTTTAGCTCATACCTCTGCCTACCACCCCAAAAGTGATGGCCAGACAGAAATAGTGAACAAGTGTGTGAGTCAATACCTAAGATGCTATTGTGGAGAGAAACCTAAGTCCTGGTCTCTGTAGCTTCCTATGGCCGAATGGTGGTATAACTCTAGCTACCATTCATCTACCAAAAAGACTCCCTTTGAAGCCCTCTACGGCTACCCACCTCCCAACCTCATCCATTACATACCCAACACCACAAAAAATGCAGCAGTAGCGTCCCAACTTAAATCTAGAGATCAGATATTAGAGACTCTCAAACACAACCTACTGACAGCTCAAGAACGCAGTAAATCACAGTATGACAAAAGGCACACAGAGAGAACATTTGTTTTGGGAGACTGGGTCTACCTGCGTTTACAGCCTTACCGTCAGAAATCGTTGGCTTTGCGAAAAAGCTTCAAGCTTTCCCCTCGTTTCTATGGCCCCTTCCAGATCCTTCAAAAAATTGGTGAAGTGGCTTACAAGATTGCTCTGCCTCCCGAAGCCCAATTACACCCCGTCTTCCATGTTTCTTGCCTCAAGCGCAAACTGGGAGCCCACACCGTACCCTTACAGACGTTGCCTCCCATTGATGAAGAAGGTGCAGCTCAGGCAGAACCAGAGAGGGTTCTGGATCGCAGATTTCGTAAGCAGGGAAATCAGGCGTTGACAGAGGTTTTGGTGAAATGGCGTGGAGCAAGCGACGAAGATTCTACTTGGGTTCCCTACTGGAAGCTTCAGGAAGAATTTCCCCACCTAGTGGGCAAGGTTCTTTGAAGGGGAGGGTGATGTTGTGTGCCTGTTCGTAAGAGAGAAGGAGAAGCAAGTTGCGAAGAGGAGGAGGAGGACTTTGGAGAATTCTAGGATGTTCGGTCGTGTTGGTTGTGTTAGCCTTTGCTTGGGCTTGGGCCATATGGGCCACCTATCTTACTACAATTTAGCTTTCCAATTGCTATAGTTCTTTTCGGTCCAATATCTGGGCCCATTACACTTACATGTATTTAGCTTTACAATTCGTAATGAGAACTATCGAGAAAATATTCAGCCAAACAGAAAGGAGAGTGACGATCTCGAATTCGTCTTGTTCATCATCCATTACCGTTACAAAAATCCATTTCCATACATTACATTTACATCCAGTTACTTTACATTCGGCAAAGATAGAAGGATCTCATTTACTAATTTGCTTCTTCAGGAAACCCCCACTGGTTCTGAACCCATGGAAGCATAGGATCCTCAGCTTCTTCTCTGTCGTGCCTTCCATTTTTCTTTGTCAACCTGGGCTTTTCGAGCTTCGCAACGTTGAATTATTACTGCAAAGACAACAGAGACTGTCCAAGGTTTTTGTAAGGGAAACTGATTTCCACCTACTACCAAATTTTAAGGCGCCATGTTGCCAACTACCCTCCTTGGTCTGGTTGGTGGTGCACGTGCACCCAAATCACATGTCAAGAGCGGAAATGGCGTTCCATAGGACACCATAATCCTTGGAGAGAACCAAGTAATATTGGTGTCGTGTTCATGATTTCGTGTCGGTTTTATCTGAGAAAAAAAAAGGATTTCGTGTCGGTTCAAACTTTAGTTATAGCTAGCGTGCTTTGTAGATCTGTGCTGAGTATTATCCTAGGCGTATATCAAGCTGAGAAGTATTCATTGCGGAGAATTTAGACGCATTTCACCCTCATTTTTAGTTAATTCATAAAATTAGCGTTTAATTTGTAATCAAATTCAGTCGATGTGTTTTATTAGAAAAAGGAATTTTCTTAATAATCAAGACTACGGCCTTGTATTACCAACAAGATCGTCAAAACAAACTACGGGGGATCAACCCTAAATACAATCAGTTGATACGTGTTTGCTCAAAAACAAAGGGATAGCCTTCATAAAAATTTCCTGAGACGGCCCAACGAGCTAGGTAATGCGCAGCATTGTTCACACTACGTGTGTTGAAACCATAATTAAATTGAAAGACATGATTTTAATCACTCAGCCTTTCAATGAATGAAGATGGGACCTTGTAGGACTTTTTTTCATGCCAATTTCGTGGGATTGGATTGAGGGAAACAACATGCGAATTCAATGAAGCAATTTAAAATCAAAATAGAGGTGCATGTATATTGACATATTTATCGAAAAAGTTCATAACTAATTCGTTAAATATCCAAATAATGCTATTTTTACGGCGTTTGAAAGGTGTTTTTCATTTACACGGTAAAAAAGTGATTTTTATTTAATTGAATGGTTCTATATTCTTATATTAATTTTTCATCTATACTCATGGAGGCAGAAAATCTGTTGTTGTCCACCTGATGAGCGATGGGCTAGAGTCGAGCTAGGTTCGGGTGTGAGGCTTGTAGAATGAGACAGTATGTAGAATGAGACAGTATGGACAGAGCTTTCCCATGTTATCAAGTAGAACATATGGAGGAAGGGAGAATTCTAAAAAAAGGTGTGGGACACCATGTAGACCTAGATGGGGGAGGTGAATAGGAAATATAAAAGTTACAACACAATTTAACACACACTAATGCGAAAATCCCAAAAAAAATCTTAACACATTCAATGAGTTGAATCTTTACATATTTGCAATATGTCAATCAGAGCTATGCAAAGACAATAATTAATCTATTTAACCAATTCTAAGATCACCTAGACTTTTCCACAAATACTAATCTTGTTCTAATCTTTTGAACCAAAATTCAAAACCAGCAAATCAAAACTCGAAATTAATCAATTAATGTCACGCCCCGAACGCTAGCCCGAAGGGGGTTAATGACAGCCGCGAACATCCACTCAATGAATGTTCCAGCGTTTCTCTTAATCATGCAGCGGATTTTTTATACAAATACATAAAACACCTACAACTGAGAGAGATGGGCCAAAGAGATTTACATAAACTTCAACTTACACAATTGACTACAACGGCAATAGTGAAAGCATCCAAATTACATGTCATGTCTGCATGACTGAAGTACAAGTCCTAAGGGATTCCAACAAAACCTTTATATGGACCTACTCATAACATATAAGTAATACATCTTGAATCCTTATACACATAACATAGACATTCACAGGATGCCTGATAGTACTTCCTATGAACTCTTCAACTTCTGATTCTGATAACCACGACTAAGATACTAGACATCAAAAACCTTGAACTCTAATAGTCCGAATAACCCATGACCACCACACGACGGAGGCTCATGATGACTCTTCAAAATTTCATCTAACCTTTAATGAACAACAAAGAGGGATGAGGACGTTCCCATCGGTCCCTCTTCTAGATTTTCCCACCTGAATTGTTATCTGGAATGATACAATTTAAAACATCTGTGAGTCGAAAGACTCAGTAAGGAATTATAATTAAAACATGAACTTGAAATCATGGTTTGGAAATATGAACTTGAAATCGTACACTTGCTTTTAAACTTGAAATCGTACACTTGCTTTTAAACTTGAAATCGTACACTTGCTTTTAAACTTGAAATCGTACACTTGCTTTTAAACTTGAAATCGTACACTTGCTTTTAAACTTGAAATCGTACACTTGCTTTTAAACTTGAAATCATCATGAACTCGATATCATAATGAACTTAAAATTATAAGCATGCACTTGACTTAAAATCATAAGCATGCGCTTAAACTTGAAATAATTACAAACTTGAACATAATGTAATTTAAGTACAACTTGAAATATCATGAGCTTTAACTTTAAATAATCACAACTTGAACTTTAAATATCATGTATACGTATATAATTCATGCATGATCATGAATCGTGATGCACGTGTATGCCTCATGATTGCATATGCACATGCACTTGCTCTTTTAAACATCTCTTATACTTATAAAGCTCTTTCTTTTGGAAAATCTTTTCCATTCTTATCCTATGGGCTACTTGAGCTCCATTTACCCCTGGCATCAGGGTTGTGCGTTCCCGTTGGAACTGTCCCCTATTTCCCTTGGGGACCTTACATATGGTCGAACTAGCACACCTTCTCAATGTCCTTCAGTGGCTAGACACGACTCTTGGAGGTTCACACCTTCTTGCAAGCATCCTTCAGTGTGATTGCACATACCTCCCGGACTACCCATCCTTCTTGCAAGCATCCTTCGGTATGGGTGTCCTAGGTGACATCCATCCTTCACGTAAACGTCCTTCGGTATGGATGCACCTTCTTGACTTGGTACGGTACCGACCGACTTGGGTTCATTAACTTACTTGAAACTTAACGTAAAGTAGCATAAAAATGGTACTTTCATTTGCATAAAATTTCTCCTTCTTTCTTATGAGAAAAATAAATGCAAATGCAATTGCTCATGACGTGCTCATGTCATGCTTGATGATGAGTAATCAACTTATCATAAAATGTTTCTAATGCTCTTGATAGTTCGTGCTTAATGACAAATATCTCATAAACCTTTCATGTTTATTTGCACAAAAACTTCTTTCATGCTTTCATACAAATACGTATACGATGTCATGCTTGTTGAGAAATAACTTGTCATGCGTGGTTATAAACATGTTATGCTTATTCATAAAAACATGATGTGTATCATTCCAGTTTTGTAAAGCGTAAGTTGCTACTTACTATTTTCACTTACAAACGTAAGCTCCTCTTACTTTGCTTGCTTGTGGGTTGAATGCCCCTTTACCTACAATTGGATCATACCATTGTTATTCATAGGTTTACTAGACGTATAGAGTAATCAATCAATTACTCACGCTTCATCATACAAAATCGTCCTTATTCCTCATTCAATATCTCATACTTATTCCTCATTCAATATCTCATACTTCGTCATACACATACTTCATCGTACAAAATCATCCAACGCCCACGAAATTTGCCCCAAGTGCCCTCCTCATATAACCTCATATACAAGACGTAGACTTTACACATACAACTCAAAACTTCCAACCAAAAACAATGATTTCATCACTAGAACAAAGGTTATTGCATCTATTTCACTCCCTTTGGTCTTTTATCAAACACCTAGTATGCAAGTTGGTTTCTCTTGGGTTTATAAATTCCCAAATCTAACCACACTCTCCATGGCTTTGTGCACAATCCATACAACTCTCTAAAACTCACTAGATCTACATTTTCTTCAAAGAAAACACATGAATCTCAAGGAGAAATCTAACAACACACAACCATCACAACAACCAAGGAGAAACTAACAACACACAACCATCAACCATTCAAAAGAAAAAGAGAACATAGGTGAAAATGGGTATGGCTTGGCCGGCCATAAGCACTCACCTCCTTCTCTCTCTCTTTCTTTCTCTTCTTCCTTTCTTCTTCTTCTTTTCTCCTTCTTCTTTCTTTCTTTTCTTCTCTTCTCTTCTCTTCTTCGGTGGGGAGCTAGGGCAAAATGACTTGTGGGAAAAGGGGGGGGGTTGCCTTATACGTAAAGGGCTTGGGGAAAAGACAAGGCTGCCCTCCCTTATTTCCCCCTTTTTCACATGAATTCCACCTCACGTATTTTCTAGGGATTTAGTTATATGTGTCGACACCATCACTAAAGGTGTCGACACTTACAACACATTTAGTAGGATGTGTCGACACCATCACTCAAGGTGTCGACACTTCCAACACTTGGCCAAAGTGGGAAAAATGTAAACTCACGGGTTTCAGTTAGATGTGTCGACACCATCACTCAAGGTGTCTACACTTCCATCACTTGGTCAAAATCCAAGGGAGTTCTGGAAAAAGGCGAACTCTCGGGTATCGGTCTAATGTGTCGACACTATGACCCAAGGTGTCGACACTTACAACACTTAGTCAAAATTCACTTTGGGCTCCAGAAAAAGGTAAACTTTCGGGTGTTACTCTAATGTGTCGACACTATGCTCCAATGTGTCGACACTTACCTCAAAAATCACAAATTTAATCATACATACACTTGCAATAATACGTACTTAAGAGGTCATAAGCAATAACTTGACAGACCTAAAATCGGGGTCTCACAATTAAACAATTTAGAAGCGGTAAAGAATAGAAACATTTAAAACACTACACAAAGAACACACGAGATTATTTACAAAGTGGAAAACCATCTGATGAACTTCTTCAAGAGGGAAAAACCACTCTGGGCTCACAGATGGTTAACCGATCCACTAAATGAGAGAATCATTCGCAATTGGTGACCTTGTTTACCACAAAACCTTTGCTACCTAACAAGCCCCGAAGGAAGACATTTGAATGACACCCTCGAACCCGCACAAAGTGGTAGATTCAGGATCTCTGAATCTCTCTCTCTTCAATGAATTCTCAAAAAAGCAAACTTGCTTCTTGACAATTGGAATTCCAATGCTTCAAACATAGCAACTCCAGTATTTACCCACGATCCCAGTAGGATTTTGTTCTAGGGATTTTCTTTTAATAGCAAAAAGGAAGATAAACGAATAACCTTGATTCTTCAAATCTCCAAGAACATAGCCTTCATTAATCTCTCAAATAAATGCCTTAGAACTGTTTCTGGGATGTTTGTTTTCTCTATATGTCGAAGTCTGTCTATCCAACAACTAAAAAACCACTTTTATATAGCTAAGTATATGCCAACTGTAAATTACATGTTTTTTACTAAGTCGGAGCTTGAGTCTTAGTGTGACTCCAAAATACAACATAATTTCCTCAAGCTTTTTTCAAGCTAGACCAAACAGAACTGAAACTACTTTACCCACTATGTAACTTCCAAAAATTTTCACTTTGTTTAGGCTAAATTATCTCACCAGTCCCTTGGGTTTGACCTATTTCTCTAGATTGGTCCCGAAGGTAATTTTTCTACTATATGTACCCCTTGGGTTTGCAACATTTTCCAAATTGGTACTGCCGTCAAATAGGTCAACGGAATTTACCTACATGGCTAACGGCAACCACGTCATATGCAATAACTACCTGACTCATGTTAAAATAAGCCTTCATTAAAAAATTGTGGGTCTAGCATCCAACATGACATTCTATCGTTGGATTAAAAAAGTCACACCATTTGTTAGTTGGTTATCCCTCCAACTCCATCTTCCCTTTTTTATTTCGAATTGATTCACCGCATAAACTCGTGCCACATTCTCTCGCAAAATGTGGGGGTTTATAGAGGGAATAGTCGATTGAAAGAGATTTTGATCCGGGTATTTCACGTGACTCGAGCGGATATCCACAGCAGATTTTGCTTGCATGCTTTTCTGATGCTCCTCAACACCACCAACTCCTTCCCTCTTCTCCACCAAAACCACTGATGCCCTTCTCTCCTTCGCCTTTCTCGCCATCGTACACTCCTCATCCCTTCCTCTACTCTCGTCCCTAGACTTTGCCGGACGAGTTCGTTCATTCTCTGCGAGAGCATGCTTGGCGTTCGTGAGGGATAGACCAAACGTTTTAGGGATAGACCAAGCGTTTTGGGGTTTGTGTTCGAACTATCAATTTTTCAGCTTACATCTTCCTAAATCTCTTGATTTTGGATGGACAGATTACTTTTCAGAAAGGATATTGAAGTGGTGGTTGGGAGTGGGGCTCCATTTCTCTTCAAAGATGGTGATGATTCGGTGAGGAAGATAGATAAACAGCTACGAGAAGTTTCGTTAGTTAAACGCGGAATGACAATATTACACGTATTATTTTATAATTTTTTAATGAGATTGCATGTTTTAACACGTGTCAAGTAGTTATTGAATATGACGTGGTTGACGTCACGTAGGAAAATTTCGTTAGCCTATCTGACGGCAGGACCAAATTTGGAAACGTTACAAACCCCAGGGGTAGCCGTAGGAGAAAAATTACCTTAGAGACCAATCTAGAAATAGGTCAAATCCCAGGGACTGGCGAGATAATTTAGCCCTTTGTTTGTCCTTTCTAATTAAGCATCTTTTCTTGATCAAACTCATCCAAGACAACGTTTCTTTACATTACACTTGACACATAACAAAGCCAATACATAATTATTTATGAACTAACAATCTCCCCCTTTGGAAATTCCGTGACAACTAATTCTTACCAAATTTTGCCAACCACCAAAACAAAATTTAGTTTAGAATTGTACACAACCTATTATAAACAATAGGACTCAATGAAACGTGTCTTGGATCCTTTAGTACCTGTAAATATGTAACAGTACAAATATCGATATAATCAAATAAGTGTAACATAACATTCAAATCATGAAATTCAATAAAGTTAGAACAAGTATCCAACAACTTACAAATAGGTTCAGATTTTCATATCAAACTATAAACATAAATATGTGATGTTCAAAAGCAAAGTAACAATTTGAATCATTCAACAAAAAATCAGAATCAAGATTAACACAACACTAACATCTCAACATTAGAATCAATATTAACACAACATTAACAACATCTCAACATCATAATCTAAATAGATCAACCATTCGTTTATAGTGTTGATACCTAAGAAGGGGCATCCCACCTAAGTTAGTCAATTCAGGCCAATAAGTCTCAGCAATATTTCTGAGATCATTGATAAAATTTTGGGTTAATGACCAAAATAGTCCCTGAGTTTTATTCCCTTTATCGATTTGGTCCCTGGGTTTCAAATCTGGTCACATAAGTCCTTAGGTTATCTTCATTTATCGATTTGGTCCTTCCGTCCAATTCCATCTCCTCCGTGCACAGGCAGCTAACGGTGGGCCACGTCACCACCAATAAATCGCAACACGTGTATTTTTTTAAAAAAAATAATGTCCACCTGGCATATTCGGAAAAAAAACGAACAGGGGAGACCCCCCATTCGCGCGACGAAGGCGGTGGTGGGGCGAGAGGGAGCCCAAATCTGGGCTCCCCTCGCCAAGGCGGCTCGCCCCGCGTGGGCGGGGTGGCCGCAAGCCACCCCCACGGCTCCCACCCCGCCCAACCCTCGCGGCCACCCCGCCCACTAGGCGTGAGCCGCCCCGGCGAGGGGAGCTCAGATCTGGGCTCCCCTGCGTCGCTCGAATGAGGGGTCTCCCCCATTCGTTCTTTTTTTTTCGAATATGCTAGGTGGACGTTATTTTTTTAAAAAAATACACGTGTTGCGATTTTATTGGTGGTGACGTGGCCCACCGTTAGCTGACTGTGCACGGAGGAGACGGAATTGGACAGAAGGACCAAATCGATAAATGAAGATAACCTAAGGACTTATGTGACCAAATTTGAAACCCAGGGACCAAATCGATAAAGTGCATAAAACCCAGGGACTATTTTGGTCATTAACCCTAAAATTTTAGTCAATCAGCTCAAGACTATTCTACCGAAGCTCATTTCTCACCTCCAGACTACTAATGTCCTAGGTCGTGTGATTCAAGAGAACACTATCCTTGCAAGTATAAGGGAGGCGAAAAATTACTCATGGCAATCAAAATTGACATCGAAAAAGCTCATGATGAGCTTGAGTGGGGATTTCTTTTTTCGGTTTTGAAACCTTTCGATTTTAACGCTCAATGGATCAAGCTCATAAAGCAATGTGTTACTACCATTTCTTATTCAGTCCTCATTAACAGCAATCCTCATGGTTTTTTTTAGCTAAGTAGAAAAATCTGTCTGGGTGATCCATTGTCTCCATTCTTATTCATTCTCTGTTCAGAGGTTTTTTCTAGGCTAACCTTTCAGGCAGAGCATTGGGTTTCAATTCGGCCACGGCACTCAGATTGCAAAAAATGCCCCCTATGTCACATCTTGCTGACGATCTGATCTTCTTCACAAGAGCCAAAATCCTAGAGTCTCTTGGCTAAGCTCCCCTGACTTGAATATTCACTTCTTTCATGTGTCTACAATCATTAGAAGGCAAAGGAATTCAATTGAGGCACTGCGTAATGAAAATGGTGAGTGGCCTCATGATAGACGAGCTATCAGGGAGCATATTATATCTTATTTTCAGCACCTTTATTCTTCAAGCAATCCTAAAGCTTCTCTAGTTGTTGAGGAACTTGTCAGACCGGATGTCAACTTTGGAGAAAATGAACTGCTTTGTGCAGTATCATCTGCTGAAGAGATTTTTGAGACAGTAAAATAGATCAGAGCTAATAAAGCTCCCGAACCCGACGGAATGTCTTAGTAAATTCTATTATGCTTGCTGACCCGTTATTATGAATGATGTTATTAACATGATGCAGCATTTTTTTACGACTGGTCCTCTCTTAAAAGAAACCAACCATTCGTTTATAGTGACAACTACAAAACCATTGGACTCTTGTCGCCTTTACGTCGTCACCTGATTACGCCCAAAGAATAATGTGGTAGTTGTAGCACAACTTTGGGGTGTCGATTCCACAGATAGACAACTTAAAAGAATAGCAAAAGGAACAAAGAAACTAAAGAAAAATATTAAATGATTAATGGAGAACGAAGATCAATTTTAAATGCAAATCAAAGTGAAGTAGAGTGACTAACGGAAAAAGTACTCAAAATTGACGAACAGTAGAGCATCGGGAATCCCTTGCACAACTCTGGTATTTTAATTATTCTTAATTCAGTGAATAACTCAATTGGGAACTCAATTTCCAAAATTCCCAATCGGAAGGTATAGATTTATAAACCAAAATTAAACCAAATGTATCCTTTGAAAAATCATGCACCACTTTTAGAATATGTAAATTATTATCCCTATTGAGAGAATCCAACAACGACAATATATATACTCAGGGAGTGATATTGCAGCAAAGAAGTAAATCAATATAGATAAATAATTGATCCAAACATAATCAAAGAACTAATCCATTCAATAGAAAAAGCATGACTGAATCCATAAACAGAATAAATTCTATGATTATTCGGAGAAGAAAACATCAACAATGAATTGAGAATGATAAAACAAAAGAGTCTTAGTAATTGAAAATCAAATACATAAATTAAGAATGATTGAAAATACCGTCTAGTGTGCAAGTTCATCCCTAGCCCCACTTGAGAATTTAGTTCTCCATAATAAGATGAAAGGGAAACAAATTTCAAAGAAAAACCTCTAGTCTCAAGTCTGCCGCCTGGTTTACAATAAAAAGTTTTGCTTATATATGTCACAAAACGAAACCCTAAAAACGGAATAATAAAAAGAAGGGCTAAAATAATATCCTCTGGTTCGGAGCTTGGATTACGGCCCACTTTTGACACCGTAAACGTCCGAATTAAAGAAAGTATATCTCACACGGAATTGTAGCCCCGTAAAATAGCTTTCCAACGAACCAAGAATCGTGTCCATCCGATATTGGAGTTGAAAGTTACGACCAAAAGACAAAACTATGTCCAGGCTGTCTCCTAGCAAATTTCGGATTTGGACTTCTTGTAGTTTCCTTTTGTGATCCTTTTTCTTTTCTTTTTCTCTTCATCCAAATTGCTCTCAACCCCATGAGAGTCTCCCTTTTGAATTTGATTGGGCTTTGACTTGCTCTTTTGTAAACTCTGAAATTAAACATAAAAATCTGCGTAGGAATATCCCAAAGTAAATAGAAACTCAATTCAAGAGTACACATTAATTCCAATTATTTCTATTCACATTTTAGCACTTTAGTCCAATAATAGGGTATCTAGAGAACACATTCGTACACTCATCATCACCACATGTATCCGACAACTTATTTTACTTTCGTAGCTTTTTACTCGACAATAACCACTGGTACTAGAGTCGAGAGGGTACTCTATCCTGTCGTTGTTAGCTCTCTCCCTAGTTCCATTTCTGTCGCAGGAAGTTTATAACAACAAATTTGATACGTAGCCTTTCTGAGCTCAAACCGTTGGTAATGGCCATGCTTATAGGTCCTGCATTTTAACGATATGTTTTATTCTGTTGTAAGACGTGAGTTTTTCTTACCGTCGATGAATGGTTTCAGCAGCGAACAATTAGGTGTCACATATTTATTGATGTGAACCTCTCGCCAAGAATAATGAGACCCAACAACTAAAGGGAACCCAAGATCGTTCTAGGACTGATTCGAATGGAAACTTCGACTCATTGTTTATGAAAACAAGAACCTCGGTATAAGGAAGATGCCACAAACGGGAATGAAAACTCCGTTTGATAAGTCAAGTTGAACGCTACGGGAAATCCCGATAAGTTCGAGTAGTTCTTCAAAGAACCAAAGAGAATAAATAAATCTTCACAATTTTCAATAATCAAAGTCTTCCGAATTACATTATAAAAGTTCCTATTTAAAGGGCTGAAAATAACAAGGAAACAAAATCTATCCTAGGAAACATATGTTGGACGCCTAAAGCAAAATAAGAGCAAGGAAATAAATCATTGCTTGCCTAAAACAAGCAAGATAAATATGGTAACAAAGGTTGGACGCCCACCCTCCTAATCCAGCTGAAATAAAACCCTACTTGCCAAAAAAAAAGGACTCTAAAATAGGAAAGATGAGCTGGACGCCTATAGCTAATAAAAGGGAAACAAAAGGTGCCTAAAAGAGTCACACACGCCCATAAAGGAAGGAAAATGGCGCCTAAAAAAGAGCTCCTTCTAGAATAGCCCCAAAAATATTTCTTAGCCTTCTAGAATTTGTAGCAAGGTGACGATGCTTTGTGGCTCACGTGGATCATGCTTAATGGACCTCCACGAATTTGCTTGAGCTCATATCTCTTGAATGAGCTCGTTGAGTACATCCTTGAACTTCTTTGGTCGTGCTATCGTAACAGGCCCAATTGGTACTTGAACGACATCCTTCGAAACGATGACTTGATCTCGATCATTTATGCTGTTACAAGACATATGTGGCTGCGGATTTCTTGCTGTCGACAGACGGTTTCAGCAACAAAGCTAGTTGTCGCAGATATAATTTTTGATTGCGGCGAAGTTTCCGTTGCGAGTAAAATGTTTCAGCAACGCCTTCATGATTTTTATTTGCGGCAAGGTTTTTAGTGTGGCCATTTGTTATAGCTGTCTTTGGCCCTTTACTCTGTTTTCTAGCCATGTCAAAATAGATTGAGTCGCTACTGCCCAGATAGCCACATGAAGTTTTGTGGGGAAATGTCCACTTTGTCGCTGGTTTTCTTTATTTTTGTACGTGTTGGCTTCAGGTTTTTTTTCCTTATCATTTTCCGCAAGTGCCCTGTTTCCATGAGGGAACTCATTCCAAGTGGCCGCCCTGTTATCATACAATAGATTGAAACAAAATGGTAATGAGAGATGGACTGAGAAAAGATTTTTGTTAATTCATTAGAATATACACACTTTGCTTACATCCATGGTGAGCAACAAAAAAATATGATCTGAACAAAAGCTATGGTTCCTATACATAAATTTTGCAGATATTTACAACAATAAAAAGATCTACAAAAATGGTGGCAATGGTTTGATAACTTACTTCACTCATCCCTTAGTGCGAGACTAAGATTTTGTGTTCAAAGCTTTACCCATCAGCATCATTCTTGATTTTGTATTCATCCATCACCAAATAAAAAGTCAGCCAACCAAGATTCTGGAACACAAGGAACCACAGCTCACACTCCAACATAACTGACAGCTATTGTGAAAACACTTATGTTTACCAAACATTTTAAGTTGCTGCCATTGAATCTTACATACGTCCACCACAATTGATCCACACCCACACAAAATATTTTAGCTACAGTATAGATTCCAGTCATCATCTGTCTCTCCTCTCTTTCAATGACAGACACTCTGTCAAATATTTATAGATCACAATTAGAAAATGAACGCATGAAATCTTATGACTTCATTTTTCAAACAAGCATGTGCGTGGGGATTCCCATAAGAATCGTCTTTGCCCATCCTAGTTCACATTTTAGTTCATTGAAGTAATGCACCTGCAAATACTGCATCACGTAATACATCCCTCCACCTATAATCACATATTCTCGAAATAAAATGGCAAATGATCCAAAAGGATTGATGCACAAATGTAGATAAGCAACTTCTTTATAGAAAAAATAAACTTTACCAATGCACATATATCAATAAAGCATGCAAGCAATCTATAAAATGTTATCTTCAAGCAGAGTTCCAGACGGAGCAAGAGATGCACAAGCTGCAGCTTGTTCATGTCTTACAACACCAAGCCTAAAGACCATATTTCTTGTAGTGAACGTTGATGTTGTTGTTGACCTTTCCTTTCCTGTTACTTCTGTTTTGGCCCTTGCATTTTCGGTTGATTCTAATGGAGAACCTCGGCAAGGAAGTGGATCATCTGGTTCAGCGCACGGCAGCCTTGGGTTGGCATAATAGCCCTGGGATGTCTTATTGCCCACAAGGTGGTTCCTGCCCATGCCATGAAGGGTATTTTGCTCAAAGCGTGGGCTTTTGACCCCAATGTGGAGATATGTGAGTTGGAACAAAATGTATTTCTGTTTTGAGTTTGGTGCGAAGGCTACTAGAGCCCGGGTGTTTAAAAGACAGCCATGGAATGTGAAAGGTTACCTACTCATCCTCAAGGTTTGGCCCCCAGGACTCAATTTGAAGGAAGTGGACCTTTTAACCTTCCCTGTTTGGGTGCAACTTCAAGGACTGCCCATGGAGAAACGGCCAGACTGATTGCTTCGTCCATTGGAGAGGTGCTGGAGAAAGAAGGCCAAACGAGTAAGAAGATTTGGTGTCTACCATTTTACGGGTTAAGGTACTACTCGACTCTTCCCAGCCTTTACCTACTGGTTTCAATTTGAATCGTAATGATCATGGTGTGCTTTGGATTAAATTCAAAATATAGCGTATTGCTGGGTTTTGTTATTTCTGTGGAATGCTCGGCCACATGCAATTTTTATGTAAGGCCAAAGATGAGAAAGAGCATGATGACCGATAGGGTCCATGGTTGAAAGCAGAGGCCCCTTCCAGGAATTTATTTCGGGCCCTAAAACATTTTCTTCCTGGTGGCAAAATGTTGCCAGACCTCCCTCTTTTTACAGAGTAGTAAACGCAATTTAGATCCAGCGTCGGGAACACAATCGGTGGTCCGAACTCCGTCGTCTGAGGCGGTTGCTATGGAGAAGACGCTGTTTCAATCCAGTCCAGAGGATCGAGAAGAGCACGGATGCCGTGCGAGAGGGATGTGATTTCTTCTGGGGAAAGGACTTGTGTGGCTCAATCTGGCAGTGGAAATGATGACTCTTCCTTGGCACTCCGGAGATAACTCGTAAACCACCTGCTACTGTGCTCATTGTTAAAGTTGCTGATAAGACAACAGAAGAGTGGCAAGAGGAGCAAGAGATGGCTGCCCTGCTAAGTGCATGGGAAATTCTGTCTTCTCGGGAGAGAGGCCCCCTACCTAGCAAAGAGACGTTACAACTCCCCAAATTGTCTGAAAAGGAGAGGTTGGCAGCTGTCGTTGCAGATACGCAGCGTGAAAAAATAAATTCGCGAACAGAAGGCTAGTGTGGGCCAGCAAGTGGGGGTTTCGGCAGGAGAGGATTCCTTAGTGGGCAGCCCAGTCTTGTGGGAACCCAATAGACAATGGTTATGGTAAAACAGAAGGCTAGTGTGGGCCAGCAAGTGGGGTTTCGGCAGGAGAGGATTCCTTGGTGGGCCAGCCCAGTCTTGTGGGAACCCAATTCACAATAGTTATGGTAAGTTACTGCATGATCTTTTTGAGAAAATTTTAAGAATTCTTGAATATTTTAGGTGTTGTTTGAACTTTATTTGACATGAGTGTAAAAATTGTTAAGTTGTATTGATGTGACTAAAAAAATTACGCATAAAAAAAAGTAATGTTGAGTTTATTGGTATGAGTGTATGAATAATGCTATGAGTATAAATTTAGAAAATTGGATTTAATTTCTAAATTTTTTAGACAAATGAGCATGCCCTTAGTCCATTAGGATCACTCAGTTTTGGTTGTCTCCTTTCGAGACTGCGCTAGTTTTCTCCTTTTGTTTTATTTACACGGAACGTTCCTCAGCGAGTTTTCTCCTAATTGTCGAATATCAAGCCTTGATCTTGACTACTCAAATTGCTTCCCGCCTCGACCAGACTCGAGTTCTTTTTTAGTGCGATTGCCAAGTTTTGTGTTTTGATGTTTTGGATCACCAATCTTTTGCTATGTCAACGCATTTTACATAGCGTTTACCGTTGAAATTTTAACAACATTTTGTTAAAAAATTGGGTTGTTTTGGAATTGATGAAAAGTAATAAAATTTTATAGTGTTTTGGATAAGTTTAAGGGCATGTTCATTTACACCAATTTTTTAAGATTTACATCATAATTTTATATTTACAATCTAAACATAAAAAAACACATATTTCAATTCAATATTTTATTATTTTTTTACAAACATCCTACCCCTTTTCTTCTAAACGAACATCTCCTAAATTTTAGAAGGATAATAAATGATGTTATCAATGAGAAGTGTGTAGTTTGTTGTATTTGTTTTTAAAAAAATGTTACCGTTAAACTGCCGACTTAAGAAGTTTCCAGCGCCTTTTGAACCCCTTTGCCTTGTAACGGTTGCTCTAGGCATTGACGCGATTGTGGTTGAAATTTTTATTTTTTTTTCTACCGTTTTTTTACTTTTTTCTGTTTTTTTTTTTTCTTTTCCTTACCTCCTCACGGCTGAAATGAACGTAACAGAAGACGACGCCGGTTAGGGGATGAGGAACCACGTGAACCGCGAACTACTCCAATATCCGTTGATTTTGCACTGCTGCAAGTGTCAGGACTTGCAGACAGTGTTTAACCAACCACCTTTGGGGAAAAAGACGTTTGTACCCACATTTTCTACGACAATGTTTAAGGGCTGGCATATCCAATATCGTCATTTTAAACGGAAGGTAATAAATTCTCTGAGACGCACCTGAATTTCACGGTCGAAATTTCCCCTACTCTTATGTTGAGTGTTTAACCGTAGATAAGGTCAGAATGGTAATTAAGATAGTTGCATTTGGGGAACATTTTATTCGTAACAATTGTGTTTGGTGTTGGGTGTTTGGTGAGTGGTCACAACTTGGGTTTTAGGGATTTACTTCCTTAGATTTTCCTCGTTATCCAAAAGAAACAACTGTGTATACAAAAAATTTGGAAATATTTCGTAATTTTGGTTTTAAAATTTAATTGGTTTTGAAATTGATAAAAAGTGAAAATTTTAAGGTTGTGTTTGAGTAATAAAATTTTGAAGATGTTAAAATTTTAGGGTATTGGATTTGATGAAAAAGTGAAGAGAGATGATTTTTAATATTTATTATATTGAAAAGTAATGACGTGATGGATAGAGATAGATTATATTGTAATTTTTTATTGTATTAAAATTTTAGTAAGTGTAAAATTTTTGTTTGCAAACACACCATAAATTATGTTTGGAAAAGTTTAAAATTTTAGAAGGATAATAATTAATGGGTTATTATTTTGAGAAGTGTGTAATGTATTATATTTTTTATTAAGAAAACAGAAAAAAAAAATTACTGTCAAACTGCAGGCGTGAGAAGTTTCTACATTTTTATTTTCTTTTTCTCGTAACCGTTAAAGCATGGACGTGATTGTGGTCGCAACTAGTACAACTATAGAATTACAATGTTGACCTCATCCACATTAAAAAGCTTAAACGTGGAGTAGAGTAACTTCGACCGCAGATTCAAGTGGGTCCCAGATAATTAATTCCTTCCATTCAAAATTACGAAACGGACACAAAGTAGTTAAACAGTGTCGCATTAAAGGTGGGCAACATTGTCTTTTAACCAACGACAATTAGACATTGTCTGCAACTCCTGAGCTCCGATACCAATTGTGAGTCTAAATAACAACCCAAGAGGGGGTGAATTAGGTTTTTAATAAAGCTTATCACTTTTTCTATTAAAACACAGATCTGAAAACTACCCCTCTTTAACAAATAAGAATGTTGATCGAAATGTGTTTAATGTTATGCCAAATATAAGCAATGAATGGTAAAACATAAATCTCCACAAGTATGAATAAGTACTAAAATGTATGAGAGATAGAGTTAGAGAGATGACACCGTATTTTAGGTGGTTCGGCCAACACTTGCCTACGTCCATCCCCAAGGCAATTGACTTCATTGAGCTTCCTCCACTTGTCACGCCCCGAACGCCACCCCGACGGGGCCGTGACAGCCGCGAGCATTCCCCGGGAACACTTCAGCGCTTACACTAACTCTTACAGCGGAATTTTTTTTTTTTTTTTTTTTTTTTTACACATAGGATGGCTCACTCAGGATCCACATGTTGGCTGAGATACAAGCTCAATGATCATAACCTCTCGGTATACGCATCATAATTCAGAAAAGTCTATACATTGCATCTTGTTCGCAACTTATACAAAATGTACTAGGGCAACATACTGCCACTTGATCAAAACCAGCACTCCCAAGTGCTACCTCGGAGTTCACCAACTCCGGCTCCAATCCCCAAACTTCCAGGATTTCTACGTGAGATACTCCTCTGCTCCCCAGTTATCTTGTGGATCTGGAATGATACGATTTACAAACTATGAGTCGAAAGACTCAGTAAGGAACAACAGTTGAAACATGGACTTTAATAAAACATAGCTTTAAAAGCATACTTACTTCAATACACTGTAGCGATAAGATAAGAAATGCAAAACTGTAAATCACGAGTTAGTGCATAAAAACATGATGCATATGCATGCTCCGTGATGCACATGCCGTGCACTAAAATCCCTTGCCACTCTCGGCCTTTTCAAATGCATTTCAAATCTCGAAATTGGCCCCAGGCCCTTGAAACTTGCTTGTAAAATTGGCCCTTGGCCCTTAAAAATCTTTCTTTCGTACTTGTTTGTAAAACTGGCCCTTGGCCCTTGAAAATCATTCATTTCATTCTTGCTTATAAAATTGACCCTTGGCCCTTGAAAATCATTCATTTCATACTTGTGCCACTGTTGGCCTATTCACAACCATTTCGTATCTCTTACTCGTGGGCTCGCTCCATTTGACCCCTGAAGTCAGGGTTGTGCGTTCCCTTCGGAACCGTCCCCGAATTTCCTTGGAGACCTTACATCTGGTCGAGCTAGCCCGTAGTTGCCCCAGGCCTGATGGCTAGACACGACCCTTGGAGGCGCCACACCTTCTCGAGCAACGTTCCTCGGTGTGGTTGCACATACCTCACGGACTAACCCATCCTTCACGAACAACGTCCCTCGGTATGGGCGTCCATTCATCCATCCTTCACGAACAACGTCCCTCGGCATGGATGTCTCAGGTTCCATCCATCCATCCTTCACGAACAACGTCCCTCGGCATGGATGTCGAACCTCACTTAACTTAGTAAGTATTTAACCAAATCCTTCATGCTTAATCATAACATAAATTCTCTTTCATTTGCATAAAACAACTTTTCATGTTTTCTATGAAATGAACATGCCATGCCACTCTTGAAAACATCGTACTTTCATTTGCAATCAAAACGTCTGTCATGCGTTCATGCAAATGATCATGCTATGACATGTTCGAAACATCATGCGTACTTGAAACATTCTTCATGCAATACATTTCATATGTATTAAAAACATCTTGCCATGCACAATAAAACATGCAGTGTATCATTCCAGTTTTCCAAAAGGGGTAAGATTCACTTACAGTACTCCTCGCAAATTCTCCTTTGCTCACTTGGCTCCTCGCCTACAAGGAATAGGTTCAATCTTTCAATGTACTGCGTATAGATGAAACCATATCGGTACGTGTCGGTCCTACGAATTACCCGACAGTCCTATCTTGAAGTCCACTAAGGACAAGTAGCGATAATTCAACGCATTACTTAATTTAATGGTATAATATAGTTGCCGGATATTTCTTAATCCATCTCGAACTTCCCGTTCATCACTTGACTTCTTACCTTCCATTCATCGGAACGTTTCCGAATAGCAACTATATTATATCTTTCTTATATATATATAATCTTTTTAATCATTAAACATTTTATTTAATCTTCTTTAATTAATATACTAATTTAGGTTATTTAATTATTAACTCTATTACAATGTATTTCTATTCTCGATTAGGGTTCTAACCAACAACTGACGGATTTAGGATTAAACCTAAGTCTCTCTTTTATTTCCTGTATTCGGTTAAATCTTTACCTGAATAAATCACTAACCTTAATCATTAACAACCTTTGGCTTGGATATTAAACCTTTATCAATCCGAGACATTAACTTTGATTAGGGTTTACATTTTTCTCCTCATAAGGTCAAGGCTCTCTAATCCTTAGCTTTGATATACATCTCATTACGATTACGTCTCACTCTGCCCTAAATAGGATTTGGCCAACATTAAATCATTCTAATTGAATCCTTAATCCATGCTTAAGATCACAATGCTTGTTAATCCTTTAACTCGATCCTTTAAGCCTTAACATCTTTTAATTTGTTTGGCCAAAATCCTAATTTTATTTATTCATCACAAGCAAATAAAATCTCCAATTGTTACAAGCTTGCAATTCGGGTTTCTCTTCCTCATGGCATTCGGCCAACACCAATCTTATGTGTTCTTTAATTACAACTTCATCTCCAATGGTGATCCCATCCTCCATTTTTCAGATTCACAACCTAGGATCTAAAATCAAGACACAGACACAATATATCACACATTGTATCATTCGGCTAGCACCCAATATTCACCAACAATTTAGGTTTTTCTTTGGTTCTTTTGCTTTGCATACATCCTTCACATTTCATGGTAAATTTCATGCATAAGGTTATCAAACTTACACACATCATGGCCCACCATCAGATCCATACATTCACAAAATCATACTTAAAGATCTAGGGTATATATGGTTCGGCCAACACCAAATATCACACTTTTCATGCCAACAATCTGCAATATGCACTCCTTTGTATTTTAACACTAACCATTGAACTTACAACTTCATTTCTTCATCATTCACAACCACCAACATCAGATCTAACATTTAGCAACCCCAATGGCATGTGTTTTAAAGGGAAAAATCAACTTACAACCGGCATAACACATAATGGGTTTAGATCTAAGCTTACCTACCATGTATTTACCTTCTTTGCATTTTCTAACAATCAAGATAGGATCTTAAGCATGCATTTTCAATTCCAAGTTCATATTATACTCTATGGGTTGATTAAACTCCAGACCTAACTAAAATAGACATTCGGCCAAGCAAAACTCTCATGAAAATCTATTCTTAACATTTTCCAACTCTCATGCATACATGTCAAATCTTCGTCTTCAATATAAATCTCTTCCTCGAGCAACCTACTTCACAACCTAGGATCCATAAATCATGAAATAATCTTCAAGATCTAGCAAAATGGGACATTCGGCCAACACCCATTTATTCCTAAAACCTAGACTTTTCTTGTTTCTTTGATTGCTTGCAAACCTCCTTATTTCATACCAAACTTACAAGTATTCTCCATTAACAACTTAGGATATCTCCACATACATTCTCACTCTTAGATCCAACACAAAACACAATAATAGATCACATGATGGGGTATAGATTCGGCCTTCTCCAAAGATATGTATCCTTATCCCCTTCTTTTCCAAAACCATGACTATAAATTATATTTTCCATCTTTAATCCACAAGAATCATAGCTAAAGATATTAGATCCATTTAGTATGAACTTTTACAAAACTAATGGACACAACAAGCAAGAGAAGGATTCTAAGAGATGCTGAAAATTACCTTCCAATTTTAGCTTTCTTTTCTCTCTTCCCCTTTTCTTTTCTTCTCCTTCCCCTTTTCTTCTTCTTCTTCTTCTTCTTCTTCTTCTTCTTCTTCTTCTTCTTCTTCTTCTTCTTCTTCTTCTTCTTCTTCTTCTTCTTCTTCCTTCTCCTTCTTCTCCTTGCACAAAATCCTCTTGGATCCAAGCTTGAAATCACTCTTGGTGGCTCAACCCATTCGGTTTACACCAAGTTCTCTCTTCCTCTCCCTTTCTCTCTTTCTTGGTTTTCTCTTCTCTCTCCCTTGTGTTGGACGACCAAATGAGAAACAATAAGATTGAGGGTGAAAGGTTGAAGTGTGAAGGACCCAAGGGAGGCTGAACTTAGCCTCATTCGGCCAAGGGGGAAAATCCTCCCTTGGTAGCATAAAAAGCAACCATCAAATCATGTCCCCTTGTCTCCCTTGGTTTAGAACTAGTCTAGTTCACTTGGTTGCAATCCAACTAAATGGGTTCATGGTTACTTAATGGGCTTGCTAATCCAACATCATAATCCAAGGCCCATTAGGCTAAATCTCAAGTCCAATTCACAAGTTTAAAGAATAGGGCCCAACAACACCAATCTTTAAAGCTAGGCCTAATAATATTTCAATCACATAAGACTTTGATAGCCCAATAATATTTGTCTAAGGCCCAATATCACAAGTCTCAAGTCCATTTCACAAGCCTAAAGGCTAAGGCCCAATAACCTAAATCCTTAAAGCCCAATAATCATTCAATGACAGCCCATTACCATGAATATTATGGCAGCCCAATAGCATAGTTTAAAGCCCATTTCCATGAACATTTTGGCAGCCCATTAGCATGAATTTAAAGCCCAATTTCTTGATCTTCATGGTAGCCCAATTGCATACATTTAAAGGCTCAATATCCACCTATTACTCTAAGCCTTATAGCAGCCCAATATCACAACTTCAAGGGCCCATCATCACATGTAATTGGGCAGCCCACTTGATTAAATTTCAAGGCCCATCATTCCTAATTTTCGGCCAAGCTTGGGCTGTCCATTTTCAGCCCATTCTTTTAGGCTTTAAGTCCAACCATTTAAACCTTAATAGCCCAATAACATCATCCATAAGATAATCCTTCTAAAGTAATCAAGGATATTGAAAAGAAATGAAAATTCATAAACTTAAGGTTGGCTAATTTAAATCTCGTCCATTGAAATTCCATAATACTCATTAAGTTTAGATCATACCATGGCCTCCATTAATTCAAAACAAATCACCAAATCCTTAAGCTTACAACGGAGTACGTACTGATTTTTCGGGGTCTCACACCACTAGTCTCCAAATAGCGAATACACCTTAGCTTCCCGGGTGCTAAGGAACCTTTACAAAGCGTTTTGCGAGCTCATGCTTCAACTCTCACAAATCCTCACAACCTAGAAGATTTCTTCTACTCTCACAAGTAGGACCAAGTGTTTTCTCAACACTCAACAAGTGTTCACACACCACTCAAGTGTTTTCCACAAGATGGATACAAAGGAATTACAATGAATGGCTCTCTAAGCCGAATATGTCAATGAAAAGCTCAAATCGTATGGAATGACTCTCTAAGCCAAATTAGCAAATGGAAGGCTTAATAGTGCAAGAAGACAAGATTTTAAAAGGAAATCTAGAGATCGCAAGATGTGAGCACAAGTCTTTTAGTAGATACGGTTTTCCCTCTTCTTCAAAGGACTTTCTCTCTCTAGAAGTTAGGGCAATGAGTGATTGCAAGTGTGTTGTCTCTTCTTCAAGAAATCTCTCTCTTTGGAGACTAGGTCGTCAATGATGAACAATAGAGGAAGATTGAACAATGAGAGTTTTGATCTTGGAAGAATCAGCAAGTAATTTCTTTGGATCTAGCTTTCTCTCTCTTTGGAAGGATAGATGTTGAATGATGAGCAAGTCCTCCTCTTCTTCAAGAAATTTCTCTCCCTTTGAAGGCTGGGTTGTCAATGATTAGCAAGAGGAGAAACTTTGACAAAGAGAGCTTCATACTTGAAGGAATCAGCAAATGAATTTCTTTGGCTCTTGGCTTTTCTCTCTCTAGATGTTGCTATTTTGATCGAGCTACTTGTTTCTCTCTCCATCTTGTTCTTCTTATAGCCCTAAGGTCTTCAAAGGTCATTAAGGGTCTTCTTGTAAAGTTAGAGAGCCGTTAGAAGGGTTTAGAAGACATTTGAACCATTTTAAAAAGAGCTGGCGTCGTTTCCAGATTATCTGCAAAATAGCACAATGTGTGGACACATTGAACTTGGCCCTAAAATGAAAACTCTCGGGTGTTAATTCAATGTGTCGACACTATGGTTCATTGTGTCGACACTTCCAACACTTAGTCAAAAAATCATTTTGAATGGCCTGAAATGTAAACTTTCGGGTGTTAGTTCAATGTGTCGACACTTCCAACACAGTCAAAAAATCATTTTGAATTGCCTGAAATGTAAACTCTCGGGTGTTAGTTCAATGTGTCGACACTATGGTCCAATGTGTCGACACTTCCAACACTTTGTCATAAAAAAAATAGTTCTTTAACAAAAACTACCCCAATTCAATAATTCTCAAAAACACTTGCAATATAAATGATGATCAATTACCAAGAGTAATGATGATCAATTATGCTTAGAGAGATTTTAGAATAAGAAACCCTTGATACATGAAAAATGTAATGATCTTGAAAAGGAATTTCAATGTAAAATCTAAAAGACTTGAACAAGTTTGAAAACTTTGTTATCATCAAAATCAAAAAGCATTGTTTGCAAGAACAACCTTGGGCTAACAGCCCAAATGCCAAATTCATTTCCTGTTGATGCGTCCTGCGTATGTTGGTCTGTGAACCACTTTTGGGTAAATCAAGATCCTATTTTGGTTCAAGTTTTACATTCTGAGCCAGAAGTCCTTCACAGATTCTTTGGAAGAGTACAAAAATTTGACAACGTTGTTAATAACTTATTTTGTTGCACTAGAGTCCAAGGGAGATAATCATACGACATGTACAGAGCCCAAAACCATTTCAATATTCACAAACTAATTTTAAAGACACAAAATTCAGCAGAAGTAAAAATCAATGATATGAAAAACATGCACAGAAAAATTATATAGTCCTTAAAAACAATAACGTATTAACGTTATTCTTAAAAGCAATAAATTATAAACCTCATTCATGTTAGATATATTTACACACAACCTGTCATCCATCAACCCAATTTAAAGCTAATATTATATACTTGTACAATCAGAAATTAACAAGTTTAAAAGACAAGTTCAAAGCACATCCACCAGTAACAATCCAATATTCCAAAAAAAATAACATGTTCAATTTTTATAAGCAAGCAAACCAACTCCAAATCAAGAACATCTACTTCTACAAGTCCACCAGAAGCTAGCACAAATGAAGATCTAACATATAGAAAAGGTACGGTCAGTGGATTGGCACTACTAGCTTACATTAATATGATAAGCCTACATTACAATTTACGGATTGGCTTCTCATTCACGTTGTCCTATAATCCTCGCCACCATTCATTGCATTCAAGGTGAGGCAAACCACAAAAGGGGTGTACCTAATGAATGAAGAGCCCAAGACTGAACCTTTGAGATCTCAAAGAAGTGCGGCCAATGGAGTTTTCCCGTGAAGCCTGGAGACCATAGACGTCAGACGTGCGGCAACGTAGAGAGACAGAAGCTCACCAGAGAGAGGGCAGCCGGACAAGGGGGCAGAGGAGAAGATGTTGGGAGGCGGGGAGACTCGGGAGAGACATATAAGTCTTTGGTCGAGCAAGCCTGCCAGCAGGGGTGCAGGGGGCAGAGGTGCTAAGGGAGTAAGGGCTAGGGCAAAATGAAGTTTAGTATGAACATCAAAACGACGTAGTTTTGATGCTCATATATATATATATTGTATTATGTACATATATTTCAGGTCGGGTCGAAAATTTCAGAATTTTTTTACCTATTCCGACACCCGACCCGTAATTCATGGAAATAATGTTTTTATTCCGACACCCAACCCGTTATATCGGAAGGCCGACCTGAATTTCCTCGGTTCGGTTTGGAAGATCGGGTCGAGTCGGGTTTCACCATTCCGTGAACACCCCTACCAGATTTTTTAAAAAAATTATTAATATATAGGTAATTTTTTTAAAAAAATTTAAAATAGTCTTTATAATGGAACTCAAAATTTTTGGAAAAATAAAAGTGAGAGGAAATAAGCAGCACCTGGCGTGAGAAAGAATTGAGTTGTGGGTACTCCATTTTTTTTAAAAAAAGTACTAACCATCAATAGTGTCTTTATTTTTTATTTTTTATCTTATCATATTTTCTAATGTTTCAACTCCTCGCTCTTTTTCTTCTTCTTCTTCTCCCTTTCTATCGTTGCCTCCCATATTTTCTCTAATTTCTCTCTCTTCATGCTTCTCAAAATTTACACTCACCTTTACAGAATTCTCAAACCTATTACATTTAATTATTACTGTCTAATTAAAATATTAATGCTCTGTGTTTATATATAATAAACAAAGGAAAAAAAATTTGTTGTGATTTTTGCTTCTGTTAATTTGGCTAGATATTTAAATTGTTTTGTCCCTATGTGTCATATTGCTTACTTTTATGTCACCAATTTAGGTTGTATATATAGTTATAGAACTTGTCTACCATTTCTGATTTGTATCAAACATTGGTAAAAACTGAGAAGTCAAAAGTTTATTATTTGGTTGAAAGATTGATTCAATTAGTTTTAACTCTTCCAGTTTAAACTGCAATTACTGAATTAGCTTTTTTCAGCGATAAAAATTGTCAAGACAAGACTTTGAAGTAAGATGGAAGATGACTTTATTGCAAATTATCTTGTTGTTTACATTAAGAAAGAAATTGCATAAGGTTTTAGTACTGATGTATTAATTGATGTCCTTTACTCATTGAAGGAACGTCGGATTCAATTAGCATAGTTGAAGAAATTTTGACATTTACTTGTTGACTTGTTGCTTATTTTGATTATAATGAAAATTTGAATATATTATTTATTGCCTACGTTTTTAGTATTTTTTAATTTCAAGCAAAAACTATTTTTGGCCCTCATAAATACAAATCCTAGCTTTGTCCCTACCTATTATGGAACCTAACTTTGTTAGTTTTTTTTTATGAAATTGCACTAATGGCTCTTGATGTATTCTAAAGTTACAATTAGGAGGACCTCTTTTTCCTAAAATGATTATGGGTGTGTTTGTGTCCTAAAAGTTTAAGCTCATTATAATTTTAACACAATAAACTATTACAATATAATCTCTCTCCTCAAATGATTATGGGTGTGCTTGTGTCCTAAAAGTTTACACTCACTATAATTTTAACACAATAAACTATTACAATATAATCTCTCTCTCCTCCGTCAAATTATAACTTTTTTCTACAAAAATATAAAAAATTACTTATCTCTTCATTTTTTTGCACTAAACCCAATACCTAAAATTTTAACAACACAAAAATTTTACAAAACAAACCCACCCATAATTAAATAGCTAATTTGTTACTGGAAGAAACAACAACTTTTACAACTTTTGAATACAGCAAGGTCGTTAGTGAAATTTCGCATTTTTTTCATCTCTTTGACCAGGGCTATGTTCGTTTTGAAGAGTTTTGTAGGATTTGAAGAATTTTGTGAATTATTAGGTGATATTAAAGTTGTATTGGTGTTTGTGTTTTTTGTGTTGACTTTTATTAAGAGAGTGAAAGAGGTAATGATTGGTTTTTAAGGTTGTTATTTATATATTAACTTTATTGGGATGTGTGTAGAAGATATAATATAAAATTAGATTTAGAATTATATTTGTTTACAAAATTTATTATAAATTCGAAAATTATATTTATGAATCAACTGTAATAAAAAAAATTGATTTTATTTATTATTATAGCAAATTATTTATAACTCAATTTCGAAAATTATGAAAATTATTATTTTTAGTTTTTAGTTTTGATACAAATGTTGATGTTTATTTATAAAATCTCGTCTATTTAATGTTGTTATTGTGATGCAAAAACATTAAAGTAAACATATAACTACAGTAGTACATTTTTAAATACGTTTAAAATATTGTCATTAACAAATTTATTGAAATTAGAAAACCATCGTCCACAAAACACAAACATAGAAGTAAACCGAAGAAATCAACTAGTTCGTTGCATCTGCCCACATAGCCTCTGTAATTTGAGCACGTCTTGCACTCATTACGGCAGAACTATGCTCGTCAAACGTATGAGATGCACTGCTCGAACCGTACCGGAGCTGCTCCCACTGTCAAAGTTCTCCGTAACTAAGTCCTCGTAGTCAAGAACAGGGGCCTCTGCATCGCCTGCATCTATCAGGAAATTGTGAACAGTAGCACATGTCATTATGATATTTCGTTGCATGGGAAGCGAATATCTAGGCATCTTGTCGAATATGACAAACTTTGCCTTCCATTTGCCAAACATTCGCTCCACTATATTGCGTAGTGACGAATGTCGGTAGTTGAAGAGCTCCTTTGGCCCTCTTGCCGCACCAGACTCTTGAAATCGACTCAAATGATACCTAACCGACCTATGGGGTGGCAAAAATCCGTCTAAACATGGGAGGCCCGAATCTACTACATAAAAATAACCTGCAATGTCAAGGATATCTTAGCTATCTTAGCTATAGTTTACCTCGCATTACTATCCCAATACATCTCCAATAAACAAAAGTCGTACCTGGGTTAGGCATTGGGAACTTGTTTTCCGGTCTTGACATAACATCCATTAAAACACGAGCATCGTGCGTTGTACCCTCCCATACAGGATACACGAAGGTAAACCTCCCCGAGAAGTCAACCGCACATATCACATTTTGTGCCAAAAAACCCTTCCGACATCGGTACACCGTATGCAGCTCCTTCGGCACCCAACAACTAATGTAAGTGCCATCAATGGCACCGATACAGTCCTACATAAATTGACAAAGACAATAATTCGACACGCTTAATTAATAAATGGATTTTCAATAATCAAATTTATATGAAACATGATAGAATGTTGTTAGGACAAACAATGAAAGAGAAATACCTTAAACCATGGGTAGTAATTACGGTTGCATCGTACGTATGGGTGAACTCCTTCCATGTGAGTTGGTCGTACGATAAGTTTGCCCAGGGTACATAACGCCCTCGACACACTTTTCATGTGCCGATGAATGGTGTCTAGAGAGTGTTGAAAAAAGTGTTGCGCAGTCCTCATCTTTGCGCAGTGAGATGTGATAAATAAAAAGATGGCCAGAGACTCTTCTACCATGAGATTTTGATCATTTAATTCGCCGTACTCGCGAAGGCATCGTGCCAGATTTCGGAATGTGGTTTGCGACATTCGAAACAAATGTTTACAATCTGCTTCGTTAGGGTTATTAAGGATCTCAGCAACGTGCATTGCACCAGTAAGAGTTGACGTGTTCTGTGGGATTCGGTGTCCACGCCTGCGTTGAGTTCTGCACCTCCTTCGGCCCTCATTGATTAACGCAACACAGAATGCCTCATCACTGCTACAACCATCTTCATCATTACTGTCCGTGCGGTTGCTCTCTGTATCACCTGGGACAGAATTGACGCCCTCGTCATGTCCCGACTCATAAGGTTCATCACCACTATAACTGTTGTCATTGTCATTGTCCATTGAATCTACGTTGAACAAGCAAGTGAAAATTAGCATGCCAACATTGAATTTACCTAAATAATGCAGACATTACAGAACCTCTAGATGGATCTGTAGTCACTTTCTAACCCTACGAAGATGTTGATATAGCAGTCAACTATTTCAACATTGTCTAGCGAAAGCAAAACTTGTACGGCTGCATCAGAAAGCGCAGATCACCCCAAGGGAGGGCTAGAGAACTGTCACGCCCCGAACGCTAGCCCGAAGGGGGTTAATGACAGCCGCGAACATTCACTCAATGAATGTTCCAGCGTCTTCTCTTATTTTTGCAGCGGAATTTTTTTTTTTATACACACATAACTGAGAGAGACGGCCGAAGAGATTTACTATAAACTTCAACTTACACAAAACGATTTCCTCGAAATAGGGTAAGCGTCTTAATGACATCGCATGACTGCGAATAACCCATGACCACCACACAACGGAGGCTCATGCCGGCTCTTCAAAAATTTACATCTAACCTTTAATGAAAACAACAAGAGAGATGAGGACGTTCCCATCAATTCCTCTTCTAGATTTCCCCACCTGAATTGTTATCTGGAATGATACAATTTAAAACTGTGAGTCAAAAGACTCAGTAAGGAATTATAATTAAAACATGGATTTGAAATCATGGTTTGGAAATATGAACTTGAAATCGTGAGTTTGAAACCATGAACTTGTTCTTGAACTCATAATCTTGAACTCGAAATCATAAGCATGCACTTAAACTTGAAATCATAATGAACTTGAACTAGAAATATCATGTAAACTTATGTAATTCATGCATGATCATGAATTGTGATGCACGTGTATGCCTCATGATTGCATATGCACATGCATTTGCTCTTAAAAACATCACTTATACTTATAAATCTCTTGCTTTTGGAAAATCTTTTCAATCCTTATCTTATGGGCTACTTGAGCTCCACTTACCCCTGGCATCAGGGTTGTGCGTTCCCATTGGAACTATCCCCTATTTCCCTTGGGGACCTTACATATGGTTGAGCTAGCACACCTTCTCGCATTCGTCCTTCAGTGGCTAGACACAACCCTTGGAGGTTCACACCTTCTTGCAAGCATCCTTCAGTGTGGTTGCACATACGTCCTGGACTACCCATCCTTTTTGCAAGCATCCTTCGGTATGGGTGCTCTAGGTGACATCCACCCTTCACGTAAACGTCCTTCAGTATGGATGTACCTTCTTGACTTGGTACGGTACCAACCGACTTGGGTTCATTAACTTACTTGTCATAAAACTTGTCATAAAGTAGCATAGAAATGGTACTTTCATTTGCATTAAATTTCTCCTTATTTCTCATGAGAAAAATGAATGCAAATGATCATGATGTATTCGTGTCGTGCTTGATGATGAGTAATCAACTTATCATAAAATGATCTTCAAGAAAATCATGCAAATGCTCATGACGTGTCATGCTTGATGACAAATATCTCATAAAACTTACTTGATCTCATAAAACTTTCATGTTTTCATTTGCACAAAAACTTCTTTCATGCTTTCATGCAAATACATAAATTATGTCATGCTTGTTGAGAAATAACTTGTCATGCTTGGTTATAAACCTGTTATGCTTGTTCATAAAAACATGCTGCGTATCATTTCAGTTTTCATAAAAGTAAGTTTTTCACTTACAGACGTAAGTTCCACTTACAAGTTCCCCTTACAATTTTCACTTACCTTCGCTTGCTTGAGTATCGGACGTCTCGTTACCTACAATGAATCATACTATTGTTATTCATAGGTTTACTAAACGTATAGAGTAATCAATAAATTACTCACACGAAATCTGTTCTAATTGACCCTCACACTAATTTTACATATCATATCAAAATTCTAAGTAATTTGAAGCTCGCTAGCCACCCAAAACCTTACCTGACAATACAAGCCGCTGCAAATTTCTAAGCGGGCAGCCCTAGCGTCTCCAACTTAAAAATCCATAACTTCCAGACCATGGCTCCAAATTACACAAAATTTACTTTGAAATATTCAGCTTTCATAGGTCAATAAAGGGAGTAAATTTCACAACAGCAGATTTTGTTATACATTTTCAAAAACATTTCATATTAAGCAAAAATCCTACAACCACACTATTGTTGTTTCCAGCTCGGCCCTCCATTTTCAAAATATCACAACGTATTCGTCATACCTCTAAATCACATGCAATTTACCTTAAAACGTTCCTCTTTCTTAAACTTAAAATTCAAGACTAACCCCGTAAAATTTGGACTTAAAATGATCCCTCAAAAGGGTGCTCGAAATGAGCTGACATTCCGGACGTGCAAGGCTGCTGGCAGCTTGACGTCCGAGCCTCGAACAACGCATATCTCATTCGATAGTTATTGGAATCATCCAAGGTATGACTTATAGGGCTGTAAGTCCGGTCCGGCTTCCGCCGGACCTCCGCCTCCGCCACTGACTCCGGTTCCGGGAAGAGGAGATCCGCCTCTTACAGGAACCGGAGCCGGAGGTTATTTTGGACCACTAACGGAACCGGAACCGGAACCGGACTTTTCCGCCGGTCCAGGCGGAACTCCGGTTCCGGGGTTTTTTTTTTCTTCTTACGTTAAAACGACGTCGTTTAGCTATTGTTTTTTGAGAAAAAAAAATGCTTGATGCGCTGCCGTTTTGATCTGAGCCCTAACTAATAAGCCAACTAGCCAACTCCCCGACCCCCGTCCCAGACTCCTCGACTCCCCAGCGGCCAGCCCTAGTCTTCCACTCTTCCCTTTCCAGTTTCCCCCCGTCCCCGACCCCCGTCCCCGACTCCTAGCCCCAGCCCCCGCCCCCAGCAGCCCTTAGAAGTGCGGTTTACTCAGGTTCCATCGCATTGAAGCTCTCGAGTCTCGATCACTACGAGGTCTTTCTCTCTCTCGCTCTCTCTTTCCCTCTCTGTTTTGGTCTCCGCGAAATTTAGTGTAACTTAGCATGCGTTCTTTGATTCCAACTTTGTGGCCTATCATTTGGTTAACAGAGGAGTGGATGTTGTATGGTCCCATTTTAAGCAAGTAATAATGGTGGAATCTTTCATGTTTGTGACATCTAGTACGGATTGTTAGTTGTTAACTGCAATCCTCTTTGGTTTAACGTTGTTCCAGGCACTAAGAACTGCCAGCTGTAGTTTGATGGGGTACAATATGTTGAACTCATAATTGGGAATTGGAGGTGGAATATATTATAAGAAGATGAACTTAAGTTTTATGATGTTGATTCCCATCGAAATTGATGTTTCATGCCTGAGTATGTTGGTAGCTGAGAGAAAATAACATGAGATTATAATCTGTCTCTTGGCAGCATAAGATGAGTTATGAGGATGTGGAAATAATGGTGTTTATGTGATGGCAGAGACGAGCAGATGTGGGAATAATACGAGTGATTTATTGGTCTATATATTTTAGTTCTCACATTATAAAGTAAATGGTTAGATCATCTTTGGTAATATATCTTGTTTGACAATTTTTTTGTCTTGGATAGTTATCTTTACTGAGATTCAAGTTTTATGCAGTGTATATAATATTTTTGTCCAATTTTTGTCAACAAGCAATGAATGAGTTTTTCTTCTTTTTTTTTGATAAGTAATGAATGAGTTTTTCTTACAAGTAAAGCTTGCATAAAAAAGGTGCTTCTAAGTAACTGCCTCCAGGAACTGATGGAACTGCACCAGGTAGATTGAGTAAATCCTAAGCTGCTTGTTTCAGTTCTGAACCATCTTCATTGGCTAGACATTACGTACGTTTTATGCTGTACTTTGTTGTTCTAGTAGTGCTTACTGATTGCCTCCTATTTGATTGGTGAATATTTCTTAAAATATTTGTGGGATTGTGTTTTGTCCCCACATGAGAGAAGTACACTTCGTTATCTGTATTCATGGGAATTGATTTATGTGGAGATGCTATTATTATTCCTTTGATGAGGATGAAACCACTGATATTTGGTTTGCATAACAAAATATAGACAGTTGGGTGATTTCGGTACAGTTTCTTGAACTGTCTTCACGTTTTTGTTAATAAAATTTTCTTACTTATCAAAAAAAAATTGTTACACTTCTAGTTATTGCCATGGATCATTCTTGTTTGGTGCTTTCTTGATTTCTCATTCGAGATTGTATAATCACCATTCTGACGCAAAATGCCTCTGTATCTCAGCCTTGTTATCATGGGTAACAATAGTGAATTTGAAAGGGCGGTACTTTGGATTTCTGAAAATCTAAGATTCAGTGTTGATGCAAGGATAAATCTTTTTGAGGTACGTAAGAGGGACCCTGGATCAATTGTTTACCGAGTATTCCAATATGGATGGGTCATCTAGCAGTGGGAGCATATCTGCAAGTCAAGGCCAGTTGGATTTGGTTGGGTCATCTACTTCATCACTAGATGATGCTCTTCACTTTGAATTCTTAGGATTTAAGGCGCATCAAAATTTGCTGGATAGCAAGTCTGAAGTTGAGAGATATTTAATGGAGGATGTTGAACCTAAAGATCCTAAGTTTGATATCCTCAATTGGTGGAGAGTGAATGCACCAAAATTTCCCCTTCTTGCACGGATTTCTCGAGATGTTCTTGCCATCCCTATCACTACAGTGCCTTCAGAGTCTGTCTTCAGCACGGGGGGTCGAGTTTTAGATTCTTTTCGGAGTTCGTTGGCACCAAAGACTGCGGAAGGGCTCATTTGTGCTCAAAATTGGTTGACATCCAAGGTCTTACATTCTGCTGATGATGAAGAGGATAACGGATCTGGATTTACTGATGGGACAGAAGATCCTTCTAGTTATATGATGGATATAGGTATATACAACATTTTACATTTCTACTTTCACTTTATTAAAAAAATTTATGAGCTAATTGTTGATACATTTCTTCTTTTGCAGAGTTAATTTCTAATGCTGCAGCGATCGTGGATGGGTCATGCGTGATTGATTGATGTTTGATTATGTTATTAATTTTTTTACTTGAGTAGATACTTCTAAGTTTGTATTGTAATATTTTGTTATTTTAAGTTTGATTTAAGATTTATTTAATATGAGATTTTGTGAATTGCATGTTTTTACATTTGTTTGTCAATTACATGTTTAGGATTTTATTTTGTGAATTACATCTTAGCGGACTTAGCGGAATTCCGCTATCGGCTTCCGCTTCCGCTAAGTCCGCTAATCTTAGCGGACTCTTTTTTGGCCATTCGCTAGTTAGCGGACCGGATGTCGGAATGTCAAATTCCGCTTCCGACTAGTCCGCTATTCACCCTTAATGACTTAAAATCTTCTCATTTCCTAGGCCTACAATCTAGGATCCACTCAATATCAAGAGATAACCACAAATGCATCAAAACACACTCTCTATTCCAGCCTTGAAATCTGCATATGTAAATTCCAGCAATCACAATAATCTTTCTAGCCCTCCAAATTTTCAACAACCAAAATCCGAATCTCTTCATGTCACAACCAACATCCAAGGCTAACTTAACATTTCTTAGCAGCAACCATCCTCTCACCTTCCTCCCACTTTTACAACTTCAACTCGAAGTTTATAACCAAACCATGGTTCCATATTCATCAAGCTAACACCATTGCATTTACCCATTTCTCTTGGGCTTTTTACCAAACACCTAGTGTGCATTAGTGGTCCTCTTGCCTATTTTTCCAGATCTGAACCTATCTCTAACACTTAGGGCTTAGTGGTTCTCAATATAACTAGCATACATACAACCTAATGCACCAACCCCTAAATTCGGCAATACTTGCTCAATTTAGGTTTCAATCCTCTCTTAGGCCTTTTATCAAACACCTAGAGCACCAAACCAATTTCTCAAGAACCCTAATTTCGGATTCAGCCATTTTTCCATGTTCTCATGTAAAAATCTATGCTACACTTAAGCACTTCCAAGATCTACCCTAAACATGCATAGATCCACATTTAGCATGCATAGATCTACACTAAACATGATTTTCGGCCAGCAAGATTTTTCCTAAGAGGGCTGGATTTTTACCTTGCTTCTCTCCTCTTCCTCCTTCTTTTTCTTCTTCTTTTTCCTTCTCCTTTCTTCTTCTTCTTCTTCTTCTTCTTCTTCTTCTTCTTCTTCTTCTTCTTCCTTCCTTCTTCGGTGGGGTGACTTAGGGCAAGAGAGGTATGGTTTGGGCAAAGGAAAATGTGAAATGCGTGAAAGAGAGGAGGGGGTGTGGTGTTTAACGTGAAAATGGCTTGGGGAAAAGACAGGGCTGCCCTCCCTTACTTTCCCCCTTCTCATGAATTCCACCTCACATATTTTCAATCCGATAAAATTTCGGAATGTAGTTAGATGTGTCGACACCATCACTCAAGGTGTCGACACTTCCAACACTTAGCCAAAATCACTTGAGTTCCGGAAAAATGTAAACTTTCGGGTATTAGTTTAATGTGTCGACACTATGCTCCAATGTGTCGACACTTCCAACACTTAGTCAAAATCACTTGAGTTCCGGAAAAATGTAAACTTTCGGGTATTAGTTTAATGTGTCGACACTATGCTCCAATGTGTCGACACTTCCAACACTTAGTCAAAAATCACTTGAGTTAATTTAATCATACATACATTTCGCAATAATACATACTTAAGAGGTCATAAGCAATAAATTGACAGACTTAAAATCGGGGTCTCACAAGAACCATGTTCGCCTAAGTCACCTTAATCAATGGCAGAAATTTCTGTTAGGAACAGTTCATTAGCTTTTTTGTCAATTAGAAATAAGAGAGGACAAAACTTCACCCTCGGCCACATGACTTTCCGGCTAATAATTCGAAATATTCTGAGTTTCAAAAGTATTGATGGTGGGGTACGTGATATTCATGACAATGCCATCTTACCATGCAACAGACATTTATGAGTCCACCATATTCAGAAACTTGCTCCGATATTGTTATTTTTTTTCTTTTCTTTGTTTGTCAATAAACTCCGATATTACTTGCTTTCTAGTCATGATCCCTTTCCACTCAAATACCTTTTCCCAAAAAGGTGTGATGAGCGTCTGGGTTATGTATTGGATCTAAAAGCAAACTGACACATTTAAGGAAGTCATAAATTCATAGTTTGAACCCCCTTGGATATGTGGTCCATAGGATGTCAAGGACATTACGGCTCATCACCATTTTTATTCACCCTCCTACCCATATTTCATCATCTGCCAATTAAACCAACACTCTCCAAAGACGTAAAGACCTTTTGAGACCTAGCTAGCACAAGTGATACATGTCAACAACAATCTAACAGGATTGCTATAGGCTCCTACTTGCATCAAAATTGCAGCAGATGTGAGCAGTAGGCTCCTACTTGCATCAAAATTCTTGTGAACTGTGACTGAATATTAAATCATTCACCTAAATATAATCTGCAACATCACATTAGTCCTACACTCCACAAATTCCACTTCAAATGCACAAGTTAAAGATGCATCACAGTCCTACAGAAATGCAGTCCAAACAACATAGTCCTACAGTCCACAAATTCCACTTCAAATGCACAAGTTAAAGATGCATCACAGTCCTACACAAATGCAGTCCAAACAACAGTTTTACAATCACAATACAAATTTGTATCACAAACAAACCGATTATGAAGTCCGACTTTATCTTAGGAATAAATCTGAAATAACATCACATTACAATCCGAATAAAATACTCTACTTAGAACATAGTTCAATTATCAGCAAATTTTTGTGCAAACAACACACCAAGCTCCAACATACAATACTAGCAGAAACAGTACAACACTATTTCAAGTTGACAACCCAAATTCGACGTTTTTTCTCGGGGACCCTCATGAATGTTTGTCTGAAGGTGGCACTCTCAGATATGCGTTCCAAGGCTTTGACGATGGCGGCATCGTCAGGAGAAGGGTCAATAGCATAGAGTGCATCAACGCAGTCATTTATGAGACTAGTGAGGGACACGGAAGAACTCTCAATCCGATCAGTCTTAGCCTTTAAGTAATTCTGAGATACCTCGTCCCAGAAGTCTTTCATAGGGTCCCTCTCCTAGGACTGCGTCTTACGTTGACCACCACCCGAAGGCACGGGAGATGGGCGCTTCTGACTCCCCGTTGCAGGGGTGTAAGGAAGAGGAGTGTCCGAATCATACAGGTCGATGGTTACAGACCGAAGGCGTTCACCTTCGTTGAGACGTCGCTCTTCCAATTCCGATGAAGGGCCTTGTGCCATTGAACGGTGCATGAGGCCATTGGCAGTGCTGCCGGCAAACATATATGCTAGTTCGTCATAGTGGTCTAACCCGTTCCCCATGAATCTCACAAGAGATTTGTCCTTCTGCAATACGGAAGTGCACATGTTACACTAGCGTAAATTAAAACTAACGTCCGTCGGAAAAAGAAAAAAACAATATGTGAAACTCACACTTAGTACTTCGATCCACTGTGGGACATCCGCAACAACGGTTTTGTCAATCTCATTCCAACCAAACCCGGTCCTTTTCTTTAAGTCGTTGAATGTGACATACTCTCTACGCAAATTTTCAACCTTGGTCTTAATTTTGCTCGCATCCAAAAGTGGGATATCAACCTTCATGACATCGGCTATACATTCGTATTTCGACACTCCTAGTTTGCCATCTTTGACAAGATTTTTGCGGAACTCTTCCATGCAAAGTTCTACAAGCCTCGACACACGTTGCGGATCTTTCCAAAGGTCTTTGTTGGCTTTAGACATGACAACCTAATGGAGAATAAATAAATAAAGTCCCTTAAAAAAAGAACCATTTTGCCCTCCAAACAACAGTCAAATTTACTGATTTAACTTCTATTATGCATGTCAATAAACAAAACTAGAATTTAGCTATGATACGATAACAAAAGGGAAAAAAGGACATTCACATCAGATCCTTCTATCAAAACACACATAGATTTAACTTACAAATGAAGTACCAATTGTGAGGTGAATTATTCCGAAGAATAACTCACTACAAGACATACCGTTTGTCGATGAGACGCAGTGGAGGACGATGGTTCAATGTCAACAATCCTTGCCTTCCCAGACCTAAGGTAATGGCGCTGCACATCGGTGTAACAAAACACCGAAGTCAATAAACGGTTTTGATAAATGCTACACAATGTTAAAAAGAAATAAAAGATCATAAAACTGAAATCTGGTAATCACTGAAGGTATTAGTACCCTTTCAAAATGTGGAGAGAATTGCTACTTTAAAACAAGCTCTTCTATATGAAATAGCTGCCATGAACTTTTGTGGAACAATGTGGAACGGATATACAGTTAGTCGAAATTGTGAGATGAGAGCAATACGAAGTCGATTATGGGAAATTTGAAATGTATTTCATGCGAGAAGCGGGTGCATGTTGGATTCAGAAGCATTGGTTGGCAGTTATGAATCTGTGAATAGAATAGCAAAGGGAACTTATACCTATCATTACACTTATGGACACAAGTTTGTGTTTTAGTAGAAAAGTTCACCTGTTCAGCTAGACTCTTATTACACTTATGGACACAAGTTTGTGTTTTTGTTTCAAAAATGAAGTTATGAAGTGGTTGGGAATTGTGGCCAGTGATTTTTTAGATTTATGTGCCATGACATTGATCCGTTGGATATGTTAATATCCTTGAAGGTTGAAGTTCAAGTGCACAAAATATTCTGCATTAACAAGGCTATGCCAACATTACCCATTATTATCGAAGATGCTGCTCGTAGTGAAGTTGAAATTGAGAAAGCTTTGCAGGTACATCTACTGATGAGGATCTCTCTCTCTCTCTTCTTGTTTGTTCTCTATTTACCTTAACATTTCAATTAGTTTATAGTATCGCTAGTTTGATACTGAGCATTGGTAAAAGTTTTTATTCCTTGAGATGTATAATTTTGTAGGATATAGAACATCAGAATTCTAGCTGCCCTCCCTAATAAAACCACATAGGCCGGTTTTCCATTATGTAATTGAGAGAGAGAGTTACCATTGGCTGGACATAGAAATAGAAAATAGATGCAGGGGCAGGCAGCATCGGTTGGTTTGGAATTGAAAAGGGAGTATTTTTGTCTTATATTCCCTCCACCTTTCCAATAGAAATTAACTTTTGTGGAACAATGTGGAACGAGGGTCTACAAATCCATTTAGATGGAATAAAATGCAGCAAAACAGAAACAATCAGAAACCCAACAACTACTTATACAAACAATCACGTATGAAAAAATATTGGGGGAATCACACAGTTTTCACAAAACATCACAAATCAGTACCATCACGAATCATCAAATATTGGCAAATGGCAAATGTGAATGAACCAATCTTTAAAAGGGAAATCAACTAGTTCGCAAATCAGTGGAGTCAAGTGTTAAAGGGGAACCTGACTGTGAAAACACTGGCGGGTGAGAGGCGCCGTGACTGACGACTTGTTCAAGCTGGGGGCTCTTCGAACGTTTGGGGGTCTCTCCTCTCTTGCGTTCCGCTCTCCCTTCGACAGCGTTTGAGATCTCTTTTGCAAATTTCACTCCATCGACAACAGCTGCAGGCATCGGTCTTCTCATCCTGCCGTTGCGAAGTACGATTGACAGAGGGCAGCTCGTTTCACGCCAACAGGGGAGGAGGGGAAGCTCGATGGAGACTCGGGAGAGATGAAAGTCTTCGTTGGTCAGAGAATGCGGGGTGAAATCTCCGTCTTACCCCTCAACCAACTTTCAACCAAACATAACATTCGGGGTATATCGTCATTTCTTCTTATTTTCGATTTCCACGTTCTGAACCATGGGACCCACATGTTTCTCATAACCCCAGTTTAACCTTTCACTTTTCTCATCTTTAAGTTTTCGTGGAGGATATGGTAGTAAATTAACATCCTTGTATGAAGGGCATTATTGGAAGCATTTACGACGAATCCTGAAAAAAATCTCCATCTCGCCGAACATGAAAATTTTTCAATTCAAATCCTACGAATTTCATCAAACCGAACATCACCCAGATCTTCTTCATTGCAGCGCTCTTGGGGTTCCCGGCCTCCCCCGTTGGTTCACCGAACCACTTTGAAAATATTAATACGATGGTGCGGCAAACATTATTGCAAAAATTAAAGTACTAATACATTTTATTGTTAAATAATAAAATAAAAATAATTGTTAAACGATAATGTAACAAATATTATCTATCAAATATAATATATATAGACAAAAAAAATGATTATGTAAAATCTTTGAAAACAGGGACATTGGGATGGGTTAGGGAACACTGAACAGAGCCAGTGGTAAGGTGAGATGGAGGGGGTAGAGCGTGATTTTGTATCCTAATTAGTTTGAGGGAAAAAATTACAACCTAAATGAAATTTTGAGTTTGTTTATTAAAATTTTAACACAATAAAATAATTATAATATAATCTTTTTCTTCCATTAAATCATTACTTTTTACTCTAATAAATATAAAAAAATATTTAAATAATTTATCTTCACTTTTTTATCAATTTTAATACTCTAAAATATTAACCTCTCCAAAATTTTAATATAACAAAACTTGTTAGCTAACCAAATTCACTCAAAGATAAAGAGTTTTTGAGAAAAAAATCATTCTTTAAAAGTCAATTAATGCTCAATTCATGAAAACGGAGACAGAGATTTCTAAGGACCCATAAATTGCTGACTAATAATTCAAAAAAATAATAATTTGAATTTTGAAACTTGTTACTGTCTAGTGTGGTAACCATGATATGAAAACTTGTAGCGGAGGTCATATTGCATCCTCTGACTCTCCGCACTTTATCACTCCAATTATTATTTTTATCATATTTCACTTACAAACTATTGATTTTTTGACCTTTACTTAAAGTTTTTGTCATTTTTTATTGAAATTGATTCTTTAGATATAAAATTACAATTTTACACTTATAAATGGTTACTGTAAAAAAAACATTATGGGGATAAAATTATCATTTCTTATGGCAATAAATTATTAAACATGTTTAACTAGAATGCAAAGTTTCTGAAATATACAATGCGACAAAAATAATAATTGAATATGCAAAATGTAGATCCTATATTGAAAGCTACAATATATATTTAGTATTTATCTTTCTTTCTTTTTCCTTTATTATTATCCTCCATACCATTTATTATGGAGCTAACTACCACTTAACCAGACAACTTAAAGACACCTTAAAACCAGTTAAGAAAATCCTTTAAACTTTTAACAAGCTTACACTAATCCCGGTTTCTTAAACGTGGCTCCGTACATTGCCACTCATACAATTTGGGCTAAAAATAAAGGATGGATTCTTCCTTTTCAGGCATGAAACAACTAATATTACGTACTAAACTAGAGAGAGGTGCACATATCTTATGGGCTGCTTATTGTTAGTTAAAGAATTAAAATTTTAGCCCTACAAAATTGATTTAATAATTAAAACTTTGAGTATTTAATTATATATTTTTTCAAAATTTTATAGGTGTTACTATTTTTTTGGAGTCACTTTTAAAGTTTGACTTAATAATTACACGATTTGTACAGAGAAAGATTACACAATTTTCGAAATTAATCGAGATATACTTAAGAAAATAAACTATGCTTTTTTATAATTGGGGAAAATTGGAAAATATTTTGCTCTCTTTTTATTTTTTTGTTGGTATGAAAATGTTGTTCAAACGGAATATCACCTCCCCTCGGTCTAATTTGAATGAGCAGTGCCATACACGCACAATGAACGCACGTGGATCGGTCCCGCAACGTAAACATAGAGAGAATCCAACGGTTATAAAAATCTGGAAGACCTTCCTAGCGACACGTCATTGCAAATCAAGTTTTTTAAAAAGCTTATAACTATTAAACCATATTTTTGAATGTGTATTGTCTTTTGCCAAGAAAAAAAAAAGAATGTGTATTGTCTTTCTCGTCTGACATAACTTTTTCGTGATATATGGCAGTAAAATAATACATGTCTCCTACTCAAAATCAACCCGATCAATCATTCCGAGGAGAGATCGATTTTCTCACTGTGCTCACAAACTCTTTCTCTCCTCTCTCTCTCTCGCTCTCTGCGTTTCTGTCTGTGCTGGGTTTGGCTGGGTGAGAAAATCAGGTGGGTGGAATCCCATTTGGGTTTTGGTAATATTTGTAGTTGCTTTGATGTTCTAATCTGGGTTTTCTTTTGTTTTCATTTTTCGTACTTTCTTGGCTTTTTCTTTTTGTTTCGCGTATTTTCGGGTTTGGAACAGTGAATGTGATTGTTTTCCATTATCTATCCCGTGATGTGTATGCAATCTCTGGTGCTTGGTTCTAAGTTGTTTGATTCTTCCCTGTGTGCTGATATGCTTTTCTTGTTCAGTCGTATGAGTGTTTGGTTTCTTTCTTGGTGAAAGGGTAATGTGGGATTCTTGCGTCTTTTTCCAGAGATTAGGTTTGATCTGACATGAAATTAGCTCTTTTGAGGTTGTTTTCTTGGTTAATGTGGGCAATTAGGTTCGTTGTACGAAGGGTTTAGTTTGAAGGATCTAATCTCTCTCTCTCTCTCTCTCTCTCTCTCGTGCATATTGGAAACATGGGGTATTTTGGTCTTTGTGTAAAAGTTTATTATCGGTTCTTGATGATGCGTTTATAGGTTGAGGTTGTCTTTCTGAGACTCGTCTTTGAGGGCTTTGATACTTCTGTTTGAAAGATATGCTGTAGCTGGGCTTCCTAACTTCCCCACGTTCTGCTTTAGCAGACTTTCGTGTTGAGTGCATTTGTCTCTCTTCTTTTTCTTCCTTTTTTTTTGGAGAAAATTATGGTTCTTTTTACTTACCCTTGATCCCCGGATTATCTTGGCACAAGTTATCTCTTATCTGGAAATGGCAATAAGGTTCCTACTTCACTTGCACTTTCTCTTTTCTTGGTTCTTTAGTTTTCTTCCTAAGTTCTTGTTTCTTTAATTGTAATAGTTATTTGCTTAAGTATTTTGTCTACGTCATTGCTAATTTATGGGAAGGAGAAAATAATGAAGGATAGCTAGAGAGCACGCAGTCATACCTCAGGGAGATCTAGAAAATGCAAATGAAGATGACGGGAATATTCATTGAAGCTAGATAAGAGATGATTGTACGAGCACAACATCATAGTAGTCCCAGACGATTTTTGGGGTTGGGAATAATTAATGAGGAAATTTTTGATGGCATGATATAAGTTTTGCTTGTAGTTCATTTGTTTGATTTTGATAATCCTGGTGGGAGCTTCTAGCTGCAAGCCCAGCATACTTTTAGTGCAGAGATTTGTAGTTAATGAGGTCTTCCTTTCTTGTTTTAATTGGTAAACTGTCACGATAATATTTTTTCTCTTTAGTAACGAAAGAGGAAATTCATGACTTGAATGGGGAGTTTTCCTTTGTCTATTTTGATATTTAACGAGCTCATCTTTGTTTGAAGTTCTTGTCTCAGCTAACAATTATGGTGGTTATCAGTTATCTTTCATGACTGTGAAGGAGCTTCATTATGAAAAAGTTAATAGCAATGAGTACTAGCAAAAAAATCATTATGGAAGTATTACTTCTGGTTCAGTAAATGATTATGTCAAATATAGATCAGTTCAATCAGCAGCCAAGTCGACTTAGGGACTCACTTCCGCTTGGGCATGTGTGTCAATAAGTCCAGAACAAGGCCCTGATACAATGGATGTTTTTCTTTTTTAAGTATTTGAAGGACCACAGAGTCTTTTTCCCTTAGAAATTTTTACTGCCTTTCATTTTTTTTGCTCCATTTTTTGGCTGGTGCAATTTTAAATGTATTAGTAATATTTTATGGTCTTTTACACCATGACCCTCTCTGAGAGACCAGAGATTGGAAGTGCGTCAATCCCAATAATTCAACTTGATACCTGGGTAGTCATAAAGTTGTTTAAGTCTCATAATAGGTTGGTGAATGTGAATGGAATTGCATGAGTGCTAAGCTCTGTATATGATATTTTCTAGGTTGAACTGGACTCCTTAAGTGATTTCAAGTTGCTTCAATTGTGTCATTGACTAGTCCTTTTGGAAGATATCCCAAATGTGGCGTGCAATTTCCTTAGATCATGATACATGACATTTAGAGTCCACTTAGCGACAGCACGTAACACTAACGTAATAAGAAAGCAAAGACCTAAACGAAGGCATCAGTGGTAAGTGAGATTGTGATATCCTAGATTGCCGTGGATATGTTTCTCCCCACATTGGGTTGGTGATTTTTAAGGAGTCACTTAAATGTCAAGTTCCAGTTAGGATGTTTACAAGCTGGAACTGGACATTATTAGTGTTTTGGAGGTGGTCTCATTGTCATTGCTTGATGTAACATATTACACCATACTCTTAATTCACAATTTTAAAAGTTGTTGATTTGGACTTAATATCAATCTATCAGCCCCTTATTCCGGTCTAGATTACTTGATTGCACATTAATTGCTCAACAAGTCTCCCATAAATGTCCAAAGACTATAGCTTTGATCAAATCAGAAACACTACCTCAATCAAATGTGAGACTAGTATGAGGCATCAAACAAAGGTGTGCTCGATGGGGCATCAAATGGTTAAGGTGGACACTGTCCACCCCATCTACAGCGTACTCATTGCGACTAGAAGTAGGTTGACGTATAGCTTTTAACTGGGCTAATTGTTGTTTGTTCTGCATGCATTAGGTTCATTTACACCTTTAAGTTGATATCAGTTCTGAGGGTCTTTTGGTTGATCATGTGACCTTTTAACTTATTGTTTTGCAGGCCTTTTGGCTCTAAACAGCAGCTTCAGAAGTCAGCCCATAGCTAAGGCTTTGATTTCTTCTAAGTTACAGAATTTTGCATAAGGGTCCCTTTTCTCTTTTTGTCTATGGTATTTCTTTCATTCTTGAGTTGACGACTTTTTTGTTTTAAGCCTTTTAATCTTGATTTACTTGTTAGGTAAGGAAATGCACCATTTATCCTATTTAAACAAGAACTACGTCCCATGCCAATAGCTCTTCCCTGTGTGAAGCACAGATCCTGTTCTCAGATGAAAGAGGATATTAAGTTGTTTTTTTCATTTGTTCAAAACAAAAAAGAAAGCATGGCATCTTTTATTTTCGTCCCTTTTGAGTTGTTGAAGTCCTACAGTTCTTGGTTATGTTGTTTTTTCAGGCAACTAATGAAAATCTCCCACCAAATGTGATAAAGCAACTTGCAAAGGAATTGAAGAATCTTGACGAATCTCCCCCTGAGGGCATCAAAGTAGGTGTTAACGATGATGATTTCTCAATCATATATGCGGATATCGAGGGCCCAGGCATGTGGCTTTATCTTCATAACTTTACACCTTTGAGGCCTTGCTTATGCCTTCATACTGAATGAACATTTTGCCTTGCAGCTGGGACTCCGTATGAAAATGGTGTTTTCCGCATGAGGTTGTTATTATCTCGTGACTTTCCACACTCGCCTCCCAAAGGTTTATTGACGTTGTCATTATGCTTTTCAACATTCGTGCTGTATGACCAATGATTGGACCTATCACTGTGGATTCTATCTTTGACATATACATGTTTGATTTGACCAATTCCATGCTCCAAGTTATGATGTTTCATTTCCAGCTTATGTAATCCACTAACGCTTTACTTCTCTGCTGTGAACCACTCATTGTAGGTTACTTCCTGACTAAAATTTTCCATCCAAACATTGCAACCAATGGTGAAATTTGTGTCAACACACTAAAAAAGGATTGGAATCCTAGTCTTGGGTTACGACATGTTCTCATTGTAAGGATCATTGGCTATTTAGTGTAAAAGATAAATGTAGTTCCATTCTTTTGCCCTACTGTTTTATAGTTGTTTAAAAAATTCCAACCAGCTGCATTTTGTTTGAGATCTTTGGGTTTTATGTTGAAACTTTATTTCCTAAATCTGTGTTCTGGTGACAGGTAGTTCGGTGTTTATTGATCGAGCCATTTCCTGAATCAGCTTTGAATGAACAAGCCGGCAAGATGTTGCTTGAAAATTATGAGGAGTATGCTAGACATGCCAGGTCAGTCATGCCATGTTATCTACTTCATGTTCTGGTACATGGGAATTGGGAACGTTTCCGTGTCAATTTTATACAGCAGTTTACCTAGAAAAACAGTTTCCACGAACGGATTAGGCCATTGAATGCCATGTTTTGATGGATCTTCAATCAGTTCCTTCTCAGTGTTACACCTGAGTGTCAAGTATCATAGGGGTCATAAGGGCAAATGTATGGTTTTCTGGTTGGCTCTCTTCGTAGTAATTCCTTTTTTAGGCTTATCTTCATATCTTTCATTGAAATGCTTCCATCATCGAGCCAGTTATGCTTATGCGTGCTTAACGTGGATTTATGGCAATTGGAGGTCACGGCTGTTATTCTGAAGCAAAGAAAAATATGAAAGCTAGAAAGATGTGTCAGCTCTAGCTAACTCATTGTGATAGCCCTTCTCAGAGCTATGAGGTGTCTTTTTGGATAAGTTGGAGGAAGAACAGTCTTAGTATTCTTGCCTTAAGCTGATTGACTTTTTATCATGGTTTTTTCGATTTTTGGATTTTTCCCCAGTTAAATTATTTTGCACTCTTCTGATATGGAAAATTAACACTTTGATAAAGCTGTACTCTTCTATGAGACAATGATAATATGGAGGATCTGAAGGTATAATGTAACTTGTTGCCAGGCTTTACACTGGGATCCATGCTAAGCCGAAACCCAAGTTCAAAACAGGAGCTATTTCCGAGTCCACTACTGCACTGAATGTTGACCAGACTAATACTTCAGTTTACAATGCCGATCAGAAGAGCACAACGCCAGGTGCTGCATTGCCATTGCCGTTAACATCTCAACTGGCTCCTTCTACCAGGGGAAATGGGCAGGAGCAGCCAGCTCCCATAGCGCCAATAACAGAAAAAGAAACAGGATTTAGTGGGTCTACTGCAGCAGCAGCAGCAGCTTCTACCCAGAAGAAGGGTGTTGGTCTGGCCAAAGTTCAAGCAGACAAGAAGAAAATGGATGCAAGAAAGAAAAGTTTGAAGAGATTATAAAGTTCCGATTTTCAAGATGTGATTGAACTTCTATTATGGGATTTGTGGTTAAATTTTGTTGTCTCCGACGGGATGCATCACAAAAAGGCTGGGGCGGGGCGGGGCGGGGGGAGGTGGTGAATTTGGTGGTTGGGGAAATGGGATTGGATGTTGTAATGTATACTAAACATTGGAGGATGTTATTTGCGCTGTGAACATTTTAAGTCCTGATATGATTTTGGGACAAAAACACTCTTTTCATGTTCTGAAAGTGCACTCTTGCGTTTTAGCTTCCATTTGGTATGCTGGCTCTTGGGTCCACCTTGGTTCTAGAAGGTGAATAAGCCGCGGTTATACAGGCTCTCAGCTCTCTTGCAAGCCGGATTTGAAAATTGCAAATTTTGTGAATGATGTAAAATTCCAGCTTCCTTCTGTCGGGTGGGGGAATCCAGTAAAAGTACAAACTCGTCAGGAAGCATACCCTAGTTTGTTCAGACCCTCTCTTAAGACGATTATACCCTTTCATTAATGTCTGATTGCTATATCACCCAAAAAAGTCTACAAAAAAAAAAGTGGCAGTTGGGAACTGTTGGGCTACTATTCTCTCATTACTATTATCGTTTACGGTAAGAATCACCATCAAGTGTAGTCTTAACTTTTTGTTTCTGTTCGCCCTAAGGTTTTCAAGTAGCCTCATAGAGTTGATTTTGGTGATTACAAACAATTGCCATACGTTTCAAATGAACTTCGAACGTGTAAAGGTCTGCTTTTTATAAGAACAATAATAAAACTATTTCTAAGCTTTCTATCAAATTATCAAGATTTAATTGTTTTTATTTATTTCGAAGGTGCTTCGTGAGCCAAAGACTGTTGTAAGCTCAAAAGATGATCTTAAATTCTGGAGAAACATGATAGTCAAGTCTCATATTTATAGGAAAATATAAATACGCACTCAAATTCAATATATTTTATTACGCTCTTCATTTTTCAAAAACAATCAATCTTTGCCTTTAGTTTGATTTAGCTGTTAAATAATACGAAAATTCATGAATGATGCTCTTGGGACATAACCAGATCGTGGTATTCGAAGGCATGCTAGAGGTATGGAAAGAGCATGGGCTACTCAATGAAGCTTGTTGTGATGACCGACTAGAGTGATTTGAGTTTTTTTGTCAAGAGCGCTGTCGGCTCTTGTGAAGTATCTTGTAAAGGGGAAGCACTTGTAATTATTTGGTTATAAATACTGACCTTATTTTGTGATTATACCTAGGGTGTAATTTGTTGGTAACTAGGCGTAGAGTTTGGGTTGTGATAGCGGATGCAAGGTGCTATTGTTAAGCACAATGTAATACAGGTTATATGTATTTGGCGAACCATTGACAGCTTGGATTTTGTGTACTGTCTCCAATGAAGTGGTGTTTATTTTGGTGAAGAGTTTGTTGTTGGGTTAATGAGACGTGTATATTTTTGTCAGCTTGCATTGACAGATTGCATTTTGTGTAGATATATCATGATTTGGTGAACATATATCATCGACAACTTGTATTTTGTGTACTTTCCAATGATTTGATGTTTATTTTGGCGAAGAGTTTGCTTGAAGGGTTAATGAGATGTGTATATTTTTTTCATCTTGCATTGGCAGATTGCATTTTGTGTACAGATATCATGGGCAGCTTGCATTTTGTGTACATATATCATCATTTGGTTTTTATTTTGGGCACCTTGCATTTTGTGTAGAGATTCTAATGATTTGGAAAGTGTACAAATAATGTTGTCATAATGCCAAAGTGCCATAAATTGCAATTTCTATGTTTTTAAAAACATAAATTGTGCCAACAACTTGTCTTTGATAAAATTACAACCAAAGTGCGCCATGAAGTGTACCAAACCATCAATTACCATTACAATAAATTTGTTTTTGACAGATTACAGCCAAAGTCTCCAACCAACCTGCCTTTGACAAAATTATCCAGAGTCCTAAAACCTACAACTAAATACACATACCCATCCATAGATACACAAGGTTTACACTTCCAAAAAAGCACAAGGTTTACACATATATAGGCCCATTCCAAAGAAGAAAATCCTAGACCCAAACAAGCAAAATTTCAGACGTTTCTCTTTCTCCTTATGTTTGCATGCTTCCTCTTCCAACTTCTTCATCTTCCTAATCATTGGAGGTAAAAATTCTTGACCGCATGGGCAAGTTGGCGGGTCAATCCACTGAAAGAAATTACAACCAAACTGTGCACATAAAACATATCAAACTTAGATAATCTGTTACCTATCAAACTATGTAACATATTATACAATTAATCCTAAATCTAGTATAATTTATACATACCAACTCAAGTAGAAGAATTTCTCTCAAATCAAGTACACTATAGTGTTAATCAAAACTCAAATGGAGGGGCAACAAAAGCAAAAAAATCACAACAATCCTACCATTTGTCAATCGTTGAATACCTTGAGTTGACATATCAATTCAAAGACATCATACAACAAGTCCACATTTTCACCAGCATCTTGGAATGTATAAAAAAATCACCCTGTTTTGACCCAAAATTAGTTTTTTGGGAACATAACTTTAAATCTAGATGATCTAATCAGTTGCTTGTCTTAACCTAACAAATCGATGGAAAAGGCTTTTGAAGGTACGTTATGAAATTGTCACATGTATGTGGTTGTTAACTATCCTTTTGTCAAGCATATAAAGGTGTTGGACAAGAAGGAAGTGATAAGGGCCAAGCATTATATCTCAAGGACAAAATGAATGCTCTTGAGAAGCTATTGTAGCTTAACAGAAAGTGGAAAATCAAAAATTTATTTCCAAGAAAATGGTGGGGTTGGCTTTGTTTTGGTGAGAGATCACCTCTTAATTCTCTGTTACGTTTCAATCTAATTTTGAGTCAGGTTTAAGTTTAGGATATTTTTGAATGCGTAGATGGTTGTAAGAGATGAGGGTTCCAAAGATACTTAGCAAATTGCAAATTTCTCAAATCCATGATGTTCAAATCTATCTACTAAGGTTAAGCAAAATCGTAAACAATCATGTCCCGTGTACTTGTTTTGGGGTCTACTTAGTAATGCAAAGCAACCCTTCAAACATAGAGCCCAACCATACACTAATTTCTCTTATTCTCTATGTCTTTCAGGGACACTTGACTAAATAGTGCTTACAAAATTATGAATTGCAGGTGTAATTGGTACATTTACTTGTAGAGGTGCCAGTGTACATGAGACAACCATAAAATCAGCGTCCTGGGCTGCCGTTGGTCAGTGAAGTCCTCAGGCATGCTCGAAGATTGCAGCGGCAGCTGACAGAGTCGGCCTGTTGGGAACCACCGCACTTGGAGACCACTCCATGCTAGGAACCTCCAGAATGGCTAGAGGAAGAGTAAGGAATGGAATCCATTCTTAGGAGGAGCTACTTGTCTTCGAATCTCAGGAGTGGGAGGAGAATTTTTAGGGCTTCTGATTCTATGAGATGGGGGTGGAGAATTTGGGGGGGGGGAATGGCTAAGAGAATTAGCAGGAGAAGGGGCACATTCTACTTATCCCAAATTATTATTATTATTTAAATGACGTGTTGAATAGCATGGTGACTGGTCATATGACATGGCGACAATGGGCACAGAGGACACGTGGGGTCATTTTATTCGTGCATACGTGTTTATGTTTGCTACATCACCACTTCCCGTTAGTTTTTTAAATGGGAAGTGAAAGGAGGGTCAATGGATGATAATGTTACCTAGGGGTATTAAAATTATTTCCTTTACCAAAAGAGCATATCTACAACTCTTGCATACCACAAAGACATGAAGTGCATTTAAGATTGTTTTTTTCAACTATGCCGCATATTTCAAAAATCTATAGTAAAGCAATGTAAAACAAAGACATGTAGTAATAAATGAAGGGTATATTATAAGGATTTAATGAATACTCAAAACAAAAAAATTAACAAGAAGAGAAAAATATATAAACATTAATAATACTATATGTTGTCAATTTATAAAAGCTTCTAACCAATAAGGAAATACTAACTCAACCATAACCGATAAAAGGTAAGAAAGACTTACCAAATAATGAATGGAAGGAATTATTTTATATTTATAGATCACTGTTTTGCAAGTTCATCATTAACAACAATAAATAAAATAATGTAAGTTTGTACAAGAGCTAACAACCGTGGTTGAAAAGAAAAAAATGTTGGATCAAGATGGCTCCTATTTTTAGGATATCCAAGTAGTTGAGCTCTAATAGGATATCTAAGTATTTGAGTTCTATTAGGATATCCAAGTATTTGAATTCTAATTGGTTATCTAAGTATTTGAGTTCTAATTGGGTTTAAGAATACATGGTATGAGATTTCTTATAAATAGTCAGTCTATGATGTAATCCAAAAATTATTCCAAATAGTAAAATCTTTAGCCGCTCTCTCCTTTGGACGTAGACATATTGCTGAACCACGTTAAATATTTGTTTCAATTCTCTCTCTTTAATTTCCGTATATTGTTCATCATTGGTGTGCACGTTAGCAACAATTGGTATCAGAGCGCCAGGTTCAATTATGACAGTAAATACTTCGATTGCTAAATTCGATGTTATGAAGTTCGACGAAACTGAGAATTTCGAATTGTGGCAGCGAAGGGTAAAAGAATGGAAGGAGCTTGATGCCAAAGCAGTGGCTACTATCCGACTTTCTTTGGCAAATGATGTGATGTATCACTTAATGGACAAAGAATCTCCGGCGGCAGTTTGGTTAAAACTGGAAAGCCGGTACATGTCGAAGTCGTTGATGAACAAACTCTATCATAAGCAGCGATTGTTTGATCTTACGATGGTGGAGGGCTCAGATCTGAGCCAGCACATTAACGTGTCTAGTCAGATTGTTAGTGATCTGAAAAGGGTTAACGTGAAGTTCGACGACGAAGACAAGGCATTGATGCTGTTGAATTCTCTGCCAGCTTCTACTACCTATGAGAATTTGGTTACGACTTTTACATGGGAGAAGGATTCCCAAGAGTTGGAGGATGTCACAAGGCCCTATTGGCGTTTCATCACAGGAAGAAAGCCAATGATGAGAGTTCTCAAGGGGAATGGCTAATTTTTAAGGGTAATCAGAAGCGTGGAAGAAGCAAAACAAAGGGTGGTTCAAATAGCAAGAATTCTCGGTCAAAGTCCAGAAGTTTGAAAGATATTAATTGTTTCAAGTGCGGTAAGAAAGGGCACAAAAAATAGAAATTTCCAAATACGAAAAAGATTCAGGACGACAAGAATGAAGGTTCCTTAAAGTCAACGAATATAGTGGAGGAAGACTCAGAAGACATGGATGGTGACTTGATTTCTCTTTCATCCATTCTCGAACATCCCATTGATTCTTGGATTCTGGAATCAGCATGTTCGTTTCACGTAACACCCAACCGAGTTTGGTTTGACACCTTTAGCTCAGTTAATTTTGGTATTGTGACAATGGGTAATGGTGCACATTGTAAAATCATTGGCATAAGAGATATCAGAATTAAAATGTTTGATGGTGTGGTTATAACGTTATGTGATGTTAGACATGTTCCAGATGTAGAAAAGAATCTAATTTCATTAGGTACCTTAGACTCAAAGGGTTTTTGTTACAAATTTGAAGGTGAAGTAATGAAAGTGGCTAAGGATGTGGTGGTAGTGATGAAAGGGCAGAAAAGTTCAAAAAATATCTACAAGTTGTTAGGTAATACAATTGTAGGGTGAGTTACTTTTGTGGAGTCTGAGTCTAATAGTACTATTTTATGACATATGAGGTTGGGTCATATGGGTGAGCAGAGTATGTTAGAACTTCATAAGAGAAATCTGTTGAAGGGCGTGAAGACATGCAAGCTTGACTTTTGTAAGTTTTTTGTTCTGGGAAAGCTGAAGCTGGTGCAATTCAAGACAACTACATACAAGACAGATGGTGTACTTGATTACATTCATTTAGATCTTTGGGGATCTGTGAAGGTAGCATCATGAGGAGGACATGTTTATTTTGTCACATTCATTGATGATTTTTCCAGGAAGGTTTGGGTTACTTCATACGGCACAAGTCAGAGACGTTTGCCAAGTTGAAAATTATGGAAAGCTAATGTGGAAAATCAAACTGGGAGAAAGATCAAGTGTCTAAGGACAAATAATGATACTGAGTACAAGGATGTAAAGTTCATGGAGTTTTGTGTGTAGTATGGGATAAAGAGACACTTTACATTACGCAAGACACCACAACAAAATGGTGTGGCGGAAATGATGAACATGTCTATTGTAGAGAGAGCGCGATGTCTCAGGTTAAATGTTGGACTTGTAAAGAACTTCTGGGCAGATGCAGTGAATCTGACATGTTTCTTGATTAACAAGTCACCGAGGGCAGCACTAGGTTGAAAGGTTACAGAGGGGGTATGAACATGTAATGAAGTAGATTACTCTAGGTTAAGAGTTTTTGGTTGTTCAGTATATGTGCAAATTCCTAGTGAAGAGAGATCAAAGCTTGATCCATAGTCTCGGGTATGAGAAAGGAATTAAGGGTTACAAGCTTTGGGATCCAAAGGCAAACAAGGTGGTGATCAGTAGGAACTGTGAGTCCTAATTTCAAGATTAAGGCAACCCAAGAGGGGGGGTGAATTGACTTTCTAAACTTTTCGATATTAAGCCCCCAAAACCGTGTTTGCAAAGTAAATACTAATTTAGCACAAGTATAATGATATAACAAGTATGTAAGTGCTAAATGTAAAGAGTAGAGATATAGAAAGTAAATACGTGATTTTTTAGGTGGTTTGGCAAACCCGCCTACATCCACCCCTCAAGCTCCTTCACCGAGCCTTGAGGTTTTCCACTATCTTCCAATAGCTTTTACACACTAGCTTCCGGGTGCTAGTGAAACCGTACAAGTGTTTTCCCGGGATCAACACTCAAACCCTCCCAAGTGGTTTTTCTGGCTCACCACTCACAACCTAACCAAGCTTGAGATATACCCTCTCTAAGCTTCTTCTTTAGTGAACAACCTCACTAAAGGAAACACCTCTATTGGATAGGTAAATGGAAGAACAAAAACTCTCTTGATAGAGTAGATATGAAAATGGAAGGCTCTATCTCTTGATTCACACAAAGACAAGGATATGAAAGTGTGTTTTGTGTGAATGCTATGATAAATATAGAATAGGAAGGTTTAGAAAATTTCTCAAGTAGTAGAAATGATATGTGGTCGTTTGGTTTTCATTTTAGACGAAATGAAGGTGTATTTATAGGCCACATATGAAAACTAGCCGTTTATAGCCGTTGCAAGTTTTTGCTAAAACGAGCTGGTCGACCGCTACATGAACCGGTCGACCGCTTCAAGTTACTGTTACCCAACGGTCATATTGTCAGAAGCTTCAACGACTCTTTTATCAAAACCAACCGGTCGACCGCTACATGAGGCGGTCGAAGTACTTGTCAACCGCTTGAACAGTCGGTCGACCTCTTTATTTTAAGCATGATCCGGTTCTTTTAAAAATAAGGTTTTTGACCACTTTTAAACACCCAATTTTGAAGACTTACTTCCCATAAGTATATGAAAGATGTGAGAGTTTGTTTGAGGTGTTTTGAAACCTAGAAAAACATTTTAATCTTTCAAACAAAACTTAAAACGGTTTATGCACATTTTGAAAGATATGCAAGTGCGTGATTCAAATCCTTGTCAAATGTGAAATAAAGAGTTACAAGGATTATACCCTAAGGTCTTGAATCTTCACTTTAAACTCCTTGCATCTTCTTGTTCTTCTTTCTTCAAGTCTTTGGCTCTTTCACCAAGTTGTCTTTGTCTTTGAAGATGTCCACTTTATAAACTTGATCCATTTATTGAAATCATCAAAATCTCGATTGTGCACAAAAGCCAACATGAACATGGTATTTGATGAACATTCCATGTTGAAAAGTACTCAGGGTAAGGAGAAATAGGTGTCAAAAAGCAGTAGCAATGATAAGCAGGTGGTGCAAGTGGAGTTAGAGACTTTTGTGCAGAAGAACATTGTATAGGGTACAAAAGCTACTAATTCAGCACCTCAGGAGCATCATAGTATAGCCACAGACAGATCCAGACGCACTATCAAGCCACCAGTCATGTATGGTTATGAAGATATGATTTCATATGCTCTTGTCATTAGCAGTGGAGAGATCCTACAACTTTTCAGGAGGCAATCAATAACCAAGTAAAAAGTAGATGGATGGGCGCTTGGTTGAGGAGATGGAGTCATTGCATAAGAATTAGACGGGAGACTGGGTGGAACTTCTTGAAGGGAAGAAGGCGATAGGGTGTAAGTGGGTATTTAAGAAGAAATAAGCAGTATCAAAAAAAAAGGGGGAAAGGTTCAAGACTCGCTTGGTAGCAAAGGGTTACTCACAAAAGAAAGTGGTTGATTATGATGAAAATTTCTTCCCAGTTGTCAGATACACATCTATCAGGGCAATGTTTGCATTGATAGCTCATTTGACATGTTTTTGGAGCAAATGGATGTGAAGGCAACTTTTCTACATGGTGATTTAAAAGAGTATATTTACATGGAGCAGCCAAAAGGGTTTAGTCAACTTGGACATGAGAACTTGGTGTATAAATTGAAGAAGTCGCTTTATTGATTGAAGCAATCTCCGGGGCACTGATATAAGCGATTTGAATCCTACATGATTAGAATTGGCTACCAAAGATGTGAGTATGATTGTTGTGTATATGTTAACAGCCTTGATGATAGTTCATTAATTTTTCTGTTACTGTATGTGGATGATATGCTTATTGCAGCTAAGAGTATAATGGAAATCAACAAGCTGAAGTCCTTGTTGAGTAAAGAATTCGACATGAAGCATTTGGGCGCAACCAAGACGATTCTTGGGATGGAGATTATGGTTATCTCAGGCTGGCTATGTGAAGAAGGTGTTAGAAAGGTTCAACATGTGGTATGCAAAACTAGTTATCACACGTTTGGCGAATCATTTCCGTTTGTCTACCTCACAGTGCCCGAAGACAGTTGAAGAAACTGAAGACATGTCAAAGGTCCCATATGCCAGTGCAGTTAGGTGTCTGATGTATGCTATGGTATGCACCATGCCAGATTTTGCTCATGTAGTCAGCATGGTGAGCAAGTATATGGCAAATCTAGGGATACTGCATTGAGATGCAGTCAAGTGGATTTTCAGATATTTGATGGGTACTACAGATTATAGCATTATGTTTGGAAGAAAGCAGTGATCTGTTAGTTATAGGATATGTAGATGCAGATTATGCTAGTGACTTGGATGGCAGGAGATCGAATACAAGTTGTGTTTACTCCTGCAGGAGGGCCTATTTGTTGGAAGTCCATGATTTAATTTGTTGTTGCATTGTCCACAACTGAGACAGAATACATGGTAGTCGTTGAGGCTACTAAGGAAGCTTTGTGGCTTATAGGGCTAGTCAAAGAGCTGAATGTTCAGCAAGATGGAGTTCAATTGCATTGTGATAGTCAGAGTATCATTTATTTGGCGAAAAACCAGGTGTATCATGCAAGAAACAAGCATATTGATGTGAGGTTTCACAAGATTAAAGAGTTGGATGCTTCTGGTGAATTATTGCTAGAGAAAGTTCACATCTCTAAGAATCAGCAGACATATTGACTAAGCCAGTTATCACAGAGAATAAATATCTCCAGGTGCTAGAGAGAGAAGGTGTTCCTAACCTATTAGTTCCAGGTGGAGGCGAAAAATTGTTTGATTTTCTCCTAAGGGGCAATATTCGCCAAGGTGGAGATTGTTGAATAAAGATGGTTCATATTTTTAGGATATCCAAATAGTTGAGTTCTAATAATATTTAATATGATATCTAAGTATTTGAGTTCTATTAGGTTATCCAAGTATTTGAACTCTAATTGGTGATCCATGTATTTGAGTTCTAATGGGTTTAGGAATGCAGGTTTTGAGGTTTCTTATAAATAGTCAGTCTATTGATGTAACCCAAGAATTATTCCAGATAGTAAAATCTTTGGGCGCTCTCTCTTGTGTACGTAGGCATATAACCAAACCACGTTAAATCTATCTGAATTCTCTATCTCCCCTTTTCTCTCTTCAATTTCCGTATATTGTTCATCATTAATATGCACGGTAACAACAAAAAGTGAATTTGAAGTTGTCTTCTATAAAGCCGCAAAAACAAATATGATGGGCCACCTAATTTTTTTAAGTATACTTTTTTTTTGAAAGGGTGAAGTGAAATTGAGAGGCTTATATAAAAAAAAATAGTGAAATCGAAAGACAAAAATAAAATAGAAGCGAAACCGATATTTAAGTCATAATGAGATATTTAATTTATCATTTGTCCTTCGTGAGATTGTATTTTAAGGTTTGACGACATTGGATTCTTTTTTGTTTTTGGGAACAAGATTGCATTTTCAGGTTTGAAAAGAGGACTTGATGGTAATTTAAGCTTTGAAAATTTTAGGGGTGGCCGTCTCTCGCCATTGGTCGCTACACATGTGCCGCTTCGTCCAAAGCGATTGGAGTGGTACGCCTCTACAACTGCTTCAGCCGATCAAAATCAATGCCTCCTTCGTTGCCAATTGCCATAACACTTGGCTGCTGCAACGGATGAATTTCAACAATACGTTGACTGGACCAATGGAAACTGTTGGCATCTTTCTATTCCAGAAAGCAATGTTCCAAAATTAATAAGCAATCAAATAAAGTTTAGATCGAGGACTCGTTAGACAATTTAATCCTATTAGCACCCAGAAAGGCATGAATGCAGAATGGCCTACTTGAAACAAGAAAGCTGATCTTCCACAAATAGCCTCAACACCTTCCACCTCTATAAATGTTGTCTGACAGCAGCCTCAGACTCAAAACAAGTCATCCGCGTAAATTGCTCCAACTCCCCACCCTTTTTACATGTCTCTCTTCTTTTTTTGCGCCGGAAGAATGGAGAAAGGAGGTAACAAGGGTACGATTTGCATTATTATTTAACTGAACTTTTGGCATCCTGTTGTTTGTAAATAGTCCATTATGGGAGTTTGCTATTAAAATTCTCATATTGTCACAAGTCCCTACACTATTAATGCTGCCTATATTTGCTCAATTAAAATGCAAGGAAAAAGTCCTAGTCATAGCAAATATTTGTTTCGGAGACTTACCTAATGAGAGAGCAACGAGTAATACAGCAAAAGCAAAATGAGTCGTGCAATCTACATACACCATCGAATCGCCCCAGGAAGTAAGGTTCGCAAGAGTGGACAACATTAGACTGCCAAGAAAATTTTAAGGATAAACATAAGACATTCTTTCCACCACCACCACCACCGGCAGAACCTACTACTACTCACATAAAGGCTTGATTGAAAAGCATCAAAGGAAAATGGAAACAAAAAGGAAACTAGGAGACATCATATTCGTCAACCTTGTTTTTTTTTTGTTTTTGTTTTTTACGTTGGGGGTGGGGGGAGCAGCTATATAAAAGGATCATTTTCACCAGATTTTGGTTGAGGCAGGCTCATCATTTGGCCATCATCACCTTGACAAACTCCTCATAATTAATCTGGCCATCACCATCAACGTCAGCCTCCCTGATCATCTCATCAACCTCTTCATCAGTCAGCTTCTCCCCTAGGTTGGTCATCACATGGCGCAGCTCAGCAGCAGAGATGAACCCATTCTGATCCTTGTCAAAAACTCGGAATGCCTCTTTAAGCTCCTCCTCAGAGTCGGTATCTTTCATCTTCCTGGCCATGAGGTTTAGGAATTCGGGAAAGTCAATAGTCCCGTTACCATCAGCATCAACCTCATTGATCATGTCCTGGAGCTCTGCCTCAGTTGGGTTCTGGCCCAACGACCTCATCACAGTCCCAAGCTCCTTGGTAGTGATGCAACCTGCAGTTCATATCATTAAAATTAACCTCAGATGGCAATTTATTCTGGCAACAGATAAAAAAAATAACTACTTACAAATGATAACTTTGTCTACCACACACAGGACTCTGTCCCAAACATAACAACCACCTCCAACAAATAATAAAATTACAATTCAACAAGCAAACCATGCAGCCGGAGTAAAAAAATAAAGATATATTTGGGTGTTCCCATATATTCTTAATCTCAAGGACCAAAGCAGCAAATGATGAATTTCATTGAACCCGAAACTTATGCAGCAAGAAATAGACAGATCAGTTTCTGCGGTTCGTCTAGAGGTTGTTAATCTATCAATAACACACAAAATAGCCAATTTCCACAACATATGAACATAAATAAACGATACACAATGACAGATCTCGAGTTTCTTCAGTCGCATGATGTACACAAAGCAGTGTGAAACAAATCACGCGCACAAAATGCACCGTAATTTCCCATACATACACATATTTATTAATGTCAACTTTTTCCTCCTCCAATGGATGTCATAGCCATATTACACTACGCATAAAGACAAATAAAAATATAACCGGAACTCTTGGGTGTCTAAAACATTCTAGAATTTAGTTTTCCCTTCCGATTAACGAATCTGAGATTCTGAGTCTAAGTTGTTAATCTCTTTTTTTGTTTTCCAAGATTTTCTAAAACTTCCTCCACCAAGTGAACTGTGCATATTTATTAATTACCACCGTCCACTTTATCAAAAGAAAAAGTAAATGAAGCCACAAAAGATAGAAAACAGCAAAGGCCTTGTCCGGTCTGATATAGATAATCTATAGCCGAAGCAGACACCAAAACGACAACAGATTTAGGCCTATCAAACCGCGTAATGTTAACATAAAATCAAAACGGAACGACATGATGCTTAAAGCGCAGAAAACTGGATCGTTGGAAATCCATAGACTCACACAACTAGATCTGACAAAAAAACCTTTCGATTAGTCAATTCGAGAGAGAGATAGGGAGGGGGGAGAGAGAGAAATGGACCGTCGCCATCCTTGTCGAACAAGCTGAAGGCCTCCTTGAACTCAGAGATCTGGTCGTCGGTAAGTTGGTCCGCCATTATATTTTCTTCTTCCTTCTCCAATAATTCGCTCTTTCTAAAAGTGAAGCAAAAGACGTAGATAAAGAAAGAGACTGTTCTCGGTTTTAAGTACCAAAGCTGGCGTTTTATATGGGCCTTGCAATTATATGTCCTGCATCTGGACCTATTCCTTCTTATCAAATCAGCCTTATATCTTTTTTTTTTACCTCTTTGCCATTTTTTTTCATAACCAATTTTATCCAGTCTTTTTTAGTACAGAAATTTTCAAAAAGTCCGATATGCCCCTCAGGCTTTTTTTTTTTACCTCTTATGCAGACAGCAAATGTCTTTCAAAAGGAGCATATCCAATGAATTATTTTGTATTACGTATGTGCATATTCTCCATTGATAATATAATATACATATAAAATATAAAAATAAACCACAAGCTACTGAAAATGTTCGTACTAATGTTATATAAAATTATTTTGATGGAAGTGAGTAATATATATATTGCCGATAGGGGCATTTCGGGTAAGAAACATTATCCACTAAAGAGAGACCTCCACAAAAAATATCTGCCACTGCAACCAGTCGTTTTTCAAGAAAGGGTAGAAAGGTAAAAATAGGCTGAGCGCAATTAAAGAGCAGAGATAGGAAGAGCTGGGCAGTACGTAACAAGTTACAGTTAGCTCCTAGTAGGTCTCACAAGATCTGTCCAGATCCTGCCACGTTTCACGATAAAAGCATATCTTTTAGCAGGACCTGCCATCTCCGAAGCAAAGGGTCCACAGGTGACCGTGCACCCTCCGGTACATTAAACTTTAAGCGTGTACGCGGTTGGGAATATCTCCTTGCTGGGGGGCCCAATGGGGGATCGATTTCGCGGTTACGCGGTTTGGACGCGGAGTGGTGAGCTAATGTGCCTCACGTTGACTGCCACGTCAAGGGGATCCGTCGCTCTCGCCGGGACTATTCTCAGCGGCCTTTGAGCTTCATACAAAGTAGAGAGCCAATTTAATTAAAAAGTCAAAAAATACTTTTCAAAAGTCTTTCTAATTTAATAAATTTTAACAAAAAATTTAAAGAAATGAATGGTGACTCTATTTTTAGAGAGCCACTATTTACCTCATTATCTTAAAATATTAATATATATTTTTTTTCTTTTTAAAAAATTATTGTTCACTTTACTATCTTAGAATTTTAAAAATTCCAACAGTTAATAAAATAAAAAATTTTAAAAAATAGATTTTTTTTAAGATAAGATAAACATTCAAAAATATGACTGATACGATAAAATGAATATTCAAAAATATAAATGTTAGAGAAACAATAAAGAAATCTTTGAAAAATAATATTTAAATAGAATAGTAAAAATAGATGGTTAAAATAGAGAAGCTGGTGAGAATTTTTTTTAAAGTTGATAATTAAAATAGAGAAGTGTGTGTTTTGGTTAAAGTAGAGAGCTAAATTTGAAGAGGCTGCTAGGAATGCTCTTACGGAATCTCTCTGTTTATCGCTTTATTTCAATTTTTGACGACGTGTCGTTGTGTGCCTTGTTTGACTGTCTTTGAGAGGGGCGACTTCTGTGGAATACGGGCGTTTGTTTCTTAATATTTTCAACCCTCAAAATTTCCAAACAATCATAAAATAATCTCTCTCCACATTAAATTATAAAATAATATTATACTATTCAATTAAATCTTCTCTCTCCTCACTTTTCCATAAAATACTATACTTTTTCACAAACCCCAATACCCAAAATTTCCAAAACTCCAATATTTCCACAAACAAACAACACCTTAAAACACATGAGTTGCTTCTTGAAGGAAATTGCTTCTTTATCTAGTCTGCAAGTTGTGCTGGGCTGGAAAGTGGGAGCTAGAGTGGGACTGTCCAAGATTAACAGTGCATTTGGTTTTAAAATTTTATCAAAATTTTGTTAAAATTTTGTGCCTCTGTTAAAAAATAGGTGTTATTAGAATTGATAAATTAGCGTTAAAAGTAAAAGTAAAATTTTAAAGTGTGTTTGATAAAGTAAAATTTGAATAAGATTTTATTATAATTTTGAAATGCCAAACCTTATGTAAAATAGACTCCTGATTTCTGAAAAGTTAAATTATGAAGGGACATTGAGTCTTTTTTGAATAAAATTCTGATTCTAAAACTTCAGTCCTAACATATCCAATAACACGAGGAATTTGATATTGCTAACATATTAATTAATTTCATCAATAATTTAGATTATATTAAATAATATTTAATGGATTATTAATGCATTTATTAATTCCATTTTGATTTTGATATAATTTAAAAATGTGTTGACAACACGAGAACACTTTTTTAGAACCTATTAGGACTAACGCCTTGGGATCAAAGCTTTTTTCTGGTCTTTTTCTATGATGAGACAGATGGGTGTAGGGATTGGGATTAGTTGTTAACACATAAACTCGAGAAAAACATGTGCTCGGGTCTCTAACACACTTTTTTTTTTCTCTTATATCCCTAGTGAAATTATGCCCTCTTTACTCTTTTATAAATGTTTTCTCTTGTTACCCAAATTGGGCTTGGATAATTTTTGGGCCTATTATAGATTGTTTTTTTTTACATTGTTCGATAGGGCATCTTAGGAGATGTTTGATTTGGTGAAATTTTAAGAATTTTAAGTGTGGTTTGAATATCTAGGTGATGTTGAAGTTTTATTAGTGTTTTGTGTAGAATTTGTTTAAGTTGATGTTTATTTATAACATTTATTATAATTCCAAAAATCTCTTTTATTTTCTATTTTTTTTATTGTGATACACATATCTTAAAGATATTGAGATGTTATATATATATATATATATATATAAGACAAATGAGTTAAAACAATTTTTTTTTTGATCCGAAATCTTTTCCTCAGGATCACCACTTGCATGGGATAATAAGTTATGTGTGGCAAATAAATTGATATCTTATTATTTATTAACTGTATAAATTCAAACCATTTATGCACATCTATGAATTCTGTCCATTATTTCATATCTTATTGTGGCAATTTATTCACACCTATAAATTTATTTGATAATTATTTATAACATATCTTATTATTCCGAAAAGTAATTAACAGTATAATTTTTATCAGATATTTGTATTTATATCTCACAAGTCTTCAAAAATTGAATAATCCTTTATGGTGTTGAAATAAAAATAGGGGATGTGCTTTTAGAATATTTAAGGTACGCACCATGTAAAACAGCTAATAAAAAATGGCGATTTGATAGTTTCGTGGTCTTAAATATCATCCAGTACAAACATTACCGCATGCTATTCAACAATTGCTAATGTCCTGTGTGAACATTCATTCTTAACAGGTAAACAAAACAACTTCTGCCCTTGGTAAATAACCAATCCACACGCATATATACTCATCTACTGGACCTAATAAAGATAACAAATATGGCAATCTGCATCAGAAAAATGAATAAAATAATACAACCGCACTATCCAAAGCACATATAACTTGATGTTCTACTTAGTGCGCAAACATGGTGATGGCGAGGAACGTCGTGCGTGGTCCTACAAACCCAATAAACAAGCCAATTGTTTTCAAAGTGAATCAGTAGAGGCAAAAATCCATGTCTATTAAGGATACAAACCTCATGTAGTGGATATCGATAAAACCATCCGTTGTAATTTTTTTCCGTGCGAGCCATGTATAAACTCATTGGGCCGGCTCAGCAGTTGCATTATGGTGCGTTGTATGCCATCTCGGGAAAAAACAAACTGCCCAAAAAACACCATAAGTAAGCATAAACTGTTGGATTAGCTTACACTATGAAGCAAAATGGAGAAAATAAAAATACTTCAACAAAAGCTTTATTCCACTTACTTGCAAAATAACATAAATGTTACAAAGATATTTATAGTCTCCAATGAGACTTTACAACTTCTAAAACATAACACCCAAATAAATCTCACATAATTCATCATAGTATATCTCATTTAAGCTCCACATAATGAGAATATTAAAATGGTATCTAACTCTTCAACTTTGTAATCTATGAGAATACTAAAAGACATAACTGCTCCATTAACTAATTTTATTGGAAATAAACTCTAATTAAGTTTAATAACTAACACAAACTGTCAAAAGAAAATGTAAAAATCCACATGTAAGCACACATAGGATTGCTTACACTCTTTTCGTTCAAAGATGAGTAAAAATGAGCAATTTTCAGATATAAAAACAAATGCATCATCAACATATTGGATTTCAAACATAAGGAATCTGAATAATAAACTAGCACCTAGCTGGATTTCATATCACCAGAACACGCAAGAACACAGTATCGAAAATTTTATTAATGCCCCTAGCTGGATTTCATATCACTAGAACACAATAGCATCCAACACAACCAAATATAGCACTTGCATAGCGCTGAACGAGTTCCTCAACCCAATCCAGCTCACTGATCAGATTTCTGCTCTTGCTTTCTTCAAAAAAGCCGATCAAAGAGCACTGAGAGGACCTGAGTTGGATGTACACAGTACTTATCATATACATTGTAGCAAGCACCATTGCGATTGAGAAAAATCAATCAATCAACGACTTGTGAGGTAGAAAAGCAAAGCATGCACTTCCTTTTTCAAACAGCTACAACTCAACAGCCCAACCTCGCAAGCATGCAATAAAACATTACAAATACCGACAGAAAGAGGAGGCATATGGGCCAAACTCTTTCCCTTGAGTGAGTGAGTTGTGCTGATAGAGGAGCACCTTCGCCAAGTGTGTCACGTTCTGAAACTCACTGATGGTGATGATGATGATGATGAGCAGTAGTCTAGCTGCTTTGTGGACATCTATTAGTTTTGTTTTATTTGGACATTTATTTATTATGTTTTGAGGACATTTTACTTTTATATTATGTTTTATGGACATGTATTGGTATTTATTTGATGTTATTTTGTTCATATTATGTTTTGACGACATTTGATATATTTCTGTTATTTGTATTTATTGGAACTTAGGGTTATCGTCCGAACGGTTTACTGTAAGCTCGAACGGTGTCGTATTATGTAAAAACAACCGCCTGAACACTAGTTTATGTGGTCAGGACGCTTGAAATTAAAGATTCAGTTCGGACGGTTGGTTTGATATCGTTCGGACTGTGTGAAATTTTAGGTGGCAACGATTCACATTCAAAATTATACACAGGCGTCCGAACTACATTAAAAGCATCCGAACTGTAAGACCCCGAAGAAACCTTGCTTGGACAAGACATGATTTATGTTAAGAAAATGTATGTATAATTATTTTGAATTTCTAAAATGTGATGTTATGATTTAAATTCTATGGATGGGATTTTAAATTTTATAGTAACCAATTTCATGTTGCTAGATTAATTATATATTTTCCTTCAATATTCTTGATATTAAATTTTGAAGGATTTTCTTATGAATGATTTTAGATTATTAAGACTTGCATGTTGGGCTTAGAAACCTCAAATAATGGGCTGACATTTGGGCTACCATTTATGGCCAGTTATTGGATGTATTTGGGCCTTGAAGTTATGACATATGGGCTGCCCAAGTACATGTGATGATGGGCCCTTGAAGTGAGATATTGGGCTGCCATGAGGCTTATAACATGTGGTGTATATTGGGCTTATAATGGCATGCTAATGGGCTGCCAAAATAATCATGGAAATGGGCTTGGGAAAGCATGATATTGGGTTGCCATGAAGCCCATGGCAATGGGCCTTGTAATGGTGCTATTGGGCCTTAAGGAAGTTGGACATTGGGCCTAAGCCCTTAGGCTTATGAATTGGGGTTTAGGTGGTAATGTTGGGCCGTGGATTAAGGATTTATTGGGCTGCCCAATGGGCCTTGAAGTCAAGTTGATAATATGAGATTAGTATTGCTAATCTTCATTTATTTTACTAAGTAAACTAGGTAGTTGGAATTCAACCAAATTAACTAAATGGTGGAACAAGTTTCAAACTAGAAGTTGGATTTATGTGGAGGGGGAGGACACACGTGAATGGCATAGAGGTTTGAATTTTTGTGGTGCAAAGTGTTATACTAGAAAGGCAATGGAGACATGAGGGAGACAAGAAATGGAAAAGCTGAAAAATGACATGGAAGAGGAAAGAAATTGTCATGGCCGAAAATCATGGCTAGATGCATGACCATTTGCCTCACACGCCTATACCATTTCCCCCCCTTCACATGAGCTCATTTAGGTCACCTTGGTCGACCAACACTAAGCCTAGAAGAGAGAAACCAAACACCAAGGAGAAGAGAGAAACCGAATACCCAAAGGAGAGAAATCAAGGGGAGGCCAAAACCCTTGAACCAAAAGGCTGAGATTTGAGCTTGGGTCAAGGGGATTTTGTGTAAAGGGAAGAAGGAGGACAAGGAAGAAGAACAAAGGAGAAGAAAGGAGAAGAAGAAGTGAAGTGAAAGAGGTATTTTGCAAAGGAAAGAGAGAAAAAGGGACAAAGGAGCACTAAGGTAAAAAACTCTCTTGATGGCCGAACTCTTGTGTATAGATCTAGGGTTTTAGTTGTTTCATGCATGGATATGTTGAGATCTGGATGATTAAGAGTCTTAGGTTGTTTAGTAGGTGAAAGAGAGGAGAAGTTTGCAAGGAACAAGGAGAAGGAGCAAGGAACAACAAGGTAGTGACCGAACCTCTTTGTCTTGCTTAATGACCGAACTGTTTTGTGGATAGATCTTGGCTTGGTGTTGTTGAATCTTGTTAGATCTGGTGTTATTAAGAAGTTTAAGAGTAGATCTGGCCATGCATGTTCTAGATCTAGGGTTGTATGTGAAGAAAAATGCAAATGGAGAACAATGCATGTTAAAGGAAGTTAGATCTAGATTTTGTTGTGTTGGTTGGTTGCAAGTAAATTATTTTCTCTAGATCTATGGAGGTTAGTGTATATAATGTGCAGATCTGGACATACATGCTTGGATCTAAGATTTAATGTTAAGGAAATGCAAAGGATGAGCAATGTATATTAGAAAAAGGGTTTAGACCTAACATAAGTGGTGCTTGGCCGAATGGTATGCTTGCTTTCTTTTAGATCTTGTGTTGTTGAGGTCTCTAAATGATAGATCTAGAGTTGGTGGTTGTATATGATGAAAATATGAATTTAATACATGCAATATGGGTCATGAATGCAAAGGAGATGTATATTAAAAATTTAGCATGAAAAATGTGGGATTTTGATGTATAGCCGAACCATGTATGCTTTAGGTTTTCATGAGTGGATTGTATATGCTTAGATCTGGACATTGGCCATGTTATGTACAATATTTATGACCTAATGCACGGTAGATGAGTGCTATGTGTAAAGAATGCATGCAAGGCGATAGAACCAAAGAAAACCTAGTGGTGTTGTGATATTTTGAGTTGGCCGAATATTGCTATTAGTGATGACTTGTATTGTGTTTTGATTTTTAGATCCTAAGTTGTGAATTTGTTGAATGGAGGAAGGGGTCACCATTGGAGATGAATTTTGACTAAGGAAACATAGAACATGGTGTTGGCCGAATGCCTAGTGTTGTAGAGACCCTAATTGCTAGTTTGTGATAAATGGAATATAATTGATTAAGATGGATAAATGAGATTAGGATTGGCTAATCGGATTAAAGGATATTAAGACTTAGAAGCTAGGGTTACAAGGAATTAGCAAAACCTTGTGTTGAAAGCATGTACTAAAGATTTAATTAGAATAAATAGGTCTTGGCCGAATTTATTAAGTGAATTACACTTGTGAAGATTTTAAGTACATTAATAATGGGAGATTGGATTTAACCCTAATCTATTAATTGATTAAAACCCTAATCGGGAATAGAGATGTAAATATTTTGTAACATGGTTAATAATTAAATAACCTAAGTTTAGATAATATTAGAAGAGTAAATAAAATACTTTAATTGATTAAAAGGATATCAGTGATATATGTATATTATATATTTAATAATTACGTGCTATTTCTTAAAGTCTAAGAAATATTTGAATCGCTTGTAGGCGATCCACGTGTCTGTATACACGAACAAAGAGGACCAAGAGTAAGTGGATACTGTAAGTGGACAGTAAGTATTTTTTTCAAAACTGGAATGACACACTGCATCGTTTTATGAACAATCATGAATTTTAAGCAAGCATGAATTTTTAGGCAAGCATGACATAACATGTGCATTGCATGAATTTTTCAAGAAGAAAGTTTTATGCAATGATTTTATGGAAAGAATATGAGAAATTTTATGAAACGATAAGTTAAGATAAGGGGCACTGGTCGGTACCGTACCATCAAGATGGACTCCCATATCGAAGGACAATTGTGAGAAGGATGGGTGAATCCACGAGGCTGTGCAACCCACACTGAAGGACATTGAGAAGGTGTGGTGCCTCCAAGGGTCATGTCTAGCCACTGAAGGACAAATGAGAGAAGGTGCGCTAGCTTGACCGAATGTAAGGTCTCCAAGGGAAATCGGAGACGGTTCCAAAGGGAACGCACAACCCTGACTTCAGGGGTTAAATGGAGCGAGCCCACAAGTAAAAGAGATGGAATGGTTGTGAAAGGCCAATAGTGGCACAAGTATGAATAAGTAATTTTCAAGGGCCTGAGGCCGAATTTAAGCAAGAGCATGTACATATCCATGACATGCATGTGCATCACTTATCAAGTTTATTCTCTTTCATGATTAAGCAAGCATAAGTCAAGAGCATGCTTCAAGTTATGTCTTTCCCTTACTGAGTCTTTTTGACTCACGTGTTTTTAAAAATTGTGTCATTCCAGATGCCACAAGTGAAGAGAGTCAGGAGGACTACCTGACTTAGAAGGACTCGGATGTTATTCTTATTTTGATTATGGTGACCTGATCGATGAGATCCGTCACTAATTGAATTCTGAATATTATATATGTTTTGTATGAAAACTTTGTGAGTCCTAGTTTCAGGATTAAGGCAACCCAAGAGGGGGGGGGGTGAATTGGTTTTCTAAACTTTTCGGTTAAAACCCCCAAAGTTGTGTTTGCAAGTAAATACTACTTTAGCGCAAGTATATAATATGCGGAACTGTAAATAAGTGCTAAAGTAAGGAGTAGGGATAAGAGAAGCAAACACTCGATTTTTAGGTGGTTCGGCAAACCCGCCTACATCCACCCCTCAAGCTCCTTCACCGAGCCTTGAGGTTTCTCCACTATTCTTCAAATAGCTTTACACACTAGCTTCCGGGTGCTAGTGAACCGTACAAGTGTTTTCTCCCGGGCTCAGCACTCAAACCCACCCAAGTGGTTTTTCGGGCTTACCACTCACAACCTAACCAAGCTTGAGATATACCCTCTCTAAGCTTCTTCTTTAGTGAACAACCTCACTAAAGGAAACAACTCTCTAGATAGGAAGATTTAGGAACAAGACTCTCTCAAAGAGTGGATATAAAAGTGGAAAACTCTATCTCTTGATTCACACAAAGACAAGGATGTGAAAGTGCAATTTGTGTGAATGATATGATAAATATGAAATAAGAAGGTTTAGAATATTTCTCAAGCTATACAAATGATATGTGGTCGTTGGTTCTTAATTTTAGACGTTTTCGATGTGTATTTATAGGTCACATATGAAAACTAGCCGTTTATAGCCGTTGGGGGTCGATTTGACAATTTTACCGTTGTACCGGTCGACCGCTTCATGTACCGGTCGACCGGTTCAAGTAGCCGTTGCCCAACGGTCATAATTTTGAATGCTGTCAATGATCGACCGCTTCATGTAGAGGTCGACCGCTACAAAAAGTTCATCGACCGCTTCATTTAAAAACATGTTTTTGACCACTTTTAAACACCCAATTTTAAAGACTTAATTCTCATAAGTATATGAAGGGTTTAGGAATATATTTGGGGTGTTTTGAAACCTTTAAAAACATTTTAATCTTTCAAACAAAAGGTAAAACGGTTTATGCACGTTTTGAAAGATATGCAAGTGCGTGATTCAAATCCTTGTCAAATGTGAAATAAAGAGTTACACAAGGATTATACCCTAAGGTTTTGAATCTTCACTTTAAGCACTTTGCATCTTCTTGTTCTTCTTTCTTCAAGTCTTTGGCTCTTTTATCAAGTCGTCTTTGTCTTTGAAGATGTCCACTTTATAAACTTATTCATTTATTGAAATCATCAAAACATTGATTGTGCACAAAAGCCAACAAACTTAATGAGAACCCTGATTATGTACGATTTAGCTCGAATCCCTCGCGATCTTGTATGTTTCCGCCGTAAGCAAGTAAGTAAGAACGCTGGAGCTATCCGGAGGATAGCTCGCGGCTGTCACGTTTCCTGCGGGGTGCCGTTCGGGGCGTGACACGAACGACTTGTATTCTTTTAAAGGACAAGAAATCACAGACAGTATAGCCAAAATGTACCAAACTTAGAAATTTTGAAAGATTTGAGCAAGAGGAGAAAAATGAGCTGATTTTGGACATCAATTTCGTTGAAAAGGGTGTGAAAGGAACAATTCATTTGAGATTTCACCTTGGATTTCATTTGAGGTTAGTGAGTTTTAAAATTTATTTTGTTTTAGTATGAAAAACATGAATTTAGGATATCAAAGGATGCGTTTTTTCAATTTTTAGGGTCTAAGATGATAGTCATGGAGTTTGGGGTTGGTTGTGATGTGTTTATATCGAAGTGATTCTGATTTGGGTTGAGTTTGACATGAATTTGTGGTGAAAATAGAGTTTGTGCGGCGAAGAACTGTATTGTTCGACAATCGCAGTCCGAACGACATATAGCCCGTCCGAACCCATTTATTTGGATCAGACGTTTTTGGAAAAACGTCTGAACGGTGATATGTATTATTCGGACGTTATGTTACGTCTGAACGGTTCTATGTATTGTCATGCATATTCATTTACTAACCCTAGCCCCCATTTAAAAGAATTACACGAAGTTCAGATAACGCTAGCAGTGTCGGGTCCTTCCTTTAGGGATATGAATGAATTACCGTCCTCCACCACAACCAGTGACACTCAGAGTAGTTGTGCATGTAAGTATCTTACATCGTCAACCTTTTTAAATTTCTGTGGTTAACTGAATTTTAAATTCATTGTTTTTCATTTGTAGCGACGTCTGAAATCAAACATGTTCGAGGTAGTACGCGTGGGATTGCCTTACTCATGCATGTTCTATAAGAAAAAAATCCAGAATCTAATGAAATTAGTCCGTTGCTTTATAAAAAGACACATACTAATAAGGTTTTCATGTGGAATTCTGCAGATGATGGATGAGCAGCAATGAAAGAAAGACGAAGAGCTGTTCCAGATAATGGCGGAGCTGCAATGCAAAAAAGACGAAAAGTACCAAAAGATGATGCAGGAGTAGCAAAGGACCCTAGTGGAACAACAAGAACGGATGATGCTACTAACGGCGGAGCATATGCGTTAGCAGATGATGGAGCAGATCAAACAGCTACAATCTCGTTTGACACCCAAATGAAAAATTGTGTAGATTTATATTGTATTTTTACAACCTTGTCAAGTTATCGATTATGTATTTTGTTTACTTTTTTTTCCTAACAATTGCATATTTGTAGACATTTTATTATATTATGAGCATCGAATATCTTTTTATTATATTACTTTTAAATTTTTAATTAAATTAATTTAAGTACGAAGCAAATCATTCGAACCGTAACAAAGGTGGTCAGAACGGTTATTTGGCCTCGATAACACGCGCACGCATAACTACCCGTCCGAACTCTTCGCGTTTAATTACTCTGTCCGAACGAGTTCTGAGGATGACAAATAGATATTTCGTCATAAATGAAACAACGGTGCGGACGTCTTTACGACAGCGTCCGGACGCTATGTAATCCTGTTCGGACCATTTTATACAATAGTGCGCACAGATTGTACATGACGAAATTCATTTCGTCACCTTGGACGAACCGTTTGCATGAGCGGTTCGAACGTGTAGTGAGTACGTTCGCACAACTCATGTGAACGGGTGGACTGTACTAGGCATGACGATTTTCAATTTCGTCGCTATGAGACAAAATCGTTCGAACGGTGTTGTAAACTGTCCGAACAGGTTTGAGTGACAAAACACAAAAATCGTCACCTAAAACTTTGCATGACGAGCTTTAGGTGACAAACCGGTTTTGTCACCCAAAACAATAGGTGACGAAATTTGTACTTTGGGTGACAAATTTTTTTGTCACCCAAAGTGTTTTTTCTTGTAGTGGCAATAATACAAACATGTTGGTAAAACCCTGTAATCAACTAGTTTGCCCACTCCGCCTACATTGCCTCTGTAATTTCATCATGTTTTGCGCTCATGACGACAAAACTAGCCAGGCCAAACGTCTTTTCCGCACTTCCACTCGCCCCACCAGAGCTTTCAGCTTCATCTACGTTCTGCTCAATTAAGTCTTGGTAATCAAGAACAAAAGTCTCTGGATCACCGTGATTGAGCTAGAATATTACATGTTTAGTACTTCTAAAACTAATATACTATTAAGTGTTTAATGTTTCAAATATTAATTTTAGATGAAAAAATAGTTAAGAAGCACAAATCTAAGTTGTGCATTTAATTGTTGAATTTATATGACTTTATATTTAATTTATTGTACATGCAATATTTTCCATCTTTAGCTTGCTTAGACTTAAGTCATATCGTGCCTAGATATATTCTAAAATCATTATTTTATGGTGATAATATTTATTACTTTATAAACTCGTAAGAATAAGAGCAGTCTACCGGGGCATATTGCTCTGTACATGGTAGAGAAATAGAGATTTATTAATGGCAACACTGTAATTTTATGAAGAAATGAGAGACAGTTAAATCTCAGCCCTATATCTCTCTTATTCTCCTCCTCCCTACTTTTTCTAACCTAGCCTCATTTTCCCTATTTTCTCTCTATTTCTCTCCCTTTTTCTTCTCTCCTTGGCCGACACTTCTCCCTATATTTTCTCTCTCTTTCACTTCTCCCTATCTTTTCTCTCTTTTATTTTTATTTTCTTTTCTCTCTCTTTGTTGCTCACCACTTTTTCTCTCCTATGTTTTAACCTAGCCCCACCTATCCTTTCTCTATTCTCTCTCTTTTCTCTTTTCTCCATTATTTTTTCTTGTCCAAAACCCTACTTTTTCTCTCCGGCTTTTCTTTATTTTATGTGTTTCCCTCTTCTCTCTCTCTACTACTCCCCTTTTCTTTTTCCTTCCCTCTCTTCTCCCTCCATTTTCTCCCTTAGCCAATAGTCTCACCTCTTTCTCTTCTCCTATTTTTTCTCTTTGGTCGTATATCTACTTTTTCTCTCCATTATTTTTAGTTTTTAGATTAGTTTCTTTTAGATTTACTATTCCAATATCTTGTATTGCAATTCCTAGGATTTAGATTTAAGTTTCTTGCTCTTTAATTTTATGTAATTTCTATTTCAATTCAGGATTATGTTCTTGTTGGTTTTTTTACTTGAATCTTGGGTTGTAATAAGACGATATTATTTAATCCAAGAATCTTGTGCTCTCTTTTTTATTCGTTGTCAATTATTATTATTGTCATTTATTTTCCGTCATTTAATTTTAGTCCTTTACTTATTGTTATTTATTTTCTGCCATTTAATTTCCGTTTTTCCCTTACTGAGTCTTTTTGACTCACGTTTTTAAAATTGTGTCATTCCAGATGCCTCAGGTGAAGAAAGTCAGGAGGACTACCTGACTTAGAGGGAAAAAGATTATGTTCATGTTTTGTTGATGTGACGTGATCGATGAGATCCGTCACTTGTTAAGTGTTAAACATTTTATGTATGTATTAAGGTGCAAGTTATTGAGAACTTTAATTTATGTTATGTGCTGGCTCGAATCCCTCGTGATCCTGTACGTTTCCGCCGTAAGTACGTAAGAATGTATGTAAGAACGCTGGAGCTATCCGGGGGATTGTTCGCGGCTGTCACGGTCCCTGCGGGATGCCGTTCGGGGCGTGACAATAAACCTCAAAAACCAAATCTGAATTTTCTTTCTATTTTCGTTTGTAAATAGTTTACATTTAATAAGCAATGCTTGCATAAAATCCGTTGTCCCTGTGAATTCGATCTTGGGATTTACCCTTGTATTACTTTGACAGCTTCTGCGCTTGGAAGTCGAAACCATAAGCTGATCATTTATGTTGCTTTAATTTCGTTACGAATTCTCCAAAATCTAAAATATGTTCAGTAAACACTATTAATATTCTCATTGTTATTATGCGAGTTTGAAATTAGTTTATTTTTCATGAGGAGACAATCTAGCCTTTTGGGCTATTTATTACACGATAGAACTTCTATATTGGGGATAGCCTTTGTGCTGCTCATTTCAGAGTGTGTCACACCGCACCGTCGAAAGAAATTGAACACAACACAACATGCCATAATGATGTTCCACTGACTCGGTAGTGAATATCGCGACATCTTGTCTAGAATTTTAAACTTACCCTTCAATTTTGTCTGTTTGCCTCACTGGATTCCCGAAATCGGCGTAGATGATACCGAACCCCCCTGTGAGGCTGTAGGAATCCATCTAGGCATGAGAGGCCCGAATCTACTATATAATAATACCCTATAATGTAAAGGATATAATCATTGTATCGAAATCGTGCTACCATGCTTGGTTTGTCCCGCATCTATGTTCAGTAGTATTTTATTCACCTTTTGTAAAAAAGGGCGTACCTGGGTTTGGCATCGGGAACTAGTTCTCGAGCCTTGTAATTGCGTCCATATATGAATCATGCGTTGTACCCTCCCAGCCATAGTAAATAAATGTGAACATGTCGTTGAAGTCTACCACACAACCCATTCTGCGCCAGAAACCCTTTCAGCATTGGTACACGTCCTGTAGTTCCTTCCGCACCCAACAACTAACATAAGTACCATCAATTGCACCGATCCAGTCCTACAAATGATTATCCGCTCTTAATATATTGTACACATTTGTAATCCAGTTTATACGAATTATGACTTAAACATGTTCCAAGAGTTAATTGGAAAAGACATGTACCTTGAACCATGGGTATTATTTAGGGTTGCCTTGTACGAGGTGCACTCTCACCATGTCAGTTGGCCGTGTCATAAGCTTAGCCATCCTACATAGGGCCCTCGCAACACACGTGACATGTTGATGAATAGTATCCAACGAGTGTTAAAAAAATGACCTGCAATCCTCTATTTATGGGCATGCCAAGTGATGAATAGAAATATACCCAGTGCCTCTCCCACCTTGGCATGATGATCCTCCAATCTGCCATGTATGCAAAAGGCGTGTGCCAAATTTTTGAATGTGTCCTGGGACATTCTGAATATGTTGCTACATTCCATACCATTAGGGTGATCAAGGATCTCAGCAAGGTCCATCGCACCCATTAGAATCGACATATTCTGTGGGATTGAGCGTCCACGCATGGATTGTGCTTGTGCCCTCCTTCTTCGAGCCTTCTCGATTATATAGTCCACATCTGCATCATCATTGTTAGGTTTATCTGAGTCCTCCATGCGAGTACTCACAGAATCACCTGGATTTGATCCTACTTGCTCGTCCTCATCTGACCCATATGGCTCATCTACATTGTAGGGCTCCTCGTCTTCGGGGTCATATGGTTCATTTAAGTTCTAGGCTCATTGTTCTCAATATCCATTGAATATACTATTACAGATGAAGTTGTAGATGATTCACATCACCATTTAGTTGGAACCTTATTGGGGCATAAATTTAAAAGGCAGTGCAAATTATACACACCCCAACATATATGCACAATCCTATAAACGGAGCAAGTGGTCTGCCTTGGGAAGGGAAAGAACTAGCACGGGTAGTTAGAGGTTGGGCTTCGTGAATGATGAGAATATGGGTCTCAGGGTATTTCATTTGTCTTCAACCATATAGCCAAATATGGGGATGACCCCAACAGAATGTAAGAATAGATAACTCTCTGTTTCAAAATCAAATGATGGCTTATAACCAACATATATATTAATTAAAATGTCTGCAATAGATTTTCAATCATCTTTTAAGTTAATCTTATGCCCAAAGGAATCTTCAAAATTTTACATTTTAGAAAAGAGTTTTGATATTCTTCTTCCTTGTTAATACCTTTATAAGGATATCCCAACCCTGCAAGTTTTCTACAATCGGTGAAGGTTACCACTAATTTAGTTATGTGCCTGCAACTAAAACCTGCAAAAGAAAGTATACCAATATGAAAATTGGTGACTAAATGGCAAGAGCAAGAATGATTTGGAACAATGAAAAATCATACATAATGCTTTTTGAGATGGATGCACCCAAAATATGACAGTTGCTGAATCATGTGATTTAGATTTGTACAAAGATGGTGAATCTTCACACACATTCTCTTCACGAGAAAAAATTTATATAAAGGAAATTATTTGCACAAAATGCTCTCAATTGCAAAAGGGCCATAAACAATTTACACAAAAGTTTCATGCATACATAACTCATGCAAGCCATACATGGTAAGAGCCGATTGCCCCATTAAAAGCTTATTCTTGACCAACCGGAGGCTAAATAGCCATGAGCGCATCAATGCACTCATCTACGAGAGACCTCCGGGAATAGCTAGAGCTTGCAATCCATTCTGCCCTAACATGCAAGAAGTTTTTAGATGCCTCTTGGAAGGGGTGTGTTTGAGTCTCCCCCAGTTCCTGAAAGCGTGGGAGATGGGTGCTTTTGCCTCCCATTGGATGTCCCCCTTGAAGCCTCACCGGGTGCAAAGGGAGGAGCGTCCCCTTGGAAGTCAATTCGTAAAGACCGAGTGCGGGCTGCATTAAAGAGACGTCGCACTTCCTCACTAGTAGCAGGACCTTGAATGGGTGCAAACCAAAAGAGTTCGCTGGCAGTGTTGTTGCCAATTCGTCGTAGTTGTCTAACCCTTGACCTATGAATCTTGCATATTTGGAGTCTATCTGCATATGGAAAATGTAGCACACCCGTTATAGGAGGCATAAATAACTATTACTTGGATGGGATAAGTGCTAGTGGTGAAACTCACTCACTTTAAGAAGTTATGCCTAATGTGGGAGCTCTGCAGTCATGGTTTTGGTTACAAGGTCCAAGCCAAACCCAATCCTTATTAAAAAATCCTAAAGGTCCTAAATCTTAAACTCATTGCGCAGATTGTCCAACTTGGTTTTAATTTTTTGAGCATCCAAATTGCCTGAGAACAACGACGGTGGAGTCTTCTTGATGGCATCAGTGAAGGAAGCTCCTCTCCTACCCCTCTCTTCTCCCGACGAAAACTTTCTTTCCTGGAATTATGATAGGTCTCAGTTAGAACCGTAAGATCAATGTAAAAATAGTATTCTCTTTGGGTGAGAATAGGACCGCACGCAAGAATATTTGTTGAATAATGCTTGATAGCTTTGTTATTCCATAACGTTTAAATAAACAAAGAACAACTATGACGCCTAAAATAGAGGAACAGAAAAGTGACTTAGTCTTCAACGTCAACACTACAAAAAAAAACGCAAAAACCGCCGCTATAGGCATCGAAACCGCTGCTATAGGATATAGCCGCGGTCATGACCGCCGCTATATACCCGTCGGCATAGGTATATAGCGGCGGTTGCGTTGATCGCTGGTGAAGACCGCTGCGCTATAGCGGCGGTCAATGACCGCCGGTACAGGTAATTTTTTTTTTAATTTTTTTATTTGATTTACCTGTAGCGGCGGCCCTTGACTGCCGCTACAGGCAATTTTTGTAATTATTTTTGTAATTATTTTTGTAATTTTTATTTGATTTACCTGTAGCGGCGGTCATTGACAATGTCTGTCTGGCCCAATCACTTGTGCATATCGGTCAGATGGTGACCAACCGATGCTGCCATCCGCTCTAAATTGGCCGAAAGATTGGGAACTTCCTGAATCATTCAGTCCAATCTCCTCCATTCGCCTCTGAGAGAATACAACATAGAATTATATTTTGAATTAATATTCTCACATTCAAATCAAGGTTGTGACTTACTATTTTCTTTGCTACGTCCGGATTTATTGGAGATCCATCAGAACGTATATGAACGGTTTTATATAACTCCGCTCGGTCGATTGGAATTTGTTTCTCTTTTTCCTGCATCGCAAACACCAATTCGTCAAGAGATTTGTAAATCACAAATAATAATGTTAATGATAAATATCATATCATACCATCAAACAAACTAATGAAGTGCTACATACCAATTCGTGAGTAGCATAACGTGCGAAGCTTTTTGATCGTGCAGTGTGGACCGCCGTTTGAAGCGATCGATTTTGTTTTCCAGATTCACTTCGACGCTACATTAACATCAAGAGAATTAAAATTAATAATAAGCTACATTCTTGAAAACTATAATACAAAATAAATAATGTCGTACCCGTCCTGCATCAGAGTACCAAAAATCGACTAATTTGCAAAATTGCTCCAAATTAACGTCTGTTGGAGCATTATTTTTCACATACTGAGGCGTAAAGGCCTCATCAAAAAATTTCTGCTTTAAACTACACTTATAGTGTCACGCCCCGAACGGCATCCCGCAGGGACCGTGACAGCCGCGAGCTATCCCCCGGATGGCTCCAGCGTTCTTACTTATATACTTACGTGCTTACGGCGGAAACATACAGGATCACGAGGGATTCGAGCTAAATCATACATAATCAGGGTTCTCATTAAGTTTTCATACAAAACATATATAACATATTAAAAGCCAACTAGTGACGCTCAAGCCACTTTCATCAAAATTTAGAACATATTTCTTGTGCTTCTATGTCAGGTAGTCCTCCTGACTCTCTTCACCTGAGGCATCTGGAATGACACAATTTTGAAAACGTGAGTCAAAAAGACTCAGTAAGGGAAAGACATAAATTTGAAACATGCTTCTTGACTTATGCTTGCTTGACTCATGCTCGCTTAATCATGGAAGAAAGAACTTGATAAGTGATGCACATGCATGTCATGAATATGCATATGCTCTTGCTTAAATTCGGCCCCATGCCCTTGAAAATTACTTATTCATACTTGTGCCACTCTTGGCCTTTTCATAACCATTTCATATCTTTTACTTGTGGGCTCGCTCCATTTAACCCCTGAAGTCAGGGTTGTGCATTCCCTTTGGAACCGTCTCCGATTTCCCTTGGAGACCTTACATACGGTCAAGCTAGCGCACCTTCTCGCATTCGTCCTTCAGTGGCTAGACATGACCCTTGGAGGCCCACACCTTCTCAATGTCCTTCAATGTGGTTTGCACAGCCTCGTGGATTCACCTATCCTTCTCGCATTCGTCCTTCGGTATGGGAGTCCATCTTGATGGTACGGTACCGACCAGTGCCCCTTAACTTAACTTATCGTTTCATAAAACTTTCATAGTCTTTCCATAAAAATCATTGCATAAACATTCTCTTGAAAAATTCATGCAATGCACATGTCGTGTCATGCTCGATTAAACTCTCATGCTTGTTCATGAAACGATGCAGTGTGTCATTCCAGTTTTGAAAAAGAAACACTTAATGTCCACTTACAGTATCCACTTACACTTGGTCTTCCTTGGTAGTGTATATAAGACACGTGGATCGCCTACAAGCGATTCAAATATTTCTTAGACTTTAAGAAATAGTACGTAATCATTAAACAATTGCATTTTTGAAATCGGTTATCAACCAAAGATATATATATATATATATATATATATATATATATATATATCGCTGAAATTCTTTTAATCATTTAAAATATTTTATTTTCTTTTCTCTTTAACTAATATTCAAAACTTAGTTTATTTACATCATTTTTATTGCAATATAATAATATATATTTATACATGTCTTGATTAGGGTTAATTAACGCCAACAGACTTAGGTTAGATCTAAGTCTCTAATTATTCCATGTATTCCTATTAAAACCTTACATAAAACTATTGTTAGCCCAAGGTTGTTTTATAAATAATCTACTTTTGATTTTGATGATAACAAACTTTTCCAACTAGTTTGAGACCTTTAGATTCTATATTTGCAAATCTTTTTCAGAAAATGATATCAAGAGTTCTCTAAGCTTAAATTGGCCTTAGATATAATTGAACACCACTACACAAGCTTATTGGACAATCTTCACTTTGTAGGTGTTTTAGGAATGTTTGTTGGTGCCAAGGGAAGCCATTTTTCAGCCTAAAGTGTTGAGGGTGTCGACACATGCGACCATGGTGTCGACACATTGGTCATACACCAGAAGGCGTGTCCCAGGCCAAGATGATGGTGTCGACACATTTAAGAGAAGTGTCGACACATTGCACACTCACCAGAAAACAAGCTTCCAGGCCAAATTGAAGGTGTCGACACACAGACTAAAGGTGTCGACACATTGCACTATCAACAGAAGGCAAGGTTTACAGGCCAAAGCTGATGGTGTCGACACATTTAAGAGAAGTGTCGACACATTGAACACTCACCAGAAAACAAGCTTCCAGGCCAAATTGAAGGTGTCGACACACAGACTAAAGGTGTCGACACATTGCACTATCAACAGAAGGCAAGGTTTACAGGCCAAAGCTGATGGTGTCGACACATATGCAATTAGTGTCGACACATTGCACATACACCCGAAGGCATGTTTCCAAGGCTTTTTGAAGGGTCAACACTTTGAAGAGAAGTGTCGACACATTGTACATAAGTGTCGACACATTGGTCATACACCCGAGAGTGAGTTTCCAGGCAAAACTCCTAGGTGTCGACACATACAGTGAAGGTGTCGACACATGCTTCGATTTCTCAGATCCTGGAGCGACGTCACTCACTTAAAAATGTCTCCAAAGGACCCAAATGACCTCCAACGGCTCCAAATCTTTACGAGAAGACCCCTGATGCCCTAGAGACTATAAATAGAAGAAGTTTGAAAGAGAAAGGTAGAGCTTCACACGAAAATCATCCTTGCCCTAATTTCTTGAGATAGAAAGCTCAAAGAAGAAGAAGAGAAGTTCTTACGACCTTGAAATCTCGTGATCCATCTTGTAAATCCTGAAGCCTTCCTTGAAGATCTCATTCTCTTGACACACCTCAGGTTCTTATACTTGTAGATTTGGCTTAGAGAGCCCTTTAGTTTCTTGAGCTACCCACTTGTACATCCGGCTTAGAGAGCCTTAAATCACTGTACCCAAATCTTGTAAACCTTCCTAGTGTTGTGTGAACACTATATCCTACTTGAGAGAAGTAGAAGAAATCCCTAGGGTTTGGGATTTGAGAAACGAGTTGAAGCGTGAGCTCGGAAAACGCTTTGTAACGGTTCCTTAGCACCCTGAAAGCTAAGGTGTATTCACTTGGAGAATAGTGGAGGAAGCCCAAGGAAGTCAATAGCCTTGGGGGTGGACGTAGGCAAGAGATTGGCCGAACCACCTAAAAATACTGGTGTCATCTCTCTAACCCTCCTCTTTTACTTTTGCAGATATTGCTTGATTGTTCTTGTTTATTCATTGTTGTTGTGAGATCCCGAATTTACTTATGTCATTGTATAGGAGAGAGAGATTTTGCTATGATTTTCCTCAGGATGTAGGTATGTTTTAATTGGTGATTTTGAGGTAAGTGTCGACACATTGGAACATAGTGTCGACACATTATACTAACACCCGAAAGTTTACCTTTTCCTGGAGACCAAAGTGAATTTTGACTAAGTGTTGTAAGTGTCGACACTTTGAGTCATAGTGTCGACACATTAGACTGATACCCGAGCGTTTATATCTTTCCGGAACTAGAGTGATTTTTACTAAGTGTTGGAAGTGTCGACACCTTGAGTGATGGTGTCGACACATCCAACTGAAACCCGAGAGTTCGCCTTTTTCCAGAACTCCCGTGGATTTTGACCAAGTGATGGAAGTGTCGACACCTTGAGTGATGGTGTCGACACATCTAATTGAAACCCGAGAGTTTACATTTTTCCCACTATGGCTAAGTGTTGGAAGTGTCGACACCTTGAGTGATGGTGTCGACACATCTTACTAAATATGTTGTAAGTGTCGACACCTTGAGTGATGGTGTCGACACATATAACTACATTCCGGAATTTTACCGGTTTGAAATACGCGAGTTGAAATTTATGAAGTAGGGGGAGGGCAAACTTGTCTTTTCCCCAACCATTTTCACGCCTATTACTCTCTCCCCCTTTGCCGAACACTTCATTTTTCCCCTCTCTTCAGCCTTTTCATTTTCCCTTGCCCTAAGTCACCCACCCGAAAGAAGAAGAAGGAAGAAGAAGAAGGAAGAAGGAGAGGAAGAAGGAGAAGAAGAAGGAGGAAGAGGAGAGAAGCGAGGTAAATCCTTGCTGGCCGAAAATCGTGCTACTCTCTCTCTCTCTCTCTCTCTCTATTCTGTTCTTGTTTTCTCTTGTTGGTTGGTTGTGGTTTGTTGGTAATTTGTCTAAGTAGTGTTCTCCTTGTGATTCATGGATGTTTAGTGTGGATCTAAGTATGTTCAAGGTAGATCTTGTAAGTGTAGCATAGATTTTTACATGAGAACATGTGGAAAAATGACTAGATCTGAAATGAGGGTTCAAGAGAAATTGGTTATGTGCTCTAGGTGTTTGATAAAAGGCCTAAGAGAGGATTGAAACCTAAGTTGAGCAAGTATGGCCGAATCTAGGGTTTGATGCATTAGATTGTGTATGTATGCTAGTGATATTGAGAACCACAAAGCCCTAAGTGTTAGGGATATGTTCAGATCTGGGAAAATAGGCAAGAGGACCAATAACGCACACTAGGTGTTTGGTAAACAGCCCAAGAGAAATGGGTACATGCAATGGTGTTAACTTGATAATTATGGAACCATGATTTGGTTGTAAACTTCGAGTTGAAGTTGTAAGTGGGAGGAAGGTGAGAGTATAGTTGTTGTTATGAGATGTTAAGTTAGCCTTGGATGTTGGTTGTGACATGTAGAGATTCGGATTTTGGTTGTTGGAGATTGTTGTGATTTCTGGAGTTACATATGCAGATTTCAAGGCTGGAATGGAAAGTGTGTTTTGTTGCATTGGTGGTTATCTCTTGATATTTTAGTCCAATTTTACGGGGTTGGTCTTGGAATTTGTTTCAAGTTAAGAAAGAGAGCGTTTTAAGATAACTTGCATGTGAATTAGAGGTATGACGAATATGTTATGGTATGAAAAATTAGTGTGAGGGTCTATTAAAACAGATTCGTGTGAGTAATGTATTGATTACTATATACGTTTAGTGAACCTATGAATGACAATAGTACGGTTCATTGTAGGTAACGTGACACTCGATACTCAAGCAAGCCTAAGGTAAGTGAAAATCTTTACAAACTGGAATGATACACTGCATGAAGAATATTCATGAATAAGCATATCAAGCATGACATTACCAAGCACGACATGAATGCATCATGATCATTTGCATTCATTTTCCTCATGAGAAATGAGACATTTTATGCAAATGAAAGTACCATTTTTATGCTACTTTATGACAAGTTTTATGACAAGTTAATTAACGAACCCAAGTCGGTCGGTACCGTACCAAGTTAAGAAGGTGCATCCATTTCCGAAGGACGTTTACGTGAAGGATGGATGTCACCTAGGACACCCATACCGAAGGATGCTTGCAAGAAGGATGGGTAGTCCATGAGGTAAGTGCAATCACACTGAAGGATGCTTGCAAGAAGGTGTGAACCTCAAGGGTCGTGTCTAGCCACTGAAGAACGAATGAGAGAAGGTGAGCTAGCTCGACCATATGTAAGGTCCCTAAGGGAAATAAGGGACTGTTCCTACGGGAACGCACAACCCTGATGTCAGGGGTAGGTGGAGCTCAAGTAGCCCATAAGATAAGGATTGGAAAGATTTTCCAAAAGCAAGAGATTTATAAGTAATAGTGAAGTTTTCAAGAGCAAGTGCATGTGCATATGCAATCATGAGGCATACACGTGCATCAAAATTCATGATCATGCATGAATTACATACGTTTACATGATATTTCAAGTTAAAGCTCATGATATTTCAAGTTCAAGTACGTGAACTACATTATGTTTAAGTTCATATTTTAAGTTCATTATGATTTTAAGTTCATGATGATTTCAAGTTCAAGTGCATGCTTACAATTTCAACCCATGTTTTAGCTATAATTCCTTACTGAGTCTTTCGACTCACAGTTTTAAATTGTATCATTCCAGATGATGTTACAGGGGTGGAATCTTAAGAAGAGGACCTTGAACCCTAGGAGAAGGGTTGATGAAATGTTTCTCTTGTTTGCTAACGTTAGGAAAGATTTAGCTAATTTTTGTAAAAGCCGGCATGAGCCACCGTGATGTGGTGGTCATGGGTTTCATTTGGCTTAGTTAGTTAATGATTTAAACTGGTTGATATTTTGAGAATATGTTTAACAGCCTTGAGTTATCAATGGAAAGTATGTTCTTATGCACGTTATACGCTAGCATTATAAGGCTTCTTTTTAACATTGAAGCATCAACGTCTTTTCCGCTGCAAGTATAGTAGTAAGTACGCTGGAGCGTCCCATGCCGGGAATGCTCGCGGCTGTCATTAGCCTCGTTTAGCTAGCGTTCGGGGCGTGACAGTTGTTGTGATCTTTGTTTGCATAGATCTAGTCTTTAGTATTCCTAGATATAGATCAGAATATTTCTGGGTTTGTTTGAAAAGGTTTCAAAAGTTTTAGAAAACCCAATTCACCCCCCCTCTTGGGTTGTCTTTTAGACTCACCAATATTAATAACTTAATCACAATTAAATCTTAACTTGGACTTTAAACCTCAATTAATCCCGAGTACTAACCCTAACTAGGGTCCCAAATAATATTTTCATTACATGATCATGGTTCTTCAATATTTATTCCAATTAGCCTAAGCCCTAATTTCCTTATCCATCACAACAATGATAATCCATTAATCATAAATTGCACTTAGGGTTTCTACCCATTAGGCATTCGGCCAACACCAAGTTCTATGTGTTCTTGGGCTTTTAGAATGTGATTTGGTAACTACAAAAGAGGTCTACACTTGGGCTTTTAGAATGTGATTTGGAAGACAAGAAGAGTGTAGTTTAGAGTGCAAGAAGAAATGAGCAAACCTTGAATCCTAGGGGGTGGTTCGGCCAAGGGAAGAAAATGGGAGAGAGTTGAGAGCAATGAAACTTTCGGCCAAGTGAGGAAGAATTTGGAAAGTGAAGTGCATGAGAGATTCGGCCAAGGCAATTGCAAGAGAGGTGTGAGAGAATGAGTCTCCCAAGGCAATTTAAGGCTATGACACAAGACTTGAGGGGTTGAGTTGACAAGAGAGAGAAATCAAAAGGAAAAAAGGGAGGAATGGGGGGGGCCTTGGTCGACCAAGCTTGCACCTTCCTTCTCTCTCTCTTTTCATCTTTTCATCACATCAATTCTTGTCTCCCTAAGCATGGCTTGCATTTAATTTGGTTTCTCTCTCTCCTCACATGATTCATACGTAACTCCCACTTCCCCCTTTGATTTTTCTCTTCTTTTTACTTCCATGTGTTGTCTTGTCTCATTGCATGCATCTTACACCTCTTACACCTCTTACACTTCACATGACATTTCACTTTTTTGGCTTTTCCAATTCACTACTAGCCCATTCACGTAAAAGCCATCCCATTTACTTTGTTTGGTTGCTTTCCAACCAACCTAGTTTCTTCCACATTTAAATTGTAACTAACTTTCAACTTAGTTACTATCTCACCTAACTTATCACTCATAAGCTCTCTAGCTTATCTAATCCATTCCAATAGCTTATCATCTCATAAGCATGATATCTTATCCCATGATAATGGCCCTAGCCTATCTCTACAATAACCACAAGGACTTATCACCCTAAAAGTTTCCTAACCTATAATCATGCTTGCTTATCACTATGATAAACAAGGGTGCTTATCATTTAAATCTCTCTTAAACCTTATCACATTAATACATAACTTATCATTTAATATTCTAATGAAAATTCTATTACTAATCTAGGCCACAAGGTAATAATACATGTCACATATGAATGACATAAAATATTCAATCAATGTCTTCAAAAGAAATTCATGATTTATCCTTTAACTATTTTCGGCATATATAAGGAAAATTTTTTTAAGTCATAATTTAAATTTTATAGTCCATGAAACATATTAAGTAAATGAAAAATATAAATTCATAAGAGAGAAACTTACTTGCAAATTTCGGCTTCTTAAAGAAAAATATAATTTAAACTTTGCATAAAATGACAAGAAAATTATTTAAGAAATTTCATGAAATAAAATCCCATTTTAATCGAAGTACCATAACATAAGGATTAGGCCATACATTGGCCAAAAACATGGCCCCATGACGAAATAAAAGCTAATACATTGGAAAATAAAAGATAATACATAATAAATAACGTAGGAGAAAGTCGGGGTCTCACATATAGTTCCTCCATTTCTCTCCTAAATCTTTGAGAAACCAGCTCTTGACAATATCCTCTAAGGGAGGCTCGGGGATTGTAAATCGTTTCTGCAAAATATATCGCAAGAGTTAGGTGCGTCAATTATTAAATTTATATGAAAAATTAGCATTATTAAATTATACCATCACGAGGCTCCAACAGTCCTCTTTTGTTGACATAGGGACTTTACGCCAATCCGCCGCATCTAATGGGATTTGATTCGCAACACGGGCAATACAACCCGTGAATTTGTTAAATATTCCCCCTTCATTACCCAATGGCTGCCCATTGCCATTGAATTGTACTGGAATCAATTCGTCTTCCTTCAGATTCCAGACGTCCGTCATCCGCGTGCCACCACGCACTTTTCGGAGTCCACTACCACCTGCACATTTAGTATGTGAAACATTATTGACTAACATATAAGTAAGATTATCTCTATTGTGGTTATGAACATACCAATTATTTCATTATCATTCAAAGATTGATCATCTTCGAACGACGACATCGTAGCCTGTTCTGAAGGCAGCTCGGGTGGCTGTGACGACGTTACTTCCATTTTGATGCTCCACACTTTGAACAAACGTCATTCTTCTCATTCTCATTCCAAAACAACATACAACCGTTTGGACAAACAGGGATCTTTTCATATCTAAGTCCTAACTCTTTCATGTATTTTTTAGCTTCATAAGTATCCTTTGGCAATTTAGCACCCGCAGGGAGCATATCAACCAGTGTTTGGAGTAACCACGTAAAAGAGGTATTACTCCAACCTCCCATACACTTCAAATGGTATAACTGTACAACAGCAGTTAACTTGCTAAATTTTGTGCACCCTTCATACAAAGGATCGTCTGCATCTTTAAGCATGTCATAAAACTTTGCAGTATTTTCAGTAGGATGCGGTTCTCTTTGTTCTCGTACATTATGGGATTGTGTTTCCGGTACTAATGGAAATACCTCGTGTAATAGTTCATGCAGTCAGATGATGGTTCACACATTTGATTATCTCCAACAGGAATAGATGGATTACTAGATGTTACCTTATCTCGCAATTCACCATGCTCAAACCAATAATCGTAACCCGGGGACATCCCATATTGGACCAAATGATCATGTACCGTACTGATGTTATACCTCTTGTAATTGACGCACTTTACACAAGGGCAACAAATTCTCCCATTACTACCCATACTCTTAGATGCAAAACCTAGAAACTCATTGACTCCCAACACATATTCTCTTGTCCCGTGTTTCTTTTTCATCCAACTCTTGTCCATGAGCGCTAGTAATAACTATATGAAATGCAACAAAAAATTATGCATTATTTTAATGTTCATCACATTTATCAAGATTTTGTTATAAACTAACAAAATTAACAAATAAACCCATGCTTTAAATGAAAAGAAACAAACATTAAATATTGAATAACACAAACCTTGTCCTCCAATCTCCAACAAAAACACAACCAACATCATATAACACTTACCCCTCCAATCTCCAATAAACTCCAGAGAACCAACAGCAAAAAATAGTTAGCCATACCCTCCGCCTTCCAACAAAATCCACAAACACCACCATCTCCAATAAACTCCACAGAACCAACAACAAGTAATAGTTAGCCAAACCCTCCGCCTTCTAAAATCCACAAACTCCAATCTCCAAAAAATAAGGACAAAAGAACAAACAATTGTAATTGATGAAAAGATTCAAGATACCACTAACCTGTGAAAGAGTAATATGCTTATCGGCAAGTAAGAGAATCTGAATTATAAGTTCCTTTGATGTTGCCTTACAAGAAAACTAGAGATTTCAAATCCTTTATAAATGCCAGTGAAGAGCTTCCATTAGACACATCACTTAGTCTCCTACAACAATGTCAAACATGAGATTGTTAGCTTCACAGATCTGCAAAATGCCAAAAAAGAAATAGAAAGAAAAGTATACGAGAGATGTAGGCACGCACAACTCCATCAGAGAAGTCAAATTGGAAAATGTTGAGGGTATTGGACCTTCGAAAGAGTTACCTTGAAGCCTCCAACAAAAGCATTCGCAAAATAAAATTTGTGCAAAAATGCATGTTTTATGATAACTTTCAAAGTAAGCATTAAATTCTGTTAATTATAGACGGTGGCAACAATGCTGTGTACTGACTTTAGCTTGAGCCTTGTCAAGCATGTATGAACAAACCAAAAATATAGGGCTAGCAATATTGTCTTACAAGTTAGTAAGCTTGTACTAATTCCCTATGAAGTCGGGTATCCTGCCTGTGAGTTCATTGTTTGATGCCCACCTGAGACAAAAAGATAAATTTCCTCAAACAATCCTATCAACTTTCTTTAGATTTGTCAATATGCAGATTTAAGAAAGTATTCAATTGCAAAAGGTGGTCTGCAAGTTCTTACACTGTCCGGAGGTTCTGCAATTTAGTAAATGTAGAAGGAAGCTCACCGCTAAGTCCTGAACTATCAAAGTAGCTGTCAGAGTGAACAAACAACTTGTGAATCTACTGATATTTGATATCCTACCCTCAACTTATATGAAAATTGAGTGATAACTGCTAATGAATTTAACCACCAAAAGACAGGTATCTAGCCATCATTGGATTCTCATTCAAGTTGCTACCTTTCAACTAGTTAATCTCCAAAAGTTAGTATTGGACCATCTGGAAATTAAATCCACACTAAATGTGATTGCCAGCATCAAAGTTTTGCTAAACCCGGTGCAATATTCAAGCGAATAAGGAAGTGAATTATATAGTATCCCCACAACCGAATCAGGCCAGCAGAGTAGTCTATAAATAAACTAAAAGCAAAAGGCATGCACCCCACAACCGAATCATATTCACGCACACACCACCTCATGAAACATTGCATAAACCAGAATTACACATTTGCCGAATAGGAAATTGCACTAAGAGACAATAATCATTAATTTGATTGCTGAAAGTAAGCTTGTGATGTGACTAAATTTGCTAGAATCAGAGGAACTAACCAACAAGATGTTCGGCGGCATTTGGGGTTAGGGGCTCGAGCGAGAGGAGAGTGAAATGATCCCTTAGGTTAGAAATTAAAACTCAAGAGGGGGAGAGAAGCTGAGAGCGGCAGGGTGAGAGACACGGCAGGAAGACAAGAGTGGGCTGGGGGGATCGGAGGGTGACGGCTGCGGGGAGAAGAATTAGGTCTTTCGAGACCTAATTTCGTTTCAAAGGAGAAGGGGCTGAGGGGACGGATGCGGAGGTCGGAGGGTGACCTGGTGGGTGGTAAATGACGGCAGGGAGACAAGGAGAAGGGGGGGAGGAGGGGACGGCTGCGGGGAGAAGGGGGGCTGAACGAAATTGAAAGGGGGCTGGGGGGACAGCTGCGCGGGAGAAGAAGGGGAAATTGGAAAAGGGCGCGGGTGTGGGTGGGGGGGGAGGCGGGCTTTAATTGAAAGACAGAAAACGGTGAGTTTTTGAGTGACAAACTCAAAACTCACCGTTTTTTGAGGCTTTTTTTAAAAATAAAAATAAACATTTTCCTCTTTCATAATAATAAGCTATATCTTAAATTAGGACATTGTAAATTAAAAAATTGAGAGGGCAACATTAAGAAATAGATTTTTCAAGTGTTTAAAATAAGACAAGTCAAAATTCAATATCTTTAGCCTTTTATTTAAAAAAATAAAAAATGTAATTTTTCTCTTTTATTTCAAAATAAGCTATATACTTAATATTAAATACATAACTATATACATTCTCTATACTCCTTTTTTATAACTAGTAGAATAATTTTAATTAAAATAGGATAGAAATAATAATATATAATACTAATAATTTAAAATATGTAAATTATGTCATAAATAGCAAAAAATAATTAAAAATGGGGATTTGACAAGGAAAACAACGGATTTTGGGCTCGAAACGAGATGCACCGATGCGTAGCTCGGTGCCACGACGTGCGCGCCGAAAAGAGCTTTCCGAATTGGGGTACGGGCGCGAATTCGACACTCGTAGCCAAAGTTATGGCAAAAAAATCGACACTGGTCCCAATTAGGTTTATAACACTCTCTAACTTCATATAATAACTTCAATTTTCATAGCACTCTTTTTTATTATGCATTTTATTAAGTAAGTCTCTTAAAATAAAATTTCTTAGACACATGACAATATAAAGTTATGTATTAAAAGGCTTAAAATAATCCATAAAATAATTATTAACATATAAATATTAATTTTTTTCTTTTTTTTGCACATATACCTATAGCAGCGGTTGTGTCAAAACCGCTGCTATAGGTAGGTCTTTAGCAGCATTTTTTTTAAAAAAACGCTGCTAAAGGTACAGCCTACAGCGGCTGTAGGCACTGACATATAGCCGCGGTTTTGAATAAACCGCGGCTATATTGGGTCTGTAGCCGCGGTCACTGACCGCGGCTAACAAAAAGAAATAGCCGCGGTTTCTGTAGCCGCGGCTATAGACCCCTATTTAGCCACGGTTGACTAAAACCGCCGCTAAAAACACCTTGTAGCGGCGGTTTTGGTGACCGCCGCTATAGGTGGTTTTTTTTGTAGTGTAAAAGATTCCTAAAAATCTCCTAAAAAACCTCCTATCTCTCCTTTCAATTATTTGAAGTATTTATTTGAAATATTCTTGGCGTATCCTTTGCTGATCTTCAAGTCTAACCTACTCCTTGATATTTGGGATTTGGTTTTGGTGCCCGCCCTGATCTACGCTGCTGCTGCGTATCAATCCTTCCCCCATCAAGCGGAACCTTGTCCTCAAGGTCCGCATAAGGAAACCGTTCCAATAATAATTCGTTATTTTTCCATGTGGCTTCCTCCAATGGCAAATGGCGCCATTTAACCAAACTCTCCTCGCTAAATTTGAGTCCTTGCTTCACCCAACGAGTGTGAATAACAACTTCAGGTTGGAGAACAATAACACCATCATCTGCAATTGGTGGCAGCTCCAAATTGACTGTAGATGAGTCTCCAATATATATTTTTAATAACGACACATGAAAGGCAGGATGTACACGAGTCCCATCTGGAAGCTGTAGTTTATAAGCTACTTGCCAAATTTTCTGAATGATTGGATAAGGACCATAAAACCAGCTGGCCCATTTCTGATGCACCCATTTGAACACTGATTGTCGGCGATACTGTGGAAGCCTTAAAAAAATCATATCCCCTTCGTCAAGTTGCACTTCCCTCCGTTTCTTATCGATTGTCTGTTTCAACTGATTTATTGCAACCACCAAATTTTGTTTTAACTGTTGCAACACTTCATCATGAGACAAGAGGCTTTGATCAACATCATTGACAGGAGATAGACCATATGTATACTGAGGAATGGAAGGAGGTAACCGTCCATAGAGAGCTTGGAAAGGTGTCATTCCCGTCGACTCATGATATGTAGTATTATACCAAAACTCTGCCCATGGTAAAAACCCGCTCCATTTGCGTGGCCACTGGTGAACAAAACTTCGTAAATATTGTTCCACACATCGATTGACCACCTCAGTTTGTCCGTATGTTTGAGGGTGGTATGCTGAACTTAATTTGAGTTGTGTGCCCGACCTAGAAAGAATTCTTGCGAAAACTTACTAATAAAAATGGATCACGATCACTCACAATCGACTTAGGCATGCCGTGGAGCTTGACTACACCTTCAACAAATTTTTCTGCAACTGTCTTAGCTGTAAAGGGTGAGTTAATGCCAAAAAATGAGCAAACTTACTCAATCTGTCAACCACGATAAAAATGGTATCCTTGCTGTTTGACGTTGGTAGTCCTTCGATAAAATCCATTGTGATGTCATCCCAAACTTGGTATGGAATTGGCAGAGGTTGAAGAAGCCCTGCTGGTGCAAGCGTTTCAGATTTTGTGCGTTGGCATGTTTGGCACTTCATAACGTATTCCTTGACAGATTTGTACATGGCAGGCCAATAAAATTCTTGAGCCAATTTTTTGAATGTGCGCAGCACGCCAGAATGGCCTTCAAGTTTACTGTCGTGACACTCATACATGAGCCTATCACGAATCTTTGGTTCAGCTGGAACAAGGATTTTTCCTTTAAAAAGGAGGAGTTCGTTATGCCATTCATATGGTTCAGCTGGATTTGTATTTGCCTCTTGCTTCTTTGTTTGAATAAATGGATTTGCATGAGTCGCCATTTTGATATCCTGCCAAATATCAATCGTGAGAATAAAAATATTATTAAGAATGGAACTACCAGGCTTGCGAGATAGAGAATCAGCTGCTGAATTCTCACGTCTAGGTCTATACATAATCTCATAGTCATAACCCAAAAGCTTCGCAACCCATTTTTGTTGTCCCGGAGTTGCCACACGCTGCTCCAAAAAATATTTAAGGCTGCATTGATCCGTTTGAATAAGAAATTTCCTCCCCAATAAATAAGGCCGCCAAGTACGAATGGCTTCAACTATGGCAAGCATTTCTTTCGCATAGGTAGACCATGATTTCTTCGTTACTCCATGTGCCCGACTCATGAAGGCAATTGGTTTGCCTTTGAGAAAGAATAGCTGCTATACCATCGCCTGATGCGTCTGTTTCAATGATAAAAGTGTCATTGAAATTTGGCATTGCCAATGTTGGTGTAGTTGTCATAGCTTGCTTTAATGAAAGGAAAGCTGCCTCTGCTTCACCGTGGCATCCAAATTGTCCTTTCTTGAGAAGATTGGTGAGGGGGCACCCCAATATACCATAATCTTTCACAAATTTTCTGCAATACCCTGTTAATCCCAAAAAACCACGCAGCTCAGTAAAATTAGTAGGTCGAGGCCATGCCACCATTGCTGAAATTTTTTCATTGTCGACCTTTACCCCTTGATGCATAACAATATGTCCCAAATATTCCAACTCTTGCCGCCCAAAATCACACTTACTTGCCTTAAGAAAAAATTGTTGTTGCCGAAGAATTTCCAAAAGCTTTCTTTACGTGTTCCAAATGCATAACCCACGTCAGGCTATATAAACTTCCGAAGGTAGGGGCGGAAAATAGAATTCATAATTGCTTGGAATGTAGAAGGGGCATTACATAATCCAAAGGGCATTACCAAGTATTCATAATGACCATTATGAGTGCGAAATGCGGTCTTATGCATATCGAGAGAATTCATCCATACCTGATGATATGCAGCCCATAGATCTAATTTAGAAAAATAGGAGGCACCAGTGGTGGTGGTGATCATAAATTTCACCTTGTGAAATTGGATAATGTGTGTTCCCCTTTGCAATATGGAGGGTTGGGCATTTGTAGATCAAAGTGTTTAGTATGGCTCTCTTGAGTAAATGTTTATGGAGGTTCGCTAAGGAAAGAGATCGGTTGTGGAGGTTGGTAATTGCTAAAAGTATGTTTGTACTGCGGGTGATTGGAACGCTATTTTCAGTTCGTGGATCTTATGGTGTTAGTCTTTGGAGGTTCATTAGTAGGGTGAGTGTTTTCAGCAAGAATATTTGCTTTGGGGTGGGAAATGGAGTTACAATGAGTTTCTTGCATGATAGTTGGTGTGGGGATAAGCCTTTGAGTATTGTTTTCCCTATTGTGTTTTCCTTGTCTCGGTATAAGGAGGCTACAGAGGCATATTTTCTCGTGGGTGAAGGTGACCACGTGGTGGGATGTTTCGTTCTCTAGAGTTGTAAATGATTTGGAGTCAGACGATTTGGTTGGGTACTAAGGGAGGAGTGTTTTTGGTCAAGTCTATGTGTGGATTGCTTTCAGGTGGGGTTTCCTTGCCTTTCCCCTGGAGGGGTGTTTGGAGGTCTTGGTGTCCCTATGGAGTCTCCTTTGTGTGGGAGGCTTCTCTTAGGAAGATTCTAACTACTAATAATCTTCATAAAAAAGGGTTTGTATGTTGCGGATTGGTGCTTCTTATGTAGATGTGATGGGGTGTCACGCCCCGAACGCAGTCCCGCAAGGACCGTGACAGCCTCGAGCAATCCTGAGGGAAAGCCTCAGCGAGCTTAACATACATACATACATACATACATACAGCGGAAAAGAATCGAGAGAGAGACGGGCCAAACTCATGACTAACCTTACATAAAAGATCTTAAAAGAGGTTTGATATCTTAATTACATAACGCAAAGGTTCACATAATCTAAGTGACGGACCGCAACGATCAACCGTCACTCCAACAAAAAAATACATAGATGTCTTCTCTCTAAGTCAGATAGTCCTCCTGACTTCCTTCACCTGAGGAATCTGGAATGATACAGTTTTGAAAACGTGAGTAAAAAAGACTCAGTAAGGGAAAACTTAAACTTAAAAGCAGGAACTTATAACTTGAACGTGAATATCATGAGAAATCATAAATCTTGATGCACATGCATGTTTCATGGTTATGCATATGCTCTTGATCTTAAAACATGTTCTTCTTCTTGAAATTGACACAAGGTCCTTGGAAATATTTTCTTCTTGACTTGTGGGCTACTTACGCTCCATTTAACCTGTGAGACCCCGAAAAATCAGTACGTACTCCGTTGTAAGTTTAAGGATTTGGTGATTTGTTTTGAATTAATGGAGGCCATGGTAGGATCTAAATTTAATGAGCATTATGGGATATCAATGGATGAGGTCTAAATTTCAAGGTAGCCAATTTAAGTTGTTAGATTAAATGTATTTCTTTTCTATATCCTTGATTAATTTTGAAGGATTATGTTATGGACCATATTATTGGACTATTAAGGTTTAAATGGTTGGACTTAAAGCCTAAAAGAATGGGCTGAAAATGGACAGCCCAAGCTTGGCCGAAAATTAGGAATGATGGGCCTTGAAATTTAATCAAGTGGGCTGCCCAGCTACATGTGCTGATGGGCCCTTGAAGTTGTGATATTAGGCTGCTAGAAGGCTTGGAATATTAGGTGATTATTGGGCCTTTAAATTTATGATAATGGGCTGTCAAAATAGTCATAAAGATGGGCTTAAAAGTCATGGTATTGGGCTGCCATGAAACCCATGATAATGGGCCTTGAAATGTTAATGGGCCTTGGAGAATTAAGTTATTAGGCCTTAGCCCTTAGGCTTATGAATTAGGCTTTAGGATAAGATGATGGGCCTTGAATTAAGGGCTTAAGGGATTGCCCAATGGGCCATGAAAATTAGGTTGATAAAGTTAGATTTGTGGAACTAATTCTATTTAAGTTCCTAAGTAACTAGATTAGGATAAGTAAACTAAGTAGTTGACATTCAACTAAATGAACTAAGTTAGTTGGCCAAGCATTTAAAGAGGAGTTTGAATTGTGTGGTGGGGAGGCATACACGTGAAAGACAAGGGAGACAAAGAATGACATAGCTGAAAAGTGAAGAAAAGTGACAAAAAATCCCCCTTTGGCCGAATTCAATGCATGGCTTTGAATTTGCTTTGGCCTTATCCGACCATTCCTCTCTCCCATCACCACATTTGAGCCATTTTGTCCATGTTGGTCGTGAAACACAAAGAGGAGAGGAGAGAAACCGAACCAAAGGAGAGAGGGAGAGAATCAAAGGTGAAACCAAGGTTTTGAACCAAAAGAGTTGGATTTTGAGCTTGAATCAAGCGGAAATACGTGTGAAAGGAAGGAAGACAAGGAAGGAGAAGAAGGAGAAGAAGGAGGTGAAGGAAAAGGAGAGGTCTTGCAAGGAAGAACAAGGAGAAAACAAGGAAACACCAAGGTAAAGTCCGAATCTCACCATTTCTCCTTGTTGGCCGAACTCTTTGTGGTTGGATCTTGACATTGTGCCTTGATATTGTTGGATCTCGAACTTAGAAACCCTAGGTTATGTGTAGATGTTAGATCTGGCCATGTATACTTGAGATCTAAGTTTGAATGTTAAGGAAATGCAAGAAATGAACAATGTATGTTAGATGAAGCTTAGATCTAAACATGTGTATTGTTTGGTTGGTTGTAAGTTGGATATTTCCCTAGATCTATGGTTGTTGATGTGTCTAAAGTGTAGATCTAGTCATGTTGGTTATGAATGATGAAGATATGAAGTTGATGCATGCAAGATAGGTTATAAAAATGCAAAGGATATGCATGTTGTGATTTAAGTATGGGAAATGTGATGTTTTGGTGTATGGCCGAACCATGTGTGTCCTAAAAACTTGAGAATGATTTTATATATGCTTGGATCTGTTGGTTGGCCATATTATGTATAAGATTAGTAATCTATTGCATGAAAATCAACCTTGAAACGTGAAGAATGCATGCAAAGCAAGAGAACCGAAGAAAACCTAGTGGTGTTGTGATATTTGGTGTTGGCCGAATAATGCTATGAGTGATAACTTGTGTTGTGTTTTGATTTTTAGATCCTAAGTTGTGAAATTGTGGGATGGAGGATGGGATCACCATTGGAGATGAAGTTGTAATTAAAGAACACATAAACTTGGTGTTGGCCGAATGCCATGAGGAAGAGAAACCCGAATTGCAAGCTTGTAACAATTGGAAATTTTATTTGCTTGTGATGAATAAATAAAATTAGGATTGTGGCCAAACAAATTAAAAGATGTTAAGGCTTAAAGGATCGAGTTAAAGGATTAATAAGCCTTGTGATGTTAAGCATGGATTAAGGATTCAATTAGAATGATTAATGTTGGCCAAATCCTATTTAGGGCAGAGTGAAACGTAATCGTAATGAGATGTATATCAAAGCTAAGGATTAGAGAGTCTTGACCTTATGAGGAGAAAAATGTAAACTCTAATCAAGGATAATGTCTCGGGTTGCATAGAGAAATGCTAATACGCATGTAAAGGAATGGCATGTAATCGGGATGATATAACATGCATGTTGGCCGATCGCCTTGATGTATAGCAAGTTCTTGATGTTCCTTGATGGTTAAAAGTATTGCATGATGGTTATATCATGTATAGAACAGCAAACTTAAGAGGGAAATAAGGGCAAGAAGGCCACGGGTTGGCCAATGAAGTGAGGATTCATTGGTGTTCATGTGAGCTTGAAACACTTAGAGATAAAAGAAGAAGAACATTAGGTCAATCCTAAAGGTTTTGGCAACAACAATATATCATGTTCCATGAAGTTAAGTGATGGCATTAATGGTTATTAGTTCATGCAAAGGAAGATTAAAAGTGTGGGACTAGGAGAATAAAAACTGGATATGAGATAAGTTGCTGTTTTGATATAGAATTTTTAGGACGAAAAGTTGTTGTTGATTTCATGATAGGCTTCGGAATCAATGTTAAGGGACAGGAAGAATTAATTGATCAAGTTGGATACGAGTTGGCCACGAAGAAGGTGAAAACAACAACCTTGCACGTATCGAAGAGCGGTTTAGTTCCAGTACTTTGGAGTAATTGAGTTAGGTTAAGGACTACGAATTCGATATTGGACATCGAGGTTACAAAAGAATATATAAAGATTAAATAAAGTATTTAATGATTAAAAGAATTATATTGATATATATATATATATATATATATATATATATATTATCAAAAAAGAAAAGAAAAGAAATATGATATAGTTGCCATTCGGAAACGTTCCGACGAATGGAAGGTACGAAGTCAAGTGATGAACGGGAAGTTCAAGATGGATTAAGAAATATCCGGCAACTATATTATACCATTAAATTAAGTAATGCGTTGAATTATCGCTACTTGTCCTTAGTGGACTTCAAGATAGGACTGTCGGGTAATTCGTAGGACCGACACGTACCGATATGGTTTCATCTATACGCAGTACATTGAAAGATTGAACCTATTCCTTGTAGGCGAGGAGCCAAGTGAGCAAAGGAGAATTTGCGAGGAGTACTGTAAGTGAATCTTACCCCTTTTGGAAAACTGGAATGATACACTGCATGTTTTATTGTGCATGGCAAGATGTTTTTAATACATATGAAATGTATTGCATGAAGAATGTTTCAAGTATGCATGATGTTTCGAACATGTCATAGCATGATCATTTGCATGAACGCATGAGAGACGTTTTGATGCAAATGAAATTACGATGATTTCAAGAGTGGCATGGCATGTTCATTTCATAGAAACATGAAAAGTTGTTTTATGCAAATGAAAGAGAATTTATGTTATGATTAAGCCCGAAGGCTTTGGTTGAACACGTACTAAGTTAAGTGAGGTTCGACATCCATGCCGAGGGACGTTGTTCGTGAAGGATGTGTGGATGGACGCCCATACCGAGGGACGTTGTTCGTGAAGGATGGGTTAGTCCGTGAGGTATGTGCAACCACACCGAGGAACGTTGCTCGAGAAGGTGTGGCGCCTCCAAGGGTCATGTCTAGCCACTGAAGGACAAATGAGAGAAGGTGCGCTAGCTGACCGTATGTAAGGTCTCCAAGGGAATTCGGGGACGGTTCTAAAGAGAACGCACAACCCTGACTTCAGGGGTCAAATGGAGCGAGCCCACAAGTAAGAGATACGAAATGGTTATGAAAAGGCCAAGAGAGGCAAAAGTATGAATAAGTGGTTTTCAAGGGCCAAAGGCCAATTTTACAAGCAATTACGAAAAAGAAAGATTTTTCAAGGGCCTGAGGCCAATTTCGAGATTTGAAATGCATTTGAAAAGACCAAGAGTGGCAAGAGATTTTAGTGCATGGCATGTGCATCACGGAGCATGCATATGCATCATGGTTTTTATGCACTAACTCGTGATTTACAGTTTTGCATTTCTTATCTTATCGCTACAGTGTATTGAAATAAGTATGCTTTTAAAGCTATGTTTTATTAAAGTTCATGTTTCAACTGATGTTCCTTACTGAGTCTTTCGACTCATAGTTTGTAAATCGTATCATTCCAGATCCACAAGATAACTGGGGAGCAGATGAGTATCTCACGTAGAAATCCTGGAAGTTTGGGGATTGGAGCCGGAGTTGGTGAACTCCGAGGTAGCACTTGGGAGTGCTGGTTTTGATCAAGTGGCAGTATGTTGCCCTAGTACGTTTTGTATAAGTTGCATACAAGATGCAATGTATAGACTTTTCTGAATTATGATGTGTATACCAAGAGGTTATGATCATTGGGCTTGTATCTCAGCCAACATGTGGATCCTGAGTGAGTCATCCTATGTGTATAAAAAAAAATTCCGCTATAAGAGTTAGTGTAAGCGCTGGAGTGTTCCCGGGGAATGCTCGCGGCTGTCACGGTCCCTGCGGGATGGCGTTCGGGGCGTGACATAACCCCTGGAGTCAAGGTTGTGCGTTCCCATCGGAACCGTCTCCCTTTCCCATGAGGAAATTTCATTTGGTCGAACTAGCCCACCTTCTCGCATTCGTCCTTCAGTGGCTAGTCACGACCCTTGGAGGTCCACACCTTCTCACATTTGTCCTTCAGTGTGGTTGCACGTACCTCTTAGGATTCACCCAACCTTCTCGCATTCGTCCTTCGGTATGGGAGTCCATCTTGATGGTACGGTACCGACCAGAGCCTTTAACTTGACTTGACTTATCATAAAACTTCTCATATGTCATTGCATAAAAATCTCTTTAGAAAAATTATGCAATGCTCGTGCCATGACATGCTTACTTATGATGCCATGCTTGTTCATGTAAAACCATGCAGTCTAGCATTCCAGTTTTGTAAAAAGTATAACTCAATTACATTCCACTTACCTTGCTTCTCTTGATAATGAGACGGTGCTTCACCTACAAGCGATTCAATTATCTCACTTAGATGTTTAAGAATTAATCACATAGACACACAAAAGAAATACTTGCAATTATCTAGGTTTTCCAAAAGTACATATCTTTGAAATATGATTTTATTTACAAAATGTTACTTAACTGGTTTTTGAAAAATGAATGAGGAAAGACAATCAAGCACAAGTATCAAACATCTCCTATACGATTGCTAAAGGGATCTCTATGCAATACATAATCAACTAGGTACACTTGTTCTTCCCAACATCAATGATTTCAAGCCTATTCGTGAAATTCTCGCCATCCTAACTTCAATAACTTCATAAATAAGTCTATTCAACTATCCTCGATGCTAGAGTTCACAAGACTTCATTTGGAACTCCAAATTCAACATATATGAGATTTTAACAAGGCCCGCTCGAGCGCCTGTCAGGCACCGGTCGAGCCCAACTCTCTGTCCAACTTCCATCAACCCTCGCTCGAGCGGCAACTCTCCGTGTGAAATTTCCAAAGGCCGCTCGAGCATCTATCGAGCGTTGGTCAGACGGCAAGACACTGTCCATCATATTTCCTTAAGGCCGCACGATGGTCGAGCGCGATGTTACCTAAAAACAGGGTGCTAAAATCTTCCTATTCCAACAACCTAATTGTGATCCCTAGCTTGATTCTTCTGACCATAAACAATTCCACACACTCTAATACATGCCTAAACAATCTCTATCTTCCATCCAACCCGTGGCAATACTCTTAACATAAGATGTTTAGGTTTACAATTCACAACCAAATTTCTTTTAACAACTACACCTATTCGGCCAGAAGCAATATATATATATATATATATACACAACCTCACTTGCTAGTATTGTGCTACTTAGGGTTTCTAACTCCAAACTATTCGGCCATCGACCTAGTTTTCAAGTCTAAGCTATTCGGCCACCAACAACCTATGTGCATGCAATCCAAACATATAATCCTATCCTCCAGCAACCAATTTCACAACTTAAGTATGCAAATCAAAATGAAATGTCCAGATCTTCACAATACACAAGCATGCATGAAGTTCCTCAAGCAAGAATACATTCAACCTCCAATTAATCCCTTCCTCCATCAACCACAACACAACATTAATTTCAGCAGACCCAACCTATCAGATCTAACAAATATTCAAGATAACAGCAATAGATATTCGGCCAAATCAAAGGGGAAATAGAAACATGCAAGGGTTCGGCCAAAACAACAAATCTCATTGTTTTCTCAAACCTATCTTACCTTGTATTGCTGGACAACAAGCTGGTACCTAACACAAAATGCTCAAGGTCAGAACCTATGGAGGAAAAGAATCAAAACAGCACATGCAAGGACCAAATCTTACCTCTAACTCCAACTATGGCACTCGGATAAACAACAGAACCTTCTACTTCTCTAACTTTCGGTTCCACACACTAGGGTGACTACAAGGGGCTGAAATAATGGCAACAAAGAGGTGCCTAGATGAAGCCTGTGGTGAGGGAAAGGAGAAGAAATAGCTGCTGGAATGGCTTGAAGGAAGGCAAAGGATGAGTTGATGTGAATGAGAGAGCCAATGTGCTGGAGATGGTGTGTGCTTCTGTTAAAAGGGAAATGAGCTGAGCAAAGGAAGAGGTTGTGCGAGTGAAATGGTGAGGAAGTGAATTCAAATGAGGTTGGGAGAGGGCTAACACGTAAAAAAGGGGGGGGAGATGTCTCTTGTTTGTATCGCCTATAGCCATTGGTTGCTATGGGCGGCAGCCTATAACACAATGCCACTTTATCAAATTTTGTCTCTTCTTACCCTTGCTCCCAAGTCCTTCACGTGATTCACCCAAAAGCAAAATTCAACTTTGCTCTTAGCCTATCACGTAAACCTCTCATGCCCTCCACCTTATCATTCTCTTATCACATAGGCATATTGACTTATCTCATAGACACAATAGCTTATCTCCATTAACACGCTAGCTTATCTCTCTTATAATCACTCTAATTTATCTCAATTATAACACATTAACTTATCTCTATGATAAATACAATAGCTTATCTCCATAATAAGCACACTAGCTTATCACTATGATAAGCACATTAACTTATCTTTTAAATTCTTTATCAAGCTATCTTATAAACTTACTGCCTTATCACTTAATTTCTCTAATGATGCTTGAGCCTACCTAATTAAGGACACAAAATAATAGGATTGCGTCAATAAAATTTCACAATGATAGTAAAACGGAATACCATAAGTATTAAAGTTAAGTCATACATTGGCAAAAAATATGGCCCCTTGAGTTAAATCAAAACGAATACATATGAAAGTAACAGAAATGAAATATGAGGTCTCACATGGGGAGACGATTGACCATGTTTTGCTGCATTTCCCTTTAGCGTGCAGGTTGTGGTGTCATGTGCTTTGTGTTGTGAATTTTCATTGGGTTATGCCTGAGAATCGCGAAGGCTATTTGGAGATTTATACCATCTTGAATTTGGTGATGTCTCTAGAGGGAGCTCAATAGTAGATGTTTTAAAGACTGTTCTTTGTCTCTTGATAGATTGCAGGGTGTTTTGTTGTTTTCCCTTTTTAGTTCGGCTAATTCTGTGCTTGGATGCCCTTTTGTGGACTTAGATGATTTTCTTAGTTTTCTTTCTTGTTTGAATTAGTGATTTCCGTATAACCATTGTATTGTTTTCACTCTTTCTATTGAGTTTGGCTTATTTATAAAAAAAATGGATTTTTAGGGTTAATTACTTTAGAGAACACTAGAGCAACACTGCTAGCCATTCTCTAAACCAAATGATTGGGGCTTTCCAGCCTACCTGCCCGCAACAAAGACAAGATGTAAGTGGAGAAATGCCAGCCAATTGCATTGCAGGCACACAAACAAAAAATGGGAAACAAGCACCTATAGCTAACTCCTTGAAGAATCAAATGCATCACATCTTTGGTCTCATCTATTTCATCCTTAGTGATTTTCTCCAGGCAAAGGCCTATAGCTGCAGATACATCTAAAATTTATTAAGGGGCAACATAATTTGAAAAAACATTCCTCTAATGCAACAGGGCTTTTTTTGGAAGAATAAAATTAAATTGACATAAGATTTCCATATCCTTTAGATTAATTTAGACGCCCACAACTTGTTATGTTCCTGAAATCTAACGTAAAAAAATGTTAGAAGTTTCAGGGTAAAATGAATGGCAAAGGATACAAATTTGCTGCTCCATTGAGGTTGATTGCACAAAATCCCTTTTAGACCAGATTGCTAGCAGATGATGCAAAGTGTCTAAGAGACCATGGATATTATGACCTTTTTTGAGTGAAGTAGCATATGGTGGGCATTCAAGAATAGTAAATTGAAGGATCTGTTGCAGGCAACAAATAGGAAATTTTTTCATGGGCATAAATTTGTCAACAAACATGGACCTGAGGGAAAAATAAATATGAATATGAAGGACATGGAAATCCTTCAATTTTTACACTTGAAGGATATGGAAATCCTTAATATGAGGGACCACAGAAAATGAATTGAAACAATGAACAAAAAGTGCACTCATTCCCTGTAAAATGGTAAAACAAAAAATTACCCACCAAAAGAAATAGTTAAACAAAAACTTTCTATCTCATTTAACTTCGTTCTCCAAGGAGACAACCTTAAATATCTTGTTTTGTTTTGTATGAAGGGCTAATCCAGGAAAAAAAGTGGTTGGGAGAACTCTTAGGCCTAGTTTGTTTGTGGGTTCATGTCCTGGTTCAAGGTCTAGGTTTAATGTTTTGGTTCTGTGAGTTGTAACCTAGCTCAACTTCCCTTCTGCCGCGCACTTGCGATAGTTCTCTCACCTGACATGCTCAAACTCTAACCCGACATTAAATGTGCTGATAGGGTCTGGTAAACTGGATGACCCCCTCACCCCTTCTGCACTTCTCTCTCTGTCTCTCTCTTTCTCTCACACACATTCTCTCTCTGTTTCTCGTGTATGCACATTCCTTTCCCATGGTCAATCTCAAAGTAGGCAATCTCTTTATTCATCTCCTGCATTGTGTTGTCGACTTAATGAATTGCTTACTCTGATCAAATGAGGTAGAAATCAGTTTGATTTATGCAAAACTCATTGGCAATGATGGAATCATTCTAAACTGCTTCATCACCTCGTTATCACATGCGAACGTGACTTTGTTTACTGGTGTACTTCACAGTACTTGGTTGGCTATAAAATGGAGACAAGGAGAAAAATGAAAGAAAAAGGAAAGAAAAGATTTGGTTCCAGTGTGTTCTTTTTTTTGAAGCCAGAAATCAATATTACAATAGCAATGTCATTTGCGAACTTCTAACAATGAACAATTAATCTAGGAACATCATCAGCATTACAATCTTGACTGACTAACAATGATATAGATGTTGACGCATAACAAACTGAAATCCTAAGCCAATGATAGAAAAAAGGGTAGCTAGTTCCCTCAATAAGCTCTAAGTCAGTATACAAAACATATTTGCTCTGAAGAATTCTAGAAGCAAAAAGTCAAGCCTTACCGAATCTAGCGCTGAATATTAAGCCGAATTTATTCGTGAAGTACACTATCCAGGCTAGCTTTCAGATGAGGTCATGGTAAAACAAGCTAACGGCAAGTGGCGAATGTGCGTGAACTTTAAAGAGCTTAATCAATCATGTTCAAGGGATAGCTTTCCACTACCTCGGATCGATCTACTGGTCGACTCCACCGCTGAGAATGAGATGCTGAAATTCCTTGATGCATTTTTTGGGTATAACCAGATACGCATGGCAGCCCCTAATTATGAGAAAACAACATTTGTCTCTGACCAAGGCTTGTACTGTTATAAAGTCATGCCCTTTGGATTGAAAAATGCGGGTGCCACCTACCAGCGGCTGGTCAATCTCATGTTTAAAGACCAGATTAGACGGAACATCAAGGTCTATGTAGACGACATGATAGTAAAGAGCACCCGTGCCCAGAATCATCTTATGGATCTTGAAGAAACCTTCCAAGTCTTGGATAAATAGCACATGAAACTCAACTAAACCAAATGCGCCTTCAAGGTTTCCTCGGGCAAGCTTTTAGGGTTCCTGATATCTAGCCAGGGGATAGAGGCCAACCCGGAAAAGATATAGGCCATTATGAAAATGCAACCCCACACACTACGTAGGAGATGCAGCGTCTCATCGGCAAGGTGTTGGCCTTTAGTCGCCTCTCTCAATCTATTGACAAGTGCCTACCGTTCTTTAAAATGCTCCGCACCAGCTTCGCATGGACTGATGAGTGCACCACAACATTCACCCATCTAAAAGAGTATCTCAGTAACCCACTGTTGCTTAGTCATCCAAACATAGGAGACGCGCTTTTCCTAGACCTCACCGTCAATGATTGGGCTCTCAGCACCGTTTTGCTCCGAGAAGAAGATGGACACCAGCGCCCCATATACTATGTTAGAAAGGCCTTACGAGGGGTTGAAGAACGGTACCCCCTATAGAAAAGACAACATTCGCTCTCCTCATCACGGCTCGGAAGTTAAAACCATATTTCCAAGCTCACACGGTCATGGTCCTCACCAACTTGCCGCTAAATAAGACATTACAAAACGTCGATACATCAGGACGATTGACACAATGGGCAATCAAATTGGGCAAGTTCAATATCCAATACCAGACTCACACAACAGCTCGGGGGCAAGCCCTTACAGATTTCATGATCGAAATTGAAAACCATCAACTAGAACATGATAAGCCCATCGAAATAAGCTCCCTCCGAGCAGAACACGTCTGGACTGCCCACATCGACGGCTCTTCAAACAAGTGGGACAGTGGCGCGAGAATAGTACTAATAATGAGGTTGAATACGAAGTTGTCTTGGCAGGTCTTAGCATCACAAAAATTGTTGGGAGCAGATGGGATTGAACTACACAGTGACTCCCAACAGGTAGTCGAACAGGACAAAGGTGAAGTCGTAGCAAAATGGAATACTATGAAGCAATAACTAGCTCTTGTGTTGGAACTCACACACTAGTTCAAATACTTCTCGATTGAGTACATACCTCGAGACGAGAACTCTTTAGTAGATAGTCTTGCCCAAATGGATTCTAACCCTAATAATATGGAGAGTTATGTGGATGTCCCATTAGAACTCTTCGATAAACCGTCTATTTGCTTTGAACACGCGATATGGCAAATAACCCGGGGAGAATCTTGGGCATATCAATTGAACATTTTCTCTGTACTGGAGCACTCCGATTGACAGGGTAGAGGCTCGAAAGACATGAAGAAAGGCTGCTCGGTATATGATACAATTGCATGAGCTTTACAAACACAATTTTTCAGGTCCCCTCCTTTGATGCCTAGCTCCCCCTGAAGCAGATTATGTGCTCTGCAAAATCCATAAAGGGATATCTAGAAATCACTCCGTTGGGTGTTCCTTAGCCAACAAAGCCATCCAAGCAGGATAATACCGATACGTGTCAATGGAACGCCTTAGTTCAACAGTTGCCAGCAACAAACATGACCTCAATTAGATCCCATGCCCTTCTCGCAGTGGGGAATCAACTTTGTAGGTCCCTTTCAACTCGAAAAAGGGCAGGTGAAGTTTCTGGTAGTAGCGATCGATTACTTCACCAAGTGGGTTGAGGCACAACCTTTAGCACATATTATGGAGGAACATATGCCAAATTTTATGTGGCATCGATCATTTGTAGTTTTGGGATACCAGGGATTTTAATCTCTGATAACGGAAGGCAGTTTGTCAACAAACAGTTCAAAGAGTTTTACTAAGAGCTGGGTATCCAGCATCATTTCTCATCCTCGGCTTACCCCGAGGCTAATGGGCAGGTAGAAGTTACAAACCAGACGATTTTTGACATGCTCAAAGTTAACCCCAACAGCAGAAAAGGAACATTGGCAGAAGAAATTTTAGGAATCCTATGGGCCTACCGAACAATGGCTCGAACTCCCACCAGGGAAACATCGTTCAGCCTCACATATGGTACTGAAGCCATGATCTCAGTGGAAATGAGTGTCTACACCTACAGGGTAAGCAATCACAACCCCGAACAAAATAATGCTGACCTTACACCAACCTCTACTTATTAGAAGAAAAGAGGAATGAGGCCAGTATGTTGTACCACAACTACCAAAATTAGGTAGAAATGTACTATAACACTCGGGTTAAAGCGAAAAGATTTTCCGTAGGTGACCTGGTCCATCAAGAGATGATGCTGTGAAACGTCGCCTCAACCGAAGGTAAGCTCCACGCCAATTGGAAAGGATCTTATCGAGTCGTGGGAACCACCCGACCAGGAACTTATCAATTGGAGAACATGCATGGAAAACGCCTCCCACATCCGGGGAACACAGCTCCCCTAAAGTGCTACCTCCAGTAAGTGCATACTACTAGTCACATTACTTTGAAATTGTTTAATAAAGAGCAAGTATCTTCTTCGCCGCACCACTCTCAGGGTTGTGCATTCTCTTCGGAACTGTTCCCCTTTCCCTTGTGAAAATGTCATTTGGTCAAGCTAACCTTGAGGTGGCCCCAGGCCTAATGGCTAGACACGACCCTTAGAGGTCCACACCTTCTCGCATTCATCCTTCAGTGTGATTGTACATACCTCAAAAACTACCCATCCTTCTCGCATTCGTCCTTCGGAGTGGATGCACCTATCATACTTAGGTACGATGGCTAGACACGACCCTTAGAGGTCCACACCTTCTCACATTTGTCCTTCAGTGTGGTTGCACTACCTCTTAGGATTCACCCAACCTTCTTGCATTCGTCCTTCGGTATGAGAGTCCATCTTGATGGTATGGTACCGACCAGAGCCCTTAACTTGACTTGACTTATCATAAAACTTCTCATATGCCATTGCATAAAAATCTCTTTTAGAAAATCATGCAATGCTATGCAGTGTATCATTCCAGTTTACAAAAATGTAAGTTTATACTTACAATCCACTTACCTTGCTCCTCTTGAAAATGAGACGGTGCTTCGCCTACAAGCGATTCAATTACTACACTTAGATGTATAGGAAATCAATTTCATAGGCATACAAAAGAAATACTTGTAATTATTAGGTTTTCCAAAAGTACATATCTTAAAAATACTATTTTGTTTACAAAAAGATTGTTTAACTAGTTTTTTGTAAAACAAATAAGGAATACAATTAAACATAGTGCCAAACATCATCAATATGATTGATAAAGGGATCACGATGCAATGCTCCATCGACTAGGTACACATGTACTTCCCAAACATCAATGATTTCAAACCTATTCTTGAATTTCTCGCCATCCTAACCTTAATAACTCCATAACTAAGTTTAGTCAATTATCCTTAATGCTAGAGCTCACAAGACTTCAATGGAAACTCCAAACGCTCGACCGCCGCTCGAAGGAGGGTTGATGGAAGTTGGACTGTGAGTTGGCGCTCGACCAGTGCTCGGCAGGCGCTCGAGCCCAACTAGGTTGATTCCTATCCCATCCCAACAATCTTCCTATCTCAACAACCTAATCATGATCCCTAGGTTGATTCTTCTGACCAAAGACCATTCCACACACCCTAATATATGTCTAAACAAATCTTCATATTCATATCAACCCGTGGCACTCTCTTAACAGGATGTTTTGGGTTACAATACACAACCGAAATTTCTTTAACAACTATACCTAATCGGCCATAACCAACATATCTATATATACATGCAAAATCTCACTTGCTAATCTTGTGCTACTTAGGGTTTCTAACTCCAAACCGCTCCATCCTTAACTAGATTTCCATATCCAAGCCTCTTAGCCATCAACCATCACATGCATGCAAATCTGGAAGAATATGATTAAACCCACACAATATACCAACATGCATGATAATTCCTCAAGCCGAAATTTATTCAATCCTCCAATTAATCCCTTCCTCTAAACCACAATAATCTCAGTAGACCCAACCTAATCAGATCTAATCATGCATGTATTTATAAGACAAAAGAGCACAAGGCACACGCCCAAAATAACAACCCAACATCTCAACTTGTTCAGACCTAACATGCATACTTCTACCAAAGAAAAGATAAGGCACTCGGCCAACACAGCAAGTCCATAACCAAAAGATCAACTCTACTTACCTTGGTGCTGAACACAAGCTGATTAGGGAAGAGAGCACCTAGCACAAAAGTATCTAGGGTCAGAATCTATGAAGGAAAACAATCAAAACAATCAAAACAGCACATGCAAGACCAAATCTACCTCTACCTACAACTATAGCACTCGGCTTTCACCAGAAACTTCTCTACTCTTTAAGCTTTCGGTTCCTCCCACTATGATGGTTCAAGGACTGAGATAAGTGTTTAATAGGTGCTGAGATGAAGGCTTATGGTGAGGGAAAGGAGGAGCAACAACAGCTATTGGAAGTGACTTGAAGAGAAACAAGGGAAAGGCTTGGAGCTTGAAGTGGTTCGGCCAAGGGAACAAGAGCAAGCTGAAATGGTGTGTTTCTGTCAAAGGGAGAAATGAGCTGAGCAAGAAGAGATATCCGGCCACAAAAGAGGAAGGCAAGCTTGAGCAAGAAGAGAGAGTTTCGGTCACAAGAGAAAAGGCAAGCTGAAATGAGGAAGTGAAGTGAAGTTGATGTGTTTGGCGTGAAAGGCAAAGAAGGGTGAAGAGTTCGGCCCAAAGAACTTGGCCAAGATTATGAGCAAGGGGGAACTTTCCCTTGGTTCCATCGACAGCAGTCATTGGCTGAATGGGTGGCACAATAAATGCTTTGTCTTATTTTATTTCCTTGCTTTCTAAGCCTTCACGTGATGCACTCTATAGCTATTTCAATTTCCCACTTTGTCTATCACGAAAATCTTCTCTTCTAATTCACTTCTCTCTTCTTTTCATTTCATCTACCACTTATCACATAGGTACATTGGCTTATCACCACTATATGCACTCTAGCTTATCACCAACAAGCACATCAACTTATCTATATCAACACAACAACTTATATCCATGATAATCACTCCAACCTTTCTCTTTGATAATCACACTAGCTTATCTCCCAATGATCTCACTTGCTTATCACTATGATAAGTTCACTAACATATTTCCTCAATAAGCACATTAACTTATCTTTTAAATTCTATGTCAAGCTATCTTATAAACTTAATAACTAATCACTTATTTTCTCTAATGATGCTTAAGCCTACCTAATCAAAGACACATAATAATCTATATCCTCAACATAAATTTCACAACTATAGATTATTACACAATAATTTCTACTTAGAAAATTTCGGCAATGGGAAATAAAATTCTCTTCATGTATTTAACTACATGAATTATGGAGTATATTAATAAGAAATGGAAAGTAAACTCATTAAAGAAATCTACCTTGAAAATTTCAGCTCTTAGGAAAAATAATAATAATAGACTTGCACTAATAAACTTTCACAACAATAGTGAAATTCTTTAAAGGAAATTAAGATGAAATACCATAAGTATTAAGTCATACATTGGCCAAAAATATGGCCCCTTAGTTAAGTCAAACAAATACATAGGAAAATAACAAAAGTAAAGTTCGGGGTCTCACATTGACCAACAGGAAAGGTAGAGACCATTAAAGCTAGGCTGGTGGCGAAAGGGTATACTTAGAAGGCTGGTATTGATTATGAGGAAACCTTTTCACTAGTAGCTATGCTAAAGTTCATAATGAATCTATTGGCAATTGCAGCATACTATGATTATGAGATATGACAGACGTATGTGAAAACCACATTTTTGAATGGGCACATCCATGAAGAAATTTATATGGACTAGTCATAAGGTTTCATATCTCAGGAAAATGAATCAAAAGTATACAAATTGGAGAAATCCATTTATGGCCTAAAAAAGCATCACGTTGTTGGAACATTCGTTTTAATGAGTCAATCAAAATGTTTGGTTTCTCACAAAACATGGATGAACCTTATGTCTACAAGAAGGTTAGTGGGAGTGCTATCACCTTTTTGGTTCTTTATGTGGATGATATACTACTCATTGGGAATGATGTGGATGATATACTACTCATTGGGAAAGACCTTGGGGAAACATTCTACATACTCGGGATCAAAGTGTTTAGAGACTGAAAGAGGAGATTATTGGGTCTTTCACAGGTCAATAATATTGACAGGGTATTTCCAAGATTTAGCATCGTAAATTCCAATAAAGGGTTTCTACCGTTTAGACATCGAATTCATCTCTCTAAGTAGATGTGTCCAAAAACACCTGAAGAAAGAGAGAAGATTAGTAATTGCCATTATGCTCCGATTGTAAGGAGTCTCACGTATGCTATGCTTTGTACTATATCTGATATCAGTCATACAGTTCGCTTTGTCAGTAGATACCAATCTAATCTAGGTCTAGAACATTGGTCAGCAGTGAAACATATCCTTAGGTATTTGAGAAATACATGACATTATTTCTTAGTGTATGACAGTGAGGATCTGTCTGTCCAGGGATATACAGATTCAGCTTTTCAATCAGACATTACCGATAGAACATCAACGTCCGAATTTGTGTTTCTTCTTGGCAATGGAGCATTCAGTTGAAGAAGTTTCAAGCAAAGTACTACTGCTTATTCTACAACTGAGGCAGAATATGTTGCTGCAAGTGAAGCTGCAAAGGAAGCTGTGTCAATTCACAAGTTCATTCAAGAAGTTGAAGTTGTCACTTCGATTGAGGTGCCTATTCTCTTATACTGCGATAACAATGGTGCAATTGCACAGGCAGTGGAACCAATGTCTAATCAAAGGACAAAGCATATTGAACGTCGTTTTCATCAAAGACATGATATCATATCCAAAGGTGATGTCACAATGGTGAAGGTTGCACCAACTGATAATTTAGATGATCCTTTTACAAAGCCTTTATCTCAGAAAGTGTTTGAGAAACATACTAAGAATATGGGTTTGAGATATATGTATGATTGGGTTGTGTGCGTGATGGATGAGTTATATGAATGCTCAACAAGGAATCTACTAGTCTCTTGTAGAGACAATATATTCAGTTAGTGTTCATATAAGAGTTGGACGAAAAGAAATCCAGCTGGTGTGTTTTACAAAGCTACTTAATGAATACATAAAAAATATTATATATATTTCAAAAAAATTTTGTGGTCCAACTAAGGTCTGAACTAAGAAATCAAAGTTTGCATGAGATAGGGACATAACAGTGATATTTGGTTCTAAGGGCAAGTGGGAGATTGTTAGAATTATGTGTCATCGATAACCAAATAATTAATAGAGTCCTAATATCAAATATAGAATATAGGGTTTCCCAAGGATCCTATGTCTCATGCTCTCTCTAGGGTTTTTCAATGCCTATAAATACAACTGTTATATTCAAGGGGTTAGCCATCAAAAGATATTAGAGAAATCCCAAAAAGAGAGAGTGACATAAATCCCTTAGAAGGCAACACATTTGAGTTGTTGTTCTGAATTGTTGGAGTATTGGATTGGATCGTAAAGCGACTTGAGGTTTGTGGATTCCTGAATTCTTGTACCATGCAGGTAATCGAATCTGTAATTGCTATTATAATCCTGATTGATGTTTTGTTGAAAACATGTGGTTTGTTTTAGTTTAATTTCGCATAAACTATCACCTATTAAATCCTAGTTTTTGCTAGTGGATTGGGGCGACTTCACAGTTCACTATCCCATGCAAGTAAAGGGTCAGTCCAAGTCTGGAAGGAGGTCAACCTCTTTCCTTCTCGCATCGTACAGTCTTAGTCTCGTTGACTCTCTCTTTCTTGGCCTGGGTCACTCACAGTGGCTCCTTTGAGCGTACAACTGCCATCCCTTTTCCTGTAAGTTTGACACGAACTGTTTTTAAAAAAAATTCCCAAAAAAATGAAAGTTTTTCTCAAACAAAACATCACCTTAAAGGCAAAAAGAAATGAAAGTAACATTCCATCAAATGATGAGCATGAATAAAACATGAAAAACCATAGCAATATCGAATAATGATCAAAATTATTAAAAATAATTAATGATGTAATCTTGGAACCACTATTAGGTCAGAACTCTAGCTTTGTTCATTTGTTAATTCCAAATAAATATTAGGTTTGGGTAAACGTTAACTTATTTGAAAATCAACAATAAAACACGTTAGATGTTTATATATGTAATTAAGCTCAAGGGAAAAAAAGATAGATTACTTTATGTAACAAGACTCATAAAAGAGTACATGAAAATGAGTAAGTGGACTTTTTGGAGGACCTTCCCGAGCTTAATCTAATTCAGCTGGTGGGTTTCTATTTGGGCTATAAGGGACAGAAATTCTGAAAAGTATTTTTGCGGATCATGCCCTACTTCTGCTGTACTCATTAATATTGAGCTACTTGTTGTGATCCTTAATATTGAGCTACTCGATTCAATCTCATGCTGGTTTGAATTTGTAGTGGGTAGCAGAGCATTTTTGAGACCTGATATCTCGTCACCTCAGAAAGTATCAATGATGTAGCATCTGACGCTCCTGCTTTTAGATCGACGGGGAGTCTAGGTGCTGATGGCACCTTGATATTTTCTAAAATGAGAAGAATTCTTTTTAAAGAATCAAAGCAAGGAAGTTTATGACGCCAAAAGGAATTTAAAATCTAAAGCTCCTTAATAGACATGCAACAACTCTATGCGTCTGTTTGGATGAGAAATATATTTGTTGGAAGCAATGTAGGTATGTCTGTTTAATTGTTTTGAAAACTACTTTTCAAATCTAAACATTATTTTTCCAAAAAATAAAATAATTTCCAATACAAGTTTTTTACCTAAAAATCAATAAAAAAACAACATAAAAATCAATAAAAAAATATTCACTGAAATCAATAAAACTCTTCTAAATATATTCTTTACATACTTATATATATATATATATATATATATATATATATTGCAAACATACCTTTTTACTCTCACATTCTCTAAGAAAATAAATTTCAAAAACTTTTTCTTTCTACACATATTTTCCTAAGAGTTTAGAATTGATAGTGGTTTATGGTATAAATTATTATAAAGAAAAGTTAATGATGTAATGCTTGGAACCACTATCAGCTCGAACTCTAGCACGATTAAAAAAATAGAGAAGAATATTATGATTTTTCACTTTTTAATTCCAAATAAATATTAGGTTTCGTAAAAAATTAACTTATATGAGAATCAACAATAAAACTAGTTAGAAATTTATATATGGAAGTAGCTCAAGGGAAAAAAAAAGATAGATTCATTTATGTAACGGGTTTTTATTTGGGCTACCAGTGATTAAAATTTTGACTGTACTTGGCGGATCATGTGTTACTTCTGCTGAACTCGTTAATATTGAGCTACTTGTCGTGATCCTTTTTACATCCAAAATTGGCGAACTGTCATCCACAAATCGATTCAATCCTGTGTTGGGTTGAATTTGTAATGGATAACATATCATTTTGGGACCTGATATAAATCACGTCAGACTCAGATAGTATCATTGATTTAGTATTTGACACTCCTAGATTGAGCTAGACGGTGAGTCCGTGTGGTGATGGCACCTTGATATTTTCTAAAATGAGAAGAATTCTTTTTAAAGAGTCAACAGAGAATTTTTGTGACTCAACTTGGAATTTTTATGCTTCTTAATAGACATACCAACAACTCTAAGCCCCTGTTTGTTATGTAGATTCTTTTGAGATTAATTAAAAAAATTTTGAAGTTTTTTTTTTAAAAAAAATGTAAGAACTTGTAAAAAGTGGTTGAGATTTGTGAAAATTGTGTTAAAGTTTGTAAAAAAAGTATTAGCCATCGAATAGGGCTAGCCACCAATGAAATTATCCACCAAGCTTGGTGGGAATCTCATAAATATATGAATGGAGGTATGTTAGTTTTTTTGTTTTGAAAACTTTTATATTTAAAAAACTTTTCTAATATGAACATAACTTTTAAAAAAAAAATCAATTTTCAACTCATGTTTTCTATCTAATAATTGACCTCAATGAGTGAGGTAGCTGGAAAAAAAAGTGAACCTGAAGCTAGTTTCATTGCACGTCCTGTCAAGTTTCATCCCAAAACCAATTGGCAATGGGAAGAGGTGGCCCAACAAGTATATGAAACACAAGATTTAATGGTCCCTAATCAATATGGGACTCTAACACTCCCCCTCATGTGCAGGCTGAATGAACATGGTCCATGCACGTGGACAACAAATGGGGAACACAAACAAGTGGGCGAAGCCCAGAAATAGTTGCCTCTGATACCATGTCAAGTTTCATCCCAAAACCAATTGGCAATGGGAAGATGTGGCCCAACAGGTATATGAGACTTTAACACTCCCCCTCACGTGCAGGGTCAGGTCTCGAACTTGGGACCTTGGCTCTGATACCATGTCAAGTTTCATCTGAAAACCAATTGGGAATGGGAAGAGGTGGCCCAATAGGTATATGAAACACAAGATTTAATGGTCCCTAATCAATGTGGGACTCTAACACGTCCTGTTTGAGTCTTGCATGGCCATTAAGCAGGAGCTAGGTTCTGCACTTAGGGAGTTGGTGCTTAGAGCACTCAGGTGCTCTATTTTAGAGGGCAGATTTTGCTCCTCTGTTTCATGGAAGTCTCTGTTATTTTCAGCACCTCCTTAGGAGTTTAAATAGGTCCTTGAATGTTGATTATGGCAAGGAGAGATTTGGGTGATGTAGTGGATAAAAGCTTGGAAGATTGGATGAATTCTGTTATGTATAGTTGCCTGAAAAATTCCAGATTTGAGGAAGTGGGCTTGCCGGTGTTGCTGCCATAAGTACTCTTGCTGTCAATGAAACCAGTAGACGGGGGTATAGTTGTTTGTTTTTGTAGCAAGCCGCAAAAATAGTCCAAATTCTTGAGTGAATAGCTGCTGGAAATTATAATGCTTGAGGAGACCATAATTTGCTGCTGTTAATAAATGTAACTGGTTGAAAAGTAAACTTCCTTGCTGTTGTTGTTGCACCTATAGAGGTCAGACCTTACCTATTATGAACTATTGTTAGAGATCACTAAGAATTATAGAGTAGACTTGTTAAACTAGTTGCTGAAATTAGAAATTCTAACCTGAAATTAAAGGGACCATGAGTTTTGCTATAAAATGTGAAATATTCTAGTTGATTTGTTTGTACGATCAGTGTGCAAAATTTAGTAGGATGTTAAGAGTGGAGCAGATGTTAGTAGAAATTTTGGGATTTTTGAGGAGATAAGAGGACATGGAAGGTTTACACGGTACTGGACTATCAAAAGAAAATGTTGGATGAAAATGAAAATAAAACAAAACATATGTGCAAATTGATATTATGGTAGATTCGGCTGAAGCATGTGCTTTGATGTTGCTAATTAGGTGTTGACTTGATATTGAATGCGGAGTTCTGTAGATTTTTAGTTGAAGGATATATGAACATTGTGCTACCTTGGCTTAGATCCGGAATTGAAGAAGTGTAGTAGATTGTGCTTGGAGATTTTGGTCGGTTGTTGTCTAATCCTTGTGCGGTTCTATAATTTTTCCAGATCTGCTTGTTATCTTTGGAAGGATGATAGTTGGTACTTAGGATTTGGTTGTTCTAGAGATGTGAATGAAGGAGAGAAAAATTCCATTCTAATTTAGTTGGCTGAAAATTGAAACTTAGTGCAGAATGTTAAATACAGAGAATTTTTGAATTCTAGCAGAAAAAAATGGAAGCAAATAAGAAAGAGTATAACTTTATGGATGATGCTGGAAATGTAATGTGAAGTTGGTGTGATATTTTATTTGACCCTGGTTGGTTTTTAGTGAAATTATACATTATGTTTTATGATTTCCATTCATGTTTAGTGTTATAAAATAGTGAGATCAGTAGGATAGGTTGCTGGCAATTAAAGTACAGATTATTTAGTTTGCGGAATTTTCTAGGTTTCTGCGGAATAGATATCTTGCATTTCCTATTACTGTGATGTTGTTATTTGGGGAAAATTAGTTTTTGAGGTTCTGTTAGTATATGTATGGGGAGATTTGTAAAGAATAGCAAAATGAACATTTTTGGAACATTCTACAGAAAACTATCAACTTATAGAGCTACTAAATGGATTAATGCTGGAACTTGCTATGTTGCCGAGCAATTTTGTGTCCAATGGGTGCTGCGAGATGATACGAAAGTTAGATAGATGCATTTTTGATGAATAAGCAATAAAGTGTTGAAACTAAAGAGCAAATAATCAAACTGGTGCATGCTAAACATTATTTTCTACAGATCATAAAGCTCGAATTAGGAGTAAGTATTGATGTGATTTATTTTATCTTTTGATCTGTGCGAGAATTTTATGTTACAGGCCTATGAAATAAAAAGATTTTAAGCCCTACTTTAGGTGATTTCGATAAATATTGAGCAAGTTATGGATTTTTAAAGTTCAGACAACAAGCTACCAGCAGCCTTGCGCATCCCAGATTTCTTGCTCGTTACACGTATTTTTGTGTGATCAATTTAAGTCTGATTTTTATGGGTCTGTTCTTTAATTTTAATTTTATGAAAAATAACATTTTAAGGTAAATTTCGTGAGATTTAGAGGAGTAATGAATAAGTTATGGTGTTTTGAAAGTGGAAGGCCGAGCAGGAGGCAGCAACAGTGTTGCTCTAGGAATTTCATCTGATATGAAGTGTTTTTGAAAATGTAAAGTAGTTCCGATTTTTATGATTTTTATCTTCAAGATTGAGGCCCCAACAACTTGCATTTTCCGGTAAATCATTCGAGTGGCAAACAAGCTCCAAATCACCTGAAATTTTAATATGTTACAACATGGAGTGTAGGCATCATTTTGGCATCCAAGTTTAATATATTCAGATACATTAAGATAAAGTTTTACATTGTATGACCGCTACTAGTTAGTAAAGAAAAATGTGTGAATAACTATGAAATGTTTATTTTGAAATAGATGATGATTTGCTGCATCAAGTACATCTCTTAGTCCTTTGAGTGACAACATTAATATGACTCATTTGTAGGCAAGGCACCACCATAAGCTCGAGTGGACAAAGTAAGTTGAAAAATTATATTTTCTGAAAACTGGAATGATACACAGCATGAATATTTGTCATCAAGCACGTCATTTTGTATACTTGGCTTGGTTTATGAAGATTCCTTCTTTGGATTGCTTGATTTGAAGTCCAAGAAAGAAGTTGAGCTCACCCATCATGCTCATCTCGAACTCTTCATGCATAAACTTAGAAAATTCTTGACAAAGAGAGTCATTAGTAGCACTGAAAATAATGTCATCCACATAAATTTGTACAATTATAATATCATTGTTTTTGGACTTGGTGAAAAGTGTTGTGTCAACTTTACCCATGGAAAAACCTTTTTCAACAAGGAAAGTTTTAAGTCTATCATACCAAGCTCTAGGAGCTTGTTTTAGTCCATACAAAGCCTTTTTCAATTTGAAAACGTAATTTGGATAAGCTTCGTTTTGAAAACCTTGTGGTTGTTCTACATAGACTTCTTCCAAGATAAATTCATTTAAGAAAGCACTTTTCACATCCATTTGATAAAGCATAAAATTTTTATATCAAGCAAAGGCCAAAAGCATTCTAATGGATTCTAAACGTGCTACGGGTGCATATGTTTCATTATAGTCAATCCCTTCTTCTTGATTATAGCCTTTAGCAACCAATCTAGCTATGTTTCTAAAAATAGTACCGTGCTCATCAACCTTGTTCCTAAAGACCCATTTTGTGCCAATAATGGTTTGATCCTTGGGTCTAGGGACAAGTTCTCAAACTTGATTTCTCTCAAATTGGTTTAACTCTTCTTGCATTGCCAAAATCAAACTTTCATCATTTTCGGCTTCAAGAAAAGTCTTAGGTTCAATTTGAGACACAAATGCAAGATGATTACAAATATTTCTAAATGAAGCTCTAGTTCTAGTTCCATGAGAGGGATCACCAATAATTAACTCTAGAGGGTGGCTAGTAGCATACCTCCACTCCTTAGGGAGTTCTTGTGAAATACCTTCTCCTTGCAATGGTTGAACATTTTCTTCACTTGGAGGTTGAGTATCATCACTTTGAGTGGGGTTAATGTTGATTTCAAGTCCTTCCAGCTCCCCCTCAATATATCTTCAATATTTGCACTTGCATTTTTCTCAAATGGACTATTAGATTCATCAAAAGTAATATGTATTGATTCTTCAACATAAAAAGTCCTTTTGTTATAAACTCTATAAGCTTTGCTCGAATTAGAGTATCCAAGGAAAATTCCAACATCGGTTTTAGAATCAAATTTTCCAAGGTTGTCTTTGTTGTTTAAAATGAAGCATTTGCAACCAAAGTCTTTTAAATAATGTATGTTGGGTTTTCTATCTTTCCAAAGCTCGCAAGGAGTTTTCTTCAAAGTAGGTCTCATAGATACCCTATTCAAAACATAGCAAGATGTATTTACGGCCTCGGCCCAAAAATATTTCGGTAACTTGTTTTCATTCAAAATAGTTCTTGTCATTTCTTGAATAGTTCTATTCTTTCTCTCAACAACCCCATTTTGTTGAGGAGTTCTGGGTGTTGAAAAATTATGCTCATAACCATTCATACTATAAAATGATTCGAACTTCTCATTAACGAATTCACCACCATGATCACTTTTAATGGCTACAATGGTGTATCCTTTTGAGTTTTGCACCCTTTTTGAAAATTTGATGAATTCATGAATGACCTCATCTTTTGAAGCTAAAAACAAAATCCAAGTGAACCTAGAGTAGTCATCCACAATTACAAAAGCATAGGTCTTTCCACCAAGATTTTGAGTTCTTGATGGACCAAATAAATCCAAGTGAAGTAATTGTAGAGGTCTACTAGTTGAAATGAAGTTTTTGGATTTAAAAGAGGTTTTCACTTGTTTTCCCATTTGACAAGCTTCACAAACTTGGTCTTTTTCAAAATTTAACTTAGGTAAACCATTCACAATATCATGCTTAGAAATTTTCAAAATTTGATGCATGCTAGCATGACCTAATCTTTTATGCCATAGCCAACTATAATTTTTATTGACCACAAGACAATTTTCCATACAAACATTTTGATCAATGTCAATCTTATACACATTTGAATTCCTATGGCCAATGAACAATAATTTACCATCAATGACATTTTCAATAAGGCATTAAGAAGATTCAAATACAACTCTATAACCTTTATCACAAAGTTGACTAATACTAAGCAAGTTATGCTTCAATTTGTCAACTAATAACACATTTTCAATAAGTGGAAGAGTATTACCTATACCAATTATTTTTCCTTTGGAGAATCTTGATGGGTCACCGGTCATGTGTCTTGAACATCCACTATCCAAGAACCAACTATTGCATTTCTTCTTTCTTGAATCCTACAAAACAAATTCAAGATGAATCTTTTGGTACCCAAACCTTTTTGGGTCCTTTTGGGTTAGCTATGTTTCCCTTCGGAACCCATACCTTTCTAAGAGCTTTACACCCAAATTTCTTAAGTGAACAATCAAATATTAGATATTCATTCTTGTTGCAAATGTGAAGAGATTCATTTGAAAATTTAGCTTTAACAAAGAAATTTTTGAAATACTTTTCATTTTGATAAGACTTGTAGCCTAATCCACTTTTATCAAAGACACATCTTTGACTATTAAGAATGTTTTCCAAAGCTTTGCTTATTTGAATGAACTTTTCAAGAATGGTCTTTTGACGAGTAACCTTATCTTTGAAATCTTTGTTCTCAATTTCCAAGTTTGAAACTTTAGTTTCAATTCCTCATTCTCTTGCTTCAAAGTTCCTTGTTCATCCTTTAAGGAATCGAGGTCACTTGTAGGTAGTGAATGCTTCTTTTTCAAAACATTGTATTTGAGTTTAAGCTTTTCAAATGTAATGTATAACTCATCAAAAACATTTTCTAATTCATCATATGAAGGTTTTGAATCCTCAAGATCCGAGAGATATACCTCATCATCTTCTAGTGCCATGAAGCACATGTTTGCGATTTCTCCCTCATCTTCTTCTTCGGAGGAGCTTGAATCGCTATCTTCCCAAGTAGCTTTCATAGCTTTCTTTTTGTATTTGAGTAGGGGGCAGGCAATCCGCCTTAATGTGACCGGGTTTCTTGCACTTGTAACAAGTGATGTGGTCCTTCTTGTTGTCCACCTTTGAGTATTCCTTCTTTGGCTCTTCTCTCTTGAAATCTTTGAAATTCTTCCTTGCTTGCTTTCTCTTGAGGAAGTTTCTAAAGTTCCTAGTCATGAGTGCTATATCCTCGTTTCCACTTTCGTCATCATCTTCTTCAACCTCAACAACAGAGGATTTCAAAGCTATACTCCTCATTTTTTGACTTTCTTCTTCATAACCCTTCATGGTGATTTCGTAAGTCATGAGAGATCCAACAAGCTCTTCCAAAGGCAATTTGGTGAGGTCCTTTGCTTCTTGAATAGCGGTGACTTTGGCTTCCCAAGTCTTTCGTAGTGACCTAAGAATTTTCCTCACCAAATCGGAGTTAGTGTATACTTTTCCAAGAGCATTCAAACCATTTATGATATTTATAAATCTAGTAAGAATGTCACTAATGTTTTCCTCCTGTTTCATTTTGAACAATTCATAGTTATGAACTAGCATGCTTATCTTAGATTCTTTTACTTGGTTCGTACCTTCATGCGTGATTTCTAGTGTATGCCAAATTTCCTTTGCGCTATCACAAGTAGATATTCTATTGAATTCATTTCTATCTAATGCACAATAAAGAATGTTCATGGCTTTAGCATTTAGGGACAATTTTCTCATCTACGAATTTCATAGGATAATGTGGTCCATTTAAAACACAAAGCCATAGATCATAATCAATGGATTGAAAATAAATTTTCATCCTTGCTTTCCAATAGGTGTAATCTCTTCCATTGAAGGAAGGGGGTCCAGATGTCGAGAGTCCCTCAACATGAGAGTTGTTGCTTGAAGTTGCCATTCTAACTCAAGATTTTTAAATCTTGCTAAAGTGAGCATCAAGCTCCGATACCAATTGATATTCCTAGGATTAAGGTAACCTAACAGGGGGGTGAATTGGGTTTCAAAGAGTGTGTTTGCTAGCTACAAGGGAAAACTTTAAAGCAATGAACTAGTAGCACAAATAAAGAGATAAGGGAAGAGAAGCAAACACAATATTTTAGGTGGTTCGGAAAGCCCACCAACGTCCACCCCTCAAGCTCCTTTACCGAGCCTTGAGGTTTCTTCACTATTCTCCCTTCAACCAAGGGAAAGTTTTCCTTACACTTGAGCTTGAGAAAACCCTATTCAAGCCTCAAGAACGAGTTTGAGAACAAACCTCTCCAAACTCCTTTCGATGAACAACTCTCACCGAAAGGATGCAAGAGAATCACTCTCTTAGGAATGTATATGGTTGAACAAAATTTTCCTCTAAAACTCCCTTGATGGAGTAGATATTAGAATGAGAAATAACTAGCTCTTAGGCTTTACACAATAACAAGGATGTGAAAATGAAGAATATGTGTGAATGATGTTTGAATAAAGATTGGAAGATTTTTGATCACTCTAAGCCTTTGTAAATGATTATGGACGATTGAGTTATCTTTCAAAGGCATGAGAATGACTTTATATAGACCTCATGAGAAAAATAGCCGTTTAGGTGACCTGTTAAAACGAGCCGGTCGACCGCTACATGAACCGGTCGACCGCTTCAAGTTACCGTTGCGCAATGGTCATTTTGTCAGAAGCTAATTGCTCTTTAATAAATACAACCGGTCGACCGCTTCATTGAGCCGATAGACCTCCTCAACTTAAGCTTGATCCGGTTGATTTAAAATCTTGATTTTGACTAACTTAGAATACCCAATTTTAAACTCTAACTTCTCATAAGTATGTAAAAAGGTTTGGAAGTATATTTGGGATATTTTGAAGCCATTAAAAAGGTTTTAATCTTTCAACAAACGTTAAAACAGTTTATGCAAGTTTTGAAGAGTTATGCACGTGTGTGATTGAAATCCTTGTTAAAGATGAAGTCTTAGAGTTACAAAGATTACCCTAGCATCTTGAGTATTCACTTTAAGAGCACTTCCATTGAAGGTGACGTTGCTTGATGACTCCGTGCTCATTTTGGATCCGCTTTGCTTCATATCTCAATTACTTCTATTGTTATCATCAAAACATGGATTAAGACTAAAAACCAACAGTTCTCGATACCCATTTAGAATGTCATGTATATAAATGCTATTTTTTCTCATTATTGTGATATATTTGTTTATCATTCGAATGGGTGGTACCATTAGTAATTCAAAAACCCAAATCTAATGGAAATATATGTGTGAGACCCCGATTTATACTATGTAGTTTAAGTTTTTCATAATTATTTCTTATGTATAAGACCTTGTTATTTTGAATATTGGGGAAAGAATGTAAAAGATTTAAGTATGTGGTATTTCATTTAAAGTGCATTTAGTATATTTTCTAAGTTCTGAAATTTTTGTGTGTTAAATTATGATTTTGATTATTTCTATGGTTAATGATAACTTAGTAATCCTAATCTTCATTAAGTGAATTAAGAGGCATTTAGGTGCTGCATGGAGAGCAATCACGTGGAGTATTAAAACCATAGAAACGAAAAGTAAAAAAAAACTAAAGAGAACTTGCATTCACGTGGGGCACAAAACACAACAAATAATAATAATAATTTGCCACCCATTGTTGCCAATGGGGTGGGGCGATACTAACAAGGTTTCCCCCCCCCCCATTTCACGTGAAGCTTCACTCACACACCTCACTTCACACTTTCATTTCATGCCAGTCACTCAGCCATACACACAAAGTCGTGAAAGAAGAGAGTAAAGGGAGAAGCTGAGAAGGAGAAGAAGAAGAAGAAGAAGAAGAAGAAGAAGAAGAAGAAGAGGAAAATGGGGAATAGCAGTGAAGTCCGGTCAAGGCAAAGAAAGGTAAGGGGATTAGAAATTCTTATCTAAATAAAGGTGACCCGTGAACGTGAGCCATTTGTTGAGACACAAAGATGTGCTATAGGTGTTTGATGGAAAGTCTGAAAGAAAATGGGTAGTCAATTTCTCTTAGTGTCTTTAGCAAGGTAAGGGAATAAAAACTTTATCTTAGCAAATTAGAGGGAACCAGTGGAAGCATTTGAGGAGATGTGGTTGTTTTTAGTTTCTGTCTTTGTGCTTTTGCATTTTGAATGAAAAGCTCTAATTTTATTCCAGTATCAACGTGAAATGGATGAAAGTTTGAAGTGTTGGGGTTTAAGAGAAATTGTTCTTTGAGCCATGTTAGTGACAGTTTGAAATTTTGGTTTGCAAGTTAGGTGAGCTTAAATCTATGAGAGGGTAGAAGAGATGCACAGGTTGATGAATGAATTGTAAGGGTACTAAAATTTTGTTGGTACAACGAAATAGAAATTGACATTTTCTGTGATGTGCTAGAGTTAGATGGCTATAAAATTTTCAGAGCATGTTGGTCGTTGAATTTCTAATTTTTATAGACATTCAAAATGCGTTAAAGATGCAAGGGAAGGAGTGGAAATTCTGTTCAATGATGCAAGGGAAGGAGTGGAAATTCTGTTCAATGATTTGTTCTTTAAAGTGGCCGAAACACCAATGAGCACATCGCTAAAGCTTGATGTGGATGAAAAAGGTAAAAAGGTGGACATCACCAAATATAGAGGTATGATTGAAGCTCTCCTCTATTTGACGGCTATTAGGCCGGATATTATGTTTAGTGTGTGCTTATGTGCTAGATTCCAAGCTTGTCCTAAAGAATCACATCTTGTTGCCGTAAAATGAATTTTTCGATATCTTTCTGGAACTATCAACCTAAGACTTTGGTATCCTAGAGACACCCACATGAACCTAGTAAGTTATTCCGATGCTGACTTTGCCGGGTGCAAAGTCGATAGAAAAAGCACTAGTGGCGCTTGTCATTTCCTAGGTTCATCTTTAGTTTCTTGGAGTAGCAAGAAACAAAACTCGGTTGCATTATCAACAACCGAAGCGGAATACATAGCAGCCGGTAGTTGTTGTGCCCAAGTGTTGTGGATGAAACAAATACTCAAAGATTTTGATAGTATACCCATCAAATGTGATAACACTAGTACTATCAACTTATCAAAGAATCCTATCCAACACTCAAGGACTAAACACATTGAAGTGAGACATCATTTTCTAAGAGATCATATTCAAAAAGGTGACATCTCACTTGAGTTCATTAGTACTGAGCATCAACTAGCTGATATTTTTACAAAACCCTTGAGTAATGATAGATTTCGTGATCTTAGACGAGACATTGGGTTTTTACATGCAAATGCTCTTTAAAATGCTATCTCTTTGTTTTTCATGAATTTTATTTGTTTTGGTGTTTTTAAACTTGTTTAAAATGCCTTTATGTATTATTCCATGTTTGACATTCATAAAATGCATCATTTCATTTCATTTATGGGCCTTAAAACCACTTTTCTCGAGATTGTTCTTTGTAGCGGTCGAACATGTAGAACTGCGGCACGAAGCGGTCGATGGTCATGTGAAATCGCTAAGCGTAACTGTCGACGGTCATGAACCGCTATACCAAGCGGTCGACCGCCTCCTTTCTCCCGTACAGTCTCGCCTCAAACTCTCTCAAATCCTTCCCATAACAACATAACCTGCCCTAAAATTGTTCCCTATCATCTCAGAACATCATTTTCGGCCTAAGCCCTCTCTTCTTGAGTTGATTTACATCAAAATCCATCAAGAAAGAGATTTTTAGGGATTTCGGCCTCTTTGAAACCCTTACCCCAAATTTTCGAATTCCAGCCTCTTTTCTCTCCAATTCTCAAGTTCAATTATCATGCCAAGGACGAAGCAACCTGCCCTACACGTCTCTGAGCACCCGGGATCATCTCGGTCATCAGCAGCTCCTTCGGGTGAGCCTGATTACTATTTCCTTAATGCTGAATGTGCTTTGAAGTTTTATAGTGACTTCTCAAATAGAAAAGTCATGTTTGATAGGAAAGTGGACATTGAATCACTTTTGGATTTTGAGATTGAGCGTCCTTTTGTGAAGCAAGGTTGGCGAAATTTGTTGGATATGGGTAACGAAGTATTTCCCAAATATGTTAGGATGTTTTTCGCTAACATGTCTACTGGTTGGGAAGCAGGAGGCTTGTTTACTGTTAAGAGTAAGGTTGGGGGACGGGATATTGTCTTAAATGAAGTAATTCTCAGTGAGATTTTTGGTATCCCACATATTGGGATTCGGGTCTATGAGCTTAAGACATGGCCGGTGTGTAAGGGCTTTGATTATGGAGCAGCCCTAGGTCTCCTCCTAGGAAATGATGTGGCAGAGGATGCACCTAGAAAAATCCATGCCAACCAGTTACCTGTTCGTCTGAGACTGCTTCATTTGCTTTGCACTCATAACTTGATGCCTCGGGGTGGACACCGAGAGGAGGTGACTTATATGGATGTTTTTATCTTGGAGCGTCTTCTGAAGGAGAAAAAGTTCAACCTTCCTCACATTATGCTCAAACACATGGAAGCAGCTTGTGAGTCCAAGAAGAATCTACCTTATGGCCTACAATTTACCCAGATTTTTAGACACTTTGGCGTGGCACTCAGTTCTCGAGAGCAAGACACTTTGACCAAGTGTGAGCTATTTGATACTCACACATTAACCCGGATGGGCTATAGACAGACTTCCAGAAATACTTGGGTGCCTATGTGAGACCTCGATTTTCTCCTATGTTATTTCTTATGTATTATCTTTTATTCTCCGATGTATTAGTTTTAATTTTATTATGGGGCCATATTTTTGGCCAATATATGACCTAATCTTTATGTTATGGTACATTGATTAAAATGAGATTTTAATTCATGAAATTTCCTAAATAATTTTCTTGTCATTTTTGAAGTTTTATGCAAAGTTTAAATTATATTTTCCTAGGAGCCGAAATTTGCAAGGTGGGTTTCTCTCTTATGAATTTATATTTTTTTTTTCATTTGCTTAATATGTTTCATGATCCATAAAATTTAAATTATGATTAAAGATTTCTTTATGTAGGCCGAAAATAGTTAATGGATAAAATCATGAATTTCTTTTGAGAAATTGATTGAATATTTTGTGTCATTCATATGTGGCATATATTATTACTATGTGGCCTAGATTAATAAGTTGAATTGTCATTAGAATATTAAATGATAAGTTATTAAGCATGTGATAAGGTTTAAGAGAGATTAAAATGATAAGCACACTTGCTTATCATAGTGATAAGCAAGCATGATGATAAGTTAGGAAACTTTTAGGGTGATAAGTCCTTGTGGTTATTGTAGAGATAGGCTAGAGCCATTATCATAAGATAAGATATCATGCTTATGAGATGATAAGCTAATGGAATGAATTAGATAAGCTAGAGAGCTTATAAGAGATAAGTTAGGTGGAATAGTAACCAAGTTGAAAGTTAGTTGCATTTCAAATGTGAGAGTAACTAAGTTGGTTGGAAGGCAACCAAACAAAACAAATGAGAGTTAAAGAGATGGCTTTTACGTGAATGAGCATGAGGTGAATTGAAAAGCCAAAAGCTAATTGCCCATGTGAAGTTGTAAGATGTGTAAGATGTATTCAATGAGACAAGACAACACATGGAAGTAAAAAGAAGAGAGAAAGCAAGGGAGAAGTGGGATTTACGTGAAGACCAAGTGTGATGAGGAGAGAGAAATCAATTCAATGCAAGTCATGCTTTGGGAGACAAGGAATTGATGTGAGAAAAAGGGTGAAAAGAAGAGAGAGAAGAGAGGACTCATGCTTGGTCGACCAAGGCTCCAATTCACCCGCCTTTCCTTCATTTCCTCTCTCTTGTCATCTCAACATCTCTAGTCATGTGTCATAGCCATAAATTTGCCTTGGGAGACTCATTCTCTCACACCTCACACTTGCAAATGCCTTGACCGAATTTCTCATTTCACTTCACTTTCCAATTCTTCCTCACTTGGCCGAATATTGCATTTGCTCTCAACTCTCTCTATTTTCTTCCCTTGGCCGAACCACTCATCTAAGATCCAAGTTTGCTCTTTTCCCTTTTGCATTCTAAAACACATTCTTCTTGCCTTCTAAATCACACTTCAAGAGCCTAAGTTAGACCTCTTTTGTGGTGACCAAATCTCTCCTTGAGCAACCTCATTTACTTCTTTGAAAACCCTACTCATTAGCCTTATTTCTCTTGAAGAAGTTAGTTCATTTCCATTAGAACTAATCATTCAAACTTACCACACTTTTCCCCACCATAGAACCCACATTAGCACTTTAATCAAGCTTGGATATATTCTAAGGAGGGTGAACCGAAACTTGGAAGAAGGAGAAGTTTGGGTAAAAATTTGGTGAAGGTAGAGGTAGGCTTGATTCTCTTTAGTGTTCTTGTCTAAAGTTTTTCATAAGTACTAACCTAGGATATTCTTATTGTTCTAGGTACTCAAGCTTGGGATAATCATCAAGGTAAGGCAAAAATGTGATGTTGTTGGTTGAGTATAGTGATGGCCGAATTATATGCTTAGATCTTGTGTTGTTGGTCTCTCTAATATTAGATCTAAGTGTTTAACTATGTTCTTGATGATGTAAAAACAATGTACATGTGAAAGAGGTTCGGATCTATGAAGTTAAATGCATGCAAATAGGTCATAAATACAAAAGGAAGTTAGATCGGGTCATATTATTCATGAATAATGAAAGTATGAAGTAATGCATACTAGTTAGGTTATAAAATGCAAAGGGAAGTGCATGATATAATTTTTAGCATGAAAATGCGATGTTATGAGTTATGGCCGAACCATACATGCCCTAGGTTTCCAAGAGAAATTTTGTGTATGTATAGATCTAGATATTGGCCATGTTATATGCAAGATTAATGACCTAATGCATGGTAGATAATTATGTTATGTAAAGGAGGCATGCAAATTGAAGGAAACAAAAGAGAACATATTGGATGAAAACATGTGTTGGCCGAATGGTATAATGTATGATATATTGTGTTGGTATTTGGATTCTTAGATCCTAGGTTGTGAAATTGTTGAATGGAGGATGGGATCACCATTGGAGTTGAAGTTGTGATTAAAGGATGCATAAAATTTAGTGTTGGCCGAATGTTTAAAATAAAAGAACCCTAATGGTAAATTATGATGCATAGGTTATAAATGTTGTGTTGGATACTTGAAATTGGGGATTAGGCTAATTGGAATAATATTGAGGAACCATGAACATGTGATGAAATATTCGAAACCCTAGTTAGGGTTAGTATTTCGGATTAATTGAGGTTTAAGGTCCAAATTAAGATTTAATCATGATTTAAGTTATTGATGGTTTAATGTAAAGTTTTAGTAGAGCACATGAAATAATGAGAGACTTAGGTTTAATCCTAAATCCGTTGGTGTAAATTAAACCCTAATCAAGACATGTATAAATATATATTATTATATTGCAATAAAAATATTAATGATTAAATAACCTAAGTTTTGAGTATTAGTTAAAGAAAAGAGTAAATAAATATTTTAAATGATTAAAAGAATTTCAGAGATATATATATATATTATCTTTGGTTGATAACCGATTTCAAAAATGCAAATGTTTAATTTATATGATTACGTACTATTTCTTAAGTCTAAGAAATATTTGAATCGCTTGTAGGCGATCTACGTGTCTTATACACTACCAGGGAAGACCAAGTGTAAGTGGAATAGTAAGTGGACAGTATGTGGTTCTTTTCAAAACTGGAATGACACACTGCATCGTTTCATGAACAAGCATGAGAATTTAATCAAGCATGACACGACATGTGCATTGCATGAATTTTTCAAAGAGAATGTTTATGCAATGATTTTATGGAAAGACTATGAAAAGTTTTATGAAACGATAAGTTAAGTTAAGGGCACTGGTCGGTACCGTACCATTAAGATGGACTCCCATACCGAAGGACGAATGCGAGAAGGATGGGTGAATCCAAGAGGCTGTGCAAACCACACTGAAGGACATTGAGAAGGTGTGGGCCTCCAAGGGTCATGTCTAGCCACTGAAGGACGAATGCAAGAAGGTGCGCTAGCTTGACCGTATGTAAGGTCTCCAAGGGAAATCGGGGACGGTTCCAAAGGGAACGCACAACCCTGACTTCAGGGGTTAAATGGAGCGAGCCCACAGTAAGATATATGAAATAGTTATGAAAAGGCCAAGAATGACACAAGTATGAATAAGTGATTTTCAAGGGCCTGGGGCCAAATTTAAGCAAGAGCATATGCATATACATGACATGCATGTGCATCATTTATCAAGTTTCTTTTCATGATTAAGCAAGCATAAGTCAAGAGCATGTTTCAAATTTATGTCTTCCCTTACTGAGTCTTTTTGACTCACGTTTTCAAAATTGTGTCATTACAGATGCCTCAGGTGAAGAGAGTCAGGAGGACTACCTGACATAGAAGCACAAGAATTATGTTCAAAATTTTGATGATAGTGGCTTGATCGTCACTAGTTGGTTTTTAATATGTTATATATGTTTTGTATGAAAAACTTAATGAGAGCCCTGATTATGTATGATTTAGCTCGAATCCCTTGCGATCCTGTACGTTTCCGCCGTAAGCACGTAAGTAAGAACGCTGGAGCCATCCGGGGGATAGCTCGCGGCTGTCACGGTCCCTGCGGGATGCCGTTCGGGGCGTGACAGCCTAAGCGTCAGGAGAGTGATGAGGATGAGCCTGAGGAGGCTGATGAGGATATTGAGGCTGAGGATGCGCCTGCTGGTGAGGAGGTAGATGTTGAGGCGATGGAGTTTGATATCGATGCAGATTTGGCTGATGATCCTCTCATTCTTCCTTCTCCTACCAGAGCTCCCTACCATACTTCTTCCTTTGATTCCCGGTTCACTGCTTTTGAGCAGAGCATTGATTCCCGGTTCACCGCTTTTAAGCAGAGGATGGATGCTAGGCATGAGGCACAACAGAAGTTCCTACACGACAGTATCACTTCTATGCAGGAGGAGCAGAGGTGGTTCTTTGAGGACATGAGGACTTTTATTGCCCGTTTTCCTCCACCATCATGATTCTCATCGCATATGCATTTCATTTTGTTGCTGTTTATGTATTTCTTTTGCTTATGTATTTCTTCTTTTTGTGATGACAAAGGGGGAGAAGAAATGTGGTGTCTCTTTTTTGTATCTCTGTACCCCTTTGAGACTTTGATGTACTGCTTTATTTTGATATGAAAGCTCTTTATTATTCTTATGTCATTCTTTCATCTTAAATATTAACTTGTGTCCATGAAGTATTAAAATGTCCAAAAACCCCACATTAAAGTACAAACGATAGGGGGAGACAAGATCAACAAGTGACAGATCAATTAATTTATTATCATCATCAAAAAGGGGGAGATTGTTGGCTTTTAGTCACAATTCATGTTTTTATGATAACAATAGAACTAATTGAGATATGAAGCAAAACGGATCCAAAATGAGCACGAAGTCATCAAGCAACGTCACCTTCAATGGAAGTGCTCTTAAAGTGGAGACTCAAGATGCTAGGGTAATCTTTGTAACTCTAAGACTTCATCTTTAACAAGGATTTCAATCACACGCATACGTAAGTCTTCAAAACTTGCATAAACCGTTTTAACGTTTGTTGAAAGATTAAAACCTTTTTAATGGCTTCAAAATATCGTAAATATACACCCAAACCTTTTTACATACTTATGAGAAGTTAGAGCTTAAAATTGGGTATTCTAAGTTAGTCAAAATCAAGATTTTAAATCAACCGAATCAAGCTTAAGTTGAGGAGGTCGATCGGCTCAATGAAGCGGTCGACCGGACCTATGACCGCTACACCAAGCGGTCGACCGGTTGCATTTATTAAAGAGCCGTTAGCTTCTGACAAAATGACCGTTGCACAACGGTAACTTGAAGCGGTCTACCGGCTCATTTTAACATATCACTCTAACGACTATTTTTCTCTTGAGGTCTATATAAAGTCATTCTCACGCCTTTGAAAGATAACTCAATCGTCCAAAATCATTTACAAAGGCTTAGAGTGATAAAAAATCTTCCAATCTTTATTCAAACATCATTCACACATATTCTTCATTTTCACATCCTTGTTATTGTGTGAAGCCAAAGAGCTAGTTATTTCTCATTCTAATATCTACTCCATCAAGGGAGTTTTAGAGGGAAATTTTGTTCAACCATATACATTCCTAAGATAGTGATTCTCTTGCATCCTTTCGGTGAGGGTTGTTCATCGAAAGAAGGAGTTTGGAGAGGTTTGTTCTCAAACTCGTTCTTGAGGCTTGAAGAGGGTTTTCTCAAGCTCAAGTGTAAGGAAATCTTTCCCTTGGTTTAAGGGAGAATAGTGAAGAAACCTCAAGGCTCGGTAAAGGACCTTGAGGGGTGGACGTAGGCGGGCTTACCGAACCACCTAAAATATTGTGTTTGCTTCTCTTCCCTTATCTCTTTATTTGTGCTACTAGTTTATTGCTTTAAAGTTTTCTCTTGTAGCTAGCAAACACACTCTTTGAAATCCAATTCACCCCCCTCTTGGGTTGACTTAATCCTAGGAATATCAAGAACCTCTACCATACATGCAACAAAAATTCCATTTTGGTAATCATTGTACATATCTTGTAAAGACGAATACGTACAATTCATCAAAATTTACATCATATGCAAAATATTTGTGATTTTCGATTTTGTTTCGGCCTACCTAAATAGACACTTCTTATACTATTTTAGTACTTGTGTTTAATTGGTTCATGCTTTGAGACCCCAACTTTATTTTTTTTATCGTTGTAAATTATGACTCCTTAAGTTGTGCTATAATTATTGAGAAAGACATATATGTTTGACTTGATCTAAAACCATGACTAGATAGGATTTTTCCCCTAGCATATTTTATGCATCTTAACCTATGACTTAAAGGTTATATTATTTGCAATTGTTAAATTTGAGTAATTGAGATTAATTAGGCCAATTATTTTTTTTATTATTGTTGGAACATATCCCTAAGTTTGCAATATTTGGAAGAAATTGAATTAGGGCTTTAACTTTGAAAATGTGTGAAACTTAGAAATAAACATAGAAAGGCATGTTAGAGTAGTTTTGTGGAGTGGCAGAAAAAGGAAATAAAAGGAAATTGAAGGAGAAGGAGGGAAAGAAGGGGGGAAGGGCAGTTTTTCCTTTTCCTTCCCCCAAGCCTCACGTACAAGACCCCCTCTCTCCCTTTACGCATTTTTCAAGCCCTAGCAGCCACCCGCACAAGAGAAGAAGAAGAAAGGAGAAGGAGAAGGAGAAGAAGAAAGGAAGGAGAGCGAGAAGGAGGTGAGGGATTTCGGCCCTTGTTGGCCGACCAGCCCCATTTCTTTCCCATTCTTCTTCTTTCTTTTAATGGTTGTTGGTTGTGGTGTTTGTTTGGTTTTCTCCTTGTGTTCTTATGTATTTCTTTGAAGAAAGTATAGATCTAGTAAGTTTAAAGGGTAGTATAGGTTGTACATGAAACCATGGAAATTTGGCCAGATCTGGGAAATCATACTCAAGAGAAACCATTTATGAACCCTAGGTGTTTGATAAAAAGAGCAAGAGAAGAGGGATAAATGAAATAGCTTAGTTTGAGAATGGAATAATGGTTTTGTTGTAACATTGAATTGGAGATATGTTTAGGCATGTATTAGAGTGTATGGAATTGTTTTTGGTCAGAAGAATCAAGCTAGGGATCATAGTTAGGGTGTTGGAATAGGAAGATTTTTAGCACCCTGTTTTTAGGTAACATCGTGCTCGACTAGCGTGTGTCAGGTGCTCGAGCGGCCTTAAGGAAATTCCACACACAGAGTTGGACAGTAAGTTGGCGCTCTACTGCCGCTCGAGCGAGGGTTGATGGAAGTTTGACAGTAAGTTGGCGCTCGACCGGTGCTCGACAGGCGCTCTAGCGGGACCTGCTAAAATTCCATATGTGCTGAATTTGGAGTTCTAATTGAAGACTTGTGAACCCTAGCATTGAGGATAGTTGAATAAGCTTAGTTATGAAGCTATTGAGGTTGGGATGGCAGGAAATTTATGAATAGGCTTGGAATCATTGATGGTTGGGGGAGAGCAGGTGTACCTAGTTGATTTAGTATTTCTTATGACCTCCTTAGCAACTGTATAAGAGATGTTTGATACGTGTGTTTGATTGTCTTTCCTCTTTCGTTTTACAAAAGCTAGTTAAGTAACATTTTGTGAACGAAATTATGTTCATTGATTTGTACTTTTGGAAAATCAAATAATTACAAGTATTTCTTGAATGTAATTAAATTCTTAAGCATCTAAGCGAGATATTTGAATCGCTTGTAGGCGAACTCCATACCAATACTCAAAGGAGACCAAGGTAAATGAATGTAAGTAGAAACTTACACTTTTATGAAAACTGGAATGATACACAGCATGACATGACATAAGCATTTGCATGATTTCTTGAAAGAAAAAGAAAAATTTGTGCAAATGAAAGTATGATAAGTATGTTATGACAAGTCAAGTTAAGGGGCTGAAGTTGGTCGGTACCGTATCAGTTAAGAAGGTGCATCCATACTGAAGAACGTTACGTGAAGGGTGGATGTCACCTAGGGCACCCATACCGATGGATGCTTGCAAGAAGGATGGGTAGCTCTTGAGGTATGTGCAATCACACTGAAGGATGCTTGCAAGAAGGTGTGACCCTCTAAGGGTTGAGGCTAGCCATTAGGCCTGGGGCCACCTCTAGGGCTAGTTCAACCAAATGACGTATTCCCAAAGGAAAGAGAATAGTTCCGAAGGGAACGCACAACCCTGACTTCAGGGGTAAATGGAGCGAGATAAGTTGCCCAAATCAATAAATAAGTATTTTCAAGATCAAATGCATGATCCTTTTTATGATCAAGTACATTTCCTCATACATATGCAAGCATTTCATATGACATTCTTGTGCATTGATATCCATAATCATGCAGGACATGCATTATTTATTGCACATGATCCCTTACTGAGTCTTTCGACTCAGTTTTTTTTTTAAATTGTATCATTCCAGACAATATTCAGGTGAGGAAACTTAAGAAGAGTACCTTGAACCCTAGGAGAAGGGTTAGCAAGAATGTTTTCTCCCTTTTGTTATTTCAGTATAGGATTAGATATAATTTTGAAAAAAGTCGTCATTAGCCTCCGACGTGTGGTGGTCATGGGCTATTCGGCCTGGTAGGCTGAGAGCTGTTAAAAAGCTTATTGTTTTGAGACTCTGGTGTAATTATGGCTATTACTTCACGTTATCGTTTGAGGAGCAGGTTCTAATGAGTTCCTTGTTGGGAATGCTCGCGGCTGTCATTTGTCTCGTCAAATTAACGTCTGGGGCGTGACACATGCATTCCATTATCTAAGTGTGTTCCAACTTATTGTGAGTTTATGTCACTATTTTAGTAGACACTCTGTGAGACCCCAATTTTTACTATGTTGTTTAAGTTTTTCATAATTATTTCTTATGTATAAGAAATCGTTATTTTGATCTTCATTAAGGGAATTGAGAGGCATTTAGGTGCTGAATGAAGAGGAGTTGCTGCATTGATTTAAAATTTGGATTAAGGAGATATCTCCATTTTAGCACTTTTAGTCATTTTGTAAATTTATTTAAATATTATGTGGCTTGCAATTTTTAGTAGTGCATGTCTTCAGTAAGAGTGCTTTTAAATGATCAATGGGTTCAAAAGAAAAAGGAATAGAAATGAGAAGTCACGTGGGAAGCAAAGAGAAAAAAAAGGGAAGAAGAGCAGTACGTGAAGATGAGGAGGGGGACGGCAAAGCTGTCTTTTCCTCCCCAAAATTATTTCACGCCTTCTCCTTCCCCCCCCCCTTCCGCATGTTTCATTTCTCATTTCCCCTTACACACACACAACCGAGAGAAAGAGAGAAGTAAGAGGAAAAATCCAAGAGAAGAAGAAGAAGGAAGAAGAAGAAGAAGAAGAAGGAGAAGAAGAAGAAGGAGGAGAAGAAGAAGAAGCAGAAAGAGAAAGAGGTGAGGGGGAGTTCAGTTCTTGTTGATCGACCAAACCCCACTATCCCATTTCTCTCATTTTTCTTCTTGCTCATTTTGATATTTGTTTGTTGTTTTGATGGTTGTTGCTTTAGGTATCAACAATGCTAGGTTTTTTCCTTATCTACATGTTTTCTTTAAGGGTAGTATAGATCTTACATGAAACCATGGGGAGATATGGCTAGATCTGGGTTATGTTCGTGTTGAGTAAAAATGTAGGATTTTAGAGAAGTTGTGAATTTTTATGTTGAATAGTGTTTTATTGGTGTTTGTGTAAAGTGGAGAGAGAAATGATTTGATGTAATTGTTTAATAAAAAAGTATTGGAGTTATGTGAAAAAAGTATAGAGAGAGAAAATTTACGTTGAATAAAAAGTTAAAAAATTGTTGGAGATTGTGTATAATGTATTGGTGTTTGTGTTTGAATTCTAAATATGTTCGGTGGTAGATTTGTGAATATACTTAGAATCCTGAAAAAAGTGTGAAAACGAACATATCCCTGGAAAAGGGCTCAAGAGAAACCATTTATGCACCCTAGGTGTTTGATAAAAAGACCAAGAGAAGAGGGATAAATGCAATAGCTTTAGTTTGAGGATGGAATCATGATTTTGTTGTAAACTTTGAATTGGAGTTGTAAAAGTAGGAGGAATGTGAGAGAATAGTTGCTGTTATGAGATGTTAAATTAGCCTTGGATGTTGGTTGTAACATGGAGATTGAGGTTTTGGTTGTTGGACGTTTGGAAGGTTGAAAAGATCATTGTTGTTACTGAAATTAACCTCTGCAGATTTCAAGGCTCGAACTAGGAGTGTATTCTGATGCAATTGTGCTTATCCCTTGATCTTAAGAGGATCCTAGATTGTAGGCCTAGGAAATAGGAAGATTTTAAGCCATACCTTGGGTGATTCCGGTAAGTATTGGGTGAGTTATACGTTGTTCAAGGCCCGGACGTCAATCTGCTAGCAGCCTTACACGTCCGGAATGTTAGCCCATTTCGAATACCTTTTGAGTGATCAGTTTTAGTCCAAATTTTACGAGTCTGATCTTGAATTTTAAGTTCATGAAATAAGAACAGTTAAAGGTAAATTTTGTGTGATTTAGAGGTGTAATACATAAGTTTTGGTGTTTTGAAAATAGAGGGCCGAGCTGGAGGCAGCGAGCAGAGTTGCCCTAGGATTTTCATCTGATTTGAAGTGTTTTTGAAAATGCATAGTGATTCCGATGGCTGTGAGTTTTATCTTCAATCTTGTGCTATGAAAGGGGAATAGTTTAAAAGAAATTTCTTGTAATTTGGAGCCATGATTTTGAAGTTGTGAATTTTTAAAGCTGGAGACGTCGGGGCTGCCCGCTTGGACGTCCTCAGCAGCTTGCACTTTCGGGTAAATCCTCAGAGTGACAAACGAACTCCAAAGTACCTGGAATTTTGATATGTCATGAAATAAGTGAAAGAATCGGTTTGGCATCCAAGCATTTTGGCTTCAGCAGCCTTAAGATAGAACCTTGCATGGTAAGACCACCCTTAGGAAGTTAAGATACACGGGTGATCTGATTTTGTATGATGTGCTAAATTTAGTTGAATGATTACTCTCTATGCCTAATAAACCTTGAATGAAACTAGTATGACTCAATTGTAGGCAAGGTGCCACCGTAAGCTCAACTGGATGGAGGTAAGGTTCGGTCATCTTTCATTCTTTAGAGTGAAACTCTTTCCTTTGGCCGAAACTTGCTATATTTGTCTCCTCTTGAGTATTTCTTGACTATAGAAGCTGATGTGATGTGTTGTTGAGATTGGGTGTGTGAATTATGTTGATGGAGGAAGGGATTAAAGCCACGGGTTTGGCTAATCTTTGAAGGAAGTGATGTTTTGATTCTAATGTTGGATATTTTAACATGCATGTGGATAGGTTGTTGTTGGCCGAATCTTGTGACCCTATTGATCGATTTATTGCTTCTAATTTGAGATAGAATATTGATGTTCAATGCAATATTTGGTTAAGCTATGGATTGATAATGTTGCATGTAGGACTGGTGGTCTTTGTGACCGAATATGTTACTGCATGTCTTTAAATTGAATTTTGAAGATGGTTTGTATTTGCTGATGAAAAGGTGAGACTTTAGATGATGTAGGGCTTCGGTCAGTGGTTTTACTCAGGGAACAAATGTATTTAGAGATGAACTAACATGCATGTAAGTGAATGATATGAAATTGGAAGAATTTAGCAATGCATGTTGGCCGATTGTCGTGATAAGTAACTTGCTGATTTGAGGTATTGTCTCTTGATGTTGCTTGTTGATTAAGTATATAATAAGTTGGTTTTATAGTGGTTAGATCAGCAAGCATATCACTCAAAAGAATCAAGTTAGAAACCATGTTTAGGTTGTTGGAATAGGGAGTTGTTAGTGACCTGTTTTTAGGTGTTCACGCTCGAGCGGCCTTAAGGAAATATGATGGACAGTGTCTTGCCGTTTGACCAACGCTCGACAGGTGCTCGAACGACCTTGGGAAATTCCACACAGAGAGTTGGCGCTCGATCGCCGCTCGAGCGAGGATTGATGGAAGTTGGACAGTGAGTTGACGCTCGATCGGTGCTCGACAGGCGCTCGAGCAGGCTCTGTTAAAATTCCATATATGATGAATTTGGAGTTCCAATTGAAGACTTGTGAACTCTAGCATTGAGGATAGTTGAATAAACTTAGTTATGAAACTATTGAGGTTGGGATGGCGGGAAATTCATGAATAGGCTTGAAATCATTGATGTTTGGGAAGAGCAAGTGTACCTAGTTGATTGAGTATTTCTTATGACCTCTTTAGCAACCGCATAAGAGATGTTTGATACTTGTGTTTGATTGTCTTTCCTCATTCATTTTACAAAAGCTAGTTAAGTAACATTTTGTGAATGAAATCATATTTCATTGATATGTACTTTTGGAAAACCAAATAATTACAAGTATTTCTTGAATGTTAATAATTCTTAATCATCTAAGTGAGATATTTGAATCGCTTGTAGGCGAACTCCATACCAATACTCAAAGGAGACCAAAGTCAGTGGAATGTAAGTGAAGTTACATTTTTACAAAACTGGAATGATACACAACATTGTTTTACCTGAACAAGCACGACATCATAAGCAAGCATGTCATGACACTAGCATTGCATGATTTTCTAAAGGAATTTTATGCAATGATTTATGACAAATTTTATGATAAGTCAAGTCAAGTTAAGGGCTCTGATCGGTATCGTACCAGTTAAGAAGGTGCATCCATACTGAAGGACATTTACGTGAAGGGTGGATGTCACCTAGGGCACCCATACTGAAGGATGCTTGCAAGAAGGATGGGTAGCTCTTGAGGTATGTGCAACCACATTGAAGGATGTTTGCAAGAAGGTGTGGACCTCCAAGGGTCGTGTCTAGCCACTGAAGGTGTGCTAGCTCGACCAAATGTAAGGTCCCCAAGGGAAATAGGGGACAATTCCAAAGGGAACGCACAACTCTGACTTCAGGGGTAACTGGAGCGTATGTAGCCCACAAGTCAAGAAGAAAATACTTTCCAAGGACCACGTGTCATTTTAAGTTCAAGAGCATGTTTTTCAAGATTATGAATGCTACAAATGCAAGCTTACATTTTCAAGAACAAGTACATGTGCATATGCAACCATGAAGCATGCATGTGCATCAAGATTTACGTTTACTCATGATATTCAAGTTCAAGTCATAAACTCATGTTTACAAGTTTAAGTTTTCCCTTACTGAGTCTTTTGACTCACAATTTTCAAAATGTTTCATTCCAGATGTTTCAGGTGAAGGGAGTTAGGAAGATTACCTGTCTTGAAGGAAATGAACTCTATGTATTTTCGATGTTATGACTTTGATCGATGTGATCAGTCATTTAGATAATGGGTAGTTATGTGATATGTAAATACAATGCTACTCCTCTTTTTGAAGTCTTTTATGAAGTTAAGTTATTAAGAGTTTGCTGGCCCGTCTCTCTCTCGATCTTTATTCCGCTATTATGTATGATCAAGTTCACTGGAGCTTTCTCTAGGGATTGCTCGCGACTGTCATTGTCCCTACGAGATTGCGTTCGGGGCTTGACACTCCCACTAAGATGTAGACACTTATCTTCCCAAGAAAAAAATAAGAAATTTTTACAAAATTAAAATATGTCTTATCCATTTTGGCCTCAACAAATTTTAATAAAGTAAAACTCATATTTATTGATTATAGAGACCATAGGAAGAAGTACAATAATCAATCCTATTTACCCAGTCAAACCGGGTTGGTCGACGGTCAACCGGTCAAATTGGTCTGACCCGTTGACCCACTGGTCCGGGTCCAACACGTTGGATTGTGGATAGCGGTCCGGGTCATACTCGGACCGGATCTAGGTCGTGGTCTGGGTCTAACCTGGACCGAATCTAGTGGCCCGGGTCCAATCCAAATGGCCCAGCATTTGACCCAGGGCATCTGAATGTCCTGGGCACCGCTGACCCCTTGCGGAAATGCAAGGCTGGCCTCTGGCCGGTGTGGCGGTTGCTAATCTCCGATGGCCGTTGCGCACCCTTTAGGCGCGGCTGGCCACAAAAAGCCCTTAAGTGGTGTTCGCAGCTCACCATGGCTGTGGAAAACACCCATTAATGGTAGGGATGCCACACCGCTAGCTCCGGCGACCCCTTGATACAGATTTTATAAAATAAATTTATGGGATAAAATAACGTGAACACTAAAATTTGAATTTTAATATAATAAAATTCTGTACTTTTCATAATTGTGCGTGAACAATAACCAGAGAAGATTTAGGCTTTTGATTCTCAATCAAAAATTAGTAAGGTCCATATAATCCAACAATTGCAATCATATGAACTTGACTCTGATACCACTGATAGTTTATGCGGAATTAAACTAAAACAAACAACATGTTTCAACAAAATTTCAATCAGGATTATAATTGCAATTACGGATTCGATTACCTACCTGATACAGGAATTCAGGAATCCACAAACCTCAAGTCACTTTACGATCTGATCCAATACTCCAGCAATTCAGAACAACAATTCATATGCGTTGTCTCCTAAGGGATTTATGTCACTCTATCTTTTTGAGACTTCTCTAATAGGTTCTAATGGTTAACCCCTTGAATATAACAGTTATATTCATAGGCATTGGGAAACCCTTGATAGAGAATGAGACATTGGATCCTTAAGGATCTCAAATTCCAGCCATAGGATTAAACTGAAGAACTCTTCTTCTAATAAAATTGGGGCTTCTACTAATTACAATCAAGTCCATCAAAAAAAGTCTATCAAATTATCTCTCCACATTTTTTTGCACTCCAATATTTTTTCATAAAGAAATTTCAACAAATTATCTCTTTCTACACTTTTTCACAAACTCTTGTAAAATCAATATACAATCAAACATGATAAATCTTTTACCCTCAAGTCATCTGGCTATCAACTATTGAATGGTAAATTACTTGATGTTATTTTTGCATGACAAATCTTTTACCCTCAAGTCATTTGGCTTGTTAGACGACAAGTGAAGGGTTACCCAGAAAATTTGAGGCTTGGTTACATTAATCTTGTTCTTGCCATTGCTGATGGTAATCCCAAAAGAGAGTCCAAGAGCTATAGGTACCAAACATTGCCTGCAAGGTACTTTGTTTCCTTCGCTTGTAAAATGGGCAGCTAGTTTCCCAAGAACTATACCCAAAAAGAATTGTGCTGCAAACTACACATATGTGCATTTGGTAAAACAAACAAGAGAAATGAGAGGTTGATATGCTAATTAACTGACACGTAGATTTTGTTAAATGAATGTTAGTTGTATGCTAACAGCTCAGGTTATGGGACATAGGGATAGATTTAAGGTGATGTGCCATAGCTTTTTGAGGATGTTATATCTAATTAATTTCTCCTATTTCATAGGGAGCTCGACATTGATACCTTATACAATCACTACAAGAAATTAGTTCTCTACCCACGATAACAGTCGTGTTCGAAAGCATTCAAAATCGTTCAGGAAGGGATTTGGCCACGGTTTTTTGTCGTCAAGGAGTCGTCGTCTCTGTCGTGTCGCGAGAGATGTAACCTGACAACTGTGGTTCATCTTCATTTATGTGATGCCTATCTCGCCTGAGAGACGCGTCAAGATAGACAACCCACTTTCGTCAAGGCTGAAGACATCATACGGTGGAGAAAGCTCAGTGCCGACGATTTCTGCCATTGGAATTGTACTTCTGGAATTTCGAACTCCCTTAAGTGACGAGTGGAGATTGGTGGCAATTGTGGTTCATCGACTGAAAATCGTTGTAGCAAGAGCCTTATGGTGACGAGAGACAAGGTCGTCGACCAATATTTTAGAAACTACATTGATTTTGCCCATGGGTGATTGTCGTAGCAAATTGTAGAATGGGTTGGCCAACATCATATGTTATGGGCATTGAGTTTTCTCCTTCTCGAAGATTTTCTAATACATGCATTGTACTTGACAAGAAAATCCAACATATTTTTTTTATATATTGGCATTTTCCATCAAATTTCCCTACACATCTTCATTTCTCATTGCCATCGAGGTGGCCATTCCTAACAAAGGATAACAAACAAAAGTGTTGCACAATAACACAAAAGTCGTATATTAGATTGCAAATGCCCTGAGTTTTTACAGCTATATATACTCAAATTTCGATACACTGGATACAAAGTAATTGCAAGAAACAAGAACTCCTGGATCACCTGACAAACCAGTTCCAATTTACACTTGGGTCTAAGTGAAACAGTGAAACTATTCTTCATGCATTCAAAAAAGACACATTGTTACTCATGCAGATCAAAAGAGGATTCTTCATCAAGAAGTTCAGCACAAATCAGAATATCTTAAAGAGTCAAGAACATTCCAGCCCCTGCAATACCTGAAAAATACAGCCCAATTTTTGGTATGAGAAAATTGAGAAAGCTTCAATTACACGCCAGCAGACACTTGCAAAATGAATTTAACCATCCAGCAGCAAACTTGGCAATTAGAATGCGTTGCCTTCACTTGTTGCAACCATACGGTAGGAATATTCTGTTAAAAAGTTACAGGTACTTGTGAAAAGAGCATAAATGCAAGTTAGAAAGCAAGAGATCATGCATGCTCCTGTGCCAACAACATCAGTAGCAAACAACACTATGTAAATTTCTAGATGCTTATCAAAGTATTGCCCCTAAACTTTCATTGTCCAAGAGAGCTGTAAGAACTACAGACAAGCTCTTTGATCCCCAAATAGATGTTTGATGCTTTGCATTTATTAACTGATAAGAAAAATATAGTGAAAGAGGCAGATTATGTTTGAGTCAGGAATCATTAGCTAGCACAACAAAATCTTGATGAAAACAAACAATTTGATGTTGTAGTGTAAGAACAACATTTCATAGTTATCAACTCGTGAATCAAGTAATTTTTAGAGCCTCCTGTCTTTTCTTTTTCATGGACAGATACATGGGAAGGGCTCTTTGACTATGCCTAGCTTTAAGCACTTAATGCTAGAAAGTTCACATTTTAAAATCATGTTTCAAGGCTGGATACATGACGGTCAGATACCAACAGGGACAAACCTCCAAATGCTAGGGAGCAGAGGCTGACTTTGATGTAAATAATTCTCAAACGCAGTAATTGTGTGATATTCCTGCAATGGACATTAAGGAAGATCGTGAAAGCTAAAGGTGGCACTGTAGGTATATGAAATCTGTAGGTCAGCAATTTTATTATGATGACCAATATACCGTTCAGACTCAAGAACTGCCCAAACAACAAGAAGTTAGATTCAAATAGGATTGAGAAACTGATGAACTGCGCCTTATAACAGTACAAAATTCAAAGCATCATATAACTCACCAATTCCTTTCAATCAACTAGATAAAGTTTGGGATAACTTTGCAAAACCGGTAAACGACAACTAGAGAGGAGACAATTTAAGAGATGAGATCTAGCATATGGAGATCTTCTTTGCAATTAAACAATGGAATCAAGCCTGTAAAAAGCTTCTTTATATATAAGGTCAGACAATTAAATGCCACTAATGTGCACGTTACTAGTATCAAAGACTTTTAAAAGAAGCGCAGCTCAACAAGAATGCATTATTCAATGGCTACCCTATTCTATAGCCTTAAAGGTAATTTCATTATAAATAGTTATAAATATTAGGAAGAAGAAAGTGGCTATGCTGAACCTTTAATCTTGTCTTTATGACTTGATTGACTTCAGCTTGAAAAAGCTTTCATAGAGAATCTTTAGCTTCCTAAGCTAAAACAAATTTTACTTTTTATATGTTAATTCTGAAAACTCATCCAATCAGAAGATCAATAAAGAGGTTTGTAAGTCTAAATAACAACCCAAGAAGGGGGGTGAATTGGGTTTAACAAAAATTTACCCTCTTTTTGACAAAAACGCAGATTTGAAAAATACCCTTTTGACAAATAAAAACCAGATCTGAATGTGTTTATGCTAAGCAAATTATAAGCAATAAATGATAAAGCATAAAACACCACAAATATGAATAAGTACTGAAAAGTAAGAGAGATTGAGTTAGAGAGACAACACCCCAATTCTAGGTGTTCGGCCAACATTTGTCTACGTCCACCCCCAAGGCTATTGACTTCATTGGGCTTCCTTCACTATTTTCTAAATAGTATATACACCTTAGCTTCCGGGGTGCTAAGGAACCTTTACAAAGCATTTTGCGAGCTCACGCTTCAATATCTCTTAAAAAGGTCACAAACATGGACTAAATCTCACCGCCTATGCTTTTTGCAGCAAAGAATTCTCTTAAACTGAAATAAAATAAAATTAGCTAGCCTATGAACAATGTCTACTCTAATCTAAAGACGACAATATCGATTCAAACATCAACGCTGCCTAAATCGAAAACCCTTGAAGAAAACATTTACAAAAGGAAAGAATAAACAAGAAAAGTAGATAGAAAACCCTAAAACCTAACTAAAATCCTGTGGCCCTTCCAGTTCCCTCAAATCATCCCGTACAACCAATCTTGTTTTCAGTGCCCAGGTTGAGAGTCCATACCGCAACAATCAAATCAACTCAAGATTAATCTGAATTACTCTAACACACTCTGTAATCGAATTACTCACACCAACAAGGATTTTGGCAGTGATTGCTTGTCACGCCCCGACACTATCTCGAGGGGGTTAATGACAGCCGCGAACATTCACTCGGTGAATGCTCTAGCACTTACTCTTACTCTTGCAGTGGAAATTTTTTTTTATACATGATACAATTCAAGATGCTACAAAGGATCCATACACAAGCTGCTCGGCTGAGATACAAGCTCAAGAAAACCTCTTAAGACAACCTTAAAAGCCTTTACATTACATCTTGAATCCTTAAACACAAAACATATACACAGACTGCCTCAATATGATATCCAGCACTCTTAGTGCTTCATTTGAACTCTCCGACTCCTGCTTCGGTTTACAGCGACTAGGATACTTGACATCTAAACTTACTACGTTAAGTAATCCTCAACACTCTTGTCGTCTGGAACATCTGGAATGATACGGTTTAAAAATTGTGAGTCGAAATACTCAGTAAGGACTTATAGTTAAAATATGAACTTGAAATCATGGTTTGGAAACATGAACTTGAAATCGTGAGATTGAAACCATGAACTTATACTTGAACTCATAATCATGAACTTGAAATAAGCATGAACTTGAAATAAGCATGAACTTGAACTTGAAATCATAAGCATATAAACATAATGTAATTCATGCATGATCATGAATTTTGATGCACGTGCATGCCTCATGATTGCATATGCACATATACTTGCTCTTTAAAAGAACACTTGTACTTGTAAAGCTCTCACTTTTGGAAAATCATTCCAATTCTTATCTTGTGGGCTTCTTGTGCTCCATTTAACCCTAAAGTCAGGGTTGTGCGTTCCCATCGGAACTGTCCCCTATTTCCCTTGGGGACATTACATCTGGTCGAGCTAGCCAACCTTCTCGCATTCGTCCTTCAGTGTGGTTGCACTTACCTCTAGGATCACTCATCCTTCTCGCATTTGTCCTTCGGTATGGGTGTCCTTCTTGATGGTACGGTACCGACCATAACCCCTTAACTTAACTTGTCAAAAAACTTTCTTGCTTTCATTTGCACAGATCTTTCCTTTTCTTTCAAGAAAATCATGCAAATGCTTATGACGTGTCATGCTTGATAACAAATATTTCATAAAAATTTCACGCTTTCATGATGGAGCTCAAGGTGCCATTTCAAAGGAACCCGTTCAAGTGCCAAGTGGACCGGTTACAAGAGCCCGAGCAAAGAAGTTCAAGGATGCACTCAACGGGCTAATTCAAGAGGCATGGGATCAAGCAAAGGCGTGGAAGCCCATTCAGCATGACCTTCGGCTATCTTCTGTAATTTATTTTCCCTTTGTTTCTGTCCTACAGTCGGCTACTATCAAATACTTGGCCGAAATTCTTAACTTCTCTATTCAAGCTTTGCTAGAGCTGGTTTTTGTTATATCTGGTGCGAAAGTTTCATATCTTTGTGCCTTGAGATCTTGTGCTATTGTTATCAAAGGAGAAGAGAAAGAGACTCCCAAAAGAAGAAGAAAGAAAGGGGTCGAAAAAAAAAAGAGTATAAAAGTGCTTCAGAAAAATTTTCGATTGTTTCCATATATTGGGGTCCCTATTATTCCGAAAATCTCTTTACCCCAAACAAGTTTATTTTTTTCTGCTCTGACGAATCACCATCTACTCTAGTTTCCACCTTTCTAATCATCCATTGTGTTCTTTGCATTCTTATTTCCTTGATATTATTTATCTTGCTTTCTCTGAAATTCCTTGATGAGTTCTTGTTGAATCGTTGCTGGAATTCTTTGATTGTTTGTTTAGTTCCAAAAGAACCGCAAGAGGATTACTGAGTGGGAAAAGGCAAGAGTGGTGAGATTATTAGAGGGTAAAAGTCATATCTTGTGTGTGAAACACGAGTGACCAGAGACCCTACTATTGAGTGAGACACGTAAGGGAGAGATTTGTGAGGTCCTTTTTTGTTTTAATTCTAACACTATATTTTTTGCAGTAAATATGTCTCGTGATAGTGGAAAGAATGTGTCTAACGACGATACCCCACCAGTTGACTCGAAGCTGTATATGGAGGCCATGGTAGGTGAACTAAGGCGGGTGTTGAACCAAGTACAAGAACGGCTAGATCGGCTGGAGCATCCTCAACCCCAACCCGGTCACAATTACCGTAGACGGGAGAGAGCACCACGGAGGGAGGAAAGGGAGTACGACGAAGAGCCTTACAGATCTGACGATGAAGAAGATCGTGATTCTCATGTTGGCTATAGGAGATATGGAGGGCGACGAGACGCTAGGAATCGAGAAGATAACAACGTCAGTGGTATTAAAATAAAGATTTCGTCTTTCCAAGGGAGATCTGATCCGGAAGCTTACCTTGAGTTGGAGAAGAAGATGGAATTCGTGTTCGATTGCCATAACTACTCCGAAGCTAAGAAGGTAAAATTAGCCGTCATTGAGTTTTCTGACTATGCTATAACTTGGTGGGATCAACTTGTGACAAATAGAAGGCGGAATGGAGAATGTCCCATAGAGACATGGGATGCTATGAAGGCGGTCATGAGGAAACGATTTGTTCCAAGCCACTACTACCGGGAGCTGTACAAAAAGTTACAAAGCCTAAAGCAAGGAAGTCGAAGAGTAGAAGACTATTACAAGGAGATGGAGATGGCCATGATCCGTGCCAATATTGAGGAGGATCGAGACGCTACCATGGCTTGTTTCCTACATGGCTTGAATCGAGAGATCCATGATAGAGTGGAGATACAACATTATGTGGAGATAGAAGAAATGGTGCATATGGCTATCAAAGTGGAGCAGCAACTCAAGAGAGGGAGTGGGGGACGTGCTAGCCAAAATTCGAATTCTACTTTCTCCAAGCCAAGCTACACCAAGCCCATGGACAAGCCACAAGTGCCCAAACCCGAGCCCAAAACCCCTACCACCAGCCACACTTCTCAAGGTAAAAATGAAGCTTCTACTTCTAGAAATCGTGATATCAAGTGTTTTCGATGTCAAGGCAGGGGACACATAGCAAGCCAATGTCCAAACAAGCAAGTCATGGTGTTGAAGGCCAATGGAGAGATCGCGACCGATAGTGAAGAATCTGACACCGACGACATGCCACACTTGGAGGATGTTTCCGAGGATGAATACACAGCCCCTGATGCGTTGACCTTGGTGGCGAGGAGAGCCTTGAGCTTGCAAGCAAAGAGCGATGAGGAAGTACAGCGGGAGTTCATCTTTCACACTAGGTGCTACATCAAAGACAAGGTATGTAGTGTGATTATTGATGGTGGTAGTTGTACCAACGTTGCGAGCACAGTCATGGTTGAAAAGTTGGGATTGCCCGTGTTGAAACACCCTAGGCCATATAAGTTGCAATGGCTGAATGATAGTGGAGAAATAAGGGTGAACAAGCAAGTGTTAGTTGCTTTTCGAATCGGTAAGTACGAAGATGAAGTAATGTGTGATGTAGTGCCGATGCAAGCGGGACACTTGTTGCTAGGGCGACCATGGCAGTTCGACCGACATGTGAAGCATGATGGCTTTACGAATAAGTACTCTTTTGTACTTAATCAGAAGCCAATCACTCTTGTACCCCTGACACCGCAACAAGTATATGAAGATCAAGTGAGGTTGCAGCAAGAGAGTGAACAAAGGAAAGAGAGTGAGCAAAAGATAGAGAATGAGAAAATAAAAGAGAGTGAAAAGCAGAGAGTGAGTGAAAATTCGAGAGAAGCCGAAAAAAAAGAGAGAGGAGGTTCGGCCCTTGAGAGAAAACCAGAGAGAAAAAAGAGTTTTTATGCAAAAGTGAGTGAGATCAAGCGAGCGATGCTTTCAAATCAGCCGATGATTGTACTTTTGTACAAAGAGGCCCTTTTAAACACTAACACTCTTGACCAAGCTTTGCCTAGTTCTATTGTGTCTCTTTTGCAGGAATATGACGATGTCTTCCCCGAAGAAACCCCACATGGATTACCTCCGATTCGAGGGATCGAACATCAAATTGATTTTGTTCCCGGTGCTGCCATTCCAAACCGACCAGCTTATAGGAGCAATCCCGAGGAGACCAAGGAGCTTCAACGGCAAGTCAGTGAGTTGTTGGATAAGGGGCACGTGAGGGAAAGCATGAGCCCATGTGCTGTTCCGGTTCTACTTGTACCTAAGAATGATGGGTCGTGGAGAATGTGCGTTGATTGCCGAGCCATCAACAACATCACGGTAAAGTATCGTCATCCTATTCCTCGCTTAGATGACATGTTAGATGAGTTGCATGGTTCTTGTGTGTTTTCAAAAATTGATTTGAAGAGTGGATACCATCAAATTAGAGTAAAAGAAGGAGACGAATGGAAAATAGCTTTTAAAACAAAATATGGTTTGTATGAATGGTTAGTTATGCCTTTTGGTTTAACTAATGCTCCGAGCACCTTTATGAGACTTATGAACCAAGTTTTACGTGCTTTTATAGGAAGATTTGTCGTTGTCTATTTTGATGATATCCTCATTTATAGCAAAAACATGGACAATCATGTAGTGCATCTGAAATCTGTGTTAGATGTGCTAAGGAAAGAGAAATCGTTTGCTAATATGAAAAAGTGCACTTTTTACACCGATAAGCTTGTATTCTTGGGATTTGTTGTTAGTGCACAAGGTATACAGGTTGATGAAGAAAAGGTACGCGCAATTCAAGAATGGCCAAGTCCCACAAGTGTAGGTGAGGTTCGTAGTTTTCATGGCCTTGCAAGTTTTTACCGGCGGTTCGTGAAGGACTTTAGTAGCATAGCCGCACCACTTACCGAAGTAATCAAGAAGAACGTGGGATTCCAATGGGGAGACGCGCAAGAGAAGGCGTTTCAATTACTTAAGGAGAAGTTAACCCATGCTCCTTTATTGTCTTTGCCTAACTTTTCCAAGACATTTGAAATTGAATGTGATGCTTCAGGTATTGGCATTGGCGCAGTTCTTATGCAAGACGGACGACCACTTGCTTATTTCAGCGAGAAACTAAGCGGGGCAGCCCTAAACTACCCCACCTATGACAAGGAGCTGTATGCACTAGTCCGGGCCTTGGAAACATGGCAGCACTACCTATGGCCTAAGGAATTCGTGATTCATACCGATCATGAATCCTTGAAACAATTGAAGGGCCAACACAAGCTAAACAAAAGGCATGCGCGCTGGGTAGAGTTCATTGAGACGTTTCCATACGTCATTCGGTATAAGCAAGGTAAGGAGAATGTGGTAGCCGATGCCCTTTCTCGCAGGTATGCTCTACTTTCCACACTAGATGCCAAGTTATTAGGTTTTGAGCATATTAAGAATTTATATTCTGATGATCATGACTTTGGTGATGAATATCGTGCTTGTGAGAAAATTGCATGTGGTAAGTTCTTTAGGCTTGATGGGTTCTTGTTCCGAGAAAATAAGCTATGTGTGCCTAATTGTTCAATGCGGGAGTTATTAGTGCACGAATCCCATGGTGGTGGACTAATGGGACATTTTGGAGTTGCCAAAACCTTAGCCATTTTACAAGAACACTTCTATTGGCCTCACATGAAGAGGGATGTTGAGAGAATTTGTGGTAGGTGTATCACATGTCGACAAGCTAAGTCTAAAGTGCAAGCCAATGGTTTGTATACTCCCTTACCTATTCCTAGTGAGCCTTGGGTTGATATTTCCATGGATTTTGTGCTAGGATTGCCTAGGACTAAACGTGGGAGAGATTCGATTTTTGTGGTCGTGGATAGATTTTCTAAAATGGCACATTTTATTCCATGTCACAAAACGGATGATGCGTCGCATGTTGCTGATCTATTCTTTAGGGAAGTTGTAAGACTACATGGCATGCCTAGGACGATTGTCTCGGATAGAGATGCGAAATTCTTGAGCTATTTTTGGAAGACTTTGTGGTGTAAGCTAGGCACTAAGTTATTGTTTTCCACTACTTGTCACCCACAAACGGATGGTCAAACTGAAGTTGTCAATAGGACCTTGTCTACGTTATTACGGGCGATCATCAAAAAGAACATTAAAACTTGGGAAGAATGTTTACCACATGTTGAGTTTGCCTATAATAGAGCTATTCATTCTGCTACTCGTTTTTCTCCATTTGAAATAGTCTATGGTTTTAATCCTTTGACTCCATTGGACTTATCACCTTTGCCAGTCACTGAACATGTTAATTTAGATGGCAAAACGAAAGCTGACTTTGTTAAGCAGATTCACGAGCAAGCGAGACTCAACATTGAGCGACGAACAGAGCAGTATGCAAAACAAGCCAATAAGGGTCGTCACAAGATAGTTTTTGAACCCGGCGATTGGGTTTGGCTACATATGCGGAAAGAGAGATTTCCCACGAAACGACGTTCCAAATTGCTCCCGCGAGGCGATGGTCCTTTCCAAGTCATCGAGCGCATCAATGATAACGCCTACAAACTAGATTTGCCTGGTGAGTACACTGTCAGTGCCACATTTAATGTTACTGATCTGAGTCCTTTTGATGTAGGTGAATATTTGAGGACAAATCCTTTTCAAGAGGAGGGGAATGATGGAGCTCAAGGTGCCGTTTCAAAGGAACCCGTTCAAGTGCCAAGTGGACCGGTTACAAGAGCCCGAGCAAAGAAGTTCAAGGATGCACTCAACGGGCTAATTCAAGAGGCATGGGATCAAGCAAAGGCGTGGAAGCCCATTCAGCATGACCCACGAATTGTCAATGTGCTCCAAGTTCTAGAAGAGCCCGAGTAGGGTTTTCATTTGAGCATGCAAGGAAGTCTTCTAGAAGATACTCCTAATTAGGGTTTCGGATGGCATGATTGTGGGACTAGTTTAGCCGCACCTTTCTTTCCATATAGGAGCTGATTTCGAGTTTAGTTTAGGTGTTAAGTTTGTTGCCTTTTTGGTTTAGGCGCCAAGCATTCTTTCCTTAATAACCGAATCTATTTTATGTGTCTTTTAGTTTCCTTTTGTACTAGGTTTAGGCGCCATGTTTAGGAGTGTTTCCTTTTAGGGTTTTCGTGTATAAGATGGCCTATATATAGAGGCCTAAGTTGTAGTTCAAAATTCATTGAATATACACGGTTTTGTGAGGTTTTTAATTCTCTTTAGTTCTTTGACGAACTTCTCGAACTTATCGGGAATTTTCCCGTGGCGTTCAACTCGACTTATCAAACGGATTTCCATCCCGTTTGTGGCGTCTTCACCATACCGAGGTTCTTGCTTTCCTAAGCAACGGGTCGAGGTTCCATTCGAATCCATGCTAGAGACGATCTTGGGTTCCTCATAGTTGTTGGGTCTCGTTACGGGTTAACGGGGCTCACATCATTTCATTTTACAAAACTTCTTTCTTGCTTTCATGCCAATGCGTATGTTATGCCACGCTTGATGGGAAATATCTTGTCATGTTTGGTTATAAACATGTTATGCTTGGTAAAAATAACATGTTATGCTTGTTCATAAAAACATGCTGCGTGTCATTCCAGTTTTCATAAAAAGTAAGTTTTCACTTACCTCGATCCTCTCGAGCTTAGAATGGGTCTTCCCCTACAAGCGAGTTACTTTCGTTACTTAACGCTTAAGAATAATCATTTAAAGAAAAGTATTCATATACGTACTCGGTTTCAAAGATCATACTCTGTTCATAAATAAGCATTAGTGCATACTTAAGCTCTTTACAATTGATCAACAAATCCCTTATCTGGGCGGTATAAAACTCCAATAGTTCCTCGATTCCCTGTCCGTATAATCTCAATGCAGACCAAGTCTAATGTCAAAATTCATTATCCTCAAAACAACTCATTGTTTTGAATTCCTAAGCCTTAATAAATCAAAGAGCAATAACTATTCCTCAGCCAAAATTTGACCCTCTGACTAAAATCAGGTGTTCCGGCAAACTCCATTCGGAAGTCTACCAAAATCAAAACTTACTTCAATTAAAATTTCTTCCAGGGTCTGCGTAATCATATCTTTAGGGAACCTTAATCATTTGTTCCTTGTTGCACCTGTTCAGTGACAAGCCGAGCCATGTGTCCTAAAACATAATCACTTCGGTTCTCTGAGTCCCCAATTCTCTTTTGGTCCTCTAGGTGCCATTCTGCACTTCAAAGTCTTTATTCACTATGATTTCTCATAATGAGTCTATGTCACCAGTCTAGTGTACTTGATGCCTAGCACATAACTAACTCTTAAGGTTCTAATCTATATCTTATGTCTCCTGGCCCAAAGCTCTATTTCCTCTGATACCATTTTCTGTCACGCCCCGAACGCTAGCCCGAAGGGGGTTAATGACAGCCGCGAACATCCACTCAATGAATGTTCTAGCGTTTTCTCTTAATCATGCAGCGGATTTTTTTTTGTACATATACATAAACACCTACAACTGAGAGAGATGGGCCAAAGATATTTACATAAACTACTACTTACACAATTATAAAAGAGTGTGCCATTGTCATCACTTTGCCCCCCGACTGGCTGTAGCAATTACGGGCAACGGGAGCTGAGATTGTTATCTCACCATCCAATGAGATGTTGAGGACATCCCAAGCACTTCGGCGTAGAAACGGTCTTGGGGGCTCGTACAAGAGGTCACAAGTGATGAGAAAATATTCATCAAGGTAGCAGCCCTCACTTGTTCCAAATGGATATGGGATCCCCAGAGATCCACATGTGCGGTTGCATCTCGAATTAGGATGAGACACTGCAGATGCTGCTACAATAATGGCCCCAATTAGGAGCGATAGTTGGTAAAGCATGCCAAGCGTAGCCATGGCGCCTTGGCTTTTCGGCGAGTACGTGAGTGCTTCTGGATATATTTTAGTCTTTCTTATGTGCTGTGGAAACAGCCTTGAATGGCCTCCTACCACTGTATAAGCGATAAAGCAATTTCATTCTTCCTCTTTATATTAGTCATAAGGTTTTTTTTAATACACTTCTCAATATTGAACTTTGGCTATCTATTGCACCATATTTTAAATTTTTAGACATACACCTTTAAAATTTGAAAGTTTGTCAAATTACATCCTACCATCAAATTTTCGGTCGAAATTGACAAAAAAAATTTAAGGGCAGGACACAATACGATAGACCTTCCAATTTATTGTTTCAGGACTCCCAGAAGTTTGGAATAAAATATATTTATCCCTTATCTTTTCTTACTTTTCATTCAATGTCACATAAAATTTCGACCACAATCAGAATTTCAGGTTTGAAATTCAATTGAGTAATTGTCGCTCCAATTTCGACACATATCGATATCGAAATCGGAATCGGAAAGTATTTTTTATATTTTTTAGAATCGAAAATTCTGATGGAATTAGTAGAATTTTCGGTCTCAATTTTTTTTAATTATTTTTAAAAAATATGGTTCAAAACCTTGTAATTTTACTTAAAATTTTGGGTGAAAATTTATTTTATTTTAGATAGAGTTTAAAACATTGCAATTTTAAAATAGGTTTCACAACTTTTTTATGTCTATTATTTTTTAATGTTGTAATTTTATTTAGATAAATATTTGTTTTACATTTTGGATGAATATTTATTTATATATTATTTATTATTAATTTATAATATATAACAACAACATTTGTACAAAATTCTGACCTAATATATCTAATCAGCTTATTAGGGCTAAAAGATATCTAACTAAAAAAACCTAAATAATGAAATTGTAATTTTCGATTTTATTCCGGTATAATATCATAATAGAAACATAAATAAATATTCGATTTCCAAAACTACAACGGGAGTTAGTCAACCTTAATTTTCACCCTTAATGATGTTTCTCAAGCCATTGAGGCCCTCTATATCTTAGAGCTTGTTGGGTTATTTTGTATTCTCAGAATTTTTTCAATCTTGAGAATACACAAACGAATATATTTTTTAACACCATTTAAAAATAACTACAACACGTATATCAATAAAATTAACTTCACCAAAAAATTATCACAATACACACTAACCAAACATCTTCTTAGTCAATATTGGTTTGATCCTTTCGAGAGTCTTGTAACCTCACGATTATTAACTAAACAATTCCGCCCTTTGCATCTTTCATTTATTTTTCTTTTTTTTTCCTTGGCTTTGCATCTTTCATTTCACTCGTGGACATAAGCACGACAGCCATGACCCACTCCGATAGCCATCTGGGTCCCACTTTTCAGACAGTCTCGGAGAAAGAATTATAAGAAGTTTAATGTATTGCAAACAAAAATAAAATTTTTGGACTGTTACGAAAAAATTGAGGTAAATTCGAGTTTTGTTTAATGTTGGCATAGAGATGATTTTAAAATTTTATTATTATTATTCTTTTATTCAAAATTTTAGAAAAAAATTTAGTTTATAGTGAGTTATTAGAATCACGAAATTTGGAAATGCGCGTAACTTTTTTACAGCTCTTCCAAGAGCAAAAGCATAAATCACAATAAAGTGAAAGGACAAAAAGCAGCTATTACCGAAAAAGGTAATCTAAATGATACGCAATCATATAAAAATAAATTTTTTTACCACTCAAAAAATTATATCCAATATTATTTTTGTTAAAAACTTTTATTTCCTTGAGTACACTTTATAAAATTATTTGTAAGAGTGTCAACTTTTATTTTTAAAGTATCATTTTCAATAATCAAAAGATTTCTTACTTTATAAAGATATTTCATTTTCTTTTTTATTCTTTGCAAGATCATTTCTAAAAGAGACTATTTGACTCTTCAAAGTATCATTCTCTTTAGTACTATTTCAATTTTTTTTTAAATAATATTTTCAAAAAATTCTTTTTAGTTCATTTTTAGTCTCATCTGATTCTTCCCCCTACCGAGTTTTTCACTTTCATCTAAATGGAGAAAATTTTAGAGAAAAGTTTAGTCTACATGGAGTTAACTTTTTAAAGCTCTCCCAAAAATAAAAGCAGAAGCAGAAATGACAATAAAGTGAAAGGATAAAAAGTAGCTATTTCCGCAAAAGGCAAAGTTTACACATCTTTTAGAAAAGCAAAAGATTCTCAACAATAATTTAAGCATTCAAAAAAGTAACCAGTGGGATGACTCCGTCAAAGAATTAGTCTCCGGAACCAAGTGGAAAGAATCCCGACAACATTAGCTGATCTATTTACGAAGTCATTTTAGTTGAGAAATGACAACTTCAGGACAAGAAAAATTTCACCCGAACTAATCTAGGACAAAACTTAATTTAGAGACCAGTTTCAAACGGAACAATACTCCAAAAACTAGTAAAGTAACTAAGCCTGAATATTAAAACATCCAACTTCTTGATTCGTTGGTAGAAGTACAGAATAGATCACCAACACCGCCAACTTTTTGCACGAAGTTTTAGAGCATGTGACGGTGTCTTCTCAGAGGGAGCATATTTTGCTCTAGTTAGCCCCCAATCCATTTCCTTTTGCCCTTTTGATATTTTTCAAGGACAAGAGCACAATATGCACATGGAACCCATTCCTCTCGCCCCCATGCCACAAATGCAAAAGGTAGAAACAAAAGAACTGACCAAGATAAATCATTCCCTTTCCAATTACTGCAGATTAAGGAAAAACAAGAGTAACTTGAAACTTATCTACACTTCAATAAAATATCATGTAATTCGTTCTTATTCCGGCGGCGGCTGATGGGTTGGCTCACTCTCTTTAATTTGCTTCTTGATTTTAGTCGAGGCGTTCTCTTTTGTCTGGCTGAAGATATTGTTTGACTTTTTTTTTTATCACAATCCATGTTTTAATGATAATAATAAAAGTAATTGAATGGTAAAAATAATAAAAATTCAAATGAACAAGAAACTCACAATCAGTCAAGCAATACTCAATTAAATGGAAGCGGCTTAAAAGGGAAGACTCAAGACCCTAAATAGGATAATTTTTATAACTTTTAAGGTTTTACTTATATAAAAGGGCTTGTATTTTCTATTAAAACTACCCACAAAGTTCTAAGGCTAAGACTAGAAGTCTCTTCCCTACAAAAAACTCTACTCTCTTTTGTAAGTATCTCAGTTGTTCAAGCACAGATGTCTGGAGGTAAAATATCCTATTCTAGCTTATATTTTAACTGAACTTTTGGGCCCTCCTTGTCTTTCAATGAATTTTAGCTTTTGAGTTTTGATCAAAAGCAAATGACCACCATCCCGACGAAACAACTTTAGGTTTTCTCTAAAATTTTCCTTTACCGATTTTACTTTGTTAAATTTGGAGATTCTTTTGGCTTCATGGAATATACAATGAGATAAAGTCATATTTTTGAATAATGGTAGTAATGCTACAACATCCTTATTATTTAAAAAATACGTAAGTTAGACATCTCATGGTAATTAAATCATAAATTTTAATAATTTTATCCCCATTGCGAAAGTATTAATTTTTGTCATTTAATTAGTATAAGAAAATTATTTTTGGGGTAAAGTGATAGTTAGCTCCGTAAGTATGAGCAAAAATCAAATTGTTACCTACAACTTTCAAAACGACGATTTAAGACCCTTAACTTTTGAAACTAATCAATTTACATCTTGGTCCAAATTAGGCGTTAAATCCGGCGGAAAATCATGTAAAATGACCGAAATGCCACCCCAAAATTAAATTTTAAAAAATAAATAAAAATAATAAAAATTTAAGAAATAAATTAAAAATAAATAGATTATTTAACAACAAATCTCAAATCCAATGAGATTTCTTCTATCCTTAAGGGTAGGCCCAAGTGTATCCCACACTTATAGGTTTTTCAAAGGTCTAAAGATAGGAATGATAAACAATTGCTCTAAAAGCTAGATCAGGAAATACAATGTTCAACCAATGGCTAGAAGACAAGATCTGATAGCGATGACACCTAGAAAGTAGCAAATCTCTTGGGAAACATGCAGCTTTGTTCTTTCGTGCTTTTCTCTCTCATTTGGAGGCTACGTCAAGATTGATGTTGCTAGAGATTCAAAAGATGTCCTTTATCTCTCCATAATGTTGTCTATATAGGTCTTTAGTCTTGGGGGGTCCCAACGGCCTTTTTGAAATGTTGGAGAGGTGCTTTAAGTGCTACAACGTCTTGATTTTCGTGCTGAGTCTGTGAGACCATGAATTTTACAATGTCATTTTATGCTTACGTATTTTGCTATTTATATTTAAAGGGCTGTTATTGGTAAATTTTCTTAATACGTAGCAAGATATTATGCCACAATGACCTATGTTATTTTGATTTGGGGTTGCCACACTTTCCTTAAGTATTTTATTATGGTGGTGAAGTCAATAATTTCTTAATGACCGAATTTCTTCAAGGTGAATTTCTCTAAGATAATTTCCATAAGACTTATGATATTCTTCAAGGTAACTTTTACGGTGATGATGATAGAAGAACTTGTGATATTTTTAGCACCCAAGTTGCTGAATATTTCTAAAGTATTTTTCTTATAGCCTACTTTATGACTTTGAAATGTTAATACATGTTATTGGGCCAATATCTATGATTTGGGCTTAATATTTAGATTTAATGACCAAAATAGTCCCTGAGTTTTATGTCCTTTATCGATTTGGTCCCTAGGTTTCCAATTTGGTAACATAAGTCCTTAGGTTATCCTCATTTATCAATTTGGTCATTGAGTTTCCAATTTGGTCACATAAGTCCTTAGGTTATCCTCATTTATCAATTTGGTCCCTGAGTTTTCAATTTGGTCATATAAGTCCTTAGGTTATCCTCATTTATCGATTTGGTCCCTCCATCCAATTCCGTCTCCTCCGTGCACAGTCAGCTAACTATGGGTCACGTCACCACCAATAATATCGCGACACGTGTATGCTTTTTTATTATTTAAAAAAAACTCACGTCCACCTAGCATATTCGTAAAAAAGAAAAAAAATCGAACGGGAGAGAACCCCCATTCGCGCGACGAAGGGAGCCCAAATCCATGTTTTACCAAAAATCAGTCATGTCGGTCGTCTATTTTTCACGGAGCGAAGAGATATCCAATCTGAAGCCGTTGGTGATCTTTGAGATTTGAATCGTGTCGGGGATTTTCTATTTGTTGCTCTCTGTTTGCAGATTGATTTGGGGGTAGTGGCTCATTTTGATGAGACGTCAAAGTAGAAATTGGACGGAATGACCAAATCGATAAATGAGGATAACCTAAGGACTTATGTGACCAAATTGGAAACCCAAGGACCAAATCGATAAATGAGAATAACCTAAGGACTTATGTGACCAAATTGGAAACCCAGGGACCAAATTGATAAATGAGGATAACCTAAGGACTTATATGACCAAATTGGAAACCCAGGGACCAAATCTTTAAAGGACATAAAATCCAGGGACTATTTTAATAGTTAACCCTAATATTTATGTTATTGGGTCTTAGAAATTATAATAAGTTGAGATGAAAATTTGGGCCCTAGAATTTATATTAAATTGGGCTGTTATTGGGCTGCTAGGACTTATATTATTGGGCTCAAGACCTATGGTATTGGGCTGTCATATGATGTTATTGGGCCTTAAAGATTTATGTTATTGGGCCTTAGCCTTTAGGCTTGTGAAATGGACTTAAGACTTGTGATATTGGGCCTTTTATATGGAAAAGATAGTGGGCTGATATTGGGCCTTAAGACTTATAATAGTTGGGTTGTTATTGGGTTGATATTGGGCCTTGGAACTTATAATGGTTGGGCTGCCATATATTGTTATTGGGCTTTAAAGACTTATGTTATTGGGTCTTAGCCCTTAGACTTATGATTTGGACTTAATGCTTATGCTATTGGGCCTTTAGACTTATGTTATTGGGCAAGTTATCTTACAACTTCATTAGGCCAACTAAGTAACACTAGAGTAACTAAGTTAGTTGGATTGGAACCAAAAGAGAGATAAGGCCAAGGAGACATGAAGTGATGGTTGCAAAAGTTGGTTTTTATCCTACCAAGAGAAAATCTCCCCCTTTGGCCGAAAATTAGGCCACATTCACTCACCCACTTGTCTTACTTTCCACCTAAGTCACTTTCCCTTTCACTTTTCTCTCCATTGGTCGTGCAACACAAGTGAAAAGCTAGAGAGAAAACCGAGAAAGGAGAGAAGGGAGAGAAACCGAAAGTTAGAGAACCAAGGGGAGAAAAGGGGGGGTGAACCAAGAGAGAAGGAAGAAGAAGGAGAAGAAGAAGGAGAAGAGGAAGAGAAGGTTTTGCAAGAGAGAAAAAAAGAAACTAAAGGCAGCAAGGTAAGTGTGTTCTGCCTTTGGCCGAATGAGTTAATCTTAGCATATGTTGTTGATGTTTTGGTCCTGAACTTAATTTCTATTTAAGGTGAGCTGTACATGGATCCTAGTGTTGATGATGGGAAATATTTGAAGGTTGTGTTTAAGAGACTAGTGACTTAAGTGGACAAGAGAAAGAAGAAAGGAAAAAGGGAGAGGAAGAGAGAAAAAAAGAAAAGAAAAGTGAAGGCAGCAAGGTAAATCCGGTTCTCTTGGAAGTTTTGCTTGGCCGAATGTCTTATCTTAGTTAGATCTGGAGTTTAATCAACCCATAGAGTATAATGTGAGCTTGGAATTGAACATGCATGCTTAAGATCCCATCTTGGTTGTTAGAAAATGCAAAGAAAAGGTAAATACATGTTAGGAAAGTTGGGTTTTTCCTTTGATCTTTTGCTGTTGAAGTCTCTAAATGTTAGATCTAGTTATGGTTGTTGTATATGATGAAGAGATGAGGTTGTTGGGCTAAATGCATGCTAGTTTGGTCTTGAAATAAAAAGGGAATGCATGTTGCAAAGTAGTTAAGTTTCGGCATTAATGGTTGTGATTGGTTGTGTTGGCCGAATGCATGCTATGTTAATATATCTATGAAGTGCTTGAAGTATGGATTTGTTGAGGTAAGTATGAAGCTTAATTGCTAGATTAAGCATGGTATTAGGTCTCGGGTTGGTCATGTTTGAAGAGAATAAGATTTGCATGTCATAGCTACCATGTAAGTGTATGTTAGTGTTATGAATTATGGTGTTGGCCGAATGGTGGATTGCATGAGATCTTGTGATTTTGCTATGAATTGTAGATCTTAGGTTGTGAATCTGTTAATGGAGGATGAGATCACAATTGGAGAAGAAATTGTACTCGACGAATACTTGGATTTGTGCTTGGCCGAATGACCTAGTAAAAGGCAACCTAATGGCAAGTTAATAACAAATGGAATTACCCTTACATGTAATGGATGAATGAGGTCATGGCTGAATAGATTAGAGGATAAAGACCTAAGTGCAAAAATAAGACAACATGTATGTAAGAGAGAGCAAAGATAAGAAGGCTTAAAGGCTCGGGTTATATGGAGATTGATGACATGTTGAGTGCTATCAATGATTGCATGGATCTTGCAAGACATATGTGGACTTGTGAACCTAAGATATCTTTTGGGTCTAGGTCAATAAGTATAGGAGTGAGTATGGCCACGGGTTGGCCATTGAAGTAAGGACTCAATGTGTTCATTGGTACTCTTGTGAGCTTGAAAAACTTGGAGATGAAAGAACATGAAAATTAGGTCAAGTCCTATAGGTCTCGGCAACAATAATATATCATGTTCCATGAAGTTAAGTGATGGCACTAATGGTTATTAGTCCATGCAAAGGAAGATTAAAAGTGTGGAACAAGGAGAATAGAAATTGGATATGATCTAAGTTGCTGATTTGATATAGAATCCTTAATATGAAATGTTATTGCTGCCCTTCATGGATAGGTCGTGAAATCAATGTTATTGAGGGGAAGAATAAGTGTACTAGGGTTGAATACGAATTGGACACGAAGAAGGTGAAAACAACAACCTTACACGTATCGAAGGACAATTTGTTACAAGTACTTTGGGGAATCAAGATTTTGGCCGAATGATCAAACCTAGGTCTTATGTTAAAAGTCATCTTACACATAAATGAACTCATGAATGATGTGGTTTTAATGGTTCGGGTGGCATTAGTTAGTATGAATAACAGAGTCTAATGGTATCAAAGCTACGAATGGAAGTTGCAAGTAAGATAATTAGGTGCTGGCCGAACCGTATGAGATTCAAAACAGTAGTCGAATTGTAAGGATAGAAGAAGCCTTAACTATACTAAGAGAATATGAAATAGAAGATGTAAATAAGTCAATCATGCATGGGAATTGATGAATTAGTAAGTTAGAAACGATTGATCTTAATGCGCGAAATGAAGGAAAGTGTTAAACTTGAGTCTTTATCTTGCTGATTAGAGGAATGAATAGGGATTTAAGTGATCAAGAGAATTTTAGTATTATGAGGTTAATGTATAATTTCACGTAAAGTTTCAGATATGAACTTTGAAACTAAGATGATATATGATACGTTGTATGCTTTGTTGGGTGTTGATAACTAAGTATTGAAGCGTCGCTTGTAGGCGAAGACCAAACTAAGTTCGAGAAGATCGGTGTAAGTGCAGTAAGTGCCGGGAGTACGGTAAGTGAATCTTACCGATTTGGAAAACTGGAATGATACACTGCATGTTTTATTGTGCATGGCAAGATGTTTTAATACAAGTGACATGTATTGTACATAAAGAATGTTTCAAGTACCTATGATATTTCAAACATGTCATAGCATGATCATTTGCATGAACGCATGAGAAAGACGTTTTGATGCAAATGAAATTATGATGTTTTCAAGTGTGGCATGACATGTTCATTGCATAGAAACATGAAAAGTTGTTTTATGCGGAAGAAAAGAGTACGTATGTTATGAGATTCGATTTGGGGCTTTGGTTGGATCCGTACCAAGTTAAGTGAGGTTCATCATCCATACTGAGGAACGTTGATCGAGAAGGATGGATGGATGGAACCTAGGACGCCCATACCGAAGGACATTTACGAGAAGGATGGGTTAGTCCTTGAGGCATGTGCAATCACACTGAAGGACAAGAGAAGGTGTGGGCGTCGTGTCTAGCCATCAGGCCTGGGGCAACTACGGGCTAGCTCGACCAACCCCACTGAAGGACAAGAGAAGGTGTGGGCCTCCAAGGGTCGTGTCTAGCCATAAGGCCTGGGGCAACTACGAGCTAGCTCGACCAGATGTTAAGTCTCCAAGGGATGGGAGACGGTTCCGATGGGAACGCACAACCCTGACTTCATGGGGTCAAATGGAGCTAGCCCACAGTAAGAAATATTTTCAAGGGCCTGGGGCCAATTTCAAGAACAAGTTATGAAAGAAATATTTTCAAGGGCTAGGGGCCAATCTCAAGAACAAGTTATGAAAGAAATATTTTTAAAGGTCTGGGGCCAATTTCGAGATTTGAAATGTATTTGAAAGGGCCAAGAGTGGCAAGAGATTTTAGTGCATGACATGTGCATTCATTCCAGATCCACAAGAAAATCGGGGAGCAGAGGATTATATCGCGTAGAAATCCTAGAAGTTCGGGAATTAGAGTCGGAATTGGTGAACTCCAAGTTAGCACTAGTGAGTGCTGGTTTGATTTGAGTGGCAGTATGTTGCCCTATTACGTCTTGTATAAGTTTGCGAACAAGATGCAATGTATAGACTTTTTTGAAGGGGTTATGTTAATTGAGCTTGTATCTCAGCCAACAAGTGGTTCCGGAGTGAGTCTCCCTATGTGTATAAAAAAAAAATTTCGCTGTAAGAGTTAGTGTAAGCGCTGGAGTGTTCCCAGGGAATGCTCACGGCTGTCACGGTCCCTGCGGGATGGCGTTCGGGGCGTGACAGAGTCATCGTTTTAAAACACGATCTCGCAACATATGTCAACACATATATATGCCTACGTGTCGACACCATATTCAAATCTAGAACTGCCTCGTATGTGCCTGTGGCATGTGTCGACACTTCCTTCACCATGTGTCAACACCATCTTCTCACTTGTCGACACTGTGCTTCCCATGTGTCGACACCATCAAAATAACATTTTGCCAACTGTACAATGTGTCGACATCATCTTGGTAGAAGGAAATTTTCAGTGCTTTTCGATATGCAATCCTATCCATTTCAACATGAAAACACCTACAATGAGAAATATAATAATTTAAGTGCATGTCATGATGTCTAAATAAATATAAGGCATAATGAATTAGAGAGAAATTAAATACAATTGAATACTCTCAATTGAATAGTGGATTGACAACCACATGTTCTAAAATCATTCCGAAGCTATTTTGTCATTTGTAATAATCAAAATCGAGTTAGATAGCTCAATGAGCAAACTTGGGATAACAATCACCCCCTTTTAATAATGACAAATTCCTTTTTAAAGATATTTGCAAAGAAAACAAAAAGCTCCCCCTGAGAACAAGCGAAGATTTTTCAAAATGGTTTGTTGTAAAGAGCTTTGGATTTTTAGAAAATTTTGTAAATCTCCTTTGTATTTTGAGTTTCCCGAAAATTTTAAACCTGTAGAAACACTTCTATATCATCCTCCAAACTTCTCAAACTCCACAATGTAATCTCAGATCACAAACACTTCAATATTCTTCAATAATCAGAAGTTTAGAGTTTAGGAGTACTACTTGATTCAATGACGAGGCTTTGCAAATTGGAGATAATAAGATATAAAATAAGATACAATTTACATTTAGAGTTAAGTAAGGATAGAAAGAATAATACACAAACTCATCCATAACAATGTAATCATATATCAATCAAGTCAAACAATTACAATGATACGGCAATAAACCCATATACTGCCCCCCCTTTTGGCATCATAAAAAGAGAGGAAGGGGTAAAATAAGAGAAGGAGTTCGACAGTGATAGGGCTTCGACGGAGAGGTTTTAGGGCACGAGTGCTTTGGAAATTTACGAACAAATGAGTTTTAGGGCGACTCATTAGACTTGAAAGAAAATAATGAGAGCAGGTGAATCAACATTTTAAAAAATTGGTTAATTCTGAACATGTGTCGACACTTGCTTTGACTCTATAGGAATAACCAATGTGTTGACAGATGGTTGAATAGTGCCGACACATACTTGTTCCAAAGAAAACAGTTAAACAAGTCCTTAAGTGTAAACATTTGAGAAATCAAGTGTTGACACATGATATGTAAATGTGTAAAACAAGATGTTTTCAAGCAGAAAATGTATGATGCAATCCAATTAAACATAAAAGCCTATTAACACCTCAAATATGATCCAACCAAAACACGAATGATATAATAAGCAATTCCTATGAATAATATTCATTTAGAGGACAGACGCATACCGATCTCTTGACGAATGAAGCAAAAACAATCCTCATTGAAAGGTTTCGTGAATATATCAGCAAGTTGAAGATCTGTGCTTATAAACTCAAGTATAATGTCACCTTTTTTAGCATGGTCACAGAAAAAAAATGTTTGATCTCGATATACTTCGTCCTAGATTGCTGAATGAGGTTTTTAGAAAGGTTTATGGCATTCTGTTATCACACTTAACAACGATGAGAGAAAAATGAAGACTAAAATCTTACAGTTGTTGTTTCATCCACAATATTTGTGTGCAATTCTTACCAACATCACTATACTAAAGATGGGCCAAGAAACTAACACGTACCACTAGTGCTTTTTCTATCAATGTTGCAACCGTCATAGTCAGCATCCGAGTATCTTTGCAAATTAAATTCAGCACTCTTTGGATAAAACATACCAAGATCTTGTGTGCCATAACAGCAAGGAGGTGACATCATACCTCGATACCTCGTTTAGTCAACGTCTTTACCTTTTTCATCGTTTTCCATTTTGGTTGATGGACTCATTGGTGTACCCATCAGTTTTTGAGTTGTCCATCCCAAATCTTTTGATTAGGTCTCTTGTGTATTTTGCATGGCTTATGAAGATACCCTCATGATTTTGCTTAATCTGAAGTCCGAGAAAGTAACTTAACTCTTCCACGTGGCTTATCTCGAATTCACCTTTCAAGACTTTGAAAAATTCTTCACAAATTGACTCATAAAAAAATGATATCATCAACATATTTTTGAAAGATAAGTAAATCTTTTTACTTTTCCTTAGAAAAGAGAGTGGTATCGATAATACCTCGTGAAAACCCATTTTCAATAAGAAAGAAACTCAATTGTCTATACCATGCCCGAGGTACTTGCTTCAAGCCATATAATGCTTTTGTGAGCTTGAACAAACGATATGGTAGCTTTCCATCTTCAAATCCAGGATGTTGTTCTACATACACTTTCGCAGAAATATAACCATTAAGAAATGCACATTTCACATCCATTTGAAATAATTTCAAATCTTTAACACATTTGAAGGCAAGCAACATGCAAATAGATTTTAAACAAGCAACAGGTGCGAAGGTCTTATCAAAATTAATTCCCTTTTCTGGATTATAACCTTAGGTTACCAAGTTGTCTTGTTCCTTACCACAACCCCAGATTCATCCATTCTTTTTCGAAAAACCCAACTAGTACAAATAACTGGATGATCTTCGGGTCTAGGAACTTAATGTCTACCTAATTTTTCTCAAACTATTTTAGCTCATCGTCCATAGTATGGATCCAACTTTCTTCATCTTTTGCCTCATAAATATTCTTTGGCTCAATTTGAGAATGTAAGACAAAATTACTAGCTTGATTATAAGAAGAGTCAGTTCATACACCTTTCTCCACATTACCAATGACTTGATCAATAAGATGATTTATGACAAACTCCTATGCCTTTGGTAGATCGTTGTTTCTTTGAGGTGTTTCTTCTCCATGATCTTGCACATGTTGCTCTTGTGGATGAGAAACTTCCTTTTCTTTGGTTGTGGCTGGTTTCTCAACATCTTTTTCAAGATCTACAACATCATTGTCATCGTTTTTCATAGAAAATGTACGATTCACCAAATACCACATAAATAGATTCCTCAACCACTAAAGTTCTCTTATTAAAGATGCGATAAGCTTTAATGAAATTGAATAACCAAGAAATATAACTTCTTCAGCTTTCGCATCAAAGTTACCCAAGTTGTCTTTATTGTGTCGAGCATGAAGCACTTACAACAACACATGAGAATAGCCAAATTTGGGTTTTCTATTTTTCCATAACTCATATGGAGTTTTCTTGAGAATTGGCCTTATCATACATCGGTTCATGACATAGCAGCTAGTGTTAATAACTTCTACCCAAAAATAATTTTGCAAATTATTTTTATTTCTTCAAGAGTCCTATTCTTTCTAACAATAACCCCGTTCTTTTTCATGGTCACTCCTTATGTTGAAAATAGCAAAACATTTTTCGTTTTGAATCCCCTTGCTCAGTTTTTCAAATGCATCAAAGGTCTCATCCTTATAAGATAAGAATAGAACCCATGTAAATCTATTGTAATCATCAACCACAACAAAGCCATTTCGTTTGCCACCCAAGCTTGACGTTTGGGTTGGACCAAACAAGTCCATGTAGAAGTTGAAGTGGCTTAGAAGTGGACACAATGTTTTGGGGTTGAAAATATGTTATAGTTTGTTTGCCTTTTTGACATGCAGCACAAATCTTATATTTTTCGTAAACAATGTTAGAGAAACCCGAAACAATGTCTTTTTTGTCTAGTTTTGAAATAAGGTTCATACTTGCCTGAGAAAGTCTTCTATGCAACAACCAACTATCATTATTACTTAGAGAGGAAAGACATTTTACATCTTTAGAAGAGATGTTCTCTAAGTGAACAATATACACATTTTCTCATCCATGTCCGACAATAAAGACTCTCATGTTTTCAATGTTTTCAACAATGCATATTGATGATTCAAATATAATTTGGTTTCCCTTATCACATAATTGATTGATGCTCAATAAGTTATGCTTCCAACCATCAACGAATTGAACATGTTAAATAATAGGATTAAGAGTCATACTGACATTTCCAATACTCTGAATCCTTCCTTTACCGTTATCACCAAAAGTAACCGATCATTTTTTCTTTTGGGTTAAGAGATTTGAACCAACTCTTATCTCTTTTCATGTGCTTGGAGCATCCAATATCAAGAACCCAATATTCTTTGACTTCGATTGCCTTCATTCACTCTTACAAAAGGAATCAATCTTGATTTTTGGTACCAAAATCATTTTGGGTCCTTTAGTGTTAGAAATGGTTTCCTTCACCTTGTCCTTAGGAATCCAAATAAATTTAATACCACTAGAAGCTTTCTTTCTAATTGGAAAAGTGTGAAATATGTCCAGATTTACTACAAAAGTTGCACAATCTAAATGATAGAGTTGATTTTGTGATCATGTAAGGATAATATTTTTGATCATTGAAAGAATCATATCCAATGCCACTTTTCTTGATGCAACACCTTTGGGAACCAAGAAGAAGGTCAATGTTATTCTTTCCTTGAGTAAACCTTGCAAAATCATTTGTAAGAGTGTCAACTTTCATTTTAAAGTATAACTTTTAGCAATAAAAAGACTTGTCTTACTTTGCAAAGGTATTTCATTTTCTTCATTGATCCTTGCAAGATCATCTCTAAAAGAAACTACTTGACTCTTCAAAGTATCATTCGCTTTAGTAACACTTTCAAAATTCTTTTTGAAATAACAATATTTTGAAAAGAGTCTTTTTAGTTCATGGTATCGATCATCAAATTCATCTTGTAATTCATCAGATGAAAAACATTGAGTATGTGAAGATTATACCTCATCTTTGCTAGCCTTTGTCTTCAAACAAAGGTTTGCAACTTCTTCTTCTTCAATTCCACTTTCACTCTCATTTGATTCTCCCCATGCGGCTAAGAAGAATTTTTTTTCTTCAATTCCACTTCTTGTAAGGTTCTATATTAGGGTATTCAGATTTTATATGACTGGGTTGTTTACATCCAAAGCAAATTGTCTCATTCTTTTTGCCACTATCTCCCTGGAAGTTGTTCTTCTTGGGGTACCTCTTGTCTCCTTGTTTCTTTCTAAAGAATTTATTGAACTTCTTTGTAAACAAGGTCATCTCTTCATCATCAGAAGATTCTTTACTACTAGAGTATAATGCTTTTAAGGCTATTCCACTTTTGCATTTTCGTTCAATCTCGTCTCCTTTTACTTGGTTCATCTCGTCGGTCATAAGAGATCTCATAAGTTCGTCCAGAGATACTTTCGTTAAATCCTTTGCTTCCTGAATACCTGTAACTTTAGGTTCCCATGCCTTGGGAAGACACATGAGAATTTTTCTCACCATTTTCACATTAGTATAAATTTTACCAAGAGATTTCAATTCATTGATAATATTAGTAAATTGAGTAAACATTGTAGAGATAGATTCATCAATTTTCATCTTAAACAATTCATAGTATGCACAAGTACGCTAATCTTGTTCTCCTTAACTTGATTTGTACCTTCAGGAGTAACTAATAATTTTTTCCATATTTCCTTAGCAGTTTCACAACCATAAACATAGTTAAACTCATTAACATCAAGAGCACAACATAAAACATTCATAGCTTTAACATCTAAAGACATAAGCTTATGATCAGCCTCATCCCAATCTTTTTCCACTTTATGCAAGCCAGCATCATCTTTAGAAAGTCCCAGGCTGCAAGTGTTGATTTTCCAAAGCTCATAGTCCACGACTTGAATATAGATGTTTAGAAAGTCAAATTTGTAGCAAGTTCCATTAAACAGAGGAGGACAGTTAGTGGATTGACCATCAAACAAAGAAGAGCTAACAAGAGTAATCATTACAAAGGATATTAAAGCTTAGCTTCGATACCAATTGTGAGTCTAAATAGCAACCCAAGAGGGGCTGAATTGGGTTCTACAAAATATTAGTCCTTTTCCCACAAAAATACAGATTTGAAAAATACTTAATGCTATATCAAACGAAGAACTATAAATGATAGCAATAAAGTAAGAGAGATAAGATGGAGAGATAACACCGTGATTTTTAGGTGGTTCGGCCAAAACTTGCCTTCCTTGGGCTTCTCCACTACAAAATATTGGTCTTTTTCCCTAAGGCTATTGCCTTACTTGGGCTTCTCCACTATAATCCAATAGTGACCACAACTTAGCTTCTGGTTTCTAAGTAACTGTAGCAAGAGTTTTCCCGAGCTTACTTTTCAACTTATACAACAAATCTCAAATCCTATGAGATTTCCTTCTATCCTCATGGGTAGGCCCAAGTGTATCCCGCACTTATAGGTTTTTCAAAGGTTTAAAGATAAGAAAGAATAATAAACAATAGCTCTAAAAGCTAGATAAACAAATAAAATGCACAATAAGTGGCGACAAGACAAGATCTGATAGTAATGATAGCAAAAAAGTAGCAGATCTCTTGGGAAATGTGTAGCTTTTCTCTCTCTTTTGGAGGCTAGGTAAAGATTGATGATGCTAGAGGTGCAAAAGATGCCTTTTCTCTCCCCATAATGTTGTTTTTATAGCTCTTCAGTCTTGGGTGATGAGAATCCGAGTAAAGCTTCAAATGTGCTAGTTCAAGTTCCCGTAGAGCCGGTTACGAGAGAACGAGACATGAAGTTCGAGGACGTACTAGACGAAATCATTAGTGAGATATGGGCCCAAGCCCATTCATGGAAGCCCATCAAAGATGACCCACTTTCTAGAAGGATCCGGTCAAGATATATTTTTGGTTCGATTCTAGAAGAATCGGATTGCATGGCAATTCTAAGGGAAAAATCATTTCCTTTCATGGTCTTTTGATTATTTATTTTGTTGATTTAGGCATCTGATTTTCTTTTCCATTTTTTAGTTTGCCGTGTGACCTCTTAGATCAGTTAGGTAAGTTTCCTTTTTCCTTTTATTTTATTTTAGGCATGTGAGTCTTTCTTTTAGGCGTGTAGAATCAGCCATTAAAAAAGGCTGCTTGTCTTTTGTTCATTTATGTGTGTTTTACGTCCAGCTTAGGTTGAAGACAAATAAGGAATACTTTATTTCCTTCCTTAGCTTTTACGTCCAGTTTGTGTGAGAGTCAAATAAGGAATATTTGTATTCCCTTTTTATAGTTTTGTTGCTTCTGTCCAGGTCTATGTTCTATAAGGAATTTTATTTCCTTGGTCTTATTTTTGTTTAGGAAATAAGGAAATTTATTTCCTTAAGTGTCTGGTGTGTTTTAGGCTAGTAAAGTTTTCTTTATTTAGCTAATTTCGAATTTTATTAGGTTTTCTATGTAAGATTTATTTCCTTGTTATTTTCAGCCATTTAAATAGGAGCTCTTGCATTGTAATGAAGGAGACATTGATCAATGAAATTGTGAGAGTTATTCTCTTTGGTTCTTTGAAGAACTTCTCGAACTTATCGGGATTTCCCGTGGCGTTCAACTCGACTTATCAAACGGATTTCCATCCCCGTTTGTGGCGTCATCACCATACTGAGGTTCTTGCTTTCCTAAGCAACGGGTCGAGGTTCCATTCGAATCCATTCTAGAAACGATATTGGGTTCCCTATAATTGTTGGGTCTCGATACGGGATAACGGGGTTCACATCATTGGGGAAGTCCCAAGGGCATTTTTAGAATGTTGGAGAGGTGCCGGAACATGTGTCGACACCACCTTCAAGTCTGGAACTGACTTGAAGGTGCATGTGGAATATGTCGACATTTATTTCACCATGTGTTGATACCATCATCCTATGTGTCGACATTATGCTTCGCATGTGTCGACACCATCAAAATGACATTCTGGCAACTGTGCAATGTGCTGACCCCATGTCTTCTATGTGTCGACATGATCTTGGCAGAAGTAGATTTTCAATGCTTTTTTATATGCAATCCTTTCCATTTCAACACGAAAAATCCTACAATGAGAAATATAATAATTTAGGCGCATATCATGGTGCTTAAATCAAATATACGGCATAATGAATTAGAGAGATTAAATATAATTGTGTACTCTCGATTGAATAGTGGATTGACAACCATGTATTCTAATATTATTCCAAAGCTATTTTATCTTTTGTTATCATCAAAATGGAGTTTGATAGCTCAAGAAGCAACCTTGGCTAAGAAGGGGCGTTTATCGAAAAAGTTTTACAGAGGTTCGGTATGAAAGATTGTGAAGCCTCTGTAAATCCTATAATCAAAGGTGATAAATTTCATAAAGGGCAGTCACCTCAAAATGCATTGTAGCAAGAGTAGATGAAAATTGTGCCTTATGCATTTGTACAAGGTAGCTTGATGTATGCTCAAGTTTGCACCCGTCCAGGCATGTGTCTGGTAGTTGGATTGTTAGGTCACTATCAAAGTAACCCTGTCTTCAACATTGGGTAGTTCCAAATAAAGTAATGCGGTATTTGCAAGGAACCAAGGGCTACATGCGAACCTACAAGCATACAGAAAATTTGCAAGTGGTTGGCTATTCAGATTCAGATTTTACCGATTGTGTAGACACCAGAAAGTTTACTTCTAGATATATCTTTCTTCTTGCAGGAGGAGCTATATCTTGGAAGAGTATGAAGAAAACTATAGTTACTACGTCTTCTATGGACGCAAAATTTATTGTGTGCAGTGAAGCAATGACACAAGCAATATGGTTGAAGAATTTCATTTGTGGTCTTAAAGTTGTCTATTCCATTGAAAGACCAATAAGTATTCTTTGTGATAATACGATTGCAGTATAATTTTTAAAGAATAATAAGAGTGGAAGCAGAAGCAAGCATATCGACGTAAAAGTATCTAAGTGTGGGAGAAAACATAAAAAATAATGTAGTGTATATTGAACACACCAGTACAGTTTTGATGATAGCCGATCCAATGACCAATGGTTTACAAGTAAAAGATTTTCAGGGTCATGTGGAGCGTATGGGCCAATTTAAACTGTAATCTCTCTCATGTTGCTATGTGTTTCACAAAGAATAAAGCTGAATGGGAACCTTGAGTCATCAAAGCTTTTCTGACTCGGCCTGGCCCGGTCGCCCTACGCGACTGGCGCTCCAAAAGGTGAAACTCTCGTCGTAGTTTGGCGACCTAAGTCTCGCTGAGTAAAGAGAGTTGTAGAGAGTTGTAGACTCTGAAGCGGGCGAACACTTGGCCCAGCGAGCGAACTAGTCTCGCTGAGTAAAGAGAGTTGTAGATTCGTAAGATCATGATAAAGTCCCCATTACTTGATATTATATTAGTAAAGCGCTAGCGCGCTACAACTAGCATAGCAGCCCGCGGAAAAGGCTCCCTACTCCTATGTTGGAGCAACAAGCAACGGATTGCGCGCTTGAGTTAGGGCACAGATGCCGGCTTCCCCAGCATCTCAAGTGATTAGGCGGGGACAATTCAATTTCAATATTGCACATAAGTAATGAAATCATTTTATCCATTAGGTGTTTTTGTTGGACCCGATTAACTTCTAATAATTATTCACAAAGTAGTTTAAGGGATACTATGTATTGTGACGCGTGGAAGGGAAATGTACAAAGCAGAGAGCAATACCACCATGGTTCATATGTTGAATACCTTGACAGAATTTGAGGGCATTTATTTTGGCCATTTCAGTTTTACCTATTAAGTGTACTGATGAGAATACGAGCAAGGCGTCAAATGTGCTAGTTCAAGTTTCCGTAGAGCCGGTTACGAGAGAACGAGACAAGAAGCTCAATGACGTACTCGACAAAATCATTAATGAGATATGGGCCCAAGCCCATTCGTGGAAGCCCATCAAAGATGACCCACTTTCTAGAAGAATCGGATTGCATGGCAATTCTAAGGGAAACATCATTTCCTTTCATGGTCTTTTGATTATTTATTTTATTCAGCATTTAATTTCCTTGTTGGGTTTTGTGTTAGGCGTATAGGAGGGTACTGTTCACGTCCAGGTTTAGAGTTAGGCAAATAAATAATTTTATTTCATTATTCATGTTTTTTCTTTTTCCTTTTTTAGTTTGTTAGGCGTGTGTGGGTGTCCATCATGATGGTACGGTACCGACCAGAGCCCTTGACTTAACTTATCTTTCCATAAATTTTCCATACTGATGCAAATCAAGGAGCTGGACTTGTACGTGACCAAGGAGCTGGACTTGTTGAGCATACATGGGAATGGAGCTCAAGACCCTTTGTCACTTCCTAGTGGCCCAATTACAAGACTTAGAGCCAAATGTTTCAAGGAAGCACTCAATGGGCTAATCCAAGAAAGTTGGGCTGATTTTGAAAATACCAAGATGGGCTCCAATAATAATCAAGGCCTAGTCCATGTCATCAGGGCAAGTGAAGAGACTCATATCCATGCACCAACGTGAACAGTAACATTTGACCCTTTATGAGCTCCAATTTATTGAGTTTTAAGGCTATTTAATAGGGGAATAGACTTGGTCTTTGCTGGTGCATGATTAGTACATTGTACCTGGTCCTTTAGCTATTTTTGGCTGCCTCTAGTAGACAAAGAGGCCTAATTTCATGGGAACCTGTTATGGTAATATTTATGTGACTTTAAAGCTATAGTTATGGCTTTCCTATTCTTGGAGGGATGTTCCAAGTATTTAGATAGCCATTTCCGCGTGAACAGTAACTTCGAATTCAATAGTGATTTTTCAGATCATTTGAGAGGTCTTGTGTTCCTCTTGGTTCTTCAAAGAACTCTTTGAACTTATCAAGTTCATCTTGTGGCGTTTAAGCAACCGAAACTTATCACCTAGATTCCTTGGTGTGGCGTTTCAATCCTTCGTAGTCTTGGTTCATCATCTGGTCAGGTGAAGGGTCAAGGCTCAATAAATCTTGTCTTCACGATCTTGGGGTTTCAATCCATCATTGTTATCGGGTTTCATCACAATTGTTGGTGGAGTTCATATCGCATACGACATTGCATAAAAATTCTCTTTAGAAAAATCATGCAATGCTCATGCTATGTCATGCTTGAAATATCATGCTTGTTCATGAATCAATGCAGTGTGTCATTTCAGTTTTCATAAAAGTGTAAGATTCACTTACAATCCACTTACCTCGGTCTCCTTGATTATGTATAAAGATACGAAGATCGCCTACAAGCGATTCAAACACTTCTTAGTACTAAGGAATAAGTACATAATCATATAAGTTAAATATTTGTATTTTAATCGGTTATTTCCTAAAAATATATTTCTGAAAATATAATATTATTCTCAAAGGTTTACATAGAAATTCTTATTAATCATTCTTGCTTAGGATTCTAATTAGTAAGCTAATTGCACTATAACCAAATCTTAATCTTTCTTTTATTATATACGTTAAACTAGGTCTTTAAGTTCATAAATTACTAACCCTAATTATAATTAATTTCCTTTAACCATCACAAGTAAATATAATCTTATTGTTATAGGGTTGCTATTAGGGTTTCTCTACTAGGTCATTCGGCCATGTTCCATTTTAAGTATTCCTTGTCTAAATTTTATTCTCCAGTGGTGACCCATCCTCCATTTTCAGATTCACAACCTAGGATCTATAAATTACAAAACAACTTCAAGATGTAGCACAACATCATATTCAGCCAACACACATTTTCATAGAATAATTAGGTTTCCTTAGTTCTTTCGATTTACATGCAACCTCAACATTTAAAGACTTGCTTATATGCATATGTTTACTAAACTTACATATATTATGGTCATTCATCAAATCTATATTTAAACAAAGTTCTACTTGAAGATTAAAGACATATAAGTTTCGGCCAACACCAACCAACACAACCCTTCATGCCAAAACTTTGCAACATGCATTCCTTTACATTTTTTCTAACTTTCGAGTCCGGATCTCATGCTTATATAGCTAGATCTAACATCATAACTTAGGGTTGGTCTTCTAAACTCAAGATCTAACAAAATCAAAGCACCAACTCAAGATCCAACCAAGAGACATTCGGCCAACCATCAATACCATTTTTGGCCTCACCTTGACGATTGAACACAAGCTTTGACAAAAGGAGTGTACCTAGCATAGTAAATTCCTTAGGTCAGAACTTATAAAGAACTTAAGCAAAAACATCATGTGAAATCAAGCCTACCTCTACCTTCCACTAGTCACCCGATTTTCACCAAGATCCTTCCTTAACCCAAACTTTCGGTTCACCCTTTTGGAATGGTTCCAAGGCTAATATAAGGTGCTAAGATAGGTTTTATGGTGGGGAAAAACAAGGCAAACTTGAAATGATTTAGTTCTAAGGAAGTGAGCTAGATTTCATTAAGGGAAAATGGCTAGGTGAATAGAGATTCCCAACCACTAAGAGAGAAGAAATGTGTTGCACAAAAGGGGGATTTGGTCACCTAAAGAACAGAAACAAACTTAGAACTTTAGAGGAGTGATTTGGTTGCAAGAAGAAAAGAACAAGGCTTAAGCTCAAAGGGGAAGTTTCGGCCAAGAGAGGAAAAAGAGAGAGAGAGTTAAATGAAGTGGGATATTCGGCCAAGGCAATTTTGAAATGTGAAGTTTGAGATGCTAAGTGTGAGGGTGAGTTCGTATGAAGCAATTGAGTCTCCCAAGATTCATTTATTGCAATGACAAATGACAATGAGATGTTGAAAATGACAAGAGGGGAAGGGCGTGAACTTGGGTGAGTTTGGCCGACCAATGCATGGTCTTTTCACTTCTTTTTCTCCTCATTTTCTTTCACCTCATCTCTTGTCCCCTCAAGCCATGCCTCCCACGTAAAGCCCCTTGCTATCCACTTCACTTTCTCTCCTTTTTGGCTTGGCTTTCACGTGAACATCACCACTCCTAGCTTTTCTCTTCATTTGTCTTGTCTTGTCCATTAAATGCTTAGCTTGCCACAACCTTGAGACTCTTCCACTCTCCATGCTCTTCACGTGAATGGCGTTGACACAAGTTTCATTTATGTTGTTTGGTTACAATTCAACTAACTTAGTTAATTTTCTCACCTAACTTTCAACTTAGTTACTTTTGTCACACCTAACTTATCTCCTATAAGTATCTTAGCTTATCTAGTTCAAATCCATAGCTTATCATCTTATAAGCATGACAACCTATCTCAAGATAATTGTTCTAGCTTATCTCTACAATAGCCACAACAACCTATTATCTTAAAAGCTCTCTAGCTTATCACTATGCTAGCTTATCACTATGATAAGCAAGTGTGCTTATCATTTTAAACTCTTTTAAAACTTATCATATGCCTAGTAGCTTATCATCTAATATTTCTAATGATAATTCAAACTACTAACTTAGGCCACATAATGATGATATATGCTACCTATTAATGACACACAAAATATTCAAATACTTAAAGGAAATTCATGATTTTTTCCATTTAATTATTTTCGGCCAATATATATATAAATCTTTAATAATAATTTAATTTCGTGGATTATGAAATATACTATGCAAATGAAAAATATAAATCCATAAGAGAAACTTACCTTTCAAGTTTCGGCTCTTAGGGAAATATAAATGCAAATTACCACATGATCCCAAAATATAAGTTGCTTAATAGTTTTAAGTCTCGTAGCTTCAATAGACCAGAACCACATCATAATGGAGGTTCATATAAGCTCTTTCAAAAACATAGGATCTACATGGATTGCAAATTAGAGGAGGGCACCCTCGTTAGCACCCCCGCCTCTAGTTCTAGATCCTCCTCATGAGTTCCCTCACCTGGAACATCATCTGGAATGATATAATTGAAAACTATGAGTCGAATGACTCAGTAAGGGGCATGCATGACATGATCATGAATGACAGGTATATATATATATACATGCCAATGACAAATTTTGATGCATGTTGTATGCGACTCTTGTACATGCACTTTGCTTAAAAAAAATTCGTCCTTATTTGGGCTGTTGCTCTCGCTCCGTTTACCCCTGAAGTCCTTCTGTGTTCCCTTCGAAATTGTTCCTCTTTCCCTTGTAAACATGTCATTTGGTCGAGCTAACGTTGAGGTGGCCCCAGGCCTATTGGCTAGACACGACCCTTAGAGGTCCACACCTTCTCGCATTCATCCTTCAGTGTGGTTGCACATACCTCGAGGACTACCCATCCTTCTCGTATTCGTCCTTCGGAGTGGGTGCCCTTAGGAGTCATCCATCCGTCTCGTATTCGTCCTTCGGAGTGGATGCACCTATCATACTTAGGTACGGTACCGACCATCTTATTTAGCCCCATAACATATCATAACATAGCATAAAATCGTACTTTCATTTGCATAAAATTTCTCTTTCTTCCTTTTGAGAAAATCAATGCAAATGCTCATGACATGCTTGATGACAAATATCCATGATGTGTATCACTCCAGTTTTCGAAAAATATATGGTGGTGCCTTGCCTACAAATGAGTCATATTAATGTTGCCACTCAAATGATTAAGAGATGTACTTGATGCAGCAAATCATCATGTATTTCAAAATAAACATAGTATAGTAATTCACACATATTTCTTTACTAACTAGTAGTGGTTCTACAATGTAAAACTTTATCTTAATGTTTCTAAACCCATTAAACTTGGATGCCAAAATGATCCTTACTCTCCATGTTATAACTTATTAAAATTTAAGGTAATTTAGAGCTCATTTGCCACTCAAAATATTTATTTGAAATGCAAGTTGCTGAGGGCGTCCAAGCTAGCATTTTTGACGTCTCCAGCTTCAAAAATTCATAACTTAAAAAACAAACATGGCTCCAAATTACATGAAATTACTTTCAAACTTCTCTGCTTTCATAGCTCAAACTTGAAGATAAAATTCATAAAAATCGGAAATACTTTACATTTTCAAAAACACTTCATAGTAGATGAAAACCCTAGAGCAACACCGTTGTTGACTCCAGCTCAGCCTTCCACTTTCAAAACACCATAACTTATTCAATACACCTCTAAATCTCACGAAATTTACCTTAAAATGTTCTTCTTCATAAGCTTAAAATTCAAGACCAGACCCATAAAAATTTGACTTAAACTGGTCACTTAAAATTTACTTGGAATGTGCAAGAAATCTGGACGTGCAAGGCTGCTGACAGCATGACGTCCAGACTTTTAAAAATCCATATCTTAATCAATATTAATTGGAATCACCTGAAGTATGGCTTAAAATATTTTAATTTCATACGCCTATAACATAAAAGTCTCACACAGAACAAAAGATAAAAGAAATCACAGTAATAGGAAATGCAAGATAGCTATTCTGCAGAAACCTAGAACTCTTCACATTAACATTCTGCTCTAAATTCCCAGCAAGTATGTCCTTGACCTCTATTATTTTTTTACAGCAACAATTCACTCAATAATGCTTTGGACTATTTTTGTGGCTTGTTACAAAAATAAACAAACTATAACCGATCTACTAGTTTCATTGACAGCAAGAGCACTTATCCGTCATGCCCACTTCCTCAAATCTGGAATTTTTCAGGCAACTACTATACCTCACAAAATTCATCCAATCTTCAAAGCTCCACTACATCATCCAAATCTCTCCATGCCATAATCAACATTCAAGGACCTATTTAAACCCCTAACGAGGTGCTGAAAATAACAGGGACATCTATGAAAACAGGGGAGCGAATCTGCTCCTCTGAAATAGTGTACCCGAATTCTGCAACAGGTAAAACATACCCTTTTCTTTTCCTGCAAATTTTTTTTCCTTTTTATCATAACCTTCTTCATACCACAACTTCACCCATTTTTCTATATTTAAAACCTCAGTTTTGTTTTCCAGCAACTTAGCAAATTAAATTAGAACTTAACACAGTAGTTGAAAGCATACGTGCAACACTACAAACCAATAGATCTGGTTTTTTCTCTCAAGATTCTAACATTAGCAAGTTTCTGTTTCAAACTTGCTCTTATCCTTCCCATGCATGCTCTTGGTTCACATATTTTCCCTAGCAACCTCACTCATTTCCAAAGTTCATTTGAGCTTCAACCCATTTTAAATATCAAATGACAACACCTAATGTCACAACTATTAAATATCTGGCAATGCATGTGCAAAATAATTTCAGATTTTGCCAAATACCTCATAACAGACTGTTTTCATAAATATTCTACTATAACGTTAAATCCAAAACCACAAGCAATACAACAATTCTATCATCACCAAGCCAATGCCAATGCCTTATATTCTCTTTTAGGCTTTCCATCATACTCTTAAGGTACATCAATGTTGCCCTTGAAACCTTAACTCAAGATCTAACCGTGCATGCTATCCCAGACTCCAAATTTTTTATCTATTCTAACATGCATAACATAGAAGAGGTAACAGCAGAACCCAAACAAACACTCCATGACAACCACTATTGCTCATGAAAATTTCACAAAAGAGCAACACTCTTACCTTGACTTTTCTTGATTCCTCCCACTGCACTACACCTCTTAGCTCTATACGACAGTCCTCCTTCTCTTTTCTCCTTCTTCTTTCACTTCTTCTTCTTCTTCTTCTTCTTCTCTTCTGCGGTTTCAGTGGTTTCCTCCTCTTGTTCGTGTGTGAGTGACAAAATAGCTAGAGGGGGGATGTGGTGTTCGGTAAAACAAAACCAAAGAAAAAAATGGGGAGGAAAAGATAACTCTACCCCTCCACGATCTTTGTTAATGACGTCTATTCCTATTGGCTAAGCTTGGACGACAACTTGCCTTTCCCCCTTCTCTTTGTCACGTGATTCTCCCACTTTTCTTTCACTTTAATTTTATTATTTTTTTTTCACTTGCCACTTCATAGAGTTCACGTGTGGCTCCCTTTCACTTTTATTTCAAGCAAACATATACTTTCAAAAATCAAAGTCCCTAACTCAAATTCTTCTAAATATTGCAAATTTAGGTGGATATACATGGACAAACAAAAATGACTAGCATAATTGCCCCCATAATGAAATTTAAGACTATTAAAATTCGCAAACAATATAGCATTTAGATTATAACTAAAGATGCACGAAAAAGTGGTAGAGGAAAATTTCACCTTACATATAATTTTAAATCAAGTCAATCATACATTTCTTTTCCCAATAATTCTGAATAGTGCAGACCTTAAAGAGTCAAGAAGTAAGATTTTAAATGTCTAAATTGGCACTGATGGAAACCTAAACTAATTGATGCTACTAGTCTCTAAGTCAGGGTCTCACATCATCCCCTCCTTACAAAATTCCGACATTGGAATTGGATCTCTTACTACCAGAAATTTTGCCCCGATAGTGGGGGCCTAGGACTGTATGGGTGCTGGCGAGTGCTTGAGTTGGCTTCAATGCTGACCTCGCCATGGTAGACGTGGTCTAGAGAGTTATTGCCTGTCGAAGAGTGGGACAAGGACTCGTAACTCCAGCCTACAATACTAGGGTCATGGATCACATTACCCGAAGGCTCCTCATACATAGGTGTAAAGTCCACTTCCTGCAATGAGATGTGGGGCGAAGGAATGTCATTGAGGATACTCGGTCCCCTACCATATACTCTTCTAGCACCCTACCAACGGTCAAATTCCCATGATGGACTCTTCTTAGTGTACTCATCTTCCTGACCCCCTACCAATTTAGGCAAAAAGGTCCTCCTCCATTGGGTCCTCCTCTAGGTCCTCTTCTGGATTCTCCATTGGGTCCTCTTCTGGATTCTCTTCTGAATCCTCTTCGGAGCTCTTTCTTATCCCTCCCAGGGGCTACGGGGTACCTCTGCTTGGAAGGACCGGGCTGGTCCTTCTTTTGAGGGGGCGGGGGCGGGGGGGCCTCCTGAGTCCCCACCATCACCTCCTGCAATTGCGGTGGCTTAGGCAGTATCCACCCAACTAAATCGTCACTACCCATACTTTGTGCAATAAAAGCGGTAGCGGCACGACTATCCCAAGGCGGCATTGAGTTGCGGGACCTGGGATTTACACGGAATAGAATGCGATACTCTCGTGTAGTCATTCTTCTACGTGGGGGAGAGGGTGGGGAAGTCATGGACTGAGAGCGCGGGGTTCTACGACTTGATGACATCTAGTAACATGGTAAAAATAGTTAGTTTCAATATCATAGTTTAATCATGTGCATTTATATATATATATATGCTATACACAGCCATAGAGTTCATATATACCCATATTCAAGCATCTAGTCATATATAGCGTAGAGGTGAAATCAAAGAAGGAAAAAAAATTGATAGAGCATTTATATATATATGCTATACACAACCATAGAGTTCATATATACCCTTATAAAAAAAATCTATCAGAAAACAAAAATTGATAGAGCAACAATCCTTCTTAATTTTGTTCTTCCTAAGATTGTGGGTATTTTGAGTACATTTCGCTCTCTAATTCCCATGGTGCCTCCTCTAGTCCGTGGTTTCTACACAAAATCTAAACAAGTGGTATGGTCTTTGTCCTTATTTGTTACTCACTTCTTTATAAAACCTTTACCGGTTCTTCTACATATGTAAGGTTCCCCTTAATTTGCAATGGCTTATACTCTAAGACATGGGTAGGGTCGTGGACTCCCTCTAAGCAAGGGGGTAGGGCCAACCTGTATGCCACGGGTCCAATCCGGTCTAAGATCTGAAAGGGTCCTATGAACCTGGGTCGGAGTTTTCCTTTCTTCCCTTACCGTGCTATATACAATTGTTAGGGGAAATCTTCAAAAATACTTTACTCCCAACTTCAAATTCAAGCTCTCTCCTTCGGTTATCCGCATAAATCTTCTGCTGGCTTTGGGCCGTCCTGAGTCTGTCCTTGATTATTTTAATATTCTCTCTTGTCTTTAAGACTAAATCCGGCCCTAACATTCTTCTTGCTCCTATCTAGTTCCAATACAGTGGTGACCTATACTTCCACTCGTACAATGCTTTATATGGTGTCATACCGATACTTGCCTGGAAACTATTATTGTATGCAAACTTTGCTAAAGGCAACTACTGAACCTATTTTCCTTTACAATCCATAACACAGGCCTTGAGCAAATCCTCCAGAATCTGTATAGTCTGTTCTGACTGCCCATCCATCTGTGGGTGGAAGGCGGTTTTGAAATTCAACCGAGTACCCATCGATTCCTGCAGTCGTTTCTAGAATCGCGAAGTAAACCTCAGATCCCTATCTAAAACTATACTATTGGGCACTCCATGGACCGTAATGATCTCTTGGAGATAAATCCCAGCTAAGTTTTCTTGGGTATACTTCACCCTAATGGGTAAGAATTGTGCTGACTTGGTCAATCGGTCCACGATCGCCCATATAACATCATAACCCGCAATAGTTCGAGGCAGCCCTACTACAAAATCCATGGCTACCCCTTCCCACTTCCATTCACCTTCTGACACGTTAGACATTGAGCAACATATTCTGCTATCTCCCACTTCATATCAGGCAACCAAAAGCCTCCTTAATATCTCGATACATTTTTGTACCTCCTGGGCGAATAATAGAAGGAGTAGTTGGAGCCTCTGCTAAGATTAAGTCCTTGATTCCCTCTGTACTTGGCACACAAACTCTATCTCGGTATTGTAACAAACCAAAGTCAGGGTTTTCCTTTTTCCCAATCCTCTCTCTAATCCCTCCTATCACCTTATTATTCTTCTGGGCTTCGCGAATCCGCTCCTCCAGAGTAGGTTACAACGAGAGCCCTGCTATTGAGACAAACTGATGGGCAATGATAAGCATGATCTCGGCCATTTTCAAGTCTTTCATCAGTCCCTCGGGCACCATTTCCATTGAACTTGTCTCTGCTAACTTCCTACTTAGGGTGCGTTTGCACCCAAAATATTACCAATATTTTTCTCTCTCCTAATAAAATATTACAATATAATCTCTCTCTCTCTTCCATCAAAAATATAAAAAATTACCTCTCTCTTCACTTTTTCACAAAACCCAATACCAAAAATATTTCAACACAAACACAACCTTAGTGCGTCAGCCACCACCATTTCCATTGAACTTGTCTCTGCTCCAACCATCGTTGTTGCCTCATGTTCAGTTCTCTTTGGGTGTTAAAATACTTGAGGCTCTTACGATCTGTGAATATCTCGCATATAACCCCATACAAGTAACGTGTCCATATTTTCAGCGGATATACTACTCCAGCTAGCTCAAAGTCATGAGTGGGGTAATTCATCTCATGAGGCCTCAACTGCCTAGACTCATAAGCTACGACCCTTCTGTCTTGCATCAAAACACAACCTAAACCCTGCTTCGAGGCGTCCCTGTAGATTTCATACTCTCCACGTTCCGAGGGTAGTGCTAATACTGGGACAGTAATTAAGTGGGCCTTTAACTCTTGGAAACTCCGCTCACGCTCATCTATCCAATCAAACTTGACATTTTGCTTTGTTAAAGAAATCAAATGCATGGCTAACTTTGAAAATCCCTTAATAAACCTCCGATTGTACCCTGCTAGCCATAGAAAACTTCTTACTTCCTTTACGTTTATGGGCCTTGGCCACTTGGATACATCATCTACCTTCCCTGGATCAACGACAATCCTTTCACCGAACACCACATGCCCCAAAAATCTGACTTGCTCCAACTAGAACTCGTACTTGAAGAATTTGGCAAACAACTTATTCTCCCTAAGAATCTATATAACAGTCCTTAGATGCTTCTCATGCTCCTCCTTATTTCGTGAATAAATCAATATATCTAAGAACTCCCGAAACACCTTATTCATCAAATCCATGAATGCGGACGGAGCATTGGTTAGCCCAAACGACATCACCAAGAATTCATAGTGACCATATCGTTTCTGAAATGTCGTCTTAGTTATATCTCCCTCCTTCACCTTCAGTTGGTGATATCCTGATCTTAAGTCGATCTTCGAAAATGCATGTGCCCCTTGTAATTGATCAAATAGGTCATCAATGCGAGGCAGTGGGTATCTATTTTATATAGTCACCATATTGAAATCACTATAATTGATACACATCCTAACGCTTCTATCTTTCCTCTTAACGAACACAATCGGTGCTCCCCAAGGTGACACACTCGGCCGAACAAAATCGGTGCTCCCCAAGGTGACACGCTCTGTTGGTGCCATTCTTCTATATGGTGCTTTAAAAATTGGAGTTGTTCCTGGTTCTAAATCGATACCAAACTCCACTTCTCTTTCTGGGGTAAACCAGATAATTCTTCAGGGAATACTTTGGGAAATTCGTTCACTACCGGGGTTTGCTCTACTGTAGCAGCCTCACTCTGTGTATCATTCGCCCAGACTAAATATCAGTCATGACAAATTAAAAATCGTCATGAACACTCTATTCAGTTCGGACGATATCAACAGCGTTCCAACAAAAAATACTACATCATCCGGACGGTGATGTTCATTTAGGACTATATCTGGACATGTTGGGTGTTGTGCGTGATGATTGAGTGGTATGAATGCTCAACAAGGAATCCACTAGTATTTTGGAAAGACAGTATATTCAGTTAGTGTTCATGAAAGAGTTGGACGAAAAGAAATTCGGCCGGAGTGTTTTACAAAACTATTTTATGAATACATAAAAGTAAATGATATATATTTCAAAAATTTTTTGTGGTCCAACTGAGTTATGAACTAAGAAATCAAGTTTACATGAGATAGGGACATGACGGTGATATTTGGTTCTGAGGGCAAGTGGGAGATTGTTAGAATTATGTGCCCTCGATAACCAATTGATTAATCCAGTCCTAATATCTCATATGGAATACAGTGTGGTGGAAGGAATTAATTGTATGTAAAGGGGCATATTTGCAATAATCTCAAATTTCAGGGGTCAATTACAATATGTTGATGGACTTGATTGTAATTAGTAGAAGTCTTAATTGTATTAGAAGAAGAGTTCTTCAGTGTTATCCTACGACTGGAATTTGAGATCCCTAAGGATCCTATGTCTCATGCTCTTTCTAGGGTTTTCCAAGGCCTATAAATATAATTGTTATATTCAAGGTGTTTGCCATTCGAACCTATTAGGGAAAACCTAAAAACGGGAGAGTGACATAAATCCCTTAGGAGGCAACACATCTGAGTTGTTGGAGCAATGGATTGGATCGTAAAGCGGCTTAAGGTTTGTAGGTTCCTAAATTCCAGTGTCAAGTATGGAATCGATCCGAAATTGTAATCATAATCTTGGTTGATGTTTTGTTGAAAACATGTTGTTTGTTTTATAGTAATTCTGCATAAACTATTAGTTCAGACGTCTTTTTACACCATCCAGACATTAAATAAAATCTTCGGATGGTAATTTTACATTCGAACGTTTTCTATAACATCCGGACTACCTAAAATTTAAACGACGCATTTTGAAGTTCTTGCGAATGGTTTTATGATAATGTTCGGACGATTTTTACTGCGTTGACCATGGAACGTTATGGCAGAAGTATCACCAATGTCTGGCGACAAACAGAGCGACAAGCCTGGGTAGACGCCTATTTAGCGGAGTTAACGAGAGTCTTCGGGCGATAGTGCAGACGACGCATTCGTTATGCATGGAGCTGCAATGCCGCTTGACCGGTTTGGAGACCAAACTTGCTCTAACGGATAGGGCTATAACAGAAGAGTTAAATATTATGCGGATGGAACTAATAAGGAAGAGAGAACAATTGTCTCAGTTGTCCTAGTCTGTCCATACCGTTCCGGTATAGCTGCAGACACTTGTCAGACGGGTTGATAATACGGAGGAGCATTTGGCGCATGTTCGTGATTCCCTGGGACAAGGCAGCTCGTGATTTAGAGTAGTCCCCTATTTATGCTTTATCATGATTATTTATTTATCGTTTGAAGGGCCGTTTCCGGCTGGTATTATTAGACATTATGATTATGTTTTTCGTTCGGTATTTGGATTAATTTTTATATTTTATATTAATTATGTTTTTTCATTAGATTAAATTTATTAAAATTTAAACGGACAATTAGTAAAATTAAATAGGTGATTAGTATGAGTGATATGTTAAAGGAAAAGTTAGTGTAATTAAATTGGTGATTACGGGTCTAACCGTCGCATGGCATAAACGTGTTTACGTTATAAGAAAGTTGAAAACGACTGTCACCGTCCGAACCAATTTTAAACATCCGGACAAAATTCGCCGGTTATTCAGCCAAACGTGCGCTTCTACGTCGCGCCTATTCAGGGGAAATCCGATAGCAAGTATGTTGATTGGGCATGTATACAGAAAAGAGTTTGGACGCCCTTGTATGATTCCAGACGGGGTTAGGTTGGCTTCGTTGATCCACAGGTCCGACTATGCGTCGAAGAATTTGGTGTGGGAGTTTTATTGTGAAACTGATCATGGAGGATGGGATCTATGTTGGAGATGAAGATTTGATGCATGTGGTTGATTCATGGCTGAATGTCTTCTTTTAGTTGGATCTTAAGTTTAGTTGCTTCGTTCTTGCTAGATCTTGAGCTTAGAACACTTTAGGTTGTGTTGTGATGCTAGATCTGGTCTTGTATACATGAGAATGTTAATGGATTGTAAGTTGCTTATGGACAATGAAATGGAAATAGAAGAATATGCATGTTAGGGTTTCGGGTATTGGCTTAAAAATGTAGTTTGCTAAACGATTAGTAATTTAAAATGTAGTTTCATGTGATGTATAAGTAAAATTAATATTTTGGCTAAATGAATTAGAGGTTAAAACCTAGATTTAGTATTAAGAGAAATCTTGCAAGTTATTTAAGTATAAATGATAGAAATTAGACTTCGGATTGGTACTTGTTAAGGTAATTAGCAAAACTTGGATTTTGGTACCATTAGATTATTGATTTTGGACTTAGATGCTAATAGGATATGTTGATTTGCTAAATACTTTTCTTAAATGATTAATAAGAGTTTTCTATGTAAACCCTTGAGAATGATATAATATTTTTTCAGAAATATATTTTTGGGAAAAACCGAGTAATATACAAATATTTATCTTGTATGATTATGTACTTAATTCCTAGTAACTAAGAGGTGTTTGAATCGCTTGTAGGCGATCTTCGTACCTTTATTCATAATCAAGGAGACCGAGGTAAGTGGAAATTGTAAGTAGAAACTTACACTTTTATGAAAACTGGAATGACACACTGCATAAATTCATGAACAAGCATGATACTTCGAGCAAGCATGGCATGGCATGAGCATTGCATGATTTTTCTAAAGTGAATTTTTATGCAATGTCGTATGGAAAGTTTATGGAAATATAAGTCAACTTAAGGGCTCTGGTCGGTACCGTACCATCATGATGGACTCCCATACCGAAGGACGAATGCTAGAAGGTTGGGTGAATCCTAAGAGGCTGTGCAAACCACACTGAAGGACAATGAGAAGGTGTGGGCCTCCAAGGGTAGTGTCTAGCCATCAGGCCTAGGGCAACTACGGGTTAGCTCGACCAAATGAAAAGTCCCCAAGGGTAAGGGAGACGGTTCCGATGGGAACGCACAACCCGGACTCCAGGGGCTAAATGGAGCGTAAGTAGCCCACAAGTTATGAAGGAAATGTTTTCAAGGGCCAAGGGCTAATTTCAAGAACAAGTTTATGTTTACAAGCAAGAGCATATGCATACCCATGACATGCATGTGCATCATGAATTATGATTTCCCATGTTTAAGCAAGTCCAAGTCAAGAGCATATTTTAAAGTTATGTTTTCCCTTACTGAGTCTTTTTAACTCACGTTTTTTAAAATTGTGTCATTCCAGATGCCTCAGGTGAAGGAAGTCAGGAGGACTACCTGACTTAGAAGAAAGATTATTTCTATGTTTTGTTGTTGTGACTTGATCGATGAGATCCGTCACTTGTTAAGTGTTAAACATGTTATGTATGTATTAAGATGCAAGTTTATTAAGAACCTTAATCATGCTAAGAGTTGGCTCGCTTCTCTCGCGATTCTGTATTTTTCCGCTGTAAGTATGTATGTACTAACGCTGGAGCTTTCCTGGGGATTGCTCGCGGCTGTCACGGTCCCTGCGGGATGGCGTTCTAGGCGTGAGATCGACCGCCTCATGTAGCGGTCGACCGGTTGGTTTTGATAAAAGAGCCGTTGAAGCTTCTGACAATATGACCGTTGGGTAACGGTAACTTCAAGCGGTCGACCGGTTCATGTAGAGGTCGACCGGCTCGTCTAGCCATAGATCATAATCATTGATTGAAAATAAATTTTCATCCTTGCTTTCCATTAGGTGTAATCACTTCCATTGAAGGAAGGGGGTCTAGATGTTGAGAGTCCCTCAACATGAGAGTTGTTGCTTGAAGTTGTCATTCTAACTCAACATTTTTAAATCTTGCTAAAGTGAGCACCAAGCTCTGATACCAATTGATATTCTCGGATTAAGGCAACCTAAGGGGGTGAATTGGGTTTCAGCACTTTTTCGAAAATTACCGCAAAGAGTGTGTTTGCTAGCTACAAGAGAAAACTTTAAAGCAATAAACAAGTAGCACAAATAAAGAGATAAGGGAAGAGAAGCAAACACAATATTTTAGGTGGTTCGGCAAGCCCCCCTACGTCCACCCCTCAAGCTCCTTTACTGATGGAGCTCAAGGTGCCGTTTCAAAGGAACCCGTTCAAGTGTCAAGTGGACCGGTTACAAGAGCCCGAGCAAAGAAGTTCAAGGATGCACTCAACGGGTTAATTTAAGAGGCATGTGATCAAGCAAAGGCGTGGAAGCCCATTCAGCATGACCCACGAATTGTCAATGTGCTCCAAGTCCTAGAAGAGCCCGAGTAGGGTTTTCATTTGAGCATGCAAGGAAGTCTTCTAGAAGATACTCCTAATTAGGGTTTCGGATGGCATGATTGTGGGACTAATTTAGCCGCACCTTTCTTGCCATATAGGAGCTGATTTCGAGTTTAGTTTAGGTGTTAATTTTGTTGCCTTTTTGGTTTAGGCGCCTAGCATTATTTCCTTAATAACCGAATCTATTTTAGGTGGCTTTTAGTTTCCTTTTGTGCTAGGCTTAGGCGCCATGTTTAGGAGTGTTTCCTTTTAGGGTTTTCGTGTATAAGATGGCCTATATATAGAGGCCTAAGTTGTAGTTCGAAATTCATTCAATATACACGGTTTTGTGAGGTTTTAATTCTCTTTGGTTCTTTGACGAACTTCTCGAACTTATCGGGAATTTTCCCGTGGCGTTCAACTCGACTTATCAAACGGATTTCCATCCCGTTTGTGGCGTCTTCACCATACCGAGGTTCTTGCTTTCCTAAGCAACGGGTCGAGGTTCCATTCGAATCCATCCTAGAGACGATCTTGGGTTCCTCATAGTTGTTGGGTCTCGTTACGGGTTAACGGTCCACTTGACACTTGAACGGGTTCCTTTGAAACGGCACCTTGAGCTCCATCATTCCCCTCCTCTTGAAAAGGATTTGTCCTCAAATCTTCACCTACATCAAAAGGACTCAGATCAGTAACATTAAATGTGGCACTGACAGTGTACTCACCAGGCAAATCTAGTTTGTAGGCGTTATCATTGATGCGCTCGATGACTTGGAAAGGACCATCGCCTCGCGGGAGCAATTTGGAACGTCGTTTCGTGGGAAATCTCTCTTTCCGCATATGTAGCCAAACCCAATCGCCGGGTTCAAAAACTATCTTGTGACGACCCTTATTGGCTTGTTTTGCATACTGCTCCGTTCGGCGCTCAATGTTGAGTCTCGCTTGCTCGTGAATCTGCTTAACAAAGTCAGCTTTCCTTTTGCCATCTAAATTAACATGTTCAGTGACTGGCAAAGGTGATAAGTCCAAGTTAGTCAAAGGATTAAAACCATAGACTATTTCAAATGGAGAAAAACGAGTAGCAGAATGAATAGCTCTAGTATAGGCAAATTCAACATGTGGTAGACATTCTTCCCAAGTTTTAATGTTCTTTTTGATGATCGCCCGTAATAACGTAGACAATGTCCTATTGACAACTTCAGTTTGACCATCCGTTTGTGGGTGACAAGTAGTGGAAAACAATAACTTAGTGCCTAGCTTACACCACAAAGTCTTCCAAAAATAGCTCAAGAATTTCGCATCTCTATCCGATACAATCGTCCTAGGCATGCCATGTAGTCTTACAATTTCCCTAAAGAATAGATCACCAACATGCGACGCATCATCCGTTTTGTGACATGGAATAAAATGTGCCATTTTAGAAAATCTATCCACGACCACAAAAATCGAATCTCTCCCACGTTTAGTCCTAGGCAATCCTAGCACAAAATCCATGGAAATATCAACCCAAGGCTCACTAGGAATAGGTAAGGGAGTATACAAACCATTGGCTTGCACTTTAGACTTAGCTTGTCGACATGTGATACACCTACCACAAATTCTCTCAACATCCCTCTTCATGTGAGGCCAATAGAAGTGTTCTTGTAAAATGGCTAAGGTTTTGGCAACTCCAAAATGTCCCATTAGTCCACCCCCATGGGATTCTTGCACTAATAACTCCCGCATTGAACAATTAGGCACACATAGTTTATTTTCTCGGAACAAGAACACATCAAGCCTAAAGAACTTACCACATGCAATTTTCTCACAAGCACGATATTCATCACCAAAGTCATGGTCATCAGAATATAAATTCTTAATATGCTCAAAACCTAATAACTTGGCATCTAGTGTGGAAAGTAGAACATACCAGCGAGAAAGGGCATCGGCTACCACATTCTCCTTACCTTGCTTATACCGAATGACGTATGGAAACGTCTCAATGAACTCTACCCAGCGCGCATGCCTTTTGTTTAGCTTGTGTTGGCCCTTCAAATGTTTCAAGGATTCATGATCGGTATGAATCACGAATTCCTTAGGCCATAGGTAGTGCTGCCATGTTTCCAAGGCCCGGACTAGTGCATACAGCTCCTTGTCATAGGTGGGGTAGTTTAGGGCTGCCCCGCTTAGTTTCTCGCTGAAATAAGCAAGTGGTCGTCCGTCTTGCATAAGAACTGCGCCAATGCCAATACCTGAAGCATCACATTCAATTTTAAATGTCTTGAAAAAGTTAGGCAAAGACAATAAAGGAGCATGGGTTAACTTCTCCTTAAGTATTTGAAACGCCTTCTCTTGCGCGTCTCCCCATTGGAATCCCACGTTCTTCTTGATTACTTCGGTAAGTGGTGCGGCTATGCTACTAAAGTCCTTCACGAACCGCCGGTAAAAACTTGCAAGGCCATGAAAACTACGAACCTCACCTACACTTGTGGGACTCGGCCATTCTTGAATTGCACGTACCTTTTCTTCATCAACCTGTATACCTTGTGCACTAACAACAAATCCCAAGAATACAAGCTTATCGGTGTAAAAAGTGCACTTCTTCATATTAGCAAACAATTTCTCTTTCCTTAGCACATCTAACACAGATTTCAGATGCACTACATGATTGTCCATGTTTTTGCTATAAATGAGGATATCATCAAAATAGACAACGACAAATCTTCCTATAAAAGCACGTAAAACATGGTTCATAAGTCTCATAAAGGTGCTCAGAGCATTAGTTAAACCAAAAGGCATAACTAACCATTCATACAAACCATATTTTGTTTTAAAAGCGGTTTTCCATTCGTCTCCTTCTTTTACTCTAATTTGATGGTATCCACTCTTCAAATCAATTTTTGAAAACACACAAGAACCATGCAACTCATCTAACATGTCATCTAAGCGAGGAATAGGATGACGATACTTTACCGTGATGTTGTTGATGACTCGGCAATCAACGCACATTCTCCACGACCCATCCTTCTTAGGTACAAGTAGAACCGGAACAGCACATGAGCTCATGCTTTCCCTCACGTGCCCCTTATCCAACAACTCACTGACTTGCCGTTGAAGCTCCTTGGTCTCCTCGGGATTGCTCCTATAAGCTGGTCGGTTTGGAATGGCAGCACCGGGAACAAAATCAATTTGATGCTCAATCCCTCGAATTGGAGGTAATCCATGTGGGGTTTCTTCAGGGAAGACATCGTCATATTCCTGCAAAAGAGACACAATAGAACTAGGCAAAGCTTGGTCAAGAGCGTTAGTGTTTAAAAAGGTCTCTTTGTACAAAAGTACAATCATTGGCTGATTTGAAAGCATCGCTCGCTTGATCTCACTCACTTTTGCATAGAAACTCTTTTTTCTCTCTGGTTTTCTCTCAAGGGCCGAACCTCCTCTCTCTTTTTTTTCGGCTTCTCTAGAATTTTCACTCACTCTCTGCTTTTCACTCTCTTTTTTCTCACTCTCTTTCTTTTGCTCACTCTCTTTCCTTTGTTCACTCTCTTGCTGCAACCTCACTTGATCTTCATATACTTGCTGCGGTGTCAGGGGTACAAGAGTGATTGGCTTCTGATTAAGTACAAAAGAGTACTTATTCGTAAAGCCATCATGCTTCATATGTCGGTCGAACTGCCACGGACGCCCTAGCAACAAGTGTCCCGCTTGCATAGGCACTACATCACACATTACTTCATCTTCGTACTTACCGATTCGAAAAGCAACTAACACTTGCTTGTTCACCCTTATTTCTCCACTATCTTCAGCCATTGCAACTTATATGGCCTAGGGTGTTTCAACACGGGCAATCCCAACTTTTCAACCATGACTGTGCTAGCAACGTTGGTACAACTACCACCATCAATAATCACACTACATACCTTGTCTTTGATGTAGCACCTTGTGTGAAAAATGTTCTCCCGCTGTACTTCCTCATCGCTCTTTGCTTGCAAACTCAAGACTCTCCTCGCCACCAAAGTCAACGCATCAGGGGCTGTGTATTCATCCTCGGAAACATCCTCCAAGTGTGGCATGTCGTCGGTGTCAGATTCTTCACTATCGGTCGCGATCTCTCCATTGGCGTCCAACACCATGACTTGCTTGTTTGGACAATGGCTTGCTATGTGTCCCCTGCCTTGACATCGAAAACACTTGATATCACGATTTCTAGAAGTAGAAGCTTCATTTTTACCTTGAGAAGTGTGGCTGGTGGTAGGGGTTTTGGGCTCGGGTTTGGGCACCTGTGGATTGTCCATGGGCTTGGTGTAGCTTGGCTTGGAGAAAGTAGAATTCGAATTTTGGCTAGCACGTCCCCCACTTCCTCTCTTGAGTTGCTGCTCCACTTTGATAGCCATAAGCACCATTTCTTCTATCTCCACATAATGTTGCATCTCCACTCTATCATGGATCTCTCGATTCAAGCCATGTAGGAAACGAGCCATGGTAGCCTCTCGATCCTCCTCAATATTGGCACGGATCATGGCCATCTCCATCTCCTTGAAATAGTCTTCGACGCTTCGACTTCCTTGCTTTAGGCTTTGTAACTTTTTGTACAGCTCCCGGTAGTAGGCTTGGAACAAATTGTTTCCTCATGACCGCCTTCATAGCATCCCATGTCTCTATGGGACGTTCTCCATTCTGCCTTCTATTTGTCACAAGTTGATCCCACCATGTTATAGCATAGTCAGAAAATTCAATGACGGCTAATTTTACCTTCTTAGCTTCGGAGTAGTTATGGCAATCGAACACGAATTCCATCTTCTTCTCCCACTCAAGGTAAGCTTCCGGATCAGATCTCCCTTGGAAAGACGGAATCTTTATTTTAATACCACTGATGTTGTTATCTTCTTGATTCCTAGCGTCTCGTCGTCCTCCATATCTCCTATAGCCAACATGAGAATCACGATCTTCTTCATCGTCAGATCTGTAAGGCTCTTCTTCGTAGTCTCTTTCCTCTCTCCGTGGTACTCTCTCCCGTCTACGGAAGGTGCGGTCGTTTTGGGGTTGTTGTGTTTCCAGCCGAGCTATCCGTTCATTTGTGCGCTCCACCGTCTCATTTGTGCGATCCACCGTCTCGTGGACTGACTCTATTTCCGCCTTCAGAGATTTCTCCAGGCGACTCACCAAGGCCTCCATGAGTAATCTATGTTCAGCAAGGCTCATATCATTGTTGGAAACGCTCTTTCCACTATCATGAGACATGAGTACTGCAAAAATATTGTGTTAGAAATAAAACAAAAAAAAGGACCTCACAAATCTCTCCCTTACGTGTCTCGCTCAAGAATAGGGTCTCTAGTCACTCGTGTTTCACACGCAAAATATGGCTTTTACCCTCTAATAATCTCACCACTCTTGCCTTTTTCCACTCGGTAATCCTCTTACGGTTCTTTTGGAACTAAGCAAACAATCAAGGAATTCCAGCAACGATTCAACAAGAACTCATCAAGGAATTTCAGAGAAAGCAAGATAAATAATATCAAGGAAATAAGAATGCAAAGAACACAATGGATCAGAAAGATGGAAACTAGAATAGGTAGTGATTCATCCAGTAGAAAAAAAATACTTGTTTGAGGTGAAGAGATTTTCGGAATAATAGGGACCCCAATATACTTTTTTTTTTTCGACCCCTTTCTTTCCTCTTCTTTTGGGAGTCTCTTTCTCTTCTCCTTTGATAACAATAGCACAAGATCTCAAGGCACAAAGATATGAAACTTTCGCACCAGATATAACCAAGAACCAGCTCTAGCAAAGCTTGAATAGAGAAGTTAAGAATTTCGGCCAAGTATTTGATAGTAGCCGACTGTAGGATAGAAACAAAGGGAAAAGAAATTAGAGAAGATAGCCGAAGGTTATGAAAAGAAGAAACAAAGGCACGAAAAGAAAAAAAGGATACGCAAACCCGAACTAGAACCAAACCTCTGATACCAAATGATGTGAACCCCGTTAACCCGTAACGAGACCCAACAACTATGAGGAACCCAAGATCGTCTCTAGGATGGATTCGAATGGAACCTCGACCCGTTGCTTAGGAAAGCAAGAACCTTGGTATAGTGAAGACGCCACAAACGGGATGGAAATCCGTTTGATAAGTAGAGTTGAACGCCACGGAAAAATTCCCGATAAGTTCGAGAAGTTCGTCAAAAGAACCAAAGAGAATTAAAAACCTCACAAACCGTGTATATTGAATGAATTTCGAACTACAACTTAGACCTCTATATATTGGCCATCAAATACACGAAAACCATGAAAGGAAACACTCCTAAACATGGAAACAAAGTGGCGCCTAAACCTAGTTCAAAAGGAAAATAAATAACACCTAAACCAGCTGCTGCAATTAAGGAAAGAATCCTTTCTTGCCTAACAATACCCTTGGGCGCCTAACATAGAAATCTAATTAAGGAAATAGGATAATACTCGACCACAAATATAAACTAACCAAAGAAAGACATCTTGGCCGAACTAAACCCTAATTGCCTTAAATACAACACTCTTCAAATGGCAATAGGGTGATGGCCGACCATCATGTCAAAAGACCATGAATGGAAATGATTTGGAGCTTAAAATAGCCATGCAATCCGAATCTTCTAGAATAGTCCCATATTTGTCTCTTGGCCGGATCCTTCTAGAGTGTGCATCATCTTGAATGGGTAGTGCATCATCTTGAATGGGCCTCCACGAATGGGCTTGGGCCCATATCTCTTTACTGAGTTCAACGAGTACATCTTTGAACTCCTTGTCTCGGGCTCTCGTATCCGGCTGTACTACTTCATTCAAGGTCTTGCTCGGATTCTCATCATTCCCCTCCTCTTGAAAAGGATTTGTCCTCAAATCTTCTCCTACATCAAAAGGACGGTGATAAGAAATCTGACAACTAGTACTTGCATTGGCTTTACCTGATAACTCCAGCTGGTACATGTTGTCTTTGATTTGCACGAAGACTTTGAAAGAACCACCGCCCCTTGTAAGGACTTTGGGACGACTTGGCCATGTCTCTAAGGCTTGCATCAGTGCATGCAACTCCTTTGCATAAGTTTATGTGAAAGTTGATCCTTGTAGCTGCTCACTGAAATAATCCATTGGTTGTTCTTCTTGCCTACGGGCTGTGATTATGTTAAAACCTGGAGCACCATATGTCAATTTGAACGGTTTATTCAGGTTAGATAAAGATAATAAAGAAGCATCGGGGCACTCTTGTTTGAGTAATGGCAGCGCCTTCGCTTGTTCTTCTTCCCATCGAAATCTAACATTCTTCTTGGTCACATCGGTGAGGATTATGGTGAACCGGGGAATAGGAGGCCGGTACTTTACTATTATTTTGTGGATGACTTGGTGATTATCGCTCGTTCTCCATGTCACATCCTTATACTCCTGCAAAATAGAGATAATAAAACTAGGCATGGAAGGATGAATTTCATTAGTGTTTAAAACTGCCTTTTTGTACGGAGTGGCTTGCTCCCTTTCGCTCACTTTTGCCTTGGAACTCTCCTTTCTCTCGGAGTTTCTCTCCATGGCCGAATCTTCACTCTCCTTTTTGTTGGCCTCTCTCGGATTTTCACTCTTTCTCAGATTTTCTCTCACTCTCTGATTTTCACTCAATTTCTTGTTCTCACTCTCTTTCTTTTTTTACTCTCTTTCTTTTTCTCACTCTCTTTCTTTTGATCACTCTCTTGCTGCAACCTCACTTGATCTTCATATACTTGCTGTGGTGTCAATGGAACAAGAGTGATTGGCTTCTGATTAAGTACAAAAGAGTACTTATTCGTAAAGCCATCATGCTTGACACATCGATCGAATTGCCATGGTCGCCCTAGCAATAAGTGTCCGGCTTGTGCATTGGTACTACATCACATAAGACTTCATCTTCGTACTTACCAATCCGCATAGCTACTAACACTTGCTTGTCCACCCTTATTTCTCCACTATCATTCAGCCATTGCAACTTGTAAGGCCTAGGGTGCTTCAACAAGGGCAATCCTAATTTCTCTACCATAATCACGCTTGCAACATTAGTACATCTACCTCCATCAATAATCACACTACATACCTTGTCTTTGACGTAGCACCGAGTGTGAAAGATATTCTCCCGTTGCACTTCCTCATCTCCTATTGCTTGCAAACTCAAGGCTCTCCTTGCAACCAAGGTCAATGCATCGGGGGCTACATATTCCTCCTCGGAAACTTCCTCCAACGGCGGCATTGGTCGGTGTTAGATTCTCCACTATCGGTCACGATCTCTCCATTGGCCTTCAACACCTTGACTTGCTTGTTTGGACATTGGCTGGCTATATGTCCCCTGCCTTGACATCGAAAACATTTGATATCATGATTTCTAGAAGTAGAAGCTTCATTTTTACCTTGAGAAGTGTGGCTGGGGGTAGGAGTTTTGGACTCGGGTTTGGGCTCGGGTTTGGACACTTGTGACTTGTCCATGGGCTCTGTGTAGGTTGGCTTGGAAAAAGTAGCATTCGAACTATGGCTTGCACGTCCCCCACTTCCTCGCTGGAGTTGCTGCTCCACTTTGATAGCCATATGCACCATTTCTTCTATCTCCACATAATGTTGCATCTCCACTCTATCATGGATCTCTCGATTCAAGCCATGTAGGAAACGAGCCATGGTAGCCTCTCGATCCTCCTCAATATTGGGCACGGATCATGGCCATCTCCATCTCCTTGTAATAGTCTTCTTCGCTTCGACTTCCTTGCTTTAGGCTTTGTAACTTTTTGTACAGCTCCCGGTAGTAGTGGCTTGGAACAAACCGTTTCCTCATGACCGCCTTCATAGCATCCCATGTCTCTATTGGACGTTCTCCATTCCGCCTCCTATTTGTCACAAGTTGATCCCACCAAGTTATAGCATAGTCAGAAAACTCAATGACGGCTAATTTTACCTTCTTAGCTTCGGAGTAGTTATGGCAATCAAACACGAATTCTATCTTCTTCTCCCACTCAAGATAAGCTTCCGGATCAGATCTCCCTTGGAAAGACGAAATCTTTATTTTAATACCACTGACGTTGTTATCTTCTCGGTTCCTAACGTCTCTTCGCTCCCAATATCTCCTATAGCCAACATATACATCACGATCTGCTTCCTCTTCAAAGTCAGATCTGTAAGGCTCTTCTTCGTAGTCTCTTTCCGTCCTCCGTGGTGCTCTTTCTCGTCTACGGCCATTGAAACCAGGTTGGGGTTGAGGATGCTCCAGCCTCTCTAGCCGTTCTTGTACTTGGCTCAACACACGCCTTAGATCACCTATCATGGCCTCCATATACAGCTTCGAGTCAACTGGTGGGGGGTATCGTCGTTAGACACGCTCTTTCCACTATCACAAGACATGATTACTGCAAAAAATATAGTGTTAGAATTAAAACAAAAAGGACCTCACAAATCTCCCCCTTACGTGTCTCACTCAAGAGTAGGGTCTCTTGTCACTCGTGTTTCACACACAAGATATGGCTTTTACCCTCTAATAATCTCACCACTCTTGCCTTTTTCCACTCAGTAATCCTCTTGCGGTTCTTTTGGAACTAAAACAAACAATCAAAGAATTCCAGCAACGATTCAACAAGAACTCATCAAGGAATTTCAGAGAGAGCACGATGAATAATATCATGGAAATAAGAATGCAAAGAACACGATGGATGATTAGAAAGGTGGAAACTAGAGTAGATGGTGATTCGTAAGAGCAGAAAAAAAATAAACTTGTTTGTTGTAAAGAGATTTTCGGAATAATAGGGACCCCAATATATGGAAACAATCGAAAATTTTTCTGAAGCACTTTTTTTTTTTCGACCCCTTTCTTTCTTCTTCTTTTGGGAGTCTCTTTCTCTTCTCCTTTGATAACAATAGCACAAGATCTCAAGGCACAAAGATATGAAACTTTCGCACCAGATATAACAAGAACCAGCTCTAGCAAAGCTTGAATAGAGAAGTTAAGAATTTCGACCAAGTATTTGATAGTAGCCGACTGTAGGACAGAAACAAGGGGAAAAGAAATTAGAGAAGATAGCCGAAGGTTATGAAAAGAAGAAACAAAGGCACGAAAAGAAAAGGGATACGCAAACCCGAACTAGAACCAAAGCTTTGATACCAAATAATGTGAAACCCGTTAACCCGTAACGAGACCCAACAACTATGAGGAACCCAAGATCGTCTGTAGGATGGATTCGAATGGAACCTCGACCCGTTGCTTAGGAAAGCAAGAACCTCGGTATAGTGAAGACGCCACAAACGGGATGGAAATCCGTTTGATAAGTCGAGTTGAACGCCACGGGAAAATTCCCGATAAGTTCGAGAAGTTCGTCAAAGAACCAAAGAGAATTAAAAACCTCACAAACCGTATATATTGAATGAATTTCGAACTACAACTTAGACCTCTATATATAGGCCATCAAATACACGAAAACCATGAAAGGAAACACTCCTAAACATGGAAACAAAGTGGCGCCTAAACCTAGTTCAAAAGGAAACTAAATAACACCTAAACCAGCTGCTGCAATTAAGGAAAGAATCCTTTCTTGCCTAACAAAACCCTTGGGCGCCTAACATAGAAATCTAATTAAGGAAATAGGATAATACTCGACCAAAAATATAAACTAACCAAAGAAAGACATCTTGGCCGAACTAAACCCCCACATGGCCGAACTAAACCCTAATTGCCTTAAATACAACACTCTTCAAATGGCAATAGGGTGATGGCCGACCATCATGTCAAAAGACCATGAATGGAAATGATTTGGAGCTTAAAATAGCCATGCAATCTGAATCTTCTAGAATAGTCTCATATTTGTCTCTTGGCCGGATCCTTCTAGAGTGTGCATCATCTTGAATGGGTAGTGCATCATCTTGAATGGGCCTCCACGAATGGGCTTGGGCCCATATCTCTTTACTGAGTTCAACGAGTACATCTTTGAACTCCTTGTCTCGGGTTCTCGTATCTGGCTGTACCACTTCATTCAAGGTCTTGCTCGGATTCTCATCATTGTTGACAAATACTTCCTTAGTGAAAACAACCATGAGAACCAGAAGTGTTGACACTTGTTTTACCAAGTGTTGACACGTGACATGCAAAAAAGAATACATACAATAATTTCTCAAAGAACCAGCATAATTTTAATAGGAAACAAAGAGAGAGCAACCTAAACGCAAATTAGAATATGTCCAATGCAATCAATATGACAAGTCAAGCACAAATCACCAATTTAATCCAAAAGAAATCTCATTCTAATTTCTTGACGAATATAGCAAAATCTGTAATCATTTAGGGGTTTTGTGAAAATATTCGTCAATTGAAGGTCGGTATTTATGAACTCAATAATGATATCCCCTTTTTGAGGATGATCTCGAATAAATGATGTTTAATCTCAATAAGTTTTGTCCAAGAGTGCTAAATTGGATTTTTAGTAAGATTTATCGCACTGGTGTTGTCACATTTTACTAGGATGAGAGAATAATGAAGATTAAAATCTTTCAATTGTTGTTTCATCCACAATACTTGGTCACAACAATTGCCCACGACAATATACTCGGATTTCGTTGTTGATATAGCTAGGAGTTTTGTTTCTTACAACACCAAGAGACTAGTGTGGGTCCAAGAAATTGGCATGCACCACTAGTACTCTTTCTTTCAATTTTACATCCCGCATAATCCGCATCCATGTATATTAAATTCAGCACTCCTGGGATAAACAAACCGAGACTTTGAGTGCCAACAAGATATCTAAAAATTATTTTAACTGCGAGGAGACAAGATTCCTTAGGACAATATTGGAATCTAGCACACATGCATACCGTAAACATTATATCCAGTCTACTAGCTATAATATAGAGTAAGGAGCCAATCATACCTCGATATTTGGTTTGGTCCACATCCTTACCTTTCTAATCCTTAGGACTATATTGGAATCTAGCACACGTGCATACCCTAAACATTGTGTACTTTGCTTGATTGATGAAGATTCCCTCATTGCTTTGATTGATTTGAAGATCAAGAAAATAGTTCAATTCTGCCATGAGGGTCATCTTAAATTCACCTTGCAAAACTTGAGAAAAAACTTGACATAAGGATTCATTAGTAGATCCAAAAATAATATCATCAGCATAAATTTGAACCGTTAACAATTTTACCTCATGAAAAACCATTTTCGATGAGAAAAAAGAGCTTAAGCGTTCATACTAGGCCCGAGGTGCTTGTTTCAAGCCATAGAACGCTTTTGTGAGCTTCTACACATGATTAGAAAGCTTTTCATCTTCAAAGCCCGTTAGTTGCTCAACATATACTTCTTCCGTTAGGAAAGTGCTTTTCACATCCATTTGAAAGAGTTTAAAATTTTTATAACAAGCGAAAGCGAGTAACAACCGAATGGATTCTAAATGGGTAATGAGAGCAAATGTTTCATCAAAATCAATTCCTTCTTCTTGATTTACAACCTTGGGCTACTAATCTTGCCTCGTTCCTCACTACAACTCCGGGTTCATCCATTCCATTTCTAAAAATCCATTTCGTACCAATAATTGGATAATCCTTGGGTCTAGGAACTAGATGTCATACTTGGTTTTTCTCAAATTGTTTCAACTCCTTTTCCATAGCATGGATCCAACTTTCATCATCTTTAGCCTAAACAAAAATTTTAGGCTCGAGTTGAGAAAGTAAATCAAAATTACTAGCTTAGTTTAAAGAAGAGCGAGTGCTTACCCCTTTCTCAACATTATCAATAAGTTGCTGAAGAGGATGGCTCTTGGAGTATCTCCAAGACTTTGGTAGATCATTGTTGACTTGTTGGCCTTCTTCGTGTGATTCTTGAGAAGCTTGATCTTGTACATGAGTTTCTTCCTTATCTTCATTTATGGCAAGTTTCTCAACCTCTTTGTCATGGTTGGGGTAGTCCGTCTTTATATGTCTCGGCTTCTTGCATCCAAAGCAAATAATGACATTCTTCTTACTACTATCTTCTTTGTAGCTTGTTTTCCTTTTCAAATCTTTTATCTCCTTGTTTCTTCAGGAAGAACTTCTTGAATTTCTTGGTGAACAATGTAATTTCCTCATCATCTTCGGACCACTCATTATCACTAGAGCATGAGGCTTTCAAGGCAATGCTTCTTTTTCCCTTTCCTTCATCCTCATCTCCCTTCTCTTGATTAATCTAATGTCTAATGAGAGATCCCATGAGGTCATCCAAAGATAGCTTTAACAAATCTTTAACTTCTTGAATGGCGGGACCTTGGGTTCCCAAGCTTTCGGTAAACACCTAAGAATATTGCTCACCATTTCAACATTAGTATATTCTTTACCAAAATATTTAAGACCATTTATAATATCGGTAATGTGAGTAAACATAGATGAAATATTTTCATAGGGTTTTACTTAAAAAGCTCATAATTATGAAAAAACATGATAATCTTGTTTTATTTTACTCGATTAGTACCTTCATGGGCCACTTGAAGTTTGTCCCAAATTTGTTTCGCGGTATCACAACTGGAAACACGATTAAATTCATTTGAATCAAGTGCACAATATAACACATTCATAGATTTAGAATTCATGGACATAAGCTTAAGATCAGCGTCATCAAAATCCTTTTCATTTTTCAACGTACCTTCAGCTGTGTTAGAAAATCTAGGAACACTGCAAATAATTCTCCATAGATCGTACTCAACAGCCTGAATGTAAATTCTCACCCTTGCCTTCCAGTAGTTATAACAGGACCCATTAAATATAGGTGGTCTATTTGTGGATTGATTTTCTGCTAAAAAGGCACTAAGAAGGGTTGTCATAGATGAAAAATTTAATCCCCAGCACCGATACCAATTGAAAGACTAAATAACAACCCAAGAGGGGGGTGAATTGAGTTTTAATAAAAAATAAAACTTTTAAGAAAAGTTAAGCAATATAACCGAAAGATATGAAACAACCAACAAGGAGAGATAGAGTTAGAGAGATGATACCGTGTTTTTAGGTGGTTAGGCCGACTCTTGCCTATGTCCACCCCCAAGGCTATTGAATTCCTTGGGTGATGAGAATCCGAGCAAGACCTTGAATGAACTAGCACAGCCGGATACGAGAGCCCGAGACAAGGAGTTCAAAGATGCCCTCGTTGAACTCAGTAAAGAGATATGGGCCCAAGCCCATAAGTGGAGGCCCATTCAAGATGATGCACGGCCCATTCAAGATGATGCACACTCTAGAAGGATCCGGCCAAGAGACAAATATGGAACTATTCTAGAAGATTCAGATTGCATAGCTATTTTAAGCTCCAAAACATTTCCATTCATGGTGTTTTGACATGATGGTCGGCCATTACCTTGTTGCCATTTGAAGAGTGTTTTATTTAAGGCAATTAGGGTTAATTCGGCCTTGGGGGAGGGGGGGTTTAGTTCGGTCAAGATGTTTTCTTAGGTTAGTTTATTATTTTGGGTCGAGTTTAATCTTTGTCCTTAATTAGAACTCTATTTTAGGCGCCCAAAGGTTAGTTAGGAAGCAAGGGATTGTTTCCTTAAATGCTCTCTTTGTTTTAGGTAAGCAAGGATTTCTTTCCTTGTTCAACAATACCTTACTCGACCAGCCCTTGTTTCCTAGGTTAGATTTATTTCCTTGTTATTTCTAGCTTATAAATAGGAGCCTCTTGCAATGTAATTCGGACAACTTGGATGAATATATTTTGGTGAGGTTTAATTCTCTTTGGTTCTTTGAAGAACTTCTCGAACTTATCGGGATTTTCCCGTGGCGTTCAACTCGACTTATCAAACGGATTTCCATCCCGTTTGTGGCGTCTTCACTATACCGAGGTTCTTGCTTTCCTAAGCAACGGGTCGAGGTTCCATTCGAATCCATCCTAGAGACGATCTTGGGTTCCTTATAGTTGTTGGGTCTCGTTACGGGTTAACGGGGTTCACATCATTTGGTATCAGAGCTTTGGTTCTAGTTCGGTCGGCTACTATCAAATACTTGGCCGAAATTCTTAACTTCTCTATTCAAGCTTTGCTAGAGCTGGTTCTTGGTTATATCTGGTGCGAAAGTTTCATATCTTTGTGCCTTGAGATCTTGTGCTATTGTTATCAAAGGAGAAGAGAAAGAGACTCCCAAAAGAAGAAGAAAGAAAGGGGTCGGATAAAAAAAAAGAGTATAAAAGTGCTTCAAAAAAAATTTTCGATAGTTTCCATATATTGGGGTCCCTATTATTCCGAAAATCTCTTCACCTCAAACAAATATTTTTTTTCTACTGGACGAATCACTACCTATTCTAGTTTCCATCTTTCTGATCCATTGTGTTCTCTGCATTCTTATTTCCTTGATATTATTTATCTTGCTTTCTCTGAAATTCCTTGATGAGTTCTTGTTGAATCGTTGCTGGAATTCCTTGATTGTTTGTTTAGTTCCAAAAGAACCGCAAGAGGATTACCGAGTGGAAAAAGGCAAGAGTGGTGAGATTATTAGAGGGTAAAAGCCATATTTTGCGTGTGAAACACGAGTGACTAGAGACCCTATTCTTGAGCGAGACACGTAAGGGAGAGATTTGTGAGGTCCTTTTTTTTCTTGTTTTATTTCTAACACAATATTTTTGCAGTACTCATGTCTCATGATAGTGGAAAGAGCGTTTCCAACAATGATATGAGCCTTGCTGAACATAGATTACTCATGGAGGCCTCGGTGAGTCGCCTGGAAAAATCTCTGAAGGCGGAAATAGAGTCAGTCCACGAGACGGTGGATCGCACAAATGAGACGGTGGAGCGCACAAATGAACGGATAGCACGGCTGGAAACACAACAACCCCAAAACGACCGCACCTTCCGTAGACTCCGAGAGTACCACGGAGAGAGGAAAGAGACTACGAAGAAGAGCCTTACAGATCTGACGATGAAGAAGATCGTGATTCTCATGTTGGCTATAGGAGATATGGAGGACGACGAGACGCTAGGAATCGAGAAGATAACAACGTCAGTGGTATTAAAATAAAGATTCCTGTCTTTCCAAGGGAGATCTGATCCGGAAGTTTACCTTGAGTGGGAGAAGAAGATGGAATTCGTGTTCGATTGCCATCACTACTCCGAAGCTAAAAAGGTAAAATTAGCCGTCATTGAGTTTTCTGACTATGCTATAACTTGGTGGGATCAACTTGTGACAAATAGAAGGCGGAATGGAGAACGTCCCATAGAGACATGGGATGCTATGAAGTCGGTCATGAGGAAACGATTTGTTCCAAGCCACTACTACCGGGAGCTGTACAAAAACTTACAAAGCCTAAAGCAAGGAAGTCGAAGCGTAGAAGACTATTACAAGGAGATGGAGATGGCCACGATCCGTGCCAATATTGAGGAGGATCGAGAGGCTACCATGGCTCGTTTCCTACATGGCTTGAATCGAGAGATCCATGATAGAGTGGAGATGCAACATTATGTGGAGATAGAAGAAATGGTGCATATGGCTATCAAAGTGGAACAGCAACTCAAGAGAGGGAGTGGGGGACGTGCTAGCCAAAATTCGAATTCTACTTTCTCCAAGCCAAGCCACACCAAGCCCATGGACAAGCCACAAGAGCCCAAACCCGAGTCCAGGACCCCTACCACCAGCCACACTTTTCAAGGTAAAAATGAAGCTTCCACTTCTAGAAATCGTGATATCAAATGTTTTCGATGTCAAGGCAGTGGACATATAGCCAGCCAATGTCCAAACAAGTAAATCATGGTGTTGAAGGCCAATGGAGAGATCGTGACCGATAGTGAAGAGTCTGACACCGACCACATGCCACCATTGGAGGATGTTTCCGATGAGGAATATGTAGCCCCCGATGCATTGACCTTGGTGGCAAGGAGAGCCTTGAGTTTGCAACCAATAGGAGATGAGGAAGTGCAACGGGAGAATATCTTTCACACTAGGTGCTACGTTAAAGACAAGGTATGTAGTGTGATTATTGACGGAGATAGTGTACTAATATTGCAAGCTTGATTATGGTAGAGAAGTTAGGATTGCCCTTGTTGAAGCACCCCAGGCCTTACAAGTTGCAATGGCTGAATCATTGTGGAGAAATAAGGGTGGACAAGCAAGTGCTAGTAGCTATTCGGATTGGTAAGTACGAAGATCAAGTCTTATGTGATGTAGTACCAATGCCAGCCGGACATTTACTGCTAGGGCGACCATGGCAATTCGACTGACGTGTCAAGCATGATGGCTTTACGAATAAGTACTCCTTTGTACTTAATCAGAAGCCAATCACACTTGTTCCATTGACACCACAGCAAGTACATGAAGATCAAGTAAGGTTGCAGCAAGAGAGTGATCGAAAGAAAGAGAGAGAAAGTGAAAAAAAGAAAGAGAGTGAGAACGAGAAATTGAGTGAAAATCAGAGAGTGAGTGAAAATCAGAGAATGAGGGAAAATCCGATAGAGAGTGAAAATCCGAGAGAGGCCAACCAAAAAGAGAGAGAAGATTCAGCCATGGAGAGAAAATCCGAGAGAATAGAGAATTCCAAGGCAAACGTGAGCGAGATCCTGCAAGCCACTCCTTCAAAATCAGCTTGCGATTGTACCTTTCTCCAAAAGGGCAGTTTTAAACACTAATGAAATTGATCCTTCCATGCCTAGTTTTATTGTCTCCCTTTTGCAGGAGTATAAGGATGTGACATGGAGAACGAGTGATAATCACCAAGTCATCCACAAAATAATGGTAAAGTACAGGCCTCCTATTCCCTGATTCGCCATAATCCTCACCGATGTGACCAAGAAGAATGTTAGATTTCGATGGGAAGAAGAACAAGCGAAGGCGCTGCCATTAATCAAACAAGAGTGCCCCGATGCTTCTTTATTATTTTTACCTAACCTGAATAAACCGTTCAACTTTATATGTGGTGTTTCAGGTATTAGCATAATCCCAGCCCGTAGGCAAGAAGAACAAGCAATGGATTATTTCAGTGAGCAGCTACGAGGACCAACTGTCAAATACCCAAGTTATGCAAAGGAGTTGCATACACTGATGCAAGCCTTAGAGACATGGCCAAGTCGTCCCAAAGTGCTTACAGGAGGCGGTGGTTCTTTCAAAGTCTTAGTTCAAATCAAAGGCAACGTTTACAAGCTGGAGTTATCAGGTAAAGACCATGCAAGTGCTAGTTTTCAGATTTCTGATCTCTGTCCTTTTGATGTAGGTGAAGATTTGAGGACAAATCCTTTTCAAGAGGAGGGGAATGATGAGAATCCGAGCAAGACCTTGAAGGAACTAGCACAGCCGGATACAAGAGCCCGAGACAAGGAGTTCAAAGATGCCCTCGTTGAACTCAGTAAAGAGATATGGGCCCAAGCCCATAAGTGGAGGCCCATTCAAGATGATGCACGGCCCATTCAAGATGATGCACACTCTAGAAGGATCCGACCAAGAGACAAATATGGAACTATTCTAGAAGATTCAGATTGCATAGCTATTTTAAGCTCCAAAACATTTCCATTCATGGTGTTTTGACATGATGGTCGGCCATTACCTTGTTGCCATTTGAAGAGTGTTTTATTTAAGGCAATTAGGGTTAATTCGGCCATGGGGGGGTTTAGTTCGGCCAAGATGTTTTCTTAGGTTAGTTTATTATTTTGGGTCGAGTTTAATCTTTGTCCTTAATTAGAACTCTATTTTAGGCGCCCAAAGGTTAGTTAGGAAGCAAGGGATTGTTTCCTTAAATGCTCTCTTTGTTTTAGGTAAGCAAGTGTCACGCCCCGAACGGCATCCCGCAGGGACCGTGACAGCCGCGAGCTATCCCCCGGATGGCTCCAGCGTTCTTACTTATTTTCTTACTTGATTACGGCGGAAACGTACAGGATCGCGAGGGTTTTGAGCGAATACTTACATAATCAGGGTTCTCATTAAGTTCATACAAAACAAATATTTAAAACATATTAGAACCCAATTAGTGACACTCATGTCACTATCAACAAAATGCGAAGCTTAACATCTTGGGCATCTAGGTCAGGTAGTCCTCCTGACCTCTCCCAGGGTTTTAAGGTTGTGACTATACACCCTGTCATAGACCCGTGGGTGTAACCCTTCCTCAAACTTTCGGGCCTTCCTTTCCTCATCGGGCACCAAGTACGGGGCAAACCGCACCAACTCCATGAATCGGCCTGCGTATTGCTCCACCGTCATGGCTCCTTGGGTTAGGGTAGCGAATTCCCTTGCCTTCGCTTCCCGGGTCGTCCGTGGGAAATAACGATCTAAAAATTCTTGCTGGAACCTCTCCCAGGTTATGGGCTGCTCTCCCAGCTCCTGTTCCAGCAATACCTTCTCGGACTGCCACCACCTTTTGGCATCCCCTTGCAGCTTGAAGGTAGCATAACTTAACTTTTGGGCCTCGGTACACCCCAAGACCTCAAGTAGCTCTTTCATCTCCACCAGCCAATTTTCTGCTAGTATGGCATCTCCCCTGCCGTTGTACGCTGGCGGGTGCTGGCGGTTAAACTGATCGAACGTACACCCCTCAGGGCGTCCTCGGGCCCCTTCAGAATGGGCACCCGGTTGCACGTGCTCGGCAACTAGCTGAGCCATGTGCCTTAACACATCCTCGGTAGTAACTCCGGGAGCCTCGGACTCTTGATTTCTTGTTGGCCTCCTAGGTGCCATCCTGCACTTCAACGTTATCGTTCAGCTTAGAACAACCTCAACCTCATAAATTCTCATCATACTTAACCCTAAACGTGCTATCTCATGCTTTAGGGTTTAGGGTTCTACTTCGTTCCTTATGTTCTACGACTCTACCCTCCGATCCTCTGATACCAACTTAACTGTCACGCCCCGAACGGCATCCCGCAGGGACCGTGACAGCCGCGAGCTATCCCCCGGATGGCTCCAGCGTTCTTACTTATTTTCTTACTTGATTACGGCGGAAACGTACAGGATCGCGAGGGTTTTGAGCGAATACTTACATAATCAGGGTTCTCATTAAGTTCATACAAAACGAATATTTAAAACATATTAGAACCCAATTAGTGACACTCATGTCACTATCAACAAAATGCGAAGCTTAACATCTTGGGCCTCTAGGTCAGGTAGTCCTCCTGACTCTCTTCACCTGATACATCTGGAATGACACAATTTTAAAAACGTGAGTCAAAAAGACTCAGTAAGGGAAAAACGTAAAACTTAAATCATGCTCTTGACTCATGCTTGCTTAATCATGAAAGAAAGATAAAACTTGAACAATTGATGCATATGCGTGCTTATGAGTTATGCATATGCTCTTGCTTCTTGTTTTCGGCCCCAGGCCCTTGAAAACCACTTTCTTTCATGCTTGCTTGTAAACTGGCCCTTGGCCCTTAAAAATCTTTCTTTCGTACTTGTGCCCTTGTTGGCCTTATCATAATTATCTCATGTCTTTTACTTGCGGGCTCGCTCCATTTGACCCCTGAAGTCAGGGTTGTGCGTTCCCTTCGGAACCGTCCCCGAATTCCCTTAGAGACTTACATCTGGTCAGCTAGCGCACCTTCTCAATGTCCTTCAGTGGCTAGACGTGACCCTTGGAGGCACCACACCTTCTCATTGTCCTTCAGTGTGGCTTGCACAGCCTCTTGGATTCTCCCATCCTTCTCATAAATGTCCTTCGGTATGGGAGTCCATCTTGATGGTACGGTACCGACCGGTGCCCTTAATCTTAACTTATCGTTTCATAAAACTTCTCATATTCTTTCCATAAAAATCATTGCATAATTTTCTTCTTGAAAAATTCATGCAATGCACATGTCATGTCATGCTTGCTTAAAACTCATACTTGCTTAAAATTCATGCTTGTTCATGAAATTCATATCATGTCATGCTTTCTTAAAATTCATGCTTATTCATGAAATTCATATCATGTCATGCTTTCTTAAAATTCATGCTTATTCATGAAACGATGCAGCGTGTCATTCCAGTTTTGAAAAAGAATACTTACTGTACACTTACAGTATCCACTTACTATTCCACTTACTCTTGCTCTTCTTGTTCGTGTATACAGACACTTGGATCGCCTACAAGCGATTCAAATATTCTTTTAGACTTTAAGAATTATGAAATCATTTCTTTTGAAATCGAAGATATATATATATATATATATTTATATATACATATCACAGAAATTCATTTAATTACAAAATAATTATTTTATTCTTTTCCTTAACAATATTCAAAACTTAACTTATTAAATTAATATTTTTATTGAAATAAAAATATATTTATCCATGTACGTGTCTCGATTAGGGTTAAATAATACTCATAGGTTTAGATTTAAACCTAAGTCTCTTTTTATTACACGTACTACATTAAACCTTATATCTAACTATTAATAATTTATTCATGATTAAATCTTAACTTAGACTTTAAACCTCAAATAAAACCCGAGTAAAACTTAACTAGGGTTCCCATAATATTTAATAAAGATCATGGCTATATAATATTATTCCAACTAGCCTAACTCTAATTTTTCTTATCCAACACAACAATGAAAATACATAAATTATAAATTTACACTTAGGGTTAACTTCTTGTAACTTTCGGCCACTACCATTTATGCACCAATTAAATCACAACTTTTTCTCCAAGGGTGATCCCATCCTCCAATCAACAAATTTCACAACCTAATATCTACAAATCAAAACACCAATACCATACACCATACTCAAGGCATTCGGCCAACACATGTTTTTACCCAATGATTAGTTTTCCTTTATTTCCTTCAACATGCATGCTTCCAATTACTTAACATAATCATCTACTATGCATTAAGGTCATAAATCTTACACATGTTAAGTCCAATGTCCAGATCTACACATATTCAAAACTATACATAAAAATCCACATAGCTCATTTTCGGCCATACCCAAAATGTTACCTTTTTCATGCTAAAAATCATATCATGCACATCCTTTGCATTTGTGACCTAACTAGCATGCATGTACTTAATCCTTTTTATCAAATAATTTCATCAATCATAGATCTACTCTTTATTCACACTAATATCCATAGATCTAAACAAAGATATCATTTTTTTCATCAACCCAACATATCAAAACTTAGATCTAACTTCCTTTACATTTTTCTTCACATACAACCTTAGATCTAGGGCTTCCATAGTGAGATCTAGCATGTAAACAACTTAGGGTTCCTAAGCATCCAAGATCTAACAACATCAAGGCATCTATCAAAATAAAACTTCAAGATCTTATACATAGGCCATTCGGCCACTCATGCTAACCCCACAAAATCATCTTTTTGCCTTACCTTGTTGTTTGTCCAAGCTTGAGCACCTAGAAAATAAGGTACCTTTGGTTAGTACTTGTGAAGCTCAAGACAAAATCATCAACGAAACTAAACTCACCTTCAACCTCTACCAAATCTTCCTATCCTTTTCCTCCTTCAAAGATTCGGTCCACCCTCCTTAGAAATGACCAAGCTGGGTTTAAAAGAAGCTCTATGGTGGTGAAGAGGACATGGTGAGCTTGAAGAAAAATGGTGTCAAATGGCTAGGTTTTCATGGTAGGATTTTTGTCAACAAAAGGAGAGATTTACTTGGCTTTTGGAATGGGTTTTGGCAAACTAGATGGAAGTGGTTTAGAGGCAAGATGAAATAGAGCAAACCTTGAACATTGCATGAAAGATTCGGCTAAGGGAAGCAAAAATGGAGAGAGTTGTGCAAGCTTGTAAGATTCGGCCAAGAGAGGGAAGTTTGAGAGTGAAATGCTTGAGTGTTAGGTCAAGAGAGAAATGCAAGAGGGTTGTGTGAGATTGAGTCTCCCAAAGCTTTTTGACATAAAGCTTGAGAGTGAATTGACAAGAGAGAGAGAGAGATGAAAAGGCAAAAGAAATGGAAAATGGTGAAAAAGGGGGGGGGGCCTTGGTCGACATTCCCTAGCTCCCTTTTCTTCTTTTTTTTTTCTTTCTTTCTTTTCACTCCTTCATCACATCACTTCCTTGTCTCTTTGAAATTTCTCTCTCCTCCATGCCTTCATCGACATACACTCCCCTTTTCTCACCTTTTCTCTTCTCTTTTTACTCTCATGCCTTGTCTCATCAATTCTTACACACTTACACTTCTTACACATCTCTTACACATCACATGGCTTTTAATTTTTTTTCTCTCCTCCTTGTCTTTCACGTAGAAGGCCTTCCCTTTGCTAGTTTGGTTGCTTTCCAACCATCCTAGTTACTCCCACATTAAATGGCAACTAACTTTCAACTTAGTCCACTTATCACCTAACTTATCACTTTATAAGTTCTCTTACTTATCTATTCATTCCAATAGCTTATCACCTTACAAGTATGATATCTTATCATGTGATAATGGCCTTAGCCTATCTCTACAATAATCATAAGGCCTTATCACTCTAAAAGTTTCCTAACTTATCATTCTTGCTTATCACTATGATAAGCAAGTGTGCTTATCAATTAAATCATTCCTAAACTTATCACATAACTACATAGCTTATCATTGAATATTCATATGGGACTTCTATTAATAATATGGAACACATCATAATATTACATGTCACATAAAATATCTAATCCATGTATTCAATCTATTAATAATTTCGGCTTTATACAAGGAAATTATTAAAGCATAATTCAAATTATATGGTCCATGAATCATATTAGGTAAACAAAATATTAATTTGTAAAAGAGGAACTCACTTGCAAATTTCGGCTCTTAATATAATATAATTTATACATCCGATAAAATGGCATTAAAATTACTTAAGGAGATTTTATGGATTTAAAATCCTATTTTAAATCGAAATACCATAACATAAAAATTAGGCCATACATTGGCCAAAACATAGCCCCATTAGGAAATAAAGACTATTACATTGGAAAAATAAAATAATACATGAGCAATTACGTAGGAGAAAATCGGGGTCTCACAGCAAGGATTTCTTTCCTTGTTCAACAATACCTTACTCGACCAGCCCTTGTTTCCTAGGTTAGATTTATTTCCTTGTTATTTCTAGCTTATAAATAGGAGCCTCTTGCAATGTAATTCGGACAACTTGGATGAATATATTTTGGTGAGGTTTAATTCTCTTTGGTTCTTTGAAGAACTTCTCGAACTTATCGGGATTTTCCCGTGGCGTTCAACTCGACTTATCAAACGGATTTCCATCCCGTTTGTGGCGTCTTCACTATACCGAGGTTCTTGTTTTCTTAAGCAACGGGTCGAGGTTCCATTCGAATCCATCCTAGAGACGATCTTGGGTTCCTTATAGTTTTGTTGGGTCTCGTTACGGGTTAACGGGGTTCACATCATTGGGCTTCCTCACTATCCTTCAAATAGTAACTACACCTTAGCTTCACGAGTGTTAATGAACATTTACAAAACGTTTTTTGAGCTCACGCTTTAACTCACTTCACAAAACTCAAAACCTAAGGGATTTCTTCTACTCACACGATTAGGACCCAGTGTTTACCCAACACTCAAGAGGTTTATAAAAGATGGGTACAAAGGAATATCAATGAATGGCTCTCAAAGCCGAATATACAAGTGTAAAGCACAAAAGAGTGCAAGAAGACAAAAATCTCAGTATAAAGCTGAAGTTTGGTAGCAAATTGTAAGCTTTCTTTGTGGCTGCGGTATTCTCCCTTCTTCAAAACACTTTCTCTCTCTAGAAATTGGGTCGAAGAATAATTGCCAAGTAGTTCGTCTGATCGGTTGTCCCTTTCTTCTTAACTTCTTGTATTTGAATCGTCTTTTACTACAACGGTCATCAAAGCAAGCAAAAATGACCGTTGGAGAGGCCCCCAAATCATTTGGAAGTGATTTGAAGGTTCTGACAACTTTTCAAATTTTTCATTAAACTCGCGGCATGTGTTGACACATGGTTGGCATGTGTGTCACTGACAGATCAAAAAATGACCTGGAGTTGGGCACTCGGGAGATAGTGCAATGTGTCCACACTATGATGTAATGTGTCAATACTTATAAGTCCTGGAGAGAAAATCAACAACTTTAAAGCATCCAAACAGTTCCAAAACGTTTTTAAAAACCTATAAAGGGAAAAATTGATCTTATTAACTTGAGTAATGGTGCTCAAGTCCACTTATAAATATTTTAGAGAGGGGAACCATAATCATTTTGATATACAACTTGGAAATTGTGGATTGACGAGATAAATAAAATCAAAGTCTTCAAAACTTAGAAACTTTTGTTATCATCGAAATCAAATATGGTTTGTTTTACAAAAATTGAGCTATCCTGTAGAAGGATGAATCTTGAAGACTACTCAACTCCGTGGCTGCCAACCCTCACCTGGCATTAATTCAAACGATATTGTCGAGAAGTGAGAAGTCCTCATGATGTCTTCGCGGAGGCAGCTCGTCACCTTCGAGAAGAAGGAGCTACCCCTAAAGCCATTAACAAGCTGAGAAGAGCAGCTTCAGAAGGGCACAAAGTAGACCAATACTTCCTAGCAATCCTTGAGATATGATCTAGAGCTTACTGATGCAGCTCAGAAGAAAGGGGATGAGAGTGCTGACGAGGACAATGAAAGGCTGGCTGACACACAATATTGGATATGGATGAATGATTTTCCATGTGAAAATTATGTCCTCCATCCAAATGAATACAGTCCATCCTTCATGGCGGACCGCGGAAGAAAAGGCCAAAAAGTCAACCTCCGTAAACAGCTTCACGAGTACATGTTAAGGCAATGGCCCAGTCCATGATTAATGAAATTAAATTTTATTTCATAAAAGTTATTTTTATGATTTGTATGGTATGAAATAAAGTATTCCATTCAAAATCAAACTCGATCGTAACAATCCGGTCAAAGGGATAAAATTGCTAAAAATAAACCAACAAGATAGTAGCAGCACATCCCTGAGGATGGAAACAGAAACCATATTTAGTAACTATCAAAATAAAGCTAATATGGCGTGGATAACCTTGAATCATTGGACGTCATAAAGCTACCACATTAAATGCAACGGACAGCACAAAGCACAATGAAATGATGCACGTTGGTTCCAATAGTCGTCAAGAGGCTAACATTCACCATGTGTCATCCCATACGATGCGACAAAATGCAACGGATTGCTCAAAGTGACATGAAATGATGCACGTCGGTTCCAACAGTCACCCGAAGGTTTACAGTGACCACGTGTCATCTACAAATGATAAGTAGCGTGATGTCAAGAGTCAGAAACTGTCACATTAAATACTACGTTCTTCTCAAGACACGTGAAGGGAAGGCATTGTATCTCTAACTATCGATAAAAGATTTGTAGTGGCCACATGCCATTCGCGGATAGATGGGTAGTCGAAGCATCAACTGCCGAAAAATACAGAATTAAAGGAAACGTGTCATTCAAGAGACTGAGGGACGACATTCGAGCAATCGAAAGGATTTTCAAATAACTTTTTGAAAAATAACTAGTAAAATTATAGATATAAGAGGGTACCATCTCGACGGAAGTAGAGGCCGCCTAAGATCTAAAACTGCAAGTGTCAAAGCGAAGCCTTAGCCAAAACCTACCCGAAGAACTATTTGCCGAAGTAATAAGCTAGGTGATCCGTGATAACTCAAGAGAATAGCAAAGCCCTTGTACGGTGTCACAAAAATCGAGGACATGCAACAACCATACCCCATACAGAAGCCAAAATCCACACGTACTCTTCATCCGAGGTAGTGTGAAGATGTGCTGGAGTGTAACAGTCGAAGAAGGACTAAGAGAGGTCCATACCTCGCCAAAGGAAGGAAACACAATGGCCAAGGACCTCATCACCTTGGCCTATCACCACCAAGGACGAGATACAAGATGAACTGTCATTACCGTAATGGCAGAGCTTTGGGAACAACTAACGGCAGAGCAAATGGTGGTCTTGCGTAACGTCGTGATAAACTGGGCGACAGCCTGATGGGGACGCACAGAGCTTCATCAATATCGATTGAAGGAAAGCCTTGAGTGTCCTAATGATGATTACTATTATATTCCTGAAGAAGTAGGCCAACCAGCGTTGTTTGCAGAATGGTGGATCACCTACATACGCTACTCTCTGTGACACCTGCTCTATGCGAACAAAGAATTCTTTTATTGTGACATATGTTTAGGTTTTGATGGACATTAAATTGAATGGATAATTCCTCCTTGGACCCATATGTGATCGTTAATAAAAATTCAGTTCATTAAACATTCGCTTTGATTTACATATATGTTCGGATATGAAAGCATCATCAAACAATTTTTAACTTTCATAAATAAATCCGCTTAAGAATGGGGGACATCGATGATACCGAAACTGAATCAATCCAGCCCAAATCAATTTCGGCTGGATGAACATGATCATACGCATGAAAAGGCCAATAATAATACAAGCCCATCTTGCACCAATCCCAAAATAAGGAGAAATCACAACACATGTCGTAAGCAGTTATAAGCTAGTTTATAACATTTAGCAGCCCCACAATCCCGACGTTCCCGGTATCCAATCAACTACCTACTATGTAGTCGTGCGAAGAGTACATCACGGCACAGAATGCTAAGGGGGATAAAATTCGTCAAAAAGTGGAAACATAAGGACGTTAAGAAAGGGCTATAAAGGCAAAATATCAAGAAAAAAGGTAAGTGATTTTGAAAGAATTTGAATAGAGAGATTGAAATACGAAAATATTGACTGAAGCATCGGAGGTGCCTTGCCCCGGTGTCTGGGGTCATCTTTGTTATTTTGAAGAAGAGAATTTATGCGAAGTCTGAAGCTTATTTACTCTAAAGTGTTAACCATAAATCAACTGATTCATTTCTTTGTACTTCTGTTCTCTTCTCTTCTTTCTTCTCCTTCTAGTACTTCTCCATCGCAAGCTCCTTCTCTCGCTCTCTCTCTCGTTCAAGCACAGCTTGGTCTTGGTTCAAAAGTGGGACCCTTGGTCTCACTCTTCCATAAATAGATGCTTCTAACCTTAGTTAAATTTTAGGAATAAACCTAACCTGATAAGATCTAATTGGAACCCCTGCCAAGTGTCAAATTTATTTTTACCAAGCAATGATATATTCCCTAAATCTCCACCCAATCCACTTTTTGTCAGCTGGCCATTAATTGTTATAGGGCTGGGTTTGTCAAGCATATAACAAAACCCACTCGAGCCTATTTGAAGCCCTTTTTGCCTAGTCCAAAACCAAGCTTCTCCCAAGGTCCAACAAGCCCACTAACTCCATTATCTAATAAAATATAAATTAGGACAAAATTTATTTGTAATATATTAATAAGATAATGTTGTATCACGAAGGGGGATTACACTACTTCTAGACTACCCGCTTTAATGAAACATATTTTTCATGAGTATTTTGTATTGTGTTTTATATAGGTGTGAATTTAATAGAATCTCTGCATGTGCAAATGCTTGAGATATTTGGCATTTTCGTGAGATCACCCATGAAGGAACAAGTCAAGTTAAAGAGTCAAAATTAGCATGTTTGTTCAACAATACAAGTTATTGAAAACAAAGTCTAATTAATTTATTGGAAGATATGTTCACTAGAGTCACAAACATTATAAACTCTTTGAATGCACTTGATTGAAAATATACTAAGTTATATGTAGTGAGAAAAATTATCATGTCTCATCCAAAGTCGTAGGAAGCAAAGGTTATCAATGAAGAAAGCATCCAAAAGAGCAAGAGGTTTTAAGTCATCCACGACAAGTTTGAGGGTATATATACTCTATGAGACCCCGATTTTCTCCTACGTGATTTCTTATGTATTATCTTTTATTTTCCAATGTAATACTTTTATTTCATCATGGGGCTATGTTTTTGGCCAATGTATGGCCTAATCCTTATGTTATGGTATTTCGATTAAAATGGGATTTTATTCCATAAAATCTCTTTAAATAATTTTAATGTCATTTTATGCAAGGTTTAAATTATATTTATTTTAGGAGCCAAAATTTGCAAGTAAGTTTCTCTCTTACAAATTTATATTTTACATTTACTTAATATGTTTCATGGACCATAGAAATTGAATTATGATTTAAGATTTCTTTATATAAGCAGAAAATGATTAATGGATTAAATCATGGAATTCTTCTGAAGACATGGATTGAATATTTTCATATCTTTCATATGTGACATGTATTATTACCATGTGGCCTAGATTAGTAATAGAATTTTCATTTGAATATTCAATGATAACCTATGATTAATAAGATAAGTCTAAGAGAAGATTTAATTCATAAGCACACTTGCTTATCATAGTGATAAGCAAGCATGATGATAGGCTAGGAAACTTTTAGGGTGATAAGTCTTTGTGATTATTGTAGAGATAGGCTAGGGCCATTATCATATGATAAGATATCATGCTTATGAGATTGATGGAGCTCAAGGTGCCGTTTCAAAGGAACCCGTTCAAGTGCCAAGTGGACCGGTTACAAGAGCCCGAGCAAAGAAGTTCAAGGATGCACTCAACGAGCTAATTCAAGAGGCATGAGATCAAGCAAAGGCGTGGAAGCCCATTCAGCATGACCCACGAATTGTCAATGTGCTCCAAGTTCTAGAAGAGCCCGAGTAGGGTTTTCATTTGAGCATGCAAGGAAGTCTTCTAGAAGATACTCCTAATTAGGGTTTCGGATGGCATGATTGTGGGACTATTTTAGCCGCACCTTTCTTGCCATATAGGAGCTGATTTCGAGTTTAGTTTAGTTGTTAAGTTTGTTGCCTTTTTGGTTTAGGCGCCAATGCATTATTTCCTTAATAACCGAATCTATTTTGGGTGGCTTTTAGTTTCCTTTTGTACTAGGTTTAGGCGCCTTGTTTAGGAGTGTTTCCTTTTAGGGTTTTCGTGTATAAGATGGCCTATATATAGAGGCCTAAGTTGTAGTTCGAAATTCATTCAATATACACGGTTTTGTGAGGTTTTAATTCTCTTTGGTTCTTTGACGAACTTCTCGAACTTATCGGGAATTTTCCCGTGGCGTTCAACTCGACTTATCAAACGGATTTCGATCCCGTTTGTGGCGTCTTCACTATACCGAGGTTCTTTCTTTCCTAAGCAATGGGTCGAGGTTCCATTCGAATCCAGCCTAGAGACGATCTGGGTTCCTCATAGTTGTTGGGTCTCGTTACGGGTTAACGGGGTTCAACATCATTTGGTATCAAAGCCAGGTTCTAGTTCGGGTTTGCGTATCCCTTTTCTTTTCGTGCCTTTGCTTCTTCTTTTCATAACCTTCGGCTATCTTCTCTAATTTTCTTTTCGCTTTGTTTCTGTCCTACAGTCGGCTACTATCAAATACTTGGCCGAAATTCTTAACTTCTCTATTCAAGCTTTGCTAGAGCTGGTTCTTGGTTATATCTGGTGCGAAAGTTTCATACCTTTGTGCCTTGAGATCTTGTGCTATTGTTATCAAAGGAGAAGAGAAAGAGACTCCCAAAAGAAGAAGAAAGAAAGGGGTCAAAAAAAAAGTGCTTCAGAAAAATTTTCGATTGTTTCCATATATTGGGGTCCCTATTATTCCGAAAATCTCTTTACCCCAAACAAGTTTATTTTTTTCTGCTCTGACGAATCACCATCTACTCTAGTTTCCACCTTTCTAATCATCCATCGTGTTCTTTGCATTCTTATTTCCTTGATATTAATTATCTTGCTCTCTCTGAAATTCCTTGATGAGTTCTTGTTGAATCGTTGCTGGAATTCTTTGATTGTTTGTTTAGTTCCAAAAGAACCGCAAGAGGATTACTGAGTGGAAAAAGGCAAGAGTGGTGAGATTATTAGAGGGTAAAAGCCATATCTTGTGTGTGAAACACGAGTGACCAGAGACCCTACTATTGAGTGAGACACGTAAGGGAGAGATTTGTGAGGTCCTTTTTTGTTTTAATTCTAACACTATATTTTTGCAGTAATCATGTCTCGTGATAGTGGAAAGAACGTGTCTAACGACGATACCCCACCACTTGACTCGAAGCTGTATATGGAGGCCATGGTAGGTGAACTAAGGCGGGTGTTGAACCAAGTACAAGAACGGCTAGATCGGCTGGAGCATCCTCAACCCCAACCCTGTCACAATTACCGTAGACGGAGAGAGCACCACGGAGGGAGGAAAGGGAGTACGACGAAGAGCCTTACAGATCTGACGATGAAGAAGATCGTGACATGTTGGCTATAGGAGATATGGAGGGCGACGAGACGCTAGGAATCGAGAAGATAACAACGTTAGTGGTATTAAAATAAAGATTCCGTCTTTCCAAGGGAGATCTGATCCGGAAGCTTACCTTGAGTGGGAGAAGAAGATGGAATTCGTGTTCGATTGCCATAACTACTCCGAAGCTAAGATGGTAAAATTAGCCGTCATTGAGTTTTCTGACTATGCTATAACTTGGTGGGATCAACTTGTGACAAATAGAAGGCGGAATGGAGAACGTCCCATAGAGACATGGGATGCTATGAAGGCGGTCATGAGGAAACGATTTGTTCCAAGCCACTACTACCGGGAGCTGTACAAAAAGTTACAAAGCCTAAAGCAAGGAAGTCGAAGCGTAGAAGACTATTACAAGGAGATGGAGATGGCCATGATCCGTGCCAATATTGAGGAGGATCGAGAGGCTACCATGGCTCGTTTCCTACATGGCTTGAATCGAGAGATCCATGATAGAGTGGAGATGCAACATTATGTGGAGATAGAAGAAATGGTGCATAAGGCTATCAAAGTGGAGCAGCAACTCAAGAGAGGGAGTGGGGGACGTGCTAGCCAAAATTCGAATTCTACTTTCTCCAAGCCAAGCTACACCAAGCCCATGGACAAGCCACAAGTGCCCAAACCCGAGCCCAAAACCCCTACCACCAGCCACACTTCTCAAGGTAAAAATGAAGCTTCTACTTCTAGAAATCGTGATATCAAGTATTTTCGATGTCAAGGCAGGGGACACATAGCAAGCCAATGTCCAAACAAGCAAGTCATGGTGTTGAAGGCCAATGGAGAGATCGTGACCGATATTGAAGAATCTGACACCGACGACATGCCACACTTGGAGGATGCTTCCGAGGATGAATACACAGCCCCTGATGCGTTGACCTTGGTGGCGAGGAGAGCCTTGAGTTTGCAAGCAAAGAGCGATGAGGAAGTACAGCGGGAGAACATCTTTCACACTAGGTGCTACATCAAAGACAAGGTATGTAGTGTGATTATTGATGGTGGTAGTTGTACCAACGTTGCGAGCACAGTCATGGTTGAAAAGTTGGGATTGCCCGTGTTGAAACACCCTCGGCCATATAAGTTGCAATGGCTGAATGATAGTGGAGAAATAAGGATGAACAAGCAAGTGTTAGTTGCTTTTCGAATCGGTAAGTACGAAGATGAAGTAATGTGTGATGTTGTGCCGATGCAAGCGGGACACTTGTTGCTAGGGCGACCATGGCAGTTCGACCGACATGTGGAGCATGATGGCTTTACGAATAAGTACTCTTTTGTAATTAATCAGAAGCCAATCACTCTTGTACCCCTGACCCCGCAGCAAGTATATGAAGATCAAGTGAGGTTGCAGCAAGAGAGTGAACAAAGGAAAGAGAGTGAGCAAAAGAAAGAGAATGAGAAAAAATAGAGTGAAAAGCAGAGAGTTAGTGAAAATTCGAGAGAAGCCGAAAAAAGAGAGAGAGGAGGTTCGGCCCTTGAGAGAAAACCAGAGAGAAAAAAGAGTTTCTATGCAAAAGTAAGCGAGATCAAGCGAGCGATGCTTTCAAATCAGCCGATGATTGTACTTTTGTACAAAGAGGCCCTTTTAAACACTAACGCTCTTGACCAAGCTTTGCCTAGTTCTATTGTGTCTCTTTTGCAGGAATATGACGATGTCTTCCCTGAAGAAACCCCACATGGATTACCTCCGATTCGAGGGATCGAACATCAAATTGATTTTGTTCCCGGTGCTGCCATTCCAAACCGACCAGCTTATAGGAGCAATCCCGAGGAGACCAAGGAGCTTCAACGGCAAGTCAGTGAGTTGTTGGATAAGGGGCACGTGAGGGAAAGCATGAGCCCATGTGCTGTTCCGGTTCTACTTGTACCTATGAAGGATGGGTCGTGGAGAATGTGCGTTGATTGCCGAGCCAACAACAACATCACGGTAAAGTATCGTCATCCTATCCCTCGCTTAGATGACATGTTAGATGAGTTGCATGGTTCTTGTGTGATTTCAAAAATTGATTTGAAGAGTTGATACCATCAAATTATAGTAAAAGAAGGAGACGAATGGAAAACCGCTTTTAAAACAAAATATGGTTTGTATGAATGGTTAGTTATGCCTTTTGGTTTAACTAATGCTCCGAGCACCTTCATGAGACTTATGAACCATGTTTTACGTGCTTTTATAGGAAGATTTGTCGTTGTCTATTTTGATGATATCCTTATTTATAGCAAAAACATGGACAATCATGTAGTGCATCTGAAATTTGTGTTAGATGTGCTAAGGAAAGAGAAATTGTTTGCTAATATGAAGAAGTGCACTTTTTACACCGATAAGCTTGTATTCTTGGGATTTGTTGTTAGTGCACAAGGTATACAGGTTGATGAAGAAAAGGTACGTGCAATTCAAGAATGGCCGAGTCCCACAAGTGTAGGTGAGGTTCGTAGTTTTCATGGCCTTGCAAGTTTTTACCGGCGGTTCGTGAAGGACTTTAGTAGCATAGCCGCACCACTTACCGAAGTAATCAAGAAGAACGTGGGATTCCAATGGGGAGACGCGCAAGAGAAGGCGTTTCAATTACTTAAGGAGAAGTTAACCCATGCTCCTTTATTGTCTTTGCCTAACTTCTCCAAGACATTTGAAATTGAATGTGATGCTTCAGGTATTGGTATTGGCGCAGTTCTTATGCAAGACGGACGACCACTTGCTTATTTCAGCGAGAAACTAAGCGGGGCAGCCCTAAACTACCCCACCTATGACATGGAGCTGTATGCACTAGTCCGGGCCTTGGAAACATGGCAGCACTACCTATGGCCTAAGGAATTCGTGATTCATACCGATCATGAATCCTTGAAACATTTGAAGGGCCAACACAAGCTAAACAAAAGGCATGCGCGCTGGGTAGAGTTCATTGAGACGTTTCCATACGTCATTCGGTATAAGCAAGGTAAGGAGAATGTAGTAGCCGATGCCCTTTTCCGCAGGTATGCTCTACTGTCCACACTAGATGCCAAGTTATTAGGTTTTGAGCATATTAAGAATTTATATTCTGATGACCATGACTTTGGTGATGAATATCGTGCTTGTGAGAAAATTGCATGTGGTAAGTTCTTTAGGCTTGATGGGTTCTTGTTCCGAGAAAATAAGCTACGTGTGCCTCATTGTTCAATGCGGGAGTTATTAGTGCAAGAATCCCATGGGGGTGGACTAATGAGACATTTTGGAGTTGCCAAAACCTTAGCCATTTTACAAGAACACTTCTATTGCCCTCACATGAAGAGGGATGTTGAGAGAATTTGTGGTAGGTGTATCACATGTCGACAAGCTAAGTTTAAAGTGCAAGCCAATGGTTTGTATACTCCCTTACCTATTCCTAGTGAGCCTTGGGTTGATATTTCCATGGATTTTGTGCTAGGATTGCCTAGGACTAAACGTGGGAGAGATTTGATTTTTGTGGTCGTGGATAGATTTTCTAAAATGGCACATTTTATTCCATGTCACAAAACGGATGATGCGTCGCATGTTGCTGATCTATTCTTTAGAGAAATTGTAAGACTACATGTCATGCCTAGGACGATTGTCTCGGATAGAGATACGAAATTCTTGAGCTATTTTTGGAAGACTTTGTGGTGTAAGCTAGGCACTAAGTTATTGTTTTCCACTACTTGTCACCCACAAACGGATGGTCAAACTGAAGTTGTCAATAGGACATTGTCTACGTTATTACGAGCGATCATCAAAAAGAACATTAAAACCTGGGAAGAATGTTTACATGTTGAGTTTGCCTATAATGGAGCTATTCATTCTGCTACTCGCTTTTCTCCATTTGAAATAGTCTATGGTTTTAATCCTTTGACTCCATTGGACTTATCACCTTTGCCAGTCATTGAACATGTTAATTTAGATGGCAAAGGAAAGCTGACTTTGTTAAGCAGATTCACGAGCAAGCGAGACTCAACATTGAGCACCGAACGGAGCAGTATGCAAAACAAGCCAATAAGGGTCGTCACAAGATAGTTTTTGAACCCGGCGATTGGGTTTGGCTACATATGCGGAAAAAGAGATTTCCCAGGAAACGACGTTCCAAATTGCTCCCGCGAGGCGATGGTCCATTCCAAGTCATCGAGCGCATCAATGATAACGCCTACAAACTAGATTTGCCTGGTGAGTACACTGTCAGTGCCACATTTAATGTTACTGATCTGAGTCCTTTTGATGTAGGTGAAGATTTGAGGACAAATCCTTTTCAAGAGGAGGGGAATGATGGAGCTCAAGGTGCCGTTTCAAAGGAACCCGTTCAAGTGCCAAGTGGACCGGTTACAAGAGCCCGAGCAAAGAAGTTCAAAGATGCACTCAACGCGCTAATTCAAGAGGCATGGGATCAAGCAAAGGCGTGGAAGCCCATTCAGCATGACCCACGAATTGTCAATGTGCTCCAAGTTCTAGAAGAGCCCGAGTAGGGTTTTCATTTGAGCATGCAAGGAAGTCTTCTAGAAGATACTCCTAATTAGGGTTTCGGATGGCATGATTGTGGGACTATTTTAGCCGCACCTTTCTTGCCATATAGGAGCTGATTTCGAGTTTAGTTTAGGTGTTAAGTTTGTTGCCTTCTTGGTTTAGGCGCCAATGCATTATTTCCTTAATAACCGAATCTATTTTGGGTGGCTTTTAGTTTCCTTTTGTACTAGGTTTAGGCGCCATGTTTAGGTGTGTTTCCTTTTAGGGTTTTCGTGTATAAGATGGCCTATATATAGAGGCCTAAGTTGTAGTTCGAAATTCATTCAATATACACGGTTTTGTGAGGTTTTAATTCTCTTTGGTTCTTTGACGAACTTCTCGAACTTATCGGGAATTTTCCCGTGGCGTTCAACTCGACTTATCAAACGGATTTCCATCCCGTTTGTGGCGTCTTCACTATACCGAGGTTCTTGCTTTCCTAAGCAACGGGTCGAGGTTCCATTCGAATCCATCCTAGAGACGATCTTGGGTTCTTCATAGTTGTTGGGTCTCGTTACGGGTTAACGGGGTTCACATCAGAGATGATAAGCTATTGGAATGGATTAGATAAGCAAGAGAGCTTATGATTGATAAGTTAGGTGAGAGAGAGTAACCAAGTTGAAAGTTGGTTGCAATTTAAATATGGAGGTAACTAGGTTGTTTGGAAAGCAACCAAACAAAGTAAATGTTAGTCAAGGATAAGGCTTTTACGTGAAATAGCTAGAGGTGAAATTGAAAAGCCATAAAGTGAGGCCATGTGAGGTGTAAGAAGTGTAAGAAGTGATAAGACAACACATGGAAGTAAAAGAGAAGAGAAAAAGCAAGGGAGAAGGAGGAAATGTCGATGGATTCATGTGAGGAGAGAGAAGGAAATAAATCAACAAGCCATGCTTTTGGAGACAAGTGATGTGAGATAAAAAGGTGAAAAGAAATAAAGATGAGAGAGGGAGACTAGGACCCAAGCTTGGTCGGCCAAACCCCCCCAACCATGCATCCCCTTTTCCTCTTTCAATTTTTCTCTTGTCAACTCACCCTCTCAAGCTTTGTGTCATAGCAATTACTCTCCTTGGGAGACTCATTCTCTCACACCTCTCATTGCAATGCCTTGGCCGAATCATTCATGCATTCCATTCTCTCCCATTTCTCTTGCCTTGGCCGAAACTTGCATTCTCTCAAACTCTCTCCCATTTTCAAGCCTTGGCCGAACCACCCCCTAGAATTCATGGTTTGCACATTTTCCTCTTGCACTCTAAACCATATTCTTCTTGCTTTCCAAATCCCATTCTAAAAGCCAAGTTTAGACCTCTTTTGTAGTAGACAAAATCTCTCTTGGTGCAAAACACATTCCTTCCTTGAAAACCCTAACCATTTGCCTCATTTCTCTTCAAGCTTACCATATTCTCTTAACCACCATAGAACCTCCTTAAATCAAGCTTGGACATTTCTAAAGAGGGTGGACCGAAACTTTGAAGGAAGTGAAGTTAGGAAAAGTTGGTAAAGGTAGAGCTAAGCTTGGTTCTATTTGTTGATCTTGCCTTAAGTTTCACAAATACTAACCAAAAGTATTTTATTTTCTAGGTGCTCAAGCTTGGATAGTCAACAAGGTAAGACCAATGTGATGTTGTTGGGTTAGCATGAGTGGCCGAATGGCCTATGTATAAGATCTTGAAGTTTAGGTTGTGATATGCCTTGATGTTGTTAGATCTTGAATGCTTAAGAACCTTAGGTTGTTTAAATGCTAGATCTAACCATGGAAACCTTAGATCTAAGGTTGAATGTAAAGAAAAATGCAAATGGAGAACAATGCATGTTAAAGGAAGCTAGATCTAAGTCTTGATGTGTTGGTTTTATGAAAGTTAATTATTTTGCTTAGATCTATGGATGTTAGTGTGTATAAAGTGTGGATCTAATGTTGTTGGAAATATTTGATGAAGAGATAAAGTGTATGCATGCTAGTTAGGTCACAATGCAAAGGATATGCATGTTATGATTTTTAACATGAAAAAGGTGACATTTTGAGGTATGGCCGAATATGAGATGCTTTGGATTTCATGTATAGTTTTGTATATATTTAAATCTGGACATTGGCCATGATATGTGCAAGATTTATGACCCAATGAATGATAGATGATTATGTTAAGTATTAGATGCATGCATGTTGAAGGAAACAAAAGAAACTTAATCTTTTGGATGAAATCATCTATGGCCGAATATTATGAGCATGATGCATGGTGATATGCCTTGATTTATAGATATTAGGTTGTGAAATTGTTGAATGGAGGATGGAATCACCATTGGAGTAAAAGTTGTGACTAAATGGTGCATAAAATAGTGATGGCCGAATGTTGTAATAGAATATAACCCTAAGTGCAATTTATGAAAAAAAAATGGATTATCATTGTTGTGATAGATAAAGAAATTAGGGTTTAATCTAGTTGGAACAAATATTGAAGAACCAGGATCTTTTAATAAAATATTATTTGGAACCCTAGTTAAGTTTTACTCAGGATTAATTGAGGTTTAAGTCCAAGTTAAGATTTAATCGTGATTAATTTATTAATAGTTTGATATAAGGTTTTAATGGAGTACGTGTAATAATAAGAGGCTTAGGTTTAATTCTAAATCTGTGGGTATTAATTAAACCCTAATCGAGGCATGTACATGGATAAATATATTTTTATTTCAATAAAAATATTAATGATTTAATAAACTAAGTTTTGAATATTTGTTAAGGAAAAGAATAAATAAAATATTTTAAATGATTAAATGAATTTCAGTGATATATATATATATATCTTTGGTTGATGACCGATTTCAAAAATGCAAATATTTAATGATTTCATATTATTCTTAAAAGTCTAATGGAATATTTAAATCGCTTGTAGGCGATCCACATGTCTCTATACACGACCAAAGAAGACCAATTGTAAGTGGAACTGTAAGTGGACAGTAAGTGTTTCTTTTTCAAAACTGGAATGACACACTGCATCGTTTCATGAACAAACATGAGATTTTAATCAAGCATGACACGACATGTGCATTGCATGAATTTTTCAAAGAGAATGTTTATGCAATGATTTTATGGAAAGATTATGAAAAGTTTTATGAAACGATAAGTTAAGGGGCACTGGTCGGTACCGTACCATCAAGATGGACTCCCATACCGAAGGACAATGTGAGAAGGATGGGTGAATCCACGAGGCTGTGCAAACCACACTGAAGGACATTGAGAATGTGTGGTGCCTCCAAGGGCCATGTCTAGCCACTGAAGGACAAATGAGAAGGTGCGCTAGCTGACCGTATGCAAGGTCTCCAAGGGAATTCGGGGACGGTTCCGAAGGGAACGCACAACCCTGACTTCAGGGGTTGAATGGAGCGAGCCCACAAATAAGAGATATGAAATGATTATAAAAAAGGCCAAGAGAGGCACAAGTACGAGTAAGTGGTTTCAAGGGCCAAGGGCCAGTTTTACAAGCAAGTACGAAAGAAAGATTTTTCAAAGGGCCAGGGGCCGAAACTAAGCAAGAGCATATGCATAATTCATGACATGCATGTGCATCACTTATCAAGTTTCTTTCTTTCATGATTAAGCGGGCATAAGTCAAGAGCATGTTTTAAGTTTATGTCTTTCCCTTACTGAGTCTTTTTGACTCACGTTTTTAAAATTGTGTCATTCCAAATGCCTCAGGTGAAGAGAGTCAGGAGGACTACCTGACCTAGAAGTTCAAGAATTTATGTTTCATACTTTTGTTGATAGTGGCTTGATCGTCACTAGTTGGCTTTTTACATGTTATTTATGTCTTGTATGAAACCTTAATGAGAAACCTAATTATGTAAGTTTAGCTCGAATCCCTCGCGATCCTGTACGTTTCCGCCGTAATCAAGTAAAAAAATAAGTAAGAACGCTGGAGCCATCCGGGGGATAGCTCGCGGCTGTCACGGTCCCTGCGGGATGTCGTTCGGGGCGTGACATACTCCTACATACCGATCGACCATTACACCTCCATCGGTTTCAGGTATGCGTCCACTATGAAGAACAAGTATGGATACCAGGTGCATTCGTTCTTCACACCGGGTGCATCCACTTAAAACAAGTTCATCCAAAAATCTTGTGGCCGAGTTCATCTAACTGGTTGTATCAGCTACACAAACAGGGTGAATCCGCTTAAAACAGATTCGACATAAAACAGGGTTGAAAGGATCTATAATGTTGGTTGCATCCGATATCACTCAGATTCCTCAATAATGTGTCGAGTAATTGCAAAGTTGTGTGAAATTGAACCTCACACAGGTGTGGTCAGAACATAAGGTGTCACACCCCGACGCTATCTTTTCGAGGGGGATGTGTGACAGCCGCGAGTATTCTCCCAGAATACTCCAACGCTTGATCTTGCTCTTGCAGCGGAAACTTATTATTATTACTAATATCGCAGCGGATCTAAGATATGCCATGGCGGAAACTCGCTCAGGATCCTCACGATGGCTGAGATACAGCTCAATGAATAATACCTCGATGTCGGTGATTCCATTCATGGAAAGTCTTTACATTGCATCTTGTTCAACATATATACATACATAACTAGCCTAAGGCAACATGCTGCCCCTCAATTCATACTGAAACACATACTAGCATTTAACTTGGAGTCCACTAACTCCGGCACCAACTTACTATCTTCTAGGGTTCTGAGCAAGGTAATCCCCTGCTCCTGGAATATCCCGTGGATCTGGAATGATACGATTTGAAAACGTGAGTCGAAAGACTCAGTAAGGGATAATCAATAAACATGAACTTAGAAACATGGCCTTTGAAAATCATGAACTTGTGAACGTAATGAAATCATGCATGGTCATAAATCTTGTGATGCATATGCATGCCTCATGTTTGCATCTACAATGCACATGCCTCATGCAAAACCATACTTGCACTTGTAAAACTCTTTCATTTGAAAAAAAAAACATTTCCAGTTCTTATCTTGTGGGCTGACCCTCTGAAGTCAGGGTTGTGCCGTTCTCGTCATAACTGTCTCCTATCCCTTGGAGACCTTACATAAGAGGTGCCACACCTTCTCGAGCAACGTTCATCGGTGTGGTTGCATATACCTCATGGACTAACCCAACCTTCTCGATCAACGTCCCTCGGTATGGGCGTCCTCATCCATCCTTCACGAACAACATCCCTCGGTATGGATGTCTTAGGTTTCATTCATCCATCCTACACGATTAACTTCCCTCGGCATGAATGTCTTAACATGGTACGGATCCGACCAGAGCCCCTTGTCATACTTATAATCATCACTTGCATAAACATTTTTTTTTCATATGCTCATGCAATGATCATGTTATGTCGTTCTTGAAAACATCATACTTCACTTGCATAAAACATCCTTTCATGTTTCTATGCAATGCACATGTCATGCCACACTTGAAAACATTACCATTTCATTTGCATCAAAATCTCTTTCATGGACTCATGCAAATGATAATGTGACATGTTTAAAACATACTTCATTGTACAATACGTTCACTTGAAATAAAACATTTGCCATGCACGATAAAATATGCATTGTATCATTCCATTTTTCAAAAACAGTTAGAATCCACTTACAGTACTCCTTGTAATCCTCCTCGATCCTACTTGGCTCCTCGCCTACAAAGAATAGGTTCAATTCCTTCAATGTACTGAGTATTCATGAAAACATATCGGTACGTGTCGGTTCTACGAATTATCCGACAATTCTAACGTGAAATCCACTAAGGACGCGTAGCGATAATTAAACGCTTATCCTCATTTAACGGTATAATATAGTTGCCGGACTTCTCTTAATCCAATTTGAACTTCCTGTTCATCTCTTGACTTTGTACTTTCCGTTCATCGGAATATTTCCGAATAGCAACTATATTATATCTTCCTTGATATCGTATATATATATATATATATATATATATATATATATATATATATATTAATATAATTCTTTTAATCATTAAACATTTTATTTAATCTTTTCTTTAACTAATATACCAAATCTTAGGTCATTTAATCATTTAATATTTTTATTGCACTATAATATATATATATATATATCTCAATTAGGGTTTAATCAACACCAACGGATTTAGGATTAAACCTAAGTCTCTCATTATTTCATATACTCCATTAAAACCTTACATTAAACTATTAATAACTTAATCACGATTAAATCTTGACTTGGACCTTAAACCTCGATTAATCCCGAGTACTAACCCTAACTAGGGTTTCGAATATTTTCATTACATGATCATGGTTCTTCAATATTTATTCCAATTAGCCTAAACCCTAATTTCCTTATCCATCACAACAACTATAACCCATTTATCATAACTTACAATTAGGGTTTCTTCACAATAAGCATTCGGCCAACACTAGGTTTTATGCATTTCTTGATTACAATTCATCTCCAAGGGTGATCCCATCCTGCATTCAACAATTTCACAAACTAGGGTCTAGAATCAAAACACAAACACAATATATCATGCATTATACCATTCGGCCAGAACATGTTTTCATCCAACTAATTATGTTTTCTTTTTGTTTCCTTTGATTTGCATGCATCCTTTTCATTCCATAGTTATCTACCATGCATTAGGTCATCAATATTGCATGTAACATGACCAATAATCAGATCTATACACATCCAAAATTATTCTTGAAAACCTAAAGCACACATGGTTCGGCCATACTACACCATATTACATTTTCATACTAGGAAATTACTACATGCATACCTTGGCATTTCACAACCTATCTTGCATGCATTATTATCATACTTTCTACACAATCAACAAGCCCAGATCTACATTTTATATACATCAACACCCATAGATCTACGGAAAAATATCATTCACAACCAACTCATCATAACTTAGCCTAGATCTACACTTCCTTGAACATTCATTGCCATTTCCTTACATTTCCTTAGCATATAACTTTTAGATCCAAGTTTTCCATGGTCAGATCTAGCACTTAGACACCTTAGGGTTTCATAAATATTCAAGATCTAACAATATCAGGGCACAACACAACTTAAAACTTCAAGATCTATGCACAAACAATTCGGCCAGCAAGAAGGAAATGAGATCCAGTTTTTACCTTGGTTATCTTTGTCTTCTCCTTCTTTGTCTTCTTCTTGCAAGACCTTCCTTTTGCCTTCTACTCCTTCTTCTCCTTCTTGATATGAACTCCACCAACAATTGTGATGAAACCCGATAACAATGATGGATTGAAACCCCAAGATCGTGAAGACAAGATTTGTTGAGCCTTGACCCTTCACCTGACCAGATGATGAACCAAGACTACGAAGGATTGAAACGCCACACCAAGAAATCTAGGTGATAAGTTTCGGTTGCTTGAACGCCACAAGATGAACTTGATAAGTTCAAAGAGTTGTTTGAAGAACCAAGAGGAACACAAGACCTCTCAAATGATCTGAAAAATCAATATTGAATTCGAAGTTACTGTTCACGCGGAAATGGCCATCTAAATACTTGGAACATCCCTCCAAGAATAGGAAAGGCATAACTATAGCTTTAAAGTCACATAAATATTACCATAACAGGTTCCCACGAAATTAGGCCTCTTTGTCTTCTAGAGGCAGCCAAAAATAGCTAAAGGACCAGGTACAATGTACTAATTATGCCCAGCAAAGACCAAGTTTATTGCCCTATTAAATAGCCTTAAAACACAATAAATTGGAGCTCATAAAGGGTCAAACGTTACTGTTCACGTTGGTGCATGGATATGAGTCTCTTCACTTGCCCTGATGACATGGACTAGGCCTTGATTATTATTGGAGCCCATTTTGGTATTTTCAAAATCAGCCCAACTTTCTTGGATTAGCCCATTGAGTGCTTCCTTGAAACGTTTGGCTCTAAGTCTTGTAATTGGGCCACTAGGAAGTGACAAAGGGTCTTGAGCTCCATTCCCATGTGTATGCTCGACAAGTCCATCTCCTTGGTCACGTACAAGTCCAGCTCCTTGATTTGCATCACTTCTCCCTTACACGAAATCGCCTTGATCCAAGCTCAAATCCACTCTTTTGGTCAAAAGTTTTGGTTTACACTTGGTTTCTCTCCTTTTTGGGTATTCGGTTTCTCTCTTCTCTTTGATGTTCGGTTTTTCACTTCTAGGCTTTGTGTTGCACGACCAAATGACCCCCAAAAGAAGTGAATTAAGTGTGTGATGATGGTGTTAGGCGTGCAAGGCTTCCCACAAAAGACAAAGGGAATGCATGTAGACATAAATTTTGGCCCAGGGTGAAAAAGTTCACTTTTTCTCACTTTTCAAGTTTGTCCTGTTTTGTCTCCCTTATGTCTCTCTTGCATTGCACGAAAATCACCCCCCACCACACATTTGAATTCCATATTTAATGCTTAGTTCAACCATTTAGTTCATTTGGTTGAAATCCAACTAATTTAGTTTGTTTACATATTCTAGTTACTTAGTAAAATTAATGAAGATTAGCACTACTAATCTCATATTATAAACTTAACTTCAAGGCCCATTGGGCAGCCCAAATAAATCCTTAATTCAAGGCCCAACATCACCACCTAAAGCCCAAGGGCTAAGGCCCAATAACTTAATTCCTTAAGGCCCAACAACACCATTTCAAGGCCCATTATCATGGACTTCATGGCAGCCCAATACCATGCTTTTAAGCCCATTTTCATGATTATTTTGGCAGCCCATTAGCATGCATTTATGAGCCCAATAACCACCTAATGTTATAAGCCTTATGGCAGCCCAACATCACAATCCAAAGGGCCCACTATCACAAGTAATTGGGCAGCCCACATAACAAAATTTCAAGGCCCAATTACACCTAATTTTCGGCCATGAATGGGTAGCCCAATATCAGCCCATCATTTTAGGTTTTCAAGCCCAACATACAAGTCTTAATAGCCCAATATTATCCATAAGAAAATCCTTCAAAATAATTAAGGATATAGAAACAAAAATCAGCAACTTAAAGTCAGCTACCATAAGGTTTAAATCTCATCCATTGAAATTAAACCATAATGCTCAGTAAACTTAGATAATACCATGACCCTCATTAATCCAAAACTAATCACCAAATCCTTAAACTTACAATAGAGTACGTACTGATTTTTCGGGGTCTCACATAAAGTCTTAATTGAAATCAATTTATGGAATGATTTATGAATATTATGTATTATAATTATATCTTTTTGGAAAGCTCTACAAGTCTAGTTTCCAACGCATCAAACAGTGTACAATTTTGAGTTTATAAACGAAGTTACGGTTAAACTATTCCAAGGAGGCCAGGCTGGCAGCTAATTCCGAGGTTTAGCCAATTTTGGACGAGTTTGCTAATTTTAGCATAACATCATTGTAGGTCTCAATTAATATTTTGAAAGTTGTATTTCTTATTTGCTCATGCTTCGAGGGTTTTTCCAAGCTATACTATTTAAACCCCTTTCTAGTAGTGGAAAAATACAGATTTTGAGTGTTTCTACAACTTGAGCCTTAGGCAACTTTGTAGAAGTATTTCTTCTAACAAACTCTTATCCTTCAATGGATTCTGATAGGTGGAGATTTCAACTCTTATACTGTGATGGATTCCGATAGGTGGCGAGTTCTTGCTTTGTATCCCATGTTGGATTACATTGGGTGGTGATTTTTGTATTCCTTCGTATTATATTTGGGTGGTGAGCTTATCTATCTGAGTGTGTGAGTTAGAGTATGTTTCCGAGATACCCATACAATATCTCGACCTTCCCAAAATATCTGAAAGTCCCATTATTCTCGAGGTGTCCATTTTTCTCACTCCAACCATCCTGAGGTGCTCACAAAGTGTCCCACACTTTGTCCTGGCTAATCCCAGTATCAAGTGGTATCAGTGCTTTTGGTGGTCATGGTGGGTTGTTGTCATCGAGGGCTAAATGTTGACTCTTCTCCAACTCATGAAAGAGATCTGCATGATGTGGAAATAGCAGATCTAACGAGATAATTACAATAGCATCAACAACGTCTTGAGCATTATGAGATTCTCTTCAAGATTTGGATGGCACTCTTCTCATCACGAGAATCAGAATCCTTGGAGGAACAAGTTCATCATCATCGTCTCCGTAATCAAAGAAACAATAAAGTCCAACGTGATCAACTAGATGTGAAAGTTGATATCCTCAAGTTCGAAGAAATGATGCAATTGGATGAGTTTCTTGAGATTGGTTACATTAGGTGGAGCAAATCTTTGATTATAAGGTGGTGCCGGAAGAACGAAAGGTGAAGCCTGTTGCATTGAAGTTGAAAAAAATATGCTTATCTATGGTGGGGAATTTAAAGAAGCAATGTGCTCGAGAAGGAAGAAGTCATATTGCTACATTGCAAAAGATGAGAAAGTTCTTAAGCAAAAATTTTTGCCAGATAATTACCGACAAGATATTTTTCTTAAGTTCCAAAATTTCAAGCAAAAGGATCTTTTGGTGGAAGAATATACTGCAGAGTTCGATCATCTCATGATGACGTATGATGTGGCAGAGCTTGTAGAGCAAACTATCCTTCACTATCTTGGTGGGCTAAGATTCGAGATTGGCAATGTTGTCCAATTACAACCATATTGTACCTACAATGATGTTGTAAAGCTAGCAATGAAGGTGGAGAAACAACAAAAGGAGGCTCATGGAAGTAGGCAATGATTTGGAGCAAAGGAAAGTCCCTAAAGTTTCAACACCAAAATTTTCAGCAGCGTAAAAAGCATCCCCTCAACTCCCAAAGAATGAAGGAGGACCGAGTTCAAGTCGCCAAAATTCTATTTCTTGCAAGTATTTCAAATGCCAAGGATTTGGTCATATTGCTTCTGATTGTACTAACCGCAAAATGGTGACTCTTATTGAATAAGAATGGATGGACGGAGGTGATGTAGAAGAACCAACAGAGAACGATGTAGAAGATAAGAAAGATGAAGATGTCACTTATGCCGACGTTAGAGAATCACTTGTTGTTCGAATAGTTTGCATTCAGTCCATGAAGATTGTGATGAATGGCTGGGGACACACATCTTTCAAACCAGATACACATTTCATGGCAAAGTTTGTGATATTATCTTTGATGGTGGAAGTGTTAAGAATGTGGTGGCTGGAGACATGGTGAAGAAGCTGAAACTTAAGACGCAACCTCATCCTCAACCTTACAAGCTTACATGGTCTTGAAAAGGAAACGAGGTGAAGGTAAATAAACACACTCTTGTTCAATTTTCTAATGGAAAGAATTACAAAGATGAAATTTTATGTGATGTTATGCCCATGGATGCTTGCCATTTACTTCTTGGTAGACCATGGCAATATGACAAAAGAGTTATTCATGATGGTTTCCGAAATACTTATGATTTTGTCAAAAATGGAGTAAGGATCATTTCTGGTCCTTTGCGTTTCGAGAGGTCTCCCAAACCTTATAAAGGAGAGGAAAACAATTTACTCTCTATATGTGATGTTGAAAAGCAATTGGTGTGTTCTAATGAAGTTTGTGCTCTTGTGATGATGAAAGCAAATGAAGAATGAGTCCTAAGGAGAATGAAGAATTGCAAAGGCAAGATGGAATGCTTTTGGCTAAAGGCTTGGTCAAATAAAGCATGATTCCTTGTGTTGTCCCTGTACTTCTTGTACCAATGATGGATGGAACGTGGCAGATGTGTATTGATAGTGGAGTGGTGAACAAGAATACCATAAAATACCGCTTCCCTATTCCACTCCTTGATGATCTTCATGGCCAACTTCACGATGTTTCCATATTTTCAAAGATAGATCTTCGAAGTGGTTATCATCAAATTAGAATGAGGCCGAGAGATGAATGGAAGACCACTTTCAAAACACGAGACGGTCTTAATGAGTGGATGACTATGCCTTTTGGGCTTTCTAATGCTCCTAGTAACTTTATGCGCCATATGAATCATGTCTTTAAATCTTTTATTGGGCATTTTATGTTGTCTACTATGATGATATCTTGGTGTACAACAAGCATAAGGAGCAACATTTGGAACTTCTTTGTTAGATGTATGCCCTCAAAACCAATCATTTTTAATAATTGTTAGATAATTATCGTTGTTGATTAATCACTTGTATATTATTTTGGGTACATGCAATGACATATGATGTTATATTGTTGAGCAACACAATAGAAAAGTCAGGCCAATGATTAATGAATTGGAGGCGGGCAGTATGACTTTTCGGATCCATGTTGACTCACTTTGTTCTTGTACGAGATATATGATAATGTACAAATAATCTATAATGACATTTCTCTCATTCCAACAATCCCAAGGTCCTCACAAGATGTCCAACGCTTTGTCTCAGTTAATCCTGGTATCTGAACCAAACTCAACATATATCCCAATCATCATTCGTCAATCATTATCAACCAAGAAAGCATTGAAAAGAGCAACAATAGGTCATGATTCATTAAAAGGTTCTTGTGGACAACAACTTTAAGTATTAAATGACAATTTTCTTAAAATGGTATAGGTGATGCCTACTGGGGATTCAACAATCCATCTTTATTATGATAGTAGCTCACTGAGTGAGTTTGTACCGACCCTATAGCTACCAATAACAATTTAAAGGTCAATTGCATCCAAAAATCCCAAGTTCATTCTAAACTCACAAAAGCAATCACTACCAAGGGGTTTTGTGAAAATGTCAGTTAATAGATCATTTGTGTTTACAAATTCCAGAGAAATGTCCCATTTTTGTATATGATCAAGCAAGAAGTAATGTCTCACTTCAATATGCTTAGTTCTTGATTGTTGGATACGATTCTTTGAAAGATTTATGGTGCTCATATCGTCACATCTAATGGGGACATGATCAAACGTTAATATCTATTCTTTTATGGTTCGAATCATCCATAAAACCGGAGCATAACTACTACCGGTGGGTATATATGTAACCTTGGTTGTTGATAAGGATACATAAGTTTGCTTATTGCTTGACTAAGAAACCAAACAAGAACGAATAAAGTGACAAGTGCCACTTGTGCCATTTCTATCCATTTTGTATCCAGCAAAATCCGCATCAAAATAACTAATTAAATCAAAGTGTGTGGCTTTAGGATACCAAAGTCCTAGGTTTATAGTGTCACAAGTAAAGAAAGATACGCTTGACTGCACTAAGATGTGATTCTTGAGGACAAGATTAAAACAAACACTGAACATAATATCAGGTATACTAGCAGTTAAGTTAAGTAAGGATCTAATCATACCTTGATATTTTCTACTATTCACTTTTGCTCCATTTTAATTCGCATCAGGCTTTAAGGGTGAACTCATAGGAGTCTTGGCTAGTTTAACATTATCCATGACGAATTTCATCAATCAATATCTCTCATATTTGGATAGGTTTATGAAGATCTCATTCATCCCTTAATTGATTTGAAGTCTGAGGAAGAAATCCAATTCTCCCATCGTGCTCATTTTGAATTTGCTTCTCAAAAATTTAGCAAATTCCTCACAAAGACTTTCATTAGTGGATCCCAACTCCGGCGGTTGCTCCAATACCATTCTGTAACATGTTGAACCCCGATAGTTAGGGGTTTCTTGTATAACTAAAACCAGTGAAAATGATTAATTTTGTGGGCGAAAATCAGTTAACACAAAATAAATAATCTTTGATAACATAATCCAAGTTTAAAACTTAAAAAGAATTGAATAACAAAACTTTGTTTAAAGCTATTTAAAAACATCAAACTAAACACTCAGTCTAACTGAAATTCTAAACTTTCTCTCCACTAACTATGAACACATGTGTCACCTAACACTACTCTCGACATGCTCATAAATATCATCTAAAAAGAGAAAAAATATAAGGGGTGAGTTCGACCACTATAGATCCCTTTTGAAATCTTGAAGTTTGAGCTCTACAGGAAATTTCTAGCCAATCTGTCGACTGCTATCCACTTACCGATGGCTCTGGTACCTGTGACCATTAGCTTTTTTTTATTCTCAGAAACTAAATATCCAAAATATTCTTGAAATGTCATACTAGTCAACCAATATTCACTTAGAGAAGATTCTTGCAAACAAGGAACCACCGGTCCACCACTGATCGTCTAGTTGAGAATCAAATTAAAAGACAGTCATAGTAAAATACTCCCCAAGAGAAAATAACAAACCAGTCGACTGTTGATTGTCCGGTTGTGAATCCGGTTAAAACAAATTTGATTCAGACTTTAATGAACATCTTCGAACACTTGATTTGTCTAGAAAATCATTTGTTTTAAGTGAGTGTATGATCAAGTTTTACCAAAGTAATGCCATTAAGAGTAGCAAGAATTAACCTAAAGGTCTTCTAGCTTGAGTTCTTGAACTCTTGATTGTATCACAATTTTGTATATTAATCACTTGAGAAAGTTCCACAATTACACCATTTCCACTAGAAAATGAGAAAATTATGCTTTGGACATTAGTAAGGGGCGAATTGTTAATTTTGACAAAAGCAAGTGTAATTGAGTAAATTTAAGTTATTTGTTTTCGCTCCTCTCACCATATTTTCATGTCACCATTTTCATAAATATGATTGGAATTTTTCTTATATTGATTTCTGTTTTTACGTTTTGCATATGAACAATGGAGATGAAGTGAGCCCATGGAGGTGAGAGGGAGGCTAGAATCAAAGGGTCGGTTAAGCAGTCGTCGCTCACCTGTCGAGCGTGAAGAGAAAATCCGTGATGTGAACCCCGTTATCCCGTAACGAGACCCAACAACTATAGGGAACCCAAGATCGTTTCTAGAATGGATTCGAAGGGAACCTCGACCCGTTGCTTAGGAAAGCAAGAACCTCGGTATGGTGATGACGCCACAAACAGGGATGAAAATCCGTATGATAAGTCGAGTTCAACGCCACGGGAAATCCCGATAACTTCGAGAAGTTCTTCAAAGAACCAAAGAGAATAAACCTCACAATTTCATTAATCAATGTCTATTTCATTACAATCCAAGAGCTCCTATTTAAAAGGCTGAAAATAACAAGGAAATAAATCTTACATAGAAAACCTAACAAAATTCGAAATTAGCTAAATAAAGAAATCTTTACTAGCCTAAAACACACCAGACACGTAAGGAAATAAATTTCCTTATTTCCTAAACAAAAATAAGACCAAGGAAATAAAATTCCTTATTAAAGCAAAGACCAAAGCTGGACGCAGCAACAGAATAAGACAATGAAAAACTTCCTTATTGGACTCTCACAAAAACCTTGGACGGAAACACCAGCTAGACTTTTTAGGAAATATTATATTCCTTATGTTGACAAAAGTCTATACGTAAAAGCCAGTTTAGAATAGTCAAATAACTTGCCTTATTTGACTTCTCTCAAAAGCCATACGTAAAGGCTAATTGAAATAGGAAATAAAATATTGCTTTGTTAACAAATCAAACCTGGACGTAAAGACAATTGGCTTAAATAAGCACATGCCAAAATCACTTTATGAAAGTAACGTTCTCCCCCTGGCAAGACCGAGATTGCAATGTCTTTAAGAAAGGAAATTGTTTTTGCCCATTTAATCTTAACTTTGGGCAATCCTTTGTGGCAATTTGTTGGCATGCAAAGATATGTCAATTTTGCCAATTTGAAACTTAGCTTTGACCGGATCCTTCTAGAACGAGGATCATGTTTAATGGGCCTCCACGAATGGGCTTGGGCCCATATCTAATGAATGATTTCGTCGAGTACGTCCTTGAACTTCTTATCTCGTTCTCTCGTAACCGGCTCTACAGGAACTTCAACTATCTCCTTTGAAGCCTTGCCCGTATTCTCATCAATCCAAAGTCGAAAAAGGCCCTAGGGCATTGTTGCTGAGTCATGACAAAAAGCCCTCCAAAAAGAAGGTTTAAAGGTAACATTTTCGTGCAAAGCAAGGGGGTTCGAAAGTTTCATTTGGCTGGTGCGGAAGGCTTTTGGGAGGCTGCTGAGTGTCCCAACTTTTCTCCCAAGACCACTTTTCCTTTACTTTTCTTAGCTGCTACCGTAGAGACCAAAAGCTTGTTGCTTTTGGCTTAGTTTTCTTTTGAGCTTTTGTAGTAGTTTTTGTTGCTTTCGGTTCTTTTCTTTAGAGTTGTTTTCATTGTTTTCTTCTGCTGTTGTTTACACCGAATACACTCTCTTCATTTATTGTTGCACTTTCATTTCAGTTGTAGAACTTGTTCGGACCGAATGTCATATTCCATTTATGTTTCAGATTTCAGTTTTGCTTTGGTTGGATGATTAAATGTTATGTTAAGTTTCCATTTCACTTTCTTAATGTTAGAATAGTGTTTGGTTTTGTTTTTGTTAGTTTTATTGAGTATGGGTGAATGGGTTGTGGATAGTTAGAGGTTGGGTACAAAGTGTTCGATGAAATGTCTCTTAGAGCAGGTTTACTGCCAAACGATGTTTATTCGACAACTACTTGAGTTTATTTAGTTTCAACTCCATCTCATGCTACGTTTATGATTACGTGTTTTTCTTGTTAGCTCTTTATTAATATCTTAGCACTTACATTTACATGGATTGTAAATAGAACATAGTTTTCTTTTATTGTAATGGTGATTGGAATGAAAAATTGAACACATCGTTCCTTGTAAACCTCCTACGCTTGGGAGTAATTCACTAATCATCAAAACCTTGATTTAGTCGAGTCAACTCTTCAATTCTTCAAGCTTGATTCTTACACTGTTGTTACTTTGGTTTTTGTAGATGTCCATAAACACTTAGACACTTTTTTGTAATCATCAAAACCTTGATTTGAACTAAATTCAACACATCCATGCTTCTTGAAATGAGACAGTAGCAGAGTGGGTGAAAAAAATGTTACATCCACACCAATGTCTGGGCATCCCACTAGTGGAACAATTGAACTTCCAATTATTTGCAGCCAATACAATCGATATGATTTGGCACAACCGAAATAAGTACGTCCGTGGAGGAAGAAAGGAGAAGGGAATATGCTTGGCAAGGAGAATTCGACGTTTGAGTTCAGAGCAGCTGGAGGCTTGGAAAGTCAAGGATGCAACTAAGCCAATTGAAAGTGTGGAGACCTCCCCCTGGAGCAGTAAAAGTCAACGTGGATGTGGAAATAATGTAGGAGTTTGGAATTGTAGCAGCGATGATTAGAACTGAAAGAGGTGAACTTGTCGGAGAGGCAGTGGGAAGAATGGACGCTTGCGAACCGACTAGAGGAGAAGGAAAGGCCTTGAACTTAGGGATTGAGTCGGCGAACAAGAAAGGATATCAGAATGCGATCTTAATTAGAGGGGGACTCGTTGTTGGTGGTGTGCGCTGTCAAAACCTCCCTATGCAGAACGGACTGGTCCATCTATGAGAGGGTGAAGCATGTAGTGGAAAAACTTAAGGAAGATAAAGAAATGAAAAATGTCTCATATTATTAAAGGTGCAATAATGGCGCGTGGCGCACCATCTTGCTTCTTTGGATACCCTCATTGACAGTAATGGAGGCTACCCGGTCATACCTGAGCCTATAACTGAACCGACAAGGATTTATGAGAGTTCTGACCCCCATGATTATAGATCATTTATATTCAGCTTTCAATGAGAATATTTGTAATACCGTCCCAAAAAAGGTGTAAGTGAGTAATTTCAATTTTAAACGAAGAGATAGAGTTTAATCCTATGTTTGATTTTTGGATAGAGGTTGAATCGTATTTTTAAATTTAAAGGTGTTGATATAGAGATGTGATCTATATTTGAATTTAAAGGTTTGAATATATATTTGATCTTTGGTTTGAATTTAAAGATTAAGATATGGATAAAGATTATTCTTATATTTGAATTTGAAAGATATGGATAAAGATCTTATGTTTGAATTTAAAAGTAATGGATAGAGGTATGTTTGAATTTTAATAGTTGAAGAGATAGGAGTTAATAAATAGACGCAGAGAATGTTTATTAGAGACCAAAAAATTTGGATCTAGGTGGTGCTACTAGTTTCCGAGAGATTGTTCGGCAATTATTGGAGAAGTTTTAAAGATTGGTTAAGCGTTCGAGGTAAGTGGTTTTTCAATGAGATTTTGAACTTTCACCGTATTTTATATGGTTTTGAAGTATTATTTGAGGAACTGAACAAATTTTTGGTAAAAAGAGATTGTTGAGATTTTCGTGAAACTCAATTGAAATATTTATAACTTGAGCATACTGTGAAAATTGTCCTTGCGCTGGTGATATATCTCTGTGGTCTGTGTGACCAATTTGATAGCCCTCGTGGTATTTGGAGGTCTTTGTGGCCTAGAGGTCTGTGTGGGCTGATATTTGGAGGTCTTTGTGGCCTGAAGGTCTGTGTGACTATTAGTGATTTCCCTATATGGGCTTTTTACGGTTTATAAATATTTTACTGAGTTTGTACAAATTATGTTTTTAAATATTGGTGCCTAGATAAATGATTATTCATGGTGAAAATGCCTTATTTTATAAGAAAATCTTTCCCTTTGGAGTTTGGACCCGGGGCGTTACAATATTTTCAGTCTTGATAAAAAAAACTTCCTGAGGGACTGTGCTGTTAACGACAAAATTATTGTCTTTGGAATGAATTTGTACATATTCTATTCATTTATTCTCTTGAGGAACTGTGCTGTTGCAAATAACATAAGTTTGTGGAGGCAGTGGAATGATGTACCAAAGAGATATTTACCTTTATATTTATTTAGGTTTAATATGTCATATGTTTTTCGTGATGGTATTCCTTTAGATTGCATCTCAATTAATAACACAAGTGTGATGACATAATGCTGCAATAGGCATGACCATTATTATCACTGAACAAATGGACAGTTTGATCAGAGACGTTAGAGTATGATAAGTCCCGGAAGTATCCGTGCGCACTTTCATTAAAGCCATGCCGGTAGTAGTTATAGGAAGACGCATACGTAGACTCGTCTAGGTACTGGGACGCATACGGATAGTATTCGCTGTCCTATGGGAATGGCCAAAACTCTGCCTTCCGTCCTGTTCTTCTCACCACCTTTAGGTCCTTCCTCTCGTCAATATATCCCGTCACAGTCACCTTTTTGCTTGTCCATATCTATTTCCAGCCTACAACCTGTTAGATGTATGCCCTCAAAATCAATTTTTTTTGTATAATTATGAGATAATTATTGTTAATGATTAATCACTTGTATATATAATTTTTGGGTACATGCAATGACATGATATGTCAAATTTACAATGACATGAGATGTCAAATTTATAATGACATAAGATGTCATATATTGTTGAGTAACATTGTAGAAAAGTTAGGCCAATGATTAATGAATCGGAGGCGGGGAGTATGACTTTTCGGATCCTTTTGACTCACTTTGTTCTAGACCGAGATACATGATTATGTACAAATAGGTCTACACTCGTTGTGCCTCTATAAGATAGAATGATGGACTCCGTCATTGAGGTAGTGACCTTAAGCAGACGAGTGGGTGTAATGTAAGAGTACATGCACTGAACGGGATCACATATGAATACCTTCTGGAAATGATCACTGATGTAGAGAATGATATTAAGCACAATTAGCTTATGTTGTCCTTAGACCTGAGAGAGTTGTGCAGGTTTGCTTGTTGTGTGCTTGTGCCTTGACTGAGTCATTTGGTGATGATCTTTCGCAGATCAAATATTCCAGACAAAGTTGGGTCTTGTGCATAGTAAGTGGATTTGTATAAATTGCTCAATATGGAATCCACCAGTCTCTTGATGAGGCAGTATATTCATTATGTCTGTATATTGTTGGACTCCTGTAAAAACGCTGCGCAGCGAGATTTTGTGAAAAAGTGTTTTCACTAGTTTTACTTATATAATATATTAAGTAAATATTTGCGAAAAAGATTTTCGAAAAGTTTTGGAGGTCCAACTAGGCACAGACTGAGAATTAAGAATTATATGAGCTAGGGACTTAATCGGTGATATTATTCCGGTCCTATTAGCTCATGTGGAATATAGTATGGTGGAAGGATAAATAAGCATATAATTGTTAGCAAAAGGGATTTCATAAAAACAGTCTCATTATCTCGTGGGTCAATTGTGATATGTTAATGGACATGATCACAATTTGTAGAAGCCCATAAATTCGGAATACAGAATATAAGGGGGTTAATGAAAAAGAGTTTTTCATGATGTACCTACGGCCGAGATTTGAGATCCCTAAAGATCCCACGCTATAGCACAGTTGGGTTCTGAGCCAGCCATTATAAATAGCTCAGAATTCAGTTGAGAGAGTGAGAATTTTCATTTTTTCAAAAAGGGAGTTTCTCTCTCCTCTTTATCTCTCTAGATTCTCTCTCAGCTCAAAGCTGTGTGCGTGGATCTGAAGGAGGCAGAACACTTGGACTGCTCTGATTTCAACGATCCAGTCTTCCGCTGCGCCGGATCCAACGATTCCAACAAGTGGTATCAGAGCGAGGTTTGTGAAATCTCACAGTTCCAAGTTAGTTCTCTCAACTTGTTCTTCCCGTTCTTGGAGATTTGAGATCTCTTATTTTTGCGATTAGATGAGATCTGATGCATTTGTTGAGTTGCTTGTTGATTGTGTTGATTCTTGCATGAGATGTGGTTGTGAAACAACATAATTCGGGCTGTTGTGTTGTGTTTTTTGGGAAAAATCTCATGAACCCGACGGAAGTAAAAAGCAAAGGAGAGAGAGATTTTTCTCTCTGCTCCGGCCACCCCCAGTGGCCGGCGGTGGCTCAACTGGCCGGGGACCTCAGCTGGTGGTCCCAGGCGGCCATAGGGGCGGCACCGCTTGGCCTGGTGGCCAGCGGTGGCCGTTGCAAAGAAGTACCCCGAGATGGGTACACGGCTGGGATGGGTTGAGGCCATTCGGCCTCCCCACCGCCTCCCACGGCCAACTCAGGCCGAGATGTGCCTGGCCAAAGGTTGGTCGGCATCTCACCGGCCTGAGGGTGGCGGGGCGCGGCCAGGCGCGGCTGGCTGCGCCGCTGGGCGCAAGCCCCTGCCCTTTGGGGCCAAACGGCGCCCAGGACATGAGATGCCCCGGGTCACCCGTTTGGGCCTCGGGTAGGGCAATGGTTGCCCTACCCGGCCCAATGGCCCAGCCCAATAGTTGGGCTGGGTCCATTTAAAAAAAAAAAAAAAAAAAAAAGGGAAGGAGAGGGGCTGACCGCTCGGGCCGGGCCCTGTTGGGCCAGCCCATGGGTCTTTGGGCTTGGGCCACGGGCCCTTAACCGTATTGGTCCGGGTTGGACCCGGACCACAACCCGGATCCGGTCCGGGTATGACCCGGACCGATACCCACCACCGACCGGGTTGGACCCGGACCGGTGGGTCAACGGGTCAACCTGGTTTGACCGGTTGACCGTTGACCGGGTTGACCCGGTTTGACCGGTTGACTTTTTAAAAAAAAAATAAATAATAATAATAATTTTTTCAAAAGTTTAATATAAGTGTTAAATGGGATTGTTTTACAAGAAAATAAATCCAATGGCCTTCCATTGTTAGTATTTGGGAATTTTATTTAATTGATGATTGGTTAAACTAAAATAGTCCCTGACTAATTGTTGATTTTATGTTTTGTCCTGGATACTTCTTGAGAAGATAAGTGAGTGTATGAGTTGTGGGAAGTGTTGACTAAAATAGCAGCGCCGACCCTTTACAAAATTACATGTCATTTATACGATGGTTGCACTTAACCAGATAAACGCGTCCACTAAAATAGTGAAGATGGAGTTTATATTGGTGGCCAAAAGAAATATCAAGAATCATGAAATTTGTATATGAATGATATACAACATGTGATGTGATCATGATAAGTAAATGTTACTTGCTTTTATAAGTTGTGTCATGATTACTAAAATAGGATTATGTGCATGTAAGTTGAAAGTTCTTGATACCCACTGCAAACACTGAATATAAATGTTATATTCTGCTTTTTCATTTGGTTGCTGTGATTCAGTGGGAGGAACCATTAGTTATTAAAAAGCCTATGCTAATGGATTGTTAATATACTTGTGAATTTTCTTTCTTATATTTGCAGATTCATGATGCCTAACCCAATAGCTAGAATCCTAGATGATAATAAACTGACTGGGCCAAACTTCCTTGATTGGAAGAGAAATCTTATGATAGTACTCACTGTAGATAAAATTGCTCATGTCCTTAGAGAGGAGACTCCTCAGCTTGCCTTAGCAGATGCTACTCAAGAACAAAGGGTTGTTTTTGAAAAGTGGCATGAGGCAGATGAACTAGCTCGTTGTTATATGTTGGCGTCTATGTCCAATTTACTGCAAAAGCAATGTGAGAGCATACCAACATCTAAAGAGATATTGGGATATCTCCAAGAGCTATTCGGAGAGCAAAGTCGTTCTGTACGCCAGCAAGTTATGAAATTGCTGATGACTACCAAAATGTTGGAAGGTGCTCCAGTTCGGGAACATGTCCTAAAGATGATATCTTTCATCACAGAACTGGAGACACTAGGTGCAGAAATGGATGGCGAGACCAAGATAGGAGCGATATTGGCATCTTTGCCAGAGTCGTTCAATCAGTTCATATTAAACTATAATATGAACAAGATGACAGTGACTTTGTCCGAGCTGTTCAATATGTTGCAAGCAGCTGAAGATCTTATCAAAAGGGAGAAAGGTTCTCTGATGATAATGGACAAGTCAAAAGTCAGTTCTTCCTCAAGTTTCAAGCCCAAAGGGAAGAAATTTAAGAAGAAGAAGAGGTCTCAGCCTAGCTCAAAGGAAAATAAGGAGGACAAGAGCAAGCCGGATAAGAAGGCTAAGGGAAATTGTTTCCACTGCGGCAAACTAGGTCATTGGAAAAGGAATTGCCGCGTGTATCTTGCTTCTTTGAAGCAAAAGAAGCCTTCTGAAGGTATGCTTGTCATTGAAATGAATTTAGTAGATTGTCCGTTAAATTCATGGTGTGTCGATTCAGGCACAACGTCTCATATCTGCAATATGTTGCAGGGGTTTAAAGAAACCCGGAGACTAGAGGAAGGGGAAGTCATCCTAAAGATGGGGACCACTGCAAGTGTTGCAGCGACCGCCATAGGAACTTTTCACTTAAGTCTACAACGGAATAAAGTTTTACTTTTGGAAGATTGTCTATACGTACCAGAATGTCGTAGAAACTTAATTTCTGTTTCAAAACTTGGAATATCTGGATATTCCCTTTTCTTTAATACTAAACTCGTTATTAAATTTCACGATCAGTTTATTGCTTCTGGTACTATGATAGATGGTCTTTATGTTTTAGAAAATGTTGTAGACTCTGTGAATAATATAGAGAATGATGCAGATACCAGTGTAAAAACTCTCAAGAGAAAGAGGGATGTTAATCCCACTTACTTGTGGCATCTAAGACTTGGTCATGCTAATCTTGATAGGATCAACAGATTAGTGAGGGATGGGCCATTAGACCTTGTGAAGGTTGAGCCATACCCAACTTGCGAGCCTTGCTTGCAAGGAAAGATGACAAAGAATCCTTTTAGAGGAAAAGGAACTAGAGCCACAAAGTTGTTAGAGTTAGTTCACACTGATGTATGTGGTCCTTTTAACCACATAGCCAGAGGAGGGTTCTCATACTTCATCACCTTCATTGATGATTATTCCAGGTATGGTTATCTATACCTGATGAGACACAAGTCTGAATCTTTTGAAAAGTTCAAAGAGTTTCAGAGTGAAGTTGAGAATCAACTGGAAAGGAGTATTAAGATACTCAGATCTGATAGAGGAGGTGAATATCTCTCCGGAGATTTTCAATCTCATCTCAGAGAGAAAGGCATCATATCTCAATTGACTCCCCCTGCTACGCCACAACATAACGGTGTTGCAGAAAGAAGAAACCGAACACTATTAGATATGGTTCGGTCAATGATGAGCATGTCACAATTACCTGTTAATTTTTTGGGGTTATGCCTTAGAGACAGCTGTTTATATTCTAAACAGGATACCCACTAAGTCCGTTCCTAATACTCCATATGAGATATGGACTGGTAAAAAGCCAAGTCTGAAACATTTTAGAGTATGGGGATGTCCAGCTCACGTTAAAAGGTTTGACGTGGAGAAGCTAGGGTCGAGGACTGAAAAATGTTTGTTTGTGGGTTACCCCAAAAGATCAACTGGTTATTACTTTTATAACCAAAAGGATCAAAAAGTAATTGTAAGTAGGAATGCGATATTCCTAGAAGATGAGTACAGCCTAAGTGATGGGAAAAGCAGAATTGTTCTGGATGAACAGTCAGCTGAACCAGAAACAATAGCAGATAAGATTGAGGATGAAAGGGACATAACTGAACCCACAGTTGAGTCTGAAGAGTTCAGAACTCAAGAGCCTAGACGCGGTAAAAGAATTCATAAGCCTCTAGTAAAATATACTTTGATAAATGAGATTTGTCAAATGCAATCGGAGGGGTTAGATGATGATCCATATACTTACCAAGAGGCTGTTAGTGACAATGATGTAGCACACTGGAAGATAGCGATGGAATCGGAAATGGACTCCATGTACTCCAATGAGGTCTGGACCCTTGTTGATCAACCAGAAGGCATCAAGCCTATAGGTTGTAAATGGGTATTCAAAAGAAAACGTGGACCTAGTGGAGAGGTAGAGACCTTTAAAGCTAGACTGGTTGCAAAAGGTTATACTCAAAAATATGGTATTGACTACGAGGAAACTTTTTCACCAGTAGCTATGATGAAGTCCATTAGAATCCTGTTGTCAATCGCCGCTCATTATGATTATGAGATTTGGCAGATGGATGTGAAAACCGCATTTTTGAATGGGTACATCCAAGAGGAGATTTATATGGAACAACCTGAAGGTTTCCTTTCTCCTGGACAAGAATCTAAAGTGTGCAAACTGAACAAGTCAATTTATGGACTAAAACAGGCATCACGTTGCTGGAACATCCGTTTCGATGAGATGATCAAATCGTTTGGTTTCTCACAAAACATGGATGAATCTTGTGTTTACAAGAGGATTAGTGGGAGTTCAGTAATGTTCCTTATTTTATATGTTGATGATATTCTACTCATGGGAAATGACATCGGTGTAATGTCATCAGTGAAAGTATGGTTAGCGAACCATTTTTCAATAAAAGACCTCGGGGAAGCGTCCTACATTCTCGGGATCAAAGTGTTTAGAAACCGAGAAAAGAGGCTTTTAGGACTTTCACAAGCCCACTACATTGACAAGATATTGGCGCGGTACAACATGCAGGATGCCAAGAAAGGGTTCTTACCCTTTAGGCATAATATTCATCTCTCTAAGACGATGTCTCCTAAGACACAGGAAAAGAGAGATAAGATGAGGAAGTTTCCTTATGCTTCGGCTGTAGGAAGCCTCATGTATGCTATGCTCTGTACAAGGCCAGATATCAGTCATGCAGTAAGTGTTGTGAGTAGATATCAGTCAAACCCAGGCCCTGAGCACTGGACAGCGGTTAAGCATATTCTCAAATACTTGAGAAGGACCAAACACTATTGTTTAGTGTGTGGTGGAGAGGATATGCTAATTGTCCAGGGATACACAGATTCAGATTTTCAATCAGATATTGATGATAGAAGATCTACATCTGGATTTGTGTTTACATTGGGTAAAGGAGCAGTGAGTTGGAGAAGTTTAAAGCAGAACACCACTGCTGACTCCACTACTGGGGCGGAATATGTTGCTGCCAGCGAATCTGCAAAGGAAGCTGTGTGGATACGTAAATTCATACAAGAGCTTGAAGTTGTCCCTTCAATTGAGTCCCCGATCACCATTTATTGTGACAACAATGGTGCGATAGCACAGGCGGTGGAACCTCGGGCTCATCAAAGGACAAAACACATAGAAAGAAAATTTCATCTTATTCGAGACATTGTGAATCGGGGTGATGTAGTGATGGCTAAAGTAGCATCAGCTGAGAACATCGCAGACCCATTCACTAAACCATTGACTCAGAAAGTGTTTGAGAAACATTTAGAGTCTATGGGTGTTAAATACATGTCAGATTGGTATTGAGTGCAAGTGGGAGACTGTTAGATGTATGCCCTCAAAACCAATTTTTTTTGTATAATTATGAGATAATTATTGTTAATGATTAATCACTTGTATATATAATTTTTGGGTACATGCAATGACATGAGATGTCAAATTTATAATGACATAAGATGTCATATATTGTTGAGTAACATTGTAGAAAAGTTAGGCCAATGATTAATGAATCGGAGGCGGGGAGTATGACTTTTCGGATCCTTTTGACTCACTTTGTTCTAGACCGAGATACATGATTATGTACAAATAGGTCTACACTCGTTGTGCCTCTATAAGATAGAATGATGGACTCCGTCATTGAGGTAGTGACCTTAAGCAGACGAGTGGGTGTAATGTAAGAGTACATGCACTGAACGGGATCACATATGAATACCTTCTGGAAATGATCACTGATGTAGAGAATGATATTCAGCACAATTAGCTTATGTTGTCCTTAGACCTGAGAGAGTTGTGCAGGTTTGCTTGTTGTGTGCTTGTGCCTTGACTGAGTCATTTGGTGATGATCTTTCGCAGATCAAATATTCCAGACAAAGTTGGGTCTTTTGCATAGTAAGTGGATTTGTATAAATTGCTCAATATGGAATCCACCAGTCTCTTGATGAGGCAGTATATTCATTATGTCTGTATATTGTTGGACTCCTGTAAAAACGCTGCGCAGCGAGATTTTGTGAAAAAGTGTTTTCACTAGTTTTACTTATATAATATATTAAGTAAATATTTGCGAAAAAGATTTTCGAAAAGTTTTGGAGGTCCAACTAGGCACAGACTGAGAATTAAGAATTATATGAGCTAGGGACTTAATAGGTGATATTATTCCGGTCCTATTAGCTCATGTGGAATATAGTATGGTGGAAGGATAAATAAGCATATAATTGTTAGCAAAAGGGATTTCATAAAAACAGTCTCATTATCTCGGGGGTCAATTGTGATATGTTAATGGACATGATCACAATTTGTAGAAGCCCATAAATTCGGAATACAGAATATAAGGGGGTTAATGAAAAAGAGTTTTTCATGATGTACCTACGGCCGAGATTTGAGATCCCTAAAGATCCCACGCTATAGCACAGTTGGGTTCTGAGCCAGCCATTATAAATAGCTCAGAATTCAGTTGAGAGAGTGAGAATTTTCATTTTTTCAAAAAGGGAGTTTCTCTCTCCTCTTTATCTCTCTAGATTCTCTCTCAGCTCAAAGCTGTGTGCGTGGATCTGAAGGAGGCAGAACACTTGGACTGCTCTGATTTCAACGATCCAGTCTTCCGCTGCGCCGGATCCAACGATTCCAACACAACCACCCGCTTCCATTTGAAATTCCGCAAATGACATGCACAGAGATAGAGAGAGCAGATTCCTGAAGCGAGTAAGAGACTTTAATTAGCTCGTGTTCAGAGTTTTAAAAGGGTGCAAAAAAACGTGAAAATTCATTCAAATTCGTTGGACATGATTTCCCCATGCATAGAATACGTAAAAAAAATGTTTGAAAGGAACACAAGAAAAACAAGTTTTAGCAGTTTCAATACAGCACTAAAAGCTCATATAGAGTCCCGGCTGAACATGATTTCCTCGTCAAATGAAAGATAGTAGAAATCAAACGATATGTTATATTAAAGTTTAGAGTCCCACATTGTGGGCTATTGTATTCAAAAGCCTATAAATAAAGCTTTTATGTAACCTTTTGAACATAATGGATCTCTCACTTATCAGTATAAATAATTTTTCTTTTTTCCTTCAGTCAAAATTTTTATTTCTCACATGGTATCGGAGCAAGGTTTTTGGCATTAGTCCAGTTACCTTCTGGAACCTCTCAGCTTCAGACCGGCAACCATCCGGCAGAACCCGACAACCACCGGCAAAGCCCGACAACCATCCGGCAAAGCCCTTCAACCACCGGCATAGCCCGACAACCACCGGCAGAGTTCGGCGAGCATCCGACAGAGCCCGACAATTTTATTTTTCCCTGTTTTTGTATGTCCAACCTTGAGTTTGCGTGGGAGTGTTGAAAATGTAAAGTCTTACATTGCTATTGTGCTACTGAAACCAAAGACTTATAAATAAATCCTCAATGTAACCTTTTGAATATAAGTGAGAAAACTAATCAGTTCATTGGGCCTTCCAACAGTGGATGTAGGTCCTATGGACCGAACCACTTAAATATCTTGTCTCACTTATCTAAGTTTAAAATTTTATTTCTTACGTGTTAAGGGTAGATGAACTCGTGCCATTAGAATTTAGATAGCCGTGCCGGCCTCCTAGCTAGCCAACCAAACATGGGTACGGATGTTATCATTTCGGAGAACTTGAATTCTTCTATCTTATAGCTGTCCATATTTCTATCTCTTCATAATTAGCTACTTCTTTTCTTGTAAAGGCTGATGTTTCTACTTGTGCCTAGTACAGCTTGTGTCACAAGCTCAGGATCACATGGTATAATATATATTCCATTCCTTTACTAGTAATTTTGTCACGCCCCGAACGCAGTCCCGCAGGGACCGTGATAGCCGCGAGCAATCCTGAGGAAAGCTCCAGCGAACATCCTTAAATCTACAGCAGAAAAACATAGGACCGAAAGAGAGACGGGCCAAACTCATAACATCGTAAAGGTCCTCAATAAGCATAGTATTTTATATTACACATTACATGATTAACACATAAACAAGTGATGAATTTCATCGATCAGGTCACAACAACAATACGCATAACAATCTTCTTCTAAGTCAGATAATCCTCCCGACTTCCTTCTCCTGAAGCATCTGGAATGATACAGTTTTAAAAAACGTGAGTCAAAGAGACTCAGTAAGGGAAAATCATAACTTTAAAACATGAAGCTTATGACTTGAAATCATGGTTTGGAAACATGAACTTGTACTTGAATTCATAATCATGAGCTTGAAACCATAAGCATATAACATAATGTAATTCATGCATGATCATGAATTTTGATGCACGTGTATGCCTCATGGTTGCATATGCACATGCACTTGCTCTTGAAAAATACTCTTGTACTTGTAAAGCTCTTGCTTTTGGAGTAAAACTTGATCATGTTTTTGAATTTGGCTCATGGCCCTTGAAAACAATTCATTCATAACTTGTGGGCTAACTACGCTCCATTTAACCCCTAAAGTCAGGGTTGTGCGTTCCCATCGGAACCGTCTCCCTTACCCTTGGGGACATTTCATTTTGGTCGAGCTAGCCCGTAGTTGCCCCAGGCCTGATGGCTAGACACGACCCTTGGAGGCCCACACCTTCTCATTGTCTTTCAGTGTGGTTGCACAGCCTCTTAGGATTCACCCAACTTTCTCGCATTCGTCCTTCGGTATGGGAGTCCATCATGATGGTACGGTACCGACCAGAGCTCTTAACTTGACTTGACTTATCATAAATCTTCTCATATGTCATTGCATAACATCTCTTTAGAAAATCATGCAATGCTCATGCCATGACATGCTTGCATATGATGCCATGCTTGTTTGAAATTTCATGCTTAAAAATCAACTTGTCATGAACATTTCGTGCTTCTTATCATGCTTCTTTGAACAACATGCCACGGTTGATATAAAATACATATCATGCTTGATCATCAAAATATGTTGTGTATCATTCCAGTTTTTCAAAAACTGTAACTCCACTTACTCACTTACGATCCACTTACCTTGGTCTTCTCGAGTTTCGGTATGAAGTTCGCCTACAAGCGATTCAAATACCTCACTTAGATGCTTAAGAAATCAATCACATAGATATTCAAATAAATACTCATAATTGTTTCGGTTTTTCCAAAAGTATGTATCTTTGAAAATACGATTTCACTTACAAAAGATTACTTTGATTAGCTATCATAAAACACTTGAAGAAAAGCAATTAAATACATGAATAAACATTTCATTCAAAGAACTTTAAGCTCAAAACAGCAACTAGTCATGTGTCTAACTCCATCTCCTTGTTCTAAAACCTTACCAAACCTAAAGTCCATCAAACTCCACCAACATAACCTCCTTTTCCTCTTATAGACTTGCTGATCTAATCCACATCATCAATATACTTTATAACAGCAAATATCCCTATAGAAAACTTAACAAAAGTATAACCAATGACCATGGGCAGCAGCCTATTCGGCTCCTATGATCTCTCTTCTCCCATTTTATAACATTTTCTTGCCTTAACATGCAAATCATATTTACCCCTAGGTCTAAGCCACTGACCTAAACCCCAACATAATCAAAACTAATCATGTTCCCATCCAAAAGCAAGGGTTTACAACAGCAAGCTTACAACCTTCAAATCAAGGTGTTACACTTCCAATTTCATGCCATCCATTTACATGCATGTGAGAACTTCTCCACTTTCAATTGCTAGCCTAGATTATGGTCACTGACCTAAGCCGTAATGTCCCCAAAATATCATATTTTCATATCCATGAGCAATGCTTTAACACAGCAACATAACAGCAACAAAATCGAAGGATTTTACACCTTAACTTCACATGAAATTAGGTTATACTTCTCCTTTTGCAACTTACATTCTAATATGTATTTCCAATCTTGAACTAACCCAAAAACCTTGACATTTAACAGCAATGATCACTCTCTAATAACAAGCCACAAATCACATTACAAGGTTACAAGATTCGGCCAACATCATCACAACTTACATGCATGTTAACATATTCAACATAAGAACCAAAATCATCACTTCCTTTAAAGATTAGCTAAACCCGTGGCCTTAATCCCTTCCTCCATCAACATAATTTACACACCCAAACTCAAGAACACATCACAACAGCTTCTTTAGTCAAGAAATACTCAAGAGGAGACAAATATAGCAAGTTTCAGCCAAAGGAAAAAGTTTCACTCTAAGGAATGAAAGATGACCGAACCTTACCTCCAACCACTTGAGCGTACGACGGCACCTTGCCTACAATTGGGTCATACTAATGTCATGTATAGTTTTACTAGATGTAGAGAATAGTCATTCAATTAAATTCAACACATCATACAAAATCGGCCATATTTCTTAATTTCCAAATGGTGATCTTACAATGCAAAGTATTCTCTTAAGGATGCCAAAGCCCTAAGAATTGGGTTCTAAACTGATCCTTACACTAATTTTCATAACATATCAAAATTCTAAGTAATTTGGAGCTCATTTGCCACTCGAAACCTTTACCCGAAAATTAAAGCTGCTGAGGAAGTCCAAACGGGCAGCCACAACATCTCCAACTTAAAAATTCATAACTTTAAATACATGGCTCCAAATAGCATGAAATTTATTTTAAACTAGTCTCCTTTCATAGTTCAAGATTGAAGATAAAAATCACATACATCGGAATTACCATGCATTTTCAACGACACTTCATATCGGGTGAAAAATCCTAGGGCAACAATGCTGCTTCCTCCAACTCGGCCTCCTATTTTCAAAACACCATAACTTATGCATTAGATCGTCTCTAGGACTGATTCGGATGGAACCTCGACCCGTTACTGAAGAAAGCAAGAACCTCGGTATGGTGAAGACGCCACAAACGGGATGGAAATCCGTTTGATAAGTCGAGTTGAACGCCACGGGAAATCCCGATAAGTTCGAAAAGTTTTTCAAAGAACCAAAGAGAATTAAACCTCACAAAACCGTGTGTATTGAATGAATTTCGAACTACAACTTAAGCCTCTATATATAGGCCAAACCAATACACGAAAAACCCTAAAGGAAACACTCCTAAACATGGAAATAAAGTGGCGCCTAAACCTAGTCAATAAGGTAACTTAATGACACCTAAAATAAACTCGGTTACTAAGGAAATAACTTAATAACACTTGGCGCCTAAACCAAAAAGGAAACAGACTTAACACCTAAAATCAACTCGAAATCAGCACCTATAAGGAAAGAAAGGTGCGGCTAATTGCTGCCCAAAATCATGCCATCCGAACCCTAATTAGGAGTATCTTCTAGAAGACTTCCTTGCATGCTCAAATGAAAACCCTACTCGGGCTCTTCTAGAACTTTAAGCACATTGACAATTTGTGGGTCATGCTGAATGGGCTTCCACGCCTTTGCTTGATCCCATGCCTCTTGAATTAGCCCGTTGAGTGCATCCTTGAACTTCTTTGCTCGTGCCCTTGTAACCGGTCCACTTGGTACTTGAACGGGTTCCTTTGAAACGGCACCTTGAGCTCCATCACTCTCTAAGCCGAATATGCCAATGAAAAGCTCAAGTCGTATGGAATGGCTCTCTAAGCCAAATCAGCAAGTGTAAAGCTCAATAAGATGCAATAAGATGAGATTATTGAAGGAAACCTAAAGTTTTGCAAGTGGAAGCACAAGCTCTCTAGGTAGGTGTTGTTTTCCCTCTTGTTCAACAAGCTTTCTCTCTCTAGAGGTTAGGGCAAGATTGATTGCAAGTGTGTTGTCACTTCTTCAAGAAATCTCTCTTCCTTTGAAGGCTTGGTTGTCAAAGATGAGCAAGAGAAGAAGATTTGACAATGGAGCCTTGTTCTTGAATGATTCAGCAAGTGAAAACTTTGGATCTTGGACTTTCTCTCTCTAGATGTTGCAATATTGGTCGAGCTCTCTCTCTTCTCTCTCCATCTTGTTCTTCTTATAGCCTTAGGTCTTCAACGGTCATTAAGAATCTTCTTGTAATGTTAGAGTGCTGTTGGAGGTCATTTGAGGCAATTGATTTTGTTTGGAAGAGTTAGACGTCATTTCCGAAATTTCTGCAAATTCGCACTATGTGTCAACACATGGTCTTCTATGTGTCGACACCATGTTTTCATTTCTCGGGAGACAGTGCAATGTGTCGACACAAGCCTTCAATGTGTCGACATATTGAACACTTAGTCTGAAAAAAATGCTGTCGACAATGAATTTTCATTTTGGAGTTGGGCTCTCGGGTGTTAGTTCAATGTGTCGACACTGTGGTCCAATGTGTCGACACTTCCAACACTTAGCCAAAAAAATCACTTCGAATGGCCTGAAAAGCAAACTATCGGGTGTTAGTTCAATGTGTCGACACTATGGTTCAATGTGTCGACACTTCCAACACTTACAACACTTCTTTAAACACCTACAACATGAAAAATTGATCTTATCAACTTGTGTAATGGTGTTCAAGTCCACTTAAAAATTATTAAGAGAGATAACCACAATCCTTTGAAATATAACTTGGAAATTGTGGATTGACAATCTCTCCATTTTTGGTAATGACAAAACCATTTTAAAAAAACAACAATTTGCTAACAAACTAGAAAAGCTCGCCCTGAGAACAAAGAGGAGTTTTTCATGATATTTTTAGCAAAAATGACTTTATGATTTTACAAAAATTTTGCAAAGTTTTCATTTGTAAATGGAGGTTTCCCAAAATTTGAAAACACAAAAGAACACTTCTATAATCTTCCTCCCAACTTCCAATTTCAATCAGAACACAAGACTTCATATTGATACCAATAGAAAGTTAGGAATACTACCTGGAAAGCAAGTCTCAATTTACCTCAATGAAGTGCAAAAAATAAGCACTTCTCAAATCCTTATAGATACCAATGAGATAATCAACAGATGTGAGTGTATAACCAAATAATTCTTTGAAGATAAATAGATATTAGAGATATGCATATATAAGGCAAGTCAAGTGATCAACCAAGTTGAAAAATGAAATATTCTCTTTAAGAGCTGGGAAGTCAACATAATACTTATAAACTTCTCCCCATTTCTTTTTTCTCCCCATCCCCATAATTCTTCTAATTTCTCCCCCTTTGGCATCATCAAAAATAGGATAAGGGGAGGGTAAGAGCAGTAGGCTATTTAGGTAGGAGTCTATGTAGTGGAGGTAAAATGTTTAGATTTTTTGATAGGAGGAGGAGGATACTCAAGTTCAAACTTTTTCAGCCATTTCATCCAAGTCGTGGAGAACCAATACGTTCATTTCCTTACATCAGGCCGAAGATTTCGATCAGCTTTCATATTGCCACGCCACGAACGCAGTCCCGCAGGGGACAGTGACAGCCGCGAGCAACCCCAGAGGTTAGCTCCAGCGTGCTTCCTTAAACATACAGCGGAAAGAACATAGGATCGAGAGAGAGACGGGTCAAATACATAACAACATAACTTCATAAAAGTCCTCAATTTAGTATAGTATCTTAGATTACACAACACATGAATATCACATATATAGGTGACAGATCACATCGATCATGTCACAACCAAAACACATAAGCGTCTTCCTTCTAAGTCAGATAGTCCTCCTGACTTCTTTCGCCTGAAGCATCTGGAATGATACAGTTTTAAAGACGTGAGTCAAAAAGACTCAGTAAGGAAAAAACCTAACTTGAAAACATGATCTTGAAACTTGAACTTGAATATCATTAGAATTTCGAAAATCATGATGCACATGCATGTCTCATGGTTATGCATGTGCTCTTGATCATAAAACATGTTCTTGTTCTAGAAATTGGCTCATGGCCCTTGAAAAATAATTCCTTAACTTGTGGGCTACTTACGCTCCATTTGACCCCTGAAGTCAGGGTTGTACGTTCCCATCGGAACTGTCTCCCTTACCATTGTGAGCTAGCCCTTGTAGTTGCCCCAAGCATGATAACTAGACACGACCCTTGGAGGTCCACACCTTCTCACATTTGTCCTTCAGTGTGGTTGCACTACCTTTTAGGATTCACCCAACCTTCTCACATTCGTCCTTCGGTATGGGAGTCCATCTTGATGGTACGGTACCGACCGGAGCCCTTAACTTGACTTGACTTATCATAAAACTTCTCATATGTCATTGCATAAAAATTTCTTTAAAAAAACATGCAATGACAAGCTTGGTTCTCTTAATTATGAGATGGTGCTTCGCCTACAAGCGATTCAATTATCACATTTAGATGCTTAGGAACTAATTACATTAACTCACAAAGAACAAAATACTTGAAATTAGTTCCGTTTTCTAAAAAGTACATTTTTGAAAAATACTATTTTATTTTCAAAGGTTCACTTTAGAAACTTACATAAAACACATGAGAAAAGTAATTTTCATACAACATATCCTAATAGCATCTTAAGTCCAAAAACAACAACTATTGAGGTATCAAACTCCATTACCTTGCTCTTAACTCTATCAAAACCTATTGTCCATCAAATTCCACTAACTTGACCTCTTGTCCTGTATAGACTTGCTGACCAAAGTCCTAAACAACATAATTATGAGGCTTACAACCAATTATTTCCATATCTAATCAAGACTCCAAAACAGCAAGCTATTGGTGTCAAAATCCAAGCTTGACATATTCTATATCTCATGCATCAAGGCCAATCTTAGTTAATTAACTAACTCATCTTATCCAACAATAATCGTGGCTAATCCATGATTATATACTCCATCTACTATCCAAATCCGAGGCACCCTTCTAAGCATATGATATTTAAGTTTTACATCACACCTTAAAACTTCCTTTGCACATCCATATATTCGGCCTCAGGTACATATGTACTTGCAATCAATTTCTCACTTGCTAATCCGATTTTACCTAGGATTTCTTTCCATTTAACTTAACACTCATAATGCCTTTAATGAACCTTCAATTGATCTATTTAGTGATTTTCCAATTGCATGCAACATTAAACCAAACATAGCATCAAACCTAGGGTTCCTTAACTCCAATCATTCGGCCATCAACCTAGATTTCACTTCTAAGGCAATGCCACCAACAACCTATGTGCATGTGAGACCTCGTTTATTTCTTTTGTTATTTTCTATGTATTAGCTTTAATTTAAATTATGGGGCCATATTTTTGGCCAATGTATGACCTAAGTTTAAGGTACATTAACTATTATGAAATTCCATTTCAAGAATTTTTCTTTAAATAATCTCTTTTTCATTGTGCAAGTTTAATTTTATTTCCTTAAGAGCCGAAAATTGCAAGGTAAGTTTCTTTTATGGATTTATATTTTTCATTTGCTTAGTATATCCCATAATCCATGAAATTAAATTATGAAGAGAGATTTGCATATTATGGCCGAAAATAATTAAGTAGAAAATCATGAAATTCATGTAAGTATTTAAATATTTTTGTGTGACTCAATAGGTAGTATTAGTATTGATCATCATTATATGGCCTTAATTAGTAGTGTTGAATTATCATTAGAAATATTATATGATATGCAACTAAGCATATGATAAGCTTTAAGAGAATTTAAATTGATAAGCACACTTGCTTATCATAGTGATAAGCTAGCATAGTGATAAGCTAGAGAGAGAGCTTTTAAGATAATAGGTTATTGTGGCTATCGTAGAGATAGGCTAGAGCAATTATCTTGAGATAGGTTGTCATGCTTATAAGATGATAAGTTATGGATTTAAACTAGATAAGCTAAAGTGCTTATGGGAGATAAGTTAGGTGTGACAAAGTAACTAAATTCATAAGTTAGGCGTCGCGCGCGCGACGGAGGAGCCCAACTCCCTTCGCCGCTCAGGGGTTCTCCCCCAGTCTGTTCCGTTTTTTTTTTAATTTCGAAAATGCCACGTGTCTAATTTTGATTGGTGCTGACGTGTCAAAATTTGACACGTCAGCATTTACCGTTAGGGTTTCAAACGGCACATAACGGAGGGGCATATTTGCTCCTGAAAGTATACATCAGGGGTATGAAAATGACATTGTTTACCTCAGGGGCATATTTGCTCTTTCCGCATACCCCAGGGGCATGGGGTGCATTTAAGCCGAAATTTTTCATAGTGTTTTATGAGTTTTAAGCTAGAAATTTAAATGTTATATTAATTGTCTTTGTTAAATTGAGCAGTTGAGATTTATTGGCTCGAATTGTTTTATTAATTGAATATGTCCCTCAGATACAATATTTGGAGGAATTTAACTAGGGTTTTAATTTTGATATAGGGAAATATACAAATACCACACTAGGTTTTAACGCCTTTTGTAAAAACTCACCAGGTTTTAAAAAGTTTCAAATTGCTCACTAGGTTTATCATTTTTGTATAAAAACTCACTGAACTCAATGCCGTTAGCCTCGTTTAACGGAAAATCCATCACGTTCAATCATAATATGACACGTGTCACTAAATAAATAAAAATTACAAATAAATCTAAAATTAACAAAAAAAAACATTATTAATTTTAAAAAAACACCCCGATCCTTTTCACTGTGGAGGGGGAACCTGGCGCCTCTGGGCGGCCATGGGTGGACTTCCTCCACCCATCGGCATGAGTTGCATGATGGAGGAAGTCCGTTAAATTATTTAGTAACACGTGTCATATTGTGATTGAACGTAATGGATTTTTCGTTAAACGAGGCTAATGACATCGAGTTCAGCGAGTTTTCATACAAAAATGATAAAACTAGTGAGAAATTTGAAACTTTTTAAAACCTGGTGAGTTTTCACAAAAGGTGTTAAAACCCAGTGTGATATTTGTATATTTCCCTTTGATATATGTGTGTCAATATGTGGATCTTGGAACAAGAAATGAAGAGACATATTACGGTTAGAATTGTGGAGTGGCAGAAAAAAGAAAATAAATTTTCTTTTGGGGGGCAGAAAAGGAAAGAAGGGGGAAAATGGGGGATAAGAAGGGAAAGTAGGGGGAAGGGCAGTTTTGCCTTTACCCTTCCCCCAAGCCCTTCCCGTAGAAGGCAACACCATCCCCAAAACCGCATAAGCCTTTTGTCCTAGCTCACCCAAACAAGAGAAGAAGAAAGAAGAAGCAGAAGGAGAAAGAAGAAGGAGAAGGAGAAGGAGAAAAGAAGAAGGAGAAAGAAAGAGAAAGAGAAGGAGGTGAGTGGTTTGGCCGGCCAAGCCATACCCACTTTCACCCATTTTCTCTTTTTCCTTTGAATGGTTGTTGGTTGTTGTGTTTGATTGATTTCTCCTTGTGATTCATGTGTATTTCTTTGAATGAAGTGTAGAACTAGTAACTTGTAAAGAATAACATGGGTTGTACATGAAACCAAGGGAAATGTGGCCAGATCTGGAGATTTATACACAAGAGAAACCAACTTGCACCCTAGGTGTTTGATAAAAAAGACCAAAAGAAGTGGAATAGATGCAATAGCATTTGTTTGAGGGATGGGATCATGGTTTTGTTGAAAGTTTTGATTTGTAGGTGTAAAATAGAAGTCTGGAATATCGGGTTATAAGAGGAGAGAGCATGTTAAGGTAAATTTCGTGTGTTTTGGAAGTATAATTTGTGATTTGTGTCTGAAATATTGACTGACGCTCGACATGCGCTCGAGCGTCCTTCAGGTATTTTTGTACAGAAGGGTTACGTTCGACCGACGCTCGACAGTGCGCTCGAGTGTCCTTAGAACAAATTTTCATGCAGAAACTTCACGTTCGACCGACGCTCGACCTGCGCTCGAGCGTCACTCAACAGTTTCACAGAGAGTTACGCCCGACTGACGCTCGAAAGGGCGCTCGAGCGTCCCTTAACACTTTCATACAAAAGCATAACGCTCGACGAGCGCTCGACCGACGCTTGAGCGGCTTCCTTTGAAGTAAAACCTTATTAGGTTTTACTTAAGGAAATATCTCGTGTCATAGGATGACCAACTAGAGGTTAAGAAAATGTATATTTTTGTATGACGAAGTATGAGTTATTGAATAACTACTCTACACGTCTAGTGAACCTTTGAAAAACACTAGTATGACCCAATTGTAGGCAAGTGCAGTTCAAGCGCTCAAGGGAACAGAGGTAAGTGAAAATTGTAAGTGGAAACTTACGTTTTTGAAAAACTGGAATGATGCACAGCATGAATTCTCATGATTTATTTCGACATGACATAAGCATTTGCATGAAAAAGAAAGTTTTGTGCAAATGAAAGTATGAGGTGAATTTAAGGTTTCTCATCATCAAGCATGACATGAGCACACCATGAGCATTTGCATTCATTTTTCTCATTAGTAAGAAAGAGAAATTTTATGCAAATAAAAGTACCATTTTATGCTACTTTATGACAATTTAAGTTAATAAGCTTAAAGTGCATCCATACCGAAGGACGTTTACGTGAAGGGTGGATGTCACCTAGGGCACCCATCCCGAAGGATGCTTGCAAGAAGGATGGGTAGTCCATGAGGTATGTGCAACCACACTGAAGGATGCTTGCAAGAAGGTGTGAACCTCCAAGGGTCGTGTCTAGCCACTGAAGAACGAATGCGAGAAGGTGTGCTAGCTCGGCCATATGTAAGGTCCCCAAGGGAAATAGGGGATAGTTCCAACGGGAACGCACAACCCTGATGTCAGGAGTAAATATAGGGCAAGTAGTCCATCAGATAAGAATTGGAATGATTTTCCAAAAGCAAGAGTTTTACAAGTATAAGTGTCGATTTCAAGAGCAAGTGCATGTGCATATGCAAACATGAAGCACATACGTGCATCACAATTCATGATCATGCATGAATTACATTATGTTTACATGCTTATGATTTCAAGTTCAAGTGCATGCTTACGATTTCAAGTTCATGTTTCCAAACCATGATTTCAAATCCATGTTTTAGTTATAACTCCTTACTGAGTCTTTCGACTCACAGTTTTTAAATTGTACCATTCCAGATAATATTTCAGGGGAGGAAACTTAAGAGGAGGACCTTGAACCCTAGGAGAAGGTTGGCGAAAATGTATTTTACTTTTTGCTTGTTTTTGTAAAGGTTTAGATAATTTTTGTAAGAGCCGGTATGAGCCTCCGTGCTGTGGTGGTCATGGGTTATTCGGCTTAGTAAGTTAAGTTTTTAATCGATTGATATTTTGAGACCATTTATAACAACTTCAAGTATCGTTGAGGAGCATGTTCTAATGTTCGTATGTGCGTTAAACGCTAGCGATATAAGGCTTCTTTAAAAAAATTAAGCATTATGATATTTCTCTGCAAGAATTCTCAGAATGAGATATATAATCCGCTGCAAGAATTTAGTAAGTACGCTTGAGTGTTCCTTGTCGGGAATGCTCGCGGCTGTCATTAGCCCCGTTTAGCTAGCGTTCGTGGCATGACACCCAACCTATTCAGATCTAACATATATACAAGATAACAACATGATATATTGGCCAAATCAAAGAGAATAGAACATGCAAGGTTCGGCCACCAACAATTTCATCTTCAACCATATTCGGCCTTACCTTGGTGTTGATCACAAGCTGATTAGAGAAGAGAGCACCTTGCACAAAAGTACCAAAGGTTAGAAACTATGGAGGAAAACAATTAAAACAGCACATGCAAAACAAAGTCTACCTCTACCTCCAACTAAAGCACTCGCTTTCACCAGAAACTTCTCTACTCCTAAGCTTTCGGTTCCTCCACTATGATGGCTTCAAGGGCTGAGAAAGTTGTTTAATAGGTGCTGAGATGAAGGTTTCAAGTGAGGGAAAAGGAGAAGAACAGCTGCTGGAAAAAGCTTGAAGAAAACAAGGCAAAGCTTGGAGATGTAGTGGTTCGGCCAAGAGAGAGAGAGCAAACTGAAATGGGTGAGTTTCTGTCAAAAGATAAGTGAGCTGAGCAAAGGAGATGAGTTTCGGTCACAAGAGAAGGAAAGCAAGCTGAAAATGGAGAGAAGTGTTGTGCGAATGAAATGGTGAGGAGGTGAAAGACTTGATGTGAGGTGGGGGGCTTCACGTGTCACGCCCTGAACGCTAGCTAAACGAGGCTAATGACAGTCGCGAGCATTCCCGGCATGGGACGCTCAAACGTACTTACTACTATACTTGCAGCGGAAATGACATTGATGCTTCAATGTTAAAAAGAAGCCTTATGATGCTAGCGTATAACGTACATAAGAACATACTTTCCATCGATAACTCAAGGTAGTTAAAACATAATCTCAAAATATCAACCAGTTTAAAACCTTAACTTACTAAGCCAAATGAAACCCATGACCACCACATCACGGTGGCTCATGCCGGCTTTTACAAAAATTAGCTAAATCTTCTCCAAGAGAGACATTTCATCAACCCTTCTCCTAGGGTTCAAGGTCCTCTTCTTAAGATTCCACCCCTGGAACATTCCTATCATCTGGAATGATACAATTTAAAACTGTGAGTCGAAAGACTCAGTAAGGAATTATAGCTAAAAACATGGGTTTAAAATCGTAAGCATGCACTTGAACTTGAAATCATAGTCATGTAAACATAATGCGATGCATGCCTGATCATGAATCGTGATGCATGTATATGCCTCATGTTGCATATGCACATGCACTTGCTTTTGAAAACATCATTCGTACTGATAAAGCTCTTGCTTTGGAAAATCTTATGGGCTACTTGAGCTCCATTTACCCCTGGCATCAGGGTTGTGCGTTCCCGTTGGAACTGTCCCCTATTTCCCTTGGGGACCTTACATATGGTCGAGCTAGCACACCTTCTCAATGTCCTTCAGTGGCTAGACACGACTCTTGGAGGTTCACACCTTCTTGCAAGCATCCTTCAGTGTGATTGCACATACCTCCCGGACTACCCATCCTTCTTGCAAGCATCCTTCGGTATGGGTGTCCTAGGTGACATCCACCCTTCTCGTAAATGTCCTTCTGTATGGATGCACCTTCTTGACTTGGTACGGTACCGACCGACTTGGGTTCGTTAATTAACTTGTCATAAAACTTGTCATAAAGTAGCATAAAAATGGTACTTTCATTTGCATAAAAATGTCTCATTTCTCATGAGGAAAATGAATGCAAATGATCATGATGCATTCATGTCGTGCTTGGTAGTGTCATGCTTGATATATCATACTTGATATGCTTATTCATACACATTCTTCATGCAGTGTATCATTCCAGTTTTGTAAAGGTTTTTCACTTACCTTCGCTTGCTTGAGTATCGAACGTCTCGTTACCTACAATGAGTCGTACTATTGTTATTCATAGGAAATTCATAGGTTTACTAAACCTATAGAGTAATCAATACATTACAATCATCCAAGGTATGACTTAAAATCTTTCCATGTCCTAGGCCTTCAATCTAGGATCCACTCAATATCAAGAGATAACTACAAATGCATCAAAACACACTCTCTATTCCAGCTCTGAAATCTGCTTATGTAATTACCAGAAATCACAATAATCTTTCTAGCCCTCCAATTTCCAACAACCAAAACCGAATCTCTACATGTCACAACCAACATCCAAGGCTAACTTAACATTTCCTAGTAGCAACCATCCTCTTACCTTCCTCCCATTTTTTTACAACCTCAACTCAAAGTTTACAACCAACCGTGGTTCCATGTTCATCACGTTAACACCATTGCGTTTACCCATTTCTCTTGGGCTTTTAACCAAACACCTAGTGTATATTATTGGTCCTCTTGCCTATTTTTCTCCAGATCTGAACCTATCTCTAACACTTAGGGCTTTGTGGTTCTCAATATGACTAGCATACATACACAATCTAATGCATCAACCCCTAGATTCGGCCATACTTGCTCAACTTAGGTTTCAATCCTCTCTTAGGCCTTTTATCAAACACCTAGAGCACATAACCAATTTCTCTTGAACCCTCATTTCAGATCTAGCCATTTTTTTCACATATTTCATGTGAAACTACACTACCCTTAAACATTGCAAGATCTACACTATTTTCAAAACGTTCATGAACACAAGGAGAAAAACTACTTAGACAACCCACAACCAACCCACAAGAGAAAACAAGAAGAAAATAGAGAGAGAGAGTAGGGTTTCGACCAGCAAGGATTTTACCTTGCTTCTCTCCTCTTCCTCCTTCTTTTCTTCTTCTTTCTCCTTCTCTCCTTCTTTCTCCTTCTCTCCTTCTTCTTTCTCCTTCGGTTGGGTGACTTAGGGCAAGGGAAAACGAAAAGGCTGAAGAGAGAGGGGAAAAATGAAGTGTTCGGCAAAGGGGGAGAGAGTAATAGGCGTGAAAATGGTTGGGGAAAAGACAAGGTTGCCCTCCCCCTTCTTCATGAATTCCACCTCACGTATTTTCAATCCGGTAAAATTTCGGAATGTAGTTATATGTGTCGACACCATCACTCAAGGTGTCGACACTTACAACACTTTTAGTTAGATGTGTCGACACCATCACTCAAGGTGTCGACACTTCCAACACTTAGTCAAAGTGGGAAAAAGTAAAACTCTCGGGTTTCAGTTGGATGTGTCGACACCATCGCTCAAGGTGTCGACACTTCCAACACTTGGTCAAAATCACTCTAGTTCCGGAAAAATATAAACATTCGGGTATCGGTCTAATGTGTCGACACTATGACCCAAGGTGTCGACACTTACAACACTTAGTTAAAATTCACTTTGGGCTCCAGAAAAGGTAAACTTTCGGGTGTTAGTTTAATGTGTCGACACTATGCTCCAATGTGTCGACACTTACCTCAAAAATCACCAATTAAACCATACCTATATCCTGAGGAAAATCATAGCAAAATCTCTCTCCTTTACAACGACATAAGTAAATTCGGGATCTCACATCCTCCCCTCCTTATAAAATTCCGTCCTCGGAATTCGATCTTCCTTACCAGAAGTTTTGTCCTGATGGCGGAGGTCTAGGACGGGTGAACACTCGAACTGGCCCCACTACTAACGTTATCATAATACACACATATATGCCTCTATATACTTCAACATAGCACTATAGCTCATATGTGTAGTGAGACAACATAAAGGTATCAATGAAAAGAATTAACAGATCAGGCAAGTCATCTCAAAATTCTAACATTATCCTTCTTAACTTTGTCCTTCCCGTAAGTGGGGGTATTTTGAGTACATTTCACTTTCTAACTCCCATGAGGCCTCTTCTACTCCGTGGTTTCTCCACAAGATCTTAACAAGAGGTATGGTTTTGGTCTTCAGTTGCTGCTCCTTCCTATCCAAAACCCTTATAGGTTCTTCCACATATGTAAGGTTTTCTCCAAAGTCGGGGTCTTCCTTTTTCTCAATTCGCTCTCTAATCCCTTCAATCACCTTATCATTCTTCTGGGCCTCTCGAATCTGCTCCTCCAGGGTAGGTTGCAACGAGAGCCCTGCAATTGAGACAAACTGATCGGCAATGATAAGCACAATCTCTGCCCTTTTTAAGTCTCTCCTGATTTCCTCGGGCACCACCTCCATTGAACTTGCCTCTGCTGAACTTGTTTCTGCCGACTTCCTACTTAATGCGTCGGCCACCACATTGGCTTTTCCAGGGTGATAGCTTATTGTGCAATCATAATCTTTAATCAACTCTAACCATCGCCGCTGCCTCATGTTCAGCTCTTTCAGGGTGTTAAAATACTTAAGACTCTTATGATCGGTGAATATCTCACATTTAACCCCATACAAATAATGTCTCCATATTTTTAACGCATAGACTACCGCAGCTAACTCTAAGTCATGCGTGGGATAATTCATCTCGTGAGGCCTCAATTGCCTAGAAGCATAAGCTATTACCCTTTTGTCTTGCATCAAAACACAACCTAAACCTTGCTTCGATGCATCGCTGTAGATTTCATAATCTCCATATTCCGAGGGTAGTGCTAATACTGGAGCAGTAACTAAATTGGCCTTTAACTCTTGGAAGCTCCACTCACACTCATGAGTCCATTCAAATTTGACATTCTTCTTTGTTAGAGACGTCAAAGGCTTGGCCATCTTTGAGAATCCCTTGATAAATCTCCGATAGTACCCTGCTAATCCGGGGAGTTCTACGTCCTTGAAGTTCTTGTCTCGTTCTCTCGTAACCGGCTCTCCGGGGACTTGAATTAGCTCCTTTGAAGCCTTGCCCGTATTCTCATCATTCCCCTCCTCTTGAAAGTGATTTGTCCTCAAATCATCGCAGACATAAAAAAAATGTCATATGGTGTTTCCTCGGGAATGACAACCTCATATTCCTGGACATAGGGATCCTCATATACTTGCGTCGGTGGCAATGCTTCGTTTGCAATCAATGACAATACTTCAGGAGCTAAAGGATCCTCCACGGGAATTTTATCCAAGAGTGGCAGATCGTCAGGGGTGGAATTGTCATTTTCGGCAGCGATGCAACAATTCTCGTGAGTGACGTGGCTGACATTCTCGGGCTTGAACTCAGATTGGGCTGTTTGTGATTCATCCACCTCCTTGTAGATTTCCTCCAAGGGTGGTAGATCGTCGGTGGTGGAATCGTTATTGTCGGCAACAACACAACAATTCTCTTGAGGTACGTCGCTGACCTTCGTGGGCTTCAACTCGGATTTGTTACGAGCAAACATGAGGTCTTTCATCTTCTTCTCCCACTTCGGGAATGCCTCACGGAATTCTCGACTACGGAATTTGGGGGCGTTTTGTGTCTGCTGCTCAAATGAATCCCAATGTTGGTGAAGTTGCTTGATCTCAGATTTGGACGTTTGTGACTCATACGTCTCCTTTTGGTAGTCCGCTACATTCCGGCGTACCGGTCTAAGATCTTGTCTCTTTTTGTACAACTCCCGGTGGTAGTAGCTTGGAACAAACCTTTTTCTCATGACCGCCTTCATAGCCTCCCACGTCTCTGTTGGTCGTTCTCCATTCCGCCTCCTATTTATCACAAATTGATCCCACCAAGTTATAGCATACCCAGAAAACTCAGTGACTGCTAATTTTACCTTCTTGGTTTCGGAGTAGTTGTGGCAATCAAACACGAACTCCATCTTCTTCTCCCACTCAAGATAGGCTTTCGGATCAGATCTCCCTTGAAAAGACGGAATCTTCATCTTAATACCACTGAAGTTGTTATCTTCTCGAATCCTAGCTTCTCTTCGTCTTCCATATCTCCTATAGCCAATATGAGAATCACAATCTCTTTCCTCTTCAAAGTCAGATCTGTAAGGCCCTTCTTCGTACTCCCTTTCCTCCCTCCGTTGAGCTCTTTCCCGTCTACGGAAATTGAAACCAGGTTGGGGTTGAGGATGCTCCAGCCGATCTAGCCGTTCTTGTACTTGGTTCAACATACGCCTCACTCTCATGGCCTCCATATACAGCTTCGAGTCAGCTGGTGTCGAAACATTTTCGGACACGTTCTTACCACGGTTTTGAGACATGGTTGCTGCAGAAACAAGGTTAGAAAAAAAGAACCTCATGATTTTCGTGTTTACACTCAAGGATGTTGATGACTCTTCATTCGTGTTTCACTCACAGTAATATGGCTTTGGGGTGGGTGAATTTCAGAATAACGGGAGCATCAATAAATGTGATTTTCGGAATTTTTTTTTTTCAGAAATTCGGCTCACGAAAGATAGATGGTGTGAAGCGAATTGGAGAAGAGAAAAAAAAACAAAGAAACGAAATTGAAAGGATAAGCAAACCCGAACTAGAACCAAAGCTCTGATACCAAATGATGTGAACCCCGTTAACCCGTAACGAGACCCAACAACTATGAGGAACCCAAGATCGTCTCTAGCATGGATTCGAATGGAACCTCGACCCGTTGCTTAGGAAAGCAAGAACCTCGGTATGGTGAAGACGCCACAAACGGGATGGAAATCCGTTTGATAAGTCGAGTTGAACGCCACGGGAAAATTCCCGATAAGTTCGAGAAGTTCGTCAAAGAACTAAAGAGAATTAAAAACCTCACAAATCCGTGTATATTTAATGTCCATCCAATTACAATGCAAGAGCTCCTTTTTAAAGGGCTGAAAATAACAAGGAAATAAACCTAACATAGAAACCTAATTAAAATTCGAAATTAGGCAAGTAATTAAATCCTAGCTTGCCTAAAACACATAAGACAAATAAGGAAATAAATTTCCTTATTTCCTAACATACTTGTCGCCTAAACCAAAAAGGAAGACTAAGGAAATAACTCCTTAGTTGCCTAAAACAACAACCTATTTAAGGAACTATATTTTGGACGTGAACAGTACCAAAATAAAGTAAAGAAATATTCTTTATTTGCCTAACTCTAGACCTAGACGTGAACAGTACCCAACAAGGAAATTAAATGTTGAACAAAATAAATAATCAAAAGATTTCAAAAGGAAAGGATTTTGCTCTTTGAATTTCCATGCAATCTGATTCTTCTAGAATAGTCCCAAAATTATCTCTTGACCGGATCCTTCTAGAAAGTGGATCATCTTTGATGGGCTTCCACGAATGGGCTTGGGCCCATATCTCATGAATAATTTCATCGACTACGTCCTTGAAGTTCTTGTCTCGTTCTCTCGTTCTCTCGTAACCGGCTCTCCGGGGACTTGAATTAGCTCCTTTGAAGCCTTGCCCGTATTCTCATCAGAATACATGCTAATCTATTAGCTCAACATAATTTCATAACTATAGACTTATACACCATGATTTTTCTACTTAGAGATTTTCGGCAATGAGAAATAAAATTTCTCTTCATATATCTAACTTCATGAATTATGGAGTATAAATATAAGCAATGGAAAAAAAATAAATTCATAAGAGAAATCTTCTTTGAATAAATTCGGCTCATAGGAAAATAATAATAGACTTGGACTAATAAGCTTTCACAATGATAAAGAAAGTATCTAGAGGAAATCTTAAATGAAATTTCATAAGAAAATTAATGTACCAACATTAAACTTAGGTCATACATTGGCCAAAAATATGGCCTCTTGAGTTAAATAAAAAAGAATACAAAGGAAAATGGCAAAAGGAAATACGGGGTCACACACATATGCACCTCTATTTCCTTTACCACATACTCAGCTGATAATTTCACAAATGCTTGAAGCTCAGTAGAGGTGGAAGTGAACTCATCAAAGTATGCTGAAACACATTTCTAGTCATATAGAGGCTGTTTTTGACTTGATGCTTGAGACCCCTCATATCCTTATCAGGAGTCTCAAAAACCCTTTGTATGAACACCAAGTAGTTCCTTGACATCTTCAAATCATGTCTTCATGATGGTGGCCATTTCTCCATATTCTTACCCAATCTTTCCGGTTCCTTCTCGATTTCAGCAATTGAATCGTCAAGTTTACTAAGGTGAGGCTCACGAGAACTAGCAGCAGAAAATACGGAAGATGATCCAATGTGCAGTGAGGGAAAGGAAATAGGTGTTTGCTTACCCAAAGAAGTCGTATTTCCCTTGGGAGTCCTTTCAGTTTCAGTCTTTTCCTCAAGATCTGAAGCTCATTCGTCTTCATTTTACGGTGTCATCACACCTTTCTTCACCCATTTTACATCATCATTTTGAACAAACCCCAACACCTGAAGTTTTTTCTTTGGGTTTTTCTCTTACTTCCCCAGTCATATCAATCTCAAGAATATGAAATATATACATGAAAAGCATCCCATTAGGAAGCCCTTGTTTCTGCTTCTCTGGAGCAACCTTCGTGTGATTACGCATTAAGTGACCAAGGTTCATGTGAGTGCGGGTAATCAGACAATTCATTTCAAATCCCCCAGAGTAATGTATTCAAAATTTTCAGTTCTTGGTAATATGATATTACAAACCATATGATGCAATAATCGTCTATGAATTGTTAAGGCACTGGCAGTGGGTCTAATCACCTCATTTAGGGTTGGATTATATAACACAACCCTAAGAATATCAAGTGGTGCTACCTCAGATATCCTCATCCAACTATAAGCATCAACGAATTTCTTTCCACTATTGGGGGCAGAAATCAGGGAGTTTAGTGAAGAAACTGATATGTCTGATTTCTTCTCATTCACATAATTGGTGGCATCCTCAAAAGTAGAATATTGAAGATTTGCATATACCAACTTGACTAAATACACATAACAGCTCACCTTCAAGTTCACAAGCAAACCCCATCCTTGAAATTCAAACATCTCTTTAAAAACAAAGTCATTTTCACAATACCATTGAAAATCAGCCTAACGATCAGCAATCACTTTCCTATTCAAAAAATCTTGCACAAAAAGATTCTCGCAAAGCCCTGACCTGTAGATGTAGGTCTCTGTAGAAGGAGCAGGTTCCTCAGTGCTTTTCCCCTTCTTCCGTGCCCTAGAATTGACAGATACGGGTGTCTGATGAGAGAGATGCTTGGAGTGGCTGGAATACATCTTGGCAGTGGCTGGCTTAGGAGATTGAAGGCTATCGGCGGTGGATTTTTCGAAGAAGGCAGCGGGTAAATGAAATTTGTGAGAGAGTGGATGATGCTTGTCATTTGGGAGAGAAAAGAGGTTCTGTAAGATGGAGGAGAAATAAAGTGCTGACCTCTTTTGCCCTAAAGAGTATATATATGACATGCATGCCCCTTATTTTAAAAACACTGTACTCGTTATAAGTGTCGACACATTGGCTTAATGTGTTGACACATTTCACATGTTCCCGAATACATTTTAAAGAGGCTCTAGGGCATGAAGCTTATGTGTTGACACATTCATATATGGTGTCGACACATACTTCCTCAGTGAAAACATTTATGAAAAACCAGAAGTGTTGACACTTGTTTTACCAAGTGTTGACACATGCCATGTAAAAAGAATGCATTCGATAATTTCTCAAGGAATAAGCTTGATTTTAATAGAAAACAAATAGAGAGCAACTTACCACACATATTAGAACATGTCCAAAGCAATCAACAACACAATCAACATGACAAATCAAGCACAAATCACCAATTTAATCTAAAAGTAATCTCATTCCAATTAGATATCTGAAAATTCTTTTGACCACGAGTAAATGAGATTCCATAGGACAAGATTGAAAATTAGCACACATGCATATACAAAACATTGTATTAGGTATATTTACTGTGAGGTAAAGAATAGATCAAATCATACCTCGATACCTTGAGTGTTCAACGTCTTTACCTTTTTCATCATTTTCCTTTTCCATGCTTGAGATGCTTGCTTCAAGCCATATAGTGCTTTTGTGAGCTTGAACACATGGCGTGGTAGCTTTTCATCTACAAGTCTAGGAGCTTATTCTACACACACTTCCTCATAAAGATAATCATTAAGAGATGCACATTTCGCAACTATTTGAAATAATTCAAATATGCAAAGGCAAGCAATATGCTAAAAGATTCTAATTTAGCAACAAGAGAAAATGTTTCATCAAAATCAAATTTCTCATCTTGATTTAAACCTTGGGCTACCAACTTTTCCTTGTTCCTTACCACTTCCATAGATACATCCATTTTGTTTTGAAAATCTCATTGCGTACTAATAACTGGATGATCTTTGGGTCTAGGAACTAGATGTCATACCATATTTTTCTCAAAACATTTTACTTCATCATCCATGGCATGAATCCAACTTTTATCAACTTTTGCCTCATAAATTTTTTTTGGCTCAAATTGAGAAAGAAGGGCAAAATTACTAGCTTGATTATAAAGAGAGTGAGTACTCACACCTTTCTCCACATTACCAATGACTTGATCAATATCATGATTTCTGACAAACTTTCAGGTCATTGGTAGATAATTGTTGCTTTGAGGTGTTTCTTTTTCCGGATCTTGTACATCTTGCTCTTGTGGATGAGAAACTTTCTTTCGTTCCATCGAAGCTGGTTTCTCAACATATTTTTCAAGATCTACAAATTTATTGTCATCTCTTCTCATAGAAATGTTAGATTCACCAAATATCACATGAAAAGATTCTTCAACAACTAGGGTATTTTTATTGAAAACATGATATAATTTACTAGAAGTTGAATAGCCAAGAAGGATACATTTCATCTGCTTTTGCCTCGAACTTACCCAAATTATCCAATGCTATCAACACGAGTATCTTTCCTTTGTTATTATTACCAAAAGTAACCGAATCATTTACCTTGAGACAAAGAGAGTTAAACCAACTCTTGTCTCCGGTCATGTGCTTGGAGCATTCACATTTGACTTCAAGCACATCTATAAAATCAATAAAACTCTTGGTTTTTGGTACCCAAATCTTTTTGGGTCCTTTGGTGGTAGATACAAATCTCATTACTTTATCTTTTTGAATCCATACAAATTTGATCCCATGAGTGGATCCTTTTCTAGTTGGACATGTGTGTGAGATGTACCCATGCTTTCCACAAAAATTACACATAAAGAAAGGTGTTGATGACTTAATAATTATATCAGAATATAACTTTTGATATCCACCGGCCTCATAGCCAATTCCGCTTTTGTTGAAACAACATTTTTGTGAACCAAGGAGAATATCAAGGTTCTTCTTTCCTTGAGTAAATCTTGCAAGATCATTTGTAAGAGAGTCAACTTTCACTTTCAAGGTGTCATTTTCAACAATCAAAACACTTGACTCACCTTGCAAAGGTTTTTCTTTTTCTTTTGTTGTCTTTGCAAGATCATCTCTAAGAGATATGACTTGACTTTTCAAAGTATCATTCTCTTTTGCAATACTTTCAAAATTCTTTTTAATACAAAAATACTTTGAAAATATTCTTTTCAACTCAACATGTTGTTCATCAAAAGCATCTTGTAATTCCTCAAAAGTAAAAGAGTCAAATGAAGAGCTTTGTACCTCATCTTCGTTATCCTTTGCCATGAAGCAAAGGTTTCCAACTTCTTCATCGCTCTCACTGCTACTTTCATCGGATTCTCCCCATGCAGCCAAGAATGCTTTCTTTTTGTTTTTGAAATCCTTTGAATTCTTTTGTGTCTCAATATTGGGGCATTCCAACTTTGTGTGACCCGGCTTCTTGCATCCGAAGTAGATGATTTCATTCTCTTTGCTGCTATCACCTTTGTAATTTGATTTTCTTGAAAATCGTTTATCTCCTTGTTTCTTGTGGAAGAACTTCTTGAATCTTTTAGTAAATAAAGCCATTTCCTCATCAGCCTCAGAGGATTCATCCTCACTAGAGTATTTGGCCTTCAGGGCTACACCCCTTTTTCCTTTGCCTTTATCTCCGTCTCTCTTATCTTGATTCATCTCATGGGTCATGAGAGATCCCATGAGCTCGTCCAGGGAGAGCTTCGTCAAGTCATTAGCTTCTTGAATTGCAGTGACCTTGGGTTCCCAAGCTTTAGGAAGACACCTGAGAATCTTTCTTACCATTTCATCGTTAGTGTACTCTTTTCCAAGAGATTTAAGCACATTTATGATATTAGTAAAACGAGTAAACATAGAAGATATAGATTCATCAGATCACATCTTAAAAAGCTCATAGCTATGAACAAGCATACTAATCTTATTTTCTTTAACTTGATTCGTACCTTCATGAGTTACTTGAAGGTTGTCCCAAATTTATTTCGCGGTATCACAACCGGAAACACGATTAAATTCTTTTGAATCAAGTGCACAATATAACACATTCATAGCTTTAGCATTTAAAGACATAAGTCTAAGATCAACATTATTCCATTTATTTTCATCTTTCAACTCTCCATCCTTATCTTTAGGAAATGTAGGACCATTTGAGATAACTCTCCATAGTTCATAGTCCACGGATTGGATGTAAATTCTCATCCTAGCCTTCCAATAATTGTAACAAGTTCCATTGAATAAGGGAGGTCTATTTGTGGATTGACCTTCAGCTAAGGAGGTGCTAACAAGGGTTGTCATAGATAGAGATATTAAACCTCAGCTCCGATACCAATTGAAAGTCTAAATAACAACCCAAGAAGAGGGGTGAATTGGGTTTAACAAAAACTTATCACTTTTTCGCTAAACAAGCAGATCTGAAATCTACCCCCCTTTAACAAATAATAATGTTGAACTAAATGTGTCTAATTCTATGCCGAATATAAGCAAGGAATGATAAAGTATAAAACTCCACAAGTATGAATAAGTACTTAAATGTAAGAGAGATAGAGTTAGAGAGATGACACCGTAGTTTTTAGGTGGTTCGGCCAAACACGTGCCTACGTCCACCCCCAAGGCAATTGACTTCTTTGGGCTTCTTCCACTATTCTCCAAATAGCGAATATACCTTAGCTTCCCGGGTGCTAAGGAACCTTTACAAAGCGTTTTGCGAGCTCATGCTTCAACTCTCACAATTCCTCACAGCCTAGAGGATTTCTTCTACTCTCACAAGTAGGACCAAGTGTTTTCCCAACACTCAACAAGTGTTCACACAAAGTGTGTTTTCCACAAGATGGATACAACGGAATTACAATGAATGGCTCTCTAAGTATGCCAATGAAAAGCTCAAATCGTATGGAATGACTCTCTAAGCCAAATCAGCAAGTGTAAATCTCAATAAGATGCATTAAGATGAGATTATTGAAGGAAACCTAAAGTTTTGCAGGTGGAAGCACAAGCTCTCTCGGTAGGTGTTGTTTTCCCTCTTCTTCAACAAGCTTTCTCTCTCTAGAAGTTAGGGAAAGATTGATTGCAAGTGTGTTGTCCCTTCTTCAAGAAATCTCTCTCTTCCTTTGAAGGCTTGGTTGTCAAAGCTGAGCAAGAGAAGAAGATTTGATAATGGAGCCTTGTTCTTGAATGATTCAGCAAGTGAAAAATTCGGCTCTTAGGAAAAACAATAATAATAGACTTGCACTAATAAACTTTCACAATAATAAAGAAAGTATCTAAAGGAAATCTTAAAATGAACTTTCATAAGAAAATTAATGTATCATAAGCATTAAACTTAAGTCATACATTGGCCAAAACATGACCCCTTGAGTTAAATCAAAATGAATACATAGGAAAATAGCAAAAGCGAAGTTCGGGGTCTCACACTCGTTCTCCTTTTATACTCCCCCTTCCCCTCATCCTTCTCTCTCCATTTCACGGTTTCACCCACCATTTTGCGTAACCATTTTTCTTCAGCAGCTTCTGTGGTCCCCATGTCTCGGATCTTGATTGCCACGTAAGATAGCACAGCAACTTCTTTGCAAATCTGATGAGTTGAACGAAGAAAGGGAGACCTGCCCTTCACCAAATGTGCGAAACCCCTTCTCTGGAAAATGGAGTCAAACAGAAAATAGAAGGGCACGACAACAACAGCTGAAAAGAGTGGAGAATGGGCTGAATCTTTCAGTGGGCTGCAGTGGGCTGAATGGGCTTTCACCGATTTAAGAATAACAATAGCCCATTAGATGTAAAAATAGCACTGCACATAGTGTGATAAATTAATGTGTTTGTCATCCTAATACCATTCAATTAACAATTAAAATCCATTTAACCCACTATGTTAGGAGCACTAAAAATGACAAAAGTATCATTTATCACACCCCCAACTGACTTTTTGCTAGTCTCTTAGCAAATAAAATGAATGAACTCAGAAAAAGGAGAAGCTACCAGCTACAATTCAATAATTTCGAACTTCACTTGCCATGGAATAAAACTTGTTCAGTTTAGGAACACCAGAAATAGATTAATCTGAGTTTTTGTATCAGCTGAGAATTTTATGCTCCATTTAGTTAATCACCCAAGGAAATTAACTGTACAAAGTTTGATGTGAACCCCGTTAACCCGTAACGAGACCCAACAACTATGAGGAACCCAAGATCGTCTCTAGGATGGATTCGAATGGAACCTCGACCCGTTGCTTAGGAAAGCAAGAACCTCGGTATGGTGAAGACGCCACAAACGGGATGGAAATCCGTTTGATAAGTCGAGTTGAACGCCACGGGAAAATTCCCGATAAGTTCGAGAAGTTCGTCAAAGAACCAAAGAGAATTAAAACCTCACCAAAATATCTTCATCCAAGTTGTTCCAATTACATTGCAAGAGGCTCCTATTTATAGGGCTGGAAATAACTAGGAAATAAAACCTAACATAGAAACCTAATTAAAATTCGAAATTAGGCAAGGAATTAAATCCTAGCTTGCCTAAAACACATAAGACAAATAAGGAAATAAATTTCCTTATTTCCTAACATACTTGTCGCCTAAACCAAAAGGAAGACTAAGGAAATAACTCCTTAGTTGCCTAAAACAACAACCTATTTAAGGAACTATATTTTGAAATTGAACAGTACCAAAATAAAGTAAAGAAATATTCTTTATTTGCCTAACTCTAGACCTGGACGTGAACAGTACCCAACATGGAAATTAAATGCTGAACAAAATAAATAATCAAAAGATTTCAAAAGGAAAAGATTTTGCTCTTTGAATTTCCATGCAATCTGATTCTTCTAGAATAGTCCCAAAATTGTCTCTTGGTCGGATCCTTCTAGAGTGTGAATCATCTTGAATGGGCCTCCACTTATGGGCTTGGGCCCATATCTCTTTACTGAGTTCAACGAGGGCATCTTTGAACTCCTTGTCTCGGGCTCTCGTATCCGGCTGTGCTAGTTCATTCAAGGTCTTGCTCGGATTCTCATCATTCCCCTCCTCTTGAAAAGGATTTGTCCTCAAATCTTCACCTTTGATTTGCACTAAGACTTTGAAAGAACCACCGCCCCTTGTAAGCACTTTGGGACGACTTGGCCATGTCTCTAAGGCTTGCATCAGTGCATGCAACTCATTTGCATAACTTGGGTATTTGAAAGTTGGTCCTCTTAGCTGCTCACTGAAATAATCCATTGGTTGTTCTTCTTGCCTACGGGCTGGGATTATGCTAATACCTGAAACACCACATGTAAAGTTGAACGGTTTATTCAGGTTAGGTAAAAATAATAAAGAAGCATCGGGGCACTCTTGTTTGATTAATGGCAGCGCCTTCGCTTGTTCTTCTTCCCATCGAAATCTAACATTCTTCTTGGTCACATCGGTGAGGATTATGGCGAATCGGGGAATAGGAGGCCTGTACTTTACCATTATTTTGTGGATGACTTGGTGATTATCACTCGTTCTCCATGTCACATCCTTATACTCCTGCAAAAGGGAGACAATAAAACTAGGCATGGAAGGATCAATTTCATTAGTGTTTAAAACTGCCCTTTTGGAGAAAGGTACAATCGCAAGCTGATTTGAAGGAGTGGCTTGCTGGATCTCGCTCACGTTTGCCTTGGAATTCTCTGTTCTCTCGGATTGTCTCTCCATGGCCGAATTTTCTCTCTCTTTTTGGTTGGTCTCTCTCGGATTTTCACTCTCTATCGGATTTTCCCTTATTCTCTGATTTTCACTCACTCTCTGATTTTCACTCAATTTCTCGTTCTCATTCTCTTTCTTTTTTTCAATTTCTCTCTCTTTCTTTTGATCACTCTCTTGCTGCAACCTTACTTGATCTTCATGTACTTGCTGTGGTGTCAATGGAACAAGTGTGATTGGCTTCTGATTAAGCACAAAGGAGTACTTATTCGTAAAGCCATCATGCTTGACACGTCGGTCGAATTGCCATGGTCGCCCTAGCAGTAAATGTCCGGCTTGCATTGGTACTACATCACATAAGACTTGATCTTCGTACTTACCAATCCGGATAGCTACTAGCACTTGCTTGTCCACCTTTATTTCTCCACAATCATTCAGCCATTGCAACTTGTAAGGCCTGGGGTGCTTCAACAAGGGCAATCCTAATTTCTCTACAATAATCAAGCTTGCAACATTAGTACAACTACCTCCATCAATAATCACACTACATACCTTGTCTTTAACGTAGCACCTAGTGTGAAAGATATTCTCCCGTTGCACTTCCTCATCTCCTATTGGTTGCAAACTCAAGGCTCTCCTGGCCACCAAGGTCAATGCATCGGGGGCTACATATTCCTCATCGGAAACATCCTCCAATGGTGGCATTTCTTGTACTTGGCTCAACACACGCCTTAGATCACCTATCATGGCCTCCATATACAGCTTCGAGTCAACTGGTGGGGTATCGTCGTTAGACACGTTCTTTCCACTATCACGAGACATGATTACTGCAAAAATATAGTGTTAGAATTAAAACAAAAAGGACCTCACAAATCTCTCCCTTACGTGTCTCACTCAATAGTAGGGTCTCTTGTCACTCGTGTTTCACACACAAGATATGGCTTTTACCCTCTAATAATCTCACCACTCTTGCCTTTTTCCACTCAGTAATCCTCTTGCGGTTCTTTTGGAACTAAACAAACAATCAAAGAGTTCCAGCAACGATTCAACAAGAACTCATCAAGGAATTTCAGAGAGAGTAAGATAAATACTATCAAGGAAATAAGAATGCAAAGAACACGATGGATGATTAGAAAGGTGGAAACTAGAGTAGATGGTGATTCTTCATAGCAGAAAAAAATAAACTTGTTTGGGGTAAAGAGATTTTCGGAATAATAGGGACCCAATATATGGAAACAATCGAAAATTTTTCTGAAGCACTTTTTTTTTTTCGACCCCTTTCTTTCTTCTTCTTTTGGGAGTCTCTTTCTCTTCTCCTTTGATAACAATAGCACAATATCTCGAGGCACAAAGATATGAAACTTTCGCACCAGATATAACAAGAACCAGCTCTAGCAAAGCTTGAATAGAGAAGTTAAGAATTTCGGCCAAGTATTTAATAGTAGCCGACTGTAGGACAGAAAAAAGGGGAAAAGAAATTAGAGAAGATAGCCGAAGGTTATGAAAAGAAGAAACAAAGACACGAAAAGAAAAGGGATACGCAAACCCGAACTAGAACCAAAGCTCCGATACCAAATGATGTGAACCCCGTTATGATACCAAATGATGTGAACCCCGTTAACCCGTAACGAGACCCAACAACTATGAGGAACCCAAGATCGTCTCTAGGATGGATTCGAATGGAACCTCGACCCGTTGCTTAGGAAAGCAAGAACCTCGGTATGGTGAAGACGCCACAAACGGGATGGAAATCCGTTTGATAAGTCGAGTTGAACGCCACGGGAAAATTCCCGATAAGTTCGAGAAGTTCGTCAAAGAACCAAAGAGAATTAAAACGTCACCAAAATATCTTCATCCAAGTTGTTCCAATTACATTGCAAGAGGCTCCTATTTATAGGGCTGGAAATAACTAGGAAATAAAACCTAACATAGAAACCTAATTAAAATTCGAAATTAGGCAAGGAATTAAATCCTAGCTTGCCTAAAACACATAAGACAAATAAGGAAATAAATTTCCTTATTTCCTAACATACTTGTCGCCTAAACCAAAAGGAAGACTAAGGAAATAACTCCTTAGTTGCCTAAAACAACAACCTATTTAAGGAACTATATTTTGGACGTGAACAGTACCCAACATGGAAATTAAATGCTGAACAAAATAAATAATCAAAAGATTTCAAAAGGAAAAGATTTTGCTCTTTGAATTTCCATGCAATCTGATTCTTCTAGAATAGTCCCAAAATTGTCTCTTGGTCGGATCCTTCTAGAGTGTGCATCATCTTGAATGGGCCTCCACTTATGGGCTTGGGCCCATATCTCTTTACTGAGTTCAACGAGGGCATCTTTGAACTCCTTGTCTCGGGCTCTCGTATCCGGCTGTGCTAGTTCATTCAAGGTCTTGCTCGGATTCTCATCAAAGTTTGCTTTCTTTCAAGTGTAAGGGGATAAGTATAGAATTCCAAGATGGACTACAAAGAGACATTAAGAGTTTCAATCACAACAATTAACCTGAGATAACCACATAGTCTTACTCTAATTAAAACCATTGTAGTGGTGGCTTTCACGCTACTATACTTTAAAAGGTTCCTACTTTCTTATTTAGTAAGGACCCCGGTAGTAGGTAGCCTTTTCCAAAACACAAAAAGTGAACAAGTATGAAAACTTGTTCTTATTGCACTTCTTTTCTCTCTTTTGTCTATGTTTCTTTGTTTTTTTGTTTTTTTATCCCTGGCTTGTCCCTTTTCTCATTTAATTCAATCATAGTTTTTTTCTAAGCCAATAGGATATGGTTCATTAGAGTCCCAAATAACTGAAGTGTAAATCAACAAATAATGACCCAAAGTAATCTTTCTAAGCATTGCGGAATGTGCTATGTGTGTTTGAGCAAAACTTTTAACTTCTTTCGCTTGGTTGATGTGAACCCCGTTATCCCGTAACGAGACCCAACAACTATAGGGAACCCAAGATCGTTTCTAGGATTGATTCGGATGGAACCTCGACCCGTTGCTTAGGAAAGCAAGAACCTCGGTATGGTGAAGACGCCACAAACGGGGATGGAAGTCCGTTTGATAAGTCAGGATGAACGCCACGGGAAATCCCGATAAGTTCGAGAAGTTCTTCAAAGAACCAAAGAGAAATACTCTCACAAATATATTGATCAGTCTCTATTTCAATTACAATGCAAGCGCTCCTATTTAAAGGGCTGAAAATAACAAAGAAATAAATCTAACATAGAAAACCTAATAAAATTCAAAATTAGGCAAGGAATTAAATCCTAGCTTGCCTAAAACACATAAGACAATTAAGGAAATAAATTTCCTTATTTCCTAACATACTTGGCTCCTAAACCAAAAAGGAAGACTAAGAAACAACAAAAGCTCATTGTTTTTTCAAGGATGTTTTCAAGAAGTATGGTATCCATCATAAAATCTCTACCCTCTATCACCCTCAAACCAATGGACAAGCTGAACTAGCAAATAGGGAAATTAAAAACATCCTTGAAAAAACAATGAGCCCAAACAAGAGGGATTGTCTCATGTTGTCCCCATATCGACAGTTGTATGGAAAGGCTCGTCATTTGCCTGTAGAGTTGGAACATAAGGCATTTTGGGCTATTAAGCAATGTAATTTCAACACTGATGATGCTGGTCCTATACGAAAGTTACAATTGTCTGAGTTGGATGAGTTGAGGAGGATGCTTACGACAACTCTAAGTTGTCCAAAGAAAGAATGAAAAATTTTCACGATAAACACATCCATCGTAAGACATTTGAACCTAATTAGCAAGTGTTATTGTACAACTCTCGTCTGCATTTGTTCCCTGGAAAATTAATGATGAGAATACGAGCAAGGCGTCAAAGGTGCTAGTTCAAGTTCCCCGTAGATCCGGTTACGAGAGAACGAGACAAGAAGTTCAAGGACGTACACGACGAAATCATACATGAGATAGGTTGTTGTTTTAGGCAATCAAGCATCAGCAAGGCCCTCCGATGAAAAACCCCAATGTTGGAATTAAAACCACTGCCATTGGAGCTGAAATACGCCTACCTTGGAGCAGAGAAAACATTTCCAGTACTGATTTCTGCATTGTTGACCCCTGATCAAGAGAGTAAGTTGCTGGAAATTTTGGCACAACAAAAATCATTTGAACAAAAATTTTCAACAAAAATTTTGGAAATTTTGGCACAACAAAAGGTATAAGTCCTCTTATTTGTACACATAGGATATATTTTAGAAGAGTACTCAAAACCTTCTAGAGAGATGCAAATAAGACTGAACCCCACAATGAAAGAAGTGGTAAAGACGGAAGTTTTGAAACTATTGGACATAGGTATCATCTATCTCATTGCTGACAACAAGTGGGTTAGCCCTATCCAAGTTGTTCCAAAAAAATCTGGTATAACTATGGTGGAGAATAACAACGGAGAGTTGGTCCCTACTAGAGAGACAAGAGGCTTGAGGAAGTGTGTAGACTATAGGAAATTAAATGTCGCCTCTAGGAAGGACCATTTTCCCTGACCTTTTCCTTGACCAGATTTTAGAAAAAGTGACGGGGCATGAATACTATTATTTTTTAGATGGTTTCTCGGGCTACTATCAAATAGAAATAGCACCTAAGGATCAAGAGAAAAGTACTTTCACTTGTCCTTTTGGGACTTTTGCCTTCGAAAGAATGCCATTTGGGTTATGCAATGCCCCGACCACTTTTTAGAAGTGCATGCTAAGCATTTTCTGTTACTTGATTGAGGACATTGTATAGGTTTTCATGGATGATTTTTCCATTTTTGGAAAAACATTTGATGCATGTTTATCTAATTTACAAGTTGTCTTGAAAAGATGTAAAGAAAAATAATTATTGTTAAATAGGGAAAAATGTCACTTCATGGTGCAAACAAGGGATAGTTTTGGGCCATATTATATCTTCTTGGGGCATAGAGGTAGATAAAGCTAAAATTGATTTAATTTCAATTTTGCTTGCGCCTAAAAATGTGAAAGACGTTAGATCTATTTTGGGGCATGCTGGTTTTTACATAAGATTCATAAAGAATTTTAGTTTTATCTCTAAGCCTCTATGTCAACTTTTAATGCGTGATGTCAAGTTTGAATGGACCAAAGAGTGTCAAAATTGCTTTGATCAACTGAAAACATTTTTCACCATTGCACCTATCATTCAGCCCCCTGACTGGTCACTCCCCTTTGAAATAATGTGTGATGCAAGTGCCATTGGAGCTTTTGTTGTTTCCTTAGTCTTCCTTTTGTGGGGTTCAGTCTTATTTGCATCTCTCTAGAAGGTTTTGAGTACTCTTCTAAAATATATCCTATGTGTACAAATAAGAGGACTTATACCTTTTGTTGTGCCAAAATTTCCAAAATTTTTGTTGAAAATTTTTGTTCAAATGATTTTTGTTGTGCCAAAATTTCCAGCAACTTACTCTCTTGATCAGGGGTCAACAATGCAGAAATCAGTACTGGAAATGTTTTCTCTGCTCCAAGGTAGGCGTATTTCAGCTCCAATGGCAGTGGTTTTAATTCCAACATTGGGGTTTTTCATCGGAGGGCCTTGCTGATGCTTGAAATGTTGTTAATGGCTCAAATTTGACCTTCCACTGCATCTCATTTGAATATCCTACATCACAACTAAAAGAACATTCATTAGTAGATTTAATCATATCAGAAGAGTCTTGTAAATCCTCCAATTGATCATCAAAATTGTAATTAAACAAAGGTTTTTCAGCAAGTAGAGATTCCAATGCATTGACTTCTTGAATGTCTTCAAGTTCTTGAGGTTGTCTGCACAAATTAAAGATATTCAGTTCTAAAGTCATATTTCCAAGACTCAACTTTAAGACACCACTCCTACAATTAATTATGGCTTTAGAAGTTGCTAGGAATGGTCTTCCTAAAATCACTGGTGGTGAAGAATTTGAATGGGCAGGCAATTTCATATCCAATACCACAAAATCCACAGGGTAATAAAATTTAGGGTTAATGACCAAAATAGTCCTTGAGTTTTATGTCCATTATCGATTTGGTCCCTGAGTTTCCAATTTGGTCACATAAGTCCTTAGGTTATCCTCATTTACCAATTTGGTCCTTGGGTTTCCAATTTGGTCACATAAGTCCTTAGGTTATCCTTATTTATCAATTTGGTCCCTGGGTTTCCAATTTGGTCACATAAGTCCTTAGGTTATCCTCATCTATCGATTTGATCCTTCCATCCAATTCCGTCTCTTCCGTGCACAGTCAGCTAACGGTGGGTCACGTCACCACCAATAACATTGCGACACGTGTATGCTTTTTTTATTATTTAAAAAAAAACTCACGTCCACCTGACATATTCGTAAAAAAGAAAAAAAATCGAACAGGGGAGACCCCCCATTTGATCGACGAAGGGAGCCCAGATCCATGTTTTACCAAAAATTAGTCATGCTGGTCGTCTATTTTTCACGGACTGAAGAGATATCCAATCTAAAGCCGTTGGTGATCTTTGAGATTTGAATCGTGTCGTGGATTTTCTATTTGTTGCTCTCTGTTTGCAGATTGATTTGGGGGTAGTGGCTCATTTTGATGAGACGTCAAAGTAGAAATTGGACGGAATGACCAAATCGATAAATGAGGATAACCGAAGGACTTATGTGACCAAATTGGAAACCCAGGGACAAAATTGATAAATGAGAATAACCTAAGGACTTATGTGACCAAATTGGAAACCCAGGGACGAAATTGATAAATGATGATAACCTAAGGACTTATGTGACCAAATTGGAAACCCAGGGACCAAATCGATAAAGGGCATAAAACTCAGGGACTATTTTGGTCATTAACACTAAAATTTATCTACTTGGACCAAGACATCTTCAACAATACCCTTAGGAATTTTTATGGATCTATCGGCAAGCTGAAGAATGATTGAAGTGGACTTTAATTCTCCTAGCCCCAATTGTTCATACACACTGTAAGGTAGCAAATTAACTCCCGAAGCTAAGTCCAACAAGGCCTGACCAATCTTAGAATTTCCAATGACACATGTGTTGGCGTTTGTGCACAATCGAGATTTTGATGATTTCAATAAAGTGATAAAGACAAGGATTTGAATCACGCACTTGCATATCTTTCAAAATGTGCATAAACCATTTTAAGTATTATTTGAAAGATTAAAATGTTTTATAGGTTTCAAAAACACCCCAATCAAACCTGCAAACCTTCATATACTTCTGGGAAATATGTCTTCCAAATTGGGTGGTTCAAAGTTGATGTGAACCTCGTTATCCCGTAACGAGACCCAACAACTATAGGGAACCCAAGATCGTTTCTAGGACCGATTCGGATGGAACCTCGACCCGTTGCTTAAGAAAGCAAGAACCTCGGTATGGTGAGGACGCCACAAACGGTGTTGGAAATCCGTTTGATAAGTCAGGATGAACGCCACGGGAAATCCCTATAAGTTCGATAAGTTCTTCAAAGAACCAAAGAGAATAACTCTCACAATTTCATTGATCAATCTCTATCTCAATTACAATGCAAGAGCTCCTATTTAAAGAGCTGAAATAAACAAGGAAATAAAACTAAACTAAGACACACATATGCTGGACGGAAACAACAAGCTAGAATAAGGAAATATAATATTCCTTATTGGACAAAAGCTATACATAAACTACATGCCAAAAACAGAAAAGGCAACCAGCTATTTAAGGAAAGGTATGCTGGACGTAAACACACACTAAGGAAATATAATATTCCTTTTCACCAAGAGCTGGACGTCCACTCATACTTGCCTTAAAGAACAAAGACAACCAGCCATTTCATTGGCTGATCCTACACGGCAAACTAAATGGAAAGAAAATCCTAGATGGTCACACACGCCTAACAAACTAAAAAAGGAAAAAGACAAAACATGAATAATGAAATAAAATTCTTTATTTGCCTAACTCTAAACCTGGACGTGAACAGTACCCTCCTATACGCCTAACACAAAACCCAACAAGGAAATTAAATGCTGAATAAAATAAATAATCAAAAGACCATGAAAGGAAATGATGTTTCCCTTAGAATTGCCATGCAATCCGATTCTTCTAGAATCGAACCAAAAATATATCTTGACCGGATCCTTCTAGAAAGTGGGTCATCTTTGATGGGCTTCCACGAATGGGCTTGGGCCCATATCTCATTAATGATTTCGTCGAGTACGTCATTGAGCTTCTTGTCTCGTTCTCTCGTAACCGGCTCTACGGAAACTTGAACTAGCACATTTGACGCCTTGCTCGTATTCTCATCAAAAGTGGTCAAAAACCTTATTTTTAAAAGAACTGGATCATGCTTAAGTTGAGGAGGTCGATCGGCTGTTCAAGCGGTCGACCGGTACTTCGACCGCTTCATGTAGCGGTCGACCGGTTGGTTTTGACAATAGAGCTGTTGAAGCTTCTGACAATATGACCGTTGGGTAACGGTAACTTGAAGCGGTCGACCGGTTCATGTAGAACAACTCGAGAAGCAAAAGGAAGAGAGTTTGCCAATTTAACTCAGGGAGTGATGACAGTGGATCAATATTTCTGGTCGATTCATGGAGTTGGTAAGGTTTGCTCCATATTTAGTACCAGATGAGGTGAGGAAAGCCAAGAAGTTTGAAGAGGAAACATCGCAGGCACCCTGGAAGACGAACAAGCAGGGTTCATCCCAGGCGCAGAATCAGAGACCTGGTGGAGCCCAGAACCAGAGGCCTGGCGGAATCCAGATTTTAGGAGGGAATCAATTCCCAATATGCAACAAGTGTGGCAAGAAGCACCCTGGAGAGTGTAGGCAGGGAGTATGCTACCAGTGCGGGAAGCCAGGTCACATTGCCCGAGATTGTAGGGCAAAACGTAATCCAAGCGAAGCACCCCGACCCGCACCGCAAGATAACTCGAGGAGGCAAGGCGGTCCAGGGAGAAGCCCAATAGAAGAATTAGAATATCATGTTGTAGTATCGACACCTACTGGTGGGAGGATCAATTGCGATCGAATAGTGAAGAATTGCCCAATAGAAGTTGAGGGGCAAATAATGCCGGCTAATCTGATAGTGATGGAGATGGGAGGATTCGACCTCATTTTAGCTATGGATTGGTTGGCAACACACGGTGCTAGCATAATGTGTTACGTGGAGAAGGTGGTGTTCCAAAAGGAGGGGAGACCGAATTGTTCTTTTGTAGGCATGAGAAAGGTGGAGCGAAGACCGACAATTATTTCGGTCATGCAAGCCAATAAATTGTTACAAGGAGGACATGAGGGGTTCTTAGTTTGGGCGACTGAAATACAGAGGGAGACTGCTACGGTAGAGCAAACTCCTATAGTAAACGAATTTCCTGATGTGTTTCCGGAAGAATTACCTGGTGTACCTCCAGATAGAGAAGTGGAGTTTGGCATCGATTTAGAACCAGGGACGACTCCAATTTCTAAAGCACCGTATAGGATGGCACCAGCAGAGTTGAAGGAATTGAAGATTCAGCTGGAGAATCTATTGGATAAAGGGTTCATTCGGCCGAGTGTGTCACCTTGGGGAGCACCGATTTTGTTCGTAAAGAAGAAAGATGGAAACCTCAGGATGTGCATTGATTACAGGGAGTTGAATAATGTGACTATCAAGAATAGATATCCGTTGCCTCGCATTAATGATCTATTTGATCAATTGCAAGGGGCACAGGCATTCTCGAAGATCGACTTGAGATCGGGATATCACCAGTTGAAGGTGAAGGGGGAAGATATACCGAAGATGGCATTTCGAACGCGAGTGTGAGTGGATTTTGACCAAGCCTTTGACTTCTCTAACAAAGAAGAATGTTAAATTTGAATGGACACATGAGTGTGAGTGGAGCTTCCAAGAGTTAAAGGCCAATTTAGTTACTTCTCCAGTGTTAGCACTACCCTCGGAATATGGAGATTATGCATCTAGGCAGTTGAGGCCTCACGAGATGAATTACCCCACGCATGACTTGGAGTTAGCTGCGGTAGTCTATGCGTTGAAAATATGGACATTATTTGTATGGGTTAAATGTGAGATATTCACCGACCATAAGAGCCTCAAGTATTTTAACACCCAGAAAGAGCTGAACATGAGGCAACGACGATGGCTAGAGTTGATTAAAGATTATGATTGCACAATAGGCTATCACCCCGGAAAAGCCAATGTGGTGGCCGACGCATTAAATAGGAAGTCGGCAGAGACAAGTTCAGCAGAGGCAAGTTCAATGGAGGTGGTGCCCGAGGAAATCAGGAGACTTAAAAAGGGCAGAGATCGTGCTTATCATTGCCGATCAGTTTGTCTCAATTGCAGGGCTCTCATTGCAACCTACCCTGGAGGAGCAGATTCGGGAGGCCCAGAAGAATGATAAGGTGATTGAAGGGATTAAAGAGAGGATTCGGAAAAAGGAAGACCCTGATTTTGGAGGTAAGGATGGGTTATTACGATATCGAGGCAGAGTTTGTGTGCCAAGTACAAGGGAGATTAAAGACTTGATCCTAGCAGAGGCTCATTCTACGCCTTATACCATCCATCCAGGAGGCACGAAGATGTATCGAGATATTAAGAAGGCCTTTTGGTGGCCTAATATGAAGCGGGAGATAGCCGAGTATGTGGCTCGATGTTTGACTTGCCAGAAGGTGAAAGCTGAGCACTCGAAGCCAGCAGGAACATTAAAGCCTCTAGAGATCCCTAAATGGAAGTGGGAAGGGATAGCCATGGATTTTGTAGTAGGGTTGCCTCCAACTACTTCGGGTTAAGATGCTATATGGGTGATCGTGGACCGACTAACCAAGTCGGCACACTTCTTACCCATTAAGGTGAAGTATGCCCCGGAGAAGTTAGCGGAGATTTATCTTCAAGAGATTGTCAGATTACATGGAGTGCCCAAGAGTATAGTGTCGGATAGAGATCCGAGATTTACTTCGAGATTCTGGAAACGATTGCAGGAGTCGTTGGGAACTCGATTGAATTTTAGTACCACTTTCCACCCACAGAAGGATGGGCAGTCGGAAAGGACTATACAAATTCTGGAGGATATGCTCAGGGCTTGCGTCGTGGATTTCAAAGGAGGATGGGCTCAATACTTACCTTTAGCAGAATTCGCGTACAATAACAGTTTTCAAGCAAGTATTGGTATGGCGCTCTATGAAGCCTTGTATGGTAGGAGGTGTAGATCACCATTGTACTGGGATGAGGTAGGCGAAAAGAAGGATGTTAGGGCCAAAAATAGTTTCAGAAACCTGGGAAAAGATTCAAGTAATCGAGGATAGACTTGTGACAGGCCAAAGCCGGCAGAAGAGCTATGCGGACAACCGAAGAAGAGAACTTGAATTTGAAGCCGGAAGCAAGGTATTTTGAAGATTTCCCCGAAAAAGGGTATAGCGAGATTTGGGAAGAAAGGAAAGATCCAACCCATATTCATAGGACCCTTTGAGATCTTAGACAGAATTGGGCGTGTGGCGTACAGGTTGGCCCTACCTCCTTGTTTAGAGGGAGTCCACAACGTGTTTCATGTATCGCTCCTAAGGAAGTATGTATCTGACCCTACCCATGTATTAGATTATGAGCCCTTGCAGGTTAGAGAAAACCTTACATATGTGGAAGAACCTATAAGGGTTTTGGATAGGAAGGAACAACAACTAAGGACCAAAACCATACCTCTTGTTAAGATCTTGTGGAAAAACCACGGAGTGGAAGAGGCCTCATGGGAGTTAGAAAGTGAAATATACTCGAAATACCCACACTTGCGGGAAGGACAAAGTTAAGAAGGATAATGTTCTATCGATTCTCGTTTGTGATAGAATTTTGATATGTCTTGCCTGATCTTTTGATTCTTTTCATTGATTGTACCTTTATGTTGTCTAACTACACATATGAGCTATTGTGTTATGTTGTAGTATAGATATATGCATATATGTGTTCATGATTTAATGTGGGAATTGAGACTAACTGTTTCACCATGTATCAGATTTCATCGAGTCGCCGACCCCCCGCGCTCTCAGTCAGTCTCTTCCCCACACTCTCCCCCGCGTAGAAGAATGACCGCACGAGAATACCGCAGTCTGTTCCGTGTGAACCCTAGACCTCTTAGCGTAATACAGCCTCAGCAACCGCGGTTGCCAGAGGTAGCGTAATACAGCCTCAGCAACCGCAGTTGCCAGAGGTAGCGTAATACAGCCTCAGCAACCGCAGTTGCCAGAGGTTAGGGAGGGGACTCAGGAGCCCCCGCCCTCTCAAAGGAATATTCGACCCATTCCTGTTAGGCGGAGTTACCCCACTTTTGCCGGACGCAGAATGTGGTGGTCTGACTCTTCAGATCCGGAAGAGGATCCGGAAGAAGATCCGGAAGAGGATCCAATGGAGGAGGACCCTTCACCTAGGATAATAGGAAATGAGTGCAAAGAAAAAGATTCGACATGGGAAAAAGATTCCTGGGAATACATTGAAAGAGAGTTGGGTAGAAGAAGAAATATTCTAGATGATTCTTCTGAGGACCCATCTCAGGAAGTGAACTTTGTTCCTAGACACCATGAACCTTCAGGTAATATAGTCCAAGACCCTAGTAATGCAAGTCAGAGTTACGGAACCATGTCCCACTCTTGGGCGGGTAGTAACTCCCCTGACCATGTCAATTATGATGATGTTAGTAGTGGGGCCAGTTCGAGTGTTCGTCCACACCCGTATGGTCCTAGACCTCCACCACCAGGACAAAATTTCTGGTAAGGGAGATCGAATTCCGAGGACGGAATTTCTGTAAGGAGGGGAGGATGTGAGACCTCAATTTTAAGTCTGTCAATTTATTGATTATTACTCTCTAAGTATGTATTACTCTAATTATTGAGGATGTATGTATGGATAATTAATTTCAGATTATGTCTAGGGGGAATTTCTTTCCCTAACGTTTTATGAGTTTTAAGCTAGAAGTTTAAATTTTATATTAATTGTTTTTTGTTAAATAGAGCAGTTAAGATTTATTATCTAGAATTGTTTTATTAATTGAATATGTCCCTAAGATACAATAATTGGAGGAATTTAATTAGGGCTTTGATTTTTGAGGAATATGTGGCCATATGTGGATCCTTGGAACAAGAAATGAGGAGACATATTAAGGTTAGATTTGTGGAGTTGCAGGAAAAGAAAATAAATTTTCTTTAGGGGCAGAAAAGGAAAGAAGGGGGGAAATTGAGGGTTAAGAAGGGAAAGTAGGGGGAAGGGCAGTTTTGCCTTTTCCCTTTCCCCCAATCCCTTCCCGTATAAGCCACCCCCCCCCCCCCCAACCGAAACACTTAGCCCTAACTCACCCGATCAAAGGAAGAAAAGAAGAAGAAGGAGAAGGAGAAAGGAAGAAGAGAAGAGAGGGAAGAAAGAAGAAAGGAAGAAGAGAAGAGAAGGAAGAGAGAAGAAGGAGAAAGAGGAGAAAAGCTAGGTAAGTATCCGGCCCTTTTCTAAGAGAACCTCTGCTGGCCGAAAATTATCAATACCTCATCTCTCTCATTTCCTTCTTGTTCTCTTTTGTTGGTTGGTTGTGTGTTGTTAGATTTTCTCCTTGAGATTCATGTGTTTTCTTTGAAGAAAATGTAGATCTAGTGAGTTTAGAGAGTTGTATGGATTGTGCACAAAACCATGGAGAATATGGTTAGACCTGGAAATTTAAAAACCCAAGAGAAACATAGATGCGCACTAGATGTTTGATAAAAGACCAAAGGAAGTGGAATAGATGCAATAGCATTTGTTTGAAGGGTTGGAACCATGGTATTGTTAGAAGTCTTGATTTGTAGGTGTAAAATAGAAGTTTGGAATATGAGGTTATAAGAGGAGAACATGTTAAGACAAATTTCGTGCGTGTTGGATGTGTAATGTGTGTGTTTTGTGTCTGAAAAATGGACTGAAGCTCGACAGACACCCGACTGACGCTCGACCAGCGCTCGAGCGTCCCTTAACACTTTTATACAGAGGCATAACGCTCGACAAGCGCTCGACCGACGCTTGAGCGACTTCGTTTGAATTTCACGAAATTTTCCTGAAATTACAGTTTCCTTTTGAATTTCACTTAAGAAAATATCTTGTGTTACAAGATGACCAACTAGAGGTCAAGAATATGAATGTTTTTGCATGACGAAGTATGAGTTATTGAATGACTACGTTATACGCCTAGTGAACCTTTAAATAACACTGGTATGACCAATTGTAGGCAAGTACAATTCAGGCGCTCAAGGGAACGAAGGTAAGAGAAGCTTACGTTTGTAAGTAGCAATCGTAAGTAAAAGCTTACGCTTTTCAAAAAACTGGAATGATACACAGCATGAAAAGTGTTTATGAATATGCATATCAAGCATGATATATCAAGCATCACATTATCAAGCACAACATGAATACATCATGATCATTTGCATTCATTTTTCTCATGAGAAAGAAGGAGAAATTTTATGCAAATGAAAGTATCATTTTTATCCTAATTTATAACAAGTTTTATGACAAGTTAAGTTAATGAGCTAAAGTCGGTCGGTACCGTACCAAGTCAAGAAGGTGCATCCATACCGAAGGACGTTTACGTGAAGGATGGATGTCACCTAGGACACCCATACCGAAGGATGCTTGCAAGAAGGATGGGTAGTCCACGAGGTATGTGCAATCACACTGAAGGATGCTTGCAAGAAGGTGTGAACCTCAAAGGGTCGTGTCCAGCCACTGAAGGACGAATGCAAGAGGGTGTGCTAATGTGTATGTCATCTTAATACCTTTCAATTAACAATTAAAATCCATTTAACCCACTATGTTAAGAGCACTAAAAATGACAAAAGTATTGATTTATCACTTGGGCTGCTTTGATTCAACGATCTTTTCCGCTGCAATATTGCGCTCTAAGAGTGTATCCCCACTCAAGTATTTTACAATGGATAGATAAAAAAAGTAATAAATAATGACTCTTTAAGCCATATGTGAAATTGCAAAGCGCAATAATGAAATAGCAAAACTTTTGCATTTTGAGTTCTTTTGCTAAGTTTTTCAAAAGCATGAAAGACCTCATTCTTATGAGTTAGGAATTAAACCTATGTAAATCTACTGAAGTCATCAGCATCAATAAAACCATAGTGTTTGCCACCCAAACTTGACATTTGAGTTCGACCAAATAAGTCCATGTGCGATAGTTTAATTGGCCTAGAAGTGAACACGATATTCTTGGGTTTAAAAGATGTTCATGTTTGTTTTCCATTTTGATGAGCTGCACAAATTTTATCATTTTCAAAATAATATTAGGCAAATAGGAAACAACTTCAATTTTGACAATTTTGAAGTCAAATTCAAGCTAGCATGAGCAAGTCTTCTATGCCACAACCAATTATCCTTGTCACTTAGAGAATAGAATAATTTTCAAAAGAGATATTCTCTAAGTGAACAATATACACATTTTCATATCTATGACCCAAAGAAAATTTTTTGTTATCAATATTTTCAACAATACATATTGCTAACTCAAAGATGACTCGGTTTTCCTTGTCACATAATTGACTAATATTCGAGAGATTATGCTTTAGTAGTAGGATTAGGTGACATACCAATATTACAACCACTAAGTATTTTGCCCTTTCCATTGTCACTAAAAGTTTTTCGTAATTAATTATAGGACATAGATGAATAGAATGCACCAGACCTATCCTGACACGAACAAGCAAGAATGGGCTCACATCTGGAAGCTTGTCACGCCACGAACGCAGTCCCGCTGGGACTGTGACAGCCGCGAGCAATCCCGAGGGGAAAGCTCCAGTGCTCATACATTCATACATACAGCGGAAAATATAGGATCGTGAGAGAGATGAGCCAAACTCATATCATCATGAAGGTCCTCAATAAACTTGTATCTTAATATACACATAACGTGAAACATCTGACAAATCAAATTGATCAGGTCACCACAACAGAGAAATAACAATGATCTTCTAAGTCAGGTAGTCCTCCTGACTTCCTTCGCCTGAGGCATCTGGAATGACACAGTTTTAAAAACGATGTGAGTCAAAAAGACTCAGTAAGGGAAAAACATAACTTTAAAAACATGATCTTAAACTTTGGACTTGCTTAACATGAGAATTCATAATTCATGATGCACATGCATGTTCCATGATTATGCGCTTGCCCTTGATCGTAAAACTTGTTCATGTTCTTGCATTTGGCTCATGGCCCTTGAAAATAGTGCATTCTTGACTTGTGGGGCTACTTACGCTCCATTTAACCCTTGGAGTCCGGGTTGTGCGTTCCCATCGGAACCATCTCCCTTTCCCTTAGGGACTTTTCATTTGGTCGAACTAGCCCGTAGTTGCCTCAGGCCTGATGGCTAGACACGACCCTTGGAAGCCCACACCTTCTCATTGTCCTTCAGTGTGGTTGCACAACCTCTTAGGATTCACCCAACCTTCTCGCATTCGTCCTTCGGTATGGGAGTCCATCTTGATGGTACGGTACCGACCAGAGCCCTTAACTTGACTTGTCTTACCATAAAACTTTCCATACGACATTGCATATAAATCACTTTTAGAAAATCATGCAATACTCATGCCATGTCATGCTTACTTGAAATGTCATGATCGATCGTGAAACTATGCAGCGTGTCATTCGAGTTTTGAAAAATGTAAGTTTACTTACACACTGACTTCCACTTACCTTGGTCTCCTTGATTATGAGACGGTGCTTCGCCTACAAGCGATTCAAGTAACTCTCAGATACTTAGGAGTTAATCATATAAACACAAGAAAAATACTTGAATTTAGTTTGGTTTTTCCCAAAATTACATTTATGAAAATACTATATCATTTTCAAAGGTTCACTTTAGAAAACTCTTATTACACATAAACTATTAAGGTCTAAAACCACTAACTTAACCACTTGATCTCTATAGGTGCTGATCTATTACACAACACACTAATCACTTAGATAGGTTGCTGACTAAGGCCCTAATTAACTAAATTTCAAGGCTTGAAATCAATAATAATCACATCCTAACTAAGTCTCCAAAACAGCAAGGTGTGCCAAAAATCCAAGCTTTGCTAATCACCCTAACAAATACCAACCCGTGGTCTTAAAGCTCCATCATTTATGCTTAACTTACTTGCAAGATTTCTTCTAACACTAAACCTAGGTTTTAACCTCTAACTCATTTGGCCATGACATAAAATTCACTTATACATTACATGCAAATTAACTTTCATCTACCATTCATTCGGCCATTAGCTTTTTGTATCATAAAGTTCACTTGCTATACTTATATTACTTAGGCTTTCTTTCCATCTTAACTCAACACTTGCAATACTATTATTGAACCTTAAATCATGATCTACTAAGTGATTCTCCAATTGCATGCAACATAAAACCAACACATAGCTTCAAACCTAGGGTTCTTAACTCCAATCATTCGGCCATCAACCTAGGTTCCATTTCTAAGCCATTCGGCCACCAACAACTTATGTGCATGCCTTCCAAATATATAATTCCAAACCTCCAGCAACTAAACTCACAACCTGAGTGGTGCTAATCATCATGAAATGTTCAGATTTACATTAAACTCACACATGCATGTTGTTCTCAAGCAAGAATACACTCCACCTTCAAATAATCCCTACCTCCATCAACCACATTGCAAAATCAACTCCAGCAGACCCAACCTAATAGATCTGTCCATAATATAAAAAATGACAGCAAGATACAAGGCCAAAACAAAGGGAAACAAACATGCAAGGGTCGGCCATCAACATCAAATTGCACCTTCAACCATATTCGGCCTTACCTTGGTGTTTGGGCACAAGCTTGCTAAAAGAAGAGAGCACCTAGCATAAAAATATCTAAGGTCAGAAACTATGGAAAAATCAATCAAAACAACACATGGAAATCGAATCTACCTCTACCTTCCACTAGAACACTCGGTTTTCACCAAAACTTCTCTACTTCTTCAAGCTTTCGGTTCCACCCTCAAGAATGGTCCAAGGGCTGAGAATGGTGTCTACAAGGTGCTGAAATGGAGGCTTTGAAGTGAGGAAAAAGAGAAGTAACAACAGCTGGAAAAAGCTTGAAGAAAACTAAGCAAAGTTGGAACTTGAAGTGATTCGGCCAAGAGGGTGAGCTGAGTTCTGTCAAAGGGAAAATGGGCTGAGTGAAGTGAGATATTCGGCCACCAAGAGAGAAGAAACAAGCTGAGCAAAGGGAGAAGGTTTCGGCCACAAGAGAAAAGAAGGCAAGCTAGAGCAAAGAGAGGTGAGCTTTGGTTTCAAGAGAAAAGAGAGAAAGCAAGCTGAAAATGAGAAGTGTTCGGTCAAGGGAAAATGAGCAAATGAAAATGGAGAGAAAGTGAGGTTGATGCAATGCGCGAAAGGCAAGCTTGAAATGTATTTGGACTCAATCTATGACAAGAGGGGAAAAAGGGGTGAAGCTTTGGTTCATCCATCCATGCCAATTGGTTGCATGGGCGACAACCAACCTTGCAAGGTGGAAACCTTGCAAGGCCACCATGCAACACTCTTAGCACTTCAAACTCATCTCCCAAGGCCTTCACGTGATCACCAAGGACAAGCAATTTCAATTGCTCTTTAGCCTTTCAAGGCCTTTACATATAACTCTCTTGCCATATCACTTATCATATAGGTACCTTGGCTTATCACAATATGTACCTAGCTTATCACAATATATGTATTCTAACTTATCTCCAATAAGCACTTTAACTTATCGAATTCAACACCATAACTTATCATCCTAACAATTCATTAACTTATCACTATGATAAGCACACACACTTATCAATTAAATTCTTTTCAAGCTATGATATATATCTAGTAACTTATCCTTATATCTCTAATGATAATTTAAGCTACCTATTAAAAGACACAAAATATTTAAATGCTTAACATAAATTTCATGATTTTCTAGTTAGAGATTTTCGGCCATGATATATCAAATTTCTCTTCATATATTAATTTCATGGATTATGGAATATAATAAGCAATGGAAAAAATATAAGTTCATAAAAGAAATTTACCTAGCAAGATTCGGTTCTTAGGAAAAATAGAATTAAACTTGTGCTAAAAACTTCCACAATGAAAAAGAAATTATCTAAAGGAAATGCTTAAATAAAATTTCATAATAAGTTAATGTACCATAAACATTAAACTTAGGTCATACATTGGCCATAAATATGGCCCCATAAGTTAAATTAAAACGAATACATAGGAAATAGCAAAAGGATAAACGGTGCCTCACATCCTCCCCTCCTTATAAAAATTCCGACCTCGGAATTTCTTACCACCAATATGTTAATTGTGGAAGCTTTGATAAGTTAAAAATTCCGTCCATAATAAGTTAAACCATTTTCTCGCTTTATGTCATTATCCTCTCTCAAATGAAAGCTTTGAGTTTATATAATGGCTTGCTCCAAAACTTCAATTGTGCTTGTGCATAAGATCTTTAAAGATCTCAAATCTCAGCTGTAGAGTCATCTTTAAAACTCTTTTTCATTAACATTTCGTATTACAAATGTTTGAGCTTCTTCAAATTGTCATAATGTCCATTAACATATCACAGTTGACCCCAAGATAGTAAGACTATTTTTGTGAAATCCCTTTTGCTAACAATTATTTGTTTATTTATCCTTCCACCATGATAGCTTCCACGAGCCAATAGAATCAGAATAATATCACTGATTAAATCTTTAGTTAATATCATTCTTAATTCACAATCTATAACCCATTGGACTCTTGAATTGCTTCAAAAATAATTTCACAAATACACACACACATTGGAAAAAATATTTTCACAAAATTGCTCTGGCCAAAGATTTCTTTCGAGTCCAACTTTAAACATATATATTGAATATATTGTCCCGTTTATCATGCATGAAACATCACGTTGTCTTGAATATTTGATCTAGAAAGATCATCACCAAATGACTCAGTTAAAGCACAAGTACAGAACAAACAGATCTACAAAAACCTCTCAGGTCTAAGGATACCATAAGCTAATTGTGTTTAATATCATTTTTGTTATCAGTTATCATTTCCATAAGGTATTTACATTTGATCTCATTCAGTGCATGTACTCTTACAATGCACCCACTCGTTTGCTTAAGATCACGACTTTAATGGCATAGTCCACCATTCTATTTAATAAAGGCACAACGAGTTAATACCTATTTGCACATAAATATATCTCTCGGTCTAGAACAACTGCCAAGTGAACAAGGAACCAAAAAGTCATACTCCTCACCTTTTATTCATTAATCACTGGCATGGCTTTCACTCAAAAATATAAATGTGTAACATCTTATGTTAAAACATAATACCCAATAAGTGTCAAATGCGTGTGACAATAAAAGAAATAATTAAAGATGAAAAAAATTGCATGCGCAAAAAATTAAATCTAAAGTCATAAATTTAACAATTAAATGCATAACTTAGTTTATGCCTCTTAACCATTTTTATATCTAAAACCAATATTTAAAACATTAAACAATTAATATTATATTAGTTTTAGATATACTAAACATGCAATATTCTAGCTCAATCATTTTACTTGTAGGAAAAGATGGAGGTTCTACGATTAGAGCACGAGTCTGAGGGAAGGCCATACACAAAAGTGGGGATTTGCACTGAAGTCTTGGAGATGAAATCGGGTTAGGTGCATGGTTATGGCCGTTCTGTACAGACAGTTGGATCATCGTCTTTTGTGTCATATGTTGATCTAGCTTGGAGATCGGAAGCTTCTAAATTAAAAATGGAGAAGACTATACGAGAGCAGCATGAGCATATGGAGGAGTAGTAGCGGAAACAACAAGGAGTAAGAACAGAGGCTATCAAAATAACAATAGGAGCAAGAACATAGGCTATAGCGAGTGCAAAAAGAAATGCAAGAACAAATATGGAACATATACGGCAACTCACAACACATGTCGTGCGCACCTTTATTACCGTTCCCACACCTGTATTTAATAAACATCCACACGATACTTAACACCTTGCGAATGACATCTTCATTGTATATGTGAACCGAGCAGGTGAGCATTTCAGAAAAATCAATAATAAAAAAAATACATCTATATCAAATTGGGAAGATATTTCCAATTTGTTCACTTTGGAGCTATTACACAAGCATGTACCACCATCTATAAACCACTTTGCGTACTAGATCAATCCAATTTGTTCACGGTCCATTGCATTTGTTCTCCTAGGCGAATTGTGGTAGCAGGACCAAGCCTGTGGGGAATCGACCCCAAGATCAATCCCTCCCATAGGGAAGAGGTGCCATATGAGCTACAACTAACTGAAGATACGGTCCATTGTTTACACATGAAAAACTGCACCATCTTCAATGCAACAACTAGTTGTAACCCAAATGAACTTCTGGAACTTCTATGCAGCTTTCAGGATTCAGGGAGCAATTGAAAGAAAATGACAGAGCAACTCTTCTTCAACTCGAATTTGAATTCTTCCTCCAACAATTATTGTGCGCCTCACATAATCAACTTAAAATTGAGTACCCAACAACTTAGCATCAGTTTTTCTACTCCCAGTTCGGTATAGCTAGTTTTTCCCGTTATGAAAGGAAATGAAGGAAACCACCATACAGTTCAATAGAGGAAAGGAAGGAAAAAGAAAACTCACTTTTAGCTCTTGAGAGGGATCCGACGAGCAGCGGAAGGCGAGATGAGGTCCGTCCAGCCAGAGGAGGAACGACAGAAAGATAGTGAAGGAGAAGGAGAAAATATTTGAGAGGAAGGAACTCACGCGGGAAGTGTCAGAGCGATGAAGAGAGGGAATGAGTCCCCAAGCTAAATTAGAAAGCTAAAAAATTTCATTAAATGAGGTGGACTATTTTATACCATTAGATCTGGACAATTCAATCTTATCGTCCATCCGTTCCGTTGGTACAAAATTCCCTTAGGAGGCAATCTGTTCCTCAACGAGTGGGAGCAATCTGAATCTATTCAAAACAAGGATTTTGCAAGGTACCCATTTGGGTGCAAATACATGCTATTCCTCTGAAAATGTTGTCTTCTAAAAATGCTCTCCTTATGGGGGAGCATGGTGGGCTAGATTCTAGAGTTGATACCTCAATGGATGAAAACTTTAAAGATTTAGATTTCCTGAGAGTAACACTCGAGATGGATGTCCTTGCTCCCTTTGCCACTGGCTTCTGGTTCACCTCTGCCAGCAACCCGGATGATTGCTTCTGCTTTAAAATTGGGCTTAAATGCACCTCATACCCTTGTGGTATGCTAATGTTGCAAAAATATCCCTTTGGTAAAAAAAGTTAGTTTTGTATATCTGAAGTATACTTTTTGATGCAAAAATATACCTCCGTCAATCCCTGTTTAAAAAATTAACGAGTGGTGGTGAGGTGGCAGGCATCTAACAAGCTTCACATCATATGCCCAGTCAACAGCCACTCAACACCAAATGCCATGTAATTAAAAAAAAATGTAATTTGAGATAACCATCTCCAACCCCCCTCCCCCGATTCTCCTTAGCTAATTTTCCCCCTTCGTCATTTTTCTCTAAAATTCTCCTCCCCGTCCAGTTAGATTGTGCACCAAAAGCCCTAAATTCCCCAGAGACCCGAATCAACCTCAACACTGAGCAAGGGACTCAGTTTCTCATGCCTCCTTAGTGATGTGAACCCCGTTATCCTGTAACAAGACCAACAACTAAAGGGAACCCAAGATCGTTTCTAGAATGGATTCGAAGGGAACCTCGACCCGTTGCCTAAGAAAGCAAGAACCTCGGTATGATGAGGACGCCACAAACGGTGATGGAAATCCGTTTGATAAGTCACGATGAACGCCACGGGAAATCCCGATAAGTTCGAGAAGTTCTTCAAAGAACCAAAGAGAAATACTCTCACAGTTTCATTAATCAATGTCTGTCATTACAATGCAAGAGCTTTTATTTAAAGAGCTGAAAATAACAAGGAAATAAATCTTACATAGAAAACCTAGTAAAATTCGAAATTAACTAAATAAAGAAATAATTAACTAAGGAAATAATATTCCTTATTTCCTAGACTAAAGTTGGCGTGAACAACATAACAAAAGAAATAAGACAAGCAGCCATTAGGTGGCTGATCCTACACGCCTAACTTTCAAAAGGAAAGGACAAAACATTACTAATATAATAAACTACCTTATTTGACTAACATTAACATGGACGGTAGAGACACTTGCCAAAATAGAAAGACTCTAACAAAGGAAAAGTGAGCTGCCGCCTATAGCTAATAAAAGGGAAAGAAACTTGCAGCACATGCCAAAATAAAATAAAAGGAAAAGCTGACTTACCTACCTATCTAAGAGATCACACGGCAAACTAAAAAATGGAAAAGAAAAATCAGATGCCTAAATCAACAAAATAAATAATCAAAAGACCATGAAAGGAAATGATTTTTCCCATAGAATTGCCATGCACTCCGATTCTTCTAGAATCGAACCAAAAATATATCTTGACCGGATCCTTCTAGAAAGTGGGTCATCTTTGATGGGCTTCCATGAATGGGCTTGGGCCCATATCTCATGAATGATTTCGTCGAATACGTCCTTGAACTTCTTGGCTCGTTCTCTCGTAACCGGCACTACAGGAACTTGAACTAGCACCTTTGACGCCTTGCTCGTATTCTCATCACTTAGTTTCGTAAGTAAATCTTTCTCTGAACTCCTAGGTCCTAAGTCCCATATTATGGGGGTAACAGAGGAATTTGGGAAATCGAGTAATAAAGGAATGGACCCCATAATCTAGAACTCCTAAGTTCTAAGAACTACATTGATTGATAAAAGTATCTGTGGGTCCCTACACAAAACAGAGCACAGATCAATTGGGTCCCTGCACTTTGAATAAAGAACATAAAGGACAAAATGAAACAGAAACACAAGTGTTAGGGACCGAAATCGAAAGAGACTACTAACCTCCAACACTCTGGAAGTCCTCGCCAACGATAGGGTTCCTCCCCCAACAACAAATTTCTCCAACGTTATGGTAATTGAAAAGACAAAACACAATCGAAGTGGGGTTTTTTAATTTAGGTTTCAGGGATTTTAGGGCTTGGGAACAATAGAAGATCGAACTGACGGGGGAAGAGAATTTTTGAGAAATAAATTTTTTTTTATTCACATGGCATTTGGTGTTTAATGGCTGCTGATTGGGCATATGATACGGAGCTCGTGGGCCCAGAAGACATATGGCACATTTTGATTCATGCTGACCTGTTAGATGCCTACAACGTCACCACTCATGTTAATTTTTTAAAAGGAGACGGATGGAGGGGTACTTTTGCATTAAAAAATATACCTCAGGGATACGAAACTAACTTTTTTATATCACACGGTTATTTTTGCAACATTAGCATACCACATGGGTATTGTTTGCATTTAAGACTTAAAATTGAAAGACTCGGAGTGTGCTATAAGTGCAGGCGTATTGACCATCTGGAGTCATGGTGTGTTGCTGAGGATCTCCATCCTTTTCACTCAACATTTGGTCCTAGAATGAAAACTCGTGTTTGGACAAAAGAAGGCTCATTTCTCTTCATCCAGCCCAAGATATAGGGTGGCATACAATGTCCCCCGCCTGTCCATCAACGAGCTCTCCAATCACTCTGCGAAGCGACTCTAACCAAAGTGCATTAGAACAGGATTTGGGTGGTCTGTCATAACCTCCAGAAGGAATCCACTGTTCACATGGATAGCTCGCATGCTGCACCATTGCCAAAAAAAACCGATTCAGAGAGGACCAGTTATAAACCAGAGGTAAAAGGGTGAGTCGCCTTCTTAAATGATCTACAGTCGCCTTACTCGAGCCCTCCAAGACGGCAGTTAGCGTCTGACACAACTTTCTCAAGCTACCATCAAATCCTAGACCAACCTCTATGCACAACACTGCCTCTTCTCTCTGTTCGTTTGAAATTAGGTGTGAGTGAATATATTTCAGTCCATTTTGGGCCGGGCCTCTCTTTTGGATTCAAATGTGAAGAGCTAAGTACGTCGGAAACCGCCACATCTCGAAATCTTGGCGTAGTTCGTCAGTCTCTTGGTTTTGGGAGGCCTCCTTCGTGTTCTCCCACTAGTGCAGAGAGGTATGTGTAAACTTAAGAGATGGCAACTCGATGGATATGTGGGTTATGTTGGGATCGATGGATTGGCACAGCGGAAGACAGGATCGTTGAAATCAAAGCAGTCCAAGCGTTCTCCTTCAGATCCACTCATACAGGTTGAGAGAGATAGAATCATAGAGAGATAAAGTTTTCTCGTATTATCATCTTCTTCTTTCTCCAATGAAGTTTTAAGCTATTTATAATGGCTCCCTCAGAACTTCTCCTGTGCATATGCGTGGGATCTTTAGGGATCTCAAATCTCGGCCAAAGGATCACCATGAAAAACTCTTTTTCATTAACTCCCTTATATTTTTTGTATTCCGAATTTATG